>OY728139.1:292918476-302918476 GCA_963277665.1 Viscum album
TCTCTCATCATGTGAAAATAAGAGTTCAGTATGATAGATATAGAGATAATTCTTCAACATAATTAAAATGGAACTTGAAAGACTTGACATGAAAGTAGAACTTTGAAAAGAATGAGAAGGGTGAAAGAATCCCCTAAACAATTCGGCAGCCTAACAGCGCCACTTAAAAATTCAAAAAATGAATCGAAGAGATCAAATAGGGTCTCTCATCATATGAACATAATATTTCAGTATGATAGATATAGAGATCATACCCCAACATAACAAAAAGGAAATTGAACGAATTGACATGAAAGTAGAACTTCAAAACGAGAAGGGTGAAGAACCACTTAAAAATTCGGCAGCCTAACGGCACCACTTAAAACATCAAAATACTGAATTGAAGAGATCAAATGGGGTCTATCATCATATGAACATAAGAGTCCAGTATGATAGATATAGAGATCATACCCCAACATAACAAAAAGTAACTTGAACGAATTGACATGAAAGTAGAACTTCAAAACGAGAAGGGTGAAGAACCACTTAAACATTCGGCAGCCTAACGGTGCCACTTAAAACTTCAAAATACTGAATTGAAGAGATCAAATGGGGTCTCTCATCATATGAACATAAGATTACAGTATGATAGATATAGTGATAATACCCCAACATAACAAAAAGAAACTTGAACGAATTGACATGAAAGTAAAACTTCAAAACAAGAAGGGTGAAGAACCACTTAAAAATTTGGCAGCCTAACGGCGCCACTTAAAACTTCAAAATACTGAATTGAAGAGATCAAATGGGGTATCTCATCATATGAACATAAGAGTCCAGTATGATAGATATAGATATAATACCCCAACATAACAAAAAGGAACTTGAACGAATTGACATGAAAGTAGAACATCAAAACGAGAAGGGTGAAGAACCACTTAAAAATTCGGCAGCCTAACGACGCCACTTAAAACATCAAAATACTGAATTGAAGAGATAAAATGGGGTCTCTCATCATATGAACATAAGATTCCAGTATGATAAATATAGATATCATACCCCAACATAACAAAAAGTAACTTGAAATATTTTACTTGAAAATAGATCTTGAAAAATGAGAAGGGAGAAAGAATCCGTTACAAAAATTTCGGCAGCCTAACAGCGCCACTTAAAACTTCATAAAACGAAATAATGAGAGTTAGAGGGGATATCTCATTATATAAACATGAAAAGGGCAGTAAGAGGAGTATAAAAGAACATCCTCCATGTCACACCCCGACCGCGGACGTCCGTAATTTTTCCTCTTTTCTTGGTCCCGGTTTAAATTTTTCAAAGATTAATTGCGATTGGCGGTTTCGCGCCGGTGCGCGGTCACCGCATCGTTAGCGGTGACCGTGCGTTCAACCCGGGTGACAGTGTGTTCACCCGGTGTTTTAAATTTTATAATTTTCATGTTGGCATTTTATTATTAATACCTTTTTATTTGTGTTATTATTATTGTATATATGTTTATATATGGCTATATATATATGTATAATAATGTGTGTATATATATAGATCTATATATGTATAAATATATATATATGTGTGTAACATCTTCAAATTATTTTAAAATTTATATTTTAAATATTTGATCAAAACATTTATTATTTGAATTAACTAATTTATTATTTATTATTATTGTAAGTTTTATTATTATTATCTAAGTTTTATTATTATTATTATGATAAATTTCATTATTATTAAAAAGGTTTTATTATGATTATACATTTTATTATTGTTGTTATAATGTTTTACTATTATTATTATTATAATTATTAACATTATTAAAATTATTATTATTATTATAATCATTAATATTATTATTTTTATCATATATATATATATATATATTATAACCTAACCCTAACCTACCCGGTCCCTACCCAGCCGCCACTTCTTTTCCCCCTCCTTCTCTCTTTCTCTTTCTCCCCTTTTCTCCTCTTTCTTCTTCCCCGCACCAGCGCCCCCCTCTTCCGCAGCCGGCGCTAAACCTCCGCCTCACATCGCTGCTCCTCCCGTCCCGGCCTCGTTTCCCGCCTCCCTGCACCCGGCTTCCCAGCGCCCCGGCCTCGTCCGGCGCTCCCCGTCCCGGCGTCCTCCCCCTGCGCACACCCTGCCTGGCGCTCCCTCCGTCCGATGGTTCCCATCTCAGCGCACCTCTCCCCTGCTTCCTGGTGTGCGCCCCCTCCCTCACCAGACTTATCCTCCGACGCACTCTCTTACTTCCTCTCCCTCTCCCTGTCCCGAGCCCGTCCTGGTTCGGCCGACCCGCACACATCCCCTCCGGCGTCGCCCTCCCTGCTCCCTCGCTGCACCACCCCGCCTGCGCGCCTTCCCCTCGGCCTCCCGCGCACCCGGCCTCACCCCTCCTTCACGCGGGTGCACGCAGCCCCCTCCGCGCTCACCTCTCCTGCTCGCCGACCGCCCTCGCCCAACCGCCTCCAGCTCTCCCCCTGCGCACACTGCCTCCTCCCGTGAGTTTTGTTTTTTATTTATTTATTTATTTTGTTTTATTTTGTTTTATTTTATTCTTTGTTTTTATTTTGTTTTACATATATATAATGTTTTAATATTTTTACCATGTTAATAATCTTATAATTATTTTATTATTATTAGGTTATTATTATTATTATATTATTATTATTATATATTATTATTATGTTAATATTATCATTAATATTATTATATCATTATTAAAATTATTATTATGTTATTATTATTAATACTATGTTATTAGTATTATTATTATTATTATTAATATTATGAATATATTTATTATTGTTTTAATTATTATTATATTATGTTGTTATTTATATTATTATTATGCTAAGTATATTATTATTGTTATTGTCATTGTTACGACTATATTATTATTGTTATTATATAAATACTGATATTAACATTATATTTTGGTTACTGCTATTATATTATTATTACTGATCGTTACACCCGTTTTTCGGTCTACTGTTTTAGGATCTGTTTGACGGCGCAATTCGATGCGCCATTTTCGCAACGGGAGTCTTGGGCCGTGTCATTCTTCATTCCGATTCAAGGTAGGTCTCCCTTTGCACTCTCCTTTAAATTTAGAATTTATTTATTCCTTGACTTTTTATTAAGTTTCAGCAAATTCAAAAGTATTATTAAGTAGTTATCTATAGTTTGGTGATCTACTGATGATAAAAGTTGTTTTAATTCTAGCGTTTCATTAAAAGCGTTTTCTTGGATTTAATTATGTGCTTCCATGGTAGTTTTGCTAGATGGTTCTTCCTGAATAATGAAAGTCATGTTAAATTGTGTTTTGAAATGTTTTTGGCGTGTGTAAATTTGTAGATGTATTGTTTATGGAAAATGGTGTTTTCTTAGAACCTTGATTAGAGAAAACGTCGTGTGACCTTTGAACTTGTTTTGGAAACCTTATGTGTGGCTCTTGGTTGATGAAAGATGTTTTCCTTTGTTACGCGAACAAAAGTTTGGTTTTCATTTGGGAAATGGTGTTCCTTCAAAAAAATGATTAAAGGCCCGTTTGGCTCTTGATAAAAGTGGGGTGCGTTTGGTGATTGGAAAGTGACTCTACTTGTGAAACAAATGTGTTCCAGGTTTAAGATGCTGATTTGAGTTTCTTAAATAAATTTCTAAGTGCATTTCTGGTTTTCAATGAAATGGCGTGTGTCATCCCTCTTTAAAAATGCTCTGGTCTTAGATGATAAAAATGTAAGTGACATGACGGCCCGGTTGGCACTTTATCAAATGTGAAGTGATTATATATATATATATACGTACTTGTGAGGGCATTTCTACAGGGGGACTTCCCTTCGAGGGTTGTCGTGTAGCGATGTCCGTGTAAGGGGTTGGAAAGTGCGGTGAGATGAGTCACGCGTGTGCGGGTCTCCCACTTACACAGTGTTACAAAAACTACTATGGGTTCCTGGGCGTCTTGTAGATTATCGAGTGACGGTTGCTTGCTAACCCTGATTAGACGGGTTAGTACCCCCTGGAGTTACAGACAGGCCAGGAGGGATGTGCCACTGGTTGGATGTTAGGGCGGCCAGTTGGTTATTGACTATGGAGTACCATGCCGGCAGGTAGTCTGAACCCGAGTACGTCCAGGGGTTTTCTAGGGATGTTCAGGATCGCCCATGGTTATTTCTGATAACTTCTGGTTTACTTTTTCTTGCACTTGGTTTTCCTTGCCTGCTTACCTTTACTTGCACTTGTTTTCCCTGCTTGTTTGCCTTCAGTCATATTTCACAGCCTATACTGTTAGACTTTGGGAAAAATGGTTTTCAAATGAAAATGCTTTATTCTCTTTGGGTTAGATTTGAAAATGTAACACTTTGCTTTTCAGAATGAGTTTAAAACTAATGAAATGGAACTAACTTTCGAAAAGGAATAAGGGAAATGTCTCGTGTTTGATTTTCAAGTAAAGCATTGTGAAAACTTACTTTTATACATTATAGTTCAAACCTGGATATTGTAGATTCTTTATTTCCTGGCGGTGCATTGGGATTTGTTGTGGGGCTCACCTACTGAGTACTTTTGTGCTCACGCCTATCTTTTACCATTTCAGTCGCAGGTCTTCTGTTTTGAGTCGCTCAGTGTTGGAGCGAGGTTGCTCTCTAGTTGGGTGGTGACCTGAGAGGTCACATGGAGGTACGTGGTTGTGTGGTTTTTATTTCTTTTCCGCTGTTAGTGTTTATTTATTCTGTTCTATTTACTTTTGTTTTGGGCTGAAATCGTTCCCAACGATCAAGTCTTAATGCCCGGCACTGGTTGCCATCCCGGGGGGATCGGGAACGCCCCTCGGGACTTGTCGCGGACCGGCTCGGGTGACCGGTTCAGGGTCGACCCGGGTTGGTTCGTGACACTCCAACATAAGAACATGGAGGATAAAAGGAATGACATAAAAGAGATTACTTGAAATGAAAGAGAGAGGTCAGATCCCTTACCTTAAAACGTAACTCATAAAACTCAATGGTTTGGGCCTTGAGGGCTTGGGGGAACCTTGGGAGGACTCCTTGGGAGGTAATGAGTCCAGAAATTCGTTGGGGGAGAGTGGGGAGTTGAAA
This sequence comes from Viscum album, assembly GCA_963277665.1. Taxonomy (NCBI): domain Eukaryota; kingdom Viridiplantae; phylum Streptophyta; class Magnoliopsida; order Santalales; family Viscaceae; genus Viscum; species Viscum album. The sequence continues at coordinate 292,923,564 of OY728139.1, forward strand.
TGGATGAGAGTATGGCTTGGTATTTATAGGGAAAGTGAGGGGACAAGGCATTAATGGCTAAGGGACACCTCAAAAGTGCTTTTCTCAAAACCATGTGCTCTCCCTTGGCTTTTACCATGGAGTTAGGCCACATGGGGCCCCCAAAACAATAATTCATCACCCTTGGCTGGCCAACCCTTAAAATATCTCATGACATCATCATGACACAGTTATGATGTCATTAAACATACCGAAACCCTAAAACTGTATTTTTACTATTCACTGAAAATTCAACTTTCTCAGAAAGATCCCAAAATTTCACCTTAATCAAATATCAATGCTCTGATCTCAAAAATGAACTCCATTTTATAAAAATAATTTTCTAAATATTTTTAATCTATTTTTTAAATAATTACACTATTCACCGAAAATTCATTTTTTTTAGAAAAAAACCCCAAATTTTACCTTAACATAATATCGACGCTTTGAGTTCAAAAATGAAATCCATTTTATAAAAATAATTTTCTAAATATTTTTAATTAAAAAACACTATTCACCCAAAAAAACTAATTCTTGAATAATAATTTATGAAACCGTTATTTAACCATTTAATTGAATCACACTACTTAATAAAGGTGCCTAGATTATATTAATACTTTATTTAAATGAGATTACTAATCCATTTAGTCACATTACTAATCCTAAGCATAAAATCACTATTCATAATTTACTATTCATCAAAAATTAATTTGATCTTATTAGACTCTAAATTTCATACTGAACATAATTGTAAAAGACCATTTTCCGAAAATCATTACATATTTTTAATTATTTAAGGTTTACATAAACATTTTTAAAATATCCTTTTTCTAAAATTCATTAAAAATATGCATACAGTATTTATCCGGACATTAGAAAATTCATAAACTTCATCATAAGAAGAAATTCCAATTTTTATTTAAAACAATGGATTACACAAGGCAGTTACAGTCTCCTTACATAGCCCCTTATCACACCAGCATATGACCTAAGTGTAAGGTGTGCTAAGGTGAGATAATCTGAGGGAGGCTCGGCCAACATCGCACGAGTAGTAATTTCTATCATTTTGAACTTCTCACAAAGGCGATTCCGTTCTAGCTTCACACGATGAAGTTCAGCTTGGGTTTGGTCCAGAGCAAAGCCCAGGGGTGCTACCTCTTTCCCAAGTTCTGTTAGATGGGCTTCGATCGGTCCAAGACTACTGGGTGAGGCCATCAAATCTTCTTTCTATATTAATTAACCAAGATTACTTGTATTTTAGAGACAATAATCAAAACGTTTAGTTTACAACGGTCATATTGACCAATGGTCAAATAACAGTAAAACCCAACAGTCTCATTTTAATTATACTCATGTTATCAAATGAAACATTTTTGTTGAGTATAAAATAAAATAACACATAAAATTAGGAAACAAGATTTATTTAAAATTTCGGGTCGTTACAATCTTCCCCCCTTAAGAAATTGCGTCCTCCAATTTTTAAAATTGGGTTTTGAAATTTCATTGAATGTGTCACATCGGAAAAGGAGTCAGTAAAACTATTACTTTAAAAGAAAGAAAGAGAAGTACAACTGTCACCCAAGTTAACCTACACTAGGATTCCATGTACATGGAACAGAAAACAAATGGTCAAGTTCTGAGGGAGAGTGATATAGAACATGATTAGGAGAAAGTTAACCATAAGAAAATACCAAACTTATGATGTGTGTAAATGGTCTTTGATTACCTAGTAGGAAACATAAACCAACAACATTTTTGTTTTACGTTTCTTTTCATAATTTTGAGGAATTCATTTACTATATAGTACAAGAAAATAAACCTACCTTCATGTAGATTTTCATCCTTTAATAAGTCCCTACCTACACTAATCTTTTCTCCAAATGATGAGAATTCAAAAACACTTGGTCTCATAAAAAGCACAAGAATCATCTTTTAGAGAATCACATAATCCACAAAAGATTAACTATCTATTTATTCTATCTTTAAACGTTATCCCAAAAATAGAAAGGTTAAGGTAAAAAAACTCTTCAAAAAGAAAGAATTCCATAGGAATGGAAACTAATTTTAAATCTTCAAAGTTCCGTGGTACTACCCAAAGTTCATCATAGACCATTCCATAAATAACGGTCCTTCAAATTCCTCAAAATAAACCAAACTAAGATTGAAACCCAAATACAAGAGGGATTTGATAACATAGTCTTCCAAAATAAACTTCATTGTTCATCTCCAAAAAACATCAACCACTCCTAACATATTATAACAAAAGTAGCTAACATAAACATATTTTACTCATGATAGGTTAATCATTCCCATAAGTAACCTAAATTACTATAAGTCCACCTTAAATTCATCGATTCTTCAAAATATAAGTCAACCTTACTTCTCAATGAAAATAACGTATTAATATATTTACCTCGATCATATAGGGTCCCCAAAATAGTGAACGTATTCCAAAATAATAATCATCTTTTAATCCCCTAATCACCTATTTCATATTAATAAGGAAATCGTCACATTTCTTATCACATTGGTTGTTGGGACATGTTCTTCCATTTCCTGCCATTAACTATGAAAACAAAGTACAATTAGGTGCTTTAATACTTATCCAATAATCATGAAAAAGAACTTAACACATATAAGGATAACTTGTAGAAGAAAAGTATACCCTAACTTGTGATCCCCTAGATTTCAAACTAGGTTATCCATGATCATATATCCTTATGTGAATCTTTATTTTATTTTATCTTTGTTCCTTTAATAATGGTTCATACTAAGCTTATGAATTTACCAAAGCATATCCCCCAGGAGTGTTGTAACCAAGAGTGCAGAAAGGCCCGTTGTCGTGTACCAGTTCCCGTTCGAGTCTAGCTCAATGCGGTGTTTTCGGGTTTTACCCCTATGTACATCTGTGCCAGAGCCACCTCTACCTGCTCGTATCCAGACAGGGATGTATTTGCTTGGCAACCCATTACTCAATACTCACCATAATACCAGGAAGATTTCCTATATATAAACTTTTCTATAGGCTTATTACTAAAGTTTTCATATCCTAATTTCCACAAATTACTAAACCATCCTTTGATACCAACTATAGCATCCCGTCTTTTTATAACATAACTTTCATTCCATTACATGGAACTGAGGATCTTTAAGGTTTAGTGTCTTGGAAACAAGGAACATAATACATGAAAAGAACAAAAAACACTCTTCTTAAACACTTGAAAGGATTCTACTTAAGTTCATACTAGGTTCATTACTACATCTCATAACCTGGGGACATACATCAAAAGAAAGGGTGAGCAGAAGGCCAAGTAAGGGAAACAAGAGAAACATTTTACATGTGAACTTGAGATACTTCAATAAGGACATGAAAAGAACTTTAAGGCATGAGAAAGAAATCATGAGATACATCATAATAAAAATAACATTTTTTATAACTCGAAGATGTGGATACATCATTTAACATTGACAACCATGAACATATCACCAAGGTCCATCCCCAATGTGTCATTTGAAAATTTCCAAGGTTATTCACCAAGGTATCGTGAAAATTGTAATCTCTAGTGGTTACATCATTACCCAATGCATTGGAGCGCTATCAGGGCACACCCTTAAATTTGCCTTTATTATCATGTGATCCACATATATCATCATCAAACATTTCATAAATAACCCATATAGCATAAAATAAATGGGTTTCATTTCATAATCACAATGTTTTAAAAACTGCTTTAAAGACATGATCTTTACGTCACTTTAAAACCCACAGAAAAGGAAGGTGGGTCTAATGTATGTAAATCCCAGAATTTAAAATAGAAACTTTTGTTATATATGTGAATACCCCTTTAGAATAAAGAGCTCTGAGCATTCACTTAATAATATAAAAGAACTTTAGAAAAAGAGAGAGACATTTTGAGACGGAAATTCTGCAGCATAACGGCTATGTTACGAGGTTTTAGAAGACATTAAAAAGAGAGGGAAAATGGGTCAAACATTCATAAATGACCCATAAAACAGTATATGGACAGACTAATAAGGATACATGATCATGGTAATGAAATTTCAAGGACATACCATTTGAAATGAAAAACATGGAAGGAAGACAAAAATTAGATTTCTCTTATGAAAGTTCGTCAGCCTAACGACGTTACTTAAACTTCAACAAAAATGATTGGAAAAGACCAAATAGGGTCTCTCATCATGTGAAAATAAGAGTTCATTATGATAGATATAGAGATAATTCCCCAACAAAATTAAAAAGGAATTTTAAAGACTTGACATGAAAGTAGAACTTTGAAAAGAATTTGAAGGGTGAAAGAATCCCCTAAACAATTCGGCAGCCTAACAACGCCACTTACAACTTCAAAATACTGAATTGAAGAGATCAAATGGGGTATCTCATCATATGAACATAATATTTCAGTATGATAGATATAGATATCATACCCCAACATAACAAAAAGGAACTTGAACGAATTGACATGAAAGTAGAACTTCAAAACGAGAAGGGTGAAGAACCACTTAAAAATTCGGCAGCCTAATGGCGCCACTTAAAACTTAAAAATACTGAATTGAAGAGATAAAATGGGGTCTATAATCATATGAACATAAGAGTCCAGTATGATAGATATAGAGATCATACCCCAACATAACAAAATGGAACTTGAACGAATTGACATGAAAGTAAAACTTCAAAACGAGAAGGGTGAAGAACCACTTAAAAATTCGGCAGCCTAACAACGCCACTTAAAACTTCAAAATACTGAATTGACAAGATCAAATGGGGTATCTCATCATATGAACATAAGATTCCAGTATGATAGATATAGATATCATAACCCAAAATAACAAAAAGGAACTTGAACGAATTGACATGAAAGTAGAACTTCAAAACGAGAAGGGTGAAGAACCACTTAAAAATTCGGCAGCCTAACGACGCCACTTAAAACTTCAAAATACTGAATTGAAGAGATCAAATGGGGTATCTCATAATATGAACATAAGAGTCTAGTATGATAGATATAGATATAATACCCCAACATAACAAAAAGGAACTTGAAAGAATTGACATGAAAGTAGAACTTCAAAACGAGAACGGTGAAGAACCACTTAAAAATTCGACAGCCTAACAGCGCCACTTAAAACTTCAAAATACTGAATTAAAGAGATAAAATAGGGTCTCTCATCATATGAAAACAAGATTACAGTATGATAGATATAGATATAATACCCCAACATAACAAAAAGGAACTTGAAATACTTTACATGAAAATAGATCTTGAAAAATGAGAAGGGAGAAAGAATCCGTTACAAAAATTTCGGCAGCCTAACGACGCCACTTAAAATTTCATAAAACGAAATAATGAGAGTAAGAGGGGATATCTCATTATATGAACATGAAAAGGGAAGTAATAGGAGTATAAAAGAACATCTTCCAACATAAGAACATGGAGCATAAAAGGAATGACATAAAAGAGATTACTTGAAATGAAAGAGAGAGGTCAGATCCCTTACCTTAAAACGTAACTCTTAAAACTCAAAGGTTTGGGCCTTGAGGGCTTGGGGGCACCTTGGGAGGACTCTTTGGGAGGTAATGAGACCAGAAATTCGTTGGGGGAGAGTGGGGAGTCGAAATGGATGAGAGGATGGCTTGGTATTTATAGGGAAAGTGAGGGGACAAGGCATTAATGGCCAAGGGACACCTCAAAAGTGCTTTTCTCAAAACCATGTGCTCTCCCTTGGATTTTACCATGGAGTTAGGCCACATGGGCCCCCCAAAACAATAATTAATCACCCTTGGCCGGCCAAACCTTAAAATATCTCATGACATCATCATGACACAGTTATGATGTCATTAAACATACCGAAACCCTAAAACTATATTTTTACTATTCACTGAAAATTCAACTTTCTCAGAAAGATCCCAAAATTTCACCTTAATCAAATATCAATGCTCTGATTTCAAAACTGAACTCCATTTTATAAAAATAATTTTCTAAATATTTTTAATCTATTTTTTAAATAATTACACTATTCACCGAAAATTCATTTTTTTCAGAAAAAAACCCCAAAATTTACCTTAACATAATATCGATGCTCTGAGTTCAAAAATGAAATCCATTTTATAAAAATAATTTGCTAAATATTTTTAATTAAAAACCCTATTCACCCAAAAAACTAATACTTGAATAATAATTTATGAAACCGTTATTTAACCATTTTATTGAATCACACTACTTAATCAAGGTGCCTAGATTATATTAATACTTTCTTTAAGTGAGATTACTAATCCATTTGGTCACATTACTAATCCTAAGCATATAATCACTATTCATAATTTACTATTCATCAAAAATTAAGTTGATCTTATTAGACTCTAAATTTCGTACTGAACATAATTGTAGAAGACCATTTTTCAAAAATCATTACATATTTTTAATTATTTAAGGTTTACATAAACATTTTTAAAATATCCCTTTTCTAAAATTCATTAAAAATATGCATACTATATTTATCCGGACATTAGAAAATTCATAAACTTCATCATAAGAAGAAATTCCAATTTTTATTTAAAACAAAGGATTACACAAGGCAGTTACAGTCTCCTTACATAGCCCCTTATCACACCAGCATAGGACCTAAGTGTAAGGTGTGCTAAGGTGAGATAATCTGAGGGAGGCTCGGCCAACATCGCACGAGTAGTAATTTCTATCAGTTTGAACTTCTCGCAAAGGCTATTCCGTTCTAGCTTCACACGATGAAGTTCAGCTTGGGTTTGGTCCAGAGCAAAGCCCAGTGGTGCTACCTCCTTCCCAAGTTTTGTTAGATGGGCTTCGATCGGTCCAAGACTATTGGGTGAGGCCATCGAATCTTCTTTCTATATTAATTAACCAAGATTACTTGTATTTTAGAGATAATAATCAAAACGTTTAGTTTACAGCAGTCATATTGACCAATGGTCAAATAACAGTAAAACCCAACAGTCTCATTTTAATTATACTCATGTTATCAAATGAAACATTTTTGTTGAGTATAAAATAAAATAACACATAAAATTAGGAAACAAGATTTATTTAAAATTTCAGGTCGTTACAATCTTCCCCCCTTAAGAAATTACATACTCGCAATTTTTAAAATTGGGTTTTGAAATTTCATTGAATGTGTCACATCAGAAAAGGAGTCAGTAAAACTATTACTTTAAAAGAAAGAAAGGGAAGTACAAATGTCACCCAAGTTAACCCACACTAGGATTACATGTAGGAAAACATGGACATGGAAGAGAAAACAAAGGGTCGAGTTCTGAGGGAGAGTGATAGAGAACATGATTAGGAGAAAGTTAACCATAAGAAAATCCCAAACTTATGATGTGTGTAAATGGTCTTTGATTACCTAGTAGGAAACATAAACCAACAACATTTTTGTTTTATGTTTCTTTTCATAATTTTTAGGAATTCATTTACTACATAGAACAAGAAAATAAACCTACCTTCATGTAGAGTTTCATCCTTTAATAAGTCCCTACCAACACTAATCTTTTCTCCAAATGATGAGAATTCAAAAACACTTGGTCTCATAAAAAGAACAAGAATCATCTTCTAGAGAATCACATAATCCACAAAAGATTAACTATCTATTTCTTCTATCTTTAAAAATTATCCCAAAAATAGAAAGGTTAAGGTAAAACAACTCTTCAAAAAGAAAGAATCCCATAGGAATGGAAACTACTTTTAAATCTTCAAAGCTCCGTGGTACTACCCAAAGTTCATCATAGACCATTCCATAAATAACGGTCCTTAAAATTCCTCAAAATAAACCAAACTAAGATTGAAACCCAAATAAAAGAGGGATTTGATAACATAGTCTTCCAAAATAAACTTCATTGTTCATCTCCAAACAACATCAACCACTCTTAAAATATTATAACAAAAGTAGCTAACCTGAACATATTTTACTCATGATAGGTTAATCATTCCCATAAGTAGCCTAAATTACTATAAGTCCACCTTAAATTCATCGATTCTTCAAAATATAAGTCAGACTTACTTCTCAATGAAAATAACGTAGTAATCTATTTACCTCGATCATATAGGGTCCCCAAAATAGTGAACGTATTCCAAAATAATAATCATCTTTTAATCCCCTAATCACCTCTTTCATATTAATATGGAAATCGTCACATTTCTTATCACATTGGTTGTTGGGACATGTTCTTCCATTTCCCGCCATTAACTACGAAAAAAAGTACAATTAGGGTCTTTAATACTTATCCAATAATCATGAAAAAGAACTTAACACATATAAGGATAAATTGTAGAAGAAAAGTATACCCTAACTTGTGATCCCCTAGATTTCAAACTAGGTTATCCATGATCATATATCCTTATGTGAAGCTTTATTTTATTTAATCTTTGTTCCTTTAATAATGGTTCATACTAAGCTTATGAATTTACGAAAGAATACCCCCCCAGGAGTGTCGTATCCAAGAGTGCAGTAGGTGTGGGGCATTGAGATCTAGCGGGGTTGTCCGGATCCCGTTCCCAGTGTCGACACTTCTCGGTGGGGTTCCGGTGGCTGGCGGCGTGTCGCTCCTTCCAAAATTGATGTTCATCGAAGATACCTCGGTGGGGCTTAGGTGTTCCACTCGCCCCTTCCGTCGACATCGTGGATCAGCGTGGTTCCGTCTACTAGGTTCGGTATCTCAGCCTTCAGCGTTGACGGAGTGGATCCGGCTCGATGCGTCCTTTGTGACCTGGAGACACCTTCGGCTGGTATCCAGTGTGGCTCGAAGTCTGATCTACAGTTCCCCGGGGGGGGGGGGGGGGGCTCTGGTTTTAGCTCTGTGGATTTTTATAGCTTGTTTGATTTGATGATTCTGGATATCGCTTTTTTGGCTGTGATTCTGGTAGTATTTGGGTGTTCTGTTGCTGGTTCTACTACATTTTCATGTTGATTTTCTTTTCACCAGACTGACCTGCTTCGGACCTTGTGAGGGTTCATCCGTGGTCTGATTGGAGCAGATCCATACCCAATGTGGTGTTTCTGGTTTAGGATGACCCGAATTCCCCCATCGGTGGCATTCCCTCGGCACAATGTTGGGACAATGTTGGGATGCCTAGTCCTTGTGATGATGGATTCATTTCATTCCCTTTGAAATGTCATTCTGGGCCTACGATGGTGGTGATGGGATGTCTTGTAGAGTGCAGCCGTAGTCTCCCAGAATGATTGCTGATGTTTGTGCCTTGGACTCATGTTTGATTCTTGATGGGGAACCCATAAAGTTTACATGGAATTGCTTCCTATGAGGACCGAGGTGGTCGTCTTCACCATGTATGACTTTTCAGATTTGGTTGTTTGAGAGGGTATGAATCTTCCATCGGTATTGGGTCCATGCATTTTTGCACGGGATTTCTTGTTGTGCAGCTATGCTCTGGTGGAGGCGGGACTTACTGATGTTGATACTAGGAAGGGGTTCTTCTATGTGATCTTGTTCTAGGTTGAAACTCCCTTTATCCAAAATCAATAAAAATATCATCCTTCGGGCCTTTAAGTCATAATAGTAGTGTTCATATTTCTTTTTCATTATAATTGTATAATTACTAGGTCATTAAATTTACTGTTATCAATGAATTAAAATGATTTATGTGGTTTAAATTTCCATTCATGGGGATTGTATACCTTATTCATGAAGATAAAGTCGATAATAAGAATATTTTGGTGATTTTTGATGATCGGGCTGTGTTTCCTTAATTGGTGAATTAAATATTGAAATAAAATCTCCAGAACCAAAAACAAATTATTATTTAAAAATTTATATCATATGATACAATAAACAATTTTTCATAGTCATCCATGACATAAATTCACTAGATTGTTCATGTAGGTGGTTAAACTAACCAAACATGAATGTACCATGATTTAATGAATTATTAAGAGATTGTATCATTTTATTATGATTATAAAAGAATCATAATAATATAATTTAGTAATTATTAGTGAGATATATCATAATTATATGGAATTATAATTAAAAATAATTCATATAAAAATATTACAAAATTTGAATGAAATATTTTCCTCTTAGTATGCTTATTTAAATGATAAAAATAATGATGATCATTTATTAATCATATTATTAATAGGTTCTAAAATTTATCATAATATAACCATAATGATGTAACAAACATAATATTTATCATTTAATACTATTCTTATATCCATCCTGGTAATTCTGTCTAAGAAAATGAAACATGTTACGTCATGGGGGTGGTAATTCCAACAATGCATGAAGAAATATTCTGTTATTATTAATGGATAGGTTATATGAAAAAATAATTATATTACCTTTAATATAGTATGATTAAAGTATATAAATGATAATATAATCATTATATTACAGTTTCTTTAATAAATGTAAAAGAATACAATAAAGGAAAAAAATCTATGTTGTTGATAGTACTCATATCGAGGACTTAATGTTTCCTTAGAAGATTCCTTTAATATGAAGGGATTAGGAAAACCATGAGTGACCAAGGTCTTATAGTCATGGGATATGGTCCTAGGGAGAGTAAAACTAAATAGTTTCAAGGAGTAATTCAATGTATAAGAGAGTCATTATGTAATGATGATGTTACCTGTTTATAAGTGAAGGTAATGGTAGTTTTGGAATAACCCATAAATTTTCAACAATGTAAGGATACTAATATAGTGTGAAAGCCCAAACATTGGAAAAGATATAATAGAAAGCGGATTTTGGACTAAAATAAAACAAAAAATTAGTTTTAAAAAATATGTGAATGTTTTGGGGATTTTTTAATTTTACTTTTGGAATTTGACATTAATTTACCTTTACCATGGTAAATAATTTCTGGCCATAGTAATTAAATATAATGAAAATGATTAATATTATCCTTTTTATGTAATTTTATACCTCTAATTTTAAAATTTAAAATTATTTTATCAAATAAAATTTATAAAGGAGTGAAAAGTTAATTGTAATATAAACACATTTAATCACATATAAACAGTTTTAGAGAAATGGTTTTTTTAATTTTTAAATCTATATGTCAGAATAATGTACCATATATTGAGATTTTAATGACATAAATTGATTTATTATAAAAAATGAAATGAAGTAGGATTTCAAGGCTAGAAAACTGAATCTCCCTAAATAATATTGGGTTTAACAAAATAATAGAGAAACTACTAATACAATATATATTTTTTATTCAAAAAAACTTGTAAGGGGTAAGTGAGACCCCAAACAAAGGTCAAACTAACCAAAACTCAAACATATAGGAAATAAAAATACCATTACACAACGAGTTAAAGGAGGATGAATCATTTACCCAGTATAAAATTTAATCGATAGAGGTTACCACCATAGCTGGATCATCCTTGGTGAGATCCTCAAAATGATAAGACCTTTTATTCCATGTCAAAATGTATTCTAAAAAGAAAGAAAATAGTTTTTATATTAATGTAACATTTTAAATAGATTAAAAATGTTTTTGAGATGATTTATATTTTCAATGAATATTTTAATTGTATAAAGTTACCCCTTAAATTTATATTTGATTACTTAAGAAGTTGTATAAATCTATATACCATTCTCATATAATAATAATGTCATATAAATTGGAGGTTTTGTGAGAACCGTGTCCTTCAACTAAAAACATAAATTTTCAGAACAATCTAAAAAATATATACTACAAAAATTTTGATATGATGAATTAAAAATTTGATTTAATTTGTTTAATTTAAAATAATAAAAATTTATTTTTAAATAAAGTCTTGAATAAAGGTTCATTAAAGGCAATATTTGTGCAATAGTTTCAGGATGTTGCATTTACTTGCTATAATAGCATCTCAGTTATTACATTATAGACACCATAAATAATTATATCGTCTAAATTAGGGTATATATCAACTATTGAAAAAAATTGTTAACTTTTTCTTTATAACTTCTTTAGGTTCCCTGGTGTGAGATCCCATGTTTCGAACCGGGTTAAAATTTACGAATGTTTTTGAAATTATTTTTTTGGTTTGTCAACGGGTCGTTCCTTTTAAAACCGAGCTCCGGAATTTTATTCTGAGTGTTGGAACACCTAAAGATGTCTTTTTTTCAAACTTTGATAAAAGTTTTGAGGTAAAGGGGAAGTCACACGGGCGGTGCACAGTTTGTCTAACCGTGCGGCCAAACCATGTGTAGTTGGTCTTCGAGGTAGTATCTTCCACATGAGCAGTGCACAGTTTGTCTAACCGTGAGGCCAAACCGTGCAAGTAGGGTGTCCGAGGTAGTAGCTAACGCACGGTTAGCGCACAGTTTGTCAAACCATGCAAACTAACCGTGCAAGCACTTAAATGAGATCCTTAAATTGTGGATCTCGCTCTTTTTTTCCTTGAGATGGACCGTTTTCCTCCTAAGTAGCCATAAATCGGGATTACTCTTCCTTGAAGGTATGAGAACCTCTCCCAAGCATTTTGGAGGAGATCCGAAGGCTTCACTTGGCGAATCGAAGTCGGTTTCTTGAGGTAGGTAGGTGTTCTTCTTCGTTCGTGTTCAGTTTCTTAGATCTACTTAGATCTACATCTCCTCTTCTCACGGTTTCTTAGATCTACGCCCGTTATGGGTAGATCTAAGTGTGTGGATGCCATGTTTTATCAGTTGTGGTCTTGGTCTTTCTAGGAGAAGTGATCTAAGGAAGGTTCTTGAAGAATAAACCCGTTTCTCTTGAGGGTTCTACGTTCGTTGTGGTTTCCGTCAAAACCCGAGGTAGGCTCCCAAATCTTTAACACTTTATTTAAGAATTATAGATTCTTTAAATAAATTGATAATGTGAATTTTCTTGATTTTTATATGTCGATGAATTAAACTTTTGATGTTATTAAATAATGCCACCAACATGAGATAAATGAGGACTTGAACATGTGTTGATTTCAAGCATGGATTGCTATTTTAGTTAAAGTGATATGATTAAACAATTGAATGATTGGAATGGGGAGATTGAGTAGAAGGATAATTAATTGTAGAATTTATTATCAAGTCATGAGTTGGAATGAGTTTGTGGCCTTTACTGATTATTGGGAATATTTAATATTTGACATGTTCAGGAGATAATTTGGAAACTGGTAATAATTAATGGATGGATTAATTATTACATATTAAATGGTAAATTGTTAACTTATTGATGATTGGTTAAAGAGATATGATTTAATTAATTAATTGTTGAATTAATTAATTTGAAAAAATTAAATTATGATTGGGAATTGATTGTTTGTTACGATTGTTAGCCGGGAATACTTTTGATGCGTATTAGTTTCCCATGCCTTAAGTTGTCTTGGATGAAGTTTTATAGAGATATGATATATTGTGTGAGATGGTCACTAAATATCTTGGCTTGTTCAGCATGTTTCGAGATGATTATGGTGTGCTTGTAGACTATTAAAGTCCTGAATGAACCACTGTTTGAATGGACGGGTTCAGACTTGTTAAAGAATTTGGATAATTAAGTGATGAGTTAATTATTTAGTTGTCTTGCTAAGAATAATTAATTTCTAATTAATTATTAATTAATGAGATGTTTAATGGTTAATTATTTATTGACTTATCTGGAGAGTGATTTGTGTTGTTAATTAATTGTTGAATTAATTAACGACTTGATTTTGTGGTGTTAGACATGGTATTCTACACCAATGATAGATGTATATGTATGATTGATGAATGGGTTGTGAGACAGGGACTGATGCTCCAAATACTCACAGGGTGTTGGACATTATGTTCTACACCAATGATAGATGTATATGTATGATTGATAAATAGGTTGTGAGACAGGGACAGATGCTCCAAATACTCACAGGGTGCTAGACATGGCGTTCTACACCCAACTTGCAAGCAAATATTCTTTTATGGGATAGGGACTGATGCTCTAAATACCCATGGGTTGTGATACATGGACTGATGCTCCGAATACTCACAAGGGTGCTAGCCATGATGTTCTACACCCATTAATTAACATTGGATTGTGGGCCCGATTTTTCGTCAATGCAATGAGTTAATGGTTAATGAAGGCTGTTGTGACATGATGACTTGTGTATTGATTATGAGAAAGGGTTTAGACTTATTAATGAATTGGGTGAACCACTGTTAGTGGACGGACCCAGGAGCGAATCACTACTTTAGTGGACGAGCCTAGACATATTATATGAAATATTAAATTGAATAACTTATGACGCGTTATCCAAGCCAAAGCACAAGCTTGGATTCAGTCTTTACTTTGATTATTTAGATGGTATTTAGAGACATCTGTGGTGAGTGACTTATACGGGGGATGTTGAGCATAGGCCGAATTTCAAGACTTTCATAATAATATATGAGTAATTGATAAATGAAAATTTATTATGTAATGATTGTTAAGTATGCATGACAAATGAATAGTGCAGGTTCATACACCAGCTGAGGGCTGAAGTAGGTACTTGAGTATATAGTTACTTTGTACTGCTTACTTTATTTTATGCATGACTTCATGTGTTTTAAATTATTTATTAAATGTCTGGATTTGGGGTAGACATCGGTGGTCCCGGCCTACTGAGATTTATATCTAACACCCTACTCGGGCCGCCATTGCACTGGGTACCTGAGTATATTCTATTTGGTTGCAGGACTATGTTGTTTGCATTTACTTGGGAGATAGGAGTAGAGGACTGAGCGGATAATCGGGATTCTCGAGGAGATCGCCCTTGGGGCTTTGAGTCATTATTTATTTATTTCTGTATTGGAATGTAAAGCATGCTGTTTTGTTAACTGTTTTCTACTTTTGTATCATTAGCATGTCATGCATGCATTTTTTGTATAATTTGGCATTGACCACTTTTATAAAATGAGTATTATTTGTCTTCCTCTGTTTGTCATTTATGAGTTACTCCTTCTGCTATTGTTTGTTATCTACACTGATATACCGCTGTGCAACTCTGATAAGAGGGTATAGTCTCCCCACTGACTATCCTTAGACCCTCGCTGCTAGTCGGCAGCCTCTAGCATACGGGGAGACGCGCTTGAGGTCATGTGGTGACCGGTTCGGCCACCAGTTTAGTGGTGAGTCGGGTCGGGATGTTACAAAGTGGTATCATAGGTTTTTGTTTCTTTATTTTCCTTTGTCTTACTATTTTGGGGTTGGTAGACAGGAGAATAGGAATGTGTCGACGCTTGGGTTAATAGCCGTGCTTGGGACTGATCACCTCATGTACGGGAAATGACCTAGTGGCCAGGGATGGGAATTGATGTTGTACTATTAGAGGTTATAGTTGATATGATTTCACCTTGAGTGACTGGTGTATTTTCCGATGTTTATTGATTTTGAAAATTTTGAAAAGAATAATTTTCTTGGCCTGATATGGCAAGGAAGTTTCATACATGCATCATCTTAGTCGCTTATATATTCACATGTCATGCATATAACATTCCATGTAGTTGCATTAATAGGATGCCTGCTAATTTGGGTTGTGTTCCTTGGGTGCAATTTCGTGTCTGATCTGCTTTAACAAGCCTCTCTAGATAGCATGTTTCGGTGATAGATTTAACATGCTTGAATGATTATATTCCATACTACCCCAGTCATTAGCATGTTTTTTTGTTTTTCCATGCTTCTATGTTGTATCATGCTATTGTATTACTGCTTATGCTAACATGTTAGAGATGTTTTGATATGTGAAAGGGGTTATTAAGATAAAATGTTAAATAAATGTTGATTTTGTTAAATGGGAGCCAAAAATCCAGAGATAAGGTGTATGGGAACCTTATTGATTGGTAGGTAGTCACCCATATAATTTAGACCGTTAGGTTGATCATGTTAATTTCTGAATTGACATTGGTATCGATTAATGAGATCCAATTTTCAATCCATGGAGTGTATGGGTGTTTCATGAATTGGGAAATGACGACTCATATTAAATTTTATGACTTGATGCCATGTGAAATGCTTATAAATGTGAAAGATTTTTAATGTTGATCTGAAATCAAATGGATGGCTTCTAAAATGCAACTGGACCCAAGTAGGTCAGTTGGGGAGTGTTTTTATGGGATGGCCCGTTTGGGTGTTTTTAATTTTAATACCTGTGCGTTTTCTATTGGGTTGATTTATAGAGAACCCAGGTTGGTTAAAATGGTATCCTCGTAGGTCACCTTATCTTCGTAAAAGGAATTTATTTTGATAAGTTTCCTAAAAATGACGGGATGTCAACTAACGTAAATGTTTTAAAAAGGGAGTTTGTAAGACTTCCCTTTTTTCCCTTGGGGCGTTTTGAAAATGGTACTTTGATGTTTTGATTAAATCTTTGATGATTAAAGATTAAAAGTGATTTAAATACAAGAGGCATGGAAATAGAACCTATTGTGGTGTCCACTATTTAAAACCCTCATGTAAAGGGTAGTTCAGACTTCTCTTGAGTTGCCTTGGAATGAAAGTGTGAGTACTTTCCATATGTGTTCTTCTCCTTAGAAATGGCCTTATGTTCGGATTTTGAGCCTAGTGACTTGTTTTAAGTGACCCGGTTTAGGGTTGAAACTTTTTCTTCATAAGGGGATAACCTGCGATCGGTAGCGCCCTCAGAACTTAAATGCCTTGCTAGCGCTAGGGATTTTCGCACTCTTTTGGAGTTGTTGGGTGCCGTTATCCCAAGTAGAACTTACATTTTCCTATGACACCCATGTTCGAACGGGTGGTGATGTGTTTCTTGACCATGTTGTGGGATTGAGCATCGAGTAATGCTCTTTTTCAGCTGGTTAGATGTGCCTCGGGCATGGTCGGCTGCTTTGTTGGTCGTTTGACCCTTTCTTCTTAGTAATGGATGACTCGTTATAGCATTGTCCAGGAAAATGGTCGTATGAGGCAAAATGAATCCATAATAATTCTTTTTGTACTATTGAGTATGGTCTCGGGTCAACTCCATGTAGAGTGACTTGAGCGTAAAAGAATTATTTTCATTTCAATACATGGAATAGTTGTCGAAAGACCCGGGTGTTTTGAAACGCTGATCTTGTTGTTAATCTAGCGCGCTGGTGAGCAGCTGATCTTTTCTTGAGACGTCATGAGAAATATTAAGGTGGGTATTTCCACTTTTTTCATGATGAATGTGTTGGCAGGTGATGCCAAGCTTTTAGAACAGAGTTGTCCGGTAACATTTTGACTAATCTTCTTCATGACCTCAGTTTTCTCTTAGTGCGCTCTTCTGGACACGACGAGCATGTCCCCTATCTTGACCTCACCATGGAGACACTAAGATAGCGTCGCTCTTGTGCCATGCTATAGTTTAAATGTTTTTGGGCTTGATAAGTAGTTGTTATCTGGGTAGTTCGCGAGATGCATTGATTATTTGGACTACTTCCTTTTTTGTGTTTGGGCACGGTTGTTTTTAAAATAGCCTTGCGATGACTTGACTTGGAAAATTTACCAGATGTTGGGTAAGGAATTCATTGTACTGGAGGATGGTTTTGGAATAGTTTTAAATTCACATCGTCAGATAAAGGGCAAAATTGACTTTTTGGGTCCACGACGTCTTTGAGTGAAGCATGAGAAACCTGTTCCATTGCTTGATCGAGGTTCAACCTTTTACGTTGACAAGGTCCTTATAAAGACTTAGGGTATAAGATCTGTTTCGGTGTTTGAGCTTTAGAGAAATATTTGGATCTAGTTATAAAGGCTTATCCATCAGGTTGAGAAGGGTTAAAGGTGTGTTTGGCGTTGGGAACACAACACATCACTTCTAAAGAGATTAAATGACCTTGGTAGGTCGGTTGTTTTAGTAGTGGTTCTTGATGGCTTCTTGGGGACTAGAAGTTCTTAAGGTGGGTATAATGTAAGATCTCGTGTTTTGAACTGGGTTAAAATTTAAGAATGTTTTTGAAATTCTTTTTTTGGTTTATCAACGGGTTGTTTTTTTTAAAACCAAGATCCGAAATTTTATTCCGAGTGTTGGAACACTAAAGATGTCTTTTTTTAACTTTGATATAAGTTTTGAGGTAAAGGGGAAGTCGCACGAGCGGCGCGAGGTTTGTCTAACCGTCCGGCCAAACTATGCGTAGTTGGTCTTGGGGGCACTAGCTTCCGCACGGGCAGCGCACAGTTTGTCTAACCATGTGGCCAAACCGTGCGATTAGGGTGGCCGAGGCAGTAGCTAACGCACAGTTAGTGCACGATTTGTCAAACCATGAAAACTAACTATTAGGTCCATAAGGATGAGTACCCTGAGAGGGGGGTGAATCAGGGTATGACTAATTTAAAATTAAAGCCCATTCTGATCTTGTTTTGCTGTTATGGAAAACAATATTCTCTCTCTTTCCTGTTGCACATTATAGACAGAAAGTAAAGAATGCACACGACACATCAATTTTTACTTGGTTCACCACTGAGGGCTACGTGCAAGGATCATACACCGACAAGTTGTCGGTCATACCAAGTTACACTAAACTTCACTAGCTATGGATTACAAGGTTCGAGCACAGTCACTCTGTCCCAGGCTCACTGCCTTTACAAAGTTTAGGGTCAGCTCACTGCTTTCCCAAGGGTCACTCCCTGTTTCTCTCTCTCTGGCTCACTGCCGGTGGAGAGGATCCCCTTCTTCCTCTTCCTTTTCTCACTGCTCCAGAAAGTATCCACTAACAGTTTATAGAATTGTAGTTCTCTTCATTATCTTTAATGAATACATACTCTGTTGTATGTGGATGCTCTGTTGAAGTCCAACTTTCACCTGTAGATGAATCTCTCTTTGCACCGAAGGTATTGGGAAAACTTCCAGCTTCCACGTAGCCCGAAAACACTGCCAGGGAATCAACCTTACTTGGAGCGCAGGTCTAACCCGGCGCGCAAGTATCAGCGCGCAAGTCACAACTGGCATGCAGGTCTACCTCAACCACCTGTGCGGCATAATATTCTATAACTCCAAGCCTACGCGACTCAATCCCTTTTATGCCCAAGCCAATATTGGCGCGCAACTACCAACCGGCGCGCAACTTCAAACACTGGCGCGCAAGTCCACCTGTGTGACCACACACCACCTGCGCGACCACCACACCAGCGCGATGGGAGCTCTAATTTTTTAAGTGTTGAACTCCATTGAAAATGAGGAGGGGTGGTCCTATATTTATAGGCATTTGGTCAACCTACACGGTGACGCTCAAATCTACCCTCAGCGCACAAGTCTTAGCGTGCAAGTATCTTCCCTTACAAGTCACCTGCACGACCAACCGAATACTTGCGCGACCCTCTTTACTTTGCCATATTTTGATCTTATGATCTTGAAAAACAACAGGCGCGCAAGTTCCCAATACTTCTAGGAATCGGAGTGAAAGTCTCTTCACAGCGCGCAAGTCACCTGCGCGACCACACCAATACCTGCGTGACCCTCTTTCCTTTTCCATATTTTGACCTTCTGATCCTAAAAAACATTAGGCTCGCAAGTTTCCTCTCCTTCAAGTACAGGGCGCACACGTGTCTTTTCCAAAACCACTTTTCTCTTTTTTTTTGATTTTCAGGCCCAAAAATTTGTCAAACACTGGAAAAAGGCGCCACCTTGTATCTGTTCTTTTTGTACCACCTCCAGATCATCAATTACTTTGTCGACATTCTTGAATAAAACATGGATCGTTGAACACAGCTCTTGAACTCAACATTCCACCATGAATTCCCCTTTGTCAACAAAATTGTATGTCATTGTTTTTCTTTGTCACAAATCACCACACAGATGTCCACTTTGTCAACAAACACAATCACCTCAAAAATGCTTCAGTGATACCTTGAGAGATTTTTTCCCAACAATCTCCCCCTTTGGGTTTGTTGAAAACTCTTCCATAAAAAGATACATCGTTAATTCTTCAACCACTATTCACCTATTGCGATTCCGATAGCAATCAAGGATTTACTCAACACATACTCTAAGCCCACATGAGCAATACTCGGTGTGAGAAACAAGAGTAAATGAAAAGTTCATCGATGAATCACTTCAACACTGACACCCACTATTGACACCAAACTGATACCAATTTTTGGAATACCATTTTTTTTGGAAATATTCTTACCGCATTCCAATACTACTCTTTTTATTTTATCACGATCCTCAGTTGTTGTGATATCTATTCTTTGACCGATCACTTATAGCATCGTCAAATTTATACTCTCCCCCTTTCTCATTGCTCTCCCTAGCTCGATGCTCCACCTATCAGCTTCTCCCCATATCATTCAGGATTTATCAAATAGCCACACTATCTCCTCCTTGAACAATCACTATTTTCTCCCCCTTTTTCAACGAACCCAAAGGTCACTCTTTTGCAGTCTGCAACAGAGTAGAGAACACATATCAGCACATTAGGGAAAAACACATCATACCTCGGGGAGGGGGGGGGGGGTCCACATCGACACTATTTCAAGTGAGGGGAGTCGACTAAACTCCCAGATTCAGTCGATTCCTTTAAAACGCTTCCTTGGGTAAGGCCTTTGTCAGAATGTCTGCAACCTGTAGATCTATAGGCACATACTCCAACTTCACAAGCGCTTGATCCACATTCTCCTTGATGAAATGATATTTGATCTCAATGTGCTTTGTCATTGAGTGATGAACTAGATTTTTGCTAATATTGATAGCACTTGAGTTATGACACTAGATTCCGATCGAAGACTTCACTTCAACTCCCATATCTTCAAGCTACTGGTTCATGCACAATAACTGTGTGCACGCTTGAGTGGCCACAATATACTCAAGTTTCACAGTGCTCAATGAAATGGAATCTTGTTTCTTTCTTAGCCAAGAAATACAAATTTACCAAGATAAAATGATCCTCCTGACGTTGATTTTCTATCATCTACTGATCCGTCCCAATCTGCATCTGTGTAACCCAATAATATTGATTGAGATTTGTCATTATACATCAAACTGAAGTCCACCGTGCCTTTGATTTACCAAAGTATTCTTTTCACTACAAGCATGTGTCTTTCCTTGGGATTACTCTGATATCTTGCTTCTTGGCATGTGACGAAGACAATATCAGGCCTTGTTGTGGTTAAGTACAATAAAATTCCAATGATTTTCCTGTATTCTGTGATATTAACTGCCTTTCCATCCTCATCTTTTGATAATTTCATTCGGGTAGCAACCAGAGTCTTCATCACCTTGGAATTCTCCATGCCAAACCTTCTTAAAACCTCCTTGGAATATTTGGATTGAGAAATGAATGTTCCATTCCTTCTTTGTGTCACATGTAGACTAAGGAAAAACGTTATCTCACCAATCATTGACATTTCAAACTCATTTTTCATGAATTCGAAAAATTGTCTGCACTGAGCTTCATCTGATCTGCCAAATATTATGTCATCGACATAAACTAACACCATCATCCTTTGATTACTATCGTTGATGAAATAGAGATTGTAATCAACACCCCCATGCTGGAAACCAAGCTTATTCAAGTACTGATCTAGCCTTGAGTACTATGCTCTTGGTGCTTATTTCAGCCCATACAATTCCTTCTTCAGCCTGCAAAATTTGTTCTCATCCTCATGAATGAGAAAACTATCTGGCTTCTCAATATACACCTCCTCTTCTAGAACTCCATTCAAGAATGTAGATTTGACATCCATCTAGAACACTTTGAACTTTCTTTGCACTATTATGGAAAAAAATAATCCGATTGTCTCCAGCCTTGCAACCAGTGAAAATGTCTCATCAACATCTATTAACTCTATCTGGGAGTATCCCTTGCACACTAATTGTTCTTTTTTCCGAATCACTATGCCATATTCATTCATCTTGTTGCGATAGACCCATTTAGTCCCGATGACATTCTTATCTTCTTGCCTCAAAACAATATCCCATGTCTGGTTTTTCTCAATCTGATCAAGCTCTTCATTCATCGCCTGAACCCAGTTTTCATCTTCAGCTGCATCGGAAAAACATTTCGGCACCACCTGAGATAAAAACGATGTTTTCTGTGATGATTTTATTCTTCGAGTTTGAACTGGAGTTGTCTGATTACCAATGATATTCCGCCTATCAATTTCAGCTCGACTTTTTGGCTTCCTTGTAGACACAGATTTGACACTTTCTTGTTCATCATCAATATCTTCTTCTGAGTCAGCCTCTGCCACTTCTACCCCCCCGTGTTTCTTACCTCATCATCAATTTCATCCAAAAACTATTCACTGGGTTGTTGAGTATTCTGTTCATTTTCAACTATAGTGACATCATTGCTCTCAATAATTTTTACCAAACTTTTTTTAAAGCATTTATATGCTTTGCTTTTCCCTGAGTAGCCAAGGAA
Organism: Viscum album; assembly: GCA_963277665.1. Classification (NCBI taxonomy): domain Eukaryota; kingdom Viridiplantae; phylum Streptophyta; class Magnoliopsida; order Santalales; family Viscaceae; genus Viscum; species Viscum album. The sequence goes on from OY728139.1 coordinate 292,945,885, forward strand.
TATCCCCTCATCTTCTTGTGACTCAAACTTCCTGTGATTTTATTTGTTAAGAATGAAACACTTACTCCCAAAGATTAGAAAGTATTTCAACGTTGGATTCTTTCCATAACACATTTCGTATGGAGTCTTCCCTTCTGTCGGACACAACAGATACCTGTTCGAAATATAGACTGATGTCAAAACTGCTTCCTTCCAAAATTTCTATGGTAGGTCCTTTTCAATAAGCATCATTCTGGACATGTTGTTGATAATATGATTTCTCCTCTCAACCACTCCATTCTGTTGGGGAGTTCTCACTGATAAAACTTGATGACTTATCCCGTGTTTCTCGGTATAGTTTTTGACTTGATTGTTTGTGAATTCTGTACTGTTATCAGTATGAAACCTTAGAATTTTCTGCCCATGCATCTTTTATGATTCCCTCATATACTGATTTATGCAACTGAACACCTCTGTCTTATGGGTAATGAAAAATACCCATGCCATTCTGCTATAATCATCAATGAAAAGAACATAGTACCTTTTCCCATTTATAGCTCATGGTGAGATAGGACCACATACATCAACATGCACCAATTCGAGCACTGTAGTTGACTTCTGTTCCTTTTCCATGTATGTCTTTCTGATGATATTCCCTTGTTGATAAGCATCACATGTATGAGTGCGATCACGTGATAGTTTGAGAAGGTCTCTAGCAGCATCACACTTTACCAGATCTTCCATGGATGGTTGGCATAGATGATCAAGTCGCTTATCCCACAACTAGTTTTCTTCCTCTCTGGATAAAAGGCACGTATCTTCTTCCCCACCTACATGGTAAAGATTTCCCTTTATCCTTTTTCCCTATAGAACAACTGCTCCATCTTTTCCTTTCACAACACACATCTTCTTGGTAAATCGGATAGAGTGCCTAGAGTCACATAGTTGACTGACACTAAGCAAGTTATGACTAAGACCCTCTACTACCAAGACATCAACACGTCTCATTTCTTTGCCCCAAAACTTGGCTTTTTCTGAGCCAACAATCTTCAGGCCTTCATCGTTTCCAAATTTGACAACTCCTTCTTTGTCATATTTTATGCCTGTAACAAGATCCTTATTATCTGTCATGTGAGATGTGAAACTACTATCAAGGATCCATATACTAGAGCGATCTGATATCTTAAGGGAAATTTCTACCACCAAAAACTTCTCATTTTTCTTCTTCTTGGTACATACTTTTTCCTTAACACTCGGCATGGATTGAAACTTCTATTATTTCGCAGATTATGATGGACTAACTTCATCTTGCAAAGCTGCAAATATATTCTCCATTTTTAACTCACCTGTTGGTTTATTGATCTGCTGCTTGAGAACATTTTGATTTTTCTTTAGCACATTTCTATGTATGGTCGAAGTGCAGTACCTAGCCATGTTCCCAAATCCTCCACACCAAAAACAGTGTCCTTCAAAATATGTTCTGGAAAACCGTTCTCTATTTGGCTGCCACCTCTGTTCTTGTTCCCTTCGATATCTCTTGGCTATGGAACACACATACTATGAATGTACCATCTTTCCATAACAATAACACCTGATATAAGGTGCATTCCTTCATGTTACTTCAGCACAATGGGTTTACCCTTGCGATCTATGAATATTATGATTCTGCTTTGTACCCAAATCAACCTTCAATCTCAGGATGGGCGCTTGCGGTCTGACTTCAATTGCCACAGATTTTTGCTTCTTATCAAGACCTGAATCAACCTTAATGTCTGAGCTCAATTGATTCTACTTCCCTGCTGAACTGCTAGGCTTCTCTTTCATCTTTTTAGTATTCGGAATGACCTGCTTTCCTGATATCACATTGGAGGTCCAGAGTTTTTCTTGATCCTTCATTTTTCATCGTAGACTGACCACTTATTCTTTAAGCTCCTTGATACGTTTGACCTGCTCCTTTCCTGTGTTAGTCAAAAAATCAATTTCACTCTTTTGTTCCTCAATTTTAAGCTTATACTCAATGATATTTTATGAGCTCTCTGGTGTTGAGGATTTTAGTCTTTCGATTTCCTATAACATATCAAAATTTTCTTCATCCTGTTGTGGCATATAGAGTTTGGCATCACAAACCACTTCATTGGATTTCTTTGTTTTGGCTCTCCAAATGTCTATCTCCTCAAGAGCTGCTTCCAATTCGGCTTCCATATCAACTCTTCCTTCAACTTCTTATTCTTATTCTCCAGCATCAGTTTCTTCTTTTCCTGAGAACTACCGACGACCGCCACCATAGCATTTTCTCCTCGATCTTTTCAATTATCTATTTCCTCAACCTCTTCAACCTCAGACTCATCTAAACTATCTATTTCTTGTGAAAGAAGATTCTTCTTCTTGAAGAAATTTTTCTTGAACTGCTTCTTCTCTTTCACATAGGCTGAAGATTTCTTCTTAGTAATTTCAACATCATCTTCATCATTTTATTCTTGAAACTTTTTAGGGAATCTTGCTGCGAGATGTCCAACCTTTCCACATCTAAATCATGCAAGAGTAATTTTCCCTTTGAACTATCGTTTTCCTCTTTGAAGATTTGAAGAGAGGAATGAAATTACCTCATCTGTTTCTTCTTCCTCCTGAGAATCTTCAATGGTGAGATTCTTCATGGCCTTAAATGCCACCTCTTTGGATTTCACCTTTTCCACAACGTCATTATCATCATTTCTCATTTCATATGCAACAAGGGTGCTGTGAAGGTTATCCATTGTCAGTTCTTTCGGGTCTTTATCTTCCAAAACAGAAACTTTCGGATTGAACCGAGGTGGAAGTTTTCTCAAGATGCGCTTCACAATTTTTATGTCTTCGATAATTTCACCAAGACCTCGCATGTCTTCTACCACAACATTTACCCTGTCAAAGAATGCATCAATAGAATCATTCAGGTTCATTCTCAGATCTTCATACTTGTTCCACAACACCTGCAGCTTTGCCTCTCTGACCTTTGTATCCACTTCATATATATTTAATAGCTTTTCCCACATGGCATGTGATGTTTTTCATGACATCACCTTTGTATAGATGGGATTGGAAAGGGCTCCCCCTAAGGCATTTATTGCTTTGGCATCAGCATCCAACTTTCTATGCTCATCTTTTGATAATGCACCACTATTAATATCAGCTGTGATACCATGAATAGCTGTTGAAAACACATCCATTACCAAATATCGGAAATAGTGTTGCATTCAATTCTTCCATATCTAAAAATTACATCCATCGAAGATCAAAATCCCTTTATGATTAGTGACCTCCATTGAGAGAAGAAAAAATATAAACCTTTCCCTCTGATACCAATTGTTAGGTCCACAAGGCTGAGTACCCTGAGAGGGGGGGGGGGTGAATCAGGGTATGAATAATTTAAAATTAAAGCCTGTTCTAATCTTGTTTCGCTGTTAAGAAAAACACTCTTCTCTCTCTTTCCTGTTTCACAATATAAACAGAAAGTAAAGCATGCACAGGACACAACAATTTTTAATTGGTTCACCGCTGAGGGATACGTCCAAGGAGCATAAGCCAACAAGTTTTTGGTTGTACCAAGTTCCACTAAACTTCACTAGTTGTGGATTACAAGGTTCAGGCATAGTCACTCTACCCCAAGCTCACTGCCTTTACAAAGTTTAGGGTCAACTCACTACTTTCTCAAGGGTCACTCCCCGTTTCTCTCTCTCTAGCTCAAAGCCAATGGAGAGGATCATCTTATTCCTCTTCCTTTGCTCACTGCTCCAGAAAGGATCCACTCACAGTTTATAGACTTGTAGGTCTATTCATTATCTCTAATGAATACATCCACTGTTGTATGTGGATTCTCTGTTGAAGTCCAACTTTCACCCGTAGATGAATATCTCTTTTCACCGAAGGTATTGGGAAAACATCTAGCTTCCACGCAGCCCAAAAAACACTATTGGGGAATCAACCTTACTTGGCGCGTAGGTCTAACCCGGCGCACAAGTATCGGCGTGCAAGTCACAACTGGAGTGCAGGTCTACCTCAACCACCTGCGCGACACAATCTTCTGCAACTCCAAACATGTGAGACTCAATCCCTTTTATTCCCAAGACAATATTAGTGTGAAACTACCAACCGGAACGCAACTTCAAATACTGGCGCGCAAGTCCACCTGCACGACCACACACCACCTACGCGACCACCACACCAGCGCGACAGGAGTTCTGATTTTTCGAAGTGTTGACCTCTGTTGAAAATGAGGAGGGGTGGTCCTGTATTTATAGGAATTTGGTCAACCTACGCGGTAGTGCACAAGTCTACCCTCGGCGCGCAAGTCTCTACCCTTGCAAGTCACCTGCGTGACCAACCCAATACTTGCGCGACCCTCTCTCCTTTTCCATATTTTGATCTTCTGATCTTGAAAAACAACACGCGCGCAAGTTCCCAAGCCTTCTAGGCATCGACATGTAAGTCTCTCCACGGCGTGCAAGTCACCTACATGACCACACCAATACCTGTGTGACCCTCTTTCCTTTTCCATATTTTGACCTTCTGATCCTGAAAAACATTAGGCATGCAAGTTTCCTCTCCTTCAAGTACAGGGGGCACAAGTCTCTTTTCCAAAACCACTTTTCTCCTTTTGTCGATTTTCAGGCCCAAAAATTTGGCAAACATTGAAAATGGTGCCACCTTGTATCTGTTATTTTTGTACTGCCTCCAGATCATCAATTCCTTTATCGACGTTCTTGAATCAAACATGGATCATTGACCACAACTCTTGAACTCGACATTCCACCATGAATTCCCCTTTGCAAAAAATTGCATGTCATTGTTTTTCTTTGTCAACAATCACCACACAGATGTCCACTTTGTCAAAAAACACAATCACCTCAAAAATTCTTCAATGAAACCTTGGGGAATTTTTGTCCAACACTAACCATGTAGGCACTTAAACGAGATCCTTAAATTGTGTATCTCGCGCGTTTTTTCCTTGAGATGGCTCTTTTTTCCTCCTAAGCGGCTATAACTCGAGATTACTCTTCCTTGAAGGTAAGAGAACATCTCCCAAACGTTTTAGAGGTGATCTGAAGGCTTCTCTTGGCGAGTCGAAGCTGGTTTCTTGAGGTAGGTTTATGTTCTTCTTTGTTCTTGTTTAGTTTCTTAGATCTACTTAGATCTACATCTCCTCTTCTCACAGTTTCTTAGATCTACACCTATTATGGGTAGATATAAATGTGTGGATGCCAAGTTTGATGAGTTTTGGTCTTGGTATTTCTAGGAGAAGTGATCTAAGGAAGGTTCTTAAAGAATCAACCCATTTCTCTTGAGGGTTCTTCATTCGTTGTGGTTTCCGTCAAAATCCAAGGTAGGGTCCCAAATCTTTAACACTTTATTTAAGAATTATAGATTCTTTAAATAAATTGAGAATGTGAATTTCCTTGATTTTGATATATCGATGAATGACGCTTTTAATGTAATTAAATAATGCCACCCACATGAGATAAATGAGGACTTGAACATGTGTTGATTTCAAGCATAGGTTGCTATTTTAGTTAAAGTGATATGATTAAACAATTGAACGATTGGAATGGGGATATTTAGTATAAGGATAATTAATTTTAGAATTAATTATCAAATCATGAGTTGGAATGAGTTTTTGGCCTTTAATGATTATTGGGAATATTGAATATTTGATATGTTCGGGAGATAATTTGGAAACTAGTAATAATTAATGGATGGATTAATTATTACATGTTAAATGGTAAATGGTTAACTTATTGATGATTGGTTAAATAGATATGATTTAATTAACTAATTTTTGAATTAATTAATTTTCAAACATTAAATTATGATTGTGAATTTATTGTTTGTTACGATTGTTAACCGGGAGTACTTTTGATGCGTATTAGTTTACCATGCCTTAAGTTGTCTTGGATGGAGTTTTTTAGAGATATGGTATGATGTGTGAGATGGTCACTAAATATCTTGACTTGTTTAGAATGTTTTGAGATGATTATGGTGTGCTTGTATACTGTTAAAGTCCTGGATGAACCAGTGTTTGAATGGACAAGTTTAGACTTGTTAAAGAATTTGGATAATTAAGTGCTGAGTTAATTATTCAGTTGGCTTGCTAAGAATAATTAATTTTTAATTAATTATTAATTAATGAGATGTTGAATGGTTGATTAATTATTTACTTATCTGAATAGTGATTTGTGTTGTTAATTAATTGTTGAATTAATTAACGGTTTGGTTTTGTGGTGTTAGACATGGTATTCTACACTAATGATATATGTATATGTATGATTGATGAATGGGTTGTGAGACAGGGACTAATGCTCCAAATAATCACAGGGTGTTGGACATGATGATCTAAACCAATGATAGATGTATATGTATGATTGATAAATGGGTTGTGAGACAGGGACTGATGCTCCAAATACTCACGGGGTGCTAGATATGGTGTTCTACACCCATATTGCAAGTAAATATTCTTTTATGGGACAGAGACAGATGCTCCAAATACCCATGGGCTGTGAGACATGGACTGATCCTCTGAATACTCATGAGGGTGCTAGATATGACGTTCTATACCCATTAATTAACATTGGACTATGGGTATTATTGTTCGTGTATGCAATGAGTTAATGGTTAATGAATGTTGTTGTGACATGATGAATTTTGTATTGATTATGAGAAAGGGTTTAGACTTATTAATGAATTGGGTGAACCACTTTTAGTGGACGGACCCAGGAGCGAATCACTATTTTAGTGGACGAGCTTTGACATATTATATGAAAGATTAAATTGAATAACTTATGAAGCGTTATCCAAGCCAAAGCACAAGCTTGGATTCAGTCTTTAATTTGATTATTTAGATGGTCTTTAGAGACATCTGTGGTGAGTGACTTATACGGGGGATGTCGGGCGTAGACTGAATATCAATACTTTCATAATAATATATGAGTAATTGATAAATGAAAAATGATTATGTAATGATTGTTGAGTATGCATGACAAATGAATAGTGTAGGTTCAGACACCAGCTGAGGGCTGAAGCAGGTACTTGAGTATATAGTTACTTTGTATTGCTTACTTTATTTTATGCATGCCTTCATGTGTTTTAAATTATTTATTAAATGTCCAGATTTGGGGTAGACACCGGTGGTCCCGACCTACTGAGATTTATATCTCACACCCTACTCGGGCCTCCATTTCACTGGGTACCCGAGTAGATTCTATTTGGTTGTAGGACTATGTTGTTTGCATTTACTTGGGAGATAGGAGTAGAGGACCGAGAGAATGCTTGAGATTCTCGAAGAGATATCCCTTGGTGATTTGATTCATTATTTATTTATTTATGTATTGGAATGTAAAGCATGCTGTTTTGTTCACTGTTTTCTACTTTTGTATCATTAGCATTCCATGCATGCATCTGCTGTATAATTTGGCATTGGACACTTTTTTAAAATGACTATTATTTTTGTCTTCTGCTGTTTGTCATTTATGAGTTACTACTTCAACTATTGTTTGTTATCTACACTGATATATCACTGTGAAACTCTAATAAGAGGGTATAGTCTCCCCATTGACTATCTTTATACCCTCGCTGCTAGTCAGCAGCCTCTGGAGTATGGGGAGATGCACTTGAGGTCATGTGGCGACCGGTCCGACCACCGGTTTAGTGGTGAGTCGGGTCAGGACGTTACACCTAGTTACCTCTTCTAATATGCGATTTCACTAATGGACTTTTACCAAATGATTTATTTGATTCTGCAATAATTTCCCTCTCATGTCAAGAATTTGTAAAGGGACATTATTATAAGAAAATTTAAGATCTAACTATATTCCCTCAGATGTGATCACATGCATTGGATCTAGAATTAATTTCCTCAGTGATGAAATATGGAAGACGACATGTAATTTATAAAGGTTTGGAGGCATATCCAACCGATAATATACAACCCCAATTCCTTTTATTATTTCAAAAGTACCAATGTACCTAGGGCTTAACATCACATTTTTACTAAATATTATAAATCCCTTCCATAGTAAAATCTTTAATAATACATGATACCCATCATGGAATTCCAAGTCCTTCTTTCGATTATGAGCATATATTTTTGGTCTAATTTGGGATTCATTAATGTGATTTTGAAAAATTGGTACATTAACAATTGTCTCCTATATAAGATCTGGGCTAACTAAATTCATTTCTTCAACTTAATCCCAATAGGCAACAGTATGAAACCTCCTTCCATACAATGTTTCATGTGGATCCATCCAGATGCTTCCATGAAAGACATTATTGTATGAAAACTTTACCAAATATTGGTATGATCCCACATAACTTGGATGTTATGTGAACATGATATTAGTATGTATTCCAAATTCTGGATAGTCCTTTCAGAATGTCCATCTATCTGGGGAGGATATATGGTGATTAAATGCATCCCATTACTGAGATAAAATCTAATGAAATTCTTTAATTTAGATGAAAACACTGGTTTATGGTAAGATATACTCGATTGAGGTGTCCCATAAATCCTTATGATTTCATTAATATAGAGTCGCTCAAGGAGCTCAAGGTGGAGATCTTCTCTTATCACTATGAAATTTTTATACATAATAAGAAAATCATTGATGACACATATAATATTATTATTCCTTGTACACTTTGATATTCTAGTGAAAAGGTCAATTAAACATTATTCCACTTCCATATAGGTATAGAAAGAGGTTTCTTGACTATATTAGGTTATTTTCTTTCAAACCTCACTTAGTGTCATACTAAGAATCTGTATACAAATTCAGCAATGTCACACTTCATAAAATCTCACCAGAAATGTTCTCTTAAATCCCTATACATCATTATTATACCATGGTTTATGGAGAAATTTTATCTATGTTATTAATTTAATAGATCCCCTTAAAAATTTATTATATATGCAACACAAAACCTCTTCCCAAAAATCAACACACAATATATCTATATAGTGTCAGTCAATTTACCATTATTTTCTACTTCAATCGTCATTGGTATGTTCAAATAATCCTACCAGAACATATATATCTTTTCTAGAAATTATGGTTTATCCATTGTTTGTAAAATTAATGATGTCTAAACATTCCTGTAAATAACCATATACATCATTAATAGACCACTGTATATGGGATCTATATTAATCCTCATCATGGTCATAGGACAAGATTACCACTACTCAATACTTCACCACATCGTTTTACTTACAAGGGTTATAGTGATTCTAGAAATCATATCCTTTGAGTAGTTCCAACCGTCTTCATTAACTTATATTGATCTCCTTTCGAGAGATGATATAATACAATATATTATGGTTAATATATATCTCACATCTATCATCACAGAGGTAGTGCCTCCATATTCTCAAGGCAAAGCATATGGATACCAAATCAAGGTCATGAGTTGGATAATTATTTTCATATATTATCAATTTACATGATTGTAAGAAAATCACCATATCATTATATATAAGGAAAAACATGTCCTTTATTTTATTCTTCACATTATTTTATAAATATTTCATTAGTTAATGGTAAAGTAAAAGTAGTTCATTAATTATTTTCCACTTTTTATATTCTAAAATATCATCAAATTCCCATAACTATGCAAACATAAACTATTTACATGTTATCTTGGTTAATTGGTTGAACATATACTGACCTATACATTTCATACATAGACATCACTTATTGATAGATGAATATTCATTACATAGCATGAAAAACCATTCTATAATCATATAAGTATAGTTCCATAGAAAACTTAGACACATAAACAAATTGTTTATAAATAATCTATATTGTCTCCCACTATGTTCTTCATAACTAGCACCACTCTTAGATATATCAAATTTAGTACCCTTTTTCATAAACTGGGGAAAGGATAAATATGAAAGGGTGAACTCAGATGCTTAGTAAGGGAAACAAGGGAAATATCAATGATACATGAGATTAATAGAAACTTAAGGGTATGTATCCATGAGAATAATATTTAAAAATCATACAATAAAAATCATAGTTCATAACCTAGATTCATGGAATAAATCATGGTAGCTCATAAGAGATGAATCAAAAAGAAATAAAAAATAACTGTACCATAAGAGAATTACATTGGAATAAGACCTATGTTTTTGGAATACAAATAATAATATAAAATCATTACCTTAGTAGTTAATTATCATTTCTAAACCTATCATAGTGGAATGGGTTAACTCCCCAAACCATTGTAGTATTCAAGGTTCACTCCTAAGACTATTATAGTGAAAAAATTTCTATAATTAAATGGGTTCACTCTCTATTCTAGTCTTATTTATCTCATGAGATTTAAATATTTTTCCAATTAATTTGTTTGAGATATATGTCCCACCCATACATGGTTATAAAATGACCACCATCCTTGATTTTAAAGTCACTACCTTCATTGGTTATAATGTGACCACTATCCTTGTTTATAATGTTACCACCATCCTTAGTTATAACGAAACCAAAATTTCATAATAAAAAACTTACATATATGTTCTACAAGATCATTTAAAATTTATCATATCATTATATCATATCCTATAGAAAGAAAATGGGTTTCATAGACATTTTATTTATTCAACATAACATAACCCAATGTAAATAAATGGGGTTCTTAAACATATCATCAACATAAAAATTAAATACCCATATAAAGAATAAGGCTGGTTCCATTATATAATATCCATATTAAAGCATAATTAACATTAATGTGTGTGATCATATATGATTTTTTAAAGACCACTTAAATATTTCAAGTGTAAGATAACATTTTCATTTTGAAAATAAATTTTGAAACTAAACATATTTCCAAAATATTATTTAAAAAATTTCATTGAAAATAACATTGGAAACTTGTAAAGGAAGCCTAAAAATATTATGCTTCAAATGGTTCCATAGAAGAAGAGATCAACAATTGGATTATTTGATACGATGAGTTGAATCCCACAATGGATAATTTTAAAAAGTGGGTAATTCATGAAACATAAATTTGAATAAGTAAATTCCTTTAGAAAAATAATGAAAAATGAAGAGAAATATTGAAAGAGTTTTATAAAAAAAATTAATATTGTATAAAATAAAATTTTATAAGTCATTTTAAAATTAATTTAAAAAATGTTTAAGTGAAAAATTTGAAAAAAATAATTTGAATTTAATATAGAATAATAGATTATTTAAATAGTTATAAATTGTTTTAATTTTTATGCATTTAGGAATAAAAAAATGATCATGGAAGCTAAACCCTTCTGATTTTTTTTTGTAAAATAAATTGGCTGAGAACCCATATCCTAAAAGAAAAAATAGTACATTTTTAGGAGATAGGTAAAAGAAAATATGATATTTAAAATAGTTAATACATAATATGTTTTTAAAAAATTAAATGAGAACATTAGTGGGAAGAAGAAAACATTTACATGGGTGAAAACCCTTCATTTATGATGATGGGAATTATTCCTAACATAATATCATTTTATAGATGGAAGGTAAATAATTCATAATGATGATTTGAATCAAAAGTTAAAAGGAAATATAGAAATAGTTTATAAAATTTTATTAGAATGATTAAGAAAATTTAAAAAAATTATATCTCGTGAAACAAGATTATATTATGAAAGTCCCTTATATTTTCGAGATGATATCCATCACCGTCCTTGGAAAGGAAGAGCATGAATGGAAGTGAAGTTTCCAAGATAAAAAATAATTTATGATATTATTAGTAATGGGGATGTAGTTACACTATAAAAAAGAATATTGGTGTGTTATTTCAAAACACATCTCAATGATGGGTGGTAGACATGGAAACACCCAGGCTTTATCTTGATTTCCTTGAACATACTCCAACATCATTTATCAAAAAATATAAAAATATATCACTTTTTTCAAAAAAATATTCAAAAAAATTAATATTTATGATCCTTATTTATAATAACTCATTATATATATATATATCAATTATTTATTATCTATTTTCAATATCTTATATGAGTAATCTTTATTGTTTTGAACTAGTTTTTTGAAAGTGTTTATGGTATTCATTTTTCACAAAAATTATATCATTATGAGACCATTCAAGTTGATTTTATTTATTGTTTAGAATTATTCTAATGATATTATTTCATTATCTAGGGGTTTCTTCTATGATCATTGATGATGAAATTGGTGACAAGCATGTCTTTGTGATTTAAAAAAAGAATTGGTATCATTATTATTAAGTTTAATTTTAGTATTAATATTTTCAAACCATAATCAAAACATTATTTACCTATTTATATCATATAATATTATTTGTAAATTTATCACAGTCTTCTGTGATATATAAAATTAATGTTAGTGGTTTGATCGAACCAAACATGAACACACCATAATTAATGGATGTTCATGATTATGAAAATAACTTATTTTGGGAATAATATCATTTTTGGAGAGTAATAATTATATAATTTATATAATTTTAAGGTATTGAATATAATTTAAATAATGTTTAATAAGAATGAAACTATAAAAAAAATTGAGATACATTGCATTATGGCAGTATAAGTCCACAAGACACGCAATTACTTTTTTTATTTCATGAATAATTATAGGTGAAGAAGGTGAATTAGAATTAATATATTAACAATATTTTTTATATTTTATACTTCATGTTTATTCTTTAATTTTACCCTTATAACCAGTAGATAGATGAGGTGGTGAAAAATTTATGTCATCTCTTCATGTAGGGAATAGTATGTAGAATACATGAATTGCATTTTCATTTTTCAAAATTTAAATGGGTAAGGTGGTTAATAGTTATTTAATTTGTGAAATAGAATTAAATATATAAACAAAATTTATGTCATTATATTATAATTATAAAATTATAATTGAAAAAAATTAATATATAAAGGAAAAGATGATACAAAAAATGAGTACCCACATTGAAATATTTGTGTTTTCTTTAGAGGATTCCTCATAAATGGAGATATTAAGAAAATATCATGTGACAAGAGGCATATGAAATATTAAAATAATATAAATGTAGAAAAATAAGTCTAGTTTCATATGTAAACTAAATTATTTGATTGGTCTTGAAGCAGTGTTGAGAGTCCCCATTCCTAAGATGTGAGAATGGAATAGTTGTAAAAATAATTTTATAATATAAAGGGATAACATGTTAAACTTATCAATTGGACAAAAAATAGTAAATAATGTAGTTAGGGAAGACATAATGTTTATAATCCCTCAAAATATTAATTATGACCTTAAAATGATAATCATAGGTTATCAAAATTCAATATAATATTTTTAATATGTATAGTTTTACTTAATCAAAACATATTTTAATAATTATAAAGTTTTATAAACATATTTGTCTATTTAATAATGATAAAGTCATAAAATTTACAGTTTTGGTAAAAACTGTATTTTTTACTATTAACCTAAAAATCATCTTTTTCAGAAAAATATATAAAATGAATCCTAATATATTATTGAAAATATGAATCTAAAATTGATGATAATTTTTTATGATAAAAGTTATAAAATTTATAAATAATTATTATTAGTAAAAAATATATATTATGGAAAATGTATTTTATTGAAAATTACATTTTAAAACATTAAGTTAGCTTAATACTAGTTTTTATTCAATTATAATTGATTACTATATTTTTATTTGCAATTGGTTTTTATTAATTTTAGAATATTATTATCTAATATTTCTGATATCATTTTAGTTCAGTCCAGCATCTGAAACAAGTTATTGATACAATGCTTATTTAAGGGAGAATATATTCCGAAACTCAATGTGTTACACTCTCATCCCTTAAATAAATTTGTCCCTTGAAATATTAATTACTACTCAATAATGAAATTAGATAAGGGTATATAAATGATATAAATAAATTAGTATTTTTTTCTAGTGAGGTGGAGTCCCTACTATCTTATGTTCAACCAGTGAACTCATATTTTCCAATATATTCATAATGTCACCAATATTGAGTTTTTCTCATAATTGTTTTTGAAAAATTCACCAATATAATGGGGGTAATATTTTATAGGGATTACATAATAAACCCCACACCAATAGGTTATCATGGGTTGATTTATTATTCTTAATGTGTTCTTCATATCTTTAAACTTATCTTTGTCTCTATGATGATAGGGTGAATCCCTATCCTATCTCACATCAAATTTGACTAAAGGAAGGATAAAAGTATTTTATAGGAAATGTAATTCTATAAACTTATATTAAGGATTATTAATATACTCTATATAGTATAATTTAAACTCTATAATTTATTCTCATTAGATCAATATCTAGTAATTGAGGTTATGATTTGAAGTCCATGGAAAACATTCTATGTACAAAAAAGTAGATTAAAAGTGATAAAAATAAGAAACTCACAGTTCTTGAGTGGATGATATGTGTTCCTAAATCCACATATATTTTGGAATATAATTTATTAGTTTTTATTTTATATGATTTCCTTTATTCACATTGAATTATATGTTACAGATTCCTATATTTCCTTTTTTTTCTATTTGATTATAAAAATTTCTTGAATAACACCCAAGTAACCCACATTTACGACATTGAACTGTTAATTGTACCATAGGTATCTATATTACTTATATCATTATTTTTCATTATAATATAATATATAAATTTCCTCTGTTAAATCATATAAAATATCTTCCAGTTTATTTGAGACATTCCCCTGGGGGCCTCTTCTCATATTTTTGGCCTGAAAGAAATTTATCACTCCTCCCATCACTAATGTTTTCAGTAAATGTTCCATGAGCCTCTATCATTCTATTGTTTAGTTTTTTGGGATTTAAAATATGATAAAATTGTTAATAATAATTCATAACATTATTTTAACCTAAATCACTCATGGTTTAAACTGGGTTTCATTTGGTTGGGTTATTTCAAACTCATTTCCAAATTTCATAACATTATAAATATTTTTTAATGTAAAGTAATGATAAAATGATTAAGTAAATCATATCCAATTGTAGTGTCATACCTGGTGTATAGTTTGGATTTTATTTTGTGAACCAGGTAAAAATTATGTTAATACCGAAACACACCCCTTTCACATTTATTACCTATAGGAATAGTTGTTCCAGAGCCTATATCAACTTTTAGTATCCAGAGAAGGATTTTATTTCTAGTATAACCACACAATATATATTTATCGAAAACATTAAGATTTTATCAAATATATATATATATATATTCCCTGTGTTTTTTCTCACAGTCTCTCATACTAACCTCCAAAAAATAGACCCTACCATTGATATAAATTATATATACCCAAGACTTAAACACATAATATTACATTATTTTACATATAAAATTCCTAACTAAATACAAATCAAGGATAAATAGGTCCAACGTATTTTGAAGAATTAGGAAAAACAAGAACTTTTAACCTACAAAAGTCTTACATTTCTTATGACATGTGAATTTTTTCATTATACTAAGAACATGTTAAAACACTATCATTCTTATAAATCTACCACAATGTTTCTATATAATATAATCTAGTTGACACAACACACATATAACTTTCCTTTATCACCTAGGAAAATGAAAACATTATAATGGTGTGAGCTCAAATATCCAGAAAGGGTAAGTATAAGAGTAATAATCAAATAACATAAGTGAGAATATGAAAAATATGGTTATGAGGATAAAAAAATTAATATGTATATAATATGAAAAATTCACACCCAAAAAAAATTCTATCATAAGTAAAGAATCATAGCATGAAGCTTTATAATAAATAAACTCATATTAATGTATCATGGAATCATAAGATTATGACCACAACATAATACATAACATAATTAGAAAAAGTCAAGGTACATTTCAAAGAATATCATTATGCAGTATAAAAACTATCAGAGTGTATTAGTTTCACTACTAATCCCATAAATATCATATAAATATTTTCCCAATACATTGGTAGGCTATATAATTATTGGCTAGCCTACTAGATAAAATTGTGTTTTTAGGCTAAGTTCTAGTGAAACATATATGGTATCTTTTGAGTTTAAAACATTAAAAAATTCATTGGATGGATATATAAAACCATTCATATGCATCACATCATACTATATACATGCATAAGTGATCCATATAGAAAACAAATACATAATTTCATCAAAGAAATAATAACTCAAGAAATAAATTTGTTTAATCATTGTTTCCACAAAACTAGAAAATAAACCATAGAGAGAAATATGGTGGATGGTTTCAAAATAAAATACTTGTAGTTAAAAAAATAATCCTTCAAGGATGTTGAATTAGATTAAAAAACACCATTTTAAAAGAATTATTCAAACAATACCATATAATAAGAGACCACTAATTGTATTTTTTGATATGACCTGTTAAATCCCCCCAAAAAATAATTATAAATATTATGTAAATATCGACACATGAATCCCATGAAAGTAAATACTTTTGAAAATGAAAAATAAAATAGAATTTAAATTATATAATTGATTTTTAAAACTTTTTAACATTATCATAAAAATAATATTGTAGTATACTTTTAAAATTCCATAAGAAAATGTTGATGTGAATGTTTTAAAAAAATGCATTTTGAAAATAGTATCCAATAATGGATTATTGAAAATAATATACAGTCATCCAAAGGAAATGTGGTTTTGAATACGAAACATTTGATCATATAAAGAAAAAACATTTGATTTTATTTTTGACAATATATTAGTTGAAAATACATAACATAACAAGAGCTAAAAAACATCCTTTTAAAATAGGTAAATAAAAATATCATAGTCTCATGAGTTAATATGTAATTTTTGTAATAATATAATATTATAATAATTTAGGGAATGCAAAAACATAAACATGGGTAATAAAACATCACTTAAAATTATGAGAATTGTTCTTAATATAGTTACATTTTTACAATGGAATAAAATTCATCAATAAGTATTATTTTAATAAAATGTTTTTCCTAAGATATTAATAGGGTATACCATATTAAATGAGTGAAAAATAGAAAGGAGATTAATTAATACTTAAGAAATAATATTGAGTTTTGAAAAAACCCTTATATTTTAAGAATGATACCATTCATAGTCCAATGTAAGGAAGATATGAAAGTAATGCTTCCAAGATCTATAATAATTTATTATATTAGGGGTAAGGTGGCATTAGTTTCACCATACAGAAGAATAATGATTTGTAACACCAATACATGTCTCAATGAATGATTCTAGACACAAAAACAGTTATATTTTATATCAATTTTCTAGAACATTGGCTAACCACATCTATGAAAACCACAATTATATTAATAACTTAGTTAAGAAAAATCTTTATAACTATTAAAATTTATACTCTATATTTTTAATCTTTCTCTATATGTATATCCATTGGTTATTATCTATTTTTAATATCATTTGTGAGTAATCATGATCGTTTTGAACTACATTCATTATATTATTATTGATATTCATTAATCTACAAAATTTCATCATTATGAGATAACTAAAATCCTAAAAATTGATTATTTATTATTATTTATAATTATATAATTTCAATATATGGGAATTTTTTATGATCCTTGAAGATGAACTTATTGAAAATCATGTTTCAATGATTTTTAACAAATGAGAGGTGGTGTATTAGTGAATGGTTTTAGTTTTATTATAATGATTCCAAGACCACAAAAAAATTATTTTTTATTTATATTATATGATATCAATAATCAAGTTTTATTAGTTACAATGATGTAACATTGTTCAATTATGATTTTAGACAGACACAAAGATGAATATACCATAAATAATATATTATTATAATAATATACATTTTTTCTTTTAGGGTTAATATCATTTTTTCTAAAGAATAATGATATTAGTTTTATAATAAACGTGTTTATCCATAATTTAAAAGAGTTTAACAATAAATAAACTACATAAATAACAAAACATGATACCTCCCAGAGGCAGTAATATGAACGACACATGATTATAATTTTAATTTACCTATTAATGGAAGGGAATTAAGGTGGATTATAATTTTACTCATAATAATAATAATTTCTATATGCTTCAAATTTATTCCCCAATTTTCCCTTACAATCAGTGATAATATGTGGTGGTGAAAAATTGATGTTGCCTTTTTGTGGAGACAGTAGTCTATGCAACACATGAATGGTGGTTCCTTTTTTATTAATAAAAAAGGGGAAAGATGGTAAATTATTAAAAACATAGTAAAGTAAAATTATGAATTCCAAAAATAAAATTTTTATTATATAGTTATTGGAAATCTATTATTGAATGACAATGATATAAGGAAAAGTAGTTGGGAAATATGAGTACTCACATTGAAATCTTGGTGTTTTAATTAGAGGATTACTGAGAAATAGTGGTCTTAAGACAATATATTGTGAACAAAGGATCATGGTAAATGAATATTATTATAATTGATTAAAAATTATATTATTTTTATATTTAAATACATTCTTGTAGTGATGTTGAAGGAGTGGTCATATTCCCCTATTATAAGTGGTGATAATGAAATATTTAAAAATATAATCACTTGATATAAAGGGAGAACATGTTAAAAATGTAATGTGGCCCAAAAATATGAAACAATGGATTGGTGGATGAGAAAATGTTGATAAAAGATCAAAAATTCATTTTCAAACTCTTTTTAAATAGGTTTTTAATTCCTTTAGTTTTAGAATTTTTGTATTTATCATTTTTGGTTTGGATGTGGTAACTAATTTTTACATAAGTAATTTACTTTTATAGTTTAAAAATAAAATAAAACTTATTAAATAATTTATACTAATGTATTAAAAACATGGAAACCATTTTTTTAGATAAATTTCTTTGTGTAAGAAAATCTATTTTTGACATTTGATCATGTAATGCGTAAAAACTATTTTTAGATAATGTTTATTTTTAAGAATAAAATGTATATAAAGGATAAAATTATCTATATAATTTAATTTTATAATATTTTTTTATCATAATAAGAATAAAATTTTTGGGTCTTTAAAGGATGTTCCTAATTTTTTTAATCAAATAATAATTCCTCCAAAGAAATTATCAAAAAAGTTGTTGGAAAATATAACATAAGTTCTTAAAATGTTAATAACAGGTTCTCAAAATTCAACATCGTATTTTAAAAAATTTATTTTTTTATTATTAAATTAATAATTTAGAATTTAAATATCTTTATAATGATTTAGGTGTTATATATATAATGATAAAATCATGAAATTTACAATTTTAGTAAAAATTGAATTTTACACTCTTCACCTAGAAATCTATTTTTTAACAATAT
The DNA here is from genome assembly GCA_963277665.1 of Viscum album. NCBI lineage: Eukaryota > Viridiplantae > Streptophyta > Magnoliopsida > Santalales > Viscaceae > Viscum > Viscum album. The sequence continues at coordinate 292,965,235 of OY728139.1, forward strand.
CAAAAAAATAATACTAGGAAAATATTGACCTGATTAATCAAAAAATGATTTTAAAAGTTTCTAATTTAGATTTCATTTCTACTTGATTAATATATTTGTATATAAATAAGTTTTATTCTTGTAATAATATTAAAATATAATTCGTCACAGATCCTTTTAGTATAGTTTTTAATGTGAAACAAGCTATTGATAATATATTTAATTATGAGAAAATATATTTTAAAATATTTGGATGTTAAAATATAATGGGTGTGTTGTCTTACAATTTCAAAAAATAAACATTGTTCAAACTCAAGGTATATTTGAATATTCATTTATGGTTAAAGTTATCCTAAAATTATATAGTTTTTGAAAGTGTTTGGAATTAGTTTTTGAAATGTTGTAATATTTTTGGAATAATTTAATATTAAGTCAAGAGAGATGCATAATCATCAATCTAATGCGTGTAAGGATCATCCATCCCAAATTTATAAAAATGGAATAAGTCTTATAGTTTATATAAGAATTATTTTACCCCTTAATGTATAAAAAACACAATGGGAGTGGATAAGTAATCATGGATCCACGACTTACATAAACATCATCTTCTATTGCATAAACATCATCTATGGCACGTAATAACAAACCATCAATTTTCTAAGTGTCACCGGTTAAAACATAAATCCACGAAAACATTATCTACTATTGAATGAACATCATAATTTATAAAAAATTCTATATTGATATAGAATTAAATTATAGTTTTCATAATATTATTTTTTTAATAACATTACTATATTTGATAAAGCAAGGTGACATATTTTTATTTTAAAAAATATCATAATTAATTATTTTGATTCAAGTGGTTATTTGGAAATATAATTTAGTGATGAATAAATATATATTATCTTTAAATAATTAATATCACATGCTTTAGTGAATGTTGGATTCATACTATAGGTTATTTATGATAGAAGTTGAAGACATTAATATATAGAATAAAATCATGTACCATGATTGAAGAATTTGTGACACAATTGGAACCTAGACACTTTCCTGTATAGTTATTACATGTATTTGAATGTGAAATTTGGAAGTGGAATAAGAGACCATTATAAATCAAACATAATGAAATAAATATAGCTTTATATTTATTGTAATTTAAATTTTATTATTTATAAATGTTTTGTTATAGGTTTAATTATTGAAATGAAGGATAAATTCTGCAGAATATTATTCTTGAAATATTTGTTATTTAAATATTCATTAAAGAAGAATAAGATAATAGAGTGTGATAATTTTGTGAAAAAACATTTGAAAAATTCCTAAATATTACTAAAAAGAATATTTCAGAGGATTATTAGGAAGAAAACCATCAAGTTAACATAAGGAAGGGAAATTGATGAAGTTATAAATTCCAGATATTATGAAGAACCTATTTCAAGATGAAGATACATATTGTGAGTGAAGACATTATATGTGGTGTTTTAAATAATAGTTGAAGTTGTTTCTTTCAATTTCACAAGAATAGAATGAGAAGATGAACTTGACACACTCCACAACTCAATAACAGTCTGTTTTTAATATATGTTGGTTATTACCAAAATTAACTATTATTGTAATTTTGAATATGCACTTGTGTGTGCAGTGCACTATATAATAGATACGAGATTTGAAAACATGAGTTTTAAGGATATATACTAATTTCTTATATCAGTAGAATTATTTTAGTGAGTTTTGTAATATTGGTGGAATCAATATGACACCAAGTGAGAAAATTATCACAATTATTGGTAATCCTTGTAAATCAATGTTACCCTTGTGTTGTTGTGTGTTAGATGTGTGAGTACATCAAAATTTAACTCATATTAGTATGCAGATAAGGTTTCTTGAATAGAAACACTAAAATAATATATAATCATTAATTCACCACTCCTAATGATATCATGAGGATGATTCATGTGGTTCCACACTTATATGATGAAAGGAATTATTTTTGATTCATAATGGTATACTGCTGTGATTTACTTCACACCAGGTATATACTCGTGGGTTATTTATAGACTCAATCATGGAGGATACTGGTAAAGGAAGTAACGACCTGAATTTTAGTGGCTCATAATAATGTTATCTATCCATATTTGATGTATTGGTGGTTGTGAATTTGTTTCATGAGATGTTTGGGTTCATGTGTAGGGTTTTTGGATCCTCAAAGATGTTTGTGTAATTAAATATTTTCAACTTTATCATTGACTATGTTTTTTTAGTTTATATATATATAATTTTCTTATTTTTTTCTTCATATGGTGTGATATTTATGTGTTAGGTTTTATTATTGTTGCGTTATTCTCTATTTGGTTAATTTATATTTTGAAATAGTTTATTTCTATATATGATATTTATATATATATATATAAATAGTTCACAATCTATTTTCAAGTGGAATTTATAATTTTTTTATTCTATTTTTAGAGTGAAACTATTTACAATGGTCAAATTTGGTACCCTAATGCTTTTATCTAGACCTTATTCATAAAAAAAATTGATTGACCCTTGTACTGAGCAGGATCGGGTGATTTTTCTGGTCATCCTAGGGTAGTTTATTACAAGAGGCCACTTGGTGATTATGATATTTGGTTTAGATCATCAATGAGTTATTTATTTAGATTATATCAACCCCCTTAGTGTTTAATTATGAAATTTAATTAATGTACCATCCAATTGAGATCTAAAACATTAATAACAATATAAATATTGATTTTCTGGAATATAAAAAGATGTATTTCATAAATTTATTTCTTTGATAAATTATATTATTATCTGGTCGGAGAACTATATGATTATATTGATTTGTTTTAGGACTATTTATTATCAAGTATTCATATTTTATGCTCAAATATAACGCAATAAATTAACTAAATTTTCATTTTAGATTTATATTTGTATACATAGGTGAATTAGTAAATAGATTTTTTCCAGGAAGTAATCTTTACACGGGTTTTTCATACTTATGTTACTTTTTAGATATCTATAATATTTTCTCAATATCTAAGATTGGTTATAAACCCATATTTTCATTCTATTAATATTTTATTTATTTATCATGTTTTATTAAATTTATTAATATGAGTTAATGGGTAAACCATTAATTCCAATAGATAGGAATAATGAATTATGAATCATCAAATAAAACATAACATTCAACTAACGATGTGCATTGATGTTGATATAATGGTTGGGTTTAGTGGATCATGGAATAATGATATAGTTAATAAATATAAATATTATTCTACCATTATTAAATAGTCATTTAAAATGTTATTTTTCGACATTTCAAACAAATTTCACAAATGTTGGGTAATCGGGGTGAGAAAAATATATGGTCATTTTTTTCAAAAAATATATCATGATGGGTGGCTTCAACATTTTCATCATTTCTCGGTTCCCTTTAAGTAGTTCCTAGGGTTCTTCTTCCCAAAATTTTGACACATGGGATATTCGGGCTTCTTTCGACCATGTTATTTATTTGCTAATCCACCCATATTAGTATCCATTTTCCACTTTTTTTCACCAGGACCATGAGACCACTGAGAGTCTCCAATTTCTATTTTATCCGTGAGGTAACAATGAAAAATATCTTCATGATTTTCAAAGTCTCAAATCACAAACACTTTTCATAGACTCATATTTAGTCCACTAAAGAAGCGATCTACCTTAATTTCGATGTTAATTATAAAGATAGAGGTGAATCTTGTAAGACTTGTAATTTCTTCTTTACATGCCCCGATAGAATCATCTTCCTTCTTCTTAATTCCAAGGAACCCTATTTCTATTTTTTGATAGGGGGTTCATGGAAGATATTTATTGAATTTTTTTTCATGAATTCCTCCCAATCGATGGAATCAATTTCCTCCTTGGACTTCATATTTTTTATCAGTGTCCACCACTAATCAGCTTACCCATCAAAATGATAGACTAGCAGCACAAATTTCTCTTCTTCTGAGCACTGGAGGACAAAAAATATCTTTTCAAATTAGATAATACATTGTTCCATAAGTAGGGTATTGGAGAATAAACTAAATATGGTAGGCCTATGTCCCATGAAGTATTCAACAACAACTCACTATTTATTTTGAGAAGGAGGACATTCTACAGGATTCATAGTATTATTCATAACTTGATAATGCTGAGTTAGTACTGTCATATAGTTTTGAGCACCCATTTCCATCATATTTGGAATTTCATTAGATAAATAATCATATTCCCTATCACAATGATTGTTGGCATGTGTTCTTCCATTTCCATCCATTAGCTAATAAAAAGTAAGTGAAATTAGGGGATTTAATTCCTAGAATAATAAAAGGAATCTTTTGAGCATAAATGGATAAAATTGTAATGGAAAAGTATATCCTTACTTGTGATTCCCTAGGTTTCAATCAGGGTTTTCCATGATTAGTTTCCTAACATATATTCTTACTGTAATTTTCATTGTTCCATTAATAATGGTTTGTAATGAGATTAGGAATTTACCAAATCATATCCCTAAGAAGTGTCAAACTAGGGGTAAAGTAAGGATCATTTTCATGTACCAGGTTACCCCAAGTTAGGCTTAGAACACCATGTCATGGTTATTACCCCAAGGTAAATATATACCAAAACCACGTCCACTTGTAGTATCCAGATAGGGATTTATTCTCTTGATTAACAACATACTCTATACTTACCAAAATTTAGTGATATTTTCTTATACTTAGTCTTATCTCTAAGGTTCTTAATAAAGTTTTTTATTACTAATATAATAAAATAACTAAAATTTTCCTCTAATACCAACTATAGAGACCTTATAATTTTATACATATCATTACACAACTTTAAGAATAATTAAACATGAAATTACAATCTAATGATTGTAAAGTATAGTTTCTTGGAAGAATAGGTATATGAAACTAAAAACATGGGACTAAGTAAGACATTTCTTTATTTTAACATCCATTATGATCTGAAAAAAATACTTTGAGACCTTACATATTCATTGGATAACCTGGGGACAACATGAACAAAGTGAATAGAAAAAAGGAATAGTAAGGGAATGAACATTAAAATAATACTTAACACATGGGTTAGAAGGCAGAACATAATGATATAAAAAGGAATGGAACATGATTAAACATAATTAATCCTAACATGGGATAATATAATCATGTATTCATGTTAATTTGGTTGAAAAATTAAACATGAATTTAGCACGAGTCAAGGCTGGTTGCATATAGAGGATCACGAGTTACAGCTCGTTGCACATAGAGGAGCACGAGTCAAGGATACCACCAAGACATTTTCACATAACGACTTATGGGACTAAACTATACCCAATTCATTAGAAAACTATCTAGGAACACCCATTATTACATGTTCATGAATATTATTGTTGGTCGGAGTGGATACTCAAGAAGGGTGGGGGGGGGGGAATTGAGTTCCAATTAAAATTTCTGTTAAAAAGTATTTCTAAAAAGGTTTTCCACAAAGATTAAATACAACCCAGTTAATCAAGGCTATACTATTATAAGAGATTGACTATTTAAGTAACTTCTTATAAGATTTATTAATTCTCAATAATCATAATTTGTGTTATTAATATTACTTTTGAAGTTATTCTACTAAGAAAAGATAGTTATAACTTCTTTCCAAGATTAACTATCAAAGTGAAATTAGTGATTTATGGATTATACAACAAAGAAATAAAACAGAGATAACTAAATTTAAGAAGAAAAATAGATAAGAAACAAGTGGTTCAGTCTTAAGCCGAGACCTAATCCACTCCACTTGGTGATCACCTGCCACCAAGTAGTTTAAATAAATAATCTTTGATCCACACCCTGGATCAGGGTTTATAACAGTACCAAGACTGTCTAGGTCCTCATACCTCTACCACAGTTCTACGTGGGAAAGAAACAACAACAGTACACAAGCTGTCCAGGTCCTCAGACCTCTACCATAGTTCTACGTAGGATACACAAAGGTATAAGGAGTTTGGTGTGAGAATTTCAGTATCCTCCAGTTCAACTTAGGAGTCAGTGGGTGTCTAAATAGACAGAGGAACACACACTGCTCGTAATTTAAGGAAAAGAAATATCACAACAGATCAAGAATATAGAGATGAGTTTATAATTCTCTTGTGTGATGTCACTACAGCTCTGTAATCCTTTGGATTGAAGTATATGAAGCTTTGAGTCCTTCTTTGGAAGCTGTGTGGAAAACAGAGTGTCGCGATTCATCTTGTGTTCTTCGTGAGTTTCAATCAAGTGAAGTTGATCTTTTAGCTTCAAATATGCTTTGTGTGTTCAGTAGTGTCAAGTTGCATGAAGTGTTCTTTTATTTTGAAACTTCCTCCAAGTATCTTCTTTATTATTGTGCTCATGACCTTGCTTTTCATTTTTGTATCGCCCGTAATGATTCTTGGCCACACTTCGCTTTTAACTTGGAATACATGTGTTGGGGCTGATAGGTTGCATGTATTCTATACCTCGTACCTCGTACTGTCCTATGATATGTCTACAAAGAAACATTAATTATGTCAGTGCAATAAAATCATGAAATATGACCATTAGAAATTAAATTGAAAAACGACAAAATAGTTTAAGAAACAGTGTCACAGTAATTCATGGAAACGGTGTCTCCTTCACACGGTGTATAAGTGTCACAGTGTCTCATGGTCATGGTGTCTCACTGTCACGGTGTCTCGTGGTCACAGGGTCTTGTTCACAGGGTCTTGTTCATAGTGTCTTGTTCACGGTGTCTTGTTCACGGTGTCTCGTTGTCACGATGTCTTCTTTACGGTGTCTGGCTTCACGGTGTCATGCTTCACGGTGTCACGATGTCTTGTTCATAGTTTCTAGCTTCACAATGTCTTGCTTCACGGTGTCTTGATTCACGGTGCTAGAAATACATAGCCAGTGGAAGACTCACAGTGTCTTACACTTTTCAAATTAACTGTGTTCAGAATTAAATAATGATGATACTAGAAAGTATTAGACTTAAGCATTTGTTAAAGAATGTATTATGAGAGTAAATCAAGGATAATATAAAGTAAGTAAACTAAATATAGAGCAATTAATATCTTTCATGGCTCTTCTTAAATCATTATAAAACTTTAAACATAAATACACATGATTGGATATAATTTATAGGAGTTAAATAGGTTGAATAAGATTTGTGATCATTAAAACATGATTAATACATGTGGATTCCAAAAATATCCCCCTTTTTGATGATTAAAAATCATGTACAGTTAAAGTGTATATTGAATTCAACTATAGAGATAAAAAGAGATAAAAGGCTAGCATATAGAAACTTCTCCCCCGTTTTGGATTATCAAAAATATGAAATAAGAGAGGTCAAAAAGAGGACATTTCATTAAGAGTAAACAAGGTTCAGTACAAAACAAAAGAGTAATACAAAATCAATAGCATCCCTATAAAAAAAGAAAGTAAACATTGTTCTTCTTCATGGGATGGCCTTCTCTTTGCCTTTAGCAGCAACAAAAGAGGAAGCAATAGGGACAGTGGTCGAGGTAGTGGAAGGCAGTGAGGTGGTTGATAAAAAGGGTAAAGTAAGGCATTCAAAGACTGAGAGAGCCAAGGTAGGAGCAGTATAAGATCTAGGCAGTTGTTGATCAAGAATCATAGGCCTGATCAGACTGAGTGCTTGTCCGACAGACATGGTGGTTGAGGCTAGGGCAGAAGAGAAGGAAGGTAGCCCAGGTCTGAGTGGTTCAGCCACTGGAGCAACAATGGCTGTACTCTAGACATGAAGATATGACCTCAGGAGTTTGATGAAATCTGTAATGATCTCTACACCATACTTCATGGATTTCTCAAAATCTTCCTTGTTCTCCATAAACTTGTCCATCAATCAAGTAAACTCTGTGAGCTTTTGGACTTGTTTCTTGAAAGCTTGAGTCACATGAGGAATCTGCAGATTTTCTACAAGGTAATTGAAATGGTTTGTCATATCGGCCTTGGAGAATATTTTTTTGAAGTAGAAATCCACTTTATTGTCAATCTCTTGCTGATCATCATTAGCAATTTTGGAGTGGATTTGTACTAGGTCAAGAACTCTATCACTGTTCTTGATCACTTCAGATAAAGAAGCCAAATTGAAGCCACAAAGTACATTATGAAGTTCTTCTTTGACTATAGTTCTGAGCATATCATTGTCCAATGAGGGTTTAGATAAGTGACCAGATGCTTTGATAGTTGTGGTTATATATTTTAATTGATTCAGCACCTTTTGAAGACACCCTGTATACTCATTAATGAGTTTATTAATATTAGAAACATGAAATTTTATTTCCTTCACAATTTGTTTGTTCCTTTCAGCAATCTTTTCATATAAGGATGCTAGATAAGGTTGAATATGAGACACACCGACTTGTGGGATTTGAGAACAACAGGTTCTACACGAGCAATAAACTCAGATCTCGAATGCATCTATCCTTGTATGTCTTCAACCATACTTCTTAAGGTCTTCACTTCATTACTGAGCAACTTATTTTCAACTCTTACTTATTGGATCTCATGGATAATCTTAGGTAGTATTTTCCAAATAATTTTCTCCAATAATAGTGAGGCATCTCTCTCAATTAAATTTGTCACAGGACGAGGTTGGGTATTCATGAGTTTCTCAACTCCGGATAAGAGAGTAGAACCATATTCCTTCAGATCATCCTTACTCACAAAGGATGGTTGGTCAGATAAGGGTTCAGAATTTGGGACTGGTACAGGCTCAGGTTCCTTCTCAGGTGCAATATTGGAGACTAATTTTAACTAAAATAGAGAGTAAATATAAAGCCCGGTTTCTGTAACCTACTGAGAGACATCCACATCATAGAAACTGGGAAATTTATACTGAGTGTCTACAAGACTTGACTCAGTTGGATGTGAGGCTTCAATGGAATCAAGATTTGGGGTTTTCTCCCCATCAACTGATGCCTCCTTCTCAGGACTGATAGGCTTAGGATCTTGGTCTAATTCCATAGACTCAACTCCATGTTCTTCACTCATTTTCTGTCTAGCCAGCTAGAAGGCTATCTCCATCCGTTCTTCAGCTATAGGTATGATTTCAGGAACAGATTATTCTACAGGGATTTCATCAAGATTGACGTCTTGAAAAATAGATAGCTCTTCCACTATAGGATCTTCTACTGTAGGCTCTTCCATGCAATGCTTTTCAGGTTCTTTGGCAACTGATTCTGTTACAGCTTCGGCTTGAGTTTCCAAATTAACAACTTCTTTAGGTGACACTTTAGCCTCTTCTTCTTGTTCTTCACGATACTCAACAATCTCATCTGGTTCCATACCAGGATCAGAAATATCTTTTGGTCTTGAGGGATAATCCACCAGATTGAATTTCTCATAAATTATATCATTGACTTCCACACATTACTTTTTCCAAGGATTCCGGTTTATCTTCATTCTTTTAATAGTGGATTTTGAGAGATAATACTCACAATCGTTAATCACTTCCTCATTTGGTCCAACCATACCCTTGGAAAGAAGAATGGCTGAGATTAGCCGAGAGTAGAACATAGAATTTGACTTGGATGTGACTTTGATAAACTCACACATATGGTGTATGATATACTTGTACAGGTTGATCTTATCCCCATTTTTCATAAGGTGAATCAAAAACACATCTTGATATTTTAAAATAGCAAAATCACCTTTCCTGGGACTAACCAAATTCTGTATAAACTTGAATAGAAGCCTTGATTCTATATCTAATTCAGCAGCAATGGATCCCCTCTGGGTTCCATCTCTAGTTAAGGTTTTCAGGGAATCTTCTAAATCAAGGAAATCGGTTGAAGGTGGAGGTCCTCTCTGATAATCCTCACAGATGCCTTCATGAGGTATCCTAAGACATGTGGCTCATAAAATTGAAGAGAATGAGAATATCTGGCCATTGACCTAGCTTCTTACAATATAACTCTCACCATAATCAAAGGACAATTGAACGTACTGGTAAAAATGAGCCACTAACCTAGGATAGATGGGTCTATCCTCCTTTGAGAACCACTCTAACCAGACTTGTTGTTCTAAAACTCTCAATACCAGAGACTTACTAGACAGAAGCCATTTGGGGAAAATATCTTTCTCGTGTACAAAAACGCGGTTTACCAGATTCAGATTTAAAGGTCCTTCGGGTGTCAGCTTAGGTGCAATATTCTTCTTCTTCGAGCTGTGCTTCTCAGGTGTCGATGATGATGGACGTTTCGTTCTTGGCATTCACTGAAGGTTCGAGTGAGAAAAGGGTTGCATAGATGAAGAAGGGTTCAAAAAGAATAATTAGAAGAAACCTTTAGTGAAGAATGAAGTGATACTTACATTGTTTTATCATTTATAAATACCAAACACCGCAAAAATAAAAACGTGGGAAAATAGAAAATGTGAAAAGGATAATTACCAAAATACGGGTTTAATAAAAATTTTATGGTGAGACCGTGTCTGGTCATTATGGTGAGATAGTAAACGAGCTTCACGGTGAGACAGTGAACGAACTTCTCAGTGTGCATTACGGTGAGACAATAAACTTCAGATAGTAAGTAAAAGATACTAATGGTGAGATCGTAAACATAAAAATTTATGGTGAGACAGTAAACATGAAAGACAGTAACTGAGAAACCGTAATCATGAAATAGTAAAGTATAACATAGTAAGATATTGAAAAATAATACCTGAAACAATAACAAGTAAGGTATCTATTTGCGATTTATCATGCCTAGTTCATGTATGATGTAGTCTATTCTCTCATAATTTAATGGTTTAGTGAACATATCAGCAAGTTGATATTCAGTACCAATGAATTCCAAAGTGATATCACCTTTTTGATAATGATATCTCAAAAAGTGATGTATTACATCAATATTCTTTGTCCTAGAATATGAAACATGATTTTTGAGATGTTAATAGCTCTTGTGTTGTCACAATTTATAGGTACATGTCTGCATTGATAACCATAATCTAGTAATGTGTGTTTCATCCAAAAAATTTGTGCACAACAACTAACATCAGCTATGTATTCAGCTTCTGTAGTAGATAATGCAATAGAATTTTGTTTCTTACTACACCATGACACTAGTAACTTTCCTAAAAGGTGACATGTTCCATAGGTGCTTTTTTTATCGAACTTATAGCCACCGAAGTCAGCATCAGAATAACTAACTAATTCAAATGATTTTCCTTTGGGATAAAATAGTCCTAGATTGGGTGTATGCTTGAGGTATTTGAAAATTATCTTTACAACATTTAAATGATATTCCTTAGGGTTTTCTTGAAAACGAGCACACATACACACACTAAACATAATGTTAGGACGACTAACAGTTAAGTAGAGTAAACTTCCAATCATTCCTCTATAAGTGTCTTGATCAACAGATTTTTCATCTTCCTTAAGATCCAACTTACAAGTGTTACTCATGGGAGTGTCACTACTTTTAGTGTTGTCCAATCCAAAACGTTTTAGAATATCCTTTTTATATTTACTTTGATTTAAAATAATACCATTTTCATTTTGAAAAACTTGAAATACAAGAAAATATTTGAGTTCTCCCATTAAACTCATTTCAAATTCGTTTTGCATCATTTTAGAAAAATAAACACATAAATAATTTTTAAAAGATCCAAAAATAATGTCATCTACATAGATTTGAACAACTAAAACATAATTAAAAATTTGTTTTATAAAAAGGGTAGTATCATCTATTCCTTTTGTAAAACCTTTGGAAATAAGAAAAGTACTCAATCTGTCATACGAAGCTTGCGGATCTTGCTTCAAACCATATAAGGATTTTTATGATTTAAAAATATGATTTGGAAAATGGGGGTTTTTAAATCTAGGGGGTTGTTCAACAAAAACATCCTCAGCTATATAGCCATTTAGTAATGCACTCTTAACATCCATTTGATATAGTTTGAAATTCAAATGTGCAGCATAGGCAAACAGGATTATGATGGATTCAAGTCCGGATACTGGTGCAAAGGTCTCTTCATAATCAATTACTTTTTCTTGACTATAGCCTTGTGAAACTAGTCTAGCCTTATTTCTAACTATGTTACCAACTTCATCAACTTTATTCCTAAAAACCCATTTAGTGCCTATGGTCAAAGTGTCCTTAGGTCTGTCTACTAATTTCCAAACTTTGTTTATTTCAAATTGATTCAATTATTCTTGCATATCAATCACCCAAAACTCATCATTGATTGCATCATTGATATTTTCAGGTTCATGCTGTGAAAGAAAATCTTGATGTTCAACCTGGTTTCTCAGATAAGCTCTAGTTTGTGTTCCTCTATCTAAATCTCAAACTACAACATCTAAAGGATGGTTTTTAAGGTTCCTAGTTGGTCTTGAAAAAGTAGGGCTATAAATTTCAGTTTCATTTACAGGTTTGGGTTCAATAGAAATAGGTTCTGGAATATTTCCCGAACTGGTTGTATTAACAATAGGTTCAGTGTTTTTGTCATTAAGGTCCAGAATGGACAGGTCTTCTTCAATATTTTTAAGAGGGGTCTTGGGTTCATGTGGATCAGTTTCATCAAATTTTATGTATATATATTCTTCCACACAATTGGTTCTCCTATTAAATACTCTATAAGATTTACTAGATATAAAATAACCAAAAAATATTCCTTCATCGCTTTTGGATGCAAACTTATCAAGATTATCTTTAGTGTTAAGGATAAAAACTTTGCAACCAAAAACCCTAAATTAACTAACTTTAAGCTTCCTATTATTCCACAACTCATAAGGGGAATATTTAAGAACAGGTCTAATTAAGAATCTATTTATAATATAACAAGCGGTATTTATAGCTTCAACCCAAAAGTAAATTGGAAAATATTATTCATTGAGCATCTCCCTAGAAATCTCTTGAAGAGTCATATTTCTTATTTCTACTACACCATTCTGTTGAGGTGTTCTAGGAGTAGAGAAGTTGTGAATATAGCCATCATGTGATCAATATGATTCAAAATCTTGATTTTCAAACTCACGACCATGATCACTTCTCAAGGTCTTGATCTTAAGTCCACTAAGGTTTTCTACAGACTTGGAATATTTGATAAAATAAGAAAAAGATTAACTTTTGTGAGAAAGAAAGTATACCCAAGTGTACCTAGAAAAATCATCTATAAGAATATAAACATAGTGCATCCCATTCAGACTTGAAACTCTTCATGGTCCAAACAAATTTATGTGAACTAACTCAAGAGGTTGAGAAGTTGAAACTTCTTTCTTTGATTTGAAAGTAACTTTATGTTTCTTTCCCTTTTGACAAGGATTACAAACTTTGTCTATTGGGAATTTTAGTTTGGGTAGGTCTCTAACTAAACCTTTCCTAGTCAGTTTCCTAAGTGAATGGACATTTCAGTGTCTTAATCTTCTGTGCCATAGCCATGATTATTTATGAAAATCATTTAAGCAGGTAACCTTTTGTTTAGCAATAGAATTCAGATTTACAACATATACATTTTCATTTCTTAAAGCAGTAAATACCAAAATATTTTTAGAATCAAATACATTGAAAGCATCATTTTCAAATTTAACATTGAATCCATCATCACAAAACTAATAAATACTTAGCAAGTTATATTTTAATCCATCAACAAATAGTACTTTAGAAATTAAAATTGAATCAGTGTAACCAATTTGGCATAAGATGATGATTTTTCCTTTTGAGTTATCCCCAAATGTGACATATCCTCCATAAACTTTGATTAAGATATTAAAGAATGAGTATTCTCCTATCATATTCCTTGAACATCCACTATCCAATTACCATATCTTCCTATAGGAAATTTTCAAGCAAGTTTCCTACAAAATAGATTTAGATAGAAGATAATTTTGGTACCTAGATTTTCTTGGGTCCAGAAAGGTTAGTAAGTAAAACTTTAGGCACCCATATTTGTATATTGGGTTTCCTATAATTAATAGATTCAAAAGATGTTGATAAATAAAATTTATTTGGTCTATAAGAATTTGAATAGATAGATGAAGCATAAGAACTTCCAGAATTTGAACTAGCAACATACTGTTCAGATCTTGAAATAAATTTATTTTTAACAAACTATCTCTGTCCAAGTTGGTATCCTAAACTAGTAGCATACTTTGGTGCAACTTGTTTTCCAAAAATATGAGTTAGAGTATTCTTTCCATTTGTGATATTCTCTAAGTATTTTCGAAGTTGCTCATTAGAAAATTTGAGTTCCGTATTCTCCTTTAATAGTTGATCATTATTTTCCTTTTCTATACTAAGATCATATTTAACAGTACTAGTCAAGGCATATTTTTTCTTTAATGATTTGTACTTATCTTTTATATCATTAAAAGTATCTTATAACATATTACAGTATTCAAATAATTCAAATTTACACATATTATCATCATTATTTGAATCAATTTCATTCCCAGAATAGTAATCATTCACCATAGGGGAAACAAGTACCTCAGATGTTTTAGTCATGAAACACATATTGGAATGATTATTTGCTTCAGAATCAGAAGCTTTAGATCCACTTGAGCTGTCTTCTGAAGCACTCCATGTTGCCTTCATATCTTTCTTATATTTTTTGTCCTTGAAATCATATTTCTTCTTAAAATTCAATTTTGGACAGTCAGCCTTAACATGTCCTTTCCTTTTACATTCATAATAGACTATCTCATCATTTTTATTAGCTTTATTCCAACCTCTCTTCCAATTACCTTGTTGGTCATATTTACCCTTATAATTTGATTTTCTGAAAAATTTCTTCTTTCTATATAATTTCTTGAATCTCCTAACTATATGATCCATATCTTCATCACTGTCTGAGTCAGAATTTTCACTAGTTGGGATTTCTTTAATTATGTGAACTTTATTCTAGTCCTTGGTCTTTGAGGCAGTAGACTTAAATTCCACTGACTTCTTCTTAGGTTCATCATATTCCTCTTTGTTTACCTTTAGCTCCTCTTAATATATCATCAACTTACCAATTATCTCCTTGAAAGGTAGCTTTCCAATGTCACACGATTCTCGTATAGAGACAGAGGTTCCTCTCCATCTACCTGGTAGGCATCTTAGTATCCTCATGATTTAATTCTTTGCTGAAACATCTTTTCCCAGTGATCACATTGTATTGACTATCTCATTAAACCTAAGATACATATCAGAAATAGATTCATCAGATTTCATTTTAAAATTATCATACTTAATAGTGTATGTATTTAGTCTCATTTCCTTAACATTGGTTGTTCCATCATGGGAAAAATCCAGAGTATCCCATATTTAATAAGTCTTACAAGCAGATATTTGATTAAATTATTCATCTCCTAAAGCACAATAGAGAGCATTCATTTCTTTACAATTATTATTGTAAGCAGATTTCATAGGTTCATCCCAAGTAGTTCTAAAAGTTTCCAGAATCTTATACTGAGTCTCTATAGTAGTCCATGTAATGCCCCGACCCTAGTTACCCAGAGTCGGTGCATTATTACATAACATTGAAATGATCACAAAATATCATGTCTCGAAAGACCGATTAATTTAGTAGCCTTGGAAGTAATAGATACATTCATATGGTTTTCATTACATCATAAAATGGAAAACTATAACAACATTGTTTCCAAATACAACACTGAGATCCCATAGACTATCCCTACAGGTCAATCATAATATACTTCTTCACATCCTGGGAAAAATAAAACATATAAAGGGGTGAGCTCAGATGCTCATTAAGGATAAAAATATAGTGGAAACTTTCATAAATAAGCATAAACATTTAAGACAATGTATAACTAAAACAAAATCTTTTTAAAGTTGAACTTCAGTATAATATGGAAAAAATAAAATGAAATAATTCCATTTACTTATTCACATTGATATTCTACTGGTCGAATAATCACATGAAATATCAATAACCACTTTCATAATTATGGAATGCATAATGCCAGACTTTCATGATCACATATTCAAGGCATTGTGCCAAGACTACAAATATGATTTTTTCAAGGCCGTGTTCCAAGACACTAGTTTGTATCATGAGACCTACCAATGCATCAAGGAGCTAGGGTGGGCTCCACTCATCACTTACTAAGTTCAATGCATTCCTTATATGAAAAGGTTTAAACATAACATAAACATTCATATTAAAACTAGCATACGAAATGTCAATACTTTATCCATAAACCATGAATGGTATAAAAATAACACATCCACATTCAAACATATCACAAAACATTCAATGAAATATGGAATTTTTGTATCATAATAAATCAACTTCAAATAATTTTAAAATCTATCAAAGGATGTTGATATAGATGAAAATGATTCGTAAAACTCTTTGAGGGAAATATCCCTTTTTCATAAAAACATTTAAAAGTCACACAATTTATAAAGGAATACATTTAAAGACATTTTTTAATCAAACTGTCCCATACCACTTTGAAACTTTTTAAAGGAATTAACATTTTAAAAACATTCATGTCCATATAAATAAATCCTTAAAAACCATTTTGAAAACATAGACATTAATGAGAATGATTTAGAAGAATAAATATTTAAACTATTTAAAATGATGATCTAGTTAAAGAGTCCCTTAAATTATTCATTTTAAAAATATTTTTATGAAACAAGGATGTGGATGATAAAGAGGTCCCAATAGATAATTACGTATAAACAACCTCGGATAATGAAGAGATTGTAGAATTAACCATTACCTTGTACTTTTCCTTGGTCGAGAGTAGGTTAACCTCCTGTATAATAGTTAAATAATTGTTATTACATTATACAAGAATCATATACATAAATATGATATGATATATGATCTTCTAATATTTCTTTGTTAATAATATTCTAGTATTATCGTCGTTTCGGGTGTTAACTTACTCATTTTATGTTATATGTTTTGTTTCAAAAGCTATATTTATTATGGGTAGGTTGTATATTATTTATATCCAGAATGATATCAATTCCTTAAACATTATTTATAATCATTAAATTAAAATTATTCTTGAATGGATACGATGGGGAATGAATCTCATCGCGTTCGTGGAGACGGTAGTCCGTACGTACGCACGAGCAAAAATATAATTCTATTGATATTAAAATAGTATATAATTGGATGGTATATCATATATACAGAATAATTATAATGTTATATTTATTATTTAAATCATTTATACTCATTATTATACCCATCCAAATGATTAAATGTTTGAATAACAAACTACACCACGATGTGGAGACGGTAAGCCTTACGTACGCACGTGTGGTGGATTTTTCATTCATAGGATGGATAAAATAACTAATATGCTTGTACCATTTTTATAATCACATCAATGTATATAGAAGATACTGTAGTTATTATTTTAGAATGGAAACAACAAGGAAATAGGAAGTGGAAGAAGAAAAGAAATTGAAAGAGGTGATGAAATATTTACCTCTTCTTCGGGTTATTCTTTTTGATTTGATAAAAAGGGCTCCTTAAGTTGGATTTATGGATAAAGGAAGGCCTCTAGGATGAAGTGAGGGAAGTTGAGAGGATATTTGGGCAGGGTTTGGCCGAGCCAAAAGGCTTTTAAGGTGTGAATTTGAGAGAAGGGGAAGTGCCCTTCTATAAGAGGGGTAAGGGGCACCTTAGGAAAAACTTAAAATATTATTTTATAATAAATTCATATTCGGTTTATAATGGCTCAAAAGTAACTTATTTCGAGGATAGGGTGGGGATGGGTCGAAATAATTTCAACCAATAGATTTTAGACAGGTTTAGGTCACCATATTAACCTTATCATTTATATTTAACTCCCAGTTAAATATTTTGACATTTACCATGTCTCTTTGTATTATTATATAATATGGTTAATAAACTTACTATAATAAGCCAAGAGAACCCAAGGTGGTTCATTATTAATACATATAACCTTATCTAATTCATTTGGCTGAACCTTATATTTTTAAAAATAGAATATCAATTAATAATATAATATTTGTTTTAAAAACTCTTTTATGTCAATTTTGACACTATTTGGTAATTGATTTTTGTGAAAATCATAACAGTATGATTACTTAGAGAAAAGTTAATTAAATCAATACTAACATGTAATATTAACCTATAAAATTTGTTTAATTTATCAAAAGTCTTAATTTACATTTATTTGGGTATTTATAACATCAATTATTTTAATATTTCATTAATAAGGTAATTACTGTATCATCATTGTGTCATAAATAAATTAAATTATTTAATATCTATAAAATTACAAATATAATACCATTATGTATGAAATATTTTTATATTTATAATGAATATTTATAGTCGAATTTATCTAATGTGTAACTCTATAATAAAAAAGGTTTAGTTATTAAACTTTGAATTTAACACTTTTAACTCTTCTTTGAATTAAATAATTATAAATGTCCTAATCTAATCCAAGTGGACCTGAATGGACCGAAGGCCTTCTTTTTATTTTATTATAGATAATACCCCTTTTAAGGGTTGAAGGGGAACCCACACATGACCCGTAGGACCAAGGCACAAGGCCCGACATGACCCGCAATACATGACCCGAAGGCCCAGAGGCATACCATGCCCATTACATGACCCGTAGGCCCAGCCCACTAGAACTGCCCCTCCCCAGCATCTTGCATCATTGATCTCCTTAGCTCCCCACCTTGTATTTCTGATCGGCTAGCATTGCCCCGTACAAAGCTGCATGGTGCCTGGTCCCGATAGCGGCTGCCATACCCTCTCATTCTTCCAATCCGGTTAGCTCTACATCTGGTGGCTGCTACTCCTCTTGCTCTGATCCTCTTATGGGGCCTGTTCTATGTGAACTGGGATACTCCATAGTATATGTGACCCGAAGGCCCTATAGACCGAAGGCCAATGATGACTCGAAGGCCCTGGAGACCTGTAGGCCCAAACCGGTGGCCCGAAGGCCCAAATCCAGTAAATAGTTCTGGCTGCTACAGTACCTAAAAGATCATATTTTATTCATAAGGTTGTTTTTTGTCGAATTATACTTATCAAATAGAATTAGGACATGTGTTAGGGTAAAAATAATATCATTTTTACCATTAATTACCATATTTACTTTTAACCGTGGTAAATAAAAGTAAAAAGGTACTATTCACCAAAAATTATTTTCATCTCATTGAACCAAATTTTACTTACTGATATCAACCGTGTCTCTCATATTTTTGAAATTCAACTCATAGAAGTGGTAAAATTAAGTTTTATGCAAATTTGTAAATGCTCATAGGAGGTGGGTAAAAGACGATAAAAAGTTTAATAAAATTTTATATATCTAAACTTATTATAAAATGACTCCAATAAATTACATTGAACTTATATAGGTATTATGTATCTATTTTTACTTAATATAAATTTAAATAAAATAACTAATTATTTAAATAAAAAATTAGTTTTAACCGATAACGCAATGTTTTTCACTATTCATCAAAAATTGAAAGTTGTCAGAAAAATACCAAAAATTCACCCTAAGATAATTTTGATATTCCAAACTCAAAAATGAATTCTATTTTACCAACTTCAAAACATAGAAGTTTCATTAATTAATTTAAAATTAATTATTGATATCAAAACCAAAAAGCGAATTTTTAAGAAATAATAACTATCAAAAGATTGGCACTTTTTTATGTCCAATTTCAAAGTGAAATTACTTAAAATAACCAGAATTTAATTAGATGGTAAAAATATAATCTATATATACTTATAAACCATTAAAATTTATAATTTAACACTATAAATTATTTTTATTAAAAAAGTTGTTTTCAGTTAAAATATAGTATTTTTCACCATTCACCCAAATATGAACGTTATCAGAAAAACACCAAATATTTATTGAAACTAAACTCTTATATCCCAACTCTAAAGAAGATTATTTTTTCAATTTTAATATATAAAAGTTTCAAATATTGGATTTAAAAAGGGTTCTCCATTAAAAGGTGGTAAAATTTCATTTTTTGAAAAATACTTCTTTTATCTGAAAAAAATGAATTTGTTCTTACATTATGTCTAAGAAACTCATAATATGGATTCTAAATTTATAAGGATTATATAAATTTCAAAATTTAGTTAATGCTATTCATAACTGCTTTTGAACGACTAGTTTGGTAAGTCATGGTGCGCTTGAACTCAGTATTGCGTGTAGTAAAAGTTATTAAATTACATTGAAGAAATAACGTAGTATGAAATCTTGGGGTGTTATAGTCCAAATGTCAAATCGCATAATTTCTAAATGGATTTTCATTTTTATTTTCCATTGAGCATAATTGAAACCATTAAAGAAGGGTGGACTGTTGGTAGCTACACCTTCTAATCTGTTATCCATAATTAGATTTTAGAAAATGTATTTGAAGTGATAAAAATTTATAAATAATAGAAACTTAAGATTTTTAAGACACAATTAAAATCATAGTTGAATAAGATTACACGAAGTCATAATAAACAACCTTTGATACAAAATGTTGGTCGGAGTGGATACTCAAGAGGGGGTGGGGGGTGAATTGAGTTCCAATTAAAATTTCTGTTAAAAAGTATTTCTAAAAAGGTTTTCTCCAAAGATTAAATATAGCCTATTTAATCATAGTTATACTGTTATAAGAGATTGAATTTTTAAGTAACTTCTTAGAAGATTGATTAATTCTAAGTAATCTTAATTTGTGTTATTAATATTAATTTTGAAGTTATTCTACTAAGAAAATACAGTTATAACTTCTTTCCAAGATTAACTATCAAAGTGAAATTAGTGATTTCTGGATTATACAGTAATGCAATAAAACAGAGATAACTAAATTTAAGCAGCACCACGAATAAGAAACAAGTGGTTTAGTCTCAAGTCGAGACCTAATCCACTCCACTTGGTGATCACCTTCCACCAAGTAGTTTAAATAAATAAACTTTGATCCACACACTGGATCAGGGTTTTCAAGTATACCAAGACTATCCAGGTCCTCAGACCTCTACCACAGTTCTACTTGGTAAAACATCAACAACAGTAAACAGGTTGTCCGGGTCCTCAGACCTCTACCACAGTTCTACGTGGGATACACAAAGGTATAAGGAGTTTGGTGTGAGGATTTTAGTATCCTTCAATTCAACTTATGAGTCAGTGTGTGTCTAAAAAAACAGAAGCACACACACTGCTCGTAATGTAAGGAATAGAAAGATCAAAATTGAGAAAGAATATAGAGATGAGTTTAGAATGCTTTTGTGTGATTTCACTGCAGCTCTGGACTCCTTTGGATTGAAGAAGATGAAGCTTTGAGTCCTTATCTGAAAGTTGTGTGGAAAACAGAGTGTCAAGATTCAGCTTGTGTTCTTCTTGGGGTTCAATCGAGCTAAGATGTTATTTTAGCTTCAAATATGCTTCGTGTGTTCAGAAGTGTCTAGTTCCATGTAGTGTGCTTTTCTTTTGAAACTTCCTCTAAGTATCTTCTTCGTTATTGTGCTCACAAACTTGCTTTTTGTTTTTGTATCGCCCAAAATGATTCTTGGTGACACTTCTCTTTTAAATTGTAATTCATGTGTTGGGGCCGATAGGTTGCATGTATTCTACACCTCGTACCTCATACTGTCCGATGATATTTCTACAAAGAAACATTAATTATGTCAGTGCATTAAAATCATCAAATATGACTGTTAGAAATTAAATTGAAAAACAACAAAATAGTTTAAGAAATGGTGTCACAGTAAGTCATGGAAACAGTGTCTCCATCACACAGTGTCTGAGTGTCACAATGTCTAATGGTCACGGTGTCTCGCAGTCATGGTGTCTCGCGGTCACAGTGGCTTGTTCACGGTGTCTTGTTCACAGTGACTTGTTCACGGTGTCTCGTGGTCACAATGTCTTCTTTACAGTGTCTGGCTTCTCGGTGTCATGCTTCATGGTGTCACGATGTCTTATTCACGGTGTCTGGCTTCACGGTGTCTTGCTTCACAGTGTCTTGCTTCACAGTGCTAGAAATACATAGCCAGTGGCAGACTCACAGTGTCTTACACTTTTCAAATTAACTATGTTCAGACTTAAATAATGATAATAATAGAAAGGATTAGACTTAATCATTTGATAAAGAAGGTATTATGAGAGTAGATCAAGGATAGTATAAAGTAAGTAAACTAAATATAGAGCAATTAATATCTTGCATGGCTCTTCTTAAAGCATGAGAAAACTTTAAACATAAATACACATGATTGGATATAATTTACAGGAGTTAACTAGGTTGAATAATATTTGTGATCATTAAAACATGATTAATACATGAGGAGTCCAACTATTATTTCCACAAAAAGAATCATACATAATTAATAAAACATAAAAATAATGGTCACCCATGGAAAGAATTAGGTATCATAATCATGTCAAAAGCATAATAAATGGGAATATTGTAAAAGTTTTCATAAAATAAAGGAATTAAATAATACATAGAAATTAATAAAGGTACATATTCATATATCATGATAATTTATGTTTAACTAGAGTGAAAAGGGATGCACTATGTTCATAACCATTTATACAAGTATTTTATTTGGTAAAATTTTATTAATTTCATTTATTTCCCTTTTTATGGGTTATCAAATTCAATTTCATTGTTTGGGAGCGTTGATTTCCTTGGGTTTCATTATCTGTTTACTTTTATATGAGTATGGAAAATTATATAGAACAATGATTTTTTCCCATAACCGAACATATATGTTATTAATAGACTTATAGAATACTAAAATACCATTTTTTATAGGCGGGGATTATTCATTAGATAAATCATTACTGATAAACACTTGGATATTTGAGAAATGTTTTCCAAAATGAACTTGTTTTGTTTTATTTTTTTCATCATGTGTGTAATATGATTCTAAAATTTTAAATAAGATATAATAAAAATATTATGATTGGGTTCAACCGTAAAAATGGTTTCATGACCAGACTTGAATATGGTAATAAAAAATGAAAACTCGTCTTTCTTGAATGCGATAAATTAACACATCTTAGACGGTGTTTCATTTATAGTATAATAGGAATGGGAAAAGAGAGATGATGATGAATACATTCATTAGCATGAAAGACTTCTAGTATATGTAAGATACTAGTGTAATAACACCATTTTATTTAGGGGAGGTGAGTATGGAAAAGAAAATAATGGAACTTGAAAAGAAATTAAAAGAAAACGGAAGTGGGTTTTACCTCTTGATTCGCCCTTCTCAAGAGCCTCCTTAGGGGAATGGTTTTGGTATTTTGTAAGAAAAAAATCTCGTGGACGTGGGGAAGGGGATTGGGAGGATATTTGAGAAAAATATAGGCATGGATCAAATCTTGAGAGGTGTGAGTAGAAGAGGTGGAGAGGGGTAGAATTTATATTGGTGTGGGGGGGGGGGTGTTTTCTCATTATTTTATTCAATATTTTATAATTTTCATAAAGACAAGAAATAGTGTTGATTTTTTAGACTAAATATTTTTATGTGTGCATTTTAATTCTAAAACATGGTCACTTACATCATATAGGACTCAATAGTGACTCAAAAATTTATTTATTTACATATACTGTAAATTACCATATTTCACTATTCAAAAAAATTCATGTATTTTAGAAAAATCTAAAAAACTCACACTAACCATTTTTCAATTATTAGAATTAAAAAATAAACTCCATTTTATGGAAATATTTTTCTGAATATGATAAATTTAATTTTGAATTAAAATCAGTATATAGAAAATACAAATTGAAAAATTAAAACTACTTTTCTAACAAGTGGACGAATTTATTAAGGACTCATAAAATTATTTTATAATCATAAGACACACAAACAATAATTTTTTAATAAAATTTATGAAAAGAATTTTTCTTTTAAATTATTTAATTAGTCATAAAATTGTAATTAAATATTTATGACTTACAAAAATACCAACACTTAATTAATAATTTTTAATATATTTACTTACTTATGAAATGATATAATTATATCATATTTCACTTATAATATGGATAAAATTTATTTATAATTTCATTAGAAATGTTACTATTATATTGGCTGGGTTACTATTGATAGATGTCACATTACTATTCCGAAGTTCAAGTTACTATTTCATTGGTATATGTTCTTTAACTTCTAGAAATAACTTTTATTTCATTAATTCATAATTTATAAAGTTTTTATTGTATTCATAATATGATTTAATGTTATTGTACTATAGAACATAATTATTATAAGGAAATTAAATTCATAAAACATTGGGTCGTTAAAGAGGTTCCATATTTCAATCAAAATAATTATTTCATTCTCTTTGTTTATGTACATTGTTTTTATTTAATACAAGATATGAACTGACAATTCCATATTAACAGTAATCCCAAACCTCAATTTCACTAGTAAACTCCTCAATTACATATATTTTTATGTCTATGAGTCCTATAAATACTAGAATTTATCTTCCAAAACATACTATGTTAAAATTAAGACCCTAATAAACCCTTTATAAAAAACCAAAAAACATTGAATAAATGTCACACCTATGTCACCACATCACACCACACACTTTGAAAAAAAATAGTTATGAACATTCAAAGTATAATGATACAATAAAACAAAGTAAAAGAACAAAACAAGTATTTATGTGATTTATACTTTGTCCTAATTCATAAGGGGATACTAAAATTACTTTTATTAAATATATAGATGAATATTGTTGTCAAATATGTAAAATCAACCTCAATAGTTGACTCTACTATGAAAATATAGTAGGTACGAAGAAATGAAACTAGTACCAATTCCTTTTAATAATCATATATAGTTTTTCCACGTAGATATGATCTTCATATGCGTCTTTCCAATTGGTAAACTAAATCCTACACCTTACCCATGCCTTCCAGTTTATAGTGAAAACATTCAAAAATTCTATGAGTTTACCCCTACATAATATTATTATGAATTTTATATATTCCCTTGTTAAGAAAACCATTAGGAAAATTCTTTATCCATAAATAATTTAAAACTTATTCATGTCATTTTCATCTCATCACTTTCAATATCAAAATTCTCATTGTAATTTTTAATTTACTTTCTATGATAAATAACTTATAATCAGACCACTACCAAACTACAAAAAATTTATAATTTCAATCGAGGATCTCCATTTGAAATAATAAATCCAACATCCTAAATCACACCTTCCTATAGTTCTAAATATATGGACAAAATGTGGTTTTCACATAGGTGATCCTAACAAAATTCCACATTAGAATTATTTTCATGTTCATTTCTAATTCCTATGTCAAAATCTATAAACCATATTATTTTATCAAAATTTCCATTATAGATACATGGTTCCCCCCTCTATTCTACGAGTTATCACAACCCAAATGAGGTGTAAAATTGCCTAAAAAAATTCCAGACTTCAATCTTAATCAAAAAACCTATTGAATTCTAAACCCATGTCCCCTATTTAAAATTATGTTCTATAAAATATAATATCATCAATATGGATTGATATTTTAAAAAATTTATATAATCTTGAAATAAAACATTGGATTTTTGGCCATGTGGATTTTACTTTGTGATTCACAAAATAATGTTTCAACTTTATTTCTTTAATCAAGATATTCTCACATCCACTTTTTCTAGATCAAATCCTTCCCCGCTTAGGTTAATATAATGTAACCTTATTTCATTATAAAAAGTACATCTATACTTTTAGGCATCAATATCCATCTCACAACCGTGCCTCTAAAAGTGAGCACATTTCCCATTGTTCTTTTTTCTGGTTTTCAAACTGGTACTAATGTCATATTCATCATATGAATATAATGATTTATAAATTCCAAAATAGATAGATAGAATTACAAAGCCAATGAGGTACCATAGTTTATACATTACCATTTCTCAATGTCCCATTCTAGGATTTTCCACGATTCTGAAAACTACTCTCAATAAACAATCAAATTTTGACCAAGTACAAACCATGGAATATATTAATCATTTAAATAAAAATCTATAAGGAACCTATTACATGAACTCAACCTATAGTTCCATTAATTGTGCCTTCTCTTTTATCAATATAAAATGTATGTATTGGGGAGTGGTCACTTGTTTCACCTCACTGATTCTGAAATCCCGCTCTATATTATTAATATAGTAAAATTCAATCAAGAACATAGTTCTAGGATTTAAGTACATTATAATTAATGTAACCAAAATCTAATTTTATAGATCGAGATCTTTCATATTTACACTCTATGATAATTAACATTTATCTCATTAATCATTCCATTCAACAGACTAATAATTAGAAAGAAATCAACTTCGATATGTAATATAATGAATCTACCATCATCATAAAACTTCGGATAATAACTATGGAAATCAATATTCTAGATGAAATTACATTCCACCCAAAAGAGATCAAATTTCATGTTTCACTACTTTCATTCTTGAATCAAACAATAAAGGCTCCACATTAACTTTCACAAAAGCTTCTTATTCTGGTTTTAAATGAACCATTCTTGTTGCTCTATGTAGATTTGATAATCTAAGTCACCATGAAGAAATCTTATCATCACATCTAATTCATCTATAAGAATTTCATTAATTTAAATATAGTTGAGAAATATTTAAATAGAAGTGTGTTTAACAACTAAATAACATATATCAAAAATTACATACTGTTTAGTTATTAAAAAAACTTCATGTAATCCCCTTTTATATACCTTTGTAGAATATATGATTCATCATTCATCCAAAAAACCCATTTAGTTATGATATTATAGCCCTGGGAAAGAGAATCAGTAATTAAAATCCTTATGAAACATCTTATAGATAGTCTAGCATTTCCAGTACTGATGTAATAGTTAAACATTATTGAATATACAAAAAATTTGGACTATAATTCAGTCAAACCTCATATTATGTTGATACTATGATCCCATTAGTAACTTTTTATTGGTTACAATTTTTCGATATGATCACTTTATGAAAGATCAAATTCTAGATTCTATAAACCTTTTGAGATTCATTATCTTAGATATGAAATATAATGTTATCATATCCATTCTTAAAAAAGTAACAGGAAATGTACTTAGACTATATAATTTACCTATCCTTGGAATAAATGTGAAAATAGGTGAGTTCAAAATATACATTTCTATAGGAAACTTAAACCCTAGTTCTAGATTTTTTTTAAAGTTTTATTTTCCCATTTGAAAGGATAAACTTCCATTCACTAAGTATGATACAAAATTCATATCTATCAACAAAAAATACATAGGAAAACCATAATGAATTACCTTGATCCTTTCATTTTTAGATAATTTCATGTTTATACTCTAAATGAATCTATTTTATTCTAGAGTATCTAAAACATTATATTATGCCAATAATCATTTTAGGCAACCAGAAGTTTATTCACCATAAACATGATTACTTTAAATTTAGTCAATGCATGGTGGTAAGACAAGGTGTGCAGTTGGAATTAGTTTATATCTTCATGTAGTAGGAGGGTCATCATACTTTTTTTATATTCTATGGATATCAAGGAGGATAATAATATTTGAAAAACTCTCAAATATTAATTTCCACAAATGAAGTTTATAGAATATATTTTTTGTGAAATTAGTTTGAGTCATGGAGTTAGTAGTAGTCATTAATTACCCCAATAATCTATGAAAGGAGTGTAAATGAAAACAATCAGTTGGAGTTTCCTATAAAGGGAAATCAGGAATACAATGAATAATTAATCATGTATAAAATAAGTATATTCTTTATATGTGAATTGTTATAGAGAGTTAATCATATGTAATGAAATCTTACTTACTATTTTTTGGGTTTTTTACAATCTTGGATTTCTTTTTATATAGAAAACTATAGTGTTTCTTCCAAGGAATGTATGAAAACTCATTTAAAACACATTAATCCTTTATATTAATTTTATTTTTTATACAACCATTGAATATATTTTAGTGACACTAGAATGTTATTTAGTCTTTACTGAGTCTGTGAAAGTTTAACTTTGGGTGGTGGGTATGGTGTGTTGAAATCCTACTTTCAAAATACCTAGTTATGGGAGAAGAAGTTCTATAGATTAAATTTTACCTTGAATTTATTTGTGAGAAAATATATGGTGTATCGATGATCAATGTTCTAGGGTATATACCAAAATATCAAGAATTCAACCCATTTCATCACATAATGATAAATACTATAACATAGGTTTTAGTTTAGTAAATAATATGTACATTAGGTTTTGTTCTATTTTTTTCATTTAAGTTATATTTTTTTAGATGGAGTGTAATATATTTATAAGTCATGGTATAAGATGAAAGGAAGATCGAGATAGATAAATACAATGTAATAGATATTATATTCTTGAGACTATATTTATAGGATTATCTAATTCATAAGGACACATATTTATTGATCTCAAGTGTATGTATTTAGAAAATATAAAAAATTGATTGGAAATGGGTTGGATACAAAATCACTAAAATATGTGTTGATTTATATGTTAAGGAATATGTTTTTAAAATCCAAGAAAATAAAACTAAAACTAGAGTTATTAAGTTCGTATAGAACATATATGAGATTCAAATAAATCATAATAGGTGTTTCAATTTGCAGAAACTTTTTATATTAAGGTTGTCAAAAGGAAGTCCAACAATAGATCCCGTGAATGAATTTAACAGAACCTATAAGAAACTAATTTTTTTTAAAGTTATCATTTGTGGATGATGTATTATAATTACATTTGTTTTATTCACATTTATAGTGTAACATCCTGATTTTTTAAAATAAAGGCACTATGTTTGATAGCGTACATAATACGCCATATCGAACTTAAGAGAACAACTAAATATTATTATTTAAATTTTACCTTCTAAACTAGATGATGAAATGGTGGGAATGAATATTATTACTTGATTTATGAAAATATGGTATACAGATGTATATAATTAATTATTTTGTGAACAATTAATTTTAAATGAATATAAAACCCTTTTTAAATAAAATGAAATGTTTTTTTTAAAAAAAATTTAAATAAAAATAAGAGAGTATAAAATAATAAAAAACTATTGATAGATTTTATTAATGAAATATATATTTAATATATTCAATATAATTTTTATAAATAATATTCTATGTTTAATATATATGATATAAGAAAAAATTTAATTTTTTGGATAAAAGAAGTATGTTTAAAAAAAATGCAGTTTTGCTGCCTTTTGATGGAGAATGCATTTGAAATCATGTTTTTAACAATTTTATATATCTTATTTGGTAAAATAAACTTCTTATTTATAATAATTACATCAATATATAGTTTGGATAATGTTTTGGTATTTTTCTGATAACTTTTATAATTTAATGAATAGTGAAAATACTGAATTTTAATTCAAAACTGTTTTTTATAATTTATTTATATTTCTAAATTATAATTATAATTTTTATTAAAGTATAATTAGATTAATTTTTTATAATTTAATCAAAATTTATTCATTTTATGAGATTTCACATTGAAATTAGACATAAAAGCATGTCAATCTTTTGATGGTTCTACTTTAAAAACATGTTTTCTCATTCCGTCAACGAGATTAATTTTTATCTTATTTCTTCCAATTGAGTTTTTTGAATTTGAAAAAATGGATTCCATATTTTTAATCTGAAGGTACATATAATTTAAATATGCCCCTTTTATTTTTTGACATTATGAATAGTAACATTAGTAATTATTTTAATTACCACGGTTAATGGTTAATCAGGTAATTAAAGGTAAATATAAAATTATAATAATATGAAACATCCCTAACACTTGTAAAAATTTAATTTTATGAGTGTATTAATTCCATTATCATCCTCTGGTCAATTTTAAGATCACTTGGAGCTACATGGATGACTTTAATACATTTATAATATTATATTCAATGAAAAGTCATTTTTGTTACACTTGTTTTTTAAAAGTGATGTATTTTAATATAGAGTTATACATGGGATAAATTTGAATATAAATAGTCCTTCACAATCTAAAAATATTACCTGCATCATGTTAATTTATTTATAAATTTTAGGAATTAAATAATTAAATTTAATTATGACACAAAGAGGATGAATTTATAGATTTATTAATGAAAAAAGCCAACAAATGATATTAATAATATCCAAAAAATATATAATTTGATATATTTGATGCCATAAAAAACTTTTATGGATAAATATGAGATTTTAGTATTTATTTAATGTAGTTTATTCAACGGAAACAAGTTTTTAGTATTTTTTATGAAATTCAAGTGATGAATAATGTCAAAATTGACACAATTTAGAACTTAAAATATAAAATATTGAACTAAATGAAATAAAATTTCTAAAAAACAAATATTTGGACAAAAAGTTGAGATAAATCTATAAATGTCATTAATGACCCCTTCATAGTTCGTTTTTTATGATTTGGTAATTATTTTAACCCAAAAAATGTAAATTACTTAATAAAATGATAAGAGTTAAAAGGGGTTAAAAAAGATAAGGATTAAAAAATATTCAACACTTTTATAATTTTCGTTCTATGATGAGTATTCAACCCAAAATAATCCTATATTCTAAATAAACCATATTGGTACCATTTTTAATCAAAATTAAATTTATATTAATTTAATTCTTTTAATAATTCCAAGGGTGTCCCTCTCCTCTCCTATAAAAAGAACCAATTCCTCTCTATTACTCACACTTTAAAAAAAATTTGGTTCATCCCTGATATTACAAAACCCCTTACCCTAATACCTCCCCACATTATTGAGGTCTTTTTTGGAAAATCATCCTTTTATAGGTGTTATGGTGTTAAGAAGTGTGATCATCCGAAGGAATGGTAATGTTTGTATTTAAGCATTTCTATTTTATTTCTTATTCCATTTCATTAAAATATTCTTTATCCATGATGAACTAATATATCCTGTATCCTCAATATAATGAGATTTTTTTATGTTAATATCATTACCTAAATCCATATCCACTTCCGTTAAATAGGAATGTAATTAATCCTTCATGAATATGAGTGAACTATAACATCCACAAATTGATATAATTTGTTTTCCATAAACATCTCTGAAGACTTTTCATAATAATGGAATTTATATTTTTTATATTATTTAAATGAAATATTTATCATTATAATATAATAATATATCAATTATGTTCTTACTTTCCATGAACATAAATATGATTATGTTGTTCGTGCGTACGTGTGAACTATCACCTCCAAAAAGCAAGGTGAATCGTCTTTACACATCACATCACTTATATGATATATATAATTATATTTAAAATATTATTATTATGTTAATTATATTATGATAAATCTGGAAGTTAAAATAATATTTAACTTATTTCCATATCAATCAATGAAAAATGTTCAATGTTACTCATGCGTATGTACGACCTACCATCTCCATGATTATAACGCTGTTCATTTTTCGTAACAATACATAATGGATTTATTTAAAATTATAATTTATGTATCAAAATGAATCTAATTTCTTTAATATTATTCTAGATATGATTTAAGTATGACTATATGGACAATTGACTTCAATCCAAGTTCATTTTTGACTCAAGTACTGAATATTGGCGGAATATCTGATATGAACTTAAATAATTAAATATTTTTTATAACACTATAATAAGTGATATAAAATTAATAACAAACTTGAAAATGGTTCTAAGAAAAAAAAAATTATCCTAGGTTTTTTATGCAGGAATCTAAAGATTGTACGTGATGCGTTGAACTCACGGTAGGGGAATTCGTCTCAATCTCTTTTCATTAAGGCATATCTTGATGTTATGAACCATTTTTATCCTATAATGTGTATATAAAACATTTTTTAAACATCATATAATGAATTAAAATATTATCATGATATATAATTTTTTTGTTTAATGTTATTCCTTAATTATGTTTATTCGTGTTTTTCTCAATTTGTAAGGGACTCTAATTAAAACATCATTTTAAATGTTTTAAAGATTTATTATTCTAAATATTTATCTTTAATGTACATGTTTTCAAAATGGTTTTATGTATTTACATATATGAACATTAATATTTTAAAATTTTAATTCCTTTAAAAATTTTCAAAATGGTATGAGACACTTCTATAAAAAATTCTTCTTTCTAAATGTTTTAATTGAGTTTTAAAAATATATTGATTATTTTAATAACATGGAAGGTTTTTTATGTTTTTTACATATATTCCATGAATGTAATTTTTTGATTTCATGTCTCTATTGTGTATTTATGTTTACTTTACATGTTTACCATTTTCTAAAAATCTTTTTTTTCATTTATGAGTGCGTGGATTGTAAATATGAAATGTGATTTCAATTTGGAAAATTTATTTTTCATCTATGCTTGTTTTATGTGTTATTATTATGTTTTTTTATTGGGAATTACTTGTGTATACAGGTGGTTCTGTGATAAATCATGGGTGGGTGATCCTCTGATTTCTCTTCAATGCATTGGGTAATGAGACAAAGTTAAATGATAAGTTTTCTTTTAAGATATTTAGGGAATATACTATGAGGGGTATTTCAAATGTAACCATGAAGGTTACTCCCTATATATTAGTGAAATCTATAATGTAAGTATGATATTGATTCCACAAACTTACCTGTATTAGTTATGATTGACAATAAGTTTTTTAGGAATCTTATAATTTTACAAGGTATGTTAAAGAAATTATGTTTTATGGGAGAAAAGTATGATTTTATAAAAAGGTTTTCCGGAATTTAAATATTCATAGACTAACGGTTTCATTACTTATTTATATCTCTTACTAATATTTTTTTTCTCATCCCAAATTTTTTAAATTTTTTCTAAAGAGTATAAAGATGAGTAAGAGAATGGAAAAATTCAAGATGAATGTTATGATGATTTCTATCAAGGAAAAAATAAATCATGTTTTAAAGAGTTTTATCTTATGAAAAAATAGACAGTGAGTATAAGTGTATAATTTATAATATTTGAGGTTTTATATAATAGTTGTAGCATAATTCTATAAAACTCTAATGCTTGAGTGGGAGTAATGGAATACAAGAATTAAGATCATCATGTGGAATGAGAAAATGTTAATGTGACACTAATGATTGAGTGAGAGTAATAGAATATAGGGATTTAGAATAAATATAAGAGATGAGTAGTTCAAGGATGAAAATTTAGTTGATAAGAACTACTAGATTTAGAATAATGGTTTAGAATATTGGAGATTAATTGAACTTTATTCTATTAATGGATATGGAGGAACCAAAATATATAAAAAAAGTGTTAATACTCAATGATGTTAGATAGTGTAATTTAGAAATTTATTGAGAAAAGGGAAAATAAAAATCCAAAATAAATTAGGATATGACACATATATGAAAATTTAAAAATTCAATGAATAATAAGTGGGTTTTATTATTTGAAGATAAAGATAAAGGGGAGATGCATTTGATATGTTGTATGGTGGAATATATTTTTTAATATAAGTAACGTTTTTATTTTTTATAAATCTTCTCATAGGTAGATAAACATTCAATATAATGCCCAATAATTTCACACATAAATATTTCATCATTTTGGAGGAATATTGTTTATATATTATCATACTCCACACTAAAACCATAAAGGTTCATTTTAAATAGATAATAGATGATAAATTTTTTTTTAGATACACTCTTCATCATCTCTCAAAATCTTCTCCCCACATTTTACACTTCATGACACACTACACATACAAATTTCATCATAACCTAGGTAAAAGTAACATAAGAAAGTGTGAGCTA
Source organism: Viscum album (assembly GCA_963277665.1). Lineage (NCBI taxonomy): Eukaryota > Viridiplantae > Streptophyta > Magnoliopsida > Santalales > Viscaceae > Viscum > Viscum album. Next base: position 292,999,053 of record OY728139.1, read on the forward strand.
TGATGCCCAGTAAGGGAAAACATCATAGATATCAATTGAAAATAATTTAAATGCATAAGATAAAAATAAAGGTATGAAATCACAAACATAAATTACAATGATAATAACCAATATTTCAAATATAATAAACATGACTCATGGAATAAATAATTATCATTTCAAAAGGAATGAATCACTAGATTGAGATTACTTCATAAATTAATCACGAACCATAAGTTTTTGTTATATAATTGTGTTACCAACATAGGTAAACAAATCATTTTATATGTATAGGGTTACTAAAAAGACTATAAAATTATAGTGTATGAGGCATCATTAATGGTTTCCCATGATAGATCAATCATATCAACTTGATTCCCATAGTGGATCAAGAAACTCATCTTGTTTCCCATAGGGAATTATAGTGGCCGATGTTTGTCATAAATAAATATTATATCTCTTTAGATGGGTATTATTTACATAACATGATGATCCAATACTTAATAATTTATGTGTAGTTCCTTTTTAAATAATGATATAAAAATAACTAGTTCATAAGTAAAATACATTGTATCCCACATAGATCATAATAACTAGAACTGATCTTGACATATCAAATATAATACACATGTTCATAACTTGGGGAAGGTAAAAATAATAATGGGTGATTTATTATGCTTATTAAGGGAAAATGAGGAAGATATCTATGATCAAATAATCATAAAATGAGAATAAGGGTATGGGAAAATGAGTTTCACATTTGAAATCCATGTCTTTAATATTATAAATCATAATGTTGTGTCATGGAATAAATCATGGATTTTTATAAGGAATGAATCCTAAAGCAATCAAAGAACATGATCTATGATAGAATAAAATTCTCATATCGTATGGAATTTTGGAACAAACCAAAGAATAGAAAACATTATTTCAAGGCTAACCACTAAGATATACATAAAATGTTAGTCTTAGCCCAACAACACATGTTCTTGAATTGGGATTGAGATAACCTACTGGGTACCCTATTTTAGGATTTGGATAACCTCATGTGTTACCTTTGAGCTCATATAACATTAATCATTAACCAATGCATTAGAGGGAGATATATGTCCCATACACAAGAAAATGAAAATATTATATATGCTTTGAACAAGATCATAAATCATTATTCATATCATAAACCATAAATATAAATAGTTATTATAAACATTTCATTATAGCATGACCTTTGGAAAAGAAATGATTTTTATAAAAATCTTATCTTCAAAGACATAAACCATTTATAGAAACAATAAATATAGAATCAATAAATCATAACCCAATTAAGGAATAAGTAACATCAATGTATGTCATTATTGATGGAAAATTATTTTTAAAGATCATTAAGAACATTTATTAAGGAAAATAACATTTCAATTTTGAAATTAGTTCTTTAAAATAAAAAAATAAATAATATTATGGAAAAAATTTATTTTAAAATACAATGGAAAATTATAAAGGAAGATTCAACTATTGAGAGCTAATTAAAATGGTAAATTATTTCTGTTTCATATATTTTAAAATAATACATTCTTACTTCAATTCAATTAAAAAATTACAATATACGGAATTGGGAAAATGAAAATAAGATTTCTATTGAACTATTTTTCAAAATTTAAAAAATGGGTAAAAATAACATTAAAAATCATATGAAAATACTTAAAATATAATTTTAAATAATTTTGGAAAACATAGATATTTAATAAAAATATAATTTGACTAAATAGAGAAATAATTTCGATTTTCCTTAATTTTTTTGAACTTCTATACACTTAAGGTGACAAAAATTATAGGAAAACATTAATATTTAATAAATGTGTAGAAGAGAAAAGAATTAATACTTTTATTGAGAGTTATATCATAATATTTCATAATTTTAAACTAATAATAATAATAATAATTATAAACAATTATAATATAACATAAAACCCTTACAAATTTGGTAACTTGTGAATCATAATCCATGTGAAAGAAAGAACTTTATATGGATATGTATATCCCCTAATTTTTATGAAAATAATCATAAAGTATATTATTGGGTAGTATATACACCAAAAAAAATAAATAAGTGTTTTATAAGGCATGTGTCCCAGAAAAATAAAACATAGATAAAAATTACTTACGTTGAGTTCCACATTCTTAGAAATTATTATAACATCCTCTCTTCTAGGACAAATACTTTAGATGAATTCTTATGGAACATAGGATTAGTGTTTTGGGGAGATAATCTCCACTAAAACAAGGATATAGATTTCTAAAATATAATTTTGTAGGGATCAGTCGATCTTGATGCCTCAAGGATGTGTGACGAATAAAACGAAGGGGTGTACTTATATAAGGGAGGGATAAGACACACATTGAATTTATTAAAATATTAATTTTTAATAGAGTAATTTTCTATTCAAATGGTTAGAAATGGCCTATAAATGGATATGGGATGACATTTTCGAGCATATATTATCATGTATTACTTCTTTTAATATTTTTATGATATTTTTATAATTTAATAAAATATTATTTTTATAAATTATCATTAATGTTAATTATGATACTATTCATTTAATATGACATACAAGACATAAGACAAATTAATAATTAAATTATTATTATTAACATCACAGTAGAGTTTCGTATTCATCTACAAAATTCATGTAACACTTTAACTCACTCAAATTATGTTACTTTTAATATTATTAAAATCATCAAATCACTTTTTTAATAATAATAGAAATAATACATCAGTGTTTCATTAGAATTTATGGTCATTATATAATTAATAAAAATTATAAATAAATTTCCTTCATGAATAAAATTTCATTGAGAGTAAAATCCCTATAAAAATTATTTCATAACTAGTTTTTTTCCTAATAATAATACAAAAAAATATATTTAAAATGATGAGAGTGAATCTTTGTAACTATCATAGTTTAAAATATTATAAAGGTCATTTTAGGGAAATGTATCCCCTAATGAAAATAATAGATGATAGGGTTATAATAGATGAATTCCATTCATCCAATATGAACTAAGATAACAACATTTAGGCCCTTTATCATAGTTTTAACCAAGGGTGACCCGATTTACCCTTTACCGAGGTGATAAATTTTACTAGGATTACTATAAATAATTATAAAAAATAAAAGGGACCCATTTAATGACATTTAACCTACAGATTATAAATATTAAAATAATTTTATCAAATAAAATACCTATAAGTGGTTGAAATTAATTTTAATGTATGAGTGAAAAACACTACAAAACCAATTTTTAGAAAAATATAGTTTTTTATTTGTAAAAAAAATACTTATTATTATACCACGACTAGATTTTTTTTGTAAAATATTAAAAGTATTGATTGAATATTTTAACATAAAAATCATTAAAATAATTCACCAGTAGTGATAAATATAATTTATTAGGATAAGGAACATTGCATTCATAAAGTAATGTTTTTCAAAAAAATAGCTCTTTTATTTTGAAATGATATTAATTTAAATTTATAATTAAGTGATAACAAATAAATTAATTTTATTAATATATAAGTGATTCATATTTATAATTTTATTAATCTTATGTCTACCCATGAATCAATAATCTATTTCATAACAAATAGTAAAAATAATTCTATTAGTATATCATGGTCTGTTTAGACATTTTGTTGCATGTAACACAATATATCAATGAAAGAAACTTATTAAAAAAATAATTTTCAAAAAATACCCAGGTTTTACATTCTAAACCAAGTAAAATTAAATTTTCCTCCAAAATTCATCATATAGATACAAAAAATGGGGCTATATCGGTTTCATTATATCCTCAAGTTCCAACTTAGCTTTTAAAAAATCGATGTTTTTCTACAAAACCATTAGTAGGTGAGTAGTCTTTTTTAATAGATATCACTCTCTATGATCCAGAATATATATTGTTTATTCCTCATAAGGAATATTTTTTTCAAATGGTATGAAATTTGAGTTTATTATATGTGAAGGATCAAGTATATACTTCTCAGGGGAGATACATAGAACACATGATGAACTGGAGAGAGATTCAGTTTAAGTTACAACTGATAAGCTACGTTTATGACATGATAAATGATTCTTAAGGGACCAACATACCTAGGGATTAGAACTAACTTCCTTCTGAATCACATCACCCTTTTATATGGATATATTCATTGGAATTCATTGTCACCAACTTCCAACTCCAACTATTTTTAATCATTATAAGGATAATTTTTTTCCTATTCTGAGCTTCCATTATATGTTAATAAATGGCCCTAACATTATATTCCTTTTCATTATCTAGGTTGGATCACAATATTATTTTCTTTAGTATCATTCAAGTACATTGGAGTTATGATCATTAAAATGTATTGGGATTTATATGGATCTATATGAATACTAAAGTGAAAGATGTTGTTGTATGAGAATTCCCAAAAATGAAGGTTTTGATGCCAACCACCTATGACTTCTATATAGAAATATTTCAACATGTATTCTAGAGTTTGAATTGTTTTGTAAGACTGACCATCCATTTAAGGATGTTATGTTCTATTGAAACTCAATTATGTATCCAGAGCCTAATAAATAATTTTCTAGAACATTAAGGTAATCCTTGGATCCCAATAATATATTATGCTATTTGGTACTTCTTAAAAATACACTACTCCCTTTATCTACATCCTGGAAATATGATATTGGGATAAATCATATCTAATAGCAATAAAGTGTGATAAATGTTTAATTTGATCGACTATGTCCCATATGTAATTTTGATCTTTATTCATTTTGGGGAGTTAAAAGAAAAAAATACAGGGTGATATATTCCAATTTCCACTATTGTGTGGGAAATAGTTGTAACATTCCCATATAATTTTGTCTCTCGACCTTAACTTTCTAATATACTAAGAACCAATATAAAATGTCTTAAATATATCTCTTGACCAAGTGACAATGAAGAACCGCTATCATCTTCTATGGATTGCTAATTTATTTGATCAACTGAAGGGTACAAGTTGGTTCTCGAAGATCTATTTGTGGTCAGGGTATCATCAAATGTGAGTGAAGGATGATGGTATTCTGAAGACTTATTTCTATTTACATCATGGGATTTACGAGTCTATTGTTGTGTCATTTTGTGTGACTAATGCTCCATCAGAGTTCTTGGGGTTGATAAAAACTATGTTCTGTGAGTTCCTAAACAAGTTTAGGGTGGTTTTTATCGACGAAATCCTTTTGTAATCTGTGTTTGAGGAGGAGCATACAAAGCATATGCATGTCATTTTGGGAGTTTGTCATCATCAACAGTTGTTTGGGAAGTTACCAAAGTGAGAGTTCTTGTATTAAGAAGGCTATTTCATATAGCATATTGTGTTACAGTAGAGACTACCTATAGATCCAATGAATATAGAATTAGTTGTGTCTTGGGAATACACCAAGAAAGTGGCAGAAGTGTGGATTTTCATTGGTCTTTCAAGTTATTATAGGTGGTTCATATCCGATTTCTCTCCGATTGTGACTCCTATGATAACATTGACTATAAAGAATCTGGAATTCTTGTGGACTAATCAGTGTTAGGAATATTTTGAGTATATGAAGAATAATTTGGTCGGTTCTCAAATTATTTTTTAGCCAAAAAAAAGTTTTCAGTTTGAGTTTTTATGTTACGCTTCGTGTATTGGGTTGGGTTGTGTTCTGATGCAGTAGAGATCGACTATTCTCTAGGGGTCTTTAAAGATTCATCCCCATGAGCATAACTGTGCCACCCATGATCTCGAGTTGGTGGTGGTAGTAGTTTCCCTCATGTTGTGGATATATTGACTCCTCAACATGCATTTTTTGGTCTTCTATGATCACAATATCCTGAGGCGTGTTTTCTCCCAATGTGACTTGAATATGAATCATCATCAGTGAATGATGTTCTTATAGGAAAACGACATTGATATTTCATATAAACATTGGAAGGGAAATGTTGTGTCCAATGCATTGAGAGAGAGAAAATGTAGTGATGTAGTGCCTGAATTAGGTGATTCCTAGATGGTGATGGAAGATATGTCAGCATTACTTCTGGATATGGGAGAATTTTGGGGAACATGTTCTATTTTCATAATGAAGGTGCAGTCATCTCTGGTTTTTTAGGTGGAAGATTCCTGGTTGGGGGATCTTGAGGTGGAGGTCTGGAGAGACTAATTCGATTGTATAGGGGCCCGTGATGGTTAGTCTAAGGATAAACATCTTAAGGAGTTGTTTTAGGGTGGTATTTTCTTTCCATTAGAGATGCATGATATCGTTATTTTAGAGTTACATATTTCTAACTTAGTAGTACGTCATAGAATGAAAAATATATACCGATCATTGAGGAGTTGGTTTTGTATTCATACATTGAAGAATAAAGTTGCAGAGTTTTTGTCTTAATGTTTGGTCTTCCAGAAGGTGAAGGCCGAGCATTGTGTTCCTGGTGGTTTTCTCCAGCAGTTAGATGTTCCTCAGTGGAAGTGGAAGGACATATCGATGGACTTTGTTACTGGTTTACCTCAAGATTCGGGAGGCTATGATTCCATATGGGTGGTAGTGGATCATTTGAAGAAATATTCCATCTTGATAACAATCAAGGAGTCAAGCTCAGTAGAGGTTCTATACAGGCAATATCTGGAGGAGGTGGTGAGACTCCACAGAGTCATGGGGAAGCTCATTTCTAATTGAGATCCCCATTTTACTACCAGGGTGTTGAGAGTTATGTAGAATGATTTGTTTTCTCAAATATTCCCTAGCACTAATTTTCTACTGTAGATGGATGGTTAGACATAATAGACCATCCAGATTCTTGAAGACATGTTTCTCTCTTGTGTCTTGGATTTTGGTGGTTCGTGGATGAGGCACCTCTCCTTGGAAGAGTTCACTTACAACAATAGTTTTCCATATACAATCAGTATGGTGATGTTTGAATCCTGGTATGGCTGACCTTAACATTCTCCATTCTGATGGACTGGGGTCGGAGAGTCATCAGTGCTCAGAATGAAACTGGTATAGAATAAGAAAAATATGGTTCAAGTGATTTGTGGGAGGATTAAGGTAGCGTAAGATCATCCAAAAATACTATTCAAATCATAGGAGGATACCTCTGGAGTTTGATGTTGGGGATCATGTGTTACTAAAGGTGGATCCCCAACATGGGAAGTGAAGGTTTGGATGTGAAATTAAGATTTCTCCCCATATTTTTTGGACTTTTTAGGTATTGGATCATATTGGAGATGTGTTGTATTGAATAACACTTCCCCAATAGATAAACTGGATAAATGATGTTTTTCCCATGTTATATATCCGTCTTTATCTTCATGATGGCTCTGACATCATCGATTCAATGTTGATAATGATACGACCTTCGACGTGCCATTTTTAGTGATCCAGGACTTCCAGGAGATAGTGTTAAGTAGGAATGATATCCCCTTGGTTCATTTCTTGGTGAGAAACTATGGAATGAAGGATAGTACATGGTTACACGAGTTGGAGATGTGGTCTCAATACCCCATGATGTTTTATGTTTATCTCTTCTATTGTAATAGTATTTTTTCTGTGGTTGCAAACCTTATTTGTTTATGAGATGGATTTCTCTTATTTCTTGGTGTGGCTTGCTCTATTTTGGGAGGTATCTTACCCAAGACAATGTTTAAGAGTTGGTTATGGTAATTTTATGTTTTCACACTATTCCTTTGATCAATAGGTTGAGATCTTGTGTTGGAGAGAGACTTGAGAGGTATCTCACACCATGGATGTTTGGATGACCCCTTTCATGTTTTCTCCTTGGTTTTGTTTTGGATTCTGGAGGATGTGAATGTTCTAAGAGGTATCTGATGTAAGGGCCCAGACCAGCATGAATAAACCCTTTGCATGTTTTCAAAGACTAAGGTTCTCAAAGGAGGCTTGTAGGATGTATGGAGGTACTTGTTTTCTAAGAGCTGTATGTATAGATTTTTAATGTCGTGAAAGAGGGTTACATACTGTTAATACGAGTTTCATGACGTGTAATGTTTTGAGGTTCAAAAAAAAATGAAATGTGAAGGTTTTGAAGTGGAAATTAACCTCGATGAGTTATACAACATGAAAGTGGATTACATATTATGTAATACTCAGATACTGTAATGTTTTAAAACATTCTAGGAACTCTAGTTGTTGAACCCTATTGATGCTACTTTCGTCCCTCTAATCAAAACCAACCCGAAAAAACCCTCTTAGGTGATTTAGATATCCCTTTAATGGGGATCAATCCTTGGGTATCTATCTTCGATCCATGGTGATTTAACACGATCTATGGTGTGTTTTTATCTGTTTTCTAGTGGGGTTTCCCAGTTTAATCTTGTTTCCTCTTGTATCTTATCAGCCTGCATTGGTAGTTTCCCTCCCATGGTTCTAATGAGGTTTCTCTGGGTTTTTATTGATGTAGTGGTTTTTAGGCATCCTCATATGGATGAATATATTGTGGGAGGGGTCATCGGAGATCCGTTGCACGGTTCACTCTCGTGCAAAGAATGTCGATGACCTTTTGAGTTAGGGGATTCATTGCTTCTCTATTTTTTTATGTGCAATCATAGTGCTAGCATGTTTTTCCCCTTGGATCGTAATTGAATTAACCTAATAATTATTTTAACTAGATTAAAGAGTTGTTATCAATCATATATCAATGTTTTTTCCTTATACCTTGATAATGGATTGCCTCTTTATTTTATAGAGAGTGTGATGTCTATGCCTTACTTGGATTAACATGTTGTTTTTGAAGGAAATTGGAAAATAACGTAAACCTAGAATTAATTGGTAATTAATTGGATAGTGTAATTAAAGAGGCATGTTTAATAAATCATGTTGTAGTTGAAATTTGAGGGTAATCAAATTGATTCCAATATGTATGATTAATTGAATTGGTTAATGAACCTGAAGCATACTGATTCTTATAGATAAGGGAATTAAAGGAATGTTAAGTTAATTATTTAATTAATTTATGATAGATTGTTTATTAGGTTTCCCAAATTTGGAACCTATGAATAATTAATTGGTTAATTCAATATTGAAAAAGAACCAGTTGTGTGATAAAATATAATTCCTTTATAGGGCCTAAGTTTCCCACTTTCTTGTAAATTCAAAGTTCCATATACTTTAAAGATGTGAGAGGTCATTTTCTGTGAAGGATGGGTGCATTTCTTTAGATCCAAATGCCCAATTTCTATGTTTATTTCCTACTACTTGTGATATGGCTAAGGCTGGAGGGATGTATTGGTTTGTGGGGGTAGGGAGGTCCAGATGTGATGTGATCTTGGGATGGCAGAGCATGGAGTGATATTGTGCTCTGTGGGGGTAGGGAGGCCTGAATGTGATGTGAGCCTGGGATGGCTGAGCCTGGAGGGATTTTGTGGTATATGAGGTAGGGAGTACTAGTTTTTTTGGTAGTAGTTGATTCCTAGAGGAGAGAGATGCATTTATTTATGCATGTGGGTGTCAAGGATGAAATCGAAGATGGCGAAACATGTAGAAGCTCAGATTACCTGTTGATATGAAAGTTGGATGCTTGTTTGAATCTATTGTTTTTTTATCTTCCATCCATTTCCCAATACTTGAGGAAGACTATTTTAGTTTCTCACCTTCAAATAGAGGTGAAGAGATGCATAATATTCCATGTTCTTTTCATGTTTATCTTCTCATGGTTGGGTGAGTTTATTCTCCTTCAATATATGGGGAAGACTCGACGAGTAGTTCATCTACTCACCATGTTAATCCCATTGTGTCTAGTAGCTTATATTTTTTTTATAGAATACCTAGAAATATGTAAGGTGGAAGTGTTGGAAAATAAATGAATCAATGTTTAACCCACGAGGTTGGAGCACATTGGGATGTAGTGTTGAGGTTGTAATTCTGAGAAGTCGTGGACTCAATTTTCTTATGCCTGGAGGGCATGGAACTTTGTTGTGATGACAATGAATTATAATGTGGAAATGATAATGGTTAATTAATGATTAATTAATTAATTAATATAAAGTGAAACTGATAAAAAGGGATAATGTAACCTTATTTATCTCATTAAATGGTTGTGCGTTTATAAGATTTCTAGTCTTAGCATTGGTAGTTGAGAGTCTAAGAGATATTAACTATAGTTGAGTATAACAATAGATTATTCCCATAGTGTTGTTGTGATATATATTATATCATATATTTTTTGTTTATATATGATACTCCACCCTATCGGTTAGGGAAAATGACACCCTAAGGATTCTGAGCCTTGGGGGGGGGGGTGTTTTCCCCAATATCTAGGAGGGAGGATGGATGGATGACTACCCCATTTAGCCCCGCTCTCTTCTCTTGGTGGTTACTTTTTCTAGTATGAATGATAGTAATTTTTCCCATTTATGTGTGTATAGGGATGTAATGGATTGTGGTTATTTGACACACATATATATTCTTTATATAGTTTCCATGGGCTACTATAGGTACAACGTGTATCAGTTGTGATGGATTAAAGATCCTTACTCAGAGTATAGGCTGTAATGGTGTGAGGTATAATACTTGATATATGATACATGTTGTGTGGGCTATGGTGGATCTCAAAAACTAACCATTTACATTTATTATGTGTACATGGTGGTTTAATGGACAAGGTTTATGTTGATGCATGAGGTGCATGTTGTGGTGCTTCTCCTAGGTGTCTGCAGGCTAGCCTTTTTAGAGAGAGATGCATAGGATGTGCAAAGTCTGGGAAAAGTGTAAAACCAATGGGGGAAGTGGTAGTGGGTAACCTTAATATAATTTATTATATTATATTCTCTTGTACGTGATACCTGGTGAGAGTATCCATGTTGAGGTTAGAAACTTAATATACCTATTTAGGTGATGAATTTGTTTCACTTGTTATTCATTATTCTTTAGTGTGCTTTCCTTACTCTTTCATAAGAGGATGTAGGGAGGATCTTACTGAGTGTAATATTCTTATCACATTATGTATTTATAAACAAATTTTCATTTCATTTAGAGTATGTGGGAGATCAAGAAGGTTACAACTAGATTGTGTTTTTTAAGAGATGTTTGGGCTTCATGGTTGCTGCTGTCTTTTCCTTCCTTTCAATAAATGGAGTTTTCCATTTCAGTTCTAGTAGTTATTGTATGAAATTTCATTTATATACTTGTGTTTTTTTATATTTTGTCTTAGTGGGAGTTTTTTGGTGTCTATCTTAACTATATTTTCTATATGTGTTCTCTTATAGGGTAATTCCACCCATCTTCTTGTTTATTATACCATCTGTGCTAGTTACTAACCTGAGGCCTACTGGAGGCGGTACTCAGGGGTCATTATCTCACTTATCCCATTTCCATCCCTGTAGGTGTATATGATGTGGGGAGGGGATTTTGATAAGTAAATTATCTATGATTTTTTCTATTATTTGATAAAAGCTGAAACTTTTGAGTAAAGAGTTGTTTAGAAAATTTTTGAGAACTTATTGTGATTGTTTCTAAAAAATACACAAGGGAGATTGGAAATCCTTTAGAATGTTTTTATGATTACATTGTATTTTTTGTCAATAAAAAATGTTGTGAATGTTTTTATTAACATTTTAAAATGAGTTTTTGAATGTTGTTAAGAAGGGGTTCCTTATGAAGGAGATGAAGAGTTCCTAAAGTGTTTTTGAAGTAGGTAAAGAAATTATATCCATAACTATTTTAACAATATATTTCTATATTTAGACGATACTAATGAATTCCTAAACACTTATAACATGAAGAATAAATTCATTATTGAATATGAAGTTGTATATTTTGATTCAAAGAGGGATAGAGGTAAATAATTATTATCATACATAGGTTACCAGTTGTAATTTAAAAGATTTATGTGAGTAGAGAAGGATGATGCAAAAAGTTCAAAAATGTATATGCTAATTTTTATTAGACAAATAAATCTAAAAATAATTGATGAACCAGATTTGGTGTTATTAGATATAGATTTTTTAGAATTAAATGTTCAAGAAGATCTACAAATTATGTGTAAAGGAAATTATTTAGTTGCGTAATGGTATAGTCTGAGTTCTGAAGGCTATGCAAAGGTAGAGGAATCTCACATAAGGGTAAATCCCATAATTCCTTTCATAAAGGTAGTATACCTAAAATTTAATGGTAATTTAAGTCTATCTATTTAATTAAAAAAATGCAGATAATAAACTTAATTTATTTGATGTTAAAAATAATTATGATTTGTAAGTAGTCCAAGCAGGATAAGAGTAAGAATATGTGATTATCCTCATGTTAAAAAAAGTAAAACCATGACTCCAAAACATCAAACAGAGTAATAAAATTGAAAATGGATAGAAAAACTATTATGTGATAGAAGTACATAAAAGTTACAATATTTTTATAACACATTAAGTGTTTTATTTTAACAGATAGAGGAAGATATATTTTCTAGATTTATAGTTTTTATGATGTTAAATTGGAAAGGTTTTTTGATAAAGGATTTATGAAGTTCATGGTTGTAAAGTCATAAAATAATGTTATGAAGGAGGGAAATCTAATAATGTTTTTCAGAACACGATCCATTAAAGAAACCCTATCACAAGGACGATTCTAACATTTTATCATGAATCGAGTATGATTTTAGGTGGGATGATAGGATAAAAGGAATAAAAATCATCCATTTCATAGATTGTTCTTAATTATGTCATCAAAACAACATGTACTGGAAAGTGTTATCAAGAATATTATAAAGCCCATTATTTTGATTATTCTTAGAAAATATATAAAATTTTATATCTTTCATATTTATGAAAGTATAAAGAAGTTTATTAACACATAGTTCAAGGAATTCTGATGGAAGGATTCATATGTTAAGTTTTGATAAAATATCAAGAAGATTATAGAATACTCTATAATATTTGGAAGAATCTAATGCGTTATATTTATATAGTAAATTAAATTTCAATTCCATCCATTTATTTTTTGAGCACACCTATAAATAATGTGCAGGTACAATATAAAAAAATTTACTTTTCACACATGTTAAAGATTCAGAGTGCTCAAGAAAAGGTATCAGATTGAGATATCACATGAATATCCAAAATATAAAAGTTCAAATAGGGAGAGTTTTTAAATGAATTATTTGAAGAATAGAGGAACCGATTTTATTAACCATATAGAGTTTTCTTATCTAATCTATAAGAAAAATATTCGTCATTAAGACATTAGATAGTGGAGTAGGTCAATGTATCCTCGATACAGAGCATTAAAAGTTGATTATGAGAATGTTTTTAGGTGAAACTATTTAGTTTATCATAAATAAAAATGGTTAGAAATCATAATAATTAACAATGAGGTGCACCAGATTATGTACACTAGATGAAGGTAGGTCACACCATATGGAAAACTACTAGATAAGGAAAATAGTACAAAGATTCATTTAGAAGGAATTTTAGAGAGTTAGTGGAAAGGTTTCCTACTTTTTTTAGGGCTCAATATCATAAGGAAAATTTGGTTACCAGAGGGAGTGAGTATAATCTTTCCTATTAGGAGATATGTGTCTAAAATGAGTTGGATCAAGTTATATATATATGTTTTTAATAGTTAATCTACATATACTGGTGGGAGTCACCGTAATAAGGATATTGGCTCTAACACTGAATTCAAACCTTATAAATTTTACTGGCCTTGTTTAATTTCTTATCATTTCAATCTTGTGGGTACGTTTCATAAATTTGATAAGGATAATAAATATAACAATTTATAGGGTTTATTTTCTAAGGAACTAAAAATGAAAAAATAACCCCTGATTATCTCCCCCATCCCAGTGGTTATCATCATCATATGGATCATCACATACATATTATTTATTACCAAAATTTACTATCACTATAATATGAGAGTTTAACTTGTGTTCTAGATGCATAGAAGTATAGTGAAGAGATTTTCAAATATGAGTTTTAGGGATATACCATGATTTCTTGTACCTAAATGATTATTCCAGTGTGTATTGTGATCTTGGAGGAATCTACATCACCCTATGGATTAACCATATCACACTGATAGGTGATCCATATAAATCAATATGATCATGATGTTAGTGTGTCTATGATTTGTATGAGAAACAAAATATCACTCATAATAATAATATATCAAGGTTAAAAAAAGACATAAAATAATTCAAAACACTAGATCACCCCCTCTATGAGATCATCCAATTATCCTAAACCTGGAACTACAAGTGATATTAGATTTTGGTGTCCTTCTTTTTTGACTAGTTGTTTGATGATTGGAGGTTGAAGTGTCTATAAATAATAAAAGGTTTTCTCTGATTTCTATTTTATATAATGGAAAATTTAAATTCACTAAATTATAAGGGGATATTTAAATTTTGTGGAAAAATTTATCATGCATTGAAAGATATAATTTTTTTCATGCCTTATATCTATCAGTTATGATGTTTAAGATGTTGAAATTGATGGATTCCCCCTATGTGATAAAGTTACTTCCATAATAGTTATAGACTTTAAGAATTTAAAAAAATATGGTCATGATATAAATTCTATTTTTTATTCCCTTTTAGAGATTTAATTTATAAATGTAAAAGGGATCCAAATAGAAAAATGTACTTGGGATAAACATTAGAGGCTATGTTGAGATATTTCATGCACTACTATGGTGGATAATATCTTATGTATGTTACCCAAACAATTCGATAAGAAAGGTTTTACATAATAAAAAAATATCTAGGCGAAATTACTTTTGATTACTTAAGAGCATTTTGATATCATATAAGATGATAAAAGATAGTATTGTCATAAACAAGGAAAAATAAGAAACGTAGTTTACTTATTGAGCCTCTAAACATATAATATACATTATAATTATTGTTAATGAAAAATATATTATAATTTCATAATCAAATAACGATTTTAATGAAAAGTTTTAAGAATTTATGTCCCTTATCTGATGAAAAATTATAATAGTAGAAAAAATATATAATTTAAATCTCACATTAATGTGTTTAGGTGGGGAGCTATTATGAATTTCAATTATTTTCTCAAAAATAAAAAGATGAGGAATATTGTGAAATTAATTATAAAAAAATACTAAAATAATATCTAATAATAAACAAATAAAATCAAGGTTTTATTAAAAAAATAATGAAAATAATTTATCAATATTTAAAATGATAATAATAATATCAAATAGAAAGTGAATATAGTGAATATGAAGATTAATTTTTATGTTCTAGGGATAAAAATGATAATTTTTTTAACTAAATAATTATTAAAGTGATTAATGTAGTTATGAAAGTAATTAAAGAGATAACTAGATAGATTTAATTTTGTAATGGGAGTAAAAATAATGTATCCCAAATATCTCTCACTTGGGGAAATAAATCACAAAGTTTAATAGGAATTGTCAATAATCAAATAGAAAATAATATGTCATTATTGTATAAATATCCAAATTTAAAAATTATATTGGTGATTGGAAGAAGTTTCTTGAGGATGAAAATTCTATAAAAATAAATTTGGAAACATATTTAAAATAAAAAGAGAATAATTTTGACCAAATTCAAAAAACATTGGTCTAAATAAAAGGAAAATTGAATTAGTAAAGAACCATATTTCAAAAATATATTTTAAAAGATATATAATTTTCAATGAATATTGTGGATTAAGTGGAAATATAATCTTCAATGTATGGATATAAGTCTTTAAATGTTTTTGTGGAGATACATAATATGAATAATTTCATGAAGGCCAAATTTATAGAAAAACCCGTGATATAAAATAATCTACAAAACCCAGGAAAGAAAAATCGAATTTAAAAACTACTAGAACCGATAAATCAAAAAATTATAAGAAAATGTATAATATATAGAATATTATATAATATATCACAATAATTATTCAATATAAATATGAGACAATTTTTGTTAGTCAATTTTGGAAGATATACAAGAACCATATTCCAGACAACATACTATATACAAAGAAAAATGTGGTTTTTATGGATTCTACTAGTATTTTAAGGGATTTTGGAAAAACTATACTTTGTATTGGTTTAAACACTAATCACATAAAATTTATAGGAGGGACACAAGGCATAATTTGAGGGATTTTTAGTCCCTTCAATGAATAAAATAATTTTTTTACAAATTTTGGATAGGTGAATTAAAAAAGGTTTAAAGATCTTGATTAAGTAAATGGAAGATGTGATTAAAACAATCATAAAAAAATTTATTCCTTATAATTATAATATCTTATAAAAATGTGAGTTTTAATAATAAATAACCTTAGTAGAATAAGATAAATGATAAGGAGAAATATTTTTTGTGGAATTTTCAATCAAAACATACAAAGGGGAATGTCTATGGATCTTGGAATAAAGATGTTCCTCTCACCTAAAAGGATATTTAAAAAACTCAAAATATTTTTAAAAATTTAATGGATAATTTGTTAACTTCTTAAATTATTTTCCACCAATGGTTAAATAAATTGGTATAAATGTGATTGTAAAGGAAAATGTGAAATCCGAAAACACCTTGTTGATGGTTTGAAACAAAATTTGTTGAGTGTTTCAAATCATTATAATAAATTAAATAAAGTTTTATTTGGGAATGATGGATTATATTTCAAGAGTAATGATGATGGAAGAGTGCTAAAAATAGGACAATATACTAATGTAGATTTATTATAAGTGGGTGACGTAACAAATTCAATCTCTCTAAGAATGATATAAGAGAATTAACTAAGGTATTAAATCCATTTCTATCTTGACCAAAATAAAATTAATTTTATCTCTAAAGGAGTCAATGATAATCATATTAATTTTCTGAAAAGGAAAGATATTTTATTTAATCAACATTCCAAATAGGGTAAAATAATTAACACTTCACACAAGACTATTGAGATTTAATCTACACAACCTTCATAGATTATTTTTTAGATGTTTGTGGGAACTCAATGGAGAAATAAGCCAGTGTAAATAAGTAAATTATTAATTTTATTAATGAATATACTCTCATTACTTTTTTTTTGTGTTTATGAAACATAATTATGAGGCCTTATCAATGGTTAATAGTTTTTAAAGTGATGCAAAAAAGGGAGTGTGATTTTTGGATCACGAAAATCTAGATAAATAATGTAACCAAGAATAAAAATTAAATGTTTAAATCTTATATTGGGAATCATAGTATTTAACAACAAATCAATTAACTATAGACACTATAATGTAATGGTTTTTCTAAATTTAATAATATACCTTTTGTGGAGATTTCTTAGACATTGTTGCTCGAGTGTGACACTTCCCAGTATTTTAGGAGATAAGCTAGGGGTGAAGTGGTCTACATCCCAATGAATTGTTTGCATAGAAAAAATTATTATATTCCCCCTTATAAGATGAATTATAAAAATTTTACATGTTTAATTTATACATTAGTTTTTGGTAAGCCTTGTGTTTTGATGTTATAATGTAATAATCCTAGGATGTTTCGAATGTGAGGATTTGATGGGATCTCCCTAGGGTATCATCCAAATGGACGATTCTTTTTTACTATAATTTATAAATTATAAAAATTATTTATATGGATGATTTTAAATATCCTAGAACATTCAATGAAGTATTTTTTACATGAATAATCAAGTTCCATAAGTGATTATGATGTTATTTTTTGTTAAATATCTTATAAAAATTTCATAAAAAATTGAAATAGTTAAAGATGAACATGTTGAAAAATATGTATTCCACCATTTCACGTGATGAAGAACAATTTTATGCATCTCACCCAAGGCTAAAAAGGAAATTCAATGTCAAAAAAATATCATTTTATATCAAATAAAGTACTTAAAAACTAGGATAACTTTGATGATTATAGCTTTACATCATTATATTCTCAAGTTGGATATAGAGATAATTGGGAATCATTAAAGTCTTAAATATGGGTTGAGGGTATGAATGATTTGTTGGGACTAGATTGATGATAATCAAATTTGGGATTTGGTTCCCAATAAAAAATAAAATAAATTCATCATGATAAAGTGGTTTATATGAAACAAAATAAATGATATAGGGGATGTGGTGAGAAATATATAATGTTTAGTGTGTGAAAGATATTGATTGGTTTAAGGAGGGAACATTGATGATACCTTATACATAATTTCACATATAGATACCATATTGATATTTCTATGTATTAAATCCCAAAGGATATAAAATAATTTTTAAATAGATATCATGTATTCCATACTCAAATGGAGACTTACAAGAAGAGGTATATATAGAGAAACCTTGTGGATTATTTCTAGAAAAAGATGACGGTTACATTATGAGGTTAAAAACAATTTATATAGGATGAAACAGGTCCCAATATCATGGAATTATAAGTTGTAAACCAACATGAAGATATTTAATTTTATAAATTGTACAGTACAAAACAACTTACACATTAAAGATTAAAAAGTGGTATCACTAATTGTTATTATTAATGTAGATAGTGTGACATAATTTGGAAATCATTAATATCTTTAAGATATGTTTTCGAAGGAGATGAATAAGCAATTTGAGTTTTCCATTCATGGAGAGATGTGGTACATTATTGTTATATAGATTTATCAAGAGAAAGTTAAAATATTTATTTCTTAGGAGAGATATACTAGGGAAATTTTGAAATTGTTTTTTTATGGAGGATTCATATCCTACTTCCATAACAATTTCAGTGGAAATAATATAACAAAATTTGAAAATAAAAATGATGTTGATCCATGGGAGTTCATAAAGCTGACTAGATGACTATTTTTACCAATCTCTTCAATACTGGTTATATATTTTGATCTTATCCTCCATTCATGGTAGAAAATTCACCCCAAAATATTCACATTTCATGGAAAAAATAGGATTATGATGCATGTTAATGGTATGGTAGATTTTGGAATAAAAAATGATAGAAATGGTGGGTTGCATCTATTTGGTTACACCTGTATATATTTAGAAGGTTGTATTGAAAATTGAAGGTCCAAATTTGGGGGATTTTTCTTCATTGGAGAGATGTGTGTTTATCAACATACTATAAAGTTAGAAATATTTCACTCTTATAACTATTTAATCTTGGTATATGGATTCCAGTCAATATAAAAGTCAAATAATATGAATGGGAATAATTTTTGAAGATCTCCAAGTTAAGGTGATGTTTCCATATCTCTTAGATTATGATATTTAAATTGTAGTTAATTTATTATAGAATTTCATTTATCATATAATATTTAAGAAAATTATCATCAAATATCAGATCATCGAGGATGTTGATGAAGGAAATGAATTAAAGTTTGAATTTATTATGATAATGGATTGAATAACTATTGTGTACACCATACCATTTCCAAAATAGGCATTTCAAATTCTGAGGTTGATTTTAGGACTTCAACCTCACCCATATTAGTGATATGGAATAGTGTATCAGTAGCCTATCTCATCAGTCTTTGGATATTGCTATCAAAGTGGG
Source organism: Viscum album (assembly GCA_963277665.1). NCBI lineage: Eukaryota > Viridiplantae > Streptophyta > Magnoliopsida > Santalales > Viscaceae > Viscum > Viscum album. Next base: position 293,018,562 of record OY728139.1, read on the forward strand.
AGAAAATTTATAAATATAAATCTCCCATCATGTTTATCTTCCTAGGTTTTCCAAAAAGTGGAACTATATATTGATTTTTTAAATCTATAGAGGGAGTATTCCCTTAGGGGTATATATTTAGAGGGAGTTATTAAATGTGGTATAATTTGTAATTATATTTGTGAATTGTTAATCTTTATCAATATTTCTATTGAAGTTAATGTAGAAATTTTTTCCTTTAATATGTTTCCACAAATTATCTATGATGTTGGGGACATATTTGAGGTGATTATTAAGTATAAACTAAAGAGGAGTTGAATCATAGTTGTGTTTATGTAGTATTTATTAAAGGAATGATTATTATATAGTTTATTCTGAAGTGTTATAATTTTATCATGGTGAATAAAGTGAATTAGGTTTTAAGAGGTGGAATATTTATCCTTGTTTTATATGAAGAAAATTATGTTATTATGAAAAACTATTGTTTCCAACACTGAGTTGTATCATGAAGTCTTATAATTATTGAGTGATGATTTATTACAAATAATTCATAATTTAAATGTGACTTATGCCCCTTGGTTGACAAAAAAAGTTGGGGGTGGTGGGTATTTAAACCACATTTTGAGTTGAGTAAATATTTTAGAAGAATATACTTTTGGGAATCTATTGAAGTACCACGATGAAGATGATATATTTTTAGTTAGAATGAGTTCCACTATAATGAGGTGTTTATCTCGAGAAGTGTTTTTAGAGAAGGTTGATGTTGATATGTATAGAAAAATAAGCCTAAGAAAAATAACAAGACATTATTTTAAATATAAAACTCTATAATGAATAAAAATTGTGGATCTATTAGTCTCTTGAAAATGGATGAATTGGGAGAGGTAATAACTTATAACTAAAAAAACCTATATCTTTCATTAAACTTGGTAACTTTCTTCATATACTTAGAACTAGTTAAACAATAAATTTTATTAAATATCTTAAAAAAAATTTATATATAAGATAATCTTCTATAAATAAAACCCATATTAAATTCTTTAATAGGAGGGGAAATAAAAATATAAGAAAATGTTGATCTCAAATGTTCAGTAAATGTACACATAAGTGATAAAAATCAAAGTTCATAAGTGAGAATAACATGAAAATATGACAATGAGTATTTAAATAATGAAAACGAACATAATATATAGAATTCATACCAAATATAACATATATAATAATCCATGAATCATATCCTGATGAATTATTATAAAAGAAACGATATAAATGGATCTTTGAATCATAATATTACGAACCAAAAATAATAAATTACATTATTAACATTAGTCATGGTTCACTCCCAAGACCATTATCATATGGAGGGAAATGTGCCAGAGTGGATTTTGGGTACTCCATATTCCTATACATAACATCTCATGAGTTATAAATCATTACCCAATGAATTGGGGGCATATATAAGTCTGGGTCGACCCGTCACATGAAAAAATATGTTTATTCTTACCTCTCATATACCATACATGGAACCTCATGAGATGAAAACATTTCCTTATGAATTATAGGACTCTAAAACTTTATCCCCATTTAACAAATAATATTATGTACATGAATAACTTTACAATATTGAAAAAACTAAACATAATTTTATTAAAGATATATTAACCTAAGAAAGTAATTGGATCCATGATTTTTCCACAAAAAAATACCATAAAATATCCATAGAGAGAAGTTGTATGGTTGAAAAAAAAAATATCTGATTAAAAAAAACATATATAGATGTTTACATATATGAAAAAAACCCTTAAAGAGAATGATTTAAATGGTTCCATAGAAGAAGAGATCAATAATTGGATTGTTTGATACGATGAGTTGAATCCCACAATAGATAATTTTAAAAAGTGGGTAAATCATGAAACATAAATTTGAATAAGTTAATTCCTTTAGAAAAATAATGAAAATTTAAGAGCAATATTGGAAGAGTTTTACAAAAAAAAATATTATTATATAAAATAAAATTTTATAAGTCATTTTAAAATTCATTTAAACAATGTATAAGTGAAAACTTTGAAAAAAATAATTTGAAGTTAACATAAAATAATATATTATTTAAATAGTTATAAATTGTTTTAATTTTTATGCATTTAGGAATATAAAAATGATCATGGAAGCTAAACCCTTTTGATTTTTTTTGTAAAATAAATTGGATGAGAACCCTCATCCTAAAAGCAGAAATCATTCATTTTTGGGAAATAGGTAAAATAAAATAAGATATTTAAAAAATTTAACACATAATATGTTTTCAAAAAATGAAATGATAACATTAGTGGGAAGATAAAAAAATTTACATGGGTGAAAACCCTTCATTTATGATGATGGGAATTATTTCTAACATAATATCATTTTATATATGGAAGGGAAATAATCCATAATGATGATTTGAATCAAAAGTTAAAATAAAATATAGAAATAGCTTATAAAATTTTAATAGAATGATTAAGGAAATTAAAAAACATTATAACTCATGAAACAATATTATATTATAAAAATCCCTTATATTTTCGAAATGATATAAGTCACAATCCTTGTAAAGGAAGAGCATGAATGGAAGTGAAGTTTCCAAGATAAAAAATAATTTACGATTTTATAAGTAATTGGGATATAGTTACATGATAAAAAATAATATTAATGTGTTATTTCAAAACACATCTCAATGATGGGCGGTAGACATGGAAACACCTAGGCTTTATCTTGATTTCCTTGAACATACTCCAACATCATTTATAAAAAAATATAAAAATATATCACTTTTTAAAAAAAATATTCATAACAATTAATATTTATGATAATTATTTATAATAATTCATTATATATATATATATCAATAGTTTATTACCTATTTTCAATATCTTATATGAGTAAGCTTTATTGTTTGGAACTAGTTTTGTGATTGTGTTTATGGTATTCATTTTTCACAAAAAGTCAATCATTATGAGACCATTCAAGTTACTGTTATTTATTATTTATAATCACTCTAATGATATTATTTCATTTTATGGGGGTTTCTTCTATGATCATTGATGATGAACTTGGTGACGTGCATGTCTTTGTGATTAAAAAAAAGAATTGGTATCATTATTATTGAGTTTAATTTCAGTATTAATATTTTCGAACCATAATGAAAAAATTATTTTTTTGTTTATATCATATAATATTAGTTTTAAATTTATCATAGTCTTCCATGATATATAAAATTTTACATTAGTGGTTTGATCGAACCAAACATGAACACACCATAATTAATGGATGATTATGATTATGAAAATAACTTATTTTGGGAATAATATCACTGTTGGAGAGTAATAATTATATAATTTATATAATTTTATTATGGTGAATATAATTTAAATAAGGTTTAATAAGAATGAAACTATACAAAAAATTTAGATAAATTGAATTATGGCGGTAGAAGTCCACAAGACAGACAATTAATTTTTTCATTTCAAGAATAATGATAGGTGAAGAAGGTGAATTGGAATTAGTATATGAACAATATTTTTTATATTATATAATTCACATCTATTCTTTAATTTTACCCTTATAATCAGTAGATAGATGAGGTGGTGACAAATTTATTTCATCTCTTCATGGAGGGAATAGTCTATAGAATACATGAATTTCATTTTCATTTTTCAAAATTGAAATGGGTAAGGTGGTTAATAGTTATTATATTTTTAAAATAGAATTAAATATATAAACAAAATTGATGTCATTATATTCTAATTAGAAAATTATAATTGAAAAATTAACATATAAAGGAAAAGATGCTACAAACAGTGAGTACCCACATTGAAATATTTATGTTTTATTTAAAGGATTCCTCAGAAATATAGATCTTAAGAAAATATTATGTGAATAGAGGCATATGAAAAATGAAAATCATATAAATGAAGAAAAATAAGTGTAGTTTCATATGTAAACTAATTTATTTGAGTCGTCTTAATGTAGTGTTGAGAGGCCCCATTACTAAGATGTGATAATGGTATAGTTGTAAAAATAATCGCTTAATATAAAGGTATAACATGTTAAAATTCTCATTTGGATCAAAAAATAGTAAATAATGGAGTTGGGGATGATATAATGTCTATAATCCCTCAAAATATTACTTATGACCTTAAAATAATAATCATAGGTTATCAAAATTCTATATAATATTTTTAATAAGTATAGTTTCACTTAATCAAAACATATTTGACTAATTATAAGGTTTTATAAACATATTTGTCTTTCTTGATTAATGATAAAGTCATAAAATTTACAATTTTGGTAAAAATTGTATTTTTACTATTCACCTAAAAATCAACTTTTTTAGAAAAATATATAAAACAAATCCTAAGATATTATTGAAATTATGAATCTGAAATTGATGATAATTTTTTATAATAAAAGTTATAAAATTTATAAATAATTATTATTAGTAAAAATATATATTAAAGAAAATGTATTTTATTGAAAATTACATTTTAAAACTTTAAGTTAGCTTAATACTATTCTTTAGTCAATTATAATTGATTACTATATTTTTATTTTCTATTTGTTTTATTAATTTTAGAATATTATTATCTAATATTTAGATATCATTTTAGTTCAGTCCAATATGTGAAACAAGTTATCGATAAAATTCTTATTTAAGGGAGAATATATTCTGAAACTTGAGGTGTTACATTCTCATCCCTTAAATAAATTTATCCCTTGCAATATTAATTACTAATCAATAATGAAATTAGATAAGTGTATATAAATTATAGAAATAAATTAGTATTTTGTTTTCTAGGGAGGTATAATCCTTACTATCTTATGTTCAACCAATGAACTCATATTTTCTTATATATTCAGAATGTCACCAATATTGAGTCTTTCTCATAATTTTTTTTGGAAAATTCACCAATATAATGTGGGTAATATTTTATAGGGATTATATAATAAACCTCATAACAATAGGTTATCATGGGTTGAGTTATTATTCTTAATGTGTTCTTTATATCTTTGAAATTATCTTGGTCTCTATGTTGATAGGGTGAATCCTTACCCTATCTTACATCAAATTTGACTAAAGGAAGGATAAAAGTATTTTATTGGAAACACATTTATATAAAATTCTATTAGAGATTATTTATATACTCTATATAGTATAATTGAAACACTATAATTTATTCTTGGTAGATTAATATCTAGTAATCGAGGTTATGATTTGAAGTCCATTGAAAACATTCTATGTACAAATAAGTAGATTAATAGTGATATAAATAAAAACTCATAGTTATTGAGTGGATGATTTGTGTTCCTAGATCCATATACATTTTGGAATATAATTTAGTAGTTTTGGTTGTATATTATTTCCGATAATTCACATTGAATTATATGTTATAGATTCCTATCTTTCCTTTTTAGTTATTTGATTACAGAAAGTTCTTGCATAACATCCAAGTCACCCACATTTACGACATTGATCTATTAATTGTTCCTTAGGTATCCATATTAATGATATCATTATTTTTCATTAGAACATAATATATAAATTTCTTCTATTAAAGAATATAAAAAATCTCCCAGTTTATTTAAGACATTCCCTTGGGGGCCTCTTCCCATATTTTTGGCCTGAAGGAAATTTATCACTCATTCCATCACTAACATTTTCATTCAATGTTCCATGAGGCTCTATCATTATATTGTGTAGTTTTTTTTAGGATTTCAACTATGATAAAATTGTTAATAATAATTCATAATATTTGGTTCAGAATAATTAACATATATATCACTCTAGATCTTATCAATATAGACTATTCATGGGTGATATCTCTAAATTGTCCATGGAATCCATTTTAATTTTGGATAATTTAGGATTTAGAAAATAAAAAAATGGGTCAATGTGAGTGATTAATAATTAAAATCATAATTGAATGATCACAAATTATCTCATTAAAACACACACTCAAAATGTATTACATTTGAATACTATAAAATATGATTTCTATTCCACCTAAATCACTCATGGTTCAAACTGGGTTTCATTTGGTTGGGTTCTTTCAAACTCATTTCTGTATTTCATAACATTATAAATAGTTTTTAATGGAATGTAATTATAACGTGATTAATTAAATCATATCCATTTGTAGTGTTATAACTGGTGTATAGTTTGGATTTTATTTTGTGAACCCGGTAAAAATTATGTTAATACCCAAACACACACATTTCACATTTATTACCTATAGGAATATTTGTTCCAGAGACTATATCAACTTTTAGTATCCATAAAAGGATTTTATTTCTAGGAGAACCACACAATCTATATTTTTCCAAAACATTAATATTTTATTAAATACATATATTTATATATTCCCTAGGTTTTCTGTTACAGTCTCTCATACTAACCTCAAAAAAATAAGCCCTACCAATAATATAAATTATATAGACCAAAGACTTAAACACGTAATATTAAAATATTTTACGTATAAAATTCCTAACTAAATACAAATCAAGGATCAATAGGTCCAATGTATTTCAAATAATTAGGAAAAACAAGAACCTTTAACATTCAAAAGTCTTGTCTTTCTTATGACATGTGAATTTTGTCACTATACTAAGAACATGTTAAAACATTATAATTCTTATAAATCTACCACAGTGTTTCTATATAAGATAATCTAGTTGACATAGAACACATATTACTTTCCTTCATCACATGGGGAAATGAAAACATTGTAATGGTGTGAGCTCAAATGTTCAAAAAGGGTAAGTATTACTGTAATAATTATAGAACATAAGTGAGAATATGAAAAATATGGTTATGAGGATAAAAAATTTAATATGTAAAATTCATAACAAAAAAAATTGGATCATAAGTCAAGAATTATAGCATGAAGCTTTATAATAAATAAACTAATATTAATGTATCATGGAATCATAAGATTATGACCACAACATAATACATAACATAATTAGAAAAAGTCATGGTACATTTCAAATAATATGATTATGTAGTATAAAAACTATCATAGTGTATTATTTTCACTCCTAATACCATAAATATCACATCCTCATAAATAAATATTTTTCCAATACATTTGTAGACTATATAATTATTGGATAGCCTACTAGATAAAATTGTTTTTTTAGGCTATGTTCTAGTGAAACATATATTATATCTTGTGAGCTTAAAACATTAAAAAATTCATTGTATGGATATAGAAAACCATTAATATGAATCAAATCATATTATGTACATTGATAAGTTCTCCATATAGAAAAAACATACATAATTTCATCAAAGAAATAATATCTCAAGAAATAAATTTGTTTAATAATTGTTTCCACAAAACCTGAAAATAAACCATATAGAGAAATATGGTGGATGGTTTTAAAATAGAATACTTCTAGTTAAAAAAGTAATCCTTAAAGGATGTTGAATTATATTAAAAAACACAATTTTAAAAGAATTATTCAAAAAATACTATATAATAAGATACCACTAATTGGATTTTTTTATATGATATGTTAAATCCCCCAAACAAATAATTATAAATATTGTGTAAATATTGACACATGAATCACATAAAGGTAAATCCTTTTGAAAAATAAAAATAAAATAGAAGTTAAATTATATAATTGATTTATAAAACTTTTTAACATTATCATAAAAATAATATTGTATTATACTTTTAAAATTCCATTAGAAAATGTTGATGTGAATGTTTTGAAAATATTTATTTTGAAAATAGTATCCAATAATGGATTATTGAAAATAATTTACAGTTATACAAAGGAAATGTGGTTTTGAATACAAAATATTTGATCATATAAGGATTTTTTTGATTTTATTTTTGACAATACATTGGTTGAAAATCCAATACATAACAAGAGCTTAAAAACATCCTTCTAAAATAGGTAAATAAAAATATGGTAGTCTCATGAGTTAATATGTAATTTTGTTTAATAATATTATATGATAACATTTGAGGGAATAGAAAAACATAAACATGGGTGATAAAACATCACTTAAAATTATGAGAATTGTTCTTAATGTAGTTATATTTTTACGATTGAATAAAATTCATCAATAAGTATTGTTTTGATAAAATGTTTTTTCCTAAGATATTAATAGGTTATACCATATAAAATGAGAGAAAAGTGGAAAGGAGATTAATTAATACTTAATAAATAATAGTGATTATTGAAAAAACCCTTATATTTTGAGAATGATACCATTCATATTCCAATTTATGGAAGAGATGAAAGTAATGCTTCAAAGATATTTAATAATTTCTGATTTTAGTGGTAAAGTAGAATTAGTTTCACTATAGAGAAGAATAATGTTTTTTAATACCAATACATGTCTCAATGAATGATGCTGGACACAAAAACAGTTATATTTTATATCAATTTCCTAGAACATTGGCTAACCACATCGATGAAAACCATAATTATATTAATAACTTAGTAAAGAAAAATCTTCATAACTATTACAATTTATACTATCCATTTAAAATATTTCTCTGTATTTTTGTTAATTAGTTATTATCTATTTTCAATATCAGTTGTGAGTAATCATGATCGTTTTGAACTATATTCATTATATTGTTGTTGATATTCATTAATCTCGAAATATTACATCATTATGAGATAACTAAAATCCTTCAATATCAGTTGTGAGTAATCATTTTCATTTTTATTTATATCATATATTATCAATAATCAAGTTCTATTAGTTAAATTGATATAAAATTGTTCAATTGTGATGTTAGACAGACACAAAGTTGAATATACCATAAATAATAGATGATTATAATAATATACGTTATTTCTCTTAGGGTTAATATCCTTTTTACAAAAGAATAATTATATTAGTTTTATAATAAAGGTGTTTAACCGTAATTTAATAAGGTTTAACAAGAAATAAACTACATAAATAATGAAATATGATACCTCCCAGAGGAAATAATTTGTATGACACACAATTAACATTTTAATTTACCTATGAATGGGAGGGAATTAAGGTGGATTATAATTTTACTCCTATTAATAATAATTTATATATGTTTCAAATTTATTCTGCAATTTTTCCCTTATAATCAGTGATAATTGGTGGTGGTGAAAAATCGATGTCGTCTCTTTATGGAGACAGTAGTCTACGCAACACATGAATGTTGGTTTCTTATTTATTAATAGAAAAGGGGAAAGATGGTAAATTATTAAAACCTTAGTAAAGTAAAATTATGAATTCCAAAAGTAATTTTTTAATTATATAGTTATTGGAAAACTAGTGTTGAATTAGTATGATATAAAGAAAAGGAGTTGGGAAATATGAGTACTCACATTGAAATATTGGTGTTCTAATTAGAGGATTACTTAGAAATGGCGGTCTTAAGACAATATATTGTGACCAAAGGATCATGATAAAGGAATATTTTTATAATTGATTAAAAGTTATCTTATTTTTATGTTTAAATACATTTCTTGTAGTGCTATTGAAGGAGTGGTTAGATTCCCCTATTATAAGTGGTGAGAATGAAAATTTTAAAAATATAGCCACTTAATATAAAGGGAGAACATGTTAAACATGTAATGTGGCCCAAAAATATGAAAAAATGGATTGGTGGATGAGAAAAGGTTGATAAAAGATCAAAAATTCATTTTCACACTCTTTTTAAATAGGTTTTTAATTCCTGTAGTCTTAGAATTTTCATATTTACCATTTTTGGTTTTGCTGTGGTAACTAATTTTTACCTAACTAATTTACGTTTATGGTTTAAAAATAAAATAAACCTTACTAAATAATTTAAACCAATGTATTAAAAACATGGAAACCATTTTTTTAGATATATATTTTATGTAAGAAAATCTATTTTTAACATTTGATCATATAATGCGTAAAAACCTATTTTTAGAGAATGTTTATTTTTAAGAAAAAACTGTATATATAGGATAAAATTATCTATATAATGGAAATTTATAATAATGTTTTATCATAATAAGAATAACATTTTTGTGTCTTTAAATAATGTATATAAATTGTTTACTCAAATAATAATTCCTCAAAAAAATTATCAATACAATTATTGGAAAATATAACATAAGTTCTTAAAATGTTAACCATAGGTTCTCAAAATTCAACATCGTATTTAAAAAAAATTATTATTAAATAAATATTTTATAATTTAAATATCTTTATAATGTTTTAGGTGTTTTATATATATTGATAAAATCATGAAATTTACAGTTTTAGTAAAAATTGAATTTTACACTCTTCCCCTAAAAAACAATTTTTTAACAATAAAAATAATAATACTAGGAAAATATTTACGTGATTATTCGAAAAATTATTTTAAAAGATTCCAATTTAGATTAAATTTTTTATAAATTTATATTTTAAATAAAAATATAATCTATAAAGGATAACCACTTTTGTTGAAAAAATGAACTTTTTATACAATAAGTGTCCTTATTCCAATTTTGTATTTATTTCTACTTGATTCATATATTTTTATATAAATAAGTTTTATTCTTGTAATATTATTCAAATATAATTCATCTTAGATTATTTTAGTTTAGTTTGTAATGCGAAACAAGCTATTGATAATATGTCTAATTATGGGAAAATATATTTTAAAATATTAGGATGTTAAAATATAATGGGTGGGTTGTCTTTCATTTTCAAAAAATAAACATTATTCAAACTCAAGGTATGTTTGGATATTCATTTATGGTTAATGGAATCCTAAAATTATATAGTGTTTGAAAGTATTTGGAATTATATTTTTAAAGGTTGGAACAAGTTTGGAATAATTTAATATTAAGTCAAGAGAGATACATAATCACCAATCTAATGTGTGTAAGGATCATCCATCCCAAATTTATTAAAAAGGAATAAGTCCTAGAGTTTATATAAGAATTATTTTACCCCCTAATATATAAAAAGCCCTATGGGAGAGTATAATTAATCATGGATCTGCAACTTATATAAACACCATCTTCCACTGCATAAACATCAACTATGGTACATAATAAAAAATCATCATTTTCATAAGAGCCATCAGTTAAAACATAAATCCATGAAAACATTATCTACCACTGCATGTACATCATAATTTATGGAAAATTATATATTTATATAGAATTAAATTATAGTTTTCATAATATTATATTTTTAATAACATTACTCTATTTGATGAAGCAAGGTGACATATTCGTCTTTCAAAAAATATCGTAATTAATTATTTTGATTCAAGTAGTTATTTGAAAATATAATTTGGTGTTGAATAAATATATATTCTCTTCAAATAATAAATATCATGTGCTTAAGTTATTGTAGGATTTATACTATAGGTTATTTATGATAGAAGTTGAAGACATTAATATATAGAATAAAATCATGTACTATGATTGAAGAATTTGTGACACAATTGGAACCCACAAAATTTCCTGTATAGTTATTACATGTATTTAAATGTGAAATTCGGAGGAGGAATGAGATATCATTATAAATCAAACATAATGAAATATATATAGCTTTATATTTATTTTAATTTAATTTTTATTAATTATAAATGTTTTGTGATAGGTTTAATTATTGATATGAAGGATAAATTCTTTAGAATATTATTCTTGAAAAATTTGTTATTTAAATATTCATTAAAGAATAAGATGATAATAGAGTGTGATAATTTTGTGAAAAAACATTTGAAAAATTCTTAAATAATACTAACAAGAATCTTTCAGAGGATTATTAGGAAGAAGACCATCAAGTTAACTTAAGGAAGGGAAATTGATGAAGTTATAAATTCCATATATTGTGAAGAACCTATTTCAAGATGAAGATACAGATTTTGAGTGGAGACATTATATATGGTGTTTTAAAAGATAGTTGAAATTGTTTCTTTCAATTGTACAAGAATAGAATGAGAAGATAAATTTGACACACTCCACAACTCAATAACAGTCTTTTTTGAATATATGTTGGTTATTACCAAAATTAACTATTATTGTAATGTTGAAGATGCACTTGTGTGTGCAGTCCACTGTATAATAGATAGAAGATGTGAAAACATGAGTTTTAAGGATATAAACTAATTTCTTATATTAGTATAATTATTTTATCAGGTTGTGTAATATTGGTGAAATCCATATCACACCAAGGGAGGAAATTATCACAATGACTGGTAATCCTTGTAAATCAATGTTACCCTCATGTTGGTGTGTGTTGGATGTGTGAGGACATCAAAATGCCACTCATATTAGTATGCAGATAAGGTTTCTTGAAAAGAAACATTAAAATAATATATAATCATTAATTCACCACTCCTAATGATATCATAAGGATGATTTATGTGGTTCCACACTTACATAATGAAAGAAATTATTTTGATTCATAGTGGTATACTGTTGTGATTTACTTCACACCAGGTATATACTCATGGGTTATTTAAAGACTCAGTCTAGGAGGATACAAATAAAGGAAGCAGCGACATGAATCTTGGTGGCTCATAATAATGTTATTTATCCATATTTTATGTATTAGTGGTCGTGAATTTGTTTCATGTGATGTTTGGGTTCATGTGTAGGGTTTGCAGATCCTCGAAGATGTTTGGGTAATTTAATATTTTCCACTTTATCCTTGAGAAGGTTTTTATAGTTTTTATATGGAATTTTCTTATTTTTTATTCATATGGTGTGATATTTATGTGTTAGGTTTTATTATTGTTGAGTTATTCTATATTTGGTTCTTTTATATTTTTCAATAGTTTATTTCTATATATTATAATTCCATATATATATAGTTCATGATCTATTTTCATGTGGAATTGATAATTTTTTTATTCTATTTTTTGAGCGAGACTATTTCAAATGTTTAAATTTGGTACCCTAATTCTTTTCTCTAGACCATGGTAATAAAAAAAACTTCTTTGACCCTTGTACTGAGCAGGATCGGGTGATTTGTCTTGTCATCCTAGGTTAGTTTATTATAAGAGGCCACTTGGTGATTATGATATTTGGTTTAGATCATCAATGAGTTATTTATTTTGATTATCTCAACCCCCTAGGTGTTTAATTATGAAATTCAATTATTGTACCACCCAATTGAGATCTAAAACATTAATAACAATCTAAATATTGATTCTTTGGAATATAAAAAGATGGATTTCATAAATTTATTTCTTTGATAAATTATATTATTATCTGGTCAGAGAACTATATGCTTATATTTATTTGTTTTTGGACTATTTAATATCAATTATTTATGTTTTATGCTCAAATATAAAGAAATAAATTAATTAAATTTTCCTTTTAGATTTATATTAGTATACATAGGTGAATTAGTAAATAGATTTTTTTCCATAAAGGAATCTTTACATGGTTTTTTCATGATTATGTTACTTTTTAGATATTTATCATATTTTCTCAATATATGAGATTGGTTATCAACCCATATTTTCATTCTATTAATAATTTATTTATTTATCATGTTTTATTAAATTTATTAATATGAGTTAATGGGTAAACCATTAATTCCCATAGATAGGAATAATGAATTATGAATCATCTAATGAAACATAACATTTAGTTAACAGTGTGCAATGATGTTGATATAATGGTTGGGTTTAGTGGATCATGAAATAATGATATAGTTAATAAATATCAATATTATTATACCATTATTAAATAGTAATTTAAAATGTTATTTTTTGGCATGTCAAACAAATTTCACAAAGGGTGGGTAATTGGGGTGACAAATATATATGGGCATTTAGTCAAAAAATATATCATGTTGGGTGGATTAGGATAAATAATTGGAGAGTATTTCTTATATATAGAGGTTATATATACCATCCCATGTTTTTTTCTGTAAAATTAATTCTATAAAATGAGATGTTTGATTGATAATTTTTTATTTGAAATAAAATAATATGTTATCACATGAACCACATATCAAAAAACATAATTTTATTAAACAACATAGAATTTTAAATGAATTATGAATAGATTAAATAATATCTAATAAATTAAAATTAGATAATACAAAAAAATAACCTAACTAAATGAATGAAATAGGATGGGTTGCGGTTTCCTCAGAATAATATAGCCACATACAACATTGTGCAAATAAAACAAAACATTTGAAATATGATTAAAATTTATGGAGACTTGAGATAACTCTATATAAACATAGATTGATATAATTATGTCTAATACATAAGAAGTAGAATGGATATATGAATGTGGTATATGGGAATTATACCCATTGGAAATATGAACATTAGAATTGTAAGGTGAAAATTTTAATTGCAATATCAAATTTGAAATAGAAAAATTACTCTTAGGGAAAATTATGAGGTAACAATAAAAGTAATATTCATAGTGAATAAAATAAATAAATATAGTTATGTAAATACCTTAAAATTAATTTAAAAATAATATATCCCAATTTATTTGTAAGGGAATATTTTAAAAGTACATTTCAACTCATTATGTAAAAGCCTTATTTTTAGGTTAAAATTTAAATATTGTAATTACCAAAATTTGAAATATAATTTGATTGAATTTATTTCATTTTATAAATCAAGGTGAATTGATTAGCCTCAACTAAATTTTTAGTATTTAAAAAATGATGAATTCTAGTCAGAAAAGAAAGAAATAAAGTTTTCTTGTAAGGTAAATTTTATGAATTAATTATGATATAAACATTATTCAATGTTAAAAGAAATATAAAATTTATTTTGTGAGTAAAATAATGTATAAAAAATAATAAGTGGAATATACAAAAGTGTAAAATAATTTTCAATACCTAAATTATAAATTTTATAAATAAAAAATTATTTTTTATTATTAACATAGAATAAATTATTCTCAAGAAGCCATTTAGTTATTTATATTTATAAATGTAAAGAAAAAAATATATTTTCTTAATAAACTATTATTATTATTATACATTAGAATCTATACTTAATATAGTTTTAATAAGAAATATTATATTAAATTTACTTTAATTAAAAAAATTACCCTCTTCTTCTTCTATAAATACACCCCTTCACCGCCAATTTCTCCTTGCTTTTAATACATCTTCATTTACCAAATAATTTTAAAATTATATTTGTAAACACGTCTTAATTTTATAAATATTCATGTGTATTCATGCATCATAATTTTTTTTATGTTTTATAAATAACATGCAATACCCTATTGTATCATCCTATGCCTTCAAATCCACCTTGATAGTCGATTCATATCTTCTCCATCTAATTTAATAAATGTGAAGGAGTTTACTATGGTGTGATCACATGAGGAAGTGAAGGAATTTAAAAATTAAAACATAATTGTTGGGATTTTTCCAAGTGGGATGGAAAGGTCCAATATATAATCATAAAAAGTTTGGTATGAAAATAGCCTCTGAATATTAGGCTTTCATAGCACCAAACATATGATGAGTGTCTATTTTTTTCTCTATTTATTCTGTTTAAAAATTATAAATATCCAACTTTATGTTTTAAAAAAATAAAATCTTATTTTCTTTATTCATAAAATTAATGTTGTTTTTTTCATTTCTTATTAATGATTTTTCTATTTACTTTTTTCACTATTGTCGTTCCATTAAATTATTTATAATTATTTTTCTGTGAAGACATATTTTTATAATCTTTAGTTTTACCTTTACATTAGATTTGAAAATTATTATTCATATTTACTTGATTTATATCTACCTTTATGTGACTCATAAAACTCTATTATTAACTTTAGGTGAGTTGATGTTACCCGTATTCAACTATATTATACACTTAAACAAATATTCATGTACCCTTACACAACAATTTTTGCACCCTTACACAATATGGTTGATATTGAGCTTGCGATTTTGTAAATATTCTTTTACAATTACATATTGATTTTAATTATTTCCTTACATGTATACAATATTATTTTACCCTAGCGTATTTGTTTATCTACCATTATACAACTATTTTCTATCTTTATGCATCCTATATATAGTCTACCTTTCCTTCATGCGTGCTTTCATTACCATTATGTATCCTTTTTATTTACCTTAAAAAAAACCATGGTCTCTTCTATTTACCCTTACATAGAATTCCATATTACAATTAAGCACTGTTTATATTTCTATATTTTTTAACATGGATTATAGTTATATATTTCCTTTATGTGGATTATATATTTTACAACATAAATTTCACATTTTTTTGAAAATCATACATTACCGTTAATAATGAATATATAAAAATAAAACATTGGTATTTAATGATCCATATGTTTTGGTTGAATGTTAGGTTTGGAATTCGTATGTTGAATGAGTCGATCCCTACATCATTTAAGGTTATTACTACATGGTAGTGAACCTGAACTGTACACCATATAAATATTATATTCTGAAAGAAATCTCTCGAATCATTATATCTAATGGATACCAGTTTCCAAGAGACTCTTTCATCTATGAAAACTCTCTATAAAATTATTTAGAGCTATTTAATTCATCCTAACATGAAGATAATATATAAATAAGGTAGATAATATTCATATTGGGACTGTACAATAAGAATACAATGTCACAAACAAAATCTAGAAGATGAACATTTCACCTTGAACAAGTCTTATGTCTCATAGTTCTTATAAAGTGTTTTCTAAGCACATTGAAGAAAATATCTATGAAAATAAATATCCTTATATTATAATGAATGTAGAATAATTTATTTCAAATGGAACTCATGGTTAAAGATGATGAACACTAATTTGTATCTTTATACCTGAAATCTCTTCTCACCATCTATATATTATAAATCCTCATGTCTGGATCACTATAGAGACTCATTTAATATAGAACAAGATCACAAGATTATACTGGAGCAGTTGTTTTGAAACCAATGTTGTTACATTGGATAAAATTAAAATGACACAATATCTATATCTCGCATGGATAGAAGCATCATTTAATATGAAGATGATATTACTATAAACTATTTTTGAGAATATTTGATAAAGAAGTGGTGGAAAGACATGACTGTAGAAATAATTTTACGATACCCTATCTTACATGATATTGATATTTATATATTCTACAATGTTATCTAGAATATTCTTTCTTATTTTATCATCTGTATAATCACTCTTAAAATATAATGATAATAATGGAATAGTTTATGAAAATTTTGTAATAATATTTAATATAAAGTGAATGGATTGTATTAATATCATTTTCCTGAGAAGTGAGAGTACTCTAAGTTATTAAAATTAAAAAAATTAATATCTAATGGAGTATGATTCAATGAAACTTATATTTATTTTTATTCTCTATAAATAATTTATTTCATGGTTTAAAACCTATGTATGAAAAAATATGTGTGTTACAAAAATTAACTGTGTTGTAATGTATCATATTTTTGTTTTAAATTTGAAGAAGATGAATATAATTCTATACACATATTTATTATATGATGTTTAAAGAAAAATAATGCTAACATTACTATATTTACTATATTGATGTTATTTAAAGTAGAATAAGTATACATGACATTGAAGATATCATTGCTGGTATTATTTAATTAATTAAGGATCAAATAATCTATCTATTATAGTGGAAATTGTGAGCTGAACCAATATTAAAAAATAAATATATTATCTACCTTCCTGAAAAGTCAACTACTTACAAATAATCATGGTGGAGTATCAGATGATTGTAGTAATATATGGTTGGTGAGGTTCACTATAATAGAATCTGTCTTATTGTGTTGTTCTAACTACCTTTACTATATTATGAAGGCCATTGTATAGAATTTTTCACTAAGTTAAAATCACCAAGATCATAGAGAGATAAATAGAGAGAGTATATATGGAGTGAACTGGGAGGTTTATGCACCCCAAACCATAATGAATCACCATGTTCTATACTTTGTTCTATTTACTTTCTACTATTTTACTCATATATAGATGAGAGGGATAAAGTCATGTTAATTCAGTCAGTGTGATTTGAATTTTCCAAGATCACTAAAAAGTCACAAGTAACCCATATATTTTGTATTCACCACCATCATTCAAGCATAAAAGTGGTATTAAAGGTTCATTTTTTGGAGAATCATGAAAATTTCGTTTGCATCTAACATGCCAGAGTTAATGATCCTAAAGAAGAAAAATATCAGATGAATTATTTGAGAGAAGGTTAACCCGTTATCAACACTACTTATTTTAATGAAGATAAATATAGATGATGAAAATCTTACATGATTTATTATTTTAATAATATTATAATAACAGTTTAATTAAATGTTATTAGGCCTTATGAAATTCATGATGGAGAACCAAATAATTAGAAATATTCAAGAGAGATTTATTATAATCTCAATTCAAGTCATATTAATAATATTATTTATAGATTATGAATTGATGAATTTAATTAAGTTTCTTAGTGTGCTAGAACATATAATTTTTTTGAAACCACTAGAGTATACAATAAAGAAACTAATAATTTTAAACAACTAATATATAATACCATTAAACAAAAATTTGATAAAATCATGATATAGAAAGATGAATGACTCACTCAGATGAATGGGAGATTGGAAGAAGTTGTTAATGATTTTACTTCCTTAAAAACACCACTTGAAATCTAAATATGGAATTAAAGGTTCTTATATTTTTTCCTTCAATGTGAAGTGTAAAAATTCTTTCCAACAAGAAATTTATGCTAGTTAAATAATTAAATGTGAAATAATGGATTAGAACCAAAATTATGTATGAATTCAAGATAACATATGAATATAAAAATAATATTTCTATCAAAATGGAAATATCAACACCCAATTTTTTGAAAGATGAATTTTATGATCCTAATTAAAGATATTTTGGTTTAAGTGATGAGGTATTTGATTTGGAAAGAACATTTTTCAAGTTGTATGAACCTAGAAAGGAGATATTAATGAATAATAAAGTTAATGAGGTGAGATGATATGATTATAAGTTGAAAGGTTATTTGGTAATTGACATCCACTTACTTGAATCTAAAAGGAACATTTTTTGATAAAATAGAAGGAATGAAATCCATGAAGGCTACTCAGAGTACATTATTAGTTTCAAGTGATGAATAAAAATTAGTCTATAAATTTGGGAGTAAAAAGAAAATGGTAACTGTATGTCTTATGGATCACACTGATGATGTGTAATCAGATTTCTCTCAATATTATAATTCTATAAATCATAATTTTAATTAGATAAATTAATATTGATTTATTCTTCAAGATAAATTCTAATCCTTAATAAAATTTCATTGAAATCATAGAAAATAAAATGATTCTATTTTTATTAAAAAACATATCTCGATAAAAATATATTAATTTAAGTTCTAATTCTTCCAAAATTTCCTGTACACTGCATGAAAATTAAATTAATCAAGTATTGGATAAATTTTATACTTTAAAATAACATGTTATCATGTCAAAAAATGTAAAGAATTATTTTAATCAAATTATCACCAGGAATAAAATTAATAGTGGTTGAATTAGTAATGGTAGTATTAGTGAAATACTAAATTTACATAGGAATTTTTTTGTTCCTCCTTCTAAAAGAAAATTAATGTCCACTATTAAATGTTTTCATTATTGTATTATTGAAAATAATGAAAATTGATGCTATTTTAGATACCCAAAATTTTTAGGGTGTTAAAACTATTATTATTAAAAAGTATTATATAGCTTCAAATGTAAAATTTCTACTTAGAGTAAATATACTTGGTTACATAAATCTTTAGTTGTTTACACAACCAAAAAAAAAGCATATGTGCACAACAAGGTAATTGTTTTTGATATTTTTTAGGTTTATGCCACCATACTTCAATTTTATATCATTATGTTCCTTCTTGAAAAATGTATCTTTCTTATATTTCTATTTATTTTTTATTTTTATTTAAATTATAATTTTTTTAAAAGATTGAGAAACTTTGAAGTGTTTTTTTATTTGAAAAGAATGATCCTCAGAACTATAACTAACAAAATCCACAATGTATTTCATTTCTATTTTGATTATAATTAATGTTTTATATGAGGGGAGAAGTGATTTTAAATATTTTATTTTTTATTTTTCTATATTGGATTATTCATATTCCTGAACTATTATATATTATTATAAACTATTATTTTATACAGTGAATTAATTCATTGAATTATTTTGTTAAGTCTAAGAAAATAATGAATGCTCATTAATATTATATGGCTGTAGTTTTTAATCCATTAAAAGTATTTTTTGATTATAATAATTAGTTTAATTTATTTTAATTTAAATTAATGTTATGTCCAAAAATATTTAATTTAAAATTATTTGAAAAGTATTTGTTTAAATTCCTTGAATATATTTCAAGTTTTTTATATATCTAAGGAGGATTTATTTTATGTTTTTGAAAATAATATAAATATTTTATGGAATTAATTAAAATTATATATATATATATATATATTAATTACTTTTAATTTTTTTTTTCAATTTATTAAATTATATTCTACATGTTTTCATGGATCCTTGAGTATAACACTTTATTGTTTTTGAAGGAAGCATGAATTAATGGGGAGATTTATTATTGGGTGTATTGAGAGTGTATTATCTTTCAAATTAATTTGTCATTAAATAATCTACATGATATTTTAAAAGGGGGAGAAAATATAGTTTTTAAAATTTTAATCATTCTGATATTTTAAAAAATGTGGAGAAAATTCATTTTTTAAATTTTTACTCTTTTGGATATATTCTTAAATGTGGGAGAATATTTGCATTTGATATTTGGTTTTTTAAATATCAAAAAGTGAGAGATTATTTAGTGGCTTGTCTTCACAATATTTATTTATTTTTGGATAATTTAAAATATCCAACTTTATTTAATTATTATTTGGATTATTATAACATATATTATTATTATTAAGAATAATAATTTTGTTTTTTTTCATTTTTTTGTAATAATTTGTCATTTATATTTATTTTTTATTTTCTTTTTAATGTTTTTAATTAATTTTGGAGAAGAATTAGTTTCTTAAGTATTATTTTTACCATTACATGGGGATTTAAAATCATTATTTTTCATTATGTAAATTTATATATATATTTAATAGAGTTTTTTAAGTTTGTTGTTTCCTTTATGTAAATTGAAATTGCCTTTACACAATTATAATTTAAACTTATATATCTATTCTTGAACCCTTATAAATTTATTCTTATACCCTTACATAACATTCTAGATATTTATCTTACCCTTATGTAATTATTCTATTACATTTACATTTGGAGTTTAATTATTTTTGTACCTAAAAACAACATTTATTTTCTCTTATGTACATTTTTATATATGCTTACACAACAATTTGTCTATGTTTACACATCATAATAAAATCCTCCTTTACTTCATTCATGACTTATTTACCTTTATATAAATTTTCATTTTCCTTAATACATACCCTGGATTCGTTAATTTACCCTTATGAAGAGTTCCAACTTACCTTTACATAATATTTTTATTTCTAAATTACCTATATGTGGCTTATATTTCTAAGATAAAATTATGTGGATTATCTATTCTATATATTACCTATAAAAATTAATTGAAAATCATGTGTTACATTAACACATGCATATTTCTTAACACAATATTTGTATTGAATGTCCCCTATATTTGAGTTTTAAGATAGGTTCCACAACCTAACACTACATGAGTTGATACCCATGTTTCCAATGATGAAACTTATGTTGCAGTGAATTTGAAATATACATTAGATGATGTTTAAATTCTGGAATGATTCTATTGATCCATGATATCCATTAGATCATAGTTTCCAGAAGATATCCACCTCCAGGAAAGCACCCTCTCATATTATTTTGAGATGTAGCAGACATCCTAAGTGGAATATCATTTGTACTATAGGTATGTTATATTCATGTATGGATGGTGAAAAAATAAGATGATTTCATCAGAATAATCTTTAATTTGAACCTCTCACCTTTAACAAGTATTATCTATCATAGTTATCATAAATATTTTGATAAAAACATTGAAGAAAATCACCATGAAAATTATCTTGCATGTATTATCATGAATATAGAATACTTTTATTAAAATAAAATTGTTGGTTGGTGATGCTAAAAAATATCATTAATATTAATACATGATACCACATTTGACATTTTTCATATCATGAAGCATCATGATTTGAAGATTTCTCGAATCATTTAATGGGAAACAAGATCACAAGATTATAAGTGATTAGCAGTCTTGAACCAAACATTATTTCCATAAATGAACATCTCTCAACTCAGTGTCTCCATATATCATGTAAAAGATCATCATTTAATATGAATATGTAATCCCTCAACATTGTATATGAGAAGAAATGATAATGAAAATGTGGGAAGATGTGACTTTAATCTCAAGGTTACAGTACTAAATTTTACATAATATTTATATTTATATAAACTGCAACATTATCTAGATTATTATTAGTGTTTTTTCATTTTTATAATTACTCATAAAATATAATTATGATAATGGAATTTTTGAATTGAATTTTTGTATATAATATAACGGGATAAATGATGATATTATTTTAACTTCATTTTCTTGAGATGTCTAAGGCCTCTAGCTTATTTAAATTAAAATATTTGAATTTTTAATGGATATTATATCAATATTTCATTGATTATTTTGTCTACTTTAGATGAATATTTTAATAGGAATTTGAATATATTTTAAAGGAGGATTCCTCAAAAACAATATTGAAATATTTGATGGGTATAAATTTTTATGAATGTTTTTATTTCATAGATTATTTTAAAAAATAATGAGTTCAATGGTGTTGAAATATTCATGGAGATTTTTGTGGAATCCATTGACTTAATTTATTTTTAATTTATAAAGGAAAACATATCGCAGAAGTTTATAGATAATTTTATTCACAATAAATATTTATCTATATGGTTCAAAAGATGTGTATGAAAAAATTTTATGTTACAAAAAAAGGGATATAATGTTTCATATTGATGTTCAAAATTTGAATAAGATAGAAAATATTTATTTATCTATCTTTTTTCAATAACTGTGTAATTAATAATAATAACTTAATGACTGTATTTATTTTATTTCATATTACTGTATAAAAAAATCATTCATTATATTGAATATCTCTTGGTTGCGGTTGTATACTTGATTGAAGATCAAATAATTTTTTAGTTATGAAGGAAACTATAACTTAAACCAGTATTCAATAATCTATATATAATCTAGTTTTTTGATGTGTCAACTCTATGTACTAAGACATGGTGGAGTGTCATATTCATATAACAAGTTGTTATTGTCGTGATTCCATAAGTTTTAAGATGACTTGTTGGAATGTGTCAAAATTATTCACTTAGTTATAAAGTTCCACATGATTAAAGTAACCACTTAGATTAAATCACCATGGTTATAGAGATATCATAAATTGAGAGGACTAGGGGATTTATGTCTCTTGAACCACTATATATCTTCATGATTTATTTTGTTTTTATTGATTTTATTATCTTTAATAGATAAGGGGAAAAAATTAATTCAAGATGTTCGATTTGAATTTTTCTAGATCTTTAAAAATAAAAAATTCATCCCCTCTCATGTGTTTTTCATAAAAAGCCTATACCAACAACCTATCTTCACAAGGGAATGAAATATCACCTATAATTAATGTATTATAACCCATTGTTATTATTGTATAATTTCATTCACATTTTTATATGAAATGAAATTTAACCTATAACACTTATGGTAGATAATGAAACCTATCTATGTAGTGATGGGGGTATCTATAGGGTAATTATACACCACCCATCATTGTATTGAATGTAATATCTCCAATCAATAATGTGACAAGTTTGAAGTATTCCAAACCCTTCCAAGATGGTTAATGGATTATCACCTATGGGGAATGAAATTCCAATATTTACCACTAGGATAGGTTAAGTATATTCCCAATCCTTTCTCAGTGGTAAAAAAATATCGTCTATGGTGAATGATATATCACATATCCAATTGGTGAATGGAATTTCAATATTAAAAAAAATTATTTTGGTATTAATACCACTCCTAATAAAAAATTTAATATCACCTCTAAATATCTATGATGATACGGTAGGACACTAAACCCATGTAATGTCTCTTATGGAAGGCTCATACATTTCCTTGATTTCCTATAATTGGAATAACATAAACTACATGGGTATATCCACACAATTCACAATGTTATTCTCCTGATAATGTTTTCACATACATATACATTTCTATTTAGTGAATTAGATGTCACATAATTAATGTAACACCCCAAGATTTTAAAAATAAATTGAAATGCATGAAACTTTGTTTTAAGTAGATATTTATAACTATTAATTAAACAAAAATTTTCCACTTCTATGTTTTGAATTTCAAAAAATGGTCATCTATAATTGTGATCAGTAAGTTATTTGGAGTCTGATAGGACCAACTTGTTTTTTCGTGAATCGTAACATACCCTAATGAATAGTAATATAAATAGTAATATGACCCTAATGAATTGTAAATTGTATTATTATTATTTTTTCTAAAGGATTTAAGATAATTTCAATTTTTTTAATTTTTAAAGGTGTTAAAAATGAGTTATAGATTTAAAATTGTTATTTTTGAATTAATTATGATTTTATTATAAAATTAAATTAATAATATTTTGAAAATTGTTTTCAAAAAATGGAGTTCATTTTTGAATTCTACATGTCGAAAAATGGTTAGGTTGAATTATTGGGATTTTTTATGAAATTATTGAATTTTTAATGAATAGTAAAATACGTTAAAATACCATATATTCAAATTATAAGTTAAATACACTCTTTATGACATCATAAGTGATGAAAGACCACTAGGTTCAAACTCAAATTCCATTATTACAATTTTTGGTCACATAAATTAAGACTATTCATAGTCTTGAGAAAAAATATTATAACAATTATTAAAATATTGTATAATACCTCTTCTACTCCACTATAAATACCACCAGCATTCCCCTATTCCTCCCACAACTCTAAAGACTTGAAACTTTCCTAAATTTTTCCCCATAATCTTACCAAGGATCTTAACTACTTTCTAGAGCTACTGGTCTCACCAAAAGGCCAAAACTAATGGCCTTAATAAGGATCTCAAGGAGAAGAGATCAAGAGGTAAACATCCTCTCTTGTTTTATTTATTTTCCATTTTTTCTATTATTCTTTTTCACTCACCTCCCCATATACAAGAGGAATAAATGATCTAGTATCTTACATGTCATGACCTGTCCCCCTAGGGCCCATTCCATGACTACCCTAAGCCCGCCTTCCATAGGCCAGAGGCTGGCGACTAGCACCAAAGGGCATATCCCCTAAAAATGGGAAGGCATTGCCTTTATATCCTGTAAACACACTCAACCAAGCACACAACAAGATACGAAAAGAAGTAAATTGTATAGAAAAAAGAGTTCTGAAAGTAAGAGGGGCTGGGATACAAGCCCAACAGTAAAGGTACAAGTAAAACTGGAAATACAATACAACTGAAGAAAGAGAAAGACAGCTACTAGGTCATCCTTCGAGGTTCCTACATGAAGTGTAGGTACAGATCACCTCCTCAGCACTCCATGTACGCCCATATCCTTGGACCATCCTATCCTGGTACCCTCAACCCTGATCAACGATGTCCGTCATCTGTACCAAACACAATAAGGTGCAGGTGAAGCCCGTGCAGGGGTGAGTATAACGATACTCAGTAGGGACCCCGAGACCCTCAAGGTCTCACAAAATCCTCAAAGGATAAACCAAAAAGGATGTAAACCAGTGACAACCCTACTAAGGTATATGCCCATACATAAACCTATGTTATCAAATATTACCCATCTCATTCATGAGGAAACACAAGGCCCAACTCCTTAGCCAAAGTACAACTGTTCCATGAAGGAAAGATTACCACGAAGGTAAGTACCACATAGGTACGCCACACAGAAGAATACCACAAAGGTAAAGACTCAACTCACACTAGGTATAACTTAGGTACAGTAGTAGAGATGGTTAGATTAAACTACTAAATCATCTTACTCTATTAATAGGCATACCGATGTAGGATCCTAAATAATCAGACCCAGACAAAATCCCAGTAAATCATCAGACCCACACATGATCCTAGTACAACAGACCCACACAGGATCCTAGTACATCATCAGACCCACACAAGATCCTAGTACATCAGACCCACACAGGATCCTAGTACATCATCTGACCCACATAGAATCCTAGTACAACAGACCCACACAGGATCCTAGTACATCATCAGACCCACATATGATACTAGTAAATAATACCCACACATGATCCTAGAGTATTACCACATGGATTCCTAGAGCAGATCCTTGTGGGATCCTCGAGCATAGACCCACGAAGGATCCCTTTCTCATGTTACAGCCAGCTGTAGGGTTTTCGCACTAAGCTCGCCTGATTTCGAGATGATCCGCTCCTCAAGACATAGATCAATACTCCAACTTATAGGAAATACCATGAAAAAGTATCCCAAAGTACCGCCACGTAAAATGGGTCTCAGCACAATAGACGGTGCGTCAATCAGACGTCCGGTCTGTAAGTTATTGGCCTTTTTGTCCTGAGGGCCCGGTTGGATTCATGTTCGATCCAACCCATTCATATCTGAAATTTAACTAAAACTCAAGTGGGGTATACAAAAAGGTCCCTCTCACTCCAAGGTTTCCAGTTCCACTGATGGTTCATCAAATGGACACCCGTAGCTCAAGATATGACCGAAAGATCGGAAAGGGTCGAAGTGGGTCTGGGTCCGGTCTGACCTGGTCGGACCGACCCGGCCTGCGGTGTAGTGGCCCATAGTGGCCCACGGTGCGGTCTTCTAGGTCGGACCGATTGGTCTCCCCCATCTGGCCTGATGGCTAGCCGCTCCTCCACGCGACATGGTCGCGCGCCGCGCCATTGCCAGCAGCTAGCAGCGAGCCGACCGCCCTTTCCCTTCCACCGTAACACAAGGCCGCGGTTCTTCTCCATTGGGCAGCGCAGATGTGCACTACCTCCCTTCATTCCATTGGCTACCTCCCTTGTTCCTCCGTGGCCTACGGGCCGTGGCTCTTCTCCGACGACACGGTTGCGCCGCCGCCTTCGTCGCGGCCAACCAGAGTGCCAACTGCCGTTTTTGAGCCCCACTGGTATCGTCTGCCGACACTGGTCGTCATCCTCCTCCATCGTGTAGAACGCATCAAAAATCACAAGGATTGCAGAGTGGTCGGGCCATGTTTGTTTGGCTCGCAACCTCCGTATTAGAGTGGTAGCAAGCGGCTCATGGGGAGCGATTCAACCTAAAAAAATATCAACGAAGATTATTAAAAAACACACTCCTACCATGAAGGTTCCGAAGGATGAGGTGTGAAGAAGAAGATGACGTCATTGAAGAACGTCGGCGTTCGTCATCTCCATAAGGCGCTTCCGATACGGGCTTAGGGTTTGGTCCTTGTTCTTCATTTCGTGGCTCGGGGTTGCTCGTCACCGCCTACCGGAATCGACTCTGTCCTCTAAGTGTCGAGTGTCGCGGAACTTTACCAGAGCTTTATCGCTTAGTGAAGTCATGCCAAATCCTCCCCCCAAGCTCCATATAAATAGGACAGGGGGAGGGTAAGTAACGATCGTGGAATTTATGAAGGTTCATTTAATAGGAACCTTCCAAAATTATAATGACCTTGTTACTTAGTATTTGATAGGTTTAAACAATTAATTTATGTTGGCATAATTAAATGTTGACACATTTAATAAATTTTCATTGGATCAACTAATTAAATGGGGAGTTGAAATGTTTTCTCCCATTAAAGAGGGTTCGGGTGGTCCCCAATACCATAACCCATGTAGAGAGGTTTCAATAAAACTAAAATAAAACTTGTTCTTTATTTTATTTTTACTTCCACATAAAACATGAAAACTAACTTTCACCCCCGACCTACTGTGGTTGAGGTGAAGGTCTCCATAAGCGAATACCGGTACTGCGAGTTCAACGGTGTCCTCAGATTTCAATTCCGAGTACCGGTTCATAAGTTACAAAAACCCGCTCGCACGTTTACTGAAAGTACCCGAAAAAAAGTTCATAAATTCACTAAGGGAACACCGGGTCTTGAAATCACATGCCATCAATTTTCGCGGACTCATAAAATTCCCATATAATTAAAAAAATTACATGTAATTTTTGGGTCTTTACATTCTCCCCACCTCAGGGCTTTGCATCCCCGAAATCCACATCACAAAAACTAAGAAAACAAGTGAGGGTATTATGCACTAATATGAGCCTCCCACTCCCATGTTCTCTCCTGGAGGTTCCCGTGCTGCAACGTACATGCACCAAAGGTGTCAATCGCCCATGAAATACTCTCTCTTGTCGATCCTCAATCTCCACTGGAACCTCTGTAAACGTCGCCCCATCATCGATGTCCATCTCGCCATGGTCGATGATGTGTGATGGGTCATGCACGTATCTCCTCAGCTGGGATATGTGGAAAACGTCATGCACCCAGTAAAACTGAGGGGGAAGTGCTAGGTGTTAAGCTACCTCGCCAACTCTACTGAGGACCTGAAAGGGTCCGATGAACCTCGAAGATAACTTGCCGCCCCGACAAAATCTCTACAAACCTCATCAAGGTGAGACCAGTAGAACGATGTGGTCACTGTCCTCGAACTCTAGAGGTCTCCGTCTCCTGTCAGCATAATACTTTTGTCTTCTCTATACAGTCTTCATCTCCTCTTAGATGATATGCACAATCTCTGTGGTAGCCCGTACCATCTTTGGTCCCATGAGTGCTGACTCCCTAGGGTCGGTCCAACATAAAGGTGATCTTCAAGGTCGTCCGTATAGAGCCTCAAAAGGTGTCACCCCAATGGTGGAGTGATAGCTTTTGTTGTATGCAAACTCCACTAAGGGCTAGTGTTCCTCCCATCTATGACCGAAGTCGAGGACACAAGCACGCAACATGTCCTCGAGGGTCTGAATGGTCTGCTCAGTCTGGGCATCCGTCTGAGGATGGAAGGTGGTTCTCAAATGAAGTTACATCTTGAAAGACTCTTGCAACCCCTTCCATAGCTGGGAAGTGAAACATGCATCACGATATGAGACAATCGTCGAGGGTATTCCATGTAGCCTCACAATCTCCTACACATAGAGGAATCCCATACTCTCTACTAAACTCTGCTCTTTGATCAGTAGGAAGTGGCCTGACTTGGTGAGTCAATCGATGATCACCCAGATAGAATCATGACTCCTGGATGTACATGGAAGTCCTGTCACAAAGTCCATTGATATCTAATCCTAATTCCACTCTGTAACCTCTAAAAGATTCACTACGCCTGATGATACCTGATGCTCCGCCTTCACTTGCTGGCAAGTGAGGCACCGAGAGACAAACTCGACTATTGCTTTCTTCATTCTCGGCCACCAATTATTTCGTTGGATATCCTGATACCTCTTCAACACTCTTTTATGTACCGCTAGAGGGGATTTGTGGAACTCCCTCAATAATTCCTCCCAAAGCGACACTGGTACTATGGTACGTCTTCTGAAAAGAATGACGTGCTCACCACCTTCAGAAAATCCATCAAGTGCCTGTCATGTGGATATTTGAGCACGTTGAGCCTCGTAGTCAGTGTCCCCATGTTGCACCTCCCTGGATCACTAATGAAGTGGGGGAGTGATTGTAAGAGACTGAAGAAAAGATGCTCCATCTCGATCTACAAATGATATCTGCAAAGCGGTCAGCTGCTCTGTCGCCTCACCAAGTGGCTGTATACCATATATTCTACTGAGTGTATCTACTACAACGTTCCCCTTCCTAGGAGTATATACTATCTCGAAGTCATAGTCCTGGAGAAACTTGAGCCAACGTCGCTGTCTCAAGTTCATTTCCTTATGAGAGAAGATATACCTGAGAATATTGTGATCAGAGTAAACAGTAAAATGATCGCCCATCAAGTAATGTCGCCACATCTTCAAGGCGAAGACCACTATTTCTAACTCCAAGTCATGGGTATCATAGTTCTTCTCATGATTTCTTAGCTGTCGAAAACCATACACAATAACTTCCCACTCCTGCATCATGAAACATCGGAGTCCAGTCCCTGATGTATTGTAGTAGAATACATACCCAACACCCTCTTCAAGAAGCCTAAAGATGGGGGAACTAGTCAGCCTCTGCCTCAGCTCTTGAAAACTCTGTTGGCATCTCTCCGACTAGACGAAGGGTTTCCCCTTCTTCGTCAATGCTGATAAAGGTGATGCAACTCTAGAGAAATCTGGAACAAAACATCGGTTGTATCCAGCCAAACCCAGGAAACTTCGTACCTCCATCATACTCCTGGGTGGCTCCCAAGAAAGTACCACCTCAGTCTTCGCTGGATCCACTGCAACTCCAGCCTTTGAGATGACGTGTCCCAGAAAGTGAACCTCTCAGATCCAGAACTGGCACTTAGAGAGATTACTATAAAGCTGGTGCCCTCGGAGTGTGTCCAAAACTACCTACAAGTGTTAGGCATGCTCATCCTCAGTAGACGAGAATATTAGAATGTCGTCGATGAAGACTACTACAAAGTGATAAAGGTGTGGCTGAAAGATCTTGTTCTTGAGTCCCATAAACACTGCTGGAGTATTAGTCATGCCGAATGGCATAACTAAGAACTCATAATGGTCGTACCGACATCTGAAATCCATCTCCTGCACATCGTCATCTCGTACTCTGAGCTGGTGATAGCCTGATCTGAGGTCTATCTTCGAGAACCATTGTGCTCCCTTTAGCTGATCAAAGAGGTTGTCAATCCTTAGAAGTGGGTACTTGTTCTTCACGGTTACCTGATTCAGCTATCAATAGTCATACCAAAGTCTCAAGCTCCCACCCGCCTTCATGGCAAACAAAATTAGGGCTGCCCAAGGAGAATCATTGGACCGGATGAACCCCTTCCCCTACAAGTCCTTCAGCTGTACCCGCAGCTCACGAAGCTCTGCAGGAGCCATCTGATACACTGGTGTAGATATCGGTGTCATCTCGGGTTATAAGTAAATTAAAAAGTCCACCTATCTGCGTGGAGGTAGACCCAGAACATTATCAAGGAAGACATCTGCGTATTGAGCCACCACTATAGGATAACTCAGACTCTCCACATGAACCTCTCTGAGGGTAATGCTAGCCAACTGATGAGTGATCAGCTGCACTTTCCTCTGGGTAAGTCTATCCTATGCTTCAAAGTTTCCCTTCTCACCGGTGAAGGTAAAACTAGTCCCATCTATGCATATGCACTACACTTTGTTCCTAATACAGTCAATATGGGCATGGACAGTAGATAACCAGTCCATACCCAAGATGATGTCGTAAGGCTTTGACGCCGCTACTAGGAGATCTCAGCTGAAGCTATCACCTCCTAGAGTAAGCTCACACTACTGGCACTAGTTTGTAATCGTCGAATCTTCTCCCGTAGGAGTCTCTCGACATAATGATCAAGCCATCGGATCTACCGGAATCTCCGAGCTCTGAACGAAGGAAGTTTCAATAAAAGAATGACTAGAACCTGTGTCTATAAGTACTGCAGCTAAGGTGGAGTAGACACAGATCATGACTTGTATCATCTACAGAGTGCCATGGTCATAGGCCTCAGCTGCCTGGAGCCGAGCTCTCCCCTGTCCACCAGCTCCCTGTGGTCGGGGTGGACCACCTGGTGGTGGTGGCGGTAACATCTCAAATCATCACCCACCGCCAGCTACAAGACCTACTCCTCTGCCACGTCCGCCTGCTCCCTGCGGACCTCCACGTTCGAACATTTGTCTCTGCCTGGGCGGTCCTTCAACCATCTTCTAATCATCCGTACGGTGGGTCGGGTAGTCACGAGCCATGTGACCCTACCCGCCGCATGTGAAACACTACCTAATACTCGCATGACTGGTTCTGTCTCTGGTGCCCCACACAAACTTCCCCGAATCCTGTGGTTGTCCACCTGTAGGCCTAGTACTCTTGGACATCTATTACATCTGTCTACTTTCATATGCATAAGACTCTGCTACGTGAAGCCCAGTGGTGGGTCTTGCTGCTGGCGACTGCTCAGCAAGAAAACTCTCCACTAAGAGGGCTCACTCTCGCTCTAACACCCCCGCCTACGTCAGGATGCTGAGAGAAATCATCAAAACCATGATCTCCCACCTGATCCCCTACTCAAAGTTCCGGGCCCAAAATAATGGGTCCTACACCATATCAGTTGAGTAGCACGAGAGGTCGGTGAACCTAACTGAGTATTGAGCCACAGTCATGCCGCCCTGCTGGAGTTGAAGAAGCTTATGTATGCGCACTGCACGAAGGGCCGCTAGGACAAACTCTGCCTGAAACAAGCTCTCAAAGTCTTCCCAGAGAAGTGTCACCTCATCATGAACCTAGAGCATCAAGCTCCACCATCTACCTGCTGCTTCCTATAGAATACTGGTAGCAAATATCACCATGAAATCTTCTGGTGTCCCTACCCGTCGAAAGACTCTCACCACGACCTCTAGCCAATCCGCAACAACCTATGGGTCTATCTCTCCCATAAAACTGGGTGGCCTTTGGAAATGGAACTCATGCAATGTGCTCAAGTGGCGTGCACCCTCTACTGCTAGGGCTGGTGGCATCGGTGGCCCAATGGGTAAAGGTACCCCTGGTGACTCTACTGAAGAGGGCCTTGCACCGAGGCCTCGTCGCTCGGTGGGATATTATCACATACTATACCCAGAACCCTAGCTGGATATCTACGTAGAGGCATCCTAAAAAGAAATAGGTGCCCATAGTCAATAAGTCATACCTGGTGATCTGACTCAAAAAGATCACAAAGAAAACTTTTCTAAGCTTACATGCAATCAATTGTTTCGTGCACTGAGTCAAAAATTAGAAGTCAGGGTCCTGGTGTATGGATATGTCGGCTGCCGCACCAACACTGGGTTCCCAAAACTGATAACCGAACTCACTACACTTAACAATATCACTATTAAAAAGATTAGAGTCCAATGTTATACAGTATAATCGACTCCTCTGATACCAATTTGTCACAACCCGTCCCCCCGAGGCTCGTGTCGTGACTACCCCAAGCCTGACTTCCATAGGCCAGGGGATGGCAAGTAGCACTGAAAGCCGTATCCCCTAAAATCAGGAAGACATTGCCTTTATATCTTGTAAAAACACTCAACCAAGCACAGAGCAAGATACGAACATAAGTAAACTGTATAGAAAAAAGAGTGCTGAAAGTAAGAGGGGCCAGATTACAAGCCCCACAGTAAAGCTACAAGTACAACTGTAAATACAATACAACTGAAGAAAAAGAAAGAAAACTACTGGGTCATCCTCCGAGGTTCCTACTTGAAGGGTAGGTACAGATCACCTCCTCATCACTCCACATCCGCCTGTCTCCTCTGCATACCAGCACACAGTATGGTCCACCTCTGGGCACCATCCTGTCCTGGTACCCTCAGCCCTGATCTGTGCTATCCGTCGTCTGCACCAAACACAACAAGGTGCGGGCGAAGCCTGTGCATGGGTGAGTATAACGATACTCAGTAGGGACCCCGAGACCCTCAAGGTCTCATAAAATCCTCAAAGGATAAACCATAAATCATGTAAAACAATGACAAACCTACTTAGGTATATGACCATACATAAACCTAACTTATCAAATATTACCCATCTCATTCATGAGGAAACACAAGGCCCAACTCCTTAGCCAAAGTACAACTGTTCCATAAAGGAAAGATTACCATGAAGGTAAGTACCACACAGGTGAGTCACATAGAATAATACAACAAAGGTAACACCACGAAGGTAAGTACCACACAGGTGCACCTCAAAGAAGAATACCACAATGGTAAAGACTCAACTCACACCAGGTATAACATAGGTACAATAGTAGAGATGCTTAGATGTAACTACTGAATCATCTTACTCTGTTAAGAGGCATACCCACATAGGATCCTAAATCATAAAATCTGCACAGGATCCTAGTACATCATCATACCCACACAGGATCCAAGTACAAAAGAGCCACATAGGATCCTAGTACATCAACAGACCCACACATGGTCCTAGTGAAGTAGACACACACAAGATCCTAGTACATCATCAGAACCACACATGATCCTAGCACAACAAACCCACATGAGATCCTAGAGTAGTACCACATGGATTCCTAGAGTGGATCCATGTGGGATCCTCGAGCACAGACCCACGAAGTATCTAATTCTCATGTTACAGCCAGCTACAAGGTTCCCTCACTAAGCTCGCTTGATTCTGGGAGGATCCTATACTCAAGCCATAGGTCGATACTCCAACTGCCACAAAGTCCCATGAAGAAGTATCCCAAAGGACCGCCACATAAAAGGGGTCTCAGTGCAATAGACGGTGCGTCAATCAGATGCTTGGTCTGTAAGTTATTGTCCTTTTTGTCCTGAGGGCCGGGTTGGATTCGTGTTCGATCCAACCCGGTCATACCCAACCTTAATCAAAACTCAAGTGGGGTATAGGAAAAGGTCTGTCTCGCCCCAAGGTTTTCGGTGCCGCTGACGGTTCATCAAACGGATGCCCATACCTCAAGAAATGGCTGAAAGAGAGAAAATGGTCAAAGTTGGTCTGGGTCCGGTCCGACCCGACCCGGTTTAGGTCGACCCTGCCCGACCCGAGTCTGGCCCTGGGTCGAACCCGACCCGCTCGTTCTGTTCTGGCCCGCGGTGCGGCGGAATGCTTGGTCACCCCCAGCTGGCCGGATGGCCAGCCGCTCCTCCGCGAAGCGCGGTCGCGCGCTGCGCCATCGCCGGCGGCCGACAGCGAGCCGACCGCCCTTTCCTCGCCGCCGCGGCATAAGGCCGCGGTTCTTCTCCGCCGGGCGGCGTGGACGCGCGCCGCCTCCCTTCGCGCGGCTGGCTGCCGCTGGCCGCCATCCTTGCTCTGCCGCGGCCGACGGGCCGCCATTATTGGAAAAACTGGCTATTGCGATGGGCTATTTGCGACGAGATTAATTCTCATCACAAATAGTCCTTCCCCGAGTTTATTTGCGATAGGATGTTCATCCAATCGCAAATAACAAGTTATTTGCGACGGGTTTTGGGCTCCCGTCACAAAAGGTAATGCACGGTTTGGCACGGGTTGCGCGGTAAAGCGCAAGAAGGTTATTTCCAACGGGGGGATCCCCCCTTCGCAAATAGTGTGCCGGTCAGAGGGTATTTGCGATGGGGCCCGTCGTAAAAGGTGTGTCGGCAGGTCACTTTTTACGACGGGGCCCTTCTCAAATACCCTTTTAACAACCGACAACAATTAATGCGGGCAAAGGTAATTGCGACGGGCCCCGTCGCAAAAAGAACCTTTTGCAATGATAATCCTGTGGCAACTAATCTAACACCATATACCCCCCTCCATTTTTCTTTCTCTTACCTTCATTTCTCACTTCCTTTCTCACTCAAAACTCTATTTTTAGAGTTAAATTTTCTCTGAGTTGGTTTTTTTATGGAGAAGTTGTGAAGTTGCTTACATCAATAGGAGATCAAGTTTAAGGTATTCATTTTTTTTAATTTAGTATTTATTTCATTTTTATGTTTATTTTAATTATTATTGATTAGTTAAATTAGATTTAAATTGTTTTGTTATTTGTATTTATTTGTAATAATAAATTGAAATTAATAATAATAATTCTTAATAATTAGTGATAATTAATAATTATTAACGAAAATTGGTATTGTCTATAAATAATTACTTGTAATTAGTAATTAGTAGTTGTAAATTGTAGTTATTAATATCAATTAATGCTAATTAGTAATAGTTATGTTTAATTAGTAATAGTTATGTTTAATTAGTAATAATTACGGGTAATTAGTAATAAATAGGAACAATTAGTAACAAATAGGGATAATTAGTAATAAATAGGAATAATTAATAATAAATATGTATAATTAGTAATAAATATAAATAATTAGTAATAAATATGAATAAATAGTAATAAATAGGAATAATTAGTAATAAATAGTAATAAATAGTAATAAATAGTAATAATTAGTAATAATTAGTAATAATTAGTAATAATTAGGAATAAATATGAATAATTAGTAATAATTAGGAATAAATATGAATAATTAGTAATAATTAGGAATAAATATGAATAATTAGTAATAATTAGGAATAATTAGAAATAATTCGTAATAATTAGTAATAGTAATAATTAGTAATAAATAGTTATATTTAGAAATAATTAGTAATAATTAGTAATAAATAGTAATAAATAGTAATACATAGGAATAAATAGAAATAAATTGAAATAAATAGGAATAAATAGGAATAAATAGGAATAAATAGGAATAAATAGGAATAATTAGGAATAATTAGGAATAATTAGGAATAATTAGAATAATTAGTAAATAATCGGAATAATTAGGAATAATTAGGAATAATTAAGAATAATTAGGAATAATTAGTAATAATTAGTAATAATTAGGAATAATTAGTAATAATTAGTAATAATTAGTAATAATTTTTAATAATTAGTAATAATCAAGAATACTTAGTAATAATTAGGAATAATTAGTAATAAATAGGAGTAATTGGTAATAATTAGTAATAATTCGTAATAATTAGGAATAATTAAGAATAATTAGGAATAATTATAAATAAATAAGAATAATTAGGAATAATTAGTAATAAATAAAAAAAATTAGTAATAAATAGGAATAATTAGTAATAAATAAGAATAATTAGTAATAAATATGTATAATTAGTAATAAATATGAATAATTAGTAATAAATATGAATAATTAGTAATAAATAGGAATAATTAGTAACAAATACAAATAATTAGTAATAAATAGTAATAAACAGTAATAATTAGTAACAATTAGAAATAAATAGTAATAATTAGAAATAAATATGAATAATTAGTAATAATTAGGAATAAATATGAATAATTAGTAATAATTAAGAATAATGAGGAATAATTAGTAATAATTAGTAATAAATAGTAATATTTAGAAATAATTAGTAATAAATAGTAATAAATAGTAATAAATAGTAATAAATAGGAATAAATAGAAATAAATAGAAATAATTAAGAATAATTAGAAATAATTAGAAATAATTAGGAATAATTAGGAATAAGTAGGAATAATTAAGAATAATTATGAATAATTAGGAATAATTAGGAATAATTAAGAATAATTAGGAATAATTAGTAATAATTAGTAATAATTAGTAATAATTATTAATAATTAGGAATAATTAGTAATAATTAGTAATAATTAGTAATAATTAGTAATAATTAGTAATAATTAATAATAATTAGTAATAATTAGTAATAATTAAGAATAATTAGGAATAATTAGTAATAATTAGGAATAACTAGAAATAAGTAGGAATAATTAGGAATAATTAGGAATAATTAGTAATAAACAGTAATAAATAGTAATAATTAAGAATAATTTGTAATAAATAGTAATAATTAAGAATAATTAGTAATAAATAGTAATAAGTAGTAATAAATAGTAATAAATAGTAATAATTAATAATTAATTGTAATATATAGTAATAAATAGTAATGAATAGTAATAAATAGTAATAAATAGTAGTAATTAGGAATAATTTGTAATAATTAGGAATAATTAGGAATAATTAGGAATAATTAGTAATAATTAGGAATAATTAGTAATAATTAAAAATAATTAGTAATAATTAGGAATAATTAGTAATAATTAGTAATAATTAGTAATAATTAGTAATAATTAGTAATAATTAGGAATAATTAGGTATAATTCTAAATAATTAGAAATAATTAGGAATAATTAGGAATAATTAGTAATAATTAGAAATAATTATGAATAATTTGGAATAATTAGATATAATTAGTAATAATTAGTAACAAATAGCAATAAATAGTAATAAATAGTAATAAATAGTAATAAATAGTAATAAATAGTAATAAATAATAATAAATAGTAATAATTAGTAATAATTAGTAACAATTTGTAATAATTAGTAATAATTATAAATAATTAGTAATAATTAGTAATAATTAGTAATAAATAGTAATAAATAGTAATAAATATTAATAAATAGTAATAAATATTAACAAATAGTAATAATTAGTAATAAAAAGTAATAAATAGTAATAATTAGTAATAAATAGTAATAATAGTAGTAAATAGTAGTAAATAGTAATAAATAGTAATAAATAGTAATAAATATTAATAAAAAGTAATAAGTAGTAATAAATAGTAATAAATAGTAATAAATAGTAATAAATAGTAATAAATAGTAATAAATAGTAGTAAATAGTAATAAATAGTAACTAGTATAGTAATAAATAGGAACAATTAGGAATAAAATCAATTGTAATAAATTGTAATAACTTGTAATAACTTGGCACAATTTCAGTGGATTGATGACACTCCTTTTGCTCAATGAATCTTCTCCTTTTAACTTTAACCGACTCAAAAAATTATGAAAATTATGTTTCTACGTATGTACATTCAATCTTGTATGCATGAGTTTGAATATGAATTCGTAGGACCACATTTTTCATAATGTGTTTAGGCGGTGATAGTTACAAGAAGATGATTCATCGACGAAAAGGGGGCTCCTTTGTAGGGCGACTCATTTACTTGCAACTTTCTCACACAGAAATCACAATGAAGAATCTACTCAGAGGTAAACATATTAGATAGTGTATTTATAATTTTAAATTATTCAAAAATAGTAATGATTTTATATTTTGTAGAAAAGTATTGAACAAGGAAGTTGAAAACAATCATTATTAGATGATCACGCTTTGATAAATCAGCGTAGAAATCCAAACTGTTTTGGTTTAAATCCTGTATATGTTGAGGGTGTTGAATCTTTCTTATCATTTGCATCATCAAAACTAGATTATGTTTTAGAAGGCACAAAAAAGTGTCCTTGTAAAAAATCTGCTATCAGAACATTTGACACATTTGACAAGGTTGGGGGACATCTCTTACGGTTTGGTTTTCAACTAGATTATGTTTTTTGGTATCAACATGATGAAAAAAATTAGAGATAAGATAATAAAAACTTGATTCTAGTTCCATCACAGTTTCAAAATTTAGTACATGATGTTACAGTTCTATCTGTTCAACAAACTAAAACTCAAGATGATACTAATTTAACTCCTGAGTTGGAACCATCCAAATTTTATGATTTATTGAGGTTTGTTGAGGATGAATAATATCTTTGTTTCAGGATAAGAAAATAAGAAAAAGTTGCAAAATTTATGGATATTAAATTAGATAATGAAATGTCAAACAAATGTTTTGATTAGATATTTTCTTTGGTTAAAACACTGTTACCTGAAGGAAATGTGTTTCCTACAAATTACTATGAGAGAAAGAGGATGGTTCGTAATTTGGGCCATAGTTATCAGAAGATTCACGCATGTCTAAATGATTGCATCTTATATTCTGGTGAAAATGATTTGTTGGATAGTTATCCCACATGTGGATAATCGAGGTATAAATAAGATCAACCAGGGAAGTCTAGATCGAATCCAATAAAAAAATTGAGATATTTCCCCCTTACACCCAGGTTGTAACATTTATTTATGTCTCAAAACACAACGTCAATGATGTCATGGCATAAAACCAAGATTTCAACTGATAAAAGATTGAAATATCCATCTGATGGTGATTCATGGAAACATTTTGACCATCTACATCCGTTTTTTTCTTTAGAAGCCCGAAATGTGTGATTGGAACTTTCTACTGACGGTTTCTGTCCATTTGGTTCTTATTGTAGTCAATATTTATGTTGTTATATCTTTATAACTCCGTACAATTTACCTCCATGGATGTTGATGAAGGATCCCTATATATTTTTGACCTTATTAATCCCAGGACATCCGAAAAAGAATATTGATGTTTATTTGAAACAATTGATTGATGAGTTAAATGCATTGTGGAGTGATGGTGTTAGTACATATGATGTTGCTATGAAACAAAATTTCATATTAAAAGCTGCATTGATGTGGACGATTAGTGAATTTCCATCATATGAAATGTTATCTAGCTGAAGTAAA
This sequence comes from Viscum album, assembly GCA_963277665.1. Lineage (NCBI taxonomy): Eukaryota > Viridiplantae > Streptophyta > Magnoliopsida > Santalales > Viscaceae > Viscum > Viscum album. The sequence goes on from OY728139.1 coordinate 293,058,699, forward strand.
CATGGTCCGAAATCATATCCTTACTGTATGAAAGGCAACAAATCCTTTATGCTCATCAATGGAAAAAAACCATGGTATTTTGACAGTCACCGCAGATTTCTTTCAACCGATCATCCTTTTCAGAGGAACAAATCTCATTTCAGAAAAGGTAAAATTAAAAGGGATGAACCTCCAAAAATGATCTCAGGTATAGAGTTAAAATGAGTTGTATTTTCATTACCTCCCATCATATTTGGGCCAACAGTAAACCAACAGAAAATTCATGGATTTGGGAAAGAACATAATTGGATAAAATGAAACATTTTTTTGGGATCCTTCATATTGGTCTGATGTGTTGGTCCGCCACTTGTTGGATGTCATGCATATTAAGAAGAACCATTTTGATAAATTATTTCATATAGTTTTGGATACACCAGGTAAGACCAATGATAATGTAAAGGCACGATTAGATCTTGCCCAAATTTGTAGGCGACCAGAACTTGAAAAATTTTAAAATATCAGATCACAGAGGTTAATAGAGCCAAAAGAAGCTTATACACTGTCCAAAGAGAGTCTTTTATTGTTTCGTTAGTGGATTGTAGATTTATGACTTCCATATGGCTATGATTTAAATTTGGGAATATGTGTTAAGAATGGTTATATTTCTGGATTATAAATTCATGATTGTCATGTTATAATGGAAATAATTATGCCAATTGGATTTAGAGGTTTTTTGAATTCTATGATTTGGGATTTGATAACATACATATCATATTTTTTTTCGAGACATTTGTGTAGAGACAACAGACTATGATGCAGTAAGAAAACTAGAAGAAGATGTTGCTGTAATTATATGTAAACTGGAAAAAATATTTTCACCGGCTTTCTTTGACTCAATGGAACATCTGATATTACATTTGACACATGAAGCTAAATGTGGAGGTCCAGTACAGTTTTGATGGCTGTACCCATTCAAGAGATGCATGCAGAAATTGAATAAAAAAGTACGTAACAAAGCATCAGTTGAAGGCTCAATTTCTGAAGCTTATTTTCAAGAGGAAATTTCTTTTTCCCGCTCTCATTATTTTAAATCTCAATATCCCTCAAAACACAATTGCATGGGAAGAATCTAGGGGAATGTTAATGATGAAATGGACAATCAATTATCATTTTTTAATCAGCCAAATATTGGTTTTGGTGGAGTTCATGAACGATGGCTTTAAGATGATGAACATTACAGAGCTCATACATATGTTCTACTCAAATGTGAAGAAATGACATCATCTGTACTATGAGTGCTTATATCACTTATTCTATAATTTATGTTATAGTATTTAAATTATTTTATTTGTAGGTTATATGATAATCATATCAAGAAATAACTTCCACAAATTACAACATTTTCTCTTGAAGAATGCAGACAATTTTTTTTCTCATGGGTTTCAAAAACTGGTAACGTAAATTATTAATGGTTTAATATCAATTCAGTTTATTATTTATTATATTGATAATTGTTTTAAAAAATTTCAGGTGTCTCAACATGCTGATAAAATTGATAAGCAACTATTTATATTGGGTAACCCACCATCCAAAATGGTTAAATCTTATAATGCATATGTGGTGAATGGTTTTCGATTTCATACACGTGCATATTGGGAATAAAAAAATGAAAAATGAAGTTTTCTTGAGAGGATCGCATCACAGAGAAATTGAAGTTGACTTTTATGAAATTCTGGATGAAATTATAGAGCTGTGTTATCTAGGACAGAATTACATAACGTTGTTTAAATGTTAGTCATTGGATACTGAAAGGGGCTTGAATTTTCATCTGACTTATAGAATCTTCGATATTAAATATAAAAGTCTTCTTATAGTAAATGAACAATTTTTACTGGCTCAACCAGAACGCCAAATTTATTACGCAAATTACTATGATACTTCAAGAGACTTGATTGATTGGTGGAGAATAATAAAAATTAAATCTCGGAAAAATCAGTTTAATCAAACTGAACGTGGTTCTGCTGAAGTGGAAGGAATTAAATTTTTTCAAGAGACTAATAAAAATAAATCTTTTTCATAAAGATCCATGAATATTGAAGATGACACTCCACAATTAAGGATCAATGATAACGAAGATGTTAATGATGTCACAAATGAATTTGAAATGACAAGAAAAGATGAAATTGAAACTCATATGGATATTGATGATGATGAGGATGAAGATGAAAACATTGGCATTGATAGCTATGTAGATGAGGATAAAGATGGAAATTTACACAATTAAATGCTTGTTATAATCATAACTAATATATATCTATATATGATAGTTATTTTTAACTCTCTACTAATAGCAATCATTTTGTGTTTCAGATGGATCCTGGTCTATTTCGCAAGTTGCAGGAGGGTGATCTACCTTTGGATGAGGGGGATTGTGGAGCATCTGACCCTCAGCCTACTGATAGTTCAGGGGGTACGAGAAGGGGGTGTGGTCCTCCATGACTGATGATTCCTGACCCTATTTCTAAGTGACGTCCACGTCTTGGCTTCGATCCATGCACACGACGATAGGGTAAACTATGTATTTTAGTTATCTTTCATTAATTTATTTATATATATACTAATTATTTGATTATTTATTCATTTTTCATAGTATTGTGCATGTAGCTATTGGACAGGGGAGTACTATCTTACACAATTATTTTTCTCAGCCATAGATCACATGAGAATAGATTCTCATTGATGTACGACGCGACATGTTTGATCATTGGCTGGTACATAAATAAATAATATTTATTTTTAAATTTATTTTATTAATAAGTTGATATTATAAATTATTTTTAGGGTTTATGGTACCCCATCGATGATATCATGCGTGACGCTATCCATGTGGCATGATAGATGTCTATGCATGACCATTTCCGTCAGTTTTTGCACAATTTTAGAAGAACAACCATTAAGAAAGCAGGAGTGACAGAATTTGATGAGTCGTGTAGAGCCCACTGACTAGAGTAAATTTCATCTCACATTTGGGATGGATTATGTCTACACTAGTTGGGTGGTGGATTTCAGAGGAGATCTTCAGGGGGATGGCAGAACTGGGGTAGATAGGAGGTGACACATCGAGCTAGTAGTCGTACATTCAGTACGCATAGAGAGCATATGGTAAGTATATTTTTTAAATATTTTATATAAATTTAAATATAAACAGTTTGTTTTATATTTCTGTAGGCAGTCGAGCATCTTGATATTATGGAGTTCGACGTTTATCGAAGGATGTACAGTAATCCAACCACTAAAGAGATTAGAGGTGATCGCCAGTGTCATATTATGGTTAGTATTATTATTTTTTTCAGTTTGACAACTAACTGCATATAATATTTTCAGAATTTTAATTTCAAATTGGAATCGAAGAAGACATATGAGGTTGAGACCTCTCAGGAACAGGCTGAGAGTCAGAACGAGACGACTGAGCAGACCAGTGCCCACTATTTTGATGAGGCAACATGGATGTAGGCGACTCGGTATGGCTTTGAGAAGAGCCGAGTAGTTGGTATCTACTCTTATTTGACTCTTGGTACTTATTATGGTACTACAGCGATGTCGGAGTCCAGCTCGAGAGTAGCTCGTGGAGAGGCATCATCTTCCGCCTCACATTATTAGGAGCAGTTACGAACTCAGGCTGAGCTTATAGAGAGTTTGCGGAAGCCGCATGAAGAGATGTGTCGACGGCAGCAGTAGCAGCAGCAGGATGAGGAGGAGATGCATCGATGATAGCAGCAACACCAGCAGCAGCATCACGAGCAGATGGAGTACATGCGCTGTCTGACTCGTAGTTTAGGGATGGAGTTTCCTCAACCATATCCTACAACTTCTCCACCTCTTCCAGAAGATGACCCCCCAGGGATTTCTTTTTCATGTTAAAAACATTTGAACTCAAGATTTATTGTAATATGAACTATTTAAAGTTTCTGTCTTTTATATTGGTGCAAATATTGCATTTTTTTTATTTTTTAATATTTATTATTAGTATTATATTTTTTAATATTTGTTAATTTTACTAATAATAATAATACTTTATGATTTCTTTATATTTTTTTTATAAATATTGAGAATTTTAATATTTTTTTATTTTAATAATATTAATATTAATTATTTATTAATCATAATTTTATTAAATATATTTTTTTAGTATTATATTTTTTAATGTTTTTTTATTTTACTAATAATAATATTTTTTATTATTTTATTATTTTAATAATAATAATTTAATTTTTTCATTAATCATAATTTTATTAAATATATATTTTTTATTATGTTTAGTATTTGCGACGAGACCTTTTGCGACGGGCTCCCATCATAAAAAATTTAAATACAATTTTTTATTATTAGTATTTGCAATGAGACTGTTGTCCCATCGCAAAATGTTTTTATATATATAATGTATATAATCATAGGCTTATTTGTGACGGGCCCATCACAAAAGGTTTATTTATATGTAATTCATATAATCAGAGTCTTATTTGTGACGGGCCCATCGCAAAAAATTGTATTTGCAACACCGTTTTCTACAACGAGCTATTTGCGACGGGGCCCCGTTACTAAAGCCTATTTGTGATGGGATCCCGTCAAAAATAGCCCGTCACAAATACCTCTAATTCCAGTAGTGTGAAGATCTTCTTCGGTGCCGTGGTTGCACCGCCTCCTTCGTCGTGGCCGACCGGAGTGCCGACCACTATTCCCGAGCCCCCCTAGTGTCGGTCGCTAGCACCGGTCGTCTTCCTCCTCCATCATATAGAATGCACCGAAAATCAGAATAATTACAGAGTGGTTGGTCCATGTTCGTTTGGCCCGCAACCTTCGTGTTAGAGCGGTAGTAAGTGGATCATGGGGAGAGATTCAACATAAAAGAAAAATCAAAGAATATTAATAAAAAACACACCCCTACTTTGAAGGTTCTGAAGGAGGAGGTGCAGGGAAGAAGACAAAGTCATTGAAGAATGTCGGCGTTCGTCATCTCCACAAGGAACTTCTAATCCGGGCTTAGGGTTAGTTCCTCGTTCTTCGTTTCGTGGTTCGGGGTTGCTCGTCACCACCCGCCTAAATCGGCTCCGTCCTCCAAGTGTCGGGCGTCGCAACACTTTACCAAAGCTTCGTCGCTTGGTGAAGCCGTGCCAAATCCTCCCCCCCAAGCTACATATAAATAGAAGAGGGGGAGAGTAAGTAACAATAATGGAATTTATTAAGGTTCATTTAATATGAACCTTCCTAAATTCCAACGACACTGTTACTTAGTATTTTATAATTTTAAACAATTAATTTATGTTGGCACAATTAAATGTTGACACATTTAATAAATTTTCATTGGCTTAACTAATTAAATGGGGAGTTGAAAGGTTTTACCCCATTAAGGAGGGTTCGGGTGGTCCCCACCACCATAACCCATGTAGATAGGTTTCAATAAAAATAAAATAAAACTTGTTCTTTATTTTATTTTTATTTCCACATAAAACACAAAAATAAACTTTCACCCTCGACCTACTGCGGTTGAGGTGAAGGTCTCCTTAAGAGAATACCAGTGCTATGATTTCAATGGTGTCCTCAGATTTCAATTCCGAGCACTAGTTCATAAGTTAAAAAAACCCGCTCACACGTTTACTGAACGTACCCGAAAAAAAGTTCACAAATTCACTATGGGCACACTGGACCTCGGAATCACACACCGTTAATTTTCGTGGACTCATAAAATTACCATATAATTAAAAAAAAATTACATGGAATTTTCGGGTCTTTAGATTACATATTCTAGATTTCATAATGTTTATAGAATACTCTCTATTATATTTCTTCTCCTCTCCCACTTATTCAAGAAATTAAAACACCGTCCGTGATGTGTCGATTTACCGACATTGTGGGCAATGTGATTTCAATTCTTTTTACTTCCTTCAAGATTGGTCATGAAAACATTTTTATAGTTGAAAAAGATTATAATTTATGTATTATATTTTATATAAGGTTCTGGAATCATTTTTTATACGTGTTATTAATTTATAAAACCAAATGAGTTCTTTACGATTGAAGAATATCCAAAATGACCTAAACAAATATCAATAATGTTTCAACTTATGTATCATCCTCATGTCATAATTCAAAATGATAAATGGTATAATTTATGGTTGTAGAAATATATAAATACCACTCCATTCCAATTCTTGAGTTTCACTTCCTATCGATAAGAATATCTATCATGAACTGATCATGGAAATCATGTAAAGAACGCACCCAAATAAATGAAAGGAACAAAATACTAACAATAAAAGGGTGAAATAATGTAATGAAATGATCATACAAGGTATTATAAAGATGAATATGTTTTTTTAAGATATTAATAACACTATTTTAACCATTATATAGGAGTTTTAAATGATTTTAAAGTAAGAAAAACCTGAGGTAATTGAATTCATAACCCTATTTCCTTTCTTTGGGTTAACATTCTACTTCATTATTTATGTGGTATTAAAATTGTTTTTGTGATGAATTTTTTTTATATTATGTCTAATTATGTGTATTTACAGTTTATATATATATTACATACAACCTATTAAGTATCACTTCAATTATATGATATTTTTAAGGGTCTTTTTTTAAGTACCCCTTTTAAATTCTATTTTACAAAATTCAAAAGCAATGTTTTTATGCAATTATTCATGTTGTATGATTATGTTATGGTTATTGGGAATTTTTTTATAATTAATGGTGGGACCTATATATCCCTAAAATTCATTGGTTATATGTAAGTTGGAGGTTGGACGTATGGTTACTCCATGTGTAAATGCGATGGTTAAAAGAATTGTAAAGTAGCCATGAGGGTTATAGATTATAAGGTATCCAAGAGGGTTAAAATATTATGTATGTAATGACCCAATATACCTTTATGTTTCTATTTATTTTCTTATGTTTTTTGGGGCTCTTGTAGAAATATCATGTTTTACAAAGTAAGTATATTAGGTTGACAAGTATGCCTTTTGAAAATGATTTCATACGTTACACGTATTCACGTACTAATGTGTTATTTCCTTCTTTTTATATACCTTACTGAGATTTTTGTGCTTTTCCCAAGTTTTTAAATGATTTTCATAGGTTATAAGGATGTGTAATAAAAAAATTGAATCCAAGCTAAATTTTTGAATAATTTTTAAAGAATTAATGTTTTATTTAAAAGGTTTTATATTTTGGAAGAAATGAATGCTCTTATTACTGAATCCACTATGTATTAATGTAAAATGTTATGAAAGTATTATGCCTCAATTATCTAAAACTCTAAAATTGAAAATATCCTTAATTTTAAAGGAATTAATTTTTTGATTAAATTCAAGATTATGTAATGTAATAAGTCTAGGTCCTTATAGTTGGTATCAGAGGATTGATTAAATAACTTTAGAGGTTAAGGTGATGTTAATAGAAAACCATACATGATTTTTACTTTATGGTTAATTTGAAATGATATAGCAATTAAATATTATCACGTTACTCTGACTAAGATATTTTTTTTTCAGAATCGTTTTCAGTACAAGAAACATGGAATCTGGAGAGGAGATGCACTGACAGAACGATATCCATCTGAATATGCATCCCAGAATGGTAGGGATTGGAACTGAGTAGTTTTTGAGAGTAATTGATCAACCAATGCAAGAAATAAATTATGGAGGAATATATGTAAGATAAGAAATAGAGGTACCAAAACAAAACATGAAAATAGTTGAACATTTTATGAGATAAAACCCTCATGATTACAGTGGATATTATGACCTAGTAGTAGCTGAAGGATGGATTGAAGACCTTGAAAAGATATTCGATGTTATAGGATGTATAGATTATCAAAAGGTAAGTCTTTCGATTTATCATTTTGAAGGTTAAGTTGATCTATAGAGTTCAATGGTAAATAATATCAATGATATAGAATATATTTATTCCTTAGAGTGGAATTAACTTAAAAGACTTTTCCTTGAAAAATATTTTCCTATGGTGGTGCGACATAGGATGGAGAATAAATTCCTTGAATTGAAGTTGAAGGACGAAGATTCAGTGGATGTATATAAAGAAAACTCCAAATATTATTCTGGATCTTAATAAACAAATAAACTGCTTTTTCTCTGGATTGAAGCTTAGGTATCGAAGGGAATTGACCTCCCGTGAATTCAAAAGTTATTAAAAACTTATCCAATGTGCTGAGAGGGTTGAGATGGAGTTTGCTGATGATAAAATGTATTTTTTCAATAAGGAGAAGAATAGGTATAAATATAAAGCGATGGGTAAGAATCAACTAAAAAAATATGATGGTAATAAAATCCAATTCTCAGTTTGTCAAAAGTGTAGCAAAAATCACCTTAGGGAATGCTTTACAAAAATTGGGAAGTTTTTAAAATGTGGTAAGTTTAGACATATGTCCTGAGATTGTAATGAAAATGATCTTAAGACTAATCTTGATAAAAAAATTGTAAAATGTTTTAAATGTGGTGAGATGGGTCATTATGAAAATGCCTACCCAAAGAGAGATCCAAATGATGCAAAGAAGCCAAAATATAAAAAGAAAGGTGTAGTGAGATCGTTTGCGACTACGTCCGCAGATGCTGATCCATCTAATGAAGTTGTATCATGTACATTGTTTATTTACTCAGATTTTTTGAATGTTCTATTTGATACAGGGTCTACAAATTCATTTATTTTTGATGAATTTTCTATTAAATTGGAAATATCACCTGAACAAATGAGACTAGAAATTATTGTTAAAACACAAGGGGAAATATTATAGAAAAGATGAATTATAATAATCTTTCTATTGTGGTTTGTGGAAAGAATTTACCTGCAAACCTTGTTGTTTTTCCCTTAGTATTGTTTTATGTCATTCTGTTAATGGATTGGATATCTATTTATCATGCTAAGATTGAATGTTGAGATAAAAAAGATGTATTTTAGAAAGAGTTTTAGTTTTTATTAAATAACGGACCCATAAAATTGATAAGATATCAAGAAGATGAGAAACATTTGAAAGATGGAAATGAAATTTATCTTGGCCATATTTTTGAAAACAAGGTAACTGTCCAAATTAATAATGTGCTAGTGGTAAATGAATACCTTGATGTTTTTCTTGATGAGATACCCAGTGTCATACCTGACCGGGAAGTCAAATTCATAATTGACTTAGTTCCCAATGCTAAGACAATTTCAAAACCCCCATATTGAATGGCTCAAATGGAACTTCTGGAATTGAAAAATCAGTTGCATGATGTTGTTTATAAATGCTTCATTCATCCTAGCACTTAACTATAGAGTGATCCTATTTTGTTTGTAAAAAAGAAAGATGGTTCCATGAGACTCTTCATTGATTATAGAGCTTTGAATAACATCACTGTTAAAAATGGTATCCTTTGCATCATATCGATGACATATTTGATCTGCTCTAGAGATCTTAGTACTTTTTCAAGATTGACTTGAGATCCACATACCATCAGCTAAAGGTGAAGGAGGATGACATTCTGAAAAAAACATTTCATACTAGATATGGAAATTATGAAGTTGTTTTTATGCCATTTGGGTTAACCAATACACCTACTATATTCATGAATCTTTTTAATAGAATATTTCGTGAGTTCTTGAATAAGTTTTTGGTTGTATTTATTGGTGAAATTCTATTATTTTATAAGAATAAAGTGGATTATAAAAAACATATAAGGGTTGTTTTACAAACCTTAAATAAAAATAATTTTTATGGAAAATTTAGAAAGTGTGATTTTTGGTGTCAATATATTTATTTTATTGGGAACATTGTAAATAAGGACAGAAAAATAGTTGATCCTGCCAAAAAAAGTGGTTCATGAATGGAAAAGACCCAAAAATGTTACAAAGATTCATAGTTTTATTGGATTAGCAGGTTATTAGTGACTATTTGTTAAAAACATTGCACAATTATCTATCCCTCTAACTAAGTTAATGTGAAAAGGGGTCAAATTTATCTGGACATAATAATGTGATGTTTATTTTCATGAACTGAAGATGATATTGGTGAATGCATTGGTTTTGGACCCGCCTTCCCGAAATGGAATGTTTTTCATCTATAGTGATGCTTCATTAAAGGGGCATGGTTTTGTTCTAATGTAGAATTATCAGGTAATGGATTATGCTTCTAGATAACTAAAACCTCATGAGTTAAATTATCCCACAAATGATTTGGAATTGGAAGCTGTGGTTTTTTCTTTAAAAATTTTGTGGAATCATTTATATGGAACCAAATGTCAAATATATACTGACCATAGAACTCTTAAGTATATATTTACATAGAAGGAATTAAGCATGAGGTAGATAATGTGGCTTGAACTAATAAATGATTATGATTTCATGATCAATTACTATCTGGGAAAATTATCTAAAGTGGCAGATTCCTTTATTTGAAAACATTATGAATCATTAATAATGTTACGTTTAGAACATGATCCCTTGATTAATGATTTGATGATTTTTTTCCTAGAAGTTGTTGGTGCTGAAATACCTCCGTTTTGTTTTAGGTTTCAAGGAAGTCATTGTTATCAGACAGAATTAAGCAATTGCAGAAGGAAGACCATGAGATATAAAAAAAATATAGAATTGGTTAAAATGGGAAAGTTGCCAAAATTTTACCTTGATAAAGATTTTGTTTTATGATTTGGAAAAAGGTTGTGTGTGCCTTGTGTTTCATAGTTGAAGAAAGATTTGTTGTGTGATGCTCATAGTTCTCCATTTTCAGTTTATCATGGAAGTACTGAGATATATAGAGACCTTTAGGAGTATTATTGGTGGGATGGAATAAAAAGAGATATCACTGATTTTACCATGAAATGTTTCACATGTCAATAGGTTAAAGCATAGTGGAAATTACCAAAGGGGACTCTTCAGCCTTTTCTAGTGCCAAAGTGGAAATGAGAGAATGTATGCATGGAATTTTTGGTTGGATTATCTAAGACTTCTCTAGCTAACAATTATATTTGGGTTGTTATTGATCGACTGAAAAAATATGCACATTTTATTTCTATTCAAGATTCAATATCTTTGGATCAAATTTCTCAAATGTACCTCAAAGGGATAGTTATGTTACATGGAGTTCCTATTTCCATTGTATCTGACTGAAATCTCAGGATCACTTCTAACTTTTGAAAGGGCCTTCATAACTCGTTGGGAAAAAAAATAAATTTCAGTATATCTTTTCATCCTCAATTATATTTTTAGTCAGAATGAATGATTCAGAATTTGGAGGATATGCTTCGATCTTGTTCAATGGACCACTAGGGAAGTTGAGATCATAATATTTCTTTAGATGAGTTTTCTTATAAAAACAGTTTTCATTCTAGTATATAGATGACACCTTTCGATGCACTGTATAGGAAGCGGTGTAGAAATCTAACTTTTTTGGGATGAATTCGGGTAAAGGATGTTGATGGTACCACAATTAGTTGAGAAAGTTTATGAGAAAGTGAAGATGATCCAGAAACACATCAGGATAGCCCAGAATAGACCGAAAAGTTATGCAGACAGCAGGAGGAAAGACTTTTCTTTTCATGTAGGTGATCATGTTTTTTATATAATCTCACCATGGAAATGTATTATTCATTTTGATAAGAAAGAAAATTTATGCCCATGTTTCATTGGACCTTACAAAATTCTAGATAAAGTTGGACCATTCACCTACTGAGTAGATTTTCCTCTGAATTTATCTCAGGTACAAAGTGTTTTTCATGTTTCTATGTTGAGAAAGTATGTGCCAAGTTCAACTCATGTTTTGATCCCATCGGTAGTTTAGCTACAAGAGAACATTTATTAAGAAGAGAAACCTATTTAGATTCTTGATCGAAGGGAACAAGTATTGTGGAATAAAGTAATCCACTAGGTAAATGTTTTTTGGAGAAACCACATGGTTGAAAAAGCAACATGGAGTCTGAAGATGCTATGCGGGAAAGGTACCTTCACTTGTTTAATAATTAAATAAAATTATGAGGATGCAATTTCCATAAGGTGAGGATAATGTTACACCCTTAGGTTTTAAAAATAAATTGAAATGCATGAAACTTTGTTTTAAGTAGATTTTTATAACTATCTTTTAAACATAATTTTTCGGCTTCTATGTTTTGAATTTCAAAAAATGATCATCTACAATTGTGATCATTATGTTATTTAGAGTCTGACAGGACCAACTTGTTTTTTTGGTGAATAATAACATACCCCAATAAATAGTAATATGACCATAATGAATATTAAATTGTATTATTATTTTATTTTCTTAATTCATTAAGATAATGTCAACTTGATTAATTTTTCAAGGTGTTAAAAAATGAGTTATAGATTTAAAATTTATATTATGGAATTAATCATGATTTTATATAAAAATTAAATTAATAATATTTAGAAAATTATTTTCAAAAAATGGAGTTCATTTTTTAATTATATATGTCGAAAAATGGTTAGGTTGAATTTTTGGGATTTTTTTGGGTATTATTGAATTTTTGATGAATAGTGAAATACGATAAAATACAGTATATTCAAATTATCAGTTAAATACACTATTTATGACATCATAAGTGATTAAAGACCACTTATTTAGAACTAAAATTCCATTATTACTATTTGGGGTCACATGAATTAAGACTATTCATAGTCTTGATGAAAAATATTATAATAATGATTAAAATAATGAAAAATACCTCATCTCCTCCACTATAAATACCACCCACATTCCCCTCTTCCTCCCACACCTCCCAAGCAATGAGCCTTATCTAGGTTTTTCCCAATACTCCTCCCACGGATCTTCCCCACTTACTAGAGCTGATGGTCTCCCCAAAAGGTGAAAACCAAAGGCCTTAAAAGGATATTAAGGAGAAAAGATCAAAAGGTAAACATTCTCTTTTGTTTTATTTCTTTTCTTTTCATTTTATTTTAAATTATTATTCTTTCCTCACCTCCATTTATCTAAGAGGAATTAATGATATAGTATCATACATATTCTGGATTTCATCATGTTTCTAGAAAACTCTCCATTATACTACCTCTCCTCTCACACTTATTCAAGAAATTATAACATTGGCTGTGATATGTGGATTTATGGACATCATGGGTGATGTGATTTCAATTACTTTTACCTCCTTTAAGATGTGCAATTAAACAATTTTTATGGTTTAAATAGATTATAATTTATGTATTATATTTTATATAAGGTTTTGGAATCATTTTGAACACATTTTATTACTTTATAAAACAAAATGAGTTCTTTACGATTGAAGAATTTCCAAAATAACCTAAAAAAATATCAATAATGTTTTAACTTATGGATCATCCTAATGTAAGATTTAAAAATGATAAATGGTATAATTTATGGCTATAGAAATATATAGATACCACTCTATTCCAATTCTGAAGTTTCACTTCCAATCGACAAGAATATCCATCATGAACCGATCATGGAAATCATGTAAAGAACACACCCAAATAAATTCAAGGAACAAAATACTAACAATTAAAGGGTAAAATGGTCCAATAAATGATAATATAAGGTAGTATAAATATAAATATGTTTCTATGATATATTAATAACACTATTTTAACCATTATATAAAAGGTTTAAACTAGTTTGAAGTAAGACAAACCCAAGGTAAGGGAATTCATAACCCGATATCCATTCTTTGGGTTAACATTCTACTTCATTATTTATGTGATATTAAAAATTTTTATGTGACTAATTTTTTTAAATTACATTTAATTATATGTATTTACTGTTTATATACATATTACATCCACTCTATCTAGTCTCACTTCAATTATATGATATTTTTAAATGGAATTTCTTTTTAAAATTCTCTTTTAAAATTCTGTTTTATGAAATTCAAAAGAAATATTTTTATGAAATTATTCATGTTGTATGATTGTGTTCTGGTTCTTGGGAATATTTTATGAGGAAGGTTGGGACCTATATATCCCTCTAATGCATTGGGTATGTGTAATTTATAGGTCAGCCGTATGGTTACTCCAAGTGTAAATGCGATGGTTACACGAATTGTATGGTAGCCGTGAGGGTTATAAATTATAAGGAAGCCAAGAGGGTTACAAGATTATGTATGCAATGTCACAAGATAACTTTATGGTTATATTTACTTTCTTATGTTTTTTCGGGATCTTTTGAAAATCTCATGTTTCAAAAAGTAAGTATATATGGGAAACAAGTATGTCTTTTGAAAACGATTTCAAACGTTTCAAGTATTCATAGACTAATGTGTTCTCTCCTTCTTTTTATAACCCTTACTAAGATTTTGGTGCTTATCCCATTTTTTAAATGGTTTTCATAGGTTATAAGGATGTGTAAGATAATGAAGGAATCCATGTTAAATGTTTGATGAATTGTCAAGGAAATCATGTTTTATTTTAAAAGTTTCATTATTTTGGCTGAAATGAATACTGTTTTTATGGTATCCACTCTGAATTAAGGTGAAATGTTATGAATGTATTATGTCCCAATTCTCTAAATCAATAAACATTCAAAGATTCTCAATGTGAGAAAAAGTGATTTTTTTTCTAAATTAAATATTATTGAATTTAATAAGGCCGAGTCCTTATAATTAACATAAAAGTTAGGTTGAAATTATAGTCACTCACTTTGAAATGAATTAATGTATACCTTGAAAAATAACCCAATTCTTACCATGTGTACATATCATGATATGTCTATAAAAAAATTCACCGGTTATCATTAATAATCACATTAGATGCATCATGATAACCCAAACATGTGGAATGAAAAACAATCCCATGGATATACCAATAATTTTTGAAAACAGCTCTATGGTGAAACACCCCTTATAATGTAACACAAAATCCCATGAAAATGGTTATGGATTAGTACCATCATTGTCTAGCCAAAAAATAATTTGGTCTTGGTAGGTAAATAAGAAAAACTTAATTAATCAATTATTGACATATACAACTTAGCCTCTACCAATGAAGAAGAAATTCACTAAAACCTTTACCCATTTGATATGTTTTCACCTATATAATAAGTATAGATACCTTATCCTTCCACACATTCCATTAAATTATTTAAATCATAGTAAAGCATAATATTACATGCCAAGGATTGTAAAGTCTAGCATCCTGGAAGAAAAGGTACATAAAACCTAAAACATGGGACTAAATATAACATTTATTTATTTATTCTTCATAAAGAGATCCTAAATTCCATTGTGATCATACATATTCATAGGATAACTTGGAGATAACATAAACAAAGGGATAAGCTAAAAAATTCTTTAAGGGGATTAACTTAAGAATAAAGCTTTAGCACATGGGTTAGAAGGAATAACATAATGATATAAAAATGAATGGAACATATGTAATACTCACATATAAACATGGGACCATATAAAAAAGAATTCATAGTAATGTGTTATAAATATAAAACATGAAGTTATCATGATTATAGGCTTGTTACACATAGAGGAGCACAAGTCAAGGTTAACCACCAAGATCATTACAAATAGTAGTACAGGTCAAGGCTAACCACCAAGACCATTGCACATAACGTCTCATGAGACTCAACGTTACCCAATTCATTGGAGTGATATATGGGTAGACACATTATAACATGTTCATGAATATTATTTCCATATATAGAATCATATATAATCAATCATACATAATCATAAGGGTTAACCATGATAAGAATTGGGTATCATAAACATGTCATAAATCACAACAAATGGGAGTATCATAAAAATGTTCTCGAAGAAATGGAATTAGATATTAAATGGGAAATCAATAGGTATAATAAGAATATATCATGAAATATTATGTCACTTGAATAAATTTCATGTAAAAATAGTACTTATGAAACTTTGGAATTAAATATTTTTTGTGTGGTTAGAGGAAAATACTAATGATAATTTAGATTAGAAAAGGGAATAATAATTTGTATAAAAAAAATAAGTAAACCAAGAAGGTTTTCAAAATATAAAGGCTAATTTTATAAAAAAAATATTGGCTTTAAAATAGATTATATAGTTTATTTGATAATGGGTAAGAATTCATGATGTTTCCCTTAAATGATTTCTCTTATCCCGAAGTATTGAGGAGAGAAACACTTGAAAAAATGTATATCCCTAAAAGAGAAAGGTGAGTAGAACATTATAAATGAGTTTGGTTCATGTAAACAAAATTTAGAATATGTTCATAAAAATAATAGATAACTCATTTGGATAAAAATAAATATAGAACAGCATGAAGGAATAATTGAGGTTCAGGTTGAATCCCTTACCTTACGTCTGATGGTGTCCTTAACTAGATCTTAATATCCTGGAAAACCAAATTAAATTCATTAATTATTATTTCACAATACTCTTATTTATGTAATTAATTTATTATGACCTTATTAAGTTCATTTATGACCTTTTTGATGGGTTAATAGGTTCAATTTCATTGTTTGTTTCCTTAGTTTTCATGATTGGTTTACTTATATATATGTACAGATAAACATGTAAGATGAAAATTGTTTTCTAGAATTGGTGTTATATGTTATTAGTGATCATATAGTAGTATAATTGGTTTTAAAATTCATTTTATTATTTAGAGTGAATATGAATCATTATATAAAACTTTAATGATAACTATTTTGGTTAATTGGTGGTATTTTGATCACATCAAACACATTTTGGATTTTAAATTAATATCATGTGTAAAAAACTATTCCAAAACCTTAAATTAAAATAAATACATATATTATATCCTATTTCAACTATAAAAAGTGTTTCATGACCAGAATTGATGATGGTAAAGGAAATTGAAAACCATTCATCCCTGAATGTGATAAATTAACACATCTTAGATGATGTTTTCATTTCTAGTATAAAAGGAGGAGAAAAGAGAGATAATGATGAATTATTCCATTATCATAAAAAAATTATATTAAATATAAGGTACTGGAGTTATCATAACATTTGTATTAAATGAGGTATGTAAAGAAAAAATAGAATAATATAACTTGAAAGAAAATAAAAGAAATTAAAAGAGGAATTTATATCTTGAATATATATTCCTTAAAAACCCTTTTAAGGGAGAGGATTTAGTATTTTGAAGATAAAAAGGGATTATGGAAGTGGGATATGATATTAGGGAGGGGTTTGAGCAGAATTTGGATGAGGTACAAGGCTTGAGAGGAGTGAAGAGAAAAGGGGGGTGAGGGTGGTTTTTATAGTGATGTAGAGGAGGGTTTTCTCAATATATTATTCATTATTTTTTTTATTTTGATCAAGACAAGAAAAATTATTGATTATTGTAAAAAAATAGTAAGATATAAATTTTATTTCTAATCTAAGGTTCCTACATCATCCATGACTCAATAAATAGTATATTTAACATATAATGTATATATATAACAAATTAACATATTTTACTGTTCACAAAAATTCAAGTATTTCAGAAAAATCCCAAAAATTCACTCCAAATATTTTTCTACATGTAGAATTGAAAAATAAAATCTATTTTTTGAAAATAATTTTATAAATATTTGAAATTTAATTTTTAATTAAAATCACAATTTACATGAAAAATACAAATTTTGAAATTAAAATTGCTTTTCTAACACTATGAAAAACGAAATTTAGTCTCATAAAATTATCTTATGATGATAAGAAATAAAAATAATAATTTATGAATTTATTTTATGAAACAAAATTCTTTTAATTTTTTATATTAATAATATAATTTTTATTAAATATACAATACTTACAATAATACCAACACTTTATTAATTTTTTTGAACATTTACTTATACTATGATATAATTATATCATAGTGTCCCATATAAGATTGAAAAATTTTATTTATACTTTTATTGGTGGGGTTACTGTTACACTGGCCAATTTACTATTCATAAGGGTCAAATTACTATTCCAATGGTCAAGTTACTATTTCATCGGTATGTGTTCCTTAACTTCTACAGATACCTTTTATTTCACTCATTCTTCATTCATAAGGTTTGTATTTTTTTTATGTGTAATCTTATATGATTATAATCCAAGACATAATTATATGAAGGAAATTTCCATTGATTATGATTGGGGTTGTTATAATAAGTTACAATATACCTATGTTTTATGATAAGATACATATAAACCAAATTCATTATCTATGTTTTGGTTTTAAAATGTGGTTGGGCGGGATGTTGTGATATCATAACCACCTATTTAGCTATATCAAAATTACATAATTCGTACTGTACAATTATAATATCTTCCTATCGTTAACATGGAATTAAAAATTTAAATGGTTTTCATTAGAATCATTTCCCATGGGAGGACGTAATTAATAGTAAACACATGAGAGGATCAAATGATTTAATTATGTAACGAATTCTTGTAAAACATGAAAGAATAAATCATATATTTCATAGTGTAAGAGTGAATGTGTGATCACTTGAGGAATATCCTAAAATACTATTTATCAAGGAATAAACTATGAGATGGTGATTGTTAACTATTTCCTTACATAAAACTAATTCTACCTCACCTTGATGCTCTCCTTACCTTTTACCCTTTACCACCTAATACAATATAATGTTATAGAATGTGAGAGAATATCACCTAAGCATTGGGTGATTTGGTTTGACCCAGAGATACACCATATATAACGTAATCTAATGATTGCATTTGAGTATTATTATTCAAACATATGATATAACACTAGAGAAACAAACATTTATTGTTAAAGGTACATAATATTATAAATTAATTTACCAATTGTTTGGTTTTATGCATTTTTTATCTTGGGATATTTGTTATATAATCAACACCACTACTTTCAATAATTATTTTTGAACCATAATATCCCTATGGAGGTATAAAAACAGAACAATGTTTTTTGATTCTCAAAAAAATGTTTGTAAATGATGAAATTATATATCTTCTAATATATACTTTCATTAATCATTAAAAATGATTGGAATTTAATTTAATAATAGACCATATGATATGAGATATCAATAACTATGATATATTCACAACATATGATATAAGATATTGTAGGCAGTGACACAACACGTTACTTCAATTTTTCACTATATTATACTATACGATATATGATGTTATATGGGGTGAGTATTCTATTTCAGGTGATGAAACAAAGTATCATATCTTCTTAGGAATGCAATGCAGGTAATATGACAAAACTAACCTTTCACCAAATGATTATATCATAACTAAATATTATCTACCATAAAATATGATAAATAATTAACACAATTATAGATTATGATATAAGATATATCATAAAATAAGATATATATATATATATATATTATTTGTTTTCTTAATTTCATTATTGAATTGGAAAAAATAATTTATAATTTTTTTTGAAATTTTTATGAAAGTTAGTTGTGGATATTTGAGTAATTTATAGACATGTTTATAAATTAATTGACTATAAAATATTTATAGTTAAATATATAATTATTCAAAAAAATAATAATTAATAATTATTCCAAAATATGGATTTTTAATTTTAAAATAACTTTTCCAAATTATATTTAATTACATTTAATTTAGATATAAAATGTTAATATGGAAATTATAATGAAAATTTATAATGTCTAAAAATTATAAAAATATGGTAAAATGTAATGGGTTATTTATTTAATTTAATGGATTTTTCATAAAAATTAATTTTAAATGTTCAAATTAAAATTATTTCTTTTTAAAACTATTTAAACCTTGTCAATATGGGATTTGATTATTTATATGATCTATGCTTGAGTAATATTATATATTTGATATTTAGATTATGTAATTTTATTACATATTATAATTTGAATATAAAAGGTTAATATTTTAATTAATATCATATATTTATATAAAACTACATTAAAATCGGTAATATGATGGAATTAAATTCATAAATAAATATAAAGTGTTTATGTTTATTTAATTATGGAATGTTCATATTTCATGTCTAAACAATAAATAATTTATAATTTAATTATTTATGAATTTTTATGGAATTTTTATGTCCTGTATTAATTTATAAATTGTTCATTTATTTATTTTATTAACTATTTTATTCATGAATATAATTTTATTTTATTTTTAATGGAGGTATCATTTATTTTAAAGTGTTAAAATGATTTTATAAAATGTTATAAAAGATAGAAGATAGGGATTTTAATTGATTTATTTTTCTTCTACCTAGTAATATGTATGTATTGGGTTATGATATTGAATTACAAAATTTATTATAGTTCATACATATTATATGATAGAATTTTGATATGATTACAATCCCCCTTGGTTTATATATCATTTGGTAGAGGTACATTTGTTCCGTTTGGATAATTATCCTGAAGACATATGCATTGTCAAGAAAGAGAAGTGTTCGTTATTTATTTCACCAAGCTTACTCTTGTTGGGATTTTTGAATTCATATGATTGTATGTCTTACATTAAATAGTTTCATTTAACATATGAATGAGATATATGAGGAAATTTTTAAATATTTGTTTCTTTTTTATCTAAGTAACACTATATATGATTTTCAAAAGTGTTAAACATCTTCATGGGTTTGACATGTTGACCTAGGGGAGGGAATACGATTTCAAACTAAATCATTAAAATAATGTGAACATGAAAAGTAAATAACATGAGATAATATGAGTAGATTAAATACAATTTAAAAAATACTAATTTTTAGATTCCTTCCAAAGAAGATAATTGTCCTAACCTCTATTATAAAACTAAGTAGGTCATGTCACATCTAGTTATCAATTATAGTATAGTAAATTCATTTTCATGGAAAATATTATATTTTAATATTTTATCAAGTTGTTATGGGCGTGTTTTTGAAAAATTCGGAGTTTTTAGGGATGGGTCATAGATGACACATGGGTAGATATTTTTTTTTGAAATTCATAGGAAACTATGTGGATTGTTTAGTCTATGATAGTATTATTTCTCATGTTTTGTACATGGTTAGAAAAATCATGATGTGAAACCATGTGTTCCTCCAATGTATTACAATAGTTTTCATATTTGGCGTACAATTTACTAAACTATACATCCTAACCATGTGATGATAATTTTTTATTTAAAAAATTATTTTAAAACCTCAAAAAACCTATAATTGGCCCCATTAATTCTCATGAATCTGAGAATATAAAAAAATATCCTATTCCAAAAATATTTTTACAACTTTCTATCTTTTATAGAGGGATTTCTAAAGACCCTGAGGCATTAGATCTACATAAATCAAGGTTCGAGCTCATTCTCCATTAGTCTTCATATTCCATTTGTATATTCTCTATTAACTTGGTATAAACTATATATTACAACCACTATGAATATATCTATAAGTTATAACATGATCTAATTACGGATCTTGGTTTCTAGTGTTTTTCAGATGATATGACACTTGATTTTTTATTTCCCATAAAGGCAATACATTTTGGATTCATTGTAATTTTACCAAATGTATTTCAAGGTTCGTTTTCATAAAAAAATTAATATTATTTTGACTCATGTATTTCTTTACTTCCTTATACATTACTTTTATGATATGAAAATATTGGTTTTATAAATAAAAATCATAAATGGCCCATTTCCATGAAAATTTAACATGAAATGAATTAATTTATTAATGGATTCGATTATGTTTCTTTAAGAAAAATTGGTTTAATTTTCAATCTTTTATGGGAGTATTTTTAAGTGTTTTATAGGATGGTTTATATGGCTATAGAAATGATATCTCATGATATTTTGTTTATAAAATTGGAAGCATTTTTACTATAGTTTTTTTATTAGTTAAGGTTAATGAAATACAGTTTATTGTGTGTTTCTTTAGAATATGGATTTGAATAATTTTAGGAACTACTCCTAATGATTTGTTTTCGATGTATTGGTTTAAATTATATTTCACAAAATTTAAATGGATAAATTTTCATTTTATGTTATTTTTCTTAAAGGCACATTTGGCACTTTAATATGGTTTTAAATTAAGCGGGTGTGCATATACATTTTCTAATGGATGATTCAACATGATATTTTTTTTAATTAAAAAGGGATTGGTTTGTCAAGTTGGTTTTCTCAAAGTGTAGTTTGGAACATAAAATTTTTTATACACTTTTAGTGTAAATCCCATGGTAATCCATTATATTGTTTTGACTTGATGAATATTTCTTGGTGGAAATAACGATGGCTGTTGAAATATGGGGTTATTTTTTATAAGGGAGCTTGGGGTTGAGCATGAAATATGGATTTGTATGCCCTGAAATGTTTATTGTGCATTTTGATGCTAATTTTGATCCCTAGTGTGAACTATATAGATAATTATCATACACACATCTATTAGAATCTCATGAGAATATGGGTAGCTAGATGTAATACCAAGATTTGTGCAATTCTAATTCTGCTCACACCCCATCAAGTGTCCCCATAGAGAATGTGGGTTTAAGTTAGGGAAATACTTTGAGGAAGAGGGTGTGAAGTGAATTTGGATGCTTTTGAATTTGATAAACACAAATTTTTCATGAATTTCCTCATGGGATTTGTTAGCCATTTTTTATTTGACTCACTAAAAAGTATAGTATTTACCCATGACTCAAATAACGACTTGAGATTTTGGATTCGTTAAATTAGCACAATTTTCAATAGTTTGTGTCACATGAAATTCCAAAATAACACAACACCCGACTAAAACGAAACATGACATATTAAAAATACATGACTTATATAATAATGGGGATATAAAAGGATAATAATTATTTATAATAATTATATATTATCATTATCTTTGATTAATATTTTAAAATTTATTCCATCCAAAAATAATATTTTAAAAAAGGGTATAGTATATTACCTTAATAATTTAAATTTATCAAATTTAGAAATTTATTATAATAGCTAATATTTAGATATTTTAAAACTACTATTTCAATATTTAATTATTTAAAATTAATATTAAATAAGAATAAAGAGACATGAAATTTAACAAGTCATTTTTCTATAAAACAATTCTTCTACAAATTTATTATTTTTATTTGAATAAATGAATATATATTTTTTATAATTTTATTTTTATTTATCTAACTTAAATTTTGAATTTATAATACAAAAATCATATTAGGGATATTTTTTTTGGATTTTCCTAAAAATATTTATTTTTTGGTGAATATTGGAAAATACAGTTTTTAAAATTAGTATGACTTCTATGACATTACTAGTATTGAAAAATAAATAATAAATTTATTGAACATTTTTATATGGACAAATATATATTTTATTTTCTTAATTTATAATATTTTTTAAATTAATTTTAAAAACCATATTTGACATTTTATAACATAAGATATATTTTTTCTAAAAAAATATGTCATAAATTATAAATTTTTTATTTTTTAATTTTTTTTATTAATTAAAAAAATTTAATATAAAATATATTTCAAATCTAGATTCATTTTTTCTGAATTAAATTTTTTTAACCATTTTATTTTTGAGCTTGATGGATGAGTTACCTATTTAAAAACTAGTAGTAATATTGGAAAACAAAAATGATAAAAATGAGTAACCTTAAAGGTAAAGGTCATAGAATGTTAATAACATGGTTCTAAAAATATTTTATTATAATGATGGCTGATTAATTATACACCACCCCCTGTTTTCTTCTATAAAAATGAAAATTTGAATTGTGAGTTGTGCGGACTACCACCTTCATGACTCAACATGTTACATTTTCTTTCCCAAACATACCAGGATTTTCATCATAGGTAATTTAATATATAATTATGATATTTATGAAATATTTTAGATTCTGAAATGATAAAAAATATTACCATATTTTCCATCTCCATGAAAAAAAATCATCATCAATGTGTGCATGCAATCTAACACCTCTATGGAATAATCATTTGTCATTATTATTTTTGTCATCGCCTAATATTATTGGTCATGAGAATGATTTTAATTAATAAATAATATTTTTATGATATTAATAATGTTTTGATTATACAAATTAAATAAAATATTAATGATATTGATGATAATCAACCATTATAAAATTAATCGTCTTAAACTAGCAAATTGAGAGGGTAAAAATTAATTCATATTATGTACCATTTTAATATCAATTAATTATTATTTTAATTCCTTCAAATTATGATTTATATGTCTAATAAATACTATATCACATCATTAATCTGTTGGATAATGATATTTCAACTATGTCCCCTCATAATCATCCATTAATCATGGTATGTTAATGTTTCGGTTGCTCTGACCACCTACTTGAACAATGACATAGTATTATATCATAGATGCAAATGAAAACATAATTTATTTTTCAATATGATTTAAATATTAAGAATTTTTTTTGGTTTTTCTATGAGAAGGATACATCAATATTTCACTCAATAAATAATATATAATATTTTATTGGTTAATAAAATTACCGAAGTGTGCTTAATGTTTATTTTATCCTCAAGAATAAAGAATGAAACACATATTAATGGAAATTGAAACACAATAAATTATTATAAGAATTTCATTATATTAAATTAGATGATCATGGAATTAGTAATGTTGGAATAAGAATTAATATAGACAACACTTCTATGAAACTAGTATAAATAGTTAATATTATAAACACATGGTGTGGGAAAATAAGTAAAAAACCAACTTATAGACACACACATATATATAATTATTATAAATGGAAATTATAAAAATATTTAGAAAAGAAAATTTAAATTAAATTATTTATAATGATATTTATTTTCTTCATACATGGGTTAGAAGCACTTTATTGTGAATCAAGAGTAAAGGTAATGGGTTATTTTCAATAAAATTTAATTTTTTGGGACTTATCTCTTAATATACAGCACAATACCTTTGATATGTTGTGATAAGTGTCTATTGAATTTAATTTCCCACATTAATTTTTTTCTAAGAGAAAAATTATGTAGTTTTCTTAAATGGACCTCAATTCAAACGATACTAAATTTCAATGGGGTTTTAATAAAAAATGATACTCAATTCATAAGAGTTTGCTTGTCTCAATTCTGATTCACTAAAACCTACTAACTTTTTTGATATATCTTTATTTTTAATTACGATTAATTAATTTATTATCCTTTAAATTTTATACACATTATTTTCTTATAATTCACGCATTATACTAAACAAAATAAATATATTTTCTTTAAATTTATTTTTACACAAGTGTTAACATAGACATATGAGGTTTTGGTAACTCAATTATCAATTATTAATTTATAATAATTCTTTTAAAATTATTATATATAATATGGGTATATACAATAATTTTAATGTTTTATTTTGTATTCTCCAATTTTTTACATTTTTACAACACAAATATGTTTTCACATATTGCGTACTTCTAGGAGTATGTTTCCCATAAGGCTTATTGATAAAAAATATATACTTTCCCTAAGCTATTATTTTTTATATTGAACATTTTTCTTCCAAGATTTTGTTCCCTAAATCTAATATTATTTATATGGTATTTTATAATCCTATATAAAAAAATTATGTTTTGATATAAAGAAGGTTTTATTATTTTTTTACATGGGTTTTCAACAAAGGTGTTTTTAAAATTTTAAAAATGTTCCTTTACTTTAATTATAAAATGTTTTATAATTGGATCCACATTTAGTATAAAAAACATAATATAATTTCAAAGGCACCATTATCTGAGATTTTATTTTCCAAAGTAAATGTTTTCATAAATAAATTACCTCTCCTTTTAAAAAGTTACTTTTCAAAGATAAATGTATGTTTTTATTTAACATCAATTTTAAAAATTTATTTAAAAATATTTTTTTGGTTTTCAACCCATTTTTTACTTTCATATTAAAAATGATTTATTCTTTTGGGATTTATGTTACATTATTTATTATATCATATATATAAGTATTTATAATTAAAGGGATTAAACTCATGGTATAAAAAAATAAATTTCTGATGCCTTCTTTTGTGATTCCATTGAAAGTTTTTTTTTGAATGGATGTTTTTATCTATATCTCAAAATCATTATGAGATTACAGTTATACATAGGGGATATATTCTTTTACAATCATCGAACATCATTTTCTTGATTGATTAGATAATTTCATTATCTTTTAGCAAACTGCCCCATTATTTCCAATGTCATTCCCAATCATTTCTGGTGTTTAAACATAATTTCTCTTCGTTAGTATTTCCAATATGGAAATATTATCTTTATTTATTTCATTTAAGGGTGTTCCACCAGATTCCATAAATTTAATTATTGGAAAATTATTTTTATACCTATATACCAAATATCTATATGGTGTAAATAACAAAATCATTATTATCTATACTAAATTTTATTATCCTAGAATGTTACTTACTGTCATTAGAAAAACATTTTCTTTCCAAGTGTTCTTTATGACATAAAAGATGAACAATTTTACATTAAAATTTATAAGAAACTAATTTTATTTCCATGTTGGATTTATGCTCTCATAAGTGATTTGTTAATAACTGGAATACATAAATATGGATGGATGATGGGTAGTACACTATATCACCCTCTAATAAATGGTTAAGAGATTATAAATCATTAGATATGTGTTTAAGAATATGTTTTAGCTAATTTTATGAATGGGAATTGATGGTGTGGATCACGAAACTTATTTTCCTAATACTAATGCAAGTACAATATTTGAAATAAGTTTTAATGTTTTATTCTTATTCTCATGGATATGTTACGATCTCATGGATTATGTGTATTAACTCACACTTTTGATTCATGAATTATTTTATTTTTATATTTAGTCCATGATTTATGGCCTAAGAATTGTTGGGTGTGATTTTATTATGTATCTTTATACCAATTTTATCATCATATTAACACTTATGATAATTTAATGTTATCACTTATGTTTACACTCACAGTGAATTTGATCTCACCCCTATCTTATGTTTCAATTTCCCCAGGTTATGAAGATAGGAAAATTATAACATTTATAGAATACTTTATTATTTGGATAATTTTTTAAAGATGTCTAAGAGTCATTGTGGATTATGTAGTTTGATATATATATAGGGAAAATGTCCAGTTATGACAAATAACATAAGTTTTTAGTTAATTTATTGACCTGATTATGAAAAACTATAAACCTAAAAGTTCTTAGAAATGTATTTTAATTAAATATCTTCTTAAATTAGTTTAATAAGTTGGTCACATCTGCAACCTACTATAACACTTACCACTTTACACTTGATGCTCAAGATATGAATTTGGTCTCTTGATTTTTAATCAAAACTTGAGTTTACATGTTCTACTAATATTCTTATTATATCTATATTTTTATATGAGTCACCTTTATTAATCATGTATTTCTCTTATATATTTAGTGTAATATTAGTGTTCCTTTTTGATATGTTTACTATATCTTGTGGAATCAATTTCCTAATTTATAAAATGGGAATTTTTTATTATATTTGGATGTTCTCCTCTTTGAATTTATAAATGGTTACTAATTGAAAAAAGGAATGGTGTTAACCATATATTTATCATAATAAAATTTTATGTATTTTTATCTCTTATATAAGTGTAGTTAGCTTTATGTTGTTTTTATAATAGAAAAACCATGATTTATTATTTTTGTATTTAATTTAATATATATAAATTTCATAATAGAGTAAATTTTATATACTACATTATCGGATCCTACATGAATATAATTTCACCACAACTTTCACAAAACACTTTTATTGTGAAGTCTTCATCATTTATTAGTAGATGATCGGGTTCTATTTATCTTTTTATTATGGGTTTGTTCTTGGATGACCAATGGTAGGTGATGTAGGTTGTGGTTAGTGGTCTTGGACCTCTAGGATACAGGTTTTAAAAGTTTTTTTATTTAATGTCTCTTTTTTAGTACGTATTTTATCTCTTGTTGTAGAATTATATTATATTTAGTTGTCTTGGTTTTTTGTAAATCAATTTTTTTTTATTTCATGCTGTATTTTCCATGGTTTTATGAGTTGGTTATTATTTCTATTGAGTTACTATAATTGATGATTATATTTTATTTTAGAAAAATTTATTTCCAATGGTTGTTTATAGAATCCCTAGTGCTTATCTCAAGATTGTGGGGTTAAATAGTGCCCTGAGGACCTTTCCAGAAGCATGAACGGGTATTGAATAGTCATATTTTGGTTTTTTTGTGGCAGATCATGCCAAATTCAGGTACCACATGATTATGTTATATAAAGTAATAAAGTAACGCGTGAACTTAATTAAGCATGATTCCAA
Organism: Viscum album; assembly: GCA_963277665.1. Taxonomy (NCBI): domain Eukaryota; kingdom Viridiplantae; phylum Streptophyta; class Magnoliopsida; order Santalales; family Viscaceae; genus Viscum; species Viscum album. Next base: position 293,087,022 of record OY728139.1, read on the forward strand.
GTTTGTTCATTTTCATTGGGGTAAATATTTATTTGAAAATATAATAAGAATAGGTTACTGGAAGAATATAGTTGATTTTATTTATATATTGGATTTGTATGAACAATTTTCTACTTAGTAATCCAAGAGTTTTATATGATATTATTGGAATAATAGAATAAATAAATAGTTAAGTAATTTCAAAAATTCTAATGAGACCTAACTCATCCCAAAATAGTTATATTGGATCACTAATAGATATAGTGGATTTTAAAATGGGTTATCATTTTAATCAGACGATATTTAATAAAATTCTACATCAACTGAATATAAAACATGATGCACTTATAATAAATATTATGTAGTTGTTTAGTGGAATCACCATCATCAAACATGAATTTGAGATCTATATTTAAGAAGCATAATCATAATATAAGTAACTTTTTAGACTAGTATAATAACATAAGAACCTTTCATAAAGAATTAAAATTTTATGTATAAATGGAATTCTTTACCGATAAATGACCTATTAATGTTTTCCAACATATGAATCTCGATGTTTATAATAAGTATATATTGACTGAATCATGGATTAAATGGAATTATATTAATAGTGAGCTTTGGAATTTTTTTCTCTACTCATGCATTGAATATGATTGAATATGATTAATGACATAGAGAGACTAATAAAATCATTTAAATCATTTTTTTGTTTCATAATTTATTCAAGGATCACCATTGAAAATTTACGAACAATGTTGAAATAAATTTAATTCCTATATTGTTGAATTATTGATAATATATGATCTAGGGAAATATATTTCCTTGTTTTGGCCCTGTAACAAAATAAAAAATGGCTAAAATTTCAAACTAAAAGTTGAAATGTTAGTTTGTAAATTGCAATAATTTTTCTTTGAGTATCCAAAAAATGTTTTTCAACCCTAATTATAGTGTGAGAATAAAGATAATTTCTTCCCTATGATGTAAATTTTTGAGATACTTGAATGATTTTTGGAAACATAATAGAAATTCAATGTTAGGTATCAGTTTTGTAGAAATCAACACTTAATTTTTTAATGGTATATGATAGAAAATTAATATTTTTCAATTGTTGTAAATATATTGGAGTTTAAAATAAAATAATTAATTCAAAAATCATATATTCTTCATTTATGATGGTAAAAAATGTTGTTTATGGAAGGGATTGAATATAATTAAATATATCATGAATAGATCGATATGTATATGGATGTGTGTTTTTTCTTATTTCTCTTAAATTCTAAGAGAAGTTGTTTGTTAATAAAGGTTTTTTATGAAAATATGAGATAATTATTTTACACATGGTTTATGATTCTTTGGATTATATAATAATCATGAAATAATTATATATATAAGAATGTTCTATCCATAATGATACAATTTATCAATATTTATTTAGAATATAAGTGATGTTATCTCACCACCCATATGTGTAACATTTTAACGAATAAAATATTCTTTGTTGTCAACCTCTCTAAACACATAGAATAACACATATAATATTGAAATGATAGTTATTTTTTTTAAGAATTTTGAATAAATTTTAAAACAATATATTTATTTAACAAAATGTTTTATAATATTAGAGTGTTATTTTTAAAGAATATATTTCTTAAGAGTCTAGTGTTACGATATTTTTACATAAAAATATTGAAGTAAAAAAAATAAAAGTATATTTTATTTAAATAAAAACTAAATGTAACATGACATATGAAAATGTTTAAGGTATTTTAGAAACTTATTGATGTAATTAGTTGTATTTTTTATAAAAATTATATCAAGGGAAATTGTTTATAGAAAAGGTACGACAGTTGAATATTTTTTTAAATATTATGTTCAATGAGATGAAAATTAGAAATATGATTTCTAAATTTCACCGTTTTCAAAATTGAAATTATTTATAGATATTAGTCACCAAAAGTTCTTAGTGGGAGGGTTTTTTAAATTGTCACATAGATATGTGGGTGGAATTATATAGAGATGTAATGAGTTAAAAAAATGCCCAAAATTGTATCAAACATATGGCCTCTATGATATAATATTGAATATTATATAATGATAAAATATATTATCTATGTTTTTGTTAATGTTTTTGAGAGTGTTTATTAATAAAAAATGAATCAAATTATACATAAGGAACTTTACACTTAATCATTCAATCAGGTGGGCTACATTTACACATGATGCGAATGTTAGATGACATCTCAAAGTGAAAATTTGAGTTATCACTAACCAACTTTTGTTATGAAGTATTATAGGATTTCATGAAATGTTAAGGTTAACATGAGTAGGATTAAATATTGATATAAAAAATATGATCTTGTGGTATATAAAAACATTTTTATTCTAGAAAACTGTTTATATATACCACATTGAGTGGAAGACATTATATGTTTTTTATACTATAGGTTCATGGTTCATATTTTTATTTCCACATAGCTTAGGATAATGAGATACATATCCTTTTGAACATGAATCTTTGATGAATTTATTATGCATTCCTTGAGTCATAAATAATCATGTACTATTTAGGAATGTTCCTAGCTATGTCATTTGCAAGATCTTATCCGTGATGGGATTTTTCCCCACATGTTTTGGGTAAAAAATCTTGTCCCTTAATCGAGATAGACTGAGGATATGTATTAAAATACCTAGATAATACATATGATGTACATATCTATTTGGTTTATGGTAATTCAATACACTCATCCACTTATTTGAGTAACATGTAATGTACTCATGGACCTTGTCGGTCAATAAATTTTGAATTTTAAACATAAGATTAAATATATAGGATATAAATACACTATGTCATGTTGTAACATCCTTGACTCAGGAGCCACTATTCTAGTTCCCCGAGCTAGGTTGTTACATGACCTAATGCACACCTCCCCATATGCTAAAGGTTTTATAATAGTGAAGAGGGTCTAATAAGTAATGTGGGGTGAATATACCCTCTTTATCAGATAAATCCATAGTATAACACAATATAAATAGTGGAAAATATGAATAACCAATAAATATGCATAACCAAGCATTTCCCAAAAAGGGGTAAGACCAAAAATAAAATATAATAATGTCATTTAATAATAGTAGTGAAAAGTTAATGAAACCCAAAAGTATGAAAAACAACTAAACTCTAAATGGGTTCTAACTATAAATCCAGATTCTTCCTCGTGAATTTACCAAGACCAACTCAACTTCTTCATGTATGGCCTTTTCCCTTGTCCCGAATTGCAACAAAGAGACCTGCTCGGGTACCCAATGACGGCCCAAGTAGGGTGTGAGTACAAAACTCAGTAGGCCACCACCAAAAGTGTCAAAAAAATATCCAGTCTAATAGATAGTGCATGCATGTACAAAATAAATGGTAAGTAAACAAGGGATAGTTCGAGTGCCATTAGTTATCAAGGTTCATTTAATTCATGACTAGCATTTATCCTATTTCAATTTTTATAACATTTTTACCACATAATCCATTTTTAACACATGATCTTTGGGTTAGGAATATACATAATCTATACTATGGTATAAGGAAATCAATCATTATGGATATGGGAATTAAATCAAGTCCCCATCTCAATAGGGATACACACATCACAACAACACATTATCCTCACCTCGAATCCTCAGTCCGGGTGGAATGCAACCATTAGGTGTTCCACAATTAGCATGTATTAATGAATTAAACATGTTTATCCATTTCCTTAATACATCTCATTAAAATATTCCCCCATTTCCCATTCCATTACCAAATTATGAGTTTACTACTTAATATGTACTAAACCCCTTAGGCATTTCTAGCCACAATTCATTAAACAATTGACACAATCTCATTCAACCCAATTACCCATTTTCATGTAATCCCAACAACCCCTTATGACCTTATCTCCCTATTAATATTTGTTGTCATTCCACTTATGACTAAATAAACCACTATGACATCTTCTACATAGGTTCCACATTATTATTTGACAACCCTTCACTTAACCCTATCACAGTCATGGTTCAGGTTTTCCAGAACACCCAATGGGTGCCTATAAAATGATCAAGTAATTTTTAATTCATCCCATGGGAATTTTGAGGATTCCAATAGGAAACCTAGAAATCCATTTTTATCAAATACTTCAACAGAACCAAAAAAAACAAAAAGGTTGAAACAGGAACCAAAACTTCTATGTACAAATCCTAAATAAAACTACTGGATAATACTTGAAGACCACCTACCATGAATATATTGAGGAAAACACTCTTAATTGTGGCCTTAGATCAGTATTCAAGCATCCCTTAATTCCCCAACCTAGATATCACTGGGAAAGATATTTTTAGGTCTTCAGATGAAGATGGAAGAAACTACAAACCGTAATCCAAAAATGATAAGCAAGAGGAGCATTAGACTTACCCGGGGATTCGATCGTCAACCAACGACACTCCAAATGGTCTAGAATCAATAAATAATCATGTATTGGAAGCTTGGGTCATCTATGTTCATCACTAGGGTAGCTGGGATGAAATAGAGGAGAAACTTGAGTTGGGGTTTAAAATACCCGTGTGGAAAAATTTTAATTTTCTTAAAAGTTTCCAAGCCACATAATTTTCCAAAATGTGAAAAAACCCTGTTAAAGCTACCACCCGCATGCCCTTCTCTTGCATAGTTTTCCAGACCATGTGCAAACCATGTGCATTTCTACTACCTGCATGGTCTCCACTCACACAATTTTTGAAACCATGTAGATCTCCCAAAAAGCCCCCATTTCCCTTTTTCATGTCCTGAATTTCCAGGACACCCCCGAGAATTCTCAAGGACTTGGGAAAACACTTAATTAACCAAAAATATGGACTTCAACTGAAACATAAACAAGAACATACCTTACTGCGAAATTCAGGATGTTACAAACTCCCCACCTTATAATGGCTCTTCCTCGAGCCTATCCCCCGAGCATCACTAAGCTTCTACAACTAAAGGCCACTCCACTAGGCCTGCATATCATTTCCACTTTCCATGTTTCTGATTACACATAAAAAATCCCAGCAAACATGAAACAAGGTCACAGACTTTCCTCACAAGCCTTCCTCACTACAACTACAACACGAGCTGAAAAATCATCAAGGATGCATCCACTTCAACCATTCCCACCATGAGAACTTCATGGGGAAAACTTAGGCGATAACACCTAACTCACAATACATAGAAACATAGAACACATCATCCCATCATCATAGTGGAACCAATAAACACCTCATTGGCTTGATCGTCTATACAACTCAATACCCAAATCACTTGGTGTCTTTTTCCTCTATTTTTGAAACTCTAATAGTAACCCAAACCTGATATCACCCGAAGGAAAAATACATGATCCTTCTAACCAAATTTACTGAAGAATAAATTCCACAACTATACAAACAAACACAACTAAAAACTCTCGGATACTCGACCATTTAAACCATTCTAAAGCTCTCTACCAGGGCCAACTCACCCAAATAGTGAGCACTTGAGTCCTTCCAACCTGAAGATCTGATCATGTTATCAACCAACCATTTATCCGATATGGCTCTCTTAATCATTTTCAGATACATTAAACCTACCCCATCGAGAAAGGACCACCAAAAATCAATGAAACTTTCCCATCACCTAATGTGTTCCAACTCACCATGCCCAAGCATCCATAGGGTATTTCCATATATTGGCTTCCCAATGCACCATTGAAACTATTCGGGAGGAAATACCTATATTATCCGTCTAAGGACTATGATCAAAATGACCACACTCAGGTACAACATCATTTCAAAAGGTGATTCCTCCTACAACATGAACCCAGTGGTGGGTCACTCTCACCACACCCATTCAAGTTTACCATATTTGGTCAGACCACACCCGACTAGCTTGTCCCAGAACACCCACCTTCCACTAATGGTATGCTACCCCTTTCTCTCACCTTCCCAAGTTGGTTACTAACTTGAATCATATCATTATCATCCCACACACCCACTGAGGCCATTTCTTGAATTTTGGAAGAATTCCATCATCACAGAATTACCACCCCCAGATCATCATCAAGATTCACCCCTAGAATGAAACCACATTACATGGACAAGGTTCACTCAACTTCAAAATGTTGAAAAACCACACAAGGGGAAATTACCTGAGTCTAACCCAAATCATCATTCGAGTTATATGACCCAAAATTCCTTTGCCACTTCCTATTTTCATATCCAACCACACCCTCCTATGACTCAACACAGAAATCACATGCTTCACATAGAACCACCCTGAGCTCAATCCAACACTTGGCTCATCAAACAGCACATGTAAGGCCCACATGCCTCTCCGAGGAACCTGACATGCACCTCACATGTTCCTCATTGGCACCTTAGTTCCACTACGTCGACTCTATGTTCTCTTATCCACATCCAGGAATAAATTATCACTCCCCACTTTAGGAGTGTTTTTACCACTACACTCAAGAGGGGTTCCAACCACCGTTTCTTACACTCAACCTCAACCCTAACCCCAAAACATTGATATGGATATCGAGATTTTTTCCCAAAATATGAAAACGAACATCACCCAGTGAAGGTTCCCGGCTTCCATGAGCAGAACCCATGGAATTTGTCAACACTCGGTCCATCCCAAGGATCTCACCGCAAATCCATAGGGGGTGTACATTCCATAATCAATCTCCACATATACCGTTTCCATGCATGTAAACTCATGACATCCCTCATCCAACTAAACACCTTTAATTCTCTTAGCCTGACCTATAACTTCTCAACGTACCTAGGATGATGTCAAGATGTTGGGAATTCTCGTCACTAGATGAGGTACGAAAATTAGTCGTAGAAGAAAACTAACACCAAATTATCCATTTTTTATGTTTAACTATGGTACACTATAAATTTCCAAGGATTACATGCCTCCCTACCAAACACATCTCATCAAAATTTAACCACCACCACTTAGGTGTGATTTCTGACCAAGTTTATCCATCACCCCATGACCAAATTACCATGCAGCTGTAAACCAATGTATCATGATGCAATACTCCATCCACACCACTCAAAATCTTCCGATGTTTCCCTTACATCCAACAACCATAGCACAATGGTATACCACACCAATCAAACCAATGATATCTCACCAAAAAACCTCATCTTGTGTATATCCCATCGTCCGCTTACTTACCTAATCATGTATCCTGGTTAGTCAACATCATCAGCCCTAAGGTGACCTCTACATATCACCCAAAAACCAACCCATTCATACTAACAAGTTCAACCATGTGACCACCCTCACCATATGTGTCACCCTCAAGAGAAATCATATAACCACACTTCCAACACCCTTGTATTTTCTGATTGAAAACAAATTCTATACCTCTATAAATCATCACTCAAATAGGTGAGTTAGGAATTCATATAATATAATCTTCAAAACAATCCTTACCTCTAATCACAAGCAATAAGGTTCCATTATCAAAGAACTAGACACAACTATACCATTCACTAAAACTTGGAGTACTTAGTATGCATTGACACCACCTCTAAAGCATATCCCATGCTTCATATTCCAAGGTAATTTCTCCTATAGAATAACCTACAATGAGGTCACCCTTGATTTTCAGAAACTATCATCATATAACCACCACTCGAGGGGCACAACCAACCATCAACATTTTCACATAGCCCTTAAGGCCAATCCTACACCGTGTAACACTCTGAGTCCCACTATCAAAGTCCAAAACATCTACATGTGTGACACACACACAAAATCCCTAAAAACCACGTATATACTATCCCATAGTTCACCTTGAAGTATGAATGTTACTAACTCCCTAGACCGGAGTCACACTCAATGGTCATCTCTCCAAACCATACATATCATGACATGAACAAAGTAATGATCATGAATGGAAATATCTCACCATAGTTCCAATGCACCCTATTCCTAGAGCACCAAACATCGATTTACTCTAGGTTCCGTTCCTAGGGTGTACTCATTCATTTGTGCTACAAGAAAAACATACTCTCCAGGATTTAAAATGCAGCTCGCAGGGTCTCTACTCTCAAGGTCACTAAGACCCAAGCACCAACCTTAGGGTCTATCATACCCTTCGTATAGTCACGAACCATGAGAGTTTCCACACTCTTATTTCTAAACAACAACTCACAAGAAAATGACCAAAAACAGACTAAGGTTTTTTTTAAAAAACCACTTAGGACATAACATAAATGAAAAGGACTCATAATCCAAGTCCAAAGTCTCAAACTGGGGCACTCTCACTGCCCCAACCTACAAAAAAAGGTCCAAATGACAGCACAAGGGATACCCACCTTTGAACTCAATCATTATCATTACACAATTATAACTCACTAGACACTTAGAAGAATGACCAAAAGAATTTAACTACAGATGGAAAAGGTATCACGTTATCAGCCATAAACAACCCATTATTTATACTCTATTCAAACGGGAGTCATCACACTCATAACACCACCCTTTACTATACCTACCACAGTCATGGTTAACTTGGGTAACCAATTTATTTAATCAAATGTATTTAGTCAACAAATCTATATGTAACTCTTATTTTACAACACGACCCCTTCCTCTTAGTTACATTTCCCATTTTACAACATGTTAGAATCATCATCTTAACTCATTTACACATTTCAATGGGAAAAATTCATTAACAATTTTACCATCATTGTGAAATATTTATTCCTTAGACATTGGGTAAACCTTTTACAATTTATAGTAACACATAATTTTAACCCATTCCTAAAATTTCTTTTTACACGATCTTCCAAAACTATTCATTTGAATTATTTTCATTCCCCTACATTCATTACAATTTTTGGGCATCATTTTCTTCATATTTATAATGGAAAGAAAATAAATTCTACTCTCTATGACCCACACACCCATCCCTTGTGTGTGCCGATAATGATGAATTCCACCTATATTTTAGGTGCCTAAAATGATGCATGAATTCAAAAGCCCATTCCATTCTGGAAATGAGAGAAATATCACAAATTAATCAAATCACACAACATTGAATCACCCAACAGTAAAATATCACTCAACAGTAACAATTCACATCAAGAAAAAAATTCCCACCTAGGGTGACTTGTGTTTCCCTTATACAAGGGTTAATACTCCAAAGAATGAGCTAATTACCAAGGCCCGACATATCATAATCTCATGTATACCATTACCAAATAGTAATAAAGAGAAAATAAATTCTTTTCTACTAATTTGTATGTCCCTGAACCAGGAGCCACCAATCTGGTGCCCTGAGCCGGGTCGTCACATGAACTCAATCGTGCCTACCTATACGCTAGACGTTTCTGACTAGCATCGAGGGTCTAATAAGTCATGTGGGGATACTATACCCTCTTTATCAGAACAATCCACAACAGAACACAATATAAATAGCAGAAACAATATGAATAACCAAGAAACATGCATAACCATGAATTTCTCAAAAAGGGGTACAATCATAAATCAAATACATTAATTTCATGTCATACTAGTAGTGCAAAGTGAATGAAACCCAAAAATAAATACAAAAAACTAAACGCCAAACAGGTCCTGACTATAATTCTGGATCCTTCCTTATGAACATCCCGAGCCCAACTAAAAATCCTCATGTAGGGCCTTTTCCTTTGTCTTGACTTAAAACAAAAATTTCTTCTCAGGTACCCAACAATAGCTCGAGCAGTGTGCGAGTACAAAACTCAGTAGGCCACCACCAATGATGTCTAAAAAATATCAAGTCTAATAGATAATGCATGCAAGTACAAAATAAATGGTAAGTACACAAGGGATAGTTTAGGTGAAATTAGTTAACATGGTTCATTTAATTCATGAATAACATTTATCCAAATTCCATTTATTATACCATTTTTACCATATAATCTATTTTTAATACATTTTCATTGGGCCAGGCATATACATTATCTCTAATAGGGTATAAGGAAATTAATCATTATGCATAGGGGTATTAAATAAAGTCCATATCTCACTAGGGATCCAAACATCACATCATCACATTATCCTCACCTCAAAACTCAGTTAGGATGGAATGAAACCATTAGAGGAATAGAGCCTCCATACCCTTCCCTAACCCTTGAATTTTGGGGTAGAGTTTATAGCCTTAGTCTAACTCGACCTGTGGGTGTAGAAAATCAAGTCAATACCCCACTAAACCAATCCATGTGCATATAATTATTTATAAATTCACCACAACCATACCATAACACAACCAAGAATATTCAATGCCATTATAATTTATAACACATAACAAACAACATGGGAAATAACACTATTCCATAACCACTTAATATATTTACCATTTACCATTTATATCCATTTAGCTAAATTTCCATTATTATGACTTAAACATTTAAGTGTCTTCAACAACACTTTTTGTTAGCCAAATTAACTAATGAACTAACGTTTACCCTTGTAGCCCATTAATCATTTCACAAGCATTCACCCACTTATGCATTTTACATACATTTATCATATCTCATAACCAAAACACTTATTCAACCATTATGTGTAACAAAATTAACCTGTATTAACCCATTCAACATGTTCATCCATTTCCATAGTACATATCATTAACATATTCCTCCATTTACCATTCCATTACCAAATTATGAGTTTAACAATTAATATGCACTAAACCCCTAAGGAATTTCTGGAAACAATTCATTAAACAACCGACATAATCTCATTCAACAAAATTACCCATTTTTATGTCATCCCAACAACCCCTTATGCCATTATCACCCTATATATATTTATCATTATTCCACTTATAACAAAATAAACCACTATGGCATCTTCTAAATAGGTTCCACATGATTATTCGGCAACCCTTCACTTAACCCTACCACACTCATGGTTGGGGTTTGCTGGAACACCCCATGGGTGGCTCTAAAATGGTCAAGTAATCCTCTAAGCATCCCATTGGGACGGTGAGGGTTTCAATTAGTCACATAGGAACCAATTTTTATCAAACACTTCAAGGTAATCAAGAAAAAAAATGGAAAACAAGAACACCAACTTCTATGCACAAATCCAAAATAAAACTATGGGATAGTACTTGTAGACCACCTACCTCGAATGTGGTGATCAACACACTCTTAATTGTGGTAATAGATCCATATTAAATCATCTCATGAAACCCAAACCTATATATCATGGGGAAAATAGGTTTTTAGCTCTTCATAAGAGGATGAAAGAAATTACAAACCCTAATCTAAAAAACTTATGTAAGAGGAGAGTCAGACTTACCCAGGGCTTCGATCCACAACCAACGGTGATCTAAACGGTCTATAATCAAAGGAGAATCACATATTAGAATCTTAGTCCATCCATGTTAGTAACTAGGGTTGTAATGGGTGAAATGGAGGAGAAACCTGAGTTGTGTTTTAAATTCCCAGAGTGGAAATTTTGTAATTTTTTTAAAAGTTTCTAGGCCGCATGGTTTACCCGCACGATTTACCAAACCATGCACAAACTGTGTGGAAGCTACTTACCGCACACCCTTCTCTCACATGGTTTTCCAGTCCATGCACAAACCATGTATATTTATACTTCCTTCATGTTATCCCCTCACATGGCTTTCCAAATTGTGTGCAAACCATGAAAATTTCCCAAAAATCCCCTTTCCCCCCTTTTTCATGTCCTGAAACCCCAAAACATCCCCGAGCCTTCTCGAGGACTTGGGAAATAACTTAATTAACCAAAATTGGGGACTAAAAATGAAACATAAATAAGAACATACATTATAATGAAATTTGGGTTTTTGAACCTATGGTTACCCAATGTGTTGGGAAAAGTAAGAATATATATAAATTTGTCTTTCATATGATGTAATTTATGGAAACAATTATTTGGATACTTGTTTTTGATATAGATTGTTCAACATTCATTTTTTACATTAGTATCACAAAATATTTACTAGATGCCAAACGTTTTTTATTTCTAGTAATTAATAAATTGATATTTGTATTCCAGGAAAAAATGGACTTTCTGGTCACACATTGTGGTCTACTAAATAAAATATAGTTTTATAAAACTCATAGATCCATATAAAAGTGTTTTATATTTGATCCATAATATGTTTTGAAAGGGTATTTATGGTATGAAATATGATGTATTGCACTATGAATTTGATGAAATATTTATAGAAGTGTTTTTCATGATCTCCAAAAGGATTTTAGGTTCTGGTTTCACAAGTTATATTATATAATAATATATAAGGTGAAATGATAATATGTCTATGTGTCAGTAGATAATGTATGATATAGCTATGTCAAACGGTATGATATATATAAGTTAAATTCATTTTTAGGCTTTTCATTTGGCATGAAATTGGATATGTTATAATGATATAACAAACACTATATTATCTATATTATAATGCTGAATTTTATATTGTATGATTTATGTAGTTACATAAGATTAGAATAATAGTAACATGTTTAATGGTATATTATTGAATAATTTCCCATGAAAGGCTACCAATAATTTTAAATTCCTGATAGGATTAAACAATTAATTCATAAGTTGATTTCATGTAATATCTACATGACTAAATATAATATTACATAACTTATAAGTTAATTAATGAAAATTCATAGAGAATCATCATGATTTATATTATTATTTATTAATGAAGAGATAATTAATGTTCAATATTTCCTTGTATATATCTTATTCTTCATCTTTCCAAAGCTCTCATTATCCCCCTCCCTTTTTAACTCGAGACACTAGCATATTCTGGAATGTAGGGGAATCCTACATTAATATATTTTTATTCAATTCAAACCATGTATAGACCATATATAAATAATCCTATTATGTAATTTTAGTGATATTCATCAATTAAAGAATTGATGATAAGGGAATTATCTATTGATAGTGGAAGATAAATTTTTTGTTATTTATATTGATACATAGTTATAGTTTCATAAATGGTTTGTTTTTTGATTTGAGATTTCTATTTATTTCTAATGTGTTGAATGAGTATCATTTGATCCTTATAAAATCATAAATTAATCTCATGAGGTTCCCCTAACATGATGAGTTATTTATATATCTCATCACCAATACAATCTATACACTATCCTCAAAAGTGAAGAAATAACTGTGTAGTTGGATCATCACTTTTCCCTTAGAAGAACACCTTTCATAATTACACTGCACCACCCAAGGAAAGTTTCTTTAATCACTTTTTCATACATGAGGACTAACCACCCTGGAAAACAAAATCCCTATATGGTTACGTAAAAAAATATATAATTTAGTCATAATTATCCCATTACTCAAGGAATTATTTTATCCTACAACATGGGATGCCTCGGGATCAAAATATACTCTTCTCATAGTTTGGTATCCTTAGTGGGATTTAATTTCACTATATCAATTTCTCTAACATATTTAATATGCCCATCACTTATTGTGAGGAATTTATATCCCTAAAAAGCCCTATTATGAGTACCACACACTTTATTGGTCTCTCATGAAATGTGGATGTGATATTATTTCTATTTTAGGTCATTCACATCCTTATACCCAATAACCATATCACACCAGAAATAAAAAAACATATAATGGTGATAAAGTTATAGACTACCAAACTCCATGAAATATATTAGGCCTCTTCATGATATAAAACCATCAACATATAATTACATTGAATTTCATCGAGATCCTAAAACATGAAAAACATAATTTAGTTAATTATAAACTCTTTAAAATTAATTATACTAATTAATAAAAATTTAATTATCTTTAGAATAATCAATAAAAATTGATTAGGTAGCATATTATTAGTTATAAATTGTGTAATTATTTTTGAGAAGCTCATAATGTGCACTCTATGTGATGAACAATAAAATAAATCTTTCCCAATATAAATAAAGCAAAATTTTTTTCTAATATTTATTAAATCTAGAAATACATTCACAAATAAAGTATGCTCAAAAAGTAGTTTACAAACATTTTAGTTCATAATACCCATGATGTATCTATAAAATTTTAATGAAATCAAAATTATTATGACCCTATTCTACCACGCAATAGTGGAATCATATATAAACCCCTAACTCAGTTAATTGAATCAAAGTAAGAGGGTTGAGAAAATATAAGGAATAAAGTAAAGAATACTAACCTTAATTGGTAAACTAACTATATATGAATCACAATGGATAAATGTTTTTTAAATATATTCACTAAAATCTAACAATGGAATAGGGGTATAAATACAATAAAAAACATGTTGATGTGTAGTAATAAGAACAACAACCTTATCAATGTAAATTCAGTGAACTGTAGATATTTATAAACACCTAGGAGATAGTATAATGGATAACCTCTGGGATGTTCTCTTGTGAATTATTTGGTTCTTTTAATGTTTTTTTTGTATTTTGCCGCTTTGAATTTAAAATATTTTTTATTTCACTGATTTTTAATATTTCTGAAGAAATGTGAAAAATGATATGTATTAATGATTAAAATATTGATATTAAAAATATAATAATTTATGTTTAGGTAAAATTTATTGGTTCAAATTCAGTTGGAATGAACTGATATGTCTTATGGAAGTTAACTATATATAAATTATCCTCAATATAATATTTGTGATGGATTTTTTAAACCATATTAAATTGAATATGATATGTCTCAATAAAATAAACTAGTATCAATCTATAAATTTGTTTAAACCAAAATTTTAAAGGTCTTTTATAAAGATACATTATCTTCCAAAATGGTTTTTTTTATAATTCCCCGATGTCTCATTAGAAAATACACTTGACATTTCAATTCACAATATACATTATAAAGAAACATTTCTAGTGAATACAATTAATTTTTTGGAGTGAATAAGTAAAATAAAATAGTTTATAAGTCTTGAGTTATTACTGCACTACCTTTTCTTTCCACTAATGTTTTAGAAAATTTTGAGTTAGAAAACTATTTTTTTAATTGAAATCATTTTTTATCTCACTCCATTAGATTTGAGAACAAGTTATACCTATATAATTATAGGTGGGATATCATGAGAAAATTAATATTGAATAGTTACATTAATAAAAAAGAAATAAAAAATGAAAATATAAATCATAACACAAAATAGATAAGAGGAAAAATTTATTTTTAATGAAAAAATAAAAGGGAAAAAACATGAAAATAGTGGATATAATATAATGTTAGATAAAAAATAAAATATAGATTAAGGAAACCATAAAATAGGGTGAGGAACGTCTGATAGAGTTTAAAATATCTGAAAATATTATTCTAAAGAGGATAAAAATGAGTTCTAGAAGGGGGAAAATGTAAAAGAATACTATTTTTTAGAAAAGAAAATTCTCTTGAGTAATATGATAAAATAAACCATTAATATAAAAGAAAAAATGTATAATAAAATTATGATATAAGTTTAAAAATAATTTCAAATTTCATTTATGTTTGAATGGGGTAAAAACATAATGGGAGAGTCAAGGGAGGGTGAGATCCTCAGATTATAATGAGGTGTTAAAAAATATTTAAATAATATAGAGAGGAATATTTTATATACCTTGTTCCTATTGATGATATCCTAGAAATATTCATGAAAATACCTAAAAAAAATCTATATTCCAATCCTTTTGATCTTACTTTTGATGAAAACATTATTTTATCAATATTTTGTGTGGGATGGATTATATTTATTATTATTTTTATAATGGGATGATAACGGGATTCCAATTTTTGGATTTTTTAAAGAGGTTATTTATTGAATAAATTTAGATGGGCCAATCATCATTGATGAATGTTTTCAGAGGTGGAATAAATTGGTTGGGATATTGGTTGTGTTTTTTGGCTTTGGGTGGTTCTAGAATGGGTTTATGGGTCATGGTATTTGAAGGGATGTGATTTTGAGTTAGTGGTTTAAGAGATATGGCCCTATGGGTTTCTATGGATTAACATTTCTTGAGATAGAGGAAGGATTCTCATAGGGATATAATTTGAAAGGTGGGTCGCATTAAGGGGATTTGGAATGGATTGTGTCAGATTACCATGGATTCACCTATGTGATTAATAAGATGGGTGGTTTGGAAGTTATAATGTTGGTATCCTTTTATATATATCATTACACGATTTTAAGAAACATTAAACATCAAATTACAATCCAAGGATCTTAAAGTCTATTATCTTGGAAAAATAGGTACAAAAAAGTTGAAAACATGTGTCTAAGTAAAACAATTTATTTATTTTAAAATACCTTATGAGATTGTAACACCCATTGAGACCTTACATCTATATTGTATAACCTAGGGATAACATAAACAATGGGATGAGCTAAAAAGGCCTAGTAAGGGAATAAACATTAAAATATAGCTTAGCAGATGGGTTAGAATGCCTAAAATAATGATATAAAATGGAATCAAACATGATTAAACCAAATGAATCATAAAATTGGATCATATAATCATGTATTAATATTAATTTTGTAACAATATAAAACATGAAATTTTCATTATTTGAGGCTCATTTCACATAGAGGAGCATGAGTCACAGCTCGTTGCACATAAAGGGACATGAGTTAATGATATCAATAAGACCATTTCAAATAAAGTATCAGGAGACTAAACTTTACCCATTACAATGGAGTGATATCATGGTTCACCCATAATATCTTGTTCATGAATATTCTTTCCACATAAATAATCAAACATAAGAAATCATACATAAACATAAGGGTCACCCATGGAAAGAATTGGGTATCATAATCATATAAAAAGAATAATAAATAGGTATATCATAAATGTGTACATGAAAGAACTAAATTAAATCATATATATACGTTAATAAAGGAATATAGTCATATATCATGATATGTGATGTCAAAATGATGTGAAAATAGAGTTTATGAAACTTTAGAGATAAAACATTTTAGTATGGTTTAAGGGAATACTTTCAAGATACTCTAAAATGGGAATGAAATAATTTTTTGTATAAAACCAGAATTGAACCAATATATATTTTAATGATAAAATGGGTGATTTTAGATAAATAATGGTGGCCTCAAACAGTTTATTTAGCACATATTAAAACGGGTAAGAATTCTAGAAGTTCCCTTAAATCAGGCTTGCTTATCAGGAAGAATTGAGTAAAGAACCGTTTAAAAACATGTATATCCCAAAAAATAAGGATGAATGGATATATATATATATGATTTTGAAACATATAAATAGAATTTATATTATTTACATAAAAATAAAATATAATTTTATTTGGGTCAAATTATTGAATGAATAACCTGAAGGAATAATGGAGCTTCAAGTAGAATCTCATACCTCATATCCAAAAAGATTCTGCACTTGACCTTAATATCCTGAATAACAAAATTATATTCATTAATTTATATGTACAGAACCATTTAAACATGAATTTTATTTTTTACAATTTTATTAAGTTCATTTATGTCTATTTTGGTGGTTTATGAAATTCAATTTCATCTTTTGGGAGCATTGATTTCCTTGGTTTTCATTATCAGTTTACTAGTATATGAGTATAGAAAATTATGTAGAATGGAGATTATTGTCCAGAACTGAACTTATATGTTATTAATGGACATATATAAAATTAAAATACAATTTTTTCCCACAAGTGAGGTTAATTTATTAGCTAAATCATTATTGATAAATACATGGATTATTTTGAGCGGTTTTTCTCAAAATGAACTTGTTTTGTTTTATTATTTTGCATCATGTGTGTAATATGATTACATAATACAATAAATAATATAATACATATATTATTATCTTGTTATTCTATAATATTTTTTTGTGACAATACTTGAATATGGTAATAAAAAATGAAAACTTATCTTCCTTGAATATGATAAATTAACATATCTCAGACAGTGTTTCATTTTTAGTATAAATGGAAGGGGAAAAGAGAGATTATGATGAATTATTCCATTAGAATGAAACCATTATAGTATATGTATGTTACTAGTGTTTTCACACCATTTTTATGAGGGTATGTTAGGAGATAAAATAATAGAATGGAACTTGAAAAGAAATATAAAGAAAAAAGAAGAGGGTTTTACCTCCTGATTCATTCTTCCTGAGAGCATCCTTAGGGGAATGGTTTTGGTATTTTTTAAGACCAAAGGCTCATGTATTTGGGGAAGGGGATTTTTTATTATATTTGAGTAGAACATATACAAGTGTAAAGTCTTGAGAGGTGTGAGGAGAAGAGGTGGTATTTATAGTGGAGTAGGGGGTGTTTTCTCATTATTTTATTTACGATTTTATGATTTTTTCTCCAGATAATAAACAGTGATGAGTATTGAGGCCAAATGAAGTTATGTGTGCATGAAAATCCACTTAAATGATCACTTACATCATCTATGACTCAATAATGACTAAAAATTTATTTCTTTACATACAATTTAAATTAACGTATTTCACTATTCACAAAAAATTCATGTATTTTAGGAAAATCCAAAATATTCACCCGAATATTTTTTAGATGTGAAAAAAATTAAAAAATGAACTCCATTTTATGAAAATAATTTTTTAAATTTTATGAATTTAGTTTTTAGTAAAAATAACTATTTACATATAAAATACAATTTTTAAAATTAAAACATCTTTTTAAACACTTTTAATTTTTAAGGTCTCATAAAATTATCTTATAATAAAAAGGGAAAAAATAATTTATGAATAAACTTTAGTAAAATTAATTTTCTTTTAAATTATTAAATTATTTATAAAATTTTAATTAAATATTTATGACTTAAAAAAATAACCACACTTTTCTATTAATTTTTTAAAATTTTACTTACTTATACTGTGATATAATTATATCATATTGTAAATTTTAAGATGGATAAATTTTATTTAGAATTTTATTGGTGAGGTCACTATTACATTGTCCTATTTCCTATTCATAATTGTCACATTACCATTCTGAAGGTCATGTTACTATTTCATTGGTATATGTTTCATAACTTCTAGAAATTAATTTTGTTACATTCACCAATCATTTATAATGTCTTTATTGTGTTCTTAATGTGATTTTATGTGATTATAGTATATGAAATAATTATAATAAGGGAATTTCATTGATAAAACATTGGGTTGTTACATTCTACCCCTTATGAAATTTCACCCTGAAAATTTCATTTTATATTTTACACAAAAAAAGTGTGGGTACTTCTCATTGATTGATTCCTACAGTTCCCATGTATCCTCTTCATACTTATGGTTCCACTATAGTACATTGAGCAGGTGAGTGGTCTTATTATGTAGAACATTATCTTTATGATCAAAGATCTTTAATGAATTCTCCTTGTAAGAAATATCATTCTATAATTGTACCCCATCTGAAGTCAGTACATGTGATGGATCAACTATGTAACTCCTTAAGAGGGATACATGGAATACATCATGTAGTTTAGACATGATAGTTGGTAATTCTAGATGATAGGATACAACTCTAACATGATTGAGAATCTCTAAGGGGACAATGTACCTAGGACTTAGCTTTCCTTTCATCCCAAATATCATGGAATTTTTCCGTGGAGATACACAAAGGAATACCTTGTCTCCATCTTTGATCCCAAGGTCCGATTGACAATTTTATATATAACTATTCTATTGACTTTGGTTTACCTTTATTTGATGCCAAATGGGTTTCACCTTCTCCACTATTTATTCGACCATTTTAGGTTCTATCAGCTTATGCTCACCAACTTCGTCCAAGCATGTCGGTGTTCTAACCCTTTTCCCATAAAGGTATTTATATAGATCCATTCAGATACTCGAGTAGAAACTATTGTTGTAACAGAACTCCACCAGTGGAATATGTGGATCCCATCCTCATTTTAAGTCTATAAAACACACTCTCAACATGTCTACCAACATCTAAATAGTTCTCTCCAATTAGACATCAATTTGAGGATGATAGGCCGTACTATAGTTTAGCTCAGTTCTTATGGAATGTTGCAGACTTTTCCAAAACATTCAGGGGAATCTTCGACATCGATTAGATATAATAGGTAGTGGTTCACAAATAATCCTTATCACTTATTTGATGTATATATGTACTTGTTGATCTTGTGAGAAGTCATATCAAATTGTGACAAAGTGAGTTTTCTTTGTAAGACGATCCACAATAACCCATACATCATTTTTTCCTTTGGATATTCTTGGATGTCTGGTGAGAAATTCTATGTTGATGTTCTCCCACATCCATATTTTTATGGACAATAGTTTCATCAACCCTTCAGACGTTTTTCTTTCAACCCTCACTTGTTGATATACCAGGAACTTTGATGTATAGTCAACGATATCCAATTTCATATTTCCCACCAAATATTCTTCTAGATATCTCAATAAATCATTGTGCTATGTGGGTGAATAGAGAATGTTGAGCTATGTGCACCATTCATAATGTCTTTCATTATATATGGATTAGATGTTTCACATATTCGTGAACCAAATCTTAAAACTCCATCCTCATCGACCATGAACTCAGAGGATTTCCCATTTCAGATAGCTTCTACCCTTTTTTGAATTTCCACATCATTTCTTTGAGCATCCTTTATTTTATCTATAAGGGATGATTGAGAAATCACTTTTGAAAGGAATAATGATGTTCATACCTTAATGATTCCCATATCCATCCTTTGTATGTCTAAAAATATTGGACCCTTCTCAATTCTTATCATTGATAAAGATGCATGATCTTTTCTACTTAGAGCATTCACCACCTTATTTACCTTACTAGGATGTTAGTGGATTGAGCAGTCATAATCTTTGATGATCACTAACCATCTTTGATAGTGCATTTTAATCTTATTATTTGTGAATATATATTTGATGACATTATGATCAGTATATATCTCACACTTCTCCCTATAGAGACAATGCTTCAAGATTTTGAATGCATTGATCATAGCTGCCAACTCCAGATCATTAATAGGATAATTTTGCAAATGAATTTTCAACTACCAAGAGTCATAGGCTATCACTTTACCATTTTTCATCTATACACAACCTGAGCCTTTATTTTAAGCATCACTATATACCACAAAGAGTTATCCACTTTTCGGGGGTGTTTGTATTGGAGCAGTGATAAACCTCTTTTTAAGATCCTTAAAGCATTCCTCACATTCTTGAGTCCAAAAAAACTTCACTCCCTTCCGTGTCATCTTTGTAATTGTGTTTCAAAATCATGATATATTCTTAAAAAATAATTGATAATACCAATGTAGGCTAAGAAATATGTGGATATCCATTACAAATGTTGGCATGAACCACTCCTTGATTGCCTTTATCTTAGAAGGGTCCATAGATATTCCTTTTCTAGTAATAAAATTCCCCACTAATGATACTTACAACATCAGGAACTCACATTTACTATAATTTTCATAAAATTTCTCCCTTTTCAAAGTCTTCAATGCAGTATTCAAATAATATTCATGTTTCTCCTTTCTCTGGGAGTATATCAAAATATCATCAATAAAGACAACAAAAAATTTGTTGATGCAATCTCTAAAGACTGTTCATTAATTCGATGAATATCGTGGGATCATTATTGAGTCTGAAAAGGAATCTCTATGAAATCATAGTATCCATACCTCGTTAAAAAGGATGTCTTGGGAATGTCTTTATTCCTCACCTTTAATTGGTGATATCCTGACCGACGATCCACCATAGTTAAATAACTAGACCCACATAACTGATCAAAAAAGTCATCTATCTATAAAAAGGGGTCTTATTTTTTATCATGATTTTATTGAGATCATGATAATTGATGCCGACACACATTTATCCATCATTATTCTTGTCAAAGAGGACTGGCACACCCCATAGTAAATAACTCAGGTGTATAAAACCCTTATCCAAATTCTATTATAACTGCTTCTTCAGTTCTTCTATCTCAAATGTGTACATTATATAAGGTTTCCTTGATAGAGGTAGAGATCCATGAATAAGATCAATTGAGAACTCAACCTCTCGATCTAGAGGAAGACTAGGAAACTCTTTAGGGAATACATCAGTGTAATCACTAATGATGTGCATGTCATTGAGCATGATCATATCCATTTTCTCAATAATTTGAGTGAGATTTGATTTCTTATAAGGTAGTAATATCCACAATTGAGATGATGATTCAGAATTAGGATTCAACTTCCTCCTTACATTTTAAAATAATTGGAAGATGCTTCAGGAAATGAATAGTTATATCCCTTTCCAAAAACTAGATGTTTTCTTTGTATAATTTTATCCAATCCATTCCAAATATAGTATCAAAATCCACTAAATGAAGTATGAAAATATTTTTTAGGAGGTTATGTCCAAAAACATTAACCAATGAGGATATATATACTTTGGAAGCAATAATTTCCCCATTTTCTGTTCTCATAGATAACTCAACATTCAAATTTTGAGGTGGTGATTGAATAATTATACTAAACTTGTAAGATATGAAAGAATTCGTAGAACCAGAATCAAATAGTATGTTCTATATTCTTGAATGAACAACTAGTATACCGATCACCACATCATTTTCCAGCTCCATCTCAACAGTATTGACAACATAATCCTTTTCTTATTTCCTTGAAGGTTGCTGTTTATTACCTCTAAAAACCATGGACTTAGGGAATTTTTTTTCAAAATTCTGATGTTACTTGAAGTTGAAACATAGCACTACTGACTGAGTGTTGATATGAACCTTCTTTTCTTTTTTCCATGTTGGTGGGATTTGTATATCCCTTCTATAGTTCTAAGCCAGATCCCCATTCTCCAAAATTTTAAGCATTTCTCGGTTCCCTTTAAGAAGTTCCCACGGTTCTTCTTCCCAAAATTTTTGACACATGGGATATTCAGGCTTCTTTCCATCATGTTATTTATTTGATGATCCACCCATATTAGTCTCTATTTTCCACTTTTTTTCACAAGGCCCATGAGATCACTGAGAGTCTCCAATTTCTATTTTAGCCTTGAGGTAACAACAAAAAATATCTTCATAACTTTGAAAGTCTAAAATCACAAACACTTTTCGTAGACTCATATTTATTCCACTAAAGAAGCGATCCAACTTAATTTATATTTTCATTATAATTCCATAGGTGAATATTGCACGACTTATAATTTTTTCATCATATGCCCCGATAGAATCATATTCCTTCTTCTTAATTCCATGGAACTCTCTTTCCATTTTGTGATAGGGGGTTCGTGGAAAATATTTATTGAAATTTTTGTCATGAATTACTCCCAATCCATGGAATAAATTTACTCCTTGGACTTTATATTTTTGATTAGTGTCCACCACTAATCAGCTTCCCCATAAAAATGATAGACTATCAGTAAATCTTTCTCTTCTTCCGAGCACTGGAGGACAGATAATATCTTTTCAAATGAGTTAATACATTGTTCCATAAGCTGGGGATTTGAGAATCAACTAAATATGGTAGGCCTTTGTCTTATGAAGTATTCAAATACAACTCACTATTTCTTTGGAGAAGGAGGACATTATACATGATTTATGTTATCATTCATAACTTGATCATGCTAAGTAAGTACTGTCATAACGTTTTGAGCACCCAATCCCATCATATTTGGCATTTAATTAGGGAAATCATCACATTACCTATCAAAATGATTATTGGCATGTGTTCTTAAATTTCCATCCATTATCTATGAAAAATAAAGTGAAATTAGGTGATTAAATTCCTAGCATAATAAAAGGATTTTTTTAGCATAAATGGATAAAATTATAATGGAAAAGTATATCCTTACTTGTGATTCCCTAGGTTTCAATCTATTTTTTCCATGATCGGTTTTCTAACATATATTCTTATTGTTATTTTCATTGTTACCTTAATAATGGTTTGTAATGAGATTATGAATTTATCAAATCATATCCCTCAGAAGTGTCAAACCAGGGGTGAAGAAATGCTCGTTTTCATGTACTATGTTACCCTAAGTCAGGCTCAGAATACCATATCAGCGTTATTACTCCTAGGTAAATCTATGCCATAACCATGTCCACTTGTATTATCTAGACATTGATGTATTCTCTTTATTAACAATATACTCCATACTTACCAAAATTTAGTGATGTTTTCTTATACACAGTCTTATCCCTAAGGTTCTTAATAATGTTATTTATTCCTAATCTAATAAAATAACTAAAATTTTCCTCTAATACCAACTATAGAGACCCTATAATTTTATATATATCATTACATTACTTTAAGAATAATTCAACATGAAATTACAATCCAATGATTATAAAGTTTATTGTCTTGGAAGATGAGGTGCATAAAACTAAAAACATGGGACTAAGTAAGAGATTTCTTTATTTTAAAATCCATTATGATCTCCTAAAATCCTTTGAGACCTTACATATTTATAGGATAACCTGGAAAAAAAATGAACAATGTGAATATAAAAAATGCACAGTAAGGGAATGGACATTAAAATAATTCTTAGTACGTGAGTTAGAAGGCATAAAATAACGATATAAAAAGTAATGGAACATGATTAAACATAAGGAATCATAACATGGGATCACATAATCATGGATTCATATTAATTTGTTTGAAAAATTAAACATGAATTTAGCATGAGTCAAGGCTCTTTGCATATAAAGTATCCCGAGTTATAGCTCGTTGCACATAGATGAGCACGAGTCAAGGTTACCACCAAGACCATTGCACATAACATCTTATGGGACTAAACTATAACCAATGCATTGGAGTGCTATCTAGGAACACCCATTGAAAGAATTAGGAATCATAATCATGTCAAAAGAAAAATAAATGGGAATATCGTAAAATTTTATATAAAATAAAGTAAGTAAATAATACATGGAAATTAATAAAGGTACATATTCATATATCATGATAATTTATGTCAAACTTAAGTGAAAAGAGAGTTTAATAAACTTTATAGATAAAGCATTTTTGTATGGTTTAATAGAAAACATTCAAGATTCCTTTAAATGGAAAAGGAATAATTGTTTGTATAAAACTGTAATTGAACAAAGATATTTTTACTTGATAAAATGATTTATTTTATAAAAATAAATTTGGATTAAACTAGATTATGGAGAACACTTGAAAATGGGTAGGAATTCTTAAAGTTCCCTTAAATCGAGCTTTCTTATCGAGAAGAATTGAGTTGGGAACCATTAAAAAAATTTATATCCAAGAAAAAAAGATGAATGTATATTGATTAATGAGTTTTCAAAATATAAAAAAAATTTATAATGTTTAAATAAAAATAAAATATAATATCATTTTTGGTAAATAGATAGAATGAATAACCTAAAGGAATATTGGAGGTTCCGTTAGAATCCCATATCTTATGAACAAAATGTTTTTTCAATTGATCTTAATTTATAGAATAATAAAATTATATTCATTAATTAATAATTCTACAACCATTTATACTTGTATTTTATTTGGTAAAATTTTATTAATTTCATTTATTTTCCTTTTTATGGGTTATGAAATTCAATTTCATTGTTTAGGAGTGTTGATTTCCTGGGGTTTCATTATCTGTTTACTTGTATATGAGTATGGAAAATTACATAGAACATGGATTGTTTCCCATAAGCGAACTTATATGTTATTAATGGACTTATAGAATACTAAAATACCATTTTTTTCATAGGTGAGGATGATTAATTAGATAAATCATGACTGATAAACGCTTGGATATTTTGAGAGATCTTTCTCAAAAAAAACTTGTTTTGTTTTATTATTTTTCATCATGTGTGTAATATGATTCCAAAATATTAAATAAGATATAATAAAAATATTATGGCTGGTTTCAAACATATAAATGGTTTCATGACTAGACTTGAATATGGTAATAGAAAATGAAATCCCGTCTTCCTTGATTGTGATAAATTAACACATATTAGAAGGTGTTTCATTTCTAGTATAATGGGAGGGGGAAAAGAGGGATGATGATGAATTAATCCATTAACATGAAAAAAATCTATTATATGTAATATAATAGTTTTATCACACCATTTTATTAGTGTAGGTGAGTAGAGAAAAAGAAAATAATGGAACTTGAATAGAAATTAAAAGAAAACAGAAGTTGGTTTTACCTCTTGATTCATCCTTCTCGAGAGCCTCCTTAGTGGAATGGTTTTGGTATTTTGTTAAGAAAGAATGTTCGTGGAGATGGGGAAGGGGCTTGGGAGGATATTTGAGCAAAATATAGACATGGATCAAGTCTTGAGAGGTGTGAGTAGAAGAGTTGGAGAGGGGTGAATTTTATATTGGTGGGGGGGGGGGTGTTTTCTCATTATTTTATTCAATATTTTATAATTTTGATAAAGTAAAGAAATAGTGCTTATTTTTGAGACTATATATTTTTATGTATGAATTTTAATTCTAAAACATGGTCACTTACATCATCTAGGACTTAATAATGACTCAAAAATTCATTTATTTACATATATTGTAAATTACTATATTTCACTATTCAAAAAAATTCGTGTGTTTTAGAAAAATATAAAAAACTCAAAATAACCATTTTTCGATGATTATAATTCAACTATGAACTCCATTTTATGGAAACAATTTTCTAAATATGATAAATTTAATTTTTAATTAAAATGAGTACTTAGAAAATAAAAATTGAAAAATTAAAACTACTTTTCTAACAATTGGAAGAATTTATTAAGGACTCATAAAATTATTTTATAATCAGAAGACACGCAGAAAATAATTTTTGAATAAAATTTATGAAAATAAATTTTCTTTTAAATTATTTAATTGGTCATAAAATTGTTATTAAATATTTATGACTTACAAAAATACCAACACATAATTAATAATTTTTAATATAAATACTTACTTATAAAATGATATAATTATATCATATTATCACTTATAATATTGATAATGTTTTTTTATAATTTTATTGGAAATGTTACTATTACATTGGCCGTGTTACTATTTATACAAGTCACATTATTATTCCAAAGGCCAAGTTACTATTTTATTGGTATATGTTATTTAACTTCTAGAAAAAACCTTTATTTCATTAATTCATCATTTATAAATTTTTTATTGTGTTCATAATTTGATTTTATGTTATTGTACTATAAAATATAATTATAATAAAGAAATTCAATTCATAAAACACTGGGTCGTTAAAGAGGTTTCGTATTCCAATAAAAATAATTATTTCATTCTTTATGTCTATGTAAAATGTTTTTATTTAATACAAGATATGAACTGAAAATTAAATATTAATAGCAATCCCATACCTCAATTTCACCAGTAAACTCCTGAATTACATATAGTTTTATGTCTATGAGTCCTCTAAACACTAGAATTTATCTTCCAAAACATACTATGTTAAAATTAAGACCCTAATAAACCCTTTATAAAAAATTAGAATAACATTGAATAAATGTCACACATTTGTCACCACATCACACCACACACATTGAAACAAAATAGTTATGAACTTTCAAAGTATAATGAGAGAATCAAACAAAGGAAAAGAACAAAACAAGTATTTATATGATTTATACTTATTCCTAATCCATGGGGGGATACTAAAATAACTTTTACTAAATATATAGATGAATATTATTGTCAAATATGTAAAATCAACTTCAATAGTTGACTCTAATATGAAAATATAATAGGTACTAACAAATGAAACCACTACTAATTCCTTCTAATCCTCATATAGAGTTTTTCCACATAGATATGATCTTCATATGCATCTTTCCAATTGGTAAAATAAATCCTACAACTTACTCACACCATCCAGTTTATTGTGAAAACCTTTAAAAATTCTATGAGTTTACCCCTACATAGTATTCTTAGGAATTTTATGTATTCCCTTGTCAGAAAACCACTGGGAAAATTCATTATCAACAAGTAATGTGAAACTTATACATGTCATTTTTATCTCATCACTTTCAATATCAAAATTCTCATGGTAATTTTCAATTTAATTTCTATGTTAAATAACTTATAATATGACCACTACCAAACTACCAAAAATTTATAATGTCAATCCACACTCTCCATTTGAAATAATAAATCCAACATCCCAAATCACTCCTTCCTATAGTTCTAACTATATGGACAGAATGTGGTTTTCACATAGTTGAGCCTAACAAAATTCCACATTAGAATTATTTTCAAGTTCACATCTAATTCCTATGTCAAAATCCATAAACCATATTCTTTTCTCAAAATTTCCATTATAGATACATGGTTCCCCTCATATATTCTACGAGTTATCACAACCCAAATGAGGTGTAAAATTGCCTCAAAAAATTCCAGACTTCAATTTTAATCAAAAAACCTATTGAATTCTAAACTCATGTCACCTGTTTAAAATTATGTTCTATAAAATATAATATCATCAAGATGGATTGATTTTTTCAAAAATATATATAGTTCTGAAATAAGACATTGGATTTTTGGCCATGTGGATTTTACTTTGTGATTCACAAAATAATGTTTAAATTTTTTTTCTTTAATCAAGATCTTCTCACATCCACTTATTCAAGATCAACTCCTTCCCCACTTAGATTAACAGAATGTAACCATGTTTCTTTATAAAAAGTATATCTATACTTTTAGGCATCAATATCCATCTCACAAATGTGCCTATAAAAGTGAGCACATTTCCCATTGTTCCTTTTTCAAGTATTAAAACTAGTACTAGTGCCATGTTCATCACATGACTATAATGATTTGTAAATTATGAAATAGATAGATATAATTCCAAAAACAATGGGGTACCATAGTTTATACATTATTATTTTTCAATGTCTCATTCTTGGATTTTCCACGATTCTGATAACTAATGTCAATAAACAAACAAATTTTAACCAAGCACAAACCATGAAATACATTAATCATTTAAATAACAATGTATAAAGATCATATTCCATTAACTCAACCTCCAGTTCCAATCACTTTGCCTTATCTTTTCTCAATATAAAATGTATAGATTGGGGAGTGGTCACTTGTTTCACCCCACTGATTCTGAAATCCTACTCTATATTATTAATGTAGTAAAATTGATTCAAGAACATAGTTCTAGGATATAAGTACATTATAATTAATATAACCAAAATCTAATTTTATAGATTGAGATCTTTCATATTTATAATCTATTATAATTAACATTTATCTCATCAATCATTCCATTCAACATACTAATAATTATAATGAAATAAACTTTGATATATAAGATAATGAATCTACCATCATTATAGAACTTATGATAATAACAGTGGAAATCATTATTCAAGATGAAATTACATTCCACCCTAAAGAGATCAAATATCATATTTCACTACTTTTGTTTTTGAATCAAACAATAAAGGTTTCACCTCAACTTTCACAAAATATTCTTATTCTGGTTCTATATGAACCATTCTTGCTACTCCGTGTAGATTTCATAATCTAAGTCACCATGGTGAAATGTTATCATCACAGCTAATTCTTCTATATGCAACCCATTATTTGAAATCCAGTCGAGAAATATTTAAATAGACGTGTGTTTAACAACCATTGAATAGATATAAAAAATTATATACCATCTAGTTATTAAAAAAACTTCATGAAAACCCATTCTATATACCTTTTCAGAATATACGATTCATCATTTATCCAAAAAAATAATTTACTTAAGATATTTTAGCCCTTGGAAAGAGAATCAGTAATTAACATCCTTATGAAATATCTTATAGATAGTCTCATGTTGCTATTTCTAATGCAATAGTTAAACATTATTGAATATATAGAACATATGGACTAAAATGTAGTCAAAACTGATATTATATTTATACTATTATCCCATTAGTAACTTTATATTGGTTGCAAATTTTCGATATGATCACTTTATGGAAGATCAAATTATAGATTCTATAAACATTTTGAAATTCATTATCTTAGAGAGGAAATCAAATGTCATCATATCCATTCTTAAAAAAGTAAAACGCAATGAAATTAGACAATATAATTTACCTCTCCTTGGAATAAATGTGAAAATAAGTGAGTTCACAATATAAATTTATATAGGAAACTTATGCCCTAGTTCTAGAGAAATTTTTTTGAAAATTTTATTTCCCCATTTGAGAGGAAGGACTTCCATTCACAGAGTATGAAACAAAATTCATAGCTATCACCAAAAAATCCATAAGAAAACTAGAATGAATTACCTTGATCCTTTCATTTTTAGATAATTTCATGTCTATAATCTAAATGAATCTATTTTATTCTAGAGTATATAGAACAATTTAGTATGCCAATCTTCATTTTAGGAAACCATAAGTTTATTCACCATAAACATGATTACTTTAATTTTAGTCAGTGCATGGTGGTAAGACAAGGTGTGTAGTTGGAATTAGTTTATATCATCATGTATTAAGAGGGTCATCCTATTTTTTATATTCTATGGATTTCAAGGAGGAAAATAATATTTATAAAACCCTAAAATATTAATTTCCAAAAAGAATGTTTATAGAAGATCTTTCCTGTGAAATTATTCTAAGTCATGGAGTTAGTAGTAGTCATTAATTACCCCGATAATCTAGGAAAGGTGTGTAAACCAAAACAATCAGTTGGAGTTTTCTATAAAAGGGAATCAGGAATACTATGAATAATTAATCCTGTATAAAAAAAGTATATTCTTTATATGTGAATTGTTATTGAGTGTTAATCATCTATAATGAAATCTTACATACTATTTTTTGGGTTTTTTACAATCTTGGACTTCTTTTTATATAGACAGCTATAGTGTTTCCTCCAAGGAATGTATGAAAATGAATTTAAAACACATCAATCCTTTCTATTCATTTTATTTTTTTATATAGAACCATTGAATATATTTTAGTGACACTATAATGTTATTTAGTCTTTATTGAGTTTGTGAAAGTTTATCTTTGTGCGGTGGGTATGGTGTGTTAAAACACTACTTTCAGAATACCTAGTTATGGGAGGAGAAGTTCTATAGATTAAATTTTACCTTGAATTTATTTATGAGAAAATTTACAGTGGATTGATGATCAATGTTCTAGGGGATTTATCATAATTTAAATAATTCAACCCATTTCATCACATAATTATTGGTACTAGAACATAGGTTTTAGTTTAGTAAATAATAGGAATATTAGGTTTTGTTTTTTGTTTTCATTTAAGTTATATCCTTTTAGAGGGAGTCTAATATATTTATATGTCATGGTATAAGATGAAGGGAAGATCCAAATAGTTATATACAATTTAATAGATATTATATTCTTGAGACTATATTTGTAGGATCATCTAATTTATAAGGACACATATTTATTGATCTCAAGTGTATGCATTTAGAAAATAGAGAAAATTGATTGAAAATGGGTTGGATATAAAATAACTAAAATATGTGATGATTTATATGTTAAGGTATATGTTTTTAAAAACCAAGAAAATAAAACTAAAACTAGAGTTATGAAGTCCATATAGAACATATATTAAATTCAAATAAAACATAACAGGTGTTTCAAGTTGTAGTAACTTTTTGGATTAAGGTTGTCAAAAGGAAGTCCAATAATAAATCATGTGAATGAATTTAATATGACCTATAAGAAACTAGAATTTTTGAAGTTATCATTTGTGGATGATGTATGATAATTACATCACTTTTCTTCACATTTAAAGTGTAACATACTAGTTTTTTTAAATAAAGACACTATGTTTGATAGTGTACATAATACGCCATATCAAACATAAAGGAACAACTAAATATTATTATTTAAATGTTAGCATCTAAACTAGATGATAATATGGTGGGAATGAATATTATTACCTAATTTATGAAAATATGGATTACACATGTATATAATTAATTCTTTTGTGAACAATTAAATATAAATTAATATAAAAACTTTTTTAAATAAAAGGAAATATTTTTCAAAAAAACTATTTAAATAAAAACAAGCGAGTTTATAAAATAATAAAATAAATCTTGATAGATTTTACTGATGAAATATATATTTAATATATTTAATGTAATGTTTAAAATTAATCTTATATGTTTTCTATATATGATATAAGAACAAATTTTATTTTTCAGATAAAAGAAGTATGTTTAAAAAAAAATGCAGTTTTGCTGCCTTTTGATGGAGAACACATTTTGAATCATGTTTTTGACAATTTTATATGTTATATTTGGTAAAATAAACTTCTTATTTATAATAATTACATCAATATTTAGTTTGGATATTTTTTTGGTATTTTTATGATAACTTTTATATTTAAATGAATAGTGAAAAATATTAAATTTTAATTCCAAACATTTTTTTCTAATTTATTTATATTTCTAAATTATCATTTTAATTTTTATTAAAGAATAATTAAATTAATTTTTTATTATTTAATCAAATTTTTATCATTTTATGTAATTTCACATTGAAATTAGACATAAAATCATGTCAATCTTTTGATGGTTCTACTTTAAAAACTTGTTTTCTCATTTTGTCAATAAGATTAATTTTTAACTTATTTATTCCAATTCAGTTGTTTTAATTTAGAAACATGGATTCCATTTTTTTATTCTGAAGTTCCATATAATGTAAATATGTCCCTTTTATTTTTTGACATTATTAATAGTAACATTAGTAATTGTTTTAATTACCGCGGTTAATGGTTAGTCGGGTAATTGAATGTAAATATAAAATTATAATAGTATAAAACATCCCTAACACTTGTAAAAATTTAACTAACTGAGTTTATTCGTACCATTATCATCCTTGGGTCAATTGTATGATCCCTTGGAGCCACATGGATGACTTTAATACATTTATAATATTATATTCAATGAAAAGTCATTTTTGTTACACTTGTTTTCTAAAAGTAAAGTATTTTAATATAGAGCTATACATGGGATAAATTGAACTATAAATAGTCCTTCACAAACTAAAAAGATTACCTACATCATGGTAATTTATTTATAAATTTTAGGAATTAAATAATTTAATTTAATTATGACACAAAGAGGATTCATTTATAGATTTATAATTAAAAGAAGCAAATAAATGAAATTAATAATATAAAAACAAATACAATTTGATATATTTGATTCCATAAAAAACCTTTATGGATGATTATGAGATGTTAGTATTTAGTTAATGTAGTTTTTTCAATGGAAACAAGTTTTTAGGATTTTTTAAGAAATTCAAGTGATGAATAGTGTCAAAATTGACACAATTCATAACTTAAAATATAAAATATTGAACTAAATGAAATAAAATTTCTAAAAAAATAATATTTGGAAATATAGTTGAGATAAATATATAAATTTTATTAATGACTCCTTTACAGTTCATTTTTTATGATTCGGTAAATATTTTAACCCAAAAAATGTAAATTACTTAATAAAATGATAAGAGTTAAAAGGCGTTAAAATAAAAAGATAAGGATTAAAAAATATTCAAAACTTTTATAATTTTCATTATATGATGATTATTCAACCCAAAATAATCCTATATTCTAAATATATCAGTTTGGGACCATTTTTAATTGAAATTAAATTTATATTAATTTAATTCTTTTAATAATTCCAATGGTTCCCCTCCCCTCTCCTATAAAATGCACTAATTCCTCTCTATTAATCACACTTTAAAAAACATTTGGTTCAACCATTATATGCCAAAAACCCATCCTCTAATACCTCCCCACATTATTCAGGCCTTTTTAGGCAAAAAATCCTTTTTATAGGTGTTATGGTGTTAAGAAGTGTGATCATCCAAAGGAATAGTAATGTTTGTATTTAAGTATTTATTTTTTATTTTTTCATCAATTTCATTAAAATATTCTTTATCCATGATAAAATAATAAATGTAGTATCCTTAATAGACTGAGATTTTATTATGTTAATATCATTACCTAAATCCATATCCACTTCCATTGAATGGGAATGTAATTAATCATTCATGAATACAAGTGAACTATCACATCCACAAACTGATAAAATTCGTTTTTCATAAACATCTCACAAGACTAGTCATAATAATGGAATTAATATTTTTATATTATTTTAATGAAATATTTATCATTATAACGGAATAATATATCAATTATGTTCTTACTTTCCATGCACATAAAAATGATAATGTCGTTCGTGCCTGCGTGTGAACTATCACCTCCAAAAAGCAAGGTGAATCTTCTTTACACGCCACATCACTTGTAAGATATATTAAAGTATATTTAAAATATTATTATGATGTTAATTATATTATGATAAATATGGAAGTTAAAATAATATTTAACTTATTTTCATACGGATCAATGAAAAATGTAAAATGTCACTCATGCGTACGTACGACCTACCATCTCCATGATTACAACATTGTTCATTTTTCATAACCATAATTAATGGATTGATTTAAAAGTATAATTTATGTATAAAAACGAAATTAATTGCGTGAATATTATTCTCTATATGATGGAATTATGACTACATTGATAATTGACTTCAAGCCAAGTTCATTTTTGACTAAAGTACTGAATATTGATGGAATGTCCGATATGAAATTAAATAATTAAGTAATTTTTATAACACTATATTAAGTGATATAAAATGAATAATAAAATTTAAAATTACTCTAAGGAAATCAAAAATTATCCTAGGTTTTTTATTCATGAAAATACAGATTCTACATGACGAGTCGAACTCACGGTAAGGGACTTCGTCTCAATCTCCTTTCATTGAGGCATATCTTGATGTTATGAACCTTTATTATCCTATGATGTATATATAACACATTTTTGGAACATCATATCATGAATTAATATATTATAATGATATTTAATTTTTTGTTTAATGTTATTCCTTAATTATGTTTATTCATGTTTTTCTCAATTGGTAAGGGACTCTAATTAAAACGTCATTTTAACTGTTTTAAAGATTTATTATTCTAAATATTTCTCATTAATTTTTATGTTTTCAAAATGGTTTTATGGATTTATTTATATGAACATTAACACTGTAAAATTTTAATTTCTTTCAAAATTTTCAAAGTGGTATGGGACACTTCTATACAAAATTCTTCATTTTAAATGCTTTAATTGAGTTTTAAAAATATATTTATTATTTTAATAACTTGGAATGTTTTTATGTTTTTTATATATATTTCGTGAATGGAATTTTTTACTTTAATGTTTGTCTTATGTATTTACGTTTAATTTACATGTTTACCATTTTTTTAAAATATATTTTTTTCATTTATGAGTGCGTGGATTTTAAATATGAAACGTGATTTCAATGTAGAAATGTTATTTTTCATTTATAATTGTTTTATGTCCTATGATTATGTTATGTTTAGTGGGAATTGCATATGTATATAGGTGGTTTTGTGGTAAACCATGTGTGGGTGATCCTTTGATTTCTCCCCAATGCATTGGGTAATGAGAAGAAGTTAAATGATATGTTTTCTCCTAAGATATTTAGGTAATATACTATGAGGGGTATTCCAAATGTAACCATGAATGTTACTCCCTATATATTTGTGAAAGCTAAAATGTAAGTATGATATGGATGCCACAAACTTACCTGTATGATTTATGATTGACAATATGTTTTTTTATGAATCTTATGATTTCATGAGGTATGTTAAAAAACTTATGTTTTATGGTGAAAATTATGATTTTCTGAAAAAGTTTTCATGAATTTAAATATTCATTGACTAACATTTTGATTACTTATTTATATCCCATAATAATATTTTTTTTTCTCATCCCAAATTTTATAAATTTTTTACAAAGGGTATATGGAAGAGTAAGAGAATGGAAAAAATTGAAGACAAATGTTATAATGATTTCTATAAATGAAAAAATAAATCAT
The DNA here is from genome assembly GCA_963277665.1 of Viscum album. Classification (NCBI taxonomy): domain Eukaryota; kingdom Viridiplantae; phylum Streptophyta; class Magnoliopsida; order Santalales; family Viscaceae; genus Viscum; species Viscum album. The sequence goes on from OY728139.1 coordinate 293,122,944, forward strand.
GTCTTAAAGAGTTTTATCTTATAAAAAAATGGATAGCGAGTATAATTGTATAATTTGTAATATTTTAGGTTTTATGTAATTATTACAGAATAATTCTATAAAACAATAAAGCTTTAGGGGGAGTAATGGAATACAGAAATTAAGATCATCATGTGGAATGAGAAAATGTTAATGGGAGACTAATTATTAGTGAGAGTAATAGAATATAGGGATTTAGAAGAAATATAAAAGATGAGTAGTTCAAGGCTGAAAATTTAGTTGATAAGAACTTCTAGATTTAGAATAATGGTTAATATTATAGGAGATAAATTGAAATTTATTCTATTAATAGATATGGAGGAACCAAAATATATAAAAAAAAAGTGTTAATACTCAATGATTTTAGATAGTGTAATTTAGAAATTGATTGATAAAATGGAAAATAAAAAGCCAAAAGAAATTAAGAGATGACACATATATGAAAAATTAAAAATTGAATGAAAAATACGTAGGTTTTATTATTTCAAGATAAAGATAAAGAGAAGATACATTTGATAGGTTTTATGGTGGAAAATATTTTTCAATAGAAGTAAGGTTATTATTTTTTATAAATCTTCTCATAGGTAGATAAACATTTTATATAATGCCCAAGAGTTTCACACATAAATATTTCATCATTTTGGAGAAATATTGTTTATATATTTTCATACTTCATAGAAAAACCATAAACGTTCATTTTAATTGGATAATAGATGATAAAAAAAGTTTTTAGATACAATCTTCATCATGTCTCATAATAATCTCCCCACATTGTACACTTCATGACATAATGCACATAAAAATTTCATGATAACCTGGGTAATAGTAATATAAGAAAGTCTGAGCTATGATGCCCAGTAAGGGAAAACATCATAGATATAAATTGAAAATCATATTAATTCATATGATAAAAATAATGGTATGAGATCACAAACATAAATTACAGTGATAATAAACAATATTTCAAAGATAATAAACCTGACTCATGGAATAAATAATATTTATTTCAAAAGGAATGAATCACTAGATTGAGATGACATCATAAATTAATCATGAACCATAAGTTTTTGTCATAAAATTGTGTTACCAACAAAGGTAAACAAAACATTTTATATGTAAGGGTAACTAAAAATACCATAAAATTATAGTGTATGAGGCATCATTAACGGTTTCCCATGATGAATCAACCATATCAACTTGATTCTCAGAGTGGATCAAGAAAATCAGCTTGTTTCCCACAAGGAATTATAGTGGCCGATGCTTTTCATATATAAATATTATATCTATTTAGATGGATATTATTTACATAATATGATGATACATTCCATAATAATTTATGTGTAGTTCCTTATGAAATAATGATACATAAATGACTAGTTCAAAAGTGAACTACATTGTCTCCCACATAGATCATAATAACTAGAACTTATCTTGACATATCAAATATAATACTCATGTTCATAACTTAGGAAAGGGAAATCTAATAATTGGTGATTTATAATTCTTATTAAGGGAAAATGAGGATGATATCTGTGATCAAATAATCATAAAATGAGAATAAGGGTATAAGATAATGAGTTTCACATTTTAAATCCATGCCTTTAATATCATAAATAATAATATTGTGTCATGGTATAAATCATGGATTTTTATAAATCATGAATCCTAAAGAAATCAATGAACATTATCTAGGATAGAATAAAATTTCCATATCATATGGGCTTTTGGAACAAAACCAAGAATAGAAAACATTATTTCAAGGCTACCCACTAAGATATACATAAAATGTTAGTCTGGTCCTAACAACACATGTTCTTGAATTGGGATTGGGATAACCTCCTGGGTACCAAATTTTTGGATTTGGGTAACCTCCTGTGTACCCTTTGAGCTCATATAACATTAATCATTAACCAATTATTTATAGGGAGATATATGTCCCTTACACTATAAAATGAAAATATTATATATGATTTCCACAAGATCATAAAACATTCTTTATATAAAAAACCATGAAAATAAATGGTTTTTATTAATATTTCATTATAGCATGGCCTTTGGAAAAGAAATTATTTTTATAAACATCTTATCTTCAAAGACATAAACAATTTATAGAAATAATAGATATAGAATCAATAGATCATAACCCAATTAAGGAATAAGTAACATCAATGTATGTCATTGTAGATGGAAAATTATTTTTAAATAACATTTGGAACATTTATTAAGGAAAATAACATTTCAATTTTAAAATTAGGTCTTTAAAAAAAATTTACGGAAAAAATTTTTATTTTAAAATAAAATGGATAATTTTAAAAGAAGATTCAACTATTGAGAGCTTATTACAGTGGGAAATTATTTCCATTTCATATATTTTAAAATAATAAATTCTTTTTTCAATTCAATTAAAAAATCATAATATACAGAATTTGGAAAATTACAAAAAGTTTCCTCTTGAACCATTTTTCAAAATGCAAAAAAATGGGTAAAAATGACATTAAAAAATCATATGAAAATAGTTAAAATATCATTTTAAATAAATTAGAAAAAATATATATTTAATAAAAATATATTTTGACGGAATAAAGAAATAAGTTTTATTTTCCTTATTTTTTTTCAACTTCTATGCACCTAATGTGACGATAATGAAAGGAAAACATGAATTTTCAATAAATGACCAGACGATAAAAAATTTAATACTTTTATTGAGAGGTAGATAATAATATTTCATAATTTTAAACTAATCAGAAACAAAATTATAAAAAATTATAATATAACATAAAACCCTTACAAATTTGGTAACATGTGAATCATAATCATTGTGAAAGAAAGAACTTTACATGGATACATATATCCTATAATTTTTATGAAAATTATCATAAAGTATATTATTGGGTAGTATATAGACCAGAAAAAATAAATAAGTGTTTTTTAAGGCATGCATCACAAAAAAATAAAACATAGATAAAAATTCCATACATTGAGTTCCACATTCTTAGAAAGCATTCTAACATCCTCTCTTTTGGGAGAACCATTTTAGATGAGTTTTTAAGGAATATAGGATTAGTGTTTTAGGGTGATAATCTCCATTAAAATAAGGATATGGATTTTTAAAAGACAATTTAGTATGGTTCAGTCGATCTCGATGCATCAATGTTGTGTGATGAATAAAATTAAGTGGTGTAATTTTATAATGTAGGGAGAAGAAACACATTGAATTTATTAAAAGATTAATTTTTAATAGAGTAATTTTCTATCCAAATGGTTATAAATGACCTATAAATGGATATGGGATGACATTTTCGAGCATAAAATACATAAGAAAAATTAATAATTAAATTATTATTATTAATATCACAATATAGTTTTGTATTCATATACAAAATTCATGGAATACTTTAACTCACTCAAATTATTTTACTTTTAATACTATTAAAATCATTTAATCAATTTTTTATTAATCGGAGAAATACTGCATCTGTGTTTCATTATAATTTATGGTCATTATATAATTTCTAAAAATTATAAATAAATTTCATTCATGAATAAAATTTCATTGGGAGAAAAGTCCCTATGAAAATTCTTTCATAACTAGTTTTGTCCCAATATTAATACAAAAAATATATTTAAAATGAAGAGAGTGAATCATTGTAACTATTATAGTTTAAAATATTATAAAGGTCATTTTTAGGGAAATGTATCTTTTAATGAAACGAATTTAGATGATAGGGTGATAAAAGATGAATTACATTCATCCAACATGAACTAAGATAAAACATTTAGGCCCTTTATCATAGTTTTACCCAAGGGTGACCCAATTTACCCTTTACCGAGATGATAAATTTTACCAGCATTATTATAAATAATTATAAAAAATAAAAGGGACCCATTAATTACATTTAACCTCCTAATTATAAATATTAAATTAATTTTATCAAATAAAATACTTTTAAGTGGTTGAAATTAATTTTAATGTATGAGTGAGAAACACTAAATAACCATTTTTCTAGAAAATATCAATTTTTATATGTAAAAAAAGATTTATTATTATACCACAACTAGATTTTTTTTTTGTGAAATAATAAAAGTATTGATTGAATATTTTATCATAAAAATAATTCACCAATAGTGATAAATATAATTTATTAGGATAAAGGAACATTTCGTGCATGAAGTCATTTTTTTCAAAAAAATATCTCCTTTATTTGGAAATGATATTAATTTTAATTTATAATGAATTGATTAGAAATGAATAAATATTATTAATATATAAGTGATACATATTTATAATTTTCTTAGCCTTATTTCTACCCATGAATCAAGAAGCTGTTTGATAAAAAATAGTAAAAAAACTTCTATTAGTATATCACAGTTTGTTTAGACTTGTTGTTGCATGTAACAAAAGATATCAATGAAAGAAATTTATTAAAAAATCATTTTCAAAAAATATCATAGTTTTACACTCTAAACCAAGTAAAATTAATTTCCCCCCAAAATCCAGCATATAGATACAAAAAATGGGGCTATATCAGTTTTATTATATATTCAGGTTCTAACATAGCTTTCACAAAATTAATGTTTTTCTACAAAACCATTAGTAGGTGAGTAGTCTTTTTTCATAGAAATCACTCTCTAGGATCCAGAATCTATACTATTAATCCCTCATAAGGAATATTTTTCTCCAATAGTATGAACTCTGAGTTTATTACATGTGAAAGATCGAGTATATACTTCTCAGGAGAGATACATGGAATACATGATGAACTGGAAAGAGATTTAGTTGAAGTTACAATCGATAAGCTACCATTCTGACATGATAAATTATTTCTAAGGGAACAATATACCTAGGGATCAAAATTACCTTCCTTCTAAATCACATAACCCTTTTATATGGATTTATTCATTGGAATGTATTGTCACAAACTCCAAACTCGAACTCTTTTTTATGATTATAAGAATAATTTTTTTCCCTATTATGAGCTTCCATTATATGTTACTAAATGGCTCTAACATTATCTTCCATTTCATTATCTAGGTTGGGTTATAGTATTTTTTCTTTAATATCACTCTAGTACATTAGAGTTCTGATCATTATAACATATTGGGATATATATGGAGAAATATGAATACTAAATTGAAAGATGTTGTTGTATGAAAAATACCTCAAATGAAGGTATTAATGCCAACCACATATGAATTCTATATAGAAGGATATCAACATGAATTCTAGACTTTGAATAGTTCTGTAAGACTGACCATCCATTTCAGGATACTATGTTCTATTGAAACTCAATTATGTATCTAGAGCCTACTAAAGACTTTTCTAGATCATTAAGGTAAACCTTGGATCCCAATCATATATGATGCAATGTGGTACTCCTTAAAAACATACTACTAACTTTATCTACATCCTAGAAATATGATCTTGGGATAAATCATATCTCATAGAAATAAAGTGTGATAATTGTTTAATGTGATCGACTATGTCTCATATGGAATTTTTTTCTTTATTAATTTGAGGGAGTCAAAAGAAAAAAATACATGGTGATATATTACCATTTCCACTATTGTGTGGGAAATGGTTGTAACATTCCCATATAATTTTGTCTCTCGGCATTAACTTTCTAATATAATAAAAACCAATATAAAATTTCTTAAATATTTCTCTTCATACCATCCAAATAAAAATAACCTGTCAAATACATTTACATCATTTTACTTTTAGAAAGAATATATAAGGAATAAATATGATATTCATTGAATATATCCTTCTTCAAAAATAGTATGGAGGGGATAATAGTGGTTACTAAGCCTTATCATTACATCATAATAAAGGTTGAACCCTAGAATATTCATCATTTTATAATGAAGCTCTACATGATCATTCTAGGCCTCCTTAATCGCAACATGGATTGAGGTATGAACACTCAATTGAGCTATAAAATATTTTTCCCTTCCTTTATTATTTCTTTCTAATTCCTATACAAATATATGAATACGAGATATTTTGTAAAACTCATTATAAATAAGATGGTATGGCCCTTTTTACCCAAAACATCATCAACGCAATTTTTATTCCTAGGGTGGTATTGTAATGATCAGTCATAACATTTAACTATCTCTAACCATCTTCACTTATGAATATTCATCTATTTTTGAGTGGATATTTACTTTAATATTTTGTTAATCTGTATATATATCAAACATTGCTATATAAAGACAAGGCCTCTATATATTTTATGAGAAAACTACCATAGATAACCCAAAATCATGAGATGTGTATTTTTTGATGAAATATCAATTATAATGAGGCATAATCTATAACCACATAATTTTGTAGGAGGAAAAATACTTATCCCATATGCAATGCATAACTATATATTACAAAACATTATCTGTTGTAGGGTAATGAAATCATAGGTGCACTAAAAAGTATTCTGTTAGGTTCCTTGAAACATTCCCTACATTCATATATCCAATGGAATTTGGCTCCCTTGTGAGTTGACTTGGTGAGTGTATTGGATATACGTGAAAAATTCCCCAAAAACTGTTAATAATATCTATCCGAAAAAAATAAAATATGGATCTCAGTAACCAGATTTTATCTAGGCCAATGTTCAATAGCTTCTATCATTGATTCATCCATGTATATACCCCCAATTGAGATTATATGATTCAAAAATGGAATTTCATATTTAAAAAGTTCACACTTTGTAATATTTTCATACATTTTCTCCTTCGTTAGGTTCTTTAATACAATCCTCATGTGGTCTTTATTAACTTATTTTCTCTTTCATTAAATAATAATAAATTTAATAAAACTACCAAAAAATATATCAAGTTAATATATAATGGAACTACTCATTAAACCCACAAAGATAGATGATGAATTAGTATGAACAACATGTATCACTATATATTAATATTTCCCAAAATGTTTTTGATATATTGTATGGGGTATATCATCCATCTTTCCCTCAATTTTTGATAAAAATGAATAAGGAATATCTTGGAAAGGTATTGAGCGTCAGGTATTTGTTCAAACAAGTCTTTAATACAAGGTAGATGATACTTTCTCTTGATAGTGATATTTTTATGTTCCTAATAATCAATGTAGAGTCACATTGATACGTCTTTATTTATAAAAAAGAATAGGTACAACATAAGGTGAAAGAGTTGGATGAATGAATACCTTATGAGGATTTCCCTAGAGATGGTTTTTCAATTCTTTAAACTAAATAATGGGGCATTCTATATATAGTCTTTGAAATACTAGTGGAATAAGATATCAATTATTTTGAGAACACAAAAACATGATTTAGTGGAATAGAAAAAAATTCATTAGTAAATACATTGAAAATTTCCTTAAAAATTGGAATATCTTCAATGTAGTTTTATTACCCAACCATATAAGATAAATAACCCTTTTTAATAGGAATCAATATCCATACAATCAATTTTTTTTCCATTTATTGTTCATATTTATCATAACACTAATAATAGTTCATAGACTGGTTTATAATATCAAATGTTATTATCCTTCCTTGGGAATTTATGTGGGATTTATGTAAATAATTCTAATCCATTACCGAATTAGAATCTAACTCAACTAGAGGGAGGATATCATGATTTACAGGAATCATATTCCAACAAACATTAATAAGAGAAGAATCATAGATAGGAGATATGATCATTATATCATTAGGGGTTTTCATTTCTAATTGAACATATAATAATTTAGGTAGTACTATAATACCATTAGAAAATTCTTCCAAAATAAATTAGTGTGTATATAAATAATAAAATAATATGTTATATGTTATAGAGTGGATGATAAGTGTACATTTAATCGTATCATCATCACACCCTTCATTAGTAATGGTAAACACTTGATTTTTTTATTTTTCTATAGCACTAAGTGGATGTTGATGATGCTCATTATCATAAATCATAATATTTTCACACCTTTTAGCCTAATTCCCATACTAATGTAATTAGAAAAACTGGATTGTGTGTGGTGTATTCTGTGTAGATTTCTCTTTATTCACATATTTATATGAATTCATCCCATCACTTCAAAATTCAGTTACTTGATAGACATTCTATCCACACATAAAACATTTATTATTCCCCTTAAGACAATTTCACCAATGTTTCAATCCATTATTTGAACATAAAGGAAGTAACATCTTCTTCTATCTATGGTTTTTAGAATATAAATTTAATTCCACAATTCTTTTCATTTAAAAACCAAGATATTAATAGGTGAATCCATTTATTATTTAGACCATTATAATACAAAGATTTTCTTATTCATGGCTACTGATGTACTAAATGGGTAATTCCATTCCAAGATATACTTTTATAACACTTTATAATTAGTCAAACTTGCATTTAGGTTGGATGATAATTCCCCAAGTGTACCTCATATGTCTTGAATAATTTACCTCATAGGTATGAATAGATTCATCATCCATATTCTTTAACTCATTGAATTCCTTCACTATTTTGTATGAATATTAAAATTTAATAAATTATTGAAAAAAATATCTTAAAGTCATCCAACTCTATGTATTCTGTCTCTTTTTTCCCCTCCTATTCGTGGAAAGAGTCCACCATTGATATACTTCAACTTCCAAATTATAAATAACCAAAATAAAAATTTCATGATCCAAACACTGGAGAATGGAAAATATCATTTTAATGGTACTGATACCTTAAAAAAAAATTAGTGGATCAGCGGACCTACTAAAAGATGGTGTATGTTACTAAATGTAAGACTCAATGGAACATTTTTCTCTCCTTTTCTCACTTGGAATCTTAAAGTGATTCATTTCTTGAGAATGTTTTCTGACCATAAAAATGATATTTTTTATACCAATTTCCATAAAATTTTGTTTTATAGGAGGAAAATCATTAAATTTTCTATTTAATTCCACATTTTCATGATTAATTCATGTTTAAAACATCGACTAAAACAGAAATTCATAGTGTGATAATCCTTAATCATCGATGGAAACTCATAGTCCAAAAAATCATTTATTGGATTTATAAATTGTTATACCTTCTTTTGAATATATGCCACCTTAGGTTTAACAAATGCAATTATTGATTTTTAACAAAACTTAAGTATTTTATCATAAACCTAGAGTTATATCTAGGGTTTTCACTAATGTTTTATCATCATACTTTTAAAATGTTGACTAAACATTTCTCTAATACCAACTTTCATGACCCATAATTTTTAAACACAAATATCACATCAAATTTGACGAATATTCATTATATAACATGATGATCTAGGTCATATTATTATGGGATTAGTGCCTCTGTAAACATGGATATCTAAAAAAATAGTTCATAATTGAATTACATCATCTCCCACTTAGTTATTAATAAAAAGAACTCTTCTTAGAGAAACAATACAAAATACCATTCATCATAAACTAGGAAAAGGAAAAATATGAATGGCTGAGCCATAATAAATAGTAAGGGTAATGAAGTGAGATATCTATGATCATATAATCATAAAATGGGAATACAAGTTTTTGAGAATATGTTAAACATTTTAAATCCATGCTAGGAATATCATTGATCATAATCTTGAGTTATATTATAAATCTTGGTGGTTTATAAAACTGGAATCCTAAAGAAATTAAAGAATATTATCCGTGATAATATAATATTAGCATAAGATATATCATTGTGGAATAAACTTAAGAATTGAAAACCATATCTTAATTCTACCCACCAAGGCCTTCAAAACATGTAATCATTGGGCTAACCACCCATGCACCTACTTTATGCCTTGAATAACCTCTAGTGTAGCTTATTATGAGCTTGGGATAAACTTCTATGTACCCTTTGAGATCATAGAATATTAATAATTACCAAATGAATTTGATGGATATTTACTTCACACGTGTCACATGATAAAAATCTTATATATTTGTTCCACCATATCATAAAACATTATTCATATCCGAACCCATGAGTAAAAATAAGTTTCATAACAATTTTATAATTATAAAACCCATGGAAATGAAATTAGTTTTGTAAATATCTTGTTATCATAAACATATAAAATTAAGATAAATAATAAGAATGGTATCACTGGCTAATAACACAAATAAAGATTAAAATAACATTAAGGGATTTTATCTGAGATATAAAATTATTTTGAAAGATCACAAGGAATATTTCTTGATGAAAATAACCTTTCTATTTAAAATCACTTTATAAAATATGAAATTGTACAAAACATGTTGTAAAAAAATTGATTTTGAAATAAGAAAGAAACATTTATAGAAGTTTTCAAAGAATTGAGAGGTCATGGATATATAAAATTTTGTTCATCCTATATATGTTAAAAGTAAAAATTATTTTTACACTTTGGAAATAAAAATCATAAATCACATCATTTGGAAAAAACAGGATGATTCATTTTTAATAAATTCATAAAAAACAAAATAATGTCAAAAGTGGATTTAAAAAATCATAGTACTATAGTAAAACCCTTATTTAAATATATTTTTTAGTCAACATGGATATTGAAGTTTTTTTGCCCGAAAATAAAAAAATTCATTTGAAAATATTTTCCGCATTTTGATCATTAAGGTGAGAATAATGAATGGAAATCATGTATTTTCACAAAATCACCATAAGTTAAGAAAAGTGATATGATTTATTAGAATGATATGATTTTATTTCATCATCATAAACAAAATCATAAACAATCATAATAAATAGTGATATTGTAATAAATAAAAACAAATTTAGTTACTTTTGAATCATAATCCCCATGTAACAAATAACTTTAGATGGATAAGTATATCATTTAAATTTCATGAAAAAGAATAATAAATGAAATTACTTAGTTTTATATAAAAAAAATAAAAAATGGTGTATAAGGAATGTTTCCAATAGAAATAAAAGTGGGATGAAAATATCATACCTAGAGTTCTACCTTCTTAGAAAGAATTTTAATCTTATCTATATCTATAGATCTCCTATTGATAGTTTCTTAAGGGTCATGTGGTTCGTATTTTGGGGAGATCACAACCTATAAATTATTTATAAGGATGTTGAAATGAAAAATTGGTAGGAGATGATTGGGATAGATGTCTCAATGTGATGTGAAGAATAGAAATAAGGGGTGTTCCTTTATAAGGGAGGGAGAGGAAACACATGGAATTTCATAGAAGAATAAATTATAATAAAGTTATTCTCAATAAAAATGGTTTCTTATGAACAATAAATTGAAAGGTGATGATATTTTTTACCATATATTATCCCTTTTATAATCTTTTAATATTTTTTATTATTTTTATATAATGTCAAAAATTATTATTTTGATAAAATATCATTAATGTTAATTTTGAAAATATTCATTTAATTTGAAAAAACTGAAAAAATGAAATGGTTTGTCTTAAAATATAATTCCTTAACATTAATATATTTTTTCACAATCATATACAAAACTCATATAACACATTAAATCAATTAAATATTATTTCTTTACGTATTTTTAATATCATTTAATATTTTTTTATTAAATAGATAAGTACAAAATCGATATTGCGTTATCATTTACGGTGATTATATAATTAATAAAAATTTAAATTAAATTTATAACATGAAAATAATTTCCTAAATCTCAGGATGACTATTATGATCTATTCACTAATAGTGTTATTTTATTCTGTGAATACATAAAAGATATTTAATACATAGAGAGTGAAACTTTGTTACTTATTTGTTATAAATAATATAAATGTATTGTTTTTGTGGAAATATATCCATTAAAGAGAAAAATATAGAACCATAGGCGATAAGTGTAAAATTAAGTTAATACAATAATAGTTAAGATGAAATTTTAAGGCCTTATCAGTTATTTTTAAACATGATTATACTGTTTTACCCCTTAATGAGTTGATAAATTTTACCATAGTAAATATTCATATTGATAAAAAATAAAAGAGTTTAATTTATAAAAGTTGAACCACATGATTATATGTATGAGATTAATTTTAAAAAATTCAATACCTATAAGTGACAATAATTATTTTTCATGTATGTATTAAAAACATAACAAAAATTTCTTTTTATAAAAATATAGTTTTTAAGCATAAAACAAGGATTTGTTATCCCATGTATAGAATAATTTAAGGTGAGTAATGAATTTTTTATTGAATATATTATATATAAAATTAATTAAAATAATTCAACAAGTGTAATAAATTTATTTTTTTAGATAAAAATGCTTTGCGCTTATAAAAAAAGTGTTTCATGGAAAAAATCTTTTAATTTTAATTTATTTTTGTTTTAAATTATAATTAATTTATAGCCTATGAATTAATTTTATAAATGTGTATGCCATAAATTTTCATAATTTTGTTAGTCCTATTCATACCCACCAATACAATGAATAAGTGATAACATATAAAAATAATATTCTAATTGTATACCATGGCTCGTTTAAGCTTTTAGTTATGTGCAGAAAAAGTTATCGAAGAAATAAATTTATGTGAAACAATATTTCATAAAAACTCATGTTATTATAGGTATCAATCATATTGACTTGTTTCCCATAATTATGACATGAGATATAATGCTTTACTTAATGTATTGGAGGGGTATATAATTTCTTTCCCACCTATCCAATAATGAATACCATTTATATGTGTGACATTATATCATAAAACATTAACCATATCCTCACATCATAAACCATGAAAATAAAATGTGTTTCATAATAATTTCTTCTATTTAACATATAATAACCCATAAAAATAAATGATTTTCACCAAAATCTCATAATCATAATCATAAACCTTCTCGTGAATGAAGAATGCATGTATTTTTGGATAAATTCCATAGTGATGAAAAATTAATATCAAATTATTTTATAATAGATAATTATTATTTTATAAGATCAATGAACATTTTCTGAGGAAAACACACTTTCTACTTGGAAAAGTACTTTTGAAAGTACAAATATTTCTAAAATATTTTGGAAAAAAAATATTTGAAAATAACCATGGAAACATGTAAATTAAGCATCAAAGTATTGAGTGTTCATGATGTTAGAAATTAAAATCATCCCATATAAGTTAAAAAAGATCATTATTTTAAATCTTTTGTAGAAAAAGTCAAAAAGTACCACATTAGGAAGAGGAAATGAAAATTCATTTCAAGAAAAAAGTTTTTAAAAATAAATCATGTGTTCAAATGAAATTAAAAAATAATAGGAGTGTATTAAAAATAATCTAGAAATCATTTTTAGAAAACATGAATATGGTAGAAAAGTAATTTTATCATGAAGAGATAAATAATGTCGGATTTCCTTAAAAGCACTATTTCAATATCATGAATACCTAATGTATAGAAAATGAAAGGAAATGATATATTCTAAAAAAATAAACATATTATAATAAAATTAAATGGATTTATAAAATAGTAATCATATAATTTCTTCATCAGATGTTCAAGAATAAAAATTCCCAAATAAAATAGGAGTGAAACATAAATCCCTTACCGTTGTGCTAACTTTTGAATTGCAAGACCCATGAAATAATAATCTTAAATTAAACATTAAATATCATGAAAATATTTTTAATCATGATATCTCATGTCAAAGGGATGTATATATACCTCATAAAAAATATAGGTGTATGAAAAAACATATGTACAAAGAAGACAAATTGAGATGATAAACCCTTACCTCAATTTCAACTTTATTTAGAAGGAAACTAATATCTTGTATAAAAAATTTAAATTTAATATATTTAGGAAAAAATAAAAATTTAAATAATTATAATATCACATATTATCCCATTATAATATTTCAACACTCATTTGTCAATAATTTCTTATTGAAATCATCATTTTGGGGTGTTAATGTTTTTGTTTATCAAGAGTATTTTAGATAAGCTGTTTTCTTCGATTTACTTTTTTCATGTTCATATAATCTCTAATATTTTTATTATTATTTAAATTTAATAATATATATATATATAATTGAATCATTGTTAAAAGTTATAGAGAGAAAAATGAACTACACTATTCAAGGAGACGGTAGGCCATACATAAGCATGAATGTTGTTTTCAATTTCTCAAAACTAGAAACAAAGAAGGTAAATACTAATTCATATTTAAAGAATAATTATTATATCATATAAATAATTTATAGTAATTATATAAATAATTATTATCCTCAAATAAAAATAAAATTGAAAAAAATCACAATGCTTCGTAGAGGTTGTAGTCCACACTTACACACAAGAAACATTTTTACATTCCAAAGGTTTGGATGGTAAGAAAGATGATGTGATATTATAATTCTATAAAAATATTTATGTCATAAATATAATATATAAATATTAAATAAATAATCATACCAATCCATAAAATATAGTTTTTAAGAATGATTAATATCACCACATTGAGATGTTAAGCCATATGTACGAATGACTGATACTTTCACTTCCAATTTTTTGAGAAAAAGGGTTGATAACTGTGATTTAATAATCATAATTTTTTTTATTATATTTATGATACTGAAGTTTATATTTTATGTTAAAATAAATTTATTTATAGGTAAATTATATTCAAACAAAGAAAGTGATAGATTAAATAGATTACTTCTTCTTTGAAAGAAAACCATTAGATCACCTCTTAACGATCATATGGGTGATATTTTGAAAAAAATGAACCTATAGAATGTGGATAACGATGTTAAGAATGGATTTGGGTAGGTTTTGGTTGATATATATTTCATGAAAGGTGTGAAGGAATGAAGGGAGGAGGTGCCCTTTTAAAATTGAGATGGGGCACTTTTGGAATTTCTCAAAAGATTAAATTATAATAAAATAATTTCAAACAAAACACATCAAAATAGATATATATTACAAGGTAATATAAGATTAATTTTTAATTACATATTCTAATATAATTTGGATAGGTTCATGTGGTGTTTTAAACCTTGTCTTTTGGTTTAAACCCCTAGTTAATCCATTTTTTACCTTAACCACGGTAAAACATTTTTCACTCTTAAAGGGTTATAAATTTAATTATAAGGTTATTATTGACTCGTAAATGGAATAAGTATGAAATTTTACCATATTTTATCAAAATTGTCATATTAAATTATTTTTATTATATTTCAATAATTTAATAAAATAATATTTCCAAAAATATCATTTATGCCATTTTTGGAACAATTCATTTAATTTGGATTTTAAAGAAATCAAGAAAAATATTTAATTAGAATACGAACCTTTAACACATTAATAATAATTAACAAAGATATCAGAAATTTTTGGGGCACACTAATTTGTTCAAATTACATTACATTTTTTTTTGAATCATTTAGTTTATTTTTCTCTTAGTTGAATAAATAACGAGTTAATGTTTTGTAGGAATTTAATTTAAATATTTAATTACTAAAAATTTGAAATAAATTAACATGATAAATAATAAATTATATTTAAAATACCACTTTTGACTAAATGTTTACTCTTTTACATTATATAGTAATTTAATATATATATATATACACACATCAAGAGAATGACATTTTTGACTTCATATATTACAAAATTATTATAAAGGTCATTATCAAGGAAAAATGAAACAAAAATTCCATATATTCAAGAATTTAATGGAATTGGAAAAAATAAACTAATACAATAGGATAAATTTATGTTTCTGGTTGATTTTGAGACCTTTTTATATTATTTTTCACCCTAATTAACTAATTTTACCTTTACCATTAAAATAAGAATTTTATATGGATAAAATTAATCATGACCAAAAGTAAAAGTGACTTATTTACCAAGTATAGACCTCCAGATTCCATATAATGAATCTATTTTTCCAAGACACAATTTTTGTAAGTGGAACCAATTATTTTAAAAAGAAACTTCAAAATTCAATGAAAAATGGTTTTTTAGAAACAAATGTATTATAAATATAATTTTTTTATATCATGTTGAAACATAAAATTTAAGATAAATACTATATTTATATTTTTATTTACAAAAAAATCTAAAATTTAATTTTAAAACTAACTCAAAACATAATTATACCTTTTATATAATTAAAACGAAAATACATTTTCCAAAAAAAAATCCTATTTTCATTATTCATTAAAAAATCACAGGTTTAAGAAAATTACCAAAAAATATTAATAATATAATTTTGATATATATAATTTAAAGAGTATAAAATATTTATCAAATAAAATTTAAAAATGTTCATGAAATTAATTTTGGTAATTGATAATAAACATAAATAAAAATCATTTTTGAGGAAAATGTATTTTGATGCATAAAATGACTTTTCTATAAATTAAATTTAAATTTACTAATAATTAACCAATAGTTTTTAATTTAATATAAATTAAATATACATAAACACACACACACACAAATATATATTTCTTAATGTAGTGAATCTTATTCATAACCACCAATTTAATAACTAGGCTACAATGATAAAATTTCATGGTTTATTTAAGCATGGTGCTTCGTATCATGTATGTTATCAAAAATAGTTTTATTTTAAAATATATATGTTACATTCTACCAATTTAATAAATTTCATCTTCATAATTTTAACTTTTTTATAGTAAATAAGGTTCTGATATTTCAAAATCATGTTTTTTTAAAACCCACATCGTTGAAAGGGTTAACAAAACATCCTTTTGTAAGGAGGGAAATAGAAATATGATAGTCATTTGAAATAAAATAAAATAAGTTTTACGAATAATATATCATTAGTGGGAAGGGAAAAATATACCCTTATAAGAGAAAATTGTCACTCAAGGACTAATAGTGAGTAATTGAGAACATGTTCATTAGAATGTTAACAAACATAAAACCATAAATCTATGATATTTGAAAAGGCCACAGATTCCTCAGAAATGATTATAAATCTATAACATTTTATTTCAAGATCATTTTCACAAATTTTATAGATTAATTTATTCTTAATATAAGAACATGAGAAAATACACTAACCTGATTTCTTTATATATCGTAAGCACAATTTCATCATTTATTTGTTCTTTGATCAATTTTCACTTCATCCTTTACGATATGAAATGAATAATCAAGATCGATGTTATTATATGCCTAAAGAACTAAAAGTATCATTTAATGGACATTAATAATTAAAAAAAATAGATTTTCATTCTTAAAATTTCAAGACATTAACCGCAACAATTTTTTTAACATATAGTAAGTTAATTCCCAATTTATTATACACTGATATAATAAATTTTAGTCAAAAAATATTACAAAACCAAAAAAGTTTCACATTAATAATTTCATAAATAAAATAAAAATAAAATAAAAATCTCCCAAAATATCATTAATCACCATGATATATATATAAATGTAGCGAACTTAAAAAATATACCGAATAAAACTTAGATACTAACCTAAAATGCAATACTTAGTTTGACCATAGATATATTTAAAAATGTTTCATTTTCAATGAATAAAATTTCAACCATCAAAAGTTCCTATATCACACTATATAATAGAACATAATTAACATAACATATAATTATATACTAACCTAATGGTTAATTTAAATAATAATAAAGTATTCATCTCAAAACTCAATAAAAGTTTCAAATCACTTTCAAATACCATTACTTATAACCTTAAAGGAGGTGTTGATGCCATTAAACCTATAAACCTATGTTGGTAACCATAAAACATATGTTAAACTCACATTGGAATATATATTATTCCACAATAACAATTATTAAAATGAAATAATAGTATAAAAATGAAATAATGACCTTAATCACTTTATCATAAATTAATTTCTCAATTTCCAGGTCACTAATATTATCCCATTAATTTCAATCATCTATTTATCTAAAATAAAATTTATCTCCTTACATCTAAATAAGTTTTCATTGTTATAATCACTATTCAGAATATGTTTTCTAAACTACAAAGAAAAATACTATGAAAAAAATCTATTGAATCCCTAGTTTTATTACATAAACATTTCATTTACATGGTAGAAATAGAGAATCATTTGAACATTAGTTTCTCAGAAAAAATAAAAATAATACATGAAAACATAAAAAATTATACTAATCCATATGAAAGGATTCTTCAAATATTCATCCTATGTAAAATTACTCCATCTAATAACCTGGGGACATACATCAAATGAAAGGGTGAGAAAATGGCCTTGTAAGGGAAAGTAAGGTAAACAATTTACATGTGACCATGAGAAATATCTGTATGAACTTAAAGAATATCATAAAGGCATGAGTAAATGGAAAAAGGGAATATAATAATAAAAATAAAATCAATCATAACAAGAAAATGTGTATAAAAAATTTAAATGAGACATTCATAATCATAAAATCATGGTTTGTCACCAAGATGTCATAAAATATTTAGTATGTTTATTCACAAAGGTATCATAAAATATGTCATCCCTAGAGCTGAAATTCACTATCCTATACATTAGAGGGATATCAGGGCTCACTATTAAATGTATTAATATTCATGTGATACACATATATTCTAATAAATTATTTCATAAATAACCCATAGAGAGTAATATAAAATAGGTTTCATATCAAAATCATGCTGTTTCAAAAGTTCTTTAAAAACATGATCGTTATGTCATTTATAACCCATATAAATTGAATTAAGGTTTTATATAAGTCAATACCAAAATAAAATAAATAATTTTTATATATTTGTTAATACCCATGAAAAATAAGTAGGCTTTATAATTCAAAAGTGAAAATAAATGGGAATTTCTTGTAGAGAATAGATAAATTTTGAGAAGTAAAATAGATAGTCAAACGAGTATAGAATGTGGATTTAGAAAATGGTAAAAAGATACGAGACATGGGTCTTCCATTTATGAAACCTAATTTTTCATTAATGGAATGAATAAAATGGAAATAATATAGGGTGAAAATAACATTCAGAATACATATACAAAAAGTGTTTATTGAAAAGAAGAGAAAATAATGATAATTTTATTACCATGAGTAACTCCAAAAACATGATGATTAGAAAATTTGGGGACTTTAGTACACCATGGTAGGAATCCTTGGGAGGTAAAACTACTTGATATTTGTAGAGGATGGATTTTTTTATATAGAGAAATGGGTGGGTATTCATATAAAAAGTGGGGATTTGTTTTATTAATTTTCAATTATAATCTTTAGAAAGCAAGGTTGTGGAAAATGAAAAAACCATGGGCCTATCCTTTGTATTATCAAATGGTATTGGAAAATGGAAAAAATATTATGTTATTTTAGTCAAGAAGCGTTGAATTTGATTTTTATTAAATATTTTGTAAAGGAAAGTGAAGCTTCATCAAAAAAACAAATTTAAAGCTAAAGTTTACATTTTATAATTTGGAAAGTAAATTATAGATTTGGAAATAGATTTATATATATAAAAATAAATTATATTAATAAAGTAAAATATTTGAGGTCCTATATTTTTTTAATTAGATATTTCATAATTAATACATAATTATGAAGTCATTAAACATGATGAAAACTCAAACTGTATTTTTTACTATTCTTGAAAAAAAATATTTCAGAAAATTCTCATAAATTCACACTAACCTAATTTTTACATGATAATTTAAGAAATGATATTTATTGTATCTAAATAATTCTCTAAATATGAGAAATATAAATTTTAAATTTAAAAACCATTATTTATCAAAAATAGTAGCAGATTTAAAATGCATTGTAAAATTTATGACACATGTAAAAATCTAAAATTATTTTATCATTTATATTTAAATAAGATAGTTTAATCATAATATTTAATTAAAATAATTACTATTAATAATATCATGGTTTACTATAAATATTTATATATTTACTATAAATTATAGTTTTTTTCTAAAGAAATAAATTTATCAAATTACAACTCAATTTTTTTAAGAAAAACTTATCTGAAAACAAAATTAATTGAATAATGATTTTATTTATACAATGGAGTTTATATTTATGTAACTAGTTTTTTGAAACACAACCCATTATAACACCCATATATGACCAAGGATTAAGGTGTGTGATAGTGGTATATTAGTGTTGTGGCTTGTCTAACATCACCTGAGAGGTAGTTTCCACTATCTTGAACTTCTTCTGTAGGCGATATCTATCAAGATTCACTCATTGAAGCTAATATTGGGCTTAGTCAAGGTAGAACCCCAATGATGCTATCTCCCTCCCATTCAATAACAAAAGGGTTTCATATGGTATAAACCTGCTATTTGAGGCCATCATTTATTCTTTATTCATTAATTATAATATTTAATTTCTCTCATGGAAAGTTGTTCAAGAGAGAAATCATCCTAAATAGCGTTGAAATGGGTTGTCTTGGTGAGAAGATCTACTATGACCCATACACATTGTTTTCATTTCATGTTCTCTGGAGACCAATGATAAATTTGGTAGTGATACTATGTCACTTCCATGTTGGTATAGGTAGTGGTTGCAATACTGCATTGGGTAGTTTTCGCTCTGGATTGACCTTTTGAGACACTAAGAACCTTTTAGTGTAGTCAACATTCTCTCTTTTCATGTTATCCCAAAAATTAATATTGTGAAGGTCCTTATACATTTTTTTTTGATTCTAGGATATATAGATAATGTAGAGATATGAGATTCATCCATTAAATCCTTCTATATTTATGTAATATATTGACTATATAGCTTTAAATAAAATTTCAATATACATTCTTGATCAATATTGAACTGAGTAAACATCCCATTTTTCATATGTGCTATTATATTCTCTAAAAAAGGAACTTCTCAATGATATTTCATGATCTTCTCCATTAATAATGGTTAAGAAATCATTTGGGATAGGTTTGATGATGTCCTTTCCTTCAGGATTCTCATTTACAACATTACTAGGTCCATGATCAATGGATCTCCTTGAATCCTCATCGTTTCATAAAAAATCTGGGTATTTCCTACTTAATGTATCAACAACATTGTTTTATCTTCTAGGGTGATAAGGAATTGAACAATCATAGCCTTTTAGAAGTTCCAACCATCTCCAACATCTCGTGTTAAATTACTTTTCTATAAATATATAATTCAAAATTTAGTGGTCTTTGTATATATCACATTTCTCCGCATAAAAATAGTGCCACTCTATCTTCAGAACAAAAATAACCGCAGCTAGCTCCAGGTCATGCATAATATAATTCAGCTCATAAGGATTAAACTATCATGATGTATAATAAATAACCATGAAATATTTCATGAGTATGCACAAAATAACTTCTAGGAATTTATTGTTAGAAATAACTAATCCTTCTCTGATAGAGGGTATATTTAACACAGATGAAGTAACCAATATGTTCTTCATCTATTGTAAATATTCTTTAGACTTGTTTTATAGATAAACGTGCCCCCTTTTCGAGTTAACCTGGTTAGTTGATTATAAAGTCATGATTTTTTTACAAACCTCATATAATATCTTGATAATTCAAGGAATCTATGAATCTTAGTTACTGTTTTAGGATGAGGCCACTCATCCACAACCTTTTTCTGGGTATGTTCAACTGATATTCCTTCATTGGATACAATGTTCTCCAAGAAAGAAACTTATTGTAACCAAAATTAATATTTGATGAACATTACAAATAGAATCTCATTCCTCAGATATTGAAATACGACACTTATATGATCCTCATTATCCTTATGAATTTTTTAATATATCATAAAATCATCAAAAAAACTACCAAAAAGTTATCATGGTCTTCATTAAAGACTCTATTAGTCAAATAAAAAAATTAGGATAATTAGTCAACTGAAGGGAATAAAAACAAATTCATAATGGCCATATCTTGATTAGAATGTAGTCTTTGGAATATCCTCTTTCTGCTTCATCAATTGATAATAACTAGATCAAAGATAAATCTTTATGAATAATTGAACCACATGAGTTCAACGGAGAACTCTACCTCTCTTTCTAGGGGAGGTCCAGGTAGCTCCTTAGAAAATATATCAATGTATTATTAATTTTTGTAGAAATTCACCATTTTTATACATTCATTTCCTTCCTCATCTTCACCGACCATTTCCATAAATAAAGAAATGGGAGGTGATTCTAGACAAATATCTGGTCTCAATATTTGTACTTTGAAAACAATTAGGTTTTCCATTCAACACTGTTGATATTTCCTAGCTTCTCCAATTGATCTTAGAATTATACATTGTGACCAAGTCTATCCCCAGAATAATTTTGAATTCCAGTATGGGAATGACTACTATAATTGGGATGAGAGTATGCTCTCCAATGTAAATACTAGAGTTTCTATACACTATTAATGTTGGATAATTCCTCTAGAAGTCTTGACTGATATCTTTACTTACAGAAATTTGGGGAATGATTCTATATTATTTGAAAACATGAAGGAAATAATGGAATGCAGAGAACCATACTCAAAAAATTACTTGCTAGCTTTGAGAGGGCAATGAGCATACCTACCACAACATCATTTGAAGCCTCAACTTTAACCAACATGATTGAAAAATCATGACCTTAATCCCTTGGCCTATACCGAGGTTGATGGTGATTCCCCTCCACTCTCATTGAATTTGGAAAGTGATTAGAAAAGTTCCCATACTATCCACACATACAGAATTATAATTTAGGGTTGGAATGCACCATCTTATATTTGTTTTTAGTGTTGAGAGGTTGATGCTTCACCACACAAAAATAGTTCTGAGAGAGATTTTAATCTCTTCTACACTTATGACATTTCCCGCTCTTGAGAAATAATTCCTTTGAAAGATTTTTCCCACATTTTAATCATGTTGGAAGTTAAACTATCTTTCCTCCTCTTCTAGGATTAAACTTCCTCCCTAAGAATAGATCCAGTTATCCCTTATTTGTATTTGATATATGGGGTCATTATGTCTCTTTTAACTCTAGTTCAACATTCATTGATATTTTTACTATATAATCATAACTTCCATAGCCTTTATTTCCAAGATTCTTCTATAGATGACATCTTAGTCCCCTAAATAATATACCATCATATAAATTAGGATCCATGAAAATGATAGAGGTGTAACGATAATGTCCAATAAATTACATCTCATAGCATCCCACTTACACCTTTTTCTTATTCTTTAGCTCTAGAAATTCCTTCCCCATTTTCATTCTCCTAAAATGGGGGAAATATGTAATGAAAAATGATCCCAAGAACTATTACCACACCATATATTCAATCTATATTCTTGGATTCATGTTTTTAATTAGTTTCCACACACGATCATCTTCTTCCTACAAATGGTACATAACTACAATTACTTTCTCTTGTTTCATACAACATAATACATTACAGATCGTTTCTATAGTGCTGATTTATTGTTCATAAATCAATGGTTTGGTGGATAAGATAAAATAGGTGGTTATTGATGCATAAAGAACTCAACATAAAGTTTTTACCTTCTGGGTGAATCTAGTCTCTTAGCATGATTCATTTTATTATTCAAAACTTGATTATATTGATTCATCATTCTCACAAATTTTTCAATTTTGGCTTACATCAGAGTGATGTCAGTGCATGGTTAGTTGTACTCACAATTTACACAGTTCCCCCTATTTCCTAATATTTTATAAAAGAAGAAAAATATAGTGAGAAATGTTTTTATTTTAGGAATATTATAATTATAAAATAATTTTATATCTTGAAACATTATGATGAAATATTTTATTCATTAAAAATAATTACATTTTCTGTAATTCCTTTATAATGGTTCATAAAATTCTTGTTATTAACGAAACATATCTCTTTAGACTGTCAAAATAGGGGTGAACCAGGTCCATTTTTTTTAACAAGTTACCAATTAAGTTTACTTCAAATCAGATTATTAATATTTTAACACTAGAAACATATGTTCTAGAGCCACATCCACTTGTCTATATCCATACATGGATTTCATTTCTCAGAAAAACATACTTACTACTTTACCGAAATACCGATTTTTTTTTCAAATATTTTAAATTATCCTTAAGTTTCTTCTTATTGTTTTAAATACTAATTTAAAAATATATAAAATCCTTTATTTTATGCCATCTTTGGCATCCAAACTTTATTACATAAACTTTTCATTTACATGGTACAAACAAAGGATCTTTAAAAGTTTAGATTCGTGGAAAAAAGGAACATAATACATGAAAACATAAAAAATTATTATTATATGCATGAAATGATTATCAAAAGGTTAATCCTTTGGAAAATTACTATATATCAAAATAAGGGAACACAAAAAAAGGAAAGGGAGAGGAAAATGCCTAGTAAGTGAAACCAATAAAAACAGTTTACATGTGACCATGAGAAATATCAATTAAAACTTTAATAATATCATAAAGGCATGATTAAAAGAAAAAAAAGGTTCATATAAAAACAAAAAAATCTTGAATGAAAACATGGAAACGTGGTTAAAACATTTAAATGAGACATTAATAATCATATCACCATGTTTTTCCATTGAGGTGTCATAAAAAATCTACCAAAGTTGTACACCATGGTATCATAAAACATGTAATATATAGAGATTAAATTCTTTACCCAATCCATTGGATTGATATCAGGGTATAACCTTCATATGTATTATTTTTTATGTGAGAAAAATAGATCATAATAAAAAAATTTCATAAATAACCCATGTAGAATTAAATAAAATATGTTTCATATCAAAATCAGTGTGTTTCAAAAGTGCATTAAAAAATGATTATTGTGTCATTTATAACACAAAAACAATTTAATGAATATTTTATGTATATCAATACTAGAATAAATTATGTGATTTTTACACCCTTGTGAATACCCCTAGAAAAGAATGATGTCTGCATTAATTATACTTTTTTATTTATACATATAAAAAACTATAATGTTAAAATTATTACTATGACAATAGTTTAAAATTGTTATATCCACAAATGGTAATATTTTACCAATGGTCATATAAAAAATGTGTCTTGATTGTCACATTTCCCTTTATACTCACTTAGCTATTAAAGAGATATAGTTTTTTGTGTATAAAATAATTTAAAAGGCATTTTATTCGGAAAAAAATTTAATTCAAAAAGTCTAGGTTGTTACAAAATCTTTATATGTTTCATGATTCTTATATAAAAAAGTTAATTGTTATAAATCATGAATCCCAATACATGAACACTTAAATCCATTGACATAAAAAGTGACATAGAAAAATTCATTCCTTATCCAAAGAGATAACCCTTAGATTAGGAAGTTGGCTCATATAATTCTAATATTCCCCACACCAGATACAATGATATATAAATTATAAAATAAGATTTAAATGATTTTACCCATTAAACACATCATTTTCCTAAGAAATTATATGCTATTGGACATTTATTTTCACATATAAATCATATTACCATTACATTAAGACATTCCCTTATGTTATTCTACCCACATTATCGATTTATTGGAAGATAAAATCCATTTCCTATATAGTCTTCATGAAACTACATATTCATATTATTAAGCGACCTTGGAAACTCAGATATGTATAAGATTTTGATTACATAATGGGATAAAGGATTATCCATAATCACAATTATTTTCATTCCATCTCCAGTTTTATTTGGTTTCTCACAAGTAGAATCATCATATTGTCCATTAGTGCTAAAAAGAATCCTCCTAGTTCCGACCATTGACCAAAACCAAAAAGTGTAATGTGATCAATAATATTTATAGTGAGAAATCCTGAAAAATAATTTATACAATGTCTAAATAATAAAATTTCTTTTAAACCTATAATACTTTAAATTTAGGTAATTTAAGATTATTAATAAAAATTTAGGATGTTATACTATACGTAGATCTATCATCAGGGTTCTCACTAATGTCTCACATACAAATTTTTAATGTGTAACTAAAACATGATCTAATACCAATTATAATTGGATAATATTTTCATACATAAATATTAAATCATTTTAGATGAATATTGCATATATAATATCATTATCCAAACTAGAACTATAAAGTTTTAGTGTCTTTTGAGGAAAGATAGATAGAAATATTATTTGGATATAATATTTATCATCTCCCTTAATGTTATCCCCACTTTTTACCCTTATTTAAATTCCATAATTCAACAATTCTTCATAACAAGGGGAAAAGAAACATCCAAAGGGTGATAAAATATGCTCAGTAAGGAAAGAATGTGGGAGATATCAATCAACAATCATATGAAATAATTAGATAAGACTAAAGTAATGAGATTATAACAAAAATTTATAATGTTTATACCCAATACTTCATGGATCATAAAAATGATTAATTAATTAAATTAGTAGCATTTCAAAAGACATGAATCATACGTGTGATAAGACTTCAAAAATTATTCAATAACCACAAGTATATCTCTTTATTGTTTTTCACCACCAAGGTATAGAAACCATTTCGTATTTCATGGTTGACTAATTAGACTATCAATTTATAGAGGATCAGGCATAATCAAATGTTTCCCATCAGGGATTAAGAGCATCGAATTATTTCCCATAGTGGATCAAACACATTTACTAGTTTCACATAATTATTACATGAGATATATTATTTTACCCAATTAATTACATTACTATAAGATTACCGGACCACCCATCGCAAAAATGATACCATACATATGAGATAAATAATATTACAAAACATTCACCATATCATCAAATGTTAACCCATGCGATGGAAACATATTTCATAAAAATTTCATAACCCATAAAAATAAATGGGATTGATAAAAATAGCATCTTAATAATCGTAAAACATAAATAGAAAGAATAATGAAGGAATCATTGAACCATATCCCCATTGAGGAATAATTATCCTCAAAGGATGTTATAATTAGTGAAATTTTATTTAATATATCACTAAAATATTTCTTAAGGAAAATACCCTTTCCACATTGAAAATAACATTTAAAATTAAAATATTTCTTAAATTTTGTGGAAAAATTTTTATTTGAAAAGTTTTTTTGGAAAATTTTAAATGTAGATTCAATTAATCGAGTGATAATTATGGGGGAAATTCCAATCATTATGTAAAAGTTAAAATAATATTTCATCTTACACTTTTGTATAAAAGGTCAAAAAGTAACTCATTCAAGAAAGGAAAAATAATTTACTTTTCAAAATCAAATCATGGGAAAAATTAATTAAACAACAATAGGAGAGTATTAAAAACAATTTTGAAATAATTTATAAAGAAAATTGATATTGAAGAAAATGTATTTTATACTAAAGATAGAAATAATGTTGTTTTTACTTAAAAAAACTATCTTGATCTTTTGAATACAAAATATGTGTAAAATTAAAGGGAGACATGTATAATCAAGAAATGACCAACATAAAAAACATTTAAAGGTATTTTTAGATAATGATAATATAATTTCTTCAATAAGAATTCAATCATAAAAAAGAATGATTAAAATAGGATTGAAACATAAATTCTGTACATTTTTTCCAACATTTGAATTGTAAACCCTAAGAATGAATCATATCTAATAAAACATTAAATATCATCAACATGATGATAATAATTATATTACATGTTAAAGGATAATGTCTAAACCTCATAAAGGAATATACATGTATGACATATCATATGTCCATATTACATAATTTGAGAAAAAAGACTCTTAACTCAAGTTCACTATTATTTGGAATCACTCTATTAACTCGTATAATAAATTAATTTTTTTTATATTTATATACCAGAATCATTAATATACTTATAATATCATATATTATCCCTGTATAACATTTCAACACCATTTTAAAATTAATTACTTATAGAAATCATTGGTTTTAAACCTATAGAACATTATAATTTGTATAAGTTTATGTGGTGTTTCAAAAATTATCTTTTGGTTTAACTCCTCAGTTAACAATTTTATCTTTAACCAAATTAACAACTTTTCCTCTCCCAAAAGTTTATGATCTTAATTATAGGGTATATATTTACTCATAAATGGATAAAGGATGATATTTTTTATCATAGTCAATCCTAATTATCATCTTTAAATATTTTTTATAATTTTTAAATAATTTGATAATATATTATTTTCATAAAATAAAATTAATGTCATTTTGACCCTATTCAATTACTTTGAATTTCAATCACGTCATAAAAAATATGGAATTCACATACAAAAATTTAATACATTAATAATAAGTAATTAATATCATTAAAATTTGTGGGATACTCTATGTTTTTTAAATTACATTACTTTTAATATTGTTAAAATCATTTGTTTTTCTTTTTAATTAATTGAATAAATATTTTATAAGTGTTTCATAAAATAATAAGGTAATTATTTCATTAATAGAAAATTTATATAAATTAACAATGTAAACAAAAATCATTTATAATTAAAATTTTCATTTTAAACTCAACTTATAGTATTTTTTCCTTGTATAATAATTTAAGAGATATTAATTTTAAGAGAATAAATATTTTGAAATATTTTACTTAAATATTATAAATTCCATTATTAAGGGAGAAAACACCAAAAACAATATATTTGAGACTTGGATGAAATTTTACAGAATCAAATCATCCAACAGGACAAATTTTTTCTTCAGGTTGATACTGAGTCCTTATTATATTAATTTTACCGTTAATTAACACACTTTACCATTATATTAATAAGACAAATTTACTTTGTGTACTATTCATTATGAAAAAAGTAAAATATATATATTCATAAAATTTGGATATCATGAATCAAAATATAAAATCCATTTTTTAGGTATGAATTTTTAGAATTAGTAGAAATTAATTTGATATGAAAACACAAAATGAAATTAAAAAATAAATTTCTGGAAAAATTTTCTTTTTAGTATTAAAATGTTATTATATTAAATTTAAATAATGATTTCATTATAAACACCATAATTACTTTTTTTCAATCAAATAAAACTTTTTTATATTTTAAATCTAATTTCAAATTGAATTTGAATTTTCTAATACTCAATAAGAAAAAAATAGTTTTCAATAAGAATTCATATTTTCACTATTCATTCAAAAAGTAAACCTTTTTTAAAATTCTAAAAAAGTCATCAGAAGAATATTTTTTATGATGAATTAAAAATTATATACTTTTAATCAAATACATTTTCTAATTTTATGGAAATTTATTTATTGAAAATTAAATTCCCATTTACTAAGAATTAATCAAAAAAATTGAGTAGATTATATATATATATATATTTATTTATTTTGTAATTCATTTAATATTTTTCACACATTTAAATATAATGCCTAGGTTATAATGATAATATTTCATGGTTTGGTAAGATTTGTTGGTGAATATATTGCATGTCATCAAACATAGTATTATTTTAAAATAATAGTGTTATATTAAACTATTTAAATGTTCTTGTGCATTGTATAATCAAAAGATACATATCTTGAACATGTTGAGATAATGATGGTTTTATTTTATGTTGATTTGGAGGAAGAGATATACATGATGCAACGAGTAGAAATCATGGAAAATAGGAACTGGAGAATCAACTTTAATTTGAAGAAAAATTTTATAGAATGAATCAAGAACCTTAACAATTGAATTATAATTTATATGGTTTTATGTCCTAATAAGGCTTCGAGAGGTTCAACAAAGATCATTTTTTTTCTAGATAAAATTAGATGATGGAACATTCATTATTTTTCTTTTTTATGTCTGTGACATTTTTTTGTTTGAACAAGATGGTAACAAGATTCTGAAATTGAACTGTATAGTGTCTTCATGTTTCTATATGATATATCTCATGAAATATAAAGAAATATTTTCGATGGGGATTATCATATATAGAAAATTGAATACATTAGTGACACCTCATAATTAATTTATCCAGAAGATTATTGAATGATTTAGATGACTGTATAAAATTCAATCTTGAATCCTCTTCCTGGACACTTTAATATATCATGGTCCTATACACCTTCAATGAAAGGTGAACAATGGTACATTGAGAAAGAATCATAGGCATCAAATTATGAGTATTTGATGTATAAAATTATTTATACTTGACCATATATAATAATTATAGTGGGGGTTGTATGTCCATCTATCTAAAAACCCATAAGTGAACGTTGAGAATATGTTAAATGGATACTTTATTATATAAAAGGAATGGACAATATAGTTTTTTTATTTCTTGAAAATTTCTTTTACAAGGTTTTCTAGATGTAAAATTTGATAGAGATTCTGATACCCAGAAGGCAATGACTAGTCTTATATTCATATATAGATAAAAAATAGTTAGTTGTATATAATTATTGTATAATATTTCTAAATTAAGTACATTAGAATCATATTATGTTGTTGTAATGAAATATGGGAAGGTGTTGTTTTGGTATAAAAAATTAATAAAGGATATCAAAATAAATTATAAAATAGGATTCCAACTTTTTAATTTCCAATGTGTTATTTACCAGTCTAAAAGTCTAGTTTTCCATATATGGACAAAGCATATTGACCTGAAGTACAAATATAATAAAAAAATTTCTCTATGATATAGTGTTATATTTTTAGAATATATCCAGTAGAAAAAAATCCCCGGCTCATGTTTTATAAAACATTAGTTTAGGAAATTCTATGCAAAATAGGTGCCTCATTAAGGATTGGGGGAATGGAAAATGATTGTAGAACAAGGTATTTTTTGAAAATGATAAAGGATAAATGTTTTCGAAGTTTCATAGTGTTTCCATAGGCACTTCACTTAAGTAGGGTATCATATTGAATATTTTTTAGAATGTAATCCTAATTTTATTCCACCTAGAGTTCATTAATCATAAATATGTTTAACAAAAAATTTGTCAGTGGAAGGTGGATTGAATCCATGTGCAGTCATAAGTAATTAATATCTTCAAGAAGTAGTAGGGTCATCAAAAGTTAATATCAACTGATGATTTCACGTAGGTACAAAATATTCCATGAATAATCTAATTTTAAGATTTTATAATTTTATTTCTTAAATAATTTATCAGCGAATATAATCAATATCAAAAAAGTTACTAGATATGGTCAATTACCTTAAACAAAAATTAAGATATGGTGAAATTGAGACAACTTACTAGATTTTTCTAAAGGGAAATGTAGGGACCAATTTTAATAGTGTATTAATGATATGAATACTATATCATATTTACATACATATTGATATAGATTTAATCCTCTAAAATGAAATACTTATGGATTTTAAATCAATTTTTTTAATATTTTACATTTCAGGTTATATAAAAGTCATAATTCTTCCTACCACACACAAAAAACAACATGTTCTAAAAAAAAAAATCCATTGGGTTCATTTTAATTCATTATATTTATTCATTGAATCTTAGTTTCCTTACAAATGAATGTTTTTTTGTTCTTTTTGATTGTTTAAAAGGTCAAAATTGTGAGTTTGGTTGGATGTAGTGGCTTCTTTCACTCATTTGTCTATAACTACATAACCACGTATCATTTTCCATGATCTATAAATAATGTCTGCACAAAATCCCACATCATCTAACCACCACCTCAAAAAATAATTCAAATCCTACTATGTTCTACCCTCTTTATATCTCTAGAAAATTTTCATTAATTTTTCAGAAAAAAACATCACCATTGCCCACAATCACCAGTGCTCCACCATCCGCAAGTGGCACCTTGACTTATATAATAGAAGTATATTAACATATATTTACTATCTTGGATATAGATTGAAACAAATATCTAGAGCCTATAATATGTGACTTAAGTGAATTGGAGATACTCATTAGATGAATTCTCATATAATCCATTATGGGGTTTGTTGATGCACATTTCAAAAAATATTGTCCGCAGTTGGATCTTTTTTCATTACCATATTTCCTCAAATATACATTAATAAAACAAAAAAAATACTTCGTTCCACCTCTAACTGAGCCCTATATATCTATATTTTTTCCTTTTACCTTTATATAACATTTATGTGTTGCAGAATATCACTTATAATACCTAAGACCCTATTATAGTAGTTAAACAAAACATCCCATAACTATTACTTAAAGTGACCTCTAAATAATCCTTATTCATGAAATTATTTTAATGTAATTTTTTTATATTAATTTAACAAAATTAGAATAATTTTTTTATTTGAAGTTTTAATTTATAAATAATAGGAATTTTTCATATTTTTGTTTGAAATATAATATTTTAAGGTGATTAGTTAAAATTATAATTCTCATAAAAAAATGTAACTTATGTGACATTATAATTATTTTAGAAAGATTAATTTATTTTGAAAACATTTTAATTGGTAAAATATTTTTTTATAGAGAAGAAATATTAATTTTTTAATATTCTTATAAATTTATGAAACCTATGCATAACATTTTATGAACATAAGTAACATTTTCTAATAAAAGAAACTTTTTTGGTGTATTTATTGGAATATTAGTTTAGAAAATTTCAGTATTTACATTATTTGAAAGTTATATAAATTTAATTTTTTCTATAATAAATAAATTTTGTCATTAAAATTAAATTAAATTTTAATTTTATCTGACACATAAACTTTTAGCTTCACAATACCATTTTTATAAAGTTTCTTTTTTACATGTTATATGAAATAACTTTAAAATTGAGTTATATATATAGATAAAATTTAATAGATAAAGCTGATTTAATATTTGGAATAATTAGGTGTAAATTGTATAATAATTTTTAATTTATTATTAGTTATTGATATTAATTTACCTTAGTAAAAATAGGATACCATATTAAAACCATAAATTGTAAAAATGAACATTCTAAGAGTAAATTACATAAGAGTTTCATAAAAAATGTGGAATAAATTTCTACGGTATTATTGATCTTATATAATCCACTAATTAATTATTTTCCATTTTCATCCACTTTAATTGTGAAACATGTGACCTCTTTATATTAAGTGGAAATATTTAAAAAAAATGTTCTATTTTCACCGCCTAAAAAACGAGAATCTCACCTTACCTTCAATTTCACAAAAAATTTTGATTTAATTTTGAAAATATTCTATTATTCTATCCCCAATAATATTATTTAAACCCCTTAATATTCAGTTCATAAAATATTAGTTTAAGACCAAGAAATACAAGGTGTTCTCTATGGGAAAACCTAAGTCCTCAATGTGGGAATTAATTTGCCTAATGTTCCATTATTTTTTATTTTATTTGTAAAAATTTATTTTCTTCATTACTATATAATTCAATCCGTATTTTTTGTATAGTTATTGTTATTATGGTAATATAAAATCTATTAACTAATTTTCCCCTTTTACCTTAAGAAATAAAAAGAATCACATTCATCTGTGTGTGTAGACTACCACCTCCACAAAGCTTCATTTTTCGTTTTCATTAATGATTTTTTGTCCTAATATAGAATTTAAAAAAATTTATTATATTTATAAAATATTTTATATTCTTATCTGATTTAATATATCATAAATTTTGACCATTTGTGGAGAACAAAATCATAAACTATGAGTATGTGCAGTCTACTACATCAATGGATTGATTGATTTCCATTTTTTTCAACACCTACTTTTAAGGATAGTTATGAAAATCAGTTTAATAGATAAATATGATTTTATGAAATTATTATGATTTTTGGAATACAACTATTATCATTAACCTACCCAAGATTCCATCCAAATTGACACTCGGCCCAGTCTGATACAAGGACCAAATGGCGTTCCCAATCCCCACAGGCTGAAAACTAGTTACAAGCATGAAAATATTCCACTAGGAATGATTTAGATCAGTAAACAACTAGGATTAAAATAACAAAAATTAAACACAAAACAAAATCCAAAAAAGTTAATATTAATAAATATATAATTGATCCAAATAAAACAACTTTTGAACAATGAAAAAACTGAATACAAAACTAAAACTAAACCATAAAACATAATCTTCATGTGACCTCTTGGTCACCACTAACCACAAGACCAACATGCTTTAAAGGAACAATCGAACCAGGAACTAGAACCTATAAAAAATATTGGGTATGATGAAACTGAGTGGAAAAAGTATAGTGTGAGATAAAATATCTCAGTAGGTAATCAACAAAGAGTCAATGCATTTACATTCCTAAAACAATCCATAAATAATAGTTTGAAAATACATTCAGAATATTGGCTTTTTATCTTTTGAAGGAAAAACAATTTCTTTTCACAAATAGAATTTTTGAAACAAAAAACCCAACTTTCCTTTTCAAAAATAGTTCCACTTTACACAACATATTTCAAAACCAAAACCCAAATATAATCCAAACCAGATAATCAAAATATGATGTGGTGCATAATGTAAAGGAAGAAAAAAATATGGCACAAATAAAAAATCCAATATTTGACACGCATCATTATTAAATAAGTCTTACAGATATTTACTCATGATAATTTATTAAATATCCTTAGAGGAAATCCCGAGATGTACTCAGTTAGGAATTACATATCAGTATATGGTGTAGCTCCATAGTATATAACCAGCTGGATTTTCTAAACTAGACCCTCTATTAGAATGTCTCACATGGCCTCTTATCAAATCATCAGGGATAAATCCAGTCAAATTAGGGTTGATAAGAACCCTTCACTTGACCCTCTAGATGATACCTAGGAATCTCATGATAATAATAGGTTGTGAAACAATGTATAGCAACCATAACCCATAAAATTCCCATGAAAGAGCCACTAGAGAAGAATGTATCCCAAGGTATTTTGGTTTCCAACCCATTTCGGTGCATTAGCTAGTGGAAGGGATCCCATCCCAAAGATCCAATGATCTCTATATCATAATCCAAATCATCATGAACATACATGAAAAACAGTTTAATTCACAAGTTCATATCGGGCCATCACCAAATTTGAGATTCAAAAACTCTTTTGAAAATCATTTCAAAATACCCAGATAGAATTCACACTTCCCATTAATTTAATTAATTATTCATGACATTCCAATATTCCCACCAACACGAAAATCACATGAGTTCCAAAAATAGTTTACAAAACACCACAAGGTGCTAATCATCCCACGCATCACATTACATAAAGGAAAAATTTTCAATGAAAAACCAAAGTCCCAACTATGAAATGAATATTTCCACTCAAAATACATTACAAATCCATTTTCACACCATTTAATAGGTCAATATTAAACAATAGTTTCATGTGAACAATTCCAAATTAGCTTTTAAATTTCAAATAAAAACTCATTCCATGGAAAATTGAAAACAAGAAACTATACAAAAAGTTCCAATTGAGTCCTTATATAATTTTAGAAACCAAGTCACCTTAGAAAATACCAAATAGACCCTTTATAAGACTATGTTTCAAAGTGTGTGTCTAAATTCCCAATTTGCCTTTATTCCCATTATTCACAAAAACATACATTAAAAGGCCAAATGGGCCAATATTTTGGAAATACATTTAAATACACATTTAAAATCACATATGGAACCACCAAACCATTTAGAAATCAAGGAATCATTTTTTAAATACTTAAATAATGCGATGAGAAACCTCTGGAAAACCATTATTCAAGGAAGAACTCATTTTCTTCAAATTACTAAAAGGCATCAAAAACCATTTGGAAAACCCATATTCACAAAAGAATCCAACACATAATTTACATAAAAATCCATTTTAAAACTAATTTAAGAAAACCCAAACCAATACTAAATGACAAACTTCAATTTTCTAGATCATCCAATAAATTTTTTCAAGAAACACCACTTTCGGTCAAGACAACACAACAAGTCACACAATTATAAACTCACCAAAAAGAATTTTAAAACTGGGAAAACCTTTCGAAAATAAATTTATCAAACAAATTACACAATGAAGAGCCATATGAACCACTCACCATTCCCAATTTATCATTTCATCTAAGATACCAAAAAAACTATGACCAAAAAACACCACATGTGCTAAATTGCATTTCAGAAAACTAGAGGTATTTCCTTAGACACATTTCATGTATTTTAATATAGGAGTAGTTAATGACACCTTTATAAAAACCATTTAAAATTATATTTAGATCATAAAATCACAAATTAAATTAATAATATCATATCAAAATCCTGATTATAATATTTTGAATGCATTACTGGAAAGGTCAAGCATCAAAGGAGTGTTTCTGAAAGGAAACTGATTGAAACACCTACCTCGATGATTTGAGAACACAATTAAACATCAAGGGAAAAATATTACTCCAAAAGAGAAAATAATCAAAAACTAAAATAAATGAAAATGATCTGCAAATCAACACTAACCCATAGGTTTCATCCAATATAGGATCCGCTGAAGAAAACCCAAGGAACCAAGATAGGTAAGAGAGGAGAAGAAGAAAATTGACTAGAGAACAACAAAATTCTGCATAGATCTAAAGTATAAGCAACAAAAGGGGTAGAGGTATTGAGGTAAGGGATCTTGGGAGCCCATCTTGTTCCAAAAATGAAAAAAAGATAGAGAAAAATCTAAAATAGGGTTAAAATAGTGAAGGAGGAAGAGAGTAATTTCTCACATTAATGACATGGGAAAATCAAATAGTTTGGTCGCTCAATTTTCCAAACCATGCGCTAGCCATGCCCCATTCACTCTATAAGATTATAATGCAACACAATTATCCCTCACAATTTTCCAAGCACCAACCATGTGGTCAACAATGTTTAAAAATGAAATTGGCCACACGATTTCCTAGGTAATACCGCATAGTTTCCCAAATTGTTATCCAACTGTTTTCCACCTATTGTCAAGATTAAAATCTCTAAAAATAAAATTCAAATCAATAACTCAATCAAAGCCTCATCAAAATGACCAAAAAATGAAACTTTATGATATAGGTGTGACAATTCCCCCCCCCCCCAAACACTTTTTTCCCCGTCAAGGTCACCTAGTCAGATGATAAACAAAAATAGTTCCCAAATTCAAATAATTTCGATAGAAACCTTACACCAATGGGTTAACATTAACATTACAAGTCACAAAAAACCATTTCCAGACAAAACCAAAAAACTAAGGAAAATTGGATAACACATGATTGTTCTCTTCATCCCATGGTTCTGAATAAGACTATTAACATTAAAACTCCCAAAAACAACACCTAATGGAGACTAGCATGGGAACTCGAAATAGGTGATAACAAAATGTTCTCTACACAAGATAAAAATCAATAATAAAACTATAAACTCCATACATAATATAAACCCCCAACACTAGGGGAAATCACAAACCAAACAGAGAACCTGAATGCAATCTACAATCATCGATTTCCACAAGCACTGATATCTCCAAACAATCTGAACTGAAAACTAAAACTGATTAATAAAAGGATAAACATTTAAATATATATTTTGAAGGCACAAAATAGAACTATACAGAAAAAGAACACATAGTCTCTTATAAAGAACTAAAAAAATATAGAAATCACTACATGAAACTTAAACTATTTTTCCTCTAACACTAGAGATAAGAACTAGGCCAATGTTCCTGTATCCCTAGAGATTTTCTCACTGCGTGAAAATATTAACTCCATGGCATATGGATGGAGCACTAATCTTTGAAGAATCTATTTTCTCACATTTAAGAACTCACAACATCTAATAAAGGCCACTTCCTTGGGAAATACATCATAAAAAAGTTATCCAATTGACCCAAATGACCGCAATGACGGTAGGACTTCGGGGGATTAAGAAAAGATGTCTTATAGTTCCCAAACTGGCCATACTAAAAACTTATGAGTGAATGATCAGATGAAATTGTTTTTGGAACCAACAAAGTAGACTCCACAATAATAAGTTCCTCCAGCTTACACTTTTCACCAGACCGATTACCTTCAAGAGTAGCATGAGACACCAGACATCCATCTTCTTGAGCTTTGGAAACCAACACATCTAGGAATTTATCATCCATAAACTTCTCAAAATAAATATCCTTGGTGGATAGGTCTCTATTTAAACTATAGCTGAAGACCCCAAATTAAAAGAGGATATTTTAGAAGATTTTGGAATGCTACCTCTAGATAAAAGTAAACCAACTATTTAAAGTGGTCAATATAGGACTTTACTATTAGTTGTCCTTGAGGAATACTCATGAGATTTTCTATTTTTTTGACCTCACCTCCTCATGCATAAACCATTGAAAAAAATATTTCTTAAACACTACCCACATCACCCCAACTTTCATTAAGGATGGATCAATCACCTTCCATTAGTCCAAATATAGTCCTTCAAACAATCCCAGCAGAACACATACTCTTATAGCATAGGTAGTTCCCAATGAACTAAAGACACACTCATCCTACTCAATCCATTCTACCACCTCTAATGAACATTTTTAACAATGATACATGGGAAACAACCAAAAAGAACCAGAATCTGTACGAGACCCACTAAAATGTTTGGGGTCCTTTTTGTGTAGACAATTCTAAATAACACAAGGAATATAAAACCATAATAAAAATCAAGAAGAAACATAATAAAAAAGAATATCTGAAGAAAAAAAGGCTCACAAGCCAAATAGTACAAGCCCAACCAAAAGTACACTTTTCAAAAACCAATATTCATTTAAATATCAAACTTATTTCTTCCAATACACTTTAAATATACTAAAATCCAATTTTCCTAAAACCAGGACCTTATTTTTTATGAAAAACTACCTCAAAATCATTTTCCCTTTCAAAAAAACTTTTTGGAAAAACCAATATGTGCCTTTGATTTAAAATATTTACCCATTGTATCCT
Organism: Viscum album; assembly: GCA_963277665.1. Taxonomy (NCBI): domain Eukaryota; kingdom Viridiplantae; phylum Streptophyta; class Magnoliopsida; order Santalales; family Viscaceae; genus Viscum; species Viscum album. Next base: position 293,161,770 of record OY728139.1, read on the forward strand.
ATGAACTAACACATGTGTGTTCATCCCACTTATTCTTATTTAATCAATTAAAAAATTCCAATATTCACTTCCTATCCACAAAAATGTAGATGAAAATGTTCATATGGAATAAGAAAGGTCACACACATCATTTTATTTCCAAAGATAAGAACCCACCAAATTTTCAATCCCAATCACTTAATCTTTTAAAACCTATTTTTCAATATGAACCAATTTGAAAGAAATAATTTCCATACCAAAAATAGTTTTCATTTTAAAATCCCACTCACAAAAACTAAAACCAAAACAAAACACAACTCACACAAAGCTACTAGAGTGAATAACTTGTGGCCATGTCTAAAATGATGACATGGTTTGTGGGATATTCCCAAAGTAATCATAAATAAATAAGAAGAATTTAATTTGTACACTTAGGATCCACATGGGTCACTAATCCTTATGAGATAACAACATGAGAACTGATCGCATCCATTTTTATTTATAATACAATCATTCAAAATCCAAAATAAATGAATCAAATAATGGACTACCCATTGCAACTCGAGGATAAAAATAGGAAATGGTTCATGAAGTCCTTCTCATACCTATCTCTTGAGCCCTAAGAGTCCTAATATCTACTATAACTGAAACCCCAAATTACAAATAACTCCTCTGATATCATTTTATCATGAACCAATAAGGGGTTCCATCCAACATGACACCCAACCAAGTATGAGTCAAAGCCCAATGGGCGTTCCTGATCCCCATGGGATGGAAACTACTACTGAGAATCAAAATATTAAAATGGGAATGATTTGGTATAATAATCAACTAGGATAAAATTATAAAAAAAAACATGCCAAAAAATACAAAAAATAATTATCAATATATATTTAACTAATAAAAATACAAAAAACTGATGGACAAAGAATAAAATGAATACAAAAGTAAAACCAAGCCACATAATACGATTTTCACATGAACACTTATTCATCACCAAACATGAGACCACCCTACTCCAAAAGAACAACCGAACCAGTATCCTGAACTTGAAAAATAGTTTGGGTCTATCAGTACTCAGTGGTGTAATTAGATTTTGAGATTTAATAGCTCATTTGGTAAATGACCATAGATTCCATGTGTTTCATTTGCCAAAATAGTCTATAAACACAAGTTTGAAAATAAATTATGAAAATAGGCTTTCAATATTTTCAAGCAACCAAAAACATATGTTCACAAATTCCCATTTTGAAACAAAACTTATAGATTTCAATTTCAAAAAATAGTTTCACATTCCATAAACTATTTAAAAACCAAAGCCCAAATACAATCCAAACCAGATAACCAAAAAGGGTCTCTGTAGAAATTGGAGGAAACCAAACAAGTAGGTGAAACAAAAAAAAATATATTATCCAACATGTAGCAGAAATAAATAGAACATATAGATATTAACTCATGAGAATTTCCTGGACATCTCTAAAGGAAAAACTAGATGTACTCAATTTAGACTCACCTATCAGAATATGGTGTAATTCTATAGTGCATAACTTAATGACAATACTAAGCTAGCCTCACATGTGGCATGTCCCAACTGAACTCTCATCAAATCCAGTGGGATACAACCTATCTAATCAGGGTCGACTAGTAACTGTCACTCAACCTTATAGATGATTCCTAGGAATCCCATGAGAATAATACACAATAAAACAAGGTATAGGAACCCTAACCATAATGTTTCCATGTACGAGGAACTGGAGGGGAACACATCCCAAATTTCAGTTGTTTGAACCCATTCCCATACATGATCCACTAGAGGGTATCCCATCCAAGAATATACAGTGGTCTCCATATCATAATCTAAATCATCCCAAACACACATGAAAATACATTTCTTTCAGAAGTTCCATTCGGGCCATCACCTCATTTGAGTTTTAAAAATAATTATCCAAACATTTCAAAATACCAAGATAGATTTTATGATACCCAATATATAAATTCATTTTTTTGACAGTCCAAGATGCCCACTGAGCTCATATATCACATGAGTTCCAAAACCTCTTTCAAAAAAAATTACAAGTTCCCAATCAAGCATTCACATCATGGAACATCAAAACAAGTTTTTCAAAGACAACACAATGTGCCAACTAGGACATGATCGTTTTAAGCCCAAATACATTACAAATACATTTCAAACCATTTCAAAATTCAATATAATACTTCACTTTCCTCTGAAAAATAAAAATGATCCTTTATATTTCAAATCCAAACAATTTCCAAGCCAAAGTGAAAACACAGATCAACATGAAAAGTACCAAAAGAGACCTTATACCATTTAGAAACCAAGTCACATCACAAAGTAAAAAATATTACCTATATAGTTTATTGTTTCCAAGTGTGTATCAAAATTCCAAATGAACCTTTATGCCAATTATTAACCAATACATTACTTAAAATGAAAAACATGCCAAGATTTCGGAAACAAATTTAAAGTATCATTTAAAATAACTTGATCCACTAACACACCATTTAGAAATCAATTAATATTTTTGAAAATAAAAAAATAAATGATGGATAAGCCTTTCAAAAACTATGGATCAAGGAAGAACCCATTTTCATTAAAGTTCCAAACGATCCTCAAGAAACCATTTGGGAAAACATATTCCTAAAAATATCCAAAACATCATTTACACCAAAAACCACTTTAAAAATAATTAAGAAAACCAAATACAATACTCAATGAAACACTTCAAGTGTTAATGAGGTCATCCAAAACCATTTTCCAAGGAACACCACTTTTCTTCAAACCAACAAAACAAGTTACACAATTACAACCTGAACAAAACGAATTAAAAAATTGGGATAACATTTTCAATACATTTTACCAAAAAATAATTATTCCATGAAGAGTCATAGAAACCAAAAATCCTATCCAACTACACATTTCAACCAAGATACCAAAATACAACCAAGGGAAAATAGAAGTAAAATTTCTAAATTTCATTTTTAGAAAACAAGATTCATTTTATAAAACTACTTACATGCATTTAAATATAGGAATACTTAAATAAACCCTTTGAAAACCATTGGGCATCATGTTTCCATCATAAATCCATCAAATAAATTCATACTATCACATCAAAAGTATAATTATATTATTTTTAAAACATAATCGGAAATATCAAGCACCAACAGAATGTGGTGACAAAAATTAAATGGATAGAATCACCTACCTCAATGATGTATAAATTAAAACAAACTTTGGTTGAAGAAATTTTATTCCCCAAGAGATAATTATAATTCCCTAACATCAATTAAATATATCCACACATCTACCCTGACCTATAGGGTTCTTCCAAGAGAGGATCCACTAATGAAGACCCAAGGAACCAATAGATGAGATAGAGTAGAGGAATAAAATTTACCAAAATCAATAAATATCACCTTAGATACAAAGTAGAATCACCAGAAAGGGGAGAGGAACTAAGGGGATGGAGTTTTGGAGCCCCTTTGGGTGTCAAAAATGAGACAATAGGTAGAAACTAGAAATATGGTCAGAACAGTTGAGGGGAAAAGAGAAACTTCCCACTATTAATGACCTGAGAAGATCACACCATTTGGATGCACTATTTAGAAAATCTTGAAACAATTTTCTGCCCCTCGCTAACCAAGAGGAACATGCCACATAGTTATCCTACGTGGTTTTCCAAACAGTGCACCAAAATTGTTGTCACCACTTTCCAAAAATGATATTTTCTGCATAGTTGCATTGGAAATGGTGCATGGTTTCTCCAAACTGTGCACCAACTGTGCGCCACTGGCTATCAAGACTAAAATATCCAAATATGAAAAATTAAAACCAAAAACACTACTCAAAACTCATCCAAAATAACCAAAGTCATGAAAAGGAAAAAATAAATTAAATTCCAAGATCGGGGTATGAGAATCATTAATCCTTTCAAAAATATGGGAAATAAATGACCATGGTATAAATTCAAACATTAAAAAGAGAATTCTAAGGAGAAAAATTATTTTTTCAAACTATGTAATAACTTTTTTATAGGATACATTCTTAAATAAAATTCATTCAAATTTTGAAATATCAAACTAATAATTTATAAATAAGGTTATTATATATATGTAATAATTACATTACAACTAAATAACTCCATTATCATTAATTACATATTGTATTTTCTTATTTGGGTTGGCTTAACCACCAACTTGAACAATGATATAAATTTATATCATAGATTATTATAAAACTTAATGTTCTCGTATGATATTATTTAAATAATTAAATAATTACTTGATTTTATTTCTATAATGATAACATTAATATTAGACTAATTAGTTAAAATACCAAGTTCCCTTTTATAAAAAACACTAAAATATACTCATAACCGATTTCACCATTAATGATTATAAGAAATACTAAAATGGAAATAAATTATAAATAATTATATAACATAAATTTTAGTACCTTGTATGATCTATGAATAATAATTTTTTTGGAAATAATAAATTTCAACATCATTATTCTAAAACTAGTTAAAAAATATCATGATTACTCCGACATGGTATCAAAAATATATAATAACTAATTATTATACATGTGGAAAATAATTATAAATAATGTTTAAAAAGGGATTTAAATTTGAAAATGGTTATTAAATTGATGACTTAGACAATTAATTCTATTATATAAGACATTTTGATTCTTTAGTGGAAGTCTATAATTAAGGTAAGGGATTCTGGTTTCAAATTCTACTCCCTTGAGGAATATTTATTATTATACATCATTTCTCTTTTATATGGTGAATCTACTAGACATTTCTTATTTTGTATCACGATATTTCTAAAGACCATAACTTTAGAATCCCATAGTTAGTGGTTAATTTATTACATAATCATAATATACAAGGAATCACAACCAGAAGGGCCAAATATTTTATTAGTCTTGGTAATCTAGATTCATACTTTTAATTCACATTACCTTTGGAATCTTAAAATAAAAAATGTTTTTTGTTTGAGAACACTATTTTTAATCATAGTACATCCCAGAATATCAATCACATGAAACTTCTTGGAATCTTTGGGATAGTTAAAAAAAATAAAGATGTGAGGCCATACGATTGGTAATGGTAAAAATATAGCAGAATAAATCATGAATAAGTAATAATAATAAATATGGAAAGGTAAATTATTTAATCACATTTCATTGAATCAATAGATTGATCATAATAAAGATTAAATAAATTATGACCAAATAAAACAATATAAATAATAAAACAACCTTGAAAAATATCCATGAATATTCTAACTAATTTAATAATCAAATGGAAATCATAGATCTCATAATGAGGGAATGAACAATGTTGGACATCTAAAATATGTTGTCAACACCATTCATAAGACAGTTCAAATACATGGTTAGAAACCCATCTAATTTGTTTAAATTATATGTCTCATGAGATCTATTGATTCATCGGGGGTATATATATAACTAGTACCCACAGATCTATTACTATGTCCAATGCATTAATCATATGAAAGGGGTGAAATATAATCAATATAGAAATTAATGTTGAAAAACTACCATATGAAATGTTAATACTTATCCCACTCAAAAAGCACAATCACAATCCATCCTGAATAATATAGTGAATTGAAATAAAAGATTACATCTATAGTCAAAATTATCATAACCCATCAGTATAAAGAACCAAGATGAAATCAATACAAAATATCCATATTGGATCATAAGTAAAATAATGTGTTGATGATTTATATGAATAGAAATACTATAAAGTGTCATTAAAAACATTTTGGAGGAAAATATACTTTTCACTTTGAAATCATATTTTTGAACAAAATTTTGTTTTAAAATAATTATATGAAATTTACCTTTTAAACATATAGTATAATCTTTAAAACAGTTATTGGTCATGATGGAAGAAAATTATGTTCATGCCATACATGTTATAAAAAAGTTTACTTTCTCAATTTTAGTAAAAGTAAAACGTGCCCTATTTTGAAAACATCAAACAATTTACTTTATAATCATTCTGTAAAAATAAAAAATGTATATAGATGACTATAACAAACCATTTATAAACTGTTTAAATTTTTTTTAAAAAATTAGAAAACATTTATTTTTATGATAAATTTTTTTTGATAGTAGAGAGAAATAAAGTTGAGTTTTTTAAAAAAAACATTTCTCAATATTTTTAAGGTACAATGTTTAGAAAAATGTAAATTTTACATCAAAAAATATGGAGTAACTATAGTGTAATAAAATATATTTATTATAAGATATAAATGTCCAATATTTTCCCTAAGGGGGTCTTAAACAAAAAAATCCCTAATAATGACGAGACTGTGAAATAAAAACATAAACCATTGGTATATTTTGAATAATTAACCCTATGAATTGAATAAATTCAAATGAAACATTAAATTACATAAAGGTAAATTAGTTAATGATATAAAATATAAAAAGGTTAAATATATACACCACATAAATAAACACATTCGGAATATGTCATATGTATCACTAATGGAAAATTTTGACAGGGAAACCCTTACCTCAGGTTCTACTTCATTTTCATGTTTCATAATATCTTATATAATAAATATTTGTTTTTTATAAGTTTATAAAATAACTATACTCATATCATATATTCTTTACTTATACTCTTTTCACCAATTTATTAATAATTCATTGTTAAAATCACTACATAGGGTGATAATTGCTTTATTTTTCATGTATGTTTCTATTTGATAATTTTTTTCCTTTTAATTTCATAATGGATTAATATTATAAACATTTTTAAACATGATATAATTATCATATATATTAATTATTTATGTATTTATGGTATTATATTAAATTTAAGGATATGAAATGGATTACAATGTTCATTGAGACCAGAGGTCACATGTTCGCATGAACGTTGTATCCATTTCTCTCGAGGGATAGACCAATAGAAAAATATATATTAATTCAATTTTAAAGAATAATTTTTATTTCATACATATAATATATATTATTCCAAAACATTCTTATTACTCTCCATGTAAAAATAAAATGAAAAACATTTCACATCGCTTTTTGGATGTGTCAGTCCACATGCAAGCACAAGTGACGTATTGTTTCCCAATAGATTGGATGGTAAGAATTTATATGTGATATTATATTTAAATAATTAGTTTTAGATCATGAATATTACATATATTAATTAAATTTATCCTTACTAACATTCCTATGAAGAGTAAGTGAAAAATGAATCACATCGCTTTACAAGGGGGTAGTCCACCGTACAAAGGAGTGACACAATCGTATCCCCAACCAAATGGAAAGTAAGAAGGTATCATTGATATAGTAATTAAAAAATAATAGAAATATATTAAATATAATATAAATATTTTAAATTCATCATTATATCCATCCTTTATTGGAGTTGATGGAAAACTTTTTTCATTAGTTAATAAGGCAGTAGTTCACCACACACATGATGAATAGTTTAGTTACCCGTTTGATGGATGTATATGTGGATATGGGTTATGAAATTAAAAGAATAAAATTTTAGAATATAATATATACCTATCTTATTATATTATCATAGGTAAATATGTTTTTAATTATTTAGAATAAAAACAGAACAAATATGTTTATTTCAGAATTTTACCACTTTTTTGGATGGCCTCATTAGGTTTAATGATAAATCATTAATAGGTGGGATTGAAAATAAAAATAATGTCTCTTTGATGTGAAAATGTAATTAAAGAAGATATTTGGTCAGGTATTGAATGATCTGAATGGTATTGGAGGTTTTAAAAGGGTATGAGATGGATCGCCTTTTATAAGTACGAGAGAGGTAACATATAGAATTTTTTAAAATATAAAATGATATAATTTTTTTTAATAAAAATCATTCAAAATGGGTATTAATAAATCTTTAGAGATTATATATTTGATTTATTTTCATAAAATGGGTTTTGGTAATGTTTCATTAATTTTAACCCTTATCTTTTTAGTTTAACACCCGCTAAACCCATTTTTACCTTAATAGTGATAATTTAGTTTAACTATTTTCACTATATAATGTGATAAAAAATTAAGTTGAACATATTATATAATATATGTTATTATGATTCCAAATTTTTAATCCATTTTTTAAAATTAAATTTAAATAATTGGAATAATTAAAATTCAAAATCCAGCCACATATGTGATGAAAGAGTGGTCTTCCATAGAAAACATTCTCATAAGTATAAAATGTTTCAATATCAATATTCAACATCAAATTGATTCAAATGACCTAAATTAGTGGATATATAATATTATTGAAAAAAGTAAACTTTAAAACCTAATTTAAATATAACAGAGTTTTGTAAATAATTTTAAAAAGGTGATTTTTTAAAAAAAAGCAGTATTTTCACTATTTATCAAAAAAATTAATATTTTTAGGAAAATAAAAAATTTACCCAAATATAATTTTTACATTAACATTTAAGAAATTAATGTTTTTTTTAGTTTTTTTCAAAAATTGTTAAAAAAATTTAAATCATGTGCGCATTGTGCGAATAAACTACCTTTTTGAAGAATAATTTTTTGGGAAACAAATTATATTTATTTCAAATGATTATTAGTTTTATTTATAATCAATAGATAACCGTTGAATTTTATTTACATATAAGTAAAACATATAAGTTTCATAATTTATTTATTACTATTCATACACACTATCTTAATGGCTATGTTATAAAGGTCATGCTTAAATAATAATATTTTAAAAGTGTATTTTATTTCATTCAAAATCGGTGTGGCATGCATTGAAATCTATCAAAAAGATTGAATTTATTTTAAAATAAATATATCTTAAATTATTATGATTTTTCAATCTATTACAATATTATTGTTGTGTGTTATACGCTATTTCTGACATGTTGTTCCTCTTTTAAAATATTGAGGTGTTATATTTTACCCCCTTAAAAATAAAATCTTCACAATATAGTAATTATCGCATTAATCAATATTTTGACATTTTAAAATACCTTTAATGGAAAACAACATGATAAAAGTGTTTAATGACAGTTATTCTTGGTAAGAGAGAATGAAAAGTATTAATTTCTTCTATAATAACTCATTACTAAGTTTCCATATAGTAGAACAATAGTGTGAAATAAAAAAATGGACATGGAAGAGAATACTAACACCCAAGGATTAATAGAGAGGGATAGAGGACACTGTACTGAGAAATTTAACCACCATAAAACCATAAATCTATGATATATTAAAATATATTTGATTAAACAGAAATAAAATTAATTGGAAAACATTTTTTTCTCAAGATAATTTCTAAAATTGAGGGATTTTTTTTATTATTATGATAGAGAAGACAACATCATATACATACAATTTTCATCCTTCGGATGTTCTTCAATCAATTACTATTTTATCACTTATTCTAATAAATAAATATCTAATTGGAATTAGAATCCCTAATGCACTAATTTTTTTAACAAATCATTAGGTCAATAGAATATTGACATGTAATTCATCATATCTCTGGATATTTTCCAAGACTAAAATGGTCAGAAAAAGTTATATAATAAAACATAAATCTTAATATAATCAATTCAATAAATAATTAATCTTAAGGATCATCAAAAATATATTTGACCAAATTTAGAAGTAAGGTTACTTAATAGACATTATATTCCTTAGATAATATAACGTTTATCCTAGTGACACTTTACAAATATGTGAATACCTTGATCACTATAAAACCTTAATTAAAACTTTCATTATTTTAAAAAAACATTAGGTTGCATATTCAATTAATCCAAACATGTAGTAAAACCCAAAAAATATATCATAAACCGTTAAAATAGTAACCAATTTCATGGTAACCAATATTATCCCATAAAAATACATTTACCATTATTATGTTAACATCAAGAACATATTAAGGGTCATCTTCCTTCAATCATGTGTTTTTTAAAAAGATTAAATTTCAATAGAATCATTTTTCATGGTCCTTGGTACTATTCAACAAGTAATATCAAATCCTTAATAAAAAATTAATACAGTTCAACCCATATACAATTCATAATTTATATAACTAGAATATAATATATAATAATACAACTATAACATAATTCTTGATTCCAAACACATGAAAATTAATCATTCCAGTTCATCTATAGTAATATCATAATAATAACCTTGATACCTTTGATTATTTTGATATATATTCCCATGATGTTTGAGGAATTCATTTCTATAGTGTTCCATCTACTTAAAGTTGAAGTATTGAACATTACAAACTTCATTATTACCCTTGTAATCATGATAATGGTTTTATTTCTCTCCAGAGTTCTAGAAAACAACCTTTTATTTCAAGAAAGTACAATGGCGGTTCTTTCTATAATTATAAATTGGAGAAAATATTTTTTCCCTGCTTATGTAAAGTCATATTATTTTATTTTGTCATATTCTTCTCTTTCTTCCCTTTTAATCCATAAAACTTGTGGAATTCATTATATATTTTTATACAATATTATACCATGTTCACATATGATGAGAATGTTTGTGAGACTAGTTCCCTTCAAATAATTGTCTTATTCCCATCAATGAAATGGTCAATCATGCTCTTTGATTTATGTATTTAATCCGTATAATTCATTTCAATCCATATAATCATTGTTTCATAATTAAAAACATTATCATCTTATTTTTCTATTAAATTAAGTTCATTTCTCTCCATATCCACACATTTTAGATGAGGAAAAAAATTCCAAGAAGATTACATTAAAATACTACCATTATATAATAGTTATTTATTCATCATCCTTAGTGTTTTAAATCAATGACCACCATTGATATGCATCTCCTAATAGATGATAAAAATCCATGAAAACCTTTTCCATTTCCTCACTTTCCAAGGTGAGAAATATATTCTATATAGAACATATCAATTTCTCATCTATAAATCGATTTGTATTCCCATTTTATAAACGGGTGTATAAAATATTAAGAGTTATATCTGTTGAGTCAATAAGGTTATCTTAGGACTTCTCCATTCCTTATGGTTTTATGTTTTGAAAATCGCAAACACTTTTTCTTAAGTTATGTCTTTTTCTTAAGTTTTTTTTCTTAAGATCCAAATTGTCATTCCGTCATACTTACAGATGTATCATTATGGTTTTTCATTCTTTTATACTTACAGTATGTGTTATTATGATTTTCCATTCGGTTAGATTTCCAGATTGTTGACACCGTCTTTATGATTCCGAATCCGGTGTATATGTGATATCGTCTTTATGATACCGAATCCGGTGTATATGTGATACCGTCTTTATGATACTGAATCCAGTGTATATATGATACCATATTTGTGATACCGAATCCCTTGTATATTTGATACCATATTTGTGATATGGAATCCAGTGTATATGTGATACCATCTTTGTGATACCAAATCCGGTGAAAATGTGATTATGTTTTGTAATTCCGAATCCGGTGAAAATGTGATGCTATTTTGTGATTCTAAATTCGGTGAAAACGTCATTCCGATTTTATGATTCTGATTCTAGAAAAAATGTGATACCAGTTTCTCAATCTGAATTACTTTTCATTATGAATCCATTTTCTTGATATTGTTTTTATTATGAATCCATTTTCTTGACAATGTTTTTATTATGAATCCATTTTTCTTAAATAATGTTAAAGTTGTTTAATGCATTATTCCAATATTATTGGATTTTTTCTTTTCTTATACATAACATTTATCTTTAACTTAACTTTGTTTCTTAATTGAAATGATGTCATACAATCTGTTACAAACTAATCATTGTATGTTTTACACATGTCCAGTTCCCTCTGAAATTTATGGAAAATATAACCATTGTAGTGGAGTCGACCATTGGAAAGATTTTCTTATAAATAGAAGCTCATTTGAACGAGCTCAATACCGATACTAATACTAAAATGCAGAAAGTGGATGAACATGATGCATGTGAAAAAGCTGTGAAGTGATTTCTAGCGACATAGGCTCTTTCAACTCTCAGTGCTTCATGTGAATGTTGTGAAAAACTTGTTTGGGTGTGAAAAACTTGTTCAGAATTTATTTGTGAAGACTCATATCATACTAATCATGGGCTTCGGGTTTAGAAGATAGAGGTTCTGATTTCCTTGAAAATTGTGGGATTCTGGGTTTGGAAGACAGAGGTTCCGATTTACTTATAAATCATGGGCATCCGGGTTTAGAAGATAGGGGTTCTGATTTCTTTCTAAATCGAGGGCTTGCGAGGATAGAAAGATAGATACCTATCTTCGGATTCTGGGCATATCCAGGTTTGTGTATGAAAGACTTTCTTGAAAGTAAAAACCAAGGAACCTTTAGCATCTACATTCATCATTTTGATCCTACAATTGGTGATAAAGGAGGTCTCTGAAATACTTATATCTACATATAAGTTTTCTTGCTCAAGTTTTCTTTTTCTTATTTTATTATAAACTTTTACTTCTAATGAGTTCTGTGGAAAGAAATTACTTTTAGTATGAAAGGCATTCATTTTGGATATATAGATAATCTCAGTCCTACTAGACCACCAATCTTCAATGGAAATGACTATGAGTACTAGAGAGACAGAATGAATACCTTTGTGATAAACACAAGTGTAGAAAACTACATTATATTAACTAGAGATTATAAGATTCCTGATAAGGAACTTAGAACCATTACTAATACAGAAAACGTGGAATACCAGCTGAACTTTAGGGTACGTAATACTTTTCTTTATTTTATGACTAGAAATATATATAGCCAAATTTCATCCTGTGAAGCTAAAAATATTAATTTGAAGAATCTTTAAGTAACTCACTTTGGAACTTCCAAAGTTATAGAAACTAGAAGAGCTATGCATAAAGTTGAGTATCATGGTTTCTGCTTTCCTTATGAAGAACTCGTATGTAAGGTACAACAAAGATTCATGACTAATGTAAACAGATTACAATCAATGGGTGAGAAAGTTTTAGATGATGAAGCTCTTGTAGACAATATTATATACATCATGCTTAATGAATTGAAATCCAAGAGAACTTCTATAGATGAAAATAGAAAAGTTACACAGATTTATCTTGATGAACTCTTTGGAACCCTTCCTCAACATGAAACCAGAATGAAGAGAGATGATGATAATATTAAAAAGAAGAAATGGAATGGAGGTGTATCTTTTACAACTACTTCAAATCATATGAAAGCCAAGACTCCTGAGAGAGTTACAAGATCTAAATCTAATAAGGTTGTTGTTCAATCTGAATCTAGTGAAAGTGAAACATCAGAAAACGATTTAGCCAATCTTTCTTGGAGGATGAACAAGATTGTTGGGAAGAAGAACTTTCAATATATATACAAGAAGAAAGATGGAAAAGACAAGAAATATGTATAAGTGACATGATATGAATGTATAATAACTGGTCATATCAAACATTATTGTACCTTACTTAATAAAAGAGACAAGAAGGACATTAATTCTGATAAAAATAAGACAAATTTCTACAGATCAAAGTATAGGAAAGTCCTAAAATCCAATGACACTTGGAGTACCAGTGGTGGAGATTCTTCTGATGATTCTTCAGATTATGAATATTCTGAGAAAAAGAATATTGGTTTAATAGCCCAAGATCCATTTCAAAATCAATGTCTTATGGATAAGGTACAAACTGCTGAGTCCATAACCAATATGTCTTTGAGTGAAAATTTTCCTGATAAAGATTTTTCTTCGGATGAAGAATATTCTTCATCATAAAATGATAATTATTTTCCTTCTTATGAAGAAGTTTCTAGATTTTCTAAGTTTCTAGAGATTAGAAATTGTAATGTTTCTAAAAATCATTAAAAGGAAAATTATATAGAATTTATTTTGACAAAATAAATTTCGGATCTTACCAAAGATCTTGATAAGAAAAATTATTTTTTATAAAATGTTTCTAAGAAACATGAGGAAGCTAATTCTGGTAAGGATAAGCTTTCTAAAGATCTTAAAAATATTTTTTTTTGAAAAAAATGTTTTAGAGGATATGCTTAAATCTAAGTCTATTATTCCAGAGGATAGGGATTTAGTCCTCAGACTAAAGTTTGAAATTTTTTCTTTGAAGAAACTTCTTGAAAACTTTAATTCTTGTAAGGAAAATTTTAACAAGTTGTATTCTTAGATCGAACCTCATGGTAATAATAAAGGATTAGTTTATTCTCATGAAAAACCTATTTTTAGAAATAATTATTTTGTTCCTCCAAGAGCCACTTTTTGTACTAAATGTCAAAGTGGTTTGTATTGGAAGAAGAATTGTTCTTTAAATAATGTTCAATCCCTTGGGTTTCATAAAGCTTAATTTTCATAATAAATGTGGATACAAAAAATTTTATTGTCCAACAATTCCAGATCCAAGCATGTTTGGATTCTGAAAACCTAACTCTTCTTTTTCAAGTTAATAAAGGAGATATTATTCTTCAATTCATCGGAACGCAAGAAAAAATTTATGATATTTTTAAAAATCCATTGTCTTCTGATAGATTGTAATACATTAAATAGAATCTAGTAATCATCTCTATAAAGTAATAATTCATATCTAATTCTTTTTTAAATCATCTCCTAAGATTAAACTACTCCTTATTTAAGGAGGAGTACATATTCTTGCTTGTTTTTTTTTATTTTCTTAAGGGTTTTTTATCTTTATCTATGTTTTTTTTTAAAACGGTATTGAAAAATTTGGTATTGAAAATTTCGATATTGGAAATTTAAGTATTGAAAATTTCAGTATTAGAAATTTCGGTATTGGAAATTTTGGTGTTGGAAATTTCGGTTCTGATATCTCGGAATCTAAAACATCCATGAAAATTCTTATAATACCGATAAACTCCTCAAAGTATTCTAAAAGGTAAATTTTCTTACCCTTTATTTTCTTATATTATGTTTCAATTGTTGGTTTTTCAAAATTTTCAGTTCCGGCTTACATTACTTCAAAAGATTGGAATTTATATTTTTTATATCCATCCTCAATATTCAGATCAGATCAGGCTATGTTCAGCCTTTTTATTATCTTAAGGAATTTGAAAGGTTATATCCTCATATATATAAGGGGTTCCTCGTTTGTAAGTGCTGCACAATCCTTACTGATCTCTGCGCCGAAGCTCTGTTGCCATCAAAGTTTTCATTCTGATTCTTTTTCTTCCTAAATGACTTCTGAATCTTCAGCAGACTAGATACTAACAAGTAAGGAAATAATGGATTGGTCAATCTTTAAAGAATGGTTTGTTTTCCCTAACATATTTAAAAAATACGACTCCCTTATGTCTAAGGTGATAAGAACAAATGGATGGGAAAGTGTTTGTGTGGCTAAAGAGAAAAGTCATGATCTGGTTTATCCTAACCTAGTTATTAAAATTTATGAATATGTTACTTTCTTTCAAAAGGATGGTAAGGATCTGTTTATGTACAAATGTTATTATAAGACAAATATAGTCCCCTACAGGAAGTCAACAAATGTTCTTAACATTCCATATGAAGGGGAAGCTATTATTTTCTATCAAAAACTTCCCGATAAGGAAGGTTCTTTTCAAAAAGCCAAAGATCTGGATTATATTGGTCTCAAGTATGTTAAGAATCTGAAGATTATGAATCTCTCAAAATACCACAAAATGGTAGCTCTCTGGATGCAAGGATTTCTTATACTAAGAAAGGGAGATAATGACTTTATAAAGATATGTGATATCTTTCTATTAGACTTTCTCATGGACTTAAGAAAGATCAACTTTGTGAAGTAAATTTTTCTCACCATTCAGGTAATAAAATGTGGACACATCAGAACTCAGATACTTATGTATCTGGAAACTATCTCCATGATAATTGTCATGTTCCTTCAAGAGTTGAATGTTCCATGCCGATTAGTCTCAAAGCCTTTTAAGATTTGTTTACTCAGTGATGAAACTCTAAGATGGATGAAGGTAGAGTTATTAGATGAATCCAATAGTTTTGAAGAAATAGTTATCTAGAACAAAGTTGGTATTCTGGAGTCTTCAAAATCAGTACCCAAGAAAAGAAAACAGGAAGAGACTAGCATGGCTATATCAGTTCCTAATGACCCGGTATCAGCTCCTTCTACAAAGAAACTGCAAGCCTATTCTGATGCAATAGTGGAAAATTGGAGAGAAATGGAAGCTACAAAAAAGTAACGAGATCCTTCCTTTGTCTTAAATCCGGCAGAGGATAAGGCCTTGAAAATCAAGCAAGCTGAAAATATTGAAAAAGAAAAGAAGGAGAAGAAGTTAAAGAAGAAATCCTTGAAGTACAAGATTTTCATTCTCTTCTAAAAGCTATAGAAAATAAGTCTTAACAAGTACATGAATCTGAATTTGTTCACAAGAAATCAGTGGCCACTCTAGAAATCTAGAAATCCAAGAAAGTTATATCTTTATCATAACCTGTTCAAGAAATATAAGATCAGATTGTTCAAGAAGAATATGATGATGTTTTAAAGGAAGTGGAAGACTACATTGGAACTCTTTCGAGTTTAGTATCTAAATCTGTTTCAGAAGATCAAATTTAAGATCAAGTTGAAGAAGTAGATGTAGAAGAAGTAGAAGTTGAGGAATAGGTAGAATTTGAGAAAGATTTAGAAGTTGAAGAAGAAGAACAAGTAGAAACTGAAGTGGAAGAAGAAGAGAAAGAAGAGGTTGATCATCAAGGTGGTAAAGAAGAAGAGTTTCAAGATAATGAAGATGAACATGGAGATCTAAATGTTATCCATGTTTTAGATTAACAATCTCGAGTTCGAAATCCTACCAAAGACAAAAGTGTTTTGGTTTCCTCATTTGAAAAGGAAACACCTCATAATTCTTTCAAGAGAATAGAAAAATCATTTTCCTTAACTCCAAGAGGATCTTAGAAAGGTAAAGTTGTTTCAGGTTCTAAATCCTATTCATCTGTTGAACATGACTTTTTCAAGATATGTTTAAGAAATTTGGTCAGAACCATTCCAGTTCATAGAAATATAGATGCCCAGAGTCAAATTATGCAAGAAACCTAAAATTAAAAGACAGAATCAACTGATATGCTTATGGACATGGAGGTCAAGCAAGAAGCAGACTTTAGTAATCTTTTGATTGATTACAAAGCTCAGAAATAGACATTTAAGAATGTATTTAACCGCACCAAGACTAACAATGAAGAGCTAGATAAGTTCAGTGAATTTATGGATTTAAAAAATGGAGCTTTCAATACTTGTGAAACTGAGTTCAACAAGGTCAATGCACCAATCTCTGAGAAAGATAGTCAACAAAATTCTGTTGCCCAATCTGTTAGTAGTGAGAAGGAAGTCAGAGCCGAATTAGAGAGAAAGGTGGCTGCTCAAGAAGAAAGTTTTGTTTCATTAGAATAGAAGAATCAGGATTAGGATATCTTGTTGAAGAATTTTGAAGAAGATCATAATAACGTGAATAAACTCAAAGCCTTGATAAAGAAGATGTTGTCTGAGAAAAATAAGGATGGATGATTTTTCCTTAAATTCCGATGTTTTGTTGTAATCTATTTTTTTCTAAATTTTCCTTAAGAAATTTCTTTCATATATTTATTTTGTTTTCGAATGTATTCTTGCTTAACCTTATAGTTAAATCTTATACTTCTCCATTCCTTTCCCTCTTTATGAAAATCACAAAGGGGGAGAATTTTTTCAAAGGAAGAATTTAATAAAGATATCAAAAGAGGAGAATCTATTAAGGGAGAGTATGGTAAGAAAGGATAATGTCCAAGGGGGAGTTTTCTTGTTAAGAAGAGATGTTAATCTAAGGGGGATATTTCTTTTTAATAAATAAAACCAAATACTAAAGATCCAGAATACAATCCTTGTGAAACATAACCTAAGGGGGAGTTAGTCATATATATCAGAAAACTCATTCAATGGGGAGATAATTTTTTCATACTTGTTTATCTAAGTCAATATTTTCTTCCATAGAAAATTTGTTAGTGCTTTCTAAAAAGGGAGAGATTGTTGAGTCAATAAGGATATCTTATGACTTCTCGATTCCTTATGGTTTTATGTTTTAAAAATCACAAACACTTTTTCTTAAGTTCTGTCTTTTTCTTAAGATATTTTTTTTAAGATCTGAATTGTCATTCCATCATACTTAGTGATATGTCATTACATTTTTTCATTATGTTATACTTACAAGGTCTGTTATTATGATTCTCCATTCTGTTAGACTTCTAGATTATTGATACCATCTTTATGATTCCGAATCCAGTTTATATGTGATACAGTCTTCATAATACAAAATCATGTGTATATGTGATACCATCTTTATGATACTGAATCTGTTGTATATGTGATACCGTCTTTGTGATACCGAATCTAGTGTATATGTGATATCGTCTTTGTGATACCGAATCCGGTGTATATGTGATACCGTCTTTCTGATACCGAATCTGGTGAAAATGTGATTCTGTTGTTTGATTCTGAATCCGGTGCAAATGTGATTCTGTTTTGTGATTCCAAATCTGGTGCAAAAGTCAGTTAGATTTTATGATTCCGATTCCAAAAAAAACGTGATACCAGTTTCTCAATCCAAATTACTTTTCTTTTTTAATCAGTTTTCTTGATAATGTTTTTCTTATGAATCAGTTTTCTTAATAATGTTTTTTATGAATCCTTTTTTCTTAAATAATGTTAGAGTTGTTTGATGTATCATTCCAATATTATCGGATTTCAAGTTTTCTTATACATAACATTTATCATTAACTTAACTTCATTTCTTACTTGAAATGATGTCATAAAATATGTTACAAACTAATCGTTTTATGTTTGACATGTGTCCAGGTCCCTATAAAATTTGAGGAAAATATGATCGTTGGAGTGGAGCCGATCATTGAGAAGCATTGCCTATAAATAGAAGGTCATTTGAATGAGCTCAATACTGATACATCGACTAAAATGTAGAAAGTGGATGAACTTGATGCATGTAAAAAAGATGAGAGGTGATTTCTAGAGAGAGAGGCTCTTTCAACTCTCAGTGCTTTTTGCGGATGTTGTGAATAACTTGTTCGGGTGTGAACAACTTGTTCAAACTTTCTTTGTGCAGACTCTGATCGTGTTGATCATGGGATTTTGGGTTTGGAAGACACACGTTCTGATTTCCTTCTAAATCATGGGCTTCTGGGTTTGGAAGACAGAGGTTCTGATTTCCTTCTAAATTGGGGGGCTTGCAGGGGATAGCAAGACACATACCGATATTCAGATTGAGGGCATACTTGGGTTTGGGTAAGACAGACTTTCTTGAAAGTATAAATCAAGGAACCTTTATCTAAGGTTGTTGGATCCCCTTATCTTTGGGTTAAAATAGTCTTGTTGTTACTTTTTTTCTATTTCAAGTTGCTTTATTTCCACTGTAATATTAACTTTTGTAAAGATAGAAAGTATAACTTACTTATACTTTCTAATTCTGTTACTCTGATTTTATTACTGATTTTATATGCTTTAAGGTAGAACCTTTATTTTAAGAAAATAGAAAAGTTTCCTTTAAGAAGTTTTGTGAATGTCTGTTTAACCCTGTTAAACTTAACTTTAAAGGTTCTAACAGAATTGTTAAAGTATACAATTCACTCCCCTCTTGTATATTGAGCATCTAAATTCATCATTTCAATCCTACAACATCACTATTAAATAGAGTAGTAGATCAGTAGGCTACTCCATAAGGGATATTTTTTTTCATATTACCAGAGCTAGATTCCCTAATATGGTTAGAATTTTTTAGTTCTAGCAGCAGGTTAATTATCTTTCATAAAAGGTAAATCCCTAAGTTAGTTATGTGAATTAATAAAATTCCTATTCATATCACTAGGCACCATTTATATACAATGGAATACATTATATTAGGTCATAAAATTATGAAAAAAGGTATAAGACCAATACTTGTGAAATACCAAAAATTAAAAAAAAACTTATGCATAGATAGTATCATAATCATAATCATAGTTTCTTTTGAAAAGTATTCAAATCATAAATACTTATTTAAACCATTTATAATGATTTGTAATGAAAATGTGAATCATCATAACCATAAAACTTGGTATTTTCAAAATAAGTGCAG
Source organism: Viscum album (assembly GCA_963277665.1). Classification (NCBI taxonomy): domain Eukaryota; kingdom Viridiplantae; phylum Streptophyta; class Magnoliopsida; order Santalales; family Viscaceae; genus Viscum; species Viscum album. The sequence continues at coordinate 293,181,899 of OY728139.1, forward strand.
ATTTTCATTCACCAGGTAATGATTAAGTTAAACCGAGCATGCCTTTTTCAGATTTATTACCCCTTAGAATATATATTTGATTACCATGTATACATATAGTATCTGGAAAGGAATGAAATTCTATGAAAGGCCGCATAATATCTACCTTAACAAAACATTGTTATTTTATTATATATTTATCCCAATGTATATCATAGGGTTATATTCCAAAATCATTGTTTTCTAAATCTCATTTCTATGGTATATACTGAACATCCCTCTAATAAAAACTATAAACACCCCAACCCTGTTTTCCAAGAGTCCGTGGGTACATTATTACCACAATATGATTTTTTTTAATTAAAAAAATTTATTGTACAAAAGTAAACAACGAGACACAATAGAAATAAATCCAATGATTTCATAACTAAAATTCAATTTATATTTGAAAGCATAAAATACAGAATGTTTTTTCTTTATTTAACTCCAGTATTACTTGTAGTGTATCCCAACCTATCAATCAAAATACACTTCCAGGATTCCTGGGAAAATTAAAATAGAATAAAGGGGGTGATATTATATACTCAGTAAGGGTATGCAAATGAAAACATTAATCATTAATAAAATATAATCAATAAGTAACCGTAAATAACTAAAACAAAAGGATTTAAATTAATAAAATGAGCATAATATGGAAGAAATAACTTATTGTCAAATAAATAAATAAAAATAATCAAATAACCTTGAAACATATCCATTTATATTCTATCTAATCGAATAATCAAATGTAAATGAATGATCTCATAATGAGGGAATGAATAATTTATTACATCTAAAATATTTTTAGAAAACATTTCACAAGATAGATTAAATATGTGTGTAAAAACCATTCTAATGTTTCCAACTAATTTTTATCATTAGTCCATTAAATACATAGAGGGTATATCTATATCTAGGCCCCAAAAATAAATAACTATTTCTAATTAGTTCCATAAATAAAAGGGTTTAAACATAATCAATATAATCTTTCTCAATGAAAAATTGATATAAAAATGTTAATTCAGACACCACTCAAATAAACATAATGATAAACCATCCATAATAACATGGTGAATGGTAATAAAATTTTAAATTCTTAGTCAAAACAATCATAAACCATTTGAATAATGAATAATGATGATAAAAAATACAACATATCCCTAATGTATTAAATTTATAATTAAAGGTTGATGTTATTGATGAATAGAAATACCATAAAATTTCATTAAAACATTCTTGATAAAAATAAAATTTTGAATTTGAAAATAATATTTTATAAATAAGTTCACAATTTTTTTAAAATTCTTTAATTTTAAATTTTTATTTGAATAATATAAAATAATTATTAAAACATTTATTGTTCATGATGGCTAGAAATTCTATTCAAGTCATACATGTTAAAAAAATATTGCTTTCACAAATTCAGCAATAACCAAACAATCCTTATTTTGATAATGAGATGAATATAATTTTAAAAATATATGAAAAGTAGAAATGGGTAAAATTTTAATTAAATAATCTCTTCAGAATTTTAAAAAAATTGGAAAACATTTAATGAAAGCATGGATTTTTATGAAAAAGGATTTTCAACTGAAGAGAGAAATAAAGTCTGAATTTATTAAATATATTTTCTCAATAATTTTAAGTACCAAAGAGTAGAAAATTTTAGTATTAAATAAAAATTTCCATTAATAACTATATTATTATATAATATATTTATTTTAAGTCAGAAATATTAAATTATTCCCCCAAGTAAGAATTAAATAAAAACAATCCCAAATAATGATGATATTTTGAAATAATCCTTTACCACTTTGAGAACATTTGAATCACAAGCCCAATGAAATAAATAACATAAAATGAAGAATTAAATACCTTGAAGGGAAATATTTTCATGATATTAAATATAAGAAGGGTAAGTATATACATCACTCAGAGGAATAAGTGGTGAATATCATGGATGTACATGCACATGGATTACACAATTCATAGAGACGGTAGGTTGTACATACACATGAACATTGTTTCCATTTTTTATTGGTTCTAATGAAATGAAAATAAATATTAATTAATAATTATAGAATATTTATTATTTCACATATAAAATTTATACTATTCAATTTCTTACTTATTACCATCCATGTAAAAATATAATGAAAAAGTTTTAAATCTATAAATAGAGGCGGTAGTCCAGACATTCACATGAGCTACAATATCATTTTCCAAAAAAAATGGAAGGTAATAAGTCATATGTGATATTATATTTCCATTAGTATTTTTAGGTGATATATTTAATTTTTTTCATTAAATTATATATTAATACCATTCCTGTAAAGAATATGTTAAAAAATAATCACATCACTTTGTGAAATGATATCCCATCGTACACATAAGTGACATTATTGTATCCCCCATAGAATGGAAAGTAAGAAGGTATAAGTGATAAAATAATTAAATTTTTTTATAATTTTTTAAACATAATGTAAATTTGAAAAATACATCATTATATCCATCCTTGTAAGGTGGTTATGGATAAAAAATTACTTTAGTTTGCGAGGCAGTAGTCCACCATACATACTATCGACATTTTCATTTCCCATTTTATGGAAGTGGAGATGGATTTGGGTTATTACATTGACATAATAACATATTAGTATACATTATATGTGTTAGTTATTTTATTTTCAAATTTGAATATGTTTTTAAGGTTTTGGAAGAATAAAAAAAAAAAAATTCATGTTTAATAATTTTACTATTTTTAGAGAGCCAATATAGGTTTATACCAAAATCCTTCATAAGTGGGATTAATAATCAATATAAGGACTCTAGGATTTGGGTATATAATTAATGAATGTATTAAGTATGTATTTTTGAATTAATATTTATTTTTGTGTGAATAAGGGAGCATAGCGGTGGGATTTTAGAAGTGGGGGAGAGGTTACAAAGGAAATATATGTAATGATAAAGTGATTCCATTGTTTTTTCTCATTCCAAAAGCCTCAAAAATGGGTCATTAGAGAACCTTAGATATGATATGGTTGAAATATGGATATCTAATGGGTGTTTGGAATGCTTCAGGTCATTCCAACCATTATCTTATTAGTTTAACACTAGGTAACCCCCTTTTACCTTAACTATGGTAGCCCAATTTTCTATTTTCACTATTTATTATGGTAAAAAAATTAGTTGATGTTATTAGATAATAAAAATTATTTTAATTAAAAATATGGAATCAATTTTTATATGTATATTTCATTTAATTGGAATAAATAAATTTATAATTAAACTGCATACATGAAGAAAGAGTGGTTTTCCCAAATGAAAATTATCATAAGCATTGAGAATTATAATATCGAAATTTAATATGATTTTGATTCCACTAAAAATATTAGTTAAATTTTAATATAAATGAAATCATACTAATTTAAAACCAATTTAAAATATAATTTATCTACATAAATATTTAAACCAAAATTAGTTTTCAATAAAAATATTTATTGTTCACTATTCATCAAAGAATTAATATTTTCAAAAAAATATTGAAAATTCATCCAAATATAATTTTTACATGTATATTTCGACAATGATTTTTATTATATCAAATATATTTATAAAATTTGTAAAAAAAATTAATTTTATCTTCTATGTAAAAAACCGGAATAATCATCATTTTAAAGAATTATAATTTTTTAGAAAACATATCCTTTTCTTTCTAATGATTTATATTTTATTTCAAACTAACATATAAGAATTGAATTTATTTTTTCCTCATGTAAACAATATAATTTTAATATTTTAGTTATTAATACTCATAAATTCCATCATAACATCTAGGTTATAATAGTTATTTTTAAATAATAGTATTTTAATATTGTATCTGGTTTCACTCAAGCTTGATGTTACGTGCATTGAAAACTATAAAAATATTGATTTTATTTTAAAAAATATATTATAATATCTATGGTTGTTAAATTCTCCTCTAATCTTGGTGTTGAATGTCATACAAGCTATTTAACATGATGTTCCACTTTTAAAATATCATAGTGTTATAGTTTTATCCATATTCATGGTATATATGGTTACATTTAAAATTGTATACTTCAAAGGGTTTTGAATAAATATTTCTAATGTTTTAAGTGGCCATTCATCTCAAATCACATCTATTGAGACTTGTTTTTTATTTTTCACATAATTTCAATTATATGGTGTATATACTGACTATTTGATATAGTATGTCATGAATTTCCATTTATTCATTAAATCTGTAGTTCAATTATAAGTACTATATTAAAAATGATTTTTGATTGAGGTGTTACAAATCCATATTCATGATAAAAACCCAATATTTTATATTGTAATGTGTGTATGTTTTTCCTATAAATTATACCACTATCCAGACACTGAAATGTGGAGGAGGATGTGACATAAATTCACATATGAGTAATAATCTTGAAAATTTCTTGTTGGGTATTAACTAAATCACCACTAATTGATTGATGAGTGGCCCCAAGATAATACACAGGGATAGATAATCATAAGGGATATGACTTTGATTATTCTTACAATTTATACCAACTATAAGGAACAATTTTATATTATTCCTTTGGTTTCCGACCAATGCAAACTATAGAACTTAGTTTCCATATTATATTGATAACACAATACTTTGAAAGTACCATATATTCCCCTTTATATTTTTTTATTTGATATGGGTATGTCCTACTAATTTGATAATTCATCATTGATTATATGATGGTTTTTGGATATTCTCTGAGTTTGATAAATTATTCCATTGAATAGGGAAATATATGTTTTCCAAACATCAATTATATGGAAATACATTATAATATTTTTCCCTGATTAATGAATAAGTTCTTTATGGAAGGAAATGAAATATATTTTTAAACTCATATGATGAATGAATTGGGCTTAATTATCAATGGGTGGGGATCATGATAGATATAATCTCAATTCATAGGTATCTCTCATAGGATAAACTTGATATGATAATGGAATATTCCCTATATTTCTTTTATATGGTGTTTTTGGAATAATTTCTTGATGGTATGTTTATGATGTCCAACAGTACACATTCCTTCAGTATGAGAAATATTATTATTTTCAATATTTTTTATTTACTACCAAGAATATAGTATGGCCTCAGTTACATTAGATTTTAATTTTATTTGGATATTTTATTTATTTATTCCATAATTGTTTTACTATTCTAATTTTATAGTAAAATATATTGTCTTTACCCCATTCTGAGTATTAGAACTCTCCTTCATATTGGTTTCGTTTCCCTAGGAATCCTAGAAGATAACTTTGTGTAACTTTCAAGGACGTTATAGAAAATGTAATGTTATTTACCAGGTTTTTTGTTGCATTCTAAATTTTGAAGTGAAATACTAAAAATATTTATGTATCTAGTTATCTAAATTTAATACCTTGTTATTTGAAAAATAACTATTTTTTTATAGTGTATAAAATATACAAAATTGAGCTTAAAAACATATAATATAATTATTTAAATGTGACAGTTATAACCTTGATGTTAAATTTTCTTGTATAAATAAAAATTACCATATAATGAAAAACAATTCTAATCGTTTTATATTATACAATTGAATTTATTAATACATAATAAGTAATAGATCACTGTGATGAACCATCGCTGCTGGGCCGTTACCCTCCGAGATGTTGTGCCATCTCGGCTGGAAACAGTTCCTTCCCCGACTGGGGAGCTGCCTTCGGGTGCTACTACTTCGTGGGGGAGGGGGTTTCTCTGTGTGGAAGGTTTGAAAAGACTACACTAGGAAATTAACTTTTAAAAACAAAAAATGATATAAAATTTTTAATAATTATATCAAAATTACATTAGGATGAAATTTTGGGATTTTTCTGAAAAGATAAATTTCTCCGTGAATAATGAATAATACAGATATTTTATAAAATGTTAATTTATTTTCCTTAAAAAGATTCATTATGAAATCAATTTGATATCAAACTAATATAAATATTATTTCATTATATAAAATATAATTAATTAAAATTAAATCATCATTATAATGGATTTGGTATATGTTTATTTATGAGATTAAAATAATATTTTTGTAAAAACTTGTTTTATTGTATTTTGTGTATTTTTAATAAAATTAATTTATTAAACTTATAGAAATTGAATATTGAAAATTTTTATCCATATTTGGAATCAATAGGGTAAAATTTAGTAAATTGGTCCCTTTTATTTTATGTATTCATAAATAGTAACCATGGTAAAATGTTTCACCTTAGTAAGTTTAAAATGATTAAAACCTGGGGACACATTAGGGGTAAGACAAAAAATGATCCCAAAAACATTATCAAATCAAATGTTATAATTTTATTTAAGTAATAGTAATCTAAATTTATAAAAATTATAATAATTATTCCATTTTTCATTGATAATGACATAAATATTTTTTAAGAAAAATACAAAAACAAAATGTCACCCTATTTATGATAATAAAAGTTAATATTTTATCGCAAATATTAAAATAAGTAATAGACGATACAAAATGGTTAAATTTATTATTATAATATTATATTTCTTTTATTAATTTATTTTAATTTTTATATATGATATAATTATTTATAACTCTTACTCATCATAGATACAGTTTCTGTACTGATGGGAAAAAATCAAAGTAGAGTGATTTAAATGTATTATATTTAATGTGTTTTATATAAGTTAAGGACTTTAATTAAATTTATAGATCTAAATAAAATGTTACAAATGTTTTAAAAAATTTATATTTTAATTCCATTATTTTCTTGGTGTGTTTAAACTCAAATTTTTGTGTATAGTGGACAAAATAACGTTTTTATAATATACTATATATTTTATGATATTATCATAATATAAATATGAAATAAATATTTACGAAACCTATTTAACGAATAATTTAAGATAATATAATTAAAATATCTAACAAACACATTTCAAAACATATAAATTATAATTTATTTCCTGCTAAATATGAATATCTTTCTTAGTGTCAATGTAGTTCTTACTCGACATTGGAAAATTTGATTTGGTATCATAATAAAAATAATCAAAAAAAAATTCATTTAATTACTTTTTTATTAATTATTATTTACAAAGGATGATTTTTATTGATAATGTTGATATTTGGAGTTATATAAAATGAATAATATCCATATGATTTTATAATTCTTGAGAAAGTTTTGAAAAGTCGAAATAAAATATTAAATATGTTTTTACGATTTAAATGAGAACATATATTCTATATGAATTAATATAAATGATATAAATGATTTATAATACATTTTTATATACTTTTTTTAACTTTTAAAGTTATTATAAATCATCCAAATTGTTTTCCAATATGGTACAATGTATATGAAAATCAAAAAATAATAAAACAAATAATCATAAAAATATTAAAAATTATAATATTTATTTATTTTTGACTATACCACAATTTGTACAGCTATTTATAAAGTATAGGTTATAATATAAGATATTATAATTAAAATTGGTAGTTTTCATGATCTTTTTTAAGTCAAGTATTTTGAATATGGGAAAGAAATCTATAAATAGTATTCAATTTTTAACAATGGTTTTTATATCATTAAAAAATGATAAAAATTATATCATTAATATTATTCATATAAATTTATTAATCATATCATTCTTGGTCCTTATTAGTTATATTTTACTTTTTTAATTACCTTTATTTCCTATAATGATTGAAAAATTGTAAAAACACCATTGATATTTTCCTATAAAAAGGGACCCACATCAACACTTTTCACATAAACCAAATTCAGTTTTCACCCAAAAATATACACAAATAAAAGTCTAAAGATAAATTCACATGCCTCTAACCACTAGGGCTACCTTTAACATATTATAAAAATTCATTAGGTTCAGTTGGATGGAGGTGACATAAAGGGAAAAGTAAGGGGTTTATTAAACCATTACTTATTCATATAGTTTTACCACTTATTCATAAGAAATTGTATCCTAAGATTATGTGTGAAATGATTTTTTATTTAGGTTTTACAGACACTTTTTTTATTTAAAATTATTACACATAATTACACAATTGATTTACTCTCATATCAGTGATATGAGGTTTATAAGGGATATTCGTCTCCAATTCAATTTCTTTGGGACATATATTTATCTTACGAACCTAATTTATTGATAAACCCCCTTATATTAGTTATATTTAAATTATCTTTTAATCGGATTCATTCATGTGATTATGACTCAAAATTTTCTAAAGTGGTAAGGGGTTTATGATTCAATCCCATTTTAGTTGGGATTATTTATACTTGAATTTCAATTGTGGAAATTATAAGATACTCATTTGATAAAAACATTTATTTTTTATTATCAATTTTATATTTGTTTATTTTTTATGTTTTAGTACCATTTTTCTCTCTTAGGTACACGTAATGATTTAAAAATTTATTTTATGAAAATAAGACCTTATTTACCCTCTTTTTATAAAAAAATATTTATATTCAGCATTAATGTCTTGTAAAATTTTTTAAAAATGGTTTTTACTATTCTAATTTTTTTTAAATTCATTTTTACAAAAGTATTAATTATTAAAAAAAAATTAAAATATTTATATTGTAATATTATCAATGAGGAATTTTTTAATGAAAGGGTAAATATAATCACTATTTTAACAATTATGGAATGAAGGTAACATCCCACTGAAATGAATTTTTCATGCTTTGAATCATACTTTACAATTTTTTATGGTTATTTTACAATAAATTTTTTTCCTAACTAGGTGAAATTTTTTATTTTTCAAAAGATATTTTCAATTTTGAAATGGTATTTTCCTTAAGAATATATATAATGATATTTAATGGTATTTATATTCATTAATGATAATATCCCTTTAACATTCTTATGAAACCCTGGCGAAATTTTGCAAAGAAACCATCCAAATTCATTATATATAGAGATTATTATCGTCTTAAATATATTTTCATGGATCCTATTTCTTCTTCATAGGTTAATCATTGTTTTAAAGGAATAATTGTTGTTTCTAAAGGTTTTATGATGACATGAAAAATAAATATACTTTAATCATGTTATAGTTCTTGTAAATTGTTTATAATGATGGGTAGTTCCATTATCATATAAGGATGGGTCGTTCTTTCATAATTCATTGATGGGTGTATCCATTATTAAACAAGGATATATTGTTACATTATAAACCTATGAAGGGTGTGTCTATTATAGATCTATAATTCACTAGGATATGAGACAGAGTTAAATAGATAGATATTGATCTTAAGAGATAATGGATTTCTGCTAACTATAAGATATGATTGAATTTTTTATTTATATGTTACTTATAAGATTTATGGAAATTATTTATTTGGTATTTTCATTATTAGTGTTTGATATTATAATTAAACTATAATGTTTTTTAGGCTTTCTATGATTTATAATGTGTATGTTCTTCAAGTATTATATTCACATGGCTAATTATAATTTAATTATATAAATCATTTATTACATTAAAGATTCACGACATGCCTCTAAATGAGTATTAATTATCTTATATTATGCTCATGTATATTGATTATGTTTGTATAACCTTGTGTGCCAATTATACACATTGATAAAATTCAATTGTTAATGCTTATGTTTACCCTTACAGATGATTTGAGATCACCCTTATTATTTTTTCCATTTCATCAGGTTGTGAAGAAATGTTCTTTGTGTTTTATTTTTATGAATGTAAATATATTTGTAGAAGTTATTGGGAGATGATATAGATTTTTAGGAACCAATTTTTTATGTATCCAGGTTGTTATGTAAGAGTGTATCCTACTTTAACAATACTATAAAAATAAATTGTCTGTGGGTATATTTTTTGAATGGTTCATATTGGGTCATGTTTATTGTAATGAATGATGAAAATGTAAATATTATAATTAAAATCAGATCAGGGAGTTTGGGTTCATGGATTTTGTAATAGTTTGAGCAAGGTTTAGATAACTTTAGTGGCTAGGATGTTTTTATATGATGTTAATTTTCATGTTTTGATAAATAAATTATTTAATAAGTCCAGGGATGATCATAAGTTTAAAGTCCTAGATACCACTATAGAGTTTTTAATGGTTTCATTTGGTGATGATTATGAGTATTTTGAGTGACATTTATTGTAATATAACCCCTAGGATAGTATGTCTTCTATTGTAATGGTTTACTGAGGAATAAATATTTATAAGAATATGTTTAAGGGTATTGACAACCTTTAGGGTTAATATGATCATTGATATTTAGGTAATTATGGTTAATTAGGAAAAAAGGGTTATAACATGTTGGAACATATGATATATCATATAGATAACAAAGGGACTTAAAAGGGATTTGGTAAAAACATAAATAATGTTATTTTTGGAGGATGTTCACTATTTTGTGTATATTAAATGTTTAATTTAAATTGAAATATTTTTTCTATTAAGGGTTGTTATTTGAGAAATATAGGTTGATTTATATTTTAAAAGCATGTATGATTTTATAGTGACATTATTCTAGGAAATGATTAGTATATGACCATGGAATATACATTTTTGGTATGATACTTTATGGTTGATTGAGGTTATTTGTATAAAAATGTTATGTTTATGTGATCATATATTTACAATCATTGAGTTTCAATCTTATTCAGGAATATTTTGATTAATTTTATGAAGAGTTATTAATCATTTTTTGTAGAAAATTGGTGTTTTTAGTTTATTATTTAAAGATTAATGTTTTATTTCTTAATATGATGGTTTTTTCATATTATATTACTTTATTTTATCCATTTTTATTTTATATTAAATATATTAGGAATAAATTATGAAATATATTTTGATTATGTGATCCATTATATGTTTATTGCTGTACTTTAAACATGGAAAATTCATCTTGAATACTCATCATATAGAATAAAAGTAAATATTATTGGAGAAATTAATTAATTGATGAAATTATACTTGACAATTAAGAATATTTCCTTAAGTTTATAGTCAAAATTATAAATAAACTACTTAACTACATGAATATGAAATTTAAAACAATGTTATTATATTTCATTTATTTATGTTGAGTGGATAATATTTTTTATATCGCTTTGATTTATGGTTTTGTGGTCATTGAGTTTCTCATGATCATTTATGTTCATATGATCAATGCTCTTTATGAATCTATATCATTATTTAGAAATCAATTTTCCCCCATTTAAATATTTTCAATTCCCACTAAAGATATCATATTTAGAAAACCTAGTCGTGTGTAATTTTAGATTTCCTTCATATTTCAATTTCCCAATTTTCAAGATGATGTTCTATTTAACCTTTTTATGATGTGGGGTTTCACCAAAAGTATTTTCTAATTTCAATCCATTTATTAACAAAAAGAAGTTGAAATTATAAGGATCAAATTTAATGGGGGGGATGTAACACCCCGAGATTTTAAAATGAATACTTTATTCAATTTCATATACAATACACAACACCGAGCATAAACGAAAGATCAAATATTATCATTTAAATGAGAATATTATAACCTATATGTTAAATTGTTAGGTATGAATATAAATTAGAATTTTATGAAAAATATTTCAAAAAAATTTATGTAATAAAAAATTATTTATGAATATATAATAAATAAGTTATAAATTATCTGTAATGTCATTTTATTCATCAAACAAATGTTTTCTTTAAAAATGTTTTTATTGATTTTTAAGCATTGGTAACATAATTAATTTTTAAAACTTTTAGAAATGATTTTTTGTAAAATGATCATTTTGGGAATCATCATATCATAATTATCTTAGTTTGAAATTGGGGTATTTTTCTAAAATAATTTATCTTTTAATAAATAGTGAAAAATGTCAGTTTTTGTAAAACTATCAATTAGTTTCATTAAAATGTCATATTATTATTTGTATTTGATCTCATATTAAGATAATTGTTTTTAAATTATATATAATCTAATTAATTACATTTTAATCATAATTATACCTAATATTTATATATGTTTATTTTTGGGCTTAAAACACATTTTTCAAAATAAAAATTACTTTTTTATTATATTGAAATTAAAATCGATTTCCCCAACTTCTAGAAATTATTTAATTAATTATGGACTCCATATTTTGAATAGGGAGGTTCCTATTTTGTAAATAGTTCCCTTTTATTTTTGTTCATTATGAATAGTATCTATGCTAATATTTATCACCTCAGTAAGGTTAAAATATGTAAAATCAGATTAAAACTGTGGGTTCGGACATTAATATCGCCAAAAAATTATTTAATATCACTTTATTAGTGTTATACATGCATCCTCATATAAATTTAGATGAAATGGAAACTTTAATTCCATTTTTATTTGATAATGACATAAATATTAATAAATTTCAATATAAAATTATTAACTAATATTTTTATCAGTTGGTGGATGGAGGAATAAGAGAAACTAGTGCTGATCTGTGGTGGTATAACCAAACTTAAGAATCCAAGGAGATTGAATTTAATCTATTAAATTTCGAGTCACCATGACTGGAGTCAATGGTTGTTTAATACTATGACGATGAATTAAAATGGCAAAGAATCTTTGTAGGGATACTCATCTTAATCTAGTTTATTCAGGTGGATCTTTAACATTTCTCTTGAATAAGGTTTAGTAATTATTTTTTATAAATGGTAATACTGATCAAGTATCATCCTATGATTTCATGATATTAGTAAGAATTGTATTTATAATCAGTCATTCATTCCCCATATTTATCTATCAAAAGAAGATTTGGAATTTTATTTTCTAGGTTCGTCATTTATCATACATATTAAGATTTTTTTACTTCAATTGCGCCTCCCTTGTTTGAGGCTTTGTCCATAATATATTACATTTTACATATATGAAAGGTAGATCATGGATTAAAAAATCTGTCAACAAAAGGTCGGGTACCCTATGGGTTCATGATTATTATTTGAGATTAAATATGAATTATTTTAGAGAAACATTAATTTAGTTATTTTTAAAAAATCAACGGTTGAAATTGGGAATTATGGAATCCATAAATCTTTTATGATATCAATTCTTTGATTTGAATTTCTATAGGGAAGGATAATATCACTGAGTGTGTTATCCTTTTCTACTTTCCAATAGTATGTGTTTATGTCAATGTAATATCTAATGTAATTGAAAAAATTATTCTCTCTACACAGTAGGATGAGGTATATTTTATAATTGATTATAAAAAACCTCATACTTTATGTGAATATTGTAGATATATTTGGGACATTAATTATTCTGGTACATGTGATCTTTTTTTCTCTAACTATTAGTTAAGGTGTCATGACATACATAAATAATTTATATGGAAAAATAATGGCACTGTAGATGTCACTGAAAATCATGTCTATAAGAAATCTAGGGATCCTGCTATCTATGATTATATTACAAGAAACTTAAATCCCTTTAGATAAAAGTCACATGCCAATCCTGAGAGATTTTATCATCGGATGAAATTATATTATTCTAAATTCCCTCTTCATAAGGATTGGTGTATTGAGAACCCAAATCATATATATTCTATTTTACCTTGAGATTAATATGGTTTCATTCAATTTATTTAGAAATAAATTAATAAGACTACTAAGTACCGCAATGAGTGTGATATTCACTTGGCCAATGTTGGGGTTTCCTTTAAAGATGACATGTCTATGGGAATAGTGAATGATCATGATTATGGGGAATCTGATGAAAGTCATGATACCAAAAATGATTATACACTAATAGTATTGGATTTCAATATATAGTAGTAATTGATAATAATAGCTTTTAATAGTTTCAAAGGGAATGACATGATTGTAGCATACATTTCAGTGAAATAAAGGTCTAAGAGGACTTATATTTGTTTTTTCTATGAGTAGCATGAAAAAAATATATTCTTTAGAATTTTATTAAGTTGGGGTTGGATCCTCTTAGCCACTTTATTTCATCTTCGATGGGGTCTTTATATTTAATCCACAATTAGAGTGAATCAAAGGTGTAGTCTTCTACATTTATTGATTGAAATCATAAGATGAATGGGTTAGTGGGATTCCAACAACAAATTATGCATATACTAAGTGATATTTCAAATATTATGTATATTAGTAATATATAAGATGATAAAATACATACTGGTACTAATTCTTCTGAAATAAGAGTCCATCCTTGAATTATTTTAGTGCAAAACCCTCCAAATGATAGGGCCGATTCTCATCTTCTTGTAGTAATGTCTTTGGAATCAAGGATAGACGGTTCTGAAGGGGAGAAAATAGGTTTTGTGATTCCTATAAAATTTTATATGGTTTCACCCCATGTTATTGATAGTAAGAGATTAGTGGTTTCAATTCTTAAGAACATCATGCTAGATAAACCACATGTTTCCTTTTCTCTAATGATTTCTTCTCCAATTCAACTTGTAATGGACAAAGTGGATGTAAAGGTAAGCACAAGCAATTCCATTAAGCTCCATACCTATATAATCATGGAGGAGGATTGAAAATAAGTGAAGATGAGACAAGGGTAGAAGATATAATGTCATTGTTTGATATGGGGTCTCTAGATTTTGGAGGTGGGCTATGGATACATGTTAAAACATGGTGGACCAGATGAAATCCTTATGCTAGGGGTTGAGATCCTTCTCATCAACGTATGAACACTAGACCTGGTGTTATTTTTTTAATTTATTTATTTTATTGATGACGTTTTATGTCTTGAATATTCCTCCTCTGTATGTCTCTTTTATATTTATTAATTAAGGGGACTTTGAGAATAATCTTTTTTAGAAAATTTAATTACAATAAAAAATAGAAGGTCATTATCTTGTTTTAAAAAACACTAACATTTTATCACACTGATTAAAATTCATTATGAATGATTAAAAATTATTAAACTGAGTATGAAAATAATATATATATATATATATATTACAGTAATTATTTTTAAATTTTTTAAAGTGATATTAATACGTTGAATTATTACACAACGTTGATGTAGTGCTCGTAGAGGCATGTAAAAAATAGACATAAATAGAATTAATCTATTAAATTTGATGTTATTTTGATAATATATGGACTTGAATGATTTTTATTGATCAAAATATTTTTTTATTAAAATTTATTTTGAAATTCAAATTTTTTATAGGAGTGTGTGATGTAATGTTTTTTATAGTAGTGGAAAAATACGGTTTTTGTGATATACTAAAATTTTTAATATATTATCATCATATGGATATGATATATAAATATTTTAAATTTATTTAATTAATTATTTATGACAATATACTAAAAATATCCCTAAAAAATGAAAACATATAAATCATATTTTATTTCATGATATATAAAGAATTCATTTTTAGTGTCAACGCAATTCTTGTGTATCACTAGAAAAGTAAGATTTGGTGTTATAATGTTAATAATGGAGAATTTAAAAGTATTTTAACAATTGTTTAGTGAATATAATGTATAAATAAAGCTTTTTATTTATAGTTTCTATGATTCAAGTTATATAATAAGAATATTATCTAAATTCTTGTGTAATGATTTCACTACAAGTGAAAAGTCAGCATAAAATATTAAATATGTTGACATTATACGAATGGAAATAGAAATCCATTTTGAAAGAATATAAATGATAATAAATATTTATAAAAAAATATTCTAACAATTAATGTTGACTTTTTAAAATTATGACAATTTTTTTAACCCTTTTGTTGCAATGATGTGACGTATATGAAAATAGTAAGTCAATTAAATATGTAATTTTAAAAATAGTAAACATTATAATATTTTGACTATTTTTAGTATATCATTGATTTTATAGATATTTGAAAAGGATACAGGATGAACTTTTAGATTTAATTTGAAATTATTCTTTTTCATTTTTCTAAAATGACATGTATTGTGAATAGTTATGAAAATAAAATTAAAAAGAATTTAATGTTTAAAAATTATTTTAAATAATTATAAAATATTAAAACATTATTTAATGAATCATATATACAAATATATATAATTATTGAGCATATAAATCTTGGTCCTTATGTGTTCCACTAATCATTTTTAGCATTTCCTTTATGACTCTTAAATATTGAAATTTTTTCAAAACACCATGATTTTTTCTTAATAAAAAATATACTCCAACATTTTTCACAAAACTAAAATTCAGTTCTCCACTTAGAAATATTTCCAAATAATTATATAAATATCCATTCCCACATCGACGAACAACACAGGTGACCATAAATATATCCTACAAAGGACACACAATATATCTAAGGGAGGCGTCAAAATAGAAAAAATATGGTGTTTCTTAACTCAATTTTATTTTATTTTTCTATATCATTTCTTCATTGCTAATATTAATCCAGGATTGTATGTAAAAAAATATATTTATGTTTTATCTACACTTTTTTATGGATTTACATTTTTTACACATAATCGCTCTATTGAATAATTCTTAATTCAATGGTATTATCATTACAATGGTTATTGATCTCAAATTATATTTTTTGGGGTATTCATTTATGTTATCATCATGAATTATTTTATGAGGTTCATATACTACCCATTTAACATGTTATATGCTGAATCATTTTATGTTCATGATATTTAAGGTATCATTTGAAGTTATTCTTTCATGGGGGTTATTGTTCAAAAGTTACAAATGTGGTAAGGTGTTTTTGTTTCAATCCCGCGCTAATCGGGATTTTTTTTTGTTGGACTTCCATTTAGGAAATTATATTGTACACAATTGATAAAACAATTTCATTTCTAATTTCCTCTGGATATTTCTAAATTTTTTATATCATTGTAAAATCATTCTCTATTTTTTACTCAAAATGGATCATAGGATGTTCTCAAGAAAAGCAGACCTCATGCCAAGTATGGATGAGATTTTCACAACTATAAATCATCTTGTCCCAAGTTTTTATGAGCTATTCCATAGTAATATTCTTCCTGTTGAATCCACATGCCAAAATTACAAGTTGTTTATGGGTCCATGAACTCTTCTCCTTAGAAAGTTGTCCTGAAACTGCCTCCCAACCAGCCTGCCAATTTCCACTTGCGTAGTGATGACCTCTAAGCCCTTATCTGATAATTCTTCATTGCGATCGAGGATGGATTCCCACTCATTAAATTCCATCAATTCACTCCCACTTTGAAGAATATTTAGTACAATTATATCCTTTCCTACATTCATTCGGTTAGTGATAAATTATTTCCCTGCATGTGGGTCAAGTTACTTTGTAGAATATGTCCCCGCCTTCTTGGGAGGCTTATGAGGAATCTTAACATTTCTTGAGGACTTGGTGATAGGAGAGCTAGGTAAGAAAGAGTAGTATTGTTTCTTCTGCAGACTCCAAGAGTGCATTATGAACCCTTTCTGTGTCAATGATGGTGTTTTTAACTTTCCTTGACGAGAATATAATATATGACTCCATAAGTTTCACTTAATTAGGCTCAACAGGTGAGTTCGAGTCCGAATCACATTACTCATGAGAACCCTCCAGTCGCGAGGTAATGATCTCTCCATAACTAGCCTCTTCTATATCCCATCCCTAAACCACATGGCACTCTTCTCCTATAATTCCCCGACCCCAGTTACCTAGAATCTGTGTGTTGTAACATAACATTAGCATGATACAAGGAATAATTTCCCAAAATACTGATATGTTTAGTAGCCTTGGAATTACTAGATATATACATAAGTTTTACATTACATCATGAAATAAAAAAACAATAACACCGTATCCCATTTGAATACTCTTATATCCCTTAGACTATTCATACTAGTAAATCAAAATATACTTATTTGTATCCTGGAAAAAATAAAACAAAATAAAGGGGTGAGCTCAGATTCTCAGTAAGGATAACAATAAATTGGAAACTATCATAAATAAGAATAAACATTTAAGGAAACGTATAAGACTAAAACACAGGCCTTTTAAACTTAAACTTTAGCATAATATGACAAAGATAAATCAAATAATTCCATTTACTTATTCACAAGGATATTCTACTAGTCTAATAATCACATGTAATAACAATGGCCAATTTCATAATGATGGAATACATAATACGGTATATTCTGAAACATTTTTTCATGGCCTTAGCCAAGACGTATAAAAATGATTAAGGCCTCAGCCAAAATCATATATCAAATTGGGAAAGGCCTCGACCAATTCCAAGTCTAATTGTCTCATGAGACCTACCGATGCATCGAGGAGCTATATCAGGCTACACCCATCACTTACTAAGTCTAATTCATTACTCATATGAAAATTTTGAAACATAACATAAAAATTCATACTAAAAATAGCATACGAAATGTTAATACTTTAACCATAAACCATGAATGGTATAAAAATAAAACATCTATAGTCAAACATAACTTAGTCAATACAATATGGACTATTGTATTATAATAAATCAACCTCAATCAATAATAATTATAGATATTGACATAGATGAAAATAACCAACAAATATTTTTGAGAGAAATATCCCCTTTTTCTTGAAAATATTTAGTAGCCTCACTATTTATCAAGAAGCTGTTAAAAAATATATTTTTGAATCAAAGTGTCCCATATCACTTTCAAACTTTTTAAAAGGAATTTTAATTTCAAAACATTCATGTTCATATAAATAAATCCTTAAAACCATTTTTAAAACATGGACATTAATGATAATGATTTAGAAGAATAAATCTTTAAAAAATTTAAAATGATATTTAGTTAGAGTACCTAACCAAATGAGAGATGCTTGAATAAAAATAATTGAGGTAATAAAAACTTTATAATATCATAAGAATAAAGGTATTTATGATATACTAAGTCAATTTACAATATATACCCCATATAAAAGTGAATTGGCGCATAACAACAAAGATGTCTCAATGGAATGCAAGTTGAGAAGAAATCCCTTATAAAGACCGTATCCTTAGGTTATGGATAAATCAATGACATAATTATGTGCAACAAATATAAATACACTAAATATTATTTTATATTTAGTGTAAATCAATCATAGGACATTCACACATATTCTTAAAAAACAACACCAATGACTTGGATGGTTACTTAATGAATGGAAATTGGGTTAATATTACTCTTATCAAGTTCATATCGATGACTTGAGAATTTATAAATGGAGTGATTATGTTTATCAAAAGTATATCCAGACAAAGGGGAGTGGAAATTAAAACCTAATTAAATAAATTTTTATTTCACACATAATCTTGGAGTAAAATAATCAATGAAGTATGGGTAAAACCCAATGAGTGGAAATATCAATTAGAAATTCCCTTAACGATTTGGTAACATACGAAACATACACCCCATAAAAGAAGAATCATACAATGAAGTTTTAAATGCCCAAAAATTAATTTATATTATATAAGGAATACAATCATGGGAATTACATACACCACATAAAAGGAAATAGTGCCAATATAGCATGAATCTGATGGGAATAAGAAGTGAGATGAAAACCCCTTACCACATTGTAATCAATTGATTCATATGAAAAAAAAGATAATAAACACAAAATAAATCACATAATACGATGAATATAAATATAATCATGATAATATATATCAAATTTATGTACACAATACCCCACATGCAATAAATAAGTGGTGAACAATGGAAATCTCACGAAATTAAAAGTGAGATAAAAAACCCCTTACCTCGTCTCTGACATGACTCGTATGTTCGGTGTTCTTCCTGAATAATAAATATAAGTTAATTTATACTTCCTTAAGAACGTTTTTCAAGTTTATTGTTCCTTTTATATAACTTATTACCTTACTATAACAATTAGTTAATTTTTTGAGTTCATATCGGACATCTTGTCGATGTTCGGAACTTTAGTAAAAAATAAACTTGTTATAAATACAAATTGTCAATGTGGTCAAAATTCCATTATCTCCAGAATGATATTGATGATTTATATATCATATATATCGTATATATATATAGTTTATATGTATTTATAATATTACATATCATTTGGAGTAAGGAAATGAAATGCACCGTTCATGGAGATAGTAAGCCGTACGTACACATGAATGCTACTTTAATTTCTATTTTATATTTAAAGGAATGAAAACATAATAATAAATAGGTATATAATAATTATAGAATAATATAATATGATATATATGTTACATAATTTCATTAACTCCATCCTTTATATATTCCATGTATTTCATGAATGAATCATATCACCTTGAGGGGGCGGTAGTTCGCACTTCCTCAAATAAAATTATCATGTTTACACATATTGTAAAGCATAAAGGTGTGTTTTTAAATAAAAATTACATAAGAATAGATAAAACATAAACATAATATATATCATATATAAATATAGTTCCAGCATAATGACCACCATAAGAGGTGGTAGGAGAATATTTAACTATCATCATTTCGTGAGGCAGTAGTTCCCCGTCCACAGAAACAGTATGTTTTTTACCCATTAGACGGAGGTGTGTGTATGTGTAATTAGAATCATTCTCAAAAAAACAATTTATTTTTTTTAGTATACTTTTTTTGTTATAAAATAAAGGAATAAAAATATTTTAGGGGGTTGGAGAAGTAAAATAAAAGAAAAGAACTTAAGAGAAGACGCAACCTTTAAATCAAGTAACTCCCATTAGTTTGAACCAAATAGATTTCTTGAAGTGCCTTATGCCTAAGGTAAGTCTTCTAGGTGGAAGAGAGGGATATTGAGAGATTATTTCAGTAGAGGTTAGACCATCCAAGGTGCTTTAGGGGTGTGAGTAATGGGTGAGAGTTGATGGATTTTTATAAGGTGGAGGAGGGGCTCTTTAAAAATGTTTAAAAATATTATTTTATTATATAATGATTTTCAGTTTATAAAACTCCAAAACAAATTACATTAGAATATAAGATAACTATTCTTAAAAATAAAATAATCCAATAATAATTTTACAGGTTTTGTATATTGTTTTAATCTTTATAATTTTATTTATTTAAATCATTCATTAATGATGTAAACATTGCATCGTTATCGTGTCATAAATAATTTTATTTATTTGAGGTCTAACAATTATAAAAAAACCATGATGTAGCAAATTTTGTTTATATTTCAAATGAATATTTATAGTCAAATAGATAACCTATATAACCCCATGTAATAATTGATTTACTAAAAGATATATTTTTATGTCATTTTTGTCATTACTTTAAATTAATTAATATAGTGTCATTATCCCTCTTAAGAGGCTCTATGGGTGACCAAAAATCGACCATAGAATGAAAATGGTTGTAAATGTATCATCAAATAGGATTATAACACATTTTATGATAATTTAATATATTTATAATATTATTTTTACCTTGAATTACCCTTTTTTACCTTTAACCGCGGTAAATAAAAGTCAGAAGTTATTATTCCCCAAACATTCAGCCTAAGATATATTTGATATTAAAAATTCAAAAATGATGCCTATTTTACCAAATTTAAAACAAAAAATTTTCATTAATTAATTTAAAATCAATTGTCATTGTCAAAACAATAAGCGTGTTTTTAAGAAATAATAACTATCAAAAGACTGACACTTGGTTGTGTCCAATTTGAAAGTGAAATTACTTCCAATGAAAAACATTGGATTTAATGGAAAAAATATAATCTAATTAAATTTTAAAACCAATTAAAAAGATAATATAATTATATAAATAAATTATATTAAAATTAATTTTTGAATTAAAATACAGTATTTTTCACTATTCATTAACAAATGAATTTTATTCGCAAATTACCAAAAAATTTACCCAAAATAAATTTTGATATCCCGATTCTAAAGAAGAATTTTATCTTTTCAAATAGAACATATAAATGTGACAAAAATATATTTAAAAAGAGTTCTCTATTAAAGGGATGTAAATCGACCTTTTAAAGAATATTAGATTATTTATGCTTAAAATTTGATTCGTTCAAATTTTAAGCCTCTAACTTTTATTGGATAAATGTAAACCCATTTAAGAAACAAGTTTAATAATAATATGGTTAGTTATATTAATTTATGTCAATACAATGACTGTGTGTTAACTACCATTTAAAATAAAAATTACATTATATTATTTTTTGGTATAACAAACAGTTGTGTGCAACACAAGATTTCAAAGAAACTGGTTGTTGCATATCAGGTACGAAATCGAACATAGCATCCCCATTAAAGTAAAATTAATATTTAATTCAAAAATATTAATAAATATGTAAATGTATTGTTCTTTATTTACTTGTGATGTTACATCTTTCCCCCCTTTTAGAAATGGTGTCCTAGAAAATTTTAAAATTGGGCTTGGAAACCTTATTAAAAGTCCCACATCAGAAAAAGAGTCAATAACACTATCACTTTAAAGGAAAAAAAGTGAAGTAAAAAAGCTTACCTGAGATAACCCACATTAGGATTCCATGAAAACATGGGTATTAAGGATAAAATATGTGTCATGTTTTGATTGAGAGTAATAGAACACATGATTAGGAAAAAGTTAACCACCAGAAAATCAAAAACTTATGATAAGTTAAATGGTCTTTGTTTTTCCAATAGGAAGAGTAAACATACATATTTTATTTTATTTTATGTAACTTTTAATAAATTTGGAGATTTTTTTATGAGATTGACTAAGGACATAAGGAAATATACTTACTTTTCAAGAAGAGTTTCATCCTTTAATAAGTTTCTACCAAAAACTCATCTTTTATCCAAATGATGAGTATTCAAGATAACGTGTTCACATCTGAAGTGCTAGAATCAACTTCTAGAGAATATAATAATCCAAAAAAGATGAACTATATATCTACCCTATCTATAGACATTAACCAAAACCAAAATGGTTAGTACAAGATCAGATAATCCTAAAAAAGATAATCCTTTAAAAAAGAAATATTTTTCCTAATCTCCATAATTTGACAAAAAAAACCCTAGTTTAACTAATACCATAAAAAATTGTCCATAAAATTATTTAAAGTAACCCAAACTAAGATTGAAACCAAAAACTCAGAAGGATTTAATCACATAGTATTCATCTGTAAATCTAAACATTTATCTCCAAATAACATCAACTAATCTTAATGTATCATACTGAAGTGTAATTATCCTAATCACATATTCTCTATGATAGGTTAATAATTTAAATAAATAAACCAAATCTCTATAAATACATAATAAAAACATAGAAAAAAAATCCACCATTACTTCTCAAATAAAATCCCATAGTATTCTATTTTTATAGGAAATATAGTGTTCCCAACAGAGTGGACGTCTTCCAAAATAACATTTATCACCTAATCAAGAAAATAATTTTCCTACACTAAGGATATTAGTTTGATAATACATAAGATCTCAAATTAACTCATTATTGATCAATAAAATCATTTAACTAAATAGAAATAGTCACACTAACTAGGGACTTTACGTAGTCCAGTGGTAGGCGATAAATCCCAATCGCACTCTGGTTATGGGTTCGATTCCCGCTGCATTGTCCAACGTGATGGGTTGTCACATGGTCTGTGTGTTGTACTTTTTAAAAACTTTATTTTATAACATTCCCAAAATGAGATAAATTCCTCAAAAATAACCATAACATAATTTAACCAAAAATGTTATCTCATACCTCACATTTTCATCCTAAAAATTAATAACCTGTAATTGCCTCAAATTCAAGGATCATATAAACCCAAATGGTTCTTTATAACTATATCCACAAAATAAAAGATAATTCTTCCTCAAATAGCATTTTCAAAAAACAAACTGCATGGTTACATATACAAGATAATAGTCTTCCAAAGTAATCCTGTTGGGAAAAAATCCCTCAAGGTATCATTGAAGCATTTTTGAGGTGATTGTGTTTGTTGAAAATGTGGACATCTGAGTTGTGATTGTTGACAAAGAGGATTTCATGGTGGAATGTCGAGTTTAAGAGATGAGGTCAACGATCCATGTTTGATTCAAGAACGTCGATAAAAGGAATGGATGATCTGGAGGCGGTACAAAAGAACAGATACAAGGTGGCGCCGTTTTCCAGTGTTTGCCAAATTTTTGGGCCTGAAAATCGGCAAATGAAGAAAAGTGTTTTTGGCAAAGGGACTTGCGCGCCGTGGACTTGGAGAGTAGGAAACTTGCGCACCATATTTTTTTCAAGATCAGAAGACCAAAATATGGCTAAGGAAATAGGTTCGCGCATGTTTGGGAGTTGGTCACGCAAGTGTCTAAAAAGAAGAGAAGACTTGCGCGCCGAGATTGGGTCACGCAGGTGACTTTCGCGCCATCGCGCAGGGTGGTCAGATTGCCTATAAATACTAGACCACCCCTCCTCATTTCTCACCGGAGATCAACTCAGAGCTCCCGTCGCGCAGGTGTGGTGGTTGCGCAAGTGGTGTGTGTGGTCGCGCAGGTGGGACTTGCGCGCCAGAGGTTGAAGTTGTGCGCCAGCATTAGAAGTTGCGCGCCAGTTGGAAGTTGGGCGCCAATACTTGTTTGGGCGTAAAAGTAAGAGAGTCGCGCAAGTTTGGAGTTGAGGAAGGTTGAGTCACGCAAGTGTTTAAGGAAGACTTGTGCGCCCGTAGTGACTTGCGCGCTGATACTTGCGCGCCGAGGTTGACTTGCGCCCCAAGTAAGGTTTGTTCCAGCAGTGTTTTTCGGGCTGCGTGGAAGCTGGAAGTTTGCCCGATACCTTCGGTGCAAAGAGATATTCATCAACGGGTGAAAGTTAAACTTCAACAGAGCATCTACATACAACAGAAGATGCATTCTTTCATGAAAATGAAGAGACCTATAGGTCTATAAACTGTGGGTGGATTCCATCCAAGAGCAGTGAGCTTAGGATTAGGAAGAAGGTGATCCTCTCCACCGGCAGTGAGCCAGAGAGAGAGAAACAGGGAGTGACCCTTGGGAAAGCAGTGAGCTGACCCTAAACATTGTAAAGGCAGTGAGCCTAGGCATATAAGTGATATAGCCCGAACCTTGTAATCCACAGCTAGTGATGATTAGTGGAATTTGGTACGACCGGCAACCTGTCGGCGTATGCTCCTTGGACGTACCCCTTAGCGGTGAACCAAGTAAAATTGTTGTGTCTTGTGCTTGCTTTACATTCTGTTTATATCGTGCAGCAGGAAAAAGAGAGAAGACTGTTTTGCTTAACAGCGAAACAAGATCAGAACGGGCATTAATTTTTAATTAGTCATACCCTGATTCACCCCCCCTCTCAGGGTATCCAACCTAGTGGACCTAACAAGTTGTATCAGAGGAAAGGTTGAAAGTTGTTCTGCTCTCAATGGAGGTAACCAATCATAAAGGGATTCCGATCTTCGATGGATATAATTTTCAGATATGGAAGAATCGGATGCAACACTATTTCCGATCCTTGGGAATGGATGCGTTTTCAGCAGCTATGCATGGTATCACAGCTGATATTAATAGTGGTGCCTTATCAGAAGCTGAGCATAGAGAGTTGGATGCTGATTCCAAAGCAATCAATGCCTTAGGAGGAGCCCTTTCCAATCCCATCTACACAAAGGTGATGTCATGCAAAATGTCACATTCCATGTGGGAAAAGCTTTTGAATATATATGAAGGGGACACAAAAGTCAGAGAGGCAAAGCTGCAGGTGTTGTGGAACAAATATGAAGATCTGAAAATGAACCCGAATGAGTCTGTTGACACATTCTTTGATAGGGTAAACATTGTTGTGGAAGATATGCGAGGTCTTGGAGAAGTCATTGAAGACAT
The DNA here is from genome assembly GCA_963277665.1 of Viscum album. Classification (NCBI taxonomy): domain Eukaryota; kingdom Viridiplantae; phylum Streptophyta; class Magnoliopsida; order Santalales; family Viscaceae; genus Viscum; species Viscum album. Next base: position 293,207,750 of record OY728139.1, read on the forward strand.
AAAGATTGTAAAGCGCATCTTGAGGAAACTTCCACCTCGGTTAAATCCTAAAGTTTCAGTACTAGAAGATAAAGATCCAAAAGAGCTAACATTGGAAAATTTTCACAGTACCTTGGTTGCATATGAAATGAGGAACGATGATAATGAGGCTGTGGAAAAGGGGAAGTCTAAAGAGGTGGAATTTAAGGCCATGAAGAAGCTCACCATTGAAGATTCTAATGAAGAAGAAGAGACAGATGAGGTGATGTCATTCCTTTCTTCGAATCTACAAAGAGGAAGAGGAAAGTTTAAAGGTAAACTTCCACTAGCATGCTTTAGATGTGGAAAGGTTGGTCATCTTGCGGCAAGATGCCCCAAGAAGTTTCAAGATGATGATGATGATGATGACGTTGAAATTCCCAAAAAGAAGAATTCCGCTTTTGTGAAAGGGAAGAAACAATTCAAGAGAAATTTCTTCAAGAAAAAGAATCTTCTTTCACAGGAATTTGAAAGTTCAGATGAGTCTGAGGATGAAGAAGTTGAGGAAATAGAAAATTGCAGAGATCGTGGGGTAAATGCCTTGGTGGAAATTGTTGGTAGTTCTCAAAAGGGAGAAGAAGCTGATGCTAAAGAAGAAGAAGAAATTGAAGGGAGAATTGATATGGAAGCCGAATTGGAAGCAGCTCTTGAGGAGATAGATGTTTGGAGAGCCAAAATGAAGAAAGCCAATAAAGTGGTTCGTGATGCCAAACTCTATATGCAAGAACAGGATGAAGAAAAGTCTTAGCTGTTAGAAGAAATTGAAAGACTAAAATCCTCAACACCAGAGAGCTCAGAAAATATTGTTGAGTATAAGCTTAAAATTGAGGAACAAAAGAAGGAAATTGATTGTTTGACTAACACAGGAAAGGATCAGGTTAGATGTATCAAAGAGCTTGAAGAAGAAGTGGTCAGTCTGCGACAAAAACTCAAGGATCAAGATAAACTCTTGACCCCCAATGTGATATCCGAAAAGAAGGCTATTCAGAAGACAGAGAAGATGAAAGCGGAGCCTAGCAGTTCAGTAGGAAAGAAACAGCAATTGATCTCAGATGTTAAGGTCGTTTTTGGGCTTAGTCAAGAACAAAAATTTGTGACAATTGCAGTCAGACCGCAAGCACTCATCCCGAAAGTGAAGGTTGATTTGGGAACAAAACAGAATCAGAATATTCAGAGATCCCAAAGGGGAAATCACAGTGCTGAAATATCACGAGGGAATGCATCCTATATCAGGTGTTATTGCTGTGGGAAAATGGGACATTCACAGTATGTGTGTTCCATAGCCAATAGATACAGAAGGGAACATGAACAGAGACGACAGCCAAACAGAGAACGGTTTTCCAGAACATATTTTGAAGGACACTGTTTTTGGTGCGGAGGATTTGGACACATGGCTAGGTATTGCACTTCAATCATTCAGAGAAATGTGTCAAAGAATAATCAAAATGTTCACAAGAAGTAGATCAATAAACCAACAAGTGAGTTAAAAGTTCAGAACAGATTTGCAGCTCTGCAAGATGAGGGTGGTCCATCATACTCTGAGAGAGAACAGAAGCCTCAATCCATGCCGAGTGTGAAAGAAAAAGTATGGACCAAGAAGAAGAAAAATGAGAAGGCTGTGGTGGCGCAGATTTCCCTTAAAGCATCAGATCGATCTGGTGTTTGGATCGTTGATAGTGGTTGCACATCCCACATGACGGGTAATAAGGATCTTGTTACAGGCATCAAATATGACAAAGAAGGAGTTGTCAAATTTGGAAATGTTGAAGGCCTGAAAATTGTTGGCTCAGGGAAATCCATGTTTAGGGGCAAAGAGATGAGACATGCTGATGTCTTGGTAGTAGAGGGTCTCAGTCATAACCTACTCAGTGTCAGTCAACTATGTGACTCTGGGCACTCTATCCAATTTACCAAGAAGATGTGTGTTGTGAAAGGAAAAGATGGAGCAGCTGTTCTGCAGGGAAAAAGGTCAAAGGGAAATCTCTATCTTTTAGGTGGAGAAGAAGATACTTGTCTTTTATCCAGAGAGGAAGAAAACCAGTTGTGGCATAAGCGACTTGGTCATCTATGCCAACCATCTATGGAGGATCTCGTTAAATGTGATGCTTCTAGAGACCTTCCCAAACTATCACGTGATCACACTCATACATGTGATGCTTGTCAACAAGGGAAAATCACCAGAAAGACATACAGGCCAAAGGAACAGAAATCAACTAGAGTGCTCGAATTGGTGCATGCTGATGTATGTGGACCTATCTCACCACGAGCTATAAATGGGAAAAGGTACTATGTTCTTTTCATTGATGACTATAGCAGAATGGCCTGGGTATTCATCATAACCCATAATACAGAGGTGTTCAGTTGCATAAACTAGTACAAGAGGGAATCAGAAAAGATGCTTGGGCAGAAAATTCTGATGTTTCGTACTGATAACGGTACGGAATTTACAAACAGTCAGGTTGATAACTATCTCGAGAAACATGGTATAAGGCATCAAGTTTCATCAGTAAGAACTCCCCAAAAGAATGGAGTAGTTGAAAGGATAAATCGGATCATCAACAACATGGCCAGAACAATGCTTATTGATAAGGACCTGCCAGAGAAATTTTGGAAGGAAGCAGTTTTGACATCGGTCTATGTTTCAAACAGGTCTCTGTTATGTCCAAAGCAAGGGAAGACTCCGTATGAACTATGGTACGGAAAGAAGCCAACGTTGAAGTACTTTCGAATCTTTGGAAGTAAGTGTTTCATTCTCAACAAAGAACATCATAGGAAGTTTGAGGCACGAGGAGATGAAGGGATATTCCTTGGCTATTCCGGGAAAAGAAAAGCGTATAAATGTTTCAATAAAAGGCTGGGAAAAATCATTGAAAGCAATGATGTCACTATAGTTGAAAATGAGCAGAATACTCAACGATCCAGTGAACAGTTCCTGGATGAAAGTGATGATGAGGTAAGCAACCCAGGGGGAGCCGAAGTGGCAGAAGCTGACTCAGAATAAGATACTAATGATGAAGAGGAAAGTGTCAAGTCGGTGTCTGTGAGAAAGCCAAAGAGTCGAGCTGAAATTGATAGGCAGAATATCATTGGTGATCAAACAGCTCCAGTTCAGACTTGAAGAATGAAATCATCACAGCAAGCATCGTTTTTGTCTCAAGTGGAGCCGAAATGTTTTTCTGATGCAGCTGAAGATGAAAACTGGGTTCAGGCCATGAACGAAGAGCTTGATCAGATTGAGAAGAACCAGACATGGGAGATTGTTTCGAGGCCAGCAGACAAGAATGTCATCGGGACTAAATGGGTCTATCGCAACAAGATGAATGAAGATGGCATAGTGATTCGGAACAAAGCACGACTAGTGTGCAAGGGATACTCCCAGATAGAGGGAATTGATGTTGATGAGACATTTGCACCGGTTGCAAGGCTGGAGACAATCAGATTATTTTTAGCCATAGCAGTGCAAAGAAAGTTCAATGTGTTCCAGATGGATGTCAAATCCGCATTCCTGAATGGGGTTCTGGAAGAAGAGGTGTATATTGAATAGCCAGATGGTTTTCTCATTCATGAGGATGAGAACAAAGTTTGTAGGCTGAAGAAGGCGTTGTATGGGCTGAAAAAAGCACCAAGGGCATGGTACTCAAGGCTTGATCAGTACTTGAAGAATCTTGGTTTCCAGCGTGGAGGAGTTGACTACAACCTCTATTTCAGCAATGAAAGTAATCAAAGGATGTTGGTGCTAGTGTCTGTCGATGACAAAATTTTTGGCGGATCAGATGAAGCTCAGTGGAGACAGTTTTCCGAATTCATGAAAAATGAGTTTGAAATGTCAATGATTGGAGAGCTAACGTTTTTCCTTGGTCTACAGGTGACACAAGGAAGGAATAGAACTTTCATTTCTCAATCCAAATATTCCAAGGAGGTTCTAAGAAGGTTTGGAATGGATAATTCCAAGGAAATGAAGACTCCGGTTGCTACCCGGATGAAATTATCAAAAGATGAGGATGGCAAGGCAGTTAATATCACAGAATACAGGCAAATCATAGGAAGTCTGTTGTACTTAACCGCAACAAGGCCTGATATTGTTTTCGCCACATGCCAATCATCGAGATATCAGAGTAATCCCAAGGAAAGTCACATGATTGCAGTGAAAAGAATACTTCGGTATATCAAGGGCACGGTGGACTTCGGCTTGACATACAACGACAAATCTCAGGCAGAGTTATTGGGATATACTGATGCAGACTGGGCCGGTTCAGCAGATGATAGAAAATCAACGTCAGGTGGTGCATTCTATCTTGGTGGATTGTGTATTTCTTGGCTAAGCAAGAAACAAGATTGCATTTCATTGAGCACCGCATAAGCTGAGTATATTGCGGCCACTCAAGCATGCACACAGTTATTGTGGATGAAGCAGCAGCTTGAAGATATGGGAGTTGAAGTGAAGTCTCCGATCGGAATCCAGTGTGACAACTCAAGTTCTATAAATCTTAGCAAAAATCATGTCCATCATTCCAGGACAAAGCACATTGAGATCAAGTATCATTTCATCAAGGAGAAGGTTGAGCAGGGCATCGTGAAGTTGGAGTACGTGCCTACAGAGCTACAGGTTGCAGACATTCTGACAAAGGCCTTACCCAAGGAAGCTTTTGAGAGGCATCGACTAGCTCTGGGAGTTCAGTCGATTCCCCGCACTTGAAATTGTGTGGATGTGGGACCCCCCTCTCCCCGAGGTATGATGTGTTTTTCCCTAATGTGCTGATTTGTTCTCTACTCTGTTACAGTCTGCAAAGGACTGCCTTTGGGTTCGTTGACAAAGGGGGAGAAAATAGTGATTTTTCAAGGGGGAGACAATGTGGAGATTTGATAAATCATGAATGATATGGACAATGTGGAGATTTGATAAATCATGAATGATATGGGGAGAAGCGGACAGGTGGAGCAGCCAGATAGGGGGAGTTGAAGCTAGTTGAACATGCTTAGCCAGAGCTTAGCTTGGACAACACAAGAAATATGGCTAAAGAGGTGTTGAAGCTGTGAGCAGAAAGGGGGAGCGTATTAAATCTGACGACGCTAGATGTGATCGATCAAAGAATAGATATCATGACAGCTGAGGATCGTGATAAAAGCAGAAGAGTGGTGTTGGACAGTGTTTGGTGTCAACAGTGGATGTCAGAGATAAAGTGATTCATTGATGAACTTTTCATTTACTCTTGTTTCTCACACCGAGCATTGCTCATGTGGGCTTAGAGTATGTGTTGAGTAAATCCTTGGTCGCTATCAGAATCGCAATGAGGCGAATGGAGGCTGAAGAATCAATGGCGTATCTTTGTTTGGAAGACTTGTCAACAAACCCAAAGGGAAAGATTGTTGGGCAAAAATCCCTCAAGGTATCATTGAAGCATTTTTGAGGTGATTGTGTTTGTTGACAAAGTGGACATCTGAGTTGTGATTGTTGACAAAGAGGATTTCATGGTGGAATGTCGAGTTTAAGAGATGAGGTCAACGATCCATGTTTGATTCAAGAACGTCGATAAAAGGAATGGATGATCTGGAGGCGGTACAAAAGAACAGATATAAGGTGGCGCCGTTTTCCAGTGTTTGCCAAATTTTTGGGCCTGAAAATCGGCAAATGAAGAAAAGTGTTTTTGGCAAAGGGACTTGCGTGCCGTGGACTTGGAGAGTAGGAAACTTGCGCGCCATATGTTTTTCAAGATCAGAAGACCAAAATATGGTTAAGGAAATAGGTTCGCGCAAGTTTGGGAGTTGGTCGCGCAAGTGTCTAAAAGGAGAGAAGACTTGCGTGCCGAGATTGGGTCGTGCAGGTGACTTGCGCGCCGTCGCGCAGGGTGGTCAGATTGCCTATAAATACTGGACCACCCCTCCTCATTTCTCACCAGAGTTCAACTCAGAGCTCCCGTCGCGCAGGTGTGGTGGTCGCGCAAGTGGTGTGTGTGGTCGCGCAGGTGGGACTTGCGCGCCATAGGTTGAAGTTGTGCGCCGGCATTAGAAGTTGCGCGCCAGTTGGCAGTTGGGCGCCAATATTTGTTTGGGCGTAAAAGGAAGAGAGTCGCGCAAGTTTGGAGTTGAGGAAGGTTGAGTCGCGCAAGTGTTTGAGGAAGACTTGCGCGCCCGTAGTGACTTGCGCGCCGATACTTGCGCGCCGAGGTTGACTTGTGCGCCAAGTAAGGTTTGTTCCAGCAGTGTTTTTCGGGCTGCGTGGAAGTTGGAAGTTCGCCCGATACCTTCGGTGCAAAGAGATATTCATCAACGGGTGAAAGTTAAACTTCAACAGTGCATCTACATACAAGAGAAGATGCATTCTTTCATGAACATGAAGAGACCTACAGGTCTATAAACTGTGAGTGGATTCCATCCAAGAGTAGTGAGCTTAGGAAGAGGAAGAAGGTGATCCTCTCCACTGACAGTGATCCAGAGAGAGAGAAACAGGGAGTGACCCTTGGGAAAGCAGTGAGCTGACCCTAAACATTGTAAAGGCAGTGATCCTGGGCATAGAAGTGATCTAGCCCGAACCTTGTAATCCACAGCTAGTGAAGATTAGTGGAATTTGGTACGACCGGCAACCTGTCGGCGTATGCTCCTTGGACGTAGCCCTTAGCGGTGAACCAAGTAAAATTTATGTGTCCTGTGCTTGCTTTACATTCTGTTTATATCGTGCAGCAGGAAAAAGAGAGAAGAGTGTTTTGCTTAACAACGAAACAAGATCAGAACGGGCATTAATTTTTAATTAGTCATACCCTGATTCACCCCCACTCTCAGGGTATCCAGCCTAGTGGACCTAACAAATCCCATACTTTTAAACATTTCACCATCCATATATTTCTATATGGGTTCTTCCTTGACTTTGAGGTTATCCTATAGAATAATAAATTGACTCGGGTAATTCCAAGGTCCCTTAAATTTACGGAGAATGATTGTAATTGTATTATTAGGATCATTTTTATTTTCTTCCATAGTACTCTTCATTTTTCATCGGAAATTATTTACCTGATGTCTTTCTTTCCCATACATAATGTATTTCTTTGTTCTATTGCGACACTTTCCTGGGTGTCTCCTTCAATATTTCTGGAATGATGGAAATTGAGCTTTCTTTTCACTATAGTTTCTATTGTAGGAACTCTTATCATTCACTGTCTTTCTCTTCCTTGTTGAGTCTAGGAGTTGGTTAATATATATGCTGTTGATCATATTTTTGGAAAACTGTTTCCGAATGAACATGATATTATTTACACCTATCAACATTCCATTTAGTTTCTCATTTCCACCACCATGCCCACCTTATAAATCATGTTAAATGTTACTATGAATTTCATGTAATGGAGCTATTTAATAACACAAGAAAGCATATTTTGAGTCATAAAATCATTTAGTGAATATCATGACACATTATTTTCAATCAAAAACACCTTAGTATTAACCAAGGTTATTTAATCTCAACTTATATTAAAATCCTTCCAATCGGGTTGTAAATAAAATGTTAATTATCCTAGGAATATCCCCTAGGAGTGTTATAACCAAGAGTGCTGCAAGGCCCATTGTTGTGTACCAGGATACCCTGGGTCAAGACCGAACCTCCTTGTCATGGTTTCCACTCTTAGGTACATATGTGCTAGAGCCGCCTCTACCTGCTCTTATCCAGACAGGGATGTATTACTTGGAAAACCCATATAATGTTTATATTACCAAAAAATTTTGATGTTCTTCTATATTAATCCTCAATGTCTATCATTGGGTAGTGTTTTCTAATCTGGGTTTTTCTAAATATAGCTTCCAAAGTTTGTACTAAAATTCCTCTAATACCAACTATAATGCCTTGACCCCAGTTCCCAGAATCGGTGCATTATTACATAACATTAGTATGATACAAATAATCATGTACCAAAAGAATGATCAGTTTATTAGCCTTGGAAGTACAAGATATACACATAAGTTTTACATTACATCATGAAATAAAAAATAACCACAACATTGTGTCCCCTTTGAACACTCTTATATCCCTTGGCCAATTCTTGTAGGATAATCATAATATAATTCTTTGCATCCCAGGAAGAATAAAACAAAAGAAATGGGTGAGCTCAGATGCTCAATAAGGATAACAATATGACATAAACTATCATAAATAAGAATAAACATTTAAGGCAATGTAAAAGACAAAAATACAAGCCTTTTAAACATAAACTTCAGCATAATATGGAAAAGATATATCAAATAATTCCATTTACTTATTTTCATGGATATTATACTAGTCGAATAATCACATGTAAAATCAATAGCCAATTTTATAATGATGTAATGCATAATGCGGGAAACTCTAAAACATTTTATCAAGGCCTCGACCAAGACATCTAAAAATGATTAAGGCCTTGGCCAAAATCATATATAAAATTGGGAAATGCTTCAGTAAATTCCATGTATAATTGTATCATGATACATTATGATGCATCAAGGATCTATAGTGGGATCCACCCATCACTTACCAAGTCCAATACATTCCTCACATGAAAATATTGAAACATAATAAAACATTCGTATTAAAACTAGCATACGAAATGTTAATACTTTTACCATAAACCATGAATGGTATAAAAATAGCACATCCAAAGTCTAACATAACTCATTAAATACAATATGGATGATTGTATTATAATAAATCAACTTCAATCAATAATAATTAAGGATATTGACCTAGATGAAAATAACCAGTAAAACTATTTGAGAGAAATATACCCATTTTCTTGATAATATTTAAAAGTATCAATATTTATCAAGAAGCTATTAAAAATAGATTTTTTTAAATCAAAGTGTCCCATACCACTTGGAAACTTTTTAAATGTAATTTTAATTTTAGAACATTCATTTACATATAAATAAATCCAAAAAACCATTTTTAAAACATGGACATTAATGAGAATGATTTAGAAGAATAAATCGTTAAAACATTTAAAATGATATTTTAGTTAGAGTTCCTAACCAAATGAGAGACACTTGAATATAAATAATTGAGGTAATAATACATTATAATATCATGAGAATAATGGGATTCATGATAGAGTATGTCAAAGTATAATATATACACCATATAAAAGTGAATTGACGCATAACAATAAATGAGTCTCAATCGAATGTAAATTGATATGAAATCCCTTATAAAGACCATATCCTTAGGTTAAGGATAAATCAATGACATAATTATGTGTGAAAATTATAAATAAACTAAATATGATTTTATATTCAGTGTAAATCAATCAGATTACATTCACACATATTCGAAAAAACAACACCAATGACTTGGATGTTTAACTCAATGAATGGAAATTGAGTTAAGATTACTCTTATCAAGTTCATATCGATGACTTTAGAATTTATCAATTGAGTGATTACGTGTATCATAAGTATATTCACCCAAAGGGGAGTGAAAATTAATACATAAGTAAATAAATAGCAATTTCCCATATAATCGTGGAGTAAAATAATCAATGAAGTTTAGGTAAAACCCGATGAGTGGAAATCGAAATTAGAAATTATCTTACCGATTTGGTAACTTACAAAACATACACACCATAAAAGAAGGATCATAAAATGAAGTTTTAAATACCCAAAATTTAATGTATATTATATAAGGAATACAATCATGGGCATTACATACACCACAAAAAAGGAAATAGTGTCAATATAGCATGAATATCACGGGAATAAGAAGTGAGATGAAAACCACTTACCACATTGTAATCAATTGAGTCATATGGCCAAAAGTTAATAACCAACAAATGAATAAAAAAATACCATGAATATAAATTAAATCAAGATAATATATATAAAATGGAATTACACAATACACCACATGCAATAAATAAGTGGTGAACAATGGAAATCTCACGGGATTAAAAGTGAGATAAGAAACCCCTTTCCTCATGTATGAATTGACTCGTATGTTCCGTGTTCTTCCTAAATAACAAATATAAGTTAATTTCTAATTCCATAAGACTATTTTTCATGTTTATTATTCCTTTTATATCACTTATTACCTTGTTATAACAATTAGTTAACTTTTTGAGTTCATATCAGACATTTTGTCGATGTTCGGAACATTAGTCAAAAATGAACTTGTTATAATTAAAAATTGTCCATGTTGTCAAAATTTCATTATCTACAGAATGATATTAAGGATTTAGATATCATATATATATCATATATATACATTTTATATGTATTTATAATATTCCATATCATCTGGAGTTATGAAATGAAACACACCGTTCATGGAGATGGTAAGCCGTACGTACACATGAATGCTACTTTCATTTCAATTTTATATTTAAAGGAATGAAAACTTAATAATACATAGTAATATTATAATTCCAGGTTAATATAATATGATATATATGTTACATAATTTCATTAACTCCATCATTTATACGTTCCATGTATTTCATCAACAAATCATATCACCTTGAGGGGGCAGTAATCCGCACTTCCTCAAATGAAATTATCGTGTTTACACATATTGGAAAGCATAAAGGTATTTTTGTAAATAAAAATTACAAAATCAAAGAGCAAACATAAACATAATATATATCATATATTAATACAGTTCCATAATAATGGCCATCATAAGAGGTGATAGGATAAGATTAAACAATCATTATTTCGTGATGTAGTAGTTTACCGTCCACGAAAACAGTATGTTCTTTACCCATTAGATGGAGGTGTGTGTTAGTGTAGTTCAAATTTTTCTCATAACAACAAACTAGTATATTTATGATAATGATGTTGTTATAAAATAAAGTAATTAAAATATTTTAGGGGGTTGGAGAAGTAAAAAAAATAAAATAACTTAAGAGAAGATGTTACCATTAAATTGGGTAACTCCCTTTGGTTTGAAGAAAAAGGATTTCTTGAAGTGCCTTATGACTAAGGTAGGGCTTCTAGTGGAAGATAGGGATGAAGATAATTTAATTGGGAATATTTTGGATGAGCCAAGGGGCTTGAGATGTCTGAGTAATGGGTTAGAGGTGATGGATTTTTATAAGGGGAAGGAGGGGCTCTTTTAGAATGATTGAAAATATTATTTTATTATATAATGATATTCGGTTTCTAAAGGTAAAAAGACATTAAATTAGAAGATAAAATGACTCTTACTCTAAATAAAATCATCCAATAATAATTGGACAGGTTTTGGATATTGTTTTAATCTTTATACTTTTATTTATTTTAACCATTCATTAATGAGGTAAACATTGCATCATTATTGTGTCATAAATAATTTTATATATTTGATGTCTAAAAATTATAAAAAATACGATGATGTATGAAATATTTGTAGATTTAAAATGAATATTATTAGTCGAAGAGATAACTTATATAACCCCGTGTAATAATTGATTTACTACAAGACATATGTTTATGTCATTTTTATCATAACTTTAAAATAATTAATATAAAGTGTCATTATCACTCTTAAGTGGCTCCATGGGGTCCCAAAATCAACCCAAGGATGACCATGGTTGGGAATGTATCAACTAGTAGTATTAGGACACATTATAGGGTAATTTAATATTTTTATAATATTATTTTACCTTGAATTACCCTATTTATCTTTAATCGCGGTAAATAAATGTCAAAAGTTACTATTTACCAAATTTATTTTGATCTTATTGAAGCAAAATTTACTTAATAATTACAATAATGTATGTCTAATTTTCAAATTTCAATTCATAGAAGAGGTAAAATTTCATTTAAATGAAAAAGTCTTTTTTAACCACTACTCAGTGTTTTCACTATTCATAAAAAATTGATGTTTTTCAGAAAAATACCAAAACTTTAGCCTAAGATATATCTGATATTATGAATTAAAAAATGATGTCTATTTTTCAAAATTAAATACATAGAAGTTTCTTTAATTAATTTAAAATTAATTCTCGTTGTCAAAATAATAAGCGTGTGTTTAAGAAATAATAACTATCAAAAGATTAACACTTATTTATGTCCAATTTCAAAGTGGTATTACATCCAATGACCAAAATTGGATTAAATTTTAAAAATATAATCTAATTAAACTTTAAAAACAATTAAAAATATAATCTAATGATATAAATAAATTATATTAAAAGGCAATTTTGAATTAAAATACAGTATTTTTCAATATTCACTAAAATTGATTTTTATCAGAAAAATACAAAAAAATTACCCAAAGTAATTTTTTATGTCCAAATTATAAATAAGATTTTTATCTTTTCAAATATAACATATTAAAGTGACCAAAATTAGATTTAAAAAGGGTTCTCCATCAAAAGGCAGTAAATCGACCTTTTAAAGAATATTAGAGTATTTATGTTTAAAATTAGATTCATTAACATTTTAAGCCTTGAAATTTTATTAGATAAATGTAAAAACATTTAAGAAAAATGTTTAATCATAATATGGTTAGTTCTTTTCATTCCCACCAATAAAATGGATATGTGTTATCTACAATTTAAAATAATAATAATAATATATTATTTTTCTGTATAACTCAATGTTGTGTGCAACATAATATTTTAACGAAACCTGTTGTTGCGTATTAGGTATGCCATCGAACATAGAATCCCATTTAAAATAAAATTAATATTTAATTCACAAATATTAATAAATATGTAGATGTATTATTCTTTATTTACTTAGGATGCTACATCTCCTCCCCACACTATGAAATGGTTAACAGAAAGAGTAACCATTCCACTGAACTTCACCATATCAACATAAGATGAAATGGTATGTGAGAACTTCTTGGGCAGCTCTGAACCTCTAGGCTGCTCAAATCCGCCACCCATATACTATGATTTCTTGTTTGTGTCATCCCAACCCACACTGTGAATCTGTTTTCCAGCACTAGGAGTGACTTTCATGCACTCAACTACTTCGATGATTGTACTATAGCAGTGGATGTCTTTGGAATGGGAAGTCCCATATCTCTTGATACATCCCCGCACCTCTTATCAGTCCCTGCTGAACTAGATGCATGAACATAACAATCCTCACTAGTAACATCCGGATATGTATGCTCTTTGGGCATTGAGGGAGGTTCAACCAGACACACACCCAAATCCCTTTTGTAGTAATTAAGATGGCATTGGTGTTGCCTAAAGCAGAAGGAGAAAAACTTCATCAACGATTCATAAATAATAGATTGGTCATACCTGTATTCTTTATCAATCATGATCCACACCATGTCTGGTTGGGGCTGTTATATTTCCATTTCAACACAAATGTGAGCCACGGTTGGATGCTTCAGGGTAGATGCCCTCCAATCAGCGCACATCAAGAGACCAATGGAATTTCCAACAGAGTGTATAAGAGTCGGGTCCAGAAAGGGAAGGGGGATACTAATAAGTTGAAACCAAATGACTATAGTGGAGGGGTTAAAATTCATGTGAAGGTCTAATGACTAGAAAAGAATATGAAAATGAAAGTCGCAAACAGATTTTCCAGATCATGACCTTGACCACACTAGATCTTCCTTATATGCAAATCATAAAAGCATCTGTCTCAGCCCTAAGAGTCTGAGAACCACATGTTGACTTAATCCCCATTCCTTATTCGTATAACTGTCAAAAATATCCACAAAAGTTTGAAGCTATATGAACATCACCACTAGGGTCATAGAGAGTAGGGAAGAAGCATCGGTGAATTCTTGCGAAGAAATCAGGACCACTGGTTGACCATATAGGATTCTAGGGACATTCGGAGAAACATTGATACTGGGGAAGTGGAGGGTCGCATTTGGATAAGACTAGGCACCATGATACTAAGTTTTAGGCCCCTCCCCTGAAAGAGGAGGGGCCTCCGAATCCACCACAGCTACTAGGGCATCGCTCGCCCGTCCGGGTGGAGAGAAGCCCTTTCTTGTTTTTGAAATTGAATATATGTTATTTCTTATAAATACACTAAATACAAATAAATCCTGTAAAATATTCCACCACTATAATGCATTAAAAGTAGAAAAATATTGATTGAGGATTTCGAGACAAAAAACCCCTCACGTCAGATACCAAATAAAAAAGTTACATAAGTATAAATTTTCATAAAATTTAATGTAGGGAAATATTTTTGTTAAGACTTACAAGGAGAAAATTTTCATCATGTTGATTCCCAATATATCTCTAGTTATAATCTCCATGATATCATTTTTTAAAATCCCCATGATCATTGAACACCCAGATAAATCATCTTTCTTTAAAATCTCATAAGAACTTGACAACAAATTTGAATATCTTAAAAATATATCAACACTATTTGAATATAAATATGAAGACATGTCCCAATTTATTTTTTATTAGCTATACATTATTTCACTACCTTTAACGTATTCTTGTAAATAAATAGATTAATATATAAAATTTCAAATGGTAAAATAAATTTAATACAAAAATGAAATAAAAGACAATATATAAACATACCTCTATGGTAATATGTTTTAGATTTCCAGATTTCCAAACTAAAAAGTGCCTGATACATTGTCCAACTATTCTCACCTCATCTGTAGGTATCAATACTCTAGCTGATATATCTATAATATCATGTACAATAACCCATGTGATGCTCAGTATCTAAATGCTAATTATGAACTATATCTACAATATAAAATATCATACCATATGAAACAATAAGTTACTTATGATCATCAAAATATAAATCATAGTAACTGGGAAGTTGTTATGGAGCGGGTGTGGGAGTAGGATAAAAATTTGGGTCTATATGTAGAGGTGGAGGAGTGGGAACTACTGACATTGGTAGAGGAGTGGGAGCTGCAGTCTAAACGTTTCTTTGCATGTATGTAAACATGGACTGAAAAAATGCTATAATATTATCCTATATCATCACATTTATATTCTGAACATTAAAATATAAATATTCTATTTATTTAATAAATAACCTCAATTTTAGAAGCTGAAGAATGTGGAAACATTTTTATCATTGATACACCTACCGAGTATCCTCATACACAACCCCAGTTTTCTAGATTTAACAATTATGTAGATAAAATATCTTGCATCCTCTCAGCTACAAAGACCCCCTATGTTATCTACCCCTTAAGATAATATTTTATGAATTATTTTAAAAATTATGTACTGATTCAAAATATACAAATAATTGAATGAACATAAATAAAAAAACTAAATAAAATAAGCATCTTACAATCCTCTCAGCCATAACCCTCAATTATTCCATACACTATTTCCATTTTTTACTCATCTGATCCATCTTCCATTTGGAATTTCTAACCAAGGGTGGAGGGGAAACCACTCTAGAGCTTTAAGACTCAGTTCTTAGGTTTTGAGAATTTTTAGCAAACATTTTTTCTTCTAATAATGTATAACCTCCCTGAGATAAAGTATGAGGGTATAAAATTCTATATTGGATCTCCAAATGAGATCTCCCAGACTTCTGTAAATTAAGAATAAGAAATCCTTAATAAGATCATTAATAAGACCATTATTGAAAGAAAACTGCTAAAAGTTTACATTTCACTTGCCAAAAAATCTTATTTTATTCTACTTTAAATAAATGTTTTTCATGTGTATTCATCTATAAAAGGATATCTATCACATTGATTCTGATGTTTCTTATGCCCAAAAATGAAATTATATGTGAGGGGTGATTTAAAATCCCTCCACCTCCAAGCAGTCAATGATAAAAATTTCACCCTAACTCCATGAATTTCAGGTATATAAAAGTTCATATTATAATATGGGGAAAACATATATCACTATAAAAATTTAAATATTAGTAAAACAATAACAAATGATCTTATTAAAATGGTCTCCTACAACTATGATAGTGTTATTTTTTCAACACTTCTCAAGTCATTAACCAAAATACTAAATATTATTCTACCCTCAACTGATACAAATATCTTGAGTTGTATTTCATTAAGACCTCTTGGAATATGTTTATCATCAATGTCTATAACTATTGTCTGGTCATGGAGACGAGCAACTGAAAATTTTGGTAATGTGTGCTACCACATTTACCGTTACTTGAACTCTTATTTGTCTTTGTGGGGGTATATATATAAGGCCCGGCCTTAAACATATCTTAATATTGAATTAAATGAATAATTCACATTGAGGATCTTTTCAGGTTTATAGTTTTAGAGAATTAGGACATAGCTATTACATCTCAAAAGATTACAAAGTAGACACTTCCACTAAGTTTCCATAACATAAAAAACTTAAAAAGAAACATTCCTAGTTCCATGTTTTAGATAGCATGACTTTCCCTTGATCCCATCCTTAACCCTATTCCACATTAAGTCCTGTGAAAAACATTTCAAAAAAAAACTTGGGATGAGCATAAAAAGCTCAGTAAGGGATACACAAAGAATGAAAACTGGTAGTTTTTCAAAACAACAAGTAAACCATGTATACTTTTTCAAAGTAATACTTTTCACCTTTTCAAAGTAGTAAAAACTATTCGCTGAATAAAAGTTCATTACATACCCTTCTTTATCCAAAAGATTAACATAAAACCCATATAAAGATCACATAACATATAAAGGTAACTTGAGACATAAACATACTTAAGTGGAATAACCATAAGGTCAACTTCCACACATATCACTTAATGGAATAGCCATTCGGCTAACTTCCATACATACTTAATGGAATAGCCATACGGCCGACTTCCATACCCAATGCATTAGAGGTTATAACGTAACCACCCGTCCTGGTATTCACATCACCACCCGTCATATGGTTTATCACGTAACCACCCGTAAAATGTCCAAGTACCATTATAAAATTATAACACATAAAACCAACATAAAGGAATGAAAACTTTTCCACATTTCAATCACAATATATCATTTAAATATATTGACATAATATAATCCTTTACCAAAACCATTTTCAATACCAAAATACAAAAAAAAAGTATATGGTATTTATTTTATTTTAAAAACATTACATCTTGTTGAGGAAGCCAAAGACCAAATAATACTCGCGGTGGCGGAAAAGGTCGTTGTCACCGCGTATGTAAAAGAAACATTCCTTTTTGTCGTTTAGTAAAATGCTTCGTAGAAAAAAGATTCCTTTTGAATAAACGTAAAATTCAAAGGGGTTTGTACACCGTATAAAAGAAGGATGTGTATAAAACAAAATATGCCTCAATGAATGTATATTGAGACCAAGACCCTTACAAAGATGGTATTATTGGTTTAAGGATAAACCAATTGCATAATTATGTATGAAAAATGAATACACCAAATATAAGTGGATATTAAGTGTAAAACAATTATAGGTTATTCACACATATTCATAGAACGACATATTCAAGGAGTACAACTTTATCCCAAAGAATCAAATTTGGGTTAAAAAGTTACCTTGCAAAAATTTGACAGCCTAACGACGTCACTTCAAAATTCAGAAAAAGAGTTGATGAGAGATAAAAAAATTATCTCATCACTTAAAATTTACATCAATGAGGATATATGATAACATATCCCAACATAACAATATGTGAATTAAAAGACCCAACAGAAGAAGTCTTTTAAAAAGAGGACGGTGAAAGGTTCCCTTACCGACTTGGGTATCTTTCGAAACATACACCCCGTGAAAGAAGGTCAATACATCATTGATGTAAATACTCATAAATGAAAGTATATTACACAAATAGTAGAATAATGGGATGTACATACACCACTCAAAGGAAATTGTGTGAAATGTAGCATAAATCTCATGGGAATAAAAGTGAGATGAAAAATCCCTTACGAAAACTCGACAGCCTAACGGCGCCACTTAAATCTTCCAAAATGGATTGATGAGAGAAAATAGGGTCTCTCATCATATGAACAATAAAAATTACAGTAAGAGTAATATAAAAGAACATCCCAATAACAAGAAATATTAGCTTTAAAAGGAATGACACAAAGAGCGTACTTCAAAACAAAGAGAGGAGTAGGATCCCTTACCTCGGGTCTGACTTGACTCGATCGTTCTTTAACGTCCTGAATAATAATCTTGAGTTAATTTATATTTGCTTAAGAACCTTTTTCAAGTTAATTATTCCTTTTATATCACTTATTTACATTTTATAAACATTATGTAATCATTTAAGTTAATAATGTTTGTTTTGTCGATATTTGGTTCTTTAGTCGAAAGTGAACTTCTTACAATTACATGTTGTTTGTGTGGTCAATGGTTCATTATATCCAGAATGATATTCATGATTTGGATATCATATATATCATATATATCCAGCATATACATGTATTTATAATATTACATAATCATTTAGAGGTAATAAATGAAATGCACCGTTCATGGAGATGGTAAGCCGTATGTACGCATGAACGCTACTTTCATTTCTTTGTCATATTAATGGAATTAAAACTAAATGAGAGGTATGTATATTTTAATTCCAGAATTATATTAATCATTTATATTTAACATACATTATATATATCCATTATAAATATGTACTTATAATAGTACATTACATTTGGGGATTAGAAATGAAATGCACCGTTCATGGAGACGGTAAGCCGTACGTACGCATGAACGCTACTTTCATTTCTATCTCATAAATTAATGGAAAGAAATAATAATGATATAGAGGTATATTATAATTACATTATAACATCATATATAATAACTTTAAATCCATCCTTTATACATCCAACATATGGCATTAACGAATCAAATAACTTTGAGGGGGCGGTAGTCCGCACTTCCTAAAATGAAGATATCGCGTATACCCATAATGGAAACCATAAAGGTATGCCCAAAATGAAAAATACATAAGCTTAAGGAAAACATAAACATATTATATATCATATATAAATATAGTATCATCTTAATGGCCACCTTTGAAGGTGTTAAAATAATGTTGAACAATCATCGTTTCTGGAGGCCGAAATTCGCCATCCACGGAAACAGTATGTTCTTTAACCATTAGATGTAGGTGTGTGTAAGTTTATCTAGAATAATTCTAATAAAAACATCCTGGTATATTTATTATACTGTATTTTTTACAAAATAAATGAATAAAAATAGTTTAAGGGGTTGGAGAAGCAAAATAAAACAAAAGGACTCAAGTGAAGACATTACCATAAAATCGGGTAACTCCCTTTGGTTTGAGCTAAAAGGATTCCTTGGGATGAATTATGCCCAAAGTGAGGCTTTGAGGAGTAATAGAGGGAAGTGGAGAGACAAAATGGGCAGGGTTTGGCCGAGCCAAAGGCATTGGGAGTGTGGGTAAGGAGGTAGAGGTGGGGGCCTTTTATAAGAGGAGATGAGGGGAACTCTTGGAAAGTAAAGTAAAGTCACTTTATTTTAAAATGATATTCGGATTTAAGAGGTCCCAAATTGATAACATTATAGGATACGGTGATAAGGGTTCTAAATACACTCATACAATAGGTTTTGGACATGTGTAGGTCTTAGATATTACATTATCTTTCCATTTTATTTAAATCGTTAAATAATGAGGTCATCGCTGCATCATCATGATGTCATAAATAATTTAATTTATTTAATGTATAAAAATTATAAAAAAACTACTATGATGTAGGAAATTGTTTTATCTTTCCAATGAATATTTATAGTCAAAAATCGGATTTGTATAACCCCATGTAACAATTGTTTTAGTAAAACAACTCATGTTTGTGACATTTTTATTTTAACTTTAAATAAAAAGATATTAATGTCAGTTTCCAACCAAAGTGGATTCATGGGGTCCCCAAGTTTACCCATGGATTTTATTGGTCGGCCATGACACATAAAATGAGGGTAGTACATTTTTCTAGGTCATTTCATTTTATTAAAACATTATTCTTACCATAAACTAGACTAATTACCTCAAATCGCGATTAAGAACTTAAAAGTTACTATTCACCAAAAAAATTATTTTAATCTCATTGAACCAAATTTTACTTCTTAATGATTACCATGTATGTCGGATTTTTGAAATTCAAAACACAGAAGTGGTAAAATTTCATTTAAACGAAAAATCAGTTTTTATAAGTACCACTTAGTGGTGTCACTATTCATCAAAAATTGAAGTTTTTCAGAGAAATCCCAAAAAATCACCCTAAGCTATATTTGATATTACGAATTCAAAAATAAAGTCTATTTTACAAAATTCAAAACATATAAGTCACATTAATTAATTTAATAATTAATTCCCTCTGTCAGACCAAATAGCGTGTTTTTATGAAACAAAAAGTATCAAAAGATTGACACTAGTTTAAGTCTGATTTCAAAGTGAAATTAATTGCAATGACCAATATTGGATTTAATGGTAAAAATATATTCTAATTTCACTTTAAAACCAATTCAAATGATAATCTAATCATATAAATAAATTATATTAAAAAGAGGTTTTGAATTAAAATACAACATTTTACACTATTCATTAAAAAATGAACTTTATCGGAAAGATACCAAAAATTTACACAAAGTAAATTTTGATGTCCCGATTCTAAAGAAGAGTTTTTATTTGGTCCAATAGAATGTATAAGAGTGAAAAAAACTATATTTAATGACAGTTCTCCATCAAAAGGCGATAAGTGAACCTTTAGTGAAAACTAGGGCATATACGCCTAAAATTGAATTCTTTCCGTATTTTAAGCCTTTATCTTTTATTGGATAAATGTAAAAACATTTAAAAAAATATATAATCATATTTTAGTTATTTATATCCATTCCCGCCAATACAATGACTACATGTTAACTACCATTTAAAATAATATTATTTTATTAATAGAGTGCAACGTAAGATTCCCAAGAAAATCGTTGTTGCGTGTTGGGTACGCCATCGAGCATAGCATCCCCTTTAAAGTCATATTAATATTTTATTCACAAATATGGATAAATATGAAAATTTCATATTCTTTATTTACCTGGGGTGTTACAATATAACTCTTATAAAGATGGACGGGGATCCTCAAGAGGAGCATGTGCACATTCCTCCCTAGAGGTATGAGTACGCTCATCTATAAAAGTATTGATCTGATCAACTAATTTATCTATCATTATTCTTTAAATAAAAAAACAATTAGCACACAAATATACTAATTCAACTATTACAACACGAATGTAAATAACATATGAAAAATTATGAAACATAAAAGTAAACTAAAATGTAAGACAGTATTATTCATATTTTTTATAGTTAACTAAAATGGTAACAAAATTAATTCTCTATGAAACATCATGTAAATTAATGAAAAGAAAACCAAAATTGGTGTAGGAATATTAAAAATGGTCTAACTTAATAAATCATTTGTCACAAAAAAATATTTTTTTAATATACTCTTATACAATATTTTTATATTTATTTAACATATTACATATAAAAGAATTTTATTTCAACAAAATAAATAAATATATAAGTTAAGTAATGGTAAAAATAGTAAACTAAAAAAAAACTAATATAAACAAAAATTTTAACTTATTAATTTTAATATGTGTTTTAATAAAGAAAAATATTACATATCAATCATTTTATGAAATTTATAAAAGTAAAAAAGAAATGAAAATATGTTACATACAATATTTGGAATTTACTAAAGGATTTTTCTCCCATATTACTTTTTCATGATATTTTCTTACGGAAAAACCGATTTTTATGATGCGATCATCATTAGCATCTATTAATCATTCTATGGAATTAGGGATCTCACATAAATCAATATCTTCATCTTTTTTATCATCACCAACATATTGTTTTTTACTTCTAAAACAATATACAACTATATATTGTATTGATCAAGAACATATAAATTTTGTTTTTCTTGTGTTTACATTGTAAAAGTATAAGTTCGGTCTTCTAATCTAATCTAATTAACAAGTGTCATTCCAAATTCATTATGTCTGACACAATTTTTGTTGATAAATCATTTTTAATTAAACACTAGAACCTTAAATTTAATGTAATAAACCTCCCATATTTATTCTATGACTCCATAATATGGACTTGAAAAATAAATTGGGTTTTTTCATAAGAACTCGAAAAATGCATTGCTTTTGTGAACACCAATACACCACTATTCTAAACTGCACATAAATTGTTTGGAAATTTCTTATGAAATGTATATACAATAATTCCATACCTGAACCATGTCATCACTTTTAACATTAGACCAACCACTAACCATATTAATGTTTCTAATGTATCTGATCTACCAATAATTGTGGTTTTAAACCATGAAAAAAAAGTTTTTTATGCTCATTTAAAATCCACATTTATTTGTTCTTTGGATTACCTTGTTTCAAAACCTTAATATAAATTTTTTTATTTGGTTGAGTAGTATCTATGCTTTTTAATATTTATAAATGTAATTTATTTATCTATTCGCCAGAAAATGATTTCACTTTTAATAATAAAATATCATTTCTATCATAATTAATCCATTCATAGTGAGATGGAGGCAAAACATTCTGCTCTACTGTAGATAAGTAGCTTGTACAAAACTCAGAAACCTCCTTAGAAATATTATTTTCAATAATTTATGCTTCATTTCGATATGAATTCCTAACATACCCCTTCAATATTATTATAAACTCTTAAAATGATATATTAAACATAGATATATAGGTCCACAAAGATTTATTTATTGAACCAAATGAACCGTTAAATGCACAATTATTCAAAAATACATAGAGGAAAATAAATTTCTAATAGAAAAGGTATAAAAATTGATTTTTCTAAAATGATCAAATAATTCCAATCAAACACCTTATTACAAATTCAATTAAATAAATAAAACATCTTCATGATAGTCATTCTGACATGGATGGGAAATATTCCACACAATACAACTGGTAGATGTTTTTGCATCATGATTAGAAAATCAAGAGATTTAATACATTTCAGATTCAAATCCTTTATAGACACAATTTCTTTTACATTTGAATAACAAAACTATGGAATATTGACATCATGAAGACACTAAAAGGATTATTTTCTCACTATTGGACAATGTACGACAAGATAGGGGAAGAAATGTTCACATTTCATTAGGATTGGGAGCTAACTCCAAACATACTCCCATTAATAATAAGTCCAATATATCATTCAACCCATATTTACTATTTCCATTAATATCTAACAATGTTCCAATCACACTGTCACAAATATTCTTCCCCACATGCATGGAATCAATGTTATGTTTCACCGCATAATATCTCCAATATGGTGACTCAAAAAATATTGAAGTTTTTTTCAATTACTTCTATCATTACTAGATTTAAGTGACTTTCCAAACTCCACATCAAGGTTTTTCACCCTCACAAAATATTGATCATTGGAAAATGGTTTTAGAGAAATATCAAATTCATGATATCCATTTAATGCCTTTTTTAATCTTATATAAGATTGATTCATAATTTTTTTTTGATTACCCATGTATATTATTTTTATTCCATTATGTAATTGATAATATGAAGTTTGTTTCACACAAATCGGAAACACTTTATTCCCCTTAACACTCTATCTCGATAAAATTCCAAACACATGGAAGTCATTTATTGTGAGCATAATCATTTCGTGAAGTCTAAAATATTCTATTTTATAAAAATCATACACCTTAATAACATCCTCTCATAAGAGTATGAAATAATAAATTAATAGTAAAATGAATAAATCAATATCATTTTCAGGTTATTTTGGTCTACATATCATTAAACTCAACATGAAATATTTGTGCTCTACAAAAAATTCATGAGACAAGTTGTAAATTACCAATAAAAGATTTCATAAATTATGTGTGCTAATAATAATTTGATATGGATTCACTATATCTATGCACAATATATATTTGAGATTTATAACTTCATTTATGAATGTAGGAAACTGGTGATCAATTTTCTTCCATTTTGGAAAATCAGCTGGATGATGTATTTTTCCATCATATATACGATCATCAGCATGACATTTTAACTTTTTTACATTATGTGAATTATAAAATAAATGTTTCAAATGAGGAATAATAGAAAGATACTAAATTAAATTGGATGGGTTGTCTATTACCTCTAAATCATAATGTGATTTTTCTTTCCACTTATACCATGATGTCCTACATTTAAGACACTCTGATAGAAATTCACATTATTTCCTATAAAGCACACAATCATTCAAGAATTCTTGTATTTTTGTGTACCCTAATCCCATCAGGAATATTATTATCCTCTCTTTATAATGTGAATCATGAAGATCATTGTCTTTAGGAAGAATATTTTTCAACAATTGTAGAAAATCGTTAAAATGTTTGTCACTCTAACCAGGTTTTTACTTCAATTTACTCAATTTTGACACCAAAGATAAAATCGTATATCCATAAATCTTGAATATAATGGGTTTTCAACATCACTATATAGACACTCAATTTTTAGTTATTTCAGAATAGCCTCTACTTCAATACCACAAATCATTTCATTATTTCATCAGATTTACCATATTGCAAATCATCATCCTCAGTAGATCTGATATTCGGCCCAGTTTCACCTTGTCAAATCCAAGGTTTGTAACTTAGATTAAAACCATGAGAAATTAAATGATCTATAATCTCTTTACTTTTTAACTTCTTTATTTTTAAGAATTTCTGGCATGGGTAAAAAAACAAGTCTTTTTTGGAATATTTTGTTTAGTAAATTCCAAAAAAGAATCAAAATAATCCTAATATTAATCACTCATTCGATTTTCCTTAATAAAACATCGAATCATTATTATGAACAAAAAAATAAAAAATCAAAATCTTGTTAATATAATCGAAATTTATTTTTATATGAAAGATTACATAATTTTAATTTAACAAAATTTTAAAATATAAAACAAATATTTGCATATTTGAAAAATATAATTATAAATTTAACAAATTAATGGAAGATAAGTTTAAATATAAATGATAAATCATTAAATTATATGCATTTAAATAATGTAAAAAATAAATATATTTAGATAAGACATTTTTTTATTTATATGAAATATTCCATAATTTAAAAGTAACATAATTTCAAAATATAAAACAAATATAAGTATATTTAAAAATTATAACTATTAATTATATATAATAATTGAAGATAAGTTTAAATATAAATGGTAAATCAAAAAATTGTATGCTTGAAAATAATTTTAAAATGGAAATATAGTTAGATAAGAAAATTTTATATTGATAAGAAATATGCCAAAATTTGAATGTAACAAAATTTTTAAATATAAAAAAAATATACGAATATTTGAAAATTATAATTATTAATTATATACAATAATGAAAGATAAGATTAAATATAAATAGTAAATAAAAAAATGATATGCATGGAAATAATTTTAAAAAGAAAATATAGTAAGATTAGCCAATTTTATAATTATATAAAATAAACTATAATTTCAATGCAACAAAATTTTGAAATATAAAACAAATAAATGCGTATTTTAAAATTATAATTATTCATTCTATAAACTAATGGTATATATGTTTAATTATAAATTCTAAATCATAAAAAGATATGCATTTAAATAATTTAAAAAATAAAATATCGTCAAACTAAATCTTTGAATCTAATATACTGATATGTTGGGATATTAGATATGCACATTCACCAGGGATGTAAGTTGTTTTTTTTACAATTCATTCACATTTTTATTATACTTTTTTTGAGAAATATGATAGAATAACACTATGTAAAAATAAATAACCATCCACTAGTGTGATTTATTATTAACCCAGCAATTTTTTTGTGTCAATGTAACTCATGGAAAATTTAAAAAATAAGAATAGAACCCTTGAAGTTATATAACAATTCAATCTAATTTTATGACACTGTATATTTTAACATATTTATATGAGACATGGTATATGAATAATTTTAAAATGGTTACCACATTGAAATTATATTCTATAATTTATCATAACACTATTCAAGGTTGTGGATTTTTTGTGGTGAGGAATAGTACTCAATGAAACACAAATATGAAATGATGATTTGGGTCATATGCTACAATATAAATATATCACCACAAGTATATGATAATTTGTTTAAAATATTTATTAATATTTCCTAAGAAATCAATATAGTTTATAAGACACTATGTTGTAAATAATACACGACAAAATAACATGTTGAAATATATTGGGTGTATGTATAAATATATATAACAGAACCCATAAAATTGAATGAAAAACCTATGCAACTAGATATTGATATATGAAACTTTATGGAAAATTAAATGGTAAAAAATAAATTTCATGATTGAAATTAATACTACAAATCATGTGGTAATGATAACTTATATCGTAAATCATATAAAATTTATCATTTTTTCATCCATGAAATAATTATCAAGGAAAATTCATGGACATTCAAAGGTACAACAAAACATTATTGCGGCTTGTAGGAGAAAAATATGTTATTTTGTGGAGACAATTCCCTGTGATAACTATGGATGTAATACGATGACATTAAAAGATTAAACAAGATAGAAATATGATATTTTAGTATACAAAATCAAAAAATAGGTAGTCATGGAATCCACTTAATTGAATGACTCAAAGTGAGTATGTGGGGATTACATGATAGTTGTGAGTCAATCAGATAAATAACCCCAATTAAAAAAAAGGATGAATGAAGCTAGAAAATGATTCTGGAGGCCACAGATTAAAGAAACAATTTTAGGTTTTCCTCATTAGAGAGAACCAATTTTATCATCGCTTGATTGAAAACCACTACAATGAGTCGAAAAAGTAATTCAATTTTTTTAATGTTTCATAATATTGGTTATTACATAACCTATATGATAAATAAATTTTATTTAGATTTATCGTGTCAATTATTTTATAACTGATATGATAAACTTATTTACAACATTGGTTATAGAATAATCGATGTCATAAAGTAATGAGATTTAATTTATAACATTTTTTATTCAGTAATTGACATAAAAAACATGGTTTATCATGATGGTTATAGAATAACCAATGCAACAAAGCATGGTAAAAAATTTATCATGTCATTTATAGAATAACAGGTGTGATGAATCAATTTATATTACTTTTCACATTTGTAATAAATATTCGACATGAGAAGTCTGATGCGATAAATACTTTTTGTACTAGTGTCATGAGAAGTGAGATCTATACAATGAGATGAAAGATTAGAATATATAACCTAAAACTATTTATTCATGTTTGAAAACATCAATTGTATGGAATAAATAATCCTATCATCCATCATATTACCCATATCTTGAACATCAGCTTCTAATGATTTACTTTCCTTTTATATATCGATCATTTTAAAATTGTCAAGAATGGCCAATTTTTATTGATACAGTTTATTAATATCCTCATATGTGACCCAAGTGTTTGATCTATCATAGTGCAGTAGCTAAAATATACTAACTACCATCATGTAAGGTACCCTATATGATTTTCTCATCTAGTGATTTCTTTATAGAATATTTGAAAAATTCACTACTGAATAAAAATATTTCATGATTGGAATTAACATATGTTATATAAAAAAATTAAATAATATAAAAACCTATGGGATACCTCCCTTGACTCTTAAATAAGATATTTAACCTTTTTGGTCATTCAAGATATCTTTAATTTCTCTTGTCTAGCGAGGGGTGGAGGAGGGCTAAACTCTCTGGAGACTAAGGACTCAGCTCTCAATTTTTGAAATTTTTCATCCATCATTTTTTCTTCCAATAATTTTTACCCTCCACAGTATAATATTTGTGTACATACATCTTTGGAATGGGTCTCTTAATTAAATCCCCACATAAGAAATAAATTATGAAGAAATAAATCAGTAATAAGATAATTAATATGAAACAATATTTTAAAACATAACATTTCTCTTAACAAAAACCATACATTACATATCATTTAAATAAACCACATCAATATATCTTTATATATAAATATATATATCACATGTATTTTTATTTTTTCTTTCCCTAAAAATAAAATATATTTTTAGGGTTGATTTAAAATCCCTCCATATCGTAGAATCCAAAGCTAAATATTTTTTTCAAACATCTCTAATGTCAGGTATATCATGTGTCATCTGATAATAAGTGAAAAAAAATCTATATTATAATAAAAAAATATTGATTATAAACATAATAATAAATTAACATACCAAAATAATATCCCAAAATTGAGACATTTCATCTTTTATGATACTCACTACTGGAAATATGATATATAACAACGGTTTTGGGAAAATCGTTGGTATAGATCACTAATTTGGACCTATACCAACGGTTTGGAAAAAACCATTGGTATAAGTCACTTATATGGACCTATAAAAATGGTTTTTGACAAACCGTTGGTATAGGTCCCAAAATCAAAGAACCTATACCAACGGTTTTGGGAACTGTTGGTATAGGTTCATGTATTTTTAATGGAACCTTCTTACAACAAACATTAAATAAATCAAAATTTAAAATAATTTTGATAATACATATATATATATTTATGAAATTATGATCAGAAAATTAAGTTATGTTAGTGGTTCGGTCGTTCAATCACAAATGGGAGGTGATGGGATCAAAACCAACCAAATGATTATTTTTTGAATTACATATACCAATGGTTTATGGAACCATTGGTATAGATTTTTATATTACTTATACCAATGGTTTTCCCAAAACTGTTGGTATAGACCTATCCCCACGACTTACTTGGCAACGATTCTCCAAACCGTTGGTATAACCTATACCAACGGTTTGGAGGCCTATACCAATGGTTCCAAACCATTCGTATAGGGTATTTTTCCAGTAGTGACTTTTCTAATTTAAAATAAAAATACAAACTCTGGTGAAGATTTAATTGAAAAAAAATTATAAAATGTTTTTTAATGTAGAACCATTTGAATATTAGTATCAAATAATTAATCTGATATCCTCTCATCCCAGCTATAGATAACTAATATTTTTTTAAATCTATTAATTCTTATGTACAAACCTAGGAAGTATTCTCTTCCCCTATAAAAGTTGATGGAGCCTATGAAAATGGAAAATGTGGCTCCTTCAAAGTATATTTATGGGAATTCCTATATGATCAAAGTTACTAAAATGTTTGATTCTACATTCTATTATAAATCACCGTAACAAAAAATTGTTTTAAATTTTGAAAAACCAATTACTGAATATAAATTTAAATAAATAAAGAAAAATGATCCAACAAAAAGTAAAATAACTAAAAAAATCAATTATAATTTTTTAATATGGTAAAATAAAATTATTACAACATTGATGGGTGGTGGGTAAAATGAAATAAATGAATAAAAAATAAATCAATTACATAAAACTTTTGATAACAATATTAAAAGTTTATAATAAAAAAAGAAATAAACAAATAGAAACAAAAAAAATGTTAAAATTGAAAAAAAAATATTAGTTACATGTAGAGTTGAATCATTGGAAAAATAAAATAGAAAAAATAAACTAATCTAATCAAACATTTTAACATATTAGAAATAATAATTGTTTAGAGTTAAAAAAATTAAAACAAAGGAATCTCAAATTTTATAAATTTATAAAAGTAAATGAAAAATAAATACATAGTATATGCAACGTTATGAAATCATGAAATGATTATTTTCCCAAATCTCATACTCATGATAATTCCATTTGGAAAAAACTATGTCTATGTTTTGATCATTAATATTCTCTATTAATCATTCCCTGAAAGTAGAGATCTCATATGAACCAATATCATCATCATATTTTTTCAAAAGCACCAACCAATTTTTTTTATTGTCTAGTGTTATCAAACTATATATTGTATTTATCAAGAAAATAGAAAAAAATTCTATATGTGTTTCATGGAAAACGTATGAGCAGTGTTTTCTAATCCATTAAAATTAACTTGTGGCATGTTGAATTCATCGTGTTTGACACTATTTTTCTTATATCCCATTTGGAGTAACACACCAGAACTATAAGTATAATGTAATGAACCTCCCATATTTATTAATTCACTCTATAATTTGAACTTGATGTAGAAATTTGGTTTTATTATTTGTCACTTGAGAAATTCATTGCTTCTACAAACAATAATACACTATTATTTTGAATATCAATTTTTTGTCATGATCTTTCATATAAAATATATAACCATCGATGGCATTCCTATACCTTGTCATAAAATTTAAATTTTAGATTTTATCTAACCATGTTAAAGTTTTTAAGCATATGATATACCTTTAATGGTCAAATTAAACCATTAAAAATTGTTTTTTTATGCCCATTCAAAGTCTACATATCTTTCTTCTTTAGATACTATTGTTTAAAACAATTAATATAAAGTGTTATATAGTTTACAAAATCGCATTTGTTCGTTCAAGATGTATAAATTTACTAGTGTTATCCTTTAAACTATTAATTATTTTACTTTTATTATACATATCCCCTTCCCCCAAAATTTACTTGTTCATTACACGATCTTGGAAACCTGATGTGATACATAACAGATAAGTAGCTTGTAAAAAACACTATGACCTCCTCTGAAATTTAATTCTCAATATTTTGGGATTTATGATGATAATAATTCATAACATATGCTATCAATATATTAATATAAAATTGAAATGAATACATCCAATATAGATATACAAGCCCAAAAAAGAAATATTTTCCCGCCAAATAAACTGTTTAATGAGCCAAGATATCAAAAAAAAGATATATAAAAATTAATTTCCATTTCAAAATTTATATAAACTGAATCGTTCATCAAAATTTTCATTGAATTCATATACATAACTATTTTACTAATTGGATTGAAAAATTAATATACCTTTTGGATGCTAATTTTAGAATCAATTTGATATGTTCTAAGTAATTCAATTGATATAATTTGTCACATTACAACGTGATAATCATTAAATGTAATGCCGAGAAGATTCAAATATTTTATAAAAAAATATTTTTAATTTAGATAATAACCATGTGTCACTTTCTTACTATGGAGATGCTTTAAAAATCTAATTTTTCTCCTCTTGGATAGTGTATGAAAAGTAATAGGCATGAATGTCTATCTTCTGTTAGGAGTGTGGTCTGACACCAAATATATTCCCACCGAGAGTAAGACAAATCTCTCATTTAAACCATCTTTATTATTTTCTTTAATATATATAAATTCTACATTTAAAATTTTATGTATATTCATCACAACATGCTTTAAATCAATTTTATAATTGACCTCATGGTATCTATAATATAGGAGATAAGAAAATATTGAATTTTTCTACCAAATATTTTATTCATTAATAGATTTTTTGTCTTCCCAATTATTATATCATTGTTTATTACCCTATCCAAATACTTACAAGTGGAAAAAGGTTTTGGAGAAATTTAAAATTATAATGAGTCATTAAATTCTATTTTAAATCTCTAATATAGATGATCCATATACAAAAATCTCTAATTACCAATGAATACATTTTTTCTCCCATGTTTTAGTTGATAACATGAAGTTGATTATTCATAAATGGGACAAGAATTATACCCCTTAACACTATATATATAAATATTATATATACTGGGAAGTCATTTACAATGAACATAAGAATTACATACAGTTTAAAATGTTCCATTTTTTAATAATCATACACACTAATACCTTCATTGCACACAATATTTAAATCATAAATCAATGCAGAAAAGAAAACATTAAAATAATATCTAGGACATTTTAGTCCATAAATTATTAAAATTAACTTGATATATTTCTTATTCGTATAAAATTAATTATAGAAGTTGAAAATTACCAATAAAGAAGGCCCCAAACTATGATTTTTAATAATTAAACTATATTATTTAATTCTATATATGCATAGTCCATGTCTAATATTTCTAAATGTGTTTTTGAATATAGAAAATTATTGATAAATTTTTATCCAATATGAAAAATCAATTGGTAGAAGTAATTTTACATATGTTATTCACTCAACTACATGATATCTTAAACTTTTTTCATTATTTTAATTTTAAAATAAATGTTTCAAATAAGGAATTATTAGAAGATAATGAATTTCCTTTATAGTATTTTTTTGTAACTAAAAAATCTGTATGTGATTTTCTCTAAAATTATTCTATGATTTTCCAAATATAGTATAATCCGACATACGTTTGTATTCCTTTTTAAGTATCACACTATCATTCATGAAAGATTATATATTCATATACCCTATAACCATCATGCATAATATTTTATATTCATTATAATGTGAATATGGATAATTATGGTCGTTAGGAAGTATGTCTTTCAATAGCTGTACTAAATTTGTAAAAAAAATTCACTCTTTCCATTATTAACCTTCATGTTAATCAATCGTAACAATATTGAAAAAACCCAAAAATTCATTCCAACCAAAATGTAATTTTTTCAACTTCACCATAAAAAACTCAATTATTTGTTTACTTGCAATTGATTTTACTAAATTTTCATGAATCATTTCTAAAATTGTACTAGACATATCTTCTTGAAACCCATAATCATCAATAGGTCATAAATTAATCCTAGTTTCACTATACCTAATACAAGGGATGGAACATAGACTAAGACCATAAAAAATTTCTTTAATTTCTATTCCCCAAAAAAACTTCATATTTAATCATTTCAAGCATGAAAAAGGTCATTGTTTGGAACATTTAATTAAATAGATTCCAAAAATTCATTAATGCCTTCCCCATATTCGTCACTTGTTTTTTGTGCTCTAATCCAAATTTAACGCATTATTTCCTATAGGAAATATCAAGAATTGAAAACCATTTGTTATATTTTAAAATATAATTTAAATTTTACTTTTATATGTAATAATAAAAATTCTGTAAACTTTTTCACAAATATAAGAAATAAGGCATACTTGATAAACTAATGTATCACTTGGAATAAATTTTATAATCATAATTTAATGATAATATCAAAAAGTATCATGAAATCAAAAATAACTTCTAAACACCCATTCACAATGAAAAAAGCATAACTTAAGCACTCTTTAATTAGTAATATATAATTATTTATAAAATAAATTCATTAAATTATCATTTAATCAAACGATAATCGAAATATAATCATTAATTAATTAAAAAACACTATGTATTTTTAGATAATAGGAATAGAAATACATATATATAAGATAATTGACATCAATAAAAAATTCGAAATACATGAAAAAGAATAAAATTCCATGGATGAAAATAAAATAAAAACAATAAAAAACTATAATTTGATATCAAAAGGGTGGGTATTAAGAATTATACACCAATAGGAATAAGTAAAAGAGATAACAAAAGTGGTTTCCCAAAATAGGTGACGGTGGAATATGGTGTTGGATTCAAACCAAAATAGATTATAGACATCTAGAATAATAAATGATAAATTTTTAGGCCAAAATATCAAATATGGATTTGTTAGGGTTCTCCGTATAATAGAAAAGTGAAGGCTGTTATGCAAAATAATAAAAAAAAATGAGTAGACTTGGTATTCAATTAAAATTTTTATGATTTTTATGTTTGTCATTTAATAATTGATGTTAAATATGGTTTTTACTGTTAGTTATTAAATAATTGACATGCAAAATATGTTCATTATATTTATCTAGTATGTTATTTAATAACCAATGGGTGAAACTATTTTTAACTTCGGTTATTTATAATTGATATGAAAAACTTTTCATTAGAAATGAAATTTCTAGTAGTTCCCTCAAATGCATTGGGTAGTGAGACTGAGTTAACTAGATAGAATATAATATTAAGATAAGATGAAATTATATTACTCATAATATATAATGGATTATACAGGTTATAGGGTACTCTTATGAGATATGTGAATTATCTAGTTAGGTAATTCCATGTTGAATGGTTGATGTCCCAATATAACTACAATGGGTTTTAATGCTTTCTATGGGATCAAATGGATCCTTTATTCCAATATTTTTTTCACATTGATCGTGGTTTTTTTACTTATATGAAGCATTCGTTATGTTAAATATTTATGACATGTCTCATTATGGGTATTAATTCTCACATGTTATGATCATGAAATTTTATTATATCATTATACCCTTATACTCAACTTATGATCATTGATGACATTAAATTGTTAATGCTTATTTTTATCATTAATAAGTGTTTGAGATCACCCTTAGTTTGTTTTACATTTTCCCAGTATGCGAGGAATGTTTTTAATTATGTTATACCTTATAATTTTATTAGATGTGAATAAATTAGTGGCAGATAATGTTGATTTTTAATAACCGGTTTTTATGTATCCATGATAATTTGTAGTAATTTATTGTAATTTTACAATATTATAAACCTAATATATCTATGGGTATGGAAGTGATAGGATATTTCATTTTGCGTTTTTATGTTTTTAAGTGTTAACATTTTGTCATATTTTTTAGTATCATTGAAAAAATATAAATAATATGTTTTTGAACAATATTTGGATGCCCAAGTTCAACAATGTTATGAAAAGTCTACCTAGTTATTAGATATTTTAGGAACACTTTTATTTTTTATCAATAATTAAATATACCTATCATATTTGGGTTTCTAAATTTAGGGTTATAATATCACAAATCTTACACACATTTTTTGATTCTATGATATTCTTGAATCACTTTCACATGAGTTTCATCATTTCAGAATTAGATCCCAAATATGAAAAAAAATCATACTTCTTCAGTTACTATCACAATAACCCTAAAATACTATGATTCTAGGATTTAGGAATGTAACAATAATACCAACTCAAGATCTCTAAAAATAACATCCACTAATTCCAACTAACTATGAATAATAAGGAAGTAATTGATGTGATAAACCAATATATTTCCTTAGGCCATGATTTGGATGAATATTCTCTTTCATATAACACGTATTTCATTATTATTAACTTCTAATATATATCATCTAGGTCTTTTATAAGTTTTAAATATTTCTTCACATATCATATTTTAGAATCCAAATTTCAAGATAGTTATATATGGATCCAGGTATGTTCGTTATTATTGATCATTTCCCATTATTCATTATTCACCAAAATTGTAAATGACACGAGTTAATGGGAGATCAAGGTACTTTTACATTTTTCAATCGTCTAACTAAATCTACCAAAATAAGAATTTTTTTCATAAACAATATTCACTAAGAATTTACCCTCCTTCAATTCCATTACAATTAGAATTATTGAAGTCCAGCTATATCCCAGAACAAGTTAGAGAGGTTTGTATTTTGTTATCATAATTCCCCTATAATGATAAAGAAAGAATGGTTCTACTGAACTGATCTCTAGAACAACTCATCTATGCCATTGAAATCATAAAATCTACAATCAAATATTAAATACCACTTCTTTTGTACACAAAATTTCCAATCCATGGAACAAATCCTCTATAATTTACTAGTAAGAAATAAAAAATAGCAATAAACCAATGTTAATTATGTATCTGAACATAAAAGGTTTGCTCCACCTAAGTCACCACACAAAAACTAATGCTTAAAAAATATGGTAGGACCATTTAAAACTCAAAAAAACAAAATAGAAAAACAATGTATTCATGTGTTTTTGAAATAGGGTAAATCCATGGGGGGGGATTTTGAAATCACATATATTAGAGAAGTAGAAGAATATTAAAATTGAAGTAGTCAAGTAATCCTTACCAATTGATTAAACCAAAAAATATAGTAGATCCCAACCTATTAAACTTTCACCAAAACCTTACAATAATCATATAGAGTATGTTCATATGGATCCAATAATCCTGGTAATACCACTACCTAGTCAAATACATCAACTACCCTAACACCTGCTTCTGGTATATAGTGAGAGCTTCTAGAAACTCGATGTTTTTCCCTTACAAATTTTTTTGTAGACTCTTACATGTTCACTTTAATGAAAAAAATAAAGATAAAATACTTCTCTATCAAAAGGTAAAAACATACACAATTTATTTTTATCTCCACCCATCCACATTTAGAGCTGTCTAAGTAAATTTTGATTTTCTACTTCTAACTCCTAACTTTTGTTCTTCCTACTTACAAACATCCAGAAATTGTTACTTCTATTTCGTAGTCACCATATTCAATTGAAAATTAAACCTATGGAATATCTTATTTGGTTTATTTTAATTCATTATTTGGAAAATAGTTTCCACATAGCCAAACTAAACAGTGATGACTATAGAAACAACCAAAAAAATATCCAATTGTGGTAGGATAGATCAAATTCATAGTGTAAAAATAAAACCGCCTACTCAATATGCTCTAAATAACACTATTCCCCAATTAAACCCATAAAACAAGGACATAAACAATGAAATTAAATATGATCCAAATCATTATAGGAATTCAATTTTTGACTATTAATTAACAAACATGGAAATATACTTATATCGTCCTTGTTTTCACAATAATCGATATATTGAACCCCTTGTTTCAATGAAACACATGGAGTAAACACCAATGTATAGAGCAACCTCCACTTATTTTTAACCAAAGATGATGAATTATCCATAACAGTGCATGATAAACCACCTTATAGCCCATATTATGAGTAAAAATTCCATTCAATAACACAAATATGTATAAAATCAATGCATCCATTAGGATATGAAAAATGTAGCAATATATTACCCTAACAGTTTTTAATGGCATAAGATTAGTAGTTAAAAACCATCATATAGAAAAACTTCTCCCACATCTCTCACAGTGATGAATAAAAACCCTACTCAGCACAAGCCAATAAATACCAAAGTAGTAGTCTCTATAAGTGTAAATAGTTTTGAATGAAAAATAGGAGTAGTGGTATCTCTGGTTAACAAACCCCTAGCCAATCCCTAACTAATTTTGTAGAAAACCCAACATGGATTTATTTCACCAAGATATTGGTTCAAAAAAATAAATATTTTATCCTCTAAATAAAACCACACTAGTGGTCAAAATCCTGGTTCAAATTGCATTCCAAGAATAATAGTGTAGATGGAAATGAAATAGAAGCAACCACCCCGTAATGGGCCTTATTATGTTAGCCTAATGGGTATTATTTCCTTCCAACTAGTTTCCTCTTCTCAAATAAAAGAAATAAAAACATAGGTGGTAGGTAGCCCACTTAAAAATTGATCATAAGGAGAAGATTATATATGTTACGAAATATATAATGACCATTGAACTAAATAAGAAAATTTCTAATCAATTAAACTTTTTACCTATTTAAAAATTCTATAAAATACATTTCTAATTTTAAAAATAAAAAATTTAACAAATAAATATTTGGATTTTAAATAATTATATGATATTACATTTAATTCCAAAAATGAATCCCCTTATAAAACTATATTAAATAAAAACAATCAATGGATATTTTAAAATTTTATTTTCATATGACTAAATACATTTTATTATTATTAAAAAAATTATAAAGTTTTTGAATTAAAAATTAAAATTTCAACCTCTATATATTACATAAAATATAGTGTCATCCTTTATTAGTGTTAAAAAATTCAGAAAGAAGTGAATTCATTTAATAGTGATAAATGGTGTTAATAATTGTAACATTTATAGTGTTAAAATGAATTGATAAAAGGATACCAATTGTAAATTCTTTTTATCAATATTAAAGGTTATAATATATCTATGATTTTAAAAAATTGATAATATTGTGCCCTTTATCATCATTCTTTTAGTATTGATAAAGAATACCTTGCATAATATTATATATATATATATATATATATTATTTTTACATGGGTATTGATATTTTATTAATTTATGTTTTCAATTTACAATTACTCACATGATTAATGGTATGTAATTATTTCATATTGTGATAATATAAAAATTACATAATTTTATACCACTTGTTTTAGTGTTATGTAACTTTTTCTCATCTGTTTAATCACATTTTTGTGTGATAATTTTTCTTATATTTTACTATATTAAATGTTAAAGAATTATTCTATATTATATAATTTTTTTATCTTAGATATCTATCATCCCTTATACCGTGCATGGTCATATCCTAGTAGCATTTATACAGTCATCTTCATGATAGCTTGACATGGTTCATCTATGGAATTATCACTAATATCAATTTCACAGTAGTAGCTTCCATGTTCATTCATGATTTTTTAATTTGATAGTGAAAAAGACATGCATAATAGCTACTAACCTGGTTTATCCTTACAAAACCATATTTCTCATATTCGATCTCACACAATGCCACTTCTCCTTATCTTGCATCATCCTACCCGTGATTTTTGAAATCTCATATATTTATCTAGAGTGATGATTCCATGACGGAGTATCGTGTTCTTTATTTATGACCGCGTGTGCATAAACTCTAAAACTCCAATCCATCCATCGTGCATCTAAACACATCCGAAAAAATAATATCAACTAAATTTATGTAGAAATCTATAATTTATCAAAAAACTATCTGTTTCATTATTTAAAATCGATTACATTAAAAGAAGAAGCTTGATCGCATTTGTTTACAAAGACTACTTGCATGAATTTTTCACCCTTGAAGACACAATGTTATATATTCAAAGCATGAAAATCACTAACATAGAATTTTGAAGAAAATAACTCAACAAAAGTAGTTTAACTGTGGAGAGATTCATCATAAAATGACAACTTTATAGTAGCATGCCTCATCTATTCATGACTTTAATGTTTTTCATTTCATGCCGCACTACATAATAGTAGTATTTAATTCATGATAAAATGTCATTCATGATAGAATGTTGCACTGTGGGATCTATGATTGTGGATGTAATCTATGACTATGAATATATTCAAGCATCAGTTGTAATGTTGTTTAGATTCATTATTTTATAATTTTTGAAACATTTTATGATGTATTGTAAATGTTGTTTGGGTTTAGAAATCACAATTTTTTAATTTTTTTAGCAAGTATTGCTAATATTTTTGTGAAAAAAATTCTATTTAGTTATATGTGTTATGATGCTCTTTTTTTTAATTCATAAATTTCTACATGTTTTTCAAAATGGTGTTTGTTGTTTTATTTGTCTAATAAAATTCTATATATACTAAGAAATATATTTTAAAGAGTTTTAATGAGTTTAATACATGAATTCGACCATGCCAAAACTATTAATTGAATATACATGGTGTTTAAATGGGTAATGGTAATGTTATTCCATTTTATTATTTTAAAATTCCATAGTGTGAAGAAATTTTAGGAAACTCTCACATAATGAGAATGAAAGGAGTGAACAAGATGACTATTAGTGATTTGTCTATAAATAATGAACAAGGCATGGAGTTAAGCATCATGGATATGTTTTTATTAATGTGATCATTGTAACAAAAGCAACATTGATTTTCACATCAATTTTTCATTTGTTTTTAATTTTTGACTGATACTTATTTTTTAAATCTTTTCTTTATCTTTTTGTTCTTAAGCATCAATTTATGTTCTTATCAATCAAAAAGAATGTTTGGTTTCAGTTATTATTTTTAACCAAAACGCTTGTCCTTTGGTTGTGACTGCAAAAAAAAAAGATATTATAGGTTGTGACTTTAGTAAAAATTCATGTATTTGTGGATCTAGGTATTTTAAATTCACTGTGTTTAAATAGGTTATCATTCTTTTAAATGTGAGGTGTTTAGTGTGTAACAATTTTCTCATCGGGTTGAGAAGATTGAAGAGTAGAGTATGATATTTGTGATCTGAAATAATATAAAAATCACGTGTTCATATTTTATTCATTATGTATTATATTCTAGACATTAAACTACAAGGTTGCGTCAAAGAATAATAAAAAATATTTGATTATTTGATTTATTATTTTTAAAAGGACTATTCTCCCCCTCTAGATCATTATTGAAATCTAACTGGGACTAAGAATATATACATATTTATATATTACCAACACAACATAAAAAAGAGGATATTCTGAGAGTTTTTTTTGAAAAAAGAACATGTTACACATAATAAAAAACAACGGGAAATTTTGGATGGAATGAGAGTCTATATAGAATAACTCAATATTTCATGGTATTTGTCACAGGATATGAATATCATCACAATTAGTTTTGGTGGTTACACACACCATATTGCAGGAATTAACTATTTAAGATGAAAATCCTAATTTCATTGGAAATTAATTTATTTATGAAAATCATAATTTCATTGAAAATTAAATATCAATTTGACTCAAATAATATTTTTTGCGATGTGATTCCACATTACATCACAAATACTACAATGGTGCAATAAATAAAGATTAAATATGGTCAGAAACATTTGCAATGGATCGGGATATCCATTCCAAAACCCTTTTCATTCGCCGCTATAAATATTTAAAGTGGGAATTACTTATAATGGATTTCGTCACAACAAATATATCCTATATAAGTCCTAATTCAGTATCCTCACAGCATAATTTCTGAACTCATCTTTGATTTTTCTCTCTTTTATATATCATATCTCCTTATATATATTTGAATTTTTACAAGAATATTATCAGAATCAATACAATATATTTGTTTCAGTAAATCGTTGTTCTTAATGTATTTATTGAAATTATTTAATAGATAATATTTTTCTTTAATTTGTATTAGGAATGAATAATAATAATAACAAATAATTATTTTTAATTTATTTTAATTAATAGTATCTATAAATAAATAGTCATTATTATTAATGTTTAGGAATAATTATGAACAATTTGTATTAATGAGTAGTGATTAGAAGTAAATAATAACAATTAGCAGTAATAAGTATTAATTTGTGGTAATTATAAATAAATAAAATTAATTAAAAACAACTATTAATAATTACTGTAATTAGTAATAATAATCGATTATTATTAATAGTCAGTAATAATTTGTAGTAAATAGTAATAATTACTTATACATAATTATAATTAGCAATAATTACCAATAAATAGTAATAATTAGTAATAATTACCGATAACTAGTAATAATTAGTCATAAATAGTAATAATTTTAGATAATTGGTTATAATTAAGGATATTTAGTAATAAATAGTAAAAATTGCAAAAAATTAGAAATAACTAGAAATAATCACCAATAGTTAAAAGTAATAAGTAATAACTACCGACAATTAGTAATAATTAATAATAAATAGTAATAATT
This sequence comes from Viscum album, assembly GCA_963277665.1. Lineage (NCBI taxonomy): Eukaryota > Viridiplantae > Streptophyta > Magnoliopsida > Santalales > Viscaceae > Viscum > Viscum album. The sequence goes on from OY728139.1 coordinate 293,248,907, forward strand.
AGTAACAATTAACGATAAATAGTAATCATTAGAAATAATTATGAATAATTAGTGATAATTAATAATAATTTCTTATAATTAATAAGAAATAGTAATAATTACAGATAATTAATAATAATCAGAACTAAATTGTAATAATTATCGCTAATTATTAATAATTACCAATAATTAATAACATTTTTATTATTATTACTAATAAATAGTAATAATTTTCTTATATAACAAATAATTAGTAATAATTGCATATAATTAGTTATAATTTGTAATAATTATCAATAATTAGTAATAATTATTAACAATGACTGATTATTGTTAATAATTATTGATAATTACAAATAATCAGAAACAATGTTCAATAATTAGTAATAATTATTCATAATTGGTAACAATTACCTATAAATACTGATAATTAGTAATAATTATTGATAATTATTATTAGTTTGTAATAACTGTCGATAATTAGTGATAACTGGTAACAATATGTAATAATTATTACTAATTAGTAATAATTAGTACTAATTATTAATAATTAGTATTAAATATTGGTAATTAGTAATAATTACGTATATGTAGTAATAATTAATGATAATTTGTAATAATTAGTAATAATTAATAATAAATACTGATAATAAGTAATAATTAATGATAATTAGAAATAATTAGTATTAATTTCTGATAATTTGTAATAATTAGGAATGATTATTAAATATTTGTAATAATTATTAATAATTAGAAATAATTAGTTATAATTAGTACTAAGGAATTATAATTAGTAATAATTAGTAATTATTAAAGATATTTAGTAATTATTGATAATAATTATGGATAATTTGAAATATTTTGTAATAAATATCGATAATTAGTAATAATGTGTAATAAATAGTAATAATTACCATTAGTTAGTAACGATTAGTAATAACTAATGATAATTAATGATAAACAAACATCATTATAAATAAATTCTAATTAGTAATAACAAATACATTTAATTAGTAATAAATAATAATTATTAGCCATAATGACTAATAATTAAAGACAATTATTTCTAATTTATAATAATTAGTACTAATTATTAGCAATTAGTAAAAATTAGAAATAATTATTGTTAATTAGTAATAAATATTAATAGTTATATAAAATTAGGAATAATTATTAATAATTACTGATAAAAAGTAATAATTATCAATAAATAATATTAATTATTGAGAAATACTACTAATTAGTAGTAATGATTGATAAAGATTATTATTTATTAATAATTAATGATATTTAGATGAAATATCTTATAATTATTAATCATTGTTAATGATTATAAGTAATTAGTATTTTTTATTTTTTATTTTTTTATTAGGTCATCTCATCCATCTATCTGATTAATCATAATAAATATTTCATTTTTTTTATTATTTAAAAGTTAATTGAACAAATAATTAATTAATATTTTTTATTATGAAATAATTATTTGATAACCATTTTTAAATCAAATGTTCCTCATATTTATCCTATATATATTTATGGTGTCCCAATTTTTTAGTATTTTTATCATCAAACCCAAAAAAATTATCATAAGGAACAGTTAAGTGTCAATCTAAGAAATGTAATTTTTGGATTTCTGAAATATCTGAAAATGTTAGATTTTATACATTGTGTTTTTTTCTAAAAAATTATCATTTTTTGTATCAAAATTGTTGGATAATTTAATAATAATATAAAAATATTTTTTTTCAGATCCATGAATGTTTTTAACAATAGAAAACGAGGTTTGGGCTCCGTAATTTCAACAAATAGAAATTTAGAATGATAATTTAACTCCCAAAATAGAAGTATATCAGTTTTATGAGTTGATAATGTCTTATAAGGATGCCTTATATCCAAGTTATAAGATAGATAAATAGTAATTTGTCACTAAATTATTTGATATTAAATCAAATAATGGAATGCCAAATAGTTTTTTTGATATAATATTTCTATCCTATAAAATTACATGAAAGTGAGAGTTTGTCCCTAATTTCAGTATTGATTATCAAATATCCATGAATGTTCAAATGATTTAATCTCATATTATAGTGAAAATGATTCATTAGTTAATTACCCTATATGTAAACAATTTAGGTACAAAGAGTTACAATGAGGAAAATATAAATTTTTTCATTTTATATAGATGAGGTATTTCTCACAGAAAACTAAATTACAGGGTTTATTTATGTCTCACATCATAACCTCATTGATGACATGGCACAAATATAATGTTTATATCTGTAAAAGATTATAACATCATTGTAATTACGATTCATGGAAAATGTTTGATTTGGTGAATCCATCCTTTTCTTTAAAATATTATAAAAAATGATTTAGTATTTATACTAATGATTTTTCTCAATTTGGATCATATGGTACCTAATGTTCTTGGTGTCAAATGTTTATGGATATCTATTACTCACTTCCTTATATGATGATGAAGTATGTATATATTTATTTGACATTACTAATTCCAAGATATCAAAAAAATAATTTTGATGTTTATTTTATGCCACTGATTAATGATTAATATGTAATGTGGATTAATATAGTCAATACATATTTTTTAGCTTCAAAACTGATTTTTATAATGAAGGAAACATATTTTTTTAGAAATTAGATAGTTTCTAGAATATTTAATTATTACTAACTAGAGTACATATGGTCTAAAACCATGTATATATTGTATTAGTGACAAAAAATTGTTAATTCTTTTAAATGGAATAAAACCATGTTACTTCAACTGTCATCATAGATTTATTTTTCTAGACCATCTGATCCATAAAAATAAAAAAAAATTCAAAAAATAAACAATTCAAAGAAGTGGACCTCCATTAGTGATTTCATATATTGATTTAAAAGATATTTTCTCTTCCTTACCTCATGTTATATTCTACCAAAAAATAAACCAAAAAAATGATTCATTTAGGAAATATCAGAATTCGATAAGATGGACATTTTTTGGGATGTTCCATATTGTTCTCATTTTTTGGCCCTTCATATATTAAATTCCATGCATACTGAGAATAACGTTTTTGATAACATAATTTATAGAGTTTTGGACATTCTTGTTAAGAATAAATATATTATTATGGCCCAATTTGATCATGCACACATTTACATACATCCATAACAAGAGTTATTTGACAATTATAGATCACATAGTTTAATGATGCAATAACCTTTGTATTTATAAAATTATTTTTTTCATTACAGAATTAAATTATTAAATTCATTATAAAGGTATAATGAAATATGTGTTATTCATATAAATTAAGGAATCCATAATAATAGAATATAGACATGACCTATGAAATTATAAATAAAATTTAGATATCGTTTAAGTGAAAAAATGTAATATTTATATCATGTAATCAGTAAATAAATGTTTTGGAAATAATAAATTATGTGTTGGGATTTTTTGAAATGTAAATAATAATTTTCAATTCTATAATTAATATAATTATTTAAAAGAAATTTAGACCCCATGAAATATATTAAAAAATTAATAATTTTTTCCTAGGATTATAAGATACTTTTATGAGACATTAATTAATTTTTCAAATGGTCATCACAATAGTTATAATATTAAAATCTGTATTTTTTGAATAAATGATGATTTTAATTAAAAATTAAATTTATTATATTTAGAAAATTACATTAAAAAAATTGAGTTCATTTTTGGATTCAATAGGTCAAAAAATGGTTAGGTAGAATGTTTTCGATATTTCTAAAATAGTTGAATTTTTGGTGAATACTGAAGCACGAAAATGTACAATAAAAGCTATATTCATGAATTATTGAGTCATATATGATGTTTGACTGATTTAAGAACCTTTGTTTCGAACTCACATGCACTAGTTACTTTATTTAGTGTAAAAATCCACATTATTCAGAGTCTTGTGCCTAAATAATAAAAAAATGAATAAAATATTCAAAAAACACCCCCTCCACTATAAGTACCACAAATCACATCCTCTTGTCTTTAAAACTCAAAATACTTTTATATTTTCCAAGATTTTGACTATACAATTACTAGGAATCTACCCCATATCTGACAGACTTTGATCTCACCAAAATTCTAAATGCAATTTCTCTAAGGAGGTTCTCAAGGAGAACAACTTAAGAGGTAAAATCTTCTTTTATTTTCTTTTTAATTTATATTATTTTCTTATTATCTTCTCACCCATCCTCTTACAAGTGAAATTATAACTATAGTATCTTATATTTAATGTAATGTTATTTTTTAAATGGAATATCCATTAACAAACCTCTCCACTTCTCTTATTATTCTAAAAATGAAAATATCATTGGTGATGTATCGATTTACCATCATCAGGGATGGTGTGTTTTCATTTTACTTTACCTCCTTCAATGTTGGTCATAAAACCATTATTATGTTTAACATTTCAATATGTAAATTTTATCTTTTTAAATTATTTTTAACTAATATATACATAAATTTAATTAAAATGAAGTTTGTTCATAATGGCCATAAAATCCACCAAAATAAATTAAATCATTTTCATTAATGTTTTATCTAATAAATCACCCTCATATTTGAAAAAATGATATATGATATCATTTAAGAATATGGAAACATGTCAATACCATTTAATTTCACTTCTAAGGATCTTATTACCTTGGGAAAGAAAAATACATAGTTAACCAACCGTGGAATCCATGAAATAAATGCACCTAAAATAATGAAAATAAAACAATATTATTAATAAATGGGAGAAAATGTGTTATAAAAATATCATATAAGTTACAATAAATATAAATATAGTTTTTTAATTTATTTATAACACTCTTTAAAAAAGTATACATGAGGTCTGGAAACTTTGGAAGGATGAAAAATGAGAGGGATGAGACTCTTCAACTAAAACCCTGTTTTAAATGTTCTAAAAATTTATTCTTATAAAACATTATATTTCATGTCCTTGTATTATAAATGTTTATATATATATATATGGAAATAATTTTTTTTGAAATTTGAAATTTTCTAATATTTCGAAGAGGGATCAATTGCAGTTTTTATATAAGGGATGTTTCTTTAAAAATCCTATTTTAAATTTCTATTTTAAAAAAATTCCAAATGAATGTTTTTTGATTCATTTATTGTGATTATTTTCTTTTCTTGGTAATTTTTTTATAATGAAGGGTGGGAACTATATCACTTTATAATTCATTATGCATGTTTATGTTGGTAGTTGACTGCAACAGTTATTAGAAGTGTAACTATGATGGTTACATCATAGGGTATCTTTGAGGGCTATATTGTAAGGTACTCTTCTGGGTTACAAATCATAGGGTTTCCAAGAGGGATAAAATCCTATATAAGTATAGTATATAAATGATTCTACGAGTTAGCTAAATTTTTCATTTATTCATTTTATGATTTATGGAAATATCATGTTTTTAAAAAGTATATGGTACTTAAAGGGTGATAAGTATGTCTTTGTAAAAATGATTTCATATGTTTATATGTATTTATGTACTAATAGTTTCTTTATTTTTTTTACATCCCTTACTGATCTTATTTTTTCTCATGTTAGGTTTTAAAATGTTTTTCACAATGTTTAAGGTTAGGTAAGAGGAAAGAAGAAGCCATGATGAATGTTGACAAGATTTTTCATGAAAGGAAAACATGTTTTATTAGTTCTTAATATTGATGTATTATGAAAAATGGATACAATTTTAGTTGCATCTACTCTGTATGATTGTGGTTTGTAAACTAATTATCTAAAACTCTAATCCTAAAAGATAATTCGGAATGTGAGAATGTGAATTATATTTTAATTAACTATATTATGTAATTCTTAAGTAATGGATCTTATAGTTGGTATTAGAGCATGATTTAGATAAATTTAGGTGTTAGGAAAATATTAATAGAATAAAATAAATTATTTTTTCCTCTTGGTTTTGTTGAAATGAAATAGATTTTTAAGATTACAATGTTTCTACATCTATGATATGTCTATTCAGAATGGTTTTCCATAGAAGAAACAGGGAATCCTAAGTGGGATGGAAAATAGAAGATGATTTCATTCTGAATCCACAACTTAGAATGGTGGGAATTTAAACTAATCATTTTTTAACCATAATGGGTTATTTAATGTAGACAACAAATGGAAGTTGAATCCATTAAAGATAACATTTAGTTCTACCATGAAGAAACATGACAATGGTAGAACATTTTATAAATAAAAAACTCCTCCTTTTAGTAGGTCTTCTGACCCAGTGGTGGTTGAAAGGTGGATTAAATACCATGAAAAGGTATTCAATGGAATGATTTGATCAGATAATCAAAATGTTACTCATGGTTTTTATTGTTTTGAAGGTGAAGTTGACTAGTAGTGTTTCATGGTTGAAAATATCTGGGAGAGATAAGACATTGATGCCTTAGAATGGGATGAATTTAAAAATATTTTACTTGAAAAATATTTCCCTAAGGCTGTTCATTGAAGGATGGAAAATCAATTTCTTGATTGAAAAAAGAAAGATGATTTAGTGGCCGTGTAGGAATAAAACTTCACTTGTTTGTGAATGTATACTCTAACTCATATTCAATATTTAATTATTAAAATAAATTATTTTTACTTTGGATTGAAGGTAAGATACCAAAGGTCCTTGACATCCCATGAATTAAAAATTTATGAGAAAATTTTATGACGTGATGAGAGGATATAAATGGAGTTTGTTGATGGTCACATGTACATTGAAAATAATCTGAATAAATGAACTAATTGGAAAGATATTGGTAAGTAGAAATCAAATAAATCTCATGGAAAGAAATTCCAATTTATAGTTTTTTCAATGTGTGTTAAAAATCCCCCTGGGGAATTCCTTTACATCTGGAAAGTGTTTTTGATGTGGTATGATTATAAATATGGCTTAATATTCCAATGAAATTGATCCCATGTTTACTTATGAGAAGAAAACAATAAAGTGTTTTAAATGTGGGGACATGGAGAATTATGAGAATACCTTCCCAAAGGAGGATGTGAATGATGGGAAGAAGCCAATATTTAAGTAGAAAGGACTAGTTAAATCAATTGAGGATAATTCAAATGATGTTGGGCCATCCAATTAAGTGGTATCAGGTACATTTTTTTATAATTAATTGTTTTGTTTCTTGTTTGATATAGTGTCTCAACATTCTTTTATTATTGATAAATATTCTGGGAAATTGAATATTTCACATCAAGAAATGATACTAAAACATTTGTTAAAAACATTAGGGGAAATATTAAAGGGAAAATGAATTATAAGAATCTTCCTATTATTAAAAATATAAATACATTACATGTAATACTTTTTTTCCTAAGTAGAGTTTTGTTTCTGGGTATGGATTGGTTTTTTGTTAATCTTCTTAAGATTGATTATAGAGCTAAATGAGTTTTTTATCATAAAGAGTGTAATTTTTATACAAGAATGAACCCATTCCATTGATAACATATCTGGAATATGGGAAAATTTTAAAAGATAGAAATTAATGTCATCATTCACATATTTTTAAAAACTACTGAACGGTTCATATTAATGATGTTATAGTAGAAAATGAATACCATGATGTTTTCTATGATGAGTTTTCTAGTGTTATATCTGATTGGAAAGATTAATTTACTATTGTATTAGTTTATGATGCTAAGACAATTTCAAAACCCCAATCAAATAGCTCAAGTGGAACATCTAGGATTGAAAATGTTATTATATGAGTTTCTTGATAAAGGTTTCAGTTATCACAGAACTTCACCATGGGGTGCTCATATTTTTGTTTTATGAAAATAAATATGGTTTGATGAGAATTTTCACTAGATATAGTGATTTTAATATCATCACTGTTATGAATATGTATCCATTATTGCATATCGATGAATTGTTTTATAACGACCCGAAATTCTATCAATGAAATATTCCTTATTATAATTTTGTTATATAGTATAAATCACATAAAATCACATATATAACACAATAAAAACTTTATAAATGAACGATGAAAGAAATAATAGGTATTTATAGAAATTAAGGAACATAAACAAATTGAATAGTTTCATGAACTATGGAATAGTAATGTGTCCCTTAAGAATAGTAACCCATCTGATAGAATAGTAATATCACTTATTACAGTATTAATAAAATATATACAACTTATAAGTGAAATTATGATGAAAATTATATCACAAAATAAGTAAATGTATGTTTTAAAAAATGATAAATTAAGTCTTGGTATTTTTGTTAATCATAAATTCGTATTTAAAAGATAATTTATTTTTATAAAACAGATTCATAAATATATATATTTTTGTTTTATTTTATTTAATAAGGTGATTCCTTGGCCCAAAATGGCCAAATCACAACTATTATTAAAAGAATGTTTACAGGAGTTGAATGTAAAAGATTATATTACAACATTTTTCATGAAAGGAAATAAGATCTATAGGGAGGTCTTCAAACTAGGAAATGTTTTGATATACTCCCATGTTGGCGAGACCATCTACAACTGTGTTTCCTTCTCAAAAAACATGTGTGATGACATAGTTAATATCGATAAGTAAATTATTTCATTCCATATAACACGTAGTAATCTACCATGCAAGATACGTTATGCTATTCCAAATCGCTTGTATGATGGTCATCTAGTCACGTTCAATCTAGAGGTTGTTCCAACCAAAGAGCTTCGCAAAGTCCAGGGAATGTATCAAACTCAGCATCTTAGCTTATAGGGAAGTGGAAATGCCACAATTACCCCTGAAACATCCAAGAATCTGACCGAGGTGATTCCAGAAGACAGAACCACGCCCTACCGGGCCCGATTTTCCCTTGGAGGTGCCATCAATATTGATTTTGATCCATATAGGGAGAGGGACTATCTAGAACACTTGAAGAGAGTGATGTAGATTACAGAAATTGTAGTTAATCTGTAGACGCTTCAAGTTTCCAAAGTCATGCACAATGTGGTGGAAATGTCCCTTATACAAAAAAGCATATTCATGTATTGTAATAAGGATTCACATCCGACCTGCTTTTATATTGAGTGATTAATTATTATGAATAATATCATTCTGATCATACCATATCACATGGTTGAGCTCAACAACTATAGTAAGGAAGAGGTTCCTGATTTTTTGAGAGCCTTCCATTTCTTCACATTTCTTTATTTGAGTTTTCACATAGTCAAGAATCAACCTTCTGCAATCAAATATGTCAAAAATATAGTTCCAAAGATCAGAAGTAGTAACGAAATAATGGAATAGATGGTTATTATATTCCCTATGTTGATTACATATTTTACACTTAGAGAAAAGATGGATTCTAAAAGATTAGAGGAAATTTTTAGTGGGGACTCTGTTTTGAGTAAGACGCCAGATGAGATTGAATCTCGAAGGTTTAATCCAAGGTTTGTTAAAAAGAATCAGTTATCTTTAATCATTCTTAGAGTTACAGAAATAAATATTTTATTAATTTTTAGAGTTAAGAATACCATTGTGGGCTGGTTCCCAAATTAAGAAATCATCAGTATAAGTGAAATAGTAGTTTTCGATGACATTCAGAATAATATCATAGAGGTGATAATGTTGAGATTTTAAAATATCTCTGATAGTTCTATTGATATTTTCAAAAGATTTATTAGGAGATATCATAGAATTTAAAGGTGTTCCAGTCCAGTTATCCAACCATAATTTCATAGAGGAGTCTCTAGAGACCATCCATCTCGAATTATTCATAATATTAGTGAAGGAGGGTTTGATAGAATCCAATATGGAAGAAATAATTAAATTTTAATTTCCCGCCTTATGTTTTTCAAGGAATCTATTTTTTAGATAGGAAATAGCATCTAATGTATTTTGAATAATGTTCCAAGTGAATCTAGCATGAAGGGATTAAATAAAGAATTTTAAATTTTTTATACCAATACCACCATTCTCAATGGGCCTGCAACAGGTTGACCAGAGAATAGTCACAAGTTTTATTTCTAGAGTACTACTGGTCCAGATGAAATTATTAATAGTGATGTTCATATTTTTAATAAGTCCAACATGCCATTTATAGACCATCATGGAGTAAACCATCTTGGAGACTATAGTAGATTTAACAAGGCAATTCCTACCAACCATGGAGAGAGATTTACCTTTCCAAGAAGAAAGCTGGTTTAGAATTTGTACAACAATAGTCACAAAGTGACAAGACTTGGGCCTTTCCCAAAAGATAAGAACACGAAAATAAGTGAATGGGAGCATACCTTCTTTCAAATCGAGGTCACTGACAATGATACACTTTTTGGAAAGAAAGTTCTTCCGAAAGAATGTGTAGGATTTGTTCCAAATAAGGGTTTAGCCAGAAACCTCTTCATAGTGTGAGAGCACAGTTTTGAGATTAAGAATGTTCCTTTTATCACCTCGAAGGAAAATAATGACGTCATCAGCTTAAAAAAGGTGAGTAGAATCATTCAAATTCTTATGGTCATGGATGGGTTTTATCGTATTCTAGACCACCGGTCGGTTGATTAGATGAATAAGATAGTCTTCCGCTATCGAGGTGATGGTGGAAGAAATGGGATCGCCATGTCTGACACCATTAGTACATTTAGAGTATCCCTTGGGAGATCCATTGATCAAAATGGAGATAGACATTGAGTTTAATAGAGTTCTGATTTTAGTAATGAAAGAGTCACTAAAACCAAAACCTTGCAAGACTTTGAAGATAAACCCCCAGTCCATAGTGTCAAAGGCTTTTCTGATGTCATGTTTAATAGCTATGTTGCCTCCTCTATTATTTTTATTCAAGTTATTGACACACTCAGAGGCAAGATAGATACAGTCTTGAATGCATATACCCTTTATAAAACCAAATTGGTTCTAGGAGACAATTTTGTCTTCGATAGTTGAAGTTCTATTAACAATGTTTTTTGTGATGATTTTATAAAGAGTATTGATAAGAAAAATGGGTCTAAATAGGTGAATCATAGAGGGATTATCCACTTCAGGGATTAAGGTTGAAAATGGTCATTGAGAGCATGAGTAATCACCCTATTAAAAAAAAATATTTTACCATTTTACAAACATCGAAATGAATCACATCCCAATAATGTTGAAAGAAACCAATATTAAAGATCTTAGTACCCGAAGAAATATCAAGATTCATACTAAAGACAATGTCTTTGATTTCAGACTCTATTGTAGTGTTGAGGAGGAAGGTGTTTTCATCATCAGTTACCACTAAAGGAATGACCTCTAGAAGGAAGTCTTTTTTAATATCTAAACCATTGAAGATGGATTCATAGTAGGAGAAAATATGATGAGCGATGTGTTATTCATTGTCAAGCACGTTTTCCCCATCCTTTAAAAAGGTTAACGTCCTACAAGCCTTATTGATTCGTTGAAGTGAGTTATAGAATTTGGTATTTTTGTCACCATAGGTTAACCATTTAACTTTAAAGGATTATTTTCTCAAATTTTCTTTAAATGTGAGAAAAGAGTTTAGTTTGACCGCCATGTCTAGTTCTTAAGGAGGATCAGTGTTGAGGTCAGAGGTCGTGTTATTGTTTTGAATATCATTGAGTTATTTCTCAAGAATCATGATCTAATTTTTAACATGTTTGGATTTAGAGGTGCACCAAGATTTTAGATCCTTTTTTAGATGTTTTAATTTGAGGTTATAGGAAAAGGTATCATTGTTATGAGACATTGAGGACCAAAAGTTTTGGATGATGTGGGTGCACTCATCATCAGATAACCACATATTGTTTATTATGAAAGGGAACTTGGGTTACATGTATTTGGAGGAGACATTGACCAGGATGGGGTGATGATCAGAGTTCAGCCTATGAAGAGTCGTGCAAGAGATAATGTCCCATTTACTAAAAGTAGGAAAATTCAAGAAGGATCTATCCAATTTGGAGGAAACAAATTTGTTATAAGGTCTAATAAACAAAGTGTATTCCACACCAGTGAGATTTATTTAAATGATATTTTTTTCTTTGATCAAGGATTTATATTCTATCCTGGATATAGAAGCATGATATTGTCAAATTTTCTCAATTGAGTTAAGAATGGAATTAAAGTCACTAATAAAAAACTAGGGGGCATTAATGATAGTTCCTAGATATGAGAGATCATTCCAAATAGTTCTTCATTCTTGATATCTATTTTTAGCATAAAAAAGGAAAAAAATTATGTGTTCCATCAATATTGAAGTTGAAAGTAAGGATCTGGTTAGATATATTGAAAACACTAATATTTTGTAAATAAGAGTGTGAAAAAATCCATAAGGAATCAATATTGAGATTATTATTGATAGAACTAGTAAACACATAATTATGTTGAAATAAATTAGAGTATTTAGTGGAAAAAGTAATTTTTTGTTTTGCAATAGCAAATAACATAGGATGATGTGAGTTAACCATTATTTTTAAAACAATGAACATGTCAAAGTTAGTGATACGATGACAATTCTAAAAGAGTATCTTCATTTAAACCTAAATTTGGAGTTAGAACTCCCCTTTTTCTTTTTTTCAAAACCTCTATTTCTAGTAGACCTTCTAACCTCTTGGGTGATAGTGGTATGTTCTTATTCATTTATAGATTTGATAGTATTTTTCATTGTAAGTTCCTTTATTAGATCATTTATAGTTGAATCTGTATAATTATTAGAACACAGCAACAAAATATTGATATATTTTTTAGAAATCAAGTTTCAAGACTTCATAAAGAATTCATCACTAACTATAAGTGGAGAAGTAGGAGTATTTGGATCCTTTGAAGGAGTTTTGGTATGCTTTTTAACAATTTCTAGATCTGAAAAATGACACTACATCAGTAATAAGGTGCCATTATTTTCCTACATATTATTAGGGTCATGTACTGAGGGTGTATTACTGTGTTTAACAGATTGAGTTTTTGTTTGTGTTATGTCTTGAATAGCCTTAGGTATGATGGTCAGGTTCTCAGGGTCGACAGGACTGCTAAGAGATTTAATGTGTGCAATGGGAGAAGAAACTAACTCATTCTATTTTTTTTGGTTTCATTATTTTTTTTTTCAAGAGTAGAATCATTGTTATCTGTACAATATGTGCTATTTTTATCAAAAAACAGATATCTTATCAGGTTGAATTAATGAAGCATTAAGGGATGGGTCTGGTTTCTCCACCCTATAATCCTCTATTGGTTGAAACTTCTTAGTGTAGCCTTTGAGATCCTGCATTTTAGGATCCTATACTAGGGGTGTAATTTATTTCAATGGTTTGACAGTTTCCAATTACTTGGAAATAGTTGAAGTCACCTTAGTATTAATTGATTGTGCAATGTCTGGCATAGTCTTTGGGTTACATTGTATATTCCCAGATTTTATAGTATGGCCAGCTAAATTAGGATTTTTAGAACAATTAACAGAAGTACTTTCAACTTGAGGAAGAGAGTCTAAGTCATTTTTTTACTATTGATTTGATTCATATCCCTGAAGTATCATTGTTGTTTAATAGGTATGGGTCTTGGGACTGTATAATAACATAAGTTGGGGTGTTCACATCCACAGTTTTAAAAGAATTTCCCTTGGGAAATTAAAAATACGAGGGGATGAAGTGCTTGGACAGCATGTAATGCACTTCAAATGATTAGGTGGTTTATCCCTCCTACCCAGGGTATGTTCAACATTTTTTATGAGAATGGAACTTGAGATATGATCATATGGACATGTATTAAGTTATTAATTCTCTATGGATAACCAAATAGTGTCTAAGACCCTAATTTCAATTTCTTCTAAGAGGAATTTATCATTAATGGAGTTTGCATCCTATTTAGAAATATTAGACCAGTTAGTACCCGAGTTCTCCCCTATGTGTTCCAAACTATTTGATTTTTTCACCCATGTTTCAGATTTTTTTTGAGTGGTTTAGGTATATTTATCAAGGGAGATTCATCATTTATATTTATCCTTATTTCCTTCTAATCATTTTTAGTTAGTTGATTTACTTGTTTTATAATCACTATACAGTTGTATATTTTATGACCAATTATCTTATAATGGTCACAAAAGGGAGGTTTTCTCTCATATTCTATTCTAATTTGAGTTCTATAGTCATTATCATTGTAATTAACAGTATTGGGAAGCTTTGAATCATGGTTAATTTACACCATAACTCTTTCAAAGAGTCATATGTCGGCATTTATGGTTCAATGATCAATTTTGAGGGGAGATACTATGTAGGGAAAAATACTGTTAAGAAATTTTTGGGGCCACAAGAACTAATTAAGTACATGCAGTTTGATATTGACTTGTGCCATTGTGTTAATATATGTATAGTGAATGAAAGTAGATTACCTATAAGAATGTATAAGAAATTCTAGTTTTAGATTAAGGTTTCATGTCTCCCAAACACTGTCTAGGTCCTCTTGTGTTTTCAACAGAATGTGAAAATATCCTTTTCCTATTGGGATTAGTTTCTAGTTCGAAGAATTCCGGTAGTGTGCAATAAAAGAATGTAATTCAGATAAATGACAAGGGAGGTTAAATTTTAGGTAGGAGATGTGGCCCATGATAGAAAATTTTCATATTTTCATGAGTTGTTAAGGTGAATCAGGGTATGATTTTACCAAGAACCCATCTCCATCAAGCCTTTTAACAAGGGGATGCTTCATCGTGATTTATTTACATAGATCTGTACTCTTCAGAGCATCTAGTAATTAGATTCCCTGGGATCTACTAGGGAAGGAACGATTGTGAGAATTTTCATCAGGGGAATATTCATTATATTTTTTCATAACATTAACATGAACATGGGGCACCTGATTCATATGAGGAGTCACAAAGTGGTGGGAATAGAATCCCCCTGGCAAAAGTAAATCTGCCATGCTCGTATAGATCGAAGGAATCTGGTGAGGAAGCTCTTATCACTCCATATTTTTAGGGAGATATGGTCTACCATATCTCTAGAATCCCGACCATTCATCCCTATAGATTTTGTTTTCTTATGATTATAACATAATTTTTTGATACTGGAATTAATTTTTCAAAATGTTATATAGTCAGGTATAATTTTAAAATTAGTACTTTTTAAGTAAATGATGATTTTAATTAAAAATTAAATTTCTCACAGTTATATATTTATCTTCATAAGATAGATTCCATTTTTGAGTTATTCAAGTCAAAAATTGGTAAGGGTATTGTTTTTGGATTTTTCTAAAATAGTTGATTTTTTTAAGAGTGAAATATGTTATTTTCGATATATGGTAAGTAAATTCATTCTTGAATCATGCTTGATTCATGGATGATGTATGTGTTTATTATTTATAGATCACATGCATTATTTACTATATTTAGTCAAAATAATCCACACTATTCATAGTCTTGATTCAAAATAATAAACTAAGGAATATAGTAATAAAAAAACACCTCTCTCTTCCACTATAAATACCACCAATAACCATATCTATTCCTCACACCTTTAAACCCTTGACTCTTTTCTAAATTCAACCCAAAAAACATCCCAAGTGTCTCCCCAATATCTAGGATCATTTTTTCTTAATAAACTATAATACTCAATCACCTTAAGGAGGTTTTCAAGGAGATGAATTCAAGAGGTAAAAACCACTTTATTTTTATTTTTATTTCTTTTCATTTTCTTTTCATTTCATTTTTTATAATCACATCCCATTATCCAAGTGACATTATAAATACATTATAATTTATATTCTATAATGTTCTTTTCTTAATTGAATAAACCATCACCATTTTTTCCCTATACTTTTTATTCTAAAAATGAAAAATCGTCCCTGATGTGTTAATTTATCACATTCAAGGACGATGATATTTCAATTTCCTTTACCGCCAACAATTATGGTCATAAAACAATTTGTATGGTTAAAAAAATCTAATATATTTATTATATATTATTTAATTTTCTAGATTAATTATTTATACATAATATAAAACAATAGAACAAAACTAGTCTGTGTTGATCGAGAAAAATCTAAATTAATCTAAACGATTATCGTTAATGTTTTATTTAATGATTTTCCCTCATAACAAGAATACAAATAATATTTAAGACAAAATAAACTACTGGATATTCATTAAAAACATATAATTTTAATTTGGTAAAACTATTATCATTCTAAATAATCATTCATACATGTATACAAATGAACCAATCAAGAAAACTGAGGAAATGATCACTCCCAAATAATAAAATTGTATCTTGTAACTCATCAAAAAGTCTATAAATTAACATAATAAATTTATAGTAATAAAATAAATATTGAAAAATTTATGAATTAAATTAATTATTGGATTTAATTTTATTATCCAGGACATTAAATTCATGTTCATAATAATTTCTAATAAAAAGTATGAGATTCATTCCGAACATCCATTTTTTTCCTTTGGTTTACACTTTATATCTATTTAACCCAATGTAACTATAATTTTCCTTTTATATAATTTCTCTACATTTTATTTATATATTGAAAATTCATTTATCTAAATCAGTACATCTTTTTTTATGGGGAAATACATGTTTTGAAAATGTACCCTTCTCAGTTATTTATAATAAGAAAACATGATTAATGGTCACTTATAAATTTTTTAACCATTTTCAAGTGCACTCTGTAATCTACATTAATAAAAAATTATTTTCATAAAATAAATTATTTTTTCATTAAAACTATCTTGGTTTATTTTTGGATTTAAAAAAATATATTTTTTTCTTTTGAAGGAATCATTAATATTTTCCTTGAACCAAACTAAAAATATTTCATTTCTAAAGTTTATTAAACATGTTTTTTATATTTTTTCACTTTTTTTACATAAATTATCATAATCTATTCCTAATGTCCCTTATTAATGTCTATTTATCATTTAAATCCATTATTTCATGGTAACCATTTTGATATTCCCTTTTTTATTCCTTTGACATGATTATGATACCTGATTCCTTGCATGGGTAACCCTTGTGTTTATGTTTGATTACATATGTATGATTTTTCATGTGGAACACATATTAATGAAACATTTTTGATTATTGAATCTAGATTATTCTCAAATGCATTTGGTAATTTTTAGTATGATGACACGTTATGTGAAACAGACTTGGTGGTAAGCCTTGACTCATGATTCATGTGAAAAGTTCTTGCTAGTTATCCTTGACTCATGATCCTCCATGTACAATGAGCCTTATATAATAATTATTTCCTGTTTTATGTTTCTACCACATTAATGTGATTCCATAATTACATGATCCGATATTCTATATGTTATGCTTCCATATTATTTATTCGTGTTCCGTGCCATTCTATGTCATCATGTTATGCCTTCCAACCCATGTGTTATGCTTTATTCCTATTTTTATTCCCTAACTCGAATTTGTATCTCATACAAGGGTTCATGTATTCCCTATCTTATCTTATGAAGAGGTATGGGCTCTAAGGGTGTTAAGAGGTCATTTTTAAGATTAAATAAATAATGTTTTAATTTTGGTTCATGATTTATAATTATGTATCTAATATTCCAAAGACACTACACTTTATGATCCTTCAATTGTCTTAAAAGTATAATTATGATTAAAATCATGTAATAATATGTGTAAAAGGCTAGGTCTATTATAGATGAAATTAGATCATAGTGTAGATATTTTTGGAGAATAGGACTAGAGATCTTTATTAAGAACTATAAAGAGAATTCTAGCACCATGGATAACCAAGACTGAAACATGGCGAATCAAAAGTTAGGATATTATTTATATTTACAATTTTAACCCTATTTGTTCAATGATTTATTTTTATATGATTATTAGCTATGTATTAAAGCCCCCTTAATTGTACTTTCTTTTTCTTAGATAATGGATGGGAATAGGAGAACATGTTCCAATAATCACTGTGATAAGTAATATCAATATTACCCTAATGAAATTATAGAATGATGGGAACAGTTGCTCAAAACATCCTGAAAGTACTTGATAAACTGGATAAAATAATAAAAAATAACTTAAATCACATAGAACACCATCAATTTCTTAATAAAGAAAGACTGCAGTCAAATCCATTATGAAACAATGGCCTCCCATATTTAATGTATCATCCAATCCCATCCTCATGGAACATTCGATTAAAATGATTTAAAATGTATTCTTTGTCCTCTGGTGTTTTGAAGAAGATAAATTTGTGTTGGATTTATATCATTTTTATAGGGAATCTAATCATTAATGAAAATTAATCAAGAACACAAAGTCCAAGGAGGAAATTGAATCCCTAGAATGGGAATATTTCCCGAAATTATTTTTCGATAAATATTTCCCCTGAACAATCCATATTAAGATGGAGAGGTAGTTCCTTAGTCTAATGAAAATGGAACATGATTCTATTTGAGAATATAAAGAAAACCTCACAATATATGCATGATACACCTCTATATTTTTCATGAACACCTAATGTACGGTGGATCACTTATTGGGTGGAATAAAGCCGAGTTTATAAAAATAATTTTCATTTTGAGACTTTGGATGCTATGAAGAGATTTTCTATTTTTCCCTCAATATTGAAATGGAGATTTGAGGCAAGCAGATTTATTTTGGGTTTGTAGATAATAAGAGTAAAATAGATTTTAATTTGGGTGGATCAATAGATAAATCCCATAATGTAAAGGAAACCCAATATCCTATGTGTCAAAATTGTTGGAAGAAGCATCTTGGGAACTATCCAAAAGGGAACTTGGAAATTCTTAAAATATGGAAGAAAGGGGTATAATGATAATAATTTCCAAATGGATATAATGAATTCCACTAATATAGAAAAATAAGGGATGGTTTAGATTAAAACATAGATTTTAGTGAAAATTTTCAACAGCAACAATCATAGGCATTTTTTGAACCACCTCCCTATGCCAAGGGTTGTTAGAGGAAATTAACAAAAATAGTCTCCATGGAAGTATGGAATGGAATATGCTATCACAACTATTGAGGTTGAGCCCAAAAATTATATGGTGACATGTATGTTGATTTTTTATTAAAGAATAGTGAACATACTATTTGATTCTAGTTCTATGCATTCTTCTATATCTTGTATGTTTAGTAGAACTATTGAAACACCACCTCTAAATTTAGTGGATGAGTTATCTATGAGAACAAAAAATGGGTAAATTATTGCACAAAAAGTAAATAAAACCTCCCTAGTTAGTTTTTCTGCACTGAACCTCCCACAAAATATTGTTTTACATCCTTTTATGGAGTTTGATTCTATATTGTTTATGGATTGGGTATCCTTATAAAACAACCACATCCAATGTCAGGAAAGTGAGATCACTCATCACATCTCTAGGAATCCTCCAATTCAGTTCAAGTGTAAGTAGGATGATGAATCTCTATCAGAATCATTGTATAAATTGTGGATATTATTTCTTTATGAGAAATCATGTCTATCTCAACAGATTTCGAAAATGGAGAGAATCATGCTCGTAGACTTTCCCATTATAAGGGACTACACTGATGTGTTCCCTGATGATCTTTTTAGCCATCCTCCTAATCAAGAGGTCAACATCCCATTTGAACTTATTTTTTGATCTCTTCTTATATCAAATACACATTATAAAATGGCCACTATTGAGCTAGAAGAACCGATGAAGAAGTTAGAGGAGAACCGAGGCAAGGGTTTTATAATCCTGAATGCTTCACCATGGGGCACACCATTCCTTTTTGTTGATAATAAGGATTGATCAATGAACCTCTATATTGATTATCATGATATCAATAAAATCATAATAAAGAACAAGTATCCCCTACAATAGATAGATGACTTGTTTAGTCGACTATTTGGGTCTAAGTATTTCTCAAAGGTGGAGCTTCAGTTGGGATATCACCAACTAATGTTGAAGAAGAAAGATATTCCCAATTTTGCCTTTTGAATGAGGGTTGTACACTATGAATTAATTGTTATGACCTTAGGACTCACTGATTATCTATAAAATTTCATGCATTTAATGAATATAGTCTTTATAGATTACCTTTAAATTTTTTAGTAGTCTTCAATGATGATATTATGAGATATTCCAAGAGTAAGGAGGAACCTTGGGAGCATTTGAATATTTTGATAAAGGCTTTCATAAGGGATAAACCATATACAAAGTATAGTAAATGTGAGTTATAGATAGAGTAAGTATCATTCTTAGGGAATGTATTCACTTTCAAAGGGATATCTGTATACCCTTCCATGAAAAATGAAATCAAATAGTGGACCATGAAAACATTTGAAATGAAGATATGTAGTTTCCATGATTTATCTGGGTATTACTGTCGATTTGTGAAGAAAATATCAAAATAATCAAACCCATTAACCATGATAACTATGAAGGTAGAAATGTTTTATGGGAAAATGAATGTGAAGAATACATTAAAGAGTTGAAAAAGAGGCTCATCATTGCACCCATGCTCACACTACCAAAAAGTGGGGAAATCATTCTGGTGTACATTGATTATTCAAAGAGTGGATTAAGATTATTACTAATTTAAAATGACAAAATGATAGCTGACACCACAAGAAAGTTGAGAATTCATGAGAAAAACTATCCAAGCCATAATCTATAGTTGTTGGCTATGATATTTGAATTGAGAATATAAAGGCATTATCTCTTTGGTGAGAAGTGTAAGATATATATTCATAACAAGATCCTAAAATATATATTCACATAGAAGGATATTAATATGTTCCATTGAAGATGGTTTAATATAATCATGGATTATGAATTCTCAGTCCACTACTATCATGGTAAAGAAAATAAGGTGGAAGATTCTCTATGTAGAAAAGATCCAACATCCTTATCAATAATGATAATTGACAGGGATCCAATATTTTTAGGCCTTCAATAGATTTATATAGGAATAATTATGTATGGAACATCACCAATCCTTTTTTTAAATGATTTATAAAATGTACCTCAGGGATAATGTAATAGACTCTCAATGGAGTGATGAAGAAATTTTGAAAAGGGTGGAAGTTATCAGAAATGGGAAATCCTCATAGTTCCAAATGGATGAGGAATGAGTCATGAGATTTGGGTCAAGACTATGTGTAAAATACAATCAAGAGGTAAGGAAATATATTTTTAATGATTCACATAACTCGACCTTCTATATTCACCCAGGGAGCATAAATATGTATTTTGATCTCTGAGAAAACTATTAACGGGACAATAGGAAGAATGATATCAATGAATATACATAAAAGTGAATGGTATGTCATCAAGTAAAGAATAAAATTCAATATTCTTAAGGGATGATGCAACCATTACCCATACCTATATGGAGATGGGAAAAAATCACCATGGAAATTTTCACCAGACTTCCAAATACATCTAGAGGAAATAATGTTATATGGACTTTTTTGGATCTTCTTACAAATACAGCTCACTTTATCAAAAATCGAGAGGATTTCTACCTAGATTAACTTGAACTGATATATATCAGAGAAGTGTTAAATCTAATTGGTATCGATTTTATCCGATTAAGATCCGAGATTCATCTTGAAGTTATAGAAAAAAATATTACATTCTCTAATCACTGAGTTGAACTTCAGTACGACCTATTATCCTCAAACTAATGGACAATCTGGGTGGACTATTTAGACATCAGAATACATGTTGAGAACATGTTATATTAACTTTAAGGGAGGATGGGACCAACATTTTACTGTGTTCATGTTTTCATACAATAATTGTTTCTACTCAAGATTCCAAATGGATCCTTGTGAAGTCATTTATAGGAAAATATGACTAACATAGAAATTTTGTGATGAAGTTGGAGAGAATAAGCTTCTAGAACTGCAAATGGTTAAAGAAAGTATAGAAAAGGTGAAAACCATTTAGCAGCATATCTGGTCAGACAAAAGACACTAGATGATTTATGTAGACAATATTCAATGGGATCTATAGATTAATTTTGGATACATGGTATTGTTATGCATGTCACTCAATAAAAGGAACATGATATTGGGGAAGAAGGGAAAGCTAGGACATTGGTACATCACCCCCTTAAATATTCTTTATCATTATGAAGTTGTGACCTATCAACTAGTACTTCCACAAACCATGAATCAGGTACACACAGTATTCCATGCATCCCTCTTGAGGAAGTATATATAACATACCTCACATGTACTTAATTCAATGGTGGTACAGTTGGAGAATGATCTCTCTTCTAATGAGTAGCCATTGAAGATCTTGGATAATAGAGATAAAGTTCTATGAAACAAGGCCACTCTCCTCGTCAAATTAATATTGTGGAACCAAAACATAAAATTGGAAATTTGGGAACTAGAGGATGAGGTAAAGGAAAATTATTCTCACCTAATTTCCCCATAGTTTGTAAAACAAAATTTTAAGTGGTAAATTTCATAAGGAGGAATGAATGTAAATACCCAAAATTAAATCAATTAAATTACCCTTCTTATAATTATGTTATATATTATAAATCTCATAAAATTAGATATATAATGGAATAAAAACATTATAAATGAATAATGAATTAAATATGTATTATTTATAGAAATTAAAAAACCTACACCAATAGAATAACAACACAACCTATGGAATATTAATGCGACCGTTAAAAATAGTAACACAACCAATAAAATATTAAACTCACATAAGAATGTAAATATAAAATTTATTCATATTCTAAATTAAAATATGATATAATTATTTCATAGTACAAGTAAATAAATGTTTTGAAAATGATAAATCAATAGTTCATATTTTTAAAAAGAATGTTTGGTAACAATTTTATAACACATATAGTGGACTGAGAGAAAATTTATTTTCATAAAATGGATTCATTAATTGATGTTTTTTTCCTATGATTATACCAGAATTTCATGAAACCTTAATTAGGTTTTCAATGTGTTATAAAATAAGTTATAACTTTAAAAGAAATATTTTTTTGATTAAAAGGGGATTTTAATTTAAAATTTAATTTCTAAAATTTAGAAATTTAACTTCAAAAATAGGGGTCCATTTTTAAATTATAGACATTGAAAATTATTAAGATGAATTTATTGGTCTTTTTCTAAAATAGTTGAATTTTTGTGAATAGTGAAATACAGTAATTTACTGTATAAGGTAAATAAATTCAATTTTGAGTCTTTATTAAGTCATAGATGATGTATGTGGACATTGGTTTGACCTCACCTGAATCTGTTACTATATTTAGTCATAAGAATATTCACTATTCATAGTCTTTATCAAAAATAATAATCCAATGAATAAAATAATCAAAAAACACCCATATACTCCACTATTAGTACAAACCCTCACAACCTATTTTCCTCACAACTCTAAAACCTCAAAGCTTGTAAAAATTCTTCCCAAAATATTACCAAGTAACTCCCTACATCTGAGAGAATTGTTTCTCAATAAAATACCTAACGTAAGTTTCTAAAGGAGGTTCTCTTAGAGAAGATTTAAAGTGGTAAAAAATCCATCTTTTTCTATTAATTTCTTTTTAATTTATTTTCTTTTCATTTCCTCTCCTCACCACTCCTTATACAAGTGACATGATAACTCCAGTATCTTTAATATTATAGAATTTTATTATGCCAATGGAATAACCCATCATCATTTCTTTTTCACTCCTTTTTTTTCTGAAAATGAAAACATCATTTGTGATGTGTTAATTTATCACATTCAAGGATGACCAATTTTCAATTTCCAGTAAGGACATCAAGTATGATCATAAAACCATTTTTATGGTTAAAAAAATTTATAAATACCTATTATAGCTTATTTATAGTTATGGAACCATTATATATACATAATGTTAAACAATAAAACCAGACTAGTTATAGATAATCGATAAACTGCAAAATCAACCTAAATGATTATCTTTAATGTTTTATCTAATGATTCATACTAATACCATATAAAAAATGATATATAAGAAAAAATATGGGTTTTTAAAATCATTAATAATATATGATTTTAATTATAGATAAATATTCCCATTCTACCCGATCTTTCATATATATATATATATACACACACACAAATGTACCAATCATGAAAACAAAGGAAAATAACAAACCTGAACGATGAAATTGTATCTCGTAACTCATCAAAAAGTCAATAAATGAAATTAATAAATTTATAATACATAAAATATATGTATAAATATTATTAATTAATTAACTAATAGATTTAATTTTTTTATTTGGGATAATATGTTCATGTAAAGAACACCTTCGGACTTAAGGTAAGTGCTTCTTTCCAAACATCTATCTTTTTCAATCAGGTTATGTTTTCTCTCTCATTACCCCAATATAAATAATTATTAATATTATATAATTCTTCTAAATTCTATTTATATGTCAAAAAATCATGTATCTAGATAGGAAAATCCTTCTTTTATGAGGAAATACATGTTTTAAAAAGGTTCCCTTTTCAATTCATTCCGATTAGTAAGCCCAACTAAAGGGAACTTCCCGATTTGTTACCGATTTTCATGTAAAATCCATAATCTATTTAATGACACAAATATTTTACTAAAATAACTTATTTTAACATTATAAACTACCTTGGATCATTTATGGATTAATACAAACAATTTTTCCTTTTCTGTTTCAAAGAATCATTAATATTTTATTTAAACCACACTAAAATGTTTTATTTGTACAATTTTAAACAGTCTTTTTACACGATTTCACTATAATTTGACTTCAATTATCACGATATATGCCTATTTTCTCTTATCAATTTCCATGTATGATTTAAATCTATTCTTTCATGGTCACCTTTAGGATATTTCCCTTTTTATGCTTTTTGACATGATTATGATACCCGATTATTTCCATGGTTAACATTAGGTTTAGTTTTTATTATTTTTCTATGATTTTTCATGTGGAACTTGTATTTGTAAACATGTTATTATGGGTGTACCCAAATAGTTCTCCAATTCATTGGGTAATGTTTATTTTCATGATATTTTATGTGTAACAGTCTTGGTGGTTAGCCTTTAATCATACTCCATATGAAACTGTCTTGATGGATAGCCTTGACTCATGCTCCTCCACATGGAATGAGCCATGTATAATTCTTATTTCATGTTCTATGTTTCATCCACATTACTATTTTCCATGATTAAATGATCTCAATTTCTGAATGTTATGCTTCTATAATTTTTATTCTTGTTTCATGCCTTTTTATGTCATTAAGTTATGCCTTCTAACCCATGTGTTGTGGTTTATATTTATTTGTATTCCATTAATGGGATTTTTATGCAATCCCTTTGTTCATGTATTTCTCAGATTATCCAATATAGATGTTAGGGATAAAAGGGTATTAGTATCTTATTTTTAAAATTAAATAACTTAGGTTTTTATTTCAGTTTAATTCCTTCAAATTATGTATCTAATATTCTAATGACAATAGAATTTACAATACATAGATTTTATTTGAAGGATAATTATTCATAAAATCATGTAATAATGTGTGTAAAAGGATTTTCCCATTATATGTTTGATCAAATATAAGGATCTTAGTATTGTTTTCCAGAGTGAATTGAGAACCAATAACTATATTCAGAAGGTGAAGAAGGTTGAAATCCCAAAAACACCCTTTGGAAATAGATATCAGCATTATGGGTTTGTTGTTATGCCTTTCAGTTTGACAAATTCATCTACTGTATTTATAGATCTTATGAATATAATGTTTCTTGAATATTTGGATAAGTTTTATATTGTTTTTATTGATAAAGTTTTGGTTTATTAAATAATTTATGATTATTGTAAAAAAGATAAAAGGATTGTTTTGAAAATCGTTAAAAAAATAAGTTATAAAAGAAATTAGGAAAATGTGTTCTTTTTGTTGAAAAAAAATTATTTTCTTGGGAGAATTGTAAATAAGGATCGAATAACAGTTGATCTCACCAAGAAAAAGTGTTTGATGAATGTCCAAGACCATCAAATGTTACTGAGATTCGATGTTTTATTACATTAATAGGCTATTACTGATGGTTTGTTTGAAAATTTTCACAATTATCTTTCTTGATAACTAAGTTAAGACAAAAGAGGTTAAATTTAATAGTATATAATACTATGATTTTTGTTTTCTAGAACTAAAAATAAGAATATTGAATGCTCCAGTTTTGGCCATTACTTCTAGAAATAGAGAGTTCTTTATCTACCTAGATGCTTCCTTCAAGGGACTTGATTGAGTTTTGATATAGAATAATTGGTAATTGATTATTATTTAAGATAACAGAAACCTTATGAGTTAAATTATACCACACATGATCTATAATTTTTAGTTTTATCTTTTTGATTTAAAATTTTTTATACATCATTTATATGGGTCCAAATGTGAAATATATACTAACGATAAATGTATAAATTATTTATTCACTCATAAGGAAAGGAACACAAGGAAGTGAATATGTCTTGAAATGATAATTTATTGTGATTTCATAATGAATTACAATCCAAAAAAAGTGAACAAAGTGGTGTATTTCGTTATTTGAATATGTCACACCCCGACCTTTGTTAATATTTCATTTTATTCTATTTTTGTTTTTGGGTCATTTAGTTGAGGTTCGAGTTAATTCCTAGTTTAATTTTTTTTATTTTTGAGAAACTTAGGTGTTTTTTTTTTGAAAAGTGGATGTTTTATTCTTTTCAATAGGTAGTACATGGTTATCGCACAGTTAAGAGCAAATTTTAAGATTCCCATAGGTAATTGTGCGGCTTGTTTGTGATCCAGGGGTAAGGCGCATTAGTTGCGCATGATTTGGGAAAACATGTGGAAACTTTGTGGTTTTGTTCTAGAATTAGGAAGAAACCTTTCGCATAGTTTTCACAGATATTAAAAACTGTTCCACCAAACCATGTGAGATTCCCATATTCATAAAACATTGATATTATATGTTTTCCCCTTCGACCTTCTAACCCTATTTCTAGTTTTCCTCCCCTCCCCTAACCTAGGAACACCATGGGGATCCCCAAGACCACTCTACCTAGCTCCCCATCCTCCTTTAATGCAAATTAAATGTTCTTAAGGTGATATATTGTTATTTTTTGTGGATTTCCTCTTATTATATCTTTCCCCTCTCTAGTGCAGGGATTTTATTAGTGGGGATTATCTTTTTTCGAACCCTAAGGGTAAGGGTTGTTGTGTGATTTTATTTTATGTTTTTTAGGGTGTATGGATCATCTATATGTCCTAGATTTTCCTTCTCTAGAAATTTGGTTGTCTTCACACATCATTTAGGTAGGTGTTTCCATCAATTTTCTTTCTAGAATATTCTGATAATTCCTAAACATTTCCTAAATTTTTTCAAAGTGTTATAATATTTATTATATTGTGTTATCATGAATTGATTTTCTATTTTTAAGATATAAAATGGGTTCTAAATTATTTTCAATGGACTTATCTAATTATTTTTGACTTTATAAGCACATAAGGGGTCTGATAGTGCTCTTTAATCAAAAGAACTCCCAATATGAGTGGGGTTCTACCAATGATGTTATAGATCTTGGTCATTATTTAGGTGATTTATTAAATGGTGTTTTATTTTTTTTTGGATGAGTGTATGTACCTGTGTTTGACCACTTATTTTATTCCATTTTCTATTTTTTTTGTCATCAAATTTAATAAATGGCCAAGAGATTTAGCTTCTGGAATAACCTTTTTCATATATAAGGGGTCTGATAAAATTACAAATGATATTTTTTAAGTGGAATTGGGAATTTTGTGTGATGTTTTCCTATGGTTATTATTTCTAAAAGTGATTTATATATGAGATTGGGGTTTTATTTTGGGTTGAGTGATTTTTATGGTATGAAAATTAAGTGTGATTTTTTGTATTGGTTATTAAAATAAAGTGATGTTTGTTTTTAATGGTGTTTCCAAAATGATTTAAAGTTCACATGTGTTGAAAAGTGGTTTTCTAAAATAAAACGATTGTATAACTTGTGTAGATGTTTTTTGGGCTTATTAACTATGTTCATTGTTTGTGTGAATGGTGTGAAAAATATTTTCAAAGGATATTGATGTGTGAATCTGTTTAAAGATGGATTTCAAAATAAAATCGGTTTTTTACTAAGTGAGGTTCTTTGTTGCACATTATAAATGTTTCTTTGAATTGAGAAAATATTTTTATACATGTTATACAAGGGTTTTTATTGGAAATGTAAATTTTTAAAGTGGTTTTGTCAATGGAAATGGTCGGGTTTCATTTATAATTTCTTTATCCTAGCTTCCTAATGGGTTTTTTGATTTTAAAGTGGGATTAAATGTGTTTATAAATGGACTTGATAAATTGTTTAAATATAGAGGAATTCATAATTTCCTCGTAAAATCTAGTTCGGTTTGGCATTATACACATGAAAGTGGTGCTTTTATACTGATTTTGAAATTCGTTTTAAAAGGGGATTTATGAATGCATTTAGACTGGAAATTCTAAAGGACCATTTGGCATAATGATTTGTCTTTGAGAAGTTTATTTTTTGTTTTATTATGTGAATGACCAATTTTAATTTTCTGATGTTTTGTAAAATATATTGAAATATTATGTGGCATGAAGACTTGGTTGGTATTTATAATATTTTTAATTATATTATTTCCTTATGTTCTTGTGATTCGTAACATGTGTATGTGAAAGTGATGATATTTGTGACATGTGAAATGGGATTGAGCATAAATGGAACCATGAGTGTCTAGATTAAAATAATATATAATGTACACAACTGACTCAGATATGTAGATCCGGAGTTCTTATAGTGCATTGAATCTAGCTGAATCGGAAGTTTCCACACCTGGATTCACTTTTCAAGATTTCACAAATCTAACACTAACTAAGCATGTGATATTCTTAGAGACCACTAGGACCATATTATGATCCCTCATAGTGTCTTTTGAATGGGAATTCTATTGGTATTGGATTATTATTTGGAGAAAACTAGGCCCTTGGGATGATCCCTCCCAGTGGCTCAAGCATGACGACACTATTGGTAGTTGAGTTGAAGGATATTGGCCATTGAGTTGTGGGTTTCTTAGTGACTAATTTTTTCTAGTTACCCATAGGGATTTCACTTGTTTCCTTTTTGTAATATAATTTTTATGTGGTGTGGTGATATCTGTTGGTATACAGTAGACCTCATGTACATTGTTTTCAAAGAATGTTCATTTTAAGAATGTGTTCCCTTGGGGTGTCTTATTAAAAATGTTCATATAATTGATAATGTTTTCTTTTTGGTATGTTATGTTTTATTTTTTCTACATGTTGGGTATTGTATTTTCTAGTTGTAACTTCTTGTTTGTTTTCCTTTACATTCTGTACAACCCTTTATTGGTTTTCTGGCTTGGATTTTTACTTGGGATTTGGTTTCGAAATGGGTTATCAAAATTCAAACCATTTATGAATGGAAGATTTATTCTTGTTATTTTAAATAAAATTGAATTATGGAAAGGTGTATTTGGTTGATTATATGTTGGAAATATTTTAAAAGCCTATATTCTAAAAAAAATTCATACTAGTGTTCGTAGACATTTTCAAGAAAGGAAAGTTTGAAATTTCTATTTGGTGGTTTCCTAGTGAGATTTTTATGCTCACACCCAACTTGTACCCCTCGATATCAGTTCACCAAATTTTTTTGCGTGTAGGTTTTTGGTTAAGTTTCTCCTGTAGTAGGTTTTTCTTGTGGTTTGTGGTCACCAAGTGGTCATGTGGAGATCATGGTTGTGTTTTTTAGCCTCGTCATTTTTTTCAGTATTGTTTTTTAATAAGTTGTTGTATTTTGATTAGTTTGTAAATTTTTGAATATTCATTTAGTACTGTATATATTCATGTTTGGTTTATTTATTAATCTTTGTTTATTGGGAAAATCATTAAAATAGTGATTACATTAATTCCTGAAACTAGTTTCTATCCCATGATGAATAGGAATTCCCTTCGGGCCATGTGGTAGATCAGGTTGGATATCAGGTTAGATAAAATCCCTACTTGGTTCATGACAAAATGGTATTAGAGTAGACCCTTTAAATTTGGGGGTTTCTAGTTGAATGTATATTCAGACTGTTGGGGATCGAGAGTAAGGTAAAAGATGAACTTCATGAACCCTTGGTCATTATGAAACTCAAGTCACCTGGTGTAGTATTGTAATTTGGTTCTTTGGCCTTTGTTTTGGATTGAGGGATGACAATGGAGGTGAGCCGGTGTCACGTTGTGATCTCACATAGAGTAGTGACCCATTTGGAGTCTAAGTGCACTGTAAAATGTCTTTTTAGTTTTTGACTATTGCTTGGGTCTTGGTTAACTTATCGTATCATTGGGTTATTCGTGGCTAGTAGTTTCTCCTATGGATGTTTGATGTGAGTTTTTCATTTAGATTGGTTTTTGGTTAGTGTGAATGAGCTACTAAAATCAAAAATGTTTTGAAATGGAAATAATTTATTTCAAGTGGTTTTGTATTCAGAGGTGAAATTATATTTTAAGGAGAAAATGATTCATAATTTTTGAATGTTTGGGAAAATGTGGAGGAAGTGTGAATTGCGATTTTGGTGGATTCTTGGGTTTACTGATAAATTGGTGAGTTTAACACTTGGTAACCCTTATGAGAATTCCTATGTGGGTGCGAGGGTGTAGAAAGTGCATGTTGGAATGTTTGTATGAATGATATAATAAGATCGGGGATATACACATATACAATGTCTTATAGGATTCCATGGGTGAGTTTTTTAAATTAATGGTTTTGCTCTGTTTTTCCAAAAATGACTCTTGAAAATGGAAGAGGATTTTTGAAATAAATTTTAATTTAAGAATTGGATATCATTCATGAATAGTTTATTTTAGAAGTGGATTGTGGACCTGGAGGAAGGTAGTTTTTAAATTGAAATGAAAAGGGTGGTTTTTGAAAAGAGGATTTTGGTAGTTCTTCTCTATGTTTGGTTTTTGACCCTATTTGTTTAGAATGAATTGTTCTTTTTGATTGAGTTTCGGGTTTACGCTGAACCTGATTTTATTATCCCTATTTTTTTGAATATATTCACTGAAATGTCTCTAAGGTTCCAAGTGTTTCTTGTTATATGCTAGTACTTCTCCATTGTTTCCTAACTTTTGTGGAGATCGGGGTCTCTCAGAGGTAGTTTATTGGCTTGAGGAAGTCGATAAGATCTTAATATCATTGGGAAATCCAAAAGTTGTGAGAATGCATGATATATTGTATTTGATTGAGTTTCCAGCTTTGGATTAATGGAAGATGATTTTCCCATCATCATTGTAGGTTGGGATGATGTGGGATGTGTGTAAGACCAATTTTCCCAAATGGTTTATATCTGAGGAGGTGAAATCGAGGGAAGTGAAATAGCTCTTGAGGATTAAACCAGGACAATGGATATTGGAGGCCTATTTTGATAATTTTAAGGAATTATTTCCCTCACTTAGTGGTGTTCGGTATGGGAAGTTGGTGGATGAGGCAATATTAGTAGAACTGGTCCTCGAAGTGTAGCCTTTGGCTATAGATTTATTGTTTTCTTCTAATTATCTTTAATGTTACCCATAAAGTAAGAGGCATATACCAGAGCAACCTATCCTTGAGGAGTCTCTTTCATGCGATTAGGATTTTCGTTCATCTGACCAAACACTCAAATTTTTCTAGTGTGGTTATTTTGGGCATTCAAATATTTCATGTCATAATCTTCCAATTACTTTCCACCATTGGGGCTATTTGGGTCATATGGAGAAATTATGTAAGAATTATTTACTGGGGAAGAATTTTTTATTTGATAATGGTAGATCTTTCCTGTAGGGTAAAAGTCACTTCAAACATCCATGCTCCAGCCACAAGCCCCAGATTAAATATTTTCACATTGTCAATAATTACTGGGGGTGTAGGGAACCATGGAAATATTTTTTCTTTTTTGTTGGATTGTACGTAATTGGAGTTTACTTTTGGTTAAAATTATGTGTTTTATTGTATTTTTAGCTTTTGATAAATTGGTTTTAGTCTCATTTTTCATTGGTCGGATGTATCCGTGCTTGTGGGATGTGATGATGATAGCTTATGACTGTGATATTTGTTTGGTCATAGTTCCTTTCATGATTTTCCCACTTATGATGGGGGTTATGGATTTTGTATGGAGTTGACCAATTTTGGTTCTATTCATTTTTTGGTTTGGATATTTTCAATGAGTCTCCCATGAGTGTGGGAGGTCCTTTTTCTTATTCGGGGTTCCCTCATTAATGATTTGGTCTCCTCATGGTGGTGTTTTTTGAGAGATCTTAATGTCATCAATGTCAGTCGAGTTCATGTGGTGGGGAGAACCCTATGATATTTTTCTTTTGTCCTCCATGTTTTGATTCTTATTAGAATGGTTTGAGTGTAAATTTTCAAAGTGAAAGGTCACTCCATATTTTTTGGTTTTCACTAGCATATTTTAGATTTTGGATAGATCTGGGTTTATCTTTCAGTTGGGTGAATTTCTGGGGGAAGAAATTGTTTGTGTTGGGTAGAGTTTTCACACATGAACTTTGGAAATATTTTATTTTATTCTTTCATTGTTGTTGGATCCTTTGGATGATGTTCAGGTTGATTACTTATTTTAAATTTTTTTGGTTTTATAGCCTCTTGCATGAGTTTTTGTTGTACAGAGGATGTTTGCGGCTTGTAAGAATGTGTCACACTATTAATGCATGGTTAATAAAAATCATGTCACTTCACTTATGTAACCTTAAAACTTTTTTGGGGTCTAGGGGTATAGAACACGGGTTGTACAGGGTTTGGGAAACCGTGCGTCAACAGTGTGGGTTAGTTCTAGAATTGGGTAGTGGTGTTCAATAGAGTTTGTGAACAACTTCAAAACCATGTAGCCAAACTGTGAGGGTTTCCTCTCTTATCCAGTAGGGTTCACACAGTTGGCACACATTTCGGTAAAATATATGGCCCAAACCTATGAGTTGACCTGATTTTTAAATATTTAAAATTCCATGTTTCCCCCTCAAACCTTTTAACACTATTTCATGTTTTCCTCCCCTCCTATGACATAAGTGCACAAGGGAGATATCTAAAACCCCTCCATATTTCTTCCCAACATACTTGGATAATCCTTAGAGACTCATTAGGTGAGATATTGTGATATTTAGTGGATTTTATATTCTTCCCTCATTCCCCTCTTGAGTTCTTGGCTTCTCTTGGCAGAGTTTCTCATTTGGCCAAACCCTAAGAGATAGGGTTGATGTGTAGTTAAATTTAGTGGATGTTAGGGTGTGAGGATCATATCATTGGCTTGGGTATTCCTTCTCCCCATGTTTTTCTGTGTTAGCACATTGTTGATGTAGGTGTTTCCATCAATTTCCTTTCTGGCACATTCCGTTAATTATTGAACATTCGCTAAATTCTTTTAAATTTTTATAATTTATCTTGTGATGTGTTGGAATGGATTGATTTAGTGTTTTTATGATAGAAAATGGATGAGACTTGGTTTTTAAAGGGATTCCTTAATATTATTTATGTTTATATGTATATATAGTGTTTTATAAAATGTAAAATGATATTTTTTAAGTTGAATTGGTTATTTTGGGTGATGTTTTCCCATGATTATGCCTTGGATACCTGATAGCGTTGTGATTTGGGTGTTTTATGTGGGATTTGGTGATTTTTTTTATGATACTTAGATGAGTTTTTTTATTGATTATTAAAGGAACATGATGTTTATTTTTAAAGGTGTTTTCAAAATCATTTGAGGTGAACATGTATTAGAAATATCGTTTCTAAAAGAAAATTATTTTGTAATGTGTGCACATCTTTGTTGGGCTTATTAAATATGTTAAATGTTTGTGTAAAAGATGCAAAAAATGTTTTTAATTGTGTTTGAGGTGTTCATGTGTTAAAGTTGTCTCCCCAAAAGGAATGGGTTTTGTTACTAGTGAGATTATTCATTGTTCTTTATAAATGTGTCTTTGAATTGTGAATGTATTGTGGAAGTATGTTATAAAAGGGTTTTTAAAGTGAATGTGAATTTTCAAAGGGGATATGCCCCTAGAAATGATTGTGTTTCATGTATTATTTATTTATCATGTTTTTTAAATGGGTTTTATGAATTTGAAAGCAGAGTGAAATATTTTTCTAATGGACTTTGTGCCTTGAGTAAATCTATACGGAGTTCTAATGTCATAAAAAAGCTAGGTTTGTTTGGAATTATGTACATGAAAGTAGTGTCTCTATGTGGATTTTAAAATTTGTTTTAAAAAGGAAATTTTGAATGGATTTAGATTATAAATTCTAAAGGTATTGTTTTCATCTTAAGGTGTCTTTGAAAATTTTATTTTTCGGGAATTTATGTGAATACCCAATTAGAACATTGTAATGTTTTGGAAAATGGATTTAAATCATAGGTGGAATGAAGACTCAATTGGTATTTCATAAAATTTGGAATGTGACGATTTCCTTGTGTTCTTTTGATTATTATCATGTCTATGTAAAAGTGATGATTTCTGTGGCATGCGAAATTGAATTAAGAACAAATTGATTTATGGTTATCTTGGTTGGAAAACTAGAATAAGCACTCTGGTGATTCAGAAATGGAAATCCTAAATTCTTCTAGAGGATGGAAAGAAGTTGAATTGGAAGCAGAAAAGATCTGATTCACTTAGTAAGATTTCATACATCCTAAACTATCTAAAAATGTGATATAATAGGAGAACAATGGGAACTTGGGATGACCCCTCCTCGTGCTCTGTGCATGGGAATGTTGTTGGTATTGACTTATTATCTGAAGACTACTAGGCCCTCGTGATAATCCCTCCTAGTGGCGCATGAAAGAGGATGATGATGGTAATTAAGATGGATGATATTGACCATTAAGCTATGAGGTTCATAGTGACTCACTTGTTCTAGTTACCCATTGGTATTTCACTTCACGATCTATTGTGATAATGTTTATGTGACATGGTGATAGCTATTTTAATACAGTAGGACTCATGTAAATTTTGTTATCAAAGCATTTTATTTTGAGGAATGTGTTTCCTTGAAGTTTCTAATTAGAAATGATTTAAAAAATGCTTATGTTTGGAATTTGGTATATTCGGTTTTATTTCTGTTTCAAGTTGGTTATTGGATTTTAATGTTGTTACTTCTTGTTTGGTTTTTTTTACTTTTGGTAAAACTGCTTTTTTGTTATCGGGATTGGATTTGTACTTGGGATTTGGTTTTTAAGTGGTTTTTTAAAGTTAAACCATTTTTGAAAAGAAGTGTTTCATGTGTCATTTAAAATAAAAGGGAACTTGTGGAAAGATGTATTTAGTTGTTTACATACTGTAAATAGTTTAAAAGACTGATTAAAAAAAATAGAACAATATACTATTTTTGAACTATTTTGGGAAATGAAATGTTTGGGTTCTCTATTTAGTGGTTTTCTATTGAGATTTCTAAGATCACACCCTTATTGAGCGACTCGATATCAGTAGACCCAAACTATTCTTCAGTTACATGTTTTTGGTTTAGTTGCTCTTTGAAAAGGTGTGTCTTGTGGTCGGTGGTAACCAGGAAGTCAAAGGCATATCATGGAAGCATAGGTCAATCATATATTTTTTATCAGTTTTAATTGTTCAGTAGTTGTTGTTTTTTAATCAATTTATATATTTCTGTGATATTCAGTTAGTATTGGTTATCTTCATGTTTATTTTATTTATTTATCCTAGTTTATTGGAAAAATATCATTCTCATAGTGATTACATTGATTCCCAGCACTAGTTTCCTTACCGTGGGCATATGTAACACCCTTAGATCCATGTTGTCGATCAGGTCAGATGATGGGTTGGATGAAATCCTACCTTAGACCGTGACTGAAAACATAATGTATCATTAACAATGTTACATGTGGAATATGTCCCTTTGATTAATGATTTGATGAATTTTGGCAGGGATGTTATGGGTGTAGGAAATTTCTCTATTTTATTTCAGGTGTCAGTATGGTCATCTATAGTAGAAAAAATGAAGTGAGGGAAAAAGGAAGATTGTGAGTTGCATAAAAAGGTAATATTGGTTAAAAGGGTATGTTTACAAAATTTGACATTGATAAAGATTGTTTTTTGATATTTGGGATGATATTATGTGTTCCTTATGATTACCAGCTGAAGTAATAATTGTTATAGTAAGCTCATAGTTCTCAATTTTCATTTCATCCTAGCAGAAAAAATATTTATAGTGATATTCATGAGTATTAATTGTGGGATGTAAAGAGGATTTATATTGTCAACTTTAATTGGAAATTTTTGACTCGTGGAAAGGTTAAAGTAGTGGGACAATTACAAAAGGGGATTCCCCAGCCTATTCTAGTGCTAGAGTGGAAATAGAAAAATATATCCATGGATTTTGGGGTGGGACAACCAAAGAATTCTCAAGTTAACAATGCGATTTGGGTTATTGCTTATTGACTAATTAAATCTTCACATTATCTTCCAATTTCAGATATTATGTATTTGGAACAACTTTATAAACTTTACCTCAAAGAGAAAGTCATGTTTCAAGGTGTTACTCTCTCTATTATATCCTATTGTGATTCCTAGTTTCACATTTAACTTATGGAAAGGCTTCCATAATTGAATGGAAATAGAATTAATTTTTAGATCATTTTTCATCCCGAATCTTATGGATAGACCGAGCGAACATTTTAGACCTAGTAAGGAATGATAAGTTCTCATTCAATGGATTAATAAGTAATTTGGGGTAGAAAATTTTCATTAGTTGAGTTTTCTTTTCATAACAGTTTTATTATCTGAATATTTTTTATTCCAGTAAACAGATGTCACCTTTTAAGGAATTATATGGAAAGCGGTGTCAAACACTAGTATTTTGTGATGGACTTGGGGAAAGAAAGTTGGTGGGACTCGAATTTTTAGAGGAAGTGGTTGGGAAATTAAATATGACTGATCAATATATGAGGAAAACTCAAAGAAGGTAGAAAAGTTATCTTGATAACCAGAGGTATTATTTTTCATTCAAGGTAGGTGATCATGTAATTTTGAAAGTTTCCCCAATGAATAGTGTGTTGTGTTTTGTTAAGAAGGAAATTTTTAGACCATGGTTCATTAGACCACATGAAATCTTTGAGATAGTTGGATCAGTTTTCTATCGAGTGGCTTCTCCTCTGATTTTTTCACTAGTACATAATGTTTTTCATGTTTCAATGTTAAGAATGTATGTTCTAGATTCATCTCATGTTCCGAGATTTTAAATTGTTATATTGCAATATAACAATTCATATAAGGAAAATCTTGTTTAGATTATTGACCATAGAGAGAAAGTTTTGCGAAAAAAGGCAATTCACCAGGATAAGGTTTAATGGAGACACCACTTGTTTGGGGAAGAACCATGAGAATTTGAAAATTCTATGAGGGAAAGGTATCCCCACATGTTTAATAAGTAAATAAAAATCATTAGGACATGATTTATATAATTTTGGGAGAATGAAACAACCAAGATAATTATATAATTTTTTTTAATTTTATAATTAAATAGATAAATTAATTATATATTTATAATGAAATATGTTGTATTTATCATAATTAAAGAATATATTCTAATAGGATTTTAACCTCACCTATGAATGTATAAATAATATTTGTGTGTCTGATAAGTGAAAACATGATATATTTATATCATGTAATAAGTAGATAAATTTTTTTATTGATAAATTAAGTGTTAGAATTTTTTTTAAAAGTAAATGATTATTTAAAATTTTATAATTAATATAATTATTTACAAGAAAATTCAGCTTCATGAAATAGATACATTAATTAACATTTAATTTTATTATGATTTAAAGATAATTTTATGAATCCTTAGTTAATTTTTCAAATGGTCATACAATTGTTTATAATATTGATATCAGTATTTTTTGAATAAATGATTATTTTAATTAAAAATTAAATTTCTCATATTTATAAAATTTTATTCCAAAAATTGAGTTAATTTTTGAATTTTACACACTGGAAAATGGTTAGGGTAATTTTTTTGATTTTTCTAGAAATGGTTGAATTTTCAATGAATAGTGAAATATATTAATTTATAGTATAAGATAAATTCCCATATTATTGAGTCAAAGATGATGTATAGATAATTTAAGAACCTTTGGTTTGAACTCACACACACTAGTTATTGTAATTAGTCAAAAGAATCCACACTATTCATAAATGTATATATTTTGGGTAAATAATATAAATGAAGAGATGTGTTTTCCTATAAAGAACTCATTATAAAGAAAGTAATGTGGATTTTTATGGATTTCTGGATGAAACAAAAAATTATTCTATATGAGAAAATATTATGTGATGATGTAAAAATTTAATTGGGTTAATACTTATAAACGGTTTCACATTCATCCAAACTGTGGAATCATTGAAATTAAATATGAAATCACTCTTATAATAAATGAACCATTTATATTTTCAAAATATGAACGTAAAATTTATCATAAAAATGATTTTACTTCTTTAGGATATTTAATTGGCCAGTGGAGTTTAATAAATATAAAATATCATGAAAATAAATTTATGTAATGTGAAAGTGGATTCATTGAAGTACAGGAAATTAATAAATTTCAAGAGACAACCCAAAATACATGTTTTACTCAACGAGATAAAAATATAGATGATAAAAACCCATATTTTAGGGCCCATGGTTTAGACAATATTTATGATGCAATGAATGAATCAAAAATAGAAAGGGTGGATATAGTTAAAACCCCAATGTATATTGACGATGTTGAGGAGGGAGAAGAATATATTAATAGATTCAAATATGAAGATGAGGATGCTGATGAATAATGATTCAATTATATTCTTATTATAGTTATAATTAATATATTATTCTTCTTTTCAATTATTTAAAAACTTCATTAATTTAATTCTATATATGGCTAAAGAAGTAAAAAAGAAGTTGTTATATACCCTCACAGATGTAGTGCTTCCAGGTGATTAGTCGGATGAGTTGTCATCGGACACTCACTACTACAAATAACCCTTTTATCAGTGCTAAAAATGGCCTTTAACAGCGCTAGAAAAGTACTGTTAAATCCAACAAAGATAAAGGGAGGGTCCCCTTTATCAGCGCTCCAAAAAGAGATGATAAAGACCCCTTTTATCAGCACTTTTTTTAGCACTGATAAAAGTAAAAAAAATTAAAAAAAACCTTGCCAATCGGGGGGATTTTATAGCACTTGAGCCCCCTATTAATAGCTCTTTCCAGCCCCTCTAGTGCCTGTACCCACCCCCCTCTACACTATATCAGCACTACACCCACCCTCTTTATCAGCTCTAGCCCCCCAAATCCACCCTCATGCGCGCGCCCTTGCCTCCACTAAGATTTTATCTCGAGACCTCCCCCTTGCGCGCCTAAAGCCTTTACCACTCTACCATATTGATTTGTTCTCCAGTTAATGACATATCTATTTATTTGTATATATATTTAGTTATATTTATTCATATAGTAATATACGGTTATATTAATATATATATTTATAGTGATATTAATATATATATTTATAGTTATATCAATATATATATATGTAGTTATATTAATATATATATATAGTTAGATTCATATATAGGTATATAAATATTTATATATTGGTATTTTAAATAAAATCAATATTAGTTATTATTTAGATAAATCTAATATATTTTATATGTAAATAAATTTTATTATTTATATTTATAATTAAATTTTTATGTGTGAATATATAAAAAATATGTATATATCGTTATATATTTGATTATAAATAACATTTAATTATAAAAAAAGATAAAATTTAAATGAAATAATATCAATATAAATGTAATGCCTTGGAATAATTTCAGTCCCCACCAAAAAATCCAATAATACCCTCTTAAACGAGGCTGAAAATCCACAAAATGTTAAACAATCCCGATATCCTGAATAAAAACTCAGTTTTGGAGTCCTTCTGGACCTTTTTGGGCATAAAAACCCATGATTTGGTTCTCCCCAAGCTATAAGGGCGTAGAGATCATCACAGGCTTCGATTTGATATATGGTAGAGCTCAAACGGACGCTCGGATCAAAAGTTATGGTCGTTTGAAGTTCGAGTTGCATTTTCAACATATTTTGGATCTATTTTTAAATTTATTTTTTATTTTTTTAGTCTTAAAATTGTTATTAAATGAGTATTACTCGATAATAATTAGTAAATTATT
The DNA here is from genome assembly GCA_963277665.1 of Viscum album. Taxonomy (NCBI): domain Eukaryota; kingdom Viridiplantae; phylum Streptophyta; class Magnoliopsida; order Santalales; family Viscaceae; genus Viscum; species Viscum album. Next base: position 293,289,102 of record OY728139.1, read on the forward strand.
AATTAAGAATATTTTTTTAATATTTTATAAACCATTTTCACTAAATATTTTATATATTAAGTGTAATTGTATATTTATACTTATCTAAGATATTTTTAAAATTATTTTTAAAAATATATATTATATTTATATCAATATAACTATATCTATATATTTAAATATTAATACATTTTTAATGATTTTTTTTGGAAGTAGACCCTTTATCAGCGCTACTAAAAAAAGCGATGAAAAAGGGGTACCCTTTAACAGTGCTAAAAAAAGCGATGTTAAAGGGGGTACCATTACCAGCGCTAAAAAAAGTAGTGATAAAGGGGTACCCTTTATCAGTGTTTTTTAGCGCTGATAAAGGTACCCCCCCCCCTTTATCATCACTTTTTCGTTAGTGCTGATAAAGGGTGGCGCTGGCCTTGTCCCGTTTTGTGGTAGTGCCACAAGTAGTTGAATCTACATTGTTAACTTAAATGGGTTGTGATCCATCAATGTTAATGATTCCCAACCATATTTTGGAGTAATATCCACCTCTTAATTTCAAACCATGCATGTATTGTTAGGTATAGTTTTTTATTTTTGTTTAAGTTCATTAATTATCATTAATTTTAATTAATTATCATTAATTTATTAATTTACTAATTACTTTATTATTTTTTCATTATTCACATAATTTTCAAAAATACTTCTAGGAAAGAGGGGGGTTCTATGTAATTATTTATCAAAACCTTGGGCCACATGGGATCATATTCAAATTGATGTTCGTTTTTTCTTGTTCTGATAGTCGAATGGTATATAAATAATGATATTTATTTTGAAACTTATATAACTACTTGTTATTAATATTTATTTTTAGATTTTATGGTTTCCTATTTATGATATCATGAGATGCATGGTCTTAGAGTCATGGGAGAACTAGATTTGTGAGTGTTAGCATAAATTTTAAAACAATATGAGAAAGAGGTCCTTGTTGTGAGATAGAGTCACAATTTATTATTGTTATTCCTATAATGAACCACCAGATTACATCTCATCCCATGTTTGGAATGGATTGTACTCTTATTGAATAATAGATAATTTTAAGAGGATATTATCATTAGGTTAACAAAATTAGGGGATACATCATGTCACAAAAATATATAGTATTAGTACCATTAGTATTCGATGATTCCATATGGTAAGAAATTTTGTTTAATAATTTATGTAAACATTAAATGTAAATGTTTATTTTATATTTTTATAGTAATTTTGACATCTAGATATTATAAAATTATATGTATTTAGGAAGATGTACACTATTCCATCCACTAGGGAGATTACTTATTAATGAAAGTGTTATATTGTTCTTAGTATATAATTTTGGATTTTTAAAATTAAATTAATGTAATATTATAACTATTTTAACTTCAAATTTCATTTGAAGGAAGAATTTGAGGATTTGAATTCTCAAGTACATTAGAGTAAGACTGAGAATGAGGGGTTGGAAACCTATTAGTTATGAATTTATGAGGCATAATTTATGTAGTAAACATAGTGTGGTATCAATAAAGGTTGAGTGATTGGAAATGGTTCTGTATTGGCACTTTCCAATTATTATGATACTACTATTTTGTTATCATTCACCTCATGGGGTGATCATAAAGAGTATTTTTAATTGTATATAGAGAATAAAGAGAGGTTACCTGATAAGAATTATATTATAGATAGAAAACATAGAGTGCTGGAGAAGCTCTGTCGACAATCTGAGTATTAACAGGAGGATTAACATTGAAGGTAGGAGCTATAAGGACCCGACCTTAAACATTACACAATATTGTTATTTAAACAAGATTTCACTTTTTTAAATTCCCAAATATATTTCCTTTTTAGAGTTTTATAATGTTAGGACATAACTCAAACATATCAACACACAAGTATACAAAATGGTACCATTAATAAAGTATCTGTTTCATTCAAAACATAAATTTTTTAACACATAACAACAACATGATTTCTTTGAAAATTCATTATAACATTTAGCTTAAATTACATCATTATCTTACGCATTCTTATGAACTTTCAAAAACAATTAAAATAATGGTATGAGAATAAAAATCTTATTAATGGATATAAAAAGAAGGAAAGAAATCATTTTTCCATGAATACTTATAAACATAGGGAATCATCTTCACAAAGACAGACTTCTCACCCTTATATAATTACCTTGTAAAAAAAGAGATTTCCATAAAAATTTAAAGAAAATATATAAAACCTTAAGGGTATCTTGGGGAAATAATTACTTATATTTTAACCATTGTAGCTACCTTATGATTTGTAACCCTCACAGCTACCTTACAATGTAACCCTCACTACTACCGTATGGTGCAACCATCGCAGTTACACATGAAGTAACCATTCAACCGATATCCAACTTACACATACCTAATGAATTGGATAGAGATATTGGTCCCAACCTTAATTACAAATACTTTTTCCATGAACCATAATATATTCATAAAATTTGAATAATTTCCTAAAAACATTGCTTTTCAATTTTTTAAAATAGAATTTTAAAAGAGGATTTTAAAGGAAAGTCCATTAAAAATATCATATAATTGATGTGAAAATTAATAGAATAAAATGAATATGTGTATACACTATAAATAAAAATAATAAATCACAATATATATTCAATTCATTTCACAAATAATCTTAGGAGCACGTAATTAACGAAATATATGGTTAACCCAAAGAATGGAAATTGGGTTAAGAATTCCCTTACCTCAATTTCTTATTACCTAAAACTTGTTTAAATGGCATATATAATAGTTAAAATGGTGTTATTAATATTTTTTAGAATAATAATCATGTATATAACACCTTATATGATAATTTTATAACATCGTTTGACCAATTTATTAATAATATTTTGTTTTTTCCATTGTTTCAGGGTGCGTTCTTTACATAATTTCCAAGGTCGGTTCATAAAGGATATTCTTGTCAAAGGGAATTGAAACTCCGGAAGTGGAATTTAATGGTGTTAATATGTTTCCATAATATTAAATGATGCTCTAAATCATTTTGGTTATATGGTAAGAGGTTAAATCATTAGATAAATAATTAGTGATATTTGTTTAGATCATTTTGGAGGTTCTTTGATTATCACAAACTTATTTCAACATATACCATTTATATTATAAATATAAGTTAATTATAGAAAATAATATAGGTCATATTTTAAAAATTTAAATTTATTTCAACCACAAAAAATTATTTACAACCATATTTTAAGGAATTAAAAGAAATTGAAGATTCATCATCCATGATGTCAGTAAATCGACACATTAGGGACAATGTTTTTATTTTTAGAATAAGAAGAAGTGGAGAGGAAGAATGATGATGAATTTTCCTATAAAAATGATAAAAATTATGAATATAAATAATAATAAATATTTCATTCCTATTGGATTATGGGATGTGAATAGAGTATAAGAAAAGAAAAGAATTGAAAGGATAATAAAAGAAAATGAAAGAGAATTTTTACCTCTTGATCTCTTCTCCTTGAGATCCTACTTAAAGACTTTGGTTTTGGATTTTTGGGGAAACCAGAAGGTATTAGATGTGTTGGAGGGCCTTGGGAAGGGGATTGGGAATAATTTAGAAAATTACAAAATCCTTATAGGTGTGAGAGGAATAAGGGGTGAGGGTGGTATTTATAGTTGAGGAGAGGTGGGGTTTTCATTATTTTAATCATTTGTATAATATTTTAGCTCTGGACTATGAATAGTCAGGATTCCTTTGACCAAAAACTATAAAGAGAGCCTGGGAGTTCAATCCAAGGGTTCTTAAATCATCCTTGATGCTAGCAATAGTCTATTTATCATATACTGCACATATACAGTATGTTATGAAATTTCACTATTCATCAAAATTTTGAGTATTTCAGAAAAATCTCAAAAAATTCACCCTAGCAATTTCACAACATGTAGAATTCAAATATTAGCTCTATTTTTTCAAAGAAAAAATCTAAATATGAGAAAAATAATTTTTAAATAAAATAATAATTTATTCCAAAAATAAAAATTTTAAAAAAACAACTGATTTTATAACACATCGAAAAATTAATCAAGGTATCATAAACTATAATAAATACATTCATTAGTGATGTTACTATTAATCTAGTCCTATTACTATTCATAAAGGTAACATTACTATTCATAATGGTAAGTTATTATTCCCTAAAAATTAATTTCGTCCTATCAAACTCCACAAAACCATTACCCGGTGGATTAGCTTATTCCACAATACTTGTTCTCTTTAATTAAGAATCTGAACAAGCTTTTATTCATAAAAAAGGTTACCTTCCAACTGAACTGCTTCTGGGATCAAAGCATTAGATGAATCTGACACACACTTTCTCAACATTGAAACATGAAAAAAAAATTATACATGTGATAAACTCGGAGGTAAAGATACTCAGTGTGAAATTGATATGACTTTATCTATTATTTCATAAGATCCAAGGAACTACAGACTCATCTTCCCTTTCTTATAAAAACACAAAAATATTTTCCATGTTGAAAATCTATGAAAAAAATGATCACGTACCTCAAAAGAAATATATTTCCTCCTATTATCTATAAAAATTGTCTACCTTCTAGGAGCTGTCCTCATGTATTTCAAGACCATATTCACTTTCATAACCACTTACTCTACTAATTATAGCCCCATAAATTTCATTTCCCCAACTTCATTCAAAAAAACTTGGAGTTCAACATTTCTTCCCATATAATTCCTCAAAAGTTTCCATAATTACACTAGAATAAAAATTGTTATTATATGAAAATTAAACTAAACAAATATACTAATCCTGGTATCCCTAGTAATCCTTTGACCAAGCTCGAAGAATATCCTCCAAAGTCTGAGTCATCTTTTATGACTACCCATCTGATTGGGTATTTAAAGCTATACTAAAATTTTATTCTATTTCCAATGACTTCTGAAGGCCTTTCCAAAAGTTAGAAGTGTTCAAGGGATCACTGTCAGATACAATGGAAATAGGAACTCCATGTAACCTGAAAATATCTTTGAGATATATTCAATAAATATAATTGATAGACATAATATCCCAAATAGGAAGAAAATTATAAGATTTAGTCGGTTGATCAACAATAACTCTATATTTCATGTTTACCTCAATAATTCTTTGCAAGTCCCACAATGAAGTCCATCGATATATTTTCCCATTTTCACTCTAACACTGGTAAAGGATAAATCATACCATTCAGTAACTACTATTATACCTTAACCTTTTGACATGTCAATCATTTCATGGTAAAATCTATAATATCTCTTTTCATTTTGTCCCAATAGTAATACTCTTGAAGGTCTCTATACATATTTGTACTACTAGGATGAACTAAAAATAGAGAACTATGATCTTCAGAAAACATTTTTTTCTTCCAATGAGAATCACATGGCACCAAAAATATCTTTCCAAATCATAGAACACAATATTTATCAATATTAAATTCTGGAAAATTACCCATTTTTTACCAATTGTACCTTTTTCTGTAACTCCTCGTCTTCTTTATACTCTTGCTTAATTATTTCTGACAATGATGACTGCACTGAAACCTTTAAAGATAGTGGAATTTCCTATACCAACAACTTCCCAGAAATAATTCATTAACTCATTAATAAAAGGGTCTTGTTCCTACCACAACGTAGTTAATGATGCATGATGTTTTCCACTCAAGTCACCATCCACGTTGTTTTCTTTTGTAGGATGTTAATTGATTGTGAAATCATAATCATTTATCAATTCAATCCATATTCTATGACTCATTTTTTATTCCTTTTGATTGAACATATACTTCATACTTTTTTAGTAATGATATATTTCACATTTGGCTCCGTATTAATGATGCCTCCAAAATATTAAAGTGAAAAAACATATCTTCTAATTCCAAATCATGTGTGGGATAATTTTTCTCATCTGGTTTTATTTTTCTTGAATCATAAACAATTACAAGATTACTATGCATCAGAAAAAAACCAAGTCCCTTTAATGAAGCACCATTGTAGATGAAAAACTCTCCATTTCTAGAAGGTAGGGTAAGAATTGGAGCATTCAACAATATTTTTTTCAGTTCCATAAAACAATCATCACATTATTTTGTCCAGGTCAATTTAACTCCTTTTTGAGTTAACTTAGATGGTTCACTAGATAACCATGCAATGTTTTCAACAAACTTATGGTAATAGACATCCAAACCAATAAAACTACGAATCTCAGTTATATTGGTGGGTTTTGGTCATTCTTCAATAACATTCATTTTAGCCGGATCAATAGTTATGAAATCTTTAGAAATAATATGACTATGAAAAGAAATATGTTGCAACCAAATTCACCATTTATAAATTTCCCATACATTTTATTTTCTTTTAATGTTTGAAAAAAAACCCTTAGATGTTTTTATACTCCTCCTTACATCTATAATATACAAGAATGGTATCAATAAAAACATCCAAAAAATTATCCAAGAACTCGTGAAATATTCTATTCATAAGATCAATGAATTCAATATGTGCATTAGTTAATTCCAGATGGCATAACAACAAATTCATAATGACCATATCTAGTTCGGAAATATATTTGTGTAATGTCATCATCCTTCACATTCAAATGATAGTACCCAGATCTCATGTTAATCTTGGAAAAATAATGAGCTCCCTAGAGCTGATCAAACAAGTCATAGTTGTTTGGAAAAGGACACTTATTCTTAATATTAATGATATTCAAAGCTCTATAATCAATGTAATATCTCACGGAACCATCTATCACTTTAATGAACAAAACAATAGCTCCCGATGTTGAATTTCTATGATGAATGAATCTTTTATCAAGAAACTCATGCAACTAGTTTTTTAATTAATGAAGTCCCATTTGATCCATTCAATAAGAGGGATTTGAAATTTTATTAGCATCGGGAACTAAGTAAATTATGAATTCAACTTCCTAAATAGGTATAACACCGAGTAACTTATCAGGAAAGACATCAATGTATTCAATTACCACTGGCACATCATTAATATGAATAGTTACATTCTTTTCAAGAATATTATCATTATTATTTTCATCTACATATATAAATAGTTTCACGGATTCTTGATATGTTATCAATTTTATGGGTTTGTTCATGTATAAAAACTAAAACACTTTTTAAAAAGCAACTTCTTTATCTCTACAATCAATCATAGCATGATAAATAAAAATCCAATCCATACCCAAAATAACATAAAATTATACTAAGGGAAAAACAAAAAGGATTGTAGGTACGGTATTTCCATAGATGAAAATAGGAATATTCTTAATTTTTTTCTATAACATTTACCCCTGGTGTTTTAACAATAAGCACTAGTCTCATTTATTGAGGTGATTTTTCCAATTTAAATAAAATTTTCTCATAAATAAATGACTGTGTAGACCCCATATCAAAAAATACTTTAACAAAATCTTTGAAAATAAATAAAATTACCTTATACCACTTCATTGGCTGGCTCGAAATCTATTAACATAGTCAGAAATGATCTCACTACACCTTTTTTCTTATAGTCTAGCTACTTTCCATCACTTGGATCTTTCTTTGGCAGGACATTTTTATAATGACTCGTCTCACCATATTTTAAACACTTTACAGTTTTCTTATCGTAATTGATCTAAGATCATTTTAATTACAATATTGGGTTGTATGTAAAAACATAACACATTGAAAAAACTTCTCATTTTTGGAAAAACATTCCCTAGGGTTATTTTTATCACACTTTTCACAAACTATAACTGGAATTTCTTACCATCATATTTCTTTGATTGATTCATAGCCATCACTTGCCATCTAGACCTCGATTGTATTTATTTTCAAAGTATAAGTGATCATCAAAAAAATTTATTTATTCCTTCTCAGCACATCAAAACCGTTTTCTATAACTTTTGAACTCTCAGGAGGCTAATAACTTTCAGTATCTTGTCTTCAATCCTGAGTAAAAGCAATTGATTTTACTATCATAATCCCAAATAAGATTTTGAGCATACCATTCCAGTTGGGTGAAGTTTTTTTCATACATAGACACTGAATCTTTATATTTTCCCCTCAATTCAAGTAATTTATTCTCTATACTCTGTCGATCCACCATAGGAAAATATTTTCCAAGGAAATTACTTTTACATTCATCCCACTCTAAATCTTTAATCTCCTCTATATCCCTGATAATCTTGACCATTGACCACTACTGATCAGCTTCACCTTCAAAATGATAAAATATAAGACTACCCTCTTGATTATATGAAAGTACCATAATATTGAATGTATTTAATGTTCTTTAAACAATCCTTCAGCCGATATTGGGTCAGAAGATCCACTGAAAGAAAATGGTTGTTTCCTAATAAAATGTTCCACTATTATCAAGTTATGTTGTGGTAGCTCTATTTTTTCTCTTACATGGATGCCACCACCATTTATTTTCTATTTTATCTGATCCATTACTATTAATAACTTCTTGGTTCCAATTCCCACCATTATCAGTTACATATTCAAAAAGATATCAGCCTTTTAGTTCAGTCCAACTTTAGCTTCCATGTTTCTTCTATGGAAAACCAATCTGAACAGACATATCTTAGATGAATAGAAATGGTAATCATTAAATACTATACCATTTCAACATAAACATAATGTAAAAATTATTTATGTTATTTTGTTAATAACATAAAAAATACTAAATTTAACTAAACTGTTTTATGGAACCAAATATAAGGACCCGACCTTATACGTTAAATAATCTAGATATTTCATATATATTTCACTACTTTCCATTCCCAAAGATCATTTTTATATTGTTTAATAATATTAATACAAAACTCATACATATAATCCACATGGATAAAAAGTTGGTACCATTAAAATAATATCCATTTCTTCCAAGACATAAAATTTTTAACACAAAACAAAAACATGATTTCTTTGAAAAATCTTCATAGCATTTAACTTGACTTCACTCAGTTTCACAAAGACATAATTCTCACCCATATATACTTACCTTGTGAAACCTAATATTAAAATAAAAAATTAATGAAAATATAAAAAATCATAATGGTATCTTGGGTAATTTAATACTTATATTGTAACCCTCATGGAAACCTTATGATTTGTAACACTCATGGAAACCTTACAATGTAACTATCACGACTTCCTTATGGTGTAACCATCAGAGTTATACTTGGAGTAACCATATGAATGAACTCTATTATACAAATACCAAATGAATTATATTAAGATATAGGTGTCATCCTTCATCATAAATAATTCTCACGAAACATAACATAATAATAAAATGTGAATAATTTCAAAAAAACATTGCTTTTGAATTTCTAAAATAAAATATTAAAAGAATATTTTTAAAAGAAATTACCTTAAAAATATCATATAATTGAATTTATAATTAATATAATGAAAATATTGTGTGTACAAACTATAAATAAACATAATAAATCATAATAATAAAGAAATTCATGGCACAAATAATCTTAATAGCATATAATTAATGAAGTAGAAGGTAAACCCAATGAATGGAAATTGGGTTAAGAATTCCCTTACCTTGGGTTTTTATTCATTAAAATTTATTTAAACCTCATGTATAATGGTTAAATTGGTGTTTTTAATATTTTAAGGAAGAATAATCATGTTTATAGCACCATATATGGTAATTTTATAACATACTTCAACCCATTTATTGATAATATTATGTTATTTCCAATGTTTTGGGTGTGTTCTTTACATGATTTCCCTGGTCTGTTCGTAAAGGAGTTTCTTATCAAATGGAATAGAATATCCACAAGTGGAATGAAATGGTGTTAATTTGTTTCCATAATATTAAATTATTTGTTAAATCATTTTTATACAGTTTTAGGATGAATCATTAGATAAATCATTAGTGATATTCATTTAGATCGTTTTGGGAGTTCATCGATAATCAAAAACTAGTTTCATCATACATCATTAATAGTATGAATATAAGTTAATTACATAACATAATAGAGGTAATATAATAAAATTTTAAATATTTTTCAACTATAAATATTCTTTTACAACCTGTATTTAAGGAGGTAAAGTAAATTGAAGACTCATCATCCATGATGTCGGTAAATCGACACCTCACAGATTGTATTTTTATTTTTAGAATAAGAGAAAGAGGGGAGAAATAAGGATGTTGATTTTTCTATAAAAATGATAAAAATATATAATATATATAATAATAGATCATTTATGGAACTTGGATAAAGGGAGGTGAAGAGATTATAAGAAAATAAAATAATTGAAAAGAAAACACAAGAAAATGGAAAATGATTTTTACCTCTTGACCTCTCTTCCTTGAGATCCTACTTAACAAATTTTTGTTTTGGACTTATTAGAGAGACCAGAAGGTCTTGGACATGGGGAAAATGATTTGGAAGGGTATTAGGAAGAATTTATACGATTTTAAAATCTTGATATGTGTGAGGGGAAGAGGGGGCGAGTGTCGTATTTATAGTGGTGGAGAGGAGGCGTTTTCCATTATTTTAATCATTAGTTTACTATTTTTTCTCAATAATATGAACAATATGGATTCATGTGACCCAAAAAAGTAATGAAATATTGTTATTTTGAAAGAAGTGTTCTTACATTATCCATTATTCTAGTAATAGTTTATTTTTCAAATAACGTATATATATGGTAAGTTATCATATTTCATTATTCATAAAAAAATTTGAGTGTTGTAAAGAAATCCAAAAAATTCACCGTAACCATTTTTCAACATGTAGAATTAAAAAACAAACTCCATTTTATCAAAATAATATTTTGAATACAATAAAATTAATTTTTAAATAAAATCATTATTTAGCCCTTGAATAAATGTTTTTGAAATATAACTGATTTTATAACACCTTGAAAATTTAATGAAGGTCTAATAAATTATTAGAAATATAGTTATTGGTGAGGTTATATTCATTTGGTCATTTTACTTTTAATATTGAAACAATTAAAATTAATAAGGGTATGATAATATTCATCAAATATTATGTTTTTCTTATCAGAATCTAAAAAACATATGGATCACAATAGCGTATGTCTGTTTTTCAAAACTGAAATCATAGAAGAGAAAAAATAATATCTAATAGATAGTTTAAAAATATCTCCTTAAAAAAGTGTCATTATTTAGATACTCAATGTTTTGTTTATTTTAATATATTTTTAAAACCATTGGGTGTTGTAGGAGGAGCAGTCCAAATAGATGCTACAATACGTGTGACGACTTTTGTATGGAAAATGGATCGAGTTCCCTCCACAAAGTCCCTCAAATAATCATCCTAATTCTCTATGATCAACATTATTTTATTTTCATATACATATCAAGATAAGTTTTGGTTGAAAACATTTTATGTAATGTGGATGTTAGTTTATTTGTGAACATTTTTATACATTATTTTTTTTAAAAAAATTGTTCTTTTTTATCTTTTATTTTTTTATGACAGAAATATATTTTTGTCTCAAATGGTTATTGGGGATGGATATATGTATATGTATCTAATAAAATGTTATGAAATAAAAAAATTTCATAACCAAAAAACAATTCTTCTTTTTACCAACAAGTTACATGAAAGCTATTTGTAAAAGGGAATGTCTCTGTCAAAAAAATATTTAATGATGGGTTATCGAAAAAAATATTTTTTTTCACAATGCCATTTTCCACCATTGTCCAATCCAGATAGATTCAAATTTCTATTGGCTATTTCAAGTAAGATCCCATCATGATTGACCCATCACAAATATCTCAGAATCTAGTTGTTTAAATTCAATTTATATAACAATAAATATAGATTTATATATTTTTTTAATCATTCATACTTTATTGTTATATATATATATATATTTGTAATTATATATATAATTATAATTACACACACACAGATATATATATATATGTTAAAATATTGTGATAGGATTTATATAAATAATTATATAAATACATTAATTCTATTACTATGATATATATATAGTTCACAAATACATATATATATATATATCTGTGTGTGTGTGTGTGTGTGTGTGTGTATTAAAATTAATAATTTATATACATATATATTTAAAATAAATATACATTAAATACATTTTATAATATAAATATATATCAAAACACGCACTCACACACACATATATATATATATATATGAATATATCTCATTATAATGTACACATATACACACACACATAAATACTATCACAGATATTTGGGTCAAGATAATAAAAAATTTGAATATTATGTATATATATATATATTATCGTTTGAATACATATAATATGAATAAAAAAGTATAAATCATTGAAAAATAAAGTCATTAATTAAATTAAATGAATGAAAAAATGTATTCAATTATGAAAAATTGATTATATTTTAATTTTTCATATTTAAATATATTATTAAATTGGTTATTATATATATGGAATCATTTATAATGATTAAATTTAATTTTATTCCAGTTCAAATTGTCATAGTTATATTTAAATTCATTTTAAATATGTATGTGTTTAATTTATTTTATTTAAAGTTATAATTTAAAAATAAAAAATAATTAATATAATATTTTTTAAATACAATTGATTTTGAATTTAGAGTATATATTTTAATGATTAAAATAATTTGACAATATTTTTTTTATTTATATACAATTGTGTAATAATATTTAAAAATATAGCTATATTTTTGTTCAGTATAAAATATTTATTGATTTATTAAATTAGCAATATGATTTAGAATATAAATAATAATATTTAAATATTACCTTTAATTACTAATAATTTTTAGTTATGTAAAATACTAATATTATATAAATTTATGTTATCAGTAACAATTAATTTTAAAATAAAAATATTAATTAATATAATTTTTATTTATAAAAATTAATTTAACAATATTTTATATTGAAATAAAAAAAATATTATATATGTGGCATTCCACAATTTTTTACATTAACATTTCATTACATGAAACAAAACACATGATATTTTAAAGTTTAGTTTCTTTGAAATTGTGAACATAATACTTGAAAACGTAAAACAACCTTTTAATCCACATGAAATACTTCCTCATGTGTTAACCCTCACTTACTTTTATAGCATCAAATATACTAGGGAAATATAAAGGAAATGGGTGAGAATGAATCCTAATAAGGATATAAGAAAGGGATACAATTAGTATGTGATAGTGAATAAGATTTTTAAGAACATGAGGCATAAAAAAATTAATAAACAAGAGAAAATGAGGAATATCATAATAAAATGTACATGATTTATAACATGGAAATGTGGAGACAATATAAAAATGACTCATTTATAAGAATATCATAATGGTTTATCAACAAGGTGTTATAAATGAAAATTACCATGATTATTCTTTAAGGTATCGTAAAACATGTCATATATAGAGACTAAATTATTTACCCAATGCATTGGAGTTCTATCAGGGCGAACCCTTCATATGTCTAAATTTCATGTGATCCACATTGATTATAATAGCTCATTTTTTCAATAACCAAATAAGAATAAAGTATGGGTTTCATGTAAATAGATTAAGTATGTATGTTCTTAAAGGCTTAACCGTAACACCATTTTAAAACTACAAAAAAGAAATGTGTGTTTTGTATATGTAAATACCTAAATAATTATAACATGTTTAAATCCAGTTTAATACCCATTTAAAAATATTAAGTTTGTTAATTCAAATAAAAATAAAAGAAAATTTCTCATGTAAAAGAGAGAAACTTTGAGTAGTGAATTTTACTGCACGATGAGTATAAAACATGTATTTAGAAAATTACCAAAAAATCACCCGAATCTAATTTTGACATGCTAATTTCAAATATAATATTTAATTTATTAGAAAAAAATTAAAATATGAGATTTTCATATTTAAAATATAAAAATTCTTATTTGTTGAAAAGAGATTTTTTTAAGGGAAAATCAAATTTTTGATAATTTTAAAAATTTCATGCAACATTGTAATGTTATTTTATCATTTCAATTTAAACAAGAGTGTTATAATAAACTATTTCAATTATTATTCATTATTATTGAGTTTAGTATAAAACATTAAATATTCTAAAAAAATTAATTATTCTGTATTTACTTCCAATAATCCATTTATCAAATTGGTCTTACCTAACAATATGTTTAATTAAAAAAATATTATCAAAATGGGATGATGGAATAAATTTTTTATACGATGGAAATTATAGTTTATTTAACTATGTCCTAGACACATAACCACTTATTACTCCAGTATAGGTCCTAAGGGTAAGGTGTGTGTTGGTGGTGTTTTCATGGGGTGGATTTGCTAACATTGATCGAGTGGTTATCTCCGTTAACTTCAAGTTATCCTATAGGTGATTTAATTCATGATTCTCGTATTGATTTTCATATTAGACTTGTTTAAGGTAGAAACTTTGTGGAACTACCTCCCTCATATGTTCGGAAAAGATGAGCTTCAAACGACATGAATCTAGTGGTTGAGGCCATCGTTTGTCCTTTCTGCATTAGCTGTACATTTTCATTACTCCTTATAAACACTAATAATAAGATTATAATTATTACCAATGGTTATAGTTCCAAATGGTCAAATTTTCTAATGGTTATATTTTCCATCGATCATATTTTAGTAATGGTAATATAACAGTCGAATCTTAGTAATCACATTTCCCTTTATACACTATATATTGTTAAAAATTCATAAATGTTAAATACTAAATTCCAAATGGTTATTAAAATTTATTTGATAATGTCAACGAGATTCTTAATGATTATTTTTCTCTTAATAGTTTTTAAGGAGGGTTGAATCATCTTTTCAAAATTAAAACCTATAGAGTATACCATTTCATGGTCGATATTCATTGCTTTTTATATTCCTATAAAATTATTATCTATAGTAGTTAAGATCATTACATCTATGTGTTATATCATTTTTATCTATATTTCTATGAATATCATTGTTAAAAAAATGAAATAGACATAATGAAAAAATATTCTCCGATTAATCATGGAAGGAATTTTTTTGATCCATTAGAATATGATTATATATATTATTATGTGCACATGTATGTGTTGAGTTCCCATAAATGGACACATGTTTTGGGGTTCCACATCCATACACACATACAATCACTCATATATTTAAATGTGAATAATTAAAGTCACATATGCATACCCAAAATAAAAAAAAATTAAACTTCAAATTGTTAAATAAATTTATAAAATGAACTTCTATTTTTAATTTTATTAATTTGATAATATATTTTTTATTTTTAGAAAATAGAAATAGGAAATTAATTTTTTAGTTAAGAAATATCTATTTTAAATCTTTTCTCATGTATAAATATAATTATTTATGAACATAATTTTTCATTTATTTATTTAATTATATAATTTTAAAAATATTTACTCAATTTTATAATTTTATTTATAATTATAAATTATAAATAATAATATTTTTTATAAAAAAATATAATTGTTACATAGATAATTAGAAATAATGTAAATATTTTAGCAAAAATAAATTTATTTGAAAGTAATTATTAAAATTTCAACTAGTAACTTTATTGATTTATGATTAAAAATATGTTGTAACAATCATTTATACATCTATATATTTCATGTAGTTGGTAAAAGAAATTCAATAGTATTTATTTATAAATTTATTTTAAAAAAATTATTATTTAGTTCTATTATAAAATTTTCGATAATAAATTTAATGTTAATGAGTAATATGATAAAAATAAACCTATGTGTATTGAAACATAGTTATTGTTTTTTATATGAAAATATAATTATAAATTTTTAAATCATGAAATATTTTTTAAATCATATACATAGAAATTTAATGTAAATTGTTTTTATTTAAATGTAATTTATGATTTTGATTTATTTTATTGTAATATTTATTTATTTTTAAAATTTCCTTAATTTATTTATTTTATTTTATTTTTTATTATATTTATTCCTTTTAAATGATTTTTATTTTACTTATTCATTTTTTATTGACATTTCATTTTTAATATTTCTTAATTTTATATCTTTATAATTAATTCATTTTTTAATGATTTTTTATTTTTCTTTTACATATTTTTAATATTTTTTAATATGATTATAATTTATATATTTTAAATTATTCACTATTAATATTTATTCATTTCCATTAAAAATATACTTTAACTTTTGTATTAAAAATTATTTTATATTTTATATTTATTTTAATAGTTATTCATTTTTAATATTTTTATACTTGAGATATTGAATATTTTATATACATTTTTATTATTTTTTAATTTATTTATTTTAATATTTATACAATTTATTAAAAAGTATTTTTTAAAATGAAAAGACTTAGAAAATTCCATGTATTCTTCTTAGTTATTTGGGATTATTACAAATCTGTAAAAAATTGATGATGCGTGATTCCAAGGCTCGGTGTGCCCGAAATGAATTTCTGAACTTTTTTTTGGTTACGTTCAGTAAATGTGCGGGAAAAATTTACTATCTTTTGAACTGGGGCTCAGAATTTAAATCTGAGAGCACCGTTGAATCCGCAGTGTGAAAATTCTCTTAAGAGAAGCATCACTTTGACCGCAGTTGGTCAGGAGAAAAAGATACTTTTTGGACATTTTAATGAATAATAAAATAAAAATTTCATTTTTATTTTATATTTGTTTCTCCAACGGATGAGCAGAGTTGGTAGGACCGACGACATGTCCATACATTAAGTGTCTTGACTCATCAATTGCATAATCACACTATTGTGAATTGAATGAGGTTCATTAATCACTCATTTAATGAACCTAATTAAATTATTTCGTGTGTTACTCACCCTTTCCCCCTCTTATATATGAGAGGCTCAGGGATGATTTTTGACATGACTTCATGAAGAAAGGAAACTCTGGAAAAGTACTGCGACGCCATCCACCAACAAAGGATGGTAGCTTGGGTGGCAATGATCCGGGATTGAAGAATGTCGATGACTCCATCCAACGGGGACGCTCCTCCCACCGCATACCCTCGAACATGGAAATACCATCGTCCGTAGTAGTCACTAGCAATACTTGAGGCAAGGGGTTTAATAATTGTAGTTTATCTATAATAATTTCTTTTCTTCTGCTTGTTATCATATTAATGCAGAGGGCATGAGCCAAATGAACAAGGCCCGGACCCTCCGTCGTATCGTAAATGTTGTGTTCTTCGAGAGCAGTTTACTCATTTTGATGGAAACACGAAACAACGGGTCACGATATGAAGACGAAATACCGGGAGGCCCATAGGCGTAGACAGGAGTAGAAACAGAGCTCTGAAGCACCGCTGGAGCCCCAAAGAAGATCCGCCAGCACGACACCGACGCCGGTGAGCGATAGAGGGAGCTGACAATGGCCGGATGCAGTAGTAGTAGGCGGCCCACAAGCACATGTCACATAGGGGAGATGCAACATCATGTCGTAGAAGCTGTATGCGGCAGCCGACACATTAGCTGACCGTAGAGGCAGAGGCAGCGCACCATCGCACGCTGCATTAAAGAGGGTCACGACGTTATTCCATGACGGAGGAGGGGGACCCGCATCTCGCAGGTCCCACGGACCATGTTGAGTTTCCACGTGGCGCCACTAATTGAAGGAGCCAAATGATTCCTTTGACCCATTCGAGAGAACGCGTAGAAGCTCCCCCTTCACGCGGGCCACCCAGCAGTGTGCCACACTGGCTATCAGGCCGCACCACCCGGCGGCCCGGGCTGGTCCGCAGCCCATCGAACCAGGTCCTCCACAGCCCAACCCAGCCCGAACAGGCCATCTAGACCCAGTTCGGGATGGTTTGGACCCGGATCAGGGCAGGTCAACCCAGGCCGGGTCGGTTTGACCGGGTCGGGCCAGACCCGGGCCCCTCTCGGGCCCAGAAACGCTTAAAGGGCCATACCTTGCAAACCGGATTTTTTTTAATGAAACATATGTGGCGCTGGGATCCATGGAGGGATATGGTCATTCTGACATACTCCACTTGGGTTTTGGTGAGTTGGAGTATGACCGGGTTGGATTTCACCCAAATCCAACCGGGCCCTCGGCACTTAAAAGCCAGTAACTCACAGAACGGGCGTCTGGTTGACGCACCGTCAGTTGCATTGGAACCATTATGACGTGACGTATTATCAGGTTACTTTTCACAGAACTTTTTACCTGTCAAAATATGACAGATGGCTTGAGGAGTGGTTCTTCCAGAATCAAGCGTACCTTGAGCGGGAATCCAGTGGCTAGATATGGCATGAAGAAGTAGAGCAACCAATACTGGTCAGCATTAGAAACTCCAGATTGTGGTTATCTAGCTATACGACTAATCATCCCAAACTTTGTACCAGTGGCCAATACAGATCAGCATCAGCGACCAATGGGGGTTAGTATCAGCGACCAATTCGGGTTAGCAACATCGACCAATACAGGTCATCATACAGTGACCTATATGTGTCAGCATCTAGCGGCCAATATAGGTCAACATACAGTGACCTATACGGTTCAGCATTAAGGTTACTAAATTTAGGATGATCTAGCTTTACGACTAGTCATCCATATCCCAATAACCGTGAAATTATACCATTACAGTGATATGTCTCTTTTTCTTTCTGCTTCCTGATTTTGATCATGATTTTGATATTACCTTTGTGGTATTTTCTTGTGATGTTTTCCTTTGGGGATTATTGAGAGACATTCGAGGGTCTCGGGGTACCCAACTGAGTTTTCATACTCACCCCTGCAAGGCTCTACCCACATGTGAGTGTCTGGTGCAGACTACTGATGCTCCGAGGTAGACTTTGGAGGTTTGGGACTTAGTGGAGCTTAGTGCGATAGGTGCAGTCAAGATCTTCTTCTTCAAATTCATACTTAAAGCTACTATCCTCCAGGTAGATATCTAAGGAAGATGAGACAACTATTTAAATTATTTTTAGTTTCTAGGGCTTTTATTTCGGCCCACTCTTTCAATTTATAGTTGTACTTAAGGTTATACATTACACCCAGGGTTATACCTTACTTTTGTTGGTTGTTTACTTTAGTTTCCCTTTTTGAGTATGTACAAATATCTAAAGAAATTCCATCTCATTTCGAGAATATACTTCAGGTACTAGTCACCAACCTCTGGCCTGTGGAAGGTGGGCTTGGGGTAGTCATGTCTGGGCCATGTGGGATGGGTCTTGACAAAGTGGTATCAGCTGGCAGTTGGTTCTACCAGAAGAAATAAGAGTCTACTTTTAATGAGGCAATGTAGTAAAGTGTCTTGAGTTCAGTTTCCAGTATAGGGAGTCTAGTTTTGTTGGAGTGGCTGATGTATCCACACACCAAGACCCTAAATTCTGTTTTTTGACTTGATACATGAAAACATTGGTTTCTAGTGTTTTGAAAAGTTTTCTTAATCTTTCTTGAGTCATCTCACCAGGTATAACTTATTGACTGTGACACATCTTTTTTTACATGATGCCACCATGAAGTCAACCATCCAGGATTTCAGTTAGAGATCATGACAGTGGCACATCGAGCAATGAGGCATCGGTACAAGGACCACTCACAGTGATGGCACCTTTGGGTGGTGTACCAGTAGCCCCACCACCAGTGGAGAAGCAGATGGTACCAGTGGATCATGAATGCTGACTGAGCATGTTTCATGAGTTCCATAGACATAGGACTTCAAGGTTTTGACGTGAGATGGGCCACCAGGTAGCATATGACTGGCTTGAGGCAGTTTTTTGGGTCTTTCGCTTAGTAGAGACACCCGTCGAGAAGATGGTGATCTTGTCCGCTAGCCTTCTTCGGGGCTCGGCAGGATGATGGTGGAGCTCGATGCTCCAGGTGCATGAGGAGACGACCCTCACATGTACGGACTTTGAGAGCCTTTTCATGGTAGAGTTTGTACCAGTGACACTATGCTTTGTGCGTATTCCGGAGCTGCTGCTTCTATATCAGGGCATCCATAAAGTGGTTCAATACTCTGAGAGATTTACTGACCTCTATCGATACTCAATCGACATGGTATGAGACCCTTAATTTAGGGCCAAGACCATTGAGCATGGGATCCTATGAGATATTAGAGAAGCAACAGTGTCTCTCAGCATCCCAACGTAGGATGTGGTGATAGAGAGAGATTTGCTGATAGAGAGCTTCCCTACCGAGTAGGCACCGACATGGAGATCCCCTACCAGATGATAGGTAGTAGTGTCATCTACAACTAGAAGTATAAAGATGATGCAGAAGTGAAAGCTGGCTAGAACTTTTGAAGGGTAACCCTAGGACGTGGCGTCAGTGGTGCGAGCCTCGAGAGGTCGAGGGGGCACCAGTGAGGCATGATCTGTTTTTCTGTGGGGGACAAAGTCACACAGCTCATGAATGTCTGATTCCTCACATGGATGACCAACAGACGGTGGAGGGTCCACCAAAGTAGTGACAGTGGTAGCATCATGGGTGTCGTCCAGGTGGCGAACAAGGCATGGGATTAGGATGTGCAGCGGGAGGTTGTAGGGGTCACTAGGCACTACCACCACCACCCCTAGGCAATACACTATGAGCTTAGGGAGAATTCGTACGGGGATAGGCCCAGTTAAAGGAAGTATAGGATCATGATCCTAATGTCCCTAAGATGATATGAGGTATGATCGGTATCTTCTCTACTTTAGTAGTAGTTCTTATCGACATATGTGTTATCCATTCTTTCTTTGCCTCAGACTTTGTTCGGGAATCTGAGATTCTGACTGATTTTTTAGCGCGTCCTTTGCATTTGGATATTCCTACGAGAGGAGATTCAATGGCCAGAAACTATTTCTGACAGTGTGATCTTACTCTCAGAGGAGAGAGTTTCAGATTGGATCTTCTATTAGAGGTGTTGAATCTCTTGACATCATTCTATGCATGGACGAGCTATCAGAAGTTCATGCATAGATTGGCTGCTTGATACATACAATAAGATGTATGTGTAGAGATGGATTCCAGTTTTCCTTTGTTGGTGAGAAGGAAAATAGAGCACCATGAGATAGAGTTGTGCTCAGGAGGATACAACTAATTAGATATCATCTGGCTTGCATGACCTTCGACGCAGTGGAAGAGGCGAGTCCACAGTTCCTAGCAGTGGTGGACGAGTATGAGAATGTCTTTACAGCAGATGTCTCAATACTATCTCCTCACAGATAGGTAGACTTCCACATTGACTTGTACCAAGAAACAACACCGATATCTACACTAGCATATTGGATGGCCCCTGTAGAGCTCCGTGAGCTGAGGGTACAATTGGAGGACTTGTAGAAAAATGGATTCGTAAGGCCCAGTGTTTCTCCATGGGCATCCCCGGTGTTTTTTTACCAAGAAGGCAGGCAGAAGTTTGAGCCTATTCGTGGACTTCCGGCGCCTAAAACAAGTGACCGTGAAGAAAAAGTATCCTCCACCAAGGATTTATGATCTGTTTGATCAGTTAAAATGAGAAAAGTGGTTCTGAAAGATAGAACTATAATCATGCTTTATTTATCTCAATGGATAGGATGAGGACATACCAAAGAAAGCCTTTAAATGTCGGTATATCTATTACGAGTTCTTGGTGATTCCTTTTAGCATGAACAATGCTCCAACAGTGTTCATGGAACTCCTGAATAGTATCTTCTAGCCATACCTCGATCGCTTCATGGTGGTCTTCAACGACAACATCTTGGTGTACTCAGCGTCTGAGGAAGAGAATGTTGTACACTTAAGGATAGTTTTGGACACACTCTAGGATCACTAGTTATATGGGAAGCTCTCGAACTATGAGTTATAGATATGGAAGTTCCACTTCTTGGGACACGTTATATCAGAGGCTGGAGTTGTAGTGGATCCAGTGAAGATCGAGGTAGTACATTCTTGGGAGCCACCAAGGAGTGTTACTAAGGTGTGGAGTTTCCTTGGATTAGCAGGATACTATTGGAGGTTCATACTTGATTTCTCCAGAGTAGCAGCACGTATGACTACCTTGATGAAGATGGATAAACCCTTCCTGTGGTTAGAGACATGTTAGAAGATCTTTCAGCCCCTGAGGCAGAGCTTGACTATCACACCCATCCCAAGGTTGCCAGAGGATGACACTAAATATGTGGTTTACTGTGACACATTAGGGACCGGACTTGGTTGAGTCCTAATGTAGGATGATGCATTTATTTCTTATGGCTCATGATTGGTGACGCATCATGAGGAGAATTATGCCACTCATGACTTGGAGTTGGCAGCATTAGTCTTGGCACTGAAGATGCAGCAACACTACGTGATGGGTGAGCGGTTCATTGTTTACTCAGACCACAAGAGTCACAAATATAACATCAAATAAAAATATATGAATTTGAGATAATGAAGTTGGATAGAGTTCCTCCAGGAATATGAATTAGAGATAGTCTATACTCCTGGGAAGGGTAACATAGTGGCAAATTCACTTAGCTGAATATTGAGTTTGCAACTACCGAACGAGGCTTCAAAGTATTTATCCTCTCTTCAAATATCCTATGTGGATAGAGATGATACAGTATACCTCTAGTCTACGGTAGTTTCCACTCCACTTCTTTAGCGATTTAGGGAGGTCCAACTCGGAGACAGAAGCTGCGAGGCTACACATTCTCATATATCCTTAAGCTATGCACCTGAAAGATATTCTGAAGGTGGGGAGCACACTATCCTTTTCAGAGTACATACTGTTGTACCAGTGGAACTACGAGAGGAGGTGCTGAGGGAGTTCCATACATCCCCCTTGTAATTAAATTTTGGAGTGATGAAGATGTATCAAGAACTCAAGCGTCAGTACTGGTGTCTAGGGATTAAGAAATCTATGGCGGAGTTTGTTTCTAGATGCCTCCCTTTCCAACAAGTAAAGGATGAACACCATGTACCAGCAGGCTTGAGCCAACCCCTCGAGATACCAGAGAGGAATTTGGAATGTATATCGATGGAATTCGTGATGGGGTTACCACCTATGTCCAGAGGATACGATACCATCTGGGTGATCATTGACTGACACACCAAGTCGGCCCACTTCCATGCTATTCGAGAGAAGGGTTCGGTAGAGAGTTTGGGACATATCTACGCTTAAGAGATCGTGTGAATTCATAGGGTGCCTTCGATGATAGTCTCATACCATGATGCACGCTTCACATCCCAGTTGTGGAAAGGATTGCGGGAGGCTTTCAGGACTCAACATCGCTTGGGAACAACTTTTCACCTATAGACAGATGGTCTGACTGAGTGAACCATCAAGACCATGGAGGATAGCTTCGTGCATGTGTCCTAGATTTTGGTCGTAGTAGGGAGGACCACCTACCCTTGGTGGAGTTTTCATAAAACAACAACTATCACTCAACCATTGGTATGGACTCTTCTTTAATCATTTTATGGATGACCGTGTAGATCACCCTTGTGCTTGACAGATATAGGAGAGCCAACACTCATGGGCCCAGAGATTGTACAAGCTATAACTGAAAAGTTTCAGGTCATCCGAGAGAGGATGAAGACTGCATAGAGCTAACAGAAGTCCTATGAATATAGGCGACGAAGACCACTGGATTTCCAGGAGGGGGAACACATATTCTTGCGATTCTACCCTCGAAGGGGACTACAGAGATTTGGCCGAGGCAGAAAACTCTCACCAAGGATTATCAGACAATTCCTAATACTTCGTAGGATTGGCAAGGTGGAGTTCCACTTGGTACTGCAACTGTAGTTGGTGTGGGAGAACGACATCTTCCACATATCTCAACTGAAAAGATACATGCATGACCCATCTCACATCATCGACCATGGTGAGATGGAGATAGATGACTTGGAGACTTTTGCAGAGTACTCAGTGGAGATAGAGAATCGACATGAGAATATTCTTCATGGGCATTCGATACCTCTATTGTGCATTATGTGGCAGTATGTGAAACTCCAGGATAGCACATGGGAGCGAGAGGCTCATATGAGTGCTCAGTAGCCCTCTTTGTTTGTGTAGCCTTGTTTGGATTTCGGGGAC
This sequence comes from Viscum album, assembly GCA_963277665.1. NCBI lineage: Eukaryota > Viridiplantae > Streptophyta > Magnoliopsida > Santalales > Viscaceae > Viscum > Viscum album. Next base: position 293,313,188 of record OY728139.1, read on the forward strand.
GTAAATCCCCAAGGTTCGGAGAATGTAAAGACTTGTAAAATTCCATGTAATGTTTTTTTTATAATTAGGATTATTATGAGTCTGTGAAAATTTACGGTGCGTGATTCCGAGGCTTGGTGTGACTCGAATAAATTTCTGAACTTTTTTTCAGGTATGTTCAGTAAACGTGTGGGTGGAATTTTGTATCTTTTGAATCGGTGCTCGTAATTGAACTCTGAGAGCACCGTGGAATCCACATCACTCGGATTCACTTAAGAGAAGCTTCATTTCAACTGTATTTGGTCAGGATAAAAAGATAGTTTTTGGAATTTTTAAGGAATAATAAAATAACAATTTTATTGTTATTTTATTTTATTTTCTCCAATGGATGAGAGGTGTTGGCGGGACTGATGACATGTTAGTCCATTAAGTGTCTAAACTAATCAATCATGTAACCAAACCATTGTGAATTTAATGAGATTAATTAATTACTCATTTAATGAACCTCATTAAATTATGTCGTGTGTTACTCACCCTTTCCCCCTCCAATATATGAGAGGCTTGGGGGTGAGTTTTGACATGGCTTCACCATGCAAGGAAACTCTGGCAAAGTACCATGAAACCATCCACCGACGGGTGATGGAAGCTCGGGTGGCCATGATCTGGGATCAATGAGCGTCAAAGACTCCATCCAACGAGGACACTCCTCCCACCACAGACCCTCGAATGTGGAAGTACTGCCATCCGCAACGATGACCAACAATCTTCGAGGTAGGAGGTTTAATTATTATAGTTTCTCTATGAGGATTTATTTTCTCCCTCTTTTTATCATATTAACGTGGGGGGCGCAAACCAAACGAACAAGGCCCAGACCATCCACCGCTTCACCCATGTTTCATTCTTTAGGAACGATTTTCTCATTTTGACGGCAGTGAAAAAGAGAAGGACACGCTATGACGACAACATCCTGGGAGACCTGTAGGCATGGACGGAAGTAGAAAGAGTGCTCTCGAGCACCTCCGGAGCCAGTCGGAAGATCCGCTAGAGACTGATGTCGATGAGTGATGGAGTCAGCCGACAATGGTAGTAGTAGGCAGCGTGTTGCTGCACGCCCTAGAGAGGAGCTGCAGCGGCTTTAGGCAGAGGCTTGTGGTGTGTCGACACACCCCACATTAAAGAGGTTTGTGGCATTATGTCATGGCTGAAGAGGGGGACCCGTATCTCGTAGGTCCCACAGACCATGTGGCACCGCTGATTGAAGGAGCCAAAAGAATCCTTTGAACCATTTGGGATAAGGTGTAGCAGCCCCCCCCCCCCCTTCGTGCGGGCCACCCAGCTAGGTGTCGCGCTGGCTTCTGAGCCACACCACCCAGCCCTGCCCAGCCCAAGCAGTCCGGTCCAGGGCCTTACAGGCTGAGCCCGCCGTGGCCTAGCCCAAACGGGTCGGCCTAGGCCAGTTCGGGCTGGGTCGGCTCGGTTTTGGACCGGGTTGGTTCGACCGGGTCAGACTGGACCTCGGCCTAGAAACGCTTAAAGGGTCATATCATGAAAATTGGACATCCAGTTGACGAACCGTCTATGCCTCAAGGATCTTTAGAGCGATACAGCTCTTTTAACATACTCCACTTGGGTTTTAGACAGAGTTATTGTATGGTTGGGTTGGATCACACCCAAATCCAACCAGGCCCATAGCACTAAAATGCTAATAACTCACAGAATGGGAATCCGGTTGATGCATTGTCTATTGTGTTGGAAACCTTATGACGTAACAGATCATCGTGTTACGTCATAATAGGACTTTGTTCCAGTTGAAATATGACTGATGGCTTGAGGAGCGGATCTCCCAGAATTAGGCGTACTTTGAGCGGGAATCCACTGGCTGGTTGTGGAATGAGGAAGAAGAGCGACCAATACGGGTTAGCATCAGAAACTACAGAGTGGGATGATCTAGTTGTAATACTAATCATCCCTACCACTGCACCAACTACCAAAACATGTCTACACTAGTGACCAATATGGGTCAGCACCAGCGACCAATACGCGTCAGCACTAGCGACCAATATAGGTCAACATAGAGTGACTTATAAGGGCCAACATCTAGTGACAAATACGGGTTAGCATACAGTTACATATATGGGTCATAAGTAGAGTTACTATGGATAATATGATCTGGATTTATGACTAGTCATCCCTATCCCAGTAACCTTGATGTTATACCGTTAGAGGTAACTCTCTCTTTTGCTTTGTGCTTCATGATTTAGATCAGGCTTCTGATATTACCTTTGTGGTATTTCCTTATGATGTTTTATTTTGTGAATTACTGAGATACCTTCAGGGGTCTTGGGGTCCCCTACTGATTTGTTATACTCACCCATGCACAGGATTTGCCTGAACATGTGTGTTTAGTGCAAACTACTGATGCTCCAAGGTAGACTTTGGAGGTTCAGGACTTGGTGGAGCTTTGTGCGATAGGATTAGTTGAGATCATCTTCCTCGACATCAAACTTACAGCTACTACCCTCTAGGTAGAGCTCTAGTGAAGATGCGACAACGATTTTATTTCTTTTCAGTTTCTAGGTCAGGTATTCCAGACCACTGTTTTTAGTTTACTGTTGTACTTGTGGTTGCACTTTACTCTCGTGGTTATACCTTACTTTTGTTTGTTGTTTACTTTAGTTTCTATTTTTGAGTATGAAAAGATCTCTAAGGAAATTCCTTCCCTATTCGGAAAAAGCCTTCGGGTGCTAGTCACGAACCCCTGGCCTATGGAAGGCAGGCTTGGGTTAGTCACATCTGGGCCCCATGGGATGGGTTGTGACATTAAATTATAATATTTATTTTTATTTAATTAGAAATATACAACAATTTCTCAATGTATTTTTTAATTTTTAAAATTCAATTCTAACATCATATTTTTTTATAAAAGGAAATAACCATGTGTATTGAAAGTATATTATGAATTGATTAAAAAACCAAATTATTAGCTGTTTATCCCCAATAACTTTAGCGCTAATAATGTTTTATTTTTTCAGTTCTAAATTATAATCTAAAAAAATATTTCATTATCATCACATAATGTTTTAGCACTTATAAAGGTATTTGTTTCTATTTTTTTACTTATATTTACATGCCTTTTTTAGCATTAATTTTTTCATTAATAAAATATCTTTTTATCAGTGTTAATCTGTTCACTACTGATAAATGTAACAATTATCAATGCTTCTCTTCTTTTCAGTAATAAAAAAATTTCTTTTCCAGATAAATATTAATAGTCACATTGTGAATTCCCAGACTTGGATGGCACTCAACGGGTGCCCCAATCCCGGTGGGCCACATGGCCTCAAGCGCAACTCCTCGAATGACAGAGGCTACCAACTAGCACCGAGAGCCTAGGTTTTTTCTGGGGGATACTATTACCCCATTACCAAATTATACCACATTGGATGAGAGTAAACATAGGTAAATATTAGAAGAAATATAAGTAAACACAAGGAAATATGGAAAATAGCGACAATAATGACAATAGCTAAAACAAATGAAATGAAATTCCACAACTGATGATATGTCATGTCACTAGAAAACTGGAAAACATGGGTAAAAATAGAATTAATAATATGTTCAACATAGTTTAAAGGAATTAATAGACTATCCCAAGCATCCCAACTTCCAACTCGTTCCTCTACTATCAAGCTCCATACTAAATAGCAAGCAATTAACCGTTCGAAGCCATATGCTTTCCTTTGTCAACACCTTCAACCATTTAATCTATCATGGGTACCAAACGACACCCAGAGAGGGTGTGAGATAAATCTCCATGGGCCACCACCAACGTTTTCTATAATATCCATCCAGTGTAATGGAAATGTAATAGTGTACATGCTTGGATATATAAAATAAAGTATTATAATGTAACTAAATAACCAAGTACCTAATTCATCCCTTTGCTGGTGTCTAAACACGTAACCAATTCATTTAATTATGTAATTTTCCAATTTTTTCTTGATAGGTCTCATGAGGCATAACCAACACTGACATCACCTCACGATAGTATAAATAGTAAAGGTTCGAAGATGTTACAAGGAAACAATGAATTATGATATCTAATAATGAAATCCAAAGGTAATAAACAAGGTGACATAGACCTTAGGGGTCACCAACACAATAATAATTATAGCCTTGAATGAGGTATGTGTGTAATCCAAGGAGCATATTCCAAGGAATTCCACAATAAGGCGCCTATCGAATCCAAGGCGATCGTCTAAAGTAAGATAGGGCTATGTAGGGACAGGACCCTATGGGATGTAACTATGGAACTTACTTGTCAATGCTAGATCCAAGGAGTGTATCTGATGCATCCTTTAATAATATCGAGCGATTCTATGGTGTCATAATGGATATCCAATAATAGACAATGATTGGGATCTAGGTGGTTCTCAACCTAATAATGTCATATCTTTGAATTGGAATGAGGTTCCTGAGTGCTCATGGAATTCACAATCAGAATCCAAGGTGAGATCCACTCATGTCATTACTATTTGATTATGAAGTCATGTAATATTTCATTCAGTTCAAGCCATGCCTTTCATTACCGTGATATGATCAAGTAGTAAGAAACCATTTTACCAAGCCATTTGGATCATTTTAAGGCATATTCCGTAATTTAATTTTTATTCGTATACCTTCCATTAATGTGGTAAGGGGTGATATGGATATGCAACCAACTAATCATTCAAATTTAATTATCAAATTAAAGCACTTACCTTAGTCTGGTCAAGTGTTACACATATATGGTACTTTCCATAATGAAATTCACCATATAAGTCAAGACAATTAATATAGGAACTCTTACACTTAAAGTGATCAAGCCCAGTCACACCCAAACTATAATGACCCAGAAATTCCATATAATATTTTTTCAATTATTTGAGAGTATTACAAGTCTGTGAAAATTTACGGCACATGTTTCCAAGGCCCAGGGAGCCCGAAACAGAATTTTGAACTTTTTTTAAGGTATGTTCAGTAAACATGTGGCCAATGTTTTATATATTTTGAACGAGTGCTTGGATTAAAAATCTTAGGGCACCGATGAATCCATAGTTCCAGGATTCTCTTAAGGGAATCTTAACTTCGAATATGAAGGGTCAGACAAAAAATTTAATTTCATGGACTTTACATAAAAAATAATAAAATAACTGAAGATTGTTTTATTTTTCTTGTTTCTGAAACTGTTGGACAAACTGTGGTGGAATCACGGTGCAACATCAATACATTTAAAGGCTTGACTCTTTTTGTGTAATTGCACTATTTGGGGAAATTAAAAGAATGTGTAACTGCACCATTGAGAGAATGAAATAGGTTCATTCCTTATACTCATTAATGAACCTCATTAATTGTGAGGTGTGTTGATCTTGTCCTCCCGTCTATTTAATTTGAGCTCAGGCTTGGGTTTTGAGAGAGCTACGGGAGGAAGCTCAGACGAAGAGCCAACGACTTTCCCCTCTGATGAAGAATGCAATCGAGTGACATACAATGGGGGAATCGACGAGCGAGGGAAAGCACCGACGAACACCTTTGGATGTGTACACTCCATCCTCTTCTGCATCACCTTCCAACGAATACAAGGTAGGGGGTTTTATGCTGGATTTCTCCCCTTTATCCCATTCTTTAATATTATGACTAACACAGATAAACCGTCCAATAGGTTGATTTTTGTTTCATTATTAAAAATGAGGGAGGATATTGTGGGGTTTTCTTTGTGGGGGGGGGGGTTACATTTATGTAATCCTTTCCATGTTATAATGCTAACGTGGGGGGCGCGGGCCAAAGGAACAATGCTTGTACCCTCCATCATTTTCTGTTTTGGTTGTGTATTTTGTAGAAGACCAGAATTTATGGTGGCACGTGGTGGTACGGGCCACGTTCTCGATGGATATGAGATGGGATGCCGACCAAGCCAGCAGCCGCAGGAGGAGGAGCACCTTGGTGGCACATTGTGGTGGTGGTAGTCGTGACCATTATGGGCCGCAACGCTGGAGGATGTGTGCCCTGATGTCGTGCCTGGGTGGCGAAGAATCCACGGCCACAACGGGCTACAGTGCATTGGTGTTCCGTGGTGCCAGTGTGGCGTTTCATGGGGAAGTGACCCCGCCAAGCAGATTAATGCAGAGGGCGCATATGGGTCCACTGAATGCGTGACAAGGTACCAGACACAGCTGTGCTGTGTTAGTGGAGAGTGGACCCAGCCCGCAACGGTGGGCCGGGGTGATCTTGGTGGGTCGTGCCGCCAGGAGGGCCGGACCGAACATGACGTTTCAACCCGGGTAGGGTCGAACCCGGTTCTGGTCAACCCAAACTAAGTCGGGCAGGTTCGGCCTGACCAGGTCAGACCATACCTAGACCCCTTTCAGCTCAGTTACATTTAACTGAGCGTATCTCCTAAAAAAGAAGTTCGTTTCACGAACCATCATCGGCATTGGAACCGTTAGGATAAGATGGCCCTTTTGAGATATATCACGTGACTTTCGAAGAAAGTTGGTGTTTGGCTAGGATGGATCATACCTAAATCCAACTGGGCCCTCGGTACTAAAATGACTATTACTTACAGACTGAGCATCCAGTTAATGTGTCGTCTATTGTGTTGTAACCCTTATGACATGACATATCATCAAGTTACTTCTTTTTGAGACTTAATGTCAGTTGAAATACGACCGATTGATTGAGGAGCGGTTCTCCCAAGTGCGATACTTACAGAACCCTACGACTAGATGAGACCTGAATACTACTAAATTTTGACACTATGTGACTCGATGAACCAGTGGGAAGCGCTTATGTGTGACTTGGTAGACCCATGATGGGTAGATCCTCTGTGTGACTTGGCATACCCACGGTACTCGACGGGAGGAGTACCTCAACAGGCCACAGTGGGGAGCGGCTCTGTGTGACCTGGTAAACCCATGATATGCAATGGGGGGGGGTACTTAATCAGTTCAAGGTTAGTGGGAAGCAGATCTATGTGACCTAAAAGGCCCACTGTACTCTATAGAGGAGGTGTTCTCCAGCAGCCGAGGTGTTCGACAATGTGACTGGTGATGCTATTGTTACTACCCTAGAATATAATTTTTGTGAGCTATCTTTTCCATGTGTTTGTGAATTAAATTATGATATGTGGTTTTTACTCTATGGAATCCCAGGAGACCATCAGGGGTCTTGGGGTCCCTACTGGATATTTTTATACTCACCCCTGAATGGGCTTTACCCGCACCTTGTTGTGTCCTGTGTAGATGACGGGCAGCAGTGATTGAGACACCGGGAGCCATGACATGATGGTGGATGGTGGTGACAATTGACATGGAGAGCTGAAGTGGAAATATATACCTACCCTTCAAGTAGTATACTTGGAAGACGACCTCAGGAGTTATTTTCCCTTTTTTCTGTTTTTCCTTTTCATTTGGGCTTGTATTCTGGACCCCTTTACTTTCAGTTTTACTTGTACTCAGTTATTCAGTGGTATGCCCTTTTCCTTTGGCAATTTGGGACTTGGTTGGTGTGTGTGTGTGCATAAAGGTTTCTAGGAAAATGCCTCCCACTTGATAGTTGATGCCTTCGGTGCTAGTTTCCATCCCCTGGCCTTCGAGAGGTGGGCTTGGGGTAGTCACGACACGGGCCCCAGGGGACAGGTCGTGACAAAGTGGTATCAAAGGAAGGTCGATTCCCCCTCAAAGGCCTAGTGTATATGTTTTCCCATAGAGAAACAACATTAAATGTTGTCAGTATAACTTTTAGATTCAGGGAGTCCAGTGTTGGTGCGGTGGCCAACGTATCCATACACTAGGACATTGAATTATTCTTTTCGGATCAATACATGATAAAATTGGTTGCATATGTGTCTCGTAATATTGAATAAGAGTTATATAACTAGGTATAATGTTCTAACGGTGGTACATCTTGATCTATCTTAGGATGCCTCCACATGGACGACCCACCAGGATTCTGATACGAGGTCGTGAGGACAGCCCGCCTAACGACGATGCATCTGTTCAAGGACCAGTGTTTGAGATGGCCCACACGGTGGTGCACCAGTGTTACCACCACCCGATGGTCAGAATATACTGATTGTGGTTACAGAAGAGAAATTTCATAGGCTTAGTTCCCTACATGAGTTTCAGAGACAAAGACCTCCCAAGTTTAGGGGAGAGATGGATCCTCAGGTCACTGAGGACTGGATAGAGGCTGTGACGCCGGTCTTCTGCTTAGTGAGGATACTTCCTGAACAGATGGCGATCTTGGAGATGAGCCTTTTATAGATCTCGATAGGGATATGGTAGATCGTGACCATACTGAATCATAATGAGGCGACCCTCACTTGGGTTTACTTTGAGAGGACTTTCTGAGATGATTTTTTCGCCACGACGTTGTGCAAAGTGCACATTCAGGAGTTGCTTCACCTATAGCAGGGCAGCATGACAGTGGAACATTACTCGGTGAGATTTATTGACCGCTATCACAACTCCAAATACATGGTGAGGGACCCTTTCATCAGGGCTTGAGCCTTTGATTATGGACTCAGGCAGGAGATCAGGGATTCAGTAGTTTGTCTCAACATCACTACCCAGGTCGGGGTGCTAGAGCGATCCCCTCTAACGGAGTGCTTCTTGGTGGAGCAGGAGACCATATCTATAGCTTCTAGTAGACCCCATGTGGTAGAGTCTTTGGAAAGTATAAAACAGAAAATGTGTGGTTCCAAGTGAGCCAGATCTTTTAGAGGTCGACCCCATGACTCAGGGTCGGTAATACGAGGCTCCCAGGCCATATGGATTTAGATGGGGGCCAAGGTTTTCTTTACGTATGGTGGGCAGGGAACATGGTATGTGACTGCCTGACCCACCATACATATGTCCAGAACATGGTCAAGTGATAGCTGAGGCAACAACCGAGGTTCGATCATGGTGGTCTGTAGGGAGGCAGATGTGGCAGAGGAGTATGTCGCACAGCAGGTGGTGGATTAAGATTTGGGGTTCTACCACCACCACCCCCTGGTGGTCCACCCCAACCATAGAGAGCAGGTGGACCGGGGTGAGAAAACCTCTTGGCGACATAGGCCTACGACCACGACTCTACAGAGATTAATAGAGGTACGATCTGTGTCTATTCCACCCCACCTGTAGTTCTTATAGGCAGAGGTTCCCGTCAAACTTATGTTACCACGACACTCGTTCGCATATCTTATATTCTGATGGAGCCATTGGATCTATCCTTATGTTTATATACTCATATGGGAGAGGATTTTACAATTACACACTAGTGCAGGTAGTTTGAGTTCACTCTAGGAGGTGAGAGCTTCGACTAGGATATCTTAGTTTCAGCGTCAAGGCCTTACGACGTCATCTTTGGTATAGACTGGCTATCCACATTCCATGCTCAGATCGAAATGTTTAGGTGAAAATTGTGGTGTGTCCATGAGGATGGGATTAGGTTTTCCTTCACTGGTATGGAGGAAACCATTGTAGCACATGCTGTTCTCTCTCGAAGGAGGGTGCAGCCGATCACTAATCAGTTGGCTTGCCTCACCCTCGGTGTAGCAGACAATATGAGTCTGAGCTATCCTGTAGTGGTGGTGCAGTATGCTGATGTCTTCCAAGATGATGTTCTGGGAATACATCTTATTAGAGATGTAGAATTTTATATAAACCTATACCTAGAGACAATAATGATATCTACACCATCATACCGAATGTCTCCCATGGAGCTTTGTGAGATGAGGGTATAGTTGGAAGACTTATAGAGGATGGGGTTCGTAAGGCCCAATGTTTCTCCTTGGGCAGCCTTGATTTAGTTCTCCAATAAGGTTTATGGGAGCATGAGGCTTTGTGTGGACGATCAGTGCCTAAAACAGGTGACCGTTAAGAACATGTATCCTCTACCAAGGACTAATGATCGATTTGACGAGCTGAAGGGAGAACAATGGTTTTTAATGATAGACCTTAGATCATTCTATCATCATCTTAGGGTATGGAACAAGGACGTACCAAATACACCCTTCAGATGTCAGTGTGGCCATTATGAGTGCTTAGTGATTCATTTCAGTGCGACCAATGCTCTAACGGTGTTCATGGGGATCATGAATAGGATCTTCCATCCTTACCTAGGTCGTTTCTTGGTAGTCTTCATTGACGACATCTTGGTGTACCCAGCATCAGAGGAGGAGCACTCCACACACCTACAGATAGTTCTGGATACAATCTGAGAGCGCCAGATTTACAGAAATCTCTTGAAGTTCCAATTCTAGATATGGCTATTCCACTTCCCTGGGCACGTTATCTTAGAGTATGGAGTTATAGTGGATCCAATAAAGACAGAGGTAGTGATTCCTTGGGAATCATCCATGAATGTGACCGAGTTTTGGAGTTTCCTAGGATTTGATGGGTTTTACCAGAGATTTTTTCCTGACTTCTCCAGTATAGTGGCACCCTTTTCAGCATTGAAGAAGAAGTGGAAACCTTTCTTGTGGATATATAAGTGTCAACAGAGTATCTAGGAGCTGAGGTGGAGACTGATGAGTGTCCCCATATTAAGGCTACTAGAAGAGAGCGTTGGGTATGTAGTCTACTTCGACGCATCAGGGACCGGACTAGGTTGTGTTCTAATGGAAGAGAGGGTGTTGATCATCTATGGATCATGGAAGTTGAGATTTCATGAGAAGAACTATACTACCCATTACTTGTAGTTATCTATAGTGTTCTTTTCATTGAAGATGTCGTGACACTACTTGATGGGTGAATGGTTTACTATTTACTCCGATCACAAGAGTGTCAGGTATATCTTCTTGCAGAAGGACTTAAACCTGAGACATCGACAATGGCTGGATTTATTCCAGGACTATGACTTTGAGATATTATACAGTCCTGGGAAGAGGAACGTAATAGTAGACGCACTCAATGGGAGGTCTGGTCTATAGTTGTTGTGTGAGGCGATAGAGAATATTTCCGCATTGCAAATATCTTTCATGGATAGAGATGGAGAGGCATACCTCCAATATATGACCGTCACTCCACCACTCCTTCATCAAGTTTAGGAGGCTCAGCTTGGGGACGTTGACTGCGAGCCCTAACATGCACATATATCCTTAGGACAGTCTCCTGAATGATTTTTTGAATGTAGGGAGCATGTCATCCACTTTGGAGAATGCACCATGATATCAGTGACTATACTAGGGAAGTTGTTGAGAGAGTTCAACACATCCCCATTGGTGGTACATCTTGGAGTGGCGAAGATGTACCATGACCTCCAATGTCAGTACTTGTTGCCAGGGATAAAGAAAGTGGTGGCAGAGTTCATATCACGATGCCTCACTTGTTAGTAAGTGAAGGTCGAGAATCAGGTACTAGAAAGATTAGCTCAACCACTTGATGTGCCAGAATGGAAGTAGGATGGTATATCCATGGACTTTGTTATAGGGCTACTACATGTGTCTAGGGGTCACGATTCCATCTGGGTGATCATTGACCAACTCACCAAGCCGACCCACTTCTTACCCATCTGAGAGAAGGGATCGATAGAGATATTGGGACACCTCTACGTACAAAAGATTGTACAACTTCACAGGGGGTCATAGATGATCGTATCAGATCGCGACACACATTTTACATCCCTCTTGTGAAAAGGATTGTAGTAGGCATTCAGGACTTAGCTATGCTTGAGAATCGCCTTTCATCCTCAAACATATGGTCTGATGGAGCGGACCATATAGACACTCGAGGACATGATTTGTGCTTATGTTCTTGATTTTGGCTGCAGTTGGGAGGACCACATTCAACTGGTGGAGTTCTCATACAAAAATAGTTATCACTCCACCATCAGCATGGCTCCATTTGAGTCCCTGCATAGGCATCTTTTCAGATCACCACTATGCTGGAAAGACCCCTGGGAGTCAACACTTATGGGTCCAGATTTGGTATAGGCTACCATGGAGAAGGTGTAGATCATCAATGAGAGGATTAAGACTACACAGATATGGAAAAAGTCTTATGATGATTGGTGATATAGACTCTAAGAGTTTGATAATGGAGACCATGTCTTCCAACGGGTCTCACTCCGACGAGGAATACAGTGGTTTGGCTGGGGTGAGCAGCTATCTCCAATGTTCATTGGACATTTCCTGATCCTCAATAGAGTAGGAAAGGTGGTGTACCATCTAGCTCTTCTCCCACAGATGCACCAGGTGCATAATGTTTTCCATGTGTCACAGCTGAGGAGGTACGGGGATGATCCATCACAAGTTATCAACTGGGGCAAGCTGGACATCAACGATGGGGTGATATTTGTGGAGTTACCGGTGGATATATAGGATCGATAGGAGTGTATCCTTCGTGGGTGGTCGAATACTCTAGTGTGAGTTCATTGGCAGGACGAGAATCTATAGAAGAGCACATGGGAGCAGGAGCCTCAGATACACACTTAATACCCAATTTTATTTCCCTATTTTTATTGTATCTTTTGGGGAAAAAAAGCCCTAAGGATGGGATAATGTAAAGACCCATAAATTACATATTGTTTTATTTATTTGGGATTATTATGAGTCTGTGAAAATTTATATCATGTGTTTCTGAGGCCTGGGGAGCCCAAAATAGAATTTTGAACTTTTATTAAGGTATGTTCAGTAAATGTGCAAGTGACATTTTCTATCTTTAGATCCAATTCTTGGAATAAAAATCCGGGGGAACCATTGAATGTTTAACACTAGGATTTGATTAAGGGAAGATTAACTTCAACTAGCAAGGGTCAGATGAAAAACATAATTTCTTGGACTTTACAAAATAATAATAAAATAACTGAATATTATTTTCTATTTATTTTTTTGCAACTGTTGGACAAACGGTGGTGGGACCTCGGTGAAACGTTAAAAAATTTAATGTCTTGAATCTTTTTTTTTGTGTAATTTCACCATTGGGGGAAATTAAAAGAATGTGTAACTGCACCGTTGGGAGAATTAAAGAGGTTCATTAATTATACTCATTAATAAAACTCAATAATTGTACAGTGCGTTGATACTCTCCTCACCTCTATTTAATCTGAGCTCGGGCTTCGATTTTGGGAGATCTATGAGAGGAATCTCTGATGAAGTGCTGACAACATTCATGTCCAACGAAGAATGTGATCGAGCGATTGATGTGGGGGGAATCAGTGGGTGAAGGAAAGTGTTGAAGAACCCCTTAAAACATGTACACTACCTCCTCTTCTATAGAACCTTACAATGAATACAAGGTAGGGGGTTTTATGATGGATTTCTCCCCTCTATCCTGTTATTGATTTTTATGAAGAACACAGATCAACCGTGCATTGGGATTATTCGTGTTTTGTTCATAAAAATGATGGAGGTTATTGTGGGGTTTTCTTTATGGGAGTTTTATTACATTTAAGTAATACTTTCATGTTAAAATGTTAATGTGGATAGAGAGGGCCAAATGAACAAGTCCCAAACCCTCCACCTTGTTTGGTTTTGGTTGCATATTTCATGGACGACCGGAAGTTATGAAGGCAGACGGTGGTAACAGTTGTGTTCTTGACAGAGAAGAGATGTGTCGTCAGCCCAGCCATAAACCGCAAGAGGAGGTGCTCCCCATCAGTGCGCCTGAGTAGCGTAAGCCGCGACCACGATGGGCCGCCGCACAGAAGGAGATTCACCCTGGCAGCGCGCCTGGGCGGCAAAAAAACCACGGCAGCGATGGGCTGTGGCGCGCGGGAGTTTCGCGGTGCTAACATGGCGCTCTGTGGGGAAGTCAAACTGTCGAGCGGGTAGACATGGAAGGCGCGACCGGGTCCACCGTCCACGTAAGCAGGTACCCGAAGCAGCTTTGTCGTGTCTGGGTAGAATGGATTAGTCCCACAACAGCGGGACGGGGGGATTGTGGAGGGTGGCACTGCTCTGTGGGATGGATCGAACAGGCTGGCCCAGCGGGCCGAGCCCGCAAGTCCAGCGGGCCAGTTTGGACCGATCCCAGACCCCTTTTGGCCCAATTACGTTTAATCGGGTGTATTTCCTAAAATTGATGTATGTTTGATGAACCTTCAATGGTGTCGGAACCCTTTGTATGAGGCGGTACTTTTGAGATACTTCAGGTGACTTTCAGAGAAATTTGGAGTTTGTACGAGTTGGATCATACCCAAATCCAACTGGGCCCTCAACACTGAAATGCCTATAACATGAAGACCTGGCGCCCGGTTGACAATCATTTTGTTGTGTTGGAACCCTTATGACATGAAAAATCATCAGGTTACTTCTTTTTGAGACTTTATGATGGTTGAAATATGACTGATGGCTTGAGGAGCGGTTCTCCCAAGCACAATACATACAAAACCCTGTGACTGGCTGAGACCTGAAGACTACTAATTTTTTACTCTTTGTGATTCAACAACATAGTTTTTTGCACCTCTGTGTGACTTGGAAGGCCCACGGTGGTGAACATATCTGCGTGACTTGGAAGACCCACTGTACTCGACAAGAGGAGTACCTTAGCAGGCCATAGTGGGGAGTGTTTCTGTGTGACCTAGCAGACCCACGGTATGCGATGAGGAGGAGTACCTATGTAGTTCAATGTCAGTGAGAAGTAGCTCTGTGTGACATGGCAGGCCCACTGAACTTGATATAAGAGGATCTCTCTAGAAGCCGAGGTGTTCGCTAATGTGACTGGTGATGCTAATGTTACTACTCGAGAATATACCTAGTATGAGCTATCTTTTCATTATGCTTATGATTGAGATTATGCTATGTGGTTTTTTCCTTTGTGGAATTCTAAGAGAAATTCTGGTGTCTTAGGGTCTCTAGTGGGTATTTTTATACTCACCCCTTCATAGGTTTCGTCCACATCTTGTTTTGTCTTGTATAGACGATGAGCAGTTTTGACTGAGAGTCGGGGAGCCATGAATTGACGGTGGATGACGGTGACAGTTGATCTGGCGAGCCACAATGACAAGTTGTACCTACCCTTCAGGTAGGAACTTTTGTAGATGACCTCAAGCATTGTTTTCCCTTTTTTTATTTTTCCTTTTCATTTGGGCTTGTATTTTGACCCCCTTTAATTTTAGTTGTACTTGTACTCAGTTATTCGGTGGTATGATGTTTTCCTTTTGTGAGTTTGGACTTGGTTGGGTGTGTGTGTTCGTATAGGTATCGAGGAAAATGCCTCTCACTTTCAGTTTGACACCTTCAGTGCTAGTCCCCAGCCCTTGGACTTCCGGAGGCGGGATTGGGGTAGTCACGACATGGGCCCCAGCGGATGGTTTGTTACATGAATGGTGGCACAAAAAATTCAAAACAGTAAGAAAAAATCATGTCATAAAATTCGAAATGGAAGGGATAGAGTTGCGATCACAACCAAAAAAAATTATTCACATATATTGGAAGATCATATCCATATAGTTCTAATGATTATAAACATGGCATATAAATTCCACAAATGGTACCTGATTAAATAGTTCGGCCCCAAATGACAAATCCCAAATCAAAAAACTTTAGGGATGAGTTATAGACCACCCACCTTTGGATTGTATGAATCTCATCCTCTAGTATCAGACATTGATTTGGCTTAGATCAAAGCAGATCTAAAAAAATTAAAAAAAAATCTTGTTCCCTAATTTCTCAGTCGAGAGAGAAAGATAAGGAGAATAGACCAAGGGGACTCGAGTACTTAACCTTGTGCATCCAACATGACGAACATAAGCTTGATCAGTTTTTGGATAAAGGAGATCTCTTGATTCCAATGTTAGATCTTCAAAAATCCCCAAATTGAGAGAGAAATAGGTAAACCCCGCAAAAGCTCAGATTAGGGAAGATGGAGGTGGATTAATTAGATCAATAAGGGGAAAAAGGAAAATTTACCATTAAAATAGCCTTTTTCATAGTTTGTCTACACTGTTTGAAAAACTATGCACAAACAATGCATGGGTAACTGGGAAAAATTGGCACTTGCATGGTTAGGCCACACAACCATGCACAAAACTGTGCGAGGTGGCTCTGTCAGGAAAAAAAAATCTTCACGGTTTTCCAAACCATGTAGAATTTCTACACTATTTACTCGAAACTGTGTGCCAAGCCTATTTTTTCCAAAAAGATGGGTTCTGGGCTCTCAAATTACTTCGTACACCCCTGAGACCTTTTCTAACCCCTTAAGAATCCATATTTGGTCGAACAGAAATATTAGACTGAAAAAATTAAATGATCCATACATGAGTGAAAGATAGTGTTTTTATAGTCTTCTGCCTTTAAAATAACTCATCCCTAAGATCACCTACCAAGGGAGGAGAAACACAGCCTGAGAAAAACACTAGCCATTGGGAATGTATGTCGAATTTGGTCTCCCAAGTCTTATCATGCACTCATCCATGATTCCATAGCAGCCATACAAGGGGGACAAATCAGCCTTAGAGAACCATAATCCTCTGGTCAATGATGCATAACAGATACTCCTAAAAGGAATCATTATCATATAACTCATCTTCTTTGAGATCAAATGTATGAGACATATTAGAATTATACTATATAATCTTTGAAACATGAAATACATCATGTGTGTCATGGTGCCTCTGAGGTACTAGCAACTGATAGGCTACTGGCTCAACTCTCTCTAGAATATTGAACGACCCTATATAATGAGGTGATATCTTTCCTTGCTATTGTAACCATATATTCCCTTTCTTGGGTGATACTCAAATAAAAACATGATCCCCAACCTCAAACTCTAGAGGACATTTATGATGATCAAAATAATATTTTTGTCTAGAATAAGCAATATTCATATGCTTCCTAATCAGCTAAACTTTCTCTGAAGTATCTTGAACAAGACAATGACCTAGTAGGGATACCTCACCTACCTCTAGATAGTATAGGGGAGAACAACATGGATACTATACAAGGCTTCAAAAGGATTAATATTAATTGTCTCTTAAAATCTTTTATTTTAAGATAAATCGATTAGAGTGATATGCTTCTACCAAGAACCATCGAAATCAAGGACACATGCTCGGATCATATCCTCTAGAAATTGTATTGTCCATTCTAATTGTCTATAGGTCTAAGGGTGGAAATCTATTATTAGAAGTACTTGTGTTCCCATATCATTCTACAATCCCTGACAAAACCATGATGTGAATCATGAATCTCTATCATAAATGATAGTACACGGAACCTTGTGTAGTTGTATGATCTCGCAGACATATAGGCTCCTCATCTCATAAACTGAGAAGGTATCCCAAAAAAGAATAAATTGGGTTGATTTCATTAGTTAGTTAATGATTACCCATATAGAATCACTACCCCCTCGGCAACCTAGGTAAGCCGACTATGAAATCCATAGCAAAATATTCTCATTTTCATTCCGGGACTAGAAGCAGCTGTAGTAAGCCTACAATTATCTAGTTCTCCACATTCTCCTGCTGACATGTGGATTTCCTAGTGATAAAGCCTGAAATCTGACATGTCATCCCAGACAACCATTACTAGCATCGCATATCTCGGTACTTTATCAAGATGACTAGATGAACTGTACACTAAGACGTGTGGGACTCTCTCATATTTGTCAGATCCTAGAAACATCCACATATATATAGGATGTCATATCTATCCACAATACAATCTAGATGTTGGTTATCACCTGATATACTCTCGTGAAGAACCAAAACATTACGATATGAAAACTATTTACTCTTCACATTCTCAAGGAGGGAAGAGGTAACTGTTATGGCTAAGAGGTAATACTTATCATGAGTGTCGTGAAATTCTAGATAAAAAATCAGAAAATAGGTCCATTAACATCCATTCATCACTGGATACCTGTATGTCCCGCGTTTGAGTTTTTTGACTCATTCCATCAGTGACTACATTTCCCTTTCCAGGTGTATAGGCAAGCTAAAAATCAAAGGACTAAAGATATTCAACCCATATTCACTGTTTGAGGTTCAATTAACACTCTAAAAACATATATTTGAGGATCTTGTGGTTTTTTCACACCATAAAATGATCAACCATCAGATAATGTCTCCAGCAACCTATGGCATGGTCAACTGCTGCTAGCTCAAGGTCGTTTGTCAGGTAGTTTCTCTCATGTGGACTCAACTGCTGAGATCTGTAAGGAACACCATTTTTCTCCTACATTAGAACTACTCTTAGGTCAATTCCTGATGCATCAGAGAAGATGGTATAGCCTTTTCTAGGATATAGAAAAATTGAAATGGGTGCAGAGACAAGTCTCACTTTCATATCCTGAAAGGCCTTCTCACACAATTATGACCACATGAACTTGACACCATTTTTTGTAAGACCACTAAGTGGTGAGGAAAGATAAGATATGTCTTGTATAAAATGCATGTAATATACAACTAACCGTAAGAAACTATGTACATCAAACATGTTCTTGAGCTACTCCTAGGAAACAACAACACTAACCTTTTTTGGGTCAACATATACTCTATATTCTAATATTATATGACCTAAGAAGTGAAATTTCTCAATCCAAAAGTGGAACTTAGAAATATTCACATAAATCTTATGCCCTCTCATCATACTAATAATTATCTCAACATGTTTGGCATGGTCTCTATGAGTGCAAGTATACACCAAGATTTCATCCAAAAAGACCATGAAAAAAATAATCCATATAGGGGTGTAACATACATTTCATTAGATCCATGAAAACAGAAGGCGTGTTCATAAGACATAACGGAAAAATAAGGTACTCATACAGACTTTACCCACTATAGAATGTTTTACAAGGTATGTCTCACGGTCTAACTCGTACCTGATGACACCACAATCTCAGGTCAATCTTGGAGAAGACCTTTTCTTCTAAGAGTGGGTCAAAGAGATCATCTATTTGATGAAGTGGATAATGGTTCATGACTGTGAGATGGTTCAAAATTATGTAATCCACACATAGACATAAGGTTCTATCCAAATTCTTGAAAAAAATAATGCTAGAGCCCTAAGAGGATGTACTAAGTTGTATAAATCCTTTGTACTCCAAATCCGGTAACTACTGCTTGATCTCCTAAATCCCTATAGGTGACATGCTATATGGAGGAATGGATACTAGATATGATCCTAGAATAATCTCAATTGCAAACTCTACCACTCTCTCATGAGGTAAGATAGAAAAATTAATAGGAAAGGTATCCCTAAAATGATCCATCATAGGGGGAAAATAAGCTTTTCATAAACCCTAATCCTCCATGGATATATTTGTGATCTAGGTGGTCACTCCACATAGCCCAAGATGATCCAGTATAACACTGCCAGCATAGACACCTCAGTCACTATTATGTAGATAACTTCTACCCTCTAGTAATGTAAAAGATACTATGTAATAATAGTAGTCTACAAAAGTGTGATAGTGAACCAACTAGTCCATTATGATAATTACATCGAACCCTATCATCTCGAGAATGAAGAGGTTCTAAAAGAAAGGGTAACTGCCTAACTCAAGGGTAAAGTCCATACACTGGCTTTTAACCTCTCTTCATATCCCTAACAAAATAACTAGGGTCATTACCCCCATAATGTTACTGTATATCTAGTCCGAGGCATTCCACAATGGATACATGGATAAAAGATTTTGAAGAAACTGTATCAAATAACGTAGATACTATAGTATAGGATACTTGAATAGTACCTCGTACTGTCGATGGTCCCACATCCTAATCCTCAAGTATCAGTTATAGTGTATTCAACATTCCTGATCCATGAACCTGTGCAAAAAACGGACTACCAAGATCATAACTACTATGTTGGTTCTTCTGGTGATCTTGGGTCTGACTACTATAGCCACAACCTCCTCCTTGGGTATACCCGTTAGTGATATTCCAACTCCCTACCTGACGCGTGACATAAGAGAACTCACTTATAAAGGTGGAGTTGGCATAGATCCTTTTCCACTCATAAATGGTATAAAGTTCATGCTGAAACAATCAAGGATCCCCATATGACCGTAATCCTGACACTCCATTGGATCTATATCACAGTGGGGCTTCTTGTTCCCACCATCTTCCACACTGATGAAACTCTATAGAGATATCTGAAAGGGTACTCTAGTAGTCATTTCACTGATGAGATACCTCAAAGGAACATCTCTTACCACCGAAATAACTATTGGCCAACCTTGGTTTCGGTACTCTATGCCTGGTACTATTGTTTTCCCTCATGTTATTCTTAATGATAAGAGCCTAATTGACTATTACTGAAAATGCTTCATATCGAAAGACATTGACCTGCTTATAGATGGTGTACTATATCCCATCCTCAATGTGCATAACACCTGAAATCTCATCACCGGTTAGGAGAGATGAAAAACATTATAACTCCATGAAATACACTGAATACTTCATGACTAACATAGATCCCTGGTTGAGATGCATAAACTCTATAGATTTACCAGCTCTCAGCATATGATGAAATAATAAATAATAGAAGGTAGTCTGGAAATAAATCCTAAACATGCCCTGATGACAACTGGCCTTGGTAATCACATCCCACCAAAACATGGACAAATCCATAAGCATAAATGTTGCAAGCTTGAATCTCCACTCTGGGGGTGTTTCCTGATTCTCAAAGATAGATAGAGTGGCTTCATGCCAAGACTCAGTATCATGTGGATTTCTATCCCCTGAGAAGGTATGAGGATGCCGCTAATGGAACTCATGAGTCAGATCAACCATCGTCGGTGCAAGCCATAGAGAACCAGGCATGAATGACATTAGATGTAATAAAATATCCCGAACTTGTGAATCAGTTCCCAAATCAGGTACAACAAACAGCGGCTCGAGTAGCATCCTATTGGTATTACTGGAAGCTCAGGGCCCACCTTGTTTAGAGCATGTTTGTTGCCACCCTCCCGGTGTATGATACGAGAACGTCATCAAATCATTGGTCTACAAATGTGAAGAAAACACTTCATAACAAGCTTAATAATAAATATAACATCACTAGCAGAAACCGAACTCAAGAAAACTCACTACCCAAGTTATACTACCAAAACTACCCTCTTACATGGCTAGGTATCAGTCAGTTCTGATGTTTAAGTTTCATTTAATTTTTTATTTAATTTCAAGGTTCACACTATTAAATTTCATAAACATTAAAAGGAGTGATAAGGATGTGAAACCATCTCATTTTAGATGTAATTATTAACTTTATAACGAAGATTCATTTATAATGAATCAGTTCCCATACACCTATCACCAAAAACGAAACCCAGTTATTTATTGCATAATGGATCGACTCAGTAAATTACTCATCCCAAACCATGAGGGGCCATACCCCTTATGAATTGAGGCATGAAATCACTCAATCACAGGAAAGAGTAATAAAAGAATAAGATAACTATCACAGTATCACTCATCAATCACAAGAATATCAAGAAATAAAAAGCAGTGAAATGCACCTATATGGATTGGAAATATGCATGAAATGTGAATTCTAGGTTTTTATAATGATGAATGTAACAATTATCAATACCCTAATATCATCAGTCCAAGAATGAAAGAAAATCCTCAAAAAAAGTAATAATCAATATCACCAAACAAAATGTGTGTCAACGAATAGTGAAATAATATCATCTATAATAGGAAAAAGAAGAAGAAAAATTATAATTTAGGAAACTTGGTTTTTCCCCGAACATGGGTTCACGACTCCCATGCATGACTTATGACCAAGTCCTGAGCATTATTAATCTTAAATATATTTTATCCAAATATTAATGTAATAAAAAACCATCCTCTAATACCAATTTGTGATGTCCCGGACCCAGATGCCCCTCAACGGGTGCCTCGAGCCCAGTGGGACACATGGCCTCAAGTGCATCTCCCTGAATGGATGAGGATTCCTACTAGAAGGAATGGCCTAGGGTGTTTCCATGGGGAGACTATGCACTCATTACCAAAGTGTATGACAATAGAAGGGAGTAAACACAGGTAAATAGTGAAAGCAATATAAGTAAACAGAAGGCACAACAGAAAATGGAGACAATAGTAACAATAACTGAAACAACTGGAATAAAATTAAATAATTGATGATATGTCATGTCATTTAAAAACATAAAAACATGGATACAAAAACAACATGCATAATATGTTCAAAAGAGTATAAAATAATCAATAGACTATCTAATGTATCACGAGTTCCAAATTGGTCCTCTATTATCAATCTCTATACAAAACAACATGTAATCAAGTGTTTGAAGTTGTATGATTCCCTTGTTCAACACCTGCAACCATGTAATCTGCCCCAAGTACTAAATGGTGCCGGAAGAGGGTGTGAGATAAATCTCAGTGGGCCATGACCAACTGTGTCCATAACATCCAACCCATGTAATGGAAATTTAATAGTGTGAAGGCATGCATATATAAAATAAAGTAGTAAAATGTAACTAAATACCCAAGTACCTTCTTCATCCCTCTATTTGTGTCTGAACATGTAACTAATTAATTTAATTAAGTAATTTACAATTTTATCTCGATAAGTCTCATGAGGAATAGCCAACATTGAGATCACCTCCTCCAATGGCCCGAAGGCCTTCATTTTTTATTGATTTTTGATAATCCATGTAGAGACCCGTATCTTGACGTACATAGTCATTACATTACTTTTGCGGAATACTTATTACATAACAAAAACACACACACAAGGACCATAATAGTTTAGTGTCTTTGGAAACTCGGAATATAATCTTCTAATCGTGGTGAAAGATCTTCAACATCTCCCATAAAGATCTTCCTTTTTTTATACCTAAAACCTTTCTTTATATCCTGGGGAAAAGAAAACATAAAAGGGTGAGCTCAAATGCTCAGTAAGGGTAAACAAAAGAAATATCAATCACATCATATTCATAAGAACATAACATTTTGGAAATCTTAACCTGCAAAAGAGAGCATAATTTCATAACATGGGAAAAATCATAGTAGTGAAATGAAATCCCAATAATCATAACTTAAAACATGAAACTTTGTGGCATACACACATAATCGTAGAGAATCATATCTTTTTAGTCAAGACTCATTGCCAAGACTATCTTAGTGGACAAAGTCCATTTCTGAACCGAGTCACCCTCGTTTCAGTCCTGTTTCACTGAACCGGTATAACCTACCATTCCAGCCATGTCTATCTCATGAGATATAAAATCTTTACCCAATGCATTGGAGGGAGATATAGGTCCCACCCATCTCATAATGATACCATTCTTATGTGTACCACAAAATCTTAAATCATACATCATTGCATAACCCATGTAATAAAAATGGGATTCTTAAACAAAATGACATCATAAAACAATTCATATAAGATAAAGGAATTCATAAAAATATTTCCATCACAACATAATCAAATCCATGTAATATTAGGGATAAAAACAGAACCCTATATTATCTTATATGGAAAATAATTTTGATAAAACTCTTGAACTCCGTTATTTAGGAAAATATCCTTTCAACTTCAAAAGCATTTTTCCTTTCTTAACATGTCATACAATTTTAAAATAAGAGAAGTTGATTAAAAATAAACTTGAAAACTTGTAAAGTAAGCTTCTTGGAATTAATTTTTTAAAAATCCACTCATGCCGTATAAGTTAAAGAAAACATTCTTCGTACTTTTGTCGGAAAAGTCAAAAAGTACCTCGTATGAAAAACGACAAAAGATTCCTTTCATATTCTTTACTAAAAACTCACCGAAGGGTAAAATTTGATTTAAACAATTGTAGGTGGATGGAAATAATATTACATATTCAGGAAATGTCACGACCCGGCCCAACGGGGCTCGAGCCGCTACTCCCCAAGCCCGCCTCTAATAGGCCAGGGGCTGGCGACCAGCGCCGAGTAGGATATCACACACATGGGAGGCATTAGCCTAAGGTACCTATACACACGCACCCACAAACACCTCCATGAAACAGTGCAGAGATATATAAACTGAAAAGTAAATGCATGCATACACTATCCCACAACCAGAGAGCAACAAAAAAAGTACAAAGGGCAAAACCGGGCCCACCAAAAGAAAACTACAAAGCGCGTCCAACCTGCTCTGAAGAAGGGGAACGCTGCCACAAACACCCGCCGGAAAGCTCCCTCGGCACAGCTCTGGTAAACACCCTGGTCAACTCGCTCACTAAGCTTCGCCTACTCCGGGTCCTCCTGGGACTCCGTCGAAGGGCCTGTGGTCGGCACCAGACACAAACATGTGCGGGCGAAGCCCGTGCAGGGGTGAGTATAAACATACTCAGTAGGCACCCCAAAAACCCAAAACCCAAGGGAGCAACTGAAAGGCAACAATCCGCTCAACCCAGCCAGAGGGAACCCAGACGAGAGAGAAACTCCATCTCATGACCATCTTCGGCTAAACACAACTAGTCAGCTCAGCCAAGCTCAGGTGTATGCCCTGACATACACCTTGAACAATCCAGATATACACAGCTCACGCCACAAATCCACAAGAGGTAACGACCTCATCACCAGCACCTATCCCAACCAGGAGAGTACACCACACGAACACTGTCATACCAGATGACACTCATCCGAGAATAAGCGGTCACAGCGATACCAAGAACCCGATCTAGGGTAAAGATTCTAGAGGATCCACTCCGGGGCCACCGGAGGGATACCACAACTCTAACTGTTTAAACATCCCATCAAGAGGATCACAAACCCATACGAAGGTTGTGATACCACACGAACCCTCTTAGGAACGAACCAAGGGAGAAGCCTCAACCACTGCTGGTCCAAACGTCGCTAACCCAAGCGACCCGCCACAACGCCACACTTCGCACCTCCTAGGCCAAAACCGAGGCCACCATCGCGTTCCATGCGGAAAAACACGCAGGATAGGCTGTTTACTCGCCCGAAACAGAGCACCGGTGAAAAAGGCACTATTCACTATAGCTAGATCGTGTGGGGCCCACACAACGATCCCGAAACCCATCGAGCGGATCACACCATGGCGATCCCCTCGAAAAAACAAGCAGAATCGACTACTCGCTCGTCCAAAACGGACACCCGGTGAAAAAGGTACTATTCACCGAAGGCCAGCTTGGGTGAGGCCCACGCCTGGATTCCGAAACACATCGAATGGATCGCACCACTGCGATCCTCCCGGAAAAACACACGGGATTGACTATTCATCCACCAAAATCGGACTCCTGGTGCAAAAGATGCGTTTCTCCGTAAACGCCAAAACCCGGCATCGTGGGGCCCACATCCCGTTCTCAGTCCCAACACCCGGAAACCATCTCAAAAATTTCGTCATACCATCAGGGTCTCAATGCCACTGATGGCACGCCAATCAGACACTCCGGGTAAAAGTTACAACGGCCCGAAGTCGTAAAATAATAAAATAATATTATTTTTTACGACGTTTCTAGCTCCCGAGCCACGATCCCGAACTTTTAAACCCTCGAAGCCATACCGGAGGGTTCGCCTCGTCGTCAGGGTCACGTCGCCGCAAACGGCGCGCGAATCCGACTCATGATTTGCAAGATACGAGGGTTTAAACACCCCCGTATAGCAAAAGAGGCCGGACCGGCCGCCGCCGCCGGCCCTCCGCCGCGCTGGGCCGCCGGCCGCCGTCGCTCCGCCGCGGGCCGCCAGATTCCGCCGGCGCCGCCGCGCCGGCAGATCTTCCGCGGACCGCCGGGGGCACCCCGGTGGTCCTTTTTACGATCCGGAGGCGTCTACACGACCCTCGGGACCCGATCTATACTGCTACAGCTTCAATTTACAGAAAAACACAGCAAAAATGGGATCAGGGGTTAAAACACAAATCCGCCTACCTTGCGGGTGAAACGCCGACGTTCTGCCTCAGATCCGCGTTCCAGAGATTCCGATGCGCGCTCCTGGAACGTCCGCCGTCGAATTCCGAGCTCGTGGGCGCTTCGTTTGCTCGATTCGGCGGAGTGGCGGTGAAGAATGGCGAAGAACGCCGAGATGAACGGTAAAGGGGGGAGGGGGGGGGGCGCTGATATTTATATCAGCCACCCGCCGGCGCCAAACCCGCCTCGGACCCGACGCCCGATGCGAACAAAAGTAAGGTCACCCCTAAGGTAAACGTGCCGTTATGAACGCAACGGCGGACTCAGATTTTCCATCCGAGACTCCGTTCAGAAGTTATTCGAGCCGACACTCGCACACTAACTTTGCTACTTATTTACGGAAACGCCCCTGGTGGCGTTTCTCACCGCAGGCCCGCGACCGCAACGTTTACACCTCGGATAGGGTAAACGGCACGTTCCGGACACAACTGTGCCCTCAGATTCCCGTTCTGATTTACCGTTTAGGAGATATCACACCCCCGCCACATGCATAGTATAAAAAACTTAATATTTTTATAAAATTAATTTCGGGCACACCGGGCCTCGGAATCGCACGCCGTCTTCACGCCTAGCTCGGGAATTATTCCTAGAGATATTCCAAAGTCTGACAGGGCCAAAAACCCGAGTCTCTACATCCTCCTCTCCTTAGAACTTTTCGTCCCCAAAAAGCCCTAAGTACAAGGGAAGCGATTGGACTCTCAACTGGGTCTCACACACCAGCGAGCTCACCAACAAACACCCATGCCCGAACGCATAAGTTAGAGGGACTCATCCGCCACACCTCAATACTATCCGCTCTTGGCGGCACTGACTCACCCGCATGGATTTACTCGCGTCACAAAAACGTGTCTCAGTGGGGGAAGGATCCATCTACCTCACGCATTCGAAGCATGTGGAACAACTCCCACACAGGGTCTTACCAACGCCCTGAACAAAACTCGAGAAAGCAACAAAAAGGAAAGAGTACCGCTAAAAAGTGTCTATAAAACTACTGCAGTAAGTAGAAAAGACACAAGGCGTACCTCTATCCATCTGCGGTGCCTCTCGGTCGACTACCTCCAGGGCATGCAGCTGTCCTCGCCTTTGACCACCAGCTCTCTGAGCTCGGCGTGGACCACCTGGGGGTGGGGGTGGTGGCAACTGGTACTGCCTACCACCGCCTTCCGCTGCACCAGCTCCGCCGCCACGTCCGCCGCCCTATGGACCTCCTTGCTCGAGACGCTGCCTCTACCAAGGTGGTCCATCGAACAGCTCCCTCTCAGCAGCACGTCGGGTCGGACAATCTCTAGCAAGATGTCCCTGATCGTCGCAAGCGTAACACTGCCTCTCCTACGGCTGACCAAAACTGGCCTGCGAGCCCTGTGAGCCCTGAGGCTCAGATCCTCCATCCTGGGGTCGCCTCCTGAAACGTCGGCCACGTCCAGACCCCTGAGTCTGTCGTCGGCTACCAGATGTCGATCCGACCGACGAAGTCTCAGCTGTCGAGTGCCCAGCACTAACAGGGGGAATCTGTTCAGCCAGAAAACTCTCCACCACCAACGCTCGCTCCAGCACTCCAGCATATGTGGGCAGGCACAAGGAAACCACACCTGCTCGGACGTCCCTGCGTAAGCCCTGCTCGAAGGTCTGAGCCCTAAAGAACGGGTCTCGAACCATATCCAGGGAGTAGCGCGATAGGTCTGTAAACCTTGTTGAGTACTCCGACACAGTCATGCTCTCCTGTCGAAGCTGTAGAAGCTCCTGGATCCGCACTGACCTCAGCGTCACCGGATAGAACTCCTCCCTGAAGAGCCGCTCAAACTCTGCCCATGTGAGCATCTCCTCGTCATGGGACTGCGTCACCAAACTCCACCATCGCCCGGCAGAACCATGCAAAAGGCTCGCCGCTAGGACCACCATCTGATCTGGAGGTGTCTTCACTAGGCAGAAAACTCGGGTGACTGCCTCAAGCCAGTCATCAGCTGCCTGGGGGTCTGGATCACCCCGGAACCTTAGAGGTGGTGGCTCAACCAGCTGCTCGACAGGTGGTGGCTCAACTGGCAGACCACCTGGAGGTGCAACCTCAGAACCTGCACCCTACTCCACAGCCACTACACGGGGAGGGTCATCAGCACAATCCTGCTGCGGAACCCTCGTTGGCTGTCATCATGGAGGCATCCTGAAATAAATTCAAGACACACCACAGTTAAAGAGTATATCTGGAGAGCTAACTCAAGAAGGACAAGGAAAAACCAAAAACCCAGTCTTATATGATGCATGTACCATTATGTCCCCGCGACCAGTGTACGAATGTCCCGAGTCGAAAGGCAGGTTATCAGAGTCCTGGTGTATGGATACGTCGGCCGCCGCACCAACACTAGAGTCCATGGCCTGAATGCAGAACTCGAAACACCCTAACACTACTGCTATGCAACCGAAACCAAACTCACAGCTAGACCAGCTACGCTCTGAGATCCCAAAGGTGGAACCTCCTCTGATACCACTCTGTCACGACCCGACCCAACGGGGCTCGAGCCGCGACTCCCCAAGCCCTCCTCCAATAGGCCAGGGGCTGGCGACCAGCGCTGAGTAGGCTATCACACACATGGGAGGCATTAGCCTAAGGTACCTGTACACACGCACCCACAAACACCTCCATGCAATAGTGCAGAGATATAGAAACTGAAAAGTAAATGCATGCATACACTATCCCACAACCAGAGAGCAACATCAAAAGTACAAAGGGAAAAATAGGGCCCACCAAAAGAAAACTACAAAGCGCGTCCAACCTGCTCTGAAGAAGGGGAACGCTACCACAAACACCCACCGGAAACCTCCCTCGGCACAGCTCCGGTAAACACCCCAGTCAACTCGCTCACTAAACTCCGCCTGCTCCGGGTCCTCCTGGGACTCCGTCGAAGGGCATGTGGTCTGCACAAGACACAAACATGTGCGGGCAAAGCCCGTGCAGGGGTGAGTATAAACATACTCAGTAGGCACCCCAAAAACCCAAAACCCAAGGGAGCAACTGAAAGGCAACAGTACGCTCAACCCAGCCAGAGGGAACCCAGACGATAGAAAAACTCCATCTCGTGACCATCCTCGGCTAAACACAACTAGTCAGCTTAGCCAAGCTCTGGTGTATGCCCATACATACACCTTGAACAATCCAGATATACACAACTCACGCCATAAAGCCACAAGAGGTAACGACCTCATCACCAGCAACTATCCCAACCAGGAGAGTACACCACACGAACACTGTCATACCAGATGACATTCATCCGAGAGATACACTCCATCGGGTCCCAACAAAAATCTCAAACGCTCACCCGAGAGACCATGCTCGTCAGATAACATCACTGAGGAAACATTTCTGAAACAACATAACCACCAAAATCCTCGGATAGGGGATCGCCGCTAGGGTCCGCTAGAGGATACCAAGACCCACTCCGGTATACATAGCTCACAGATAGGGGATCACTCCCAGGGTCCGCTGGGGGATACCACGACCCGATCTGGCATACGTAGTACTCACAGATAGGGGATCACACCCAGGATCTCCTGGGAGATACCACAACCCGATCTGGCGCTCGACAGAAGCTCAACGCTCAGATAGAGGATCATCGTCCATATAAAGATGGTCACGACGATACCGGAACCCTATCTGGTATAACTCGTGATGTAGGGGATCGAACCGACGATGCCACAACCCTACCGAAACCACACGCTGAGTAGGGGATCGCATAACCAACGATACTGCAACCCTACCGACACCAAGCGCTGAGTAGGGAATCGTATAACCAACGATACCACAACCCTTCTATAAACATCATGCTGAGTAGGGGATCGTAAACCCGAAGATGCCACAATCCTACTGTGCACGACCCACTACATAGGGGATCATATTCCTGATGATGCCACAAACCCTACGGGGTTAACCGGCTAGATAGGGGATCACCGCCCGTGAATAAGCGGTCACAGCGATACCAAGAACCCGATATAGGGTAAAGATGCTAGAGGATCCACTCCTGGCCCACAGGAGGGATACCACAACTCTAACAGTTTAAACATCCCATCGAGAGGATCACAAACCCATACGAAGGTTGTGATACCACACAAACCCTCCTAGGAACGAACCATGGGAGAACCCTCAACCACTACTGGTCCAAACGTCGCTAACCCAAGAGACCCTCCACAACGCCACACTGCACACCTCTTAGGCCAAAACCGATGCCACCATCGCATTCCATGCGAAAAAACACGCAGGATAGGCTGTTTACTCGCCCGAAACGGAGCACCGGTGAAAAAGGAACTATTCACCGTAGCTAGCTTGTGCGGGGCCCACACAACGATCCCAAAACCCATCGAGCGGATCACACCACGACAATCCCCTCGGAAAAAACAAGCGGAATCGACTACTCGCTCGTCCAAAACAGACACCCGGTGAAAAGGTACTATTCACCGAAGGCCAGCTCGGGTGGGGCCCACGCCTGGATTTCGAAACACATCGAACGGATCGCACCACTGCGATCCTCTCGGAAAAACACATAGGATTGACTATTCATCCGCCAAAATCAGACTCATGGTGCAAAAGAAGTGTTTCTCCACAAACGCCAAAACCCGGCCTCGTGGGGCCTTCACCCCGTTCTTAGTCCCAACACCCGGAAACCATCTCAAAAAGTCCGTCGTACCATCAGGGTCTCAACGCCACTGACAGCACGTCAATCGGACGCTCCGGGTAGAAGTTACAACGGCCCGAAGTCATAGAATAATAAAATAATATTATTTTTTATGACGTTTCTAGCTCCCGGGCCACGATCCCAAACTTTTAAACCCACGAACCCACACCGGAGGGTTCGCCTCCTCGTCAGGGTCACGTCGCCACAAACAGCGCGCGAATCCGACTCCCGATTTGCAAGATACAGGGGTTTAAATACCCCCGTATAGCAAAAGAGGCCGGACCGGCCTGGGCCGGCCGCCGCCGCCGGCCCGCCCTGGCCGGCGGCCCACTGCCGCGAGCCGCCACGCGCTGCCGCGCTGGGCGGCCGGCCGCCGCCGCAGGCCGCCGGATTCCGCCGGCGCCGGCGCCGCCACGCCGGCAGATCTTCCGCGGACCGCTGGGGGCACCCCGGGGGTCCGCTTTACGATCCGGAGGCGTCTCCACGACCCTCGGGACCCGATCTATACTGCTACGGCTTCAATTTATAGAAAAATGCAGCAAAAACGGGATCGGGGGTTAAAACTCAAATCCGCCTACCTCGCGGGCGAAACGCCGACGTTCTGCCTCAGATCCGTGCTCCAGAGCATCCGCTGCGCGCTCCTGGAACGTCCGCCGTCGAATTCCGAGCTCGTGGGTGCTTTGTTTGCTCGATTTGGCGGAGTGGCGGCGAAGAACGGCGAAGAACGCCGAGAGAAACGGTAAAGGTGGGGGGGGGGCGCTGATATTTATATCAGCCGCCTACCGGCGCCAAACCCGCCTCGGAACCGACGCCCGATTTGAACAAAAGTATGGTCACCCCTAAGGTAAACGTGTCGTTCTGAACGCAACGATAGACTCAGATTTTCTATCCAAGACTCCGTTCAGAAGTTATTCGAGCCGACGCTCACACACTAACTTTGCTACATGTTTACAGAAACGCCCCTGGTGGCGTTTCTCACCGCAGGCCCGCAACCGCAAAGTTTACACCTCTCCTAGGGTAAACGGCACGTTCGGGACGCAACTGTGCCCTCAGATTTCCGTTCTGAGCTACCGTTTAGGAGATATCACACCCCCACCACGTGCATAGTATAAAAAAACTTAATATTTTTATAAAATTAATTCCGGGCACACCGGGCCTTGAAATCGCACACCGTCTTCGCGCCTAGCTCTGGAATTATTCCTAGAGATATTCCAAAGTCTGACTGGGCTAAAAACCCGAGTCGCTATAGGAAACATGGATGTGGAAGATAAAATACACCCCAATAAATACTAAAGTATAAACAATCTCGGATAAAAATGAGATTGTGATATTTCCCTTACCTTAGGTCCGATATTCTTCGTAAGTGTCTGAACCTCCTGTATAATGATTTAAATAATGTTATTGACTTATTCCGGAATCATAATTATTGTTATGATATCATATATGGTCATATTCTTAGCTTCGTATTAGTAATATTTCATTACTACTTGTTATTCGGGTGTTTATTACTTTTTGTTCTTATGCGTGTTTGTCGAATAAATTCTTATTCTTCTCTTTAGGTTATAGATATCTCATTTACAGAATGGTATTATTGTAACATATATCATATTCATTCATTCAATTCATTTATATAATCATTATGAAATTAAGATCATGTAGAACGAGTCGCATCACATCGTGGAGACGGTATTCCGTACGTACGCACGAGTGATGATATCGTTCCTATGATCGTGGAATTGTATTGGAGTGTATGTATACTATTTCAGAATTATTATCACTTTATAATAGTCATATATAGTCATTATTTACACCATTATACCCATCCAAGTAAGGTGGTGGTGGAAAATAGATTACACTACGGCGTGGAGACGGTATTCCGTACGTACGCACGCGCGGTGATTTCCTTTTTCCGTAGGATGGATAGAAGGTTAATTAGAGTTGTTTCATATTTATAATAACATATCAGTATATAAGAAATACGTATGTTATTACTTTATCATGAAACAACTAAATAAGAAGAAGTTGAACGAGAAAGAAATTGAAAAAGATCGGTAATGGATATTACCTCTTTTTGACGCGCCTTTTCTTAACCTCCACTTAAAGAACTAAGGATGGACTTTGAAGAAGACCAGGACCTCTAGGATGATACTAGGGAAGTGGAGAAGAGATTTTGTCAGGGGTTTTCCAAGCTTGAATGCTCAAATTGGTGTGAGGAGGAGAGGGAGGAGGTGTCCTTTTATAAGGGAGAAGAGGGGCACCTTAGGAAAATCTCAAAATATTATTTTATATTAAGGTCACATTCGGTTTATAATGGTTTCAAAGGGTCTTATTTCGAAGATAAAGTGGGGATGGGTCTAAATCCTCTCATCCAATAGGATTTAGACAAGTTTAGGTTATTATTTTAACCTTATCAATTAGATTTAACTCTAAGTTAAATAATTTAACTTTTACCGTGTCTTTTTGTTTTCTTACACTATATGGTTAATAAACATACCATAACAAGGCAAATGAACCCCAAGTTGTTTATTATTAATATATCTATCCTTATCTAAGTCATTTTGCCGAACCTTAGATTTTTAGGAATTAAATAACAATTAATAATATAATATTTATTTTAAAAACTAATTTATGTCAATTTTGACACTATTTGGTACATGATTTTTATGAAATTCATAACAGAATGCTAAGTTCGTACCAAGTTACTTATATAAACAATAACATGTCATAGTAACCTATAAAATTAATTTAAGTCATAAAAAGTCTCAAATTACATTTATTTGGGAATTTATAACATCAATTATGTCAATATTACATTAATAAGACAATTACTGCATCATCTTTGTCTCATAATAAATGATAATTATTTAATCCCTAAAAATTCTAAATAAATTTTATGATGTATATAATTGTATTATCTTTCTGGATACTATTCATGTTCGAAGTTTCATGAAGTTTATCACTAAATTAAAATTATTATACATATAAGATTTAAGAAAGTGACATGTTGTCACATTCTTTGGTTTTAATAATAATTAAATTATTTTCATGGAAAAAAGTCTATAAAATGAATCTAATCCGACCCTTAGGTTATATGGGTCTACTTTGAGCCATCCAATAGGATTTTTCCAAGTGTTAGGGTAATTTTATAATCTTATATTTACCCTTAATTACCCGATTTACCTTTAACTATAGTAAATAAAATTTACCATAGTTACTATTCACAATGCCCAAAAATAAAAAGTAGCTTATTAACATAATTTGGACCCACTGATTCCAAATATGGAATCCATTTTTTCAAATTCAACACACAAAAGATGGAGAAATTAAATTAAAATTAATCCCGTTGTCGAAAGAAAATTGGTTTTTCTTTAAAACATTGCAAAAGATTGAATTGATTTAACCTACAAATTCAAAGTAAAATCAATGCTAATGACATAAATTATATTAAATGGTAAAAATATATTCTATTTATACTTTAAAACCATTCAATATTATAATTTAACCACATAAGATATTATGGTGAAAAAAGTTGTTTTTAATTAAAATATAGCGTGTTTTTACTATTCATTAAAATATGAAAGTTATCGGAAAAATATCAAAACATTATCTGATGTAAATTTTTATATCCTGATTCAAAATAAGAATTTTATTTTGTCAAATTGAACATATAAACATGTCAAAACTATATTTAAAGTGGGTGCGCCATCAAAAGGCGGCAAAACTGCATTTTTTGAAAAATACTTATTTTACCCGAAAAATTTATTTTATTCTTATACCATGTTCTAGAAAATGTGTAAGATGAATAAAAATGTTATAAAATTCAAAATTTAGTTAACAATATTCATAACGGCTAGTTCATAACAATATTATAATAATATATCGTTGTTTAGTAAAACCCGGTATTGCGTACAACACACGCTATCGAGGAAGGTCGTGATTGCGTGTAATGAAAGCCAAGTCAGGGTTGCGTGTTGTGAAAGAATCCTTCGTTGTTTCGTATAACAGAATCCAACCATATTTCATTTATACATTGAATATATATATATATATATACTCAATGTTGCGTAGAATAACTATTATCAAAATTGTGTGTAACAGGATCCAAGAATAGTGTTGCATATACTGCAAGCTAATACGGTGTTGCGTATAGCGCAAGGTAATCTTGGTGTAGAATACAACACAAGACATTAATGAAATTAAAATAAAATTTTTCATAAAATCTCGGGGTGTTACATTCTACCCCCCTTAAAATGAATTTCTCCTTCGAAATTCGTCGGGGTTATAAATGGTTTACTACTCGAAATTTTTTTTAATAGAATACCACATCATAAAAAGGAGTACCAAAACATGGCTTTTGAAATGTAACAGTTACCCAAATTAACTCATCACAGGGTTTCCACGTAGAAGAACATAGGTGAAAATATGGATATGGAAGAAAAATCTAACCATCAAGTTCTGATGGAGAGTGGTAGAGAACATGGCTATGAAAAAGCCAACAATCACAAAGCTATTGATTTGTGATGATCTAAGGTACCATTTGATTAATAGGATATATGGGAACTAGGACAACATTTTTGGTTTTCAAGATCATTTCCCTAAAGTTGATGAATTAAAAGAAATACTTGCATGATTTTGGTACAATCTCACTGTTGTTCATGAATTAAAAAATTTCCACTTCATCCCTTAAAGAAATTAAGTTGAATTTGTTATTCGTGATGTGTTAGCAGATCATGTGATAGAATTATGGGTCATTCCATCTCTTTCAAACAAAAGTTTAGCAAAAGTTATAAGTCCATCTTATGGTTAGATTAATCGTATATGGTTCCAAAAATGAACTTATACTTCATATATCATACCACTTAATAAAATAAAACTAGTTTATACTAACCAGGGACTTCCTGTAGGCCAGTGGTAGGCGATAAAGGCCAGTCGCACTTCGGTTGTGGGTTCGATTCCCACAGCCTTGTCCGACACAATGGGTTGTCGCCCGTCCTGCAGGTTGTCCTTTTTCTAAAACTACATTACTATATCATCCCATCAATAATATCGAAAAAAGGTTCTATCCTTAAACAATACTAACTTATGTCCAACATAATCCATTCTAATATTTTGTCTTATCCAAAATACTTCGGTCCAAGCTCATAGTATAGAGAAAATGATCACGTGAATGCCATCATTTATCCCTCATATATCTTGTTCGTCACATTCCGGTCATGTGAATACCATAATCATATAATCTCTTGAAAAATGAATACCCATTGAATCTTAGTGAAAAAATGAGTGTTGTCAAAAGATAACTCTTTCCACATACCAAAATCCTCAAAATTCTATATACTTAGTCCATATATCAATCATGACCTCATGAATACTGTCAAATATTTCATTTTTTCCTTATCCATTCATTATGCGCATATCATCTACATTCCAAAAATATCTGAATAATATTTCATGGATACTGGTACCATTAATCATACACTTTCAAAACTCAAGGAAAGACAATAGTGTAACAATCCTTAGATGTCTCTTTATTCCATAGTACCATGAGATTACTTATACAACATTACACATGATAAACATGTAATCATTCCACTACATTCTTAAACCATTGACCGAGCTTCAACAATTCTTTCATCTCACATATCATTTGTAGTCTCTTCATCATCATCAACATAAATACTACTCATACGACCATACTTATTCTCTTCATGAGACTTTACCTTAGGGCATTGGTTTGCATAATTCTCGTACATTCCACATTTAAAACATTTATCCATTGTTGATGTCGTAGCAATACCATTATCCTCATCCCTGGTGTTAACTGAACATTTTCCTTTGCACTTACTGGCTTTGTGTCCTTCTTTTCCACACCCAAATCATATTACAGTTCCTTTGAAACATTCTCCTTGATACCTCTTCCCACATGATTTACAAAGGGGAAATTGAACTTTCTTTCCTCTATGATCATCATGAAACTCCATCTTTCTCTTATTATCCGAGTCAGGAAACTTAGCAAATTTTACTTTATTGATCATATTATGAGATTTCTGATTCGGCATAATAATTATGTTTGGACCTCCAAATCCAATTTCATTTGGTTGCTCATGAAGAATATCATTCCATTATCCATAATATCCTCCATTATCGTGAATCATCTTGTTTCCAGCCATTTTCTAAAACCCAAAAAGAATAGTGTTAGAGGAAAAAATCATAATAAAGGGGGAGTAACTTCAATATCTAACATCTTAGGTTAAATTATAAGATCGTTACCATAGTTCTAGGACTATATCCTATACGTATACTTATCCTTAGGGACATCCCTAGACATACCTTTGAAATATCTATAGGGATCTCACTAACGTTCTCACATCCTAGTTTCCAAAGGTAGACTAAACCTTTCCTCTGATACCAACTGTAGAGACCCGTATCTTGACATACATAGTCATTACATTACTTTTGAGGAATACTTATTACATAACAAAAACACACACATAAGGACCGTAATAGTTTAGTGTCTTTGGAAACTCAGAATATAATCTTCTAATCGTGGTGAAAGATCTTCAACATCTCCCATAAAGATCTTCCTTTTTTTAATACCTAAAACCTTTCTTTATATCCTGGGGAAAATAAAACATAAAAGGGTGAGCTCAAATTCTTAGTAAGGGTAAACAAAAGAAATATCAATCACATCATATTCATAAGAACATAACATTTTAGAAATCTTAACCTGCAAAAGAGAGCATAATTTCATAACATGGGATAAATCATAGTAGTGAAATGAAATCCCAATAATCATAACTTAAAACATGAAACTTTGTGTAATACACACATAATCGTATAGAATCATATCTTATTAGTAAAGACTCATTTCCAAGACTATCTTAGTGGACAAAGTCCATTTCTGAACCGATTCACCCTCGTTTCAGTCCTGTTTCACTGAACCGGTATAACCTACCATTCCTGCCATGTCTATCTCATGAGATATAAAATCTTTACCCAATGCATTGGAGGGAGATATAGGTCCCACCCATCTCATAATGATACCATTCTTATGTGTGCCACAAAATCTTAAATCATACATCATTGCATAACCCATGTAATAAAAATGGGATTCTTAAACAACATGACATCATAAAACAATTCATATAAGATAAAGGAATTCATAAAAATATTTCCATCACAACATAATCAAATCCATGTAATAATAGTGATAAAAACAGAACCCTATATTATCTTATATGGAAAATAATTTTGATAAAACTCTTGAACTCCATTATTTAAGAAAATATCCTTTCAACTTCAAAAACATTTTTCCTTTCTTAACATGTCGTACAATTTTAAAATAAAAGAAGTTGATTAAAAATAAACTTGAAAACTTTTAAATTAAGCTTCTTGTAATTAATTTTTTAAAAATCCATTCATGCCATATAAGTTAAAAAAACATTCTTCGTACTTTTTTCAGAAAAGTCAAAATGTACCTCGTACGAAAAACGACAAAAGATTCCTTTCATATTCTTTACTAAAAACTCACTGAAGGGTAAAATTGGATTTAAACAATTTTAGGTGGATGGAAATAATATTACATATTCAGGAAACATGGATGTGGATGATAAAATACACCCCAGTAAATACTAAAGTATAAACAATCTCAGATAAAAATGAGATTGTGATATTTCCCTTACCTTAGGTCTGATATGCTTCGTAAGTGTCCGAACCTCCTGTATAATGATTTAAATAATGTTATTGACTTATTCCAGAATCATACTTATTTTTATGATATCATATATGGTCATATTCTTAGCTTCTTATTAGTAATATTTCATTACTACTTGTTATTCGGGTGTTTATTACTTTTTGTTCTTAGGCGTGTTTGTCGAGTAAATTCTTATTATTATCTTAAGGTTATAGATACCTCATTTCCAGAATGGTATTATTGTAACATATATCATATTAATTCATTCAATTCATTTATATAATCATTATTAAATGAAGATCATGTAGAACGAGTCGCATCACATCGTGGAGACGGTATTCTGTACGTACGCACGAGTGATGATATCGTTCCTATGATCGTGGAATTGTATTGGAGTGTATGTATACTATTTAAGAATCATTATCACTTTATAATAGTCATATATAGTCATTATTTACACCATTATACCCATCCAAGTAAGGTGGTGGTGGAAAATAGATTACACCACGGCATGGAGACGGTATTCCGTACGTACGCACGCGCGGTGATTTCCTTTTTCCGTAGGATGGATAGAAGGTTAATTAGAGTTGTTTCATATTTATAATAACATATCAGTATATAATAAATACTTATGTTATTACTTTATCATGAAACAACTAAAGAAGAAGACGTTGAAGAAGAAATAAATTGAAAAAAATCGGTAATGGATATTACCTCTTTTTGACGCGTCTTTTCTTAACCTCCACTTAAAGAACTAAGGATGGTCGTTGAAGAATACCAGGACCTCTAGGATGATACTAGGGAAGTTGATAAGAGATTTTGGCAGGTTTTGGACGAGCTTGAAAGCTCAAATTGGTGTGAGGAGGAGAGGGAGGAGGTGTCCTTTTATAAGGGAGGAGAGGGGCACCTTAGGAAAATCTCAAAATATTATTTTATATTAAGGTCAAATTAGGTTTATAATGGTTACAAAGGGTCTTATTTCGATGATAAAGTGGGGATGGGTCGAACTCCTCTCATACAATAGGATTTCGACAAGTTTATGTTATTATTTTAACCTTATCAATTAGATTTAACTCTAAGTTAAATAATTTAACTTTTACCGTGTCTTTTTGTTTTCTTACACTATATGGTTAATAAACTTACGATAACAAGACAAAAGAACCCCAAGTTGTTTATTATTAATATATATATCCTTATATAAGTAATTTGGCCGAAACATAGATTTTTAGGAATTAAATAACAATTAATAATATAATATTTGTTTTAAAAACTAATTTATGTCAATTTTGACACTATTTGGTACATGATTTTTATGAAATTCATAACATAATGATAAGTTCAAACAATATTACTTATATCAAAAATAACATGTCATATGAACCTATAAAATTAATTTAAGTCATAAAAAGTCTCAAATTACATTTATTTGGGAATTTATAACATCAATTATGTCAATATTTCATTAATAAGACAATTACTACATCATCTTTGTGTCATAATAAATGATAATTATTTAATCCCTAAAAATTCTAAATAAATTCCTATGATGTAGATAATTGTATTATATTTCTGGATACTATTAATGTTAGAAGTGTTATGAAGTTTATCACTAAATTAAAATTATTATACTTATAAGATTTAAGAAAGTGACATGTTGTCACATTCTTTGGTTTTAATAATAATTAAATTATTTTCAGGGACAAAAGTCCATAAAATGAATCTAATCCGACCCTTAGGTTATATGGGTCTACTTTTAGTCATCCAATAGGATTTTTCCAAGTGTTAGGGTAATTTTATAATCTTATATTTACCCTTAATTACCCGATTTACCTTTAACTATAGTAAATAAAATTTACCATAGTTACTATTCACAATGCCCAAAAATAAAAAGTAGCTTATTAACATAATTTGGACCCACTGATTCCAAATATGGAATCCATTTTTCCAAATTTTTTACACAAAAGATTCAGAAATTAAATTAAAATTAATCCCGTTGTCGAAAGAAAACGGGTTTTTCTTTAAAACATTACAAAAGATTGAGTTGATTTAACCTACGAATTCAAGGTAAAATCAATGCTAATGACATACATTATATTAAATGGTAAAAATATATTCTATTTATACTTTAAAACCATTAAATATTATAATTTAACCACATAAGATATTATGATGAAAAAAGTTGTTTTTAATTAAAATATAGCATGTTTTTACTATTCATTAAAATATGAAAGTTATCAGAAAAATATCAAAACTTTATCTAATGTAAGTTTTGATATCCTGATTCAAAAGAAGAATTTTATTTTGTCAAATTGAACATATAAACATGTCAAAACTAGATTTAAAGTGGGTGCTCCATCAAAAGGCGACAAAACTGCATTTTTTAAAAAATACTTATTTTACCCGAAAAATTTATTTTGTTCTTATACCATGTTCTAGAAAATGTGTAAGATGAATAATAATGTTATAAAATTCAAAATTTAGTTAACACTATTCATAACGGCTAGTTTATAACAATATTATAATAAGATATCGTTGTTTAGTAAAACCTGGTATTGCGTACAACACATGCTATCGAGGAAGGTCGTGATTGCGTGTAATGCAAGCCAAGTCAGGGTTGCGTGTTGTGAAAGAATCCTTCATTGTTTCGTATAACAGAATCCAACCATATTTCATTTATACATTGAATATTTATATATATATACTCAATGTTGCGTAGAATAACTACTATCAAAATTCTGTGTAACACGATCCAAGAATAGTGTTGCGTATACTGCAAGCTAATACGGTGTTGCATATAGCACAAGGTAATCTTGGTGTAGAATACAACACAACACATTAATGAAATTAAAAGAATATTTTTCATAAAATCTCGGGGTGTTACAATCCACCTTTCAAGGGGTGAGGTCGAACCCTTTACAAGGCCCGTAGGCGTAAGTATTACATGGCTCGTAGGTCATAGAGGAATTCATTACCCGTAGGCTTCAAACATTACATACAACCCAGACTAACTACTTGGAACTTCTCCTCCACAACATCTTCATCGTGAAATCAGCTCTCAACAAGGGCCTCCAAAAGAGTAGTAACTATAGCTTGGCATGGGGTAAGAGTGTAATCCAATGAGAATATTCCAAGGCATTCAAAAATTATGTGCCTACCACATTCAAGGTAATCGTCCAAGGTAAGATGGGGTTAAGCATAGATAGGGCCCTATGGGATGTAACCATGGAACATACTTGTCAATGATGGATCCAAGGAGTGTATCCAAGGCATCATGTAATAATATGGAGGGATCGTACGGTGTCATACCAGGAAAACAAGAATATAAAAATATCAGAATCTAGGTAGTTCTCAACCTAATCAAGCAATATCCTTGAATCAGAATTGTGTTCTGGGGTGCTTTTGGCATTCCTGATCAGACTCTAAGGAGAGCTCGAGTCAAGCCATTCCTAATTGATTATAA
This sequence comes from Viscum album, assembly GCA_963277665.1. NCBI lineage: Eukaryota > Viridiplantae > Streptophyta > Magnoliopsida > Santalales > Viscaceae > Viscum > Viscum album. The sequence goes on from OY728139.1 coordinate 293,354,813, forward strand.
AGTAATGTAATATTTCATTTTTTTCAGGCCTTTCCTTTCATTAATGTGATATGGTCATGTTGCATGGAACCTTTTTATCAAGTCATTTGGGTCATTTAAGTCATATTCTATAATTTAAGATTCATTCTGATACCTTCCATTAATTTGGTAAGGGGTTCTATATATATGAAACCAATTAATCATTCAAACTTAATTATCAATTTGAAGTACTTACCTCAGTTTAGTGGTATGCATACAAGATACATTGCATTTTTTAATCCACAATATTAGTCAATCCAATTAATATAGTAATGCTTTCCCTTATAGTGGTCAACCCAAGGCACACCTGAATGGTAGCACAAACATTTTATAACACTATGAAACAATTATGGAATAACATTTGACATGGAAGGGATAGATTTGGGGTCAAAACCACAAAACAATAATCACATATATGAGAATAGAATATCCATACAGTTATAATTAATATAAAAATGGCATATAAATTCCATAAACGACACCCTATGGAATCTATGGGCCCCACATGGCAAATCCAAAATCAACAAACTTTTGGGATGATTTATAGACCACCCACCTCAGGCTTTTACAACTCTACTCCTTTGATATTTGAACCTGATTTTAATTAGATCAGAGTAGATCAAATAAAAAAGGAAAACTATCATACCCTAATATATCGGTTGATTTCAAAGAGAAGGGAAATGACACAAGAGGACTCAAGTACTTACCATTTCACATCCAACGTGATGAACTGAAGTTCAATCAGTTTCCAGAAGAAGGACATCTCTTGATTCCAAGGATAGATCTTCAAAAAGTCCCAAATTGAGAGAAAAATAGGTTAATCCCACATAATCTCAGATTATGGAATATGGAGGTGGCATAATTAGATCATTAAAGTGGAAAAGGAAATTTACCCTTAAACTATTATGTTCACAGTTTGTCCCCATAGTTTGACAATATGTGTGAAAATCGTGCATGTGTGTATAGGAAAAAGGGGTGTGCACATAGTTAGGTTGCATGGCCATGCGCAAACCGTTCAAGGTTTCTATGTTTGGAAAAACACAATCCGTACTATTTACTCTAAACTGTGTGCCAAGCATGTTTTTCCCAAAAAGATGGGTTTTGGGATCTGAACTTTTCCCAAAAACCCTTGAGACCTTTTCTAACCCCTTAGGCATCCATATTAGATCCAAAATAAGGATTATACTGAAAAAAATTAAAGGTTCCATACCAGAGTGAAAAAACTGGTTCTTACACACACTACTCATCATGTCCCTCAATTTTTTCACTAAACCAGAAACACACCACCTCATATTATGAATATTCAGGTTGAATCAACCATAAAAATCAATGATGTTCTATTCAAGACTAGTTTTAGAGATTTACCAACTAATAATGCATGAGTATTTTATGATTTTTTGTAATTCAACCTATAATTGGATTCCTTATTCTCTCTCTATTTATATGTATACATGTGTGTATATATCAATTTATATATAAATAATATTATTGATTCAATCTCAAATTTTTTGGCACCTTATTCGTATAATCGCATGTATATATTTGTCTTTATATGAACCCCCCCCACACACACAAGTATATATGTATATGTGTGTGTGTGGTTCATTTGTTCTTATATGCAATAATATATATATATATATTATGTGTCTGTTCGCGTGTGTATGAATATATTAATTAATTTATATATTTACATTGTAATGAAAGTATATATATACATAACAGTAAGAATGTCAATTCAATATGCATATATATATTGTACACTTCATTTATGAATGTATCAAAATTTTCCTGAATATTCATTAAATTTATTGATTATACTTTGAAATTTTTTATTTATAGACATATATGTACATGTATATTTATATATTGACACCCAAACTCACACGCAATTATATTCTTATGAACAAACAATTAATTTATTTACAAGTCTCTCTGTGTATATTAATACAGTATATAAAATTATATTTATATATTCCAATTTTATCATATATATACAATTTTCAATGTGTTATAGAGAATTTGATTTATATCTATTCTTTTAAATATTTTATTCATGATTTTATTATAACTTACATTTTTAATTTTAGTTTTACACATTATATAATTCATTTAAGAAGAAAATGATCCATTATATCCATACATTCTGTGTATTTATTTATTTATTATTAATTTTTTTTTATTTTTAAACCAAGTAGGATGAATTAGGTTCATAAATGGATGGATTCTAAGTGAATGTGAAAATAAAATGAAGATGGGTTTAAAGAGTTCATCTGTTTTTCAACATAGTGTACAAATGATCATTCTAAAATCATTTTTTTCATGTCCATGTTGTTTTTATCGAGGATGAATTTGTATATTCTAGTTAGAAGAATATATGATCAGTCATAGAAAAGATAAATGTTATAAATGTTGGACTAAACATGGTGAAGAACTATGTGTATTTAGAGATAGGGATAACACTATGTTTTAAGGGACATATAATATGTGTACAACTATAGATTATGATAGAGATCATATGGGTGAAATAAAAATTATATTTGAAGATGATTGATCCCATTATCATAATCTATTTGATAAATTCAAAAGATTCCATTATATTATTGTTATATTAAATATATAACATTTCTATCCATAATAACAATATATTATTTGGGGGATGATAATGGATGGAGAAACATCATCTTTGTAGAATAACTTTATCACCTGAATACTATGTTACCAAAAGATAATATGATTTCTTATCGAACATAATTAAGTTACCAATTTTTTTATATATCAGCACTAAATTTTTTTAATTAATATTTTCAATGTAACTATGGAAAGGAAATTAAATGTGTGGTAGTGGAGTAATTATCTACCAAATCAATATGAAAAAGTTAATACCATCATAAATTGAAAATAATAGTTTAATGAAGATTCTTGGTGATAAACCCTTACACCAGATTATTTTTACTAGATCTTCAGGGAAAATTAATGTAATATAAAGGATAAAAATATTTCTACTAAAGGCACAATTAATTTGAGAGGACTATTGAAAAATGAGTTTCTGGGGAGCTTTTGTAGATATTGTTATAAAGGTCAAAATATGTTTAATGTTTTGAGGGATATGGAAGAAGGTTTAAAAATCCATACTAGTGTAAACAAGCCTTTTGGATGTAATAATCAGTATACAAATACGTTTGAATGAATTTTTACAAATGAAATAAATATTTTAGATTAAATAAAGAATTACCTACTTGAAATAACCATCCTATATATTTAAATGCATAAAAAGATTTTGGGAATGAGTTGAAAATGATAGAAAACATTATGAAAATTCATAGATATATTTAAGGTGGTTCAATATAGATTTCAAGATGATTTGAGAAGACCTAGATGAATTGGGAGTTTAATTTAATTAATTTTATTCTTACCAAATTATGAGAATTTTATTATGATGCAAACCCTTTACACTTTATATTTTAAAATAAGAACACCACATGGTACATTCCATGTTTTTTATTAGGTTTATCAGTAAAAACATCCTAAGGTTCCTTGAACCTAATAATTCATGACATTTTATTAAAAATAATATGTATTGTTTTCATGCCTAATCTCTTTAAGGTTCATTGGACTTATTATAGTATAGATGAATATCATTGGGTATCAATGTATGATACCACAAGAAATTGTATCATACAAATAGTCATTTTTTGGGTAAAAGGATTAAATCTTACGCTGATTTAGAATAGTACATTGTAGGTTAAACTAAACCATATAATGGGACATGTTAAGGTACATTCTATGAGATGTTTTATTTTGAAAAGGCATAAACCCTAAAAACAATTATGGTACATATGTATAGGGTACAATGAGCTTCTTTGGGTACACCATCTAGTGAAACTTTTGATAAATATGAAAAATTATAGAATTAAAGATTCTAAAGTTGAAATAAAATTTTATTATAGAATATCTATTTATAATTTTTTGAATTTTTAAAAACCCTAACATTATGTGAGCATCAAGATGGTTCTAGACTTAGAAGAATCACCCAAAAGGGACTTTACAAACTCTTCTTTTTCTTGTAATCGATGATTAACCTATGATATAAATTGATGATAAATTATGCAACCAAAGGAATTAATTAAAATATTAACTAATGATAGAATTATAAAACCAAAATGTAATATCATCATATATTATTTATAATTAATTTAAAAAAATTTAAAGTTACCTTATGATGAATGCATTCATTTTTGATGAATCTAACAATATATCTACTCTATACCATTATTGAGTTGTATGAATATTTTTTAGATTCTATTTAGTTTTTATCCACATGTGCTCTATGAACCTCTAAACATCATCTTATGAATATACATGTCTTATCATGGAGGATCACAACCCGTGCATCATGCCTCATTAATCTCCATGAGAATCTCTACAAAGAAGGTTCACTTAGATATCTCTAGACTTGAGAGTGGTGGATAAGGATGATTGATCTCTATTATTGAGAGCATTTATGGAGATGTAGCACTCTAGAGCTTCAATATATTTATATCTGGAAATTTTTGTGTGCAACCAAATGAATTGACATCTCTTATGAAACCAATATAATAAAGTCTACATGCCTATAGGGTTATAAAATAACAATGGTAAATTGATCCTTATTATTTTTTCTTCATTATAGTGGAACCCCATTTATATAATAATAATATTATTATTTCATGATATAAAAAAATTCATGAATTAAATTAAATATTATTTCTTCAAATAATAATAAATATATACTATTATTCACAAGACCATTAAACTCAGTCAACTATTCCTCGACAATATTTTTTTATCCTTAAATTATGAATGTTTATTTACCAAATAAAAATCAATAAATTATTCTATAATAAATAAATAAATAATATATTCACTAAATAGAAAATAAATATACTTTAATGATTAGGTTCAGAAAATATTCTCTTTGATAACTAGTGGTAGAATATGTGAGAAGATGAAAACATGAATAATTATCAAACCACATGTGAGAATAATATAATTTAAACTTTTTAAATAATAAATAATATTATTTTTTTAGTAATGTTTTAGATACACTAAATGTGTGTCTCTATAGGCCTATTTCATTGTGGTTTTAAGAGAAGAATCCAAAATCCAAGGATAATGTATCGTAAGAAAACAGGGAACCCATAGATAAATAGGTTAATATTTAAATGAAATAAATACTGATATGTATACTTACCATAAAATATAATCTATTTATCAAAATATCTCCAATGAAGCAGGTTGCATGCCTATTCCATCAACCTATATGATTGATCTCTCTTACATTGACATTCTGAAATTTGAAACTCCCTATATAAAATTAGGGATATAGATTTATTTAGGCTATATCATTTCCAAGAATAGTCTCCAGATAACAATTTCTATTAAAAAATAGAAGGGATACATCATTTTTCTCATTATTTATTAATGAAATTTTACTCATAACACATCCAAAAATCCTACTTCATCGTGAATATGTATTGTTATTGTTTTCATTAATACAAGAAATTACTCAAAAAATATAATCATAATCATAATCATAAAGTATAAAGAACAATACACATGTCTATATATAGTAACATATAATGACACATATAAATGTGTCTTTTTTACTAGCATGTATCATTGTCATATTTTCATATAGTGTAAATTACTAAGTATTTACAACATTATAATGTTCCTCAATGTCCCAATAGTTTCCACCCATGATATCCTATATCATTTTTCCCTCCAATGATTTTATCCAGCTATATAATATATATTTTAGGAATAATTTTGTGAAAAGTTTGGTTTCTCATAATAGTGGGGAACACCTATGACCCATCAGTGTGATAGATAGAGTTGTAAAGTTACTACAACCATTATTTCTACTATTGAATAATGATACTCATGATTTTTCTGAGATAATTATGGCACGGTTTATACCACCATTTATTCTTTGGAAACTCTACTAATTGTAAATTCACCTATTTGAGAATAATCCCTCAAGAGGTGATACTTCTTGAGTGTGTAAAATGTCATTTGGGGTGATCAAGGATCTTTTTGAAGAGCCACCATTATAGTATCATCATAATATAATGTTATATGGTATTTACATATAGGTACAACAATAAGTCTGCATAAATTTTTTCATTTCCCAATGGCTACATTTTCTACGTCAGAAGCCTCTATATACTCATAATCCACTACAGAATCTATGATATCTGGTTTATTTAAACTAATCCAACTCAAAACTCATCCATTGAGGTTGAAAAAATTTGAAAACTGGGACTTCCTATCATTACGATATTTTTGAAATGTTGTATCACATTAACCCCGAATGACTAGCTCTTTGTATCATACATATATCATGATCAAATCCTTATTTATTCTTATATACATAAGGATATAGTTAAAACCTACAAAAAAAATTCTCCTGGATCAGCTTCATATCTTCCTACCTAGCTTAATAGGTTAGCAGTAACATGTCTAGTGTATAACCAAGAATATTTTATTGATCATGTCACTGAATCATATGAGATCTTGGTGATTCTCTATTTATCCTGTTGTGTCTGAGGGCACAATTTCATTGAATGATGTATACCATGTGAAACTACAATAAACCCTATCATGGATTGCTATATACTAAACACCATTAGTATCTTGTCAATGTATGTACCTTAACTTAGTCTAAGTAGCCTCTATTATATACCATGAATGATCTTGATCCATAGAATGTAGGCTAATTCAAATATGTCCATTATGGATAAAAAATCATTTAAATAGTTCGTAACAAACTGGAATAATGGTATGTAATTTCATATAAGTAACACGTTATCAACATATACTACTAGAATAATGGTAGCATTCCCACTTAAATTCATATAAACACATTTCTCACATTCTTTTATAATGAAAATAAATTCTTTTATATCATTATTAAACTAAATATTCCATAACATTCATTCTGATGTCTATCTAGAATTGAATATCAATAATTTTTATATTTGTTTGTAATCACCTGGAGGAATAAAAACTTATGCCTTTTTCTATATAGACATATTCACGAAGGCTTCCATTATAGAAATATATGTCCATGTCCATATTCCAAATTTTATAGTCATTGTAAACTATTATATAATATAAATTTCTGATAGATTTAAACATGGAAATAATAGATAATGATTCATTATTATAAATTCCATGATGTTTTTAATCCCTCTAGACACTAAATTTTAATTATTGGTACTTACATTACCTTCCATATCCAATTTTCTATTGAATAACTATTTTCTCCCAAAATTCTTTTCATCAATTGGAAGATCAACTAAAACCCAAAATTTTCTCTTTTACATTGAATCCATTTCAAAATTCATGGATTCTTTCTATTTTGATGCATCTAGTCTATATACTTCCTCGTTATAGGAGAGATGTTCATTATTTTAAACAAATAACAACTCACCATATTTAGGGACTAGAAAACTATATCTTTTTGGTTCTATTAGATCTTTGGTTTGAACAATGCAGTTCCTCTATTTTAAGAATATCTTTATCCCTGAGGATCATTGAAATCTATTCTTGTAATAACTCTTGTGTATCTTGAGCATCAATATCATTAAAGTATATAGTTCTCCCACTATCCTTCTTAGGGATATTATTCCTCTTAAAAAATAGCTTATTTTGTGACAATCACATTCTTGTAAGATGGATTTATATATATTATCCCTTAGTTTCCATAAGATACCCTATAATGTTAAAATTTGTGGCCTGAGTTTCTAGTTTCTTTTTAATAATTAATTAATGAACTTCACACAATCACTTACACATTTATGCCTCAAAATAGTATTATTTCTACTCCATAGATCAATGGTAATTCAATTTTCCAACTTAGTTGGTACTCTATTTAGTGTGATTTCTGTAGTTTACAATGCATATACCCAAAATAATTATGGAATATATTAAAAAACCTTCATCAAACCTATAATGATAATCAAGGTATGGTTCCTTGTTTAGTTAACTACACTCCACTTTGGTGTGTATTCTGTAGTCAGTTCATAAATATCCTAAACTCCAATAAAAAATCAATGAAATATTGATAAATATATTCACCACATCAATCTTATCAAGGATTATTTATCTTTATTCCATGTTTATTCCCTATATCATAATCAAATTATTTTAATTTCACAAAGGAATCAGCAGTATACCTCATTGAGTTTACATTTCCACATCGACCAAAGTCCTTAGTAAAATTTTTGATGTAAGAATACCCAAATCAAGAATCTACTATAAATGGTCAAAACACCTTAGTGTGTTCCAATCCTAGTGTCTCTATGGCCCTTTTACTGTATTCATTGAATAGTGGTTTGGCCATTTTTCATTAATAACATGAATGATATCTTTCAAGTGTTTTTAGATCAGAAGAGTCTAAATAACCATCTTGATAAAGCAATGTCAAACACTTCTTGTTTATATGACCAGGACAGTGATTCCATAGCTAGGTATTATACGATTCACGGGATAATTATTAATTATGTATTTATAATAATTGGAATTCATAATTTTATATGAAATGAATTCTATTTAAATTTTCTATACCATAATATAATTTTTCATTATAAAAATAACTTTTATTCAATAATTAGAAAATAAAACCATGTTTATATATTAAATATTAAAAAATTACATTCATGGTAATAGTTGGTATATAATACAAATCTCTTAAAACCAATATCATTCTTATTTTAAATGAGTGGTTGTATTCTATAAATGATATAGAATCAAACCTCACAGCAACAGAATACCAAAAATCCATCTCTCCCTGGTAATCTATCAAAATCTCCTTGGTTCATATATTTGTATACAGATGTGAGATCTACATGTTTTATATAATACCCAATGTGTTTATATTGAAATATAACTATTGATAATTAATTCACATTTATATTCCACTTTCATCTGAGTGTATATTCTCTTTACATGGCCTTATATTCCATATGAAAAACATACCACTTCCATTTCCTTTCATTGTCTCTGGATCTTATTGTTGTAGGATGGAGGGTAATCTAAATCATTAAAAAAATTATGAGTATGTTGAAATTCTTATTTTATATATTTTTATTATTTACCATAAGTATAATGGGTTTTTTCACACCCCATGTCCTTTTCAACTTGCTGAATCAAATAAAGAAGATATGAAATAATTGTCTAATCATTTCTCAATTTATACATAAAAAAACTGGTGAATGGATTGGGAAGAGATAAAATTATTAGATATGTGTAAAAAACATATGAAAATATTGAAATCCTTTTGGCGTATCAGTGATGTTCTATTTTAGTTTTCTTGAAATCTTTTTGGTTCCCGTTTCTTTTCTTCGTGTTGCACGATGGTTCGCATTGAACCCCTCCAAAAATCTACGAAGCTTGGATGTTTGTTGTTTTCATGACTTCATTTTGGAGTCTCAGTTCAGGTTGATTTTTCGTTCTGTGTTGGGCGATGATTGGTAAGGCTTCTCCGGGAGTCGGTGATTCGAAGCTTGTTGGATTTTTCAGCTTTGGTTTCCTGATCGGGTCGAATCTGGATTTCTGGGTTTTTATCCTGATGGTTTGTAGTGGTGATGTATTGTTGAAGCAGAATCCTACATGGTTTTTTTGGTTTCCTGGGATTTTCAATTGTGAAGGACGCACCGTGGTCTTTAGTATTGATATCCTGTTGAAGTAGATGCTCCTGGTGGTGTTGCAATGGTGATGTTTTCAGGATGCAGTGGTGATTTTATTAGCAGTGGTGATTTTTGAGGAAACAGTGGTTATTTTTTTGAAGCAGTGGTGATGTTATAATGAAGCTGATGCTCCTGATGGTGTTGTGGTTCAGAGGTGGATTTTGGATAAGCTTGCAAACAGATTTCTACATGTATCTGCGCAAGATTAGGATCAGAGTAAGAAGTATTCACCTTTGCATGTCATTTGGATTTGGAAGTTTGAGAGGGTATGGCTCTGCCATCGGTTCTGTGCCCGTGCAACACTACACGGGACTACTAGCTGAGTGGTCATGCGATTGTGAAGGCTTGACATCTTGGTGTATTTGCTGGGGAGGGGAATATTATGTAGTCTTGATCTTAATTATCTTTTTAATGGGTTTTTATGTAATGATGGATTATTTGGTTTCTCACTTTTTTTTTAAAATTGTTGATAATAATAAAAAATTAATTTTCAGTCATTCATATTCACATGATAGAGAATACAAAGGTGAGATTTCATGTCATAAAAATTTATGTCCTCATGTTTATTTAGAATATCATTGTTCATGGATTATAGTATGAAACACTGAACACCTAGGGAATCATTTAACTACTTCTCATAGAGAGAAAAATCCTCCTTAGTAGCTATTTTTTCATGAAATTCATGAATTGGGTCTTGTGTCATATATAATTTTCTTTCATGTTATAGGACAACATGTAAGTTCCTATTAAATTCATGGAAGGTAGATCGAGTGAAAAAATTATCCTCCTCATGTATTGAGAACTGTGAATTATTTGAATTAATATTTATTAGAATTACTACAAATATATGGAGAATAATTTTAGGAATCTATATGATATATGTATATAATTAATAAATATTATATTATTTAATCTCCTACTATTTTATAAAAATACAAAAACCATAAACATTAGATTCTAAATAGCCAATGTATTGGACATTCTGGTGGAAATAATCCATATTACACTTATTATTGCCCAAATTTTGGTTGACCATGCAATTTGAAGTGTTTTAGGTAGGTATTAATATGAAAATTTCTTTAACTCATAGTTTATTGAACATTGGATTGGACAACCAAATAAAAAATATTTAAATTTAATTTCCTCAGCCTATTCCCCTTATATACACCATGCCCTATTTTAGCAGTCATCCCTTGATATCAACTGAGATATGCCGACTAATAACATAATGTTATAATTACTTAAAAATTGAAATATCCAAAACTTTGGTCGATCAAGCACATGGAATTATAGTTCTATTTTAACATATGTTATGGAAGGATATACCAAATTAATATATATAATATAGTTATATATTTATCTTTATGTACAACTTTACATTTTTAACATTTTATATACTTATTAATGTTATGTGGATTTAGATAAGTGATGGATAATGTATTCCCTTAAATTTACACATAATATATATTTTTTATTATACTTTCCCTGCTTGTTAATTCAATAATTCACGTGATTGTAAAAAACCAATAAATAAATACAAATAAAGCATGAAAAAAATAATAAAAATAAAGTTGTATGATCATATACTTTTACTAATGGTTTGTTTATCTATCAGTTGAAAACTAACCATTGACCTATGGGGAAAACACCTTGAACCATTTTATGGTTAATGTTGTATCATTCCACCTATCCACCTATGTATCTCTCTTTGATTGTTTTGACCTCTACTCTCAACTTGAATTGATTCTACAAGATTGGGAGCTCCGTCCACTACATATTTTATTACTCACTCACATGTGTGGGGAACAAAATGATTGGTTATGGTTTTTTCATTAAACAAACCATAGGATCAAAGGCCTTTATATAATAAGAGGAGAGATGATTTTCATAACATCAACTTAATTTAATAATAAATTAAAAGGAAAACAATCACACATAAAGGTTTGGTCTATGTACATTATCAACCACATTTATACAAAATATAACACATTCTGTAAAAGAAAATTCAATTCGTATTGTTATTATTTAAGATAAACCATGCAAGAATAAATCAATTTCCTTCTTTAATGAATGAAATATATTATCTTAATTATCATCTCAACAATATCTGGAATCTCATCCATCAAAACTTTAAGAAAACTATTCAAATTTATTTAATATTTAAATTCTACAAAATATGTACTTTGGATGAAACATGATGAATACCAATAAAAATTAACCATCATGTATTATATTCATCTTTGTTTTACTCATGAAACATGTGATTGACATGGCTTATCACATAATATAATTGAGTGCACATAATAAAACAAATTAAAAACATAACACATTGTATTTACATTGGATGTTATGATTTAATGCACATAGAGTAAAAATTGTATTGTGAATTATATATGAAATATAGTTTCAAACATTATGAAGAAATTAATTATAAATTTATCATATAAAAAACCCATCACAAGAAATATACATAGGAAAATAAATGATATAGGAAACAAATCTTGATAAGTAAATGACCTGTGATTTTTAAATGATAATCTTTTCAAGAGAATTTTTTTGTTATATTATACTAGGAAAGTCCATCAGAGGTAGGCCCCTTGCTATTTATTAAAGAAAATGAAAATAAAATTACAATAGAACACAAAACCGCAATTCTGAAGACGATTACATATCATAAACATCATACCCATCACAACCCATATTAGAGCCTCCTTCCGCAGTGGCTGTATCCCATTCCGAGCATTCATAATGCCTTAGGATCTTGGCATACTTCCATCTAAGGTTCAATTTCTCCAATGAGATCAACTCCTGTAGTGATTGTTTGAAAGAGGATATGGTGGACAACAGCTTCAGAAACTTAGACTTGTCTTTCCTCATCCTTTACCTTGATGTGGTGGACACCACTATTCCAGCTTCCCTCTTCCCGTCCTTGAGAACCTCACAATAGTAAGGTTTCACATAAAAAAATATAAAGGAACCAACATAATATTATCTTCTTAATAAAAATCATAACATTATTTTTCTACGAAACCAATTAAAATTCCAAACATTATGATTGAAAAAAATAGAATTTAAAAGATAAAAAGATAAAATATAGATCCCCCAAATCTTATAGAATCATCACCCCATAAACATAAAAGATATAAATAAAAAATCTATTAGTAAAAAATTAAAAATATTTCAAATTTAAAATATAACATTTAGTAGTAAATTTAGTGAATATTATGTGAAATAAGGAAGTAATATTTATAGGGTATTAAGGGAAATTTGACTATTGGGAATCGACCGTCAAATGACCAATGATCAAATATAACCATTGAACAATATAAAAATTCATCAATTTAGATTTTGGGAAATATAAACTTTGGTAAAAAATTTACCTTTATAATTAGTGTTTATAAGTTATAATAAAAATGGACAGTTGATACAAAAAGGAGAAATGATGGCCTTAAAATGTATAGTCATATAGTTTGAAGCTCGTTTCTCAAAACAAGGGAGAGATGTAGCTTCACTAGGGTTTTCCCTTGGCAATGCTTTAGATGAGATTCAAAAATTGAATAATTAATGTAATATTTAATTATAGAAGTTAAAGACAAGGGAGCTAACCACTTGGTCAATGTTAGTCGAGCCACCCCATGAAAGTACCAGTATCGCACACCTTACCCCTAGAGCATACACAGGTGTAACATGGGGTTACATCTCTAGGACATAGTTTTTTAAAGTGTAATTTATTTATTAAAAATAAAATTCTTTTTCCATAAATTCCATTTTAATAATGTAGTTTCTTAATAAAATATATGTTTAATTAAGAAAAATTTGACAAATTGTTTTCTATACATGAATAAAAAATAATTTTATTATTAGAAATATATACATTTTAATAATTAAATAATTTATTCTAACTAATATTTTTATAATAATATAGTCTTTTAAAACTCCATTATTTCAATATTAATGATAAAATAATTTTTTTTTATGTCTTAGTAAATTTTTAAAAGCATTAAAAAATTTGATTGTGCCTTAAAAATAGTTATTTTTCAAAAAAATGTTCTTTTATATTTAGAAGCTAAAATAATAATATTTAGAGAATTATTATTATAAAATAAACATTATATTTGAAATTAGTATGTTGAAATTATGTTAGGTGAATTTATATGAATGTTCTAAACAAATTATATTTCCCTAAATAGTAATAACACAGTTTTGGGTTCTTAATATGTTTTATGACTTCATATTTATATCATAATGATATAATAATTAATTAAACAAAATCAACACAAAAAAAATATTATTTTATTAATACTAATTATTTTAATATATTTCATAAACTCAATATTCATTTTCCTAATCTAAAATGTAAATTTTGATGTAAAAATCACTACATAGTATAAATTTTAATTTTCCATGATAAAAGAATTATTTAAAATTTGTCTTTGTTTCTAGTGGATTAAAATATCATAACATTTCACTCAAATTTCAAAAACCTTGATAAAAAAAGATGAAGAACACAATTATTTTTCTTTGGCTATAACCTAGATTTCAAAGACATATATTTGATAATTATTACCCAATTCCTACACCTTTTCTATAAATATAAACCATTAGACACTTCCCCTCCACTCTAATTTCGTCCTAAACAAATTTATTCACAATGTTCCTCCCCAATAATCCCCCATGGTTTCCTCAATCACCCATGGTTCCAATACTCATTATTTTGGAGTAACTCGTCATGGAAATGGAAGTATCCACATCTGTTTTCCATTCAAGTCCCATTTTTTGTAGAAATTCATCTATTTTCCAAATTTAATCCACTATGTCCACTTTATATTATCCAATTACTGTAACAACATTCTTTTATCAATGGCAGACCCTTTTACCTCTAATTTTCTCTTTCCTCAATCTATTTTTATAAATGTCATGGTGGTAAATTTATTTCTCCCTTTTAGTTTTGAAATTTTCATTTTTTTTTAATACACAAAACTCTCCATTTTCCGTTTATATTCACATATATGTACAATTATTTATTTATTCATGGATTGAAATATATGTAACTCACATTCCCTTTTTTGGGACAATATTGATGTAATAGTCATTCCTTTAGTCACTTCTCTACTCTATGACTTTTATAAAAAAAACTTATTTATTATTTTCCACATATTATTAATGAAATGATTAATTATGATATATGTAGAACACATAAAATTAATACCAATTAATTTTTTCACCAGACATTACTCCAATTCATTGTTTAAGTAATTTCTTCTCTAGAGAGTACATGTTTTATGATAGCTTGGTGAATAACCCAGATAATTTTCATTTATCACACTGTTGTGATTAACCATGGTGATATAGTTATAAATGACTCATTTATATATTGTAGTCACATTTCCATGTTATAAATCATGTTATTTTTGTTATCAAATGAATCATGTTCTCTAAATCATTCTACATTGATATACCTAATTTTCAAATTGATATGCCTTATGATCACATGATAAATTATTCCTTTATTATTTCCCTTTCTAGGATCATTCTCACCCATTTCCTTTTATGTATGTATCCAAGATATGTGATGTAGTAAAATTTACTAATGGTGAACCGATTAATGAGCCTTTTATGTGGACTAGAAAATTTTTTTATGTTTAATGATTATGTTTCTGATTTCTAGGGATCTAAAAATTTAAATATCAAACATTTGGTTCTATGTAATGACATATTTATGTACAAAAAAAGAGATACTACAAAGTTGGAATCAGAGGATGGATTAGTTAATTGTAAAAATAAGGACTTGAAAACTCTAGTGATAACCCAAGGGAAAATTCTATATATATAAAAACACAATGTAATTCTCTTGAGTATTAAGTAATTTTTTTCCAAGATAATATAACCATTTATAAATAAAACATGTGGACATGGCTCCCAAATAAATGTACATATGGGTAGTACTCGAAAACACCTCATTGAGCTAGAGTCGATCCGAAATTGGTGGAAGACCATGGGCATAGTTGCACAACTATTTTAACACTACTAGAGGATTTTTTTGGTTAATAAGAAGAATTTTATGAGCCATTATTTAGGATATATTAGATATTTAATTGTTATCAAATAATTAAATATTTTAGTATGATGTTCTATGACATAAAAACCCATTTATAATTATAATATTCTTAAAGGTAACATATTTCTCACTAAGGTTTTATTCTTTAAGAAAAATTTCTAGAAATAAGTGGATCTATATATAATATGAGTAAAATGGACGATGACTAATGGTTATTTGATGGAAACTGGAATGAAAAACATTATGATGATGATGTATCGACAAAAAAGAGTTATGAATAATAACATGAATCTTGTTGATAGACCAGATTCACCTGGATGTTAAAAACTTGTTTTTACATCCCTCTTGCATCAAACACTGCATTATATCAATAGATATAACGACCCCTTGATTTCTAAATAGATAATATCCTCTATATAAAACTTATTTTATATAATTTTCTATTTAGAGCTAGAGAAATTCACCATGTATGTGTACCACTTAGAAGGGGAAGACGATCAGTGGCGGTCACTGATTAAAAACCCTAATACATGAAGGGAGATTGAGGCTATAGTGTAGGAAGAGTTCATGGGAATATGTTTTCATAAAATGTTTCCCTCTAATTTTGAACTAAAGGGGAGAAGGAATTTCTAGATATGAAGTAGATGAAAAATTAATTTATAGGATTTAGTGGAATTAACTTTACCATACTTTCTCAATAAACTAATATCTATGTTATGGATCCTAAAGGAAGGTTTGAATGATAATTTGATTGAATGAGACCGACTCTTGTGTAGAGTTTTGAAAATTGAGACTATTAAATCTTTGAGGATATAGTACAAAGTGCTATGAAGTTTTAATTAGAGTTTTTAGAGACACAGGGGTCACATAGGTCGAATAAAAATAAGAGAGAAATGAATCCAAACTCAGGGATGAACTTTGATCACTGAAGTGGACTAATGAAGGTGAAACTTTGTAGAGACCCGAAGCTTATCGTACATTGACATTACATTACATTTGCGGAATACTTAGTACATAACAAAAACACACACACAAGGATCGTAAGAGTTTAGTGTCTTTGGAAACTCGGATCGTAATCTTCTAAACGTGGTGAAAGATCTTCAATATCTCCCATAAAGATATTCCCCTTTTTTTATACCTAAAACCTTTATTTATATCCTGGGGAAAAAAACATAAAAGGGTGAGCTCAAATGCTCAGTAAGGGTAAACAAAGGAAATATCAATCACATAATTTTCATAAGAACATAACATTTTTGGAAATCTTAACCTGCAAAAGAGAGCATAATTTCATAACATGGGATAAATCATAGTAGTGAAATGAAATCATAACTAAAAACACTACTCATTGTGTCATACACACATAATCATAGAGAATCATTTCTTGTTAGTCAAGACTCATTGCCAAGACTATCTTAGTGGACAAAGTCCCTTTCTGAATCGAGTAATCCTCGTTTCAGTCCTGTTTCACTGAACCGGTATAACCTACCATTCCAGCCATGTCTATCTCATGAGATATGAAATCTTTACCCAATGCATTGGAGGGAGATATAGGTCCCACCCATCTCTTAATGAATCCTTTCTTATGTGTGCCACAAAATCATAAATCATACATCATTGCATAACCCATGTAATAAAAATGGGATTCTTAAACAACATGACATCATAAAACCATTCATATAAGATAAAGGAATTCATAAACATAATTCCATCACAACATAGTCAAATCAATGTAAAAATATGGATAGAAACAGAACCCTTTATTATCTTATATGGAAAATAATTTTGATAAATCACTTAAATTGAATTCTTGAGGAAAATATCCTTTCTTCTTGAAAATCAATTTCTTTTCACAAAACATCATGCAATTTTAAAAGAAAGAGATTTTATTGAAAATAGTCATGAAATCTTATAGAGGAAGCTTCATGAAAATAAGGCTTTATAAAACAGTATAAATCCGTTCGTGCCGTATAAGTTAAAAAAAACATTCTTCGTACTTTTGTCGGAAAAGTCAAAAAGTACCTCGTATGAAAAACCGACAAAAGATTCCTTTCATATTCTTTACTAAAAACTCACCGAAGAGTAAAATTGGATTTAAACTATTGTAAGTGGATGGAAACAATATTATATATTGAGAAAACATGGATGTGGATGACAAAATACACCCCAGTAAATACCAACGTATAAACAATCTCGGATAAAAATGAGATTGTGATATTTCCCTTACCTTAGGTCCGACTTGCTTTGTAAGTGTCTGAACCTCCTGTATAATGATTTAAATCATGTTATTGACTTATTACAGAATCATATTCATTGTTATGATATCATATATGGTTCACTTATGACATTATATTACCCGTTCTTTTGTAAATTCCATGTTAAAGAAGCGTTTTGGGTAAAATCGTTTCATTTATCGTAGGTGTTTTGACTTGTTTTTCTTGACATCATTATTACTTATATCATGATTTACTTACTTCCAGAATATAAAATATGATTTATATATCATATATATTCAGTATATATATATATATAATAGGTAGATAAATAAAATGAAAAACACCGTTCATGGAGACGGTAGTCCGTACGTACGCATGAACGATGTTTTCCTTTCCTTATTGTCTTGAAATGGAAGTAAGTAGATGACATAAATATGTATATATATACATAAATCCAGTAGCTTTATAATGTCATATATTTCATTATTATTTCTTATATATACTTTATAATCATTCTTAAATGGTTAACATGGAGAATGAATCTCATCGCGTCGTGGAGACGGTAGTCCGTACGTACGCACGAGCGATGATATCATTTCTATAAATATTGAATTGAATTGGAGTGGATTATACAATATATCAGAATCAATATGATGTTGTAATAACTATGTATAGTTATTCTTTACACCATTATACCCATCCATGTAAGGTGGTGGTGGAAAATAGATTACACCACGGCGTGGAGACGGTATTCCGTACGTACGCACGCGCGGTGATTTCTTTTTCCGTAGGATGGATAGATGGTGAAATAGGGTTGTTTCATACTTATAATAACATATCAGTAAATTAGTGATACTGATGTTATTACTTCATAATGAAACAACCTAAGAAGAAGAAGTTGAAGAAGAAATAAAGAGGAAAGAATTGGTAACGGTAATTACCTCTTCTTTGAAGCGCCTCTTTGAGACCTCCTCTTAGGGCACTAGAATTGGTCTTTGAGGAAGACCAGAACCTCTAGGATGTTACTAGGGAAGTGGAGAAGAGATTTTGGCAGGGGTTGGCCGAGCTTGAGTGCTCAAATTGGTGTGAGGAGGAGGGGGAGGAGGTGTCCTTTTATAGGGGAGGAGAGGGGCACCTTAGGAATATCTCAAAATATTATTTTATATTAAAGTCAAAATCGGTTTATAATGGTTCCAAAGGGTCTTATTTCGAAGCTAAAGTGGGTATGGGTCTAAATCCTATCAACCAATAGGATTTAGACAAGTTTAGGGTATTATTTTAACCTTATCAATTAGATTTAACTATAAGTTAAATAATATAACTTTTACCGTGTCTTTTTGTTTTCTTACACTATATGGTTAATACACTTACTATAACATGCCAAACGAACCCCAAATTGTTTATTATTAATATATATATCCTTATCTAAGTCATTTGTCCGAACCTTAGATTTTTAGGAATACAATAACAATTAATAATATAATATTTGATTTAAAAACTATTTTGTGTCAATTTTGACACTATTTGATATATGATTTTTGTGAAAGTCATAACAGAATTATATGTTCGAACCAAGTTGATTAAATCATCACTAATATATCATAGTAACCTATAAAATTAGTGGAATTCATAAAAAGTCTTAAATTACATTTATTTTGGTATTTATATTATCAATTATGTCAATATTTCATTAATAAGATAATTACTGCATCATATTTGTGTCATAAATAAATTATATTATTTGATGTCTAAAAATTACAAATAAAATACCATCATGTAGGAAATATTTTTAGCTTTCTAATGAATATTTAGAGTCTAATTTATCTTATGTATAACCCCATATTAAAAATGATTTACTTATTAAACTTCGATTTTAACTATTTTAACCCTTCTTTAAATAAATTAATAATAAATGTCCTAATCTAATCCAAGTGGGCCTAAATGGTCATATTTTATTCCTAAGTTTGTTTTTGGTCGAATTAAACTTGTCCAATAGAATTAGGACATGTGTTAGGGTAATATTAATATCATATTTACCCTTAGTTACCCTATTTACTATTAACCGCGGTAAAAAAAGTAAAAAGTTACTATTCACCAAAAATTATTTTCATCTCATTGAACCACATTTTAGTCCTTGATATTAAACGTGTGTCTCGGATTTTCGAAATTCCATTCACAGAAGCGGTAAAATTAAGTTTTATGCAAAATTCAGTTTTTAACCTACCACTTAGTGGTTTCACTATTCATCAAAAATTGATGTTTTTCAGAACAATGCCAAAATTTCATCCCAAGCTATATTTCATATTCCGAATTCAAAAATGAAGTCTATTTTACCAAATTCATAACATAAAAGTTGCATTAATTAATTTTATAATTAAATCCCGCTGTTAAAACAAATAGCGTGTTTTTAAGAAACAATATCTATCAAAAGATTGACACTTGTTTATGTCTAGATTAAATGTGAAATTACGTCCAATGACCAACATTGTATTAAATTGTAAAAATATATTCTAAATATACTTTAAAACCACTAAAATTAATGATTTATCACTATTAATTATTTCGATTAAAAAAGTTGTTTTTAATTATAATTTAGTAATTTTCACTATTCATCAGAATATGAAAGTTATCCGAAAAGTACCAAAATTTCACCTTAGGCTAAATTCGATACTCCGAATCCAAAAATAAAGTTCATTTTGAAAAATAATATTTACTGGATTTCAAAACGTGGTTATTACTATTCATAACGGCTAGTTTTAATAATATTTTTATAGCATATCGTTGTTTAGTGAAACTCGGTATTGCGTACTACACACGCTATCAAGGAAGGTCGCGATTGCGTGTAATGCAAGACAAGTCAAGGATGTGTGTTGTGCAAGCTCCTTTTGGTGTAGCATACAACACAAGACATTAATAAAATTAAAAAGAATATTTTTTTATAAAATCTTGGGCTGTTACAAACTTCCCACATAAAAATAACGTGAGAAGAATAATTCAGGTAATTTCATCCTTGGGTGTGGAAAGTGCCACATGTTTGGACGATATGAATATATAGCTCATAAATTTCATGGTCATGTCAAACATCATCTTCTCAACATCGATGATAAAGGGAATATGATGCATGACCAATATAAAGTATAATGATTCAAGTGTGGAAAGCTTCATAAATTTTTCAATTAAATTCCATATCAGAAGATAATAGGGTAAAACCGAATCAACCTCAGAATAGGGATATTAATAATGTTTAGGAATTTTATACCATTATTGGTGAAGTAGAGGCTTCATATGATGTTCTAGTAGGTACACTCGTTGAGTAGTGAAATAAAATGTACTTTGATTAATTATTATTTTTTGAACTCTTTTATTTAATCCAAATTTTTAATGAATATAGAATCAATACAAAAATTCTAGAAGTATATTTATCCTTGAAGAATCCTATAGGGGTTATCCTAGAAACAAATGTGTATTGTTTTGACGAAATAAATGTGTATAGAAACTATAGTATTAACATTGGATAGCATAATATCATCGCAAATCTAGTAGTCACTCCCATGGTAGAATTCGACAACATGAAATGGATTGAATGGATCTAAAATTATAATACTAAAATAAACTATAGGAGTAAGTAAATTTCAGTACTCTTAAATAAAAAATATAGTTATTTTCAAAGGAGATATATCCCTGGCTGAGCTTTTTCTAGAAACACCTCCTATAACATTCTTTGTAGAGATGATCTGTGATGTATGATAAATAAATGATAGTATAAGGAAAAAAATCACCATAAATTAGGAATATATTCATGTATATTTTGAATAGTTACCTATACCTCCCCTAAAATGATTATGGAATCCCACCTTTCTATTACATAATATTCATTACATTTTACACACAGAGGATCATTAAAGTCTGGTGTCTTGGAAATCAGGAACATAATACATGAAAAAAACATAAAAAAATCTTATAAACCACTCATAAGGATTTATCATAGATTTATCCAATGTGAAATTTCTTAATCTCATATCTTGGAGACATACATCAAAGTAAAGGTTGAGTAGAAGGCTCACTAAGGAAAACAAGTGAAACAATTGACAAGTGATCTTGAGAAATATTAATAAGAACATGATAAAAGTCATAAAGCCATGAGAAATGGAAGAATAGTAATATCATATTAAAAATAACATGAATCATAACTTGAATATGTGGCAGCAACATTTCATTCAGACATTCATGAACATATCATAATGGTTTATCTCCGAGGTGTCATAACAATTACCAAGGTTATTCACCAAGGTATCGTGAAAATTGTCATCTCTAGAGATTAAATTCTTTAACCAACGCATTAAAGCGCTACCAGGGCACACCCTTAAAATATATTTTTTTAATGTGATATAAATAGATCATAATCAAACATTTCATAAATAACCCATAGAGAATAAAATAAATGGGTTTCATTTCAAAATTGTGATGTTTTAAAAGTTCTTAAAAACTTGATCATTAAGTCAATTATAACACATGGAAATGATGAGGGTTATATGTATGTCAATTAAAGAATAAAATAGATCAATTTTATGTATTTATGAATACCCATAGATATGAAAATATAATTGGGTATTCACATAAATAATACAAGATAATTTCTTGAGAAAAAAGAGAGATATTTTGAGATGAAAATTCTACAGCATAACGACTATATAACATGGTTTTAGAAAGCATTGAAAAGAGAGGGGAAAAGAGTCACCCACTCATAAATAACTCATAATACAGTATGGGTATAGAATAAAAATAAATAAGATCATGGTATGTATATTTGAAGGAAATACCATATGAAAATGAAACTCGAAGGAAAAGAGAATATGCGATTTCTTTTACAAAACTTTCTGCAGCATAATGATGTCACTTAAAAATTCAGAAAATAAATTGATGAGAGTGGAAAGGGTCTCTAATAATTTGTAAATTAAATGGACAGTAGTAAATATTTATAAGAACAGTAAAACTCATAATAAAATGGAACTATAAGACAATATATAAAGGAAGTCATGACATAAAAGAGGATGGTAAATGGTTCCCTTACCTTGAAGAGTAACTTCGAAAGATTGAAGGTAGGGACCTTGAGAGGCTTGAGGGCACCTTGGTAGGACTCATTGGGAGGTAAAGAGACCATAACTTCGTTTAGGAGGATTTTGGAATGAAATAAATGAGATAAATTTCCTGATATTTATAGAAAAATTGAGGGAATAAATTATTAATTTTCAAGGGACACCTCATCAGTGGTATTTGAAAAACCATGGGCTTTCCCGTGGTATTTGGCCTTGGTATTGGAAAATTAGGATAACTAATAGAATATATCACTATTAATAAGTCATTCATAAAGCTTTCATCATTATTACATCATTAATGATGTCATCAAACACCCAAAACACAAAACTGTGTTTTTACTATTAACCAAAAATTCAACTGTTTCAAAAAAATCCCAAAAATTCACCTTAACCTAATATCGATGTTCTGAATTGAAAATTAACTCCAATTTTTTAAAATAATTTTCTAAATATTTTTAATTTAATTTTTAAATTAAATCATTATTTATTCCAAAAATACAACTTTAAAACTATAACTCATTATGTAACACCTTAAAAAAGTAATCATGGTCCCATAAAATTATCATATAACCATAATACAATAAAGTAAAAATTTATTAATACATTTTATGAAAATATATCTCCATTTAAAATTACGAAATTAATTATAAAATTGTAAAAAAATATTTATGACATACAAAAATACCAAAAACTTATACTATGATCGTTCTTTCACTTTTAAGATGTTTAAATTGTATTTATACATTCATGGGTGAAGTTTCTATTTTTTAGGACAATTTAATATTCATTACTATTCATTACTATTCATATGGGTATGTTACTATTCATGATTTACTATAAACTAGAAATCAAGTTGATCTTATTAGATTCTAAATTTCTCACTGAACACAACTTTTGAAGACCATTTTTTGAATTTTTTTCATTTTATTAATATTTTAATGAATACAAAAAAATTTTAAAATACCACTTTTTTTTAAATTCATCAATAATACACATCCTATATTTATCCGTATATTTGAAATTCACAAACTTTTCCATAATAGGAAATAAAAATTTTCTTTATATAAAAGGAATAAATAAAGAAGCTAAGGTCTCGTTATAAAGCCCCTTATAACACCATCATAGAACCTAAGTGTATGGTTTGGTATGGTGATAGAATCTTGGGGTGGATTAGACAACATTGCTCGAGTGGTGATTTCTTTTAGCTTGAACTTCTCCCTTAGGTTGTTCTGTTTATGCTTAATATGTTAAAGTTCGGCTTGGGCTTGGTCCAGAGCAAAGCCTAGTGATGCTACTTCCTTCCCAAGCTCCGACAGATGGGCTTCATATGGCTCGAGTCTACTGGATGAGGCTATTCATTCTTCTTTCTATATTAATTAACCAAGATAACTATATTTATAAAAATACAACATTAATATTATAGTTTCCAACGACTATATTGACCAACGGTCATATAATAGTCGAAACCCAATGGTCTCATTTTAATTATACCCACTTCATTAATTAAAGGATGTAGTTTTGTTGAGTATAAAACAAAATAACACACAAATTTAAGAAATAAAGAAAATTAAAAAGTTTGGGTCGTTACATTCTTCCCACCTTAAGAAATTTCATCCCTGAAATTTTATCTCATACCTTCTGATGAGAAAAGGTGTGGGTACTTCTATCTCATAGACTCCTCTGGTTCCTATGTGGATTCTTCACATTTGTGGTTACTCTACAACACCTTAACAAGGTGGGTAGTCTTGTTGTGTAGAACCTTATCTCTACGATCCAAGATCTCCACCGACTGCTCCTCATAAGAGAGGTCATGTTCCAGTTCTACCACCTCTTGATTTAGTACATGTGAAGGGTCAAGATTGTACTTCCTCAAAAGGGATACATGGAAGACATCATGAACTTGTGCTAGATTTGGAAGAAGTGCAAGACGATAGGACACTGCTCCCACATGATTAATGATTTCATCGGGGCCAATGTACCTAGGGTTGAGCTTCCCTTTTCCCCATACTTCATGACTCTCTTCCATGGTGAAATCCAAAGAAAGACTTTCTCACAAACATCAAACTCCAAGTCCCTTTGATGGTTGTCAGCATAGCTCTTTTGCCGACTCTGAGAAGCCTTAATGTGTTGCTGGATGACATGGACCTTTTCTATCATCTCTTTCACAAGATCAAGCCCATGTAGCTTTCTCTCACCAACTTCATCCCAACAAGTAGAAGTTCTACAACGCTTCTCATATAGAGCTTCATTGGGTTCCATTAGAATGCTCGAGTGGAAGTTCTTATTGTAAGAGAACCTAACTAAATGGATATGTTGATCCCATCCACCTTTAAATTCCATTGAGCATGTTCTCATTATTTTCTCAAGTGTTTGAATAGTCCTTCAAGATTTTCCATCAATTTGGGGGTGATAGGCTGTACTAAAATTCAATTTCGTGCTCAGATCTTGTTGAAGACTTCTCCAGAATTTTGATGTGAACCTTGGATCATGATCATATATGATAGAAAGTGTAACTCCATGTAGCCTTACCAATTCATTCACGTAAATCCTAGAAAGTTGATCAAGAGATAAATCTTCCCAATTGAAGATAAAATGGGAAGTCTTGGTGAGACGGTCCACAAAAACCCATATAGCATTGTTTCCTTTGGAAGTTCTCGGGAGAATAGTGACAAAGTATATAGTGACATTGTCCCACATCCATGCTGGTATGGGTAGTGGTTGTAATACCCCTTTAGGAAGTTGTTGATTCACCTTCACTTGTTGACATACCATGCACCTTGACATGTAGCCAACAATCTCTCTTTTCATATTATCCCACCAATAATGATCACAAAGGTCCCTATACATTTTTGTGCTACCTGGATGTATAAATAAAATAGATATATGAGCTTCAACTATCAGGTCCTTTATTTCTGGAATAGATAGAACACATAGTATTGTGCGAAATTTTAGTACACCATGATCAGTATTGAACTCAGGAAACTTCCCATCCTCCACAAACTCAAACTTCTTGTGTAACAAAGGATATTCTTTTTAATATTTCTTGATATTATCTAGTAATTATGGTTGAGAAATCATTTGGGTTAGGTTTGATGATGTCCCTTCCTTTATAATTTCCATGTCAATTTTTACTAGGTCATTGATCAAAGGATCTCTTTGAATCCTCATAATGGAAAGAACAATTAGAAATTTCATGCTTAATGTGTCAATGACTTTGTTTGCTCTTCCGGGATGATAATGAATTGAACAATCATAGTCTTTAAGAAGTTCCAACCATATCCTTTGTCTCATGTTCAATTCCTTTTGTGTGAAAATATACTTCAAACATTGATGTTCTATGTATATATCACATTTCTCCCCATAAATATAGTGCCTCTATAACATCAGAGAAAAAACCACCGTAACCAGCTCCAGATCATTCGTAGGATAGTTTTTCTCTGGAGTCTTCAACTATCGAGATTCATAATCAACGAACTTGTCATTTTTCATGAGGACACACCCAAACCCTTTCAGAGATGCATCGCTAAAAATAACGAATCCTTCTCTACTTGAGGGTAGAGTTAACATTGGTGCATTAACTAATCTTTTCTTCGGCTCTTGCAAATTTTCCTCGCACTCCTTTGTCTAGATGAACTTGAACCATTTTCGAGTTAACATGGATAATGGATTAGAAGATCATGAAAAGTTTTTCACAAACCTCTTATAATATCCCATTAATCCAAGGAAACTACGAATCTCAGTTATTGTTGTAGGATAAGGCCACTCCTCTACAAATGTTGTCTTTGTACGGTCAACTATGATTCCTTCATTGGTAAAAATGTTCCCCAAAAAAACATCTGGTTGTAACCAGAATTCACATTTACTGAACCTTCCAAAAATCCACTCCTTCCGTGGAGTTTTCAAAATAACCATTAGATGATCCTCATGCTCCTCACGACTTTTGGAATATATCAGAATATCATCAATAAAAACTACCACAAAGATATCAAGGTAGTCTTTAAATACTTTATTCATCAAATCCATAAAAATAGCACATGCATTAGTCAGTCCAAAAGTAATAACAACAAACTCACAATGCCCATATCTTGATCGGAAGGGAGTTTTTGAAATATCTTCTTTCTTCACCCTTAATTGATCATAACCAGATCGAAAATCAATCATAGAGAAAAATTGAGCCTCACAAAGGTGGTAAAATAAGTCATCAATTCTTGGAATAGGGTATTTGTTATTTACTTTGACCCCATTGAATTATCTATAATAAATTCATATCCGCATCAATCCATCCTTCTTATTCATAGAGAGAACATGTTCTCCCCAAGGAGACACACTCGATCAGATAAACCCCTTCTCTAAAAGATCTTGGAGTGGTTTCTTTATTTCCTCCAGCTCCACATTTTCCATCCTATACGGGGTCTCTAATTTTGGATGAGATCTAGGTACGAGTTCAGTAGAGAACTCTACCTCTCTTTCTGGGGGAGGTCCAGGAAACTGTTCAGGAAATATGTCAACATATTCCTAGATGATGGGGACATTTTCTATCCTCAAACTCCTATTTTTTTATCTACACTGATCAATTCCATAAAGAAGGATATAGGAGGTTCTTCTAGACAAAGATCAGGTTGAGATATCTCTCCTTGTAAGATAACTGTAGTTTTTCCATTCAAGACTACTAATATTTCATTACATCTTCATTTGATCTTAGCATTATACTTTGAGAGCCAGTCCATCCCTAGTATAATGTTGAATTCCATCATGGGAATGACAACTAGATTTTCAATAAGATTGTTCTCACCAAAGTAAATACTAGAGTTTCTAAACACTAATGATGATTGGATAATCCCACCAGGAGTCTTGACTGATAACTCTACCTTTATCAAGTCGGGGGTTAATTCCAATTTTTTTGCAAACTTGGAGGAAATAAAGGAATGCGTAGAAATAGAATAAAATAAATTAATTTCTAGCTTTGATAGAACAACAAGAGTACCAGATACCACATCATTTGGAGCTTCAACTTTAGCTGTCATGATAAAAAAAGAACAACCTTGCTCCCTTGGCCTTTTCTGAGGCTAATTGTTGTTCCCCTCCACTACCCTCAGATTTGGACAGTGATTGGAAAAGTGCCCAAGTTTTCCACACTTAAAGGACTGGATATCATATAGGTCCTGTACCATCTTCCCATTTTCTTTAGTGTTTGGAAGTTGAGGTTTCACCTCAATATGACAATTCTTCGCCATATGGCCATCTCTATCACACTTTTATCATTTCCTACTCCCGAGAAAGCAGTTCCCCAAATGCTTCTTCCCACATTTATTACATGTGGTATATTGTACTTGCTTGCCTCCTCTTCCCTGATCAAAGGTCCTCCCTATTCTAGGATCAATCCATCTCCTCTTTTCATTTGATTTATGAGGCCACTGCGTCTGACCGAACTCCAGTTTGACTTTCATTGCACTTCATATGATCTCCTCATAGCTGTCATAGTCTCGGTTGGCTAGATTCTTCTACAGACGATGTCTCATTCCACTGAAGAATCTGACAACCTTACCATTAGGATCCATGAAAAAGCTTGAGGTATAATGGGAAAGTCTTGTAAATTTCATCACGTATCATCCCACAGATTCACTCTCCTTATGCTTTAGCTCGAGAAACTCCTTCTCCATTTTTCTTCTCATGGAAAGAGGGAAATACCTACTGAAGAAGATCCCTCTGAATTCTCCCCACTCTATAGCTTCAACCTCAACTCTTTGCCTTGTTTGTTTTAATCTGTTCCCACCCCAGATCAGCTTCTCTCTCTAAGTGATAGATAGCCAGGGTGACCTTATCTTTCTCTAAATAGTGAAGCATAGAAAAGAACTTCTCTATAGAGCTGACCCACTGTTCAGCAATCAATTCATCGGTCGATCCACTGAAATTTGGTGGCCATTGATGCATAAAGGACTTAACAGAATTTTGTTCCCTTTATAGTGAGATCGGTCTCTCAGCTTGATTCAGGTTATTTCCCATAACTTGAGTCAGTTGGTTCATCATTCGCATGAATGTTTCCATTCTGGCTTCCATCGGAGGGCCGTCAGCGCATGGTCCATTGCACTCACCATTTGCACGGTTCCTCTTATTGGCCGCCATTTCTAAAAGAATAAAACTTTAGTGAGAAAATTATTTCATTTAAGAATATTTTAACAATAAAGGATTTTATATCTTAAAACTTCTTTAAACAATTAAATTTCTCTTTAAATCCTTCATAATGATTCATTAAAAGATTATGATTAATCAAACATATCCCCTGAGAGTGTCGTAACTAAGAGTGCAGCAAGGCCTGTTGAAGTGTACCAGGATACCCTGGGTCAAGCCCGAAACTCCTTATCGGAGTTTTCACTCTTAGGTACCTCTATGCCAATGTCTCCTCTACTTGCTCGTATCTAGATAGGGATGTATTTTCTTGATAAACCACTTATTAAATACTCACCAAAATACCAAGAAGTTTTCTTATATTTAAATTTTTCCATAGGATTATTCCTAAATTTTTCATAGACTAATTTACATAAATAACTAAACTATCCTTTGATACCAAATATGGAATCCCCCCTTTCTATTACCTAACATTTCATTACATTTTACAAACAGAGGATCTTTAAAGTCTAGTGTCTTGGTAATCAGGAAAACAATACATGAAAACAATATAATAATTTATTCTAAACCACTAATAAGGATTTATCATAGGTTCATACTATGTATAATAACTGCATCTCATATCCTAGAGACATACATCAAAGGAAAGGGTGATCAGAAGGCTCAGTAAAGAAAACAAGTGAAATAATTGACATGTGATCTTGAGCAATTTTAATAAGAACATGATAAAAGTCATAAAGGCATGAGTAATGGAAGAATAAGAATATCATAATAAAAATAAATTGAATCATAACGTGAATATGTGGCTACAAAATTTAATTTAGACATTCATGAACATATCACCAAGGTTTATCCCCAAGGTGTCAGAAAAATTACCAAGGTTATTCACCAAGGTATCTTGAATATTTTCATCGCTTGAGATTAAATTCTTTACCCAATGCATTGGAGCGCTATCAATGAGCACCCTTAATATGTATTTATTTTCATGTGATACACATAGATCCTATTCAAAATTTTTATAATTAAACCATATAGAATAAAAGAAATGGGTTTCATTTCAAAATCGTGATGTTTTAAAAGTTCTTAAAAACTTGTTCATTAAGTCATTTATAACCCATGGAAAGGGAGTGAGGGTTATATGTATGTCAATTAAAAAATCAAATAGATCATTTTTATTTATTGACGAATACCCCAATATATGAAAATAGAATTTGGTATTCATAGAAATAACACAATAGAATTTCTTGAGAAAAAGACAGAGATTTTGGGATTAACATTCTGCAGTATAACAGCTATATAACATGGTTTTAGAAAACATTGAAAAGAGAGGGGACAAGATTCATCAACTCATAAATAACTCATAATAAAATATGGGTATTGAATAAAAATAAATAAGATCATGGTATGTATATTTTAAGGAAATATTATATGAAAATGAAACTCGAAGGAAAAGAGAAGATGCGATTTATTTTACAAAAATTTAGGCAGCCTAACGGCATCACTTACAAATTCGGAAAATAAATTGACGAGAGTGGAATGGGTCTCTCATCCTTTGGAAATGAAATTTAAATTAGTAAAGATATATAAGAACAATCCCCCTCATAATAAAATGGAACTATAAGAAATAACAAAAAGGAAGTCATGACATAAAAGAGGAGGGTGAAATGTTCCCTTACCTTGAAGAGAAACGTCGAAAGCTTGAAGTTCGGGACCTTGGGAGGCTTGGGGGAACCTTGGGAGGACTCCTTGGAAGGTAAGGAGAACATAAAATCGTTGAGGAGTATTTTGGAAAGAAATTAATTGGTGAAATGGCTTGGTATTTATAAGAAAAGTGAGGGAATAAATTATTAATTTCCAAGGGACACCTCAACGGTGGTATTTGCAAAACCATGGGTTTGCCCATGGTATTTTCCCATGGTATTGGCCACTTGAGACATGTCATAGAATTTTTCACTATTAATAAGTCTTAAATAAATCTTACATCATTATTACATCATTAATTATTTCATTAAACACCTGAAACTCGAAATTGTATTTTTACTATTCACTGAAAATTCAACTGTTTCAAAAAAAACCCAAAAATTCACCCTAACCTAATATCGATGCTCTTAATTCAAAAATGAACTCCATTTTATGAAAATAATTTTCTAAATATTTTTAATTTAATTTTTGAATACAATCATTATTTATTTCAAAAATACAAATTTAAAACTATAACTCATTTTGTAACACCTTAAAAAAGTAATCAAGGTCCCATAAAATTATTATATAACTATAATACAATAAAGTAAAAATTTATGAATACAATTTATGAAAATATATTTCCATTTTAAATTATTAAATTAATTATAAAATTCTGAATAAAATATTTATGACAAACAAAAATACCAAAAACTTATACTATGATCATTTTTCACTTTTAAGATGATTAAATTATATTTATACATTCATGGGTTAAGTTTCTATTTTTTGGCCAATTTACTATTCATTACTATTCATACAGGTATGTTACTATTCATAATTTACTATTCACTAAAAATCAAGTTGATCTTATTAAGCCATTTTTTGAAAATCATTTCACATTATTAATTATTTAAAGAATACAAAAATATTTTAAAATATCCCTTTTTTTAATTCATAAATAATACGCATCCTATATTTATCTAGATATTTGAAACTCCTGAACTATTCAATAATAGATAATAAAAATTTTATTTATATAAATGGATTACACAACTAAGGTCTCATTACATAGCCCCTTATGACACCAACATAGGACCTAAGTTTAAGGTGTGCTTTGATGATAGAATCTTGGGATGGCTCAGAAAACATTGCCTGAGTGGTGATTTATATCAGCTTAAACTTCTCCCTTAGGAGATTATATTCAAACTTCATATGTTGAAGTTCGGTTTGGGCTTGGTCCAGAGAAAATCCCAGTGATGCTACCTCCTTCACAAGCTCCGACAAATGGCCTTCATATTTCCCAAGTCTACTATATGAGGCCATTCAATATTCTTTATATATTAATTAACCAAGATAATTGTATTAATAAAAATACAATGTTAGGATTATAGTTTCCAACAGTCATATAACAGTCGAAACCCAACGGTCTCATTTTAATTATAACCACTTCATTAATTAAAGGATATAGTTTTGTTGAGTATGAAATAAAATAACACACAAATTTAAGAAACAAATATAATTAAAAATTTCGAGTCATTACAATCATAGGAAAAGTTATTTTTTAAAATTATACCTAGATCCTAGCTGATACCAAAGACCCCATATAGGGTAGAAAATGTGGAGTTATATGAATTAATGAAACTACTTTAATATCTTCGACAGAAGTGATTTATCTAACAAAGTGTGTATCCTTGGGGAGTACCTTACCACTTTTTATAGAATAAGTACTGTTAAATTTGGTTTATCATTGATTATAGATAACTTAGAGAGATCACATGGATGAATATGTACCCTCTCCCAATGATTGATGATTTATTTCACTAGCTTCATGTGGATCAATTCATCTCCAAGATTAAACTCTGATCAAGGTTTCATTAATTGAGGGTAAAGAATGATGATATTTTAAATAATAACATAAAAACAATATATGTTAATTATTATTTTTTATATGCTTAACTATTGAACATTATATATATATATATATATGGATTTTATGGATATAGTGTTTAAGAACAACATTTATAATTTCAAGGTTGATTTTATTTATTGAATTTTTTTATTCATTGATTCATGAGAAGCATGAGGATCATATATGGGTTATATTGAAAATGACAAGGTATGCTGATTTATTTAGAAATTATTGGAAAAGGCAAACCTAGTTATAAAAGGTTTCATTCTTGGGGAACAGTGTAACCAAGGAAGGAGTCTTAGTTGACCCTATCAAGAAAAATTCTATAGAGGAGTGGCCCCATCATTTAACGGTATTTTATATTCATATATGCCATAATTTTTGTAGTATTAGAGTTGGTTGCAGAAAAATATTTCACAATATTCTAATCCACAAAATATGTTTACCCAAAATGATGCTCGGTTCATATAGACACAAAAGTGTGGAGAAAGTTACAAGAACAAAATAAGATATTGGTTACTACAACTGTGATGAATATACCCTCTATTGAATAAGGTTTTTTTTATTTATAGTGATACATCTTTTAAAGTTCTTTGGTTAATACTCATGAAAATCAACAAGGTTATTCCATTATGCATCTTGATGCACACCAGAATTATATTGGTCTTATATCTATTGGAAACATGAAATCATAAACAACTAGTTCATAAAATAACTAAATCGCATCCAATCTATTTTTCGTGACTAGAACTGTTGTTAGAGATTTCATAATTTATACATTTATTCATAATCTAGGGAAATGAAACATTACAAAAGTGAAATATAATATTCTCAATAAGGGTAAATAAGGGAGATATCGATATTCACATATTCATAACATGAGCATATCGATAAAAGGACGTGATATTAATTATTGAAAAATAACCTAGATATCATATATCATAGTCTTATGTCATGGAGTAAATCTCGGTAGTTCATAAGCTTGGAATCATAAACGAATCAAATAAAATGAACTACGAGATCATAATATTAGTATACGACTTTGAATTTTGGCATACACCTAAGTATAGAAATTAATTTATATAGTATTGAAGCATTATTTATAATTCTATTATAGTGGAATGTGTTCAGTCATGATACCAACATTATATTAAATCTTAAATCCCAAGACTATCATCATAGATAGATTCCTTTGTTGAACTGGGTGGAAACCCCATATTAGTATAATTTATCAAATGAGATATCAATCGTTACCCAATGAACTGGAGTGAGATATAGTTTCCACATATCACATAATGACAATCATACATATTTGTTCCAAAATATCATAAGTAATTCATAATATTCAAACCCATGAAATGAAATGGGTTTCATAAACATCTCCTCATAATATAACCTAATGAAAAGAAATGGGTTTCAAAAACATTTTATCAGTCATCATAAACCTAAACCGTCCATAGAAATAAAAAATATTGTATTATCAAATAATATCCCCAATAAATCATAACTAACATCAAATAATGTCATATTAGCAGGTAAACTATTTTTAAAGAACTCCGAGAATAATTATTGAGGAAAATAACCTTTTCATTTAAGAATTATTTATTTTTTAAAAGATACACATTTTTGATGGAAAACTTTATTTGGAAATAAACATGTAAAATTTAAAATTAGGATTCAAGGAAAAAGTTTAGTCATGATAGAGGAAAAATAAATTAATTTTATAAAATCAAAAAAAACACTCCTTCTTATTTATTTCAATAAAGTTACAAAGTACCTTGTTCTGAAACCTAAAAAATGATTCATTTCAAACCATTTTTTTAAAGTAAAAAATTTGTAAAAATGAATTTAATAAATCAAAGGATAATAGTAATAAAAATTTGAAAACATTTTTAGAAAACATAGTTATGTAAGAGAAGTAATCCTTAGCTGAGACATAAGCATAATCATTCATGAATATTGATGATGTTCTAAAATAAACCCTTATGTCTAGTTTTTATTATTTCAAAAGAACTAAATCCTCTTGAATAATAATTTTTTTAATTTTTTATTTTTCGATAATATATCCATTTTTATACATATAATATCTTATAATTAAATTTTATAACATCTAGACACCCCTATTGTCAATAATTCCATACTAAATTTGTAATTTCTAGGTGTTAACTATTCCATTTATCATGAGTATTTCATTTTTTTAGTTCCATTCCCTGTACATTTATCATCATTTAATCCTTTATAAAATATATCTAATGATATAAATGTCATATATATTCATTATATTGATATTTATAGTCATATATAAGGTTTATAGATTGAAAAATTAATTACACCATTTATAGACACGGAAGGCCATATATATGCATAAACACTATTTCATTTTCAATCAGATCGAATAAAATAAAGGTGGATATTAATTAAACATTACAATTTAATTATTATATAATATATTTAATATATATATTAATAAAATTAACCATCATTACTATCTAATTAAAATATAAATGAAAAATAAATTACATCACTTCGTGGATGCGGTATTCCACATGTACGCACGAGCAATGTTATCATATCTCAAACGATTAAATGGTAAGAAAGTAGAAAACATAGTGTTACTATGGAAGTGTAATTTTTTTGTTAATATCACATATAAACTTTAAAACATTCATAATTACCATCCATAAAAATGGTGATAAAAAATTAATTTTAGCCCTATGTGTGGATTGTAAGTTATAATTTTGCACGAGTGATACATTCACTTCTCATTTGATGAGATAGAGGGTGTATAATGGTGTTTTTGTGATAATAATTACACTTAAAAATATTTAGGATTATAAATTTATATTTTTATGAGGAATACCATATACTTAGAGGAGTTAAAGAAGATTAGAAAATAAAGTGTTCTGTTAAGGTGATTACCTCTTCTTTGAAATGTCTTCTTTAAATGTCCTATAAATGGTTTTAGTGTTGGTATATTTGGAATAACAAAAAATATAGAATGTGGATAGAGAATTTTATAAGGGATGTTTGATGAGTTTGGTTGAGATATAAGGCTCAAATTAGTGTGATGAATTTTGGGAGTAGGTGACGTTTAAAATTTTGAGATGATGGTAGGTTTTGGAATTTCTCAAAAGAATAAATTTTAATAAATTTATTATAAAAAATGGCTCAAAATGGCCATTTATTTGATTCTATGGAAGGATAGTGTTATAATACTATCATAAAATAGAATTTAGATATGTTTTGTTTTCATTTTGATACATATAATTTTTTAACCCTTAGTTAAAAAATTTAATTTTAACTATGACAACACCATTTCAATGTTAATGGGTTGTACTACTCATGTTTAAAGTGAAAATTGAAGCATAATTGGTCAATTTTTGAAATTTTAGATCATATAATTAAAACATTGTTATATTAAAGTATATTTATGTTTTTTAAATAATTTAATAAAATATAACATTGATAAAATATCATTATTGTCAATTTTTACACTATTCATTTACATTAAATACAATTACGTGAATATAATGGGGGAATTAAAGTATACTTGTTTCCAACATCCCTAACATGTACCATAGAGATAGAAAATTTTTGGGTCACATTAACTCAATCAAATTATAGAACTTTTATTATTTTTAAAATCATTTATTTTATTATTTATTAAATGCAGAAAAACTACATCAGCACTGCATAAGAAACTAATTTTATTATATAATATATAAAATTTTAATAAAAAATATCCTAATTTTTTTTATTAATATAAATATAAAAACTTATATTTTTTCATCACTTAATTTTGTGCCTTTGTGCACATTAAAAAGATATTAAAAACACGAAGTGTGATGTTTTGTAATGTTCCTTGATTTAAATAATATATAATACCTTTTAATGGAAAAATGTTCATTAAACAACTAAATTTAAAGATTAAGGTATTAACGATTGAATGAAATTCATTCAATAATAATTTGGATGAATAATTTCATCTTTATCTCTTATTTGTTAATATTTGGTAACCTGATTTAAACTCTTCTAAGGTGATTAATTTTAGAATGATTACTATTCATGTTGATTAAAAATAAAACAGTAATTTTTACCCAAAAAAATCTAAATTTTAAAAATTTTATTTATTTTATCTAATTTCATAACTATAAATGATTGAATATAATTTTAGTGTTCGTAAGCTAAATGTGACCAAAATATTCTTTTTATAATAAATACATTTTAAGCATTACACTAGATTTATTCTTATACTATAACTAGAAAAATATTATTTCATTGTTTAATCCATTTTATCGTGTAAATAAATAAAAATTTACTTAAAATAATTCACTAATATGTAATAATATAATTTATTATGATAAATAAGTGTTACCAACATAAAAATAATTTTTTCAAAAAAATATTCATTTTTAAAAAAATTATTTTTTACTTTAATTTCAAATATATTGATAAATGATGAAATGATTTTATACATATATAACACTAAAATTTCACAATTTATTTAGTCTTATTTATACTATCCAATGAAATGGATCTGTAATAACTATATTTTTATATACCAATATTTTAATAGTATATTGCAGATCGTTTAAACTCGGTGTATCTTGTAACAGATGATATCAAATAAATCAAATTATTTAAATAGAAATGTTACTAAAAAACATCTGAGTGTCACATATATTCTTACATTCCAATCTATTGGAAAAATATAATGTCTCTTGTGCATACATATGGACTACCACCTCGACGTAGTAATGTTCATTATTTTCCATCTCGGCTTTAAATGGATCATAATAAGTATATATTTGATGAATATATATGATATATATTATATTATGATAAATATATAAATTGTAATTATTATTAAAATATCTTTCATTACCTCTGTAAAAAAATGAAGACGACGTTCATGCGTATGTAAAACCAACCACCTCTATGAATGGTGTAATTCATTTTTTTATCCATAATATTTATAGATGACTCTAAAAATGTATATATATATTAAATATATTTTATTATTATCGTGATAAACATTTTATAGATTAAGTATCCATGACCAATGTAAAAGGATCAAGACTACTGAACAAATATATATTTGAAAACTAAAGCAGTTATTAACTAGATTTCTGATTTTAGGAAAGAATAGTTATTAAATGATGACAAATGATTATAAGTAAACCACATATGGTATTATATATATGATAATTGTTATGTAACATATATATCATAAATTTATAATTATTATATTTGAGGTACAGATATATATGAATAAAATCAAACAATATGTAAGGTTTTTTCAATCAATATCATCATTATTTTGGATTGTTTATGTTAATGTTTCCACTAAGAATATTATTCTATCTTTCTCACTTAAAAATAATATATTTTCTTATCATAAGAATATTTATAGAAAATAAGAATATTTATTTCATTTTCAACTCATTATGTACTCATTTTACTGACACTATGTTTCTAAAGAAATACAACTTTCCTTTTCTACTAAATTAGGAATATTTTTATTGCATATCCATTTTCTCCATACTATTTTATAATGATTAATTTTAATGTTATCCAATTAT
Organism: Viscum album; assembly: GCA_963277665.1. NCBI lineage: Eukaryota > Viridiplantae > Streptophyta > Magnoliopsida > Santalales > Viscaceae > Viscum > Viscum album. The sequence goes on from OY728139.1 coordinate 293,393,229, forward strand.
TTATTGTACATTTTCACCCATGTTTTTCTTTTGAAAAGTGTAATAAAATGATTCTTCATGTCTTCATTTGAACAAGGTACTTAGTGAATGTTTCTATAAAAGTGTGAAAGGAATGTTTTTTTAACTCATATAAAACGAATGGATATTTATTTTTCCTCACCAGTCAATGAATTAAATCATTATATAGAATTATAATGTTAATATTTAAAAGATTTTTTTTATATTTGTTAGTTTTTTATTCCAAAATGAAAAGGATTTCTTTAGTATGAAATATTCCAGTGATATTTTAGTGTATATTCATCCATGTCAAAATTATTTTGGGAATAATACACTTTCATGGGGATGTATCATTTTGAAATAATTATTTATTTTACTATTTATAGTTGAGGATTATGTTTATAGATTTGTGAAATTATTAATAATTATTATTCTAGTTTTTAAAATGAATTTTTATGTTGGTGATGTTTGACCCAATTCATATGATGAATGCATTGGACTTACGTTTTGATAGGAGGGGCCTCCGATAGCCCCTATATTTTTCAGTAAGTCTTATGATAGAAACTATTTTGGGTTTTCAAAATATTCCTTACCAATTTTTCTTGGTAAAAAGCCTTTGGTGGTAATATTATTATGTCATACATTATGTGTTCAATCATTATGAAACTAGCTATTATTTGTTATGTGATTATTGTGTGGTATTATTTTCCATTGAATTTACCCTATTTTATAGTAATATCTATATATGATACTTTATTATTGGTTTTCTTGACCATATTCTCAATGTTTAGTTAAATATTTTTAGTATTCACTATACACATACCATTACTGAGCATTTAAGATCACCCCTTTCTTATGATTCCTTTTCCCAAGATAATGTAAGTGTATAATTATTGATATTTTGGGATATTCTTAAGTGTATTATATTATTATAAAATAAAAAACAAGGTTTTATTTTATGTTTTAAAATATATTGTGAGAATCAAGTATGTATGTAGTTTCCTAAGTCTATTAAACTAAATGATCATTGGGGATACAAACACTTGTATATAGTATCATGGTAATAATTTTACCACCGACTTTGGTCTAGTAGAGTTAGTATGTTATAGTTATAATAAGATAAATTTTAGTAAAAACATTTGTAATTTTATTTAAGAAAACATATATCAAGGAACCTAACAATATGATGGACCTTGATAATATTCCAATAAATCATGATTATGACTTTAAAATTAGTTATAAATGAATTTTCAATTTATATTAAGTGTTTTATTTGTCTTGAAATTATTCATTATGATTCATAACATTATGATGTAATATAGTGTATTCCATTTTTAGAAATATCACATAGTGGATGGAATGAAAACTGTATCAATGAATGTAATCCATGTAGGGATTTCCCTCATAGGAAATATAATGATGATAAATCTATATATTATAAAATTATAACTATTTTTAGGTATATTACTAAGGTTATAACCAGTAACCTAGATCATATGGATTAGCCAACATATTTTCAATGTGTTGTTACAATTTTTTACCACTTCATGCAATCGATAACCTCTATTATTCAATGTAACTATGAATATAATTTTAGCTAAAAAATTGATTAGTTCCTTAGGGAATATATCTTTTGAGTTTGAATTTAATGAATGTGAGATGGATTTCATTGTATTTTATCTTGTATTAGTTGATGTGGATCAATGGTTTTTATTTATTTAAAACACTACAGATGATAATAAAATAGAGAGCTGATATATATGTATTTGAAGGAATATTTATTGGAAAAATATTGAATATATGAACAATGAGTAGATATGGATAGACGATTCATGAATATGAGAAAAAAAAAGAGAATAATGTTACAAATTATGAAAGAAAACATTATAGGGTTTATCAACTATGAATTATAGTTTAATTAATTTCTTTTCTTCGATATGTTATCTCAAAGGTTTCAATCTCAATTGATATTATAAATAAAAAGATAGTGTAATAATGGACTATATCAAGTAAAATATCTTATGTATGTAGTGTAATTGGTTTAGTAGGTTATTTTTAGTGATTTTGTCAAAAACATCCTTATTGACTAATCCGTTAACCCATATTAGTTTCAAAGGGGAAATGATCTTATAGAAAATGGAATGTGATGAATGTTTTGATGCATTTTTCAATATATTGGTTAATGATACTATCTTAATACCACCACCATGAAATGGTTTATTTTTAATATATTTTGATTCATCAATGAGTGGTAATGGTTATTATCTTATGTTAAATGATAAAGTCACTACCTAATAAATATGGAATATAAAGAACCAGAAACAAAATTATCCATCTCGTTATCTTGAATAGGAATCCATAATCATTACACTTAGGATATAGAGACAATATATCTATGGTGAAAGATGAGATATATATATATGCAGAATAATAGTTTTAAAAATAACATTTCATATAATGATATCAACATGAGGAAAATGTGATAACTCAAGATACTCATGGATTATGATTTCTCAATACACTACAACATAGGAAAGTCAAATTAGGAATCAAATTCATTAAGTTGGAAAGAACATGGAATCTTGAAAAACATTAGTATTGATAAGTGTCTTATGATCATGGATTTCGAAAAGATTGATCTTTCATTTTTTAAGGATGGTAAAACATAACCCATTTTCAATTTATTTCCAAACCATTTTATTATAAAATATAACATGTTCTTGACCAGATTATAATAATTAACAAAATAAAATTAAGGTTGTCAATGATGGAAAATTTAAAAACATCTTATATGAAGATGTGGTTATGATATTTAGAAGGATACTATGTCTTCCACCTATACATGATCAAAAAATGTAATTACTAAAAGGTTCACATAGCTATAATTTACCTATATGCCATCGTAATATCCTGATGTATAGATATTTCAAGAAACAAATTTCATAGGATAATATGAAGTGGGAAATTACATATTATGTGTCAATATGTTTTGTTTATCAATTGGTGAAGGTTGAGAGACAACACCTTAAAGGATCCATGAAACCTCTACTTATTTTTACATGGAAATTGGATGACATTACTATCGGATTTTCACCAAATTTCCAATGATTCCTATAAATAATGATTTAATATGAGTTAGTTTTGATCACCTAAATAAATCATCACTTTATTTAAAATAAGAGAAGAATTATGTTGGGATAACTTTAAATGACTCTATATTAATAATGTTTCCAAACATCATGGCACAACATTTAATTCGTGTCTAATCATGAACCCCAATTTTCATCAAAAATTTATAAATTATACATAGTGATATTGTTAATGAGCTTTATTTGAGCACCACATAACATCCTCAAAAAATGGGCATTCCAAAATAATTATCAAAAAATTATAAGATATGTTTACATAATTATCACTTGACATTAATAGAATATTGGATCCGTATTTACCTTTTTTAGAGTTTTCCGATAATAATATCTACCATTAAAATAATAAAATATAATTATATGAAGAATTATTTATAAAGAGTTATATTAATTCATCTTATTAGGATGTTGTTTTTGTAAGTAACCTTGTATGCCCAGAACATAATAAGGATACAATGGAAAAGGTAAAGACTATTCAAACCCACATTAAAGATTCTCTAGAAAAGAAAAATTTATATATTGATAACTAAAATAATGATTTGTAATTTCAAGTTGAAGATCATGTTTTCCTAAAATAGTTTCCATTAAAGGATGTTATAAGACTTGGTAAGAATGGATAACAAAGCACAAGGTGCAACAATCATTTTCAAATTCTAGAATTAATTGGAGCTATGGATTACTATTTTCCAATTCCCCCATGACTCTACAAAGGAAATTATGTTTTCCATATAGCATTATTAAAAAAAATATACCATGTCCAACACAAGTTCTAAACTTTGAAAAAATATAATTGGAACCTGATTTATCTTACTATGATAATGTTTTTTAGATTCTAGACACTAGATAATATGTGATGAGGAATCAAACGACTCAATTGGTAAATGTAAATTATATAAATATAACATTGAAGAGGAAATGTGGGAACCTCAAGAAATTATGTTGAAGGACTCCCAATTATGTTCCCGAGGGAACATTGTATAATATTTTAGGATAATATTTTTTATAAGGATGAATTTAAAACCCCAATATATTAATATTTATTTATTTTAAAATGATTTTAATCTCTTCAATAGGTTGGGACACATGAAACCCCAAGATTAAATGAACCATAAGATCCTATACCAATATTACATAGCCGTTAAATAAGTGGGTATGAATATTATTAATGAATTTATAAAAAAATGTTGGTCACAAAACTATAAAATAAATACATGAATTATTAACTGATTAGAATTTAAAAAATGATATCATTTTAATGAAAAAGAGATGTTTTATAAATAAATTATTTTTACGAGTAAAATGTATTTGAAATTAATAAATAAAATTAACCACTCTTTCTGAGCAATTTTAATGAAATATATATATTATATTTTTAAGAAAATATTTTCATCGTCATCAAATTTTTTTACTATGCATGGGACAAGAATAAAACTAGTTTGAATTATAGAAATTGCATTTTTCAAAAAAGGATTTTCATCGCATTTTTCACACTTATATTAAAATTATCATAATATATTTTTAATTATCGCTTTTTTTAAAATGGATATGATATTTGGATTTAATAGGTTTAAATTTTGTAAATACGTGCCTTTTATTTTCTAGTCATTTTTAATTATAATCATGATAAAATTTATCTACTCAGTAACGGGTACACCAGGATAATATAGATTAAAACTTTGTGATGCATTCACCATTTTCATATAAATTCCTATTTGATGAATCTAATTGGTCCCTATCACATTATTCTTGAAATTTAATTATTTAAGAGAAAAATGTTAATGAAAATTGAATATATAATATATAAACCAGAGAAAGTTAAAAAATTATACTCTCTTAGTATTAAATATAACTTCAGTATTTAAAGAGGAACAGAAGAAATTTTTGAGAAAAATATTAATTATAATTTTGTGAATAATGAAATTATTTTCATAATAAAAATTTCTTCCTAATTTTTGGGAATTTAATAATTACCAAAATTGGATGTGCAGCCTTAAAACAAAATCTATTAAATTAATAAAAAATTATGTGAAATATAATAAAATATTATAATTTTTGTGAGTTCTTTTGTCCCATGAATTTTATAGGAAACTATAACATATTATAGATGTTTTAAAGTATTAATTTATAATCTAATCTTTGAATTGGTTTCATTAATTTCAAATTGAACGAATAATACTAAAATTTACGTTGACAATATTTAATTTAAAAAAAATAAAAAACTAAATTATTTACATTTTTTTAAAATCTTATCAAAGTCCATGTCAATGGAATATTATTTATATCAACAGAAATGATCCATTTATGACTCACTCATCCATTAATTATAACATTCTAAAACATTATGATTAAAATAGATGTTATCGTTGTATAAGTCAGAAACATTCAACTTAGGGATTAATAAAAAATACATGGTTTAAAATGAAACCAAAATATGTTTATATTTATTTTCATGATGTTATTTCATCCAAAGAAACTTTTTATTTAAATTTATGGCTATTGATACCGAATTTTGGATAAGAAAAGGATTGGGATGATAAAGAACAAGAAATTTATTTGGAGGAGAAGAAGAAGATTTCGTGACCTAAGAGGCAGGCACACATAAGATTTAGGGGATGCGTGCAAGAGTCCCACTGGAATGCAAAATCTTTCGGGCCTAATACGATTTCCAAGGCAAGCATCCGCAGAGACGCACCTGAAACTGCCAAAGGCGCTGGCACACACACGTGCTTGGGGTTGCGCGCAACACACCCTCTGGTGCACAAAATCTTGCATGCCCAATGTGTTGTCAAAGGGACCCTTTCACGACAGTTCACTTGAAAAATTAGTTAAGGCTCGAGTGTGAAGGGACAATGTCCACATAGGGTACCCGATGGAGCGCAAACTCTTCCATGCCCAATGTGACATCAAACCACCCATTGTGTGAAGCTTCTCTTGCATGCAGCCTTTGGGGGTTTCAGATATAAATTGAAACAGACCCCCGACCCTTCGGGATAGTTACAGAAGACGAAACGACGCTTTGTTGCATGAAAGATACCTCTTCTCTGATCGTGCAAAAAACACCACGGCATCATGGTATTGGATCTTGTGCGACAGGACTACCAAGGGTCCTCCTTCAGGTGGGACCACTTGGGATTGAACCTTACTTCTTTCCTTTTAACCCCAAGGCATTTGTTCACAAACAACCCATCCTATGCGCAATATTCTTCTTACCCAGGAGCGCGTCTTGTATGCAACGTTATCGTCTTTCGCGCAACCTACCTGTCTTACGCACATCTTTTTGGTTTGCACGCAACCATTCCATCTTGCTCATGCCCCTTCATCTTGTGTGTGTCCCTCCTTCTATGGTCCATGTGATGTCCTTACCTTAAGGCACCATTTCTGAACCCCTCTTACGTGCGATATATCTATGGCACACACCTTTCTCCAGTACAACCCTCCATGCTTGTACGAAGTGATTTCAAGGTTCCTTGGGCGGTGGTTTACGTGGAATTGCTTATCCTTATGGTTCTTCACATAGGAATACTGTTGGATATTTCTTCTTCACATATCCACGCTAACATGGAACCCTCAGTGGATCAGTCCATGACACCCTATCAACACGACATTGCGGATGCCTTCCCTTCCTCAAGGGCGGGTGGGTATCAGTTATGTAATTCTTAAGGGGTTCCGAGTGAACTTGCCTCGTTCGAGATGCAAGACATTAAATTTCCAAGAACCATCATCCTTAGCACATGACATTAAACTATGGAATATCCTCGTGCATCACACATAGGGTACCCCACCTCAGACATTCTCTACGCCCACTCGTCTCCATGGGAGTGAAATCTTCCTCAAATGGAATGTGATCCTCTTTACTAGAGTGACGTCTGTCCGTGGGGAAAGGGAAACCACTTTGGTGTAAGCCCACATAATTTCTTGTGGGAGGAAGCATCCCTATTCCTCCTATATTCTTCTTGGACAAAGGTCAGAGGGGGGGATAGGCATCAGAACCCTCCTCTCTTCCGTGCCAAATCCCTCTCCCATTGGGATTTGTTTCCACTCGGGCCTCCATCCTGGTGTATGTCCCAATCTCCATATCCCTAGGCTTCTAATCACACATAATCCCATGTTTCATCTTTGGGACACTAACCACATGTAATACCTACTACACTTTCCACGGACTCACCTTTCTCAATGTGATCATTAGGTATTTACTGCCTCTTGTTTCTCACACCGAGCATGACTCACATAGTCTTAGAGTAAGAATTGATCACGACACTCTCTTTGGGCAGTCTAGAGTTTAATCCCCACACCCATTCTGAACTACGTGGACTTTAATCCTTGCCAAGGTAGGGTACGTAGGAAGCCTCTCTGATGTTCAAGCCCAACACCCATTGGTTCCGACCCCTTTCACGTCTGTTCACTAAACCATCAGAACTATGAGAAATTAGATCATTTCCAATGAAGGGTGCGTAGGAAGCCACCCTGAGGTTCAATCACAACACCCATTGGTTCTGAACACCTTCACATCAGTTCACCAAACCATCCAAACTATGTGTACTTTGATCCTGGACAAGACAGGTTACATAGGAAGCCTCCTCGAGGTTCAATCCCAACACCCATTAGTTCTGACCCCCTTCACGTCGGTTCACCAAATCATATGAACTATGTGGACTTTGATCCTTTCCAAGGAAGGGTACATAAGAAGACTTCTCGAGGTTCAATCCCAACACCCATTGGTTTTGACCACCTTTCATGTCGGTTTACCTTTGTCCCACATGAAGTTAAACTACATGTCCCATTTTTGTCCCGCATGAAGTTAAACTGAACCCATTCAAACTACGTAGGTTTGATCCTTTCCAAGGAAGGGTACGTATGAAGCCTCCATGAGGTTCTACTCCATCCAGCAGTAATCTGTTATGACCACGTCCTACGAAAATCCATTGTGACCCCATCCAGGGGTAAGCCGTTATCACCCCATCCAGCGGTAAGCCGTTGTGTCCCCATTCGACAGTAATCCATCGAAGTCCTCAATCGATTGTAATCCATCGTCATAAGAACTACTTAGTTTTGATCCCTATCTCCTACACAAGGTATGTAGGAAGCCTCCCTGAGGTTCACCCCCAAAAATTGGTAAATGTTGTTGTCCCCCCTGAGGGGACCCACATGTCTGGTTTTCCCCTCGACCGTCAGACCAACCGAGGCTGCAAATCACACGTACACACCAGCATGTCATCGGGTCATTGTCCTATGCACGCACCCCAATTTCATGCCGCAACCCCAAGGTTCCACTTCCTCCAGGTACCATCCATACGGGTCGCCTCCTTTGGAATCACATCACATACCGAACTACATGGAATTTGATTTCCTACCACGAGGATACGTATGAAGTCTTTTTGAGGCTCAATTCCAGCACAACTTTCATCCTCACGTCGGTTCTATTTCATTCTTCATCAACTCTCAACCCTCCATCATCTATCCTGTATCCCACCTGGGTCACCATATCCTGATGGGATCATGCCATCTCCTTTCCTCATTACTCCAAGAAATAATATGGTAACTAACTATGAGTTAGCCCTAGTATCAGTTCTCACTCTTAAGGGTGCAGACATAGGATCCACTCTTATTAGTGTTATGATCAGTCTGATCCATCTCTTCTAGATATTAAACTTACGGCATACCCGGTGTCAAACATGGGAAGTTGAGGAAAATCTCAGAAACATGCCTATGACATATAATTCCATGCACTCGATGTGGGATGCCTTAGGATTTTTCACCCTTGAGAATCCCTATCATAAGGTAAAGAAATCTAGATGAACCAGTGTTCTAGCATCCTGACATGCCAACGATGTCCAATGTGACCACGCCCCCGACTGAAGGTTGCATCCCTGGTCAGACCCTTTTGAATGTCCTGATAGAAGTAGCATAATTAACTGGCGTCCATGAAGACATGACATTGGGATGTCTTTCATGAACAATGTATTAAGTCTATAAGGGAGACCCGTACTAGGTGACGAGTTTCGAGGAGGAATCCTTGGAAGGAGGAACCAAAATCCAATCATCTCGTTTCGATTGAGGATAAAATGTCACTGAATATGCGGCAGATGTCACCCACCTTTGGAAAGTAGGAATGTGGGGCAACAAACAATGCATCCTCTTCAAACATACAGATGCGCCCACCCCAGAGAAAGTGTTGGAAACAGAAATGGTGAACCTAATGTGACGTTATTCTCCTCAATGTGAAGATTAGTAGCCTTCGAGACATCAGTGGACTAGCGTGTCACCAGATCCAATTATTTGGCACCAGGTTCCTCCATGAAAATGGTTCGCCTGGAGTGAAACTCACCAGAAGTTGGGGTAGTTGAATGTTGGGAATCCCGGTCTACGACATTGTCAACATGTATCCTTTTTACCATACATAGAAAAAGGAATGAAGTTGGGGCACTAAACGTTGATTTCCTCCCTACGGAACTAATGGTTTAATCTCCTTGCCTTTCAGGACCCAAGATACCGTAATAGAAAATCGATCACCGCCCACCCACCTATGTGGGGACAGGGGCAACATAAATGTGGAAATCATGGATCCACCACTTCTACGATATATTCCACACCTATATCTACTAGGCTCCCATGCCCCATCTTTCCTTCTGAAATCGTTCAAGGATGTGTGATAAATGACCTCGTACGAAGATACGAGGAAGAGTGGATCATCCCAACTCGGGATATGGCCTACCAGGATTTACAGGAATTTGTGCTTCATCTCCACAGCCACCCCCAAGGGTTGCATAGGGAGCCACTTCTCCCCACTCTGATGCACAACAGTTTCGGGAGCCTCTCCATGAAACGCTTCGATGAGTAACTCCCCAGTGTCGATGAGGTGGGAGATGTTCGGTCCAGCCAGAATGGTATCCCATTCTAGGGGCTCCCAAAGAGGGATCCCACTAGGTCGCGCCAGCGCCGCCACCTTGCCCCAAAAGTCGAGGAGTAGGTAAGCTATGTACCTGCACTGTTGGCCCTAGTCCGGCTAACCCAACATCAGCATCGGGCACAGGCCGAGGAGGATGCCCTCCAATGGGTGTCAATGTCAACGACAACAGTGGCTCATACCACCATCGACATATACCATCAGTCCCCTATCTATGTTGAGAAGGATCACTCGTATACCTAACATGAATCGAGGCCCCAACCTCCCCATTGGAAGGCTGGTCTGGCTCTCCTGGTTTCCAGCGTAGGTAGTGGTCGTCGCAGACCGACCCACGATAACAACACCCAGTACGGAGGTCCTCCTTGTACCACCACCATAGAGAATGTGGATCCTCCCCACTTCCAAGATGGTCATAGAGGTCTGCCTTGTGCCACTTTCAATCGGAATAACGGCCCTCCCTGTGGCAGTGAGACTTAGTACGGAAACCTCTTCCACGCTCATGACATCAGGTATGGGGTCATCCCACCTAACACGGGCTGTCAGTGGAGAGATTTTATGCATATGGTCCATCTCCATCGTGGAGGCATTCCCCATGTCCTTACCACAGCCAGCGAAGGTCCTCATCACCTCTGCAATCAGAAGAGTTAAGGTCAGCCTCACTTCATCGGCACCCAACACAGAGGTCCTACCCGTGTTAAGCTTGACCGGTATGAGGACCCTCCTCACACTGATGCTACGAGGGGAAATAAGCATGGAAGCCCTACCCATTCTCCAACCTGCTTCAGTGGAGGTCCTACCTACTCCAGAACTTCCCATGGAGATCCCCTCTGCACATCAGCAAGCGGACACGGAGGCCCTCCCCATGTTCCCTTTGATATCTTTCTACGTGCACCCCATACCCCAGCTCACTCATGTGGAAGCCCTCTCCGCCCCATCACCAGTGCGGATGATGGTCCTCCTCACGCCAAAAATCTACCCTGCCTCGAAGAGCCATATTGGAGTAGGAGGGAGATCACCGACACCCTAACAAGAATTCCAGGAAGATTCAGACCGAGATTAAACATTTCTACTTCTCATATTCTAAGGCGGAATATGACTCGACAATGAAACCCTCACCTTGATCATCCATGTCAAGGGTCGTGGCAAGAACGAGGTGAACCAGCCTCATACTTCTGGAATGTGAGTTCCACCAGATCCTTACCTACCTCCATAGATACATCTAGGAGGATGAATATTTGGCATCTCTCTAGGTTACGACCATGCAATCAACACCATTATCACTAGAATAATTCTCTACCTTGACCGGAGCGACTAGAGATCACGGGGAGTTATTATGGGGAATGATAGAGAATGAGAAACAACATGGTCCACCACCAGTAGCCGTAGTACCTACTCTAGAAACTAAGGTCTCCGTCCCATATTATTGTGATGTGGTGGCCAAGTCAGTACACTCTTTGGAGGATAGCCTGAGATATGATGGTTTGTCAGCCCGTTCGTCATATTCTCCACTGGCCAGCCTACCGTCTCAACGTTCTGATTCAGTACCACTATAGTTTCCCCACCAACCTCCAATTGACAAGTGGGGAAATGATGGACCAGACCCCAAGTCTAGACCAAGGATCTTGTTGTACATTCTTGTAGTAGACCATTTCCCGAAGATTTTTTGGCCAGTTGTATTACCGAATTTCAGTTCGCCAGAATCACTCACTTAGGAGGATGTTGGATTATTTATTCAAACCCTATGGGTGACTCATTTTCATCTTCATCATCAACAAGTGGACTACCCCAAGAGTCAGGTTCACTTTTGAGACATTGGTTAACAATTCCATTTGGTTGATTTGGCTGTACTCCCTGTGGCCCAACGCCTTGGGTTACTAGGCCACCACATGACCCTCCAAAAAAGATGCATCCAGAGATTTAAATTTCTCCACAAGATATCAAGGAGGCTTCTCCCCACATGAAAATATGTGGTTGGGGGAAGTATTCATCCCTCCATTTTAGTTCTATCTGGTTCTAACTTGAATTTCTAAGCGATATCGAGGATATTCCCTTAGGTAGAGTTGCGGTTGACCTGTATAACCTATTAGAGGGAGAGAACAGGATAGAGCTCCTTGATGGATACTTAACCCCTGGGGGAGTGCCAAAACTATTGGATTTATTGGGAAGGGTTTTCTAGAAGAGAAAAATATTGGGTCTTCCCATGCCTACCTAGGCACTAGTCCTCATCCAGAATCTCAATAAGGGAAAAGAAAATATTGGAGCCATCAAACCCTCAGACCCATCCGTATCAGTTAAAAAGGTGGAAGATTATCCCAAAACAATCACATTGCATCAGAAACTCATTGAACATAATACGATGGTCAATGAAATCCTTGTTGAACACACTATGGAGTGGAGACCAAGTTATGGTGATCTGCGACTAGGGAAACAAGGACAGACACAACTTCCCCTCAACCTGACAATCCCTAGGACCAAGCATAGGTTCCCCCATCAGCTCCACAGGTCATCCTACCAGCCGCTCCATGGGCCTTTGGGCCTTCTTATCGTGTTTAAGAACCCTATAAAGCACTAGTATTTAGGTTTTCCCATCAGGATAGGAACCCCTGCCCAGATGATCCAATGACGGTACTCATCGCCCACCTCGAAGCTTTAGAAACTCAAAAAGTGGAAATACCGTCTGATTGAAAGCCATATCCTTCATGGGTGGAAGACATTCCATCACCCTAAAGTTTCATAAATCACTCTTTCCCCCCCCCTTTAATGGTACAGGTGATCCGCTACAGCACCTGGCCCACTTCATCTCAAGGGTGGACCCATTCTGGGGACTCCAGCAGAGAAAGAGGCTTCCAAACATCGATGCTTCGTGAAGACATTAGAAGGACCTGTGTTTTTCTGGTACAACTAGCTACGCATCAAGTCAGTAGCCATCTAGGAAGATCTTCACAAGAAATTTCTTTACTAGTTCAGTTCTACCACTTGGAAGACAAGTATTGCAGACCTCTTCAAGTGTAGGCAGAGTCCTGACGAGCTAGTTGCAGACTTTGTCGCCCGGTGGAAAGGGATTAAATACTCTCTTGACATGCCACTGAATTAGGAGAAACTATAGACGATGTGTGTAGGGAATATCTAGATAGATATTTTCCCCTCTTTAATAACCCAGAATTACCATGGGGATTTCGAGACTTCCCCGATAAATCCCACCACCAAGAAGAAGCCTTGAAACAGGCCATCCAAACTTGTCTGTTGCCTCCTACAATCCCCATGATAAGGGCTGTTAGGGTCGAGACTACTACGGTGTGAAAAATAGAGGTCCCCAGACATCTGGAATTATTACAGATGGAGCTGCCTCCATAGCCTCACAGAGGCTCGCCATCGTAGGCACAGCTTCTGGCCTAGCAATTCCCACCTCAGAATCAATTAGTTCCCCTCTGAAATGCCCCACCACCACCCATGAAAGATAACTAGGTACCACCTCCATGATAGGCTCCTATAGCTCCTCATCAGGGATAGGATCTTAGGGACCCCTTCATAAATAGGAGGAACTAGAACTACCCATTCAACGAGGCTCAGGTCCCTAGTTATTTCCAAAGTGCCATGGAATAGGGGATTTTACATTTTCTTGAATTCAAGAGACCAGAAGAGGTGAATCTCATTGATCTCCCCAATTACTGCCCCAATCAACAGATCCTGGGGAGCAACCTTAAATAGTTCCATGTGTTTAAGGACTTGCTTCAAGACCATGTTGAAAAAAACATAGTCAGGTTGGGCCTAGCTCTGGCACATGTAGAATGTGTGTTCGTGAAGTTCGATAGCAGTAGTGATAGTGAAATCGAGTGGCATCAGGTTTTTAACCATGGGTCCCAAAAGTATGGAAACTGTATGGATCATAAGAAATTCACCCATGCCCATGGATTTATCTGTACATGCCTAAATCAACCTGAACCGTCATAAGACGCTACGTCACCAATAGCCAGTACCTCTATTTCAACAGCTCATCCATCCTCTTCCCATAAGAGAAAGCATCAGCGACATAAGGGAAGACAAAGTCCCCTTCTAATGTCATCATCATCACATACTCTCGGCGAATTCATGCCCTCAGATATAGATATTACTCCCAGAATTATTCCAACATTGGATGGATCTTCAAGTGACAGTTAGGGGTACACCTCAGTTAATACAGTAGAGCTGGTAAACCCCTACATGATTCCTGATAACGAGGAGATCCAGTTGGACCCTCCCAATGTACCCATTCATCACCAGCGTCGGTGGAGATGTAGATATATGGGTTGTTGGGGTGACTCGGTCAGTACTTTAAGTCAGGATGTGCATGCTACTGAGACCAGTCAGTAGGCCCAGTATAGAGCTCAGCATACTCAACCTTCTCATCTGGTGTCATCAGGTCTGCCTTCACCGCTGTTTGTGCTGCTGGATCTAGAAGATCCATCCCAACCACGCCATGATCATCCATATGGAACTCATCTAGTAGTCACTCCACAAACTTTTACTAGTGAGAAGTGGGACATTCCCAGCACTAGTCAGCCGCTGGTCCAGCCAGCAGGGCCTACCATACCTCCTGTCACAAAGCGACCTCCTATAAGTAGAATTTCATGCCTGACATGGAAGTATGATGTCCTCAATCATCTTTACAGAATTTTAGAAAGTCTATCTATCCTTGAAGCTCTTCACTTGTTAGAAGATATGCATTAAGCCATTGTTGAGGATTTAAGTATCCTCCTCTAGTTCGAGATAGTGGTAGTAGCCACAAAAGCCTTCCATGCTGAGGTAGTCGAGCATGCTGAATGCCAGGACATCATCTCATTCTCTAGAGAAGATTAATGATCTCCCATACAGGGACACATCCACCCGCTTTACATTACCATCTATTTTAATGGCGTGGAGGTTCTTCACTATCTTGTCGATAAAGGCTTCTAGATCAACCTAATTCTGACTCAGACATTGCGAAAAATGGGGTTGTCTGAGTATGACCTGAGTCCCTCTGACCTAAAAATATAAGGTTATGATAGGGAAAAATAGACACCAGTCAGCAAGATCCTTAAAAACTTAGTTCAGCGGTCTAGTAGCCAGTACCGAGTTCATGATTGTCTCCTAGGGCACCGCTTACAATGCATTGATGGGTAAGCCATGGCTCCACCTGCATGCGACGGTCCCTTCATCGTATCACCAGTGACTTAAGTACTCCTTTAATGGTTGAGTGGGCATACTCTAAGGTCCCACATCTCCCTTTTTCTCTTGTGAAGCCTGCTACCCGAATTCCAACTATTACAAGAGAAAGGATAATCATATTCAAGTTAAAGATGTTGAGCATACTACGGCTATGACCGACCAATGGATAGATCTAAATGATGCCTACATTTTTTCAATCCACCAATTAGAAACTACAACCCCGTACATGGGACAATGATTCATTGTTTCTGGAATGAGGGGGGAGCACATTCCCAAGTCTATGCAACACCGAAAGTTCACCGCATACTCATACACGAATCAGGATCAGGTAATCCCAGAGCTCCCTACTCCTATAAGGTATCGGGATGTCCACCCCATGGAGAGAGCAGTACGTCATACTTGATTATTCCTCCAGGCTAGGATAAACCAACTAAAGAAGACACACCGCTATTGCTTCTATATCATCAATCATGGCCCCTTGGGCTAGAGACTAGATCGAATTGGATAGAAAAATTTTATCGCCATGGTTTCGACAGTATAAGAGTCCCCCGATGTAGTGTCCACCACTGCTCAGGCTGCTACCAGTTTCCCATCGGGATCTATTGACTCAAATAAAACTCATCCAGCTTATTATCCCTCCTCTATAAGTGAAGAAGAGGAATTATAAGATGCTACCCCCACCTTTGAAGAGGGCTTCTCCACCACAGTCGATGAATTGGTACAGGTGAACCTCAGAAGTGAGGCGAACTCGAAACCCACACTGATCTGTGACACTATACCCCTCGAGGAGAAACAATATTATGTGGACATCCTCAAAAAACACCAGGATGTATTTTCTTGGACATATGATAAGATTCCAAGAGTATATCCCCAGGTATCCGTTCAACACCTAGGTCTCCCATCAAATCACCGCGGGTTTAAACCACCTCCCTGAAAGATGCACACTTCTCACGGTGCCATAATCAAGGCCAAAGTTGATAAGCTCATCAGAGCCAATTTTGTTTATAAGGTCTAGTACCCCAAATGGCTATCCAACATTGTGCCAGTCAGGAAGAAGAACAGATAGATCAGAGTCTGCATCGACTTCTGAGATACCAAACGTCAGTGTCTGAAGGATGATTTTCCCCTTCCTATGACGAAATTCGTGATCAATACTACAGCTGGGTTCTAGGACCTCTCTTTCATGGATGGGTACACTGGGTATAACAAGATCCAAATAGATCCTGAGGATGAGGATTATATGGCCTTCAGGTCACCACAAGGTACTTTCTATTTCCAATCCATGCCCTTCAAACTAAAGAATATAGGTTCCACCTACCAATGAGCTATGCATCCCATATTTATTCTAATCCTCGAGACACTAGTGGAATGCTACGTGGAAAACCTAGTGGTAAAATCTCAAAAGTGTCAGAACCATCTCAAAGACCTTGAGAAATTGTTCGACTTCCTTCGTTCCCTAAACCAGAAGATGAACCCACTGAAGTGTTCCTTCGGGGTCACCTCTGGAAAGTTTCTTGGCTTCGTTGTCAAGTAAAGGGCATCGAAATCTACTCAGAGAAGATGAAGTCCATTTTCCAGATGTCTCTCCCAAGAAACCTCTAGGATCTTTGAGGTTTCCAAGCCCACTTTTCCTATATACACCGATTCATTACGAAATTGGCTAGAAACTGTAATCCTTTTTCTCATCTTATGTAGAAAGGAATAGTCTATCAGTCGGACAAAGAATGTCAGACTACTTTTGAGGAAATCAAGCAGTACCTGCTCCAACCTCTATTCTTAATTCCACCTATCTACAGAAATCCAGTATTCCTTTATGTGACCACCCTGGAACTATCTCTCAATGCCCTTATAACCTAGAAGAATAAAGAGGGGACAAGGAATAGTCTATACTATCTCAGTCGCATGCTCCTTGATACGGAGACCTGATACACCCCTATTTATAAGAGCTTCCTTGCATTGGTATTTGCAGTCCGGAAATTGCAACATTACTTGCAGCACCATGAGGTACAGTTCGTTTCTTGAGTGTATCTACAGAAGTACATCCTGATCCTCCCAATATTGGCAGGCTGTCTAGTTCGGTGGGAAATGATCCAACAGTAGTTTTATATCAGGTTTGTCCCGCAGAAGGCTCTTAAGGGGAAATCATTTATAGATTTCCTTGCCGCCCATCCAACTGCTTCGAACCAGTCCCAAGACCTTTATTTTCCAGATGAGGAAATCCACTCAGTGGACCAGGCTATCCTGTGCTAGAAAATGAACTTTGACAGCACTTCCCAGAGCCCTACCGGAAAAAGGCACAATGACCCCAGGCTCAACCAAGTAGGTCTGGGTATCATCTTCATTACCCCAGCACAAGCCGTTTTTTTTTGTATTCATTCTTATTTTTAGAGGGTTGTACAAAAAATGAGGCGAAGTACCAGGCCCTCATTTCTAGCCTCGAGATGGCCCACGAGATTGAATTTCCCCGCATTCATGTGAAAGGGGACTCTGAAATAGTCATTAAGTAGATCAACAATGACTATTTCATCAGAAAGCCAGAGCTCGTACCACTGTTGGAACACACTCTTCAGCTTATGGCCTAGTTCCCATCTCGACTAGAAGTCACTCATGTCCCTAAATCATAAAATGGTCGAGCTAACGCCTTGGCCAGCCTAGCTACATCACTTGCAGATCATGAACTGGATGATTTGTTTGTCCATGTGGCACACTGGAGAGTCATCCCTCCCGTCACTCCAGATGACAATGATGGCCACTAGGTGAGCCACCTTACCACCGACAGCTCAACATCAGGACCTCCAGGTCCCCCAGATGTAGTGATTGAGGTGACTCCTAACCGGAGAACCTTATATGTTGAGTACCTATAAAATGGTAATCTACCAGCAGATCGATCCAAGTGAGAGTGAATTCGACACCGCATGCTGTTGTTTACCCTCCAGAGTGGTCCTGGTCTTGAGAAGATCCTCCAAAATCATGGTTTTGATGGGTTTATCCTATATTACATTCAAGGAGTTGACATTTCTCAAGTCATGCAGGAGGTTAACGCTGGTTTTTGCAGTGCTCATTAGACCGGGCTGAAACTATCTTACCAGATCCGGAGACTGGGGTATTTTTTTCCCTCCATGATCTATGACTGCATCGAGTTTTCCAAGAGGTACCATGCAAGCCATGTTCTTTCCAATTTTCTACTTCAGCTGCCAGAGCCTCTTCACACTACCATGTACACTTGGACATTTGTAGTCTGGGGACTCGATGTCGTGGGACCATATCCCCGGGTAACAACTCTCCAAAAGGTTCTTCCTGACCACTACAGATTTCTTTTCTATGTGGGCAGAAGTGATTCCCCTCAAGGAGGTCAAGGCCCATTCTATCATTGACTTTGTGATCTCCAATATCCTTTACAGGTTTGTTGTCCCTCACGCCTTCCTCACCGATAAAGACACCAACTTTTGGGTAGCAAAGTTGAAGAAATTGTATGCAAAGTATGATATCCATTCTAACCATACCTCTAACTATCACGCTCAAGAAAATGGGAAGATCGAGGCATTCAACAAAACCCTCTTTGAAATTCTGCAGAAAATGGATGGTCAAAACAAGAAGAGTTGTCCAAAAAAGCTCCCCAATGCCCTCTAGGCTTCCCAGACGATGACCCGTAATTCCACATAGGTGACCTCATACTCCCTGGTGTACAGAACAGAGGTTGTCATTACCATCAAGATTCAGTTTCCTTCATTACACACAACAGTCTACGATCAGCAAGCACCAGATAAAGTAGCTGAAATCCATCTGGATGAATTGGAAGCCCTCTATGAGAGTAGTTTGCATCCCCTGAACAATATGGGGAGTCATCAGAACTAGATAGCTAGAGATTTCAACAAGAAAGTTTGCCTCCTCTATTTATTTCAAGTTGACGTGGTGTTGGCCTTGAGAAAACCAATGATACTTGGGTAGAAACCACCCAAACTAGATCCCAAATGGGAAGGACCTTACATCATTCACAAGGTTTATCCCAATGGAGCATACTCACTGGTTACCATTGCTGGTGAGCGTATAAATCCTCCCACCAATTCCAAGTTCCTCAAGAAATACTTTTCCTACGCAAATAGGGTCTTACATGACCTTAAACTATTATATACCTCATGACAATAAACTGTATTTCATCCCCCGTGACGTTAAAATACAGATGGTCCAATGCAACCTTATACTATCCAACGTCTTTTCCTCAAGATGTTAAACTGCATTGCACCTTCAAGAACTACGTATGTCTTGATTCACATCCTCATGGCATATGTAGGAACGCTCGGACACCTTGTCTTGAGTCTAGCCCCAAAATATTTTCTTTAACTACCCCACCAATTTGTAGTTCTCTTAGGGGATCCCGCAAGGTGTAGTGAAGACTACTTAGGACCCCACTCATGTCAGGATTACGATGATCACACTATGTTCCCGTCCTCAATCTTCTATTCTTCAACTTCCTCACAACATGACGTTAAACTGCATAGCACTTTCAAAACTATGTATTTCTTGATTCCCATACTCATGGGATACATAGTAACACCTAGAAGTTTCATCCGTAGGTCCATACCACTATTCTCTAACATTTTCCACCCCTTGGCCTAAGGTTTCTTCCCTGGAATTGCATGTTGTGTGATGTGGACCTCGTCCTCCTTCATGTCGAGTATGCTTTATCGCATCATGTGTATTCCCCCTAAGAACTTGTTTCTCCTATACGTGTCCAAGACATATGAAATTAAACTATGCCTCCTGGTCCCAGAGGAATTTAAACTGTTGCGTTCTTATTGCATGGCATTAAAATGCATTGGTTCGTCCCATCACATGACCCTAAACTGTGGCATTATCGTCCTGGACGCACGATGAAAAACAACACTACATTATGATGTCCTCACTCAGGGGGGGGGGAATCATGTTGGGTATTGGTCACCCACCATACCATGTTTCAATGCCCATATATTTCTTGATTCCTGTAGAGACACCTGGATTCTATGTCCTCAGTTTAATGCTTCACAAAAAAACACAAACCTATCCTAAAGGACAAACAATATCTATCAAATGCCACTTCTTTTGGTGCGTGGACCAGACCCCCAGGACCTTATCATTCCTAGCACTGGTACCTTATCATTCCATGTACAGAACTATGCAAGGCTTGATTCTCATTCTTATGGGATATGTAAGAACACCTATGCACTTTTCCTCGGGCCAAACCTAACTTTAATTTTCAGTCCCTCGACCTAAAACCTCCCCAAGGAACACATGGTGATCTAGGCTACATGCCCTCATTCACATAATATTTTATAATAACCTCACCACGTGTCTCTCTCATTCCTTACCATCTCCGGTCTGATATCTAAGACCTTAAACTAATATATTTCTACACCTTATCTGCAAGGTGTAAAGAAAACATACAGAACTACGTGTGTCTTGATTCCCATCCTCATGGGATACGTAGGAACGCCCAATTTTTTTCTTCGGGTCCATCCCTAGGAATCTTAAATCATACCCCTATTTTCTGGGCTTCTTAGTCCAAACTCTTATTGGAATATTCCGTGTAACTAGCACCCCTTGATCTCTTATCCACATCGAGATATGTATTGTACCGCACATTCCCATTCTGGGGACCACGTCCTCAATGCATGACTTTAAACTATGATTGTACCCTGAACAGGATCAGGATTCCCTATGATAATTATGGGATGCATCAGTTTCCTTGCTAGAGAGGTCATGTCTGAAGTAGGAATGACCCTTGATCAGACCGATGCACTCGCCCAACATGTTTCTACCACGGTGGTGTAATCACAAGAGTGTTGGACACCATCTGAGTAACCAATCACTCCACCACCCATGCTTTGGATACCCTTTATTTGGACCCTCATCCTCCTTCATGTTTAAAGGAAACCCCTAGAATTATGGGAGCTTGGCCTATGGATCACCTACTATCCCAGACCAATGTTTTTGAAAACCAAATGATGAAATTTCGATTCATCCATTGTTTTTCAAACACAGTCAGCAGTCAGCCCTCGTTTGTTATCCCCATATCTAGATAATATAATAGGGATGTTGTGTTTCAAACATGGTCAACAATTATCCTTGTCACACCACCCCCACAGTGTTCCTAATTCTTGGTATCCTGATTCACACTTTCCACTCCCCTATATTTTAATTGATTCTAACTCCCCTAGCATTACCCCGCTCGTGCACTACAACACATTGGGGAAATTATAATTAGGCTACTCCGAGGACATTATTCTCTAGCCAGTTCTATCCCTTTCTTCTCAGAATCCCAAATGAGTCATTTCTACCCCATATTTCTGATGTTTTGTTGGCACCCCACATTCAAAAAAAAAGTAATAACGTGAGCATCCCTTGTTTCTCACATCGGGGATGACCCACGTGACATTAGGGATGAATTTATAATTATTTCATGATTGTGGTACGAATGAATTAAAATAAACAAATAAGTTAATAATTTGTTCATGCACGCAGTCCAGATTAAATAGTTTCAAAGAAGAATAAGTTTATGAGTTCGGCCAAAATAGGGCCATTAAGGATCGACGTTTTGGATAAATTTCTCCAGTGTTTCCATCCTCCGACTAGTGGCCGCCAATATTCCTTCCCTCTCCCCAAGATCCTTATCTTTATTTGTAGGTGCAGAGCATAACTCATTAACCCTTTCGTATGCATGTGATTGCTCAGTTTGGATCTCAATAATTTGGCAATTCACCTACACTATCTGCTCCTGATCATCCGCCAGTTGGCCACTCAATTTGTCGATAAGCTTGGAGTGGTTCACAATGGATGTCTCCCTTTCATTCACTTTCTCTTCAAGGCATCAGACCTTCTGCCCCACCTTCATCAATCCTGAGTATTCTATGACTATTTATGGCATTAGGTAATTTCAAAACATTGGATATTCTCACGTATCTTCTCCTCCATGTAATCACAGATCATTACGGGAAGATGGTGAGCATTTACCCCTCCATCCTAGATAAAGCGTATCCAGATGCGGAGAGACCCCATCCTGCTTAGCCATTCTACATGTGGCTGGATGATAAAGCATTTGATTCACTTCCATTCTTTATCCAGTGTCTAATGGATCTCCTAATCAGCGTTCAATTCGGAATAGTCTATCTCCTCAGGGTCCGCATGCCTCTACTCAGGGAAAGCATCATGGAGTTCATCAACAGGGTCCTCTTATGGAATTCCTTCTTCTTCAATGACTTAACCCATGTCAGGATGGAACTCCACCTCGACAACATTTCTTCCCATTATCCCAACCTTTTTCGCATCAATTATTAGGGCAGGTCCACCTTGAACAGTTTCTTCTGTATGAGCTAATGTGGTCACCGGCTGGGCTCCTGCGGATGTTCTAGACCCAATGGTCTGTCGAGCCTCCAACCATGAAATCATTGCATTGGGGATCTGTGTCTTGGTTAACTGAATTGCCCAGCAAATTATAGAGCCATCAAAGTTAAAGGATTATGGGAACCAAGAATGACAGCATCCAGGGCTTGATTCATAGAGGGAGCTTCCACCACAGGAGATCCTTCGGCACGTGTTAACTCGTTCACTGGCACCAACTCCTCTCAGATCATGGGGACATCAGGAAGCTCTTAGGCTTCCATTTCGTATCTTCCTTCCGGCTCGTCACTACCTATTACAACCATAACTAGTTCCCCACCTTGTTTGGTTATGAGGATAGGTTCCTGAGAACATACCCTTACATCCGTAGGTGCGTCTTCATCCCCTACAGGGAAGGCTTATTGGGCACCCTCACCCATGTGTTCCTAAACGGGACAGAGTTCGGTTGATAGATTGGGATTGTGAGAAGATAAAGTCTTGTAGGGATAAGAGTCAAACATAGCTCAAGTTGCTCAGCCAGTTCTGCATTAGAGCCTACAATTTCGCCACTATCTCGAGAGCTTCGCCGGTGAGAAGGTGCTTTTGAGGTTACCTAAACACCAATACCTTCAACTTGGTTCTCCTCTTCTTCATCATCTCCACCTTCTTCCCCTTCTTCCTCTTCTTCTTTTTCCTCCCCTATGCTTTCATCCTCGGATGGCAGATTCTCTGGGTCATGTTTCAAAACCAGAATCACTTTCAACAGGAGATTTGTTTCTACATACCACCACCGCTTGAATGAGTACATATCCATATCTCTCAGGTATGCATGCTAGAGATGAATGTTTACCCTATCCATCATTTGGATATGCCCTATGTATGGCAGATCGATCCTGATGCATACTAGCCTCCGCCACAACTCTTCGGTGGACTTAAACTGTCACAACATTCTCCAAGTAGACCACATAGAGGGGAAGATATAATCAGCAGTTGGCTTCAGTTCAGGAGGTTCCTAAGTATCTTTCCTAGATTTTCCCTAGATGTCCCGTGAGTTCGTACACTAGACCACCCCCCTTGGAAGGTGGAGGCATGTTATCGTCTTGCGATGATCCAGCCAATGAAGTGTCAGCCTATGCCATTCTACCCACCCAACCCATTATTTGTCTCCCCACTCCCTTGGCACTTAATCTACCTCCCTGCTCTTCGGGCTCTGCACTGGTCTCTCTAATTTTCCAAATTCATTTCCAAAAAATCGCCTCGGGATACGTTTCTATCAAGTGTCTGGCATAATCTTTTGACAGGCATTCACTGACGTGGGTCGGGTGGAGAGTGATGATTTCACCAAAGCTTGTTGTCGTAAACATAATCCAAAGTTGGAGGAGAATACAAGGATGTCGTTCTTCTTTATCTTTTGTATATAATTTCTCTGGAATCCGTTCCATGCACTCGAACTGCCTGGCAAACCTGGTCGGCACGTACGGTTCGCAGAAGATTTTACTGTCAATTTGGGATACTAATACACCACCCCATATGCTTTCCAGGTACTCCATCTGCTCCAATGGACCCATCCCCTCATCTACCACTTGACCAACTGGGGTCTAGAATGGGTGGAAGTCGAAATGGGTATGGCTACCGATCTTGATCTTGATCCCTTCTTCTCTAAGTGTCAGTGGGAGGATTCCAGTAATGTTCAAGAGGGTTGGACGCATGCCTTTAACGGAGGTAGAATGGAATTCGGGAAGTCATTCCCACCATTGTGGGATGTGAAACAACCACTAAGAATCTGTAATGGTCCGCATATCCTCTTGGGCATACTTCTCCACAAGATATTCCCTAAGATACTATACAGCTTGGCCAACACTAGAACCCCTATATTAACCATGTTATTCACCGCCATAATCCTTACCATCACTAGAATATTTGGGCGGACCCCATCCTTTTTTCCCTCACTGGAAACAACCAACCGCTCAATAATATAGCAAGAAACCCAGCATATCATACATTTGGGTCTCGACTTTCATTTATGCCAAATCCCCATGATCGCTACTATCCTACCACAAAGACCCTCAAGTATGATCCTATTATTCCCCTCTGAGATGTGTTCAGGCATTTCTTCCCTCTACCTGGCATCTTTAAAGCCGTGTCCCACATTAGAAAAGACTAAATTGTCCTGAATTAGATATTTCCTTCAGAATATATTTTATTTTCAGCTTCTCTTTAGCCAACTCTAGTAGGTTCCATGACAGGATGGGGGTACACGTCCTATCCCCCCAGACATTCCCCGTTAGGAGGAACTCATCGTACTGGTACCCCTCCAAGGGGATTCCACCAATGTAGTGGATGTCCCACAGACTGATTCCCACCTCCCCATGGAAGAGGTGGAAAGTTTTTGTGCCAAGAGACCAATAACTGAACAATTCCTAAACAAGGTCTTCCTGTCGATAGAAGTGAAATTGGGACATCCAAACAACTTTGAAGAGCCCAATAGATCACATCTCTAGACTGAACACCTCACATGTCCAGTATAACTAGTATGCCCATGTCTATTCAAAGGTGAATTTGCCTCCAGATCTAAAATCACATTCCTACCAACCCTTCTTATCATCAGTAATACTCCTTCTGAATGTTCTTAAACAAATAGCAGGAGATTCCTCGGGAACCGGGTCACTCTATAATAATAGCCCTGGTCATTGGATTTTGGACATAGATGATTGTGTTCTGTGTTTCTATAGAGGGATGACCATTTTTCATGATATGGAACTGCGGGAGACTTCCTCCCAGGTCACCAATGACCACTCTGTAGCCATCACGAAGTCGAGCATAAGCACCTCCTTCATAAGGAAAATGTTCTATAATGGAAAGCTATTGCTCAGGAAATAATCTTTTTGAGCTTGCATAAGCATGACAAAAATCTTTTGATTATCGGACACAACCCTCCTCGCATGAAGAATTTGGGGTTCCATATCATCTAAGTCCTCATTACAGCTGCAGTGGCCTCCCTCTTGGCATCAGTTTTTTGGGAAGCCATTTTGAAATCCCAAGGGGTGTGCGTGAAAGAATGAGGATTCGGCGCGAAAAATAGATGTCAGCGCGGTAGAGTGTCGATCTACGTAAAAAAGGTCAGGAAACGCATAAAACCTCGAGTCAGTTGTAGAAACTTGCACGTAGATCGAGACTATTTTCGCACATAATAGAAAAGAATCTATCAAGCAGAAAAAAAGTCAAAGTAGGGACGTAGGGGGGACCTTAGCAAATTTATCGGTGAGTACTGTGTCTTCCGCATGCGCGGAAGAGGTTTTCATTACCAAATGCCGTGTTTGAGAATACCATGTGTGTGCTTCCATAATTTGTTGTGTGACCATCAGAATCCGACCATCAGGTCTCCCTTCACCATTGATTCTGAGGGGGGGGGGATTTTTTGATGCAAAATTTCAGATAAGACCAGGATTGGGATGATAAATAACAACAAAGGTATTTAGAGTAGAAGAATAAGATTTCGCAACACGAGAGGTAGGGACACACAAGATTTAGGGGATGTGCGCAAGAGTCCCTCCAGCACGCAAAATCTTGCATGCCCAATGCGACGTCAAATGCAGACTTCTGCGACAACCCACCCGAAACCACCAAAGGCGTTGGAGGGCACACACCGGTGGTTGCGCACAACACTCACTCCAGTGTGAAAAATCTTATGCACCCAATGTCATGTCAAAATGACCCATTCAAGATGACATGCTCAAAAAATCAGTTAAGGCTTGAGCACGAAGGGAAATTGTGCGCACACGGTACCCAATGGCGCACAAACTCTTCTGTGCCCAATGCAACGTCACCCCCCCCCCCCCCCCGCGCAACTCCTCTTTTATGCATCCTTTGGGGGTTTCGGCTAAAAATTGAAAGAGCCCCCCGTAACATTGGGATGGTTATAGAAGACAAAACAATGATCTGCTGCATGAAAGATACCTCTTCTGAGATCATGCAAAAACAACATGGCATCAAGGTAATGGATCTTGATTGATATGCCTCCCAGGGGTCCCCCTTTGGGTGGTCCCATTTGGGTTTGACCCTCACGAATTTCCTTTTAACCCCAAGTAATTTGTGTGCAAATGAACTATCATGCGCACTAGATTCTTCTTACCCAGGATCGCATCATGGGCACTACATTCCTGTCTTTCACGCAACTGACTCATATTGCACACATCTTTCTGGTTTTCATGAAGCTATTCCATCTTCCGCATGCCCCCTGATCTTGCGCACGACCCTCCTTCTGCACTCCATGTGTCATACTTAACCTAAGGAACCATGTCTGAACCCCTCTTTTTTGTGATATATATATGTCACACACCTTTCTTTCATACAACCCTCCAGGATTGTATGAAGTAATTTCAAGGTTCTTTGGGCAGTGCTTTATGTGGCGTTGCTTAGCCTTATGCTTCTTTGCATAGGAACACTAATGATATTTATTTTTCGCATATCCACGCTAACGTGGACCCCTCAGTGGACCACTCTACAACACCCCATCACCATGACATTGCTGATGCTTTCCCTTCCTCATGGGCGGGTGGGTATCAGTTATGTACGTCATAGTGGGTGCCGAGTAAACTCACCTTGTCTGAGATGTTAGACATGAAACTACCAAGAACCTTCATCCTTATCACATGAAATTAAATTGTTGCCTCTCCCCATGAATCACACGCGGGTTACCCCAACTCAGACATTCTCCACGCCCGCTCGTCTCCATGAGAGTGAAATACTCCTCACATGTAATGAGATCCTCCTTGATGGAGCGGCGTCTGTCTGCTGGGAAGGGAAACCACTTTGGTGTAAGCCCATATCCTTTCTTGTGGGATACAACATCCCTGCTTCTCCTAAATTCTTTCTAGACAAAGACCAGAGGGGGGGTGGCCACCAGAACCCTCCTCTCTTCCATGCCAAATCCCCCTCCCATTGGGCTTTGTCACCACTCGGGCCTCCATCCTGGAGTAAGTCCCAATATCCATCTCCCTGGGATACTAATCACGTATAAGACCATGTTTCCTCTTTGGGACACTAACCACATGTAATCCCCTACTACACTTCCCACGGAAGCACCTTTTGTGATGTGATAGTTAGGTCATTGTTTCCCCTTGTTTCTCACACTGAGCATGACTCACGTGGGACTAGAGGAAGTATTGATCACGAAACTCTCTGTGGGAAGCCTTGAGTGTAAGCCCCACACCCATTCCCAACTACATGGACTTTGATCCTTACCAAGGTAGGGTACATAGAATGCCTCCAAGAGGTTCAATCCCAACACCCATTGGTTCTGACCCCCTTCCAATCAGTTCGAAAAGCCTTCCGAACTACGTGGAAATTGATCCTTACCAAGGAAGGGTACGTAGGAATCCTCCCTGAGGTTCAAGCCCAACAACCATTGGTTCTGACCCCCATCATGTCGGTTCACCAAAAATTCTGAACTACTTGGACTTTGATCATTTCCAATGCAGGGTACGTAGGATGCCTCCCTAAGGTTCAACCACAAAACCCATTGGTTCTGACCCCCTTCACGTCGGTTTTCTAATCCTTCTGAACTCTGTGGACTTTGATCCATTCCAAGGCAGGGTATGTAGGAATCCTCCTTGAGATTCAAGACAAACACTTACTGGTTATGAAACCCTTTCACATTGGTTCACCTTATCCCCACTTGATGTTAAACTAAATGTCCTCTTTGTATCCGACATGACATTAAAATATACCCATTTAAACTACGTAGGTTTCATCCTTGCCAAGGCAGGGTACACAAAAACCTTTATGAGGTTCGACACCATCCAATAATAAGCCGTTGTGACCCATGCAGTGGTAAGACATTGTGACCCCATCCAGTGGAAAGCCATTGTGCCCCCATTCGACGACAAGCTGTTGAATTCCTCAATAGATGGTAAGTCGTCATCAGATGAACTACTTCCCTATCTCCTATACAAGGTACGTAGGAAGCCTCCCTGAGGTTCACCCCTAAACATTGGTAAACCTTGGTGTCCCCCCTATTGGGACCCACATGTCTGGTCCGCCCCTCGATCATCAGACCAACCCGAGCTGCTAATCATGTGTAAGCCCTACCATTTCATCGGGCTGCTATCCTCTACAGAAATCACAATTTCATGCCCCAACCCAGAGGTTCCACTTCCTCCAATTCCCATCCATATGGATCACCTCCTTCGAAATCCCATCACCCACCAAACTACATGGACTTTGATTCCCTGCCATGGTTATACGTAGGAAGTCTCTTCAAGACTCAAGACTAACATCACTGTCATCCTCACGTCAGTTCCATTTCTTTGTTCATCAACTCTCAACCCTATATCATTAATCCTGATTCTCACCCGAGCCTCCATATCCTGATGGGATTAGGCCATCTCTTTTCCTCAATGGTCCTAGCAGCAATCAGGTAACTAACCACGCGTTAGCCCCAATATTAGTGCTCTATATTGACGTTTCACCCATCTAATCCACTCTAATCAGTGTTATGATCAGTTCGATCCATCTCTGCTATATGTTAAACTTGTGACATACCGGTGTCAAACATGAGATGCTAAGGAAAATCTGAGAGACATGCCTATGGAATTTAATTCCCCGCACTCGACGTGGGATGCCTCGAGATTCCGCGCTCTCAAGAAGACCTACCATAAGGGGAATAAATCTATATGCACCAGTGTTATGGCATCCAAATATGCCAACGATGTCCAATATGACTACCCCCCGACTGAAGGTTGTTGAACTAGCCGAAGCCTTGGGAATGTCCGGACAGAAGCAACGTAATTAACCAGTGTCCATGAAGACATGGAATTGGGAAGAGTCTCACGAAAAACGTCTTAAGTCTATAAGGGAGACCTGGACTAGGTGACAAGTTCTGACGAGAAATCCACAGAAAGATGAACTGACATCCCATCATCCCATTATGATCAAGGAGAAATCCACAGAAAGATGAACTGACATCCCATCATCCCATTTTGATCAAGGAGAAAACTCCCCTAAATTAGTGACAGATGTTGCCCGCCTTTGGAAAGCGAGAATGTGGGGAAACAAACAGTACATCCTCCTCAAACAGAAGAATGTGGATACCCTGACAAAAGCATAAAAAACAATGTCAATTTTCAATAAATTTTCTTGATAATAAATTTATAAAATTTTAATCATTTAAGTAATTACAAGTGGTTCTTATCCCTCCCTTAGAAATGGAAACACTTCATTCCCCCACTTTACAACACATTGAAACATATAGATCAAAAATCCCTGAAACAAATTCATTATCAATATACTTATCAATATAAAAGAAGTTATGATCTTCTATAAAGATGGACCACATGACCCTTATGTGGTGATCTATAGAAGTTCATTCAAAGAAGAGGTAATCACATTAATTTCTATCTTTTTTTAGTTATTTGTTACCTCCTCTAAATTGTTGGTATTTGTCATAAAATAATAAAATTAGTATCTTAAATATATTTAAATGTTTTTATGATTATAAAATCTTTATTATCCACCCTATTTCTCATCAAATAGGAAGTGAATGTATCACTCATGCATTCATATGGCTAAACCACTCAATATAGTGATATAATTCATTTTCCACAATAATATTTCATGGATCGTTTTTATTATGGATTTAATATTTATATTTGATATTTATTTTATAATTATACTTATTAAATTATTAGATCATATCTACCTTCTAGTATATTAGAAAATAATAATGTTACCTATGCTTACGTGTGGACTACCACCTCCACAAATATGTGATTTTATTTTCATTTTAATTTTACTTGAATGATAATAAGGTTATATTTAATGAATAAATATGATATATATGATATAATAATTATTATGGAATGGTTTATTATTATTTAACATTATTTTTATCCATTCGTTTTAAAATGAAAACTTTGTTAATGTGCACAAAAGACCTACCTCTCTATGAATGTTAGATTTTATTTTCTCATCTTTAACTTTTAGGAAAGACTCTAAATATTAATATAAAGATTATATATTATATTTATATCATTATTAAAATTATGTATATGATGTAACCATTATAAATGTAAAATGACTAAAACCACCGAATCAAACAAACATGGATAACAAAGCAATTATTACTGATAACATTGATTTTAATGAAGAATTATTAATAAAATGGTGATAAATGAAAAAAGATAAATCATATATGGTTATATATGTATGATTATTTTATTTGAAATAAAATTATAATAAATATAAATTTATTATGAATGGTTCATACACATAATAAATAAATGAAACATGAGGTAAGAGTTTATTTAACAATCTCATCATAATTCTATATTGTGTATTCTTATGTATCTATTAGTGGAATTATTTTAATTATATATATATAAAAACAATATATTTTATTCACCTATTTTTAATTATGTAAATAAAAAAATTTCCTTTCATTTTATACACTTTATGTACTAAAGATACTAGAAACAAGATTTCATAAGTAAAACCTACTCGGTTTTCTTCTTCGTCGGGATTACTTTTCTTTACATACACATATTTTCCTTCAAATGATTTAAATAATATTTTTTATCTTCCAATTATATTTTAATATAATTTTACCAATGCTCTAATTTTTAAAAATGGTTAAAATTTAATCTTTATGTCATTTCTTAAAGAGTTACATTTGGACTTTTCTTATAAAAAATGGAAGGAATGTTTTTTCTAAAATATTAGGGATAAATTTAATTTCACACTATCATAAGGGATGAATAATTTTAAGCTCATATTAAATTTTTATAAGTATAATTTCAAAGAAAAAATTTTCCTTGATATTTGATAAAATTTTATTTCAATATGAAAAGGTCATATTGGACATGTAATCATTAAGTGATTTTTTTAATTTAGATAAATATGTGTCCTCATTATTTGGTGAATATTTTTCTATACTGGGGATGTAATATATAGATTCCATTTCCATATTACTCTGGATGGTTTATGATTATTTTAATTGATTGGGGAAATTATTTACAATTCAAATGATAATTTTTCAATACTATTGTTTACATTGACAATGTTGCACAATTTTTTAAGATGAATTAATTAGACATAGTAATTAATGGGTGGGACCCACTATAACCCCAAGATTCATCAATAGAACTAACGATAGAAACAATTTTTAGGGTTTGGTTTATAGATTACTTTTTATATATGGTTTCATGACATGAGGCCTTGGTGGTAAAATTATGATGTCCGACATTATGCAATCAAAAATTATGAAACAAGTTATTTTTGTCCTTCTGATTATTTATATTTCCCTATTATAAATGGATTTAGCTCCTTAATATTATTTTATTAGATATATAGAAAATTTTATTATTTTATATCTTATTCAAATTATGAATGTTTTATTTAATTTTTTCCTCTATTATATGGATACCCTTACTAATGATCTAAGATCACCCCTTTAATATGTTTCGTTTCTATAAGACACTAGTAAGTGTATTATAATTGATATTAATGGATATATTAAAGATAATAGGGGAACTCGCAGATATAATAATAAGTTATATTTTATGTTTTCAAACATAGTTAAAGATTCAAATAATTATTTATTTTCCAAAGACTATTAAACTAATTGATCATTATGGATTTGATTGATTTTCTCTAATACTAGTGTAATAAAGTAACTACAGACCCTGAGATACTACTTTCATAGTATTATAAGAACTATATGTGAGTGTAATACCATATACTCGTTAAATGAGTTTCATATTTTGTGATGAAAATAATTGAATGTCGTGAGGATATAACAACACCAATTTTTTATTTAATCCTTATAAAATTTTTAGTAATATTAAAAATACTGGTCGATAATCATGTTCCTATTTTGAGATTTGATCAATCAAAAAATAAATAATATAATAATTTTTCTTTTTAAATTTTGAAGGCGAAATCATTTAATATATCTTAAATAGAGCCCTAAATTGATATTTCAACATTATCATTGTCTTCATTTTTTGTTTTTTCCTAGAAGATGTGTGATAATTTTTTAGGATTCAGACCATGGGAACATAAATTAATAGTAATTAGTTAAATTATAGAATTATTAGAATAACAATAAATAAATGTTTTTAGTAGGGAATTTTGATTTGGGGCCAGAGCCTCATTTTTATTATTAAATCATTGACCACTTTCGGAATTGGTAGAGGGGGAACCATTACATATCCCGATGTCCTAAGACCATGTGTCTGGAATACAAGGCCCGAAATCCCATTTTTTTGGCCCAAATAGCCCTTTGATGAATAATACTGCTTTAGTTCCTGAGCTTCTAAAATACCTCCTATATTATCGCCACCACTACATTCCCTACTACAGTTCCTCCACCGATATAGTTTCACCACTACTACAGTCCTACCTCATATACAGTACTACTATAGTACCCTGCTATATTATTGCAACAATACTCATGAATTCCTCCCCTACCCGGATTTGATCCAATGTCTATTTGGATGCCAAGTCAGAGCCTCTAACACTTGAGTAAATTCCCATTATCAGGAATTGTGATTTGGCAAAGACATGATATATGGGATTCAAAATGTCTTATTAGAGGTTTTTTGGGTTTGATATTTTTTATTGTTTGACTAATCCATGATAACTAGATATGATAAATTGATTTATAATATAAAAAATAATGAAAAATTAATATTACTCATATTAAAATATATTAAGGGTGAATATTTATATTTTTTTCTAAGGCTATATTATGGAATATGTTGATATTTAGAGTTTTTGTGAATATGGATTATTTTATAAGGCCCAAAGAGATTTTTTTGAGATATGGAGTTGGTGAAAATTCTATTACATTATTATTGTTTAGGAAAGGGAAGAAGCCTTATAAAGAAAAGAGAATTTTTCTTATATGTTGGATTTTTTTCAACATATGAGTCACCTCAAAAATTATAAAAAATGTTTTTTTTGATTTGAGGTGAAGGTTACTTACAAATCTTTAATTTTTAGAAATAAATCATGAGGTTTTTTGATAAAGTATATTAATGTTTGGCCCCAAGAATAATCGTTCAAGAAATTTTTTAAATTACTCAATATTTAAGGTTCTCTTTATGGTAAGTTAGGGTCACTTCAGGACATTTAATGGTTATTATAATTGGTAAAATACTCAATAGGTAAGGTCCATTATAAGATATGATATAGTTACCCAATGATATATATGGGTTATCATACTTTTTCTGGTAATCAATTTCTAATGGAATATTTATCATACGAAAGTTCAAAACTATGATTACTGGGGTTAAAATTGTTATATATAAGGGTAACAATATAATATATAATAAGAAGTAATCGTTACTCGTCTTCTATGGTTAAATCAAGATCTTTTTTTTAAAAAACGGACTATGATGGACTAGGGAAAAAGATTATATATAGCTTCTTGGAAACTTCATATGTGATTTGGATGACTCATAGTGGATCAAAAATCATGTGAAATATCTCATAAATAAATCAATATTTACTAATATGGTTGTGATTATCCAATATCTTCAATTACATTGAGAATAAGTTGTTAATTATTTGAAGTGGTTTGTGTGTTTGAATTTTTAACTTAAATTTCAATTTGACCATGGATTAGTGTATCCTAAAATATAGATATATTTGAATTGAGGTATTTCATGTTTTTTAGTAATTTTGGTGGAGTAGATAGAGGAAGGTGAATGCGGAGATATGTTTTCACAAAAATATATAAAAATAATAATAATAAGAGCACAAACTTGGTTTGTGTGAGATTATTAGAAATGTGTTGTGTATTGAGAAAAAATTAATTCCAAAACTATTCTAAATAAAGAAGAATAAAAAGGGATCTATAAATTAATTAGATAAAATAATTTAAATGAAAATAATAATCCACACCACATTGAATAGGAAGAAAATAGTTCAAATTCTTTTGAGATATAATTATTTAATTCTTATATCATGTACCCATGTACTAAATATACTCATTATATCCACAATGATGATTACATTAGACTATGTGATGTCTTATTTTTACTAAGAAAACAAGGAAATATTGACTCATTTTGGTTAATGAAACTTATACATCATGTTTTGTATGTTTTTTCTTTCCTCAGTTTATAATAGATAAATAGTTAGATCATTCACCCTTAAAAGTGATAAAGGATGTTTTTTTATGGAATCATAAATTCTAATAATAGTTTTTTTTACTAACTCACCAACATCCCAGTGAACCAGAATCTTTCCCCAAGCCATCAAAATTAGAATCATGGAATTCTAATTTTCATATATAGATAAATATGTTTATTTTTTTTTAATAATTTTTTTGAAAGAATCAATAATTTATATATATATATATTGAGGAAATAACGCGATCGTCAATATTTGAATACTTACACTCTATTTTTTTAATGAGTAGTGATTTCCTAGGTTTCTTTGGGATGAGATGTGATGTCGTATGTCGCTGAGGTGTCTATGGGAGGGATGTGATGTGGTATATTTCCTAACTATCTACAAGTCATATGTGATGTTGTATGTCGCCCAGGTATCTGTGGGTAGGATGTGATATGGTATGTGTCCTGGGTGGGTGTGGGTGGGTTGTAACGTGCACTTTAGGAAGAGGTGGTAGTGGATGGCGTTTTCCGTTAGGAATGAGTGGCTAATAGTGGGAAGTTGTGTGGGGTACCCTATTATCAATGTCAATTATATTAAATTACATGAGTTGTGATATTTTGTGGGTGTTACTTGGTGAGATAGGGATGGTTAGTATACCTATTAGGTGATGTTTCGTTCTGTTTTTCTCATGGGGGCATTAGTATGATCCTTTCACATGTGCATGAGAGACATTGGAGTTCCTACTGAGCATACATGTATGCTCAACATACATATATAAAATTTATTTAAATCCTATAGGAGTATTATGTAGACCATTTTGGGTGTTACTAGATCGGGCTTTGGGATAGTTACTAAGTCGCTACATAAGCTTTCTTTTGGGTACTTTCCTTTGGAGGTTTTTTTGTATGAGTTCTATTATACACATTATTCTGGGATGGATTTATTCTTTCTTTTATTTTATATATTAGTGTTATTTTGTGGATGATCCCTCATATCTCCCATTACTGTTTTTAAAAAGCTCCATGCCTTCCATATTTTGTGATATGTATACCCTTGGTGCTAGTCACCAACCCAGGGCCTACTGGAGGTAGGACATAGGGGTCATTATCTTCCTTTCATAATTTTAGTTCTAAGAGGGGTTTCTTTGGAAGGAGGGGGTCATGACACAATATGATACATGATGTTCCTGGTTTAACTCAAATGGCATATTATTAGTTTAAAATTTACATATTAGTTCAAAAGGTTTTACCCACTAAAAATAGATAAAACATGCACAAATTATATTTTTATTTTTTTAAAATGATTTATATTTCATTTTTGACAAGTTGGAATTATTATCAAATCAAAAATGACACACGATGTAGTTTTTATGACTCAATGTTCATGTATCATGTTTAAAATTATTTTTTTAAAAAAAGATACAGGTGTCATACTAAAAACCAGTAAAATGAATTAGGATTGTTTTAATACTTTAAAGAAACGATCCATAAGTAATTTGGGGGGGTTTAAGTATCTACATCACCTTAATCTATCATACTTTGTGGCTGGAATGACTTCATGTGCATGTTTTAATTGAAGATATAAACTAATTTTAGTTGAAAATACAACTGACATACTCAAAATTGAGAGAAAAAATATGATTGGTTTGAAACATTAGGTTAACAATCCTTATGTAATATTTTTTTGTGTAATAATCTGATGAACCTCAATCTGATACATGATGTCTTAGGTATGACTCAAGGTGCCTCTTATTAGTTTAAATTTGATATTTTAGGTAAAAAAATATCTCTCGTTGAAAAATAATAAAACAACTCTGATTATCATGATAATTTTATAAAATTATTAATAAGTCATTCAGAATGTGTAGGAATTAGTCTCATATAAAACCCACACATGATGATGAAATTATGACTCAATGTTTGAGTTGTAATTTTTAAAATGAAATTTAGTAAAAAAGAAATGTGAAATACTCAAAAAAGTGAAAACACATTCATATTGTCCTGATACTTTAGAAAAACAGTCCACAATTCATTTAGGAAGTGTAGGAATCAGCCTTAAATCAATCTAATATATTTTGTTATGAGAATGACTCAAATTGTGTCTTTTTATTTAAAATTTACAGTAATTGTTGTAAAAAAGAAAAATAACATACTCAAAACTTAGTAAATATATTCATATTATTCTCACAATTCAGAAAAATAATCCATATGAAAATTGTGATGTTTAAGAAGCAGTCTCAACTCAATCTGATTCATGATGTCCCCGTTTTGATTTAAAGTGTCTATTATATGTTTAGAATAGATATTTTAGTTCAAAAAGTGTGAGTCACTGATCAAAATCAAAGCTTTCTCAGACAATATTTATAATTTAGAAAAATAATTCATATGTCATTTTTACCTGTATGAATCCATGAAACATAAAGACAACACACAATGTTTCTTGTATGAATCAAACTGAGTGTCTCTGATTTAAAATGAAAATTTATTAAAAAATAATAATGAAACACTCAAAATCGGGAAAACATTTTCAAATTGTTTGATACAATAGGAAAAAAATTTATATGTTATTTCGGACATTTAGGAATCACCTAAACCTCAAAAAGATTCATGGTCTGACCGGAATGGCTCCAAGTATATCCTTTTATTAAAAATTGTCATTAATTTTAGTACAAAATAAAAATAAAAAAATAAAAACCAAAAAAACACATTCATATTGTTTTGATACTTTAGGAAAATAATCCATAAGTCATTTTTGATATGAATGAATCGTACATACCTCAATTCAATAAATGATATTCCCAGCATGACTCAAAGTGTCCATTATCAGTTTAACAATGACTTTTCAGTTCAAAAAGTTTCACTCACTAAAAAACAAAAAAATGTACTCAGTTTGAATTTATAATTTCATACAGTGATTCCTTGGTTATTTTTTATTTTTATAAATTACTCTCATCCCAAAACAACATGCAATGTGACTATTATGACTCATAGTGTCAGTTTCATATTTAAAATGACATTTTAGTAAAAAATTGAGTGACAAACTCAAAACCATGAAAATGCATTACGATGGTTTAACTACATTATTAAATTGATAAATAAGTCATTTATGACATGTATGAATTAATTGAACCAAAATCTCATACATGGTTTGACCAATACGACTCCAAGTGGATGATTAATTTAAAATTAACATTAATTTATGTGAAAATGACAACTGACATACTCAAAATTGAGAAAATGATTTCATATAGATTTGATAATTTGGGAAAATAATCCAAATAAATTTGTGATGTGTATGAATCATTTTCCCATCAATATAATACATGATGTTCCTGATAAGACTCAATGTGTCAGCTATTAGTTTGAAATTGAAATTTTATATAAAAAATCATGACACACAAAAACAATTGTCAACCATACTTCAATTACCATGATAATTTAGAAAAAATGATTCAAATTTCATTTTTTATGTTTATGAATCAATCTCACATCAAATAGAGACACTATGGGATCTATATGACTCAAAGTTATCATTTCAAATTTAAAATAACATTTTATTAAAAAATAGAAGTGACATAATCAAAACCCTGAAATCACATTCAGATTATATTGATACATTATGAAAAAATATCCATAATTCATTTGGCACATGTTGGAATCAGCCACACCTCAATCCTATGCATGGTTTTACTAGTATGACATTATGTTCATGTTTTCAATATATAAGTTCCATTTCATTATAAAACGGGCATCACATGTCCAAAATAGAGAAAATGCGTGTATTTTGTTTTCTCATAATTTTATCTAATATTAAATAATTAATTTCCATTTAATTTTTGACTACAATTATTTTGTTAATTTTTAGAATAAAAATACTTGAAGATAAAAAATAATGGGGATGATCTCCAAAAATCAACTACAATTATAACAAATACATAGTGTTCCGAGTATGAATCAAAGTTTAGTTAAAAATTATCATAGTCTATTTAATTTATATATTTATATTATTACAAACATAAGTATTTTTTATAAATTTTAATTCTTTTGGTCAAGTTAAGATGGTTTTTTTGGAATTAACATTATCTGTGGATTGGTTCCCAAGACAAATTATCATTTTCTAATGCCTATAATAATTTATATTTACTCATTTAATTGTATAATTATATAAAGTGTCTATAATAGAGTGGTTTTTATTGTATTTGTGATGTAAATTTTATTTCATTTATAATATATACTGTACCCATGTAATGTTTTTTGTGATATCTGTATTGCACCTGTACTGTTTTTGGTGTTGCAGTGTGCGATAAATTTTGCGGCACACTATCTTATGCCACATTTTCACCACTAAATAAAAGTGTTGATAAATGGGGTTCTTTATTAGATGTTATAAAAATTTTCATAAATAAATCATTTTCATCTCTTTTTAGAATTGACATATAAGCCCTTTATCAGTGATTTTTTTTTGAGCTTATACAATCCTAGGGACTTTATTTGTGCTCTGGTAGTCAGTCCTTTTTTTGACTAACAAAATGACTAATTTATCTCCGTTAAAGGCTTATTTTTTGTAGTGGATGAAGCTACAAATAAAACATGTAATATCATAAATAGATATATATTTATACCTCTGTTAAATAAAACTCACTATAGGAAATGGAATAATATAAATTTAAAGGTTGGCTAGATTAAAGTATTTGGATGGATGGTTTATAGTCAAAATAAAAATTATTTCCTTGGATAATTTGACCATAAGGGTGATGAAGGAATATTCTATGGAAATTATTACACATCCAAGTCAAAAAGGGTTTTCAAAAAAATTTCAAATATTTTAGAAGAATTAAATCATGTTAAATTAGAAGAATGTTATAATTTTGACCATAATATAACTGAAATTTATGATCTATGTGACTCAATTGAAAATATGAGACATATACGTCTATTTGAATATAAATATTATAAATAATTGGAACTTTTTTTCCAGAACCAAATACTGAACTGATGGATACCACAAAAAAAAAAGAAATTGTGCTACCAAGGTAGCATATAACCATTAAGGATCATTCATTATGAGTAGTTATATTAAGCTTAGATAAAGGAATTAGAATAAGGAGTGTAGGAAGCCTTATAGAGTTTTCATCCTTTATATCTCAATTAAATCTAACTTCTATAGAAGATTCCTTAGTAGATGATTGTTGGGTAGTGTAAATACAATAATAATTGAACCATTTATAGAGGTAAAACATATGAAAATTTGTTGATAGATTATATGACAACCATTTTATATAGAAAAAAAAGAGTTTTTAAGAATAAACTTGATGATCATGGTGTGATCACTAGGAATAAGGATACACTACTAGTTAAAGGTTATAATTAAAAATAATGAATATATTCTAAAGGGAACTTTTGAAATATATCTATATTATAAGTTGTTAAGATTATCTTAGAACATGCCTCAGATATGAATTTTTAATTATATTATGTGGATGTAAAATATTCTTTTCAAAATATTTTTCTTAGGGAGTAATTTTTACTAGAATAACCACCAATTTTTGAAAATCCCCCTTTTATTAATTTAGTTTTTAAACTACCCAAATCTCTATATGGATAAAAACAAAAAACTAGAGCTTTTTATGAATATTTAAGTTCAATTATTTTAAGTAATTTTTTTATTAATTGGTAAGGAAGATCTTAATCTCTTTAAAAACAGTTTATCTTTAGTTGTTTTTTAGTTTATATATATCACGATAATGTTATATTTTATTTAGAAAAAATAAATTATGTTTTATATTTTCAAAATTAATTGAAAAATAATTTTAAACGACCATTATGGGTGACTTAAATTATTCTTTAGGTTTTTAGATTTATCAAAATGAATTTTGAAATGCGCTAAATTAAAGAAAATATATACATGAAATACATGAAAGGTTTTGACTCAAAATTTTTTAAGTAAACATTAACCCCTATTAGTTATAAAGAAACTATTAACAAGGGTGAATCTAAAAAACCAGTTAATAATAATCATTTTTTAGGAGTAATTGGGAGTCTATTGTATTTGTCTTCTAGTGGATCGTACATTATGTAAACAGTGCTTATTGTTTCTAGAGTTCAAGAAAATATTTCAAAATCTCATTTAAAAGATACCATAAGAATATTGAGGTCTTTATAACAAAACGTTTCTATTTCGTTAAAATTTTCATAAACTACTGATTTAAATTTAACATCATATTTGGTTCCTGACTTTGGTGGTTATAGACTATATAAGAATAATATATCCTAAACCCTTAATTTTCTAGGAAAATTCCCTATATCCTGATCTAGTAATAAAAGCACTATATTGAACTATCTACATTCAATACAAAATAAATTGTGGTTAATTGTTGTTGTGCACAATTATTGTGGAAGAACCACACCTTATTGGATTTGGTATTCAATTATAAAATTTTTTCAATAAAAAATGACAACACAAGCAATGCCAATATTTCTAATAATATGAAAAACTATTATATAATGATATATATAGACCAAAGGAATCATTTATTAATAGATCATGCTAAAATAATATGATATTACTCTTGAGTTTATCTCTAATGATAATTAGTTGAAGAAATATTTTCTAAACCAATTACATGTGAATGTTTTGATTTTATCAAAAGTGAATTATAATTATATATTTCTAAAAGTATATTAATTTTTTTTTATTTAATTATCTATTATTTATTTTAATATATTTAAATAGTCTATTATTTTTTATTTTTGTGTGATATTTTTTTGGAAAGATATATTTATTTCTCTTAGATAGTACCTTATTTTATTTATTTATTAGTGACAATTGACCAAATAAATTCATTTGGGTACTTGAATATTTTTTGATATGGGACTATGACCTAAAATTAGATTGACTAATGAGAGCTTTTCCATTTAGATAAGTATCATCTTCTTAATGATGAATCATCTCCCTATACTTCCATAACATTTTTTGACATTCAACCAATCTTGTATGAAATTATAAATTTGAAGCATAGTAATGAGGGAAGTCAATGTCCTTCTATGAAATCTATAGGTATTGCACCAAAAAAGGTACTTATAATAAAATCCATCTATATAGTGGTGATGAAGGGTAATGAGATATTACCAAAGAATTTGATTCAATTTTATCATTCGGATTTCATCATTGAGGATACGAAGTCATGTTTTATATTTTAGAAAGAAGTTAATGAATTTATATGGAACACTAAGTTATTATTTAATCAACAATAGAATGTTAAATCTTTCAGAGTTAATGGTAAGGTAGTGACTTTTTTCTACTGAGTTGTATAAGACTCTTTATTACCCATATTATTGGGATTTTAGTTTTAGTTAGTACTTGGTGGATATAATATTAGTTTGACTAACAGTGGTGTTCATGTTCTTGTTTAGTACCTCATACTTTGAGAAAACCCAATAATGGATT
Organism: Viscum album; assembly: GCA_963277665.1. Classification (NCBI taxonomy): domain Eukaryota; kingdom Viridiplantae; phylum Streptophyta; class Magnoliopsida; order Santalales; family Viscaceae; genus Viscum; species Viscum album. Next base: position 293,435,379 of record OY728139.1, read on the forward strand.
TACCAGGAGAGTGTAAATTTTTTAATACATATTTGTAAATAAGGTTATCCATATATCTAGTGAGACAGATAAAATTTTAATTTAGTAAATTTACATGTTGTATGTTTTGATAAATAATATGAAGATCAATTTGTCACGACCCGCTCTCGGGGTCCGTGCCGTGACTACCCTAAGCCCGCCTTCCATAGGCCAGGGGCTGGCGACTAGCACCAAGGCGTAAGTCCCAGTAAAAAGGGAAGGCATTGCCTTTGTAAAGTAAACAAACACCACAGAGTAAGCAAGCAGAAAGTAAACACTAAGTAAAAACAGAGTACAACTGAAAGTGCGGAAAAGTAAATGGGCCAGAATACAAACCCAAACTGAAAGTAAAGTACAACTCGAAAGGGAAAACAGCAACTAAAAAGTAAAAGCCGCTACACCGAGCTGTCCACTGGAAATCCCACCAGAAGGGTGGGTACAGATAGCTCCACTGCTCCACGGGTCCCGCCGTCCGCTCCGAGCACGTCCCGCCTAGTGGTCCACCTCCAGGTACCTTCCTACTCTGCAAGGCTCAGCTAAGATCAACGCTGTCCGTCGTCTGCAACCAACACAACGTAGTACGGGCAAAGCCCGTGCAGGGGTGAGTATAAGCTACTCAGTAGGGACCCCGAGACCCCTGAAGGTCTCTCAAATCCACAGAGGATAAACCACGAAGAAAGGTACAATCACGAAGTAACAACCGACACTGCTTAGGTATATGCCCATACATATACCTAAGTCATCAATTTCAAATACGCTCCAACCTCCGAGCCCAAGTACAACTCAGTCCACACAGGAAAGTAAACGTATTCCACACAGGAAAGCAAAACGTAATCCACACAGGATTGCACAACACAATCCACACAGGAAAGCAACATGATTCAGCTCAGACAGGTATACTTCTTCAAAGGACGATAAAGATGATCTCTGATCCATCTAAGTCGTCGGACCCACGTAGGATCGATAGGTAACTAACCCCCGCAAAAGACCCACACAGGATCGGGCCCATGTAGGACCTGTAGATAATCACCGCAAAGACCCACACAGGATCGGGCCCACACAGGACCTGTATGCGCTGGTTCACACAGGACCACTGAGCGCAAAGACCCACACAGGATCGGACCCACACAGGATCGGGCCCACACAGGACCTGTAGCACTGATCCACGTAGGATCGCTGAGTGTTGTAGTCGTCGTCGTCGAATCCACACAGGATCTCTGTACTGTCGTCGTCGCAGTCACAGTAGCAGTAGCAGCAGTAGTAGTCATAGTAACAGTCGCAGCCAGCACTAGGGTTCCCGCACACAGCAAGCTCGTTTGGAGGGTCCGCTCCACGAGCCGAGAGGCTGATACATCAACTGTCACAAAGTCCAGAGTTGATGTATCCAAAAGTTCTGTATCGTCAACAGGAACTCAACGCAACAGATGGCGCGTCGATCGGACGCCCGGTCTGAGAGTTATTGGCATTTTCGTCCCCGGGGCCCGGTTGGTTTTTAAGGAAAAACCAACCCGACCGTACTCCACCTGCGTCCAAACCTCGGGCGGAGTATGCCAAAAGATCCGTCTCACTAAAAGGAACACAACACAGCTGATGACACGTCAATCGGACGTCCGTAGCTCAAGATATGAGCGTTTCCGCTCCGAAGGCTCGGTTGGTTTCGTGAACGAACCAACCCGGCTGAACTCAAAGTAATCCGAAACCTTGAATGCGATATACCGAAACGACCGTCTCGATCCAAGGATCGCGTTGCCGCAGACGGTTCATCAATCGGAGTCCGTGGCTCAAGTTATGGCCAAAAGACCGAATCTGATCTGAAACGGGGGGTCCGGGTCCGGGCCGAGCCGGCCCGACCCCCCCTGGGTCGGCCCGAACCGGGTCGACCCGGCCCGACTGGTGGCGGCGCGGCGGCGCAACCCGGCCTGCGGCGGCGCGGTCCGGTCAGCGTGCCGCGCATGTGCCGCACGCGGGGGGTGAAACCCCCCCCCCCTTTTTCCGGATCTCGGCCGGCCTAAGGTCGGCCGTTTCTTTACAAACGCGGGACCCGTGGGTCCCGCCTCCTGTCCAAACCGGCGGCCAGCGCGGCCGGCCGCCTTCCTCTTCTCCGCCGCGGCCGTAGCCGCGGCTCCTCTTCGATATCCGGCGGCCGGCGAGGCCGGCCGCCCCTTGCTGTTCCGCCGCGGCCCACCCGATCTCCGTCGCCGGCAAGGCCGGCGCCCCTGGCTGCTCCGCTGCGGCCGTAACGCCGCGGCCCTTCCTGATTCCCGGCGGCCGGCGAGGCCGGCCGCCCCTAGCTCCTCCGCCGCAGCCATAGGGCCGCGGCTGTTCTGATCTCCGGCGGCCGGCGAGGCCGGCCGCCTCTTGGTGCTCCGCCGTGGCCGTCCGGCCGCGGTTCTTCTTTTTCCGCCGGTGGCCGGTTTTCCGGCCGCCCCTTCTTGCTCGGTCCTTGTAAGATTTTCGCAGCGTAACGACGTCGCGCCCCACCGCCACGGCCCGACTCCGGCCGCGGTCTCATCTGATCTCCAAGGCGCGGCATTATAGCGTCGCGGTTCTTCGTCGTGACCCAAACCGGCCTTAAATAATTCTTTTCGCGCGGTGCAATGGTACCGCGTTACCCCGCTTCAAACCACAATAAAACTAAACCACGATGGGAGGAGGATCGGCCGTGTTTGTGCGGTCCGGCCTCCTCCCGTTAGTTTTTTATCAATTGGCTTAGATATACTTGAGGAATGTCAAATAAAATGTAAACAATGAACTCAAGAACCCCTACCTTGATAGTCGCACGTTGACGTAGTCGTGGAATATCGGTGTCGATTCCTTTGACGTCGGAGGAAGAGTCGTTTTCGATGGCATTCGTCGCGGAAAACAGTCGCGGAAGAGATGATGCGGAAGAAGAACGTCACGTCGCGGATATGGCATCGCGGATGAACCGTGTTCTTCGGCGAAGAAGTTCTTCGTTGAAGAACGGCGTTCTTCGTGTTCTTCGTCGAGGTTGAAGAAGATGAAGAAACAAGAAGAACCTTCCCAACTCTCTCTCAAGGAGACAAAAACTATAAAATAAGTCTCTATCTTATTTTATTAACACTACAACACACTAGAATTTCAAGAGTTTGAAATTCAAAACACACACACAACTCACCTTAATTAAGTCTAAAGTTATAACTTAAGATATCATAACTTATGAGGGAGTTGAGGGGTTTTAGAAGATATGAAGAGGTGGGGTTCGTGTGGGCCCCACCACCCTCATAACCTCCCAAGGGAGGTTGGGTGGTTACCCAACTTCCAACAAGAGATATCACTTAGAGTAAAATAATAAAAATTGTAGTGTAATAACAAAGTAAACATCCACAATTTTTATTATCAACACTCACATGAACGCAACTCCAGAACAGGAGTTCCTAAGCGTTTACCAGCGCTACGGTTCCATCGGTGCCCTCGGAATTCGATTCCGGGCACCGGTTCAAAAGTTAGAAAATCCCGCTCGTTCGTTCACTGAACGTACCCGAGCCAAACTTCGGAAATTGATTCCGGGCACACCGGGACTCGGAATCAGGTGCCGTCAGAAACCGCGCCCTTGTAAAATTCCAAAGAAAATTATGAAAAAATTTCCCTTGAATTTTACGGGTCTTTACATTACTCCCACCTCAGGGATTTACGTCCCCGTAAAGATACATAAAAAACTAGGGAAACAAATGAGGGTACTGAGCACGCATCTGAGCATCCCGCTCCCATGTGCTCTCCTGGAGATTCCCATGCTGCCATCTGATGCACACAAAAGGAATCGATCGCCACACAGGACCCGCTCCTGTCGATCCTCTATCTCCACCGGGACCTCCGTAAAAGTCGCCCTATCATCAACGTCAAGCTCCCCATGGTCAATGATGTGCGTCGGGTCGTGCACGTATCTCCTCAGCTGAGACACGTGGAAGACGTCGTGCACCCGGTGCCACTGAGGTGGTAGATCCATGCGATAAGCCACCTCACCAATCCTGCAGAGGACCTGGAAGGGTCAGATGAAGCGCGGAGATATCTTGCCGCCTCGGCCAAATCTCCGAATACCACGTCGAGATGAGACCCGCAAGAAGACGTGGTCGCCATCCTCGAACTCTAGTGGCATCCGCCTCCTGTCAGCGTATGTCTTCTTCCGGCTCTGTGCTGTCCTCATCCGCTCCTGGATGACCTGGACCTTCTCTGTCGTGGCCTGGACCATCTCCGGTCCCACGAGTGCTGACTCTCCAGGGTCTGTCCAGCACAAAGGAGATCTACAAGGTCGGTCGTACAACGCCGCGTACGGTGCCATCCCGATAGTGGAGTGGTAGCTGTTGTTGTACGCAAACTCCACCAAGGGAAGGTGGTCCTCCCAGCTACGACCAAAGTCGAGGACACATGCGCGGAGCATGTCCTCGAGAGTCTGAATGGTCCTCTCCGTCTGACCATCCTTCTGAGGGTGAAAGGCTGTGCTCAGTCGTAGCTGCATCCCGAACGCCTCCTATAACCCCTTCCAAAGCCGGAAAGTAAAGCGAGCTTCTCGATCGGAGATGATAGATGATGGCACACCGTGGAGCCGCACAATCTCCTGAACGTAGAGACCTCCCAAGCTCTCCACTGAGCCCTGCTCTCTGATGGGTAAGAAGTGTGCCGACTTGGTGAGTCGGTCAACAATCACCCAGATGGAGTCGTGACCTCTGGAAGTGCGTGGAAGTCCAGTCACGAAATCCATAGATATTCCGTCCCACTTCCACTCCGGAACCTCCAAGGGTTGTACCAAGCCCGCTGGTACCTGATGCTCTACCTTCACCTGCTGGCAGGTGAGGCATCAAGAAACAAACTCTGCTACTGCCTTCTTCATGCCCGGCCACCAGTGCTGTCGTCTGAGGTCCTGGTACATCTTTGCCACTCCAGGATGTACCGCCAAAGGAGAAGTGTGAAAATATCTCAGCACTTCCTCTCGCAAAGCGACTGGTACCATGGTACGTCCTCTGAAAAGAATGTCGTGCTCTGCTCCAAGGGAGAAACCATCAGGTGCCTATCCCGAGGATATCTGTGCACGCCGTGTCTCACAGTCAGCGTCCTCACGCTGTGCCTCTCTGACCCGCTGCAGTAGTGGAGGAGTGACTGAAGGAAGTCTGCTCCATCTCTATCCACGAAGGATATCTGCAAAGAGGCTTGTTGCAAAGATTTCTCCTTTGCCGAAAAGTGAAATCCGGTCTCATCCCCTGGATGAACCACGTTCCTTGCCTAATACAGTCAATTCCGTTATGATTAGTTAATTTATGGCATGGATGACGTCGTAAGGCCTCGACGCTGCTACCAAGAGGTCCAACCGTTACTCTCACCTCTAAGGGTCGAGTCACACTGTCGGCATCAGTGTGAGGTTACTGGGTCCCCTCCATTTGAAATCTCGAAAGTGAGGGTCAAGTCAACAGTTTAACCGGGACCACTCAGTATCAATCAAACAAAAGGACAGTAAAGCAAACAAAGATAAGTGTCTTTTTATTATTGCAGTTCATAGTACAAGACACGAATACATTAGCAAAATGGAACTAGAAGTACAAGGGGCGTATCCACTAGTTCCTCTCCTGTCCACCTGCTCTCGGAGATCTACTGCCTTGTCCACTACTCGGCTGTTGCCCAAGCACTTGCCGCTGCTTCTGTCTCAGTGGCTCCTCTAACACCCGCTGATCAATCGTACGAGGAGTCGGACAGTCACGTGCCAGGTGACCCTTCCCGCCGCAGGAGTAATATTGTCCGTTTCTGGCATGCCTGGCTCTAACTCCACCTCGGGTGCCCCGCACCACCGGTCCTAAAACCCGAGATCTCCCAACTACTAGTCTGGTCCTCCTGGACCTCTGCATCATCTGTCTACTGCCCACAGATGACTCGGCTACTGATCGAAAAACACGCGGCAAAGGCAGTAGCTCCTGTACACGCTCGGGGTGTAGAGCTACTGGCACAAACTCCACCCTGAAGAAGGTCTCGAAGTCTTCCCATGCGAAGGTCATCCCGTCGCAAAACTGAAACAAGTGGCTCCACCACCTGCCTGCTGCTGCCTGAAGGAGGCTGGCAGCAAAGATCACCATGAAGTCTGCCGGCGTCCCCACTAGCCTGAAGACTCCCACCACAGCCTCCAGCCAATCCTCAGCCGCCTGCGGGTCTGTCTCTCCCCAGAACCTGGGTGGCCTCTGGCGCTGGAACTCGTGCATCGCACCCTAGTGGCGTGCATCACCTACTGCTGGGGCTGGTGGCATCGATGGCCCAACGTATGGTAGTATTGCTGGTGCCTCCGTTGGTGCCTCAACTGCAAAAGGGCCCCGTACCGAAGCCTCGTCACTCGGTGGGCTGTCGTCACACTCGACTCTCGGAACCCTAGCTGGCTGCCGTCGTGGGGCCATCCTAAAAGGAAACAGGTGCGCCACGGTCAATCAGTATACCTGGTGAGCTGACACAAAGAAATCACAAAGAAAACTTTGAAACACACACACAATCAATGTTTTCGTGCATTAAGTCAGAAATCAGAAGTCAGGGTCCTGGTGTACGGATACGTCGGCCGCCGCACCAACACTGGACTCCCTGGACTGATAACCACACTCAATACGCTAAACATTATTGCTTCACATAGAAAATATCAGAGTTCGTGGTAGAACCGAACTCCTTTGATACCAATTTGTCACGACCCGCTCTCGGGGTCCGTGCCGTGACTACCCCAAGCCCGCCTTCCATAGGCCAGGGGCTGGAGACTAGCACCAAGGCGTAAATCCTCGTAAAAAGGGAAGGCATTGCCTTTGTAAAGTAAACAAACACCACAGAGTAAGCAAGAGGAAAGTAAACACTAAGTAAAAACAGAGTACAACTGAAAGTGCAGAAAAGTAAATGGGCCAGAATACAAACCCAAACTGAAAGTAAAGTACAACTCGAAAGGGAAAACAGCAACTAAAAAGTAAAAGCCACTACACCGAGCTGTCCACTGGAAATCCCACCAGAAGGGTGGGTACAGATAGCTCCACTGCTCCATGGGTCCCGCCGTCCGCTCCGAGCACGTCCCACCCAGTGGTCCACCTCCAGGTACTGTCCTGCTCTGCAAGGCTCAGCTAAGATCAACGCTGTCCGTCGTCTGCAACCAACACAACGTAGTGCGGGCAAAGCCCGTGCAGGGGTGAGTATAAGCTACTCAGTAGGGACCCCGAGACCCCTGAAGGTCTCTCAAATCCACAGAGGATAAACCACGAAGAAAGGTACAATCACGAAGTAACAACCGACACTGCTTAGGTATATGCCCATACATATACCTAAGTCATCAATTTCAAATACGCTCCAACCTCCGAGCCCAAGTACAACTCAGTCCACACAGGAATGTAAATGTATTCCACACAGGAAAGCAAAACGTAATCCACACAGGATTGCACAACACAATCCACACAGGAAAGCAACAGGATTCAGCTCACACAGGTATACTTCTTCAAAGGACGATAAAGATGATCTCTGATCCATCTAAGTCGTCGGACCCACGTAGGATCGATAGGTAACTAACCCCTGCAAAAGACCCACACAGGATCGGGCCCACGTAAGACATGTAGATAATCACCGCAAAGACCCACACAGGATCGGGCCCACACAGGACCTGTAGGCGCTGGTTCACACAGGACCGCTGAGCGCAAAGACCCACACAGGATCGGACCCACACAGGATCGGGCCCACACAAGACCTGTAACACTGATCCACGTAGGATCGTTAAGTGCTGTATTCGTCGTTGTCGAATCCACACAGGATCTCTGTACTGTCGTCGTCGCAGTCACAGTAGCAGTAGCAGCAGTAGTAGTCACAGTAACAGTCGCAGCCAGCACTAGGGTTCCCGCACACAGCAAGCTTGTTCGGAAGGTCCGCTCCACGAGCCGAGAGGCTGATACATCAACTGTCACAAAGTCCAGAGTTGATGTATCCAAAAGTTCTGTATCATCAACAGGAACTCAACGCAACAGACGGCGTGTCGATCGGACGCCCGGTCTGAGAGTTATTGGCATTTTCGTCCCCGGGGCCCGGTTGGTTTTTAAGGAAAAACCAACCCGACCGTACTCCACCTGCGTCCAAACCCCGGGCGGAGTATGACAAAAGATCCGTCTCACTAAAAGGAACACAACACAGCTGAGGGCACGTCAATCGGACGTCCGTAGCTCAAGATATGAGCGTTTCCGCTCCGAAGGCTCGGTTGGTTTCGTGAACGAACCAACCCGGCCGAACTCAAAGTAATCCGAAACCTTGAGTGCGATATGCCGAAACGACCGTCTCGCTCCAAGGATCGCGTTGCCGGAGACGGTTCGTCAATCGGAGGTCTGTGGCTCATGTTATGGCCAAAAGACCGAATCTGATCTGAAACGGGGGGTCCGGGTCCGGGCCGACCCGGCCCGACCCCCCCTGGGTCGGCCCGAACCGGGTCGACCCGACCCGGTCCGCTGGACCCGTCCCGGCCGGTGGTGGCGCGGCGGCGCGGTCCGGCCAGTGGCGGCGCGGCCAGCGTGCCGCGCATGTGCCGCACTCGGGGGGGTGAAACCCCCCCCCCCTTTTTCCGGATCTCGGCCGGCCTAAGGCCGGCCGTTTCTTTATACACGCGGGACCCGCGGGTCCCGCCTCCTGTCCAAACCAGCGGCCGGCGCGGCCGGCCGCCTTCCTCTTCTCCGCCGCGGCCGTAGCAGCGGCTCCTCTTCGATCTCCGGCGGCCAGCGAGGCCGGCCGCCCCTGACTGTTCCGCCGCGGCCGTAGGGCCGCGGCCCACCCGATCTCCGGCGCCGGCAAGGCCGGCGCCCCTGGCTACTCCGCCGCGGCCGTAAGGCTGCGGCCCTTCCTGATTCCTGGCGGCCGGCGAGGCCGGCCGCCCCTAGCTCCTCCGCCGCGGCCATAGGGCCGCGGCTGTTCTGATCTCCGGCGGCCGGCGAGGCCGGCCGCCTCTTGGTGCTCCGCCGTGGCCGTCCGGCCACGGTTCTTCATTTTCCGCCGGTGGCCGGTTTTCCGGCCGCCCCTTCTTGCTCGGTCCTTGTAAGATTTTCGCATCGTAACGACGTCGCGCCCCACCGCCACGGCCCGACTCCGGCCGCGGTCTCATCCGATCTCAAAGGCGCGGCATTATAGCGTCGCGGTTCTTCGTTTTCCGCCGGTGGCCGGTTTTCCGGCCGCCCCTTCTTGCTCGGTCCTTGTAAGATTTTCGCATCGTAACGACGTCGCGCCCCACCGCCATGGCCCGACTCCGGCCGCGGTCTCATCCGATCTCAAAGGCGCGGCATTATAGCGTCGCGGTTCTTCGTCGTGACCCAAACCGGCCTTAAATAATTCTTTTCGCGCGGTGCAATGGTACCGCGTTACCCCGCTTCAAACCACAATAAAACTAAACCACGATGGGAGGAGGATCAGCTGTGTTTGTGCGGTCTTGCCTCCTCCCGTTAGTTTGTTTATCAATTGGCTTAGATATACTTGAGGAACGTCAAATAAAATGTAAACAACGAACTCAAGAACCCCTACCTTGATAGTCGCACGTTGACGTAGTCGTGGAATATCGGTGTCGATTCCTTTGACGTCGGAGGAAGAGTCGTTGTCGATGGCGTTCGTCGCGGAAAACCGTCGCGGAAGAGATGATGCGGAAGAAGAACGTCACGTCGCGGATATGGCGTCGCGGATGAACCGTGTTCTTCGGCGAAGAAGTTCTTCGTTGAAGAACGGCGTTCTTCGTGTTCTTCGTCGAGGTTGAAGAAGATGAAGAAACAAGAAGAACCTTCCCAACTCTCTCTCAAGGAGACAAAAACTATAAAATAAGTCTCTATCTTATTTTATTAACACTACAACACACTAGAATTTCAAGAGTTTGAAATTCAAAACACACACACAACTCACCTTAATTAAGTCTAAAGTTATAACTTAAGATATCATAACTTATGAGGGAGTTGAGGGGTTTTAAAAAATATGAAGAGGTGGGGTTCGTGTGGGCCCCACCACCCTCATAACCTCCCAAGGGAGGTTGGGTGGTTACCCAACTTCCAACAAGAGATATCACTTAGAGTAAAATAATAAAAATTGTAGTGTAATAACAAAGTAAACATCCACAATTTTTATTATCAACACTCACATGAACGCAACTCCAGAACAGGAGTTCCTAAGCGTTTACCGGCGCTACGGTTCCATCGGTGCCCTCAGAATTTGATTCTGGGCACCGGTTCAAAAGTTAAGAAAACCCCGCTCGTTCGTTCACTGAACGTACCCGAGCCAAACTTCGAAAACTGATTCCGGGCACACCGGGCCTCGGAATCAGGTGCCGTCAGAAACCGCGCTCTTGTAAAATTCCAAAGAAAATTAAGAAAAAATTTCCCTTGAATTTTACGGGTCTTTACACAATTTACCTAGGTATATGATTCATTTCATGCCCCATTTCTTCAAATAAATGGGTTTGTTTCTAGAATATTTTTATGGTAGACTGATCACCTTGCAACTAGTTCCAAGAGAAAGGAAGTGGATCTTAATGATGGAGATGAAATGATGTGTAACAAATATAACAACATTTATTCTATTTTTTAAAGGCATTCATATATTTCAGGGACTCTATTTCATGTCATGTGAAGAAAATTTTTCAAGAAGGTGCAGCTCAGGGGGATACATCGCCTACCTCACCGCCAAGGCATATATTACCCTCCAAGATGGAATCTTATATGGAAGTGCCAGAGGTTCATTCTTCAATATATAAACATCAATTTCCAGTTGTAAGTCCTACTATGGTTGATCCCGTTTAGAATCATGTGAAAGAGGTTGTTCAAATATAGGTTTCTAGGTCTACTAAAGTTGTTCAGTATATTAAATGAGTAGTTGAGACAACTATTGTTGTTCCCCAAGAAGGGCATGTTGGTATATTTCGTAGTGTTTTATCTATAGAAGTAAGAGAAAAACCATCATTCGATAATCATAATGTTAGCCCAATTCATCATGTATAACATATTGATGGAGCAAGAGTAGGTGATTTGGCTATGAAGAATTATGGAAAATCTCACACACCAATGACACCACCACCACACCCACTAATTTTTCCTAAGGAATAACCCGGATTTATTATATAAATATGTTTGTTAAAAAAGAAACCTTTTTATTTGAAAATATTGGGGGATTGTGGTAATATTAGATAATATTAAAATTATTTACTGGTGGAGTTTTTTATTATAAACATTATATTAGAGAACTCATGGATTCCTCTTTATCCACTAATAGTTTTATGAAGATGGTTTCATTTTTGGATTCCCAAATAGAGATTATAAAGATTATTTAATCATTACATCATATTAACAAATATTTTCTTGAGGTAATTTTTAAGGATCAAGATGAAATTAATGTTCTCTCATAAGGATAGAATGATGGGTTTCCAAAAAAATTATAGTTTAATAAACACGGTGTTATGGTTTAATCTCAAAGAGACTCCCTCCAAAATCATCTAGTACATAAATTATACATATATCAAGAAGTAAATGATGATATTAAATAATTTAGAAAATATATGAATAAATACATACAAAAATTACAATGTTTTGTGATAATCCAAATTTAATTCATCAAGATATTTTAGCCTTCTACAGTACTCCCCCAGAAACTCTACATGTTCTTTATTATTATAGGGGAGATGATTATCTATTGATAGATTTGAGTTCTGTTTCTTCTCAGATCCAAATAATTTTGTATTATTTGGTCCCAATAGTTCATCTTCAATAGTTCAATATATATATTATGGGTGATTTATAAGACTACAAAAAAGATATAGTAAGGCACAGTAGTGTAGTTGACATGTTCTTGAATGAAAATATTTGTAATATTGATGAATATATTGGTATAATGATATATAAAATCTCTACAGTATCTAATAAAAAAATGGATATGGTATCATAATTCATTATACTAATCACTAAAAATAATAAAATTGTTTTCAAGAGGATAAATTATATCTATCTAGTAATTATATACATTAAAAATGAAACCTTAGAAGTGGAATTGTCACACCTGGTTTTTCATGTCTTTGTTTTAATCTGGTTCATTGGAAATACTGATCCTTTTTCTTAGGTCTTGTGTGAGAGTAATGAAGAGTTTTGAAGTTTAATCTATGCATAATCACCCAAAATTGGGTTCCCCATTTTTTTTAGGTCTTTCTGGAGAAAGGGTGGTAATTTCATGATTTGGGCCAACCGTGGTCCCATTTCCAGATTTAAAAATGTCATTTGTTTCTTTTATAACATCTACATTTTTCAACATTTTCTATTAATTATACTTCCCAATTGGCCTCCAAGGACATATTAAAACTACCATATAATTTTGGGCCCCCTTAGAAATTCATATGCATGGTGAATTTGGGTTACTTATTTAGGTATTGGGCCAGCCCGTGGGCCCATTTCAAGTTTTAAAACAATAATTTGTTTCTTTTATATATTTTTCATTTTTTAATATATTTTAGTTAATAAACCAATAATTATAATCCAACATACCTATACCAACCCCCATTATCGAGTTTACCTATTTGGTTCTCATTTGAATCACTTAGTAGGGAGAAGGTTCTCTAGTTTCCTCAAAACGTAAAGAGTTGAGAAGGTAAATTGTTTCATCAATAAGTTATTCAATTTGTACAATTTCCCAAAAAATCTTCTTTCCATGTTTCTTCCAGATATTTGGAGCCTCTATAAAAATTTACAAGCCATTCCCTTATTTCTAGGGGTTCAGATCTAATGGAAGACAAGAGTTTTATAGCTGGCAAGGTGATATTTCTTCTCCTTTCTCCTTCCTCTTCATCCTCCTTTCATTATATCTTTGTTTTCTATTCTCCCCTCTTCATGTTATACCTAGTGTTCTGTTATCCAATAATTTTGTATGGTTTTTTTGTTCTTTTGGGTCTGGTCGTCACAGGTTTAGGGTTTATAAACCCTCAGATGGTGATATTGGGTGTGCATTTCCATTACGCCAAGGATTTGAGGTAAGATATGCCTTTCACAAGCCTTTATAATTTAAGTTTCATCATTATCATGTTTTTAGAACCTTATTTATATGATATTTTTTGCTGTGAAACCTTGGTTTTAATTTTTTTGTCTGAAAATGATGTTTTATGCCTTATTTTGTTAAAAATGTAGTTGTTTTGTTACAAATGTGCACTCCTCTTGTTTGATAAATTATCCCATGAGCTTATGAACTTGGTCTATGGTATTTTGAATATGTTTCAGCATCTTGAATATATTTATGGAAAGAAAATGGTATTTTATAACTTGTTAAGTGCTTAAAATAAGTTGTTTTGTTAAAGAGTGCATGTCATGTGTTCAGTAAATTTCCTGTTTGGCTATTATGTGTCTAGTGTAAGTTAAAATTATTTGATTGGATTTATAAATACTTTGGTAGAATTAAAAAAAATTGGTATCCTTTTATGGCTTTAAAATTTGTATTTTTTTACAAACAAATGGGTTTTAGATTACAACATGTTTTGGCCCGAGTTATCGAAAAATGGACCGTTTCACAACCTTGTGAAAATGGTTGTGGTTTAAATATGTAACTTGGGTGTTTTAAGGGATTTATGAATGTGTCTTTCTACTGTAAATGGTGTCTATACACCTCCTTAATAAAATTGAAATGCATAACTTTGTCAAATGTTAGTTTTGAGAAAAATTTTAAAGTTTCGTTTGGCCTTTCCTAAAAATGAAGAATGTGTGTTTTACGTGTATATAACATGTTGTGTCAATTGGGATTGTTTTATATTCCATGAAATGGGTTTATTAAGCATATTTAGGGCTTTCCAATGTGGGGTTTTATGGTTTTGTTTTGTTTTAATACTTAAAATAGTGTCTTTGAATGAGTTTTATACGCAAAGCCTCAATACACTCCTTGACATTGGTCTACAATTGTTTTTGTGGTTTATTGATCAATGAAAGAAATGTGAAGAAATTTTGTGGAATGTGGGTGTGTTTATGGTTTGGGAATTGAATTTTTGTGTGAAATGTGTATTTTATAATATGTGTAACTTGATTGAGAACTAAAGGGAATCTCGGGTATCTAGTTGGGCGGACGTGTACTAGTATCCTAGTGATCTCGTGGGTTTGGCCCCTATTTCACATAGCAAGTTTGATGATAAAAACACTAACTAAACTATGATGATGATGATGTTAGTGGACTACTATGGTACGGGTATTCTCCCTACAAGTGGCTCAAGTTCACAAGAACAGATAATTATTATGGTTACTTTGACTGAGATACGAGGTACCTGGGGATCACAAAAAACTAGTACCTAGGGGTGTTACCGTGACTTGTGATCATTGGCCATTTTGTACTCACCATTGGCATATGGTGTGTTTTGTTGGTAAATTCAGAAGGGTGTGTGATTTATTTAAAATTATACAATCTTTAAATAGTCCCTCTTGAAAACTAGTTTCATTTTATAGTTTCACCTCTTTGAAAATTGTTACTAGCATTCCTGTTTATAAAACATGCCTGTTTTTGTCTCGTAATTTTTTTATAGAATGGGGCCTCATTTTGAAAACATACCTTTATATCATGAATTTAAAACTTGAAATTGATGTTTCTTTTATTTTAAAAGGAAGTTCATTGGGAATATAATATCAGGCTAACCTAGGGAGTTTTAATACTCACACCTATATTCTTCTACTATTTTTAACCCTTGTGCGGTTTTCATCTGGAGTTTGATCTCCTTGGGAGACGTGTGATCATTGTGTTGGAGAGTGACCAGTGGGGTCACATGGAGTTAGTTGGTTATCAGGTATGGTCAGTTGTGTTGTTGGTTTAGTTCTACATTCAATTTCTTGTAAAAATAATGTTCAGTTAAATTTTTATATAAATGTATTTTAGGCTATACATGTTTTTCCACTTTTTGTTTGATTGTTTATATTTGGGTGAAATCGTTTCCTTGGGTACTCTATTGATGCCCTTGGTTCTTGTCTCCGTCCCGGTAGGATCGGTAACCCCTCTCGGGACTTTTTATGGGCTGCCCTGGGAGACCGGTTCAGGGTCGACTCAGGTTGGTTCATGACAGGAATCATGATTTGAATCATAAGGATCCCAAGTTGTACCCATGTCTCCTTTGGGTAAAGAGATGGTTTTCTATAGACCTCAAATATTTGTTCCTTATGTGAAATAAGTTACTACTAATCCTTCTATATCTATTAAAATTTATCTAGATAATGATTTTTTGGGTGCCCCAATTACATAATCATATATCAGTGTAGTTAAATAAGTTATTAAAATATTGTTAGAGAAAGTGTAAGTCATATATAGAGAGATGTGGTCGATAAATGAAAGAACTATCAGCATGAAGAGTTCAGTGGATCATATTTCGAAGAATATCTTAGTGAAAATGACATTATGTCTAATAGGTACCAGCATCGAAACTCTACTCATTCCACGACTAGTAAATGAGCCTTTATGTTTTTCCTCAGTACACCTTCAATCCGTAAAAATATTCCCATATATGGATTATCATTAATTTATAAAATTAATAAAGAGGTCTCTAACAGTCTACTTGAATTCTAAATGCCAGAAATTATCTTTAGGATAGACTTGTGTACTGATTCCTTATTCAATATGAGAAGTAAAAGGCCTCTTGGTCCTAATACTAGTGTTACTTCTAGTGGTGCTAGAGCAAGAAAGGAATCATTTTATGATCCATCCCCAGTTTATCTGAAATAGAAAAAAAATCAGATTCTTTAGCAAATGATATTTCTAAGGAACATACCTCATCATTTAAACCTTTAAAGAGATTACATTTTTAGGATGATGCAACCTATGATTTCATTGTAGGTCAAGGGAATCTTGAAAATATTCATATTGGTCCAACCCAAAATCTATATATGAAAGGTGTTGTTAGATAGGAAAGTTGTGATACATTAGCACTAGAAAAAGAAGTTATATTTTCATTAATATAAACTCCAATTATATCCCGTATATAACCACCAAACTAAATACCCATACCTAAACCACCCTCTATTTAATCATATTAATTATCCTAGGGCTTCTGACTGATAAATTTGATTTCTTCTTTTTTTGTTGGATGGGTGTATATTTTTACAATAATGAAATTGATAAAACACATATTTCTTCATTTATTTGATTTTTCGTAGATATTTTTTTCATTTAATGAAATTTATATTTATCCATTTATAAATTTATCTTACTAATTATTATAATATGATGATAATATTTTTATCCATTTCATACCAATTATTTTCATTTAATAATATTTTTCAATTTTTTTAATGAATTATATTCCTTCCATAATTCAGTATTTCATTTAAAAATAATAATCAAATAGTTCATTACTTTAAAATAGATACATTGACTATGATTTTCTATCCCGAAACCTCTTTTTAATGACTAAAAATGGGAATAAGTTTATATAATGCTTTATAAGTGTCAAATTAAGGTGAGTGATTAATGTAAAAAACGTCATTTTTAATGAAATATATATTATATAGTTTTTTTTCAAAATCATCAGTAAAACATTTAAAATTTTGTTTTTATTATCTTATGGGTATTTTGATCATCAAAAGAATAGTGATTGTTAGACTACTAATTTTATGCTAACATATCCCATGTAATTTAATTTTTTATGATTTCAAATACCCTTTCATATGTTACTAATGTTTTTTTAATTATTTTTATTAATTTTATCTTTATTTTATGTGATTCCGTTTCTAATTCAGTATATCTTTCAATCTAGATGTTTTTGCTAATGTTTTCTTATGTTTGGATGTATTGGGTACATGAGTATTTTGGAAATGTGGAGAATCATTTATGTGATAATTTAACAATATAAATTGTCTAGGTGAAAGATTTTCCTATGTAAATCAACTATATCATGAAATCGCCTATGTGAAATTCAACAACACAATTATATCACCTAGGTGAGATATTGGATACATAGATAAATCTATCACATGAATCAGTTATGTGGAGTAATCAACAACATGAGTTAGATACATAGTGAAATGGATATTTTTTTCTATTCAGCTATGTTAGTTTTAGCTACATGAGTAAAAATACTATGTGAATCAATTTTACTATGTCAATTTGGATATGTGGGTAAATGTTCTACTTGATGAAAAACTGGATATGAAAAAAAAATTGAAATCAGATGCGTAGATAATTCATCTACATAAAATCAAATATGAAATTCGGCTATTTGATGATCTACTATAACCTAAGTCATATTGTAGTGTGTATTAATTATTGTTAAACCACTTGAGTGATCTTTTAATGTTGATGTTCTATCATTAAAAACTAAATTATCATTTTATGTTATATAAAATTATTATAAGGGGAAGTACCAAAAAATTAAATAATTACCAACATTATTTCAGTTTCATGATTGTTTCTAATGTATCTCACAGAAAATGTCATTCCTATAAAATCAAATTTTATGAGATGTGTATTTTTAAAATAAAATAGAATTATATTTCATGAATTTTAATATATGTATTATCTTTTTGAAAAGATATATATAGTGGAGAATGGATTATCTACAGAGAATACATGTTTTCTTCTATAATGCTTATATATGCTGTAATTTATTTTAATAAAGAATAACAAGATTCATGATCAAAAGCAGAGAACTATTAATCTTATTTTCTATCACTAAAATATTTTAATTGTGTTATATTCTATTCAAATTAACTATCCTGGAGATTTTATCATTGTTTCTATTGTATCTTATAACTTAGTATTCCAAATGTAAACTCTCTATTTACCATTATTTCGTTGTAAAGGTTTCAAGTGAAATAGCCCAGTAGATGGTGTTTGTAAATCCTTACTAGATTCTATTTTAAATCTTTCATTCTATCATAACATGTTTTGAATACCTTCACTCATTCATGAATTCCCTACAAAAAAGATTGTAATTCCCCATAAATAATGGAGTGACATAGTAAAAATCAATAATCTCATGGTGAAGAGGGTTGGAAGAGTGGATTAGGGGACTTCTATTCCTTGAACCACTATAAATATCTATGTCATATTATTTTCTTACCTATTCTTTTATTTTCACTTAATCTTATTTTTAAGAAAACATTATATGTGCACCGAAACTTGGAGAGGTTTATTATATAAGTGTTGAAGATATTAAGAACTCAATTCACCCCCTTGTGTGTCATTGTGTTGTCTATATCTAAAAAAAAGATAAACCTTATGATATTTTAACCTTATTAATATTGGGAAATTTATGAGGATCATGATCTCTAATCACTTAAAAAGGAAAAATATGCCATACAATTCAGTCAAACATATATGGATGGTAACCTAATGTGGTCGCAGATGAATTGTGTCATAAAAAATATTAAATCTACATCTTCATTAATGGCGCGAAAATGCTTCGGATTCATTCTAAACATGTAATAGGTATGAAATGGGGTGGTAGATGCTATAAATGAAGTCATATCATCGACAAAATCACATATTTAAGATATAAAAAGTAGTGAAATTTACAGATACTTCCAAAAACATTTAGCTGAAAGAAAACCTCCTTATATCTTTGATTTATTTAGTAGACAAACATAAAATCAAGTATACACTACCTGCCATTTAGTTCTGCTGTTTCACTAAACAAAGTCAATTATACCTTGACATAACAACAACTAGCATTCGGTGTGGTTTTTTCAGGTTAGTGTTGACTGAGATGGCCTTATAGCACAACTTACTTATTCGGTTGTATTTAGGCTCAGATGTCTATCTGTGATGTCCATAATATATGGTTAACTATATCCTTATAACAACTAAATATAATATATATGTATGTATTATTTTCCTTCTAAATTAATAAAATTTGTCCTAATTTTGTATATTATATAGTTTAAACATATGATACACATAAGAAATTATTTATTCCTTAAGGAATTTTTAATTTTCATAATAAATATAACAATATAAATTGAACTTTACTATAATGGGATAATAAGCTAGAAATAATGGATTGAAATGGTATTTATATAAAGTAATGTAATGATTATAATAGTGACGTTACAATTTGGAATGGTATAAATTCCATTAAAAATAGTAACCTAAATCCTTGAATTGTAACATGACTATAAAATATTAAAATTTCATACAAATACTATTTATCTCAAATTTTCCAAAAATTAATAATACAATAATTTGATTAAATAAATATCAATATTTAAAAACACAATAAAATTATAATCACTTTTTAATTAATTTAATGTCAATGTATCTCATAAAAAGAATTATTATTAGTGGAGGCAGGGTACTATGCGGTACTATTGTAGTTTTATAGTGTATTGTAGTCATGGTGGCACTGTAGCAACGGATGACACTGTAGCGGAGGCAGGTCACTGTAGCGGCAGCAGATACTGAGTGGTACTATACCAGGTGGAGGTACTGTAGTAGTACTATTCACAAAATGGGCCTTGGGTGAAAAAATTGGGCCTACAGGCCATGTAATGGGCTAAAGGACCACTGGGACTTCGGAATATGTAATGGGTCTCCCTCTACCCAGTTAAAAAGGATCTTTACTTTGATTTAATAATAAATGAGGCTTCGACCCCATCCTTTAAAAAAACTATGATAGAAAATTATTTTTAAAATATTTATTTCATTTTTAGAATCAACATGTTTAAAATTTTTAAGGGTTATACATTATTAAGTTTTTTTAAAAAATTTCATTTTTAAATGAATAGTAAAATTCAATTTTTACATAACATGTTTTCTTTAATTAAATTAACAAATATTTAATAATGACCTATTAAATTCTGTAATTTTTCAATACATTTAAAAAATTATTAATAAATTAAACAATTACTAGATTTTAAATTTCAACCCAAAAATATATTTTCCCAAGTCAAAATTCTAAATTATTCCATACAAAACAATTATTCATTTTTCCACATTCCATTCCAATAATGTAATGAATTTAGTTTTAAAATTGATTTAGAGACATAAAAATATATATTTTTAATGAAATATAATTCGCAATTTCAATAACCTCACAATTACAACGGTTACAATGAAAATATATATTATTCAATATTTTACCCAAAAAACGCCTCTTCACTCAAGTATAAATATACCCTCTCCCGCCCCTTGAAAACCCACCTACCTTACACATTCCAAAACAATAACCATACCAAAATTAAATTTCTTAATACCATTAGAATCCATATTAATTTTCAATATTCATGTAACTCAATGCTTTCAAGGAGTCAAGGGTCATAGCAAAGGAACCACAAAAAAGGAGGTATGATTCCCTCAGATTTTACCTTTCATTTTATTCTTTATTTCCTCAATCCTTATTCTATATTCTATCTCATAACATTTGAAATTAATTATGTTTTATGATAAAATAATTTTAATTAAATTTATCAATATTAATTATTACTTTTCAACAAATTTATATGTTATACATCTCTCACATCCACTTTGGATAATGTCTCATTAATGGTCAGTTAACTGCCAATATGTTTGTTGCCAATTATATTCTGGTAATTTAATTTATGGATGGTTATAATTAATTATATATTATATATATAAATTTATAAATATACATATTCAAAATGTTTTTTATCTAATTTTATTAATATATAAATTTAAATAACAAAATTGATAATTTCAAAACAAGATGTGATAATTTTATAGAAACATAACACCAAAATATAACAACTTTAACAAAAAATAGTGAAAAATAAAATCCAACTTTAACAAGACGTGATAATTCTATTTCTCATTATTTTCTTTATGTAATGTTATTTAATATAATAAAATTTTATGTTCACTATTATTTTCCTTTTCATTATCAGAATATACATGTTTATTCTTTTTCTAAATGTTTTTTAATCAATTTACTATCATGACTTAAAATAAATTTATTTTTTCAAAATAACCCATTGAAACCTCCATAGTTGTTTCTTATCCACTTAATAATGATGTTATTTAATGAAAAATATGATCTCCCTTATTCATTAAATTATTCTCTATGTCATATTTTTAAAATCTATTCCATTTCAAGGGATTATTTCATGACTACTCATTTTATATGTTTCCTTTCTGAGTGCTTTGTATGGTCATGATAATTTTATAATGTGAATAGTGGGTCTTGTTTTATATAGATCTAAAATGGTTCAATTAATGTTACAGATCTCATTAGATTTTGTGTATTATTTAGTAAAATGTTAATGGTTTTTTCCAAATTAAAAAGTAATTACTTATAAAAAATGTTATGGATGAACATGCTGTCGACATTGTTTATAACTATGTGTGGTATTTGAAAAATATGTTATGATATTCAATTTTAATACTTAAACCAAATCACATACCATTATAAAATTATTCTATCATTATTATGATGATGAAAATATTCTTATGATATGACGATTATTATTTTTTCCCCCATGTACTACAATCCTTCCATATTTTCATCCCCATGATAGGATTTTAACTCACTCATTTTTTTGATGTATATCGTCATGTGATTACATTTAACATGGAGAAAATTGGATATTTAGGGGAACTAAGAAGAAGGAATTAAATAATGATTATGTTTTATTATGTATAAGTTATTTCGGATCCTATTTTTACAATGATACACCTAATTTTGAATATTGAATTTATTTATATTATGTTATTTTCTGAAAAAATGGTGTAATAGTCATGTAAGAAAAGGTTGGTCACTATAAATGACATCAGATATTAGTTTAGTTAATTTAAGACAAATGAATGAAAATTTTATTTAAAAGACAATGTATAAGTCTATGTATAGAAAAACATCATAAATTTTTTTCAAATGAGTTTTTGGCCTCCAAGAAAGGAGTTATTAATCTAGATACTACTTGTGTATTTGTTTATGGTAAATATGAAACTAAGGGTGATAACCATGGAAGGTATAGTTAGGTATTAAAAATATCTTCACCTTCAGAATGAGTAGTGGAACATATTTCACCTGAGTTTGACACTCTTAGGGGTTATTCTTTGGTTTATCACATTATCATTATAAAATATTATTAAGGATATATGACTAATGTAATTAATCATCTTAAAATAATAAAATTATTGAAGTATGAGATCCAAAACTAAAGGTTTGGAATATGGTTTAAACATAGGAATAAAATAGGTTATGAGCATACAATTTATTTTGACATGATATAAAATTAGTTATTCATTGATTATTGATTTAATTTGTGTTCAAAAAATTAATATTTTACAAAGTAATGGGAGTAAATATAATATAAACCAACAAACCACATGATGGAGAATTGAATGATTTTTTGAATTATATTCCAATCACAATGAGATGTGATGTTCAAATCATGATGCTATAAATTACCTATCTTTATTAGGGCTTGAAGGGTAATGTAAACCAAGAAAAACTCCCTCCATCACACATGAATGAGAAAATATACATCGAGTCATTTATGCACCAATAACCACCAATATTTAGAAGATCATCTGATCCACCTATCACAGAAAAACGAGTTTTCTTAATGGAAATGATCTTTTCTGTGAAATATTGTTATGAGAATGAGAATGATACTATAGTCATGTATTGTTTACATTAATAATTTGATCAATGTTATTCATTGATAAAGAATACAAATACAAAAGTTGAAATGGAATAAATGAAGTGTGATGTCATTAAAAAGATATATCGTAATATATATGTGCCTAAATTTCATTAAACAAATGTGGAGGGAAAATATTTAGAGATTATGAAACATAAGTTTGAATATATTATGGATTATGAGGTACATTTCCCATGTATTTCAACTTACAATTCATGTTTCGTTATCAACAATGATAAAAAAATAAATATATTCCTTAGTGGATAAATAAAATATATGAAAGGATATTTTTATTTAAAAAATTTAGAATTACATAGAATTAGGTCCATGTATTGTTAAAAAAGGATAGATATTGAATAATGGTAATAAAGATATTGAGATAAGAAGATAACAAAGCAGTTTCATTGTAGCGATTTAATGAAAAAAATAATCTCCAACCACCCACATGTCTAACATGTTAAAAGAAGAATCACATAAATCCTCTCAAATGGATGAATAAATGATCTATTTTGTGTAGATAAGGCCTCTAAGCTCATGAATGTTGGAGATACATGAAAATATACCCAAATAGGATTGAGGAATGGATGGAACCCCAAATGAACCCCCACAGATCAATCATTCAACTGCAAGGAGAAAGGAAGCTATAGAAGGGACTCCACTAATAAAATTCTCTTCAAGGGTAATTTATATCCGAAACTACCAAATTTAAGTGAATAAGGGAAATATAATTCTATCAGCACACCTGATGTAGATCCTAAAGATGATATCCTACAAGGTACACTTTCTATAAAAATAAATATGGAAAATGTTTTTTATTTAAATTATAAAAATTCATTTATATACTCTATGTTTTCTAGAACTATTGAATCTCATTCAAGATACCTTAAATTATAGATTTCAATAAAAATACATAGTGGTGTGATCATTTTAACACAATTGGAGGACTATTTTTTATTGAACCTCAGGCAATATTCAAAAAATAAATATTTTAATCCATATATTATTTGAATTTTAAACTTTACTTTCCGGGGATTTTATCTCATTATATAGAGCTAAAATCACCATTTAGGTAAAGGAAATACTGTTCTATATACAGGAGTAACTGAAGATCATGAATATATGAAAGGAAGACTCAAATCCTCTTTTATAAAATCCAAAAATAGTGTGGTTACTAATACTTAGTGAAGAATAAAATAATACATAAATGGTCATGTCTAAGAAAATCAATAACCTTAAAGAAATACGAATTATAATGGAATACACTTGTGTATTTCCCAAATAGTTTCTTGTATATCCCCAATAATATGAGTCATAATTCCCAATATTACATATAAATAGAACCACTCCCATATCAAAATTATGTTATAGTATTTCCCTAATAATAAAATTTGTTTTATATAATAATAAAGAATATTATTTGTATATATTGTTCATACAAACTAGTTCAATACCAAGGAGTGATCTAGGGCCCATTGTAAAGAATACAGATGAATCAATGCAATATTAAATTGATTATTGGTATCTCTACAAAATCACCATAATGAAAAGGTCTACATTTTGAATTATTGATATATTGTTCAAAAAACCATGAGGATTTAATTATTTCAAAATGGAGGACCTTTATTCACGGTATCATTAGATGAAGGTAAAGAGAGTAGATATCCAAAAGACAACCTTCCATGTTATATATGATAACTCTCTGTTCATAGTGATTCCCTTAAGAATTTCTAATGCCCTAATAATTTTCATGGACATTATGAATAAGATCTTTAAAGACTACTAAAAATAATATAATAGTCTATTTGAATGAAATTATCATCTAATTCAAGAGAAAGAAGGTAGATTAATATAATTTAATTATTTTTATAATAATATTAAGATTGGATAAAATGCATACTATGTTTAGAAAGGGTTGATTTTGAATAAAATAATTAATATAATTAGGTTAGATGACCATAAGTGGGGTAATTTGGATGTACCTATAAAGACAAAGGAAATTGATGAATGGCCTAGGTCCTCAAGTGTTACATAAATAAATAGTTATCATTTATTATTTGTGTACTACTAATAGGTTGTATAAAAATTCCCATGCTTTTATATCCTTATAATTATGTTAATATGAATTTGGATAAAGTATGTTTTGATGGAAAAATGAGTGTAAATATTTAAGGAGTTCAACTATAGGGTAATAACAGAATATGTACTCACACTACCATCAAATTAGAGAACGGTTTATGATATAAAAAATGATTCAACAAATAGATTGGGTTGTGTACTCTTTAAAATTAGAAATGTGATAGTATATGCCTCATTATAATTGATGATCGATGAGAAGAACTACTTGAAACATGATCTCAATTGTCCAAAAAATAGTCTTCTTTTTGATTATTTAAAGGCACTATCTATATGGTGAGAAATGTGACATATATATAGATAACAAGAGTCCAAATTATATAATCATAAATAAAAATCTCAACATGTTCTACAAATTTAGAAATAATTAATTAAGTACTATGATTTCCCTATTCAATTCAATCTAAAAAAGGTGAATATGGAAGTTTCATTATCATAATTTAAGACAACATGTTACTCTATCTATGATAGATATTGCTAAAGTCTATATTCTCAAGGATATGAAATCAGTGGATCTAGAAATCATAATGGCATGATAGAAAATATACCCATCCCAAATGATTACCCAACCAAATATCTAAAAGAGGACCACATAAGAAAAAAATGATGATTTGATCATTAGAAGATGGGAAACACGATAAAGGAAGAGTACCTTGAATAATTTGACATTGATAAATAAAATCAATATTTATAGAAGTATAATTTGTGTTACGTCATATCCTAAGATAAATAAATATTTGTTGGATATTTCACATACCTTATCCTTCCCTATTTATCTTGGAAATAACGATATATTCCATTATCATTGAGAGAAAATATGGTTGAACGACTTGAATAATGGTATTAATATATATTATTAAATGTTATTATAATGTTATATCAGATATAAAAAAATTCCAAGGGGATTAATGTACCATTACCCATAACCACATTGAAATGGGATACCACTTGTGTGGAATTTTTCACTAGCCTCATAATTTAATTCAAAGAGAGAAATGTGATATGGGTTGTGGTGGATTAACTCATAATGACTGCAAACCTTATCAGTGTATGAAAAGATTTTTCACCTGAACAAATTAATAATAAATACAAAATTTAAAATTTGAAGTTGTATGGGAAACATCTTTTGATTGATTCTTATTTTGATTCATGGATCACTACTATATTTTGGTAAAGTCTCCAACATGCTCCAAATATTAAATTGTGCTTTAATATGGCCCATCACACCAAGAATTATGGAAAGTTTGGGGGGACCATTCATACACATTAAGACATGATGAGGGCTTCCTCAATAGACCTTAGAGGATGGGATTAACATCAAACATTGGGTTAGTTATCACATAAAAATAACTTCCACTGAAGTATTAAAATGGGCCTATATGAAG
Source organism: Viscum album (assembly GCA_963277665.1). Classification (NCBI taxonomy): domain Eukaryota; kingdom Viridiplantae; phylum Streptophyta; class Magnoliopsida; order Santalales; family Viscaceae; genus Viscum; species Viscum album. The sequence goes on from OY728139.1 coordinate 293,461,471, forward strand.
AATTATATGGGATGTGATGTATAACACTTAACTGGGTAGAGGGAGAACCATTACAAAGCCCGAAGGCGCAATGGGCATTTAGCCCATTAAATGGCATGTAGGCCCAATTTTTTTCCCAAAGCCCATTTTGTGAATAGTACTACTATAGTACTCGCCTGCTATAGTACCACATAGTACCCGCCCCCGCTACAGTGCTCTACCGCCACTACAGTGACTTTCCACCGCTACAGTGCCATATTTTCTACAGTGATGTCGCTGCTATAATGTACTACAGAGATTCTACAATAAATGTGCCCAATGGGTTTTTAACCCCAATTTTTCATGTAGGATTATGCGTTGCTTACCAATAATCCAAACTCAAACTAAAAAACGTGTGTAGGGTAACGGTTGCCTCCCACTGGGGGCCCCCACCATGCCCAGTTTTTAGAAAAATTCAGTGAACTAAAGTTCTGGGGAACTAATTTTTTTTAGAAATGTCAGATAAGGTTCGTTCTATTCAACAAAATAATAAAGATACTAAGTGTTTACAAAGTATCCATGCTAAAAATTGATGAAGGGAGTTGGAGTTTGAACTTAATGAAATGTTTCTATATAATATCACCATAGAAGAGAGTTATTTGTTAAATAATGAAGGAAAATTTGAGCCTTAGGTCTACTTATCCATTTTAGATACTATATCTCATAGTATTTATAGCCTATTTGTTATCACTCCCACTAATCATGGAATAATACCAAGGATTATTCCACAAATATATCTTTAGGAGTACATATCTGATCTATGATATGTACTAAATTAAAATGTGTTAATACCAGAAAATAAAATCTAGTATGTGAGAAAACCTGTGATATTCATGGAATGTTGAGATAATATTCTTTGGAAAAGATAACTCACCTCATTAATGATCATTGGAGGAATATTATGTATGATGAAGAAACATGTGGAGTTGAGTAGGAAATTAATACAATTTACCATCAGTTATTCTCAAATAAGGATATGATTAGACATTTTAAAGATGAAATTTATAAAGGAGTGGATAATGTAAGTACTCAAACAGTTATATATATTTAATTTTCAAACTGATGAAATAATGGTTGTTATAATTAGGTATTGATTATATTTTAAACACAGGAAATACATAATATATTATTTCATTAATAAGGAATATTTCATTTTAAGAAAAATAATATATCTAAGAAAATAGAAAATAGTACAATTGGACAACACACAAAAGAGATTATATCATGCCAAATAAAAATTGCAGAATAAATAGATCTCATGGATTTATTTCCCTTGTGATAAAAAGTATATAAAATTTGAAATAAAATTATAAATTTAGATATGAAAAATTTAAAAATGTTATATATATTTCGTAGAATGATAAATAAATTAATCCATTGGTACTTATATAAATTAATATTTATATTAAAAAAGTAATATGATCATTGGAATTGTAAATTAATTAATGGGAACTATAAACTGATCTTTCAGAGTACTACTATAATAGTTGGAAGAGTAACGCGATGTCAAAATATTAAAATGTAAATTAAATAATATTTATCAGGAAAAATTTTAGAAAATAAAAATATTATAATTCAATTAAATAAATAACAGTGATTAAAAAACAAAAAAAAATTAAAATAACTCTTGAAAAAACTATCTTTCAATGAATTCTATAAAAATAATTTTTATAATGTTAATTATTAAAATTAAATATGTTTTGAAATTATATTGATAAATTGAATTTCATTTTTGTAATTGTGACATTAGTTTTTATTCTATGTATTTATTTTAATATTAGGGAAAAACTTGATTTTATTTTAATAGTAATAAATGTTTTTGTGTTACTATTATATTTTAATTACATCATTCAAAATGTTATTATGAAATCCCCAAACCATCACTCCTTGATTTGATGTAAAAATTTTAACATTACATTTCTATATGTGATCCAATTTATTCCATTCAATTATTACAACATCTAAAGGAAATACTAGATCATTTTGAAACACATGGACCTTTTTGGTTTATAGAATTATAGAATTAGGAAAAACTCTTAAATAAAAATATAGATATATAAAAAATGGTTCACAAAAATCTATATCACCACCCACTTTTTTTACATATAGAAAATTTATAATTCATAACATACTTAAAATCATTATTTATAAATTTTATAAATTGGAAATAAAATAACAGAGAGATCAAACACTCGGCATGGGTAAACATAAAATTAATAATAAAATGTCTTCGAGGAGAAATATATGAGAATAAGGGTATCACTACATAGTCAGAGTACATGAGAATAACATAATTTAATTCATACATATCAAAACATGGATCATAAAATATGTGACATAGAATAAATATTTATCAAATGTATGAGAAATTATAATTAATAATCACGAGCCATGTGATATCAATCATGATGAAAGGAACCAATAAAAACTCATAGCTAACCTAAAGAAAAAATGCCAGTATCATAGAAAATTATATTCATAAAATTCTTATAAGAACCCTTATATATATGAAATTAATAATATAGTAAACTTACAACATAATTCCCCAAATAACATAATCATTATCCAATGCATTGGAGGGCCATAACAGACCCATTTGTAATTGGGTTATAACATAACAACATATCATTGGATTATAATGGAACCACTTATACATGGTTTATAAAGAAACCAGCAATCCTAATTTTATAATTAAAAAACCATCAGTAATCCATATATATGTCCAAGTACCATAAAATGGAAAAAAAATTTAAAATGAATCACTTTTCAACATAATAATAACCATTTTTCATTCATTGCTCAATTAACCCATGGAAAATAAATAGGTTCCATGAAATTCTATTTAAAATAATTATAATCCTTCAAGATAATGAATAAATATAGTATCATTACAAAATATCCATAGTAGTTCATAAAAAATAACATTTGTGTTTGTTTTTGATGAATTGAACAACAATGAAATTATCATAAAAAATAATATTGAGGGAAATACCATTTCTACATTGAAATTCACCTTTTCAAACTAAAAATTCAATATTTTTTTTAAACTCCATTTATTTGAAAATAATAATAGAATATTATAATTTAATATTTAAAGAAAATGGCATACATGAATTTCAAAAGAATATTTTAATAGATAAATGTTAATAATCATTATTATTTCCAAACCTTTGTAAAGAGGGTCAAAAGTGACCCACGGAATAAATGTTAAGAAATATCCTTTTAAAAAATTAAAAAATTAGAAAACAATAATGTAAAAAAATTATTAAGTCATTAATTTTTTAGAAAATAAAATTCTTATACATTTTAGAAAACATGGATATGTTAGAGATTGTTTTTCAATGTAAAAGAAGATGCAAGATATATATCACTTACAAAAAAACATTCTTGATGTTTGTTTAATCCGCATTGAAGGATATGAAAACTGAACATTTAACCAAAATTCCTAACCAATATAGATGAAAATAAATGTTTCTCAAGAAAATATGATCATATTATTTTCCCCAAGAGAATCTTGAACATAAACAATACTGAAATGAAATAATTTTATAATATAACTTTTTTACCACTTTTGTTAATTATGTAAAAATTTATTAAATGAAATGGTATGATATGTCACTTTAAATAGAATAATCATATTATGTAATATTTAAAGACTCATTCCTGGGGATGTAAGTACATCATTCGAGGAAATCATGGTGCATACCATGAAACATTCCTCCAAAAAAAGAGATCGACACAGAGAAATCCCCTACGAAGAACATAACATTTTCAATGATGATAAATAAATGAAGTGAGTATGTTCTAAATTTTAAATTCACATAAAAATAATAAAAAATTAATAAAAAATTTAGATATATGTTCACATATGATCCTGGCTTAATAGTTTAAATTTATTCAATATAGGACCCAATTAATAGACATTGAATTAATAAACTCCCCACGTTTTTGTAAAATTCATGTAAAATTATTTTGAATTGGAACAAAAAATTACCTAAAGTATAAATGATTCATGATAGAACAAATAAAATGGGTACTATATATGACATATAAAATAAATTAGATGCATACTATTAAAATATGCATAAATGAAGATATATTGAGACAAAATAACTTACATCAAGTTGGGACATATCACATACATGCATTAATTATTATATAATAAAATTTTAAAAATTATGTGATTTAATAAAAACATTTTAAATTTATATTATTCATTTTATTTTATTTGTTGCCATGTTATATAAAATTACATAATTATGTAATTTAATATTGGAATGTTTTGATGATATTATTCTAATATATTCAAAATGAATTTCGTATGTTTACTACAGTAAGAGAGGTCATTAATAAAAGATAATTATCATGAAATAATTATACTATTTATATATTAATAAAACTTTTTATAACCAACCATGAAAAATGGTCATGAAAAATCAATTATTGTACAATCATGGTGGTGGTAGGTTATTTAAATACATGAGTATCATTTCCATTATTTCAAAGAACATGATGAAAAGAAATAAAGTATTATTTTACCATTATGTAATTATCTTTATATCATAAATATCATATTATTTATTTAAATACACTAATATATAGTTTCCATGTGACGTCATCATGAAAAATGAATCATGATGCATCGTGCAGGTCATAATCCATACATACACATGAATGATCGTATCATTCTACAATAGATGTTAAGGTATGAAAGTAGATGGTATGTTGCCTTTCAAAAATTATAAAAATTTCCTTAATGTAAAATATTTAAATAAAATGCATCATTATAACTATCAACGAGTTTAAGTGATTGAAAATAAAATTACATCCATTCATGATGCAATAGCCCTCTATACAAAGGAATGATGGTATCATCACCTTTTTTTATAGATTAAGGGGTGGATATAGGTTATGGAATTAACATAAAAATCATATCAGTACATGGGATTCAAAGGGGTTATAATTTTATAATATTTCAAAAATATTCTGTGGAGATAAAATAAGAAATAGAACTAAAATATTTAGTTAAAATCTATACATATTCTTTGAAAAACCAATTTTTCATTACACCTTAGGACCCTTAAAGTATTTATTATTCCAAAAATAAGTCCTAGAGAAAGTTGGGAGGGATGTTTTGGAAGGTAATTGGGAATGTATTTGTTTTATGAACAATTTTATGAATGTTAATTTTAAAATAAAATATGTTTTAAAATTAAATTAATTGATTAATTATGTCGATGTTTAATTGTTTTTTATAATTAATTTATGGATATAATGTTTTATTCAAAAAGATCTAAAAGGTTAAAAAAGGGTCATATCTATATAAAAATATGTCTTTCCTTAATGTCGTGGGACTATTTTATTACTCTAAGTTTCCTAAAAAATGAATTACGTGAAAGGATAGTTGAATCTATTTGAAAATACTCATTCACATCATGAATGCACAATTCAATATGTTATATTATAGAAGATTCAAGGGGTAGACATTAGATTATGAAAAAAACTCTCAGAGAGTAAGAAAACATGTGTCAGGGAATGAAACATATAGTTCATGCACTGACACACCTTTTATACATTCATAATATGAATTAATCCATGAAAAGACTCTCCAGGTGCTTAACATTAAAGAATTCACAATGTTAAATCACAATTAACATCATGAATCACTCAGATAGGGCTAAGAAGTTGTGTATTGATCAAAATTAATGATAAAGGTGGACCTTTATTACCCAAAACCCACAAGAAACAAATATAGAAATATAATTATTTAAATTACGATATTAATAAGGATCGAATCCTACCATAATTAGCTGAAGGACTATTAATAGTAGAATAAAAGGGATTCAAAATATGATCAATCATTAAAGGGAATCACTTGATATTAGTCTATTGCTACTATATTGTCTGTCTTTTATTGCATATTTTTCATTTATTCTAGGGATTCAATCCTTCTCACACATCCACTTGATTACCACATACACTGATGGGTAGTTTTTATGAGTGATCAAGAATGGGGGTGGTTGTACCACTTTTATAATGCTTTAGATTTTATACGTAATTAAATTAGTCCATTTATTTTTTCTATCAACTAGTATCAATAATATATTTACTTATTTAAATACCGAAGATTATTATTTTAGTTTTATAGATACGATAATTTTAATAAACCCAGTCAATCATACGAAATCTTTTTCCACCCAATTATGGTATATAATGATGGAACAAGCTAGGGTTGGGAGGTGAGTTATCAAAAATCACCAGGACATGTATGGAATTTTCTTTTGGAACATTTGTTAATTAGGGAATAAAAATACTTTATCAAGGTTTACCTAATTAATAATGAGGACCCGTTGTAATGTCACAAATATATGAAATTGTGTAGACAAATACAAGATTTTAATTTGGAATATTCTCAACATTTTCCATCACTATAAGGGAGAGAGAGAATGTAATCATGAAATATCTCTCTTACAAGTTTGGTAGAAAAAGATTAAATAAAAACTTGTAAATCAATGATTATACTTAAATGAGGTCAATCCTAGCCCAACCCGATCACCCTTCTCTTGAATTATTTTAAATCCATCCAGTTTAATTACTATCTAAACTTTCTATTATAAAAGGAAAATGAAAATCAATTTAACCAAGAAACCTAAAAAGTGATAGATATGTTTTTTACATGATTCTATTTAGAAAGTTATATAAAATTAAACACATTACTATACCTAGGAAATAATTTTTTTCTCAAACCCAATGTAAAGGGATACAACACTTGGTTGAAAAAATTGTTCTTGAATTGTGGAGAGAAGAGGTAAGGGGGTTTCCTTTTATAATTGATTTTTGGAACACTCTTAGAACTACATAAAGTATGAAACAAATAAAAATTAATTTTTAGGGGAAATAGCTCAAAATTTGTAAAACATTTTCGATAAGATGAATATGTTTATCGATATTATCATATAATAAAATTAAAACACGTTCTAGCTATGTTTTTACCATTATCTCTTAGTTTCTGCACCAATTAGCACTTTTGATAATTTATGTGATATTAATGTTTTTTTATCCATTACGGAAATGAAAGTTACTATAAAATGAAAAGTTTCCAACACATGAAAAATGGTTTATATGTCAACCATATAATATTCAGTTGCACGAATATTTGATATATATGAATTTTTAATTTTTGAATAATATAATATTTATTATAAAATATCATTATTTTCATTATTTTAAATAAATAAATTTTTTTAATATAACATTTTTTAACTCCAGTAAAATGTTTCCAAATGGAAAAGGTATCAAATATACGGGAGATCAAGTCTTATTATAATAACCTAATAAAATTTTGATAGGTTTGGATATCATTTTGAATATTATCTTTTGGTTTAGTCCCCTCGTGAATCAATTTTATCCTTAACCATGGTAATTAATTTTTCAATACTTAATATTTGTACCATTACTTATAAGGTGAAAATTGATTATAAATGTACATGAGATGAAAGTTTTATCCATTTATCATCCTAATTTCCCACTTTCTAGTTTTTTATAATTGATTAATTATATAATAATATATTTCTAACCTAAAATACTATTAACGTTAATTTGAAAACTATTCACATAATTTGAATTTGAAAATATCATAACATCAATGAAATTAAAATATAATACAGTAAAATAACTAAAATATGTAATATTTATCAATAATTTTTATTGGACATTATAACTCACCCAAAAATATTACTTTTAGTGTTTTTAAAATCATTTACCTAATTTTTCTATTATTCAAACAAGTAATATGTTCGCATTGCATAATCATTTGTAGAAATTATTTCATCAATAAAACATGAAATTATATTACTATGACAAAAATATTCATTCGAATTTAAGATAAAAATTTATAAACACAAAATAATTCATTTTTTTATCAATCAGAAAAAATTATATATATTAAAATAAAGAGTGTCATTTTTTTCTTTATCCAATTCTTAAATATTATAATGGTTAAAATCTATTATAAATGGGAAAAGGTCATATATTCAAATTTTTATCATTATCGATGAAATATAGTCATTTGATGAAATAAAATAAAGCGCTAGAATGAATTTTAAGCCTCGTAACATTTATTATAACCCTAATTAACATAATTTATCTTCACCATGGTAATAAAATTCATGAATGTTACTATTCATAATGACCAAAAAATTAAAAAAGTAACTATTTACCAAATTTTGATCACCTAAATCCAAATATGTAACCCATTCTTAAGGATTCAATTTATATATATGGAATAATTAAAATTAAATCAAAACACGCAAAACATGATGAAAGATGGTTTTCAGGAAAAAAATTATTTAATGTATAATAATATTTTTACACCAAATTAATATATAAAATTCATTCTGAAGACGATAATTGAATTATTTTAATCAAAAGGAACTAATGCAAATTTTAAAATAAACCAAAATGTAATATTTATTTTTGAATAAATGAAAACAATTATAGTATATATCAGTATTTTTCATTATTCATTGAAAAAACATACTTTTTTTTAAATTCTTAAAAATTTATCAAAGATAATTTTCATAATATAATTTCAAAATTTTATAATGTTAATAAAAAATAATTTAAAATTTTACTAGTCATTAATTATAATATAAACTCATAAAAATAAATAAAACCCATTTTTTTAGAAAACATATTTTTGAATCAAAAAATTAGTTTACTAAAATTTTGAGTTATTTTATTCTAATAATTAGAAAATAAATTTTTATTGAGTAAGACCTTTATATATATGTAATAATTTGGTTAATAATATTCATATTTACAAATTTATTAGTTGTATTATTATTATAACATTTTATTATTTTTAATATATGGGTTTTAAGCTCATTGTTGTGTATTGTATACGCTATCGAGCATAGTGTTCTTTTAAAATGTCAGGATATTACATCTCCCCGTTAATAAATTCTACCCTTTCAATTGTATGTTGTGAATGATAAAATAAATTTTGAAATTTTAAAATACCTTTCTTGAAATATCTGTTTGTAAATAAAGCTAAAAAATCCTCCTCTGGAAAATAGGGAAAGAGAAATATGATGATCATCTCAAATAACACAAAACAAATATTCAAAAAATGTTTACATTAGGGGTATGATAAAATATAAACATAGATGAGAAATTTAAATTCTAAATAATTATAGAGATGAACAGAGGTTATTAATGACAATGAGGTCAATGATCCTGATAATGTCAATGAACAAAAGACTATAAACAAACAAGTTGTCAAAAATACTATTTATTCATCAAAAATGAGTCTAATAGTGTAACATTTTTATTTTAAGATCCTTTTCCTAGAGTTGAGGAATTAATTTAAAATCTAGACTAATAACATAAGGAAATATAACTATATAAAATTTATAGTTTCACCCATTAATAAATTACCATGAAAATATCATATTTTTATCAAAATTATGATTTTTAAAGATGAATTATTCATTCACGATGAATTGAAATCATCTTATAATTTATCACATATTCTACAAAAGGATAATAAGAAATTAATCATGTATTTAATAAAACTAAAATGGTAATCACAATTATGTTAATATTAAAAATTAATAAACCTCTATATAAATCAATAATATATTTGACACTAATATTTATATAATAAAAAAATAGTTAAACATAGATAATTCCATAAATAAATAACCCTATATCCAAATTTTCCTCAATAACTTCAACATTAAAAAATGTTTCAACCTCAATGGTTTTCTCATATTTTATATATTATATCCCCCCAAATTTAATGGTATTATTATGAAATAATACTTCATGTTAAAGCACATATTAAACCTTAGGGTTATATATACCTCCACATAATGAAACATCTCAAAACATAACATTAGTCACCGTGATAAAATAATATATAATCATATAATGTGGTAAAATTCACCAATACATCCTGGATAATATTTAAACCATAATTAATATAACATCAACTCATATAATAACTCAAAATTTTATTTCACCCTAAATATAGTTTTCATCCAAAATTCTAGTAAATGTTACAAATCCCCTCCAAATTCAAATAACGTAAACCCTAAAATAATGGTTTATATACCTTTGAACAAATTAATAACCTTAAATATATATAACCATGATGGTATAAATTAATTTTATATTAACCTCAAATGAAAAAATTATAGTCTCCAAAGTTATATAACATCTACTCCGATACAAACTATAATAACCAGGACTCACTACTAAGGGGAAATAATTATACCAAATAGACCACTCCATGGGTGTATACACCTCCTATGATGGAATATTTCTATAATACCTAGTGTTATACATTTATTAAATAATATAATTGGTGGATATCTGTGATTCACCCAATTTTCACACATGAGAGTTCCTAAGGATGAGATCCCTTCATTTTCTCTAATAAAAATTATGACAACACCGAACCAGCACTCATGAATCCAATTCTAAAATCATAATTTTACAATTTTTTATTAATAATAATAAATGAGACCCTATTTTATCTATCTAAAACATAAAAAATATAAAGGAAATATTATATCACTTACATAAATAAGTACATTTTATTTTTAGAATTTTAGAGAATTTGGGAAAACTCTTACATAAACACATAGATACATAAACAACTAGTTAATAAAAATCTATGTCATCTCCCACTATGTTATTCACATATAGTGACCTTAATAATCATAAAATAGTTACAATAATTTTTTAGAAACTATGTAAATGGAAAATATATGAAGGGTGAGCTCAAACACTCAGGAAGGGTGAACATAATCGTTAACAATTCAAGGTAACTTGAGAGCATAAGATGAGTTTAAGGGTATGATGAAATGATAAAAGTACATGACCATGAAAAAAATTCTAACCATCAAAACCTATATCATAAAACATGTGACATCGGATACTGATTTATCAAAGGAATGAGTCATGAGAACCAACAATCACGAGCCATGAGACATTATTCTTTATCAAAGAACCATTAAAAACAAATAGAATTTGTAAATAAAATGTATTTATATCAAGGAAAATTATATAATTAAAACAATTAAAATAACTCATACATGTTTATTAACCAATATGGTCAACTTCCAATATAATTTTCTAGAGAACGTAATCATTACCTAATACATTCAAGGGCTACAATGGACCCACCTATACTTTGTTAGTAATGTTAGTAACCATATTTGGTTTATAATGGAATAAACCATCTCTATTTTATAATGGATAAAAATATATTTTGTTTATAATTTTACCACCATAAATAATGTATACATATGTCCAAGACCCATAAGATGTTGAAAAAATTAAAATAAGGAACCTTGTAACCTAATAATAATCATTGTTCATTCATGGCTGGAATTACTCATGGAAAACAAATCTATTTCATGAAAAATATATTTGAAACAATAATAATACACATATATAATGAATAAGGATAGTATCATTTCGACAAATCCCCAGTGGGGAATAATAGACATCGTGATTTTTTGTTGTTAATGAATATAAATTCCATATAAATATTATTAAAAACATTACAGAAAAAATAACAATTCCACTTAGAGAATATTTAAACAAACAATAACCAATCATTTATTTTAAAACCCATATTCCATGAAAATAAATTGAAAATCAAATAATAGAATGTATAATCAAAATAACTGATATGATTATTATGAAATTTTTTAATGATGTAAACATTAAAATTAAACATTATTTTCAATTTTTTTTAAAGATAGTCAAAAGTTAACCATGAAAAAAATTATGATTTTTTTTAAAATAATTTATAATAATTTCATATAACACATATCATATCATTGTTATAAAATTTATCTTATATAAAAAATCTTGAAATAATTTTTCAAAACATTGATATTGAAGATAATGTTTCTCCATCTAAAGGGAGCTAAAAGATCTGTATCACTTACAAAAATAATTGATGATTACTTAATCAATAAGAAAGGAAATTTAAATTAAAAATTTATAAAAAAATTTAAATTATGGATAAGAATAGATATGATGTTTATGAAAATAATTTCATATGACTTTGGCCAAAAAATCTTTAACATAAACAATATCAAAAAGAAATTAGTTTGCAAGAGAAAGTGTTTAAAGATTCTGTAACATTCAATGTAGAAAATCAGTAAATGTAATATTAGGATATGGATATTTATATCACATTAATTACATGAATTAATATGTTATCATTCATTATATATAATCATAGTTCATGACGTGAGACATTTCTCAGAAAAATTAGTTCGAGACAAAGAAAACCCTTGTAAAGGTCATAAATATTGAAGTGATTATTAATCCATGAAGTGTGTATATGAACATATTTAAATAAATAAAATAAAAAAATTATATCAATTTACACATAATTAAGAAATTATAATGTAAATGATGAAGAATTAAAACCCAATGATTTGAAATTATCTTAAGAAACTCTTTACCACTTGGTAACATTCAAGTCAATTAATAGTGAATATTTTAATTTAATTAACAACATATAATTTCATTAAATATGAATTATTATTGTTATAATATTTATAATTGGTTTTATATATACCATATAAAAGAAAATAGGCATATAAAAATTTAATATTTGTTAATAAAGGAAAATTGGGAAGAAATCCCTTATCTCAAGTCCATACATACCACTTATGTCCTTCATTTTCTTTATAGTAAATTTTTATAAATTGTTTACTTTCATAAGATCATTTTTAAAGTTTATTATTCATTTTATTTTATATATTATCATGTTATATATTGTTTCATATTTAATAAGTTCATGTTGGCTATTTTGAAGATATTGAGGAAGAATGATAAAAATGAATTTGGTAAGATTACTGCGGTATATGGGATCATTATTCCATAATCTCCAAAATAATAATCATTATATAATTCTCATTTTTATATATAATTTATTATTCTTAAAATCAACAATTAATGATGGTTATGTAAAATTAATTACATTATAATCACTGAGACAGTAAGTCGCATGTAGGTATGAGTAACATTTCCATTTTTCAATAATCATAAAATAATTAAATTAAGTAATATTTCATATATAAAAAATATGGATATATATTTAATATAATTCTATTTCTATATATGTATATACTAATATATAGTATCCATGTGATGTGGTCTGGAAAATAGAATTTTATCACCTCATGGAGCTGGCGATCAACATGTGAGTACAAATGACATTTTCATTTTTCAATCGAAGGAAATGAAAAATGTTATATTATATATTATATTTCCATAATGATATATATATCATCAATATCATATGTATACATTAAATACACCATTATAACCATCCATGAGAGGTAGTGATGGAAAACAAATTAAATTTGTTCCCAGGGTGCTAGTCTTATATACAAACTAATAATGATTTTTTACCTATTCTATGAAAGAAGATATGGATTTATTTTATTTCATTAAAATAAAAATAACAAATAATGAAAAATACATTAATTATTATTTCATAACATTTGAAGAATATTTTTAGGATGTAGATGAAGAAATGAAAAATTAAATTTTCAGTTAATTTCTATACCTCTTATTCAGAGAACCTACATTACATTACACCTTAATCCCACTAAGGATATAATTTCTCCAAAAATAAGACCTATATAATGTGAATATGAATATTATGATGGTATTCAGATAGGTATTGTATGATAAAAAGTGTTTTGAATGTGTATAGAGAATATGGTAGGGGGTTCCCATTAATAAGTGAGGGTAGAGGCACTCTTGGAATTACTAAAAATATTAAGTTAATATAAATTAATTTTAATTTAAAAATAGATATGAAATGATATAATTTTAATATTAGATTTTAATTGTTCTTAATACTCATATCTAAAAATATCAAAATCTTGGGTTTTGTTTTTAGCCCAACCTCTTTGTTTTATCTCCCGGTTAACCATTTTAAATATTACCATGATATAAATGTTTTTCCCCATTTTGGGGGAAGTAATGTCACTATAAATGAAACAACTACCCATAAATAGACCATGGTTTATATTTAAAACCATTTAAAATTCACTTCGATAAAAATGGGATTTCATAATTCTATATTATCTAATAAAATATTTTTTATTACCAAATATCATTAGTGTCATTATTCGAAATACATGAAGTTTTATTATATAATATGTGTTTAATTCATTTAAAATTGTTCAAAAATATAGTTTAATTTAATAAAAAAAATGTTATTTAATTAATATACTCAGCCAATAATATATATATATATATTTATGGTTTTATATCATTTTTAATCTTTTATTTTCTTTTTACCCCTTGGTTAACCATTTTTAACCTTAACAATGGTAATGATTTTTTCAATATTAAAGAGTTATAATTTTTTAGATAAGGTGAAAATTGGGTCATAAATTGAAAATAAAATAAATTTTATTTCATTTTGAATGATATATTTCCTCTTTATATATATTTTCTTATTTTAAAATAATTTAATGAAATATATTTAAAATAAAATATTACAAATGTCACATTAAGAACTATTAGAATAATTTTACTTTTAAAATAATATGGAAGTAATTTAATTCAAATATAATATATTAAAATAATTTTAATATGTTATGGTTATCTATAAAATTCATGGTACACTATAACTTACTAAAAAATATTACTTTTTTTAGAATCATTTACTTTATTTTTTTACTCCGTGAACACGCACTCTGTTCGAATTGGATAAGAATTTACTATTATTATTTCATAAATAAAAACAAAAAATAAATTAATGTGATAAAATAAATAATTATATTTATAATAATCATTTATAACTGCAAAAAAGTTGTTTTTATCCCTACTATAAAATATTTTAGATATTTAATGAAAGAGGGATACATTTTTGACTTTATCATTTACATAAACATTATGAAGGTCTGACTCATATATAAATTGAATAATGGTTATATTTTTTATTATTATGTCACTATTAAAGAACTATAATCATAAAATGAAATAAATTAATGTGTCTAAAGGACTATTATGATTAATCAAATTAGTTTAAACCAAAATTAACCCATTTTACATTTTTCATTGTAACAAAACATTACTTGCGTAACAATTCGTAATCACATAAAATATATAAAAACTAATTACCAAATTTGGGTATCTTGATTCCAAATTTGTAATAATTTTTTTAAGGATTCAATTTCATGATTTGGGATACTGTAACTTCAAAATAATCCTATAAAACACTAAAATGGCGGTTTCATAAAAAATTCATTTTGAAGTATAAAAAATGTTTTTATTCAAAATTAATGTATAATATTCATTTCAAAGATAAAAATAATATTATTTTAATACAAATTAAGTAATGAAAAATTTAAATAAAGAAAAATATAATTTTACTTTTCAAATACATGAAATGAAAATATTATTTCCTATAAAAATCAGTATATTTCATTGTTAATTAAAAAATTAAAATTTTCAAAAAGTTTTAAAAACTTTACCCTATCATAATATTTTTATGATGATTCAAAAATTAAATAACTTTAATCAAATATAAATTATAAATGTTCCTTAAATTAATTATAATTATTTCTCAACAAAATTAATAACTTCTATTTTTGAAGAAAACATTTTTTTGATGCATAAAATGAGTTTACTGAAAAATTGATTATTTATTTCAATTGAAATAATCAATAAAATTTTATTAATTAGTAACAGTATATAAATATATATATATTTCATAATGTAGTTAATAATATTCATATTCAATAATTTAATGGCTATGTTATAACTATAACATGTAAATATTAAAGTTTCATGGTTCGTTTATGATCGATGTTGCGTATTCTAAACGCTATCAAAAATATTATTCATTAAAAATAAAAATATATTAAATTCCCCCACTATAAAAAATTTCATTCTAAAATTTGAAATTGAGATTTTTATTGAATTACAAGAAATTTTAAAATACCTTAGTTGAAATCCCACGTCATAAAATTGGTAATAAATCATCCTATTGAAAAGGGGGAAAATTATCAAGGTCCTCAAGAATAAAACATAACACTGCATAAAATATGAGAACATTTGTGGGAATTGAAAATAAATACATAGATGAAAATTTTAATTTTAAAAAAATTGAGGAGAGTGATATAGGTTATTGTTTATAATAAAGTCAACGATCATTCCAAAACTAATGACCACAAAACCATGATCTAACGAGGTTTGAAAGAGACCATCAATTCAGTGAAAATGAGTGTAATTGGATGAAATTTTTATTTTAAGATCCTTTTAATATATTTTAGTATTTTTTTAGGACATAGACTATGAATATATGAAAATATACTTATTTAGCATGTATAATCTAATCCATTTATCAATTCCCACCATAATCTAATATTTTGATATAAACAATGAGTAACTAGAATTAATTTTTCATGAATAGAGAACTGAAATCAACTTCTAATGGACCACATAATCCAAAACTGGTTTACGATATGTTCCTCATGTCTTTAATAAAACGAAAATGGCTCTCATATTGTATGATAATACAAAAAATGAATAAATCATCATATGAATAAATAATATATTTAACACTAAACTTTAATAACATACAATTGGATGAACATAGATCACTCCATAAGTAAATAAATATTTATCAAAATTGACATCAATAACCTCAAAATTAAATAATGTTTTAACTTTGAGTGTTTTCTCGAACCATTCATCTTACATACTAAAAATGTACTAGAAATATTCTGAAATAATCCTTCATGTTAAATCGCATGTTACACCTAATAGTTAAATACAACTCAACACATTGAAACATATCAAAAAATATCATTAATAACAATGATAAATTAATATATGATTTTATAATGTAGTGAAATTCATCGAAATACCATGAATCAAAATTAGATAGTAACTAAAAAGTTAATCCTTCTATAGACCATATGTATCCCCAAGGATATTTCCTTGTTAATAAATCTCTATAAAATAATAAATATTGTATAAAACCCAATCTCTAATAGACCATAATTAAAATAAAATAATTGATTGAACATACCCTAATGTTTATTTAAACTGAAATATAGTTCTCAACCTAAATTCTTGTAAATGTTTCAAAACCCCTAATAATTCCCACATTTTGAACCTCAAAAGGCGGTGTCTAAGACTTTGAACATATGACCAACCTTGAACTTATAACCACAAAATGGAATTAATAACACTTATTTTAACCTCATAATATGACAAAATAATCTCCAAAGAGATCTAATCCTACATTAGATACCACCTATAGAAGTTTGAACATATTAATAGTGGACTATAATTGATATCTAACTGAGAATTACATGGGATGCTACACCTCCTAGGTGAGAAAATTAATAACATCCCTAGTGGTAGAACCTTCATCATAAAACCATTAGAGAAAATCCAAGCTTCACCAAATGTTCACATATGAGAGTTACCAAGGATTGGTTCCATTCCATTGTGTATAAATAATATAATCACCCTGAACCTGCACTCCCATATCCTATGATAAAAATAAAATCTTTATAATTTAGGCTTGATAACGAAAAACATGAAAAAAATTTATCCCTAAAATATAGATATATTTTAAAGGAAATATTTGATCACTTACATGCCCTAGGACCTTTTAGGTTAATATTATATGGGATTAGGACAAACTCTTACACAATTTCTTGGATACATAAAAAAATATTTCATAAAAATTTATATCATCTCCCATTATGTTCTTTAAATATACTATCCTTATTTGGTATAAATAAGATAAATCATTTTCTTTACAACCTAGTGAAATAGAAAAAATTTTATGGGTGAGCTGAAACCATCCACATCGGTTTACAAAAGAATTAATAGCTGAATGGAATCAATGAGAATAAAATGAGTATAAGGGTATGTTTACATAATTAAAGTGAATCAGAATAACATAATAGAATTGATATCCATCAAAACCATGATAATAGAAAAATTCTAAATTTCATAATGATTTAATGAAGGAAATATTCATGAAAATCAATAATCATGATCAATGTCACATCAATATTGATCTATGTAATCATTAAAAAATCCTAGAAAAAATAAAAACATGTTTTTATTTTGAAAAATTATCATCATAAAAACCCTTACAAGAACCATTACATGTGTAATAACTAATAAGAACAACTTGAAACATAATTATCTAAATAACATAATCATTACCCAATGCACTGGAGGTTTATAATGGACCCACCCATCCTAGGTTAATAATGTTACCACCCATATTTTGTTTATAATGGAACCACCCATAATTGAACTATAAATGAAATTTTTTTTATAATGGGAAAACCCCTCAAACATCCATGGATACTTACAAGAACCATACGATGAGAAAAACAATACAAATATTTCAGTTTTGAACCTACTAATAACCATTATATATTCATATCTTTGTTTTCCTGTGAAAAAAAATTCTTCCATGAAAATATTTTTGACACAATATAAATAAATAAAATGAAATAATAAGGATTGTTTCATTAAAAAATATCCCCATTGGATAGTAATAATCATAATTTTTTGTTTTCTATACGAATAGAAATAACATAGAAAGATTATTAAAAACAATTTTGAGGAAAACAGTAGTTCAACTTTAAAAATCACTTTTTTTAATATATTCAATAAGTAAATTGAAAATAATTTTCTTTAAAAAAATATTGAAATGTATAAATTAATGTTAATTGAAATTAATAGATATGGTGGTGGAAATTTATTTTAATGACATAAATGACAAAAATAAACACTATATTGATATTTTGGAAAAGAGATTCAAACGTGACCCATGTGAATGATGTTATGATTTTTTTTAATAAATTTTTATTAGAATATAAAATATATTGTAAAACATATTTTAAAAATCATTATGTGTTTATAAAAAATTATTATTAAAAACAATTTAGAACAAATGGATATAGAATTTAATGATTCGTGATCTAAAAGATGACACAAGATCAATATCAATTACAAAAAAAATATTCTTCATTTTTCTATAAAAAATATAGAAGGAAATTAAAATTAAAATTATAAACCACATTAAAAAATAGTGGAGAATAAAATATATGTGTTTAATGAAAATAATAAAATATGTTTTATTGTTAAGTCCACAAGGATGAGTACCCTGAGAGGGGGGTGATTGGGTTAATCAAGGTATGACTAATTTCAAATTAAAGCATGTTCTGATCTTATTTCGCTGTTAAGAAAAACACTCTTCTCTCTCTTTCCTATTGCACAATATAAACAAAAAGTAAAGCATTCATAGGACAGAGCAATTTTTACTTGGTTCACCGCTAAGGGCTACTTCCAAAGAGTATATGCCGACAAGTTTTTGGTCGTACCAAATGCCACTAAACTTCACTAGATGTGGATTACAAGGTTCGGGCACAGTCACTCTGTCCCAAGATCACTGCCATTACAAAGTTTAGGGTCAGATCATTGCTTTCCCAAGGGTCACTCCCAGTTTCTCCCTCTCTCTAGCTCACTGCCGGTGGAGAGGATCACCTTCTTCCTCTTCCTTTGTTCACTGCTTTGGAAAGGATCCACTCATAGTTTATAGACTTATAGGTATCTTCATTATCTCTAATGAATACATCCTCTATTATATGTGCATGCTCTGTTGAAGTACAACTTTCACCTATATATGAATCTCTCTTTTCACCGAAGGTATTGGAAAAACATCCAGCTTCCACGCAGCCCGAAAACACTACCAGGGAATCAACCTTACTTGGCGCGCAGGTCAAACCCGGCGCGCAAGTATCAGCGCGCAAGTAACAACTGGTGCGCAGTTCTGCCTCTACCACCTGCGCGGAACAATCTTCTACTACTCCAAACCTGTGTGACTCAATCCCTTTTATGACCAGTCCAATATTGGCGCACAACTACAAACCGGAGTGCAACTTCACACACTGGCACGCAAGTCCACCTGTGCGACTACACACCACCTATGTGACCACCACACTAGCGCGATGAGAGCTCTGATTTTTCAAAGTGTTGAACTCCATTAAAAATGAGGAGGGGTGGTCCTGTATTTATAGGCATTTGGTCATCCTACACGGTGGCGTGAAAGTTTCCCCTCGGCGCGCAAGTCATGGCATGAATGTCCTGGTGCGCAGGTCTCCTCCCTTGTACGTCACCTGCACGACCAACCCAATACCTGCACGACCCACTTTCATTTTCCATATTTTGATCTCTGATCTTGAAAAACAACAAGTGTGCAAGTTCTCAAGCCATCTAAGAATCAGTGCACAGGTCTCTTCACAGCGCCCAGGTCACCTGCGCGACCACACCAATACCTACGCAACCCTCTTTCCTTTGCCATATTTTGATGCTCTGATATTGAAAACCATATGGTGCGCAAGTTTCTTCTACTTCAAGTCAACGGCGCACAGGTACCTTTGCCAAAAGCCACTTGAATCAAACATGGATCGTTGACCACAGCTCTTGAACTCGACATTCCACCATGAAATCTCCTTTGTCAACAAATTTGTATGTCATTGTTTTTCTTTGTCAACAATCACAACACAGATGTCCACTTTGTCAAAAAACACAATCACCTCAAAAATGCTTCAATGATGTCTTGAGTGATTTTTTCCCTACATTTATTATAATGAAACATTGAACATCAAGAATCCTGAAAAGAAATATTATTTTAACCTAAATCCATTTATGATTTGTTTACTTTCTTTATAAAAATTACATGTAGGAAATAATTTGATAAGTCTATAAAATACCCATGAATTAAATGAATTAGTATTTCAAAATTAATTATTGGGGATTTAAGTAATACATTATGGGAAATCATAGTGTATGTCATTGAATATATCTTGGGAAAATGAGATTGAAACAAAGGGAGCCCTTGGAAATATCGTTAATTTTGAAGTGATAATTAAATCAAGAAGATGTTGTACACACATTTGTAAATCAACATAATAAAATTTAAATAAAAAAAATAAAATTATTTATAGATAAATTCACACATAATCATGACATGAAAAAAATAAATGAAGTAGATGTGTAACCCACTAAATGAAAATTGATTTTAGAAACTCCTTACCACTTAGTAAGTTTCTAGTCAAATCCATTTGGATGAAATAATTTGAATAATAACATAAAATTGAATGAAATATGAATTATTAATTATATATAATGTAAAATTGGTATTATCTACTCCTTATAAATTAAACTATATGCATAACATTAAATGATGCCTCAATGAAGCGAAATTGGGATGAAATCCATTACCTTGAGCCCAGAATTACCATGTTTTTCCATTAATTTATGAATAATAAAAAAATATGAATAATTTACACCCAGAATAAACTTATTAATGTTTTATATTCATTTTATATTTTCTCCTAACACTTTATATATACATTCTCAATTTAATATGTTTATATCAAATGTTTTGAGGATAATTTTCTTATATTTTCAAAATGACATTGGTAAGTTGACTACGGTTTATGTTGTCATTAATTTACTATACAAATACTAATAATAAATTAATAATTGTCATTTTATGAATTAATTATACTATTTGAAATCAAAAATGAATTATAGATATGCAAAAATGAATTACATTAAAATTATGGAGAGATTTTTTTATATGTGCACATGGGTAATGTTTCCAATTTTTAAAGAACATGTTTGATTGAAAGTATGTATCATTATACCTCTCTAGAATTTTGATAATATAATTAATACAATATTATTTCTATAGAAGTAATTATATACTACATCCTTGTGATTTAGTGATGAAAAATGAATCACAATGATTTATAATGTAGATAGTCCACACATACCCACAAATGTTGTTATCATTTTCAATAGAGTGATAGGTTAGAAAGTGTAATAGCCCAGAAATTATACACATAGTTTTTTATAAAATATATCTTATTAAATTCATTTATTATTAATTAATACCAACAAATAATATTTTTAATACAATTTTCTTTAAAAATAACAATTGGAATAATGTGTTTTAATGAATTTGATTATTATGAGTTAATGGTAATAAAATTATAAATATTATTTATAGTTTTTAGATTTATCTTATTGAAATAAATATTTGAAAATAACTATATAGAATATTTTAGATGAATAGTTCCCAAATTTTAAAGACAGTATATTTTACAAACGTCTTATAATTATTTTGATTTATAAATATTTTAAAATACTGAAATAATCATGTAATTAGTTATGAATCTAATTAATAGTAATTAAAATGTAATCTAATTAATTAATATACAAATATAATTAATTTTTTCTGAATTTTTATATTCAAAATATGACATATATATATATGATATTATAATTATAAACCATGAATAAATTATTTTTATAATACAATTACTTTATAATGTTTTGTTTTATAATTAAATAATTTTTATAACTATTACATTAAAAAATTATTAATTTTTAAAAATTAGTTATAATTATTAGTTTTAAATTATAAATTCTTATTATATTGAATTTTATAATTTTATTTATATTATGATTTTGTCTAATAGAAGTATAATTGTTTTAATAATAATGTTGAACTCATAATATGTTTTAAATATATTATAATCATAAAATAAATCAAAAAAATAAAAATATAATAATAATAATAATATGAACTGAATAAATAAAAAAAGATAATTAGAATATGGGAAACACGTATAGGGATGGGAGTTCGTCATTTTGGGGAGAAGGAAATTAGGGCAAGGTTTTTGGCTTCTCGGGGTTGGTAGTGAGTCGGAGAGACAGCCACGAGAGCTGTTTCACTCTGGGTGTAGTTCGAAGATGAACCCAGTGTGGCAGGAGGACCTCCTCAGAGATGCTATAAGGTAGGTGATGCCATGATGGGGCTTCGACCTTAGAAGCATGGCAGTGGTTCGGGTTGAGCAGGTCGAGCAATGGTGAGGTGTCTATGCTCCGTTAGGGTTTCCAAAGCCAATTGGGAAACCCATATACAAGGGGTCTCAGTGCTATTGAGAATTCATTTTTTCATCCTAAATAGATATATTTTTTGTTTTATTTCTTAGTCATTCGAATCTTCTTTTTCCTTAGGGTGTCGATTTTGGATCTGTACTCATTTCCATTTGATTTAGCTATAGGCTTTGGCTGTTGTGGTTGTTTTGGTTTCATTTCCATATGTTTTCCTGTTATAGTCTTTTTTAATTTCTTCTGTTAAAAATTTTATTGTATTGCCATATTTTTTTATTTAGTTTATATATCACTTATGTTATTATTCTGTATTATTTTCACTATATGAATTACTTCCACCCTTGAGCATCACTATCCACTATTTTTTATTCTCAAGTTAGTTCAATATATATATTATAAACAAATATTGTTTAACAACCCTCTCATACGAACCATTGGTCTGGCCATTTTCTTTTTCTTTATATCACTTACCGGAGGTTTTAAATTCCCTATACCATTATTTGAGAAAATAAAAATTTGCATCAATCTTTGTGCACTAAGAGAAAGTGATGGTGCATGTTCAAATCCAAGGAAACACCTACACTTTTTTACTGCAATTCAAGTAAGGGATGATTTAATTTTATTTTCAATGTTTCTATTCTTTAAATTTTAATTTTCATGTTTAATTGTAAGGGATTTCTTATAATTATTTTTTCTAGTTATTTATGTTCCCAATTATAATTTCTTAATATAGTTAGTTTATTTCATTAGATTTATAATATATATTTTTTGTTTTTGTGTAATTGGTTTCATTTATCTTTTAAGTTTATATTTATTTTATCAAAATTATGATTAAATCTAGTTTTATGTAAGTTATTGATTTTAATTTCCATTGAAGTAATTCAATTTATATAGGTTTTATTCTTTTTATTTATTTTCTCATAATTGTTGTCATGACCACCTCCACACCAGGTATACCCCTCCTGGATCAGAAATGTGAGAAGGGAGATAGTGACCCCCTGAGTCCAACCTTCAATAGGCCCTGGGTTGGCGACTAGCACCAAGGGTATGGTAAATACACAAATGGGAGGCATTAACCTCTAAGAGAACACATGATAAATATAGATAAGATAGAAACCAATAAACTCTAACTCAAAATGTAATATAACATAAATCTCAAGTACATAGATGTAATGTCATGCAAGAACTACTAAAAATGAAACGAAAAACTGTAAGTACCAAAGGAATGTAAAAACAGTAGCAACCATGAAGCCCAAATAGCTCCTAAAACCCCAAGATAGTAGTAACCAGCCTAATCTCCAACTTGGTCCAAGTGAATTGAAAAAAACAATTTATACATACATAGGGTGAGTGTTACAGTATACTCAGTAGGATCCTCCCCGATGTCTCTTGTGTAAAAGTAATGAAAGAATGCTAAAGCATAGTGAACAATAAGTGAAACTAACTCATCACCTAAACAGGTATACTATGTTACCATCCTCACCATGTCTATTCTCACCAAGTATCAAATAAAAGAGTATAAAATAGAATAAATAATATTAATGGTACCCTGCTACTAATTCTCCATTGGATTTCCACTTTTCCCCTACATCACACATCTTTAGACATATTTATTCAAAAAGGTCTTACCCTGCAGACACCTGGGTGAAGCACCATAACATGCACCTTATGAAGCACAACTACCACATCCACATAACCAAAGTAACCAGGTAGTTTCTGGGAGCCATCACAGCTTGCATAACTTGTAGTATATGTCGGGTATTAAAACTCTATCAATTATTTCCCATACACTAATTAAGGATCCTCAATCCATCAAAACCTATACATGTTACACCTATAGTAGTTCATAGGAAACAATATCCAAAATTTATGTGTGTGAATAACCACAAGCCATTACATCCCTCTACACACATATATTAGAAAAACTAACCACTATGCCTACCAGCGCAAGTAACTACCATGAGAAGAGAGTGAGGCGAAAGGGGGTTTTCATCCACACATCCTACCACTGGAATGTTGGGAAAAACACCCCGAGGGCTTAAAATCAACGAGGTTTCAGTTTCCCTAACTGATGTGGTGGATTAGCTTATAGAAACAAAAAAAGTACAGAATATACTATATCTCACAACCACACTATGGCCATAACCTATTCATAGACTCAATTATAGCTAATGTATCTCGAACTCTCAGCTTCCACTACTATGATTAGGTATCCTATAAGCCCACAACAATTTAAAGAGATTTATTATATTACTTTCTTCCCTATTTATCTGTTTCACTTAACATTAATAAATTCTTTAAACATTAATTTACCATTAATAATTCCACATTATATTTGGAACTCCATGCATCCGCACAACCTCGTCTACGTACCTCTATGCTAAGGTACTCATCGGGCCTCACTTCTTAATTGCTAAGAAGTGTGCTGATTTTGTCAGTCGGTCTACTACTACCTAGATAGCATGATAACCACCATGAGATATGGGTAGTCCTATAAATAAGTCCATTGAGATGTCATCCCATTTCTACTCAGGGACATCTAAAGGATGAAACAAACCACTGGGAACACGGTGTTCAGACTTCACTTGCTGACACACTAGGCATTTAGCCACAAACTCCGCCACTGGACGTTTCACCCCAGGCCACCTAAACTGTTCCATCAGGCCTCGGTACATTTTTGAAACTCCTGGATGTACCACCAAGGCTGAGCTATGGAACTCACGAAGAACTCCCTCACGCATCACCTACAGAACAAACAACCTTCCTTGAAAAAGCATCTGATGTCGGCTGTCCTCTGACCATCCTTCTGGAGTGTTTCCCTGATCGGCACGATCCCGCATTACTTCCGCCTCGGAGTCTCCCCACAGAGACTCTTCCACCTGCTGCAACAAGGAGGACTGCACCGTCATCTGAAACAAACAGCCTCTAACGCCTTCTACCCTTGCATCCAAGTGCAAGGTAGCCAACTCCCCCATCGCTTTCCAAACATGAACGGGTTCCTGAACCACTTCCTTATGTGACTTCTTGCTCAGGGAATCAGCCACAATGTTGCACTTAACTTCAGTGTAAGATATCTCGAAGTCATTGTATTGGAGAAACTCGACCCATCTCCACTGCTGTAAATTCAGGTTATGCTGGGAGAAGATATAACGTAAGCTCTTGTGATCTAAGAAGACCACAAAGCGCTCCCCAAAGAGGTAATGTCACCACAAATTCAGTGCGAACACTACTGCTGCAAGCTCTAGGTCGTGGGTGGCATACTTACGCTCGTGAGGGCACAACTGCCTAGACTCATAACAGATCACTCCCTTCTTCTGCATCAGCACGCACCCAAAACCAAGGCCAGAAGCATCACAAAACACCTCATACAACAACCCTTCCTCTGGAAACCTGAGTACAGGAGCACTGACAAACTTCTCCTTCGGGTATTCAAAAGCTTTATGGCACTGCTCGCTCCATAAGAAGACTTGGTTCATCCTAGTCAAAACTGTAAATGGATCAGCAAATCGTGAGAAGTTTGAAACGAACCTCCAATTGTAACCTGCCAACCCCAGGAAACTATGAACTTCCACCACGCTCTTAGGTGCCACCCATGAGACAACTGCCTCCACCTTTGATGGGTCCACTGACACTCCATGCTGAGAGACCACATGCCCAAGGAAGTGTACTTCTTGCATCAAGAACTTACACTTTGACAATGTTCTAGAAAGATGGTGGTGTCGAAGGACTTCTAGGACTGACCTGAGATGCTCAACATGCTCCTCCTCTGATCTTGAGTAGATCAGAATTTCATCGATAAACACAACGACGAACCGGTCCAGAAACTCTCGGAATACAATGTTCATAAGTCCCATGAACACAGTCGGTGCATTCGTAACTCCAAACAGAATCACTAAAAACTCGAAGTGCCCATACATGCACCTGAAAGCCGTCTTCGAGATGTCACTATCCTTTACACTCAACTGATGATATCCAGATTGCATATCATTCTTAGAAACCCAACCTTCTCCCCTCAGTTGGTCAAAGAGATCATCTATCCTTGGAAGGGGGTAACAGTTCTTGACCGTTACCTAGTTCAACCTTCGGTAGTCTATGCATAGCCTGACACCACCATCTGCCTTCTTCACGAACAAAACTAAAGCACCCCATGGCGATACGCTGGGTCGAACAAAACCCTTCTCCATTAGATCGTCAATCTGAATATGAAACTCCCACAACTCCAAAGGTGCCATCCGATAAGGGTCCATTGAAATCGGACAGGCACCAGGATATAAGTCTATGCCGAACTCAACGTCACGTCGGGGGGGGGGGGGGTAGAGTCACAACCTCCTCACGAAAAACATCGAGGAACTCCCCAACAACCTCTGGGACATCTATCATCTATGTATCAGCTGCAACCACTGATAACCCATCTAATAAGGATAAGAGAGGGTTCACATGTCGACTTCCCACCTAATAGCTCCTCTCGCCAACAAAAGCTACACACTGCACATCCATGTTGTAGAACACGACCCTTCTTCGGAAGAAGTCGATAACGACACTAACTGAAAACAACCAATCGATGCCTAGGATGAAATTGTATGGCTGCATCTGTGATAGAAGAAGGTCGCTATAAGATTGATGCGGTCCCAATGTCATCCCACATCCCTAGTAAACACAAGATACACTGGTCTGGCCTCCAACTGGTGTACTCAGTACCAGTGGTATGGAAAGTCTCTCTAAGTCTAGTCCCAAATCATGGGCTAGACTAGGTGCAACAAAGGAGTGAAAAGCTCCCAAATCAAACAAAGTAGAAACTAGAGTGCTGAACAAACAAATCGTACCTTGCACCACCTCTGGTCCTGTCGGAGCTGTCAACTCTGTTGCGTGGAACTGTCCACGCCCAGCTCCTCTACCTCTCTAATGTCGACCACCTTCTCGACCACGTCCTGGTCGAGGTACCTAAGGAGCACCCTGAGGTTGGCCTCCTCCTGCAAAGTCTTTCCTCGGAGGGGCAGGGTCCCACTGCTACTGGAAGGGTCTCGCCAACAACTGGTGTGGCTGAGGCGGGCGCTGGACCTGCCCACCTCCACCGTATTGAGCTCGGGTTGGGCACCGCCTCTGAATGTGCCTGAAACCTCCACACGAGAAACACTTCGGTCTTGGGCTCGTGGAAAAGGGATGAGGACCCAAAGATCTGAACTGTAACTACTGGGGCTTGATCCCTACCGACTTGAACCTAGAAGGTCCTGTCGCAGGAGACCTGCTGCTGACTGGCTTCCCCTTCGACAGACCCAGATGGATCCCCTCTCATGGTGCACCTCCCTGTGGGTGCATCTTCTCTACAACCTCTACCTTCTTCTGTACTACCAATTACTTCAGAAGGGTGAAGGGGGTGACAACATACTGGAGCAAAGGATGAAGTGCCTCCTCCAATCTTCTCGTCCGAGACTCCTCATCCGGAAATAGATCTAGAGAAAAGCGCAGGAGATCCTTGAACTTGATCCCCAATTCTCATACTGACATACTCCCATGCTGAAGGGATAGTAACTCTTGCTGCTTCTCCGCCTTGATCATGGAAGAAAGTAATTCCTCTCGGAATTCCTTCTCAATGTCATCCCACAGAACCTCTGTCTTTATCCTCTCTCTGATGTAGAG
The DNA here is from genome assembly GCA_963277665.1 of Viscum album. Taxonomy (NCBI): domain Eukaryota; kingdom Viridiplantae; phylum Streptophyta; class Magnoliopsida; order Santalales; family Viscaceae; genus Viscum; species Viscum album. The sequence continues at coordinate 293,490,127 of OY728139.1, forward strand.
CTTCCACCACTGACATGCCGCTCCTCTCAGCCGACTGACTGCTAGGGGAACCCAGTACTCCCTCGGAGCACGGATCAAAGTAAAAGCGATCCCTAGATCCTGAAGCCACCCCTCTGTCTCCATATCCGATGTACTACCCTCGTACTTCTTGAGGGTCTGTCACTGGAAAGAACGGAGAGTCTTCTGCCACTGGTCATCTTCCTCCTCTTGGTCAATCATCAACTGATCGACCACCTGAATCTGCTGGGCCTTGGCCGTCTAAACCACCCGGGGATGACATCCAGGCGCCATAGCTGTACGGTAAACAAAGATCTCCTAATCCCAATTAGTATGGAAATTTTCTCAAAATTTTTATTTTACCATTTTATTTCAATTTCTTTCCCAGAACACCAAAATCAAGTAAAACACAATCATGATGATGCATGTACCTTCCCTAGGGTCTCTACCCTGCAATCAATGTAGTCTCACTTGGTCATTAGGTAGGCTCAGAGTCCTTACATCGGATCACGGGGGGCCCTAAAATCCTGTGTCCTAGCCGATCTTCTCTGGCCTATTTCACACACCAAGATCAGCCAACACTATCGACCTACCATCCCATGCAATCCTCACTATGCCTAACTCCAAACTCCATCATATCTCTCAACCATCATCTCTGATACGATTCTGTCACGACCCCCTCCCACCAAAGATTCCCCTCCTGAGATGAAAATGGTGAAAGAGATATAATGACCCTCGAGTCTCGCCTCCAGTAGGCCCTGGGGTGGCGACTAGCACCAAGGGTATGAGTTTTCACAAATATGGGAGGAATTAACCTTTATATATTTAAGATTGGGAAATAGGACAAGTCAACCACCAAAAAGGAAAAGAACAAGTGTATAGAAATAAACCCAGACCAATCCCACATGCATGTGTAAACAATTCTGAAACAATGTAAAAGTACAAGAAAGCTCAAAAGTACAATACCAAAAGAAACAACAGTACAGAAACTGCAAAAAATCCAACTGTCCTGACTATTGGGGTCCCGCACGACCCTGGTAGTCCTCATAGAAACCTGAAAGTAAACGTAGGGTGAGCATACAAGTATACTCAGTAGGGAAACCTAAGCTCTCGTGCACAAGTGGGGAGACATCCTAATGTCCTAGGAGAACAACAGAAGAAACATAGCAAGGAATTCAATCCACCCAACCTCACCAGCCACACTCACCAAAAACACAATCACAACAGGTAGTAGTATATAAGAACAAGAGTGTTGGGTACCCCGCCCCATTTCCCACTAGGTATATGCTCTTCCTAACGGCGAACATCCTAATGCTACCACACTCTTCCCTCCCGCACACACCTGGGCCTCAAGAACCACACATCCTGTCCGCACACACCTGGGCCTAACAACCACACATCCCGCCCGCACACACCTGGGCCTCACAACCACACATCCCGCCCGCACACACCTGGGCCTCACAACCACACATCCTGCCAGCACACACCTGGGCCTCAACCATAATCACATCCCCACCCGAACACACCTGGGCCTCATCCTGAAGATTCTTGGGAATAGTAATAGTAACAGAACTCTCACCCGAAGACACCTGGGCCTCATCCCGAAGATTCTTGGGAAAACAATCCTACCCGAAGAGCCTTGGGCCAAACCACCCCAATCGAAACCTACCCGAAGAATCTTGGGTGTAAGGTCGCCTCAAGCCATCACATCCTATGGAAGAAAGAGCAGGAAGGAACTAGTAAATAAGGGGAAAGCACCCTCTCCCATTAAATGGGAGTGTTCGGCACTAATTTCTCAACATGGGTGTGGTGCGACAAATCACAAAGATACAGATACATATATATATATTTATGTATACCAAACACACAGCCCAACCTATGGATTCTAAACAGAGAAAACTGATCACATGGCTCGGCACTGCTACCACAAAGCATGTATACAACAAACAACCCCAACCCCATTTAGGTTTTCACATTTCAACAGAATTAGTTTATTTAGTTCCTTAACTACTGGGCAAACAACCGCAACCAACCATATCAATCGTTCGTGAAACATATCCTTGCCATCCACAAATCAAGTTAGGAAAACACAAGCAGCACAAACAAGTCTCTTCTCATTATCCAACCAACCCCATTGATTGTTATTATCGTTTCATTTCCATGCCCCACTATTCATTAAATCTTCCACTTTTATTTATTATTCACAACCCATAGTTCATTCACATTTAATCCCATCCCTACAGCCCCGCTGCTAACTATCGTAACAACAACCACCCTAAAACACGTACATCGTCATCCCTTAATACCATTCATCATAGCCCCACTACCCGTCACCAACATAGCATTCACACCAACCCACAACCAAGCACACCGCAGCCCCGCTGCTCACCCGATCCACAACAACCCACAAACACCTCCCTTTCGCATGCCACGTATCCAAGACAACAGCCACATGTTCATTATTCCATTTTGTTCTACTAGGGTGGTCACAAAAGGGTTTTAGATTTTAATCAGCTGACTTTACGTGATTAACCAAATTTCATGTTCCATTAATACAAAAAACGGTCTAGAAGATAGCACATCATTTAATTGCGGAATCAAAGGCCCCCAACGACTCTGATTTTCAGTAGGCATAAGCCTGTTCAATTTACAAGATAATATCATAGGATATGAGATAATGTAACTTCATTCACAACTTACCATCCCCGTTATATAATCCAGTTATTATCTTTATTAAACTGGTTCAAAAGTGTTTCATGTAAACAAGAGGACACCCACCCCGCATGATGCACAATTTAGAGAGATGAAGGTAAGATCCCTAACTCCACAGGTTATGATCACAATGCTCCTCCGGATCAACTTTAGAAGACGTCCGTCGGTGTCCGTCACCTCTGTCAAATCCCAGAAAAACCTCCTCCGGTGGAAGCTGGAAAGGAAAGGCCGAAGGAAACACAACGAATCCATGCTCAGAAGTTCATCCTCGTCGTTACGATCTCGTGGCCGCAGATGGATCATAAATCAATGCTCGGACGAAGAAGTCATCGAAGAAAGGAGCATTCGAGTCTCTTGGCAGAGCTCTTCCAAGAGGAATGGGGAGGAGAGGAGTGAGTTGAAAAGGAGGAGAGGACCCCTCCTTTTATAGGCGTCAAAAACAAAAGTACACGGCTTGTACTTCCTAGTACACGACGTGTACTCGGCCATTTCACACGGTCACCACGCGGCTTCCAACACGGACTTCAACACGGAACGCGGCCGTTGACTGGTCAACACATGGTTTGAAGGTAACGCATACGCGGGGAGGGACTACACGGCATGTAGTATGGGGTACACAGTGTGTACTCATTTATTTCACACGGCAAGGACACAACTTCAACAGAGCACACGTCCATTGACTGGTCAACATGCGGTTTAAAGGTAACGTGTATGCATGGAGGGACTACACGGCGTGTAGTATGTGCCACACAGCGTGTACTCATTTATTTCACACGGCAAGGACACAACCTTCAACACGGGGTATCCCCAGTGAGGGGGTACACGGCGTGTACTCACACTACACGGCATGTACTTACAAAATTCTGGAAAGTGTGTGAAAAGTCCATTTTACCCTCCAGAACACTTCATGACCTTCTTTTTGACAAAGGAATGGGCCGGAGAGGTTCGAGCCATTACATCAGATACCACTTAAAACATTATTGTCCCAGAGAATTCAAAACCAACCTAGAGGAACCCAACAAGATACCTCTTAGGGTTCTCGTTATAAGAGGAACCCAACCAACAACCCTAATCATAGGTGTTATGAATTCCCTCTCCTATGTCGAGATATTATCCGCTTTAGGCGGCACTGACTCGCCTGCACGGGATTAATCGCATCTGCATTAATGCATCCCGATTAAGGATTGGGCCTTCCTACTTCCATATATTAGGATTTTCCAACTAACACTGCCCCCAACACCGTACAACCCATACACTTCCTGAACACGTTGTTTGGGGAAATTATTTCTCCTATGTCGAGATATTATCCGCTTTAGGCGGAACTGACTCGCCCGCATGGGTTCAATCGCATACGCATTAATGCATCTCGATTAAGGATCAGGTTTTTCCCTTTCCCCATACATTCGGACATGTTATACACTTCTATAGAATAAGGAAATAAGACGTCTCACAACCGACAAGCCAAGCATTCCATATATCAAAGGTACATAGTATAACATCAAAGCAAAGATCAGAAGAACAAGGCAAAACACAAGTCAAAACAACTTCGGGTACTGAGCGTGCATCGGGGCCTCCCACTCCCAAGTGCTCTCCTTGAGGCCGCCATGCCTCCACAACACACAAACCAAGGTGATGGTTCATCCACGGAGCACCTTCTCTTTACGATCCTCGATTCTGACTGGTCGTTCCTTGAAGGTCTTGTCGTCTCCCATATCTAACTCTCCCCAGTCAATAACGTGAGAGTCGTCGTGTAAGTACCGACGAAGCTAGGAGACGTAGAAGACATCATGAACCTTCTCCAACTGAGGTGGCAGGGCCAGCTGATATGCCAACTCGTCGACTCGCCTCAGCACCTCGAAAGGTCCGATGAACCTTGGGGAGAGATTATTCCCCTTCCCGAACCTCTGCTGCCCCCTGTCTAGGGGAAACATTCAAGAAAACATGGTCTCCCACCTCGAACTCCAAAGGCCTCCTCCAACGATTAGCATAAGACTTCTGTCAGTTCTGAACCGCTTTCATCCTCTCACGCACAAGCTGAACTTTCTCTGTGGTGCTCTGTACTACCTACGGCCCAAGAGCACCTGTCTCACCAAACTCTGCCCAGCAAATGGGTGAATGACATGGTCTTCCATACAAAGCCTCAAACGGTGCCATGCCAATAGTAGAGTGGAAGCTTTTGTTCTAGGAAAAATATGCTAAAAGCAAGTGTCATACCCATGATCCTCCAAAATCCAAAACGCATGCTCGCAACATGTCCTCCAACGTCCGGATAGTCTGCTCTATCTGCCCATCAGTCTGAGGGTGGAAAGCAGTGCTAAGGCGTAGCTGGGTGCCAAAAGTATGATGTAACCCCCTCCAGACTCGTGAGGTAAACCGAGTATCCAGATATGAGATGATAGTCTTTGGAACTCCATGCAACTGCACAACCTCATCTATGTACCTCTGTGCTAGGGTACTCACCGGGCCTAACTCCTTAATTTCTAAGAAATGAGATGATTTTGTCAGTCGGTCCACCACTACCCAGATATCATCATAACCACCCTGAGCTATGGGTAGTCCTGTGACGAAGTCCATTGAGATGTCATCTCATTTCCATTTGGGGACATCTAAAGGATGCAACAAACCACTGGGAACATGGTGTTCAGCCTTCACTTGCTGACACACTAGGCATTTAGCCACAAACTCCGCCACTGCACGTTTCACCCCAGGCCACAAAAATTGTTCCCTCAGGCCTTAGTACATTTTTGAAACTCCTGGATGTACCGACAAGGCTGAGCTATGGAAGTCACAGAGAACTCCCTCACACATCGCCTCCAGAACAAACAACCTTCCATGAAAAAGCATCAGATGTCGGCTGTCCTCTGACCATCCTTCTGGAGCGTTTCCCTGATCGACACGATCCCACATTACTTCCGCCTCGGAGTCTCCCCACTGAGACTCTTCAACCTGCTGCAACAAGGAGGACTACACCGTCATCAGAAAAAAAACATCCTCTAACACCTTCTACCCTTTCATCCAAGTGAAAGGCAGTCAACTCCCCCATCACGTTCCAATCATCAGCGGATTCCTGAACCACTTACTTATGTGAATTACTACTTAGGGCATCATCCAAAACGTGTCCCATACCTTCAGTGTAATAGATCTTGAAGTCATAGTCTTAGAGAAACTCAACCCATCTCCGCTACTGTAAGTTCAGGATACGATGGGAGAAGATATAACGTAAGCTATTGTGATCTGAGAAGACCACAAAGCGCTTCCCAAAGAGGTAATGTCACAAAAAATTCAGTGAGAACACTACTGCTGCAAGCTCTAGGTCGTGGGTGGAATAGTTACGCTCGTGATGGCGCAACTACCTAGACCCATAACAGATCACTCCCTTCTTCTGCATCAACACGCACCCCAAACCAAGGCCATAAGCATCAAAAAACACCTCATACAACAACCCTTCCTCTGGAAACCTGAGTACAGGTGCACTGACCAACTTCTCCTTCAGGTAGTCGAAAGCTTTCTGGCACTGCTCACTCCATAGGAAGACTTGGTTCTTCCTAGTAAAAATTGTCAATGGAGTAGCAACTGGAGAGAAGTCTGAAACGAACCTCCGATAGTAAGCTGACAACCCCAGGAAACTACAAACTTCTGCCACGCTCTTGGGTGCCGCTCAAGAAACAACTGCATCCAACTTCGACGGGTCCACTGACACTCCATGCTGAGACACCACGTGCCCAAGTAAGTGTACTTCTTGCGTCAAGAACTTACACTTTGACAACTTCCCACAAAGCTGGTGGTTTCGAAGGACTTCCAAGTCTGTCCTGATATGCTCAACGTGATCCTCCTTTGATCTTGAGAAGATCAGAATGTCATCGATAAACACAATGAAGAACCAGTCTAGAAACTCTCGGAAGACAAGGTTCATAAGTCCCAAGAACACAGCCGGTGCATTCATAACTCCAAATGGCATCACTACAAACTCTAAGTGCCCATACCTTCACCTGAAAGTCGTCTTCGAGATGTCACTGTCCTTTACCCTTAGCTGATGATATCCAGATTATAGATCAATCATAGAACACCAACCTGCTCACCTCAGTTGGTCGAAGAGATCATCTATACTTGGAAGGGGGTAACGGTTCTTGACCATTACCTGGTTCAGCCTTCAGTAGTCTATGCATAGCCTGAGACCACTGTCTGCCTTCTTCATGAACAAATCAGGATCACCCCATGGCGATACGCTAGGTCGAACAAAACCCTTTATCCATCAGATCTTCAATCTGAATCCGCAACTCCCGAAACTCTGAAGGTGCCATCCAATAAGGGGTCATCGAAATCGGACGGGCACCAGGCTGTAAGTCTATCCCGAACTCAACGTCATGTTGGGGGGTAGAGTCACAACCTCCTCAGGAAAAACATTGAGGAACTGCCCAACAACCTCTAGGACATCCATCATCTCTGTATCAGCTGGAACCACTGATAACCCATCTAAAAAGGAAAGGAGAGGCTTCACACAATGGCTTCCCACCTGATAGATCCTCTCTCCAACAAAAGGTACACGCAGCCCATCCATGTCGGTGAACATGACCCTTCTTCGGAAGCAGTCGATAACGGCACTAATAGAAAACAACCAATCAATGCCTATGATGACATCGTATGGATGCATCTGTAACAGAAGAAGGTCCCCACTAGATCGATGCGGTCCCAACGTCATCCCACATCCCCAGCAAACACAAGATACACTGGTCTGGCATCCAACTACTGTACTGAGTACTAGTGGTATGGAAAGTCTCTCTACGTCTAGTCCCCAAGCATGGGCTAGACTAGGTGCAACAAAGGAGTGTGAAGCTCCCGAATCGAACAAGTCAACCACCAAAAAGGAAAATAACAAGTGTATAGAAATAAACCCAAACCAATCCCACATGCATGTTTAAACAATTCTGAAACGAATTACAAGTAGAAGAAATCTCAAAAGTATAATACCAAAAGAAACAAGAGTAAAACAACTACAAAAAATCCAACTATCCCGACTAGTAGGGTCCCACACGGCCCTGGTAGACCTCCTGGAAACCTGAAAGTAAACATAGGGTGACCATACAAGTATACTCAGTAGGGAAACCTAAAGCTCTCGTGCACAAGTGGGGAGACATCCTAATGTCCTGTGAGAACAACATAAGAGCCCTAGCAAGGAATTTTATCCGCCAAACATCACCAGCCACACTCACCAAAAACACAATCACAACAGGTAGTAGTATATAAGAACAAGAGTATTGGGTACCCGCACCATTTCCCGCTAGTTATCTGCTCTTCCTAATGGCGAACGTCCTGACGCTACCACACTCTTTCCGCCCGCACACACCTGGGCCTCAAGAACCACACATCCCTCTCGCACACACCTGGGCCTCACAACCACACATCCCGCCCCCACACACCTGGGCCTCACAACCACACATCCCGCCTACACACACCTGGGCCTCAACCAAAATCGCATCCCTGCCCGAACACACCTGGGCCTCATCCCAAAGATTCTTGGGAACAGTAATAGTAAAAGAACTCTCGCCCGAAGACACCTAAGCCTCACCCTGAAGATTCTTGGGAAAAATCATTCCTGAAGAGTCTTGGGCCAAACCACCCCAATCAAAACCTACCTGATGAATCTTGGGTGTAAGGTTGCCTCAAGCCATCACAGCCTGTGGAAGAAGGAGCAGGAAGGAGCTAGTAACTTAGGGGAAAGCATCCTCTCCCATGAAATGGGAGTGTTCGGCACTAAGAGCTCAACATGGGTGTGGTGCGACAAATCACAAAGATGCAGATACATATATATATATATGTATACCAAACACACAGCCCAACCTATGTCTTCTAAATAGAGAAAACTGAGCACGTGCCTCGGCACTGCTACCACGAAGCATGCATACAACAAACAACCCCAACCCCATTTAGGTTTTCACGTTTCAGCAGAATTAGTTTATTTAGTTCCTTAACTACTGGGAAAACAACCGCAACGAACCATATCAATCATTCGTGAAATATATCCCTGCCATCCACAAATCAAGTTAGGAAAACACAAGTAGCACAAACAGGTCCCTTCTCATTATCCAACCAACTTCATTGATTGTTATTATCATTTCATTTCCACGCCCCACCATTCATTAACTCTTCCTCTTTTATTTATTATTCACAACCCATAGTTTGTTCACATTCAGAACCATCCCTATAGCCCCGTTCCCAACTATCGTAACCACAACCACACCAAAACCCGTACATCGTCATCCCTTAATACCATTTATCGCTGCCCCGCTGCCCGTCACTAACATAGTATTCACACCAACCCACAACCAAGCCAACCACAGCCCCGCTGCTCACCCGATCCACAATAACCCAAAAACACCCCCCTTTCACATGCCACGTATCCAAGCCAACACCCTCATGTTCATTATTCCATTTTTTTCAACCGGGGTGATCACACAAGGGTTTCATATTTTAATCAGCCGACTTTACGTGATTAACCAAATTCCACGTTCTATTCACACAAAAAACGGTCTAGAAGATAGGGTAGGATTTAATTGCGCAAGAAAAGGCCCCCAATGACCGTGATTTTCAGTAGGCATAAGCCTATTCAATTTATAAGATAATATCACAGGATATAAGATAATGTAACTACATTCACAACTTCCCATCCCCATTATATAGTCTAATTATTATCTTTATTCAATTGGTTCAAAAGTGTTTCACATAATCAAGATGACACCCACCCCACATGATGCACAATTTAGAGAGACAAAGGTAAGATCCCTACCTCCATGGGTTCTGATCACAACGCTCCTCTGGATCAACTTTAGAAGATGTCCATCGGCATCCGTCACCTCTGTCAAATCCCGGAAAACCTCCTCGGGTGGAAGCTAGAAAGGAAAGGCCATAAGAAAGACAATGGATCCAGGATCAGAATTTCCGCCTCTTTGTTACGATCCTGTGGCCGCTAACGGATAGTAAATCAGAGCTTGGACGAAGAAGTTATGGAAGAAAATATCATTCGAGTCTCTTGGGAGAGCTCTGCCCAGAGGAATGAGGAGGAGAGGAGTGAGTTGAATAGGAGGAGAGGACCCCTCCTTTTATAGGCATGAAAAACAAAAGTACACGGCGTTTACTTCCTAGTACATGGAGTGTACTCGGCCATTTCACACGGTCACCACGCAGCTTCCAACACGGCCGTCAACACGGAACGCGGCCGTTGACTGGTCAACACATAGTTTGAAGGTAACGCATACGCGGGGAGGGACTACACGGCGTGTAGTATGGGATACATGGTGTGTACTCATTTATTTCACACAGCATGGACACCTCTTCAACATGGCACACAGTCATTGACTGTTCAACACGTGGTTTGAAGGTAACGCGTACGCAGGGAGGGACTACACGGCATGTAGTATGTTCCACACGGTGTGTACTCATTTATTTCACACAGCAAGGACACGGCCTTCAACATGGGGTATACCCGGTGAGGGGGTACACGATTTGTACTCACACTACACGACGTGTACTTACAAAATTCTGGAAAGTGTGGGAAAAGTCCATTTTACCCTCCAGAACACTTCGTGACCTTCTTTTTGACAAAGGAATGGGCCGGAGAGGTCTGGGGCATTACAGAATACTACCATGCATTATCTTTTTATAAAAAATCCAATTCATTAATCCATCAGGAATTAAATGATTTATTATTTTTATGTTAGAACTATGGGAAACCAAAACATCAAGCTATCATAACTATCACACATTAATTAAACATGCTTACTACATCAATTTTATTATCATTAATTTAAAAAAGAAATAACCAGATTCGTTTACATTCCTATTTATCTTTGAAAAATAATTAAAATTAATAACATTATACATTCATTTCGAATTTCCATCAAGAACTAAATGATAAAAAAACATAGATATCACACCATCTAGCAAGACAAGAGGCAACAAAATACGATCAATACTAGTTTATTTATCCAGTTCAAATATTTATTATGTCAATTAAATTGTGGTCCAGTGTCTAAATCATACTAAATGTATGATTTCGCATAAAATTATAGAGAAGAAAATAATCCTCTTCCTAAAAAGGTTACTGACATTATTTATACGAGAATGATCCACATAACGAATTAGGATCTCCACCCCCATGACAACTACATCAACCCTAGGATGTCGCTACAAGACTACACCAAGTGAAACCCAATAAAACTCCATTAGAAGCATTGAGATCACATGCCATAACATGGAAAAGAGAGAAAGGGGGAAAAGGATTGAAGATAACACAATAACGGAGGTAGATAAATCCTCTATCAATGATAGATCAACATTTTCTACTTACACCAAAATAGGGGGTGCACATGTAGCATGAAGAGACTTTATGGGGAAACGATCCAAAGATGAAGGTTCGATCACACTACTCCTATGGGAACAAATAATGGTTTGATAATCTCACACCAGGGGATAAAAAGGTAGAACAAGGGAGGATGATATCTCACCCCATTAAAAGATTTACGGAGCAGCGGTTTAAGATATGCTTGATTTTCCATTAAAATACGATCACATTAAACCACACAGTTTGACCAAGTAAAGTTATCTCGGGCCTTAGGAAAATTAATATAAGAGTTATGGGTTTTGAATCGGCCTTAAATACCTTAAAACAGAGCCTTGAACACAATTTACGTCAAAGGAGACATTAAAGGGGTGAAACAATAGGAAGCTGGAAACACAATACACCTACCGATGCTGGAAACACTATTCACCTACTGATGTTGGAAACACTTTTCATAGAATGACACATTAATACAAATGGAAATATTTAAAAAATGACTCACCGATACATATGATACTATTCACAGAATGACTCACCCATACTGATGATGCTTTTCACAAATTGACTCATCAAGACCATTGGCGTTGTTCACTTAATGAATCACCGATTCCGATGGCACGGTTCGCAAAATGACTCACTGATACTGATTCCACTATTCCAAAAATGACTCACTGATACTGATGGCATTGTTCAGAAAATGACTCACCGATACCGATGGCACCGTTTAAAAAATGACTCATCGATATCGATGGTACTGCTCACAGAATGACTCACTGATACCGATGAAATTATTCACAAAATGACTCACCAATACTGAGGGATTTGTTCACAAAAAGACTCACCGATGAAAATTTTCACATATGTGTCACCGATGAAACTATTCACATCTTTCTGAATGATGACACAGTTCACAAAACAGGAAAGATTTTTCAGAGAACTAGAAATTTTGAAATTTGTCTAGGATAAGTTACTTGACCTCCAATAACACCTCAGAATCTAGATTTACACAATGGAATGGACTGGATAGGTCCAAGCCATTACATCAAATACCTCCAAGAACATTCTCATCATCAAGAATTGAAAACCAACCTAAAAAGAAATTGAAAAGGGGTTTGATCAACTACCCATCGAGATTCCTTTGAAAAGTGATAAATCCATAATAAAGAACAAAATAAAGCCATCTCATAAACACAAATGGTCTTCAACCAAAAACCGAACATTGTTACATAAAAAGAGTTAAACAGCAAACAAATCTGGGTACTGAGTACGTATCGAAAAATCACATTCCCAGGTAGTCTCCTCATTGAAATTGTGTTGTCACAAGACATGAACCATTAGGATAAAATGCTTGTGAAACACCTTATCTTTGTGGTCATGGATCTCCACTAGCCGCTCCTCGAAGGTCTCATCATCATAAACATCGATCTATCCTCAATCGATGACATGACAGTCATAAAAAAATATAACGACATAGCTGTGACACATGAAAATCATCGTGTATCAGACTCATATGCAGGGGAATTGCTACTCAATATGTCATAGCTCCAACATGAGCCAGCAGCTCAAAAATACAAAAACGAAGGAAAAAGCTTATTCCCATGACAAAACCATTGCTTCCCACGATGGGGAGTCACCTTTAAAAACACACGATCCACAAAATCAAAATATAAAGGTCTCCTCCTTTGATAGGCATGCTATTTTTAAAGATATTGCACTATCTTCATCCTCTCATGAATCCCCTGAACCATCACTCTCGTATTCTGCACCAGTTTTGGTCTGAGGATTGCTAACTCTCCAAACCCAGTGCAACAAAATGGAGAACGGAACGGTTGGCCATACAAGGGTTTAAACGATGTCATACCAATGGTGGAGCGAAAAATATTGTTGTATGAAAACTCCACCAAGGGTAAGTGCCTCATCGAGGAACCTCCGAGATACATGACACGAGAGAGAAACATGTCATCAAGAGTATGGATTGTCCGCTCTGTCTGACCGTTTGTCTATGGATAAAAAGCAGTGCTAAGGAATAATTGAGAACTAAAATCATACTGGAGACCTCTCCATACCCTAGAGGTAAAACAAGGATCTCGATAAAAAATGATCATCTTTAGGACTCTGTGGAGTCTCACCACCTCCTTTAGATACTGCCTCGACAAAACATCTACTAAGCTCGACTGCATGATCGCTATAAAGTAGTATGATTTTTTTAAACGATCCACTACCAGCCAAAGAGTGTCATGTCCTCCCTGAGCTCGAGGTAAACTAATAACAAAGTCTATTGATATATCCTCCCACTTCCATAGAGGAATATCTAATGGATGGAGAAAACCACCAGGGACACATTTCTCAACCTTCACATTATGACAGACCAAACATCGACACACAAACTCTGCAACTGCATGCTTCTTCCCAAGCCCAAAAAATTGACTCCTCAAATCTCGGTACATCTTTTTCACGCCAATATGTACTGCTAATGGTGAAATATAGAACTCTCTGAGAATCATCTCACACATCGCAAAAGGAACAAAAATCCTTGATAAGACACTCAGTGTTGTTGGTCCTTATCCCAACCATCATGGGCCTCCCCATAAAAAACTAGGTCTCTCTAGACCTCTACCTCTAGATCACCCAACTGGGACTCTTCCACCCGCTGCACTAGTGGTGATTGGACTAACATTTGAAAAAGATAACCTCCACCCCCAACTTCAACCATATCAAGATTTAATGATAAAAGTTTTTCAATCACTATCTAGGAATCACAATATTCACACATTTCCTCACTACGTGACTTCCTACTCAATGCATCACCCACAACATTCCCCTTTTCTGGTGTATACAAGATTTCAAATCTTATTCTTGTGAGAACTCCATCCACCAAAACTGACGCAAGTTCAAGTCTCACTGGGAGAAAACATACCTCAGGCTCTTATGAACGTTGAAAAACACAAATCACTTTCCATTGAGGTAATATGTCTCCAACTTCGGAGAAAACACCATGAATGCCAACTCAAGATCATGAGTGTCATAGTTACATTCATGGGGATATAACTACTGAGACCCATAAGATCAAAATGATCTATGCTGCATCAGAACATAGCCAAACCCTATATGTGAAGCATCGCGGAAAACATCAAACTGAACTCCCTATATTAGAAGATAATGAACTAGAGCACTTACCAATTTCTCATTTATATAATTGAAAGATTCCTGACACTGATCAGTCCACAAAAACACATGATCTGTCATATTCAAGGATATCATAGGATTTATAACTTGAGATAAATCAGCTACAAACCTCCTATAGTAGCCCGAGATACCTAGGAAACTTTACACCTCTCCCACTATATTAGGGGATTACCAAGACACAATAGCTTCTATATTTTATGAATCCATAGCTACTCCCTGCTAGGACAACACATTCCCCAAGAAATGAACTTATTGAGCCCAAAATTCACACTTTTACAACTTCCCAAATAGATGTTGTTGACGAAGAACTCCCAAAATGATATGAAGATTTTCTGCATGCTCATTCTCATACATGGATTACACAAGGATGTCATCGATGAAAAACACCATGAACTTATCCTAGAACTCATTGAACACAATGATCATCAATCCCCTAATCACAGCTAGGGCATTTTTCACACCGAATAACATTACAACGAACTCGTAATGCCCATGAAAATAACATAAAGTAGTCTTCGAGATATCCTCATCCTCTACATGAATATGATGATATACTGACCTTAATTCTATCTTTGAGAACAAACTTGAATCATTTATTTGATCAAATATATCATCAATCCATGGAGGAGTATATCAATTCTTTACTGTCACTTTGTTTATGTGACAATAATAGATACACAACCACAAACTGCCATCAGTATTCCTCACAAACAAAACTGGTGTTCCCTATGGTGACACACTTGGCCAAACAAAATTGTAATGTGATATACATTAAGGCTGTGTATATTTCTCTCATATCTCATAAGGGGCCATCATATATGGAGAAATAGAGATAGGAGACCTTTATAGTTATAGCTCGATCCCAAACTTGATCTCTCGTCGAGTGGGTATTGCTATATCCTCTTCTAGAAAGATATCAGGGTATTCTTGTATGAACCTAGGAAATGAAAACTACTGAACCACCTATGAACTCAACATCAACTCATACATCAAGTATTTTAAGGATGGAACATGCCTCTGACTCATATAAGGGTCTCGCTCTCCAACAAACACTGTTGGCTCTCCATCAGCATCTAAGAACACCACCTACCTCATGAGGAAATCCATGATAGCGTATAGAGAATACAACCAATCCATGAAAAGAATTAAATCAAATGGTTTCATCTGTAAACATAGGAAATCTACCTATGATTGGTGCTTCCCAAACACTAGCTCACAGTATATACATTCTTCAAACAATATATATTGACCTCCAACTGGCGTAGTCAATGCCAAGGACTCTGGAAACCTCTCTACCTCAAGTCCCAAATCATGGAAAATGGAAGGTGATATAAAAGAGTGTGTTCCTCATGAATCAAACAAGGCACAACCCCAAGTATAAAACAAGAAAATGGTACCTCAAACAACGTCTGTCTCACCTAGAACTTGCAACACTAAAATATGAAGCCGACCACGACCTCCTGCATGGCCTCTCTAACCTTGATGAAGAAAAACACCACAGCCTCACTTTGATCTTTAAGAACATGGAATTTCACGGGGCTATCCTCTACCAGCCCCATATTATCTCTACTGATCCAAAGCTAGTGCAACATGCTAATGCTACCTCGGCAGGAACTGCCTCAATGGAGGAACTTAGAGTGGTACACCTTGTGCATGATGACTGCACTGAATGGTTGGGCACTCTCACAGCGGATGACCTCAACCTCTACAAGAAAAACTAGTTCCTAATCCCTTGTTATATTACTAAGATTCTAGGCCCCCAGTGAAACGAGATGCTGAGGGCTAGGACCTACCCCGGACCAAACAAAAACTCTTCGTCCGTGAAAACCATGAACCTCGTATAAGGCCCCGACCTTAAACCTTACTTAATATTGAATTAAATGAATAATTCACATTGAGGATCTTTTTAGGTTTAGAGTTTTAGAGAATTAGGACATAACTATTACATCTCAAAAGATTACAATGTAGTCACTTATACTAAATTTCCATAAAATAAAAACTCTTAAAAAGAAATATGTCTAGTTCCATGTTTTAGATAGCATGACTTTCCCTTGATCCGATCCTTGACCTTATTCCACATTAAGTCCTGTGAAAAACATTTCAAAAAAACTTTGGGTGAGAATAAAAAGCTCAGTAAGGGATACACAAAGAATGAAAACTCTTAGTTTTTCAAAACAACAAGTAAACAATGTATACTTTATCAGAGTAATACCTTTCACCTTTACGAAGTAGTAAAAACTCTTCACTGAATAAAATATCATTACTTACCCTTTTGTAACCAAAAGATTACCATAAAACCCATATAAAGAACACATAACATATAAACGTAACTTGGAACATAAACATACTTAAATGGAATAACCATACGGTCGACTTCCACACATATCACTTAATGGAATACCCATACGGCCGACTTCCATACCCAATGCATTGGAGGTTATAACATAACCACCCGTCCTGGTATTCACGGCACCACCCGTCATATGGTTTATCACGTAACCACCTGTAAAATGCCCAAGTACCATCATTACACATAAAATATTGAAAATATAAATATTTCAATAACAACATTTCATTTGTAATCACAATAAGTAATTCCAAGATATTTAATTAATCAATCCATTTTCAAAAACCATTTAAAAGAGATTTTTGAATCAAAGTGTCCCATACCACTTTGAAGCTTCTAATGGAATTAAAATTTTAAAACATTAATTTCTATATAAATAAATACTGAAAACCATTTTGAAAACATGGACATTAAAGATAAATATTTATAATAATAAATCTTTAAAACATTTAAAACGATATTTTCTGTTAAAGAGTTTTTAACGAAATGAGAGACTCTTGAATACAAATAATTGCGGAATTACATTTAATACGAACATTATAATATCATGATAATAAAGGGATTCATGATATAATATGTCGAAGGATAGTATACACACCATATAAGAGTGAATTGGTTCATAACAACAATGAAGTCTCAATGGAAATGTAAATTGAGATGGAATCCATTATAAAGATGGTATCCTTAAATTAAGGATAAATCTATCACATAATTATGTGTGAGAAATAAAAATACACCCAATATAAGTGGATATTAAGTTTGAAACAATCATAGGTAATTCACACATATTCATAGGATGACATGTTCAAGAAGTACAAGTTGAACCCAAAGAAATCGAAATTGGGTTAAGATGTTCCCTTGTAAAAATTCGACAGCCAAACGGCGTCACTTCAAAATTCAGAAAATTAGTCGATGAGAGAGTGAATGGTATCTCATCACATGTACATAAACTTTACATCAATAAGGACATAGAAAAACATATCCCAATATAATAATATGTAAATTAAAAGACATAACAAAAGAAGTCTTTTAAAAAGAGGAGGGTGAAAGGTCCCCTTACCGAGTTGGGTAACTTTCGAAACGTACACCCCATGGAAGAAGGGTCATACAATGAAGATGTAAATACCCATAAATGAAATTATACTACAAAAAGTGTATAATAATGGGAAGTACATACACCACTCAAAGGAAATAGTGGAAAATGTAGCATAAATGTCACGAGAATAAAAGTGAGATTAAAAATCCCTTACGAAAACTCGACAGCCTAACAGCGCCACTTAAATCTTCCAAAAATGGATTGATGAGATCAAATAGGGTCTCTCATTATATGAACATAAAAAGTACAGAATGAGGAATATAAAATATCATCCCCAAACATATGAAATATGAGCTTAAAATAAATGACATAAAAGAGAGTACTTAAAAAGAAAGAGAGAGGTTGGATCCCTTACCTCGGGTCCGACTTGACTCGATCGTTATTTAACGTCCTGAATAAGAAAATTGAGTTAATTTATACTTTCTTAAGAACCTTTTTCAAGTTCATTATTACTTTTATATCACTTATTACCATGTTATAAACATTATGTAATCATTTAAGTTTATAATGTTTGTTTTGTCGATATATGGTTCTTAAGTCAAAAGTGGACTTCTTACAATTACATGTTGTTCGTGTGGTCAAAGGTTCATTATATCCAGAATGATATTAATGATTTGGATATCATATATATAATATATATCCAGAATATACATGTATTTATAATATTACATAATCATTTATAGATAAGAAATGAAATGCACCGTTCATAGAGACGGTAAGCCGTACGTACGCATGAACGCTACTTTCATTTCTATCTCATACTTTAATGGAAAGAAAATAATAATTATATAAAGGTATATTATAATTCCAGTATAACATCATATATAATAACTTTAAATCCATCCTTTATACGTCCCACATATGGCATTAACGAATCAAATCACTTTGAGGGGCGGTAGTCCGCATTCCCTAAAATGAAATTATTGGGTTTACCCACAATGGAAACCATAAAGGTATGACACAAATGAAAAATACAAAAGATTAGGTAAAAAATAAACAAATTATATATCATATATAAATATAGTGTCATCTTAATGGACACCTTTTAAGGTGTTATATGAGTGTTGAAAAATCATCGTTCCGTGAGGCAGAAATTCGCCATCCAGAGAAACAGTATGTTCTTTAACCATTAGATGAAGGTGTGTGTAAGTGTAGCTCTATTACTTATTATAAAAACAACCTAGTATATTGAGGATACTCGTTTTGTTGCAAAATCAATTAATTAAAAGATTTTAGGGTGTTGGAGAAGCAAAATAATACAAAAGAACACAGTAGAAGACACTACCTTTAAATCGTGTAACTCTTTTTAATTTGAGCTCAAAGGATTCCTTGGGAAGACTTCTGCCCAAAGTGAGGCTTCTAGGAGTAATAGAGGGATGTGGAGAGACAAAATGGGCAGGGGATGGCCGAGCAAAAGTCTTGAGAGGTGTGGGTAAGGAGGTAGAGGTGGGGGCCTTTTATAAGAGGAGAGGAGGGGCACTCTTGGAAAGTAAGGAAATGTTACTTTATTTTAGAATGAGTTTCGGATTTTAATGGTCCTACATTGATGTGCTTCAAGGATAAGGTGATAAGGGTTCGGAATCCACCAATCCAATAGGTTTTGGACATGTGTAGGTCGTAGATTTTAAATTATCTTTCCATTTTATTTAAATTGTTAAATAATGAGGTAATCGCTGCATCATCATGGTGTCATAAATAATTTAATTTAGTTAATGTCTAAAAATTATAAAAAATATACTATGATGTAGTAAATATTTTTATATTTCCAATTAATATTTATAGTCAAAACTCTGACTTTTATAAACCCATTTAAAAATTGTTTTAGTAAAACAACTCAGGTTTGTGACATTTTTATTTTAACATTAAATAAAAAGATATTAATGTCATTTTCCTACCAAAGTGGCTCCATGGGGACCCCAAGTTGACCCGTGGATTGTCTTGGTTGGCCATGAAACATCCAATAAGGGTAGGACATGTGTCAAGTTCATTTAATATTATTAAAACTTTATTTTTACCTTAAACTACACTAATTACCTCTAATCGCGATTAAAAACTTAAAGGTTACTATTCACCAAAAAATTATTTTAATCCCATTGAACAAAATTTTACTTCTTTATGACAACCATATATGTTGGAATTTTGAAATTCAAAACACAAAGGTGGTAAAATTTTATTTAAACGAAAAAAATCAGTTTTTTAAGTACCACTTAGTAGTTTCACTATTCATCAAAAATTGAAGTTTTTCAGAAAAATACCAAAACATTACCCTAATCTATATTTTATATTCCGAATTCAAAAATGATGTCTATTTTACAAAATTTAAAACATATAAGTTTCATTAATTAATTTAATAATTAATTCCCGCTGTCAAAACAAATAGCGTGTTTTTATGAAACAATATATATCAAAAGATTGACACTAGTTTAAGTCCAATTTCAAAGTGAAATTAATTCCAATGACCACTATTGGATTAAATGGTAAAAATATAATCTAATTTCACTTTAAAACCAATTCAAAAGATAATCTAATCATATAAATAAATTATATTAAAAAGGGGTTTTGAATTAAAATACAACATTTTCACTATTCATTAAAAAATGATCGTAATCGGAAAAATACCAAAAATTTACACAAAGTGAATTTTGATGTCTCAATTGTAAAGAAGAGTGTTATTTGGTCCAATAGAATGTATAAGAGTGAACATAACTATATTTAATGACGGTTCACCATCAAAAGTTGATAAGTGGACTTTTAGTGAAAATTAGAGTATATATGCCTAAAATTGAATTATTTTCGTATTTTAAGCCTTTATCCTTTATTGGATAAATGTAAAAACATTTAACAAACATTTATAATCATATTTTAGTTATTTCTATTCATTCCCACCAATACAATGGCTACGTGTTAACTAATATTTAAAATAATATTATTTTATTATTAGAGTGCAACGTAAGATTTCAAAGGAACTCGTTGTTGCGTATTGGGTAAGCGATCAAGCATAGTGTTCCCTTTAAATTAATATTAACATTTTATTCACAAATAGGGATAAATATAAAAATTTCATATTTTTTATTTACCTGGGGTGTTACATCCTTCCCCCCTTTTGGGAATTGCATCCTCGCAATTTTAAAATTGGGCTCAGAAACATCCTTGAAAGTCCCACATCGGAACAAGAGTCGGTAAAAGAATCACTTTAAAATAAAGAAAGAGAAGTACAGAGGTCACCCGAGTTAACCCATACTAGGATTCCATGTAAGAAAACATGGACAAGGAGGAGGAAACAAAGGGTCATGTTCTGATGTAGAGTGATAGAAAACATGTTTAGCAGAAAGTTAACCACAAGAAAATCACAAACTTGTGATGGGTTAAACGGTATTCGATTCCCCAATAGTAAAAGTTAATAGAAAAAAATTTTGTTTTGAGTTACTTTTTATTGAGGAATTTATTCATAAGTAAACATAATTACTTATAATGTTGAATTTCAACTTTTATTATATTTCTTACTAAAACTCATATTTTCTCTAAAAGACGAGTATTTAGGAAGACTTGTTCACATTAAGAGTACTATAATCAACTTCTAGAGAATAACCTAATCCACAAAAGAGAACTATATACTTCCAATGTCTTTAGAAATTAAACAAAACCAAAACCAAAAAGGTTAGTACAAGATCAGATAATCCAGAAAAGGATAACCCTTTATTAAAAGAAAATCTATTCTTAATCTCCAAAATTTGTCCAAAAAAACCCAAAGTTCAACGAGGACCATTCGATAAACAATTTTTCCATAAAATTATTCAATGTAAACCAAACTAAGATTGAAACCCAAATATTTGAAGGATTTAGTCACATAGTCTTCCAAGTTAAATCGTAACATTTATCTCCAAACAACATTAGTTGCTCTTAAAGTCTCGTATTGAAAATTAATTAACCTAATCATATATCCTCCATGATAGGTTAATAAATATCCATAGATAACCCAAAATCAACTTAATCTTAATTCATAAAGTCATCTAACTAAAAAGAATCAGTCAAACTAACCAGGGACTTCACGTAGTCTAGTGGTAGGTGATAAATACCAGTTGCACTTTGGTTGTGGGTTCGATTCCTGCAGCTTTGTCCGATGCGACGGGTTGTCACACAGACTGCATGTTTTCCTTTTTCCAAAACTATATAATTCTTAAAAAATTCCCCAACAACGAGATAAAATCTTCAAAAATAACCATAACATAATTTAACCTCAATTTTATCTCATGCCTTTCACTTTCCATCATAACATATAGCAACCCATAATTACCTCAAAAGTAAGGATCATATAAACCCAAATGGTTCTTTTATAACTATGTTCACAAAAGAACAGATAACTATTACTTGAATACAATTTTCATACATCAAACATCAGGGTTACACATACTATAAAACGTCTTCTAATGTAACCCCATCAACAAAAGAGACTTAGTACTCTTAAGAATTTCACCATAACTCTTGAATCCCTTATACGTTGACTTATAACTCATTCAACATTCTTCATGATCCATTAACCATTCCTTTCCAACATATTCTAAAATACTTCTTTCCAACAAATAAAATCATGAATCATTTCCTAAGATTCCAAAATAGGAAAACAAAAGTTAAGAAATAATCCATACATTTGACTAGTCATTGTCAGTTTCTTCATCCTCAATCGGAATGGCATTATGTATTGGTAAACGAATATTTGTAAGATCTTGGTGATCCCATTACTGAAACTTCTTTATAGGACATGTGTTTTCATAATACCATGCCCACCACATTTAAAACATTCAATTGATCCCTCAGAAAGAACTTCTTTCCCTTTCCTCGAGTCAACTGGATGCTTCCTTTTTCCATGGTAGGTTCTTGCTTTAAGACCTCAATTTCCAGATCTATAGCATATTTCTGTCCCTTTCAAACATTTTCCTAGGTGTTTCTTTCCACATCTTTGACACATAGGTTTTTTAACACACTTACCTTTATGATTATTACCTGTAGTTTCGTAGGGATTTGTTTCTCGCATATATGATGCCTTATAGAAATCACCAAGGTTTAGGTGGTCAATCATGACTCCAGATAGTTGGTTGAGGATAAACACAAGAGTTCTCATTGCAGCTCCCATATCATTCAGTTGCTCACTAAGAAACCTGTCACAGTTTCCTTCACATCCACCATTAATTTGGTGCCTACTAGATCCAGCCATTTACTAAAACCAACAAGGTCAGTGTGAGCATATCAACAAAACCATCATGTACTAAAGAGGAAGATAAACACTAAGATATACTTACTCATTAAATTTATCTAAAACTAGGACTCTTTCAGAAATCCTAACCATTATGGTAATGTCACTTGTGCTTAGAGAATACCCTATCCTCTAAAGTTATCTAAACCGACCTCTGATACCAAGTATAAGGCCCCGGCCTTAAACCCTACTTAATATTGAATTAAATGAATAATTCACATTGAGGATATTTTCAGGTTCAGAGTTTTAGAGAATCAGGACATAACTATTACATCTCAAAAGATTAAAAAGTAGTCACTTCTACTAAATTTCCATAATATAAAAACTCTTAAAAAGAAACATGTCTAGTTCCATGTTTTAGATAGCATGACTTTCCCTTGATCCCATACTTGACCCTATTACACATTAATTCATGTGAAAAACATTTCAAAAAAACTTTGGGTGAGCATAAAAAGCTCAGTAAGGGATACACAAAGAAGGAAAACTGTTAGTTTTTCAAAACAACAAGTAAACAATGTATACTTTATCAGAGTAATACCTTTCACCTTTAGGAAGTAGTAAAAACTCTTCACTGAATAAAATATCATTACTTACCCTTTTCTAACCAAAAGATTACCATAAAACCCATATAAAGAACACATGAAAAATAAAGGTAATTTGGTACATAAACATACCTAAATGGAATAACCATACGGTCGACTTCCACACATATCACTTAATGGAATAGCCATACGGCCGACTTCTATACCCAATGCATTGGAGGTTATAACGTAACCACCCGTCCTGTTATTCACGGAACCACCCGTCATACGGTTTATCATGTAACCACCCGTAAAATGTCTAAGTACCATCATTACACATAAAATATTGAAAATATAAATATTTCAATAACAAGATTTCTTTTGTAATCACAATAAGTAATTCCAAGATATTGAACTAATCAATCCATTTTCAAAAAGCATTTAGAAGAGATTTTTGAATCAAAGTGTCCCATACAACTTTGAAACTTCTAATGGAATTAAAATTTTAAAACATTAATTTACATATAAATAAATACTGAAAAACATTTTGAAAACATGGACATTAAAGATAAATATTTAGAATAATAAATCTTTAAAACATTTAAAACGATATTTTTTGTTAAAGAGTTTTTAACAAAATGAGAGACTCTTGAATACAAATAATTACATAATTACATTTAATCCGAACTTTATAATATCATGATAATAAAGGGATTCGTGATATAATATGTTGAAGGACAGTATACACACCATATAAAATTGAATTGGTGCATAACAACAATGAAGTGTCAATGGAAATGTAAATTGAGATGGAATCCATTATAAAGATGGTATCCTTAAATTAAGGATAAATCTATCACATAATTATGTGTGAGAAATAAAAATACACCCAATATAAGTGGATATTATGTGTGAAAAAATCAGAGGCCATTCACACATATTCATAGGATGACATGTTCAAGAAGTACAAGTTGAACCCAAAGAAATCGAAATTGGGTCAAGATGTTCCCTTGTAAAAATTCGACAGCCTAACGGCGTCACTTAAAAATTCAGAAAATTAGTCGATGAGAGAGTGAATGGTATATCATAACTTGGACATATAATTTACATCAATAAGGATATATAATAACATATCCCAACACAATAAGATGTAAATTAAAAGACATAACAAAAGAAGTCTTTTAAAAAGAGGAGGGTGAAAGGTCCCCTTACCGAGTTGGCTAACTTTCGAAACGTACACCCCATGGAAGAAGGGTCATACAATGAAGATGTCAATACCCATAAATGAAATTATACTACACAAAGTTTATAATAATGGGCAGTACATACACCACTCAAAGGAAATAGTGGCAAACGTAGCATAAATGTCACGAGAATAAAAGTGAGATGAAAAATACCTTACGAAAACTCGGCAGCCTAACGATGCCACTTAAATCTTACAAAAATGGATTGATGAGATCAAATAGAGTCTCTCATTATATGAACATAAAAAACAAAGAATTAGGAATATAAAATAACATCCCCAAACATATGAAATATGAGCTTAAAATAAATGACATAAAAGAGAGCACTTAAAAAGAAAGAGAGAGGTTGGATCCCTTACCTCGGATCCGACTTGACTCGATCATTCTTTAACATCCTGAATAAAAAACTTGAGTTAATTTATACTTGCTTAAGAAACTTTTTCAAGTTCATTATTACTTTTATATCACTTATTACCATGTTATAAACATTATGTAATCATTTAAGTTAATAATGTTTGTTTTTTCGATATATGGTTCTTAAGTCGAAGGTGGACTTATTACAATTAGATGTTGTTCGTGTGGTCAAAGGTTCATTATATCCAGAATTATATTCATGATTTTAATATCATATATATCATATATATCCAGAATATACATGTATTTGTAATATTACACAATCATTTAGAGGTAAGAAATGAAATGCACCATTCATGGAGACGGTAAGTCGTACGTACGCATGAACACTACTTTCATTTCTATCTCATACTTTAATGGAAAGATAATAATAACGATATAAAGGTATATTATAATTCCAGTATAAAATAATATATAATAACTTTAAATCCATCCTTTATACGTCCCACATATGGCATTAACGAATCAAATCACTTTGAGGGGGCGGTAGTCCGCACTTCCTAAAATGAAATTATCGTGTTTACCCACAGTGGAAACCATAACGGTATTCCACAAATGAAAAATACAGAAGCTTATGTAAAACATAAACATATTATATATAATATATAAATATAGTGTCATCTTAATGGCCACCATTTAAGGTGTTATATGAGTGTTGAACAATCATCGTTTCGTGAGGT
This sequence comes from Viscum album, assembly GCA_963277665.1. NCBI lineage: Eukaryota > Viridiplantae > Streptophyta > Magnoliopsida > Santalales > Viscaceae > Viscum > Viscum album. The sequence continues at coordinate 293,515,910 of OY728139.1, forward strand.
AGAAATTCGCCATCCACAGAAACAGTATGTTCTTTAACCATTAGATGAAGGTGTGTGTAAGTGTAGCTAGATTATTTCTTAGAATAAAATCCTAGTATATTTATGATACTGGTTTTGTTTCAAAAGAAATTAATTAAAAGAGTTTAGGGTGTCGGAGAAGCAAAATAAAACAAAAGATCACAAGAGAAGACACTGCCTTTAAATCGGGCAACTCTTTTTGATTTGAGCTCAAAGGATTCCTTGGGAAGACTTTTGCCAAAATTGAGGCTACTAGGAGTAAGAGAGGGATATGGAGAGACAAAATTGGCCGGGGTTGGACAAGAAAAAGGCTTGAGAGGTGTGGTTAAGGAGGTATAGGTGGGATCCTTTTATTAGAGGAGAGGAGGGGCACTCTTGGAAAGTAAGGAAATGTTACTTTATTTTAGAATGAGTTTCAGATTTTAATGTTCCCACATTGATGTGTTTCAAGTATAAGGTGATAAGGGTTCTATATCCACCCATAAAATAGGTTTTTGACGTGTTTAGGTCTTATATTTTACATTATCTTTTCATTTTATTTAAATCGTTAAATAATGAGGTAATCGCTGCATCATCATGGTGTCATAAATAATTTAATTTAGTTATTGTCTAAAAATTATAAAAAAATAATATGACGTAGGAAATATTTTTATCTTTCCAATGAATATTTATAGTCAAAACTCTGACTTTTATAACCTCATTTAAAAATTGTTTTAGTAAAACAGCTCACGTTTGTGACATTTTTATTTTAACATTAAATAAAAAGATATTAATGTCATTTTCCTACCAAAGTGGCTCAATGGGGTCCCCAAGTTGACCCATTTATTTTCTTGGTCGGCCATGACATATACAATAAGGGTAGGACATGTTTCAAGTTCATTTCATATTATTAAAACATTATTTTGACCTTAAACTACACTAATTACCTCTAATTGCGATTAAAAACTTAAAAGTTACTATTCACCAAAAAATTATTTTAATCCCATTGAACCACATTTTACTTCTTAATGACAACCATGTATGTAGGATTTTTGAAATTCAAAACACAAAGGTGGTAAAATTTCATTTAAACGAAAAAATCAGTTTTTTAAGTACCACTTAGTAGTTTCACTATTCATCAAAAATTGAAGTTTTTCAGAAAAATACCAACACTTCACCCTAAGTTATATATAATATTCCGAATTCAAAAATGATGTCTATTTTACAAAATTCAAAACATATAAGCTGCATTAATTAATTTAATTATTAATTCCCCATGTCAAAAAAATAGCGTGTTTTAATGAAACAATATATATCAAATGATTGACACTAGTTTAAGTCCAATTTCAAAGTGAAATTAATTCCAACAACCACTATTGGATTAAATGGTAAAAATATAATCCAATTTCACTTTAAAACCAATTCAAAAGATAATCTAATCAAAAAAATAAATTATATTAAAAAGAGGTTTTGAATTAAAATACAACATTTTCACTATTCATTAAAAAATGATCTTTATCGGAAAAATATCAAAAATTTGAACAAAGTGAATTTTGATGTCCCGATTATAAAGAAGAGTTGTATTTGGTCCAATATAATGTATAAGAGTGACCAAAACTATATTTAATGATGGTTCTCCATCAACAGTTGATAAGTGGACCTTTAGTGAAAATTAGAGTATATATGACTAAAATTGAATTATTTTCGTATTTTAAGCCTTTATCCTTTATTGGATAAATGTAAAAACATTTAACAAACATATATAATCATATTTTAGTTATTTCTATTCATTCCCACTAATACAACGGCTACGTGTAAACTAACATTTAAAATAATAATATTTTATTATTAGAGTGCAATGTAAGATTTCAAAGGAACTCGTTGTTGCATATTGGGTAAGCCATCAAGCATAGCGTTACCTTTAAATTAATAATAAAATTTTATTCACAAATCAGAATAAATATAAAAATGCCCTATTCTTTATTTACCTGGGGTGTTACACCCCGAACCATAGATATGATTTGTGAGGAATCATGATGACTCCCCGTTCATGATGATCTAGTTCTAGACAATATCCTCTTGATGACATCTACCCTCGACAGCACCCCAATATATATCTTTAGCATAAACGGGGTGACCTTGTGATGGATATCTTGATGAAAATCCTCCTTGAAATGTTATGCCCTGGCACCCTTATCTAGAAACTGGTCTGAAGCATATCATAAAAGGTTCTTGAAATGGATTCCAAAAAATCACACACTGGATCTCCCCTATTTAAGGGTTAGAATCTCCTAGAGAATGGACACCTTCATAGTCTAAGAAAGAAACTAAACTCTAAATATGTATCGGAACTCCTCCTATGAGATCACCAACTCAGCGCGATCCTCGAGTAACAAGAACCACCACTACCCCGCTTCTCTAAATAGCATCATCCCAACCAACAACACACAGTGCTCCTTCTGAGCATGGATTGAACTAAATGTTATCTAAACCTCATCCAAATAGTCTTTCTTGACTGTATCTAAAATGGAGTACTTGTACTTATATATGTTATGGTGATAAAACTCGCAAAGTTTCCTCTTCCAAGTGTTATCTTCATCAAACTCTACCCTACACTGATCTACTAGTACAGCCTGCTAGACATCTTCTACGTGAACCTAATGAGGATGTCTACTCGGATCCATACATGAAAAATAAAAAATAGTTAGATCTCCTAAACCTGGAATATGGATTACTAAACATTAATTAAATATATATTTTTTATTTTATTCATTTTAGGTTAACCAATTCCAAGGCCTACCTATTCAAACATTGTCACAAAGAATAATGATTCATGATCCTTTCCTAGGTCACTACCCTGAAGCTAGTATCACCTCATTTAGTATCAACTAAAAACATAACGGTTCATGAATTAGATCATAGGGGGCCTTAAACTCCAATGTCTCTGCCGGTCTCTAGTGTTTACATCACTTTATAAACATGATAGACACCTTTTCCCAACCACTCCATGTAACCTCACCTATGCCTAACACCAAACTACATCCTATCCCTCAACTGGACCTCTGATACCACTCTATCAAGACCCCCTCCCCACAAGGTGTACCCCTTTTGGGCCAGAAATGTGAGAAGGGAGAGAGTTACCCCCCAAGTCCCACCTTCAATAAGCTCTAGGTTGGCAACTAGCACTGAGGCTATGGTAAACACACAAATGGGAGAAATTATCATCTAAGAGAACACATGTGAAAGAGATATAAGAGAGACACCAACCAACACCAACACAGACTACAATATAAAATAAATCCAAATTACATGTATGTAATTTCATGAAAGAACTACTACAACTGAATGGAAAAAATTAATGTCCCAAAGGAAAGTAAAAACATCATCAACCACAAGGCCCAAACGGTTCCTGCAACCCCAAGCTAGTTCTAACCATCCTGATCTCTAACCAGCTCCAAGTGACCTAAAAGACAGCTTATATATACGTAGGGTGAGTATAATAGTATACTTAGTAGGATATTCACCAAAGCCTCTCATGCAAAAGTGAAGAAAGAATGCTAAAGAAGTGTGAACAACAAGTGAAACTAACTCATCACCTAAATAGGTATACTATGTTCCCAGCCTCACCAGGGATAATCTCACCATGTATCACATACAATAGTATAAAACATAATAAATAATATCAAGGGTAACCCGCTACGACAACCCCATAGTTTTCTTCTTTTCCCCAAAGTCGAACGTCCAAAGTCATCTCTCTCCAAAAAGGTATTTCCCATATACACATGGGAGAAACACCACAACATGCACCTCGTGCAGTACAACCACCATGTCCACGTAACCAAATAGCCAGGTAGTTTCTGGAAACTACCACAAATTGCATAACATGCATCATACGTCAAGTATTAATCCTCAAGACATTATAGACCGTACAATGAGTAAAGATCTTTAATCCATCACAACCTATACAAATTAAACAGATAGTAGTCCATAGGAAACTATATCTAGAATATATGTGTGTAAATAACCACACGCCATTACGGTCCTCTACACACATATATGGGGAAAACTAACTGATGTGCCTACTAGCACATGCAGCCACCAAGAGAAGAGAGAGGGGGCCAAGGTGGTAGTCATCCATCCATCAACTCAACAAGATGTTGGGGAAAACACCCCCCAGGGCTCAGAATCCTCGGGGTGTCAGTTACCCTAACAAACAGGGTGGAGTAGCATATAGAAACATAGAAAGTACAGAATATATTGTATCTCAAAACCACACTATGGGGATAAAATAGTCTTAGACTCAACTGTTGCTAACATCCCTCAGCCTCCCATCTTCCACAACTAAGACAATGTATCCTATAAGCAGACAACCATTTAAAGAAGTTTATTATGTTACTTTCTTCCCTTTTATTAGTTTAACTTTAAGTTAATCAATTCTTTAAACATTAATTAACCATTAAAAATTCTACATTATATTTCATTATCATCAAACCAATGTTTCATCCCCTCTAAGCATAACCAAACCAAGTCCACGGCTTCTCAGAAATATTACCTCAGCATTGCATCCCAGCAAGCCCAAACCCCATAGGTTAGCATCATTTATTCAATCATTTATTAATAGAATTTTAATTTCACATATTTCCTGGAATTCTAGAAAAACATTATAAGCTAATAAATATAAGGGGGATCAATATGGCATACCCCACACTTTTTCACCCCTATTTGAAGGAGAGTAAGAAATACCAGCTACCTTGAGTAGTGGATAAAGTAATGTAGATAAAAAACCATCAAGATGTAGCAAACATACAATCATTCATATCCAACTCGTTTCATCATCTCGGATGTCCTCCCCAACACCCACAAGCATAAACCGATGCATTTCGCCACCCTAGCCTTCCACTGCAGCCACAACCAATGGGTGTCCCTATGCCCACATATCACAACAGCCATCCCATCTCACATAAAAACACAAGAAATAGGAAACAAACATCATATCAACTGGTCTCTTGGCCCTTAAACAAGGTATCTAACCTTCTTACATGATGAGAACTCATGGCTCTGAAGCACATGGCACTCATCTTTACAATAAAGGGGTAACTCAAAACCCTACCAAGCTTTATCATTTTATAGAACAACTAGTTCTTTAATCCATCTAGAATTAACTAATTTATTATTAGTAGGTTTCAACTATGAGAAAAATAAACAAAAAGCTATCATAGCTATCACAAATCAATTAAACATGTTTACCACATCAATTTGATTATCATTAATTTACAAAAGAAACAACTAGATTCTTTTACACACCTCTTTATCTTTCAAAAATAATTACAATTATTCCCAGTTTACGTTCTTTACTAATTTTTTTCAATAATAACATGATAAACAAGTCATGCATAGATATCACACTATCTAGAAAAAGTAAAGGCAATAACATATGATCATTACCAATTTATTTATCTAGTTCTAATATTTATTATGTTAATTCCATTGTTGGGGGTATCTAAATCTAGACTACTCTATGATTTAATGTAAAATAATATAGAAGAAAAGAATAACCTACCTCAAAAGGTTCTTGAAGATCTTTATACAATAATGATCCACACAACGGATTATGATCACCTCCCCTGCGATAACTACATCCACCCGAGGACGCCGCGACTGGACCACACCAACCGAAACCCAAGAAAACTCCATTATAAGAATAGAGATCACATGAAATAACAAGGAAAGAAGAAAATTTGGGAATAAGGATCAAAGAAAAAACAAGAACGGAGGTATATCATACCTTTTATTGAAGACAGATCGACACTTGCTGTTTGTACCAAAACAGGGGGTGCACATGTAGTAGAAAAAAACTTCAAGGGGAAACGATCCAAGGATTAAGGTTCGATCACACAAATCCTATGGGAAGAAGGAAAGGTTTGAGGATCTATCACCAGTAGACAAGAAGGTAGAACAAGGTAGGAAGATATCTCATCCAATTAGAATATTTACAAAGCAGCAGTTTAAGACACACTTTATTTTCCATTAAAAGATGATCACATTAAACCATGTAGTTTGACCATTTAAAGGAATTCCGAGCATTGGGAAAATTAATATATGATTTATGGGATTTTAATCAACCTTAGATCCCTTAAAACATGGCCTTGAACACATTTTATATCAATGAAAATGTCAAAGGGGAAAACTATAGGAAGCTAGAAACACTGTAAGCCTAACGATGCGGGAAGCACTGTACACCTACCGATGTTAGAAACACAGTTCAAAGAATGAATCACTGATACTGATGGAACTATTCAAATAATGTCTCACCAATACTGATGACATTTTTAATAGAACGACTGACTGATATCGATGACACTTTTCACAAAATGACTCACTGATACTAATGGCACTGTTCACAAAATGACTCACGATATCGATGGAATTGTTCAAAAAATGACTCAATGATACTAATGGAACTATTAAAAAAATGACTCACTGATACCGATAACACTGTTCAAAAAATGAATCCCCGATACTGATGGCTCTATTTACAAAATGACTCACCGATATTGATGGCATTTTCCACTAAAGGACTCACCGATACTGATGGCACTGTCCACAGAATTACTCACCGATACCCATGGCACTGTTCACAAAATGACTCACCGATATTAATGGATCTCTTCAAAAAAAAGACTCACTGATGGAACTGTTCACATATGTCTCATTGATGACACTATTCACATATGTCTTATCGATGAAACAATTCACATTTGTCTCACCAATGACAATGTTCATAAAACTAGAAACACTGTTAACAGAACTAAAAATTTGGAAACTTTTTACGAATAAATCACCTTGACCTCCCAGAATACCTCACACACTAGATTTCAAGAAAAGAAATGAACATGAAAGGTCTGAGCTATAACGATTGTGTAATTTTATTTTTAGAATGGGGAAAATATTTTTCAAATTTATCCAAATATTTGATTGTCTATAAATTCAAAATGAAACATTTATTTTTTTTTTTGTTATTAAACATTTATAATGAGGGATTATTACTATTTAAACATATTATTTTTATGTTCAAATTTTTATAATTGGAATAATTATATTTGACTAATTATTTTACAAAACTTAAGAAATAGATTATTTATACTCTAGAAAAAGACATATATTTATCAAGAATAGCATTATGTATAGAGGTGTATGAATTTAATTGTGTAAGGGATGTTTTCTATTTATACTATGCACAAAGGCATTTTTGATTTTAAAATATTTCATCAAAAGTTTATTATCATAATTGATAATAATTAAGGAAATAATTACATGTCTGTAATTTATTCAAATTTGACAGTGATTATTTATTGTATTTTCAAATATATAATTTGAAATTATATTGTCAATTCCATTTTCCAAGTATATAACTATTTTAAATAAATTTTTATTAACCAAATAAAATCTGAATTTCATCATTTTATCATGTGCATGTTATATACAAATCAAGATTTATGGCCCTACATCGATGATTTCGTTATCATGGAATTAATACATTAATATAGGAACACGTTCATATATATATATATATGTATATATATATGAATAAACATTTAATAAACATTACAAAAAATGTATTTTTATGGGAATATTGATGAAAATTCAAGTCTGTGGATGATAATTAATCCTCCATGTAATTATGAAAAGTCGGGAAAGTCTGTGTATTATGTGATGTGGTCGTACCAAGTAGAACGTGTAATTACAAATAAATATCACTATTTATATATTACATATATATATAAGTGAACATGTTTATTCCATGTATGATGATATATATCTATGTAATTATGTTTACTTATTTTTAGAACTATTAATCCATAGGGATTATAATTTACATGTCTGATATCAATGAAATATATATAGAATTAACAAATTTTATGTTTTAGTTTGACATCAGAGTAGTTCTTCCAAATAATCATTCTCATTTATCATCATTTTTGACAAACATGAATTTATTTTGCAAAAGTGTGTAACGTGAATTTATTAAAATTTTATACAGATATATATATATATTTGCGCACACATATTTGAGAGTTAACCATGAAATTTAAAATGTTTTTATATGTAAATTTATATATGTAAGTGTACGAGTGCATCTGTGTGGAGAAAATTTCTCATTTATCAATGTTTCTTGCAAGAATTACATTATGCTAATATGGGTATTATTAAATAAATGTGTACAAATTAATTTATAACTACATGATATTTAATCATTTATATATATATATATATATATCGACATACAAAACCAATGTTTCATGAGTTGACTATGTGAGAAAAAATGTGTGAGATAAAACTTTTTTTTTGAGAAATCATGAAAAAGTTATCATTTCTTATACAAAATATGTTTATTTATTATATGAAAATATATATATGAATATTTGATTAAAAATACATTTATTATATTATTTAAATAAATACATAAAAATAAATACAAAAAATTTATGTATGAGGTGAATCCTTTTATGATAATGGATTGAGAACTAAACTTTTTAAGGTGGTATGAGACACTTTGGATCATTTAATGAATTTCTTTCATCTGTGATATGATTTAAATAAATCAATGTGGTGTGGGACACTTTGATTTCAAAAAAATAATTTTATTAGACATGTGAGGAATGCATATGACTTATTATTTGAATAGTGAGGCACACTCTAGCCTTTTTATGGATCGTTAGGTCTCATGAGACAAGCTAGGTTGTGGTACGAGGCCTTGAAAAAATGGTTATGTATAGTTTTAGCATGAGGCCTTGAAAAAATGGTTATGTAAGGTCTTGGCATGAAGACTTGATAAATTAATTATGATGTAGAACATTATGTATTCACTCTTTATGAATCTAGTAAATGAGAGACCATGTGATTATTTGACTAGTAGAATAACCATGGTTAAAAATTATTCTCTTATGAACATGTATTAATAAGTTATACATTTTCTAGTGCACATGGAATAATGTTTTCTGCTTATATATATAATTTTTAAGAAGGATTAATTGATCATTTATACTCCATAAAAAATTATTATGAACATATATATCATTTCATGGTATATATATATATATGTGTTTTGATAACATTTTTGTGTCAAAATCCAAACAAGTAAAATTTCATACGCAAAATTGTGTATGCACACCTTGCATGTCATACATAATTAGTTATGGTCATTATTTAACATATAAGTGTAATTTCATGCATTTATGTTCATGCAAATACATATTTTTATAATGAAATATATTTAAAACTCTTAATTAAGTTTAGTAATTTTGAGAATAAGTTTATCATAAAAGATGTTTTAGAATTTCTCAAGAAAATCATGATGATTTGTTATGAGTAATGTTAATTTCATGTATTTTAAACATATATTTTAAAGAAAATTTATTTCTTAATGGTATTTTATTAAAAACCATTACTTGGAATTTCCAATGCTCAACCCTTGTATAAATTATTTTTAACAGGTCACATTGAAGTCCAAAGTTGGATGTCGTTGTTTTTTTATGCACACGAAAGTGAAGATTGACTTTGGTGGTTCAATTATATCGCAACTCTCCTAAAATTGTAAGCTTGTATCTAAATATCTAGAAAATATAATGGTGAATTGTCCTATGTAATATACTTTTTAAAGTTGGGTTTCTATAATTGGTAACATAGGAATGGTCTAGAAAAATTTAGAGATTATATGTTTTCGTCTAAGAGGTAGAGTTTATAAGTCTAGTACTCCTAGTTTTCTTAATTCTAAAGATGAAATGTTAGAATTTTTTTTAGTTTAAAGAAACAAATTATGACGATGTAATTATTTTGAGGTGAGAATAATGTAATAACACTTAAATTCTAAACAGATTTTTTATAAAACATATTTTATTAAATAGATTTATTGTCAATTAATATAAGAAATAGTATTTTTAAGGCATTTTTTTTAAAAATAATAATTGGAATAAATTGTTTTAATTAATTTTATTATAATTAGTTAATTTTAATAAAATTATAAATATAATTTATAGTTTTCAAATTTATCTTATTGAAATGAATATTTAAAAATAACTATATAAAATTTTTTAGATTAATAATTCCCAAATTTTAAAGACACTATATTTGATAAATGTCCTATAATTATTCTGATTTATAAATATATGAAATTACTAAAATAAGATAATTTTAATTTATGAATATAATTAATAGTAACTAAATTTAGTCTGAATAATTAATATAAAAATATAATTAATTTTTTTTTATGAATTTTGATTTTTAAAATAAGATTTATATTTATATATATATATATATGAGATTATAATTATAATTTATGAATAAAATATTTTTATAAGACTATTAAATTATAATGTTTTTTATAATTAAATTATTTTTATAACAATTACATCCATAAATTATGAATTCTGAAAAATTATTTATTATTATTACTATTAAAATATAAATTCTTATTAGATTGACTTTTATAAAATTATTAATATTATGATTTTGTCCAATAAAATTATAAATATTTTTATATTAAAATTGAATTCATAATATTTAATACATATACTATAATCTTTAATTAAATTAATACAATAATAATAATATAAAAATAATTATAAAATTAAATGAAGATGAATAAAAATGTGAATTAGAATAAGGGAAACATGTATAGGGATAGAAGTTCATCATTATGGGGAGAATGCAATTGGGGAAGGGTTTTATGCTTCTTGAGGTTGGTCGCGAGTGAGAGAAGGGTTCGTGAGAGCTTTTTAACTCAAGAAAGAGGTCAAAGATGAACTCAGCGCAATAGGAGGACCTCCTTAGAGATATTATAAGGTAAGTGAGGTCGTGATGGGGATTCGGCCCTGGAGGCATAGCTGTGGTTTGGGTTGAGCAGGCCAAGCAACGGTGAGGAGTCCGTGAGCCATTGGGTGTTTTGAAGCTAATTGGGAAACCTAGATCTGAGGTATCTGAGTACGGTTGAGAATTTAGTTTTCTTCAACCTATACAGGTATGTTTTTTTTTATTTCAAATGAGTTGAATCTTCTTTTTCCTTATGGTGTCAATTTCAAATATGTACTCATTTGTATCTGATTTCACAATCGGCTTTGGTTGTTGTTGTTTTTCTGGGTTCAATTCCATATATTTTACTATAATAGTCTAATTCTAATTGCTTCTCTCATCATTTTATAAAATATTGTCATATTTTTTTCCGTAGTTTATATATCACTTATATAATTATTCTATATTGTTTTCTCGAGCTGAATTATTTCCAATATTGAGCATCACTGTCCACTATTTGGAATTATCAACTTGGTGCAATATATATATTATAAACCAAGCTTTCTTAACAATGTTCACCACTGAACCATTGGTCTGGCCATTTTTTTATTCCTTATATCACTTTAAATAGTTTATAAAATCCTTATACCATTATTTGAGAAAATAATGATTTTCATCAATCTGTGTGCATTGAGAAAAAGTGAAGGTGCATTTCACAAGTCAAGGAAACACCTACACTTTTCTACAGCAATTCAAGTAAGAGATGGTTTAATTTTTTTTTCAAAATTTCTCTTCTTTAAAGTTTAATTTTAATGTTTAATTTTAAGGGATTTCTTATAATTATTTTGTCGATTTATTTTTCTTCCCAATTATAATTGTTTAAGGGATTTAGTTTATTTCTTTGAAGTTATAATATCTAATTTCATGTTTCGAGTATGGTGTTTATTTTATCCTTAAATATTATATTTATTTTAAAAAAAATTATGTTTAAATTTGGTTTTATTTAAGGGATTTATTTTACATTCCATTGAAATCATTTAATTTATAAAGTTTTTATTCTTTTTATTTATTTTCTCATAATTGTGTAATTTTATTTTTGGTATGGGAAAAATATTTTAGAAATTTATCCAAATATTTGATTGTCCAATAATTCAAAATTAAAAATTTATTTGTATTTTTATTTTAAAAAATTTATAATGAGGGATTATTACTTATTTAAAAATATTATTTTTATGTTCAAATTTTTATAAAGAGAATAATTATATTTGACTAATTATTTAACCAAACTAAAGAAAGTGATTATTTATACTCTACAAAAAGGCATATATTTATCAAGAAAAACATTATGTATAGATATTTATTAATTTTATTGTGTAAGGGATGTTTTCTATTTATACTCCATGCAAATGCATGTTTGATTTTCAAATATTTCTTTAAAAGTTTATTATCATAACCATTGATAATTAAGGAAATACTTACCTATCAATAATTTAGTCAAATTTGACCGTGATCATTTATTGTATTTTCAAAAATATAATTTGATATTATATTTCCAATTACAATTTTCAAGTATATTACTATTTTAAATAAATTTTTATTTACAAAATAAACTAATAATTTCATCATTTCATCATGTGCATGTTATATAAAAATCAAGATTTATGGCCATAAATCAATGATTTCATTATCATGGAATTTATAAATTATTATAGTAATACATTCATATATATATATATATGTGTGTGTGTGTGTGTCTATGTGTGTGTCTACATATGTAGAAACATTTAATAAACTTTACAAAAATGGATTTTTATGGGAATAAGGATGAAAATTCTTGTCTGTGTATTATAATCAATCCTACATGTAGTTATATAAAGTATGCAAAGTCTGTGTATTATGAGATTTGGTCGTACCAAGTCGAACTTGTAATTTCAAATAAATAATAGTATATATATATATGTGTGAACAAGTTTATTCCATGTATGATTATATATATCTATTTAATTATGTTTACTTATTTTCAGAACTTTTAATCCATAAGGATTATTATTTCCAAGTACGATATCAAAACAACATATATATAATTAACAATTTTTAATTTTTAGTTTGATATCAAAATAGTTCTTCCAAACGGAAATTCTCATTTATCAACGTTTTAACAAAAATGAATTTATTTCATGAAAATGTGTAATGTGAATTCCATAAAAATTTATATGGGTACACACACACACATATTTGTGAGTTGACCAAGACATTTCAAACTTTGTTATATGTAAATTTATTTCTGTAATTCTACGAGTTCTTCTACATGGTGCAAAGTTCTCATTTATCAATGTTTCCTATAAGAAATCCTTTATGCTAATATGAGTATTATAAAAACCATGTGTACAGATTAATTATTGACTACAATATATTTAAGTATATATATATAGATATCGACATACAAAACAAATGTTTCCTGATTTTACTGTATGAGAAAGACTACAAGAAATAGTACTTATCATTTTTTTGAGAAATTATGAACAAGTTATCATTTCATATACGAAATATGTTTATTTCTTACATAAAAAATATATATGAGTTTTTTATTAAATGTAAATTTATTATGTTATTTTATTGAATACTAACAAGTAAAGATAAATAATTAAAGTATGGGATGAATCATTTTAAGATAATAAATTAAGAACTAAACTTTTCAAGGTTGTATGGGACACTTTGGATTGTTTAATGAATTTATTTTTTATTTGGTAATATTTAAATAAATAAAAGTTGTATTGGACACATTGGATTAAAAACATACTTTTATTATACAAGTGAATAATTTATAAGACTTATTATGTGATGGGTGATGCCCCCTGTAGCCTCTTGATGCATCGGTAGATCTCATGAGAAAAACTAGGTCTTGGGACGAGGCCTTGAAAAATCGGTATGTATGGTCTTGGTATGATTCATTGATATAATGTTTATGATGTATTGAATTTTCCATTCCCTCATTATGAATATATTAAATGAGAGACCGTGTAATTATTTGACTAGTAGAATAACCATGGTTAATAATCATTCTCTTATGAACATGTATTAATTAGTTTTATATTTTCAAGTGCACATGCAATAATGTTTTATAATTATGTAAATCATTTATTAAGAAGGGATAATTGTTCCTTTACAATCCATTAACAAAGGTTAATAAATTATCTACCATTTTATTGTTTCCATACATGTATTTTGATTTTATTTTCTGTGAAAATCCAAACAAGTAAAATTTCATGTGCAAAACTGTGTCCCACACCTATCAAGTCATACATAATTAGTTATGGTAATTATTTAACTTATAATTGTAATTTCATGGTTGTATGCTCAATAGCATTCATAATTTTATAATGAAATATATTTAAAACTCTTAATAATGTTTATAAATTTTGATCATAAGTTTATCATAAAAATTATTTCAGAACCTCTCAACAAAATGATGATCATGTTTTATGAGAAATGATAATTTAATGTGTTTTAAAGAAATGTATTTAAAAAAAAAATTTCTTAATGGTCTTTTTTTAAAACCCCTTACTAGGAATTTCCAATGATCACCCCTTGTTTAAAATTATTTTTCACACGTCACCCAGAAATTAAAAAATGGACACCATCATGTTTTTACGTGCGTGGAGGCGAAGATTTACTTTTGTTGTTCAATTTTATCATAACTCTGATAAATTTTAATCTTGTATCTAACTCTATAAAACCTAGAACAGGGAAATGTCCTCTATTATGTAATGATTAAGGCCGGTTCCTTATAGAAATTAATTAATTAATCATAGTTAAGGAATGATAAACATGTCTTTAACGTAACATATTTATATATATATATATATATTAACTACAAAATTATAACAATTTATGATAGTTGATGATGGAAAATGAATTACAGTCATTCTCAAGGTGGTAGTCCTTCATACACATGAATAACGATTTTATTTCCCATTTGATGGTAGATGAGATGGATATAGGTTATTAAATTAACATAGAAACATATTTGTACATGAAATTCAAAGTTTTATTTCATTATTTTTTATTATGATAATAATAATGTATAATAGGAAATAAGATTGAAATATTTGGTTAAAAGGTTACCTCTTATTTGGAATACCTACTTTTCTTTAGTCCTAAATCCCTCTATGGTTTGTATTTTCCTAAAAAAAATAAGGCCAATATATCATGGGTATTGATGTTAGGATATTATTTGTGTAGGGATATACTAAGACAAATGTTTCTTGATGTGTGGAGAGAGAGGAAAGGTGGTTCCCTTTTTTATTTGAGGGGAGGGGTACTCTTGGAATAACACCAAGTATTAAATTAATTTAAATTCATATTCATGGAATATTTCTCAAAAATTGTAAAATTTTAAGATAATAATATTATTATTAGATATATATTAGTAAAATAAAATTTAATCAAGTTTTTATTATTTATTTTCACTTCTCTATTAATTTTTAAACTCACTATCCCTTTTGATAATTAACACGATATCAAGGTTTATTACTATTAAGGGGTTAATAAAGTTACTATGAAAGGATAATTGATCCATAAATACATCATGGTTGATATTTTTAACCATATTTCATTATATATTCTGAATATTTTAATTTTATAAATTTTAAACTATTTAATAAAATATTGTTTATTAAAAAATATCATTAATGTTATTTTTGGAAACACTTGAATTACTATAATATAATATTAGTTTAAATCCATTAAAATGGTAAAAAATGACATGGTTGTCAAGATAAGGAAAATACGACATTAATATAATCTCCCAAAAAAATTATAAGGGTTTGGATTTCATTTCTAATCTTATCTTTTGGTATTACCCCTCGGCTAAAAAAAATTATCTTTAACTTTGGTAATGAATTTTTCATGAATAAAGGGTTATAATTTTACTTATAATGTGAAAAATTTCTCTTAATTTGAATTTTTTTGGAATTTTTGACCATATAATGTCATAATTTTACTAGTTATATATTGTTATGATTTTTAGATAATTTAATAAAATATATTTGAAAAATATCAAATTAATGTTACTTCAAGAACTTTTCACAAAATTTGACTCCAAAACCAACATGAACACAGTGTAATTAGAATAAAATACATTAAAACATCCATAATATATAATTAATATATATAACACTTTTGAGACATGATAAATACCAATGGAAAATATTAATTTTAGTGTTCTAAAAGTCATTTACAAGATTTTTTACTACTTTCAAAAGCACTATGGCTGCATTGAATAATAATTTCAGGTAATAATCTCATATATAGAAATTAAATATAATTTAAATGATAAAAAAATTATTCATGTTTAAAATAAACACTTATATATGTAAATAATTTGTTTTTATCAATATCAATAGGTACTAAAGAAATTAACTATAAGAGAGTGACATTTATGACATTATCATTTACTTAAACATTATAAAGGTAAAAAATCAATGTTAAATGAAAATAAAAGTCCATATTTTCAATGTTTATATCATTATGGTAGAAATATACTAATAAAATTAAATAAAGGGAAGTATTTTAATTAATTAAATAACTTATAACATTAGATTAACCAACACCATCCAACATTTTTTATATTTTTATATAAATCATTTATTGGTTTAGTGTGAAATGTACAAGAAACAAGATATCAAAACATAAAACAAAAAAAAGCATAAGCCAACCTGTCCAGGAGTCCAGTCCTAGACTAGAATTCTTCCAAAAGAAGGAAAAATGGGCCAGCCAAGGAATCATATCCATGGACAGACCCGCCCAAGAATTAGGGTAACCTGTTGGAAACCACCATCGGACACCACCCCACACATGCTCGTGTCACCCATTAACCAATAGATCCTTCCATGCAAATTAGAACTAGCAACCTTGAGATTGGCCCCAATCACAACACCACAACCATTGAGTCCACACAAAACATCATCACAAACCCTGGAATCCTTATAGAACCCTCAATCAATTGGCACTAAAGTGAACTAGAAACAAAAGAGCCAGAACCAATGTCGGACCACCAGCTCCATCCACAACCCACAACCAGAAAACAACAGAGAACAAAATAGGTAGGGAATCACTGCGTGCCCTGAGAATTATTAAGAACACCCTTTGAAACCTCATAGTGACTCGGGAAGAAGCTGATGAATCATGGGGAAGACCATGAAGAAATATCAGGATTTAGTTTTCTATTAAACTCATAAAACATGATGAAAGGTGGTTTTTATGAAAAATTCCTTTTTAAGTATAAAAAATGTTTTTATATGAAATTGAAGTATAAAAATATTTCAAAAGATAATACTAGGATTATGTTTAATCCAAATAAATTATTTATATTTTCAAACTCATCTAAAATTGAATTAAATTTTAAAATACTTGAAATGAAAAATATTTTTAAATAACTATCAAAGTTTTTTAAAATTCATTGAAAAATATAACCTTTCATACAATTCTAAAAAATTCACTATAAAATATTTTTTACTTAATGATTTAAAAAATTATATATTTTTTATCAAATATTATTTATAAATTTATGAAATATTAATTATAATATTCACTCAAAAAATTAATAATTTTTTTTGTTGAAAACATATTTTGGAAGCATAAAATTTCATTATTGAGAAAAATGTTCTCATTTCATAATAACTAATAAATAAATTTTATTGAGTATGATCATTATATCTATAAATATATATCATAATGTGGTTAATATTATTTATATAATACAATTTTATTTCTATGTTATAACTATAACATTTTAATAATAATATTTCATTGTTCAATTGAACTTAGTGTTTTGAGACTTATCAGATATCACATATACTGTACTTTTAAAATCATGAGATATTATAATAATAATGAACTAATAAATTATAAAATTTTAGGATAGGACTAGTATACTATTGATAAGTTAATTATATAATTAAATTCAAAATCTAAACCAAAAATGTGTTTTCAAATGTTTAAATTATAAAGTATTTCATAAAAAAGATAATACTTTTTACACATTCCTTCTTAAAAATGTAATGAATTCAGTCTCTAAATAGATATGAAGCCATTAAAAAATATTTTTAGGAAAATATTATTCATAATATCTATAATTTTTCTATTAAAAACTTACCTTGGAAGTTATATTTTATTCAATATTTTATCCTAAAACACCCCCTAAAGTATAAATACACCCCTCCTGTCCAATAGAAAACCACATACCTTATGAAACTAAAATAAAAAATTCTTCCAAAATACATTATAAAAACATTACATGTTTTGTTAAATAAATTTTGGGGTCATATAACGCAATGCATTGAATCATTCATTTTCTATAGTAAAAGAGAAACACAAAATGGAGGAATGATTCCTTTAACTTTTTCATTTTATTTTCCTCTTCTGTTCCTCAATACTTATATTGTTTTCAATCCAAAAACACATAAAATTAAATAAGTATTATGAAAAAATAGTTTAATTTGATTACATTAACATAATTATTTATTTTTCAACATATTTAAATGTTATACATCTCTCATCTCCTCCTTGAATAATGTCTTATTAATGACCGGATAATTGAAAATGTGGTCAATAAAAATTCATTTCATTTAACCATAATTAAATAAAGATAAAATAAATTATTAATCAAATAAAAATGGATAAATATGTGAATATATAATCTTCATAAGATAATTTTTATTAATGTGAACATTAAAATAATCAAATTTTAAAATTTTAAATAAGAATGTATATTTTGAAGGAAAACATAATATCAAAACCATATAAATTTAACAATGAATGTTGATAAATAAAATAGAATCATTATAATTGATCATGAGTATAAAAATGGGAATTATAAACTAATGGTTCCCTGTTTTAATTAACATATTATTTTTCAATGTTACAAAAATATGGTAAAATATAACAGGATCTATGTTAAGGGGAATCTTGAACTCAACTATTTCCTTTTGTGGTGTCTCCTATTCTAATTATTTTCATTATGGAAGTATTAAAAGTTCAATAAAATATAATTTAATAATTATTTACATTTTATTTTTTTGTATACAAATGATTCCACCAAGTGAAAATTATTTTTAATCAAACCATACAGACTTCTCAAAAAGGACATTATTTTTTTCAAAACATATAATTGAAACCTCTTGTGTTTCTTATTCTCCACTAAAGAATTATGTTATGATATTACAAAATATGTTATATCTTATTAATTTTTTATCCTTAATGTTTATTACTTGACATATGATTTATCAAATCTTGAAGAATCCCATTTTGTTTAATTGATATATTTCATGATTGTGACTTTGACTTGTTTATTTTCTATGTATCATTCATGATTATCAGTATTATATAACATTATGGGTGGGAAAATAATGATACATCACCCAAATTATTTAGGAGATTTGATATATCGTATGATAATATTTGTATTATTAATTAACATGAAATTATAATTTTTCACAATTATTATATTATGAATTATGCACACATGTTATGTACTAACATGATGATAGGTTTGTTAACAATAATGTGTGGTGTTTGAACACTATGATATGATGTTTCATTATTTTGAATATTCAACAGTAGATTAATTATTCAAATGACTCGATCATGACCAAGATGACGACCCTACACTTATGATATTGTTATTTTAATTTTTCTCAATCATGAACTATATTCCTTAGAAGTTGTTCCTCCAAATACTAGTCTTTAGACTCACCCAATTTGTGGATGTATATTCTCATGTGCTAATATTTAATAAAGGGAAAATGTGATCATTATTAGTACCATGAAGATGAAATTAAAGAATTTTTATTTTCTATTTTATAAAAGTCATATATGAACATAATTGTTCCAAGATAGTGAAAATTTCAATCGTGGAATTAATTACTATTATATTATTTATTTTAAAAGTTATGTAATAGTCAACTATGAAAAATGTATTTCTCAATAATATCAGTGTATAGATATATTTTTTATAAATTTATTTTTTCCCTCATAGTTAGAATTATAGTAACGCGGTTACAACCTCATGACCAAAACACCATCCATACATCCTCTTTTTTTATAATATTAAATGATTCATCTAACTTAATTTCAAAACTAAAATTTTATCCATATTGTTTATAATAAAATAGATGTATATCCTAAAATTGAATCAATATAGAGATATAATATTGATCAATATATGTTTAATATAGAACTCAAATATTCGAAACAGTGTCTCCTTGAATATGAAATGAATCTCTAAATTTTTACAAGGTAATTCTTTCTTCATTTTTTTACAATGAAAATAAATTTCAAAAAAATATCCACGATGTTTCATTCAATTAACACACACAAAATTTATATGACATAGTTTTTAGTATATTTAATTTTTTTCATTAAAAATCATGGTAAAAATTACAAGACCTTCATCTTTATAAATATATTGATATAAAACTCCATTTTCACTTCAATATCCTTGACATTCAATGATAAACAAATACAACACAGCCAATGTGGCCTCAAAAATATCCCCCTTGGTATTTTTAATCAATATCCTTATATAGTGATACATCAATATGTTTTCCATTTATCCATTATTCATACTTTATTCTTTCCCTTATTCTTATCAAACATTCATTTAATTTATTTATGTTAATATAATTTACAAGAAATTCATATCAATTAGATGGGTGGTATAAATTCACACTCAAAATATGTGTACTAAAAAAATCCACTATATGTCAGTGTGATCCATTCTCAATATCCAAAAAATAGATGGTTTTATTTAGGCACAAAATATATCCATAAAAAAGTATATAATACCAAATGAAATTAGACATTTAATACCACTATTAGATCTTATGAAAGAATTTCTAGCATAAAAAATATATTATGAAAAAATGAGATACAAATTTCTCATGAAATACATCATCCTAGATTCTATGCACACACTTCAATATAGTTCTCAAAAATATTCAAATAAAAATTTTGGATTTAAACATCATATTAATGAACTAATTCTTCTTTATACATACTCATTTTTTTAATCAACTAAAATTATTTTCTCCCACTTAATATTACAATCATATTATTTACCATGTTTTAAATTTAAGTAAACCATTAATTTTTCAATCACATCTAATTAGAAACTAGTCATAATAGTCATATGTTTCTGAATGAATCATTCTGGAAGCTTCCTCGAAACATTATTTACTTCTCCCCCCTTAAGGAGACACTATATAAAATCTTTATCATGGGATATCTCATCCATATAGAGATGAGTAATTCACTAATATGGACTAATCTAAGATAATTTATTTTTTCTTATATTTTTCAAGTATGATAGATTTTCCATATTATTGTTTCCCCCAGTGAGATTATGTTTCATATTAAATTACCAAAATTATATGTAATAATATAATGAAAAAATATATGGGAATGAGTTGTAATTTATTATTAATTAATGTGAACAATGAGTTTGAGAGGTTGTTATCAACCATGTTTCCCTATTATACCTTCTTTTTCATATAATTTTCAGATATAAAATTTTATATAGAATTTTAATCTTCAAATCATTTTATTCTTTTTTATGATATTTGTATTTTCATAATCCTTAATGCTTAATACAATTTTTATCATTGTTAAGGCTTCATAATTTTCTGGATTTATGGTTAATCAATATTTATTTGTGTGACCAACCATTATCCCCCTCTCATACAATTCTTTTTAACATTTTGGGATTTAATTTATTAATAATGTATCATAAAATTTTATTCTTCTTATTGAGTTCTTCTTTTCCTTTGTCATGATATTTCACTTATGTTTCTTCCATTTTTCTCCCATGTTTTAAATATTCTAGAAAATTTCCAAAAAAATCATTTGGATCACTAAAATCCATTTTGAAAATTTTATATGGAATCATAAGATTTATTTTCACAAAATTATTCACTAAAAAAATATAACTCCTCTAAAACATCATGCATTTGTTATTCAATGATATCTCACCTTTCTTCTTTCATATCTTTTTGGGAGTATTTTTTCTTATTTTTTATGTTTATTTCCTAGTGCATGATCTTATTTATTCTTTAGAATAAATTTATTTCAATTATAAATTTATTTATACTTAAGAGATGTTAAATTTGATGAGAATGTATTACTACGGTTACCACATTCATTGCATGAATCAATGACATTTCCATGTTCTTAAAATCTATTTTTAATATATTTATTATTAATTTTTGTATGTTGTTGTTTCATCATTGAATAATTTCTCCTCCTTAAAAAGGGTATCCCATTTTACTTTTTTAGTTGATGTATTGAACTAAATATCTAATTTCTTGTTCCCAATCTTGTTTCAAATCTAATAATTTCCTACAAGTATAGATCCAATTTTTAAAACCACTTAATATGTGAGTATCA
This sequence comes from Viscum album, assembly GCA_963277665.1. Classification (NCBI taxonomy): domain Eukaryota; kingdom Viridiplantae; phylum Streptophyta; class Magnoliopsida; order Santalales; family Viscaceae; genus Viscum; species Viscum album. The sequence goes on from OY728139.1 coordinate 293,538,137, forward strand.
ATTTTTTAGAATTTCCTAAAAATTGTTCAGTTACATTTAGTGAACAATAATTCATAATCTCTCATATATCAACAATGAACATGGTAGTAGGTTTATAATTATTTATCATCATTCATTGATTAATAAATATTTTTTTAGTCCAAAACTGTTTATAGAAAAATATTTAAAAATTTGATATGAATGGTACCTCTTTCTTTTTTGGATTATTGATAATGATCATTAGATGGTGTTATTTCCTTAATTAAATAAAATAGAGTTTTCTTCTCATAAATATCCTCCTCAAAATAATGTATGGTATCATATTTTCTTCCATAAACTTCTTTGTAAAACATAACTTGAGTTGTTTTCTTTTTTTTCTAAGTGATTTACAATATCATGGCGCTTAATATAGAGAATGGATTTATCAATGTCCATTATATTCAAATTTTTTTTGAATCATTAATGATTATTTCAATGCCTTCAAAATATATATGGAATAAATAAATTTCAATATCCATGGATCCTCTTTAATTTAAATTTTAATTATATAAAATTAATATCCAAGTAATTTTTCAGATTTACATCCAATTCATGGAATTATTCTTCATGATTTTTCATGATAACATCCTCTCCTAAAAATATTTTTTTACTTTATTTCCAAACATAGATAATAACTTATTAAAATATTATTTTAATACATTAATGTATCCAACATATTTAATCTAATTTTAATAAGTGATAAACATATCATTTTACAATTTCTCTATGTAATCAGACACTGACTTAAGTTGAGTGATTTCACCATTAATTATATCAACAAACCCACTAATTAGATAAAATAATTCTATGGGTTAAAAATGAATTATATCATTCAATACATCAATAAATATATACATGTTGAAATTTGATCACATTCACCTGTTCTTTTACTATCATTAGGATAGTTTTGACATGAAATTACACTTACCTCATGATCAATTGAATTCTATTCTTATTATTATTTTGAAATTATATCCATTAAATTAATGTTATATTATTCCACCATTTAGTCTCTAGTTAAATTAGATATGTCTTTTTTCATCATAATTATATAGTGATATAGTTCTTAATTTTTCTTAGCTCAATAGGTTGTTCTACACTATTTCATTTTTATGTTCAAAGTACTCTTAGTTGAGATTGACTATGATCTAAAATAGATAGATATATTTAAAAACTAAGCTTCATTATAAATTTTGAGAGTTATTAAAAGTAATTAAAATTAGAAACATTTATGAATAGTGTCTTCACTCAGAGTTTAATGGGGATATAATAAAAATTGAGAGAACTAGTTTGGGATGTATTTAATTTTGATATGGGGAGTCATATTAAGGAGATATAAGAAAATATTAACATTTTATCCCTTGTCTTTTATAATTTTTTTTATGGAAAATGGATATCCTTTTCTCTCTTCCCTCTTTAGTCATTTCAAAGAACACATCTGAATGTGAACAAAAAAGGGGTTATAAGAGATTTACAAGGTTCACCTGTCAACACAAAAGTATAATCCACAATGTGAAATATTACCCACCATGATTACATGACGCACTAGTATCAACCTCTGAGTTTCATGGGAATTCAATATCATTAATTCTAAAAAAAATTGGTCAAGTATGTACAACACACTTCAAGGTAATTATACTAGAATACCAATAGTTAGAAATAATTTTTTCATAAAAAAATAAAGGTTTGTTACTAATTTAAAGTTTTTAAAAGTTGCTGATGTGTTCTTGGTATTATTATACTAATTTAGATACTTAAAAAAATTGAACGTAACACATATCTATTGTATGTAAATAAAGTAAAAACAATTCCTTTGACCACATAAAATTTTTGACATTATATTCCACATTTATTATATAAAATGAAGGCTTGTTATCCTCATAGTAACAAAAAATATGAATGTTATCATCTCCTTTCCATATAATTAATCAAACTAACATTGCATTGGATCACCCTCTCTCCATTGGAAATGGCATACATAATATTTTTAGCCAAGATTATTTGATGGGTATGTTATTTTCTTTGGTAAAAAAGTGCCATTTGTTTTTATAAAGTCCTAAAATTACTATTTGTGGAAATCACATATTTTATATATATTTATTAATTACAAAAAAGTGATTGTTTTTTATTTTGTTTTAGTTTTAGTGCACTGTGAACTCAATATCAATATGATTCTAGGAATTTCAATCTCCATAAACATTTTACTTCATGGAAATTCATGCAGATTCAACATGAACAATAATTAATAATTATAGTGTCCTTATAAATATCCAATGATACCAATTTTATTTAATGATATTTATAAATTCATTTCATCATACAAAATAATTTTTCTACTATAATCCATTAAATCTGAACATCATTCTTTAAACCATTCTCCTTCTTTATAATATATCACATATTAGAATCTAGAAAAAAAACTCACAACATTTATTTCAAATTTTATGAATTTAATTTACATTTTATAATTCAAATATATATTTCTTCAAAACATTATAATTATATATTTGTCAACTTTCATAAGTATTTGATTTCATATAAATCATAGATTCATATGAAACCTTTAATGAAATTATTTTAATGAAGCAGAGTCTTATGCCTAATAGAATATCACACACACGGTAATATATCATTAAAAAAATTGATCATCACTATATAAATTGTGATTATGCTCAAATAGCATTAATATCATCCATATGAAGTTGTAAAATTATAAGTATATATCATGAAAACCATTCATATCAAACTTATCATATAATTCTTTTGGATAAACCTTATGATATTCAGAAACCTTATTAAGTTCCTTAAAATGACCCCTTCATGTGAAGTTACTCAAATATGAAGTTGTTTCATAGAAATAGTAATTTAATATGAAATTCTATAGATGAATTTTATCATATATGAACCATACAATGATGTATAACATTACAAGTTTCATGAACCTTATATTCTTTATAAGGAAAAATAAATAGTATGAAAAGATTAAATATACTTGTATTGAAACATTATTATGTCTTTAAACTTTTTATTTGATTGAATTATTATTCTAATATTCTTCAGATTTTGTATGGTGTTTCATTGATCCTCTATAACAAGCCATGGACCCGGGAATCACAACTCGAAATGTCCAACTTCTTAAATCGAGGAATGTGTCTTTCAGATCACTAGTTCAGTATGTGATAGCCATATAATAAATGGTAAAATGGTTTAAGAAATAATATTATCTACAAATTTTCATATTTAAAATAGTGAAATGAATCTTGCTTCATATATCCCACATAAAAAATTATAATTTTTTGATTTTTGCTTCATTTTAGATCTGGCCACTTTACAGTATTACCATAACATCCCAAAGGTTATTCCCAATTGAAGGGTTTATTGTTATTTACTACACAGTGGTTGTTCCTTAACTAAATACCAAATTTTGATGCATATTTTCTCATAAGGATAATTTCTAACCACCAAGGGCCTCACATATTCCTTCCCTGCATGTTGTGATTATGAATTTTAAGACATTCTCTACTGTCCTCACTACATTGTTAGTTCCACGATGAGTGTTTTCCTTATTTATTAGATAATTTTTCTCTCTACCTTAGTCAAAATTCTTATAACACAATAATAACCCCAAGACTGAACAACTGTAATTCCATCCACTCTACTAATTTTATTTGTATTATCAACTCTTCCAAAAAAATTATTTATAAAAAAATGTTTCTTTAAATATTACAATCACATAGATGGATCTTATCAAATTTAATAATTATATAGATATAATAATGTTCATCTAAAATTCATTATGATACTGAAATAACAAAAAAAGTCCTTAAATATTGAATAAATATTTCAATTCCTCTAATTAAAATAATTATTCATTTCCCCATTATGAAATGATATTTCAAAACACACCTTCCAGGATATTCCTTTCAGTCCTCACACACTTAATATAAATGTTGAAAATCCTGGGTTCTCTTATTCTTCAACAAAAAATCTTTGGTTAATATACAATAAAATCTTATTCATCAATATATTGACATCAAAATCCATTAATACTTCTAAATTATTACCATTATTTACCTAAAAATACAATAATCACATTGTTGGAACAATAATCTCCCTATTTTCATTTTATTTCAATACCTATATAAAATGATATGCTAATTTATTTATCATTTATAAAATATTAATCTATCCTTATCTCCCTAATTATCTTTAAATTTTCATTTTTATTCTCCCCTGTTTATTGAATATAATGAAAAATTACTTACTAGTTTTTTAATAATTCCTTTCAAACTAATATTCCATTAAATATTCCACTATATGTGTATGTGGGATATTATCAGTGTATAAAACATGAGAGTTTAATTTAGATAATAATTTTTCTTATAAAAAAATAATATGATACCTAATAAAATGTTAAATTTTAACACATTTCCTAAAATATGTCCATGAATTTATAGATATGGTAATTGATGATATTGATTAAGATACACATTCCTTATGAAATATATCAACATGAATTTATTTCAATCATTTCAATACACAAGTCACAAAAATAAAATACAAATTCATTTTTGAAACTTATTAAAATGGCCTCGGTTCTTCTTGAATCATTCTCACTGCTGTGATTAGTTAAATAAATACCCTCATTTTATTAGTTTGTGATTTTTTTAAAAGGTTGAGATGTTAATAACTCATTCATTTTTCAAGGAAATATCATTAAATACCTTTCATAATGGTCATATTCACATTAATGAAACATTCTTAAAGTTTTTCATGATCATATTCACTTTCCACCCCCTAAGGAAGCACTCTAGATAATAGTTATCAAGGTGGATCTCATTCATATAAATATAGAAAGATCTTCCAAGATCAGAAGGCACTAAAATTAAGTACATCATATGGGAGTCCATATTTTAAATTATACTTCAATGTCATCAATAATACTACTTTGACCAAAAAAAATTTTGAATACCAATTGAGAGATTATTTTAATATTTTACAATTTTAATATAGATATCCATTTAAAATAGATATTACTTGTAATATAGTTCTCTCACAATGAACACGATTCACATTATAGTCCCTTCAATGTAACTATAAATGTAAAACACAAATATGAGAGAATTATGCACAAATTATTTTCCCTCAACCTATATAGAATGATTGAGAACATTTTCTCAACCACAATTCAACATTATTCATGATTATATAAATCATTTTAACATCATTTTATCTTTTAGTTATCATGGTACTTTTAAAATAAATTTTTTTTTATAGTTTAACAACAATTTTAAGATAATATTTTATCCATAATGAAGTTTTAATCTTCTTCCATAGTTCTAATTGTGTGGTAATTAGGTTTAATAATATTTAATAGTGTGAAAAACATTGTTAAAATTCCATAATAGTTCTTGTAGCCATTTTGGGTTAGAATTTAGTGACCAAATATCATAAAATTTAAATTATTCACGAGGAAAACCTTTTTTCCTTTAGTAGAATATTTCAATTATGCTTCCCCAATTTTTATTTCCTTCCTAAATATTATGTAAAATGGTGTAAATAATTATTGGGTACATTGAATTCCTCTTTGTAATATGAACATGGAATCATGAGACTAATTTTCACCACATCATTCATTTTATATATAAACATCCCCTTCAATATATTTTATTTATTACCAAATGATATATCACTTTTCGTCTTCCAAATATTCTTGGAAGTATTCTAGTTTACATACTCAATTTCTTACACTTCCAAGGATGTTAATTTGATTATCTTTTGTTTGTATGGTGTTCCTTTTTCAATTAATTTATAATCTCGATCATTTGAATATCAAAATAAGGTATCATTCCTCTAAGTAGAACAATTATAAGAATTATTATTCTGTCTATGTTCTTAAAATCTATTAGTATAATGTATATATTTTTTATTCATAAATTGATGTCACATATTCTCAAGAATGCTCTCAATTAAAATGGGAATTGTTTTTACTTCTCGAGTTGATGGTCTGAACACACAATATATGGACCTATATATAATCATATTGTAGAACAAACATTTCTTTATAAACCATGATATTATTTTGAAAACTAGTTGATGTCATGTCTTAAAAGCATTTGGTTTTTGGCCTATATACAATAATAATTGGTCTAATTCTATAGAATCACTGATTATACTCTTTTTTATCCTACATAAATATGGAGGATGGGTTCTAATCATTAATGTAACTCTATTTTTCTAAAGGTATTATATTTAAATCAATAATACTTATAGAAAAAAAACATAAAACGATATTTAGAAATAGAAATGGATGGTACATATTCTTTTTAGATGATTGATAATGACTAGGGTATGATATTATGATCTTCTTACCAAAATGTAGATGTCTATTAATATAATAATAATCCTCATAATAATGATCGGTGTATGATTCTCTTCCACCAACTTCTTGTGAATACTTGTATTGAAAAGTTTTCTTATTTCCTAAGTGAATTTTAATCCTAATGAACTTCTTATTGAGAATTTATTTCTCACTCTACATTATCATAAACATTTAGATACTCTACGTTTATATTTGTTTGATATCTTTTTTCAAAATATTTAGTTTTTAATACTAGTTCCTAAATACACTTGATCCTCTTGAATTGAATCACTAACTGTTCATCTATGATATCATATTTGATTTTCTAATTTACCACCAATGAATTGATCTTATATTAATGTGTCTTATGGATAAAATTTTGAACCTTAACTTATTTTCGATATTCATGTTCAAAGTCTGTATATATTTATTTAACCTCCATGTTTAATGCTTCAATGGATCCAACCTTTTTAGAGTGATTATTTCAGGTGATAACCCTATCATTAAAGATTATATCTATAAAATTATACAATTATTCATATTGAATCATTTATCCCTATATACTTTTAAATATCCCAAAAATCGATGAATATATTTCATTTTAATAATAGGTACTCATATCATTTTGTGCATCAATATAAATATCTATTATCATATGATCATTAACAATAGTTCTTGGATATTTTTTATGAACGTTTTCAGTACAATATAAAATTTATATATGATCAATTGAATTCCATGATTATTTTGGGGTAGTAAGATTTTCCCTCACCTTTTAGGTTTTTTGAACCAACATTTAATCTCTATTTAAATATCTTATATTATCTTCAACATGAATTCATGTAGGTAATGAACTTATTACTTCTTTAATCTAGGGATATAATTTCTTCTTTGTCATATTCTATTTCTTTTTTATAATCAACATATAAATGGATGAGATTTAATTCTCATTTAAAATAAATCCAACTCAAAAATAGTATCACATTGTTATAAATTTTTATAGAAACACAACATATTCAAATAGAAAAAATATAAAAATAGAGAATCCGATCATAGGTGAATAGAAATCTCATACCAATTTAGAGTACCATAATATAATGTATTTAATACATATAGGGGAGAGTGTGAATCAGTGTTCATGATATTTTTTTTAGTTTTTACTTTTTAAAACATTCCCTTTATCTCTAAAGATATTAAGGTGAATGGGTCCCTTATTATCTCTTCTCATATTTGAGTTTTTTTGAAACAAATATGAATGTGTAAGCCCAAGAGGGTTATAATGCATTTACATCATTGACCATTCCAGTTGAAAGGATAAATAATTTTTAAAACTAAAACAACATAAATCACACGAAATATTATTATCAACCTATGAATATAATGATATTGGGTTGTCGTGATATCATACTAAAAGCATCCTAGCTATGTAAAGTATCCCTATATGAATTTATATTGTCTCCCAAAATGGTTACAATCATGTATGTATATAAAGAGTCATGTTTATCACAAATTTAGAGATATGAAAACTTGTTGATATGATTTTTAGTATTTTACATATTCTTTACATACTTTCACATCAATATATAAGTACCTATTATTCTGTTATTTGTATAGTCAAACACAAAATTTCATTTTCAACATAATAGAATAAAATTTATATGTCACCTTGCAAGTGTAAAAGTAAAGATTATTCTATTTATAGTATATATAACACATGAATGATCTCTTCACTTTTTTTATTCTTTTTTAGTGAAATGAGAATCTATATGGATATACCTCTTCTATTTAGATATGATGCATACTAATTATTCATGAAATATTAGGTTTTAGGTGTCTTATGCTCTTCAATTCCATGGATTACTTTCATTTTTTTACTTTATTGAATCTTTACATTATAATTTTTTAATAACTTCAATATATATTTATACAATAGTTATAATAAAATTATTATTATCCTTTATCATGTCAGCATTTAGAGAACCATGTGAATTAAAAAAAATTATGAGTCTCAAAATTTAAAATCCTCTAAAATTGTATATTTAATAGTAATTCAGGATGAAATGGAATGAATGATAATTAATAATTATCATTTACTTTATAAACATACCTAGAAACTACTATTCTTTATAAATGTTTGTAACTTCATGTGAACATATAGATTAACTAATGGGGACTTCTCCCATTTAACCTTCCATAATTCATGGAACCTTTCTAATTTTTCATAAATAATCAAGTACTAGAATCTAGAAATACATATTACGATATTTATTTTACTATAAACCATCTGAAATGGAATATAATTATTCAAATATTTATTTCCATATAACCTTGAAATTATGAAATTCTTAAATCTTATATGACTTTTTAGTTTTATGAAGAAAATAACATACAAAGACTTAAATTAAATTACTATATAATGGAAAAAGATAAATCCCATTAAAATATTATATACATCATAAACAATCCTTATGAAATTAGCGGATCATCCTTATAGATTTTTGAATCATCCTTACATGGAATCCAAAATATCCTTGAAATGCAGATAAATTATTCTTACACATGAAGAAAATTATCCAAGGAAAAATTATCATTCTGACCCTATAATGAAATATTAGAAAAAATTTGAACCTTACAAATATCCTTAAAAGTTTATATTTAAATTAGGTTCCTCTCATACAATTTTGTTTATTACAAATTATTATTTCATATTAAAATCTATAAATGATGCTTATAGTCATCGAATCTATTGAAGAATAGAAGCCATATGATGTTCATGAACATTAGATTCTTCAAATTAATTTATAATCCTTATCATCATATCAGTCTTATAATGCTTCTGACATTATGAGGTATTCAATTGTGTTCTTAGAATTCCAAATTCATATAATCTTATTGCAATATCACATGGTCTTTATGTGAAATTTGATGACTCCCATATGAACTATGGAATTAAAATTCTAAATATATATATTCATAAATGGTGTAATACACCATGAGAATCACTAAAATATCATTTTATTTTCCTGAAATGAATAATTATTTGGTTTAAATGAAATCTTATTAGAAATAAATTCAGTAATCTAAAATGGGGTACCAAATAATGCTTCACTGGTTCCATATCAATGTTTTATCTTGTTAGGAAGTTCTATTTATTTCTATGTGATCCCTATAGCCACAAAAAAAATACCATTATAATTTCTTACTCAAAAGGTCCATTGTGACTTACTTTATAGTGGTTATTCCTTCACTTAGTACTAATATATGTTTGGGGTGCTCTCATCAGGCTGGTACCAACACAAAATGGAATTCTCACATGTTATCCATGATGCCATGGATTTGACCTCCACTAATTATCCTTGATCACATGAGGATTTGGTCATTTCCAAACTATGGACTATATGTATATTTTTTTAGCTAAGTCTTCATTAAACCCAAAAAAAACATACATTAACACAATAATAGCCTCAAGTAAAAACCACCATACATCCATCCTGCCTTATTCGTTTCTTTTAATATTTACATATTCAACCAAATTTATTTCAAAAATAATTCTTTCCATCTTATCTTGCAATAACATCGATGGAACTCCATAAATTTATTTATCTTAGAGATATAAAATTTTCAATATATATTCTATATGGAACTTAAATATGGAAAATATTATACTTAAATAAATGATTTATCTCCCAATGAAACTAAGGAAACTACTTTTCATGTTTTTATAGTGATTATAAACATCAAAATTAAAATTAAAATTGGGTTCTACTGAACTTTAAACACGTAATATAGTTTAAAACATTCTTTGGTTCTCATATTAATCAATAAAAATTCTTGTTTTAACATCCATTAACTTCTTCTTCATTAAAATATTTTCACAAAAACCCATATTTTATTTATTCCCATTTACATTTCATAATATAAAATACCAAACACACAAAGTGGTATAAAAAAGTACCCCCTTTTATTTATTGTAAATACTAATATAAAATGATATGATAATATGTATACCACTTCTCACATATTCATCATTCCCTCTCCCCAAAATTATCATCCATGTTTTATTTGATTCTACCCCCCCCCCCCTTATTGAAAATAAAAACAATGTACATGAGATACTTTTATTAACTCATAATCAATAAATGTTCCATCAACCATTATACTCAATGTCAATTTTATCCATGCAGGGTGTAAACAAAGTGGGTATTATATAGAAAATAAAAAAAAAGAATATGATGAACAATAAAATGATACATTTAATACCATTCTGATAATATATCCAATAATTTATTGAATTTAAAATTGATGATGAAAATTGAGATAAAATTTTCTTATAAAATATATCAACAAATATTTCTTGCACTATATTGAACACATGGTTCACAAACATTAAATTTCAAATGTATTGTAAAATTGAGAAAACATATTTGATTATTCATCAACCTTTATCAAATATATAATTTATTTAAATATATTTATCCATTATAACAATTGAATTTTATTTCATTACAATGTTTGATATATTAATAAATAAAACTTTATTTTGTGATATCAGATCAAGAACATTCTAGAGTAGTCATATTCACACAAAAGATAAATTCTTATTAATTATTTAGGATCTTCTTCCCATGTATCACCATGGGGGAGTAACTCTAAATAATATTCATCAAACTGGATCTCTTCCATAGATATATAAAAATAAGATCATGTAGATAAATAACTAAAATGAAATAATTAATGTGGTTCTTCCAATTTCATAGTATACAACTATTTCATCAAATTTAATTATTTCATCAAATTATCTTTAGAATACTAATTGATATATTAATATAATAATGTTTCTTATTCATATAACCATCAAATTAATATAGATTTTACTTTTTTCCAGGTCCACCCCAGAGACTACACTTCACATTCAATTCTATATATTTTATGTATATATAAAAATAAAAAATATTAGTGAATGTGGTGAGACTTCTTGTTTTTAATTGTGAAAAAAAGAATGGGAGGGTTTTCTCAACTATGTTACTTTGTTCTTCATGCATGTAGGTCACATTGTTAAATATGATCTTACTTTTTATACCATAATACTCTTCACATCCTTTTCTTCTTTATAAGGGACGACTATATTTTTGTAATGCTTTATGACAAATGCAGTTTGCAACCTCTTAATTGACTTTTCTTGTGTGGAATATATGTGTAAAAAACAATTTTAATTATAAATAGAATTAATGAAACCGCGACACAATTATTTTGATCCATTTGGATTATGATTTATTAAAAATAACTATTAAAATTTTGATTCTTCTTATGTAATCCATTATTTTTTTAGAATGATATTTTAATTGATCTTCTTAAAATTTTCAATCCTTTTCTAAATCTACTTAATAATTATCTTGATAATATTTTGTTACATTGATAACCAGTTTGAAAATTACATATGGTATCTTGGGAGTGATTTCCCCCAAAAAAGTATCTTTATATATATTTCCCCTATTAATATTTAAAAAATATTACCCATGGGTCTCCCAAATTTCTTCTTTGATATATTCATATAGGTATTATGATGTTGAGATTCCATGTGTTTCATTATTATGGACTCATCTTATTTATAATTCATCTTTTAATATGTCATTTTTTTTAGAAACATTCTATATTGAATTTAAAAATAATGTATTACTCATGTGACTAATCTCATTGAAATAATCAAAAATATTTAGAGGTTTTTTAAATTTATTTTAGTGAAATTGTTTTCCTTAATTAACTATAAATGTTTTGTTTTATGTTTCTATCTCCTTTTAGAAATTTGAATCCTTTTTACTTATTGAATAAATGTGTTTTTCCACAAATAAAATGTTTCATAAATCAAAATCCTATTATACCACAAAAAGATCTATACAAATATTTTTATCTTTTTTAAAACAACTTATTGCCCAATTTTGATAAAGAAAATTTCATTTTAAACAACCTATTGGGATAATTTTTGGTGACCAATATACATACTACCTCTATCCACCGTAATAATTTCATATGGGCTCTCATAATTTATCCTTATCCATTTTCTTATTTTTCACATTCAATACTTATAAAATATGATTTAGAATTGTATTTAAGAGCATATGTTGGTTGTACCAATTTCTTTATAGATTCTTGATAATGGTAATTTGATGATGTTATTATTTTCAATACATAAACTATTGGTATTTTAGGATAAATATCCTCCACAAAAAAAATTTGGGATACAACCTCTCATTCCCTTAATTCTTGTGAAGACATGGACCGAGTAGTTTTCTATTTTTCTAACTAAATTTAAATCTCAAGGAACTTAATATTGATAATGGGATTTTCACTATCCATTATCTTATTCGGTCTACACAATAATTATTAATTTTTAATATATTTATCATTATTTTTTTTCTTCTAACAATGTTTCTTGGTCCTTTATCATATTGGATTTAATCAGTAATGGTGCATATTTTTTAAAAAATATTTTTTTTTCTAATTCACCACAAATGAATTGATATACCCATTAAGAACCTTCTTGATCTCATAATTGTCTTGATGTTTATAAATCCATTAATTTGTAAATAGATTCATCTCCTTTTATCATCCATTTTTAATACTTTAATGGATCTAATCTATTTGCAAATCCTTTTACATGTGATAAAATTATCACTTAAGGATGTCTCAATGTTATCAAGCTCCACCTCAAGATAAGTGATTTCTTCCTGTTTAATTTCAAGGATAAAAAAATCAGTTCGATAATTAAATTATGATAATAATGAAATGCATCCTTCAATGAATCAATATAATTATCTATTAACATGTGATCAATTCAAAAACTATATGGATATTTTGAGGATACTTTTGAAACTTACCCACTCTTACATCATGACCAATTGAATGAATTTCTTCTTCTGATGTAGAAGTGTTTTCCATCACCATGGTGTTATGTTGAACAACCATTTAAACTAAATTTATATTAGATATATCTTCTTTACTAATATTTTTTAGGCTTACCGAACATATTTCTTATACCAAGAGAGAGGGTTTATTAATAATCATATTCTAATTATATTTCATGTTCATTATATTCTTGGTTGAGATTTATTTCTAATATGAAATTGATAGATCTCCATCAAAATATAACATTATTATATATTTTTCAAGATACCCAAAATATTAAAAAAATATAATAATACAAACAATATATAATTAAATCAAAGGTGATTCAGAATTTGATACCAACTAAGAGGACTATATTGGGATGTATTTAACATTGTGTTGAATTAGTTTTGGTGAATTTTGATACAATTTATAGTTTCTATCCTTTTTTATATTGCCTCAAAATATGTAACGGTGAATTTATCTCTTTTTAGGATCTTCTAGTATTTTTTATTTCATAAAAAACATTCTAATTCACACATGTAAAATGGGAATTATATATTCACATGTTCCACTATTCAAAATAGAAGTCTAATCCTTATTGTGAACATGAACTCACCAAGATAACATTACTAATTCTTATCAATCTATGTGTAAAATGAGTAGATAATATCCTGAATTAATGTTACATGTCTCCCAACTATTCATAACGTTCCACTATATCATTAAAATTCTATCCAAATAGTTTACAATAATTTTTAGATAACAACAAGAGATCATATCACCAATTTAGAGCTATGAAAAGTTATTGATGTGTTTATTTTTATTCTAATAAATTTTTAATTACAATAATAAGAGCATTAAATTACCTATTTTTTTGTATATTTCATAAATGGTCCCTTCTTCTTGTTCGTAGTTTAAGAACTAAATAAAACCTTTCTTACATATATGCATGACTTATTATTCAGAAAATATTCAAAACACATTCATTCTATCTTCTCTCTTTTTCTTATTCAATATAACATTAATTGAACTCGATCTCCCTCTCCTATTTGTCTTCGACACATAAACATTTTTTATTCTAGATATTTTGTTGGGACTCCTATGTTATTTGATATAGATGATTCCTTTCTAAGTGTTTTTTGTATGCAGTCTTCACATAATCTTTTTTATGACTTGAAATATATATTTAAATTATGGTTTTAGTATCATCGTGTGTGTACTTATTTTTATCGACATTCACAACATTGAATGATTTCAAAATATTTTCAACTCTAGAAATAAAAAGTTATCTAAAACATTTTCCTTCAATGTAAATCCTAACGACTCTACGTGTATGATAATATGATATTAACATGCAATTCTAAATCTTCCATAAAAACCATTATTATTTTAATATATTTTTACCTATATGTGAACATCCAGATTTACAGTATTGGTCTTCTCCCGTTATTATTTATATCATTATTACATGTTTTCTACTTCCTGAAAACCCATGACCGACTAAAATAACCGTAAATAACTAGTATTTTTTATTTCAATAAAGATTGTCTTACACGGATTCAAATAATTTAAATCTACATGTCTTCAAAACATTTTAATTCCAAATTTCTAAATTTTTAATAAGGATTTAATGTTTTATAAAGCATAAATTATTAAAAAACCTTCAATTAATGTTTTATAGTGTAAAAAATTTACATTATTATCTAAATAATACATGAATCATAATTCATGATTATGAAATTAACAGATTATCCTTAAAAAATTGATCATACTTACACAACCTACACCTCAACCTTAAGAATTATGAAATTGATTTTCATGTATCCTAAAAATTAACCCATCTAAATTTACTAGTTCATTATTACAAAAAAACAATATGAAAATCACAATCCTTAAAAACATCCAACTATATGTCCTTTCATATTAGGTTCTATCCATATGATTATATTTCGTATGAAATTTTCTTTCATATGAAATTCTAAAAAAATCATAATATTTTCAAGCCATATAATGATTGAGAATATTAAAAGGTTAAACTGGACTACAGGCACTATAAAGTCAAATAATGTTTATAAAAAGGTCAAAAATAAAATGATTGGATCCTTATATTTTCATTAATCATGTTCCTACCATGTTAAATTCTTCTTATCTTATTACGATATTCCATGCCCTTATTGTGATCCTTGATAACACCCTCAGGAACTGTACCATCACAAATCAAAATCTACATCTTCTTAAACAATGTAACATATAATGAGAATCAATATACAAACATGTGGTATGAATTTATGGAGGAATAAAATATTGTAAATGACATATTATCTGCCAAAAAATGGGAATAGTTAAAATGGTGAATGATACCTCCCTTAAATGATCCCACATAGAACTTTTACTATGATGTACACTTTACTATATCTCTAGTGACTATAAATATCCACTAAAAAATACAATAGGGAATGCCTACTTGATGACTCTATTATTCCTCCCCGTATAGTGGTTTTTCATTTACTCGACTAAGACCCATGGTGAATGTGCTAACATCTAGAAATTTCTAACCCACATTGGCCGACTCAAATGATGTCCTCGCTGGCCTTCCATTAATCTCGACCGACTAACTATTATGGAAAGTCATCTTGGTTAGTTCCAGCTATTGGGATGGAAATTTTTCATCCATGACTATTTTCCCATTTAGTACAGATTCAAATAATAAAATTACAACCCCATCACAAAATTACCATCCAAATACCATATCTTCGTCTATTTTTATAATCATTAATGTTGTATCCCAATTGACATCCAATAAAAAATTACCCCATCTCTGAATTAAATCACATATATGGAACTCCATAGATGTCATCAACATTTAGATATAATAATGTTCATTTTTAATTATAAATGGTTATGAAATATTTAAATCCTTTTATCCTTTAATAATAATTGATTTTCAAAAAAATCAAAAAGATATTACTTATTCTCTTTCATAATTAAATGAAACATCAAACACCAACATCCCTGACGATCCTTCAAATAATAACACACATATAATTGATAAATTATATTTTATAATCACATATTTATAAATAAAAATTCTTAGATCAAATTATAATCACTTATTCGTCCTTAAAATATAGAAATTAAACTCCATTTATAATGAAATATCATTTATCTTACTTGAAAACCAATACACCAAGATGCTCAATTGTTAAAAATGTTAATAACTAATCATAAAGTGTATGCACATGTACATATGTGGTGAAATTCTACACAATATAGTGGACTAGTGTTTGAATTTATTTTTAATGGATCTTCATTTGGATATATGGAAAGATTATAAATGATTAGGATGATAATATAGTCACTTGGTGAAGGTTATATGTGGTGACCCCTATAATTCTGTGTGTAAATTTGATGTCTTGATGATTAACCCCTTATGGGTAACTATTTTAAATATTTATTTATTTAATATGAATGTAAAAAAACAATATATATTCTTCCCAAATAGTTTCCAATTAAACTCTGCATAATAAAAACCAAGTTATGGTGGTTCATGGTATATAAATCACCATAAGATAATGGTAGTTGTGTGGGTGTGTCTATGCGAGATGACTAGATCCTCCATTAAGTAGTATGATTCATAGATGCTCTAAGTGGTAGGGTTCAATAGGCTAAGTTTTTAATGTTATAGTAACAACCTAGATAGGGTTTTATGATATATTATGGAATAAAATTATACTAAACCAAGATAGTAGATATGATATCCCTTGGTACATATTATCTGTGATAATGTTGTTGGTCATGGCAGTGATGACTGATGAGATCATTATTCTGGTGGGAGATGTCCCATGGGTGGATTTTCACGGAAGATTGATGCATTTAGGGTTGATAGTTTTGGCATGTGATATTGGTTATACATATATGGGAGCCATGAGAGGTTGGGGTGGTTCATTGGATATCTTGTAACTTTTCACAAGATAGAATATATTATGTCCCATGAGTTGTGACCCTTTACAAGACTATGACCTTTAAGCTAGGTTGGAGGACCTGGTAACCATGGTATGTGACACAAGATTGCGGTATGTTGATGGTTAATTATGTGGCGGGGGTAACCCATGAGAGGGGTGATTCTAGACTACTGACTATATTACATATGAATAGGATTTGGTAGATGACTTTTTATTAAAAGTGATTATTATGTTTTGTTATCAGGAATATAATGAATTCATGGAGATGCCTAAGTTTTCATTCATGTGAGAAGAACCCTGAGTGATTGTTCTTTAGAATATGAGGCTTGTGGAGGTCCATGGTGTCGGGGATGATTTCAAAGGGTGATACTATTAGAGTTTTTGGTTTATTTGAATCACGATACACTTATAAGAACCTTATAATTATGGGTAGAAACGTTTTTTTGTAGTACGATGTTAGATTAATGGAAATTTTTTGCTTTATTTTTTAACTAGTGAGGTTCCTTGTTTTAACATGGAGAACCAATGGTACATATGATGGATGAGACTGATATACCACAGAGCATGGATAGTGGTTCACGAATGTGATCCTTTATTTTTTACAAGATGGAACATGGGAGTGTGAGTTAGGTTATGAGACCAAGTGATTTGTGAGTTTAAACCAATCATATTTTTTTATTATTGGCGAGGAAAGAATTGGGTGTGTGTGCCGAGTAGATCGACATGAATATTGGGTGTCACGGGATTAATTTCCCATTTTTCATGATGATATCAAGATAATTAATTTTGTTTACACATAAAACCAATTTGGATTAATATTAGTTTTGGAAG
The DNA here is from genome assembly GCA_963277665.1 of Viscum album. Classification (NCBI taxonomy): domain Eukaryota; kingdom Viridiplantae; phylum Streptophyta; class Magnoliopsida; order Santalales; family Viscaceae; genus Viscum; species Viscum album. The sequence continues at coordinate 293,556,194 of OY728139.1, forward strand.
CGAGTGAGATTATGGCCGATGGAGATTTCTGAAATGCTTTAATCCATAGTAACCAAATTATGGGATTTCACACAAATCATCAGGGTGGAAAAGTGTCAAAGGATGATATTGGAAGAACATGCCTTAGGTGGAGTGATACAAATATTATCAGGGATAAACATAATAAGGCTATTCTTCAGGGGTGGTATAAGGTAAACTACATGGTTTGGAGTTAAAACCTTTCCATGTGGTGGGAATGGCCTTGTTATAATTTGAATGCTAGTGGTTTTCAAGGGTGGTGTTATTATGAGAAGGGAATGGGTTCCAATAGACGATTCATGTAAGATTTGAGGAATGATATATATTTTCCAATCTAGTCATGTTTTTTAGTAATGTATGGGGCATGTGCCACTAATGATGCCTCATGGGTTCTTTGGGTGTAAATAAGGACACCCCTCTGGAGGGGAGTGTCACATATGTGATGGATGTGTAACCCTTGTATTTGAAGTTTAGTATATGTGACATAATAGTCATTTTTGGATTAGTATGATATTTTTATGTTTATGAGCAGAATAAAATTATGATCATGACTCCTATAAAATACATGATTTGGTCTTTAGAGGCGATATTGGATGGAGTCGGTGTGTTGGAATTAGGCATATACTAGTTTGAGGTTATGAGAGGGTGATTCATATAGGAGGTACGTCAGTTATTGGGGTGATATCATGGAATATAGTTGTTCAACAAGAATTATAGAGGATTATAAGCTCTATGAAAGAGAGATAATAATACAACACATTTTTCATTTTGTGAAAATTATAATAAATTTTACTTTTTTGTTTTAATGAATTTAAGAGGTTAAGTGGACATTTTTAGCAACACATGGGATTCAAAATTATTTCCAAACCACTCCATTGGTCCCAGAATAGGGTTTATTATATAGGATAGGGGTTTATGGAAATATGAGTCAGTTGGATTTAAAATGAATATTAAATTTTAAATCAACTAAATAAAAATTATTCATGTGCATTTTTTTAGTGATATATTTTGAATGTAGAACCATATTGAAATTATAAATCTACTTTCATATAAATAATTGGGGGTTTGTATTTATGATGCATAAAATTGTGTTTTGTATCATGGGTGGGTCAGGCCCCATTTTCATTTTTATTTTTTTATTTTTGTTTTCCTTTTTCTTTTCTGTTATAATACATTTAATTATATCATACTCCACATACCTTGGGTCACTTATCCCATTTATAGAATATAGATTTATAATTATTGTGATAGATTGAGATATGGAGTGGTATGTGTCACCACGAAGCTCGAGTTACGTTGGATCATTATGCAGTAGCAGTGGAGAATATATTCAGGAGACAATTTGATGGATTCCATCCAGAGGACAACCAATTTTATTATCATTCACCTTTATCCCCGTAGAATATTATTTTTTATGTTTTGAAGTGTATTTTAGATTATTGGGGACCATAGAGAGATGATCTATACTTATTTTGGAAGAAAATAGGGATTTCCGGTGGATTGTATTGGTTTTCTAATATAAAAACAAAATCACATGACACGTATTTTTAATTACACAATTCATTTTTTATGATTTTTTGAGGAATTAATTTGATTTTGGGACTACAATACATGTAGTGGGATTTTTTGGTGTGGCATAGTACTTCTCCAGACACCCCATGTGAGGGGAAGATGGTTGTAAGGTAATATTCATCCAGACATTGGGTGTACACATGGTGTGTAAAAGTGCATTCCCGTCTGGGCTTTAAGAGTTTACAATAGGTTATTAGTAAATCATTCCATGTACTCAACTATACAAAACAATGTCTCTTAATTTTGAGGGGTTCAGATGGTTTTTCCCTCTGAAGTAGGAAATGGTCCCTAGGGGAGTCCAATCGTAGTATTTTTACACATAGTAAATGATGTAAAAATGATTGGGAAGTTTTAAGAACAAATATGTGGTGATTATTGAAGATAGAGTTATGATGGAAATGTTCCTACACTTGTAAATGAATCTAGTGGACTTCTATTACTGATATATATTATGAGACTAAGGTGGGGATTAGAATAATTATTATAGGCAATGAAATAGAAATTCTAATTTCCAATGGTTTTTATAGCATGAGATTCCCTCTAGTCTGCAAGAACTATTGATGATTAAAAGAGTCCAATAGGTTGGGTGTTTAGGCCAACATATATTAAATTCGATGGAGATGATATTAGGTCTATCTCCCTTGTGAGATGTGTCTTCCTTGATATTCAGGACTTGTGCGATATAAATGGTTTGGATGAGAAGATTTTCATAGTGATACCTTGATAAAAAACATGGGTACAAGGAATTTTTTAACTATTTCCAAGGTGTAAAATTCTTCAGTGGGTTTGTATGGATTTGGGTTTACATGATTTTGGGTGTCACTCTAAAACATGAACCTATTTGCGAGAACAATAGTACTGAGTTGTTAGTGGATAGAATAGGGGTATTTTCTAACCAAGTTATGTTTTTATTTTTATTGTTCATTATGATTTGTGACTACCCGTGATGGCTAGGAATAATCCATCGAGTGTGGAATAAATTTTATTTCTTGAGATGTTTGTAAATCACATGATGAGATAAATGAGACCTTGGGATGCATGAGATTTCTGGGATTTGGTCTCAAAATATTTTGGGGGTGGATTCCGAGTTTTACTATAATCCATTATGTTCTATGCAGATTATGATTCATAGTAGTAGTTCCTAAGATATAGAGGGGGGGTATATGATTATGTTCATATAGGACTATCTAGGATGGTAGAGTTTACATTGATATAGTTATAATTTTTTTAATTCCAATCTACTGTGATTCAAATGGCGATACTAGTATTCCATTGAAAATTCAAGTGATGCATAATATTTTAATAATGAAAAGATGTTCTAGGTGGTAATATATCCCCCATAATGGATATTGTAAATTATAGGGGAGACTATTGGATATCCTTGATTAATGGTTAGGATATGACCTGAGATCATGTGGACACAATGATGATAGTTTGGATGAGGATCTGTGAGATATTGTATGCCCTGGAGATTAAATATGACAACCGGGAGGGTATTTTCAATGATTCCCTAGATCACCTAGGAATTATTCAAAACTTTACATATAATATTTCCTTCCACTTCTTTAAGGAATTATACATTAACCAAACATTGAGAATTATCATGTACTACTATTTGGTTATGCCTTGGTGTTTGAGGCTGAGGGATGTCTAGAGATTCCCTCGGGGATTCTACTCATCACGGTGGAGGTGTTACCATGGTATTTTAACATTTTGATAGAGGTTCCCAAAGTTAACATTCATTCCTAGAGAAATTTGATCATTGGCCAAATAAGTTATTATAATTCAACGTCTTGGACTCATGTATTGGTGATGGGTACTGAGCTTGTCCTAACATATATTCATAAACCCTTGGGGTAGTTATAGAACTATGGTTGGCAATATCTTCATGAAATTCTCAGAGACACCCCAATATTGGATGATGTAGGTATGGTCAATAGGGTTCCTAGACCTGAGGGTTGTATTGGTTTGGTTTTAGGGTATGATATGGTCTCCCTGGTCCGTGGTTTGATTATTGACTATTATTTATTAATTTTTTATAGATATTTCTAATCTTGGATAGTTATATTTCTTGGACATGCACTTATGAATATAGGTTATGGGTTCACTTTTTGAGTCACTTATGGAGATTCATTTCTCACCCACTATATGTGCACCTCTGTGTGAGTGGGGACCCAATGTATTTTTTTAGGTTGATCATGGGGTGCAGTGGATAGGGAAAGGACCAATGATGGAATGTTCAAGAGAAGCCACTCATATAGTGCCTTTGTATTGGACCTGTGCATCATGAGGGTTATTGAGACCAAGTATATGGAATGACTCGTATTTAGTAGTGGATCCTGATTTATTTATTTTAACCAATTTATTTTTTATCAATGATAAACCATATAAGCAATTGGTTGTTGTTTGTTTTAGAACGATTTAAGGTTGTATTACCGTATTACATATTTCATTTATTATAGTATGAATTTTTTCGTTTTATTAATTATGAGTACTATAATGGATATTTTTATTTAATTATAATGTTTAAATTATTTATTTTTTATTAATTATCTGATATGGGGGTATATTCTTCCCATAGTATTACCCTAATCCCTCCCTGCTATATAGAAGCCTATGTCATATGGGAAGTCATTCATGAAGTCTTATGGCGAAATGGTTTGGGGAATGTGTTGAGTGTCTTATTGACCAGAGTGTTACTCTATGATATATAAGGGTCACTGTATAATATTTTTAATATATAAGGTTTACATTATAAGTATGGTTAAATATATAAATTTCAAAAAAAATATGATTGTGATAGATGGAAGATGTTGTTTAAAAAAGATTTTTGGAAAAGATTTTTTTGGACAACTTAGAGGGGATCAATACACATAAAAATGTATGTTGAATATGTAAATGTTTGAAAGATATGAAATGATGATCCAAAGGATCATATTTGAATTAGAGAAATTTTAGATGTATATGATTGATGTCTATAGATTGATATTACAATTTAAATTCAAATATAAACATTATCAAGTGTCTCTTACTTGGTAATATATATGTGAACATGGGTTTTTTTAATTTATATAGAGCGAGTTGAAGTATATATACTGAAAGTAGAGTGAATGTAGATTTTTTATAGAAATTGATAAGAATAAGATAATGAAGATTACCCACAAGGTTTCTTTGTGACCATCACAAATATGTTATGTACTGAGGAAGGGGGTAAGTTGACATGTGTTCTATATCATAAATAATTGTTACAACATAATCAATTTTTAATAGAAAATCATTTAGGGGAAAATGATAATCCTAACCTTAATAAATATTAATGAAATAAAATATAAAATTATTATATTTACATCTAGAGATAATATTTTTTCTATTATTGTAAAAATATTCATTGATAAAACATTCTCATTATGTCCACAATGGTGATTCTAATGGACTGTGTGATATAACGTTTTTTCATATCATTCGAAGGATATAACTGCTCATTTTAATTATGGAATCTTATAAATTGGTTATTCATTGGTATCTTTACTTTGGTTTTTAGAGTTCAACAGTCAGATTTTAAACTCCAAAAAGTGATGAAGGTTGTTTTTCAATAAATCTAAAATTGAAAATAAAGTATTATTCACTTATTCAACCCCCATCTCATTTTACAAGAATTGTGTCTTTGGATATCAAAATTCGAAAAGGGGAAGGATTTTTCCTACACCAAATTCATCTTCATAATAGAAAAATAATAACAAATATTATGCCGTTCCACATTAATGGAAGTTAAATCATAGTTGAATCCATTTTCCTCCTTTTTCTACAAAAAAGTACCATTTATCTTGTTCTATACAATTATGATGTAGTGTTGATAATGAGCTCATATCCAAAATGAAACATCATTGAAATGGATTTTTACTATATTCGTCATAAAATTTATTCTATCATATTATCCTATAGAATAATAATTAATTGGTGGTGAAAAAAATAAATGATTATTATTTGATATTAAATTTAATATATGATAAAAAATAAATATATAACTAAATTATTTTATAGTATTATTTAAATATTAGGGAAAATTATTGAGATTTGATTCATTAAATTATATTGACACATATTCAAAAAAAATCGTGTTTATTTTTGCATGATATTACCATGGGGATAAAGCATCAATGGTTATCTATGTTCTTAATTTTTGATTAATTACCATGGATTATAGTACTGATGGTGGTTTTTGGTTTTAAAATAATATTAATTATTATTACTAATTTTTTTTGGTAATTAAGTACTAATTATTTAATCATTCTTCCATGTCTATATCCCATTGTTATGTCTTAAATTATTTTCAAATTATATACATACTTGTTTTTTCTATATTTATTGAATGTGAACACAATAAAATTCTTTAGTGGGATAAATGTTGACCAAATCATGTTTTATTTGGATGATTTTCTATTGGTTTTTAATTAGATATGTTTTCACTATCAATTTCATTAATAAAGGGTGATATATTATGTGATGTATTAGATTACCCACCTAATGAATAACAAGAAAAATATTTTCCATTATAATAGGAAATTGAATAATGAATTTCATTTCACTTTAATAACTTAATGGACATATTAATATGGGTATCCCATTAATCATATGATTTTTTAAGATCATCATGATTAACAATTTAAAATACATAAGAAATTATTCATGTGTAGTCGAAAATAGTTTGTAGAATTTGAGAGTGAAGATAGTAAGTACAAAGATCATAAGATAGCTAAAGAAGTTGAGTAGTACATACTTGGGTGAAAGATCATGAAATTGGTTGATTGTAGTTATTTTAATCTCCTGGATGATGTTTTATAGTGTCTGAATTGATGTTGGAGTTGATAAGTCAAAGAATAATATATAAAATCTATATATTTAGTATTTATAATGTATCCAAGCTTTGAAAAGTTGTTTTTCAGGTTTGGAATTATTTCACTGATTCCCACAGTTATTTGAAATAATTAGATAGTGATTTTAAAATATTGAGAGAGCTCTGAAAATATTTTAAGATGTTCAGAAGTATATTTGTATATTTTGGAATGTCATTTTTGGATCGAGAGATCCAAAATTTGGAAAATAAAATTATAATATGATTATAAGAGACTTTAATTATTCATATGATAATTGAGGATATGTATGAGAATTTATCTACGTATATGTCAATTGGAAAATGTTTAAGTGAATTTATATACATGGATGTGATTTGGATATCATTTAATGCCTTTAAACTATGTATTATTGAATTGAGCTATGTGAGAAACCCATATATCATTTGAGTGTGCAGTAATTTCATAATGGAAAGCATCACATGAAATATGAAATTTTAATAGGGAATCATATATTTATCATCCTTGTATGTGATGTTTCAATGTTTATAGATATTCTATCTAATTTTCGGATATTATTTATATCATGGAAAATATTTTACAAGTGTAAAGACATTTTTGATAAATTATTATGAGAATTGGACAACATAAAGGAGGATAGATTTATGTGGATTATATTCTATCATATGATATTTTTTATTTTTTTATGTTATATTGGATCCATGTAAAACATTTGGATCTATGTATGATAATTCACATAGAAAAAAATAAAAATCCTAAACACAAAAAAAAAATATTTCTAGAATTAAAATTCTAAAGATAGAATTCATATATGAGGATGCTGGTTTTTTTAATTAGATTTGAAATTATAATTATGGTTTCTAAATCAATAATTTGAGTATCAGAATTTGATATTATTTTGAGTGAGAATACGATAAAATCATGGAGGAATATTGGTATCATTAAATCTATTTAATAAATTTTATTGGACTTTCCATAATAATGTAATTAAAATTACATTGAATCTTGGAATATTCATTAATGTCTGAAATTTTAAAATCTAATTTAAGATATAATAGATTAAGAGGAGTGTTACTAAGTTATTATCTAAATATTGTGAACATTGTCTTAAATCCTTCGATTTGTAATGAAGATCTCACACAAAAAATAATGATTTTTTAGGCCACAAAATATTTTTGTTGAATGATTTTTCATGAGGAGTGTTGATAGATGTATAGATTCTATAGTGGTACCATTTGAGTAGGATGAATACAGTACTGTTAAATAATAAAAGTGAAAATATGTTCATTCATGTGAGGATCATTTATTAAAGGTATTTTTGGAATATCCTTTGAGTTGTAAAAAGCTTCATGAAAAACATTGGAACATTAATCGTTCCATTTATTCATTGTAATTTTTTGGTAATGGATAAATTTTTTTATATATATTCCATAAACTGATATTAAAAATGAAAAATGAATTTAATGTGGCTCCACATGAACATTAGATTATTAGAAAATATTGATTGGGATGAAAAAATAGGAGTTAGTGTTGGTGATGGTTTAGTTTTGGTGAGAGATCCAAGAGCTTGAGATGCTAGAATTTGATCTATAGACTCTTAAAGAAGACGATTTTAATGGAGAAGGAAACCCCATTAAAGACAGTAGTGAGGAAGATAAATATAACCAAGGATGGGATATTTTCTCGGTATTTATGTTTAAGGAATTAAAATGATATGCCCATTATTATGTGACCAAATCTAATATCCAATGTTATGAGAAGAAGAAAAAGAATATATGATTAATGATCATCCAGTAGTTCAAGAGTTTAATCTTGGTGTTGAAACTTTCAGATTTAATGAGATCATTGACTTTTTAGTATTATAGGATCTTATATTGAGTGGGAAATATAGGTGATATAACATTGCAATAGGTGAATATATGAGATATAACATGGAATTTGTTTCACGAACTATTAATGAAAACTATCTTGCATTGAAAGACTATGTTTTGAGAACATAAAAATTTGTTTTTTGATAAAGAGGAATCATTTATATACGTAGTGGTGGACTTTGAAGAAGAATCTAAAACAAGCACATGAAAAAAAATTAGGAATCCGTATAACCTATGTAACTTCGGGTATGTAGTGGGATCCTAGTGTGAAAAAGTGATCATAATTTGATGATATTTTAATATGTTCAATGAGAATTGGGAAAGAGAAGTCTACCGAGATTTTTTTAATTTTAGGTGTAGGAAGAAAAAAATCTATTATGGTAAATGATTTATTATTGTATATAATTTACGATTGATAGTCATAATCAATCAAATTAATGAGTGTGTATTTTGAACTAACCTTAAAAAAATCTACATTTTTTTTACATTGCTAATTATATTATCTGAGTGAGGTATGAGATGAAATATTGTGTGTATCGAGACTAGGATCACACTAGGAGGTTGATTAAACATTTATAATTATAAAAACGTTTTATGTTACCATGGATTATCCCCACACCTCACATTGGACCACTTATCCCTTTGGAATTTCAATGGGTAATATAGAAAATACAAGGTTCCCTCTAAAAAGATCCTATCTACCAATAAATTAAATTAAGATATGAGATAATTGAGGAATAATCTAAGATCGTGGATTCTTTCTTTATTCCACCAGAATAAAACAAGATTTTATGATATAATACATTGAATAATTTTGAAGTAATAGAAAAAAAGGAGTAAGAAAAATCTAAAGAAATAAAATTATCAACTGCTATAAGAATATTTTAAATGTTAGATGTGTTACTCATAAGAAGTTATTGAGAATTTTCATTTTAATGAATATAGTTTAGTATTTAAAGAGTATGGATAGACTAATATAGTTGATGTTTTATACTCGTTTATTAAATATTAATTAAAAAAGGGTCTAATTGATGTTTTTTCAGACAATCTTTATTATATAAGGGATATATTTTATGATAAATAAAAAATATGAAGTAATATTATGATATGATGAATTTATTACATAAAATTATTATAAAATTCAACACCCTCTCAAAAACAAATTAAACTAAGGGTAAAATGGTATCACTTTTCAATAGTAATCTTGATCTCATCGATGTAAAAATTAAATGAACGGTGATTCATAAGTGAGTGTGTAAGGATACTATTATTGGAGGTTTCTATAGATTATAGAAGCTACAAAAATACTCTATGGATAACAAATGTAAACATATGGATACAAAAATAGATAAGATAAATGAGATAAATTTTCCATTAAATGAGATAAATAAATTTCATGAGGAAATAATGATGAAGTTAAAAACTGATTGGGATGTTTGTTTGAGATCACTTGGAAAATAAAATAACACTCTCAACAAGAATTCTCTAGAGAAATGGATAAAATTTAATGGTAAGGAATCCATAAATATAAACCATTCAAAAGATTTAAAAAGTTAAATGTTGCCACTATATTATCAAATATAAGGTTTCTCTAAAATGTAATTCAAAACGGTTAAAAATATATCCATAGATTATGCATACATATATCCAAATAATCCTTATGAAAAAAGGTATCTCATTTCCATGACAATGTTATCAGTGCTAAATAAATGTTTTCTCTAAGTGTGGAATAAAGATCATAGTTTTTTGAAAAAAAGGGTGATGAAAAATACTAAGACTCTCGAAAATACCTCAAAGGTGGATGTGAGAGTGTTTGAAAACAAATATCCCTAGGTTGAACCCATAATAATTTTATATCAATAAAAAATTATCATAGTCCAAAATATAGGAAATCTAGAAATCATGTTGCTAAAATAAAAACATAAATATTTTTTTAGATGATGGTGTTACTGGAGGATTAGGAATTTAGATATTGAGTCTTCATATATTATTTCAACACATTCCAGTTATTGAAGGATATAATTAAGAATATAATATTATAAATTTAAAACTTTATTTCTTGCATGAAAAAAAATCATATATGGTTGAATTAATCAATATTAAAAGAAAATATTTTATTAATAGGTAAATTTCTATGTGTTTTTCAATATTTTTGGAAAATTATATATTGAATACTGATACAACCCTTCTATTTATTATTTATTTAATGATGTGACAAAGTACCACCACACATTAATAAAAAGGTGAAGCAAGAAAGTGTGTATTCCTTGGGTAACAAAAAAAATCAATGAAAAAGATTTGCCGTCAAAAAAGTATAAAAATATCTGAAAACATCATTCATCCGAAAAGGTTGTAATGCTTATACTATGAAAAAAGAGTATCCATCATAATAAATTAAAATTTTCCATGAATATTATGAAATTATGGAGGAATAAAAAATATAAGCATTAAAATATTATGGAAGGTGATAGTTGAATTAGTATGTTTTTTGTAACTCCTGATGTAGTGGTTGAAAAACTTAAAACTGCTTAGCAATAAAGTTAATACGTAGATGTCTAGAAGTTTAAAATTATGTGGACAGCATGATAAAAAATTCATGATTGTTTCTTATTGTGAAAATAATCCACTCAATCATAGATGAATATCATTTTTGGTAATAATTTTCAAAATAATTTCTACTGAAAAGGAATCCACACTAAATAAAAAGGTTGAATACCCAACAAAAGAGTTATTGACAATACGGTAACCATTTTTAAAAGTGTCATGGATGTTTAATAAAGATGAAAAATGTTAATCTAGTCCATTTTTAAGAAATAATAATCATATTTCAGCTAAAATGAAATGAGATATCACAAAGAAATACATTCTTCTCAAACATTAATATATTTAAATAAATCACTGTTGAAACTTTTATGAGGAGTTATCAAAATCCTAGAGAATCCAAGAAGATGATGCATGAGTTGAGAAACACGTCTTAGCCCCAAAGCTCTAACTGGGAAGCTAAAGATGATACACATTACTCACACATGAATATTTCTATTTATAAATGGTGGGAATTTAAGGTATAAAATATTATAGAGTGTCAAATGAAAATAATAATAATAAATATATAGTTTTACAAGAGTTCTTTCAAATTCCTTAAATTTGGAAATCGGGAAATCCCCAAAAAAATACTATAAAATGTTTCATTTTTTTACTATCTTCAATCCATATTATATTAAGATGAATATACCATCATTAGGGGGTGATTATATATACTAATGGGTAAGAATATTCCCATTACTTTAATTTTTTTGATGTGTCTGTTCAAGTGAGTATAGGTTTATATTAATCAGGAAAAATATGGTTGATTTTTACCAACAATGGAAGGTTGAATGTGGTATCACATGTTGAAACATTATAGATAATACTTTATTCATAAACAAATTTTCTAGGTTTCTATTTTTTTCTAACATAGACATTGGATTGGTTGGTTGATGGAAAATTTCTTATGAGGATTGCGGTGCCACACTTCTCTCATTGATAGAATTAAGCACCGCTGAATTTAAAGAAAAAAAGGTGATAAAACGTGTCATACATCTAGAAGATTAAATTGAGATGTGACGAACCTTTCATTAATTTTTTTATAGTAAATAATATTGTTTTAAGGTGAGATTATAATATTTTAACACTGTAGAAATTTTTTCCATTTTATTATACTTTCGATTCAGAGGATAAGAATGGGATTAAATATTGAAGTGGATTTTATATTGATAACAATTACAAATGGGGATATTGAAATACACTTTGGGTGAAGTCATATTTTTTGACACTATCTTTGTTGTCACTATCAATACCATTATGTAAAAGAGATGTCTTGGGTAATGAATTAGAGTGTCCAAATAATGTACAATAAGAAGATGGCTTCCCTTACCCTAGGGTAATGGATGAAAGACACCAGTTACCCTTGAATACCTAGAAAGATATTTTCAATAATGTACCTAATATATTTAGAGTTTATTTAAGATGATATTTATTATAAACCATGAATATTATTAAGGAATTGATATTGTGTTGTCTACAATAGTTGGTAGAAGTTTTGGGTGAATTCTGTTAGTGGTGAGATCATATGTAATAAGAAGAAGTTTATGAATACAACCATGAGTGATTAGTAATTTTTTTTATTTATTGTAGTGATTTATATTACTTGGATTTTGAGTTATAATGCCCAAAATTGGACTTTACATAATAAGGTTGATGATATTATATAAATAGTCTCTCTTGAGTATTATTTCTTCACTAATCCTAAAGAATAATTATTATTGGGTTTGGAATTATTTAAATAATTTCCATAATCATTTGGAATATTTTAATTTCATTTTTGGTAACTGAGATGGCTCAAAATAGATTTAGAGAATTTTGGAATTCATTTTATTATATTCTAGAATTTTTATTTTAAAGATGGAGAACCAAAATTTGACAATGGAAATTATCCAATATGCATAAGTGAATTTAACTACACAATGTAAGACTCTATTCATATATTATAATTAATATACATCAAAATTAATTGGGTATATTGAGTGACAATTAATCTATGTGGAGGTGATTTCTCAAGAACATAGTGTATTCAATTTCTTTGTATGTGAGGTGAGTTTTTCAAGATTCTTATATTATATTTTATTATGCTATAATTTCATAAAGTAATAATTCATATGTTATATGAAATTTCAATAGGGTAAAGATAATTAATGATCATGTTGGGGATTTTGAAATGCATTAAGACATTATATAACATTGTAAGAGATTATATCATACACATAAAACATTCAACATGTGTAGGATGTCTGAAAAGATGAAAAATGGAAATGAAAAAACATGTCTGAGATATATACAATAATTCTCTTATAATATTTTTCATATCCAGTGGATTACGAATTTAATATTTTAATGATTAAAATTATGAAGAGGAAAATCATTTATGATAATTCTGATGTCGCATGTTCGTATAAAAAATATCATGAATATTTAAAATTTAAACCTCAAATCTTATTAAAGTGGTCCTAAAGTCATGTGAGAATAATTTTGAAGAATGATAGAATTTTTTTCAACATTAATTGTTCTAAACTAATTTTAGTGGGTGTTTAAGAATTTTGAGGGTCAAATTACATCAAATCATTTATTTTTCATTAATGTATGAATATTTATGATACATGATGAAAATGTGAATAGAATAATATGATTCATGATGAGATACCATATAATCACTATAGACATAATTATAAATTATTTAAATTTCACTAAATCTCTCATGACACAAATAAAGAAGGTTCTACAACACTAGATATATATGATGTATGATTTTTATATAACTGTGATGATTGAAGTGTGGTTTTTATAATTGAACCTTTTGAGGAAGATGATATCCAACCTAAAAAATATATATATATATATATATATATATAAAATAATATGGGGATTATTTATTTAGGTTATTTTTAGAATATCTTTTGATTTGAAAAAATATTATACAAAAACATGGTAGCCCCAATGTGGTATTTGATCATTTTATTATGGGCTAATGGCTAAATCTGTCTAAATTATTTCCAAAAATGTATTTTGGAAATAAAAAAGGAAATTAATATAACCTCCCATGCATATGAGATGATGTGAAAATATTTAGGATTATGAAATTATAATTTTGGGAGTTGTTTTATGTTCAGTTATACTGAGAGAGATGAGGGCTAGAGTTGATAAGAAGAAATAGAGAATCTCAAATAATTGGAAGTAAGAAAAGTCACTAAAACTTTTAGTGATTCATAATTAGAGAATAAATCATAAGAAACTTGTTGGGTATATAGGATCACTGATGAAAAATTATCTAACAATTAATCTTGGATTAGATTTGGTAGCAGAAAAAATTAAATGAAGTAGAAGAAGATCAGAGGAATGTTTTAAAAAAATGTAAGAGTTCATTGTTCATGTCAATAATATTTCTGTTGTATAGATACTAGATTTATGAACATCAGATTTGATTAAATTAAGAGTTAATACTAGGTGATTATATTTGTCGATGAAATCCATTGATGAGGTAGAACATCAGATGAATTACAATAATTACTATTGGATAATTGTTGAAATTAAAATACCTTTTATAGAGAAGAAGATCCATCTATTTTTTTATCTGGAATCATCCACTATAGAACCCATGATTTAATTACAATAATTATTTGATTGAAAAAATGATATATATATTTGGAATCCACATAAACCATGAGAGCCAGGCTATGCAATATATTAGGGTGTGACTCTATGACTATAGGGAAAAGCTGTTGAATAAAGTCAAGTGAGAATGGAGGAAGATAGAACCAATGAGATGAATGAATTTTACATATGCGAATCACCACACCCATTGTAGTTACTAGTTAATTACAGATGATTAACCATTATTGGTGTCCATAACCAATTTTAGAATGTGGTATATCTTTTGACCATGACTTTTAATTCTTTTTATATTCATTACATTACATATTAAAAATATATTTGTGTAGTTTTTTGATAAAAATTTAAGGGATCATGACTTGGAGTAGTTTTTGAGGTTTATTTAAAATGGAATAATTTATAATTTATTAAGTGAGCACAGATTAACACTTTCCCTATAAGTAGTCCATATATCCCTGTGACATTTCAATAACTGGCATCATTTTCCTTAATTCTCCCTTTAAACAAAAAAAATTAAAAAAACATATAATAGGAGTGAAATTGTGTATTTTTATTGGTTGGAATGTTGAGAGAGGTTAGAGGTGTGCATAAATGGGAAGAAGAATTGTAAATTGTATATCCTGATGAGGAATGATAAAATGATCAATTAGAGTAATGGTGGTGTTGAGTTATTTTGAATATACAAACCTTAGAAGATAATATAAACAGTGATGGAGTTTCAAGAAGTATTGATGTTTGGAAACCCTAGTAGTGGAATGGAAGGTAGCTGTTAATATGTGAATCAAGGAGCTCAATGAATAGTATATTTGGAAAACCCTATTATATGACATGTGGTCCCTCATATCACATGTAATTAATTCATTATTAGATGCTTCTAGGTTTCTGAAAATTTATAAATTCACAGGCCCAATCACCATAGGTCACTTGTCATGTTCTTGAGGACCAAGACCCTTGATGTTTATTTTATTTAAACTCTAGGTTACAATAACAGACCCACATGATATTTCACTTAGTAGATACACTATACATATTTAGTAGAGTGAATTATAGTGTATATTATGTAACACCCCAAGCTTTTATAATACTTTATCTCATTAAAGTAAGTCAATAGCTTGAGCTACACGTAACACTAAGTTTGAGCGAACCACAACTTACCAAACTAGTCATTCAAAATGCGGTTATGAATAGTATTAATTTAATTTTAAATCATATATACTCTGTATAATTTTAACACCCATATTATGTGTTTCTTAGACATAATATGAGAAAAAATTCAAATTTTCAGATAAAAGAATTATTTTTCAAAAATGAAATTTTGCCGCCTTTTAATGGAGAACCCTTTTTAAATCCAATATTTGACACTTTTATATATTAAATTTGACAAAATAAACTTCTTATTTATAACCGGGACATAAAAATTGAGTTTTTATAAATTTTTGGTGTTTTTTTGATAACTTTCATATTTGGGTAAATAGTGAAAAATACTACATAATAATTGAAAAGAAATTTTTCAATGAAAATAATTTATAGTGTTCAATTATACATTTGAATGGTTTGGAAAAATAACTAGATTTTATTTTTATCATTTAGTACAATATAGGTTATTATAAGTAATTTCAGTTTTAAATTTGACATAAACACATGTCAATCTTTTGATACTTTTTACTTTTAAAAACCCACTATTTGGTTTTGACAATGGGAGTTAATTTTAAATAAATAAATTAAACTTATATGTTTTGAATTTGGTAAAATAGACTTCATTTCTGAATTCAGAATATCAAATCCATTTGGCTCGGGCAAACCCTGCCCAAATATTCTCCCAACTTCCCTCAAATCATCCTAGAGTCCTTACATTGATCAGAAATCCAACCTAACGATCCCTTTTTATCAACTCAAAAGGAAACACCCGAAGAAGAGGAAATAATTTCACCACCCTCTTTCTAGTTCTTTTCTTCTTCCACTTCCTCTTTATTTGTTATTTCCATACCAAAATAATAACTCTAGTACCTTCTACAAAATTTTATGTTATTATAAATATGGTACATCCATAGTCATTATTCTATCCATCCTGTTAATGACAATTCACCATATGTGCATACATACGGCTTACCGTCTCCACGTCGTGGTGTAGTTTGTTATTCAAACACTTCATTATTTGGATGGGTATAATAATGTGTATAAATGATGTAAATAATAAATATAACATATTAATTATTCTGTATATATTATATACCATCCAATTACATATGATTTCTCCATCAATATAATGATATTGTCGCGCGTGCGTACATACGGATTACCATCTCCACGACCCGATGAGATTCATTTCCACGTTCACCATTCAACGGGAATTATAAAAATATATATTTTTAATAAGTATGTAATAAATTACATAATAATTCTACATGAGAGATATATATATATTTACTTCCATATATCTTATTCACTTACTTACGTTCAATACGATATGAAAATAGAAACAACATTTATGTGTACGTACGACCTAACATCTCCATAAACGGTGCCTTCCATTTCATATATATATATATATATATTATAAATATTTATATTCTAAATATATATGATATATAAATCAAGTTTTATATTTTGGAAGTATTTAAATCATGATCTAAATGATACGATCAAGAATAAAAAGTTAAAACACGTACAATAAAGAAAGTGATTATTACCCAAAATATTAATTTAACATGGAAATCATTGTTAAATGGGAAGTATAAAGTACTAAATGATTCATGTATGATATAATAAATATGAATATGGTTCTGGTATAATTTAATAACATACTATGGTCATTATACAAGAGGTTAAACGTACCATTGACTAAAGGAAAGTGTAAGGTAAGGGTTATTTCGTCAATCTCATTATTATCCGAGATTGTTTATATTTAAGTATTTAATAGGACATATTTATCATCGATACCCATATTTCATAAACAAAAATCAAAAGGAATATTTTAAGGTTTTACGGGAGGGTTTATTTAACTAGATCGTCATTATAAATGTTTTAAAGACTTGTCTTTCTAAATCCTTTTAATTAATGTCAATGTTTTCAAAAATGATTTTAAGGATTTAATTATATAGACATGAATGTTTTGAAATGATAATTCTTTTCAAAAGTATCAAAGTGTTATGGGACACTTTGATTCAAAAATATATTTTAAATTACTTCCTCTATAAATGTGTGACTTTTAAATGATTTCACAAAAAGGGGTATTTCACTCAAAAAGATTTACTGATCATTTTCAACTATGTCAGCATCCATTACTGGATATTATTCTTGATTGAGGTTGATTTATTATAATACAATATTCCATATTGTATTGAATGAGTTGTGATATGTTTGACTATTGATGTTCTATTTTTATACCATTCATGGTTTGTGATTAATGTATTGACATTTCGTATGCTAGTTTTAATACAAATGTTTATGTTATGTTTAAAATTTTTCATATAAGGAATGCAGTGGACTTAGTAAGTGGTGGTTGGAACCTGATATAGCTCCTAGATCAATCGTTAGGTCTCATGGGACAATTAGACATGGAATTGGCTGAGGCCTTTCCCAATTTGATATATTATTTTGGCTGAGGCCTTAATAATTTTTAGACGTCTTGGTCGAGGCCATGACAAAATGTTTCAGAATGTGTTGGATTATACATTCCCTCATTATAAAAATAATATTGATGGTTCATGTGGTTATTCGACTAGTAGAATACCCATAATTATGCCTTATTATGAAATTATTTAATCAACTTATATTCCTTCCATAAAGTTTTCATGTTTATTATTTATAAATGGATGTGTTTTCAATTATTCACCATGCTTAATGTTTATATTATCTTTTGCTACATTGCTTACTCTTACTGAGTGTTTGAGCTCACCCATTTCTTATGTTTTATTTTCTCAGGATTCCAAGAATTTTATTATGATTGATATGTAGGGTTAAGCTAAAGGGAATAATGGAATTCTCAAAGACCTATCTATGTTGTATTCTAATTTCTAATGTGTAATGTAACATTCATGTATGTAATATATTTTCCAAGACTGCTAAACTAATCGATCTTTTAGGATTTGATCCCTAGTGATCATTCCAATGTATTAAAATAATGCACTAACTGTGGGCTTCTAGGGTCGCGGCATTACAGTTGGTATAAAAGGAAGTTTAACAGTTACCTTGGAAGCTAGATTTAGATAAAATCTAATTAGGAAACATTACCCTATGATAGAATTTGAGAATTAGTATAGAAGGACTTCCTTGGATTTTGGTAATTTAGAGATTTTGTGTATTTTCTAAACAATACAACCATGTCTAGATACGATCAGGTAGAGGCGGATCTTGCAAAAATGTACCTAGGAGTGAAAACTCTAACAAGAAGTTTTGGGGTTGACCCGGGGTATCCTAGTACACAACAATATGACTTGCTTCACTCTTGGTAATGACACTCCCATGGGATATGCTTAGAATATTTCACATTTTCTTTACAAGCCATTAAAAAAGATTTGGGAGTAAATACTTCCTCAAAGAAAAAATTATTTTTAATATTATAGATTATATGCATAATCTTTTCAATTTACCTTAGGTATTTTACAAGTTTGGAATTATGCATTTCGATTCATAAGACAAACCAAGTGTATGCCATTTTCTAGAAATGGCGCCTATTAAAAGGAATGATAACTCCAGTAATATA
Organism: Viscum album; assembly: GCA_963277665.1. Classification (NCBI taxonomy): domain Eukaryota; kingdom Viridiplantae; phylum Streptophyta; class Magnoliopsida; order Santalales; family Viscaceae; genus Viscum; species Viscum album. Next base: position 293,575,432 of record OY728139.1, read on the forward strand.
CATGATCCAAAGAGTAATAAGGATCATATCTTTCATGGTATTAAACTAACATTTAGAAATGAAATAGTCCCCCATGTATTATCATCATATAAAGAAATAGTATCATATGTTAATAAGATAAGTAAATAATTATATAAGTTCTATGGCTTTGAAGGGAATCAAGAGAAGAAAATGATGGAAGAGAGACAGGTGGATAAAGGGAAGAGGGGAAAGAAGTATTTTTTTCATATGTGATAACTGTAGAAATAATCACCTTGTTAAATGCTTGAAGGTAATGTGAGTTTATTATACGTGTGGAGAAAAAGTACACCAAGTATGTGATTGAAAGGGTTAGAAAAAGGTTAAAAATGTACAATGCTTCATCTGCAAAGAGTTGAGACACTACGAGAATCAATATCCAAATCATTAGAGTATAAACCAAATGATTATATTGGATAATAATAAAGTTATGATACTACCACATATAAAGAGGAATGACTAGTGTTATTATGTTGTTATTAAATAATTATTTCATTTGAGTTTTGTATCAATGATGTAATGGTTATATGAATTATAGAAATAATTAAGGATTGTACTACAGTACTATTTCATTGAGGATTTGAGATTGAATGGTACTAAGAAAAGTAACTCAATAGAAAGTTAATTTTTTTGGAAAATACTTGGTCGAAGGAAAGATAAACCTAAATATAGTTCGAATACTGAGGTAGGGATTTTGGAATAAGAGATGGTTGATTTGGATTAATTATTTTGGATATTCTTGACTACCTTGGAACTAATTAATGGTTTGTTTATTCCATTGGAGTATTCAAAATATTTGGATATAAGAAATATTTATAGTATTCTATAAGGAATAATGGAGAATGAATGTAATCAATAATGTTTTATGAGAATTCAGTGTGTTACCGTATTTTATGAGAATACATGATTAAGGTATTCACATGTTATTATGTGGAAAAAAATATCTTCATTTTGTTTACCTTCCTTATAAATTTTACACTGTGAATTTGGACAAAAGTATTTTGGATAAGTCTAAAAGTTGGAATGGATTAAGTTTGACATTGGATACTATTATTAAGTTTAAATCATTTCTTAATATTATTTTTGGATTGTTACAAAAAAACAACTCGGAGGTCGAGTGACAACCCGTCATGTCCGGCAAGGCCGCGAGACTTAGAACCACAACCGAAGGGAGAAAAGGGTGCATCACCTACCACTAGCCTATGTGATGTACCTGTTTGTATAATTTTGATTTTTTAAATAGTCTAATAGATTAATTATAAATTCATTTTTTTAACCCTATACGATTAGGATAATTAGAATATTTTTTAATTCTATTATCTTTTAGAGTGAAAGATGAGTTTATGGTAGGAATTAGTTGAAAGATGAAATTTTACTTGTCCAGTATATATATATATATTCTTATTATTCTATGAATAAATTAATTCTTAAACATTAGAGAAGGTATGTTAGGAAAAAAATGTGCAATCCTAATACCATATGTTTTGTTAAACTAATGATATTTTACATCATCTTAGATAGATGGCTTTGAGGCCCCTAATTTTACACTTGTTTGTGATTGATGACCTCAATCACTCCCTATAAATATTTATTTTTCATCCAATTATGTGTCTCTAATTTCCACCAATGTTCTCTTAATTGAGATAATAATTTGGTGGTGACTTTTTCATTTCCATTTCCCTCTTATTAAGACTAAATTTTATTAACCCAATTTCCGATGTGGGTTTTCCACAAAGGTATTTTTCTATTTTAACCATTTATTTTCGAATAAGAATTTTAAATTGTGAGGAAATAATTTATTAAATGAGGGTAGAATGTAACACCCAAGATTTCATAGTACATTTTCTCATTAAATAATTCAATAGCTTGCACTACACGCAACACCGAGTTCAAGGGCACCACAGCTTACCAAACTAGCCATTCGAAAATCGGTTATGAATAGTATTAACTACATTTGGAATATTATATACTCTATATAATTTTAACACCAATATTATGTGTTTCTTAGACATAATATGAGAACAAATTCAAATTTTTAGATAAAGGTATTATTTTTAAGAAATAAAATTTTACATCTTTTTAACGGCGAACCCTCTTTAAATTCAATAGTTGACACTTTTATATATAAACTTTTACTAAATAAACTTCTTATTTAGAATAGGAACATAAAAATTTAGTTTTGATAAATTTTCGGTGTTTTTCTGATAACTTTCATATTTGGGTGAATAGTGAAAAATACTAAATTTTAATTGAAAACAATTTTTTAATCAAAATAATTTATATTGTTCAATTATACACTTCAATGGTTTCTAAGTAGCCAAAGAGAATGTACCCAAGTGGTACAGGCTCCTGCTTGGCATCCAAAAGACTTAGGATGAAATCCGGGCAGGGGCGAATTTCCCAGGTACTGTAGTAGGTACTGTTGCAGCGGCGGCACTGTAGCAACGGCAGCACTGTAGCGGTGGAGGGACTGTAGCAGATACTGTAGCGGTGGCGGTAATATAGCAGATGCTGTAGCAGTGTGGGTACTATAGCAGTACTATTCACCGAGGGGTCCTTTGGGACAAACAAAAATGGGTTTTTAAGCCTTATATTCAGGCCACTTGGCCTTGGGCCTTTGGGCTATGTAATGGGTCTCCCTCTACCCAGTCTGAAGAGGTCTTTTATTTCAAATAATAAATTGAGGCTTCAGCCCCAAACTTTAAAAAAATGGTTTGTAAGTATAATTAGATTATATTTTTATCATTTAATACAATTTAAGTCATTATAAGTAATTTCACATATAAGTTCGACATAAACACATGTTAATCTTTTGATAGTTTTTACTTTTAAAAAAACCCTCTTTTCGGTTTTGATAATGGAAATTAATTTCAAATTAATAAATTCAACTTATTTGTTTTGTATTTGTTAAAATAGACTTCATTTATGAATTCAGGATATCAAAATTTTCTTAGGTTTAATTTTTGGTATCTATCTGAAAACTTTCAATTTTTGATGAATAGTGAAAAGCACTACGTTTTTGTTTAAAATCGACTTTTTAGTTAAATAATTATTTATTTTATTTAAATTTATTTTAAGTCAAAATATATATATAATACCTATATAAGTTCAATGGAATTCATTGGGGTAATTTTATAATAAAATTGGATATATAATTTTTTATTGAACTTTTTACCGTCTTTTACCCACCTTCGTGGAGCATTAGTAAATTTGCATAAAACATAATTTTACCATTTCTATGAGTTGAATTTAAAAAATTAGAGAGACATGGTTGATATCAGAAATTAAATTTTGCTACAATAAGATGAAAATAATTTTTGGTGAATAGTAACATTTGACTTTTATTTACCACGGTGAAATGAAAATAGGGTAATTAAAGGTAAAAATGATATTTTAATTAGCCTAACACATGTCCTAATTCTATTGGATAATTTTATTTAGATAAAAACAACCTTAGGAATAAAATATGATCCTTTAGGTCCACTTGGATTAGATTAGGACATTTATTATTATTTTATTTAAAGACGAGTTAAAAGTGTAAAATTCAAAATGTAATAACTAAACCATTTTTAAAATAGGATTATACTTAAGATAAATTAGACTATAAATATTAATTGAAAATCTAAAAATATTTCCAACATCATCGTATTTTATTTATAATTTTAAGACATTAAATAATAAAATTTATTTATGACACAATGATGATGCAGTAATTACCTTCTTAATGAAATATTAAAATAATTGATATTATAAATATTAAAATAAATATAATTTGAATGTTATGATGCCATAAAAGAATTTTATAGCTTAATATGACATTTTAGGGTGGATTAAATGTATTTCTTTCGAATTAATCATGTTTTTATGACTTTCACAAAAACTAAATACTAAATAGTGTCCAAATTGACATAAATTAGTTTTTAAAACAAATATTATATTATTATATGATATAATATTCCTAAAAATATAAGGTTTGTCAAAAGGAATTATATAATTATTAATATGTCATTAATTAACCACTTGGGGTTCTTTTGGAACTTTATAGTAAGTTTAATAACCATTTATTATAATAATACAAGGGGACATTTAAAAGTTACACCTTTTAACTTATAGTTAAATCTAAAAGATAAGGTTAATACGGTAACCTAAACTTGTCTAAAACCTATTAATTGAGATTATTTAGATCCATAACCAAATAAGTCTTTAAATAAATTAATTTGGATCCATTATAAACATAATATGACTATATAACAAATTAATATTTTAATCTTTTCCTAAAGTGACCCTCACCCCTCTTATAAATGGGCACTCCCCCTTCTCTTAATTTCACACCTCCAAAGCCATTTGGATCGGCCAAACCCTTCCCATATATCCTCCCAAATTCTATCACATCAACCTATAGTCCTTACTTTGATCAAAAATACATTCTACGGATCCCTTTTGATCAACTAAAAAGGAAACACCTGAAGAGGAGGTAATAATTTCACCACCCTCTTTCAAGTTATTTTCTTCTTCCACTTCCTCTTTCTTTGTTTTTTCCATAACAAAATAATAAATCTAGTATCTAATACATAATGTTATGTTATTATAAATATATTACAACAATATTCATTATTTTATCCATCTTGTGAATGACAATTCACCATACATGTGTACGTACGACTAACCATCTCCACGTCGTGGTGTAGTTTGTTATTCAAACACTTCATTGTTTGGATGTGTATAATAATTAGTATAACTGATGTAAATAATAAATATAACATGTTAATTAGTCTGTATATATGATATACCATCCAATTACATATGATTTCACCATTAATATAGTGATATTGTCACCCGTGCGTACGTACGGATTACCGTCTCCATGACGCGATGAGATTTATTTCCACGTTCACCATTCTACGATGATTATAAAAATATATATTATTAATAAGTATGTAATACTTGACATAATAATTCTACTGGAGATATATATGTGTGTGTGTGTGTGTGTGTACTTACGTATATCTTATTCACTTACTTCTGTTCAATACGATATGAAAACGGAAACAACGTTTATGCATACGTACGGCCTACCGTCTCCATAAACAGTGCCTTCCATTTCATATATCTCTCTATTATAAATATTTATATTATAAATATATATGATATATAAATCATGTTTAATATTCTGGAAGTATTTAAATAAGGTTCTAAATGTTACGATCAAGAATAATAATTTAAAACACGTACGATAAAGAAAGATATTATTACCCAAAATGTTAATTTAACATAGAAATCTTTATTAAATGGGTAGTATAAAGTCATAAATGAATCATGTATGATATAATAAATATGAATATGGTTCTTTTATAATTTAATAAAATAATATGGTCATTATACAATATGTTAAACGTACCCTCAACCAAAGGAAAGTTCAAGGTAAGGGTTATTTCTTCAATCTCATTATTATCTGAGATTGTTTATATGTAAGTATAAGCTGAGACATATTTATCATTGATACCCATATTTCATAAAAAAAATTCAAAATGAATATTTTAAGGTTTTATGTGAGGGTCTATTTAACTATATCATCATTTTAAATGTTTTAAAGATTTATTTATCTCAATCCTTTTAAATAATGTCCATGTTTTCAAAATGATTTAAGGATTTATTTATATGGACATGAATGTTTTGAAATGATAATTCTTTTCAAAAGATTCAAAGTTGTATAGGACACTTTGATTCAAAAATATATTTGAAATTACTTCCTCTATAAATTTGTGACTTTTAAATGATTTCACAAATGGGGGTATTTCTCTCAAAAAGTTTTACTGATCATTTTCAATTATGTCAGCATCCATTACTGGATATTATTCTTGATTCAGGTTGATTTATTATAATACAATATTCTATATTTTATTGAATGAGTTGTGATATGTTTGACTATAGTTATTCTATTTTTATACCATTCATGGTCTGTGATTTATGTATTGACATTTCGTATACTAGTTTTAATACAAATTTTTATGTTATGTTTAAACTTTTTCATATAAGGAATGCAGTGGACTTAGTAAGTGGTGGGTGGAACCCACTATTGGTCCTAGATGAATTGGTAGGTCTCATGAGACAATTAGACATGGAATTGGTTAAGGTCTTTCCCAATTTGATATATGGTTTTGGATGAGCCCTTAATCATTTTTAGATTCCTTGGTCGAGGCCTTGACAAAATGTTTTAGAATGTCCCGAATTATAAATTCCCTCATTATAAAAATACTATTGATGGTTCATGTGGTTATTAGACTAGTAGAATACCCATGATTGTGTTTTATTATGGCATTATTTATTCATCTCATATTCCTTCCATAATGTGTTCATGTTTTTAATTTTAAAATACATGTGTTTTCAATTATTCAACATGCCTAATGTTTATGTTATCATTCGCTACATTGCTTACTCTTACTGAGAATTTGAGATCGCCCCTTTCTTATGGTTTATTTTCTAATGATTCTAAGAAGTGTATTATTATTCATATGTAGGGTTAAGCTAAAGATAATAATGGCGTTCTAAAAGAACTATCTATGTTGTGTTTTATTTTCTATTGTGTAATGTAATGTTCATGTATTTAATATATTTTCCAAGACTGCTAAACTGATTGGTATTTTGGGATTTGAGCCCTTATGATTATGAAAATGTATTAAAATAATGAACTGACTCTGGGATTATGGGTTTGGGGCATTACATATTATGTATTTTTTAATTATATGTGAGGAATCAAATGTCATATATCAAGCTATATATTCCATATAAAACTAATGAGGAGATACTAGATGTTTCTATAATACACATTGACCAACCCATTTAATACTTCACATCATGTACCCTTAGAGGCACACCATCAACATTTATTCCACTTAGATCAAACCATGAAACAAATGACCTACTACTAGGTTATTTATACACACTATATAAAGGAGACGAACCCACTACCTAATAGAATGATCTTGATATTATTCCCATCATCACTCATGGGGGACTATTCTTAATGCATGAGTAGATTATTTAAATGTTTCTCAACATTTATAGAAATATAGCATATCTCCTTGACATATAAGGTTTATTTTTGAGGTGTTATAGTATTTAAGGTTTTTTCCATGGTAGTAATAATAACATTTCGATGAAGATGATTAAATAAGGCCTTCATTGGTAACCCCTAGAAGCATGTAATCATTCGAGATTAGGTCCTTTGTATAATTATCAGAGTTTGTGACCCCACCATATTTATAGGTAATTCATCTTCCAAATATAATTTAGATAACTCCCCCAACTGATGCACATTACACATGATGAGGAACATTTTCTCCATAAGGGTTGACACTCCCTCGGGAGACTTGATCTCTTTTGTGAGGTACCCCCAATAATACTTCTATCAAATGAGGATTTGGATGTGATGTATATGTGGTAATTTAGATGATTGGGTTATCAATTGTTATCGTCATGAATGATACATTTCAGTATCATCCATTTATAGAGCTGAGTTGTGTTGAACAATGACCTATAAAACCTTTGTTACCTATTTCCTTAATGAAAACCATGGTTAATATTATCGATATAACTTTATATCTAGAAATATTTTTAAATTTTGATTATATGGTTTTAAATAGATTATATTTATATAGACCCCTACACATTCCTCTTATACACACATGGTGTGTCTATATGGATAAAGCACAATTTATTGTTGGTCTCAAAGGTTATGGAGAAGGTCGATAACAAATCTTAGGGAAGTTTATTACATGTTCTATTCATATAAATGTAGGCATGATTTAGGTTTAACCTATTTTGTAATTCATGGATTCTCATTTTCATGATATATTTTATTTGTCCTTTCACTTTTCTGATATTTGGTTTTTTATTTCAATTTTTATCCATAATGCATGCGCATTATATGACATTTTATTAACATATACATGGGTTTATATTAATATATACATTATCTTAGTTATATGTGTGTGTATATAGTTTCCAAAACTAATTCATTTCATATCTATGATATGAACCCCTTGTGATTGTTGTTAAGATCTATTTTAATATGTAGTGGATTGTGGTGTCATAGCCAATATACTATTGATCATTATGGGTCCTAATGGGTCTAGTATATTCATTTGTGTTGATTCACACTATTATATTCATTTTTTTCTTATTTTTAGTGTTTTAAATGTTCTAAATTCTTATTTTTTTAAATATATAATATGAATATGTGCAGATAATATAGATTTTTGATCAAAAAAACAAATTAAAAACATAGGAAGTGGGGGTGAGGTGAAATTCAACGAATTATATGTAATTAGTTTGAATAAATCAAGTCCTATGAAGGATTCATGTAAATAAATTATTTTTTCCTAATATTGGTGAATGATTCATTAAATGATTCTTATAATAATTTTCATTGTCTCGTTATATTAATTCCATTTCACACTATAGAATATTGAAATCCATAAACTGAAATTTCATTATGCATGAGGAACTATCCTCCTGCAAGTGTTATAGTAACTCTCAGAAGTCTCAATAAAAAATCCACTTAAATCACCAAAAACCAACATTTTTAATTATGCCTACATGTGATGTCTGTTGATCTATTGGAATAATGAAAAGGAAAGTAGTCATTAAAAAGTAATATGTTATCAACAAAAAATAGTTTTATATATAATGAAATCTATGATAAGTATGAAGTAAAAAATTAAATTATTTTTCTAATCTAAATAAAAAACTAGTTCACTCCCATGGAAATTAAAATTAATGTATCCTTATATAATTATTTAAAGGGTATAATGACATGATGAGTGTAGGATAATTCCATGAAGAATGAGAAATAACACAATGAAAAGATAAATTAAAATGTTGTGGAGATATGAGGAAAAAAGATAGTATAAACAGAAATAAAAATACAAGGACCCACAAAAAATGTAATATATAATTAAAAAAGAATAAAAGTAAAATTAAAAATAATTGGTGAAGGACAAGAATAATGATGTTGAACAAGAATTAATAGAGTTAAATAAACACAAAAATATTAAAATAAAGTTAATAAAACTGTGTTCAAGATCTGGGAATCCATAAAATATAATAACTATTTAGAATAATTGGATAATATCATAGATATAAAATTAAATTTAAAAAAAATAATTGAGAAAAAATATAAAAAAATATAGGAATTTCATTCTTTAAGTAAGGGGGTAGTTTCAAAATACTAAAATCCTTGAGGAGGGGTACAAATTTTATGATGATAAATTTTCTAATATTTAGATCACAATAGGGAATCTTTTTAGCTTCTATAGTCATAGTGGTAGAAACTTATGGATCTTCAATCAATTTTCATTATAAATTTAATATTCATGGATATTTTCTCTCACATTAATAAGTTGTCAAGTATCATGAACCTAGGTATCATTTAGATTCTATTGGACTTTTGTGTTGTAGTTGTCTAGTAAGGGGGATCCAATATTGGAATTTTTTTGTGGTTATGTTTCGAAGGGGTTTTGTGGACATTAAATCAATGATGAATTTCTTATGATGTTAAATAAAATTATGGTGATCAATGATGGATAGGTTGGTGTTGTAAAGGAATGGAATGGATATTTTTCTTTATATCTTGTAATTTATGGGATTTCATGATTAGTGATAGAGTGAGAAGGTTATAGGGGATTCCAATATTTAGTGTTGGCTCAGATAGATGTGGGGTTTATAGTAGGATGGAATTCGAAAGGAGGGTCATATAAACGGGACATGAATAATATATTTAAAAATTATCCTTTATTTTTCTAGTAGATTAATTGAATGAGTGGTGTGAAGGTTCTAAACATTATTTTAAATATTCATTATTTCCACTATCAATCTGCATAAAATATTTATTTCACACTGAACAAAACTGGTATATATATAGAATAAACCATTCCAAATATCAATTTTCACACTGAACTCATGAATTATGGTGATAACCAAATAATAATCTAAATAGAACCTTAAATTTGATAGGATATATCTAATTTATAACCTTAATATTAACTCAAATTCTCAACTAGATATAATGACCATCGTGATTTGATTGAATCCTTCTCACATAAACAGTACTAAATGTAGGCATTCAACCCCAAATCGATTAATGGATTTTTCTATTGGAGAGAAGTGGACTAACCATATCAATATACACGATCCCTACATGTTTTCACTATAAAAGATAAAAAAATATATTTTTAAAAAACTATATAAAATGAACACTAGTTCATCAGTCAACCACTACTTAATGAAAACTAGAAACAATAATTCTTACTTACCAATGAACAAAAGACATTATTATTTCCTTACTATGAGAACCCCAACCCACCAACAATAGAATAATTTTACAAATAAATTCTTATGTCATGAGAAATAATGGGATATGACATCCATCCCTCTAAATTTTTAGTGGAGTAGAATAAGATGTGATCTATAATACTAGATATGTAGTGCCCCTCTCCAAAGTATTGAATAGAAAAAAAACTCCTTTTAAATATTATCCGTGGAATCTAAAAATAATGGATACCATATGCATACATATTATAAGAAATATGAGTATAATGCGGTTACTCTAGTCAATTGACTCCTTTATGATCCTTCATTATAGTGTTAGAAAACTTATCATTACTTTGAGACTCTAAGATATAGTTTATAGGACATATCCAATAGATCCTCCTTATTATATTTTATTGGTGTTATGTATAAATCTATATATCACATTACTTGATTGAAGGCGTTGATATATATATATATATATATATGAATTGGAAACAACACCTTACTATAGACTCACTATTTTGTCCCAATAAACATTTTTTCCATTTAACTATTTACCTTTCTTCTAATACATTAAATACTACCCTAGGTATAAGTTATTTCATCTAAAATTTCAATATAATAACATATATATATATGTAGATTCATCCACAAATTCCATTGAACTAAAATCAAAATTCATAATAAAATCAATTTTTAACATGTTCAGCAGTTAAGAACACCTATACTTTTTCTTTCAAAATTCCATAAAATTCCAAAAAACATATTTTAGGATTACATATACATTCAAGATTATATTTTTATTTCTAATATATAAATTTAATTAAAAAAATATATTCAATATCTAAAATCAATGAATAATAAATTATTATATTTTTAGTAGATCAAATATATATTTCAGATTGTTTAAATATAGATTCATTATTATAATTTTTATAAAAACATATTTAAATACAAAAAAATATTAATTTTTATTTTTATAATAATCATATCCAAAAATAATACAAAATTTATTTATTCACCTAAAAATAGAAAAATCAACATATGGAAATATACGAAAGATTTCATAATCAAATAAGTGGATATTTTCAATAAAGTTAAATAATAGTTTCATCAAATTCACAAATTATCATACTACATGATGCTCTGAAGGTCCCTAAATGATGTTTTGTGCTTTATTATTCATGAATTATTTAATCAAACGTGACTTGGAATCCTTCTCCAAATATAATATATCATGTTTTGATGGGTAATTATGGGATGATGATTAAAATAGTTTGAAAATCCAAATAAATTGGTTAAATTACAACAAATTTATTACAATGATGATATATGAATTATAAAGAACAATAACTTTGGAAATATTTTTAAACATTTGATTTAGTTGACAAAATATTGGATTTTTTTTATATCCTTAGAGGCCTATAAAAATGGTCTCATGGTTTTTTAATGAGGGTAAATGACATGAGAAAGATATTTCATCACTAAATTTATGCATATTCAATCCTCTCACTACCACTCATTTTTCCTTTAAATAAAGTTTCTTATTGAATATGTGGAAGCATATATTTTTTCTGAGTAATGATAGATTTATAACGTCTATAGATACCTTCTAAGGAATTAGATAGTTGGATAATTCTCAGTGATTCCTATCAAAATCAAGTAGATAAGCAGGTAGATATAGGATCAATAGATACGTTGTGTAAATTCATTATATATATATATATATTGTTTGAAATACTAGTAAAATGTTATGTGAAAAAAGTATTTTTTTCCTGATTATTTCAATTATGATTTGAAAACTTCTCTATATCCCTTTTGTTTCATCTGATCCCACTCTATAATGTTTTCACTTATTCATAAATAGACATATAAACTCAAAAAATGTTTTCCCAATCCTTGATGTATTTTTTGAAAAATGATCATGGTTATTATTTTTTGAATGAAAATATAGTTTATAATAAAAATGGGAATTCTTTGAGAAATCATATTCTAGTTTACTAAGTTATGGAATATGTCTGATACAATTACTTGTAAAATGGTGTCTCTAATATTGAGTATCATATAGGATAATTTTACATTGTGTTTGACCACTAACATTATCATAGTTAACAAAAATACAAGATTGATACAAGAAATCTACGACTTAATTTATTAAATGAAGTTATGGATTCAAGATATTATATTTTTTAATGTTTTATTAAAACATATTCACCTATAAAAATAGCTTTGATTTCCCTTGGAAATAGCTGTCATCAGAGATTAACCACATTTTGTAATCTAAAAAAATTACATGGCTTTATAATTATTACGCCAATTAATTATTCATTAAAATTATTAATAAAATTCACCAAAACATTTCATCTTGGGGGTGAGGATGGCTATGGTGGTAAAACATAAACAAACATGTCATGATTTATGTGATATTAATTTCAAGGGAATTGAAATAGTTGGATAATATAGAATGATTTTATAAATTAAAAAAAAGTATAAAATACAGGTGATTATAATGATTTATGAAATGATTATTAATATTAATTCAAAATATTCATAATAAATGGATAATTTTTTGCAAAATATGTAATATTTAGTTTTTAAAATTTTTATATAAAATATTAAAAAATTAAATGATTATAAATGTTATTATAAATATCCAATATTTATAAAAATTAAGTATTTTTCTAAATAACATTCAGATTTCAGACTGGGGATTTCAAAGTGAAGTAAATTTTAAATTTTATTATTTATTTATTTATTTAATGTCAGTCATGAATTTTTATTTATAAGATGATTATGATTATATATATCAAGAATTTTTATTTATTTTCTAAATTTTTAATTTTTTATTTAGTAGTTTATTCCATACATTATTAATTAATTTAAAGTGTACTATTATAAATACTTTTATGGTTTAATTTAATGTATTAAAATTATTCAGATAAATTTCATATATATCCTATAAATAGATTAATTGAAAGAATAATACAAGATTTTGTTTTTTTCAACCATGAATGTGATTTTTTTGTAGGCTAATTACTTCAAAATTAATATTTTTTATCAGTTTACATATTGTATACTAGTATTTTGTTAGATTTTGGCTCTTCATTGTAAGTAATTAATTAATAATAGATTATTAGTTCATACTTATGTGTTTAGAGGTTAATTCATGGTTTAAAGAGTTAGTGGTCAGCTACTTATGACAACCAGCTTACACTTTGGTGGATTTATTAGATATGAATCCAAGAACTCATTTGAAGGGGTTTTAGATAACACAATCATATGATACATTGTGATATGTGTAAAAAACGTTATATTTTATTTGTGGGAAATTAAAAAAATAAAATATTTTATATGAAGATATAAATTAATATGTTTCGTAAAAATTAATTTCAATAATGTTATTGGACAGAAAAAAAAAACTAAATTAGTTAAATAATTTGTACATGAATGAAACTCTTGAGATATGATTATGAGATTTTATAACCTATTAATAATAAAATATAGCCCATTCATTCAATAGTGGACTCGTTTTAGGGCTTTGATCATCAAAATGAGTAGATTATTCTAATATACGATTTCCATAGATTATATAGTGTATAGAAACCAATCTAGGTGTCAACTAATTAGAATTAATTTCCCATATTTTTCATCATATATTACACATTTCTGAAAACCATTAAGAGATAGGATATATATGGAATTGATATGGGATCATATAAATGATGGACTGGGGAATGAAGTTGTCTTTTTTACTATCCAAAATTCTTATAGGAAATAATTCTGATGATAGTCTACTAAAATAACTAGGATATAAGAATGATTCCAAATAAAAATCAATGATTTGGTTAAAAATGGATCTCAACCCACTAATAAGAATAATATAATTAAAATGCATAATCATTATAGTATAAACACATTTACTTAATTTATTCATTAAATGATTGTAAAACACAATACACATCAGATAAAACAACTATTATAGATAAAATAGAATCATCATATAAAAGCATGAATTTAGGATCAGTTGTAGAAATATAAAATCCCAATTAAAGAAGAAAATATTATTGGTATTTTGATTTAATTTTTTCCTATGAAATAATAAAATTTATATTTCCTAGACCTACCACTTGTCGTGTGTATAATTGGAATATCTATATAAAAATTAGGTTTATATGATTATGATAATGATTTTATGTATATGATTAATATATAAACATTCATTAATATTTCATTATAATCGACATTGAAATTTAATCATGATAACTATAATTCACTAATGATGATACATAAAAAAGTCTTCATAAGGAATATTATTATCATGAGGATTATGATGAATCAATAAAAAAATTAAATGAAAATTTATTGAGTAAACCTCACTATCTACATATTTAATCATTATATTTTTGAAATCAATGATAGGGAGATGTGGGGTCACCTTTGAGGAATTGTTTTTCTATAGGACTGATTTTATAATCACTTTAGAACTTTTTAGTATTTAATTATGAATTATATCATGATTTAATTGAAAAACAATTAAGTCGATCTCTTAAGTATCTTGGGGATAATTGTTATGTACATGGAAGGTTCTTGATCTATTATTGTGATAATAGTATAGATTACTAAATTTTTATTCTAGAATTAAAAATTTTGAATGTCTAATAGTTATCCAGCATCATTGAAATTAAAATAATATGTCAATTAGAAGTGGTAATCTTTCCATTGTTTTGAATCTAGTTAATTGAGATAATATTTTCCATGATAAAATAATGTTAGAAAGAAGAACCATAGAGAGTCCTTAAAAGATATCAAGGTTATAGTATTAAATTGTTCATTTTTTAAATGGAATATGATACCAAATATTCATTATATGTATTTTCCATATGTATGGGATTTTAACATTAAAATATAAATTATTGATTGATCCTGATGTATATATTTTTAAGATAGAGAAATTGGTTTCTAAAATGAATAGGTGGAGGAATTGAGCTACATTAAATCATTAATGGTCAAAATAACTGATGAATATTTTAAAAGTTTCCCCATTATGTGATAAATGAAACAAATTGTAAACAGGTATGTTATGAATAGTATGAGATAATGGTTTAGTAAAAATTATATATGATAAAATATTTATATAACAAATTTTATTATAATGTAAGGACAAATATTATTTTTTTCTATTATAAAACATTATATTTAATATATTAGATGAAATATTTGGGAATGTGTTTATACTGCCCTATATGGAATATTTTAATGAATAAGAACATGTCTTATCAAACTATTCCACAAAAAATAATAAAAAAGAATATGTAAAGAAAAATACTTTTTAATTCCTAACACAAAGGTATTTTTATGATAGAAATATGTTTTAATGATAATTAATTTATGAAGTGTTTAGTAGGAATACGGTTTATCATTGAGTTTTCAAAATTATGAAAAATGATTATGCCAATATAATATAAAGATAAAGACTCTTTACATCCAATTGGATTTTTGGTTATATTTTTAAGGGAAGATCGTAAAGTAGAGAGTTATATTTAAATTTGATAGAAAAGGATCTCATAAGAAATGATTGAATTAAAAAGATAAAATACGATGATGAAAAATATAAAAAGAGTTTAATGTAAATAATAGATTTTATGAAAATAATTACATTTACTATTTTTATGTAAATATGATTGATTTTTTACCAAAGTGTTATCCATAAAGTCTCTAAATATTAATTTATATACTATTCAAAAAAACATTTTTCATTAATGATTCCCATGGAATTGTTTTTCTAGGAATATTTATTAGATAGTTGTATAAATATGGTGTATGAATTACAATGTGATGTAATGATTTCAAAAAAATACTAAAAATGTAACATATATAACACCTTTATGATGACCATTTATATGAAATATGATTGTATAATTTAATTTTTTAAGGTTTTATTATTTTCTTAAACAATTTTATGAATGTAAAATGTATCATATTATATAATTGGAAACATCAAATTTATCATTATATCATTCTATAACCATATATTATTTAATTTTTAATAATAATTATCCCATACATGTATAACATATAGTAATACCACATTGATGTTCATTAAGGAGTATTATATGTTATGTTGAAATGTAAAAATTAATATGCATTCAGTTTTTTATTTGGATTTAAAACATTATCATGTGTTATAAAATGAAATTTTTATTTTTGATGACCCATTGTCTATACCATGTTGACTTTGATAAAATATATATTTTATATACCATAGTTACATATATCATATTATATCCCATTACAAGTGGATATATGGAAACCTAACATGAGAACCACTATAATTTGATACCATTATTAGACTATCCTTGAAGATGAGATATCATATTTTTATTTGGTATGTTTACAATCATGTAGAACATTGTGGTTTAACCATGACAGAATTCTTCCTATCATATTATTATAATAATATTTGAAACCTCGACTAATATAGGAAATGGAAGTGTATTCCTATACCATGATTTGTGACATATGATGTGATTTCCCTTTAAGTTTAAGGGATTGTGATTTTTGCACGTGTTTAAGTGAATTACTTGTGAAGTGTTTATCAATTATGTATGTTTATACTCAAAGAATCATGAATATAAGAGTTATCTAAATGGTATTGACATAATACACTTCTCATGGACCCTCCATGGCCTGGAAAAGGGAATTATATGATTATTTATACTTTTATAATGCATATATATATATAGATATAGGTATAGAGATACAGTTATTTGATAAAGATAATGAATGATTGCTTTATATATAGTGTACCATTAATTCCCTCTTAGAGAATTATTTTTTACTATAAATAAAGATTAAAAAAATTATAATTTTTTTTCAATAACAAAATAGACTTTAGGGATACAATTTATTTTATGTAAATTATAATTTTGGTTTATTATGAATATTTTTTTTAAATTATTGAGTTCTATGTCATGGGGGTTATATAGAAGTTGTTTGGGTGGATTTATAATATGTTATATGTAATGTAACCTGTAATTAAAATGGATGAAAATATTTACCAAATTAATATTGAATGATATCTAAAAGGGTGGTTTTATGTTATTTCACATGTTGGTAAATACTATGTGGAATAAGGTAAGGCATAAAAAGTCATTAAGGCTCAAATTAAATTCATATATAGATATAAATATTCACTAAATCTAAAACCAGACATGATTTTAATAATCAGAAATATTTTTGTGTTAGTTTAAACAATTGAATCGTATGTGTGACTATTTCGTAGTTCCTTGAAACGTGTGCTATAGATTTAAGAATCACTATTTCTATGCGGTTTCCATTGGATTTATTCATGGAACTGGAAACTTCCAACAGTTCCTTATCCAAATAGCACTTTCTTTATAAAGGAATGCATTCATTATGTTTTGAATATTATGATACTTAAGAACATGCTTTGGTCAAGAGGATGGGAGGTCGGACTCATCACACCCTTTTTAGGGGAATTATTTTCTACTATAGGACTCTCTTTACAAAATTAAAATATTTTCATGAATCCTTATTAATTCACCAAGTATATAATTAGCATCCCTTGGAATTTACAATCAATTATTAATATATGTAAAATTTAGAATCATCAGTATGCATTCAAGGTTCTTAATCAATGGAAACATTTGTATGTATTAAGGGTTTTCCATCAATGGTATCCTCTAATATACTGATTAGAGATTCTTTTAATCATCGTTGTGATGATACTAGTTTTTATGTCACTCAGTGGGGCACTCTGAGAATTTATTATCATCCAGGGAGATGAAGGTTTGTTTTGATCTTGGGATCCTGCCTATAAAATGGGCTACCTATGTATCCTTGTGAAAGGAATCAGAACCCTCATATTTCAGTGTCTCTTAATAGGACACATAATACCATTTAAGGTCATGTGATAAGAACCTATAAGAGAAAGGTGATTAGTCAAACCTTAGTGTGGGACATACATTGAAGAAACCCGAGAAACTTGGAAAGGATATCAGTTTCCAAGTAGGATCAGACCCTATTGAGAATATGGCCCAAGGAGAACATGGTTGATTTAAATTTTTTGGTTTGAACCTCAAGGAGGCTTCCTGTGTATCCCATATGGATGGGAATCAAAGACCACATAGTTTGATAAATCTCATAGGATAGTATGGTCCTCTAAGAGAGATGAGTTTGGGATTACTTTCTGAAAAGGATTCCTTGATGATTTGAGCGTTGAATTTGGGGCTTATTTCCTAAGTAGGATTCCCAAATTGGGTGAATTAGGGTTTTATTCCTGAGGAAGATATCCAGTGAGCTCGGGCTCTGAAAGAGGTTCCTATATATCCTGATTTGAACATGATTCAGAGTTCTCGTAGTTCCTTCAAATGAGTGTTTGATCACATGTTGTAACCATCACATATCTCTAAGCCCACGTAAGTCATGCTCGGTATGAGAAACAAGAGGATGTGAAAGATTCAATAATGACACTTCACACTTTTCCTCCTCTACTAATAGAAGAGGGCACATTGACCGTGGAAGAGGGTGAGGTGACGAGCTTTCCCTTTATTCTCTTCACATTGGACAAGGTTTCAAATATAAGGAAGAAGGGGTGAAGGTGAGGGGCTTATACCAGGATGGCTGGCCTGTTGGGAATTGGTTGGGGATTACTTCTCAGAAGGATGCCCATTTGAGATTGGTTGGGGCTTACTCCTAATGAGGATGCCCATTTGATATTGGTTGGGGATTACTTCTAAAGATGATTCCCATTTGAAGTTTAACTTGGAAAAGAAGTCATGTGATAAGGTTTGAGGAGTTTCTTGAGGATTGTATCGACTCAATGTACTCAAGGAATCCATAAGTAGAGTCCAAACTCATAATATGTGAAAGGAACCAAGAAGAGTAAGTTGACTCAAGGAACTTCATTGAGTGTGATGGGGTGTCTCAAATCATGGTTTTCCAAGTTTGGAAGTATGGCTTCATAAAGGGTGAAATAGAAAATGTCCTTGACCGAATCCGAAAAGTTCACGGTGTGACTCTCCATTTTTCATGGGGTTCAGTAAGGGGAGTGAAGGGACTGGACCGAAGGGCCAGGATCGCAGCCCGACACTGATCCCAAGTAGGGGTGCGGGGGAAGCGCCCCCGTAGTATAGACCAGTGGATTTGCCCAGGTGATCTGCCAAGGTGCCTCACATAGGTTCTCTGTGTAGCTACCCCATAGAAGTACTTCGTGTAGGTGCAGCACGGAAGTGCTCCGCACAGGTGCACCGGGAAGGTGCTCCACGTAGGTGCGTCGGGCAGGTGCCCTGCACAGGTGTGCCGCGCAGGTGTAGTGTACAGGTGCTCTGCGCAGATCCATATGTTATAGACCCTGATGGGACTTTGAACCACTTTTCCCCCTCTAATTCTCTCTGTTATCATGTTTTAGAGAGTTACCTGAGAATAATTGGGGGATCTTGGTGAAATATCTACGCAATGGGAGTTTTGGGACGTCTTCCATCTTTTTCTATCTTTGAAATCGGGAGCCCAAGGGTCATATTTATTGGCATGTAGGGGACATAGTTGAAGGGAAGTTTTCCACATAGTTTCTCCGCGTAGGTCTTTCGTCTAGGTCCTCTGCGTAGGTCTTCCATGTAGGTCCTCCATGTAGCTCTTCGAGATAAAATTTGTCCGTCTTCCGAGTGCCATAACTTTTGATCTGTATGTCCGTCTGGGCTCCACGACCTGTCAAATTGAAGCTCTCAAAGAGATATAAACTTTCTTATATGTTGAATAAACCAATTCTTATCAGATGAAACTCGGAAATTGATTTTAATGTGTCAACACCTTTTCATCATCCATCTTGGAAATCCACATCCAACTCTTGGATGGGGAAATCATTCCACATATCCATCAGGTATGGAGTAGTATGTTGGAACATAGAAATATATCTTGCATCTTATTTCTTCATGCTGAAAACATCTTCACCCATACTTGACATTTTTTTTCTATGTGAGAATCATATCTTCACTCTACAAAAAAGTGCATGGAACACATTTCATGGTGTCAACAAAAGCCACCCCATAGAATTGGATTCGTTCAGAACAAAAAAAAAACTTGTTCTAAGGTAAAAGTAGGGAACATTGATGTATTCCAATGTCATTTGGTTAGATATGGAGCTACATAAATTTTGGTAGGATGCTCAATTTTTTATCTAAGACAAGGGGCCTAGTGAGCATAGTTTGACTGTTTCTAAAGTTATATGGACAACCCCAAAAATTTTGCATCTTTTGATTTGATTTTTTTATTGCTCAATATTACTTAAATCATAAAAAAATGTATGTTTAGTGAGCTGGGGCTCGACTTTTTTTTAGAGTTCCCTTAACAGGTTCTCAATCTAGTGAGTACCATGTCTTTTTTTGTTTATAGTTTAAAGTCATGCATGTTGGACTATAAAAGACTAATATTTATGGTTGAATATCTTTGACCATAAATTTTGAGATTAGATTCCAAACAATACTCTGTGGATAAAAATTTCTTTAATATTCTTTAAATAAATCCAAGGGGAATCTTGATCCATGATTTTTATGATCACCAAATTTAAAAACCTGTATCAACATAATGGGTGTCTTTTCTAGGAACAAAGTTACCATTATTTGAAAGACCCGTTATGGGGGCTGTATTATGCCGGTCCAACTGGGGCATAAGCTGCATAGCCAAATAGTGACATCTTTTGGCTAATAGGCCTATTATGTAGGCAACTTATTCAAGGCCGCCTAAGGGAACATGCTACATAGTCATGAAATGAATTTTAAGAATGAAAAAGGGATATTTTAGACCAACATAAGTTATGAATAGAAAAAACTTTTCTATAGAAATTTTGTGTATGAGTTATGGATAGAAATTTATCCGAAAGGGGAATTTCTGATATCATATTGTGTAGTTTTAAATCATGTAGTAAAGACATTTTGTTGTGTAGTTTTAAGTCATGCAGTTAGGACATTGTATTGTGAAGTTTTAAGTCATGCAGTCAGGACATTGTGTGGATTTAATTTAAGGTCTTTAGCTTTGACCAAAGGTATGAGACTCTCCCAATTTTTTGATAATTTGTTTGGAAATAAACTACTATCTCTAGGTATAAAATGTAAAATTGTAAACTTTGATTTATGAATTTTCTGAATCCAAAGGATGATATGGGGAAAGGGATAAAGGCACTAGAGGAAGTCATTTCCAAGAACAAAGTTACCATTATTTGACATACCTCTTATAGGGTCTATATTATGCAGGGCCAATTGGGGAATATGTTGCATAGCTAAATAATGGCATCTTTTGACTGACAGTCCAAGTTTGTATGCAACTTATGAAAGACCTCCTAAGGGTATGTGCTGCATAGTCAGGCAAAAGAGCTCTCAGATGTTTGACGTTCTATTGCAAAAAGTCGAAAAAATTATTGAGATTCTGATTTTCCAAATCATAGAGCTTGGTTTATGGATAAAGGTACCTAAATATGGAAAGGATATTTCCAATCAAAATATCCAAAGAATCGTAGGAATAGGAATTTTATGAAGGTCTAACCCAAAAGTAAGAGATATGGTGTATGTAGTTTTAGGTCATACAACTGGGACCAAAAATAGAAACAATATATAACATGTGGCAAATTGATTTCAAGGTTATTCCCTAGTGTATTGAACACATGGTGAAGGAAATGTGTAAACCATGGCCTTAAATATTTTTAGATTGTGAGAAAGATAATGGGACAAATATACTTGGATGACTATTTTAAAATACATATTCTTGTATATTGTCATCAAAGATTAAAGGGGACAGAGATACTATAACTAAGAATGAAGTTACCATTACTTGACAAACATATTATAAGGGTTGTATTATATGAGGGAAACTGGGGAATATGTTGCATAGCCAAATAGTGGAATCTTTGTACTGACATGCATGTTATGTAGGCAACTTATGAAAAGCCACTTAAGGGAACGTGTTGCATAGTCAGGAAAAAGAGATCTCAGCTATTAAGAAATCCAGTCACCAGAAACCGTAAGAAATATTATGAGGATCTAGAAATATTCAAGATTAAGAGTGTGAAATATGGATGAGAGTTTATGTTCAATGTTTATGAGAAATATTTGAATCAATATTGGCCATGAGTTTGATTTCCATTACATAGATCTGACTCATATGTAAAATGGAGACTTTATTTTTTTCCTTTGAATGAATATGATGATTTGTAGTTTTAAGTCCTGCAGTGAGGACATTATATTATGCAGTTTTGAGTCATGCCATTAATACATTATTAAAGCCATAAGAAATTAAAATAACTTATATAAATAAGTCATTTACCCAATTCCTAAGCCCACATGAGCTATGCTCAGTGTGAGAAACAAGGAGCGGTAAGGGTTTCTTTTATAATGAAAAGGTGATGCAAATGAAGAAAAGGGGTATTAGATTTCAATGCAGTTTAACGTCATGTGGTAAGGACAAAAATAAACCGATATGAAAGGAAATACATATTGTAACTTGATTAAGGGATAAATCCCAAGTGTCACTATATGTCTTTCTAGGGAATGAATCAAGTCATACATAGTTCTTAAAACATTCCCTATGTAGATTTGATTTTTATACATGAAATAAAGGGGGGGTTTTGCATAGCTGGGCCCAAGATTAGAGATCTAGGATTCCTTAGGTATCTCATTGAAAATGAGAATCAAGACATACGTAGTTCTTCAAACAATCATTCCTCATGCTAATGGAGTTTGACATGAATAATGGTGGATTTTTTACACATTTTGAGAGAACGGTAAATCATAAAATATAAAATGGTATAAGGACCAAATCATATGTCTTAAGGAAACACTATGAATAGATCTGATTCATATACAGGAGGAGAAAATGAAAATAAGAAGATTTTGTGATTGTGGTTGGGCCCAGAATTGGAGACTCCGGTGTCTCTAAGTATCTCATTGAAAATGAGAATCAATCCATACATAGTTCGTGAAACATGGTCTCTATGAAGATCTGACTCTGACAGGGAAAAAAATAAGTCATGTACTGCAAAGGAGTAGTGATGACATCAATGATGTTTGCCTATGGAAACTTCTAGAATCTTATAGAGAAAATGTTAGTTGTACAAATGATTTCATGCAGTTTAATGTCATGCGACCAAGAAGAAGATGTTATGCACTTTAACATCATGCAGTACAGATGCTTATGGTTGTTATGCAGTTTAATGTCTTTCAACTAGGACATGGGTGTTGTATAGTTTTATGTCTTTTAGCAAGGACAATGTATTGTGCATTTTAAAGTCATACAGTGAGGACTATGGTACTGTGCAGTTTAAAGTCTTGTAGTGAGGACTATGTGTAGTTTAAAGTCTTTCAGTGAGGACTATGTGCAGTTTAAAGTCTTGTAGTGAAGACTATTTACAGTTTAATGTCTTGCAGTGAGGACTATGTGCAGTTTAAAGTCTTGCAGTGAGGACTATTTTGTATAATTACACAAAGTATTTCTTCAAAAATATCTCATTGGTTGGAGATGTAATGTGCTCTCTATCCATTGAGATGAAATCATAAGCTCCATTTGAATAGACCTTATGTATGGAATAAGGTCCTACCCATTTTGGTTCAGGTTTTGGAGGTTTCTTTCCACGTATCATTGGATTTCTAAATACCAATA
This sequence comes from Viscum album, assembly GCA_963277665.1. Classification (NCBI taxonomy): domain Eukaryota; kingdom Viridiplantae; phylum Streptophyta; class Magnoliopsida; order Santalales; family Viscaceae; genus Viscum; species Viscum album. The sequence goes on from OY728139.1 coordinate 293,599,426, forward strand.
CCAATTCTCCTTGAAGGAATGAATGAAGGAGAAATTTATTATTAAAAGCTCATTCTATTCTATTCTGATATACTTCTAGATGTTGCAAAGTATGAAATATTTGCTTAACTAATCGTTCCAACTCATTAAACCGTTTCTGAGATCTTTTATTCGTAGAAAACTGATCACATATTGCAACTCTAAGTGAAGGAAATTGTATTTCAATTGGAAAAACTCCTTCAGTTCCATATACCAATGAATAAGGAGTTGTTTGGGTAGTCGAATGGGTAGTTGTCCGATAAGCCCATAAAGCATTCAAAAGTTTATTAGGCCATGATTTATTATCTTTATCCACCATCTTCTAGAGTATATTTGATAGGGTTTTATTGAAAGTCTTCATATGTCCATTGGTCTCTGTATGATAGTGAGCTGAATGTTGGATTTGATATTATATTCTTGATATAAATTTTTTACTTCAAGAGAATAAAAATTGGTACAGTGGTCCGTCAAAATAGTATGATGGACACAAAATCTGGTGATGATATTAGTTTTAACAAAACTAACAATGATTTTGGATCCGACTTCCTTGAGATGTATTGCCTGACCCAATTTAGAGAAGAAGTTAATAGTAGTGAGAATATTCTTGAACTGCTTAGCCGTGGCTGGAGGATAGGGCCCTACTACATCCAGCCCCCATGTGGAAAATGACAAAGTGTATTTAGCTGTATGTAGCAACTCTAGGGGTTGATGAATGAAGTTTTCATGCACTTGGAAGGGATGACATTTTTTAGTGAAATTTTACAATCCTATGTCATTGAAGTCCAAAAGTAACCAAGCCTTCAGATCTGATCGGAGGGTCTGTGACCAGATTGATGGGCACCACAAGCTCTTGAATGTACTTATTTTATGATAGTTTCATTCTCTTCTCCATCAAAACATCTGAAGATAATTCCATCAAATCCTCACTTGTAAAGGACCTTTTGGTGGTCTGGACTATCATAAAGAGTAAAATTGGCCGCTCATCACTGGATATGTTCTTTCTTAGCCTTGTATGGTGGAAGTACAACATTTTGATGATATTCTATGATAGATGTTTTCGATCCTCTGGTATGACCATATAGTTCAAAAATAGGGAAAATTTCATTAATTTCCTCTATTCTGGTTTGAATAAAAAGTAAGACCACATGAATATGGGTTATGTTGATAAGTGTCTCATTCTGATTTGGATCTACCAAGGCTATAGCTATGTTATCCAGTGCATCTACTTGAGAATTTTGTGATCTTGGGACATAATACAATGTCGGATTTGAGGGAAATTTATCCATTAACCCTCTGACGTAATCACACAAAGGGGATAACTCTTCTTTTCTGATAGAATATTCCCCATTGATTTGTTTGATTACCAATTCTGAATCACCTTTTACCTTTAAATGGTCCATTTTCACCTGAAGGGTCAATTCAAAACCTATGATGAGAGATTTATTGTCGGTACCACCTTCCGATAATAGGAAATAATAGGTCAATGCAGCCTTTTCTAGGGAAATAAGGACAATTCCTAATCCAAACATGTTGAGTTTGGTATTTTCCAGTCTCTTCCCTATTGGACTTCTGGAAGCACCATCAAAATACATTTCCCATGTTTGGGATTATTTTTAATAGAGAAGACCTTTTCATCAGGAAGTTCAGCACTAAATGATGTGTCTTCCGTAGATGGGTGCTCAATAAGGAAATCAGCCAGATCTTGGCCTTTTATTGCCTTTTGAGGCACAAACTGGATATCAAACTATTGTAAAATAACCACCAACCATGCTAGAAATTTTTTAAGCATATGGAAACTGATGATAAATTTGAGTGGATTAGTATGAGACACTAGTTGGACCTCATAATGTTGTAGGTAGTGCCTCAATTTCTGAACTGCAATGATTAATGCCAGGCAGTACTTCTCAATACTCGAATACTGACTTTCTGTATCAACTATAGTTCGACTGAGATAGTAAAGGTTGTTTTCCTTCCCAAGTTCATTCTTTTAGGTAAGGAAGAAACCTATTGATCACTCTAAATATGTCACATAGAGAATAAGTGGTCTTCCTTCAACGGGTTGCATCAATACTGGTGGACTCAAGAGATATTTCTTGAGTATATAAAAGGATTCTTATCAATCTTCAATCCATTGGTAAGTGACTCCCTTCTTCATTAATCTGGTGAAGGGTAAACATTTTCCTGTCAAATTGGTGATAAAGCACCAAATATAGGCCAAGTTTCCTTGAATTCCTCTTAATTATTTCAAATTTCAAGGAGGTGACATACCAAGGATTGATTTTGTTTTCTTAGGATCAACTTTGATACCATGTTGGCGTACAACGAAGCCAAGAAACTTTCCTAAGGTTACCTCAAAAGCACATTTTAAGTGGTTCATCTTTAAATTATGTTGTTGAAGATTGAAAAATATGGTTTCTAAATTAGCCAAGTGATTTGAACATTGTTTGTATTTGACTACCAAATCATCCACATAACATTCAACAAATTTCCCTAAGAAGGGTTTGAAGATATGGTGCATGGCACGTTGGTATGTTGCACTTGTATTCTTTAAGCCAAAGGGAATTAACCTATAGAAAAACACACCATGAGGAGCTCTAAAGGCCTTAGATTCTTCATCATCCGAGGCCATTCAAATTTTATTATACCCAGAGTAACCATCCATAAAAGAAAGAGCTTCATTGCTAGTCGTTGCATCAATTAGAAGTTCTGTAATTGGGATTGGAAAATCATCTTTAGAAAAATTCTGGTTAAGATCTCTGATATCAATATAGACTATAATTTTTCCATTATTCTTTTTCAATGGGACAATATTGGCCAGCCATTTTGGATACTGAAATTCTGTGACAAATTTAGCCTTTATTAGTTTTTCAACTTCAGCTTCAATTTTAGAGGCATGAGTTGGGTATGTTTTTTTTGCGAAAGGTACTAGAATAAATGAAAGAGAAAATTAAAAAAATGGAAAGTGGGGATTTTATTACAGTCATTATGATAAAGAGGGATGAGATCAGTAGGAAGATTCTCCTTGTATGTACTATTACTATTGACTCCCTTGTTTTTAAGACCATCTGTCACTTTGTTCGCCTCTCTGTAGGTGTGTTCTCCTTGCTGATTTCTTGAATCCATGATATTCTTCTGTAAAACCAAAATGATGGGTGGATACATCAGGATTAATACCTAGAATTTCTTTATAATTCCAAGCAAATATATCTCGATGTTGCTTTAGAAAAGAATCATACACCTCTTTCTCTACAGAGGTCAGGGCTGCACTAATTAGATTGGGGCATGTATCTTCTTTTATACCCAGATTTATTTCTCTGAGTTCATCCACGGTGGTAAAGACACCTTCTTCAAATGCTGGAGGATCATCCCCGAGATCTTACTCTTCTTCCTCATTATGTGTTACCTCTTCTGTTTCTCCTTACATAGTAGATTACCATGCAATACTCCTAGATTTAGGGGAGGAGTCAGTATTTGAACATCCAGAAGAAAAAGCCCCCATATATGACCCTACTGATGACGAAGGTTATTCCTATGGTAAATAGAAATTGATAGATTGAGAATCAGCATCTTTGTCTTCCTCTAACATTGCTACAATTTCTACTATTATGATTGACGAATTAGAGGCTCATTGTAGTTCAACAGATGAAAAGAAAACATCTCTATTCCAGATTCCATCATTTCTTGGTGTATTAAAATTTTTTCTCATGTTATGAGGCTCAATCGCCAAAATTGACATTATGGGAATTACAAGATGAGTGCATAGATTTGGTTTTACCCGTTCAACTTGATTGATGGGTAGCACATAATCTGTACTCAAATGCATGAATGGATTTTCTGGAATCTTTTCCAGTCTATTTGGAGCATTAACTCTAGTTATTTCCTTCATCATGGACTTTGTTCTTTTTATGTGATAAAACTCCACCTAAATTTGTTTAGATTCACATGTTTTGAAAGGAGCCTTGTCACCATACAATGTCTCAATTTGACCATTGAAACAGTATTTCATACATTGATGGTATGATGATGGTATGGTTGCATGTTGATGCAACCAAGGCCCTCCAAGCAGAATATCAAAGGTTGTTTCCTAACAAATAACCGTGAAATATGAATTAGACACAAGATCACTTAACTGAGTTATGAGTGAAATTTTTTCTAGAGGTTCTTGTTTATTCTTGTCAAATCCTTGTTACATTAAATTCAAAGGAGATAAGTAAGATTCAGTCAAGCCCAATCGATGAAGTGTACGAACGGGAATGAGGTTGACCCTGGTGCCATTATCAATGAAGGCTCATCGGATATCTATGTCATTGACCATGCCAGATAAATACAAAGGTCTTATATGCCCATGTACCACATGGTCTTCATCTTCATCTTAAAAGATATGACTGCAAGACATTCTGTAGAATCATTCTCTATACGGTAAACCTCTACAACAGCATCTTCAGTTTCAAATTCTTGAAGACTTGACAAAGCCTCAATGAGAACCTCTCACTGATCTATTGATAGATTCAAAGCATCAAAAATTGACAACTTGTCTGGTACATGGGCCAATTTTTTTAAAACATCATACTTTTTATCCAAAGGTCTATGTTTCCCAACATGGAAATGTGGTTTTACAGGTGCTTTGGATGTTGATGCTTCTGTTGTAGATGTACTTTGTGTTGAAGTAGAAGCAAGAAATACTATTGTATTTGGTAAATTAGACTTACTAATTATATTCATCTATTGAGAAGAAGATGGTGTGGCTTCTAATCGGTCCTCCAAAATAATTGTTCCAGAACTAGACTAGTTTTTCATGGAAGAAACTCCTTATTCTTGTTGAGCTCGAAAAAGGGATCTTCCATGATTTTCTGCCGCATATATGGTTTGAGAAAGGGTAGAGATAAAATTATGGTTTATAGAATTCCCACGTCTTCCCCTGTATCCTCAACCTTGGTCTCTTCCTCTATTTCCCCAATTAGGTACAAATAATTCTGGCTCAATACAATCAGAATTACTATTGGCCTAAGGATCCGTTAAATGGATAACATTAACAGAACCAAAGATCAATTCTTTGTCTGATTGAGTATTCTTCCTAACAGGTTACTTCTGGTTGTTCCGTTTGGCATGGTGATTCCTGTGATTTTGAAATATATGGCATAAAATATGTCAAGGTTAAGGAAAACTTTGGCCATGACACATGCTCATCTTCTTCTGACTGCTCTTTTTCTTTATCATCACTTTTCCTCTTTAAGGAATGGCCTTTTGATGAAGATAGTTTTGATGTGGAAGGATTGGTAGAAGAAAAAATTGGTTGTTTCAATTGTGTTTGTAAAATATCATAAGTCCAGTTGATCGTTTTCTTGATCATCCAATCATCATATTTTTGCACACTTTTACTTTTAACCTCTTTCCATTCTCCCCCTTCCTCTGGATCAGTAATAGTAACACATGAAACTTGAGTTGATGAACTTTTCAATTTCACTTGTCCAGAGTCTACCATATTTTGTAGAAGGTCTTTGAAAACAAATCACTCTTGAATGGGGTGTCCTAATATCTGATGAAAGGGACAATAATTTGAACGATCTTTGTCTCCATCTTTATTTGGCTTCTTCGGCCTTGGAAACTGAACCAAATTTTTTTCTAAGGCTGAGATGAAGTAACCGGGAACTTGTTCATTTCTGAAAGAAAAGACTTTACTCTTTAGTTCTTCAAAATGTTTCTGCATTTGATCTTTTTGATCATCATGATTAAAAGGTCGTTGCTGCTGATGCTCAGGAGGCGGAGCCCTTCGGTATGATGAAGGTCTTGAAGTAGAAGTAGGTACAAGTGTCTGTTTGAGTGTGACTATAGCATCTTCTGCCTTTCTTATTCTCCTTCCTTGAATTGATGGAATTACATGATTTTAAGCCTTAGTTTCTATGATAGAATATTCTATCTTCTGAGCGATTGAAGTAAGGTCTTGAAGCCTTCCTGTGTATTTCGTAGGGATCAATGTTGTGCATAATTCATCACGCAGATTTTCTATACAGATTGGCATCAACTCTTCTTGAGGGAGTTATAAACTTAAGGAATATGTTAATCCCTTCCATCGAGCAATGAAATCTGAAACTCTTTCATTATCCCTTTGTTTACAATTGGTAAGATAAAAAAGTGTCTTATTTGGTAGTGTTGAGCTAAATTGAAAAAGGAATTTCTAACAAAGATCTTCCCACCCAGTAATTGATCGAGATTTCAATCTTTTATACCAGAAAAAAGCTGGTCCTCATAATGACTGCACAAAACACCTAAGCTTAACTACTTCTTGTTTTTTATAACTTCCCATCATAGGATCAAAATAAGAAACAAAATGTGTTAATTGTTGTTCTGGATCTCTCGAACCATTAAAAAATAGAAATTTAGTATTCAAAAAATTTAGTGGGGGAGGAATTGCATCCACCCATTCCGGGTAAGCTCTCTTTTCCGGATGAACTGGTGCACATCGTTCCTCCATAGCTTCCAACCAAGTCATTAATGCCTAAATTGTGTTTATAAGAATTTGGAGAATATCGGGATGATCTGGATTCTATGTAGGTATAGAAACTGGAGTTTGAGATGGCACAATGACCGGTAATACCACTGATGGTGGTGCTGATATCTATCTTGGATAACCCATGGGAAGAGGTCTATCAGGATGTATATGATCCTGTCTTGATTGTGTACCCAATGGATAGAATTTATTATCTGCATATGTAGTTACTATAAATCCCCTTTTTTGAAGATCTCCTACAAGATTTTTAAGTTGAGGACTTGTCTGGGGCGTATGTCTAGAAAAAATGTTGTTTCGAAGAAACTATTTATTGAGTCTTTTCAACTCCTTTATTTCCTCTTATTTCTATGAAAATATTTCTTCAAGTGAAATATATTGACCTTATCTAGTGGAAATGTGAGACGCAATCTAACTTTTTACTTTCCCCTTGTTAGATGCTTTTCAGAGAGGGGGACATTGGTTATTTGAAGGCATACCTAGATTCTGGGTAAGCCTCTGATTTCAAGTACATGAACCTTATTCATTTGCCTTAGTGTGTACCGTATTGTGGACAAGAACTTCATCTTCTGATTCCCCTGAACTAGAATTATTTTCTGGGGGATCTTCAGAAATTATATTAATAACATTAAATGAAGCATAGTGAATTGATGGCATTCTGTCATTGTTTCTGCTAGATTATCTCCCTTTTTGTCTTTCACGAGACTCAGTTCTCTTATATTAAGAAAAACCTGGAACTATTTGGCAAACAGTAACATGAAGGGAATCATTGGATAGTTCAGTTGTATGCCTTCCTTGTGACTTCTTCCCTAATCAAGAGAAAACTAACTTCCGTTGAGGAGGGGACTGTAGATGTGAAACATCCCCCAACCTTGTAGGCTGGGGTTGATCCTGTTCTTCTTCTTCAAATATTTGAACATTGTTTAATGAATTTGAAGGTTGTATTAAATGAGCCCCCATCCTGGAAATATGGGGTGACTCTTGAACTGTTATAGCTGAAATTCGTGCAACTTCTCTTCTAATTTTGCGGATTTTGGTTCGGACATTAGCTAGGTGCATTATACGACAATCACTTAAATCAGTCGTTTCAGAAGATCGATGTGCTATTTCAAACATTTGCATCCTCTGACGCAAGACACTCTCTAAACCGGATGCATGTTCATGTTTCTCATATGCTTGATGTAAAAGTAGATCAACAAATTCTTTTATTTGGGCCTGATTCTGATGAGAACTGGTTGAGGCCTGTTCTTGAGTGTGCATTTGATTACATACAAAACCTATTGATTGGGGCTGTCTGTGGGCAATAACATTGCATGAAATCACTTTTGGCGGACTTTGTTGATTTTGGAGTGCAGTAAAATGCAATTCTCCATATGCACTCTATCCTCTGATGCGAACACTAGATTGGGAATCAGAAATTAACTGGCGTAGTCTCTTTAGAGCATTGAGACATACATGTTGAAGGGTTATCTGCTGTTTTTCAACCTTTGGATATTGGGAAACTGAGAGATAAGCCAAGTCAATTTTGTGTTGCAACCCATATATTACCTTTACATTATTTTGATATTCATCATATAGTAATACTTCGGTTTTCAAATGACGAAGATTTTTCCATAAGTTGAGACAAATTTCATGAATGCAATCTTCTATCGTCAATTCTGGAACATCATACAGAGAATTTTCTAGAGGCCAGAACATGACTCGTATTTCTCCTATAGCTATTTTTTTCCTCATGTTTAACTTGTATTATTCATCTTTTACTAGAGGTTTCTCCATTTGGTTTGACCAAATTAGATGCACTTTATAAGAAGATAAATGACCCAAGGGAGGTTCAGATAATGACCATTCCCTTAAGATGTCTTCTGGCTGAGAAAGTGTTTCACCTGTAAATGATAAGGCATCAGACGTGAATAGGCTTGTGTTTGAAATTTCCTCGAGATAGGAAGAATTTCTTGTTGCTACATTTTCAATTATGGAATTATTTTGACAATGCGAGATACTACTATGGAGAAGACTTTCACAGTGAGTTCCATCATGGGGAGGATCACCATGTTGGATTACAACAAGGGATAAATATTCTTGCTCCTTAGTCTTCTGGCCACACGGAAGGTTGTCGTGGCTCTCATATGGAGATAGGAACTATGGATTGACTGAATTTTCATGAATCAAGACTTCATGATGAAGTTTTCGATGAGAAAATTTGGAATTACAACTACCACTCTCAAAATTTGGTAATGAGAGGGTAGGATCTTGAGCAGAAATAGATAAATGTCTGAGGGATTCAAGAACTCCAGCGTTAAGAGGAGCTAAATCCTAGATCAACTCTGGATTTTCCAATGGTGTTTGGAGAGACTTCTTTTTGGATGTTCTCTTATATTTAGTTGGGGCCACTTTCTGGGATAAGTGGTTATAATGGGCAGGTGTATGTGCCTTTCTTGGAGTAGTTACCGGAACGGAATGATTAACTCCAATTGGAAAGGGTGTATGTTCTTGATCCTTATGTCTATATGATAGAGGGGAATATGCCCCATGACCCTCCTGGACTGGAACAGAGGTGTGTATCTTCTATGGGATGGCATGTCGATGTGTCATCCCATGTGTGGGGATAGATTTATATGTTTGTTCCCCAGATACTGCTGAAGTAGTTGCTAAACTATTCTGAAATGCTTCCAGAATATGGGTAGGGATATGTGTCTGTCCTTTCACCATTGATAAGATGTGTTTGGTGACTGCAGCGGCCGAAATGGGAATATGCATCCCTTACATTTATGGAGTAGGTGTATGTGCTTTCTTCTGTCATCATTTTCTTATCAATGGATATTAACAGTACTCACGCATGGGGGAAGAGAGTTGAGTCTGCCCCAAATTTGTCGTATGAGCTTTCTGACTGACTTCTCTTGGTGCTACCAAATGATACTGTTGGCAGGCTTAATGAACATTGGATGTTTTATGTGCCTTCTGGATGTTTTTTGTAAAGTATGGTCGATGGAATTCCTTCAATACTAGTAGATGAGAATACTGACAGAATTGGTGATTGTAAACAGGTGTATGTTCATGTTTATCAGTTTCCAACATATTAGACTAGTGGGCCTCTTTAAATGTAGTCAGATGAGCCTACTAACTAGCTGATAACTTATGAGTAGGTGTATGTGCCTATTCACAATACTCCACTGGGTTTATCTAGTGGGATTGGTGGTTTTCTATCAGATGATACTGTTGAGCAACAAAATTAGGATGGACGGGTGAATGTGCCCGATCGTTTTTTTCCATCAAGTTTGGTTGATGGACTTCTCTGGAAGAGGTAGAGGTGAGAACCTACTCCCTGTTGACTGGACGTTGTCCTTGGCTGTTCATCTTATGTGCCCGAGTCTGAGAGACCTGGCCCTAACGTCCAGAGACAAAACCCCCATCATGTTGTAGGTTCACTACCACAAGATTCTGGAGGCAATTACTAGTGGGAGTCCCTATGAAGGACTCATGCATTCTTGAATTAAGGCCTTGAGTGACCTCTTGATCCACATCCATGTATTATGGGAGGGACTGGTTATTTCATTTCGGAGATAAGGACCTAAAACGGTTGGAGACGGTGGTATGCACCATCTACTTATTGATCATTGGTCATCGTTGGCCAGATGATTGAGTTTTTTTGTTGACCTGGAGGTCCTGTCGAGCAACCTCCAAAGTCAGGATTATACCATGCTGGAGATATTCTTTTACCAGCACATTAGATACCTAGAGTTGAAGACATAGGGTTGGTGATAACTTCCTTCTCGAGGATGAAGATCTAGCTTGAGCAGCAATAAGGAAGTTCACAGATGTTGTCTTGGAGAAATCCATTCTTTGGTTTTAAGGGAGATCTGTGAAAAACTGAGAACAATGAAAAACTCTATTAAAGAAACATCTTTTCACATGGATACATGCGTGATTAATTGCTTTTTCTATCCTTCTATTATCAATTTATAGGGGCATAACATGTGGGTAACATTATTAACTTGGTTAAGGATTCACGTCGGCTTCTCCATTTTTGTTTCATAGTTCCTCGAAACGTGTGTTCTAGATTTAAGAAACACTGTTTCTAGGAAGTTTCCATTAGATTTATTCATGGAACTGGAAACTTCCAATAGTTCTTTATCCAAAGAGGACCTTCTTTCCAAAGGCAGGCATTCATTAAGTTTTGAACTTTACGATACTTAAGAATGTGCATTGGTTAAGAGGATGGCAGGTCGGACTCATCACACCCTTTTTGGGCGGGATTATTGTCTACTCCAAGACTCTCTTTGTAAAGTTAAAATATTTTCATGAATCCTTATTAATTCACCAAGTATATCATATTTATCCCTTAGAATTTACTATAACTTACTAATATGTGTAAAATTTAGAATCATCAGTATGAATTCAAGGTACTTCATCCATGGATACATCAATATGTATTCGAGGTTTTCCATCAATGGAATCCTCTAATGTACTGATTATAGATTCTTTTAATCATCGTTGTGATGATAATAGTTTTTAAGCCACTCATGGGGGCCCTCTGGAATTTATTGTCATCCAGGAAGATTGAGGTTTGTTTTGATCTTGGGATCATGCCTGTAAAATGGGCTACCTACATATCCTTGTGAAAGGAATCCGAACCCTCGTAGTTCGGTATCGCTTAATAGGACACATAATACCTTTTAATGTCATTTGATAAGGACCTCTAAGTAAATGGATCTTAGTAAAAACTTAGGGTGGGACTTACGCTGAAGAACCCGATGAACCTGGAAAGGACATGAGTTTCCAAGTAGGATCAGACCCTATTGGGAATATGGCCCAAGGAGAACAGGGTTGAATTTAATTGTTGGGTTTGAACCTTAATGAAGCTTCCTACATAACCCATATGGATGGGAATCAAATCCCACATAGTTTTATAAATCTCATAGGATAGTATGTTCCTCTGAGAGAGATGAGTTTGGGCTTACTTTCTAAAAAGGATTCCTTGATGATTTGAGGGTTGAATTTGGGGCTTCTTTCCTAAGTAGGATACCCAAATTGGGAGAATTAGGAATGGATTCCTGAGGTGGATATGCAATGAGCTCGGGCTCTGAAATACCTTTTTACATATCCTAACTTGAACAGAAATCATAGTTCTTTTAGTTCTTTAAAATGAGTGTTTGGTCACATGTTGTAACCATCATATATCTCTAAGCCCACATGAGTCATCCTCGGTGTGAGAGACCAGAGGATTTGAAAGATTCAATAATGATACTTTTCATTGTTCCTCCTCTGCTAATGGAAGAGGGCACGTCTACCATAGAAGAGGGTGAGGCGAAGAGATTTCCCTCTATACTCTTTACATTGGACAAGGGTCCAAATGGAAGGAAATAGGGGTGAAGGTGAGGGGATTATACCATGATGTTTTCCTTATTGGGAATTGGTTGGGTCTTAATCTTGAGCAGGATTCCCATTTGATATTGGTTGGGGCTTACTTCTAAGGAGGGTTTCCATTTGAGATTGGTTGGGGATTACTTCTAAGAAGGATTCCCGTTTGAGGTTTAACTTAGAAAAGAAGTTAGGTGATGAGGTTTGAGGAGTTTCTTGAGGATTTTATCAACTCAAGGAACTCGAGGAATCCATAAGGAGAGTCCAAACTCATAATATGTGAAAGGAATAAAGAGGAGTAAGTTGACTCAAGGAACTTCATTGAGTGTGATGGAGTGTCTCAAATCATGGTATTCCAAGGTTGGAAGTATGGCCGCATAAAGGGTGCAATGGAAAATGTCCTCGACCAGATCCGAAAATTTCGTAGTGCGACTCTCTATTTGTCATGGAGGTGAGTGATGGAAGCGAAGGGACCGGCCTGATGGGCTGGGACTGCAGCCCAACATTGAACCGAAGCAGGGGTGTGGGGGCAGAGCCCCCGCAGTATAGACCAGTGGGGTCGCGTAGGTGCTCCGCCAAGTTGCCTCACGTAAGTGCTCTGCGTATCTCCCCCGCAGAAGTACTCCACGTAGGTGCGGTGCATAAGTGATCCGCACAGGTGTTCTGCATAGGTTCTCCGCACAGGTGCGCCGAGCAGGTGCTCTGTGCAAGTGCACCGCACAGGGGCGCCGCGCAGGTGCACCACACAGGTGCTCCGGGAAGGTTGCACCGCGCAGGGGCACCGTGCAGGTGCTCGATGCAGCTCCATATGTTCTAGACCCTAATGGAACTTTAAACCACTTTTTCCTTTCAATTCTCTCTTCTCACATGTTTTACAGAGCTACCTGAGAACAATTGGGTGATCTTGGCGAAAGAGCTACGCAATGGAATCTTTGGGACGTCTTCCAACTTTTTCCATCGTTGAAATGGGGAGCCCAAGGGTCCTATTTATAGGCATAGAGGGGACCTGGTCGAGGAAAAGTTTTCTGTGTGGGTCCCTTGCATAGGTCTTCGGCGTAGGTCCTTCATGTAGGTCTTCCGCAAAGGTCCTCCGCGTAGCTCTTCGGGATAAAATTTGTTTGTCGTCTGAGTTCCATAACTTTTGATTTGTAAGTCCAGTTGGGCTCCATAACTTATCAAATAAAAGGTCTCGAAGAGATATACACTTCTTGAGATGTTGAATAAATCAAGTCTTTCCGGATGAAACTTAGAAATTAAATTTAATGTTTCAACACCTTTTCATCATAGATCTTTGAAATCCACTGCCTACTCTTGGATGGGGAAATCATTCCACATATCCATCAGGTATGGAGTATTATTTTGGCACATAGAAATCCAGCTTGCATATTCTTCCATAATGGTGAAAACATATTTACCCATACATTACATTTGTTTTCTATGTGAGAATCAAATATTCACTCTATGGAAAAGTGCATGGAACACATTTTATGGTTTCAAAAATGACTATAGCATGATTTATTGGATTCATATTCATATATTATGTACTAACATGATACTCAACCACCTTATCTTGTTATATGGTATCATGATAAGATATAAAAAATTTTAATGTTGATTATTGGAGTTCTAACATCTATACCAATTGTCTAAATTTTCCACAATTGATCATAATTATGATTTTTTACTAACAATGTGTTTTAAATTATGAAATTTCTTTTAAAATATTCATTCAATATAATGATTATTTGAATTTTTTAAAGATAATTAGTGGACTATATAAACAGAGATGTGGATTTTAACTAGGGTTACTGGACAAGATAATGTGATTTAAGAGAAAAATTATAAATTAAAATATCATACTCTATGTCTTTGTCTCTTTATGTATCCTCATTTTTTCTCCCAAAATTATAGTTTTAGTATTCGGTGAGGAATTTGTTATCCTTATCATTTAATGGATGATTAATACTACCTATCGAGGCCATAAGAGGAATGAGTCCATTGGATACTTCTAAAAAATTAGTATCATTATAAAATATTGAATATTGGATAGATCAAATCAATAGAGTATAGGTACATGTTCGTCCAATAAATTTATTCATACCAAATGAATGGTTTGATATTGTTGCATAATAGGTTTTGGAATATTGTATCCACTTAATTTAGGAAAACGTTTATCAGTTCCAAACCCCATAAGACATCAACAAAGAGAGAAGGGGAGGTATAAAGAAGTAATATCCTCCACACCATTATTTTCTAGAGATGGAGAATCATGATAGGGTTCTATAAAAAATTACATGAAAAAATAATATTGAACCTATATTAAGAAAATTGGATACTGGGTTTACATTTTTGTTGTTGGACATTCAAAAAACTCCAGATTGATCATAGAGAGTCCCATAAATTCTTAAAAGTATTCTAGTGGAATTTATATTCACATAACACTACTAGGAATCTAAAATGTTTCCTTGTGTAACAATACCATTTACCTATGGAATCCTATAAAAACCCTCTAAATCTATATTATTTATTCCATAATCTATAAATACTGTATATGTATTTTTAGTCATCTCTACCTCTTGAAAAACATTTTTTCTGTCTAAAACATGTTAATATCCTATATTTTCTTAATCTATATTCAAAATAATTAAATTATCTTTTCTCTAATTTCATTAGAGCCTAAAATTATTTATACTTCATGCAAACCCAACAACATGGGTTAGTATAAACTCATTACTATATAGATCAAAAAAATCTATATTTTTTCTTGTACATCTTCATGAGAGCATATTAGTCATTGATATTTTAGGATAAATTATTATATTCATGATCATATATATATATATATTATGTAGATTCCATAGTTAAACCAAATTATCAATCAACATGAAATATCAAGACTTATTCCATTCCAAATTTTATTCATTCTTCAAATGAAATTATTATATCAATCCTTGAGTCAATATATTCAACATTGTGGGAAATGTTCTATCCAATACACCACAACATGAAATACCTATAAAAGTTAAATTTATACTACAAAATGGTTCTGATGATATTCCATCTAGAGGGTCGTTTTTTTCATCCTCAACATTGGGGGTTTGGGGTTTTTGGAGGTGTCATAGGGTTTTCTTGGGAGTGGATTAGGGGAAGAAAGATGAGTTAATTATTATTAAAGGGAACAATATAATTATAATAAAAACATTATTTTTTTTCTAGTTTAGGCATTTTCATTGTGATTTTATAAAAATATAAGATTCACTATATTCTATGTTTATGGAGTGGAGTTTTTTATATAATATTAAGAACTATTTTATTTTATGGTTGGACTATGTGGTATGGTGTATTCTTTTTTTGGTTACATTTGGATGTTTCATTCCCTACCTGCCATAGGGAGTGTGGAAATTAATTTCATAGATTTTATATTAGAAAATAATATATATTTCCAAACAATAATACAAGGTTATATTAAGGGATATTTAGGAATATGGTGTGTCATGTAGAGGGCACACTATGCTAGGTTATGGAATGAGTTGAGTGATAGAAGTTCCATGACATGGTTAGTGGAATTATATAAATGTGGGAGGAAATTTTAAATTTCAATAAATTATATAATCGATAATTAATATGGGATATAGAAATTTCGAATACTATAAATATTAGATGTTAGTAAATTGAGATTCACAAAGGAATGCTTAAATCCTTTTACACCATGATGGTGTTCCATGGTTTTATATTATAAATTCAAGGTTTCATTTGATAGTGAAACAATTATTCTAGATTCATCTGAGCCCTAGGATAATTATTAACTCAGTTTTTGTACCAATAGTTTTCCCTTAGTGGATCTCAATCCTTAGCTTTCTATAACCAATTTGTTTTACCTATAATGCATTTATCTTCCTTTTTCATTTTTTATTCTCTTGTTTTACTTATCATAAGTGTATATAAAATAAATATATTAATTATAAATATATATTTGGACTAGATATTAATGATATATGATGTATTCAATGTTATTAATGGTTTACCATGGGATCATTCGTGATTTATTGACATTTTTTCTCCCTTAACTTTGTATTTAATTATTAAAAAATCATTTAAGGTAGAGGATTTAGATTAGAATTGTTTTTATTTATAGTTTTGATGTCAAATTTTTTTCTTATAATTTCAATTGTATTATTATTTAGTATTTTATTAAAAATTATAACAATATAGACCTGAATAAGAAAGGAATGTGTATCAATTATTTTTTACATCGTTTTTTCATAACTGCTAATATTGCTTCTTGGTTTTTTTATTCTTGTGGTCATGTGAGATTCATCTTATCTATGATGATATGTAATCCATTTTAATATTTTTTAATCAATTAAATATGGAAAAATATATAATGCATATATAGAATTGTTATTTGGTGTTTTTTATTAAAGGTTTAGGGAATTATATAAGCAACCAGAGGATTCCCAATGTAGTTTTTAGTCAACATCAATAGATAATTTCTAATGATCATGAGAAAAACACCATGAAATATCTAGATACTATTATACAAAATTAATTTTTAAAAAATTTAAATATATATTTATCTCATTATTTATAATATACATGAACAAATTATATTTTCTCTATTCTCACATTGTTCTTTATGGTGGTCAATCCAAAAGAGGATTCCTTGGGCCATATCCATCCATACTCCATGAATCATTGAATAGTGTTCTTGATGCTCTGGTTGCTATCATGGAATAATATAGTGCTTTACTCTATTTAAAATCAATCACAAACATGATCTATTATTCACTATCTATATTCTTAAGAGCTAGAAATATAGGATTTCTCTATATGACATGATAGAATTATAGAGGATGTATCACAAATGTCATCAACACCACAAATGAAAAATGATTTAATTTTTAATATTTATACATGGGGTTAAATATATTTAATTGAATAAAGTTATTTAATAAATAACTTAACCATTTTAAATCCGTATGATAAGAAATAATTTTAAAATTAATACTATATTACATGAAAAGTGTCTATTATTATGTAATTTTTTAAATAAAAAAAAATCATATTTATACACAATATTTTAAATATATTTTTTTCCATTGATCATTAACAATGACCCGTATTCTCTTATGGAACTTTTAAAATCTTAGTAATATTATATTTCATTAATAAAATATTTTATTAATACTATAGTTTCTAAAAAAGAATATTTTAATTTTTATTGAAATTCACATAACATAAATAAATTTTATTTTAGTTCAATCAATAAAATATTTAATAAAAAAATATTTTTTCCCTATGTTGTGAATAATTGAAGAAGTGATATAATTTAAATTGAATATTAAAAACTCAAATATCTCATGAATGCATTAATATGAAAAAAAAAATTAGTTTAATAAGTTCAATTACATTAGTTGTAATTGTATTAATTATTTAATTTAAATTCAATATAATCTAATGAGATTCGGTATACACATAGTTCGTCTTCCATTAGGACCCTTTCTAAATGTCAACAGGTGAATTTTTCTATTGCCAAAGATTAGTATCTAGCAACATGATAAGGAATATTTAAAGAAACAAATTATTGAAACAACTATAAAAACAACCTATTTGTTATACTATATAATATAATCCCCTTATATTTTGACATGTCATCAATTAGAATTAAAACTTGTGTCATCATGCTATATGATTAATTTACCCTCATTTTAATTTCTCATACAAAATTTTCTATTAACAATTGTGGGAGTGGATTTTTTCAGATAGTTAAATTTAAATTAAAAGGATATATATACATTCTTATATCAAAATATAATTGAAAAATAATTACATGCACATTGAATAAATGGTATAAAACCTATAAAGAACCCATAATATTCTACCTCTCTATGAGTATATGTCATTATTCTTATCAAACATTCATCATGGAATATTAATCATGATACAAATTAATAGTAATATCAATTCTAGTAACAATTAAACAAATTTTTGGATTAAGATACCCTATGGAACAAAAGGTTATAAAATTCGTATTAGAAGATCCATCCTCACGAACAACCTTCCTTTGAGATCACTAATTTTAAACATTATGAGGAGAAATACCATGGTAATATGAGCTCATTGTACCTAATAGTGAAAAAAAATCTATATCCTATTAGATATATGTTATCTAAACCAAAGAGAATGTTTTAACAATATAATTATAGAATCTATAGATTCTGTTTATTGTGGTGATATTATATAACCTATTAATTATAAAATATTCATGGTCAATATCACAATAATTTTCTAGAGAAGAACTATCACTATATTATAAGAGTATATATAATTGAATTATTGTAATAGAAATTGAAAATTATATTGGTTCATGTGAATCAACTTAAATAGAATTACATATACACAAAATCTAACTTCTAACATTTCTCATCTCATTATTCCTAATATTATTGATGTTTTGTTATATTCGTTATGGATACCACATTTATATATGGATAATATTCTTAAAATTACTTTATAACTTTAATTGAAACTCTTATGAAGTTATATCCAATGGTATTTAACTTGTATCCATTACCAAAATATAGAAACATTTGTTAGTATAATTATCATCATATAATCATAATTTAAATTTTTTAAATTCCATAATTTATTAAAACAGCTTGTTGATTTTAAACAAATCATCTTTTGTTTTATTCTACCTCTTTTACCACGTCAATTTTCACAACATACATGGTATTTATTAACCAATATATATTTATCATACTATAATCATTAATATGATATATGATCATATTGATCTGAATGTGGGATAATTTTGAATCACATTGAAAAAATTCATTCCTATTTATCACTAAATTGATTAATTATCCTTCATACAATATCATTTTCTTTTTGATTATTTTTACTACCACTTTTTTATGTTCTATTACTTTTATTTTATATTTTGAAACTATTATTTATAAAATATAAATATCAAATATCATTCAACATCTTGGAATATATGTAATAGATCTAATCAAATAAGAGTATGGATTTATAATCATCAAAATAATATCTTTAAGATCCTTAACACATCCTCTTAGATGGATTTATGTCATGATGCATATGTTATAATTGAATCTTCAATTATTCATTATTTTATTTCTAAATTCAATTTTCATAATTTTAAAATGAGTTGTTCTAGGAAACCCCATAGATAAATAACATTAGATATTATTCCTGATAACATGATTTAATATATTAATAAATTTCCGGGAGAAGTAAATTTTAATATAGTTTAATTTAATAATAAGATGAATATCTATTATTCAAATGTTATCAATATATTTTTCATAGAAAACTATTGTACTTCCTATTATTCTCTTATAAACACTGATCTCAAATTTCATCCTTAATAAAACCTCACACTCTTATTTATTCCTCAAAATTAATATTCCCATTACATTATAATTGATGAAACCCATAAATGGATCGCTGGTTATTTAATAAATAATTGGTATCATTTGGTGTCATAAAATCTTTTATTTTTATCATATTAGAATTTTAAACAATGTTTTCATAAATGAATGTGGCCTTTACACCAATTTTATGAATCGAATAATCATGAAAGGATTCTTGGTAATCTAAAATTATAATGGATTTTAGAAAAGAAAATAGTGAAATTGTTTACCCAAATTATGTTCTTTGAAATTTCATAAAACATTTAGCCTTAAGTTGTGCCTTATAACCAAAAAATTATCCAACCATATTAAGTTACATATTAAATCCCCACTAATGTGATTTATGTAAACATGTGAAACCACCATAATTAAACATTGGATTTTAGTACATGGAAACCAATTTTTTATTCATATCACCTTTAAAACACTATATTATTGCTATTTAGTTATTATATATTAGATAAGTATTCATAATATATAATGAATAATACGTATATATACATATATATCAGTAGGCATTGAAATTTAAAAACTAACTATCTTTTTTTTATGTTTCATACATATTACATTTAATGACTCAGGTTTTGACCTTTAAGACTTCATAATGTTTCTGAATCTAGATGCTAAGTCGACATAGGAATCCAGGGACTATTGGTCCTCAAAATGGTGATTCAAAAAATATTAAGTATATTTTTTTATGTACATGCAGTTTTTCTTGAACTGTGGATTAAATCCCATTTGGAGTTTTTGACATAGATCGTCATAAGATCGAGAATCAGCATGATACATGCAACATTCTTCAATCGAAGATTTGGTGTTTCACCCTAAATGTAGTAAGATTTGGTTTTTGTTTATTATCACCTTCATTGTGCATTTTTTTAAGGTTTTAGAGGCCAAATAAAATTGATTGGGTTAGCTTCTAGTAAGATCTGTAGGTTTCAAAGTAAACCAGGATGAATCAAGGGTTTTCAGAGATAAATCCCAAATAGAATTACAATCTGCATGGAATGTAGTCTATAGATACAGACCATGTAGCCCTTATTATTTTAGAAAAATGATTTTATAGATCTACAAACTATGTACTTGGGTTACACACCATGTAGTGACCCGAACTGTGTGGCCTTGGGATATGGAATAGGAAGCCATATGAAAACACCTAACTATCAAAAATAATATGGAAAAAGTCTATTTAAATTAGTTCTAGTACATAAACATGGGGAAACTACATGGTAAGTTGTTCATTTATCATATACACGCAATGTACTAGGGGATACATGATGTGTAAGGGACATGGTTGGCCGATCCTTATAGAAGAGGAACATGGCTACGGGCTGAGTCAAGTGGGACATGGACTATACCATCTTGACATGCCATGTAACCCAACATGGGTATGTGAACCATGTAGATAGGATACATGGATGGGTTCTTTGGTGGGATCTCACAACATGTGTATCCTAGTGTATGTAGTTTACTTCTTGAGGATCTTCTTAAGATATTTCGCCTTCCATAATTCCTTCTTTGTAAATCAGAATCTTATATGTGAGTAACTTATCTTGAGAATATTTCCATATAGATTGTGACTGTCGACCCCATATAGTAATAATAGATATAAGGTTGAGTGAATCAAACACAAAACATGTAAAGAGGTGTTTAACAGATGCAATAGTTTTGTGTGGTTCATTCAAAGTGATGTTGGGGCTAGTACTTCCCTTTGGAATTCGAGCATGTTTTTCCCCTACCTCTTTAATTTTGTAGATAAGGGACTCCCCACCTCATGGGTTTTGATTCATTTACCATTGGGTAGTTCTTATAGCGATGGTATTCCCCTAATGGTTTAGGGAGCGGGTTCCCTGTGATTTTCATTTACTTGGACATCGATCCCTTGTTGTGTCAAGGTGTGAACCCTATATTTTTATTGGAAAGATATAACAGGAAATCCCCATTGGACCTAGGTGCGGGTCTTCTATATATGGAGTTAGTACTCCTATTTTGTTTCAGAGTTAATTTCCTCCAAACGCGATGTAATTATTGAGTCGGTACTCCTCTATCATGTTATGGTGTGGGTCATCTTTCATTGGTGTGAGAACTCCCAGGTCGTTCAAGGGTGTGGTTCCCTATATCTGTTATTCTGGAAGAGTTGGTACTCACCTTTCATATGAGAGAGTGGTTCCTCTATCATGTGTTCAGTACTCTGTTATCTTTTTATGGTGTTGGTCCCCCACAATAATCGAGCTGGTTGTGTACTACTCCCCAATTATAATAGGTTTCGGGCCCTCTATCCATATAGTGGTACTCCCTTGTTGTGCTAGTGTGAGGTTCTTCATTTATAAAGTAGTAATACCACATTTCTAAGTAAAAACCGGGAGAGGATCTTCAATTGGAGTTGTGATCCCTCTTTCGTTGATTAATGTTCATGGAGAGGGCCTCTCCATTAGATATGTGTGATAACTATGTATGAGTTAGGTATCCCTAAATTTACTGAGTTGCAAGACATTATATATAGAAGAAATTGGGGTTTCATAGGTTAGTTAAGATCTATTATTCCCTCATCTATGGGCCAGTTTCACCGTGCAGGTCCGTCAGATCTCATTCATTAGAGAGGATGCATATAATGCATATTATTGATTAGTTTTCCCTCAACTATTTATAGTTGTGAGGGGTGGGTCAATTCACTAGTGTTTATTTCGGTTGATAAAAACTATATATGGAACTATTAGGTAGTTCCGGATGGATAATGTTTTTTTTGAAATACCATAAAAAATTGTAGATTCATTCCTGGTAAAGTGTATCTCTCGAATGGGTGCCATCATAGATGGATGAGCTTTTGGAGTGTGTTCTCCTGGTTTTTGTGCTATATTTAGAGCCTTGAGTTGAATCTTTTTATATGTTATGATCTTCAAACCTCCTGATACTTGGAGTCTAAGATGAGTATATATGGTTGTTTTCTTGGAGTCCTTGTGGTGTTGTCATATGTTAGGGTTTACACCCCTTGTCGACTGATCTAACTTGTCATGTTTGGTCGCATATGGTTCGAGATGGAGTTTCTCTCTCAATTAGGTTCCCTTTGTATTGCTTGAGAAGGTTTTTTATTTTTATTTTTCCCCTCTCCTATTTATTTTATTTTTTGGATCATCTACTAAGTATTTTTATACTCACCCCAACATAGGCTTTTCCCCAACATGTTGTGTCTTATATAGACCATAGTCCTTTCGATGGAGGACCCGAGGCAGGTGGAGCTTAGTGAGCTAGACTTACCGATGTGTTTACTGGATCTGGATCAAGGATATTTCCAATAGTTACTTTTGGTAGTGATCCCCTCCTTCTAAGTAGGTTTCATGTTTTTTAGTTTAATTTTGGTGTGCAATTGTTTTTCAACTTTCACTTTCAATACTTCTATTATTCTGTGGGTTGGGATAGATTTAAGAATGAATTTTACTTCCTATCATTTTATATCTCTTCACTATTATGCCATGGTGTTTGTGGGTTCATGCGTATTGGTATATTAGGAAATTTTGTACCATCTGTGTGATATTCCAACCTGGAACTAGTCGTGATATCATAGACTATTTTTGGTGGGCTTGGGGAGTTGTGGCCCAGACCCCCTCAGGTTGGGTCATGGCAGAGTGTTATTTGGGTTGGCTCTATTTTAGGACCTCAGTGTCATGTGTTTCATTTGGATTGCAATGAAACAATATTAGGGTGCTTTGGGTTTTGGTTTTAGGCTATAGAATCTATTATTGGTGAGGATGTTGATGTATCCATTAATTAAGACACTTATAACCAATTATTTACTCAGTATATTAAGAAACTAGTGGAAGTAGAAATAAATGGTACATACATCATATAGGATTGGGTTTTTGTTGTTTGTATTTTCCTTTTTGAGTCAGGTCCATAAATATATTCTTTGACTTTGTTGTGTCTTGATTCTGAGAAATATGACTCCATTAAGTAAACTAGATATGGTTCAACATTGTGATTGTGATGAAAATATGCCTTGTGATGATTCTTCAAAGTAGGGGACTGGTTCTGAGTAATTACCTTTAAGTGGTCTTTCAGTTGTGCCACCACCCATTGAGAAAAATGGTGTACTGGTTGTTCAAGACAACAATTCACATAGACTGAGTTCCCTACACGAGCTCTAGTGGTAGTGTCCTATAAGGTACTAGGTTGATATAGACCCTAGGACCACTGATGTCTAGCTCGAGGTATTTATGCATCTTTTATACTTAGTAAGGACACCTCCCAATTAGATTATGGTCCTAGCAGTGAGCTTTCTGAAGGTTTTAGTTAGGGGTGGTGGGGTTTAGGGATTTAGTATCATGATTACGTGATTCTCACTTAGGTAGAGTTCGATCGACTATTTAGGGAAGTGTTCTACCTAGACATGTTGAGATCAGTTCATATCTAGGATATTTTGAAGCTTCGATAGGGTTTCATGACTATGGAAGATTAATCTAAAAGGTTCATAGACCTATTTTGTTACTCCCTTGATATGATGTGCGGCCTATTATTCAATGCTCTCACAATTCAGCAAGCTCTATGCATAGTCATTATAGAGTTTGTTTTTTCCTTTTTCCTTACCACTTTTGCGAGGTTACTAGAGAAATCTCTTCTAGTATAGAGCTTCTAGGTGGAGGGGCGGGCATATGTTGCTTGTAGTCGTGGTTTAGAGGTTGAGGAATATACAACAGCTGGTAGAAGAAATATGATAGGATCATCATGTAAGAGGCACACCCATGCCCATACTGAGGCACATGGTCATGTATCACAAGATCATTGATGTGGATCAAGTCAGCCGTAGGATAGATGGTGTTATGCTTGCGACAACCCAGGAAATCATTCTAAAGATTGTCTGACCCACCATAATTCTAAGAGGAAGATGGACAATTGGACTCCTTGGTAGAGGCAGTGTTTAGAATAGGTATTTCCATAGGAGGGCGGACATAGCGGGGGATCTAGGATAGCAGCAAGAGGTTGCAGGTGGTTTGAGGTATTTCCATCACCACCCACAGGTGGTCCACGCTAGTATCAAGGAGCTGGAGGATGCGGTCGAGGATAGTTACATGCCATTGAGGCCATTTACTATGATGTTATGGGGATTAATAGATGAATTCCTTATGTCCATGAAAATTTTGGAAGTCACAATTGTCATATAGTATTATGGGAACAATTTTCTTTTTCATTCTTGATTGATTTTTAACTAGGGTGATGCAAGGCAACAATAGAACCTCGTTTTCGTAATTTGGATAGATGGCCTAGTAAGACCTAGTGAGCATTTGGGAAGAACTTTGTTTTTCCTTAGTACCCCTATGCATCATCTTTTTATGTGACAGGCTCGAGTTGGTTATGGGAAAGCTTTACATTACATACGACTCAGAAGTATGAGGGAAACTTCCCCCATTGAGATGAGTTTTTACAACATGAAAAAAACTGTGTGATCGAGTTAGTGATTCCCAAAGTGTAAAGTGTCAAGGTATACTAGAAAACTCCCTCACACATGTGAGTTTGGGGTGAGGTTGTACAATGGAGTGTTGGAGTGGGTCATATCCTTGAAAGTGGAGTTTTCCTACATGACCCTTTTTTAATGGTGGAGCAGAAGAGGGACATCTCTGTTTATAATCATTATATAGTACAAGAGTATGGCCCTATGATGTTTCCATATTTTTTACAGTTTTTCTATCATTCATACATATTTTAGCTGTAATTAGTGGGTGTGTAAGTGTTTCTCTTTTGGTGAACTGTGTTATAGTATGATGATTGAAGATAAAGGGCATAGAAAGAATGAGTGCTTAGGATTGTGAAGACTTATCTTGTTCAATTTTATCCTCATGTGATCGATATCAACATTGAATCCAAGGGTCTTGAGGAGGTTGTGAAACTGTTCATCCAACAATGGTTGTAAACTATTAGGTTACATTATTATCTGTGTCAGGGTAGTGAGTTGGCATACTGATAGACCTTATGACTATAAATAGACAATGATTATTGTTTTGTTTCACCCATTTTAGCTAATGAGACATGTAAAACTTTGTAGTGTGACTTCTCTTTATTGTAACTAGATGTAAGAGTGGTTTAAAATTGGTGTTTCCTCTCAATCCATGCTTGGAAGAAGCACCAGAACCCTTGGAGATTTTGCTGGCATGGGAGTTATGGTAGAGAGATCTGTTTCGTCCCTTGTGCATGGGCTTTCAATTTTCAGGAAAAAATCCCTAATGTGGGGTGAATTTAATGACATGGGTTTTGACTTGTAAGACTTCATAATATTTACGAAGCTAGACACCAATTCAATAGAGGAATCTGGTCCCCAAGATCCTTGAAGAGGTGATTTTAAAAATATTGAATATATTTTGTCTCGTGCATGCAGTTTCGATTAAAACATGGAATAACTCCACACAAAAATCCCCGATCAAATATCCAAGGCATTGGTCAAGTCCAGGACGTTTTTTTAAACTAGGTGCAACATAAAGTTATCTGCACTTGGAGTTTTGGGTGGAGGTGATTTTGGGGGGGGGGGGGCGTTAAGTTGTGGATTAATTAATTAAATTATGTTTTAATTAATTAACAAACCTAAACCTAGTAACCCCCCCCCCCTACATTCTATTTGGTTCATGACACAACCAAGAGGAGTTCACCCCTTATCTTATCCTCATATACCATTGGATTAGAATGGAATTAAATCCAAATCGATGAAGAAAGGTGTGGTCAATCACCATTTCTAAAATAGATCTTCATCATATTGAGATATAGCATGATTTGAGAATTATTATTTAACCAAAGATTCGACATTTCCCACTCAAGGTAGGAAGGTTTTATTTTTAGTCCTGCTCCCCCTCTTTGTGAATTCTTTTAAGGTTTTACATCCCAAATACAATTTCATGGTGTTGGTTGGAGTAGAGTGCCGAAGTGGGGGGTGAATTGAGTATCTATAAAAACATATGTTTAAAAGTTCACTTAAAAATATTCCCCAATAAAAATGAATACATGATAGTAAATCAAGGTAATACGGTTACAATAGTTTGACTATTCAAATAAGTTCTCAGTAATATCAATGTGAGTTATTAATACAACTTTTCAAGAAACTCTAAAAGGAAAAAACAGTTATAACTTCTATCCAAGACAAACTATGAAAGTAAAATACAGTTTTAAGAAATATAAAGTAAAATAGAGAAAGACTGGATTAAAAGTAATAGTCTATTAAACAAGTGGTTCAGTCTAAAGCCGAGACCTAATCCACTCTCCCTGGTTATCACTTACCACCAAGCAGTTTATATTGATAAACATGATCCACACCCTGGATCGGGGTAAACAACAGTACAAAGGACTGCCCAGGTCACACAACCTCTTCCACTATTCTTCATGGGTATAAGCTACCAATTCACACAAGTACCTTTTCCACACATATCCTTGTGAGTAAATAGGTGTAAGAAAATATGACAAGAAGGATATCTTGTATCCCCCAGTGTAATACTAGAGATAGTGGGTGTTTTATCACAGAAACACAAACTGCTCAGAAGCTAAAATAGTACACAACAAGGAAAAGATGATCAGAACTAATTATAAATGATTTGAGTGTTTCTCTATGTAGCTCTCGACTTGTAGGATGAAGCAGATGAAAATATCATGTCCTCTTGTGAAAAACAGATTATCTCAAGTCTAGTGTTCTTGTTCCAGTTCGATGAAGTAGGCTATGTAGCATGTGTTTTTCTTTGATTTGGTACTGTGAAGATGTCTAAGTCTATGATCTACAATAGTTCATCTATTATTGGGATCAATAGTTCTTTTTTTTCTTCAGTTGTATATTGTTTCATGCATTCACATCTAGTTTTTCCAAGCCTTGCTCCAGTGCCATGATTTTTTTTTCTTTTGGGGTGCATGTGTTTGAGCCAACATGATTCATGTATTCTTCACCTCATTACTCATAATGTCACATAACGTGTTAATAATGAAACATTAATTATGTCAGTTCCATTGAATGACTCAAAAATGATTGTTTGAAATTAAATTGAAAATGAAAAAATAGATTAATGAATGGTGTCACAGTTTTTCTTGAAACTGTATCACTTGGAAACTATGTCACTGGGAAATGGTGTCTTCTCCTTTTAGATTGAGGGTTGATATAGTCATGTTGCCACAATTACATTGAGATCATGAATTCGTATCACAGATGTGGTGTTAGGATCACGGTGTCTTGGGTAATGATGTCTAGTCCATTTCAAAACATTGAATTGTGTCTTGGTGATGGTAGTGAGGAACCAGTGTCACGGACATTATGAAATCTAAAACTGGTTACAGGGTCTAGATTATGGTTTATAGGTGACGGTGTCTAGATTACGGTTTCTGGGTCACAATTTCTGTATTACGGTGTCTAGGACTTTGCCAAAATCCGAAAGTGGTGGAAGACATACGGTATTCAGACTTAACCAAATATCTGTAAAACTATCTTTGGAAATAATATTCACATAATTAATTAGACTTAATAATTAACATAATAAAACATTATAGAAAAAAATTAAATATATTTTACAATATTCAAACATGATTTATAAGATTCTGAATTATGATCTTGTGAATGTTTCTACCATGAGTTTTAAATATTAAAGAAAAGGGAAACCAACCATCTATACACATGATTTGAGATAGATTAAACAATATTAATAGGAATTTTGATCATTAAAACATGAATAAAACTTGATGAGTCAAACAATCTCCCCCTTTTCGTTGATCCCAAATCATGGTATTTAGATGTGAGTTCTTATTATTCTTTCTCCCCCATTAGGGATTATCAAAAAGAAAATAATAAAAATAAAATAAACATATAATGAAGGTATGTAAGAGAATAAACAACAATGGTAAAAATTGCATTATAAATGTAGATAGAGTTCATTATAATCATGAGGAAAAAATAAAAAACATCCCTATCAAAAAAATCCTTCACTTCTATTCAGGGTCAACAGTATTCTCTTTTCTCATGGAAGAATCATCAGGAGAAGCCACAAGAGTATGAGTAGAGGTTGGAAAAGGGATTGAGCCAATTTTGAGAGAAGGAAGAGGTGCTCCTTCAAAAATAGAAGGTTCTAGAGTGGGTTTGGTTGAAGACCAAGGCAAGTATTGGTCAATTATAACAGGTCTGATCTAGCTCTGGGCCTGAGATAAAGGCATAGAGGTAGAAGAAAATGTAGGGGAGAGAGAAGGGGTTGATCTAGGATTCAAAGGTGGAGTTTTATAAGACACAATGGCAGTACTTTTCACATGAAGATATTCCTTCAACAATTGAATGAAATCAGTAATGATCTCACCACTACACAACACTGCCTTATTGAAATCATATTTGTTCTCCAAGATCTTTTCCAACATAGGAGTGAAATCATTCATCTTTTGGACTTGAGTATTGAAGGCTTGAGTGATAGGAGGAGTTTTTAAATTCTCTATAACTTGTTTGAAATGATTGGTCAGATCATACTTAGAGTAAATCATATTAAAGTATAAATCCACTTTCATAGAATGTTCTTCCTCGGTATCATTAGAAATATTTGATTAAATCCACACTAAGTCAAGTGCTCGGACACTATTCTTGATGACACCAGAAAAACTTTCCTTTTCAAAACCACTTAAAACTAATTTAAGTTCTTCTTTAACAATAGTTCTGATCAAATCACTGTCTATATATTAAGATGGCTATCTAGAGGCATCTGAAGCTGTAATGGATGAAGTGAGATAATTAAACTGATTTAGAACTTTCTATAAACAACCCTTATACTATTTAGTCATATTCTTAAGGCCAACAACAAGCGCAAAAATTTCATTTACTATCTTTATGTTCCTCTCAACCACTTTTTCGTATATTGAAGTAATATTTGGTTGAATCATAGATGCAAATTTCTATGGAATCTGATCAGTAACATCCTCAATAGGCTGGGAAACATGAGCTTGTTCAGTTTGCAACACATTTTTTATATCTTCAACCATAGATCTGAGAGACTTTACCTCATCACTCAAATATGTTTTCACAATTATAACTTCTTGTATTTCATGAAGTATATTTGGTTGAATTTTTCATATGATTTTATCTTGTAGCAAGACAACATCCCTTTTACTAAGATTTCTCTCAGGATAAGGCTGTGGTTTCATGATCTTTTAAAATCCATCCAACAGAGTATATTTAAAAGTTTTCAAATCACTATGAATCACAGAAATAGAAGGTTATTGTGTAGGTTTAGGAATATGAGCTGAGATAGGTTCAGGCTCCTTAGTAGAGATTACTTCTAGATAATAAACTGGTTTAAATGGAAACATAGTGGAAAGATCTATGCCTTTAACCGATGCCTTAGGGGTATTTTCCATATCAATGTAGCTAGGAAACTTATATCTGGTATCCATAGTACATTGATCAATAGGATTGGGAACTAGAACACTTTCTAGAATGGGGTTTTTCTTCCCCTCAATAGTTTCATCTCTTATGGGAAAAAGAGATTCAGTTTCTTAACATATTTATAAATTTTTATCTCTAATAGGATCACCCATTTCCTTTATATCCAGCTAAAAGGCATGTTCCATTCTTTCCTCAGTAGATAAGATAATTTTAGGATTAGTTTGTTCTTTTAATTATTCCCCAACAATAGCATCTTCTTCAATTCAAGGTTATTTTTCGAAATGCTCTTCATGAATTACTTTTTATTTTATACTATAAGAAATTTATTTTCTAGAAATAGGTTCTTCAATTGAATCTACACTTCTTTCAGTAACATGTACATCCTTTTCAACTACATTTTGTGGAACAGGTATACTATTGTCTTCATTTTCCAGGAAACTTCTTTCGTTAGGTGCAACAACCGCATCTCCTACGTCTTTATCTAAAGAATCTACAACTTTATATAGTTCCAAACTAGGATCATATATGTTCTTAGGACTTTAATGGTTTTAAACTAGATGAAACGTTTCATAAAACCTTTCATTGTCCTCCACCCAAGACTTCTTCCATGGATTCCACATTATATTCATCCTTCTGATTGTATCCTTTGAGATACAGAACTCATAACCATCAACGACATCTTCATTCAGGCCAAATACTTCTTTAGTAGATAGAATTGCAGAGATTAATCTTGAATAGAACAAAGAGGTATACTTTAAACTTTTCTTGATCATTACACACATGTGATGTATAATACAAATACAAAAATTAATATTATGCCCATTTTTTATAATTTGTATCAATAATATGTCTTGATACATAAGAGTAGAAAAATCCCCCGTATTTAGACTTATAATATTTTGGATAATCAAAAATAGCAACCTATTCTCACCATCCAACTCACCAATAATTTCCCTTCATTACTTCTTATTTCCATTAAAACTTCCTAGGACCTCTTCTAAGACAAAGACATCACTAGAGGGAGAATAACCACATTAGTAATCCTAAAATATTCCTTCATAAGGTATCCCTAGGAAGTTGGCCCATAACCTCAAGGAAAAAGTAAACCTTTGACCATTAATCCAGCTTCTTACAACAAATCCCTCTACAGTATTGAATGTGAACTGGAAATACTGATAAAACTAAGAAACATGTTTTGGATAAATCAACCTTTTCTCATTTGTGAACTAGTTTTATCATACCTTCTCTTCTAGTACTTTCAAAACTAGTGACTTACTTGCTAGGAACCACATTGGACAGACTTCATTTTATAGTACTACTATTATCTCAGCAAGATTTAGATTCAATGGTCCCTCAGGCATTACTTTCAGTACCATTTTCACTTTCATCTAATATCTACTCTTCTCAGGAGTTGATGAAGATGGGTGCTTCATTTTAGGCATTCAACGTGGGTTCAAGAGAGATGAAAGGATAAAAGAGGACTAAAGGACTGAAAGAGAAGAGGTTCGGTTTTGAGAGAAGTGATCTCGAGTGAAGAAATGAGTGAAAGATATTGGGTTTTTATCATTTAGGGATTTCAAGGGTCAAAAATTAAAAAACATGGTAAAAGAACAATAAAATAATCAACACAGCAATACAAGAAATAAAATTAATGGAAAAGAAAATTGAGTCATTATAGTGATACCCGAACAAGTTTTTATGTGTCATCATTATGGTGTGACTCCAAACAGGGTGACCATATCATTAAGAGAGTAAGATTAAGATAGTAACTGAGAGACAGTAACTCTGATATTATAAACATGAGACATTAACTTGTGAAACCATGAATCATTAAACCATAAATTTTGAAAATAGTAAGTGTAACACATTAAGTGTGAGATAGTAAGTTTGAGGCCATAAACTTTTTTACTTAATACTTATCATCCCTAATTCATGTACAACTTAGTCTATCCATTCAGAATTTAATGGTTTAGTAAATATATCAGCAAGCTGTTGTTTAGGGCCAATGAATTCCAAAGTGATATCACCTTTTTGATAATGATCTCTCAAAAAGTGACGACTTACATTAATATGCATTTCCCTAGAGTGTGAAACAAGATTCTTTGAAATGGTGATAGTACTTGTATTGTCACAATATATAGCTACATGTCATAATTGATATCGATAGTCTAGTAATGTGTGTTTTATCCACAAAATTAGTGAAAAACAACTACTAGTAGCTATGTATTCAGCTTTCGCAGTAGATAATGCAATATATTATTATTTTATACTACACCATGACACTAGAGACTTGGCTAAAATGCAAAATGTTTCAGTGGTTCTTTTTCTATCTAACCTGCAACCACCAAAATCAGCATCAGAATAGCTAACTAACTCAAATTATTATGCACTAGGATAGAACAGAACTAGATTGGGTGTATTTTTTAGGTAACTGAAAATCCTTTTAAAAACATTAAAATGCGACTCTTTTGGGTTTTTTTGAATGTGAACACACATACATAAAATAAACATAATATCAGGTCAGCTAACAGTTACGTATAGTGAGCTTCCAATCATTCTTCTATAAGTTCTTTGATCAACAGATTTTCCAACTTCATCAAGATCCAACTAACAATTAGTACTCATTAAAGTATTAGTACATTTAGTGATGTCCAAGCCCAAATGTTTTAGAAGATCTTTAGCATATTTTATTCGATTTAAAATAATACCTTATTTATATTGAATGATTTTAAATCCAAGAAAGAATTTTAGTTAACCCATTAAACTCATTTTAAAATCATTTCTCATTATTTTAGAAAACTATATAAATAATGAATTTTTTGAAGATACAAAAATAATATCATCTACATAAATCTGAACTACTAAAACATCATTATAATTTTTTTATAAAATGTGTAGGACCAGCTATACTGTTTCTAAAACCATTGGAAATAAGAAAAGTACTTAATCTATCATACCAAGCTCTTGTAGCTTTCTTAAACCATAAAAATATTTTAATAATGGATTCAAGTCTAGATACTGGTGGAAAGGTCTCCTCATAGTCTTTATTTTTGACTATAGCATTGTAAAACCAATCTAGATTTTTTTCTAACTATGATACCAACTTCATCTACTTTACTTATAAACACACACTTAGTGCCTATGTTAAAAATATATTTTGGTCTATCAACATGTTTCCAAACTTTTTTTCCTTTCAAAATGATTAAGTTAGTCTTGCATAGCCATTACCCAAAATTCATCATTGATAGCATCATTGATGTTTTTATGTTCAAGTTGGGAAAATAAATCTTCATGTTCAACTTGATTTATAATAGAATATCTGGTTTGTGTTCTTTTATCTAAATCTCCAATAAAAACATCTAAAGAATGGTTCTTAAGAGATCTAATAGCTTTAGAAAAAGTGGGGCTAGTGATTTTAGTCTTCCCATCAGGTTTGGGTTCATTATGGATTGAATCTGGAGAATTTACAAAACTAGAAGTTTTAACAGATTTCTTTACAAGATGGTCATAAAATTTATCATTGATATCTAGATTTGAATTATCATCTTCAACATTCTCTAGAGAGGTATTAGGCTCATGTGGATCAGTATCGTCAAACTTTACATGGAAAGATTCCTCCACACATTTGGTTATTTTATTAAATACTCTATAGTCTTTACAAGATATTGAATATTGTAGAAAGATTCCTTCATCACTCTTGGATTAATATTTGTCAATATTTTCCTTGGTATTAAGGATATAGACTTTGCAACCAAAGACATTGAAGTAGTTCACTTTGGATTTTCTATTGGTCCACAACTCATAAAGAGTCTTCTTGAGTATAGGTCTAATTAATACTCTATTAATAATATAGAATCCTATATTTATAGCTTCATACCAAAAAATCGGTAAGTCATTTTCACTAAGAATGTTTCTAGAAAATTTCTTGCATGGCCCTATTTATTCTTTCTACAAATCCATTTTGTTGAGGTGTTCTAGTAGAATAGAAATTATGACTATATACATTTTGTGAGAAAAAGGATTCAATCTCTTGAATTTCAAATTTGAGGCCATAGTCACTTCATAGAGATTTAATTCTAATTCCACTATGCCTTTCTACCACTTTAGCATGCTTGGTGAAATGAGAGTAGGATTCACTTTTATGAGCTAAGAATAAGGTCCAAGTATTCCAAGAAAATTCATCTACAAGAACATAAATATAGTGATTCCCATTTAAGATAGAATCTCTATATGGTCCAAACAAATCCATGTTAACCAACTTGAGAGGTTGAGAAGTTTAGACTTCTATCTGATGTTTGAAGGAAATTTTCTGTTTCTTTACCTTTTTACCAGGATTACACACATTAGAATTTAGAAACTCTATATTGGGTATATATTTGAATAAAATTTTTCTAGTTAGCTTTCTAAGGGAGTGAATATTACAGTGTCCTAGTATTCTATACCAAATTCAATACTCTTTGTGAAATACACTTAAACATGAAGCACTTTGAGAAACTAAAGATTCTATGTTAACCAAATATACATTTTCATTACTTATTTCAGAAAATACTAATTTATTTTTAGAATAAAAAACATTACACGCATCATTTTCAAATTTAACATGGAATTCATCATCACATAGTTCTGAAATACTAATCATATTATATTTCAGTCCATAAAAAAGTACTTTAGAAATTAAAACTGAGTTAGAGTAACTGATTTGGCCTAGGACAATAATTTTTCCTTTTTCATTGTCTCCAAAAGTGACATGCCCACCATCAATCTTTATTAGGTTCTTGAAACATTAATATTATTCTTTCATGTGTATTGAAAACCCACTATCCATGTACCATAAGATTTTATAGGATCTCTTGAAAAAAATTTCCTACAAAATAGTCATATAAAAATAGACTTCGGTACCCATGGTTGTTTGGGTCCAGTAATATTAAAAACTAACTCTTTAGAAACTCACATCTTCCTCATAGGATTCCTATAATAATTATGTAATGTATTTGAGAAATAAACCATAATTTATCTAGAAAAACTCTAAATAGTAGAGGATGTATCATAGTTTGAACTAGAATAATGTTTTCTAAACTAGGAATAAAGCTTTATGTTCTTGATTTAGAAACAAAATTAGTTTTTCCAAAGTTTGTTTTTTCAGGTAGATAGCCAATACCAGTAGTGTATTTAAGGGAAATTTTTTTCCCTAGGATTTGTACCTAGATATATTTACAATTAGTAAACCATTCAAGGTCCTTTTTCAATTTCTCATTAGATATCATTAATTCATTGTTTTCTTTGAGTAATTGAAAAATTTTCTGTCTTTATATAGAAAGTTCAGATTTAATAGTTTAGGAAATAGCATTCTATTTATCTAAAGACTTGTATTTATCTTTTAGTTCATTACATGTCTCTTCAATCATATTTCAATACTCAAACATTTCTTCTTTGGAAATATTTTCAAAATCACTTTCATCTCCAAAATAATAGGAATTTTGTAAAGGAGTTTCTAGGATTACCTCATATGTGTTTCTCATGAAACACATGTTGGATTTATTATCTTGTTCATCATGTGAAGACTTTAAGTCACTGGAAATATCTTTATAATCACTCCAAGTTGCTTTCATTTCCTTTTTATAATTTCTATCTTTGTACTCATATTTCTTTTTATAATTGATCTTGGGACAGTCATCATTTACATGTCTCTTTTTCTAACATTCATAACATATTATCTCCTCAAAAGTTTCATTTATTTTCCAATCCATATTCTAGCATCCCTTTTGAATATTTTTTTTGAAGTTAGGCTTTTTGAAAAATTAATTCCTTTTGTAAAATTTCTTAAACCTTATGGCTAATTGGACCGTCTCCCCATCACAATCGAGTGATTATTGTTCCCTGCTGGAACATTCTATAGAGGCTTGTACTTTCTCCTTTTCTTTTTTAGAGGAAGTGGTCTTTAATGCCACATATTTTCTTTTCTGTTCATCCCCCTCTTCCTATTCGACATTCATATCTTCTTCATAAATCATTAGTTTCCCAATTAGTTCTTTGACATGTAATTTTCTGACATCACATGATTCTCTAATAGAGATAGAATTCCATCTCCATCTATCATATAGGCATATGAGAATTCTCACAATTTGTTCTTTGGCAGTAACATCTCTTCCCAGAGATATCAGAGTGTTTACTATTTCATTGAACCTGATATACATTTCAAAAATAGTCTCATCAGGCTTCATTTTAAAATTATCATATTTAATAGTATATGTGTTAAGTCTCATTTCTTTATCACTAGAAGTTTCTTCATGTGAAACAGAAAACGTATCCCAAATTTCATGGGTTGTTTTACTTGTACAAATTCTGCTAAATTCCTCATCTCTTAAAGAGAAATATATGAAATTAATGGATTTGTAATTATTGTTATAAGCCATCTTAGTTGGGTCAACCCATATAGTTATAGTAGTAGTAGGAATCTCACACTCATCAATAATGGAAGACCAGATTTCAAAACCCATACTTTCTAAATGCATTTTCATTTTAATTTCCCATTGTGCATAATTAGTTACATTAAATAATTGAGGTCTATTATTACCATCACCTTCATGTATATTATCCATAATAAAGAAATACTTTTAAACAGATACAAATTTTGGACTATCAAAAATTTATAGATCTTTAAAGTATAACTAAAATCACAGTTTGAATGATTTTAAAACATATCCTTAAATAGAATAAACCCCTATGATACTAAATGTTGGTCTGGGTAGAGTACTCAAGAGGGGGGTGAATTGAGTATATATAGAAATTTCTATTAAAAAGTTAACTTAAAAATATTACCAAATAAAAATGAATACATTCCAGTTAGTCAAGGTAATATGGTTATATTAGTTTGACTATTCAAATATCTTCTTAGAAGATTTATTAATTCTCAGTAAAAATCAATGTGAGTTATTGATAAAACTTTTACAGATATTGTAATAGGAAAAACAATTATAACTTCTATCCAAGAAAAACTATCAATGTAAAATATTGTTTTCTAAAATATAAAGTAAAATAGATAAAGATTAATTAAAAGACACGGTAGATAAAACATGTTGTTAAGTCTCAAGTTGAGCCCTAATCCACTCCACTTGCTGGTCACTTGCCACCAGGTAGTTTATATTGATAAACACGATCCACACCCAAGATCGGGGTAAACAGCATCACACATGATTGTCCAGATCACACGACCTCTTACACTCTTCTTCATGGTTATAAGCTACTAGGTCACCCAAGGACCTCATCCACACTTATCCATGGGAGTAAATAGCTGTAAGAAAATGTGATAGAAAGGATATCGTGTATTATATAGTTTAATACCAGAGATAGTGTGTGTTTTATCACATACACACACTTCTTGAAAGCTAAAAATAGTACACAACATAGAAAAGATGATGATAAAGGATTTGAAATTCTCTAAGTGTTTCTTTATGCCACACTAAATTTTTAGGATAAATTAGACGAAAATATCAAGTCCTCTTGTGAAAAATGAAGTATCGCAAGTCTGGTGCTCTAGTACCAATTCAATGAAGTAGGCTATGTGGCATGTGTTATTATTTGAGTTTGTACTGCAAATATGTTTGAGGCTCTGATCTACAACATTTCATCTATTCTTGGGATCGAGAGTGCTTCATGTGCTCTTCAGTTGTATATTGTTTCATGCATTCACTTCTCATTTTTTTGTGCCATGCTCCAGTGCCACGCTTTTATTTTTATTTTACTATTCATGTGTTGTATATGATAGTATGAATGTATTCTAAACCTCTTACCTTTTACTATTAGGTGACATGTCCACAAAGAAACATTAATTACATTAGTTCCATTAAATAACTCAAATATGACCACTATAATTAAATTTAAAATGACAAAATAAATTAAATAATGGTGTCATAGTTTGTCTTGAAACGATATCACTTGGATATAGTGTCACTTGAAAATGGTGTCTTCTCCTTTTCCATTGAGCGGTGAGATAGTCACGATTCCAAAATTGCATTTATATTAGGAACTGATAGCACAAATGGAGATTCAGGATCACAGTGTATCTGGTAACGATGTCTAGTCTTTTGTCAAAACATTGAATGGTGTCTTGGTGATGGTAGTGAGGAACTGGTGTCACAGAAGTTATGAAATATGAAATAGTTTAATCTGTCTGAGTCACGGTGTCAGGATTACATTGTCTGGATCCCAATGTCTGGATTACGGTGGCTGGGTCATGGTTTCTGGATTACGGTGTCAGGAACATTGCCAAAATTCAGAACTGGTTCTAGACTTACGGTTTCTCATACATAGACATATATCTGTAAAATTTTCTTAGGAAATAATATTCATAGAATGAATTATACTTTTGAATTAAAATAATAAAGCTTTATATATAAAAAATTAAATATGTTTTACAATATTCAAACATGATTTATAATATTCTGAATCAGGATCTTGTGAAAGTTTATTCCATGGGTTGTAAACATTAAAGAACATGGAAATGAACCATCTCTACAAATGATTTGAGAGAGATTAAAAACTATTAAAAGGATTTGTGATCATTAAAACATGATTAAAACATGAGTATTTCAACACTAGGGATCCCTTCTAAGTAGATCTATAGGTTTTGGGGTAAATTGTGGTAAATCAAGGGTTTTTAAGGTAATTCTAGACTGTACGTACCGTTTACATGACTTTTATTAGGGAGAGACACACCATGTATCCCTTTATGTTCTAGCCAGATGAATTTTTGGATCTGCATGTTGTGTACTTGGGATACACATCGTGCAGTGACCCAAACCATGTATCCTTGGGATATGGATTGGGAAGAGATGGGAAATAAAATGTACATGTACAATCACATGGCCAAAGTACAT
The DNA here is from genome assembly GCA_963277665.1 of Viscum album. Lineage (NCBI taxonomy): Eukaryota > Viridiplantae > Streptophyta > Magnoliopsida > Santalales > Viscaceae > Viscum > Viscum album. The sequence continues at coordinate 293,637,991 of OY728139.1, forward strand.
GGACTTGGGGTCTGGAACATAGAAATGAGAAAACTACATGGTAAGGTGGCCATTATTCATGAACATGTTGTATAGTATGGGATACAAGACATTTAAAGGACATGGTTGGTCGGTCTGTGTAGAAGAGGAACACAACCATTGGCCAAGTGAAGTGGTGTAGAGACCCGTATCCTGACGTACATGGACATTACATTACATTTGTGGAATACTTAGTACATAACAAAAACACACACACAAGGACCGTAATAGTTTAGTGTCTTTGGAAACTCGGAATATAATCTTCTAATCGTGGTGAAAGATCTTCAACATCTCCCATAAAGATCTTTTTTTTTACCTAAAACCTTTCATTATATCCTGGGGAAAAGAAAACATAAAAGGGTGAGCTCAAATGCTCAGTAAGGGTAAACAAAAGAAATATCAATCACATCATATACATAAGCACATAACTTTTGGAAATCTTAACCTGCAAAAGAGATCATAATTTCATAACATGGGGTAAATCATGGTAGTGAAATGTAATCACAATAATCATAACATAAAACATGAAACTTTGTGGCATTCACACATAATCATAGAGAATCATTTCTTGTTAGTCAAGACTCATTGCCAAGACTATCTTAGTGGACAAAGTCCCTTTCTGAATCGAGTAACCCTCGTTTCAGTCCTGTTTCACTGAACCGGTATAACCTACCATTCCAGCCATGTCTATCTCATGAGATATAAAATCTTTACCCAATGCATTGGAGGGAGATATAGGTCCCACCCATCTTATAATGAATCCTTTCTTATGTGTTCCCCATAATCATAAACCATACATCATAGCGTAACCCATGTAATAAAAATGGAATTCTTAAACAACATGACATCATAAAACCATTCATATAAGATAAATGAATTCATAAACATAATTCCATCACAACATAGTCGAATAAATGTAAAAATATGGATAGAAACAGAACCCTTTATTATCTTAGATGGAAAATAATTTTGATAAAACACTTGAAATGAATTCTTGAGGAAAATATCCTTTCTTCTTCAAAAACATTTTTCCTTTCTTAACATGTCATACAACTTTAAACTAAAAGAAGTTGATTAAAAATAAACTTGAAGACTTGTAAAGGAAGCTTCTTGTAAATAATGTTTTAAAAATCCATTCATGCCGTATAAGTTAAAAAAAACGTACTTTTGTCGGAAAAGTCAAAAAGTACCTCGTACGAAAAACGATAAAAGATTCCTTTCATATCTTTTACTAAAAACTCACCGAAGGGTGAAATTGGATTTAAACAATTGTAGGTGGATGTAAATAATATTACATATTGAGGAAACATGGATGTGGATGATAAAATACACCCCAGTAATTACCAAAGTAAAAACAATCTCGGATAAAAATGAGATTGTGATATTTCCCTTACCTTAGGTCCGATTTGCTTTGTTCGTGTCCGAAGCTCCTGTATAATGGTTTAAATAATGTTATTTACTTATTCCAGAATCATACATATTGATATGATATCATATATGGTCATATTATTAGCTTCTTGTTAGTAATATTTCATTGTTACTTGTTACTCGGGTCTTTATAACTTTTTGTTCTTATGCGTGTTTTGTCGAATAAATTCTTATTCTTATCTTTAGGTTATAGATAATTCATTTACAGAATGATATTAGTGTAGTATATACCATATTCATTCATTCAATTCATTTATATAATCATTATGAAATGAAGATCATGTAGAACGAGTCGCATCACATCGTGGAGACAGTATTCCGTACGTACGCACGAGTGATGATATCGTTCCTATGATCGTGGAATTGTATTGGAGTATATATATATATTATTTAAGTATCAATATTACTTCATAATAATCATATATAGTTACTCATTACACCATTATACCCATCCTTGTAAGGTGGTGGTGGAAAATAGATTACACCACGGCGTGGAGACGGTATTCCGTACGTACGCACGCGCAGTGATTTCTTTTTCCGTAGGATGGATAGATGGTGAAATAGGGTTGTTTCATACTTATAATAACATATCAGTATATGAGTGATACTGATGTTATTACTTCATAATGAAACAACCTAATAAGAAGAAGTGGAAGAAGAAATAAAGATGAAAGAATTGGTAACGGTAATTACCTCTTCTTTGAAGCGCCTCTTTGAGACCTCCTCTTAGGGCACTAAAATTGGTCTTTGAGGAAGACCAGAACCTCTAGGATGTTTCTAGGGAAGTGGAGAAGAGATTTTGGCAGGGTTTGGCCGAGCTTGAGTGCTCAAATTGGTGTGAGGAGGAGGGGGAGGAGGTGTCCGTTTATAAGGGAGGAGAGGGGCACCTTAGGAATATCTCAAAATATTATTTTATATTAAAGTCAAAATCGGTTTATAATGGTTCCAAAGGGTCTTATTTCGAAGATAAAGTGGGGATGGGTCGAAATCCTATCAACCAATAGGATTTAGACAAGTTTAGGTTATTATTTTAACCTTATCAATTAGATTTAACTCTAAGTTAAATAATTTAACTTTTACCGTGTCTTTTTGTTTTCTTTCACTATATGGTTAATAAACTTACTATAACATGCCAAAAGAACCCCAAATTGTATATTATTAATAAATATATCCTCATATAAGTCATTTGGCCGAACCTTAGATTTTTAGGAATAAAATAACAATTAATAATATAATATTTGATTTAAAAACTATTTTGTGTCAATTTTGACACTATTTGATATATGATTTTTGTGAAAGTCATAACAGAATTATATGTTCGAACCAAGTTGATTAAATCAACACTAATATATCATAGTAACCTAGAACATTAGTTTAAGTCATAAAAAGTCTCAAATTACATTCATTTGAGCATTTATAACATCAATTATGTTAATATTTCCTTAAAAGGGTAATTACTGCATCATCGTTGTGTCATAAATAAATTAATTTATTTAAAGTCTAAAAATTATAAATAAAATATCATTATGTATTAAATCTTTTTATCTTTCTAATGAATATTTATAGTCGAATTTATCTTATGTATAACCCCATATTAAAAATGTTTTAGTTATTAAACTTTGATTTTAACTATTTTAACTATTCATTAAATAATATAATATTAAATTTCATAATCTAATCCAAGTGGACCTAAATGGTCATATTATATTCATAAGGTTGTTTTTGGTCGAATTACACTTATCCAATAGAATTAGGACATGTGTTATGGTAATAGTAATATCATATTTACCCTTAGTTACCCTATTTACTATTAACCGTGGTAAAAAAAAGTAAAAAGTTACTATTCACCAAAAATTATTTTCATCTCATTGAACCACATTTTACTTACTGACATCAACCGTGTCTCTCGGATTTTTGAAATTCCATTCACAGAAGCGGTAAAATTAAGATTTATGAAGAAATTAATTTTTTTTTAACTACCACTTAGTAGTTTCACTATTCATCAAAAATTGGTGTTTTTCAGAACAATGCCAAAATTTCATCCTAAGCTATATTTCATATTCCGAATTCAAAAATGAAGTCTATTTTACCAAATTCATATCATAGAATTTGCATTAATTAATTTTATAATTAAATCCCGTTGTTAAAACAAATAGCGTGTTTTTAAGAAACAATATCTATCAAAAGATTGACACTTGATTATGTCTGGTTTAAATGTGAAATTACATCCAATGACCAACATTGTATTAAATTTTAAAAATATATTCTAAGTATACTTTAAAACCACTCAAATTAATAATTTATCACTATTAATTATTTCGATTAAAAAAGTTGTTTTTAATTATAATTTAGTAATTTTCACTATTCGTCAGAATATGAAAGTTATCCGAAAAATACCAAAATTTCACCTTAGGCTAAATTCGATACTCCGAATCCAAAAATGAAGTTCATTTTGTAAAATAAGATTTACAGAGTTTTAAAAAGTGGTTATTACTATTCATAACGGCTAGTTTTAATAATATTTTAATAGCATATCGTTGTTTAGTGAAACTCGGTATTGCGTATTACACACGCTATCGAGGAAGGTCGTGATTGCGTGTAATGCAAGGCAAGTCAAGGATGCGTGTTGTGCAAGCTCCTTTTGGTGTAGCGTACAACACAAGACTTTAATAAAATTAAAAAGAATATTTTTTTTATAAAATCTTGGGCTGTTACATTCTACCCCCCTTAAAATGAATTTCGCCCTCGAAATTCGTCGGGGTTATAAATGGTTTACTATTCGAAAGTTTCTTTAATATAAACCCACATCGTAAAAAGGAATATCAAAACCAATCTTTAAAAACAAAAGTATGAAACGTAATGGTTACCCAAATAAACTAATCATTGGGTTTCCACATAGGTGAAAATATGGATATGGAAGAGAAATCTAACCATCATGTTCTGATGGAGAGTGGTAGAGAACATGGCTATGGAAAAGCCAGTAATCACAAATCCATAGATTTTTGATGATATAAGGTACCATCTGATTCATCAGGTATAAGATCACTAGGACAACATTTTTGGTTTTCAAGATCATTTCCCTAAAGTTGAAAATTTGAATTAGAATAAATACTTACTTTATTTTGGTACAATCTCACTGTTGTTCGTGCCTTGAACAATTTCCACTTCATCTCTTAAATAAATGAAGTTGAATTTGTTATTCATGAAGTGTTAGCAGATCATGTTATAGAATGACGGGTCATTCCATCTGTCTCAAACAAAATGTTAGCAAAAATTATATGCATAAGTCGATCTATAGTGAGATTAATCATATATGGTTCCTAAAATGGACTTATACTTCATATATCATACTGCTTAATATAATAAAACTAGTTTCTACTAAACAGGGACTTCCTGTAGGCCAGTGGTAGGCGATAAAGGCCAGTCGCACTTCGGTTGTGGGTTCGATTCCCACAGCCTTGTCCGAAGCGATGGGTTGTCGCCCATCCTGCAGGTTGTCCTTTTTCCAAAACTATATAACATCCCATCAATAATATCAAAAAAACAAACAATACTAACTTATGTCCAACATAATCCATTCCAATCTTTTAGGCTTATCCATAATACTGCAGTTGACTCTCATAATATAGTGAAAATGATTACCAGAGATTTAACACCATCATCGATCCCCATATATCATAAGATATGTTTTGTTGGTCACATTCCAAACATTCAAAGTCCTTAATCGTGTATTCTCTTGAATACCTTAGTGAAAACATGAATGCAGTTAAAAGTTAACACCTTCCACATACTAAAATCTTCAAAATTCTATATATTCGAACCATGATATCACTTAGTCCTTATATCAGTCATGAGCTCATGAATACTGTTAAACATTTCATTTTCTCGTTTTCCCTTCATTATGCGCATAATATCTCAATCACTTTGAATACCACATTAGACCAATACATAAATATTCCAATATTCCAAGATACAACATTATTTTGGAATCCCATTACATAAACACTTAATCATTCCACCACATCGTTGTCATATTCAACATTGCCAATAGTGATCGCATGTGACTTCCCTTTGTCCTTTGCCTTAAGCGGTTGCTCATGTCGATCATCACTAACCCTTTGATTAGGGCATTTATTAGCATAATGCCCCATTTCCTTGCACTTGAAGCATTGAAGTGTTGGTTGTACGTTCTCTGCAGTGTTTGCTTTATTCACTTCATTAGAATCCCATTTTCCATTACTTCGACACTCAGCTGCTCGATGACCTTCTTTTCCACACTTAAAACATTTTCTAGTCCCTTTAAGACAATCCCCACCATGCTTCTTTCCACACTTTGTGCATAAGGAAACATTCATCTTCTTTTCACCATTATTCTGAGTTTTCTCCTTGAACTCCATCTTTCATTTCTTGTCAAACCCATGAGATGGATATGTAACACCAACTTCCATTTCTACCTTGATAGCACAACGCACAATTTCTTCATAGCTACTGAAGTCTCTTATAGCTAATGCCCTTCGAAGACTTGGTTTTAAGCCACTGAAAAATCGATCAACTTTACTTTCAGGTTGGATGATAATACCAGAAGCATACCTTGCAAGTCTTGTAAAATTCGCTTCATAGGTACCAACAGATTCATCATCCCTTTGCTTCAGTTCAAGAAACTCTTTCTCTATCTTTGTTCGGAGAATACGAGGGAAGTACTTATTGGAAAATAAGTTCTTGAACTCGTCCCATTCCATAGACTCAATTTCATCCCTTTGCCTCGTATTCTTAATAAGATTCCACCATTGATCAGCATCTCCTTCCAAACGATACACTGCTAGGATGACTTTATCATGTTCAGAACATTGAAGAACTGAAAATATCTTTTCAGTAGTACTAATCCATTGTTCAGCAACTAATGGATCAGTAGACCCACTGAAAGAAGGTGGACGCTGCCTCATGAAGGATTCAACAGAATGTTGCTCCTTCCTTTGCTCATTTGGAAGTCCTGCATGATTCATAGCTTGAGAAAGTTGTGTGAGCATGGCTACAAGATTTTGCATTCCGGCTCCCATATCGTTTGGTTTCTCAGGGGGACAATCATTGCATTGCCCATCACATTCCGCATTAACACGGTTCCTTCGGGTTCCAGCCATCGTCTAAAACCCCAAAAAAATAGTATGAGAGGAAAAAATCATGCTAGGGAAAACAACATAATAAAGGGGTAGTACCCTCAATATCTAACATCTTAGGTTAAATTCGAAGATCGTTAGCGCAATTCTAGGACTATAACCTATACGTATACTTAACCTTAGAGACATCCCTAGACATACCTTTGAAATATCTCTAGGGATCTCACTAACGTTTTCGCATCCTAGTTTCCAAAGGTTGACTAAACCTTTCCTCTGATACCAACTATAACGGTCTGGAATTACTTCCAGTGGACTATAATTGATACCTATCAGAGAACTCCATGGGCGGCTACACCCCCTAGGCGGGACACACCACCATCCCCAGTGGCGGCCATTTCCTCATGAAGCCCTTGGGCGGAGAGCCATGCTTCTTCCAACGCTCACATGTGAGAGTTCCCAAGGATCGGATACATTCCTACCTCCTTTGCCTCTGATACCAACTGTGGAGACCCGTATCTTGACGTACATGGACATTACATTACATTTGCGGAATACTTTGTACATAACAAAAACACACACACAAGGACCGTAATAGTTTAGTGTCTTTGGAAACTCGGAATATAATCTTCTAATCGTGGTGAAAGATCTTCAACATCTCCCATAAAGATCTTCTTTTTTTATACCTAAAACCTTTCTTTATATCCTGGGGAAAAGAAAACATAAAAGGGTGAGCTCAAATGCTCAGTAAGGGTAAACAAAAGAAATATCAATCACATCATATACATAAGCACATAACTTTTGGAAATCTTAACCTGCAAAAGAGATCATAATTTCATAACATGGGGTAAATCATGGCAGTGAAATGTAATCACAATAATCATAACATAAAACATGAAACTTTGTGGCATTCACACATAATCATAGAGAATCATTTCTTGTTAGTCAAGACTCATTGCCAAGACTATCTTAGTGGACAAAGTCCCTTTCTGAATCGAGTAACCCTCGTTTCAGTCCTGTTTCACAGAACCGGTATAACCTACCATTCCAGCCATGTCTATCTCATGAGATATAAAATCTTTACCCAATGCATTGGAGGGAGATATAGGTCCCACCCATCTTATAATGAATCCTTTCTTATGTGTGCCACATAGTCATAAACCATACATCATAGCGTAACCCATGTAATAAAAATGGAATTCTTAAACAACATGACATCATAAAACCATTCATATAAGATAAATGAATTCATAAACATAATTCCATCACAACATAGTCAAATAAATGTAAAAATATGGATAGAAACAGAACCCTTTATTATCTTAGATGGAAAATAATTTTGATAAAACACTTGAAATGAATTCTTGAGGAAAATATCCTTTCTTCTTCAAAAACATTTTTCCTTTCTTAACATGTCATACAACTTTAAACTAAAAGAAGTTGATTAAAAATAAACTTGAAGACTTGTAAAGGAAGCTTCCTGGAAATAATGTTTTAAAAATCCATTCATGCCGTATAAGTTAAAAAAACGTACTTTTGTCGGAAAAGTCAAAAAGTACCTCGTACGAAAAACGATAAAAGATTCCTTTCATATCTTTTACTAAAAACTCACCGAAGGGTGAAATTGGATTTAAACAATTGTAGGTGGATGTAAATAATATTACATATTGAGGAAACATGGATTTGGATGATAAAATACACCCCAGTAATTACCAAAGTAAAAACAATCTCGGATAAAAATGAGATTGTGATATTTCCCTTACCTTAGGTCTGATTTGCTTTGTTCATGTCCGAAGCTCCTGTATAATGGTTTAAATAATGTTATTTACTTATTCCAGAATCATACATATTGATATTATATCATATATGGTCATATTATTAGCTTCTTGTTAGTAATATTTCATTGTTACTTGTTACTCGGGTCTTTATAACTTTTTGTTCTTATGCGTGTTTTGTCGAATAAATTCTTATTCTTATCTTTAGGTTATAGATAATTCATTTACAGAATTATATTAGTGTAGTATATACCATATTCATTCATTCAATTCATTTATATAATCATTATGAAATGAAGATCATGTAGAACGAGTCGCATCACATCGTGGAGACGGTATTCCGTACGTACGCACGAGTGATGATATCGTTCCTATGATCGTGGAATTGTATTGGAGTATATATATATATTATTTCAGTATCAATATTACTTCATAATAATCATATATAGTTACTCATTACACCATTATACCCATCCTTGTAAGGTGGTGGTGGAAAATAGATTACACCACGGCGTGGAGACGGTATTCCGTACGTACGCACGCGCAGTGATTTCTTTTTCCGTAGGATGGATAGATGGTGAAATAGGGTTGTTTCATACTTATAATAACATATCAGTATAGGAGTGATACTGATGTTATTACTTCATAATGAAACAACCTAATAAGAATAAGTGGAAGAAGAAATAAAGATGAAAGAATTGGTAACGGTAATTACCTCTTCTTTGAAGCGCCTCTTTGAGACCTCCTCTTAGGGCACTAAAATTGGTCTTTCAGGATGACCAGAACCTCTAGGATGTTTCTAGGGAAGTGGAGAAGAGATTTTGGTAGGGGTTGTCCGAGCTTGAGTGCTCAAATTGGTGTGAGGAGGAGGGGGAGGAGGTGTCCTTTTATAAGGGAGGAGAGGGGCACCTTAGGAATATCTCAAAATATTATTTTATATTAAAGTCAAAATCGGTTTATAATGGTTCCAAGGGGTCTTATTTCGAAGATAAAGTTGGGATGGGTCGAAATCCTATCAACCAATAGGATTTAGACAAGTTTAGGTTATTAGTTTAACCTTATCAATTAGATTTAACTCTAAGTTAAATAATTTAACTTTTACCGTGTCTTTTTGTTTTCTTTCACTATATGGTTAATACACTTACTATAACATGCCAAAAGAACCCCAAATTGTATATTATTAATAAATATATCCTTATCTAAGTCCTTTGGCCGAACCTTAGATTTATAGGAATAAAATAACAATTAATAATATAATATTTGATTTAAAAACTATTTTGTGTCAATTTTGACACTATTTGATATATGATTTTTGTGAAAGTCATAACAGAATTATATGTTCGAACCAAGTTGATTAAATCAACACTAATATATCATAGTAACCTAGAAAATTAGTTTAAGTCATAAAAAGTCTCAAATTACATTCATTTGAGCATTTATAACATCAATTATGTTAATATTTCCTTAAAAGGGTAATTACTGCATCATCGTTGTGTCATAAATAAATTAATTTATTTAAAGTCTAAAAATTATAAATAAAATATCATTATGTAGTAAATCTTTTTATCTTTCTAATGAATATTTATAGTCGAATTTATCTTATGTATAACCCCATATTAAAAATGTTTTAGTTATTAAACTTTGATTTTAACTATTTTAACTATTCATTAAATAATATAATATTAAATTTCATAATCTAATCCAAGTGGACCTAAATGGTCATATTATATTCATAAGGTTGTTTTTGGTCGAATTACACTTATCCAATAGAATTAGGACATGTGTTAGGGTAATAGTAATATCATATTTACCCTTAGTTACCCTATTTACTATTAACCGTGGTAAAAAAAAGTAAAAAGTTACTATTCACCAAAAATTATTTTCATCTCATTGAACCACATTTTACTTACTGACATCAACCGTGTCTCTCGGATTTTTGAAATTCCATTCACAAAAGCGGTAAAATTAAGATTTATGAAGAAATTAATTTTTTTTAACTACCACTTAGTAGTTTCACTATTCATCAAAAATTGGTGTTTTCAGAACAATGCCAAAATTTCATCCTAAGCTATATTTCATATTCCGAATTCAAAAATGAAGTCTATTTTACCAAATTCATATCATAGAATTTGCATTAATTAATTTTATAATTAAATCCCGTTGTTAAAACAAATAGCGTGTTTTTAAGAAACAATATCTATCAAAAGATTGACACTTGATTATGTCTGGTTTAAATGTAAAATTACATCCAATGACCAACATTGTATTAAATTGTAAAAATATATTCTAAGTATACTTTAAAACCACTCAAATTAATAATTTATCAATATTAATTATTTCGATTAAAAAAGTTGTTTTTAATTATAATTTAGTAATTTTCACTATTCATCAGAATATGAAAGTTATCCGAAAAATACCAAAATTTCACCTTGGGTTAAATTCGATACTCCGAATCCAAAAATGAAGTTCATTTTGTAAAATAAGATTTACAGAGTTTTAAAAAGTGGTTATTACTATTCATAACGGCTAGTTTTAATAATATTTTAATAGCATATCGTTGTTTAGTGAAACTCGGTATTGCGTATTACACACGCTATCGAGGAAGGTGGTGATTGCGTGTAATGCAAGGCAAGTCAAGGATGCGTGTTGTGCAAGCTCCTTTTGGTGTAGCGTACAACACAAGACTTTAATAAAATTAAAAAGAATATTTTTTTTATAAAATCTTGGGCTGTTACAAGTGGGACACAATGTTTTCCTTCTCTAGATGTTGTGCACCCCTACAATATTTTGAGAATCATGTAGATAGGTTACATGAACATTTTTTAGGTAGGGGAACATGTCATGTCTACCCTAGTGCATGTCGTGTTCTCCATTAATATCTCCTTGATATCTTCCACCTTCCTTATCTCCTTTTATGGAAGTAAAAATCTGAAATGTGAGTAGTCTATCCTAACATTTTTTATATGTAGAACACAATGGAGGCCCCGTAGAGACCTATGAGATAATAGGTGGAAAGAATCGATCAGATGCTTGTTAAGTAGTGTTTATCTGATTTAGTAGTTCAGTGTGGTTCATTACTAGAGACAATGGGACTGGTAATAACCTATGGAGTAAGGGAATGGGTCTCCCTTACCATGATTCTTTGGTATATATCAGACACCCCACATCATGGGTGGGGATCTTTTACCTTTGGGAACTTCTTCCTGGGTTGGTACACCCCTAATGGTTTAGGGTTTGGGTTATCTATGATATTTGTTTAATTGGATAGCACTATCCTTATACGTAAGGGTGCATTCCCTAGATTCCCATTTTTTAGATAAAGTACCCCCTAGTTGGACTAGGTAGTAGATCCTTTATCTGTGGGGTTTGTACTCTCATGTTGTGTTAGTGCGTGTTTCCTCCCGATGTAATATAACAATGGAGTCGGTACTCCAATATCATGTAAGGGTGAGGGTCATCTACCTTTGGAGTCGAAGCACCCATTTTGTACTAGATAATAGGTCCTCCATACATGTTGTTCCATTGGAGTTGGTAATCCCCTTTTGTACTAGGGATTCAGTCATATAGCCTGGGGTTGGTCCACCACTTTTATGTTAGGGTGTGGGTCCCTCCACTGTAATCAAGCCAGTTGAGTAGTAGTCCCCTATTAGACCAGTGTGTACATCGTCTGGCCAAATAGTAGTACTCCCTTTTCATTATAGGGTGAATGTCCTCAATTTTGGAGTAGTTCTCCCCTATCTCCTACTAGAAAAGGGGAGTGGGTCCTCCATTGTTGTTTTTCTCCATCATCTTTTGACTATAATTCAAGGAGCATACCTCTACATTAGTTATGTGTGATACCTGGGTAGGGGTTAGTGATATCTTCATGGAATGGGGTTCATTTCACTCCATACATGAGTGAATAGTGTTTTATGTGTTAGTTAGGAGATGGTAATCCCTTGAATATGGGGCAGTGGTGACGTGCAGCTCTTTCCATTCTATCTCATCAGAGAGGATGCATGCAGTGCATTGTCTAGAGTAGTGATCCATCAAATACATGTAGTGGTGAGAAGTTTTCATGTTCACTTTGGTTTCTTGTGCTTGGGATAGGTGCATGGCTGTAATAGCAGGACCACTAGTGATGATCACTATAGCTAGACCTAGTAGGTCATTCCTAGTGGATCACAATATCTCAAACATACCATTTGGAATGGTAGAGTCAATCCCGATGGATTTTATCTCTCAAATGGGTTCCATATGATATTTCTAAGATCATGGAGTGTGTTCTATTGGTTTCTTATTACATTTAGAGGTTTGATTATAATCTTTTTATTAGATATGATGTCATAACAACATGAGACTTGGAGACTAAGAGGAGTATATCTATGTGTTTTCTAGGAGTCCTTGTAGTATGGAAATATTTTGGGGTTAAAACCCCATTTGGACTAAACTGGATTATCTTGTTTGGCCAAGGATGGTGTGATATGGGGTATCTCTCTTGATTGGGTTACCTCTAGATAGGTTGAGAGAATTTTTACCTTTCAATGGATCCCTATCCCTTTTCTTTGGATTTTTACGGAGACTATTGAGAATTTTTATACCCACCTCAGCTCGGGCTTTTCCCACACATGTTGTCTCTTTTTACATACCACATGCTTTCAACAGAGTCTACAGAGGCCTTGAGACAGGCAGAGCTTAGCGAATTAGACCGATTGAGGTTTTTACTAGAGATGGGTTGTGGAGTTTTTCGACAGTTACTTTTGGAAGAGATCCCCTCTTTCAGAGGGGGTCGAACACTTTTTCATTTTTTTTGGTGGGTGCTTTTTTTCCCTTTTCACTTTTAGTACATCTATTGTACTCAGATTTGTGATAGTTGTATGCATGAATTTTAGTTTCCATATATTTATATATATGCAATGTTTCACCAAGATGTTTTTCGGTTCGTACATATAGATACATCCAGAAAAGTCCTTCTATATGTGTAATATGCCTACAAATCACTATTCGCTAACCCTTGTCTTATTGGAGGTGGGCTTGGGGAGTTGCAGTTCAGACCCCATCGAGTCATGTTAGGTTAGTATATGTCTCAAGAATAATTCCTCCTAGTAAGTTTTCTATATTTTTTATTCCAATGCTAACTCATTTCCTTCTTGAGCCTTGACATCCTTGATGTATACCTTACTCCCACTAAATCAATTAGAGATGTTCACTCTCTTTTTTAAACGGTGTAGACTAATGATTTTCTATGATAGTGATTATAATTTTCTTGGTAACATAGGATAATTATCTATAATGTACTTTGTGTTTTTTTATTTTATCTCATATCTAAAATTATCCATTAAAAAATGGTTCATGTCTAATCACATGAGTTTGTTACATAATGAAATTCATTATTAGTATAATTTTTATGATTTCTATTAGTCATTATATATTATATATTGTTATGTGTTTAGACCTATATATTAAAATACTTCCTCAAAATGATAAATTTAAGACTTACAATACCTATAACTATCTTTATCAACCTTCCTTTTTTAGACATTGTTACTATCATTTTTAAAAAATAATATGCGTTTACTAATAACTAAACTCCACATTTTATCAGTCGATGAATGTTTTGTTAACATAATATCATAAGAAAACTCTCATAGTATATTATATCATTTATTAAGAAAACCCACTAACTCGCTTTTACATTATAGGGCATCTTAATGGAATCTGATCATTTAAATGAATTTACCTCATGCTTCTATAAATAAAAATTAACATATATCTTACTGAGAATATTATTAATACATTAAAGAAAGAACACAAGTTTTAATGCAACTGAATCAGTTATCCCAAATCCTAATAAGGAATTATTTTAATTCCTAATAGTTTAATCTCTAAAAATCCTAAAAACACTTTTATGTATATTGTTGACAATTATAATTAGTTTTATCAGACACAATATTTTCTTACCATAACAAGGTATTATTTTATTCTTGTATTTTATAATCATCATTGATTGGTGATAAAGGACATTTTGGATTCAAGTATATTTTAAAATTTAATTAGGTATTGTATACCGTAATAAGATTTATTGAAATCATTAAATAATCACTTATTCTGTCCTAAAATTTAAATTTAGAGATAAATTTTTAGGAATCAAAAAATAAAAACCCATTGTTTTTTAAAATCAATCTAATTAGAAAATTTGAAGTTATGATCTTCATTAGTTGATATATAAATAATGTATCATAAAAAATTTGATGATTCAATTCGATATTTTAATTATTAATGTATACCCTCATTCATATATTTTGATATAAATATTTAAGTCCCGTATTGTATTAAATACCAAAGCATATAAATAAAAATATTACATGAAAAGATGAATATACTTGATGTATATGGTTTTTGTCATATTCTTTTCAATTGGTTGTAACTCCTCTTCCTATGATCCTTCATTACACATGTGAATAAAATATCTTCTTATTCATTTATATCCCTCTAAATCATTTTTTACTTAATTTAATTAAAGAAAGAAACATTGAAATTTAAATTATTGTAGGCCTTTCAACATTTTTCTTAGAATCAACCTCTATAAGTACTAGATAAACAAATTCCCACAATTCCTTAGTAACATAGGGAATAAAATATAAGATATTCTTTATTGGTTTCTCATTATCTTCCATTTTATATATTTTAATGATTTTGGAGATCCCAGGTAGTAATTATGATTATTTGAGAATAATGTAATGTTATATTATACATATAGAAGCCCAACCTCTATAACTGATTGATATAATCCATTATCTTGTGTACATTATTAAGACATTTTTATACACCTTTTCTCGTAAACTTGTATAGTGATGATGAAATTAAATTTATTTTTTCTAATATTTCTCCTTTTCTTGTTCATAAAGATCAGTTAAAATGGTGTGTGTACCCATGTTATTATATTATATCATTACCTCTATTGAAATGGATAATGACATATTGGTGATGAAATCTAATTAATACTCCATGTTCCCCTTGTAGGTATAATTCTTACCATTCATCAGTCTTGGATGTTTTTTCATGAATAGGGAAATCCATCACATAAAATATATTTTCCTATAGTAGCGAATTTCATAGGTTCCTTTAACTATCTTGGAAATTTTTTCAATGTTGAAATTGTACCTTTTCAATATTTATTTAAGTGATTATGTGGGTTTTCCTTCCAATTTTATTTATAAAAAATAAAATAAGACTTAATATTTTATCATACTGACGAGTGCTGACATAATAAACTATTTAATTATGTGTCCAAATATTTTATAAAAACATTATATCCCTCACCATTATATTTATAAAATCATGTTACTTATATATTTTTATGATAAAGAAAAATGTTTCCCATCAAATAATCAAGCTGAAGGCCTTACCAAGTTTTGAGATATTATTTAGTTGTTATATTCTTACCCACTACATTATCTCATAGCATCTTGATCTATTGAGTGGACTCCCTGATCCTAAAATAATATACATCAATTGCATCACAAAATTCCTCCAAGTATTAAAAATAATTGATATGATAGTTAAACCTTGATGATGAATTGGTTAAATCGATGTAGGACTTCCATTTTTAACTCCATGATAATTCATGTCATGACCCATCCTCAGGGCCCGTTCCGTGACTACCCCAAGCCCAGCTTCCATAGGCCAAGGGCTGACGACTAGAACCAAATCAGAGCAGCCTTCCATCTGTCACCCTCAGCCTCGATCACTGCTGACTGTAGTCTGCACTGAACACAACAAGGTGCGGGCGAAGCCTGTGCAGGGGTGAGTATAACAATACTCAGTAGGGGACCCCGAGACCCCTGAAGGTCTCCTAGAATCCACTAAGGATAACCACAAAATAAAGATACAATCACAAAGTATCAACCAACCCAACTTAGGTATATTCCCATACATATACGTAAGTTACCAATCACAGTCCGGCTCCAACTCTCGAGCCCAAGCACAACCCATTCCACAAAGGAAGTAAAGTCAATTATATCGATGATTATCGACTGAAATTCAAGACTCAGCTCACACTGGTATACTACTCATGTAGAGGGGTAGAGATGATTAGTAGTAGCCACTGAATCATCTCCTCTGTCGAACCCACATAGGATCCTGGAACAGTATCAGCGCTGTCGAACCCACGTAGGATCCTGGTACAGAAGTCGTTACTATCGAACACATGGAGGATCCCAGTACATTAGTCACTGCTTTCGAACCCACGGAGAATTCTGGAACAGTAGTCACCATTTTCGAACCCACAGAGGATCCCGGTATAGAATTCATCGATGTCGAACCCATGGAGGGTCCTTTCATCTCAGTCACAGCCAGCCCTAGGGTTCCCACACACAGCACGTTCGATTACGGGAGGGTCCGCTTCTTGAGCCAAGTTTTGATACATCAACTACCATGAAGTCTCGAGTTGATGTATCCCATATTTCCGCCTCATCATAAGGAACCCAACGTGATAGACGGCGCATCAATTGGACGCCTGGTCTGTGAGTTATTGGCATTTCCATTCCAGGGGCCCGGTTGGTTTTTAGGTTCAAACCAACCCAACTGTACCCCAACCATGTCCAAACCTCAAGCAGGGTATTCCAAAAGAATCGCCTTGCTCCAAGAATTCTGTCGTTGCAGATGGCTCATCAATCGGATACCTGTCGCCCAAGATATGGGCAAAAAGGATAATTAGCCATAGCGGGTATGGGTCCAGTCCGACCCAATTGGACCAACCCAGCCCGACCCGGTTCACACCGGGGTCTGACGCAGTCTGCGGGTGCGGCCCCACCTGAGTGGTCGTCCCGACCCGAAGGTGCGGCCCGACCCAAAGGCGTGGCTCAGCCCGAAGGCGTGGCCTGGCCCGTGGCGGCGGGCCCAACTGAGATGTGGCATGGCCGTGGTGGCCCGTCCCATGGCGGCCCTGTCGAGGGGTGGCCCAGCTGTGGCGGCCCGGCCCGTGGCGGCCCGGCCATGGTGTGGCCCCGTCGTGGTGGCCTGGCATAGGGGCGGCCTGGTCATGGGTCTTCATTGGCACAGCGCGAAGGTGTTGCGCCGTCTTCGTCCGTCGCAGCCACCTTCCTCCGGCGTCGCACCTCTTCCGTCCTCCATAGCCCATATGGTCGTGGCCCCCTTCCTCCGGCACAGTGCGACGGCACCACGCCCTTAAGGCTTCACATCCATCATTAACCAAACAAGAACCAATGGAGGGTTGGCAGGCCGTGTTTTTTCGGCCCACGACCTCCGCATTGTGTGTTAAAAAATGGCCATCATCTAACCAAAATAGATGACGAAGAACGAGGGTATAAGTCATACATCAAAATAATCAAATACCCCTACCTTGTAATCGGTGTTTTCTAAGTGGAGTCGCGGGAAGGTGGTGTCGTTACGTTGAAATCATGAGGATATGACATCGTCATTGGCGACGTTCTTCGTGGGAAGCATCTTCCCTTCCTTGTCCCAGTTGGAAAGGGAGAATACGGCGTCGCCGTTACTCGGTGGAGATGAGCATCCCTCGTTGAAAGGATATCGTTCTTCGTTGGAGAGGATGTCATTCTTCATTGAAGAGGAAAGGCTCTACCAAGTCACCAACCAAAAAAAATAGAGGAGTCTATTATTTATTGGCCCACAACACACAAGAGTTGTGTTTAATTAAATTAAACAAATCATTAAATTAAATGGGGTGGAAGGATTCAAAATTTTTCAAAAGATAATTAATTGAGGCATTAATTATCTTTTATGTGTGTTGGCACCATTAAGGGGTAGTTCAAGAGTTTCCCCATTAATGGGGAACTCAAGGGGTTTAAAGGGGGTTTAAAGGGGGTTTGAGCTCGTATGGGCCCCGCCACATAATATCCTCCCATGGGAGCTTATGCGTGGGTGGGTCCCACCTCCAACCTCCCCTTGGGCGATTAAACCACCAATAAAATAAAAAATATGATAGACATATTTTTATTTAATTTATTTAGAAACCCCAAAAATTAACTTCCAATCTCGATAAAATGAAACTGCGGTGAAGGTCTCCTTAAAAGAATACCGGCACTGCGAGTTCAACGGTGCCCTCAGATTTCAATTCCAAGCACTGGTTCAAAAGATATAAAATCCCACATGTACGTTTACTGACCGTACCCAAACAAAACTTCATAAATTGATTCTGGCCAAATCGGGCCTCGGAATCATGCGCTGTCAGAAACTGCAGACTTGTAAAATTCCCATGTATTTTAAAAAAAATCCATATAAATTCTAGGTCTTTACATTCTCCCCACCTTATGGATTTACGTCTCTGTAACCTACAACTCACATTAAGGAAACAAATGGGGGTACTGAGCACGCATCTGAGCCTCCCGCTCCCATCTGCTCTCTTGGAGGTTCCTATGCTTCCAGGGAATGTGCACAAGAGGAGTCGACCGTCCACGTAGGACCCGCTTATGTCGGTCCTCAATATCCACTGGAACCTCGGTGAAAGTATCTCCATCATCGATGTCCATATCCTCATGGTTGATGAAGTGGGATGGATTGTGCACGTATCTCCTCAGCTGAGATACGTGGAAGACTTCGTGCACCCGGTGAAACTGAGCTGGAAGAGCCGAGTGGTAAGCCACCATGCCTACCCTAGGGAGGACATGAAAAAGTCCGATGAATCATAGAGATAACTTGCCTCCTCGGCCAAATCTCCATAGACCATATCGAGGTGAGACCAGTAGAAAGACGTGGTCGCCATCCTCGAACTCCAGTGGTCTCTGTCTCCTATCAGAATAGGACTTCTTTATGCTCTGTGCAGTATTCATCCACTCATGGATGATCTTCACATTCTTTGTCATAGTATGTACCATCTCCGGTCTCATAAGTGATAACTCCCCTGGGTCAGCCCAGCACCGAGGTGATCTACAAGGTTGGTCGTACAGTGCCTTGTAAGGTTCCATCCCGATGGTGGAGTGGTAGCTGTTGTTATACAAAAACTCTACCAAGGGTAAGTGATCCTCCCAGTTGCGGACAAAGTCAAGGATGCATGCACGGATCATGTCCTCGAGTGTCTAAATGGTTCTCTCAGTCTGACCATTTGTCTGAGGATGGAAGGCGTTGCTCAAGCGAAACTGTATTCTTAAATCCTCCTGTAACCTCTTCCAAAGTAGGGAAGTGAAACAAGCATCTCGATAGGATATGATCATAAATGGCACACCATGAAGATATAAAATCTCCCATACATAGAGGCGTCCCAGGATCTCTACTGAACCATGCTCTCTAATCGGTTGGAAGTGGGCCGACATGGTGAGTCGGTCAATAATCACCCAGATAGAGTTGTGTCCTCTGGATGTACGTGGAAGTTCCATCATGAAATCCATGGATATATTGTCCCTCTTCCACTCTGGGACCTCTAAGGGTTGTACAAAGACTGCTGGAACCCGGTGCTCCGCCTTCACTTGCTGACAACTGAGGCATCGAGAGACAAACTCCGCTACTGCCTTCTTTATACCTGGCCACCAGTTCTGTCGTTGGAGGTCCTGATACATCTTCTCCACTCCTGGATGTACCGCTAAAGGAGATGTGTGGAACTCCATCAACACTTCTTCTTGAAGTGCAACTGGTACCATGGTATGTCCTCTGAAGAGAATGATGTGCTCCCCACCCTCAGAAAATTCATCAGGTGCCTACCCGGTAGATATCTGAGCACATCGTGTCTCACAGTCAACGTCCCCATGCTATGCCTCCCTGACTCACTGAAGAAGTGGAATACTGACTGTGAGTGACTGCAGAATGGCTACTCCATCTCTATCCATAAAGGATACCTGCAACGCAGCCAGCTGCTTCGTCGCCTCTCCTAGAAACTGAATTCCTGATCTCCTGCTGAGAGAATCTACTACAATGTTCCCCTTCCTAGAAGGATAGACTATCTCGAAGTCATAATCCTGGAGGAACTCAAGCCATCGCCACTGTCTCAGGTTCAGGTCCTTCTGAGAGAAGACATACCTGAGACTCTGGTGGTTAGATTAGACTATAAAGTGATCGCCCATCAGATAGTGCCGCCACATATTCATGGCGAAGACCACTGCTGCTAACTCTAGGTCATGGGTAGTGTAGTTCTTCTCATGTTTTCTCAACTGCCGAGAACAATACACGATCACTGCTCACTCCTTCATCAGGATACACCCAAGTTTGTTCCCTGAGGCATCGCAGTAAACTACGTATCCAACGCCCTCCTCTGGTATCCTCAAGATGGGCGCACCAGGCAACCTCTGCCTCATCTTCTGAAAGCTCTACTGGAATCTCTCAAACACATGAAGGGTTTCCCCTTCTTTGTGAATGCTAAAAGAACTACTGTAACTCTTTAGAAGTCTGTAAAAAATATCCGATAGCACCTATCCAGTCTAGAAAACTCCGTACTTCCGTCACACTCCTGGGTGGCTCTCAAGAAAGTACTACCTCAATCTACACGGGATCCACTGTAACTCGAGCCTCCGAGATAACGAGTCCTAAGAATTGAACCTCTCTAATCCAAAAATGGAACTTCGAGAGCTTACCATAAATCTGGTTCTCTCAGAGTGTGTCCAGTACTACCCGCAAATGGTAGGCATGCTCCTCCTCAGTAGTCAAGTAGATTAGTATGTCGTTGATCAAGACTACGAAAAAGCGATCTAGGTAAGGATAGAAGATACTATTCATGAGACTCATGAGCACTACTGGAGTGTTGGTTATGCTGAAGGGAATAACCAAGAACTCGTAGTGGTCATACCGACACTTGAACATCGTCTTTTTCACATCCTCGTCTAGAACTATGAGCTGGTCATAGCCTGGCCTAAGGTCTATCTTTGAGAACCATCATGATCCCTTGAGCTGATCAAAGAGGTCTTCAATCCTCAGGAGTGGGTAATTATTCTTCACGGTCACCTAGTTCAGGTGACGGTAGTTAACACATAGTCACAAGCTCCCATCTGCTATCTTTGGTGAACAAAATCATAGATGCCCAGGGTGAAACACCGGGTCAGATAAATCCCTTCCACTACAAGCCCTCCAACTGTACCCGCAGCTCACAAAGGTCGGCGGGAGCAATCTGATATGATGGATTAGATATCGGTGCCATCCTGGGGTACCAGCAAATGTATAAGTATACCTATCTATGAGAAGGTAGTCCTGGTACGTCATCAGGGAAAAAATCCGCGTATTGATCCACCACAACAGGAAAACTCAGACTCCGCACATCAATCGCTTCTAGGATAAGACTAACCAACTGATGTGTGATTGGTTGTCCACTCCTCTGTATAAGTCCATCCTGTGCTATAATGGCTCCCTTATCTCCATTGAAGGTGAAACGGGTCCCATCCGTGCAGACACACCACACTTTACGCCTAATACAGTCAATCTGAGCATGAACCGTGGATAACCAGTCCATACCCAAGATGATGTCGTTAGGCCTCGATGCCACTAAGATGAGATCCCAGACAAAGCGCTTTCCTCATAGAGTAAGCTCACACTACTATCACCAGTGTGAAATCATTGAGTCTGCTCTTGTAGTAGTCTCTAGTCATAAGGATCGAGCCAACGGCTCCATCAGAATCTCCGAGCTCCGAATGAGGGCAGTGGCAATAAAAGAATGACTTGTACCTGTGTCTATAAGTACTGCAGCAATGGTGGAGTAGACACAGATAGTACCTCGAATCATCTCAGGTGTGCCATGGTCATAGGCCTCAACTGCCCGGAGTCGATCCTGCCTCTGCCCATAAGCACCTTGTGGTCAGGGTGGACCTCCTGATGGTGGTGGTGGTAGGGCCTCGAAACGTCTTCCACCACCCACTGCTCGTCCAACTCCTCTTCCACATCCACCTGCTCCCGACGGACCACCACGGTCGAACCTCTACCTCTTCCTGGGAGGTCCCTCTACTATCTGCTGCTCATCTGCATGGTGGGTCGGGCAATCTCGATTAATGTGACCCTGCCCACTGCATGCAAATCACTGCCTATTCCTCATATGACTGGCTCTGTCTCATGTGCCCCTCACAACCGAACTTGTATCTTGGGGTCTCCCACCTAATGGCCTGGTCCTCTTGGACCTCTGCGACATCTGTCTACTACCCGCTTCAGAAGACTCCGCTATGTGTCGCCCTGTGGTGGGTCTCGCTGTTGGTGTCTACTCAGCAAGAAAACTCTCCACAAGAAGGGCTCGTTCCAGCACCCCCGCCTGCGTAGAGATGTTGAGGGAGATCATTGAAGCCTTGATCTCATGACTGAGTCCCTACTCGAAGGTCTGGGCCCTGAAGAATGGGTCTTGAACCATATCTGTGGAGTAGCGCGAGAGGTCAGTGAACCTCGCTGAGTACTGAGCTACTGTCATGCTGCCCTGCTACAGATGAAGTAACTCCTGAATCCGCACAGCACGAAGGGTGGATCGAACAAACTCTGACCGAAAGAGACTCTCGAATTCTACCCAGAGTAATGATTCCTCATCATGCACATGGTGCCTCAGGCTCCACCATCTTCCTGCTGCTGCATGCAGGAGTCTCACGACAAGGATTACCATGAGGTCGGCTTGTGTCCCTACCAATCTGAAAACTCTCATGACAGCCTCCAGACAATCCTCAACTTTCTGAGGATCTGTCTCTCCCCAAAACCTGGGCGGCCTATGGTGATGTAACTCATGCAACGCACTCAGAATTCATGCACTCTTTTCTACTAGAGCTGTTGGTATTAGTGGCCCAGCGGGTAGTGGTACCGCTGGTACCTCCGCTGTGATGGGGCCCTGCACTGAGGCCTCGTCGCTCGGTGTGCTACCATCTCGTACAAAACTCGAAACCCAAGCTGGATCATCCACCAGTCTGAACAAAAGTAGTATAAGCAACAAGTACTAAAATAGAAAAAGAAAAGTGTGCTGAAACTAAGTGGTCCAGTATACAAACCCAAATGAACAACAAGTACAAGTACAAGTAAAAAGGGAAAAATATCTCATGGATCGTCCACTAGTGAATACTACTTGAAGGGTAGGTACAGAACTCAAAAACTCATCCCTAAGGTACGTCCCGTCTAATCTAGATCCGAGTAGCCTTTCATCCGTCACCCTCAGCCTCGATCACTGCTGACCATCGTCTGCACAAAACACAACAAGGTGTTGGCAAAGCTTGTGTAGGGGTGAGTATAACAATACTTAGTAGGGGACCCCGAGACCCCATAAGGTCTCCCAGAATCCACTAAGGATAACCACATAGGAAAGATACAATCATGAAGTATCAACCAACCCTATTTAGGTATATTCCCATACATATACCTAAGTTACCAATCATAGTCCGCCTCCAACTCTCGATCCCAAGCACAACCCATTCCACAAAGGAAGTAAAGTAAATCATCATGATGATTATTGAATGAAAGTAAATACTCAGATCACATAGGTATACTACTCATGTAGAGGGGTATAGATGATTAGTTGTAGCCACTGAATCATATCCTCTGTCAAACCCACATAGGATCCGGGAACAGTATCAGCGCTGTCAAACCCACGTAGGATCCTGGTACAGAAGTCATCACTGTCGAACCCACGGAGGATCCCGGTACATTAGTGAACGATGTATAACCCATGGAGTATGAAGGTATAGTAGTCACTACTGTCGAACCCATGGAGGATCCCGGTACAGAATTCATCGCTGTCGAACCCACAGAGTATCCTGTCATCTCAGTCGCAGCCAGCCCTATGGTTCCCGCACACATCACGCTCAATTTTAGGAGGGTTCGCTATTTGAGACAATTTTCGATATATCAACTACCATGAAGTCCCGATTTTATGTATCCTGTAGTTTTGTATCATCATAAGGACCCCAAATTGACAGACGACGCGTCAATCGGACGCCTGGTCTGTGAGTTATTGACATTTCCGTTCCCGGTTCCATGTTTGCTTTTTGGTTCAAACCAACCTGACTGTACCCCAACTGCGTCCAAACCTCAGGTGGGGTGTGCCAAAATAATCACCTTTTTCCAAGCATTCTATTTCCACAGGCGGATCGTCAATCGGATACCCATAGCCCAAGATACAGGCAAAAGGTTATTTGGCCATAGCGGGTCCGGGTCCGGTCCGACCTAGTCGGACCGACCCGGTCCGACCTGAGTGGTTAGCCCAGCCTGAAGGTGTGGCCCGACACGAAGGCGCAGCCCGGCCCGAATGCGTTCCCCATCCGTGGAGGCCCTGCCCGTGACGGCCCGGCCGAGGGGCGGCCCGGCCGTGAGGCGGCCTCGCCGTGGCGGCCCGGCCGAGGGACGGCCCGGCCGTGGTGATCCGGTTGAGGGTCGTCCTGGCCGTGGGGCGGCCCGGCCGTGGGTCTTCCTCGGCACGGCACGACGGCGTCGCACCTTCTTCGTCCATCGTGGCTCGCATGGCCACGACCCCCTTCCTCCGGCGGCGCGCCTCTTCCGTCCGTCGCGGCCCGCATGGTCGCGGTCCCGTTCCTCTGGCACCGTGCCTCTTTCGTCCGCCACGGCCCACATGGCCAGAACCCCCTTCTTCTAGCGTGGTGTGACGGCACCGCACCCTTCCAGCTCCACCTCCATCGTCAACCAAACAAGAACCAATAGAAGGTAGTCGGACCGTGTTTGTTCGGCCCACGCCCTCCGCATTAGGTGATAACAAATGGCCATCATCGAACCAAAATAGATGACAAGGAAAGAGGGTATAATTCATACATTAAAACACTACTAGAATGCCCATTTTCTGCGATGGTCCCCAGTCGCAAATATCCCATTACAGAAAACGGCGTCGCAACAGATATTTTTGGCGACGGGCCCGTTGCAAAAACTATCTTTTACGACGGGAATTTTGCCCGCCGCAAAAAAACCTCCCAATTATATACATTATATACCCAAAACCTTTTTTGTGACGGGCCCGTCGCAATTAGTTTTTGCGACGGGCAAAATTCACGTCGCAAATACCCTTCCGATTATATACATTATATACCCATAAACCTGTTGCGACGGTCCCATCGCAAATACGTATTGTGACGGTCTCGTTATCTCGTCGCAAATACCAATCTTAAAAAAAATATTTCATTTATTTGCAACGGGGCCCCGTCTCCAAAGACCCCATCGCAAATAATATAAATAATTAAAAAATATTATTATTATTATGATTAATGAAAAAATTATATTATTATTATAAAAATAATAAAAAAATAAAAAATATTCTTATTATTTGTAAAATAAACATTAAAAAATATAATACTAAAAAAATATATTTAATAAAATTATGAATAGTAAAATATTAATATTAATATTATTAAAATAATAAAATAATAAAAAATTATTAAAAGTTTCAATATTTTCAAAAAAATATAAAAAAATCATAAAATATTATTATTATTAGTAAAATAAACAAATATTAAAAAATATAGTACTAAATATAAGTAATAAAATATTAAAAAAAAATTAAATTATGCAATATTTCTACCAAGATAAAAGACAGAAATTGTAAATAGTTCATATTATTACAAAACTTGAATTCAAATGTTTTTAACATAAAAAACAAATCACTGGGGGTCGTCTGGAGGAGGTGGAGGAAACTCTATCCCTAAACTACGAGTCAGACGGCACATGTACTCCAACTGCTCGTGATACTCCTGTTGTCGTCGCTGTACTAATTGATGCAGCTCCTCCTCGTGATGCTGCTCCTGCTACTGCTATCGCTGACTCATCTCTTCATGCTGCTTCCACAAAGTCTTTATAAGCTCAGCCTCAGTTCACAACTGCTCCTGATACTATGAGACAGAAGATGATGTCTCCCCATGAGCTCATCTCGAGCTAGACGTCGTCATCGCACCAGTACCATAATAAGTTCCAGGAGTCAAATGAGAGCCGATGCCAACTTCTCAGCCCTTCTCAAAGCCATACTGAGTTTCCTGCATCCATGTCGCCTCATCGAAATGGTGAGCACCGGTCTGCTCTTTCGTCTCGTCCTGACCCTCAGCCTTTGTCTGAGAGGTTGCAGCCTCATATGACTCCTTCACTCCCAATTTAAAATTAAAATTGTGAAAATATTATATGCAGTTAATTGTCAAACTGAAAAAATAATACTAACCACAATCTAATGTTGGAAATAACCTCTAATCTCTCCAGTGGCTAGATCATTGTACATCCTCCAATAAATGTCAAACTCTGTAATATCGGGATGCTCAAATTCCTACAGAAATATAAAATAAACTATTTATATTTAATGTTATTTGAAATATTTAAAAAATATACTTACCATATTCTCTCTATGAGAACTGAATGTACGGGTACCAGCTCGATGCGTCACCACCTGTCTCCCCCAGTTCTGTTGTTCCACTGAAGATCTCCTCTGAAATCCACCACCCAACCAGTGTAAACATAATCCATCCCAAATGTGTGATGAAATGTACTCTTGTCGGTGATCTCTACATGACTCATCAAATTCTATCACTCCTGCTTTATTTATGGTTTTCCTTCTAAAATTGTGAAAAAACTAATGGAAACTGTCGTGCATAGAATCATGTCATGCCGCATGGATAGCGTCACGCATACTATCATCGATTGGATACCATAAACCCTTCAAATAATTTATAATATCATGCTATTAATAAAATAAATTTCAAAATAAATATTATTTATTTACGTACTAGCCAATGATAGAACATGTTGCGTCACACATCAACGAGAATTTGTTCCCATGTGATCCATGGCTGAGAAAAATAATTGTGCAAGATAGCGCTCCCCTGTCCAATAGCTACATGTGCAAAACTGTGAAAAAAAATAAATAATCAAACAATTAGTATATATATAAATAAATTAATGAAATCTAAATAAAACATACATGTTACCATACCTTCGTGTGTGTAGATTGAAACTAAGATGTGTACATTGCTCGGGGATAGGGTCAGGAATCATCAGTCATGAAAGACCGCGCCCCCTCCGCGTACCCCTTGAACCGCCAGTGGGCTGAGGGTCAGATGATCCAAAATCTCCCTCATCCATTGGTAGGTCACCCTCCTACAACTCGCGGAATATATCAGAGTCCATCTGAAACACAAAATGATTGTTTTTAGTAGATAGTTGAAAATAACTATTTAATATAGATATATATTAGTTATGATTGTAACCAGCATTTAACTGTGTCAATGTTCATCTTCATCCTCTTCTCCATAGCTGTCAATGTCAATGTCTTCATCTTCCTCCTCAGCATCATCAATATCTATATGAGTTTTAGTTTCATCATCTCTTGTCATTTCAAATTAATTTGTAACATCATTAACATCTTCATCACTATCAATCCTTAATTGTGGGGTGTCATCATCGATATTCACATCTCTTTGTGAATCAGATGGATTTTGAGCAGTCTCTTCAAAACTTTAAATTCCTTCCCCTTCAGCGGAACAACATTCAGTTTGAGTAAACTGATTTTCCCGAGTTTTCATTTTTATTATGCTCCAACAATCGCTCAAGTATCTTGAAGTATCATAGTACTTTGTATAATAAATTTGATGTTCCTGTTGAGCCAGTAAAAATGGTTCATTTACTACAAGAAGAATTTTGTATTTAATATCGACGATTCCATGAGTCGGATGAACACGCAAGCCTCTCTCAGTATCCAACCACCGACAATTAAACATTATTATGTAATTTTTTCCTAGATAACACAGCACAATAATTTCATCCAAAAATCCATAAATGTCAACTTCAGTTTCACTATGATGTGATCCTCTCAAGAAAACACCATTGTTCATTGTTTTTTTTTTGATTCCCCGTATGCATGTGTATAAAATCGAAAACCATTCACCACATATGAATTATAAGATTTAACCATTTTGGATGGTGGGTTACTCAATATACACAGTTCCTTATCAATTTTATCACCATATTGAGACACCTGAAAATTTGTAAAACAATTATAAATATAATAAATAATAAATGGAATTGATATTAAACCATCAATAATTTATGTTACCAGTTTTTCAAACCATTGAGAAAATTCTTTTTGTCTGCATTATTCAAGAGCAGCTGCTGTAATTTGTGGAATTTGTTTCTTGGTATGATTATCATATAATCTACAAATAAAATCAGTTAAAATATTGTAACATAAATTATAGAATAAGTGATAGAAGCACTCACAGGACAAATGATGTCATTTCTTCACAGTTGAGGAAAACATATGTATGAGCTCTGTGATGTTCATCATCTGAAAGCCATCGTTCATGAACTCCACTGAAACCAAGATTTGGCTGATTAAAAACTGTTAATTGATTGTCCATTTTGTCATTATCATTACCATCATTTTGTCTCATTCGATTTTTTTAGGGATATTGAGATTCAAAATAATGAGAGCAGAAAAAAGAAATTTCCTCTTGAAAATAAGATTCCGCAATTGAGCCTTCAATTGATGCTTTATTACGTACGTTTTTCTTCAATTTCTACATGCATCTCTCGAATGGGTACATCCATCGAAACTATACTGGACCTCCACATTTATCTTCATGTTGAAATTTTAATATCAGATGTTCCATTGAGTAAAAGAAATCTGGTGAGAAGATTTTTTCCAGTTTACATATAATTACAGCAACAGCTTCTTCCAGTTTTCTTAGCACATCATAGTTTGTTGTCCCTGAACAAATGTCTCGAAAAAAATATGATATGTCTGTTATCGAATCCCAAATCATATAATTCAACAAACCTCTGAATCCAATCGGCATTAGTCTTTCCATTATAACATGACAATCATGACTTTTTAATCCAGTAATATAACCATTGTTAACACATCTACCCAAATTGGAAGCATATCCATCAGGATGTCTCAAATCTACTATCCACAGACAAAATAATAAGTGAATCTCTTTGTAAAGTGTATAAGCTACTTTTGGCTTCATTAACCTCTGTGATCTGACATTTTAAAATAGTTCAAGTTCTGGTCACCTACAAATTTGGGCAAGATCTAATCATGCCTTTACAGTATCTTTGGTCTTACCTAGTGTATCCAAAACTGTATAAAATAAATTATCAAAACAGTTCTTCTCAATATGAATAACATTCAACATGTGGTGGACCAACAAATCATACCAATACGGAATATCCCAAAAAATACTCCATTTTATCCAATTATATTCTTTCTCAAAGACATGAATTTTCTGTTGGTTTACTGTTGGTCCAAATGTGATGGGAGGTAATTAAAATACAACTAATTTTAACTCTGTACCTGAGATCATCTTTGGAGGTTCATCCCTTTCAATTGTACCTTTTCTGAAATGAGATTTTTTCCTCCGAAAAGTATGATCAGTTGGAAGAAGTCTACGATGACAATAAATATAGCAAAAAAAATTCCATTGATGAGCATAAAGGTTTTTTTGTCTTTCATACAATAAGGACATGATTTTGGACCATGTTTACTCCAACCAGATAACATGCCATATGTCGGAAAGTCATTAAACGTCCACATCAATGCAGATTTTAATATGAAATTTTGTTTCGCAGTAACATCATATGTATTAACATCATCACTCCACAATGCATTTAACTCATTAATCAGTGGTTTCAAATAAACATCAATATTCTTTTTCGGATGTCCTAGGATTAATAGAGTCAAAAAGATATAAGGATCCTTCATCAACATCCATGGAGGCAAATTGTACAGAGTTATAAAGACAGGCCAACATGAATACTGACTACCATAAGAACCAAACGGATAGAAACCGTCAGTAGAAAGACCCAATCACACGTTTTGGGCTTCTATAGCAAAAGAGGGATGGAGACGGTCAAAATGTTTCCATGAATCACTGTAAGATGGATGATTCAAGATTCTATCAGTTGAAATCTTGTTTTTGTGCCATGATATCATTGATGTTGTATTCTGAAACATAAATAAACACTTCAACCTTGGTGTAAGGGGGAATTATCTCAACTATTTTACTAGAATCGATCTAGACTTCCATGGTTGATCTTCTTTATACCTCGATTGTCCACATGTGGGAAAACTATCTAAGGACTCATTTTCACCAGAATATAAGATGCAATCATTTGTAAATGCATGAATATTATGATAACTAAGGCCCAAATTACGAACCAGCCTCTAGCTCTCATATTAATTTACAGGCAACACATTTCTTTTAGCTAACAGTGTTTTAACAAAAGAAAATATCTGATCAAAACAGTTGTTTGACATTGCATTATCTAATTTAATAGCCAAAAATTTTGCAACCGCTTTTAATTTTCTTATCTTTCAACCAGGATATAATTCATCCTCAGCAGACCTCAACAACTCGTAAAATTCAGATGGTGCCAACTCAAGAGTTAAATCAATATCATCGTGAGTTTCAGTTTGTTGCACAGATGGACCTGCAACATCATGTACTAAATTTTGAAACCGATATGGATTCGGAATCAAGTTATTAGGATATTCTCTTGAACTGCGTTCACCGTTTTGATACCAAAAAACTTAATCTAGTTGAAAACCAAACCACAAGAGATGTCCCCCAATGTTGTCAACTGTGTCAAATGTTCTCATAGCACATTTTTTACAAGGACACTTAATTGTGCCATCTGAAACATATTCTGGTTTTGATGATGCAAATTCTAAGAAAGATTCAACACCCTCAATATATACAAGTTTAAACCAGAACCATTTGGATTTCTATGCTGATTTATCTAAGCATGATCATCTAATAATGACTGATGTCGACTTCCTTGTTCCATATTTTTCTACATAAAATATAAAATCATCACTATTTTTAAATAATTTGAAATTATAAAAACATTATTTGAAAAAATAAGATAAATAATTATAACTACTTCTTAATAATTACCATTAATTAAGGGTGACACAATTTCTAGTGGATTCACAACTCCTCTTTTGTCTGAGGGCACATTTAATTTCATCTTTCTGACACTGAAATCAGAATGAAGAATCTGATCGGAGGTATAGATATTCATTCCCGTATGCCCGAGAATGAATATGTGTACCTTCGACCACATTCTTCATTCTCATTTCAGTGTGAGAAAGATGCAAGTAAATGAGTCGTCGGACAAAAGAGCCCCCTTTTCCTTGATGAATCATCTTCTTCCAACTGTCACCGCCTGAAAACATTATAAAAATATGATCCTACGAATGCATATCCAATCTCGTGCATACAAGATTCAATATGTCTACATAGCAGCACATTTTTCATAATGTTTGGAGTTGTTGAGAGTTGACATGAGAAAATTCATCGAGCAAAAGGAGTGTCGTCAATCCACTGAAAATTGTGCCAAGTTCATAGAATTTATTAAAAAAAAATCCTAATTGTTCCTAACTATTCCTAACTAATTATTACTAATTATTCCTATTTATTCTTATATATTTCTATTCATTCCTATATATTTCTAATTATTACAATTTATTGCTATTTATTACAATTTATTGCTAATTATTACTAATTATTACTAATTATTACTAATTATTACAATTTATAACTAATTATTACAATTTATTACTAATTATTACAATTTATTACTAATTATTACTAATTATTACAATTTATTACTAATTTAGCAATACTTAAAAATACTTAGCAAAATAAAAATTCTTGAATAATTAAAGGAAATTTGGTAATCATTGTTGTGGAGATGATTACCAATTTTCCCTTTATTATCCAAATAGATTTCATTTACTAATTATTACTAATTATTACAATTTATTACTAATTATTACAATTTATTACTAATTATTACAATTTATTACTAATTATTAGTAATTATTACAATTTATTATTGATTTAGAAATACTTAACAATACATAGAAAAATGAAAACTACTTGAATAATGAACGGAAATTTGGTAATCATCATTGTGGAGATGATTAAAAATTCTCCCTTCATTATCCAAGAAGATTCTGTTTACTAATTATTACTAATTCTTACAATTTATTACTAATTATTACAATTTATTACAAATTATTACAATTTTTTACTAATTATTGCTAATTATTAAAATTTATTACTAATTTATAAATACTTATAAATACTTAGAAAAATGAAAACAACTTGAATAATGAAAGGAAAGTTGGTAATCATCATTTTGGAGATGATTACAAATTTTCCATTCATTATCCAAGCAGATTTCCTTTACTAATTATTACTAATAAAAAAATTATATTATCAATATTTGTGAAAAAAAATATTAATATTATTAAAATAATATAAAATTTATAAAATATTAAAATTATGAATATTCGCAACTGGCTTTGCTCTATTCTTAGCATGTTCAAATCTCAAAGGGTTGCTAATTTTCAGGTCATGCATAGTAAAATGTTTGTGTTAGCCTGTCCAATGTAAACTTTAAAATTATCCTTGCATGGTTGATCACCTCGCAGGTAGTTTTTCAATAGGACGACCGAAGTAATGTCGTTCTCGTCTCTAAGAATCATCTTTCTCCCTTTACATAGATCATTCTTCCTTACAAATGTGATGGGACATCAGTATCTTTCCCTTAAATTTTCAAGGAAGAATGGTCTATGTAAAGGGTCATGTGAGATAATTCTTATAGATGAGAAGGTAATGACTTGGGTAGTCCTATTCCAACGCTACATGCAAGGTGATCAACCAAGAAAGGACAAATATAGAGTTTACATTGGACATGGCTGACACAAACTTTTTATTGTGCATGACCTGACAATTGGCGTCCCTTTAAGATTTGAACATGTTAAGAATATAGCAAAGCATGTTGCGAATATTGATAATTTTAATATTTTATAAATTTTTTATTATTTTAATAATATTAATATATTTTTTCATAAATGTTGAGAATATAATTTTTTATTACTAATTATTACTATTTATTACTAATTATTACAGATTATTACTAATTATTACTAATTATTACTAATTATTACAAATTATTACTAATTATTACAAATTATTACTAATTATTACAAATTATTACTAATTATTGCTAATTATTACTAATTATTGCTAATTATAACTAATTATTACTAATTATAACTAATTATAACTAATTATTACTAATTATTACAAATTATTACTAATTATTACAAATTATTACAAATTGTTACAAATTCGTACAAATTCTTACAAATTCTTACAAATTCTTACAAATTATTACTAATTATTACTAATTGTTACTAATTATTTCTAATTATTACTAATTATTACTAATTATTACAAATTATTACAAATTATTACAAATTATTAAAAAATATTACTAATTATTACTAATTATTAATTATTACTAATTATATCTAATTATATCTAATTATATCTACTAATTACTACTACTACTAATTACTACTAATTATATCTAATTAGTACTAATTATTTCTAATTATATCTAATTATATCTAATTATTACTAATTATATCTAATTATATCTAATTATTACTAATTATATCTAATTATTACAAATTATATCTAATTATTACTAATTATATCTAATTATTACTAATTATATCTAATTATTACTAATTATATCTAATTATTACTAATTATATCTAATTATTACTAATTATATCTAATTATTACTAATTATATCTAATTATTACAAATTATATCTAATTATTACTAATTATTACTAATTATATCTAATTATTACTAATTATATCTAATTATTACTAATTATATCTAATTATATCTAATTATATCTAATTATTACTAATTATTACTAATTATATCTAATTATTACTAATTATATACTAATTATATCTAATTATTATTAATTATATCTAATTATTACTAATTATATCTAATTATTACTAATTATTACTAATTATTACTAATTATTACTAATTATATCTAATTATTACTAATTATATCTAATTATGTCTAATTATATCTAATTATATCTAATTATTACTAATTATATCTAATTATATCTAATTATATCTAATTATTACTAATTATATCTAATTATATCTAATTATTACTAATTATATCTAATTATTTCTAATTATATCTAATTATTACTAATTGTTACTAATTATTACTAATTATTACTAATTATTATTACTAAATACTACTACTAATTACTTCTACTAATTACTAAAAATTATTACTAATTATCTCTAATTATATCTAATTATATCTAATTATATCTAACTATTACTAATTATCCCAAATTATAACTAAATTCCGCTAATTATCTATAATAATCTCTAATTATTCCAAAATAACAATAATTATTTATAATTATCACTAACAATACCAATTTATTACTAAAAATAAATCTAAACAAAAATCCATTTAAATCTATTTTAATTAGATCTAATAAACAACAATTAAAATTAATAAAAAAATATAAAAAGAATATAAAAAAATAAAATATAATTACCTTAAACATTGATATTCTGGAGGTATTGACGCCTTCCAATTGCTCTCGTATAAAAAACTTCAACTAAAAGAAATTTTTCCCTTAAAACTAGAGAATGAAGAGAGAAAGAGAGGATGATCTGAGTGATTTGAAAAAAACTGGTGGGGGTATATATAGGTTAGATTAATTGTGACGGGGTTATTTGTGACGGGTTCCCTGTCGCTAATAGTAGTATTTGCGACCGGCCCCATCGCAAATACTCTCACCCGCATTAATTACAGTCCGTGGTTAAAAGGGTATTTGCGACAGGACCGTCGCAAATACCACCTACCGATATACCATTTGGGACGGGCAGCTTTGCCTGTCGCAAATGGTATTTACCACCGTCGGGCTTTGGTAACGAGCTCGTCGCAAATACCCTCGCCCGCATTAATTACAGTCGGCGGTTAAAAGGGTATTTGCGACGGGTCCCGTTGCAAATACACATACTATTTGCTACAGGCAAATCCCCCCGTCGCAAATGGCATTTACCGCCTCCGGGCTTTTGCGATGGGGAGAATCCCTGTTGCAAATACCCTTCCCACATTTGGGCGTGCAAACCGCGCCAAACCTATTGCGACAGGTCTTCTATTCCCGTCGCAATTAACCTGCTATTTGCGACGGGAAAAGACTCCTGTCGCAAATGCGTATTTTGTGGGACCTTTTGCGATGGTATAAATTCCCGTCGCAATTGACCCATCACAAATACCCACATTTCCCGTAGGGAAATAATCAAATCCCCTAACCTTGTAATCGATGTTCGCTCGGCAGAGTCGCGGGAAGGCAGTGTTGTTCTGTTGACGTCGGGAGGAGATGATGTCGTCGTTGGCGGCATTCTTCGCGGGCGGCGTCTTCCCTTTATTATCTCGATTGGAAAGGGAGAAGATGGCATTGTCGTTCCTCAGTGGAGACGAGCGTTCCTCGTTGAGAGGATATCATTCTTTGTTGGGGAGGATGTTGTTCTTTGTTGAAGAGGAAAGGCTCCACTAATTCGCCAACCAAAAATAATAGAGAAAGAGTCTGTTCTTTATTGGCCCACAACACACAAGAGTTGTGTTTAATTAGATTAAACAACTCATTAAATTAAATGGGGTGGAAGGATTCAAACGTTTTCAAAAGATAATTAATTGAGGCATTAATTATCTTTTAGGTGTGTTGGAA
Source organism: Viscum album (assembly GCA_963277665.1). Classification (NCBI taxonomy): domain Eukaryota; kingdom Viridiplantae; phylum Streptophyta; class Magnoliopsida; order Santalales; family Viscaceae; genus Viscum; species Viscum album. The sequence continues at coordinate 293,673,791 of OY728139.1, forward strand.
CCATTAAGGGGTAGTTCAAGAGTTTCCCCATTAATGGGGAACTCAATGGGTTGAAGGTGGTTTGAGATCATGTGGGCCCCACCACATAACATCCTCCCATAGGAGGTTATGCGCTGGTGGGCCCCACCTCCAACTTCCCCTTGGAGGATTAAACCACCACTCAAATAAAAAATATGCTAGACATATTTTTATTTAATTTATTTAGAAACCCCAAAAATTAACTTCCAATCTCGATAAAATGCAACTGTAGTAAAGGTCTCCTTAAGCGAATACCGACGCTGCAAGTTCAACGATGCCCTCAGATTTCAATTCTAAGCATCGGTTCAAAAGATATAAAATCTCGCATGTACGTTTAATGAGCGTACCCGAACAAAACTTCAGAAATTGATTCTAGGAACACCGGGCCTTGGAATCAGGAGCCGTCAGAAACTGCAGACTCGTAAAATTACAATGTATTTTTAAAAAATCCACAGAAATTTCGGGTCTTTACATTCTCCCAACCATAGGGATTTACATCCTCGTAAGCTACAAATCACATTAAGAAAACAAATGGGGGTATTGAGCACGCATTCGAGCCTCTCACTCCAATGTGCTCTCCTAGAGGTTCTCGTGCTGCCAGCGAACACGAACAAGAGGAATCGACCATCCACGTTGGACCCGCTCCTGTCGATCCTCAATCTCCATTGGAACCTCCGTGAAATTCACCCCATCATCGATGTCCTGATCCTCGTGGTCAATGATGTGGGACGTGCCGTGCACGTATCTCCTCAGCTGAGATACGTGGAAGATGTCGTGCACCCTATGCAACTGAGGTGGAAGATACAAGCGGTAAGCCACATCGCATACCCTACTTAGGACCTGAAAAGGTCTGATGAATCATGGAGATAACTTTCCTCCTCAGCCAAATCTCTGTATACCTCGTGGAGGTGAGACCCATAGAAAGACGTGGTCACCTTCCTCGAACTCCAGTGGTCTCCGTCTCCTATCAGCATAAGACTTCTGCCTTCTCTGTGCAGTCTTCATCTCCTCCTGGATGATCTGCACCTTCTTCATCGCAGCCTGTACCATCTCTAGTCCCATAAGTGCTAACTCTCTGGGGTCAGTCTAGCACAGAGGTGATCTGCAAGTTCAGTCATACAGTTCCTCATAAGGTGCCATCCCGATGGTGGAGTGGTAGTTGTTGTTATACGCAAACTCTACCAAGGGTAAGTGGTCCTCCCAGCTGCGACCAAAGTCGAGGATGCATGCACGGAGAATGACCTCAAGTGTCTGAATGGTCCTCTCAGTCTGACCATCCATCTGATGATGGAAGGTGGTGCTCAAGTGAAGTTGCTTTCTGAAAGCCTCCTGCAACCCCTTCCAAAGTCGTGAAGTGAAACGAGCATCTTGATCATTGACGATCGTCGATGGCACACCATGAAGCCTTATGATATCTCATATGTAGAGGCATCTCAGGCTCTCTACTGAACCCTTCTCTCTAATCGGTAGGAAGTGGGCCGAATTGGTGAGTCGGTCGACAATCACCTAGATAGAGTCATGTCCTTTTGATGTACATGGAATTCTTGTCATGAAATCCATGGATATTTCATCCCACTTCCACTCTTGGACCTCTAAGGGATGAACCAAGCCTGCAGGAACCTGGTGCTCCTCCTTCACTTGCTGACAAGTGAGGCATCGAGAGACAAAATCTGCTACTGCCTTCTTCATACCTGGTAACCAATGCTGTCGTCGGAGGTCCTGATATATCTTCGCCACTCCTGGATGTACCGCTAATGCAGATGTGTGGAACTCCCTCAACACTTCCTTCTGAAGTGAAAATGGTACCATGGTACATCCTCTAAAGAGAATGACATGCTCCCCACCTTCAGAAAATTCATCAGGTTCCTGCGCTTTGGATATCTGAGCACGTCGTGTCTCACAGTCAATGTCCCCACATTGTACCTCCCAGACTCATTGAAGAAGTGGAGGAGTGACTGTGAGTGACTGTAGAATGGCTGCTCCATCTCTATCCACAAAGGATACCTGCAATGCAACCAGCTACTCTGTCACCTCTCCTAGCAGCTAAATGCCTGATCTCCTGCAGAGAACATCTGCTACAACGTTCCCCTTCCTAGGAGTATAGACTATCTCAAATTCATAGTCCTGGAGGAACTCAAGCCATCGTCGATGTCTCAGGTTCAGGTACTTCTGAGAGAAGATATACCAGAGACTCTGGTGGTTAGAGTAGACTATAAAGAGTTCACCCATCAGATAGTGCCGCCACATCTTCAAGGTAAATACCACTACTGCTAACTCCAGGTCATGGGTAGCGTAGTTCTCCTCATGTTGTCTCAACTTCTGAGAACCATACGCGATCACTTCTCACTCCTGTATCAGGAAAAACCTGAGTCCGGTCCCTGATGCGTCATAGTAAACTATGTACCCAACGCCATCTTCTGGTAGCCTCAAGATGGGCGCACGAGTCAACCTCAGCCTCAGCTCCTGAAAGCTCTGTTGGAATCTCTATGACCACACGAAGGTCTGCCCCTTCTTCTTCAATGCTGAAAGCGGTGCTGTAAATCTAGAGTAGTCTGGAACAAATCTCCAATAGTACCCAGCCAGTCCCATAAAACTCCATACTTCCGTCACACTCCTGGGTGGCTCCCAAGAATGTACTACCTCAATCTTCGCTGGATACACTGCAACTCCAACCTCCGAGATGATGTTTCCCAAGAAGTGAACCTCTCGAATCAAAAACTAGAACTTAGAGAGCTTACCATAAATCTGGTACTCTCGGAGTGTGTCTAGTAGTACCCGCAAATGATAGGCATGCTCCTCCACAATAGTCAAGTAGATCAGTATGTCGTCGATGAAGACTACGACAAAGAGATCGAGGTAAGGCTGGATGATCCTTTTCATGAGACTCATGAACACTTCTGGAGTGTTGGTTACCCCAAAGAGCGTAACCAAGAACTCATAGTGGCTATATCAACACCTGAAGTCCGTCTTCTGCACATCCTCGTCTCGAACTCTGAGCTGGTGATAACCTGACCTAAGGCCTATCTTCGAGAACCATCGTGCTCCCTTGAGCTGATCAAAGAGGTCGCCAATCCTCGGGAGTGGGTACTTGTTCTTCACGGTCACCCGGTTCAGGAGACGATAGTCAATACACAGTCATAAGCTCCCATCCACCTTCTTGGAAAACAAAATCAGAGATGCCCAGGGTGAAACACTCGGTCGGATAAATCTCTTCCCCTGTAAGTCCTCCAACTGTACCCGCAGCTCACGAAGCTCGGCGGGAGCCACCCGATATGCTGGTGTAGATATCGGTGCCATCTCAGGGTACAGGTCAATGTATAAGTCTACCTCTCTGCGAGGAGTTAGTCCTGGTATTTTTTCAGAGAAAACTTTCGCGTACTAATCCACCACAATAGGAAAACTCATACTCCGCACATCAACCGCTTCGAGGATGAGACTAGCCAACGGATGTGTAATCAGTTTCCCCCTCCTCTTTGTAAGCCCATACTGTGCTACAAAGTCTCCCTTTTCGCCGGTGAAGGTGGAACTGGTCTCATCTGTGTGGACACACTGCACTTTGCGCCTAATATAGTCAATCTGATCATGAACTGTGGATAACCAGTCCATACCCAAGATGTCGTTGTAAGGCCTTGACGCCGCTATGAGGAGATCCCAACTGAAGCTCTCACCTCCTAAAGTAATTTTACACTATTAGAACCAGTGTGAAATCGTCGAGTCTTCTCTAGTAAGAGTCACTAGTCGTAAGGATCGAGCCAACGGCTGCATAGGAATCTCTGAGCTCCGAAGGAGGGTAGTGGAAATAAAAGAATGACTCGCACCTGTGTCAATAAGTACTATAACAAGGGTGGAGTAGAAACAGATAGTACCTAGAATCATCTCAGGTGTGCCATGGTCATAGGCCTCAACTTCCTGGAGTTGAGCATGCCTCTGTTCTCCAGCTCCCTTTGGTCGGGGTGGACCTCCTGGTGGTGGTGGTGGTAGGACCTCGAAACGTAGTCCACCACTCACTACTCGGCCAACTCCTCTACCAAGTCTACCTGCTCTCGAAAGACCACCATGGTAGAACCTCTACCTCTTCTTGGGAGGTCCCTCTACTGACTGATGGTCATCTGCATGGCAGGTCGGGCAATCTTGAGCCATGTGACCCTGCCCGCCACATGCATAGCACTGCATGTTCCTCATATGATTGGCTCTGTATCGTGTGCCCCTCACAACCGAACATGTATCCTGGGGTCTCCCACCTAATGGATTGGTCTACTTAGACCTCTGAGACATCTTTCTACTGCCGGCTGCAAAAGACTCCGCTACGTGTCGCCCTGTGGTGGGTCTCGTTGCTGGTGTCTCCTCAGAAAAAAACTCTCCACAAGAAGGGCACGTTCCCACACCCCTGCCTGCATCGGGATGTTTAGGGAGATCATTGAAGCCTTGATCTCATGCATGAGTCCATGCTTGAAGGTCTGGGTCCTGAAGAATGGGCCCCACACCATATATTCGGAGTAGCGCGAGAGTTCAGTGAACCTCACTGAGTACTGAGCTACTGTCATGATGCCCTGCTGCAGATGAAGTAACTCTTGAATCCACCCTGCATGAAGGGTGGCTAGAACAAACTCTGACTGAAAGAGACTCTCGAAGTCTTCCCAGAGTAATGATGCCTCACCATGCACCTTGAGCATCAGGTTCCACCATCTGCCTGCTGTTGCATGCAGGAGACTCGCGGCAAAGATTACCATCAGGTCGGCTGGTGTCCCTACCAATCTGAAAACTCTCACGAAAGCCACCAGTCAATCCTAAGCTGCCTTTGGGTCAGTCTCTCCCCAGAACCTGGGCGGCCTCAGGTGCTAGAACACATGAAACACACTCAGATGGCATGCAATCTTTGTTTCTAGATCTGGTGGTATCGGTGGCCCAGTGGGTAGTGGTACCGCTGGTACGTCCGCTGTGATGGGGCCCTGCACCGAGGCCTCATCGCTCAGTGGGCTACCATCTCGTACGAAACTCAAAACCCTAGTCGGATGCCTTCGTGGGGCCATCTTGAAAATAAACAGGTGTGCCACTATCAAAACATTGTACCTGGTGATATGACACAAATTATTCATGAAGAAAATGTTTCAAAAGAAACACACACGCAATCAGTGTTTTCATGCACTGAGTCAGAAATCAGATGTCATAGTCCTAGTGTATGGATACATCGGCCGCCGAACCAACACGGATTTCACTAAACTGATAACCACACCCAAAACACTTAACACGGTTGATAATAAAAAGAATCATAGTACAAGAAATCTGGTAGAACTGACTCCTCTGATACCAATTTTTCATGACCCGCCCTCAGGGCCCGTGTTGTGACTACCCCAAGCCCGCCTTCCATAGGCCAGGGGCTGGCAACTAGCACCAAAGGTGAATCCCTGATAAAAAGGGAAGGCATTTCCTTTTAACCTGTAACTCAAACAGTTTGAACACAAGCATTAGAATCAATAAGTACTAAAATAGAAAAGAAGAGTGTGTTGAAAGTAAGTGGGCTAGTATACAAACCCAAATGAACAACAAGTACAAGTACAAGTAAAAAGGGAAAAACAACTCCTGGATCATCCACCATTGAATCCTACCTGAAGGGTAGGTACAGAACTTGAACACTCATCTCTAAGGTATGTCACGTCTAGTCCAGATCTAAGCAGCCTTTCGTCTGTCACCCTCAGCCTCGATCATTGCTGGCCGTCATCTGCACAAAACACAACAAGGTGCTGGTGAAGCCTGTGCAGGGGTGAGTATAACAATACTCAGTAGGGGACCTTGAGACCCCCGAAGATCTCCCAGAATCCACTAAGGATAACCACATAAGAAGGATAAAATCACGAAGTATAAACCAACCCAACTTAGGTATATTCTCATACATATACCTAAGTTACCAATCACATTCCGGCTCCAACTCTCGAGCCCAAGAACACCCCATTCCACAGAGGAAGTAATGTCAAGCATCTTAATAATTGTCGACTGAAAGACAAGACTCAACACACATAGGTATACTACTCATGTAGAGGGGTAGAGATGATTAGTTGTATCCACTAAATCATCTCCTCTGTCTAACCCACGTAGGATCCTGGAACAGTATCTGCGCTGTCGAACCCACGTAGGATCCTGGTACAGAAGTCATCACTGTCGAACCCACAGAGGATCCCCGTACAGTAGTCAGTGCTATTGAACCCACAGAGGGTCCCGGTACCATAGTCACTGTTGTCAAACCCATGTAGGATCCCGGTACAGAAGAAATCAATGTCGAACCCTTGGAGGATCCTTCCATCTCAGTCACAACCATCCCTAGGGTTCCCGCACACAGCACGCTCGATTCTGGGAGGGTCTGCTACTCGAGGTAAGTGTCAATATTTCAACTACCATGAAGTCTCGAGTTGATGTATCTCGTAGTTCCGTCTCATCAAAAGGAACCCAATGTGACAGACGGTGCGTCAATCGAATTCCCGGTCTGTGAGTTATTGGCATTTCCATTCCAGGGGGTCGGTTGGTTTTTAGGTTCAAACCAACCTGACCGTATTCTAACTGCGTCCAAACCAACCTGACCGTATTCTAACTGCGTCCAAACCTCAAGTGGGGTATGCCAAAATAATCTCCTTGTTCCAAGAATTCTATCGCCGCAAGTGGATCTTCTATCGAATACTCGTAGCCCAAGATACGGGCAAAAAGGGTAATTGGCCGTAGCGGGTCCGGGTCCTGTCCGACCCAGTCGGACCGACCCGGTCCGCCGGTGTGGCCCAACCCAAGTGGTCGGCCCGGCCCGAATGTGCGGCCCGGACCGAAGGCCTAGCCCGGCCCGAAGGCAGAGCCCGGTCCTGCCGAGGGGCGGCCTGACCCTGGCAGCCTGAACCATGGCAACCCAGCAGAGGGGTGGCCCGGCCATGGCGGTCTGGCCCGTGGCGGCCCAGCCGTGGTGCCCCGGCCACGGGGCAGCCTGGCCCTGGCAGCTCGGCCGACGGGCAGCCAGGTCGTGGGTCTTCCTTGGTGCGGCACGACGGCGTCGCGCCTCCATCGTCTGTCGCGGACCGCATGGCTGTGACCCCCTTCCTCTGGTGTCGCGCCTCTTCTGTCTGTCACGGCCTGCATGGTCGTGGCCCCCTTCCTCCAGCGCGGTGTGATGACACCACGCCCTTCCGACTCTGCCTCCAGAGTCAACTAAACAAGAACCAATGGAGGGTTGTCGGGCCATGTTTGTTTGGCCCACGCCCTCTGTATTAGGTGATAACAAATGGCCATCATAGAACCAAAATAGATGACGAGGAACGAGGGTATAATTAATACATTAAAATAATCAAATCCCCTACCTCGTAATCAGTGTTTTCTCGACAGAGTCGCGGGAAGGAGGCATCGTTCTGTTGACGTCGGGAGGAGATGACGCCGTCGTTGGTGACGTTCTTCGCGGGAGACGTCTTCCCTTTCATGTCCCGGTTGGAAAGGGACAAGATGGTTTCGTCGTTCCTCGGTGGAGACAGGCATTCCTCATTGAGAGGATATCGTTCTTCATTGGAGAGGATGTTGTTCTTCATTAAAGAGGAGAGGCTCCACCAAGTCGCCAACCAAAAATAATAGAGAAGGATTCAATTATTTGTTGGACCACAACACACAATATTTGTGTTTAATTAAATTAAACAACTCATTAAATTAAATGGCGTGGAAGGATTCAAAAGTTTTCAAAAGATAATTAATTCTGGAATTAATTATCTTTTAGGAGTTTTGGCACCATTAAGGGGTAGTTCAAGAGTTTCCCCATTAATAGGGGAACTCAAGGGGTTGAAGGGGGTTTAAAGGGGGTTTGATCTTATGTGGGCCCCACCACATAATATCCTCCCATGGGAGGTTATGCGCGGGTGGGCCCCACCTCCAACCTCTCCTTAAAGGAGTAAACCACCACTCAAATAAAAAATATGCTAGACATATTTTTATTTAATTTATTTAGAAACCACAAAAATTAACTTCCAATATCGATAAAAAGAAACTACGGTGAAGGTCTACTTAAGAGAATATCGGCGCTGTGAGTTCAACAGTGCCCTCAGATTTTAATTCCTAGCACCGGTTCAAAAGATATAAAATATCACATGTATGTTTACTGAACGTACCCGAACAAAACTTTAGAAATTGATTCCAGGTACACCGGGCCTCAGAATCAGGCGCTGTCAGAAACTGCAGACTCGTAAAATTTCCATGTATGTAAAAACAATCCAAGGAAATTCTAGGTCTTTACAATTCAAAGTTCCCTTATTGGGGCCACAAAAAATCATTAAAATATGGTTGTGTTATAACTCATTTAATTGAATGTGTATTGATGACATAATAATTTAGGTGAGTATTATTTATTGACTTATAAATAAATATCATTATTTTATTCTACATATTCTTGTAAATTTTATATAGAACATAAAAAAATAATTAACCATTCCTGATAAAATAATATATTCTTTTAATTTTACTTGTATAAGATAACTTATTTTACCCTTTAAATAGTTGGTAATTTCATTATCTGGATTCTCAAAAAAATTAATTTTCTCTACTCGATAAAATACATGTTTTACATATTATTTCACTTAATCCATTAAGTTTTGTTATTTTATTTATATTTTGTTTTTATAATTATTTATCTATATAAAAAATGCATTTAATAAATTAATAAATAACCGAGTGCAGAAAAACTTAAATAAATGTTTGATAATATCTTAATATTGTATCCACTAGTTGTCCAATCGATTTGCAAAAAAACAACCTATACCATAGAGAAATAACTCTTTAATAATTAATTTTTCTCAAGATGTAACATAAACCATTTACTTCTATATACCTTTAGTTATATTAATCGCATCCTATCTTCAAAACCATCACCACCAGAAGAGAACTCTATCCTTTGAAAATTTATACTCACATGAAGGTGAGGGGAACTAAGGGATTAGGGTTACAATAAATAATCCTTGGACCTACGAGATAATAGATAATAAAGTCTGGTGTGATGATTCCTATATCACTATATATAATTTAGTAATAATTATAAGCTAAAATAATAAAAAATATATTATATAAATATTTAAATGAAATATATACAATGGTTAGTCAATGATCATGATCATTTAAAAAATTAAACAATGAAATAAATTCATATTTTTAGAATTAACTTAAAATATTTTAAATTGATAAAAATTTACTTGAATTTATAAACTAATGTATTGATTAACAAATTAATTCTTCAAAATAATTTTTTTTTTCAACTTGTTGTACCTAGGAAATAATTCGTATACCATAAATTATTATTAAAATAATTTTAAATTTAAATTTATATCATTGTGAATGGATTCATGGTGACCTACTTGGATAGTTAGTGGGGTAGAACCAATCATGTAGAGTTAAAAAATTATTTATATTTTTATAGTAAAAGAAATAACTAAATTAGATCACCTCCCATGAAGATATTTTTAATCAATCACTCATTATTCCTAAAAACTTATGTTATTTTTTATATTTATAAATTTTATAAAATGAATAGAAAATAATTAAGGGCCAGAGATTTGAATTTATGAGGATAAAATATACCTGAAATATAGAAAAATATAATTAAATGAGTATAAATTTTAATTTTAATGAGTGAATAATCATGAGTGAACCTTCATTCTATCATGACCATAATCATAACTACTTAATAAAAACACTACATTATATTTGTGAGATTCATATTCTTCACTGGTTGTGAATATAAACTGTAACTATGGGTATCTAAGTACAAAACATATCAACGTCCTCCTGGGTTAGTTTGTTAAATGGGTCCTCAGTCAATATCACCCACTAACTTACCATCATGGTATGAAATAACACCTATCCATAACTAAATCATCAAGAACACTATTTATGTATTAGTGATCATATAAGGGTGGAAAAAATGACACAGAAGAAGAATAACCCCTCATAAAAACTAGATGAAATTCACTATAAAAACTCTTCACAAAAACATTTACATGTAATAACTATAAGATGATAATAATAATTTAGAATCAACACAAATATACTTGGGTTTATAAATAGATACATCCTTATGAAGACTATGCAGCTTCATCACCCACTATCGTGAGTGTTTCAGATCAGAGTGAATAATGACATTGGAAAAGGAGTAATATATAAATAGTTAAATAAAATAAAACTATATTTAAAACTCTATAACACGTGAATTATGGAATGAAATTAAAATATAATTTATCATAATGTTACACAAAAACTCATAGTAGTAAAATAAAAACACCTTTTAATAGTGAATTGAACTGTCTTCAATAGTGAAAATGGAAAACTTTTTTGGAAAATACTATTTTGAGAACAAATTTATTTATAAAAACTTATCGAATTTATGAATGAATATCTATATTAGAACTTATATTTTTGATCTTGAATATCACATATGATTTAAATTTTTGATTCAACCCATAACGATAAATATTTTGGTATTAAAAATGAATGCCTTATAACATTAATTTTAACCTTCATTTAAGAAAGACCACAATACATAAATCACACTCAATGAAATAAAACCCCAAATTTAATTTCATAAACTCTTGTCTCTTATATTGATTGACCTTGGAACAACACCATTCCTTTAATCCTCTTACATGGAATTTCGAATGTATAACTCTTTTGGTTTCAATTCATTTCTACCTCCATGGTTTTCACAACAATGAATGGATTGGTATTTTATCATTTCAATATCCCTATAAAACCCGGCTTATCCCCCATGTCTTAGTAGTAACAACATACATCTTCGCATATGTGGCACCTGTTGAATCTTTAAGCATAGACTAAACTACACATATGTTGGTCATTGATGATCTCCCACAAAAGTTTCCAGTTCATTATAGGTGTTTCATGAAATATTTATTTTTATTTATAATCTATATAGTTAATAGTGATATATTGATCTTGATAGATAGACATTTTCATGTGTCTTATTTCAGTGAAAATGGTAATGGTGATTCTTGATTGGAAAAATTGTGGATTTAAGCTATTCTCATTCATCAACGGTTATCTTGAAATTCATTATAATCATACATAGTGTTTCACAACATCCATGTGGTGTGAGAAGTTAATTCAATATTTTATGATTCATTCATGGTATTATTCAGTGTTGATGTTATCAGGGTGGGGTAATATTAGGATGAATAGCACTAAGCATATAGAATAAGGACCCTATGATGTGGTTTCAAAAAATCATTCTGTGTGATTTAAATGAAGAAAATTTACACTTGTATACAGTCCCACATAAAATAATATCATGGGATTGTACTTGTTTATTACTGAAAATATGATAATGGATCCTTGATAAAATCCATTGGATTCAAGATGAATGAGTATTCAACCATAATGAAATGAATAAATGCTCTTCTCTCTTTACCTAGTGTTAGTCGTCATTTTCCTCTGATGTGATCACAAAGCTGGGTTCGTAAATGATGGTTTGATGACTTATCCTATCATTAAATATGATATATTATGGTTATTTCAGGGTAGATTCATGTTTTTATATAATCCATACTTAAATTCTATGAGTCAATTTCTCATACATGAATAAAATTACCCTTATTAAAATCAAACTATTACCCTTATAATGTGTGGATTCATGACTTAGTAGCTGGAAAAGAAAAATAAATCTTATATAGGCCCTTATGATATTCAAAAATACATCCTTAATAGCAAAGGGAAATTATAATATTTACTGACTCTTATAAATACTTCAAGACTATTCTATAAAATAAGAAACATCATGAAACAATTCCAAATATTAATATTTAGGAATAGAAGATCATTGATTCAACATTTTCCCTCTAAAATCACCTCTAGAAATCATTTACTAACATAATTAACCAAAAATTAAATAAATAGAAAATTATAATAATTCAAAATATAGATAAAATAATTAAAAATAGTGTTTTAAATAATATTTGTAATTGAACCATTTTTCTTCTAATAAATTAAATAAAATATAACAAGACTTAAAACAAAAACAATATGGGATTAAATTCACTAAAATATGTAATAAAAATAATAATAAAATTATCTTTGTAAATTATTAATAACAATAAATTTATAGTCATTATTTATCATCTATAATATAGTTAATTTGGATATATCATTAAATTAAATTACATCACTTTTCCATTAAAAACAACCAAATAAATATCATGCCTCTTATATAAATCCAAAATCTTTAATTTGTTTTGGAACATAAATACCCATTGAAAATATTTTTAACCATCTTTTGAATTTTTGTACATACCTCCCCATATTTGTATCTCTAATCACACAAGTATTTCAAAATAGATCTTTTCTCATTCTCAAGAGTATGCATGATTTACAAAGGCTTTATTCTTCCAAGAAACTCAACTTTATAAAATCTTTAACATGATTCAATGATGAAAATAATACCTAGGTAGTTTTGTAGCTAAAGGGTTGGTAGGATATTAATACTAAAAATTATTTTGGTGTAATGAGGACGTTTATGTCTCTAATATGATGTAAAATTCCTGAGAATAGTTGCTACTCATGAAAAATCCCTCACTCACTCCCATTTTACTATCTATTGACCTCAAATCAGCACTTTCATTTGTTGGGAATCCCACACTTTAGAAATTTTAATATAAATAATATTATTCTTATATCTCCCCCCTAATGTATTATTGATTCAGTTGGAATTATAATTTAGAATATTTGTACATAATTTAGTTTTTGAAGGAGAGAGTGGAATGTTAACCCTTAAATGGTTGTGTTACACCCATCCAATATTTGAATTATTTTTTGTCAAACTCAAATCCTCTCATCAAGAATTATCCTCACACAATGTATTATAAATTAGGATATATCAATATAAAAAATCCTCAACATATTCTTTTCAAAACAATGTATTTATAATCATACCCAACCACCACAATTGAGTTCAACCATGATTATACAATAACTTATTGAGTATGTTGGAAATTGATAAATATCATTTAATATAGTTTCCTAAAAGGTAATTTCATGGATAATAAGGTGTCAATAAAAAAACAAATGTATGGGAAATATTTGAATAATGTTTTGATGAATAAATAGACATTCAAAATGGTCCCTTAATTATAGATAAACTCATCAATGAACTTTATCTACTTTCAATAAGATAAAAATATCAAATTTTGTATTTCGCAACATGCCTCAAGTCTCTGAAAAAAGAGAATAAATTGAAAGAATATGTCAAAATGTTTTAGAATATTCTTGGGTTGAAAATATTAAGCATTGAAAAATACTTGTTCAAGTGGCTTTTAAATTTGATCAAACATAATTAAATGTTTGGATTCAAAATAAAGATACAAAATAAAATTCAACAATAATTTAAAATCTCATAAATTAAAGTCCATTAGTGTTTTCAAAATACAAAGAGATATTTAATTTTCACAATGTATTAAAAGATGCTCAGATGATTCGAAAAAACTACCAAAATTATAAGCAGGGAAGAAAAAAAATGAAAAATTAATAAACAAATAAACACCAAATCCCACAGACATATATTATTACTACCCCATTTTTCATTTAGAAATTATGTCATCAAATTTTCATCTAGACTTTATGTATATAGTAATTGAGATAATTTATCAATGAGTGATATAATCTAAATTATTGTTAGTTTACACTTTGAGTAAATATTATAGATACTTCCCACTGAAAAAATATAAATGAAATAATAAAAAAAATAAGAAAGTTATTAAAAGGAAAATAAAATTAAAATAAGGAAATAATAAAATAAAGGATAGATCTTGGTTTGGACTATAACACTATAATATTTTATAATTTATTATTTATTAAATAAAAATACATTCTATATCATATTATACACACAAATCAAAAAAAATTGAATAATAATATTATAAAATTAAATTTATACATCAATAAAATATTTTTATACATTGTTAAAAAAAATAAATTTACACCCATAAATTTTTAATAACATATAAGAATCACAATACTATATATTTTAAAGTGGAAATTTTTACTAAAAAATCTACTTTAATTTATATTTTTTACGTTCTTTTAGTTAGATTATAAAAGAACCACCATATTTTAATTTTCTCAAATGATTATTATATTGTTAGTAATTAATTTAATTATTTATTTTAGTCAAAAAAATATAGTAAATTATGAAAAAGGGGAGAAGTATTTAATAGAAAATGTATTCCTACTATATGAATATAATCTATAGACTCTGAAGAACAAGTGACCATGTTGTACTGACCGCATGAACAATCTACCTACAATTCACAAATTTTTTATATGTCTAGTACTAATTGTGAATTTAGGTTCAAGTTAAAATATGTGTAATTAACCTACCACATGAACAAATGAAGTTACTGTGTGAAGGGATAAACCAACCACATGAAGACAATAATCTATCACATAATGTTAAGTAAAATTTCAATAAATAATCAACTAATCATAACTGTTATTGTAGTGACCACATAGAGATTCATACCTACTGAAATAACATGTCAAATGACCATGAAAAGGAAATTACATACCATGAGAATAAAATTATATAAAACATAAATAAATTATCATACCACATGAAGAAGAGTACATGCTTCATTAAGAGATATACTGAGCACATGAATGAATAATGTAGTGGTTTCAAGTTGTCACCCCTAGTTGGAATTCCTGACAACAATTCCTAGTAACCATGATAGAATATGACTAAGAATAATTAATGACCAAACTACCATGTATAATTTAATTTACTTTTTATTTTCAAGTCTCCCATTACTATATTTTAAAAAAATTAATTTTAGTGTCAGTGCAACAATGCTTACAACGAATGATCCCCAATGGAAAATATTCGATGGAGTTATTTTTAAGAAAACGAATCACTTCTGGACATGGGGTGGAAAATAATATTCTTGATAAAATCATAGGAAAATACATGTTTATGTATGTCACAAAGAGGAAATATTCATAACACATAACAATAATTCTATTTTCTCGCACTTTTGTGAAAACTCGGTTGATGGTTTTCATTGTGAAATTCAAAGAAATCTGAAAAACAAATGTTGATAATATATAGATGAACCTAATTGTCACATATCTAATATATTTATCATCATATTTATGATTTATTAATTGATATATGTTTTTATTTAGGCTATCAATATATAAACATTGTCTTATATACTAAAATTCAGAGTACTTGAAACACTATTTGAAATTATTTTCTTATATAATCACATTTATAAGAGTTTATGTGTGACATGGACATATTTTATTGAATTTTTAATTTAGGAAGAGGTTCTATTCCTATATATAACTGAGATATATTGTGTAAAAACTGATCCAAGTTTTGGATCAGTTTATTTTGTAATAAAATGCTTTGATGTATGTGATTCACAAGTAAAGAGGATTAGGTCTTGGCATAAAAAACCCCTTATTTTTTCTACTATGTTATTTATTGATTTTATTACTCTATTTTAAAATAACATATTTATATTTTAAAAATTATATAACTAAATATTTCTTTGATTGTTTGATTTAACTAGTGTTTTATATACTTTTTTATTTCAAAAATAATGGTTTCAAAAGTTAAAAAAAGTGTTAAAATTTATTATAACTGAGTTTTGAAAAAACAAACAATATTCATTTTGAAAGATCAAATTATAAAAATTTACTATTTTAGTTAACATGACATATTTTATAATTTGGGAGATATATGTTTTAAATCTTTTAAATCAAAGTTTTTAATTGGAAACTCAAATCACCCCCGGTTGAGTTTCCCACCCTAACCAAAATTTGGTATCATAGGATTTCAAAATACTTTTTAATGTAATTAAATTTCACAAAAACATATTAAATTTATATAATATTTAAAATTTTGTCATCATCGATAATACAAGTGATGATGGACATTACACTAATCGACCTCCTTATATAACATCCCAAGTAATTAAAGAATAAGAGATTTTCATATCTACGAATATTTATTAATTAGATATTAATTTTACCTTGAAGGGGATTTTATTCCTAATAGGGTACCTAAAACACAACAACAAGTTTCTCTAAAATCTTATGTTTCACACACGACTGAGTTATACTAAAAAATAATATATTATTATTATTATTATTTTAAAGAGTTGTTATTGCCTAGTCATTTTATTATAATGAATGATATAAACTAACTATATTATGTTTAAACATGTTTATTAATTGTTTTTACATTCTTACTATAAATTTTAGAGGCTTAAAATGACAATTTATCTAATTTTATGCTTAAAAAGGTCTAAAATGTTTAAAAGGTATTTTTACCACCTTTTGATGAAGAAC
Source organism: Viscum album (assembly GCA_963277665.1). Classification (NCBI taxonomy): domain Eukaryota; kingdom Viridiplantae; phylum Streptophyta; class Magnoliopsida; order Santalales; family Viscaceae; genus Viscum; species Viscum album. Next base: position 293,690,168 of record OY728139.1, read on the forward strand.
CATTTTTAATTATAAATTTTGATGTTATTAAAAATTTATATGACAAATAAAACAACTTCTATAGAAAAAGGACATCAAAATTTACTTTGGTTGAAATTCTGGTAATTTTTCTAATAATATTCATTTTTTAATGAATAATGAAAAATACTGCTTTTTAATTCAAAAATTTCTTTTAATATAATTTATTTTTACATATAAATAATGATTTTAATTTATTTTAAGGTATAATTAGATAAAGTTATTTTCTTTTAATCCAATGAATTTCATTGGGATCAAATTCACACTAAAATTTGATATAATAACTTTTTTAACTTTTGAACGTTTTTACTTCAAAAACATGTTGTCTCGATCCATCAATGGGATAACATTAAATTAATTTGTCAACTTTTGTGAATAAAATTTTATAAAAAGGGATATACATGGTTTTAATAAGTACTAAAAATTTGGTCTAATAGGATCAACATATTTTTGTTGAATAGTATCTTTAGTATTTTATTTACCACAGTTAAATGTAAATTGGGTAATTAATGGTACAATTAATATTATAATTTTATATAATTAACCTATAAAATTTCATAATATTATTGGATGGATTATTATCAACAATTACCATCCTTGGGTTGAAATTTTGAAATTTGGAAGCCATTTGGGTGTGATTATGACATTCATAACAATTAATTTAAAGTAAATCAAAATATGTCGAAAATATGTCTCTACTTACGAAAACAATTTTAATATGGGGTTATATAAGTTATATCCTAAACTAATAATTTTATATCTGAAATATAAATATATTACCTATGTCATGGTAATTTATTTATAATTTTTAGGAAATAAATTATTATATCAAATAGTGACACAATGATGATGCAGTAATTGCTTTTTAAAAGAAATAATCAAAAATATGATATTAATAATATCAAAATAAAAATAATTTAAAATATTTTATGAGATCCATGAATCTTATAAATGACTACTTCATATTTGTATTTAATTAATGTAAGTGTTTTCTAAGGAATAAAAATTTATGATTTTTTTAAAAAGTCATGAAATGAATAGTATCAAAATTGACATAAATCGCACCTAAAATTATAAAATATCTAATTAAATGACATAAAATTTATTAAAATCCAATATTCGAAAAACAAGATTAGATAACTCTAAAAAATTTATGAATGACTCATTCATTTGAATTTCGGCAATATTTGGTAATTATTTTAACTCTCAAAGTGTAGTTTACTTGATAAAACTGTAAGAGTTAAAAAAGGTTAAAAAAAGATAAGTATTAAAACATATCCAAAATATGTATACTTCTCATTTGATGAATATATTTCAACCCCTACTCATCATATCTTATAAATAAATAAAATTGGTTCTATTTAGAATTTAAATTAAATTTATATTAATTTAATACTTCTTATAATTCCAATGGTACCACATCCCTCTCCTATAAAAAGGTACCCATGCCTCTCTATTAATCACAATTCAAAACCAATTGTTTTGACCAAGATCTAGCCAAAAACCTTCCTAGAATCCCTACCCACATTATTTAGCCCTTAGTTTAGGAAAAATATAGTAACCCTAGCCTTTTACATATAACATTGCATGATTTTAGGCACAATTATACATCATAGTAAAGTCAAGGACCGTAAAGTCTAGTGTATTGGAAGACTAGGGAAATAAAACTGAAAACATGGAACTAAATAAAACATTTCATTATTTAATATTCAAATTGAGCTCTTAAATTACATTGTTGTCAAACATCTGCATAGGGTACCCTGTGGAACACATGAAAAAAGGGATGAGCTAAATTGCCTAATAAGGGAATAACCATAAGAACAGAGAATTAGAAAATGGGATAGAGGGAATAACATGATGACATAAAAAAGCATGTAACAAATGGAATCATAACATATAAACATGGATTAAAAAAATGGAGTCATAATAATGTTACAACAACATAAAAAATTACTTTAGCACAAGTCAAGTCAACCCACCAAGACCGTGGCACATGGTAGCACAAGCCAAGGCAGACTTACAAAACCATCACACATGGTAGCATAAGCCAAGGTTAACCGCCCAAACCGTCACACATAAAATTTCATGAGACTAAACATTACCCAATTAATTTTTGATATATTTGTGTTCTCCCATATTAACTATTCCTGAATATTTTTTCCACATAAAGAATCATACATACTCAATCTTACATAAACATAAGGGTTACACATGGAAAGAATTGGGTACCACAATCATGTCATAATGCCTAAAAATGTTTGTATCATAAATGTTTTCATGAAATAAAGGAACTAAAATATACATGGAAATTAATATGTTAAAGTAGGTAGGTATTATAGTAGGTGATGTCAAGTAGAAGTGACAACATATACGAAATGTATTTAATAAATTTTAGCATTAAAACATTTTTTTGCAGTTTTAAGGAAAATACTATAGTGAATTTAAAATAGAAAAGGAAAAAATCAATTATATAAAACCATAAGTGAAACATGAAGGTTTTCATATTAAAAAAAACTGATTTTATAAAGACAATGGGGTCTTAAAACAAAAGATAGAGTTCACTTGAAATTAGGTAAGAATTCAGAAGGTTCCCAAAAAATAGGTTTGCCTATCGAGAAGTATTTAGTAGGGAATCACATAAAACATGTTTATAACAAAAAGATAATTAATAAAGGCTTGATAACTGAATTTTGAACATGTACACATAATTTATAAGATGAAAATAAAATGATAAGATAACTTCATTTTGGTAAAAGGAAGATAAGGCATCCCGAAGGAACAAAGGAGGTTCGGGTAGAATCCCTTACGAATTATCAGCTTGGTATGAGGTGTACATAAGAGGGATTAATGAGATATAAATGGGTTTATAATAACTTATAAATAATGATGAATGTATGTGGGAGGATATATATCATACCCCATCATTTGGTATTACACATAAAATGGCATAACGTAGAGGATATTCTTGAATAAAAGTGGAATTGAGAGGATCCCTTACCTTAAGTGTGTTGGTGTTTTCCACTTGATATTAATGGGATGAATAATCAAATTAGGTTCACTAATTAATAATTAAAGAACCTATTATATATTTAAATGAGTTATTATAACCTTTTTTAGTTCATTCATGACCTTTTTGATGGGTTAAGTGGTTTAATTTCATTGTTTGGGTCTGTTTTCTTCCTTGGTTTTGACGATCGGTTCACTTATATTCATGTTTGGATAAACATGTATGATAATAATGGATGCACAAAATTGAAGTTATATGAAATTAGTGAACATACAAAATAATACATGTTTATAAAATTCATTTGGTTATTTGTAGTGAAGTTGAATCAATATATAATACTTTAGTGATAACCTTTTGAGTTTATTATCAGTTTTTTATCACAACAAACTCATTTTGAATTATAATTTAATATAAATTGTAAAAAAAGATTATAGAACCTTAAATAGTATATATTACTTAATAATCTGGTTTAAACATAAAAAATGGTTTCATGACAATAAGTAAAGATAGTAAAATAAATTGAAAACCCATCATTCTTGAATGTTGTAAATTAACACATCTCGGATGGTGTCTTTACTACTAGTATACAATAAGAGTAAAGGAGAGATGATAATAACTTATTTTATTGTTATAAAAATATACCATTAGATGTAAGTTACTAGAGTTTTTATAAAATTTGGTTGAGGATAGGTAAGAACAGGAAAAAAAACAAATGAAGTTGAAAAAAAGTAAAAGAATTGAAAAGAGGAATTTACCTCTTGAATCAATCTTCTTTGAGATCCTCTTAATGTGAGTGGACACAGACTTTTGAAGAGACTAAGGGCTGCTGGACGTGGGGGAGGATCTTGGGGAGATATTTGGGAACAATTTATGCAAGACACAAGGCTTGAGATGAGGTTAGTGAATAGAAGAGTGTGGGTGGTTTTTATAGTGGAGGGGAGGAGGGTTTTCATAATATTTAATTCCTTAGTTTATTAATTTCCCTAAAGACTAGAAATAATGATTATTACATGAAAAATTAGTAATATTTTAAGGTGATTTCGATCCCAAGGTTCTTACATCAACCATGACTCAATAAATAGTGTATTTAAGATATAATGTATATATGCGGTAAATTATCGTATTTTATTATTCATAAAAACTTCATGTATTTTAGAAAAATCCCAAAAATTGAACCTAATAATTTTTTAACGTGTATAATTGAAAAATGAAATCCATTTTTCAAAAAAATTAAAATATGATTAATTTATTTTTTAATTAAAATCATAATTTACTTGAAAAATATGGATTTTAAAACTATAACTGAGTTTATAATGCTTTCCGAAATTACATGAGATCTTAAAAATTTATCTTAAAATAAGAAGACATCAAATTGTTAATTTATGAACACATTTTCTGAAAATACGTTTTCTTTTAATTTAATTAATTAATTAAAATTAACTATTTATGACTTACAAAAAACCAAATACTTTTACTATGGTTATATTATCACTTATACGATGCCTAAATTTTATTTAATCATTCAAGGGTGAGGTTACTATTATTTTGGATGATGTACTATTCATAGGGGTTATATTACTATTCAAATGGGTAGGTTACTATTCAGAAGGGGATGTTACTATTCACAAATAAATTAATAATGCCTTATCAGACTCCAAACATCTTACTGATTGAAACAGTGTATGTCTTATTTCCAAAATTCAAATCACATAAGTGATAATACTATGTTTAAAGGTGACATAGTTCTTAGTAGTTTATTGTGTTGTGATTTCATGTGATTATATAAAATAATAAGAAGAAGAGAATTTACATTGTTAAAACATTGGTTCGTTACCTTCTTCCCCCCTTATGAAATTTTTCCCTTGAAAATTCATTTTACATTCTAAGACTTATATAGGTGTGAGTAATTTTCCTTTGTTTCTTCTGTCAGTTACCATGTTACCTATTCGTATTTATGGATCCACCATAGTAATTTGACTATGTTCGTAGTCTTGTTATAAAAAACTTTATCTCTACAATCCAAGATCTTCACTGGCTACTCCTTGTAAGAAAGACTGTCCTCCAACTGTACCACCTCGGAAGATAGTACATGGGAAAGGTCTAGTTTGTACTTCCATTAGAGGGATACATGAAATACATCGTGTACTTTGTACATGGTAGGTGGAAGTTCTAGTCAAAATGCTACAACTCGAACATGATCAAGAATCTAAAAGGTTCCTATGTACCTGGGACTTAGATTTCCTTTATTCCCAAACCTCATGCCCTTTTTCCATAGAGATATGCGTAGAAATTCTATGTCTCTATATTTAAACTCAAGGTCACATTGACGATTGTCTACATAACTCTTTTGTCGACATTGGGATACCTTGATGTGACGATGAATGGTTTTAACCTTCTCCACAATTTCATCAACCATTTCAGGTCCTAAAATCTTACACAAACTGATGTCATCCCAACACGCTAGTGTTATACACCTTTTCCCATAAAGTTCTTCGTATTCTTCCATATTGATGCTAGAGTGGAAACTATTGTTGTAGAAGAATTCGACCAGTGGAAGATATTTTTATCATCCTCCTTTGAAGTCCATATAACATGGTCTCAACATATCTTATAGTGTTTGAATAGTTCACTCGAATTGGCCATCAGTTTAAGGATGATAGGTCGTACTAAAGTTCAGTTCAATACTTAGAATATGTTGAAGACTTTTCCAGAATATCAAGGTGAATTTGGATCTCTATCCGATACAGTAGATAGTGGTAATCCATATAGACTTACCACCTCTTTGATATATATCTGTGAATTTTTATTCAATGATAAGTCCTCTTGAATTGTGATAAAGTGATATATCTTTGTAAGACGATCCAAAATTACCCATACAACATTGTTTCCTCTAAATTTCCTTGGATATCCAGTGAAAAAGTCCATGGTGATGTTCTCCCACTTCAATATTGGTATGCGTAGTGGTTGTATCATCAACGTAGAGTTCCATCTTTCAGACTTTAGGTTTTGACATATCGGGAAATGGGATGTATACTCAACAATATCCTTCTTCATATTGTCCCACCAAAAGTTCTCTCGAAGATCTCGATACATCATTGTTCTCCCTAGGTGAATATAGAAGGATGAGCTATGTGCATCATTCAAAATCTCCTTCTTTATCTCTAGATCGAATGGTACACATAATCAGGACTAAAATTTTACAACTCCTTCTTCATCAATCATTAATTCAGAGGATTTTCCATTTCTAATGGCTTCCAACCTTTTCTGAATTTCCACATCTTTTATTTAATCATACTTTATTATCTCCATTATTGATGGTTGAGTAATCATTTGAGAAAATATTGATGATATTCCTACCTTAATGATTACCATGTCCATCCCTTAAAAATATAAGAAGATTGGGTCCTTTTCAATTCTTATCAATGATAAAGATGTAGAATACTCTCTACTTAAAGCATATGACACCTTATTTGCCTGACTGGGATGGTAGTGGGTTGATCAGTCATAATACATGATGAGATCTATCAATCTTCACTGGTTCATATTAAGGTATTTTTGTGTGAATATATATTTGAAACTCCTATGATCAGTATGTATCGCAAAATTCCCCCCATAGAGATAATGATGCCAGATTTTTAACGCAAAGATCATAGCCACCAACTCCAAATCATGTGTAGGATAGTTTTTCTCGTGGATTTTCCGCTGCTTTCAGGAACAGTCTATCACTTTATAATTTTGATTCAGCACACAGACTATGCACTTATTTTAAGAATAATTGTACACCAAAAAGAGTTCTCCACTTATTGGAAGTGTGAGTATTGGATCAGTGATTAACCTATTTTTCAACTCCTTAAATCAGTCTTCACATTCCCGAGTCCAGACAAAATTTACTCCCTTCTGTGTTATCTTATTCATTGGTTTTTAAAATCATGAAATGTTCTTCACAAATCATCGATAATACTGGATTAGACCCAGAACACTGTATATCTCTATTACATATGTTAGTCTGGGCCACTCTTCAATTTCCTTTGTCTTGGAAGGGTCCACAAATATCCCATTACTAGTTATAAAATTCCCCAAGAATGATACTTCCTCCATCTAGAACCCACATTTACTATACTTTTCATACAGCTTCTCCCTTCACAAAGTTTTTAACAGAGTATTCAAATTCTCCTCATGTTCCTCATTTCACTTGGATTATATCAAAATATCATCAATAAAGACTACCAAATTTTTTTGAGGTAATATCTAAAGACTATATTCATTAAATAAATGAAAATTTTTGGAGCATTAGTGAGTCTGAAGGGATTCATTATGAACTCATAGTGTCCATACCTCATTAAAAGGTCATTCATGGGAATATCTTCCTTTATCACCTTTAATGGGAGATATCCCAACCGAAGGTCCACCATAGAGAAATAACTAGCCCCACAATGCTGATCAGAAAAGTCATATATCTGTGGTAGGGGATACTTGTTCTTTATTGTTATTTTATTGAGATCACGATAATCAATTGTAGAGGATTATTGATCCATCCTTTCTCTTGACGAATAGGACTAGCACATCCCCGGGTTAAGTACTCGGGAATATAAAACCCTTTATACAGATTCTCCTATAACTGCTTCATCAGCTCTTCTAGCTCTACAATGTCCATTCTATAAGGTGTATTTTATATAGGAAGAGATCCAGGAATAAGTCCAATTGAGAACTCAACCTCTGAATCAGGAGGAAGACCAGACAACTCATTAGGGAATACATTAGTGTAATCCCTCACAATTTGAATGTCTTCAAACATGATTATATCCTTTCTCTTAATAATTTTAGATAGACATACTTTCTCATTATGAATTAATATCCACACATGATACAAAAATTCTAAATAAGATTCATCTTCCTCCTTAAACCTACAAATAATTGGAGTATTCTTTAGGATGTGATGAGTGATCTCCATTTCCTGACAATTGATGTTGGATTTGAATGAAGAAATCCAATCCACGCCCAAGATAGCATCTAACTCCACTAAAGAAAGTATGATGAGATTTTATGGGAGGTAAAATCCACAAACTTCAACTGGGGAGGAGTTATAAACCATGAAAACAATAATTTCCTCATTCACTTTTCTTATAGATAACTTATCCACAAAAATTTTAGGTGGTGTTTGAATAGTTCAACTAAGATTGAAAAATATGAAAGAATGTGTAGAAATAGAATAAAATAATACGTTCGATATTCTTGAATGACAAACTAGCGTAATTGTCAACACATCGTTGTCTATATCCACCTCAGAAGCAGTGACCGCATAATCCCTTCCTTGTTTCCTTAGAGATTTTTGTTGATTGCCTCAAAAAACCCTCACCTTAGGGAATTTTTTCTCATAATGGTCATGCTCCATGTAGTTGTAACACTACACTATAGGATGCGTGTTGATGTTAACATTAATTTATTCTACCATGTTAGAGGGATTTGTCTTATCTCTTTAGTAGTTTTTAGCTAGATGTCCCAACATTCCACATTTGAAGCAATTCTTGGTTCCCTTAAGACAGTTCCAAGGATGCTTCTTCCCAAAATTTTTACAAGGGGTAAAGTTGGGCTTCTTTCCATCATAGAATTTATTTTCAAAACCGCCCACATTAGATTCCAATTTCCTCTTTTTGTATTTTTTTACCATTATACCAATGAGAGTCTATGATTATTATTTCAACCTTATGGGCATAACAGACAATCTCTTCATTGCTATTGAATTCTTAAATCACCAATGTATTTCACAGACTTATCTTTTATCCACTAATGAAGTGACCCACCTTTATTTCGGCATTCATGAAAAATCCAGAGGCATCCCTTGGAATCCTTGTAATGTTTTGTTTATACAACCTGATTGAATCATCTTTTGTCTTCTTGGTTCTGAGGAATACTCTTTCCATCTTGAGATAGAGGATTTAAGGAAAATATTTATTGAAAAACATTTTCATGAATTCCTTCAATTCCATGGAATCAATTTCCTCTTGGGGATTTGTATTCTTTTTCAGTTTCCACAGCTGATCATCTTCGCCATCAAAATGATAGACCAATAATACAAATTTATCTTAAACCGAGCACTGGAGGATATAGAATATCTTTTCAATGGAGTTAATCCACTATTCTGGGAGGATGGGATCAGAAGACTCACTAAACATGGGAGGCCGTTGCTGCATGAAGGACTCTATGGAGAATTTCTATTTCCTTGGAGGTGGATGGTGTTCCACGTGATTCATGTTATTATTTATAACGTGATCCAGTGAAGCAAGTATTGTCATGAAGTTTTGATCACCCGCTCCCATCATATCGGGCATATCATTAAGGAAATATTCACATTCCCTATCACATTTATTATTGTCATTTGTTCTTATATTTCCAACCATTAACTAAGAAAAGAACATTCAATTATAATTCTTGAATACGTAGCTATTGAGAACAAAACATAAACTTTAAACCTAAGAGGATAAACTTATAAAAGAGAAGTATATCCTACCTTCTGATTCCCTATGTTTCAATCTAGGATATCCTTGATCTATTTCTTAACTAATATTATTATGGGATTTTTTATTCCCTTAATAATGATTTATACTAAGATCATGAATTTACCAAAGAATATCCCCCGATAGTGTCAGAGAAAGAGTGTAGAAAGGCCTGTTGTCATACACTAGGTCCTATTTGAGTCTACCTCAAATAGGTGTTTTTGGGTTCTACCCCTAGATACATTTGTGCTAGATCCTCCTCTACCTATTTGTATCCATATAGGGATGTATTTTCTTTATAAACCACTTACTCTATACTTACCAAAATTTAGTGGTGTTTTGTTATACTTTGTCTCATCCATAAGCTTCTTGCTAAAGTTATATATTCATAATATCAAGAAATAACTACACCATATTCTGATACCAACTATATAAACCCCATCCTTTTACATATAAAATTACATGATTTTGGGCATTATTATACATCAGAGTACTGTCCATGGATCTTAATGTCTAGAGTCATGGAATACTATGTACATAAAACTGAAAACATAGAACTATTTAAAACATTTCATTATTTAATATTTGTAATGATCTCCTAACATCCATTGTGATCAAACATCTGTATAAGGTACCTTGGGGAACACATGAACAAAGGGTTGAGCTAAATATCCCAGTAAGGGAATAACCAAAATAAAAAATCATTTGAATATGGGATATAAGGCATGACAAGATGATATAAAAAGGAATGTAACATATAGAATCATGACATAATAACATGGAATCACATAAACATGGATTCATTATAATGTGGAAAAAACATAAAAATGACTTTATCATGAGTCAAGGGTAACAACCAAGACCATTTCACATGGTAGCACAAGCCAAGGCTAACCGCAAAACTGTCTCACATGGTACCAGAAGCCAAGGCAATCCGCTTAGACCGTCGCAAATAATGTCTCATGAGACTCATATTTACCCAATACACTGGATTCATATCTATGTTCACCCATATTAACTTTTCATGAATATATTTTCCACATAAATATTCATACCTAATCAGTGATACATACACATAAGAGTTTCACATGGAAGGAATTCAGTACCACAATCATGTCATGAAGCCTAAAAAATGGTCATATCATAAAAGTGCCTATGAAAGAAAGGAACTAAAATATAAATGTAAATTAATAAGTTAAAATAGTCATGTATCATGGTATGTTATGTCATGTAGAAGTGATAACATTTAATAAAATTATTTAATAATCTTTAACGTTAAAACATTTTTTCTGCAGTTTTAAGGAAAATACTATAGATACTTTAAAATGGAAAAGGGAAAATACTTTATATAAAACCATAAGTGAACCAAGAATTTTTTAATAATAAAAATAATTATTTTGTAAATAAAATTATGGCCTAAAACATAATATAGAGTTCACTTGAAATCAGGTAAGAATTCAAGAAGTTCCCTCAAAACATGTTTGATTATGGGGAAGTATTAAAGATGGAATCTCTTAAAAACATGTATATCCCCAGAATATGATGATTAAAGGGTATTGAAAAATGAATTTTGAACATGTAAAAATAATTTAAAATATACTCATAAAAAGATAAGATAACTTAATTTTGTTAAAAGTAAGATAAGGCAACCCGTAGGAATTAAGGTTGTTCGAGTAGAATTCTGTACGGATTATTAGCACAGTATCGAGAGTACATAAGTGGGATTAATGAGAGAAAAATGGGTTTTTCATCAATTATACATCATGGGGGATGTATGGGGGATGTTTGATATCATACCCTATCATTAGGGATTTCACATAAAAGGGCATAATATAGATGACATTCTTTAATAAATGTGGAATAGAGAGAATCCCTTACCTTAAGTCTAATGGTGTTCTCCATTTGATATTAATGACCTGAATTATAAACCTAGGTTCATTAATTAATAATTAAATAACCTATTATATATTTAAAAGATTTATTAGAACATTTTTAAGTTCATTCATGATCTTTTTGAGGGGTTATGTGGTTCAATTTCATTGTTCGGGTCCATTTACTTCCTTGGTTTTAATGATCAATTTACTTATATTCATGTTTAGATAAACTTGTATGATAAAAATGGTTTCTAATAATTAAATTTATATAAAATTAGTTAACATAGTGAAGATTAAATGGTAATAAAATTTGTTTTTTCATTTGGAGTGAAGGTGAATCATTATATAAAACATTAGTGATAACCTTTTGGGTTTATTAGTGGTTTTTGATCACCATGAACTCATTTTTCATTATAATTTAATATCATGTGTAAAAAAATAATATAGAACCTTAAATAGAATATATTACATAATAATATATTTCAAACATAAAAAAAATGGTTTCATGACCATTATTGAAATGGTAAGAGAAATTAAAAACCCATCATCCTTGAATGTGGTAAATTATCACATCTTGGATGAAGTCTTTACTACTAGTATAAAATCAGAGTAAATGAGATAAGATAATAAATTATTCCCTAATAAAAAAATTATAGTAAATTCAATGTACTAAAGTTTTCATAACATTTGGATGATGATAGGTAATTTTATAAATGAAAACAAATTAACTTGAAAAGAAAGTAAAAGAACTGGAAAGAGGAATTTTCCTCTTGAATCAATCATCCTTGAGAGACTCTTAAGGGGAGAGGATTTGATATTTTGAAGAGTATAAGGGATATTGGACGTGGGGAAGAATCTTGGGGAGATATTTGGGAATAATTTAGGCAAGGAACAAGGCTTGAGAGGAGTTAAGATAAGAGGGGAGTGTGGCTGGTTTTCGTAGTGGTGGGGAGGAGGGTTTTCAGAATATTTAATTCCTTAGTTTATTAATTTCACTCAAGACCAGAAATAATGATGATTCCAAGACCAAAAATAGTAATATGTGAATTTGAGTTATAAAACATGCTTTATACATCATCCATGACTCAAAAAAAGTGTATTTAACATATAAAGTATATATAGGGTAAATTACTGTATTTTACTATTCATCAATAATTCATGTATTTTTAAAAAATAAAAAAAATATACACTAACAATTTTTTGACGTGTATAATCCAAAAATGATATCAAATTTTACAAAATAATTTTCTAAATATGATTAATTTTATTTTTAATTAAAATCATAATTTTCTTGAAAAATACAGATTTTGAAACTATAATTGATTTTATAATGCTTTCAAAAATTACATATAGTCTTATAAAATTATATTAAAACCTGAATAAATAATATTTTTAATTTTTAAACACCTTTTAGGATAATACATTTTATTTTAAATAATTAATTAATTTTAATTAATTATTTACAACTTAAAAAATACCCATAATTTTACCATGATCATATTATCACTTATAAGATGCCTAAATTCTATTTATATATTCAAGGGTGAGGTTACTATTCTATTGGGTGATATTATATTCATAAGGTTAATATTATTATTCATAAAGGTAGGTTACTATTAATAAGGGTATGTTACTATTCACCAAAAAATTAAATTTTTCTTATCAGACTCCAAACATCTTACGGATCCCAATCGTGTACGTCAGATTTTTGAAACTCAAATCACCGAGATGACAATATTATTTTTAAAGGTCACATAGTTTTTAGTTGTTAAATTTGTTTTTATTTCATGTTATTATATGAAGTTATTATAAAAAGGTAATTTTTATTGATAAAACAGTGGTTCGTTACATAGAACACCCTTCTTAGAGGCGTTAAGGTGTTCAAAAAGGTGATCATCTGGAGGAAAGGTAATGTTTTTATTTAAGTGTTTTTATTTTTTTCTCCCACTACCTTGAAATATTCTCCATCCAAGATGAAATAAAAAATCCATTATACTAAATATAATAAGATTATATTGTGTTAATTTCATCACCTAAATCCATCTCCACTTCGATTAACTGGGAAAGGAATTAATATTTTATGTGTACATGTAAACTATACCATCCACAAACCGATCTAATTCGTTTTCCAAAAAGGTATCTCATGAATTGTTAAAAAATCAATTAATTTAAAAATTTATTATTAATGAAATATTTATTATTTTAAGATAATAATATATCAATTACATTCTTACTATCTGTGCATATAAAAATGATAACGTTGTTCGTGCATACGTGTGAACTATCACCTGCACGAAGTGATGTGACTCGCTTTTATTCATTACATCACTTCAATGATATAAATAAGTATATTTAAATGATTAATATGATATTAATTATGTTATTATCATTCTATAAATATAAAATAATAAATTTCGAATTTCCATAATGATCAATGAAAAATGAAAACATTACTGATGCGTATGTACAACCTACTATTTCAATGATTATAACATTGTTAACTTTTATTAACCATAATTAATGGTTTGATTAAAAATTATAAATAATGAAATATATTTATGATTAATTTATGAAAATTATTCAAGAGATGACGGACTTATGACCACATGGAAAAGTTAATCATACCATGTACATTTTTGAACTCAAGTACCAAATATTTAGAAAACAACTGATGTGAACATAAATAATTGAGTAATTGTTATAAAATTATAAATAAGTGATATAAAAGGAATAATAAACATGAAAAATTTTCTCATGAAAGTATAAATTAACCTATGTTTATTATTCAAAAATATAAAGAATATACGATAGAAGTTGGAATTGAGGTAAGGGACTTTTTTTCAATCTTCTTTCAATGGGGCATATGTCAATAATATACACCACATTCTTTTATATAGTGTATAATTAAATACATTGAATTTTAATTTCATTCAAAGTTTTTCCCAAGGAATATTTTTGTATGAATTGTAATACTAAATGAAAAGATGGTTTTTTTAACATACAAGGGGACAATGGATTTTTTTCTGTCATGACCATTATTTGATATTTGGATTCCTCTATAAGCATTAATGTTTTCAAAAGGGAAATAAAAACAATATTAACATTTCAAGTATTTTGTTTTTGAAAATGGTTTGGAGGAGGGATTTATTATGTCAATATATTGAAATGATATATTGTGATTATAATAGGAAAATTTTATTTTATTTTTTAATATGTTATGATTATGTTATGCTTCTTGGGAATTTCTTAGGTATGCAGGTTGTTCTGTGATGAATAGAGGGTGAGTGAGACCGCGATAGATATCCAATTCATTGGGTATTGAGACAGAGTTAATTGATAAGGTTCATCCTAAGATATTTTGGGAATATGTTGTGATGGGAATTTGAAATGTAATCATAAAGGTTAATCCTTATGTAGATATGAATGCTACAATGTAAGTATGATATAGGTGCCATAAGTTAAATTTTTTATTTATTATTACTAAGAAGTCTTTTTGGGATCATATGATTTCATGAGGTATGATAAAGAAATTGTGTTTTATATATGAAAAGTATGTTTTTTGAAAAAAAAATCTGATTTTAAATTATTCAGGGACTAATGGTTTCATTCCTTATTTATATCTCTAATTGAATTTTTATGTTAATCCTGGGTTTTGAAATGTTTTCCACAGGGTATAAGGATGATTAAGAGAAAGGAAGAAAACAAGATTAATGTTATGAAGAGTTTTATCCAGAAAAATAATTCATGTATTATTTTAAAATGTTTTATATAATGAAAAATTATATAGCATGTAGACTTTTCTACTTTGTAATACTTGAGATGTTATGTAATACTTATATACTAATTCTCTAAAAATATAAACCTATTAGGATCCCCAATGTGAATGAATGTTAATTCTTAACATAACTCAAGATTATGCAATGTTTATGGATAGGGCCTCATAGTTGGTATCATATGTTATTTAACATAACATTAAGGCTTAGGATATTGTTAATAGAATTTCCATAAATGGTGGTGGAATTCATTTATGGAATATGTTGTGATGAATCAATTCAATCGAGCTATAAATGGTGGTCAAATCCATCCATGATATTAGCCATATCAACTAAAGTGGAACATGTTAGTAGTGGATCATTTCATCAGGAAACATCCCCCATCATTCAGAGGATCAATAGACCCAATTCTAGTTAAAGGGTGGATTAAATCCCTAGAAAATAAATTTTATGTCATGGGGTGTTCAAACAATCAAATGGTTAGTCTTGTTGTTTATCATTTTGAAATTGATTCAAATCGGTGGTAGTGGATAGTTAAGAATATTAGGGATGGTGAGGATGTGGATTCCCTTGGGTTGGATGAATTCAAAAATATGTTTCTCTAGAAATATTTTCCTAATATGGGTTGACTTAGGGTGGAAACAAATTCTTGGAATTGAGGATGGAGGATGACTCAGTGTCTTATTACAAATAAAAATTCACTTGAATGGAAATGTACACTCTAAATTTCATCTGATATCTTGATCGTCAAACCAATAATTTTTACTCATTATTAAAGAGAAATTATCAAATGGATTTAGCTTATCATGAGTGAAAAAGTTATTAAAAACTTCTTCGATGTGCAAAGAAGGTGAAAATGCAGTTTTCTAATATCATTCATTTTTTAAAAAATAACAGAATAAGAGGTTAAGGTGGTAATATAAAGGGATGAATTCTTCAAAAAATTATGATGGTAAAAAAATTATGTTTACATTTTGTCAAAATTATCTTATAAAAATGGTGGAATTCCTTTTGAATTATAGTAACATCTTATAATGAGGTAAAATGGGACATAAGGCTCATAATTGCACTGAAAATGATCAAGGTAGTGGTAAGAAAAAAAAATATTTACGGTTAGTAATTTTTTTTAAGTTCAATGAGATGGGTCGTTATGAATATTTCTTCTTGATAAAGAATTTTAAGGATGGTAAGTAGCCAGTCTATACATAAAAAGGTCTGGTGAAATTATTTGTAATAACTTCAGTAGATGTTGGGACATCAAATGAAGTGGTATCAGCACCCGAGAAGATAATATTTTACAATGTTTTACTTGTGGTTGGGGTACCATCAGTTGAAGGTAAAGGAACCAACCATTATGAATAATTTATTTCATATTAGATATGGCCATTATGAATTTCTAGATAAACTGTTTGGATAAACCAATTCACCTTATGTATTCATGGATCTTATGAATAGAATATTCCATGATTTCTTGGATAAGTTTGTGGTTGTGTTGACTAATTAAATTTTGGAATTTTCTAAAAGAAAAGATAAAAATTGAAGTCATATAATGGTTATTTTTCAAACCTTAAATGAAAAGAAATTGTATGGTAAATTCAACATGAGTAAATTTTGGTTACATCTAATTTCATTTTTTGGTCACATTATTTTTAAATATGTCATCACTCTAGATCCTACTAAAATGATTTTTTTGAATAATGGACAATACCCACAAATATATCCAAGATTCATAGTTTTATGGGTGTAATAGGCTGTTACCATAGGTTTGTTGAATATTTTTCAAAGTTATCTATCATGCTGACTAAGTTAAATCAAAAAGGTGTTATGTTCATATAGATAAAATATTGTGATGATTTTTTTCTATAATGGAAAGTATGATTGGTGGATTATTCAGTTCTTGCCCCACCTTCTAGAAATGGTGAATTTATTATCTATAGTAATGCTTCTTTAAAAGGACTTGTTTTTTTCCTAAGGTAGACTGATCAAGTAATTTTTTATGCTTTACATATATTAAAACCTTATGAGATAAATTACCTTACACATGATTTAGAATTAGGTTCTATTTCTATTCATTTAAAAATTTGGACGCATAATCTATATGTAGAAAAATGTGAAATATATATTGACCATCAATTTTTGAATTATATATTCACACGGAAAGAATTAAACATGAGATAGAGACAATGGTTGGAACTAATTATGGATTATTATTTCACTATTCCTTACTATCATATAAAATAAAATAAGTTCGATGATGCTTTGATTCTGAAAAGTAATACTAAATTAACCATGTTACATTTATAATGTGATCGTTTTGTTAATGATTTGATGAAATTTTTATTTTAAGTTGTTGGTGTAGAAAATTCATCTGTTTTGTTTCAGTTTTTAGTTTAATTTTCTCTATAATATAGAAATTAAAATGCATAAAAGGAAGACCGTGAGTTGCAGAAAAAGGAAGAATTGGTTTAGAAAATTAAGTTTCTTGAATTTAACATTGATCATGATTATTTTGTGAGATTTGGTATGTGGTCATGTATTCATTATAATTCACATTTGAAGAAATAGTTATTATGTAAAGCTCATAGTTCTCTATTTTCAATTCATTCTGGTAGTACTAAGATGTACATAGTCCTTCGAGGGTATTACTGGTGGGATAGAATGAAAAGAGATATTACTGACTTTACTATAGAGTGTTGGACTTGTAAGTATTTTAAATAAGAATGATTATTGCGAAAGAGGATTCTATATCCTTTTCTATTACCATAGTAGAAATGGGAAAATATATCATTGAATTTTATAGTGGGGTTTCCAAAGACATATCAAGGTAGCAATTTGATTTGGTTTATTGTTTGATAGATTGACTAAATATAACCATTTTCATCCTATTCGAGATAATTTATCTCTATATCAACATTCTCTATTATATCTTAGAAAGATAGTCAGGTTATATATGGTATTCTCTCCATTGTATTTGATCATGATCCCAGGATCACATATAACTTTTAGAAAGTCCTTTAGAAGTTGTTGGGTACTGAATTAAATTTCAATACAGGTTTTCATCCACAATCATATGTGCAGACAGAATGAAAAATTCAGACCTTGGAGGATATGCTATGTGCTTTTTCAATGGATTACTAAGGATTTTAGGAACAACATATTTTTTTGGTTGAGTTTTCTCATAATAAAATTTTTTATTTCAGTAAACATATAGTACCATTTGAGGCATTATTTGGAAAGGGGTGTCAATCTCTAGATTTTTTGGATGAAGTAGGTGAATATGAGTTGATGGGACCAGAATTGGTATAATATATGGTAGAAAAATTTCAGTTGATTCAAAAACATAGGAGGATAGTCCTAAGTAGGAAGAAAAGTTATGTAGATAACTAGAGGAAGGATATTTCTTTTGAGGTATGTGATCATGTATTTCTCATGGTTTATCCATGGAAAATATTTATTCATTTTGGTATGAAATGGAATTTGAGTCCATGGTTCATTGGACTCTATGAAAGCTTGGATAAAGATGGATTAGTTTCCAATCGAGTGGCTTTACCTTCGTGTTTATCCGAGGAACACAATGTTTTTTATGTTTCAATTTGAGGAATGTATATGTCAGATCTATCCCATTTTTTGAGTCTAGAAATATTTTAGTATGAGGGGAATATTTCTTTAGAGGAATAACCAATCCAAATTCTTGACTATAAAGAGAAAGTGTTGTAGAATAAGACGATTTTATAGGTTAATTTTTCGTGTAAAAATCATATGTTTGTAGAGGAAACATGGGAATATGAAACTTTTATGTAGTAGAAATACCCCCACTTATTTGATAAGTAAATAAAATCATGAGGATACAATTTCCAAATGGGGGAAGGATATAACATCCCAGGTAATTATAGAATAAAACTTTTTCATATATAATAATATTTATGAATTATATATTTATTTTACACTATAGGGGATGTTATGTCTGATATCATACTAGACATAAAATAATGGATTTCTCCAAAATCTTATGTTGTACACAAGACTAAGTTATACCAAAAAATTATATATTATTAATATTTTTACTTTAGTATTTATTACATATTCATTGTATTGGTATGAATGAAAAAAACTAACTATATTATGTTTTCACTTATTTATAAAAAATTTTACTTTCTTTTAATAACTTTTAGAGGCTTCAAATGAGAACAAATCCAATTCTAAGTCCAAAAAACCTATAATATTTTTAAAAAGTTTGTTTTAAAACCTATTGATGGAGAACCATTTTTAATAATAAATTTTGATAGTTTTACAAATTTTATATGAAAAATTAATCTTCTTATTTGGAAGCGGTACATGAACATTTTACTTTTGTTTACTTTTTGATATTTTTCTGATAATATTAATTTTTTAATGAATAGTGAAAAATTTTGCATTTTAATTTAAAACTAATATTTCATATAATATATTTATATTGTTTGGTTAAACATTTAATTTTATTTATAGTATAATGAGATGAAGTTATTTACATTTAATTCATTTTAGGTTATTATAATCAATTTGACATTGAAATTGGATATAAAAACTTTAGGAACTTCTGAATGTTTTCATTTCAAAAACCAATTTTCTCGATCTGAAAAATAGATTAAGTTTAAATTAATTTAACCACTTAGGTGAATTGAATTTTTAAAACATGGACACACATGTTTGTAATTAGTATGAAAAATGTGTTCTAATATGATCAAAATAATTTTTTGTGAATAGCATCTTTAATATTTTATATACCACTATTAAAAGTAAGTAAAGAAATTGAAGGTAAAATTAAAATTATAATATTTTAAAATCACTATAACGCATATCATAATATTTTTGGATGAGTTTTTATTGACCTTTTCGATCCTTAGGACTAAATTGTGACCTTTGGAATCCTTTTGGGTGTGATTATGACATTTATAACATTTGATTTAATGTAATGGAAAATATGTCATAAATATGTCTCTCCTTACTAATTTTTCATAATATGTGGTAATATAAGTGATATATTATAATTTTAATATTCCATATAAATATTGAAATATTACATAAATCATGGTAATTTATTTATGATTTTTAGGAAATAAATAATTAAATTAAATAGTGACACAATGATGATGTAGTACTTGGTTTACTAAAGAAAGTATAAAATAAATAATATTTATAATATTAAAATAAATATAATTTGAAATATTTGATTACATCCATGAATGTTATGAATGCCTATGACTTGTTAGTATTTAATTAATGTATTTTTTTGAAGGAGTAGATTTGTTATGTTTGTTTAAAAAAAGTCATGCAATGAATAGTGTAAAATTTAACATAATTCATAACTTAAATTATAAAATATCTAATGAAATGATATAAAATTTATAAAAGTAATTTATTAGACCAAATATTTGAGATAACTCTAGAAATTTTATTAATTTCTCATTTATTTGTCGTTTGGGTATATTTGGTAATTATTTAAACTCTCTAAGTGTAAATTACTTGACAAAATGATAAGAGTAAAAAAGTTTAAAATAAAATTATTAGTATTAAAAATTATTCAAAAAATTTTGAATTCTCAGTGGATGATTGTATTTAGACCCCTCATTATCCTATATTCAAACTATATCATCTCTTACTGATTTGGAATCAAAATTGAATTTGTAAGAATTTAATACTTTTAATAATTCTAATGGTGCCCCTCCCCCTCTCCTATAAAAAGGCACCGATTTTTTCTCTATTAGTCACATTTTAAAAACCTTTTGTTGAGCCATTATCTACCTAAAACCCCTTCTATAATACCTACCAACATTATTGAGGCCTTTTTTAGGCATAACACTTTTATTAGAGGTGTTATGGTGTTATGTAGCGCGATCATCTAAAAGAAAGGTAAC
Source organism: Viscum album (assembly GCA_963277665.1). NCBI lineage: Eukaryota > Viridiplantae > Streptophyta > Magnoliopsida > Santalales > Viscaceae > Viscum > Viscum album. The sequence continues at coordinate 293,711,228 of OY728139.1, forward strand.
GTTTTATTTACGTGTTTCTATTATATTTATTCTTCAACTTCTGTAAAATATTCTTCTTCCATGATTATATAATAACTCCATTATACTAAATTTAATAAGATGTTATTAATCTAATTTTATCACCTAAATCCATATCCACTTCCATTAAATGAAAAATGGATTAATCTTCTATGCATACGTGTAAACTATCACCTCAATGAACCGATCTAATTCCCTTTCCATGACCATATTGCATGGTGGGTTGTAATAATGGAATTAATGTTCATATGTGATATTCATTACATATTAATAATTTTATTATAATAATATATCAATTACTTTCTTTCTTTCTATGCACAAAAAAATGATAATGTCATTCGTGGTTACTTGTGAACTATCACATTTACGAAGTAATGTGACACATTTTTATTCATTACATCACATATATGATATATATATATATATAAGTATATTTAAATTATTAATATAATATTAATTATTTTATGATAATTCAACAAGAATAAAATAGTAATTACCTTATTTCCATAATGATCAATGAAAAATGAAAACATTTCTCATGCGAACATAAGGCCACAGTCTCCATGATTATAACTTTGTTTAGTTTTCTTAAAAATAATTAATGGTTTGATTAAAAATTATAATTAATCATATAAATTAATCATTACATCATGAATATTATTTTGGATATTATAGATATATGGCCACATGGACAATTTGTATCATACCAAGTTCATTTTTTGAACTCAAATACCGAATATTGACAAAACATCCAACACGAAATTAAATAGTTAAATAATTGGTATCAAATTATAAATAAGTGATATTAAGGGAATAAAAAAATAAAAAAGGTTTTCAAAAAATTATAACTTAATCTATGTTTATTATTTATGAATATAAAGAAGGTATGAGACAAATTAGACCTGAGGTAAGGGACTTTGTCCCAATCTCTTTTCATTGAGTTATATTTCGATTATATTCACCACCATATTTTATACGGTGTATAATTATCCCCTTTGATTATAAATTCAAGTCAAATGTTTTCAAAATAAATACTTTTCTAAAACCTATTTACTATATGATAAAAGGAATGTTTTTTTACGTACACAGTGACAACAATTTTTCCGCCGTTGTGACCATTATTTGATATTTGGCTTCTTCTATAAGACGTAATGATTCTAAAAGGAAAAAAATACCATATACACCTTCCCTATATTTTTGTATTGAAAATGGTTTTTAAGAGTTATTTATTATGTCAATATCTTAAAATTATTTCTTGTTATTCCAATATAGAAATGTTATGTTATGCCTGCTAATGTGTTATGATTATGTTCTGGATATTGAGAATTTCTTGTGTATATGGGTGGATTAGTGATAAACTGAGGGAGGGTGATCCCAAGATAGCTCTCCAATGCATTTGGTAATGAGTAATTTTTAAACAATAAGTTTTCGCCAAATTTATTTAGGGGATATACAGTGATGGGTATTCCAAATGTGACCATGAAGGTTACTACTTATGTAATTTTAAAAGCTACCATATAAGTATGATATGTATGCCACAAGTTACCTTTATTATTTATGATTTATAAGAAGTTATAAATAAATATTATAATTTCATGAGGTATATTTAAGAACATATGTTTCATGGGTGAAATATATGATTTTTTGATGATGTTTTCATGCATTTAAAATATTCATAGACTAATGGTTTCATTCCTTATTTTTATAAATTCTTGAGATATTTGTGCTCGTCTAATTTTTTTGAAATGTTTTACATATGGTATAATTATGGTTAAGAGAATGTAAGAATACCAGATGAATATTATGAATAATTTTATCAAGAAAAATAATTAATATTTTATTTTAAAATAACTTAGTTTACCAAAACAATGGATAGCGTATAGAATTTTCTACTTTGTAATATTTGAGATGTTATGTAATAATTATGTCATAATTCTCTAAAATGCTAACCCTGAAAAGATCCACAATGTGAATGATTCTAAATTCACGACTTAAGTCAATATTATATAATGTTTAATGATGGGGCCTTATACCTTATTGTAATTGAAAAATAATGCTCAATAGAAGATAAAGACTAAAATCCGTATTGATAGCATGGTCTTTGATATTTACAATTTCATAGAGGACAAATATGAAAAACCAAAATCTACTGTATTTGAGTGGATTTATGAAACTAATTTCAGTGACGACTTTAATCGTAAATCTATAAATGATTTATATGGTTCATTAAGATAAGATGAATTTAATAGAATATCTTCATTTTCTATTACTTTTAAAATTTGGGATACTCTTTTTGTATCTCACAAGGGAAACTAAATAGTTAATGAGATGTGATTAATTATGTATAATATCAAATATAAAACTTATAATTCGAGAATTATGAATCCATTTCTGATATGTATCTATAATTAAATGAGAGTTTCCACATTGTGCAAACTTTTAGAAAGAAAAGTGTAGCCAAAGAGTAACTCATGCGACTTTTGTGATGTCTATCTGGTAGGTGGATAGGAACATATATTTCCATTAGAGTAATCTATGATACCAACAATGTACTAGTAAAAGATAATTTTGTGAATTTTATAATGTATGATGATAAATTTAAGTAAATAGATAATATTTGGAAACAAATAGAAAGTTAATATACTTCAATGATTATGATAGAAAACTAAAAGAAATGATCATAGAAGAAAGTTCCATTAATGTGGAATAATCCTTAGAGAATGGTGAGTAAATTAATCACTATGAAAAAAGGTTTGAAATGTTACATAGAAAGAATATTTTCTACAATAAATCAAAATATATAGTTAAGTACGATAATAAATGATATTACGGCAAAGAGATGGAAATAGATGATTCCAAAAATGTATTTGATCTGTGACGTGTGAAAAAGGAAAGGGCACATAAAAAAATATTATCCCAAGCACAAATATAAGAAAAATATGATTAAAAAGGAAAAAAGGGATAAAAATTACATAAAATCAAAATTTAGATCCTCTAAGGACAGTTCATGTAACTCTTACTTGGGCAGATAAAATATGATAGTTCTAACACATGTTCCATAAAAGTGGCATTTAATGTATCAAATATTTTTTCAGTATCTCTTATTAATACTAATAATATTTATAAGTATGGAAGAAATTGATGAAAATATATCTACTGATGATTTTTTTAGTATGGAAACATTTTTTATAACATTATTATTCAGCTGAAGGAAAAATACCAAAGTTTAAATGGGCATCATTCTTTAATGGTCAAATTTAAAGTTGATTTTTTTTAAAAAAGATATGAATTATCAACTATTAAAGGAACAAAATGATATTAAAATGAAAATGGGAAATTAATAAATTACATGGAATTTTTTATGAATTGTATAAAACTATGTATTAGACATTTCATAAATAAAAAACTCTAACATATACTACTGGAATTGGTTTCTAACCTAGATAGAGAAACATTTCTAAGAAAACATTTAGTCCTAGTTCATGGTTCACAAAGCCAACAAATTTTATTATTCTTATAGACCCAATAATTTTTTTATTTTTATATTCTCAAAATCTATTAATGGTAAAATAGTTAAACAAATTTTGAATCCAAATTATCCTATTACAAACATCTCCAGACCAAATAAAATGTGGGTATCAAAACTATTTTTGGATTAAATTTTGGTGTTGAAAACCTAATTGAGGACAACCGGTAAGAACTTATGGTATCTCAGTAGTGGATAGTCTTCATACATGATATTGGATGACTAATGTGTCAAGAAAATTATCAATGATGATGGTGGCCATGTCCCTTTTGGTGATAATGCCAAAGGAAAAATAATTAGACTCAGTCAAATCGAAAACTCTCATACAGTTTTGATTTCTAAAGTGATATTTATAAATATATCAATGTATAATATTTTCTATATCTCATTTTTATGTAATAATTTTACTTTTTTAAATATTTCTTGAAAAAATTATGATGCTAAACAGGATTTGTTTTTCTACTTTTTAAATGGGCAATGTTTCTTTTATTCATTTGAATTCATTATTTTCTCAAAATATTTCATGTTTAAGTTAGTTTTAAAAAGATACTTGGATAAAGTGTAAGAGGCTAAGGAATTTCAAACTAAACTCACTATGAATTATATCTAACAATAAATTAGTCAAGGATCTACAAAGAGTATAATTTAAAAATTAAAATATTGTAATCCCTATTAAAATGTAAATAATCATAAAATATAATTCAAAAAAAAATAATGAATTGTAAAATTCTTAACCACATGTGTTGTATTAGAAGGATATGTTTGGACTTTATATAGTTTATATTTTATCCAAAAATTATTATGGTTATACTATAATGGTTTATTATTCAAGATACATATGGGTGTTTTTTCTTTGCTCATAAAAGTGAAGATCTATCATTTCTCTTTTGATATACAAAATATGTAGTGGACAACAGTCGACTACTATAAAAACCATAAAAATATATCATGTCCATATGATTTATAATTAGTACATAAAATATTTATACTCCAAACATATAAGTAGTCATAATAATTCTTCTCCTAGAACCCCACAGCAGAATGATGTATTATAAAACAGAAACAATAACCTTTAAGAAATTACATGGACCATGCTCAATAAATTTGATATACCAATCAATGTTTTGGTAGAATTACTGAATATGGCTTGATATAATATTAATTGTGTTCTAATTAGGCATATTTTGATGAAAATACCATATTTGGGATGGATGGGAGGGAAAACGTTAATTAAATTAGTGTTTTTTATTTTAAAGTCATTATACTAAATAAAAACAGTATTTTAGGAAAATATTTGTTCAATAGTGATGATTGGATTTTCCTTGGATATTTAACATGCAATAAATCATACAAGGTATTAAATAAAAGGTTTAAGAATGTAAAATAATATGTATATGTAAAATTTAATGAAATATATCTACATGAGTCTATAACCCTTTTATATAACCTTTTGGATGATATTTATAATATAAAAATCAATGCCAAACCTTGTAATAATTCTGATAAACCAACTATAGAAAAATCACATGGTTTTGATGAACTATTTGAACATGAACGTGTAGAGTAAAATTATGTGTCAAATATATTAATTCATATAACTATTAATACTCATAAGTACCACCCATTAAATTATAGTATATGTGTTGTAGATTAAATAACTCATACTCTATGTTCTCTTATAAATTAGGTTGAACAGAAAACATTTTTTCATATCACTATCCTATGAACATCAATTAAGAAACCAATGATAAATTTTTTATAACATAAATGAGATAAGAATTGAATTTGTTTGAGAGGAGTAGATTTTGATAACTTATACAAATACCCATGTACATTGTGAAAAATTTTATTACATTGGTATTTATAAACATGGATGATGAAAAGGGAATTATAATTAGAAATAATGAACGATTGGTTGCATAGGGATATATTAAAAATGATGGAATTTTATATGGGGAAAACATTTCTAACTAAAGTAGACTTGAGCTATAAGGATGTTTCTTTCCTATACAACAAATATGAATTTTTGATTATATCAAATTGATGTCAATAGTTCATTAAAAATAGTTATTCAATTGATGATTTTTATTTCAAAAACCCCATTGTATTTTGAAATCCTCAATTTCCAAATCATGTATTTAAAAAAATAATTATATGGATAAAAAAAATATCTTAGATATTTGTATGATGGGATTGACTCATATTTGATTTCTAATGTTTTTTCTAATGGAATAGTTTTTATTAATTTATTTATTATCATAACATTAAAAGTTGATTTAGTAGTACAAATATATATTGATAATATTAACATGGGATCCTGAAGACATTATTTCTATACCGAATTTTAAAAAAATCAAACTGAATTCAAAATGGGTTTGATGGGTGAGTTAAAATTATTCCTTTGTTTCACATTTTCCAAAATAATAAGGAAATAATTTAAATAAATAAAAAATACAATAATGATATTTTAAAAAGATTTGGTAAAGATAGTAAAAAATGTAGTAATATTACTATGAGTCCAAGATATAAATTGGATCTCAATGAAATTGGGAAACTGGTTGATCGAACCAGTTCCCAAGGAATGATTATAATTTTTTAATACTTAACTCCAAGATGAATGGATGTTTTTTTAATTGTCTACATGTGTGAAATTTTTCAATAAAAACCAAAAGAATCACATTTTATTTATATGAAACTAAATTATAAATACCTAAAAAAATCACCAACATATGACTATTTTATTCTAGATGATAGAATTTTGAATAAATTAGTTATTCAGATTCAGATTTTCTTGCATTTATGTTCCATAAAAAATTACTTTTGGTATGATTCAATTTTTTGTGAAATCCTTTATTTTCATGGAATAGTACAAATAGAATTTTGTTTCATTATCTACGTCTAAAGATAAGTACATAACTATTGGTAGATAATGTGCATGGATTTTGTGGATTAAACACACAATACTAAAGTACAGATATCAATTTTTACATGCCCCTATAATTTATGATAGCACAATTATGATAAATATTTCAAATAATATTTTATCACATTCAAGGAATTAATATATTAATATTTGACATCACTTTTTGAGATACAATTTTTAAAAAGGTAATATATCTCTTAAATTCCTTTGTACCAGACAAAATATTGCTGGTATATTTTCAAAACCATTACATTTTGAGAGAATTGGATATATCACACATGATCTTTGAATTACTAGTTATTTATAGATATTATTCTTAGATTTTAAATATTATATTTTGTTAGTTATTACTTATATACTAAATATACCACTTTTATTAAAGTAACCATGATGTATTGTTTATATGGTCAGTATACCGACTGTAAAATTTTATTCATATATCGAGTATACATCTGTGTCCATTTGTTCATGTTATTTTTATAATAATGTTGAATACTTATTGGAATAGTAACTATACCTACCATGAAACTATACTCACAAGGTCACTACATACCTACCATGAATGTCATATTTATGAAACTAGTATACCGACTGTGAGGTCGGGGTTGGTATACCTATCCTATCTTTTTTCTCATGAATCCATGATTAGTATATGAATAGTTCATATTTCATAAATATAACTTTTTATCAATATATTTTTCTGGGATTTATCTTATTTTGATTATTATTTCATCCCTAAATGGATAAATTTTAAAATTCATATGAGAAACCAATTTGATGCATGAAATTTCCCCAAAATCATTTTCTCACTTTAAAACTAGACCATCTATCTCGACCAACTTTTTCAAATTGTCCTAACCATGAACTAAAACATTTTTATTTTTTCCAAAATTAATGTATACCGATGATAAGGTACACCACTGATTCCATAGTTCCAATCAAATATCTACCTATAAATAAATAATATAAAATAAAAAAAACAGAAGCATAGTATCTAAGACATGAAATCTTCACATAGTTATTCACCAAGAATATATTGAGAAATAAGTTTATGATCAAAGGTTTCAATAAAAAAAATACTAATCTATAAAGTGATTTATAATTAGGTATGCTAGAATTGGTTTAAATAAAAGATTAACCCAATTTACCCAACAGTTGCTAATTATTTATATGTATATTTTGTATTTATGACTAGAGAGAAAATAGTTTCCATTCTCACAATGATAAATGAATTAGTATTTGATTTTTCATCAATTCACTGGGAAAATGTCATAGGTGTGTCACACAATGTTGTTTTTGAATATTACCAGAGTTCTTATCTCTTCAATTATTCTCACATAGAATTACAATATTCTATGGAAAAGAGAACCTGGAATAGAAAACTCTTAATGTCAATTTGTTTTGAGAAAAATAGTGAATGAAAGTTGTTAATAAAGTTTACACATATCTTGATATATCCTTGAAAAGTCTATTTCAGTATCCTAAGGCATAAAGATATCTTCATTATATTTTATTAGGAAAAGTGGGATCTAGATAAATATGGAAAGGAATATGATGAGGAATATAATGAATTATGTACTCCCTCATCAAATTCAATTACATTCATTATCCAAAATTGACCTCAATCTTATTGGAATGTGATGTTGTAATTCCTGAGGGGGAGTAAATAATAACATATTTAGATACTTTTTATATTTCTCAAAGGATCTCCATGAACATGAAATTTATTTGGAACCCATGGAAGATATAGTGGGTGGGTGACCCAAAGAGACTATATGATATTTTTTCTCTAACCAAATATCATATTATATTGAGGGATGTAGTGTATCCAAGTTATAAGAATAATTAAGTAGTTTTATATTCTGAGGATGTAGCTGTTATTGATATTGAAGAAGTGGAAGTTGATTGAGTTCAATAAGAAGCATAGGATGAATAATAAAAAGGAGGATAATATGAGGGTGAGGTGGTTGATATTATTGAGGAAGCCATGGTGAATCATTAGGTTAGAAGGATATTCTATAAGGCCACAGCCTTAATCATTACATAATTTTGAATTAAGCTAATAATTCATATTGTGGATCTTTTCATGTTTATAACCTTAGAGAATTAGGTCATAAATTATACATACAACTTTAATATTACATGTAGAAACTTCTACTCAGTGTCCATTTTTTTCATAAAATAAAAACTATTTAAAAAACATGTTTAGTTCCATGTTTTAAATAGCATGAATTTTCCTTGATCCCATCCTTGACCCTATTTCACTTTATGTCCTAAAAAAGCATTTCAAAAACGTGGGATGAGCATTAAAAGCTTCATAAGGGATACATAAAGAAGGAAAACATTAGTCTATCAATACATACAAAACATTAGAACTTTAACATACCTCATGAAATCATAAGATTTATGAATAACATGTGGAAATCATAAATCATAAAGGTAACTTATGGAATACATATCATACTAACATTGTATCTTTCATAGCTTCATAGGGAGTTACGTTTGGAATACCCATCAAAGTATATCCCCTAAATCAATTAGGAGAAATCTTAACATTTACCTCCGTCGCATTACCCATTGCATTGGAGATCTATCTCGGGGTCACCTTCCCTAGGATTATCATGGAACCACCCATATAAGTAAACAATTCCCAAGAACCATAACATATTCATAACACATAAAACAATCATAAATGAAAGATAAAACTTCCACATTTCAATCACATTATATCATTTCAAGATATTTACATAATCAATGCTTTATCAAAACCATTTTCAATTCAATTTAAAACATTTAATAAAGATATTTTTCAATCAAAGTGTCTCATACCGCTTTGATTATTTTAAATTAATTAAAATTATAAAAAATTAATGTAAATATAAATAAATCCTTAAAAATATTTTGAAAACATGGACATTAATGATAAATATTTAGAATAATAAATATTTAAAACATTTAAAATGATTTTTTAGTAAAATAGTTTTTTACCACTTCAGTAAATAAAAGTAATTATAGAATAACATTAAACAAAGCTTATAATATCATGAGAATAAGGATATTCAATATATTATATATAAAAGAGTAGTATATACACCATATAAAAGTAAATTGGTGTATAAAAATAGATAATTCTCAATGGAATGTCATTTGAGACAAAATCCCTTACAAATATCATAACCTTAGATCAAGAATAATTTAATGACATAATTATGTGTGAAAAATATAAATACACCCAATAAAAATGAATATTAAGTTTCAAAAAATCAGATTTCATTCACAAATATTCTTGTAAAACAAAACCAATGACAATTATATTTAACTCAATGAATTGAAATTCAATTAAGATTTCCCTTACAATGTTCCTAAAAATGAAGTAAGAATTTATCAATGGAGAGATTATGTGTTGAAAAATTATATCCACACAAATTGAAGTGGAAATTAAAACATAAATAAGTAAACAGTGATTCCACACATATTCTTTCCATAATATAATCAATGATATATGCATAAAACCCAAAGAGTGGAAATTGAGTTTAGAAATTTCCTTACGAATATTTGGTAGCCTAACATCGTCAAATAAAAATTCAAAAAATGATTTGACGAGAGGTAAAAGATTCTATAATAACATGGACATAAAATTTACATCGTTAATAATATAGACGAAAATTTCCAAACATAAAAAAATTTAAATTAAAAGACAAAACATAAAATAAGTCTTTGAATAAAATATGAGGGAGAAATGTTCCCTTACGTTGTGTCCGACTTCTCCTGTTCATTCTTTACCTCCATGAATAATAAACAAAAGTAAATTATAATTCGTTCAGATTATTTCAAAACTTTATTATTCCTTTTATACTACTTATTAATTTTATATAACAATCATATAATTATTCAAGATCATATTTGTCTTTTTGTCTATGTTCGGTTCTTGAGTCAAAACTGACCATATAATAATTATAAATTTTCAATGTGGTAAAAAGTCCATTATATATATAATTGAATTAATTATTTAAATATAAAATATATCCAATATATTTATTTTAGATCCATTATATATTTTTTTAGAACAATCCATAACATTTGGATATATGAAAATGAAATGCACTGTTCCTGGAGATGGTAAGTCATACGTACGCATGAACGCAAATTTCATTTATTTTTTTCATTTTTATTGGAATGAAAACTAAATGATACAAAGGTATATTAGAATTAAAATATAATATATGTGTTATATATGTTACATAAGTTCATTAACTACATCCTTTATATGTTCCATGTGTAGCATAAACGAGTCATATCACTTTGAGGGGCGGTAGTCTACACTTCCTCGAATGAAATTATCATATATATACAACATGAAAAGCATAAAGGTATGTTATAAATAATAATTACAGAAGTATATAGATAAAATAAATATCATGTATATCATATATAATTAATTTTTTTCATAATTTCCACCATAAGAGGTGGTAGGGGAAATCGAACAATCATCATTTTGTGGGGTAGTAGTTCGTCGTCCACAGAAACAGTATGTTCTAAATCCATTAGATGGAGGAGTGTGTAAGGGTAGTTAGAATTACTATCATAACAAAATCATAGTATATTGATGATACTGGTGTTCCTATGTATCAAATAATAAGAATGTAATAGGGAGTGGAGAAGGATAATAAAATAAAAAACTTGAGAGAATACATTACCTCAAAATCGAGTAACTCCCTTTGATTTGAGTCAAAAGGCTTTATTTAATTTCCTTCTACCCAAGTTAAGGATTCTTGGAATAATTGAAATATTTTGGGAGATTATTTTGGTAGATTTTATTTGAGCCAAGGGGTTTGGAGAGGTGTGAGTAAGGGTTAGTGGTGGTGGCCTTTTATAAGAGGGAGGAGGGGCTCTTTAGGAATGTTTGAAAGTATAATTTTATTGTAAAATTATTTTAATTTTAAAAAGGTCCGAAATTATTTACATTCTAAGATAATATTAATATAATTCTAAATAAAATAATCCAATAATAATTGGACTAGTTTTGAATACTTTTTAATCCTTATCTGTTTTATTTAACCCTTTTTTACTCTTGTCGTTTTATCAACCATTTAATACTCTAAGAATCAAAATAGTTACAAAAACATGAAAAATATCCAATTAAAGAGTCAATAATAAATTTTTGTCATATCATAATCATTTTTCTGATTCTTATATTTTTATTAATTTTATAATATTTAATAAAATATTTATATTTTAAAATATAAATTATGAAAATTTTGACACTATTCATATCAGGACTTTTTATAAATCCATTAAAACTTGGTTGATTTGTAAAAACAACATTAATACAAATATAACATGTAAATTTCCTCCATAATATTCATATATGACTTCGAAATAACAAAATTTAATTTATTATAACATTTATAATATTATTTATTTGAATCCTTTATTAATGAAGAAATCACTCCATCATTATTGTGTCAAAAATAATTTTTTTTATTTATTGTCTAAAAACTATAAATAAAATACCATGATGTAGGAAATCTTTTTAGATTTATAATTAATTTTTATAGTCGAATATATCACTTATATAACCCCATATAATTTTTTTTATTAAAATATCTATGTTTAGGTTATATTTTTCCTTAACTTTAAATTAATGGTATTTAAATGTCACTTTCACACACGGGTGGCTTCTTGGGGTCCTAAATTCGACACAATGATGTCGATGGTCAGAAACATCTCATCCAATAGAGTTAGTAAACATGTTAGGGTAATTTAATATTATTAAAATATTATTTTGTACCCTTATTTACCAAATTTACCCTTTAAACATGGTAAATAAAATATTTACTGAAATTACTATTCATAATGTCTAAAAATAAAAAGTTACCTATTTACACAATTTCTAATTTTTTATTACAAATATGCAATCCATTTTTATAAATTCAAAACACATAAGTTTCAGAAATTAATTTAAAATTAATTCCCGTTTTCAAAACCGAAAAGTGTGTTTTTAAGAAATAATAACTATCAAAAGATTGACATGTGTTTATGTCTAATTAAAAATAAAAATTAATTCCAATGACCAATATTGGTTTAAATTTTAAAAACATAATATAATTAAACATTAAAACCAATTAATAATATAATCTAACCATAAAAAAATTATATGAAAAGACATTTTTCACTTAAAATGCTGTATTTTTCTCTATTCATTAAAAATGAAATTTTTCAGATTAATACCACAAATTTACCCAAAGTAGCCCGAATGGGCCGAAGACCTTATTTTTTTATTTTTTTATAGATAATCCCCCTTTTAAGAGTTGAAAGGGAACCCGTAAAAGACCCGTAGGCCCAAGGCACAAGGCCCGACATGACCCGCAATACATGACCTGAAGGCCCAGAGGCATACCATGCCCATTACATGACTTGTAGGCCCAGCCCACTAGAACTTCCCCTCCCCAGCATCTTGAATCATTAATCTCCATAGCTCCCCACCTTTCATTACTGGTCGGCTAGCATTTCCCCGTACAAAGTTGAATGGTGCCTGGTCCCGATGGCGGCTGTCATACCCTCTCATTCTTCCAATCCGGTTAGCTCTGCATCTGATGGTTGCTACTCTTATTGCTCTGATCCTCTTATGGGGCATGTTCTGTGTGAACTGGGCTACTCCATGGTCTACGTGACCCGAATGTCCTATGGCCCGAAGGCCTTTGATGACCCGAAGGCCCTGGAGACCCGTAGGCCCAAACCAGTGGCCCGAAGGCCCAAATTGGGTGACAAAAACTATATTTAAAAAATTATCTCCATCAAAATATGTTAAAACTAGCTTTTAAAAAATATTAGTGTATTTATGCTTAAAATTCGATTCATTCTCATTTTAAGCCTCTAAAATTTATTGGATAAATGTATAGACATTTTACAAACATGTATAATAATTTTCTAGTTAGTTTTATTCATTACCACCAATAAAACATCTTGGATTTAACTTCCATTTAAAATAATATTGTTATCATATTATGTTACGGTATAACTAAAAGTTGTGTGAAACAAAATATTTCAAATAAACTCGTCATTGCATATAGAGTACGCTATTGAAAAAAGTTTTCTATTTAACATAAAATTATTATCTTATTCATAAATATTAATAGATATGAAAAATTATTATTCTATAAATACCTGTTTCGTTACATCCTTCCCCCTTTTGGAAAATTACATCCTCACAATTTTAGAATTCGACATGGAAACATCTTTGGAAGTCCCACATCGAAAAAAGTGTCAACAAAACATTCACTTTAAAAGAAATAAAATGAAGTACAAAGGTCACCCAAGATAACATATACTAGGATTCCCTATATAAAAACATGGTTTTTGTGGAGAAACTAAGTGTCTTGTTCTGATGGAGAGTGAAAGAAAATATAATTAGGGGGAAGTTAACCACCAGAAAATCCCAAACTTGTGATGGGTTAAATGGTCTTTGATTCCCCGGTAGAAAATTTACACGGACAATGTTTTTTGTCTTAAGTTCCCTTTGTATAATTTATTTATGAGGTTGAATAAGAACATAAGGAAATATACTTACTTTTCATTTAGAGTTTCATCATTTAATAATTTTCTTCCAAAAACTCATCTTTTCTCCAAATGATGAGTATTCAAGATGAATTTGTCACACCTAATGCGCTAGAATCAAATTCTACAGAATAACATGGTCCAAAAAAGATGAACCATATATTTCCCATTTCATTATATAGTAACCAAAACCAAAATGGTTAGTACAAGATCAGATAATCCCCCAAAAAAAATAATTACTACTCTTAATCTCTAAAAATTCAACAAATAGTACCCAAACTTCAATAAAGACCATTCAATACACAATTGTCATCAAAATTATTCAAAATGATCTAAACTAAGATTGAAACCAAAAACTCAGAATTATTTAATCACATAATCTTCCATAGTAAGTTTTAAATTTATCTTAAAATAATATTGACTACACTTAAAGTCTCATACTGAAAAGTAATTAAACTAATCACGTTTTATATATGATAGGTTAACCATTTCAATAAATAACCCAAAAATCTATATGTCTATAGTAAAAATTATATTATTCCAAAATAAAATTCCACAATTACTCCTTAATTTAAATCCCGAAGTATTCTATTTTTTAGGCATATAGTATTCCCAAAAGAGGAAACGTCTACCAAAATAACCTTTATCACTTAATCACCAAATCATTTTCCTGTACCAAGGATATCCATTTGATTAAAACATTAGATCCCAACTCATCTTATTCCGGATCAATAAATTCATTTATCTAAAAATAGCAAGTCACACTAACCAGGGACATCACGTAGGCCAGTGGTAGGCGATGTGCCCTTTTTTCCATTTGGTTATGGATTCGATTCCCATAGACATGTCGAACCCGATGATTTATCACCCATCCTGTAAGTTTTCCTTTTTTAAAAAACATATCATTCTTATAACATTATTAAAAAAACATAAATTTCTCAAAAATAACCATAACCAATTTTATCCTCAATGGTTATCTAATAACTTTAATTTTCCATCCCAAAAAGTAATTACTGTTTATCATCTCCAAAAAAAGACCATATAAAACCCTAATGTTAACCATTATGTCCACACAAGAAAAGATAATTCTTTCTTAGAAAAAAGTTTCAAATATAAAACATTAGGGTTACACATACTAGATAAATTCTTCCAATGTAATCCCATCATACAAAGTGCCTTAATAATTTTATGCATTACATCATATTAAAATCTACCATAACTCTTAAATCCATTATATATATACTTCTTAATCATTAAATGTTCTTTATGATCCATTAACCATTATTTTCTAACTTATTCTATAATACAACATTCCTAAAAAATCATGAATCATATTCTAAGATTCAATAATGTCAAAACATCAGCTATGAAATAATCCATACCTTTCATATGTCATTGTTAGCTTCTTCATCCTCAATTGGAATGGCATTAGGTATTGGTAAACATATATTTGTACGGTCTTTCTGATCCCATTCCTAAACATTCATCAAAGGACAACTATTTGTATAATTACTTTGCACACCACACTTAAAACATTTAATTGATCCCTCGGAAAGAACTTCTTTCCCTTTCTTGGAGTCAACTGGATTCTTCCTTTTTCTATGGAAGGTTTTTCCTTTATGACCTTTAGTACCACATCCATATCATCTTCTAATTCCTTTAAATCATTTTCATAGGTGTTTATTTCCACATCCTTGACACATATGTTTTTTAATATACTTACCTCAATGATTATTACCTGAACTTCTGTATGGATTTGTTTCTTGCATAGAATATTACTTATAAAAATTACCAATGTTTAGGTGGTTAATCATGAATCCAGATAGTTGGATGAGAATAACCACAAGAGTTCAAATTACATATCTAATTTAATTCGGTTTCTTATTCAGAAAACTCTCACAGTTTTCTTCACATCCATTGTTACTTTAGTTCCCGCAAGATCCATCCATTTACTATAACCACAATGTTCAGTGTGAGTATATCAGTAAAATCATCATATAATATCTTATGAGGATTATAAATACTAATATATAATTATTCATGTTATCTTAAACTCATTCAATTTATCTAAAATAAATATGAATTTTTTAAATATGATACTCATTATAGTCATGTCACTTATGATTAAATAACACCCTAACCTCTAAAGTTATCTTAACCGACCTCTGATACCAACTGTAAGGCCCCAACCTTAAACATTACAAAATTTTGATTTAACTCAATAATTCACATTGAGGATATTTTCAGTTTTAGAGATTTCTAGAATTAGGTCATAACTTATAAATACAACTTTAATACTATATGTAGACACTTATCCTCAGTATCCATGTTTTCATAAAATAAAAACTCTTTAAAAAAATGAAACATGTTTAGTTTCATGTGTTAAACCGCATGACTTTTCCTTCATCCCATCCTTGGCCATATTCCAATTTCAGTCCTGTGAAAAACATTTCAAAAACTTGGGAGGAGCATAAAAAACTCACTAAGGGATATATAAAGAAGGAAAACATTTGTCCATCAATACATAAAAAACATAATATTTTTAACATACCTCATGAAATCATAATATTTATAAATAATATAGGGAAATAATAAATCAGAAAGGTAAATTGTGGCATCCATATCATAATTATATTATAGATTTTATAGCTACATAGGGAGTTACATTTAGAATACCCATCACCGTATATTCCCTAAATCGATTAGGAGAAACATTAATGTTTACCTCAATCACATTACCTAATGAATTGTAGAGCTAACTGAGGCTCAACCGCCCTAGGTTTATCATGGAACCACTAGTATACGTAAACAATGACCAAGAACCATAACATATTAATAACACATAAAACAATCATAAAATAAAGATAAAATTTCCACATTTCAATCAAATTATATATTTTCAAGATATTTAGATAAGCATTTCTTTATCAAAACCATTTAAAACATTTAGTAAAGAGATTTTTTTTATCAAAGTGTCCCATACCACTTTTATGATTTTAAAGGAATTAACATCTTAAAACATTAATGGCCATATAAATAAATCCATAAAACAATTTATAAAACATGAACATTAATGAGAAATAATTATAATAATAAATCTTTAAAACATTTAAAATGATGTCTTAGTTAAATTGTTCCTTACAACATCAGAAAATATATGTAATTATAGAAGAACATTTAACAATGCCAATAATATCTTGAGAACAATGTGATTCATGATATTATATCACAAAGGGTAGAATATACACCATATAATAGTAAATTTGTGTATAATAACAAATAAGTCTCAATGAAATGTAATTTGAGACAAAATCCCTTATAAAGATTGTATTGTTAGATCAAGGATAAATCAATGACATAATTATGTGTGAAAAATATAAATACACCAAATATAAATGGATATTAATAATTAAAAAATAGGAGTTCATTCACACATATTCTTATAAAAATAAAACCAATGACATGGATATTTAACTCAATGATTGTAAATTGACTTAAGATTTCCCTTACAAAGTTTTTATAAATGACATAGGAATTTATCAATGGAGATATTATGTGTTGAAAAAGTATATCCACAAAGTGTGAAGTGGAAATTACAACATAAATAAATAAATAGTGATTCCACACATAAATGTTTCATAATATAATCAACTATGCATGCCTAAAACACCAAGAGTTTAAATTGAGTTTAGAAATTCCCTTATGAAAATTCGGCAAAATAACGACGTCACTTAAAAATTCAGAAAATTAGTCGATGAGAGAAAAAAGGGTCTCTCACCACATGGATATAAAATGTTCAGAAATACGGATTTATAATATCATATCCCAACATAAAAAAATGGAAATTAAAATACAAAACATAAAAGAAGTCTTTGACTAAAAGATCAGGGAGAAAGGTTCCCTTACCTTATGTCTGATTTGTCTTGTTCATTCTTTACCTCCGTGAATAATAAAAACAAGTTAATTATACTTGCTTTAGAACCTTTTTAAAGTTTATTATTACTTTTTTATCTTTTATTTTCTTGATATAACAATCATATAATTATTCAAGTTCATATTGGTCTTTTTTTTTATGTTCGGTTCTTTAGTAAAAAATGAACGTGTTATAATTACAAATTGTCCATGTGGTAAAAAGACCATTATCTCATAAATTGTATTCATGATTTAAATATAATATATATCCAATATATATATATATTTAGATCCAGTATATATATATATATAATAGTCCATAACATTTGGATATATAAAAAGGAAATGCACCGTTTATGGAGACGGTAAGTTGTAAGTACGCATGAACGATACTTTCATTTTTTTCATTTTTAATGGAATGAAAAATAAATGATACAGAGGAATATTATCATTCTATTATAATATATATGTTATATATGTTACATAAGTTCATTAATTCCATCCTGTATACGTTTCATGTTTAGCATTAACGATCCATATCACTTTGTGGGTGCGTTAGTCTGCACTTCCTCAAGTGAAATTATCGTATATATACAACATGAAAAGTATAAAGGTGTGTTCTAAATAATAATTAAAGAAGTATAGAGATAAAATATATATCATATATATAATATATAATTATAGTACCTTCATAATGTCCACCATAAGTTGTGGTAGGGGAAGTCGAACAATCATCGTTTCATGAGGCTTTAGTTAACCGTCAATAGAAACAGTATGTTCTAAATCCATTAGATGTTGGTGTGTGTAAGTATAGTTTGAATAATTATCATCAAAATATCATAGTATATTTAGTATTCTGTTTTTGTTATGTAATCAAAGAATAATAATAGAATAGGGAGTGGAGAAGGAGAATAAAAGAAAATAACTTGAAAGAAGGCATTACCTCAAAATCGGGTAACTCCCTTTGATTTCAGCCAAAAGGATATATTGATTTACCTTCTGTCCAAGGTAAGGATTCTAGGTGGAAGAGATATATGTTGGGAGATTATTTGGGAATATTTTTTATGAGACAAGGGTGCTTGAGATGTGTGAGTAAGAGTTAGAGGTGGTGGCCTTTTATAAGAGGGAGGATGGGCAGTTTAAGAATATAAGGCCTCGGCCTTAAACCTTACTTAATATTGAATCAAAAGAATAATTCACATTGAGGATATTTTCAGGTTTAGAGTTTTATAGAATTAGAACATAACTATTACATCTCAAAATATTACAAAGTAGACACTTCTACTAAGTTTCCATAATAAAAAAAACTCTTAAAAAGAAACATGTCTAGTCCCATGTTTTATATAGCATGACATTCCCTTGATCCCATCCCTGGCCTTAATCTACATTAAGTCCTGTGAAAAACATTTCAAAAAAACTTGGGGTGAGCATAAAAATCTTAGTAAGGGATACACAAAGAATGAAAACTATTAGTTTTTCAAACATCAAGTAAACCATGTATACTCTATCAAAGTAATACCTTCACCTTCATGAAGTAGTAAAAACTCTTCACTGAATAAAGTATCATTACTTACCTTTTTGTAACCAAAGGATTACCATAAAACCCATAAAAATAACACATAACATATATAAAGGTAACTTGGGACATAAACATACTTAAGTGGAATAACCATACGTTCGACTTCCACACATATCACTTAATGGAATAGCCATACGGCCAATTTCCATACATACTTAATGGAATAGCCATATGGCCGACTTCCATACCCAATGCATTGGAGGTTATAACGTAACCACCCGTCCTGGTATTCACGGCACCACCCGTCATATGGTTTATAACGTAACCACCCGTTAAAATGTCCAAGTACCAATATAAAATCATAAAACATAAAACCAATATAAAGGAATGATAACATTTCCACATTTCAATCACAATATATCATAAATATATTTACATAATATAATCCTTTATCAAAACCATTTTCAATACCAAAATACATAAAAGATTATATGGTATTTATTTTATTCTAAAAACATTACGACTTGTTGAGGAAGCCAAAGACCAAATAATACTCGTGGCGGCGGAAAAGGTCGTTGTCGCCGCGTACGTTAAAAGAAACATTCCTTTTTTTTGTTTTTTAAAACGCTTCATAGAAAAAAATTCCTTTTGTATAAAGTAAAATTAAAATGGTTTTATACACCGTATAAAAGAAAGTTGTGTATAAAACGAAATATGCCTCAATGGAAGGAGATTGAGACGAAGTCCCTTACCTCGGGTCCGACTTGACTCGATCGTTCTTTAATGTCCTGAATAATAAACATGAGTTAATTTCTACTTGCTTAAGAACCTTTTTCAAGTTCATTATTCCTTTTATATCACTTATTTCCATGTTATAAACATTATGTAACCATTTAAGTTAATAATGTTTGTTTTGTCGATATTTGGTTCTTAAGTCGAAAGTGGACTTCTTACAATTACATGTTGTTCGTGTGGTCAAAGGTTTTTTATATCCAGAATGCCATTCCTGATTTGGATAACATATATATCATATATATCCAGTATATACATGTATTCATAATATTACATAATCATTTAGAGGTAAGAAATGAAATGCACCGTTCATGGAGACGGTAAGCCGTACGTACGCATGAATGCTACTTCCATTTCTATTTCGTATTTTATAGAATGGAATCATAATGATATAAAGGTATATTATAATTCCAGAATAATATCATATATAATATCATAGTTCCATCCTTTATATGTCCCACATATGGTATTTAACGAATCAACTCACTTTAAGGGGGCGGTAGTCCGCACTTCCTTAAATGAAGATATCGTGTTTACCCATAATGGAAACCATAAAGGTATGACCAAAAAGAAAAATACATAAGCTTAAAAAAAACATAAACATATTATATATCATATATAAATATAGTGATATATTAATGTCCACCTTTGAAGGTGTTAAAAGAATGTTGAACAATCATCGTTTCGGGAGGCATAAATTCACCATCCACGGAAACAGTATGTTCGTTAACCATTAGATGTAGGTGTGTGTAAGTGTAGCTCGAATCCTTCTTATAGCAACATCCTAGTATATTGAGGATACTGTAGTTGTTACAAAAGAAAAGAATATAAAGAGTTTAGGGGGTTGGAGAAGCAAAATAAAACAAAAGGACTCAAAAGAAGACATTACCTTAAAATCGGGTAACTCCCCTTAGTTTGAACTCAAAGGCTTCCTTGGGAAGACTTCTGCCCAAAGGGAGGCTTCAAGGAGTAAGAGAGGTATGTGGAGAGCCAAAATGGGTAGGGTTTGGCCGAGCCAAATTCTTTGGTAGTGTGGGAAAAGAGGTAGAGGTGGGGGCCTTTTATAAGGGGAGAGGAGGGGCACTCTTGGAAAGTAAAGATAAGTTACTTTATTTTAAAAAGAGTATCGGATTCAAAAGGTCCCAAATTGATATAATTAGAGGATAAGGTGATAAGGGTTCGAAATCCACTCATCCAATATGTTTTGGCCATGTGTAGGTCTTAGAGTTTACATTATCTTTCCATTTTATTTAAATCGTCAAATAATGAGGTCATCGCTGCATCATCATGATGTCATAAATAATTTAATTTATTTAATGTATAAAAATTATAAAAAAAATTAATATGATGTATGAAAACTTTTTAGATTTCCAATGACTATTTATAATCAAAATTTTGACTTGTATAACCCCATGTAAAAATTTTTTTAGTAAAACATTTCATGTGTGTGTCATTTTTACTTTAACATTAAATAAAAAGTTATTTATGTCATTGCCCAACCAAAGTGGCTCCATGGGGTCCCCAAGTTGACCCATGGCTTGTCTTTGTCGGCCATGACACATCCCATAAGGGTAGGGCATGTGTCAAGGTATTTTCATTTTATTATAATATCATTTTTTCCTTAAATTGCACTAATTACCTCTAATCGCGATTAAAAACTTAATAAGTTACTATTCACCAAAAAAATATTTTTATCTCATTGAACCACATTTTACTTCTTAATGACAACCATGTATGTCGGATTTTTGAAATTCAAAACACAGAAGTGGTAAAATTTCATTTAAACGAAAAATCAGTTTTTATAAGTACCACTTAGTGGTTTCACTATTCATCAAAAATTGAAGTTTTTTAGAAAAATACCAAAACTTCACCCTAAGCTATATTTGATATTCCGAATTCAAAAATAAAGTCCATTTTACAAAATTCACAACATATAAGTTGCATTAATTAATTTAATAATTAATTCCCGCTGTCAGAGCAAATAGCGTGTTTTTATGAAACAGTAAGTATCAAAAGATTGACACTAGTTTAAGTCCGATTTCAATGTGAAATTAATTCCAACAACCACTATTGGATTTAATGGTAAAAATATTTTCTAATTTAACTTTAAAACCAATTCAAAAGATATTCTAATCATATAAATAAATTAGATTAAAAAGAGGTTTTGAATTAAAATACAACATTTTACACTATTCATTAAAAAAATGAACTTTATCGGAAAGATACCATAAATTTATACAAAGTAAATTTTGATGTCCCGATTATAAAGAAGAGTTATTTTTGGTCCAATATAATTTATAAGATTGATCAAAACTATATTTAATGACGGTTCGCCGTCAAAAGGTGATAAGTGAACCCTTAATGAAAATTAGGGTATAAATGCCTAAAATTGAACTCTTTCCGTATTTTAAGCCTTTATCTTTTATTGGGTAAATGTAAAAACATTTAAAAACATATATAATCATATTTTAGTTATTTCTATCCATTCCTGCCAGTACAACGGCTACTTGTTAACTAACATTTAAAATAATATTATTTTATTACTTGTGTGCAACGTAAGTTTTCAAAGAAACTCATCGTTGCGTATCGAGTACGCTATCGAACGTAGAAACCCCTTTTAATTAAAATTAATATTTAATTCGTAAATATTAATAAATATGAAAATTCCTTATTCTTTAATTACCTGGGATGGTACATCCTTCCCCCCTTTTGGGAATTGCGTCCTCGCAATTTTATTCACTTATCAAAATAAGTGGGGGTATTTATCCGTCATAGCATTTTCAGATTCCCACGTTGCCTCTTCAATCACATGGTTTTTCCACAAAAACTTTACCTGATGAATCACCTTATTCTGTAACACCTTCTCCCTGTGGTCAAGAATCTGGACTGGTTGTTCTTCATAAGATAGGTTCTCCTCCAACTGAACTACCTCTGGACTCAAAACATGAGATGGATCTGGCATATACTTCCTCAACATCGAAACATGAAAAGCATTGTGTACCTGAGATAAACTCGGAGGTAAATCCACTCGGTAAGAAACTGATCCAACTTTCTCCAGAATTTCATATGGTCCAATAAACCTTAGACTCAAATCTCATCACACTTTTCCAAGGAGAAACCTTGAAAAAAACATGATCACCTACCTCGAAAGATAGATCCTTCCTCCGGTTATCCGCATAACTCTTCTGCCTGCTATGAGCTGTTCTCATGTGTTTCTGAATCAACTGAACTTTTTCTGCCATCTCTTCTACCAATTCTGGTCCCATCAACTTCGTTTCACCCACTTCATCCCAGAAAGCTGGAGTTCGACACCGCTTCCCATATAATGCCTGAAATGGTTCCATCTGTATACTGGAATGAAAACTGTTATTATATGAAAATTCAACCAAAGAAAGATGTTGGTCCCAACTTCCCTGATAATCCATAGAGTAAGAACGTAGCATATACTCCAAGGTCTGAATTTTTCGTTCTGACTGCCCATCTGATTGAGGATGAAAGGTTGTACTAAAATTTAATTCAGTACCCAACAACTTCTGAAGGCCTTTCCAAAAGTTAGAAGTGAACCTGGGATCACGATTAGATACAATGGAGAGAGGAACTCCATGTAACCTGACTATCTCTTTAAGATAAAAACGGGAAAGTTGATCCAGGGAAAAAGTATCTCGTATAGCAAGGAAATGAGAAGATTTGGTCAAGCGATCAACAATAACCAAGATTGCATTATTACCTCGAGATGTCTTTGGTAATACCACAACAAAGTCCATGGATATGTTTTCCCATTTCCACTCTGGAACTGGTAAAGGCTGAAGCATCCCTTTCGGTAACTGTCGCTCTGCTTTAACCTGTTGACATGTCAAACACTTCACAGTAAAATCAGCAATATCTCTTTTCATTCCATCCCACCAGTAATACTCCCACAGATCTCTGTACATCTTAGTACTGCCAGGATGAACTGAAAACGGAGAACTATGAGCTTCACATAACAACTCTCTCTTCAACTGTGAATCACAAGGCACACACAATCTCTTCCCAAATCTCAAAACGCAATCACTATCAATGTTGAAATCAGGCAACTTACCTTTCTGAACCAGCTCTACCTTTTTCTGCAACTCACTGTCCTGCTTCTGTGCTTGCTTGATTTTGTCTGATAGAGAATATTTCACTGATACCTGAAACAAAACAGAAGAACATCCTGTACCAACAACTTCTATGCCAAAGTTCATCAAATCTTTAACCAAAGGATCACGTTCCAAACGCAACATTGGTAATGAAGCATTACTTTTTCGACTCAAAGCATCAGCCACTTTATTTGCTTTTCCCGGATGGTAATGAATTGTACAATCATAATCCTTGATTAATTCCAGCCATCTCCTATGTCTCATGTTCAATTCTTTCTGAGTGAATATATACTTTAAAATTTTGTGATCAGTATATATTTCACACTTTACTCCATACAAATGATGCCTCCAAATTTTTAAATCAAAGACAACAGTAGCTAATTCCAAATCATGTGTAGGGTAATTTACCTCATGAGTTTTCAACTGTCATGAAGCATAAGCAATTACCTGATCATTTTTATAAGGACACAGCCAAGTCCCTTCAACGAAGCATCACTGTATATAACAAACTCACCATTCCTGGAAGGAAGTGCCAAAACTGGAGCATTCAGCAATCTTCTTTTCAACTCCTGAAAACAATCATCACATTCTTTTGTCTAGATAAACTTAACACCCTTCCGAGTTAGCTTAGTCATTGGACTAGATAACCGTGAAACATTTTCAACAAACCTTTGGTAGTAACCTTCCAAACCAAGAAAAATACGGATCTCGGTTACATTTTTGGGTCTTGGCCATTCTTCAACAACTTTTGTTTTTGTAGGATCAACAGTTATGCTATCTTTTGAAACAATGTGACCCAGGAAAGAAATTTGTTGTAACCAAAACTCACACTTGCTGAATTTTCCATATAGTTTCTTTTCTTTAAAGGTTTGCAAGATAACCCTTAAATGACTTTCATGCACCTCTTTACTTTTAGAAAACACCAAAATATCATCGATGAAAACAACCACAAACTTATCCAAGAACTCATAGAAAATTCTATTCATAAGGTCCATGAATACAACAGGTGAATTGGTTAATCCAAAAGGCATAACTACAAATTCATAATGGCCATATCTAGTACGGAACGCAGTCTTCGGAACGTCTGCTTTTTTACTTTCAACTGATGGTACCCCGACCTCAAGTCAATCTTAGAAAAATACTGAGCTCCCTGGAGCTGATCAAACAAATCATCGATATGAGGCAAAGGATACTTGTTCTTAATAGTAATATTATTCAAGGCTCTATAATCAATGCAAAGTCCCATTGATCCATCTTTCTTTTTAACAAACAAGACAGGAGCACCCCATGGTGATGTGCTAGGTCAAATGAAACCTTTATCTAATAACTCCTGCAATTGTATCTTTAACTCTAAAAGTTCAACTTGAGTCATTCGATAAGGGGGTTTTGAAATTGGCTTAGAATCAGGAACTAAGTCAACAGTAAATTCAACTTTCCGATCATGAATAATACCAGGCAACTCATCAGGAAAAACATCAAGATACTCATTTACTACTGGAACATCATTAATCTGAACAGTTCCTTTATTTTCAACAATATGTGAAAGGTAAAATTCATTTTCATCTTTTACTAGTTTCTCAACTTCTTGATATGTTATCAAAATCAAGGGTTCATTCTTGTACACAAACTGAAAATCTTTCTGAAAAGAAACCATTTTAGCTCTGCAGTCAATCTTAGCATGATAAACAGAAAGCCAATCCATGCCCAAAATAACATCAAACTCTACTAGAGGAAAAACAATAAGGTTTGCTGGTAGATTCTTTCCACACACAAGGATAGGAGGGTTCTTATAATTCCTTTTCGTCTCAATGTTCCCTCCGGGTGTTTTTACAATAAGTTCAGGATTCATATCTTGATATGGAATTTCCAATTTACTAGAAAACTTCTCTGAAATGAAAGAGTGTGTAGACCCTGAATCAAACAACACATTGGGATAATCTGAACAAACAAACAGTGTACGTGATACCACTTCATTCGATGGCCCAACATCTGCTGAAATTTTTGCATAGGATTTCACCACCCCTTTCTGCTTGTAGTCTGGCTGCATTCCCCCTGTTGAGTTCTTCGTTGGACACTCGTTTGCATAATGACCCATTTCATTACACTTAAAACATCTTACCGTTGGCTTTTCATTGCCTGCTTGATCATCTTCCTTACAGTTACGAGCAATATGAGCAGACTTACCATACCGAAAGCACTTACCAGACTTGGATAAACATTCTCCAGGATGCATTTTACCACACTTCTCACAGGATGGATATTTGGTTTTCTTACCTCCTTGATTCTTTGATGAATTCTTCCCCTTTTCCTGCCAACTAGACCTCTTATTCTATTGTTTGTCATAGAACACCTGATCATCGGAAAACTCCATTTCCACCTTCTCCACACATCGAAAACGTTTTTCATAACTTTTGAACTCACGAGAAGCTAAAGCCCTTCGATACTTTGGCTTTAACCCTGAGTAAAAACGGTTTATTTTACTATCAAGATCTCGTATGAAGTTTGGAGAATACCTTGCCAATCGAGTGAACTTTTCTTCATAAGCAGCCACTGAATCATCCTTCTGCCTCAATTCTAGGAACTGTTTTTCCATCCTAAGACGAACCACCTTAGGAAAATATTTCTCAAGAAACATACCTTTGAATTTGTCCCAGTAAAGATCCTCAATCTCATCACTATCCCTGATATTTTTCACCATCGACCACCACTGATCAACTTCACCTTCAAAACGCTAAAACAGCAAGACTAACCTTTTTATGTTCTGAACACCCCATGACATCAAAATTCTTCTCCAGTGCTTTAATCCACCCTTCAGCTTGCACAGGGTCAGATGATCCTCTGAATGATGGGGGATGTTGCCTCATGAAATGTTCCACCACTGACATGTTCCTCTGCGGTTGATCTGGCTGATCTCGTGCATGGATACCACCACCATTTATAGCCTGAGTCAATTGTGCCATCACTGCAACAAACTATTCAGTTCTGATTCTGACCATCTCAGGTTGCTGATTTGGAAGGTTGTCTTCCTCCTGATGTCGTCCCAACATAGCTGCTTTGTTTCCTCTGCGGAAAACCATTCTGAACACATAAATATCTTAGTCGAAGCAACATGGTAATCCGTAAATGCTATATCATTTCAATCATATTATAATTTAACACTTTTCTAACTCCTAAAGTTGTATAAACCGACCTTTGATACCAACTATAAGGCCCCGGCCTTAAACCTTACTTAATATTGAATCAAAAGAATAATTCACATTGAGGATCTTTTTAGGTTTAGAGTTTTAGAGAATTAGAACATAACTATTACATCTCAAAATATTACAAAGTAGACACTTCTACTAAGTTTCCATAATAAAAAAAACTCTTAAAAAGAAACGTGTATAGTCCCATGTTTTATATAGCATGACATTCCCTTGATCCCATCCTTGACCTTATTCCACATTAAGTCCTATAAAAAACTTTTCAAAAAAACGTGGGGTGAGCATAAAAAGCTCAATAAGGGATACACAAAGAATGAAAACTATTAGTTTTTCAAACATCAAGTAAACCATGTATACTCTATCAAAGTAATACCTTCACCTTCATGAAGTAGTAAAAACTATTCACTGAATAAAGTATCATTACTTACCTTTTTGTAACCAAAGGATTACCATAAAACCAATAAAAAGAACACATAACATATATAAAGGTAACTTGGGACATAAACATACTTAAGTGGAATAACCATACGGTCGACTTCCACACATATAACTTAATGGAATAGCCATACGGCCAATTTCCATACATATTTAATGGAATAGCCATACGGCCGACTTCCATACCCAATGCATTGGAGGTTATAACATAACCACCCGTCCTGGTATTCACGGCACCACCCGTCATATGGTTTATAACGTAACCACCTGTTAAAATGTCCAAGTACCAATATAAAATCATAAAACATAAAACCAATATAAAGGAATGATAACATTTCCACATTTCAATCACAATATATCATAAATATATTGACATAATAGAATCCTTTATCAAAACCATTTTCAATACCAAAATACATAAAAGATTATATGGTATTTATTTTATTCTAAAAACATTACGACTTGTTGAGGAAGCCAAAGACCAAATAATACTCGTGGTGGCGGAAAAGGTCGTTGTCGCCGCGTACGTTAAAAGAAACATTCCTTTTTGTAGTTTTGTAAAACGCTTCGTAGAAAAAGATTCCTTTTGTATAAAAGTAAAAGTAAAAGGGGTTTATACACCGTATAAAAGAAAGTTGTGTATAAAACGAAATATGCCTCAATGGAAGGAGATTGAGACGAAGTCCCTTACCTCGGGTCCGACTTGACTCGATCGTTCTTTAATGTCCTGAATAATAAACATGAGTTAATTTCTACTTGCTTAAGAACCTTTTTCAAGTTCATTATTCATTTTGTATCACTTATTGCCATGTTATAAACATTATGTAACCATTTAAGTTAATAATGTTTGTTTTGTCGATATTTGGTTCTTAAGTCGAAAGTGGACTTCTTACAATTACATGTTGTTCGTGTGGTCAAAGGTTATTTATATCCAGAATTCCATTACTGATTTGGATAACATATATATCATATATATCCAACATATACATGTATTCATAATATTACATAATCATTTAGAGGTAAGAAATGAAATGCACCGTTCATGGAGACGGTAAGCCGTACGTACGCATGAACGCTACTTTCATTTCTATTTCGTATTTTGTAGAACGGAATCATAATGATATAAAGGTATATTATAATTCCAGTATAATATCATATATAATATCATAGTTCCATCCTTTATATGTCCCATATATGGTATTTAACGAATCAACTCGCTTTAAGGGGGCGGTAGTCCGCACTTCCTTAAATGAAGATATCGTGTTTACCCATAATGGAAACCATAAAGGTATGACCAAAAAGAAAAATACAGAAGCTTAAGGAATACATAAACTTATTATATATCATATATAAATATAGTGACATCTTAATGGCCACCTTTGAAGGTGTTAAAATAATGTTGAACAATCATCGTTTCGGGAGGCATAAATTCACCATCCACGGAAACAGTATGTTCGTTAACCATTAGATGTAGGTGTGTGTAAGTGTAGCTCGAATACTTCTTATAACAACATCCTAGTATATTGAGGATACTGTAGTTGTTACAAAAGAAAAGAATAAAAATAGTTTAGGGGGTTGGAGAAGAAAAAAAAAACAAAAGGACTCAAAAGAAGACATTACCTTAAAATCGGGTAACTCCCCTTAGTTTGAGCTCAAAGGCTTCCTTGGGAAGACTTATGCCCAAAGTGAGGCTTCAAGGAGTAAGATAGGTATGTGGAGAGCCAAAATGGGTAGGGGTTGGCCGATCCAAATGCTTTGGTAGTGTGGGAAAAGAGGTAGAGGTGGGGCCTTTTATAAGGGGAGAGGAGGGGCACTCTTGGAAAGTAAAGATAAGTTACTTTATTTTAAAAAGATTTTCAGATTCAAAAGGTCCCACATTGATATAATTCGAGGATAAGGTGATAAGGGTTCTAAATCCACTCATCCAATAGGTTTTGGCCATGTGTAGGTCTTAGATTTTACATTATCTTTCCATTTTATTTAAATCGTCAAATAATGAGGTCATCGCAGCATCATCATGATGTCATAAATAATTTAATTTATTTAATGTCTAAAAATTATAAAAAAATTACTATGATGTAAGAAAACTTATTAAATTTCCAATTACTATTTATAATAAAAATTCTGACTTGTATAACCCCATGTAAAAATTGTTTTAGTAAAACATTTCATGTGTGTGTCATTTTTACTATAACATTAAATAAAAAGTTATTTATGTCATTTCCCAACCAAAGTGGCTCCATGGGGTCCCCAAGTTGACCCATGGCTTGTCTTGGTCGGCCATGACACATCCAATAAGGGTAGGACATGTTTCAAGGTATTTTCATTTTATTATAATATCATTTTTGCCTTAAATTGCACTAATTACCTCTAATCGCGATTAAAAACTTAATAAGTTACTATTCACCAAAAAAATATCTTTATCTCATTGAACCACATTTTACTTCTTAATTACAACCATGTATGTCGGATTTTTGAAATTCAAAACACATAAGTGGTAAAATTTCATTTAAATGAAAAATCAGTTTTTATAAGTACCACTTAGTGGTTTCACTATTCATCAAAAATTGAAGTTTTTCAGAAAAATACCAAAAATTCACCCTAAGCTATATTTGATATTCCGAATTCAAAAATAAAGTCCATTTTACAAAATTAACAACATATAAGTTTCATTAATTAATTTAATAATTAATTCCCGCTGTCAGAGCAAATAGCGTGTTTTTATGAAACAATAAGTATCAAAAGATTGACACTAGTTTAAGTCTGATTTCAAAGTGAAATTAATTCCAACGACCACTATTGGATTTAATGGTAAAAATATTTTCTAATTTCACTTTAAAACCAATTCAAAAGATAATCTAATCATATAAATAAATTACATTAAAAAGAGGTTTTGAATTAAAATACAACATTTTACACTATTCATTAAAAAATGAACTTTATCGGAAAGATACCATAAATTTACACAAAGTAAATTTTGATGTCCCGATTCTAAAGAAGAGTTATTTTTGGTCCAATATAATTTATAAGATTGATCAAAACTATATTTAATGACGGTTCTCCGTCAAAAGGTGATAAGTGAACCCTTAGTGAAAATTAGGGTATAAATGCCTAAAATTGAACTCTTTCCGTATTTTAAGCCTTTATCTTTTATTGGGTAAATGTAAAAACATTTAAAAACATATATAATCATATTTTATTTATTTCTATCCATTCCCGCCAGTACAACGGCTACTTGTTAACTAACATTTAAAATAATATTATTTTATTACTTGTGTGCAACGTATGTTTTCAAAGAAACTCATCGTTGCGTATCGAGTACGCTATCGAACGTAGAAACACCTTTTAATTAAAATTAATATTTAATTCGTAAATATTAATAAATATTAAAATTCCTTATTCTTTAATTACCTGGGATGTTACAAAGAAAGTTTGAAAGTATTATTTTATTATAGAAATATTTTCAGTTTCTGAAGGTCCAAAAAACAAATTAAACTCTATTAAAAGATTAATATAAGTAGAAATAAAATAATCCAATAATAATTGGACAGGTTTTGGATATTTTTTAATCCTTATCTTTTTTACTCAATTATTTTTTACTCTTACTATTTTATCAAGAATTTAATACTTTGAGAATCCAAATAGTTACCAAAAGATGAAAAATATCGAATTAAATAGTCAATAATAAAATTTTAGACTTATGATAACCATTTGGATGAATTTTTTTTTTGAATTTTATAATATTTAACCAAATACTTTATACTGTAAAATATGAATTATGTCAATTTTGACACTATTCATATCATGACATTTTATAAATCCATAAAAACTTGATTGATTATAAAAAAGCGTCAATAATACAAAGATAACATGTAACTTTCATCCAAGAAATTCGTTTATGACTTCAAAACTAAAAAATTAAATGTATATTAACATTTATAATATCATTTCTATTAATCCTTTGTTAATGAAGCAATCACGACATCATCATAGTTCCATAATTAAATTTATTTATTTAATGTCTAAAATTTAAAAATAAAATAAAAAGATGTAGGAAATATCTTTATATATACAATGAATATTTATAGTCAAAGAGATAACTTATATTACCCCATATAAAAAAATTAGTAAAGTATATATGTTTAGGTTATATTTTTCCTTAACGTTTAATTAAAGATAATTAAATGTTATTTTCACATAAAAGTGGCTTCATGGGGTCCTAAAACAGACCCAATGAGGCCCATGGTCGGAAATTTCTCATCCAATATGGTCAGGACATGTGTTATGGTAATTTAATATTATTATAATATTATTTTTTATCCTTATTTAATAGATTTACCCTTTAACCATGGTAAAAAAAATATTTACTGAAGTTACTATTCATAATGTCTAAAACTAAAAGATAAATATTTACAAAATTTAGAACTCCTGATTATAAATATGGAATCCATTTTTTGAAATTCAAAAAACATATGTTTCAGAAATTAATTTAAAATTAATTCCTGTTGTCAAAACCAAAAAGCGTGTTTTTTAGAAATAATAATTATCAAAATATTGACATGTGTGTATGTATAATTCAAAAGTGAAATTACTTACAATGACCAAAATTTGATTAAATGGTAAAAAAAATCTAATTAAACTTTAAAACCAATTAAAAAGATAATCTAAACATATAAATAAATCAGATGAAAATTTATTTTTGACATAAAATGCAGTATTTTTCACTAATCATTAAAAAATGAACTTCATCAGAAAAATACCAAAAATTTACCTAAAGTAAATTTTCATGTCCCGATTCTAAAGAAGAAGTTTATTTTGTTAAAGTTAACATATAATTGTGACAAAAACAATATTTCAAAAGGGTTCTCCATCAAAAATAGGTAAAACTAACTTTTAAAAATATTTGAGTATTTATGCTTAAAATTGGATTCATTCTCATTTTAAGCCTCTGAAATTAATTGGATAAATGCAAAGAAATTTGACAAATATATAGAATCATACTCTATTTATTTATGTTCATACCTTTTAATACAACGTCTAGGCGTTAACTTCCATTTAAAATAATAATATTATTATATTCTTTTTCGGTATAACTCAAAATTGTGTGCAACATAAGATTTCAAAGAAACATGTTGCTTCGTGTTGAGTATGCTATCGAACAAGGTGTCCCCTTTAACATAAATTTATTATCTTATTCATAAATATTAATATATATGAAAACATATAATTCTATAAATACCTAGTCCATTGCATATTTTATCCTATCATGTCTTTGTGAAAACATGAATCACCTAACCATTTACTCTCTCAAGATGAAGATATAAATTTAGTGGATCTTGTTGAAATATAAGTTTTTTATTAGTGCATGTGTGAAAAAAATATAATGGGATGAGTCTAAAGACTCTGAAAAATATGAAATTAGTTCATATTGATCTATATTAATGGGACATACTCCCACCCCACATGAACTAGAAGCACCTATTGAGGGGTATAAGTCCCATAGAATTGTTGTTTTGGGATTAGACTATCCATATTCTGGTGATGATAATGATAATGTAAGAAGTCAACCTATACAATGTGTAAATGAAAACCATTATTATTAAAGGAATATTAAGGCATCTATAATTTCAGAAATAGATTCTCATGAAAGACATGGTATATCTCATTTGAAACCTATAGTTGACAATACTCTATATTATTTTTTAGTCATAATACCACCATGGATGATGGGGAAACATATAAATGTTGTGATAATAGTGATGATTTTTAATATATAGAGAATTTAATTAATTTATAAGATGTTGATACTAATTATTAAAAAGATCATGATCATTAGTTTTTTTTTATTTGAGTTATATGGTAGGAATTGGGCTTATAAGTCATATACTTATACTCCTGCATTTATCCCTTCAAAATCTTAATCACTAAAGACTATTTTAATGGGTAAAAATCATATCTTGTTGGTGTATTCAAGGATTTATTTCTTGATTTGGATATTTTTTTATCCAACCAGAGAAGATGTTGTTAGAAAAAAAATGATGTTGGAAATTTTTCATCTTCTACAGAAATTAAATCGTGATAGAAATTTAATTAAAAATGTGATTAGGGATTTGAGATGAAACAATTGTGATCTCCAAGAATATCTATATGATATTATGTTATAGTTATATTAGAAATTCGTTAATGAATTGTTTCTACCTATACAAGCTTAATTTCATCATCTTTCTCATCTTATCCATTTATATTTTGATGAACGTACAATTGGGCAACTGATAAGGTATTGGTTGGATGTTTTCATTGATGAGTTAATGAAGACCAGATATGTTTTTTTAATGGATTTTGAACACATGACTCAAAATATATTTATCTAGGAAGGAAATTGGTCAAGAAATTAATGAAAGATATAAAAACAATAAACAAGTGCATTGATTTCATACTAAGTTAGATATTTACAAAATGTTATTTGAAGGGTATGTTCAAAATTCTTTTGGATATTAAGATGAAACTTTTGATCAAATATTTTATGTTTCATATTGTGATTCCCATGATTCTTAACCTAGTGTTGTAATCCTTCATGGAGAATATAGATGCTATTCTTTAAGTCTTAGTTTATGGATCTTAGGATGGTAGTGATTTTACAAAGCTAATGGATTCATACCTTTACATTACTCATAATTGTTTTCCATCTCTTCATGTTATACCTATGTATTCAACTCCTACCACTACCTACGATATAATTAAATTTTTTCGATTGTCTCTTAAATAGGAATTTGAGCATATGAGACATGTTTCAAGATGTATAGTCATTGGTGACACTACTTCCACCTCTTCATATGAAACTTCCTCTTCTTATAAAGGTAAAGATATAATCCTTCCAATATATATGAGGGATGTCCTATATTCATTTTCTCTTTAGAATACTTAACTTGGACTACTAAACCCTTTTTATGATATCATTTTGAATATTAATTAAATGCTTTTTTTATTCTCATTTTTTTATATTTATCTTGTTATATTATTATATTTTATCTAATTCAATTATTTATAATTCCAAAAGGGGGAGTGGGAATTATGAGAGTATATTTGGGAATGAAATTTCATTTTTTCCCAAATACAAACATTGAAAAATATTTTTTTTATTTACTTTGAATTTACATTTCACGTATTCAATTTATTTTAGTTTAAATGTATTCACTTGTGATCCTAAAATGGGTTAGATTATTAGCTTAGAATCAAAAATTTATATTTTAATGATCCCAAATCATGTTTATAATATTTTTATTGAATTTTATATTTTATGTTACTCAACATTTTTTATTTAAAAACGTGAAAAAAATGGATACATCAGGAACATAATGAGCATACCTACCATATGAAGACAATTTACTGACAATGATAGTCAATTAACCATTTATTATTGATAGCATAAAAAACTACTTATGGTTTTCTAGTTCTATATAGGTATAGTATTAACCATGAATTTATGTCTATGTGAACACATGTCTACTTAACCAACCCCATAAAAATGAACTTTCAATTTTTATTGATAATCCAACTACATTAAGAAAAGTAGATTTCAAGAAAAGGTGTTCAATATTTTAGTAAGTATAGTATAGACCATATGGATTATTTTTGTGAATGTAGAGAGTCAGATATACCTCATGAAAAATTAATGTTACAGTGAGAAGAGAATTACCTATTGTGAGAAGAAAACTATTGACCACATGAAGCAATATACCTATCCCATGGCTAATAGTACAAACACATAAAGAGATATACCATCCATATAAAGGAATGAATTCGTCACACATAAATTTCATGCCTAGTTGTCTTGCCTACAAACCATGCCTAGTGACCGTGATAAAAAGTGATCATTCCTATATGAAAATCAATCCACCATTTATCATTTAATGAGTAGAGTATTTTCAAATTCCCCACAAACACTTTTAGAAGCATTAATTACAGAGTCAATAAAATTAATGCTACAATGAATACTCTACAATAACTAGTTTTTAATTGAGTTAATTTTAAGAAAAATAATATATTTTGGAAATATAGTGGAATATACTATTATATATAACAATAGAGTAAAATATGCATGAACATGTTCCACACATAGGACTTATATAGAAAATTTTATGATTCTATATTTTTTTCCACATCTTTGAAAACATGAGTGATGTTTTTGAAGGAGAAAATTAATAACATTTGAAAAACAAATGATGATCATATTTTGATACACCTAATATTAAAATATCTCATCTCTTAACCTTTATGTTTTACCTTATATTTTGAGACCTATTTTACTTTATTTTTTTATCTATAAACACAGTATCATGTACTGAACAATAGAGTTATTGACACTATTTGTCAAACTTTTTGTTTCATTTGTAAACCCATGTATATCTATAGATGAGTTATTTTGTGAACAAGGAATATTTTCTTCCACATATTAATTTGAAAGAGAAAAGTTTCTAGAAACAATTATAAGATGAGGTGTAATACATGATCTAGGTTGTGGATAAGTTTATTTTATAATAAACTTCATAGTAGCAAGTTATTTCTTTGTTGAGGGGATTATGTATTGTCTTAACAATGAAACACATGTTTATTACGCAGTGTAATTTATTGATTTTATTTATTGAATTTCTAAAACAACTGATATCTATTTTCTAAATTATATAACAAAAAAATCCTTTGATTTTTGTCTATAAATATTATTTTATATAGATATTTGTTTCATATAAAATTTATTCAAAAGATAATAGAGTGTTAAAAAATTTTGTTACTAAGTTCTAATCAAACATCTATGAATACTTTTGAATGATCAAATTATATAAATATACCATTTATTTAATTTGGAATATTTTTAAATTTTTGGATTAATTTTTTAATTATATGAGAAAAAATTGTTTAATTAGAAACTCAACTCACTCCCGTCTTGAGTGTTCCACTCTGTCCATCACATCTAAATGATAATTTTCTGAATTTTTGAATTTTAATTTTTTGGAAAATAAACTCATTTTACAATTAATTATTTCATAAATATAATATGATTTTTTTTAGATTACTATGAAATAAATGATTTTCAAGTGAATAGTGAAAATTACATATTTTAAAAATATTATAAATTGTATGTCATTATCTTTATATAATAATTAATTTTATGTTTAGAAAATATTTTTACATACTGAATATATATTTAATATGTAATATTATTCATTTAAAAAGTATAAATTTCAAGAGAGAAATCTATGTTTTCCCTTTTTAAAATCAATGTAATGATTTTATTAAAATAAAATTCATTTTTTTACTTATGTTTTAATAATGTAGTGAAAGGTTATTTTTCTTGGTTTTATTTAATATAAAAAATTCCTCATTTTTTTAAAAATAAAACAATTAATTCCTTGGGAATCAACATTATACATGTTTTTTTGTATAAAATAAATTTTATGCATTAAAAGGTTATTATAAAAGGTTCTTTATTACATTTTGTTATATTATGTTAAGTATAATTTTCAACAGCCAATGAAATTATTTTATATAATTTGGACTCCATATGTGTATTATAATATTATTGTTTTTTAATGATTCAAATGCCTTTTTTAGTCCCAATAAATAGTTATAATGGTTAAGGTTTGTCCCTATAGTGAATGATAGATAGTTTAAAGAGGTGGTTTGACAAATGGATAATGAATAAGGTATCTCTAAACATCATATAAATTTCATTAGATATGTGTATTTTTATGATAAATTATTCTTTGATAATTCATAGAATAAATTTGAGACATATTATAAGAGAAAGACGTTTTTTATATTTAAATGTTCTTAATATTTAAAAGAATTTCTCTAATCTAACTTATAAAAGTTGACATACTATTAAAAATCATTATACACATTGATATTATTATATTAATAATTTTTAACAAAATAAATCCAAAAAAATCACCCACACTTCCAAGAGCTGCTGGTATCACCAAAATACCATTACTATAAGGCTTAAGACCTAAACTAGAGGAGGATATCCATGGATTCCTCCATAAAATAAACTCTAACCATAAAAATATTTTTTCATATGTATATTTACTAAATATTAATTTTATTATATTGATGAAAAAAATATATACATTATTTTCAACTCATGGAAATTGAAAAATATTTCTCGTGCGTATATAAAGATTACATGTTTCATGAATTGAACAATATCATTTTTCCACACCACCTCCCATGGGGGGTTATACACATGTATTTAACAAATATATATTATATTTATCATATAATTATGATTCTATAAATTTTGAAATATTATCTAATTTATTTTTTTACCATCCATTGAAAAATAAATATACCCCTCATTTTTTTGAGTGGACTATCATCTCTATGTATGATGTATTTCAGTTCTCATTACCTCTATACATGGATCTTTCAAAAAATTAATTTATTAAATAAATATATTATTTATAAAAGGAATAATATTTTTTAAAAGTTATATTATCTTAATAATATAACATTATATTACTTTATCAACCATTACTACTTTTTCTTATTTTGGTTAGTTTTACCAACTAAAAGAACATTGTTTTAATATCAATGACATGGATGATTAGGAAATGAAATATAAAAGTAATATTATATAATAATGATGTATTTTTTAAGTTTTATTTATTTCTATTCAGTATATACACAATTTAATTAAGTAATAACATAAATTTATTTTAATAAGTTGAAATTTATAAAAAAAATAAGATTCTTACTCTTTCAATGAAAATTGTCACAATATATAACACGCCATTAACTTACATTATATATTATTTGTATAATGTTTTTGATTCATTATTTCTTATGGTGGGTTTTTGGATTCTCAGGGACAGATATTCTTATCTGGGGAGAATGAAATAAATTATAGGGTTGTATGTCTGATTGAAATAATGAAGTCTTGGCATAAATGTGTAAATGGGTTTAGAGGGTGTTCATTTGGTTTGGAGGGCCTCCAGAATTGGTTCAAGGATTTTCTGTAGGAAAGTATACTGTAAAAGTCTTACAACACATATTCATGTTATGAATGGGTTAGATTATTTGGACATATTCTGTGTCATATTTCATGAGCCTTATACATAGTTTGAAAATTTACAAAACCTAAAAACATTAAATGTCATGAATACGTCAATGAGGTTTTATTTTAATATGATTTGATGACTTTTTTGGTGTCCATGATGTTCATTCAATACTTATCATGAATGGAGTTCACAATATTAATTTTTTGAGGTCAACATTTTTTAGAATTCTACATGCATAAATATTTTTATTATCCTGTTTGCAGGCATTCCTCCAGAGATATAATCTGAATTTTGGTGATCTTCATCTTTCTTGATCCCTCCATTTTTAATTTTACTCTAATTTTGGTTGTTTCAAATATACATAGTAATTGATATTCTTGCTTCATTATTTTAATTTCTCTTAGAAGCGATGTGGTCTAAAATTTTTATTTTGATTATGATCATTCGGTGTTTTTATTTATCCTTCTGAGCTTCTTTCATATCATGTATTTCAATGACCAGTATTTAATTTTATAATCTCTATACTATAAGGAGACAAACATTCCATTCTTATTAGTGTATGTGTTTCTATTAATATAGTTGTAATTTTTTAAATTTTATATGTTATTTTCAATTTTTTGGGTTAATGATTAAAAATTAATTTTTTCACATTTAAATGGATTTATTAAAAGGGATTCACATATTAAAATGTATTTATATTTAAAAAGAGAGTATATTTTATATTAAGAGGTTTTATTATTTGTGATTATATATTTCAAAATGTTTTTGACAAACATCACACATTTAGAACCTTTGGTCCATAAGGAAAAGGAAATGTCCCATTAGTGTGAAGGTAACACCACTAGATATTTCAGAATATAAAAAAACTATGGTAGGACTCGATCTCATTTAGAAAAAACCTATTCCATGTTTATAGTACATTTATGTCTAGTTACTATTCTTATAAGATATATCCCAATTTTTTTCCTTTTTCATTTATATCTATTTTATCTGATGATGGATTATTTCATAAATATATTTCACATGGTTTTATGATGGTGTATCAATGGTTTTTCCTATCATTACCTGCTTTTATTTCATATTTGACCTATTCCAGGATTTGGTGAATATGGTATGCATTTATGCAAAATGGAGGAATGTTTAAAAAATTGTAACATTTATGAAAATTATGTATAAACTCGTTTTTTAATGCTAGATCTTGTTAATTCTTGATATTAAGAAATATATAAATTATTTTGTTGTATTATATGGGTATCTTTCCCCAAACCTTATTTTTTTATTTGGTTGGTTATAGAACATTATTCTAGGATTTAGGAAAAGGTATTCGAATTGTGTCACATTCCATGTTCTCTTTTCACTTTTCACCTTTCTAGTGAGATGGTTGGGTAGAGATGGATGATCCCATAGAGAACTGTTTAGTTGGGATACATTTATCTTTCTAGATTGACCTATTTGGATTGACTTAAATGTATCGTGGATATTTATTCCATTCTTTAACAGTTTACTTTGATATTTCTTTATTAATACAAGAAACTTGTGATTCTATTCTGTATCTCACTATGTTGGGACCATATAGGGTGGTTTTTCTAGAAGATCTAGGTTAGTTTGTTAAAAATAAGTATTATATGCAATTCCCATCATAAAGTGTTGTTGAAACTACTTGGGTGTGGATTAATGTTTTTAAAAACCAATGTCAGAACCATTGGAATAAATGAAGTGTAGAAAAAGGGTACGGACCATCACAGTTATGCGTCTGAGTCCATGTTACTATGTGTGGTTGAGGATTTTTTCCAACCTTAATATTTAATGGTTCATGTTATTTTAATGTACCAGTTATTATGTTTATTTTAATCATTCTTCTCCTTTTTTTGTCTAGTATTTTCTTGAACAATTCATGATTTATTTAAATTTATGTATTTTAAGGAGATGATATGGATACATAAAGTTGGACATGTGATTTTGGAATCACCTCATGACTGATTGGGTTTTTAGTTATATATTAAACAATGCCTCTTAGAAGAGATTTTCCAAATATGGGTGAGGAATATCTAAGAAAAGTATATCCAGATAATCCTCTGGTGGAAATTTCATTGGTATAAGTTATAATATACACTATTCATGATTGATTTCATGAATTTGTTAGAAACCCAGGATAAGTAGTGGATCAAGAATCAAAATTTAATAATAAGCATCCACTTATCTTATTTTGTGACAAAGGATGTGAGGAATCAGATAAATAGCTTATGAATATTGGAAGGATATTTAAAATTCTGAATACTCTTGATGAATATAATGTAGGGTTTTACAAAAATATGCTTGTGGGACTAGGAAAGATAAGTCAATACTTCATCGAGAAATCATAGTCATTAGGATAACATGTAGGTGGCATTAAATAAAATCATCAACCAACAGTTTTATGTTCATATATTAAGAGAAAAAGGTAACCATGTGTTTTCTTCTCTAGAACAAGGAGAGTGTACCATTCTAAAGTATTCTGAATGTTTTTCTGAGTTAGTGCACGTTTCACAGGAGATAGTCACCAATGATTACTTGAAGACTTGGAGTATTGAGTTATGGTTGAGGGATGATATTTTCTTGATTTTGATTCTCATGTGCCTTCCAAACATTGTATAGGTAGTCACTAAGGCATATTATATTGAATAAAATATATAATTAAATAGGGTTTGAAGGGGATTTAGTTGGTACTATCATTAGAATGGGTGTATTTTCTAGCAAAAAAAGAAAGAACATAGGAAGATTGTTCTCTATTAGAAAAGTTTTGGTGGCTTCATCAGGATATCATTCGATCATTTTATAATAGTGTGGGAGGCCTATTAATACAAATCTTAATTGTATGGAGACACCCGATACATGTATTCCTAATAGAAAAGTTATCTACCTAATGCATTTTTTTAAGGATGTCATAAGTATGTAAGGGTAAAACCACTCTTACTAAGGGATCATAGACTCGTATCATTTCCTCCCAGGGTGGTTGATCTTATCCTCCTTATAGGGGGTATTGATGTGGCTATAAAAGAGCATAGAGGATCAGATACCAGACTTCTTTATGTGGTGGAGTATACACAAGATGAATCCGAGCAGAGCCAGCTATAGTTAGAGGTACAATGTTTATTTACTCTTCAATGGTTAATGATTTTTCTTATATTGGTGGTACTCAATAATTTTTTCCATCTAAGTTGGTAGAAATTTTGGTATTTTTTTTGGAGATAATATCATTATTCTGGGAAAAATACACACCTTATGAAAATAGTTTTAAAAAAGGTTTCAATTTTATAGCATATCGATTTATTATAGAAGAGCATGATCAAGAGTGGGACTTCATGTTTCTTGATTTTGATATGTTATAACTAATTATTGGAATGGAATGCATTATCATTTTTAAGGACCATATTAATTATTAGGGTCATCGACATCACTAACTTTCTCCTAGTAGAATCACTCTTGTAATTTAAGGTGACTGGGATTCTAGGTATGGGAGAGTATGCCATGTAATTCTTTATGATGGGTTCATCTCAACTAAGTTTTCAAAATTATACCAAGATGTTGATGATCCATGATTGAGAATTCCATATCATGTGGTGGTGTGTGTGTTCTATAAGTTCTTTCCATAGGATTTTTCTAGTTCACCACCACATATATAGGTTGAGTTTACCAAAGACCTTCAACTGGGTATAATTACCATTTATATTCTATCTTATCTTATGGTGAAGGCAGAGTTGGTAGAACATAAGTTTTAGCTTGTAGATATTTAGGATAAGGTATTTATTCCTCCTAGTGTGTCCCCATGGGCTTCGCATATCCTCTTTTATAAGAAGGAAAATTTGAGAAAATGACATTGTATTGATTATCTAATGTTAAATCAGGTGACCACTAGTAACATATATCCCTTTCCATGGATATATGATCTTCTTGATTAGTACAAAGGGGATTTACCATAGTTCAGGGTACCTGATCATGTCTTTGTCACATAGATGGTAAAATATTCATTTATAAGACCCAATATATAATATAGTGTCTAAGATCGAACTTTCATTCAAGGAAGCAGTGTCGAGAGCCTCAGTGTTTTTTTAAAAAAAAATATTTCTTTTGATCTATAAATTTTAATATTGAAAATAAAAAAAAATTAAGAAAAATTGATGCAAATAAATGAACAGAGAAATGAAATAGTGAATGAATTTGAGAAGCATAGAGGAACAAAAACAACATGAAGAAAATGGAAAGATAGAAATAAATAAAAGAAAATTCATCAATAAAATATACACAAATAGTTTGATCTACCCTCAACTCACTATCATATTTCTTATTTAATATTAAATCCAAAACCCAGAAATCAGAAAATTCATGATCAAAAGCTAAGTTCCCACACATCTCTCAGCTAAATAATTAATAATAAAACACTAAAATTATTCAGTGCTTGTACATTCCACAAAATTTAAAATGAATCCCAAAATTGACTCATTCAAAAAAGTATATCACAGACCATAATGGGGGGTTGGTGAGTAGAGGAACAAGGTAGGGGGGTTTGCGGCACACACATCAGCGCAAGAGAGTGGAAGGTTTCACACAGAGTAGTGGTGAGATTTTGATTAGGGTCTAATGGAATGAGAGGATAGTATGGGGTGTTTCGGATCTATGAATATTAAGGGGAATCAGGGGGCTCA
The DNA here is from genome assembly GCA_963277665.1 of Viscum album. Classification (NCBI taxonomy): domain Eukaryota; kingdom Viridiplantae; phylum Streptophyta; class Magnoliopsida; order Santalales; family Viscaceae; genus Viscum; species Viscum album. Next base: position 293,754,970 of record OY728139.1, read on the forward strand.
CTGATAGAATTTGGGTTGGAGTAAGGGTGGGTCTGCATGATGGTGGTGGGTCTTCGATGGTGAAATGATGGTACCTTCTTCAATAATGGTCGTGGCTTGATTCTGGGTTCAATAGGAGGGGACCTAACCATCTTTAGAGTCTCTCGGTCTTCTTCAGTGGTGTTGAGTTATTCTTTATGATGTGCTGGAATATCTAGATATGATTATTGGATTTTTTATTTTTATTTTATTTTTTGGTATTTTTGTTCTTATTGAATGGGATTTTGTCATAGTTTTACTATCATCAAATTCATTTCTACCTTTGATTTCTGGTTTTTCTGGTGTTGAAATTGCATTGTGGTTATGGTTCCAGCACTGATAGAAGGGAGATGGAGAACAATGACTCAGGGAGTCACTATTTCATATGGTGTATAAATGTCCTAGCAGTGACACAATAGAATGGTGAGTCAAGAGGTCTGGTGTTGGGTTTAGTTTCAATATCCTTGAGGTGGGTTATGAGGAGAATAGTGACTTTTGGAATCATTAGTAGGTGCAGGTAAGTGGTGGGTAAGAATAGTGACCCACCATTTTCATTGTGAACAGTGGGTTGGGAGAAAGGTATTGACTGAATTTAGAGCCACTATTGGAGTTTCCAATGGTGGGTGAATGGATGGGGGGAGGTTGGTAATCACCATTGGAAGTTTTCCAATTGTGGGTGAGTTTTGCAGGGGGGAATTTTCTTGGATACATCAACACGTCATCAAAAGAATAAAATCTATTATATAGAAGGAATTAAATAAAAAAAATTAATTATAAATAAAGTTCAAATAAAGTAATTAGGTTTCACAATAAAATTTAAATATCAAAACAACAAAATTAAATAAAAATAGAGAGAAAGGAATAGTTACTTTTTTAATGAAAAACACTAAACATTATTAATTATAAAAAGTAATGAGAATGAAATAAATAATGAAATTAAATATTTAACAAAAATATAATCTGAAAAAAGTGAAAAAAAACTAAAAAATTTAACTGTGAAAAACAATTAACATTACAAAAAAAATTCATTTAAAAATTAAATATTATTAATTTATAAACAATTAACATACCCATTATTAAAAAATTATAAGAAAACACAATTATTGATTTGTGAATTAAAATAAATAATGATTTAATTAATGAAAAAATTGTTGGAATAAATTAATTACAAATATAAATATATTAATATTAGTTAACCAACTAAATATTTATTAATTTAAAAATATTTACATAATGAATTATATAAAATTCATAATAAATTAAATATTCATATTGAATAAGAAAATTGAAAAAATGAATAAAATAATTAATGAAATGATGAAAATAAAATGTTAAAATTAAAAGAAAATAGAAATAAGAAAAAAGAATGAATGTATAACCTGAATGAAAAAATAATTTTAAAAATTATTCAAAAAGATTAATTAGTAAACTACAATACATATTTGGATAAAATCATTATTTTATTAAATATAGGTAAAAAATTCACAATTTGATAAATTTTAATTTTAATAAAATATTTTGATATTTATAGTATGAAAAAATTCAAAAAAAAGATTTGTAAAGCGCATGAAAAATAGCCTCATCAAACTCCACCACACTTAAATGTTTTTATCCTCAAACAAATGCATGGTTTTGATTTTTTGAAAGAGACACTATTTTTTTTACAATAAAATAAATAATGAAGTATGTATGGTCTTTTATAAATAAAGAAACATGATTAGTTCAGGTGTTTCAAATAATGAGTTCGTATAAGGTACTACCTAAATTCAACTACCCCCTAGAAATCAAGAGAGCACAAATAGATTCAGTATAAATGATTTCATTCATCCTATATGAAATCATGAAAATTCCAACATTAATTCCAGTGCATGTTCTAAATATAATAGTTATGCTATTTTAAACCTAGTGGAATTAAAACCCTGACCAAATGTAACATCAATTTTTACTTCCTCCTATGTTCTAGAAATTAAAGTACAATTTTTTTATCACTCTATTGATATAGATAAAATGATATTCATACATGGAAATCTTCCTCTTATTCATCTTCTTTTAAATCCCCCTCACCTTAATGAACATATTTTTGACTGCTAGGCACTTTTTTTATTTTTATTTATTTTTTTTCAATTTTTCCTAGACATGTATGTGAAAATCACTATGAATATGAACTTATTTAATATATACATATGGACACACACACCCAATTCCTAGAGTCTGAGATGTTCACTATGGTATCCCATTTTTCAATTTTACTCCATTTTCAAAGGACTTATAAGATTACCATTTGATTTTTCTCCTCAATGTGATTTGTTTTAAAAGGTGAGTCCCCTTGGATTGATATCAAATGTCCAGTTTCCATAAATCATGATCTTATTTCTAGAAAAACTATAAAATCTCACTCTCTTCCTTAGTTACTGAAACAAATCCAAAGGAACACAATGTTACTCCACTAAAAAGCTATACATCCTTAACATTTTCAGACTCAAGTGAAACCCTTAACAAACAGAAGGTTGTTATCCACCAAGAAAGGGGAAATTTAGGTTAAAATTGAATTCAAATGAGTTTCATTTTGTGAAGGAATATTTGAATTTTTTTGAAAGAATGTGTAATATTTTGTAAAATTTGGACCAAAATTTTTGACAAAATATTTATGGGGAATTTGAAGTGAGAGAAATATCCATCCTCAAAAAATATAAAACTCAAAATTATCTCCAATGTTGACTCTCATGGTAAGATATATATAATCTTAAATAAATTTTTCAATTCAAATGTAAAAGGACTGTGAAGGGGTAGCAATGAAGTTCAAAAAATTTTATAAAAAAACAAAAAAGGAAAAAACAATAAACAAAAGATACCCCACTGAACACCACCAACATATCAAGAATAATGTAATTTATAAATTTCATGCTTCAAGATGTTATAATTTGAAACATGATTATTTTCTCAATTTACCACAAAAATAATAATGATGATCAATATAGTTCAACAACAGGTGAATGGAAATATAAATTGTCGGCGAAAACATGATTCCCAATGTAGTATAACATAATTTTCAACTCACTAGATCTTAGTAACCAAACACCCAACAAGAAGGAAAATTTAATCTTTTCAAAGGATGTTAGGGTACTTTTCCAAACTTAAATCCTAGAATCATTAAGTTAGAAGAATTAAAATGACATAATTAGAATAATCCATCCCCTAATGTTGAATATTTTCATTCATTCTTATAATAAATCATCCCCATCAATTATTTTTGTAGGAACTCAATGTGATTCATTCAACTATCAACAAGATGTAAATAATTAAAATTAGTCGTCAAAATTTAAATCTCAATGAAAAGGTAACTAAAGTATGATTTTGGTAATTTTTTCCAATTAGTCCAATGTGCTACTCCATTTTGTAAAAAATGACTACCATGTAGAACTAATTGTCTCATTATTATCCTACTAAGGATAACCACACAAATTTAAAAAAAAAAGTAAAAAAGAATATAATGTGTGAAATTAAAAATGATTATATTTGTACAACCCCCCCCCCCCAAGGGGTGCTATATTTTGGTGTTCCACAATTGGACAATCATTGGATCAACCCCATTCTTATGGGGGTGTGGATTTGTTTAAGAACCACCATATGTGGTTATTCAAAGCATTAGTTCATTGTAGTTTTTGAAGTTCCCCTTGGTCTGATTCCATCAAATCCATCTCCCTGCAAGTAAAGACCTCGTGTGGGGTACTAGAGTTTTAAAAAAATATAGGGGCACCTCGCCTCATTTTCAACTCGAGTGTTGGTGTGCATAGGTGATGAGACTTTGATACTATGATGATAATTTTCTTCTATTTTGTATTTAATATGAAATGAAACATTGAAATATAAAAGAGTATCATTATCCACCTCTATCCATGTTCTTAGCATTAGCAATTCATCTTTAACAATAGCCCCAAAACTAAAATTTTCATCCAGAAAGGTGACTTCCACTAATTCCTATAGACGGGCATCTTCAACTTCCTCTTGATTTTCATGGAAATCACAAACATGGACTGATTCATTAATACCTTCACTTGTACAAAAAAAATTAATACCAACCTCAACCTCATCAAATTCTAATAAAGTCACATATTTATCCAAAAAGTTTTCAACTCTATGAAGTAGTGCAGCTTGATCCTCATAATTTAACAGTGAACCTGGGAGAATATTAGGAGAAAGAGTGAAGTATTCAACAACATCCACCCTCTATTAAAATAAAATGACCTCTTATGTGGTGTATTACAAGGTGATGGAAAATATTTATTTGTTTGGATCATTCTGTTAAAACATGAAAAATCATTGGAAAATTCAAAAAACATGATATCATAAAATGAAGTGCTATAAATAAAATGGTCGTTCAGATTGTGCCCAACTTCTTCAGTTTCCAAAATTCCTATCTCTAGAAAACCCTTAAAATCGTTTTCTAAATGTAGAAAATGAATTTCAAAAAGAAAATCAAGGGTGTTTTAGACTCAAAAATAGGCAGCTCTATATTTTTATCTCTCCTTATATTTCATTTTTGTTTTCATCTATGTTATATTCCATAATTTTCAATATTAGTGGATTGTTGGAGTACTTCCATTCTCTTTTAGTCCTCTTGAGCTAGTTAGTTTGGTCGACGTAAGTCCATGATTCTCTTTGTTTTTATAATATCATTCTAGGAAGGTATCTTCCCCTCTTGACCCTTTTTTATTGGATTAAATATCTATACATACTACCGTAAAATTTGATGAGTCACAACCATTGAGCATCTGAGAGATCTCTAGTTAGTTTATTTTTTAACCAAAATTGAAATAATTATATATCCTAATACAGTTCTTAGAAATAATAAAAACCCATAATATCATTAGAAAAATAAAATACACTTTCCATTTATATTTTTTGTGTTTTTTAATTTTCTTGTTTGGTTTTTTTAAAGGAAAATGGAATACACCATCAAGCCAACTGTAGCATCCTAAAAAAAGATGCAAAAATATAATGATGTACAAATTGTGAGGATGGTAAAAAATACATTTATAAGACCCATGATATAGCACAATGGCTAATCTCAGCGACTCTCTCAAGAAACCAGTGTTGAGACCCATAGTAGAATTTCTGAAAATATTTTTTCCTTACAATAAATTTTGAAAACATATGATAAAATAAAATTAATAAATAGTGATGAAACTAAAAAAAGGGATAAATGAAGCAATTTATGGACAAAATAATAACAGTGGAAGAAAAAAATACAAATAATATGAAAATAGAGAAAAAATAGATGGAAAGTCAGTAAGAATAGGTTCAATCCCACGTTGGCTCACCCTTAACTCCCTATCATAGATATACATAAGAATTAAATTAATAACCATCAAATCACTCAATGAATGACCTAAGGCTTAGTTCACACACCTCTCTTTCATAAATAGAGAATAATAAAACACTAATGTTTGTAAATGCTTGATCATTACTACAATTTGAATTATCGATCCCTCAACTCACTCATTTTAACAAGGATGTCAAAAACCAGAATGATCCATCTAATTTCATCAAATCACACAATAAAATAAATTTCTCAATTTGAGATATTGAGAAAGGAATGGGGAAAGAAATGATGTTAAGAAGTAAAAACCCATTCATCTACAGGGTTTCTCTCTCACTCACCCTAATTTATAGTAGAAATATACTAAATTAGATAAGGATAAGATGATCATAATGAATATAAGATCCAAAATTAGCATCAAGATTCACTACCTAAATCAAGCCCTATATGTTATCTCTCTATTTCTAGAGATTCGAGACCACAGAAGAAAACACCTAGAAAATATCAAAAACCATTTCTATTAAATTAATTAAAATAGAGACATTAAAACTATAATTACAACGATGAAATGAAAAAAAAAGAGATGAAGATGAGGAAGAATCAGGGTGCCTGTCTCCAAGTATCAGAGGTCGTTCCCATGTATGGGGTTATAGAATAGAGATGGTAAGCTCTCCTATTATTTAAAAAATAGAAAAAAAATATTATAAATAGAGTCATCCTAACAGGAAGAAACATCTATATAGAGTGACATCATGTTCATGTCATGGTTCTTTCTACAATTCCTAGTGAAAGCAGTCTTCCTCTGGAAAAAACTTGTACCACCCCTCACATATATTAATAACCTATCATGTTCAAACACAACCCATGATCTAATCCCCCTATTCCAAACAACATAAACTAGAAAAGAAATTTATGACCCATTATTTACATGAAATTTTTATATTTATATAAATATATAATAATTTGTTTGATTATATAACTATTAATTATAAAAACAAGTATATTAATATACATATATAAATATTTATCTTTTCTATATCAACTATTATTTAGTATCAATATATAAATATATAAAAATTATATTAATTACAATGATGTTAATAAAAGTATATATATTTTATTTAAATATTCCTATAATTATTATTAATCTATTAATATTTATTTTATTATTATAATTATAATTATTATATTATATAAATTAATAAAAATAATATAATGGGGTCATCGAGCTGAGAAAAAAGGGGGTGGGGTTGTGGCTCAAACAATAGAATAAAAGTGGGGAATAGGTCGTATTGAGCTGTATTGAGTATGAGCATGAGGTCTAGTGGACATGGTAGATGTTGAGGTCATAATCATAGCTCCATGTGGGAATTAGGTGGCTCAGCAACAACCTTTGGGTTGGTTCAAGTTAAGATCAGTATGGTGGAAACAAGTCTTCCACAGTGCAGTGACAATTCCTTCTTCAATAGCAGTAGTGGCTCGATTCTTGGTTTAGTAGTGGTAGCTACATTTTCAAGATGTTGTGGTATTTATAGAGATAGTGTTTGGATTTTTTTCTTTATAATTTTGAGATCGATGATTTTGGATTTTTTTTTATTTTATTTGGGTTGTACTTCTATTGAATTCATTTTATTCCATTCATTTCTGGTTCTGCTGGTGTTGTAATTTCTTTTTGGTTACGGTTTTGGCTATGGAGGAAGGTGGAAAGAGAACGGTGTATCAGGGAGTCACTATAGTCATTGGAAGATGGATATTCTAGTGGAAACACATTAGAATTTTGATTCACAAGGTCTTGAGGTGGGTTGAGTATGGAGATATTAGCAGTTGGTTGGGAGGAGAACAGTGACCCATGGAGTCACCATTGGGTGAGGGCCAGCGGTGGGTAATAATGGTTATCAATCATTATAAAATTGAATAGTTGGTTGGGAGAAAGGATGTGAGTGAATATAGAGCCACTGTTGGAGTTTCCAATGGTGGGAGAGTGGCCGACTGAAGGTTGGGAATCACTGCTGGCAGTTTTCCATGTTGGGCCGGAAGAATCCCGAGGGAAGAAAACAAGGAATGATGGCAAGAGGGAGGGTGAATTGCCTTTTAAAAAATTAATTAACAAATTAAAATCAAAGTAGAAAATGCAGCGGAAATAAAGAAGGCAAAACACAAAACTTGATAACGGAGTTCGGCCAAAAACCCGGCCTACGTCTCCGCTCCCAACTCAACCGTTGAGAGATTCCTACCGCTTGCTTTTCAATGGTTTTAGCAAGAAACCCACTAGGCTTTGAGGTAGCACTAGGACCTATTACAGCTTGCTTTTGATGGTTAAGCAAGAACCCACTTGCTTTCAATGGAATAGCAAGAACCCACTAGCCTTTTTAACGGGTGAAGGCTAGCTCACCGAAACACAAGCCTTTTAAAAGGAAAGGCTTGAAGAAACCTCTTCACACCTTAATGGTGGTGTGATAACCCAAAAGAAAGGGGGAAGAGAAAAGGTGTTGGGGTTTGTAGGCACAAACCCAAAATTAAAGCTCAAAAAGATAAAACAATAAAAACCGTATTGTTGAGAATCCTTGGGCGCCAAAGGTTGAATGGAGTTGAAGACGTGCACTCCCAAGCTTCTATGGTGGTGCTCCTTGGATTGTAAATGGATTGGAGCAGTTGTGGTTCCCTTGGAGCAATCCGTCGGAGGTTTGCCAAATGAGGAGAATTGTGTTCGTTGGCTTCACAATGCTTAATTATGGTCCGGCAATTGTTCCGGGGCTTCAAGGTCCTTTATTTATAGAGGGGGAACCCTCATATGGCCGTTGGAGGCCTTTGGAGCCGTTGGAAAGGCTTTCGGAGCCGTTGGGAGGCAAGTGGAGCAGCCTGGTCAAAGCTCCAACGGCTAGTTTGACTGGATCCACCGGCTGGCCGGTACAGTCCCACCGGCTGGCCGGTGTGTGCAAAAAGGCATAGGATTCTTGTCCAGGGGCCACCGGCTGACCGGTACATCTCCACCGGCTGGCCGGTGCCTTGGTAGAGAAGAAGAGTCTTGATCCAGGCTCTACCGGTCGACCGGTGAGGAGCCACCGGCTGGCCGGTGGCAAGACAGTAGCAAACACTATTTGGGCTGGGTGCCACAGGTCGACCGGTGACAGAGCCACCGGTCGACCGGTGGAACCTGGCAGTGGGCAATCCCTCTGCCAGTTCCACCGGCTGGCCGGTGCTATCACACCGGTTGGCCGGTGGACTGAATTTCAGTCCATTTGATGTCCATTCTTGGGCCAACTTCTTGGCAACCTTGTGCCTTTCAATCAAAAACACTTCAAACAATGTTAGATAAACATGAAAGTGATTGTGATCATGAAAATTAAACCACGAGGGGATACGAGAGGTACAACAATCTCCCCCTATTTTGATGATCACAATCACCGAAACAATCAAAGTAAAATACTGAAATTAAAGACATTCTTAAAGGATAATTTGAAAATAAATCAAAGCATGATGAAAAGGATTCTCCCCCAATCAATCAAGAAATTTCTCCCCCTTTGTGATTATCAAAATAGAGTGGGGCATAAAACTTGATTGAGGGAAAAATGAAAATCAAGATCAATTGGAATTTTTGAAAATTGAATTGAAAAATTTGATACCAAGAGTTGAAATTGAAGGTTTGAATCGAAAATTGAAAATTTAAATTGAAAAAAGAATCGAAAGAGATTTTTGAATTTAAGAAAATTTCTCCCCCTAAACAAAAGATCATCGGGGAAACGAAACGACTTTTGGCCCGGAGAGACTCGCCAAAAGGGATTTTTCAATCCAAATTTGTTTCATGGCGGGTCTTCTCCTACAAAATTCGTCCGAAAAGAAAAAGCTTTTGGGTTGACCATACCGGGCATTTTTACAATTGCATTCATAAATAAGGTGCCCGGGTTTCTTACAATAATTACAAAATTTAAAACTAGAGCTCCCCCTTACAAAAACAGTGGGTGCATGGGAGGAGGAAGCTATGTTGGTATATCCTAGCCCTTGGGTGGTTCTAGATATACGTTGGGAACCAAGAAAATTGTTCAAATTTTGTTCCCCTTGGGTGAACTTAGCTAGGGTCTCCCTTAGGTCTTTGATGGTTGATTCCATGGAATCAACATTTGGAAAATTTTGGATTTTAAGGGTGAGTTCCTCCTTCTCTTTGAGAAGTTGGTCTTTTTCGGAGGAAATTTTTTTGAAAGACTTTTTTAAAGCAACGAATTTTGAAGAGAGTTCGTGAAAACCATTTTCAAGTTGGTCTCTAGCGTGTTGGAGTTCTTCATATGACAAATGATTTAAAGAATTTGAATTTGAAGAACAAGAGGATGAGGAGTCGGAAGATGTTACCTCATGACATGCCATTAGGCATTTCGTACCGTTGTCGCTCGAGGAGGAGGAGGAGGAGGATGATGAGGTGTCACTCCATGTGGCCTTAAGGACCTTTTTCTTTCCTTTTTCCTTTGGCGTGGCCTGTTTCTTGTTGAGTGGGCAATCGGGCTTGTAATGGCCCTTTTCGCCGCACCCGTAGCATTTTACCTTGGGCTCGGATCTTGCGGTGGGTTCTTGCTTTCGATGCTTGCGGGATTTCTTCTTCTTCTTGTGCTTCTTCATAAATTTATGCATTTGGCGGGCTAGATTCTCCATTTCGGAATCGCCGCTTGAAGATGAAGGAGATGAGGAAGATGAGGATGATGAGGAGGAGCTTACTTCTTTTTGTACCTTGAGGGCAATGTTCTTTGGTGTCTTGATTGGTGTGCCCTCCTTTTGTGCTTGCCTCCTCATTGTGATTTCGTACGTCATGAGAGATCCGATGAGCTCCTCTACCGGCATATTTTTGACGTCCTTAGCTTCTTGGATCGCCGTCACCTTTGGTGCCCATGAGCTTGGAAGGACCCATAAGATCTTCTTGACCATTGCTTCAGCTGAAACATCATCACCAAGGGACTTTCTCCCATTGCACACGTCAGTAAATCTAGTAAACATTTCAGAAATAGATTCATTTGGATGCATAGAGAATGACTCAAAATCCTGACGGTACATGTCCAATCGAGTGTCCTTGACTTTGTTGGTCCCCTCATGGGTAACCTCCAAAAGTTTCCAGATTTCATGTGAGGAGGTGCAAGTGGAAACTCGATTGAACTCATTTCGGTCAAGGCCGCAATGTAGAGCGTTCATGGCTTTGCCATCAAGCTCGAAATTCTTTATATCGGCTTGGGTCCATTTGGATTCATCGGGAGAGGAGAGGGTGTAACCTTGCATGACAATTTTATATATGGGATACCCTATACTTCTAAGAAAAGTAGTCATGCGGGTTTTCCAATAATTATAGTCGGTCCCATCAAAAAATGGAGCCCGACCCAATGAGTAGCCCTCGAGGGTGAAAGAGGTAGATGCCATCAAAAAAAAATAGGATCTTTAATTTGAAACCGTTTAAGGATTTATTCAAATACTTCCTCTGATACCAAATGTTGGGCCGGAAGAATCCCGAGGGAAGAAAACAAGGAATGATGGCAAGAGGGAGGGTGAATTGCCTTTTAAAAAATTAATTAACAAATTAAAATCAAAGTAGAAAATGCAGCGGAAATAAAGAAGGCAAAACACAAAACTTGATAACGGAGTTCGGCCAAAAACCCGGCCTACGTCTCCGCTCCCAACTCAACCGTTGAGAGATTCCTACCGCTTGCTTTTCAATGGTTTTAGCAAGAAACCCACTAGGCTTTGAGGTAGCACTAGGACCTATTACAGCTTGCTTTTGATGGTTAAGCAAGAACCCACTTGCTTTCAATGGAATAGCAAGAACCCACTAGCCTTTTTAACGGGTGAAGGCTAGCTCACCGAAACACAAGCCTTTTAAAAGGAAAGGCTTGAAGAAACCTCTTCACACCTTAATGGTGGTGTGATAACCCAAAAGAAAGGGGGAAGAGAAAAGGTGTTGGGGTTTGTAGGCACAAACCCAAAATTAAAGCTCAAAAAGATAAAACAATAAAAACCGTATTGTTGAGAATCCTTGGGCGCCAAAGTTTGAATGGAGTTGAAGACGTGCACTCCCAAGCTTCTATGGTGGTGCTCCTTGGATTGTAAATGGATTGGAGCAGTTGTGGTTCCCTTGGAGCAATCCGCCGGAGGTTTGCCAAATGAGGAGAATTGTGTTCGTTGGCTTCACAATGCTTAATTATGGTCCGGCAATTGTTCCGGGGCTTCAAGGTCCTTTATTTATAGAGGGGGAACCCTCATATGGCCGTTGGAGGCCTTTGGAGCCGTTGGAAAGGCTTTCGGAGCCGTTGGGAGGCAAGTGGAGCAGCCTGGTCAAAGCTCCAACGGCTAGTTTGACTGGATCCACCGGCTGGCCGGTACAGTCCCACCGGCTGGCCGGTGTGTGCAAAAAGGCATAGGATTCTTGTCCAGGGGCCACCGGCTGACCGGTACATCTCCACCGGCTGGCCGGTGCCTTGGTAGAGAAGAAGAGTCTTGATCCAGGCTCTACCGGTCGACCGGTGAGGAGCCACCGGCTGGCCGGTGGCAAGACAGTAGCAAACACTATTTGGGCTGGGTGCCACAGGTCGACCGGTGACAGAGCCACCGGTCGACCGGTGGAACCTGGCAGTGGGCAATCCCTCTGCCAGTTCCACCGGCTGGCCGGTGCTATCACACCGGTTGGTCGGTGGACTGAATTTCAGTCCATTTGATGTCCATTCTTGGGCCAACTTCTTGGCAACCTTGTGCCTTTCAATCAAAAACACTTCAAACAATGTTAGATAAACATGAAAGTGATTGTGATCATGAAAATTAAACCACGAGGGGATACGAGAGGTACAACATTCCATTGGTGGGTGAGTATGGAAGTGGGTGTTTCCTGGTTACAATTATAGCTCAACAAAATAATAAAATAATTTTGATATAGGGAATAAAAATTAAACAAAATTAATTAAAATTAATTATTAATAAACACGTAATATATTAACTAGGTGTTATATTAAAATAATAATATCAAACCATCAAAATTAATTAATTATAGAGAGAAATAAAATTTCAATTTATTTAAATGAAATACATTGAATTTTTTTTAGAAACATGAATGAGAATAAAATAAAGAATGAAATTAAATAGTTGAAACCAAGCTAATTTCAGAAAAAACAAAAATTGTTAACATTGAACAACAATTTTATTTGCACAAAAAATAAAATAGACATTTTGAAAAATAAAAATAATAGAATGAATTAAATAAAGTACGAAATAATTAAAAAAATAGTTAAAATTAAAACAAAATAAAAGAAAAATGAATTAAAGTAAAATAAGATTGATATATTTACTTTAAAAATTATTCAAAAAGACTAATTAAAACACTAAAATACATATTTGAAAAAAATTAATATTTTATTAATTATAAAAAAATAAACAAAACATTTCATAATTATTTATTAAAATAAATTATTTTTAAATTTATAATACAAAAAAATAAAAAACTAATATGGAAAGTTCATTGAAAATAGCCACATAAGCACCATAAGATGAAATTCTAAGAATAAGATATACCAAGGATAATGTTTAAGAGTCAGAATGGGAATTTCATGGTTCCAGTTATGCCATTCTGCCTCACTTTTTCTTATAAAGTGATTATATCTCTGGTCAATCAGATATTTAATAATTTCTTGGACTCTTTTGTTGTTGTGTTTTCGAATCATATCTTGGTTTTCAAAAAATTAAAGGAGGAGTAAGTATAAAATATAGATATAGTTCTTATAACATTGAGGGAACATCATCTATATGGAAATATTTCTAAAAGTGAATTTTTGATTTAAGAAGTAATGATTATGGTGAATTTTATTTATGATAGGTGTTTCTCATTGGATATTGAAAAGATATAAGAAATTATATCTTGGTAGTGGAGTATAAATGTGTTTGATATCTGAAGATTATTGGGGTTGGCTGGTTATTATAGGCAGGTTGTTCAGGACATCCCCAGGTTTGCATATCCAATGAAATATTAAGCCTATGATGATGTAATGATTAAGTGGAATGAAAACATATATATATATAGTAACTAATGGTGATATATATTTTAGATCTAATTTTTATAATTCAATAACTAGGTTCATGTTATGAAATTTATTTCAATGAGTTTGGAATGGATTTGGGATGTCTCTCGATGTAGGAGAGACATCTAGTGACCTATAGATCTCAACAGTTCTGTCATTATGAGTGGAACCACCCTAACCATGATCTTGAGTTTGGAATATTTATTCATGAAATTAAAATGTGTAATAACAACATATTTTGGGAAACTTTACTTTATAATCTAATCAGAAGATCCTGAGGTTTATTTTTCATTAGCGGGATCTTTACTTGAGATATATAAGTTGGGTGGAGTATCTTCCAACATTTGATTTCAATATTTCTTACACTCAAATAAATGGTAATGTGGTTGTTTATGCGCTGAGATGGAAATTGTAGATAAAATAATTGAAGGAATCAGTTGGAGAGTGGCCTCTAATGAGTTTGATTGCTAAAATTGTATTAGTATTGTAATAAGATAGTGGGAATATATATTTAGCGTTGATAAAGGATGACTTAGTGTTTTATGAGTTGATTTTACTTGAGCATCTATCTATCACAGAGTGCTAGAGAATTAGAAAAATACATTATAGTGGGGAGACCCCAGGTGGATGGCATTAGTTACCCAGTGTCACTTCATGTTTTCTAAACACTTTGGTTGTTCCTTTTTCCAGGATTCAAGAGTTGATGGATGATGGATATTATTGTTGCTGGTATGTAAAACCATTTACTACCAAGATGAATCATGATTTAAGGTATCGATATTAGAGGATTAGGATGAGATGATCAACTGTACATTCTGTATCATGATATTTTTCTTATAATAGAATTAATTTAAAGAACCTGAGACCTATTTTTTTCTTCATAACCTACCCATTAGGATATGGAAATGGGATGATACTTCCAGGGATTTAACCATTGGTTTACCCAAAAATCCTTATAGGAAAGAGGAAATTTGGATGACAATTGATTGTATCACAAAATCAGTGCATATAGTCCCATTAAAGGAGAAAAATAATGTGGTGAAAAATTTGTACTTCTATTTCTAAGAGATTGTGATACTTCATAGGGTTTTCTCTACGGTTTTTTCTAACAAGGACCATTGGTTAAGACTTGGGTTTCGAAATGTTTTAAAGACGATATGGATTCCAATTTTAAATTGAGTAAGACATGATATCTATATACAAATGGGAAGACCATGAGAGATATCCAGATTCTTAGGGATATTATTTGGACTTCAGTGCATGATTTTGTGGGTTATTGGGAAAATAATTTTCCTTAGTTGAGTTTACCTTTAAAAATATTTATCATGATTAAATAGAAATGGCACCCTTTGAGGATTTGTATCGGTGTAAATGTTGTTATTACAAGTCCTAGGAAGATTTTCATGTGCAGACCTTCATGGGATGAGTCTTGTTCATGAGATGAAGAAAATGGTGTAGCTAATCCAAACGTGGTTGGTGATGGCATAGAGTCGTCAAAAATATTATGGGGATCTCCACCATTAGATGATCAAGTTTGAGGTTATTGATCTAGTATTTTATATAGTTTCACCATTCTTGGAACATTTTTTGTTGGGTGTGTAGGGTAAGATGTCTCCAAGGAGGTTGGGATCCTTTGATATTGTCAGAAAAAATGGAAAGGAGGCATATCAGTTTGACTTAACATATTTTTTTAACTTCCATTAATGATGTGTTTCATGTTTCCTAGATAAGGAGGAAACAACTGGAGCCTTCGCATGTGACTGAATGGGATGATATTGATCTTGATCACACTACACGCATGGTTGAGAAACTAGTTTAGATTATGAATCTCTAAGAGAATGTGTTTTTTAATAAAGGAGTCTCTTCATTTTATGCGCTTTGGAAGGGCAGAAGGGATATCCAAGAGATGTGAGAGTAATAATTATTGATGAGGTATCAATGGCCTTTACTTTTTTCTAGTTGAATATGTTTAATACTTTATGGTGATAGAAATATTTTATTATGGGGATATATAACATCGTATTAATTTTCATGAGGTATAATAGGACAATTTTATTCATTTCAATTTTTTTTTTGCATGTGGGATTCTCAGTTATATAAATACTTTTCTAGGGAAAATTACCTAATGTCTAGGGTTGTATTTCTGTTTAAATTAATTTTGTCTATGTTTAAATGATTAAATGGGTTTAGAGGTTTCACTTTGCATTTGGAGAGCCTCAAGAATTAGTTTGGGGATTGTTTTCAAGAAAATAGAATGTGCAATGTATATTGTATAAATTCACATCATGAATGGGTTACACGATGTGAACTTATTACAGGGAAGATGTTGTCAGTGTTGAATAGAGTGTGAATATTTAAAATCCATGAAACTACTATATATCATGAATGGATCAATCAAGAAATAATTTAACCTAAGGTGAGTCCTTTTTTACTTACTTTAAATTCATAGAATTCATGTCATGAAAGGTTCTCACGTCATGAAATGTTTGGGTTCAGTGAATTTAAGAATACTTCATGAATTACTATCTCTATTATATAGTGTGATATATTCTATCTCACCTTTTATGGAATGTTTGGGTGATTTTGGATGATCTCCCACCTTCTAAATCACTCTTTTATGTATTTGAATCCTAGAGTGGTTACATATTGTATCCTTAGTAATAGGTATTCATGTTTCATCATTTTCATTGGTCATGGTAATGGAATTGACAATTTTTTTATTTATATTGAGATCTGTTGGTGTTTAATATCAATCATTTTCATGTTATTTCATTCCATGTATTTTGAATGTTAATCTATTATTTTCAAAAATCTTTTGAAAAAAGGTGGAAAGGATTCCATCATTATTTAGGTAGGTTTATCAATGAAATTGGTTATAATTCATGAATTTCTATATGTCCTTGTCAATTCCACTACATTATTATAGTAAAATGAATGGTTTTACATTTTGAAGGCTTCGATGAAAAGATTCATTTTCTAAATTGGATTTTTTTTAAACACGCATTTTCATTAAAATAAAATGATTTTATTTGATTTGATTTGATTATATATTTTGAAACAGTTATGGAAAACATCGCACATCGGGAACCTTTGGTGGGATGGTAAATAAAATTTTCTCTTTAGTGTGTAGTTAAACCAACAATAAGATTTGTGATATCATCAAACTATGGTTGCAATTGATTTCTGTTTGAAAAAATTGATGCCTGATTTTGGATTATCTTTATTTCTAGTATTTATTTCCATAGGATGGATCTGAAATGGCTTTGTTTTTCATTTACACATAGTTTATCAAAGATATATTATTTCATGGATACTTTCTCACATGTGTATATTATGGTCTATCATTGATTGTATTTTCAAAAATATATACCTACTTTTTAGTTATATTTCATTTATTATTATATTTGGTGAATATGGTATGTATTTATGGAAAATGAAGGAAGAATTACATGTAAAGACCTGTAAATTTCAAGGAATTTTTTTTCTTAAATTCTTTGGAACTTTAAGAGTCCGCAGTTTCTGACGACGCCTAATTCCGAGGCCCGGAGTGCCCAGAATGATCCGTCGACGTTTTTTTAAGCTTAAATTAACGCGTGTAAGCAGTTTTCCTAAAAAAGTAGAATAACTCTTGAATGGTTACTCAGATCAGAAATCTGAGGGCATTGTTGCGCTCAGGATGGTAGGTTTACCCTAGGCGCAACTTAATTTTAGTTGGCATGGGCCTCCTATGAGAAATCTAAAACATGGCTTAACCGTAAATAAAATAATTAAATAAATTATTTTATTTTTCAAATGCTTATAACTCACAAACGGTAGCTCGGATTAAAAATCTGACACCACCACTGAACAATTGAGGGCATGATTTATTTAAGTAGATACTAAATTTGGTCGGTGTGGGCAAAGTTAGTTTTTGGCCTCAAATAAAATAATTAAGTAACAATTATTTTATTGTAAAAATCATAACATCTAAACGGTGAGTTGGATTAAAAATACGAGAGTACCGTTGGGTTCGTTGGGGCGTGTTTCACCTAGGCAGGGCCTAACCTCGACCAGCGCGAGTCGAGGGTGACTGATAATAATTTTCTGAACTTTTTTTCAGGTACGTTCAGTAAACGTACGTTTGAGATTTTATAACTTTTGAACTGGTGCTCGAAATTGAAATCCAAGGGCAACGTTGAACTCGCAGCGTCAGTAATTGCCTAGTGAGACCTTCACCATAGTTTCGTTTCAACTAGAGCAGAAGTTAGTTTTGGGGGGTTTTAAATTAAATTGAATGAAATAAAGTAATAACTTTATTTTATTTTATAGTAGTTAAAAACCTCCAAAGGGAAGTTAGTGGTGGGGGCCACCACACCATAACCTCCCATGAGAGGTTATGGTGGTGGCGCCCACCCACACATAACCTCCCTTGAGAGGATATTAAGGGGTGGGACCCACATGGGTCTTAAACTTCTTTAACCCCCCTTGTAACTCTCCATAATTGGTGTAACCCTTGAAACTTCTCACCTTCCCCCATTAAGTTTTGTGCCAACCCTCAACATTAATGAACTAAACCTATTTTAATTAATTGGAACGTTTTCGAATTCTTTTGAATTCTTTATGACAACACTTTAATAAAGTGTTATATTTTATTATTGTGGGTGTTGGAATAATCTCTGGTTGGGAGAGTCTTGAGAGAGGAGATTTTTGGAGAATAGAATTCTCCAACGAAGAATGTAAGGACACAGGCGGTGACGCTTCTTCCTCAGCTTCTTCCTTGGAACCCCCTTCCGACATGGGACCACTCCGACGACCCTTCTTTCTTCCTCTTCATCGTCAACGGACCGATTCACGAGCTTGGAAGTGAAAGCGTTCGGCAAGAGACAGCAACATCGTCTTCCCCCGTGATGAATGAACAACCGACAATTAAAAAGGTAGGGGTATGAATTAAGTAGTTTAACGCTTTATCCCCTCATGTTGAATCAACTTCATGAGCCGCTTGCTATCATTCTAACATGGAGGGTTCGGGTCGAATGAACATGGCCCGACCCCTCCGCAACCTTTGTGGTTTCATAACCTTGAGTCGGCGACAAAGTAATGACAGTATGGAAATGAGGCGAAGGAGAAGAAGGTGGCGAATAAAGTTTGCGCTACCCGAAGCCTCTGCGAACCGCACCACCGGCCGAGCGGTGCCCGACCGGCCTACCCGGGTGCTGCCCGGCGCAACCCGGCGGCCACCGCGGCGCCCTCCCCCCGCTGCCCGGCGCACCCCGGCACCCCCCCCCCCCCCCCACGGCGCCCTGGCCGCGCACCCCGGTGCCCCCAGTGGTGCCCTGACCGCAATTTTGGCGCCCCATGGTGCCCTACCCACGCTGCCGGCGCACCCCATGGTGCCCTGTCCCCATGCTCGGTGCCCCCCGGCGCCCTACCGCGCTGCCCAGCGTGCCCTCGCGCACTACCCGACACCCTGCCCGGCCAGCCCGGAGTCCAAACGGCCCGCCCGCACCCCGCGCGACCTGCCAGATGGCCTCCTGACCACCAACCTATTGAGCTGACCCACGGCACCCTCGTGGTGTCATTGGCCGAACCGGCCCGATCTCCCTTGCCTAGTTACCGAGCTGCCTACGTGGAAACTATCGGGTCGAACCGCCCTCACGGACCGCTGGATCGGGCCAAACGGACCGAGTCAAAACTTAGTGTGCTGACCCACCCAATGGGCCGGGTCAGACCCAGTGAGTCTGACCGGGTCGACCCAGACCGAGTCGGCCCAGACTGGGTTGGGCCGAGTCGGTC
This sequence comes from Viscum album, assembly GCA_963277665.1. NCBI lineage: Eukaryota > Viridiplantae > Streptophyta > Magnoliopsida > Santalales > Viscaceae > Viscum > Viscum album. The sequence goes on from OY728139.1 coordinate 293,774,113, forward strand.
GGACCGGGTCGGACCGGACCTGGGCCCATTACTGACCCATTACCTTCTAGGGCCATATCTTTGGAACCTGACGTCTATTTGACGAACTGTCAGCGACGCCAGTATTCTTGGAGCATAGTCGTCCCTTTGAGTATACCCCACATAATTTCGCGGAATAGTTGAGATATGGTCAGGTTGGTTTGTACACGAATCTAACCAGGCCCCCGGGACTAAAATGCTAATAACTCACAGATCGGGCGTCTGATTGATGTGTCGTCTGTTGCGTTGAGACCCCTTTGACATGGAGGTCCTTTGAAATACTTCCACCTGTTACTTCGGGACACTTGGAGTATCGAACAGTAGATATGGAGTGGATCCTCCAAGAGATGAGAAGACAGAGTGCGGATACCAGTAGCTGTAGTCCTGACGAATGCTTGACCGATTCGGCTCGGAGTGATTCGACTAGCTCAGTGGACGGAGTGTCCAGTTTGGCGGCAGACCCACGGTGAACGGAGTGCCTGGTTTGGTAGTAGACCTGCGGTACTCGACAGGAGGAGTACCTCTGAAGGGTATTAGGGGGAGCGTCCAGTTTGGCGGTAGACCCACAACAAAAGAGTTCCCGGTTTGGCAGCAGACCCGTGGTACTCGACAGGAGGAGTACCTCAGCAGTCTAAGGTTATTGAGTAGTGCCTCGGAGTCGCAACAGGGCCACATTACTTGAAAGAGGATGATTTCTCCAGCATTCGTGGTTTCGATAATGAAAAATCCTAGTATGAGCTGAGTCAATGACCTTTGTTTTTTCCTCATGATTGAGATGGGTTACTTGATAAGTTGTGTATATGTATGGGCATATACCTAAGTAATGGTTATACATTGAAATCATACTTTTTGGTTTATCCTTGTTTGATTTTGTGAGACCATGAGGGTCTCGGGGTCCCTACTGAGTATCGTTATACTCACCCATGCACGGGTTATGCTTGTACCTCGTTGTGTTGGATACAGATGACGAACATCGCTGATAGAGGCCGAGAGCGCCAGGACTGGATGGTACACGGAGGAGGAATTTACGACGTATCAATACACAGTGGAGTCTGACAGACGTGGAGTGTTGTGGAGGCCATCTGTACCGACCATTCAGGTAGGAACCCCGGAGGACGATCCATGAGCTGCTAGACACCTTCGAGATATTTTCCTTTTTAGTTGTACCAGTTTGTCCTTTCCTTGTACTTTACTATTGGGCTTGTATTTTCTGCCCCTTTACTTTCAGCATGCTTGTTATGCAGTTTTTACTTAGTGTTTTCTTCCGCTTGTACTCTGGTTGTGTGTGTTTACGATTTATAAAGGCAACGCCTTCCCAGTTTTAGGGAATTACACCTTTGGTGCTAGTCTCTAGCTCCTGGCCTATGGAAGGTAGGCTTGGGGTAGTCACAATGTGGGTCCTGGGGGACGGGTCGTGAAAAATTTGTATTAGAGGATGTTGGTTCTACCACAAAACTTAGGACTCTGATATTTTATTTTCTATGAAGCAATAGTGTTAAGGGTACTAAGTGTGGTTTTCAGTTCAGGGAGTCCAGTGTTGGTGTGGGCGGTCGACGTATCCATACACCAGGACCCTGACTTCTGATTTCTGACTCAGTGCATGAAAACACTGATTGCGTGTGTGTTTTAAAAAGTCTTCTTTATATCAGCTCAAACCTGTTCAGCTCACTAGGTATAGTCTTTGACCGTGTCACATCTATTTCTTTCAGGATGCCTCCCCGCAGATGACCAACTAGAGCCCCGATAGTTGTACGTACTAACAGCCCGCTGAGCGAAGAGGCCTTAGTATAAGGCCCTCTTCCAGTTGAGACACCATTAGAGGCACCAGCGGTACCAATTCTGGTTGGTCCACTAATGCCACCAGCCCCAGCAGTAGAGAGTGCACGCCGCTTGACCATACTGCACGAGTTCCAGCGCTAGAGGCCACCCAGTTTCTGGGGAGAGAAGGACCCACAGGTGGCTGAGGATTGGCTGGAGGCTGTGGTGAGAGTCTTCAGACTAGTAGGGACACCAGCCGACTTCATGGTGATCCTTCCTTCCATCCTTCTTCAGGAAGCAGCAGACAGATGGTGGATCCTGATGCTCCATATGCATGATGTGGAGTCACTTCTACGGAAAACATCGAGAGTCTGTTCTGTCTAGAGTTTGTACCAGCCACCCTTCGAACGGTGCGGATACAGGAGCTACTGCATCTTCAGCAGGGTAGCATGACGGTGGCATAGTACTCAGCGAGGTTCACCGACCTCTCGCGCTACTCCACTGATATGGTACGAGACCCGTTCTTCAGGGCTCGGACCATTGAGCAGGGATTCAGGCGAGATATCAGAGCTTTAGTTATCTCTCATAGCATCCCGATGCAGATAGGGGTGTTGGAGAAAGACTTCTTAGTGGAGACTTTCCTTACTGAGCAGTCTCCAGCAGCGGGACCCACCACTAGTCTACATGCAGCGGAGTCTTCTACAGCTGGCAGTAGACAGATGACTCGGAGGTCCAAGAGGACCATACCTACAGGTGTTCGACCGCACGACTCAGGATCGGTTTTACGGGGCACCCAGGGTGAAAACAGAGCGCGTCATACTAGGAGCGGATAGTGTTACTCCTACGGCGGGCTTGGTCACATGGCACGTGACTGTCCGACCCGCCATACAGACGATCAGAAGATAGATTAAGGACCTTCTAGGAAGAGGTATAGGTTCAATCGTGACGGACTGCAAGGAGCAGGCGACCGTGGTAGAGGAGCTGGTCGTGCAGCTGGTGGTGGACGACGCTTTGAGGCGTTTCCACCACCACCACCAGGAGTTCCACCCCGACCATAGGGAACAGGTGGACAGGGGAGAGAACAGCTTTAGGCAGCTAAAGCGTATGAACATGGAGCTCTGGAAGTAGGTGGACAGGAGCGGGACTAGTTCCACGCATAGGGGCCTTTGTTCATGATGATTCTATCTTCGTTGAAGTCGTTGTTTGTGGTTGCTTTGTGTCTTTGTACTTTGATCTGTAGTAATAAAATACACTTTTCCTTGTGACGTTTGCTTTCCTACCATTTGTGTGGTTAATACTAAGAGGTTCCAGTTAAAACTATTGACTTGACCCTCACTTTTGAGATTTCTACTAGAGGATACCCAATGACCACACACTGATGCCGACAGTGTTACTCAACCCTTGGAGGTGAGAGTAATGGTTGGATCTCTTGATAGTAGCGTTGAGGCCTTACGACATTGTCCATGGCATGAATTAGTACCGTTCATGTTCGGATTGACTATATTAGGAAAAGGATGTGGTTCATCCAGGGGATGAGACCAGATTTCTCTTTTCGAAAAAAGAGAAATCTTCTCAGCTCTTGTAGAACGTAGGCGAATAAGGTTGTAGTCGAATTCTTTAAAATTGTATAGTCTCACCCTTAGTTCATTGAGCGAATGGTTTATGGTTTACTCTATCTCAATATTCCCAGGTATGTCTTCTTTCAGAAAGACCTGAACCTGAGCCAGCGGCAACGGCTTGAGTTCCTCCGGGACAATGACTTCGAGATATTCTATACTCCTGGGAAGTCGAATGTTTTTGCGGATGCTCTCAGCAGGAGGACTGGTATTCAGCTGCTAGTAGAGGCGACATAGCGGCTGGTTGTCTTAAATATATCCTTTGTGGATAGAGATGGTGCATCCTATCTACAGTAACTTACAGTCACTCCTCCACTTCTTTAGTAGACTAGGCGAGGTGGATTACTGCCTGGCCCTTCCACCTCAGTTTCACCGAGTGCACGACGTCTTCCACGAATCTCAGCTGAGGATATGCGTGCATGACCCGTCCCATATCATCGACCATGGGGATCTAGACATCGATGACAGGGCAACTTTCACAGAGGTTCTAGTGGAGATTGAGGATCGACAGGAGCAGGTCCTGCGTGGACGGTCGATTCCTATGGTGCGCATTCGCTGGCAGCACGAGAACCTTCAAAAGAGCACATGGCAGTGGGAGGCTTAGATGTGTTCTCAGTACCCCCTTTTTGTTTCCCTAGTGTGTCTTGTAGCTTTACGGGGACGTAAAGCCCTGAGGTGGGGGTAATGTAAAGACCTGGAAATTTCGAGGAAATTTTTTTCTTAAATTCTTTGGAATTTTACGAGTCTGCAGTTTCTGAAGGCACCTAATTCTGAGGCACGTGGTGCTCGGAATGATCTATTAAAGTTTTGTTAAGCTTAAATTAACGCGCGTAAACAGTTTTTCTGAAAAAGTGGAATAACTCATGAACAGTTACTCAGATCAGAAATCTGAGGGCATTGTTGCACTTAGGATGGTGGGTTTACCCTAGGCGCGACTTAAATTTAGTCGGTGCAGGCCTCCTGTGAAAAATCCCAAAAATGGCTTAACCGTAAATAAAATAATTAAATAAATTATTTCATTTTTCAAATTATTATAACTCACAAATGGTAGCTCGGATTAAAAATCTAAGACTACCGCTGAACTCGGGAATGAATGATTTATTTAAGTAGATACTAACTTTGGCCGGAACAGGCCACCATAAAAAGTTAGTTTTTGGCCGCAAATAAAATAATTAAGTGACAATTATTTTATTGTAAAATTCATAATTTCTAAACGGTGAGTCAGATTAAAAATCTGAGAGTAACATTGGGTTCTTTGAGGCATTTTTCGCTTAGGCAGAGCCTAACCTCGACCAGCGCGAGTCGAGGGTGACTGATAATAATTTTCCGATCTTTTTTTCAGGTACGTTCAGTAAACATACGTTCAAGATTTTATAACTTTTGAACCTGTGTTGGGAATTGAAATCCAAGGGCACTGTTGAACTCACAGCATCGATAATTTCCTAGTGAGACCTTCACCATAGTTTCATTTCAACTAGAGCAGAAGTTAGTTTTCGGGGGTTTTAAATTAAATTGAATGAAATAAAGTAATAACTTTATTTTATTTTATGGTAGTTAAAGACCTCCAAAGGGAAGTTAGTGGTGGGGTTCACCACACCATAACCTCCCATGAGAGGTTATGGTGGTGGGTCCCACCCACACATAACCTCCCTTGAGAGGATATTAAGGGGTGGGACCCACATGGGTCTTAAACTTCTTTAACCCCCCCCCCCCCCCCCTTGTAACTCTCCATAATTGTTGTATCCCTTGAAACTTCTCACCTTCCCCCATTAAGTTTTGTGCCAACCCTCAGTATTAATGAACTAAAATTCTTTTAATTAATTGGAACATTTTCGAATTATTTTGAATTCTTTATGCCAACACTTTAATAATGTGTTATATTTTATTATTGTGGATGTTGGCATAATCTCTGGTTTGGAGAGTCTTGAGAGAAGATATTTGGGAGTATAGAATTCTCCAACGAAAAATGCAAAGACACCGGCGGCGACGCTTCTTCCTCAGCTTCTTCCTTGGAACCCCCTTCCGAAGTGGGACCTCTCCGACGACCCTTATTTCATCCTCTTCGTCGTTAACGGACCGACGCACGAGCTCGGAAGTGAAAGCGTTCGGCGAATGACAACAACATCGTCTTCCCCCACGACGAACGAACGCCCGACAATTAAAAAGTTAGGGGTATGAATTAATTTTTTTAACGCTCTATCCTCTAATGTTGAATCAACTTCATGAGCCGCTTGCTATTATTCTAACGTGGAGGGTTTGGGCCGAATGAACACGGACCGACCCCTCCACAACCTTTGTGGTTTTGGATCCTTGAGTCGGCATCAATGTAATGACGACATGGCAATGAGGTTACAGTGATGAAGGTGGCGAATAAAGGTTGTGCTACTCGCGGCCTCCACGAACCGTGTTGTCGGCCGAGTGGCGCCAGACCAGCCTACCCGGGCGCTGCCAGGCGCGTGCCCTGGCTGAAACTGCAGCCTACCCAGCCGCCGGCACCCTGCCCGCGCTGCCCAGCGCACCCCAGTGCCCTGCCCGCATTGCCGGCGCCCTGCCCGGCACACCCCGGCACACCTCGCGGCGCCCTGCCGCCCTGCCTAGCGCACCCCGGTGCACACCCCACCGCCCCTCCCAGCCATCGTCCTGTTGAGCCGACCCGCGGTGCCCCTGCGATGTCACTGGCCGAACTGGCCCGATCTCCCAGGTCGAGTTACCGAGCTGCCTACGTGGCGACTACTGGGCCGAACCGCCCTCGCGGACCGCTGGGTCGGGCCCAAAAGACCGGGTCAAAACATAACATGATGACCCGCCCAATGGTCCAGGTCAGACCAAGCGAGTCTGGCCGAGTCGACCCAGACTGGGTTGGCCCAGACTGGGTTAGGTCGAGTCAGTCTGATCGGGTCGGACCGGACTCGGGCCCATTACTAACCCACTACCTTCTTGGGCCATATCTTGGGCACCAGACGTCCATTTGACGAACCGTCAGTGGCGCAGATATTCTTGGAGCATAGCCATCCCTTTGAGTATACCCCACAAGATTTTGGGGTATAGTTGAGATACAGTCAGGTTGGTTCGTACACGAATCCAATCGGGCCCCCTAGACTAAAATACTAATAACTCACAGACTGGGCGTCCGATTGACGCGCCGTCTGTTGCGTTGAGACCCCTTTGACGTGGCGGTCCTTTGAGATACTTCCACCTGCAATTTCATGACACTTTTATTATAGACCAGTAGCTTGTAGAACGGATCCTCCCAGAGACGAGCAGACAGAGTGTGGAGACCTAGTAGCTGTAGACTTGACGACTGCTTGACTGATTCGACTCAGAGTGATTCGACTAGCCCAGTGGACGGAGCACCCGGTTTTCCGGTAGACCCATGGCAGATGAAGTGCCTGGTTTGGCAGCAGACCTACAGTACTCAACAGGATGATTACCTCTGATGGCTATTAGGGGGAGTGTGTGGTTTGGTGGCAGACCCACAGCAGAGGAGTGCCCGGTTTGGCAGCAGACCCATGGTACTCGACAGGAGGAGTAACTCAGCAGTCTAAGGTCAGTGAGTATCGCCTCAAAGTCGCAACAGGTCCACTTTACTCGATAGATTAGGAGTTCTCCAGCATCTGTGGTTTTGATAATGAAAAATCCTTTTATGAGTTGAGTCAATGACCATTGTGTTTTCCTCATGATTGAGATGGGTTAATTGATAACTTAGGTATATGTATGGGCATATACCTAAGTAATGGTTATCCATTGAAATCATACTTTGTGGTTTATACTTGTTTGATTTTGTGAGACCATGAGGGGCTCGGGGTCCCTACTGAGTATCGTTATACTCACCCCTACATGGGCTATGCCCGCACCTCGTTGTGTTGGATGCAGACGACAGACAATGCTGACGGAGGCCGAGAGCGCCAGGACTGGACGGTACCCGGAGGAGGAATTTACGACGTATTGGTACACAGTGGAGTCTGACGGACTTGGAGTGCTGTGGAGGCCATATACACCTACCCATCAGGTAGGAACCCCGGACGATGATCCAAGAGCTGCGAGACACCTTCGAGCTGTTTGAATTTTTAGTTGTACTAGTTTGTCTTTTCCTTGTACTTTACTGTTGGGCTTGTATTTCTGGACCCTTTACTTTCAGCATGCTTGTTACGCAGTTTTTACTTAGTTTTTTCTTCCGCTTGTACTCTGGTTGTGTGTGTTTACGATTTATAAAGGCAACGCCTTCCCTGTTTTAGGGAATTACACCTTTGGTTCTAGTCGCCAGCCCCTGACCTATGGAAGGTGGGCTTCGGGAAGTCACGATGCAGGCCCTGGGGGAAGGGTTGTGATACTAAAAAATATGGTTATTTATAAAAATGATTTATTAACTATAGTTTTTTATAACTAGAACCAATGCATTCTTGTTTTTAGCACTTTTATAAATTCGTTAGTGGTATCCTAATCGGCTATGTTCTCATACCCTATGTTTTAACTTTGAGAAATTTTTGGCATTGTGTTGTAGGAATTAGGTAATGGGATGGTAATCATGTAATATCCAGGGTTTTATTTCCATATTTCTCCTTCATAGTGGTATGATTTAGTGGTGATAGATGGACATATGCAGACCTGTTTAGTATGGTCAACTATATCTTTTTTGGTTTGGCCTATTTTGATTGACTTGTATCTCTCATGTATATTTATTAATTTATTATTTGCTTTATGTTCTTGTTTCTTTAGTTATAAATGTGATTATGGTTCATTTTTGTATCTCTCTATTTAGCAGATCATTCAGTATGGCTTGTCTAGTTGATCCAAGATAGTCCGTTACACAATAAGATCCATAAAATGTTCATGGAACTATAGAATAATATAAAATACATAAAAAAAATATAAACAACATTAAGAAGCTGATGAAAACTTGAACAATTATCGAGGATTTAAATAATTGAATTCAAACGTGCATGGGAAACAAGACAGTTAATACCAAACTATTTAATTTAATAATGAATTATGATTAAATGTGTAAAAATGAGTTATGATTGAATGGTTGCTAATGATATGGTTATAAATATTTTTTTAATATAAATTTATAATGAGTATATAATTATTTTATATGTATTGAGAACATATTTGACTAAGTGGAAGTCAGATGTAATGGATTTCTCTTCTCAATTCCCTTTCATTGAGATATACATCATTTTCACAACATATTTTATTATGTGTTTTATAAACTAACATACGTATGTTTTTATCATTAATAATATATAACTCAACTAGTTTAAAAATAATTTTAACTTTTTATCCTTCAATTTACAGTTGATTCCAATGTTTCTAACATAATAAGTGATTTTTCTTAAAAACCTTATTCTATGTGCTTTGATATTATTATATTCCATGTCTATCATCATCTAAATATTTCAAGAATATTCTTATTTATACATAAAATAGTTATTAAAATTTATTTTAAACATCATTACTTTTCCTAATTAATTTTAAAATTATTAATAATTATGTTTTACTTCTTCTCATTTTGAGTTTCACTAAATCATTTCAAGAGAATGATTTTTTATCATTTATAGCTTGACCCCTTTCTCCCTCCATTATATATATTTTTAGTTATACATATTTATGCATAATATTTTATGTTTTATAAAAAAAATATTATATTCCCTTTTATCATGGAATGGTTAGATTTTATAATATTTTGAAAATAAAAGTTTATTTATAGTCATTTAATGAGAAAATTTAATGTGCTTTTTATTTTGGGATTAAATGAAAATAATTTTTAGGGTTATGATGGAAATGAAAAATTTTATTTGTTTTATTTTTTTTATGGTTGTTAAAAATTATATATATTGATTGATGGGTTTGATATATACTACTAATGAATTGGGTAAAGTGGACATAGTTAACTATTTATAAGTTACTCCTATAAAGTGGATGAAGTTTTCTATTGACAAGTAAAACCTATAAAGTGGATAGAGTTAACTGATCATAAGTTACTCCTATTAATTTTAATGAGTTAAATTTTTATAATTCACTCCAATTAAGTGGATGTAGTTAACCAATTATAGGTTACTCATATGATGTAGATAAAGATAATTCTTGACAAGTTACTCTTATTAAGTGTATGAAGAAAGTTTATTCTTAGTTATTTCTATGATTTGGATAGAGTTAAATATCTATAAGCTACATAATAAAGTTTATAGAGTTAAAAATTTATAATTTAATCCTATATATAAATTTGAATTAACCATGTAGGTCGTTTCATTGTAATAGTGGTTGAAATAATGATATTATTATATCATCCCAAGTAACCTTGAATACTATGATTTTTTCATTATTCATTCTTATGAAATGTTTTCTGAATAACATAGGTCAAAAAATTTGATTTAATGAGTATGTAATTAGTATAAGATCAATGTTGATTAAATGAAAATTGAAACATTCATATGTGTTTTCATGTTTTTCAATGGATTAATTGGTTTACTTTTTACAAATATCACTTCTTATGATTTTTTCCCATCCATTATTCTCAAATAATTTTTACAATGATTAAGGATGTATAAGAACTATATAAAAGGTCAAGATAATGTAATGTATAGTTTTCATGAAACAATAACATGTGTCAAAGATGAAATCAAAATTTAATATACAAAACATCCTATTTTTAGAAAAAAAAATACATTATGTGACAGTGCTCCCTAGGTAAATTTATGAGTTTTTATAATTCTATAAAATTTTAAACAAAAATTTTCCTCGTAATATACGGAGGTTCAAATTCATATTTATTTAACACATAATTATTGTTTGTTTTATATGGGTTTTTATAGTAGGTATCAGACTAAGTTAATAGATGACTTTAGATTTTAGATTGTTATTAGATGGAAATTAGTTAAAATATTTAGTACTAATCAGGGGATAATATATTGGATTTTGAACCGGAGTTATCATTTATAAATTACTGTTATATCTGGTGTTTTGAGGTATTCAGAATTTCCCTGGGAATTTTAACCTTCATTTTGTTTGAGATAGTAAATTTAAAATTAATCATTGGAATGGATTTATGAGAATTGAAACCTCAAGTTGTTTTGTTTCATGGTAGCTGTTAAGCCTCATAGGGTTTCATTGTGGTTTGGTTGATTTTTGGGGGCATCGAGCATTGAAAAAAATAATTGTGGAGATATAGAGATGGAATAATAGTTATTTCTAACCATGATTCCCAACCCACATGTCCCATTTTTAAAAATAAATGGTTAGTTTTATCCATTTATTATTCTAATAAAATTGTTCATTTTGGTGATGAGGGGTATAGGGATATGCATAGTTGGTGAATCATTTGTATAATCATGTTCTGCAATAATGATACATAGAGTTTCCTTGTTAAATTATCTCCACACGGTTGACACACAGTTTGAAATACCATGAATCTAATTAACAGGGGTATAAATGATCATTTTACCCCATTCTCCTTAAACCTTTGACTCCCATTTTAATTCACTCATTATGCACAACAACTCACTATAAAATATCCTTCTCTCCCCGCCCCCACCTAGGTTTGTTTGGATCTCCTTATTCTGAGTTCTAATTCAAGCATCATTCATCATGTTGGATCCCTCCCAGTATGACTAAGGACCCACTTACATATTTTAATACATTAATTATCTTTAGTAGATGATATTTCTAGGAGAGCTCATGTTACTTATTTTTCTAAAGTTTTTCTATGTATTTAGTTTTATACCATTTCATCTTTATTCAAAAAATTATATTGGATGAGTGAAAAATCATAAGAGTGAGGTAGGTTGTTCCAATATTTTTATTAATTTATAAATAGTTATGAGTGGGTTTTTCCATGTGGGACCGTTTTAATATTTCATTTTTTTTAATTTTGCTTCAGGGAGATTTGGGGGGGTAATATAATGGTGATAATAAATGTTTCTTCCATGTTTGGAATGATAGTTGTGAAATGATGTTACCTGACGTTTTGGAAGGATATTTCATATATGAAAGGTTATTAAGTGAACATCTGGATAGGTTGGTTCCATGGGAACGTGTTGGGCATGGCCTATGAGACCTTAGCTCATATTGATTACTAGAAAATATATAAATAGATGCTCACCAATGGTGTCTCATATGTTTGTGGTGAATTTCTCTCACCATGGTTGGATTATAGCACCGTGGGGTCATTGGAACATAGGATCAAAGCCTAGAGAGCTGGTATTAACCACTTAATGTGGTCAGAGGCCTTCGTAGTATTATAGGCACATAATATTGTGATAAATATTAGTAAAGAATAGGTTTTTACTATATAAATCCATGGTTGATGGTGTGAGAGACCATCAAATGGGGGATTATCCTTACTATGATGTTAGAACTAATGTTTCAAGGATGAAGATGGAAGGATATCACTTTTCATTATGATAATAAGATGTTAAGATGATGATGATCAAATAAGAGGAAGTCCAATGGACTTATGAAATGTTTATGGGAATGCTAATGAGATGTTATATATGTTTAATGGGGTTTCATGTTGATTTAGATAAGTAATTATATGTTTTATATTTTATAAGGATTAGCACGTGATATTGTCTGGTATAGGAATATATGGAGAAAAAGGGTTTATCTTTTAAGATTGAATGTGGATGCATCATTCCACACCAATTTTAATCTATGTAAGTAAACTATCCCTTATGGTCATTAATGGAAAGTGAAGTTTTTTATTTGATGTATGATTACATACAGTTTATTTATGTTCTTCATACACAGTTATATGTGTTTATGTAGGATATGAAAAGGTTTATGGTGGCCTACTAATTTCATAATCACACCCTGCATGGGCCATATAAGACGCATAAAGAATTTTTTTCCTTGAGTGTAAGAACATGATCTAGCTCTTTTTTGGACCATAAGGAGTTTGGTTGTGCCAAGGATACACTGTATGGATAGAGTAGATTTTGTTAAATGAACCAGGTGGCTATATTATTCCAATACATAGTTTCTATATGGTTTTTTCATTTGTACTTATTTGGTCAACCCACCAGAGAACATTGAATATTATGTATCAATGCAATGTCCTAGATATATTATATAGTATATATATTAGGTTCACTATTGTCTTGTTATTAATTTTTTTACATATCATTTCCACTGTTTATGGATTACTTATTCTATAGGTAATATAGTATTACCATTTTTTTCTTTTTTATCAAGAGAGTATATAGTATCCCCACTATCACACAATTGACCCCCATTTCTAGTCGGTATCATTTGGACTATGGAGAGGCATGTCAAAGGCCAGGATGTACACCAGACTAGACAATCAGTTGAGGTACTACTGGTTTGGGTTGTTAGAAGTCGGTATAAAGCCTCGGTTTGGTTTCAAAGTGGTAGTAGAATCTTACTAGATTCCATGTGGGTTTAAATTGGTGTTTTTTGAAATTTTTTGTTATTTGGAATATGGTATACTCTAACCTTGAAATATTTCCAAACATGGGATGATATTTTTCTTGTGTGTTGGGACATCACCTTCATAAACATATGTCCATGTTTCCTTGGAAAAGGGTATTGGTTTTTGTATTTTTCATTATTATAGTTAAGTTATTTGATTATTTTAATGTTTTATTTGATTTTATTGAATTTGTTTTGATTTTTTGCCCGAGACGTAGGAATAGAGAATTCATGAGTCAGGAAAGGAACATAGGTTCAAATCAACTATTTGTGTTATTATTCCTATTACATATAATTTAGAATACAGGAAAGTGGATTGGGATAATTATAATTTTCTATAGTATGCTGAATAAGGTTTTCTTGTATAGACTCTTGATGTAAATCTACTAATCCAACTTGGGTATATGGTTTGTGGTGTGATTGGTATGTGATCCTATGTAAATATTTTGTTTATGATGCTTGATTATGATTGTGTAGGTAGGAATAATATAAGGAGTGAAAAATTTTAAATTTCAATAACATGCTGAAAAAAAAATTCATTCATAGCCCCTCGGGGGAATTATACTCTCCTGTCCCATACCAGTGATTTATGGTTTGATTATTATGTGATAAATTAATATTATATGACTAGAAATGGGGACATGAGGTTGTATTATATGTAATATGGTTGTGGTAAGGTTTTGTATGGGTGGTGAGATGTACTATATGTTATAGATTTCCTTATTTGGTATATTGATGCTATTATTTTTGACATTGTTCAGGAATATTGATTCATAGAGTGAAGACACCATGATGAGATTTGGTGGAGCATTATGAGGATGTATCTGTGGTACCAATAAGTCATGCATGAGATGGGTCCCCTTAGGGTGGTAGTGTGCATGATCCAAAAGTGGATTCTCTGAGTCAAGCCAGATAGAAGTAATAAGTAGTGAATATTGGTCCATGTCAAGATGAGAAATATAAGGTAATCTTACTGAGGTTCATTTAAAATTATTTACCATATAGCTCAGATAGTTAATCCATCCATGAAATATATGTAGTGGTAGTTTCAGTCGTAGCACCCTCCTTTGATTCATGGTGAGGATGGACCATAGATAGAATAATTATATACGGAGTATATGTATACGAATTTCAATTGTATTAAGACACCCATGGGGTGGATAATGATGTTGGCCATTTATATTCTTAAGGGACCAATGACGTACTCATGGGATGTATGTATACATGAAGGTAAGAATAAGGATATAGAATATAAGGACATTGAAACTATTTTCTTTCTTCATATCATTCCAAACACATTAATTGAATGCCATGCTCATGATTTTATAAACTAGCAGAAAGGAGTAACAACAATAACTAAGTATACTGGGGGGGTGCAGGTCACATACCAATCACATTTCATTAACATATATGGTAGGAGATGATATATCCATAGTGAGGTTGATCAAATATGGTTTGAGGTATATAATAAATTTTCAAGTTAAAATCTTCAGTTTTTACTCATTCTAGAAGGGAGAGAACTAGGAATTTATAGATGAGGGGAACTAGATTGATGGAAGTTTACTGAGATAGTTGAAAATGTAATGTTATCTAGGAAGTAGTAAAATAGATAGTGTATGTGAGGAGGTGATGAGTTTCAATAGGGTAGTCTAGTAAAAAACTCAATCAGACCACCAAGGACAGGTTTTTCAATGGTATGATTCTATTATGGGATTCTAGGTCAATTTTAGGACTAGTGTGACTAAAATCCAATATAGTTATGGGTGTGTTGGTAGATGGGGAATTTGTTGAGGTTTTTCTAAAAGATGGCTTGGATCGTTAGGATTTGGGGACTAGGTCAGGCTTAGGGATATGAGAATAGATTGAGAGTGACACTTGGAGATGGTATCTTCGATTCAACTACAAGAGATAGTTTTTTTATAGTGATAGATGTCTATTATAGGGGATAGTTGTGGGTAGTGGGAATTTATTTTTAGAGATAATTGGTGTTAGGAAGAAAATCATTTGGCCAGATCCATGTGGTTGAGATGAAAATTTCAGATTTGGTCAAGGAACCATCAATAGTTTGAGTTATCCCATTAGAATGGTATTTTTATTTTATTATTTCCATGAAAGAAAATGTTGAATAATTTAAATATATGATAATTAAATTAATGAGGTATTGATTAATATGTGGCTATTGTGAAGGGTTTCTGACTTTTAGAATATGTGTGGGAATTGAGAATCTTGTATGGGGTATGTATATGTATATGATGTGGGGATATTTGGGAATCAGGTGTGATGCATGATTTTCTATAATTTCTTGTAATACAAGACCTTATGGGAATCATGTGTGATGTGGGTTTGAAGTGGGAATCAAATGAAATACTAGATTGATTTTATTTGATCAATGAGTTCTATATTTTCAGGGTGTGGGAGGTTAGTCATCAAAATGTTCGTATATTGGTCAGGAAAAATCCAGGTATGGGATTCCTATGAAGTAGAGTGACATAGATTCATTCAAACATGAGTGAGTATTCGATGTGGTATGTAATGTCAGAAATGAGATGGGTATGTTCAGTATCATCTCATCACATAGTTTTTTGCAATGGGAGGTCCTTCTCTTCTCCCACATAGAATTATTTGGATCCCCTTCGTCTGTGATTCAATTCAAGAATTGTTTTTCATGTTGGATTCCTCCCAGTATGAATAAGGATCCTATTTCTTCTTTTCTTAGTTTACTTCATCGTAGTGGATGTTATTTAAATGAGATCCTAAATGCCCTATTTTTTAATATTTTGTAAATTTCTTCCATTTTATCTCATTTCAGCTCAAATCAAATATCGATGTTGGATGAGAGAAGATTATTATGCACAAGTTAGGTGGTTACTATATTTATCAAATTTTATACATGTATTTGTGTGATGTGTAATATGTAGGTGTGAGTGGGGTGGTTTGGTTGGGAGAATTTTTATAATGCTTTATTTTTTTATTCCTGGGAGATTTTAATGGGTAGCCTTGTAAATATCCAAACCTTTATCAATTGTATTTTTATTAATATAAATATGTCATAACACCTTTGAATCACATATAAAACCCTATAAAAACATCATTTTCAAAAATAAAGAATAAAATAAGTGATATTTATTGAAATTACGGAACTTATACCGATGGAATAGAAACATGGCCATTAGAATTGTAATATGACCATTAGGAATAGTAATATGGTCATTAGAATAGTATCGAAATATTTAAAAATTGAAATTAAATTTAGTTATCTTATAAATTAAATTATGATATGTTTATATCACAGTATAAATAAATATATATTTAAAAAATGATAAATTAAGTGTGAGTATTTTTGTGAAATGTAAATGTTTATTTACAATTAAAGTAGTAATATAATGATTTGAAATAAAATTCATTTTTTTAAAATGGATTTATGAATTAATATTTAGATTTATTATAGTTATAAGATTATTTTATGAGACCATTACTAATTTTTTCAAAGGGTCATAAAATCAAATATAATATAAAAATCAGTATATTTCAAATAAATGATTATTTTATTTAAAAATCAAAATTATCATATTTATAATAATATTTTGTAAAAATTCATTCTCTTTTATAAATATACATGCCAAAAATATTTTATGGTTATTTTTTTGGATTTTTCTAATGTAGTTGAATTTTTTTTGAATAACGAAATAAGGTAATCTAGGGTATTTAACATTTTAAGCCAAATACCTGAATTTTTGAGTCATTAAAGATGTAACAAATCATGAGTTAAAATTAAAATGAAATAGTTACTATACTTAGTAAAAACAATCCACACTATTTATATTCTTGAGCTAAAAATAATAATCTAATGAATAAAATAATCAAAACACCCCACTCACTGCCTTATAAATAACACATGTCACCGCCACATATCATCACACCATATAAGATTTGATGTATTACAATATACTTCCCAATTTATTTCCCATTCCTATTTCCCATTTCATAGTCCTACTAGTATCATCAAAATAGAAAATAAATGTTCCATAAGGATTTTCTCAACGAGACAACATTCAAGTTGAAAAATAATCAATCCTGCTATTTTAATTTCATTCATTTTCTTATCATATTAAAACATCCCATATAAAAATTGGAATGATAATTATAGTAACATGTATATACTATACTTTTAATGTGTAAATTTAATATTAATCATCAAATTCCATTCCCCTCTCGTTTTATTCTTAAAAAGAAAATGCCATCCATGATGTGTCAACTCACCACCTTTAGGGATGACATGTTTTTATTATCCATTATAGACTTCAAGGATGTAAATAACAAAATTATTATAGTTAAACTAGATTTTATTATGAATATTATTTTTTTTAATAATTTGGAACTAATTTATGATCATAATATTTAATAAAAAAAATATTTCATGAGGGATGGAAAAACTGCCAAAATAAACAATACATTTATCATTAATATCAAATGAGTCATCCTAATATCATAAAAAATGATATACGAGACCATTTAAACTTTTATGAGTTCATTAATAACACATAATTTCACTTCTAGATAATTATTTTTGTTATCAAGAACATCCATAATTATGTACAAGTAAACCAACCATGAATCCCTGAAATCAAACACTCCTAGAATAATCAAATTGAACACGATAACCCATCAAAATATCCATAATTAAACTTAATAAAATTATAATAAATAAAATAAATGTATAATATTTTATGAATTAGGAAACTAATTTATCTATATTTTTTATTGAGGATATTTAGTATAAGTACAGAACTCTCCTACACATAAAGTAAGGGGATTCTCGAACCCAACTCCCTTTCTTTCTGTCATTACTTTTTTATAAAAACTTTCAATGTGGATATTGATTTAGTATTCAAAAAATATAATTCTGTTATTTTTTTAATTTTCATGTATGGAAATGTTTCCTACTTAATATTATGAATAATTTAAAAAATACAAATGAAATATTCTTTCCAAAACACATCTTGATTATTATTGAGTGGTTTCTTCTTTGCACAAGAAAAATAATTTCTAAACTAAATATGATCTCCCTTATTCTATTGGGAGCCCCACATTGTATTCATGAATGTATTCATTATGAAAACATTATGAAACACATTTATATTCATGGTTTATTTAATTACTAGAATTTTTATAGATGGCATGCATGATTATGAAAATTTTAAGATGTGACATGTGCACCCAAAATTATATAGCCTTTCAATGCATGTGGTAATGTGCTATATCTCTTGAGATAATGCGAAATATTCAATAAAATCATGCTATATTTTTTCATAGTTTTGATTTTATTGTGATTCATATATGTTATATGAGAACATGATGTTATTCTTATTCAATACTATCTATGGTATTTGACCACTAAGAGATTTTTTTTTAATTTTTAGGCATTTCCACATTCAATTACATTATCTAATGTTTCCTGTCATAATTATGAAGATGATAATATTATTATGTTATGATGATGATTTTTATTCTCAACCATGTTATATTGACTCATATCCTTTTTCATCCTCTTACTATGGTTTTAGATCACTTATTTCATTTATGTATATCATCAGGTGACTACATGTTATATGGATAACATTAGATTTTAAGGATATAGATGAATGATTTAAATAAATGTTTGTTTTTTTAGTTATTTTCATGTTACTTATGTTCCAAATATTCCCATGACACTCAACCTTTTGATCCTTGATCTTTATCTCTATTATGTTGTTTAAATTTTAAATTATGAATTATTCTTGTAAGAAAAAGAATGGTCACTATAGTTGGTATTTGAGTAGAGTTTAATTAGTTTGGTAATTATAATTAGATAATTTTAGTAAAAACATTTAGAATAAGACTAAGTATATGTAAACATAAAATAATATTTGTTTTAGATTAATACAAAATATAGGGACCCCATAAAATATTCAGTTTCATTTAATTATGTAAAAGAAGAGGTATTAATTCTTTGTTGTCTTACCTTTTTTTAAACAGTTTCTACTTTAGAAAATGGTGAGAACCATGAGAAGTTATGACAAAACTCATATGAGGGACAATTTAATGATTTCCCAAATGTTATCCCTAATTACATTTGAGGTGGAGTTCAAAACATCAAAGTGATGCTTACCTAGGTCTCTCAGGTTAGGAATAATAACCTAAACCTGGTAAAATGTCTGTATTCACTCATTAAGGAGAAACTAACCATTGTATCTTTTATGAAACAATGACCACCAATATTTAATAGATCTTATGATCCTCTTGTTATAGAATAGTGGGTTAACTCAATGGAGAATATATTTTCTTGTGAACCACTATTCTGAGAAGGAAAATATGACTCTAGCCATTTATCATTTAGATGTCGAGGCCGATCCATGGAGGGAATTGATATAGAACACCAATTCAAAGTATGAAATAGAAGATATGTATTGAGAAGACATTAATAAACTATTTTCCAACATTTATTTCCATTGAACTCTTCATAAAAATATGGAGATAAAGAGTTCATTGAGTTGAGGAAAAAGGAAGTTGAATCTGTCAGAGGTTACAAAGAAAACATCACATGGCAGTCAAGATATGTATTGGGTTTTTTATAAATAACAACATAAAATAGATATATTCTATAGTGGTTTAAAACCAAACCTTCGAAGGGAACTAGCTATCCAATACATTGGTATTTATGACTAAGTGGTTTGATGTGCTCAAAGAGTCATAATGGATTTTGTAGAATGGTCCCACAATTATGGATATAAGAAGAGAAGAATGGATTTTCATGTTGGTGGGTCAAACGACAATGGAGGAAAAATGATCCTACAAACCACATGTCAAAAATGTGGGAAGAATCATTATAGGAATTTCCTAAAGGGGATAAAGAAGTTATTTAAGTGAAACAAAGAAATACATAAATATCATGAATGTCTAGGAGACATAATAAAGTTGGATAAAATGATGGTGGAAAGGATGGAAACTCCAAATGTACCACATATGGTCCAATATTCAATTTTAGGGAGCAAGGTCATGATGAGGGTAAATGTAATAATCCTTTACTCCTTGAGTGTAATCAAAATCAAAATACATTGAATCCAAATAATTAAGTTAAATATTATTCCATCACTATCACTAATGTGGAAAAAACATCCTATAAGGTACACTTCCAATTCACTCAATAATGGAAAATGAATTATTTGATTTTTATACTATACATTCCTTTATATCCCGAACTTTTTCAAGAACTATTTAATTAAATCCCCAATACCTCGAGTTATAGATATATATAAAAAACACATAATTGTGAGAACATTGCAACCCATGTGATGGAATCCTCTCGTATAGGTGTATGTGTGAAGATTCTACCAGTGAATCTTATAATACTTCCCTTGGTGAATTTATGGCTATAATGGGCATGGATTGGCCCTTTTTATATAGATCACACATCAACTATCAAAAATGGAAATTCATTTTCAAATTATCTACCATCCCATGATCCTCTACAAATGGAACCAATATCTTGAATATTTTTTGAAAAACCCCTCAATTGTGTGTGTGTTGATACCCTGTGAAGAAGAATATCTGGTTCAAATGGTTTCATCGATGAAAATCATTGAACTTGAGTAAAATAACATTGTAAGGGAATACACATATGTATTTATAGAAAAATAACCTATAATTATACTATATTGTGAGGTTGAGTTATGAATAGAAATTATAGCTGGAACCACTCATATCTCACAATGTCCATATAGGATGGGCCTTATCGAATTAGAGGAGTTAAAGAATAAGCTACAAGAGAACATGTACAAATGGTACATACGCCCATGTACATCAATGTGGGGTGTGATAGTGCTCTTTGTAATGAAAAGGGATAGATCAATTTTGTTTTATTATTGATTATGGGGAGCTTAATAAGATCAATATAAAGAACAAGTTCCATCATCCAAGGACTGAATACTTTTTTGAAAAAATATGATGACTTTATTACTTTTCATATGAGGATATTTTTTTGGATATCATCAACTAAATGTGAAGAAGGAATATATTCAAAATACTTATTTCCATATAATTTATGGGAACTATGAGTTCATAGTGATATATTTTGGACTTACTAATGCTCTGAAAATCATCACGGATCTTATGAATAATTTCTATAGAGAATAACGTGAATAATTTATGAAAGTGTTTATTTATGATATTATCATATAATCCAAGATCATGGAGGAACATGAATAATATATAAATATTTTTTTGGTCACATTTAGGAAAGATAAACTATATTCCATGTTCAGTAAGTGTGACATTTGGATGCAAAAAAGCCACATTTATGGGACACATGATCACAATTGATGGTATTTATATGGACCCTTAAAAAATGGGTAATTTAGTAATGGACCATACCCACTATTTTCATGAAAATAAATAGTTGTGTTAGCTTAGAATGGTACTAAAAATGTGTTTAGATAAATTTCTCTAGATTGGATGAAATACTATCTATGTTAACATAGAAAGTTGTAATGTATGTATATATGAAGAAATGCGAGGAAACCTTCATGGATCTCAAAATGAGGATATTCAAAACACCTATACTCACACTAGTAATAACTTGAGGATGTTTTGTGATATAAAATCATGATTCAATGAAATGATTGGGTCATGTACTCATGCAGAATGATAATGTGATACCCTATTCCTCACATTTGTTGAATATCCATGAGCAAAACTACTCGACTAATGATTTGGATATAACAAATATGATATTTTCCATGAAAAATTGGTGGAACTACCTTTATGGTGAGAATTTTGACATATATACCAATCAGAAGAGTCTAAAATATATATTCACATATTAGGAGGTCAACATGCATCAATTGAGATTGTTAGAGATAATGAAGTACTATGATTTCTATATTAATTACCATTCAGGAATGGTGAAAAAGGTAAATGATGCTCTTAGAATAAAATAACCTTATAATCTATCCATGATTGAAATTGAGGAAGACCCCATCTTCATGGATATGGAAAGGATGGATTATGAAATCCTAAATATAAAGAACACATCATAACATACTGAAATGATTTCCAAACCATATATCAAAGTGTAGATAAAGGAGGAACAAAGTTATTATATAAAGATACAATAGAAGGTGAAAGAATTAATGGAAGGGAAGCTAAAAAAGGTACTATGATATTCAAGAAGACTTCTTTCAAGACAATAAGAAGAAAATGATTTCATTTTATATATAATGGTGTTTAGTATGTTATAAATTTAAATCAGAAAGATAAAATTCCAAAGGTATAATGCAATATTTCCCTACACCCATGTGGAGATGGGAGAACATCGCTATATGAATTTTCACTAGTCTTCTGAGAACATCCAATGAAACCAATGCAAAATCAATCCTGGGGGATCAGCTCACTATGACTGGCCAATTCATTTCTATAATTATATATTTATATCCTGAAAAAAATTACCAGATATATGTGATTGAAGTGGTGTGGATTCATGGGGATCCACTTTTGATAATCTATGATTGTTATCCATGGTTCACATATAATTTTTGGATATGTCTTAAATATGATTTGAGTACTCAATGAATTTCATCACGTCATATCACCACCAAAAAGATGGACTATTTAAATGGGATATTCAGACACTCGGGTAAATATAGAGGGACAACTAAATATAATTCCATAGAGGATGGGATTGAAATCTCCCGTTGGATTAGTTCTCATACAATAATAGCTTCTACACAAGTGAAATAATTTATCCATATGATGATTTGAATGTGTAGAGCATAGTGGTTCATTGGTTGTCAATAAGGTGTTAATATGTGTATGGTATGGTAATGGTTGAAGTTGTGATGATGATTGAAGTAGTGATACTTAAATTAATGTTTTAGACTCATTAAAGAGCCCACTTTGATAATGATGAAGTTATTTCAAAACTAATGGCACTTGGAGAATTAAAATTTGACATTATATGTCATGTTCGGTCATTCTCCATAGAAAATTAGATGATTTTTTGTGCTGATATTCAAAGACCAAGACAAGTTTTAAAGGGAACAAATTCTTGACTACAATGTTTCCATGCATTATGTTTCAATGCATAAGAGAGTGAGGATTAGTACCATCCATGGTTGGATGATGGAATATGAGTTAAGATCTTTATAATTGCAATTACAAAGAGAATTGAGGACTTAAAGGAATTTCCATGCATGTATAAGATCCATTTGTTTGAAGATGAATAATTCATGCATAATGGAATTCATAATGCATGAAGATGAGAAGATTTAAATAAAAAAATAATAGAAAAAGAGAAACCATGTATGGGTTTGGAGACAACGAAGGAATACATGCATTATTTGAAGGTGTCCATGTACATACATTTTTTATTTCAACATTTTAAAACAAATTGCATATGTGGCTTACTCAAAAATATAGGGACAACTATACAAGCTACTATCCAGCCATCGCAGGCTCATGTGGGACACTTGGTCAACTGTGCCCAAGAGAGGCCAATGGAGTATGCCTGCAAGGGGAATTCTTGTACGGGCCGTGTATAAGCCTGCTGGAGTGCACGAGCTAAAGCCCGAGCATAGTGAGGGACAAATGGCCATAGGAGAAGGGAGAAAAGGGCGGTCATAGGGTGGCCTTAATGAACATGGTACAGGGCGGTACCATGAGTGGCGAGGGAGAATTCTGGAAAATGGTAAAGGTGATTTGGTTTATATACCGCAGGAACTCCATAGGGCGCTTTGATGTGGGGAGAGTTTTTTTAACCCATGGAAGCAATCCTCACCGTTCATCAAATCTTGCAAGTAATCTTGGACTATCAACTAATCGATGCCATGTGCATATAATCACCACCGTTTGATATCCGATCTAAGCTGATCCAATAACTAGTGATCAACCACGCCATCATCTTCAACCTCCGAGCCACCCGGCACCGCTATACAACCGGAGCACAACCGCACCTCCAGGATCTCTCTTTTGACCACCATTGATGCTTGAATTAAATAAATGACATTCTTCTATATGTCACAAATAGATACATACAATTATATTTTCATGCATGCAATACAGCATGAAGAACAAGCATAGTTTGAGGTAAACATAGTTTCGAGAAGCCGCATCATCTCAAGAAGATTATTTTCTTGCATTCATAAACGCGTGCACGCGAGGATCATACCAAAATAAAGGAGTAATCATTTGAAAGAAGTATCCCATGGTATTTATCATATCATATCTTTGTTTTAAAGTATTAAAATGTCGAAGATCTTAGGTAGTCAATGATTTAAACCCCTTGGCATATCACTATGTATTTGAATGGTGAGATACACTTGATTAGTGCCTATAAAATGAGGATTCCTTATACCAATTTTGAATTTGAATATGTTGATAAAGCTTTCATTTATCTATTTAAATAGGGCACCAATCGGAGTTTCTGCCTTGTTTTGTTATGTGAAGGATAAGAGGTACCACTGACGTTCAACAAGTTCAGTGCACTCTTGAACCATCCTTGTGAAGAATGGAAGACCTCACCCTCTGTGTGAAGGAAAACTGTGAGCACGTGGTATATTCTCTTGAACCATCATTGCGTTTTGTGAAGAATATCCTATAGACACACAATCGGTGATTATAAACCCTTGTTTTTCATTGCAGTGATAGAACTAAGAACCACCCCTAGTTCTATGAAGGATATCCACACACAGCCTTTGTGTGAGGAAGAATAACCATGATCCTCTGGAGAACCATTTGAAGAAGGAGGAGGAGGTAAGTATACATTTATGTGCACTTATGTGTGTGATTTGAGGAAGCTCAAAGCATTGTGTATGCGCACATGTGAAGGATAATCTTTTCAAAAGATTATACCCATTTGGGGTTGAAAAAGATCACATATAAAGTGGACAGTGCATGTGTACACAAGTAAAGGCATGCACTCTTTCATGCACATTCATGTGTGTAATCATTTAAAGAAGAGAATAAAGGTATTAATCAAATGCTTACATATGCATGATTTGAAGAATCCTTAATTAAGAGTGCATAGTGGACATTGAGTTTCACTAAGAAGGAAGTGAATTCACATACATAACACACGTACATTGAACAAAAATTAAAAAGAACAAGTGTGTTCATAAAATAATAAAAATATGAATGAAGTGAATGTGTGTTATTGAGAGAAGAACCAAGTGGACAGTGCATGTGTAATTGTATGACCCACACACATTTAACCTAAAATATTGATACAAGTGAATAGTGTGTTCTTGGGATGACAAGATACATATTAGATATTCATGAAATCATTCATAAACATATTCATATGTGAGAATACATTAAGATATCAAAACCCAAGAAGTTTGGATACCATGTAACCCATGAATGAAGTGAATGAGTATTGAGACAGATGTTGGGGAAGACTTAAAGAAAATACTATAACCAAGTTGACAGTGTTTTATAATCCCAGAAGACAGATTGTGCTAATGTTGTGCAGGGTCACTCTTGTATATTGATATTCTTAAAGAAGTTGGGTGAACCACTTGCACACATATAAGTGAGGATGGGTCTTCATCAAAACTAAGAATGAATTTCTTGAGCATTTTTTCATTAAGGACTACTCAGAAGGGTGATCAGAATTATAGAGAAAGGACAGTAGGCCTTACCAAAGATTTTTTAATATTCTTAAAGAGATAAATAAGAAAGTGTTATTTAGAAAGAACATGGGGAAAGAGCATCAGATAATCTACATTGAATCAAAGATAACTCAAAGAATAAAGTTACTCATGCAACTCGAGAGATAGAAGAACAAAGTATGATTCAGGGAGGAGAATAAGTCTTTAGCGGGACTCTAAAGCAAAAAAGGGGACTCTGGTAACACTATGGAATTCATTATAAAGACCCTCCAATGGGACTCAGGAGAGATAAAGTGGGACTTTGTATCAACCATTGTAATTTCTAATAAGTTTTTAGTGCAGAATCAATGTTTGGAGGAATAAGTAACACATCAAGGAGTGGGTCTTAGAACCGAACCATGTAAATCCTTGTGTTAAGTGCCTTTATATTTGGAGCATCATTCTAGGAAAGACTAAGAGACATAATTTGAGTGTATCAAGTCTTTAACCATCCATTGAGGATTAATTGAAAAGAATCAATTTTTCAAAAGTGGAAATGGATCACTGATTCACCCCTCCCCTCTTAGTGATTCACATTTATCTGGGAAATTCAATTGGAATCAAAGAGAAGTTCACATATAGAAGATCAAAAGTGTCTTTATGAAGTGCAGATTTCAAGAAATGTGTGGGAAAACTCAAATGGATATATCTTCCAATACTCAGAAGAATATGAAAAAGAAACAAGCAAGGAAGTTGAATAATAATCTTACTACTAATGGAGAGACACCTTCTACTAAAGGTAATATCAAAGGTACAACAGGTGATAATTATTTTTATTATTACTCTTCTGATGAAGCATGTTCAAGATGTGATAATGATAGTTATATTCAGTATTCAATCAAATAACAATATAACAATATTCCTAAAGAAGTGGAAAAACATATTTCTACAAGAATAAAAGTTCTTCATGATGAAAATTTACATCTGAAATAAGAAGTCGATTCCATGGAAGAGGCATTTGTTAAAAGATTTGGTATATCAAAAAATATTACAAAACTTTTGAAAGTAAAGGAATAAAAACTTTATATTTTTAATGAAATATTTTCTGATGTTACTGAAGAATTTCAAGTAAGTATTTTTGAGAAAGAATTATTTGAGATTTTATTTGTAAAATCTTTCCATGAACTCAAAAAATTACACAATTGTTCTATAGTTGTCAAAGGTTCTCAACCATAAGAACAAGATTATAAGGTAATGGAGCTTGACATTTCATCACAATAATTAATAAATGTTCATTAATAACAAATGAAGAGGTTGAATGTTAAATGGTAAATTAAGCTAAGATCAGTTGAGGATGAGAAGAACTCTCTCAACATGAAGTGTTTAGAGTTGGAGGTGAAATTGAAGAATTGGAAATCACACCAACAAGTAACATCCCAAATAACTGGAAGAAGAGATTCTTCCACTTATGTTTTCATTTAGGATAATAATTTTAAAATTATTACTAAATCTTCCTCTAATCCAATGGAAACATCCTTCAAGAAGAAGGTCTCCCATAACCTAGTTATTTATGTTTCTACTAATGTTGTTTCATCTTCAAGTACAAGTTCAAAGCTAAAATATGGGAATATGTGGATTGAGAAAAATATAGATACATAAATAAATTCTTCATGGATGAATTTTGGAATAATTAAAAATAATAAATCCAAAATTTATGCTCCAAAGAAAGAAATACTATTCCAGAAACAACCAAACATGAAATCTAGAAAAACTGATACTGTAGGAGAAAGAAGGATATTTATTGGCAATTGTCGGTGTTGTTGGAAGTTTTTTTATTAGGCCAATGATTTTTTGGCATAATGTCTTAGAATATAAAAATTTTATATTGCCTACATTTAGGAAAAGTATATTTGAATAAATGAAGCAACCTACAAAGAAAATGAAAAATACACAGATGAATAAGAATATGTATATCAAGAAAAGATTCGAATATCTTGATGACTTATGTGATAAATGCAATAGAAGTGGTCAAAATTATGATGAATTCTGGTTTCGTCCAACCCTGAAGAATTCATATGTTGATAAGAATAAAAGGCCACAACAAGTTTATATGAAAGGAACAGTAGTTGGAAAATCTTCTATTTGGAATATACAAAACAATGAAGTAAAGAAAACTGTGAAAGAAACTATTACCAAGAGAAAGTTTGATCTACACTCCAATATTGTCATTTCAAGTAAGAAAATATTCATCTACTATAGAAAGAATGGTCATACCATGGATCACTACAAACAATCCATGGAAATTAATGTAAGCTAGCTAAAATTAAAAAGAGGATCAATCCAGGAGAATTCGGGATTGATTGGAAACATTCTTAAATATAAATTTGATATGTTTCCAAATAAAGGTAACTTTAAAACATTGAATAATCCATGTGGAATCTTCAAACTAGTATATGTCCAGAAGGAATGTTTAGTTATCTATCCTAATCAATTGAAATTTGCTAGAGGACTGAAAAACGATGAAGAGGATGTACTAGCTAATGAAAATGAAAAAGGGGAAACGTATTATTCCACATGAATATGTGGTCAAATTTCATGAGAGGTTGTCATCACATGACCACACAAGTGTCTCACATGTACTTTATGGAAGCTGCAAGTAGGTCGGACATCATGCAAACAAATTTATAACTGTTTTACCTTCTCAAATGGAGATGTTGAAAATTGAAAAACATGCACCAGTGGAAGCTACTTCACTACTGGAAGATGTAAGGAAAAACAATCCCCACATGTTGAAGGTGAATGGAAGTAAAGTTCCATGCTAAAAATGAGAGATCAAAATGTAAAATTGAGATGAGAACCCAACATGAAGAGTACTAGACACATTAGAGCTACAAGGAAATGAGTTCTTGGGTTGAGAGAAAATTCTCATCCCTATTTCTCCTATTATGAAACTCACATGTGTTACATATTATTCACTTAAATTTTTGTCATATATATGGGCTTAAATTATTGGTAATTAAAGTTTTAGGTAATTCTAAATATGACAATAGTATTAACAATGTTTAGAACAACATGTTAGACTCATTTTTCATGATTTGATAATTACTTGAAGTGTTCCATAGTGGAAGATTATCAACAAGAATATCTTGAAGATTATCTAATGATATTTTCCCCCATGATGAATCAAAGAGATTTCACCCCTTGATGGGGAGGAAATATAAAGGATATGATATCAAGGATTATGTCCTGAAAAATATTGTAATTCATACCATCTAAAAAAGATGGAACCTGAGGTATTCCAATCACACATTCATCCCTTTTTCTTAATTGTATTTATCATATCAATTAAGGGGGTGTGATTGATTGATGACAAGATGGGATGAAAGGGGTAGCTTTATCTTTTCACTTGAACTTTTTAATAATTTTGGTAAATTATGTGTAGGATTTATCATTTATTTGATAAATCTGAATATCTCTAATCCCTTGGTAAAGAATTGATACACTCTGAAAATTATTTCACATGTATAGTTGTTTATGGACAGCACTGAAAACATTATCCATATCTCTCTTGTTTTCTACACTGGGTTATCCCAAGTAGAATTAGAGTTGACTAAATAAAAGGACTTTTCTATGTGAACCATGTGACATTATCCCTCTCTCAAAAATATTCAAGAAGATATTATTTAATGGGCGGATAACATGTTTCTTAACAAAACCCACTAAAGCTTTGCATTTTGTTTCCAATAAGGGGGATAAAATATTGGCACACATATTTACCCATACAATTTGTTCCTATGAGATATTGAAAACAAAATGAAATAGGAGAGATTGTAGAGCATAATGTTGCATTTTTAGTCTATAAGGTGTTAATATGTGTATGGAAAGGTAATGGTTGAAGTTGTGATGATGATATAAGTAGAGATACTTAATGTAATCTTTTTGACTCAATAAATAGACAAATTTGATAATGATGATGTTATATGAGAACTAATGGTACTTTGAGAATTAATATTTTACACTGGATGTCATGCTTGATCATTCTCCATAGCAAATCAGATGATTGTTTGTGCTGATCTTCAAAGACAAATACTTGTGTTAAAGACCAAAAATTATTGAATACAATGTTTCTATGCATTGTGTTTCAATACATGAGGGAGTGAAGAGTAACACTATCCATGGTTAGATGAAGGAAGATGGGTTAAGGTCTATGGAATTAAAATTACAAAGATAATTAAGGACTTCAATGAATGGACATATGAGGATAAGAGCCATTTGTTTGAAGATGAAGAAAGCATGCATAATGGAATTCATAATACATGAAGATGACAATATTAAAATAAAAGAAATTAATAAAACAAAAAGAGAAACCAAGCATGGGTTTGGAATAAACAAATCAAACCATTCATGATTTGAAGGTGTCCATGCACTTACATTTTTTATTGAAACTTTGTTAAACAAAGTTAATATGTGGCTTACTAAAAAATATAGTTCCAACCAAGAAAAATACTAGCCAGCCTCAGCCTCAGGATCATGCAATAAATTGGGTCAATTTCTTTCAAGGAGGCCAACGAAGTATGACCGTAAGAGTCATGCATATGTGGGATGTGTATAAGCCCGTTGGAGCACACGAGCTGAAGCCCGAGAATAGTGAGGGAAAAAGGCTCATAGGTGAAGGGAGAAAAGGGTGGGCACAAAGCGTTCCCATAGTGAACATGATATAGGGCGGTACCATGAGGGGAGTGGGATAATTCTAGAAAATGGTAGTGTCACTTTGGTTTATAAACCATGGGAAATCCGTACGGAGTTTCGATGTGGGACGCATTTTTTAACTAGTAGAAGCAATCCATGTCCTTCATCTAAACTCATGAGTAATATGATCCACTCAACTAATCAATGTTTTGTGCATCTAATAACCGTTTTCCATTATCCAATATAATTCGATCCAACGATTTATTATCAACCACGGTGTCACCTTCAACCTCTGATCCACCCAACGTCATTGTACAACCGGAGCACAACTGCACCTCCAGGATCTTGCTTTCGACCACCTTTGTTGCTCGAATAAAATGAAAGAGAATTATCTAGACGTCATGAATAGATTCATTCAATTATTTGTGCATGCATTTAATGTATCACAAATAATGAGTGTGTGACGATGAAAACATATTCGCTGGAGGCCGCATCATCTCGAGAATATTATTTTCATGCATTCATAAACACATGCACATAACGATCATAAAAAAAAGGAGTCGGTTTTCAAAAGAAATATCCCATGAAATTTGGCATATAATATCCATGTTAAAAAATATTCAAATACCAAATATCTTGAGTATTAAATGATTTGAACCGCATTGCATATCATGAAGTATTTGAACGTGGAGCTATGCTTGATCCACACCTATAAAAAGAGAAGTCCCTCAACCGATTTTGTGGTTGAGGATACTGAGAAATCTCTTGTTTCTCTATAGAAACAGATCACCGATCAGAGGTTCCACTCATATATTATATGATAAGGAGCATAGTTTCTGTGATCATTCAAAAAGGGAAGTGAACTCTTGAACTGTCCTTGCGAAGAAGGGAAGACTGCACCATCTATGCGAAAGATAATTGTGAGCACGTGATAAGTTCTATCAAACCTTCATTGTGTTTTTTGAAGAAGATCCCACAAACACATAATTGGTTATTAAATAAACTTATTTTCCATTTCAAAGTTAGAACCATGAACCACCCCTAGTTCTATGAAGGAGATCCATGCGAACCCTTTGCGTGAGGAAGAAGAATCGTGCTCCACTGGAGAGTCATTTGAATAAGAAAAAGGAGGTCGGTATACATTTTCATACACCTATGTGTATGATTTGAAGAATCTTGAATCATTGTGTATGTACACATGTGAAGGAGAATCTATTCAAAATCTTAAACCCATTTTGGGTTGAAGAAGATCACATATAAAGTGGGCAGTGCATGTGTAAACAAGTAAAGGCATGCACTCTTTCTTGCAGATGCATGTGTGAAATCTTTTAAAGAAGTGAAGAAAGTTCATATTCATATGCATGATTTGAAGAATCCGGAATTTTGAGTGAAAAGTCAACATTGAGTTTCACCAATAAGAAATTTCATGCACATACATAACGTGCATACATTTAACCCAAATTAAAAATAACAAGTGTTTGTCTGGAAAGAATCAAAAGAAGAAGGAAGTGAATGTGTGAATATTGAGAGAAGCACAAAGTGGATAATTCATGTGTAATTGCATGAACCACACACATTGAACCTAAAATATTTATACAAGAGAATAGTGTGTGCTTAGGTTGACAAGATACATATTAAACATGCATTCAATCAAGCATAAATTCATTCACGTGCGAGAAAACATTAAGATATCCAAAACCAAGAAGTTGGGATGCCATTAAACACATGAATGAAGTCAATGAGTATTGAGAATAAATATATGGTGTAGTTAAAGAAGATATTATAACCTATTTGATAGTGTTTCAGAATATAAGAAGACATACATTGATAATGTTGTGAAATATCTCTCTTGCATATTGATATTCTGGAAGAATTTGTGTTCACCACTTACACACATATAAGTGAGGCCATGTTTTTCATCAAAATTAGAAATAATTGATTAAGAATTGTTGTATTTATGACTTATCAGAAAGGTTATCTGAATTATTGAACAAGGAAAACATGCCTTACTAATGGCTGTTGAAAATTCTTGAAGAGATAGAGGGGAAATTATGATTTAGAAAGCTCATGGGGAAATATCATCAGACAATCTATAGTGAATCAAATAGAACTCAAAGAAATAATCTTCTCGTGTGACTCAAGATCTAAAAGAATACTTTGTGATTCAGAGAGGAGAATAATTATTTAGTGGGACTCTTAAGAAGGAAACTAGACTCTGGTAGCACTATGGGATGCAGTATAATGACCCTCCTATGGGACTTGGGAGAGATATAGTGTGACTCTGTATCAACCATTATAATTGATAATAAGATTATAGTGGTGAATCTGTGTTGGGGGGAATGACCAACACAGCAAGGAGTAGGTCTTTGAACTGATCCATGTAAATCCTTATGTTTAGCACCTTTTTATTTATAGCATCATTTGAGGTAAGGATGAGAGGCACAATAAGAGTGGATCAAGGATTTAACCATCCATAGGGGTTTTATTAAAAAGAATCAATTTATAAAACGTATAAATGGATCAATAATTAACCCCCTCCTAGTGATTCACATATATCAGGGAGCTTTAGTATTGAAAGAGGTGAAGAACTCTAATTAGTTGCGATGAAGTTGGAGAGTAAAATCTAACTTAACCTGATTTTGTGCAATAAAGGAAATAGAGGGTTCAATCCATCCAACAATACATAAAATCATCTTATATTCAATAGAATAAATATGATGACAACCACTGATGGGATGTTGAGATTGAATTAGTTGGTAATTTTTTCCTTAGAATATCACGATGGAAATGATTCATGTGTTTTAGAATTAATGGGAAGCATAAAACAAGGTGCATTTCCCATTTTAGATCATTGATATCTTTGGATTAGTGGCCCATCAGCACAAAAATCCATCTATCGTATCTCAAGAGCATGATTTAGTCCATGTACCCTTCTAGAGGAAGTACATACGAGATCCCTCACATGTACTGAATGTAGAGTTGGCATAGTTAGAAGATGATCTCTCTTTTGAGGAGTAGCTGATAATGATTTTTTTGCAAATAGATAAAGTTATATTCAATAAGACCACTCATGTGGTCAAGGTATTATTGAGAAACCATAAGTACGAAGTTGTGATATGGGAATCGGAGGAAGCAATGAAGGTGAAGAACCATCACCCTTTGTCACCTTAGTATGTAAAACAAAATTTAGTGAATGAAATTTAAAAAGGGGAGAAGAATGTAATGACCCAAAATTTTATCAATGGAGTTTTCCATCTATTATTTATGTCACATAACAAATGAATCACATATAAAAACTTATAAAGTCATCAGACTCATAAATGAAGAATAAAATAAGTTATATTATTAAAATTAAGGAACATATACCGATAGAATATTAACCTGACCATTTGAATAGTAATACAATCATTAGGAATATTAATCCTAAAATTAGAATATTAACCACATCTATGAATCTCCAAATAAAATTTTGGTATCTTATAAGTGAAATTTTTGGCGTTGTCTCCCACCCTCCATCACTTCCAGTCTATCCTCTTCCAGTGTATCTGCGAACGGACCTTCTCCCCACTATTTCTCCCTCCCGCCTCCCTATTATGGCCCCTTTTGGCTCCCTGGCCCCATGAACCCAGCTTAGGTGTTCTATGGTGCGTGTCTCTATAGATCCTAGCATAGAGCGGCATTTTCTATTCATTTCACCCCAGATCTCTTCTCTGGTGGTGGCGTCAGACCTCATTAGCAGTTCTTCTAGCCCTGGGTGGCATCGATTTTCCCTTGACGGTCTTGTGGCATATGGTTCATTGATTATGGTTGGTGGTTTGGTGGGTCATAGCTTCGGTGGTGTCGCAGGAGGCGCTCTGGTGGTGGTGGGGTTGGAAGAGGGCTTGCTTAGTCCGGCCTCGTCTCAAGGTGCCTAGTGATGCGGCTCTTAGTTGTGTTATGCTAGTACTCATGTGCAGTCAAGGTGAAGGTTTCGTTGGTTGATGATTTTTCTGCATAGGTGATTTCTCTATGGTTGTCTGTTTGATTGGCGTTGAATTGAGTATGTGGAACTATGATTCTCTACATGGCTTCTGTGGTCCACGGTCAAGGATTCTTGCATCATGTTCATCCTCAAAGGGTGGCTTCTGATGGGGTTCGGAGCATGGAGTTTTCTCCTGACCACTGCAATTCGTATTTGGATATTTTGAGGGGGTATGTCCTTGGCCATCGGTATCGAGCTCGTGCATTTTTTGCATGGAATACCTTGTTGAACTGTGATGGAAAGGTGGATGTCGATCTTAACATTTTTTATGTTAGTTGGGGATTTTCTTTATTGTGAAATGGGTGCTTATGGCCTAAATTTGGACTTTGTGTGTCCTTATGTCTTTGAAGTCTTGTTGGGTTCCCTCTCGGCCCTTAAAAGGGGGTCTTTCTTAATATATATAAATAACTATTTTAAAAATGATAAACTAAGTGATGGTATTTTTATGAAACAAAAATTTTTGTTTACAATTTTATAATTAATATAATGATTAAAAAGAAAACTTATTTTCCCAGAATATATTCATAAATTAATTTTTTTATTACAATTATAAGATAATTTTATTATGTCTTAATAATTTTTTTAAACGGTCATAAAATAGAACATAGTATTAAAAAGGGTTTTTCTGAATAAATGATGATTGTATTTAAAAATTAAATTTCATATATTTTTAATATTATATTCAAATAATAGATTCTATTTTTGAAATCTATGTGTAAAAAATTGTTTAGGTTGAATTTTTTTGGATTTATCTAAAATAGTTGATTTTTTTGTGAATAATGATATATAGGGATTTACAATATTTAACATTTAAAAAATTAATTTTTGGTCATGAGTGATTTAATATACAATTATTTAGAAATAACATGCACTAGTAACAATACATAGTGATTGGAATCAACAATATTGACAGTCTTGAGCCAAAATAATAAACTAATGAATAAAATAATCAAAAACACCCATCTCCTCACCTAATAAATACTACCCCTCCACACATACTTTCTTTAGACCTTATAAGATTTTATTTTTAATAATATTCATATAAACTTATCTCCCAATACTCTTCCTCGTATCCTAGTATTTTGGTCTCACAAAAATAAAAAACCATGTTCCCTTTAGAGGTTCTCAAGGAGACAACATTCAAGAGGTAAATTCCTCAATACTTCTCTTTTAATTTCTTCTCTTTTGTTATCCTCTACTCATCCCCCTTTATTAAAAGTATCATGGTAACTCTATTATCATATATATACTATAATTTTGTTATTTTAATCGAATATCCATCATCAAATCCCTTCCTCTCCTCTTTTTATTCTAAAAATGATAACTTTGTCTGTGACGTGTCGATTCACCACCTTCATGGATGTTGAGTTTTCATTTTCCATTACCACATTCAATGTTGGTCATTAAACCATTATAAAGGGTAAAAAATATTATAATATTCACATTATAACTTCTTAATTTTCTATAACTAGTTGATAAACATAATATTTAAAAAAACTAAAATATTTCTTGATGGATGGGAAAACATCGAAAATAAACTAAAAAACTATCATTCATATCAAGTTGTTCATACTAATATAATAAAAAAATAATATATTACACTATTTAAGAATATAGAAGTTAATTAAACACACATAATTTAACTTCTATATAATTATTATCATTTTACAACAACATCCATATTTATTTAAAAGTTAAACGACCTTGAAACCATTCAATCAAATGCTCCCAAAACGTTGAAATTGAACACTATAACTAATCAAAATAGCAATAAATGAAATTAATAAAATTATAATAAATTGAATACATGTATAAGACACTCTGAATTAAGTAATTAAATAATATAATTTTATTATTTAGGATATTAAATTCATATTCATTATTCATTCAGACATAAGGTATGGGGTTTCTCGAACCCAACTCCATTTCTTTGGGTTATTCCTTTTTTAGGAAAACTTTCAGTGTGGATATTAATTTAATATTACCATAATGTAATTGAATTCACTTCCCTATTATTAATTGGGGTATACATGTTTCCTCCTTGATTTTATGATAAATACAAAACATTTCTAAAATAACTCTTCTTTTCTAAACAAATCTTCATTCCTCTTGAGTTATTTCTTGAGTTCTTCCAACTTTTATCAAGATTGATGATTTATAAACTAGATATGATATGAAATTAACTTTTGGGAGGACCAAGGTTTATTCATTATTGTATTATTTATTAAATAATTATAAAACACAATTATTTTCATGGGTTATCTCATGAATATTATTGTTATATATGGCATGCATGATTATGTAAATTTTATGATGTGATGGGTGGGCCTAGAATTGCATAACCCTCAAATAAATTGGGTAATGTGATGTATATAATGAGATAATATTCAATATGAGTGAACATGAATCTATCATTGTTTATAATGATGATTTTATTATTATGAAAATATGTTATGTGTGAACATTATGTTATCTTTGTTCGCAACTATTTGTGGTATTTGACCACCAAGACATGATATTTCATTTTTATTAATTTGTAAACTCCATGCCTTTATCAAATTTTTCAGACCATGATAATTTTTTTGATCTTATTCTTCTAGAATGATGATTATGATTTTACTCACCCATGTTATATCGATTTATGCCTTTTTTAATGCTATTAATAGGATTTTAGCTCACCCCTTTCATTGATGTATATCCTCGGGTGATTACATGTTATAAGGGGGATATGATCTTTTAAGGATAAATATGGAGGAATGAAGTAAATTATTATGTTTTATTATGTTCAGTTAATGTATGAGACTAATATTCTTAAGACAAAAACCTTTTGAGCTCGTATTTGTATCGCTATTGTGTTTTTCATGATTAAAATAATGTAATAGTCATGTAATAAAAAGTAGTATATCTATATGTATCATGTGTGATAAGGAATCTTTGATACATGTCTTGAATGGAAGGTGTAAAAATGGGTTTATCTGATTTATGGAAAGGATAATTACCATACTTGATGTTATAAAAGTTACAATTTTACTAGGTTGGATCCAAAGGAATGTGTTGGGCATTGCCCATGAGATCATGGGTCCTATTGGTGACTAAAAATGGTGGAGATAAATATTTTCCAGAGGTTTGTAATTACTTGGATAGAGAATTCCATTTCACTATTATTGTACAATATCACCATTAATGTTTTTTTTGACATGATCAGTGTCTAGTGAATTGGCATTGAGAACTCGATGTGGGGGAGGCAACTATAGAATTAGTGGAATATGGGATGGTGATGACCATTAGTTTAGAGGAGGTTATCATCATAGATATATATATTTTATGGTTTGAGAGACTATTAAATGGGGTTTTTGGCTCATCATGATATCGAGTTCAAAGGGTCGAGATTGTGGGAGGTTGGATATAATGAATCCCTGGGATATTGGGATGTGAAACTGCTGGTTTCTAAATAATTGGTCGTTTGAGGGACATGTTATATGTTTATGGGAATGCTGATGGGATGTTAGATCTATTTAATGGGTTCTCATGTAAATTCATATTGGTAATGATATTGTGTTTATTTGGTAATCATTAGATCATGATTCCATGGGGTATGGTAATAGATAGAGAGTGAGGGTTCCTCCAGTATGAAAGAGCCTGGATATATCGTTCCACTCTGGCGTTGGATAAAGCGTGTAAATGCATAATTGTGAATATTAAGAATAAGATAATGGGTTTATTTTATGTGTGAGTAGATGTTGTTTATTTAAATTCATCATAAATAGGTATAGGTATGGATGTAATATAAGGACACATTGGTGGTGGGCTACTGAGATAACACTCACACCCCACACAAGCCCCTTAAGGTGCATGCAGACTTTATGGACTTGATAGTGTGAATGATATTCATATTTTGGTTTATAGAATATGGATATTGGATGTGGAAAGGGTGTAAAAGATTGATAGTATAGATTATTGGAGATGAACCATATGATTACTTTGTGCCAAGTTGGTGTTTCTATTTTTGGTTTTTCTTTGATACATATATGATCAATCCATTTCTAATATTGTATGATTTGAAATGACAGCCATGATATGTAGATATAATCTTATATATATTAGGGGTTAACCTTTGACTTGTTAGTACTATTGTTTCATATCTCTTCCACTGGGTTTGGTTGACTACTTCTGTAGTGAAATTATTATGAAGATTATTATTATTATTATCACTATAGGGTATAGTCTCCCCATAAAAACACAATAGAACCTCACTAATGGTTAGAAAACTTTTACATTTAGGGAGGCATGCCTATTTCTAGGTGGTGCAGTTTCCAAGAGCTCTAGTTTAGGGACTCTTGTGTCGAGGTTTTACAATAACCTTGAATTTTAGTTTTCAAAATAGAGTAATGGTTATATTTTTTGAATTAAAAGAGTTTAATAAAAAGGAATATAGTTAGGTAAATCATTTTTTATAAGTTTTTTTATTATGATTATAATTTATATACTCATAGTATAAATTTTTTGATTATTTAATAAATGAAATCAGTAGAAATGAATTTAACAATTAGTTTGAAGGACAATTTCTTAGTCATTTGAATGAAAAATTAAATAGGAAATGATATGGAGTAAAAAATATTGTGGTTATTCCTAACAATCAATATATAGTTATGATGAAAAACCTGAACTTAGTTTATTCGTTAACACACAAAATAAGGGAAAAATGAAGTCTCATGGAATTTTAGATGATAAGTATCATGAACATTAAAAATATTCAACTTTAAATATGTCTCAAATTTTGAGAAAATAACCAAAGAAAATATATCAACAGATTTGAATGATGTTTGATATTTGGAATATAGGGCATAGATAAATAAACTATCATAAAAAATGATTATATATTTTTACACAATCAATGTGAATAAAATTATTTATAAGTAATCAATTGTGTTTTTTATATATGGGGGGTATGGAAATTATTAAAATCGATGACCTAGGAAGATATATCATGAACAGGGTTAACAAGATCACATGAATAATGATCTCACAAGGCAATATATAGGAGAGGAAGGAATTTTGAATAATATATAAAATATTTTAATTGTTTTAATTGTTTTTATTATGTTTAAATTAGAAAATATGAATAGGTTTAGATTGATTAATTTTATGAAGATTTATATTATTGATTATAATAATGACGTATTAAGATATATGGTGACGAATGATGGGTAATGTACTATGAATTAAGTTGATTAATTTATGTTTTTACAGATAGGGGTTCATGATTTCTGATGTAGTGGAATTTTATTTAAGGGTTAATAAATTTTAGGAGTACCATAAGTTCATATGTAAAGATTTTACATTACAAATACTCTCATACATATATATTGTATATTAATAGATAAATATTAATTTAATAACATATGGATACAATCAATAAATTTATAGGTTTTTTCCTTTGAAAACATTGAATCATTATCAATTGGTTTATAGGTGAACTATATCTTCTCCCACTGAGTTCTTCATATATATGAACCGTATTATACTGATCATATATAAAATAAATCTTCACAACATGGGAAATAAAATATAATAAATTGAGACCTTAAATTATTATTAATGGTAACCATGTGATATGTCAATGATAAAATAATAATAACATGATAATAAGTGTATTTGATGAAATTCTAAACATTTGAAAACCATACATTTTATATCAATGATCATAAACAGGTTTTATGTAATAAATATTGGTAGATCATAAGACATTAATTATAAAGGAATAAAATTATATAATTCAAGAGAGGATGTCATAGGAATAAGACATATATTTTTTGATACATATAATATAATAACATTGTGAACATGTATAAACATAAGTATGAACACCCATTTAATTATATACCTAGAATCAATCCCTTACATAATCCAAGGGAAGAGAATTTACACTTTCACATATAATTTTGAGTAGGAAGTCAGGTTCACACATAAAATATCATTACCCAATTTATTGGATGGAGATATATGTCCCATCCATCCTTGGTTATAACATGATAACTATCCATGGTTGTAATATAACTGTCGCCCTTAGTTATAATGTGACCACTGTGACTAGATATAACATAATCCCCATACTTGGTCATAACATAACCACTATGAAATAATTAAAACCATATATATGGGTTCAAAAAGATCATAAAAAATCATTATATCAGAACTAATGAAAATTAATGGGTTTCATACACATTTCTTCATTGTATAACCCATAGAAAAGTAATGGGTTTCACAAATAGATTTTTACCATAAAAAGCATCTATTTGAATGATAAAAATGTTATCATTAGATAATATACCCAGTAAAGATTTAGTAACATCAGTGGATCTTATCTTATATGGAAAGGTATTTTGAAAAATCACTTGAAACTTAAAATGAGTAAAAGAACCTTTATTTTTAAATTAGTTTTAAAAAATATATAAAATATATTAGAAATTATTATATATTAAAATAAAAATTAAAAATTACAAAGGATTATCTAAACCATTTATTGTTCATGATGGTGGAAAATTTCATTCATGTCATACACATTAAAACAAATATTCCTTTTATATTTTCAATAAATGCCAAACATGCCTTTTTTGGAAAATGTCATGAAGATTACTTTTACAACATTTTGTAAAAAAACAATAAAAATGGATAAAAATAACTCGAAAAATATTTTTATAATAGTAAAACATTATTTAAATCTATTTTCTAAAAAATGAAAAAAAAAGAAAAAATATTTTTTGACCTAAAAGAGATAAAATTATATTTCTTAAAAATATCTTCTGCAATATTTAGTGTATAAAGAATGCAAAATGAATGGAAAAAATAAATTCTCAAGAAATAACCAGAGGGGGAGAAATTTAATGTTTTTATATAGATATATATCATAA
Organism: Viscum album; assembly: GCA_963277665.1. Lineage (NCBI taxonomy): Eukaryota > Viridiplantae > Streptophyta > Magnoliopsida > Santalales > Viscaceae > Viscum > Viscum album. The sequence goes on from OY728139.1 coordinate 293,815,172, forward strand.
TATTTCATTATTACAAGTACGTTCATAAAGAATATTGAATAAATATTTAGATTGTAACATAAAGAATTTACCACATTGGTATCTTTTGAATCATAAGCGCCCTGAAAAAATAAATTTTAAAAAAAAATTATGCAGATAAATAAATTGTTGATATAAGATTCAAAATTTTCTCTTCATAAAATTAAAAAATAATATAGGTGAATATGATAACATAAGTCCCAAAAAAGTAAATTTGAGACAAAAATACCTTACCCTAAGTCTCAACTCCCTTACTACATGTTCACACCTCTTCTTATTTGGAGAACATGTTTAGGAGCATACCTATGGATTTCATATGAGGGTTTCCTAATCAAAACATGGATTATATCAAGTGTATAGGGAAGTTAGGATGATATTTTGGTATTGATTGGTTGAGCCAATGGGTTTTGGAAGTGTTAATTGGGTTTGAGAGGGGGTGAACTTTTATAAGTGGAGGAGAGGACGTGCATGGAATTTTTTTAAAATAATGAACTGTAAAAATATTTTACATATTCTAAAAGTCTCCAAAATGGTTCATTATAAAACCTTTTGAGGTGATTTTACCCCTTAAACATTTACTTTTACCCCCTCAAGACCCATTTTAACCTTAACGCGGTAATTAATATTGAATGTTTTAATAATTAATTTTGACAAAATTAAGTTGAATTTGTTATATAATATTAATTTTGATGATTTGAAATATATAATAAATTTTTCTAAATTGCATTCATAGGGGTTGAAATTTTATAATTTAAAATTGATCCCAAAAATGTGATGAAAAATTGTTTTCACAAGAGAAATGTTTTTGAAAATAAAATGTTTTTATATCGAAATTCAATATGAAATTTATTATAATGACCAATATTGGATTAATTATAATATAAATTCTATAAGTTTATATTCTAAACCATTTAAAACAAAATTTAACCTTATAAATACTTTAAACATAAATTATTTTTTCAATAAAACTAGTACATTTCATTATTATTTGAAAATTTAATCTTTAAAAAATACCAAAAAATCACCCAATGAAATTTTTTAGAAGATGAATAAAAAATTATATAAATTTTTTTGAATTAATTTTATACAGGATTCTAATTTATTTTATTTTTTTGTTACAAAAATAAATACAAATCATTTTTTAAGAAAACTAGTATTTTTTAAAGAATATAATACATTAATAAAAATTATGTACATTCCTATGAATATGATTTATTTGGGTAAAAAAACTATACATACTTTAAAAATGTGTTAATTTATATTCATACAGTCATGTTTAATGAATGTAATAATTATTGTATTTATATAATAATATTAATAGCTTGTCATGGTTCATTAAAACTCAATGTTGTGTGTACCACAAGCTATCAAAAATATTAAATTTATTCATAAAATAAATTACTAAAATATATGGTATTTCATTATAGTCCCATTGAAATGAATTCCACCCTCTATATTCTATAACATTAGTAAAATCATTTATAGATACTTCATTCTCATTAAATCCCCAATTTCCCATATAGTTTATTGAAGCTGGTGGTTTCTCTACAAAATTATAACATTGTTATTGGTCTTGTTTTATAGAAAATTATCTTTGAGATACATAATCTCTGAATGATTCTAATCAAAATAAATACCATGCTCAAGTGGTATGACCTTGGAGTTTAGTAAATGTGATGGATCAGATATATACTTCATTAAGAGAGGTAGATATTACACATCGTAAGTGTAAGAAAGAATTGGTGGAAGATGGAAACAATAAGTTGTGGTCCTAATACAATCAATAATTTAAAAGGGACTAATAAACCTTGGGATCCATTTTCATTCTTTCTAAATATAATTACCACATTCAATAGATAAATTCATAGAATCACATTTTCACTAACTTCAATTTCCATTTCATTTAGGTGATTATTAGCCTAAATTTTTAATTGAATTTTTTCTTCCCTTATGTGTTATTGAATTAATGTAACGTTATATGCCATATATTTATCTATATTATCACCCAAAATCATTATTTCTCCAAATTCATTGAAATACATTAGAATTTTACACTTAATTCCATAGGGGGCTTCATAAGGAGGCATATGAATGGTCGAGTGAAAGTTATTGTTGTATGAAAAGTCAACCTATGGAAGTTTTTGATCTCAATAACCATTTAAATTTATTGAAAATTATATAAACATATTCTATAGTGTTTGAAGTTTTCACTCATACTAGCTATCTTTCTGATTATGATACACATTGTTAAAACTGAAATCCATATAAAAATCCAACTGAGTACTTTTCCATAATATTTAGGTAAACGTCATATACCAATTAGACATTATAAAATTTTTTACTCCATCAAACCTCACCAAATTATAAATGTATATCCTATAAAGCTAATTTATATAGAAAACATCTCTGATAGTGACGATGTGAATGGAATTTTTAAGGAAAATGACTATAACCCATATAGTATTTTACATTATATATGTTCTAGGTATTCAAATAAAAAAAATCCAAGGTCATGTATTCCAAATTTCATTCTTGTATAGGTAATGTTTGTAACATCCTCATATAAGTTTCCCTATCATATTTAACATAATGACATTCAAAGTACCATTAAACAGACTCTAAAATATCTCTCTTATTTCCATCCCACAAAGAAGAAACTTAAAAATATCTAAAAATCTATTAACTTTTAGGATTAATAGAGAATAAAGAAATATGAGTATCATCTAAGAGATCCTATTTTAAATATTGTATGGATGAAAGATATAAGTTATTTAATAAACTGAAAATTTTATCATGATAATGGTCAATATAAAGAACAATTATTACTTTCTTTTGCATCTCAATATATTCTTTTTCACATATTTAGTATTTTTTTGTATGGATTGAAGAACACTAATTTTATAATGGTAAGAGTTGTCCCTATCCTTCTGGATTTATAAATAAATCCACTAAAAAATAGAAATATTGTATCTCTTTTCATCCTCATTATGGATAAGCTAGACTGATCCTTTCGACTCAAAGCATCAACCTCCTTGTTTGATTTCATAGGGTGGTAGTGTATTGAGTAGTTATAATACTTAATCATATCTAACTATCTATTTTGAAACATATTAAACTCTTTATGTATTAATAAATAATTTAAATTTTTTCAATTCATATATATATATATAATATTTCTCTATAAAGATAATGCCTTCTAATATTCAAATGAAAAAACTATCACAGCCAACTAAAAATCATATGTTGGGTAATTTATCTCATGAACCTTCAATTTTCATGATTCATAAGTTATAACCAGTTCATTATAAATGGGAACTCATAAAAACCTTTTTTGGATGAATAAATACCATTTTTAACCCCTTCTCCATTATATGGTAATTTTGTATTAGGTTCACTGATTAATATTCTCTTTATATCCTTAAAATTTTCCTCATATTCATATTTCCATAAAAATATAGGTCCCTTCAAGGTGACTGGATTATATATTTCTAGGATATTATACACAAACCACTGATAATATCCATCCAAACAAAGAAAACAATGGTCATATATATTGGATGATGGTCTAGGAAAATGTTCAATAGCCTCCTCATTCGATAAATCCATTGATATACCATCATATGATATTATATTACACAAATATGAAATATTTGGTAGCAAAAATTTACAATTCTTATGTGTTTCATAGATTCATTCCCTCTTTTGGGTATTTAGAATAATCCTCAAAGTATCTTCATGATCTTCTTCAGTCTTTCAATATATAAAAATATAACCAATAAATACTACCTTAATGTATTCAATATAATCTCTAATGACTCAAATTGTAAACTAAATGATGATAGTGGGGGTATTTGTAGGGAAAAAAATAATCACAATATACTCTTATTTTCCATGCCTTGCATGAAATATTTTCTATGATATATCTTCCTTCTTGAAAAAAAGTCGATGATATCCTGAATTAAGTTCAATATATTAATTTATTGAGCTCTATATAGTGGATAAATAAAATAGTTAATATGAGGTAGAGGGTATTTCTTCTTGACTAGGACCTTGTCCATTTTCTTCTAATCAATGAAGAGTCACATTGACCCATTTTTATTTTAAACATAAAATCTCCATTCACCATATGGTGACACACTTGGTTGAATGAATCAATTTTCAATGTTATTTTTTAGTTTCTTATTCAATTCCAATAACTCTATCATGGATATTCTACAGGGATTCATTGATATAGCTGTTTTAGTTGGTATGGGTTATGTTGAAAAATAAACATCAAGATTTAATGTCAGACTAAGAAACTATTCTATAATTACTTCATCAAAATCATGCACAATATTTATATTATCTATGTTGATTATTTCCCCACCCATTTGAGATGAAATCCAATTTTGAATTGGAATCAAGACCCATTAAATGGATGTGATAACCATTAAAAGTTAATACCCATATTCATAATAATAGATGATTATATGTTGTCTTTGAATATCAAATGTTACTTCCACTACTTGGAAATAGATGTGGAATTTATGTAGAGAAAATCAATCATTCCTAGAATAACATTAAATACAACTAGATAGAGAATTACATGATTTTCAGGAAGAACATTCCCACAAAATTAAACTAAAGATGAATCATATACATGAGATTTGATCAATATACCATTATGTTTTTTACCACTAAATAAACATATAACCATTAATGAGGTACTGTGATACTATTATAAAATTATTTTTATATAAATGATTTGGTTAGTTCAGAGTAAAATAATACATTAACAGTTATATAGTGAATGATAAGTATACCTTTCACCATGTTATTATTGTAACTTTCATCTAAAATAGTGATAGGATGATATTTTCTTTTGAACCTCATCTTAATAGGTTTTTCATTTAATTCATAATAATTAATCATTATATTCAAGCATTGGTTCTCAAAATTATTGTATATTTTCCATTTTAAGTGATGGAGTGTGGGTGATTCATTGTTAGGAGTCTTCTTCTCTACCAATACATTAACCAGCCAAGTCATTTTCTGTTAACATTCGTGGGCTCTATTACCAGCCTCACCACATTTAAAAAGAAGCATAGTACCACTAAAAAATCCCCATGATGTTTCTTACAACTTTAATTTTATATAGGGGACTAGAATTTTTTTTCCCCACGTGATTCATTCGAGTTCTCATGATACTCAATAATCCTTTTCTTATCAAAACCATGGGATTGGTGGGAATATCCAATTTCCATTTCATCCATAAGTAATCATTGAATAATTTATTTTTAACTACTAATATCTCTTATAGCTAACACATTTCATTGACTTGGTTTTAAGCCACCAAAGAACAGAGCAATTTTCTTTTATGGATGATGACTAGAAAAAATCATACACTGATAGTCCTATAAAATTAACTTCATACATACTAATAGATTCATCATAATTCTTCATAATATCATGAAATTGTTTCACCATTCCTATTTGTATAATATGAGGGAAATTTTTCTGAAAAATATTATCTTAAACACATAATATACCATGGATTTAGTATCTTCCTCTTGAATCATATTCTTAATAAGATCCCACCATTGAACAACTGTGACTTATAAAGGATAAAATCTCAAATTGAGTTTTAAATTATCTAAATGTTATAGAATATAAAATATCTTTTCTATGGTACATGCTCCTTAGAAACTAGAATATAAGTGGAAACACTAAAATATGGTGGAGATTTATCTATGAAGGACACAAAGAACATTGTTCCCTCCTTTTCTCATTTATAAGTTCATCATGATTCATAGATTGAGAATTTTTTCTGAGAATATCAATGAGATATTTTATACCATAACCCATAAAATTTCATTGATGGAGATCAAATTAATTTAATTTTCCATCACATTATGCATTATCATGTTTTATTAATAATCCATCAATTGATCTATACCAAAAAATGTAGTGTTAGAAACAATAATCATCATGGTAAACTACATAATCTTGAAAAATCATTTATATGATGCCTAAATCATACCAATACCTTTTAAATATATGGTAATTTAGTATTAACCTTTTTTATTCATTTTTATAATCTTTTCAAGTCCATAATGATAGTTTTTAAGGAAAATGTGTATTAACCAAGACATACCTCCCCCCTCCCCGAAAGTTCCAAACTAGTTTCACAATAAGGCCTATTGTGGTGTAACAAGTAATTCTATAATCAATATAGACATTACATTTTAAGAGTTATTAACCCCATGTACATTTGTTTCATAACCACATCCTCTTAAAATATATTGAAAAGGACGTATTTATAGGTTAACCACATAATCATTTTCCAACAATAAAAAATTGGATGTTATCCAACACTTAGGCTCAAAATTAGGGTTATCACTAATGTTTTCCCATCCTAGATTGAAATGGTTGATTAAAATTTCGTGTGGTACTATATGTAAGGAACAAAACATTTCATACATATATATAACATATTAATAGATAAATATTAATTACCTAACATATTGATAGATTCTAGAATCATATAGGTCTAGTGCCTTAGGAAACATTGAATTATAAAAAAAGGGTCCAAATGTGAACTACATCTACTCTGACTAAGTTCTTCATATATGGAACCATTCATATTATTATCATATATAAAAAATTTCACCATAAAATGAGGAATAAACCATAAAAAATATAGACTTTAAATTGGTAAAAAGGGTTAAAAAGGAATATATAAATGATCACTTAAGAATATAATGATCATAAGGGTAAGATAATAAGACCTTAAAATCTCAAAAACATACCATGCATATCATAAATAAAAAACATGATTCATGGAATAAATCCTAACAGTTAATAATACATGAATTATAATAGAATATCCATGAGATAATAACAACGGAGTGAAACATAGTTTTGTGGAATACACATAAACTTATATCATTGTGAACATGTATAAATAGAAACATGTTCGCTCATTTTATTAATGATATGAAATCAGGTCATCAATTAATCCTATGGACATTAATTTAGGTCCATAGACAAACCTATGAAAAAAATTCATGTTTGGTTATAACATATGATTACCTAATGTATTTAGGGGAGATATAGATCCCAGAACTCTTTATTTATAACATGACCACCATGAGTTTTTATAATGTTACCACCTTTCTTGGTTATATTGTGATCACATTCCTTATTTATAACACAAACATTATATTTGGTTATAACATAACCACAATCACATAATGAAATATATAAATATGTGTGATATTTTATCCTAAATCATTCATCATATCATAACCCATGAAGGTAAATGGGTGTCATTAATATTTCTTCATATTATAACCCGTTGAAAAAAAAGTGTTTCATAAAAATATTTTCCTCGTAAACATAAAAATATATAAGAAGAATAAGTATTATATCATTGGATAATATCCCTAGAGAAATATATTTGAAAATAAAGGGTATCAATTTAGATGGAAAATGATTTTAAAATATTAATCGAAACATTTCATGAGGAAAATAACCATTCTTGAAAATCAAATTATAAAACTAAAAATTAATAAAATATTTCAGAAATCACTTTATTTTAAAATAATAATTTAAATAAATAATGAAATATTTAAAACATTGAGTGGTTATGATGTTAGTAAATTTCACTCATTATGAAAATTTTAAAACAAATCTTCCATTCATATTTTCAGTAAAATCCAAATACAACTTTCTTGGAAAATGACATGATGAATTTTTTAAAACAATCTAAATATTTAAATATGGGTAAAAATGAATTTATAAAATCATTATTGAGTAGTAAAAAATATTTAAATTAATTTTATAAAGCAAGAAAATTGAGTAAAAATTTATTTTCAACCAAATAGAGAAATGAATTTAGTTTTCTATTAAGACATTCTTCTAAAATTATGAGTCTATAATGACTCAAAAAATTAAGGTAAAACATGTATTCTCAAGAAATATATAGAAGATAATAAATTATACATTATTATTGATTTATATATTATAATATTTCATCATCCAAATCATAATTTTAAAAAATCACAAAACAAATAAAATGATATTATAACAAAAACCAATTAGAATTTTTTTATCTTTTGAATCATAATACCCATGGTAGAATGACATTAAATGAGACTTTAAATATCATGAGGATAAAAAAAATTCATGATATTGCATTTAAAAGATTATTTATATACATATTATAAACTATGATGGGTTCATACTAGAATGATTGTCCAAAAGAAGGAAATTTGAGACAAAAAATCACTTACCATAAGTCTTGACTCCTTTCGTACACATCTAAACCTCCCCTTATTTAGAGAAAATATGTAGTTTTATATAAATATCTATTTAATGAGGGTTTTATAATCAACCCAATGAATCTTTGAGGAGTATATTTAAATAGGGATGATATTTGGGTATGGATTTGATGAGCCAAAGGGTTTTTGATGTGTGAAGAGCAGATGAGAGATGGTGGTAATTTATAATTTTTGGAAAAAAAACACATCGGATGTCTGAAAAAATAGTGTACCCATATTTTTCACATTCTAAAAGGATGAAAATGGGATATTTGTTAACCTTAGTGGTTATATAGTCAAATTAAGGCCACCTAATGGATTTTAGACATGTTTCAAGTTCAATATTTTGCTTATCATTATAGATGAAACCAAGTGAACCCGTTTTAATATTAATCATGATAATTAATTTTTAATGTTTAGTAATAATTTTGAGAAAAAAATTATGTTTCCATTATGAAATAATATTAATAATTCTAATTATAAATATGGAATCCATTTTTATAAATTTCATTCACATAAGTGAAATTCTTTAATTTAAAATTAAACTCATAGAGGTGATGAAAAAATGGTATTCCGAATAGAAAATATTTAAAAGCTAAAAATATTTTATATTTAAATTCAATATGAAAATTATTTCAATGAAATATATCATATTAATTATAATATAAATTTTATAATTTAACTTTTCAAACCCATTTAATAAAAAATTTGAACATATGAATTCATTAAGAAGAAATGAAGTATTCAATAAAAACCATTATTTTTCAATATTCATCAAAAAATTAATATTACATATAAGTATAAAAAATAAACCTTAAGATAATTTTGAAATTTTTAATCCAAAAAAAAATTAATTAAGTCAAATTCATTTTCTAAATGTTTCAAGAATTAATTTTATTACTTTTTTACAAAAATTAATACAAAACATTTTGTGAGTAAACAAGTATTTCTCAAAGCATATATAGACTTTACTAAAAATTAATTACTTTTTTATCAATGTAACTAAACATTATAAAAACAATTAAATTAATTTTTTAAAATTACTTTTTCATATTCATGTTTCCATTTTTAACAACTTGGAAATAATGATCGCATTTAAAAAGTAATATTAATAGTTTGTAACGATTCTTTAAAACTTAGTGTTACATAAAACACAATGTATCAAATAAATAAAATTTATTCAAAAAATATATATTTCATAAACTATTTGGGTGCAAAATTGATACCATTTTTGGACTAATATTATTCTATTATAAATCAATTGAAGATATTTGTCGATTTTATTGGTTTTTTGAAGAATACTTGATTATAAAATTGAAAACAATTAGAAATTTTATAGGATTTATTGTTATAATTAAGGATAAATGATTTTCGGAACATGTTGAGAAGTCAAATAGAAATCCTTGGGGTTGAAAATTGATTTCATGAATATGTTATTAAATCAATATATGAATTAGTTACACTATATTGGGAACATTATATGAATAAGTTAAACATAATATTATTTTTTATTATGGAATTTAATTTCAATATGGGTGATATTATTAGAGGAATAAATCTTGAGTAGACATTTATAAGTATATATGGTTTTTTTAAGTTTTATGTCTTGTTTATTATTATTATTTTGGAAAAGGAATAACATAATTTGTAGTTTATATGATTACATAACATATAATTTTAGTATGTTCCATTATGAGTGATTATTATTATTTAGATATAAATATTATGTTTGTTTTAGAATAATATTTCCCCAAATATTTCAAAACTTTTGGTTTAAAATTTGGTCACAAATATTTTGATGTTTTTAGGGTGATTTATTTATGGAATGATTTATGTTGAACTTTGGGTGTTATTTTTTGTGTTTCTATATTAATGTATTATTTCATCATATGAGTGTATCTTTCTTTATATCGTTGTGTATTTTAATAACTTGTTATAACCTTTTTTTGGTTTAGTAAATTCCTAGATATATTAAAAATAATCCTCTTTATGGATCTTATGGTCAATTAAATGTTAAATTTATATTAAATGTTCAACACGGTTATTTTCAAATTAGAATATGAGATGATGATAAGATGGAATAATACTCAAAACACAACCAATGGATGGAATAGATTATGTAGAATATAAAGAAATCAAGAATATATGTTTTCTAGTTATATATTTAGATGGTAAAGGGATTTCATAACTTAATCAAGATGATGATAAATCAATCATGTATTATGTGAAAAAATATTTCACATCTTATAAGGAAAGTTTTTGGGAAACTCATTCAAATGTTTTTTCATATAATGATATATACATTTTAACATCCCACCCATCACCCATTGGCGTGGGAAGAGGTAGAGGTTGTTAATTGGCCTTATAGAACATCCCCAAGACACCAATGGATAAAAATACATTTTGAGGTCCTAGAGAACATTTTGGATTTTATTTTTCAATTGAAATATAATCATCTATAAGATAATAATATAATTAAAAAATATCTATATGATCTATGAGTAAATAATAAAACTGAAAAAAAAAACCATGAAAACAACCACATCCAAGTACAAGAAAACAACATGTGACATAACCCATGGAATCAGAAGTATACAATACCCAAATACACCAAATAGAACCAACTAGAAACTACTAAATGGCTAATAAAACCAACATGACTAGTCACACCCATGGTATCAAGAATAATCTCAAAAGAACTAAGATACCATTACTTAACATATACCCCAAGAGATGACATCAGAAAATACACAATAGTTCCCAACCAGGGGGTGATTCTAAACATAGTAGGATTTCCCTAATATATTCCCAAATCATGCCACTTGGACATGAACTGTTTGGTATTATTTTTAGAAAAAATCAGAAAACAGTTAAAAAAATTATTACATCACTGAAATAGTTTTCCATTGAATGAAATAAAACAAGACTTTATGACATTTATAATCTAATTTGGTATACCCATTACAATATTTCACATACCCACACAACCACCCACATATTATTTTAGTGACAGTTCTACAATCATGATTGGACTATTATCAATCCATCATGTTTTCACAAGAATTCAAATGTTGAAATGCCTCATTGGTAGAAACCCCTTACCAAGGGTAACTTCCTTTTACCCCAATGACACTTGTCCCTTATTCAGTGTCTCATAGATTAAAATAAACTCTCATCAACCATTTATGAAATAAACCATGTGAATACATTTCATATAAAACCTTTCATTATTTAAAACAATTCAAAATTAAATTTCCTTGTATTAAATTAAAACCATAATTTTAAAATTTTCATTATAAAATTATCATCAAATACTATTTTTAAAATAACCATTTCACTTCCACAATTTATCAATACCATCAGTAAATCCATTTATATAAATAATAACACAATAATTCTTTAATCATTTCCTGAAAAAATATTATTTCATGATATGTCTTTATTTTCTTATCAATTGGAGCTAATAAATAATCCACATACATTACAAATTTTGTATAAAACAAAGAGAGATAGTAAAATACTCTAGATATAGCCTCAAACCTCCTTTACTTCGATAGGTTAAATCATTATACAACACTATTCCCATCAAGGAAAATTTACCTATCCATAGAGGATTGGATATATGGTTACAATAAAGATTAGGTTATGAAATCTAAGGAGAATTTCCACAAATAAAAACATACAAGTGAATATGGATATACAATGATCTTTGAATCACCTAAATATATTCCTGAATCGATGAAAATGATATCTAAATCATTAGGAGAAAAAGGAATTCGAGTTATTGTAGAATTAGGGGAAATATGATTTTTTAAGGATCTAATTATTATTAGATCCACTTTTTTTGGAGTGTGACCTGAACACTGTATGGTTAGGATATATGGTTTGGAAAATCAAGTAGCAACCATTTAGTGCTACTATCATAATCCAAGAAATTAATAGTTGGCGATAATAGTTTAAAACCCCATTCTCTAACTATGATCTTCCAAATATTTCAAGAAGAACACTTACTCTTAAGAATCTAAACGGTGTGGAAAAACTGTGTTCCAATCATGTGCCTGCAAAGTGAACCATGTTTTCTTTTGTAATGTTTCTTAGAGGTGTTTCATGGTTTCTACTAACCGTTCTCAAAACATGGGACTCAATATAATCCTCTTACATTGCTTAAAATCCATCATAACCTCTAGAAACATAAACAGATCATTATATAGTCTGAAAATAATTGAATAATGGGTCATGTTACTGAAATAGGTGGTACTATGTTCTCCCTATAATTATCCATCCCATCCATAGAATTTATAAAACTACCAATGGCCTAAAAGAGTTCAGGCCATTTATCCATCATTTCCTTCTCATGTTTCAATGATTCTTTGTGAACCTAAAAATGTTACTATTAAACATGCACTAAATGGATGCATTTTAAATAGATTATATTGTCCTATGTATGAAAAATAATTACTATAACATTAATAAATATTGAATTAGACTCTAGTTTAAATTGATCCAATAAAATCACTTAGTCATAATCAGGTTGGTACTTCTTCAACTGAGTCACATGAAATACATTTTTCACTGATCTAAATCCTAGTGGAAAATTAAAATGATATCCTCCAACTCGTTCAAGTACATAAAAGGTCCAATGAATTTATGATATTCCATGCCATACATACCAAAATGATGATTCCAAAGGCTTATAGTGGTTATCACAAAAACATGATCACTAACTATAAAAAAATGAACATCAATGATGATCTTCGTATGATTTCTGATGGTTCTGGGCCATATCCATTCTCTTCTAGATCAACTGAATAATCCTTATTATCTCTTTCACAATTATAGGTTCACCAAGTGATGTATCACCTACTTCTATCCAACACGGTGGATAATTCTAATCATCTCATAAAATACTTCAAAATTATCTATATATATCATGGTTAGGTAACTATTATTATAAAAGAACTCCACTAATGGAATATTCTCCTCCCACGAGCCTCTATAATCCACCACATAGTCTGTAACGACCCAGATATTTATAGAATAATATTGTTTGAATTTTATTAATATTCATGAATATGATATTAATTTTACATTAAAGGGTATCATTTTTCTGATATCATACTTCACACGCAACAATGGTATATTCTGAAATCTTACATTGCACACAATATTGAGTTATTCTTAAAAATAACACAATAATATTATTATTATTTTAAATGGTATTTAATGACTAGAACTTGGAATGGTGGGAATCAATAGTATCAAATAAATTTTTAAATATGGTTTACACATGTTTAAATGACGATTAATTTATTACCAAATTTATTAGAAATAGAAATAAAAACTAATTGAATATAATGGATGTGTTTTTCTGAATACCTATATAAAAGAGAAAAATTGTGTTTTTATAGCACACTTTATGGAATTTTATTTAATGAAAATTATATGATATATATGAAATGTCTTGTTTTAAATTCATATTATATTTTTTCTAGATATGATATACGAATAAATTCATTTTTTCAGATAAAAGAAGAATTTTTTCTAAAAATGCATTTTTACCGCCTTTCGATGGCGAACCCTTTTTAAATATAATTTTTGAAACCTTTAAATGTTTTATCTAACAAAATAAACTTTTTATTTAGAAGTGGAACATCAAAATTTACTTTGGATGAAATTTTGGTATATTTCTTCTAAAGTTCATTTTTTAATGAATAGTGAAAATACTACATTTTAATTGCAAACTACCTTTTAATAAAATTTATTTATATAGTTAGATTGAAATTTTAATTGGTTTTAGAGTGTAATTGGATTATATTTTTACCATTTAATCCAATGTTTTACTTTTGAAGTAATTTCACTTTGAAAATGGACATAAATACATGTCAATCTTTTGAAAGTTTTTATTTCTTAAAAACATGCTTTTTGGTTTCGACAACGGGAATTAATTTTAAATTAATTTCTGGAACATCTATGTTTTGAATTTGGAAAAATATACTCCATATTTGGAATCATTAGTTCTAAATTTTATAAATTGGTAGCTTTGATTTTTAGACAATATAAATAGTAACTTTAGTAAATATTTTATTTACCTTGGTTAAAGGGTAAATCCGGTAAATAAGGGTAAAAAATAATATTGTAATAATATTGAATTACCATAACACATTTCCTAACCCTATTTTATAAGATATTTCCAACCATGGTCAGCCTTGGGTCTATTTTAGGACCCCATGGATCCAATTGTGTGTGAAAATGACATTTAACTACTTTTAATTTAAAGTTATGGAAAATATAACATAAACATATATCTTTTACTAAAACAATTTTTTATGGGGTTATATAAGTGATATCTTAAACTATAAATATTAATTGTAAATATATAAATATTTATTAAATCATGGTATTTTAAATATAATTTTTATACATCAAACAAATAAATATATATGTATAAGAAAATGATTATGTAGTGATTACATTATTAATGAATGATTTAAATAAATGAGATCATAAAAATTAAAATAAATCTATTTTGACACTTTTTATGACATGAAATAATTTTAGGGATGGGTATAACTTTTTATATTTTAATTTATGAAGTTTTCTTGGATTAATAAAGTTTTTATGTATTTTTAAAAATTCAAGATATGAATAGTATAAAAGTAGACATAAATGAGTTTTTAAAAAAAATACTTTTTTATTAAATTATATAATAGCCATAAAAATATAAGATCAGGCCTAATGAATTATATAATTTTTATAATTTAAATAATGAACCACTTTAGGTTCTATTATTATTTTATTCTAACTATATTAGCCATATATTATGAATATACATGAAGACATGGTAATAGTTAAATTAGTTAACTAAGGGTTAAAGCTAAATGATATGGTCAAATTTGAAAACAAAACTTTTTTAAAACCTATTTTTTGAGATTATTTCGAACAATCCTCATCTTCTCTTTGAATTAAATGAGTTTTGTACCTTTTTAAAAACGAAATTAAATTTATAATAAAATAATCTTTCAATACATTCCTCAAGTACCCCTCCTCCCTCTTATAAAAGGCCACCACCTCAAACCCCTTACTCACACCTCTCAAGCCCCTTTTATCATCCAAACTCTGCCCAAATAATCTCTAAACATCCCTCTATTCTTCCTATAATCCTTACCTTGGGGAAAAGGCAATTCAAGAAGGCCTTTTAGCTTAAATCAAAAGGTGTTACCCAATTTGAGGTAAAGTCTTCTCTCAAGATTCTTCCATTTATTTTTCTTATCCAACCCCAAAAATTTATTTATTCTGTTATTTTATAACAAAAATAGTATCCTAAATATACTAGTATTTTTTATGAGAAGGTTTATAACTACACATACACACACCTCCATCTAGTGGATACGAACATACTATTTCTGTGTACGATGAACTACTGTCTCATGAAACGATGATTGTTCAATTTTCCCCTACCACCTCTCTTAGTGGCCATTATTATGGAACTGTATTTATATGATATATATTAAGTTTATATTGTCTTTAAGATTCTTTAATTTTTATTTACAACGTACCTTTATGCGTTTGAATATGTGTAAACATGATAATTTCCTTTAAGCAAGCACGGACTACCGCCCCCTCAAAGTGATATGACTCATTCATTCCATACATGGAACGTATAAAGGATAGAGTTAATGAAATTATTTAACATATATAAAATATGATATTATACTAGAATTATAATATACCTATGTATCATTATGTTTTCATACCATTAAATATGAAATATAAATGAATGTAGCGTTCATGCGTACGTACGACTTACTGTATCCATTAACGGTGCATTTCATTTATTATATCCAAATGTTATGGAATATTGTAAATAAATAAATACTGGATATATATAATATATATATGAATAATATTCTGTAGATAAAGTAATTTTTACCACATAGACAAACTGTAATTATAACAAGGTCATTTTTTACTCAAGTACCCAATATCGACAAAACGACTGATATTAACTTAAATAATTAGCTAATTTTTATAACATGGTAATAATTGATGTAAAAGGAATAATAAACTTGAAAAAGTTTTGGAAGAAATTATAAATTAACTTAAGTTTATTTTTCATAAAATTAATGAACGAACGAGTCAATTCGGACACAAGGCAAGGGACTTCATATCAATCTCCTTTTATTGAGGCATATTTTGATAATATAGACCTCTTTAATTTATATGGTGTATAATAAACACCTTTTGTTTTTTTACTTTCAATAAAAGGTAATCTTTTATCTATGAATCATTTTAATAAATAACAAAAGGAATTTTTTTAACATATATGGCGACAATGACCTCTCTGCCACCATAGTCATTATTTGACACTTGTCTTCCTCTATAAGCCTTAATGTTTTTAAAAGGAAAAAAATCTCTTATTCACTTTTTGGTTTTTTTGTTATTGAAAATTGTTTTCAATGCGTATTTAATATTTTATTATCTTATAATTATTTCTTTTTATTGTAAAAAAAATTATTAGTGAAATAATGATATTTTAAATATTTAATATGTTATGATTATATAACGATACTTGAAAATTTTATGGGTGGTTACATGATAAACCAATGATGGGTGGTTATGTGATAAATGAAATGACGGGTGGTTACTTGATAAACCAAGGATGGGTGGTTACTTTATAACCTCTGATACATTGTGTATGGAAGTCAGTCGTATGGATATTCAATTTAGTGATATGTGTAGAATTCGGTCGTATGATTATTCCATATAAGTGTGTTAATGTCCCAAGTTACCATTATATGTTATAGGTTTTTTTCTATGGGATTTATGGTAAAATTTTGGTTACAAAAAATGGTAATAAATGAGCTTATATTCAGTGAAGTGATTTTGATTCTTCTTTAAGGTGAAAAGTATTACTTTATGATAAAGTATTCAAGGTTTACATGTTGTTTGGAAAGTCTATCATTTTTCTTTCATTAAGTATACCTTATTGAGATTATTATGCTCATCCCAAGTTTTGAAAAAAAAAATTCCTGACATAAATATGAATAGGGTCAACTATGGGATCAAGGAAAAGTCATGTTGTCTAAAACATGGAACTAGATATGTTTCTTTTTTTAAGATTTTTTTTATTAAAAAATGGATTGTGATTTAAAGTGTCTATTTGTAATATTCAAGCTGTTATGTAAAGGTTATGACCTAATTCTATGAAGTTATAAACTTAAAAAGATCCTCAATATTAATTATTAACTTAATTCAAGATTATGTAATGTCTTAGGCTAGGGCATTATAGTTGCTATCAGAGGTCGGTTTAGATAACTTTAGAGGTTAGGGTTTTATTTAAGCCTAAGTGACATGTTTTTTATAACCACAGTGGTTAGTATATTAGAAATATTCATATTTATTTTATATAAATTTAATGAGTTTAAGATAACATGAATAAGTATATATTAGTGTTTACCCTCCTCATAAGATAGTATATGATGATTTTACTAATATACTCACACTGACCTTTTTGGTTTTAGTAAATGGAAGGATCTCATAAGCACCAAAGTAGAAATGGTTGGGAAGAAAAATGTGACAGTTTTTTGAATCAGTAACCGAATGAAATGGGAGCTGCAATGAAAACTCTTGTGATTATTATTAACCAACTATTTGGAGTCGTGATTGACCACCTGAACCTTGGATATTTTTATAAGGCAGCATTTATGCTAGAAACAAATTCCTACATAACTTCATGTAATAATCATAAAGGTAAGTATATTTGAAAACATATGTGTCATGTATGTGGAAGGAAAAACCTAGGAAAATTCTTTAAAAGGATAGGAAGATTCTATATATTTGGTAATAAAGATCATAAAGAAAGAACCTTCCATGAAAAAAGGAAGCGTCTAGTTGACTATAGGAAAGTGAAAGAATTTCTTTCAGAGGGATCAATTGAATGTTTTAAATGTGGTTTGCATGGTCATTATTCAAATAGATGTCCAGTGAAAAAGGTTTAAGAATAATATCATCATGAACATACAAATATATGATTACCAATGCCTAATTCCATTCTAATTGAGGATGAGAAATCTAGAAATGAACCATGAAAGGTATGTATTATTTCTTATATGATGTTTTTATATTATTTAATCTTAGGATATGATTCCTGATTTTGTTTGTAAGAAATAAGTATTACGGAATAAGTTGAAAAAAATGGTTAAGGGATCATGAAGATCGTTTGATGATTAAGATGTATACTTTTTTTATAAATTCTATAGTTTTGTCAGATATCTAGGTGATGGAATGTTTAAAAGTATTAATTATATTTTGATGATGGGATTATAATGGAAGAATATTTCTAATATGTGTAACCCTGATGTTTGATATGTAAAAATTTTATTCAAGGAATAATTACCTTTTCTTGTGTGGATATAATGGATAACCATAGGGTTTTATATGATCTTTTTTTAGGTGATAAATGGTTATTAAATTTTTGTATGGGAGGTGAATGGTATTAGATAACCTTTGAGGATAAAATGGGTTATGGTTATTTTTTATGAAACTATCTTGTTTTTGAGAATGTTATAAGAAAAATATGGTTTTAGAAAAAGGACAACCCATAGGATGGGTGACAACCCATCATGTCTGAAAAGGACACATAAATCAAACCCACAACTGAAGGGTGACAAGGGTGAATCACCTACCACTGGACTACATGAAGTCACTGGTTAGTAGGACTTATTCTTTTTAGTTAAGTAATTTTATTTATCAAGAATAAGTTGATTTTAGAACTTTTGTTTTATCAAACGGGTATCCTTAGTATAGGAAAATGATATGGTGAGTAACTAATAATTTTTATTTTGGTATATATTCTATCTTTGGGAAACACTATATGGCTAAGGAAAATAGAATACTATGGGATTTAATTTGTAGATAAATGGTTAAAATTTTATTTTGGAAGAATCTACGTTTTTATTGTGGACATATAGCTATTTGGGTTATTTATAGAAATTATTAACCTATCATATAGAATATGTGATTAGGTTAATTACTTTTCAATATTCAACTTTTAGAGTAGTCGATGTTATTTAGAGATAAATGCTAAGATTTTTGTGGAAGACTATGTGATAAAATCCTTCTAAATCTTGGATTACAATCTTAGTTGGACTATTTTGATGAATTTTAAGGACAATTTTGTATTGAATGTTCTATTTTTAACTTTGGGTATTATTTGTTCAATTATGGGGATTAAGATTAGAATTTATTTTTATAAAAAATTATCCTTTTTGTAGATTATTTAATATTGTAATAAGAATTTTTGTTTTGGTTAATTTCTAAAGATAAGAGAAATATATGGTTCATCTTTTTTAGATCATGTTATTTTCTAGAAGTTGATTCTTGCACTTCAGGTGTTACCAAGTCATCTTGAATACTCATCATTTGGAGGAAAGATGGGTTTCTGGTAGAAACTTATTAAAAGATGAAACTCTACTTGGAAAGTAAGTACATTTCCTTATGATTTTTTTTCAATTTCATAAATAAATTCTACAAAATTATGAAAGGGGTCTTAAAACAAAAAAAAATGTTGTCTGTTTACATTTCCTATTGTGGAATCAAAGACTATTTAACATATCAAAAGTTTGTGGTTTTCTTGTGGTTAACTTTATCCTAATCGTGTTTTCTATCACTCTACATCAGAACTGGATGGTTATTTTTCTCTTCCATATCCATTTTTTTAATGGAATCCTAGTATGTGTTATCTCGAGTAACCTTTTTTACTTCTCTTTATTTCTTTTAAAGTGATATTTTTATTGAATCTTTTTCCTATGTGGGACTTTAGATGAAGTTTTTTAGCCCAATTTTAAAATTGTGAGGGTGCAATTTCCAAAAGGGGGGAAGGATGTAATGACCTATGTATTTATATAATAATAATTTTTGAATTCTATTAATATTTATGAGTAAGATATTAATTTTACTTTAAAAGGGACTCTTTTTCTGATAACGTACTCAACATGCAACAATGTGCTTCTTCGAAGTCTTGCATTGCACACAACATTGAGTTATAATGAAAAATAATATATTATTATTGTTATTATATTAAATGGTAGTTAATTCCTAGCCTTTGGAATGGAGGGAATGAATAATATCAAATATATTTTTAAATATGGATTAGACATGTTTAAATGATGATTCATTGATCACCAAATTTATTATAAATGGAAATAAAAAACATTTAAATATAATGGATGTGTTTTAATGAAAATATATTTAAAAGAGAATAATTGTGTTTTCATATCACTCTTTATAGATTTATATTTGATGAAAAATATTTGACATATATTAAATTTAATGTTGTAAATTCATCTTATATATTTTCTAGATATGATATAAGAATAAATTCATTTTTTCAGACAAAAGTAGTATTTTTCTTAAAAAACAGTTTTACAGCCTTTTGATGGTGAACCATTTTTTAAATAGATTTTTTGAAACCTTTATATGTTTTATTTTACAAAATAAATATCTCCCTTATATTTAGAAAATAAAAATTTACTTTGTATGAAATTTTGGTGTTTTTCTGCTAAAGTTCATTTTTAATGAATTGTGAAAAATACATCATTTTAATTCAAAACTACCTTTTTATCTAATTTATTTATATATTTAGATAATAATTTTAATTTTTTTAAGTGTAATTAGATAATATTTTAATAATTTAATCCAATTTTTTTCATTGCAAGTAATTTCACTTTGAAATTTGACATAAACACATTTCAATCTTTTGGTAGTTTTTACTTCTTAAAAACGGGCTTTTTTGTTTTGACAACGAGAATTAATTTAAAATTAATTTCTGCAACTTCTGTGTTTTGAATTTGAAAAATATAGATTCAATATTTGGAATCAGGAGGTCCAAATTTTGTAAATTGGTAGCTTTGATTTTTAGACATTATGAATAGTAACATCTGTAAATATTTTATTTGTCATGGTTAAACGGTAAATCCGGTAAATAAGGGTAAAATATAATATTATAATAATATTAAATTACCCTAACTCATTTCCTAAACCTATTGAATGAAAAATTTCTGACCATGGGAATCCTTGGGTCGATTTTAGGACACCATAGAGCCACTTGTGTATGAAAATGACATTTAATTACTTTTAATTTAAAGTTAAGGAAAATATAACATAAACATATATCATTTACTAAAACAATTTTTTAAGGGGTTATATAAGTGATATCTTCAACTATAAATAGTAATTATAAAGATTTAAAGATTTAATACATCATGGAAGTTTATTTATATTTTTTATACATCATATAAATAAATATATTTATGACACAATCATTATTTAGTGATTTCCTTATTAATGAGTGATTTAAATAAATGAGATTATAAAAATTAAAATAAATTTATTTTGTAACTTTTTATGACATACACTAATTTTAGGGATTATTGTGACTTTTTATATTTTAATTTTTGAAGTTTTTTTGAAACAATAAAGTTTTTATGGTTTTTTAAAAAGTCCGGATATGAATAGTATAAAAATAGACATAAATGATTTTTTAAAACAAATAATATTTTATTAAATTATATAATAGTCCGAAAAATCTAAGATTATGAAAATTTACATATATAATGTTTTAAACTTCATTAATGAACCACTTAAGGTTATATTGTCATTTTATGGTAACTATATTAACCATATAGTATGCATATTCAAGAAGACGTGGTAATAGTTAAAATAGTTATCTAAGGGTTAAGGATAAATGATAAGGTTCAATATGAAACCCAAAAATTTATAAAACCGGTTGGTTGATAGTATTTCGAACAATAATCATCCTATATTATAATTAAATGTGTTCTGGACCATTTGAAAATCGAAATTCAGTTTATAATAAAATGATATTTCAAGGCATTCCTGAAGTACCCCTCCTCCCTCTTATAAAAGGTCACCACCACTAACAACTTACTTACACCTCTGAATCCCCTTGTATCATCCATCCTCTTCCCAAATAATCTCAAAAAATCCCTATCTTCTTCACATAAGCCTTAATTTGGGAAGAAGGAAATTCAATATGTCATTTTAGCTTAAATCAAATGGAGTTACACGATTTAAGGTAATGTCTTCTCTCAAGCATCTTCCATTTATTTTCCTTCTCCAACACCTTAAACTATATTTATTCCATTATTTTATAAAAACATTAGTATCTTTAAAATACTAGGATATTTTTATAAGAATTATTAGTGCTACACATACACACACCTCTATCTAATGGATACGAACATATTGTTTCTCTGTACGGTGAACTACTGCCTCACAAAATGATGATTGTTCGATTTTCCCCTACCACCT
Organism: Viscum album; assembly: GCA_963277665.1. NCBI lineage: Eukaryota > Viridiplantae > Streptophyta > Magnoliopsida > Santalales > Viscaceae > Viscum > Viscum album. The sequence goes on from OY728139.1 coordinate 293,837,821, forward strand.
CTCATGGTGGAAATTATGATGTAACTGAATTTATATGATATATATTATGTTTATATTGTCTTTAATATCATGTAATTTTTATTTACAACATACCTGTATGCTTTCCATGATGTTTAAACACGATAATTTCATTTGAGGAAGCGTGGACTACCACCCCCTCAAAGTTATATGACTCATTCATGCCATACATGGAACGTATAAAGGACGGAATTAATGAACTTATGTAACATATATATATTATATTATATTATGATGGAATTATAATATAACTATGTATCATTATATCTTTATTCCATTAAATATGAAGTATAAATGAAAGTAGCGTTTATGCGTATATACGGCTTACCGTCTCCATGAACGGTGCATTTAATTTCTTATGTCCAAATGTTATGGAATATTATAAATACATATATAATTTATATATATGATATATATATATATATGAATAATATTATAAATATAATGGTCTTTCGATCACATGGTCAAATTATAATTATAACAAGATCATTTTCAACTCAAGTACCCAATATCGACAAAACGACCCATATTAACTTAAATAATTATGTAATTATTATAATGTGGTAATAAGTGATATAAAATAAATAATAAAATATAAAAAAGATCTGAAGAAAGTATAAATTAACTTAAGTTTATTATTCAGGAAATTAAAGAACGAATGAGTCAAATCGGACACGAGGTAAGGGACTTCATCTCAATATCCTTTTATTGAGGAATATTTTGATAATATATACCACCTTATTTTATATGGTGTATAATAAAAAGATTTTTCTTTTACTTTCATTCAAAGAGAAATATTTTATCTATGAATAATTTTTCTACAACACAAAAGGAATGTTTTTAACATATGTGGCGGCAATGACCTCTCTGCCACCATAATCGTTATTTGATATTTGGATTCCTCTATAAACCTAAATATTTTTAAAAGGAAAACAAATACCTTATTCTTTTTGTTGTTGTTTTTTTGGTATTTAAAATATTTTTCAAAGTGGGTTTACTATTTTAATAACTTGGAATGATTTATTTTTATTGCAAATGATATTTTATTAGTGAAATGTTGATATTTGCAATATTTTATGTGTTATGATTATATAATGGTACTTGAACATTTGACAGGTGGTTACGTGATAAACAAATAACGGTTGATTATGTGATAAACCAAATTACTGGTGGTTCCATGATAAACCAAGGATGTGCGGTTATGTTATAACCTACAATGCATTGGGTATGGAAATCGGTCATATGGCTATTCCATTTAGCCATATGTGTGGATGTTGACCATATGGTTATTCCATTTAAGTATGTTAATGTCTCAATTTTCATTTATATGCTATAAGTTGTATTCTATGGGATTTATGGTAATATTTTGGTTAAAAAAAGGGTAATAAATGAGATTATATTTGGTGAAGTGTTTTTTCTACTTATTTAAGTTTAAAATATTACTTTATGATAAAGTATTCATGGTTTACATGTTTTTTTTTTAAACTAACATTTTTCCTTCTTTATGTATCCCTTGCTGAGCTTTTTATGCTCATATCATGTTTTGAAATGTTTGCCACAGGACTTAAAGATGAATAGTGTCAAGGTTGGGATCAAGGAAAAGTCATGTTGTCTAAAAATTGGAACAAGAAATGTTTCTTTTTTTAAGAGTTTTTGTTTTATGATAAAAATGGATAGTGATTAGAAGTGTATACTTGTAATATTCAAGTAGTTATGTATAATTTATGATCAAATTCTCTAAATCTCTAAACCTAAAAATATCCTCAAAGTGAATTATTAATTTAATTCAAGATTATGTAATGTTTAAGGCCGGGGCCATATAGAATCCCTAAGAATGTACTCCAATTTTCTTATTGTCATATTTTATTTTCCATACTATTGAGGATTATACACATTGTTAATAGTCATCTGAGTGTCAAGGTATTTCTGTAAGGATTTCATAAAATAAGATGTCAACATGGGGTCTCTATTTGATGCAATCAATACAAGACCACAATACAACATCACAATTTCTCGGATATAGATTTTGGGTATGTCCACCACCATATTGGATTCATTAATTTTTTTAAAATTATCAATATTTGTGATCTTATCAATAATTACCCATATATAATCGTTTCTCCTCACCATTCTTGGTATTCATGTAAAAAAATCTACTTGGAGTTTGAGTTCCACTAGTAATTGGATTTACTCCTTAACCTGTTAATATGTGAGGCATCCCAATACAAAATTATCCACTTCCATTTTCATTCCAACCCACAAAATAGGTAGTGGGTGTTAATGGGACATATGTGTGGATATGAGGGTCTCTGGAAACATGGAATGGGTATTACATATGAGGTGTTAATGGGACATGTGTGTGGATATGTGGGTCTCGATCGGAGACGATAGATGATGGCACGCCATGAAGCCGTACAATCCTCTGAACGTAGAGACGTCCCAAGCTCTCTACTGAGCCCTGCTCTCTGATGGGTAAGAAGTGAGCCGACATGGTGAGTCGGTCTACAATCACCCAAATGGAGTCATGACCTCTGGAAGTACGTGCAAGTCCAGTCACGAAATCCATAGATATCCCATCTCACTTCCACTCCGGGACCTCCAAGGTCTGTACCAAGCCTGCTAGTACTTGGTGCTTTGCCATCACCTGCTGGCAGGTGAGGCATCGAGAAACGAACTCTGCCACAGCCTTCTTCATACCTGGCCACCAGTGCTGTCGTCTGAGATCCTGGTACATCTTTTCCACTCCTGGATGTACCACTAAAGGGGAATTGTGAAACTCTCTCAGCACCTCCTCCTGTAAAGAAACTGGTACCATGGTACGTCCTCTGAAAAGGACGTCGTGCTCTCCTCCTATAGAGAATCCATCAGGTGCCTATCCTGAGGATATCTGCGCACGCCACGTCTCACAGTCAGTGTCCCCACGTTGTTCCTCTCTGACCCGCTGTAGTAGTGGAGGAGTGACTGTGAGTGACTAAAGAAAGGCAGCTCTATCTCTATCCATGAAGGATATCTACAAAGCAGCTAGCTGCTCCGTCGCCTCCACGAGTAGCCGAATGCCCGTCCTCCTTCTGAGAGCATCGGCTACTACGTTCCCCTTTACAAGAGTATATAATATCTCAAAGTCATAGTCCTGGAGGAACTCGAGCCATCACCGCTGTCTCAGATTCAGGTCCTTCTGCGAGAAGATGTACCTGAGACTCTGGTGGTCATAGTAGACTGTAAAGCACTCGCCCATCAGATAGTGTCGCCACATCTTCAGAGCGAAGACCACTGATGCTAACTCCAGGTCATGGGTAGCGTAGTTCTTCTCATGCTACCTCAACTAACGTGATCCATAGGCGATCACTGCCCGCTCCTGCATCAGGACACATCTGAGTCCGGTCCCTGATGCATCGCAGTAGACTACGTACCCTACTCCCTCCTCTGGTAGCCTCAATATTGGTGCGTTGGTCAATCTTTGTCTCAGCTCCTGGAAGCTCTGCTAACATCTATCTGACCACACAATGGTTTTCCCCTTCTTCGTCAAAGATGAGAGTGGTGCCGCAACTCTGGAAAAGTCTGGCATAAATCTCGGGTAGTACCCAGCTAGCCCCAAGAAACTCCGCACCTCCATCACGCTCCTGGGTGGATCCCAAGCTAGCACTGCCTCGATCATTGTAGGATCCACCGCAACTCCTGCCTCAAAGAAGACATGTCCCAAGAAGTGGACCTCATGTAACCAGAACTGACACTTCGACAGCTTTCCATAAAGTTGGTGCTCTCGGAGTGTGTCTAGTACAACCCGCAAGTGGTAGGTGTGCTCCTCCTCAGTGGTCGAGTATATCAATATCTTGTCGATGAAGACCATGACAAATTGATTGAGGTATGGCTGAAAGATCCTGTTCATGAGACTCATGAACACTTCTGGAGCATTGGTTGCGACGAAAGGCATAACCAAGAACTCATAGTGGCCATACCGACATCTTAAGGCCGTCTTCTGCACGTCCTCGTCTCGAACTCTGAGCTGATGATAGCCTGATCGAAGGTCTATCTTTGAGAACCACCGTTCTCCCTTGAGCTAATCGAAGAGGTCGTCAAACCTCAGTAGAAGATACTTGTTCCTCATGGTCACCTAGTTCAGGCGACGATAGTCGACACAAAGTCGCAAGCTCCCATCCGCCTTCTTGGCAAACAATATCGGGGAAGCCCAGGGTGAAACACTGGGTCGGATGAATCCCTTGCCCAGCAAGTCCTCCAACTGTACCCGTAACTCTCGAAGCTCAGCGGGGTCCATCTGATATGCTGGAGTGGATATCGGGGTTGTCCTGGGGTACAAGTCAATATAAAAGTCTACCTCTCTGCGAGGAGGTAGTCCTAGAACGTTGTCAGGGAAAACGTCCACATAATGATCCAACACTACAGGAAAACTAGGACTCTGCATATCAACTGCTCCTAGGATGAGGCTAGACAACTGATGAGTGATGGGATGTCCTCTCCACTGCGTGAGTCCATCCTATGCTGAAAAGGCTCCCTTCTCACTGGTGAAGGTGAACCTTCTCCCATCAGTGCGAACACACCGCACCTTGCGCCTAATACAGTTGATCTAAGCATGGACTGTAGATAACCAATCCTTGCCCAAGATGATGTTGCAAGGCCTCGACGCCGCTACAAGAATATCCTATCCAAATCTCTCACCTTCTAGGGTAAGCTCACACTATCCGCACCAGTGTGTAATCGTCGAGTATGCTCCCGTAGGAGTCTCTAGCCATAAGGATCGAGCCAAAGGCTCCGTCAGAATCTCCGAGCTCTGAACAAGGGTTGGGGTAATAAAGTAATGACTCGCTCCTATGTCTATAAGAACTACAACAAGGGTGGAGTAGACATAGATAGTACCTTGAATCATCTCTGGCGCACCGTGGTTGTAGGCCTCTGCTGCCTGAAGCTGAGCCTGTCTCTGCCCGCCAGCTCCCTGTGGTCGGGGTGGACCTCCTGGTGGTGGTGGTGGTAAATCCTCAAAGCGTCTCCCACCACCTGCTGCTCGGCCAGCACCCCTGCCTCGTCCGCCTGCTCTCAGTGATCCGCCACGATCGACCCTCTGCCTCTGCCTGGCTGGACCCTCAACCGTCTGCTGCTCCTCTGCCCGGCGGGTCGGGCAGTCACGAGCCATGTGGCCCTACCAGCCGCATGCGTAGCACTGCCTGCTCCTCAGAAGGCTGGCTCTACGCCCTGTGCCCCGCACCTCTGAGCCAGTGTCCTGAGGTCATCTGTCTGATGGTCCGGTCTGCCTGGACCCCTGTGACATCTATCGACTACAAGATGCAGACGACTCTGCTACGTGCCTCCCTACGGTAGGTCTCGCTGCTGGTGTAGTCTCGGTAAGAAAGCTCTCTATGAGAAGAGCTCTCTCCAGTACTCCTGCCTGTGTCAGAATGCTGAGGGAGATCATTAATGCCCTAATCTCATGCCTTAGTCCCTGCTCGAAGGTCTGAACCTGGAAGAATGAGTATCATACCATGTCCGTCGAATAGCACGAGAGGTCGGTAAATCTCGTCGAGTACTGGATGACTGTCATGCTGCCCTGCCGCAGCTGTAGAAGCTCTTGGATGCGCACCGCATGGAGGGTGGCTGGGATGAACTCCGAGCAGAAGAGGCTCTCAAAGTCCGTCCAGAGGAGTGATGCCTCATCGTGCACCTGGAGCATCGAGCTCCACCATATTCCTGCTACCGCGTGCAGGAGGCTCACTGCGAGGATCACCATGAGGTCAGCTGGTGTCCCCACTAACCTGAAAACTCGCACAACCGCCTCCAGCCAATCCTCGGCTACCTGAGGGTTCATCTCCCTGTGGAACCTGGATGGTCTATGACACTGAAACTTGTGAAGCGCACTAAGGCGGCGTGCACTATCAGTGGCTGGGGCTGGTAGCATCGGTGGCTCAGCTGGTAGAGGTACCGCCGGTGCCTCCGCTGTCAAAGGGCCCTGCACCGAGGCCTCGTTCATCGGTGGCCTGTCGTCTCACACAATGCTCGGAACCCTAGCTGGCTTCCGTCGTGGGTCCATCCTAAAAAGAAACAGGTGTGCCATGGTAAAACATTATACCTGGTGACCTGACACAAAGTAATCACAAATAAAAATTTTAAAACACACATGCAATTAATGTTTTTGTGCATTGAGTCGGAAATCAGAAGTCAGGGTCCTGGTGTACGGATACGTCGGCTGCCAAACCAACACTGGACTCCCTGGACTGATAACCATACTCAATACCCTTAACACTATTGCTTCACATAGAATAAAGATCAGAGTCCTGAGTTCTGCGGTAGAACTGAACTCCTCTGATACCAATTTGTCACGAACTGTCCTCAGGACCCGTGTCGTGACTACCCCAAGCCCACCTCCCATAGGCCAGGGGATGGTGACTAGCACCAAGGCATAAATATAGACAAAAAGGGGAAGGCATTTCCTTTATAAAGTAAACCAACACCACAGAGTAAGCAGGCAGACGTAAACACTAAGTAAAACTGGATACAAAAGTTGTGTGGAAAAGTAAGTGGGCCAGAATACAAACCCAAACTGAAAGTAAAGTACAACTGGAAAGAAAGTACAACAACTAAAATTAAATAAGCAACGTTGATCCATCCACGGGAAGTCCCACCTGAAGGGTGGGTACAGATAGCCTCCTCAGCTCCTCGGGTATGGTCGTCCACTCTGTGTAAGTCCCGCCCAGTGGTCCACCTCCAGGTACAAACTTTCTCCACAAGCCTTAACCACGATCAGCGTTGTCCGTCGTCTGCATCCAACACAACGTAGTGCAGGCATAGCCCGTGCAGGGGTGAGTATACGCTACTCAGTAGGGACCCAGAGACCCCCGAAGGTCTCCCAGAATCCAAAAAGGGTAATCCACAAAGGAAATATACAATCACGAAGTAACATCCAACTAATACTTAGGTATATTCCCATACATATACCTAAGTCATCAATTCCAGTTTGGCTCCAACATCCGAGCCCAAGTTCGATCACGTCCACATAGGAGTACATCCCAAATCACACAGGATAGTAAGTCAATCATATCGAAGATATTGATTGAAGTCAAGACTCAGCTCACACATGTATACTTCTTCGTAAGGTGATAGAGATGATCATATATATCCACCGATTCATCTATGCTGGGACCCACGTTAGATACTAAACCAGCCAAGCTGCCGAACCCACAAAGGATTTCAGTGCAGTCTTCATTGTCGTCGAACCCACGGAGGATTTCAGTACGGTCTTCATCGATGCCGAACCCACATAGGATTTCAGTGCAGTCTTCATTTTCGTCGAACCCATGGAGTATTTTAGTACGGTCTTCCTCACTGCCGAACCCACATAGGATTTCAGTGCAGTCTTCATCACCGTCAAACCCATGGAGGATTTCAGTACGGTCTTCATCACTGCCGAACCCACATAGGATTTCAGTGCAGTCTTCATCACCGTCGAACCCACGGAGGATTTCAGTACGGTCTTCATTGCTGCCGAACCCACATAGGATTTTAGTGCAGTCTTCATCACCGTCGAACCCACGGAGGATTTCAGTACGGTCTTCATCACTGCCTAACCCACATAGGATTTCAGTGCAGTCTTCATCACCGTCGAAGTCGCGGCCAGTTCTAGGGTTCCCGCACACAGTATGCTTGTTTCCAGGAGGGTCCGCTCCACGAGCCAATGGTCGATACATCAACTGACACGTAGTCTGGATTTGATGTATCTCAAAGTTCCGTCTCAATAAGAGGAACTCATCGTGACAGACGGCGCGTCAATCGGACGCCCGGTCTGAGAGTTATTGGTTTTTTCGTTCTAGGGGCCCGATTGGTTTTTAAGTAAAAATAAACCCGAACACACTCCAACTGCATCCAAACATCAAGCGGAGTAATCCAAAAGATCTGTCTCACTAAGAGGAATCCAGCAAAGTCAACGACATGTCAATTGGACGTCTGAAGCTCAACTTATAAGTGTTTCCGCTCCGAGGGCCCGGTTGGTTTCATGTTCGAACCAACCTGGCCATACCCAAAGTTATCTGAAACCTTGAGTGTAATATAATAAAACGACCGTCTCATTCCAAGGATCACATCGCAACTGATGGTGCATCGATCGGAGGTACGTAGCCCAAGTTACGGGCATTTAAACGAACCTGTCCGGGAAAAGGGGGTTTTGGGCCCGGACCGACTCGGCCCAAGACCCCCTGGGTCGGCCCGAAACGGGTTGACCCGACCCAGGTCCAGGTCAGGCCCACTAGGGCGCGACCCGGCCCGGCCTGGGCGTCCCGGCCTCGCCTGGGTGGCTGCTGGCCTGGCGCGCTCACGCGGCCCGCATGGCCAGCTCGGCCAGTGCCAAGCTGAGCAGAACAGGGGGGGTGATGCCCCCCTGATTGATAAACTGCGGCCCCCACGTGGGGGCCACTCCTTCGGCTAGATGGGGGTTACAACCCCCGGTTTCTTAAAAGTTGGCTGGCCTAGTATGGCTGGCCAGTGCTGCTGCCGCGGGACCGCCTGGGTCCCGCCCCTCCGAGGTGCCGGGGTCCGGCGGTTCCGGCCGCCCCGCCTTGCACTGCCGCGGATTCGAGTCGTGGCCTTGTCCGACCGGCGCGGCGCGACGGCGCCTCGCCCCTCCGTCGCAGCCCTTCTTCAGCCGTTGTTTCTTCGTGGTTCTCTGGCGCGGTGTGACGGCGCCGCGCCCCTTTGCTGCGGCCCGACTCCGGTCGCGGGTTCGTTTGGCCTCAACAGCACGGCGCGACGGCACCGCGTATCTTCACCATATTTTCCCATGTTTCTGCGCGGTGTCTTTGCACCGCGCTGCCTTATTTCGAACTGAAACAAACACAATCATCAAAGGTGGAGGAGGGTCGGTCGTGTTCGTGCGGTCCGACCTCCTCCCGTTATTACGATAACAAGCGGCCCAAATATAAAAGACGGTGAACGGCAAAGGAATAATTCACGGGAAAAAACAAATAACCCTTACCTCAAGTGTTGTTGAACGAAGGTTTGTCGCGGGGAAGGGACATCGCGGAAGATGGCGTCGTGGAAGGAGGATCGTCGGCGTCGCGGTACATGGCGTCGCGTCGTCGATCTCCGTGGGACTAGTGTTCTTCGTCGTCTTCCATCGGAGGTCGGCGTTCTTCGTCGTTCTTCGCATTCTCCAACGAAGAAGATGAAGATTCAAAGTCTTTGAGCAATTCCTCTCCCAATCCCTCTTTCACAACGAAACAACCATAATAAAATAAGGCGTTGCCTTATTTTATTACTCATGCCATCTGTTTTTGAAATTCAAAATTAAATCACGATTTAATTATCGAGCGTTGACCAATAAATGAGGCGTTTAAAAATCCAATTAAACGCGAGAGTTGACTTGGCATTAAAGAGGGGGGTGCGGGTGTGTTACCAAATTAAATGCACGTGGGAGGTAAAAGAAAATAAAGGGGGTGGGGCTTGTGTGGTCCCCACCACACTAATATCCTATCTAGGAGTTAGGATATCAGTGGGTCTCACTCCAACCACCATGCCTAGGTTACCACTACTTAGAATAAAAATAAAATCTATTGCACAATATTTTATTTTATTCTTTAGTTAACCCAAATAATTAATAACCTCACCTGAGAAAACGCAACTCAGAAAAAGGTGTTCTTAAGCAATTACTGGCATTGCGATTCCATCGGTGCCCTGGGAATTCGATTCCGAGCACCCGTACAAAAGTTAGGAAACCCCGCTAGTTTGTTCACTGAACGTACCCGAGCTAAACATTGGAAAATGATTCCGGGCACACCGGGCCTCAGAATCAGGTGCTGTCAGAAACTGCGTTCTTGTAAAATCCCAAAGAAAATTAAGAAAAAATATCCCTTGAATTTTACAGGTCTTTACACTAGTAAAGATGGTTTGGAAACCATTTGAAAAGGTATTAATGTTTCACCTTCCATGGTAATTCCCATATCCATCTTCACTAGATCCATGAAAATTGGATCCCTTTCAATTCTCATATTGTTCAAAAATCCATGATCTTTTTTGCTCAAACCATCTTCCACCTTGTTTGTTTTCCCTGGGTGGTAGTGTATCGTACAATCATAATCCTTCAGTAATTCAAGCCATCTCCTTTTCCTCATGTTGAGTTCTTTTTGTGAGAAAATTTACTTCAAACTCTTGTGATCAGTATAAATATCACATTTTTCACCATATAGGTAGTGCCTCCATATCTTAAAAGCAAAGATCACAGCTGCTAACTCAAGATCATGAGTAGGATATTTTTTCTCATTAATTTTCAACTGTCATGATGCATAGGAAATAACCCTATCATTCTGTATAAGGACACAACCAAGTCCTTTCTTCGATGCATCACTATAAATAACGAACCCATCAATCCCCGATGGTAGAGTCAATATAGAATCATTGACTAATATTCTCTTCAGTTCTTTGAAACATTCTTCACACTCTTTTGCCCAAACAAATTTAACCTTTTTACGTGTGAGCTTTGTTAATGGGTTAGCCAACCGGGCAAAATTCTGGACGAAATGTCGATAATAACCTACTAAACCAATAAAACTATGTACCTCAGTTATACTCATCAGTGCAGGACATTCTTGGATTGCCTTGGTCTTAGAAGGATCAACAGAGATTCCATATTTAGAGACAATATGGCCAAGAAAAGAAATCTCCTGAAGCCAGAATTCACACTTAATAAACTTCCCATATAATTCATGTCTTCTCAGAGTCTTCGGGATAATGCGCAAGTAATTTTCATGATCTTCATAGCATTTGGAGTATACCAAGATATCATCAATAAATACCAACACAAATTCATTGAGATATTCCTTGAAAACTCTATTCATCAGATCCATGAATACAGAGGGTGCATTAGCCAATCCAAAAGGCATTACTGTAAACTTGTAATGCCCATACCTGGTTTGAAATGTTGTCATCAGAATGTCTTCCTTCTTCACACACAACTGATTGTATCAAGATCAAAGGTCAATCTTTGAAAAGTATTGAGCTCCAAGAAGTTGGTCAAATAAATCATCAATGCAAGGTAGGGGATACTTGTTCTTTATTGTTATATCATTGATCTCCCTATAGTCGATACATAACCTCATAGATCCATCTTTCTTTTTAACAAAAAGAATAGGGGCTCCCCATGGAGAAACACTAGGGTGAATAAATCCCTTATTAATCAATTTTTATAGTTGCTTATTTAGTTAAACTAATTCTATAGTGTCCATTCTATAATGGGTCTTCGATATAGGCCTTGATCCAGGAATTAAATCAATGGAAAACTCAACTTCTCGTTCTGGAGGATGTCCAGGTAAATATTCCAGAAACACATCTACATATTCTTTCACAATAGGTACATCCTCTATTTGAACATTTCTTTCCTCACCCACATTCATTTCATTCTCTTCCTCCCCAATGATTAAATTTAGTTGAGCTACTGGGGGTGGATCTAGATAAGAATTAGGTGGTGACGATTCTGCTCTAAAGATAAGGTGTTCCTTATCATCATCATCATAAATCATAACCTCCTTCTTCTTACAATAAATCTTTGCATCATGGTCCGAAAGCCAATCCATACCAAGGATTATATCAAACTCAATCATAGGTATGACGATGAGATCAGCGGATAAAGAACATTTATGTGCTCTAATGGGGACTGATTCACAAAACTTTGTTGCAATGATACTTCCCTTAGGAGTTTTAACTGACAACTCCCTTGTTAAATCAAATTTGAAATATCTAATTTTCTTAGAAAACTGGGAGGATATGAAACAATTCAGTGATCTAGAATCAAATAATTCATTTGATAAACTTGAGGAAACCATTAAATTACCTCCCACCACGTCTTTTGAAGCTTCTTCCTCAACAGTAGTGATAGCATAAGCTTGGCCTTGATCCCTTGGCCTTTTCTGAGGTAAGTTCCCCTGACTCTTAGTATATTCATTTTCATAATGTCCCATCTCCCTGCAATTGTAGCACTGAACATCGGTAGCTTCCTTCTTCCCTTTGCAATCACGAGCTTGGTGGCCTTTTTCACCACACTTGTAACAGACACTCATTCCCTTCAAGAAAGTACCGGGGTGTTTATTCCCACATTTACCACAGGATGGATATTCAAACTTTCCCGTCTTCCCCTTATTTCCATTCCCAGATTGAGCAGCAGATCTCTTCTTCTCTTGCTTTCCTTTAAAGTCATAAGACTTAGAGAATTCCTTTTCTGTCTTGATAGCACATGAGACAATGTCTTTGTACGATGAAAAGGATTGTGAGACTAATTCTCGACGGAGAAATGGTTTTAACCCATCAAATAAACGATCAATATAACTTCTTTGGTTACGTATATAATCTCTAGAATACCTTGTTAACCTTGTAAAGTTAGCCTCATACTTTGCGACATTCTCATCCTCCTTCTGTCTCAGACTCAGAAATTGTCTTTCCATATCTGCTCGATGGTTGCGAGGAAAGTATTTTCCTAAAAACAAATCTTTGAAATCCCTCCATTCCATATTTGATACTTCATCATCTTTCTTCATGTTTTGAATCAATGACCACCATTAATCATCATCTCCAGTGAAGCGATAAACTGTCATGACAACTTTTTCCCTTTCACTACTCCCCAAAGCCTGAAATATTTTCTCTAGGGAACATATACATTGCTCACCTACTAATGGATTTGTACTCCCATTGAATGTTGGTGGTTTCTACCTCATGAAGCGATCTAACATTGATCCTACACGTTGTGGATCAGGTTTCTCCATACGGGTAAGGTTATTATTCATAACCTGAGTGAGTTGTCCTAGTATGGTGATTAGTCTATCAGCACCAGTTGCATCACCAGCTCCACTATAATTATCTTGAGCATGAGGGAAATCCCTACATGGAGTGCGTGCATTGATAAGGTTTCCATTTCTTCCACTAGGTGCCATTTCTAAACAATGGCATAAACTAGATCAGTTTATGAATCAAAATACATAATTCTATACTTATAAAATACTTAACATAAATTGAACTATTTATGGATATAATCGATAATCATAAAAATGTGTTATTTGAGGAAGTATATAATCATAAACCCTTCATAATTATTTGTAAATAAAATGATATTTATCCTAATCATATCCCTCAGAAGTGTCGTAACCAAGAGTGCAGCAAGGCCCATTTTCATGCACCAGTTCCCGTTAGAGTCTAGCTCAAAGCGGTGTTTTCAAGTTTTACCCCTAGGTACATCTGTGCCAGAGCTGCCTCTACCTGCTCATATCTAGACAGGGATGTATTTCTCGGAAAACTCACAAAATGTCTACAATACCAAAATTCTAGGAATTTCTTCTATACTAATCCTCAGAGTCCATCTTAGGTCTATGTGCTTTAATCAGAGTTTATCTAAATCTAGCTTCTAAGGTTTGTACTAAACTTCCTCTGAAACCAACTGTAATGCCCTGACCCCAGTTACCCAGAGTCGGTGCATTATTACATAATATTGGCATGATCACAAGAAAGGTCAAATCTCGAAAGACCGATTAGCTTAGTAGCCTTGGAAACACTAGATATATTCATAAAGTTTTACATTACATCATAAAAATGAAAACTACAACAACATAGTCTCTATAGTCCACACTCTTATCCCCTCATACTATCCATGTAGGTCATTCATAATTTACTTCTTCACATCCTGGGAAAAATAAAACATAGAAAAGGGGTGAGCTCAAATGCCCAGTAAGGATAACAATATAGCGGAAACTTTCATAAATAATAATAAACATTTAAGGCAATGTATAACTAAAACAAAATCCTTTTAAACTTGAACTTCAAAATTGTATGGAAAAAATAAAATGAAATAATTCCATTTACTTATTCACATGGATATTCTACTAATCGAATAATAACATGCAATATCAATAACCACTTTCATAATGATGGAATGCATAATGCCAGACTATCATAACCACATAGCCAAGGCCTCATGCCAAGACTACAAATAAGATTTTTCCAAGCCCTTGTGCCAAGACACTAGTTTTTCTCATGAGACCTACCGATGTATCGAGGAGCTATAGCGGGCTCCACCCGTCACTTATTAAGTCCAATGCATTCCACATATGAACAGGTTTAAACATAACATAAACATTCGTATTAAAACTAGCATACAAAATGTCAATACTTTCACCATAAACCATGAATGGTATAAAAATAACACATCCACAGTCAAACATATCACAAATCCATAAATACAATATGGAAGTTTTTTATCATAATAAATCAACTCCAAATAAACTTAAAATCCATCAAAGGATGTTGAAACAGATGAAATAAAAACTCTTTTTAGAGAAATATCTCTTTCTATTTTGAAATCATTTAAGAGTCATATATTTATAAAATAAAACATTTTCTTTGAAAATATTGTTATAAGCTTGTAAGGAAAGCTTCAAAGATTTTATAATGGCAGAAAATAACCGCACCCGCCGTATAAGTAAAAAAAGACATTCTTACCTTAATTTTGTCGAAAAGGTTAAAAAGGAACTTGTTTGGAAAATGACAGAAAGATTCCTTTATAAACTTCTTATAAAAATTAAAAACAGGGTATAAATCACTTTAACCCATATTCTGTAAAATAGTAATAATGTTTTGAAAAACATTTTTAAGAAACATGGATGTGGATGATAAAGAGATCCCAGTAGATTATTACGTATAAACAACCTCAGATAATGAAGAGATTGCGAAATAAACCCTTACCTTGTACTTTTCCTTGGTTGGGGGTAGGTTAAACTCCTGTATAATGGTGAAATAATTTTTATTAAATTATACAAGAATCATTTACATTATTATGTTATCATATATGATCTTTTAACATTTCTTTGTTAATAATATCTTAGTATTATCGTTGTTTCGGGTGTTAACTTACTCGTTTTCTTTTATATGTTTTGTTACGTAAGCCGTGTTTTTCATGGATAGGTTCTATATTATTCATATCCAGAATGATATAAATTCCTTAAAAAATATTTTTAAATCATAAAATGATAATTATACTTGAATGGATACGATGGAAAATGAATCTCATCGCGTTCGTGGAGACGGTAGTCCATACGTACGCACGAGCGACAATATCATTCTTTTCATATTAAAATAATATATAATTGGATGGTATATCATATATAAAGAATAATTATCATGTTATATTTATTATTTACATGAATTACAAATCATTATTATACCCATCCAAATAATAATATATTGAATAACAATTACACCACGGTGTAGAGACGATTAGCCGTACGTACGCACGTATGGTGACATGTCATTCAAAGGATGGATATAATATTGAATATGGTTGTACCATATTTATAATAATATTAAAGTATATAGGAGATACTGGATTAATTATTTTAGAATGGTAATAACAAAGAAATAAGAAGTTGATGAAGAAATGAATTTGAAAAAGGGTGGTGAAAACATTACCTCTTCTTCGGGTTCTTCCTTTTGATTTGATCAAAAGGGATCCTTAGGTTGGAATTATGATCAAACTAAGGCCTATAGGTTGTAGTGAAGGAAGCTGAGAGAGTATTAGGTCAGGGGTTGTCCGAACCAAAAGGTTTTGAAGGTGTGAATTAATGATAAGGGGGAGTACCCTTTTATAAGAGGGGTGAGGGGCACCTTTGGAAAAGCTAGAAATATTATTTTATAATAAATTCATATTCGGTTTATAATGGCTCCAAAGTGGATTATTTAAAGGTTAAGGTGGGTATGGGTCGAAAAACACTCAATAAATAGAATTTAGACAGGTTTGGGTCATTATATTAACCTTATCTTTTAGTTTTAACTCTTAGTTAATTAGTTTGACACTTACCATGTCACTTTGTATTTTTATAATATATAGTTAATAAACTTACTATATACCTCCAAGAGACCCCCAAGTGGTCCATTAATGATACAAATATCATTATATAAGTCTCTTGGACTAACCTTAGATTTTTAGGAATTTAATATCAATTAATAATATAATATTTTTTTTAAAAACTCTTTTATGTCAATTTTGACACTATTTGGAACATTGATTTTTGTGAAAATCATAACTGAATGATTACTTCGAAAAAAGTTAATAAAATCAATCATAACATGTCATATTAACCTATGAAATTAGTTTAATTCATAAAAAGTCTCAAATTATATTTATTTGGGTATTTATAATATCAATTATTTAAATTTTTTACTATTATGGTTATTACTGCATCATCATTGTGTCATAAATAAATTAAAATATTTAATGTCTAAAAATTATCAATAAGATATCATTATGTAGGAAATCTTTTTATATTTCTAATGAATATTTACAATCGAATTTATCTTATGTATAACCCTATATTAAAAATGTTTTAGTAAATAAACTTTGATTTTAACTCTTTTAACTCTTCTATTAATTAAATAATAATAAATGTCCTAATCTAATCTAAGTGGACCTAAATGATAATATTTTATTCCTAAGGTTATTTTTGGTCGAGATACACTTGTAAAATAGAATTAAAACATGTGTTAGGGTAATATTAATATTATTTTTACCCTTAATTACCCTATTTACTTTTAACCGTGGTAAATAAAAGTAAAAAGTTACTATTCACCAAAAATTATTTTCATCTCATTGGACCACATGTTACTCCTTGATATTAACGGTGTCTCTCGGATTTTCAAAATTCCACTCACAGAAGCGTTAAAATTAAGTTTTATGAAAAATTCAGTTTTTTAACTACCACTTAGTGGTTTCACTATTCATCAAAAAATGAAGTTTTTCAGAAAAATACTAAAAATTCACCCTAGGCTAATTTCGGTATTCCGAATCCAAAAATGAAGTCCATTTTGAAAAATAAAATTTATAAATTTCAAAAAGTGGGTATTACTATTCATAACGGCTATTTTGATTGGTTGTGGTGTGTTAGAACTCGATGTTGCGTACAACACACGCTATTGCATTATTCAAAGAGAAGCGTACCGTAGAAGCTTGGGGTGTTACAATACTGACTTTAAAAATACTATCACTTTTATAGAATTTTCAACATATAAGAATAACATAAATGTCTATGAAAAAATATTTATAGAAAAAAAATATTTGTAGAAAAAAAATATTCTAAAAAATTAATATAATTTAACTAAAAATTTAATATTGAATATATAAATCTATGTTTGACATTTTGGAAATATAATAAAGGTTTTATTCAACTAAATACTATTATTTGTAGTAATATTTTAATCTTTTATTCCAATGTTCATTTTTATTGTACATCAGTTTTTAAAAAAATAATCTTTTATTTATTAAAAATTATCCAATTATTTCCATGTTAACCAAATCTCTACATTTTTTGGTATAAAATAAATTCTAGGATTAAAAGGTCAAGTTTATAAAAACATTTTTCACCGTTTTTATAAAATTATATTAAAATGAAATTTTATCTCCATTATAAATTGAATCATAGATAATTTATTCAATATTTGTTTCATCATTTTATAATTTTGTAATCGATTCTATTTAATTTTTATTCATAATGGATAGTTATGAAGGTAAATGTTTTCCATCACAATAATGGTGAAAGGGGATAAAATGGGTATTAAACTAAGAGTAAAGGATTAAAATATCACTAAAACATCTCTAAATTTTATATATTCATATTTTTTAGACATTAAATTATCCAATATTATCCTTTAGACTAAATTAAATCAACCCTTGTAGAGAAATACATTTATTAAATTTTAAATATTAAATATTTATAAGAGTGTCACTCCACTCAGTCTTAAAAGGGAAACTACTATAATCACTTATTCATGTGCATTAATAACCATTAAAAACCAATATATATAAATATACCTACCCAAATATTATACACACTTACTAGAGATCTTGGTATCACCAAATTACCAATTCTAAAAGTGTTATTGAATAATCTGAAAAACGATATCCAATGAGGGCGTATAAGTATTAACAAAAAAAATAAGTTTTATTGTAAAGACCCGGAAATTTCAAGGAAAATTTTTTCTTAATTTTCTTTGGAATTTTACAAGAACGCAGTTTCTGACGGCGCCTGATTCCGAGGCCCGGTGTGCCCGGAATTAATTTCCGAAGTTTGGCTTGGGTACGTTCAGTGAACGAGCGAGCGGGAATTTCTATCTTTTGAACCGGTGCTCGGAATTGAAATCCGATTGCACCGATGAACTCGCAACGCCGGTAATCGCTTAAGGGAACCTTTACCGTAGTTGCGTTTGTGCGGGAGAAGAAGTTAATTTTTTGGGGTTTTATTAAAAAAGTGAATAAAATTGTTAAATCAATTTTATTTCATGTTAAGTTGTTAACTTCTCCCATGGGAAGTTGGTGGTGGGCCCACATCCATCCAACTTCCCATGTGTGGATATTTGAAAGGGTGGGGCCCACACAAACCCCTCCTCACCTCTTCAAATTCCTTAACTTTCCTAACCCCTCTAAACCCCCCATTTAAGTTTTGATAACTTAACACCTCCTTAATTTTATAACATCTTATGTTAATAACTTAAGTGAGTTAAATATGGGTTTTGAATTTTCAAACTCTTGAAATTCAAAACCTATATTGGGTTAATAAAATAAGTGGGAGGATTATTTTATTTTGGGGTTAGTTGTTCTTGTGGTGGAGACTTGGGAGAGAAAAGGCTAAGTCTTCTTCTTCTTCAACATCGACGAAGAACGCGAAGAACACCTCCAACGAAGAACATCTCCACCGAAGAATGCGACGTCTTCTTCCAACGACGTTTCCCCTTCGAACACACCTCGACGACAACGGATTCGACATTCTTTCCCCGCGACGCCCGACCTCCGCGACGCTCGTCTTCCCCGGGTTGTTGACGTGCACCGTATCTGAATCGAGGTAGGGGTTTATTTATTTAATTGTTCGTGAATACAAACTTGGTGATAATCGTGGATTAAAACCCTTTTTGTTATTGAATAACGCGAGGGTGTCGGACCGCACAAACACGGCCGACCCTCCTCCTTTGTTTTTCGTGATGGTATCATGAGGATGATACGAGAAAACGTGGTGCCGTCGCACCACAAGATTTATTGCGGAAGATACGCGCGGCGCCGTCGCGCCGCGCCATGGAAAGAAATCCAAGAACGCGATGTCGTCGCGTCGCGTCGAAGAAAGTCAAAGGCACCGCGGCCGGAGCGGGGCTGCGGCAGAGGGAAGCGATGTCGTCGCATCGCGCCGAACGGCATAGGCAGCGGCCGGTTCCGGGCCGCGGCGGAGCAAGATGACCGGCGGCCGGCACCGGGCCGCCGGTGTCGGCGAAGGAAGGACCGGCCGTCGCGGGTCCTTGGTGGCGAAATCGGCCGGCCAGTGCGGGCCGGCCGGGCAGTGGAGACATGGGGAATTAATTCCCACGGCCGGGTCTTCAAGCGGCCCCAATTAAGGGGCCGCGGTTTCACAAAGGGGGGGGGGGGGCTTTGCCCCCCGCGCGCGGCACCCGAACGACGCGCGGCCGCACCGCCGGCCGGGTCGCGCCGCCGGCCGGGCCGGGTCCAGCCGGACCGGGTCGGGTCGACCCGGTTCGGGCTGACCGGGTTCGGGTCGGACCAGGGGGGGTCGGGCCGGGTCGGCCTGGGCCCAGACCCCCAGTTTTGGACCACTTTTGGTCAAATGCCTGTATCTTGGGCTACGGGCGTCCAAACGACTCGCCGTTAGCGGCAACGCGATCCTTGGACCGAGACGGTCGTTTTGGTATACTATACTCAAGGTACATCTTCCTTTTCGGGAGGCTACGTGGTTAAAACTCCATAGTTAAGCGTGCTTGGCCTAGAGTAGTGATCAGGATGGGTGACCTCCTGGGAAGTTTCTCAGGGTGGGTGTGAGACGGAAAAGCCAATAACTTCCAGACCAGGCGTCCGATTGACGCGCCGTCTGTTGCATTGCGTTCCTATTGACGATACGAAACTTTTGGCATCCTCCGCCCGAGTTTTGGATGCAGATGGATAGTGGCCGGGTTGGATCGCACCGAAATCCAACCGGGCCCCTAGAACGGAAAAGCTGATATCTTTCTGACAGAACGTCTGTTTGACGAACCGTCAGCGGCGTTGGTGATCGCGCTGAGAAACGGTCCCTATGAGTTTACCCTATGAGAGTTCGGGGTACAGTTGAGATACGTCCGGGTTTGGTTCGCTCACGAAACCAACCGGGCCCCTGGGACGAAAAGGCTAATAACTCACAGACCGGGCGTCCGATTGACGCGCCGTCTATTGCGTTGAGACCCCTATGACGTGGCGGTCCTTTGAGATACTTCTTCGTGGGACTTTGAGATACTTGGAGTATCGACCTGTAGCTCGTGGAGCGAACCCTCCCAGTGACGAGCGTGCGGAGTACGGAGACCGTGTAGCTGGCTGAGACCCGACGACTGCTGATCGAACGACTCGGTGTGTTACAGAGGTGCGCTTGGTTGTAGCGGCACATGGGAGCGCTTGGTTGTAGCGGCAGACCCACGACAGAGGTGCGCTTGGTTGTAGCGGCACATGGGAGCGCTTGGTTGTAGCGGTAGACCCACGACAGAGGTGCGCTTGGTTGTAGCGGCACATGGGAGCGCTTGGTTGTAGCGGCAGACCCACGACAGAGGTGCGCTTGGTTGTAGCGGCACATGGGAGCGCTTGGTTGTAGCAGCTGGCCCACAGTACTCGATGGGTGGAGTTCTTCAGCAGTCTTAGGTTAGTGAGCAGTACCTCGGAGTCGTGACAGGACCACTATACACTCCAGAGACGGAGCTCTTCAGCAGTTACGGTTTCGATAATGAAAATCTTGGTTGAGCTGAGACTTTTGACCTTGTGTTTACCTCATGATTGAGATGGGTCACTTGCTAACTTAGGTATATGTATGGGCATATACCCGGGTAGTGGTTATCCATTGATTTCGCAATCCTTGTGTTTCCTCGTGATTGAGATGGGTTACTTGATAACTTAGGTATATGTATGGGCATATACCTAAGTAGAGGTTATCTGTTGAGATCTTCTTTGTGGGTATCCTTGTTGGTTTAGTGAGACCTTGAAGGTCTCGGGGTCCCTACTGAGTATCGTTATACTCACCCCTGCACGGGCTATGCCCGCACCTCGTTGTGTTGGTTGCAGATGACGGGCAGTACTGACAGAGGTCGAGTGTTCGAGGACTGGACGGTACCTGGAGGTGGACTATACGACGAGATGGTACCTGGAGGAGGACCTCACGACGAGACGGTACCCAGAGGTGGACGTGACGACGAGGCGGTACCCGAAGGTGGACCACTGGGCGGACATACTCGGAGCGGACGGCGGGACCCGAGGAGCAGAGGAGCTATCTGTACGCACCCTTCAGGTGGGATTTCCAGTGGACAGCTCGGCGTAGCAGCTTTACTTTTCAGTTGCTGTTTTCCCTTCGAGTTGTACTTTACAGTTGGGCTTGTATTTCCGGACCCTTTTTACTTTCCGCACTTACTGTTGTACTCAGTTTTTACTTAGTGTTTACTTCTTCCGCTTGTACTCTGTGTTATTGTTTACTTTACAAAGGCAATGCCTTCCCTTTTTACCGGGATTTACGCCTTGGTGCTAGTCGCCAGCCCCTGGCCTATGGAAGGCGGGCTTGGGGTAGTCACGGCACGGGCCCCGAGGACGGGTCGTGACATTTATATCTCCTTTTACCAATATAAAATATATTATAAAAATTATAATATTTTGAATTAAATATATTTACTATACTGAAATAATATTATTTTGATGGAACAACTATTTTCTTCCTTCTTTCCAACCTGTATAAAATAAAAACATCACTCGTGTGTACGTGATATCTACCACATCCATGAGGTGACATATCTATTTTATCATCACATCCTCAAATATATGGTCATATCATTAGATTAAAGGAATATATTTTATTTTTTTGATCTAATTATTATTATATAAGGATAAAATATTATCTAATTTCCTTCTGTCATATCTGTTAAAAAATGGAAATGCCATAGGTGTTTTCATGTGAACTATCACCCACATCTACAACATATTTCAATTTTTAGTACCTCCATGAAAGGATATGTCTATTTGTTTGAATAAATATTGAATTTTGATGATTAATAATCTTCTGTAAAATTAATATTATCCTTATAATATGATATGTTTTTAATCATTTTATCGTCATAATATGTTCTTGTTTTGTTCAGTTTTACCACCTAAATGAACAATGTTATATTGTTTGTGTCATTGTTGAATATATATTTTATTTAATGGTAATAATATGCCATAATTATACATTCAATATTTTTTTAATGATTATGGAGTGGTTTTATACTTATTTCTATTCACTAAGAAAATCAATTAATTTTGTGTAATTGAAATTTCAAAACGATAATCCATACCATGAAAATAATCATCATATGTCACATATAATTATTATCAAAGGGTAAATATTTTAAATTTTATAAAAAATCAAGTATTTATATGGGGTAATTAATCGATGACCATTTTTCATGTTCTGAATCCACCAAATCAAAACATGCATGGGAAACCTGACAACTAACACCTAAATATTGATTTTAATAATGAATTTTTAGTATATGGGTAAAAAAGTTATAATTGAATGAGATATAGTTATATAGTTAAAAATATAATTTTTTTAAATGTATATTATGTATAAATTTATTATAAATATCGTGATAATGTTTCTTTCTAAGTGAAAGTCATCTGTATGGGATATATCATTTCAACGTTATTTATTTAAGATTTATTCAATTTTCACAACATATTTTCTTACTTGTGGTGTATAAAAACCTTATGGATGAATTTTATCTCTCATTTTTCTAGAATCAAACAGGTTTATTAAACCTTTTAATGTTTTGTCCTTCAATTTCCTTTTGATTCATAAGTTACTAAATGTGTAAGGCATTTACTTTAAACGTTATTTAAAGTTTTTTAAACTCGTTATCTTCAGGATCGATGTTCATATAAATGTTTCAAAAAAATTCTTATTTATATTTTAAAAGTTTTTAAAAGTCATTACAAAAAACTTTTTACTCTCTTTAATAAAAAAATGTAATTTTTTTTATTTACATATAACTTAATTTGGAATTCCTTACCAAAGTAAAAAAATATTATTTTTAACATTTAAAATATAAAGGTATTTTTCACTATCATAGATGTTATTAATTATAATTATTTCTCTACTATTTGTTATCAATTTTCATAGAACATAAAATTCTCATTGTTATAGTAATTTTTAATTTTTAATTTTTTTTAAAATGAAAGTTCATTTCTTCTAATTTTATAAATCAATTGAATGTTATTTTTCTTATAGACTCAAATGAAAATTCCTATGAGTGTTATATTAAAAATGAAACTCTTTATGTGTTTCATTCATATTATAATTCATAGAAGATATATATATTTATGAGTTTATTTAATATAACCCGACAATGAATTTTTTAATGTGAATGGACATATTTGATCATAAGTTACTTCTTTAATGTGGATAGAATAAACTCTTCCTAGTTTACTACTATGAAGTGGATAGATTTAACTGATTATAAGCTACAAAAATGATGTGAATAGAGTTAACTATTTATAGGTTACTCATATAAGTTGAATAGAGTTAAATGAATATAAGTTACTCATATGAAGTAGATAGAGTAAACTATTTATATGTTTCCCATGATAAGTGGATGGAGTTAAATGATTTCAATTTTATCCGATAATGTGGATGGACTTAGTAGATTATAAGTTAATACTTTAAATTGTATGGAGTTAAATGTTTTCAAGTTACTCCATTAAATATTTTATAATTCAACATGAGTTGAATTCCATTCTAATAGTGATTGAAATAATGATATGATTATGATTTCCCCAGTATCCTTAATGTATTTTCTCTTATATAAATCATTTTATGGAAATCATTAGGGAATTTGATTTTTATGAGTAACTAAGTGATTATTTAAAACTAAATATTTATTACATGAAAAATGAATCTTTCATTTGGGTTTTTATGTTTTTTGAAGGTCCAGCTACATCCTTCATGTTTTATCCCTTACCATTCTTTGTTATTATTATCCGACATTTTAAAATTCTTTTCATAAGTCATAAGGATATATATGATCTATATGATGGTCGAACATAAATTGTTGATAAATTTTATTGAAAGAATAAAGTGTTCCAAGGAATAAATTATAATTGTAAACATAATAAAATGTTTTTATAAAATACAATATACACTTTACCAAGCTAATTAGTTCGAGTGGTTATCCAAAATCTGATGGGGGAAGAGTTTTCTTTGAGATAAACCACCACACGAAATTACATCTAGTGGTTTTAATTTTTCAATTCATGTAGAATACCACTTGTTAAATATATATCATGGTTATACCCACTATAGTAAGGTACAAATTATATGGATTTGGTAGGATAAAATATGGGTCTTACATCCTTTTACTTTCCATTCCATATTTCTGTGCACTCTAATAATATCTGGGGAATGATCATGATCTGATTCATCAAATTCTTCAATAAGGGTAAAGTTATTGGGATTCCATGACTTTAAGAATCTATAAAATCATTTTTTTAAGTTCTTTGTGGCTCTAGGAATTCCTCTAGGGAATTTATCGGACATCAATAAGTGGCCAAGTGGATGGGAAACTGAAAATTATAGCACTAGGATACTCAATGTTTGAAAAACACTCATTCCATAAATTAGTTTCATGGGGTAAATGTAGTCTGAAAATGTGTATCTAAAAATGGGATACTACCCATGAGAACACATTCTATTAATGGGTTTGACATAGTCTAAGCATCCATAAAAAAAATCCATTTTTTAGAGGATTAAATGCATGGAAACCTTTTTTACTCTATTAACTCGAATTGAAATCCCTATTTTGATAGGATTTATTGTAATTTTATTGTAGGAATTATTTTAGAAACCCCTCATCTATCATGGGATTTGGACTCTCAAACCAATGTGGTAGATTTATTGCATTCTATATTTATATCCCACTTTACCCCTTCATCCATGTTGTTCATAAGAGTTTTGATAGACCATTTTGAAGTATATTCATCACCATCCTTATCATTTTCTCATTACAAGGTTTTTTATGGCACATTTTTATTCACATTGGATGTGTAGGATGTATTACTCTAATGTATAGAGAAATAATTACACATGATAGAGAGTTTCTATGCGACTTATTGAGGGTGTCTCAAGAGCTGTAAATAAAGTTTTTGTACCTTATTTTCCATAATTGTTTTTTATAATGTGTTTGTTTTGGGGTTTTCTTGAATTTATGATGAAAGTAATCAATAAATGTGTGATATAAATTAGTTATTCTATGTTAACTATGATTAGGTCTCTGTAAGGATGTGAACACACCTT
This sequence comes from Viscum album, assembly GCA_963277665.1. NCBI lineage: Eukaryota > Viridiplantae > Streptophyta > Magnoliopsida > Santalales > Viscaceae > Viscum > Viscum album. Next base: position 293,863,191 of record OY728139.1, read on the forward strand.
TTCGCTCCTATTTTTTGTGTTATCATGTTTCTTGATCATTTTGGCATCAGTTAATATAAATTTTAATTTTAATTTTTAATATTTAATTAATTAATTTGAAGATTCCTTTGGATAAAATATTTGATCATAGACTTAGTGGTAATCCGTGTGAGATCAATATGGATTATGATCATTGGTTGGGGTGGGTGTACTTGACATTGAAAAATTTATTGGTCTTTTAGTGATTTTATGTAGTTGTGCCTCATTATTATTATTTCCAACAAAATTTTATAAATTCTGTAAACTGGAACCCAAACCTTTTGGATTGCCTCATGTTGGACTAATAGTAAACATTTGATATATCAAATTCTAAATGATGTGATGGTGGTTTGTTTATTAAATGAGTCTTGATGGGAATCTTTATTTTGTATCTCAAGGGGTCCATTGGATTTCAAATAGAAATGTGTTTTCTATTAAAAATGTGTTTAGAATAGTGGTTTCACTTAAATAGAAATTTCATGGAAAACAAGTGACTGGGGAAACGGGTCTTAAAATGGAATATCACAATAGAAATCTAGTTTTCTAAGAAATATATTAATGGTATTTCACAGGGGGAAAACATGTGTGAGAAAGAATAAACTACCATTTGAAAATGGTTTCAATGTGTATATTGGATCAGTTTTTCAAATACTTTCCAAATGGATTAGTGTGAGTTGTTTTTGATCTGTTTTTTTTATTTTTATACCCTATTTTCCTAATCTTTTGTTCTTTTTATGGTTCCTTATTGTCACATGATGTTGTGTGTGGCATATATAACCATGTGTGAACTATATTTTAATATCAAAGTGATGGGTTTGTTCACATGGATGTGATGGGACCCCTAGAGGGACGAAATGAGTAATAAAGAATGTACATCATAAATGACTAGGTTCTGATGGACTACATCCCTATATATGATTTGGGGAGTTATTCATCGGGTAGTGTGATGTATCAGTCATTGCATGAATGTGTTTTTGTGTATAATTATATGTATAGTTCTAGGATATTTACTCGATATGGGATATTATTCTCAAGAATAACCTTTAATAGTGTGAGATTTATTGGTTCTAGATAGTGGATTCTTAAAAGGTGATCAGGCTTGGGTAGCGGATGCCCCCTGAAGGGGAATACTCATGGAATGTTACCAGATAGGAATGATTGACCAAACTCAGCAGAGAAGGGATGGTATCATGATTTTTGGCATATGACCATGCAATGTTACCTCATGTATTGGATCAATGATTATATGATTACCTCTCTATATGCTTCAGTTTTTGGTTGGGAATAGACTAATGATAGATTTGGTTTCTCCCTTGAGTAATTAGGGATGGGTCGAGACATAAAGAAACTATACAACATATCATATGGTAGTATTTGGGATTCTGAATGACGGACTACTACATAGATTCAATTATAGGTTGAGGAAATGGATAAAAATACTATTATACATATCTGGGTATGGGTTGGGTTTCAAAAAAATGTGACATTATTCCATCCTACATGGACATAAAGTTGTTAGGGTTAGGATTCATGATGTCCTGGTATGCACATGACAATATAACATGAATTATTGTATGTGAATTTCATTTTTGGATTTTTTGTTTTTGTTGTTATGAAAACATTAAGCCAATTTTTATAGATGTATTTAATAAACATTCTATTGATCAAAAAAACCCTCACCATTTTCATGGAAATGGGGATTCCTACTAGGTCGTTGGATTCAGCCCCTACTCACAAACATGATAGGGGATTCATTTCACATGGATATACTTTCCTATTTTCTCTTACAACATAGTTATGATTTGTAGACGTACATGTAGAATATGTTTGGAATCTCATTAAGTCTGAGGATTTGGACTGATGGTTATGTAATTTTGGCCAATGGCCAATTTATTTATTTATTATTTATTATTTAAAACATGTACTAACTAGTGGGCATTATTTATTATATTTATATAATTCCATGTTATTTTTAAAGCCTTTTGTAGTTAAAAAATTATATAAATTTATTTTGTCTATATATTATAGATTATGGGGGCCTATGGTGGGCCCTATTATAGAAAAATATATTTATGGTACATCCATTATACTGAAAAAATGACAATTTTTTGGTAGATTTGTGCATAAACCTAGAGAATTATTTTAGTGTTCGTAGTCTTATAAAGACTAGGTTAGGACATCACCACTAGTGGATATCCACTAACATATATGGAGGTGTGACTGAGGTATTGTAGTGATCCCCACTCGAGTACCGTTTAGGAAATCCCAATGAAGATATGAAAAAATGGTATCAGAGAATTTATTTTTGGATGATTTAATGTAGTTAGAGGTTGGTTTATGTTTTCATGATATAAGATGTAAATCGATCTCATTCTTAGTCATAAACACATCAGTTGAAACTCGGTTTATCAAGGGATTCCAAAATTAAGTAATAGGAAATATTTTATGATTTTGTTTTTTGATTTGATATTCAATCCCAATTTGGGATAGATGAAACTTTGAATGATCTATTATGCTCATCCAGGAGAGAATAACTTGTTCATAGATCATGATAGTGTCATGAATACAACATGAATAGTTTTCATATTTTAGGTTTTTTTTAATATTAACACATTAGAATCCAGTATTCAATAAAGATAAAAATAATATATTCAATTTTTTGTCAAATATATTATAATGGATTGTTAATGTAATATTAATAATAGGTGTTTGGTTTTGTCATTTATTATTATATGTATTGGAAAACAATTCTTATAGGGCCTCAAATATCCGGTTTTGGGTAAACATAACACACCACCATCCTTGAAACACCATTTTAGGAGCAATAAAATTTGTTCAAACTAGTTTCATTATGTGTATGAAAATGTGGATATCTTCATTCATCCTATTTATGAGCCAAAAGCGAAGGGTAGTTCCACGGATTCACCACATGATGATGACCATTCTAAGGATAGTGCACCAAAATTAATATCACTACATGTAATAAATCCTTTATGTGTGTAAATAGGGAAGTATTACACTCATCCCTATCTCATAGCTACCACGTCCTATTCTAAAGTCAAAATTCTTATAGGACTATTGCATGTACAAAAACCCATCAGGAAAGGAAATAGATGTACACAAATTGAGTTTTACTCCCATGGTGTTTTATGCTAACATCCATGGGTTTTAGTTATAAATATAATCTCACCACCCTCCCATAGAGAGCATATCTAGAAGATGAAGTGATTGCCTACTATGTGAAAATACATGTATTCCATAACAATGCACAACATGGGAACTCAAAGGTTGTAATCTTAATGAAAGGCCTCGTGTGAGCCAAAATTTGACTTTTCATGCTACAGAGGGATCCTCCTGAAACTACCCTAAGGCATGTTGGGTGTGCACAAAGAGCCTAAATTCATGAAACACTGACCATACATGAAACTAACATATTTTCACACAATGATGCATCTTGAAACCATCATTTTCCCCAGTTCTAGAGCACCCAACTACCACAACTTCTTCACACAACCCATCCCCATTGTGAAAAAACTATTTATCATTGCCCTATATGAAATCACATCTGCCTTTAGTGCACCATTTTTACAGACTTTAGCTTACAAGTATAGGTACCATAACTCCTTTTTCTTCTAATAAAATAGATTATAATATGGACCACATGATTGAACACTCCTCCATAGTACTTCCAACTCAATTACCCACCCAAAGTCCCATGAGTGATGATCACATAACCCCTAGGGGTACAGAGTGGGTCCCCACATATTTGATATGCATGAGGTAAAACTACCTTGCTCCACGTCCTAGTTGTATGATGTTAAACTTTCTGAAAATATCCCTAGTAGATGATGTAAAATGTAATTCTTACTTTTTGAAATGCACACAGGATTCCCCATGTATGATCATCATAGGATTCAACCCTATTTCGATGATGGCATGATAGTTATGCCTCAGTAAGCTCAATGCATAAGCCTTAAACCATTACAACCATGACAAATAATCTTGTAAAGGGTAGCTTCTATGTGTAATCCCCATACCATCCCTCTTTGATTCTCTTTTCATAATAGGAGTATCCTTACTTCATGATGTTAAATTCTATGGATTGATCCTAACATATAACACCGCAATATTTTCTGATTTTTTTAAATTAATTTAACCTTTCTGATGTTTTTCATTTCATGAAACACTAAATATAATTAATTTTATATTAAATCGCAATATTTGGATTGTTTTATATTCAACACCAAGTTAATCTAATACTCCATACAACATAAACATTGTCCTTCTCTACACAGAACACCGAGGTGGGATTGCGTTATATGCAACAATGATATTCCTTGATGACTTGTGTCACACGCAACACTGAGGTTTATCGAAAAATAATATATTATGAAAAATAATATTATGTAACAAAATACAATAAAACCATGAATTTAAATTAGAGGTTATGAATAATATTAACTAATTTATGTAAATATATGGTTTATAAAATATAATAAGAATACATAGGTTACTAATTAATTATAAATGAATATGAAAATTGATTGAATATTAAAGGAAATATTAATATGGTCACAAATATTTTCTACCCTAATATATTAAATTTTTATTTATTACTTTAAATTAATTAATTTAAACATTCATTTCTCACGAAACATAGATTTGGCGTACGTTACATGAAATACCGAGTTTCCACGAAACAATATTTTATTGTTATAATTGTTTAAACGAGTTAGTTATAACCTAGCCATCAAAACCTAGTAATATGAATAGTAATAACTACTTATAAAGTATTATTATAATTTTTTAATATAAATAAAACTTATTGATAATGAAAAATATATTTTTTAGTAAAGCCTTTCTATATTTAAAAAAATAATATTTTTCTCAAATGAAATACCTTTCATGTACATATGTGAAGAAAATAATAATTTGAGACACTATTAGATATTTAATTTTATAAAATAATATTCATTTTTGAATTCATAACATCGAAATTATCCTATGGTGAATTTTTTGTATTTTTTTCAGATAACTCATTTGTTTGATTAATAGTGAAAAATACTGCTTGTCAGTTAAAAACTACAGTTTTGATTAATTAATTATTTATGTTAAATGATATTATAATTTTTGTAAGGTCAAATTAGATAAATATTATGTCCATTAAAAAAATTAATTCATTATAATCAATTTCTATTTGAAATTGAATATAAAATCTTAATAATATTTTGAACTTCATTCTACTTTAAAAACTAGTAACTTCGTCCCATCTGTGGGATTATCATTAATCATAAATTTTCTGATTCTGTGAATTGAATTTATAAAAACTAATATGTACCATTTTAACCAGTATAATATTTAGAGTCTAATTAGTTCATGTTTTTTTACCAAATTGATTAGTAAAAGTAATTAAAATTAATCAGAGCCATTAAGGCCAAATTATGCATAATTAGGGACTAAATATTTTAATCAAGGGCCCAAATGATCATGAAACTTGTCCAAGCCCCATTTTCTATCCATATTTTGGCCATTCACCTTCTATTATTGAGTTTTTTTGTTTTTATGACTTTTTTTAGGTAAGAACATGTGAACACCCAAATTATTTCTAAATGATTCCAAGTGAATCCATTCCCTTGCCTATAAAATGCTATCACCTCCACCAAATTCCCCACACCTCTCAACCCCCTTAGCTCGCCCAACCTTAATAGTTTGTTTTTGGAAAAGGAAGGATTTCAATAAAGGTGTGAACAATATATGGATCATCAAGTACAGTTCATGGACCGCATAAGAGGTATGTGGAACTAAGAGAAAAAATAGAAAAGATAGGGTTTCCGCATAACGATGCTATGTGGACAGCAAATAATTTCTATGCATACCACGAAGTGCAGTATGCGGTTCATGAATGAAAAATGGCTCGTGGAACAGAAATTATTCATAGGATGTTTTTCAGTGTGATGAAGTCAAATGGTTTACATGATGGCTCGACATTTTTGGAAATGAGGTAGTGATTTGGGATGTTTTGAAAGAATAGAGGAAGTATGTGGACCGTGTAGGGAAAATTCTTCACATAAGGAGAATTAAATGGTGAAGTCTATACCATATTGAATATTTATATAAAATGGATTAGTGATATTTTTAGATATATTTTATTTTATAAGGTTCACTAATCCTTTTATTATTCAGAGAGACTTCGATTAGAAATTTAGGAATAACTTTTTGATGTACAGAGTGGTTTGTGAGAAGAAAACATCATAAGAGGGAAGAGTTTTGAAAGTAGGATTATGTGAAAGAAGATGTGGTCCATGGAGGTATTTTTTTGAAGGGGTTTTGTAGGGGTACTATTTCCCTCAAAGGAAAATGGTTTGCGGTAGATGGTTTGCGGAATATGTTTCGTGGAAGATGATTTACAGGAAATGATATGTGGAGGCGGTGAGTGGATGTGGTTCATGGATGCAGTATAAAGAGGTGGTATGTGAAGTACACATGCTACATAGATCATCACAGTTCATGGAGGAAGTCGACCAATTCACAAAGAAACAGTTCACGAACTATCAGGATGTGGAAAAGTGGATTACATATACAGGTGAAAATAGGACTTCAAAGGAGCATCTATCAACAGTTGGGGATACATAATTTCATGAAAATGAGGGGACCAACAAGTCTATAAATTTTGTATGGATTCATCCCAAAGTAGTGAGCTAGTGGGAGTTGATGGAAGTGTTCTGAGGTATGCAGTGATCTATCCCTAAAATAATGTAAAGGTAGTGTGCTTGGAACATAGTTATTGTGTCTAAACTCGTGTACTCCACAACTAGTAAAGATAATTTGATTTAGGTATTACCAAAACATTTTAAAATTAGTTTCTTTGGATTATAACCCATTGGTGAACCATGTAAAATTGTAGTGTTGACACTTGCATGTGATTGTTTATTTATTGTTCTTTCTCATAAGACATGTTTAACACGTTCCTACTAATGTATGAACAAGATCTGTAAATTTTGAAGACAAATTTGACATGTTGTTTCACCCATCCCCTCTTAGGGTATTTTAAGGTCCTTCATCTTCCTCCTAGAATCCTTACCATCAGCATAGGAAAATTCAATGATTCTTTTTTCCACAAACCAAAATGATTTAGCTGATTAAGAGGTAACATATTTTCTAAAGATACTTTCTTTTATTTTCCTTCTCCACCCCCTAAACTCTCTATTTACCATTATAGCCTAACAAAAATAGTATAATAAACATACTAGGATGTGTTTTTTCTAAGGTTTCAACCTACACTTACACACACCTCTATCTAATGGGTAATGAATATATTGTTTCTATGTACAACGAACTACTGCCTCACAAAAAGATGATTGTTAATTTGTCCATTAAAATCTACCATGGTGAATATTATGATAGAAAAAATATTTATATATGTTATATATTATATTTATTATTTCATAAATCTTCTTTATTCCTTTTAAAAAACTTATTTTTTTTTACTTTTCATTTGGTTTAAATACAATAATTTTATTTGAGGAAATCTATACTACCGCCCCTCAAAATGATATGATTCATTCCAACACTACATGGATTTTATTAAGGATAATATTAGTTTATATATAAGATATATATGATATCATTAATATAATTTAACAATTATATATATAGATACTTATATTCCATTTTATTTCATTCATTCAATACAACAAAACGGAAACAATGTTTATGCGTACGTACAGCTTACTATCTCCATGAACAGTATATTATATTTAATATATAATTATTTTATAGATTATAATGAAATAAATATAATGGATATTTAAAATATTTATATCATTATTTACATTATGTAAATCATGATATAATTATAAATACTAAAGATATAAAAAACTAAAAAAAATACGAAGAACAAAGCGAATATTACATGAAGTGAAACCTTAACACAGTACCGTTAACAAGTGAGTAATGAAAGGTCATAATCAAACTAAATATGGTAAAATGTATAAGAAAATTTTATGATAAAATATTTATAATAAACTTATATTTGTTAAATATGAATCTTGTATGATTACAATGGGAGTCGAGACATAAGGTATGGAGATTTTATCTCACTTTTTATTCTTGTGAGATACATGCTATGTTTGCCGCTCTTTACATTTGTGTGGTGTAAGGCACATGAGCCTTAGCCTAGTTGGTGAGTTATCCTTAAGTGCATCCACAAGACCCATGTTCAAAACTAGGTAGAGGCATATTTTCTAGGACTATAGTAGTACAGTAGCAGGGACTATAGCAGGTGTTGTAGCAGTACTGTACGCTGTGTGATACTGTAGTAGAATGTACACTGTACAGGTACTGTAGTAGAACTTTACATTGTGCGGTACTGTAGTAGGAACTGTAGCAGTACTGTAGAAGGTACTATTTGGAATTATATCAGCTGGAACTATTCACCTTGGGCCATCGGTTTGGGCATGGAGTCCTTAAGGATTTCGGGACACCTAGGCCTTCGGGTCAGCAAGGCTTTCGGGCCACCTTTAAGGCCTTCGGGCCACCCCAAGGCCTTTGGGCCACATGAAATTTCCCCAGAGACACTACAAAAAAAGAGCCTCCCTAGAAGAGAATTAAAAGTATGTGCACTCACCAGAGCAGATCCAAATGGATTTTTCTGAATAAGAGGGTATGGTTATGCCATCGGGACCAGCCCGTGCTTGCACGGGAAGCCTATCCAGATGGCCATGTGAAGGTGGAGAGCTAATATCATGATGTAGATGTTAGAGAGGGGCAGTTCCTTGTAGATAGTCTGGTTGAATTCTCTATGACCTTCGGGTCATGTAATATTCTAAGTCTACGATCCATGGAATCTCTGAGCCTACGGGCCTTGTATGGGTTCCCCCTAATCCCTTGAAAGGGGGGTTATAAAAAATCAATACAAATGAAGGCCTTCAGGCCATTCGGGGGGGGGGGGGGTAAGTACTTACCACTGTATGTATATTATAAATAAATTTATGGGTATTAACATATTATTTATATGAACTTTCATTCATGGGTTTTAAGTTTAAAATGTTACGAAATCGGTAAAAATGTTTTGTCTCTATTTTCTTTCTTTAAGACTCAGGTTTTTTATACACCTAAACTCATTTTTGATATGTATATACTTCCATTTTACATGTTCTATCAAAATATACTTCTTTTCAAGATATTTTATACTCATGTAATTTAATTTCCTTACATGGATATTATGATTCAATGTTACCATGTAATAACAGTTTATTGAGAAAAACTTATCAATTTTCGAGATTCTTTATGTTTATTATTTCATTGATGAATTATTATGTTCCATATCTCAAGAAATTCATGAACTTTATTATACTCTAGTTATTCAGGATATATTCATTTATTGTTACCATTTTCTACTCTTTGTTATATATGATACTTAAAAAAGTGTGTTTAATAAATCCTGACTTTACCCTCTATTCGAAAAGAAGTCTATGTTTCATCAAAATAAGGTTTTCTAAAAAGGGGTTACAAGAATATTCTACTAATAAACAATGATCATTAAAAGAATTTTTTACCCTTTTTTATTTTTAAAATTTCTTAAAAAATATTCTTTCTGAACAAAGAAATTTTTAATCCTTTTTACTGTGAAAATTGAATTTCCTTTTTACCACATATGACATGTACATATTTATCTACCATGAATCCTATGATGTTTTCTTTTCATGTTTAAATGTTGTTTTTTAATAAATTTTTTTTAAATACATTTTAAAGAAAAATGGTTTTCAAAACATTTTCAAACTTATTTTATAAATTTTCAAGGAAATTAATTATCAAAACGTTTTCAATATTTTTTTTAAAATTTTCAAGGAAAATGGATTAAAAATGTATTCAAGATTTATTTATATTTTTTCAAATTATTTTCATGGAAAAAAGTTTTCAAAACGTTTTCAATATTTCTTTATAATTTTTCAAAGTGTTTTTTAAGAAAAAGATTTTTAAATTTTTTTGAATCTTATTTTATAACTTTTAAAGTAAAAAATGTTTCTAATAATTTCAAGTCTAATTTATATTTTTTAAAGGTATTTTTTATAAAAATGATTATTAAATAGTTTTATGTATTAAAAATCATTTTTCAATTAAAAAGGGTATTTTCCTCATGAAAGGTTTTATAAAGATATTTCAAAATTATTTTCGATCTATGATGACATCCGTTGATGTTACTCGTTCCCTTATAGAAATTAATTTAAAGGTTACAATCATATCCTTTTTATGAATGGGTTATGCTTAATATCATGGTATTTTGAAAACATGCTTCCCTTTCATGGGTATTATGTTTATGGAATATGTTCCTCTTTCATGGGTTATATATTTATGAAATCCATTTCTCTTTCACGAGTTGTGCTTTTGATGAAATGAATAGGAAGCTTTTATCTTTTCCATAGGTTATGATACATTTAATTTTTTATAAAACCCATTTAATTTCATGTTTTATTATATTATTGATTTTGATTTTGTGGCACCTATATGTATGATTTCATAATGAGATGATTTGGACCTATATGTCCATAAAATGATTTGGGAAAATATTTATATCTCATGAGATAGACTAAGATGGTCTTGGGAGTAAACCTTGACTACTATGATGGCTAGGGTATTGAACCATGACTACCAAGATAGAAGGAGAAGTGAACCCATGCTATTAATATTTCCAAGGGAGAGAACTATGACTACCAAGATGGTATGTGGAGTAAAATCATGCTACTAAGAAGGCCATGGGAGTGAACCATGACTACCATTATGGTATGGGGAGTAAACCCATACTACCAATATGGTCTTGGTAGAAATGTCTTGGATACTATGTAAATAATATTATATTCTTATGTGGCTTCAAAAATCCCATGTTTTATTCCTATGCTATGCTTTTATGGCTTATGTTCTCTATATCCTTATTATTCATATCTTATGAACTACCAAGATTTATTCCATGATTCATATATATGATCTTTGATATGTAGGTTATGATCTTATATTTTCATGATCGTGTTCTCATACCATTGTGATCATAATGATTCTTACATCTCTAATTTATTTAACCTTACTGTGCATTTTATATCACCCCTTTCTTATGTTTTCCTTCCCCAGTTGATGAAGAAAGGTTTTTTGTAGGAGTACTAAAGGTGGAGATATATATATATGGGGGATGTTGATCATATTTCAGGAGGATATAAAATTATGTTTCCATGGTTCCAAATACACTAAAATATTATGGTCCTAAGGTGTATATTTTTTTAATGTACAGAATATTCCTCTAAAATGATGTAATAACAATTTATGTTAATCCTTGGTCACTATAGTTGGTATCAAGGGAAATTTTTAGTCCACCATTTTAAACTAGGATGAGAAATATTTTGTGATATCCCTAGGTGTATTTCTACGGATATGTATATGGATTTTTCAAAGGATAAGTATAAGGATTAGTTAATGTTTAAGAAAATTTCTTATAATTTTGGTAAAAGGGTAGAGTGAGTTGTTTGCTAGAAATAAATACCAATCTTGATACTATTAATGGATGTTTCTATGGAACAAATGTACCTAGGAGTAACAACTCCGACAAGATTTTTTGGGAATACCTCAGGGTAATCTGATACACAACAACAAGCCTTTATGCACACCTGGTTTGACACTCCTCTAGGATATGCTTTGAAAATTAAAAATACACTTCGCAAACCATCATGAGGGATTTAGATATGAGTTGGATATAATAAACTGAGGATGAACCTAGGGTGTCTTATAATAAAAAATGTGTCATGATTTAGAAATCCCACAAGAAAATATTCTCATTAATGTATGGTTTTCTACTATCATAAGTAATGCTCACAAAATGATTCTAGTTTTAGTCAATGCCAGAAACCAGAAGGGACAAGACTACTATTGAATTTTATGGACAATTTTCTGATGATAAGTCAAGTGGGATGATCCCTTAAGTAAAAGATGTTGTGATCATGCCTAATCAGTTCTCAAGGAACATGATTACCAACATGTACCTTAACCAACTCTCAGACTCAACAAAGAAGATAAAGAAGGAGTTTATTAAGTTTTAGGTTAATAGAGACCATAGAGGAAATATGATTCAGTTTCATTTGTATCAAGAATGTTGAATGAATCACTAATTTTAATTTCTTATAGGAATAAGAAGATTTTTTGACTGTGGAAAATAAGGACACAAAACATCAGACTGCTATAGAAAAATAAAGAGTTAGGTTAACAGAATGGATTAGAATATTGTCATCTCTAAGAAATAATTGAATTTTAAGTGTTTTAAATGTTGAATAAATGGTTATCATTCAACTCAATTTCCCAAGTGGAAAGTTCCTAATGAGTATCAGCAAGCTTGTCTGAGTAATGGTAAAATTGTTGATGATGAGGAGGCTACATAAGAAATGTAAAAGGGAAGTGGTTTTTGTAATAGGATGAGGTATTTTTGTTAATGGAATAAGGATAAAGTGGAGTAATCAATGTTTATATGTATTTGGATTAAAAAATTAAGTTATATGAATGATGAAATATAAAAGGTTTATTCTATATATATTTTTCTATAGGTATTTACATGTTCATGTTGAATGTTCCCAATGGATTGGTGGGGAGATTTAATGACAAGTTTATATTTTGACTAAGGAAATGTAACCCTTAATATGTTATTAATGTTAAGATAATTATTTTATGAATAATTAAATTTGATGGTACTGATTACCATGGAACTAAGTATGGACTTTTCAATAGGTCGGTTATGCTATCATTGATAATGTTTTTAGTATTATTGGATTTATGAAATATATTCAGTATACTTTGGAATAAGGAAGAACGAATGTTTTATAAAAGGATTTATTGTAATTACTATTATTAACATTTTTTGAGGGAATATATGATAGGTGTATTCACATGTTTGGTGTTTGAGAAACATGTGGCACATTTTGATATATGGGGGGTCAATGTTAAGGTGGTTGTAAGAATTTATTTATAAAGATTTGGATTTCCATCTTTTAGAAGGGTTATAAGGTTAACCATTCATGAAAAAATTATGTTATACTTCATAGTATATATATATATATATATGCATTGAAAACCTCGGATAAAAGGATATTTAGGGACTAACCATATTTCAAGGATATACATCATATTTATTTTAGAAATTATATTAGTGTGGATTTAGAAAAGTAAATCATGTATATCAGGTGACAAGTAATCATGTTCGAAAAGGATGCTAGTATTGAACTGAAGACCGATGGATGATAAGGGTTTTATGCCAACCAATGGCCTACATGATATCCTAGTTTATGTATAATAATTTTTTATAAATAATTATTTATTATGAAATGGTGCTGTTAATTTTTATATTTAGTGATTAATGTATCAACCATATTGATTTATTATAACATTTTTAGATAAATTGTTTTAATTTTCATTCTTTTATGGGCCTTAATATCTGATAAACTTTTATTTTAGTATTGAGGGAATCAAAGTTAATTTTGGGACATCCAATTCCTAAATTAATATAAGAATGGAAATAGATAAAATCATGACCAAAGAATGAAAATTTAGTTTTCTTATTTGTTAATAAAATAATTACTTAAGGGTAGAATAATGATCAAAATGAAAAATGTGTTGTCCAAATACATTGATTTTTTTGAATCAGTGGCCTTTTAATTCATCACATCTTTATAAATTTAAATCCCTCAAATTTTCATTGATTATTCACTTATTTTTTATTGATGTTCTCAACAAATACCTATAAATATTTACGCTTTTTCACCAAGTCCAGTCTTTACACCCAACCTATGTTCTTATATGTAGAAATGTAGTTATATTTTACTTTGGATAACTGTTATAGTTCCATCATTCCCTTTTAAAAGGAAGAGTTTGTATTAACTTTTAAGATGTGGGTTTCTATAAATGAAACTTTCAAATATTAAACCATTAATAACCTCAATGAATTTCAAGGGAAAAATCATTTTAAGAGGGGTAGAATGTAAAACCCTGAGATTTTGTGATTTTTTTTTCAAATTAATTATTAATTTTTCATATTTTTCATTTCATGAAACACAAAATATAGTTCATTTTATATTAAATCACTATGTCTCAATTGTGATATATGCAACACCAGGGTAATCATGCACTATACACAACATAAAATTTGGCATGATCTACATGAAACTTTATGTTTAGCAAGAATTCTACATAATAATGAATTTCCTCGATGAAAAGCGTATCATGAAAAACTGATGTTTACCGAAAAATAATAGATTATTAAAATATATTTATTTATTATAATAAGATAAAACCTTGATGTTAAATTAGATATTATTAATAGTATTAATTAATTTATGAAAATATATGGTTTATACAATATAATATGAATTTATATGTTACCAATTAATTATAAATGAATATGAAAACTGATTGAATATAAAAATAAAATTTTTTATGGTCACAATGGTATTTTAAACTACTAAATTAAATTTTTATTTATTTTCTAAAATGAACTATGTCAAATATTTATTTTACGCAGAACATCGACTTGGCGTATGTTACACACAATGATGAGTTTCAACGAACCTTTATTTTATTATTATAATTATTTAAACGAGTTAGTTATAACCTCACCATCAAAAAATAGTAATATAGATAGTAAAAACTACTTATCAAATATTTTTATAATGGTTTTATATAAATAAAAAATATTTATAATGAAAAATATAATTTTTAGTAAAGCCTTTATATGTTTAAAAAAATTCTCAAATAAACTAATTTTCATGTCCATCTATTAAAAATAATAAAAATAATTTTAGAATATTTTATAAATTTAATTTGATAAAATAAACTTAGTTTTTTAATTCATAAAATATAAATTGTTTTTGGGTGAAATTTTAGTATTTTCTGAGAAACTTCATTTTTTGATGAATACAGAAAAATACTATTTTTTAGTTAAAAAATGCCATTTACATTAATTAATTACTAATGGTAAATGATATTATAATTATTTTAAGGTCACATTATATAAAAATTACCTCTATTGATACAATTTTGTTCATTATAACCAATTTAAATGTGAAATTGAATGTAAAATCTCAATCAACTTTTGAACTTATTCTACATAAAAATACCAGTAACTTCATCCCGTCTGTGGGGTAATATTTATTCTTAAATTTGTTGATTTTGTGAATTGAATTAATAATAAATAAGATAAAACATTTGAATTATTATAATATTTATAGTATAATTATATCATGTTTATTTTTTACCAATAGGATTAGTAAAAGTGATTAAAATTAATCAAAGTGATTAAGGACAAATTATGCTTAATTAGGGACTAAACCTTAAAAATAATGGCACAAATAATCTATCCACTTTTCCAAAACCCATTTTATGTTTATATTTCAACCTTAAACCTTCATTTCTGGAGTTTATTGGTTTTTATGACATATTTAGGTATGAACATGTGTAGACCAAACTTGTTTCTAAAAAATTCCAAGGGAGTCCTTTCCCTTCCCTATAAAAGGCCACCACCTATACCAACTTCCTCACACCTATCCAGACCCTTGTCTCACCCAAAATATACTCAAATAATCTCTATAAATCCATAAATTTATCCTATAATCCTTACCTTGGGTAGAAGGAATCCCAAGGAATCCTTTTTCACAAACTAAAAAGAGTACCCGATTAAGAGATAATGTCTTCTCTCAAGATATATTCCCTTATTTTCCTTTTCCACCCCCTCCACTCTATTTATTAAATTCTTGTATGAAAAAATTATTATCCTAAATATAGTAGTTTTTTATTATTATAAGTTTTTCACCTACACTTACACACTCTTCTATCTAATGGGTAAGGAACATATTGTTTCTGTGTATGGTGAACTTCTGCCTCACAAAATGATAATTATTCATCTTTCAATTACCAAAAACCATGTTGGCATTATGATGAAAAATATATTTATATTTTTCGTATACTATATTTATAATTTCCAAAATATTATGTATTCCTTTTACAACACATATTTTTTTATTTTTCTTTTGGCGTTAATAAGATAATTTTGTTTGAGTAAGTGTGGACTACTGCCCCTCAAAGCGATATGACTCATTCATACACTGCATGGATTGTATTAAGGTTAGTTTTGGTGAATATATAAGATATATATGTTATCATAAATCAAAGTTAATAATGATATAAATATAATTATATTTCATTTTCTTTTATTATTTCAATATGACAATTAAAACGGAAACAACGTTTATTTGTATGCGCGACTTACCGTCTCCATTAACGGTGTATTACATTTCATAATTCATTATGATAAAGATTATTATGATATGAATATACATGATATAAAATATATTTATCTCCTTATTTACATTCTTTAAATCATGATATAAGTAGAAAGACCAAAGATATAACAAATTAAGACACATGCGAAGAACAGAGTGAATATTACCTGAAGTGAAACATTAACAAAGGATCGTTAACATGTAGGTAATATAAGGTCATAATAAAAACACATATCATATTATGTATAATAATATTATTCTATAAATTATTTATAATAAACTTATATTTATTATACATGAATCTTGTATGAGTATGAAGGGAGTCAAAACACAGGGTATTGGGATTTCATCTCACTTTTTATTCTTGTGAGATACATGCTATTTTCGTCACTTTTTCATTTTGTGATGTGTAATTCAATCCAATTATATTAATCTTATAACTAAATTTAGGGTAATTAACATATCTATTTTATGAAATTTCATTCATGGGGCTTATGTTTCAAAAGTTACCAAATAGGTAAAAATGTTTTGCGTTAATTTTTCTTCTTTGAGACTCATGTTTTTTATGCACCTAAACACTTTTTCGAGGTGTATATATTTATATTTTACATTTTCTATCATAAATAACCTTCATTTCATGATATTTTAAGATTAATTTAAATTTTTTTTTCTTAAATGGATAGTGTTATCCCAAGTTACGATGTTATAAGAGTTTATTTAGACAATCTCATCACTTTTCAAGATTTTCTACATTTATGCTTTCCTTGATGAATTATTATGTAACATATCTTAATAAATTCAGGAATTTTATTTTCATATGGTTATTAATTATATATCCATGCAGTGGTACCATTTTATACACTTTGTTACATAATATAGTTATGAAGGTTTTTTTTAAAAAAGCCTGACATTACCCTTTATTTGGTCAGAAATCTATGTTCATTCAAAACCATGTTTTTTAAAAAGGTTTCACAAGAATATTATACTAATATCCTATGATAATTAAAAGAAATTATTACCCTTTTTTATTTTAACAATTTTTTTCAAGGAATATTCTTGTTGAATGAGGCAATTTTATATTGTTTTTACCTTTAAAAAGGAAAGTTATTTTTACCTCATATGACATGTACGGATTTTTCTGTCATCAATTATTTAAATATTTCTTCTCATGTTTAAAGGTTAATTTTTAGGACAAGGTTTTTAAAAGTTATTTTTAGGGAAAATGGTTTTCAAATCATTTTCAATCTTCTTTTATAAGTTTTCAAGGAAAATGGTTTTCAAAACGTTTTGAAACTTATTTTATAAATATTAAAGGAAAATTATTTCCAAAACAATATCAAGCTTCTTTTATAAGGTTTTAATGAAATTTTATTTCAAAAATTGTTCAAGATTTATTTATAAGTTTTTAATGAATTTTCGAGAAAATTGTTTTCAAAATGTTTTAAAGCAGTATTTATTAATTTTCAAATTATTTTCAAATAAATGATTTTCAAAATGTTTTCAAGATCTATTTATAAGTTTACAAAGGTTTTTCCAAGAAAAATGTTTTAAAAATTTTGTGAATATTATTTTATAAATTTTCAAGGAAAATTTTTTTCATGTAATTTCAAGTCTTATTTATAAGTTTTAGAGGTATTTTCTATGAAAATGATTATCAAATGGTTTTATGCATTAAAAATTATTTTTAAAATAAGAATAGATATTTTCATCAAGAAATGTTTTTGAAAGATATTTCCAAAATTATTTTCCTTCTAAGATTACATCCTTTTATGTTCCTCGTGCACATATAGGAAATGATCTAATAGTTCCATTAATATCCTTTATATGAATAAGTTATTCTTATTTTCATGGTATTTATGAACCAATTTCTCTTTAATGGGTTTTAGGTTTATTAAATACATTTATTTTTGATGGGTTATATATTTATGAAATCCATTTCTCCTTAATGGGTTTTTCTATCGATGAAATGATTATGAAACCTATATCTTTTCCATATTTTATAAAAGTTTTACATTTTTATGATAACCATTTAATTGTATGGGATAAGATATAATTATTTATGATTTTTTTGCACATGTATGTATGATTTCACTATGAAACGGGTGGGACATATATATCCCTCTAATGCATTAGGTAATGATTTATATCTCTGGAGATAGACTACTATGGTCTTGAGAGTAAACCTTGACTACTTAGATTTCCATTGGAGTGAACCATGACTACCAAGATGGTATGATGAGTGAACTTGTGTTACTATGATAGACATGGGAGTGAACCATAACTACCAAGATAGTATGGGGAGTGATCTAATTCTTCTAATATGGACATGGGAGTGAACCATGAATACCAATATGGTATAGAGAGTGAACCAATTCTTCTGAGATAGTCTTGGTAGCAATGCCTTGGCTACTATAGAAATCATATTATATGTTTATGTGCCTACCAAGATACCATGTATTATTGCTATGTTATTCTATCATGGATTGTGTTTTTTATTTCCTTATGATTCATGTCTTAAGAAATACCATGATTTATACCATGATTCATGTATATGATTTGTAATATGCAAGGTGTGATCTTCTATTTTCTTGATTTTGTTCTCATACCCTTATGATAATAATTATGCTTACATATCTCCCTTATTTACCCATACTGAGAATTTAAGATTGCCACTTTATTATTTTCCATTTCCATAGGTAATGAATAATAGTATTATGTAGGATTACTAATGATGGAAATCTTTATGGGATATATTGATGATCTTTCACCAGGATAGAAGATTTTGTTTCCATGTTTCTAAAGACACTAAACTATTACAGTACTCGGGCATGTATTTTTATAATCTATATAATATTCATCTAAAATGATGTAATATCACTACTAGAAATAGAGTATTTCCCAATGGTTTAGAACCATTGGTATATGTTATACCAACGGTTCTACAAACCGTAGGGAAGTAAGCCGTTGGGAAAGCTTTTCCCAATGGTTTACAATGAACCGTTGGGATAGGGTGGAGAAAAATAACCCTATCCCAACGGTTCTGGAAAACTGTTGGGAAAGTTTTTCCCAACGGTTTGCCCAAACTGTTGGTAAAATCAAAATGTCTCCTCTTTCCCAACGGTTTCAAAACCATTGCGAAAAGTGTTTTACCAACGGTTCCATGAACCGTTGGTAAAATAGAACACAGAATGTTATGCCAACGGTTTAAAATTGTTGGCATAGCCTATGCTGGGAAAATTGCACAGCAGCTCTGCAATTTGCCCAGCAGTTCTCCAATTTACCCACCAGGTCTCATTTTGTGGGTTCCCCCTCATTTTCAATTCAATTATTATACCTACAATAAACTAACATACATATACAATTATTGTACCTGCAATAACTAACTAACACATACATATAGAGAACAAATTCATACACATTTAATATATAATGCTGGAACTATACACATCCATAATTAAATTAGAATTCATAACGTAATTATAAACATAAATAATTCATTTAGAATTCACTTTAAAATTTAGATGACAATTATATGTGGAATCCGAAAGTCAATTCATAATTTGATCGGTTTTTTGTATACCATATATTTTTACCTGAAATGATGTCCATTTTAAACAAAATACATACACTTGTATTGATATCGGCCACACCACATCTCGTATTGAGGCGGGGTTGACTCGTACACGTCACATATGACCCATGGATCGTTCTCTTAAAGTTTCAACGGAAACCGAATGCGTTTGGTCGGTTTTCTGTATGTCAGTTCATGTTTTTCAATTAAAATGATGTCCTTTTGAAACAAAAGGCAGACACTTTGAGTGGTTCCGGCCACACCGCGTCTCAGATTGTGGCGTGGTTAATTCGTACACGTCACATATGACCCATGAATCATTATTCTAAAGTTCCAATGGAAACCGAATGCGTTTGGTCAGTTTTCCATATGTATATAAAATATTGTCCATTTTAAACAAAAGATAGACACTTAGAGTGATTCTGGCCACACCGTCCCTCCGATTAAGACGGGGTTGACTCTTACACATCACATTTGACCCATGGATCGTTGTGCTAAAGTATTGACACAATCCGAATGCGTTTGGTCGCTTTTCCGTATGCCAGTTGATGTTTTTCAATTAAAATGACATCCTTTTGAAACAAAAGGCAGACACTTTGAGTGGTGGTGGCCACACCGCGCCTCGAATTGAGGCAGGGTTGACTCGTACACGTCACATATGACCCAGGGATCGTTTTTCTAAAGTATCGACACAATATGAATGCGTTTGGTCAGTTTTCTGTATGCCAGTTGATATTTTTCAATTAAAATGACGTCCTTTTGAAACAAAACGCAGACACTTTGAGTGGTGCCGACCACACTGCACCTCGGATTGAGGCGGGGTTGATTCTAACATGTCACATATAACCCATGGATCGTTCTCCTAAAGTTTCAACAGAAACCGAATGTGTTTGGTTGGTTTTCCGTATGTACTTAAAATGTTGTCCATTTTAAACAAAATAGAGCCACTTAGAGTAATTCTGGACACACCGTGCCTCCGATTAAGGTGGGGCTGACTCGTACATGTCACATATGACCCATGGATCGTTGTGATAAAGTATCGACACAATCTGAATGTGTTTGGTCAGTTTTCCGTATTCCAGTTGATGTTTTTCACTTAAAATGACGTCCTTTTGAAACAAAAGACAGACACTTTGAGTGGTGTCGGCCACACCACACCTCGTATTGAGGTGGTTTTGACTCGTACACGTCACATATGACCCATGTATTGTTGTGCTAAATTATCGACACAATCCAAATGCGTTTTTCGGTTTTACGTATGCTAGTTGATGTTTTTCAATTAAAATGACGTCCTTTTGAAACAAAAGGCAGACACTTTGAGTGGTGGCGGCCACACCGCGCCTCGGATTGAGATGGGGTTGACTCGTACACATCACATATAACCCATGGATCGTTGTGCTAAAGTATCGACACAATCCTAATGCGTTTGGTCGCTTTTCTGTATGTCAGTTGATGTTTTTCAATTAAAATGACGTCCTTTTGAAACAAAAGGCAGACACTTTGAGTGGTTCCAGACACACCACACCTCGGATTGATGTGGGGTTGACTCGTACACGTCACATATTACCCATGGATCTTTCTCCTAAAGTTTCAATGGAAACCGAATGCGTTTGGTCAGTTTTCTGTATGTACTTAAAATGTTGTCCATTTTAAACAAAAGAGAGCCACTTAGAGTGATTCCGGCCACACCGTGACTTTGATTAAGATGGGGTTGACTCGTACACGTCACATTTGACCCATGGATTGTTGTTCTAAAGTATCGACACAATACGAAGGCGTTTGGTCGCTTTTCTGTATGCCAGTTGATATTTTTCAATTAAAATGACGCCCTTTTGAAACAAAAGGCAGACACTTTGAGTGGTGGCGGCCACACCGCACCTCGTATTGAGGCGGGGTTGACTCAAAAACGTCACATATGACCCATGGATCATTGTTCTAAAGTATTGACACAATCCGAATGCGTTTGGTCACTTTTCCGTATGCTAGTTGATGTTTTTCAATTAAAATGACGTCCTTTTGAAACAAAAGGCAGACACTTTGAGTGGTGTCAGCCACACCGTGCCTCAGATTGAGGCGGGGTTGACTCGTACACATCACATATGACCCATGTATCGTTCTTCTAAAGTTTCAATGGAAACTGAATGCGTTTGGTTGATTTTCCGTATGTACTTAAAATGTTGTCCATTTTAAACAAAAGAGAGCCACTTAGAGTGATTTTGGCCACACCGTTCCTCCTATTAAGATGGGGTTGACTCGTACACGTCCCATTTGACCCATGGATTGTTTTGCTAAAGTATTGACACAATCTGAATGCGTTTGGTCGCTTTTTCGTATGCCAGTTGATGTTTTTCAATTAAAATGACGTCCTTTTGAAACAAAAGGCAGACACTTTGAGTGGTGGCGACCACACCGAGCCTAGAATTGAGGCGGGGTTGACTCTTACACGTCACATATGACCCATGGATCATTGTGCTAAAGTATCGACACAATCTGAATTCATTTGGTCGGTTTTCCGTATTCCAATTGATGTTTTTCAATTAAAATGACGTCCTTTTGAAACAAAAGGCAGACACTTTGAGTGGTTCCGGACACACCGCACCTTGGATTGAGGTGTGGTTGACTTGTACACGTCAAATATGACCCATGGATCGTTCTCCAAAAGTTTCAACGGAAACCGAATGCGTTTGGTTGGTTTTCCGTATGTACTTAAAATGTTGTCCATTTTAAACAAAAGAGAGCCACTTAGAGTAATTCTGGCCACACCGTGCCTCTGATTAAGGTGGATTTGACTCTTACACGTCACATATGACCCATGGATAGTTGTGCTAAAGTATCGACACAATCCGATTGTATTTGGTTAGCTTTCTGTATTCCAGTTGATGCTTTTCACTTAAAATGACGTCCTTTTGAAACAAAAGACAGACACTTTGAGTGGTGACAGCCACATCACGCCTCAGATTGAGGCGGGGATGACTCGTACACATCAAATATAACCCATGGATCGTTGTGCTAAAGTATCAACACAATCCGAATGCGTTTGGTTGCTTTTCCGTATGTCAGCTGATGTTTTTCAATTAAAATGATGTACTTTTGAAACAAAAGGCAGAAACTTTGAGTGGTGCCGGCCACACCGTGCCTCGGATTGAGGCGAGGTTGACTTTTACATGTCACATATGACCCATGGATACATCTCATAAAGTTTCAACAGAAACCGAATTCGTTTGGTCAGTTTTCTGTATGTACTTAAAATGTTGTCCATTTTAAGCAAAAGAGAGTCACCTAGAGTGATTTCGGCCACACCGTGCCTCAGATTAAGGCGGGGTTGACTCGTATACGTCACATATGACCCATGGATCATTGTTCTAAAGTATCAACACAATCCGAATGTTCTTGGTCAGTTTTCCGTGTTCCAGTTGATGTTTTTCACTTAAAATGACGTCCTTTTGAAACAAAAGACAGACACTTTGAGTGGTGGCGGCCACACCGTGCCTCAGATTGAGGCGGTGTTGACTCGTAAACGTCACATATGACCCATGTATCATATTTCTAAAATATAGACACAATCCGAATGCGTTTGGTTGTTTTTCCGTATTCCAGTTGATGTTTTTCACTTAAAATGACGTCCTTTTGAAACAAAAGACAGACACTTTGAGTGGTGGCGGCCACACCGCGCCTCAGATTGAGGCGGGGTTGACTTGTACACGTCACATATGACCCATGGATCATTCTCCTAAAGTTTCAACATAAACCCAATGCGTTTGTTCGGTTTTCCGTATGTACTTAAAATGTTGTTCATTTTATGAGAATCCTCATGTGTCTTTTAGTGGAATGGTATTTTCTTCAAATCTTGTGGATATTTATATAAAATATTTTTATATCATTCTTAGTATGGATTAGATTTTAGTTTATAATTCTATGAATCATTTCGGACCAAACAATGTCATGCCCAATGAATACATCTCTTTTATAACATACCAAGAATCTATGATATTGATTAGATGTGTAAATGTAATTTACATTGAATATAATGATGAAAATAAACAAAATATATATTATAGATTTTCTAGCATTAAATGAAATCAAGGAGGGTGGGGGGATATCCGGCGGGGCCGTCCGGGGGGCTGTCTGGTGGGTGTCCGGGGGGCTGTCTGGGGACCAAGGAGGAGGGTGGGGGGGCTGTGCAGGGGGTTGTCCGGGGTCCAAGGAAGAGGGTGGGGGGCTGTCCAAGGGGCTGTCTAGGGGGAAATCTGGGGGGATGTTTAGGGTCCAGGGAGGAGGGTGGGGGGGGTTGTGTGGGGGGCTGTCCGGGGGGTGTTCAGGGGGTTGTCTGGGGTCCAAGGAGGAGGGTGGGGGGCTGTCTGGGGTCCAGGGAGGAGGGTGGGGGCTGTCCGGGGGGCTGTTCAGGGGGCTGTCCGGGGGCTGTTCGGGGGTGTTTGGGGGTTGTCCGGGGTCCAAGGAAGAGGGTGGGGGGGCTGTCCAGGGGGCTGTCTGGGGGGCTGTCTGGGGGGTTGTCCGGGGTCCAGGGAGGAGGGTGGGGGGCTGTCCGGGGGGCTGTTCGGGGGGTTGTCCGGGGGGTTGTCCGGGGGTGTTCGGGGGGTTGTCCAGGGCCCAAGGAAGAGGGTGGGGGGTTGTCTGGGGGGCTGTCTTGGGGGCTGTCTGGGGGGCTGTCTGGCGGCTGTCTGGGGGGTGTTTGGGGGGTTGTCCGGGGTCCAAGGAAGAGGGTGGAGGGGGGGCTGTCCGGGGGGCTTTTTGGGAGGCTGTCCGGCGGGGCTATCTGGGGTCCAGGGAGTAGGGCGGGGGGTTTTCTAGGGTCCAGTAAGGAGGGGTTTCCCAAACACACAACCACTAAAAGACAACAACATCCATAAAAATAGATAATATATAAAAATAACTCAACTCCAATACTATACTACGAGTCTAGATAAAACCAACAACTAGAATAGATTAAATATCAAATCTCAGTAATATCAGTCAAAAATGTATTGGATCAACTTGTCCCACATCACCATCACCATGATTACCATCATCATCACCCTCGTCCTTGTCCCCATCATCGTTCTCACCCTCCTCGCCCTCTCCCTCCTCCTCATCCTCGCCCTCCTCCTCGCCCTTGCCACCCGCCTCGCCCTCCTCCTCTCCATCCTCTTCCGCATCAGACTCCTCGCCATCATCATCGTCAAGCTGGACATCGTCCTGACCACCACTAGAACTACCACCTGGTGCACCATATATAGAATGTATCGACGACATATACTCATCAAAAGCTGGGCTGGCCTCTGCTGGAAGTGTAGGACGTAGAACTTCAATAAATTTCATAAACGCACTGTTTGCCCTAGCAAACTGTTCTTCCATATCTGTGGCCCTTTTCTCAGCCTGTGCTGCATGTGCCCTAACTTGCTATAGCTCGGTGGCACTACAGCTCGTACCTGAGGATGGTCAATACCTTGTCGGGGCTATCCTAGGTCGGTAGTGTACTCTACCAGAATTCTCCTCTCCCAAGACCTGATGTAAGTGATCTGTTGGCCCAAAATTGTCTGGTTCTTGGGCATCGAGGGCCTCTAAAGCAGCCTGTTACAAATATAAATATATCATTCAGTTACAAAATAGATATTAAAATATAAATTCAACAGATTAAAAATTACAATTTGCTGCTAAGTCGCTTCGTTGATGGCACTTCCATCCATTTTCCCTCTACTCGAGCAAAACAGTTTTTCTCGAGGCACAAGCCCTTCAATATTTTGTATTTTCCTCTATAATGAAATTGAAAACTAATGTTATATGAAAAATTTAGCAAACTATTAAATAATTGAGGAAACAAAAGAAAGTCTAAGGCTTAAAGAAAACTTATAAACAATTGTCATACCTGCTTCCTCTCATGATCACGCATCGTAGTGCATCCCAGTGTGTGGAGGTATTTTTTGCATCAATGTTCTTTTTATTTTTTCCAAATGATTCCTAAATAAAATTAGAAAATTCAATAGATAGTATTAATGAAAAACATGAAATTTATTATTTAAATACCTCAAATTTTATTAATACCTTAAACTGGGTACTCGTCCAACGAGTAATCATCTCACGATACTGATCTATAGGACAATAATCCACCACTAGTACCGCCTATAACTCAGTTCCAACTCTAGAAACCCAGCCAATATACAACTCATGCTTGTAGGCTCCCCAAATATTGCCTAAATCCTTTAGACGTTCTGGTCGTGCACCCTCACCATCGGGAAAATTAAATCTAAGCTGAAATAAAAATATTAATTCATATAAATACAAAAATAATTCATGGAATTAAATAGAACAGATTTTTTTACCCATATCTCTACCCAAGCTCTATCCTTGACCACATGTGGAAAATGTCTCCACGATAGCGGGATGACAGTAATGATGTCGGAGTATTTGTCAAGAGTCGCCAAAAAACTCCAGCATTGTTGCCCTGTTTTCTCAACCATTTGGTTGTCTTCATTATAATCCACCATAACCTGTGTGCGGTGGTTCCACACCGAACGCATGCATGTATGCCCCCGCCCACGCCTCCTGTCAGTAGATGTATCTTTCATGAAATAAATACAAATATTTTATCAAAACATGTTATAATGAAAATAAATATTGCTATAAAAATTTGTTAGGGTTCTATAAATATACATGTGCCGGTCTGATCACTGAGCGCCGCTGGATCCACAGAAACTGATGGAACACCCTGTGGTGGAACAGGAGTCGAAGATGATGGAATATAGAAGCTCGGAGAGACAGAAATAGAAGGAAAAAAAGATGGGATAGCTGTCTGACCGGATGCTGACTAGGGAGTGGGAATCATCATGGGATGTGAAAATGATGGGCCAGAAGATGCAGAAGGTAGTGAAAACATGGGAGGCCTAAATATCTCGTGTGTCCCTAACAACACACCGAGATCAGAATGTGGGAAGGATGACATGTCAGTGGGAGGGGCAGCGTCTAGTCGGGTACGCACAGCTGCTCGTCCACCTCTGGTACGAACCCTCCTCGTACCACCGGCCTGAGTACTAGGACCAGTACTAGGCTCCTCGTCGAATAACTGTCGACGTATAGGTGGATCCTACAAAAATGTTTACAAAAAAATTAATCACATGAAATTATATATTCTTTAAATATATCAATTTAAAATAAATTACTCACTACAAGCACTAATGATGGAATTCCCAACTCCGTCATTCGACGATTGTTCTCCATCATCTTTTTCATTCGTCTCTCTTCAATTGGCTTCATTTCCTACTTTTGAAAACAAATATGTAACTAATTTGAAAAATACAACTAATGTTTAACTCAAAAAACTAAATATATGAGTGAATAGGGGTACTCATTGGTAATTTAGCTATCAATTGTTTTAGAAGAGCTTGAATGGATTTAATAAATCATACAAGTTGTAATGTTCACCAAGTTAGAAATATTGTTTTCCTATGTTTGAATACAGTTCAATTCCAAATTAGAAAATGCAATTCAAATAAAACTGCAACCAATAAACATTGAAAATTCACATAATGGTCAACTCAGCTATCAATTGTTTTAGAAGAGCTTGAATGGATTTAATAAATCATACAAGTTGTAATGTTCACCAAGTTAGAAATATTGTTTGACTATGTTTGAATACAGTTAAATTACAAATTAGAAAATGTTATTCAAATAAAACTGCAACCAATAAACATTGAAAATTCACATAATGGTCAATTCAGCTATCAATTGTTTTAGAAGAGCTTGAATGGATTTAATAAATCATACAAGTTATAATGTTCACCAAGTTATAAATATTGTTTGACTATGTTGGAATACAGTTCAATTCCAAATTAGAAAATGCAATTCAAATAAAACTGAAACTAATAAACATTGAAAATTCACATAACGGTCAAGTCAGCTATCAATTGTTTTAGAAGTGCTTGAATGAATTTAATAAATCATACAAGTTGTAATGTTCACCAAGTTAGAAATATTGTTTGACTATGTTTGAATACAGTACAATTACAAATTAGAAAATTCAATTCAAATAAAACTTCCACCAATAAACATTGAAAGTTCACATAACAGTCAAGTCATCTATCAATTGTTTTAGAAGAGCTTGAATGGATTTAATAAATCATACAAGTTGTAATGTTCACCAAGTTAGAAATATTGTTTGACTATGTTTGAATACAGTTCAATTCCAAATTAGAAAGTGCAATTCAAATAAAACTGCAAGCAATAAAAATTGAAAATTCACATAACGGTCAAGTCAGCTAAAACATATTTGTGATCAATACTAAATCAATTTGAATATTACCAACCTTAACAACCCAACTTGAGGTAAACCAAAAGAATTGATAACATGGATGAATGATTCTATATATTTTCAACCACAACTTCATGTTCACAATCAACTCTGACAATTGAGATATTTGAGTCATCAAAAGAAATAAATGGATTGGTTCCAATGGCACTAGGGACAGTGTCAATTCCATCATCACCATCATCAAAAATATATCTTGGAATTACTTCAAATATGACACCAAATTCAGTTCGAAGTTGGTCTTTGACATAAAAAACTTGTTTAGCCATTGATGCCAACACATATGGTTCTTCGGTAGCAAGAGTGCGAGTCATATTAATTACTCGAAATCCAAAATCATCAATAAATTTGCCATGTCTCGTCCTCGAATCAAACCAATGGAATTTAATCATTGTGACTCGTCCATGAGAGTAATAATCCAATATTATTATTTTCTCTACAACTCCATAATAACCCACATTTTCAAACTGTGGTCTACTATCTGATGCACTGGCATAACAATCTATTGTGGCAGTAACCATAACACCATCATGTTGTGTTCTCATGTTCATTTCTCATTTAGTGACAATAAATTTGTACCCATTGATAACAATTGATTTACAGTCACGAACCACGGTATTAGGACCAAAATCCAAATCTCTTATTTCCTCAGAGACAGAGTCAGCAGACAAACTCAATACCTGCAATATAAATGACTATTAAACTTAATTAAATATTGATATAATTATTTTAAACATTAATTTTTTTATACCTTCAATTTTAACCAAGTAGAAAACTCTTTTCTATGCAAAGTCTCTCTCCTTCTCAAAGATAAAGAACGATACTTCCTATTTATCATTGTTTTATGTTCCCTGTAAATAAAAAATATGAATAGTTTAACCGATATATATGTAAGATATACATAATCAATTTAGTTACCTGATATAGTCATTGAACAAATCACAGTTGAACAAAATTGTGCGATGTGCCAACTCCCGCTCTTCATGGCTTAATGTCTTCAATATATATGATCCAGGAATTCCTCCTGTTTGAAGAAGTGATGGAAAACTGGGTTTAATTTGCTCATACTATTCTTCTTCATTTCTCATTAGTCTGTTCAATATTGTAGTAAGATCAGACAAATACATCGAGCAGAAATCCATACATTCTTGAGCCAAGTAACCGTTCACAATAGAACCTTCAGGATGATTTCTGTTTCATACATAAGACTTTAATGTGAACATATTTCTTTCAGTTGGATACATCCAACGAAAATAAATAGGTCCTCCGAGAAGTATTTCAGTGGGAATATGGATAGTCAGATGCAGCATTCATGTGAAAAATGATGGAGGAAATATTTTCTCCAACTCACAAAAAATTATTGGGGCATTTGTCAACATTTTTTGCAAGAAAGACTTGGACAACTTCTTAGCACAAAGATCTCTAAACAAATGGCACAACCGAATAACAGCCACCCTTACATTATTGGAAAAAATATGACGGATTGCTATTGGAAGAAACTCATGCAGTAGAACGTGATAATCATGAGTCTTCAAAGATTTTAGCTTCAACTCTCTTCTGTTGACCCGTTTAGATACATTGCTTGAATAGCCATCAGGAACTCTAATAGTCTCTAATACTTCCAGAAATTGTTTTTTTTCGTAGGTGTCATCACATAAGAAGCACATGGAAGTTGCCATTTATTTTCACTGATACGCACAGGATGTAATTCTGGTCTGATGCCCCAATCCACCAAGTCACGCCGAGATCGTAAATCATATTTTGCCTTTCCCTTGACATTTAGAAGAACATAAAGCAACATTTCTCATATAATCTTTTCAATATTCATTACTTCTAAGCAATGACGTAACAAATTGGTTGACCAATAAGGCAAATCAAAAAAGATACTCCTCTTCCTCCAATTGTAACAGGTTTCAGTGGAAACATTCTTTCTCTTTCCAGATTTCATTTGACCCTTCCCGAACGAAAAAACGAAATCTTTCAATTCATTAAGCACATCAGTTCCAGACATACGCTGAGGTGGATCATTAGTCTCTATGGTATTATCAAATCTTCGATGATTCATTCTATATGGATGATCCTTTGGCAAGAATCGTCGATATCCCATAAAACTGAAAATACAGCGATGTTTCAGTCTTCTGGATCATGTATTCTTTATACAAACTGAACATGACAATTTTCCCTTCGTGCTCCATCCAGACATCATTGCATAAGCCAGAAAATCATTGATCGTCCACATAAGCGCAGCACGCATCTGAAATATGTCTTTCGAACGTGCATCGTATGTGAGCACACCCACATCCCAAAGAATTTTTAACTCTTTTATTAAAGGTTTCATGTAGACATCAATATCAATGCTGGGATCAGAAGGACTAGATATGAGTATACTCATGAAAGTGAAAGGTTTTTTCATACACAACCATGGGGGAATATTATAAATGTGTATAAAAACTGGCCATGTGTTGTGCGAAGTAAGCATCTGCCCAAACAGATTAAAACTGTCGCATGAAAGACCCAGCCTCAC
The DNA here is from genome assembly GCA_963277665.1 of Viscum album. Lineage (NCBI taxonomy): Eukaryota > Viridiplantae > Streptophyta > Magnoliopsida > Santalales > Viscaceae > Viscum > Viscum album. The sequence continues at coordinate 293,893,907 of OY728139.1, forward strand.
ATTACGCACGTCAGCTGCAAAATCAGGATGTCGAGCATCAAATCTCTGCCATGCAAATCCATCGGCAGGATGAACCAACTCATCATTAGTCTTCTTTCTCTCGGTATCATGCCATCTCATTTTTATTGATATGTCATCAGATATAAAAAGATTTTGGAGTCTGGGGATCAATGGAAAGTGCCACATTACTTTCTGTGGAACGTGGGATGGTGTTCCATCATATTTTGACTTCCAGTGGAATGTGCCACATTTAATACAATCATTTCATTCAGCGGTTTCCTCCCAGAATAAACTGCAATCTTTCGGGCAAGCATGAATTTTGTTTCTTAAAAATCCAAGTTCCTCAACTAACTTCCATGCCATATAGTGGTTTGAGAGAATATCTGCATCATTTGGAAGTAAATCCTTCAAGAGGGTAAGAATTTAATCGATTACTGTATTAGAAATCCCATAATAGTTTTCCCATTAAAAAATAGGATTAAAAATTCTAGCTTTTTCATTTTATCGCATTGTCGATATACTGGAGTCGTGGCAGCATCATTCAATTTTTTCACCCTATCAATATCATCATTTTCACTAGATGCATCAGCTATAATCATATTGAAGTCTTCTTGAGTCGAAATCCTTTCTTTTTCATGATGACGAATAAATGGAAACCAATCATCTAACAAATTCTCCATTCCAGTATTTTCATTTCGATGATCACCAATTTGAGATTTCATTTTCTCCCCATTGTGATACCACACAAAGTAGTTTGCTTGAAAACCATTTTTGGTTATGTGGTAGATGACTTCTTCATGTCTCAACCAAGGTCTACCAACACAATTGGAACATGGGAAGTGTATGCGACCACTATCTAAAGCATTGTGAAATGAAAAATCTACAAAGCTCTCCAAATTGTTTTGAAAATCGCTTGAGATCCGATCGGTTTCATACATCCAACTTCTGTCTATTCTGTAAAAAGAATTTATATAAGTCATTTTGTTATAAACAATTCAATAGGATTGAACTTTAATAGAAAATACATTTAAGTAAACGATAAAGGAAGAAGTTTCTAGTCGATGTAGTGAAAAGCACCCCACCCTCATAAAAGTGAGTATTAGCCAAGAAGGACACATAGTATACAGCATACAATGAGAACCATATTTAGTTGACCCTAAATTTATATTGGTACACTCATCTTGGGGGAAATGGAATATATGATCCTGGTTAACTGATGAATTCAAAAGCTCATATTCCATATGTTAGACACTACCTAAGGTAAGAAATCATGTGAGGATGGGTTTAAATCATTCAATTTCTTACATGCTAGTGATAATGAAGACTTAAATTAATAACTTGAGTTCACCGATACTATGTCAACCGTTATACACACCATGTGAACCCTTATATACACCATATGAACCCTTATACCATATTGTCATTATTACAACCATTAATAACAACTTATTAAATAACATCACTTATTAAAGATAATAAAATTGAACATAAATCAATAATAATATTGGATATATCAAGTAAAATTAAGTCATACTATCTTACATCATAAATGACCACCCACAACCATGATTAATGACCACAAATCTCCCCTTTCGGCCAAATCAAAAGTGAAAATAAAAACACATAGTTGTAGAAAAAAACTTCATTTGTGTGAAGAATAATAATCTCATGGTCCTCGTGATATTTGAACCACGCAGTCATGATTTTCGAGATGAACTTGTATCCATGAAACCATATGAGAAACACGATTCAATACATGCATTTTTCTGATTTTCCCAAGCATTTTGAGGAACCCCAAATCATTGAAAATGGTCATTGTGTTTTAAAAAGGTGATTAAATAACACATTTATGATGTCGAAGGCATAATGATTAATGGTTATATTAGAAAAACTAATATTCACTAATATTGCGAATTTGAAATTCTGTGAATTAGTTTCATGAAGAAGGAAGAAGTACTAATTAGGGATCACATACTATTTGGAAAAGTTCAAGAAGATACTCCATATGTTCTATTGTGCAAAGGATAAGTGAACAGTGTGTCATTATATATATATATAGATTTTGATAGAAACATGATACATACTTGTTATGTAATACACATAGTGTACAAAAATTAAGATGAACAATATCTTCATGTTTGGCATGATCTTAATGAAAGAGTGATTTTCATGAAATAATATCAATAAATATTACAAACAATTTCTTATTAGTTCCTATACATGAACCTATAATATTTGAACCAGATTAGAAAAACTATGAATATTCAAAATTAAAACACAATAAAGAGACACCATGCCCTTATAAATGTAAATGTGTAATGAAAACATTAATTGGACATACACCGATATAGGGATTTGAGTACACAATTCATGGAACAATCATAAAATTTTACAAAAACCCTAAAAATTGGGAATAACGAAATCGTTGATAACAGAAGGATATGATTTATAAGAGGTGGAACTATATCCTTGATAAGATATAGAAGGAGTCTAACCTGGTAGCTATTGATCCAATGGAAGATGTGGGGATTGGGAAGTGCATCTGCCAAGGAATCACGTCTGGACTGGAGACGAGCGGAAGGCTTCTGGAATCTTGTGGAGGTCGCTGCCTGCATTTGGGTATTTGGGGCTTTTTTTCCAACGGTTCTTAAAAACCATTGGGAAAACCCAATCTTTCCCAACGGTTTTATAAAATCATTGGGAAAACTATGTTTTTCCCCACTTTTCCCAACGGTTTCATAAAACCGTTGGGAAAATTCAGTTCTTCAAGGTCTTTACCAATGGTTTATATAAACCATTGGGAGAGACATCATATACCAACGGTTCTTTGAACCGTTGGTATACAAGTGTTGGGAAAACTCCCCTTTCTAGTAGTGTATCCATGTATGTTAAGTTGGGGTTTCTTTATAACATAGGACATTGAATTGTTGCATCTAACTACATGGTTCATGGTCCCTATATTCTAAAATGTATACATTGGATGCCTCTCTGAGATTCAATATCGGTATTTATAAAATTTATAGAGTTTACTCTTATGGATTGGCCACCCTTGTCTGAAAACATAGAAAATTTTGATCTATTGGTGATCATTCAAGGTGTTACGTATTCCCTCATTAGGAAACACCTCCAAGGTCTGCCTCCTCTTGTGTTATGATCCACAGCTTTGGGTCCTCCTCCACAGGGTGTTCAGATACATAGGTAAACAATATAGGTGTTCCATCTTAGGGACACAACTCCATGATATTCATATGAAGGGTATTATGATCAACATAATCTCATATCTATAATATGATAACCTCGCTCCCTGGTCCATCTCAACTAGACATTGTGATCTTTCTCCATGTGATGTATAACTTTTGACCTTACCTAAGAAATATACCTCATGTAAAGCATGGGATATGTGAGGAAAAATCCCTAGAAGATTTATGCCCCTAGAGTACATACCTTGTAATAGACATGGGATGACATGTTTTCCACTACTAAGATGCCTTGTATGATATTCCCTACCAAGAAGAAGATTCATAGGTGTCCAATGTGCTCAATGTCCAGATATTCATATAGGCTCCCAACATGACTACTCTCCTCATCAATGGTTGCTTACCTATCAATAATGTTTTAGTTTAATTAATCAACATCAAGAATGTGAGGGTTGGTGGAATGAGTTCCATGAAAAAGACATGACCTATGAGGAAGACTCATAATAAGATGTGATCTCCGATGAGGAATGCATGGAATGAGGAACAGAATTCCAGTGTACTCCAACTGGCAGGTAGGCCCTGACAAAAGTTTCAGAAATAAAAATGGTAAAATTAATTTGAAAATATTATCTTTAGAATGGGGGTTAGTAACATATGGTGAATCATTTTACTAGAATGGAACCCAATTCAAAAGTCTGACACTAGTTTCCACCAAAAACCAATTGTCCCAACATGGAACTCAACTTAGATTTGGGGAACTTTTAATTATACATACTCGGTCTGCAAAAATTTCAGTGTGTGTCTCAATCTGTCTTCAGAATATTGAATGACATTGGGGAATTAGGAATCACATTACTTATACCTTTACAAATGGATGAACCCACCTAAAATATTGGACCCTAGATATTGGAAATCATCCACCTAATTCCCGTATGCGCCAAGGTAGTAGAATAATTGAGCAATGATCCCATAAAACCCTACATCTACCACAACATCAAATACAGGTAGACCATGACATGTCTCACCCAATGAGGTAATTTAGAGGATGGTTATTGATAACATTATTTTTTGTACATATTTTGATGTGTTTTTTTATATGAATAAATTGAATAATAATTAACTTAATATAATATTTGTGCTTTATATTAATGTTTTATGTATTCTTATACAGGACCATAATTTGGATAAATACCAATGAAAACATGGTAATTGAGGAACAAAATGACACTTCTCTCTGTGAGCTAAGAAAAGCGGCATCACATAGGATTTTGAGGTAGATCATGGAGAACATCAAAGGCATAAAAAAAAGAAATCGGATAAAATAGAGATTTTGGTGCTAAAATAAAATATTTTACATTGGTAAAATCATTACACAAAATAAAGGTTCAAGTCGTGAAACATTTAAAGTTCGTGAGAAGAAGAAATCATGTATGAGAATTACATGATGTGTAATCATATTATATATAATTTAATATCCTAAAACAAAAAAATGATGATTTCTAGCACATATTTGAAGGGATTTTAGGATTTCTTTTGAACAGGTCGACCATTAAACACATTTTGGACCGGGGGGGAGTGAATAATTACCTAACATCATATAAATAAGAAGAACGGACAATAGATTGAGATATTCTATTTCACTCTTGAGGATAAACTACTAGGAGTCTGCTGCAAGGTTCTGACCCAAAATTATTTATAGATAGGTTTTTGTTTATACTTTTCATTATCTTTCATTCATTTAATTGTTGGATTATTTATAGTTTTAATTCCAATCTATTTTTATTCTTCCTTCCCTTCTCATTTTTTATTTATTTATATTCCCTATTGTTTTGAGTTTAATAGTCATTAGCGATCACCCAAATATGTTTTGGTAAAAACCGTAGGGGGGAGTGGAATCAGTTTAGGGGGTTTGTACCATCATGTTATCGAGTGAAGTAAAATCAAACAATGATGGTACACACCCCCTTAACTGATTCTTCTCTCCCCTGTGGGTTTTATCCAACCATTGTCAGGTTATCACCAAATAAGAGTAAACAAAAAACTATATGAAAGAGAAAGGAAAGAAATAATGATATGGGAATAAGGAATACAAATGGATTGGAATTAAAATTATAAATTACCCAATTATTCCATGAGATAAAGGAAAAGAGAAGAATAAAAAACTATCTATAATAAAATTTGGGTTGGAATACTATGGTAGACACCTGGTAGTCCATCCTCAAGAGTGGAATGGAATACCTCGATAAAATGGATGGAATTACTATTTATAATCCCTTTGGTCATTAATCACTTCTCCCATGAATAAAATGAGTTTAATAGCTCACTGGGTCAAAAGAAATCTTAAAATACCATCACAAATATACTGGAAATTAGATTTTGTTGTTGTGTTATTCTATTATATAAAGTGTAATATCATTAAATATTGTTTAATGCTCATAAATGTTTTCTTAATCTCATTATTTGTAAATAGTTCACATCTTGAAACTTCATATCATGTAAGGAATTTACACAATGTCTAATATGTGATTTTTTTCTCAATAATCTTTGTTTTATTTGGTTTCTTCATTTTTTTTCCTTGGAAGTTCTCCATGATCATACTCCTAATCCGATGTCACACATATTCGCTTCCCTATTGGAATGAACTATTGTTTTCGTACTAAATTACAATGTTTTCCTTTGTATTTCTCCATGTGATGGGCCTGCATAAGAATAAAAAATCATTAATATCAGGCACATATATTATATTAAATAAATTATTTTTAAATGTATTCATATATAAAAACCCATAAAAATATATACAAAATAAAGATATCTGTGATTGACACCCTTATACACCATTATAAGAAGGAGGGGTTCATCCCCACAATGTATATAGTTCTCCAGGAGGCATTAGTGTCTCGACAACCCTACCTCCCAAGGTCCATGTAAGGGGAAACCACCCCTTGTTATGACAACAAATGTCTTTGGGAATCTATCCCAATAGTTATCGAATGACTCAATCCCATATGCTGAGGTGGTCGGGGATTTTTGAATAACATTGATGATGAGTACTACATAGGATCCATCAAGGAGGGCTCCCACTATGCCCCTTCAATGCCATCAATGATCGGTCTCTCAGGCCGAAGAGCAGGCGGAATCCATCCTTACTCTTCCACTCCCAATACAAATCTCCCAATATAAATGTAAATGGTAGGAACAATGTAATTCCCAATAACGCATATAATACATAGCTAATGTTTCCCCTTCCACAACAAGTGCATCCCGTAATATCCTTGTAAAGGAGTAATAGGGATATATCTCCTCTATATTGGGATCAAGACCAGAAAAGTCTCATATGTACGAATTGTTTACTCATTCAATTGCTGACACCATTGATAGTTGTTATGGGTCAACCTATAATGATTAGGTTTAGCTCAAAGGTACTCCCCACACTTCCATCATCCCATGTAGAGTTCCTCCCTTCCTTTTCAATAATCAGCATTAATTTCCTCCCCATATCGACAACATCCTATACAAAGCCCCCCCCCCCCCCCCCATAGTCATAATACTCAACATGTTGGTCCTACCCATGTCACAATCATCCAATGTATATTTCCTCCCAATGTTCCTATCGAATAGAGTGGAGATAGTCCCTCCTCCATCACTTGCCAAAGTGGAGGACCTCCCCACTCTAAAAAGAGCCGATACATATTCTATCCATATCCAAACCAAAAAAAATCATATTTCCTCACAATGAAAATACCCACTAGTCTGGAGGTTTTCCTCATGCTAAATAGGTACCCTACCCTAATGTTCCATACCTGGTAGAAAGGGAAAACACTACCCATATAAGGACACGGCCTTAAAACATTACATAATATTGAATTAAACGAATAATTAACATTGAGGATATTTTCAGGTTTAGAGTTTTAGAGAATTAGGCCATAACTAATACATAAAAAACATGAATATTACATGTAGACAATACTACTCAATATCTATTTTATCATAAAATAAAAACTGTTGAAAAGAAACACGTCTAGTTCCATGTTTTAGATATCATAACTTTTCCTTGATCCATTCCTTGACCCTACTCATCATTAAGCCCTGTGAAAAACATTTCAAAAACTTGGGATGAGCATAAAAAGATCAGTAAGGGTTATAAAATAAGGAAAGAAAACATTATCCCATCAATAATTACAAATCAATGAAACCAATACTTTTCAATCATAACATTACTTACAAAATCATAAGATTTATGAATAACACATAGAAATCATAAATCATAAAGGTAAATTATGGCATTCATAACATACTTACATTGTAGCCATCACAACTACATAGGGAGTAACATTTGGAATACCCATCACAGTATATTCCCTAAATCTCTTAGGAGAAACATTCATGTTTACCTCCGTCACATTACCCAATGCATTGGAGAGCTATCTCGGGCTCACCCGCCCTAGGTTTATCACAGAACCACCCGTATACGTAAACAATGTCCAATAACCATAACATAACACATAAAACAAGCATAAAGGAAATATAAAATTTCCACATTCCAATCACAATATATCATATCAAGATATCTAAATAAACAATGCTTTATCAAACCATTTTCATAACCATTTAAAACATTTAACAAATAGATTTTTGAATCAAAGTGTCCCATACCACTTTGAAGATTTTAAAGAAATTAACATTTTAAAACATTAATGTTCATATAAATAAATCCCAAAACCATTTTGAAAACATGGACATTGATGATAAATATTTAGAAGAATAAATCTTTAAAACATTTAAAATGATATTTTAGTTAAAGAGTTTTTAACAAAATGAGAGGCGCTTGAATACAAATAATTGAGGAATAAAATTTAATCATAACTTTATAATATCATGAGAATAAAATTATTCATGATATAATATTTCAAAGGATAGTATATACACCATATAAGAGTGAATTGGTGTATAAAAATAATTAAGTCTCAATGGAATGTAAATTGAGACGCAATCCCTTATAAAGACGGTATCCTTAGATTAAGAATAAATCAATGACATAATTTATGTGTAAAAAATATAAATACACCAAATATAAGTGGATATTAAGTGTAAAATAATCATATGTCATTCACACATATTTATATCAAGACATAATCAACAAGTAGAAGTCTGACCCAAATAATTGAAATTGGGTTAAGAAGTCCCTTTACAAAAATTCGACAGCCTAACGGCGTCACTTTAAAATTCAGAAAATGAGTTTATGAGATAAAAATGGTATCTCATCACATGGACATAAAATTTACATCAATAAGTATATAGAAGAACATATCCCAACATAATAAAATGTAAATTAAAAGACATAACAAAACGAAGTCTTTTAAAAAGAGGAGGGTGAAATGTTCTCTTACCGATTTGGTAACTTACAAAACATATGTCACATGAAAAAAGGATCATACAATGAAGAAGTATATACTAATAAATGAAATTATATTACACAAAGAGTAAAATCATGGGTAGTACATACACCACAAAAAATAAAGTAGTGGCAAATATAGCATGTATCTAATGGGGATAAAAAGTGAGATGAAAACCCCTTACCACGTTGTAATCAATTGAGTCGTATGACCCAAAGATAATAACCACCAAATGAATCACAGAATACCATGAATATAATGATAGTCATGATAATATATATCAAAAGTCAGTACACAATACACCACATGCAATAAATAAGTGGCGAACAATGGAAATCTCACGGAATTAAAAGTGAGATAAGAAAATCCCTTATAAAAATTCGGCAGTCTAACGCTACCTCTTAAAAATTCTTAAAATTAATTGAGGAGAGTAAGATATGGTATCTAATCATATGAAAATACAAATTAAATTATGGTGAATATAAAATAACATCCTCTAACATAAGAACATGGAGCATAAATGAAATGACATAAAAGAGAGTACTTGAAAAGAAAGAGAGAGGTCGGATCCCTTACCTCGTGTCCGACTTGACTCGATCGTTCTTTAATCTCCTGAATAATAAACTAAAGTTAATTTATACTTGATTAATAACCTTTTTCAAGTTTATTATTCCTTTTATATCACTTATTACCATGTTATAAACATTATGTAATCATTTAAGTTAATAATGTTCATTTCGTTGATATTTGGTACTTGAGTCAAAAATAGACTTCTTATAATTGCATGTTGTTCATGTGGTCAAAGGTTCATTATATCCAGAATAATATTCATGATTTATATATCATATATATCATATATATCCATTATATACATGTATTTATAATAGTACATAACATTTAGAGGTAAGAAATGAAATGCACCGTTCATAGAGACGGTAAGCCGTACGTACGCATGAACGCTACATTCATTTATATTTATTATTTTAAAGGAAATAAAACATAATGATGCATAGTTATATTATAATTACAGTATAATATCATGTATAATATCATTAACTCCATCCTTTATACATCCCACATAAGGCATTAATGAATCTAATCACTTTGAGGGGGCGGTCGTCCGTACTTCCTCAAATGAGATTATCGTATTTACCCACAATGGAAACCATAAAGGCATAATATAAATGGGAAGTACATAAGCATAATGAAATCATAAAAAAAAATATCATATATAAATACAGTTCCATCATAATTGCCACCATGAGAGGCGGTAAGATGTAATTGAACAATCATCGTTTCGTGAGGCGTTAGTTTTTCATCCACAAAAACTTTATGTTCTTCATCCATTAGATGGAGGTGTGTGTAAGTGTAGTTCAAATACTTCTTATAACAACATCTTATTATATTTAGTATACTTTTTTTGTTACAAAAGAAATAAATAAAAAGATTTTAGTGGTTGGATAAGTAAAATAAAAGAAAACAATTTAAGAGAAATCGTTACCTTTAATTTGGGTAACTCCCTTTCGTTTGAACCAAAGGACATCTTGAAGTGCCTTATGCCTAAGGTAAGGATTCTAAGAGGAGGATAGGGATGTTGAGAGCTTAATTGGTCAGAGTTTGGATGAGCCAAATGGCTTTAGAGGTGTGAGTAATTGGTTATAAGTGGTCTCCTTTTATAAGGGGGAGGAGGGGCTCTTTAGGAAAGTGTGAAACTAGTATTTTATTATATAATGATATTCGGTTTCTAATGTCCAAAAATCATTATATTAGAAGATAAGATGATTCATGGTCGAAATAAAATCATCCAATCAGAATTTGACATGTTTTGTATAATATTTTAATCATTATAATCTTATTTATTTAAATAATTTATTAATGAGGTAAATATTGCATCATTATTGTGTCATAAATAATTTAATTTATTTGATGTCTAAAAATTATAAAAAAAAATACAATGATATATTAAATCTTTTTATCTTTCCAAATAATATTTATAGTCGAAAATAGGACTTATATTACACCATATAAAAATTAATTACTAAAAGATTTTTGTTTATGTCATTTTGGCCTTTACTTTAAATTAATTAATCTAAATTGTCATTATCACTTCCAAGTGGATCAAAGGGGTCCCAAAATAGACCCAAAGATACACATGGTAGTTAATAACTCAAACAATAAGTTTAGGACAAGTTTTAAGGTAATTTTGAATTATTATAATATTCTTTTAACCTTGAATTACCTTATTTACATTTAACTGCGGTAAATAAAAGTCAAAAGTTACTATTCACCAAAAATTATTTTCATCTTAATGAACCAAATTTTACTTCTTGATAACAACCATGTATGTCGTATTTTTTAAATTCAATTCCCAGAAGTGGTAAAATTGCATTTAAATGAAAAATTCAGTTTTTTTAACTACTTCTAAGTGGTTTCACTATTCATCAAAAATTGATGTTTTTCAGAAAAATACCAAAAAATAAGCCTAAGCTATATTTGATATTCTGAATTCAAAAATGATTTCCATTTTTCCAAATTCAAAACATAAAAGTGTCACTAATAAATTTAAAAGTTAATTCCCGTTGTTAAAACAAATAGCGTGTTTTTAAGAAACAATAACTATCAAAAGATAGACAGTTGATTAAGTCCAATTTCAAAGTGAAATTGCTTCTAATGACCAACATTGGATTAAATGGTAAAAATATATTTTAATTTCACTTTAAAACCAATTAATAAGATAATATAACCATATAAATATATTATATTAAAAGGCACTTTTGAATTAAAATACAATATTTTTCACTATTCATTTAAAAATGAACTTTGTCGGAAAAATTCCAAAAATTTACACAAAGTAAATTTTGATGTCCCCATTCTAAATAAGGATTTTATTTGGTCATATATAATGTATTAAATTGACCAAAACTGGATTTAAAAAGGGTTCACCATTAAAAGGCGATAAATCGGCCTTTTAATGTAAATTATGCTTAAAATTAGATTTATTCACATTTTAAGCCTCTAACTTTTATTGGATAAATGTAAATACATTTAACAAACATGTATAATCATATTGTATTTAGTTATTTTCATTCCTACCAATACAATGGCTAGGATTTGACTACCGTTTAAAATAATAATATTATATTATTAGTATGCAACGTAAGATTTCAAAGAAACTCGTTGTTGCGTATCGGGTATGCTATCGAACATAGCAACCCTTTTAAAATAAAATTAATATTTAATTAAAAAATATTAATATTTATGAAATATGTCTAATTCTTTATTTACCTGGGATGTTACATCCTTCCCCCCTTTTTTGAATTGCATCCTCACAATTTAAAAAAAAGGCTCAGAAACTTCATTGAAAGTCCCACATCAGAAAAAGAGTCTGTAAAACTATCACTTAAAAAGAAATAAAGAGAAGCAAAAAGGTCACCCAAGTTCACCCATACTAAGATTCCGTGAAAACATGGATATGGAGTAGAAAACAAAGGATCAAGTTCTGATAGATAGTGTTAGGAAACATGTTTAGGAGAAGGATAACCACCAGAAAATCACAAACTAGTGATGGGTTAAACAGTCTTTGATTCCCTAGTAGGAAAATTTCACGGACAAGGTTTTTGTTTAAAGTTACTTTTCGTTGAGGAATTTATAAATGAGACTAACCAAAAACATAACGAAATATACTTACTTGTCATGTAGAAATTCATATTTTACTCGATTTCTATCACAAACTCATATTTTCTCCAAACAATGAATATTTAGGATGATTTTTTTCACATTAAGAGTGCTATAATCAACATCGAGAGAATCACATAATCCACAAAAGATAAACTATATATTTACCGTGTCTTTAGATATTAACTAAAACCAAAATGGTTAGTATAATATCAGATAATCCCCCAAAAAGATAAACTTTTACATAAAGAAAAAATACTCTTAATCTCCAAAATTTGTCTAACCAAAACCCAAAGTTCAACAAAGACCATTCAATAAACAATTTTCCCTAAAATTCTTCAAAATTAATCCATACTTTGATTATAACCCAAATCTAATAAGGATTTAATTACATAGACTTCCAAGATACATCTTAACATTTATCTCCAAGTAACACTAGTTACTCATAAAGTCGCATATTGAAAAGTAATTAACCTAATCACATATTCTCCATGATAGGTTAATCATTTTCATAAATAAATCAAATCATCGTGTGTCTATAATAAAAACATAGATTCTTCCAAACTGTAATTTTAACCATTATTCCACAATTGAAATCCCATAGTATTCTATCTTCCTTAGGCATATAGTGTTTCCTCAAAAGGGAGAACGTCTTCCACAACAACCTTTTATCACTTTATCACTAAATCATTTTTCAATATTAAGTATATCCATTTGATAAAAAAAAGTTCCAAAAATCAACTTATTCTTTTTCCATAAAAAAAATTTACTAAAAATAATAAGTCATACTAACCAGGGACTTCAACTAGGCTAGTGGTAGGCGATGCGCTCTTGTCGCCCTTCGGTTCTGGGTTCTATTCCTGCAGCCTTGCCGAATGCGACGGGTTGTCACCCATCCTGTGGGATGTCCTTTTAATAAAACTCAAAAATAACTCTAACATGTTTTAACCTCAATGGTTTCATTATACCTCTCATTTTTATCCAAATTCATTGTGATCTCAACATCTTAATTCTGGAAGTCTTATTTCACCACCAAATGATAAAATAAAACAATCCCCAAAATGAAGAATATCATACCTTGATCATGGTGTCCATTTGGTTTCATCGTCATCTTGTTCACGTAGGTAGAAGGTATATTCATTGCAACAATGATTTAGAGATCCTTCAAAATCATTTGCTTCCTCCATCCAAATACACCTTGTACAACATGGGTCATATGGGTGTTCACAGAAAAACAGTTTTGGAAAATAATCATGCATGACATATAATTTCAAAACATCTCATAAAACTTGATTTCTATAAAACAGTCGAACTGAATTTGAGTTGAAACTTTCAATTAACAGTCCTTTTAAAATACCATAAGTATGTTTTGAGAGACTATATTTTAAAATCAAATATAAATAGGATGCGCAAGGGCGTCCTTATTTAGCACCTTTTTTAAAATCATAATATGCTTCAAAATCCTTTGATAGGGTAAAATATTTGAAAATTCCTTGATAATATTTACCTTTCTTGAAAATATGAGAATATTGTGAGAATAGGATTTTTCTAAATACAACCCATGATCCATGATGATAATGAGGTATAGTGGAGCTGTTTGATATCTCAAACAACTTCTTGCAAGTGAGTTGTATGATAGAAAAAGTTCCACAATCATCCGAACATGACATTGCAATAATTATTGCAAGCATGTCATCAGGAAGAGAAAGAAATTTCATTTGAGATCCTCCTCCTTCCATTTGTAACTGACTTTCCTTGATCTGAAAAAGTTATAAAACAAGGATTTAACTGAAATAATAGACAAAGGAATTAACCATGTGTCTAATAAAAATTCCTAATCCCTAAATTTGTCTAAACCGACCTCTGATACCAACTATAAGGACCTGGCCTTAAAACATTACATAATCTTGAATTAAATGAATAATTCACATTAAGGATCTTTTCAAGTTTAGAGTTTTAGAGAATTAGGACATAACTAATACATAAAAAAACATGAATATTACATATAGACAATACTACTCAGTATCCATTTTATCATAAAATAAAAACTCTTGAAATGAAACACGTCTAGTTCCATGTTTTAGACAGCATGACTTTTCCTTGATCCATTCCTTGACTCTATTCATCTTTAAGTCCTCTAAAAAACATTTCAAAAACTTGGGATGAGCTTAAAAAGCTCAGTAAGGGTTATAAAATAAGGAAATAAAACATTATCCCATCAATAATTACAAATCAATAAAACCAATACTTTTCAATCATAACATAACTTACAAAATCATAAGATTTATGAATAACACATAGAAATCATAAATCATAAAGTTAACTTATGGAATTCATAACATACTTATATTGTAGCTATCACAACTACATAGGGAGTCACATTTGGAATACCCATCATAGTATATTCCCTAAATTTATTAGGAGAAACATTCACATTTACCTCCATCACTTCACCCAATGCATTGGAGAGCTATCTCGGGCTCACCTACCCTAGGTTTATCACGGAACAACCCGTATATGTAAACAATGCCAAATAAAGATAAAATAACACATAAAACAAGCATAAAGGAAAGATAACATTTCCACATTCCAATCACAATATATCACATCAAGATATCAAAATAAACAATGCTTTATCAAACCATTTTCATAACTATTTAAAACATTTAACAAATAGATTTTTGAATCAAAGTGTCCCATACCACTTTGAAGATTTTAAAGAAATTAACATTTTAAATTATTAATGTCCATATAAATAAATCCCAAAACCATTTTGAATACATGTACATTGATGATAAATATTTATAAGAATAAATCTTTAAAACATTTAAAACGATATTTTAGTTAAAGAGTTTTTAACAAAATGAGAGACGCTTGAATACAAATAATTGAGGAATAAAATTTAATCATAACTTTATAATATCATGAGAATAAAAGTATTCAAGATATAATATGTAAAAGGACAATATATACACCATATAAGAGTGAATTGGTGCATAAAAATAATGAAGTCTCAATGGAATGTAAATTGAGATGCAATCCCTTATAAAGACGGTATCCTTAGATTAAGGATAAATAAATGACATAATTTTTGTGTGAAAAATATAAATACACCCAATATAAGTGGATATTAAGTGTAAAACAATCATAGGTCATTCACACATACTTATAGCATGACATAATCAACAAGTATAAGTTTGACCCAAAGAATTGAAATTGGGTTAAGAAGTCCCTTTACAAAAATTCGACAACCTAACGGCGTCACTTTAAAATTCAGAAAATGAGTTTATGAGATAAAAAAGGAATCTCATCACATGTATATAAAATTTACATCAATAAGGATATAAAATAACATATCCCAATAAGAAGATGTAAATTAAAAGACATAACAAAACGAAGTCTTTTAAAAAGAGGATGGTGAAAGGTTCCCTTACAGATTTGGTAACTTACAAAACATATGACACATGAAAAAAGGATCATACAATGAATATGTATATACTCATAAATGGAAGTATATTACACAAAGAGTAAAATCATCAGCATTACATACACCACACAAAAGAAAGTAGTGGCAAATATAGCATGTATCTCATGGGGATAAAAAGTGAGATAAAAACCCCTTACCACGTTGTAATCAATCGAGTCGTATGACCCAAAGTTAATAACCACCAAATGAATCATATAATACCATTAATATAATCATATTAATGATAATATATATCAAAAGGTAGTACAAAATACACCACATTCAATAAATAAGTGGCGAACAATGGAAATCTCACGAAATTAAAAGTGAGATAAGAAAATCCCTTACAAAAATTCGGCATCCTAACGCCGCCTCTTAAAAATTATTAAAATGAATTGAGGAGAGTAAGAGAGGGTATCTCATCATATGAAAATACAAATTACATTATGGTTAATATAAAATAACATCCTCCAACATAATAACATGGAACATAAATGAAATGACATAAAAGAGAGTACTTGAAAAGAAAGAGAGAGGTCGGATCCCTTACCTCGTGTCCGACTTGAATCGATCATTCTTTAATCACCTGAATAATAAACTAAAGTTAATTTCTACTTTCTGAAGAACCTTTTTCAATTTTATGATTTCTTTTATATCACTTATTACCATGTTATAAACATTATGTAATCATTTAAGTTAATAATGTTCGTTTTGTTGATATTTGGTACTTGAGTCAAAAATGGACTTCTTATAATTACATGTTTTTCATATGGTCAATGTTTCATTATATCCAGAATTATATTAATGATTTATATATCATATATATCATATATATCCAGTATATACATTTATTTATAATAACACATAACATTTAGAGGTAATAAATGAAATGCACTGTTCCTGGAGATGGTAAATCGTACGTACACATGAACGCTACTTTCATTTATATTTCTTATTTTAATGGAAATAAAACATAATGATACATAGGTATATTATAATTCCAGTATAATATCTTATATAATATCATTAACTCCATCCTTTATACATCCCACATAAGGCATTAACGAATCAAATCACTTTGAGGGGGCGGTAGTCCGCACTTCCTCAAATGAGATTATCATATTTACCCACTATGGAAACCATAAAGGAATAATATAAATGGGAAGTACAGAAGCATAAGGAAATAATAAACATAATATATATCATATATAAATACAGTTCCATCATAATGGCCACCATGAAAGGCGGTAATATGTAATTGAACAATCATCGTTTTGTGAGGCGTTAGTTTGTCATTCACAGAAACATTATGTTATTCATCCATTAGATGGAGGTGTCTGTAAGTGTAGTTAGAATCCTTCTTATAAATACATCCTAGTATATTGAGGATACTTTAGTTGTCACAAAAGAAATAAATAAAAATATTTTATGGGTTGGAGAAGTAAAATAAAAGAAAACAATTTAATAGAAATCGTTACCTTTAATTTGGGTAACTACCTTTGGTTTGAACCAAAGGACTTCTTGAAGTACCTTCTTCCTAAGTTAAGGATTCTAAGAGGAGTACAGGGATGTTTAGAGATTAATTTGGTAGAGTTTGGATGAGACAAATTGCTTTATAGGTGTGAGTAATTGGTTAGAAGTGGTCTCCTTTTGTAAGGGGGAGGAGGGGCTCTTTAGGAAAGTGTGAAACTATTATTTTATTACATAATGATATTCGGTTTCTAATGGTCCAAAAATCATTATATTCGAATATAAGATGAGTCATGGTCGAAATAAAATCATCCAATCATAATTTGACATGTTTTGGATAATATGTTAATCATTATAATCTTATTTATTTAAATCATTTATTAATGAGCTAAATACTACATCATTATTATGTCATAAATAATTTAATTTATTTGATGTATAAAAATTATAAAAAAACTACCATGATATAGGAAATCGTTTTATATTTCTAAAGAATATTTATAGTTGAAAATTGGACTTATATAACACCATATAAAAATTAATTACTAAAATATTTTTTTTATGTCATTTTGGCCTTTACTTTAAATTAATTAATCTAAATTGTCATTATCACTTACAAGTGGATAAAAGGGGTCCCAAAATAGACTCAAAGATGCCCATGGTCGTTAATTACTCAACCAATAAGGTTAGGACAAGTTTTAAGGTAATTTTGAATTATTATAATATTCTTTTGACCTTGAATTACCTTATTTACCTTTAACCGCGATAAATAAAAGTCAAAAGTTACTATTCACCAAAAATTATTTTTAGCTTAATGAACCACATTTTACTTCTTGATAACAACCATGTATGTAGTGTTTTTTAAATTCAATTCACAGAAGTGGTAAAATTTCATTAAACTGAAAAATCCAGTTTTTTTAACTACCACTAAGTGGTTTCACTATTTATCAAAAATGGAAGTTTTTCAGAAAAATACCAAAAACTCAGACTAATATATATTTGATATTCTGAATTCAAAAATGATTTTAATTTTTCCATATTCAAAACATAAAAGTGACATTAATTAATTTAGAAATTAATTCTCGTTGTTAAAACAAATAGCATGTTTTTAGGAAATAATAACTATCAAAAGATGGACAGTTGATTAAGTCCAATTTCAAAGTGAAATTGCTTCCAATGACCAACATTGGATTAAATGGTAAAAATATATTTTAATTTCACTTTAAAACCAATTAATAAAATAATCTAACCATATAAATAAATTATATTAAAAGTCACTTTTGAATTAAAATACAATATTTTTCACTATTCATTTAAAAATGAACTTTGTCGGAAAAATTCCAAAAATTTACACAAAGTAAATTTTTATGTCCCCATTCTAAAGAAGGATTTTATTTGGTCATATATAATGTATTAAACTGACCAAAACTAGATTTAAAAAGGGTTCTCCATTAAAAGGCGATAAATCGGCCTTTTAATGTAAATTATGCTTAAAATTAGATTTATTCACATTTTAAGCCTCTAACTTTTATTGGATAAATTTAAATACATTTAACAAAAATGTATAATCATAGTGTATTTAGTTTTTTTCATTCCTGCCAATACAATGGCTTGGATTTGACTACCATATAAAATAAAAATATTATATTATTAGTATGCAACGTAAGATTTCAAAGAAACCTGTTGTTGCGTTTCGGGTACGCTATCGAACATAGCAACCCTTTTAAAGTAAAATTAATATTTAATTTAGAAATATTAATAAATATGAAATATGTATTATTATTTATTTACCTGGGATGTTATATTCTTCCCCCCTTTTTGAAATTTCATCCTCACAATTTAAAAAAAAGGCTCAGAAACTTCATTGAAAGTCCCACATCAAAAAAAGAGTCAGTAAAACTATCACTTTAAAAGAAAGAAAGAGAAGCACAAAGGTCACCCGAGTTCACCCATACTAAGATTCCATGAAAACATGGATATGGAGGAGAAAACAAAGGGTCAAGTTCTGATATAGAGTGTTAGGAAACATGTTTAGGAGAAGGTTAACCCCCATAAAATCACAAACTTGTGATGGGTTAAACAGTCTTTGATTCCCCAGTAGGAAAATTTAACGGACAAGGTTTTTGTTTAAAGTTACTTTTCGTTGAGGTATTTATTAATGATCCTAACCAAAAACATAAGTAAATATACTTACTTGTCATGTATACATTCATCTTTTACTCTATTTCTAACACAAACTCATATTTTCTCCAAACGATGAATATTCAGGATGACTTTTTTTCACATTAAGAGCGCTATAATCAACTTAGAGAAAATCACATCATCCACAAAAGATGAACTATATATTTCCCATGTCTTTAGATATTAACTAAAACCAAAAAATTTAGTATAAGATCAGATAATCCCCCAAAAAGATAAACTTTTACATGAATAAAAACTACTCTTAATCTTCAAAATTTGTCTAACCAAAACCCAAAGTTCAACAAATACCATTCAATAAACAATTGTCCCTAAAATTATTCAAAATTAATCCATAATTTTATTGTAACCCAAATCTCATAAGGACTTAATTACATAAACGTCCAAGATACATCTTAACATTTATCTCCAAGTAACAATAGTTACTCATAAAGTCTCATATTGAAAAGTAATTAACCTAATCACATATTCCTCATGATAGGTTAATCATTTTCATAAATAAATCCAATAATCATGTGTCTATAATAAAAACATAGATTCTTCCAAACTATAATTTTAACCATTATTCCACAATTGAAATCCCATAGTATTCTATCTTCCTTAGGCATATAGTGTTTCCTCAAAAGAGAGAACATCTTCCACAACAACCTTTTATCACTTAATCACTAAATCATTTTTCAATACTAAGTATATCCATTTGATAAAACATAAGTTCCAAAAATAAACTTATTCTTGTTCCATAAAAACATTTTACTAAAAATAATAAGTCATAATAACCAGGGACTTTAAGTAGGCTAGTGGAAAGCGATGTGACCTTGTTGCCATTCGGTTTTGGGTTCGATTCCTACAGCCTTGCCAGATGCAACGGGTTGTCACCCATCCTACGGGTTGTCCTTTTTATAAAACTCAAAAATAACTCTAACATGTTTTAACCTCAATGGTTTCCTTATACCTCTCATTTTCATCCAAATTCATTGTGATCTCAACATCTTAATTCTTGAAGTATTATTTCACCACCAAATGATAAAATAAAACAATCCCCAAAATGAAGAACATCATACCTTGATCATGGTGTCCATTTGGTTTCATCGTCATCTTGTTCACGTAGGTAGAAGGTCCATGCATTGCAACAATGATTTAGAGATCCTTCAAAATCATTTTCTTCCTCCATCCAAATAAACCTTGTACAACATGGGTCATATGGGTGTTCACAGAAAAACAGTTTTGGAAAATAATCATGCATGACATATAATTTCAAAACATCTGATAAAACTTGATTTCTATAAAATAGTCGAACCGAATTTGAGTTGAAACTTTCAATTAACGGTCCTTTTAAAATACCATAAGTATGTGCTGAGAGAATATATTTTAAAATAAAATATAAATAGGTTTCTCAAGTGTCTTCTTCTTTAGAACCTTTTTTAAAATCATAATATGCTTCAAAATCTAGTGATAGGGTAAAATATTTTAAAATGCCTTGATAATATTTACCTTTCTTGAAAATATGAGAATATTGTGAAAATAGGATTTTTCTAAATACAACCCATGATCCACGATGATAACGAGGTTATTAGAGGTGTTTGATATCTCAAACAACTGCTTGCAAGTGAGTTATATGCTAGAAAAATTTTCACAATCATCCGAACATGACTTTGCAATAATTATTGCAAGCATGTCATCAGGAAGAGATAGAAATTTCATTTGAGATCCTCCTCTTTCCATTTGTAACTGACTTTCCTTGGTCTGAAAAAGTTATAAATCAAGGATTTAACTTAAATAATAGACAAAGGAACTAACCATGTGTCTAATAAAAACTCCTAATCCCTAAAGTTGTCTAAACCAACCTCTGATACCAACTATAAGGACCTCGCCTTAAAACATTACATAATATTGAATTAAACGAATAATTCACATTGAGGATCTTTTCAGGTTTAGAGTTTTATAGAATTAGGTCATAACTAATACATAAAAAAACATGAATATTACATGTAGACAATACTACTCAGTATCCATTTTATCATAAAATAAAAACTGTTGAAAATAAACACGTCTAGTTCCATGTTTTAGACAGTATGACTTTTCCTTGATCCATTCCTTGACCCTATTCATCTTTAAGTCCTATGAAAAACATTTCAAAAACATGGGATGAGCATAAAAAGCTATGTAAGGGTTATAAAATAAGGAAAGAAAACATTATCCCATCAATAATTACAAATCAATGAAACCAATACTTTTCAATCATAACATAACTTACAAAATCATAAGATTTATGAATAACACATAGAAATCATAAATAATATAGGTAACTTATGGAATTCATAACATACTTACATTGTAGATATCACAACTACATAGGTATTCACATTTGGAATACCCATCACAGTATATTCCCTAAATCTCTTAGGAGAAACATTCACGTTTACCTCTGTCACGTTACCCTATGCATTGGAGAGCTATCTCGGGGTCACCCGCCCTAGGTTTATCACGGAACCACCCGTATACGTAAACAATGCCCAAAAAACATAACATAACACATAAAACAAGCATAAAGGAAAGATAACATTTCCACATTCCAATCACAATATATCATATCAAGATATCAAAATAAACAATGTTTTATCAAACCATTTTCATAACCATTTAAAACATTTAATAAATAGATTTTTGAATCAAAGTGTCCCATACCACTTTGAAGATTTTAAAGAAATTAATATTTCAAAACATTAATGTCCATATAAATAAATCCCAAAACCATTTTGAAAACATGTACATTGATGATAAATATTTAGAAGAATAAATATTTAAAACATTTAAAACGATATTTTAGTTAAAGAGTTTTTAACAAATTGAGAGACGCTTGAATACAAATAATTGAGGAATAAAATTTAATCATAAATTTATAATATCATGATAATAAAAGTATTCATGATATAATATGTCAAAGGACAGTATATACACCATATAAAAGTGAATTGGTGCATAAAAATAATGAATTCTCAATGGAATGTAAATTGAGGTGCAATCCCTTATAAAGATGGTATCCTTAGATTATGGATAAATCAATAACATAATTTATGTCTGAAAAATATAAATACACCCAATATAATTGGATATTAATTGTAAGAGAATCATAGGTCATTCACACATATTTATGTCACAACACAATCAACAAGTAGAAGTTTGACCCAAAGAATTGAAATTGTGTTAAGAAGTCCCTTTACAAAAATTCGACAGCCTAACGGCATCACTTTAAAATTAAGAAAATGATTTTATGAGTTAAAAAGGGTATCTCATCACATGGACATAAAATTTACATCAATAAGGATATATAAGAACATATTACAACATAAGAATATGTAAATTAGAAGACATAACAAAACGAAGTTTTTTAAAAAGAGGAGGGTGAAAGGTTCCCTTACCGATTTGGTAACTTACAAAACATATGCCACATGAAAGAAGGATAATACAATGAAGATTTATATACTCATAAATGAAATTATATTACACAAAGAGTAAAATCATGGGAATTATATATGCCACACAAAATAAAATAGTGGCAAATATAGCATGTATCTCATGGGGATAAAAAGTGAGATGAAAACCCCTTACCACGTTGTAATCAATCGAGTCGTATGACCCAAAGTTAATAACCACCAAATGAATCACATAATACAATGAATATAATTATATTCATGATGATATATATCAAAAGTTAGTACACAATACACTACATGCAATAAATAAGTGGGAAACAATGGAAATCTCACGGAATTAAAATTTAGATAAGAAAATCCCTTACAAAAATTCAGCAGCCTAACGCCGCCTCTTAAAAATTCTTAAAATGAATAGAGGAGAGTAAGAGAGGGTATATCATCATATGAAAATAAAAATTACAGTATTTTTAATATAAAATAACATCCTCCAACATAAGAACATGGATCATAAATGAAATGACATAAAAGAGAGTACTTGAAAACAAAGAGAGAGGTCGGATCCCTTACCTCATGTCCGACTTGACTCGATCGTTATTTAATCTCCTGAATAATAAAATAAAGGTAATTTATAATTTCTTAAGAACCTTTTTCAAGTTTATTATTCCTTTTATATAACTTATTACCATGTTATAAACATTATGTAATCATTTAAGTTAATAATGTTCGTTTTGTCGATATTTGGTACTTGAGTCAAAAATGGACTTCTTATAATTACATGTTGTTCATGTGGTCAAAGGTTAATTATATCCAGAATTATATTCATGATTTATATATCATATATATCATATATATCCAGTATATACATTTATTTAAAATAGTACATAACATTTAGAGGTAAGAAATGAAATGCACCATTCATGGAGACGGTAAGTCGTACGTACGCATGAACGCTACTTTCGTTTATGTTTATTATTTTAATGGAAATAAATCTTAATTATACATGGGTATATTATAATTCCAGTATAATATCACAAATAATATCATTAACTCCATCCTTTATACATCACACATAAGGCATTACGAATCAAATCACTTTAAGGGGGCGGTAGTCCGCACTTCCTCAAATGAGATTATCGTATTTACCCACTATGGAAACCATAAAGGCATAATATAAATGGGAAGTACAGAAAAATAAATAAATAATAAAAATAATATATATCATATATAAATACAGTGCCATCATAATGGCCACCATGAGAGGCGGTAATATGTAATTGAACAATCATCGTTTCGTGAGGCGTTAGTTTTCCATCCACAGAAATATTATGTTCTTCATCCATTAGATGGAGGTGCGTGTAAGTGTAGTTTGAATACTTCTTATAACAACATCCTAGTATATTGAGAATACTGGTGTTGTTACAAAATAAAGAAATAAAGAGTTCAGGGGTTGGAGAAATAAAATAAAAGAAATCAATTTAAGAGAAATTGTTACCTTTAATTTGGGTAACTCCCTTTGGTTTGAACCAAAGGACTTCTTGAAGTGCCTTCTGCCTAAGTTAAGGATTCTAATATTAGGAAAGGGATTTTGAGAGATTAATTGGGAAGAGTATGGATGAGCCAAATGGCTTGAGAGGTGTGAGGAATTGGTAAGAAGTGGTATCCTTTTATAAGGGGGAGGAGGGGCTCTTTAAGAAAGTGTGAAACTATTATTTTATTATATAATGATATTCGGTTTCTAATGGTCCAAAAATCATTATATTCGAAGATAAAATGAGTCATGGTCTAAATAAAATCATCCAATCATAATTTTACATGTTTTGGATAATATTTTAATCATTATAATCTTATTTATTAAAATCATTTATTAATGAGGTAAATACTGCATCATTATTGTGTCATTAATAATTTAATTTATTTGACGTCTAAAAATTATAAAAAAAATACCATGATATAGTAAATATTTTTATATTTCCAAAAAATATTTATAGTAGAAAATAAAACTTATATAACACCATATAAAAATTAATTACTAAAATATTTTTGTTTATGTCATTTTGGCCTTTACTTTAAATTAATTAATCTAAATTGTCATTATCACTTCCAAGTGGATCAAAGGGGTCCCAAAATAGACCCAAATATTCCCATGGTTGTTAATGACTCAACCAATAAGGTTATGACAAGTGTTAAGGTAATTTTATTTATTATAATATTATTTTAACCTTGAATTACCTTATTTACCTTTAACTGCGGTAAATAAAAGTCAACAGTTACTATTCACAAAAAATTATTTTCATCTTAATGAACCAAATTTTACTTCTTGATAAAAACCATGTATGTAGGATTTTTTAAATTCAATTCACAGAATTGGTAAAATTTCATTTAAATGAAAAAGTCAGTTTTTTTAACTACCACTAAGTGGTTTCACTATTCATCAAAAATTGAAGTTTTTCAGAAAAATACCAAAACTTCAGCCTAATATATATTTGATATTATGAATTCAAAAATGATTTCCATTTTTCCAAATTCAAAACATAAAATTGGCATTAACTAATTTAAAAGTTAATTCTTGTTGGCGTGTTTTTAAGAAACAATAACTATCAAAAGATGGACAGTTGATTAAGTCCAATCTCAAAGTGAAATTGCTTTCAATGACCAACATTGGATTAAATGGTAAAAATATATTTTATATTAACTTTAAAACCAATTATTAAGATAATATAACCATATAAAAAAATTATATTAAAAGGCACTTTTGAATTAAAATACAATATTTTTCACAATTCATTTAAAAATGAACTTTGTCGGAAAAAATCCAAAAATTTACACAAAGTAAATTTTGATGTCTCCATTCTAAATAAGGATTTTATATGGTAATATAAAATTTATTAAAGTGACCAAAACTAGATTTAAAAAGGGTTCGCCATTAAAAGGCGATAAATCGGCCTTTTAATGTAAATTATGCTTAAAATTATATTTATTCACATTTTAAGCCTCTAACTTTTATTAGATAAATGTAAATACATTTAACAAACATGTATAATCATATTTTATTAAGTTTTCTTCATTCCTACCAATACAATGGCTAGGAGTTGACTACCATTTAAAATAATAATATTATATTATTAGTATGCAACGTAAGATTTCAAATAAACTCATTCTTGCGTATCGGGTACGCTATCGAACATAGCAACCCTTTTAAAGTAAAATTAATATTTTATTCAAAAATATTAATAAATATGAAATATGTCTTATTCTTTATTTACCTGGGATGTTACAACTCATACAAGGTAAAATCATGGGAAACACTATATCATCATTGACCTTTTTTATCTTTCAGATTTTGAGGGGAAAACAAATCAATGATGGATCCCACACCCCATTCATCAGATTATGGGGATGTTTCCTGGAAAATGATTTTCATGAACCCTAAAAATGAGATCCACATTATCACAAGATCCATTAGTAAGTGCATGAAGGTGGAGGATTTTATGACTCCATTCCAGTTGCTCATAGTGCAAACATCTCGGTCACCATTATTTTCCCACCTCTATACCTCTAGATATGATGTTGGAGATCTATTAGTGTCTTGGATAAATCCTTAATATGGTGAGCACCTTGTTGAGACACAATTGATCAATGATTCTTGTGAACCCAATGAAGTGGTGAATACCATGTCCTAATGGATGTGATGTTGCAGTTGGTACCACCCTCAAGAGATATCACTATGTGAAACAAACTTATGCCTCTCATAGTGGGTAATATTCATTCCAAAAAGCTACCAATTCAATTAACATTGGCTCCACCACCGATCAAATGGAGAGAACGGATTTGAGATTAATCTAACCATGAATGGGGGGTCCTTCCTCTATATAATAGGGCATGTGGGACATTCTGTTAGATGATAAACTATTTGTGGTATTATGGATATTCATGATTCCCATATTTGACTTCAAAATGTCCCTTAATAAGGTCTAGGACATGTGTTTTGTCACGACCCGTCCTCAGGGCCCATGCCGTGAATACCCCAAGTCCGCCTTCCATAGGCCAGCGGCTGGCGACTAGCACCAAAGGCGTAAATCCCAATAACTGGGAAGGCATTACCTTTATAAAGTAAACAAGCACCACAGAGTACAAGCGGAAGTAATACACTAAGTACAAAAGAAAGTTCTGAAAAGTAAATGGGCCATAATACAAAGCCAACTGAAAAGTACAGCTACAACTGAAAAGAAGTACAACAGAAAGACAAGCAGCTGGAAGAGTAGAAGCAGCTCCAGGGTCATCCACCTCGGATCCTACCTGAAGGGTAGGAACAGATAGCCTCCACAACGCTCTCACCCGTTAACCTCCTCCGAGTATCACCTCGTCGTGAAGTCCACCTCCGGATACTGACTCGTTGTGAGGTCCACCTGCGGGTACCGTCCAGTCCTCGATCACTCGGTCTCTGTCAGCGTTGTCCATCGTCTGCATCAAATAAAATGAGGTGCAAGAATAACCCGTGCAGGGGTGAGTATAACGATACTCAGTAGGGACCCCGAGACCCTCAAGGTATCTCTAAATCCAACAAGGATAATCACAAGCAGAATCTCAACAGATAACCCTTACTTAGGTATAAGCCCATACTTATACCTAAGTTATCAAGTAACCCATCTCAAACATGAGGAAACACAAATATTATAAAATCAACAGATAACCACTACTTAGATATATGCCCATACATATACATAAGTTATCAAGTTACCCATCTCAATCATGAGGTAAACACAATGGTCATAGACTCAGCTCAAACTAGGATTTTCATTATCGAAACTGTAACTGCTGAAGAGCCCCGTCTCTGGAGTGTACAGTGATCCTGTCACGACTTCGAGGTACTGCTCACTAACCTAAGACTTCTGAGGTACTCCTCCTATCGAGTACCGCGGGTCAGCCACCCAAACATAGTAGTGCTTCCCGCCGGGGTATGCCACCCAAACACAATAGTGCACACCCCCAAATATCCTGCAGAGGTACTCTCCGAACGAGTATTGTGGGTCTGCACCCAAACTCAGTAGTTCTCCATCCGCCATGGGTCTTCACCCAAGCAAAGTAGTGCTCCGTCCACTGGGCTAGTCGACTCACTCCAAGTCGAGTCGGTCAAGCAGTCGTCAGGTCTCAGCCGGCTACACGGTCTCCGTACTCCGTACGCTCATCTCCAGGAGGATCCTATCCACGAGCTACTGGTCGATACTCCGATAATCACAAAGTCCCACGAAGAAGTATCTCAAAGGACCGCCTTGTCATAGGGGTCTCAACGCAACAGACAGCGCGTCAATCGGATGCCCAGTCTGTGAGTTATTAGCCTTTTCGTCCCAGGGGCCCGATTGGTTTTGTGTGCGAACTAACCCGGTTGTATCTCAACTCCACCCCGAACTCTCATAGGGTATACGCATTGGGACCATTTCTCAACGTGACCACCAACGCCGCTGACGGTTCTTCAAACGAACGTTCGATCTGAAAGTTATCAGATTTTCCGTTCCAGGGGCCCAGTTGTATTTTCGGTACAATCCAACCCGGACACGAACCAACTGCATCCAAATCTCAGGATAAGTATTCCAAAAGTTTTTTCTCATCAAGAGGAATCCAACAAAGTCGACGGCACGTCAATCGGATGTCCGGAGCTCAAGATATAAGTGTTTCCGCTCTGAGGGCCCGGTTGGTTTCGTATCTAAACCAACCCGGCCGTACTCAAGGTTCTCTGAAACCTTGAGTGTGATATACTAAAACGACCATCTTGATCCAAGGATCGCATCGCAGCTGACGGTGTGTCGATCGGAGGTCTGCAGCCCTAGATATGGGCAAAAGACCGTAAGAGTTCCGAAAGTGGGGGTTTTGGGCCCGGACCGACCCGGCCCGAGACCCCCTGGGTCGGACCGAACTGGGTCAACCCGACCCGGTTCCAGGTCTGGCCCGCTTGGGCGAGGCTCGTCCCAGCTGGTGCAGCCTAGCCCGGCCCGACCTGGGCAGCCGGCCAGACGCGCTGGCGCTGGCCAGGTGGCTCGACCGAAACGGCCGAGCGTTTGGGGTGCGGGGGGGTGTGTTGCCCCCTGCTTGTTTCGTAACCACAACCCCCATGTGGGGGTCGCTTCTTGTCCGGCCAGCCGGGGGTCGTAACCCCTGGCTCCTCCTATGACCGTTCGGCTCGCTCCGGCCAGCCGGCTGCTGCCGCCATGGGACCGGCACGGCCAGTCCCCCTGCTCCGACGTCGGCAGCCCAGAACCGGCCACTGGTCCCTGCTCAGCCGCAGACTAAGGCCGCGGCCTTGGTCCGTCCGGCATGGCGTGATGGCGCTGCGCCCCTCCCCCGTGGCCCCGCTTCGTCCATGGTGTTTCCATGATTCTCCGACGCGGCACGACGGCGCCGCGACCTTGTTCGACTTCATCGGTGCGGCGCGACGGTGCCGCGCATCCTTGTCGCACGATCCCGCACGGTGCGACGGCACCGCGTCACTTTCCTTCGAACCGCAACAACCCAAGAATAAGGGAGGAGGGTTGGTCGTGTTTGTGCGGTCCATCCCCCTCCCGTTAATCGATAGCAAGCGGCAAAGATTCACGAATAACGGCAATGGAAGTATTCACGAACAAAAACAAAATCTCTTACCTCAAAATTGACGTCGCACGTCATCGAGTCGCGGAAGTCGAACGTCGCGGTAGAATGGTGTCGATTCATTCATTGTCGAAGGAGGATTAGTTGTTGTAGACGATGCTCCTCACTAACGGTGTCTTCTCCCTTGATGCGGAGGAAGAATAAGAGTTGAAGGCGTGAAGCATTCTTCGCCGGGAGAAGATGTTCCTCATTGGATGGTCGGTGTTCTTAGTTTTAAGAGACGAACACCCTTCTCAATTTCACTAGAGCTTTCGACAAAATCCCAACACAACAAGTGACAAAATAATACAATGGACAAGCTATTATTTCATTCACCCAAGTTATTCAAAATTCAAACAACTTAATTAATTAATTAAATAGTTAGAATTCATTGATTAACATGTGTCGGCAACATTAAAGTGGAAGAGAGAGGGAGAGCAAGAGTTTCTACAATTAATTACAAGGGGAGTTAAATAGGGGTTTCAAGGTGTTGAGGGAATGTGAAAAGTTGGGGGCTCATGTGGTCTCCACCAACTTTAGATATTTTTCCACGGGAATTTAGGTGGGGTGTGAGCCCCACCTCCAACTTCCTTTTAGAGGAAAAAACTTCCACTTAAATAAAATTGTTTCACAATAATTATATTTAATTCTTATTGAATCCCCAATTTTAAACTACCACATACGTCAAAACGCAACTACGGTAAAGGTCTCCTTAAGTGAATACTGACGCCGTGAGCTCATCGGTGCCCTCGGATTTCAATTCTGAGCACCGGTTTAAAAGATAGAAAAACTCGCTCGTTCGTTCACTGAACGTACCCAAGATAAACTTCAGAAATTGATTCTAGACACACTGGGCCTCGGAATCAGGTGCCGTCAGAAACTGCGTTCTTGTAAAATCCAAAAGAAATTAAGAAAAAAATTTCCTTGAAATTTCCGGGTCTTTACATGTTTACACCTGATCAGTTGTAAAATTATTAAACACCTCCATGATTGCAAATTAGACAACCCAGGAAGTCTGGTGAACATTTAGGACTTCAATCAGCAATGTAGAATTGTTTAGTTGGCATAACACTTAATGCATCATCACCATGATTCTTAAAGATACTATCATACCCTCCAATATATATGCATCAAGATACTTGTAGTAATTCACCCCTAGTGGCACTGAACTGTTCCTCAAGACAGTGGGGCATAAGACCTTAAGCGCATCACCCTCAAATCCATAGGTTATTGAATAGAAGTGAGGGCCTTGGGTGTGTTAGTGGGGAGACTATTACCTCATAGATCAGAGTAGGAACAATGGTAAGCAAGATATAATTAATGGAGGAAGCATAATAGAATAAGAAGAAAACATCGAAAAAAAATAAATAATCCATGTAGAATAAATAAAAATCAGAAGATGGATATAAATAATAGATATAAGATGATTATCATGATTTTAAGTGTTTATACATAAATGTGAGTACAAAGAATTGAGGATACAGGCATATACTACATGATGTAAAAAAAATAAAAATTGCCAAAAATTGCTACACATCATCTTGAGCATAGGCTTAGTTCCCTTCCCCAAAACTCATTCCTACAAATAAATTAAATCAACCATCAGAAGCATCATACTTTATTTTATCTATATATGTGATAATAAAATCAACTCAGTTACCTAATGAAACATGAGCAGTATGTGGTATATAATATTATTTGGTCATCACCCTTGGTCTCTATACCTATCCATTTCATAAAGAAAATATTGATAGTGTTCCATAAATTAATTACACTAGATAGTTAAATAAATAAAACATGTAAACCTTAATTCGGGTTGTTAAATGGACACCCATACCATACAATCTTCTTCAGCCTAAGATGAATGTTAGAACAAGGTACCTATTCAACTCATGATATTTATACAAGTTCATTATAATTTTAGAAACAGAGGTAAAAGAGGAAGGCCCCAATCTTGTTATTTATATTGGAGGTTTCTTGGAAAGGTCATTATATAAGCATCCTAAAAATATATTTAAGTAACATTTCAAAAGAAGCATGAAGGATTTCCATCAACCAATAAAATCTATTGGTGGATTCTAGATCCCATCCAAGGAGATATAAATAGAATCCCAAGGGTCTCTATAGGTGTCTTTGAATAACCTGATACCTCTAAGTAAGTCCATGGAAAACCATATGGAATTCCTTGAATTAGGAAAGGTATGGTGACTCTATTCCCATACAAGGTATCTCACATAGGGGACCAGGTATGACCCGAACCATGGAATAGACATATTCCCAAATGGGTTTGTCCTCAGTTTCTCCTCTATGGAACCCAAATCACTCATTAGTATAAATAACTGACTGGAGAACCCATACTTGGAAAGGCAAAGTATCGGTCCTGATGCGTCAAGTGAATCCAACCAAGCATAACGATTCCAACCATTGAATCTTCAATTTAGGACCCTGTTATCTCCAAGACCATAGAAAGTTACCCATTGTAACCAAGAACATATCATAATACATAAAATTTATATAATTATATTCCATCAATGAAACACCTCAATGTAACATGCTCAAAATTAATAAAAATAAGATTTTTAAGCCAAACATCATGGAATAATTTATATATAAATTAACAAGTTATGGAAAATATGAAATCACGTGACATACATAACATTTCAATATCACAAGCTAACAACCATGAAGAATCATATAATTCAATTCAAACTAATAAAAAGGGTTAAGTAATAAGCTATAAATGAGTAAAAGGCACATGGACATAACATAAATTTAAGAAAAACAAAAGCCCTGAAGTAGGAAATTCATCTAACTCAGAAAGATAAATTTAAATGCGAGGAATATTGAATTAAATGTAAATCATCAAGTAAGATAATTTAAATATAAGGCGTTCGTAATTTAGCTCAATGGAAAATCTCATAGCCATCCATTTATCTCGAATCCAACTATAGTATAAGGAATTTGATTTGTATCCCACTCATATGTGGTAATTAACCATTTCTGGCATATTGGAAATGCTCCATTTAGGGAGGTGCACCAAAATGGGAGGCCAATGATTATGAAAATTACCCTCATATTGGTTTCTCCATAAGGTAAGGTCATACAAGGAAAGGAAACCCACTTTAAATAATCTGTTTAGCAATAAAAAAATCCCCTATAAAAGATTATGGAAAGTATCACAATAGTGATATATATAACACATGACAAAATGATGGAAATGTTAATAGACCCCATACCTCGATGTAGTATCTCTACACTCATCATTTATCATGCCTTCATTTGACCTAAAATGGATGAAATCAATGTTTTTTTCAAATTCACTAAAAATAGGGAAAAATATATTACACCAACATAGAACAAAAGATGGAAGAGAAACCATAAATTGCTTGGTGAAGAAGGAAGAGATTACCGAAATGGATCCATAGATTCTGATGGTGATGGATTTAGCCCATGGATTGAAGAGCAAGAATAAAAATCTTTAAGAGGGTAATAGGAAATTCAATTCACAAACTAAGAGGGAAAATCCACTAAGAATACTGTGTGGGAAATTTGGGTTAAAACCATTATTAAGAAAAAAATGAAAATTTTTACCAAAAAAGAATTGCACATGATTTGTCTATAGGGTTCGTCCAAACCTTGTTCTATTCATTGCTTCAAAGGGGTGTAACACATGGTTAGTCGTGTGGTTTGTCTATCCATGTGTAACTAGTGAAGGAGACACTGTCCAAAACCACCCTAAACACCACATGATAGTGTGTCATGCGTTGTATGGTTGTAGACAGATCGTGCAGCCTCTAGGCCACCACTGTCTACAACCACACAGTTTAGGGGAACTCTGTAGGCTGGGTTGTATGGTTTCCTCTAACTATATGGCCTAGTCTACCAATTCCAATTTTGAGGCTCCAGGCACCGAACATGCCCCAGATGCAATTTCTACCTCCTTTAATTAAATAAGAATCATAAATAGGGTAATTTAATGGGATTTAGACCAAAAATTTAATGGTCTATACCTTTGGATAATTTCGGGACATTAAAACCTCCCCAACAAAAAACAACTCCTCCACAAGTTTCTCTTCAATGGGTCATATGGAATTATCTAAAAATAGTTCCATCCACTGCACATGTACATCATCATCCCACTCCTAGGTATCATCCTAAACATGTCTATGATACTATAGAACTTGAACCAGAGGAACTGGCATGTCTCGTAGGACCTTCATGCTAGGATCGATGATACTTATCACATTCTCTATGAAGGTTTCATCTGCCTCCAACTAGATATCATTAGGGTCAAATGGATTAGACATGTCTAGATAATACTGAGAATTTGATATGTGTGGAAGACATTGTTCATTAAATAGTTACAATAAGGTAACCAAAACTAATAGTCTACCAACCTAGATCTCTCCACTATCTTGAATGACCCTAAATATCGAGGTGATAACTTTCCCCACCTCCTGATTCATTTGTGACCCAATTGTGGTGATACACACAAGAAGAAGTTGATGTCACACCATGAAATACGGAGGTCTATAATGATGATCAGTATAGGACATCTACCTATACTGATTAGTAACAATATGCTTCGGAATCTTTTGTACATTTTATGATGTCTCTTGAATGAGACGATGACCCCGTAGAGCTACCTCACCTACCTCAAGTCATCATAGGGGTGAAATTAATGGTCTACTATATAAGGACTTATACTGAACAATAAAAATTGTTTCCTGAAAGTTATTTTTGTAGGAAAACTTAAATTGTAGAATATTATTTTCCCAAGAACCTCCAAAATGAAGGATACATGCTCGTAGCGTATCCTCTTACACTCGTACGGTCTACTAGGACTGCCCATCATTATGAGGGTGATATGAAGTACCAAAGAGCACATAAGAACATAGTTCCTTATGTGACCCTTTTCAAAACTATGATGTGAATTGGGAATCTCGATTCCTTATGATAGAACAATTATCACTATGAAGTCACACTCTCTACCATATTTAAATCCTTTATATATCATCAATATAAAAAATTTATGGGATGAAAACTATGTGCTCGACCTTGGTAAACCATTCGACAATCACTCACACAGCATCGCTACCTCGATGGGATCATATAAATATCCTCACTAAATCCATGTCAAAATCACTCCATTTCCACTTAAGATTGGAGAGAGGTTATAGAAATCCAATAGGTCTCTAGTTCTAGACCTCCACCTGCTGACAGGTGGAGCACCGATTAATACAGCTTTCTCACTACCTCTTCATACCTGGGCACTAAAACTGACGATGTATATCCTAATACATATTGGTAAGACCCGGGTAAACTTCCCAAACAGAGGCATGTGATTACAATATCATATCATCCATCATATCTTAAAGAACTCATACATGACAACATAAAATCAAGGTCTCACTTCCATCAACAATCCAACTAGGAGCGTGATCTCTCCTCTAACACTCACCATCAGAATGAGGACTTAGAAATATGAAAAATATTTCATTAGAACCCACTCCAAAAGGGAATTGGTCACTATTAGAGCTCCAAGAACTGGTTTTACATGCTATTCCTGAATAATTAGATATAACTCAGAAAACACAGCCATCATTTTCCATTCATTGATGGCCACTATGATAGTTTTCATATGGGTTTTAAAGATCAAGGCATCGTCCATGACATTTACCTTATAAGGTGTGTCGGTAAGCTCAAAGTTGAATGAATATAGGTATTCCACCCACATGTTCTACCTCGGATTCAAGACTCACTATATTGATATATATCAGATACTTTTATGATTTGTATAAACAATGAATTTCTCTCCCAATTTATAGTGCCTTCAACAATGCAGAGCATGAACCATGATTACCAGATAGAGGTTATTCATAGGATAGTTCTTCTCATGAGGCCTTAGTTGGAAATATCCATACATTATGACTCAACCATAATTTATTAGATATGCATTGATAAATATCCCAAAACAATTATAGTAAACCATATAACATGTACCCAGTATTGGAAGAATTAGAATTTAATCTCAAGTGATTCTTTCCATTAACTCATGGAAAGATGTCTCAAAAGATTTTCACTATATAAACTACACACCCTTCCTTTTTGGGATAATAATTTTCACTTAGAATCTAGATAGTTCCTAAATGAATCACCTATAGTTTCCATCTAACCCTAAGAAATTGCAGATATCAAACACATTATTATGATGCTATTAAGAAACCATGATTCTCACCTTCTCTTGGTCCACTGATATGTCTTCCAAAAATATAATTTGTGCAATTAAGTGGAATTTAATGATCCAAATGTGTAATTTTTTGATCTTTACATATAGTTTCTTCTCTCTCAGTGTACTCAGCATGATCTCAAGATGATTGTTAGGGTCGTCTCTGGAGCACGATTGCAAAAATATGTCATCTATGAATACTACCACATATAAATCAAGATATAGATGGAAAAACTGATTCATCAAATTGATGAATACTTATGGTGAATTTTTTTTAAGACAAATGACATAACCAAGTACTCATACAAGTCATACCTACTCCGGAATGTTGTACAAGGTATATATGATATCCTCACATTAATATGATGGTATCCCGGCCTTGTATCAACCTTGGAGAAAATAGTTTCTCCTAATATCTGGTTAAAGAGGTCAACTATATGAGTTAGTGGATAACGGTTCTTCCCCATAAGCTGGTTCAACATTATATAGTCCTTTCACAATCACATGGTACCATCATCCTTCTTATAAAAAGGATATGTGAACTCCATGGTGATGAGAATTTTATGACAAAACCATAATACTTAAGATATTAAAACTTCTTTTAGAGTTATTGGATCACCTTTGGTGTCATCCTATATGGAGGAATATACATTTGTGCCACACCTAGGACAATATCAATAGTGAATTCAATCTTCCTCTTATGAGGCAAGTTGGATAAATCTTCAGGGATGATTTCCCTGAATTGATCCACAATTGGAAGGAACTCTAGCTGTATTCCCTAGTCTCTTATAAAGAGGAATTCCACCTGAGTAGTCACTTTTCCTAGACTAGTTCCCCTAGGTCTAGCTCGACCTTCCTAGATATCCCATTCACCCTTATGTGCATATGTATTTTCCTCAGGTAATAATAGGTACACTTGATGGTGATACCAATCCACAAGGGAATGATAAGGAATGATCCAGTCTATATTGTGAATGACATTGAATTCAGTGATCTCAATATTAAAGAAAATCCAAAATAAATGGATCCCACCTTTCTCAAGGGGGAACTCCTAACACTAAAATATGTCATTTTTTCTGACCATAACTGCATGTCAAGGGACATAACACCACATAATTACTTGATTTCATGACCATGACTTTCAATAACAACCCCATATATTATGGATTGTTAAGAACCTATATCAAAAAGGGTAAAAACTTATGTAGAGGATACATGAATAGTACATATCATCCTAGATGGACATGGAATCTTCTTCTATGGTACTGGAAGAAATGCATGAATATGGACATAACTTTAGCTCAGAGACTCTTCCTGACTAGCCTAATCCGGTCCACTCTGTTGTCACTGATGTTATGTGGCCCCAAAACCTTATCCATGTCCAGTACCTCCTCAGACTAATAGATTGGTAGAAGACCAACTCCCATCCAAAAGTGGAGTCAAAAATCCTATACCTGATAGAGGTTCTAGTATATATCCCTAGTTACTGGATGTTGGAGGTAAATAAAAAAAGAAGTGATGAATATGAACCATCCTACCACATGCTCAATGCTCGATCAAGTTCCTAAAGCATTGTGGATTATTATGGAATATCCTTACACACCAATGACATACTATGGAGCTATCAGTATGAGTCACCTAACTGGATGTTCTCCCACATGCACCTTCAAAATGATGCTTTCGACTTCCAAAATAACCATTTTCCTATCATTGAATTGAACCTCTGTTGTTCACATTACCAGATTCTCTAAAACTATGTTCTTTAATTAGGTCATGGTTCACTATCTCTGTATTGTCTATTAAACTAAATATGATCACATGTAAGTAGACATCATGCCCAATCCCATCCTCAAAATTTCTTGCAGTCACCAATTCATCACTAGTCAGAGAATGAGAAAAAAGTTGGAGCTTGGTGAAATGATAAGAATACTCTATCACTACCATGGATCCCTACTAAAGATGCATGAACTTTTGGTCATGATTCACTATCAGAGAATGTGGTAAGAAGTGATCAAAGAAAGCTATCTGGATGTCTTCCTAAAAAATACCTCGATAATTCTTAGACTGAGATATGATGTCTGCAAGTGCTTTTTGGAGTCATCTATCATGCAGGTAGTGATATTTATACTCTTATCTAAAGGTTTCTCAAGATTATGGAGGATGGATTCTATGGATTATAACCATTACTTCATATCTTGAGGTCTTTTATCCCCTGATAAGGTGGGAGGATGCTATTATTGGAATTCTTGAGTCATCTCTTCCATTTTTGGGGAAGTTCGAGGACCACTATAAATAGATGGTATAAAGAAGAGAAAACTATAAAAAACTAATCCTTGGTTCCTAGTGGAATATTAGTAGGAGGTTCCTCAGGTGGTATTACAGGATGTATAATGGGTGGCGCAAGTCTTACCACCATCGTAGTATGCTTGTCGCCACTCACTCAGTGTACAACATGAGCATATCTTGGTGGAATAGCTCTAAAATTTCCAAATTTATTCCTTAGACAAGATTTATAATAGAAAGAGTAATAAGATAAGGAAAATAATAAAGAAGTAAAGGTACAAGTCCTCCCTAAAGTACAAAAACTCAAAGGCTTATCCTATATTTGGGCCTATATAAGAAGGATAGTGCCTCATAAGATCACAAGATACATGTCCTACATCCCATCTTCTATGTAAATTGAAGTTCAAAGTCTCACATTTCTCACATAAGGTGACCATTGTATTTTGAAGGTTATATTTATATATTTTATTATTATTTTTCAAAAAATTTAAATAGTTGAATTAGTTGAATCACTACTATATTTTAAAGGGCCCACACACCATATAAAATTGAATTGGATGTCCACATAATACAAATCATAACATGTCACAGCATGTCATATTGGAACATTTCTATATTTGTAAAAATCAAGCACTGTAAAACACTGCAAATAGGCACATCAATTACCACATGTGAATAATGAATGTCTTGTTAAAAGGTAAATATGGGACTACATAATTCATGAAATTATAATTTATATTTTTCCTAGTATGATACATGTAATTAAAATCTCACATATCATTGGGCTATGATAATACAAACATAAGAATCCCAATAATTCAATCAATAATACAAATGGAAGAAAACTATCGGGTCACCTTAATGGTGAAATCCATAAAACCATAACAGCACAAGCATTGACCAAAATTACCCATCCCATGAAATTTTGGTATCCCCTACACATGGGGTAACTACTCTTAGTCATCGGAATATTACAAAATTCCAACATCCTAGTCTTCTATATAGGCACAAATAGTAAGACAAAAGAAAAATAGTTCTAATAAAAATTTGTAGCATCCAACCCTGAGTGCCATTGACCTTTTCCCCAAGATTATGGTCCATAATACATCATGTGAATCTCCCCGAATGTCAATGTTTTTTGACTAACAGTGAGGGCTTTGGGTGTTTCTATGGAAAGACTATGCCCTCATATATTTGAATATGTATAGTGTTAATGAATAAATAATAAATGGAAGAATCATAAAGGAATATAAAGAAAGTAGAAGAATAGAAGAAATAAGGAATTTCAAATAAATAACCAATCATAATATAAATATCAATAATAGAAACAAAATGGTTATCATGATGTTATGTGACCATACAAAATTATGAGTACGGGGAACTGGGGATATAGGAATATATTTTATGCTGGAAAAAACTGCAGAAGGATAAAAACTACTAGAAAACATCTCATACATAGGTTCGGATACCTACCCCTAACCTTCAACCTAAGAAGAAAGTAAATAAATCAAAAAAAGTAGCACACTTCCATGTATCCATACAAGTATTCATAAAATCTACTTGGGTACCAAATGACACCCGATCAGGGTGTGAGATATAATCACAATAGGCTGGAACCCATGGTGTCCAAACAGATCCATTTGATGCAATGAATAATGAATTCGTTCCATATATAAATAATTACAAAGTATTAAATAAATAAAACACGGAATACTTGATTCAGGTTCCTAAATAGACACCCCTCCCATAACACCACCTTTTTCCAAATCTAAAATTCTGAAGGTGGTACTAGTGGAAGTCATCATATGTATACAAGGGCCATTACAATTCAACCAACCAAGATAAAAGATAAATTCCCCTAGATTTTTCTTTAGTTTGGAGGTCACATGGAAAGGAAATTATATAGGAAGGCTAAAAATATAAAAAAAATGAAAATTTCAAAATAAAAAAAACATGCATTCTATCAACCAATCAAATCCATTAGCGGAGTCCTGAGGCCATCGATGTCCATCTAAACTGAATCCTCGGGTTCTTTACGAGTGTCTCTAAATAACCTAATAACTCATAGTCCATCCAATGCAAACCATATGGTTTTCCTTGTATCACTCAAGGTATGATTACTCTAACCCCATACCAAGTATCTCACATAGGGGACCAAGCATCACTAGAGAGATGTCATAACCATCTTGAAAAATGGATCAATCATTAGTTTCTATCCTAGGGAATTGACATCACTCATGAGTATAAATTACCACCTAGTGATCTGGTGCCCATTAATCCAATGTATCACTCCTAACATGTCAAGTGAATCCAACCAAAATTTGTGAGTCCATCGAAGGAATCCCTAATTCAAGATGCATGTTCTATCCTGAACTCTAGAAAGTGATCCATAGTAACTAAGAACTTATTACAAGGTGTAAAATTTATATAATCACACGACATCAATGAAACTCCTCAATGTCCCATGCTCAGAATTAATCAAACTAATAATTTTAAGCTAAAAAAATGGCATATTGTATATGGAAAGGTACATGTCCTGGAAAATATGTAATCTCGTGTCATCCATGACATGTTAATGTCACGTGCTAATGTGCTCAACAAAGTATGAGATTTAATTCCAAAAACATTAGTCCATAAGCCATAAATGAGGTAATGGAACATGGTAATAAAATAACTGTAAGAAAAAAATATCTCTTGAAACAAGGAATTCTTCAAAGAAGAAAAAAAATTAAATTTAGGGCATATGGAATTCAAAGTAAATCATCAAGAATTAGAATTTAAATAAAATGTGTGATCCATTAAGGTTGATGTCCAATTTCATGTCCAACTGTTTATAAAAAAATAATTTATCGTTTAAGGTATTTAATTTGTATGAAACTCACAAGAGGTAATTAATAATTTTATACTATGGAAATTGTCCATTCATTGATGATAGATCCAAAGAAGAGGCTGAATATGAGGCGAACAAACCTCATATGGTATTCTCCACAAGTTAAGGTAACCCAAGGCATGAAATAACACTTTAAGTAGTTTATTTAACAAGAATGAATCCTCACTGAAATAATCTAGTGACCAATATAATGACATGACATTTATAATGAGATATAATGAATGAAAAAAGAATATTAGCCTTATCTAAATGTATTATCACTTTACTAATAATTTATCAAGGCTTGATTCAACCAAAAACTGAAGAAAACAATGTATTTGTCAAATTACCCAAAATTAGGACAAAATCTATTACCCAAAAATAACACAATGGATGAATGAAGAACCATGAAATATAAGGGTGTAGAAGAAGAGATTATTTAGATAGATATATAGATTTCAATGGTGAAGCAATCATCCCATAGATGGAGGAGCTAGCAAAAAACCTAGGAGAGGGGAATAGGATTCTCCATGCACTGAGGAAGAGGTAAATAACAATCAAAAAAGGATGAAGAGGAATGCAATTGGGGTTTAAAAAGTTATTTAGGTAAAAATTGGTATTTTACCCACAAAAGCACTATGCATGGGTTGGCCACATGATTTTTCCGATCCATGGCCAACCATGCACAATTCACTACTTCAATGGGGCATACCACATGGTTAGGAACATATTTTTTCTAATAGTACACAACCTGTGTGAGGGACACTATCCAAAACCCCATGAAACACCACACAGATGTGCTCCCTAGGTTGTATGGTTGTATAAAAATCACAATTTCTCCAGGATTCTACTATCCACAACCGCACAATTAATGGAAATTGTGCGGGCTAGGCTGTATGATTTCCTCTAACCATGTAGCCAAGTCAGCCTCTTTTAATTTTGAGGCTATGGGAATTGAATGATCCCCACATGTAACCACTACAACCTTTAATTTATTAGGTATCAAAAATATGGCCATTTAATGTGATTTAAACCAAAAATTTAAAGTCACAACCCTTTGTATAAATATGGAATGATAAAATCCTAGTAGTGCTCCACCAAATCATAGAAGAGGAATCACCTCATATTGAGATCAAGGGAATGAGACTATACCATACTCTCCACTTTAGCCCTATCTTGCGACGGACTGAATTACCTGTTGATGATGATCCCGATAAAGTACCTTTATGTTAAATATATTTATCCACAACCAACCAAAGGACCAAACAAATTGGTACACCAACTCTTAGTGGGATGGGGATATCTCACACCAAGGGGTGTCTTAGTAATAGGAATTCACTCATACAGGTGTCCCCAGTCAATAAAAAATTAAAGAACATGCCTCACGGACCCCTCAAATGAGACATTACCTCCTAATTAGAATATCAACAATGCAAAGGAGCATTTTGGTCCTTATGATCTATCCAAGTTCATGCTAAAAATTGGGGCAATGCTACAACAACCTCCTTGCTTCAATAGCTCAGAGAGAAGAAATGGATAATGGATGAGCTCATTGCTGATGGATGCCAAGATTTTGGAACAACCTGATGGGGCCCATGTCTCCACCAACAGGGAAGTAGGTCCTTCTTGTCCAGATTCCCCCAATCAATCTTCTTAATCATATGCATATTGATAGAGAATATATTGGATTAATTGGATAGAGACCAAGATATATGTCACTGAACACACTTGAGTAGCCTAATTATCATCCTTAGGATTCATTTCATGACACTACACAATCCGTTGATCCTTCATACCTAGTTGATTGTCCTGTCAATGCACTAGTGTCTAGTAATCCTCTTCAAGATATTTATTCTCACCAAGATTACTTGATATCTACCCTCAATTCTCACCCTATGTCCCATGAGATGCGAAAGGTGGAAATATATCTTGAAAGAATGCTATAACAAGTATCAATGGATGATATGTGAGCACCCCCATAGTTTGGTAACATTATATTTTCCCCTTTCAATAAGATGGGTGACGAACTGCAGCACTTAGACAACTTCATTTCATGGTGCGGACCCAAGTTGGTAACCCTTGAGTAGTAGGAGGCTTCCAAGATTAACTATTTAGTCCAGACATTGAATGGACCAGCATTTGTTTGGTACAGTTGGATACCCATAGTGTATAACGATGGATGGGAAGAAATTAACAATCAATCTGTCTACTAGTTCATCTCCACCACATGAAAAATATGTATTAATGAATTCTTCAAGGGAAAGAAGAGGCATGATGAGAAATTCAATGACTTGTTTACCCAGTTTAAAGGCCTTATGTACTCTCTCGTAATTATGAGGAATCAAGAGAAGATTCTAACAATGTGAATGGGGGATTACAATAATTAGTTTGTCCCTACACCCATTGTATAGAATTTTCTAGGTCGATTCCAAGAGTTTTATAATAAGGATTAGTTTCAAGGGGAATCCATCAAGTAGGATAGACAATAGTTTCCATTTTATCTTTCATATCCCCCAAAGAGACGTCCTAAAGAAGATATTTTAGTCATCGTACATGTAGATTCTCGTAACCGGGTAGAGTTGTTAGCCAATTTTCCAAAATAACCTTGTCGAG
Source organism: Viscum album (assembly GCA_963277665.1). Classification (NCBI taxonomy): domain Eukaryota; kingdom Viridiplantae; phylum Streptophyta; class Magnoliopsida; order Santalales; family Viscaceae; genus Viscum; species Viscum album. Next base: position 293,937,353 of record OY728139.1, read on the forward strand.
TACAGCCTAACCATGTGCATCCTTTCCCAGCTTAGCCTTATTAAGCATAACTCTACCCAGAATAGAACTACAAGGCACTATCTCACCAGGTGTTGACACCTATATGAGGGGATTTGGTTTTAGATCCTCATCAAGTCCAGACACCTAGACTTACCTTTCTAGAAAGAAGGTACCAGACATCTTCATTCAATGATCCATATGTCTTGGTCTATTTCATATAAACATGTGAGATAAGGATTTTAATGTTACAAGAGTGTAAGAAAAAATAGGAATCATGTCTCACTGATCGTCCCAAACATTTCCCATACCACAAGATCCTCATACATACAATCACAAAATTACTATGTGTTCTATTATTTCCTCTAAGACCAAGTAGATCATGTTTTGATCAATTTGGGTGATATTTCATCATAGGTGGAACATATCTCTGCTAAATCAAATGATGAAAACAAAGAATCCAGTAAATGGAAGTAAACTTTTATCCATGGGACCTAGAAGTATGATTAATGGTTGGATCATATAGCACTTTCTCATGCCCATAGTGTCATTTCTGCACACTTAGGAATTCCATAACATTCTCTCATCTCCACACCTCCTCCAAAAAAAATTTCTACATGAACTTCGTAGCCTTGAAAATCATGTAGGAACAGTGGTTGATATCGCAAGGGAGATCAGAGTCCCCTTCAGATGCAGAATCTATCCCGAACCCTCTACAATTTCATGTCTCCTTAGTTAGAAATCACCCTGAGGATTTTCCCAACATTGGAAGGCCCATATAATGATGATAAGGAGTATGCCTCCATCAAAACCATCATGCTAATAGACCATTTCATACTACCCAAATGTGAGGAATACCATGTAAACCCCTCAGATAGCACCTATCAATGAAATTAATGGAAATATTTATGACATGTGAGGAACTGTAATGCTCAAGACGACACCTAAAACTAATTCATAAATTCTAAGAAGACTATGGAATAGGTTTTCTATAGATCTCAATAGGTATAATCCCCTTAGCCCATTCCAAATGATATGATTTCAGAGCCAAATACGTTAACTAAATGAGAACATTAGATATGATGACACCATGTTCAGCCACATATATCCAGATTTAGGCATCATCTAACAAAAATTCATACAATAGAAATTAATATCAGGTCTTTTGGTTAGCATCTAGATATTTTGATGACTAGCCAAAATCGACTGGAACATCCAGTAGCACCCATTGGGAATATAACCAAGGAACACCCCTATAGGAAAAAACATTTATTGTGCATGAAATTATAATGGTTTTAAGAACCTATCGAGAATAAATTTAGGGATCTTGACCCTCAAGTCCCTCCCATTCACTAAAGAAATTTTTGGGGGCCTATAGAAGCACTGAAATCCCTCTCCAATTTGAAACTAAGATAGATTCCATTGAATCCTGCTATGTGGGGGGTATGAGCAAATAGAATTTCAATCCATTTTCTCCTTATCTAAATGAGATGAGGGATCCCTTGTATAGGGGAACATATGGCCACTATACATTATGGGTTAGTTCAATCTCATGGGTATCTACTCCAAGTTAGTGGACACCAGTTAGATGATGAATATTATCCTAACATGGATGCTTCATATGGTAGAACTAACTAAATAAAATCTTATTACCTCTGAAATAACAATTCAGTGTTACATAATGATAGAGAAGAACCATTGTGGTATGTTTTAGCTAAAGACATATATCAATGTCTTGATAGAAACCACATATTTTATGGTAGTATCATAGGATACCACCTACATTGCACTATTGGATAGGCCCTAACTTCATCTGTATGCAGCATTCCACTAATTATATCACCAGTGCCTCAAATACTCACTCAGTAGTCATGTATATGAACACCTTGGTGATATTAATCACATATAATCATGTTAAACATGAAACATGGCTTAAGGGAAGTAGGTTCAGAACAATGAGTTCAAGAAGACAACTATTGTAGCCAATTTTGGGTAGGATGTAGGGGATGATTTCATTATCCTAATACATTATCTTAGGTGAAAACACCATACATGGGAATCTTATTTTTCATTTCCAAGAAGTGTTTAAACATCACTAAAAGGAGGAAACATACACAGATTTCCTTCTAATCTTACACATGGCTGGTCTAAGCGATACCAAAATCCCTTACCACGATGAAGTACTAAGAAGTTCTACCTATGGACACCATTTCACAACACTCTCACCTATTATGTATGGCTGGATTCAATTGATGAAGGAAAAACATCCACCACTTATTTATAATTATTCATGGAACCCACATTCGAAGGATGAATGGAATTGTCTTGAAAAACTCTATCACCATGGTTTCAGCAGAGCAGGAACCCCTCAATGGAGATTATTTTTCCTCCCAAGAGGGGACCGGTGCTTCCCCCAAGTTAGTTATCCTAGAAGATTTTCCTCATCCTACCTTTTCTCCTACTTCAGATGATTATGGGGAATTAGAAGTTTCCCCTGGTGCATTTTAATAGGGTTTCTCTAGAACCGTCGATGATTTGGTTCTTGGGAATATCAGTATCAAGGAATACCCAAGTCCAATGTTAATTAATGCATCAAAGTATCCAAAAGAGTAGTGGATGTTTGTGGATTTTCTGAAACGACATCTCAATGTATTTTCCTAAAGCTAGAAAGATATTCTAGGACTAAACCATAAATTATTTTTCCACATTCATTGTCTACCTAGGTGACATCATGGGTTTAAGAAACCTCCCAGAAATAATAACCCTTCACATGGTTCTAATGTTGAGGCCAAGGTAGATAATCTGAACAAATAAAAAAATTTCAGGAAATTTAATTTCCCCAAGTGGTTATCCAACATCATTATAATCAGGAAGAATAATGCGAAAATAATAGTCTACATCGACTTTCTAGACCTCAACTTCCATTTCCTAAAGGATGATTTTCCACTTTCTGTGATAGAGTTGTTGATCAATAATATGGTATGATCCTAAGACCTCTCTATAATGGATGGATATTCTAGGTATAATAAAATTCATATGGCCACTAAGTCTTAGGAGTCTACAACTTTTAGGACTCCTCAAGGGTATTTTCTCTCTAAGGTGATTACCTTTGACCAGAAGAAAGTATAATCAAATTATCAGTGGTCCATGCATCACATATTCAAACCAATTATCCAGGTATTAGAGTAATAATATGGTGATGACATGGGGTTCAAATCCTTCTAGTGTCTGGACCATCAGAAAGATCCTATAAAAGTGTTATCTTTCATCCACTCCTAGAATTCAATGAGTAACCCCTTGATGTGTTCATTTGTGTTTACCTCTAGGATGTCACTCTTCTTATTCATTGTACATAGAGGCATTGAGATCAACCTAGAGAAGACCAATTCCATAAACAAAATGAATCCCTTGAGAAAATATTGGGAGTTTTGGGGCCTCTAATTCTAATTAGGACATATATGATGATTTATCAAAAACCTAGACAAAATATGTAATCCCTTTTCATGGATCAGGATGAAGGTAACTATTTACCAATGGGATGAGGAGTTACAGACCAATATTCAGGAATTCATGTAGTATATGGAAAAACAATCAGTTAGAATTCCACCTTTATTAGGTAAGCCTATGGTCCTATATGTGACCTCCATTTTAATGGTTCCTTGGTGCAATTATGACTCAAAAAATAATGAGGGTTGAAAAAAAAATTATATTTTATCAGTCACATTCTCCTCAACATGGAGTCCAGATACACCCCTTTCGAGAAGTGATTCCACGAACATGTTTCTGAGGTGAATAAGCTCTGGAATTATATGTATCATCTTGACATATAGATGGTTTCTTTTGTAGACTCATGGAATTATATCCAGAATCTCACCATGTTTATAGGATGGCTGCATGTTGGGAAGTGATCCTTTAGAAATTCACCATCCAGTTAATTCCTTATAAATCCATTAATTTTCAAGCATTGGTCGACTTCCTAGCCACCCATACAATACCTTAAGAACAATACCATGATGTTTATTTCCTTTTTGAGGCTATTATATTAGTGATACTTTCTATTCTATGTTTTAAAATGAATTTTGGTGGTTTTCCCTAATGAACATCAAATAGAAGTCTCAGCAATCCCAAGCTCTATAGGGAGATCTTTAAGATCATCTTCATCACCTCAAAAAAGTATTTTCTACCATACTCATTAATAATTTCAGAATTTTGTACCAACAATGAGGTATAGTATAAAGATCACATTACTGGTCTCAAGTTGGGCCTCGAGACTAATTTCCCCCTATTTCTTGGGAAGGGAGACTCTAAATTAGTCAAAAAAACAGATGAATGTTGACTAAATCATTAGAAAACCATATATTTTTCCCTTACTGATGTGTACTCACCAGCTAATGGACAATTACCCTTCTCATATAGAGTTGAATCATGTCCTTAGTCACAAAATGGTCAAGTGGATTATTTTTCTAGTTTGGATGCATCTCTTGTAGTGTCTAACTAGGATGACTTTTCCATTCTTATAGTGCATTGAAGGATCATTACTCCCATCATTACAGATGTGGAAGAAAGGAAATAGGTGTATTAATTGGATAAAAATTATTATATGTTAGGATCCTCATGTACCCCAAATTTAGAGGAAACACATTATTCAACAAATATATTCACTGAATATCTCCAACGTGCCATTCTCCCACAAGATTGAGTCGAGCATGAGAAAATCAATTATCATGTAGCATATTTTACCCTTTCAAGCAATCATATCATTGAATCAACTCCCTAGAGACAATGGTTTAATAAAATTATCCTCCATTTCATAAAAGGAGATGATATTCCCCATGTTATGTCGGAATTTCATATTAGGGCATGTGATGCTCATTAGGCTAGATTGAAGCTCTCTCACCTGATTCGAAGGTTGGGATAATTATGGTCTACCATGGTCCATGATTACATCAAGTATTTCATGATGATTAATGTTTTTCATATCCATGACAACATTGGGCATCAACCACTGGAGATTCACCACACTACCAATTATTCACGGCCATTTTCAGTATGGGGTCTCGATGATGTGGGCCCATATCCACCTGCAACAGCTCTTGAGTGTAGTTTTATTATCACCATGGTCGATTTATTCTCCAAATGGTGTTAATTGATTTCCATTAAGAAATTCATGGCCCGATATATGATTTAATTCATGATCTCCTACATTATTTATCGATTTAGATCCACTAAAACCATTCTCACCATCAAAGGAACCTACTATTGGGCCTCCAAGTTGAAGAGATTGTATTATAAGTGTAATATCTAATCAAATTATACATACTACTAACAAAAATAGTCTAATGGAAAGATTGAGGTTTTCAACAAGATCCCCTATAACATTCTGTAGAATATGGAAGTCCAGAACAAGAATAGTTGTCCGAAGAAACTCTCCAGTTCCCTATATGAATAACGAAAAATAATTTAAAATTCTAACTGGGTGACACTATACACCTTGTTAAATAGAATAGAGGCAGTCCTAACCATTTAGGTGTAGTTTCCATCTCCCAAAATATATTTATATGATCATTAGATTCCAGAAAAAATGAAATATGTCCTTAATTATAATCTAGAATCCTTCAAAGAGATCAATCTTTCAGCCTTGCTGAATTTTTAGTGGAAATTGAATAGGATAGTGAGTGAGTTCAATAAGAATTTTTCCCCCTACTCCTTTATATTGGATAACATGGTACTAGACCTCATAATTTAAATAATAACTTAAAATAAGGTAAAAAAAATTCATACCAAGTGGTAATGACCTTACATCATTCATAAAGTGTATTCAAATGGTGCATACTCATTGATCATCATATACAGTGATGGTATGAATCCTCCAACCAATTAAATGGTTATTAAATGATACTTCTTGTGAGGATTAGAACAAAAATATATGACCTTAAACTAGGATTCCCTGTCCATGCATCAAAAAAAATTAGTATGTTTTAGTCTTATTAGGAATATGTATTGTGTAATTGGGCCTCCTAGGCCCTCCATTCACATCAGTTGTGTTACTCCACATCACTTCATATATCCAATTGAGATTCTTATTTCTAGGTCCAAACTCTTTTACCGTAAACTAGGATTCCACTTCCCATTCATATGTTCTTAAAATATGCACTAGGTCTGAACTCCATGACAATGAAATAGGAGTCCACGTACAAGAAAAATGACTTTAAACTATGTGTGAGTCATCTAAGGAATGTCTGATTTGGCAGTGGGCCTCTTAGGCCCTCCATTCATATCAGGTTTGTTACTCTGTTTCACTATACATATTCATTTGAGATGCTCATTACTATTTTGAACCCTATTACCTTAAACTATGAGTTCACGTCAAATACACATACTATTAAACTATGACTTAAGTCCAGACTTTATAACCATAATCTAGGAGTCAATGTCCAAGCATCAGGAATTTAAACTGTGTGTGAGTCATCTCAAGAATATTTGGTGTGGTGATGGGCCTCCTTGGCCCCCAATTCATATCAAGTTTATAACTCTTCTACATTACCCATATCAAGTTAAGAATCTCATTCCAGGTCCAAACTCTAGAAACTCATTCTAGGAGTCCAGGTCCCAGACATAAGATATAAAATTGTGCATTGGTTCAAAACTCTATGACCTTAAACTAGGATACCATGTCTAAGAAACAAGACCTTAAATTGTGTGGGAGTCTTCTCAAGATTATGTGGTGTGGTGATGGTAATCCTTGGACCTCATTCATGTCTGGTTTTTTACTCCACCGTGCTACATATATAATTTTTAATATCCACTATTCATGGTAAACATTCTATAACCATAAACTAGGATCCTTTGGGTCAATAGAAATAACCTTAGACTTTAAAATCAGTCTGAGAATTATGACCTAAAACTATTTCTAATAGTACATTTTGTGTTGTATGACTCTAAATTACAATGCTTGATGTCCTCAATTCAAGATGTTAAAATATAATTTTTACCCTGTATAAAACCAAGATTCTTCTGACTAAGAGAGTATGTTTACCCCATGCCCCAGACATGGAATTCCCTAGGATGACTATTTGATTCCTTCCCTCTCCATAGATGATCACCCCTATCAGCATTGTTCTTATACCACAACATATTCTAAAATGACACTTTCTTTGATTATCATCCTCAAAGTATTCATAACAATTCCCATAATTTTCATCAATGGTCCTAGCCACAGATCCATCGCCATTTTTCCCTCTCAACCAATTTTTGGTGTTCAATCCTCCTTTTCCTCCTTTCACTTTGGGTGTTACCTCTACCTGTGCCATATAAGTAACCATGGGTCCAATGTTTCACAGTACAAGAATCATGAAATTAAAATATTTTACACACTCCTTTTCCATAGTAAAAGCATTACAACCTCAAATTATGCTTCATTTTTCACTTGATACTTGTGTTAAAAAAGCCTCATTTACCTCTATTTACGTCAGGTTTTACCTATTATGTTCTGGATAAGTACCCTTGAAGCGAACGCTTCCACAAACCATATGTAATTACTTAAAAATTAATTCCCATAGTCTATGAAATATTACGCTAAACTAATTTCCTTTTTCCAAATATTTTTACATTAAACCTTTTGTATCGCCTCTAGATCTACGTGTGGCCTTATTGTCATCCTTATGGGATATGAAGTGATTCCTAGACATTCTTTCACCATATTCAGTTTAAAATTCACTATAAATACATTAATTATATATAGATTGATCACCCCAAAATGTTACATGGGACCCATTATAGGTATAAGCCCCATTGAATTACCTTGACCCATCAGAGTGCTAAGATTCCCTTATTTCCTGATATAAGAATGGGAAGAATGAGTATCCTATGTGATAGCTCTCCAGCCTCCTCAGTGAAAGATGTTAAACTCCAGTATTACCCTGGATAAGTCTGAGATGCCTCTGAATAAGAGATTATTTTACCATATATCATACCAAGATTCCCATATGAAAATACATGATGAAAAAGCATCGACATCCTCATCGAATAATGTTAAACTGCAGTCTTACCCTAGAAAAGTTCAGAATGCTTATGAATAAGTGATAATTTTACCCTATATAAAACCAAGATTATCCATATGATAAATACCTATGAAAATAATAACATCCTCTACACATTATGGTACACTATATAACTCTAGGACGCCTCATATACAATTATCAGAAGATTCAATACACTCATTTGAGAGGGAATCCCTCTACCAGCATTGGTCTTATACAACACTATATTCCAAAACAATATGTGAATTCATTCCCATACTTAGGAGATATGTAATTATACAAAAATTTATTTATCATAAATTGGGACCATCCCCTCTATAACCACATCATAGGCCCCTTTTCCTTCTCTAGTTTCATGGCCCAAAATTTATGGCCTTAAAATAAAAACATGGTATAAACGACATGTCATTAAACTGTTTGATACCTAACCCTTACATTTAGCATTCCATTAAGTCCTTCTTGGAACTCCATTAACATTGTCTTAATACCTTTTCTGTCCATGAAAAACACTTCAGTATTTACTAGGTCCAATCGTTATGACCATAAACTAAAAGTAGGGACCAAACATTTTGACCTTAAACTATGTGTGGTTTGTCTTTGGATTGTTTTTGTGTAATATAAAGAGGCCTATTAAGACCCTCCATTCATGTTTGGTAAACTTCATTTTATGTCACACACATTACTTCAAGGAACACTTTCCAAGGCCCAAACACTATGACCTAAAATATAAGGCCATGGTCCATGAATATTAACCTTAAACTATGTGTGTACAAAGTTATTTCAGGAATTCTCATGTGGAGGGTCCTCCTGAGATTCTTATTCACATCACATAAAAATTCCATTCACTTGAGGTTAATCTCTATCCCTACCCTATGAAATGGACATATGATGACCTCTTAGACTATCCAGAGGATGAAATGGTGGGAATATTTTTACCTAATATCTATAGACCGCATCATTGTCCCATGATGAAAACTATGAGATTTACCTCAATCACATGACATTAAACTATAAAATATATTATATTCACAATATGACATTAAATTTTGTTTCCAAAGACCTCATCATATGATGTTTAAATAAATATTTATCTTCTATATTGCATGATATAAAATTGAAAGTCATATTCATCCCATGCCTAAGATTCCCTTTCCTTCAGTTCTGGCCATCTACCTCATCAATCAGGCTCTCTGACCATCATTTGGTATCAAAAATAACACTTAACTTGAATAAAAGTTTGAATTTCATCCAAACACATCCACCAAAAAAAATTTATTCAAGTCATAGTGGCATAAATTAAGGAGTGTTGAAGTCCATTAGATCATTCTATTACTTCATCTCTATCTTTTACATACTCCTTTATTTTGATCCCCATACTCTTCAACATCCAAAGGGACCACTAATGGAAATAGTTCCTAGAAAAAATGTATCACCTACCATCCAAGGATAATTCCTTGAAATACTCATGGAAAAAATTCTAATAAATGTTTCATGATTTGAACATGGTTAGCGTTTGACCCACGGTTGTATGTCCCTATTCTTGGATAATAGTATGGATGTTGTGATTTGAACATGGTCATCAATTATCCTATATCACCTATCCACTTACCATTTGTTCCAAATCTTGTTCATCATGATTAAAAAATTCCCTTACTCATTGTTCAGGAGGAATTAAACACCCCTAGAATTTCCCCACTCATGCACTTACACATGTTGTAAGGGAATGTCAGCTATTCACCAATCCACATTATCCATAAAAATAGCATCTCTTATACAAAAAACTATCAACGACCATTCAGAAAAAGTGTACACTAAGTGTTCAATGATAATATGACACTCTCATATCTTTAATTAATCGTATAGTAGTCCTCAATTTCTTATAATGAGAACAAATCATGTGATCTTAGGGATTATTCATTGGTTGTTATGGAAATGTGATAATTATGCAATGATTTAAAGAGATAAATGAAATATGACTATTCATAGAGGAAATTTTTAACTGTCAAATTCAATTATATGCAAGGGTCATCTACATATTGGATCATCTCATAATCAATGGAGAAATGTACCCTATGGATCCTCCCTATAAATTGAGTGTTTTAGCATTACAACCCTCTATCATGTGGTGTCAAGGACCTTCTTCCATCTCCTAAGTTCTACTTCCTCCTCATTAGTTGCTTACAATATCTCATTGTACCTGATTTGTTCCTACTCCCACTCATCTTGGATCCCAATAGGATTAAATATATCCTACCTCTCTTGATTCTCAACATCTTCTAGATAATCCCTCGAATGGATATTAAACTATTATTGAGCATTGAGGAAGGTGTAACACTAATTGTTTTTTTACTTTATATGTTGGATTTATTAGTTGATAGCTCAGAGAATTTGGGTTCTCTTAGACCTCAGTAGATTCCAGGAAACATATATGTATTTCATTTCATTTCACACCTTCTCAACAATAATTTCAAAGACTAGTTCATGAAGACCACATGTGACTACCTCTCTGGTTCCCATGTTGTGAATCCATTGGTGAAGGGACCCCATTCAACTCATCAAATTAAGTTACTGGGTCTGAGTGATGAAGTGATGTATGCTCCTCCATGGCCTATGCCAGACTATACAGTTATGATCATAAACATAAACACATGGGTCTTCTAATTCTTTGGTTAGCATAGCCTCATATTTTGGGAAATCTGTGAGAATGAAAATAGTAGTGTCATATTCTAGGATCCTCTTGGTCAGGTCAGTCTCTAGATAAAGGGGTCAACCATATTGATCCAACCCTTCAATATTAGCGTGACCCTTAACCACCATTAGCTCTAACCAATCAGTGGATTTACCCGTGACCACAATAGATTGTTCACCCAAGGTCAAGACTGACTCATCTTGAGAGACAGACACCTCAACTTTCAGTACAATCATTAGGGAAGGCACCCCGATTTCTCTAGATGAAGCCACTTGTTGAGAATTAACCCTTTCAATTACTTCATGAAACATGAAAACATTAGTAAAATTGATTAGTAAATGACTAGTAGATCTTGTCAGAAGTTCAAAAACTTACATAAATCAGTCAATTTAGTCCCTATATATCTTTATGGAGTTCTACCACAGGTGACCCATCAACTCCAGTTTGTACCTCAGCAACTAAAACCTGATATCCTAGATTTGTTCAACCATGAGTTTCATAAGAGAAAAGAAACATGTAGAATAAAATGCTTTGAGAAACCTTGATAAGGGCTGAGTGAATTGATATTAACTATTTACTTGAGGTCAGAGGATTTTAATGATATCCCTCCTCGGGTAATACAAATTTCCATTGGGAACCACCTATGGAATAATAGGGTGTGGTCCCATTTTGATGATAGGATGGGCCTATGGCTCTAATTAATCACTTTGACCTCCTTGATTAGACCACCAACTTCTCCAGCCTTGGTAAAAATCCCCAGAGTGTGCTCTCCTGCACCTAGTAGTGAACCATCACCCCTAAAGCAGTGTCCTAATGCCCATTTCAATGTTTCTACTATACAACACAAGCTTTAGTTTGAGATTCAGAATAACAATGGGGAAGGGTCAATGGAAGAAGGTAAGTTAATAAAATTTTCCTAAGAAGTATGTTCTTATCGTTATCTGAGTATGAAATTTCACCTCTATTTTAAGGACTCTAATGCTCAGTGGTTATCCCCTAGGATTCATCATCGCCAGAGCTCAATGTCCCTACATAGATTAATTTCTCCTCACTAGAATTATCATTGGGTGGTGTATCTTCACATATTGGATAAACACCAACAAATACATGTACTTTTTGGAAGTAATTTCTGGTTCCACTCAATGTAATGAGAAGGATTCCATGGCCATCGGGTACACATGACTCCCATGGAAGATCGCATTTTACAAGATCTAAGAAATCCCATCCCTGGGTATGTCAACTCCATCCTGGATCAGCTTCCACCACAAGTACTCTATTGTCATGGATACTCTCAGTGACATCCAAGCCATCTAAATCATGGGAAAATCATCATCATTAGCTGGAAACAATAGATATTTTAGGATCTTCCTATGATACAACATGGATATACTATACCTAGGCTGAGAACCCTCTTCTCACTTATAAGACCATTTTCATGATCCTTATACTCCCTAGGGAAGGGGAACAATAGAGATCTTTGCGACCCCCTCTACAACTCTATCTTGAGCCGATCTGGATGCCCGGTCTTCCCATCAGAGAACAGCCTACTTACCTCCTTCCTACTTTGGTATGTCAATCACCATTATGTGTTTATGCAAGATCGCTTCTAGGTATTTCTCCACCCCATTTATAGCATAGTCCTAATATAGGTTCACATCCACATGGTTTGGTGGTAGTGTGATTATATCCCCTGAGCCTATTCCCATTTTCATCTACTGCAAATGATGAAGGATACTAGGATTCCACTTTTCATGGACCCCCATTTAAACTCTAATCATCCCATACTAAATCCACTCTAACTACCATGAGAACTGAGATAACATGTATGGTGACTTGTAGATATTGTTTTTATTATTTTACATTAAAACTCCACCCCTAAAAGTCTTCATGTGCTCCCTTTTTTCCAACGTCCCTTTTAGGTTGTCCACCATTGTCCCAAACAAAGTTAAGAATAGGTGAAAATTGATGTTTTTATAACTCCAAATGCTGACTTTCAACCTTGTCTCACTAAGTGTCACGTTTTGGACAATCAAAATGTTTAGAAGAGATGGCCATAGGATGACATTCAGAGGAATGATAGAAATTGGAAACTCATAACCCCTAAAATGTGGCGTGTTCTAGATATGATTAAACTGGAACATGAAAAGGATCCTCTTGTTCCTATATCCTCTCACCACATTCCCAACCAGGATGTAATGTTTTTCCAGTGCTGATACACCTTGGTTCACCCAATTTCCAACAACTATAGTCAACACCATTATCAGTGTCCCGGTCACACTCCAATACAAGAATCTCTAACTGAGATAAGCTAGCCATCGAGAATTCTCATGAGAAATGTATTATAGTGAACATGTGGTTTTCATCCCCCTACGATGTTGATGACCCACTGCTCATGCTTCCCCTCATCTAGAATCATCCAATACGACCCTGGATTCATAATTTATGGTGCCTCAACGCATTATTTCGACCACCCTAGCATAATTATATCTAGGTTCTTCTTCAAAAACATTCATAGAAATGTCTTGAATGAAATTTATTTAAGGGATGATAGAGTTTGAAACATATTTTACTTCAAACCATCTAATGGGTACTATGTTGTGGGAGGATTCTGCTACCTATCGCCCAGACTATCGGAACTAGCAGGAATTCATCATATTGGAAACCATCCAGTGGAATGCCACCAATGTAGTTCGCATCCAAGAAGATGATTACCACTTACCAATTACAATGAACAGAGCTATTAATACATGGATATTACATAATGTTTTTCAGAATATTTGAAACATTACACAAACACATGCCCAAATACCATATTAGTTTAGTGCCTTATTAAACAAAAAACACAAACTTATAGTCATGTGGAAGAAATTTAATGTTTCCAAAAATAATCCTCTCATTTAGTCCCCATAATTGAAAATATTCTTTATTAACTATGGAAAGGAAACATAAGAAAATGGGGAGCTTAGATTCTTATTAAGGGTTAACATGGAAGATATAAATTTATTATCTTATGAAAGCATAATATACGAAATATGGGTTTGTGAAAATGAGAATAATGTCAACAGGTTTATACCCAACCTATCATGGATAATAGATGTGAGTTATGTCATAAAACAATAACATTTCAAAATACATGAGTCATAATAATGAAACATCTTCATTACTCAATCATGAAACATCAGTTCGTATAATAAATGGGTGTGGAATTATCATATGTATATAAAATGATTTCATATATCATGTGTAACTACAAAAACTCTTAGATCAGGCCTTATTACCTATTTCCTCTAATGGATCAAGCACATCAAATTGTTCCCATCACATATCAAGCACATCAACTTGTTTCCCATCACAGATCAAGACTATTAACTTGTTTCACTTGGATATATCAGGAGATATAATTCATTACACAATTAAGGGGATAGAGATATAGGTCCACCACGTCACTTAATGAAAATAATAAATATGTGTTCCATCAGACTGTAAATCATTCAACATCTCAAAACCCATGAAAAGAAATAAGTTTCATAAACACTTCATCATAACAAAACTCATGGAAAATAAATATGTTTCAAAAATATCATGTCATTATAAGCATAGACCATTTAGAGACACGATAAGAATCAAAACCTTCGGTCATATAAATAGAAAATCATAATTAACATCATATAATGTCATCATATAAGGAAAATAATTTTTGAAAGATCACTTGAAACAATTTCTCTAGAAAATATCATTTTATTTATAATTTTTTTAAAGATTTATAGAATTATATTTGGAAAAATTTCACTGAATAAACTATTTTATGATTGTAAATGAAAATTTAAATAATTAAGGTGTCATTACGGAATAAAATTCCATTCATTAATTATAAGATAATGAAACCATCCTTCCATATATTTATTTGTTAATAAAGTCACAAATATACTTTCTTATAAATGATAAAAGTATTATTTTCAAACCAATTAATAAAAACTCAAAAATGTGTAAAAATAGATTTAAATTATCATATGAGAATAGTAAAAACCTTTTTTTTAACCTTTTTAGAAGGAATGGATGTGGAAGATAAATATTCCACAATGTATATTTAAAATTAAATAATCCTAAATATTGATGAGATTGTAAAATAAACCATTACAACATTATATCATTTGAATTGTATTCCCCATGAAAAAAATTATATAGATATGAAAATACCATGATATTTATGATTATACTCATAAAAACATTAAAGGGAAGTATATACACCATGTAAAATAATAAAAACTATATAAGGCATGTGTCCCATAGAAATAAATGTGATACAAAAATCCATTCCCTTATGTATTGACTCTCTTCGTACTCATTAAAACCTCTAGTATAAAAAATAAAAGTTTATTATAAATATATTACAGAACCAAATTCAATTATATCATACCACATAATATTTACCTATGTATTTCTATTACCTATTAATTAACAATTCCATGTTAAATATACATTTCATGTAATAGCCAGTTTATATTTTCCCATCTATTTTGAATTTTTATATTTTTTTCTCTTTATTGTATCATGATTTGATCATATAAAGAATGATAAAAATGATATAAATATCATATATTTTCATTATATATTTATTTATAAAAATCTATAAATCATAGAAATAGAAAATGAGTACACTGTTTATAGAGACGGCAGGCTGTACGTACGCATGCATGCAGTTTTAATTTTCTATTTATATTGAATGAATTAAAGTAAATGACATATATATATATATAATAATTATAGTAGTATAAGTATTCCAAATATATCATATAAATTCAATAAACCAATACTTAATACATTCAATCTAATGTGTGAATGAATCACATTGTTTTGAGGCGGTAGTCCACATATCCCCAAATGAAGTAATCATATTTACAAAAAATTGAACTAATTAAGGTATGTGTTATATAATAATTCCAAAATGAATAAATAAAATATATATATCATATATATATATATATAATAAAAAATATAATTTACATCACTATTCTCAACCATTAATGGTGTCAATTTAATAACAAACACCATTAATTCGTGAGGCGATTGTCCACCGTACACACGAATGATCATTTCATATCCCATTTGAAGGATGTGTGTGTGAATATAGGTATGAAACATAATATAACAACATATCAATATATTTATCATAATTTTGTGTATTTATAAACATGAAATAAAAAATAATTTCAGGGGTTTAAGGATGAAATAAAATAAAAATGTTCATTGTTGAACGTTACCTCTTCTTCGAGCATCTCCATTGATTTTCACAAAAGTACTTATTTGATGGAATTAATCATAACGGAAGGAATATAGGATGAATTAAGAGAATTTGGTAATATATTCATATAGGTTTTTTCCAAAAAAAATAAGTTCTCATGTGTGAATAAAAGAGGAGAAGTGGTGCACTTTTATAAGAAAGGGGTGGATAAAATATATAATTTCTCAAAATATTAGTTTATAATAAATTAAATATCCTTCCAAATACCTCAAAAAGTAAACTTATTAATATATAAGACAATATAATGTATTAATATCATCATATTATATATTTTAGACATTTTTGTTATTATGTTTAACCTTATCATTTTGATTTACCCTTAATTAAGTCATTTTAATTCTATGGTAACAAATTTTTTAATATTATGAGTATGTAATTTTTACATATATTGTGTAAATTGTAAAATAAGTGGATAACATATAATATTTTGGACCATATATCATCCAATATGTCATTATAGAAAAAACTTAAGTTTTTTAAATAATTTAATAATATATTATTTTCATAAAATATCATAAGTGTCAATTTTGAAAGTATTCATTACTTAGACTTTATGAAAATAAATACTACAAGATAACATAGAACCAAACAATTGAATACAACCATAAAATTTAATATTAACCTATGTAATTCTAGAATAACCTTATTTAAATAAAATTATATTTATTTCATTATTTCCAATCTCATTTGATTTATTATATAATTAATTGAATAATTAATGCATAATGATTGTGTAATTATTTTTGATAATTACTTCATAACTAATATTTGTAAAAAATATTATTGATTTTGATAAAACTTTTATATTTAATAATAATATAAATATTTTAGGATATTTTTTATTTTACCCCAAATTAAAATTATTATACTTATTAAAAGTAAGTGTGTGAAATTTTGTCACACACTTTGATTTTAACAATATTTTAGTCATTTTCAAGGAAAAGTGTCAATTAAATTATTAAATTTAAAACCTTATATGTAAATGGTTGAATTAATTTCATAAAATAATATTTTTTCAAGTGATAGGGTAAATTTATAATATTAATAATATTATTTGTACCCTTAATTTCTAATTTTATCTTTAACCATGGTAATAAAAATTTCTAATTTTACTATTAATATTATTAAAAAATAAAGTGAAAAATTAATAAATTTAAACCTATTGATTAAAAATATGTAATAAATTTTCAAAAATTCAAAACACATTAATTTTTTGAAACTAATTGAAAATTAATACTACAAACAGGGTGAGAAAATTAGGATTTTTTAAAGTGAAAACATTCAAAAAATTGAAATGGTTTTATATCCAAATCAAATGTGAAATTGATTCTAATGAACCAAATTGTATTAACTAAAACAAAATTATCAAATTATATTTTAAAACCAATAAATAATATACTTTAACACTATAAATTACTTATATTATAAATATGTTTTCAATTAAAATTCATTATTTTTTACTATTCATCAAAACCTAAAAATCATCATAAAAATACCAAAAAACTCAATCAAAGTAAATTTTAATATCATGATTTCAAATAAGAAGTTTATTTTGAAACATATAATTTATAAAATTTTCAAAATTTAGTTTTTAAAAAAATGTTCCATTGAATAGTGATAAAACTACTATTATAAACAAATAATGATTTTAAGCATGAAACTGGATTTATATTTATATTATGTCAAAAAAACACATAGGGTGAATGTTAATAAGTATATTGAATATTATATATATATATCATTAATATACTCCAAAAGGGTGATTTTTTTATTTTATTTGTATAATGAAAACTTGTACACATTTAAATATTTTTTCATAAAACCATTTCCTTTTATTTTAAAAAGGGTTTTATTTTCATTTATAATAAATTAGTAACCAAGTAATTAATTATATATATGTTTATTCGCCATATTTTCATAATTCAATTACTAATTCTCTTACCCTTTATTCAAACAACTAGGTTATAATTTCCTTCTTTAGATAATGAAAAAATTAATTGATTTTTCATAGAAACTATGTGTTGTGTGTAACATGAGATAGAATAGTGTTTTTTGTAGCACAAGATTAACATGGTGTAGAGTGAAATGAAAGAAATCATGGAAATTAAATTATTAAAAAAATATTTCATAAACATATCCGGGTATAACATTTTATGCCCCTTAAATCGAATTTCACCCTCAAAATTCATTGGGTTCATCAAAGTTTTAATACATGAATGTTACTTTTATACAAATTGACATCGTAAAAATGAATACTAAAACCCCTTTAAAAAAATTTTTGGAAATTAAATATTACCTAGAATATCTCATAAATAGTTTTCCACATAAGGGAATATGTGGAAAGTGAAAATGAGGATGTATAATAAAAAACTAACTATCAAGTTATGATAAAGAGTGATAGAGAACATATTCAAGATAAAGTTAAAGACAACAAAACCATAGACCAAAAGGTCTAGAAAATTTCATTTATATCATAAGAATATAGATAAGAGGAAAATGGTTTATTTAAAGTCCCTTTTTCAAAAATATGAATAATTTTCTTGAGAAGATATACTTACTTGTTTTTTAGGACAACCTCACCCTTTGTTGTTCCTTGATCAATTTCAACCTCATCTATTTTTCCACAAAATTAAGGTGAATTTATCATTCCTAAATAATTTTCAGATCATGATATCCTTAAATAGAAAGATATGTCATTCCGTTTTTCTTTGTCACAACAAAATGGTTAGCACAATTTCACCAATATGAATAAATCCTAATATGGTGAGACACTACTTTAATCTTTAAAACATTATCTCAAGTTTAACACACACCATTCAATAAATGACAAGCCTTATAACCCTTAATAAATATGAAATTAAAAAACATTTTAAATAAGGTCACTAAATTTCTTAAAATTTTCTTATCACTGATCCCCCATATATCATGATGTATCTCTTGTTGGTCATATAAAAAACATAGGAATACCTTGATCATGTATTCTCTTGAAACATGGTAATTACCATAAATCCTTATTCAAAAAATGAATTCTTTCATATTCAAAATATTTTTGGATATATTTTTTAATTCTTAAAATTTTTTAAACTCCATCAAGGATAACATAAACAACATTGTCTATAAAACCTTAATTAATATCAAGGTAATCAATACTGTTCAATTTACTTATTCATATACAACAAAAATTTATACAAACATTATTTTCTCAACATTAAGAACATATTAAGGGTTATATTTCCTTTAATATTGTGTTTCCCCTCAACATAACCTTTCTAATAAATCACTTTTCAAAGTCTTTATCACCTTTCAAAATATAATTTTCAATACTTACTAAAAAATATATATTGAAAATACATATATATTTCATGATTCATATAACATAATATTCAATTAGAAAACACATAAAATTCATTCATCCATCCTTATTCTTTAACCATTACTCATGATAAATTTTCTCATTCCTTAATTTAATATGAAATTTGAATCATGTCTTACGGTTCCTCAACCTCAATCTGATAATTCTTCTTATGATTAATGTAAAAAATACTATTAGAAAATCACATACCTTTCACATGTCATTTTTAGTCTCTTTATCCTCATATGTATAACCAATACTCGTATCAGCTTCCTGATTCTCTTCATGATATTTAAACTTATGAAAAAAAAATTCATAATTCCTAGAATTTCCATATCTGAAATATTCAATTTTAACCCTATTCTGTGTAGTTCCCGCTATTGACTAAGACTCGAAATCATTGTGTGAGAATAACTTATCATAGAATAAAAAAACATAATCATTGTAAATTACATATAGGATGCCTAAATCATGACACCTACTCTAAAATAAATGTTATATTAGGCTTTTACTTAGATAAATCCCATGTCATATACATATAAATATCCAAGGGATCTCACAAATGTTTTGTCATCCAATTTTCCAAAGGGTGACTAAACCTCTTATCTGATTCCAATAATAACTACCTAATATTTCCATACATAGATATTACATAATTTATCCATAATATTTTATAAATTACCCCAATATGAACCCAAAGACTGTATTATATTAGTAAATTTGGAAACATGGAACAAAAACATTTATTCTAGTGGAAGATCATCACTGTTTCTAAAAAAGATCATCCTATTCAGTAACCCTACATAAAACCTTTCTTCATAACCTATGGAAGGTAAAAATTAAAAAATAATGAGCTCAGATTCTCAGTAATGCTAAATATAGAAGATAAAAATCTATAATATTTTAAAATAATACTATAATAAATATCAGTAAGTGATCATGAACATAACATAAAATTTTTATACCCAACCTGTATTGGATCATAAATACAAGTTATGGAAAAAAACATTAACATTTCAAGAGACATGAATCATAATAATGAAACTTCATCCTAACTCAATCATAAAATATATGTTCATATAATACATGTGTGTGGAATCATCATAAGTATATAAAAACATTTCATATGTAAATGTAAACTACCAAGACTCTCATATTAGGCCTCATCACCTTTTTCCTCTAACAGGTGAATCACATCGACTTGTTTCCCATCACAAATCAAGAACAATATACTTATTTTCCATTACATATCAAGTACATTGACTTGTTTCCCTTATCTATATCATGATAAATAATTCATTACACACTAAATTGGAGTGATATATTTGTCTTGGCCATAAATTAAGGAAAATTACACATATATGTTCCACCAAAATATAAATCCTTCATCGTATCTGATCCCATGTAAAGAAATGGGTTTCATAATCACTTCATCATAACATAACTCAAGGAAAATAAATTGGGTTCATAAATATAAAGGCATCATAAAGAGAAACCATCCAGATATATGATAAGAATTGAAATGTTGGAACATATACCTCATTTACTGTAAGTAAGTGTTGAAATTCACTTTCATCACATGGATGGAAAATTGAAAAAGGGAAATGCCTTAGAAACAAGAGGAGAAAATAGATGAAGAATGTCAAGATTTTAAATGGTTCACAAAGTGGTTCACCCAAGGTAGCATGAATCACCATCGACGTGCAAGTACTTTCACACCACCTTACTTGTGTGGACAATCACCTTTTCCCAGGGTCATCTATTTTCCTATAAATAGACCCTTGGTGACATAATTTTTATAGAAAAAAAAATCCTAGAAGGCCGATTGCTTCTATGATCCCACTAGTGATTCACCCAAGTCTTTAGAAACATCCAATTTAGTTTCATAAAACATAAATATATATAATTAAAGGGGGATAGTGATATTTAAGTCCATTCAGTGTTAAAAATAATGATCACTTGTGTGACTATTCACCCAAACCCTGATTTATGATGACTATCACGAATGAACTTACTCAAATAGGAACTTGTACTACTCATTTTTATAAATACATGTGAATTTTATTGAAGTATTGATCCATGTATCACCAAACTGTAATCATCCAGGTTGTTCAATGCCAAAGGTGAAACCAATTCCCCCAAGCCTACTTTCATGGAGAACCCTTGCGTGGTGGAATACCTTGCATGGTCCTCCTTGTTTAACCTCAACTTTTAGCCTACGTGAGCCTTTCATGAAGCATCCTTCAAATCCATTCATGGTTGGGTCTCTCCTTCATTGGATCCCTAGAATGGGATAATATGAAACCTCCACCAAGACCTCCCATTTTAAAAAACCTTATAGAAAGGCACATTTTTGTGTCTCCCATTTGGATTTGTAGTTATACAGTCATAGGTTTCCCACACTTGTCTTGCCAGAGGGTTAGAATCCTTGTAGAATCCGTAGATTTTTATATCTATGATCACACATACCCTTACCTTAGGGACATTGTTGAAGAATTCCCATTTTTGGATTCTATGGAAAGTACTATGTCCTCTACTTCTCAGCTCTATGATTCGGAGCATCCAATCCCTAGTATGGAGGGTGAGGATAACATTTTCATTTTCCTTTGACAAAGGAAAAGTCTCCCTCCTATCCCTTTACCACTGAAATGGAAACCATCTCGATGTAAGCTCATAGAATTTCATATACGAGTGTGTATCATTTATCCCCTCTACATCATTCACCTTCATTTGTTCCTTACCTTGGACTCTCATCCAATGTAAAGTTAATAGTGGGAAGTTTCATAGTCCCAGCCTCTTATTCCATAGCCTATGCCTCTCCCATGGTCTTCTCAACCTCTTCTATCATATCCCCAACCTATTATACCATTGAAGGAAGGAAAGTGTGTGGTTTGTTGAATCTTTTACATATTTTTGTTTCTCACATAGATAATGACCCATTTGGGCTAATGAATTAGTGATGATCATGAAAAAAACAAAATCCACTTGATGGAATGAACTATGAGAACTCTAATTCCAACCATAACTAGGATATATAGTAATTCTTCACCTAGGGCCCAACCTCACTGTACTTCCTCAGGTTTCCAACTCTAATTACATTAATCTGATCATCCTCCATAATAACAAACACCAAATTAATCCCCCAAACCATCGTGAATTGATACATCACTAATGGTACCTTTTATTAGGGCATCCCATTCCATAATAATCTCAAAATTAATCCCCTCAAAGGGCCATACTCACCTGTGAGACTTATCGAACTACAGGGAATTTTATTCCCATCCAAATGGGATACATAAAAAGCCTCCTTGAGGTTAAAATCCATCATTCCAAATCAACCTAGTACTCTAATATCCATATCCCAAGTAGGGTACAATTCAACATGTAAGTTCATATTCCTTCCATGTTCCTCAGGTTTCTTAGGAATAAGTCCCACACCAAGATTTGACTAGGAAACTTTTACCTAGATATCCTTCCCACAAGACTTTAAACTACACATTTAAGTCCATATCACAGGACCTTAAAAGGTTTCATGTGTCCTACTCAATAGAACTGACCTATGTGGGTTATAAATCCTTTCATGAGAATTCGTTTTTAGCCTATCTAGGGTTTCACTCCCAACATCATAACAACTACCATATCCCTTGATGATGATAAATTCCAATGTGATATTCTTCAACTTGGATGACTATAAACTCCATTGTTCCCCACTAAATGGCTTAAAACCCAGCATCGTTATGATGGAAAAAAATGAATATCTATGTATGATATATGATTATACCATTAATGAATAACATCATATACACACAGATATATCCCTTGATGATGAACCTCGAATACATGATGATGATCCTAAATCACACACATGCAAAAAAATTGACTTCTAATCTTGGGATAACCTACTTCATACTTTGGAATTAATGAAGGATTCACAAACATATATTAAATATATAAGAGTCCCATAGTCAGAAATAACCCCCCCCCCCAATGGGTGTAATTATCTAGAACTATTATCCTCTCAACCAATGTGAGTTCTTAAGAGTCATAGGTCAAAATACCCAACGAACACCCAGCTTTGGAAATCAGGTCCCTTTGGATATAGAATCATTGGGTGTTTTCAGTTCTATTAACAAATCCATTTGAAAATATTCAAAAATAGTGATTCCAAACTATAACACATGTTTTGAGGGAAAAACGGTTTAACCCAGCGTGAATCCATAACCAAGATGATAGTGTTACACATCTATCAGACCCCTATTACTTGAGAAATGAGGGATAGAAAATCCAAACAATCAAGAATTTTTCTACTCGAATGAGATGCCAAAGTTCATTATTGTTTTCTTATATAGATGAACTCTTTTCAAAAAACACATGATAATCCAAAAGGATGCCTTTAACTTTACACTAGTGAATGCCTCGGCTACTGCTCAGGCCGGATCCTCATTCGCACAAAGGACACCACCATTGAATCAGTGTCTCCAAAGTTGGTTCTCCAATGCACTAGTTAGAGAGTACCATCAACAAGGAACCATTACAAACTTGAAGGCATCCCCATAGGAAATCCCGATCAAGAATAACCCCTGGTTGTCTGGTCATCGTTGAATAGTGGTCCAGAAGTAGACAATTCTAACCACGGTCTTCAAAACTTTTGGAGATTATCCCTATGATGCAATCTCATATACCTTCAAAATTATTTGTATATTGACCAAGAGGCCACCTACATCCTCATCCTGAAGACACTGGGGTCCTTTCTATGGGATCCTGCCAACAATCTCCAACACCAACGCCACACAACATTAAACCCTTAACATGTTGAGGGTGTTTCATTTGGCTATCCAACCTAGGTCCCTCAGACAGAGGCATTCAAGATGGACCACCAGGGATAAAAACTGGCTAATAGGGAGAAGGATCAAATCTTTTCCCCTCGGGAGAATCTTACCAACCTAGTTTAATGGTAAATAATGATTGGGCATATGCACATGTTGGTCGTGATCAGCCAACCAACAGACTCCTCTAATGGAATCCAATGAATCCCACTATTCTATTATGGTGGATTGCTGTAATCAGGAACATACACGTACCTACACCCATCAATCCTACCACTGGCCTTGTCTAGAAGCACATGGAGAATTCAGTATGAAAGTCCTAAAAACAAGCATAGGTAAGGCTCAACACTCTTCTCCAATACATGAGTACTATCAGTCTCCACTAATAAGAAAACAGGATGGGATTAGGTACATACCTTTAGTCTATACACAGAACAAATGTATATTCCCATTCTAGCCGCTGAAGTCACCAAGAACATCATGGAAATGGATAAATTGAAGATGAAAATTCCTTCTCATATCATAGATACTTTTCAATATATCATCACGGTGACAACAATAGTACCTGAGGGACAGAATCATAACTTTATCCCCATAAGTAGTGTGTCTCATCAACATGTCACCCCAGAGTAGATAAATACCTTTGTTCCCATCTAGAAGTCTCATGGGGAATACTCCCCCATATCATATAGACAAATGTATTAGGAACACACACCTATTCTAACTTGAGATTATTGACCTATTTTGATGGACACTCCAAGGTAGGTGCATACACCTACCCATGATAATCACTTTCCCCAAAAAAGTGGCTCCAACTGTTTATATGTAGACATCCAATAAAAAGGAATATCAAGAAATGTTGGAAAATGTAGATCCGTTTTGTGATTTGGCATAACTCAATGTTGTAGTTCTTCAAGCCCTAATATATTTATCTATTACAGTTCAAGATCCTATCCTCCCATTACAAAATTATTGGATAAGTAGTAGAAAATTTGAAGATCATCTTCACACACATTATCATTAAGTCTTTCTTTGTGAACATTTGGTTAATGTAGATATTATATCTCTTAATGAGTGCCATGAAAACAATCCATGTGGCCAGAAGACCGAGGAGTAAGAGGGTCTACCTTTTATGGTAATCTACCATGATGGGCCTCCTCAAGATGGAATTCACTACGAATGTTCTCTCTATAGTAGTGATTCACATTTTCAAGAGAATTATCTTACTAATAATGTATTGACAATAAAAGCCTCTTATCTTGAGGCACTTAAAAACACAAGGCCATTCAGGTCTGATTCTTTTTAACTGGTGGGTGAAATTATTTCTTAACCAAAAGATATCCCAAGGTGATGGTCACTATCTAAACTACCCTTAGACTATTTATCTTACAATGCAATAGGGGAACTCTCTATTGATATTTCTAATTTTGATAAAATGGAAAAGAAACACCAACACTGGTCTGATTAGTTAGAGGAGCCTCTATAAAAATACAAAGAGGATATGTTGAACATGAGAAAAAATAGGCTGAAAATAAAATACTTGTCATGTTTTGGCCATTATATGCCCCTCAATACATCATTCTAGAGATGCGAGTTGATGATTGTATGCATGAAATATGCCTCAACATGTGGAAAATACTTCTTCATATGAAGGTAAATACATTAACTTATGAAGAATACCCAAGCCATGTCAAGTTATTACAAGGGTTACAATGACAAATTGACTTGGTATCTCTCCTTGCTTCTCGACATCCAAAGATTGAGAAGCAAAAAAGATCCCTTCAACAATAATACCTTAATGAATTAATGAGGTTGTGATGATTGATCATAGATTCTCCACTTGGTGTTCATATTTAAGGATTGGGTGAACATAGAGCATTTTATTTCAATGCATACCAAAGATAGTAAAGCCCGATAATAGTGGTCTCATGATATATTTTTTCCCTAGATTGGCTATAATAAACAAATTTTGTTCATAACCAAAGGGAAACAAGAATATTCCTTGACCAACTTCCCCTGAAGATAGACCTAAAGAGAGAAAGCCATTGGGATACTTTTTTGTCATGCATATGAGAACATCGATCATGACTCCAACTTAGAAGATGTCATCCATTAGATTGCGTAAAGGTATCAAATATCACAACAGTCTTATAAAGTATGTGATTTAATTAAGTGAAAGATAATGCACCCATCCAAAATTCGGTCCATAATTTGTAAAATCATAAGAGAAGCTATGTTGATATTAGTGATAGCTATTCAGAAGCCACCCCATCTTACAGGGATTGCGAATTTTTTAACCCAAACCTTGGAGTCAACCAACAGATCTTGAAAGGTTCAGAAAGAAGGACATGAATACCCCCAACCCACAAGGATAGGGGATTTTTCATATTTAAAATCCCCTCCTCTATAAAATTTAGTTTCTCATGATTAGGGAGTATTCCACAAAATAAATGCATAGTTGAACTGTTAAGGGATTAAATTCAGGTTACTTTCTAACAAACAGTTCATGGGGAACCAACAAATAGAAGGAAAAAGTCTCCTGGAAGATGAAAAAAATTCAATCTTACAGAGGTACTGAAAGAATGCCAACAATGCATTATGCTTCGATGAATGTCATAAATTCCATCATTGAATATTCTGTAGAAAATGAGTCTAGTTTTGGTATTCATGGGATGAGATTCTTGTTCATAATGTGGTCCACTTCGAAGCAAATGAAGGAGGTGTGCATACAAGAAATCAGAGGCATACAAAAAAATCTGTTATCTCATTGAGTAATCAACTTCCACCTCGTTGAAAGGTGCCTAATAAGGGAAATATTACATTTCAAACCATGTATCACTTTACTCCCAAATAAGTTCAATTCATTTCACTTGAGGAATGATTTTCTCAACAAGAGGAGTAGATGAAGGAGTTTGGAAGACTCAATGCAGAGTTACTCCGAGATAGCATTCCTTCTAGATATGCTCCATAAGAAGATCCCCATCTTGAACTTCCAGTCAGGGAACCTCATCAAATAGGTATTTTTTTAACAACGGATGTGGATGATGAATTCCATCCATTAAAATTACAACCACAGTAGGGTCAAGAACATCCTTACAGTCTTGTACCTATGGTTTATCCAAGTAAAATACCTACACCCCACCGCCAGTGGTCCTACTAGTCACCACACTAGTTATGGATCCATCCGTCACACATGTTCATGTCTAAGCTCATCTAGACATTTAATGAATTATTATGAACACAATTGAGTCATTGAAGACTTTATTGGATGTTATGGAAGAGAGGCATGCACCAATACAACCAGAAAATAAGGCTTATTATGAAAAGGTAGATCTGAATCCTCCCCCACCAAACATTGGTAATCCCACATTTTCAATATTCAATGGATTAGGAGATCCAGAGCTGAACATGGAACATTTCATCTCTCACTATGATCCCATGATGGGGAACCCTTGGAAATAAGAAGTAGTAAAACTTATATGCTTCATACAATCATTATAGGGGACATTCTTTGTATGGTACACAAGTTTGCAGTCTCGATTGATCACTGGATGTAATGATCTCCTTCAAAAGTTAAGCTTTGAGTTCATCTCAACACTACAGAATAGAACAATCTTCATTATCACAAGCTACAAGCAAAGGGAAAATGAAAGAGTTTCATATTTCATTACTTAGTGTAAAGGATTAACATACTTTTTATATATACCACTCCTTCCAGAAGAGTAGATGCCCATTTGTGTATAAAATATATGTGATGAGTTATGCACACTGTTAATCCCTATGAAACACACATGAGGGTCTCAGGATCTAGACTCTATTTCTCAACAGGTGTAAAATTCTGTAGCAGTTATTCGAGCTAAATCCTGGTTAATCCCATCAACTTTAGGAAGAAGAGAAGAAAACCCCAATTCCACGATGACTACACTTAAGCAGTCCCTTATACCCTCTCCTACTTCGAAACCATCATCATACCATAGGGATCCACCTTCCAAACATTAGTAGTAATGGATGACTTGTCATGAATATCAAAAAGATCAATGGTGGAGAGAGTTTGAGTAATTTAAAAACAAGGTCTATTATTTTCGAAATGACCAAGTACCCGACTACTTCATCTCAGATTTCAAAAACAATTTAGTTTTGTTTCAAATCCCAAGTAAATCCAAAAAATAAGGAGATGAAGACCGCCCAATCTATTTCCCTTTCAATAAAATTTTGGGGCACCCTATCCAGTAATGTTTTGTTTTTATGGACCTCCTACAATTGATGTGGACTTTCGGAAAGTGTAGTGTAAAATTCACTATCTGAGGTAGCATGTGTTACTACTACCGATCTAGGGGAAGAATGAGACTTTCATGAAGCCAAAAGTAAGAATTATCTCAAACTAGATAATTGGATGGTGAGGAAAAAATCAACCAAACTCATGTCATTCTATGAATATAGTTGAAATAGAAGACTATGTCTCTTTCTACTTCGGTTACAGCAAACCCATATTCATCAAAAGCCCAGTCTTCTAAAGGATAATCCTCAAATTAGAAACATGTAAGGAATAATAAGAATAAAATATTATAATATGGGCTTGTATCCTGGCCAAATTTTTTATTGGATTTAGTTGATTTCATTCCAACCATCTTAAAATCACAGGCATCGTCCCACCCAACAACATAAGAAGAATCGACCAGTCGCGCAGAATCATCATTATATTAGGAGTTTATCTTTGTATCCATTAATGTTACTCACTTAGTGGATCCCTATGTAATTAAATGGGAGAATAGTTCTTCTAGGTTGAGCATATAGGGGAAGAAATGGTTATACAATAGGAAATACTCGAACCACAACCTTAATCAAACTATTTATGAATCAAAAAAATGAGAGAGCACTCCTGTCAGCTTAGAATGAACAAGGGAACTCCCCCACACATGACATGATCTTACCTGACATGATCATCTTAGAAGGACGGTTAGAGGCTATGTCACTACCTCCTATGAATGTTGCAAGACCTAGATTACCTAATCTACCAAGAGTAGAAGTACATCCAGATTCATTCCCCAGAGAGGGTTCTTCTACATAAGTAACATTATCTTCCAAGGAACCTACAAAAGAGAATCTCAATGCTAGAAAATGCCGATCATTGGATCAAAAGTAAGATTTTTCTAAGAAAATGGCCCAATTACCATCCATGTTTTCAATCCAAGATACACTGACTCGATATAAGGATCTTTGAGAGTCACTCATTGAGGCTTTGTAAAGTCATAAAGAGTTTGAATTTGAGGTTAATACTACTGAAGTTTACTATATAGTGAATGACCCAAAAGAATGTGATGCATTCATACCTCTCACGGACCAGGATGAGGATGTTGTAATAAATGGATACATTAGGAACTTGTATATATATTAAATGATTAATGACACTGACATCCCATGATCCTTCATTGATAATGGATTAGGAGTCAACCTCATTCCCATTTGGGAACCTCATTGATTGGGACTCACATAATCTAACTTTTATCTATCCACTTTGATGTTATAGGGTTATGAAAAGAATGAGAAAGAATCTATTAGTGAGATTAAAATAATAAATCAGTTTGTGTGTCTCATACCTAAATCAGAATTCCTGGTTGTCTAATAGGACACAACATTCAACATTTTTTTGGGGAGACCTTGGCTACATCATCATCTAACCATTCTTTCATCATCCCACCAATGTCTCAAATATTTCTTCAATAGTAAAATTGGTAAAATTTATGGTGATAAGGGCCCATTCAAAACTAGTGCATATTAGTATATTGATGAATATTTCTATCACACAAAGGGAAAACGTCCCATGGAGAATGATATTACTATATTCAATGATCTGAATGGTCTATAAAAGTTCCCATATAACCCATTAAATAATCCAATTTTAGATTTCATGTTACCCATTAATCAAATAGAAAGGGTTGGCCTAAATCCAAGAACTTATTCAGTGGCTTACAAAATGTCAGTTGTGGAAACTAAACCTGACATCACAGGATAAATCATTGACTCCCCAAGAAGTGATGAAATCCAAATAAAGATGTCTTCATTCCACCCATCGAGCTTCAGCAAGTCTCCACTTCATTATCTAGGCGAGAATAAGTTGTCTCACCCATGGAAAAAGACATCGATGTTGATTCTAAACCCATCATCTTCCCTTCAAAGATTCAAAAGAACCTTCATCATTAGTTGGGTCAGAGATGGTTTCCTAATCTTTAAGATGTCCAAATACCAAATCCTACCCTAGTTTTGAAACTCTTGCTTCATCACCAACCCTCCAAGAAGAGGAAGAATAAGTAGCACAAAAAGGAGAGTAAGAAGAGGAAGTCTTCAGAGAATCCCCTGCAACATTTTTGGAAGGCATATCCACCTCTATGCATGAACTCAGAGAAATATATCTGGGTATTGAGGAAGATTTATGATCAACTCTAATTAGTTCATCCATGACATATGAAGAGAAATAGGTGTTTACATCCTTTATAAATAAATATTGTAACGTGTTCTCATGGAATTATACAAAAAATCCAGGTTTTTACCCCGAGGTGGCCACCCATCATTTGTTTTTTCAGAAGACCATCAATCAAACAATAAGGTAGAATGAAGAATACACTCGACTCATGCCTCCAAAATCAGGGTTGAATTCAAAAATCTTATCAAGGATGAATTCATCCATGAGATACAATACCCAAAGTGGATTTCCAACATTTTCCCTGTGAAAAAGAAGAATGGGAAAATAAGTGTTTTTATCACCACAAATCCTATTATTACAAGACATATGGAATAGTGGGTAGTTAATCTATAGTAGTTTGATATACATATCATCCATCTTAAAGTGGTAAAAGGCCATACTTTGGAAAAATTACTTGGAAAAAACCCATTTGTAGAAGAGATATCATTGAATACTAAACTTCCTGATAAATAAATCTTCTTTATTCAAGACAGATCCTGAATGTGGGAAATGTACTTTTATGGTTCATCCAGAAGTCCAGTGTGGAAGATAATGGAAGACCTAAGATCAATAATGATGGGTTAATAATTGTTATTATCTCCCAAGAAAATGTAGTGTTTTTATACTCCTTCATATTATTAAAAGGTGGTACCAAAAATGAGGCTGAATATTAGGCTCTCATTCCAGGATTTGAATTGGCACTCAATGTTCCAGTGAACCACCTAGAAGTGAAAGGTGATTCAGAGTTGATAATAAAACAGCTCAACGCGGATTATTCTATCAGAAAGGAAGATATAATTCTCTTGTTTCAATATTTCTAATGGTAAATAAAATAATTTAGCTCATATCCAACATTATATTACATCCCTCCTTTAAAAAATTATCTAGAAGATGCATTGTAAAATGTAGCCACATCCCTGATATATCCAAACTGGGATGAAGTAATCATCAACATTACTCATCATCACGTGGTTTCACCTTTTTTTCAAATCATAACATAGGAAATCAATGAGATCCTTCCTATTCCTAAACCATTTGGTCACAGCATGGGATAGATGACACCCATAATGGAATATCTCCAATATGGAGTAATTATACAAAATAGGGTTGGAAGAGAGAATATATGGCGACATGTAATTAATTTCAGTATTTAAGATGGCCCAAACCTCTAGAAGGTCCTCTATAGATGAATATTCGATGGAATTATCCTTAGATGAACTGATAGGGAAGAAATTGTGGTTCTAATGGAATAAGTACATACAGGAGCCTATGGTGCCCACTAGTATGGGTAAAATATTTCTGAACAAATCTGAAGGCATGAATAGTTTTGGCCTTTGATGATGCTGGATTTCATAGATTTTACTAAGATCTGTCTTCCCTTCCAGGTGCATTCCAATTTCATCCATAAACCGTTGGAGTTTCTACATACATCCAAATACTCTTTTACATTTTCTATAAAAGGAATGGATGTAGTAAGACATTATTCTATATCTATGTCTAAGCAGTTCAAATACATCCTTACTGCTATTAATTTCTTCTCAAAAGGGTTGAGGTAATACCACTCAAACAGGTCGAGGATAAAAGCATTGTAAGATTTTTCAAAGCTAATATTATCACTAGATATGTTATCCCTCATACCATATTTATGGAAAACAACACCAATTTCAATTATATTGAGTAAAGAAAGTTATATCAGGAATACAATATCATATCCAACCATTCATCCCACTATTATATAGAGGAAAATGGAAAGATATAGGCTTTAAACAAGACTTTGTCCAGCGTACTCAAAAATATGGTGGATAAATATAAGAAGTCTCATCTTGATAATCTCTTACCTGACTTATGGGAATATAGGACTACAAATCATATTGCCACATGGTCAACACTGTACTCAATAGTGTACGGAATATAAAAATTTATCCCCATTAAAATTTAGTTACAATCAATCAAAGTTTCCATATGTGATCAATTATGCACTGATGAGCAATCTCAGAAAGGGCTGGATGATTTGGAGCGACTAGATGAAAAGTGATTGAATACCTTGCATCACTTGGAAGTCTACCAAAACCAAATAGCATGACCCTTTAATAAGATGGTCCTCCTTCATTAATTCCTCCAAGGAGATTTATTTTTCCCCTTAAGACTATAATGATACCAGGAAATAATCCCCTAAAGCTTGAGAAAAAGTGGGAAGGACCATATTCCATACATAAGGTCTATTATAATTGAGATTATTCTTTAATCTCAATGGATGGAGAACTCACCACAACTCCAACCAGTGAAAGGTTTCTGAATAAGTGCTTTGTGTAATCACACAAAGTTCATCCTAGTTATATGATGATAAATTTTATTACAACCATCATCCATGTTGTACGAAGTTAAACTTCTTATCATTATCATCCAAGTTGTGTGATGATAAACTGCACGACATGAGGTCCTAGTCTCATGAAATAAAACTAAAAAACTGAATATTTCCTTAACACTTGACATTAAAATATACGGTTGATGTCTCCAACTTTTGAAATTTAGGAATACCTCAAGATACGAAAATTTTACATTCCATGTGATCCCTTAAATGATGATTTTCTTCCAATAATAAGCATTACTCGCATCATTTCCACTCCCTAGTGGAATTTGATCCCCATTTATTCCTTATTTTTGGATTAGACCGACATGGGGAACCATATTCAAGAACTATGTATGGACTGATTCTCATTCTAATGAGATATGCAGTGATTCCTAGATCTCCAATCTTGGGTCTAGCCATTAAAAAATTTCCTTCATTCCCAATGTGTATGATTCAATTATGTATATGGAATATTTTCTTGTGAACTACATGTGGCTTGATTCTCAATCTAATGAGATATTTATTAATGCCGAGATAACCTATCTATGGCCCTATTGTAACCATAAATGAAACAATTTCTCCTTTCCTTGTATATGAGTCAATTCTATACTGGGAACCCTTGCAAAAAATATGGATCGACTCTAATACCATTTTGTATTTTGGGACCAACCATTTTTCTATAAAGTACCAAAGAACCTTTTATCACATAAACATTCAATTAATGTTTGGAACCATCTCCAAGAACTATGTGTGGCTTGATTCTTGACCCTAGTATGATACGTAGTGACACTTTGGTTCTAACCCAAGGTCTTGCTGCAATATTTCTGTCTTTTCATGTTGGTTAATATTCTTCCACACCATGTGACATCAAACTACATAAAACATTTCAAGAACTACGTATAGATTGATTCCCATTCCTATGATATATTTAGTGATGCATAAATCTTCTGTCTGAGGTCCAACTACAAAAAACACTATTACTTTTACTTATGCATGAATTAGATATGCCTAAGGAAACTTTCCCAAATTTATTCTTTGATTATCATTAAAATGAGATATACAGTGATTCTTAGACATCATACTTTAATTCCAAGAACTAGGCTAGAAATTATCAGAAGCCCTTTTCCCCATATTAACTCAATTAGTGGGGAAAATTTTTATTAAGAATTATATGTTTCTTGATTCATTCCCCATTAAAATACATAGTGAAACCCAGATCTCCTATCTCGGGTCCATCCATAATGTTTTAAAAAAAATCCCTGCATCCCCTGTGTGTATGAATCAAACCTACATAGGGAGAACCTTCAATAACTACTTTTGTATTTATTCTCATTTCAATGATATATGTAGTGATGCTTGGATATCTAATCCTAGGTTTAGCCGTGATTGTAGAAAAGAAAATTCTACTTCCAGTTCCCCATGCATAAACCCAATTTGCATAGAAAACCATCTTAATAACTACATACAGCTTGACTCTCTCCCTATTGAGATACATAGTGACACCAGGATCTCAAATACTAGGTCTAGTTTCGATTAATCATAAACCCCCTTTAATTCCACTATAAGAATCAGATCTATATAGGTAGCCTATCAAGAGCTACGTGAGACTTAATTCGCACCCTTATGAGATATGTTGTGACACTTATACTTTTATTTTTGGCCCTAACAATAATATTTCCATCACATCATGTTAATTAACCTTATCCCATAGCACATGACGTTAAACTACATAGAATTTTAAGAACTATGTGTGGCATGATTCTCACCCCTGTGAGATACATTGTGATGTCCAGTCCTTCAACCCTGGGCCCAGTCATAAGACAACATAAAAATCCTCTACTTTCCCACATATGAATAAAAATTATACACATGAGATTTTATTTTTCATCCTCTCTTTAGAGAGTCCACTATGGAAACAATAAATGTCCCCATTATACATATGAGTTAGATATACATTTGGGACTCTAAAATCATATCTAATATCGGTCAAAATACTTCTATTTTGCATTAGAAATTAAACAATTTGATTTCCATACTCCTAATATTGAATACATTTAGAACTTCAAAATCTTTCTTCGGTTTCTATTGGATGATTGTATG
Source organism: Viscum album (assembly GCA_963277665.1). Lineage (NCBI taxonomy): Eukaryota > Viridiplantae > Streptophyta > Magnoliopsida > Santalales > Viscaceae > Viscum > Viscum album. The sequence goes on from OY728139.1 coordinate 293,972,468, forward strand.
ATACATTAGAGATCTTTTTCATGACTATGCAGTATGTGACAACAATTTACCTTTCATAGTTTCACCTACATAACAGGTCTATCAGCCAAAGGATGCCACTATTTGGCTATGAAGAATATGTCCTTCTTGGCCCTATGTAATACATACCCCATAACCGGTTTTTCAAATAGTGGTAACTTTATTCCTGGGAGAAGTCTTTTATGTCCCTCTCAGAATTAATGACGGTATGGAGGAATCCATGGTATAAAGTGTTCATCCTTTGAATATTTTTCTCATATCCATTATCTCGACCTGAAAGTTTCTAAGACCATGGTCTACAATTTTCCCCTCTCATTTTTTCAATGTATATTGGAATAACCATAGGTCATTTGACCACATATCATTCAATTTTTCCATAATATTTTGGTCCCAGTAATATGACCTAAAATTACAGGAACCATATTTCCTTTCCTTGGGTTAATGCTTTGTAGAGAGCATATTCCCCCAATTCTTTGGAAATTATGACATAAAACTATTCTTCTTTATTTAGGATCTTTTTTCTTTAAATGAGACTATGTTCTTTTTAATATTATATTCTTCATAAAATTTCATCGACTTTTAGTAATAGAATGTTATAATTCTTGAAAGATACATTACCTGACATTCCAGTATGTGCCCTGAGTTGGCCTTGTATAGTGTTGCCTACATAATAGGTCTTTCAACCAAAGGATACTGCTATGTGGCTATGAAGTATATTCCCCAGCTATACTTTTATAATAAAACCTCCATAATGGGGTTTTCAAATAACAGTAACTTCATTCTTGGAGGAGACCTCCTCTAATTCCATTTAACCCTTTTTCCCATATCACTCTTCAGATTCTGGAATCCCCAAATCATAGCTTACAAATTTCTCCTTCCATACATGAATATATTATCATTTTATAGAATGGATGTTGTGAATTGGAGAAGCATAAAAAAATTTGTAAAAGACACAAATCTTAAATAAAATCCCTTAAGTACTCACTGCATGACTTGAGACTTCACAACATAATTTCCTTACTGCATGACTTTAAAATGCACACCCCCAAATGATCTTGCTTTATGAATTTAAATTTCACAACATAATGTTCTTATTTCATGAAATTTAATGGAATAATATAAGATCAGAAATCCACTTTTTGAAAAAATGTACCCTCTTTCACACACAAAATTAATAGATAAGTGGTTTCTCATTCATGGCATGTGTTGGCAAAGATGTACCCTTTTATTATTAGGCATATTTCCTTGGAAAATATACCCAATGTAGTCTTGATACATCCAAATAAAAAACCCATTTGTATATTAGAAATAGAATTTCAAATTACTATGAAATCATTTACCAAACTATGTAGCATATTCCCCCAGTCAGATTTGCATTATTTTCTCACATAACAAACATGTTAGCCAAAGGATGGAACTATTTGGCTACGCAGAATATGACCTATATGTACCTATATAATAAATAACCCATAATATGTTATTAAAATAATAATAACTTCATTTGTTGGAGAGACCTCTTCTATTATTAGACTTCAAATTTTAGATTTGGTGACCAAAAAAATCATCAGTCAAGATTCCCCTGGGAATTATTTATAAAATATCGAGACAATCCTAGCCATCAAGCTTTGTTTGGATTCTGATTTCAAAATTCATGGAAAAATATATTTGACCTAGAACAGTGGCTTTATTATTCCAACATACATGACTTCAAACTTCCCAGAAAAAGATACATAATACTCACTAGGTAGAAAACCATCAAAGGGAAATATGGAAAAAAAAGATGAATCTCAACTCGCTAAACCTACACATTGTATAGTTTGGGAAATATCAAGTGATAAAAATTTAAGAGGAAAACATTTTTTATTGAAAACCCAAAAGAGGAAGCTGAATAAAAATACATGTTTCACCCGCTATGTCCCCTCCTAATAGGGTTTCAGAAAAAAAAAATAGGGTGATAAAAAAAGACATAAAATTTATTGGATTGTCCATATAATCCTAGAAATAGTAAAAATACGCTCACTTGGCCCATTATATTAGGTAAAAAAATTATAGAACCCCCATATGTATCATTATAATTATGATTAGCTGGTATGGAGATGTAATTCTATGAAAATCAGCTTTGGCATTACAATTATAGGAAGCATGCAGGGATGAATACATATACGATTGGAAACAAAATTATTTTCATTTATGAACAAAAAAACCTTTAGAGTAACATCCAAAAAATGGAGTCTCTTTTTCTTATATCACAAGATCACATCGACATAAATTTTTATTTGTTTAATAGCCTCATGATCCCAATCATTTGTCTATTTATGTTTAGTCAGTCAACTTTCCCCAATCTCCCCTGCCAGACAAATTTCTTCACTGGATGTTTTAATGGAACTACCCCCTTAATTTTTAGATTCTATTTTTGAGAAATAAATTTTTTCAAGTTCCATTTTAGTAGCATCCAACTCTTGTTGAAGGAACAATACTTGAACAAACTTCCCCTTAATTTTTTAATTGAATTCTGTCAAAAAAAATTATGGCTAGATTCTACGTGGGATATAGCAGCTAAACAAACATCAATGTTGATGAGAAGTTTGGACTTCATGAGATATCACCAAAGTTTATGCCCTTTATCATGCCTTAAAATGGTTTCCTTCACCACGTTATAGATTACAAGGTAATTAAATCCACTGAATCCCAACATGCTAAATAACAGTAAAATCCATGGGATTCAAGAATTCAGTTCCTTAATGGGTGTCTTAGAGATAAGATTCCATATATATCACTAAGATTTACGATGCACAATGTGGAGAGAATTCCATAACTCTAGATCCAACACAAAGTCACTATCATAAATGGGGGTGTACTCTAGAAATAAAATACTCAAATAAGTTTCTGGTTTTGTCTGTCTTGGTCAATGGTTTCCTTTCTTGCTATTACTAGTCAAGATGATGTAGAAGATTCACCCTTAGACCTAAGCATAGAAGCTGATAGTCATAAATGATGAATTAAAATCATCGTTATCTTTATAAAAATGGAAAGAATGGGGAATAATCCCAAAAGTTGGTGACACTTCCCAAACAATAGATCAGCATCTTGGGAAGATTCTTCCCCAGAATTCACAATCTCATTAGTTTGGGATAGAATTTGTTGTTGAGGTTCACTTCCCTGGGTCTGCCTAGGACCAGCCAGAGGAACAATATAAAAACTCCTTATTTCAAGGTTCAATTGAGCTGGATCCTCTTCAATAGTGGGATCGAGACTGATTTCAACACCCCCTCCATGCACCATCATTGTACTAGTTCCCGTGGATGGGGATGAATATTCCAAAAAATTATGATTAATGAATCAAGCATAAAAAGGTTGATTGGATGGAAAAAAAATACTCAGATCTATTTTATTTATATAGTGCTCTAAATTATTATAAATTATTAGGAATATTACTATGTTCCAATATTTCATCAAGATAAATGCCATGATTCACCATGGATTCTATTGATATCCCAAGCCTCGTGTTAGTCTCACCAGTGGGAGCATTTGGAGTGGTTGGTTCTAGGACCCTCTAATGAGGACTTAGAGCCCAAACGACCTCCTCAATGACATCCACAGGGGTCGGAATCAGTCATAATAGGATTTTCTGGTGCATAAAATGAACTTGAAATATTAAAAAAATAAAAGTTATTCATTGATATATGACTTCTCATGAACCACTTCTAATATACCATATGCCTCCTCTATCTCTAGAAAATAGTAAGAGGAGCAGTTCTATGAGAAGATAATGGTTTCTCTGGCCTAGATTCTGCTTTAGCCAAAGTGTCTATTTCATTGGAAAATATATGCACCTGGTAGGAATTTCCCTCCTCAGTTCTCTAAGGGTTATTTGTAACATCCTTGAGGGAAGAAATATAAAAAGTTCCTTCAATTCCAATAATTTTAAGTATTTTCAAAGTATGATGTCAAAATTGATGATATCAAAAAGACTTTCCACTATAAATGAAACATTTATCCAAAAATTTCATTCATTGAAATACCATCTTTTTCATTTTCTTAAAATCAGGACTAGCATCATCATCTATATAAAAAGGTATTAGAGACATGAAGCCTCTTTCCATCTCATCCTCCATGTCCTATCGTCCTGGAGATATTTCTCCTGATTCGAGGGGCTATCCAACAACCTCGAGAAGAGTACAACCAGGGATATACCGTGGTGATGGAATTTCAACTGATTTTCCCTTAACTAGCTACAAATTAAGAGGTTATTTACCTTGAGAAATAATGTTTTCTCTAAAACCCAAAAGTAAAAGTAGAAAATAATATGAGATGAAAATAACATATGTCTTCGGGATAAACAAAATGATGTCATTCTTCAAATGATTAATGGTATATCACTTCAGTGGCGCCATGTTCTATCATTTCCTTCACCTATTTTTTTGGTTTGGACTATATCATTGGTTTCATAAATTAAAATTTCGAGCTCCCATATTAGGATTCACTCTTCAACGAGATTATCCTTAAGTCAGATATCATAGGGGGATCGAATATCTCCTACCCCTCTAACATGCAACCCATCGCATAAAATCTCCCACAATGTTTCAGCATTAAAATACAAACAATTCCACATTTGAGATGCCTCTAGTCATATATAGTTTTAATACATTCCATCCTACTATGAAGACAATCCTATGGTATTAGATCTAATGGGCTTCCCAATTCCTTCTGTCAAAGATGGTAAATGAGAAAATCAAACCCAATTCTCTTCTTGGTGATGGAGACAAGACCGCCTAGGTGAAACCTCATTTGGTGATGATGATGTGGCCCTCTTTATTCTAGGAGGTGGATTACATCTTACACAAGGTCACTTCGGTGAGCTAGGAGCCTTCTCATCCTTTCCCTCCAAATCTGATGACTCAATCTCTCATGGGGATGAATCACCTTCCAAATGACAAGGTTTTTTCCTACTATGCCTCTTTACTCCAACTGAAGGAAAACACTTTTTAGTGCCCCTTTAGGGTATGATGCAACCCAAGATTCAAAATAATATATAATCAATATTCTTTCTTCATCAACCGTAGAAATATTGATCAATACCCCAATATTTTCCATCATAGTAAGCAACCATAGCTATCAAGCCACCATTATATGTTGTTTTAATATGACATGCACCAGACTATATACAGTAAATTGTTTTAAGAATTTCAATTGTAATACAAATTGAAAAGGAGCATAGGCATCACATATGATTTCACTATCAATCTTTGTTTCCAATACATTATCCCTACAAGCTAGAATATACAACCTCATCACTATTCTAGTCATCACACCATCAAAAAACCTTTCCATGGATGGATTCTTGTAAGGGAAGAAGATGAAATCCTTGAATAAACATAGTCTTGTTTGAATGTTATGAGGTGTTAAGGATAGATGTGGAATACCAAATAAAGCCTGAATGAATATTCAGAACGAAATCGCAAGCACTTAGATCCAACTTTGCACAACATAAGTCCTAAAATGAGTCATGATCCATCCCCATAAATCTTATAATGGACCTAAAATTACAAAAGGATCCTTACCCCCATAAATATGTGAAAACCTCTTATAAATCTATTTTAGATTTGGGGTGTCCAGTCACACCATTTCTTATCTACCATCATGGACACTAAAAAAATATTTCTATCCTTATACCACCTTTAGAGTCGTTGACTGGGAATAGATAAATAGTAATCCACATAGCTAGAAAATCTGTGATATGTGTCTTGGAAGGAATTTGGGGGTTGATCTCATATCCCTACTTTTCAAACACTTCTTTTTTAGTTTCAGATAGAATGTGTCTGGTGTACTTCTATTTACCTCCTTTGGATAGCTCATTGACTCTTTCACTTACGCCATTTCCCTTTCTCCTTTAAGAAAATGACCATCCACATATTCAGATGAATATCCCCCTTTTCATGGGGATTTTCCTTCTTGATTTTATGATATATTTTAAATATATCACGTGCTATAAATGGTGTCCTATTAGTATCAATTCATGTTGTTGTTGGAGGAATGAATTCAATATACATACCTCCATGGATTGGATAACCGAAGATGTTGTGGGTGTCCCAAAAAATGATACCCACTTCTCCATGCATAAAATGGAAAGAATTAATCTATGGAATCAACTTTCTTAGCAATTTCGGCACAAAATCATAATTCTTATACAAGTAGGTTTTCCTTACCCATATAGCATCATAGATTCAAACACTTTCCAGAACTTTTTTTAACTCTACGAAAGTTTTTCATACCTAGTATGCCCACTTCAATATGGTTTGAACACCCCCTACTGGATGAGAGTCCAAAATTTTCTTCTATCCCATTGATTGATCTATTTTTGAATCCCAAAAAATGGAAGAATAAAATTATGGCTTTAGTTTGACTGTATGTTGTTTCATATCTGGGGAACATGGGAGATGATGCATAATATAGGATGTAGCTTCTTTACCATCATTAATATATGTTCCCACACCAGAAATGGTGGCATATAAAAAGTTTTTTTAGTCTTGAAAATAAGAGTTCGGGAGATAATTCTTTGGTTCTATCATGGTATCATAGATATTTTAGTAATCATTCATTATGATCTTTATCGTATCCTGAGTTTTATTTCTATCCAATTCATCAATTGTTGCGATCTTATTGGGATCCACTAAACCAACAAAGAAATATCAAATTTATTTCAATGTAGGTTCATTTTGAATTTTTTTAAAGTAAGTAAAATTTTTCAATGGAATTAATTCAGGAAAGTGAAGATTTGATGCTCAAGTTTTTCGCTAAATCACATGGCATGAAGGTTCATTGCTCAAATACATACTATATTTGTACAAATGAATAAAAAAGGGTTTCTTTATGGATAAAATATGTGGTGATATCTCGATTATCCAAATCGTGAGAGTTTTCAGTAAAGTAAAGGCCCTATTTATAGACGAGTATGTCAAACTGCATGACACACACTTGCATGAACACCCATAAACATGCACGACACATATTCCCTTTTCATCCATTTTTTACCTCAGGATTAGACCCTATTTTTCATTCAAATACAATCTTGAGGGGAGAGGGATTTTTTTGACACTACATTTCATCACATGGATGAAAAAGTGAAAAATGAAAATGACTTAGAATAAGGCCTATAAAATAGATGAAGAATGTCAAGATTGGAAAATGCTCACAAAGTGATTCGCCCAAGGTATCCCCAATAACCTTTATAGCATAAGTAATTGTGTGACACCTTACTTGAATGACCAATAAAATTCACCCAGGTCACCTATTTTCCTATAAAAAGAACCTTGGGGTCTTCATTTGTATGGAAGAATTTCCCTAAAGGCTGATTGCTGCTCGAATCGCCCAAGTGCTTCCCCCAAGTATTCAGAAACCTCCAAGGTAGTTTTATAAAACCTAAATAGAGGGAATGAAAGGAGGATAGTGAGGCTTAATTCAATTCAGTTTTAAAAATAAAAAACACATGCATGCCAAGTTCTACTAACCACCTAATTTAAGAAGACTATCACAACCTACATTCCAAAAATAAGAACTTGAACTACTCACTTCTAGGAATACCTGTGAAGATCCTTGAAGGATTAAGCCTTGTCGCACCCATGTGTAATCATTCAGATTGTTCGTCTCCCAAGTTGTAACCAATTCTTTTAAGCCTACTCACATAGATACCCCTAGCGTGGTGCATACCTTGTGCGGTCCTCCTAGGTTCACCTAACCCTTCCTCCTATGCAAGCCTTTGATGTAGCCTCCTTCAAAGCCATTCATAGTAGGGTTTCTCTTTCATTGGATCCCTTGTCTGAAAATTACCATTTTAAAACCTCCACAAAGGCCTACTGATTTTCAAAACCTTATATAAATGCACATCAGCGTGTCTCCTATTTGGATTTTTATTTCTAAGGTCAAGGGATTCCCACACATGTCCTACCAGAGGGTCATGATCCTTAAGGACTACGTAGATTTCTATATCTATGATCACATAGACCATTACCTAAGGGATAATGTTGAGTAATTTCCAATTTTGTATTCTAGGGATAGTACCTTATCCCCCTTATCATCTCTAAGACCCAAAGCCTCTAGTCCCTGGTACATAGGGTAAAGATCACACTTGATTTTCCCTTTTATAATAGAAAAGTATCCCTCCACTCCCAATACAACTCAACGGGAAACCATCCTAGTTTAAGCCCCTAGGATTTCAGGTAAGAGGTTGTTTTCTTTCTCATCTATACATCCTTAAACTTCATTTCTTCTTAATCTTGGACTCCCATCCAATGTTAAGTGAAGAGAGGGAAGTGTTGTGTCCCTAGGCTCTTCTACAACAGCCTTTGCCTCTCCCATGGTCGCCTCAGCCTCTTCCACCACCACCCCGACCTCTTACATCATCGATGTATGGAAAGTGTGTGGTCTGATGAACCTTTCACATCCTCTTTTTTCTCACACTAATCATTAATCACATTGTTTAATAGGTTAGTGATTTTCATAAAAACCTCACAATCTACATGAAGGAATGAACTACGAGAACTTTGATTTTTACCATAACCAGGATATTTAGGAACCCTTCACCTAGGTCCTGAGCTCATTGGACATTCTGCTTAGGTGTCTAACCCAAATTCCCTTAATCTGGGAATCCTCTTTAAGAAAAAACCCTGAATTAAGTCTTCATACCATCATGTGTTGATACATCACCCATGGTCCCTTTAATCAGGGAATCATATTCAGGAATAATCCCTAACATAATCCTCTCAAAATTACAAACTCACCTGTAAGACTTAACAATATATGTGGGCTTTGAGCCTTATCCAAATGAGATATGTAGGAAGCGTCCATGAGGTTCAAACCCAACATTCCATATTAACCCCATTATCTCTGGTATATATCCCTAGTAGAGTCTAATTCAACTGGGAAGATGATATTCCCTCTCGATTCCTTTGTCATATTAGTAATAATTCATTCACTATTATTTGAATAGGAACCTTCTACTGGTATATCTTTTCCACATGGGGTTAAACTGTGCATTTTGTTCCTTATCACGTGGAATTAATTGGCATGATGTGTTCCATTGAATAGAACCAAACTACATGGATTTTAATTTCTTTAAAGAGGATATATAGGTATCTCATCTATAGGTTTGATCCCAACATAACAACATCTTCTGTCTCCCTGGATGATGAAAAATTCAATAGTGAAATTCATCAACCTGGATGACCGTAAATTCTAGAGTACCCCATTGTGTGGTAGAAAAACCAGCATCTCTGTGATGATGACCAATGAATATATAAGTAATATATAGAAGGATGCCTTCAATGGGGAACCCTATATAAACATAGATATCTCCATTAATGAAGAACCTTGAATATATATGGATGATTAGGAATACCACACATGTTAAAATATCGATTTTTAATCTTGGGATAACCTACTTCATACGTGGGAATTAATAGAGGATTCATGACCATAACTTAAATCTATAAGTGATCCCCAGTGTAGGAAATAATTCCCCCCAAATGGTTGTGATGAGCCCGACCTCCCATCCACTTGACCCATGTGATTTCTTAAGAGTCATAGGTCAAAATACCTAACGAACGTTTGACTTTGGAAAGTAGGTCCCTTTGGATAAAGAACCATTGGGTGTTTCCAGTTCCATAAACAAATTTATTGGAAACTATTCAAAAATAGTGATTCCTAACAAGAACATATATTCTAAAGGAAACTGTAATATTAAATAATTTCATCTTATATGGGAAAATTATTTTTGAGACATCACTTGGAATAATCCTTGGAAAAAATATCATTTCGTTTAAGAAATTGATTTTATAGAGTCAAACAATTATAAAGAAATTTCTTTAAAAAAAATTATAGTCTTGTAAATTAGTATTCAAAACATTAAGGTGTCTTGTAGGCATAAAATTCTATTCAGTCCATATAAGTTTAAAAAATTTTCCTTCCATATATTTTTTGTCGGTAAAGTCACAATGAGCCTTGTTTTGAAGACAACAAAAATAATCTTTTCAAAAACATTTTTAAAAAAGTAAAACAAGGGTAAAAATAACTTTAAATATTAATAGGATAATAATATAGAACCCTTTGGAAAACAAATTAGAAACCATTTAAGTGGAAGATAAATATTCTGTAATGAATATTTTAAACGAAACAATCTCAAAAATTGATGAGATTGTGAAATAAATAATTTCCACTTTATAAGAAGTTGAATAATATTACCCATGAAATAAATATATTTATAAACATATGAATATACCATAATCTTCAGAATAATACTCATAAAATAAATTCATGGGGATTATACACACCACACAAAATAAACAAGTAGTGTATAAGGCATGTGTCCCACAAAAACAAACTCGAGACAAGAAACCCTTAAATTATGTATTGAATCTATTCATATGTGTAAATATAATTTTTTTTATACATATATTATAGTATCATAATCAATTATATTATACCATATATGATTTAATAATGTCCTTCTATTAAATGTTCATTATCAATTCCATGTTAAAGTTGTGTTTCAGGCAACAACCACTTTCTTTTTTTGCATGTGTTTTGATTTGTTATATATTTTTTCCTATTAAATGTATCATGATTTAATTATATAAATAATTATAAACAATATATAAATTTCATATATTTTTAGTATATTTTTCTTAATAATAATCTATAAAAGATATAAATAGAAAATTAAATATATCATTCCTAGAGACAGTAGTCCCTACGTACACATGAACGTTGTTTCCATTTTATTTTATTATCGAATGAAATTAAATAAAATATATATATATATATATATATATATATATATATATATATATATTATCATTATAGTATTATAAGTTTTTCATATATATCATATATGTTCACTAAACTCATCCTTAATACATTCTATGTAATGTGTGAATGAATCACATTGTTTTGAGAAGAATGTTTCTCACACATCCAGAAATGAAGTTATAGTATCTACAAAAAAGGAAATCATGAAGGTATGTTATATATTATAATTATAAAAAGGTTAAAAAACAATAATATATATATATCATATAAAAATTTAAATTACATCATTATATCCAACCATGAATGGTGTAAATGGAAGAATGAATGACATTAATTTTTGTTGATCGAGATATTATGGAATTAGGGATTTATAATTTGGGAATATTTGTTTAGGGTTCCCACATGATTCATAAAACCAAGGATGTAACACCCTTAAAATTTAGTTTAAAATAATAATAATATTGATGTCTTTTTTAACACACAACACTAATATTTAATCAAACTATGATATACTACAAATTCCTCCCTTATATCCTAGACATTAAATTGTTGGTATGAATAGGAATAACTGAATTATGAAATAGAGTTATATATTATTTCATTAAAAAATTATTATTCATTGAATCTGAAAATTTAACATTCATCCAATTGTTGTAACTAGGAAAATAATATGAATAATTTAATTAAATGCTTCAAAAGTACTTTTCTTAAAAAAATGGTCATTATTGAATATTTTTCAGGGATATTATACTTAATTTGTACAAATTTTATTAATAGTAATTGAAAAAATTGATATCATATTTAAAATAAATATGTCATAGTAGTATTTGGATGATTTTATGATATTTTTCAGTAATAGTTTAGTTATGGTTGAATAGTGAAAAATACCAATTTTACAAAAAAAATCATTTTCTAAAATTAGAGTGATATATGAAAATATTGATATATAAGAAACAATTTTTTATAAATTATATATATTTAATAATTAAAATAATTAATATAAATATATAATTAATAAATTAAAAATATATTATTATCATTTTTGAAATCTAATAACTGTTATTTCACTAATAATATCAATTTTTAGTTCTTCTCTTTTAATGAAGTATTTGTAATGTTCCATTGAGTATAACTATTAATATAAAGAAAAATAATTCTCCAATAATTTAACATAATCCAATGAATTACATTGTATTCAAAATTATAATTTTTTCTTCAATACAGTCATTTTAATAATTAAAAGACAATTTTCTCAAAAAAATATTTTCATCGCAATTTGTAGGTATGATTTTAAATTAATTTCTACCACTTATGGAAGTTAAATATAATGAAATTTAATCCATATTTTTAGTCATCATTGAAAATTTTTGAAGTGATGAAACATTTATTTTTGTCACTACGAATAGAATCTTTGTTAAGATTTTCAGTTACCATGATAAGAGTTAATTCTTGTTAAGTGTCAAAACTAAGATGACAAGGGAGCATATCAACTGAAAACATATATAAATATTATTTTATGGTAATATTTAGACCCTATATCATATCTTATTTGAATATGATTAATTGTGGAGCTATTTGGATTGATTGATACATTAATATATCATTATATTTTGAAATACTCCTTGTGTGTTCTCCCTCTAACTTATAAATGGACACCACATCTCCTCTATTATACAGTACTGATGATAATATTATCATATCCATGTACTAAAAAAATATTTTCCTAAAATATTTTCCCACATCTAATATGTCCTATTTGACCATAATACCATCATAACAAGTCTTTAGGTATATTAGAAAGAGGGTTTTCAAAGTATATGTATAGTCTTTAACTGAGTATTATTTTCTAATTTTTTCTTTTACCTCCTTCAAACCAATCCTTTAAATTATGGTATAATAACCTCAGTTTATACCATATAATATAAGAATATTATTTTCTTTTGTAACCAATTTTTACTTATAGATATATCTAATGGAAAATTGGAAAAAACTATTTTTTGAATAAATGTACACTACCACCTCCTGAAGATGATGAATTTAATTTTTCAACACTTATTCTTTTGGATAGTCATAATTATGGATGAAAATGATTTAACATGGTATATATTATATATATTACATAAAAATTATTCTATTAATATAATATATCTTCTACCTTCTTACCTTCCATCCCGCTAAAAAAATGATAATGTTTCTATTGTGTATAGGAAGAATATAATTTTATAATTTTTTTATGAGAACATAAATAAGTTCATGGTTATATCATTAATGAATAACAAAAAAATTAGTGATCATAATAAATTATCCAACATGATAACATCCTGAGTTTTCATAAATAAACACTATGTTCGATAACATATATGATACGCTACATCGAGCATAAATGACCAACTAAATATTATTATTTAAATGTTACTGTTATAAAATATCTGTTAGAATGGAAGAAATTAATAGTATTAATTGAATTATAAAATTAAGGTTTTACATATGTTTATATAATGATTCATTGGCTAACAAATTAATTATAAATTAATATAAAAACGAATTGAATATAAAGTATGTGTTTTTACAAAAAAAATATTTAAATGAGAATAATTGTGTTTATAAAATAATCAAATCGCACTTTGGGTTTTATTAATGAAATATATATTAAATATAATGTTTTAAGTTCATATTATGTATTTTCTATACATGACATAAGATCAAATTTAATCTTTCAGACAAAAGAAGTAATTTTCAAAAATATCATTTTTACTGACTTTTTATGGAGAAACCAATTTAAATCTAGTTTTGACACTTTTATAATTTATATTTTAAAATAAAAACTTATTAGTTTTAATCTGTACATAAAAATTTATTTTGGATAAATTTTTAGTATTTTTTTGATAAAATAAGTATTTTAATGAGTTGTGATAAATACTGTGTTTTAATTCAAAACTGTTTTTTCATCGAATTTATTTATATTGTTAGAAGATCCTTTTGATAGGTTTTATAGTACATTTAGATTATTTTTTTATTAATTAATATAATTTTTCCATTTTAATTAATTTTAAATTGAAATTAGATGTAAAAACTTTTCAAACTTTTGAAGGTTTCACTTTAAAAACCTACTTTTTAGATTTATCAGTAGAGTTAATTTTAAATATAATTTTCCCAATTTTGTGTATTGAATTAGGTAATATGGATTAAATATTTTGAATCATAAGTTAAAAATTTTATTTTAAGGATAATTTAATTTTTATATATAACAAATTTACCATGGTAAAAAAATTATTTACCGTAGCAAAAGTAAAATTTTGACAAGGGTTAAAATTAAATGTTAAATGCTTATCATACCTAAAAACTACACCATTTAAAGTGTGTTTGATTTTTTTATTGACCATAACCATCCTTTGCAACATTAATTAAAATCCAAATTTATTTAAGTTAATTCCACCTTCATATGGTTAGCTTTTAATCTAAAATAATCAATAAATTAATCATAAAAACCCACCTCTCCTCAAGTATAAATAACAACCCTCACTAACCCATTTCGAACCAAAAGACTTATAGATCCTAACATATATACCAAAAACTCTCCTCCTCACTCTCCCAAATTCCTAGTGCTTCTAGTCTCACCAAAATACCAAATCCAAGGTCCTCAAGGGTCTTCCAAGGAGGGGATATTCAAGAGGTAATTTTCTCTAAGTACCTCTCTTAATTTCTTTTCTTTTTATACTTTATCCTCACATAATTAATCCATAAATGAAGGATAACTACATAATAATTTGAATAGTATATTTTTATGTTTATAATATAATATATCATATCCATTTCATTTCTCACATCATTTTATTCAATGAAACGAAATTGTTGTCCAAGTTATGTCGGTTAATTGCCTCTATGAATAATGTTTTTGTTATTTTTCAATTACCACCTTCATGTATGGAATTAAAACTATTTTTCTAGTAAAATAATATTATTTATGTATATTATAACCTATTTAATATTATTAAAATTTAATATTAAACATTCCTTCATGGTTTCTGTGTTATGGTTATATGAAAACTTCATTTGGGGATATGTTGACTACAGCCTCCTCAAATTGATATGATTCATTCACACATAACATGGAATTTATAAAACATTTTTTCGTAAAAATATATGATATAAATGAAATATTAATTCTACTATTAAGATATTATACATTTATACATATTTACATACATTTAATTTGTTGTATTTTCTATCAATATGACAGGAAAAACAAAATAGTATTCCTACGTACGTATGACCTACCGTCACCATGAGTAGTGTTTTTATTTTGTATTAAAATATTATTATAAATACTTATATAATGAGTATATAAGATATTTATATCATGTTTTATATTATTTAGATGATGGAATTATGACCACATGGACTATTGACATCATACCAAGTTTATTTTCAACTCAAGTACCGAATATCGAAAAAAAAATCTAACATGTAATTAAATGATTATGTAATTGTTATGACATGGTAAAAAGTGATATAAAATGAATAATAAACTTGAAAAAGGTTCACATGGAAGTATAAATTTAACTAAGTTTATTATTCATGAATAATAAAGAACATACTAGATGAGTTGGACTCGAGGTAAGGGAATTTCTTAATGTTATTTTACAATTATTTTTATTCATGTTTTTCTCAAGTGATAATGGACTTTAAAGCATTAAACTTAATTTTAAATGTTTTAAATATTTATTCCTCTAAATAGTTCTCATTAATTCCCATGTTTTTCAAATGGTTTTAAGGATTTATTTATATTAAAATAAGTGATTTAAAATTTTAATTCATTAATTTATTTTATAAGATTCAAAGTGGTATGGGACACTTTGATTCAAAAAATTCTTTATTAAATGTTTTTAATGGTTTTGGAAATGGATTTAATATCTCAGAATTGTGAAATTATTTATAGTTATTGATGATTCAAATGTTGATAAATGAAATATTTTATGTGTTTTGATTATATAATGGTACTTAGACATTTTATGGGTTGTTACATGATAAGCCAAAGATGGATGGTTATGTGATAAACCAAGGAATGGTGGTTTCTTGATAAAACGAGGACAGGTGGTTATGTTATAACCTCCAATTAAATGGGTATGGAATTTGGTTTTATGCCTATTCTATTTGTAAGGGTTGTATGTGAGGAAGTCGACCATATGGTTATTCCATTTAAGTAAGATTATTTCCCAAGATCTCTTTATATGTAATATGTGATTTTTATGGGTTTTATGGTAATATTTTAATTTAAAAAAGGTTAATCAATGATTTTATATTAATTGAAGAGTATTTACTACTTCTTAAAGGTGAAAGTTATTACTTCGTGATAAAGTATTCATGTTTTACATGTTTTCGTAAGACTAATAGTTTTCCTTCTTTGTGTATCCCTTGATAATATTTTTATGCTCGTCCCAAGTTTTGAAATATTTGTTACATAATTTAAAGGAGAATATAGTCAATTATGGTATCAATAAAATTTTATAATGATTAAACATGAAATAGAACCATGTTTCTTTTTAAAAAAATTATTTTATGAAAAAAAATGGATATTGAGTAGAAGTGTCTAATTTGTAATATTTGAGTTATTTTGTATGAATTATGGCCTAATTCAATAAAGCTCTAAACCTGAAAATATCCTAAATGTGAATTCTAGACTTAACTCAAGATTATGTAAATTTAAGGTTGTGTCCATATAATCACATAGATGGAAGAATTAATAATAAGGGTGTCAATGTATGAATGAACATTCATGAGCCAATAATACATAACATAAGAATGTATCATCATAAGAATAGGTAATATTAAGATTTGGAACATAGTAACCCATAATCATATCTCCTAATAAACTTATGATCATAGATTGTGTCAATTATACTCACACATCAATATATGAACAAAAATGACGACAATCATGTTAGTGAAAATCGTCATTATCTCATGAGATATATATATATATATTTACATACCTAGTTCAATAGTGATATATATTTATTTAAATTTATATATATATATATTAATAATTATAATTATCAATAAATATATTTAAAAATTATTTTTATATACTTATAAATATAATAAATATAATTTAGATCTAAAAAAATTATAATATTATAATTATTTAATATATACTTTTATTTATAATCTTATAAATTGTTTTGAAAAAATTATATATATATTAATGAATCATATTTATACTAATTATCAACATGTGTTTTTTAATTAATGTATAAAAATGAACATAATTATTGAATATAAATATAATAATTATTTATATATTAATAAAAAAACTTAAAAATTATCAATAATAAACATAGCGCTGATAAATTTCAACATTTATTATTTCTAAAAATAATGATAAAGGGTATACCATTATTAGTTCTTTCTTTAGTAACAAAAAAAATCACCTTTATTCGTGCTTTTACCTAGCACTGATAAATGTTTCCCTTTTATTAGAACTTTCTATTTAGTAATGAAAAATGCATATGATGATTTTGTGCCAATCTGTGGTAGGGATAGGATGATATAGGTGATCTAGGTCACAAAGGATCTCATGAAGCTTCGGTGATGAACTGTAGAGGATCTAAAATTTAACTAATGTAGATTTAGGAGCTCGCAGGCTAACATCCTTACACATAGAGTGAGTGAGACTAGTACTATAGCTTCGTGCTGCAAGGATAGACTGTAGATGTAGTTGTACTACTAAAGAAATCCTCTTGAGTAAGATAAGATGAATGTTGTGTAACATTACATAGGAGAGAAGTTGTTCTGGGTGTTATAAGCTAAGAGGGAGATTCACTAGCAAAGGAAGTGGATGTGCGCCCATGGAAACACAACATTGATGTAGAAGAATAAGAACCATGTCATATATATACATATATATATATATTGTTCAAAAAATATACAAACTATTTTGAAAATATATACTTTTTCAAATATATATATATATATATATATAATGTGGTAATATATGAAATATTAAACTTTAATTATAAAACAAAAAATAATTAAAACAAAATAATTTCAGAAAAATAATTCTTAAGAAAATATTACCATTTAATAAAACTGATAAGATACAGATAAAATAAAACCGAATATACATTTAATTCCAATAAAATATAATTATTAATAAATTGAATTTTAATAATTAATATATAATAAAGTGATTTAAATGAATATTTAGATTAAGGATTTTACAATTAATAAATGGTGTTTTTTGAATGAAAGTATTTTTCAATCTATCAAAACAAATAAAAAAATTGGAAACACAAATAGAATAATTTTAAACGTCACAGTCACTCAAACACTTTGCTTTTTTTTAAAAAATTCTATAATTATGAAACATTCTCTATTTATTTATTATTTTGAAATAAAACTATTTAAATGAATTTCTATTCTAATTATTTCTGATGATTTATTTACTTCATAAATTCAGATAAATTATATACAAAAAAATCAAGATGTAATTTTTTAGTAATTAATAATTCATTAAAATATATTCTATCTTAAGATAGATTTTGATATATTAATTAACTGTAAGTTTATTGAAATTATTTTAATCATTCTATTTATTTATGTAAAAATATATAATATGATGAATATGAGTCAGCTATTTGGTTGATAAAATATCATGGAAATACTTTTTAAGATTAATGACTAACAAACTATTTATATCATGCTGTATTTTTATAATTTTTGGATGATCAAATTACTACAAGATTTTCATACCAAATATTGTTATGATATTTATTTGAAAAACACTCATTTATTCTAATAACAATAATGAAATATATTTTAATGAGTTTAATACAATAATTAGAGTGCAACAATATTATTCTTTGAATGTGTGCAATGTTTATGTGGGTGATGACATGTTTCCATTTTTAAATATTTCTAACTATTGAAAGGTCATGATCAGTTTAGGAAAATCCTATATAATTAGAAAAAAAGGAGGGAGAAAGATGATCATCATCTATTTTTCTATAAATAACGATCTTGACATGCAGTGGAAAAATAATTTTCTTGATACTCATCTAAGATCTTCTCCAACTACTATTTTTTTAATATGATCCCAAAGAAACTTCAACATTCAATTCATCAATGCTATAGTGATCAATGTTTTATGATCTATATCAACTTCCACATATTATTCTCTATTTTAATAATCATTGTTTCCTATTTTTTCCTATAATATATTTTCATTAATATATTTGTGAATGTAAGCATAATTTTATGTTTTTACCAATCAAAATATAGTTTGGTATTTGTTATTATACCCATCAAAAGGAATTTCTGTAGGTTGTGACTTCAGAAAAAAAAATCCAAAAAATATTAGGTTGTGAATATTATATAATGTTTTATATTGGTTTTTTCACTGGGTAATTTAAAATTCATGGTTCTTAAATAGGTTTTCACACCCTTAAAAGTAAGGTTTCTTAACGGGTATTGATCTTCTCAATGAGTAGAGAATATTGAAGATTATAATATGATCTTGATGATATAAAATACAATTAAAATATCGAGTTCATATTTTATTTCTACTATATTATATTCTTAAAACTATATTTCACTATTGTTTTGTATAGTAATAAACTTTAATAGATATTTTTAAGAGTTTTAAAACACTATTCACCTCCCCCACTAGCCTATTATTATCATCTATCCATACAAACAATTAGTTTTAGATGGTGGTTCTTTAGGGTATAGGTTCTATTTTTTATATTGTTTTACTAAACAAAATGTCCTAGACCTAATAGTCTAAGAGGTAAATACTAATTCTGGAAGATGGAAGGTATTAAAGGAAACGATTGTTGGATACCTCAAAACATCCATTTTTTATGGAAGTAATAATGTGTATTGGAATGGATGAATTGAAGAATAAATAACGAATTTAAGTGTGGATCATTGGAAAATCATAGTGAAACCATATAAACTCACTGAAGATGATCTAGAGACACTTGTAGATAATAATATAGAAAATATGTTTTAAATTTTAAAGTAATAAATATTTTTTACTATGTTATAAGTAGAAGGGTGTAATACCATGTTTCATCCTATAACAAAACCGAAGTTATTTGGATAATTATACAAGTTACTCATTAATATATAGACAGGATTAAAATAACTGAGTTGTGAATTCTTCATATAGTATATTGGGATTTCAAAATGGGAGAAAATGATTCAGTAAACCAAATGTTCCAGTGGTTTACAATAATTAAAAATGGTATGAGTGAACTTGGTAAAGAACCAGACTATATAGATCTTGTTAAAAGGGTTTTTCAAGCATTACCAAAAATATGGAATGTGAAGAAATTATATATCAATGAATTTAATAATTTTTAATAGTGTATATCAGATGAACTATTCAGTTCTTTTCATTAGTATGAACATGAATTGAATGTTTTTTCTAACAATGAGTCTACAAAGAAAAAATGTATTCATTTTAAGTCAATATAAATGAATCCTCTAACTATTATAAACCTAAGTTCAATTAAAGGGATAAATAGATGGATCATTTTAGTAAGAAGATTTTAGAATTTTATGAAACATGGGGAAATAGGAATTTCAAAAGAGAAAACAAAAAAGTGTAAAAGGTAATAGTAGCAATAATGATGATGTTTCAAACCAAGATTGTTATGGTTTTAGTAATAAAGGTCTGATCTGGAATGGATTTCCAAATCTCAAACATTTAAATAAAGGTAAATACACAATTGGAATGGAATATCAAAAATTATTTGGATGTTAGTATTTTTCAGATAGTCCAGACTTGATTAGGGACAAAGGAAGTGAACCTGATATAGGAACCTTACTTTGATGGTTATGAATTGTGAGGCACCTTACACATTTATTAATCAACTAATAAATCCTTCTAATTTTTATCATAATTAGATCAATGAAGATGAAAAGGAAATTGAATATGTTTCTAGTTATGATTTTGATTATATGAAATCCAAATTCAAACAACTATATAAAGTGAATAACGAATTAAGGAATGATAGTGTTAGGATTAATGAAAAATATACTAATATAGAAATTAAAAATTATAAGATGGTTCATTAAATTGAGAAAATAAAAAAGAGTGTGAAAATATGAATATCCCTGTTTTATATAATGATTAAAATAAAAGAATTGTGATTCTGAGATATAGAAACTAAAAGAAGAAAATTATTGACTTAAATAATTTTGGAAGTATATGATAAGATCTGAAATGAAGGTTTCATTTATTATTTGGGAACTTTAATAAAGTTGATAATGGTTTTAAGAAGTTCAAGATTGAAAATATAAATTTGAGAAATATAGCTTTTGGTTTTAATGAAAAATTATATACTCATTTAAAATTTATTCTAAAATATAATACGAATTTGAAAAAATAATTTTTTAATATTAAAAATGTTTATCTACTTATATTTAAGAAAAATAGAAATATGATAAAATTATGTATATTATGAAACTAAACTATAAACTGAATCATTTGGTTATAATAGATTTTCACCATGGAAGAATAATATTTTTAAAAAAAAATATCAAAATTATTTTAAATGCAGCATGATTTGAATATATAATGGAAGGGTATTATGAAAATTAATGCTCTTTGAGATGTACATAATAATTTGGCCATAATAAAACATTTATTACTAAATTATTTTATAAAAAATAAAAAAAATTAAAATTTTAAATCTATTTAGGTTCCAAAATTTTCTACTATTAATGTAATTGGACCCAAGTTAGCATGGGTACTAAAAAATTCTACTTGATTGACACATTTTTTGATATCTACCTTAATCATATCAAAGATAAATAGTATGTAGACTATAGTGACTCTAGACACCCTACAAGTGATATTTATAATTTTTTATCTTTTAATTCATGTGATGGAGGTTGGGTTACATTTGTAGAAAACTATAAAGGTCCTATTAAATGAATTTGAAAAGTTGGATATTCAAAAACTATTATTATTTCAAAATTATTATTTTTAGAATGTTTAAAACATAATTTAATAATTATACCACCATTATGTGATTATTTATAAAATTTAATATATGAAAATGATAAATTTATACTTTTTATAGATAAACCTATTTTATTTTCCTCAAATATAAAATATAATATTTACACTATTGATTTTTTATCTTACTTAACAAAAAGTTGAGTGTTTAATTATTATAGAAGAAGATGATATTTTTTAGAATCAAATACTTAAACATGAAAACATCAGACTTCTTTATAAGTTTTCTAATAATTAACATGTTTTACAATTTACAATGTTAAATAAAAGAACATATTTTATGTATAATTCATGTTAAAATGGTAAGTGGAACATATAATGGTTTAAATTTATTAATGATGTAAGTACTACTAGATGTATTGAATTGACATAACTTGACTTATTTGTCTATATAAAACCTACTAGTATATTTGAAAATTAGTATGCCTTCATAATAGTTTATTATTATAGTATATTCAACTTGATTTATTTTTTATCACACAAAAGTGAAAAACTAACGAAGTTTTGTGGTTTCACTAAAATTAATAAAAATTCAAAATTTTGTCAACTTTATCTACTAGAAGTGAAAGAGGTGGTAAATTTTTCATTTATAATTTGATAATTCTTAGGAATATGACGCATATAAAAATTATTTTTCTTCCCCTATTACACCACAACAAAATTGTGCCATGAAAAGAATGAATATATCAATTCAAGAAATTGTTCAATCAATGATTATTAAATTTAATGTGCCAAAATATTTTTGGCCCGAAGATTATAATATATCTTATCATCTTTTAAATATAGTTCATGTTAGATAATTTTTTAAACAAAACCACTTATGATGGTCTTAAACCTAAAATTGGATATTATTGGGTATTTGGTTGCAAAGTTTTTATTCTATACATAAAAGAAAATTCAATCTAGTTTGATTCTAAATGAGATGATGGAACAATGATAGGTTATTCTAGTTATAGTAATTCATATATAGTTTTAAATATGATAACTTCTTGTTATTGAAGAGTCTATGAATGTTAAATTTAATGAAAATAATAATATCAATCAAAATCCAGGATTTAAATAAAATGATAAAGAATTCATGGAATTCAATCTTGGTGAATATAATAGTCAAGAAAAAATTAATTCATCAATTGAGGAGTAATTATCTTGAAAAAGTAATCCTAAATTGTGTAAAACTCATAAATATCATCCTCTTGAATATTTAATTGTAAATGTTGTATTTGGAATATAGAACAAGAAATCTATTTTAAATTACTTTGATAATTATATATTTTCTTTTGATTTTATGCCTGTTAATATTGAAAATAAATTAAATTATTTGAACTATATTAATTATATTCATGAATAATTAAATCAATCTGAAGGAAATAAAGTTTAAAATTTGGTTGAAATATAAAAATATAAAGAATAATATGAACTAGGTGGAATTTTCATAATATACATGATGAATATGGAAACATAGTTAAAAGTAAAGAAATAATTATTATGTAATAAAGTGGGAATTTAATTTGAAGATTCATTCTCTCAGATTTATAGGATAGAGGATATTAGAATTTTCTTATCATTTTATTATTTTCAAAATATCAAATTATTTCAAATATATGTAAATAGTGAATTTTTATATAGAATAATTTCCAAATAAGTATTCATTATACAACCACCCCATATTTGAAAATACAAATGTCCCCAATCATGTTTTTAAACTTAATAATGATTTATACGGTCTTAAGAAATATCCTAGAACTTGGCCAGAGGCTACCGACTAGTCATGAGGATCCAATATTATAACATGGGGAGACTATACCCTCTTTATCAAAGTAGCACAATATAGTAAATAACCAAATGATAATAACCAACAACTAGAATAATACAATAACCAGAACAAACCAGTATCACATAATGAACTAAAATTAAAAACAATAACCATAACTAAACAGTAGTTATGTTATGCCAAATAAGTGTACATATTCAAATTGAAAACACAAAATAAAATATTGAAAAATCCCCCAAGCAGGTCTGGAATCCAATGATGGTTCCCTAATCAATGTTGTGTTGCAACTCAACCAACCAATATTGGGAATTTTCCCTTATCCTATCCTACAAATATGAAGTCTATTCAGGTACTGATCAGGAAATCTAAGTTGGGTGTTAGTAAAATTCCATAGTACACCACCAACAATGTCTAAAACAACAACTATTCAATAATAGTGTATTCATTAGAATAAATAATAAATTACAATTCATAAATTAAATAGTTATCATGTTATATTATTCTTTAATTAACCACATGATTTCCCTGGGTTCATGAAGACAACCAACCCATCAATACCTACATCATCCCATGATAGAGTTTTAACTATCCCCAAGGGATTTTACATATCACAATATTATGGTTATTATTTATCATTTCAATTCAATTCATGCCATGTCTATTTGGAACCATAGTCCAATGCTAATTTCATGAGCATAGAATGTCGTGTCTTGCACCCCATGGGTATTTGGACCCTTAGTATGTGTCCCACACCACATGAATATTTGGAGCATTAATCCCTATCACATAAAATAATAATCACATGTA
Organism: Viscum album; assembly: GCA_963277665.1. NCBI lineage: Eukaryota > Viridiplantae > Streptophyta > Magnoliopsida > Santalales > Viscaceae > Viscum > Viscum album. The sequence continues at coordinate 293,996,896 of OY728139.1, forward strand.
TTCATATGGGTCTAGAACGTTATATCTAGAACCCCATGGTTATTTGGAGCATCAATCTATGACCCAAACCTCATTTATCAAATTAACACACATATATCACATATATCATATGCATCAAGGTTAATAATCATTAACCATCTTATAAAATGTTCTCATAATGGTATACCAATTCAATTATAAATTCAATCATAACCCTTTACTTTAATCCCATGGAATAATGTGAATAATACATCATTAAACCAATTATTAACATGTATTCACATAACTCGTTAACACTTCAAGGTTGGGCCAAACATTCCTTTATTCTCATTATCAATCAATCCCATATACCAAAAATTAACCAATTACACAATCCCATTTAGATGATCGATTCCATATTCTCAATATCCCATCAATTCCATAATTACATTATTCCATTAATTTATTAACTAATTAATTAATCCAATTCAACCTGTTATAATTTCCACAATTTAAACCCATTAAACTATCATAGGGAAATTTAATTTAATCAAATTAAATTCTAGATAAAATCTACCAATAATGGAAATTTCATTTTCATTGTTAAATACAAGTAATTAAATTAAGATTACAGGATTTTCAATTAGTACCACCTATCTCAAGGTCATTAGTAAGCTCTCTCCAATTCAAAATCCCAAAATTGAAGTGAAACGTTCAATTTCACAATAAAGAATGAGATATAGATCCATCAAATGAATCAAAGAAAAAATTATTTATATCTATAAACACCTAGATCCAGACACACTCCAATAGAGAAAAATTATTCCCTCTTCATCGGAAAAGAGAGAAGGGAGAGAGAGAAATCTAATCAGGTATAAATCTCTTACCGAGAGAGGTGCAGATCTGTTAAATGGATATTTGATACTCCAAGAATATAGTTCATAATCCCTTATAATCTATACAATATCATCAAAAATGTGATTAAACCCTGGGGGTTATGTTGGGTGGAATTAGGTTGAACGAGGGTGTGTTCGGGAATTTTAAAACTAATTTTTGGATGATTAAATCATGTGCGCACAGATTCCTAGTCAGGGAAGCATGGTTTTCCAAACTGTGTACCCGAACAGTGTATCTCTCCTATGGGGGTGAAACATTACTCCTATAATGGTGTATAGTTTGAAACCCCATGCAATGACTATGCAGTCTATCTCTGTCTGGGGTTTCATAATTTGTTGGGCCAAGGCGCACTATTTGGCCAAACTGTGCGGCAACAGTTCACTTCCCAAAACCCCTCCAAAAACGTTCAAATTTTACCCAATGAACATAATAAATTCCGTAATCAATGTATAACCAAAATAATTCAAAATAGTACTAGTAAATGAGTTGGATACAACCCCATAAAAGGTTGGGATCTTACAATCAACCTTCCTTATAAAATCTCATCATCAAGTTGTACTCTCAAGCATATCGAAGATTCTGATGTAAAATGGGTGGGACACTAAGATGGTATATCATCTTCTCCTTCCCACAATACCTCTAGAACATTACCATTTTTCCACAATACATGAACTATCAACATGTCCTTTCCTCACAACACTTTTTCACTAAGATCCAACACACTTTTCATATGGTCCTCAAAGGACGCATTTGTCTCAAGGTCATCATCATCCACATCGATCACATGAGATGGGTTAGGGTGATACTGCTGAAGTTATGAAACACAAAAAATATCATCCATATAACTATAACTTTTTGGAAGATCCAATAGGTATACTACCAGACTGATTATCCCCACAACCTCAAATGTCTCAATAATCTTGTGTGCCAACTTGTCCTGCCTCTGAATCCTATAGTGACCCAATCTAGGAGACACCCAAAGGAACACATGATCACCATCTGTAAACTCAAGGGGTAATTTATGTCTATCATCATACAATTTTTTTCTACTATAAGATGTAGTGTTATGTTTCTAAATCAACCAAACATGCTCTGATATCTCCTTCATGAGACTAGGTCCCAACTATTCTGACTCACCTACCACCATTCAATATAGTGGTAATCTACATGTCCTACCATAAAGAGCCTCAAATGGATCCATCTGAATAGTTTCCTGATAACTATTGTTATGGGATAACTCTACTAATGATAGGTTCTTCTCCCAAGACACACCAATTTCAAGGAAACATGCCCAAATAATATACTCAAGCACTTGTATAGTATATTCCCACTTCCCATCTGTCTTTGGGTGGAATGTCGTATGTAGTAAAACCTATATACTAAGATACTTCTACAAGAAATCTCAAAAGTGAAAAGTAAAACATGGGTAATGGTCTTAAACAATACTTATTCGTACCCCATATAGACATAATCTCTCTTGGGCGTACAATTATCCCAAATGATCCACTTATATTTTTTAATGGGAAACAACTATAGTAAAAAACATGGTCGTTGATGCTCGACCTTCACCTGCGGGCAGGTGTAGCATCATGTCACAAACCCTTCTATATCCTTTTTCAAGGTTGACCACCAAAACTATCAAAATATGTCATAGTACATTTTGGTCAATCTTGGATGCACTACCCACTTCAAGGTAATAAATTCATACATTATACCCTCCCACAAACCTACAATCACAACTATATGGCCTAGATGTAGATGAAATCATCCTCATCTATTTTCTAATCAGAATGTGACTCCCCACATTCAAGTCTTTCATTCAAGGCCAAACACTATGGATACTCATACTACCTATATCTAATATGGATTAAAAGTGTGCACTAAATTGATATAAATACGAAATTAATATGATCCTAGTCCTTCTAAACCACTACATGCATCTCAACCAACAAGTTCATCATCTTCTACTTTAAACTAGATTCTTGAAATTCATGAGTTTGTGTTTTCCTTCCTAAAGCATTCACAACATTTTTTCTCTTCCCGGGTGTATATTCTAGCTCAAAATCAGAATACTTCATATAATCAACCCACATACACTACCATATATTCAAATATAATTGGGAAAAGATATAATTTAAGATCTGAGGATGGATATGCACAATAAACTTTTCACCAAAATGATAATTTCGCCAACACCTCAAAACATAAAACACTATAACCAACTCATGGTCATGTATAGGGTAATTATATTCATTTGGCCTCAACTACCAATAACCACACACCACAACTCGATCTACCTACATTGACACTACTCCAATAATTATCCCACAAAAATCACAAAACATTTTATACTCCTCACTCAGCTCAGGTATGATCAATATTAGTGTTGTACTCAAATGTGTCTTCAACTCCAAGAAAGAATTCTCACATGCTCTAGACCATTCAATATTTATCCCCTTCTTGGTCGATCTTGAAAGAGGTGCTTCTAGTCAGGTAAAGTCCTTGATAATCCTATGATAATAAACCACCAACCTGAGAAAATTTTGGATATTGAAAACATTCATTGTGTACTCCTAAGAAACAAAATCTTTCACCTTATCAGGGTCAACTAGAACATGTTCTTCTGAAATGATGTGACCCATGAAATGTAATTGATCAATCTAAAATTTACACTTAGATAGATTGAAATATATTCAATTCTCTCTCATTATATTTAGTATGATGTTGATTTATTTGGAATTATCGTGATGAGTCTTAGAGTATAGCAAGATTTCTTCAACAAATACTACCACAAACTAATCCAGGTACAGGTGAACTATTTTATTCATCATGTCCATAAACATTGTTAGTACATTCGTCAGCTCGAACAACATCACAACGAACTAATAAAGGTCATATTTTCATATAAAAGTTTTTCTCAGTATATGAGAAGGTCACACTCTCAACTAGTGATACCCAGATCTCAATTCAATATTGTATAAGACACAATCTCGCCTCAATTGGTCAAAATGGATTATTGATACATGAAATATGATATCGATTCTTCACCATCATCTGGTTCAACTTCTGGTAATCAAAATAAAAGAAAATATTCCCACCAACGTTCTTAGAAAACAAAACTGGAGAACTCCAAGGCAACAAACATGGACAAATAAAACCCCTATCCATCAAATATTCTAGTTGAAACTTAAGTTCTTGATGATCTGTTGGTTTTATTCTGTATGGTGTAATAAAAACTAGATTATCCTGCGAAATGAGATCAATCAAAAATTAAACATCTTTCTTAGGTGGTAGCCCTAAAAAGTAATCATGAAATACATCCAAGAGCCTATCCACTAGGGGTGGAAATATATCATGCTTCACACACTTGTCATCCAAAAAAACACTTACAACCTTGATGGTGAGCTCCACTAGTTGTTGATAAATTGTCCCAGAAAAACCTCCTTGATATCCCACTCTTGATAGTGAAAATAATCATCACCTTAAAGAGACATAAAAGTCCCTATCATATAGTAAAAACAAATGTGGTCTTGGTATACTACCAACCAGTCTATACCCAAAATTAAATTAGAGCATGACATATCAAGGATGTGAAGATCCAAAATGAAATGATACTCCCCAAACTCGATAGAACATCTCTTACACAAAAAGATGTCTCTCGATTGAACTCCCAATGATATATCAATTGTAATCAACCTACTAGAAAACTCCACCATCAGACTCAATCCATTCACAATTTTTGCATATATAATGAAATAAAAGGCACTAATATCAAATAATGCACTAGAAAGTGTAGAAGATACAAGAATAGTACCTCTAACTATTAATGGTCTCGCCTTGTTATACATAATTGTAGGATGAAATGCATGAAACTATACAGACCCTCTTCCTTGTGTTTTAGTATGAGTCCCCTTAACCTCACCACTCTTCTTATATGGTCTCTCTTTCCCAGAAGAGCCACTTTCACTTCCTCTACTGCCCCGACTAATAAAACTCCAACTTCCATATGGATGTGATTCAAATTTTCCCCTTCCAACAATTTTATTCTAACTACCTTCCCTATCATTTCCCATATATCATGTTTTCTAGAAAAAACTCTATAGATGTCCCATCCTTCCATAAGCTTGGCACTATACCAGTGGTTAAGGAAAATTCCGACAAAAGTTACCTAAACAACTGCATTGGTGGAAGATAAATCAGGTAATATACTAAGTAACTAATCCTTTCCCTTTTCAACTATGTTTCCCATTTTTGGGTCAACATTCTCAAAGAAAATATTTATACTCTTGAAATATGTACCTCCTGATCATCCTTCAAAAACCGCATTTCCTCCAGTGGAATATTATTTTAGGTTATCCTCCCAAATTAGAGTCTAATACACTACCTCATCAACATTATTTAATCAAAATATGTTAACCTATGACTTCATCTCATATTTAATCCCATCTTGAAAATGTATTATCATAGTTGTCTCGTCCCTATCCAGTACAATAGTAAAGCGCTTCAAGTTGGTAAAGTGACCTGCATAGTCCATAATGGACATACTCCCTTGGGCCAACCTCATAAACTCAGTTTCCCTCTCCTATCTTAGAATCTCTAGATAAAAGTTCTCTAGGAACTTATCATGGATGTCCATAAATACCATGTTTTATAGATACTCACCCCAAGCCTGAATATCCCACATTCAATTGCAGATACTGACAACATATAAGCTTCCAGTTTGAATCTTTTTTCAGTAGGATTTTCTAAGTGGTCAAAAATCATCTGAATAGACTCAATCCAAAACTCATATACCTTAGTACCTCCCTCTCTAGTGAAACTATAGGGTAGATTTTACTAAAACTCCATCACCAAGTCACACATACCCTTTAAAATCATCCCAAGGTCACTTTCCATAAACTATGTAAAACAAAAAAAGATATCATGGAACTACTCTCCAACTTCCTAACCTGGAACTATTGTTTCCTCTGGTTCAACTGTTGGTGGATCATCTCTAGTTATGTACTCCTATATTCCTATCAAAAAGAATTATCATGGAGGCATGCATCTACAAAATCAAACACACGTCTTAGGACATATTACATGACATTAACACGTTTTCATGAGAGGGATTCAAAATAACCCATAACATTTCATTCCATGAAACCCCACCCCATGGTCAAAACTGAGTCTCTATCACTACCCTTAACCATCCTTAATCTAGGTAATGGTTCACATAGTGTGAAAAATTTTCTCATCAATCATGTTTCTCATTACACACCAATGTATCCATTTTCCACATTTTTGCATCATTTTTAAAATTTTCAACTTCATATAAGGAACTTTTTCATTTAAGTCACATAGGTAATGAAAATAATTTTCATTTAAACAAATTTCCCAAAAAACTTTTTTTCTTGTGTTAGTCTGAAATGATGTATGCCACATAGTATTCATGTGTTCTTAGAATGATGCATGCAAACTAAACTTTCATTCCATATCGTTCCACAAGTCAAATATAAAAAATCTCTGAAACAATAATCATATCACACAAAAAGTTCATCACTCGAGGTGAAATAACATCCCACTATTACAACACACACCAATAACAATAATCCCACCCTAGGTACATGGCTTTTACCCCCACACATGGGTTTGAAAATCCCATATATGAGCTAATAACTAAGACCCAACTCATTCTATCTCTTATCTACCTTTCCCAAATAGTTATAAAAAAATAGAAGAAAAAAAATCCCTCTGATACAACTTTATAACATCCCAACCTAGGTGCCATGTGCCAATTCCCTCAGCTGGTCAGTTACATGACTTCAATAACACCTCCTTGCATGCCAAAGGATATCGAATAGTTACAAGGCTCTAATATATATAACATGTGGATAATAAACCCTATTTATCAAAGAAACACAATATTGGAAATAACCAAGATATAACCAAAAAAACAATAATCAACAACCAGAATAATATAATAACCAGAAAAAACCACTATCACATCATGAACCAAAACTGAAAAAATGTATCCAAGACTAAATAGTAGATATGACATGCTAAATAATTATCAAGTGTAAAAATAAAAACCCAAAATAAAGACACTGCCATCTCTCAAAAGTAGTTCCAACACCAATTCTAGTTCCCTCAACTATGATCAGTCTAAAATCATCAATCTAACATAGGGCTCTGGTGATTATATAGTCATGTAAACATGAAGTCTATTTGGTTACCAATAATGAATCCCCAGTAGGGTGTGATTACAACTCAATAGGCCGCTATCAATGAAATCTAAAACAATATGAATTTAATAATAATTTATGAAGTTGGATAAAGAATATAGTATAATTCATAAAGTAAATAGCTATCACATTTCATTATTCTTTAATTAACCACATAATTTCCTCTGGTTCAAAATGACAATCAACCCATCAATACCTCCTTTGGCCAATTCTAGAGTCTTAACTATCCCAAGGGGATATCACATATCATAATACCATGGTTATCATTTATCATTTCAATTTAATTCATATCTTGACCATTTGGAACCATAGTCCAATACTAATATCATGGGAAATAAGATCATATCTAGCACCCCAATGGGTATTTAGAGCATCTGTTTCTATCCCACACCCCATGAGTATTTTGATTATTGGTCCTTATCCCATAAAATAATAATCACATGAATAAATTTTGGTCTAGAACTTCATGGATAGAACCCCATGGTATTTGGAGCATCAGTTAGTGTCCTACACGTTATTTCTCAGTATAACACACATATATCACATTTATCAAATTCATCAAGGTTAATCACAATTATCCTTCTTATCAAACATTATCATCATGGTATAACATTTATATTATCAATTAAATCACAACTACTTACTTTAATTACACGGAATAATATAAAAAATACCTCATTAAACCGTTTATTAACATTTATTCACATACCCCATTAATCCTTCAAAGTTAATATGAACATCAATTTATTACCATTTTAAATAAATCCTATATCTCAACAATTAACCAATTACACAATAACATTTATTTATCCAATTTAAAAATCCAAATATCCAATAAATTCTATAATAACAACATTCTATTAATTTTATAAAAAATTAATTAATCCAATTGAACAAATTACAATTACCCTAAATTCAACCCATTCAATTATCACATCGTTATTCAATTTAATAAAATTAAATTCCATATGAAATTTCTAAATCATGGAAATGGAAATTTCATAATTACATATATGTAATTAAAAAAAGATTATGAGATTTTAAATTTAGACCACCTACCTCAAGATCGTTGATGAGCACTTGACAACAGAAAATCCCCAAATTGAAGTGGAACGTTCAATTTTACAATGAAGAATGAGATATAGATCCAAAACCTAAATCCAAGATAAAAAAGAGTTATATATATGAAAATATAAATACAAACCCATTCCAATAGAGTAAAACTATTTCCTCTTCCTCAGGAAATAGAGAGGGAGAGAGTGAGAAATCTAATCAAGAAGAAATCTCTTACTAAGAGGGGTGCAGATCCATGAAATGGATCTTCGATTCACTATCAATGGAATTCATAAGAACTTGGAAAGCCTCTAGGAGCCTCAAAAAATGAGATAAAACCTTTAGGGTTAATTTGGGTTGAATTAGTGTGAAGGATGGTGGGTTTGGGAATTTTAAAACTAATTTTCATAGGATTAATTCCCTCATCCAGTGTTTCCTTGGAAGGGGCACATGATTAATCCTAAGTGGGTGCATAATTGGAAAAAATGTGTGCCAAAATTTAAATCCATATATATCTAAGGTTTTGTGGTTTTCTATGCTAGGACACATAGTTTTGGAAAACCATGTTCCAACCATGCACTACCCAAAACCCCTCAAAAAAATTACAAATTTCACCTAAACAAATAAAAGACAAGCCTCAACAAAATTATATAAAAAACAAGCAAAAACGGTACCTAGAAAATATCTTGGTACATCACAAGAAAAGGTTGATATCTTATAGGTATTGATTCATAAAAATTTATTAATATTAAGATGAGTACAAGTTCCAAATTTTTGATAGATGATTTTGGAAGGTGTGTGGATGTCAAATTTTATACAAGAATGAAATCCAAATTAAATTATTTGACTAAATTTAGAAAATATATAATTTTTTCAGTTTTTTTGTATGATAGATTATAGTCATATCATAAGAAAAGTCATCTTAAATCTATTAAGAGAGTTTTAAAATGTTTTAAATAAAATGTAAAATATATTATTTTGTTAAAAATAGAATTGATTTTATTTCTTATCATATTCTAACTCTCATTTTAGAGGTTGTAGGATTTACTAAAAAAATTTATTTTCTATTTTCTTGGTAAGAATTTAATTTCATGTAGTTTTATTGAATAAATATCAGTTTTTTTATCTGTAGAAGAGGATTAGAATATTTTTTTGACTATTTTTGTTCTCAAATTATTTAGATTAAAAATATTTTTTTGAATTTAATATTATTTTTGGTAAAATTTTAAAAAAATTTATAATTAGTGTGTTATTTATTATTCTAAATAACATTTTCATCACTTTATAAAAACATATAGTTTTTTAGATTTCATTTCGTAAGTAATCATATTAATAAAGTTTATATTAGCTTATAATTTTTTCCAACAAGAAAATAATTTTCAAATATATTTGCTAAACCATTGGATTTTTATAGATTTGATAAATATAAATTTGAAATTGGAATGAAGGAAATTTAGTGGGAAAATACTATTTTATTTTTCTTTAATTTTGTAGGAGATGTAATTTTCTAATTTAAATCTTTCAAATATTTATTTTTTAATAAATTTTAAAAGGGGGAATTTTTAAATACATTGTCTGGTATTGAAATTTTAAAAAAGGGGGATATTGTTAGAGTTTAGGAGAGTGTTTGTGTGATTTTAGAGTAAATATGTGCTATCTATTTATATTATATAATATAAATGACTCAATATTTATATTATCATTATATCAAAATAATATTTTTTTTAATTATATTTTATTCCACAAATTATTTTTATTTAATTATATTTTATTCTATTAATATTATTCATCAATTATTCTTATTATTCTTATTTTTGGATAAACCTTGTGAAAATTTTCGTTTATAGGTATTTTATTTACCATTTCATAACATGTTTTAATTTATATTTACATTTATGTATATTTTAGAAATATATTTTTAGCTTTTGGTAAGACTTATAAGTTTCTAATTACCATTACATGAGGTTGGAAGTACCCTTATGTTAGTTTTGTAATCATTTTTTAACCTTTACATGAAGTTTCTATACAACATTATAAAAGTTGTATAAACTTTTCATTATCTTTACTTTATTTCTCTTGTAACCTTATTCATGTCATATATTGTTTTTCATATTGTTATATCTTTTTGTATTACACTTATACAGTGCATGAAATTCTTATATACCCTTAGTCAGCACATGATTTAACTTTACGCATGCTATTTAATTTTCTTCCAAACCATATGAAACCTTTTTTATTTCAAGGATACCCTTACAAGAGATATATATGTTTATGGTTACATTAAAGAATCTTACATCTTACCCTTACAAAAAATATAAAAAATCTATTTTTACGCATATCGAAGATATACATTTCTTCGATATTCCTATTTTCAGTATCACTCCACTACATATAAAGAACAATATGGGTAGTGGATCCTCTATTTTAGATAAATCTAATAAAGTGAATGCATGAAAAAATTTCTAACTATAGTGTGTATATTTTTTTGTATAAAACTTTTGAATCTATCTCACCAAGAATGTATTGACTATAAAATTTTACTCAATATAAATATGATAGAGATTGATCTCAAATTATGAAAAATTAACCTTTGGTTTTGAAGAATTGATCATACGATCTAATATATCAACTTCACAGTAAGAGATATATATTTACCATACACTAAAATATATCGATCACTTGTCATGTGCCTTAAAAAAGTGGATCAACAGTGAACCTCATTATCTCTAAAATAATTTTACATTTTTCTAACTCTTTCTTGAATTATACCGCTTTCTCTATTTCTTATTTATTTGGAGAAAATGTTATGATGTTTTTTTATTCTATGTATTTGTTAATATTTATTTACTTCAAAAATTATTATAAATTATTTTCAAAATAAATTTTTAAGATTTAAATTTTTATTCATTAACATGCCATTAAAATATACTAAATATAATGATGGTTTTTAATTTTTTAATTAATTTCAAGTTTATTTAAATTATTTAATTCATTCTATTAATTTTTAAAACAAATATTTAAGAAAAATGAATAGGTTCAATATATTTGGTAAGGAATATATCATTGAATTATTTTTAGAGAATAATGAGTTATAGATTATTTATCCAATACTCGTTTTATTTAATTTTTTATTTTTTAATTACTATAAGATTTTGATAATGATTTTTATAGTTTTATTTATTTCAAAAATTATCATTTATCATAACAAGAATATTGGATGTTTTTTAATGAGTTTAATTTAGGAATTATAGTGCACAAAAATTATTCTTTGAATACATATGGTTTTAAAATTAGTAATGAATTGTTTCAATATTTCTAGTATTTAAGATCATTAAATGGTGTTGATGTGTTTATGAAACTCCCCCATGATGATAAACAAAGGAGGGATCTACATGACCGTTGGTTATTTTTCTATAAATGACATTTAAGACATGAAATGGAAAAATAATTTTCTTGAGACTCGAATAAGATCTTCAAAGGATGGTATTTTATTAATATAATCATGAAGAAAATTCAACATTTGATTTTTTTAATGTTGAAGTGATCAATATTCTATAATTTAAGTTGACTTCCATATATTTTACACAATGTTGATCGCCATTGTTTTCTAGTTTTATTCATGTTGTATTATCTTTCATATTTTTGTAATTATAAGTTTCGGTTTATGATTTACCCAATCAAATGAGAGTGTGGTATTTGTTATTATACCCATAAAAAGGAAGTTCCTTGGATTGTGACTCATGAATAAAAGTCAAGATAGATTAGGTTGTGAATACTATAAAATTCATCTATTGGGGGTGCCTCTAGGTATTATAAAAGATAGGGTTTTAAATATGTTATCATGCCTTTAAAAGTGAGGAATCATAGTAGGTAATTGTCCTTATCATCTTATAGAGAATATTTAAGATTAGATTAAGATATTGATGTGTTATGATATGGATATAATAGTTGGTATAGATATATGATATTAATGGACTGGGAAGGGTGAATATCACTATAAAATATTTAAAAGAAATAATCTAGAGACAACTAGCTTCAATAATGTGATCATAACTCTGCATAATTTCATGATTTCTTGAAGAAAATAAGACATGGAAGTTTAAAAAATATTAAACATGATGATGGATCCTCCATAAACAACTTGGATGGGATTGGTGGTTTCATTTTCTCACACTTTAGTTATCTTCTTTGTGAAGCTAACCCTCACATGTAGTAGGGGTACCCTAGTGGCCAAGATGAACTCTTCAATTGTATCCATCGAGTGGTATCTCTATAAGACAATAACCTCTTCCAATGTTCCCAAAATGATAAATAGATATGGTATACCATTAAATATCTAAACCAAGAGAGCTCTTCAAAGCTAGATGTATTCCCATGGTCCTTTTATACTTCTATATGGGATATTGTTAGGAGTGATCTAGTGGATGCTTTTCAAGATTTATTATATGGAGGCACTCTTATTTGGGTTGCTTATGCCAATGCTATTGTCTTAATTCCCAATGTGAAAGACCCCCATTCCATTCTTCAATTAAGATAGATTAGTATGTCCATTTTCCCTTACAAAATACATTCTTCTATCCTTAATATACCTATATCCCAATTTATTCATCAACGGGTTTTGGAGGAGCAGTATGCCATAATCAATGGAAGGATGATTCAAGGAGCCATTTTCATTATTAATGAGATGGTTGGAGAGATTAAAAAGAAGTTTTTGGGCTCTAATATCATTTATAACATTAACATAGACAAAGCTTATGACCAGATAGAGTTGAAATTTATTCTTTGGGTTATGCAATGCATGGGGTTTTCGACTGGGTTATTGACTTATTCATAAACTGTTATATCTTAGCTTGGATCAACATTATTTTCATGGGATAGCAATGTATCTTTGTTAAATATTTTAGGTTACTAAGTCTAGGGGACCCGGTATATCCCAACATCTTTATCATGACTTACATTGCCCTCAGTAGATATATGGAATCATATCTATAGTGTGGGTTGATCAGGCCTTACCACTATAGATCTTACTATAGTAGGGTGTACCACCTCTTATTTGTGGATGACATGAATTTTTTTATCAATGGTCATAGACCATATATTAGATGTCTTAATATCATAGTGGAAATTTATTTCAAATTGAGTGGGAAAAAGGATCAACAAGAAATATGGTGTGCTCCTCTCTTCCACTTGTCCTGATAGGTGAGGGACCAAAACTAAGAACTTGTTGGGTATTCGTAATAAAAACTTACCCATGGATTACAAGGGGCTTCCCATGGATCCTATAAGAGTTATAATTAGTTACTTAGACAATAATCTCAACAAAATTACTAATAGTACTACCAACTGGAAAAAATGTTTCTTTTCCTTTGGTGGGAGGATAACCCTTATAAACTGTGTGTTATATACAATTCACATCCATATCTTAGTGGTCATAAAGGTTACCAAGAATACCATTAAGGATGTAGATATACTATTGTGTTCCTTACTTTGGGATGACCATGGGGAGGGGCACTGCCACTAGGCTTCTTGATCCAAACTTTCCAGACCAATGGGGCTAGGGGTAATTAATGTAAGGAATGTGATGGATGCAAAGTATCATCTTCAGGGGAAGCTAGCATGGGAGGGTCTTGAAGGGTGGACCATCTGGAGAAGATTTATCTTAGTTATCAATGGTAATGTTCTGATATCAATAAGTATTCATCACTCCCCCTAGGAAAATCCCTTCAGTTCCACATTTTGGACCTAGAAAACCACTCTCGATGAATCATGGGCCATAAGGACATCAACTTATGGGATTTCAATTGGGTGGGGAATATTCTAGGATTTCATGGTTTACCTAAGCCTATCATATCCTTAAATCAAGATTGATTCCACCCATATTTTATTAAAGTTATCTTGAACCCATCCTAGTAAGAGGACTTTGATAATATTAGGATAGAGGAGGTCCCAGACAAATGTGACTTCACAGAAAACTTGGCCGGTGTCTTTTCTGCTAAATTTTATAACAAGGTTATGAGGGCCTCCCAAGATAGAGATGAGTGGGATATTTTTTGTGGTTCAAAGACATCCCATCCAAATACATTTTCTTTGTTTGGATAATCTGTAACTAAGATCTACCAACATACACTTTAATTTAATGAAAGGGAGTTAGAATGGATTACAAATGCTTCTATAGTTTTCTTCACAATGTGGAATCCACCCTACACTTATTCTGTCAAAATGATTGTGAGAATCAAGTTTCACAAGCTCTATGCGAGTTTGTGATCTTCCCAGATGTGGTAGAGTCCTTGAAGGAGTTCACCCTTTTATGGTTTTCCAGTTCCATCATCAACATCACTGAATCCAAGGCTTGGTCACTCCTCTTGGCAGTGGTGTGCTCATGAGTCTAGGGAGAAAGAAACTAGTTGTTCCACAACATCAATATTCTCATAGGCCGAAACTTGGTTTCTTGAACAAAATTCTTGGTAATGGACCTTTCTCAGCTTCTCAAGCATGTAAAGGATGTGTCTTCTCTCAAACGTTACCTGGATCATAATTTCCTAAATAATCATCCCCGCCTAAGTTAGTTTGGTCACTGGGTTTGATAGTCCCCACTCCCCTTAGACATAAACTCAATCTGGATTGTTCATACACCCAACGCTACATGTGGGGGTTGTGTGACTCAGATAGAGTAGTGTTGCTTTCTTTTAGTGCTTTCTAAAGCCTTGGATACTCCCTTAAAGCTAAAGCAATGTCTATGATCGAGGGCCTTGAACTGTGGCATGAAAATATTTTTACCCTATCATTGGTTGAGGCTGATTCAAAGATCCTTTGAAACTCACTAAAATACCACCCATCATCTCCTAGACACATCACTTATTTGGGTTTTAAAATGTAGTTCTATCTAGGATTAGGACATTGAGATCCTCCACATATGGCATAAAGGTAACATGTTGGCTGGAATTTGGGCATATCTAGTATCACAGGATTTCCCTCTCAAGGAATTTTCAAACACTAGACCTTTTCCCCCGTGAGGTGTAACCATTTTTATAGTAGATTCCTTTTGTCTCCACTACTTTAAGACCCCTTGACTACCCCAATGTGTTCTTTATCGCTACCTTTTTAGTGGAAAATCTATAGTATATATTAGGGATTTGATCTCATGACTTTCCCCTCATCCTCTTAAACCCTTACCACCCCACCACCAATGGTGGAGCTCTAAATAAATACATGACCATGACAAAAAAACTTGTATAAATATTTTATGTTTCTTTATTTTAAAATAGCGATTGAAAGGATTCTTTATATCGTCTAAAATCATAGAGCATATATAGTGGAATTCTATGAATAACAATAATGAATATTTTAGGATACATACAAGAGATTCAAAATTATACAAGACCATCAATTTTTTACATCCATGTTTCTCTTTGGATCTTAAAAATGTGTGCTTGGGATTAATGAACTCAACCCCTTTGGTACTTTAAATATAAATTATTATAAAAATATGGTCATATTGATCCCATGTAATCTGTCTATGTGGATGTGAATATAGTAAAATTCATTCATTATATAGATGATTATTATAGGAAGTAAAATGAATAAAAAATGAATTAATGTCTACCTTTGTCCTCTTATCATTGAATTATAGTAGTTATGGATTAATGGTGTAAAACACAATATTAATCGACCCAAAAAATGATAAAAATTCATTTTTCTCAAATGTAGTATTTTAGTAAATTTTCTATAATAGTAAATTTAGTCAGTTGGAACACACACATTTCTTGGTCTTTATAAGACAATAACATTGTTTTCTATCCTCAGTGACTAGTTTCAAACAAAATGTGGTGTTTTATGTGTCATGGCTGATTCCTTGACACATCTCACCAATTTCATCTTAATAATTCATCACTCAATAGAAATAACTTATTTTAGCCTACTACTACAATTAATATTTGGATCATTGATCTTGGAAAAATTTTAACTTTCTTGTATAGAGGCTGAAAATATTTTCCATCAAAATAAAGTTGGGACATAAGTTTTAACACCATCAAATATAAATAGAACACAAAATAAAAATAAATAGCATATTTTTTTAACATTTAAATGGGAAATTTAATTTGGTACATAAAAATATTGATTTTATACACATTCATAATATTTTGTATTAAATGTGTTTTTCTCAATGATTAATAATATTGAGAAATCATATGATCATATAAATTATTGTAAAGGCTTTTATGCATTGAATAACATGCATGATCTGCGGGAAATGATAATGGGATGTATCTAGCAAAACTTTTTTCATTTAAAATCTAGAAAAACATATTTTCCATTGAAGATTAAAATATTTGAAAGTACTTGATGGATATTCAAGTAAAATTTCAAGTTATATTGATTTAAATCCTTTTAAATTTTAATTATTTAAAATTCATAACATTTATATTTTTATGGAGAAGTTATTACCTTTTATAAAGTCACACCACGAGTATTTTTGAATTTTTCTTAACCTAAATTATATTTACTTAATAGAATGTGATACATAAAACACCCAATTTATCTTGTGTTTCACCCAACTCTAGGTTATCTTTCACTGTACATAAAACTTGTTTATCTTATGTTACATGCATCACTAAGTTCTTACAAAACTATAACATATTATTAATATAGTTATTTTAACATGACCATTATAACATAAATATTAAACCTAGTGATATGAATAGTAATAAATACTTGTTAAATATTAATTATAAAAGTTTCATATAAATAAAACATATTTATTATAAAATATATAATTTTCGATGAAATAATTATATGTTTCAAGAATACTATTTACTCAAAAAAATTATGTATTTTAGTGAAAAATGATAAAATTAATTATTGAAACTCTAATAATGTGAATTTAATAAAATAAATCAAAATTTTGAATAAATAATTTCAAAATTATCTTTGGAAGATTTTTTTTATATAAAAAAATCATTTTTGATGAATAGTTAAAAATACTATATTTTAATTCAAAACTGCATTTTCAATTAATTTATTAATAAAGTTAAATTATATTTCAAATTATTTTTAATGTTAAATCAGTTCAATTATACATACATTAATCTAATTTAAGTCATTAAAGTCAATTTTTTGTTGAATTTTGATATAAAAACATTGAAATCTTTTGAACATTTTCTCTTTAAAACCCTTCTTTCCCATCACGTTTGTGAGATTAATTTTAAATTAAAATTTTTCACTTCTGTGAATGAAATTTGAAAAAAAAAATGGATTATTAATTTAGACTCAATATAATACATATTTTCTAATAACTTCAATATTTTCCAAAATGAATGGTGAATGTTGTAAAAATTAATTATCCGGGTTAAGGAAAAAAGGACTTAACTAGGGTTAAAACTAAAAATATAGTTGTAAAAATGGCCTAAAACTTATAAAACACCCATTTTCTGGAAATATTTCTACCTTATATATTTTATTTTCTGTAATAGACCATTTTGCAGTCTTTTTTCATGATGAAAATATGGATATGATTGAATCAATTCGAAAAATTACAAGTGTTCCACTCATAGCTCATATAAAAGGCTACCATGACCCCTCTATTCTTTATACATTAACACCATTTTTTTCAATTACATGACAAAAAAAATACCCAACATACTTACCCTAATCATAGAATCTATATTTATGGAATAAATTTTTTATCAGAATTCATTTAGTGAAATACTAGGGAGGATATGTTAATAAGAGGAAATGTTCATCAATGAGTGTTTTTGTATTTCTTCCTCCACCACATTAGATTATTATTATGTCATGATTATATAATAAATTTAGAATCTTGAATATACTTATATTTTTTTAAGTTAATCTTATTACCTACAACCATCTCCACTTCCATCAAATGGGTAATGAAATCATTGTTCATTTGTACAGTGGACTACTGCCTCCCAAATTGATTTCATTCATTTCTCCATTACCACCTCTAAAGGCAGGAAATAATGATATATTTATTATTTATATTATATATATGTGTGTGATATTTATGTTTCAATTGTTATTTTGGAAATAATATATCACGCATACCTTCATGAATTTATTTTTTGGGAATACGATAATGTCCCTTGTGTGAACTGTGTACTACCCCATCCTAAAGTGATGTTATTCGTTTGGGAATTAAATGGAAGGTATGAAGGATGAATTTAATGGAAATATGTGAAATATATTACAAGAAATTATTCTGTAATTTAAATATATATCACATACTTTTATTCATTTCAATATGATAATAAAATTTAAATAGTGTTCATGCATATGTATGACCTAATACCTCCATGAACTATGTATTTCATTTCCTATAACTAAATATTGGGGAATAATATCAATACATATATACTTAATATATATGAGATTCATATAATTATTAATATTATAGAGATGATGAAATCATTATTTATGTATGAGGAACAAAATTAACAAGTTAAAAGATACATGAAAAATGATGTAGTTATTGCCCAAAACATAACATTAACATTTATTTGTTAATAAAAGGATAATAAAAGCTTATAATAAAACCATATATGGTAAAAAAAATTATATGGTTCTATAATAGAATTATAATAAAATTATTTTTTTTTATACAGGAGGTTTGAATGTGTACAGTAGAATTCAAGCCTTAAGGTGAGGGATTTTCATCTCACTTTTTTACTTTTATGAGACACATACCATCTTAAACAACTATTTAATTTATATGGAATGCATACTTCCCATGAATGTATTTATGATTATTATAATTATAACAATTGGAATTTAAATATCCAATTTACAATTTCTCTTTCATGGTTATTACAGTTAAAACGCTACCAAAACAGTAAGGGATTTTTATCTCAATTTTCCTTTTTTGAGATATATGTTATATAATGCACCTAAATTATTTAATGATGTGTATATATAAACCACTTTAAAATTAATATCATGAATATATTCATCCATGTGATATTTTTAAAATCATTTTATGTTATTACTTCGTGAGACTATGATTCAATGTTACCAAAGTGGTAAAGATTTAATTTTACTATCTCATCATTTATCGATATTGTTTATGATTAAGTCATAAATGTTGAAATATCATTTTCTACCTCTCAAAAATTGTCCTTAATATTATTATCCTATGGTTATTATAGATATATTCATTTAATTTTACCATTTTTCCACACTCAAGTACTTAAAATAATTAAGAAAATTTTATTAACAAAACCGGCTTCATTTCCCTATTCGATCAGAAATTTATTTTTTTAACCATGTTTCCTAAAACTATTTTCAATAATATTTTATTAATATCCTATTATTTTTTGTATAAATTTTCTCCCATGTATGCCTTTATACAAATTTATTTCAAATTAATCTTCTTTTCATTTTCCAAATAATGCTCATTTGTCTTTTACTAAAAATATGAAATAAATCTTTGTTTCAATGTGTACAACATAACAATATATCTGAAGTCATGAAAAATAATTTATTCATAGGTTACTTTATATGTTTTTAAATTTATTTTTATTTACTTTTTTTAAATGTTTTAGGTTTTTGTTTTTTTTTAAGTAGAAATGATAGTTTTCCCAAGAAATTTTTTAAATGATAAATCAAAATCATTTTTCATATAAGATGAACTCCTTTTATGTAACTTATAATTTAAAGGGGATATGATCCACAGATACCACTCACATTCATTCTATAAAAAATTTATGTTTTTTTTAATGATATTTTTGAAACATGTTTCTCTTCCATAGGTTATACCATGAGTAAATTCTCATGAAAACTACTTCTTTTAATGATTAATTCAATAATTAAATTATATGAAACCTATATCTTTTCAATAGGTTATGATATAATGAAATTTTTATAATTCCCATTTTGTATAATGGGTTATGAAATGAATAATGTTAATGATCTTGTGGAAGACATAAATATTATTTTTATTATGTGATGAGTGGTACCTATATGTTCCTAAAATTCATTGGGTAAAGATTTATATCTCAAGAGATAAAAATTGGTAACAAGTACAAATTCTTGATCCACTATAGGAAATAGGTGCATCTTGATCTACAAAGAGAAATAGGTTTTAAGTCCTGATCCACTATATTGATGGTATTTTTATTTTACCTTGAAATATGAAATGGTTTTCTATATTTTTGATTGTGACACAATTTTCTAACATGATATTATGGTTCATGATTGATTTATTATGATTTATCACTCTTATTGTACTCATTTTTGTAAATGATAAAGTTTTATTCCATGACTCTTGTTTTTGATACCAAACCAGTTGGGTATGATATTTTAATGTTATTTTCATGATCACTTAACCTTATAATGGTATTATTATTTTATATGATATTATATTGATATCTATTGTATTTTCCCTCACAGAGAATATGAGATCACCCTTTATTATGTTCCCTTCCCTATGATTATGAATTAAGTGGTAGTTAAGTTTTTCCTAAAGGGAGCTCTACATGAGAAGATCTTTGTGGGAGATGTTGAAGATGTTTCACCATATTAGAATATTTTTTTCCATATTTCCAAAGGTACTAAAAAATTGTAGTCCAAAGATGTGTGTTTGTATAATGTAATGAAAAATCATCTAAAAAGATGTAATATTCATGTATGAAAAGCCTAGGTTTCTAAATATACTTTATAAATTTTTACCTAAAAATATAAATTCATTTATTTTCAATGCGTGAAAATTATTTTGAAAGATTTATAATAAGGTGTTAATATATATTTAATTTGATTAACATCAAGAAACAATTGTATGGATGTTTTAACATATAGAGATGATCTCTCCCCTATCATTTTTCACTACTACGATACGTTTGACTATAAATTTAGAAGTGGAAAGTAAATTTTAAGACCCTTACATTATCATTGGGTGTAACCTTTAGAGAGGTAGTTTATTTTAATTTTAATTTTATTAATGAATTATAACCTTCTATGTCAACACTTATGATGTTTATTTATTAATTTCTTAATTTTCCTTAATGGATATCTAGGTTATTAAAATCTGTATAAAAATAGATCACAAAAAAAATATTTTTTATTGAAGGTTTCCAAGAATAAGATTGGTTAAAATTATATTTATAGTATTTTTATTATATATATCAATGATTCATGTCACGACCCATCCCCTGGGGCCCGTGTCGTGACTACCCCAAGCCCGCCTTCCATAAGCTAGGGGATGGAGACTAGCACCGAAAGGCGTATTACCTAAAATCGAGAGGCATTGCCATTATATCCTGTAAACACACTCAACCAAGTACACAGAAAGATAAGAACAAAAGTAAACTGTATATTAAAAATAGTGTGTATAGTAAGTAAAAGGGGCCAAAATACAAGCCCAACTGCAAAGTACAAGAAAACTAGAAAGTATAAGTAAACTGAAACAGCTCCTGTGAACACCAGCCAAGGATCCTACCTGAAAGGTAGGTACATCTCTTGAATGATCGTCTTTGTGGTATGCCTCACCTAAGGTCCACCTCCGAGCTACCTCCAGTCCTAGTACCCTCGTCCTCAGTCAACATTGTCCGTCATCTGCACCAAACACAACAAGGTGCGGGCATAGCCCGTGCAGGGGTGAGTATAACGATACTCAGTAGGGACCCCTATACCCTCAAAGGTCTCACAAAAAACACAAAGGATAAACCAAAAATCATGAAAAAACTTACAACCCTACTTAGGTATATTCCCATACATATGCCTATGTTATCAAGTATACCCATCTCATTCATGAGGAAACTCAAGGCCCAAATCCTTAGCCAAAGTACAACTGTTCCACGAAGGAAATAATACCATAAAGGTAACACCACTAAGGTAAGTAAAAAAAAGGTAATGCCACATAGAAGAATAACATAAAGTTATCACCACAAAGGTAAGTACCATGAAGGTAACACCACAAAGGTAAGTACCACATAGGTAATGCCACACAGAAAAATACCACAAAGGTATCACAATGAAGGTAAGTACCACAAAGTTACACCACACTGAAGATTAACACAAAGGTAAAGACTCAACTCACACCAAGTATAACATAATTATGTTAGTAAAGATAATTAGATGTAACTACTGAATCATCTTACTCTGTTAAGAGGTAGACCCATGTAGGATCCTAAATCATCAGATCCACGTAGGATCCTAGATCATCAGAACCACATAAGATCCTAGTAAAGAAGACCCACATAGGATCCTAGAGTAGTCCCATGTGGATTCCTAAAGCAGATCCAAGAGGGATACAGGAACACATATCCACATAGGATCCCAAAACAAAGACCCACATAGGATCTCTTTCTCATGTTACAGCAAGCTACAGGGTTCCCGCACTAAGCTTGCTTGATTCCAGGAGGATCCTCTCCTAAAGCAACATTTTGATACTCTAACTACCATTAAGTCCCAAGAATAAGTATCCCAAAGTACCAAGACATAATAGGGGTCTCAATGCAACAGACAGTGCTTCAATCGGACGCTCGGTCTGTAAGTTATTGGCATTTTAGTCCCGAGGGCCCGGCTGGATTCGTGTTCGATCCAACCCATCCACACCCCAACTTTATCCAAAACTTAAGTGGGGTATATTAAAAGGTCTGTATCAATCCAAGGTTTCTGATTCTGCAAATGGTTTATCAAACGGATGTTCATAGCTCAAGATATGGCCGAAAGAGCGAAAAGGGTCGAAGCTGGTTCGGGTCCGGTCTGACCCGGTCGGAACGACCCGGCCCGACCCGGGTCTGGACCTGGGTCCGACCCGGACCTATAGATCCGGCCCGGCCCACCGGAGTGGCCCATGATTGGTGGCCCTCTTGGCTCACGATTGGCCGGACGGCCTGCCCTCCTCTGTGTGGTGCAGTCGTGCGCCGCTCCATCACCGGCGGCCGGCAGCGAGTCGGCCGCCCCTCCATCGTCGTCGCGGCCTTGCGTCATGGCCCCTGCACACCGAGTGGCATGGACACGCACCGCCACCACCTTCAAATGGTCATCCGTGCACCGGCTGCAGCACTCGCTCTGCCGCGGCCGATGAGTCGCAGCCCTTCTTCGGCAGCACAGTTGCGTCGTCGCCGTCTTCGCGGCCGGCCAAAGTGTCGGTCGTCACTTCTAAGCCCCACTGGTGCTGGTCACCGATGATGTTCCTCGGGTCACCAGGCATGCCCCTGTGGCCCATTATTCATTCCATAGACTTCCGCACTGGTCTCGGGATGTCGCCATTGATTTAAAACCACCACAATACCCAAAGATTGTGGAGAGGTCAGTCCGTGTTCGTTTGGCCCGAACCCTCCGCGTTAGAATGGTAACAAGTGGATTATTTGTTCTTGAATCATGAAGAGTGTCAAGAACGGGTAAGGGGTATTCAAAATAACAAAACCTACCCCATCGTTCGTTGGATGAGTCGATAGGTACAAGATTAAGTCGTTGAAGAACGTCGGTATTTGTTGCTTCCGCAAATTGCTTCCGATCCGAGCTTGGGGTCGGTTCCTCATTCTTCGTTGGAGAGGAAAAGTTCTTCTTTAGAGAGAATGTTTCTCCACAATTCTTCCAAGCTCCTTTTCCAACGAAATCCTCCAACCCAAAAAAATGAAGAGTGAACTTATTAAAAATAAATCTAACAATTAATTAAAGTTGACACATTTATTTAGTTGTATTTGGCTCAATTTATTAATTGGAGAGTTGAGAGGTTTTACACCATTAAGAGGGGTTCAGGTGGTCCCCGCCACCAAGAATTTTGATAGGGGGTTTTCTAACTTGGGTGGTCCCCACCTCCATAATTAAAAAAGAGCGGTCATAAAAATAAAATAAAATTTGTTCTTTATTTTAGTTTTTTATTTCCAAGAAAAACACGAAAACTAACTTTCACCCTCGACCTACTTCGGTTGAGGTGAAGGTCTCTTTAAGAAAATATTGGTGTTGCGAGTTCAATGGTGTCCTCGAATTTCAATTCTGAGCACCGGTTCAGAAGTTACAAAAAACCCGCTCACACACTTACTAAAAGTACTTAAAAAAAGTTCATAAATTCATTCCGGACACACCGGGCCTCGGAATCATGCACCGTTAATTTTCACGGACTCATAAAATTCCCATATAATTAAAAAAAATTACTTGGAATTTTCGGGTCTTTACAATTCAATCGAGTTTGATGTGCTATATATAATACAAAACAATATGAATCTAATAACTATTCAGCTACCTTTCCCACCTTACATCAATATGTTAGAATATTATCCACATTTTAATTGATATATTTATTATTAAGAAAAGAAAAAAGATATCTATAACTAAATAATATTATTTTAAATCTATATATTGAATAATTGAGTTCACAATCAAATAAAATACTTAATAATAAAACAAAAAATGATACGTAGCTAAAAAAAGTTTTTAACAAAGTAATTATTGAATGCTTTGTAATTTTTTTTGTTCTTAATAAAAAATATGTTCTAAATATATGAATAATTATTTAATTAAAGTAAAAAATAATTTTATATCAATTTTTACAGATAATCAATGCTAATATCCAAATTAATCAATCAAAATAATTGATGTATTTATCTTAGAGATCCCTAATTAATACTAAACTATTTGATGGTAATAGTATTGTTGGGATCATATTTCCTATTATTGATCATGGATAAAGTGTGAAAACATAAAATAATGTCCTATTTATAATTATAAATTGGGGTTACTGTGAAATATTGATAGATATTATCACGTAAAATTATTATGGAAATTTTTTCGTTATGTTATTATAATCAAATTGGCTCAAAATTAATATAGGTATATGAATATATTCATTATAATTTATATTTATAATATTCTTTTAGTTGATCAATTATAATGAGAATCATGAACACAATCCATATGTTTTAAGTACCTGAGAAAAGATATATTTTTTCAAGGATATAGTAGATGAATGGTGGAGGTTTTTGTCCACATGAAATTGAGCGACATGTATGATACTGCCAATCAAGGTAAAGTAAATTTTAACGGTGAAAACCATCAACAACAACACATTGAATTATTTTTCCAAAAATATATTGAAATTTTCATTTTTTACATAGAGTGTTATGAAGAAGAATATGTATTTTTAATGATGGAAGCTGAAAAAATATGACCAACCAAGAAGAAAACCATAGTAAAATATATGAATAATTATAAAATATTTAATTTCATAAATATTAAAATAATTAATTATAATTATTTTATTTTATTTTTATATAAATAAAATTTATATTGCAGGGTAAATTTTTAGTAATAGTAAATATGAGGTTTACTTCATTTATTTTTTATGAGATCATTGAATAAATATAAATGTAATGAATTTTCTTTATTATAAGTGGGACACAATTTTTTTAATAGAAATAGAAAATGATTTTCACGTTGATTATTTAATATTTTTAAATATGATCTTTTTTTATAGAATAATTGAATAAATATAAATATAATGATATGTAATTGACTTAAAATTTTAATTGCATTTCATTGATTCTTGATATTTTTAATTCAATTCCATGCTTGAAGTCCTCTAAATAATTAAATCTCTTTAGAAAATAGTATATTTGTTCATCTCTTATTATATATTGTATAATAATAGTACAATATTGTTTTTTAGATCTACCACATATATTACACTAACAGTAAAATAAAACCACTCTACCCATGTTATACATAATTCACCAATTGTATGGGATAGTCATTCTCTCCCTGATACACATGGTGCACTTCATAACATACCATGTATATTTCTTTAGGCGTTATTTTGAATTATACAATATTATTTTATTTATAGGTAAGCACTATAGTGAGGATGTTAGGGCATCACACAAGTCCAAAATGGTGCATCCCTCTAATAATCAGACCATTACTCAATAACCATCAAGAGTTTCATAAACCCACACATGCTACCCTAAAAATAGGGACTCAAGATAGCATTTGGTAGGAACTGGAGGTGATTACTTATCTCTATGGTATGGTAACTATTTTTTGGGCATAAATAATTTATATTAGGAATGGTTTTTCAAAATAAATCATCATGATGATTATATCTAAGAACTCCACATGACCTCACCATAACTTGGTGATTCATGCTCTCAAATATAAAAAAACAAACTCAAATGAATATACTATAATATAAATAAAACATAAAAGATAAAGGGGAAACCACATAAAAAAATATG
The DNA here is from genome assembly GCA_963277665.1 of Viscum album. Lineage (NCBI taxonomy): Eukaryota > Viridiplantae > Streptophyta > Magnoliopsida > Santalales > Viscaceae > Viscum > Viscum album. The sequence goes on from OY728139.1 coordinate 294,023,216, forward strand.
GTCCTCAGCTAAAAGATAACCAAAAAGAGTAATCTAACATACATATACAAAAGGGATGTGATATGAATCCATATTGTGATATGAATCCATATAGAAGATAAAGATGTATTAGTCTGCAAAAAACAAAAAATGAAATCAAAAAACTATTACCTATATCTATGTAACATGATATCATAATGGTCACCATGTAACTACCACCAACTCATGCTCTATAAAGAAGTAAACCCACCACCACAAATTTGTGCCTTTATTTTAGCTGTATTTTTTAAAAAAGGTATGTATGAACTTATTGAATGTATATAGGTAATGATCTCATCTATCCTAGTAGGATCCCACCAAGTGTTTTATAATCATAATTTGTTATTTAAATCCAATATCTTTTTTAAAATAAACCATATGAGAAATAAACATTCTATGTTTTAAAGTTAAGAATGAATGAAAAAAATATAAATATGAAAGTAAATAGCATATAAATACATATCTTAGTTATGTAATATTGAAAATCCCTATGGTATCTATGGTCACTGTAATCCTAGAATCCTAAAACTATCTAATTAGTAAAATCATCATAATAAAATACATGCATTACATAAGAGAGATAAATCTCAATGTCTGGTGGGAAGGAGACACACAAGAAAGTGGCACCCTATCTATGTCACCAAAGTGTTTAGCTGGTGTTGTAGTAATAACCCAAGCTATGTATAGTATTTTATACATAACCATGATTTTCCTAGTACCCCCACCTAAATAAATAGCATTTTTATGTGTAATAACCCCTTGTAAAAACACAATCTTAGTATTTAAATCATTTTTCACTAAAAAATGGCATTTCATCGAATAAGTAGCATATATCCCTCATTAACCATTTATGAGACATGACATAAAATTATTATGATTATAATTTAGAAACAAAAAAAGAACTCAATTTTCATTAAAAAGGGAAAATTTTGAAACCCCCTACTTTAACCCAATGAAAACACTTATTACTGGTATAATTATCCTTAAAATGTGAAAAAGGGATCCCCCAAGGAAAGAAAAAAAACCCTAAACATCACAACTGACTCTCAAAAAATGATTAATAATAACCCTAGGTCTCAATGAATGTATGTTAAGATAGGAAACTAGAAATAAAATATGGAAAGACCTAAATAACATGGAGTAATAACTAAGTGGTTTCTTATGGGAATTTGAAAATACCCACCAAAATAAGTCATATGGGGAGGGGAAAAGTATTTTTTTCATAGGAAGGAGATGGGGTCTAAGTGAGAGAAAAATGAGTGGGTTATGGGTTTATTATAGATAGGTTAGGTTTGGATAGTCAAACGTTTAATTATATTGGTATACCCCATAGTTTTCCAAACTATGCACCAACCATTGGGGTTTCACTGTACACAATTAGGTAATTGCATGATTTGGAAACACATTTAGTTAAATTGTTCAATTCATAGTATCGCCCCAACTACTCAAATTTCAATATAATATGACCTATAAATAAAATTAAAGGATAAAAACCAATAAATAATATATTATATATAAGAAAATTACATTGTGTTAGTGGTAATTATCTCCCATATATCACTTTCTACTCACATAAATTTTTCTCAAAGGGGATTGATCGATGAAAAGGTGATGTCATTACACCCTCATAAAATATTCTATCTCCCATGTCTAGTGAGAATAACTCTTTTACTAAAATAACACTCAAAATATTGGGGTATATTTCCCATGAAGAAAATTAACTCATGAGTTAACAATCCAAAATGGTTGTTCAATCACTTTGACATTGAGTTCCATCTCTAAATCTTCTCAATTCAAAAAAAGGGAGTGGTGTATATTATACTTCTTCTAATAAGAAACAAGGAACATATTATGGATTAATGTCAATAGAGGATGTAAATCCAATAAATAGGAAACATTTCTAATGATATCAATGATCTCAAAAGGTCCCACATATATAAGAGTAATATTCCATTTCCTCACAAGCCATCAATGACCAAACTGAGGTGATACCTTTCTGAACACTTAGTCAGTAATTGAAAACCCTAAAGGACTACTTAAAATATATTTATTATACATATGGTGACTATAATATGTTTCTAATAACTACCAAATTATATGATTATTACTCACCATCTATTGAAAAATACTTTTACACACCAAGGAGATCTCACCCACCTCTGTACAATGAAGCGAATACCAACATGGATAGCCATACAAGGATTCAAATGGGGTTATACTGATAGAAGTTTGGTAGTTTTTATTATAGGTTAACTCAACCCATACCAAATGGATATCCAATGAACCTATAAAGTATAATTTTCATAAAATATCACATCCTATAAAATCATGACGACACACTTCATCTGAATATCTATTTCTAGATGGTAGGTCATGCTTTACTTTACCTAGGAAGCAATACCTCTTGAAAGTATCTCTATAACCAAGATGTGTATTGAGGATCCCTATTAGAAATAATATTTTATATTACCCCATTTATCCTAATTATCTCTAATATGTATTATTTCCCATGATCTTATACCATTGGTAATATCTTTTCAGAAAAAATTGAGTGAATTTATTAAACTGATCAATCATAGAATAGAATACATTCATTCCCTAAGGCGTATGGGGAAATCCAATTATAAATTCCTTGGATATATTATCCAAATTCTATGTGGTAATATTATGAGGATTAATTAAATATGAGGTATTATATTACTCATCTTAACCCTACAAAAAAGTATAGTATAGTGGCACAAAATCCACCATGTCATATCTCATACCAGGCCACCAATATCAGTGTTTCATATCGTGATTAATTTTAGTGGAACCAAGGTTGAAAGACCACTGATAATGATGAAAATCCCACATAAAAAACTAGTTAATCAATAAATAAACCGTATAATAGCTCTAAATTAAAATAACTCACTTAAAGGAAAGACACCACTGACTGATGGTCTCTCCACTATTTAAGATCTTTCTGATTCACTAGCATTCCTCATCTTCTAGTAGCTCTTGGTGATTGGGATCAAGATGAATAGGTATAAAATAAATGATAGAAATAAACACATCCAATTTCTCCTGTATATTTTTTAAATTCATATAAGAAAATACACCATTTTGTTTCTATTAATCATTAGGCTTCCTTAAATTTTTAGATAGAATCTTCTTGCTAACAGCGTTAGTGACCACATTATATTTTCCTTGTGTATGTGAAAAGTAAATTTAAAAGGAAAAAAATTATTAAAATAACCACCTTTTAATGAGGTTAAAATGTTTCTAATAAAATATTTAACATCAAATATTATTATTAGAGTAAACATTACTCTTTCATCAAAAGATAGTTCCACCAATACTTAAGGTTATGCCTGATTACTACGATCTCAAGGTCATGGGTAAGTTAATTATTATTGTTTTTTTAGGACATGGAGGGAATTGTATGTGACCATGTGATCTCCCTAAATGAGTATGAATCCCTAAATATATTTTACATATATATAAATGACATAACCATAATAATCCTCAAGTAGAATCAGAATTTGAGTTAAGGTCAACTACTGCATTAGTTCATCGATGTATTCCCTAAACATAGAGATACATAAAAATTTCACCCATTTCTATATATAATCTATTAAAGGTGATTTATTCCTAGATAAATCCTTAATAAATTATTGATAATATTTTTCTAAACCCAAAAAAAATTATGTCAAATAAATATTTTGTTTCTTCCATTTTCATGACAACCTACACATTTTATGGATTAACTGATATGCTCTATTCAAAAAACACATTTATTGAAAACATCACTTATTCAAACTAGAAATCACACTTATATATCTTATCATAAAGTAGATTATCATGAATGCCCCATAAATAAATACTAAGATGATTTTCATGATCCTCCTCAATCTTAGAATATACCAAGATATCATCCACAAATACCACTACAAAAGAGTCAAGGAACTGATGGAATATCATATTCATGAGATCCATAAAGATTTATAGAGTGTTTTTTAACACAAAAAAAATCATAGGGTACTCAAAATATCCATGGATGCATCAAAAAGTAGTCTTAGGTACATCACCCCCTTCGCCCTGAGTTTATTATAACATGGTCAAAGGTTAATCTTTGAAAACTATCTTCCCCCTTTATCTAATAAAATAGGTATTCGATGAGGGGTAACTGATACTTTTTGTCAAGATTCACTTTGTTTATATTTCTATATTCAATTCAAAATGGGAGAGTTTGACCCACTTTCTTATAGAAAATCACATGGGGGTGTAAGGAGACACACTCAAATGAATGAATATTCTGGTATCCATATCCTTCAGTTGAACCTTTAGTTCCTAAAAATATATAGGTTTTATATGATATAAAAATAATGAGATAGGATGTTCTCTAAGAACTAAATTGATCAAAAACTCAACTTCACACTTCTATGGAAAACCTGATAAGTCATCTACAAATTCCCTAGGAAAATTTATTACAGAAAGAGTAAGCTTATTACCAAAGTTTCCTTTATTGTCCTCTAGAAAAAGGGATGATACCAGACATATTAATCTTATATAATCATGAAGATGATTTCTAACCTAGGTAGAACACAAATCCCAAAATCCTTGGAACACATGATAGTTTCCATCAATTCCAATAAAGGACCCCTCCAATTATAAAAATCAATGATATCCTAGTATCTAGTGATCCAATAAATCTTAATAATAACATTAAAAGATCCATTTTATGGACCGGTAAATCTCAGCAAATATATCACATAAAGGGAAACAAAATAAATTATCTTTCTTCTTCCCTAGATGCTTCAATATTTCCATATGATATGTAATGATATAGTATGGGAGTTTTAATATCAATATAATATGATAATATATAAATGAATGTGTTGAAATTATATCAAATAAATTATCCAATATTAAAGATGAAAAAAAATAATAGTGCATCTCATAGTTATTCAACCCATTTTGGTCTCTATTTTAACATACTCTATATCATGAAACAATCTCACCTTAGAGTGGTATAAAGTTCTACCACTACTCTGGGGCTTAGTCCAAAGATAAATATACCCATTAGATAAACTATTAATTCCTCAAAACAATGAGGTTAAGACCCTTCTACCTTAGAGAAATCAAACTATACTATGGATTCCCTTAGAGTTGAATAACCTACACTTCTTCGGTGAGAATAGATAGCTTTACAAATCTATAAAAATGACATAGGCACCCACAAGAGTGGTAAGACTTAGGTGCAGATACAAATGAAAGACTGTTATTCTATGTATTACTTCACTGATAAAAAGTGAGATACCAATACCCCCTAGTAGTAGATGATAAATACTAAGGTGTAATTTTGGAGCCACTACTACTTCCCTCCATAGATTCATCTCGCTACCTATTATTTCTTTAAAGAGATAGGTTCACTCCCATAAGGCATATATGTAACTCCAACCAATCCTAACATGTATAAATAGTCATTAATCACCATAAATACCTGATTTACAACCTCACCATAAGGTTTTGATGTAATAATTAAGACTTCATATCAAATATCTTATCACAAACCCATTTCAAAATGGTGGCCTTTTATCTCTTTAAATGTAACTTTATTAAAATAAAAGTGGATGTGCTCAGTGAATCAATTAGTATACTCTATGACTATTGGATCATATTTTTTATTTCATAAAAACTCTAATGATTTTTATATCCCCATGGTATTTGGTTAAGACAACTAAATGAATATAACCTTGAAATCCTTCACAAACATGTTACCAGGTTTCTTAGTTTGAACTATTATATCGCACCACATTTGGTTGGCAACATCCAATATAAAATAATCACATTTAACCTTAATATAATATGAAATCTCATAAAATTTAATTTTCCTTTTATTCTTCTATAGATAATAATTTTCCATTTTAGGATGGTTAGTTCCTCATAACGATAGAGGCCTTGGGTGAATAAATTATTAATTCATGTCCCTAACTCCACACAAGCCAGAATTTTCTTCCTAAACTTATGTTGGTTCATGACCCACACATAAATCCATATATCATATACCTATTAATAAATATATAATCAAATTATGGGCTGTAATGGGATTAAATAATGGAAAAATATACCCATCGATCTCATTAGGGTTTAGAAGAGGATTTGAGGGGGTGTTAAACTACATGAAATCAAAAACAAAATAAGGCCATAAAACCAAATAATGTTTCTAAATTAAAATAATAAATATCCCTAAAATGAAATTAAAAATAATAAGAATGAATTAAAAAACACTTGAAATCCTATAACATTATAATGTACATAGTTTTTCTTCGTAATTGCATCAACATAGTTTACCAAACCAACCATGTAGCTCATAGTGGATAGGTGTATTTTTTCAAAAGATTTGGATACATATTTTGAAAAAATGTTTTTCCAAGCATGCAGATCATAATGGAAATCCTCCACTCAGAACATATTTTTTAGAAACATTGTCTACTATCTATACACCCTAATCAGGTTCCCTAGAAGAAGTCCTCCAAACTTCTATTTTAAAAATGAAATCCCATAACTCTTAAAATAAAAACAAAAATAAATTTTAAAATAGTCATTTCCTAAAATCCCATAGAGACTAAAGTCTCATCAATATGAGTTTTTTCTAAACAATCACTTTCAACCCACCCCTCAAATCTTGATGATATTGTTTCTTGTATACTGAAAAGTAAAAAATACCATCAATCAAAAACAATCCATATGATACCATTTTTTCCTAATTCATCATATCCTAAAAAAGACCCAATAACCTGATACACTACATGGAAAGTATTTAAGATGATTCTAGATCCCTATGGTATGAAAAATAGTGATTGGTAATCAAGAACATACCTTGGGAATGGTTTTCTGAAATAAATTATAGAGTTAATTTTATCCAAGAACCTGACATGCCCTTGTTTTAATTTGGTGAGTCATTATCTCAAATATAAAATAACTAAAAACAAAAAAAAACATTTATTAATATAAATAAAATCATAAATTTAGAGAAAAATCTATTTTCTACAATACTAGAATCAACCAAAACGTAACCAAAATGATTAATCCAATGAACATATACAAAAGGGATTTGATGTGAAGTTTCAATGGAAATACAGTTGTATAAGTCTGCAAAATGAACCAAAATTAAATCCAAAAACCAATACAAATCTCTATGTGACATGAGGGATTACTCTCCACCATTTTACCACCACCAAATCATGCTCTACTAACAAATATACCAGTCTCCGCCAAGTAGTGCCTTGCTTTTACATTTATATGTCAAGGCTAGGTTAACATACACCCATTGGGTGTATGTCGGTTGAGAGAACATATATCCCTATAAGATTAATACAAGTGTTTCATAAACACCATTTGTTAGTGTTGACACCATAGAATGTGTTTCATGCACCTTTTCATATAATTCATAATTGGATTTCCATTTTCCATGAGACTGCTCTACAATGAAGGATAAGTGGATTGACCCCCCTCTAAGAGTAGGCCATGGATTTACAAGATCAATGAGAAAAATGTGTCGATGCATCGATATTAAATGTCTGAGTTCCTTCCGAAAATATTTTTTGTATTCACCATATCTAGAAGCTCATTTCTCTTTGAGAGTATCAATTTAACTAGTCACATGTCCTAAACAGACTCAGGGATAAAAATTTATTGATCTTGGAAGTTAAATAAATTTTATAAACGAAAGTGCTTTACCATGAATGTCCCTCCGCACACATCCCTTCGGGAAAGTACATTCGTGCATACCCATCTACGGGTCTATAAATAGACCTATCTGCCTCAAAGTTTCATAGAGATGATTGAGCTCCTTGATTTTGAATCCCGAAGAGGGCTCTGGACATGCAGGTCCTCCACCCAAGAAGTCCCTCACTACTTGGGAGACCTTTCATGGGACACCTTCACTAAGGTAAGGCCCCCAGCTTAGCACATTGGTGACCAAACATGGGAGACCCACACTTGGGAGACCCACACAAGGGTGATCTACGTTTGGGAAACCCATACATGGGTGACACATACGTGGGTAAGGTAGTTTGATCCTCCCTAGTACTACTTGGGAGGGGTACCACCTAGGAAACCCATACTAGGAAGACCCATAATAGGGAAACCAATTCTAGGGTGACCCACTTGAGTGAACCCTCTAGTCCATACCATGGAGACATGCCCTTGTACCCCCACTCATGGTTCGTGCTCCGCTATGGTCCCAGCCCTCTAGGATGGTATCTTCGCTTCCATCCCTAATCCCCATGAAAAATGTAGAGTCACTCCTCAAGATACTCCTTAAACCTCATCACCAGACCACTATTCTAGGTTGAACCAATACAAATGGGAATACTCTTTAGGAGTAAGCCCCGACTAATCCTCAAATGGGATTGCTACATTAGAGTAATCCCCACCTAATCCTCTAATGGGAATCCTCCTTAAGAGTAAGCCCCAATCGTACCTCAAATTGGGATGCTCCTTAGGAATAAGCCCAAACCAAACCCCAAATAGGAATCCACCTAAATAGTAAGCCCAAACCAAACCTAAATTGGGAATCCTACTTAGAAGTAAGCCACAACCAAACTTTAATGGGAATACTTCTTAGGAGTAATCCACAACCAAACTAAATCAGGGAATGCATCCTAGTGTAATCCTCTAGGATTTCATGTAGGAAGTTGCAGTTTCACTCCTATATACTTCCTTCACCTTCAAGCATTCCTTATATTAGACCCTCATCTAATGGAAAGTGATGTGAGGGAAGTGTTGTAGCCATGACCTCTTCCATGGTTTCCCTGACCTATTCTTACATAGGCCCATCCCCTTCCATCAGTAGAGGAGAAGGTGTGTGTGATTTGTTGAATATTTCAGATCCTATTGTTTATCACACATAGCATGAATCATGTGGTCTTAATAGTTTTTAATGATAAAAAAATCTACTTGATTGAATTAACTTTGAGAACTATAATTTCCACCATTACTACGATACATAGGAATCCTTCTCAAGGCCTGATCTCTACATCACCTCATCCATGAAATGATAAATCATGCCCCTCCCAATGGGCCACCTTCTAGGTGTAACCCCCAAATTTAATGAACTATGACAACTATAATTCCCACTATGACTGGGATACATAAAAATCATTCACCTAGGGCCTAAGTTCACTAGAATGAACAATGAGAACTATGATTCCCACCATAACTAGGATATGTAGGAAGCCTTCTCAATACCCGAGCTCTGTATCATCTCATCCATGAAATGAGAAATCATGACCCCCTCAATGGGAATACTCCTAGGTATAATCCCCAAATGGAATGAACTTTGAGAACTCCGATTCCCACCATAACTGGGATATGTAAAAAAATCCTTCACCTAGGGCCTGAGCCAACTGGACAACCTCCTCGGGAGTCCAAACCTAACTCCCTTAATCAAGGGATCCTTATTAGAAGTAAGCCTCGAATTAAATCCCCCTAAATCTCTATGAGTTAAGACATATATCGTGGACCTTTTTATAAGGGAATACCTTTTAGGAGTAATCCCCAACATATTTCTCTCAAAGGGACATACTTCCCTATGAGACTTACCAAACTATACGGACTTTGATTCCCATTAAAGTGGGATATGTAAGAATCCTCCCTGAGGTTAAAACCCAACACCCCGAAATAAACCCTATTCTCTTTGGGCCACATTCCTAGCAGGTTATAATTCAAACTTGGAATCTCATATACCTTCCATGTTCCTTGAGATGTTTTGACATAAGTTGCATACCAATCATTGACTAGGTACCTTCTTCCTAGATGTATTTACCACATGAGATTAAACTATATGGTTGGGTCCTTATCACATGACATTAAAAGGTATGATGTATCCCATTAAGTGACACTGAACTATAAGGGTTCTAATTCCTTTCATGAGGTTACATAAGTATCCCATATATGGGTTCGATCCCAATATCAAAACAACTTCTATCACCCTGGATAACAATAATCTATAGAGAAACCTAAGTTTACATGGATGATAATAAACTTCAGAGTAAATTTTCATCTCCCTAGATGAAAAGGAATTCCAGAGTGACTTTCATATACCTAGATGACCATAAATTCCAGAGTTCCCCACTGAGTGGATTAAAAATCAGCATTATCACAACGACGACTAAAGAATATCTAATTAGTGTTTAAGAGGATACTATCAATTGATAACCTAAAATACATACATATGTCTCCAATGATGAAGAAACTAGAATACATATAAATGATTCTGATTTTCATACATGATAATAATTGATTGAAATTTTCTAGGGAAACCTACATTATTCTTGGTAAATTAATAAGTATACATGAACTTGTCTTAAATCTATAAGAGAGTCTTGAAGTAGTAATAATTCCCCAAAAAGGGTGTAATGAGACTAAACTCTCATCCTCTTAACCAATGTGAGTTCTTAAGCATCGGATGTAAAAATACCTAATGATCTACTTCCTTTGTAAAGTAGGTCAATTTGGATACAAAATCATTGGGTGTTATGGATTACATTAACAAATATGTTGGAAACTGTACTAAAATAGTGATTACTTACACGAACACACATTCTGAGGGAAACAAAAAAATGGTGAACCCAACATGAATAACTCAATTATGTTATTTCATAAAATAAAAGGGATGTACAGATCAGTCTCTCTTAGACCATTTCATTTCCTAACAAAGTTCCATTTCCAAATGAAATAGTTAGATAAATCCAATTATGATAGTTTTAAAATAAAAAATATATAAAATAAACTATCTGTATTTTAAAGGTTAGAAGAAATAATAATCTTTATAGAATTTTAAATTCCAATGTAAATGTCATGGGAATAAAAAATAATAAACAATAACTTTGGGAAAGATGTATGGTATCTAAGGCCAATGTGATCTTAGGATACTCACACTATATCATTGGGAAACCCATCATAATCAACTACATGAACCCCACTAGGGGGAACATTTTCCATTCCTACAAAGAAGTAGACATTCCAAAAAGGTCCACTTTATTCATGTCATCAAAGATTTTAGTTAATGTTATATAATTAACCAAAGATAGGCGAGGAATGTCAGGAAAATATGAGATTTTCATAATCCATCCACCTAAATACCCATGGTTACTGTTGTTATCCTCTAGTTTAATAACATAATATTATTATATAAATCAATTTTCACTAAAAAGTATAATTTCATTAAACATGATTCATGCACTCCACATTTTCTCTTAATAAAAAACTGTTATAATTCTGATTTCATTTACATTGTCAAATAAAATAATTTACAACAATTATACCATAAGAAACTACTTTCAAAAAAAATTATAAAATTTTTTAAAATATATAAAATTTTTCTTTAAAAAAAATACTCAATTATTATGAAATAAATAAAAATTATAAAACCACTTACCTTAACCATTTTTCAATACTTGTAAAAGGTTATATTTTCATTAAATCATGGATGATGGATACCAAAAAGATAATAAAACCCATTAACTTCACAACCAACCCTAAAATATAGAGTAACATTGACATTAGGTATATTTTATAAAAGAAGAAGAAATAAAACTATGAATTAGTAAAGAAATGAACCAAAGATATGGAGATGATGCACTTACGTGATGATTTATTGAAGGAAGTTAAAGAATACACACAAAAAATCAAGTCCTAAAGGAAGCATAAAATGTATTATTTTGATAGAAGGGGGATAGGTTTAGAGTGGGAAAACATTAGAGGGTTTTTGGGTCTATTTTGATAAGAGGTAGAATTAGAAAGTCACATTTTTAATGATCTTGGAATACTATAGTGTTTGGCTATACAGTTTCTTAAACAATTCACCAACCAAGTGGGTGTCACTAGATATACTAGAGAATGTCATATTGTTTATCCATACAATTAGGTAAGTTGTGTGTTCACCATGTGACCACCACTGTTAAAAATTGTTGGCCTTGCTTTTAAAAATTGAGTTTCTTGGTTTTCACTGACCATGGGGAAACCATTAAATTCCCAATGCCACTTAAAATACCCAAATTTCAAGGTAATAATACCCAAAAATAAAATTTAATCATAAAAACTAATAAATAATGTATTTATTACCAAAAAAACACCCTGAAAATGTAATTGAAGCTATTAATGTGTCACAGTTATCAGTATGTATTTTAATGTAATAAGACTAATTCCTCAAATATTTATACTAATCATCAAATTTATATGTTAAATAGGGAGAAATAATAATATAATAGTGATAAACATCAACACATAAGTAATTTTTTATTTCATATTATTAAATATAGTTGTTCCATTTGATGCATATGGGGTACCCAGTGAGGATGTGCTGGGAAATTATTACTAAATTCTATAGAAATTTTCATGTGAGGATGAATCCCCCCCCCCGTTCATTTTTTTATTAGAATGATATTCTATTATCATGGAGTATTTATTTTTTATATATATATGTAAAGATATTATCATATTTATGAATTAATATATAATTAAATTAAATGTTACTACATATATTTTTATAATTTAACAAATTTTATCTATTTTATTTATTAATGTTTTTTCATTTTTATTTTACTGATGATGTCTCATGTCTATAGAAATTAAAAACATAAGCATGAAATATAGTAATTCCAATTAGATATTTTTATTGTGTTTAATTAAATATATTTATCACTATCAATGGTGTATGAGAAGTTACCTGAAACCATGCTTAGGGACCTATGGAAAGCACTGTTTGATCATCATCATGTCAAATCACATTAGGTATTTTATTTTATGAATATATATTAATATAATCGCCTTGGAAACATTTCAATTATTATTTATATATAATTTCCTTTGGTTATTTCACAAATATATGATGATGTTCAAGGGAAGAAATTAATTCCCCACATGTATGGGTCAAAGACTTTCACTTAAAAATGATAAGGAAAGATACCAATTAATTTCTTATAATATATATTTATGACACTTTAGGTAATTTTTTTAATTTTAGTTATGTAAATTTTGATATAAATAAATAAGGTAGATCATAATGTAGGATGGGTGATGATGTGGTATGATGTTAATTAAAAATGGATGGAAATTATGTGAGCTCTAGAGAAAATATTGGGGAAATAAAAATTAATTGCTAATATATGTTAATTAATAATATTATAATTTAATTTTATTAAATTTATTGTATAAAAAAAGAAATATCATATTTGAAACAAATAATACCCTATCCTAGGTAACCTGACCATTGACTTGAGAAAGTTGTGATATGCGGCATCAAGAACACCACTTTGTATACTAGAAGTTACTGCCTAGCGATGGGAGTAGATAATAAATGTATGGAGACTATACTCTTGAAACCATCACATGAAATAATAGGTGTATAATATAATCATCATATAAATCATCAATGTGAACATAATGAATTAGAACTATGATCCAATCATTGGTAACATATATAAATCAATATGCTAAAATAATATGTACATTGTTGTATATACACACATGTATCATTGATTACCCACTAAGATAATCAGAAAAAAGATAATGAAACAAAATATAGGTGAGACTCAACAATAAAAACTTAGGTCACACATCAAACCAATCCCTCAACATCTATCCAACATATCTACTAAAATTCCCTAGACTGCCTGTCACATGAATGTCAAATATATGGTGTTCATGTGCACCAAGGTTCCCATGAGTGGTGTAAACATATAACTAAATAGAGTTCCACCAACACATGACTTATATAAACCTTGTAATAGAGGTTTTTGAATCATGTGTCTCCAATATTTACCAAATTCCAAATATTCATTTAAATGTTTCCCCCTTTGGTCTTTGAACCATTTTTTCAGTTAAGATATAAGTAGATATACTTTATTTTTACCCAAATTACATACCACATTCAATATAGAAAAAATAATAATAGATAACAATATTTTGACATGGTCCACACTCGATGTGGTCTAATATATCCTTGATCTATTTGGAATAATATCATGTATAGATTTTCAACTAGTTTCCCTCAAGAATTATAATCGGTTTGGGTAGGTAGCATCATATACCCTTGGGTAGTGTTTATACTAACCTAAATCGTCACTATGTTCCACAAGTGATACAATTATACTATGTCCCTCATTCTCCAGTCTCCCAACTGGAATTACCAAATTCATCCCACCTTTAAATATACATCTTCACATAGCACTAGATATCACTGCATCACTGTAATTTGATCTAATTCTTCTCAATACAATTAATTTAACTTACTTTTAGAATTATTACAAACTACTTGAATCTCGATCCCTCTTAAATATCCATGTTCCCATATCATACATAGAATCTTCTCACTAGACATCACAGATTAGTCTTCAAGGACTTCAACTACCAATAATAATTTTTTATAACTTCATAAAGCTCATCTTTTCTTGTATTTTCATCTCCTTGTTCTTTTTCTTTATCATAAATCTGTAACATAGAGTGTCACATGATCTCATCTTCGTACTATATTATTATTTTTCTTCTTTATTATTGAATGGTTTTTCTCTTCCAAATCAATATCAGATACTCTAAATCTACCTTGAGGGATATTTTTTACACATTGAGATAGGTCACTCTTTGAAAAAAAAATATATCTCAAAATAAATACATTAATCATTTTAGACGATATCCTTATCTTTTATAAAGGAAATTAAATGGGTTTCCCCATGATCATAAATATTCCCTTTTATCTCAACTGTTTATCCCTAAAAAGTCCCATACATGATCAGTTTAATCACTAGGGGTTGGGTAATCAATGAAATATTTTTATTTTATGTTAACTTTTCTTAACAACTTTTTCCTCTGGTTAAATAGATTCACCTTTTCTAAAATAAACTTTAAAAAATATCTATAGGAACATAAGTGTTTACATGGTTCACTACTTGACAAGAGTATCTAGTCATTGGCATGGTTAGTAAATAATCTAATATAACATAATCTACTAGAAAAAAAATCGTTTTTATGTGGTTACATAAATTAGGAAATATCCATTACTTGAAAAGAAATATGATCAAGAAAAAAATGTATGTGCTTATTCTAGCATAAAAAATATAAATAATATTTTGTAACTTGTTTTTAAAAATTCTCCATAGGTTGATAACTTTTTTAATGTGTTTCTTCAAAAAAACATAAATTTTTCTAATATTTAAAAACACTTTTTCACTTTTTTAACAAGAATATGGTAAGAAAATATCCATTATAATTTGTATAAAAAATAATCTGATCACTCTCTAATTTCTCTATCACTTTTTTCTGTATGAAACTGAGTCTATCTGTAAATGATTTAGTTTGGAAATAATTCTATTCGATTTTTTTATAATAAACCAAAACCATTCTCTTTCACTCTAATACCTTTGTTTAAAAACTGTATGTTTGATTCTTCCATCAGATCCAGTCTGTCTGATGAGTTCATCTGGAAAACCCTCTTTTTTTCACTACATACATCTTCTTATCCTCCATCGGGATATTCTTTGGTAGAAAACATCTTTCTTGAAATTATATCCCAATATCATATCTGATTTTTCTATCTTATCTTCTTATGTACAAAAAATCTAAATATTTTCCACTTTTTTCATGTGAATAGAACATAAATATTTTTTACTTTCACCCCATTATATAGCGGCAATCGAAACAGCAAATGCATGAACTCGATTTTATTTTCCTTCTCAATGAATTTTCAAAATTCTAAACTGTTGCTCAAAATTTATCCTCAAATTTCACCAATTCAACTCTTCTCAACATTTTTAATTATTTCTAGAAACTTATTGAAACTTCACAACTCTTCTCTAACTTCACAACTCAATTTAGAAAATATTGTTCAAGAAACTCAGTATAGAACTTTGTTTGTCATTCTGGTCCTGTTGTCCCAATTGAGAAATAAAGAAAATTATTTCTCTCTTTGATGATCAAAGACAAATGTAAATAGTTTACTACATTCTTGAAAATTAAAAATACTTCCATTTTTCTCTAACCAATTTAGTAGAAACTTTAATTTTTAAAATGTGTTCATTTTTTAGATGATTTATCCACTCATCTGTATTAGATTAATCAAAATCCAATATTTTTAATCTGGATAATAGAGTCTGATTACAAAATTAATATCCACCTCCATCTTTGATAAGATATTCAGATCTAATATCTTGGACCACTATATTTGATGACTTATCTATGTCAAATGACCATCTGATGTATTGATGTCATAAAATCACCCGATAGATCAGTGACGTCATCACATCTAATGGATCGGTGCCAACAATTCATCTAATTTATTGCTATCAATAACTCTTCTGATTAGTTAGTGTCAAGAAATCTTTCTTCTTTCAGAAACTTCTTCATCTATTCACTTTTTTTCTAAAAATGAAAATATCTTTAGCAGTACTATGTACTTCCTTATGTCTAAATATCACTAAAAACATCAAAGAGAAACCATTGAATTCCTGAACAAGTTCCTCCATTTCTTAAAAAACTATTGGACCATGTGTTTTAGTAGACTCATAATGTTAAGAACATAATAAAAGTAAATCATTGGCAAGATTTTTTAGATGATATTTATCCAGAAAACTGTGTATTGAACTATATTCCCAAAAATCCGTGTATAGAAATCTCGTGTCCAAACATTTTCAACTTATCATAAGCCAAATAAAGTACCATTAGTTTTTCCATGATGATTGGAACCTTAATATCTTCATAGAATATTTGGAAATTTTTATCAAATGAAAAATCTGATCTTATATGTTTGATACTTCTCCTTGGTCAGCATAATAAGCATTATCCAAGAAGGATTCATTCAGAAACAAGTACACCCAAAAAACAACATTTAGAACAGAAAAATTCAATCAATGGAATTTCTCAATAAAAATGATTCTAATCATCAGTTTCTGAACTCCTTTATATGATCACTATGAATTAAAAAAGTTAGGTTACATTTTTTAATTATAAAAAAAATAAAAAACATCCACAAAACATCCCAAAAACATCTATTAAACTACACATACAAACAACTTGGCCCAATAATCTCACACTTTCAAAAAAAAATTTCAAACAAGATTTATAAATCTCAAAAATTAATTAAACTCAAGCTATAGATAACATATCAATGATTATAAGACTGTGTGGGAGAACTAATTGTATAAAAAAGAATCATTGAACATCAAAATCATGGTGTCCATAAGTAGTGACTTAAGAGTCTTATTCTTTCTTAAAAGCATCAAAATTTATGTAACATCCTAAGTAATTATAGAATAATTCTTTTTCGTATCTATTAATATTTATGAATTAGATATTAATTTTACTTTAAATTAGACTCTATGTTTTATAGCGTTCCCAACACGCAACAATGGGTTTCTATGAAATCTTATGTTTCACAGAAGACTGAGTTATACCAAAAAATAATACATTATTAATATTATTATTTTAAATGGTAGTTATCTCCTAGTTGTAGTATTGGAATGAATGAATATAAATAACTTTTATATGTATACACATTTTTAATAATTTTTTTAATTTCTTCCAATAAATATTGTGGAGTTAAAATAAGAATAAATCCAATTTTAGGCATAAAAGCTCTAATATTATTAAATAGTATTTTTACGTCCATTTGATGAAGAACCCATTTTAAATCTATTTTTTTGACACATATATATGTTTTATTTGAAAAAAAACTTATTTTTTGAAATAGTAATATTGAAATTTATTTTTGATAAATGTTTGGTATTTTTTTAATAACTTTCATATTTTAATGAATAGTGAAAAATATTGCATTCTAATTCAAAAAAAAAATTCATATAAATTTTTTAATTTGTTAGATTATACTTTTAATTATATTTAAATTATATTTAGATAATATTTTTATCATTTAATCCCATTTTGGTCATTAGAATCAATTTTAAATTTAAATTATATATAAAAACTTGTCAATCTCTTAAATGTTTCACTTTAAAAACCCACATTTTAGTTTTGTCTGCAAATTAATTTTAAATATAATTTTCCCAATTCTTTGAATTAAATTAGGTAAAATGTATTCCATATTTGGAATCAGAAGGTCCAAACAAAGTTTTAAGGTCAAATTTGTTTTTTTTATAAAAAATATACCATGGTAAAAAAAATTATTTACCCTAGTAGAAGTAAAATTTTGAAAAAGGTTAAAAATAAAAGTTAAAAAGCATAGCATACATAAAAACTACAATATTTAATGGTTTGATAAAGTGTGGATCGACCCTAAAAAATCTATAAACATTAATTACAAGACAATATCATAGAATTTAATTCCACCTCTATATGGTTAGCTTTTAAGATAAAATAATCAATAAATTAATCACTTGAACCCACCACTCATCAAGTATAAATACCACCTCTACACCACTGTATTTCAACACAAAAATTATTGTAGCTCCTAAAATATCTTCCCAAACCTCTCCTCCTCACTCTCCACAAGTCCAAATGTTTCTGGTCTCACCAAAAGACCAAATCCAAGGTCCTCAAGGGTCTTTCAAGGATGGTACATTCAAGAGGAAGATAAATAATATACGAAACAAGTCAGACTCGACCTAAGGGAATGTATTAATCCAATTTCTATTATTTAGGTTTAATTTATAATTATTTATTATGTCATTAAACTCTTATGTATGAAATGAATTTTGAATATCTTATCTTTTATTTATATCTTGAATTTCATTCATTTTTTTAGAATGGAATCTTTTTATATGGAGTGTTGGACTTTCCGTACAAAATGACAAAATGAATGTTTTTTAACATGTATGGTGATAACAACTTCTTTACTGCCGTAACTATTATTTGATATTTGGATTCCTTTATAAGCCTTAATATTTTTAAAAGTAAAATAAATACCATATTCTATTTTCATGTATTTTGGTATTCAAAATTGTTTTGATAAGGTATTAATTATTTCAATATCTTGAGGTGATATCTTGTGATTTCAATGTGGAAATGTTATTTTTCCTTTATGCGTGATTTATGTACTGTGCTTATGCTTTTTTTCTTGGTAATTTATTATGTATATGGGTGGTTCCATGATAAACTAAGGGTAGGTGAGCCTGTGATACATCTCCAATTCATTGGATAACAAGACAGAGTTAAATGATAAGGTTTATCCTAAGATATTTATGAAATATACTATGATAGGTATTCAAAATATAACAATGAAGTTTACTCCCTATGTAGATTTGTAATATATAGTGTAATTATGATATGGATTCCATAAGTTACCTTTATGATTTATGGTTTCTAAGAATTATTTTTAGGAATCGTATGATTTCATGAGATATGTTTTATGGGTGAAAGGTATGAATTTTTGAAAATGTTTTCTTGGGTTTAAAATATTCATGGGATAACAGTTTCGTTCATTATTTTATAACACTTCCTTATCTTTTTGTACACATCCCACCTTTTTTAAATGTTTCCACATAGCATAAGGATGGGTAAGATAAAGGAATATGTCAAGAATGTTTTTTTCAAGAAAAGAAATCTTGTTTTATTTTAAAAGTATTATATTTAGAAAAAAATGGATATTATTTTGGTAGTATCCCCTTGTATGATTATGGGATGTTATGTATTAATGATAGCCTAATTATCTAAAACTCCAAACATGAAAAGATACTCATATTGAAAGCAAGTAAATTATTGACTAAACTCAAGTTTATGAAATTTTTTAGGATGAGGCCTTATAGTCGGTATCAACATTTGGTTTAGATAACTTTAGGGTTTGGATATTGTTAATAAAATATCCATAAATGTTTTTTAATATATGATAAATTTTAATTGATATATCATTTGAATATTTCTATGTTTATTTATCTAAGATATGTTTGTTCAAAATGGTTTTCCACATATGAAACAGGGTACCTATGCTTGGATGACATCCTGAGGAAAACAACCTTCCAAATCAGTAACCTGAGATGGTTAGAATCAGAACTAAATAGTTTGTTACAATGATGGCTCAGTTGAATTAGGCGATAATTGGTGGTGGTTTCCATGTATGAGATCATCCAAATCAAATAAAGAAAAACATTTTGGTAGTTAATCATTTCATTGGGAAACATCCACCATCATTTAGAGGATCATATGACCCCATGCTAGCTGAAGGGTGGATTAAAGCCCTAGAAAAGATTTTCAATGTAATGGGGTGTTTAGAGAACCAAATGGTTAGTCTTATTGTTTACCTTTTTGAATGTGAATTTGATCAGTGGTGGTCGATGGTTAAGAATATCAAGGATAGTGAGGATATTGATGATCATGATTAGGATGAATTCAAAAATATTTGTCTTGAGATATATTTTCTTAAGGAATTTTGACATAGGATGGAAAAACAATTCTTGGAATTGAGGAAATTGGATGAATTAGTGGATGAATATGAAGAAAAATTCACTCGACTGGCAAGGTATGCTCCAAATTTCATCTGGGATCTTGATAGTAAAATAAATCATTTTTACTCAGGATTAATGTCAAAGTATCGAAGGGAATCGGCTTCTCGTGAGTTAAAAAGTATCGAAAAACTGGTTTTATGTGTTGAGAAGGCAGAAATGGAGTTTACTGGTGATCATTTTTTCTTTGAAAAATAGTAGAATAATAGGTTGAGTATATAGTAGAAATGGAAGAATTCATCAAAAAAGTTTTATGTTAAGAAAATTAATTTTATAGTTTGTGAAAATTGTGGTAAAAAACACAATGGAGAATACCTTATGAATTCTAGTAAGATATTTTGATGTGGTAAAATGGGGTATACGGATCTTAACTACACTAAAACATATTGTGGTAGTGGTACAAAAAAATATGATTTATAGTTAGTAAAATGTTTGAAGTGTAATGAGATGGATCATTATAAAAATGAGTGTCCAATGAAGAACCTAAATGAAGGGAATAATCTAGACTATACGCAGAAAGGTGTGGTGAAATCCTTTGAAACTACTTTTTTAGATGTTGGGCCATCAAATTAAGTGGTTCTAGGTACATTGTTTGTTGACTCGGATTATTACAATGTGTTTTTTGACTAAGGGTTAACACATTATTTCATTTCTATGAAATTTTCTAGTAAATTGGAAATTACACCTCATGAAATAAATCCAGAACATAAGGTAAAATCGCTTGGGGAAACATTGAGGAAAAATGAAATTATAAGAATATTCCTATACTTATGTGTGGAAATAATTTACCAGAAAACCTTATTGTTTTTCCTTAAGTATACTTTGATGTTATTCTGGGTAGGGATTTTCTTTTTGTTTATCATACTAATATTGACTGTAGAGCTAAAGAAGTTTCTTTTTATAAATAATTTCAGTTTTTGTACAAAAATTAACCCTTACCATTGATAACATATGATGAAGTTGAGAATATATTAAAAGATATAAATGAATGTTATCTTGCACATATTTTTGAAAATAAAGGAACTGTTCAGATTAATGATTTTCCAATGGTAAATGAGTATCTTTATTTTTTTTATGATGATTTTTCTGGTAATATACCTAATCGAGAAGTTGAATTTACTATTGTCTTAGTTTGTGTTACTAATAAAATTTTGAAAACCCCTTACTGAATCGCTCAGATTAACCTTTTAGAGTTGTAGAATAAACTACATGAGTTATTAGATAAAGGTTTCATTCAACCTAGAACATCACCATTTGGTGCTCTTGTCTTGTTTTTTAAAAATAAATGGGGATAAATGGGACTTTTTATTGATTATAGAGCCTTGAATAACATCACTATTAAGAACAAGTATCCTTTTCCTCATATTGATGATTTGTTTCATCAACTCTAGGGAGCACAATATTTTTCGAGGGTTGATTTGAGGTAGGGGTACCATCAGTTGAAAGTAAAGTAAGAATACATTCAAAAGACCGCATTTCATACTAGATATGGACATTATGAATTTATAGTCATGCCATTTGGGTTAACTAATGCACCTATAGTATTCCTGGATCTTATTAATAGAATATTATATTAGTTCTTGGATAAGTATTTTGTTGTACTTATTGATGAAATTTTGATATATTCTAAAAGTAAATTGGAACATGAAATTTATTTAAGGTTTGTATTAAAAACCTTAAAAGAAAAGGAACAGTATAGGAAATTCAAAAAGTGTGAGTTTTAGTTACAAAAAATTTCATTACTTGGTCACATTGTTTCTAAATAAGGAATAATTGTATATCCTACAAAAACAAAATTTGTTGAACAATGGCTGAGACCCAAAAATATAACTGATATTCACAGTTTTATTTGTTTAGTAGGCTATTACTGGAGGTTTGTTGATACAATTTCATGGTTATCTAGAACAATGAAAAGGTTAAATCATAAAGGTGTTAAGTTCATCTCGAAAAAAGAATGTATTGATTTTTTTTAAGAATTGAAAAGAAGATTGGTGAGTGCTACAATATTGAAATTATGTTCTAGAAATAGTTAATTTATTATCTACAGTGATACTTCATTGAAATGACTTGGTTGTGTCCTATTGTATAATGGTTAGTTAATTTATTATGCTTCACGTCAGTTGAAAACTCCTGAGTTAAATTACCCAACACATTATTTGGAATTAGATTCTATTGTTTTTGCCTTTAAAATTTGGAGTCATCATCTGTTTGGATTGAAATGTGAAATATATACTGATAACAAAAGATTGAAGTATATATTCACTTAGAAATAATTGAACATGAGATAGATGAGATGTCTGGAATTAATCAAGGATTACGATTTCACGATTAATTATCATCGAGAAAAAGTAAAAAAAGTTGAAGATAGTTTGAGTCAAAAAAAGTAATGCTAAATTAACCATGTATCATTTGGACCATGATCATTTAGTTATTGATTTGATGAATTTTGGTATAGAAGTTGTTGGTGTAGGAAATTCATCTGTTTTATTTTAGGTGTCAGTGAAATCATCTCTATCAGATATAAATAAAAAAGCACATAAGGAAGACAATGAGTTCAAGAGAAATGTTGAATTTGTTCTAAAGGGTAAGTTACCTGAATTTATCATTGATAAGTATTGTGTTTTGATATTTGGGAAGAGGTTATGTGTGCCTTTTGATCCAAAGTTGAAGAAAGAGTTGTTATGTGAAGCTCATAGTTATCCGTTTTCAGTTAATCCTAGAAGTACTAAGTTTTACAGAGATCTTCATGAGTTTTACTGGTGGGATGGAATGAAAAAAGATATTGCTAACATTACTATGAAGTGTTTGACTTGTTAGAAAGTTAAAAAAGAAAAAAATCTTCAAAAGGGGATTCTTCAACCTTGGCCGATTCCAGAGTGTAAATGGAAAAATATATACATGGATTTCATAGTGTGATTACTGAAGAATTCTCAAGGTGACAACATGATCTGGGTTATTATTGAAAGAATGACTAAGTCTTCTCATTTTATTCCTATTAGATATACTCTATATCTATATTAACATTCTCAGTTGTATATTAAAGATATAGTTATGTTGCATGAAGTTACTCTCTCCATTATATCTGATCATGATCCCTGGTTTACATCTAACTTTTATAAATTCCTTCAGAAGTCATTGGGAACTGAATAAAATTTCAATATAGCTTTTTATCCTCAATCAGATGGGCAGACATAACGAATAATTAAAATGTTAGAGGATATGATATGTACATATACAATGGATTACTAGGGAATTTGGGACAAACATCTTTCTTTGGCTGAGTTTTTTTACAATAACAGTTTTCATTTTAGTATATAGATGGAACCATTTAAGGTATTATATAGAAAGCGGTGTCAACTGCCAGCTTTTTGGGATGAAGTAGGTGAAAGGAGGTTGATGGGACCAGAATTAGTAGAAGAGGTGTTAGAAAATTTTCATTTGATTCAGAATCATATGAGGAAAACTCAGAGTAAGCAGAAAAGTTATGCGGATAATTGGACGAAGTATATTTCTTTTTTAGGTAGGTGATCATGACTTTATCAATTTGTCTTAATATAAAAGTGTGAGGACTTTGGTAAGAAGGGGATACTGAGTCCACAGTTCAATAGACCCTATAGAATCCTGGAGAAATATAGATCAATTGCCTACCAAGTGGATTTACCTCCTAAAACCAAGTGATTTTTCCAAAGCATATCGAGTCTCAAACTACCCTTGAAAAAAAAATTCAAGTAGAATAATCTGAATAGAAGGTGAATAAACAATGTTAAAAAAGAAGAAGAAACATGTAACAATAAAAATTACAAAGATACTTGGTCCCCTAATACTAACTCTTGAATATAGTTTGAGAAATTTTTGGCACATCATATTTTAAGAAACATTTAGTATAATCATTGTGGAAAATTTAGTTCTCAAAAAAAAATTCAAACAGATCATTAATATACCTATCAAAAATAGGTAGATATTATCATAAAGGAAATAAAACTTCATGAAAATGAAAATAGTAAAATATTTGACCAGCAATAAAATAAATCACACCTCAAATCATAATTAGTGATGTTGTAATAACCTCATTTACCTATAGCTAAGATGATCGTCAGTCTCTCTTGTGAGCATGGAATCGTCACCAGGACCATAAGTCCAACCTTTACTATGATACATGTATGATGATCATTGCAAAAGAACAAACTTATGGATAAACCAACCAGAATTGTCTTGATCTTTTGTAACATCGAAAACTGTATAGTCGTGTATGGAATAACCATGATTCAATCAGGGACATTTCCTCTCCAGCAACCATGGAAAAGCAATTTTCCTTTGTATAATCATAAATAAATTTGAAATTCTTGTTATGTGCAATCATGAAAAATCTAGCCTCAAGAAAAATTTATCAATTTAATAAGAAAAACTACGATATGGTGCTCTTTAAATTTAGCTTTTAGAATGTGTTCATAAACAAAAAAACTGAGAAAAAAATACATATATATTGCACTATCAATACACTATAAAGAAAAAATAAACAATATAAAGGAATGGATACCCATAAACCTTCTTCTCTATTGATATCATTACAATCTTGGAATATCATTGTATACATTGATTTTCCATAGAAACCTCTTCCAAGGATAACCCATGAAGAAGTAGGATCCAATTGAACCTGTGAATGAGTGAAACAATTTTTTTATAAGTTGGATTTTCATCAATTCAAATGAAAATATATAAATACAAATTTTGATTAAATTAAGGGAAAAAATATGCAAGTATTTTTTTAAGGGAAATTTATAGTAAAGGGTCAAAAGATGAAGTTGGTGACATTGAAGGACTCGGTTATAACACATCAAAAAAATAACCAACCCTCTTCTGATTGGTTTTCTTCTTTCTGAAATGTCATTTTTTCCAAAAAATTAAAATATGCTTATGTTCCACTATAGTGAATGAAATATATATTGGATTGATAGAATGCTAAATGAAAAACCACATAAGTAAACATTTTTTTAATTACAATGACCAATAGATAAAGCATGCATGATATAGACAGAGAAATTTAGGTAATGTTTAAAAGAAATTAATCTTACCCATGCTTTACTATATGATGTACTGCAAGTGACAGATGGAAATTCTAGTACATATGCAGTTAAAATAACCAAAATCGATGTAGTTGTTTTTGTTGAATCAGTATAGGTGATATGTAGCACCAATCTTAGGAATGTTGTTATAAATTTCATAGAATTCCAAATACACATATGTGTGAAAGAATGAGTTACTACATGTTGATTCACCTATTCAATATTGTTGAAATAATAGATAGATATAATGGTAAAGAAAAGTTAGATTTTCACAGGCATATAAGGACTCCTCGAAACTATAACTTGGTGAGAAGCACGTCGATGTAAAGAAGATAAACATGAAATAGAATGAAAATTAATCGCAGGCCGGAGGTGGGTGTAGTAGTAGAAAAAATGATAGTGTTACCGTATATATAAGGAAAAGTAATCATGATATGGAGTTGGATTTGTAGTGATTCAAGGTTAAGACACTATAAAAGAATGATTACCTTACATTCAGATGGTGAAAATGGCGAGTCAATGTTGTTTCATAGGAATGGACTTATTTCGTTTGAAATGGATGGATACTAAAGTGAGTCATTTTGAGTAGATAGTCTATGCTCAAAAGAAGGCTTTAAATGCGCAAACCACATGAATTTTACTAGTCAATTGTAGAGGAATCTCACACTGTAATGAAGGATTGAAACCACGAGGTAGATGTGGTCACTGGATTATTGGATTAGAAGCAGCAACGGGAAGGGTAACCATAGCGAGAACCCTAGGGATAGGGAGAGGATGGGGTTAGAGTGAGAGGGAAGGTAGAGGGACATCTAAAGGGATGGGAGAGGGATAGTTAAAGGATCTGGGTGACCGAGGAGGAATAGGCAGTGGTGGACTAGGCATAGAAGGAGGAGGGTATGAAAAATGACCAGAACCCTAATCACAGTGGAGGGAAACAGAGCTCAACAACAAGTGAAGTGTGACAGCAGGTGAAGCATGAGTGGGAGGAGAAAAATAGGGAAACTGCGTGTGGAAGAGGGAGGGAAGGATAAATAGGGTTTCAAGTAAAGAATCACATTGACTTGGGGTTAGTGGTAACCCTAGATCGATTGTAGAGGAAGCGCGAGCGGGAGAAAGGAAGACGTCGATCGGTGGCTGCGGGAACCCTAGATTGATTGGAGATGAATTGCAAGTGGGTGAGAAAGTGTGGTAAATAGTGTGCCAAAGATGTACGAAGGGAAATGTGTGGAATAAAGGTAGCCATGGAGTTTGGAGCGTTGATGAAAGAACATGTGTATTAAATGGATACCTAATATTCATATATTTAGTAGATATGGGACCCTAGGTGAAGGTGTTTGATCGGGTGGGTCTGTCGCGTAGGTCTATTATGAAGGACAATGTGAAAGTGCCTTGTGTGGTGCCACTAGGTGACCTGGATTTTTGGGAATGTGCAGCACCAATGGATGTGTAGGTACCCTATGCACCAATCCTACTTTGTTGGGACCTATGTGACTTACTTGGGTAAACTCAATGCTCTATACCATGGGGGATTTTCCCCCGCACCCCTATTTGGGATCAATGTATGTATTTGATCCTGAACCTTTTGGTCAGTCCCTTTTCTACCATCACTACCACCCCCCCCCCCATTAAAACTAGAGTGTCACACCACGAAGTTTTTAGGTCTGATCAAGGATGTTTTATGTCTCAAAATATGTGACTCCAATCCACTTCTTCTACTAGTATAAAGATAAATTTCTACTCAAACTCAACATTTAGTGTCTAAGTGAGGTTCACTTCTTGAATTTTGTGAAAAAATTCATGGAACACATTTCATGGTGTCAACAAAATCCCACCCCCTTAGAATTAGATTCATTCAGAATGAAAATAATCTAGTTTTATGGTAACCTTATAGAACTTTGACACATTCCAACATCACTTGGTGGAATTTGGATCTATCTCAATTTTGGTAGGATGCTCTAATTTTTTCCATGGGGCCTATCGAGCATAGTTCAACTATTTACAGGGTCATATGGAAAACCCTAAAAACTTTGTATCTTTTGTGTCATCACCCTAAATTTTTCATAAGTCCGATATGGAGAAGACTTAGCGGGTGGGACTTGGATTTTTCTTAGGTTCCCCTTTGTGGGTTTTCATCCTAACAAGTTTTGTGATTTTTTATTTTTTTCATTGCTTGATTATTTCATAAATCATATAGAATGTAGTTTTAACAAGCAGAGACTCGACTTTTACCTAGGATTCCATTTGAGGGTTTTTAATCTGGCGACTGTTGTGTCTCTTTTTGTGGGAAGTTTAAATTCATGAAATATAGACTAATGTGACTGGTGTTTTATGTTGAATATATTTGAATATAAGTTTTGAAATGATGACCCAAACAAGTTTTATGGGTCAAGAATGTTCCAAAATTATTCAGATATCTGAAGGGTAGTTTTGAGTCACATCTTTTTGAACTCTAAATATAAAACATGATATGAGACATGTATGCGAGGAACGACCATGGAACGAGTTCGAAAATTAGTTTCCAACATGATATTTCTAGGGCTCATGGGAATATAGTAGTTATATCCTAAGGATAAAGGTGTCACTAGTTGAAAAACTCATTTTTTGGAAGAATTTATGCATAGCCAACTGGGGTGTGTTATAGTATAATCAAATAGTGGCATCCTCTAGTTGATAGGCCCTAAAATTTGGTGGCAAACTTATGAAAATCCAACTAGGGTGTGTTATAGTGTATTCAGGAAAAAGAGTTCTCAATAATTCTGAAATTATATTGTTGAGGTCTGAGGTAAGTTTATGGATATTTGGATTTCTCAAAACCACAATGGGTGGTTTTTATAAGGGAAGATCTCTAAGAATGAATAGATCGCATGTACTGGAATTGGCCATGAATGGTAAATTGCTCCTACATGAATTTAACTTGTGTGAAGGATGGTAATGTTTTTTAAGTGACTGATGTCGTAAGGGAAGGCCCCTTTCTAACAAGGGTTAAAGCATCATGTAGTTTAATTTTGTTTGACCAGTACATGGACCGTGTAGTTTAACATCTTATGATGAGGATATTTTTGTATAGTTTAATGTCTTATGACTAGAAAGTTATGTTATGTAGTTTAATTTCATACAATAAGGACATTGGGTGCTATAATTTAAGTCCTTCATCTTTGACCGAAATATTTGATGATTCTTCCATTCTTGGTAATCTATCTTGGAATGTGTTATCATATTCAGGTGTGAAGGGAGAAATGTATAAGTTTTACTCTAGGGATCTCTAAATTAAAATATTGGTATGGGGGAAGGGATTATGGAGATAGAGGAGGTCTCTTATGAGGATGAAATTACCACTGGTTGACAGACCCATTTCATGGGAGACTTTATACAAATCCAATTGGGGTGTGTTACTACATAGTTAAACAGTGGTATCCTCTAGCTGATAGGACCATTATGTGGGTGACTTATAAAAATCCAATTGGGGAATGTTACTTCAAAGTTAAGAAAATGATTTCTCATTAATTTTGACCTTTTATTATTAATGGATAAAGGAAGTTTATGGAGATTCATATTTCCAGGGACACAGAGTCTGGTTTTTTGGTAGGAAAGTTCCTGCATACAAAAGGAGCATTTTAAGTCAAAATTACCCAAGAATTGGGGGAATAGGTTTCCTATTTCAATCTGACCCAAATGTGGTAAATATGGTGCCTGTAGTTTTAGGTCATACAACTAGGACTATTTAATTATGGAAATGATAGGTGATATGTGGCCTACCGAACCAAGGTTGTTTTAGCATACTTCAGACATGAGGGAGAAAATTATAAACCATGGCATTGGGGGTTATTAGAGCAGAAGATATTATATCAGACAAATATTTGAGGGATAACCACAAACTGAATTCGAATCCTGGGTTCCAACATTATGTCTTTAAAGCTTATGGAGACAGATGAGGCTTCTCTCGAGGGAAACTTTACCACTGGTTGACAAACCCATTTTGTGGGTGACTTTATACAAAGCCAAATGGGGCATGTTATTTTATATTCAAACAGTGAAATCCTCTAGCTAATAGGACTTTTATGTGGATGACTTATTCAAATCCAATTGGTTCATGTTATTATACAGTCAGTTAAATGATTCCTCGGGTATCAGACATTCTATCACCGGTAGCTGAAGAAAAATTATGAAGATTTGAAAGTGTCCAATATTAGTAGTATGAAGTGTTGAAGGGATATATCTGATCATAAAGGAAGTTTTTAGACTGATATTGGACATGGATTTTAGAGACCCTTTCCTAGATATTACTCATATGTAGGAGACATATCTATTTTTCCTTGGTGGACCCTGAATGAGGGAACCCAAATGAAGATCTCCTACATAGATATTTGTTTCTACACAAGAGGGGGAATTTTTATTTACCCCATGGATGGGGATGGTACATGAGGTCTAAGTATTACTATGTATATCAATGGAATTATAATCAATCCACATGTAGTTCCTGAGGTACCATGCAGTTTAAAGTCATGTAGTGAAGACATTATCCATGTAGTTTAATGTCATGCGGTAAGGATGAAGGTGAGACGACATGAAAAAGAAATATTGTGGCTAGACCAGGATATAGGACCCAGAAGTCACTACATATCTTGTTGGAGCAATAATAAATCCACACATATTTCTAAAATATATTCTCCATACTGATTGAATTCATGTGTGGAGAAAAGGGTTTTTTTAATACGGGCTCACGCATAGGGTGAGATACCATATTGAATATTTTTATGTAGATCTAACTAATACATAGGGGATTGGGGGAATTCCCAATATTATGTTGTAGATGGTCCCAGGATTAAAGATCTATATTTCACTACGTATCTCATTGCAATGATAATCAATCCACATGTAGTTTTTGAGGAAATTGTGTAGTTTATTTTCATGTGATGAGAACATCTGGTGTGCCTTTTAAGGTCTTTCATCTAGGACCATGATAACCCCAATAAAAATCTATATACCTCTACTTATATAGGGGAATATTTTACCAAAACTCCTAAGCCTACATGATCTATGCTAAGCGTTAGAAAAAATTAGTAGTAGAGGATTCTTCCTCCATACAAAAGCAACATAAACAAAGGGTAGGGGCATTTAGATTTTGTAGTGGATGGATCAGGATATGAGATCCATCCATTGCCATGTATCTCATTGAAATGATAATCAAGACATATGTAGTTCTAGAATACCATGTAGTTTGATTTCATGCGGTGATAAAGGAGATGAACCAACATGAAATAGGGTAAATGTTGTGGTTGGACCTAAGAATGGAAATATGGGTGTCACTACATGTCCTATGATGGTAGGAATCAAGCCACACATAGTTTTTGAAAGGTTATCTATGTAGGTATGACTCATCCATAGGGATTGGGTCATTTTTTGTTATGTCTAGTCCTAGGATTGGAGATCCCAGTTTCACTATGTATCTCATTAGAATGAGAATCAAGCCACACATAGTTATCAAAAGTTCATGAAGTTTATTATCATGTAATGATTATGTTATCCATGCAGTTTAACATCTTGTTATAAGGACATGGTTCACCTGACATGAAAGGCAAATAGCATTACATTTGGGCCCAAGATTAGTGGTTCAGACGTCACTACATATCCTATGATGGAAGGAATCAATAAGCGTGTAGTTCTTGAAAATATTTCCTCACATCAATCAGGTTTTAACGTAGGGAAAGCAGAATTTGATGTTTTCCATAATGATGGTTAGGCCCAAGACATAAGTTAAAAGGGTTTCTACATATCTCATTGGAATGAGAATAAAGCCTTAAGTATTTCTTGAATAAAGTTGTGGTGGGGTACCACCACTAAAGATTGTGATATGCTCAAACAAAGATCTAAATGTTTTATAGTTTTACATCATGAAACAAGAAAGTAAACCATACAGTTTAACATCATATGATCAGGATGATATGCTATGCAGTTTAACATCTT
The DNA here is from genome assembly GCA_963277665.1 of Viscum album. Classification (NCBI taxonomy): domain Eukaryota; kingdom Viridiplantae; phylum Streptophyta; class Magnoliopsida; order Santalales; family Viscaceae; genus Viscum; species Viscum album. Next base: position 294,054,690 of record OY728139.1, read on the forward strand.
TCCTCTAAAATGATATGTTATGAAGTTTAGAGTCTTATATATTAGAATTAACAGTGTTTTTCAGTTTAACGTCTTTTCTCTAAAATGATATGCTATGTAGTTTAGAGTCTTATATCTTGTAATTAATAATGTTGTGTAGTTTAATGACTTTACACTAGAACAATTATCATGAGATTACATGAAATATTTCTTCAGGAACCTTTCATTTTTTGGGGTCATAATGAGATCTTCATCCATTAAGATCAAGGAATAACCTCCATTAGTGTGGAAATTATTTATAGAGTAAGGTCCCTCCCACTTTGCTTCAATATTTGGGGGTTTCTTTCCTAAAATAATTAGAGTCCTAAGGACCAATACCAGTCCTCCTTGGAGGAATGAATAAAGTAAGAACTTCTTGTTAAAAGCCCTCACTATCTGATTTTGATAGACCTCTAAGTGATGCAAGGTGTGCAATATTTTCTCATCAAGCTTCTCTAATTCATCTATTTATTTTTGGGATGGCTCATCTATGGATAGATGATAATAAATGGAAACATGAAGCAATGGAAACTAGACCTCGATGGTTAGGACTACCTTCATTTCGTATACGAGCGAATATGAGGTCACCCATGTGGAAGTACGGGTTGTAGTTCAGTAAGAACATAAGGCATGCAAGAGATGGTCAGGATAATAATTTCTATCTTTATCCACCACATTCTGGAGTATGTTTGATAGGTTCTTGTTAAATGCCTCTATCTATACATTATGTGTTGCATGATCTCAGGATGAATGGATGGATTTGACATTATACTCCTTATATAGAATTTCAACCTCATTAGAAAAGAAGTTGGTGTCATTTTCCATCAATATTGTATGAGGGACACCAAATCTGGTAATGATGTTATCCTTCATGAAGCTGAAGATGCTTTTATATTCGACTTATTTTAGGGGAATTGTCTTAGACCATTTGGTGAAGAAATCGAAATAAGTTAGGATGTATTTAAACTAGTTGGCCATAGCTGGAGGGTAGAGCCCCACAACATCCATTCCCTATATGGAAAATGGTTAGAAGTATTTGGTTGTATGTAATAACTATGGGGGTCGATGGATGAAGTTGGTATTCACTTAGAAGGAATGAAATTTATTGGTAAATTATGTGCAATCCTATGTCATAGTGGGCCAGTAGTACCCAAGACTTCGGATTTGATGAGAAATCCTAAACACTGACTAGTGGGAAATGCAGGCTCCCGAGTGTGATTATTTCATGATAATAACAGTCTCTTATCCATCAATACATCTGATAAGGTCTCCATAAAATCCTCATTTATATAGGACCTTCTAGTGATTTGTTCTATCATAAAGAGTGAAGTTTGTTGCTCACCGTCAAGTTTTCTCTTCCCAGATTTGTCCAATGGGAGTAATCCATTATAGTGTTAGTCCATGTTGGGAATAATCCACCCAATCATATAACCATACAGTTTAGTTATAGGACTGATTTTGTTGATCTCTTCGGATATAACTTGAAAAAAATATGAGACCATTTGGCAATGTGCAATGATGATAATCATTTCATCCCGATTTGGATCTTCCAAATTCGTAGCTGTATTTTTCAAATGCATCTGCTTGAGAATTCTGAGATTGTGGGATGTGATTCAATGTTGAATCTAAGTGGAACTCTTCCATCTAACCTCAAACATAATCAAGTGGGAGTATTAGCTCTTCTTTTTTGATAGCACAGTCCTAATTGAAATGTTTGATTACTAACTCTGAATCACCTTTCACCTCTATATGGTCTAATGGTATTTGGATTTCTAGTTCTAATCCTACAATGAGGGTCTAATATTCTACCTCATTTTTAGTACAACATTCTAATAATAGTAAGTATTAAGGCATGATTACTTTTTTGGGGAGATGATCATGATCCCTAACCTAAATTTGTTGAGATTAGGGTCTTCCATTGTCCTCCCTATCGGGCTCTTGGAGGTGCTATCAAAATACATTTCTCATGTTTGGTGGCCTTCTTGAATATAAATTATATCTTAATGTGTAAATTCATTATTCAATGAAGTTGTTTCTACAAATGGGTGATTCGTAATAAAATCTTCCAAATTTTGGCCTTTCACTACTTTCTGAGGCATGAACTATATATCAAATTGTTGTAGGATAACTGCCCACAATACAAAATATTTTGTCAACATAGGATAGATGAGGATGTGTTTGAATGGGTTATTTCAAGAGACCAAATGGACCTCGTGGTGCTATAGGTAGTGCCTTAGTTTCAGAACTGTGAAGATTAATGTTAGGCATCTCTTCTCGATATCTGAATAATGAGTATCAGCATTGAGCATAGTTTTACTAAGATAATAAAGGTTTTTTTCATTGTTGGCATCATTCTTTTGTGCAAGGAATGAAACCAGTGATTGTTCCGGGTCTATCACATATATAATGAGTGGATTTCCCTCAACAGGTGGAATTAATATTAGTGGGATCAAGAGGTATTTATTGAGCATGTCAAATTCTTCCTAATAGTCATTGGTCAACTGTGACCCCCTTCTTTATCAATTTGGTGAAGGGAAAACACTTTTCTTCAAGGTTAGCTATGAAGTGTCAGATATAGGCCAAGTGTACTTTAATTCCTCTCAACTCTTTAAGGTTTTGAGGAGGTTACATTATAAGGATAGTATTTTTCATATCTGAGTTGACTTCAATTCCATGATGGCATACAACGAATCTGAAAAACTTTCCCATGGTTACCTCAAAAATATATTTTAAGGGGTTTATCTTTAGGCTATACTATCGCAGATTGTGGAATATGGTCTCAAGATAATCTATATGGTTAGAACACTTTCAATACTTAACCACTAGATCATCAACATGTAATTAAATAAAATTTCCTAGGAAGGTTTTAAAGATGCAGTGCATAGCACATTGGTATATCAAACCGATGTTATTCAAGACAAATGGCATTACCCGATAGCAGAATACTCCCTAGGGGGTGTTGAAGGTAGTGGATTCTTTATCTTATAGGGCTATATGAATTTGGTTGTACCCTGAATAACCATCCATGAAGGAGAGGTCTTGATAACCAACCATTGCATCAATCGATAGTTCTGTGATTGGAACCAGGAATTCATCTTTTGAATAGTGTCGGTTGAGATCTCTAATGTTGATGAAGACCCTAATTTTCCCATTTTTCTTATTTACTAGGATTATATTGGCTAGAAATTTTGGATATTGAACTTCCCAGATGAAGTTAGCCTTAATGAGTTTGTCTACTTCAGCCACAATTTTGGAGGCATGAGTCGAGTGTTCCCTTCTAGATGCATGTTTGTATCCTCAATGGTTTTTTGGAAAGCCCAAGTGGTGGGTGAACAATGAAAGATCAATTCTTGTAATATCTATGTAATTATAAGAGAATATTTCCTTGTGTTTCTTTAGGAAGGACTTATATACCTATTTTTCTTCAAAAGTCATGGTCTCATTAATCAAAGTGGGTCGTGGATCTTCCTCTATACCCAGATTTATTTCTCTGAGTTCATCGATGGTGGTGGATACACCTTCCTCAAATGATAGAGGGAGGTCCCAAAGGTATTCCTCCTCTTCCTCTTCCTAATGATTTGCCTCTTCCACCTCTTCCTGGGAAGTAGGTTATGAAGTAAGTTTCTCAGAGTTAGGGGTGAGTCGACATTTGGATGTTCAGAAGATAAAGTGACTATTTCACCCATTGAAGTGACAACTTTTTCAGCATAGTTGATGTGATGGGGATTTTTTGAATATTTGGGGATGTAATGAATACATTTTCATCTGGGATTTCATTACTACTCTGAGAGTTGGAAACTTTTCTAGTGCTATCGAACTCAATTTTTACAACTGAAATCACAGGAGTCACTAAATGTGTGCTCAAATTCAGACCCACCTCTTTGATTTGATTAATGTCAAACACATGCTCTGTACTGACCAGATTGAAAGGATTTATCAAAATCATCTCCAGACCATTCGAGTCATTGATTAGAGCAACATCATCAGTCATGGACTATTTCCCTTCCCTATGGTAGAATCTTGTGTTAATTTATTGTGATTCATAGGATTTAAATGGGGATTTTCCAACATATAATGTCCCAATTTAACCATTTATAGAATATTTGAGGCATTGTTGGTATAAAAAAGGGGTATCTGCATTCTGATGTAGCCAGGGTCTTCTCAGTAGAACGTTGAAGGTCGTATCCTGCTGAACAACCATGAATTCTGAGTCAGACATGAGATTCTTGAACTGAGTTTTGAGTTTTATTTTCCTAAGAGGATTTTTCTCATTCTTTTCATAACCCTGTAATATTAGAGTGGAGGGGGAAAGGTGAGAATTTTTGAAACCCAGATGATGATGTTTCTCAAACAGAATTAGGTTGAATCTGAAGTTGTTGTCAATGACGGCTCATCATATATCAATGTCATTTATCCAGCTAGATATATATAAGGGTCTAACATGTCCCTTTTTCATTCCATAGGATCATTCCTTAAACGATATAATTTAGTAGTAGAAACTACAACTTCAAATTCTTGAGGGCTTGAAAATGACTCTATGGGTGCTTCCTAGAGGTCTTTTGATAGACTAAGAGAATCCAAGATTGGAAACTTATCCAAAAGTATGGATAATTGCTTAAAAATATCATTCTTTTGATCCATAGGTCTGTTCTTCCTAGAATGGGTATTCTCTTGTGTAGGTTCTTTAGGAACTTAAGTACTTTATGTGGACAGATCATCTCTTAGAATAGGAACTAGAGGTTCTTTTTCTCTCAGTATATTAGGTCGAATAGATCTTTTTGTATGCCAGGGTTGATTAGGTGATGGCGTATCCTTTAGCTAATCTTATATAATGGTTGTGTTGGGAAAAACTAAAAAATGTGTGGGGGAACTTTATTTCTCCTACTAAGTTCATTGGATATCTCTCCCATGAGTTTCAACTTTGTAAATAGTTCCATCAGGGATGTGATTAGAATAGTGACTCTTAGAACGAACACGTATTCCCTTGTATCCTCGAATCTAATGGAATATTCCCCTAGTTACCTAATCGAATATAGGTAATTTGGGTTCATATTATCACTTGTCATCTAATAAGGGATCCATTAAGTAAATAAAATTAATGTAAGTGAAGATCAACTCCTCATCTGATAAATTTTCCATCTAGCGGGTTAACCCTTGTATTGTTTGGTAGGGTGGTTACCATACTTCTGGGACTATAAGAATGAAATCCACTAAAGTTAAAAGAAAAATTCAGCATTATAATAGGATCATATTCCTATGTTTACTTATTTATCTTCTATCTGTGTTATTTCTTGGAAGACTGGATCTCAGAGGATTGAGTTGTTGAGGAAGTCAGTTGTGACACAGCGAAAGCGGTCAGGGGCATAGTCAGCTACTTCAACTATTCTTAGAGGATATTATGAGTCCTATTGATCATATTTATGAAAATATAATTGTTGAACTTATATTAACCCTTTCTATTAATATCCTATCATCCATTATTTTCCTTTGGATCAGTAGAAAAAACATGTGCTACTTGATCAGGTGGCCTTTCCATCTTTACTTGCCTATAGTCCACCATCTTTTGTAGGATGTATTTCAAAAAAACTCCTATATTTTGTTCCCCAATGCTCGATGGAAGGTAAAATAGTTTGGGAGATCTTCTTAACCATCTTTTTTGGGCTTCTTTGGTTTTGGTAACTTGATCAAGTTGTTCTCCAATACTGAGATAAAGTAGTTAGGGACATGTTCACTTTGAAAAGAAGAGAAATTGTTCTTAATCTCCTCATGCTAATTTCACCTCTACTTTATTTGATCATATTGATGAGGTGGGTTTTGTTTTTTATGATTAATGGGTAGAGTATCATGATTTGGTGTAGGCTTTGGAGTGGGAGTGGGTGCAGAAGCCTACTTAATTGTAACAGTGGCGGCCTCTGTTTTCCCGCATTCTCTTTCCCTAAGCTAATAGAATTAATCTAGACTTAGACTTAGTTTTTGTGATGGATTATTCCACTCTTTGATAAATATTGGTGAGGTCCCAAAACCCTCCTATATATTTCATATGGATGAGTGGTGTGTGCAAATCATCATGAAGATTCTCTATAAAAATAGGAAACAAGTATTCTTTAGGAGGTTGTAGGTTTAAGGAGTATGTCAGCCCCTTCCATTGAGCAATGGAATTTGAGAAACTATTATTCTCCAGATGTTTTCAGTTTGAGAGTTTGAGGAATATTTACTTCTATAATGTTGATCTAAATTGGAATAGAAACTTGTGATGGAGATTTTCCTACCCCATAATTAACCGAGCCGACAAACTAGTATACCATACAAAGGATGGTCCCTGTATTAATTTTACAAAGCACCTGAGTTTCGCTACCTATTGTTGTTCAGGGGTCCCCATCATGGGATCACAGTGGGACATGAAATGTGTCAAGTGTTGCTACGGGTCCCCATAGTTGAAAATTGGGAATATAGGATTCCTAAAGTTCAATGGTGGAAGAGTTGAACTAACCCATTCGGGGTAAGGCTTCTTATCTAGTTGCACTGGTGAACATCATTCCTCCATGGATTCCAATTGATCTATTAGCAACTCAACAATATTCATGAGATCTTAAGGAATGTCTAGCTAAGGAGGAGATGGAATAGGATTAGCAACCGATATGGCCATCTATAGAAGAACTGCTGGTATCTGTCATGGGTAACCTATAGGGGTAGGTCTGTAAGGATGAGTCTTGCCTTATTCTATCTATATACCCAATGGGAGGAACTCTCTGTCCACTATTTCAGGGTCCAAGTATATTGGTGGTTGGTATCGCACATTGATCAGATGTTCCAGATTCATTTTAGTTGTTGTAGCAATATCTCTTTGTTGAGTTGCACCAATTGGGAGTGTGAGTTAAGGATATTCTTGTAGAACATATCCAATAGGAAGGCTACATCAGAGTAGTTCTACATTGAGTCTTATCAATTATTTATTCTCTTACTCTTATCAAGTGAATATTTCCTCAAGTGTAAGGGGATCAACCCCTTCAAGAGGTGGGTGAGGCACAATATTACCTTTTCTTTTTTCCTTGTTGGGTTCTCTTTGATGATGTAATACTAGATTATTTGAGGTAATTCCCAAATTTAGGGAAAGTCTCTTGTTCTGAGTACACACACCTCCTTCAATTGTTGCAGTGTGGATTTTATTATGAACTGAGACTTCCTCCTCTTATTCCTCCATATTGGTCTTGTGTTCCATGGGATCTTCAAGTGAAGTGTTGATGGAAATCACTAATGTGTACTATGTTTTAATCCTTTTATCAGTGTTTTTGTGAGACTTTATTTTCCTATTCCCTCTATGATTCCTTATCCACTCCTTTTCTAGTTCTCTAGGAGTTGTTTGGTGGATGTTAATATGAAGGGAATCTCCAAAAAATTTAACCATGCATGTACCCAATGAAAACATCAAATCATGGGATGGGAAAACTATGAGGATTCATTATGTAGTGTTCCCCTATAATTATAAGAAGACTGACTGCCACTAATGAGGAGGTTGTTGAGGTAAAAAATCACCCATCTCTGAGGACTGGGGTTGTTCCCATTCCACTTTCACAACTCTTCGGGCTTGGTTTGCTAACATCAAAGGTTGCATTGAAAAATCCCCTAGCCTTATGGGATGGTGTTACTCCTGGATTTCCATGTATACTGATATTATAGCTTCCCTTCTGATTTTATAGAGTTTTTTTTGAACGTGGGTTGGGTGCATCATTTAGTATGCACCTGAATCACCCACTTTAGAAGATCGTTGTGTTATTTGTAACATTTGGGATATATGATGACTAACTTCACTTAAGAGAGAGTCCTTCTAAATATTTTTAGATAAATGACACAAAAGTATTTCAATAGCATGCTCTCTTCTGGACTGACGTCTATGGGAGTCATTTAGGGCTTGTTTTTATTGATCATATCATCAGTTGTGAATAGATTCTATTTGTTGAAGTTGTCCTAAAGCTATGAAATTTCATGATAACACCTTCGGTGGGATTTATTGGTTGGGGAGCGGGGTGAAATGTAACACTCCATGTTCACCCAATCCTCTGATATGAACACCAGATGAGGTATCTAATATCATCTATCACAATATTTTTAACACGTTGAGGCTTACATGTTAAAGGGATTATTTTCATTTCTTGAACTTTGGATGACATGTATTCAGGAGAACTTCCAATTCAATTTTTCATTTCATCCCTTCTATTACCTTGAAATGACTTTGATACTCATCATATGGAAATATTTTTTATCTCAAGTGACGAAGATTGTTCCATATATTGAGGTGGATAGTGTGCACACAATATTCTAAAAATACCTCTAGAATACTATATTGAGGAGTGGATAAAGGCCAGAACATGATAGGTATTTCGTCTTTAGCTAGTTTTTTCCTCATATTTAGTGTGACTTATTAATCTTTTTCCAGAGTCTCCTTGACCTGTTCTAACAAAATCTTATGCTTTCCTTCTATTTAATCATAAACAACAAGACTGGTAGGGTCTTACTCTTTCACAGTGGAAGGTATATGATCCAAGGGTGGTTCATAGAATGATTGTCACCTTAGTTTTTCTTCCAAATAAGAAAGGATTTCACTTGTCAATGATAAGGAATCAAACATGTATGGCCTTATTTTCCCAAGTTCCTCATGGTAGGATGGATTTCTCATCATTAAATTACTAAGGGGAATACCCTTCTAATGAAGTAAAACACTACTTCAGATAGAACTTTCATAGTTTATTCCATCATGGGGAGGATTACCATGGTGTATTATAGTAAGGGGAATTCCCTATTAATCATTTATCTTTTTTCCATGCGGAGGGATATCATCACTCTCATCATGATATGGGATCTTGAGATCGACCAGATGATGAACATGAAGCAAACCTTCATGGTGAAGTGTCTGGGGAGGACCTTCTAAATTACTGTTAATGCTCCCATAATTTGGTAATGGGAGATTAAGATCTTGAGATACCACAAATAATAATCTGAGTGATTCAAGAACTCTATCATTGGGTAGAGAAAGATCATAAATCAAATCTTCATTTTCCAGTTGTCTCTGGTGAGCCTTCTTTTTGGATGACTTCTTGTGAGAGACTAGGGACACTTGCTAGGTAAATTGGTTTTTAGGTATGGAAGCTTTCTTAACTAGCTCTCATGCTTCTGTTGGAGTTTTCTAACAGGCTTCTTGAATTTTGGAAGGGGTTTGTGCCTACCTTGGAGTGGCCTTTGTAATGGGTCAATTACCTCCTATTGGAATGTGTATCTATTCTTGATCCGATTTTCTATACATTGTGGGGTAGTTTGATAAACAAACTTCCTATATGGGAGCATAGGTATGTGTCTACTATGAGGTGACATGCTGATAAGCCACCTCATTTCTGGGGACGGAACTGTGTGTTTATACCTCTGTGAATATTATTGTCAAATTTATAGTGTCCTGGAAGGTCTATAGGATGTGTTCGTTGATTTGCATCTTCCATTTCACTAGTTATAGGATATTCTTGGTGAGTTCAGAAACTAGAACAGGGATATATACCCATTTTGTTTTTGGATCAGGGGTGGGTGTTTTCTCTTATCATCCATTTCCTACCAGTGGATATTGAAAGTACTTAGGTATGGGGGTAGAGAGTTGGTTTTATCCTTTATTAACCACTGAGACTTTCTAACTAACTTCTCTGGGTGATGGAATATGAGTATGCTAGCGGGCTTGATAAGTGTAGGCAAGTGTGTGTGCCTTCATGCGGTTTGTCACTGGGTTCGACCAGCATACTTTTTTGGACACTTCCAAGCAAGGTTGCTGGCGAGATTGATTGATGTGGGTGGGTGTATGTGTCCACTCATGGATTGTCTCCAAATTTGAACAGTTGCATTCTTAGAATATTGTTAGATGAGTCTGGTGGCCAGCTAAATTAGTGAAGGTGGGTGTGTGTTCCCACTCATATTTTTCCATCAAATTATATTGTTGGATTTATCTAAAGGGGAAATAGATGTAGATTTGTTCTTTATTGGCCATTTACTGCCCTCATTGGTCCATCTTATGTGCCCAGTTCTTGATGACCTGGTTTAAACTATCAAGGATGACACCCTCATAATGTTGAGGGTTCAATTCATGTGACATTGGTGGCAGTGACTGTTGGTAGGATCCCCTTGGAAGGACCCATGTGTCTTCTGGATGAGGTCATCTGTGGCCTCTTGATCCACCTCCCTAAAATAAGGGAGGGACTAGTTGTTTTGTTTTAGGGATAAGCTTCTAAAATGGTTGAAGAAGAAAATATGTTTCATTTTCTTCTAGATAACTAGACATCATTGATTGGATTATTGGTGGGGATTTTCAATCTATAGGGCCTTTCGGGAAGCATCCAAGGTCAGGATGGTACTATTATGACAATACTTTTGAACCAGTGTGTTCAAGACCCAGCGTTGAAGACGCTAGGTTGGTGGTAGTGTCTGATGCTTGGATTAGGACCCAAAATTAATAGTAGTTTGGAATGAATCTGTGAGAGTTGGTATGAAACCATTTGGACTGAAGGGAGATCTTTTTTGAAGTTCTTGGAATATATTTGGCAAACACAAATAAGAAAATCCCATCAAAGCAGCATCTCATTTAAATGAATACATTCATGATTTATTGTCTTGTTTTTTCCTCCTTTATTTTTAGAGAGAAATGGGTGAGTAACACCATCATCTTGGCTAAGGATTCACATTGGGTTCACCCTTTTTATTTTTGAATAAAAATTAGTCGTCCAATGATTGATTGTAGGGGGTTGAATTTTGCACAATAATTCATGTCGGTTTTACTATTTCTGAATGGTTTCTGATGGTTTTTTTTCATGGAACCAGAAAAACCCAACGGTTCTATATCCATGCTGACTTAGGGACCTTATTTCCAAAGGTAGGAACTTGTTGGTAGGTTTTTCCAATGATACTGAATAACTTATATTGGTCGAGAGGATGGATTCAGCCTCATCACACCCTTTTGGGGGAAATTATTTCCTACTATGGGACTCTCTTATATATTTAAGATATTTTTGTGAATCCTTCATATATTCCCAAGTATGACATGGCTCTCCCTTGAAATTAACAATAAATTATTAGTATGTATGGAACTTAGAATCATCTATATATATCTAAGGTTCTTCATCAATGGAGATATCTATATGTATCTAAGGTTATCCATCGATGGTAACCTCTTATGTATTGATTAGAGATTTTTTTTCATTATTATTAAAATGTTGGTTTTGAGCCACATAGTGGGGTGCTCGGGAGTGTATCATTCTCCAAGAAGATTGGAGTTGTTTTGATGTTGGGATCAGACCCATAAGATGGGCCTCCTACATATCCTTGTGAAATGAATCAAAACCCACATAGTTCGGTGCCACTTAATGAGACACATCATACATTTTAAGGTCATGTGATAAGGACCAAACCGTTCAGTTTAGCATCATGTGTCAAGGACGTCTACGCAAAAGGCGTCTAGTCAAATTTTGGTGTAGGGCTTATTCTAAAGAGGCCTAGGGAACCTAAAAGGAATATAAATTCCTAGGTTGTATAAGAATATACTAGGAATGCAACCTATAGAGAATTGGGATTGATTTGGTTTGTTGGGTTTGGACCTTAGGGAGGCTTCCTATAGATCAGATTTAGATAGAAATCAAATCTCACACAGTTCGGTTGTGAAGACCCGTGTCTATGGGGGCCCTCAGTTTTTCCTTGTAGGGGATTATGGACCTTTGAGAGTATTGAGTTGGGGAATATTCCTAAGTAATAGTCCATGGTGATTTGGGAGGTTTGGTTGGGCCTTATTCCTAAGGATTATTCTCTTTAAATGAGTGTGGTGACACAGTTGGGGAATATTTCTAAAGAGGATTCCCTTTTGGGGGTCTTAAGGTGAAATGGTTGGGGTTTATACCAAGTAGGAGACCTATATAGGGATTGGGGATTACTGTTGGAATGATTACCATAGGTTGGATTTCAGGGATTATTCTAGAGGAGGATACCCTGGTGTTGGGATCGTATGGATATCATGATTACCACCAACCTCTAAACCCATGTGAGTCATGGTCAGTGTGAGAAACAAGAGGAAGCGGAAGATCCATCAAACCACCCAATCCTTCTCGTGTCGTTGGAAGATGGTGGGAAAATGGGAGAAGAATAAGGGGGCTATGATGTGTCCCTTCCCTCCCATTATTGTACCATGGCATAGAGAAAGAGGAAGGAATGAATAAGGAGATGTCTTGCAAGAAAGGTTGGGGCTTACTCCAGGATGGATTACCTTTGAATTGGTTCTGGGGAAGAGGGGAGGATCTCATTACATGTATCCCCACCTAGAATAAGAGGCATCAGGTCTTAGAGATGATGAGTTAAGGACATGTCCTTAACCCTCATACCTAATCCTGAGGGATCCTTAACACCACCCCCAGGGTTGGGGTCCTCATGACTGAAGGAATACATACTCACATGCACCTTGAAAACCCTACCCATTAAGTAGGAAAAGTAAGGGACACCTCTGACTAGAGGAAATAATATCCAAATGGGAGACACATTGGTATGCCTCTTTCCATGGTTTTTCAAGTTTGGAGGATTCGGTAGAGGTTTCAATTTGTTCTCTCTTAGATTAGGGATCCAAAGGAAGAGGGGCCCTACCATTGGTGGCTTGGAATAGGTCCTAAGAGGTGGATCACATGGGGTAGAGATTGGTTGATCCAAGGGGGTCCCATGTAGGGTAGGCCTGTTCAGATTGAAAGGGATTCACGCATGTAGTCCTGTAGAGTTGAAGGTGTTTTGGGTGGTGGACCACCTAGGAAACAACAAATGGGATAGGCTTTGCTCATGGCTTCAAGGGTTTCCTAATTTGTTCCTATAACTATATCACACAGGTCCCTATTTAAGGATGGGGACCTCATACTAGTGTTCATCAACCATGGGGAAAAGGGTTCTTCATGTAGGTGTTATGTATTTCAAACCCTGGGAGGACTTTGGTTCCAATACCCCCCCCCCCCTTAATTCCCTCATCTCTCAGGTTTTGGAGAGCTACCTGAAAGGTTTATGAGGGCCTAGGCGAAGGACTAGGGTGATTAGAGCTTCAATAATTCTTCAGGATTTTCTATTATTCTAAATAAATATCCCTAGGGTCTTATTTATAGGAAAATATAGGACCTTGGGTGAAGGTGTTGGGTCACGTAGGTTTATCTCGTAGGCCAATGTGTAGGTGCCTTCAAGGTTCCACTGGGTGATCTGACTATCTGGGACTACATAGCGCCATTAGAAGTGCAGGTACCCTATGTGCCAACACAACTTTGGTGGGACCTTCACGGCTTACTTGGGTGAACCCACTGCTCCATACCATGGGGGATTCTTCCTCACACCCCTACTCGGGATCAGTGTCGGTCTCTTCACTACCGTCATTAATCCCCATGAAAACTAGACTATTTCACCATGAAATTTCTAGTTCCGGTTGAGGAAATTTTCTATCTCAAAACATGGAACTCCAATATTCTCCTTCTTCTGACATAAAGATACATTTCTAATCAAACTCAAAATTTTGTGTCTAATTGAGTTTTATATCTCGAATTTTGTGGCAAAGTGCATGGACACATTTCACGGTGTTAACTTTCATGCACTCTGATTATGTCATCATGCTTGTATGTTCTTCTTATACTCATTGATGACATTCAATTTTTAATACTCATGTTTACCTTTACTGTGCATTTGAGTCCATCCTTCTTATGTTTCCTTTTGACCATGGTTATAAAGAATTAGGTTTAAAAAATTACGTCTATAAGGGGTTTCATATGGATGATGATGATGACTTAATGTGAAATAAGAAAATTTGGGTTAAGTTAGATAAATACTCATTTAATAACATAGTTATTATTTATGTAGGAGTTTTTCCTGATTCTCTAAAACTCTGAACCTGAAAGGTCCTCAATAATGTAAGTGATCTAGTTTTTTTTCTTTTTATGTTGTTTGGTTTGGATAGAAAAAATTAGGTTACAATTATCAATATCTAAGCTAGAAATGTAAAGTTTCTGATTTCAACACTAGATCCAAGAGTGTGGGCCTTGGGATATTATAGAAATTATGGAAGTTAGAGTTCAAGTTTTATTATATTGTGCTTTAAATTCACATGTTTTTCCTGAAATTAATATAGAACAAAATAATCATGTATAATAACAACAGAATATTCCCAAAATTTGAAATGAATATATAGAAGAATTCCAAAACATTAAATTAAAAGGATCCTATAGTGAAACAAGGCCTATTATTTCTAATTAATATGTGGTATATCTACATGAACTATAAAATTATCATGAATTAAAAATGATCTATTTTCATATTCACAATCCATTAATTGTGATAATTGTGATAAATATTTATAATTCATGAAAAGTGATTTGAATTTAATGAAATAAAATAAATCATGGGACCTAATAGAATTTCAAAAGGGTGTAAAATATTTTGGTGTAAATATTTTTTTTCAAAACCAAGTGTAACTCTGATGGAAAACTTAAATGTTAAAATGATAAATTTTTTAGAAAGTTATTTACTAAATAGGATGGCATAAGATATAATAAAACATTATCACTAGTTTCTAAGAAAGATTCTTTTAGAATTATTATGGAATTGATATCTAATTATGATTTAAAGTTAAAAAAATGGATGTGAAAATATCCTTGTAAATGGGAACATATAGAAATATGTATTTATAAATCAACCAATAGGATTTTCCATTGAATGAAAGTAACATATGGTGTGTAAATTAAAAAAGTAAATATAGGGGCTTAAATAGGCTTCCAAATAAGGGTATCAAAAGTTTAATGATACTGTTGTGTCCTTGAGATTTTAGTAAAACGTCATTGAATGGTGTGTATATTATAATGAAAATTAAAGTAAGCTTATATTCTTGATTTTGTATATTGAAAATATATTTCTTGCTATAAGTGATCTTGGTCTATTAAGTGAGGCTGAGAAAATTCTCTATAATAATTTTAAATTGAAAGATATGGGTAAATCCAAATATTTGATTAGAATGTAAATATTTCATAATAGATCACAAGGTTTATTGTTCTTTTCTTAAAAATATATATTAAAAAATAAATCAATTTTAGATGAAAAAATATTTTACATCACCAGTTCTAATTCAGAAAGGATATGAATTTAATCACAATCAATGTCTCATAATTGATTTGGAATGTAAATAGATAAATGGAATTTCTTATGCATGTATTGTTATAAGTTTTATGTATGTTCAAACATTTACAAGTCTAAATATTAGTTTTGTAGCTCGTATTGGGAAGATACCAAAGAAATCATAGATTAGATCATTATAGAGTTATATATAAATTCATTCAATATAAATAAGTAACAAATGATCGCATGCTTTCTTATAAAAAAATAAATCATCTTACGGTGATTAAATATTTTGATATAGACTTTTTTTACTACGATGATATGAGAAAGTATACTTTTGGTTATGTGTGTGTTTTATTCAGAAGGGAAATGTCATAGAAGAGTGTGAAAAAAGTGGTTTTTTATTTCAACCATGGAATTTGAATTTGCAGCATTCTTTAAAGATGTGGTTCAAGGTACGTGGTTTCTGAATTTTATTTTAGGACTTATAATTTTCTATAGTATTTCCAAGGCCTTAAAAATTTATTATGAAAATTTTGTAGTTGTGTTTCGTGTAGAGAATGAAAATTATTTCATATGTTTAAGGCATATATAATTAATATACTTTCACATTAAGGAGGAGGTTTAAAAATAGAATGTATCAGCTGAACATGTTACCACCAACCTTATGATTGTTAAACCTTTGAGTAAAGAGACATGTTGAAAGTATGGGCATTGGTTTTAAGTATTTTTCAGTATATGTGATGTTAAATTTTTTTAATATATTTGACGATGTAAATAATTATTAAAACTATAGTTTTAAACACATTCATGATTTAGTTTTGTGTTACATATTTTCAATATGTAAACATTATTGAATTATATGATGATAAAACATGTCATATTTAATTAAAACATTTTCATTGGACCAATTATATATATTTCATTTGTTATCCCAGAAAGTAATTAAATGACTCGAGTGGGAGTGAATGAAGCATATAAAAATTTAATCCACCTATAAGTTGAACTTCACTCTTTTTTTATCTTATTCCTAGTATGATTTTATACACCATAGAAATAAAGATTAAAAAAATCAAGCACAGGATGTAGTAATTTTCATAGAGGTTTGGTGTTACCAATGAAAATATATTACTCCTCTCCACTAACACACAATAAGGATTTGATGAGTTTATCTACAAGATCATTTCAAAAATGAATCTTCATAATAGAGTACAAGAAGATGACATTTTAAAGTAAAACATATTATAGATTCTTCTAGGATCTTTATAGAAACACCTTCCCTTGACCACAAACTCACACTAAGTAAAGTTAGTGTGAATGAATTATAAAATAAAAATGATATTACAAAATAGAAGTATAATTTTGTTAACATTATGATTGTAAGGAAGTGATCCAGAGAAGAGAATAGGATTAAAAAGTTTTGTTAGTTTTGGATCCAAATCTAGAATAATATTTAACCAACTTGGTAGTAAATATATATAAAAAAATCAAAAAATAATTATTATAGTTTTTATTTGTTAGAATTGGTTTCTTAGAACCAAATAATTTTAATTTTATTACATATATATTCAATTTATTGAATATTAATTTAATGTCTTATTACATATCGTTCATTGTTTATTCATGTCTTTAATGTAATAATGTTTTATAGTATTTGTCATATTGATAAGGTTATAGTAGTTCCCCACTATGATGAAAACCTTTAAGTTCTATGACAATATTTTTAATATAGCTATCTAGTTGGATGATATATAATGATGATACATATAGTATTTAGACCACCAAGTGTGAGTGTGAGTAAGTGGATGAGGCTTCTTGTCATGAAGTTCACACTTGGTAATCTCCAATATGGGATATTATGAGGAAAAAACTGCTGGTAGGAATTTTGTATGTTTTGGTGTAATCATATATTCCTATCATCAAGCATGTGTAATGGCCATTGGACTTTAATATTATCATTAATGTATGTCATGACTCGTACACTTATATTTTATGACCAAAACTACCATGCCATATGTTGGTGGTAAGTAGGGTATGTTGGGAGTGTCATGATTGATATGTCATTAATGGATAAGTTGGGGAAGGATTTGTATCTTCCATCTTTATGGAAGCTGATATATTGGACCTTTTATTGGAATAGAAACATTTAATTAAATTCCATAGATATGGTGTAATGGTGTGTTTATTTCAGATAGTCAAAGAAAGACGTATCTATTAAATATGTTGATGACACCATTGTGAAACCTGCTTGATGAGATATTATGACAAAGGTATTCTATTACACAGTGAGTGTCTATTTTTGGTTGTCGATGTTGTGACATTATGTTCTTTATCTTGGGGGCTTTGACCTGTTTCTAGATATTAATCTTGGAATTTAGGTAGGATCGCCTAATGTCAATGAGAAATAATCATAGAGGGTCACACACTAAGTTTTTCTTTTGATCTTGGTTAAATTCTATTTGATTTTAATTAATGTAATAAATATTATTCTCAAGTCAAAGGAATAATTTTATTCAAGTTATATTGATCGTATAAATTGAATAAATATTTATTCTTCAGCATGTGAATAAAAATATATTTATTTATGTTATTGAATATTTAATAAATATCTATTCCCCAGTTTGTGACTGAAATATTAATTTATGAATAAAATTTGTATTCGGGTGTTCAATAAATGTAGGAGGAGTTCAAAAGGACCAAGACTGTGTCTGGTGACAAATATTAATTAACATGCTGGTTAAATAATATTTTTTATTGTGTAATTTGGCATGTGCCACAAAATAATATTATTATTATTATGTGTCATGGGGTTTATTAAGGGTAATAAATGTTATTTAATGGATGACATGAAATTAAATAATATTTTAACCTAAATCATAACTCTATAAATAGACAGTTATGTCTATTGGGTAGTGTATCCAAAATTGAGAATAGATAATTGTTGCATGTAAAAAATTCTCTATCAAATCCTCCTTCTCTCTCCCACTTAAAACAATAATCAGAAGAGATATTTCTTCAAGACTAAAGAATGAGCGATCAAGAATGAATGGATGCAAGACATTCAACTCGTCGCGCTAGCACCCGGGTATCGAGTGGTGTTACTCGGTGATCATAGGAGCACGTGTGGATCACCTCTAGAGGTATTCTATACTTGGATCCTCACAACACAACGAAGGTAATCCAAAAGGGACTTTTCTAATGATCAATATTCACCAACGAATAAAGTTCTTAAGCCCAGGTATTTTATATCTTGAAATATTAAATAATTTAATTATAAATTTGACATTCAATATCCTCCATCTTGGTTTCAAGAAATGATTATTAAAAAATAATAATATATCACCCACCTCTACAAACTTCCACTATGCCCAGAACCAATAAATGGTATCAGAGAGGTCATGTTTAGATTTATAATTATTTATTTGATTGTTGGTCTATATGAAATGTCGTTAAAAATTCATTTCATGTTATTTTTTCTTTAATAAAATTTGAATTAACATGGTATAGGCATATTAATTTTATTCATTCAGTGTTTCATTTTCTTAAAGATCTAATAATAGATAAATATTTACTAGAGATTCCATCGGGAAGTGCCAAATTTTTTGCTAGAAAAATAGGGTTACACCGTGTGTAGCCGGAGTATATGTCATGTACCCATGCAAACCGCACCTGGATCCATTGAGTAGTTAATTAAATGTGGTGCATTTAATTAACACTATGTGTTGACCAGGACAACTGGTGCATGGTATGTTGGATTACATGTTGTGTAGATGGCATACACATCATGTAATCTATACGATTTAGCAGTGTAAATCACACAATCTGTGTGGTCATTATACACAAAAAACCATGTGAGACTGATAACCTAGAGAATATATGTTATACATGATGTGTATGTTGTTGTGTCCTGGGCCCAGGATTGTTGGGCCCCCGCCAGGATTGTTGGCGCCTGTGCCCCGGTAACCAATCCCACATCGGTTGTGGAGGGAGATTGGTGGGTGCTTGAAATTCCCGTGCCTACCTTCCCCTCAGCAACGCGTTTTAAAGCCGTGAGGCCTGGGATAGCAACTGGGCCAGAGCGGACAATATTGCTGGGCCGAGGGATCCGATCCATCAATTGGTATCAGAGGGTGGTTGGTCTCGGGACCGGTGTGGGCTTGGGGGGGGATGTTGTGTCCTGGGCCCAGGATTGTTGGGCCCCCGCCAGGATTGTTGGCGCCTGTGCCCCGGTAACCAATCCCACATCGGTTGTGGAGGGAGATTGGTGGGTGCTTGAAATTCCCGTGCCTACCTTCCCCTCAGCAACGCGTTTTAAAGCCGTGAGGCCTGGGATAGCAACTGGGCCAGAGCGGACAATATTGCTGGGCCGAGGGATCCGATCCATCATATGTGGTGTACATGGTGTGTAGTTTATCAAATACCATGTCCAAATAAAACAATAATCTTCTTGGTGAGAAAATCAGACACATGGCATAAAGGATACATGACGTGTATCTAGCTTATACATATTGTGTGATCCCACCGAGATACACGAAGAAGACCCATGTGAGAATCTCAATCACATGGAAAGAAAATACACATCATGTAGTTGGCATGCACGCATCATGTAGTCTATCCAAGTCAACACGTTGAATCCCCAAGCATGTAACTCAGATACACGGCAACTGAGATACACAGCGTGTAGTTGGAGTACACACCATGTAGTCTCCCAAATAATAGTAGAATTAAATTACATTATAATTGAATATTATAGCATTAAAACCTTATTTTATTGATTTTCATAAAAAAAATTGACAATTTAATAATTTTTTTAAATATTTTTAAATGTTCAGTCAATTTAATATAATAAATATATATTAATTGGTTCTACCGTTTATTTTATAAGAATGTCATAAATGATGGGTATCTCCAATTAAGTTTTGATTATCTTGAAGATAAAATTTAATTAATTAATTCATTAATTAATTAATGAAAGTGTGTTCATCTTAATAATAATGAATGAATGAATGAATGATAGCCAGTTATTTTTGCGTATTTATTGCATGTATGAATGATCATGAGATTGATCAATTGTAAATGCCTCAACTCCAGTAGCCCAGAGCAGGTTACTTACTTTATTATATTGGTATGATTTCAAGGAATTCATATCCAAAAGGACCGAAAAGTTTATTAGTTTTGGAAAACCATATACAAACATAAGTTTTACATTACAACTTTGAAAGAAAAAAATATAGATATTCCATTGGAAACATCCTTAACTTATAGATTTCCCCTATAATTCATTCATAATATTCATCTTCACATACTGGGAAAAAATAAAACATAATAAATGGGTGATATCATATGCTCAATAAGTGTAAGTAATAAAGAATAAGCATAAATATAAATCAGGGTTAATAACTAATAGTACACATAACATTAAAACAAAATCTTGAGCAAAAATTTAAAGGAATTAAAAGTTGATTAAATAATGACATAATAAAACATAACCATGGATATTCTAATAGTTGAATAATCACATGGAAAATAAATTACTAGTTTCACAATGAGGGATTTCATAATTCCTGACATCATAAACATACTATCAAAGCCTCATCGAAGACACTATACATGATGGGGAAAAACCCAGTCTAGTTTGTCTCAGGAGACCAACCGATGCATCGAAGGGCTATAGAGGGCCCCAACCATCACTTATTGAGTCCAATGAATTACTCATATGAACAAGGATAAACCTAAACAACATATACAGATGAAATTTAAATATCTTTTCCCAATATATAAACATAACCACTAACCATTCTGAGTAGTATGGTGAATCGTATCAAGATAGCACATCCACAGTCAAACTAATCATAAACCATTTAATAAAATATTGAGGATGATAAAAATAATAGATAAAACTAAATAAATAATAAAATTCAACATAGTTTTTGAAATAGATGAAAATACTCCAATAAAATCATTGAGGCATTCTTGAGAGAAATACCCTTTTACTTTTAAAGGAATATTTCTTTTGGAAAAATCATTTATGTTTGTCATGATTGTTTGTATAAAACCAGAAATTAAAAAGTATAGTTTTTAATGATAAAGTTAGTGATTTTAGAAAAATAAAGGTGTATTAAAATATATTATGGATGGTACTTGAAAATAGGTAAGAAATCAAGATGTTCCTTTTAATCGGACTTGCGTATCTGGAAGAAATGAGAAGTGAACCTTGTAAAACATTTATTCTCCCATCAAAGAATGATGAAATTATATCGATATATGATTTTGGAACATATATATATAATTTATAAGAATTATATATAAATAATAAATAATTACATTGGTGTATAGAGGAAGAAATACTAACCTGAATGAAAATGGACTTTTGGTAAGAAAACCCTTACCTTATGTCCGGATGTGTTCTACACTTGACCTTAATATCCTGGATAATAAAATTAAATACATTAATTAATTAATTAAGAAACTTTTATAAATGTAATTGATTTGGAATAATTTTATTAAGTACATTTTTTTATTTTTGATGAGTTATAAGATACAATTTTATCATTCATAAGTGTTCGTTTCCTTGGTTTTCATGATCGGTTCACTTATTTATAAGTAATGGAGTTCATGTAAAATGGGTATAATTCTACAGAATTAGAATTGTATTTCATTGATGAATATTCATAAGTTTAAATTGTTATATTTATAATTTTGATATATGTTATGAGTATGAATCATTAGATAATACATTTAGTGATAATCATTTAGATTATTACTACGGTTATTGATCATAACAAACTCATTTTATTTTATCATTTAGTATTATGTAAATATGTTACTTACAGAACTTAAAAAAGGTTATAATATAAATTTTACAATCTTATTCAACCATTAAAATGGTTTCATGGACAGCCTTTAATAATGTGAAGGAAAATGAAAACTTGTCGTCCTTGAAGGCGATGAAACAACACCTCACGGACAATGTTTCCATTTTTAGAATAAAAGGGAGAGGAGAAGGGGATTGATGATGGATTATTTCATTAGCATAAAAAAATTCAATTATATGTAAGGTAATGGATTTATCATTCTATTTATATGAGGGTAGGTGAAGAGATAATAATAAAAGAAAAGAACTTGAAAAGAAATTAAAAGGAAAAGGAAGAGGATTTTACCTATTGAATTATCCTCCTTGAGAAACTCTTTAGGGAAATGGTTTTGGTATTTTGATGAGACCAAGAGATCCTATAAGTGGGGGTACTTGAGAAGAGTATTGATCAGAAATTTGAAAAGGCTAAAATCTTGGAAGGTGTGAGGAGAACGGGTGGTGAGGGTGGTATTTATAGTGGAGGAGAGGGGTATTTTTTGAATATTTTATTGATTTGTTTATTATTTTGGCTCAAGATTATGAATAGTTTGAGAATTATCATCAAATATTTTAAAATAATGAATTATTGTTCTAGATTATGGGCTTACATCATCCATACATCACCTATGACTCAATAATTCATGTATTTATCATTTATCGTAAATTATCGTACTTTACTATTCACCAAAAATTCAAGTATTTTAGAAAAAAATCCCAAAAAATCACCCTAACCATTTTTCAACGTGTATAATTCAAAAATAAACTCCATTTTATGAAAATAATTTTCTAAATTTGAGAAATTTAATTTTTAATTAAAATCATCATTTACTCGAAAAATATAGTTTTTAAAATTATAATTGATTTTATAACATTCTAGAAAATTAACTAAGGTCTCATTAAATTATCCTAAAATCATAAGACAAAAAATATTTATTTATGAATACATTTTTTTAGAATGAATTTTCTTTTAAATAATTTTATTAATTATAAAATTGTAATTAAATATTTATGACTCACAAAAATACCAACACTTAATTAATAATTTTTAAAATATTCATTTACTTATACTATGATATAATTATATCATAATTTCATTAATAAGATACTTAAATTTTATTTATAAAAACATGGGTGATGTTACTATTCATTCGGTTGATTTACTATTCATAAGGGTCATATTATTATTCCTAAGGTCAAGTTACTATTTCATTGGTATAGGTTTCTTAAATTCTAGAAATACCTATTATTTCATTAATTCTTCATTAATAAAGTTTTTATTATGTTATCTAAGTGATTTTATAAGATTTATAATATATGAAATAAAATTAATAAGGAAAATCTCATTGATAGAATTTTGGGCCATTACATTCTCCCCTCCAACAAAAATCTCATCCTCAAAATTTCCTGATTGTCACCACATAAAAATATCTAGGTAGTTTTTCATCATAAGCTCCTCAGGATCCCACATCACCTCTTCAATTTTATGATTTTTCCAAAGTACCTTTACAAGTTGAGTTGTTTGATTCTTCAACACCCTTTAGTGACTAGAATCTATATAGGCTCTTCATAGTAAGATAAATCAGGTTCCAAATCTATTCCTTCAAAAGTGAGGACATGTGTTGGGTCTGGTATGTACTTTCTTAATAAATATATGATGAATATATTGTGTACATTATAAAGTCTAAGAATAATTTTCAAATGATAATCCACAGCTATAATCCTCTCTAGAATTTAAAAATGACCAATGTACTTGGGGCTTAGTTTCCCTTTCTTCCTAAATCATATAACACCCTTCCATAGAGATACTTTCAAGAAAACATGATCTCCCACTTGAAATTAAAAATCCTTCCTTCAATTATTAGCATAGCTCTTTTTCCTACTTTGAGCTGCTTTAATATGGGTTTGAATAGTCTTTACCTTTTTTATTTTTTTTCTCTACAAGATCTAGTCCCACAAGCTTCCTTTCACCAACTTCATCCCAACAATTTGGTGTACAACATATCTTTATATGAAATGCTTCATATGGTGCCATTTGAATACTATAATTGAAACTATTATTGTAAAAAAACTCTACAAAAGTTAAATATTAGTCCCACATACCTTTAAAGTCAAGTGAGAATGATCTCAACATATCTTATAAAGTTTTGATCATCCTTTCTGATTACCTGTCTGTTTGAGGGTGATAAGCAGTACTCAAATGAATCCCAGTATCCAATGATTTTTTAAGACTTTTCCATAATTTTGATATAAATTTTGGATCATGATCAGACGTAATTGATAGAGGTTCTCCATGAAGTTTTACAACTACATTAATACAGAGTAGTGCAAGGAACTCTTGTGGAAAATCCTCCCTTATAACGAGAAAATATGTAGATTTGGTAAGTTGATCAACAATCACCCATATTGTGACATTATTTCTTGGGGTTTTCGGTAATCTAGTGAAAAAATACATAGTTATGTCATCCCATTTTCATATAGGAATAGGCATATGTTGTATGACTCCTTTAGGATGTTGTCTTTCTGCCTTCACTTGTTGACAGACTAAACATCTTGATACATAATCAGCAATTTTCCACTTCATATTATCCCACCAGAAATGTTCCTTCAAATCACTATACATCTTAGTGATACTAGGGTGTACAAATAAATTCAAACTATGGGAATCATCCAATAACTCCCTTTTTATATCGAGTATAGAGGGAGCACATATCCTCCTCCCAAATTTCAGAATTTCGTCCTCGTGCACGAAGTCTAGAAACTTCCCATCATTTATAGCTTTAATTTTCTTTTGAAGATTCTCATCTTCACACTGAGAAATTTTAATTCTTTCTAATAAATATGGTTGGGAAACCAGTTGAAAAAGTAATGATGTTTTACCTTCCTTGATAATTCTCATATCCAACTTTTCTAGATCTTTGTACACAAGATCTTTGTCAATCCTCATTTTGTTCAGAACTCCATGATCCTTCCTAATCAAAGCATCTACTACTTTATTTTCCTTCCCTGGGTGGTAGTGTATTGAACAATCATAATCCTTGTTTTGGGAAAAAATCCATCAAGGTATCATTGAATCATTTTTGACATGATTGTGTTTATTGAAAAAGTGGGCCTCCATGTTATAGTTGTTGACAAAGGAGACCATGATGTTCAAATTGTTGACAAAGGGGGTTTACATGGTGAGTTTTTGTTTTCCAGATATATTGTTAACAACCTATGTTGTCAATGAATGATGAAATAGGAATGGACGATCTGGAAGTGGTACAAAAAGAACAGATCTAAGGTGGTGTCATTTTCTAGTGTTTGCCAAATTTTTGGGCCTCAAAATCGGAAAATGGGGAAACATGTTTTTGGAAAAGGAAGTTGCGCACAAGATCTGAGGTGGTTTAGAAACTTGCGCTCAAGGTAAGTTTCGTGATCAGAATGATGAAAAATGGAAAAGTCGTGAAGCGCGTGAAAGATTTGAAAATGTGTATGAAAGATGAGGTTGCACGAAAGAAACTTGTGCGCCCAATACGACATCAAATTGGGGTTTGCGTGCTCGAAGAGGAACTTGCATGAAAAAAGTCGAATCTTTCACGTAGGGGTCAGCGATGCCTATAAATAATAAGTGAACCCCCTCATTCAAAAAATATCAACACATAGAGAGAATCTGAGCTTCAGATCGTGTAATAATTTCAAGCAAAGGGAGTTTCACGTAAGAGTTTAGTTACGCAAAAAGATTGAAGTTGCGCACAAGGGGTGTTTCGTGAAAAAAGTAGAATCTTGCGTGCAAGGAATTAAAGTTGCGCGCAAGATGCAGTAAGGGTTTCACAAAATATTTAGAGTTACCCAGTAGTACTGTGGTAAAGTGGTATTCATCAGTGGATTAAAGTGGGACATCAACATAGCATCTATCTATAAAAGAGGATGTATTCATTAGTGCTAATTAAGATACCTACTAGTCTATAAACTGTGAGTGGATATTATAAAGAAGTATTAAGATCACTTGAGTTGATAGAGTAGTGATTTCTCAAATTGTGAATGGTTGTAAACCAGTAGAGACAGTGAGTCCACTTCGAACTTGTAAACAGCAGTGTGCTTATAGTGGATTTGGTACATCAGCACATCACTAATATATGCTCCTTGGACGTAGCCCAGTGAGGGTGAACCAAGTAAAATTTTTGTGTTCTGTCCATGCTTTAATTTTTGTTCATACTCTGCACTAGGAAGGAGAGAGAAGAGAGTTTTTTCCAACGACGAAACAAGATCAAAGGGGCAGTTGTTTTAATTTATCATACCCTGATTCACCCCCCCCCCCCCCCTCAGGGTATCTAGCCTAGTGGACCTAACAATTGATATCAGAGAGAAAGGTTGTTATCAGTGTTTCTCTCTCAAATAGAGGGAACCAATCACAAAGGGATTCTGGTCTTCAACGAGAACAATTTTCAGCTATGGAAGAATCAGATGCAACACTACTTTCTATCTTTGAGAATGGATGTGTTCACAGCAACAATGCATGGCATAACTGCCGATATTAACAGTGGTGCATTATTGGAAGCCGATCGAAGAGAATTAGATACTAATTCCAAGGGAATCAATGCTTTAGGGGGAACCCTATCAAATTCTATATATACAAAGGTGATGTTATGAAAAATATCACATGCTATGTGGGAAAATCTATTGAACATGTATAAAGAAGATTCAAAGGTTAGAGAGGAAAAGATGCAAGTGTTGTGGAACAAGTATGAAGATTTTAGAATAAACCTGAATGAGTCTGTTGATGCATTCTTTGATAGGGTAAATGTTTTAGTGGAAGACATGCGAGGTCTTGGAGTAGTTATTGAAGACATAAATATTTTGAAGCGCATCTTGAAGAAACTTCCACCTAGTTTCAATCCGAAAGTTTCAGTTTTGGAAGATAAAGACCCAAAAGAGCTGACATTGGATAACCTCCACAGCACCCTTGTTGCATATGAAATGAGAAATAATGATAATGATGTTGTGGAAAAGGGGAAATAGAAAGAGGTGACATTCAAGGCCATGAAGAATCTCACCATTGAAGATTTTTAGGAAGAAAAAGAGACAGATGAGGTGATTTCATTCCTTTCCTTGAATATTCAATGAGGAAAAGTGAAGTTCAAAGGTAAACTTCTCCTTTCTTGCTTTATATGTGGAAAATTTGGTCACCTTGCTGCAAGGTGCCCCAAGAAGTTTTAAGAATATGAGGAGGATGAAATTGAAATTCACAAGAAGAAGAATTCATCCTATGTGAAAGGCAAGAAACAATTCAAGAGAAATTTCTTTAAGAAAAATAATCTTCTCTCATAAGAATGTGGTAGTTCAGATGAGTTTGAGGTTGAAGAGGTTGAAGAGATAGAGAACTGCACAGATCGTGGAGAAAATGCTATGGTGGCAGTTGTCAGTAGATCTCAGAAAAAGGAAGAAACTGACGCTGATGAAGAAGAAGAATAAATTGAAGGAAGAGTCGACATGGAAGCTGAATTAGAAGAATCTCTTGAATATATATATATTTGGAGAGATAGAAAACTAAGAAATACAACAAGGTGGTACATGATGCTAAACTCTACATGCAAAAGAAGGAAGAAGAGAAGTTTGATCTGATAAAAGAAATTGAAAACCTTAATTTTTCTAGGCTAGAGAGATCAGAAAAGGTTGATGAATATAAAATCAAGGTTGAAGAACAGAAAAGGGAGATTGATGGATTGAATAACACAAGGAAAGATCAAATAAAGCGTATTGAAGAACTTGAAGGAGAAGTTGTCAGTTTACGGAAAAATGTTAAGTATCAAGAAAAACTCTTGACTCCTACTGAGACATAAGGAAAGAAAATCACTCAGAAAACCAAGAAGCTAAAAGTGGAGCATAGTGGTTCAGCAGAAAGGAATCATCAATTATGTTTAGATGCTAAGGTCGATGGGGGGCTTGATCAAAAACAAAAAGTTGTGGAAATTGAAGTCAGACCGCAAGCACCCATTCCAATATTAAAGGTTGATTTGGTCACAAAGCAGAATCGAAATATTTAGATATCCCAAGGGGAAACTAGAAGTGCAGAAGTGAAATGAAGTAATGCACCTTATATCAGGTGTTATTGTTGTGGAAAGATGGGACATTCATAGTATGTATGTTCCATAGCCAAGAGATATCAAAAGACATAAGAACAGAGGTGGAAACCAAATAGAGAATGGTTCTCTAGAACATATTTCTAAGGACACTTTTTTGGGTGCAAAGTATTTGGGCACATGGTTAGATACTGTACATCAACCATACAGAGGAATGTACCAAAGCATAATCAAAATTTTCTCAAGCAGCAGATCAATGCACCAACAGGTGAGTTGAAAATGAAAAATAGATTTGCATATTTGCAATATGAAGTCGGTCCATCGAAGATCAGCAGTCTCAATCTATACCGAGTGTGAAGGAAAAAATATGGACTAAGAAGAAAAAGGATGAGAAAGGAGTGGTGGCAGAAATTTCCCTTAAAGCATCAGACTATTATGGTGTGTGGATCCTTGACAGCAGTTGCACATCTCACATGATAGGTAATAAGGATCTTGTTACAGGCATAAAATATGACAAAGAATAAGTTTTCAAGTTTGGAAATGATGAAGGGGTGAAGATTATTGGCTTAGGAAAGGCCGGGTTTGGGGGAAAAGAGATGAGACATGTTAATGTCTTAGTAGTAGAAGGACTCAGTCACAGTTTTCTCAGCGTCAGTCAACTATGTGACTAAGGACATTCTATAAGGTTTACTAAGAATGTTTGTATTTTCAAAGGAAGAGACAGGGCAGTGGTTCTACATGGAAAAAGAACAAAGGGAAATGTCTAGCTGGTAAGTGGAGAAGAAGATATGTACTTTCTATTCAGAGAGGAAGAAAACAAGTTGTGGCATAAACGACTTGGTCATTTATGCCAATCATCTCTAGAAGATTTGGTAAAGTGTGATGCAGCAAGATACCTCTCTAAACTATCACATGATTGTACTTATACATGAAATGCATGCCAACAAGGGAATATCATCAGAAATATGTATAAGTAAAAGGAAAATAAGTCGGCAAGAGTGCTTGAATTGGTGCATGCTGATGTTTGTGGGCCTATCACACCAAGAGAAATTGACGGAAATAGGTAATACATTATTTTCATTGATGACTATAGCAAAATGGCATGGGTATTTATTATTTTCCATAAGTTTGATGTGTTCAGCTGCTTAAAACAGTACCGGAGGAAGTGTGAAAGGATGCTTAGAAAGAAAATTATGAAGTTTTGTACTGACAATGGTACAGAATTCACAAATAGTCGGGTGGAAGAATATCTTGAGAAACACGGGATAAGGTATAAAGTTTCCTCAGTAAGAACTCCCCAAAAGAATAGACTGGTTGAGAAGAGAAATAGAATCATCAATAACATTTCTAGAACAATTCTTATAGAAAAAGACTTACCAGAGAGATTCTGGAAGTAAGCAGTGTTGACATCGGTCTACATATCTACAAAGCTTTTTTGTGTCCAAAGGAAGGAAAGACTCCATATGAGATGTGGTACAGAAAGAAGCCAACATTGAAATACTTTCAAATATTTGGAAGTAAGTGCTTCATTCTCAATAAGCAAAAACATAGGAAATTTGAGTCATGTGGAGATGAGGGTATATTCCTTGGATACTTAGGAAAAATCAAAGCATACAAATGCTTTAACAAAAGGCTGGGAAAATTAATTAAGAGAAATGATGTCACTGTAGTAGAGAATGAAGAGAGAATTCAATATCACAACGAACAATCTCCTGATGAAAGTGATGAGGAGGAAAGAAACCCAGGAGGAGAAAAAGTGGCTGATTCTAATTCAAAAGAAGATATTTATGATGATCATGAAGAATAAAAATTTGTATCTACACAGAAGCCAAGGAGTTGAGCTAAAATTGATAGGCAGAATATCATTGGTGATCAGTCAGCTTCATTTCAGACAAGAATAATTAAATCACTACAGCAGGCATCTTTCCTATCTCAGGTAGAGCCTAAATGCTTTACTGATGTAGCTTAATATGAAAATTGGATTCAGGCTATGAATAAAGAGCTAGATCAGATTGAGAAGAATCAGATGTGGTAGATTGTTTCGAGTCCAGCAGATAAAAATTTCATCAGGGCTAAATGGGTCTATCACAACAAGATGAATGAAGATGGCACATTTATTCACTACTGGAAATTCAGGCTATATCCACGGTTCTAAACCGTGGCTATAGGCCCTAAAACCGTGGCTATAGGTAATAGCCACGGTTTCTCAAACCGTGGCTAAGTTTGGCGTGGCTATAGGCCTAGACCTATAGCCACGGTTCCAAACCGTGGCTTTAACACTATAGCCACGGTTCCAAACCGTGGCTTTAACACTATAGCCACAGTTGCAACCGTGGCTATACTAAAGGCCGGACAGACTTAATTGCCACGGTTTAAAACTGTGGCATTATGTCTATAGCCACGGTTAATAACTGTGGCAATAAACCAATAGCCACGGTTTAAATCGTGGCTATAGGGTGTCCAAATCCATAAAAAAATACCCCCCAACCCCCCCCCCCCCCGACACCCCCTGGACACCCCCTCGACATCCCCTGGACACCCCCCTGGACACCCCCCGGCCACCCCCCTGCCACCCCCCTGCCACCCCCTGCCACCACCCTGCCACCCCCCTGCCACCCCCTGCCAGTCCCCCCCTGCCCCCCTGCCACCCCCCCTGCTAGTCCCCCCTGCCCCCTGCTAGTCCCCCCCTGCCCCTACTAGTCCCCCCCCTGCCACCCCCCTGCTTGTCCCCCTACCACCCCCCCACCCCCTGCCCCCTCTTGTCCCCCTGCCAGCCCCCCCCCCTCCCCCTGCCTGGACACCCCTCCCCCCCTGCTGGACACCCCTCCCCCTACTGGACACCCCTCCCCCCTGCTGGACACCCCTCCCCCCCCTGTGCTGGACAGCCCCTCCCCCCCTGCTGGACAGCCCCTCCCCTACCTGACACCCCTCCCCCCTGCTGGACAGCCCCTCCCCCTGCCTGGACACCCCTCCCCCCTGCCTGGACACCCCTCCCCTCTACCACCCCCCTGCTTGTCCCCCTGCCTTTCCCCCTGCCCCATGCTAGTCCCCCCTGTCACCCCCCCTGCCAGCCCCCCCTGCCAGCCCCCCCACCTGCCCCCTGCCCCCTGCTAGTTCCCCCCCCCCCCCGCCACCCCCTGCTTTCCCCCCTGCCAGCCAGCCCCCCCCCCCCTGCCCCCTGCCAGTCCCCCCTGCCACCCCCTGCCGGTCCCCCCTGCTAGTCCCCCCCCCCTGCCACCCCCCTGCTTGTCCCCCTGCCAGCCCCCCCCCCCCCCCCCATGCCCCCTGCCGCCCCCCCCCCCCCCTCCCCTGCCTGGACACCCCTCCTCCCCTGTTGGACACCCCTCCCTCCTGCCTGGACACCCCCCCTACTGGACACCCCTCCCCCCTGCTGGACAGCCCTCCCCCCTGCTGGACAGCTCTCCCCCCCGTGCGGGACAGCCCCTCCCCCCTGCTGGACAGCCCCTCCCCCTGCCTGGACACCCCTCCCCCCCTGCTGGACAGCCCCTTCCCCTGCCTGGGACACCCCTCCCCCCTGCCTGGACACCCCTCCCCCCTGCCACCCCCCTGCTTGTCCCCCTGCCTTTCCCCCCCTGCCCCATGCTAGTCCCCCTACCAGCCCCCCCCCCTTCCCCCTGCCCCCTGCTAGTTCCCCCCCCCCCTGCCACCCCCTGCTTGCCCCCTGCAGCCAGCCCCCCCCCCCCTGCCCCCTGCCAGTCCCCCCTGCCACCCCTGCCGGTCCCCCCTGCTAGTCCCCTGCCAGCCCCCCCTGCCCCCTGCCAGCCCCCCTGCCCCCTGCTAGTCCCCCTGCCCCCTTCTAGGCCCCCTTCCCCTGCTAGGGCCCCCTGCTAGGCCCCCTGTCAGTCCCCTGCTAGTCCCCCTGCCCCCTGATCTGATAACCAAGTTTATCTGATCTGATAACCACAACATCTTCAGCATCGCGGCGTGACCGCGGCGTGACCGCAGCGTGACCGCCGCAGGTGTCATCCTGGAGGAGTAACCGCCGCAGGGTGTCGTCCTGGAGCAGGGCCAAATCATGGCGTGACCGCGGCGTGACCGCGGCGTGACCGCCGCGTGACCGCCGCGTGACCGCCGCAGGGTGTCGTTCTGGAGGATTAACCGCCGCAGGGTGTCGTCATGGAGCAGGGCCAAATCACGGCGTGACCGCGGCGTGACCGCGGCGTGACCGCGGCGTGACCGCGGCGTGACCGCGGCGTGACCGCGGCGTGACCGCTGCGTGACCGCAGCGTGACCGCTGCAGGGTGTCGTCCTGGAGGAGTAACCGCCGCAGGGTGTCGTCCTGGAGCAGGGCCAAATCACGGCGTGACAGCCCTGCCCCCTGTTGGACACCCCTCCCCACTGTTGGACACCCCTCCCCCCTGCTGGACAGCCCTCCCCCCTGCTGGACACCCCTCCCCCCTGCGGGACAGCCCCTCCCCCCCGGCTGGACAGCCCCGCCCCCTGCCTGGACAGCCCCTCCCCCTGCCTGGACAGCCCCTCCCCCTGCTGGACAGCCCCGCCCCCTTCCTGGAAAGCCCCTCCCCCACCAGCCCCCAACCCCATCCCCCTGCCCCCCACCAGCCCCAACCCCAGCCCCCTGCCCCCACCAGCCCCCTACCCCCCCACCATCCCCCAGCTGCACCAGCCCCCTGCCCCCCCCCCCCAGCCCCCTGCCCCCCCCCCCCAGCCCCCTGCCACCCCCAGCCCACCTCCACCCCCCCCCCCCCCGCAGCCCACCTGCACCAGCCCCCAACCCTAGCTGCACCAGCCCCCCCCCCCAGCCCCCTGCCACCCCCCAGCACCAGTCCCCCCCCCCCCCCCCGCAGCCCACCTGCACCAGCCCCCAGCTACACCAGCACCCCCCCCAGCCCCCTGCCCCCTGCCCCCCACCAGCCCCCTGCCCAACCCCAGCCCCAGCTGCACCAGCCCCCCCCCCCCCAGCCCCCTGCCACCCCCCAGCCCACCAGCACCAGTCCCCCCCCCCCCCCCCCCCGCAGCCCACCTGCACCAGCCCCCAACCCCAACCCCAGCTGCACCAGCCCCCTGCCCCCCACCAGCCCCCCTTCCCTCTGCCCAACCCCAGCCCCCAGCTGCACCAGCCCCCGCCCCCCACCAGCCCCCAACCCCAGCCCCCTGCCGGACACCCCTCCCCCCTGAATGGAAATATTTCAATAACAAGTAGAAATGAATTAAATGTATACAAATTAAACAGAGATATAAATGAGAGAAATAAGTAATAAAACCTGAATTAAAAATGTTGGATTCAGTAATTAAAAAAGGCCATAGTAAGATAAAAATGCTCTACTAGTCCCCCTACCCCCTGCCAGTCCCCCCCTGCACCCTGCCAGGCACCCTGCCAGTCCCCTGCTAGTCCCCCTACCCCTGGACACCACCTGGACCCCCCCCCCTGCCTGGACAGCACCCCCCCCCTCCCTAGATAGTACCCCCCCCCCCTCCCTCCCCCCCTAGACACTGGACTCCCCCTGCATATTTACCCCTGCTGGACACTGGACCCCTGCTGGACACTGGACCCATACTCACCCCCAACCCTACCAGCCCCCTTGTACCCCTGCTGGACACTGGACTCCCCCCTGGAAACTTGTTCTTGGGATGCCCAAATCATATTTACCCCTATTGGACACTGGACTCCCCCCTGGACACTAGACTCCCCCTGCATATTTACCCCTGCTGGACACTGGACCCCTGCTGGACACTGGCCCCATACTATAGGTTCTTAGTAGGACCACCCCATACTATAGGTTCTTAGTAGGACTTGGGAAACACTTGAAACAAATTCATAAGTATCTATATATGAGTAATCTAGAAAAACATACATATAATCAGTCTGGAAAATAAAACAGAATAAACTATAAAATGTTTATGGAAATAAAATAAAACATATTTGAAATTGGAAAACATTACCAGAAAAACTGTTTATCAACTAAACAAACTGCTTGTGAAATCATGGTCACACATGCTCATCCTCAGATAAAATCTGCTTGCATTTCATGTAGTACTGCATTAAACAAAACATTGGAATTATGATTTGAAATAGAGTTACCAGATTTTATAGCACCGTGCTCACTATCGATAGGTGGTGAAATAGTTATACCTGGTGCCTGTGAAGTATCTGTGGGATGTTTTATGATATTTTCCAGATCTGGACAGCACTGCATTTTCTTTATAGAGACATTCATAACTTGCATGGGCTTAGGTTCCTGGACAGCCCTCTTGCACCCCCTTGCAACCCCCTGGACAGCCCCCTTGAACACCCCCTGCACCCCCCATGCCCCCCTTAGTCCCCCCATGCCCCCCCTGCACCCCACTGGATAGCCCCCATGCCCCAACTGGGAGGAGTTCATAGTGGCTAAATTGAAGTGGGAGCTTGGAATTGTAGTAGGGATTGAGTTTGGATTTTTTAGTGAGAGTGGAAATGGCCCTGGAATAGATGGTTTGATTTTGGTGGGTTGGCCATGGGATTTTTATAGTGCATCGAAAAATAGTCACTAGCAGGCTTGGTTTGGTGTAAAATTTAGTCAAACGGTTGTGGAACCATCATGGAAGCAACTACCAAATACAGACCAGAGCTAGTCTCCTCTACAGTGAAGACCCTTCATGGAAACTCTTCAAGCAAACCAGGTCTCCAGTTGCATCTTTGTCCATAACAAACAAGCCATGTTTGCATAGGCCCAAACAGACCTCCTTGCCAGCTTGTGGGGGAAATGTGGGAACTCCTGCATGAAATAGGCCCTCAGAATAGAACAGCCTCTTTGGAATTGCATCAAACAGATTATGTGCAGCCTTTAAAACTCAACTTGGCAGTGATCATCCTCCTCCAATGAGTGCTACATGAGATGAGGGAATTATGGAAGGAATTTCATCTAAAACAGCCAAAAGCAGACATTGAATTTCCATCACAACAGGCTGATCCGGTTCAGACGACATGTGCAGAGGATGAGGATGATCTGGTTCGGACAACATGTGAAGAGGATGAGGAAAAAGAAGAATTACCGAACAAATTATAGAGCTAACCATTCAATGTTTCTCTAAGGAGGAGTAACTGCCGCAGGTGTCGTCCTGGAGCAGGGCCAAATCACGGCGTGACCGCGGCGTGACCGCAGCGTGACCGCGGCGTGACCGCCGTAGGGTGTCGTCCTGGAGCAGGGCCAAATCGCGGCGTGACCGCGGCGTGACCGCGGCGTGACCGCGGCGTGACCGCGGCGTGACCGCGGCGTGACCGCAGCGTGACCGCCGCAGGGTGTCGTCCTGGAGGAGTAACCGCCGCAGGGTGTCGTCCTGGAGCAGGGCCAAATCACGGCGTGGCCGCGGCGTGACCGCGGCGTGACCGCGGCGTGACTGCGGCGTGACCGCGGCGTGACCGCGGCGTGACCGCCGCAGGGTGTCGTCCTGGAGCAGGGCCAAATCACGGCGTGACCGCGGCGTGACCGCGGCGTGACCGCGGCGTGACCGCGGCGTGACCGCGGCGTGACCGCGGCGTGACCGCGGCGTGACCGCAGCGTGACCGCCACAGGGTGTCGTCCTGGAGGAGTAACCGCCGCAGGGTGTCGTCCTGGAGCAGGGCCAAATCACGGCGTGAGCGCGGCGTGACCGCGGCGTGACCGCGGCGTGACCGCGGCGTGACCGCGGCGTGACCGCGGAGTGACCGCGGCGTGACCGCAGCGTGACCGCCGCAGGGTGTCGTCCTGGAGGAGTAACCGCCGCAGGGTGTCGTCCTGGAGCAGGGCCAAATCACGGCGTGACCGCGGCGTGACTGCGGCGTACCCGCGGCGTGACCGCGGCGTGACTGCGGCGTGACCGCCGCAGGGTGTCGTCCTGGAGGAGTAACCGCCGCAGGGTGTCATCCTGGAGCAGGGCCAAATCACGGCGTGACCGCGGCGTGACCACAACGTGTTGGCCCGGTCCAGCGACATCCGCGGGGCAACATCTTCCACTTAGTTTCAAATAGGATGATATGGATGGCATGAGAGGATGTTTTCTCATAATATTTAAAGAAATGAATGCTAATCTGTGATGACTAGAGGATTGGATGACCCCTGATATACCTAATTCGGTGAGGTTTGGAGATCTAGAAATGTGTAGGAATACCTAGAGGAATACCCCATGGGATCAGGAAAATCACAGGTAGAGGGACTCTACCTCAACCTCAAGGCGCGTTTACTTTTGACGACGACAACTCGAATCTTCCTTTTTTCCGCTTTCATGCATATGCAACTTAACATATATGTAAGGACACCTAGCCCCTATGTACATATTTGCATGGCCAAATATGCACAAGGGGGCCTTAGATGTATGTTTATACTTGAATGTACCCCTTTATACTTACACGTGTATGCATTTTTCATATCTATATATAAGCACACCTAGCCCCAATATATATATTCATACTGCCATGAGTGAATATATATAAAGGGGGAACTTATAAGAGTATATAATCTGCATATAATAAATGTGATGCGACAGGCTCATTTCTCCCTACATTGATTTGTTTATATAATCTCAATTGAGCAAGATCATTAATACACCTACTAAGATAATCTTCAGCAAGGGCTAAAAGAATTCATGAGAGTGGATCTCCTTGCCTCACTCCTCTTGTGCCCTGAAAATACCCTCTTGGAGTCCCATTAATTAAAATGGAAAGCCTTGCCGATGAGAGGATAGAATTAATTAACCTTGTAAAAGTGTATGAAAAAACATATCTCTTGAGAATGTTGATCAGGAAGCTCCATTTAAGAGTGTCAAAATCCTTAGAGATATCAATCTTCAGATCAAAGTTCCCTTCCTTCGCCTTCCTCTTCATGATATTTACACTTTCTGTGGCTGTGAATAGACAGTTCTGGATACATCTTCCAGGAATGAACCCATATTGATTTGGAGTGATAAGATCTTTGATGATTTCCCCCATCCTAGAAACCTTGATTTTATTGATGACCTTAGGGATAGTATTATCAAGTGCAACAGGCCTGAAGTTCTTAATTTCAACTTCATTTTCTTTTTTAGGAATCAAGATGGTGAAATTTGAGTTCATTCCATAGGGTAAATAAGCTTGAGTGAAGAAGTCCCTTACTGCACTTACAAGGTCTTCTTGTATGATATCCCAATAGGCCATGAAGAAGTGATTCATAAAACCATCTGGTCTGGGAGCACTTTCCATGTTTAAGGAAAACCGGGACTTTTTGATTTCATCTTTGTCTTGTTCTTTGACAAGGTTACAATTCTGATGATCATCAATACAGGGGAGGATGTTTCCAACCATCATTGAAGTGGTTTCCTTCCAATCATCCATATAAAGGTTACAAAAATAATAAACCACTTCCTTAGATACATCATTTGTTGAGGTATAAAGATGGCCATTGATGCTAATAACATTGTTTCCAGCCTTGATTCTCTTCTCCCTATGGAGCTTGTGAAAAAATTTGAGTTCTTGTCCCCTTATTTCAACCATTTTACATTCAACCGATTCCTGTTCAGTCTTTATTTCACAGTCATAAGATCATCCAATTTTGTATGGGCCTGGATTTCCTCTATGAGGGGAAATTATGATCCTAATATTGGTTCTAGGTGCTGGAAAGGTGAGCCTCAACATTCTGAATCTCAATTTCGAGCTTTGAAAAGGAGTTCTTTCTCCACTCTCTAAGGAGCCTCTTAGTGTGTTTTAATTTTCCAGTAATCCTCTGTAATGGGCTGCCAATGGGAGTTGAATTCCAAGCTTCTAAGATGATTTCCCTGCATCCCGGAATGGTGACCCATCCATTGTTGAACTGAAAAGGGAGCGGAGTGACTCTTTCCACAGTCAAAAGTTCCATAATAATAGGGTTATGATCAGAGTGATGCTTGGGAAGAGTGTAGCCTAAGAGGCCCCTGGCAACACTCATGTCATCCATTTGAGTAAAGCATTTGTCAATCTTGATGGCTTGACTTCCATTTCAAGTGTACCTACTCCATGTGAACTCTACTCCGAAAATTATGACTTCAACTAGGTTACATTGATCAATGTAGGCTGAGAATTACGCTGCTGCTATTCTGTTGAAGCTTGGCCTGGTTTTTTCTCCAGGTGTGAGGACTGTATTGAAATCACCCATAATCACCCACTTGTGAGTTTCATTCCCAGAAATTGTTACAAGCTCCTTCTATAAATCTCTTCTCCTGATATAAGATGTTTAAGCATACACAAGATAGACTTTGACCGTGTGGCCTAGGCTGTCAAAAGTAACGGTTATACTTTGGTTTCCCTGATTACATGCATCAATCTGAATGCATTCATGTTTGAACACCCATAAGTGATCCATATTGTCATTATGAGAGTTCTGAGAGACAATGTGGTACCCTAGAGTTCCCCATTTGAATGTCTTCCATTTCTCAAATGTCATTTTGGGTTCTGCAATCCTAATAATTGTTGGTTTATTGGCCAATATAAAATGCCGAAGGGCCTTGGCCGTAAGGGGATTCCCTGGCCCTTGAAAATTCTAGTAGAAGAGCTTCATCATTTTAGGGCCTTGCCCCTAGTTGTAGGCCCTTCATCTTGTGCCATGCTAACATGGCCTTTCCCATTTTTCTTTCTGCCTTTTTTCTTCTCTTCTTTTAGGTCCTCCTTTGCTTCAGGTTGATCACTACCCTGTTCAGTGGTTTGGGGTTCCTCATATTCATCATTCCAGAGCTTTCCACGTATGGGAGTGAACCTGTTTTGAGAATGCAGAGGCGCAGATACTTGAGTGGTGATGATCTGCTTCCTGGCTGACTTGGATGAGGGAACCTGTAAAAAGGATTCCTCCCTGTCACAACCACTAGCATGCTGAAAGGCATGATTTTTAGGTTTACCAGAACTATATGAACTCTCCATGAGGCATTGCTGATGATCCCCCTCGTGACCTGCTACGGACAAATCTGCAGTTTCCATCTGCTGCTTAGAATCAGTAGGTCTCCTTGGGCTATTCATAGGCTGAGTTTCCTCTACAAAGCCCTTCGTACTTGCCTTTGACTACTTATTTGTATGAGTAAGATTGCAGGGGACATGTGTCTCCTTCTCATTGATGGAGACTGGGCATTATTGAATGAAATTGTCCCTATCTTGTGAGTCCCTGACAGGCATCTCCTGTTCCTGGGTCTCCTTGGCTAACGAATCTCCCACAGAGCCATCAGTGTGTGATCCCACAATATGATCTCCATGTGCCCCATATGGTTTGGATCCACCCTTTTTGATTTCATCAGGGACTTCATTAATGGAGGGAGGGTAGGAAGGTCCATCATTCCTAGAATCTCCCGGAAGGATAGTCTCCAAAATACCTGTTCTTTCCTCCAACTGAGCAGATTGCCCATCATTGATAGACACAGATTGGATAGTATGAGAATCCTGCACATTCTTGGGATGCTCAGAGTGCACATTCTTGTTATGCTCAGGGTGGAAGTCACCAGAGAGAGAGGCAGTCCTATCTGAAGTCTCCCCCATGCCATGCACAATTATATCTGTCACAGTTCCATTTTCTGGCTTTTCCACATTAGAAGGGCCAGCAGCATTGTTACCAGTTGTATTAGATGTGGGATCCATTCCTTTCTTCCTTCTACATTGGGCAGCTTCATGCCCCTTCATATTTTTGAGGGAGCACTCTCCGTCTCTGTTTCATTCAGATGTCATGTGGCCAAAAAACATGCATTTCACGCAAAACTTTGGCCTCCACTCATATTGTGTTGATAAATTGATAGTGTCATCTCTAGTTGTTAACACCACTTCCTCCACAAGAGTGTTAAAAATATCAATTTCCACCAATACCCTCACATAATGTCCATAACTTGGATTATCGGTCTGTTTGTCCATCCGAATTGGACAAGCACAAGCCCCAAGAGCACCAAAAACCCCAACACACCACAAGTCTCAAGGACACCAGGGATAGTGAATAACTCGGGTGCTATCACAGCCCCAACCACCCATTAATAGGTTCAACCACATACCCATTAGGCCTATATCGTGCATATATAATTCTTAATTTTTCTCTATCCCATTTTAAATTAACCATAATTTTCGATAATAAGAGATTAGTTAACTGAAATTTCAAGTACAATTTAAAGAGGAAATTCTTTTATAATTTTTACATGGAATTTTATTTTGTTTATTCCACATAATAATCAATACAAGCGATCATGTAATTCACTTTTAACCATTCACTTCATCTAGAAGTTTTCCATAACTGAGAATCAGTTAAATGAAATGTCAATTACAAGTTATAGAGGAAAACACCCTATAAGTTGTATTGGAATTTTATTTAGTTGAGACGTCATAGTAATCAAGGTAATTAATCACATAAAATGATTTTATCCTTTTAGATGATTGGTTAAGTAAGATGCCACAAAACACTTATAAAGGAAAACACAATATAAATGGTTGTAGACACTTTAAATAACCGACTTATGTCACAATTTAGGTAATCAATCATAGGCATCATGAAAATTACATTTGACTCCTATATTCCTTATATGATGCATGAACACAGGAGACATGAGTTCCAAATCCCATAAATCATAACCTCATAACCATGTGTGTTACTCGAGGTGAAATCGGATCAACAGTAATAGAAATCAACATGAACATCAATCCTATCCCTAGAAACATGGACTTTCCTCATATATGGGTTGTCCAGTCCCTAGAAAAGGTCTCATACCATGTCTTGAAAATATATTATCTCTTTTCTACCTTTCCCAAAAAGTAAAAAAACAATTCTTTGATACCATTTTGTAATGTCCCAACCTGGAAGCCATTATACCGATGCTCCGGGCTAGTGCGCCACATGGCCTCAGGTGCGCCTCCCCATACACCAGAGGCTTTTGACTAGTAGTGCATGTCTATGTTGATACAGTGGGGAGATTATACCCACACATTAGAGAAAGATAATAAAAAAATAATTTCAATTATATACACTATCCATATAAATAAACAGTGTAATGACAACAGGTCAGTGCCGATAAATAATCCAAATAACCCATTCTATAAAAAATAAATTTTATTAAACATGTATGGAAAGTTATACATCAATAATAAACCCTATACATTAGGACTCAAGGGACAAAATAAAAAACTAAGGAAAACCCCATACATAGTCTCGAGTCTTGGTTCGGTCCCAAACTCCCATGCCCTATCCTAGTAACCAAGCAATCAACAACATTGGGCACTTGCCCAAACCTATACATGCAATGAAATAGTGGTAGCTTCTCGAGTACCCAAGTTCCATAGCGGCCTAAGCAGGGTGTGAGTACGAATTAGTAGGTCACCACCAACATTGTCTGTAAAATAACCAGTTTATATAGAGGTGAATGTAAGAGTACTATAATTAACAGTTTAAATTATTACAAAATAAATGAACCATACAAAACTCTAATCTTGGGCTCCACAATGACACCTGATGTCAGAACAACCTTTCTTAACCAGTTTTTGTGGTTCTCTAATCATGGTATACAATATGGATCAATTGTTTCCAAGGTAAACTACCAATGAAACCATAGTAATAATAATATGAGTGAATCCATGTGTCTCAAGCAGGAATTACCTCCCAAAAAATGTCATGGGGAATCCAAGGGGTGACCCTTGGCATTTCACTGATCCTATCTACCGGTCTAAACTCAGGGAATTGTCCTTGAAATTTATAAGTGTGACTTGATTGGAATCCATGGATCATGACCAAGGTATTCTACCCAAAAAGATCAAGTCTAATATAGGAAGCTTGTCCTGCGACATTTAATAAGGGTTCTCTCTGCAAGAATCCATGGCATGAATCTGTGGTATTCAACAAGTAAAGATGTTACCTAATACTAAGGGGGTCCCACCCCAAAGCATTAATGGTAACAAATCTAAGTGGAATCCAATGGCTTGCTCAAGTCATTCTATATCATCGACTCTCAATGAATCAAAGGGTGTTATCACACCCCTGACATTAATTTGAGTCCCCTATTGGAATCTAGGGCTCACTCATGACATTCCACACCAATCAAGTCCATATGAAATCTATGGGATTTCTCCAAGGGAATTCCTATAAAATCACCAATAAACAAAAAGAATAACATATAACTCATTCATTTAATTACTTCTTTACTTTTCAAGTAATCTCCTCTTGATTCAAAACATTCAATTCATTATTTAACAAAGTTCCATTGTTACCATTCAATAATTTAATACCAAGGTCATCTCATTATCTCTTTACTAATTTACATGGAATACATCAAGCCCATATAAAACACCTTGAATCATTATGTTACCAAGTAGTCACCTATTTCAAATTAAATAATTATTATTTTCAATCACAACATCTAGGGTCCTATTCATGGACCATTCTACCAATTATTTAAATTAGTCCAGTATCAACTTATAAATTCCAAATTTCATTTCAAGAACCAAGACAATATTAAATTCCAATCCAAGGTTTTCGATGATTGTGAAATTACATTTCATTATCATCGATATAAAACATGGTTTCATTTTCAACCATTTAAATAAGACATACCCATTTTACATTAACAAGACAAGGCATCCAATATTCTTGCATTTATATTCTTATAAGCTACGGCATTCCAACAGGACAAACTAAGGTGAAGTTCCAAGTATAAAACCCCATTGGAACCTTCCAATACAATAGGTCTATAGCACATTTAAAAAATGTATTTAATAGAGGAAAAATCATAACAAAAACATCTAAATAATTTCAAGGTCATCACTCAGCAACCAGTGAAACCACACAATTGATGCACTTTAAAAATTTAGAAAGACTGTGGGTTAAAATTTAGATATCACCTACCTTAGCCTTATAAGAGTTCACTTTCCCAATACCAAACTTCGGTTCCACCTAAAAAGGTAAAAATTGAGAAACCAAACAATATCCCTGGAAATATGGAATATTAGAAAAAATCAGAGAGTGTTCACTTGATAGCGATACAAAAGAAGGAAGTAAGAGGATTCATAGTCTTACCTCTATCTCTCTAATGCTTTAGGCAGAATAAGAAATGGACGTCAGATGAAGGAGATCCACCATGGTGGATGAAAAAAAGGAAATCCCCTTTGGGGTGCTGCTACCAGTTGTGAGAGTGGTTCCAATCCTGAATAAGGGTTTAAAGAGATTACCCCATGTAAAATTATGGGGCTTCCCCCATTAAAATTCTTCTAAGGAGGCCACCGACTAGATAGTGGTGTTGTAGCGACATATTGCAGCCCCAGCTTCTCTCAGACTCCTCCTGGGACACCTCCACCATGCCTCCTACACCCTAAAAACCTTCGTTAAGATAAGTTACACAAGTTTCACGGGCTGAGCGTAGGCTCCACAAAATTTTAACCGGTGTGTACCTTCATAAAGGTGGGAGGGCGCGGCGCGGAGGGCGCGGCGAGGAGGGCGCGGCGAGGAGGGCGCGGCGCGAAGGAGGCGTCGAGGAGGAGG
Source organism: Viscum album (assembly GCA_963277665.1). Lineage (NCBI taxonomy): Eukaryota > Viridiplantae > Streptophyta > Magnoliopsida > Santalales > Viscaceae > Viscum > Viscum album. The sequence continues at coordinate 294,098,186 of OY728139.1, forward strand.
GCACGGCGAGGAGGCTTCGGAGAGGAGGGCGCGGCGAGGAGGAGGGCGCGGCGAGGAGGGTGCGGCGAGGAGGAGGGCGCGGCGAGGAGGGTGTGGCGAGGAGGGCGCGGCGCGGAGGAGGCTTCGGCGTGGAGGCATCGGGGAGGGGGAGGGTGCGGTGAGGAGGAGGAATCGCGAGGGGGAGGAGAAGGAGCCCGATGGGTTTGGGAAAAAAAACGGGGCTGCTGGATATAGCCACGGATGACATAATTAACTATGGCAGTATAAAAGATATAGCCACGGACCTATAAAACCGTGGCTATAGGTCCATGGCTATAGCTCAGATTTGTAGTAGTGATTAGAAACAAATCATGAATATTGTGCAAAGGATACTCCCAAATAGAGGGAATAGATGTTGATGAGACATCTTCACTGGTTGCAAGGCTAGAGACAATCAGATTATTCCTATCCATTACTGTGTAATAGAAGTTCAAAGTGTTCCAGATGGATGTCAAATCGGCATTCTTGAATGGGGTACTAGAGGAAGAAGTGTATATCAAGAATCCAGATGGTTTTCTCATTCTTCAGGATGAGAACAAGGTTTTTTGGCTGAAGAAAGCATTATATGGGCTGAAACAAGTACCAAGAGCATGGTACTCAAGGCTTGATCATTATTTGAATAAGTTTGGTTTCTAGCATGGAGGAGTTGATTACAATCTCTATTTCAACAATGACAGTAATCAAAGGATGATGGTGCTAGTTTAGGTCGATAACATAATATTTGGTGGATCAGATTAACCTAAGTGTAAACAGTTTTCTGAATCCATGAAAAGTGAGTTTGAAATGTCAGTGATTGGGGAACTGAATTTTTTCCTTGGTTTACAGGTGACATGAGGAAGGAATGACACATTCATTTCTCAATCCAAATATGCCAAGGAGGTTCTGCGAAGATTTGGAATGGAAAATTCCAAGGATATGAAGACTTCAGTTGCTACCCAGATGAAATTATCGAAATATGATAATGGAAAGATAGTTAATATCACAGAGTACAGGCAGATTATTGGAAGTTTACTGTACCTAATAATGACGAGACATGATATTGTTTTTTCCACATGCCAAGCAGTGTGATATCAAGGAAATCCTGAGGAAAGTCACATGATTGCAGTGAAATGAATACTTCGTTATATCAAAGGAACTGTGGATTTTGGTTTGAAGTGTATTAAAAAATCTTAGTTAGAGCTCTTGGGATATACAGATGTAGATTGGGCTGGATCAGCAGATGACAGAAAATCTACATCGGGAGGTGCTTTCTATCTTAGTGGTTTGTGTATTTATTGGCTAAGAAATAATCAAGATTGAATTTCATTGATCATCGCAGAAGCTGAGTATATTGTCGCCACTCAAGCAAGCACACAGTTATTATGGATAAAGCAGCAGCTTGATGATATGGGAGTTGAAGTGAAGTCTCTGATCGGAATCCAGTGTGATAACTCAAGTGCTATAAATCTCAGCAAAAATCTCATCCATCACTCAAGGACAAAGCATATTGATATAAAGTATCATTTTATCAAGGATAAGGTTGAGCAGGGAATCGTGAAGTTGAAGTATGTGCCTACATAACTACAGGTTACAGACATTATAACAAAGGCCTTACCCAAGGAATATTTTGAGAGGAATCAATTGGCTCTGAGAGTTTAGTTGACTCCCCACACTTGAAACAGTGTGGTTGTAGTCCCCCTATCCCCGGGGTATGGTGTGTCTTTACCTAATGTGCTAATCTGAATTCTTACTCTATTATAGACCGCAAAGGAGTGACCTTTGGGTTCATTGACAAAAGGGGAGAAAGTGTGACTATTCAAGGGGAAGAAAGTGTGTCTTTTACAGGATAAAATGTCTTAATTCAAGACATGGGGAGAAGCTAACAAATGGTGTAGCGAGATAGGGGGAGCAATGAAATAGGGGGAGTATTAAATCTGACGATGCTAGAAGTGATCGATCAATGAATATATATCATGAAAACTGAGGATAGTGATAAAAGTAGAAGAGTGACGTTGGAATGGTGTCAGAAGGTTTCCAGCGATCATCAATCGGTATCAGTTTGGTATCAACAATTGGTGTCAGAAATGAAGTGATTCATCGATGAACTTTTCATTTACTCTTGTTTCTCACACCGAGCATTGCTCATGTGGGCTTAGAGTATGTGTTGAGTAAATCCTTGATCGCTATCAGAATCGCAAGAGGCGAATGATGGCTAAAGCATTAACACAGTATCATTTTATGAGAAGAGTTAAAAACAAACCCAAAGGGGGATATTACTGGGGGAAAATCCATCAAGGTATCATTGAAGAATTTTGGACATGATTGTGTTTGTTGACAAAGTGGGCCTCCATGTTGTGGTTGTTGACAAAGCAGACCACGATGCTCAAATTGTTGACAAAGGGGGTTTACATGGTGATTTGTTGTGTTCCGGTGATATTGTTGACAGCCTATGGTGACAATGAATGATTAAAGAGGAATGAAAAATCTGGAGGCGGTACAAAAAGAACAGATCTAAGGTGGAACTTTTTTCCAGTGTTTGCTGAATTTTTGGGGCTCAAAATCGGAAAATGGGGAAACATGTTTTTGGAAAAGGAAGTTGTGCGCAAGATCTGAGGTGTTTTGGAAACTTTCGTGCAAGGCATGTTTCATGATCAGAATGAAGAAAAATGGAAAAGGCATGAAGCGCGCAAAAGATTTGAAAATGTGCGCAAAAGATGAGGTTGCGTGAAAGAAACTTGCGCACCCAATGCAACGTCAAATTTTGGTTTGTGCGCTCAAAGAGGAACTTTCATGAAAAAAGTCAAATCTTCCACATAGGGGTCAGTGACGCCTATAAATTAGAGGTGACCCCCCTCATTCAAAAAAGCTCAACACTTAGAGAGAATCCGAGCTCCAGATCACGTAAGAATTTCAAGTAATGGGAGTTGCGCATAAGATTTTAGTTGCGTGTAAGATTGAAGTTTCGTGCAATGGGTGTTTCATGAAAAAAGTGAAATATTGCGTGCAAGGCATTAAAGTTGCATGTAAGACACAGTAAGGTTTGCATGAAAGATTTGGAGTTACCTAGTAGTATTGTGGTAAAGTGGTATTCATCGATGGATAAAAGTGGGACATCAACATAGCATCTATCTATAATAGACGATGTATTCATTAGTGATAATGAAGAGACCTACAAGTCTATAAATTGTGAGTGGATCTTCTGAAGAAGCAGTGAGCTCACTTCATTTGAGATAGCAGTGAGTTCTCAAATTGTGAATGGTTGTAAACTAGGATGGATAGTGAGTCCACTTCTAACTTTTAAATATTAGTGCACTTATAATGGATTTGGTACATCAGCACATCGTCGGTGTATGATCCTTGGACGTAGCCTAGTGAGGGTGAACCAAGTAAAATTGATGTGTCATGTGCATGCTTTAATTTTTTTTTCATACTCTGCACTGGTAAGGAGAGAGAAGAGAGTTTTCCAATGATGAAACAAGATCAAAGGGGTAGTTGTTTTAATCTATCATACCCTGATTCACCCCCCTCTTAGGGTATCTAGCCCAGTGGACCAAACACCTTGAGTATCTTGATCTATCGCCTTTGCCTCATGTTGAGTTCTTTCTATGAGAATATATATTTCAAACTCTTGTGATCTATATATATCTCACATATTTCACCATCGAGATTGTGTCTCCATATCTTCATAGAAAAGATTACAACTACTAACTCAAGATCATGAGTTGGATAGTTCTATTCGTGAGTTTTTAACTGCCTTGATGCATAGGCAGTAACTCTTTCATTCTGTATAAGGACATAGCCAAGTCCTTTCTTTGATGCATCACTATAAATCGTAAATCCACCATTTTCCAATGGTAGATTCAGGATCGGAGAATTCACCAATGTCCTCTTTAATTATTCAAAACATTCTTCACACTATTTTATCCATATGAACTTAACCCCTTTACAAGTAATCTTGGTTAATGGGTTAGCTAATGGGATGAAAATTTGAACAAAATGCTGATAATAACCTATTAAACCAATAAAACTATGTACCTCAGTTATGTTCGTTCATGTTGGTCATTCCCAAACCACCTTTGTCTTTGTAGGATCAACTAAGATTCCATCTTTAGAGACAATATGTCCATGAAAATAAACTGTTTGAAACCATAAATCACACTTGCTAAACTTCCTATATAACTCATTTCTTTTAAGAGTCTTCAGAACAATGCACAACTGATTCTCATGATCTTCATAGATTTTGGATTATACCAAATATCATCAATAAATACCACAACAAAGTCATCAAGATATTACTTGAAAAATCTATTCATTAGATCCATGAAAACAGATGGTGCATTAGTCAATCCAAATGGCATTATTGTAAACTCATAATGTCCATACCTAGTTCAAATTGCTATATGTGGAATATCTTCCTTCTTCACATGAAATTGATGATATCCAAATTGAATATCAATATTTGAAAAATATTAGGCTCCTTGAAGTTGATCAAATAAATTATTAATGTGAGGAATAGGATACTTGTTCTTTATCGTAATAGCATTGATCTTCCTATAGTCATTGCACAGTCTCATAGATCCATCTTTATTCTTAATAAAAAGAACAGGAGGTCCCCATGTAGAAACACTAGGGCTAATAAACCCCTTACTACTCAACTCCTCTAGTTGTTTCTTCATCTCCACTAATTCCAATGTGTCCATTCTATAAGGATTCTTTGATATAGGCCTTTCACCGTGAATTAAATCAATAGAAAACTCAATTTTCTATTCCAGAGGATGTCCAGGTAAATCCTATGGAAATACATCAACAAATTTTTGCACAGTAGGTACATCCTCAATTTGAATATTTCTTTCCTCACCCATAGATATTGAATTTTATTTCTCTATGATAATTGAATTCAATAGAACTACTAGGGGTGGATATAGATAAGAATAAGATGGTGTGGTTTCTGCTCTAAAGATAAGGGACTCTACATTATTCTCAAAAAAATTAACTTCCTTTTTCTTGCAATAGACTAACACATAAAAATTTTAAACCCAATTCATACCGAGTATTATATCAAAATCAATCATGGGTATGATTATAAGGTCGGAAACTAAAGTATAGTTATGTGTCATAAAGGGGACAGATCGACACATCTTTATTGAAATGATACTTCCCTTAGGATTTTTACTGAAAACTCCTTTATTAAATCAAAAGGGAAGTATCTAATTTTCTTGGAAAAATGGGAAGATATAAAATAATTTTATGATATATAATAAAATAAATCATTGGCTAAGTTTGAGTAAATGATTAAAGTAACTTCAACCACATCATTAGAAACTTCAACCTCAGTAGTTGTGATTGCATAATCTTGGCCTTTCTCCCTTGGACTTCTTTAGGGAAAGTTTCCTTGGTGCATAGGACAATAATTTGCATAATGTCCCATATATTTTCAATTGTAGCATTGATAATTTGTAGCTTATTTATTTCCCTTGAAATCATGGGCTTGGTGACCTTTTTCTCCACACTTGTATCAAACACCCATACCCTTCAAGCAAGTATTGGGGTGTTTCTTACAACAATTATCATAGGATGGAAAATCAACTCTTCACTTCTTCCAAAGTTCCTTATTTCCTTTTCTATAGTATTCATCAGACCTCTTCGTATCTTTATTTACTTTGAATTTATATGACTTAGAGAATTATTTTTCTGTCTTGATAGCGTATGAGAATATATCTTCGTACGATGAGAAATTTTGGAAGACTAGTTCCCTTCAGAGGAATGGTTTTAAACCATCAAATAATTGATCAATATTGCTCCTTGGATTATGTATGTAGTCCATGACATGCCTTGTTAACCTTGTAAAGTTGTCTTCATACTTGGCAACATTCTCATCCTCCTTTTGCCTCAGATTCAAGATTTATCTTTCCATATCCACTGGTTGTTCGTGAGGAAAATATTTTTCTAGGAAAACTTCCTTAAAATCCCTCCATTACATATTTTTAATTTCTTCCTCCTCTTTTTTGTTTTGAATTAGTGGCCATCATTGATCTGCATCTCCCAATAGACAATAAACTGCCATGACAACCTTCTCTCTTTTATTACTTCCCAAAGTAAGAAATATATTCTCTAAGGAACTTATCCACTGCTCAGCTACAAATAGATTTTTATTCCCATTGAATGATAGAGGTTGTTATCACATAAAGCGGTCTAATATTGTTCCTCCACATTATGGATCAGGATTCTCCATACGGGTAAGGTTATTATTTATAACCTGAGTCAGTTGTCCCAATATAGTCATAAGTTTCTCAGCACCAGTCGCAGCTCCAATACCAACATCATTATCTTGCTTAGGAGGTAAATCACTACATGGGATATGTGAGTTAATACAGTTTCCATTCCTTCCACTATGCTTCATTTCTAAATAATGGAATACACTAGATTAGGCTATGAATCGTAATGTATAATCTCAAACTAGCAAAACACTAAACATAAATTGAAGTTTTATGTATAGCTAATATCATAATCATAAACATGGTTTCTTTGGAGACATATTTACTTTTAAATCTTTCACAATGATTTGTAAATAAAATGTGACTTATCCTAAGCATATCCCCCAGGAGTGTCAAACCAGGTGTGTAATAAGGCCCATTGTCGTGTACCAGGTTATCCCGAGTTATACTCGGGACACCATGTCAAAGTTGTTACCCCTAGGTACATCTGTGTTAGAACCATATCCACTTTTAATATCCAGAAATAGATTTATTGCTAGTAAGATCAACATAATATCTACCTTACTAAAATTCTAGGATGTTCTTCCATTATTATCCTCAATGACTATCTTAGGGATACGTTCTCTAATTTATGTTTTCTAAATCTAATTTCTAAGGTTTCTACAAAACTTGCTCTAATACCAACTGTAAAGACCTAGAAACCAGTATCCTGAAGTCATTGTCTTACTTTATTACATTGGTCTGATTTCAAGGAATTCATATCCCAAAAGACCAAATGTTTTAGTAGTTTTGGAAAACCAGATACAAACATAAGTTTTACATTAGAACTTTGAAAGGAAAAATAATATAAAGATTCCATTAGAAACATCCATAAATCCCAGATTATCCCTAGAAGTCATTCATAATATTCATTATCGCATCCTGAAGAAAAATAAAACATAAGAAAGTGGTGAGATCTGATGATCAGTAAAGGTAAGTAATATAGAATAAGCATAAATATAAAGCATGGTGAATAACTAAAAGTATGCATTCCATTAAAATATAATCTTGAGCATAAAATTGAAGTAATTAAAAGCTAATTAAATAATTCCATAATAAAACATAAACATGTGTATTATACTAGTCAAATAATCACATGGAAAAATCAATTTATAGTTTCATAATGAGGGATTTCATAATGTCAGACATCATAAACATATCATCAAGGCCTCAACCAAGACACCACACATAATGGGTAAAAACCCAGTCTAATATGTCACATGAGACCAATCGATGCATTGAGAGGCTATAGAGGGCCCCACCCATCACTTAATAAGTCCAATTTATTTCTCATATGAATGGGAATAAACATAAACAACATATACATATGAAATATAAGTAACTTTCCCAAATCTATAAACATAATCACTAACCATTTTGAGTAGTATGGTGAATGGTATCAAGATAGCACATCCACAGTCAAAATGATCATAAAACATTTAATAAAATATGGTGGATGATAAAAATAAGAGATAAACCTAAATAAATAATAAAATTCAACATAGGTTTTTAAATATATTAAAGTACTCTCATAAAATCATCGAGAAATTCTTGAGAGAAATATCATTTTTACTTTGCAAAGAAGAGTTCTTTTGAAAAAATAATTTATATTTTTCATGATTGTTTGTATAAAACCAGAAATCAAAAGGTATATTTTTTCATGAAAAAAAGTAGATATTTTATAAAAATAAAGGTGTCTTAAAATTGATTATATATGGTACTTGAAAATAGGTAAGAAATCGAGACATTCCCTTTAATCGGGCTTGCGTATTGGGAAGAAATGAGAAGGGAACCTTGTAAAACATTTATTCTCCCATTAAATAATGATGAAATTATATGGATATATGATTTTGGAACATATATATATATATAATTTATAATAATTATATAAAAATAATTAATAATTACATTGGTGTATAGAGGAAGAAAGCATAACCGGAATGAAAATAGAGGTTTGGGAAGAAAACTCTTACCTTATGTTTGGATGTGTTCTACACTTGACCAAAATCACTACGGGAAAAGGGGTTTATTGCGATGGGTTATTTGCAATGGGATATATTCTCGTCGCAACAGGTCCGACGAAAGGGTTATTTGCAACGGGGACAATGTCACCGTCGCAATAGGTTTGGCGCGGATTTCTTGCCAAAACATTGGAAAAGTATTTGCGACGGGTGGCTACTCCCCGTCGCAAATACCCTGCCGCGGTAAATACTATTTGCAACGGGTAAAGCCGTCCGCCGCTAATGTTATGTCGGTCTATAAGTATTTGCGACGGGCCTGTCGCATTAACCTTTTCACGGACGAGGGTATTTACGACGGTCCGTCGCAAATACTTATCAACAGACATAACATTAGCGGCGGGCGGATTTACTCATCGCAAATAGTAATTGCGACGGGACCATCGTGAATAAGTAAACAGTAGCGATGGTGGATTTACCCATCGCAAATAGTATTTACCGCGTCAGGGTATTTGCGACGGGAAACTCCGCCCGTCGCTAACGTTATGTCGGCAGGTAAGTATTTGCGACGGTTCCCGTCACAAAATCTTTTTTAAACGCCGACCGTAATTAATACGGGCGGGGGGAATTTGTGACGGGAAACCCGTTGCAAATAATCCCATCGCAAATACGTTAACCTATATATACCCCCAACCGTTTCAGTTTTGAAAACATTCAAATCTTCTTCTTCTCCTCTCTTCTCCTTGAAGCTTTAGTTTTAAGCAAAAAAAAAATCATTCTTTTTGCGAGACTGTTGGAAGGCAATCAATGGGGTCCATAGCTTCAAGATTTCAAAGGTATTTACGTTTTATTTAATTTTATATTTATTTCATTTTTTATATTAATTTTAATTGTTGTTCTAATTAAATTAGATTTAAATTAATTTATTATTTAGTTTTAGTTTTATTAATAAAATGATATTATTATAAATAATTATAAATAATTAGTAATAATTAGTCATAATTAATTCGGTATAATTAGTAGTTAAGTATAGTTTTTGGTTTATCAATCAAATAAATCCTTGTCTGGATACGAACAAGTAGAGGCGGCTCTGGCACAGATGTACCTAGGAGTGAAAACTCTGACAAGGAGTTTCGGGCTTGACCCGGGGTATCCTGGTACACGACAATGGGTCTTGCTGCACTCTTGGTTTGACACTCCCGGGGGATATTTATTTGGTAATAATTATATTTAATTAGAAATTTTCAAATAATTAAAATAATTTGCAAATAATTAAAATAATTTGCAAATAATTAAAATAATTAGATTTATTCAAATAATTAGATTTATTCAAATAATTATAAAATAATTAAAATAAATAGCGATTTAATTCAAATAATTAAAATAATTAACAAATAATTAAAATAATTAGTAAATAATTAAAATAATTAGAAAATAATTAAAATAATTAGCAATTAAAATAAACCGTGGTTTAATTAGATTTATTCAAATAATTAGAAAATAATTAAAATAAATAGCGATTTAATTCAAATAATTAATTAAAATAATTAGCAAATAATTAAAATAATTATCAAATAAAATAAATAGTGATTTAATTCAAATAATTAGGAATTAAAATAAATAGTGATTTAATTCAAATGATTAAAATAATTAACAAGTGATTAAAATAATTAGCAAGTGATTAAAATAATTAGCAAGTGATTAAAATAATTAGCAAGTGATTAAAATAATTAACAAGTGATTAAAATAATTAGCAACAAAGTAATTAGCAACAAAGTAATTAGCAAAAAAGTAATTAGCAACAAAGTAATTAGCAACAAAGTAATTAAAATAATTAAAAAAGTGATTAAAATAATTAGAAAGTGATTAAAATAATTAGCAAGTGATTAAAATAATTAGCAAGTGATTAAAATAATTAACAAGTGATTAAAATAATTAGCAAGTGATTAAAATAATTAGCAAGTGATTAAAATAATTAGCAAGTGATTAAAATAATTATCAAGTGATTAAAATAATTAGCAACAAAGTAATTAGCAACAAAGTAATTAGCAACAAAGTAATTAGCAACAAAGTAATTAGCAACAAAGTAATTAGAAACAAAGTAATTAGCAACAAAGTAATTAGCAACAAAGTAATTAGCAACAAAGTAATTAGAAAAAAAGTAAATAGCAACAAAGTAATTAGCAACAAAGTAAATAGCAACAAAGCAAATAGCAACAAAGTAATTAGCAACAAAGTAATTAGCAACAAAGTAATTAGAAACAAAGTAATTAGAAACAAAGTAATTAGCATCAAAGTAATTAGCAACAAATTAATTAGCAACAAAGTAATTAGCAACAAAGTAATTAGCAACAAAGTAATTAGCAACAAAGTAATTAGCAACAAAGTAATTAGAAACAAAGTAATTAGAAACAAATTAATTAGCAACAAAGTAATTAGCAATAAAGTAATTAGCAACAAAGTAATTAGCAACAAAGTAATTAGCAACAAAGTAATTAGCAACAAATTAATTAGTAACAAAGTAATTAGCAACAAAGTAATTTGCAACAAAGTAATTTGCAACAAAGTAATTAGCAACAAAGTAATTAGAAATAAAGTAATTAGCCACAAAGTAATTAGCAACAAAGTAATTAGCAACAAATTAATTGACCACTCGTTCAATGGAAAAGCAAACATGATTGACCACTCGTTCAATGGAAAAGAAAACGTGATTGACCACTCATCCACCTTAATTCTCTTTTCATCTATGTGTTGACGCTTGACAGGAAACTTCTGTCTCCACATGTAATATTTGCATTCACTGTCAAAATCAACCTGCCAGTGAATGTGAATATTATATGTAGAGATAGAAGTTTCCTGTCAAGCGTCAACACATAGATGAAAAGAGAATTGAGGTTGATGAGTGGTCAGTCACATTTTCTTTTCCATTGAACGAGTGGTTAATCACCTGGTCTCTGCATATCTTCCCATTACTAATTAGTAACATAATTAGTATATAATTAGTAACATATGTTATTATTATATGATTAATATTTATGAAAAAATAATATTAATATTTAGGTCATGTTCAATAAAAATTTTGCATCAGCCGTGTCCAATGTAAACTCTATAATTGTCCTTGCTTGGTTGATCACCACGTAAGTAGCGTTGCAATAAGACGATCCAAGTCATGTCTTTCTCATCTATAAGAATCATATCACATGACCCTTTACATACCATTGTTCCTTGAAATTTTAAGGGATTAAATTTTTAAGGAAAATGATCTATGTAAACGGTAATGAGAGATGATTCTTAGAGACGTGAACGACATGACTTGGGTCGTCTTATTGCAACGCTACTTGCGAGGTGATCAACCAAGCAAGGAAAATTATAGAGTTTGCATTTTACACGGCTGACGCAAACTTTTATTGAGCATGACCTAAATATTAACGACCCTTTAAGATATGAACATGTTAAGAATAGATCAAATCATGTTTCGAATAATTATCAGTAATTACCAATAATTAGTAATAATTACCGATAATTTCCAATAATTAGCAGTAATTAGCAGTAATTTCACTGAAAATTGTGTCACTCGTAAGTAGTGGTAATTATTAAGAAGTAGTTCTAATATCTTCTCTTTTTGGGGATTTTTCTAAGTTAATATTGTACACAGCTGATGCAAACTTTTTATTGAGCATGACCTAAATATTAAAGACCCTTTAAGATTTGAACATGTTAAGAATAGATCAAATCATGTTGCGAATAATTATCAGTAATTACCAATAATTAGTAATAATTGCCGATAATTACCTATAATTAGTAATAATTACTGATAATTACCGATAATTACCAATAATTAGCACTAATTTCACTGAAAATTGTGCTGCTTGTAAATAGTGGTAATTATTAAGAAGTAGTTCTAATATCTTCTCTTTTTGGGAATTTTTCTAATATTAAATTATTCAAAACCAGTAATGTTTTAATGTTTTGTAGAAAAATATGGAACAACGAAGTCGGAAACAGTCATTATTAGAAGACCGTGTATGGATAAATCAACGTAGAAATCCAAACAGTTCTGGTTTAAATCCTATATATATTGAGGGTGTAGAGACTTTCTTATCATTTGCATCATCAAATCCAGAATTTGTTTCAGAAGGCACAATAAAATGTCCTTGTAAAAAATATGCACTGATAATGTTTGACACATTTGATAAAGTTGGGGGAAATCTCTTGCGTTTTGGTTTTCAACCGGATTATGTTTTTTGGTATCAACACAGTGAACGCAGTTCCAGAGAAGGTGATACTAACTTGATTCCGGATCCATCAAGGTTTCAAAATTTAGTACATGATGTTGCAGGTCCATCTGTTCAACATACCGAAAATCAGGATGATATTGATTCAACTCCTGAGTTGGCACCATCTGAATTTTATGAGTTGTTGAGGTCTGCTGAGGATGCATTATATCCTGGTTGCAAGATAAGAAAGTTAGAAGCAGTTGCAAAATTTATGGCTATCAAATCAGATAATGGAATTTCAAACAACTGTTTTGATTAGATATTTTATTTGGTTAAAACACTGTTACCCGAAGGAAATGTTTTTCCTACAAATTACTATAAGAGTAAGAGGCTGGTTCAGAATTTGGGACTTAGTTGTCAGAAGATTCATGCATGTTCAAATGATTTCATTTTATATTCTGGTGAAAATGAGTCGTTGGATAGTTGTCCCACATGTGGACAACCGAGGTATAAAGAAGCTCAACATGGGAAGTCTGGCTTGATTCCTGTAAAATAGTTGAGATATTTTCCACTTACATCCAGACTACAGCGTTTATTCATGTCTAAGAATACAGCGACAATGATGTCATAGCACAAAATGAATATTTCAACCAGTAAAAGCTTGAATCATCCAGCCGATGGTGATTCATGGAAACATTTTGATAGAGTGCATTCGTCATTCGCTTTAGAAGCTCGAAACGTGCAACTGGGTCTTTCCACTGATGGTTTATGTCTGTTTGGATCTTATGGTAGTCAGTATTCATGTTAGCCTGTCTTTATAACTCCGTAAAATTTACCTCCATGGATGCTAATGAAGAAGCCCTATATCTTTTTGACCTTATTAATCACAGGACATTCGGAAAAGAATATTGATGTATATTTGAAACCATTGATTGATGAATTAAATTTATTATAGAGTACTAGTGTCAATACATATGATGTTGCTGCAAAACAGAATTTCATACTAAGAGCAGCATTGATGTGGACAATTAGTGACTTTCCGGTATATGGCATGTTATCTGGCTAGAGTACACATGGACCGAAATCATGTCCTTACTGTATGGGAGAGAACAAAGCATTAATGCTTTTCCATGGAAAAAAACCTTGTTATTTTGACTGTCATCGCATATTTCTTCCAACTGATCATCCTTTTTAGAGGAACAAATCTCATTTTAGAAAAGGTACAATTGAAAGGGATGGACCTCCTAAAATTCTATTAGGTACGGAGTTAAAATCAGTTGTATTTTCATTACCTCCCATCACATTTGGACCCACAATAAACCAACAGAAAATTTCTGGCTTTGGGAAAGAACACAATTGGATAAAACGGAGCATTTTTTGGGATTTTCCATATTGGTCTGATTTGTTGGTCCACCACATGCTGGATGTTATGCATATTGAGAAGAACTGTTTTGATAATTTATTTCATACAATTTTGGATACACCTGGTAAGAACAAAGATAATGTAAAGGCACGATTAGATCTTGCCCAAATTTGCAGGCGCCTAGAACTCAAACTGTTTGATCAGAACACAAAGGTTAATGAAGCCAAACACAGCTTATACACTGTCCAAAAAAATTCACTTATTATTTTGTCAGTGGATTGCAGATTTGAGACTTCCAGATGGTTGTGCTTCCAATTTGGGTAGATGTGTAAAAAGTGATTATATTAGCGGATTAAAAAGTCATTATTGTCATGTTACAATGGAAAGACTTATGCCAATTGGATTAAGAGGTTTGTTGAATTCCATTATTTGGGATTCGATAACAGACATGTCATATTTTTTTCGAGACATTTGTGCAGTGACAGCAGATCATGATGTTCTAAGAAAACTTGAAGAAGATGTTGTTGTAATTATATGTAAACTAGAAAAAATATTTCCGTCATCTTTCTTTGACTCAATGGAACATTTGATATTATATTTTCCACATGAAGCAAAGTGTGGAGGTCCAGTACAATTTCAATGGATGTACCCATTCGAAATATGCATGCAGAAGTTGAAAAAAAAAGTACGTAACAAATCATTTGTTGAAGGATCAATTGCTGAAGCTTATTTGCAAGAAGAAATATCTTTTTTCTGCTCTCACTATTTTGAATCTGAGTATCCCTAAAAACACAACGGCATGGGACGGAACAAGGGGAATGTTGATGATGGAATGGACAATCAATTATTAGTTTTTAATCAGTCAGAGCTTGGTTTCGGTGGAGTTCATGAATGATGGCTTTCGGATGATGAACATCCTAGAGATCATACGTATGTTATGCTCAACTGTGAATAGATGAAATCATTTGTACTGTAAGTGCTTCTATCACTTATTCTATCATTTATGTTACAATAAGTAACTTTATTTTTTTAGGTTATATTATAATCATATCAAGAAACAACTTCCACAAATTACAGCAGTTGCTCTCGAAGAACGCCGACAGAAAAAAATTTCTCTGTGGTTTCAAAAACTGGTAACATAAATTCTTCATGTTTTAACATCTCATTCAGTTTATTGTTTATTATATTGATAATTATTTTACAAATTTTCAGGTGTCTCAACATACTGATAAAATTGACAAACGTTTGTGTATATTGAATAACCCACTATCCAAAATGGTTAAATCTTATAATGCATATGTGGTGAATGGATTTTGATTTCATACACGTTCATATGGGGAATCAAAAAAAACAATGAACAGTGGAATTTTCTTGAGAGGATCTCATCATAGAGAAAATGAAGTTGACTTTTATGGCATGCTTGATGAAATTATTGAACTCTGTTATCTAGGACAGCATTACATAACGATGTTCAAATGTCGGTGGTTGGATACTTAGAGAGGAGTTCATGTTCATCATACTCATGGAATCATCGATATTAAATATAAAAGTCTTCTTGCAGTAAATGAACCATTTTTAATGGCTCAACAGGCACATCAAGTTTATTATGCAAATTATTGCGCTACGTCAAGAGACCTGAGTGATTGGTGGAACATAATAAAAATCAAAATTCAAGACAATCAGTTTTCTCAAAGTGAAGCTTGTTTCACTGAAGTGCAAGGAATTGAAGTTTTTCAAGAGACTACTCAAAATCCATCTTTTTCACAAAGAAACATGAGTATCGATGATGACATCCCACAATTAAGATTTGATGGTGACGATGATGTTAATGATGTCACAAATGAATTTGAAATGGTAAGAGATGATGGAACTGAAACTCAAATGGATATCGATGATATTGAGGAGGAATATGAAGATGACATCGTCAGATATGAAGATGATGATGAAGGTGGAAATTAATACAATTCAATGCTAGTTATATATAATCATAACTTATATATATGTATATATAATAATAATTTTTAATTATTTGCTAACAACATTCATTTTCTGTTTCAGATTAACAATGAGCTATTTCTTCAGTTGTCGGAGGCTGACCTATCTTTGGATGAGGATGATTTCGGGTCATCTAACCCTCAGCCTACTGGCGCTTTAGGGATGCAGCGGAGGGGGTGTGGTCTTGCATGATTGATGATCCCTGACCCCATCCCCGAGCGACGTCCGCGTCTTGGGTTCGATCCACGCACGCGGAGGTATGATAACCTGTGCATTTTATTATGATTTCATTAATTTATTTACATAATAAATGTTCGATTATTTTTTTTACAGTTTTCCGCATATAGCAGTCGGACAGGGCAGTGCTATTTTGCGCAACTATTTTTCTCAGCCATGGACCACGTGGGAACAGATTCCCGTTGATGTGCAGTAGGTCATGTTCGGCCATTGGTTGGTACGTAAATAAATAGTTTTTATTTTGAAATTTATTTCATTTATAACTTGATATTGTAAATTATTTGTAGGGTTTATGGTATCTGATCGATGATACCATGTGTGACGCCATCCACAAGGCATGGGAGGTGGTGATGCGTCAGTGATTACGTCAGTTTTTACACAATTTAAGAAAAATGACCATGAAAAAAGCTGGAGTGACCGTGTTTGATGAGTCCTGTAGAGCCCACCGACCAGAGTACATTTCATCCCGCGTATGGGATGGATTATGTTCACACTGGTTGATTGGTGGATCTCAGAGGAGATCATCGTTGGGGAGGCAGAATCGGGGGAGACAGGAGGTGACTCATCGAGCTGGGAGTCGTACATTCAGTATGCATAGACAGCATCTGGTATGTACATTTTTTAAAAATATTTTATATAACTTTAAATATTAACAGTTTATTTTATATTCTTATAGGCTGTCGAGCAGCCCGATATTACGGAGTACGACGTATATCGGAGGATGTATAGTGATACAGTTACTGGGGAGATTAGAGGTGATCGCCAGTGTTAGATTGTGGTTAGTATTATTTGTTTTTCACTTTGAAAATTAACTGCATATAATATATTCACAATTTTAATTTCAAGTTGCAACTAAAGGAGTCATATGAGGCCGCGACGTCATAGACCCAGGCTGAGGGTCAGGCCAAGACATCTGATCAGACTAGTGGCCATCATTTTGATGAGGCCGCATGGATGCAGGCTACCCAGTATGGCTTCGAGAAGGGTCGAGTAGTTGGTATCATCTCTCAGTTGACTCCTACGGCTTATTATGGTAGTGATGCGATGTCGGCGTCCATCTCGAGAGAAGCTCGTGCATCATCTTCCGCATCACAGTACGAGGATCAGTTGCGATCACAGACTGAGCTGATAAAGAGTCTCCGTAAGGAGCAGGAGGAGATGCGTCAACAGCAGCAGCAGCATGAGGAGCACCGACGACAGCAGCTGGAGTACGAGGAGCAGATGAGTCGGTGGCAGCAGCAGCATCAGGAGCAGATGGAGTACATGCGTCGTCTGACTTGTGCATTAGGGATAGAGTTTCCTCCACCAGCTCCTCCAGATCCTCCAGCTCCCCCCCTCCTTCGGACCAGTGACCAGCTCCCCCCCCTCCTTCGGACCAGTGACCAGCTCCCCCCCCTCCTTCGGACTAGTGATTTATTTTGATGTTATAAAGTTTTTTGAATTCAAAATATGAATTATTTTCTATTTATGGTTTCTATCTTTTTTATAGTGGTGTCAATGTTGCATTATTTAATTCATATTTATTTTTAATAGTTTATTATTTATTATTAGTATTATTTTTTTAATGTTTGTTTATTTTATTAACAATAATATTACTCTTACTATTTTATTATTTTTTTATATTTTTTTGTTGCAAATATTGATAAGAATTATGATTTATTATTTAAAAAAATTATGATTTATTATTAGTATTATTTTTTTAATGTTTTTTTATATATATATTTTTGCAAATATTGATAATTTTCATATTTTAATTATTTTAATAATATTAATAATAGATTTTCATAAATATTAATAGTAATAATAACATTATTATATTATATAATATTATATTTTTTATATTACAGTATTAATATGATTGTTAATATTTTTTAATATTATTCATATTTTATTATATTAAGAATTTTAAATATATTTAAAATTATAATTAATTATAATGTTTTAAATATTGGAATTATTTTTTATTTTAATATTTGATTGAATTATAATTTTATTATTATTATTAAAATATTATTTTTTTATTATATTATTATTTCATTTTTTTATTTTTTTATACTTATTTGTGACGAGAATAAGGACTCGTCGCAAAAGGTATTTGCGGCGGGAAAAGAGGCTCATCACAAAAGGTATTTGCGACGGGACCGTCACAAATAGGGTTTTTTGAAAAGGTATTTGCGGCGGGAATAGGAGCCCGTCGCAAAAGGTATTTGCGACGGGCCCGTCACTAATAGTTATTTCGAAATAACTATTTACGGCAGGCAAAGATACCCGTCGCAAAAGTTCTTTACAATGGGCCCGTCGCAAATAGATTTTTTAAAAATAACCCGAGAAGTATTCACGACGGTAATCTTTCCCGTCGCTATTAATATTATTAGCGACGGGACCATCACTAATAGTTTTAATTGCGACGCCGTTTTCTGCGACGAGTTATTTGCGACGGGATCTCGTCGCAAATACTCCGATTTCTTGTAGTGAATGTTCTAGATAATAAAATTAAATCAATTAATTAATTAATTCATAAAATTTTCTACATGTAATTGATTTGGAATAATTTTATTAAGTACATTTATGGTATTTTTGATGAGTTATAAGATACAATTTTGTCGTTCAGGAGTGTTCGTTTCCTTGGTTTTCATGATCGGTTCGTTTATTTATAAGTAGTGGAGTTCATGTAAAATGAGTATAATTCTCTAGAATTGGAATTATATTTCATTTATGAAAATTCAGAAGTCTAAATGGTTATATGTATAATTTGACTATATGGTATGAGGATGAATCATTAGATAAGACATTTAGTGATAATAGTTTAGATTATTACTACGTTATTGATCATAATGAACTCATTTTCTTTTATTATTTAGTATTATGTAAATATATTACTTATAGAACATAAAAAAGGTTATAATATACATTTTAAAATATTATTCAACCATTGAAATAGTTTCATGAACAGATTTGAATATGTTGAAGGAAAATAAAAACTTTTCGTCCTTGAAGAAGATGAAACAACGCCTCACGGACAACGTTTCCATTTTTAGAATAAAAGGGAGAGGATAAGGGGCTTGATGATGGATTATTCCATTAGCATAAAAAAATTCTAGTATGTGTAAGGTAATGGATTTATCATTCTATTTAGATGAGGGGAGGTGAGGATAGAATAATAAAAGAAAATAAATTGAAAAGAAATTAAAAAGGAAAAGGAGGAGGATTTTACCTTTTGAATTCTTCTCCTTTAGAACCTCCTTAGGGAAATGTTTTTGGTCTTTTGATGAAACCAATAGGTCCTGGACATGGTGGAGGTACTTGGTAAGAGTATTGGTCAGAAATTTGATAAGTCCCAAAGCTTAGAAGGTGTGAGGAGAATGGGTGATGAGGGGTGGTATTTATAGTGAAGGAAAGGGGTGTTTTTTGAATATTTTATTCATTTCTTTATTATTTTGGCTCAAGACTATGAATAGTTTGGGAATTATCATAAAATATATTAAAATAATGAAGTTTTGTTTGAGATTATGAGCTTACATCATTCATACATTACCTATGACTTAATAATTCATGTATTTAGCAATTATCATAAATTATCGTATTTTACTATTCACCAAAAAATCAAGTATTTTAGAAAAAAAAACCAAAAATTTACCCTAATCATTTTTTAATGTGTAGAATTAAAAAATTAACTCTATTTTATAAAAATAATTTTCTAAATATAATAAATTTAATTTTTAATGAAAATCATCATTTACTTGAAAAATACAGTTTTTAAAATTATAACTGATTTTATAACATTCTAAAAAATTAACTAATATCTCATTAAATTATCCTAAAATCACAAGGCAAAAAAATATTTATTTATGAATAAATTTTATGAAAATTAATTTTCTTTTAAATCCTTTTATTAATTATAAAATTGTAATTAAATATTTATGACTCATAAAAATAAAAACACTTAATTAATAATTTTTAAAATATTCATTTACTTATACTATGATATAATTCTATCATAATTTTATTTATAAAATACCTAAATTTTATTTATACAAACATGGGAAAGGTTACTATTCATTTGGCCGATTTACTATTCATAAGGTTCATATTACTATTCCTAAGGTCAAGTTAATATTTCATCGGTATAGGTTCCTTAACTTCTAGAAATACTTATTATTTCATTAATTATTAATTTATAAGGTTTGTATTATGTTTTCTAAGTGATTTTATGTAATTTATACTATATGAAATAAACATAATAAGGGAAATCTCATTGATAGAATTATGGGTCGTTACACCAATGCCTATGTGTGTGTTGGCATTTATTTAATTTAATTTATTACATGGGTTTGCAATTATTTAATATTAAATTAAATGATGTTATGTGTGTCATTTCTCCCTCTATTATTATATAGGACCAGTGTGTCTAATGATATTTATGTAATCCCCTATAACCAATCCTTTAGTTCCCCTCACCTGTGTGTGGGTAATAAATACTTGTAATTAATATAGCATCTCAAGACACATGGTGGCGGTTCAAGACAAAACCATTATGGTGCCAACTCATCTGATACACAAGTGGACAAATGGAATGTTGTAACTTATGCCAAGACCAAAAAATGGAGTTATTCCCTTAGGTCATGGGTATATTTAATGTACTCTCATTAAATCAACTGTTAGATTAGCTCATGGTCGAGTCATTTACTTTATTTATTTATTTATATCTATGTAATTATTTATTTTATGTATGCAAGTTCGCAATCACATAAATAAATGAATTAATATGAAAATTAAATAAATGAATTATGTGTAATTTTTTTATCCAACATGGTTAATTAATTAAGTAAAATCCACTTAATATTAACAAGACGTATAAATGATAAAACAATATAAAAATTATGCATAATTAATTAAAATCCCTCAACCAAATGTTAAGTCAAACTAAGCCTTTTATTACTTGATTGTGAACAAAACTCAATAGAACTAAGTGTTTGACCAACCCTTGTTGGGACACTTACCTTTATAAGGGGAGTTCTTATGAAGGTTTTGGGTTAAATTAACCATTTTACGTCAAAAGGAGTATCCCTTGCTAGACTTGGTGTAATTTGGAGGAAAGTGTTGAAGAAATCCAAATTAGGATTTCCGGATTGGGGATCTACTCAATGGATCAAGGAGATACATGCCCTCAGTTGGCAAAGACCTTCCTACCTAAATACCTTCAAGTAGGTTGACCAACCCTTGTTGGGTTTATGTGAAGGGGCATATGGATCCTTGCCAATAGAATGTTAAAGCAACTATACATTCTGAGTTCAATAGTGATGGTTATTGAGACCTGATAAAAATAGTGGTAGATTTAATAAAATAAGACAATTTATTATTTTTTACACAATTTGTAATCAATAGAAAATACTAATAATATGCTTTTTTAATTGTAGAATAAAATGACAACCTCTTTATCTACATTATCCCTACTATCAATATTGGAGAAAGACAACCTCATAACTGGAAGTAACTTCTAGGAGTGGTTTATATGCATTTGGGGTTATTCTGCACAATGAATGAAAATCTTATGTGCTAGAATACTGAATGTAAGATTCGCCTACTAAGGAGGCAAGTGATGAAAGAGTTCATTATCTGCGAAAAAAATTGAGCGATGCAGTCGATGTTTAATGTTTGATGATTTCATCAATGTATAGTGAACTCATAAAGTCTCAAGAAAACATTGATGTATATAGAATTATTGAGCGCCTTCATGGTCTTCACTAGAAGAGAGATAGATAGGAGTAGTTTGAGATTTCCAAAGCACTCTTTTAGAGTAAGCTTGTGGAGGTCGCCACAGCTGGATCTTGTCTAGTCAAGGTCATTGGATATATTGAGCACCAAGAGGTTCTAGGGTTTAAACTCCCCAAATAATTGGGAACCGACCTCATTCTATCATCACTCCCTCTGAGCTTCTCCAGTTTTGTTGTGAATTTTAATATGAACAACATTGAAAAATCTCTTCCAAATCTTCTCACTCTTCTTTTCCAAGTAGATAAGGATATGAAGCACAAAAATCCTTTCGTACTTATAGTGAAAAAATGGAAAGAGAAAGAGAATAGTTTTAAGCCCAAAGATTCTTCATGCCCCTCTAAGAAAAGGAAGATAAAGGGTAAAGTAAAAGAATGGGATGTTGTCTGTTTTGCATGTTGTAAGAAGGGCCACTGGAAGAAAAATTGCACCCAGCCAAAGAAGCAAGGAGATGCTTCAGGTGTGTTTGTTATCGAGTGAGATTTATCTGTTTCTACAAATTATGTATTGGATATAGTTTGTGGTTTTCACATATGTATTCAAATATAGGAACCAAGTAGATTCAAAAAGATTGACCAAGAGGAGGTAGATCCATGAGCAACCAACAGAGTTAAACTCGCTATTATAGTGGAAAGACGCGTCATATTCCTTGAGAGGGAGAACATCTCTAAAAGAGATGGTAGGAGCAAGATAGACTTATATGAATTTGAGGCTTAAGGTACACATGAGTTGGTACAGGAACATATTTCACAAAGCCCTGTGGAAGATGAAATTGTTTTCTAAAGACACGTGTACTGCGTAGGAGTACAAGAGAGGTTAGAAAACCAGAACGTTGTTGTTTTCTAGTCACTGAGGATGGTGACTCATTATTAATTGATAATAATGATCCTCTAACCTGCAAGGAAGCAGTAAGTGACACAGATGTTGTCAAGTGACAAGAAGACATGAATTCTGAAATTGATTCTATATACCAAAACCAAGTTTGGATTTTGGTAGATCCTCCGATAGATGTAAAGCTTGTTGGTTGAAAATGGGTATTTAATAAGAAATTGGACATGAAAGGACAATTCAATACCTATAAGGCACAACTAGTTGCAAAAGGGTTTAAACAGCATTAAGACATTGATTACGACAAAACTTTTTCACCAGTTGCAATGTTGAAATCCATCAGAATTCTACTTTCCATTACGGCTTACCATGACTATGAGATTTGGAAAATGGATTTCAAAACAGTCTTCCTTAATGGGAACCTTCAGGAAGATGTCTATATGACACAAACTGAAAGGTTTGTGACTCCAAAGGATGCTAATATGATATGAAAATTTCAAAAAAACCATTTATGGATTAAAGCAAGCATCTCGATCATGGAACATTCATTTTGATAAAGCTATAACGGAATTCAATTTCATAAATAATGAGTGTGAGCCTTGTGTCTTCAAATGGTTTAGTGGGAGTGTAGTCATTTTCTTAATAGTATATATTGATGACGTATTACTCATAGGAAACGAAATATTAGTCTTACAGACTGTTAAAACGTGGTTGAATAAATGCTTCTCAATGAAGGACTTGGATGAAACAACATATATTCTTGGGATCGAGATCCATCGTGATAGATCCAAGAGATTGTTCGACCTAAGTCAAAGTAGATACATTGATAATACACTGAAGAGATTTAATATAAAACAATCCAAGGGGATTCTTTCCAGCATCACATGGCATTCATCTTTCTAGGAAAATGTGACCTCAAACACTTGATGAAAGAAACAGAATGGAAAGGATTCCATACGCGTCAGTAATTGGATCAGTCATGTATGTTATGTTATTTACTAGGCTAGATGTTGCTTATGCATGGAGTGTGGTGGGTAGATATCAAGTTGATCCAGGTGACCATCATTGGATGGCACTCAAGGTTATCCTTAAGTATCTGAGTCGTATTAAGGATATGTTCATGATCTATGGAGAAAATGAAGAACTAGTCATTATAAGATATGTAGATGCTAGTTTCCAAACTAATCAAGATGGCATGAAGACACAAACGGGATACATCTTTACTTTGAATAGAGGTATTATGAGCTGGAAGAGCTCAAAACAGGCTATGGTCGCAGATTCTACAGCAGGGTCTGAGTATATTGTGGCTTTTGAGGCAGCTAAGGAAGAAGTATGGATGCGCAACTTCATCCAATAGCTTGACGTGGTACCTAGTAGTAAAGATCATATCACACTCTATTGTGATAATACTGCAGTGGTGAATCTCGTAAAAGAGTCAAGGTCATATCAACAGATGAAGCACATACTTCGGAAGTATCTCTCTTGAGGGATTTTTTACATAGAGGTGAGGTTGCAATGAGTAGTGTTTTTACGGAAGACAACAAGGCGGACCCTTTGACTAAAGTCCCGACTCAGCAGAAACATGATTATCATGTGAGGTCTAGTGGACTGAAAGTCATAGACAGTTAGCTCTAGTCTAAGTGAGAGTTTGTTAGAGTTGGTGTCTTATAAGTTATGACCAACTGATTGTACTTTGATTACATATATATTCAATGTATTAAATCTCAATTTAATGTATGATTATATATTGTTCATTGTTTCTGCATGGCTTTAATGTAATAATGTCTTTGAGTATTTGTTGCGATGATAAAGTCATAACAGTTCTCTGCTATGATAAGAACTTTGAAGTGTCATGACAATATTCTTAATATAGTTCTCAGGTTGGATAACGTACTATGATGGGACATAGTATTTAGACTGTCAAGTGAGAGTGCTCGTAAGCGGATGAAACTTCTTCTCATGAAGTTTGCATTTGGTAATCTCTAAGATGGGAGATTATGAGAACAGACCCGTCAGTAGAAATCTCGCATGTCTTGGTGTCATCATATATTTCTATCTGTGAGCATGTGTAATGATTATTAGACTTTAAGATTATCATTAATATATGTCATGACTCGCGCACTTAGATTTACTGAACAAAATTGTCACGTCATATGTTGACGAGAAGTATGGTACATTTGGTGCGTCACGATTGACATGTCATTAATGGATAAGTTAAGCAATGATTTGTCTCTTCCATCTTTATGGAAGTTAATATCTCGACCCTTTGATTGGAATAGAACTGTCGTATTAAATTTCATAGTCATGGAGCAACGATGTGTTTATTTCAGATAGTCAAAGAAAGACGTATTGAGTAAATAGGTTGATAACTCCATCGTGCAACCTACTTGACGAGATATTTTGACGAATGTATTATTACACAGTGAGCATTCGTACGTGGTTATCGACGTTGTGATATTAAGTTCTTTCTTTTGAGTGTCTTGACTCATTGCTAGACAGTAATCTTTAACTTACAAACTCGACTAATGCCAATGAGAAAAAATCATAGAGGGTCTCAATTAAATTTTAGAGTTTAATTAATGGAATAAATATTATTCTCATGTCCAAAAAATAATTTTATTCAGGTTATATTAATCACATAAATTAAATAAAATTTTATTCGTTGACGTGTGAATGAAAATTTATTTATTTATTTTATTGAATATTTAATAAATATTTATTCACCGACATGTGAATGAAATATTTATTTATGAATAAAAATTTTATTCAGGTATTCAATGAATGCAAGAGGAGTTAGAACAGATCAAGATCGCGTCCAATGACACATGTTAATTAACAAACCGTTTAAATATTATTTGTTATTGTGTAAGTTGTGCGCGCCACAAGATAATAATAATAATAATATTATTATTATTATGTGACGTGAGATTTATTAAAGATAATAAATGTTATTTAATGGACAACATGCAATTAAATAACATTTTAACCTAAATCCAACTCTATAAATAGACGGTAATATATATTGTGTAGTGCATCCGGAAATTGATAATAGAGAATTGTTGCACACAACGAATTCTATCTTGACTTCTCTCTCTTTCCTTCTCAAGAACGAGAAGCGTAATAGAGATTTTTTCAAGATTGAAGAACAAGCCATCAAGAATGAACAAACGCAAAACATTCGACTCGTCGCGCTAGCACCCAGAGATCAAGTGATGTTGTTTGAATATCATAAGAACATTTATAAATCACCGCTAAAAGGATTTCATTCTTGGATCTTCACAACGCAACAAATGTAATCTGAAATGCTCTTTTCGGATGATCGTCATTCAACAATGAAGAAAGTTCTTAAGTCCGAGTATTTTATTTATTCAAATATTAAATAAATTAATTATAAATTTAACGTGTGTGTAGTATTCTAGTTCGTGGTTTCGGATAAAGACTATTTAAAAAAAAAAATAGCCACGTTACAAAATTAGGGATGCCGACGCAGAGGAATATTTTAAACGCGTCCCGAACTGACCAGTGTCTTTTGCGATGGAAAAAAACTAATTAATCATGTAAATAGATTAATATAAAATTACGGATTTGTCCTTGCATTTATTTATTTATTTTGGATTCATTCACCGCCATCCACGAAGTCCCATCACCAAATCCCTCACGACGGGCCGCCATCATTCCGCCACCGCATCCGGACACCCAAATAATTGTCTCCCCCGCACCCCCACCATAATTATGGTGTGGTCCTCCCGAATATTTCCCCATTTTGCATGAATAGCCAGCGCACCCATATTTCCTCATCATCACCCATCGATACAACATTAATATTATTATTCCTATTAATCTTGTTACTAAATGCAACAAATTTATGAAATACTGCCACATATCCCAAATATAAAAAACAAATAACTGTTTTGCAAAGATAAGGAAAATCAGTTAAAATGGTTTGATACATCATAATTATATATTTTTATTCCAAACATAATTCGGATTTAAAGACTCGTCGAAAAAATTGAACAGTTATCAATTTAATGGTTGAAAGTCATTTAAAAAATAATAATGCATAGTTTGTTTTCTATATTTAGGATCACTAAAATACCTCATTTAATAAAT
Source organism: Viscum album (assembly GCA_963277665.1). NCBI lineage: Eukaryota > Viridiplantae > Streptophyta > Magnoliopsida > Santalales > Viscaceae > Viscum > Viscum album. The sequence goes on from OY728139.1 coordinate 294,124,938, forward strand.
TGATATTCGAACACATTTAATATTAAAAATCAATACCTAAACCAGAATTAGAATAACAAATTTAACAGCCCTTTGAAACTGGTCTCATTTATTACTCGTTTAAGTTTTTTATTTTTTATTTTTATAATGTTTTTATGATGAAACCCATTAGAAATCCGAAATCAAATCCAAATATAAATATTTATAATATTATAAAAAAAATTATATAAGTGTATCTGGATTCTAAGTACCCTATAAAAGATAATCAAATCATAACCTGGACATAAACATTTATTATAATTAATAACTTTGATAAATAAAGCTCAGTGAGGAGTATAAAAAATGAAAGGAAACCCGTTAATCAATTTGAAATTCTTGAAAATCCATATGCAAGTTTACATTTTTCACAAAAATAAACTTTGAACTGAAATAAACATTTAGAGATGTCCCAAACCTGCTTCACTCATAACCTAACCTGGTTGGCCACATGACCTCAAACTTATCTCTCATTACGCTAGAGGCTACCGACTCTCAACAAGGGTTTAAGGTGGTATGACGGAGAGACTATACCCTCATAATCAGAGTTGAGCACAACGATGATATAAATATAAAACAACAGTTGAATCAATATAATGAACACAATGGAAAATCATAAGGCAGTGTAAGTAAACATCTAGGTAATAATAAATAGCCCAAAACCATAATTAGTGTCTATTATCATATACAAAATGATAATATCATGATGCCATAAAAAATGGGAGCAGACATACATGCTCCACAAAACATACAAAAAGAGCAAAATATATCTCCAATAGCATCGCGAGTACAAGCTCGGTCCTCTGCTCCCGTACTCCATCCTAGTACAAAAAGTCAATCGTCCATAGCAGATCATTTTCCCTTATCCAAACCTGCATCGATGAAGTCTGTCCGAGTACCAATCAGTGGCTCAAATAGGATGTGAGTAAAACTCAGTAGGTCGCCACCAATAGTGTCTATAACTGATCCAGTTTGTAAGTATGTAATGAAGCAGTGTGCACGTAATAACAATAAGGCAATAAATGAACTGAATGAACCCCAAGTCGGCTCGAGTTCCTCATAGGACACTGGTTCGATATTACCTGCTTCGAACTATTCTAGTATGTCTTTGAACATTCATCATTTTATAACCAATAAGGAGCGTCATGTCCATTAATTCCACACAATCAGTAAGGAACGTCATGTCCATTGTTTCTGAATAAACAATACGAAACGTAATGTCCGTAACATCCAAATAACGATAAGGAACGTCATGTCAATCAATTTGGAATAAACAAGAAGGAACATCATGCCCGTAAGTCCCAAGTAATAAAAAGGAAAACCGTGTCCATTAATTCAAGATAAACGAGGAACGTCATGTCCATAAATTCCGGATAATCAACAAGGAATGTTGTGTCCATTACAACAGGTAAGCAAGATGTAATCACATCCAGCCATTTAATCAATTCAATCTATCATTTAAGTCATACGGTTAAAGAGTAATAAGAAGTGGGGCAAGTGTGATATACTTGTCCCCACGTCGTTTAACGAGGGTTAAGTGACATGATCTTAACATTCACCTTCGATTTGATTCATTTATAAGCAATCAAGTGGTCCATGGGTAGGTCCATACCACTTCTCAATTCATCAAGTTAATTCAAAACATCCCTCTAGCCAAGGTCAAGCCAAACACACCATAGCAGTGTTTTGGTCACAAAACACTACTACAAATATGCCTTTTAACAGCGTGCAAAAAAGGCTTTTAACAGCGCTAAAAAAGCGCTATTAATCTCAGCGTTGATAAATGGGGTCATTTATCAATGCTAATTTAGTGATGATAAAGGCCACTCATTATTAGCGCTATTTTCTAGTGCTGATAAAGGTCTCACTTTATCAACACTTTCAATAACACTGACAAATGAATGCCTTTATTAGCGCTAGAAATATCGCCAATAGAGGCTCCATTTGCTGCAGTGTGCTCTTTGTATAACATCACACTGCAGCAACCTCCTGTAACATGTACCCAAAATATATAATTTAATTGAAATAAATTTTATATCATGAATACAGAAGAAAAAAAGTCATATATAAAAGGTGGTGCCATTACATACGCACGCTATAAAGAAAAAGGCCCAAGGACTCGACCCCGCGACCCGCGACCCGCGCCCCACACCCCATCCCCCCTGCCACCCTAGCCGCCAACGGGGGGCAAAAAAAACTCTACTATATACATTTCAAATAATGTTTTGTATAATCACATTTATAATTACTATCCACAAACAATTTAAAACATTAATGTTTCATTGTCTTGGACACCCATGATCCCCCTCAAAAAGGCCTGCCCATGGTATCCGTTGCCGAACAAATCACCTCAACCCGAACAAAAGAATCCATCTATATAAAAAAAGAAATCTTATGCTAGTAATATTATAAAGAAATAAATTAAACATTAATATGAAAGAATACATTAAAAAATATCAACTTTAAATAAAAAGACAGACTTTGAGTTACACCGGCCACACCGTGCGTTGTATTGAGGTGCAGTTGATTCCAACACGTCACAAATGAGGTATGGATCGTTGTCCTAAAGTATCAAAACAATTCGAATGTGTTTGTTTGGTTTTGAGTATGTCACTTGTGTCTTTTTAATGAAATTAATTTCAATTTTAAACAAAGATACATTTAGAGTTATACTAATCACACCGTGCGTGAGATTGAGGTGCGACTGATTCATATACGTCAAAAATTAATTATGGATCATTTTTCTAAAGTATCAAAACAATCCGAATGCGTGTTCTCAGTTTTTAGTACGTCACTTGTGTTTTTTACTAAAATGTCATTTCAAACTGGAAACACACACATTGAGTCATACGAGTCACATTGTGTGTCAGTTTGATGTGAGACTATTTCCTACATGTCACAAATGACTTATGAATCGTTGTCATAAATTATCAAGACAATCAGAGTGTATTTTCTTTGTTTTCAGTGAGTCACACGCGTTTTGAACTAAAATGTCAATTCTAAATTGATAACAAACACTTTGAGTCATACCGGTCACACCGTATGTCGGATTGAGGTGCAGATGATCCCTACATGTAACAAATGACTCATGGAGCATTTTCATAAAGTATCAAAATAATCTGAATGTGTTTGCTCAGATTTCAGTACACCACTTGTTCCTTTTGCTAAAATTAATGTAAATTTAAAATAAAAAGACGCACTTGGAGTCATGTCGATCACACCATGCGTCAGATTGAGGTTCGGTTGATTCCTACATGTCACAAATGACTTATGGATCATTTTACTAAAGTATGAAAACAATCTGAATGCATTTTCTCGGTTTTGAGTAAGTCAGTTGTCCTTTTTACTAAAATTGATGTCAATTTTAAATAAAAAGACGCAATTTGAGTCATACCAGTCACACCATGCATCAGATTGAGGTGCGACTGATTCCTACACATCTCAAATGACATATGGATCATTTTCCTAAAGTATCAAAACAATCTAAACATGTTTTCTCAGTTTTGAGTAGGTCAGTTGTGTTTTTTACTAAAATTGATGTCAATTTTAAATAAAAAGACGCATTTGGAGTCATACCGGTCACACCGTGCATCATATTGAGATTTGGATGATTCCTACACATCAAAAATGACTTATGGATTGCTTTCCTAAAGTATCAAAACAATACGAATGCATTTTCTCAGTTTTGAGTAGGCCAGTTGTCCGTTTTACTAAAATTGATGTCAATTTTAAATAAAAAGACGCACTTGGAGTCATACCGGTCACACCGTGGATCGGATTGAGGAATTGGTGATTCTTATATATCTTAAATGAATCATGAAACATTTTAATAAAGTATCAAAATAACTAGAATGTGTTTTCTCAGTTTTCAGTATGCGAGTTGTTCCTTTTACTAAAATCAATGTCAATTTAAAATAAAAAGACACACATGGAGTCATATCAGTCACACCATGCAATAGATTGAAGTGCATTTGATTCATACACATCAAAAATGACATATGGATCATTTTCATAAAGTATCAAAACAATCTGAATGCGTTTACTTAGTTTTGAGTAGGTCAATTGTCCTTTTTACTAAAATTGATGTCAATTTTAAATAAAAAAGATGCACTTGGAGTCATACTGGTCACACTGTGCCTTAGATTGATGTGTGACTGATTCCTACACACCCCAAATAATTCATGGATCATTGAACTAAAGTATTAAAACAATAAAAATTCATTTTCTCATTTTTCAGTACGTCACTTGTTCTTTTTGCTAAAATTGATGTCAATTTTAAATAACAAGACGCACTTGGAGTCATACCAGTTACACCGTGCATCAGATTGAGATGTGGTTGATTCATACATATTAAAAATGACTTATGAATCATTTTTCTAAAGTATCAAAACAATTCGAATGCATTTTCTCGGTTTTGAGTAGGTGAGTTGCCGTTTTTACTAAAATTGATGTTAATTTTAAATAAAAAAATGCACTTGGAGTCATTCTGGTCACACCGTGCCTCAGATTTAGGTGAGGATGATTCCTACACATTCCAAATAACCCATGTATATTTTCTCTAAAGTATCAAAACAATCTAAATATTTTTTCTCATTTTTCAGTACGCCACTTGTTCCTATTTACTAAAATTGATGTCAATTTTAAATAAAAAGACGCACTTGGAGTCATACTGGTCACACTGTGAATTGGATTGCGGTGCATTTTATTTCTACATGTTCCAAATGAATCATGGATCATTTTTCTAAAATATCAAAACAATCCGAATGTATTTTCTCGGTTTTGAGTAGGTCAATTGTCCTTTTTACTAAAATTGATGTATATTTTAAATAAAAAGACGCACTTTGAGTCATACTGGTTACACCGTACCTTAGATTGAGGCGAGGCTAATTCCTACACATCCCAAATGACTCATGAATCGTTTTTCTAAAGTATCAAAATAATCAGAATACATTTTCTCAGTTTTCAGTACATCACTTGTTCCTTTTTACTAAAATTTATGTGAATTTTAAATAAAAAGGCCTAATTGGAGTCATAATGATCACATTGTGCGTCAGATTGAGGTGAAACAGATTCCTAAACGCCCCAAATGGCTCATGGATCGTTTTAGTAAAGTATGAAAATAATATGAATGCATTTTCTTGGTTTTCAGTATATCACTTGCATTTTTTACTAAAATGTCATTTTAAACTGGAAACACACACTTTGACTCATATTGGTCACATCATGTATCAGTTTGAAATGAGACCGATTCCTATACATCAAAAATTATTTATGAATTAATGTCCTAAATTATTAAGATAATACGAGTACATTTTCTCGGTTTTCAGTGAGTAACACATTTTGAACTAAAATATCAATTTTAAATTGACAACAGACACTTTGTGCCATACCGGTCACATCGTGCATCAGATTGAGGTGAGACTTATTCCTATATATTCTAAATGAATTATGGATCATTTTCTTAAAGTATCAAAATAATTTGAATGAATTTTTTCAGTTTTGAGTATGTCAGTTGTCTATTTTATTAAAATTAATGTCAATTTTAAATAAAAAGACGCACCTAGAGTCATACCGGTCACACTGTGTGTCGGATTGAGGTGTTGTTGATTCCTACACACCTTAAAGTATAAAAACAAATCCTAACTTCCAATGTTACTAGGATTACCATTTTATGTATTTATCAAACTTCCAACACTGCATATTGATTCGAGAAAGGCTTTTCTGCTAAGAACATCTAATGAATATGCAATGCTGGAAGCTCTATGAAGAAAAGTAATGGAAAGTGTGGTAATATTGGAAAAAAGGAACATGCTATCTCTTATATGTCTTGTTTTCAATAGTTGAAATTAAAATATGACTTCCCAAAAGATCTATGAAAACAACTAAATAATTATTAGATAAATATGATAAGGAAAATAACTTACAAATAGTAGATAAAATGATGAAAAAATTAATTAAATAAGTAGTAGGAATTCACCTTTTCATGATGTTTGTATACATCCTTGACCCATAAATATGAAAGGAATCCACCCGTATAAAAAAACAATTATTATGTGAGTAATACTAAAAAGAAATAAATTAAACATAAATACGAAACAATTCATTACTTCTATGGAAGTCACATCTTCATGTTATTTGTGTATATTCTATGATCAGGTATGTTGCCCATTCATTTCTAAGAAAATCTATATCATCTTGTGAATATGATTTTTTTTGAAAATTATAGTAGTACTAGAAAAATATAAACATACAAAGGATTAATAAATATTTTAAATGAAATAGTAATTATCTTCAAAAATACCTCTTTGGGAATGCGTCTTTATTGATGGAATATGATCTCCATCATAAATTTAAAAACATAATAACCATAATCTTTTCCATTTTTTTTGTTTCAGACACTGTATAAACATTGAGAAAAATAATTAATTTGTTTTGATATGTGTTTGGATAGTGAAATCTTATTATATACACCCTGATACATATCCAGTTTTAGAACTTTTCAGGGTCCTTGTGCACAATGTTTTTCCTCATACCATGATTTTCATGATATTTATACACCACCCTATCATAACATAATTCTAATTAAAACATAATATAAATTATATATCTTTAAGTTTAGTTCTAAAACATTGGATGTAGTGTATTACAAATTGACAAACTCTATTATGTGTGGTTAGTTTTTTGGGAATCCATGCAATGAATCCATAAAATAAATATTTAGAGTATCCAAATTGACCAAACTGATCATTAGATGTTTCCTAAAAACACAAAAATGAATAAGTAATAAAATAAATGAAAATATATTTGATATGATTAAATTTTAGAGTTTTATCCCTACATTGTTGGTATTAAGAAGAGTCTGTCATCCACAAGTTTTCTTTCAAATGATTTGGCTAGGTTTTCCACTATTTCATCAATTTTTTGGATTCTATTTTTTGTTTTTTCTGTAGAGGTAGAATGAGGACTAACGAGTCCAATTTTTTTTTCATGGGGAAATCCATTCAATTGGTATTTATATATATGCCTACAAAAAATATGAAATGTATTTAGTCATAATTAACATAGTATATCAACTTTTGGAAAATTAAATCATGAAAACATACCTCATGTATACATTTACAACTGAGGATCCTAGCCATTCATATTTGAGGATTTAATTTACATTATCAAAAGCAATGTATTCAGTACCTTCCTCTTCACACATTTTTTATTCAAAATCAACTACGTGACTACTACCACTTTGTAACTTTGTATCCGCATGAACCTTCAATGTTTGTAAATACATATATTTATTGGGTGGGTTAAAGGTGCTTTAGAAAGATCTTTTTGATCGGTTGGTTTATCCTTTAGATTGGTTTGAGTCGACCTTTCATTTCACCTCCTTCCCTTTGTCCGTCTCTAATAAAATTCATCGATTCAGACCTTTTTTCATTAATTGTTAATGGTTTATGATGAAAAATAAATTGGAAATGAATACCTCCTTGTCGACATGTGTTTTACAAGATCTGTTGTCCATGTGATGAATGTTCTAAAAACTTGGTCGACCTTATGATTCATCATTAAGTGGAATAGGTAGCTCGACGCTCGATTCATGAGCTACGCTAATCGCCACTCTCACACGACCTATTGAAAGTGGTCTGTTGTGTAGCATGTTGTCTTGAACATTGAACACCGTAGCCCTCTCTACAAGGTGATGGGTGGGTTTGATAGATATAAATTAAATTTCACCCTATATAATATCAGTACATGAAAGATATCCGTGTCTTTCTGATGAAAATTTCATAGAAACAATTATTAGAATATTGATTACCTTGACTGAGAAAACTCTTTGAGGGGAATGATGCACCTCAAAGATGGTGGGGGTGGGGGGATATTCATGCAATGGTTGTTCTTGATTTGTTTCTTCTCTTCCCCCCCTATAAAATTTTCTAGAAACTTAGCATGCCAATGAAAATTTTCATCAAGGTCAGTTAATCTTTCTTTCATCTCTACCATTTCTTTATCTTTATCATCCTATTAATTTTCTTCAAAATATGTTTGGGGTGTCACCCCAAAACCCACACCTCTTACACAACCATACTATTCTAGATGATTCAAGGCCACCGATAGTAAGTGTTCATATGGTATAGGTGTTGATGATTTCTCTGACTATTTCAGATAGAAAATATAGGAAAATAAGTTATCATTATTATACAATAGTGATTTAAAACAAAACAAGTTTTTATCATGTCATACTTACACATGTTTCCCACACTTTTTGTGTATTTTCATCTATTAGTATCCCATATTTATTTACACATGTGCCCATCTATAGAACATAGTGTGGGATGGAAGTGGATTTGGATTTAGATTCACCAATTTTCATATAAACAAAGGAACATAATTATGCTGTTGTTTCATGTCACACAAAATAATTACAATATATTTAAAATATGTACCAATTTCTTTTCAAGTGAAGAATACCCCATCATTACTTTACAGTAGGGGTACATTGGTTTTTTTTCTCATTCCCTATTTTCATCACTCATTTACTATTTCATAAATAAAAAATTCTCGATCAAATTGACAAATACACATATTGTCAAATAATGTATTACCATCCATAATGTACCTGAAAAGACAGCTCCCCACGATGTCTAGTAAATACACCCCACACTTCTTGGGTTATCAGGTGTGCATACATAAGCGGTGAGTGCATGTTTATTTTCCCTTCAGCATCTTTAAGATGACATCTCGTTAGAATTGTGTGAAATCCTCTGTGAATCCTTCCAACAAGAATTAATATATATTTATCGTGGGAGTCATCTACTATAAATTCATTCATAAAGGGATGATGAAGAGTAAATTATTGTTTCATTATTTTATTTTTTACTAAAATAATGAAATGATATCATAATGTTATCGTAATCTATTCCCACATTAGTGTCTTAAGTGTGGGCGCAACAAGGTTCCACGAATATATATCAATCAACATGCATTTTCGAGTGATGAGTCCAATGTAACTACTAAACATGGTCTTGTTGGGGTTAACATGCTCTCCCCATGCATTCCATTTGACCTTGAATTTAATGCCTTTGCTTTTTGCCTTAATGATTTTTGCTAACACCATCAAACTACGACGCTCCTATTTTTTCCACATCATCAGTTCTTCATCGCCTACCATTTCCTCTAATTCAATATCGTCAATATGTTGTTCCTCTAGAACGGTAGCATAAACATGTATAAAAGTTCATTGTACCTATACAATGGGAGAAAAAATAGGTCGAGAAACATGTTGTTTCTATGGAGTGGTAGTATCAGCACGTGCAGAAGGTCATTATTCCTCTACACTGAGAGCAACAATAGCTTGAGAGACCTATTGTTCCTTATGATTGAGAGCACCAACATGTGAAAAATTCATTATCTATAGATTTGGTTTAACATTTATTTTAGATTATATAAATTCAATAGTGAACAAATAATAACACGAGGTAACACAATGTATATTATGAAAAATATAGCCCAATTATTGAACTCTTTTTTTAAAGGATGAAGGGATTTGAACCCTCTATCGAGTATTCAAATCCCTTTATTATGGTCTATTATGACATAAAAAAACCCCATCTACATTGGGGCTGCTGTGAAATTATTGCGATGTCCTAATGAAAGGGTCATCCTCAGTTGAAGTTTCATCTGACCCTTCAGTGGTTTTGGTCAATAACAGAACAATTGATCACTTTAAGTTTGCAGGATATAGAACATAAAATACTTGTACTTCCTGTGATTCCATTTTAAATGGTTCATATTTGTATCCTTCTTTACTGAAATCCATTTTCATGAATCCTAATTCATATATTTTAACAACACTCCTATTATGAACCCACTTGCATTGAAAAATAGGTACTTGGAATGTTTTATAATTCAACTCCCATATTTGTGTGATGATACCAAAGTATGATATATTTGTGTAAATTGGATTTCTTTCCTTAGTACCGGAAACATGCATCACTTCCGCCACAAGTGTAACTCCACTATTTTTCATGGTACTATCTTTATAATTTTCATTTGTATAGAACACATAACCATTAATTACATAACCATTTTAAGATAATACACACACACTTGGTCCTCTGGCTGGCCATCAAAGTCATTCTGAAACTGAATCTGTATTTTCATCCAAATCCTTAAAAATATAGTCCCAAAACCATCCTATAAACTATTGATTATGTGTATTTTATATCCACATTTCATCCCTTTATGGATTCAAATGCACTACTAGAAAATCAGGCTACTACCACAGACCTATAGCCACGATTTTAAAACTGTGGCTATAGGTGGCTATAGCCACGGTTTTAAAACCATGGCTATAGGCTGGTTTTCCGTGGACTATTGCCACAGTTTTGAAAACCATGGCTATAGGTCATGACTATAGCCATGGTTTTTTGGCCTATATCCATGGTTTTAAAACCATGGCTATAGGCCAAATTTTTTGATGTCCTATTGCCACGGTTTTCCAAAACCGTGGCAATAGGGTTCCCGCGCTTCTGCGGGGAAAAAGTTTCCAGCCAAAAATTTGGCGGGAAGACCTACCACCACAGTTTTGAGGCTATTCCCACAATTTATATTAATATATATATATATATATATCATAATATATATATATATACCCAAAGTGTCATGCAGTGTAGTGGTAAGTACCCTGGTTTGTAAAGGGGAGGTACAAGGATCAAAACTCACTGGTTGCATTTTGTATTTAGGCTATTGCCACAGTTTTCTAAGGCTATAGACACGGTTAAACCCGTTTCTATAGGTTAATTGCCATGGTGGCTAGTTTTAAGACCTATTTCCATGGTTTTCAAAATCGTGGCAATAGGATGCTATTGCCACGGTTAAAACCGTGGCAGTAGGTTGGGACCTACTGCCACGACGATAGTGGCCGCGATTGACAAAAAACATGGCCATAGGCTATAAACACGTTTTTGGGATCTATTACCATGGTTTTGAACTATGGCAATAGGAATTTTTTCTAGTTGTGATGCCTAAGAATTTCTTTGTGGGTTTCAATAAATGGGGAAACCTCCAGTTATGAAAAATGTAAAGGTGGGCCTGCTCCCGGTCTGTAATATTGATTGTGTCAACATCTATTCCATAAATATTTTCACCTACAAGACACCCAGTGTGATGAGATTTTGGAAGAACAATGATTTCCATACCAGACAGGTATTTAGTACAGAATTCAATGACTTCCTCAATAATATATCGATCCTCAATACAACCCTTTGACCGAATTCTATTTTTGACATACCTTTTAAAAATCTTCATATACCATTTAATGGGGCACATCTATCTATATTGTACAAGACCACATAGTTGAATCTCTCTCACCAATTAAACTATCAAGTGAACCATCATATCAAAGAATTTTGGTAGAAATAACATTTCCAATTCATATAATATGATGAAAATTTCTCTTTCCATAGTCAATAATTTCAGTGGGTCTATAAATTTGCTGCATATAGCTTTGAAGAAGAAATAAATCTTGGTTAATGTATGACACACATTCTTGTGAAAAATGAAATATAAAGCTACAAGAATTAGATCTTGCATCAAAGCATGGTAGTCATGTGATTTCAGAACCTTTAACTTTAAATTGCTCATTGACACAATATTCTTGATATTTGATGAATACCCCTTTGGAACTTTACGTCATTCAAGAATTTTCAAAACTGATATTTCTCATACCTGGAAAGAGTGAAAGTAGCTGGAGGAAGAAAAGTTCATTTTTCACCATTCATCGGCACTAACTCTTCTCATATTCCCATATCAACCATGTCCAACCTAGCCTTAATTCCATCCTTTGTTTTGCCGGATGCATTTGGCAATGTGTCGATGACACTATCACATACATTTTTTTAAACATGCATAACATCAAGAAAATGTATTATGTACAGACAATTATACTATGACAATTCAAAAAAAAAAACTGATCTCTTTTTACAATCAATTTTCATAAGGTTTTTTGAAAATGGTTTACCAAATGTAGTGTCCACATATTTTACTTTCTCAAGTAGCTGATCACCTGTTAGTGGAGACGGTGTTGTATATTATTCTGAACTTCCATTGAATGATGTCATCCAAGATCAGTACTTATTCTGCTGGGGTAGAAATCTGTGATGTCCTAGAAACACAGTCTTCAATGAATGTTTCAACCTAATTGAATGTATACCTTGTTCAGAAATGAGACACCCTTGAGTTCCTTTATTATTATATCCTAAAAAGTTTCTATAAGCATGAAAGTTATTTATCATCTTGTATAACATGGCTCTCATTGTAAAATATTTATTTCTGTAAACACCATACAATGTAACACATGAATCCCATAATAATTTCAAATCCTTGGTCAATTGATCCAAGTAAACATCAATATCATTACCCAGTTGTTTTGGTCCTAATATAAGCATAGATAACATGAGGTATTTTTGTTTCATGCATAACCACAGTGGAAAGTTATAATTTACCAACATAACTGGCCATGTACTGCGAGTTCTATTTTGAAAACCAAAAGGATTCACTCCATATGTAGATAACACAAGATGAAGGTTCCTCAGATCGTTTTCAAATTCAGGGTACTCATGATCAATTCTCTTCCACTGAGAAGAGTCCTTTGGATGACATATTTTCCCATATTTATTTCTTATATCAGCATGACACATTAATTTCCCTACAGTATCATCACTTCCATATAGGCACATAAACCTTGTAATTATTGGAAAGTACCATACAAATTTTGTAGGACCAGATTCATATTTCTTGTATCAAGAAACACCACACTTTGGGCATTCTGTAATTGATTTTTGGTTCTTGAAAAATAGTATACAGTCATCCAGGAAAGCATGTATTCTTTTAGAGATCACACCCATCGAGCGTAGCATTCGTTTGACATCATATGTTTGGCTATGAAGCTCATTATCTTCCGGGATCATGTCATTAAAGAGAGAAAGTAGTTCTGTAAAACTGGCATCACTCCATCCATTGCCTGATTTTAAATTATACAGATCTAGTACGACTAAAAATGCTGTATATTTAGTGCAACCAGTATATAATGGCATCTTTTCACAACTATTTAACTTCTCAAACAATTTTGGGAAATCACGAAGTTCATCTTCAACTATCCTTATCATTTTCTCAATAAAATATTCATCATCATTCACATATGTAATCGTATCCTCAATACGGTCTTCTTATTGTCTACACTTGAAATCATATCATATGATTCATAAAACGTAGTGCTATCCCAGCCAATAGCTACATTCATTTTTTTCCTATGTTTATTCTAACATTTATAACTTCAATTTATTCTGTGACAGATCAAGTGTTCTTACAACTCTTCTGGACTAATTAGTCTTTAATAACAACAGCATAAACATAGACAAAGGATTTGAGAAGGGTCATATGCATGATATTTTTCAAACTTTATGAAAACACCATCTTCATACTCTTTTTTCATATGATTGGAATCCATCCATTCTTTATTCATATCCATCCTATTTGATTCGGTAATATTAATATTTAACAAAATAAATACACAAAATATGTTCAATTGAAATCTTTCCCAAAAATTCCTAGTGTGTGTACTAGAAAGATACTTGAGGGGTTTTATTCAATTACAACGAGTTTAAAGTTTTTAAGGTACATTAATAAAATAAAAATTATTTAGTATTATTTATTTAAGACATTTTTTTGATAACATACATGATTTAATGGTGTTAAAAGATTTATAAAGGCCAATTTTTGGATATAATAAAGATTAATCATTTATAAGTAAATGAGTATAGACTTTTATAGAGATACACATCATTCATGATACATACATACATACATACATACATACATACATATATATATCAAAATACTTGTTTAAAAAATATACTTTCTTTGAGATTATTATATAGATTGTTGTGAGATTTCATTTGCATGTAGGCTAATGGAGGATATTGTAGGACAATCAAAATTATTTTTACCAATAACTCACTATAAGGAAAATCACTTAAAAATCCCCAAACCACTCTAAGCTCATCAGGAACACCACCCAAAAATAATAATCACCTCAAACCACTTAGGAGTTTCCAACTACCTGAGTTTTTAAAGATGACCAAACAATTCAATAATCTCATGAGGATATTGGTCACCATGAAAAAGGAAGGATGGTGACTCAATAATTCATAAGGTGAAAAAGATCATTCCCCTACAACCCCTTTCAGAGTTTGGGAAAATCCAATCACTCCATAAGTCATATCCTTAGAATGGAATTTCTACCCCATATCAAGACATTTCATGGAGGTAAAATATAGAAACATGAAACATGAATATACCTCATTCATGTTTTAAAAGACACTCAAATCACATAGTCCTAATGCACACCAAGGGGTTAAATCCCAAAGCACAACCCACATGAGAAAAAAACACAACAAAACATTTTCAAAATTTTCATTTCCATTAAAATCACACCCCTATCCCAGGAGGGCTGAAATCATTTTTCAAATACATGCACACTTCGAAAGCAATCCAAATTATTAAAAATGAAATCCAGATTGTTAAATTGTTTCCATAAATTAAAAAAATGTTCTCTAATTTTTCATAATTAAATCAACCACATCTCAAACATTTCAAATTAAATGAATTGCTTTTTACAAGGAAATCTTCACACATGGTTTAAAAATTAAGGCATCTCTCAAAATCCCCTTTTAATTTCAATACAAAAAATTATATGTAAAAATGAAAAGAGAAGAAAAACTATATTTAAAACATTTCACAACCATTAAAACACTTTTCGTTCCCTCACAAATTTGGTTTTAAAACAAACCCACCCAATAAAATCTCTTTTTCCATTCAAAAATATTTTTTTCCAAACAAAAAACAAGATTTTAAGTCCTAAATCTAAATACAATGCATATGGAACCATGAAATTCAAGATCTCTTGCATGAAAGTGATTATAAATCACTTAATTTAAATAAAAATCATTATACTATATATGAACTAATATAAGAATTAAAAATAATTGACTAACCGCACAAGAAGAAAAATTTTCTTAATAATAGAAGAACAACAAATATAATCATTTAAGAATAATTGAATTATTATAATAGAAAAAATCTAATCAATAAGAATTAATATAAAAAACAGGCACAAACAAGATAATAACCTTAGATTTAGAGGTCTGACAGCGGAAGTAGGGTTTGACGATAGGGGTGACGGAGGCAGATGTGGCGGTGGGGGCAGCAGAGGCAGCGATAGCGGAGGTGAGGGCAGTGGAGGCAGCGACAGGGGCAGTGGATTTTGAGGCGGGGGTAGTGGAGGCAGTGATAGTGGATACAGTGACAGAGCTCTGGTTCCGTGAAAGTTTGAGGTGCGAGCAGGATAGAGTTTTGATAGGGTTCCACTTGTAAAAAGACGGAACGCTTTAATGAGCGCTTTTTTAGTGGCGATAAAGGGTTATCTTTATGAATGCTAAAAAACACTAATAAAGATCTTATTATGATAAATAAATAAATATAATTTTATAATTAAATTTATAAATTTATAATTATTTAAATAAATAAATATTTATTTATTCTTAAAACTATATATATATATATATTTAAATAATTACAAAATTATAATAAATATATATAATTAAATTTATAAATTTATAATTATATATGATAAATATATTAATTATATATAATTATAAAATTATAAATATAATAAATATATTTATTATAATTTTATAATTATTTAAATAAATATATAATTATTTATAATTATATATATAATAAATATATTTATAAATATTTTTATATATTTATATAATTATATATAATTATATAAATATATACAAATATTTATAAATATATTTATTATGATTTTATAATTATAAATAAATAAATGTTTATTTATATTTACAATTATAAATAAATATATATTTATTTAAATAATTATAATATTATAATAGATATATTTATTATATTTATAATTTTATTATATATATTTACAAAATTAGAAATATAATAAATATATTTATTATAATCTTATAATTTTTAAGTAAAAATATATTTATTAATACCTATAACTATAAATAAATAATTATTTATTTATAATTATAGAATCATAATAAATATATTTATTATATCTATAATTTTATAATTATATATAATAAATATATTTATTATAATTTTATAATTATTTATATATATATATTAGTTATAATTATAATTATAAATATATGTATTTATTTATAAATATTTGTATATATTTATAAATATATTTATATAATTATATATATTTATAAAATTATAAATATCATAAATATATTTATTATAATTTTATAATTATTTATATATATATAATTATAATTATAATTATAAATAAATATATTTATATGTATTTGTATATAATTATAAATATATTTATATATACACATTAATATATATATATATATATATATTTATAAAATTATAATAAATGTATTAATTGTAATTTTATAATTATATATATATAATTATATTAATAATTATAAATAAATATATTTAAAAAATATTTATATATATAATCAAAAATTTATAATTATAAATATAATAAATATATTTATTATTTAAATATATTTATTGTAATTTTATAAGTATTTATGAGAATATAATAAGTTCATGGGTATAACATGAATGAATCATATGAGTGTCAATTTATAAATGAACATTCATAATGATGAATATATGCATGCACGTGATATCATAATATAGGTAATCCAAACATTTGGAACATAACTCATAATCACATCCACAAATATACTTTATTGTCATATAACATCAATTATACCCACACAACAATATATAAACATAGATAAATATATATCGATTAATTTATAATCTGATACAAGATTTAAGCACATAAAACCTCTAATTCCCCATTCCAAAACTCATATCATCATTTTCAAGGGGGCGGAACACCCAATGGGTGTCTATATACCTGGTCTCATAATCATCAACAGACCCAACGAGACCTGTGAAGGGTTTCACACTTCAATTTAAGGATCAATTTACTTTTCTTAGTTAAAGAAACAAATGCACATCATGTAAACATAATGGAACAACCACATACATATGTATAACATCAAGACTATGGGAGAAGGCTTGTAGACCACCTATCTCAAGCTCATAGTTAAGAACTTTCCCAAACTTGGCCCTTGATTTGAACTAAAACAATTGATTACACCAAAACCAAATATTCCCTAGATAAAAGCAGGGTTTAGGAGATTTAGAAGAATATAAACAACCAATCAAAGCTTCTTCCCTAAAAATATAAGGGATAGGACTCGTATAATCACCCAGAGCTTTGATTTAAACTACACAACACTCCAAAAGCCTAATAATCAAAGGAGTTTGATCCTCAGAAGAGGGGGTAGATCCTGGTTCACACACAAGGCTGCTGGGGAAAAAATGAGGATGAAATTGGGTGAAATTCATATAAATATTGGGTGGTAAAAATGGAGAATTCCTCACTTTTTAAGAGGTGCACGATTTGGCTACATAGTTGGCTAAACTGTGCGCCAACCATGCAGTACCCTCTATTCAAGAGGGTTCCCAAGTCGCATGGTTTTTAGGGGATCCAACACATTTTTCCAAAATTTTTAGAGGCCATGTGGTTGGCTGTATCCAAGGCCACATGGTTTTCACCCCCCTCCCCTGCACGGTTTACAACTTGTGAACCTCCTTTCTCCAGGGTGCACGGTTCTGGCACATTGTTAGTACTAAACACGTGCCAATCATGCACCATGTAATGGACAACTACTTTTCCCATTTTCATGTCCCAAACCTTTGAGACACTCATGAGACATTTCCTACTCTTGAGAGGCATTCAATTAGCCAATTCAAAGGGAGTTAAACCAAAACTAAAATGAAAACATACCTCATCAAACACTAGGATCTTACAACCTCCCCACCTTATAATAACTTTTCCATGAGATTCCCTTCCAAGCATAACTAATTTTCTAAGGTAAAAAGGTCATGCCATTAGGTTCACACATCAACTTCCCTCTCCCAACTCTTCTCTTTAACATGACCAAGTTTCCACAACACTCAGACCAAAGGTACGGGTCTTACCTCACAAAAATTTCTCACTGTGATCCATAATATAAATTAAATGATTCTCAAAGGATGCATCAACCTCACACTCAACATAATCAACATCAATCACATGATAAGGTTCTAGGTGATACTTTCAAAGCTACTACACATGAAAAATATCATGAATAGAACTATACAATCTTGGAAGAACCAATCTGTATGCCACTGACCCTATCCTCTATACAATATCGAATAACCCCACATACATGGGCACCAACTTACCCTATTTTGAATCCAAGAGTGACCAAATCTCAATGAAACCTGAAGGAATACATGGTCACCCACTGTAAAATCAATAGGTCAATAATATCGATCAATGTATCACTTCTATATACTCTATGCCATAGTTATAAAATTTAGGATCAACTGAAAATGATCTGATGTATCCTTCATGAGACTTGGTCCTAGTAACTCTAAATATTTTACTTTCATGCAACACAATGGTTTTCGACATGGCTTACCATATAGTTCCTCATACGGTTCTATCATAATAGTATCACGATAACTGTTGTTATAAGATAACTCAACAAGTTCTAAGTGATTCTCCCATGTCCTACCAAAATCTAGGATGCATTCTCTCAACATGTCCTTTTACACTTTAATATTACACTCTGATTTCCTATCTATCTATGGGTGAAAATATATACTCAAAAGTACCTAAGCACTTAGCGTCTTTTGCAAGATTTTCCAAAAGTGTGAAGTAAAACGTGGATCATGATTTGAAATGATACTCTAAGGAACCCTATGAAATCTTACTATCTTTCAAACATATAACTCACCCAACTGGTCAACGATAAAATTATACCAAATTGGAAAGAAACATTCCATCCTTTTTAATTGGTCAGCAATCACCCATATCACATAGTTCTTCTGATGCATCCTTATAAGACCTACCAAAAACTCCATAGTAACATCATCCCACTTTCTCTTTGGAATAATAAATGGATGTAATAGACCAGAAGGCCACTGATTCTTGGAATTTACCTACTAACATGCGTAGCATCACGTCAAAAAACACATGATCTCTTTCTTCATCCTTGGCCACTAATACTATCTGTGAAGATCATGGTACATTTTAGTCAACCTAGGGTGCACCGCCCACTTCGAAGCATGAAACTCACACATCATCTTCTACCAAATACAAGTAGGAACAATAATGTGACCACAAACATGGATGATCTCATTCTCATTGATAGTCCAAGCATAAGGTAACTACCCACCTTCAAAACTATCCCTAAAATATAGGCACTCTAGATCCTCATATTGTCTCATCTCGATACGAATCATAAGATAGGGATCAATGGATAATGACACAAGTTTCATCTGCTTATGCTTCTCTTGAACACCTATGTGCATCTCAGTGAACAAGGAAACTATTTTCCACTTGAAAAAATACTCAAGAACTGCCTGAGTATGTTTCTTCTGACTCAACACATCAACAACGCTATTTTCCTTCCCCAGAGTATAAGCTAGATCAAAATTGAAGGATTGTATATACTCAAACCACCTTCACTATCAGATATTTATATCCCACTGGGAAAAGATATATTTGAGGCTCTAATGAACAATATAAACTGTAAACCTCTCACTCAAAAGATAATTCCACTAAAATTTTAATGCATAAACCACCATGAAAAACTCAAGATCACGAGTGGGATAATTCAGTTCATGTGGACTTAACTATCACGATCCATATTCCATGACTCAATCACCCTACATCAACACTAGCCCAAGTCTGATCCTAGATGCATCATAAAATAAGGTATAAAACTAGAGAACCCCAAGGTGATTTACTTAGATAGATAAATATGTTATTCTATATATCCCCCAACTGATAATTGAGCTCTTGAATCTCTACGATTTCCATTCTATAAGGTTTAATATAAAATGGTTTAGCTCTTGGAATCAGCTCAATCGTGAACTCAAACCCTCTATTAGGTGGAAACCTTGAAAATTCATCAGGAAACACATACCAAAACTGATCCACCATTGGAGGGAGGACATCATGTTATGCTCCCTCATCATCAAGAAAAACAATTTCAACCTAGGTTGTGATCTTACCCAGTTGTGGAAGAACTAGCCCAACATGGTATTCTTGGATATCCCATTCCCCACGATGAACATAAGTATAAACCTTAGGAGAAATAAACATTACCCTTCGATGATAATAGTCAATGTGAGTAGGACATGATACAAACTAGTCCATACCCAACATCATGTAAAAACATGACATCTCAATCATATACAAGTACTAAAGGAGATAGTTCCCACAAACCTTAAGGGCATACTCCTTACAAATATGGATGACCTTCGATCACACCCCCAACGACATTTCGATCAAAATAACCCCACACATGAACTCCATTTCTAGAACCAAACCATTCACCAGTCGATATGATATAAAATAATGAGAATAAACTATATCAAACAAGGAACTAACAAGTATAAAATCTATAAAAATCATACCTCAGATAGTCGATGACCCAACCTCACTACTGAGAGGTGTAGGCTAAACTGCATGCAGATGACCTATCCCTTTACCCTAAGCTCCAGTTTGAGTCCCTTGTACTGCACCACCCTACTGATATGGATTCTATTTTCTTAAAGTACCATGACTTCCACCCTAATTGGTACGGCTGATGGAAGTCCAACTGCCTAAATGGTATAAGTTATAAGATCCCTTTTTAGTGCTCTATATTGGCCTATGTCCTCCATAACCACTCATTCGTTGGGGGTTCCTACAGATTCTCTATACGTGAACCATCCTTCTGTAAGATTTGAAATCCACTAGTGATCAAGGACACTAACCACACATGTGACTTAGCCTTCCACACAGATAGCCGAACACTCAGTCACTACCCTGTGAGGCTGATACTCTCCCTTGGCTACTCTTTCTACCACTACCCCGAAGAAGACTATCATAATAATGATTCCTACTATCATATGATTCACCACCATTTCATCCAACTAAAACCATTTATCCACCACCTAAATCCTCCTTCAGATTCCACTCATAAATGAGAGTTTTATCCACTACCTCCGTAAAATTATTCAAATTAAAGATACTCACCTAGGACTTGATCTCACATATAAATCCATCCTAAAAATATATTTTCATAGCCACATCAAACCCTTACAAAATTGGAGAAAAATGATTCATGTGAGTGAAGAATCCAACATAATCAATCACTAGCATAGTCCCCTGGGATAATCATATAAACTCTAAAACTTTCGCATTCCTCAAGGTCTTGGGGTAAAAGGGTTTTAGGAACTTCTCCCAAAAGTCCTTACACTATCCCAATGGATACAAATAAAAAATTATTACTACCATAAACCACAACTCTCTTGGTTCATAGTTAACTTAGGGTAAACCATATTTTTAAATTACAAACTTCCCATTTGACACTATTTTAAACATTTCAATTCAACACCTTTCAATTTAAATAATTGGAAATTCTTTATTTGGAAATTTTTATTTAAATCCTCAAGGACACAAAAAAACCATTTTTTATTTCCCTTAACTGAACCATAACATGCTTTCACCATGCGTACCTAACATAATTCATGTCACATAAATCCCATAGTGCCTAAAATGATGCATGCATATACAAGCCTCATGCCATACTGACCCACAAATAAAATCTCAGTAAAACAATAACATCACACCACATGTGTATCACCCAAGGTAAAATAACATCCAACTGTAACAATAAAACATAAAGATCAATAATACCAACTTGGGATCTTGGGTTTCCCCCTGCAAATAGGTTAACTACTCCCCCATGCACGAGTTCATTTCCATGACCCGAAAAATCCTAGTCTATGGTCTACGTTTCCACAAATAGTAAAGAAACATAAAATAAAAAGGCTCTAATACCACTTTATAATGTCTCAACCCATATTCCATTAAAACAGTTCCCCAAGACGAATCGCCACATGGCCTCAAGCACAACTACCCATATTTCATAGGTTTTCAATTAGTAATGAGGGTTTAATAAGGAACATGGGGAGACTATAAACCCTTTAATAGAGTATCACAATAGTAGAGATCAAAAATAAAAATAAACAAAGCAATAATAGTCAATAACCATGCATTATGTAATTAGTTCCCAAAACTAGGTAAATTCCCACAAACCAATATAGTAAATATATCATGTCATAATAGTGTCATGTGACCAAGGAAACCCAAAATAAAGACATGGTGGAAATACCTTAAAATGGATCTAGAAATTATCCCAGTCCCCTCATCCATGCTTTGTACCAAATTTAAAATAAACCATATAACATAGGGACCTTACCCAAATCCTATCCCGCGACCATAAAATCTGCTTGGGTACCAACGATGACCCGAGTAGGGTGTGATTACAACTCAGTAAGCTTCCAAAAATGGTGTATAAAGAAATATCCAGTCAAAATACAGTGTATGTAGAGGCATTAATAAATAATAAACAAGAAGTGAATTAATCAAGTTTCATAATTTAATAGTTTTTAAATAGCCTCAAGGGATCCTAGGTTCCATAATCACCCAACTAAGCATACTTTCTTCGGCCCATGAAAAAAGTTTTAACCATATACCACAAGAGGTTATTCACTTTGAGTTACTAAGGAATACATTAATCAATTCCATATAATTCATTATACCTTGAATCCTCAATCTAGGTACCCAAACCATATCCAACCATAGGATCTTGGAGTATTAGTCCAACATAAAAAACCATACAATGTATCAGTGAGGCCTAGAGCATCAGTCTGTCTCAGATGATGTAGTGCATTGGTGGTGCCTAGAGCATCAGTGTGGCCCGCTCCTAGGATGAGGAGCCTCAGTCCAACATCTACCATACCATTATTCACATTTACGAAGGTTCATCATCAATAACCTCTTTATCAAACAAACACAACATGTATACACCATTTAATTCATCAAAATCTATATGGTTAATTCCATTTAAATTTTTTAACTCAATTCTATAACTAGTCCATTTCACCATTTATTAACAATCACCTCCATTAAACATTATTTCAAACCATTAATAACATGGACATACCCCTTTAACTATTTAACACATTTTCCCTAAATCATCACATAACCCATTAACCTTTCCATGTTAAGCCAAAAAACCCTCATACCATGTTAACACGACGAACTAACATAAAAATGATTTAACCTTATAAAACCTATGATTCTCCACTACAAAACTCATATAATCATTATCAAGGGGGTGGTACACTACATGGGTGTCCATAGACCTGGTCTCATAATCATTAATAAACCTAATGAGGCCCGTGAAGGATAGCTCTAAATCGGAGGAGAGTTCTATGATTTCGAGGGAGGAAGAAGAGAGTAAAATGGTTAAAAGGATGGAGGGGAAAATTATAAATTCCTATATTTTTAAAGGGCACATGGTTTGGCCGCATGGTTGGAAAAACCATGTTCTAACCATGACCACTTACTTCCCATAGTGATGCCTCTTTTCACAACTAGGCGCATGGTTATGCAGACTGTATGTATCCCATGTGTGTTCACTGTCCAAGAACCATACCCACTCACATTTTTAGTGCATTTTTAAAAGAAATCATGAGGAAACCATGTTAAAAACACAGAAAAAATATAGGGGTTTCACGAACATGCACATCCTCTCACACTATTAAACTAATTGTGACCCTCTAATTTGGTACACACAATTATTAATAAGCATGCGCCAACCATGTGCCTATGCACATTTCTCTAAAAACCAGAGCTTTAGGCTCTGAACTAGCCCCAGACACTCCAAAACCTTTTCTTAGTCCTTTAGGAATTATCATATATATAAAACAAGAGATTTAAAATAAAACTCATGGGATCTATATCTCATTAAAAAAACAGGATCTTTCAACCTACCATCCTTAAAACAACTTATCCATGAGTTTCCCTAAGATTTATTGAGCATTATCTAAGAATAATTCTAGACATTAAGCACATGCATTGGACTATTTCTCCTAGGTCTCATCCTATACATGTATGTGCTTCCATAACACCCACATTAGAATAATTTTATAGACTCAGAGAGCCTTCATGCTATGATAAAATATATAAATAGAATACTCCTCAAAATAAGCATAAAAAATCCAATTCAACCTTATTAGGATGAAGGATATGAGATGAGTCTGAATGGTAATGAATAATCTGTGAAACATGGAAGACTCAATGCATGGACTGATATCTTTATGGTAGAACTAAGCTATCAGGTACTAGTCCGGCTCTCTCCATGATCTCAATAGGATCAAAAAATCTAGGTGATATCTTACCCTACCTCTGAATCCATCAATGACCCAATCTAGGAGAAACACGCAAGAAGACCCAATCTCCCACCTCAAACTCTATAGGTTGATAACAAAAATTTATATAATAAATATTCCTAAATTTATCTATATCCACATGTTTTCTAACAATTTTTAATTGCATCGATGTTTATTGAACAAGATGAGATCCTAGTAGCACTGTCTCCCCTACCTCTAACTAGTATATAGGTGATCAAAATGGCTTACCCTAAAGGGACTCATATGGTGATATATGTATAGTATATTGAAAGATATTATGATAAGAAAAATCAGTAAGAGGTAAAATTTTCTCCCAAGAACCTTTGAAATCAAGGACACATGCTTGGAGCATGTCCTCTAGCACCTGAATAGTATGCCCAGACTGACCATCTATCTAAGGGTGGTATGTTTCACTCAGAAGCACCTATGAACCTAGAGCCCTCTGAAACCCTTTATAGAACCAAGAAGTAAATTGGGAATCCCTATCTAATACTATAGTATGAAGGACTCCATGGAAGCATATAATCTCTCACACATAATTTTTTCTAAGATTATACACTAATAAGGTCTCCTTGATAGGAAAGGAATGAGAAAACTTCATTAGTCTATCCAAAATAACCCATACCGCATCACTTCCATGAGGGGATTTTGGTAAACCCGTCATAAAATCCATTGTGACACCATCCCATTTCCACACTAGAATGGGTAACAACTATAAAATATCAGCAATCCACTGGTGTTCTACTTTCACTTACTGATGGGTGGAATACTAAGTAATGAAACCTACTGTCCACCTCTTCATACCTGTCTACCAATACAGGCAGTGTAAATCACGTTACATCTTGGTGATTCCGGGACACATTTCCCATTTGGCTGCATGAGATTCTCACATTATATCCTCTCACATGTCTAAATGTACTCATACATGCCCATGAATGTATAAGATATCATCCTCATCAATGACCTAACCAGGTGGTAGGTCCCCACATGATATGATTTCCCTTAGGAATAAGCCTTTGGGATTAAAAATCTATCCCATCTTCACTCGATCCAAAAGTGAAGAAGTCACTAAAAATCCTATAATAACAGGCTACCCATGAAACCCCTAAACCTCCAGATACATCTCATAAAATAGATAAATCAACCACTACTCTTTACTGACATTCTAAACTTCTTGTGTTTGAGTTTTCTTACTCATAGCATTAACCACATCATTTCCCTTCCCAAGAATATAAGAAAAATAAAAATTGAAGGACTAAAGATATTCAACCCACCTTTTCTGTCTGATATTAAAATCATGCCGAGTGAATATGTATTTTAAACTTTTATGGTCCATGTATATTATGAACCATTATCCTAACAAATAATGTCTCCAGGAACATAAGGCATAGAAAACTGCTTCTAAATAGAGTTCATGCATTAGGTAACTATGATCATGAGGCATCAACTATTGATAACCATATACCATGAATCAATCCTCTTGAATCAAAAAATATCCCATACCAATGCCTGAGGCATCATAATAAACCATATAGCTTCTTCCAAGATCAGGTAGAATCAGGATCGATGCTAAGGTAAGAATTACTTTTCAACTCCTAAAAAATATTTATCATAATATTTAAACCATATAAATTTAACACCCTTCTTGGTAAATCCTACAAGTGGTGTTTCAAGGCATGAAAATACCCAAATTAAATGTCTATAGTATCTAAATAGCCCTAAGAAACTCCATATGTCAAAGATGTTATTGGGATGATCCCAAAAAACCACAACTCTCACAATATCTAGGTCCACATATACCCCTAATTCTAATATAATGTGACCCAAGAAGTGATCTTTGTCAATACAGAAATTAATTTTTTGTGATATTATCATATATATGATGATATTATAGTGTATTCAATATGATATCAAGGTGTTTGGGATGATCGTGTCGAGTTTGAGAATACATTATGATGTCATCCATGGAAAATACCTCAAAAGAATCTAGGTATGGGCGGAAAACCTGATTTATCAAGGCTATAGAAATAGCTGGCATGTTTGTGATACAGAATGACATTACCAAATAATTATATTGGCCATATATAATTTGGAAAGATATACATGGTATATCTGAGGTTATAACCCTCACTTAATGATAGCCCGATCCAAAGTCTAACTTCAAGAAGACTCTATCTCCTTGGATTTAGTTGAAGATATCGTCTAAATGGTGAATTAGATACCCATTCTTAATAGTAATATGATTCAAATGTTAGTAATCCACACAAATCCTAAGGGTCCCATCATAATTCTTAGTAAAAATCATGGGTATATCGACCCATGATTATCATACATAGATATTACATCATTTTAGATGAATATACATCACATTACAAAAACACATGCTTGAGGACCATAATAGTTTAGTGTCTTTGGAAACTTAGAAAAAAACAACTATTCCATAGCTAAATTACATCATCTCCCACTATGATATTCATAACTAACACCATTCTTAGACATATCATACTTAATACATTTTTTCATAATCTGGGGAAAGGAAACATAAGAAAGGGTGAACTCAAATGCCCTATAAGGGTAAACAATAGGGATATGTAAGAAAAACATGAACATAAGGGTATGATAACCCGAGCATAAAATTTTAAAACCATACCCTACATATCAAAGATCATAACCTTGAGTCACGGAATAATGATTTTTAGTTTATAATACATGAATCATAAGATAATCAAATAAAATAATCTATGAGATCATAACATTGACATAAGACATGGGATTTTGGAATATACATAATTATAGAAAATTAT
This sequence comes from Viscum album, assembly GCA_963277665.1. NCBI lineage: Eukaryota > Viridiplantae > Streptophyta > Magnoliopsida > Santalales > Viscaceae > Viscum > Viscum album. The sequence goes on from OY728139.1 coordinate 294,152,192, forward strand.
TTCCATATTATTCAAGTATCACTACCAAGGATATCATATTATAATAGGTTCACTCCCCAAACCATCATAGTATTCAAGGTTCACTCCCATAACCATAACAATAGAAAAAATCCTTTACTAAACCGATTTAACTCCCCATTCCAGTCCTATCTATCTCATGATATATAAATCTTTACCCAATGAATTGTAGAGAGATATAGGTCCCACCCATCTTATAATGAAAACTATCATTATATATTCCACAAGATCATAAAACATTCATCAAATCATAACCTATGAAATTAAATGGGTTTCATAAACATTTCATCATGTCATAACATGTGTAAAATATACATGTTTCATAATCATTTCATCATTTCATTATAACATAACCCATGAAAATAAGTAGGTTTCATTAAAATTTTATCATCGTATAACTTGTAGAAGAGAAACGGGTTTCATAAACATCATGTCATTATAAACATAAACCATTTAGGGAAATAATAAGAATGGTATCTTTGGATCATATCCCTAGTAAATCATAAGTAACATCAAAGGATTATATATTATATGGAAAATGATTTTGAAAGGTCTCATGGAAAATTTCTTTTGGAAGATAAATTTTCTTCTAAAATCAATTTTTAAAAATAAAAATTCGTAAAACATTTTGGAAATAATTTTTTTGAAAATTACCTTGAAAACATATAAAATAATATTTAAAAATAATTCAAAAATCTTCTTGAGGAAAATATAATTTATACTTTAAAAATCAACTTTGAAAACTAAAACATTTTCAAAATCCATTTCCTTTGAAAATAACCTTGAAAACTTAGAAAAGAAGCTTTAAAAATCATTTAAAAATTTATTGAGGAAAATATCCTTTCCACTTTAATTTTTTTAGAACATAAAAAATCTTGAAAATATTTTTCTTTGAAAATAAGTTTAAACAATTATAAATTAATATTTGAATTAATGATTGGTTATGATGTCATAAAATTATTTTCATGTCGTACACGTTAAAATATATATTCCTTTTATATTTTCAATAAAATCCCAACATTTTTTTTTGGAAAATGACATAAAGATTATTTAGAAATTTTTTTTATAAAAATAAAAACATGTGTAAAAATTTCTTTTAAAAATCCTAGTATAATAATAAAAAAAATTTGAATTTTTTTTAGTAAATATGGTTTTGGAAGAAAACAAATTTATGACCGAATGGAAAAATAAGTCAGATTTTCTTAAAAACATATTCTCAATTATTTTTAGCACCAAAAGTGGGAAAATGGTACAATTACTTGAAAATATCATGAATAACCATATAATAAGAAAATTCATGAGTTTATTTAGATATGTATCATAATATTTTAACTTTAGAAACATAATTATAAAAAATCTTGATAAATGATGAGATTATAACAAAAAATCTTTACCACTTTGGAAACTTTGAATAATATGCCCCATGAAGGAATAAAATAAAATAAAATTTAATATATCATCAGGGTAAATAAATTCATGATGTTACATGTAAAAGGGGATTTATATAAACATCATAAAATAATATACGTGCATAATATAACATACATCTCAAAGAAGGAAAATTGAAACAAAAATTCCTTACTGATTTGGTAACTTTTGAACCGAAAACCCCATGAAATAGAGGTATTAAAATGGATATGTAAATCAAAATATTTTTCATTATAATAATTATAAAATAAATTTATGGTTATTATATGTTCACAATAAAAAATAAATAGGTGGTTAATATGACATGTGTCTCACAGGAGTAAAAAGTGAGATGAAAATCCCTTACCTTAAGCCTTGACTTCCATAATACACATTAAAAAATCCTATATAATAAATATAAGTTTATTATAAATATATCAAATAACTATATTCATACATATCATAACATATATGGTTTTATTATAACCATTTATTACCCGTTTATTAACAATTCCATGTTAAATTCACTTTTTGGGCAATAATTGCTTTGTTTTTCATGTATGTTTTGATTTATTATTATTTTTTACTCTTAATTAAATCATGGTTTAATCATATAAATAATTTTATACATGATATAAATATAATATATATTAATTATATATTTATTTAGAGTAATTCAAAAAATTTAATGATAGTGAATGAAATACACCATTTATGGAGACGGTAGGCCGTACATATGCATGAACATCGTTTTTATTTTCTTGTCAGATTGAAATAAAGAAAAGTAAATTATATACATATTATAATTAAATAATAATTTTTATTTCATATATATTACATACTTTTATTAAAATCATCCTCAATACATTCCATGTAAATTATAAATGAATCACATCACTTCGCGAGGCAGTAGTCTGCCATACACATGAGCGATGTTATCATATTCCCACAAAATAGAGAGTATGAAGGTATTGTGATGTAATGATCCTAGAATAATAATAACATCATAAATATAATATATAAATAATAAATCCATTATTATAACAACCTTGATAGGTTGTAATGGAAAAAAATGACATCAGTTCGCGAGGCGGTAGTTTTTCGTACACATGAACGATGATTTCGTACCCCATTTGATGGAAGTGGAGAATGTTAAAGGTCATGAAATTAACATAACATATCAATATATTTAATATAATAAGGTTATTATATCATCATGGTATAATAACAATTTAATGAGGTGTAGGAATAAATAAAACAAAAATGCTCATTGATGAACGTTACCTCTTCTTTGGGTATCCTCCTTAGGTTTGCACAAAAAGCTTTTCAAGGATATCTTTTTTTCCAAAATAACGATTCTAGGATTATTTGAGGGACTTTTTAAGTGATTTTGGAAATTATTGGATGATCAAAATTTAACTTAAGGTGCGAATAATATAGGATAGGGGGTGACCTTTTTTAAGTGTAGTGAGTGGCACACTTGTAATTGTTAGAAAAGAAAAAAGTGTAACCACATTTTCCACATGTAAAAAGGGTATAAAATGGATAAAATTTGAACCCTATACATTATAATTTATAAATATGGTTATAAAATATATTTTATACTATTTTATAGGCAATTTTAACCCTTATATGTTTAGTTTAACTCCTGACAAACCCATTTTTACCTTAACTATGGTAAATATTTTTTACTGTTTTTACTATCCATTTTGGTCAAAAATTAAGTTGTAATTATTATAAAATATAAATTATTATAATTAAAAACATGTAATCCATTTTTACAAATTTCATTCACATAAGTGAAAACATTTAATTTAAAATTAATCTCGCAGACACAAGGATAAAGTGAGGTTTTAAAGAGAAAATGTTCAATAGTTTACAAAGTTTTTATATAAAAATTAAATATAAAATTGATTACAATGACCTAAATTAGATTAATAGATGTATAACCGAACTAATTTTTCTTTAAAACCAATTTAAAATATAATTTAACTTTATAAATAAGTTAATTGAAAAGGCAATTTTTAATTAAAATTCTATAATTTCACTGTTCATCAAAAAATGATTTTTTTAGAAAAATATCAACAATTCACCCTAAGATAATTTTGACCTGATAATTTAAAAAATTATTTTTATTTTATAAAATTATTTTTTTAAAATTTTGAAAGATTAATTTTATTAAAGTTTAGAAAATTAAATAAAAATCCTTTTTTTGTGAGAATAGTATTATCAAAACATATAAAGACTTTATCGAAATTAAGTATTTTTTTGTAAATATTTTCCCTTTATATAAAGCGATTATACTTAATATTTTAAAATTATTTATTACTATTCATATCACTAATTTTAACTTCTAGGTTATAACCATCATGTTTAAATAACTATATTAATAATAAATCATGGGTTTGTTAAAACTCGGTGTCATGTGTAACACAAGTTAACCCAGTGTTGCATGCAGTGCAATCTTAACTTGGTGTTGTGTGTAATGTAATATATCAAATACATTTAGTTTATTCAAAAAATAATAGTTGATAAAAACTTTGGGTGTAACATTCTACCCCCCTTAAAATGAATTTCTCCCTCTAAATTCATCACTCCGATACAATCAAATGAGGATAATTATACCTCATCATATCCTTAAGTCCCCATGTAGCTTATTTAAACTAGTGGTTTTTCCATAAAATTTTTACCAGGTGAGTGTTATTATTTCATATAACTTTCTCTGTATGATCTATAATATCCATCGGTTGTTCCTCATAATAAATATCATATTCCATCCATATGACCTATACGTTTTTTACATGTGAAGGGTTAAATATGTACTTCCTTAGGAGAGATACATGGAACACATAATGAACTCAAGAGAGGTTCTATGGAAGCACCAATTGATATTATACCATCCTGACACAATTGAGAAATTAAAAGGGAATGATATACTTTGGTCTTAGTTTACCATTCTTCCTGAATCTCATAAACTTCTTCCATGGGGAAATTCTTAGAAACACATTATCATCAACTTCAAATTCTAGATCATATTGGTGATTGTCAACATAAATTTTATACCGACTAAGCTACCTTGATATGTTTTTTAATGTATATAACCTTATTTTCCATTTCTTTGCCTATCTAGAGTCCTAATAGCCTTCCTTTATCTAACTTCATTCCAACATATTGGAGCTCTACACTTCTTTATATAAAGGGATTCATAAGGATCCATCTGAATTCTTGGGTGAAAGTTATTGTTGTAAGAAAACTCAAATAGATTAATGCGTTGATACCAACCAAATTTGAGATCCAAATAATAAGATATCAATATATACTCTATGTTTTTAATTGTTCTTTTAGATTGACCATCTGTTTAGAGATGATACGCAGTAATGAAACTCAACTTCGTATCAAGATCTTGTTGAAGAATTCACCAAAACTTTGAGGTAAATCTCAGATTCCAATTAGACACAATAGAATGTGGTACTCCATTCAACCTTACCACTTTCTTAATGTATATCCTAGAAAGTTTTTTAGAGAGAATTATTCTATTATAGTGATTAAGTGTGCTGACTTAGTAAGGTGATCGACTACAACCCATATAACATTATTCCCTTTAGATGTTTTGGGGAGTCTAATGAAAAAATCCATGGTGATGTTTTACCATTTCCATTTTGGTATGGTAAATAGATACAACATCCCCTTATAATTTTTTCTTTCAACCTTAGCAACATACCAAGCACAAAGATACAAACTTTGTGATATCTCTCTTTATGCTATCCCACCATACGTACTCTTTCAAATATATTTACATCTTTTTACTTCCAGGATGAATAATAATGAAGAACTATGAGCTTAATATAAAAAATAATTCTTCAAATATGGTATGGTTAAAATTCATACATATTTATTGAACCTTATCATTCTATCACGATCAAGGTTAAACTTAAGAACATTTCTAACCTTTTTTTTCATCTCTACATCATTATTCTACACCTCTTTAATCTTCACTTGGATAGATGGTTGAACACTCAATTGAGTATTATAATATTTTCCCCTTCCTTCAGGATTTACATATCCATACTTTAAAAATCCATAAATATTAGATCTTTTTTAATCCTTATCATGGATATGCTAGCATGATCCTTTTGACTCAAAGTATCGACAACCTTGTTCACTTTCCCAAGGTAGTAATGTATTAAGCTATTATAATCTTTAATATGCTCTAACCATATCCTTTGGAACATATTTAAATCCTCCTATGTGAATATATAATTTAAAATTTTTGTGATTGATGTATATATCACAATTTTCTCCATAAAGTTGATTCCTCCATATCTTTGATACAAAAATTACCATAGATAAATCTAAATCACGATTTGGGTAATTTTTATCATGAATCTTCAATTTTCATGAGGAATAATCTATAACCATGTCAATATACATAATAATAAATCCCAATACCTTCCTGGATGCATCACTATAGATTACAAACCCTTCTCCACTATAGGATAATGTAAGCACATGTGCACTGACTAATCTTCTCTTCAGTTCCTTAAAATTTTCCTCACATTCATCTGCCCAGATAAACTTGGATCCCTTTTGATTTAATATGATTATACTATTATATAATCATGATAAATTATCGACAAACATCAATAATATCCATCTAAACCAAGAAAACCACAGATCTTAGTCACCATAGATGGTCTGGGTCAACATTCAATAGCCTTTATCTTTTATGGATCTATTGATACACCCTCTCTTGATATTATATGACCAAAAAATGAAACCTTTTGTAGCCAAAATTCACAATTTTTAAAACTTTCATATAGTTTCTCCTTTATTAGGGTCTTTAGTACAATTATTAAGTGGTATTCATGATCTTCCTTTCTATTTGAATAGATAAGAATATCATCTATAAAGATTACCACAAACTAACCAAGGTAATCTATAAAGAAACTATTCATTGAATCCATAAATATATCATAGGAATTAGTATGACCAAATGGCATCCCTATATATTCATAGTGTATATACCTTGTATGGAATTCTGTCTTGGGTATATCCTCATTCTTGACCCTCAATTGATGATATATAGAATGGAGGTTAATCTTGAAAAAGTATTGAGATCCACATAGTTGATAAAAAATTCATCAATAAGGGGAAGATGATACTTATTCTTAATTGTGATCTTTTTCAACTCCTAATAATCTATACCAAGACACATTGATACATATTTATTTTTAACAAATAGAATAGGTGCACCCCAAGGTGATACACTTGACCAAATTCATCATACTTTTACAAAAGGGGCGATATCCCACCTAGTCGATAGATATCCTATAGCTTGATTCCTACTTCACCATGGGATTAATAGAGTGAGTTGGTTACAGGGTACCAAAGGCTGAATAGTTCTATAGGAAGTTCTAGTTACAAGGTACCGAATGACATCCCTATACATTCATAGTGTAAATACCTTGTATGGAATTCTGTCTTGGGTATATCCTCATTCTTGACCTTCAATTGATGATATATAGAATGGAGGTCAATCTTGAAAAAGTATTGAGATCCACATAGTTGATCAAAAAATTCATCAATAAGGGGAAGAGGATACTTATTCTTAATTGTGATATTGTTCAACTCTTGATAATCAATACTGAGATGCATCGATCCATATTTCTTTTTAACAAATAGAATAGGTGCACCCCAAGGTGCATATCTTTACCCCCATGCATGAAGTCCATAAACATGTTATAGTAGAACAAGGAGGACAGAAGTGAGATCATATCACAAATTAAATTGAAGGTATCTTCCACTATATAGTGGAGAAAAAAAATGTGCAGGCTTACATTCCCACACACACTTCTCTAAAGTGTCATTAAATTTTGTAAATAGCTAAATAACTCCACCGGTATATTCTGTAACTGGTATAGATACAAGGATAGGGGTATATCCCTATCCCTAAATCCAAGCTAGCACAACACTTTTATGAAGATGATCAAGTAGTTGATTTAGAGAAAGCACACATTCTTGCACCAGTCCAAGAGGATTATCAACATATTCCAGTAAAGGGAGAGGCACTGAATTGGGTTCTATTTCAAGTTATAACTAGGGTTCACCAAGTGAGAGTAGCACATGCCTTAGGACAAGCACACTTTCCTGTCAAAAGAGACCAACAATATATACCAAATTCCTAGGATCAGGCTCATATCCCCATTCTGTTCGGGGCTCACCAAATGATACTGACACATGCCTTGGGTTAGGATCATATTCGTATTTAAAAATACTGAAGGCATACACCAAAGGATCTGGATTAGGCTCATATACCCATTCTGACTGATGTTCACTAAGTGAGAGTGAAACATGCCTTGGGATAAGCCCATATTCCTTTCAGTGAATCTACCTTGCATATTCCAATAGATCACGGAATCAAGGATAATATCCCTACTTCCACCAAAAAATGACTACACCATCATCCTTTTGATTTTATAAAGGATGAGGCTCATATACCTTATCCCATTCTGGAGTTATTTTTTTATATTCCATCAGGGTATTCATATTCGGACTAGGCTCATATTCCCACTCTAACCAGGGTTTACCATGTGAGAGTGACACATGCCTCAGGATAGACTCATAGTCATATCAAAAAAATACTATTGGCATATTCCAAAGGCTTAGGATCAGGATCATATCCCCATTCTGACCATGGATCACCAAGTGAGAGCGACACATTCCTTAGGGATGGATCATATTCCTACTAATAATGAAGAATATCATTGGTATATTTTAGCAGATTCTCAGTAGTGAGCAGACATTCTTGTAACATTCAATGCTTATCAATATATTTTGGATGCCATCATACAGTAGGCTCATATCCCTACAAAATTTCAAAAATAAGGTCAGCATATTAAATCCAAAATGTAAAAAGAGGACCATAAACCAAATTTTCTCAATGCTAGTGTCCTTGAGGTTTTTTGAGACACATTCTCAAACCCCCAAGGGTCTATTGACTAATCAACCTAAGTAGAAGGAAAATATTACCACAATATTACTCCTCATGCTAGTGTGGATATGGATAACAAGAACTCTACTCTTGACATACCCCATGGTCAACCTCCCCATAGTGATATCTCCCATGAATAGGGAAAACTTCCCCTTTCCCAGACACCTCCTTATACAGATGTGTTCAAAACATAGATGCTTTCATATAGAGAGGTTCTCAAAACATCAGGGTCAACCACATATAGTTCCCCATCAGCTTCTAGAAACAAACCACTCTGGTCAGCATGTGACTATGAAAACCACAACACAAATCTATAACATGATTATCATCATTTCATCAAAACTCTTCAGTAGATGATATTTGAAGTCACATCATACATTTGTATTCTAGGATGGGGGAAGTATGGAGAATTTCACTTCACTAAACCCCTAGAATAGAAAAAATCACCAAATACAACATCCTGTAATGTCATAGCCTCCAGTGAAATCTGGGTTTCAGGTAATACATGAGCCAGTTGGTCACTACAAAAAAATTCCCCTAATTCAATGGTGTCAAGACATCACGAATAGAGTAAGGTGATAGCCAATAGTTCTTTGAACTTGGTCCTTCAAAATAATGAGAATTTATTTCAGACATAGAATCCAATGTTGCAATCATCCTGACAACTTCCCACAGAAACTAACTCTCATCACGGGCTTTCATTTCACCTATATCCTTCATGAGCACAGTTACACTATATTAAAAAGATCATAATGGAAGCTACTATAGTATTTTTCCAGTACAAAACCCTGCCCACTGGCCCAGGGGAATATCTACCACCACATCCACCCATCGAATATTCAATACCTAATAGGGTTTAGGAAATAACGATACTAGTTGAAAATCAACCACAACCCACTGGGTTGGGGGAATATTTATCTCAATATCCATACCTTGGTTCATCATCTCGAAAGTGGGTCCTACGGAAATCAATAGTAGTTCCACATCAACCCCATCCCTGTAGGATGGGGGAAATTATATCTTAGTGTATGTCCCAATAATCATCAAATACTCTACTGGAATCATTGAATCATCAATAATAGGATCAACCAATGTTAATTATGGCCCTAATCAGCCCCATCCCACTAGGATGGGGGAATTTTCATCATCATCATTACCAAATAGGGAACCAATCTTCTCCAGGTTGGGAGGTGAATATCGATGGTTGGTATCCCATGAATTCCTTCTACCGTTGTAGAAATGCTGAAGATGTACCATCTTTCCACAAGATCAGCACTCAACTGGGTCTCTTAGGAACTGAGGTTTCATATGTCTGCCCTTCCCGCACTGGTATCACACCACCTAGCTACCTGAAGGAAAATACCACCTACTCGAATATCCACGTGTAGACTCCCTGCGACGCTTCCTACTATCAGTCGTAAGGGTACCAACTTTGGATGTTGAACTACCCTGACCTACAGCTCCATAATCCCTTAGGTTTCATTCAGTGATCAATGTCTGGTTGACTATAGAAAATATATAAGTTAACCTAAAGATGTTCACATGAGATCGGATGTCATGCCTGAGACCATCCTCAAACATTCTCGCCAGAAATAACTCATCACCCCCCAGAATGGGTGTGAAGTGTTGTAGCTCTGTGAAGCGAGAAGAATACTCCATGACTGAGAGAGTACCCTGCTCCAAACTCATGAACTCTCAGGCTCGGTCGGCCCTCAAGGTCTTCGGGTAGAAGTATTCATAGAAGGTCCACTAGAACTCATCCCAAGCTATAAATCATTGGCGTCCCACCTGTGATATCACATCCCACAATTTCCTAGGATAATCTCAAAGAATATATGTATCGAGCTTAAACCTCCTTTCTGGAGGCATCTCCAGATTCTCAATGATATAAAACATGGATTCCAACCACGACTCTATAGACCGAGGTCCTCTATCCCCTGAAAAGGTGGGAGGATGCTGCTGCTGAAAAACCTGCATCAACTCTTCCATAGACGGGGTAGGATGTAGTGCTCCCTAGAATGTCTGTATCATCCTCATGAAGCCTTCTCAGAACTATTCATTGGAACCTGTATCCGAAATGACAGATAGTTCCATGAAGGGCATGACAAGAGGGTCTGATGGTAGTCCCTGATCTACTATTTCCGGTGTCTGATCATTTCCCTGTATCTAGCGTACAACCGGAGGACTTCTTGGTAGCATGACTCTACAAGGTCAAGTGCACACCTCATTTCAATATTATCAAGGAATGAAACTTAGAAGTTCAAGAAAGGATCAAGAGAATAAAATAATCAAGCTTTTTAAAACCGGGTTACATGGCGTGTATACCCTCTACACGACGTGTTCCCTTAGGTTTCAACATGGGCGTGTACCTGTTCCAAACCTGGTCGTGCAACACACCAACACACGGTGTGTTCACCTTGAGACACGATGTGTACATGAATCATTTCCCCCTGCTCGAGTTCCTCTACACGGCTAAACACACAGTTCCTTCCTGGGTAACACCCCATGAAAAGATATTTAAGAGTTTTAGGGTTAATTATTAATGGAATTATTTAGGTTGAACTTTGGGTGTCATTAATTAGGATTTATATATTAATGTATTATTTCTTTATTTGAATTTTAATTCATATTTCATTGGGTATTATCTTTAATTGTGATAAATAATTTTGGATTTAACAAATTTATAGAGATATGAAGAATAACTTTGAATCCATTTTGTAGATATTATGATTTGTAAAAAGTTAATTTTAGTGCTCCGATCATGAAAAAATAATCATAGTTATTTATTGAAATGTCTGGATCAGTTATTAAACCACCAACATGGGGTGAATTAATAGTTATTTTTACAATTTATTTTATTTTTTATCTTAAAAACATGTTACTTGTTAGAGTCACAGATCACTCTTAAAATATCTTCACCATCGTATTCAAGAAAAATAATGATCAATTTTCCCAAAATAATTTTATAAGGTTTGACCTCAATGAGAGAGACTAATACTAATAAGTTTGGTTAAGTTATGAGTCCTATATCATCACTAGTAAAATAATGACCAAAAGATATGGGAGGTGTTCATAATTTACTCTCTAGGGTCTATATAATTACTAGTACTGTCATGACCCCCTCCCCACAAGGTGTACCCCTCCTAGGCTGGTAATGTGAGAAGAGAGATAGTGACCCCCCGAGTCCCGCCTCCAGTAGGCCCCGGGTTGGAGACTAGCACTGAGGGTATAGTAACCACACAAATGGGAGGAATTACCCTCTAAGAGAACCCATGTGGAAGAGAGAGATAAGAAAAACCCCAACCAACTCCCACTCAAACAGTAATATAAAAGAAATCCCAAGTACACATATGCAATGTCGTGAAAAAACTATTACAACTGAAACAAAAAACTGTAATTACCAAAATAAATTAAAAACGATAGTGACCACAAAGCCCGAATAGCTCCTCTAACCCCAAGCCAGTAGTAACCAGCCTGATCTCCAACCTTCTCTAAGTGACCTGAATTTTTTTTATATATATGTAGGGTGATTATAATAGTATACTCAGTAGGATCCTCCCTGGAACCTCTCATGCAAAAGTAAAGAAAGGATGCTAAAGCACAGTGAACATCAAGTAAAACTAACTCGTCACCTAAACATGTATACTAAGTTACCAACCTCACCATGGATAATCTCACCAAGTTTCTCATACAAGAGTATATAATATAATAAATATATCAAGGGTACCCCGCTACCACTTCCCCACTGGTTTTCCTCTTTTCCCCAACATCACACATCCTAAGAATCTCTCTTCAAAAGGGCTGGCCTGAAGACACCTAGGCGAGCACTACCACATGCACCTCGTGCAACACAAAGATTTCCCACAGACACCTGGGAGAAGCACCACACCATCCACACAACCAAAAATATAACCAGGTAGTTTTTGAAATCCACCTCAACCCGCATAACATGTATCATACGTCTTGTATTATTCCTCAAGCCATGACATCCCATACTCCGAGTAAGGATCCTCAAGCCACCAAAATCTATACACATTATACCTATAGTAGCACAAAGGAAACTATATCTAGAATATATGTGTGTGAAATAACCACAAGACTTTACATCCCTCTATACACATATATGGGGAAAACTAACCGCTATGCATACCAGCACAAGTAACTACCAAGAGAAGAGAGTAGGGCCAAAGGGGGTAGTCATCCATCCATCCTCCCACCAGAATGTTGTGGAAAACACCCCCAGGGCTCAAAATACCTTGGGTGTCAGTTTCCATAACTGATGGGGTGGAGTAGTGTATAGAAACACAAAAAGTACATGATATACTGTAGCTCACAACCACACTATGGGCATAACCCAGTCTTAGACTCAACTGCAGCTAACATCTCTCAGATTCTTGACTACCACTCCTATGACTAGGTATCCTATAAGCACACAAACATTTAAAGAGCTTTGTTACATTACTTCATTTCCTTTTTATCATTTGAAATTTACATTAATTAATTCTTTAAACATTAATTAACCATTAACAATTCCACATTATATTTCATTAGTATCACACCCAAAGTCCACTCTTTCTTTAAATTAAAACCTCATCATTGCATTACACCAAGTTCCAAACCCATGGGTTAACATCATTTATTCAATAATTTATTAACATTATTACTTTCCCATATTCCCAGGCATTCTAGAAAAAAAATTATAAGCTACCAAAAAAAAGGGGGCTCAACACGATGAGTAGATAAAATACCCATCAAGTCTTTTCCACCAATAGCAGGATTGTAGACCCATCCTCCCTCAAGAAGCTAAAAACGAGAAGCATGTGGAATAACCCCCACGTCTTCACCTCTTTTTGGAAGGAGGGTAGAAAAACCAGCTGCCTTGAGCAATGGGGAAAGTAAAAATGATAAACAACCAACAAGATTCAGTAAGAATTCAACATTCATAAAAGTGGGTAAGCCCAAATTCAACCCATTTCATCACCTCTGGTGTCCTCTACAACACCCACCTGCATAAACTGATGCATCTCACCACTCTAGGCGTCAACTGTTGCCACAACCACTGGGCCTACCTACCCCCCACATCTCACAATAGCCATCCTGGATCATACCACATCACAAGCAACAGGAAACAATAAGGCAACTGGGATCTTTTCCCTAAACAAGAAATTCTTCCTTCATAAGCAATGAGCTCTCACAGCTCTAAGCATAATGCTCTTTGGCCTTTAAAAGAAATAGGGTAACTCAGAACCCTACCAGGAATTATCTTTTATCAAACAAAAAATTCTTTAATCTATCTTGAATTAACTAATTCATTATTATCAGGTTCCAACTATGGGAAAAATAAACTACAAGATATCATAGCTACCAAAAATTAATTAAACAATTAATTTGACATCCTTTTAAGCAACAAGCACCAACATGATTCAGGTTTAACAACCAACTGGAATAGGCATTCACATCTGCATCAATTTGATTAACATGAAATTACAACAACAACAATAACAACCAGATTCATTTACATGAATATTTATCTTTAGCTAAATAATTATCAATTAATTCCGGCATTATTTTCTTTACCAATTTTATTAAGAAAAACATGCTAAAATCAAATCATATATATCACACTATCTATCAAATCAAGAGGCAAACCGTTATCACGGTGCAAAGCAACAACACACGATCAAACCAATTCTTTTTATCTGGTTCAAGTATTTAATTAGGTCAATTCCATTGTGATCCAAAGGGATAAAACATGATAACTCTACAGTTTCATGTCAAAGAATAGATAAGCAATGAATCCCCAACCTCAAAAGGTTTCTGAATTTCTTCGCTTGAGAATGGATCAAAGAAACGTATCACAATCACCTTCCCCGTAACAACTACACCCACCTAAGAATGTCGCGGCACAACCGAATCAACAAAAACCAAAAAGAAACTCCCTTAGAACAATGGAGATCAAATTCCATAGCATGGAAATGAGAAACGAGAGAAAATGGATTAAAGAAAACCAAATAACAGAGGTAGATCTTACCTCGGATTGAAGACTGATCGAAGAAGGAAGTAGGGAACTGATTCAGGATGAAGGAATCCCCAAACATTGAAGAGGGAGGTGTCCAAGTTATCTGGGGTTGAGAGGGGGTGCGCTCAAGCCCCAGTGTTTGAAAAACCCAAGAGGACGAGTGTCTTTAAAAAAACTCAGCAGTGGGGAAGTACATGAAATGTACCTCCTCGTCACATTGTGTACCACCACTAGGTGACTTATGTCGAAAAACACATTGCCTCAGTGCTTTGTTTTATTTTTTTGAAACCCGAACGGTACACGTTGTGTACCCCTTGGTCACATCGTGTAGCCCCCTGTTTCTAGCTTCTCACAACCGAACTCCTCCAGACTTCCTTCAAGCCTTCTCCGAGCACCTCGGTCTTCAAAAACATGCAAAGGGTTGGTCCACATAGATCTGTGCCCTTAGATAATATACCTCTCAAAAACATTCATGTCCTCGAGAATCTAAAACCAACCTAGAGAGGAAACAGAAAAGGGGTTGTCTGAACAACCACCCCACGAGATACCTCTCAAGGCTCTCACCACCATAGGAGATCAACCACATCAAAACAACAATGAAACACCTCACAAAAAACACAACTAGATTTCAAACGCTCTCCTAAGGGAGATACCTCTCACATAGATCAAGCCACAACAAGCAACAAAAGAAATCCATATTATAGACAGGAAAGGTCTACAACCACAAAAAGAACATCATCACAAGGAAAGAGCTAAACATCAAATATTTCAGGATAGTGAGAATGTATCTACAACTAACATTCCTAGGTTCTCTCCTCCACACCACCGTGCCACTAAAGACATGAACCAAGGGGATAGAACGCCTACGCAACACCTTCTCCTTGCAGTCCTGAATCTACAGAGGTCGCTCCTCAAAGGTCGCATCATCATCAATGTCAATCTATCCCCAATTGATGACGTGAGAGTCATCATGAATATAATGATGGGGCTGCGATATATGAAAAACATCATGTAACTTGATCATCTATGAGGGAAGTGATACCCGATATGCCACATATCCAATAGAAGCCAACACCTCAAAAGTCCCAACAAACCAGGGAGAAAGCTTACTCCCATGACCAAACCTTCACTGCCCATAACGGGGAGTCACCTGTAGAAACATGTGATCCCCAACATCAAAATATAATAGTATTATCCCTTGATCGATATTTATAATGATCCTCTACTATCTTCATCCTCTCATGAATCACCTGAACCATCTCTATCGTATTCTTTACTATTTCCAGTCCAAGAATTGTTGACTCTCCGACCCCAGTGCAACAAAATAAAGAATGGAAAGGTCATCCATACAAGTCTTAAAAAATAACCTTATCGATGGTTGAGTGAAAAATATTGTTTTAAGCGAACTCCACCAAGGGTAAGTGCCCCATCCACAAACCTCCAAAATCCAGGACATAAGAGCGCAACATGTATTCAAGAGTCTGGATGGTCCACTCTATATGACTGTCTATTTGCGAATGAAAAGTAGTGCTAAGGCATAAATGAGAACCAGAATCATGATGGAGACCTCTACAAACCCTAGAGGTAAAACAAGGATCTCAATCAGAAATTATATTCATTGGGTCTCCATAGAGTATCACAACCTCTTCTAGATACTACCTCCACAAAACCTCTACTGATCTTGACTCCTTTATCACTATGAAGTGGGATGATTTTGTTAAATGACACACTACCACCCAAATAGCATCATAGACTCTCTTATCTTGAGGTAAACCAGTAATAAAGTCCATAAAGATTTCCTCCCACTTCCATTGAGGAATATATAATGGTTGGAGCAAACCACCAGGAACACGGTGCTCAGCCTTCACTTTCTGGCAAACCAAACATCGAGACACAAACTCCGCAACTGTACATTTCAACCCAGGACACCAAAAATAACTCCTCAAGGCTCAGTGTGCCTTTTTCACACCAGGATTCACTGATAAAGTGAACTATGGAAATATCTTAGAACCATCTCACACATCTCCAAAGGAATGAAAATCCTTCCCTAATACAACACTCGGTGTTGTTCATCCTCATACCAAACATTAGGGGTCTTGCCACAAACACCTAGGTCTCTCCAGACCTCCACCCCTAGATCACCCAATTGAGACTCTTCCTCATACTACATTAGGGATATGACTACACCATCATCTGAAAAAGACAACCTCTTCCCCCAACTTTTCCCATATCAATATGTAATGTTGAAAGTTCTTCCATAACTCTCTAAGAATCACCAAATTCATGCACTGAATCACTACGTGACTTCTTGCTCAGCATGTCATCTACAACATTCCTCTTTCTAGGTGTATACTAGATTTTGAAATCATATTCCTTTAATAACTCCACCCATTAATTCAGCTGCAAGTTCAAGTCACACTGGGAGTAAACATACCTCAAGATCTTATGATCGGTGAAAACTACAAAGAACTCGCCAATGAGGTAATGTGTCCAAAAATTAAGAGAAAACACCACGAACGCCAACTCGAGATAATGAGTGGAATATTTATGTTAATGGGGAAACAACTACTGATTCCCATAAGAAACAACTGATCTCTACTACATTAGAATGGAGCCTAACCCCAGATAAGAAGCATCACAAAAAACATCAAACTGAACTCCCACTACTAGAAGACAAAGAACCAGAGCACTGACCAACCTCTCCTTCAAATAATCAAAATATACCTGAAATTGATCCATCCATATGAAAACCTGATCCATCCTAGTTAATGCTATTAGAGGAGTCATAACCTGAGAGAAATCAGCTACAAACCTCCTATAGTATCCTGTGATACCAAGGAAACTTCGCACCTCTGCCACTATCTTAGGGGCTTCCCAATACAAAACTACTTCTATCTTTGAAAGATCTATATATAATCCCTATTGGGACACCAAATGACCCAGGAAATGAACTTATTGATCCCAAAACTCACACTTTAACAACTTCCCAAATAGCCACTGTTGACGAAGAACTCCCAAAACGGCGTATAGATGCTCTGCATGCTCCTCCTCAAATGTGGAGTATGCAAGGTTATCATCGATGAAAACCACAAAAAACTTATCCAAGAACTCATGGAACACAACATTCATCAATCCTAAGAATACAACTGGAGAATTCATCACACCGAACAACATTACAACGAACTTGTAATTCTCATGACGACAAAATAAAGCAGTCTTCGGGATATCTTCATTCTTCACACGCATCTGATGATATCCTGACCGCAATTTGATCTTCGAGAAATAACTTTCTCCCTTCATTTGATCGAATAAATCATAAATCCATGGAAGAGGATAGTGATTCTTCACTGTCACTTTGTTTAAGCGATGATAATCGATACAAAACTGGAAACTTTCATCAGCCTTCTTCACGAACAAAACTGGTGCACCCCACAGTGACACACTCAGATGAAAAAAACTGTACTGTAATAGATAATTGAGCTATATAATTAGATCCCGTAACTCATAAGGTTCCATAATATATGGATACATTGATATAAGAGATGCTCCTGGCTATAGATCGACCCCAAACTCGATCTCTCATGAAGGGGGTAATGCTGCAACCTCTTCTGTAAAGACATCAGGGTATTATTCTACGACTTTAGGAAACATCAACTACTAAACCTATATAGAAATTCGAATCAGCTCATCCATCAAGTATGATAAGGATGGAACATGCCTATGACCCATCCGAGGGTCTCTCTCACCAACAAACACTACTGGCTCTCCATCAGTATCGAAGAACACCACCCGCCTCCTGAAGAAATCCATGATAGCCTACAATGAATAAAACCAATCCATGATAAGGATGAAATCATATGGCTATATCTGTAAACATAGTAAATCTCCCCAAGAGAGGTGTTTCCCCAGCACTATCTCACAATCTCTACATACTTCAAACAAGTCAACTCAACCTCCAAATGGTGTAGTCAACGCAAAGGGCACTGGAAGCCTCTCTAACTCAAGTCCCAAATCATGGAAAAGGAAAGGTGACATGAAGGAGTGCATCAATACTGGATCAAAAAAGGCATACACCCAAGTAGAAAACAAGAAAAGGGTACCTCAAACGATGTTTGGCTCTCCTGGCACTGGAAACTCCAAAGAATAAAGTTGACCACGACCTCCTCCATAGCCTCTCTAACCCTGATGAAAACCACCCTTATGGCTATGCTCTGCTCTCTAAGGATGGGGATCGTCCCGGGGTTGTCCTCTACCTACCCCATCTACTCTCTGCTGATCCAAAGCTGGTGAAACATGTTGGTGTTACCTTAGATAGAACTACCCTCAATGGAGGAACCTGGAGTGGAACACCTGGTGCATGATGACCACTCTGAAAGGTTGCTCACTCTTTCTACTGATGGTCTCGACCTACACAAGAAAAACAAGCACAAGATCTCTTGGAATAGGCCTAAGAGACTCCACCCTAGGAGAAACGAGATGCTGAGGGCTGGGACCTACCCTCCAAAAAATGGAAACTCTTATGCCTGGAAAACTGAGAACCCCAGACCACAACTCTTCTTCATGAGGAATCCTGAAGACTCCCCTCTCATGACGATCTGGTTCTGGCTAATGTCCTCTTGATGACCTTTTCCCTCACGAGAACCTCAATATATGTCTCAGCATAAAAATGGTGACCTCGCACTGAATCTATGGATACAAAGCCTCCTCAAAATGCCTCACCCTGGCCTCCTCATCTGGAAACAGGTCTGAAGCATATTGTAAAAGGTTTCTAAAACAGATTCCAAAAATCTCGCATAGTGGATCTCCCCTGTTTAAGGGTAAGCATCTCCTGGCGATTGGATGCCATCACGGTCGAAGAAAGAAACTCGACTGTGAACTTGTCTCGAAAATCCTCCCATAAGCTCACAAACTCCTTGCGATCCCTGAGGAACAAGAACCACTATTTCCTCACTTCCCCATGCATCATCTTCATAACCAAAGACACTCAGTGCTCCTTCTGAGCATGGATTGAACTGAAGGCTATCTGAACCTACTCTAACTAGTATTCTATGACTGTATATGATAAAAATCCATCATACTTGTATAGACTCTAGCACTGAAACTCTCATAGTGTCCTCCTCCAAGTGTCATCATCGTTAACCTCTACCCTGTAGTGATCTGCTGGTGCAACCTGCTAGCACAACCTACTGGACATATTCTACGTGAACTTGACGAGGACAGCGACCTAAAGCCATACCTAAAAAATAACAAATAGTTAGATCTCATAAACATGTAATATGGAAGACTCAACATTAATTAATTATTTTTTTTCTTTTATTCATTTTAGGTTAACCTATCCCAAGGTCTACCCATTCAAACACAGGCACACAAAATAATGATGCATGATCCTTTCCAAGGTCTCTACCCTTAAATCAGTATCACCTTATTTAATATCCACTATAAACTTAAAGGTTCGTGGATCAGATCATAGGGGGGCCTAAACGACTATGTCTCAGCTGGTCTCCAATGTTTACATCACTTTCTAAACTTAACTGAAACCGTTTACCTACCAACCCATGCAACTTCACATGTGCCTAACACCAAACTCCATCCTATCCCTCAACCAAATATCTAATACCACTATGTCATGACCCCCTCCCCATAAGGTTTACCCCTCCTAGTCCGAAAATGTGAGAAGAGAGATAGTGAACCCCAAGTCCCACCACCAGTAGGCCCCAGGGTTGCGACTTGCACTGAGGGTATAGTAACCACACAAATGGGAGGCATTACCCTCTAAGAGAAAGCATGCGGAAGAGAGAGATAATACATACACCAACCTACTACAACTCATAATACAATATAAAATAAATCCAAAGTACACATATGTAATGTCATGCAAAAACTACTACAACTAAAATGTAAAACTGCAAGTACTAAAAGAAAATAAAAATGGTAGCAACCACAAAGCCCAAATAGATCCTGTAATCCCAAGCTAGTAGTAACCAGCCTGATCTCCAACCTGCTCCAAGTGACCTGAAAATAGTTTATATATACTTCGGGTGAGTATAACATTATACTCAGTAGGATCCTCCCTAGATACTCTCATGAAAAAGTAAAGAAAGCATGCTAAAGCATAATGAAAAACAAGTGAAACTTACTTGTCACCTAAACAGGTATACTAAGTTCCCAAAATCACCATGGGTACTCTCACAAAGTATCACATACAAGAGTATATAATATAATAAATAATATCAAGGTTACCCCACTACCACTTCTCTACTGGTTTTCCCCTTTTCCCCAACGTCACACATCCTAAGCATCTCTCTCCAAAAAGGCCGTCCCGAAGACACTTGGGAAAGCACTACCACATACACCTCATGAAACACAAAGCTTTACCATATACACCTAAGAGAATCATCACACCATCCACACAACTATAAATTTAACCAGGTAGTTTTCAAGAGCCACCACAACCCGCATAATGTGTATCATACATCGAGTGTTATGCTTCAATCCATTATACCCCATGCACCGAGTAAGGATCCTCAATCCACCATATCCTATAAATGTTATACCTATAATATCATAAAGGAAACTATATCCCGAATATATGTGTATGAAATAACCACAATACATTACAGCCATCTACACACATATATGGGGAAAACTAATTGTTGTGCCTACCAACGCAAGTAACTACCAAGTGAAGAGAATGAGACCAAAGGGGGTAGTTAACCATCCATCCTACCACCATAATGTTGGGGGAAAACACCCCCAGGGCTCAAAATCCCTAGGGTTTTGGTTTCCCTAACTGATGGGGTGGAGTAGCATATAGAAACACAAAAAGAACATGATATATTATAGCTCACAAGCACACTATGGGCATAACATAGTCTTAGACTCAACTGTAGCTAACATCTCTCAGACTCCCGACTGCCACTACTAAGACTAGGTATCCTATAAGCACAAAAACATTTAAAGAGATTTATTACATTACTTCATTCCCTTTTTATTAGTTTCACTTTATGTTAATTAATTATTTAAATATTAATTAACCATTAAAAATTTCACAATATATTTCATTAGCAACACACCCAAAGTCCATTGTTCCTTTAAATTGTAACCTCATCATTACATTACACCAAGTTCCAACCCCATGGGTTAACATCATTTACTCAATAATTTACTAACAACATTACTACTTTCCGATATTCCCAGGAATTCTAGAAAAACATTCTAAGCTACCAAACAAAAGGGGGATCAACACAGTGAGTAGATGAACTACTCGTCAAGTATTTTCCACCTATAGCATGAGCATAGATCCATCCCCCCCCCCAAGAAGCTAAACATGGAAATCACGTGGCATAACCCATGCGTCTTCTCCTCTTTTTGGAAGGAGGGTAGAAAAACCAACTGCCTTGAGTAGTGGGGAAAGTAAAAAAGATAACCAACCAACAAGATTCAGTAAGCATCCAACATTCATACCAGCAGGTAAGCCCAACTTCAACCCATTTCATGACCTCTGGTGTCCTCCCCGACACCCACCTATATAAACCGATGAATCTCACCACTCTAGGCGTCAACTTCTGCCATAACCACTGGGCCTCTCTGCCCCCACATCTCACAACAGCCATCCAGGATCACACCACATCACAAGAAGTATAAAACAACAAGGAGATTGGGCTCTTGGACCTAAACAAGGCATTCTAACTTCACAAGAAATGAGCTCTCACAACTCCAAGCATAAGGATCTTTGGCCTTTACAAGAAAGAGCGTAACTCAGAACCCTACCATGAATTACCTTTTATCAAACAACCAATTATTTAATCCATATTTAATTAACCAATTCATTATTAGTAGGTTCCAACTATGGGAAACCTAAATTTATAGCTATCATAGCTACCAAAAATTAATTAAACAATTAATTTAACATGCCTTTAAACAACAAGCACCAACATGCTTCACGTTTAACAAAAAATTGGAATAGGCATGAACACCTGCATCAATTTGATTAATATCAAATTACAACAACAACAACATGATTCATTTACATGCATCTTTATCTTTTTCTAAATAATTATCAATTAATTCTCTCTTTACATTCTTTACTAATTTCATAAAGAAAAACATGCTAACAAGCAAAGCATAGATATCACACTATCTACCAAATCAATATGAAAACCATTATCACAGTGCAAAGAAACAAAATTCAATCAAACCAATTCTTTTAATCTAGTTCAAGTATTTAATTAGGTCAATTCCATTATGATCCAAAGGGCTAAAATATGATAACTCTATAGCTACACATCAAAGAATAGAGAATAAATAAATCCCCTTCCTTAAAAGGTTTCCAAAGTTCTTTGATTGAGAATGGATCAAATCAACAGATCATGATCGCCTTCCCCGCAACAACTACATCCACCTGAGGATGTCATGGCACAACCGCATCAACAACAACAAAAAAATAAACTCCCTGAGAATCATGGAGATCAAATTCTATAGAATAGTAAAGATAAATGAGAGAAAATGGATTGAAGAAAACCAAATAATAGAGTTATATCTTACCCCATATTGAAGATGGATCAAAGAAGGAAGTGAGGAACCGATCCAGGATGAAGGAATCCTTAAACGTTGAAGAGGGAGGCATTCAAGTTATCTAGGGTCGATAGGGGGTGCACTCAAGCCACATGGTTTGAAAAAACCAAGAATCTAGGTGTCTTTAAAAAACCAAGTAATGAGGAAATACACGATGTGTACCTCCTCATCACATCATGTACCGCCTCGAGGTGACTTACGCCGAAAAACGTGTCGACTCGGCACTTTGTTTTATTTTTTTGAAACCCGAATGGTACACGTCGTATACCCCTTGGTCACATCATGTAGCCCCCCTATTTCCAGCTTCTCATGACAAAACTCTTCCAAAATTCATCTGAACCTTCTCCAAGCACCCTGACCTTCAAAAACACGCAATGGTTCGATCCATGTGGATCTAAGCCCTTACAAGTATAAAGTAAGGGGAGGTGATATCCTTGAACTTTCATATAAATGGTAGAATAGTGGAGTTTTTTACCCCAATACCAACATCCTTGAAAGTTTCCACCTCAATATTGAATGATTCAGATCTACAGAGTGCTTTAGGATTCTTTTTCATCATTTATTTAATCTCCTTCAAGAGAAAATTTTACTTCCATATGTGTATGTGTGCAGCAGTAGTAGATTAATATCCCTATCACCTTCTTTCAGATAATCTATTCTTGCACAAGAACATGCATATATTAATTATCCTCTTTCCTCTTCATAATAAAGTTCCCATATGATCAAGACCATAACCAGTTTACCTTCTCTATCTCCTTTGTCACATTTTTCTTTGATATAAGGAAGTTTTTTATTATAGTAGAGTATTGGTTAAATCTCATTTCAAAAACAAATTTTTCTTCTTCCCTTTTCCCTTTTATATTCTAATTAATTTGAAAAATATATTTATATAATTATTAATGTAAACTCCCATGATTCTTGGTAGCATTGATAATTCTTGGATAATATTAGTATTGATCATGAGACATAATTTCAAATAAAAAATTTGAAATCCCATAAACATATCCCATAAACCTTCTCATTTATTCTCATTAAAAGTCATATAAATCTATGCTTTAATCATATATTAAACCAAGCACATTATATTTAATATATAATTGTCCAAAAAAGAATCATCAAATTTAATTTCTTTAGAATATATAAATTTTGAATACTTAAATTTTAACTCAACAGAATACATCAAAAAATATCTTAGTATGTGATAGGTTGTGAGGGAAAAAATATTCCATGAATATTGACTATGTGAAGTGACCATTTGAAGAAACCACAAGTATAATTTTACAGATCATGTCAGTCAACCATGTGAGGTAACCATCTGAAGTGACTGTCTTGATTTTCTACATGTACATACTATAAACCATGAAGATTGATAGTGTGAATTTAAAAAGTGATTGTATCAAAATAATCAACTATATATACAAACTATCTCCTGTGAAGATAGATCCTATGAAGTATAAAAGAAACTTTATCAATAGATTTACCACATGGATCAACAGTATGTACAAAATTCTAATAGTGCGAATTTGGAATCTGGATTGACTACTTGTGCAATATTTTTACCATGAGGTTGATAAGAAATAATATAAATCAATCATCATATATTCAAGTAACCATAAAACTTCCAGACTTAGTAGAAATCACAATTTAATAAATTTACAAATAATCATGGAAATGAATTAGAATAATTTCAATCTATATGGAATCAACTCAAAAATATTTCAACAAAAACTAGTAACATATTAGAAAACTCAAATACCCCATTCTAGCTATATATAAATGTTGATAAAACATTTAAACCAATTACCACTTCATCAACAACTCTAAGGGTGCATAAATCTCCCCCTTCTTAGATTTTTTTGGAAACTTTATTCAACTATTCCAAATAATCTCTAATATTATTTAGAGCACATCAGAAAATAATAGAAGTAATAAATCACATACTATCCCTTAAGAGAACAATATAGAACCACACAACTAGATAAGACTATATTTTTTCTTGAATTCCATCCCTCGGTGACATGTAAAATTTTATCCAAGTGATAAAGTTCTCTCATAAATAATCCATATACACACCTCCTTAACCAACTCCCCCATTTTATGATAAACACAAATATATAATTTTAATATATGAGGAAATAAAGGTACTTTTTAAGTGAATATTTGTTCATGTTTCCTCCCCCACTGAAAAAAATCCATGGCTCATTGGGGTGTATCTCCCAAGTCTTACTAATGACGTGGAAGGTGATGAACACCAATGTTTATCATTGAAATCCCAAATTTTTTACTTAGTGATATCATTGGTGAAAATACCATCCAAATGGTCTCATGTTGGGACATATTATAGCTTTAGGTCTAATACCCCATGTCTGGATGGGTTCCAAAATATAGCGAGAATTTGAATTTTCATTTTGGTGGAAGGTTTGATTTGTGAACTGAGAACTAGAATGAGGTTATGAGGGTTTGAACATATATAAAGGGTGATACTAGAAGTATTTTAAGGTTCTTTGGACTTCCTAAGGGTTTGGGTGAATGTTAAGGAAGGACTGAGGGTTTCTGGGCTGATGAAAATTGCAGCAATAACTCTTTCACACCATTAAAGTTGTTTTCATACTCTGAAATGGTTCATGGATATTCAATTCATAAAATAGAGATAGTCGATAAGCCAATGGGAATAACTAAAAAGTCATGGAATTTTACTATTAGTCACAATATGAAAGTCTCTAGGTGGATTTTTTTAAATAAAAAGGGGGATTATCCCCCCATTATTCTTCAGAAGAACATGGTGCACAAGGGGCTCTCAGTTAGAGCTCCCCGCTCCCACCTTTCTCATTTATTTTTGGTGGTTCATGTTTTTATTCGAAAGAATATGTGTTAAAATTATTTCCCATAATTCACTTATATTTGGTTTCCCATATGTCACCTCTAATTTTGGTGTAAACTAGTTGAGGGTTTAGTGTTTATTCCACTTGATCATAGTGGATTCAGACATTTATGATGAGGATTTTTCTCATCCTAGATAATGTAGAACGTGATATGTTGTTTGCATTCCATTTCTAAGAAGGTATATCATAATTATGAGTTTTAGGGTTCTTACCATAAAATGATTTATTTGGAAATTGATCTGAAGATATTAATTGGGGGATTTCATGTTCCTTAGGCCTGAAGGTTCATTAAGAGTAGATAATACCTCATTTTTATAGATTTTGGTGAAATTGGATGACCAAGTGTGTTTTAAGAATTTAAGACTATTTAAATTATTTTTTTAATTAATTATAAAGTTTTATAATTAATTAATTGTGATATATTAGTGTGGGATAAGGACCTAGGTGGTTGGAAGGTAGTTGTTTGATCATGGTATGATTTTGATTGATATTTGTTAAGCTGCACTTAAAGTGGGTATAGATTCACCATGGGGTTGATGTTCTTCAGATCTTTCCCAATGAAATTATTTCATTTTTTATGATGCGTGTGATGTGTGGTAATTATATCTAGGGTTATATCCAATTTAGTTAAAATAAATTATTTAATTTTAATGTTAATTCAAATGAAATGTTTGAAATAGACTGAATAGAGGGTTAAACCACATTAGAACTTGTGAAATAGCTAGATCACCTTGATTGCTGATGGATGAGGTCGTAATTTAAATAAAAAGACTTTACTTTTTGACCCCCTTGGTGGGTAATCCTTTGTTAAAAAAGATCTGGGGCATAGAGGCCTTTGACTAGAAATTTTTGGACACCACTGAGAAAGGGTGCATGATAGATAGATTGTGGATACCTTAATAGGACTTGGAAGACCTCCTTATATGGACCCTTAGATCTATTTATAGTTAAAAGAGTGGTTTATCTGTATCTATTGGCACTAGTAGTCCATTTTGGTTATGTGTGATGCCTAATAGAATTGGGCTAGGTGTAATGACCAAAGGTGTGAGATGAGCCATGAGCCCTCTATTTATGATATTAGGTATAGAACTTACCCATTAATGCCCATTTGGTTGGGTTATGTTATGAAATTATCAAGGAGTGAGCCATCCTTCATGATGTGGGTTATGTACCGAGTGACTTGAATGACACTAAGGACCAAATTTGGGTGCCTCTACCCCTTCATTTTCCAACAGAACCCCAAGTAGGGTGCCTCTCTCTTGATGTAACCTTAAGTACACTAGTAACTAACCTAGTGTCATATTAACCCTTACTAGCTACATTTGGGTATATGTAGAGATTCTAATGAGTGTCACCTTAGAACCCATACATGTTATGTGATCCTGGGGTCTATGGGTAGTGGTGATGGGTTTAAGTGTTTGTTCAACCTCTGTATTTTATTTATTCTCTCAATTATTTATTTTTTATGAAGCTATATATGCCTATATGTGGTTCTTGGGACCTGACCAATGGGACTAATGCGATGTGATGGGGATATTTTGGTTTCTCATATGTGCTTCATGGGATCTGTATTTTGAGCCTTATTTTATACTAGTGTGATACAACTAGAGAGATGGAATCATCATGGATTCCCATATGTTCTTCCTAGGATATGGCTTTTGATTCATGTAAGAATTCCTAGGACACAGATATTCGACCTCGGGTATGTGTGGGATGCCTTGGATTACAAAGACCCTAATTATTCCTAGTATTTCTAGGATTCATCTATTTAGGCTAGAGGCTTATTATTATTATTATTATTGTGAGATTTCTATGTCACCCCAAGGATATAACCAGTCAATAATGATGATATAACTTGTACCTAATATGGATACCCATGATTCAAGGGATCCAATTAGTTAGCATGGTGATATGAAAGATGTTTATGATATAGTGACTATTTGGGATACACAAAAATCAGATTAGATTCATTAATTATACCTAGAGTTTAGAAAGATGCTTAATAAACCAAAGATCTAGATGTTGAGCTATCCATGTTGATTTGTTTTCAGTATGAGGCTGATCATTGGGGATTTCTAGTTTATTCCCTATGATCCAATATTTATATTGTTGGAATGATATCATGATATGATAAGAGCCCCCTCAACACTTGGTGAAGCATGTTTAATTGATCAAGGTATCAAACCTGAGGATCAATGATGGATTATTAGATATTTATTTCATGGAGTTTATTTATGGTTATTAGTTGATCACGTCACATGAACATATCAATAAATTTCTAGTATGTACGAGACTGTTTTTGTGGTTACCTACTAAGTTATACACTCAAAACCTACTTAGGATTCTATTGCACTGGGGTACCTGAGAAGACTCTCACTAGTTGTAGGTATAGGTTGGAATGAGGCCCAACATTATGTGTTCGAGCTGGAGAATCTTGAGTAGGATCAAGATATTAGAGGTGAGTCATGGATTTAGAAGCATAGACTCTTTTCTAGTCATGTTATTTTCATTATAATTTTTTTATTTGAGTGATAGGATAATTGGGTGATCTGTCTTATATACCTACATGGTTGTATTCCATTTCTTTATAGCATGGTTAGTTTATTTACCCTTTTTTTGTACTCTGAATTGTATAATTCATGTTTATTTATTTATGACTGTGCACACTAATAACTAAAAAATTACAAATTTTATTTCAAAAAAAAACTTTTAAGGGATAAGTGAGAAATTGAAAAAAAACATCCTCCACTCAAACCATAAAATAAACCATAGTACAATTCTAGAAAAATTTTAAGGTTGTAGAAACCTTCATCTGGAAAATAATCTCATATAAATAAGTCACCTACATGTTTGGATCATCCTAGATTAGGTATTCAAAAAGGTTTTCCATCTTATCCCACATCTGGATGTACTCCTCTAAATTTATTTTCCACCCATTAATACAAATCGCTAAAATTTGATCATTTTCTTAATCCAAAATGTTTTCTCATTATTTTCATCATCCCGGAGAGTCCTCGCATACATTATATTGGCATACTATTTTGATACATTGACATTTAGGAACTTCTCCAACATTTCTTCTTTGTAGTGTAGGATATTCACCCATTCTTTCCCTATGTCATCTTCCTCTCTTATATCCTTCTCTCAAACAACATTAACTAAATCCCTTTCCAAAAAATAATCTATGTCCTTCTTCCTGACACCTTGATCTTATATAGCCCCATTAATGGGTGCTCTAGATTTCGTTCCTGAGTTATTAAGATTCTGTATCACATATACTACAAGTTATATAACAACCATCCGTGAATCAACCTCGAATTTATTTTCTTTACCAGAGGATCTAGTTACAATGGATTTTGGTGATTTTGATTAGTCCTTTCCTGGAATTATTTTATTTTCTTTGTTGACTATAAAATTTCCATAAATGAGGTTATCTAGTTTTCCATTCCTCAATACATACCCCATACTCATGGTTGAATGGGGGTCTTGTTTATAGTTCCTTAATGGTTTGGAGTCTGTTTATTTATTTGTACAATAAATATAATCAAGGTACGTTGACACTTACTAATTTTTTCCAACTTGGAATATATTTTTCCCATAATTCAAGATCAACATTCTCATTATCATTACATTTCAAAGATAAAAAATGGGTTTGAAGCTAAATTGAACTTGATGAATCACATAAACTAGAAGACCTCCACCCCAAAGAAGTAGTTCCATTCAGATAAGAAAAAAATTGTAATAATGAGAGCGTCCTAGAATCAAATAGGGTTTTATTACAATCAAACTTGGTTCCCACTACTTGATTGATCTCTGTAACACCCCAAGATTTTGTGAAGTAATTTTTTTAAATTAATTTAATCTTTTTGATATTTTTTATTTCACACAACACTAAAAATATTTTATTTTATATTAAAGATCCATGTTTGTATGATGTTATGCACAAATCCAAGTTAATAATTAACTAAATGAAACATAAAGTTTAGATTTCTCTATATAAAACACTAAAGTTAGATTACGTTACATTCAAGACTGAATTTCCTTAACGGATTTCATAACATATAAGACCGATTTTTATCAAACAATAATATATTATTAAAATATTACTATTTAAGACTTAACCTAGAAATTAAGTCAGCGGTTATGAATAGTACTAACTAACTTATGAAAATCTATGTTTAAAAAAAAATATAAAATGAATTCATTAGTTACAATGAACCAATTGATTGTAAAGAAAATATTTTTATAGAAAAATATTTTTATGCTCACAAATTTTTTTTATCCTGATAAATTAAATTAATGACAATTAGTGAGTGATATTAAAGTAATATATATATTATATATTTAATAAAATATTTTTTATATTCATCCAATATATTCAATAGGAATAAGATAAGAAAAAAATAAATTTTACACATAAACACCTATATTTTTATTAAGGCACTTTTACCACCTTTTGATAGAGAACCTATTCTAAATATAAATTTTTGAACTTTTATAAATCTTATATGTCAAAATAAACTTAATATTTGAAATATAATTATAAAAATAAGGTTAGGGATAATTTTTTGTATTTTTCTGTAAAGTTTATTTTTTAACGAATAGTTAAAAATACTGCATTTTAAATCCAAACTAATTGTTCATCTAATTTATTAATATAGTTAAATTATATTATAAGTTGGTTTTAAATTTTAAATAGATTAAATTTTTATCAATAAATAAAATTTAGGTCATTGGTATCAATTTCACTTTGAAATTTATTATAAAAAACATAGCAAACTTTTGAGCATTTTTACTTTAAAAACCTGCATTGTCATCCCATCTCTGAGATTATATTTAAATTAATATATGAAAATTATGAGTTTGTAATTTGGAAAAATTAATTCCATATTTGGAATCATCGTAATATATAATGTCTAATAATTTCAACTTAGTTTTTAATCAAATTTATTATTGAAAGCAATTAAAATTAATTAGAATGATTATTGTTAAATTGAGCTTAATAAGGGGATAAACCATAACCTTAAGGCCCAAAACGACCTATAAACTTGTCCAAAATATATTTTATGGAAATATATAGACCTTATAATCCCTTGGATATAATATTTTTCATTATTGGATCCACTTAAAATAAAAAAATGTGGTTGGGGTTTCCCTTTTCCAAACTTTTACAAGAATATCACTCCTCCTCCACTATAAAAAGTTATCATCTCCTCTCATTTCCACACACCTCTCAAGACACTTAAGTTAGGAAAATATCTTCTAAATTATCTTCTAAAAATCCCTCCCTTATTCCTTGAATCCTCCTATAACGACCCAAGTATTTATAGAATAATACTTTTGTATTTCCATTAATATTTATGAATAAGATATTAATTTTATGTTAAAGAGGACACTTTTTCCAATAGCGTACTCAACATGCAACAATGGGTTTCTTTGAAATCTTACGTTGCACACAACTTTGAATTATACCGAAAAATAATATAATAATATTATTATTTTAAATGGTAGTTAACGCATTGCCGTTGTATTGGCGGGAATGAAAATAATTAACTATATTATGATTTTACACATTTATTAAATGTTTTTACATTTATACAATGAATATTAGAGGCTTAAAATAAGAATTAATCCTATTTTAAGCATGAAATAATCTAATATTTTTTAAAAGGCTATTTTATCACCTTTTGATGGCGAACCCTTTTTAAATCTAGTTTTGTCACTTTTATATGTTCTATTTTAAAAAAATAAACTTCTTATTTAGAATTAGAACATCAGTATTTACTTTGGAAGAAATTTTGGTATTTTTCTGATAAAGTTCATTTTTAATGAATAGTGAAAAATACTGCATTTTAATTCAAAACTGCCTTTTCATCTAATTTATTTATATAGTTATATTTTCCTTTTAATTGGGTTTAAAGTATAATTAGATTATATTTTTATCAATTAATTAAATTTTGGTCATTGGATGTAATTTCACTTTGAAATTGGATATAGACACATGTTAATCTTTTGATAGATATTACTTCTTAAAAACCTGCCTTTTGGTTTTGACAACATGAATTAATTTTAAATTAATTTCTGCAAATTATGTGTTATGAATTTGGAGAATTAGATTCCATATTTGGAATCATGAGGCCTAAATTGTATAAATTGATACTTTTTATTTTTAGATATTATGAATAGTAATTTTAGTAATTATTTTATTTACATTGGTTAAAGGGTAAATATGGTAAATAAGGGTAAAAAATAATATTATAATAATATTAAACTACCCTAACACGTGTCCTAATACTATTGGATTAGATATTTCCGACCATGTATCTTTTAGTAAAACAATTTGTATATGGGGTTATATAAGTGATATTTTAGACTATAAATAGTCATTATAAAGATAAAAAGATTTTCTAAATCATGATATTTTATTTATAATTTTTAGACATCAAATAAATAAATATATTTATGAAACAATGTTGATGTAGTGATTACCTTATTAATGAATGATTTAAATAAACAAGATTATAAATATTAAAATAAATATATTTTAAAACTTTTTATGCCATACACGAATTTTATGGATTATTATGGATTTATATCTTTTAATTAATGATGTTTGTTTGAAAAAATCAAGTTTTTATGGTTTTTAAAAAAAATTCATGATATGAATAGTATAAAAATTGACATAAATGAGTTTTTAAAAAAAATACTATTTTATTAAATGATATAATGGTCCAAAAAATCTAAGATTTGGAAAAATGACTTATATAATGTTTAAAATGTCATTAATTAACCACTTTTGGTTCAATTGGTATTTTATAGTGACTATATTAACCATATAGTATGAATATACAAGAAGACACGGTAAGAGTCAAATTAGTTAACTAAGGGTTAAAGATAAAAGATAAGGTTAAATTTGTGACCCAAACTTGTCTAAAACCTATTGGTTGAATGTTTTTAGATCCAAAATCATCTTATCTTTGAAATAAATGACATTGGAACCATTTGAAACCGAACATAATATTATAATAAAATAATATTTCAATGCCTTCCAAAAGTGCCCCTCCTCCCTCTTATATAAAGGCATCACCACTACCCATTTAATCACACACATAAAGCCCCTTGGTTCGTCCAAAATCTTCCCAAATAATCTCCCAACATAAATATCTTCCTTCTAGAAGCCTTACATTAGGTAGAAGGCAATTCAAGAAATCCTTTTAGCTCAAATCAAAGAAAGTTACATGTTTTAAGAGGTAGCATCTTTTGTAAAGTTCCTTTCCATTATTTTACTTCTCAATTCTCTATTATATTATTATTATTTGATTACATAAAAACACCAGTATCCTAAATATACTATGATGTTTTTATGATAACTATTTGAACTACACTTACACACACCTCCATCTAATGGATACGAACATACTGATTCTGTGTACGACAAACTACTACCTCATGAAAGGACGATTGTTCGATTTTCCCCCACCACCTCTCATGGTGGCCATTATCATGGAACTATTTTTATATATGATATATATTACATTTATATTTTTTCTTTGATACTGTAATTTTAATTTACAAATATTCCTTTATGCTTTTCATGATGTGTAAATACAATAATTTCATTTGAGGAAGTGCGGAGTACCGCCCCTTCAAAGTGATATGACACGTTCATGCCATACATGGAATGTATAAAGGATGTAGTTAATGAACTTATGTAACATATATATCATATGATATTATACTGGAATTATAATATATCATTTTATCATTTAGTTTTCATTTCTTTAATATGACAAATAAATGGAAGTAGCATTCATGTGTACATACGACTTACCGTCTCCATGAACGATGCATTTAATTTCTTATATTCAAATGATAAATATATAAATACTGGATATATATGATATTTAAATCATGAATATTATTTTGGAGATAATTTATTTTTGACCACATAGACAATTTTTAATTATAATAAGATCATTTTCGACTCAAGTACCCAATATCGACAAAACAATTGATGTTAACTTAAATAATTATGTAATTTTTATAACATAGTAATAAGTGATATAAAAGGAAAAATAAACTTGAAAAAGGTTTTTAATCAAGTATAAATTAACATAAGTTTATTATTCAGGAAGAAAAAGGAACATACATGACGAATCAGACTCAAGGTAAGGGGACTTCTTAACCCAATTTCCATTCTTTGAGTTAATTTTATACTTCTTGATTATGTCTTGCTATGACTATGTGAGAAATAAATTTTGATATCCTATCTTGTATATGTACTTCCTTTATGTGTACTTATAGTGAATACACATTATCAATCTATTTTATTTTCAAAATGATCTTTGCAAGGGACTTCGTCTCAATCTCCTTTCATCGAGGCATATCTTGATAATATACACCTCCTTATTTTATACGGTGTATAATAAAACCATTTGACTTTTAATTTCATTCAAATCGAATCTTTTTTCTATGAAGCATTTTACTAAACGAAAAAAGGAATGTTTTTAACGTATGCGGAGACAACGACCTCTCCACCGCCGTAATTGTCATTTGATATTTCGAATCCTCTATAAGCCTTAATGTTTTCAAAAGGAAAAGTAATACCTTATTCCCTTTTTAGTTATTTTGGTATTGAAAATGGTTTTTTAAATGGATTGAGTATTTCATTATCTTGAAATGATTTCTTGTGATTGCAAATGAAATTTTATTAGTGAAATGTTGATATTTGCAATATTTTATCTATTATGATTATATAATGGTACTTGGACATTTGAAAAGTGGTTACGTGATAAACCAAATATAGGTGGTTATGTGATAAACCAAATGAGGGGTGGTTACGTGATAAACCAATGATGGGTGGTTACGTTATAACCTCCAATGCATTGGGTATAAAATTAGGTCGTATGGCTATTCTATTTAGTGATATGTGTGGAAGTCGACTGTATGGTTATTTAATTTAAGTATGTTTATGTCCCAAGTTACCTTTATTTACTTTATGTTGATTTCTATGAGATTTATGGTAATATTTTGGTTACAAAAGGGTAAGTAATTAGCTTATATTCAGTGAAGTATATTTACTAATTCTTAAAGGTGAAAAGTATTACTTTATGATAAAGTATTCATGGTTTTCTTATTATCCCAAGACTAATAGTGTTATTTCTTTATGCATCCCTTATAGATATTTTTATGCTCATATCAAGTTTTGAAATGTTTTTCACTGGATATAAAGAAGAATAGAGTCAAAGATAGGATCAAGGAAAAGTTATGCTGTTAAAACATGAAACGATGTCATGTTTCATTTTAAAGAGTTTGTGTTTTATAAAAAAAATGGATAGTGATTAGAAGTGTCTACTTATAATATTCAAGATATTATGTATAAGTTATGACCTAATTCTCTAATGCTCTAAACCTAAAAAGGATCCTTGATGTGAATTAAAGTTAAATTATCGACTTATCTCAAGAATAAGTAATGTTTAAGGTTAGGACTTATAGTTGGTATCAAAGGTTGGTTTAGATAACTTTAGAGGTTAGGGTGTTATTTATTCATAAGTTACATAACCATGATGGTTAGCATATTAGTAATATTAATTGTTATTTTAGATAAATTGAATGAGTTTAAGATAACATGAATAAGTATATCTTAGTGTTTACCCTCCTCATAATACATTATATGATTATTTTACTGATATACTCACACTTACCTTTTTTGTTTTAGTAAATGGATGGATCCAGCAAGAACCAAAGTAAAAATGGATGTGAAGAAAACCGTAATGGTTTTATAAATAAGCAAGTGAATGAAATGGGAGCTTCAATGAAAAATCTTGTGGTTATTCTTAAAAATCTATCTAGAGTCATGATTGACCAATTGAACCTTGGTGATTTTTATAAGGAATCATATATGTAAGAAATGAATCCCTATGGAATTTTAGGTAATAATCATAAAGTTAAGTATATTCAAAAACATATGTGTCAAGGATGTGGAAAGAAACACCTAGGAAAATGCTTCAAAGGGACGGGAAGATGTTTTAGATGTGATAATGAAGGTCATAAAGCAATAACCTTTGATACAAAAAGGAAGTGTTCAGTTGACTCCAGGAAAGGGAAAGAAGTTCTTTACGAGGGATCAATTGAATGTTTTAAATTTGGTGTGCATGGTCATTACAAAACTAGATATCCTATGAAGAGGGTTCATGAATGGGATCATCAGGACTATACAAATATATGTTTACCAATGACTAATTCCATTCCAATTGAGGATGAGGAAACTGGAAATTACCTATGAAAGTTATGGATTATTTTTTAGCTGATGTTTTGATATTATTGAATCTTTAGATATGATTCATGATTTTGTTTGTAGGAAATAAGTATTATGGAATAAGTTAAAAATTTTTGAAGGGATCATGAATATTGTTGGATGATTAAGATGTCCCATTTCTAATGGTTTCAGTTGCCACGTGAATTCCATCTCCGACGGAGTCGCTCGGGGGCCTTCTGAATGGGAAATCTGTCTTGGCTTCGGGATCAGGTTCATCTTCTCAGCAGGTGGAGGGTGAGGCTTAGGGGGGACTGCACAGAGGGGTTTCATTCAAGGAAGCTCTTTGTAGACCTCCTTTGGACTCGAGGCCTTCCATGGAAAGGGTGAAGATGCCCTCGATTCAGGAGATGGTAGAAACACCCCCAGTTATGGTGCAGCACAGAGGTGTGTCTTGGGAAGAGGGAGCGCCAGTGGTGGTCCTTTCAGGGAAGGAGATTCGGGAGGCGGCGACTTATCACCAGTTGTCTTTGGTGGCTCATTTCGGACGTAGCAAGCTGTCACTCAGCTCGTTTAAAAGCTGTGTGGATTCTTGGGGACTTAAGAAACCTGCGGCTGTCTCTGAGATCTCCAGAGTTGCCTTCTGCATCCATGCGTTCTCAAGGGATGATTTCATGGCGGAGTGGGCATGTGCTGCTCTTTGGTGTGGAGATCGGCGGTTCTATCTGCCCTGGTGGTCTTGGGACTATCACTACAACAGTTAGTCTTCTTCAGAGGCGGTGTGGCTGAGTCTTCTAGGGCTCCCACTGCCTTTCTAGAATCCTTCGATTCTTAAAGCGGTGGGGGATTCTTTGAGGGAGTTCCTGTGTTTGGATTCAGAGACAAGATATCTCCTGGCGTCCTCTTGCCCTCGAATCTGTGTGGAGATGGATATGTTGGTGGAGCGGCCTTCACGTGTTCTTATCAGATCGGATGACGGCTTAAGTTGGTGGCAAAGAATCCTCTACAAAGAACCGGTGTGGTTCTGTGCTTTTTGTGGGTTGCATGGGCATTCGGTGGCTGTGTGCTGGCGCAAGCCGACATCAGATAGAGTCCCGTGGGGGCCGACTCCGTTCGCTCTGCCGGTGGAGGAGGTTACCGTAGGAGGGGGAACTTCATTTTTGAATTCAGGAGGTGGGATACACGTTCCATACAAGACATCGGTGGGGCGGACGGACGTGGTTTTCGAGGAGTCTCTGGTGGTCTATGTGTGTCTTGGCGGCTCGGTGTCGAATTCGGACATTTTTTCAAAAAGCCTACAGCCTTTGCAGATGGGTTCCTCCAGCGGTGCTCAGGCCATAGTGCCAGTGGTCGCCCTGGTGAGGGACCGCTTGATCTCTTGGGATACTTGTGGCCTGCTCTATGGCCTTGCTCAGTGAGTTCCCAAGGCGGTGTCTTCTCCCCAGCCTCTATTTTGTATTTTGCAGCAACTCTCTCTGGACATGCTGAAGAGATCCCTGTCCTCTAATCTAGCGTCAGGGGTAAATGGTCAGGAGATGGGGGGAGCTCTGTCGGCGGATACGGTGGGGAAACTCAAGGCGGTGCGTGACTCTGCTCCTCGGATCCTCTTGGTCTCTCTACTGCATGGCGAGCCGGATGAATGTATCTTTTCGATGCCTCCTAGGTCTAGCGGCTTGTCACTGTCAGAGGTTTCAGATGGATCGTGTAGGATGACCATTCTCACGCCGAAACGAGGCTTCTCCCCTAAATGGACGTCAAGGCTGATCACTTGATCTAAGTTGAAGGATTTAGGCGACATAGTGTTCATATCTCTTCCTAATGGATCCGGTCAGAAGGACCAGAAGCGCTTGTGAGTATGGTATCCCTACTCATCTAGAATACCCAGGGTCTTGGGGCAGTAGCGAAGTGCGCCTTCATGGAAGATGATTCCCGCAAACATTTGACTTCTATCATGGCCATTCTCGAGCCCAATAAAAACCCAAAATAACTTTCCATGAAGGCGTCAAAAATGGGGTATTCAATGTTCTTTCATGGGAACCCATAGAACAACCATATATGGATTTTCTGGAGGAACAACCTTGCTGTGGAGTTGGTTGGTCTCTCAGCGCAGTGCATGGACATTAAAATCTCTGGTAATGGCCTGGTGATTATTTTTAGTATTGTTTATGCAAGTAACAATGTGCAGGAGAGAAAGCTACTATGGCAGCACCTAGAGGCTGTTCAATCAAATGGGATACCATGGTTCGTTGGGGGAGATTTTAAAGTGATAGCGGATCTATCAGAAAGGAAGGGAGGTTTGGCAACTGTATCGGAGGGTATGTTGGATTTTCAGAACTTCATGACTACGGTAGGACTATTCGAACTAGGATTTGCGGGCCCTAAGTTCACTTGGTGCAATAATATAAGGGGAAATAGCCGGGTATGGAGTCGACTTGATCGGTGCCTCTTCAATATCCAGGGGTTGGATTTGTTCTCCAAGAAAATGGTAACTCATATCCCAAGGGCACTTTCCGACCATGCTACGCTGCTGCTGGACATCAAATGGGGAGACATGCGTAGGCAGACATTTCAATATAACATTAACTGGAATCAAGAGGAGAGTTTCAAGGACATGTTCATATGCTCATGGGGTAGGGAAGGGGTGGGGAGGTCCTGGAATGGTCTGGAAGATCAGTTGAGGTTCCTTAAAAAGGAAATACAGACCTGGTTGGAGAATAAGAATGTGGATGACTCGGGGGTGGAAAAACTTCAAGTAGATATTAACAGCTTGGAGGAGTGTCTTCTGGATATTTGGGTTGATAATTATTTTGTCCTTCTTTGTGGGTTGATAACGATTTTGTCCTACTTTGTGATAAGTGCACGCTGCTGGTTGAGAAGTTGTTAAAGTTTGAGAGGGACCTTAAACAATGGTCTCGGGTTAAGTGGATCAAGGAAGGGGACTGAAATAGTGCTTTCTTCCACGCCTGTTTGAAGGAACAAAGGTGCATGAAAATAAATCTGAACATGGGGAATGGTGTCTTCACATCGGATGTGGAGGTGGATGGCCAACTGGATTTGGAGCATTTTAAAAGGATGTTGGTAGAGGAGGTGACCATGAGGAACATGGGAACCCAGGGAGGCGGCAACGAGGTGGACTTTATGGGTTGCTTATTGTCGCTGATCAATGAGGCAGATAATATGAACCTGTGTGCTTTAACCATTGAGGAGGAGGTTAAGGAGACAGTATTTATCATCCCCAGGGACAGCGTGCCAGGTTCGGACGGCTTCCCAAGGGCTTTCTATGTTGCGGCTTGGGAGGTTGTTGGACCTCAGGTGGTGAAAGCGATTCGGGATTGTCTCAATGTGGTCAGTTAACTAGGGCCGTCTGCGCTTCTCGCGTTGTTCTAATTCCAAAGGTCAAGGACCCAACCAATATTGGACAATATAGACCAATATGTCTCCGCAATGTGTCTTATAAGATTTTGGATTCTCTAATTTCAAATAGGCTGGGCAGATTTCTCTCACACCTGGTTTCAAGGGAACAGCACGACTTCATTAGAGGACGTAGTATACAGGGGGCGGTGGGATTGCAAGTGAATTGGTGAATGATATCAACCGGAAGTCAGTGGGCTCAAATGTTATTCTTCAGGTGGATATGGATAAAGCGTATGACCAACTGGAGTGGAGCTATATTATTTGGGCGATGAGGAGGTATGGGTTTCATGAGTGGTTTTGTGATATTTTCTACAGATGTTTCTCATCTGCATGGCTATCTATCTCGATCATGGTGAAATGCTTTGGGCATCTTGGGATCGCATGGCCAGAACGGTGGAATAGGGGGGAGTGGTTTTGTGTGATGTTAAAGGATCCATGCAAAGCATGCATGGCAGGCTGGCCTGGGAGATCATTGCAGGTGAGTCACTGTGGGTGGTGTTTTTAGGGAAGGGTATGGAGAGCTTCAGGGGGTGTCGGCCACTGGATCTCGGTTCACATAGCTGGCTCGGAGCATGGTGTCCCATATCAAGGCTCTCTTGGATTCAGCCTGGTGGATTTTTGGGAAGGGGGATTTAAGTTTCTAGAAGGTAAATTGGGTGGGGGAGAAACTTGAGTTTCTTGGCTGCCCTCACCTGGACATCTTGTACAGGGAGGCCTGCCTTCAACCTGACCTGCTGTCGAACTTTCTCAATCTGGAATAGCGGAGGGTGCAAGAAGGCATCATCTTTAATGAGGATCCAGATAAGTGTTGCTACATGGGGTCGTCTTCAGGAAGGTTCTGTGCTAAGGACTATCGAAGAAGGATGTTCTCGGAAGGCCAGCAGGAGTCGGGTACAAGTAAGGTGTGGTGCAAGGAGATCCCAATAAAGATGAATTTTCTTATTTGGTGGGTTAGAAACAAGGCGCTGCCTATGGATGTGAATGTTAAATGGAGAGGTATTGTGCTGTAATCCTGGTGTTTTTGCTGTGAGCATCCGCAGGTTGAAACAATTGCTCATCTTTTCTTCCAGAGCAGTTGGGCACAACATTTGTGGTCGCTTTTCTCTCCTCAACCTTGCCTTGCGGAGGATAATTTGACGGTGCTTGGGGTCATTGATACATGGTTTTTTGGAGTCTAAGGTTGGGTTGAAGGCTGCAATGTGCGGACGGTCATTCTTGCCTCGGTCTTTTGGGTCATCTGGGAAGCATGCAATCAGGCCAGAGGAGGCATCAGGGGGTCTCCATTACTCTTGCAGGTTTGGTTGAGGTTGCTGATACAGGAGATGGGTTCATTGTTCTCGGGGAACTAGCTAATGGTGCCACTGTGTGGTATTACGCATCGACCAGGTAGTCTCCGGGAAAAGGAGGGTGTGAAGATTAGGTGGATACCACCTTTGAGGGGATGAAAGTTAAACATGGATGGGTCCTGTATGGGGGGATTAATGAGAGGAGGAGGGGTGATTTGGGATCCGAGGGGTTCAGTTCTCTTTGGGTTTAGTGCATTCTATGGTATGGGGTCTTCTTTGGGGGCAGAGGTGGATTTTCTTGTCACTGGCATAGAGATTTTTAGGGTGCAGGAGATCCAGGTGGAGGTGATTGAGTCCGATTCTAAAATTCAGGTGTCGTCCATTCAGAAACAGAGGTAGGCCCCTTGGCATTGGGATTATCTACTTTGGAGGTGCATCACGGAGTTCAATCTTGGACAGAATATTCATCATATTAGGAGGGAAGGTAATTTTGTTGCTGATTTTCTTGCTCGGTTTGGGAACCCTACTGATACTCTGGTGATTTATGATAGCTTAGGTTCCCTTCCTTTAGAGTGTAGGAAGGTGATCCAAGGGGATGCTATGTGTCTTCACCATTTCTGTCCTCCTTGAGAGGGTTTTGTCGATGTACTTATAGAATAATTTTAATAAAAAGTTATGTTTAAGTAAGATTAAGATGTCTACACTTTTAGAAATTAGAGAGTTATGTTATATATATGGGTGATGAAATGTTTAAAAGTATTAATTCTATTTTGTTTATGGGATTAATTTGGAAGATTTTTCACTGGTATGTGTAACCCTGAAGTTTGTTATGTGAAAATTAAATTTGAGGAAGAATTTTGTGTGTGGATATAGTTATAAAGAACCATTTGGGTTTATATGATCCTTGAATTTGAATTAATTAGGGGTTATTACTTTTTGGGATGCAAAATGAAAGATATTAGATAACCTTTTAGTATACATCAGATTATGGTTATTTTTTATGAAATCATCTTAATTTTGAGAATGTTATAATAATGATATGGTTTTAGAAAAGAGATAACCCATAGGATGGGTGACAACCCGTAACGTCCGGTAAGGCCATTGGAATTGAACCCACAATCGAAGGGTGACAAGGGTACATCCCCTACCACTGGCCTACATGAAGCCCCTAGTTAGTGTGACATATTCTTTTTAGTTAAATTATTTTATGGATCAAGAATAAGTTGATTTTGGAAAGTTATGTTTTATGAAATAGATATTCTTAGTATAGAAAAATGATTTGGTGATTAAGTTATAAATGTTATTTTAGAATACATTCACTATTTTGGGAACCTTATATGCCTAATGAAAACAGAATACTATGGGATTTTATTTGGGGAGTAATGGTGGAATTTTATTTTGGAATAATCTATGTTTTTAATGTGGACTTATAGAGGTTTAGATTATTTATGAAAATGATTTACCTATCTTGGAGAATATGTGATTAGGTTAATTAGTTTTCAGTCTGAGACATTAAGAGTTTTCAATGTTATTTGGAGTTAAATGCTAAGATTTATCATAGAAGACTATTTGATCAAATTCTTCTGAGTTTTGGGTTTCAATCTTAGTTTGGATTATATTGAATAATTTTACAGATTTTTTTTTATTGTTTGGTCTTTTTTAATCTTTGGGGTATTGTTTGTTGAATTTTTTAGATTAAGAGTAGTATATATTTTTATAAGGGATTATCCTTTTTGGGGATTATCTGATCTTATACTAACCATTTTGTTTTTGGTTAATGTTTCAAGATAAGATAAATCAATAGTTAATATTTTGAGGATTATGTGATTTTTTAGAAGTTGATTATAGAATTTCATGCATGACCAAGTCATCTTGAATACTCATCATTTGAAGAAAATATGAGTTTGTGGTAGAAATTTATTAAAGGATGAAACTCTACTTGAGAAGTAAGTATGTTTCTTTATGATCTTATTCTAGGTAGTAATATTTTTTTTTTCAAATCTATAAAAAGGAAATTCATGAAAAAATGTTATATGATTTATTTTATCAACCTACTTTTACCCAACTACAAATCTATGGTATTTTGGTGGTTAAATTTCTGTGATGAAGTTCTCTATCACTCTTTATTAGTCTATGAGAGTTAGTTTTTCTTCCATATCCATGTTTTAATACATGGAATCCTAGTATGTGTTATCTCGAGTGACCTTTGTACGTCTATTTATTTCTTTTAAAGTAATGGTTTTATTGACTCTTTTTCCAATGTGGGATTTTCAATGAAGTTTCTGAGCCTAATTTTCAAATTACGAGGACGTAATTTCCAAAAGGGGGAAGGATGTAACAGACCATGTATTTATATAATAATATTTTTTCATTTATATTAATATTTATTAATAAAATATTAATTTTATGTTAAAGAGGACACTTTTTCTAATAGTGTACTAAATATGAAACAACAGGTTTCTTTGAAATCTTACGTTTCACACAACTTTGAGTTATACCG
Organism: Viscum album; assembly: GCA_963277665.1. Lineage (NCBI taxonomy): Eukaryota > Viridiplantae > Streptophyta > Magnoliopsida > Santalales > Viscaceae > Viscum > Viscum album. The sequence goes on from OY728139.1 coordinate 294,195,538, forward strand.
AAAAATAATATAATAATATAATTATTTTAAATGGTAGTTAACGCCTTGCTATTGTATTGGTGAGAATGAAAAAAATTAACTATATTATGATTTTACATATTTATTAAATGATTTTACATTTATCCAATAAATATTAGAGGCTTCAAATAAGAATGAATCATATTTTAAGCATGAAATAATCCAATATTTTTTAAATGGTCATTTTACCACCTTTTGATAGAGAACCCTTTTTAAATCTAGTTTTTGTAACTTCTATATGTTATATTTGAAAAAATAAACTTCTTATTTAGAATAAGAACATCAATATTTACTTTGGATGAAATTTTGGTATTTTTCTGATAAAGTTCATATTTAATAAATAGTGAAAAATACTGCATTTTAATTCAAAACTGCATTTTCATCTAATTTATTTATATAGTTATATTGTAATTTTAATTGATTTTAAAGTATAATTGGATTATGTTTTTATAATTTAATTTAATTTTGGTCATTGGAAGTAATTTCACCTTGATATTGGACATAAACACATGTCAAATCTTTTGATAGTTATTACTTCTTAAAAACCCACTTTTTGGTTTTGACAACGGGAATAAATTTTAAATTAATTTCGACCAATTCTGTGTTTTGAATTTTGATAAATGGATTCCATATTTTGAATCATGAGGTACAAATTTTATAAATAGGTATATTTTATTTTCAGGCATTTGAATAGTAAATTCAGTAATTATTTTATTTACCTTGATTAAAGGCTAAATCTGGTAAATAAGGTAAAAAATAATATTATAATAATACTAAACTAATCTAACATGCATCCTAATACTATTGGATGAGATATTTCTGACCATGGGAATCCTTGGGTCGAATTTGGGACCCCATGGATCCACTTTTATGTGAAAATGACATTTTATAAGAATTAATTTAAAGTAAAGAAAAATATAACATAAACATGTATGTTTTAGTAAAACAATTTTATACGGGGTTATACAAGTGATATTTTTAACTATAAATAGTCATTATAAATATAAAAAGTGTTTATACATCATGGTATTTTATTTATAATTTTTAGACATCAAATAAATAAACATATTTATGACACAATGATGATGTAGTGATTACCTTATTAATGAATGATTTAAATAAATGAGATTATAAATATTAAAATAAATATATTTTAAAACTTTTAATGACAAACATGAATTTTATGGATGATTATAGCTTTTTATATTTTAATTAATTATTTTTCTAAATAATCAAGTTTTTATGAATTTTTAAAAAAAATCATGATATAAATAGTATAAAAATTGACATAAATGAGTTAAAAAAAATACTATTTTATTAAATGATAAAACAGTACTAAAAATATAATATTCAGAAAAATTACTTATATAATGTTTAAAATGTAATTAATGAACCACTTTAGGTTCTATTGGCATTTTATAGTAACTATATTAACCATATAGTATGAATATACAATAAGACATGGTAAGAGTCAAATTAGTTAACTAAGGGTTAAAGCTAAACGATAAGGTTAAATTTGTGACATAGACTTGTCTAAAACCTATTGGTTGAATGGTTTTCGACCCAAAATCATATTATATTTTAAATAAATGAATTTTGGAGTATTTGAAACAAAAAATAATTTTATAATAAAATAATATTTCAATGCCTTCCTAAAGTTCCCTTCCTCCCTCTTATAAAAGGGCATCAACTCTACCCATTTAATCACACATATCAAGCCCATTGGATAATCCAAACTCTTCCCAAATAAGATCTCAACATCCCTATATTCCTCCTAGAAGGATTACCTTAGGTAGAAGGCAATTGAATAAATCCTTTTGGCTCAAATCAAAGGGAGTTACACGTTTTAAGAGGTACCGTCTTCTCTAAAGTTTCTATCCCTTATTTTACTTCTCCACTCCGTATTATATTCTTATTATTTGATTAAATAACAACACCAGTATCTTAAATATACTAGGATATTTTAATGATAAGTATTCTAACTACACTTACACACACCTCCATCTAATGGATATGAACACACTATTTCTGTGTACGACAAACTGTTGTCTCACAAAACGATGATTGTTCGATTTCCCCCTACCACCTATCATGGTGGCCATTATGATGGAAATTTATTTATATATTATATATATTATATTTATATTATCTCTATGATACTGTAATTTTAATTTACAAACATACCGTTATGCTTTTTATGATGTGTAAATACGATAATTTCATTTGAGGAAGTGCGGACTACCGACCCTCAAAGTGATTTGACTCATTCATTACATACATAGAACATATAAAGGATGTAATTAATGAAATTGTGTAAAATATATATCATATTATATTATACTAGAATTATAATATACCAATGTATCATTTAGTTTTTATTTCTTTAATATGACTAATAAATGGAAGTAGCGTTCATGCGTACGTATGACTTACCATCTCCATGAACGATGCATATCATTTATTATATCCAAATTTTATGGACTATTATAAATACATAAATACTAGATATATATGATATTTAAATCATGAATACTATTCTGGAGATAATTTACTTTTGTCTAGAAGGAAAATTTGTAATTATAATAAGATCATTTTCAACTCAAGTACCCAATATCAACAAAACAACTGATATTAACTTAAATAATTATGTAATTTTTATAATGTGGTAATAAGTGATATAAAAGGAATAATAAACTTTAAAAGGTTCTTAATTAATTATAAATTAACCTAATTTTATTATTTAGGAAGAACAAGGAACATACGTGATGAGTCGGACTCAAGGTAAAGGAACTTCTTAACCCAATTTTCATTCTTTGGATTAATTTTCTACTTATTGATCATGTCGTGCTGTGACTATGTGAGAAATGATTTTTTATATCCTATATTTTATTTATACTTAGTTTATGTGTACTTATAGTGAATACCCATTATATATCTATTTTATTTACAAAATTATCTTTATAAGGGACCTTTTCTCAATCTCCTTTCATTGAGGCATATCTTGATAATATGCACCTCCTTCTTTTATATGGTGTATAATAAAACCCTTTGAATTTTAATTTCATTGAAAGGGAATATTTTTTCTACGAAGCATTTTACTAAAAGAAAAAAGGAATGTTTTTAATGTTTGTGGTTACGACAACCTCTCCACAGCCGTAATCGTCATTTGAAATTTAACTTACTCTATAAGCCTTAATGTTTTAAAAAGGAAAATAAATACCTTATTCCCTTTTTAGTTATTTTGGTATTGAAAATGATTTTTGGAATGGATTGAGTATTTTAATATCTTGAAATAATTTCTTGTGATTTCAAATGAAAATATATTAGTGAAATGTTGATATTTTCAATATTTTATCTGTTATGATTATATAATGGTACTTGGACATTTGATGGGTGGTTACGTGATAAACCAAAGATGGGTGGTTACGTGATAAACCAAATGACGGGTGGTTACGTGATAAACCAAGGAAGCGTGGTTACATTATAACCTCCAATGCATTGGGTATGGAAGTAGGTCGTATGGCTATTCCATTTAGGGATATGTGTGGAAGTCGACCGTATGGTTATTCCGTTTAAGTATGTTTATGTCCCAAGTTACCTTTATATGATTTATGTTCTTTTCTATGGGATTTATGGTAATATTTTGGTTAAAAAATGGGTAAGTAATGAGCTTATATTGAGCGAAGTATATTTAATACTTCTTAAATGTGAAAATTATTACTTTATGATAAAGTATTCATGGTTTTCTTGTCATCCCAAGACTAATAGTTTTATTTATTTATGTATCCCTTACTGAGCTTTTTATGCTCATCCCAACTTTTAATTTTTTTTTCATAGGAAATAAATAAGAATATAAGCAATGATGGGATCAAGTAAAAGTTATGATGTTAAAACATGAAATGATGCCATGTTTCATTTTAAAGAGTTTTTTATGAAAAAATGGTTAGTGAGTAGAAGTGCCTACTTGTAATATTCAAGATGTTATGTATAAGTTATGACCTAATTATCTAAGGATCTAAACCTGAAAGAATCATTGATATGAATTAAAGTCAAATTATCAACTTATCTCAAGAATAAGTATCTTTTTATGGCTGGGTCCTTATACCTCCCTTTGGGTATAAAGCCATCCAAAGAAGCCCTTCATTTCAAATCAAAAGGAGTTACCCGAATAAGATGTAACATCCTTCCTCAAGCTCATTTCTTTTAATTTATTTCTCCACCCCATCAAATATAATTATTTAATGATTATATAATAAACCCATTATCCTAAATATACTTAGATTTTTTATATAAATATTTATATCTATACTTATTTACACCTCCATCTAATGGGTAATGAACATATTGTTTACGTGTACGATGAACTACCGCCTCACGAAACGTTGATTGTTCATTTTTCCTTTACCACCTTTTATGGCGGAAATTATGATAGAAACTATATTTATATATGTTATATATTAAATTTATTATGTATTTAATCATATGTGATCCTTTTACATCACATATCTTTATACTTTCCATTTTTTTAAATATGATAATTTCGTTTGAGGAAGTGTGGACTACCGCCCCCTCATTATGATGAGATTTGTTCACACACTACATGGATTGTGTTAAGGATGTTTTTAGTGAAATTATATGATATATATGATATATAGGATATAATAATGATACTAGAATAATTATATATATACATATATATATTTTTATATGTCATTTACTCTCTTTATTCCAATACGCCAATAAAATGGAAACAACATTCATGTGTACGTATGACCAACCATCTCCATGAACGGTGTATTACATTTCATACTTATATATCTTATATATTTTTATAATACACATATAAATAATATAAATGATATATATATCATGTTTTTCTTTCTGGAAATCATGATATAAGTATAAGGATCAAAATATATAACAAATCCAGACACATGCAAAGAATAAAGCGGATATTACCCGAAGTGAAACCTTAACATAAATTTTTTAACAAGAGGGTAATATAAGATCATAACCAAACCATATATGGTATTGGATTTAACACCCCAAGATTCCATGGTATTCTTCTCTTTGAATAATACAACGGTGTGTGATGTATGCAACACAGAGTTCAAGCGCCCCACGACCTATCAAACTAGCCATTTAAAAAGCGGTTATGAATAGTAATAACCACATTTTGAATTTTATATATATACCATATAATTTAAACATTAATATTTTGTATTTATTAGACATAATATAAGGAAAAATTTAATTTTTCAGATAAAAGAAGTATTTTTCAAAAAAATGCAGTTTTTCCGCATTTTAATGACGAACCCTTTCTAAATCCAATATTTGACACTTTTATATATTAAATTTGATGAAATTAAATTCTTCTTTAGAATAAGGACATAAAAATTTAGTTTGGATAAATTTTTGGTGTTTTTCTGATAAATTTCATATTTTGATGAATAATGAAAGATACTAAAATTTAATTGAAAACAACTTTTTTAATCAAAATAATTTATAGTGTTAAATTATACACTTGAAAGATTTTGAAGTATAATTAGATTATATTTTTATCATTTAATCCAATGTTGGTCATTGGAAGTAATTTCACTTTTAAACCGGACATAAACACATATCAATCTTTTGATAGTTTTTACTTCTCAAAAACCCACTTTCTGGTTTTGACAACGGGAATTAATTTTAAATTAATTAATGCAACTTCTATGTTTTCAATTTGGTAAAATAGAAATAATTTTTGGATTTGGAATATCAAAATTATTTTGGGGTGAATTTTTGGTATTTTTCTGAAAACTCTCAATTTCTGATGAATAGTGAAAAACACTGCGTTATTATTTAAAAACCGACTTTTTATTTAAATAATTATTTATTTTATTTAGATTTATTTTAAGTTAAAATAGATACATAATACCTATATTAGTTAAATATAATTCATTGGAGTCATTTTATAATAATATTAGATGTATAAAATTTTATTGAATTTTTTAATGTCTTTTACCCACCTTTTAGGCACGTTAGCAAATTTGTATAAAACGTAATTTTACTGCTTCTATGAATTGAATTTAAAAAATCCGAGATTCATGGTTGAAATCAGTAAGTAAAATGTGGTTCAATAAGATGAAAATAATTTTCAATGAATAGTAACTTTTGAATTTTGTTTACCACAGTTAAAAGTAAATAGGGTTATTAACGGTAAAAATGATATTATAATTGCCCAAACACATGTCATAATTCTATTGGATAAGTGTATTTCGACCAAAATTAACCCTAAAAATAAAATATGATCCTTTTGGTCCACTTGGTTTAGATTAGGACATTTATTAATATTTTATTTAAAGAAGAGTTAAAAGTGTTAAATTAAAATTTTAATAACTAAAACATTTTTAATATAGGGTTATACATAAGATAATTTCGACTATAAATATTCATTATAAATATAAAAATATTTCCTAAATCATGGTATTTTATTTATAATTTTTAGACATTAAATAAGTAAATTTATTTATGACACAAAGATGATTCAGTAATTACCTTATTAATGAATGATTAAAATAATTGATATTATAAATATTAAAATAAATGTAAATTGAGACTTTTGATGAATTAAAAAAAATTTCTAGGTTAATATTACATGTTATGGTTGATTCAATTTTTTTTGAAGAAATCATATTTTTATAAATTTCAAAAAAACCAAATACTAAATAATGTCAAAATTGACATAAATGAGTTTTTAAAACAAATACTATATTATTAAATAATATAATTGTTCTAAAAATTTAAGGTTCGGAAAAAAGAATTATATAATTATATATATATCATTACTGAACCACTTGGGGTTCTCTTGGCATTTTATAGTAAATTTATTAACCATATAATATAAAAATACAAGGAGATATGGTAAATGTTAAACTATTTAACCAAGAGTTAAATCTAAAAGATAAGTTTAATATGATAACCTAAAGCTGTCTAAAACCTATTGGTTGATAGGTTTTAAACCTATACCCACCTTATCCTCAAAATAAATACTTTTGGAGCCATTATAAACCGAATATGACTGTATAATAAAATAATATTTCATGGTTTTCCTAAAGTGACCCTCACCTCTCTTATAAAAGGGTACTTCCCCTTCTCTCAAAATCACACCTCCAAATCCTTTTGGATCGGCCAAACCCTGCTCAAATATCATACCAAAAACCCTAAATTCAACCTAGAGGCCTTACTTTGATTATGAATCCAACCTAAGGAGCCCTTTTGATCATATCAAAAGGAAGAACCCGAAGAAGAGGTAATAATTTCATCACCTCTTTCAAAGTTATTTTCTTCTTCCACTTCCTCTTTCATTGTTGTTTGCATAAAAAAACAATAACTCTAGTAACTTATACATATTTTAATATAAATATGGTAAAACCATATTCATTATTATATCCATCCTATGAATGACAAAGTCACCATACGTGTGTACGTGCGACTTATCGTCTCCATGTCATGGTGTAGTTTGTTATTCAACACTTAATTATTTTGGATGGGTATAATAATGAGTATAATTGATGTAAATAATAAATATAAAATTTTAATGATTCTGTATATATGATATAACATCCAATTACATATGATTTCACCATGAATATAATGGTATTGTTGCTCGTGCGTACGTACAGATTACCGTATCCACGAACGTGATGAGATTCATTCCCCATCATAAAAATTCAATAATAAATATCATTTTATGATTAAAAAATAATTTTTAAGAACATAATATAATTATGTATATGAATAAAAGACATCTTATCCATAAAATATATGACTTACGTAACAAAACGCATAAAGAAAAATGAATCAGTTAACACCCAAAACAATGATACTACTAAAGTATTATTAACAAAGCAATATTAAAAGATCATATATGATATAATATTTTTGTATATGGTTATGCTATAATTTAATAACAATTCTTTCACCATTATACAGGAGTTTAACTTACTCGCAACTAAGTAAAAGTACAAGTTAAGGGGTTTTCATCTCACTTTTATTCCCGTGATATTCATTCTATGTTTGCCACTATTACCTTTTGTGTGGATATTTTCTGCCATTATAACACCTTCAAAGTTTCCCTTACAAAATTATAAGAATATTTTCAAAATAAATGTTTTCTTTTATAATTATGTTACTTTTAAATGATTTCAAAATAGAAAGAGATATTTCTCAAATAGTTTTGATTTCATCTATGTCAACATCCTTTGATGAATTTTACACTTGTTTGAAGTTGATTTATTATGATACAATCTTAAATATTGTATTGAAGGTTTTGGAATATGTTTGACTATGGATGTGTTATTTTTATACCATTCATGGTTTATGGTTAAAATATTAACATTTCATATGCTAGTTTTAATACGAATTTTTATGTTGTGTTTCAACCTTTTCATATGAGGAACACATTGGACTTAGTAAGTGACAGGTGGAGCCTGCTATAACTCCCCAATGCATCGTTAGGTCTTATGAGACAAACTAGTGTCTTGGAAAAAGTCCTTGATAAAATATTATTTTTAGTGTTGGTAGGAGGCCTTGACTATGTGGTTATGATGTCTGACATTATGAATTTCATCATTATGAAATTATCTATTGATATTACACGTGATTATTCGACTTGTAGAATATCCATGTGAATAAGTAAATAGAATTATTTGATTTATATTTTCCACATTATGCTGAAATTTATGTTTAAAAGGCCTGTGTTTTATTCTTATACATTTCCTTAAATGTTTATCCTTATTTTTGAAAGTTTCCACTATATTGTTATCCTTACTGAGCATCTGAGCTCATCCATTTATATGTTTTAATTTTACTAGGATGTGAAGAATTATTTCATGATTAAATTGTAAGAATAGGCTAAGGGATATGAGTGTGTTCAAAGGGAACACAATGTTGTTTTTATTTATTTTAATGATGTAATGTAAAACTTATGTATGTATTTATTACTTCCAAGGCTACTAAAGTAACCGGTCTTTCAGGACATGATCTCTTGTGATCATGCCAATGATATGTAATAATGCACCGACTCTAGGTAACTAGGGTCGGGGCGTTATAGTTGGTAATATAATAAGTTTAATACAAACCTTGAAAACTATATTTAGAAAAACTCTGATTATAGAACATTACCCTAAGATATACTTTGGGGATTAGTATAAAAGAACATACAATTTTTTTGGTAATGTAAATATTATGTGGGTTTTCCAATAAATACATCCCTATCTAGATACGAGATGGTAGAGGCAGCTCTGGCACAGATGTACCTAGGGGTAAAACCCAAAACACCTCTTTGAGCTGGACTCGAACAAGAACTGGTGCATGACGTCAGGACTTGCTACACTCTTGGTTACGAAACTCCCGGGGGATATGCTTAGGATAATTCAAATTTTCTTTACAAACTGATTTGAATGATTTTAATATAAGATGAGAATAAATAACCTTGGTTAATACTAAGGTGTTTTAGATTGAAAATAAGGTGTGATGATATTATCTAAATGATTTTATGACTATTGTTACTCACGCAATGATTTATAGTTTTTGTCATTTACTGGATTCCAAAGAAGTCATAATAACATTGAACATGATGTTCAATGTGGGAACAGTGGTGGAAACAAGCAACAAAATAGAATGTTGATAGGTGTAAAAGATATCGTGTTCATGCTGAATCAGTTTTCTAAAAATATGATCAACAAAATATATATTAACCAACTCGTGAAATCAAAAAATAGGAGAAAAGTGGTGAATGATAAGAGCTCCAACAGTGGAGACCATGGAGAAAAGAAAGCTCGATTTCCATCATGCAGGAAATGTGGAAGGAGACACCTAGAAAAGTCTCTCAATAGAAAAAATAAATGCTTTATGTGTGGGAAAGAAGGTCATAAAGTAAAGAATTGCTGAGGAAAAATGAAGAGTACTATGGAAGAAATTAAAAATTATCCCAATAATCCATTTATAGTCATTTTATGTAAATGTAGGGGACCTGTGCATTACCCGAGTCAATGCCCTATTCTATAGAATAACCTCTTGGTCAAGGAAGAAACTATGTGAAAATAAATGTATGGAATTTTTTTTAAAAGTATTAGTGATCTTTGTTGATGGGATTATTTCGGAAGACTTTTCTCTTTTATGTGTAACCCTATAGTTAGTTATGTGAAAATGATATTCAAGGAAGAATTATATTTTATTTTGTGGATATAGTTATAAATAACCATTTGGGTTTATATGATCCTTGAATTTGAGGAAATTACAGGTTATTAATTTTTGGGATGAAAATGTGAGGTATAAGATAACATTTGTGGTTAAATTATATTATGGTTATTTTGAGGAATTTATCTAATTTTTGGAATGTTATAAAATATAGTTTTTGAAAAAGGAAAACACGCAGACCGTGTGAAAACCCGTCGTGTCAGACAAAGCTGCAGGAATAGAACCCACAACCAAAGTGCGACTGGGATTATGGCCTACCACTGGACTACGTGAAGTCCCTGGTTAGTGTGACTAATTATTTTTAGTTAAATGATTTTATTGATCAATAATAAGTTGATTTTAGATCTTATGTTTTATAAAATTTATATCCTTAGTGTAGGAAAATTATTTGGTTATTAAGTGATAAATGTTATTTTGGAAGACGTTCGTACTGTTGGGAATACTATATGCCTAAGGAAAATAGAATACTATGGGATTTCATTTGAGGAGTAATGGTGAATTTTTATCTATGTTTTTATTATAGATTTATAGAAATTTGGGTTATTTATGGAAATGATTAACCTATCATAGAGAATATGTGATTAGGTTAATTACTTTTAAGTATGCGACTTTAAGAGTAGTCGATGTTATTTAGAGATATAATTTAACGTGGAAGACTATGTAATCAAATTCTTCTGAGTTTTGGGTTTCAATCTTAGTTAGGATTATATTGAAGGATTTTAAATACAATTTTTTATTTAATAGTATTTATTGAACTTTGGGTATTGTTGGTTTAATTTTAGAAATTAATATGAGCATTTCTTTCTCTAAAGGATTATCCTTTTTGGGGATCATCTGATCTTATACTAACCATTTTGGTTTTGGTTAATCTTTAAAGACCAGGGAAATATATAGTTTATCCTTTGTGGATTATGTTTTTCCTTCCAAATTTAAATTTTTATTATTAAGCCATTTTGAGGAAAAATGGGAAACCATAGTTCACAGACAAGACCACTACGTGCTAAAAGATCTCACAAAATTATTAAACATGAGACTTAGATTACTCGAGTTAGCTACCCTATAAAGTTCCCATTGCAGCGGAATAACCTGTGTTTCTGGGTCCTCTCTAATAATCACTTCAAGGTGGGTGAGCATCCTATAAATATTTACGTTTTACCTCTAATTATAATTTCCACCAATGTTCTCCTATTCGAAATCCTAATTTAGTGGTGACCTTTTCATTTCCTTTTCCCTTTTATTAAGACTACATTTTATTAACCTTATTTCTGATGTGGGTTTTCCACAAAGGTATTTTCTATTATTTCTGAAGAAAAATTTCAAATTATGAGGACACAATTTATTGAAGGAGGGAAGAATGTAACACCCCAAGCTTCCATGATACTCTTCTCTTTGAATAATACAATAGCATGTGATGTACGCAACACCGAGTTCAAGCGCACCACGAACTATCAAACTAGCTATTTAAAAAATTGTTATGAATAATAATAACCACATTTTGAATTTTATATATATCCCATATAATTTTAACATTCATATTTTGTGTTTCTTAGATATAATATAAGGACAAATTCAAATTTTCAAATAAAAGAAGTATTTTTGAAAAAATGCAATTTTTCCGCCTTTTAATGGTGAACCCTTTATAAATACAATATTTGAAACTTTTATATATTCAATTTGATGAAATTAAATTATTATTTAGAAGCGGGACATAAAAATTTATTTTGGATAAAATTTTGGTGTTTTTTTGATAACTTTCATATTTTGATGAATATTGAAAGATACTAAATTTTAATTGAAAACAACTTTTTTAATAGAAATAATTTATAGTGTTAAATTATACATTTGAATGGTTTTGAAGTATAATTAGATTATATTTTTATAATTTAATCCAATGTTGGCCATTGGAAGTACACTACTGGAAAATGGACCTATACCCACAATTTTGGGGAAAACCATGGGTATAGGTCACCCTGTCCCCACGGTTTTGAGAAAACCTTGGGTATAGGAATTTTTTGATAGCCTATGCCCACAGTTTTCCCAAATTGTGGGAATAGGATACCCTATACCCACGGTTTTCTCTAAACCGTGGGTATAGGGTATCAAAAAATGCACATACCCACAGTTTTCCCAAAACTGTGGGGATATGGTGACCTATACCCACGGTTTTCCCCAAAACCGTGGGTATAGTCATCGGATAAATAAACCTATATCCATGGTTTTGACAAACCATGGGTATAGGTTTCCCGCGTGTGCGCGGGAAATTTATTTTTTCCACGAGAACAAAAAATAATTTGGTGGGAGTTCTATACCCATGGTTTATTCCTCTATACCCATGGTTTAAATAAATATATTTAATAAAAAATATATATACATACATATATGCAGTAATGGGGTAGTGGTAAGGCCGCTTGTAAACGGAGAATTGGTCATGATATCGAATCCCGTGGGCCGCTATTTTGTAAAATATTCTATACCCGCAGTTTCCAAACCGTGGGTACAGAGTTATGACACGGTGGAAAAACCTATACCCACTGTTTTTCCAAACCGTCGGTATAGGTCATGGACCTATACCGATGCCACCAAAGACCACGATTCCCCAAACTGTGGGTATAACCTATACCCATGGTTTTGGGGTCTATACCCACGGTTTTGAACCGTGGGTATAGGATCATTTTCCAGTAATGGTAATTTCACTTTTAAACTAGACATAAACACATATCAATCTTTTGATAGTTTTTACTTCTCAAAAACCCACTTTCTGGTTTTTACAACGGGAATTAATTTTAAATTAATTAATTAAACTTATATGTTTGGAATTTGGTAAAATAGACATCATTTTTGGATTTGGAATAACAAAATTAGCTTAGGGTGATTTTTTGGTATTTTTCTGAAAACTTTCAATTTTGATGAATAGTGAAAAACACTGCGTTATTATTTAAAAACTAACTTTTTATTTAAATAATTATTCTTATACATTGAATTAAATTTTTATGTTTAGTTATGAAAGTTTCTACTATATTTTTATCCATACTGAGTATCTGAGCTCATCCCTTTCTATGTTTTATTTTTCCCAGGATGTGAATAAGTATATCATGATTAACCTACAGGAATAAGCTAAGGGATATAAGTGTGTTCAAAGGGTACACAATGTTTTTTTCTTTATTTCATGATGTATTGTAAAACTTATGTATGTATCTAGTACTTCCAAGGCTACTAAACTAATTGTTCTTTCGGGACTTGATCTCTTGTGATCATGCCAATGATATATAATAATACACCGACTCTGGGTAACTAGGGTCGTGGTGTTACATTAGATATAATAATATGATTATGTAAAATATGTAAAGTAAAATTACATTTATTAAACATGAATCTTGTATTAGTACAAAGAGAGTCAAGACACAAGGTAAAGGAATTTCATCTCACTTTTTATATCCGTTAGATACAATCCATATTCAACACACTTTTCTTTTGTGTGGTGTATATATTACTCATGAATGTAATATATGATTCTTATTATTAAATTTATGGGTATTTAAATTTCCATTATATGTTCTTTCATTAATTAGGTTCATGTTTCAAAAGGTTTTTATTGCTCTTTTATAAGTTTTCATAGAAAATAGTTTTGAAATGCTATCAAAACTTCTTTATATGTTTAAAGGGAAAAGGTTTTCAAAATTATTTCAAGATTAAATTATAAATTTTCAAGTTTATTTTAAAATAAAAAGGTTTTAAAAGCTTTTAGTTTTTAAAAATTATTTTTCAAAGAATAAGGATGTTTTCCTCAAGAAATGTTTTCAAAAGATCTTTCAAAATTATTTCCCATCTGAGATAACATTTGTTGATGTTACTCATGACTTTCTTGGAAATGATCTAAAGGTTAAATTTGTATTAATTCTATTAATGTTTTATTGTTGATGTCATGGTATTTATGAAACCTATTTATCTTTCATGGGTTATATGTTTATGAGATCTATTTTTCTTTCATGGGTTATGGTTTTGATGAAATGATTATGAAACTTATATATTTTTCAAAGGTTATGATATGATTACTTGTTTATGATACCCATTTCACTTCATGGATTATGATATGATTTTTTATGATTTTGTGGAAAAAGTATGTATGATTTCATTATGATATAGTTCAGACCTATATCTCCCTCTAATGCATTGGGTAAAGATTTATATCTCATGAGATTGACTAAAATGGTCTTGGGAGTGAACCTTAACTACTAGGATGGATATGGGAGTGAACCATAAATACCAAGATGGTTTGATGAGTGAAATCATGCTACTAAGATGGACATGGGAGTGAACCATGACTACCATGATGGAATGGGGAGGAACCCAAACTACTAATATGGTCTAGGCAATGATGCCTTGGTTACTATGGAATTCATATTATATTCTTATGTGTTTGCCACAATTCCATTTCTTATTCCTATTTTATGATTTCATGGATTATGTTATTTATTTACTTATGATTTATGTATTATAAACTATTAATATTTATGCCATGATTCTTGTTTATGATCTTTTATATGTAGGGTATGATCTTAAAATGTTTTGATCTTGTTCTCATATAGCCATGCTCATGTTCATTCTTACATTTGTCCCTTGTTTACCCTTATCGAGCATTTGTGCTTACCCCTTTTTTATGTTTCCATCCCTAGTTTATGAAGATATATATTAAGTATGATATGTCTAAGAAGGGTTATAGTTAGGAACCTAGAGGGAGATAATTTAGCTCACTTATGTACCAGTGTTCGTGTTTCCATGTTTCCAAAGGCACTAGACTAATATAGTCTTTGGGCGTCTATTTTTGTAATGTTTTAAGTATTATGAAAAAGTTTTGTAATTTCTATGTATGTTAATATTAAGTATCTATAGTTTGTATTAGAGTGAATGTTTATTTAACCTTTTGAAACTTGGATGAGAAAACCTTAGTGAAAACTCTAAGGACTAAGGATAAGTCCAAGGATAAGGAAAAGTATAGAAAAATGTCTTGGAATTTTGGTAAAGGATATAGTGAGTGGTTTCCAAGAAATACATCCATGTATAGATACTACAAGTGGTTGTGGCTCTATAAAATATGTACCTTGGGTTAAAAACTCCGATAATATATCCCAGTCCTGACTCAGGTAATCTGGTACACAATAATGAGTCATGCTTCACACATCATTGGAAACTCCTGGGGGATATGATTTAGGAATTCACAAACTATTCATGAACCATTATGAAGGATTTAAATATTAGTTGGGTATGAATAACCTAGGATAAACCTAAGATGTCATATATTAAGTAAGGTGTCATAACTTAGACATCCTATAAATGAATTTTAATGATTATGTGTTTCCTTACTGTGATAATCATTTCTTATTCAATGATTTCTAGTTTTAGCCAATGGAGGGAATAAAAAAGAATAGGATTAACGTTGAATTTTACAGACAATATACTGGTGAGAATTCAAATGGGATGACCACTAGATTGAATTATGTTTTAATCATGCCTAATCAATTTTCAAGGAACATGATCAACAACGTGTACCTTAACAAACTCTCAGACTCACCAAAGAAGAGAAGGAATGAGTTCACTAAGAGTTCAGGTAATGGAGACTATGGAGGAAAGAAGATTTGGTTTCCTTTGTGTCAAGAATATGGAAATAATAACCTAAGTGAATGTATTATAGGAACAAGAAGGTGTTTTGAACATGGAAAATAAGGGCACAAATCAAGTAACTACAAAGGTAGAATGAAGGGGTTGGTTAACCGAAAGGATAATATTATTTCCCCCCCTAAAAAATCATCAATAATTAAATGATTTATGTGTGGAATTAATGGTAATTATATAAATAGATTTCTAAAGTGGAATGATTTTGAAGATAATCAATAAGGTGGTATGAGTAATGGTTATATTACTAATGATGATGTGACTATAGAGGAAATGTAAAAGGAAAGAGGTATTAAGTAATATGATGAGGTAGCCTTCTTATGACTTATGGATTAAGTGGAATAATAAAATTTTCTATGTATTTGGATTCAATAATTATGTAGTATGAATGGTAAAATATGAAAGGGTTGTTCAGTTTCTATTTTTTTCTAAGGATTTACAATATTATGTTGAATATTTCTGATGGACTTGAAAAGCGATTTAATGACAAGGTGGTATTTTGAATAAGGTAAGATAACCCTTAATATGTTTATTATCTTAAGATAATGTTGTTTGGATAAAGATATTTTTGATAGGAATAAGTAAATTGGACAATATTGATTACCTTGGAACTAATTAAGGACTTGTTAACAAGTGGTTTATGTGATCAAGTTTACAACTTTGTTTTTCATTTAAGGAATATATCCAATATACCATGAAATAAGGAGACATGAATGTTTATAATATGGATTTATGGTAATTCAGGTTATTACCATGTTTTAAGAGAATATATGATTAAGGTATTCACATGTTTGAAATGTGACAACCAATAAAAACTTTGTGATATACAAGGGATCAATGTTAAGATGATTATGACCTACTTTCTAAACTTTTGGATTTTCAACTTTTGTAAGGGTTAAACATTTATGGAAATATTAAGTTAAACTTTGGATGAACTTTGTGAGAATAAAGTATTAATTAACCACATGTGGATTTATGAATATTGGATAACCTGTTATAAAAACTTGGTTTTGATGATAACTGATGACATATTGGATGACATATCATAGATCTCATGATATATTATTGATTCAAGAATGAAAATTTAAAATTCCTTTTTGGAGTAAGAGGTGAAGTGGATCAAGGAATAACAAAGAGTTGTTTTATCCTAAAATTATTGAAGTATATATTTTCATGAAAATTGTTTAAATTAGGGAAAGTGATCTTGAAACCAAAAATGTTATCCCAGTACCTCTATTTTTGTTGAATCAGACAGTTCCTTAGTTCATCATAGATTTATGGATTTTTGATTGTTAACTTTGTCCTGAAATTGTTCTCCATCACCCTATATCAAAACATAATGGTTAAATTTCTCTTCCATGTCCATGTTTTCACTTTCTACCTATTTTCTCCTATATAGAAACCTATTTATCTGTTATTTTGGGTAACCGTTATGTTTCCAACATTCTTTTTTTAAGGAAGTATTAGTATGTATTTTTACAGTGTGGATTTATATGAAAGTAACTTTCAAGTATTAAAATATTGATAACCCAGACGAATTTAGATGGAGAAATTCATTTTAAGGGGGGTAGAATGCAACACCCTCATATTTTGTGAAATATTTTTTTCAAATAAATTTAATTTTTTTTGATATTTTTCATTTCACGCAACACTGAAAATAGTTTATTTTATATTAAAACACCTTGTTTGTATTACGTTATACACAAATACAAGTTAATCATGCACTACATGTAATATAAATTTTATCTTTCTCTGTATGGAACACTGAGGTTAGCATAAATTACACACAAGACTGACTTTCCTCAATGGCTTACGTAACATGCAAGCCCCAGTTTTACCAAATAATAATATATTATTAAAATTTTATTATTGAAGACTTAACCTATCCATTAAGTTAGTGGTTATAAATATTATTAACAAACTTATTAACACATATGGTTTACACATATCTAAAATTAATTCATTAGTTACAATGAACAAATTGAATGTAAAGGGAATATTTTTACCAAAAAATATTTTTATGATCACAAAGATGTTTTATCCTAATAAATTAAATTAATTACAATTAATGAGTGATATTAATGTAATATATATATATATATATTATATTCAATTAAATATTTTTGAAATTCATACAATATATTCAATATGAATAAGATAAGAACAAACCAAATTGTACACATAAAAACCTATATTGTTTAAGACTACTTTACCACCTTTTGATGGCGAACCGATTTTAAATATAAATTTTGAAACTTTTATAAATATTATATAGAAAAATAAGCTTCATATTTTAAATATTATCATAAAAATTAAGTTATTGATAATTTTTGGTATTTTTCTGTGAAGTTTAATTTTTTAATGAATAGTTAAAAATACTGAATTTTAATTCAAAACAACTTTTTCATCTAATTTATTTATTTAGTTAAATTATATTTTAACATGGTTTTAAAGTTTAATTAGATTAAATATTTCTAATAAATTAAATTTACATCATTGTAATCAATTTCACTGTGAAATTTACTATAAAAACATAGAAAACTTTTGAATGTTTTTACTTTAAAAACCTGCATTGTCGTCCTGTCAGTAGGATTATATTTAAATTAATTTCTATCACTTATGTGTTTGTAATTTGAAAAAATTAATTCCATATATTTAATCATAATAATTTATAATGTAAAATAAGTTCAACTTAGTTTTTTACCAAAAATATTAGTGAAAGTAATTAAAATCAATTACAACGATTAAGGTTAAATTAAGCTTAATAAGGGACTAAACCATAACATTTAGACTCAAAATGAACTATAAACTTGTAAAAAAATACATTTTCAGGACATATTTATATCCTATACTCCATTGGATCTAATTGGGTCTATTATTGGATCCAATTTCAATAAAAAAACATGGGTGGGGTTTCCCTTTTCCAAAATTTTACAAGAATGCCACTCCTCCTCCACTATAAAAAGGAATCCTCTACTCCCACTTCCAAACACCTCTAAAGCCTATTAAGTTCATCCAAGATCTAAAATATTATTTCCTCAACATACCTCTATTCCTTAGTTAAGCCTACCTTTGGAAAAAAATGCATCCAAGTAAGCCATTTGGTGAAAACCAAAAGGAGTTACCCGAATAAGAGGTAACATCTTTCCTCAAACTCCTTTCTTTTATTTTATTTTCCCACCCCCTAAAATATTCTTATTTAATTATTATATAAAAAAAACATTATAATAAATATAATTAGATTTATTTATATTAATTTTTCAACCTACACTTACATGCACCTCCCTCTAATGGGTAATGAATATATTGTTTACGTGTATGGTGAACTACCACCTCACAAAATGATGATTGCTCATTTTTGCATTACCAACTATCATGGTAGAAATTATGTTATAAAATATATTTATATATGGTATATATTATATTTATTATGTATTTAATATTTTTTAATCCTTTTACAACACATATCTTTATACTTTCCATTTTGTGTAAATATGATAATTTTGTTTGAGGAAGCGTGGACTACCGTCCCCTCAAAGCGATGTGATTCGTTCAAACACTATATAGAATGTATTAAGGATGTATTTATTAAAATTATATGATATATATTATATAATAATTCTATCATAATAATGATATATATACTTATATTTCATTTACTCTCTTTCTTCCAATACGATAAAAAAACAGAAACAACGTTCATGCATACGTACGACCTACCATCTCCATTAATGGTGTATTCCATTTCATACTTATATATGATATAGATTATTATAATAAAAATATAATAAATATAATAAATATACATGATATATATATATATGTCTTGTTTTATTTTTTATAAATCATGATATAAGTATAAGTACCAAAATATATAACAAATTAAGACACATGCGAAGAACAAAGTGGATATTTCCTGAATTGAAACCTTAACATAGAATTGTTAACTAGAGGGTAACATAAGGTCATAATCAAACCACATATGCTGTTATATAATAGAATATAATTATTTAAAATATGTATAATAAACTTACATTTATTGTACGGGAATATTTTATGAGTATAAAGAGAGTTGATACATTAAGGTTAGGGAATTTCATCTCACTTTTTATATCTGTGAGATACATGACATGTTCACCACTCTTTTCTTTTGTGTGGTGTATATAATGCTCATGAATGTATTATATGATGATTATCATTCAATTTATGGGTAATTACATATCAATTCTTTATTATTTATTAAATTAGGTTTATGTTTAAATTTTTTTTGAGACTATTTTCTAAGTTTTAATGGAAAATGGGTTTGAAATGGTTTTCAAGCTTCTTTATAAGTTTCATGGAAAAAGGTTTTCAAAATGTTTTCAAGATTATGTTATAAGTTTTCAAATTTATTTTCCAAGAAAATGGTTTTCAAAAGGTTTTAGGATTTAAAAATAATTTTTCAAAGAGGAAGGATCATTTCTTAAATAAATGTTTTCAAAATATTTTAAAAATTATTTCCCATCTAAGATAACATCTGTTGATGTTATTCATCCCTTTATTAGAAATGATCTAAAGGTTCCATTAAAATTATTTCATTGAATGGTTTATTTTTTATTTCATAGTATTTATGAAACCTGTTTCTCATTTAGGGTTTATATATTTATGAAATCATTTTTTCTTTCATGGGATGTTCTTTTGATGAAATGATTATAAAACTTGTATCTTTTTCCATAGGTTATGATATGATTACATATTGATGATACCCATTTCATTTATTGGATTATGATATAATTTTTTATGATTTTTTAGAACATGTATGTATGATTTCATTATGAGATTGGTGAGACCTATATCTCCCTACAATGCATTGGGTAAATATTTATATCTCATGAGATAGACTAAGGTGGTCTTGGGAGTGAACCTTGAATAATAAGATGGCCATGGGAGTGGACCATTACTTACAAGATGGTATGAGGAGTGAACTCATTATATTAAGATGGCCATGATATTGAACCATGACTACCAAGATGGTATGGGGAGTGAACCCATACTATGAATATGGTCTTGGGAGTAATGACTTGGCTACTATTGAAATCATATTATACGATTATGTGTTTTCCACAATTCCATGTCTTATTCCTATGTTATGATTTCATGTCTTATGTTATTTATTTAATTATGATTTAGGTCTTAGGAACTATCAATATTTATTCTATTATTTATGTTTATGTTCTTTTATATGCAGTGTATGACCTTCAATGTTTTGATCACATTATCATACTTCTATGATCATGTTTATACTTACATGTCTCCCTTGTTTACACTTACTGGGAATCAGAGGTCACCAAGTTTTATGTTTCCTTCCCAAGTTTATGAAGATATGTATTAAGTATGATGTGTCTAATAAGGGTTCTATTCAAGAAGAACCTAGTGGGAGATAATGCCCCTCACTTTTGTACTAGTGTTCAAGTTTCCATGTTTCCAAAGGCACTAGTCAAATACGGTCTTTGGGCATATGTTTTTTTAATTATTCTAGAAAATTTATGTAATTTATATGTATGTCAAGACTGTGTCACTATAATCTCCTACCCATTTCCCACACCTCCAGCCCTCATAGTATCTACAATAGAATTAGAGATTGTTTGAGGGAACTATCCATCATCTCCCAGGTCCAAAACTATCAAATTTTAATCACCCAAATCACATATAAAGTTGGAAAATATATCTGAAATATTCAGATCAAAATTAATAGGTCTGAAATATTTTCAAATAGGATTATAAATATAGGTTTCATTAATACCCAAATGGACAATATAGAGGACAATGGGAGGCTTAGACCCAAATGACTGGCGAGTAGTAGAAACAACCTCCCCATGTTTGTCCTTGAAACCATTTTGGCATGATGAAAACAAATTACATAGGTGTTTATAAGAAAAAAATCTATCCAGGTATCGAATACCACTTCTTGTTTTCAATGGAACTCTTCCCCAATAGTAATCCATACCCACTCCACCAGTGGATTAGAAAGATTGAACTCAACATATATATGTGGCCCTAAGATTCATGCCAGCTTTTTTATGTTTTCATAGGATACACAAAAAACATGGCCTAATACATGGTAGATTAGTAATTATTTTATTTGAGAGATTGACATCGAGTCGCCATTTTTTTCATTAGGAAATATACAAATGAGGTATATTGTAACATCCCGTTTCTGATATGATAGGCATTCCTTTAAAATTGTCTTCATTTTTCGTTTTCAGCGACTAGGTAGGGTTGAGAATGAGTTGGGAGGATACCTATAATTGTAAAGTCAAAGATTTGTTGGACTCTCAGATTTAACCAACTTTTTCTGTAGGCTGTAGGAGGGTTACACGCAGGTAACAAGGTTACAAGACGTGTAAGGATTTTTAGAGGCACATCGTGAAAAGATTCAGGCTATGGAGGTTACACATCATGACTATACTTTACATGTTGTGAGTTATTTAATAGATGGTTTTTAATTCAAGGTGATGAATTTTTCAATAGATATGATAATTAAATGTTTCTTGATTTGTATTGGGATTACACGTCATGAAATAACCCAAATGTATTTTTTTTAAATGGGCAGCACGTCTGCAATATTTTATTTCCTCCACTCCAGTTTCAACTACCTCAATAAAAATTCTTCCCCATGAAATATTGAATCTCTCAAACCCTTCCAGATCCTTTATTTTGATGTTCTATCATCATTTCTCTTGCGGAGTGATTCTTGGGTAAGCGTTCTCCTTCGTTCCTCATCTTTATCTCCTTTTCCTCCTTTGGGATTTCAATAGATCATCTTGAATTTGACGGATCTACACTTTTTGATGTTGGATCTCATCTTTATTTTGAGTTTCTAGGTCCTCTCCACCTTTGTTTTTGTTGACGGGTGCCGTTGTGAGTGTTACATTTCAGGAAAAGGTAGGTGGTTTTGTCCAGTATTGGCCAAATTTTTTAACCTTGAATTTCTTGATTTATTTCAACTGTTGATTTAAATTAAATTTCTCGAAATTTATTTTAAGTGATTTGATAAAACCCAATTCCAATGTTTTGAGATATTTGAAATGTTTTGGCACATAAATTGGGAAAACCCCCAATTCCATTGAATTGGGCTGTGTTTATGGAAATTAGTTGATTTAAATTCTTGAAATTAAATTATAGATTTGATGGATTTTTTTTCAATTAAAAATTTGAATTTAATTGGGAAAATGAATATTGAAATTGATGGTATTGGTTTTGAATGGATTTTAAACTTGTGAAAATGTCTTAAATGGTTTTGATAGAAACCCAGTGGTTTTATCTATTGAAAGAGGCATGTTTTTTTTTATTAAAACCCATTTTGGTTTTAAATATAAAATTATTTTTTTGAAATGGAAGAATGAGATTTAATTTTATTTTAAGCAGTTATAATTTTTTTCCCATCATTGATTGTGTTTGAGCGCCTGCAAGCCTTATGTAGTTGGTGTGTTATTTGGACACACTATACGCTATTACAATGTTATAAAACATACATACAACAAGTCACATACCCAATGGGAGGGTGATGAGTTCCCTCTAGCTAGATTCAAGGGGATGTGTGTATACACGTATTATTGAGATCACTTAGAGAGTGCAGAGTCCTATAGCTGGAAATACTATTGTACCTTTTGGTAGATGACCATGTTGCTATCTTGTTATTTATATTTGAGATATAAATGTATGAAAATGTTGTAAAATTTCTTTATATGCCTTCTAAATTTATATAAAATATTTTATTTAAATTTTTATTTAAGCCATTATTTTAGAAACATTCCATCATTTGTAAATCCTTTTCTTAAAGCACTTTCCATCATTAGAACTGTAAAACATGATTTATTTAAATATGATTTAAAATTACAAACCCATTTAATTTTAAAATTGAAAGGATAATTTTGGTTAGTCTATATTTGGAAATTGTTATGGAATCCTTGGTGAGTCCCTACTGAAATTTTTATCTCACACCATACTTTTGCCTTCGGTTGTTTGCAGATTATCTCATTCCAGGTTCGAGTAAGGGGAAATGATCACTTGGAGGTGGATCTAGCTGTTGAAATTTGGACTTAGTGAGATACGACCTTTGGGAATTGGGGTGTTTTTCCTCTGTTTTGATACTTGGGTTGTAGTAATTTGGGCATTAATGCCTTGTTTATTTCTGGTTCATTACTTCCAGTGGTGTTTCTTTTGTTATGCATACTTCCTTCTTTCTTTTTCATTCGCATTGTTTATAGAAAATTTGTTCCCACATGCATATTGTATGGTTCCAAGTGCTAGTCATAGGCCCTTGGGAATTTGAAATTCCATTAGGGCTATACTAGGGATAGTTCGGTTATTGGGTTACCTGGGTACTCGGGCCAGTTCATAACAAAGTGGTATCAGAGGAAGTTGTTGAGATTTTATATTAAAGTTAATATGCATTTTTTTATTCTTTTCAGAACATAGGAGGTAGTTGCGATTGAGTTTTTAGCTATATATCACCATAATGAACCTTAAGTCACCATAGATGGTTAGGGAAATATATATATATTATATTTTTTATAGTGTATTCCATATTGTGATTTAGATGGAGTGAAATCAAAATCTTGTTGTTCCATATGTTAAAAATAATTTCCCTTGTTACTCAGTTTGAGTGTTAGTTTGATATTTTCCTTTTTGTATTCTACTGTTTTGTATCATCTTACCTCTGAGAAGATGTGAAAATAATATCCAAGATAAATCTACTACTGAAATTCAGTGAGAGAATCCTCCAGTGGACCCAAATCTAATTGAGGTGATTGTGCGCACTGTCAAAGCTTTGGGACAGACACCATCTCCAGTTGTCGTTCAGGCTACATCTGTAGATCCTTTGAGGTTTGTTCTTTGAAATCATTCTCAAGAGTTCATTCTCCAAAATACATTAGTTTTTAAAGGATCCACTAATCCCCAACATGATGAGGAATGGTTGTAAAGGATAGAACATCTATTTGAGTTCTTGGAGGCACAAAGAGAGATCATGGTGAAGTGTGCCACTTTTATGCTAGAGGGACCGAGTAGGAGATGGTGGGACATGATGGTGATGACTAATAAACATGAGATCTTATAGTGGAAATACGTCAAGGTTATTTTCACTGACCAGTTCTATCTAGA
This sequence comes from Viscum album, assembly GCA_963277665.1. Classification (NCBI taxonomy): domain Eukaryota; kingdom Viridiplantae; phylum Streptophyta; class Magnoliopsida; order Santalales; family Viscaceae; genus Viscum; species Viscum album. The sequence continues at coordinate 294,220,612 of OY728139.1, forward strand.
GTCAATTTTTTTGGCCAAGGCTGTGGAGTTTTTCAAGCAAGATAAGGCCAACAGAACTGTGATTGAGTATTTAAATAATTTTGTTGAGATGGTGTAGTTTGCACCTAAGACTATATCTAATGAGAGAATTAAGTATTGATGGTTTGAGTTGGGACGTTTATCAAATATTCATTCTCAAGTTTTCTTGCTAAAGCCTACCACTTATGCCGATGTACTAGATAGAGTGATGATGGTTGAGATTGACCTAGCTGGGAAGTCAAGGTTGATTGGAGTTCCTTTTTATCTCAGTAGAAGTGCCATTTTCTTTAAGGGAAAGTGGAAGCATTATGATTATCTTGGAAGTTATCGACGCCCGAGTCATTCCATAACTCCTATGATGCTAGGAGGAAGTCCTTTGATTTTCTATCAGTATGGAAAGATATGAAATTCTAAGAGGGTTTGCATGGAGAAAACCAATAACTGTTGCTCTTGTGGACATTCATGAAACTTACATAGATTCTTATATAACTTTTATACCCCCCATAGTGGAATATGATCATCATATACTCCTAAAAAAGTGGGGAAATTAGATGATTCATGTTTAAAAGGGTTCCAGCCACATACATCTAGAACGAAGCTTCTTCACGCAATGGAAGAATCTCTAGTTAGAGTAGATGTAGGTCCAGAAACTATGAGTGGTACCATTTCCATAGATTCATCATTAGTGATGTATCTATTTGATATTGGAAAATATCATTCGTTTATTTCAACCCGCATTGTTAATCTTCTTAATCTTATAATGGAGCTTTTATCTTGTAGAATGAATATTACTACACCCCTTAATGCGAAGAGATAGTAGGTTCTCCGTAGTTATGAATGTGTATTATCTCTATCAGATGTCGATATATCTTTATTTTTTTGTTCCTTGACATTAAATCTCTTAATTTTATATTTGGGTTGGATTGGATCATTATGAATAAATCCCAGATTGATTGTTATCTTCGGTGGGTCTACTTGAATACACCCTGCAATGTGTCTCTTGTATTTCAAGGAGAATGGGACCCAAGGTTGAGAAAGGATGAACCTTATTATCTATAGTTGGTGAAGGTAATATCTATATTGGATTTTAATTTGGAGTGATAATCTTTGAGTGGTGTTCTCCCTCCAGTTGACATTGTGTTTCCTAATGTGTTTCATTCTGATTTATCTGGTTTTCTATCTATAAGTGAAGTTTAGTTTTCCATTGAATTAATGCCAGGTACTCAACCAATTTCAATTTCCTCTTACCCCATGGTACCAAATGAAATGAAAGTGTTGAAGTCCCAATTGGATGGTCTTCTTGAGAAATACTTTATACAACCTACTATATCACCTTGGGTGGACCTGATTCTCTTCACTAAAAATGATGATTGTTCTCTTTTCTTATGTGTTGATTACTAAAATCTCAATCGAGTTATAGTAAAGAACAAGTATCCATTGCCACATATTGATGATATGTTTGATCCATTGCAAAGGGTGACATGGTTTTGATATATCAACCTTTGATCTGGTTACCATCATTTGAGGATAAAATAAAATGACATTCATAAAACTAATTTTCATATAAGGTATGGTCATTATGAGTACCTTGTTATTCCCTTTGGTATAAAAAATTCTCATGCAGTTTTCATGAATATAATGAATAGTATTTTCCATGAATATCTGGATACCTTTGTGGTAGTCTTTGTGGATGACATCCTTGTTTACTCAAAGTCCGAGGAGGGTCATGTGTATCATCTGAGAATATTTATGAGTCTATTTAGAAGTCATAGAATTTATGAAAAACTTTTAAAGTGTAATTTCTGGATTCAAGAAGTGAAATTATTGGGACACGTGGTGTATGAATAGGGTATATCAGTTGATCCTGAGAAGGTGAATGATGTTATGACTTGGGAACAACCACAAAATGTCTTCGAGATTTGTATCTTCTTGGGCTTAGCCAGATATTATCGTCAGTTCATGAATTACTTCTTGAAGTTGGATTATCTAATGATTTCTCTTACTCAGAAGGGGGTAAAGTTTGCTTGGAATGGTAAATGTGAGATTTATTTTGTTGAGATGAAATGTCTTTTGACTAATACACCAGTGTTGACTCTTCTAGAGGTCGAGAAGGTCTATGTGGTCTTTTGTGATGCATCGGGTTTGGGCTTGGGTTGCATTCTTATACAAGGATATCATGTAGTTTCTTGTGGATATTGTCATCTTAGGACACACAAGAAGAACTACCCTACCCATGAACTTGAACTTGCAGCTATGATGCATGTGCTTAAGATTTGGCAGCACTGAATTTTCAGTGAAAATTTTACTTTGTATTCAGACCATAGAATCTTGAGTTATATCTTCTCAAAAAATTATTTGAATCTTCACCAGTGGTATTGGGTAGAGTACCTTCAATATTTTGACTTTTACATCTCTTATACGTCGAGGAAAGGGAATGTCGTCGCCGATGAGTTGATCAAGAAACTTCCAACCTAGGCAGTGAAATAATCTTTAGAAGAGTGGAACTTGATGGATCTCTTTGCATAGTTTCATATTGGAGTTTGGGAGAAAGGGGATAAATTTTATTTATCCAAAATTTAGTTGAAATCCACTATTATTGAGTTTATTCTTTAGTATAAAGAGCTTTATGATGAATTTAATAGCATAAGAGACTCACTTTATGGTGGTGAGACAGTTTCCCCACGGTTATTCTCCAAAGAGGGTGTTCTATGTAATCAGAATCGAGTTGTTGTGTCTTTAATGGAAATGAAGGTTGTGGCGGGGGATTGTCATAATTTCTAGTTTTATGTGCACCTAAGAACCACTAATATGTTTTATGAAATGTGGAGGTAGTTCTGGTGGCCAGGTATAAGAATGGGAATTTCTAAGTTTATCTCGGGTTGCTATACATGCCAGAAGGTGAAGGCCAATCATCAGGAACCTTCAAGATTACTTCATCCACTTCCAGTCGCTACTTGGAAGTGGGATAAAATCTCTATGTAATTTATGGTTGGGTTTCCTTGTACCTATAGAAAGAAGAATGTGATATGGTTTGTGATTGACAGGCTGACCAAGTCTTCTCACTTCATACCCATTCCTGGAACAACCAAAGTTTAGGAGTTGGGAAATCTCTACGTGAAAGTGATTGTTTGTTTGCACAGAGTTCCATTTGCTATAGTCTTTGATAGGGATCCAAATTCACATCTCACTTTTGTAGATACCTTTAAGAGGTACTAGGATATCAGGTACATTTGAGAACGACCTACTATCCACAGTCATATAGCCAGATAGAGAGAGCTATACAAATTCATGAGGATATGCTCCGTGTTTGTGTTCTCGACTTCAACTGGGATTGGGATGATCACTTGGGGCTGGTTGAGTTTTCTTATAACAATAGTTACCAGTTTGTGATCGTAATGACACCTTTTGAGGCCTTTTATGGCCGAACTTGTAAATCTCAGTTGTGTTGGTCAAAGATTGGGTAAAGTTCCTTGGTTGGGGCAAGTTTGGTGTAAGAAATGGAAACAAAGATTCAGTTGATTGTTCATAGAATGTTGAAAGTATAGATTTGATATAAGTCTTATGCTGATCATCACCGTAGACCTTTGGAGTTCTCAGTTGGTGACTAGGTTTTCTTGAGAGTTTCGTCCCGGTTGGGTCATCGATGACTTGGGAGGAAAGGGAAGACTTATTTCTCATTTTGTGGGACCTTTTGAGGTTATTGAATATGTATGGAATCTTGCATACCATTTAGTACTTCCACCGTAGCTGAAATTGATACATAACATATTCCATGTATCACAATTGATAAAGTCTCTCTCTGATCCATCTCATGTTTTGAGCTGGAGTGATCATGATATTGAACCTGATTTTTCTTTGACTGAGTGGCCAGTCAGGATAGTTGATTCTGAGACCAAGGTACTTCATGGGAGGATGATACCTTTGGTATGTGTTCTATGGCAGCATGGTTCTGATAGTCATGATATATGGAAACATGAGGCACTAATGAGAGATCATTGGACTTATCTTTATGGAATGTAATATTCTTCATAGGCCTTCTAGGGACAATTTTTTTTTATTTATGGGAGGTTGTAACATCCCGTTACCAATCGGATAGTTATTCCTTTAACCTTGTCAAGATTTTTCCTTTTCAGTGACTCAGTAGGGTTGAGAAGGAGTTTGGAGGATACATATAATGGTGAAGTCAGAGATTTGTTGGTCTCTCAGCTTTAACCAACTTTTTATACAGGCCGTAGGAGGGTTACACGCTTTGTAACTAGGTTACAAGATGTGTAAGGATTTTTGGAGGAAAGCCCAGAAAGACTTCATGCGGTGAAGGTTAAACATCATGAATAGAGTTTACATGTCATGAGTAATTTAATGGGAGATTTTTAATTTGAGGCGATGCAATTTTTGGCACTTACTTGAATTAACTATTTCTCGACATGTATTGGGATTACACATTAGTAAAAACCCCGAATTCATTTTTTTTAAACAGATATCACGACTAAGATATTTTCTTTCCTCCACTTCAGTTTCATATCCCTTGACCAAAATCCTTCCCCAAGTGATCTTCAAGCTCTCTGACCCTTCCATATCCTTTCTTTTTTACATTCAATCATCATTTCTCTTGTGGTGTGATTCCCAGGTAAGTGTTCTCCTTCATTCCTCATCTTTATCTCATTTTTCTCCTATGGGATTTCAATGGATCATTCTAAAGTTAATGTATCTACTATTTTTGATGTTGGATCTCATTTCCAGGTTTAGTTTCTAGTTCCTATCTCCCTTCTTTCTCATTGATGGGTTCCATTGTGAGTGTTACATTTTGGGAAAAGTTATGTGGTTTTATCCTGTGTGAAAAAATTTGGTAACCTTGAATTGCGTGATTTATTTTAATAGTTGATTTAAATTCAATTTCTAAAACTTTATTTCAATTTAATTGATAAAACCCAATTCCATTATATTGTGATATTTGAAATGGTTTGGCATGGAAATTGGGGAAAACACCAATTCCATTTAATTGAGTTGTGTTTATAGAAATTGGTTGATTTAAATTATTGAATTTAAATTGTAGATTTGATAGAAAAATTTTCAATTAATTTTTTGAATTTAATTGTGAAAATTAATTGTGAAATTAATGGAATTGGTTTTGAATGGATTTCAAACTTGTGAAAATAGATTAAAATATTTTGATAGAAACCAAGTGGTTTTATCTTATGAAAGAGGCATGTTTTTGATTAAAACCAATTTTAGTTTTAAATAGAAAATTAGAATTTTGAAATGGAAGAATGGGATTTTATTTTATTTTAAGTAGTCTTGAAATAAATTTCCCATCATTTATTGTGTAAGAGAACATGCAAGACTTAGGTAGTTGGTGTGTTATTTGGACACACTCTATGCTATTAAAATGTTATAAAACATACATACAACATGCCACATACCCTATGAGAGGGTGATGAGTCACTTATGGCTTGTGTTAGGGGGAAATGTGTATAAACATATTTTTTAGACCACTTAGATATTGTGGATTCCTATAGATGGAAATACTATCATACTTTTTGGAAGATGACCATGTTGCTCACTTGTTATTTATATTTGAGATATAAATGCATGCCAATGTTCTAAAACTGCTTTAAATTCCTTCTAAATTTATATAAAATGTTTTATATAATTTTTTTAGTTAATCCATTGTTTTAGAAATATACCATCATTTGTAAATCCTTTTCTTAAAGTACTTTCCATCATTTGAACTGTACAACATGATTTGTTTAAATATTATTTAAAATTACAAAACTGTTTACTTTTAAAATTGAAAGCTTACTTTTGGTAAATATATATTTGGAAACTATCATGGAATCCTTGGTGATACCCTACTGGGATTTTTATCTCACACCCTACTTGTGCCTTCATGTGTTTGTTTGTTATCTCCTTCGAGATTCGAGCAAGGGGAAAGGATCACTTGGAGGTGGATCCAATTGTTGAATTTTGGACTTGGTAAGTTATGTCCTTAGGGACTTGGGGTGTTTTCCCTCTTCTTTGTTACTTGGGTTGTAGTACTTTGGGATTTAATGCCCTATTTATTTCTTGTACATTACTCCCAGTAGAGTTTCTTTTATTATGCATACTACCTTGTTTGTTTTTCTTCCGCATTGTTTATAGAAAATTAATTCTTGCATGTTGTATGGTGACAGTTTCAAGTTGTCAAACCATGGGGATTGGGAATACCCTTTGGGCTATGCCAAGGTTCAATTGGTTGTTGGGTTACTAGGGTACCTGGACTGGTTCATGAGAAAGTGGTATCAGAGGAGGTTGTTGAGATTTTGTCTTAAAGTTAGTATGCATTTTTTAAATCTTTTCAGGACTTAGGAGGTACTTAAAATTTAGTTCCTAGCCATATATCACCACAAAAAACCTTAATCTTCCAGGGGTGGTTAGGGAGAAATGCCTATTGGATTAGTTCTAGTCTTTTCCCTATTGTGATTTGGATGGAGTGAAATCCAAATCTTGTTGTTACTTATGTTGGAAATAATTTCACTTGTTGCTCAGTCTGAGTGTTAGTCTAATAAATTTTTTGTTTTCTACTGATTTTGTGTAGCATCATGCCTCTAAGAATATGTAAAAATCAGATCCAGGAGGAATTTTTTGCTGAAACTTAGTGGGAAAATATTCAAGTGGACTAAAATCTAGTTGAGGTGATTGTGCGTACTGTTCAGTCTTTAGGACATGCACCACCTCCAGTTCCCATCTATCCTCCAAATTTGGATCCTCAGGGGGGATGTTCTTCCAAATCATTATCAAGAGTTCATTCACCAAAATTCACTAGTTTTAAAAGCCTCAACTAATCCTCAACATGTTGTGGAATGGTTGGGTAGTATAAAATGTCTATTTGAGTTATTGGAGACACCAGATGAGATCAAGGTGAAGTATGTCACCTTTATGCTGGAGGGACTGAGTAAGAGATGATGGGACACGATGTTGATGGCTAATAAACATGAGAGATTAGATTGAAAAGATTTCAAAGTTATTTTCACCAACCAGTTATTTCTAGAGTCAATAGTGTTGTTCAAGTTTGTGGAGTTTTTCAAGCTTGAGATGGTCGATAGAACTGTGACTAAGTATTCAAATATCTTTTCTTGGATAGTGGAGTTTGTGCCTAAAATTGTATTTTTTGAGATAATAAAGGATTGACGGTTTAATTTGGGACTTCGATAGGATATTAATTATCATTTTTTCTTGGTAAATTTTCCCACTCATGCTGATGTACTCGATCAGGTGATGATGGTTGAGATGGACCTAGCTAGGAAGTCAGGGTTGATGGGAGTTCATTTTTCTCCCATTAAAAGTGCCAATTACTTCAGGGGAAAGTGTATGCATGATTATTCTCGTATAATTTATCAACGGAAGTGTCATTCTAGAACTCCTGCAATGCTAGGTGGAAGTACTTTTATTTTCTATCAGTATGGCAAGCTAGGACATTATAAGAGGGTTTTCACTGAGGCACTTAAGAACTGTAGATATTGTGGATTTTCAAGACACTTATATAGATTATTTCATAAATTTTATTATCCAAATAGTGGAATAGGATCACAAGATCCTCCTAAAACTACGGGGCAATCAGATGCTTCACATTTAAAATGTTTCCAGCCACATGAATCTAGAACGAAGCTACTTCACGCAGTGGAAAAATCTCCAGAGGAAGTAGATATGGTTCCATAAACTGTGAGAGGCTAAATTATAATAGATTCATCATTGTGGTGGATCTATTTGATATTAGTTCATATCATTTTTTTATTTCAACCCACATTTTTAATCTGCTTAATGTTCCTATGGATATTTTATCTTATGGAATGGATATTACTACACCCATTGGTACAAAGAGAAAGCAAGGTCTACATAGTCCTACAAATGTATTCTATCTATCAGATGTCGATCTAGCTTGAAGTTTTCTGGTCATTTACATGGAATATCTTGACTTCATATTCGAGATAGATTGAATCATAACTAATAAGGCCTGGATTTATTGTTATCTTTGTCGGGTCTACTTGACTACACCTAGCGGTGTGTCTCTTGTATTTCATGGAGAATGGGACCCAAGGTCAAGCAAGGCCAGACCTTATCAAGATTTGGGGAAGGTAATATTTGTGTTGGGTTTTGATCTGGAGTGAGAATCTTTGAGTGGTGTTCTCCCTCCAGTCACCATTGAGTTTCATGAAGTGTTTCTTTCTAATATATCGTTTTTTCCACTGGTAAGGGAAGTTGAGTTTTCCATTGACTTAATGCATAGTACTCAACTAATTCAAATTTACTCTTACTGCATGGTACTAATTAAATGAAAGAGATAAAGTCCCAATTGGATGATCTTCTTGAGAAAGGCTTTATAAACCCTACTGTGTCACCTTGGGCAGCCCTATTTCTCTTTGCTAAAATGGTGGATGGTTCTTTTCACTTATGTTTAGATTACTGAAAGCACAATTGAGTTGTGGTAAAGAACAAGTATCTATTGCCATAGATAGATGATATATTTGATCCGTTGAAAGGGGTAACATGGTTTTCAAATATCGACCTTCGATCTAGTTACCATTAGTTGAGGAGAAAATAATATGACATTTAGAAAACTGATTTTCAGAGTAGGTATGGTAATTATGAGTACCTTGGTATGAACTTTGGTCTAAAAAATGCTTCTACAGTTTTCATGGATCTAATGAACAAGATTTTACATGAATATCTGGATACCTTTATAGTAGTCTTTATGGAAGACATCCTTGTTTACTCCAAGTATAAAGAGGGTCATGCATATCATTTGAGAATAGTTCTAAGTCTGTTGAGAAATCACAGACTTGATGCCAAAATTTCAAAGTGTAATTTATGGATTTAGGAAATGAATTTCTTTGGACATGTGGTGTCTAAATAGGGTACATCAGTTGATCCTAAAAAGGTGAAGGCTGTTATGACTTGGGAATAACCATGAAATGTATTTTAGATTCAAATATTCTTGGTCTTAGCTAGATATTATCATCAGTTTGTGAATGACTTCTCAAAGTTGGCTTATTCGATTGCTACTATGACTTGGAAGGGGGTGAAGTTTTCTTGGAATGATAAATGTTAGAGTTATTTTTTTGAGATGAAATGTATTTTGACTACTATACTGGTTTTGACTATTCTAGAGGCCGGGCATGGCTATGTTGTCTTTTATGATGCATCGGGTTCGAGCTTGGGATGTGTTCTTATGCAGGGTGATCATGTAGTTGATTATGGATCTCTTCCTCTTAGGAAACATGAGAATAACTACCCTACCCATGACCTTGAACTTATAGCTATGATTCATGTGATTTAGAGTTTTTGGTACCACCTTTTTAGAGAAAGTTTTACTGTGTATTTAGACCTCAAAATCTTGAGTTATATCTTCTCTCAAAATTATTTGAATCTTCACCAGTGGCATTGGGTGGAGTACTTGAAATATTTCAAATTTGACATCCCCTATACCCTAAGGAAAGGTAATGTCATAGAAGATGCATTGAGTAGGAAAATTCCAACCCAATAAGTGAATGAATCTTCAAAAGAGTAGAACTTGATGGATCTATTTTCATAGTTGATATTGGAGTTCAGGAGAAATGGGCTGAAGTTTCTTTATCCAACATTCAGTTGAGATTTGATGTTCTTAAGTTGATTCTTTAGGATCAAGATCTTGATGATGAATTACATAGCATAAGAGACTAAATTTATGGTGGAGAGGTAGTTTCCCAGTGGTCTTTCTCCAAATAGGCTGTTCCATGTTATTTGAATCGCCTTGTTGTGACTTTGATGGAAATAAAGATTGTGATGGGGGATTTTCATAATTCCTAGTGGTCAGCGCACCCAGGAACCACTAAGATGTTCTATGACATGCCGCAAAACTTTTGGTGGCCAGGTATGAGATGGGGTATTGATGAGTTTGTCTCGTGTTTCTATACATTCCAATAGGTGAAGTCCAAGCATCAGAAACCTTTGTGTTTACTTTAGTTACTTCCAGTACCTACCTATAAATGGGATGAAATATATATAAACTTTATGGTTGGGTTTACTCATGACCAGATAAAGAAGAATGCGATATGGGTTGTGACAACAGGCTGACCAAGTTATCTCACTTCATATCCATTCATGATACAACCAAAGTTGAGGAGTTTGGAAATTTTTATGTGAAATTTATTGTTCATTTGCACATAGTTCCATATTCTATAGTCTATTTTATGGATCCTTGGTTAACTTATCACTTTTAGAGAATCATTTAGAAGGTGGTGGGATCTCATGTTCATTTGAGCATGACCTACCATTTGTAGTCGGATGGACAGACAAAGAGATATATACAAATTGTTGAAGATATGCTTCACGCCTGTGTTCTCGACTTCAGCGGGGCTTGGGATGATCACTTAGGGATGGTTGAGCTTTCTTATAACAATAGTTACCAGTTCACGATCGTAATGGAACCCTTTGAGGCCTTTTATAACCAACCTTGTAAATCTCTATTGTGTTGGTTGGAGATTGGGAAAAGTTCCTTGGTTGGACCATGTTTGGTGTAAGAAATGACAACTAAGATTTAGTTGATTCATTAGATAATGTAGAAAGTACATAGTTGATATAATTCTTTTGCTGATCATTGCTGCAGTCCTTCGGAGTTCTTAATTGGTGACTAGGTGTTCTTGAGAGTTTCATTCCAGTTAGGTCATCAATGACTTAGGATGAAAGGGAAGATTTATCCACATTTTGTGGAACCTTTTGAGGTTGTTGAATAGGTGGGGAATGTTTCATACCGTTTAGAACTACCACCGCAGATGACATCAATACATAATGTATTTGATGGATCGCAACTGAGAAAATATCTCTCTAATCCATCTCATGTTTTGATTTGGAGTGATCTTGAGATTAAACCTGATTTATCTTTGACTGAGCAGCCAGTCGGGATTGTTGATATTGAGTCCAAGGTACTTCATGGGAGGATGACACCTTTGGTCTATATAAGGACTCAACCTTATTACGTTATATAATCTTTAATTTAGTCTAAAAATCACTTACTTTAACATTGAGGATCTTTTCAAGTTCATAGCTTTAGAGAATTGGGAAATAATACATTCATATCATTACACATTAATACAAAGTGGATATCATAAAAACAACATTCATTTCTTCCAAAATATAAAACTTTTCAAATAAAACAAGATTTATTTGACAATTATTTAAACATTTAACTTGGATTACTTATTTTTCTTATAAATCCTTATAACCTATGAAAATAATTTTAAAAAACTTGGGATGAGAACAAAAATCTCAGTAAGGGGTATAAAAGGAAGGAAATAACACATTAGTCCATGAATACTTGTATCATATGAAATCAATTTCAAAAGAAATACTTGTCATCCATATATACTTACTTTGTGAAACATGATATTTAAACAATATCCCCAAAAAAAATTAGAAAATAAATAGAACTATAAAGGTATATTGGGGAATTACTTACATAATCATGCAACCATCTCAGCTACCTTATAATTTGTTACCCTCTAAGATACTTTACAATTTACGTAACCATCACTGTTACACATGGAGTAACCATACGTCCAACCTAAAACTAACACATATTATAAGGCCCCAACCTTAAACATTACATAATATTGAATTATGTGAAGAATTCACATTGAAGATCTTTTCATGTTTAGAGTTTTAGAGAATTAGTAAATAACTATAACATAATAACTTGAATATTAAATGTAGACACTACTACTCATAATCCTTTTTTCATAAAATAAAAACTCTTAAAAAGAAACATGTCTAGTTCCATGTTTTAGAAAACATGACTTATCCTTGATCCCATCCTTGACCCTATTCATCTTTAAGTCCTGTGGAAAACATTTCAAAAACTTGGGATGAGCATAAAAAGCTCAGTAAGGGTTATAAAATTAGGAAGGAAAACATTATCCCATCAATAAATACAAATCAGTGAAACCATACTTTTTAATCATAACACACCTTATGAAATCATAAATTTTTGAATAACAGACCGAAATCATAAATCATAAAGGTTACTTATGAAATCAATATCATACTTACATTTTAGCTATCATAGCTATGTAGGGAGTTACGTTTGGAATACCCATCACTGTATATTACCTAAATCTCTTAGGAGATACATTAATGTTTACCTTTATCACGTTATCCAATGCATTAGAGAGCTATCTCGAGCTCACCCACCCTCAGTTTATCATGGAACCACCCGTATACGTAAACAATTTCCAATAACCATAAAATATTCATAACACATAAAACAATCATAAAGAAAAGATAAAATTTTCACATTGCAATCGCAATATATCATTTCAAGATATTGACATAATCAATGCTTTATCAAACCATTTTCAAAGCTATTTAATAAAGAGATTTTTGAATCAAAGTGTACCATACCACTTTGAATATTTTGAAAGAAATTTTAATTTCAAAACATTCACATCCATATAAATTAATCCTTAAAAACCATTTTTAAAACATGGAAATTAATGAGAAATATTTAGAAGAATAAATCTTTAAAATATTTAAAATTATATTTTAGTTAAAGAGTTCCTAAAAAAATGAGAGATGCTTGAATAAAAATAATTGAGGAATAAAATTAATCAAAACTTTATAATATCATGAAAATAAAGGGATTCATGATATAATATTCCAAATTACAATATTAACACCATATAAAAGTGAATTGGTGCATAATAATAATGAAGTCTCAATGGAATGTAAATTGAGACGAAATCCATTATTAAAATAGTATCCTTAGATTAAAGATAAATCAATTACATAATAATGTGTGAAAAATATAAATACACTCAATATTATTGGATATTTATTGTAAATCAATCAGAGGACATTCACACATGTTATTTTTGAAATAAAACTAATGACTTGGATGTTTAACTCAATGAATGGAGATTGAGTTAAGATTACCCTTATCTAGTTCATATCAATGAGATGAGAATTTATCAATGGAGTGATTATGTGTATCAAAATCATATCCACACAAAGGGGAGTACAAATTAAAACATAAATAAATAAATAGTGATTCCACATATAATCATAGCATGACATCATTAAGAATTAGAAGATTAACCCCAGGAATGGAAATTGGGTTAAAAAGTCACCTTACCGATATGGTAACTTATGATAAATACACCACATGAAAGAAGGATAGTAAAATGAAGATTTAAATACCCATAAATCAAATTATATTACATAAATAATACAATTGTGGGCAGTAAATACACCACACAAAAGGAAATAGTGGCAAATATAGCATGAATCTCACATGAATAAAAAGTGAGATAAAAACCCCTTACCACGTTGTAATCAATCGAGTCATATAAAAAAAAGTTAATAACCTCCAAATGAATAAAATAATACCATAAAGAGAATCATGATAATATATATCAAATGGAATTACACAATAAACCGCATGCAATAAATAAGTGGAGAACAAAGGAAATCTCCTAGAATTAAAAGTGAGATAAGAAACCCCTTACCACAAGTCCGACTTGTATTATAAGTTACTTATTATTCCTTAATAATAAACTTATATTAGTTTATAATTTCTTAATATAATCTTTAAATTTTATTATTCCTTTTATATCACTTATTACATTGCTATAACAATTAGTTAATTATTTGAGTTCATATCGGATATTTTTTTGATGTTTGGAACTTGAGTCAAAAATGAACTTCTTTTAATTACAAGTTGTCCCTGTGGTAAAAATTAAATTATCTCCAGAATGATATTCATTATTTATATGTCATATATATCTAGTATATATATATATATATATTTATAATTGTACATGAAATTTGGGGATAAGAAATGAAATGCACCGTTCATGAAGACAGTAAGTCGTACATACTCATGAACGCTACATTCATTTCTATTTCATATTTAATGGAATTAAAACTTAATGATACATAGGTATATTATAATTCCAGTATTATATGATATATATGTTACATAATTTCATAACTCCATCCTTTATATGTTCCATGCATGTCATGAATGAATCATATCACCTCGAGGGGGCGGTAGTCCGCACTTCCTCAAATGAAATTATTGTGTTTACACATATTGGAAAACATAAAGGTATGTTTGTAAATAAAAAAACAGAATCATAGAGAAAACATAAACATAATATATATCATATATAAATACATTTACATCATAATGGCCACCATGAGAGGTGGTTGGAGATATTTGAACAATCATCGTTTCGTGAGGCAGTAGTTGTCCGTCCACAGAAACAGTATATTCAAATCCATTAGATAGAGGTGTGTGGAAGTGTAGTTTGAATAATTATCATAAAAACAACCTAGTATATTTAGGATACTGTTTTTGTTATAAAAGAAAGTAATAAATAGAGTTTTTGAGGTTGGATAAGTAAAATAAAAGAAAAGAACTTAAGAGAAGACGTTACCATTAAATCAGGTAACTCCCTTTGGTTTGAACCAGAAAGATTTCTTGAAGTGACTTTTGCCTAAAGTAAGTCTTATAGGTGGAAGATAGGGATATAGGGAGCTTAATTGGGCAGAGTTTGGATGAGTAAAGGGGCTTGAGAGGTGTTAGTAATGAGTTAGAGTTGATGGTTTTTTATAAGGGGGAGAAGGGGCTCTTTAGGAAAGCTTGAAAATATTATTTTATTATATAATTATTTTCAGTTTCTAAAGGTCAAACACTGATTAATGTCAAATATAATATGATTAATGTTCCAAATAAAATCATCCAATAATAATTGGATAGGTTTTAGATATTGTGTTAATTTTTATAATCTTATTTATTTAAATCATTCATTAATGAGGTAAACACTACATCATTATTGTGTCATAAATAATTTTATTTATTTGATGTCTAAAAATTATAAAAACATACCATGATGTAGGAAATCGTTTTATCTTTCCAATGAATATTTATAGTCAAATATATAACTTATATGACCCCATGTAAAAATTGATTTACTAAAAGATATATGTTTATGTCATTTTTGTCTTTACTTTAAATTAATTAATATAAAGTGTCATTATCACTCTTAAGTGGCTCCATAGGGTCCCAAAATCGACCCAATGATGCCCATGGTCGGAAATGTATCATAAAATAGTATTAGGACACAATTTAGGGTAAATTTAATATTATTATAATATTATTTTTTATGCTTATTTACCCGATTTACCCTTTAACCATGGTAAATAAAATATTTACTGAAGTAAATATTCATAATGTCTAAAAATAAAAGTTACCTATTTACATAATTTTGAAATACTTATTCAAAATATGGAATCCATATTTCCAAATTCAAAACATATAAGTTCCATAAATTAATTTAAAATTAATTCCTATTGTCAGAATAACAAGTGTGTTTTTAAGAAATAATAACTATCAAAAGATTAACACTTGTTTATGTCCAATTTCAAAGTGAAATTAATTCTAATGACCAAAATTGGATTAAATGGTAAAAAAATAGTCTAATTACACTTTAAAACCATTTAAAAATATAATCTAACCATAGAAATAAATTATATTAAAAGGTAGTTTTGAATTAAAATACATTATTTTTCACTATTTATAAAAAATGAACATTATCAGAAAAATCCTAAAATTTTATCCAAAGTTAATTTTGATGTCCTGATTTTAAATAAGAATATTATTTTGTCAAATATAACATATAAAAGTGACAAAAACTATATTTAAAAATGGTTTTCTATAAAAAGGCTGTAAATCAGCCTTTTAAAGAATATTAGAGTATTTAGGCTTAAAATTGGATTCATTTAAATTTTAAGTCTCAAAATTTAATTTGATAAATGTAAAAACATTTAACAAACATGTATAATCATTTTTTAGTTATTTCTGTTCATTCCCACCATTATAAAGGATAAGCATTAACTACCATTTAAAATAATAATATTATATTATTATTTTTTAGTATAACTCAACGTTGTGTGCAACGTAAGATTTCAAAGAAACCCATTGTTGTGTATTAGGTGCACCATCAAATACAACATCCCCTTTAAAGTAAAATTAATAATTAATTCACAAATATTAATAAATATGAAAATTTCATATTCTTTATTTACTTGGGATGTTACATCCTTCCCCCCTTTTGGGAATTACGTCCTCCCAATTTTAAAATTGGGCTCAGAAACTTCATTTAAAGTCCCAAATTGAAAAAAGATTCAATAAAACTATCACTTTAAAATAAAGTAAGATAAGTAAAATGGTTACCCAAGACAAAAAATACTAGGATTCAATGAAAACATGGATATGGAGGAGAAAACAGACCATCAAGTTCTGATAGAGAGTGATAGAAAACATGATTAGGAGAAAGTTAACCACCAGAAAATCAAAAACTTGTGATGGGTTAAATAGTCTTTGATTCCCCAGTAGGAAAATTTAATAGAAAACATTTTTGTTTTAATTTAATTTTCATAAAGTTTAGGAATTTATTTATAAATTTAACTAAAAACATAAGGAAACATACTTACTTGTCTTGTAGACTTTCATACTTTACTAAATTTCTACCACAAACTCATATTTTCTCCAAATGATGAGTATTCAAACTGAATTGGTCACATTAAAAGAACAAGAATAAACTTATAGAGTATCACATAATCCAAAAAAGATGAACTATATATTTTCCTTGTCTTTAGACATCAACCAAAACCAAAATGGTTAGTACAAGATCTGATAATCCCCAAAAGGGATAATTGTTTATAAAAATAAATACTAATCTAAAGCTCCAAAATTGAACAAACAATACCCAAAGTTGAACAAAGACCATTAAATATACAATTGTCTGTAGAATACTTCAATATAATCCAAACAAAGATTGAAACCCAAAACTCAGAAGGATTTAATCACATAGTCTTCCACAGTAAATCTTAAAATTTATCTCCAAATAACATCGGTTACTCTTAAAGTCTCATACTGAAAACTAATTAAACTAATCACATATTCTCTATGATAGGTTAATCGTTTTCATTAATAACCCAAATCGGCATATGTCCACAATAAAAACATATATTATTCCAAAATAAAATTTGAAACATTACTCCAAAAATGAGATCCCACATTATTCTATTTTCCTTAAACATATAGTGTTCCCAAAAGAGAGAGTGTATTCCAAAATAACATTTATCACTTAATCACTAAATCATTTTCGTATACTAAGGATATCCATTTGATAAAACATAAGTTCAAAAAATCAACTTATGCTTGATCTATAAAATAATTTAACTAAAAAGAATAAGTCATACTAACCAGGGATTTCACGTAGGCTAGTGGTAGGTGATGTTCCCTTGTCGCCCTTCGGTTGTGGGTTTTATACCTATGGACTTTCCGGATGTGATGAGTTGTCACCCATATTACGGGTTTTTCCTTTTTATAAAACTCTAAAATAACCCTAACATGTTTTGACCTGAAATGTTTTCTTATACCTTTCATTTTCATCCCAACACATTAAGACCTAAACATATTATATATTGTCATTTTTTTCACCTCCATATCATAAAATAAAACTATTCCCAATAGAAAGAACATCATACCTTGATCGTGGTGTCCATATGGTTTCATCATCATCTTGTTCATGGAGGTAGAGGGTCCATACATTGCAAAAATTATTTAGATATCCTTCAAAATCATTTGCTTCCTTCATCCAAATACACCTTGTACTACTTGGGTCATATGGGTGTTTGCAGAAAAACAGTTTCTGAAAATAATCATGTATGACATATAATTTCAAAACATCTGATAAAACATTATTTTTATAAAACATTCGGACCGAGTTTGAGTTGAAACTTTCAATCATTGGTCCTTTTAAAATACCATAAGTATGTGCTGAGAGACTATATTTTAAAATAAATTCTAAATAGGTTGCGCAAGGGTCTCCTTCTTCAGCACCTTTTTCAAAATCATAATATGATTCAAAATATTTTGATATGGTAAAATATTTAAAGTTGACTTGATAATATTTACCTTTCTTGAAAATATGAGAATATTGAGAAAATAGTATTTGATTAAAAACAACCCTTGATTCACGATGATATCAAGGTATAGTGGAGGTGTTTGATATCTCAAACAAGTGCTTTCAAGTGAGTTGTATTCTAGAAAATTTTTCACAATCATCTAAACATGACTTTGCAATAATTTTTGCAAACATGTCATGATGAAGAGATAAGAATGTTGTTTGAGACCCTTCTCCTCCCATTTGTAACAGACTTTCCTTGATCTAAAAAATTTATAAAATAAGTATTTAACTAAAATAATAGACATGGGGAATAACCATGTGTTTAATGAAAACTTATAATCCCTAAAGTTGTCTAAACTGACTTCTGATACCAACTATAAGGCCCCAGCCTTAAACATTACATAATCTTGAATTATGTCAAGAATTCACATTGAGGGTCTTTTCAGGTTTAGAGTTTTAGATAATTAGGTGATAACTATTACATAAAAACTTGAATATTATTTGTAGACACTACTACTCAGTATCCATTTTTCATAAAATAAAAACTCTTAAAAAGAAACATGTCTAGTTCCATGTTTTAGATAGCATGACTTCTCCTTGATCCCATCCTTGACACTATTCATATTTAATTCCTATGGAAAAAATTTCAAAACATGGGATGATCATAAAAATATTAGTAAGTGTTATGAAAAAAGGAAGGAAAAAATTAGCCCATCAATAAATAAAAATCAATGAAACTGTACTTTTCAATCATAACATACCTTATGAAATCATAGGATTAATGAATAGCACACAAAAATCATAAATAATAAAGGTTACTTATGGAATCCATATTATACTTACATTATAGCTGCCATAGCTATGTAGGGATTTATGTTTGGAATACCCATAATAGTATATTCCCTGAATATCTTAGGAGAAACTTTAACGTTTACCTCTGTGACGTTACCCAATGCATTGGAGAGCTATCTCGGGCTCACCCGCCCTTGTTTTATCAAGGAACCACCCGTATATGTAAATAATTCCCAATAACCATAACATTTTCGTAACAAATAAAACAAGCATAAAGTAAAGATAACATTTCCACATTGCAACCACAATATACCATTTCAAGATATTGACATAATCAATGCTTTATCAAACCATTTTCAAAACCATTAAATAAATAAATTTTTGAATCAAAGTATCCCATACCACTTTGTAGCTTTTGAAAGAGATTTTAATTTCAAAACATTCATGTCCATATAAATAAATCCTCAAAAACCATTTTTAAAACATGGATATTAAGGAGAAATATTTAGAAGAATAAATCTTTAAAACATTTATAATGATATTTTAGTTAAAGAGTTCCTAACCAAATGAGAGATGCTTGAATAGAAATAATTGAGGAATAAAATTAATAAAAACTTTATAATATCATGAAAATAAAGGGATTCATGATATAATATACCAAAGGACAGTATTAACACCATATAAAAGTGAATTGGTGCATAACAACAATGAAGTCTCAAGGGAATGTAAATTGAGATGAAATCCCTTATTAAAACTGTATACTTAGATTAAAGATAAATAAATTACATAATAATGTGTGAAAAATATAAATACACTCAATATGATTTGATATTTAGTGTAAATCAATTATAGTACATTCAAACATGTTCTTTTTAAAACAAAACCAATGACTTGGATGTTTAACTCAATGAATGGAAATTGAGTTAAGACCACCCTTATCAAGTTCATATTAATGAGATGAGAATTTATCAATGGAGTGATTATGTGTATCAAAATTATATCCACAAAAAGGGGAGTGTAAATTACAACATAAAAAAATAAACATCAATTCCACACATAATCATATCATGACATAATTAAGAATTATAAGATTAAACCAAAGAATAGAAATTGGGTTAAAAAGTTCCCTTATCGATTTGGTAACTTACGAAACCTATACCACATGAAAGAGGAATCATAAAATGAAGATGTAAATACCCATAAATTAAATTATATTACACAAAGAATACAATCATGAGCAGTATATACACTACACAAAAAGAAATATCTGCAAATATAACATGAATCTCACGAGAATAAAAAGCGAGATGAAAACCCCTTACCACGTTGTAATCAATCGAGTCATATGAAAAAAAGTTAATAACCACCAAATGAATCAATTAATTCAATAAATATAATCATGATAATATATATCAAATTATATTACAAAATACAACACATGAAATAAATAAGTGGTGAACAAAGGAAATCTCATGGAATTAAAAGTGAGATAAGAAACCCCTTACCTCAAGTCTGACTTGTCTTGTATGTTCCTTGTTCTTCTTGAATAAAAAACTTATGTTAATTTATACTGGATTAAGAAACTTTTTAAAGTTTATTATTATTTTTATATCACTTATTACCTTTCTATAACAATTATTTAATTATTTGGGTTCATATGGGACATTTTTTTGATGTTCGGAACTTGAGTAAAAAATGAACCTCTTTTAATTAAAAGTTGTCCATGTGGTAAAAATTACATTATCTTCAGAATGATATTCATGATTTGGATATAATATATATCATATATATATAGTATATATGTATATATATATTTATAATAGTACATGACATTTGGAGATAAGAAATGAAATGCACCGTTCATGGAGAGGGTAAGCCGTACGTACGCATGAATTCTACTTTCATTTCTATTTCATATTTAATGGAATGAAAACTTAATGATACATAGGTATATTATAATTCCAGTATAATATGATATATATGTTACATAATTTCATAACAACATCCTTTATATGTTCCATGTATGTCATGAATTAATCATATCACCTTGATGGGGCTGTAGTCCACACTCCCTCAAATGAAATTATCGTGTTTACACATATTGGAAAGCATAAAGGTATGTTTGTAAATAAAAAAACAAAAGCATAGAAAAAACATAAACATAATATATATCATATGTAAATAAATTTCCATCATAATGGCCACCATGATAGGCGGTTGTAGATATTTGAACAATCATTGTTTCGTGAGGTAATAGTTCTCCATCCAAAGAAACAATATGTTCATATCCCTTAGATGGAGGTGTGTGGAAGTTTAGTTAGAATAATTCACATAAAAACAACCTAGTATATTGTGGATACTGGTGTTGTTCTAAAAGAAAGGAATAAAGTGAGTTTAGGGGGTTGGAGAAGTAAAATAAAATAAAATAACTTAAGAGAAGACGTTACCTTTAAATCGGGTAACTCCCTTTGGTTTGAACAAAAAGGATTTCTTGAAATACCTTCTACCTAAGGTAAGGATTCTAGGTGGAAGAGAGAAATGTAGGGAGATTAATTGGATAGAGGTTGGATGAGCCAAGGGTCTTGAGAGATGTGAGTAATGGGTTAGAGTTGATGGATTTTTATAAGTGGGAGGATGGGCTCTTTAGAAAAGTTTAAAAATATTATTTTATTATATAATGATTTTCGGTTTCTAGAGGTTCAAAACTCATTAAAGTAGAAGATAAGATGACTAATGTTTGAAATAAAATAATCCAATAATAATTGGACAGGTTTTGGATATTGTGTTAATTTTTATAATCTTATTTATTTAAATCATTCATTAATAAGGTAAACACTACATTATTATGTCATAAATAATTTTATTTTTTTTATCTCTAAAAATTATAAAAAAATACCATGATGTAGGAAATATTTTTATCTTTCCAATTAATATTTATAGTTAAAGAGATAACTTATATAACCCCATGTAAAAATTGATTTACTAAAAGATATATGTTTATGTCATTTTTGTCTTTACTTTAAATTAATTAATATAAAGTGTCATTATCACTCTTAAGCGGCTCCATGGGGTCCCAAAATCGACCCAAGGATTCCCATGTTCAGACATGTATCGACCAATAGGATTAGGACACATGTTATTTTAAATTTAATATTATTATAATATTATTTTGTTACCCTTATTTACCCGATTTATCATTTAACCATGGTAAATAAAATATTTACTGAAGTAAATATTCACAATATCTAAAAAAAAAAGTTACATATTTACACAATTTGGACCCCCTGATTTCAAATATGGAATCCATTTTTCCAAATTCAAAATATATAAGTGGCAGAAATTAATTTAAAATTAATTCCCGTTGTCAAAACAAAAAGTGTATTTTTAAGTAATAATAACTATCAAAAGATTGACCCTTGTTTATGTCCAATTTCAAATTGAAATTACTTCCAATGACCAGCATTGGATTAAATGGTAAAAACATAATCTAATTACACTTTAAAACAAATTAAAATAATAATCTAACCATATAAATGAATTATATTAAAAGGCATTTCTGAATTAAAATATAGTATTTTTCACTATTCATAAAAAATGAACATTATCAGAAAAATACCAAAATTTCATCCAAAGTAAATTTTGATGTCTCGATTCTAAAGAAGAATATTATTTTGTCAAATAGAAAAAAGGTTCACCATCAAAAGGTGGTAATTTGACATTTTAAAGAATTTTAGTGTATTTATGCTTAAAATTGGATTCATTTTCATTTGAAGCCTCTAACTTTAATTGGATAAATGTAAAAACATTTAACAAACATGTATAATCATTTTTTAGTTAGTTATGTTCATTCCTACCATTACAACGGCTAGGCGTTAACTACCATTTAAAATATTAATACTATATTATTATTTTTTAGTATAAATCAACGTTGCGTGCAACGTAAGATTTCAAAGAAATCCATTTCTGTGTATCGGGTACGCCATCGAACATAGCATCCCCTTTAAAGTAAAATTAATAATTAATTTACAAATATTTATAAATATGAAAATTTAATATTATTTATTTACTTGGGATGTTACAAAAACCCAATGTATTGGAGGGAGATATAGGTCCCACCCTTCATCATAAAAAATTCACCAGAACCATAAAAAAATCATACAACATGAATAATTTCAAAAAACATTGATTTTAAATTTTGTGAACCCAAATTTTAAAAGAGGATTTTAAAAGAAAACCCCCTTATAAATATCATATAATTCGAGTGATACTTAATAGAGTGGATAGAATATGTATATACACTATAAATAAACACAATTCAACATAATATAAACAAAACCCATCATACAAACAATTTTAATTCCACATAAATAACGAAGTAGAAGGTTAACCCAAAGAATGGAAATCAGGTTAAGAATTCGCTTACCTCGGGTTTTTATTACTTAAAAACTCATTTAAACCTCCTCTATAATAGTTAAAATTTTGTTATTAATATCTTATAGAAACATAATCATCTTTATAATACCATATATGATCATTTCACCCTTTAATTGTTAGTATTTGTTCCCTGTATTGTTTTGGGTGTGTTCTTTAAATGATTTCCATGGTTAGTTCGTGATGGATATTCTTTTAGATTGGAAGTGAAAATACACATTTGTATTTGAGTGGTATTTACATGTTTTCATAACCATAAATTATACCATTTATCATTTTGAATTCTGACATGAGGATGATTCACAAGTTAGAACATTATTGATATTTTTTTAGGTCATTTTGGCGATTCTTCGATCCTAAATAACTCATTTTGTTTTATAAGTTAATAAAATGTGTACAAAATGTTTCCATAACCTTATATAAGATATAATACATAAATTATAATCTAGTTCAACCATAAAAATGGTTTCATTACTAGTCTTTAAGTCAGTAAAAGAAATTGAAATCACATCGTCCATGATGTCGGTAAATCGACACATCATGGACAATGTTTTAATTTCTTGAGTAAGTGTGAGAGGAGAAGAAGTGTAATGGTAATTATTCCATATACATGATTAAATTCATAATATTTAAGATACTAGATCATTCATTCTTTTGGATAAGGGGAGGTGTGTAAATAAAAATAATATAAAGAAAAATGAAAATAAAATAAAGAAAACAAAAGAGGACGTTTACCTCTTGATCTCTTCTCCTCGAGATCCTTCTTAAGGCCTTTAATTTTGGCCTTTTGGTGAGACCAAAATCTCTATGAATTAAGGAAGATCCTTGGTAGGATTATTGGGTAGAAATTAGGTAAGTCTCAAGTCTTGAGAGGTGTGGGAGGAAAATGGAAATGAGGATGGTATTTATAGTGGATGAGAGGAGGTATTTTACATTATTTTAATCCTTATTATAATATTTTTGCTCAAGACTATGAATAATATTAATTAATGTAACCCCAAATAGTAATAATGGTATGTGAGTTTGAAAAAAGTGGACTTATATCACTTATGATATCATAAATAGTGTATTTAACTGATAATTTGAATATACTGTATTTTATCGTATTTCACTATTCATAAAAAATTCAAGAATTTAAAAAAATACCAAAAATTCACCCTAACCATTTTTCGACATGTATAATTGAAAAATGAACTCAATTTTTTGAAAATAAGTTTCTAAATATTATTAATTTATTTTTTTAAATAAAATCATAATTTATTCATAAATAACAATTTTAAATCTGCAACCCATTTTTTGACACCTTGAAAAATTAAACAAGTTGAATTTATCTTAAATAATTAAGAAAATAAAATAATAATAAAATATACTATTTCTTAGGGTCATATTAATATTCATATTACTATTCATAAGGGTATGCTACTATTCACCCAAAAAACAAGTTGGTCCTATCAGACTCCAAATAACTTACTGGTCACAATTATAGATGACTATTTTTCAAAATTCAAAACATAGAAGTGGAAAAATTATGTTTTAATTCTAGTTATAAATATCTAATTAAAATAAAGTTTCATGCATTTCAATTTATTATTAAACACCTCAGGGTGTTACATTATCCCCACCTTCAAAAAATTGCATCCTTGAAATTTTATTTACTTATTAAACAAGTGAGGGTACCTTTCCCTCATAGCATTTTCATATTCCCATGTTGATTCTCCAACCATGTGGTTTCTCCAAAAAACCTTCATCTGGTGGATTACCTTATTCTACAATACACGTTCTCTTTGATCAAGAATCTGAATTGGTTTCTCTTTATAAGAAAGGTTCTATTCCAGCTGATCCACTTTCGGGCTCAAAACATGATATGAATCTGGAACATACTTCTTCAACATTGGAACATGAAAAAAATTGTGTACCTGAGATAAACTCGAAGGCAAATCTAATCAGTAGGCAACTGGTCTGACTTTCTCCATAATTTCGTAAGGTCCAATGAACCATGGACTTAGCTTTCATTTAATACCAAAATGCATAACAATTTTCCAGGGTGATATTCTAATAAAAATATGATCACCTACCTCAAAAGAAAAGTCTTTCCTCCTATTGTCTACATAACTTTTCTGTCTGCTCTAAGCTGTTCTCATGTGTTGCTAGATCATCTTCACTTTCTTAGCCACTTCCTATACTAATTCTGGTCCCATCAACTTTATTTTTCCAAATTTATCCCAAAAAGTTTCAGTTCAACATTGCTTCCCCTAAAATGCCTAAAAAGGTGCCATATGTATACTGGAATAAAAACTGTTATTATAAGAGAACAAAACTAAAGAAATAAACTGATCCCAACTTCCTTGGTAGTTCATGGAACAAGCTCGAAGCATATCCTCCAAATTTAGAATAATTCTTTCCGACTTCCTATCAGATTGAGGATGAAAAGCTATACTGAAATTTATTTCTATACCCAACATCTTCTGAATCCCCTTTTAAAAGTTAGAAGTAAACCCGAGATCCTGATTAGATACAATGGAAATAGGAACTCCCTATAACCTGAAAATCTCTTTGAGGTAGAGTCAAGAAAGATGATCAAAAGACATTATATCTCGAATAGAAAGAAAATGTGTAGATTTAGTCAGCTGATCAACAACAACCGAAATCGCGTTGTTACCTCAAGAAGTATTAGGTAGTCCCACTACAATTTCTATGGATATATTCTCCCATTTCCACTCTACCACTGGTAAAGGCTGAAGCACCCCCTTAGGTAATTACCACTATGCTTTAACCTATTGACATGTCAAACATTTCATGGAAAAACCAATAATATATATTTTTATTCCATGTAATGCCCCAACCCCAGAAGGACAGAGCTGGTGTATTATTACATAACATTGGCATGATACAAGGAATCATGTCCTGAAATACTGATCAGTTTAATAGCCTTGGAAGTACTAGATACATACATAAGTTTTACATTACATCATGATATAAAGAAAAACAAATTCATTGTGTCCCCTTAGAACACACTCTTATCCCTTATCCTATTCATGAAGGTTCATCATAAAATAATTCTTTACATCCTGAGAAAAATAAAACATAAGAAAGGGGTGAGATTAGATGCTTAGTAAGGATAACAATATAGCGGAAACTTTCAAAAATAAGCATAAAAATTTAAGGCATTGTATAAGACTAAAACATAAGCCTTTTAAACTTAAAATTCATCATAATATGGAAACTATAAATCAAATAATTCCATTTACTTATTCACATGGACATTCTACTAGTCGAATAATCACATGCAATATCAATAGTCAATTTCATAATGATGGAATGCATAATTTCGGACATCATAACCACATAGTCAAGGCCTCATGAAAATACTACAAATAAAGATTTTGTCAAGGCCTTATACCAAGACACTAGTTTGTATCATGAGACCTACCGATGCATTGAGGATCTACAGTGGGCTCCACCCATCACTTACTAAGTCCAATACATTCCTCATATAAAAAGGTTGAAACATAACATAAACATTCGTATTAAAAATAACATAAGAGATTTTAATAATTTTACCATAAAACATGAAGGGTATAAAAATAACAATCCATTGTTAAACATATCACAAAACCTTTAATTCAATATGGGAGACTATATCATAATAAATCTACCTCAAACAAGTGTAAAATCCATCAAAGGATGTTGACATAGATGAAATAAAAACTATTTGAGAGAAATATATCTTTCTATTTTGAAATAATTTAAAAGTCACATAATTATAAAAGAAAACATTTATTTTGAAAATATTATTATAATCTTTTAAGGGAAGATTTTAAGGTGTTAAAATGGCAGAAAATAGCCGCACCCTCCGTATAAGTTAAAAAAACATTCTTTCTTTAATTTTGTCGAAAAGGTCGTAAATGACCTTGTTTGGAAAATGACGGAAAAATTAATTTATAAATTTTTTATAAAAAGTAAAACAAGGGTATAAATGACTTTAACCCATAGTCTAGGAAATAGTAAAAATGGTTTGAAATATATTTTTCAGAAACAAGTATGTGGATGATAAAGAGGTCCCAGTAGATACTCACGTATAAACAACCTCGGATAATAAATAGATTGTAAAATTAACCATTACCTTGTACTTTTCCTTGATCGAGGCTACATTAACCTCCTGTATAATAGTTAAATCATTTTTATTAAATTATACATGAACCACATACATAAATATTATATCATATATGATATTATAATATTGCTTTGTTAATAATATTTCAGTAGTATCATTATTTCAGGTGTTAACTGATTCATTTTCCTCTATATGTTTTGTTACATAAGTCATGTTTGTTATGGATCTGATGTATTTGATTCATATACAGAATGATATTAAGTTTTTAAACATTATTTTTAATCATAAAATGAAAATTATTCTTGAATGATTACGATGGAGAATGAATCTTATCTCATTCGTGGAGACGGTAATCCATACATACGCACAAGCAACAATATCATTCTATTGATGGTGAAATAGTATGTAATTGGATAGTATATCATATATAAATAATCATTAACATGTTATATTTATTATTTACGTCAATTATACGCATTATTATACCCATCCAAATAATTATGTGTTGTATAACAAACTACACCACGACGTGGAGACGGTAAGCCGTACGTACGCACGTATGGTGACTTTGTCATTCATAGGATGGATAGAATAATGAATATAGTTTTACCATATTTATAATAACATAAAAGTATGTAGAAGGTACTGGAGTTATTATTTTGGTATGGAAACAACAAAGAAAGAGGAAGTGGAAGAATAAAAGAACTTTGAAAGAGGTGATGAAATTATGACCTCTTCTTCGGGTGCTTCCTTTTGATTTGATCAAAAGGGATACTTAGGTTGTCTTTCTGATCAAAGTAAGGCTTCTAGGTTTAAGTGAGAGTAGTTGGAAGGATATTTTATTAGGGTTTTTTCGAGCCAAATGGATTTGGATGTGTTATTTTGATAGAAGGGGGAGTACCCTTTTATAAGAGAGGTGAGGGTCACTTTAGGAAAAGCTTGAAATATTATTTTATTATACAATCATATTTGGTTTATAATGGCTCCAAAAGTATTTATTTAAATAATAAGGTGGACATGGGTATAAACAATCTCAAATAATAGGTTTTAGATAAGTTTAGGTCACCATATTAACCTAATCATTTATATTTAACTCTTAGTTAAATAGTTTAACCTTTACGTTGTATTTTTGTAATATTATAATAAATGGTTAATAAAATTACTGTAGAAATAAAAGAGAACCCCAAGTTGTTAATTATTGATATATCTAAACTTCTATAACTCCTTTTTCCAAACCTTATATTTTTAGGAATATTATATCAATTAATAATATTGTATTTGTATTAAAAACTCATTTATGTCAATTTTGACACTATTTGGTATTTTGTTTTTGTGAAAGTCGTAACAACTTTATCACTTCAAATAGAATTTATCCAATCAACCCTAACATGTTATATTAACATATAAAATTAGTGGAATTAATCATAAGTCTCAATTTATATTTATTTGGATCTCTATAATATCAATTATTTTAATCTTTCATTAATAAGGTAATTATTGCATCATCATTGTGTCATAAATAAATTTAAATATTTAATGTATAAAATAAAATACCATTATGTAGGAATTTTTTTTAGATTTTTAATGAATATTTATAGTCAAATTTATCTTATGTATAACCCTATATTAAAAATTGTTTATTTATTAAACTTTGAATTTAACACTTTTCACTCTTCTTTAAATAAAATAATAATAAATGTCCTAATCTAATCCAAGTGGACCAAAAGAATCATATTTTACTTCTAAGGTTATTTTTGATTGAAAAAAAATTATCCAATATAATTAGGACATGTGTTATGGTAATTATAATATCATTTTTACTTTTAATTACCCTATTTTCTTTTAACCGTGGTAAATAAAAGTCAAAAGTTACTATTCACCAAAAATTATTTTCATCTTATTGAACCAAATTTTACTTACTAATACCAATCATGTCTCTAGGATTTTTTAAATTCAATTCACATAAGTGGTAAAATTACTTTTTATTCAAATTTGCTAACATGCCTAGAAGGTGAGTAAAAGACGTTAAAAAGTTCAATAAAATTTTATACATATAAGTTTATTATAAAATGAATCCAATGAATTACATTAAACTTATATAGGTATTATGTATCTATTTTGATCTAAAATAAATTTAAATAAAATAAATATTTATTTAAATAAAAAGTAGGTTTTAAACAATAATGCAATTTTTTTCACTATTCAGCAAAAATTTAATGTTTTCAAAAAAATACCAAAAAATCACCCTAATCTAATTTTGATATTCTGAATCCAAAAATGAAGTCCATTTTAAAAAATAAATTTTCAAAAAGTGGGTATTAATATTCATCATGGCTAGTTTGATTGGTCGTGGTGTGTTATAACTCGAAGTTGCGTACAATGCAAGCTATTGTGTTATTCAAAGTGAAGCGTACAATGTAATCTTGGGGTGTTACATTCTTCCCCTCCTTCAAATAATTTCATCCTCAAAATTTCTATAATATTACTGCATAAAAATATTCAGGTGGTTCTTCATCCAAATTTTCTTCGGTTCCCATGTTTTCTCTTCCATCTTATAGTTTCTCCATAGAACTTTCACCATAGGAGTCATCCAGTTTCTCAACACTTGTTCTCTGGTATCAAGAATTCTGATAGGCTCTTCCCAATAAGACAGGTCGTGTTCCAGTTCTATTTCTTCGTAGGTGAGTATATGCGTTGGGCTAGGTATGTATTTTCTCAACTGTGATATGTGGAACACATCATTAACTTTGGAGAGACTTGGTGGTATTTCCAAACGGTAAGATACAACTCCAATTTGTTCTAGAATTTTGAAAGGTATGATGTACATGACACTTAATTTACCCTTCTTACCGAATCGTAGAACACGCTTCCATGGAGATACCTTTAAGAAAACATGATCTCCAACTTGAAATTCTAAATCCTTACTTCAGTTATTGGCATAGTTTTTTTACCTACTTTGAGCCGCTTTGATGTGGGTTTGGATAATCTTCACCTTTTCCATTGTTTCCTCAACAAGTTCTAGGCCTATGAGTTTTCTTTCACCAACATCATCCCAACTAGTTGGTGTGCAACATCTCTTTCCATATAACGCTTTATAGGGTGCCATATGAATACTTGAATGAAATCTATTGTTATAGAAAAATTATACCAGAGGTATGTAATGATCCCACATACCTTGAAATTCAAGTGAGCAAGATATCAACATGTCTTTTAAGGTTTTAATAGTCCATTCTGATTGTTCGTCAGTTTGAGGGTGGTAGGAAGTGCTTAAATGAAGATTAGTGTCTAGGTATTTCTGAAGACTTTTTCAGAATATTGATGTAAAATGGGGATCAAGATCAAAAAAAATCGATAGGGGTACACCATGATGTCTTAAAACTTTATTAATATATAGTTTTGTTAAACATTCAAGTGGTAAATCTTCTATTATAGCAAGAAAATGTGCTAACTTGGTAAGACGATCAATAATGACCCATATTACATCGTTCCTTCTAGGAGTATTTGGTAGGCCCATGACAAAGTCCATCATAATATCATCCCATTTCCACTCAGGTATGGGAAGAGGTTGCATGACTCCTCCAAGATGTTGTCTTCTAGCCTTCACCTGTTAACAAACCACACATCTTAACACATAACCAACAATCTCCCTCTTCATGTTGTCCCACCAAATATGTTCCTTCAAATATCTATACATCTTAGTTCTACCAGGGTGTATAGAGAAATTAGAGCTATGAGCATCATCCAACAATTCCTTTTTTAGATCTGGTATGTTAGGAACACAAAGTCTCTTCCCAAATTTCAAAATTCCATCTTCATATATGAAGCCAATCAATCTCCCATCATTCACAGATTTAATTTTCTTTTGAAAATCATCCTCATCAGTCTGAGAACTTTTTATACTTTCTAGTAAAGATAGTTTGGAAACCATTTGAAAAAGTATTGATGTTTCACCTTCCATGATTATTCCCATATCCATTTTTACAAGATCCATGAACATTGGATCCCTTTCAACTATCATCTTGTTCAAAACTCCATGATCCTTTCTGCTCAAAGCATCTTCCACCTTATTTGCCTTCTCCGGGTGGTAGTGTATTGTGAAATCACAAACCTTGTGTAGTTCGAGCCATTTTCTTTGCCTTATGTTGAGTTATTTTTGTGAGAAAATATACTTCAAAATATTGTGATTAGTATATATCTCACATTTTCACCATAGAGATAGTGTCTCCATATATTCAAAGAAAAGATTACAAATTCTAACTCAAGATCATGAGTGAGATAATTCTATTCATGAATTTTTAGCTGTCATGACATATATGTGATAAATCTATCATTCTGTATAAGGACACAACCAAGTCCTTTCTTTGACGCATCACTATAAATAACAAACCCATCATTCCCCGATGGTAGAGCCAAGATAGAAAAATTGACTAATCTTCTATTCAGTTATTCAAAACATTTTTCACACTCTTTTGTCTAAAAAAATTTAACTCCTTTATGCGTGAGCTTGGTTAATGGGTTAGCCAATCATGCAAAATTCTGGACGAAACACCGATAATAACCTGCTAAACCAATATAACTGCATACCTCAGTTATACTCATCAGTGCTGGCCATTCTTGGATTTCCTTGGTCTTTGAAGGATCGACAGAGATTCCATCCTTAGAGACAATATGGCCAAGAAAAGAAATCTCCTGAAGCTAGAATTCACACATGCTAGACTTCCCATATAATTCATTTATTCTAAGAGTCTTTAGAATAATGCGCAAGTGATTTTCATGACCTTCTTATATTTTTGATTATAACAAGATATCATCAATAAATACCAATACAAAGTCATCACGACATTCCATGAAAACTCTATTCATTAAATCCATGAAAATAGAGGGTGCAGTAGTCTGTCCAAAAGGCATTACTATAAACTCATAATGACCATACCTGGTATGAAATGTTTTCTTTGAAATGTATTCCTTTTTCACACAATTAATGATATCCATATTGGAGGTTAATCTTTGAAAAATATTGAGCTCCATGAAGTTGATCAAATAAATCATCAATGTAAGGTAGGGGATACTTGTTCTTTAATGTTATAGCATTGATCTCCCTATAGTCAATGCAAAACCTCAAATATCCATCTTTCTTCTTAACAAAAAGAACAGGGGATCCACATGGAGAAACACTTGGGTGAATAAATCCCTTGTTACTCAATTACTCTAGTTGTTTATTTAGTTACACTAATTCCACAGTGGCCATTCTATAAGGGGTCTTCGATATGGGCCTTGAACCAGGAATTAAGTCAGTGGAAAACTCTGTTTCTCATTCTAGAAGATGTCTCGGTAAATCCTCTTGAAACACATTAACATATTATTGCACAATAGGTACATCCTCTATTTGAACATTCCTTTCCTCACCCATAGTTATTTCACTCTCTTCCTCCCCAATAATTGAATTTAGTAGAGCTACTGGGGGTGGATCTAGATAAGAATCAGATGGTGATGTTTCTTCTCTAAAGATAAGGTACGCATTATCATCATCAAAAAATGCAACCTCATTCTTCTTAAAATAAATTTTCACATAATGGCCCCAAATACAATCCATACTAAGGATTATATCAAATTCAATCATGGGTATAATGATGAGATCAGTAGATAAAAAACATTTATATGCCCTAATGGGAACTGATTCAAAAAACTTTGTTACAATGATACTTTCCTTAGGAGTTTTTACTTGAAAATCTCTTGTTCAATAAAATTGGAAATATCTAATTTTCTTAGAAAACTGGGAGGATATAAAACAATGCGATGATCTAGAATCAAATAAAGAATTGAATAATTTTGAGGAAACCATTAAATTACCTACCACCATGTCATTCAGAGATTCAACCTTAGCAGTAGTGATCGCATAAGATTGTCCTTGCTCCCATGGTCTTTTCTGAGGTAAGTTTCGTTGGCACTTAGGACATTAATTTAAAAAATGCCCCATTTCTCCAAAATTGTAGCATTCAACATTGAGAACCTCTCTCTTTCCCTTTCAATCACGAGCTTGGTGACATTTTTCACCACACTAGTAACAAACTCCCATTCCCTTCAGGAAAATACTATGGTGTTTCTTCCCACATTTACTATAGGATGGAAATTCAACTTTTCCCTATTCCCCTTATTTAAATTTCTATAGAGTTCAAAAAATCTCTTCTTCTCTTGCTTTGATTTAACGTCGTAAGACTTAGATAATTCCTTTTCTGTCTTGATAGAACATGAGACAATATATTTGTATGATGAGGAGGATTGTGAGACTAATGCTCGAAGGAGAAATTATTTTAATCCTTCAAATAATTGATCAATATTACTCCTTGGGTTATGTATATAATCTGCTGCATGCCTTGCTAACCTTGTGAAGTTAGCCTCATACTCTGCGACATTCTCATCCTCATTTTGCCTCATACTCCAAAATTACCTTTCCACATCCGCTCGATGGTCACAAGGAAAATATTTTTCTAATAAAAGATCCTTAAACTCCATTAATTCCATATTTGATACTTTTTCATCCTCCTTTGTATTTTGAATTAATGACCACCATTGATCTGCATCTCTCGTGAGGCGATAAACTTCCATGAAAACTTTTTCTCTTTTACTACTCCCTAAATCATGAAATATTTTCTCTAAGGAACTTATACATTGCTCAAATAAAAGTGGATTTGTTTTCCCATTGAATGTTGGTGGTTGTTTCCTCATGAAGTGGTATAACATTGATCCTCCACGTTGTGGATCAGGGTGCTCCATACATGTGAGGTTATTATTCATAACCTGAGTGAGTTGTCCCAATATGGTGATAAGCTAATCGGCACCGGTTGCATCACTAGCTCCACTATAATTATCTTGAGTAGGAGGTCTGTCCCAATATGGATTACGTGTGTTGATATGGTTTCCATTCCTACCACTAGGCGCAATTTCTAATCAATGGCTTACACTAGATTAGTTTATGAATCACAATACATAATTCCAAACTTGTAAAAAACTTAATATAAATTAAAAAATTTATGAACATAATCCATATTAATAATAATAAAAATATTTTCTTTGAGTAGGTATTTACTCATAAATCCTTTATAATGGTTTGTAAAGAAAATGTGAATTATCCTAAGCATATCCCCCGAGAGTGTCGTAACCAAAAGTGCAACAAAGCCTGTTGTCATGTACTAGGATACCCCGAGTCAAGCCTGAAACTCCTTTTGGTGTTTTCACTCCTAGGTACATCTGTACCAGAGCTGCCTCTACCTACTCATATCCAGAAAGGGATGTATTGCTTGAAAAACCCACAAAATCTCTACATTACCAGAATTTTAGGAAGTTCTTCTATAATAACCATCAAAGTCTATTTAGGGTAATTTTCTCTAATCAGAGTTTTTCGAAATCTAGTTTACAAGGTTTGTACTAAAATTCCTCTGATACCAACTGTAATTCCCCGACCCCAGAAGCCTGGAGATGGTGTATTATTACATAACATTGACATGATATATGGAATCATGTCCTGAAAGACCGATTAGTTTAGTAGCCTTGGAAGTACTAGATACATACATAAGTTTTATAGAACATCATGAAATAAAGAAAAACAACATCATTATGTCCCCTTAGAACGAAATTTTACCCCTTAGCCTATTCTTGCAGGTTAATCATAAAATAATTCTTTGCACCCTGGGAAAAATAAAACATAAGAAAGGGGTGAGCTCAAATGCTCAATAAGGATAACAATATAGCGGAAAGTTTCATAAATAACCATAAAAATTTAATGCAATTAATAAGACTAAAACATAAGACTTTTAAACTTAAACTTAAGAAAGATATGGAAAATATAAATCAAATAATTCCATTTACTTATTCAAATGGACATTCTACTATTCGAATAATCACATGCAATATCAATAGCCAATTTCATAATGATGGAATGCATAATGCCAGACATCATAACCACATAGTCAAGGCCTCGTGCCAAGACTACAGATAAATATTTTGTCAAGGCCTTATTACAAGACACTAGTTTGTATCATGATACCTACCGATTCATCAAGGAGTTATAGCAGGTTCCAACCGTCACTTACTAAGTCCAATTCATTCCTCATATGAAATGGTTGAAACATAACATAAACATTTGTATTAAAGATAGCATAAAAAATGTTAATACTTTAACCATAAACCATGAATGGTATAAAAATAAAAAATCCGCAATTAAACATATCACAAAACCTTCAATACAATATGGAAGATTTTATCATAATAAATAAACTTCAAACAAGTGTAAAATATATCAAAGGATGTTGACATAGATGAAATAAAAACTATTTGAGAGAAATATATCTTTCTATTTTGAAATCATTTAAAAGTCACATAATTATAAAAGAAAAAATTTATTTTGAAAATATTCTTATAAGATTTTATGGGAATCTTTGAAGGTGTTATAATGGTGGAAAATAGCCGTACCCTCCATATAAGTTAAAAAAACATTATTTCCTTAATTTTGTGGAAAAGGTCGTAAAAGACCTTGTTTGGAAAACGACAGAAAGATTACTTCATAAAATTTTTATAAAAAGTCAAAAAAGGGTATAAATGACTTTAACCCATAGTCTAGGAAATAGTAAAAATGGTTTGAAATACATTTTCAAGAAACAAATATGTGGATGATAAAGAGGTCACAGTAGATACTCACGTATAAACAACCTCAGATAATAAAAAGATTATAAAATTAACCCTTATCTTGTACTTTTACTTGATCAAGGGTAAGTTAACCTACTGTATAATAGTTAAATAATTTTTATTAAATTATACAAAAACCACATACATAAATATGATATCATATAAGATCTTATAATATTGTTTTGTCATTAATATTTCAGCAGTATCATTATTTCGGGTGTCAACTTATTTGTTTTCCTATATATGTTTTGCTACGTAAGTCATGTTTGTTATGGATGGGATGTATTTGATTCATATACATAATGATATTAAGTTTTTAAACATTATTTTTAATCATAAAATGAAAATTATTCTTGAATGATTACGATGGGGAATGTATCTCATCGCGTTCGTGGAGACGGTAATCCACACGTACGCACGAGCAACAATATCATTCTATTGATGGTGAAATTGTATGTAATTTGATGGTATATCATATATATAGAATAATTAACATGTTATATTTATTATTTACATCAATTATACTCATTATTATCCCCATCCAAATAATGAAGTGTTGAATAACAAACTACACCACGACGTGGAGACGGTACACCGTACGTACACACGTATGGTGAATTTTTCACTCATAGGATGCATAGAATAATGAATATGGTTGTACCATATTTATAATAAAATCATAGTATGTTTAAGGTACTGGAGTTATTTTTTTTATGGAAACAACAAAGAAATAGGAAGTGTAAGAAGAAAATAACTTTGAAAGAGGTGATGAAATTATTACCTCTTCTTCAGGTGCTTTCATTTGATTTGATCAAAAAGAATCCTTAGGTTAGATTTATGATAAAAGTAAGGCTTATAGGTTCAAGTTAGGGTATTTTGAATGATATTTGAGTAGGGTTTGTCCGATCCAAATGGATTCGTTGGTGTGATTTTGAGAGAAGGGAGAGTACCCTTTTATAAGAGAGGTGAGGGTCACTTTTGGAAAAGCTTGAAATATTATTTTATTATACAATAATATTCGGTTTATAATGGCTCCAAAATAATTTATTTCGATTATAAGGTAGGGATGGGTCTAAAACATCTCAACCCATAGGTTTTATATAGGTTTAGGTCACCATATTAACCTTATCTTTTAGATTTAACTCTTAGTTAAATAGTTTAACATTTATCTTGTATTCTTGTATTATTATAATAAATGGTTAATAAAACTACTATAAAAAGACAAGAGAACCCCAAGTGGTTAATTATGGATATATATAACCTTATATAAGTCCTTTGGTCGAACCTTATATTTTTAGGAATATTATATCAATTGATAATATAGTATTTATTTAAAAACGCATTTATGTCAATTTTGACACTATTTGGTATTTTGTTTTTGTGAAAGTCCTAAAAACTTTATCACTTCGAACAGAATTTATCCAATAAACACTAACATGTCATATTATCCTAGAAAATTATTTTAATTCATCATAAGTCTCAATTTACATTTATTTGGATATTTATAATACCAATTATTTTAATCTTTCATTAATAAGGTAATTACTACATCATCATTGTGTCATAAATAAATTTAATTATTTAATGTATAAAAATTATAATTAAAATACCAATATATAAGAAATTTTTTTATATTTCTAATTAATATTTATAGTCTAATTTATCTTATGTATAACCCTATATTAAAAATGGCTTAGTTATTAAAATTTGAATTTATCACTTTTAACTCCATTCAAAAAAATAATAATAAATGTCATAATCTAATCCCAGTGGATAAAATGGATCATATTTTATTCCTAAGGTTGATTTTGGTCGAAATAAACTTATCTAATAGAATTATGACATGTGTTATAGTAATTATAATAACATATTTACCTTTAATTACCCTATTTACTTTTAATCGTGGTAAATAAAAGTCAAAAGTTACTATTCACAAAAAATTATTTTCACCATATTGAATCAAATTTTACTTACTGATGTTAACCGTGTATCTCATATTTTTTAAATTCAATTCACATAAAAGGTAAAATTACGTTTTATGCAAATTTGCTAACATACCTAGAAGGTGGGTAAAATACGTTAAAAAATTCAATAAAATTTTATACATCTAATTTTGTTATAAAATGAATAAAATTAATTACATTAAAATTATATAGGTATTATGTATCTATTTTTACCTAAAATAAATTTAAATAAAACAACTAATTATTTAAATAAAAAGTAGGTTTTAAACAATAATGCAGTGTTTTTCACTATTTATGAAAAATTGAATATTTTCAGAAAAATACTAAAACTTCACCCTAAGATAATTTTGATATTCCAAATCCAAAAATGAAGTCCATTTTGAAAAATATGATTTATAAAATTTCAAAAAGTCGGTATTACTATTCATAACAGCTAGTTTGATTGGTCGTGGTGTGTTAGAACTCAAAGTTGCATACAACACAAGCTATTGTATTATTCAAAGAGAAACGTACCGTGGAAGCTTGGGGTGTTACCTTCCATACCACCAATAATACTCTCGAAGGTCTCTGTACATCTTAGTAATGCCATGATGAACTAAAAATGGAGAGCTTTGAGCCTCACACAATAATTCTTTTTTTTACTGGGAATCCCAAGGCACACACAACCTTTTACCAAATCTTAAAACACAATCTTTAGCAAGGTTAAATTATAGAAACATACCTATTTTAACCAATTATACCTTTTTCTATATCTCATAGTCTTCCTTCTGTGCTTTCTTAATTCTGTCTGATAATGATTACAACACTAAAACTTAAAACAAAATAGAGGTATTTCCAACACCAAGAACTTCTAGGCCAAAATTCATCAAATCATTAATCAAGGGATCATGTTCCAAACGTAATATTGTTAATGACACCTGATGTTTTCAACTCAAGGCATCCACAACTTTGTTTTCTTTTCTCAGATGGTAATTGATCATGCAATCATAATCCTTTATCAGTTCAATACATATTTTCTGCCTCAGGTTTAATTCCTTTTGAGTGAATATATACTTCAGACTTTTATGATCAGTATATATTTGAAATTTGGCTCCATATAAATGATGCCTCTAAATTTTCAAAGCAAAAACCACAACTTCCAATTCCAAATAATGTGTGGGATAATTTAACTCATGAGGTTTTAGTTGTCTTGAAGAATAAGAAATTATCTAACCATTCTAGATCAAAACACAACCGAGTCCCTTAAATGAGGCATCACTATAGATGAAAAAAATCACCATTTCAGGAAAGAAAGGCCGAAACTGGAGCATGCACCAATCTCTTCTTTAGTTCCTGAAAAAAAACATCACATTATTCTGTACAAATAAATTTAACCCTTTTTCGCGTTAACTTAGTTATCAGGCTAGATAACTGTAGAAAGTTTTTAACAAACCATTGGTAATTACTTACTAATCCAATAAAATTACGGATATCTATAACATTTTTGGGTCTTGTACATTCATCAAACACTTTTGTTTTGGTAGGATCAACTGTTATTCCATCCTTATTTAAAATTTTCCCAAGGAAAGAAATTTTTTTCAACCGAAAATCACACTTTATGAATTTTACATATCATTTCTTTTCCTTTAAGGTTAGAAAAACAACCCTTAGATGTTTTTCATGCTCCCCTTTACTCTTATAAGATACCCAAATGTCATCAATAAACACAACAACAAACTTGTCCAAGAACTCATGAAATATTCTATTCATAAGATCCATGAATACAATAGGTGAATTAGTTAACCCAAATGACATAAAAAAATTCATAATTACCATATCTAGTACAAAAATCTATTTTCAGGATGTCTTTCTCCTTTACCTTTAGTTGATGGCATCCGAATCTCAAGTGAATCTTGGAAAAGTACTGAGCTCCCTGGAGCTGATCAAATAAGTCATCGATATGAGGACAATGATACTTGTTTTTAATATTGATGTTATTCAAGGCTCTATAATCAATTCAAAGTATCACGAAACTATATTTATTTTTAACAAACAAAACAGGTGCACCCCATGGTGAAGTGATAGGATGAATGAAGCATTTATCAAGCAAATCCTACAACTGATTTTTCAATTCAAGAAGTTTCATTTCAACCATTCAATATGGGGGTTTTGAAATTGGATTGGCATCAAGAATTAAGTCAATTGTGAATTAAACTTCCAAATCAGTTATGACACTGGGTAACTCATTATGAAAAACATCAAGGTATTCATTTATCACTGGCACATCTTTAATATGAACAGTTCCTCCATTTTTAAAAATATGAGTAAGATAACTTTCATTTACACCTTGCAACATTTTCTCATCTTTGTGATATGTTATCAATTGTATGGGTTCATTCTTGTATAAAAACTGAAACTCTTTATGAAAAACAAATTCTTTAGCTCTACAGTCAATCTTAACATGATAAACAGAAAACCAATCCATTCCCAGAATGACATCAAACTCTACTAAGGGAAAACAATAAAGTTTTTAGGTAAATTATTTCCATAGAACATAATAAAAATATTCTTATAATTCCTATTTACTATAATATTTCCCTCTAGTGTTTTAATAATAAGTTTCAATCTCATTTTTTGAGGAAACAGTTCTGATTTACCAGAAAATTTCTCAGAAATAAAGAAATGGTTATACCCCGTATTAAAAAAAACTTTAGAAAAATATGATTAAACAAATAAGGTACCTGATATATCTTCATTGGATATCCCAAAATCTGATGACGTAGTCGCAAAGTATCTCACTAAACCTTTCTGCTTATGGTCTGGCTTTTTTGCATCATTTAAATCTCTCTTTGGGGAGACATTTTCATAATGACCCATCTCACCACATTTAAAACATTTTACAGTTTTTTAACAGGATTATCCTTAGGATAATTTTCATTATAATATCTTTCCATATTTTCAAACTTACCACATTGAAAACACTTCCTAGTTTTGGTATGGCATTCCCTCGGGTGCTTCTTTCCACACTTTTGACAAACTAGAAAGTGGATTTTATTACCATCAGATTTCATTGGTTGATTCTTACCCATAAATTTCCATATGGACATCTTATTATCCTTATTTTCAAAATGCATGTGATCATTAGAAAATTCCATATCTACCTTCTTAGCACATTTTACAAGTTTCTCATAACTTTTTAATTCACAGGAGGACAACGCCCTTCGATACCTTGGCTTAAATCCCGAGTAAAAGCGGTTGATTTTTCTATCAAGATCCAGAATAATATTTAGAGCATACCTCACTAGTCGGGTGAAGTTAACTTCATACACAACCATTGAATCTTTCTCCTTTTTCTTCAACTCAAGGAATTTATTCTCCATCCTAAGTCACACCACCTTAGGAAAATATTTTTCAATAAAAAGAATTTTAAATTCATCCCACTCTAAGGCATAAATATCATCTCTACACCTAATATTCTTTACCATTGACCACAACTGATCAGATTCACCTTCAAAAAAATAAATGGAAAGACTTACCCTTTTATTATATGAACATACTATAACATCTAATATCTTTTCAATGGCTTTAATCCAACCTTCAGCCGCTACTGGGTCAGAGGATCCATTGAAAGCAGGAGGGTTTTGTCTCATAAAACATTACACTATTGTCATGTTCTGTTGTGGTACCTCTGATTTTTCTCTTGCATGGATTCCACCACCATTTATTTCCACCTTTAGATGACCCATTATTTT
The DNA here is from genome assembly GCA_963277665.1 of Viscum album. NCBI lineage: Eukaryota > Viridiplantae > Streptophyta > Magnoliopsida > Santalales > Viscaceae > Viscum > Viscum album. The sequence goes on from OY728139.1 coordinate 294,262,331, forward strand.
CATAAACTACTCGGTTCTAATCCTTACCATTCCAGGTTGAAGATTCAGAATGATTTAATTCTGTACATGCCTATCCTCTTCAATTTCCTTGTTTATTCAATAGAAAACCATTCTGAACAAACATATATTAGTTAAAGAAACATGGTAATATTTAAATTCTATAACATTTCAAATTAATCATAGAGTAAAAATCATTTATGGTCTTCTATTAACATCATTCTAACCCCTAAAGTTATCTAAACCATCCTATAATACCAATTATAAGGACTCAACCTTATTACGTTACATAACCTTGAATTTAGTAAAGAAATCACTTCCTTTAACATTGAGTATATTTTCAATTTCATAGCTTTAGATAATTGGGAAATAATACATTCATAACATTACACATTAATACAGAGTGAATAATATAAAAATAGCATTCATTTCTCCCAAAATATAATACTTTTAAAATAAAACATGAGTTCTTTGACAATTATTCAAACATTTAACATGAATTAATTTTTTGTCTTAAAAATCCTCATAACTTGTAAAAATAATTTTAAAAAACTTGGGATGAGCACAAAAATCTCATTAAGGTATAAAAAAAGAAGGAAAGAACACATTAGTCCATGAATACTTTTATCATATGAAATCATTTTCAAAAGACATACTTGTCACCCTTATATACTTACTTTGTAAAACATTAGATTTCCACAAGATCCCTACAAAATATAAGAACATAAATAGAACTGTAAATTTATCTTGGGTCATTACTTACATAATCTTGGAACCCTCTCAGCTACCTTATAATTTGTAACTCTCGTGGCTACATTACAATTTGTGTAACAATCGCAGTTACACTTGGAGTAACCATACGACCGACATACAACTTACACATACCCAATGAATTGGAGGGAGATATATGTCCCAATATTAAGCATAAACAATTACCAATAACCATAACATAATCATAAAACATGAATAATTTCAAAAAAACATTTCTTTTGAATTTTTTAAACCAAAATTTTAAAAGAGGATTTTAAAAGGAAATCCCCTTATAAATATCATAAAATTCAAGTTATAATTAATATAGTGGATATAATATGTATATATACTATAAATAAAAATAATTAAACATAATATAAAAAAAAAATAACCACACAAAAAATTTTAATTCCTCATAAATAACGAAGTAGAAGGTTATCCCAAAGAATGGAAATCGGGTTAAGAATTCCCTATCCTCGGGTTTGTCTTACTTAAAAATCATTTAAAACTTATGTATAATGATTAAAATAGTATTATTAATATCTTAAAGAAACATATTAATCTTTATAATACCTTATGTGATCATTTCATTGCATCATTTCACCCTTTAATTATTAGTATTTTGTTCCTTGCGTTGTTTTGGGTGCGTTCTTTACATGATTTCCATGATCGGTTCATGATGAATATTCTTGTCGATTGGAAGTGAAACTCCAGAATTTAAATTGAGTGATATTTAAATGTTTCCATAACCATAAATTATACCATTTATCGTTTTGAATTATGACATGAGGATGATTCACATGTTAGAACATTATTGATATTTGTTTAGGTTATTTTGGAGATTCTTCGATCGTAGAGAACTCATTTCATTTTATAATTTAGTAACATGTGTAAAAAATGTTTCCATAACCTTATATAAGATATAATACAAAAATTGTAATCTTTTTCAACCAAAAAATGGTTTCATGACCTGTATTGAATTAAGTAAAAGAAATTGAAACCACATCGTCCTTGATGTCGGTAAATCGACACATCACGTACGATGTTTTAATTGTTGAATAAGTGGGAGAAGAGAAGAAGTATAATGGTGAGTCTTCCATAAACATGATGAAATATAGAAAATTTAAGATACTCAATCATTCATGAATATTTTATAGGGGTAGGTGAGGAAATAAGAAGAATATAAAATAAAATGAAAAGAAAAGAAAGAAAACAAAAGAGGATGTTAACCTCTTGATCTCTTCTCCTCAAGATCCTTCTAAAGGCCTATGAATTTGGAATTTTGGTGAGACCAGTAGATCTAGGACGTGGGAAAGAGACTTGGGAGGATTATTGGGTAGAAAATAGGTAATTATCAAGGCTTTATAGGTGTGGGAGGAAGAGGGAAATGAGGGTGGTATTTATAGTGGAGGAGAGGAGGTATTTTACATTATTTTAGTCATTATTATAATATTTATGATCAAGACTATGAATAGTCTTAATTAATGTGAAAAAATAGTAATAATGGAATGTGAGTTTTAAAAAATTGGGCTTACATCACTTATGATGTCATAAACAGTGTATTTAACTAATAATTTAAATATACGGTATTTTACCATATTTCACTATTCATAAAAAATTCAAGAATTTCAAAAACATTCAAAAAATTCACCCTAACCATTTTTCAATGTTTATAATTAAAAAATGAACTTAATTTTTTGAAAATAATTTTCTAAATATTATTAATTTAATTTTTAAATAAAATGATAATTTATTCAAAAATAACAATTTTAAATCTATAACCCATTTTTTAACACCTTGAAAAATTAATCAAGTTGAAATTATATTAAAGCCTTAATAAAATAAAATAATAATATAATTTACTATTAACTAGGGTCATATTACTATTCATATGACTATTCATACGGGTTTGTTAATATTTACCAAAAAAACAAGTTGGTCCTATCAGACTCAAAATAACTTACTGGTCACAATTGTAGATGATTGTTTTTTGAAATTCAAAACATAGAAGCAGAAAAATTATGTTTAAATGATAGTTATAAATATCTAATTAAAAAAAAGTTTCATTCATTTCAATTTATTATTAAAAAACTTGGGGTGTCATAGTTTGTGTGCTATGGCAGCATGGTTCTGATAGTCATGAGACATGGGAATGTGAGACACTGATGTGAGAGCAGTGGCCTCATCCTTTTGGCATGGAAGCTTCTTCATATGATTTTTTGGGAAAGAATGTTTTTATGGTTGAGTGGTTGTAACATCCCGATACTAATCTTACTGGTATTCCTTTAGCCTTGTTGTGGTTTTTCCTTTTCAATGAATGGGTATGGTTAAGAAGGAGTTGAGAGGATACCTATAATGATTACTTTAGAGATTTGTTGGACTCTCAGATTTAACTAACTTTTTCTGCAGGCTATAGGAGGGTTACACACTATGTAACTAGGTTACAAGACATGTAAGGGTTTTTGGAGGCAGGTCATGAAAGGCTTGAAGTTGTGAAGGTTACACATCATGACCACCATTTATACGACATTAGTTATTTAATGGATGGTTTTTAATTTGAGGCGATGCGTTTTTCAGAAGTTATGAGAATTAACTATTTCTTGACATGTATTGGGATTACATGTCATGAAATACCCTGACTGAGTTTTTTTAAATGGGCATCATGACTGAGATCTTTTCTTTCCTATGCTCCAGTTTCAACTCCCTCGACCCAAACCCTTCCCTAGGAGATATTTAAGCTCTCCTTCATTCCTCATATTAATCTCTTTTTCTTCCATTGTGATTTCAATGGATCATCATGAAGTTGGTGGATATACACTTCTTGATGTTTGTTCTCATTTCTAGGTTGAGTTTCTACTTCCTCTATACCTTTGTTCTCATTTACTGGTGTTGTTGCGAGTGTTATGTTCTGGGAAAAGGTAGGTGGTTCCTTCCCATATGGCCAAATTTGTTAACCTTGGATTTCTTGATTTATTTCAACTATTGATTTAAATTCAACTGTTCAAACTTTGTTTCAATAGATTTGATAAAACCTAGTTTCAATGTATTGGGAGATTTGAAATGGTTTGACATGGAAATTGGGAAAACCCCTAATTTTGTTGAATTGGGGCTTGTTTATGGAAATTGATTGATTTAAATTATTGAATTTAAATTTTAGATTTTATGAAAATGTTTTCAATTAAAAATTTTAATGTAATTTTGAAAATAAATTGTGAAATTCATGAAATTGGTTTTTCATGGATTTCAAACTTGTGAAAATGGATTAAAATGTTTTGATAGAAACAAAGTGGTTTTATCTTATAAAAGAGACATGTTTTTGATTAAAACCCATTTTGGTATTAAATAGAAAATTATCATTTTGAAATGTAAGAATGAGATTTAATTTTATTTTAAGCAGTATTAAAATAAATTTCCCATCATTGGTTTTGTAAGATTGCTTGCAAGCCTTAGGTATTTGGTATGTTATTTGGAAACACCCTATGCTATTACAACATTATAAAACATACATGCAGTGGGTCACATCCCCAATGAGAGGGTGGTGAGTCTCCTCTGGCCAGTGTTAGGGGGACATGTGTATACACATATTTCTAAGATCACTTAGAGAGTGTGGAGTCTTGTAGCTAGAAATACTATCAGACGTTTCGGAAGATGACCATGTTGCTCGCTTGTTATTTATATTTGAGATATAAATGTATGCCAATGTTTTAAAACTACTTTACACGCCTTATGAATTTATATAAACTATTTTATATAAACGTTTTATTTAATCCATTTTTTTAGAAATATTCTATCATTTTCAAAGCCTTTTCATAAAGTAATTTCCATCATTTTATATTTATAGAATGATTTGTTTAAATATGATTTAATATTCCAAACTTGTTTACTTTTAAAATTGAAAGGAATATTTTGGTTAATCTACCTTTGGAAACTGTTATGGAATCCTTGGTGAGACCCCTCTTGGTTTTTTAGCTCACACCCTACTTGTTCTTTCAGGTGTTTGTAGATATCTCCTTCCAGTTTTGAGCATGGGGAAAGGATCACTTGGAGGTGGATCTAGATATTGAACTTTGGACTTGGTGAGTTACGTCCTTAGAAACTTGGGGCGTTTTAAATTTATTTTGGTTCTTGGTTTGTAGTACTTTGGGATTTAATTCCTTATTGAATTCTCATACATTACTCATAATGAAGTTTCTTTTGTTATGAATACTACCATGTCTCTTCTGTTTCCACATTTTTTGGGGAAAATTCATTCTCACTTGCATTTTTTATGGTTCTAGATGATAGTCACCGACCCATGGGGACCAGGAACACACTTCGGGCTATTTCAGGCCTGTCTTGGTTATCAGGTTACCAGGGTACCCGAGCTAGTTCATGACATATATTTAGTTCAACTCGACAATTGATTATGGGGGTTTCAATGTGTTTCAAAATCATTCATGTTGGGTTCACCATTATTGTTCTTAATAGAAACTCCCAATCTTTCCCACATCCATAACTGGGTATAAAATTTCTTTCCAAAGGCAAGTGGTTAGTTGAGGTTTTAGAGCCAATGAAACTTAATAACTCACATTGGCTAAGAGGATGGGAGTTCAGGCTCATAACACTATTTTGGGAGGAATTATTGCCTATTCCAGGACTCTCTTATATATTAAAGATATTTGTTTGAATCTCTTCCAAATCCTGATACGTGACTGGTTACCCTAAAAAATGATCATAGGTTAAATCCTTTTATATGAAAAGGGTGATAATTTATGAGGTTATATGTATGTATTCTAGGTTCTTCATCCATTTCCCATTAACGGGTATCTTCTTGTATGTTGAATCTATAAAACCACACACTCTAGTGTTTTTTACCATCCAAGGAGGTGACAAATATTTAAAGTATGGGAATGAACCTCTATGAGGCATCCTATGTATCCCATTTATAAAAGGAATAAATACCCATTTAATTTTACAAACCTGTGTATTTTAATGTCATGTAGAAATGACATATACAAGGGAACTTAGGAACCTTATATTTAAGCTTGATCCTCGAGGAGGCATCCCACATATATTGGTTATGGAAGAAATCAGAGTTGCTATAGTTCAGTTACACCCTTGGGACTTGCCCTGAGGTGGATTCCCTTATACGTGGGTGTCCATATCATTCCACTAATCGTTGATTACACACTGAGGATTACCTAGATGGTGGAGATTTATAATGATAATGATATGACCATTTGAACTGCCTAAGCCCACGTGAGCCTTGTTGGGTGTGGTAAAAAAGGATAGCAAGTAATCAGTCCCACTTCATATGAATGTGAGACTTATGCACTAGAAAAAACCTTTGGATGTTTAATATGGAGCCTAATCCTTAGGAAGGTGTCCTACATATCCTAGATATGGCTAGAATTATAGTCATCATAGTTCAATGGATTTCTCAGTCTTCTGATGGATGAGGTAAAATGATCAAACCTTGGGAATGATTGGGTCCTGATGTTTCAAATGTTAGAGAAATAAAGGGAATTATATTGAAGTGGATGCCCATTTGAGATCAAGCCTTAGGGAGGAATACTAGATATCCTAGTTATTACTGGAGTCATAGTTCTCTTAGTTCTATTTTATCGAGGCTTACACACTGAGGATGCCTTAGTATGGAGGATATATCATATTATGCCATTAATCAAGTCTTACACATTGAGGTTTCCCTTTGGGTATTTAATATGGAGCTCAAACCTTAGTAATATGTCCTACATATATTGGTTATAGAAGGAATTAGATCCATTATAGTTCAATTGATCATGCCTTACACACTGGAGTTTCCCTATATATGGGGGGCATATCATATTATGCTACTGATCGGGGCTTACACATTGAGGTGTCACTTTGGATATTTAATTTTGAGCTTGATACTTAAGAAGGCGTCTTACGTATCCTAGTTTTTGTAGGAATTAGATTCATCATAGTTCAATTTATCAGGTCTAACACACCGGCATTTCCTTAATATGTGCACTGGACAAGGTCATCATGTACTAGGATGTTTTCTTGACCTGGCTTGGTTGTTTTCCTGACCTACTTGACTGACTGCCTGACATGCCCTGATTGTCTTCATAACATGTTGGAGGATATCTAGAAATGTCTTTGTGTATCACATACATGTCCAAATATAATCATATGATCTAGTATACTTTTTCAAAGGATGTTTTATAATCTGAAAGTCATATCCAAAGGCCAAAAAATGATCAAGGTTGACATGTCTAGAGGAATTCCTTTGATCCTGGATGACATGTCTTATAGCACCCCAAACATTTTATGATATGTTTCTATTAAATACTTTCAATTAATTAGAAATCCTATATTTCATGAAGCACTGAGTCTCTATGAAAAAACACTTGGTTATTTATAAGAGATAGTCATAGCCTATCCATTAAACTCAAAATTTCCAATTCTATGTTTTGAATTTCAAAAAACAGACATGCACAGTTTTGATCAGGGTGATATTTGGAGTCTCGTAGAATCAAATTAATTTTTGGTGAATAGTAACTTACCCATATGAATAGTAAATTACCCTTATGAATAGTAAGTTACCCTTATGAATAGTAATATGACCCTTATGAATGGTAACCTTACCCATTAAAGTGTAACTAAAATTTAGGCACATTAAAAATGAAGATGAATATTTTTAGTGGTGGTATTTTTTGATTAAATGATGATTTTAATTAAAAATTAAATTTCACATATTTAGATTTTTTCTGAAAAATGGATTTCGTTTTTAGATTACAAATTTCAAAAAATGGTTTGGGTGATTTTTTTGGGATTTTTCTGAAATACTTGAATTTTTGGAGAATAGTAAAATATGATAAAATATGATAAATGCTAAATACATGATTTATTGAGTCAAAGATGATGTCCTGATGATGTAAGAACACTTGGTTAGAACTGACATGAAATTATTAGTATTTTTGTTCATGTAATCATCACTATTTCTTTTCTTATGAGAAAATAATAAACTAATGATTAAAATTTTAGGAAACCCTCCTCCCCTCCACTATATAAGCCACCCCTCACCCCCCTCTTCATCTCACACCACTCAAGATTTTATACTTTCCTAAGTTCTACTAAATACACTTCCCAATAACTTACCCCTCTTACAATGCCTACTTATCACACCAAAAGGACAAAAATAAAGTTCTTAAGGAGATTCTCAAGGAGGAGTACTCAAGAGGTGAACCTCTCTTCATTTTTCTTTCAACTTCTTTTACAAGTTCCATTATTTTGTTGCTCTATCCTCACATACCATCATTAAAATGATATGATAATTATAGTACCTTACATGAACTGTTATTTTATTATTCTACTATAATATTCCATTATCATCTCTATTTCCCTCCTCTTAAAATAAAAATGAAAACACTATCTGAGATTTGTTAATTTATCACATTCAAGGACGAAAAGTTTTCAATTTCTATTACATTCTTCAATACTGGTCATGAAACATTTATAATGGTTGAAACAGATCATAATATATATATTTTATCTTATCCAATGTTCTGGAATCCTTACACACTCATAATATAAAATAATAACACAAAACAAGTTCATTATGTACAAAACCGCCAAGTTAATCCAAGCATTTGTCATTAAATTTTATCTAATGAGTCATATTCATGGTATATAACTGAAATAATTATAAGATTATTTATATATATTTAATGTCAATAATAATATATATTTACAATTCTTAGTGTTTAACCACATTTAAAATGAACTTCTATTCATGAATACAAGTAAACTGAACATGAAAACCACGGAACAAAATGCCTACAAAACAATAAAATTGAACCTCATAAACCCATAAAAAAGGACATTAATGAACATAACAAGGTTACACTAAATAAATTACATGTATATAAGGTTATATAATTATTTAATGAAGCTAAATTTCATTATTCAGGTCATTAAGATCAATCTAAGTACACATTTGGGCATAAGGTAAGGTGTTCCTCATTTCACTTTTAATTTTATGAGATTTTCATTGTTCGTAACTTATTTCTTATATGTGGTGTATGTGTACTATAATTTGATATATAATATCATTATTCTCTTTATATCCATGGTATTCTATGATTAATTTTGTGATTATTAAATTTTGGTCTTACGATTCGATTGATTATAATGTGGTAAGTGACTTTGTCTCAATTCCCATTTCATTGAGACATACTTGGTATTGTGAACCTAATATTTATTATGTAGTGTATCTAATTCCCCTTTGAGATAATTTTTCATTTAAAATTATAATTCTATTGAATATCCATTTTCTTGTATCATGGATATGATTATTTCATTAAGTCGTATACAATTACACATACGGTGATTATTTTGAATGCTATTTTAACTAGGGAAATATTGATGAATCTGTATCCTCTATTCAATAAGGATATCAAAAATAAACATTATTATTGTATTAAATATTTTTATAAAGAATTATTTGTACTGGTAGTGATAGGAATATCCCGCTATAGCCCCTTGATTCATCAACAGGTCTCATGAGACAAATCAGTTGACGACAAACTCTTCGAGTTTGTTTCCAAAAATTGGATGGTTTTTTAACCACAAAATTAAAATTTCTCGATGGTATAATAGTTCATGTACCAGATACATGAATTCTAAATAATAATCACTCTCTTTATTCAGTATTCAACTTTTACTTTCCATGAGGTTTTCACTATGACAAAATCTATGGGTGCATTTTTTATTCTTAGCATATCGATGGCATGTGTTTTCATTTATTCACCATGTATTACTAGTTATGTCTAATTGATTATGATTCAATTATTTTTGATTTATTATTCCACTATATATAACCCTTACTAAGAATTTGAGATCACCCTTATTATGTTTCCTTTCCCCAGGTTATGAAGAAGATAACCTTGAATAAGCTTTCAAGGAGGTAGTTTATTTCAGTTTATTAGTTATCATGTTGTATTTTATATCTTTGAAAATGTACTTTGGGTATAATATATGTAATATGGTCTTCCAAGAATGCTAAAATAATTGGTCCTTTGGGATTTTATTTCCTATAATTAGGAAAATATAGTAAAGTAATGCACCGGCCCTAGGTTTCTGGGGTCGAGACATTACAGTTGGTATGAAATGAGTTTTAGCAACAACCTTGGAAACTAGATTTACAAAACATAGTTTAGAGTAAATAAACCTAAGATATACTTTGAGGATATGCATAGAGTAACATATTCAAATTTTGGTAAGGTATAGACTATGTGAGTCTTCCTAGAAAATACATCCATGTTTGAATACTACAAGTGGATGTGGTTCTAGAACAGATGCACCTAGGTTTAACAACTCCAATAAGGAGTTTCAGGCTTGACACAGGGTATCTTGGTACATGAAAACGAACCTTACTGTTCACCTGGTTTGACACTCCAAGGGTATATTCTTAGGATAATTCACATTTTCTTTACAAACCATTATAAAGGATTTAAAAGTAAACAGAAACAATGTTTATGATTATGAGATTAGTTGTGCATAAATTTTCAGAATTTGTTAAGTGTTTTCTAGTTAGAAATTAGGAATTATGGCCTAATTTAGTGTATTCCATTATTTAGTGATGGCGCCTAATAGAATAAGGGGAATCAATACCCACAGACAATATAGGGATTTCCCCACTAAGCAAGTCAACACGGTCAGTGTTGGATCAGATCAGATCCTGACCATATTGGGACAAATTACTTAGGTTGTGATGAATAACCATGCTACACATGTATTGGATCATCTCATGTGAAAAAATACCCTATCTTTTAGTGGGAATACTAATGCAGTGGTATTTGATCATTGAATAAAGTCCCTTAAAAAGATATTTATGGCATTAATATGCAATGAAAATGAAAATGTAGTACTGAAAGTATATTTCCCCAAGGGTGATGCTGATCAATAGTGGTCCTTGATCCAGAATACCATAAAGGAAGAAGAAATAGAAGATATTTAATGGATAAAATTTAAGGAAATATTCTTAGAAAAATACCCCCTCGTGAAAAATGAACTGATATGAAGAGGAAATTCCTTAGCCTAAAGAAAAGGGAAGAAGAGAGTGTTTTAGAGTAAGAGGCTACCTTGGAAAGATTATCCAGGTATCCTAAGATTGCATACATGATTTGGAAGAAAATATTGATCATTTATTTGAAGGACTTATGCCAAGTCTTCTAAGGGCACTGGCTTCTCAAGCATTTTCATCATATGATGAAATTATATTAAGTGCCATAAAAAAATAGAAGGAATTTGTTAGATCAAATTTTTTTAAGGGAAACCAAGATAAGAAGCGGTACTCTGATAACCATGGAAAAGTTGAGACTCCAAATAATAAGAAGGGAACAAATAATTTTCTATTATGTGAGAACTATGGAAATAATCATAATGGTAAATGCTTGAAAGGCACGAGAGTCTTCTATAAGTGTGGAGAAAAGGGTCATCAATCTAATGAATTCAAGGTAAAGGAAAAAGTAAATGATGTTCAATGATAAAATTTTAGGGATATGGGACACTATTCAAATGAGTTTCCTAAGAGCCAAAAAAACTTTCCTCAAAAAAGGCCATGAGAGAAAGGGAAAGATTATGCGATTACAACTATGGAGGTTGAATTTTCTAATGATGGGGTGGAAGGTACTTTAATTATTTCCTTAAACTTAGCCAATGATTTATTTGATTCTAGATAATTATATTCCTTTATATCTTCCTAGTTTTCCAAGAAAATTATACATTTTCAATTTTATTTAATAAAGGAGTTGTCAGTCAAAAATCCTAAGGGAAGTATCATTGCAACAAACAAGTGTCAGTCAGTCCCCTTTGTGACACAAAAATGTACTTTAGTTGCTAACCTTATCATAATACCTATGATTGACTTTGACATAATTTTTAGTATTAATTGGATTTAAAATTATGATGCGAAAATCTATTGCAATAAGAAGGAAGTTATAATTTTTGAGAATGATATAGAATCCCTTATCTTTAGAGTAGAAACATCATGATTTAGATCTTATCCAGATACATCTTCAATGTATCTTCTAAATGAAATTCTTATGGGGGAAGAGAAAACATAATATATGGATATTCAAATTGAATATGTAACTATTGTGCAAGAATACATTGATGTTTTTATATAATATTTAACTAGATATCCTCTAGAGTAAAAAGTTGAGTTCTCTATTGATTTAATTCTTGGTGAAAGACCTACGTCAAATAATCCTTATAGAATGTCTAGTGTGGAATTAGTAGAACTCAAGAAAAAACTATAGGAATTGAGTGATAAAGGATTTATCTACCCTAGTATTTCTCTACGAGGATCACCTATTATCTTTATCAAGAAGAAATATGGATCTATGAGGCTGTGCATTGACTACAGTGAGATCAATGCTATTAAGATAAAAAAAAGTATCCTCTTTCTCACATTGATGATTTATTTGATCATCTTTATAGAGCCCAATATTTTTTGAATATTGACCATCGATCTGGATATCATCAGCAGCATGTGAGGACTAAATATATTCCTAAGAAAACATTTTGAACCAGTTATGGGAATTATGAATTTACATTAATGCCCTTTGGAATGACTAATGCACCCTCGGTTTTCATGGATCTAATAAATATGGTTTTCAAGGAATATCTTGATGATTTTTTTGGTATTGATCAATGATATCCTAGTATACTCACAAATCTATGAAGACTATGAGAATCACTTACAGATAATTCTAAAAACTCTTAGAAGAAATGAATTATATGGGAAGTTTAGTAAGTGTGAATTTTAGCTTCAACCAGTTTCTTTTCTTGGCCATCTTTTCTATAAGCATGGAATTTTATTTAATCCCATGAAGACAAAGGAAATACAATAATGGACCATGCCAATGAACATAACCTAGGTACATAGTTTTATTAGCATAGAAAGTTACTATCAGTGTTTCATTCATAATTTTTCCAAATTGGATAACCGGCTAACCAAGATCACACGCAAAGCGGTTAATTTTTTATGGAAGAAAGAATGTACAGAATGCTTTGAATAATTAAAAAGAATATTTTCAATGCTTCAATTTTGACTCTTTAATTTGGAAATGATGTATTTGTGATATACAGTGATGCATCAAAGAATAGGCTGGGTTTTATCCATATACAAAATGATAAAGTTATTTCTTACACATCAAGGTAGTCTAAGACTCTTGAGAAAAATTATTCAACTCATGATCTTGAGTTAGAAGCCGTAATCTTTGCTCTGAAAATATGGAGACATTATCTCTATGATGAAATATGTGAGATATATATAGACCATAAGAATTCGAAATACGTTTTTGCATATAAATAACTCAATATGAGGAAAATGATATGGATCAAGTTACTCAAAGATTATGATTGTTCAATATACTACCACCCATGAAAGGAAAAATAAGATAACAGATGCATCAAGCAGGAACGCTCATGGAATTTTGAACCAAATGAGGATTAGGAGAGATCTGATATTCATGGATCTGCTAAAGATGGATATGGGAATTGCTAAGGAAGGGGAAACATATTTCCTTTTTCAAATTATTGGTAAACCATATTTACTAGAGAATAAATAAATCTCTTAATATGATGATGATAATCTAAAAAAAAAAAATTAAATATATTAAGGATTTAATGTTGTTAGAATTTGTGTACGAGGATGGAGTTCATAAATCTTGGAAGAGGTTATTCATTCCATCAGCACCTAAGATAAAAAGGGAACTATTAGATGATGTTCATAGCTCAAATTTCACTATACACCATGGTACCACAAATATGTATAGATATCTGAAGGAACATTTTTGGTGGGATAACATGAAGTGAGAAATTTCTAACTATGTGTCAAGGTGTCTAGTTTGTCAGGAAGTGAAGGTTGAGAGAAAAAATACTATTTGGGTCATGAAACCTCTACCTATTCCTATATGGAAGTGGGATGAAATTACGATGGACTTTGTCACATTACCACTTATGACACCTAGAAGGAATGATAAAATATGGAAAATTTTTTATTATCTTACAAAATTAGCATGTTTCCTTGATATAATAGAGGATTTTCCACTTGAGTGCATGGTAATACTCTCTATTAATGAATTTGTAAGACTTCATGGTGCACTATTATTGATTATGTCAGATTGACATCCTTAGTTTACATCAAAATTCTAAAAAATTATTTACAAGGCCTTGCATACTAAGCTTCATATGAGTACTTCTTATCACCCTCAAACTGATGGACAGTCTGAAAGGACTATTCAAACACTATAACACATGTTGAGATCATGATATCTTGACTTTCAAGGTTTGTGGGATTAATAATTGCCTTTGGTGGAATTTTCTTATAATAATAGTTTCCATTATAGCATTATAATGGAACCATATGAAGAATTATATGGTAATAGGTGGTGAACTCCAACTTGTTGGGATGAAGTTGGTGAGAGGAAACTTATAGGCTCATAACCTATTGAAGAGAAAACTGCAAAGGTAAAGAAAATTCAGGCCCATATTAAAGTATCCCAAAGTAAGAAAAAGAGTTTTGTAGACAAACCGAGAAAGGATTTGGAATTTCAAGTAGGATATCATGTATTTATAAATGTATCACTATGTATGGGTGTCTTGAGGTTTAGTAAGAAAGCGAAACTCAGCCCCAGGTACATCAGACCCTTTGAAATTATAGAAAGAATCAGAGCTGTAAATTACCGTATAGCAATGCCACCAAGTCTCTCCAAAGTTCATACTTTTCTCCACATGTCATTGTTAAATAAATACATTCCATACCAAATTCATGTACTCACCTATGAATAAATAGATCTAGAACATTATTTGTCTTACTATGAAGATCTTATCAATATTCTTGAAACTAGATATTGAGTATTGAGAAATCAGATGAATCATCTAGTAAAGGTTCTTTGGAGAAACCATAAAATGAAGTAAATGATGTGGGAACCTGAGGATGTTATGAAGAACCACCAACATATTTTTAGAGGTCTTTATACATGAGAAATTTTGGGGAAGATATTTCTGAAGGTGGGAAGAATATAACACCCCAAAAATTTTATGGTATGTTTCTCTTAAATACTTTCAATTCATTATATAGCCTATGTTTCATGAATAACTGAGTCCCTATGAAACATCACTTGGTTATATATATGATATAGTCATAATCTTTCCATTAAACTTAAAATTTCCACTTCTGTGTTTTGAATTTCAAAAAAAGGACATACACAGTTGTGATCAGGGTGATATTTGAAGTATGGTAGAATCAACTTAATTTTTGGTAAATAGTTACCTACCCTTATAAATAGTAACTTACCCTTATGAATAGTAACTAACCCTTTTGAATAGTAATATTAACCTTATGAATTGTAACCTCACCCATGAAAGTGTAAATAAAATTTAAGCACCATAAAAATGAAGATGAATATTTTAAGTGTTGGTATTTTTCGATTAAATGATGATTTCAATTAAAAATTAAATTTATCATATTTAAAAAATTATTTCTGAAAAATGGAATTCATTTTTGGATTCTACATGTTGAAAAATGGCTAGGGTGAATTTTTGTGATTTTTCTAAAATACTTGAATTTTTGGTGAAAAGTAAAATAGGATAAATTATGATAAATACTAAATACATGATTTATTGAGTCATGGATGATGTCCTCCTGATGTAAGCACACTTTGTTCAAACTTGGATTCACTTATTACTATTTTTTTCCTAGAATCATTACTATTTATTGTATTAGGAAAAAACAATAAACTAATGATTAGAATATTAAGAAAACCCTCCCCCCTCCACTATATAATCCACCCCACACCCCTTATTCCTCTCAATACACTCAAGCTTTGGGACTTGACTATTATCTGAAAAAAAACTTCCCAATCCCTACCCCCACATCTAAGACCTACTGGTCTCACTAATAGGCAAAAACAAAATCCATAAGGGGATTCTCAAGGAGGAGTACCCAAGCGGTGAACCTCTCTTCCTTTTTCTTTCAACTATTTTTAGAAGTTCCATTATATTGTTTTTCTATCATCAACTCCCCTCATCCAAATGCTATAATAATTAGATTACCTTAAATGAAGAGGAATTTTATTATGATAATGGAGTATTTCATAATCATCTCTCTTTCCCCCTCCTCTTATACTAAAAATGAAAACACCGTCTGAGATGTATTAATTTATCACATTCAAGGACGACGAGTTTTAAATTTCTATTATCATCTTCAAGAATAGTCATGAAACATTTATAATGGTTTTAAAAGATTAGAATATATGTATTTTATCTTATGAAATGTTCTATAATCCTTACACATTCATAATATGAAATAATAATACAAAACAAGTTCTTTATGTACAAAACCTCTAAGATAATCCAAGCGTTTGTCATTATCTTTTATCTAATGAGTCAACCCCATGGTATATAAACAAAATCATTATAAGATCATTTATATATCTGTAATTTTACTAATAATATATATTAACAATTCTATATGTTTAATCACATTTTAAACAAACTTACATTCATGAATATAAGTAAACTCATCATGAAAACCAAGGAAGACAATACCTCCAAAACAATAAAATTAAACCTCATAAACCCATAAAAAATTCCATGAATGAACCTAATAAGGTTAAAGTAAATAAATTACATGTATATGATGTTATTTAATTGTTTAATGAAGCTAAATTTGATTATTCAGGTCATTAATATCTATCGAAGAACACATTCTTGCATATGGTAAGGGGTTCCTCATTTCACTTTTAATTCCATGAGATTTCCATTGTTCACCACTTATTTCTTCTATGTGGTGTATGTGTACTGAAATTTGATTTATAATATCATTATTCTATTTATATTCTTGTTATTATGTGATTCATTTGTTGATTATTAATTTTGTGTCATACGATTTGATTGATTATGATGTGGTATGAGACTTTGTCTCAATTCCCATTTCACTGAGACTTACTCGGTATTGAGCACCTAATAATTATTATGTGGTGTATATATTTCCCCTTTTAGATCCTTTTTCATTTGAAATTATAATTATGTTAAATATCCAGTTTTTGTATCTTGGATATGATTATTTCCTTAAGCCGTATACCGTTATACATACGATGCTTATTTTAAATGCTATTTTAACCAGGAAAATATTGATGAATATGTATCCTCTATTCAATAAAGATATCAAAAAATAATATTTTTCTTTTAGTTAATCTATTTATAAAGAATTATTTGGACTATAAGTGATGAGTGGGGCCTGCTATAACCCCTTGATGCATCAACAGGTCTCATGAGACAGATCAATTGGCGACAAAATTTTCGAGTTTGTTTCCAAAAATCAGATGGGTTTCTACCCACAAACTTAAACCCTCTCGATGGTATAATGGTTCATGTTATAGATACATGACATAAAAATAATAAGTTATCTCTTTATTCAGTATTCATTTTTTAATTTCCATGATGTTTTAACTATGATAAAATCTATGGATGCGTTTTTTCTTCTCAGCCTATTGATGGCATGTGTTTTCATTTATTCACCATGCCTTATTAGTTATGTATAATTGACTATGATTCAATTATTATTGATTTTTTATTACACAAAATTTAACCCATACTAATCATTTTTACTCACACTTATTATGTTTCCTTTCCCCATGTTATGAATAATAGAACCTTGAATAAGCTTTTAAGGAGGTAGTTTATTTCAGTTTATTATGTATGGTGTTGTATTTTATATATTTACAAATGTACTTTGGGTATCATGTATGTAATATGGTCTTCCAAAATTGATAAACTAATTTTTCCATCAGGATTTGATTTCTTGTAATCATGCCATTATAATAAAGTAATGCACTGGATCTGGGTTTCTAGGGTTGAGGCGTTACATGTCTAGAGGAAATTTCATGATCTAAGCTGCTATATTAGGAGGGCATTTCAAGATCAAGGATGACATGTATGAAGGATGTCGCATGATCTAGAATGACATTTCTGGAGCACATCACATGATCCAGGATGACATGTTCGGAGTACATCACATGATCTGGATAACTTGTCCTGGTATCATCGTGGGACTTTTCTGACATGATTAGAGGGTGTCATGGGATCTTTATAGTAATTATGTAAGACTTTGTGAAACCTAAATTATATACACTAGTGTCTCCAGATGATTTGGGTGACATGTATGACGATATTGAAAAATCTATATTGTGTGCCTAGAGGGACTCATGATACCTGGGTGGCATTTCTGGAGGGCTTCGTTTGACTTGCATGACATTTCTGAAGGAAATTGCATGATCCAAATGGTATGCCAAGGGGACATCACATGACTTTTGATACATGTCCTAGTGCATTTTCATGATATGGATGAGTCATATGAAGCACATGAAGATCAACAAGTTTTTTTTGCACTAGTCTCTCATATTTTACCCATTTATTCTACCTTTTAATTGCATATGTGACTTAGATTTTTCGAGTGTTATCTTGTTTATTTTTCATGTGATTCATAATATATGTGGGTCATCCTTTTTATGACACAAATTTCATGAAAAAATTCCTTCATGTGATCTCAAGTTATCACATAGAGTTACTACTCAAGACTTGGGATCTCGTCTCAGGTTTTACAAAGAAGAAAACCATTGCAATTATGAGATTGGCCACTTTGAGAAATCCTCTCCTATAATCCCATGTGCAATCAATCGATGGATTCATTTTTTCTAATAAGGGGGGGGGGGTATTTATAGGCCTCACCCCCCAGTTATACATGGCCTTCTACCCCATGTATCACATAGATTCAGGTTAGATTTGGTGTCACACGCTTCGTGATATCCTGTCGTGGGTCACATATGGGGTGTTGTGTGACTTTCATTGATCATAAGATAGTCCCTTTAGTTACTCATTTATTTTAATTTGGATGATCGAAGGGGTATTTCCTAAACATGTGTCCATGTAAAGGAGCTTATATGAGATCAATTCGACATGTATATGGGCCTTTGCAAGATCATAATGCCTATTGAAAGGCTTTCTCATGACCTGAGGTGACTTGTCTAGGGCCTGCCATAGGACAAAGGTGCCCTGTGAAAGGGGTCTCAAGGGGCTATGATAGATTATTGAGGAGGTCCTCATGAGATCATTTGTGATGAACCTGGGTATATAACCCCATTCTTTTGAAATAATCTTATCTTCCCCTTGTAAGAAGCTCCCTTCATCTACTCTTTTATTTCCTTGTTTATTTCACAAGGGATGGGGATCACGTGACATCGTATGAGTGTTGTCAAATAGAAACACCATCCTCATCCATAATTTATTTTTTGACCTATAATGGGGAAATTTTGTGATTCATGAGAATTATCATGGAAAACCCTCTTTTTTTCTTATGGATTCGAAGGGGGAGCACAACACCATATGGACATGTCTAAAACCCCTCACTGGATGTGGGTGACATTCCAGTGGGATCTTTCATGATGAGGTAGACAAGTCACTAAGGTTTCCACAGTGTCTTACAAACTACATGGTCACATATTGTCAAGATTTATGTTCATGAATTGATTCTTCCTTTTATATATTTTCCTCTTATTTTACAAGGATTGTTTGATGGTTTGTTAGGGGTCCTCTGATTGAATAGTCGTGTGACATAGTGGAGTTCAATTGGTAGTTACCAATTGATAAATGAATATATTGGATTCCTTTGCAAGAACCATAGGATTTTCTAATGGGCTCTGTGAGATCTAAGGTTGATCATGCACTATGCATGGACTGTCTGCATAACCTTCATAATTTCTTGCGATTGCATGTTTTTTGGAGGTTTACACAATCTGAAAATTTTGGCCACCTTGTTCTACCTTTTATTTTTAGAAAAATTAATACCCTTATTTCAGGTGTTTCTTACCTTTTAGATTTTTCAATGTTCATTTGGAAGGTGTAAACCATCATATAAGACCAGAATTTTGGGGGAGCTATTCAAATGATAGAAGCCACATAATTGTGGGAAGGAAAGTAGAAAATATGAACTCATATATAATTCCTATCCAAAATAGATTTGATTATCTTGAGGATATATGTGGAAGATGTAACTAGCCTGGTCACTATGCTGAAGAATTTTTATCCTTGATTCTAGGTTAAAAACATCAGATAACTATGGAGGGGAAGGAGCAAAAATAAATCAAGGATGAGTGGCCACTCATTGTTGAAGTGGATCACATGGATTGTAATGGGTTCAATCCATGGATCCTTGAAAGTATATATTCATCACACATTACAAGAGATAATAAATATTAAAAAAATATTGAAATACATAATGGCGGTGTCATGAATTTTAGTATTGAAATCTCTCTAAAGATTAAAGGCATTCGAACTATTGAAATTGAGGCCAAAAAATTAAAATCAAATGATGTATTATTTTTCTATTGTCTCAAACATAATCTTATAAGTGTGGTTCAGAAGTGTGATAATGTAAATGAGATAATTTTTTAGAGAAATTTTTATCTTATCAAATGAATGAAATATGTAAATTTTATTTATTAAATTGAAAGGACATGTGGAAATATTTTACAGATTAGAGGATCAAAATATTCCTATTATATTAGTTTAAAAGATGAAAATAAATTTTTAAATTTAATGTTGGGTCATTTTTTTCATTGAATTTTGAGAAAGGTTTCCAAGGGTTATGTTTTGATGGATTTTACCCATTTCAAAATAGAAAGTGAAGAAGTTTTTGAGACATGATAGAAAATGAGAATCACTTAAGGGAGGCATAAAAGTATTTAGGTATAGAACACCAAAACTATTAAATTTATATATTTAGATTTGAGTGGACCCATGAGAAACAAGTCCACTCATAGGGATCCCTCTTTCATCACATTTATAGATTATTACTTAAAAATTATTAGTGAGATGTTTAGAAACCCAAGTCTATGGTAGTTAACTTGTTTAAAGATATCAGATGAATAGATGGATAAGAGGTGGGCCTGTGCATTATGAAATTATGATATAATAATGGGAAATAATTTACAAGTAAATATTTTAAATCCTATATTGAATAAATAAACACGGTATAAATCATCTCTATAACACTTAATATACTCCTGAAAAAATGGAGTTTCTGAGAGAAATAATAAAATTTTAGTGGAGATGAGAAGGGAAATGTTAGCAGAATATGGTCTCATTTTTTTGGGGAGAATCCCTGTGTACCTGTATTCTTATTTAGAATATATGTATGGTAAGAGATAATTATAAAATGACCTCCTATGAAATATGGTATAAAAGGAATCCCACTATGAAGTAATTTATAGTATTTGGAAGTCTCATATTTTATAAAAAAATTATATTCAAATCTAAGAAAGTTTGATGAGAAATATAAAGAGGGTATATTTTTGGGATACTTATAAAATTGGAAAGGATATAGATACTAGAATATAGACTCCAGAAAGTTTTCGAATACAGTTATGTGAAAATATTATGATTTCAAATGGTCCATATGTAATAGTTTTTGACCATGAAGGTAAAATGTCATGAATAATTATGAGGACTAAGGTATTGTTCAAGCAGAATCTGAGCCACATATAGTTAAAATTGTGTCAGATAATACCAGTGAAGAGAAGGAGGTTATTGAGAATAAAAATAGGATTTAAAGAGGTTTAGGAAGCATATGAATATAGAGAATATCAATAGAGAATAGTATGCACTTGTCCAGACCATAATAAAGATCAAATATGATGACAACACAATATATCCCACAAAAATAATATTGAGTTTCGAAACTAAGACCTCACTTATCTCTCAAGTTATTCCTAACCCAGTGAGAGAACCCTTTGATCATAATTGGTGTATTAGGTATATAGATGAAGAGTTTCTACAAATAAAAATAATACCACATGATATTTTATTCTCAAACCTAATGATAAAAATTTCAATGTAACTAAGTGGATTTCTCAGATCAAGTTGAATGATTAGGGAAAAGTTATATGGAACAAATATAAACTTGTATGAAAGGGGTAATCTCAAATAAAAGATGTTTATTTTGAAGATAAAATTTCTCTAATTATAAATTTAGAATCTATTAAGATGTTCCTTGTTTTGGAAGCCTATAAGCAGTACAAAATTTATAAAATTGATGTTAAGTTTACATTTTTAAATGGTGATCTAGAAGAGTAAGTGTATTTTGAGAAAACTGAGGAGTTTAGGCTTGATAATGATGGGAAATTTTCATATAAAGTGAATAGGTATATGTATGGATTAAAATACCCCACATGGTTTTGGTATTAAATACTGGAAAACTACTTGAAGGAGTTAAAATTCATCGAATTCCAAGTGGAAAACAACTCATATATAAAATAAATGAATATTTTTACACTTAATATAATTTTATATGACGGTGATATCATTTTTATAGGTGATCATTAGAATTATTACTGAGAATTTTCTAATCTAATAAAGCTTGAATTTTTGATGTCCATTCTAGGTGAGCAGAGACATTTCTTGGGATTAAAATCCATGAAAGAAGTGTTTTTCATCTCTTTATTTAAAGAAAAGGAATAGAGAGAACTATTGAAGAGGTTTTACATATGTAGAGGAATAAACATCAGTGTTTACACCCATTAAAATGGGATTAATATTTTCTAATGATTCTGGATGGGTGAGTGTAAATCATATAGATTTTAGAATATTGATTGGAATCCATCATTATCTAACAAATTTTATGATTGATGTTGTTTATGTAGTGATTTATTTTACAAGATATCAAAGTAACCCAAAGGAATCAAATATTATAAATTATTATGGTTTTAAGATATATTAGAGTGATTATGAGGCATTGGTGGATTTATAGTAAGAGAAATAATATGAATCTATCTGAATTTATAAATACTAATTAGATAGGTAATTATAATGAAATAAGTTCCACTACAGGTGGAATTTTTATATTGGGAGATAGTTGTGTGATTTGGCACTATAAGAAATAGAACATAATCACATTGAGTGCTATAGAGGCTGAAGATGTTTCTTATACTTTTTATTGTACTCATATGATTTAGATGAAGGGGAATATAGATAATTTGGGGGTGAAAATTAAGAAACCTCTCATAATTCACTATAATAATCAAAGTGCTATAGAACTTTATAGAAATTATATGAAATACTCAAAGTATCAGCAAATTGACATCTGATATTATTTCATCAATGTTAATTTGGTAGCTAGAGACGTCATGTGATATCCCGATCTAGAGTCCACTTGACCAATTCCCAATACTGGTGCACCATAGGAACTTAGGTGAGCCTCCCTATATGCCCAATACTACCAACTAGTAGTAGGGATCTATAAAGGTGTTGTGTGGAGACTACAACCCAATATCTAAGTGTGAAATAATAAATAAGTAACTGATCATCATAAAAACCCAGAGAATGCAGAAAGAGTAAATAAACTAAACAAGATATAATGAAATGGAATGAATGCATACATGTATATAAGACAGATAACCCAATAAAATTATCAGCCATAATAAACAAAAAAATACCAATTCTAGAAAATATAATTACCCAAACTACAAGTCTCACCCCTAATCTCATGATCACACTTGAGCTATTCTAGCTCAAACACTTAATGACAGGACTCCGCCCAACCTGAACCTCCACCCTATGAGAGTCTCCTTGGGTAACCCATTGTAACGATGTCTCGAGAAAGGTGTGAGTGAATAAATCAATAGGGTATCATCCATCGAGTCTTTTACGTACCAGTAATGAATTGATATGTTTATCTAACATGCTCAATTTAGAACCCAAAATAAACTATAAAAAATATATAAATAATAAACCACTATCGAACCTCAATCCCAATACCTTGATCAATGATATATGATTTGGATAGTGTTGGAGTGTCCTTGAGCACATCATGATATCATGATAGTCTTGCGAATACAACATCCTAAGGAGTAACCCAAAAACCCATAATGATCAGGCTCAAATGGAAAATAACTTATCATGAATGGATCTGTAACAAGATCCTAGGTATCTTTATCATCTCTCCAAACTCCATGTATAATTAATTTCATGAAGTCAATTCCTAAGTGTCCTAAGAAATCAATATATTAGAAACATTTTCCATGTCACCACGGCAACTAGTTGAATCCTAGGCATTCTAAACATCCCTATTAGGTACAAGTTATATCATCAAGTTCAAATGGATGGATCTTAGTGGCGAACTAGGTATCTCAAAGTAATAATAAACATAATAATAATCACCAATAAAGAATTACTGGATCCTATAAAAGCTGTAAATCCTATGGAAACTTGGAATCCAAGGCATCCTATATAAACCTAATGTCAAATCATGAAATCCTAGTTATTCTTACGTTTATTAATAGCTAGATCCCAGGAAACAAATTTGATCATCCATGAAGACATAATAATGTCCATTGTTTCACAAAAGTATCTCATGAGTCTCAAAATCCAGATCCTAGGAATCAACCTCAGGAATCTATAAAATCACCTTCAAATCACATCAGGACCATATTCTAGGTCCCATGAGGCACATATAAGAATCTATAGCTATATCAAAAATATATACATGAAATAAAAAATTCAAGATATGGGTTGGATGAATTCCTAAACCCTTATCCACTACCCACAACCCCTGGACCTTAGATAATTAGTAAGGATTCGATGGTGACACATGTTACCATCTATACCTATACCCAAATGCAATTTTTCATTTTCGGTATAATGTTTGGGAAATTACAAGGGTACCTTAGGTTACATCAAGGAAGAGGCATACTACTTAGGGTCCTCTTAATAAAAAAAGGTTAAAAGACACTCAGCTTATGTTCTTAGTCTCAGTCAAGTTACTCAGTTTATAACCCATACCATATAGGTTATCACCCTCCTCATAAATTTAATAACATAGCACATTATCATGGGACTAAATGGGTAGGTCCTATAGCCAACAACATAAAGAGATGGCTGATGGCCCATATCACACCTTTGTCCATCACACATATACCTAAGGCTATAAGCCTTCAAACATAACCAAACTAGATTATAAGGGACCATGAATACTTTTAAACCACCATACTACACCAGGATGGATCTAACGCTCCTTATACTAAGTCCTGATAACATATTCTAGGTTTTACCTACTGAATATGTCACACACACCTCTTAGAGGTGTATAAGAATTTATAGTAAAGGGACACTACACCCTAACTATTTTTATTTTAACTAAGGAGAAACCCCATGGGGGAAGGGGTCCAAAAGTTAAAGAATTTCAATTTTAATTTGGACTCTACTATCTATGTAGAAGGTGATCTAGCTAGTGCATAGGGTCCAACATGGCCTTAGAATCTTGTTTGGTCCATTCAAAGCATTTCATTTAAATAAAAATTTAAATTAATTAATTTCTTAGAACTAAATAGTCCAGTTCATTTAGTGGAGGGACTGTACATCACATGCATTATAAAAAATGTAATAATTCCACTGGGAATTCATTGAGGAGAACCTACCTCATGGTAAAGAAAAAACCAATTTAAGTGCATCCTAGAATAACTTTCTCGAGTGAATCCCTTGATAGACCATCCACCATTAACCACCTGAGGCCCTATCCCACACCAGGACATCATTATAAGATCTCGAGTATTTCTATAGGTACATATTATTTTATTTTTGGTTGAACCCTCCCTTGCATAATTTATTTATTAGACACTAAGTCATACCATTCTATGGTCAACTAATTCTTGGGAGGGAAGAGGCTAGTGTGTTGTATATTGTCTATTGGCCAATTAAAAACTATGTAATTGGGATACATGTTGTGAATTTAATTAAAAAACACGTAATGGTCTGTCCAGAACCTTTCATGGAATATAAAGGGTTTTCTTAAGGGGAAAGATCATGTGATTTACACGATGTTTAAATAATTTACACATTGTGTAAATGAACACGTTTTTTTATAAAGATCCAGGTCTTATTATATTTTTTGGAAAGAATATGTCACCCTCCCTTTTTCACAAACCGGAGCTCCCAAGAAATCCAAGAGGAAGTATTTTCTCATGTTTGCAGATCTAAACTCAATTTATTTTTCTTTTAGTCTCATTAGATATGTTCTGATAAGATCTTGTTTCATTTTTATCCATTCTTCATTCTTTTTGGTATCATATGAACTATTTTGGTGCAAGATCTTTTACCCCATTATTTATTATGTTTGCGTGTTCTTCATTTTTCTCCCATTATGATTCAAATTTGAAGCTGATACTAGACAAGATCTCTGATACCAACTTAATTTAGATGTTTTATACTTTTTACTTGAGTTTTGGTGATTATTAGGCTAATTTCCATTGTTCCACCCACCAGAAATTTTGGTGAGACCCCAAAATTAAATTTATTAATTGAATTAAATGAAACTGACCCTGTTGATATAACAACCCTACTCTTTATTTCTTATTTAAAAATGATTTATTATATAAAATTTAAATTAATTAAACTCAGAAGATCAATATGTCTAGTGTCTTTAGGAAATTAAAAACATTAAACAACAACCTAAAACATGAAATAAAAAATCTTTATTGAAAAATTATTTTACACGACCACACCATTCTTTCGTACATAACACTGCATGGGATAACATGAGGTCATACCTAAGAAAGGGATGAACTATAAAGCTGAGTAAGGGAGTAAACAAGGCATAACATGAAGAAGACAATACATGTTAGAAAATAGAGATATAAATGGAGCTTAAAAGGAACATGAATATAAAGGAATGATATAACATGCGAATCATAACTGGGAAATGTAGAGAAACATACAACATGATATTAGCATGAGAAAAAACCCATTGCACATGAATTAACATGAGTAATACCTCATTGAACATAAAGTAGCCTGAGTAAAAACCCATTACACATGAATTATAATGGTTAATACCTCATATCACATGACATATCATGATACTAAACGTTACCCAATGCATTGGAGTGCTATCAGGGCACACCCTTTACAATCCTTTTGTTTTCATGCATAAGTGTGCCACATAGATCATATAACATGAGTTCATTCAACATCATAGGTTATTACAAGATCAAGAAATGTGGAATAAATACAATTAAGTACCCAATAAATAAGTATAATATCATAAAGGTGAATACCCTTGATAGAGAAATGGGTATGGTATTCACTACATGATGACTTGGCATGGAAAATTGTAGTTCAATTTCGGCAGCACATCAACATCAAATAGAAATTTGTAAAATGGGTTAATGAAAGAGAGAGGGGTATCTCATAATATATTAATTAAATGTATATTAAGAGGGATAGTTAATAATTTAACCTAACTTCGGTAATTTTAAATTAAAGGGAATATCATAATTGAGGTGCTTGATAAAAAGAGGAGAGAGAGAAATCCCTTATGAAATTTCAGCATAGTAACGACTTAGGTAAGGGTCCAAATGGGGGATGATAAATCATCCATAATTGAAATAACATTAAATTGAAAGTGGGTAATTGATCATAAACTGATGAAAATATAACCAATTTAAATTAACAAGACTAATTTCGAATAAGGTTCTTATATTGAAAGGAAGAGAGAAAAGTGAGGATCCCTTACAGAATTTCGACATGGTAACTAGTGTTTATAAAGGTTCATGGATGGATTAATTAGAGTGAAGGGAGGATATAATTATTTATAAATAAAATGGATATTAATTTAAGTTTGTATGAACTTATACTAACATATTTAAATTGAAATTAAAAGACATATCACAAAAGGAGTGCTTGATAAAAGAGGAGAGTGGAAGATCCCTTACTTGGATGTGTGACTCCAAAGGCTTCAGAGAGGATTCTTAGGAGATTTGGGGTGCCTTATGAGGACTCTAGAGAGTAGGGGAACGAGTGTGTTCAATCTTCAAACTTTTTTAGTGAAGATAAATTGGATCTTGGTAGGGTTTATATAAGAATGGAGGGGGATTTCTTTATAATTTTGGTTTTGGACACTGCACAATAAAATATTCAAAACCATAAACCATCCCATGGGTTTTTCCATGGTATCTGGAAAAGGGGAGTGGAATAAATTATTTTATAAGGGAAAGTACTGAATATATTTTTGACACTATTTATTAAGACCAAAAGACTATGAAGGAAGCTCCAGATTTTTCAAAAATATCAAGATGAACTTCGAAGAATTAAAAGGAAGGACAAAGTTTAAAAGGACTGTGTGATAGAACTACATGGAAGAAATGTGTGGGGGACCTACCTATTAGACCCATGCGACGGTATATGTTCTGTACCCCTACACGGTGTACCTACGTGGATGGACTTCTTGGTGGACCTCTACTGAAAAATTACCTTCGACCACCCCCTGCTTGCTTATAAATAAGACCCTTGGGCTCCTCATTTATGGACTAAAAAAGTTCAAAGACTTATTAAAGATCCCATTGAATTTCTCTTTCACTCATATCCCTCAAATTGTCTTAGTTAGATCTCTAAAAATACGGGATAAGAGATAATTATATGGGATAAGCATGTTTTAAAATTCTTTCACAATTAGAAGCTTACATTGGCTTAGTTCCCCTATGTAAAGTATTTTATTTAGTCATTGCTCAGACCTACACGGCATACCTATATGATACACCTATGTGAAACTGCTGCACGACACACCTACATAGGGTACCTACACTTTAGAGCAGCACATAGGACCTACACATCATCTTAGATACCCTCTTTAAGACCATTCTTGGAAGGGTATCTTCTTCATTGGTTCCCTTATCTGAAAGGTACTAAGTTAACGCCTCCACCAAAACCTCCAAACTCGTCAAAAATTTGGGAAATATGTATCATAATGTCTCCTATTTGAGTTTATATGTCTGTATTCAGAGGTTTCCCACATTGTTTCACAATGGGGTTAGGATTCATGGAGTGTCTATGGGTTTGTATATCTGTAGTAACATGGTCCTTTCTCCTAGGAACAATGCTAGGGAGTTCCCAGTTTAGAGGATTAGGGTTTGGGTTCTGTCCTCCCCTTTTCATCTCTAAATCTTGGAACCTTGAGTATCTAGTATGGAAGGTATGATTCACACTTTCTTTTCCATGCAAGAAAATGAGAATTCTCCCTCCTCTCCTGATATCCACTAGGGTAGCCATCTTGGTTTAAGCCCCTAACCTTTCAAGTAGGAGGTTGCAGTCTTAGTCTTCTCTACTTCCTTCACCTTCACTCCTTCCTTACAATGGACCCTTGTTCAATTTAAAGAGAATATAGGGAAGGCTCATCACCTCACCCTCTTCCCTAGTCACTTCGCCCTCATCCACCCTCACCGTTGTAGATGCGTCCTCTTCCACCAGTGGAGGAGGAAAACTGTGGGTGTATTTGTTAAATCTTTCACATCCTCTTATTTCTCACACCGAGCATGAATCATGGGGTCTTAGAGATTCGTGGTTATTAAAACATTTTCACAAACACCCATACTTAATGAACTATGAGAACTCTAATTCCCATCATAATTGGGATACGTAGGAATCTTTCTCAAGGCCTGAGCTCATTGGATATCCTCTTGAGGAGTCCAAACCTAATTCCCTTACACAAGGAATCCTCTTTAAGAATAAGCCCCAAATTAAACCCCCCAAATCACCAAGTCATCCTTTTCATAAATTAATCCCAAAATCATTTCTCTCAAAGGACTACACTCTTCTATGTGACTCATTAAACTACGTGGGCTTTGATTCCCATTCAAATGGGATACGTAGGAAGCCTCATTGAGGTTCAAACCCAACACTTCAAATAAACCATGTTCTCCTTAGGCCATATTCCCCAAATGGTATAATATTACTTGGAAACCCATATTCTTTCCATGTTCCTTGGGATGCTTTGGTATAAGTCCCACACTAAACCTTGACTAATCACCTTTCACTTAGATGTCCGTAACACATGACATTAAATTGTACAGTTAGGTCCTTATCACATGACCTTAAAAGGTATGATGTGTCCCATTAGGCGGCACCGAAATATAAGGGTTATGATTCCTTTCACAAGGATACATAGGTAACCCATTTATGGGTACAATCCCAATATCAAAACAAACTTTCTTCTCCATGGATGACAATAAATTCCAGAGTGCCCCACTAAGTGGCTAAAAAACCAGTATAATCATAATGATGATTAAAATAATCTCTAAATAGTATATGAGAGGATACCATTGATGGAGAACCTCGAATATATACAGATGTATCCATTAATGAAGAATCTCAAATACATACAGATGATTCTAAATTTTACAAATGCGAATAATTGATTGAAAATTCCATGGGAAACCTATGTTATACTTGGTTAATTAATAATGATTCATGAAAATATATCAAATCTATAATGAGAGTTGCAGAGTAGACAATAATACCCCCAAAAAAGGATGTGATGAGTCCGATCTCCCATCCTCTCGAACAATGCATGTTCTTAAGTATTGTAAGTTCAAACTTAATGAACACCTACCTTTGGAAAGCAGGTCGCTTTTGGATAAAGAACCATTGGATGTTTCCAGTTCCATAAATAAATCCAATGAAAACTTCTTGGAATCAGTGATTCTTAAATTAGAACACACAATCCTAGGAACTAAAAAATAGATATTAAAATATTTCCCTTTATTATGTGGAGGTGAATCATAATTTCAAGGAAATTATTTTAGAATATTATTATATTTTATATGTCTTGAAGGATTCACTAAGGCATTATAAAATAAATAAAATAAATCAAAAATCATATTTTTTTAAAGTAAAAACATGTATTTGGCTATAAATCCCATTTATAGTGTTTATTACATCACTATTGGGTCATTATGATGTCATAAAACACACTATATATTTTTATGGTATTTAATTTTGACCAAAAAATTCAACTATCTCAGAAAATTATGAAAAAAAAACTATTAGATACTTCGATGTCCCGATTCCAAAAATAATATTCATTTTATCTAAATAATTGAATTTTCACTTTTAAAATAAAAACTGACATTTATTGAAAATTGACAGGTTTGACAAAAACAATTTTCAAACCTTAATAAAAATTACATTTGAATTCATAAAAATTATATGATCATTTATATTTAATTAAAGTAATTTAATAAAAATATTTTACTAAAATATTATTTATTTTAAAAATAAATTAATATATCAAAATAGATTTCTTAATTGAATTTAAATATTAACCAAAAATACTCTTTGTGCTTTAAAAATCATTTACAAAGTAACAATAATAGGAAAAATATATTCATTATTCTATACAAAAATTATTTACATATCCCTAATTCTAGGGTCTTGTTACATGTTCATTTATTACACCAGCATACACTCTAAGAGTAAGGTTCACAATGGTGTAACTTTCATGGGACCGTTTAGTGAACATTGTTCAGGCCGTGATCTCCATGAGGTTGAACTTCTCCCATAAATGGATTTGATCATTCTTAAGTTGTTGGATCTCAGCTTGGTATTAGTAGAGGTAAAATCCCAGAAATGATATCTCCCTTAGAAGCTCCTATAAATGGGATTCATAGGGTGTGATCATACTGGTTGGGGCCATCACTTCCTTTGTCTATGTCAAAAGGATTTGTTAAAACCCTATATCTATACTAGTCATGTGATCACTATTCAACAAATATATTATCAACGATAATGAATCTAAATGGTCATTTAAATTTAATTGGTTAAAAATGAGTGGATGTGTTTTCTATACCCACAAGAAATTTAATTAAATCAAAATAAAGGAAATTTTATTCAAAAAATGATCGGGTCATTACATCTTAGGTTCCTTTGAGATGCGTTGGTGGTTATTTACCCTACCAAGGCCACCCATGGGGGTGTTACATATGAATTTACTTTCTTTAAGCCATGTTAAACAACCCATGTCGTGGGTTTATTCTTTTCTAGATAAAGGAAGTCCATTATATAAAGGAATTGAATTAAATCAGACGTTTAGAATATGGGTTTCATCCTTTTCCATGTGATAACATGTTGATGTTGAATTGTTTGATGATTGAATTATGAATGGCTGGGTTAAGTGAGTGGGTATAATCCAACTAGTTCCCAACTAAGTTTCCATCGAGATGATCATGGGACTCAATGAGGATGAATTTCTCTTTTACCCATTTGATATATCCCTTCATGGTCTGACACTTTTCTTATAAGAAACAATCATGGGATATGTGGTTTTCTTGGTTGAATGGATAGGCCATGGTTGTTTGACACTTCAGGTTGTATGGTAAGGTTGTGGTTGAGATGACATTTTTGGATGAATGATAAGGCCGTGTTGGTTATTCATGAAATATTTTTAACCTTTTTTAGAGGATCTTGACCATATTTTGTAGGGATCCATGAGTGGATTTTTCAGTTTTATTATTTTAGTAGTTACATGCCATGGGAATCTTTACTCATCCTTGTTGTTTTACTTCTTTACTTGCACATTTAGTAGCTTGTTATATTAAAAATCCTAGAATGGCATAGATATTTGGATGGTTATCTACTTGGATTGTTTCTCACACCCTATTTAAGCCGCCATTGGGTACCTGAGTAGTATATTTAGATGCATTTAGGGATCAGGGAAATCACCCTCTATTCGATGCTTGATTTTGTACCATGGTTATGAGAAGGGGAGCACATGATCTAGCTGAGGATCATGATTCTATTTAGAGATATCACTTTTTGGTCTTTTTGGTATTTTGACATATTTATTGTACTATACTACTTTTCATCTATTTTGGATTCTTTGTAGTGACACGTGTCAACATCATTGTGTAGATGTGCTTCCTTTTTGATATTTTTATCTATTCCTGCTATGTATCTATTGTCTGCATGTTTTATTTCTTCCACTATTTATATGCTATTGATATTCCACTATGTTATACACTAATATGAGGTCATATTCTTCATGTAGACACACCCAATTCACTCTATACTAGTTGGAATCTTCTAGTGTTTGGGTATATACTCTTGTGGCCATGTGGTCAACCAGGCTTGGGGCACCGTTGAATGAAATCCGAGTCTGGGACATTACAAAGTGGTATCAGAGATTTTCTTTCCGGGTTTGGTTTACTATTTAGTGACAACAGATAGGGATATAATATTAATTAGGTTTGGTAATTATCTATGCTATGGAGTATCTACCATGCGTACAGGAAAAAATCAAATTTCCTCAAATAAATTACTATTTTATGGAAGTTGGCTATTATAGTTTATTTGATTCCATGGTTGGGTGATGTACTTGAATTGTGATGTTATTATTGATATGATTATGGATCCTATTTCATTACAACCTAATTAGATGAGTGTATTCCATATCATGCCTCATATAGTCACTTTATATGAATCACATTCCACGCATTATTCCATTCCATATAGGTTACATTTCTTGTTTGCATACTATTTTGATAGGTGCTATGATAGATGTACTTGATATTATGGTAGATTTTGTGTAGTGGATAGAAAAGTGATTCCATATTTCAGTTTATGAGGAGTATGGTCCCTTATGGATTGGGAAGTGATGAACCTTTTGATTTAATTATTTAAAGTGAATTTGATATGGTATGGATTATATGTGAACCATATTTTGGTACATGGAGTGTTATGGGCCCTCATAGATTAGAACTTGGTGAACCATTGGTTAAACCTTTTGAATAAATGAATTAAGGAAATTAAATGTAAAATGAATTTGAATTGAAATGGAAACTGAATTTATTATAATAGGGACTTGACCTAGACCTATCTTTTTAGTGGGAAAGAAGTAGTGTCTCTGGTGGTTTTTTGGTGACTATTATTTTTTCAGTTCCAGATTTTGGAGTTGGATATGTGGTGTGACCTAGGTTTAGGATGGTTTTTACCTATCTTTTTCTTTTGAGCTATGAACTTTGATATCATTATTTTATAAGGTGTGTGTTTGTAATTGTTGGGGAATTCCACCATGATGATCTCCCATCATGCGTCACGAGGGTGGTGATGACCATGCTCTAGGGGAAGTAGGCTATGGGATACTGCTGGACCATGCTTTACTTCTATCTATAACCAATTGTTTTTCTGGACACAGGTGCTGAGGTACAATTCTGTGAGAGATTGTATCACTTCATGCAGGATTATCAAGGAGCACCACAACCTACATAGTCTATGGATGAGCTGATGTGGGTGTTCCAAACACAACATACTCCCATGTTTTTAGGGGATAGAGGTCCACAGGATGCTGAGATTTGGATAGAGAATACGCTAGAAATATTTAAGCATCTAGAGAAACCTCTTAAGAGGAGGGTGAAGCTGACAACATATTTGCTACATAGAGTAAGAAAGCGCTAATGGGATATACAGAACTAGGCTGATAGGATACGGGATATGGGATGAGATGATTTACATACCCAATTATATGAATACCTCTACCCTAAAACTCTATGACCAGAGTAGGATAGTGAGTTCATGCATCTAGATCAAGGCACTATGACATTTATAGAGTACTCAACACACTTTACAGAGTTGTAGCATTTTTCAATGATGTACCTCACTGATGAGCTATTGAGGGAAAGAATCTTCGAGGAAGGTCTCCAGCATGCAATCAGATCTTAGGTCAATGTGTTCATATTGAACTCCATTACAAAAATTGTGAATTAGGCATTGATTAAAAAGTTTAACTTGAGAGAATATGGGGGAGTAAAGCTGGGAACTTCTATATATTGGACTATTAGTTCGACTTCCAGTGGCAGGAAACACCATTTTGAGGCTTCCTGTGAGATGAGGTTAGGCTGTGAGTACTAGTAGCTCAATGTTACTTCTTTAGTGTATTAGATAGGGCCACATTAATAATCAGAACGACTGTGACCCAGTTGAGTTCCAAGCTTGCAGTAGGATAGTCCACATGAAACGTTTCTATAGGAACTTCCATCTAGCTGTGAGTGGTAGGGGATAGCTATGCCACTAGGTTTTGGAGCAAGTTTCTCAGCTTTGTGTTAGGCAGGGATTTAGAGTAGTACCAGTCATTCAGGCCATGGTGGTGGTGGTTGTGGGAGAGACAACCATACACTAGTTACATCGATACAGCAAAGTGGGCCTACTCTAGGTAGTGAGGTTGTGTCATAGGGCTGTGGTACATTCTAGATCTTTTATGTACAACCTACCATGGAGGAGCAAGGTGCCTGACCATATATGGTGAGAGGTATGATCTTAGTATCCTCTACTAATACATATTCTCGTTTTGATACAGGTGAAGTATTTAGTTTCATATATTCACATGTGGTGAAATGCCTTGGGCTCATTATAATTTCTTCTGAGAGCATTATGATGGTAGAATCTTCATTGGATATTAAAAAAGAGTATGTTATCTAGTGCAAGGAGTGACTCCTTAAGGTTAGTGGGTGTCACTTCATCTGGAATCCTTTTTTCCTCAAGATTATAGGGTTTGATGTCATACTCTAAATGGAATGACTAGTAGCTTATTGAGATTTCACTGATTGCTACCATCGGAGGGGGACCTTCACATCACTAGAGGGTGTAGTGTATACTCACGAGGGTTAATGGGATGTCTAGGAAATACAAGCTGGTCCAGATAAGTGTGTGATGGGCGAGATGATGACCCAAATTTCTAGTTTGTATCTATATGATTAGGTAGAATGTCAAGAGGACTTTTATCCAGTGGTTGACCTTTTCAGGGATGTGTTCCTAGATGAATTTTCTGGTTTACCTCATGAGAGAGAGGTTGAGTTCTCCGTCAAGCTAGTTTCAGGAGTTGCACTGATATATTTTCCTCATTACATGATGGCTATGAAAGAATTTCAGGACCTCAAGAGGTAGTTAGAGGATCTGGAAGAAAAGGGGTTTATTCGACCCAGTACTTCTCAATGGGGTTAACTAGTCCTTTTTTCAAAAAAGGCAGATGGTTCCCTTAGGCTGTGT
Source organism: Viscum album (assembly GCA_963277665.1). Taxonomy (NCBI): domain Eukaryota; kingdom Viridiplantae; phylum Streptophyta; class Magnoliopsida; order Santalales; family Viscaceae; genus Viscum; species Viscum album. Next base: position 294,297,971 of record OY728139.1, read on the forward strand.
GTGGATTACTGAAAAATGAACCAGATGACAGTTAAAAATTGGTATCCCTTACTGTAGATAAATGACCTATTTGATCAGCCTCAAGGATCTCGGGTGTTCTTGAAAATTTATTTGAGGTCCGAATATCACCAGGTACATGTTCTACCTACATACATACCACACACAACCTTTTGTAGTAGGTACTATCTATATGGGTTTCTGGTTATTTCATTCAGTCTCACGAACACACAAGTAGTTTTCATGGTGATGATGAATTGAGTCTTTTATCTTTATCTGGATTCATTTGTAGTGGTTTTTATGGAAGATATATTAGTATATTCTCACAATTGACATGATTATTCAAACCATCTAGAGATTGTTTTGGATACAATGAGAGAGCATCATTTATATCATAATCTCACAAAGTGCCACTTCTAGATGAATCAAATTCACTTCTTGGGCCACATTATCTTAGAGACAATAGTATTAGTTGGCCTAGAGAATGTGAGAGATATAGTTTCCTGGGAGTATCCCAGCAATGTATTTGACATATGGATCTTATTGGAGCTAGATAGATATTAAAAGTGTTTCATAAAGTATTTATCACACTTAGAAGTGACATTGATGGGATTTACTAAGAAGGGTGTGAATGTTGTATGGTAAAATTCCTGTGAGATAGCTTTTCAGGATAAGAATGAGAGATTGACGTCAGCACTAGTCTAGATATTGCTAGAGTAGGACAGGAGTTACACTGTTTACTATGACACATCACATATCGGGTTTTGAGCAGTGTTGATGCCAGGGGAAGAGTCATAGAATATGGGTCTCAGTAGTTGAGGAAACACGAGGGTAACTACCCAATGCATGATCTTGAGTTAGATGCAATTTTTTTTATAAATTACACTGTTGGAGACATTACCTACTTAGAGAGCCTTTTTTGGTGTGCATGGACCATAAAATCCTTAATTACATATTTATAGAACATGATATGAATATGAGGTAGTGAATATGGGTGGAGTACCTATAGTATTTTGACTTTGAGCTTGACTACACACCTGGTAAAGGCAATGTAGTGGCTGATGTATTGAGAAGGAGGACTCAGATACAAGAATTTCAGTAGGCCAGTAGTGAGTGGAAGCTCATGGATTTGTTCTTTAAGATGAACTTTGAGGTTAATGACAATCAGGGGTATATTTTTATTTAATATTTAGCTATGAACTCTAACCTACTAGATAGAGTGAGGATGAGACAACCATTAGAGTCAGAAGGTCAAGTCAAACATGAGAGTGTGGTAGGTGAGGACCATTTTTTGGGTGGATGGAGAGGATGAGATCCTATGTATCTATGGTCATATTTGGGTTCCAGTGGAAATATGAGAGAAGATGATGTGAGAGTTTCATGCCTCAGCTTAGACGGTGAATCCTAGAATCACCACGATGTACCATGACTTAAACTATTATTTCTGGTTATTGAGTATGAAACATGAGGTAGAAAGATTTTTGTGGGGTGTTCCACCTACCAACAGGTGAAGGTAGAACATCAAATAGCATCCAAAAGTTTAGATTAGTTACCTTTTCTCAAGTGTAAATGGGATGATGCCATAATTAATTTTGTGACTGGTTTACCAAGGTAACCTTGTGGTAACGATGATATTTTGGTTGTTATTGATAGGATCTCAAATAGTTATCATTTATTTTCAATAAGGAGATCTTCAGTGTTGATGAGATTCAGAGGTTTTATATCTGTGAGATAGTATAACATCACATGGTTCCATTCACTATGATTTCAGATAAGTATGACCACATTACATCTCATTTCAGTAGATTTTATAGAGGGTGTGGAGTACATAAGTGCTTCTAAGCAAGTTATACCACCCTCAGACTAATGAACAATTAGAGTGTACAATACTTGTGATTAAGGATATGCTGTGATCATACATCCTAGATTTTGCGGGCTCTTGGAGGAGTTATATTCCCCTGGAACAATTTTCCAACAATAATATCCATCGGGATACTATACAGGTGTCATCTTATGAGGTTTGGTATGGTAGGCCATTCTGATCACCCCTGTGCTAGTTAGAGGTAGGTGAGGCAACTTTACTAGGAAAACACACCGTACAAGAGACTTTTGAGTAGGTCCAATTGATTTGAAAGTGGATGGATACTACTCAGTCTCGTCATAAATCCTACTCCGGTAACTACAGATGACCTATAGAGTTATTGGTTAGGGATCATATCTTTTTTCGTGTTTCACTGAGGCTTGGACATTGGCGAATCAAGTGACAGGATAAGATTTCACCATTATATCTTGGGTCATTTGAGATTCTGGGTAGAGTCAGGTCGGTAGCCTAGCAGTTACAGTTACCTCAGAGGTTTCGAGCCATGCATGAAGTTTTCCACATATCTCAGCTAGGCCACTATCACTCAGACCCATCTCATGCTTTTCAGCCTGAGGAGGTTGAGTTATAGGTTGATGAGTCATTTGTGGAGTATCTAATTCGTATTGTTGATAGGAGCATGAATGTTTTATAAGTATGGTTAGTTCCTTTAGTATAGGTGCTATGGAAGCACATATGATTGTAGGATGAGACTTGGTAGCGTGAGGCCAATGTATGTGCTCAGTGGAAATTTTTTTTGTCTATTGAATCTTGAACTCCCTTGAGAGTGAAATATAGGGAGAAATTTCTTTAAGGGGGGAAGATTGTAGGATACCAGGTTTTTCTTGAGGTACATATTCTTTTGTTTCCAGTTGAACTCTTACTTAGTTTCCTTTTAGATTATACACTAAGCTATCCAGTGGTTCGGTTAGGTTCTTCTTGGAAGGGAAGAGGCTGGTGGGCTGTATATTGGTTACAAGAAAATTACATGTCGTGTAATTGGAATACATGAAGTGTATTTAATTACATGATTTCTAATGGTCTAGATTGAACCTTTCATGCCTTGTAAAGGGATTTCCTTGGGGGGAAAATACCATGATTTACATAATGTGTAAGGAATTTACACGTCATGTAAATGCATGTGTTTTTGTAATAAAAGATGCAGGGCCTCCTATATTTTTTGGATAGAATACCTCACCCTCCTTTTTCATGCACATGAGCACCCAAAAAATCCAAGAGGTAGGATTTTCTCCCGTTTGTAGATCCATACTCCATTTATTTCACCTTCATTCTAGTTAGATCTGTTACAATAATACTTCATTTCCTTTTTATCTATTATTCATTCTTCTTAGTATCAGTTGTGCTATTTAGGTGAAAGATATTTTGCCTTATTTTTCCAAATCTTCATCTATTGTTTGTTTTTATTTTGATATGAGTCAAACCAGAATCTGAAACTGGACAACCACTCCACTAATGAGTTATGGTAGGTGTTATATACATTTTCTTTGAGTTTTGGAAATTTATTAAGCTACCCTCCATTATTCCTCCCATTAGACTTTCTAGCAAGGACACAAAATTAAATTTATTAATTGAATTAAATGAAATTGAACCTATTAGGGATGACATTTGGTTCTTTTAAGATGTATTAGTGGTTTTTCCCCAACCAAGGACACCCATGGGGGTGTGCCATATGAGTTTACCTTGTTTAATCCATTTTAAACCACCCATGGGGTGAGTTGATGACTTCCTAGATAAATAATCCTTTTTTATAAATGAATTGAATTAAATAAGATTCTTAAGAGATGGGTTTCATCCTTTTCCATGTGACAACATGATGAAATTGAATAGTTTAATGGTTTAATTCTGAATGGTTGGGTAAAATGAGTGGGTATACTCAATGTTTTCTATTGAATGTGATTTGTGATATGTGAGTGGGTATAATCATGAAGTGTATTTGAATGTGAAATGGATACATGAGTGGGTTTACACATGGTATGAAATGATGATTGAATCTTTAGATGACTTGGAATATTCTCTATAGATCTTGAATATGGTAGCGAAAGCCTTGGATAGAGTATTCTACTTGGGTCTTGATCCCATGGGATGAAATGAAAATTTCTACCCATTGAATTAAGCTTTCTTGGACTCACATAGGATATGTTCGGTATGATATTCTCCTAGGACTCCAACCAGTGCCTAACCAAGTTTTCATTGAGATGCTCCCAGGACTTGATGAGGATTACTTGGTCTTTTACACCTTTGATATAGCCCTTTGTGATCTAAAAATTTGTTCATACTATACAAACATGGGATATTCGGTATGCTTGGTTGAACTACTCGACCATGGTTGTTTGATACCTCACGTTTTGCGGCAAGGATGTGGTTAACATGACATATTTGGATGAACGGTAAGTTTGTGTTGGTTATTTATGAATTGTTTGTTGCTTCCTTGTTAGAAAATATTGACTATATTTTTTAGGGATACTTGAGTGGATTTTTCTATGTTACTGGTTTTGCAGTTACATGCCATGTACATCTTTACTTCTCCTTATTGCTTTCCTACATTACATGCACACTGGTTAGCTTGTTATATCGCATAACCTGGAATAATGTAGATCTTTAGGTGGTTACCAAATGGTATTGTTTATCAAAACTTGTTCAGGATGCCGTTGGGTACTAGAACAGACTATTTAGATTTAAGTATAGATCAGGGAAAGCTCCCTCAGTTCAATGCTTGATTTCATACCATGCTTAGGAGCAGGGGAGCATGTGACATATCTGGGACTCAGGATGCTATTAGGAGATAACAATTTTTTTTCTTTTTGGTATTTTGACTTATCTATTGTACTGTACCACTTTTTTCCTATTTTGGATGATTTTTAGAGACATGATCATCAATATTATGTATATGATATTCCTAATTTTATATTTTTATATATTCATGTTGTGTATATATTTTCTGTATGTTTTACTACTTCCTCTATTCATCTATTATTGATGTTACGTTGTGTGATACTCCGATTAAAGGGAATAATATCCCCACATACACACTCTAGGACCTTGCTACTAGTTGGAATACAATAGAATTTGTGGAGATGTTCTTGAGCCTTTGTGGCCAACCGGTCTTAGGTCACAGTTGAGTGGAATCCGGGTCTAGAATGCGACAATCATAATTAATTACATATAATTTTTTAATTAATTAAATAAATAAATTTGAATAATCCTAAATGTATAAAATGCACTGGTTCATCCCATCACACTGAAACTAATAAAAAGGACGTGCAATCCACTACTGACACACCTATAGTCCAAAGAAGCATGAGCGGCCAAATTATTATCACCAATTCAATGGATAAATAAATCAATTTAGGGAAAAAATATTTGGAAATCCAATTGGTTAAATACCTTTTCTAAAATGAAATGTGATGCCATGAATACAATATCTCTTCTTCTCTTTTAGATTGGATGAGAAAAATCCACATAAAAAATATCTGATTACACTATTATTTGGTGGAATTGAAACCGTACCCTAAACCAACTCTCATGAAAAGAAAATGCGATATAGGTGAAAAAAATAAGGGATGGAGGAGGAATAACCTTAATTCTAACACTATTGAATTTCACCCTCCACCTGAAACAGAAGAGAAAAGAGATATGGGGGAGCTTCTACTGAGTGCCCCCATGCGACATTTTCATCTCAAGAAGAAAGGGTGGTCAATCCCCCATTTTAATTTTAGAAAAAACCCAATTAGAAACTTTCATGGGATGACCAATAGTAACTCTATGATTTTTTTGGGATATTCCCTTGGACCCCTCATATATCCCTCATTAATGCATGGAATTAATCCATGAACCATTTCTTTGTTTGAATACACCTTTCATTCCATGAAAGGGATGATGCTACATTTTTTAGTAGCCCCATCCCACTCGGCACTCCCCCAAATTTCACCCAAACCCTAGGGATTTCCACTAAATCTTAAACAACATCTAGTACCAACCTTTATGGATGTTAGAACCCTCAAAACCTTTTTTTCGATTACCAATTATCAAAATAAACCATTTACTAAAATGAAAATTTAAAACCCCACTAAATTTTACAACATATCCAGGCATGTGGTATTACTATATCTACACAAGAAAACTTATCATCCTAGAGAAGTCTATTTTACCTTCCAACCAACAAACCCGACTTACTAATTTCTCTAATCCATTAAAAATTCATAGCATTCTACTTTATCACACCGAATGAGATTCTATTATATAAATCCATAAAAGGAGTATAATTTATAAAAAACTAATCCATTTATCATATCTATCACCAAAACCTTAAGACGATGCTCCATCAAACCTGTCTATCCCAAGACACCATCGTGTCATAAAACAACACATCAAAATTTGAGTTACCACCTACCACTATAAAAAAGTACCATGAGAGTTCCTGAACTCACCCATCCATCATGAGGCATCACAACACCCCAAAAAGATTCATCATTTGGTTCATGGAACTCCCCACCACAAAAAATAACTCATAATTATTGACCTTGACCCATGGTTCTCCTCTCTATTAGAATCATCTACAATAGTGCACCCTCTAGTGATTAAACGACCCACTCGGTTTGGTTTTCATATCACCACACCCAAATACATATAAAAACACCCGCTAAAATTTAGTGCTGCTTTTTATTTTTGATTATGTACCACATCATATGAGTATCAACCTCCCATTCACAGGTCCCATATATGCCAAAATTTCCATGAAAGGTCCCATACAATCCTTAATAATCCCACATTTTACAAATGTAATGTACCTGAATCATCATATTGACTTCCCTTTATTTCCCAAGCATTTTTATCTCAATAGACACCTTTACTGTGTTTCATCACATGATTCAGCCCCTAAATCATATATAAAAATAGGTTCACCCCTTGAACCATGTCACGAACTGGGGTACACCCCCTAAAACATGTCACTAATTATGACTCGACTCATAAACAAACTTTGAAACATATCATAACTATATTGAGACTGATTCAAATGCACAAATCATCAAACATATCTTGCAAATACTAAAAATGGCATTTACACAGAACTTGATATTTCATATTTATATGTCACAGGTGTCTAAGTTCCACACCTACCATCCGACGACCAATCACATGATGAAAACGACCCTTATAACACAAGGTTCAAGATTCCAAGACTCACGATCCATCCATTATTTCTCTTAATGATTTTATGAGACTGTCTCACTCATACCCAGTCTCCATTATGAAAAATCATTCTGCACTTGTTCCCAACTTATAAGAATTATATCATAGACACCCTGAAAAACTCCAATTATAATGAGGACCATTCCATATAATGTCCAATGGTGTAATTCCCAACATATTTATTACCTTATATGTCTCTTTGAGAGATGCCTCAACAAGTTACAACATCCCACAAATGCCTCTCCCATAGATCCATGCTCAATTTATCAAGGGAATCGCTTGAATATAATAAACTCATGGATCGACCAATCCCCCACAACCGATCCATTTTTTTTGACACCTCTACCATAGAGGAATATCTACTATTTCATCAAAACACCTAGGAAACCATGATAATATAAAAACCATAAAATTCATTGATCCTAAACTTTCACAAAGCTACTAACTGATTCCAAATCTAATAGTTTCATATATATACAGCACACACTACCTCAACCTCATCCTAACGTAATGGGTGTACCCTCACATACCATCCGATCACAGAAATCAAAATCACGATCTCATGAGTCTTATCTCATCATAAGTTGGCTCACATACCTAAAAAAATGACCATGCCCCATGGAATATCAATCTTGTTTAATGAGAAGAACCCTTGGAGGTCCTATTTTAGAACAAAATCTCACCTATTCTATGGTTTATCTAACAATCACCCACAATATGGGTGTAGTTTCTAAAGAATAAGTTTCCATGAACACTCTACCATTATGGCACTCCAGAACACATCCAAAACACATAGGTCCATACATCCTACTGATTATGACCTTGAAATCTGCCCACAATTCACAAAGCACCAACACTCAAGGTTCTTTCATTATAAATATTCTTAAAAATATCTATTCCTATACCATATATAGTAATAACTATAAAGAACTAATAAAAAGGAAGTAGACTTACCCATTCCTTTCCACCTTTATGGAATACATGTTACAAGAATAACCCCTCTCATGAGTTTCCTATGACCATACAAGCCACAATGTCACCACTACGGGAAAAACCGATTATTGCGATGGGGTATTTGCGACGGGCTTTATTCCCATCGCAAAAACTCTGACGAAAAGCATATTTGTGACGGGAATATATTCCCGTCACAAATGGTCAGTTATTTGCGACGGTAATATAGGAACTGTCGTAATAGATATGGCGCGGTTTGCGCGCCAAAATGTGGGAAGCCTATTTATGACGGTCGCCTTCTACCCGTCGCAACTACCCGGCAGTGGTAAATACTATTTGCGACGAGTAATTGTCCCATCACAAAAAAATATTCAGTAGGTGATATTTGCGATGGGTCCCGTCGCCAATACTGGTGGCAGTAAATAGGATTTTGTGACGGGAATATCCACCCGTCGCTAATGGTATGTCGGCAGGCAGCTATTTGCGACGGGCCCATCGCAAAAACCCTTTTAACCACCGCCCGTAATGAATGCGGGCGAAGGTATTTGCGACGGGGCCCGTCGCCAATACCGGCGGTAGTAAATAGGAATTTGTGACGGGGATATCCGCCCGTCGCTAATGGTATGTCGGCAGGCAGCTATTTGCGACGGGCCCGTCGCAAAACCCTTTTAACCGCCGCCCGTAATTAATGCGGGCGAAGGTATTTGCGAGGGGATCACGTCGCAAATACCTAGTTTTGCGACGGGATACCGTCACAAATAAGACCATCGCAAATAATCTAACCTATATATACCCCCACCCATTTTTTCTAAATCAATCAGATCTCTCTTCCTCTCTCTCTTTAACTTCCAGTTCTAAGTAGAAAATTTCTTTCGTCTTAATTTTTTCTTACGAGAAGAGGAGAGGAGTTAGGAGGTGAAAATTACTTCAAAATATCAAAGGTATTTATATTTTTTTTTATTTTTTAAATTATATTTAATTGTTAAATTATTTTTAATTGTTAATTTTATTTTTAATTGTTAATTTTAAATTTTTTAATATAATGTTTATTAGCTATATAATATAATTAGATTAAGTAGTTGTACCAAATAATCCTTGTCTGGATACGAACAAGTAGATGTGGCTCTGACACAGATGTACCTAGGAGTGAAAACCCTGACAAGGTGTTTCGAGCTTGACTCAGGGTAACCTGGTACACGACAACGGGCCTTGCTGCACTCTTGGTTCGACACTCTCGGAGGATGTTTTGGTAATAATTAGAAATAAATATATTTAATTAGAAATAATTAGAAATAGTTATGTTTAATTAGAAATAATTATATAATTATCAAATAATTAAGAAATAATTAGATTTAATTAGATTTAATTAAAATAATTATCAAATAATTAGGAAATAATTTGATTTAATTGATTAGAAATAATTAGAATAATTAAAATAATTAGGAAAAAATTAAAATAATTAAGAAACAATTAAAATAATTAGGAAAAAATTAAAATAATTAGGAAACAATTAAAAATAATTAGTAAACAATTAAAAATAATTATAAAATAATTAAAAATAAACAATTAAAAATATAATAATTAGGAAACAATTAAAAATAATTAGGAAACAATTAAAAATAATTAGGAAATAATTAAAAATAATTAGGAAACAATTAAAAATAATTTGAAAACAATTAAAAATAATTAGAAAACAATTAAAAATAATTAGGAAATAATTAAAAATAATTAAGAAATAATTAAAAATAATTAGAAAATAATTAAAAATAACGAAAAAAATTAAAAATAATCAGGAAACAATTAAAAATAATTAGGAAACAGTTAAAAATAATTAGGAAACAATTAAAAATAATTAGAAAACAATTAAAAATAATTAGGAAACAATTAAAAACAATTAAAAATAATTAGGAAATAATTAAAAATAATTAGGAAACAATTAAAAATAATTAGGAAACAATTAAAAATAATTAGGAAACAATTAAAAATAATTAGGAAACAATTAAAAATAATTAGGAAACAATTAAAAATAATTAGGAAACAATTAAAAACAATTAAGAAATAATTAAAAATAAAATAATTGGGAAACAATTAAAAATAAAATAATTACGAAACAATTAAAAATAAAATAATTAGGAAACAATTAAAAATAATTAGGAAACAATTTAAAATAATTAGGAAAAAATTAAAAATAATTAGGACACAATTTAAAATAGTCAGAAAACCATTAAAAATAATTAGGAAACAATTAAAAATATTTAGGAAATAATTAAAAATAATTAGGAAACAATTAAACAGAATTAGGAAACAATGAAAAACAATTAGGAAACAATTGAAAAGAATTAAGAAAAAATTAAAAAGAATTAGGAAAAAATTAAAAAGAATTAGGAAACAATTAAAAAGAATTAGGAAACAATTAAAAAGAATTAGGAAACAATTAAAAAGAATTAGGAAACAATTAAAAAGAATTAGGAAACAATTAAAATGAATTAGGAAACAATTAAAAAGAATTAGGAAACAACTAAAAATAATTAGAAAACAACTAAAAACAATTAGGAAACAACTAAAAACAATTAGGAAACAACTAAAAACAATTAGGAAAATTAGCAAGCGTGATTGACCGCTCATCTACCTCAATTTTCCTTTCATTTGTGTGTTGAGGCTTGACAGGAAACTTCTGCCTCCACATGTAATATTTTCTTTTACTGTCAAAATTATCAACCTCCTCGCCAACATAGAAGTGAAGAGGTTTATAATTTTGACAGTAAAATAAAATATTACATGTGGAGGTAGAAGTTTACTGTCAACCTCAACACACAAATAAAAAGAAAATTTAGGTAGATGAGCGGTCAATCACATTTGTTTTTCTATTCAATGATTGATTAACCACTCGACCTATATGCATATCTTCGCATTACTAATTAGTAACATAATTAGTAATATAATTAGTAACATAAATAGTAACATAATATAAAATATTATATTACTCTAATATTAATAATTAAATAATACTAATAATATAATTATTTTATTATTATATGTTTAATATTTATAAAAAAATATTAATATTATTAAAATTATAAAAAATTTATAAAATATTACAATTATCAATATTTTCAACAAGTTTTGCTCTATTCTTAACATGTTCAAATCTTAAAGGGTCGCCAATTTTCTGGTCATGCCCAATAAAAAGTTTGCGTCAGTCGTGCCCAATGTAAAATCTATAATTGTTCTTGCTTGGTTGATCACATCGTAGGTAGCGTTGCAATAGGACAACCCAAGTCATGTCTTTATTAGCTATAATAATCATATCACATGACTTTTTACATAGACCATTCTTTCTTGAAAAATTAAAGGAAAGATACTGAAGTTCTCTTAATTTTTCAAGGAAGAATGATCTATGTAAAGGGTCATACAAAATGATTCTTAAAGACGAGAACGACATTACTTGTGTCATCCTATTTCAACACTACTTGTGAGGTGATCAACCATATAAGGACAATTATAGAGTTTACATTAGACATGGAAGACACAAACTTTTTATTGGGCATAACCTGAAAATTGACGACCCTTTAAGATTTGAACATGTTAAGAATAGAGAAAAATATGTTGTAAATATTGATATTTGTAATAATTAGTAATAATTAATCAAAAATAAAATAAATTCGAGTACATGGTTATAAATTGGCACAATTTCCAGCGGATTGGCATCTACCTTTTGTTCAACATCTCATATCTTTGCTACTTTCTCCCACTGAAATCAGTATGAAAATGTGCTCTAACGTATGTCAAAGCAAGTTTTTCATACTGATTTCAGTCGGGAGAAAATTAAAAAGAGATGAACCATCAGAAAAAAGAGGCTCTTTTCCCTGAAGACTCAACTCCTTACAAGAAGATGATTCGTCAGGAAAAAGAGCTACCGCCAATCCGCTGGAGACAAATAAGAATAATTAGTAATATAATCTCCACAACGATGATTACAAAATTTTTTTTAATTATTCAAGCATATTTCTTTTTTCCAATTATTGCTAAGTATTTCTAAATTAATAATAATTAGTGGGGATGATTACAAACTAACTGTGTGGCCTATAATTATTGGTAATTACTAAGAAATAACTGTAATTATGTATCTTCTCGTTTTAGGATATTGTTTTTCTTATATCAAATTATTTAACAATAGTAATGGTTTTAAATTTTTTAGAAACATATAAATGAATATGGAACAAGGAAATCAATATTAATCATTATTAGATGATCGCGCTTGGATAAATCAGCGCATAAATCCAAACAGTTCTAGTTTAAATCCTGTATATGTTGATGGTGTTGAAGCTTTCTTATCATTTGCATCATCAAACCCGGAATTTGTTTCAAAAGGGACAATTAATTGTCCTTGTAAAAAATGTGCTCTGAGAACGTTTGAGACATTTGACATCATTGGGAAACATCTCTTGCGTTATGGTTTTCAATCAGATTATATTTTTTGGTATCAATTCGGTGAACAAAGTTCCAGAGAAGATACTAATAATTTGATTCCGGATCTATCACAGTTTTAGAATTTAGTACATGATGTTGCAGGGTCATCCGTTCAACAAACTGAAATCGAGGATGATGTTGATTACCTCCTGAGTTGGCACCATCTGAATTTGATGAGTTGTTCAGGTTTGCTGAGGATGCATTATATCCTGGTTGCAAGATAAGAAAATTAGAAGCATTTGAAAAATTTATGGCTATTAAATCAGATAATGGAATGTCAAATAACTATTTTGATCAGTTATTTTCTTTGGTTAAAGCACTGTTACCTGAAGGAAATGTGCTGCCTACTAATTATTATGAGATCAAGAGACTGGTTCGTAATTTGGGCCTTAGTTATCAGAAGATCCATTCATGTTCAAATGATTGCATCTTATATTCTGGTGAAAATGAGTCGTTGGATAGTTGTCCCACATGTGGAAAATCGAGGTATAAAGAAGTTCAATCAGGGAAGTCTGGATTGATTCCTGTAAAACAATTGAGATATTTCCCACTTACACCCAGGTTGCAGCGTTTATTTATGTCTCAGAACACAGTGACAATGATGTCATGGCACAAAACCAATATTTTAAATAGTAAAATATTGATTCATCCATCTGATAGTGATTCATGGAAACATTTTGATCAAGTTCATCCGTCTTTTTCTTTAGAATCCCGGAACGTGCGATTGGATCTTTCTACTAACGATTTTTGTCCATTTGGATCTTTTGGTAGTCAGTATTCATGTTGGCCTGTCTTTATAACTCTATACAATTTACCTCTATGGATGTTGATGAAAGAGCCTTATATCTTTTTGACATTATTAATCCTAGGACATCCGAAAAATAATATTGATGTTTATTTGAAACCATTGATTGATGAGTTAAATTTATTGTGGAGTCATGGCGTTGGTACATATGATTCTACTATGAAATAGAATTTTGTAATGAAAGTTGCTTTGATGTTGACAATTAGTGACTTCCCGGCATATGACATGTTATCTGGCTAGAGTACACATGGTCCAAAATCATGTCCTTACTGTATGGGAGACAACAAAGCATTTATGCTCGCGAATGGAAAAAAAACTTGCTATTTTGACTGTCATCACAGTTTTTTTCCAATTGATCATCCTTTTCGGAGGAATAAATCTCATTTCAGAAAAGGAAGAATTGAAAGAGATGAACCTCCAAAAATGATCTCAGGTACAGAGTTACAATCAGTTGTATTTTCATTACCGTATATCACTTTTGGACCGACAATAAACCGATAGTAAATTCATGGCTTTGGGAAAGAACACAATTGGACAAAACATAGAATTTTTTGGAATTTGCCATATTGGTCTGATTTGTTGGTCCGACACATGTTGGATGTCATGAATATTGAGAAGAACTGTTTTTATAATTTATTTCATACAGTTTTGGATACACCAGGTAAAACCGAAGATAATGTAAAGGCACGATTAGATCTTGCCCAAATTTGTAGGCGACCAGAACTTGAATTGTTTGAAAATGTCAGATCATAGAGATTAATGAAGCCAAAAGCAGCTTATACACTGACCAAATAGAGTCGCTTATTATTTTGTTAGTGGATTGTAGATTTGATACTTCCAGATGGCTATGCTTCCAACTTGGGAAGATGTGTTAAAAATGGTCATATTACCGGATTAAAAAGTCATGACTATCATGTTATAATGGAAAGACTTATGCCTATTGGAATAAGATGTTTGTTGAATTCTAAGATTTGGGATTCAATAATAGATATATCATATTTTTTCCGAGATATGTGTGTGGAGACAACAGACTACGATACACTAAGAAAACTGGAAGAAGCTGTTGTGGTAATTATATGCAAACTAGAAAAAATATTTCTGCCAGATTTCTTTGACTCAATGGAACATTTGATATTACATCTGCCACATGAAGAAAAATGTGGAGGTCTGGTTCAGTTTCGATGGATATACTCATTTGAGAGATGCATGTAGAAATTGAAGAAAAAAGTACGTAACAAAGCATCAGTTTAAGGCTCAATTGCTTAAGCTTATTTGAAAGAGGAAATTGCTTTATTATGCTCTCATTATTTTGAATTTGAATATCCCTCAAAATTTAACTGCATGGGCCAGAATGAGGGGAATGTTGATGATGATATGAACAATCAATTATCAATTGTTAATCAGCCCGAAATTGGCTTTGGTGGAGTTCATGATAGACGAATTTCAGATGATGAACATCATAGAGCTCATACATATGTTCAACTCAACTGTGAAGAAATGTCTCCAATTGTACAATGAGTGATCCTATCCCTTATTATATAGATTATGTTATAGTAATTTAATCATATTGTATTTTTAGGTTATATGATGATCATATTGAGAAACAATTTCCACAAATTACAGCAGCTGCCTTAGAAGAACGTCGACAATTTTTTTTCCAACTGGTTTCAAAAACTGGTAACGTACATTCTTTTTTGGTTTTAAATATAAAATCAATTTATAACTTGTAATAGTGATAAATGTTTTACAAATTTTCAGGTATTTGTACATGCTGATAAGATTAATAGTCGATTGCGTATATTGAGTAGCCCACCATCCAAAATGGTTAAATCTTATAATGCATATGTGGTGAATGGTTATCGCTTTCATACATGTGCATATGGGGAATCAAATAAAACAATGAATAGTGGTGTTTGTTTAAAGGGATCACATCATAGAGATATTGAAGTTGACTTTTACGACATGCTTGAAGAAATTATTGAACTCTGTTATTTGGGATAGAATTATGTAACAATGTTTAAATGTCAATGGATGGATACTGAGAGAGGCTTGCATATTAATCCGACTCATGGAATTATTGATATTAAAAATAAAAGTCTTCTTGCAGTAAATGAACCATTTTTATTGGCTCATCAGGCACATCAAATTTATTATGCAAAATACTGTGCTACTGCAAAAGAGTTGGATGATTGGTGGAGTATAATAAAAGTTAAATCTTGAGAAAATATGTTTACTCAAACTGAATGTGGTTCCACTGAAGTGCAAGGAAATGAATTTTTTCAGGACACTCCTCAAAACACATCTTTTTTCACAAAGATACATGAATATGGAGGATGACACCCCACAGTTAAGGGTCGATAGTGACGATGTTGTCAATGATGTTACAACTGAATTTGAAATGACAAGAGATGATGAAAGTGAAACTAATATGGAAATTGATGATGTTGATGAGGAATATGACTACATTGACATTGAAAACTATGAATATGATGATGAAGATGAACATTGACACAGTAAAATGCTGGTTAGAATCATAACAAATATATATCTATACATAATAGTTATTTTCAATTGTTTGCTAATAACAATCATTTCATGTTTCAGATGGACTCAGAAACGTATCGTCAGTTGCTAAAGGCTGATCTACCTATGGATGATGAGGTTCTTGAGTCATCTGACCCTCAGGCTATTGGCACTACAGGGAGCACTTGGAGGGGGCATGGTGTTGCCAGACTGATGATTCCAGATCCTATCCCGGAGCGACGTCCACCTCTTGGATTCGATGTGCACATGCGGTGGTATGGTAACCTATGTATTTTAGGTATCTTTCATTATAAATTTATTTATATTCTAATTGTTTGATTATTTTTTCTTTTTCCACAGTTTTACACATATAGCTATTGGACAGGGGAGCGCTATCTTGTGCAATTATTTTTCTCAGCCCTGGCTCACATGGGATCAGATTCCCGCTGATGTGTAGGCCGCCATGTTCGATCATTGGCTGGTACGTAATTAAATATTATTTATTTTGAAATTTAATTCATTAATAACTTTATATTAGGGTTTATGGTATCCCATCGACGAGAGCATGCGTTCCACTATCCACGCGGCATGGGTGGTGTCTATGCGTGACCGTTTCCATGAGTTTTTGCATAATTTGAGAAAGGAGGATGTGAGGAAAGACGGAGTGATAGAATTTGATGAGTCCTGTAGAGCCCACCAACCAGAGTACATTTCATATCACGTTTGGGATTGATTATGTACACACTGTTTGGGTGGTGGGTTTCAGAGGAGATCTGCATTGGGTCAACAAAATCGGGGGAGACAAGATGTGACACATTGAGTCGGTAGTCGTACATTCAGTGCGCAAAGAGAGCATCTGGTAAGTACTTTTTTTTAATATTTTATACAACTTTAAATATAAATAGTTTATTTTATATTCATATAGGAAGCCGAGCAGCCCGATATTATGACGTATGGCGTTTATCAGAGGATGTACACTGATCCGGCTATTGGAGAGATTAGAGGTGACCGCCAGCGTCAGATTGTGGTCAATATTTTTTTTTCAGTTTTAAAATTAAATGCATATAATATTTTAATTATTTTAATTTCTAATTGAATCTTAAGGAGTCATATGAGGCCGCAACCTCTCAGACACAAGCTGAGAGTCAAGACGAGACGGGTGATTAGACAAGTTCCCACTATTTTGATGAGATGTCATGGACGCATGAGTCCCGATATGGCTTCAAAAAGAGATGAGTAGTTGGTATCGGATCTCATTTGACTCCTACGGCTTATTATGGTACTGCTGTGATGTTGGCGTCCGGCTCGAGAGGAGCTTGTGGAGAGACATTATCTTCTTCCTGAAAGTATCAGGAGCAGCTGCGTGCTCAGAGTCATCTTATAGAGGATTTGCGTCAGGGGCAGGAGCAGATGCGTCAACAGCATGATGAGTAGATGCGTCGATGGCAGGAGCAGATGCGTCAGCAGTAGGATGAGCAGAGGCGTCGATATAAGGAGCAACATCAGGAGCAGATGGAGTATATGCGTCGTCTAAATCATAGTTTAGGGATGGAGTTCCCTCCACCACCTCTTCCAAGTCCTCCAGATTATCCACCGCCCAGTGATTTTTTTACATGTAATAAACATTTGAGTTCGTAGTTTATTGTCATATTAACTATTTACAATTCCTCTTTCATATTGGTACGAATATTGCATGATTTAATTTGTTTTTATTTTTTTAATATTTTATTACTTATTAGTATTATTTTTAATGTCTGTTTATTTTAGTAATATTACTTTTAATATTTTATATTTATTGTTAATATTGATAAGTTTATAATTTTATAATTTTATTAATATTAATAATATTAATATTATTTTTTCATAAGTATGTATGTTTATTTTAATAATATTAATATTATACTAATTTTTTATATTATTAATATTAGTATTATTATTATATAATATTATATTATTTATATTCATATTATTATTATTTTTTGATATTAATATTTCATAATTATATTATATATATATTTTATTATTAATATTATAATAATATAATATATTTATATTATTAATATTATTATTATTATATACATAATTTAATAATAATAATATTATATTAATTTTTTATATTATTAATATTAGTATTATTATATAGTATAATATTATTTATATTCATATTATTATTATTTTATATTAATATTTCATAATTTTATTTTATATAATTTTTTATTTATATTATAATAATAGAATTTTTTTATATTATTAATATTAATATTATTTTTATATAATATTATACGATTTGTATTAATTATTTTATTTATTTTATTTTTTTTAATATTTTCCACGGGAGTATTTGTGACGGGTGTCCCGTCGTAATTTTTTTACTGTCCCATTTGTGACGGGAAGAATACCCGTTGTAAAAACTATTTCTGTGACGGTCCGTCGCAAATACGTACGTCGCAAATATTTTTTAAATTTCCCATTTGCGACGGGTCAGAAACCCGTTGCAACTAATATATCTGCGACGACCCGTCGCAAATACCTTTTTTATATATAAACGAAAACCAATTTGCGATGGGGGAAAAATACCGTCGAAAATACTATTTTTGCAATGGGACCACCGGAAAAACACCTATTTGCGATGCCGTTTTCGGCAACGGGCGATTTGCGACGGCGCCCCGTTGCAAAAGGTCTTTTGCGACGAGATCCGGTCGCAAATCACCCGTTGCAAATATTCCATTTTCCTGTAGTGCACTAAGATTTGAGTCAAAGATAAGAGTATTTAGGTCTCCCAATTAGCCCAAAAGTTAGGTATCTTTCAAAACATAAACAATGGGGTATAAATCATGAAACAATCTCAACATAATATAAAATCTAACATGCTAAATATACACCCCCAGATTTCATATTTACAGCATTAGGTATCGCATACCAAACCACCTCCCATATCTTAGGTCCCAATTATTACTGTGTATCCATATACGAGACTCCCCCCTAAGGAATAACGACCTCATAGATCAGGTTTTATATATAAAATTATTCATTCTTAGATTATTTGTATGGATGAAAACATAGTCACTAGCTTTGTTAAGTAGAGTTTCATTCCAAGTTATATGAAAAAATTCTATATAGGTTGTTATTAAAACATTATATAGTTGAACCTATAGAAAAACTATTGAACCCTAAATGAATTTAGAGAAGATATGAATTTTGGAGTGGAATTATAGAAAATATGAGTTTAATTTAGAAAAATTATGGAATTATAAATTTTTGAGGATATTATGAAGGGGTTCTATTTTTGGAAAAGAAAAAAGATAAGGACTTATAAAAAATTAGTTTAACCATAACTTCCTAACCAAGATACATCAACCATGAATATGTGGGAAAAATTTCAGCCATGTAGGAGAAACAAAAATTCTATCTATCCATGGTGGAACCAGGGTTACAATAATAGGTGATCCAAAGTGTGCATTGTTGAGTGTGCACGTGGGTAAGTGTGTGCTCGAAAGTAGTGGTCTCTAGTGCAGGGCCATAGAAAGGATGAGTCTAGAAGCAGAACTTGTTAATAATTTGATGTGAGTTAAGGGAGTATAAATTTTTATTATGTGAAGTATGGATGAGGCATAGTCCTATGTGGGACTTGGGAGAGGTTGGTACTATTCACCCTTTTAAAAACATGCACTCATTATATCAGCCACCCGATCGGTCACACTCTACCATTGGATTTGGATCATGGATTATCTTGAACCTATCACCCGAGGGTTTTGAATTCAACATATCTATTCCATACAAAATATCGAGGTTTTCCTCACCATAGTCCCATAGATATCGAGATAGGAATAATTTATATTCACCCTATGTCATAGAGGGTTTGAAGTTAATAGAAGTGGAGAACTTAGGATCTTTAAATCTTATAGTAGGCTATATCATAGTGTGGGAGATTAAAAAATTGAAAATAAAAATAGATTAAGGCTATGATGTTGAAGAATATTACATGATGCAGTCTTTGTGAAGTTTAGATTTTTAGAGTTTTCACACACCATAGAGACACGACTTTCACCATGGAAGATGTTTGGGAAAGAGTTTATGGAGGGAATTTCACCATTGATCTTATATTTATAATGAATAGGAGAGTGAGGGTCTTATATGGTATTCAAACATTTATGAAGTATCCACACTGAGGTGAAAAATCTACATTATATTAGTGGGTGGCCCAAAATATTTTTAGGTTTCTACACCATAGAAGAGAAAATACACCACATTTATATTCTATCTTACACCATAAAACTATTGGATAGACCATATAGATATTAGCCATTCCATAGTATCCATGCGAGAAAAGAGAACCTGATTTTAGGATACTACTAACTATCCACAAATTTTTTAAATGTTTGTGGTTATTATTAAATAGGGGGTCAAATGCATTTTTTGAAGGCTTTATTATCATGGGCCATGAAGAGTAAAAAACTAAAGACCATGATTATCATCATTTCATAGTTAGTTTTCCAAATTTTTATATTTTTAAATAAATATTGTTTATATGGAGATATTTTTATTCAGTTATATCTTTTAAAAATATACATAAATTTACAACCCAAGAGTCATGGAGAATTTAAGATTCATTTGTGACTCTTAAAATATAAGTTACACCACATGTTATAATAATTGTATAAAATAATTTGTTCTGACTGTGATGAGATATGACTCTATATAAGAATAAGAAGGATATATTTCATTGATTAATTGAAAAAACTAGATAGGAGAATCTTAAAAATTTCATATATCTGTCGTGAGATAGAGAGAGAGAGGGATCAGAATAGTGATATTTTCTATTCATATACACTACACATTCATAATAACAGAGATAGGATATTGAAATCACATTGAATAATTTATTCTCAAAGAATAATTTTTTTTGTTATAGGAGAGGGGAAATAAATTATTAAAGGAGTTGGAATCATTTGAATACTTTTCAAAGATAAGTGCTTTTATTTTTCCTATAATAATGATAATATAGTTCCAGAATCATTTTGGATAGTAGATAATGTTTAAATATCCCAAACCAAGTAGCTCAGAGTTAATCATTAATGTTTTGGATTGGTACTAGATACAAATAATCACATCCCAAAGTACCAAATAATTTATTAGTTATGGAATACTATATACATAATTGAACCTCATATTAAAACTGAAAACTTAAAATGCAATATATAATTTTTTTGATAACACCATTATTACCTTTACCATATCCCTGCATATCAATTCTAATACACTTCATATCACATTGGGAAAAGGAAACATAATAAAGTGGTGGTCTCTAATGCTCAATAAAGGTATGTATACAAAGAAATATATCATGAATAAATAATCATAATCAGTATTGTAAGGTAAACAACTGAAACACAATGCATTTAATCAATAACATGATCATGAAGAATAATATGGAATGAATAAATTATGATCAAACAGTTCCATATAAATAATTACATGATCTTGAAACTTGTCCACAAATATTATTACTAATCAAATAATCACATGGACATCAATAAATAATATCATAATTTGGGAATTCATAATTTCAAACACCATAAACACACCATCAAGGATTAATGCTAATAAATCTAACATAAATGGATAAGGTCTCATCCAAATATACAAGATATTTTGTTTCATGAGACCTACTGATGCATCGAGGGGATATATTGGGACCCTCCCATTACATACTAAGTATATTTAATTCCAAATATTAAAAGGGAGAAACATAACCAACATAAATATTCTTATTAAAAAACTAACATATGAAATGTTAATAATTTCCCCAATCAATATGTATAATCATAATCCACCTAGAGTAATATGGAAAATTTTATCAAAATAGTAAACCCCTAGTAAAAATAATCACAAACTATATAGAGAAATAATAAGTAGAGAACCATTATGACATATCCTTATTAGAACATAAGTAAAATAAGGGTTGTTCTTATTGATGAATAAAAATACCATAAAAATGTCATTAAAAAAATTCTTGCGGAAAATACATTTTTCACTTTGAAAATTAATTTTTAAAATAAAAAATTTATAGAATATTATGAAATAATTTTCTTTTAAAAAAATCATAGAAACTTATAAAAAAATCTTCAAATAATTGAGTGGTCATTATGGTATAAAATTCTATTCATGCTGTTTATGTTAGAACAAATATTCCTTTCACATTTTTGGTTAGAAGTAAAAAGTACCTCATTCAGAATATGACAAGAAGGTTCCTTTTAATTTTTTTTATTAAAATTCAAGCATGGGTAAAAATGAATTCAATAAATATTTATAGAATAGAAAAATATTTCAAAACTTTTTAGTTAAGATGGATATTGAAGAAAAAGCATTTTCGACAGAAAAGGTAAATAAAGTTGGATTTCATAAAAAGTATTTTCTCAATTAATTTAAGTAAAAACGAGAATACAATTGGAATATTTATTGAAAATATCATGAATAAACATAAAATAATAAAAAATATTTTGTTTGAGATATAAATATAATATAATTTTCTCTATGAATACTTAAATACAAATAATCCAGAATAATGATGAGATTGTAAAATAAGCCCTTACTGATTTTTTAAATTTTGAGTAATATCCATCATAATATTAAATTAAAATATAAATAAAATGAATGAAAATATATTCCTGATATAACATATCAAAGGGGTATTATATATACCATAAAAAATAAATAAGTGGTAAATATGGCATATGTCTCATGGAAGTAAAAGTGAGACGAGAAACCATAACCTCAGGTTTGATTTACTTCATACGTGTTCAAACATCACATATAATAAATATAGATTTAGTATACATATATTAAAAAATAATTATCATATATATTATATCGTATTTTATTTACTTATAACATTTTATCACCTGTTTATTCACTATTATTTATTAAAATCACTGTTTCTGGTCATAACTACTTCGTTATCCATGTATATTTTGGTTTTATAGTTTCAGTATTTGTAATGTATCATGGTTAAACCATATAAAAAAAATTTAATTATGATATAAATATAATATATATTCATTATATAATTATTTACAATAGACAATAAAGATAGATATAGAAAAATGAGTTACACTGTTCATGGAGATGGTAGGCCATACATACACATGAACACTGTTTTTTTTACGGATGGAATGAAAGAAAGGTAAATAATATTTCAACTTTAAAATATAATTATTATACCATATAAATTATATATATTCTTTAAATCTATCATTATTACTATCCATTTTAAAATAAAATGAAAAAGGTATCACATCACTATGTGGCGGCGGTAGTCCACACGTATGCATGAGTGACATTATCATTTTACAATGGATAGGAAGGTAAACATTTAGATGTGATATAAAGTTTAAGAGGTATAATTTTATCATTAATATTATATATATTTATTTAATCCATCATTATTTCTATCCATGAGAGGTGGTGATAAAAAAATGAATTACATCGATACACGAGGTAGTAGTCTATCTTACACACGATCGACAATTTCTTTTCCCATTTGATAGAATTTGGGATAGATATAGCTTATTAAACTAAAAAAATAAAATATACGTATATTTAAGATACTTTTTTTTATCATTTATTCAAATTTAGAAAATATTTTAAGGATTTAGACAAATAAATAAATGAAGACGCATGGTTAAGAACTATACATTTTCTTCATAGAATCTATTTAGGTTTATAAATAATGCCATCCTTGTAACACCCTGAGATTTTATGAAAAATATTCTTTTTAATTTCATTGATGTCTTGTGTTGTACGTTACAATAAAGGGGTCTTGCACAACATGCAACCCTAACTTGTCTGCATTACACGCAATCGTGACCTTCCTCGATAGCGTGTGTTGTACGCAAAACCGAATTTCACTAAACAACGATATGCTATTAAAATATTATTAAAACTAGCCGTTATGAATAGTAATAACCACTTTTTGAAATTTTTTAAATTTCATCTTTCAAAATAGACTTCATTTTTGTATTCGTAATATCGAAATTAGCCTAGGGTGAAATTTTGGTATTTTTCTGAAAACTTTCAATTTTTGATGAATAGTGAAAACACTGGGTGACTTTTTAAAAACCGACTTTTTATTTAAATAATTATTTATTTTATTTAAATTTATTTTAGGTCGACATTGACACATAATACCTATATAAGTTCAATGTAATTCATTGGAGTCATTTTATAATAATTTTAGATATATAAAAATTTTATTGAACTTATGACCGTCTTTTACCCACCTCCTAGGAGAATTTGCAAATTTACATAAAACGTAATTTTACCACTTCTGTGAATGTAATTTCAAAAATACGAGAGACATGGTTGATTTCAGTAAGTAAAATGTGGTTCAATGAGATGAAAATATTTTTTGGTGAATAGTAACGTTTTACTTTTATTTACCACGGTTAAAAGTAAATAGGGTAATTAAGGGTAAAAATAATATTATTATTACCATAACACATGTCCTAATTCTATTGGATAAGTTTAATTCGACCAAAAACAACCTTAGGAATAAAATATGACCATTTAATCCCACTTGGATTAGATTAGGACATTTAATATTAATTTATTTAAAGAAGGGTTAAAATAGTTAAAATCAAAGTTTAATAAGTAAATAATTTTTAATATAAGGTTATACATAAGATAAATTCGACTATAAATATTCATTAGAAAGATAAACAGATTTCATACATAATGGTATTTTATTTATAATTTTTAGACATTAAATAATTTAATTTATTTTTGACACAATGATGATGTAGTAATTATCTTATTAATGAAATATTGACAAAATTGATGTTATAAATACCCAAATAAATGTAATTTGAGCCTTTTTATTAATTAAACTAATTTTATAGGTTAATATGACATGTTAGTATTGATTTATTTAACTTTTTTAGAGCTAATAATTCTATTATGATTTTCACAAAAATCAATTATCAAATAGTGTCAAAATTGACATAAAATAGTTTTTAAAACAAATATTATATTATTAATTGTTATTTTGTTCCTAAAAATCTAAGGTTCGGAAAAATGACTTATATTAGGTTATATATATTAATAATAAACAACTTGGGGTTCTTTTTTCTTGTTATAGTAAGTTTATTAACCTTATAGTGTAAGAAAACAAGAAGACACGGTAAAAGTAAAATTATTTAACTTAAGGTTAAATCTAAATGATAAGGTTAAAATAGAAACCTAAACTTGTATAAATTCTATTGGATGAGAGGATTTAGACCCATCCCCACCTTAGCTTCGAAATAAATCAATTTTTAGCTATTAAAAACCGAATATGACTTTATAATAAAATAATATTTTTGGTTTTTCCAAAGGTGCCCCTCTCCTCCCTTATAAAATGGCACCTCCTCCCTCTATTCCTCACACCACTTTGAGCCTTAAAGCTCGGACAAACCCTGAAAAATTCTCTTCTAAACTTCCCTAGAAACATCCTTGAGGTCCTGGTCTTCTTCAAAGACCAATTTTATTGCCCTAAGAGGAGTTCTCAAAGAGGCGCTTAAAAGAAGAGGTAATGTTCGTTATCGATTCTTTCAACTTTATTTATTCTTCCACTTATTCTTATTTAGTTGTTTCATTATTAAGTAATAACATCAATATAAATCATATAATTATATGTTATTATAAGTATGAAACTAACCTATTTCACCATCTATCCATCCTACAGAAAATGAAATCACCACGCGTGCGTACGTACGGAATGCCGTCTCCACGCCGTGGTGAAATCTGTTTTTCCACAAACACCTTACATGTATGGGTATAATGGTGTAAATAATAACTATATATGGTTATTATAACATCATACTGATTCTGATATATTATACCATCCACTCCAATTTTATTCAATAATTATGGGAACAATATCATCGCTCGTGCGTACGTACGGACTACCGTCTCCACGACGCGATGAGATTCATTCTCAATGTTAACCATACATGAATGATCATATAGTTTATATAATGAATAATAATGAAATATATGAAATAATAATGCTACTTGATTTATGTATATATATATATGTATGCCATCTATTTAGTTTCATTCAATTCAATAAGGAAACGAAAACAGCATTCGTGCGTACGTACGACCTACCATCTCCATGAACGATGTATTTCATTACTTTTATCGATCTATAATATACATATGTATATTATGGATATATATTATATATAAATCATGTATGAAATTATGGAATTATGTAAATCAGGATATAAGTAATAATATCAATAATGACAAGTCGAAACACATACGATAAATGAAATGATTTTACCCAAAATGCTGCTTTAACATGGAATTTACAAAAGAATGGGTAATATAAAGTCATAAGTGAAACATATATGATATCATAACAATTAATATGATTCTGTAATAAGTCAATGAAATTATTTAAAACATTATACAGGAGGTTAGGATACGTACGAAGCATATCGGACCTAAGGTAAGGGATAATTATTCCAATCTCATTCTTATCCGAGATTGTTTATTTGTAAGTATTTACTGGGGTTATGATTATTATCCATGTACATATGTTATCAAATGTTTTCATAAAATGTTTACTTTTCTTCCAAGTATGTGTAAAGTCATTTTTACCCTTTTATAGTTTTACCTCGTCGTATAAAAGGAATCTTTCTTTTGTTTACCATACGAGGTACTTTTTTGACTTTTCAGACAAAAGTACGAGAAGAATGTTTTTTTAACTTATACGGCACAAATGGATTTTTTTAAAACATTATTTCCAAGAAGATTCTTCTACAGGTTTTCAAGTTTATTTTTAATCAACTTCTTTTAGTTTAGAATTGTATGACAAGTTAAGAAAGGAAAAGTATTTTTGAAGTAGAAAGGATATTTTCCTCAAGAATGGAGTTCAAGTGTTTTATCAAAATTATTTTCCATCTAAGATAATAAAGGGTTCTATTTCTATCCATATTATTACATTGATTTGATTATGTTGTGACGGAATTATTTTTATTAATTCCTTTATCTTATATGAATTGTTTTATGATGTCACTATGTTTAAGAATCCCATTTTTATTACATGGGTTATGCTATGATGTATGGTTTATGATTTTGTGGCACACATAAGAATGGTATCATTATGAGATGGGAGGGACCTATATCTCCCTCCAATGCATTGGGTAAAGATTTATATATCATGAGATAGACATGGCTGGAATGGTAAGTTAATCCGGTTTAGTAATACAGGACTGGAACGAGGAGGGAACTCGATTTAGAAAGGGACTTTGTCCACTAAGATGGTCTTGGCAACAATGCCTTGGATACTATGGAAATCATATCATGTGCTTAATGGTTGCCACAATTACATGTTTTATTCCCATGATAATTTATCATGATTAATGTTTATTTATGATCTATGCCTTATGTTTTTCCATGTTTTATGTCATTGCTCAAGATTTTGTTGCTTAAACATTATGTTTATGTTTTTAAGTTCAAATGTATATGATTTGTTTTATTTTATCAATGATTACCGTTACTGATCATTTGATCTCACCCTTTATATGTTTTATTTTACCCAGGATATAAAGAAAGGTTTTAGGTAAGAAAAAAAAGGGAAAATCTTTATGGGAGATGTTGAAGATCTTTCACCATGATTAGAAGATTACGTTCCGAGTTTCAAAAGACACTAAACTATTACGGTCCTTGTGTGTATGTTTTTGTTATGTATTAAGTATTCCGCAAAAGTAATGTAATGTCCATGTATGTCAAGCTTTGGGTCTCTACAGTTGCTATCAGAGGAAAGGTTTTTTCAACCTTTGGAAACTAGGATGCGAAAACGTAAGTGAGATCCCTAGATATATTTCTAAGGTATGTCTAGGGATGTCCCTAAGGATAAGTATACATATAGGATATAGTCCTAAAACTATGGTAAAGATCTTAGAATTTAACCTAAGATGTTAGATATTGAGGGTACCCCCCTTTACTATGTTGTTTTCTCTAGCATGATTTTTGCCTCTCACAGAATTATTTTTGTGTTTTAATCAATGGAGGGAACCGGAAAGAATTAGGTTAACATTGAATCCAATGGACAAATTGGTGACTATGAGCAACAAAATTTTGTAATGCCTAGAGAGAAAGATATTTTGATTATGCCGAATCAGTCATTGTGATATATGACTAACATGGTAAAATTTAGTGGTATGCCTAATTCATCAAATAAGAGGAAGATAGACTTTTATGCATGTTCACATGTTGAGGAGCATAAAGAAAGGAAGATTGAGATTTCTAAAGAAGGTAAGAAGAACCTTGAGGAATACCTCAAATGGAGGGATATATGTTATATGTGTGGAGAAAAGGGTCATAGAGTGACAGACTGTTATGGAGTTCAATGTCTTATTTGTGGAGAACATGGGCATTACCCAACTCAATGCCCTGACCTAAAAAGTTACTTCTAAATCAAGGAAGGAATTATTACAGGACAATCATTGAAGAGGATGGATTGAAGTTTTTATGTATTGGTATTCAAGAATAATGTTTTTGAGGTACTTTTATGGTTTATTAGAATATTTTTGTATTAGTCTATTGTGGTTTTCTATAATTTTATGGTACCGGTAACCATGAAATGAGATTCAAATATTTGGGAAAGCAGATGATATGCACATAATGAAGGGATAAGAAGATAATGAGATGTTTGATTGTATTCATGAGCTCATGATTGATATAAGGACTAAGTGATATCATGGTTTGAGTATATAAAATTTTGAGGATTTTGGTATGTGGAAAGTGTTAACTTTTAATTGCATTCATGTTTTCACTAAGGTTCAATGAGTATTCATTCTTCAAGAGAATACATGATTAAGGTATTCACATGTTTGTCAATTGACCAAAAAAATATATCTTATGATATTTGGGGGATAAATGATGGCATTCACGTGATTATTATGTGACATTTCAAGTAATAATTTTCTTTATACTATGAGCTTGGACCGATGTATTTTAGATAAGCCTAAAGATTGGAATGGATTATGTTGGACATAAGTTAGTATTGTTTAAGGATAGAACTTTTTTCGATATTATTGATGGGATGTTATAGTAATGTAGTTTTAGAAAAAGGACAACCTGCAGGATGGGCGACAACCCATCGCGTCAGACAAGGCTGTGGGAATCGAACCCACAACCGAAGTACGACTGGCCTTTATCGCCTACCACTGGCCTACAGGAAGTCCCTAGTTAGTAGAAATTAGTTTTATTTTTTTAAGCAGTATGATATATGAAGTATAAGTTCATTTTTGGAACCATATACGATTAATCTAACCATAAGATGGACTTATAACTTTTACTAACCTTTTGTTTGAAACAGATGGAATGAACCATCATTCTATCACATGATCTGCTAACACATCACGAATAACAAATTCAACTTCATTTCTTTAGGGGATGAATTGGAAATTGTTCAATTCACGAACAACAGTGAGATTGTACCAAAATCATGTAAGTATTTCTTTTAATTCATCAACTTTAGGGAAATGAACTTGAAAACAAAAAATGTTGGCCTAGTGCTCTTATATCCGATGAATCAGATGCTACCTTAGATCATCAAAAATCTATATCTTTGTGATTGTTGGATTTTTCATAGCCATGTTCTCTACCATTCTCCATCAGAACATGATGGTTAGGTTTCTCTTCCATATCCATATTTTCACCTATATTCTCCTATGTGGAAACCCAGTGATTAGTTTATTTGGGTAACCGTTACGTTTCATAATTTAGTTTTTAAAGATAAGTTTTGGTATTGCTTTTTACGATGTGGGTTTCTATTAAAGAAACTTTCGAGTAGTAAACCATTTATAACCCCGACGAATTTCGAGGGCGAAATTCATTTTAGGGGGGGTAGAATGTAACACCTCGAGATTTTATGAAAAATATTCTTTTTAATTTTATTTATGTCTTGTGTTGTACGTTACAACAAAGGAGTCTTGCACAACACGCAACCCTAACTTGGCTTCATTACACGCAATCACGACCTTCCTCGACAGCGTGTGTGGTACGCAATACCAAGTTTCACTAAACAACGATATGCTATTAAAATATTTTTAAAACTAGCCGTTATGAATAGTAATAACCACTTTTTGAAATTTTGTAAATTTCATCTTTCAAAATGGACTTCATTTTTTGATTCGGAATATAAAAATTAGCCTAGGGTGAAATTTTGGTATTTTTCTGAAAACTTTCAATTTTTGAGGAATAGTGAAAACACTGGGTTACTATTTAAAAACCGACTTTTTATTTAAATAATTATTTATTTTATTTAAATTTATTTTAGGTCAAAATTGACACATAATACCTATATAAGTTCAATGTAATTCATTGGAGTCTTTTTATAATAATTTTAGATATATAAAAAGTTTATTGAACTTTTGACCGTCTTTTACCCACCTCCTAGGAGAATTTGCAAATTTACATAAAACGTAATTTTACCGCTTTTGTGAATTGAATTTAAAAAATCCAAGATACAAGGTTGATGTCTGTAAGTAAAATTTGGTTCAATGAGATGAAAATAATTTTTGGTGAATAGTAACTTTTTACTTTTATTTACCACGGTTAAAAGTAAATAGGGTAATTAAGGGTAAAAATGATATTATTATTACCCTAACACGTGTCCTAATTCTACTGGATAAGTTTAATTCGACCAAAAACAACCTTAGGAATAAAATATGACCATTTAGGCCCACTTGGATTAGATTAGGACATTTAATATTAATTTATTTAAAGAAGGGTTTAAATAGTTAAAATCAAAGTTTAATAAGTAAATAATTTTTAATATAGGGTTATTCATAAGATAAATTCGACTATAAATATTTATTAGAAAGATAAAAATATTTCCTACATAATGGTATTTTATTTATAATTTTTAGACATTAAATAATTTAATTTATTTTCGACACAATGATGATGTAGTAATTATCTTATTAATGAAATATTGACATAATTGATGTTATAAATACCCAAATAAATGTAATTTGAGACTTTTTATGAATTACACCAATTTTCTAGGTTAATATGACATGTTAGTATTGATTTAGTTAACTTTTTTTGAACTAATCATTCTGTTATGATTTTCACAAAAATCAATTACCAAATTGTGTCAAAATTGACATAAAATAGTTTTTAAAACAAATATTATATTATTAATTGTTATTTTATTCCTAAAAATCTACGTTTCGGCCAAATGACTTAGATAAGGTTATATATATTAATAATAAACAACTTGGGTTTCGTTTGGCTTGTTATAGTAAGTTTATTAACCTCATAGTGTAGGAAAACAAGAAGACACGGTAAGAGTAAAATTATTTAACTTAAGGTTAAATCTAAATGATAAGGTTAAAATAGAAACATAAACTTGTATAAACTCTATTAGATGATAGTATTTCGACCCATACCCACCTTAGATTCTAAATAAATCAATTTGGAGATATTAAAAACCGAATATGACTATATAATAAAATAATATTTTTAGTTTTTCCAAAAGTGCCCCTCTCCTCCCTTATAAAAGGGCACCTCCTCCCTCTCTTCCTCACGCCACTTTGAGTCTTCAAGCTCGGCCAAACCCTGCCAAATTCTCTTCTAAACTTCCCTAGAAACATCCTAGAGGTCCTGGTCTTCTTAAAAGACCAATTTTAGTGCCCTAGGAGGAGTTCTCAAAGAGGCACTTCAAAGAAGAGGTAATGTCCGTTACCGATTCTTTCAACTTTATTTCTTCTTCCACTTCTTCTTCTTTAGTTGTTTCATTATGAAGTAATAAAATAAGTATAAATAATATACTTATATGTTATTATAAGTATGAAACAACCCTATTTCACCATTTATCCATCCTACAGAAAATGAAATCACCACGCGTGCGTACATACACAATACCGTCTCCACGCCGTGGTGAAATCTGTTTTTCCACCAACACCTTACATGGATGGGTATAATGGTGTAAAGAATAACTATATATGGTTATTATAACATCATACTTATTCTGATATATTATACCATCCACTCCAATTTTATTCAATAATTATGGGAATGATATCATCGCTCGTGCGTACGTACGGACTACCGTCTCCACGACGCGATGAGATTCATTCTCAATGTTAACTATACATGAATGATCATATAGTTTATATAATGAATAATAATGAAATATATGAAATAATAATGCTACTTTATTTATGTATATATATATGAATGTCATCTATTTAGTTTCATTCAATTCAATAAGGAAACGAAAACAGCGTTCATGCATACGTACGGCCTACCATCTCCATGAACGGTGTATTTCATTCCTTTTATCGATCTATAATATACATATGTATATGATGAATATATATTATATATAAATCATGTTTTACATTCTGGAATTATGTAAATCAGTATATAATTAATAATATCAAGAATGACAAGTCGAAACACATACGATAAATGAAATGATTTTACCCAAAATGCCGCTTTAACATGGAATTTACAAAAGAACGGGTAATATAAAGTCATAAGTGAAACATATATGATATCATAAAAATTAATATGATTCTGTAATAAGTCAATGACATTATTTAAATAATTATACAGGAGGTTAGGATACGTATGAAGCATATCAGACCTAAGGTAAGGGATAATTATTCTAATCTCATTCTTATCCGAGATTGTTTATTTGTAAGTATTTACTGGGGTTATGATTATTATCCATGTCCATATGTTATCAAATGTTTTCATAAAATGTTTACTTTTATTCCATGTATGTTTAAAGTCATTTTTACCCTTTTCTACTTTTACCTCATCATATGAAAGGAATCTTTCGTTTGTTTACCATACGAGGTACTTTTTTGACTTTTCCGACAAAAGTACGAGAAGAATGTTTTTTTAACTTATAAGGCATGAATGTATTTTTTTAAAACATTATTTCCAAGAAGATTATTTTACAAGTTTTCAAGTTTATTTTTAATCAACTTCTTTTAGTTTATAATTGTATGACATGTTAATAACGGAAAAGTGTTTTTGAAGTAGAAAGGATATTTTCCTCAAGAATGGAGTTCAAGTGTTATATCAAAATTATTTTCCATAAAAGATAATAAAGGGTTATATTTCTATCCCTATTATTACATTGATTTGATTATGTTGTGATTGAATTATTTTTATGAATTCCTTTATCTTATATGAATTGTTTTATGATGTCACGATGTTTAAGAATCCCATTTTTATTACATGGGTTATACTATGATGTATGGTTTATGATTTTGTGGCACACATAAGAATGGTATCATTATGAGATGGGTGGGACCTATATCTCCCTCCAATGCATTGAGTAAAGATTTATATCTCATGGGATAGACATGGATAGAACGGTAAGTTAATCCGTTTCAGTAATAAAAGACTGGAACGGGGAGTGAACTCGATTCAGAAAGGGACTTTGTCCACTAAGATAGTCTTTGCAACAATTCCTTGGCTAATATGGAAATCATATCATGTGCTTAATGGTTTCCACAATTACATGTTTTATTCCCATGCTATTTGATCATGATTAATGTTTCTTTATGATCTATGCCTTATGTTCTTCCATGTTTTATGTCATTGCTCAAGATTTTTTTTGTTTAAACATTATGTTCATGTTTTTAAGTTCAAATGTATATGATTTGTTTTATTTTATCCATGCCTACCCTTACTGAGAATTTGAGATCACCCTTTATATGTTTTATTTTCCCCAGGATATAAAGAAAGGTTTTAGGTAAGAAAACAAAAGAGGAAGATCTTTATGGGAGATGTTGAAGATCTTTCACCACGATTAGAAGATTACGTTCCGTGTATCCGAAGACACTAAACTATTACGATCCTTGTGAGTCTGTTTTTTTTATTTATTAATTATTCTGCAAAAGTAATGTAATGTCCATGTACGTCAAGCTTTGGGTCTCTATAGTTTTTATCAGAAGAAAGGTTTAGTCAACCTTTGGAAACTAGGATGCGAAAACGTAAGTGAGATCCCTAGAGATATTTCTAAGGTATGTCTAGGGATGTCCCTAAGGATAAGTATACATAGAGGATATAGTCCTAACAGTATGGTAACGATATTAGAATTTAACCTAAGATGTTACATATTTAGGGTACTCCCCCTTTACTATGTTGTTTTCTCTAGCATGATTTTTGCCTCTCACAGAATTATTTTTGTGTTTTAGTCAATGGAGGGAACGAGAAGGAATTCGGTTAACATTGAATCCAATGAAAAAATTGGTGACTATGAGCAAAAAAATTTTGTAATGCCTAGAGAGAAAGATATTGTGATTATGCCGAATCAGTCATCGTGATATATGATTAACAAGGTGAAATTTAGTGGTGTGCCTAATTCATCAAATAAGAGGAAGATAGAATTTTATGCATGTTCGCATGTTGAGGAGCATAAGGAAAGGAAGATTGAGATTTCTAAAGAAGGGAAGAAGAACCTTGATGAATACCTCAAATGGAGGGACATATGTTATCTCTGTGGAGAAAATGGTCATAGAGTGACAGACTGTTATGGAGTTCAATGTCTTATTTTTGGAGAACATGGGCATTACCCAACTCAATGCCCTGACCTAAAAAGTTACTTCTAAATCAAGGAATGAATTATTCCAGGAAAATCATTGAAGAGGATGGATTGAAGTGTTTATGTATTGGTATTCAAGAATAATGTTGTTGTGCTACTTTTATGGTTTATTAGAATATTTTTGTATTAGTCTATTGTGGTTTTCAATAATTTCATGGTACCGTTAACCATGAAAAGTGATTCAAATATTTTGGAAAGCAGATGATATGCACATAATGAAGGGATAAGAAGATAATGAGATGTTTGATTGTATTCATGAGCTCATGATTGATATAAGGACTAAGTGATATAATGGTTTGAGTATATAGAATTTTGAGGATTTTGGTATGTGGAAAGTGTTAACTTTTAACTGCAATCATGTTTTCACTAAGGTTAAATGGGTATTCAGTCTTCAAGAGAATACATGATTAAGGTATTCACATGTTTGTCATTTGACCAACAAAATATATCTTATGATATATGGGGGATAAATGATGGCATTCACGTGATTGTTATGTGACATTTCAAGTAATCATTTTCTTTATACTATGAGCTTGGACCGATGTATTTTAGATAAGCCTAAAGATTGGAATGGATTATGTTGGACATAAGTTAGTATTGTTTAAGGATAGAACTTTTTTAGATATTATTGATGAGATGTTATGGTAATGTAGTTTTAGAAAAAGGACAACCTGCAGGACGGGCGACATCCCATCGCGTCGGACAAGGTTGTGGGAATCGAACCCACAACCGAAGTGCGACTGGCCTTTATCGCCTACCACTGGCCTACAGGAAGTCCCCAGTTAGTAGAAATTAGTTTTATTTTTTTAACTGGTATGATATATGAAGTATAAGTTCATTTTTGGAACCATATACGATTAATCTAACCATAAGATGGACTTATAACTTTTGCTAACCTTTTTTTTGAAATAGATGGAATGACCCATCATTCTATCACATGATCTGCTAACACATCACGAATGAAAAATTCAACTTCATTTCTTTAAGGGATGAAGTGGAAATTGTTCAATTCACGAACAACAGTGAGATTTTACCAAAATCATGTAAGTATTTCTTTTAATTCATCAACTTTAGGGAAATGATCTTGAAAACCAAAAATGTTGGCCTAGTGCTCTTATATACGATGAATCATATGCTACCTTAGATCATCACAAATATATAGCTTTGTGATTGTTGGATTTTTCATAGCCATGTTCTCTACCACTCTCCATCAGAATATGATGGTTAGGTTTCACTTCCATATCCATATTTTCACCTATATTCTTCTATGTGGAAACCTAGTGATTAGTTTATTTGGGTAACCGTTACGTTTCATACTTTAGTTTTTAAAAATAATTTTTGGTATTCCTTTTTACGATGTGGGTTTCTATTAAAGAAACTTTAGAGTAGTAAACCATTTATAACCCCGACGAATTTTGAGGGAGAAATTCATTTTAAGGGGGGTATAATGTAACACCCCGAGATTTTATGAAAAATATTATATTTAATTTTATTGATGTCTTGTGTTGTACGTTACAACAAAGGAGTCTTGAAAAACACGCAACCCTAACTTGGCTACATTACACGCAATCACAGCCTTCCTCGATAGCATGTGTTATACGCAATACCGAGTTTCACTAAACAACGATATGCTATTAAAATATTATTAAAACTAACCGTCCCCATGCCATGGTGAAATCTGTTTTTCCACCAACACCTTACATGGATGGGTATAATGGTGTAAAGAATAACTATATATGGTTATTATAACATCATACTGATTCTGATATATTATACCATCCACTAAAATTTTATTCAATAATTATGGGAACGATATCATCGCTCGTGTGTACGTACGTACTACCGTCTCCACGACGCGATGAGATTCATTCTCAATGTTAACCATACAAGAATGATCATATAGTTTATATAATGAATAATAATGAAATATATGAAATAATAATGCTACTAGATTTATGTATATATATATGAATGTCATCTATTTTGTTTCATTCAATTCAATAAGGAAAGGAAAACAACGATCATGCATATATACGGCCTACCGTCTCCATGAACGGTGTATTTCATTCCTTTTATAGATATATAATATACATTTTTATATGATGAATATATATTATATATAAATCATGTTTTAAATTCTGGAATTATTTAAATTAGGATATGAGTAATAATATCAAGAATGACAAGTCGAAACACATACTATAAATGAAATGATTTTACCCAAAATGCTGCTTTAACATGAACTTTACAAAAGAACGAGTAATATAAAGTCATAAGTGAAACATATATGATATCATAAAAATTAATATGATTCTGTAATAAGTCAATGACATTATTTAAATCATTATACAGGAGGTTCGGATACTTATGAAGCATATCGGACCTAAGGTAAGGGATAATTATTCAAATCTCATTCTTATCCGAGATTGTTTATTTGTAAGTATTTACTGGGGTTATGATTATTATCCATGTCCATATGTTCTCAAATGTTTTCATAAAATGTTTACTTTTATTCCATGTATGTTTAAAGTCATTTTTACCTTTTTCTACTTTTACCTCATCGTATGAAAGGAATCTTTCTTTTGTTTACCATATGAGGTACTTTTTTGACTTTTCCGACAAAAGTACGAGAAAAATGTTTTTTTAACTTATACGGCATGAATGGATTTTTTTAAAACATTATTTCCAAGAAGCTTATTTTACAAGTTTTGAAGTTTATTTTTAATCAAGTTCTTTTAGTTTAGAATTGTATAAAAGGTTAATAAAGGAAAAGTGTTTTTGAAGTAGAAAGGATATTTTCCTCAAGAATGGAGTTCAAGTGTTTTATCAAAATTATTTTCCATCTATGATAGTAAAGGGTTCTGTTTCTATACCTATTATTACATTGATTTGATTATGTTGTGATTGAATTATTTTTATGAATTCCTTTATCTTATATGAATTGTTTTATGATGTCACGATGTTTAAGAATCCCATTTTTATTACATGGGTTATGCTATGATGTATGGTTTATGATTTTGTGGAACACATAAGAATGGTATCATTATGAGATGGGTGGGACCTATATCTCCCTCCAATTCATTGTGTAAAGATTTATATCTCATGAGATTGACATGGCTGGAAGGGTAAGTTAATCCGTTTCAGTAATACAGGATTGGAACGAGGAGGGAACTCGATTCAGAAAGGGACTTTGTCCACTAAGATGGTCTTGGCAGCAATGCCTTGGATACTATGGAAATCATATCATGTGCTTAATGGTTGCCACAATTACATGTTTTATTCCCATGCTATTTGATCATGATTAATGTTTCTTTATGATCTATGCCTTATGTTCGTCCATGTTTTATGTCATTGCTCAAGATTTTTTTTAAACATTATGTTCATGTTTTTAAGTTTAAATTTATATGATTTGTTTTATTTTATCCATGCTTACCCTTACTGAGAATTTGAGCCCACCCTTTATATTTTTTCTTTTCCCTAGGATATAAAGAAAGGTTTTAGGTAAGAAAACAAAAGGGAAAGATCTTTATGGGAGATGTTGAAGATCTTTCACCACGATTAGAAGATTACGTTCTGAGTTTCCAAAGACACTAAACTATTATGGTCCTTGTGTGTCTGTTTTTCTTATGTATTAAGTATTCTTCAAAAGTAATGTAATGTCCATGTACGTCAAGCTTTGGGTCTCTACAATCCTGGATTGGTTTTATGATACAAAAATGGAATCGAGGCCATGAGGAGGTATGTTAGAAAAATATTTGGGTATGTAATGGTTGAAACAATTTTATTTTTAATTTTAAAGAGGAGAGGATAAGGGGTGTCCTTTTATAAGTGGGGGTGATGACACACTTAGAATTTTTCAAAATAATAAAATGTACCCATATTTTAGACTTGAAAAAAGGCTCAAAAATGAATAATTTTAGAACCACTGATGATATAAGGTTTAAATATGGTCATAAAATAGTAATTGAACAAGTTTTTATCTCATTTTAACCCTTATATTTCTAGTTTAACCTCAGGTAAACCCATTTTAACCTTAATCGTGATAATTATTTTTATTGATTTTACTATTAATTATGAAAAAGAATTATTTTGAAATAATTATATAATAGTAATTTTTAAAATTAAAATTATTTAATAATATTTTACAAATTCAATTTATAGAAGTGGAAGAATTTAATTTAAAATTAAACCCGTAGACACGTAGGAAAAACCGTTTTTTAAATAAATAACTTTAAAAAGTAGAAAAAGTTTTTATATCACAGTTCAATATGTAATTAACTAAAATGACCTAAATTGGTTTAATAATTATATAATTGAACTAATTATGCTTTTAAAATATTTTAAGACAAAATGGAACTTTGGAAATTTTTTATGTGAAAAGGCAATTTTCAATAAAAATATTTATTTTTTACTATTTATCAAAAAATTATTATTTTTAGAAAATTATAAAACATACACTATATGATAATTTTTACTTGATTATTTATAAAATTATGTTCATTTTTTCATATTAATTTTCTAAAAGTTTTAAAAATTATTTTTAAAATAACTATAAAAAATGAAACAAGACCTCTTTTTGAAAAAATATTGTTTTCTAAAAACCATTTTGTTTCTTTCAAATGAATTTTATTTTCCTTTCCTCTTTATTGATAATTAATGATATTTTTATACATGTGTAAACTATATAATTTTCATAATTTATTTATCACTGTTCATACCCGCCAATTTAATGTCTAGGTTATAATGGTATATTATATTTTGGTTCATTTAGACTTTGGGTTGCTTGTACCACAAACTATCAAATGGATTGAATTTATTTTAAAATATATATATCGTAATGTATTAAGGTGTTACATTATTCCCTCAAAAAAGAATTTCCCTCAAAATTATCTTAATTTCACCTCATGAATAGTTTTTGGTAGTTGTTTATCATAACTTCCTCAGGTTCCCACATTACCTCTTCTATCTTATGATTTCTTCAAAGTAAATTTACTAACTGAGTAGACCAATTCATAAAAAAATTTCTATAGTGTCCTAAATATGGATATTATCATCATATTAAGATAGATTAGGTTCCAATTATAATTCTTCAGAGGTGAGAAGATGCGTTGGGTATGAAATGTACATTCTTAGGATTGATATTTAGGACACATCAAGTACTTTAGAGAGACATGGTTGTATTTCCAAGTGGTTATCAAAAAATGAAATTATTTCAAGAATTTCCGAAATTTCAATGTACCTGGGGCTTAGTTTCCCTTTATTACCAATCCTTATAACACCCTTATATGGCGGCTATTTCTTGAAAACATGATATCCCACTATAAATTACACATCATTATTCAGATTATTGGTATAACACCTTTTATTTCTTTCAGTTTCTTTGATATGGGTTTGAATAGTTTATACCATTTCTGTTGTCTCCTCCACAAGTTCAAGGCCTAAAATATTCCTTTCACCAACTTTATCATTACAAGTTGGAGTACGATATCTGTTGCCATATACTGCTTCATACGATGCCATTTTGAATATTTGAATGAAATATATTGGTATAGGAGGACTCTACCGATGATAAATAATGATCCCACATACCATAAAATTCAATAGATTGTGGAATCAACATTTATTTTAATATTTAAGTAGTCCTATTGGACTATCCATTGGTTTGATTATGGTAAATGATGCTTAAATGAAGCTAAATATCAATATCCTTCTAAATATTTTACTAGACTTTTGATGTAAACCATGGATCCTGATTAGACACAATTGAAAGAGGTACACCATGAAGTATTACAACATCACTAATATAGGTATTTTCATAACCCTAATGTGGTAAATATTATCTTATATCAAGGAAATGTGCAGATTTAATTATTCAATCAATAATATCCCATAGTGCATCATTATTTCTAGAATTATTTGGTAATCCAGTGACAATGTCCATACTATTATCATCCCATTTCTACATTAGAATAGGGAGAGGTTGCTTGATTACTATAGGATGCTGTATTTTAGCCTTCATTGATTGAAAACTCTAGTATCTTGACCCATAATCAATAATTTCCCACTTCATATTATCCAAAAAAAATGTTCATAAAAATATCTATTATTATTGATGATACCAATGTGTATAGAGAACATTGAGCAATGGGCATAATTTAATAATTCCCTCTCTAAATCAGGTAAAGATGGAATACCTAGTCTCTTCCCTAATTTTATAACTCTATATTCATAAATGAAGTGTTCCAATTTTTCATCATTTAAGGCTTTAATTTTATTTTGAAAATTCCAATCATCAGGTTGATAATTTTTTATCTTTTAAAACAAATATGGTTTAGTAATCATTTAAAAAAGGAGTGATGTCACCACTTCCTTAATAATTATAATATCTATCTTTACTATATCCAAGAACATAGGATCCCAGTCGATCCTCATTTTGTTCTGTTATCTTTCATTATCAATGCATTTTATACTTTCTTTGCCTTCACTTGGTGGTAGTGTATTGAGAAATCATAATCCTCAAGTATCTAAATCCATCAAATA
This sequence comes from Viscum album, assembly GCA_963277665.1. Lineage (NCBI taxonomy): Eukaryota > Viridiplantae > Streptophyta > Magnoliopsida > Santalales > Viscaceae > Viscum > Viscum album. The sequence goes on from OY728139.1 coordinate 294,338,951, forward strand.
TGCATAAATCTGATATATTTTGGCAAAAATATGCATTTCAAACTCATGTGACACCTATATATCTCATAATTTTTACCATAGGGATAATGTATCCATATATTTAAAGAAAATATTTTGGATACCAAATATTGATAATGGATTGAATATTTTAGTTCATGAATATTCAACCACCTTTATGCATAAGAAACAAATTTAATATTCTTCATAAGGAAAAGTCAAAGTCTTTTATTCGATGAATTAATATGTATCTCAAATCCACTATTTCCTAATGGTAGATTCAAAATCATATAATTCACCAATCTCTTTTTCAACTCTTCAAAACATTCTTTAGATTCCTTTTTCTGTATGAACTTAGTCCCTACTTGAGTAATATTGGTTAACATGTTATCCGATTTGGTAAAATTTTGAACAAATTACCAACAATAATCTTCCAAAAAAATAAAACTATGTACCTTAGTTATGTTTATTAGTTTATGGAATTCTTGGAATAACTTTTCCTTCACAATATCAACTGAGATTCCATCCTTAGAGACAATATGGACAAGAAAATAAAATTTATAAAGCCCAAATTCACATTTGTTAATTTTCACATACACATATTTTCTTCTAAGAGTCTCAAGAATTATCTATAAGTGAGTTTATTGGTCCTCAAAGCTATTAGAGTACCCCAAGATATCATCAATAAATACCACAAAAAATTATCCTGATATTAATTGAATATTCTATTTTTTAGATCCATTAAGATAAAGGGTGAAGTAGTCAATCCAAATGGAATTAATGTGAACTCTTAATGTCCATACATTGTAGGAAAAGCTATCTTCAGAATACATTCATTCTTCACTCACAATAAATGATACCTAGAATAAGGTTCCATAATTAAAAAAAATGGATCTCCATGACATTGATTGAATAAGTCATAAATGTGTTGTAGAGGATACCTGATCTTTATAATAATATCATTTATTTCCCTATAATCAATTCACAGCCCTATATATCCACCTTTCTTCTAAATGAAATGAAGAGGGTCACCCCAAGTAGAAATAGAAGGACATATAGACCCCTTATCACACAACACTTCTAGTAGTTTTTTAACTCCACTAATTCCACAGTGTTCGTTCGATAGGGATTCTTTGATGTTGGTTTAGAATCTGGGATTAAATTAATGGAAAACTCAACTTCACACTCTTGTGGATGTCCAGGTAATTACTTAAGAAATATATCAACGTATATCTATATAATAGGTACATCATCCATTTGGATATTAAATTTTTCATCCATAGATTGTTTGGTTCTTCCTCTCATAAAATCTAGTTTATAATAGCTATTGGGTGTGGATCTAAACATGACTTGGAATATGAAGTCTCCCCTTCAAAGATAATGGATTTCACATCTTCACCACAAATCATAATATCCTTCTCTTTGTTAAAATTTTTAAATCACATTTCACAACTACAAAATATGCCTTTATCAGTGCTAAAAATAAACTTTATCATTACTAGAGAGGTGATGAATATTGGAATGAGATTAAAAGACAAATATTTTATCATCTCCAAAAAAATCCCTGATAAAGGACCCCTTTATCATCACTTTTAAAATCATTAATTAAGGGGCATACTGTAGTGTTCTATAACAACACACTGTAGCACCAATGTTGTGTGCTATAACAACACACAACAACACCAAAAACACCATGAAATCAGTAAAATTAAGTATGAATAAAGAATTTAAATGAAGTGAAAACAATATAGGCTCATTTTCTATGTTTTGGAGATGTGATGCACGCTTTAAACTAAAATGATACATATATCAGGGAAAAAAACATGGAGTCATACCAATCAAACAATGAATCATATTGATGTGAATATTATTCTTAAATGCCTCAAATTAATTATGGATCATTTTCTTAAAGTATCAAAACAATCCGAACGTGTATGCTTTATTTTGAGTACGCCACCTGTCTTTCTTACTAAAATGTCATTTTAAACTGAAAACAAGAAATTTGAATCATACTGGATACACCATGTTTTAGTTTAATATGATAACAATTGGTACATGTCACAAATGACTTAGGAATAATTTTCATAAATTATAAAGGCAATTCGAGCGTGTTTCCTAGGTTTTTAGTGAGTGATACTTTTTGAAGTAAAATGTTGATTTTAAACTTATAACTGGAATATTGAGTCATATCAGATACATTGTTTATCATATTGTGGTGTGTCTGATTCATACACATCAAAAATTACTTATGGATCATTTTTCTAAAGTATCAAAATATTCCGAATGCGTTTTCTTAGTTTTAAGTAGGTGAGTTATATTTTTTATTAAAATTGATGTCAATTTTAAATAAAAAGATGCACTTGGAGTCATAGAAGTCACACTATCTATGATATTGTGGTTTGGATAATTATTAGATGTTCCAAATGTCTTATGTGTCATTGTTATAAAGTATCAAAACAATCTGAACAAATTTAATCAGTTTTGAGTACGTCACTTGTCTTTTTTACTAAAATGTAATTTTAAACTGGAAACAAGAAATTTGAATCATACCGATCACATCATGTATCAGTTTGATATAAGACCAATTACTATAGATAAAAAATTAATTATGAATCAATTTACTATATTTTCAGGAAAATATGTGTGTGTTTTCTTGGTTTTCATTGAGTGACAATTTTTGAACTAAACTGTTGATTTTAAAATGAAAACGGACACATTGAGTCATACCGGGCACATCGTGTATCTGATTGATGTGTGTTTGATTCCTACACATGATAAATGAATTATAGACCATTAAATAAAATATAAAAATAATATTAATTCATTTTCTCTATTTTGAGTCGGTCTGTTGTCCTTTTTATTAAAATTGATGACATTTTCAATAAAAAGACACACTTGAAGTCATATAGGTCACACCGTGTGTTAGATTGAGGTAAGACTAATTCCTACACATCTCAAATGACTTATGGATCATTTTACTATGGTGTCAAAACAATATGAATTCATTTTGTCAATTTGGAGTAGGTTAGTTTTTCATTTTATTAAAATTGATGTCATTTTTAAATAAAAAGTCATACTTGGAGTCATACCAGTTACATAGTGCTTTGTATTGAGGTAAAGATGATTCCTATACACCTAAAATGAGTTTTATATAGTTTTTCTAATGTATAATAAAATACTATTTTTTTCTCTATTTTGAGTACGTCACTTTTTTTATACTAAAATGTCATTTTAAACTAAAAAAATTCACTTTACCTATACTGATCACATCATGTATCAGGTTTATGTGAGACTGATTCATAAACATCACAAATGACTTATGAATAAATTTCCTAAATTATCAAGAAAATACGAGATTATTTTCTTTGTTTCTAGTGAGGGTAATTTTTTGAACCAAGAAACCGATTTAAAACTAATAATGGACACATTGAGTCATAGCGGCCACACCGTACGTTTAATTGAGGTGCTGCTAATTTGTACACATATAAAGTTCCTTATGGATTGTTTCTATAAAGTATGAAAATAATCAGAATACTTTTTCTCAGTTTTGAGTACGTCATTTATACTTTTTACTAAAAGTAATGTCAATTTGAAATAAAAATTGGCACTTGGAGTCATATCAGTCACACCGTCTGTCAGATTGTGGTGTGACTGATTCGTACATGTACCAAAGTCTCAAAAAATCCTAACTACCAATGTTACCACATTTACATTATCTTTTTATGTCGAACATCCAACACTATATATTGGCTTGATGTTCTTAACTGAAAACCCCTTCTCATTTTTGAAAGTAATTTGAGAAGAGGATTTCAACAAAGAGAAATGTTTTTAGATAATAACATCAAATAAATATGTACTATTCATAGTTCAATAAAGAAAGGCAATGAAAATGGAGAATGTGATAAAATTGGAAGAAATAATCATTTTATCTATTTTGTGGCTTATTGTAGATAGTTGAAAGAAAATATGAATTCCCAAAAGATCCATGAAAAAGCATGATAATTATTAGATAAAAATTATACTTAAATTTACTTACAAATAGTAGACAAAATGATGACAAAATTAATTCAATAAGTAGTAGGAATTAACCCTTTACTGATTGTTGTATGAATTTACTTGTTTTCATTATCTCAGTTGTAGGTACAAAGTCCAATCCCTCATGACCATGAGCATCTTTAAACAAACCACCCCAAATCGAACAAAAGAATCCACTTTTATAGGGAATAATTATTATATGATTAATATTGAATATAATTAAATTAAACATAAATATGAAAAAATAAATTAATTTTACAGATAATAATTTTATAATGAAAACATTGTTAACCACAGGGATATGCAACAACAAAGCAAGAATGATGATAAAAAAACACAAATAGATATCACCAAACAATCCATCAATGTGTGAGGAGGATGAGTAGAAAATAAGATACATTGGATTGATTCTTTGATTCATCTGAGAGAAACTAAATATATCCTATTGGTTATGTAAAATATAAATTTTGTAAAATAAATAAATAAATAAACATAAGATATTAATTATCTAAGTTTAATGTCTCCGATTTGTGAGAATTACATGGATGGTAATAAGATATTCCTAAGGGTGGAAACAAAAGGCAATGTTAAGTAATGATATGTTATTAGATTGATTAAATTAAAAAATACATAGTATTTATTATATGTGTGATTAAATAAATGAAGTAATTTTTAAGAAGTATTGATGAGTGGGTTATTATTTCAATTATGGACATATTTTTATCAATTGTAAGAAATAAAATAAATGCTTAAATCAATGAATAAATTTTCATTGGTGATCAAAAAGTTTCAATGAAAACTAGAAGGGATAAGGCTCTACAAAAAACCTAATTTTTTCCCAATTGAAGCCTAAATCTTTTTTAGAGGCTAACAAGGATGATAATTGTATCAAATCTATGCAAGTAGAGATTGATCAGAATAAGAATAATGTGATATGAAGATCTTGATCAAAATAAGAATAATGAAGGATTCTTATGGATCAAGTTGTTGAATATATTTTTCCAAAAAATGTCCATTAGTTTAAAAAAACATGAGTTTTTTTGTTAATTTTTTAACATTTCTATAAAACTCTTAACATAAAAGGTCATGGAAATGTATTTTAATGAATTTTTTTTATGTCATGTAATTGAGATGGTCACATATGTAGGGTGTTATATTACCACTAGAAGGACTTAAAAATCGAATCTAAGTTTAAATTAGTTAACCATAACATTCAATAGAATTTAGAATTAACATTGAACATATCATGTCATTAAATTATTAAATCCAAACAAAAAAAATTTAACTTGAAGTGGGATTCTAAAGGTTTAATGATTTTTTCCATGAAAAATAATTTTTACTTCAACAAAATTGATTTTACTAAAATTTATTTATTAAATTTATATAAATCAATGTTAATATTTTATTTTATTATAGTTAGTTAAATTTATTGGTATAAGATTTATTCTTGAATGATTTATAATATTCTTTAAAATTTAAATAATAAAAAACTTTTCACATGAAATACGTTACTTTTCAAAGAAATTATCAAATTTAGAAAATTTTTATCAACAATCTAGGTTTGAGAACAATAAATTCTACCAACAATATACTCTTCTTATGCACACACTAATTAAATAATATTTTTTTTCTTAATACACAATGATGTTGAGTTTTTTTCTAGAAAATGACTCATTATAATTATTTATTTTCTGAATATATTTCAACAATCAAAATCAAAATATCAATTACATTTTATCTCAAAATAATTTTTTCCCATATAATATTGTCCAAAGATTATTGAAAATAAAACCCTTTGATTTTTTATATAATTTAATGTATATTATTTTAATTCAAATTGAAATATTTTAAAAATAAAAACTGAAAACATTATATTTTTTTAAGATGTTGTTAAATAAACCTGACAACAAATCAAACATATGTAACATTTTTTCTCTTATGATTTTATAGATTCATCAGAATCATAATATTGTTACATTTAATAAGTGACCCTTAAATCTATCTCAAGTCTCATGAAATATTTCACATTCATCCTAAATAAATCCATTAGGTTTAAACCATATTTTTGTTCTCATTATCATAGGAAAAAATTTCATGGAAAAAATCATTATATAGTTGTTCCCATGTGTCAGATATTTCCTCATCCATTTTTTGGAAACAAATTCTAGAATTGAATTTTAAATATAAAGGAATAAACCTATATTTTAGTTCCTCCACACTCAACCCTCTTAGTTATAATTACTGCACTACATAATATAAGGCCCAATAATTTCTGATATTTCATCATCCAAGTGATTTGAATTGTAATATTCCAAACCAATGAGAACATCGAATACTATATGGATGAATTTTTAAAAAGTTGATGATTGAAAAGAGTAAGATGTTAGGGAATATATGTATTTGGAGCCTATTATACCTCAAAAAAACATGACCCAAGATTAGGTTTGATATATTTCAAGTCGTACAGTACCAATGTTGTCACATGGAGACACACATGATAACAGGGAAGATTATAGTTCAATAAATCTAAAAAACAAAGAATTTTGGGTTGTTTTATTATAAGATAATGAAAATATACTTTTTGGGATACATGGATGTGGGATGGGAAGATTTAGTGGATAAGTGAGGGAAATTAGAGATATTGAAAAACTGGGACTTTGTTCTAGCCGTGGTTACAGTCAACCCTTGAATCGCTCAAGACTTGGATTTGATCCTTGGAATATTTGGTTCCATTATTCTAGCCTAGATTCGAGTTTGGATTTGACAATGAGGAGTGCCGAAAACAGGTCTATTCTGAGGAAATCTTTGGATATTGCGAACTGGTTCGCAATGGTTAGGGTTCTTAAAATAGATGGTGATGCTTTTATCAGCACTTCATAAAAAGTGCTCATAAAGATACCTTTTATCAGTGATAAGTTAATAAGAAATGATAAAACAAATCTTTTTGATAACTTTTTTAGCGCTGATAAATACTTATAATACTTTTTTTAAAATAATACTTTTCTAAAAAAGTATAATTATTATATATAATTATAACACTTATAATAATAATTTTTATAAAAAAATAAATTTATAATTCTCTGAATATATAATAATTTATTTATAATTGTATAAATATTTTTTAAAAAAATAATATTTATATCATTATATATTTATAAAATCATTGTAAATATATTCATTATTTAAATAAATTTATTATAATTTTGTAATTATTTATTTATAATTATATAAATACTTTTTAAAAAAATATTATTTATTTTATTTAAAATTATAAATGTATAAAAATAGTTAATATACATTTATAAATATATTTATTTATAAATATGTTTTTACAAATTTATTTTTAACATTATTAATGAATATTTAATCTTAAGAATGAGTAAAAATGATTAATTAAAAATGATTAAAATATTGAAAATTTGGATAAGTTTGATTAATATAAATCATTAAAAAATGGATATATATTGAAATTAAGATGAATACATATTGAAAATATCACAAAATAGTAAATAAATAAATATAAAATAAATAATTTAAATTGATTAAACTCTAAAAGAATTTTTTTGCGTGCATGTATGTGTATAAAAATGTATTAATTATGTATATGTGAAATAAATATAATACATTTAATCTATATTATAACTTTGTAAAATAAAATAATATTTAATTATGTTCATTACTCGATGCAATTACTAAGTATTTTTAATTCATATTAATCTTTAATTATAAACTGTTATTTATTAAATATATTACTATTTAATGCAAAGTATAAATAATATTTTTTTATTATATAAAACATATTTATATACATTAATATGTATATATATATATATATATTTAATATAAACTATTTTTTAACATTATCAATAATTATCTAATCAATAAAATGTTTAATATTTTTCTAAATTTACTTATTTTTAATTTTAATTTGTTTAATTTTCATTTTTAATATATCTATATAATCAATAAGTAATATTTTTAGAATTTAGAATTTATATATAATATAATCAATTTATTCATTTTTATCAATAATTATTTAATTAATAAAATTTGTCATATTTTTTTAATGAAATCATTTTTTATTTTTTATTTATTATTTATTTCATTTTATTTATTCCGTCCTTTATGAGTACTAAAAAAACATTGATAAATGATTCCATTATGAGTGCTAAAAATAAAGCATTGATAAAGAGTTAAATTTATCAATGCTTTCTTTAGCACTGATAAAGACACCATTTATCAGCACTTGTTTCTAGCACTGATAAATACCAGTGTTGTTAAATCCTTATTTTGTAGTAGTGTTTTTAAATCAGTTCTATACCAATGGTTAAAACAATATCAACCATAGGTATAATAATGAAGTTATCAAATATTGTATTTTTATGTGTCATAATGGGAATTGACTAACACTTCCTTTTTTTGCAACGAGACTTCCAATAGGATACTTAACTAATAAATCCCTTTGTATGGTGCTTAGAAAATTGCTAATTTTTTTAGAAATATTGTAATATATATCAAGGTGTTAATATCCAAAACCAAATAAATAATTAGGAAAATTTGAGGATATGATTAAAGTACCTATCACCACCTTATTAGGGACTTCAACTTTAGCTATTTTGATTGCATAAGATTGGAATTATTGGAGAAAATTCACTTAAACTGTGGGAAAATAATTTTCATAGTACCCATCACCTTATATTTGAATAATTTCACATTGGAAACTTCTTTCTTTCCTTTGAAATCACAAGCATGGAGACCTTTCTATCCACACTTTTATAAAAATATTTCATGGTGTTTCATTCCAAATTTATTAGGAGATGGAAATTATAACCTTCCCTTATTTCCTTTTTCCAATTTCCCTTTTTGAATGTTATCATAATCTCTTTTATTTTCTTGATTCCCTTTGAAGTAATAAGACTTGGAAAATGACTTATCTGTCTTGATAATACATGATACTGTATCCTCATATGATGATAATGTTTTGGAGATTAGTTCCCTTTTAAGTATTGGCTTCATCCCATCGAAGAAATTGCCAATCTTACTCTTTGGATTTTGTAGGTAGTCCAAAACATGTATTTATAACGTTATGAAGTTGGATTCATACTTAGAAATGATTTCCTCTTTTTTTTGTCTTAAACTAAAGAATTGTATCTTCATTTTAACTCATTAATCATGAGGAAAATATTTTTACAAGAAGATTACCTTAAAATCCTTCCATTACATGCTCACTATTTCTTTCTCATCCTTAGTGTTTTAAATCATTGGCCTCCATTGATTCGTATCTCTTTAGATATGATAAACTAGCATGAAAACCTTCTTCCTTTTATTACTTCACAAAGTGAGAAATATCTTCTATGAGGAACTTATCAATTTCTCAGATACAAAAGGATTTTTAGTTCTATTAAATAATGGAGGAAGCTGATGCATGGAGTAGTGTAACATTGTTACCCCATATTTTGGATCAGTAGGCTAATCAATATGGGCAAGGTTATCAGTCATAACCTAAGTTAGTTTTCGCAATACATTTAAAATTTGTTCAGATCCACCTACAACTCCTGCTCGAGCTTCATTATCTTTCATAGATGGGAAATTCTTACATGGGTTGCGTAAATTTATATAGTTTCCATTCCTTCTAATAGGAACCATTTATAAATAGTGGAATACACTATATTAGTTCATAATATCATGAATCATAACTTATAATTTCCAGACTTGTGAAACACTCAACATAAATCAAATATTTATGTAAAACTAATATCAAAATCATAAACTTGGTATCTGTGGGAATATTCTAAAAAAAAAAATTTCAAATCCTTTATAATGGTTTTTAAATGAATTATGAATTATCCCAAGCATATCAACTAGGAGTTTCAAATTAAGTGTGAAAAAATACATGATTTTATACCTCATGTGATAATTGAGTCAAATCTCAATGTACCCTTTTCTGAGTTATTACCCCTATGTATAATTGGTCCATATCCACATCCACTTGTATTTTACAGACATGTAGGTGTTTCTAAGAAATACACATAAACTCTACCTCACCAAAACATTAGGATACTATCTTATACTTAGACTTATCCTCAAATTTATTCATAGGGTTATGTTCTTGAATATTTTTTTTCTTAAATCTAGTTCCCAAGGTTTATACTAAACCTAAATATGATACCAATAGTAAAGAACCTAACCCTTGTATCCTAGAGTTAGTGGTTACTTTATTATATTGTCACTAGATACAAGAAACACATCTCGAAGGATTGAACAATTTAGTAGTCTTAGAAGGAAAAATTCAAATATAAATCTCATATTATAATTGTAAAATTAATATAAAACATATAATTTTCTTTTAGAACACAATTATTATATTAGATTATAATTTCATATAAATCATAAGAAACTTCTAGGAATCCTGAGTAAAGAAATATAAGAAAGGGGTGCACTCTAATGCTCAGTATGAGTATATGTACTATAGAATCTGTCATGAATAAATAATTCATAATCAATATGTCATGGTAAATAATTTAAACACTTTCCATTTAATCAATAACATGAACATGAATAATAATATGACTGGAATAAATGATGATCAAATAATTCCACATAAATAATCACATGATCTTGAAACTTATCCTTGGATATTCTAAATAATCGAATAATCACATATACATCAATAATTTTTCACATAATGATTTAATGGACAATTCCAAATATCATAAACATACCATCATGGCATTGTTCCATGTCATCTTACATAAATTGGAAAATTCTCATCCAAATACCCAACCTAGTTTCTCTCACGGGACCTACTAATGCATCGAGGGACAATAGGATCCCTCTCCAATCACTCATTAATTCCAATTTATTGCTCATATAAAAGTGTATAAACCTAATCAATTTAAATTTTTTTATTGAAAAACTACCATATCAATTTTTAATAATTTTCCTAATTAATAAACATTATAATAAACCATCAAGAGTTATATGCAATATGATATCAAAATAGTAAATCTATAGTCAAGCTAATAATAAACCTTCTAGAGAAATAATAATTATGGTATAACTCTAACATATCCCTAGTGGAGGATAATTAAAATAATGTTTTTATTGATGAAAATAAATACCAAAAAAAATTCATTAAAAACAATCTTGAGTAAAATACATTTTTCACTTTGAAAATAAATTTTAAAGGCAAAATATTTCCAGAATATTATGAAAAAAATTCTTTTAAAATAATCATGGAAACATTTATAGTACGTTTCAAATAATTGAGTGTTCATGATAGTTTAAAATTCCATTATTACCATGTATGTTAAAATAAAGATTCATTTCACATTTTCAATAAAAATAAAAAATTACCTCAATTAGATAATGACAAGAATATTCGTTTTAAACAATTTTAAAGAAAATAAATCATGGGTAAAAATTAATTTGAACAATATTTTTGAGAAGAGTAAAAACATTTTTTAAAATATGTTTGTAAAGCATGAATATGAAATAAAAATTATTTATAACCGAAAATAGAAATAATGTTGGATTTTGTTAAGATCATTTCTCAATAATCTTAAATAAAAAATAGAGTAAAATGATAATATTACTTGACAAATTCATAAAAAAATATATAAAATTAAAATATAATGGGTTTAATGCCAAAAGATCAAATACTTATCCTCTCTGAGAATTAAACATAAACAATCATGAATAATGATGATATTATAATCTTTTTACTACTTTGGTAAATTTTGAATCCTAGACCCCATAAAATCAAATGAAACATTAAATAACATTAATTAAAATATATTAATGATATATCACATCAATGGGTAAGTATATACACCATAAAAATGAAATGAGTGCTGAATATGGCATATGTCTCATGGAAGTAAAAGTGATACAATAAACCCATTTGTGAGGATTGATTTCCTTTATACTTGTTTAAACCTACTATATAATCAATATATATTTATTATAAATCTATTATAGAACCATAAAAATATATATAATACTATAAATTATTTACTTATAACTTTTTTATCTTCTGTTTATTAACAATTCTTTATTAAAATCACTATTTTGGATAATAACTACATCATTTTTCATGTATATTTTGGTTTGGTAGTTTATGTCCTTTTACTTTGATCTTGGTATAATAATCTATATATTGATAATAATGATATAAATAATATATATATATATATATTCATTATATATGTATTTATAATAGTCCATAAATATTATAGATAGAAAAATGAGTTACAATGTTCATGGAGATGGTTGGTCATTCGTAAGCATGAACGCTGATTTAATATTTTCAATAAATGTAATGAAATAGGTAAAATAATAGTTCAAATTTAAAGAATAATTATTACATAATATACATCATATATATTATATAAATCTATCATTATTACTATCCATTCCAAAATAAAATGAAAATGCATCATATCGCTCTTTGGAGGTCTTAGTCCACACGTACGCACATGCGGTATTATCATTTTCCAATAGATTGGATTGTAAGAAGGTATACGTTATATTTATTTTTAATAATTATAATTATAGAGTAAATATAATATATATACATTAGCTACATGATTATATCCATCCTTGGGAGCTGGTGTTAGAAAAATGAATTACAACGGTTCGCGGGGCGGTAGTCCACTATACACACGATCGATGGTCTTATTTACCATTTGATGAAATATGAGATGAAAAAAGTTTAATACATTAAAATAATAACATTTTAGAATGTGTAATTTTTTTTTATTATTTCAGAATATTTTTCGATGACTTGAATGAGTTATAGTAAAGAAAAAATTAAAGATGCATGGTTGAGAACTATACTTCTTCTTTAGAGAACATCTTTATGTTTATACCTAAATCCTTACTAGAATGGTTTTATGATCAGAATAGAGAAAATAGGTCATGGGGAAGGATTTGGGTAGGAATTGGATGAACCAAATGGTTTTGGAAGTGTGTATATGAGAGTTGAGGGGTGTCCATTTATGAGTGGTTAAGAGCACACACTTTGATTTTTTGAAAATAATAAAATGTACTGACATTTTACACATATAAAAAGGATAAAAAGTAGTTCATTCTGAACAATTAGATAAGATAAGGTTGAAATATGAAATTTTTTGGAATTATTCAAGTTTTTATGTCATTTTATCCTTTATTTTTTAGTTTAAAAACCGATATACCAGTTTTTACCTTAACTGCGGTAATTAGTTTTTTATTGATTTTACTATTCATTATGAAAAAAACATTAAGTTTACCTTATTATATAATATTAATTATTCTTATTCAAGATATTGAATCTATTCTTCCAAATTCAATTCATATATTTGGAATAATTTAATTTAAAACTAAACCAAAATACACAATAAAAACCATCTTTCCAACGAAAAAACTTTTAAAAGTATAAAAAAAAATTATATAAAAATTCATTATGAAATCAATTCCACTGACCTGAATTAGATTAATAATAATATAATTAAACTAAATGTACTTTTAAACAATTCTAATAAATATGTAACATTAAAAATTATTTTAATGAAAATTCATTTTTCAATAAATTTTTTATTTTTTACTATTCATTGAAAAAATATTCCTTTTAGAAAATTATCTAAAATTAACTATAAGATAATTTTGATAAAAAAATTTCAAAAATAAAGTTTATTTTTTCAAATAAATTTTATAAAACTGGTAAAAATTAATTTTAATATAATTTCAAAAAACCAAATGAAACCTTTTTTTAGAAAAATATAGTTTTTAAGAAAAACATTTCATTTTATTGAAAATGATTTTTATTTTAATTTATACATAATTTATATAAAATAAATTTATTTTATACGTGAGTAAACCATATACTTTTAATAATTTAGTTATTACTATTCATACCAACCAATTTAATGTCCGGGTTATAACAATATACTATATTATAGTTCATTTAGACTCGAGGTTGTGCTTACCACAAGCTATTAAAGAGATTAAATGAATTTTTAATAGAAATATACTATAAATTCTTAGGGTGTTACATTCTTCCCCCAAAAAAATTTCATCCTCAAAATTTTAATAAGATCATCTCATGAAAAAATTTGGGTAGTTTTTCACCATAACTTACTCATGTTCTCACATAACCTATTATCATGAACCCCTCCCACCAAAGATATTGCAATAAAGGGAGAGAGATAATGACCCCTGAGTCCGACATCCAGTATGACCTTGGTTGGAGACTAGCACAGATGGTATAAAAATAATCACAATATTGGATGTATTACCATCTATAATTGAAACAATATTAGATGATAGGATAAACAATCCCAAAAAAACTCCAACAGACTATATAAAGGTAAAAAAAAATAAACCCATATTGCTTTAATATAGTAAAACTGATACATGTAAAAGTATACAACATAAATTCAAAAAATTCAAGTCTATGAAAACAACTTAGTAACAACTCCAACCTTTCTAGTAATGTTCATATTAGTCCCTAAAGCCCTCATCGGAAACTAAAAATAGTTTATAAACATAGGGTGAGCATAAAAGGTATACTCATTATAGATATAACCAAGGCCTCAAGTGAACATGTGAAAAAATCATGTTAATGCACTAGTGAACAAAAAAACCAGAAAGAAAATATATAGGTTATCCAACCAAACCTATCCTCACCATGGATCACTCACAAAATCACGCACTCAATATAACAATATAGCATCAAGATCATAACAAAGCAAGGCCCCCTGCTGCCTCTTCCCCACTGATTTTCTACTCTCACATCCCAACATTGAATTTCGTATACTCCCATCCCTTCTACACATATCACATCACATCTCATCACATACCTCCTGCAGACACCTGAGGAACATATCACATCACATCACATCCCTCTTATAGACACCTAGGTCACATATCATAACCAAAACTAGAGTAGTAGTGTATCATGAACATGAATGAAATCAGCCTCATGACCTCATTCTACCATGCATAATCCCCACCATATATCACATTTCACCACATCATGTATTTCCAGAATAAACCTGGTACAACACATCACAACTTACCTAGTGAAACTTGGGCCAACACATCACATATTGCCCATAGACATATGGGCCAACACATCACATCTCTCCCATAAACATCTGGGCCAACACATCACATATTATCCATAGACACCTGAGAAACACATCACTATTGAAGTAAGAGTGACAGAGATGGGTTAAACAACCATACATATCAATACCATCATGGATGCTGAGGAAATCGCCCCAAACTCATCACCTATGAGTATTTATAAGGTCATCCAAATAGGGTGGGTCATGTATAAAATAACATAAAGATAGATGGTGTAGTGATAACACACAATACCCAAACTAAGGGTTAACATCAACAACACTAGAATATTCCACATCACCACAATGTACCGTAGGTCAACCATTAAAACTACTTCCACCACTATATGAAACTCACCACACAACCACAACGCAAGCCAAAAAACATTTTCCACATTCATCTTACAAGTTCTATCACTTTTATCCATTATCCTTTTAACTTAACATTACACCACTCATTAATAAAATTGAAATTTATCCATTTATCAAATATCAATTTTACCCCTTTATATTCATTTATCTTCATCATTTATTCCCATGATACTCAGGAAACTAACACAACCACACCATATAACCGTCCCAACACACATAACCACTGCCATGGAACCACACATCCACCATCATCATCACATCACATAACCCAATCCATATCACAAAAGAACAACTACACATGTCATCCATTTCATAACCACAGCTTCCATGTACCAAAACCACTGCGCCACAACCACTGCACCTTAACTACTGTTCCACAAGCACTAGGCCACAAACTTTGCACCACAACCACTGTACCAGAACCCTTGTGCCATTACAATTGAGCCAAAAAATTGATGAAACAACCTTTGTGACACAACCTTTGTTCCATAACATCTACACTACCCTCTGTGCCACAACCTCTACACCACAACTGTTGCACCACAACAACTACACCAAAATCACTGCACCAAAAACTCTACGCCACAACCTCACCACATCACATCACAAAAATTCCCAAAACACATCCATTCCAACCAACCAAAACATCACTGCCCCATGTAATAAACAACCCATACCATCACTGACATCACCACACAAAAAAAAATCAACCCACACAACGCATCAAAAAAAGCACAGCCACACCTAATGGCAACACATCAGAGCTTCACATTTATTCAAAGGATTTTTACATTACTTCTTTATTTTATCATGGGAATTATCACACAAACTAGATTTCCAAGGGAAACCAATTATTATCCAAATATAATTTAATTATCCTTTTATTTGGGTGAGATCAAACAACAACATAGAAAGATTTATCACAACATAAAAACCTTAGTGCAAACAATGCTCCCAATAGCTGTTATTTTCAAAATTGGCATCAACAGGCCTGGAAATCTCAAAAACATATATAAAATAGTAAATCATGTGATATACCCCCATAAACTTTAATTTTATAAATTAAAGATTATTATATGATTATGCTTAACCGTATCATCCACCCAATTGTAAACAAAATCCTAAATATCCCACATATAGCATGTAAAAGTTTGAGAATGGGGATCCTGTACCTCAAAGAATCTTTCCAAATATCACTGAACACTGTAGGGTGAAGAATAAAACCCTATAACCACAACCACACATAGAAACAAATTTTGGATCAACCTAAAACACACCAAAGGATCGTAAATAAACATCCCACAACTTCCAAAAAACAAAAGAAGTGTCATTGTATAAAATTCTGAAGAGAAGAATGAAAGAAAAAACATGAGAAAGGGAGGAGAACTCAACACTTATCAAATACAGTAAGACAAGGATTGATCTACGATGAATTAATCCCAAGATAGAAGGAGGTATATTATTTGGGTTTCTTAGAAATGATAGGGGTAAAGGGTTTTAGGAGAAAACATTAGCGCTGCAGGATTTAAATTCGTACTCCATAGGTAATTTACATGAGGTTTAACCCTTACACAACATGTAAATTTTAGATTTCAATTTTTTTTGAAAAATGAGTTTCCACAGCCCTTAAATAAAAATTTACTACATGTCATTTGACACCATGTGAACCATTATTAAAAATTTGTAAACCAATATTTCTCTTTATGAAAACATTACACAATGTGTATTTCCTTCCGCGACACTCTTATATCTCCAACCTCCACTAGAAACTCCCAGAACCTCCCCTGAACACCTCCAAACACTAAAAATGGAAAAGTAATGGTCTATAAAGGAATTTAATGTTACATTAGATACCTCTCAATTGATTATCTCCCTCAAGAATCCAAAACCAAACCCAAAAGTAAAGGGGTATGAAAACCACCCCATGAGTTACCACTCAAGGATATCTCCATACTAGAATGACACAACTAACCAAACTTGCCAACCAAAAAACCCACAAAACACACTACAAAACCACAAATCCATATCTCACTAAGAAAAACACTACATCATTCGACCACCAGCTATAACCACCATATTTTCACAAAACCACAATAACATCTATACTTCCCAAACTGAACATTATCAGAAACAATAAACCACACTACCCTGAATATATGAATCAGGGAATTACATTATGCATTTGAAGATATTATTTTCTCTCAGTAGTAATAAATCACCCTGACATGTTTAATTTAATAATAGTGAATGCATATAATTAGTAATCAGGTCCTGCCCTTTCCATATGTTGAGCGGTTTAGTATACATCATGTATCAAGGGAAATACCACATATCATAAACTTGAAAGATCCAAACAACCCCTCAAAAATCAAAGCAGGGTAGGGAAAAACCCAAAGAATCTCTGGGTAATGGGCACAAATCTAAATCTCTCACTTTTAAGTACTCTCCTCTAGACCACCATGCCTCTATGACACTCAGACAAAGGGAATGGTCTGACCATGAAAAACCTTCTCCCAGTGATCCTAAATCTTTACTTGCCACTCCTCAAATGTCACTTTTCCCTCATTACCTAACTTTCACCAGTTAATAATGTTGGAGTGATCATGATGATATTAATGAAGCTAGGATACGTGTAAGACATTTTGGATCATTTTTAACCATATCTTCAATACCAATCGATACGCCAGCTCTCCAACTCACCCCAACACCGCAAAGGTCCCAAAAAACCTGGGAGAAAGTGTACTCCCCAACCATACATCCATTTCCCATGCTTAGGGGAGACTCTAAAAAACACATGGTCTCCAACCTTGAACTCTAGGGGCCCTTATCTACGATTAGAATAGGCCTTCTGATGGTCCTATTCCACCCTCTTCTATTCATGAACAAATTAGATCTTATCACTTGTGATCTACACCACATTAGGACCAAGAACTATCTACTCTCGAACCACTGTTCAACACAACAGATAATGAAACAAGAACCCATACAATTTATAAAATAGATATATAACAATGGAAGAGTTGTAGATATTTTTGTGTGCAATGGTTATCAAAGGAAGGTGCTATCCCCAAGATCCACCAAATTCCATGACACATTCTTTCAACATATCCTCCAGCATCTGGATGGCCTGCTCCATCTTCCCATCTATTTGAGGGTGAAATGCTGTGATAAGGTGTAACTCAGATCCAAAAGAATGTTGTAATACACTATAGAATTATGATATAAAATGAGGATATGGATCAGAGATTAGGTTCCTTGGTAAACTAAGAATCCTAAGCACATCATCCACATACTGCCTTTCCAAAACATCATTGGTACTCAACTTACTGATTGCTAGAAATTGGGATGATTTTTCCAGGCAATCAAGTATCACCCAAACAGCATCACAACCTCCCATAACGTGGGGTAATCGTATGAGTAAATCCATCAATATTTCCTCCCATTTCCACCTTTTAACATAAAAGGACTACAAAAAATCTACTAAAACATGGTGTTCTGATTTCACCTACTGAAAAACCATACATCTTTCCACAAGCTCCTATACTGAATGTTTCATCCTCAACCACCAAATCTGTCTCCTGAAGGCATGATACATCTTTTTCAAACTGAGATATACTACCAAAGGTGATATTTGAAACTCATGGTGAACCCCATTAATCCTTTATCACAAAATAAAAAACCACTCATAGAACAACACCCAATTCTTTCTATCCTATGACCATGACTTCTGAGTGTCACTGTAGCCAACATGATCACACATCACCTCCACCTAATACATCAAATATGACTCCATAGTCGCCTATTAAAGGAAACCTCAACTACTGAACTCCCTAATGTCAAGATACATCACTATAATCTTCTATATTTTATTGCAAACATCCAAAGATTTTGGAGCCACTTCCTCTCAGAACTTCCAAATTAACGCATTAGAAACAACATTAACATTCCCATGGGGTGTAATAGATATCAAAATCATAGTTTTGAAGAAACTCTATCCATATATATTAACATATTTTTAGATAAATTTGATAGAAAAAATATCTCAAGATCTTATAGTCCATGAAAACTACAAAACAATCACTGATAAGGTAATTATGAGACAAATATAGTGCGAACACAACTGCAACCAAATACAAATAGTGGGTGATATTGTTACACTTTTGAGGAATAATTGTTCAGAACCACAAGAGATCACCACCCGCTACTACATCAACACACATTTCTATCCCAAATGGTACGTATCATGTAAAACCTTAAACAATACACCCGCTTTGGGAAATGAAGCACTAGAGCACTGACCATCTTCTCCTTAAGGTAATAGAGCACTTCCTTACACCGATCTATCCACACAAAAAGTGGTCCTTCCTAGTCAAGAATAGACATGGGGATAAAACTTGAGAGAAATTAGCTACAAAACCTCCGATAATATCTTGGAAAAAAAGTAAATTTCAAACCTATAATGCATTCTTAGGTTCTTCCCAAGAAAGAATTACTTATAAATTCCATAGTTCTATTTCCACACCCTGTCAAGACACCACATATCCAAGGAAACATGTTTTTTGCAACCATAACTCACACTTGGAAAATTTTCCATAAATATGGTGTCATAGAAGGACCTGAAAACCAAAAATAAGATGCATGACATGACCCCCTATGATTTTGAGAATACCAAGATATCACTGATGAATACAATGAAGAACTGATCTAGAAACTCATGGAACAAAAATTTCATAATCCATATGAATAAATCTATTATGTTTGTAACACTAAATGATGTAACTATAAACTCAAAGTTCCCATACCTGCATATGAAGGAAATATTGTAAATATCCTCATATTTTACCCCCAAATGGTGATATATGGACCAAAAAGCAATATCATTGAATGAAATAGATCCTATAAAATGATATAATAGATCATTGATCCTAGGAAGAGGGTAATAATTCTTGTCTATTACCAAATTAAACATCTATTGTTCTATACACAACATCAGACTATTGTCTTTATTCTTGGAAAAAATCTAGAGAACCCCATGGTGACACACAAGGTCAGATGAAACCACTACATATCAGATCATCTACTTCAAGCTACAAAACCATGAAACTCCATGGGACCCATGGGATATGGAGTCCTTAAAATCAGAGACACACATTGTTGAAACTCTATCCCTAACCCGACATCGTGTTAAGGAGGAAGTGTCATAACCACCTATGGGAAAAAAATCCATGAACTACCTGAAAATCCTAGGAAATCTCCCAACCTAGGCTTCCATTGATAAATCTTCCAACTATAAAAAAGAGGCTCCACTTACCTACCACCCAATTGATAACCTATATCACTAATGAACAACACTCATTGGCCCTCCACATAAAAAATGAGACTCTTCTCCAAAACTGGTTGATGATTTCACAAATAGAATACAACAAACCCATACCAAGGATAACATCATATGGTTGTGTGTGTAACAAGATGAAGTCCCCCATTGATTGGTTATTTCCCATCATTATTCTACATTCTTGATACAGATAAAACAAGGAAACTTAGCCTCCAACTAGTATAAATAACACCAGGGGAACTGGAATCCTTTCCACATCCATTCTTAATATACAGACCAAAGTAGGTGAAATAAAGAAGCATGAGGCTCTTGAATCAAGAAAAGAACACACAAGTTTGGATGATAAACTGATTGTACCTCAAAAAACTCCTGATTCCCTTGGCATTTCCGCCTCTAACAAGTGCATATGACCACACTAAACTTCTCTACCTCTATATATCTGACCTACATGGCCATGTTATAGCTTGGATCCCTTTGGACTAGGACCATTAAAAGGTTTCAATCTCCCAACTCTGCTTACTCTCAGCTACTAAATAACAACCTACAGTCTCTACTGTTGGAAATGTCTTAGAGGAAACTACTACTGCCGAAAAGGTTCATGAACATCCATTTGAAACTAACTTTACAGTGTGGTTAAGAATTAATCCTAGTGGTTCCCTTATCTCTAAAAGATATGGATTGAAAATAGAAAACCCCCTAAAGGAACTCATAAACTACTTATCCCTAACAGTTCAGAAAGAAACTATTGCAACCAGTTTTTTATTGAATGGAACATAGACTGCCTAAACACCTATGGCCAACTACCCAAAATTATGCTCCTCGAAACACCCTATTGTCCACCATACCCAGGCTCAAATCACAAGGAAAACGGTTTATTAATAACCTAATCCTTTTTCTACACCTCTAGATATATCATGAGCTTAAAAGGTGTAACCAAATATGTGATAACTAGATGAAATGCCTCCTCCAAATGCTACACTTTGGACACCTTATCTTGGAAAACTTATAGAGAAAAGTGAAATAGGTCCTTAAACTTGACCCCAAGCTCCCACATTATTAGAGTCCCCTACTAAAGGGAGAAAATCTATTTCCTCTTAGCTATCTTCATCATCAATGACCGAAGCTTTTCCCAGAACTCCCTCTGAAATTCGGGATACAACACATCTACCTCTTTATGGCCACTAAGAAATAACATCAACCACTGAAATGTATCCCCTTGCATCTTGCTAACTATTATAGGTAACTAAAAATCATATTATCCTTAGATGAGACTGAAGGAATTTTCAAGATCCTCTATCTAGTGCTCCATCACTAGATCCGAGACACTCCCCTCATACTTACCCAACCTCTGCTACTGAAAGAAACACAATTACTAATTCCATGTATTATACACCTCCACCAGTTCAACCCTATAATGATAAACCATATCATCCTACTAAACCCCAACTTCCCGACCAAATCGTGAATGACAAACAAGATCTATTTCTAAAAACAATGGGAACATCATAAGCCTGATAACATGGAATTTTATCAACTATTATTTAATTTATTCATTTTATTTTCCTAAAACACCCAATTCAAAAAAGAAAAAAAGTTATGAGGATGCATGTACCTCTACTAGGTCTCTACTCTGAAAATAGGTCTACCTCACTTGGTCGTTTAATAAGCTTAAAGTCCATGCAATGGATCACGAGGGTCCCTAAAATCTTGTGTCCTAACTGGTCTCCCTAGCCTATGTTACACACCAAGGTCAATTGGAACTATTTCCATAACAAGCCATGTAATTCTCACTATTTCTAACTCCAAACTCCATATTATCACCGGGCCATCTGCCTCTGATACCACTATGTCATAACCCCCACCCACCAAAGATACCACAATGAAGGGGGATAGATAATGACCCTAGGAGTCCTATATTCAGTAGGCCCCGAGGTGGAAACTAGCATCGAGGGTATAAAAATCTCACAATATGGGAGACATTACCCTTTATAAGTAAAATACGATTAGGAGATAACATGAAGAATCAGAAAAAAATCCAACATACCATATGAAGGTAAACCAAAAACCATCCCACAACGTGTAAATAAAGTAAAATTAATACATATTAAAGTCTCCAATGTAAATACAAAAAAGACAAGTCTATGAAATAAACTCAATAGTTACTCCTACCCAACTCGTAATGTATATATTTTTCCGTAATGTCCTCTTGGAAACCTAAAAAAAAGTTTATTCCTATAGGGTGATCATAACAGGTGTACTTAGTAGGGACATAACCAAGGCCTCAAGTGCACATGTGAAAAGAGCATGCTAATTCACCAATAAAAAAACAACAGAACCAATAAGAACCTATAAAAGTCATAAAACCAAATCCATCCTCACCATGAATCACTTACTAAATTATGAAATCAGTATAATAATATAGTATTGAGATCATAACAAAGAAAGGAACCCCACTACCTCTTCCCTACCGATTTTCTACTCTCACACCCCAACACTGAACATCCCATTCTCCCATCCCTTCCAAATATATCACATAACATCACATAACATCACATCACATAACATCACATCACATACTATCCTTAGAAACCTATTCCACATATCATATTACATCACATCCTTACCCTAGACACCTAGGACAACTAGAACTAGAGTAGTGTGGTATCATAAAATCAAAGGAAATAAACCTTGTTTCCACCTCCTACTATGTATGTCCCCCCACCATATATCACATTACACCACATCAAGCCTTTCCCAAAAACATCTGGGCTAACTAACCACATATCATATGAAGAAATATAGGCCAAAACATCACATCTCACCCATAGAAACCTCATCCAACACATTACATCTCACTCATAAACACATGGGATAACACATAACATCTCTTTAAAAAACACATGGGCCCCACATCACAACTAAAGGAAGATTAGGGGACAGGGTTAGCTATCCATCTGTATCACTACCATAACTACTACAAAAGAGGGAAAGGGAAGCGCCCCCTTATATCCACGCTAAGAAAAACCGTTGATAAAGGTTACCCTGTATCAGCACTAAAATTTTAGCGCTGATAAAGGAGTTCTTTATCAGCGCCTTTCTAGCGCTGATATAGGGCCTCTTTATCAGTGCGAGGAAAGGGCTGATAAAGAAATCCTGTATGAGCACTACAATTTTAGCGCTGATAAAGAACTCCTCTATCAACGCTAAAAAGCACTGATAAAGAACTCCTTTATCAGCGCTAAAATTTTAGCGCTGATACAGGGTAACCTTTATCAGCGCTAAAATAGCGGTGATAAAAAGACCCTTTATCAGCGCTGGAAAAGCGCTGATAAAGACTCCCTGTATCAATGCTAAAATTTTAGCGCTGATAAAGGGTACTATTATCAGCGCTAAAAAAGTGCTTATAAAGGACATCTTTATCAGCCCTAAAATGTTAGCACCGATAAAGGTAGTATTTATCAGCGCTTTTTTACCACTGAAAAAAGCTTAGTGCATTTTTTTATAAAGTTGGTTGCATAGTGCCCTCGTTTTATCGCGACCTAAAGCTCTCGCGGTACTGGAACCCTGCGACTCCCCTCTGCCGCCTGCTGAGATCACGTTGCCAGACCTCCGCCGCCCTCGCTCCTCGTTGCTGGACCTCCGCCGCCCGCTGAGTTCGTGTTGCCAGACCTCCACCGCCCTCGTGCTTCAGTTTGCTGGACCTCCGATGCCCGCAACGCTTTCAAGATTTGGTTTGCCGGACCTCCTTTAAGGCATGTTTTCCAAATCTTTTTTTAATATTGTTCTCCTCTCCCATTTTTATATCATTTTTTTAACATGATTTTTTATTCTATGGGTGAGTATTATGGATTGACCGATTAAAGAAAATGAACCATACTTGATGGAAAATGATGTAAAGGGGGTGATTCACATGTGTTTACTAATTTTCATTATATTTCTCAAGAACATGGTGCTTTTTTACTTTTATTGTTGAAAATCATCATTGTCTTTTGGTGGGGTTGTTTGAAAAGTTTTTTGTTAGTTTGGTTGTGATAGATTTCATTGGGGGAAAATGTGAGATGGTTGAGGTGGTAAATCGTGCAGTGGGGAAGCATCAACCTTTCCATTGT
Source organism: Viscum album (assembly GCA_963277665.1). NCBI lineage: Eukaryota > Viridiplantae > Streptophyta > Magnoliopsida > Santalales > Viscaceae > Viscum > Viscum album. The sequence goes on from OY728139.1 coordinate 294,363,904, forward strand.
TAAAAAGATGTAATGAGTAGGTTATTGTGGGAGATGACATCGTTAGTTGATATGGGTTTTCCTTTTAGTTTCCCAGTGACATAGAATATAATTGTTAATGATGAAATTGAAAAGGGTTTGGTGGGAATTTAATAACTTCATGGATAAAAATGAAATGGTGGCAATAAAACTATCCTCACCCCCCACGCAATGAGTGTATCAGGTGGTTACCTCTTCTAAAATTCAAATATGTGAGTTCCTTTACTGAGATATAAACCTTTGACCACTCTTAATTCAGGAAACATCCAACTCTAGGTGATAATCCTAGGTTGCCTTAGGTGACGAGAATATGAAGTCCCTATGTTATGGGAATATGAGATCATCTCTATCTCCCAAATAATGTTCCCTAGATTATACCTCATGAGATTATAAATAGATTCATTAGGGGATATGCCTAAGAATCCCCTAAGTGATGATCATAAGATCTCTTATTCATCTCCTAGGTAATGATACTAGGATTATACCTCACATGAGGAGCATGATATTCCTTAGGTGATGTGGCAAAGAATCCCATATGTGATGAGCATACGATCTCTAAACACTTCCCTTAGTAGATGATCTTATGTTCTTACCTGGTGTGATAAGAACACGATTCATTAGTTGATGAATATAGAAATCCTTATGTGTTATGAATATATTTTATGAACCAAATTGGTGTAGATTACTCACATGAAAAATGTGATCCACCTTGTGTAATGAGCATAAGATTATAGAGGTTATAAGACTTGAATTACTTCTGTAATAAGAATAAGTTAACAATTATCAATCATGGTATGACTCATGTATTACATACAATACACCTCATGTCACGAGCTAATGAAAAATTAATAACCTCAATTTTAGATGAATTTTATAGTTTATCAATACACTCATCACCATTATTATATTCAACTAAAATTATATTCCCTGTAACTAGAATAATAATTGTAATTAACTTGTGTCCACTAGAGAGTAGAACCAAAAAATAGATTCAGAATCATGTCTTATATCTGGAATATAGACCGAGAATATGAATCATACTCCAAGAAGGAAACTATAGAAGGACTATCTAACATCCCATATTCCCATTCCAATCAAGGGGACAATATTATCAACCATGGAGGTGGACTCTTTCCACCTTTGGAAATAGGTAAGGTAGGTTATGAGGATTGTGGCTAGCCCAAGGAAACAGATTCAAGCCTGAGTGATTTCCCCAGTAGAGGCATCAAAAAATTAACCATGAGCCCAAATATCCAATTCAAATGGGCCTTATTATATGGGAACCATACATATTAGTCCATACTCTAAATGAAAACATTCCCACACATATAGGACCATATTCACTGAGTGGTCCATACTCCTACTAGTTGAAAAAACCCTATACCACATATTGTCATATTTTTTGTGAATCCAAAATACACTCATTAGGCTATATCCCCTTCTAGTTATACCAAAAATGTCTTATCACACATATTTACCATACTAACTTTCACTTGGTATCATTTGAAAAATCATCTATACAACTTGATGTTAAACTATATCAATTATTTATTATTAGAAGTACATTGCACATAGTTGTGATAAATACCCTCGGTGCATTCACTAACCCATGACATGTTGGAGGATGGTTTTAGGGGGTCACTACACTATAATATACTAACCAATAGAGGGGTCTAAATGGGTATAGTACATGAAATAGTGTTATCAAATAATTTTATTAGGAGATATGCTGGGGTTTGTTGTTAGGAACATTTAAGGATTTCAATGGTTTGGTTTAGAAAGTATTTCATTTGAATTCATTGGTATGTTTTGGGTGTACATTTCCTTAGGTTTCAAATTATCCTCTTAGTGGTTCTTCATGGTTAGTGGTTGTAGTCTCTTATTTGGGTGAATGGATGTTTTCTTTGTATATTTCCATCTTATGATGTTCTTCATGGTTAGTGGTTTTAGTCTCTTATTTGGAGATGTATGATGTTCTTGGTGAGGGCCACTATCTAGCTAGTGGTGTCGTTGTATATGAGAAAGCATCAATGTAGTTGGAGATGTATGATGTTCTTCATTTGAGTAGACTCATTCAGATTCCAAGTGGGCATTTCTATACTATATCTTTTTTTTTGGGATTCATGTGTTTCATGAATTCATATTTTTTCCATTTGAAGTTGGTTAGACATGTTTTGATCATTTTGAAGCACAAAACAACACTATTAATGAAAATAATATATGGAATGTATGGTATCTTGTTGTGAATTAACCTTTTTCATTGAAATAAATTAGGTTTCCTTCTACCGTTGGTGGATTTGATATTATAAATGAAAATCATGGTTTAAAATAAAGATAAGTTGATTCTTTAAATAAAATTCCAAATGGTTTGGCATGTGTTTGTTTATTGATTTTTTTGGGAATGATTTCCAAAATAAATTAAAATGTCTTGTTTTTAAATGGTTTATGGTATTGGTATTTTAAAAAATTGAGGGGGATTGATTGTCCTTTTGAACAAAATACCTTTGATCCCGACCACCATCCATTGTTTGTTGGGGGTGAATATAATGTCATTTCCAACCCAAAGGAAAGGAAAAGTAGAAGCCCATTCCAGAGGAAGGCCATCGTGGAGTTTGTTCAGTTCATGGATGGGAAGGGCCTCATTGATCTCAGCTTCTAAGGTGATAGTTTCACCTAGTGCAACAACTGTAGGGGCCATCCCCGCTTGTGGAGTCAATTGGATAGGTGTCTATCCAACATGAAAGAAACTAACCTATTCTCAAATACCATGTTTTTCCATCTTGTTTGGGGTATTTTGATTTACTCCCCCCTTTTGGTTTCCATTTCTTCTTGGGATGATCATCAAGAATGGTTTCACTTCCACCAGTAGTGAGTATTTAGGCATGATGATATTGAATGTAGGGAAGAGACCTAGGAGTGGTAGATGTATCATTATTGATTATTCTTGTGTTTGGTATGGGGTGATTTGAGGAAACTATAATGAATCTAAAGTAATTATATTTAATGAATATGAATAAATACTAATGGTTAGGCTCTGTTAATCTCCATTTTTATAAGGAAGTGGTTCTCTTCTACTATATTTAGAATTCTTTTTTTTTACTTGAACCATAAATACTAATATTTGAGATTCAAATAGGATGGAGATGAATAAAGATTGGATGGATTCTAATCGTTTAACAATAGAGTACGAGAACAGAGTGAAAGAGTTCATCAAGTTTGCAAAGGATCACACAAAGGATCCTTCTCAAATCCTTTGTCCGTGTTTACATTGTTGTTATTCTAGACTACTTACTCTAGAGGAGTTGGAAGAACATTTGATATGTCACGGAATAGATCGGAGTTATAAATGTTGGAATAAACACGGGGAAAAACCGAATGTAGCTACTGGCTGGGATAAAACTGCGTTTTATGGATCGTCAGATATGAATACAAATAAGGATAATGAAGAAGAACTTATGGAGGATGTGATTATAGATGTCAATGACGACGAAGATCATATTGAGGAAATGACAAAGACAATTCAAGATGAACTCCGTGATTGCCCAAAATTGTTTGAGAAGTTAAAGAGTTGTGAAAAGACGCCATTGTACGCTGCTTGCACTAAGTATACAACATTGTCAGCTGTACTGAAGTTGTATAAATTGAAATCAGGCAATGGATGGAGTGATTTCAGTTTTACGGAACTACTTTATCTCTTGAATGACATGCTCCCGGAAGATAATGAGCTCCCAAGCCAGACATATTGAGCTAGACGAATGCTACGCTCGATGGGAATGATTTTTGAAAGAATACATTCCTGCCTGAAAGACTGTATATTGTTTTGCAAAGAGAAAAAATCACTTACAGAATGCCCAAAGTGTGGTGCTTCTCGATACAAGAAAGATAAATCCAATCCTATGAAAGTTGTATGGTACTTTCCAATCATTCCAAGGTTTAGGCGTCTATATGGAAGTGAAGAAGCTGCAAGAAAATTGTCGTGGCATGTAGATGAAAGAAATAAATATGGGTTATTACATCATCCGACTGACTCTCCTCAATGGAGGAAAATTTATCATGCGTATCCTGAATTTGGAAAAGAGCCGAGAAACCTTTGTCTTGCGTTATCTATAGATGGAGTGAATCCTTTTGGTTTTCAAACCAGCACTCATAGTACATGGCCTGTTATGTTGGTAAATTATAACTTTCCACCTTGGTTATTCATGAAGTGGAAATTCATCATGTTATCTATGCTTATATCAGGACCAAAACAACTAGGTAACGATATTGATGTTTATCTGTCTCATTTGATCAAGGATTTGAAGTTATTGTGGGACTCAAGTGTAATGTTGTATGATGCTTATAAAAGTGAATACTTCACATTGAGAGCGATGTTGTATGGGACAATAAATGATTTCCCTGCTTAATGAAATTTGTCAGGATATAGCATTAAAGGAACTCAAGGGTGTCCCGTGTGCGAAGAAGATACAGAATCAATTAGTTTGAAACATTCATCGAAATCTGTGTTTCTAGGACATCATAGATTTCTACCTCATCGGCATAAGTACCGATCTTGGACGACATCATTCAATGGAAGTTCAGAAAAATGCGCAACACCATCTCCACTAACAGGTGATCAGATGTTTGAGAAAGTAAAAGATCTTAACACTATTTTTGGTAAACCATTTTCGAAAAACCTTACGAAAATCAGTTGGAAAAAGAGATAAGTTTTTTTGGAATTACCATACTGGAATTTTTTGTACATCAGTAATTTTCTTGATGTGATGCATGTGGAAAAAATTGTATGTGACAGTGTTATCGGAACGTTTCTAAATGCCCATGGCAAAACAAAATATGGAATTAAGGCAAGGTTGGACATGGTTGACATGGGAATACAAGAAGAGTTGGCTCCCGTGAAGGGTGAAAATCGAATGTTTCTTCCTCCAGCTGCTTATACTCTTTCTAGGGTGGAGAGATATCGGTTTTGCAACTTCTTCAATGATGTAAAGGTTCCAGAGGGGTACTCATCAAATATCAAGAACATTGTGTCAATGAATGATTTGAAGTTAAAAGGTTTGGAATCACATGATTTCCATATTTTGATGTAAGATCTAATTCCTATAGCATTACGTTGCATTTTTCCCAAGAATGTTCATCATACATTAACCAAAATTGGTTTCTTTTGCAAAGCTATATGTAGCAAAGTTTTAGACCCGGGGAAATTGCCAGCTATGGAAAAAGAAATTGTCATCATATTATGTGAATTAGAAATGTTCTTCCCGCCAAAATTCTTTGATATGATGGTTATTTGATGATTCACTTGCTGAGAGAGATTCAACTTTGTGGTCCTATGCACTATAGATGGATGTATCCTGTTTAATGGTATATGAAGATTTTGAAAGGGTATTTAAAAAATCGAAGTCGGCCCGAGGGTTGTATGTGGAGTGATATATTGTTGAGGAAGCCATTGAATTTTGTACTGAATTCCTATCTGATGTGGAAGGCATTGGTCTCCTGAAATCTCATCACACTGGATGCATTGAGGGCGAGGGAATATCTGGAAGAAAAGTTGTGACAATCAGTATTACAGATCGGGAGCATGCTCATCTTTATGTTTTTCATAACATTTGGGAGGTTTCTCCATATATTGATACTCACAAATAAATTCTTAGGCATTTGAATCCATCGAGGGATAAAAAATGGTTATCAGATACACATAATTACCAGTTTATAGGATGGTTTCAGGACCATATTTTTAAGCAGTTGGATGAAAATCCAAATTCAATTTCAAAGCGTCTTCAATGGATAGCCGCGGGACCATGCGTGTATGTATTATCTTACAATGGTTATGTAATTAATGGTTATAAATTCTATACATATGAACATGATGAATATAGTACCATGAAAAATAGTGGAGTTACACTAGTGGCTGAAGCGATGCATGTTTTTGGTAGTAAGGACAGAAATCCAATTTATGCAAATATGTCATACTTTGGCATTATCAAACTAATATGGGAGTTGGATTATACAACATTCCAATTGCCGATTTTTCAATGCAAATGGATTGATAACAAAAGTGGTGTTAAAATAGATGAATGGGGATTTGTGAAAGTTGATTTTAGTAAAGAAGGGTAAAAAGACGAAAAGTTTATAATGGCATCACAAGCGGTACAAGTTTTTTATGTTCCAGATCCAACAAACCGAAAGTGGTCGATTGTTCTGTTATCGTCCAAAACTACTGAAGGTTCTGATGAAAATTTAGTTGAGGACGATCCTTTTAGTGGTACGTCGCAATAATTTCAGAGCGGTCCCAATGCAATTGATGTATTGTATGTTAGAGGATACCACAATAAAGGGATTTGGATAGTCTATAGAGGTGTCAAATCCATTCAACCTTTGAAAAAAAGAATGAGAGTTCAGTAAATAAGTTATATTTTGTTTGTTATATAGATCTTGTTATATCATGTTATTATCTTATCATTAATGAATTTATGTAATCTGAATTAACTGTTCAACCACTTTTGCAGATAATGACTTCTGTGCATTCTGATGCTTTTAACCTTGATGCTGAACAAGTCTCTCAAGCAGTTGCTAATGCGGCTGCTGTTGCTCCTGCAGCTCATGCTGCTGCTGCTGTTGCTCCTGCTGCTCCTGCTACTCCTCCTACTGCGGCTCCTGCTGCTGCTACTCCTCCTGTTGCTCCTCCTGCTGCGGCTCCTGTTTCTTTTAGTGTTGAGGTCCATCAACCATCAACACATGTCATTGATACCATTCTAGATGAACATATAGATGATGTTGATATTAATTAAATGGCTGGGAATGAAGGACCAACGTCGTAGAAATAATAGGTTCGTCGTAGTTTGACGGTGTTAGCCAAAATTCTTAAGGCAAAAAGAAAAGGCATCAAATTTGAAGTCGGATGGAATGCACGAGGCCAACATGTGAATCCCAACAAGGCTATGTTTAGTAGCTACATTGGAGTTTTCACTCAGCAACGCATGCCAATTGACATAGATTCATGGAACCATGTTGTGTCTGGGCTGAAGGCTGTGATCTCAAAAGAAATTACGGTAACATTATGAATTTATTTCTTTAATTTACTAGTAAATAAAATAATGAAACAATGTCTTACTCTTCTCAATCTCTTGAAGAGTACATTTATAGTAGATGATTCACACAAGGATTTTGTAATAAGGCTTGTAGGAAAGATTCATCGAGGTTTTCACACTATTTTAACAAGATGTCACCTCAAAGATTCTAAAGGTAAAATAAACCCACACCCACCCATTGTCTACGCTCACCTGATATCCCAAGAAGCATGGGATGCATTTATTGGACGTCATGGGGATGAGAAGTTTCAGGTACATTGTGAGTGATAATACGTTGTTTGGGGATACCTGTATTCATCACTTTGATTGTCAATATTTAATTTATGAAAAAGAAACTCTGTACTGAAAATAAGGAACGTGCTTCAAAACCAACATACCCCTATCGTAAAGCAATGATGGGGTACGCTTAATTAGAAAAGAAAATGGTACGTATTTTAAATTTACAATAATATTGTTAGGTGACAATAAACAACATCATAATTATTTTTCTATGTTTGTATGTAGATTGATGAGTCAAAAACCAAATTCACTTCCATCCCACGTCATGTGCTATGGAAGGAGGCACGTGTGAACAAAGAAGGAAAGTTAGTAGAAGAGAACACACAGAAAGTGTGGAAAATATGGGTAAGTATGACATGACGATAAAATAATTTGTTTAAAATTTCTATTAATTAAAAATAATTAGTTATTTTCCTATATCCGACAGTCACAGGAATCAACTACCCCTATAGCTGATACAGACCTATTATCAACGGCTTTGAAGCAGCCAAAAAAATACGGTCGTGTCAGAGGTGCAGGGTTTGGGGTGACACCCCGAGTATATTTTGAGAAGAAGAAAAAAATGGATGATACAGATGAAAAATTGGAACAAATGAGCGAAAAAATAGCAACCCTTGAAGAACAATTGTAATGGAAGGGAGAGTTGCAAGCAACTTTTATGGGTGGGAGGCAAAGGGAATCTATAACTCAAGAACAACCACCGCATGAACATCCCCCCCCACCCCCCACCAGCTTTGAGGTGAGCCATTCGCCTCAAAGAACTGTCTTAGCCATGGTAATAAATATTCTAATAATTGTTCCCATGAAATATAAATCAGACAAACACTGATAATTTTTTTGTACTCATCTTCTATAGGGTGATAATGATTGTGATTTATATCTGTCAACACCCACCTATCACCTTGTAGTGAGGGATACAATGTTCAATATCCCAGATTCCACACTGCATAATAGACCACTTCCGAAAGATCATCTGAAAGTGATGATTACTGTATCTCATGAGCCAAAGGCAGAGCTACCTATTCCACTTGATGATGATGATATTCATACGGTCTAAAAGGCTATTGGGACATTCATTTCATGACCGTCACAACTTGTAAGAGTACATGCAAACAAAGAGGTATTTATTTAATTTTCTTTTCAGGCTAAACCCTTAACAATTAATGAAAAAAGGGTCTGAACCAATGATTGTTGTTATAGAAGGAGAAAGGGATGGGGGTGACAAATGTCGGGTCAAAACCATCTAAAGGATCGACCAACCGATCCCAAGGAGCTACTGAAGCAAAATAACACCACCTGTTATCTATCCACATTTACTAGCATTGAAGACTCATGTGTATACGATGCTAAAAGATGGTAATAGTCATATAGTGGTTTTCGAAGAGAATATATACAGAGAGGAAAGTCAAGATTTCGTTGCTGCTGAAAATGTAAATGAAATCCTTGAAAACAGTTGGCTAGGCGTCACAGTTGTAAATGTATATATGAGGTATGTTTCCATGAATTGATTTTCCAAAAGATGATCTAATGTGAAAATTATGACTAAATGAATTTTATATTGTTGACAGACGCATTTTTGAAAAACAATTGAAGGAATTTTCCCATGAGCCAAGATTTGGACTGGTTAGTCCTTATATCACATCAACACACCTAACAAAAATAGAGCCATCAAAAAGGGATGCAATAGTGAATGGTTTGATGAAAACATTTGAACGCAATATTACAGATGACAGACTTTTCCTAATACCAACCATGCATGGGTAATACTCTACGATTAAAGCATATCAATTATATTTTCACTTCTTTTATTACTTATTCCTTTTTGTGTTTTTAGGCAACATTGGTTGCTAATTGTGGTGAACTTGGATACTCCGAAGATTTATTTTCTGGATTCAAAGAAAGGATATCCATCAAACCAACCACACATGATGGAGTTTGTGAATATGTAAGACACTACATCTTACATTTTAGGTCTAAACATCAAGTAATATAATTTATATTATCTTTTACTGAGGATTCTGTTATGATAGGGCAGTGTATCATTATCGTCTAAAAAAAGGAATGAGGACAGGGGATAAACATAGGGAGGTGAGCAAGTAATACGTCTGAACAAATATCAGGGTATATATAATAAAATTCACTGTCCAAACACATCTCAACACAAGTTACTTATTCTCGTAATGATCAATTTTTTTGCAGTGTCCAAAACAAACAAACGATAATGATTGCGGTTATTATGTTTGTAAATTTATGAAATAGATCCTTTTTCATCAGCAAACTAGCATCCATAAAGGGTCTTTGGTGATGTGTACAAGTCTACCATGCCTCAATCCAAGGCACGGTGTGGCCGCTAGCACTCAATGGGTCTCTCTTGTTTAAAATAGACACGATTTTAATTGAAAACAACAACTAACCTATGAAAATCCAACCAAACGCATTCGGATTGAATTGATATTTTATAAGAACGATCCAAGGGTCCTTGGTGATGTGTATGAGTCAACCCCACCTCAATCTGAGGCACGGTGTGACCGCTATCACTCAAAGGGTCTCTATTTTTTTTAAAATGGATAAGATTTTAAGTGAAAACAACAACTGACCTACGAGAATCTGACCAAACGCATTCGGATTGCATTGATATTTTATAATAACGATCCAAGAGTCCTTGGTAACATGTAAGAATCAACGTCTCCTCAATCCGAGGCACGGTGTGGCTGTTAGAACTCAAAGGGTCTCTCTTGTTTAAAATGGACACGATTTTAAGTGAAAACAACAACTGACCTATGGAAATATGACCAAATGCATTAGGATTGCATTGATCCTTTATAAGAATGATCCAAGGGTCTTTGGTGACATGTATGAGTCAATCACGCCTCAATCCAAGGCACGATGTGGCCGCTAGCTCTCAAAGGGTCTATCTTGTTTAAAATGGACATGATTTTAAGTGAAAACAACAACTGACCTACGAAAATACGACCAAACGCATTCAGATTGCATTGATATTTTATAATAATGATCCAAAGGTACTTGGTGACATGTAAGAGTCAACACCACCTCAATCCGAGGCACGGTGTGGCCGCTAGCACTCAAAGGGTCTCTATTTTGTTTAAAATGGACACGTTTTTAATTGAAAACAACAACTGACTTAAGGAAATCTGACCAAATGCATTAGGATTTCATTTTTCTTTTAAAAGAATGATCCAGGGGTCGTTGGTGACGTGTAGAAGTCAACCAAGCCTCAATCCGAGGCGTGGTGTGGCCGCTAGCACTCAAAGGGTCTCTCTTGTTTAAAATGGACACAATTTTAATTGAAAACAAAAAGTGACCTACATAAATCCAATCAAACTCATTCGGATTGCATTGATCTTTTATAAAAACAATCCAAGGGTCCTTGGTGACGTGTATGAGTAAACCCCGCCTCAATCCGAGGCATGGTGTGGCCGCTATTACTCAAAGGGTCTCTATTTTGTTTAAAATGGACAAGATTTTAAGTGAAAACAACAACTGACCTACGTAAATATGACCAAACGCATTAGGATTGAATTGATATTTTATAGGAACGATACAAGGGTCCTTGGTGACATGTAAGAGTCAACTATACATCAATCGGAGGCACGGTGTGACCGCTAGCACTCAAAGGTTCTCTATTTTGTTTAAAATGGACATGATTTTAATTGAAAACAACAACTGACCTACGACAATCCAACCAAACACATTCGGATTATGTTAATATTTTAAAATAATGATAAAAGGGTCCTTGGTGATGTGTATAAGTCAACCATGCCTCAATCCGAGGCACGATGTGGCCGTGAGCACTCAAAGGGTCTCTCTTGTTAAAAATGGACACGATTTTAATTGAAAACAACAACTGACCTACATAAATCCAACCAAACGCATTCGTATTGAAATGATCTTTTATAAGAACGATCCAAGGGTCCTTGTTGAATTGTATGAGTCAACCCTGCCTCATTCTAAGGCACGGTGTGTCCGTTATCACTCAAAGGGTCTCTATTTTGTTTAAAATGGACAAGATTTTAAGTGAAAACAACAAATAACCTACGGAAATACAACCAAACGCATTCATATTGAATTGATCGTTTATAAGAACGGTCCAAGGGTCCTTGGTGACATGTAAGTGTCAACCCCGCCTCAATACGAGGCACGGTGTGGCCGCTAGCACTCAAAGGGTCTCTATTTTGTTTAAAATGGACATGATTTTATGTGAAAACAACAACTGAACTACTTAAATCCAACAAAACACATTCAGATTGAATTTATCGTTTATAAGAACGATACAAGGGTACTTGGGGATGTGTAAGAGTCAACCCCACCTCAATTCGAGGCACAGTGTGGCTGCTAGCACTCAAAGGGTCTCTATTTTGTTTAAAATGGACATGATTTTAATTGAAAACAACAACTGACCTATGGAAATCTGACCAAACGCATTTGGATTGAATTTATATTTTAAAATAACAATCCAAGGGTCCTTGGTGACGTGTAAAATTCAACCACGCCAAAATCCGAGGCACGGTGTGGCCGCTAGCACTCAAAGGGTCTCTCTTGTTTAAAATGGACACAATTTTAATTGAAAACAACAACTGACCTACGGAAATCTGACCAAACACATTCTGATTGCATTGATATTTTATAATAACGATACAAGGGTCCTTAGTGACGTGTATGATTCAACCTAACCTCAATCCGAGGCACAGTGTGGCCGCTATCACTCAAAAGGTCTCTATTTTGTTTAAAATGGGCATGCTTTTAAGTGAAAACAACAACTGAACTACGGAAATCCAACCAAACACATTCGGATTGCATTGATCTTTTATAAGAACGATCCAAGATTCCTTGGTGATGTGTACGAGTCAACCCTGCCTCAATCAGAGGCACTATGTGGCCGCTATCACTCAAAGGGTCTCTCCTGTTTAAAATGGACACAATTTTAAGTGAAAACAACAACTGGCCTATGGAAATCCGACCAAACGCATTTGGATTGCATTGATCTTTTATAAGAACAATACAAGGGTCCTTGGTGACGTGTAAAAGTCAACCCTAGATCAATATAAATCACGGTGTGGCCGCCATCACTCAAAGGGTCTCTATTATGTTTAAAATGGACAAGATTTTAAGTGAAAACAACAACTGACCTATGGAAATCTGACGAAACGCATTCGGATTGCATTGATCTTTTATAAGAACGATCCAAGGGACCTTGGTGACGAGTATGAGTCAACCCTGCCTCAATCCGAGGCATGGTGTGGCCTCTAGCACTCAAAGGGTCTCTATTTTTTTTTTAAAATGGACACGATTTTAAGTGACAACAACAACTGACCTACGGAAATCCGACCAAACGCATTCCGATTTCATTGATCTTTTATAAGAATGATCCAAGGGTCCTTGGTGACATGTACAAGTCAACTCCGCCTCAATATGAGGCATGGTGTGTCTTGTAGCACTCAAAGGGTCTCTATTTTGTTTAAAATGGACACGATTTTAATTGAAAACAACAACTGACATACGAAAATCTGACCAAACGCATTTAGATTGGATTGATCTTTTAAATAGGGGGTCATGGAATGTGATTTATCAGGGGCCTCATATATATCAAGTCATGGTTGTCCTGGTATACTAGGGTGATCATGATTTTGGGTCTATGATACTTATGGGATTATATCCGGATGAAAATACTCCCATTTGGGAGGGTGGATATGCTTATGGGTATTATTCCTTAAATGAGAATACTCTCATAGGGGAGGGCTGAGATGTATATAGGTATTATTCTTCAAATAAGAATACAACCATAGGAGTGGGATGATATTCTTATTGGGAATATTCACTAAATGAAAATAATCCCATAGGGGAGGGCTGAGATGATTATATAGATTATGCCTCAAATGAGAATACACCCATATTGGAGGGTTGATATTCTTATAGGGATTATTATTTGGATCATAATACTCCCATATGGTAAAGAATATATGCTTCTTAGTATTATTACCTAAATAAGGGTACTCACATAGTATAGGGATGAGATCCTTGTAGGTCTTATGCCTTAGAATTGGAAGAACACATATGGGTGGTCTGAGATACTGTTGAGGGTATTCCCTGGATGAGAAAACTCCCATAAGTGGATTTCCATGATGGATTATAAATAAAAATCACATATTGGAGGTCAATGATAATTATGTATATAGTGGGGAGACCATGGTATATTATATGTTTTGTGTGGTTCCTATGATGTACTCAGAGAAACCCTAACATTGGATGAAGTAGGTATGGTTGATCAATCTTTAATACTTGAGAATCAATGTGTCTTGATATAGATGGGGTAGGACTTGGTCAAACTATATTTTTATAATGTCGACACGATCCTTGTGAAATTCTTGGTAAAAGTTCAGCACTTGGAAAATTAATTTGGGTTTAATCATGGTCATGGATTTGAGGATCAATGATGATTTTTTATTAGTTTTATTCCAGTTCTTTCTCAACTAGGTTGTGCATATTTCCTGATCATGCACTTACAATAGCCTATTGCAGGTTTAATATTGGGGGTTTATTAATGAGATTCAGCCCCCCCAAGTATGTGCACCTTAATGTGTGTACAAACCTTATAACTTCTTTGAGGTTGAGAACCTGATGCATAGTGGATAGAGAAAAGTCCAAAGATTTATGTATTGATAAAACACACCCATGTGGAGCCTTAGGATTGAACTGGAAAGCCCCCCGGACACCGCCTACCCCCCTTGGACAGCCACCCCAAACCCTTGAACAACCCCCAAACCCCACAAATTCTGAATTGATTTCTTTAAATACTTTATTAAATTATAAATTATGTGTTAATGGTGTACGGGTATAATTGTTGTATGGGTATACTTGGTCTAATTTTCTTATTATTTATGAGTTAATTTTATATGGGTATACTTGTTTTAATTGGATTATTGAGATTCTGTTTTTTTGCAGGTGTTCGGGTGTGCTGCTGTAGATTTATTGGAGCAGTAGAGTGGGCATTTATCAGCGCTATTTTAGCGCTGATAAATCGTGCTTTTATCAGCGCTAAAAAATCGCTGATAAACTACACCTTTATCAGCGCTGATAAAGGGGTAACCCCTTTATCAGTGCCGAGCTTTACAGTGCTTTTTTAGCGCTGCTAAAGCCCATTTTTAGCGCTATTAATGCCCGTATTTGTAGTAGTGCATCCTTGATGTTGGGGAAAACCCCCTGTAACATAGTAACTCTAAGAAATGGTAAGGTTATCTAACCTAAGTGGGGTGCGTATTACATAAAATAAGTATACATGGTATAGAGATATCATACAATACCCACCCTAAGGGTTAACATAAACTACACTAGTGCACACCACATCACCCCCTTGTACCATATGTCAACCATCACAACTGCTTCCACCCCTATATGCAACACACCAAATAACTACCACACAAGACACAATATTTTCCAATTTCATATTACAATTCCCACCACTTATATACATTGGACTTCTCATTTTACAATACACAACTCATTAATTCAATTAAATTTAATCCAATTATCACATATCAATTTCAACCATCCATACTCATTTAGCATCAATCGTTTTTCTATTGTTACCTAGGAAACTGAGACAACCACACCACATTACCATCCTAACACACAAAACCACCACCAAGACACCACATATATACTATCTTCATCTCATTACACACCTAAAGATATTTAATAACACAACAAACACACATATCATCCATCAGACAACCACAAACACCACATACCATAACCACTACGCCACAACCACTACGCCACAACCTCTGTGCTACAACCCCTGCACCACAACCCCAGCACCACAACCCCTACACCACAACCACTGAACTAAAACCACTACTCCACAACCAAAATTACATAAACTTTGTGCCAAATTATTTACGCTACAAACTTTGTGCCATAACCTCTGTGCCACAAACTCTACACCACAACCATTATGCCATAAAAAATACACCAAAATCACTATGGCATAACCACAATGCCACCACCTCATCACATCCCATCACAAAACTTCCCACAAAACATCCATGAAAACCAACCACTATGTCACTACCCATGTGATAGACAACCCAATCAGCCACTAACATCACCGCAAAAAAACCTCAAGCCACAAAAAGTATGAAAAAAGAACAACCACACACAACAACAACACATCCTATATTCACATTTTTTGAGAGGATTTATGACATTACTTATTTATATTATCATGTGTATTATCACACGAACCATATGGATATGGGAAGAAAATTATTATCCAAATATACATTCTTTAACATTTTATTCAAGTGTGACCACAAAAAAACACAACAAGGGTCATCAAAGCAAAATAACTACAGTGAAAACAGTGCTCCAAGTGTCATTATTTTTATAATTAGGAACATGCATGTGTTAAAATATCAACAACATATAACAAATTAGTAAAGCATGAAATAACTTCCAATACCCAAAAAATTTAGACACTTCAACTTATTATATGATTAGAATGACCCTTACTATCCACATAAAGGTAAATGAAATCATGTAGATCCCATAAATACAATGTAAAAGGGTGAGAAAAAGGATACACTACCTCAAATAAGCTTTCCAAATATCAATGTGCATTAGAGGAAGAATAAGAAATACTTATAACCACAACTATACATGAAACAAAATAGTGGATCAACATACACCACACCAAAGTGTTGTAAAAAATTATCCCACAACTCCTCCCAAACCAAAGAAACATCTCCACCATGAATCTACAAAAGAAGAATTAAATGAAACACATAAAAATGTGATGATAAATCACTATAGATAAAAGATGGGAAGCTAAGTATTGATATATGATGAAGGAATCCCAAGATTACTGGATTGAGAGCCACTAGGTTACCTAGAAATGATAGGGGGTAGGGTTTGAGTAAAAACCCAAGTGATACAAGCTTTAAATCCACCTTGCACATGGAATTTTCATGATTTATAACCTTTATGTGGTGTGTATATGTCTGGTTTTAAATTTCAAATCACATAAAATATTAAATCCCAAATTTATTACACGTAATTTAACCCATCGTGATCCATTCTTCACAAGATGTAAACAACCATTTCATGTTGTGTAAACATTACATGACATGTATTTATTACTATAACACTTGTACAACTTCAACCTCCACTAAAAACTCTTGAAAGCACCCTTGATCACTTCCAACCATTAAAACTATAAATATAACTAGTTGGGAATAAATATACTATTATACATATTTTATCTTATGATTTTACAAAGTACCTTTACCAGATGAGTCTACTGATTCCTCAACACTTGTTCTCAAGTGTCCATAATCTAGATAGGATCTTCACAGTAAGATAGATTGGGTTCCAATTATATTTCTTTAGAGGTGATCACATGCATTGGGTCTTTCATGTACTTCCTTAACAATGATATATGGAACACATTATGTGCTTTAGAGGGACTTCATGGAATATCCAAATTTTATAAAACAACTCCAATTATTTCTATAATTTCAAAAGGTCTGATGTATTTAGGACTCAATATCCCTTTCTAACCAAAAATTATTAAACCCTTCCATGGAGATACTTTCAAGAAAACATTTTAACACACTTTAAATTCTAAATCTTTCCTCATGCTTTAATATGTGTTTGAATATTCTTTTCCTTTTTCATAGTCTCCTCCACAAGTTTAGGGCCTAAAAGCTCCCTTTAACCAATTTAATCCCAACAAGTTGAAGCCTGAAATCTATTTTTGTATAATGCATCCTAGGGTACCGTTTTAATACATGAATGGAATTTATTGTTATAGGAGAACTCTAGAAATGGTAAATACTGATACCATATACCTTTAAAGTCAAGATATCATGAAGCAAATATATCTTCTAATGTTTGAATATTCCTTTACAGATCTTTATCAGTTTTAGGGTGATAAGTGGTTTTGAAATGAAGCTCAGTATCAAGATACTTCTAAATAATTTTCTCGGATTTTGATGTAAATTATTGATCAAGATCATACACAATTAAAATAAGTTCACCATGAAGTCTTAAAACCTTTTTTTGATATATATCCATTCAATGAATTCAAGTGGTAAATCTTTTCTTATAGCTTGTAAATGTGTAGATTAAGTGATGTGATCAACAATAACCCATATTAATTCATTCTTCCTAGTAATCTATGGTAATCGAGTGAAAAATTACATAGTAATGTTATCCCATTTTCATGAAAGAATATGAATAGGATTTATGACTCCCCTAGG
The DNA here is from genome assembly GCA_963277665.1 of Viscum album. NCBI lineage: Eukaryota > Viridiplantae > Streptophyta > Magnoliopsida > Santalales > Viscaceae > Viscum > Viscum album. The sequence continues at coordinate 294,381,563 of OY728139.1, forward strand.
ATGATGTCTCTCAGCCATCACCTATTAAAAGAAATATATTGACACATAACTAATAATTGCTCACTTTATATTATCCCGCAAAAAAATATTTCCTCAAATATCTATTCATCTTCGTGATACTAAGGTGTAAAGAGAAACCCAAGCTATGTACACCATCCAAAAATTACCTCTTATAATTAGGTATAAATGGAACACATTGTCTCTTCCCAAATTTCAAAACACCGTATTCACAAATGAAGTCTTTTAATTTTCCATCATTCTAGGATTTATTTTTCATTTGAAAATTATCATCATAAAGCCTAGAACTTTTTATATTTTCCAATGAATATTGTTTATAAATAATTTAAAAAATGTGTTATGTATCCCATTAATAATTCTAATATCTATATTTATTAGATCCATGAACATAATATTCCTACAAATCCGTATTTTGGCCCATGATCATTCCAGCGCAATGCATACACTACCTTATTTTCCTTCCCACGGTGGTAGCGTATTAAGAAATAATAATCATTGAGTATCTCAAGACACATCCTTTGAATATTGTTGATATATTTCAGTGAAAATATGTATTTTAAAATGTTGTGATCTATGTATATCTTAAATATTTCACTATAGAGTTAATTTCTCCATATCTTGAAAGAAACGATTATGGTTTCAAACTAAAGATCATGGGATGGATAGTTTTTGTCATGAATATTTAACTACCTATATGAATAAGAAATAAAATTATCATTATTTATAAGGAAATAACCAAATACCTTCTTCTATGCATCAATATATAACAAAAATATATCATTTTATGGTGGTAGAGTCAAAATCGAAGCATTGACCAACATCTTCTTAAATTATTCAAACAATTATTCAAATTTATTTGTCTATACGAACTTAATCCATTTAAAAGTAATATTCGTTAATATGTTATCCAATCCAATAAATTTCAAACAAATCGCTGAGGGAAACCTACCAAACCAATGAAATTATGTCCCTCAATTACATTCATTATTGAATGCTATTCTTTGACTACATTTGTATTCACAAGAACAAATGATATTATATTATTGGGGAAAATATGGCCAAGAAAAGAAACTTTATAAATCCAAAATTCAAACTCTCTAAATTTCCCATAGAACTCTTTTCTACTAAGAGTCTCCAGAATATTCCACTAGTGATTCTCATAACCATCAAATATCTGAAAGTACATTGATATATCGTCAATGATTACCACAAAAAATTACCAAGATATACCTTTAATAGTCTATTCTTAGATACAAGAAATAATAGGGTCCATAAGTCAATCAAAATTCCATTACTATGAACTCATAATGTCCATACCTTATATGAAAAGTTTTTTTTGGAATATATTTCTTATTTACTTGTAATTGATGATACCTAAAAGAAGGTCAATGTTTTAAAAATATTTCTCTCAATGATGCTGATTGAATAAGTCATAAATACAAGGTAGATGGTACTTTTTATTTATCATAATAACATTTATTTACCAACAATCAATTCAAATCCTCATAGATCCATGTTTCTTCTTAATGAAAAGAAAGGGGATCCCCAAGGCGAAATTGTAGGGAATATAAATCCATTAATACAAAACTACTATAGTAATTTATTTAACTCTTCTAATTCCATAGTGTCCATTATATAGGTAGTGTTTGATATTAGTATTTCATTAGGGATTGAATTAATGGAAAACTCAACTTCATTCTTAGGTGGATGTCTAGGTAAATCTTCAAAAAATACATCAATGTATTTTTATACCATAGTTATATCCTCAATTCGGATATTAATTTTTTCATATATAGATTTTATCTAATATTATTTCCCAATAATACCATTTAGAATAGCTACTATTGGTGGATCTAAACATGACTTATAAGATGAAGTCACCCATCCCAAGCTATGGAATTTTGTATGCCCGTTATGAATTATAATTTCCTTCTCTTTAATGTAATTGATTTATATCATATTTTGAAAGGTAGTACATAACAAATATTATATAAAAATAAACCATATGTATAATGATAAATTTAGAAAATGGGGAACTTTTATGTGTTATAATGGGAACTGACTAATACATCATTTTTTAAGGTGATACTTCCACTAGGATTCTTGATGGATAACTCCCTTATTAAGGTCCTAGAAAGATATCTGATTTTATTGGAAAACATAGAATATATAAATAAGTGTAAATAAATATAATCAAATAAATAATTAAATAAAATTGATGATATGATTAAATTAACTACCACTATATTTTTGAAAACATTTTTAGAAAACATGGATAGGGAAGGAAGAGCATTTTCGACCGAAAAGAGAAATAAAGTAAGATTTTATAAAAATAAATTTCTCAATAATTTTTTGTACCAAGTAGAGGAAAATTGTAATATTACTTGATAATTTAATGAATAAATATATTATAATAAATATATTGGGTTTAATATAGATATATCAAAATATTCCATTGTGAGAGACTTGAACATAAATAATCCTAAATAATGATGAGATTGTGAAATAAACCCTTTATACTTTGTTAACATTTAAATAATAGGCCAAATAACATAAAATAAAACTTATAATACCATAAATTAAAATATATTCATGATATAACATATCAAATGGGTAGTATATAGAATATAAAAAATAAATAATTGGCGAATATGGTATGTGACTCCTGGAAATAAAAGTGAGACGAGAAACTATCACCTTAGGTTTGATTTCATTCATGCATGATAGAACCTAATGTTTAAAAAATATATATTTATTATAAATATAATATAGAACCATAATCATACATATAATATTTATTTATATCTCTTTATCACCCGTTTATCCAAAAATATTTTTTTAAATCGCCATTTCGGGTAAAAACTACTTTATTTTCATCTATGTTTTCATTTGGTAGTTTCATTAATTATTCTTAGATCATGGTTATATGATATTAATAATTTTAATTATGATTAAAATGTTATATATTTACCTTATATAAGTGCTTATAATAGTCTAGAAAACTAATATATAAAAAAATTAGTTACATCTTTCATGGAGACGATATGTTGTACGTACACATGAACACTATTTTCATTTTTTGGAAGGATCGAATGAAAGAAAGGTAAATAATATTTTACCATTTTAGAATAATTATTATATCATTTAAATCATATATATTCATTAAAAAATCATTATTACCATATATATCAAAATAAAATAAAAAATGTATCACATCACTATGTGGAGACGGTAGTCCACATGTACGCATGAGTGACACTCTCGTTTTATAACATATTGAGATGTAAGAAGTTAGATGCGATATTATAATTTCATAAGTATAATTTTGTTATAAATATAATATATATACATTAAATCCATAATTATATTCATCCATGCGATGTGGTGATGCAAAAAAATATATCAGTTCGTGAGGCGGTAGTCCACCATACACACAATCAAAAGTTTTGTTACCCATTTTATGAAATATGGGATTGATATAGGTTATGAAATTAACAAAATAAACTATAATTATTTTTAAGATACTTTTATTATTATTTAATCATATTTTTAGAATTTTTTTTGGATTTAGTGGAAGAAATAATTTGAAGATGCGTGGTTAATAACTACACCTCTTCTTAGAAGAACCTCATTAGGATTATAACTAAATCCTTCCTAGAATGGTTTTAAAATTTAAAAAATGAATCTATTTAATTAGTATGTATTTATTTAAGGTATTTGGGAAGGTCTTGGATGAATCAAATGGTTTATTAAGCATGAAGAGGAGAGGAGTGGTGGTGTCCTTTTATAAGTGGGGGTGATGACACACTATGAATTTTTGAAAAGAATATAATATACCCACATTTTACACATTAAAATGGGATAAAAATGGATAATTATCAAACTTTAGTTGATATAAGGTTGAAATATTTCCATGAAATTATAGTTTAACAATTTTTAGGTCATTTAAACCATTATCTTCTTAGTTCATCCCCCGGTAAACCCATTAAACCTTAACCGTGGTAATTAGTTTTTACTATTTTTACTATAAATTATGAGAAAAAATTAATTTAAACAAATATATAATATTAATAATTATGATTAAAAATACAGAATACAATTTCCCAAATTTAATTAATATAATTAGTTTAATTTAATTTAAAATCAGACCTACAAATGGGACGAAAAACCATTTTCTCGTAGAATTGTTTTCTAAAAGTAAAAAAAGTTTTTATATAAAAATTCAATATGAAATTGATTGAAATTACATAAAATAAATTAATAATAATAATAATATATTTAAACTAATTTTACTTTTGAACCATTTTAAAAAAATTTAACTTAGTAAATTATTTAAATAAAAAGTCAGTTTTCAAAAAAACTCTATATTTGTTTTACTATTCATCAAAAAAATTAATAATTTCCAGAAAAATTTCAAATAATATCTCTAAGGTAATTTTTATATTCATATTTCTAAAAATAAATTCATTTTTTGAATAATTTTTTTAAAATTGGATAAATTATTTTTAAAACAAGTGCCCAAAATGCAACGAAACTACTTTTTAGAAAAATACAGTTTTTAGGATTTTTCTATTCTTTCAAATGATTTTTATTTTTATTTATAGTAAATTTATAACCAAAGAATTTATTTTATACATGTATAAACCACATAAACCACATAATTTATTTATTACTATTTACATCCACCAATATAATATTTAGTTTATAATGGTATACTATATTTTGGTTCATTTAGACTCAGGGTTAAATGTACCATAATCTATAAAAGATATTAATTTTTTTAAAAAGAAATATATCTCAGTGTCTTAGTGTGTTACACACATTGATAGATCAAAGTATTTTCAAATAGATGAATAATCTTCCCTTGTGAAACTCCAATAGAGCATTTATACATTCCTAAAGATGAAAGCCAAGTAAGTGATGTGGAAGATGGGACTTAAATGTTTATAAATAGTGTACAGTTGATCATTTCCACTGTTATCAATCCAAAAAAGGAAAGTTTGAGGGGGGTGACCCTTGGGAAGAAGTGTGATATCCCAAAATAACTCTAAAGGGGAGTGGCCCCTTGTGAAGATAAGTGAGTTTAATAGTGATTTATGTGCATGCCACATAACCGTAGCATTCTCATTATTGTAGAAAAGTTAGGATTAACCATGTTAATAATCATGTACATATTTAAAATGTGAAATTACCCCCCCAAAAAATAAGAAACTGTCACGAACCGTCCCCCAGGGCCCGTATCGTGACTACCCCAAGCCCGCCTTCCATAAGCCAGGGGCTGGCGACTAGCACCAAAGGTGTAAATCCATAAAACTTGGAAGACATTGCCATTATAAATCGTAAACACACATGACCAAAGTACAAGCAGAAGCAAACACTAAGTAAAAATCTGTATAACAAAAGTACTGAAAGTAAAGGGGGGGGGGGGGGGGCAGAAAACAAGCCCAACTGTAAAGTAAAAATACAACTGAAAAGGGAAAAACAACTGAAAGGTGAAAGAAGCTCCTGGATTGTCCTATGGTGTTCCTACCTGAAGGGTAGGTACAGATGGCCTCCACAGCACTCCACGTCCGTCAGAATCCACCGTGTACCGATACGTCGTAAGGTCCTCCTCTGGGTACCGTGCAGTCCTGGCACTCTCTGCCTCCGTAAGCGCTCTCCGTTGTCTGCATCCAACGTAACGAGGTGCGTGCATACCCTGTACAAGGGTGAGTATAATGATACTCCGTAGGGACCACGAGACCCTCAAGGTCTCACAAAATCCAATAAGGATAAACTAAAAAGTATGAAATCAACGGATAACCATTACTTAGGTATATGCTTACACTACTAGAATTTTTGGCTTTCGAGGTGGGGGACTTATAGAGGCCGCCAAATGGTGGATGCTAATACTATCAACAGTGGCCACGAAATGGTGGTCGCTGCACTTTAATACCGCAAAAACCTAATTTTCCCCTCACCCAATTATCCCCTCCCCGACCCCACGACCCACCCCTCCCTGACCCCGCGACCCCGACCCCCGCGACCCCTACCCCTCGACCCGGCGACCCCGACCCCTGGCGAGCACGCCCCCCGGCGACCCCTCCCCGACCCCTGAATGCCGGTGACCCCGGTGACCCCGAACCTTGGCGACCCCAACTCCCGACTCCCAACCCCCGACCTCCCAGCGACCCCGACAACCCCTGACGACCCCGACCCTCAGCGACCCTGACCCCCAGTGGCGCCCACCCCCTTGCCTCTGTGTTGCGCCACCCGCAACCCCGACAACCCCCACCGCCTTGCCTCCGTACTGCGCCCCCCGTGACCCCGACACCCCCACGACCCGGAAACCCCCACCCCCTGCCTCCGCGCTGCACCTTTGGATAGTCCCGCCGTCATCATCCCCTCTTGTCCTCGTTGCATTCCTCCAGAAAGTCCTCCTACCTCCGTTGGACCCTCCCGGTCTGTTGTGCCCCGCCATGTAGAACCCTCCATGCTTCGTCCAACGGTTCCGATCCTTTCGAGTTCGGTCGTCGAACCGCTGTCGTCAAGTCACTACACCATCATGGATCCGTAATCAAGTCACACCTCATTACCCGTGGTCGAGTCCTCTACAGGTAATGTTTTTTATCCTTAAAATTTGGTTTTTAAATTTTAATGATATGTGTTTTTTTATAATTTAAATAAGATATTTCACTTTCAATTTCTATTAAATACAGATATGGATAGGAGTTGGATTGATATGCAAGATAGATTTTCAGCTAAATATGATGAGGGGATTAAGCGATTTATGGATTTCACCAATAGATTTCCAAGAGATATGATTAGTTGTCCATGCGGAAAATGTGAAAATAGATATCTCTTCAAACGAGATAGTGTTAGAGAACATTTGTTTTTGAATGGGTTTTGAAAAACTATAAGACATGGACACGTCATGGAGAAGATTCTATTTCATGTCATCACTCAGAAAGTATTCATATGAATGTTGATTCAAGAATAGTTGATTCGATGAACATAATGCTCAATGATATGATGCGTCAGTTTCAATCTGAAGACAGTAATGTCGTAAATGACGACGTTGGATTGAGTAATCCCTGTTCTTTTACATATGGAGAAGCATTGAAATTCTTTGAAATTCTTGATGATGCGTGTACTGAATTATATCCTGGATGCACTAAATTTAGTAAACTGTCATTCATCATTGAATTGTTACACCTAAAGGCCTTGAACCAGTGGTCAGACACCTCATTCGACATGTTGTTGGTGTTATTGAAGAAGGTACTCCCTACTGGAGCGAATATTCTGGAGTCATTCTATCAAGCTCACAAGTTGAATGATGATCTTGGTTTTATATATGATACAATTGATGTGTTTTGCAATAATTGTGTGTTCTTCAGAAAAGAGAATGTGCACTTAAATAATTGTACGGTTTTCTATACATCTAGGTGGAAGACCAATGAGATTAATCAAGGTAGTCAGATTCTTCCAGGGAGAGTCTTGAATCAAGGGAAAAAAGTTTCCGCTAAACATATGCGTTATTTCCCACTGAAACCGAGACTGAAGAGATTCTTCTTGTCCACTAAAATTGCTAAATTGATGACTTGGCATTCAGAGAGAAAGAAAGAGGTTGATAAATTAACTCACCCAACAGATTCTTTGTCATGGAAAGAGTTTGATCAAATACACCTAGAATTTTCCCGAGATGATCGTAATATTCAACTGGGTTTGGAAGCAGATGGTTTTAACCCATTTAGGTCCATGGTTGGTGCAACACATACTACATGGCCAGTGGTGTTGGTTCCATACAACATTACCTCATAGGTATGTATGAAGAAACCTTTTTTGTTACTGTCAATTCTAATTGATGGACCGAGAGGACCTGGTGATAAAATCGATGTTTATATGCAACCTCGGATTGATGAGCTGTAAGAATTTTGGGCCGATGGTGTAATGACTTTAGACTCGGCAGCTAATGAAATGTTTAGACTTTGGGCCATATGCTAGCTTATCAGGTTGGAGTACAAAAGGAGAATTTTCTTTCCCTTGTTGTAATAAGAGTAATAAATCTATATAGCTTAAGCACTATCGAAAGTGGGCATATCTTGGTCACATATGCTTTCTTCCTCCATTGTACAGGTTCAGAAAAGACCGTGTATCATTTTATGGGAATAGAGAGTATGACCCGTCACCACAAATACTATCTGGGGTTGAAATTTGTGCACAACTTGATCAAGAAAACATCTATACAATGTATGATTTTCAAGATTTATTGGTTCCTGAGTTGCCTTCAATTCCTGCTGCAAATAGACAGCGAAGTCATAATTTGAAGAAATGAAGTATTTTTTTTGAATTGCCTTATTGGAAATATAATATTTTAAGACATAATTTGGATGTGATGTACATTGAAAAAAATGTATGTGATAATATTTTATGCACCATTTTAGGCGTCAAGGGGAAATCAAAGGACAATGCTAATGCTCAACGTTATTTGAAAGAAATGGGATTGAGAATACCTTTACATTTACAACTAGGTGAAGGTAATTGGGCATACATTCCTGATGCACAGTACACAATGAGTGAAAAAGAGAAACAAACATTTCTATCAATTTTGAAGACCGTTAAGGTGCTAGATGGTTATTTCTCTAATATTTCGAAGCATGTGAATATGACGAGCATGACATTACAGGGTTTGAAAAGTCACGATAATCATATTATGATTCAACATTTAATTCCTATAGCAATTCATGATTGCTTACCTTCCTAGGTTGTTGAGCTGTTGATTGGAGTTTCTAATTTTTTCAGACATCTTTGTTCTAGGAATCATCACATGAGTGATTTGAAAAATCTACAGGATAAGATTGTACTTGCACTATGTCACCTAGAAAAACTCTTTCCATCGTCTTTTTTGATGTCATGGTTCACTTGACTGTGCATTTAACTGGTGAAGTCATTTCTGGCAGCCCCGTGCAATTCAGGTGGATGTATCCAATAGAGCGATACTTAAATACATTGAAATGGTATGTGCACAACAAAGCTCATCCGGAAGCCTCAATTGCCAAGGGATATTTAATGGATGAGTGTACTAATTTCTGTGCTTCATATATTAATGAGGTTGAAACAAAGATAGATAAATCGTCCCAGAATGACGAGGGTCCAATTGGAGAAGGAATAAAATTTGATATGCGGAACAACGAGTGGGTTCAAGCTCATCGATATGTGTTGTTCAACACTCCATCAGTTATTCCATTGATACAGTAAGTTTCATAATTTATGTGTATTTTGTTTCTATATTTATTTTATTGCTTACCTTATATTGTGTTGTGATTTAGGATGCATATCGCTGAGTTGAAATGTGAAAGGCCCTGTGCAACTGACTATCAAATCCAAAAACTTCATTTCAACACATTTCATGAGTGGTTCAAGACTCATGTACATATAATTGATTTAATATTTTTATAATGCAACTTAGTTATATTTTCACAATCCTTTATCCATTAAACTATATATGTAAAATTTTCAGATTCAAAAGTTACGTGATTTAACCCAGCTTGTGAGTGAAGAACTCAACCAACTAGCTGATGGTCCATTTATTACAGTTCGTCTCTACAAGTCTTTGGATGATAACATATTCCAATTTCGTAATAGCGATGTTGACATGAACCGAGCCACAAAAATAGTGGTTTTGGTTGTTCTTTTGTTGGTGCGGGTTATTATTATGGATTGCTGAGAGATATTATTGAGGTTATTTATGGTCGTGGCTTAAAACACATATTGTTAAGGTGTGATTGGGTCGATCCAGTTTGTGGAAAAAAAATTGATAACTTCCAATTTACATTAGTAAACTTTAACAATATGCTATATAAAGATGACCGAGTTAGAAATGATCCCTTCATACTGTCATCATTGGCAGAACAAGTTTACTTTGTCGGTATTGATTCTGATTGGAAAGTTGTGGTGAAAATGTCTAGAAGAGGGGTTTTTCTGATTGACCAAGAGGAACCTGAAGTTGTCACATTTCCTGATCAAACACTTGACCAAACAACAATATATGTACGAGATGAAGATATACAATGGGCCAGAGAGACAGTTAAAGGAGATACGATAGACTTGCATGATTAGTGAAAATTGTAATTATATCCCCAGTTATTATTTGTAAAACTATTTATGAGTTATATATGTATAAAAATTTCTTGATTTAACTATAATTTCTTTTAATGAAGGTATGTCATAGGGTGGTCATAGTGGTTCACCTGATGTTATTGGTAGGTATGTTTTCATTTTTCTAAATTAATTGATTGTAATTTTCTGTTTTTATTTCCCTAACTGTTTCTAATCATTAATTTATATTGTAATTGAATTATGAATTTATGTTTATCAGGATCTAGTGATTCTTCTAGTAGACGCAGGGGTCCTGGTAGAGGGGTTCGATCTTGGAACTCTGGAGCCCAATTGGATGTGTTATTTGATGACCCATTTCATCCAGTTGGAGATGGTGCTACTGTATTGAGTCGTCAGTTTGGGCATATGATATGAGACTCACAAAGATTCCCTCTGAAAACTCATGACTGGAGTTCTTTCCCCCAGGATACGATGGACAGATTATGGAGGGAGGTTTAGGTAAATTCAATGTTTAATTTTTCATGATATTGTTATTTTTATTATACCATCTACTGACAATTTTTTTAATAGGATAATTTGACATCCTGTCCAGATGAGTTTTGGGCTGTATGTATGTCCAAATGCCGAAAATTATTGAAGGATTACAAGTCAAGGGTGAAGAGAGATCACTGGACACCATTTACGGGTGTGCCAGACATTCTACAGCGAGTCCCTCTGGGCATTCTTCCTGCACAGTGGTAGGATTTGGTTGCATTTTGGTCGACTGAGGCAGTGATGATAATATTTATTACTTTTAATCTATAAATGACTAATTTTTCAAATGTCTATTAAGTAAATACATTGAATATAGACTGAGTCTACTCGTCATTCACATAATCGGGCGATGCAGGGCACGCCTTCCAGACTTGGCACTCGACATGTGTCACAACTCAGACATGATGTAAGTTTAGAATTCACTATTTCATTCATATTTTAAAAATATTTTAGTATAACATGGTGAAACCCTTTATTATAGTCACACCAACGTGGCGAGCCAATCGATCAAATTTCCATATGGATGAGGACTCGTAGGGCGAGTGATCCTGATGTTTCCGGTGTTATAGTAAGAAAATTATTTACTAATAAATGTATTTTTATTTTATATAAATTATTCATATTTTTTCATTCATTATATGATACAGGCTTAGTTTTATGCTCAGTTAGCAGAGTTTCCAGAGGAGCAACATCGTAGTACTGTGCGTAGAGATAAAATATTTCACTGTGTCGTGGGGCGTGACGATCATGGTTATTCTTTGACTTATGGAGGTGGCGTCCCACGACGTGCAGTTGTTAGAGAAGATGTGATGTGTGCATGCAGAGAGTCAGGGATGCGCACACAGGCTATGATAGATGCTTCCATGTAGGATATGAAACACAATTTTGATTCACAGTTTCAGCAGTTGGGTGCAGAGTATAAGGAGAGGTTGTCAAAGATGTCATCACGTATCGATGAAATGACGATGCAACAAGTGGCGCCACAGGTAAATAATAAAACAAACCATACTCAGATTAAATTTTATTGATAAGTTTAAGATACATAATATTGATATATATTGTAGGCTCTTAATACAGCTGGTGGACATCACATTGATATTGGTGATCCAGATGATAATGAACCCCATGAATGAGGTAATTTCATTTGTATTGATAAATTATCTAGAAGTTTTTATATCCTTGATGAATATAATTTTCCTTTTTAACTAGATTAGTTTGTTTTAGTATTTGTGGATGACATCTTTGTGCACTCCAAGACTGATGATGATCATACCCAATATCTTGATATCATACAGATTACACTTATAATGCATCGACTATACACCAAGCTATATATATGTCATTTTTGTATTGATTAGGTATAGTTATTGGGTTAAATAATATCAGAGGAAGGTGTGTAAGTGGATGGAAAGAAACTTCAGGCAGTTGTTTCTTGGGAGAATCCCAAGAAATCTTTCGATATCTATAGGTTTTTAGGGTGAGTGAATTGTGAAGTGGTCGAGCAGACGACACGTCAATCGGACTTGTCATGTGCCCGCGGTGACCAAGAATGCAGTTCTGGTGTCATAAACGGCTAAAACAGGCATCTAACAGTCAAATTCATAGCGGACTACATCAGATTGACTTGAAATAACATGAAAAAAATCTAATTATTATTCGTGATGTGTTTGCGCAGACGACAAGTCAATCGAACATGCGGTTTGCGCGGTACGGCTCAATATGCGTTTTTAAGTGTTGCACGTGCTTCATAAATGCACGTGGGGGGGTCTAAACGGTCCGAAAAAAGTTGGAATATCCTGAAATCAGACGAAATAAATGGTTGAGTGAATTGTGAAGTGGTCGAGTAGACATCATGTCAATCAGACGTGCCGTGTGCCCGCGGTGACCGAGAACGCAGATCTGGTGTCATAAATGGCCAAAACATGCATATAACAGTCAAATTCATAGAGGACAACATTGTATTGACCTGAAATCAAAGGGAAACAATATAATTATTATTCGTGATGTGTGCGCGCAGATGGAATGTCAATCGGACGTGCGGTGTGTGCGGTACGACTCAATATGCGTTTTTAAGTGTTGCGCGCACTTCATAAACGCGCGTGGGGGGTCCAAATGGGCCAAATGAAGTCAGAATGGCCTGAAATTAGATGAAATCAACGGGTGATTGAATTTTGATGTGTTCGAGCAGAGGGTATGTCAATCGGACATGCCATGTGCCCGCGGTGACTGAGAATGCCGTTCTGGTGTCATAAACGGCCAAAACGGGCGTCTAACAGTCAAATTCATAGAGGACGACATCGTATTGACCTCAAATCATAGGGAAACAATATAATTATTATTTTTGATGTGTACGCATAGAAAGAATGTCAATAGGATGTGCGGTTTGCACGGTACAACTCAATATGCATTTTTTAAGTGTTGAGCGCGCTTCATAAACGCGCGTGGGGGGTCCAAATGGGCCAAACAAAGTCGGAATGGCCTGAAGTCAGACAAAATAAACGGGTGAGTGAATTTTGAAGTGGTCGAGTAGACGAAATGTCAATCAGACGTGTCGTGTGCCCGCGATGACCGAGAACGCAGTTCTGGTGTCATAAACGGCCAAAACGGGCGTCTAACGATCAAATTCATAGCGGGCGACATCAGATTGACCTAAAATCATAGGGAAAAAATATAATTATTATTCGTGACATGTACGCGAAGACAACATGTCAATCGAACGTGCGGTTTTCACGGTACGACTCAATATGTGTTTTCAAGTGTTGGTGCGCGCTTTATAAATGCGCGTGGGGGGGGGGGGGTCCAAAATGGATGAACGAAGTCGGAATGACTTAAAATCAGACGACATCAATGTGTTAGTGAATTTTAATGTGGTCGAGTAGACAAAACGTCAATCAGACATGCCGTGTGCCCGCGGTGACCGATAACGCCGTTCTGGTGTTATAAACGACCAAAACGGGAGTCTAACGTTCACATTCATAGAGGACTACATCAGATTCACCTGAAATCACATGGAAAAAATCTAATTATTATTCGTGATGTGTACACATAGACGGTACGTCAATCGGACATGCAGTTTGTGCGGTATGGCTCAATATGTGTTTTTTAAGTGTTGCGCTCGCTTCATAAACGCGCGAGGGGGAGGGGGGGGGGTGGTCTAAATGGGCCGAACGAAGTCAGAATGGCATGAAATCAGACGAAATCAATTGGAGATTGAATGTTAATGTGGTCGAGTAGATGGAACGTCAATCGGACGTGCCATGTGCCCACGGTGACCGAGAACGCCATTCTGGTGTCATAAACGGCCAAAACGGGCGTCTGACAGTCAGATTCATAGCGTACAAAATTGGATTGACCTAAAATCATAGGTAAACAATATAATTATTATTTTTGACGTGTACGCATAGACGGTACGTCAATCGGACGTGCGGTTTACACGATACAGCTCAATATGCATTTTTTAAGTGTTGCGCTTGCTTCATAAACGCGCGTGGGGGGGGGGGGGGGGGGGGTCCAAACGGGCCGAACGACATCAGAATGGCATGAAATAAGACGAAATAAACAGGTGAGTGAATTGTGATGTGGTCGAGCAGACGACAATCAGACATGCCGTGTGCCCGCGGTGACCGAGAACGCCGTTCTGGTGTGAAAAACAGCCAAAACGGGCGTCTAACGGTCAAATTCATAGAAAACGACATCAGATTGATCTGAAATCATAGTGAAACAATCTAATTATTATTCGTGATGTGTACGCGCAGACGACACGTCAATCAGACGTGCGGTTTGTGCGGTACGGCTCATTATGCATTTTTTAAGTGTTGCGCGCGCTTCATAAACACGCGTGGGGGTCCAAATGGGCCGAACGAAGTCGGAATGGCCTGAAATCAGACGAAATTAACAGGTGAGTGAATTTTGATGTGGTTGAGTAGACGGCACATCAATTGGATGTGTCGTCTGCCCGCGGTAACCGAGAACGCCGTTCTGGTGTCAAAAACGGCCAAAACGGGCATCTAACGATCAATTTCATATCGGACGACATCTGATTGACCTGAAATCACAGAGCAACAATTTAATTATTATTCATGATGTGTACGCATAGACAGAACATCAATCAGACATGCGGTTTTCGCAGTACAGTTCAATATGCATTTTTTAACTGTTGCGTCCGCTTCATAAACGCGCATGGGGGGGGGGGGGTTCCAAACAGGCCGAACGAATTTAGAATGACCTAAAATCAGAGGACATAAATGGGTGAGTGAATTGTGATGTGGTAGATCAGACGGAACATCAATCATACGTGTCATGTGCCCGCGATGACTGAGAACGCAGTTCTGGGGTCATAAACGGCCAAAACGAGGGTCTAATGGTCAAATTTATAGCGGACGACATCGGATTGACCTGAAATCACCGGGAAACAATATAATTATTATTCGTGACATGTAAGTGCAGATGGAACATCAATTGGATGTGCAGTTTGCGCGGTACGGCTCAAAATACGTTTTTAAGTGTTGCATGCACTTCATAAACGCGCAGGGGGGGGGGGGGGTCTAAATGGTCCGAACGAAGTCGGAATGGCCCAAAATTAGATGACATAAATGGGTGAGTGAATTGTGATGTGGTCAATTAGGCGGAACATCAATCGGACTTTCCGTGTGCCCGCGGTGACCGAGAACGCAGTTCTGATGTCATAAACAGCCAAAACGGGCATCTAACGGTCAAATTCATAGTGGACGACATTGGATTGACCTGAAATCACATGGAAACAATATAATTATAATTATTGACATGTACGTGTAGACGGAACGTCAATAGGATGTGTATTTTTCTCGGTACGGCTCAATATGCATTTTTTAATTGTTGCGCGCGCTTCATAAACACACGTGGGGGGGTCCAAATGGGCCGAACGAAGTCGGAATGGCATGAAATCAGACTACATAAATGGGTGAGTGAATTGTGATGTGGTCGAGCAGACAACACATCAATCGGATGCACCGTGTGCCCGCGGTGACCGAGAACGCCGTTCTGGTGTCATAAACGGCCTAAACGGGCGTCTAACAGTCAAATTCATAGAAGACGACATCAGATTGACCTGAAATCAAAAATAAACAATATAATTATTATTCTTGATGTGTAAGCATAGATGACACGTCAATCAGAGGTGCGGTTTTCACGGTACTGATCAATATGAGTTTTTTAAGTGTTGCGCGCGCTTCATAAACGCATGTGGGAGGGTCCAAACGGGCCGAACGAAGTCGGAATGGCCTGAAATCAGACGACATCAACGAGTCAGTGAATTGTGATGTGGTCGAGTAGATAGAACATCAATCGGACGTGCTGTGTGCCCGCGGTGACCGAGAACGCCGTTCTGGTGTCACAAACGGCCAAAACGGGCGTCTAACAGTCAAATTCATAGAGGACGACATCGGATTGACCTGAAATCATAGGGAAACAATATAAGTATTATTCTTGATGTGTACGCGTAGACGATACGTCAATAGGGCATGCGGTTTGCACAGTACTACTCAATATGCGTTTTTTAAGTGTTGCGACCGCTTCATAAACGTGCGTGGGGGGGGGGGGGGGGTCCAAACAAGCCAAAAAAAGTTGGAATGGCCTAAAATCAGATGAAATCAACGAGTGAGTGAATTGTGATTTTTTTGAGTAGACGAAACATCAATCGGATGTGCCGTGTGCCCGCGGTGACCGAGAACGCCGTTCTGGTGTCATAAACGGCTAAACCGGATGTCTAATGGTCAAATTCATAGAGGAAGACATCAGATTGACCTAAAATCATAGGGAAACAATCTAATTATTATTCGTGACATGTATGCACAGACGTCCTTTGAATCAGACGCGCGGTTTGCACGACACGACTCAATATGCGTTTTTTAATTGTTGTGCGCGCTTCATAAATGCGCGTGGGGGGGGGGGGTCCAAATAGTCCAAACGAAGTCATAATGGGCTGAAATCAGACGACATAAATGGGTGAGTGAATTTTTATGTGGTCGAGCAGACAAAATCTCAATCAGACGTGCCATGTGCCCGCACTGACTGAGAACGCCGTTCTGGTGTCACAAACAGCCAAAATTGGCGTCTAACTGTCAAATTCATAGTGGACGACATCATATTGACCTGAAATCACAGGGCAACAATATAATTATTATTACTGACGCGTAAATGTAGACGGTACGTCAATCGGACGTGCGGTTTGCGCAATACGGCTCAAAATTCATTTTTTAAGTGTTGCGCGTGCTTCATAAACGCGCGTGGGGGGTCGAAACGGGCCGAACAAAGTCGGAATGGACTGAAATCAGACAAAATAAATGGGTGAGTGAATTTTGATGTGGTCGAGTAGACGAAACATCAATCAGACGTGCCGTGTGCCCGCAGTGACCGAGAACGCAGTTCTGGTGTCACAAACGGCCAAAATGGGCGTCTAACGGTCAAATTCATAGCAGACGACAACATATTGACCTGAAATCATAGGGAAACAATATAATTATTATTAATGACATGTACGCATATACAAAATATCAATCGGATGTTCGGTTTGCGCGGTATGACTCAATATGCGTTTTTTAAGTGTTGCAGACGCTTAATAAACGCGCGTGGTGGGGTCCAAAGGGGCTGAACGAAGTCGGAATGGCCTGAAATCAGAAGACATCAACAGGTGAGTGAATTGTGATTTGATTGAGTAGATGGCATGTCAATCGGACGTGCCGTGTGCCCGTAGTGATCGAGAACGCCGTTCTGGTGTCATAAATGGCCAAAACGGGCGTCTAACGGTCAAATTCATAGCGGATGACATCGGATTGACCTGAAATCATAGGGAAACAATCTAATAATTATTTGTGACATGTAAGCATAGATAGAACGTCAATCGGACTTACAGTTTGTGCGGTACGACTCAATATGCATTTTTTAAGTGTTACACGCGATTCATAAACGCGCGTGGGGGGGGGGGGGGTCCAAACGGGCCGAACAAAGTTGGAATGGTCTGAAATCAGACTACATAAATGGGTGAGTGAATTTTGATGTGGTTGAGTAGACAGCATGTTAATCAGATGCGCCATGTGCCTGCGGTGACCGAGAACGCCGTTCTGGTGTCAAAAACGGCCAAAACGAGCGTCTAACGGTCAAATTCATAGCAGACGACATCGGATTGACCTGAAATCACAGGGAAACAATCTAATTATTATTTGTGATGTGTAAGCATAGACGGTACATAAATCGGACGTGTGGTTTGCACGGTATGACTCAATATGCATTTTTTAAGTGTTGTGCGCGCTTCATAAACGCGCGTGGGGGCTCCAAACGGCCCGAACGAAGTCGGAATGGCCTGAAATCAGACGACATGAATGGGTGAGTGAATTTTGTTGTGGTCGAGTAGACGACACGTCAATCGGACATGACTTGTGCCCGTGGTGACCGAGAATGTCGTTCTGGTGTCATAAACGGCCAAAACGGGCGTCTAACGGTAAAATGCATAGTTGACGACATCAGATTGACCTGAAATCACATGGAAACAATCTAATTATTAGATTTGACGTGTACGTGCATACATAACGTCAATCGGACATGCAGTTTACATGGTACGAATCAATATGCATTTTTTAAGTGTTGCGCGCGCTTCATAAACACGCGTGGGGGGGGGGGGGGGTCCAAACGGGCCGAACAAAGTCGGAATGGACTGAAATCAGATGACATAAATGTGTGAGTGAATTTTGGTGTGGTCGAGGAGACAACATGTCAATCGGACGTGCCGTGTGCCCGCGGTGATCGAGAACGTAGTTCTGGTGTCATAAACGGCCAAAACGGGCATCTAACGGTCAAATTTATAGCAGACGACATCTAATTGACCTAAAATCATAGATAAACAATCTAATTATTATTCTTGACATGTAAATTTAGATGGAACATCAATTAGACATGCGGTTTACGCGGTACGGCTCAATATACGTTTTTTAAGTGTTGCGTGTGCTTCATAAATTCGCGTGGGGGGGTGGGGGGGTCCAAACGGGTCAAACGAAGTCGTAATGGCATGAAATCAGAGAAAATCAATGGGTGAGTGAATTGTGATGTGGTTGAATAGACGGTACATCAATCGGACGTTCCGTTTGCCTGCGGTGACCGAGAACGCCGTTCTGGTGTCATAAACGGCCAAAACGGGTGTCTAACGGTCAAATTCATAGCGGACAACATCAGATTGACCTGAAATCATAGGGAAACAATCTAATTATTATTAATGATGTGTAAGAACATACGACATGTCAATCGCACGTGCGGTTTGCGCGTTACGACTCAATATGCGTTTTTTAAGTGTTGTGCGCGCTTCATAAACGTGCGTGGGGGGGGGGGGGGGTCCAAACAGGCCAAACGAATTCTGAATGGCCTGAAATCAGACGACATCCATGGGTGAGTGAATTGTGATCTGGTCGAGTGGATGAAACATCAATCAGATGTGCCGTGTGCCCTCGGTTACCGAGAACGCAGTTCTGGTGTCATAAACGACCAAAACGGGCATCTAACGGTCAAATTCATAGAGGAAGACATCTGATTGACATGAAATCACAGGGCAACAATCTAATTAGAACCATATAATTAATGATTTTAAAATTTTAAAATGGTAATCAAAATTATGAATATATTTTGAAAATCAAATACTTTAGATCTGTTACATTAAATTTGAATTGAAATATGTTAATTTGTTCCAATTATTTGTTTTCTAGGTTTTATTCGGTACTAATTTTGTTATGCAGTTATATTTGATGATGGATGTGGAGTTTGGAATATGGCTGCTAAGATTTATTTGGGTATATATTATTGTGTCATTGAATTTTTTAAAAAAAAAATTAAAAATCTATAGCGGTCGTTAAAGGTATAGGATAAAGCGGCCGCCAAATGGCGGCCGCTATAGGTGTTTCCATCGACACCTGTAGCAGTCACCATTCGAAGGCCACTAAAGGTCTGGGCTACAATGACTGTCGAATGGCGGCCGCTCAAGACTATCCCGGCTTGCCTACAGCATCTGCCAAATGGCTATTGCTGATAGCAACAACGACGGGCCAAAAGTGGCTACCGATTGACGGACGCTAGGTGGCCACTATAAAACCTTAGCAACGACTTTTGGCGGCCACTAAAGGTCATGATTTTACTAGTGTTATAAATATACCTAAGTTATCAAGTAACCCATCTCAATCATGAGGAAAACACAAATTTCATTGACTCAGCTCAAACTAGGATTTTCATTACCGAAACCACGGCTGCTGGAGAACTCCTCCTCTGTCGAGAACAATGGTCCTATCACGACACCGAGACGCTTCTCACTAACCTTGGAATACTGAGGTACTCCTCCTGTCGAGTACCGCGGGTCTGCTACCAACTACCAGGCGCTCCGTCCGCTGTGGGTTTACCGCCAAGTACCAGGAACTCCTCCGCCACGGGTCGGTCGCCAACTACTACGTGCTCCCCATTGGGCTAGTCGAATCACTCCGAGTCGAATCGGTCAATCAGTCCTCCGGTCTGTCAGCTACTAGGTCTCCGCACTTTGTACCCTCATCTCCGGTAGGATCCGCTCCATGAGCTACTGGTCCATACTCCAAATGTCACAAAGTCTCACGTGAAAGTATCTCAAAGGACCACCACGTCATATGGGTCTCAACGCAACAGACGACACGTCAATCAGACACCCATTCTGTGAGTTATTGGCATTTCCGTCCTAGGGGTCCAGTTGGTTTTTAATTTCAAAACAACCCAACTGTATTCCAACTGTGTCCAAAACTCAAGTGGGATATTCCAAAAGAACCATATAACTCTAAGCTTTTCGCCACCGATGACGGTTCGTTGATCGGACACCCGTAGCCCAAGTTATGGGAGTAAAGGTGTTTCGAGTCTGATCGGTCTAGACTGGGGTCTGACTCGGTCCGTGGGTCTGACCCAGCCTAAAGTTGGCCAGGCCCGAAAGTGGCCTGACCCGGTTGGATGGCCATGTGGCCCAGCCCAGCTGGCCTTGTGGCCCGGCCCGGCCCGGTTGGCCTAGCCGGCCGGTCGCGGCTGGCTGGCCGCGTGCCCCGGCTAGCCACGCCATGGGGGGGGGGGTGCCACACCCCACCTTTGTTCGTAACGGCCGACGCAAGGCACTGGACCCTATAACCGCGGGAACCGTAGGGGCCCTCCTGTGTAGCACTCTCCGGCGGCCCGCTCAGCCGGCCGCCCTCCCCTTTCCATCGCGGCCTTAGGCCGCAGGTCTTCTCCGGCGCGGCGTGACGGCGCCATGCCGTCTTCGTCCATCGCAGCCCACATGGCCGCGACCCCCCTTACTCCGGCGTGGTGCGACGACACCGCGCCCCTCCAACACCGTCGCGAGCCGGTTCTTTGCATGGTGCGATGGCGTTGCGCCCCTTCAGCGACCCATTGACCCTTGTGCTGCCGGTTCCTCTTGCGGCCGACCAGTTGCCGGCCTCCGATGCTCCAACGCGGTCCTCTCTTCTGGTGACGCCGTTGTGGCTCCACTATCGTCAACCAATCAAGAACCAACAGAGGGATGTCGGGCTGTGTTTTTTTGGCCCGTGACCTATGTGTTAGGTGATAACAATTGGCCAATGATGAACTACAATAAACGAAGAGGAATGAGGATTTAATTCAATAAAAACAAACCCCTACCTCAAGTTTGGTGTTTGATGATGGAGTCAAGGGAGTCAGACGTCGTTCCGTTGACGTCAAAGGAAAACGAAGAAGTTGACGTCATCGACATTATTCATGGGCATCACTTCCCTTTCTTTCCCCGGTTGACGTTCGATCTTCGTTGGCAGAAGAGACGTTTTTCACGTTCTTCACGGGAGAGGATGAAGTTATACTAATTCTCTCCAAGGCTCCACCAAAATGAATGTTTCCAACCAAAATTAATAGACTAACTATTATTTTAAAATTGTTAGAAAGAATTCAAAAGGATTCAAAATCAATTAAGTAACTTCACTTAATTAATGGGTGAAGTTTTCCTAATTAATTTGGGGGAGGAAGGTGAAGAATTCAATAAGTGAATTGGCACATTAATGAGGGGAAGTTGGAGAGTTTACATCCCACATAAATGGGGGGTTTAGAGGGGTTAAAGGGGAGTTAGAACCCATGTGTGTCCCACCTTAATTATATCCTCCCAAGGGAGGTAATGCTCGGGTGGGACCCACCACCATAACCTCCCATGGGAGGTTCGGGTGTGGTGGTCCCCACCTCCAACCTCCCCTTGGAGATTTTAACTACGTAAAATAAAAATAAGTTAATTCTTATTTTTATTTAATTTTATTTAAAAACCCCAAAAACTATCTTCCACTCTCGATAAAACGCAACTGCGGTGAAGGTCTCAGTAAGCAATTACCGACGCTGCGAATTTAACGGTGCCCTTGGATTTCAATTCTGAGCACTGGTTCAAAAGTTATAAAAACCTGCTCATACGTTTACTGAACGTACCTGAACCAAACTTTATAAATTGATTCTGGGCACACCGGGCCTCAGAATTAATCATCGTCAAAAACTACAGACTCATAAAATTCCCATGTATTTAAGAAAAAAATTTCTACCTAAATTTCGGTTCATTACAGAAACCTAATGCACGCCCAGTAAAATAGAATAACAATTAACACTGAATGTTAAGAGGCCAAGATGATATAAGGAAAAGGGAGATAGTTAAAGGAGAAGGAGTTTTAATTAGTTAATCACTCCATACCCTAATTTACAATCATTAGGGTAATATCACTATATATCCCTTGTATAAATCTGACAGTTGGTATCAAATGGATAAATTATTTTTTTATTAGACTTTTAGTGACCTAACTTGATTTTAAGTTGTTGAATAAAAGCAAAATACAAAATAATGGATCATATATCTGATGTTAAAAACTTCAAATAATGACAAAAGGATTTAATTTACTATATGAGAGATTCTCTTGGAGTTCTATGAGAAGTGATTAAAGATGGAATTAATTAAACTGATCCAACACATGAAACACATCAAAGAAATGTTATCATTGACGTTTGGAACAAAAAGGAATTTAAGGATGTTCTCGAGGAAGATATATATAAAAGGATAAATTAGTTTATATTCTCAAAATATGTGTGGATGGAGTTGAAATAGTTTTTTTGAGAACAATAGAATCCAAAATAAAATTTTCTTACCTGAAGATGAAAAAATTATAATAATAAGAAGTCCTCCTAAAAGAGGTTCTCTCTAACCAAGGTAATTTCTAAACATACGATTGTAAATAACTTTAAATATGGAGTGGAATAAATATATGATGTTTTGGACTCTATCATAGAGTTTGAAAAAAATATTTAATGAGGAAGAAACAAAATTAGGTTGATATTCTAAAAGTTTCTCATACAATGAAAATGATGCTAAATAGGAGTTTATACATGGTGTTTACTACCCAATGTTTGAATATTTTTCATAGGAAAACAAGTGATTGAGAACGGTTTAATTAGATTTGAATCACTGGACAAGGAATATGAGAAAAAAATTAAAGATCAAGAAACATGATTGAATATATATCCCCATTTATTTTGAAATAAATGGCCACAATGAAGGAATTAATGGAAATTTCTATATCACTAAAAAAATTTGAAGAAATAAAATGGGTTTTGAAAGATGATGGGTTATAATTGAATAAGTTGGATAAAAAATTTGAATAAAATCATGAGAAGAAAATAGACATTTAAGTGAGGATGAACACCATAAAAGATAAGATAAACACCCTTATAGAAGCTTCGTCAACATGTGTATCAATTAAGAGAAATACATATTTGAAACCTGGAAAATTTTTTATTCCATGAAAAATTTGGATGTATGATTCCATGAAAGAAATAAGAACCAAATTGCCTCTATTATAGAAGGATTTATAACATCATGTTTAGATGTTTCAAGGCCAGCAAGACCAAGGATGTCAGAAGAACTCTAGAAGTACCAATATCTCAAAAAATGAGCAAAAAAAAGTAGTATGATTGTTTTGGTAGACGTTTAATATGTTCCAAACTCAATCATATGGAAATATAATTCACTTTAATAGATGAATTTAAGGGTAAAGAATCCATATAGAGACACTCCACTCCTATGAATTATAAGGAGAATTCTTATCCCATAATATATCATATAAAGTTGGATAATAGGTTAAATATTACGAAGGATGAGAAAAAATAATAAAGGTTGTATCAAGTACCAAAATATGAATAGTCATAAAAAATCTCTTGGAAGAATGAAAGTCAAATAATGGAAGAAAAATAAATAAGATGTTAAATCCTTGAAGAATGTGGAAGAAAATATAATATTGACTCAACCAAGGAATATGTATTCTAAGATGTCACTTATGGTCATCAATGAAAATATTTTCCAAAGTCCTCATAAAGAAACCACTAAGTGGAAAAATATGAAGAAGGAATGGAGAAGAATGACTAAGGTGAAATCCACTACTTATGAAACTCCAGAAGAAACTTGTTCAAGTGTGATTGATTCCATAACTGTAGAAAATCCCTATCTAATGAAGGATAAAAATACTCACATCCAAGAAGAGAAGTGGGTAAGTGGTTTCACAGAAATAAGTTCCTTTGGCTTGAGTTAATGTTGTCTGACTACAAGTTGTGATAAATAGAATGAATAGATTATTTCATTCCTTCCCTTAAATCTAAAAAGTGAAAAGGAAATATTAAAGGTCATAGGTTGGTTCATCTTGACCATCCCTATTCCAAAACATGGTGAACTTCGATGTACCCCTCTACCTATATTATATAAATGTTATAACTAGATTAGAGGGATATGGGACTGAGGGGGAAACACAATTCTAATGGAAAGTGTACTTAAAGGCACATGAAATGAATTTGAAATCATATATGATATTTAGATTGAAATTTTATAAATTAGTGGTTAAAGTCTTTCTGGTTTAGTTTGGTGTTAAGCATGAAACAATATAAATAGTTGGAAGTATCTTATTGAATTTGATGATAAAAAGATTGATTTAAATAAAATATGTTACCTGATGATATATTTGAAGTCATATTCTAATCTATGACAAAATATTTTATGAAATAAGAATTTATAGGCCTTGTGGTTAGTGGAACCAATCAACTAAGTGGTGAGAATTTACTATTGCTATAAAAAAGAAAAATCATCAGTATTTTTTTTTGATATGATAACAATTTGTATCGGTAATTTTATTTTTTAGGTTATTAAATTCCATTGAATGAAAGGATCCACTCAATAATTAAAGTTCTAAAAAATTAAGATAATTTCAAATACAAATTTTTTAAAATTAATGGGGATTCAGAGTTGAAGTTCCAAAGGATATCTATTTAGTGATATATTCAAACTATATGAGAATAACATATCTTGTTTCAATACAGTTGATGATGTTTCCTAATGATTTAAATCCACTTTTTAAGTTTCTCAGTGATTTCAAGCACTCTCAAGATGATACATGCCTTAAAACTCATATAAACAACATGGGGAAAATGGAACATTGATGATTCATTTTGGATGACATAGAAAACTAATAACCTTATTTTGTTGGTATTAGTAAGTGGAATATCTAATTTTGAAAATGGAATTTCATTCACTCATTTTTATTTGAACCTTATCTGCAAATATTCTTATATGATTTTGGATAATAGGGTGTATTTAGAAAATGGGATGAAAAGGATGATATGATTTTATTATACTTAGTGAATTAAATGGGAAAATTTTTAGGTGTTTGATAAGGATCTAGTTTCCTACATTGATCCATGACTCAGTAGGGTTATATAATTGGTTTCATTCTCATGTGATAAGGGGTAAATTTTCTCACTTTCCTTCTTGTCTATGTGATCCAGCTTTTGTGGAATAAATGACATAAAAATCTTGGTACATTAAGTATTCTATATTTAACAATCCAACTAGAAAATTTGGATTCTTTTAATTTATGAATGATAACAAGAATATATTGACATAGGGGGAGAACTTACTTGATTTAATGGATATTTTATTGTGTAATTAAAAATTCCAAGGTAAGTTTGAAAACATGGAATAAACCCTTGTATTTTATTAAAAATACAAGGGAGAAGTGAAAAAGGAGATTGTTTCACTTTGTTTCAAGGTTTTATTGTCAAGAAGATATTGTCAACTAAATGCAAGGGGTATATTATTAAACCATGCACAAATTTTGGATCATATTTGTTAGAAATATGAGTTTAGTTTTTTAAAATTATGGAATTATGTTTGATGGGGGATATTATGGAGGATTTCTACTTTTGGGAAATGAATAATATGATAAATTGAAAAAAATTAGACCAACAATAGTTTCCTAACCAGGCCAACTCAATCCCACAAATTTGGGAGCAAGATCCACCACCCAGGGGATTAATCAAGGCTATCCAACCATGGAGGCACCAAGGTGGTAAGCATTGGTGGGGAAAAATATGCATGAGCATGCACCAGTGTGAGTGCACATGGTTCAAAATGTACATGGGAGAATTGGTCTACACCATTGGACTAGATCACAAATAATATTCAATCTCTTGCTCAAGTATTTTGAACTTGACATATCCATTCATAGTTCCATAGTGAGGATTGACTTGTTCAATCCAATGTATATCCATATGTCCATGTTGCATCTTCTCCTTGCATTGTGAAGGGTCTAAATTTAACAAAAGTGGAGAATTAGAGATCTTTAAATCCTATAGTAGGTTACACTATAGTGGAAGTGATTACACTGAAAAAATAAAAAGAGAGGAATGATACAATGTAGAAGAATATTTCATGACACTGTCTATTTGAAGTGGAAATTTTGATTGTTTTCAAGGCGATAGATACATGGATTTCACTGTGGAAGATGTTTGAAAAGGTGTTTTTTAAAAGGTTGGGGCCGAAGCCTCAATTTATTATTAATGCAAAGACCTCTTTTTTTAGAGGGTAGAGGGATACCCAATACATATCCCGAAGGCCCAAGGCCAAGTGGCCTGAATACAAGGCTTGAAAGACCATTTTTTGGTCCAAAGGACCCCTCGGTGAACAGTAATACTACAATACCCGCGCAGCTACAGGACCTGCTACAGTACCCGCCGCTGCTATAGTATCCTGCAACAGTTCTTCCACTGCTACAGTGCTGCCGCCGCTATAGTTCCACCACTGCTACAGTGTCTTCTACAGTGCCACACTACAGTGCCCTGCTACAATCTTGCTACAGTATTTCTACAGTACCGGAAATTCATCCCTGCCCGGATTTGAACTCGGGTCTTTTGGATGCCAAGCCGGAGCCTGTACCACTTGGGTACAGGCTCGTTGGTGTTTAAAAATGTGTTTATAGAGGGTGTTGAAACACGAAGATTATGTATCTCCTAAAATGGAGAGTGAGGGTTTTATCCATTATTCATCCATTTAATAAGTATCCACACCATAGAGAAGAAGATGCAACTTAGCAATTGGCGGTCCTATAGATTTTGAGGTTGTTGTACTGTGGAAGGGAAACTGCACCGTAGTCCGATTCTCACTTACACCATTGAATTATTGGATGCACTGTGTAGGTATTAGATACAATGTAGTATCCATATGTGTATAAAAGAGAAGATTTTGGGAGACTCTTAACTATAAAAAATGCTTTGAATATGTGGGGTTATTCTTAAATAGAGCGATAACCAAATTTGATGAAGGCTCTATGATCATGGGTTAGGAATAGTTAAAAGATGAACAAAATGATCATCATGGGTATATATTCAATTTTCCATATTTACATTATTTTTAGATTGATATATTATCATATATTTATACTTTTAAAAATATCAATGCTGTTACAACCTAAACACAAAGGGAATTTAAGAGTCATATATGAATCTTAAAATGGTATTTACATCACTTTTTATAATGACTATATAAGAGAAAAAGTTCTACACATGATGAGATATAATTATATAGAAGAAAAAAAACAGAGGTCTTTCAATGAGTTATATGAAAAACTATAGAGGAGACTATACACCATTTGATATATATATAGAATAAGAGAGAGATTAATTGGGAGAGCCTCTATGCACATACATTTTACATTAATAAGAATAGATCGAGGAGATTAGAAAAATATTGAATATATGATTTTCGAAGAAGAATAATCTTGTTTTCCATGTGACAAGATGGAAATTGTTTGAATAAGGAGTTGGCATCCATTGAATACTTTTTGATGAGATGAGTGTTTTCTATATTTACAGTAAAGATAATATTTTTTTAAAAGCATTCTAGATAGTAGAGTAGGTTTTACATCAATGTACTTTAATAGAGGTGAAGATGCAATCCAACTAGACTACTACAATGTATTTATTAATACCTAAATATATTAGCCAAAAAAGTGATGCTGGAGAAGAGAACTACCTATTTATAAGCAATGTGAAGAGATCCCTTCCATCAACAGTGATACAATTGAAGAAAGTTAAAGGGAGTAACCATTTGGAAAAAGTGAGCTATCCCTAAACCATTGTAAAGGGGAGTGACCCCCGGTATAGATCAATGTGTTCAATAGTGATTTTTGTACACAACACATCACCATAGAATACTCCATAGAGTAGCTAGCCAGTGTGAACCAATAAAATACTGATGTATACTTTTATTTTATGAATGCACACTAAAATAGACTAACAAATTTAATTTACATCTGGTAAAAGAGCATAACAACCAACCCTTAAGGTTGAGAGGTCACGATCAGATATGGTAAAGGGAGATATTTAAAGGATAAAGGTTTTAATTGTTTAAGAACTGTATAACCCGATTCAACCCACCTCTTAAGGTATTCTCGTATTAAGTAACTTGTATAAATATAACAAAAAAACCCACATTGGGTCTAGTTATAATAAATAATTTGCCTATTCCAAACCACTAGGGTCACCACATATATTGTGTACGTGGAACAACAATGTCATTATCTTAATCGATCATATTTTTGTAGAATACACATGACCCATCAACAGAAGGGAAATAATATCCATGAAAGTCCTAATGAGTATAATTCCACCAAGAACTTATATTTGAGAACTCAATATGAGCTATTTCTAACAGTTAAAATAGTTGACCCTCTATCACCTGTGATAAAAATCACACTAGAAACCTATATGTCATGTGAATACTATATACCTAATCATGATCCATGAGACACCTCTTTACTCTTTGGGGAAATAGAAAAATATAATATAAATTATAATATCACTAAATATCCATGTGAATTATTCAAGGTGAAAATCCTATAATCGTTACATTTCATATCGTGTAAAACAATCACGAGCACCATGTGACCTATAATTCCTACCAAAATATGTGTTTATGATGCACCAACCTAGTATTTATCACATTATATACATCGCCCTATATATCTTGGATACTATATCCCAAATATTTATACAAAACAAAAAATAAAATCCCTGACATGACTTTGTAACATCATGATGAAGAGTTTTTTTGATCAGTGCCCTGTAACAGAGTGCCATTAGGCCTTTGAAGTATCTCTCCATACAAAGAGGTTGAAATCTAGTAGTGTGGGTCGATGGTGGAACCATGAGGAGACTATACCCCTATATCAGTGTGCACAGTGGGTTTCATATTGATTTCCTTCTTCTTCTATTAGATATGCCCTAGGAAAATATGGTCATGGCGTCGGTCCCTCCCCCATTGGGGGGAGGACTACCTTCATCTTTCTCAGGGCTAAAACTTCTTCCTTATATCTATTCTCTAATCCTAATTTTCTTCCACCATTCCTAATATCACATTAATATATAATGTTTTGAATATATTTTATTGATCAACTTGCACTCTCATAATTGGAGTCTCATAAGCCACAATCATTCTGAACCTGACCCTAGTGGTTCATTTCAGATAGCATCATCCCCCAGTTTACTCTTTTGGAACATTAATTTTTGGGTTTTGTGGATTATATGAGCAAGTAACATTCGGTGTTTTAAACAAGTGGCGCATCATTATCTGATTTTCTTCGGTGGATGATTTGATCATTCTTTGGTCTAGATACCCTCACATATATAAATTATCCCATTTCTACCTGCTTCAGATGGTCCGATGACTTTAATATGAAGCATGGTGCTCCAACAATGACAATTTGGGTAAGTGTTCCTAAACTTCCACTTCCTTTCCAAAATAGTTCAATCATTCTCATGCTTGGAAATGTGGTTATCCATTTTCGGTTTTCAGATAGTATAAAAAATACTATCTTCACCCTATATTCCTACATATATGTATTAAATTATATTTTTCTAATCCAAAAGTGGAGTGGGATTCGATTACTGTTGGGGAGTAATTTCTTTGAAAAAAAGAAGTTGTCTTCAAGGTATGAATAGATTTTTGTTCATCATACATAAATTGTTGCAGGGAACAACATGGAAAGGTTTCTTCTTCTACTCACCATTTGATTAGTACTAATCCTCCCAATGTCCTATATTTTTTCCATTTGGGTGTTAGTGAAACCCCTATTTAGAATCCTATTTGAAAAGATTATAGACCTGTGATTTCTAATTTTAAGATTTCAAATATATTTTCTAACTTGAGATGTGATTTGGGTGATTAAAATTTGATTGTGCAGGCCATGTGAGATGCTAGATAGATCCCTCCCACATTCTCTAATTCTCATGTAGATACTATGAGGGATAGAGGTGTTGGAAATGGGAAGGATCTAAATCAATAAGTTGGAATTGAGGTTGATTGAAATACAACCCAATTTTATTCAAGGACACTCTCCTTGTTACAAGTTTTTCCTTGTCTAAATGGATTTAATTTTCAAGGGGGGAGGTCTTCTAACCAACGTGATTCATCAATTAATATTAAAAACCGTTTTCCATATTTTAAATGGAATGAGAGGGAGAATGTTGATCATGAAGTATGGGAAAAATATGTTTCAATATGGAAAGGAAATAGGCAAGGTCAATATCCCATGATTATACTTATCAATGAAACAAAGAAACAGACTCCTAACAACTAAAAAAATATGAACATGACCCGCCTAAACATAGAAATAATCTATCCATATATTCAATTCAATGATTATGACTTCCAACTCAAGATCATGGGATGAATATATTTTTTTAGGAATCCTTAATTACCTTTATGCACAAGTAATAAATTTATCATCTTTATAAGGACACAAATAATTCCCTTCTTTAATTATTCACTATATATAAAAAATACATCATCTTATGGGGGTAGATTCAAAATCATAGCATTCATAAATTTATTCCTAAATTCTTCAAAACATTATTCCAATTCCTTTGTCCATACAAACTTAATTAGTTTACAAGTAATATTGGTTAATGTGTTAGCCAATATTATAAATTTTAAACAAATCATTATAGAAAAATTCCAAAACCATAAAACTACATACCATAATTATGTTCATTGGTGTAGCCCATTCCTGGACATCCATTTTCTTCACGTGATCAATTGATATTCTATCCTTGGGGACAATATAACCAAGAAAAGAAACTTTCTGAATCCAAAATTAGGACTTTCTGAATTTCCCATAAAACTGTTTTCTTCTAAGAATCTCAAGAATAATCTATAAGTGATTATCATGGACCTCATATCTCTTAGATTATATTGATATACCATTAATAAATACTGCAAAAAAAGTGTCAAGATATTCCTTTAATACTATATTCATTAAATCGAAAAAGGTAGAGAGTGTGTTAGTCAATCGAAATGGAATTACTATGAACTCTTAATGTCCATACCTTATATGAAAAGGTCTTTTAGAATATATTACTTCTTTAGATGTAATTTATGATTCCTAGAACAATTGTTTTAAAAAATATTGAAATCCATGAAGTTGAATAAATAAGTCATCAATTAAAGGTAGATGATACTTTTTATTTATCATAACAACATTGATTTGACTATAGTTAATGCATAGCCTCATAGATCGTTATTCTTCTTAAAAAAAATAAATGAGATCCCCAATGAGAAATAGTAGGGAATATAAATACCTTATTACAAAACTCCTATAGTTTTTATTTTAATATACATTTCCATATTTGAAATTCATTTGGCAGTCTTTGATATTGGTCCTTCATCAAAGTTTAAAGCAATGGAAAAATCAACATCATGCTCTGGTGTATGTCTAGGTAATTCCTCTAGAAATACATAAATATATTCCTATACAATAGGTATATCCTCAATTTGGAGATTACCCTTTTCATTCATAGGTTTTGTCTAGTCTTCTTCCACAAGAATCTCATTTCTAAGGGAAATTAGTTGTGGATCCAAATATGACTAAGAAGATGAATTTCCTCTTCCAAAGCTAAGGAATTTCATATCCTCATTATGAATCATAATTTATTTATCTTTTTAGTAATTTATTTATTTTTTATTTCGAAATCGAGAATACACAAATGATTATATTAAAATTTACCATAAGTATAACAATGAAGTTATAAAATAATAAACTCTTATGTTTTATAATGGGAAATGAATGACATATTCATATTATGGTGAGTCCTCTACTTGGATTCTTGAATGATAACTACCTTCTTAATGTGCTATAAAAATGTATAATTTTGATGGAAAACATAAAATATATAACGTAGTGTAAATTAATAGAGTCAAATAAATATTTTTTATAAATTTTAGGATATTATTAGAGTACTTACCACTATATTTTTGAAAGAATTTTTTGAAAACAAGGATATGGATGAAAAATCATTTTTGATCGAAAAAGAAAGTAAAGTTAGCTTCTCTAAAAATAATTTTCACCATAATTTTAAGTAAAAAATTGTAGAGAATTTTAATACTACATGAAAATTTTATGAATAAATAGAGGTGAATAAATATATTGGGTTTAAGTTATAAAATCAAAATATTCCCTCAGAGGTGACATAAACCTAAATAGTCCCAAATAATGATGAGATTAAAAAATAAACCATTAATAATTTGATAAATTTTGACATCAAATGAATATCTAAATACCGTGAATGAAAATATATTCATGATATATAATATAAAATGGGTAGTATATATACCATAAAAAAGAAATAAGTGGTGAATATGGTATGTGTCTCATGGAAGTTAAAGTGAAACGAGAAACCCTTACCTCAAGTATGATTTCATTCATACATGTTAGAAAATACTATAAAAATATATATTTATTATTCATATATAATATAACCATAATCATATATATAATTCCATATATTATTTACTTATAACTCTTTATCACATGTTTATTAATAATACTTTTTTTAAAATCACAATTTTGAGTAATAACTACTTCTTTTTTCATGTTTGTTTTCATTTGGTCATTTTGGTCCTTATACATTGATCATGGTTATATGATATCCATAATATTAATTATGTTAAAAATATCATATATATTAATTAAAAAATTATTTAAAATAGTCTTTAAATTTTAGATATATAAAAAACGAGTTGCACCATTCATGGAGACGGTGGGCCGTACGAACATATGAACACTGTTTTCATTTTTTTGTCGGATGGAATGAAATAATGGTAAATGATATTTTACCATTAATGAATAATTATTA
Organism: Viscum album; assembly: GCA_963277665.1. Taxonomy (NCBI): domain Eukaryota; kingdom Viridiplantae; phylum Streptophyta; class Magnoliopsida; order Santalales; family Viscaceae; genus Viscum; species Viscum album. The sequence continues at coordinate 294,414,740 of OY728139.1, forward strand.
TATCATATAAATCATATATATTTATGAAATCTATAATTGTTACCATCTATTTCAAAATAAAATAAAAAATTCATGACATCGCTATGTGGAGGCTGTGGTCCACAGGTATGCATGAGTGATGCTATCATTTTACAAAAAATAGGAATATAAGAAGGTAGAAGTGTTATTATAATTTAATAAGTATAATTATGTCATAAATATCATATATGTACATTAAATCCATCATTTTATCCATACATGATTGGTGGTGATTCAAAAATGAATTACATCGGTTCAAAAGGTGGTAGTCCGCCGTAAACAAGATTGAAGGTTTCTTTTCCCATTTAATAAAATATAGGATGGATATAAGTTTGGAAATTTAAATAATAAAATATTAATATATTTAAGATAATTTTTTTATTATCTCATCATATTGTTATAATATTTTATGGAGTTAGTAGTTAAATAAATCGAAGACACATAGTTAAGAACTATACCAATTCTTCAAAGAACCTCATTAGAATTATACCTAAAGCCTTCATAGAATGGTTTTATTATAAAACAGGGACTATAGTTCATGTTTATCAACTTAACTATGGTATTTATAAAGGTATTTTCAAAACGAAATTGTTTTTAAGCATAAATAGGAGATTAGGGGGGGGGGGTTTCCATTTATAAGTGGGGGGAGATGACAGACTAATAATTTTTGAAAAGAATAAAATGTACCCACGTTTTACACCTGTAACAGGGATAAAAATGAATAATTATAAAATATTAGATTATATAAGTTTGCAATATGGACATAATGTAGTAATTTAACATGTTTTTAGTCTATTTTAACCCTTATATTCATTAGTTTGTCCCTAGTCAAACCCGTTTTAACCTTAGTTGTGGTAATTATTTTTTACTATTTTTTACAAAAAATCAGAAAACATAATTAAGTTAGAAAAATATATAATATTGATAATTATCATTAAAAATATTTAATTACTTTTTCCAAATCAAATTAATATAATTAGAATAATTTAATTTAATATTAAATATGTAAATGCGATGAAAAAATAGGTTTCACATAGATTTTTTTAAAAGTAATAAAAATTTTTCTGTCGAAATTGAACATGAAATTGATTGAAATGACATAAATTCAGATAATTATAATATATTTTAACTAATTTTAAATTTAAAACATTTTTATAAAATGGAACTTGGTAAATTATTAAAATAAAAATTAAGTTTTCAATAAAAATCTATTTTTTACTATTCACTATAAAACCAATCCTTTTAGAAAATTAACAAAAAGTATGTCTAAGATAAATTTTAGATTGAGATGTAAAAAATGAATTTAATTTTTCTGAATATATTTTCTAAAATTGGTAAAATTTAATTTTAAAATAAGTGCACAAAATGCAATGAAACATATTTTTAGAAAAATATAGTTTCTCAGATTTTTTCCTTAATTTGTTTTATTTTTATTAATAGTTAACTGATAAAGAATTATTTTATTTTATACATGTTAAAATTATGTAATTTTCATAATTTAGTTATTACAATTAATATCCACCGATATAATTTCTATGTTATAATGATATACTATATTACTGTTCTTTTAGACTTGGGGTTGTGTGTGCTGCAAGATATCAAGGATATTAATTTTATTTAAAATGAAATATTTCAGAGAGTCTCATGATTTTGCACAAGGTGATACATCATAATGTTTTTAAAGAGGTGAATAATCGTCCTAGTGAAACTCACATAGAGCATCTATACATTACTAAAGATGAAATCCAAGTAAGTGATGCTGAATATAAGAATTAGATATCAATAAATGTGTAAAGATGATCCTTTCCACCAGTAGTAAGACAATAAAAGGAAAGTTTGAGTGGATGAACCTTGAGAAGAAGTGATCTATATCAAAGCTAGTGTAAAGTGGAGTGAACCCTTTTGAAGAAAAGTGAGTTTAATAGTGATTTTGGCCTGTGTAACATCACTGTATCATGCTCCTTATACTAGCCTAATGAGGGATAACCAAGTAAACAATCATTTCCATATTTAGTCCATGAATGTACACCTGAACTTAACAAGAAACCTAATGTACATCCAGTAAAATAGAATAACAGGTGAACCTAAAGGATGTGAGGTGAAGATCCTGTAAGGGAAAGGGAGATAGTTATAAGAGAAAGAGTTTTAATTAGTTAAGAATTGAATACCATAATTCAACCCCTATTAGGGAAATATCACTCTAAGTCCCTTTTATAAATCTAAAAATTGGTATGAAAGGAATATATTATTTTTCTATCAGATTTTTTATTAATCTAACTTTATCTGAATTCATTAAAGAAAAATGAAATCCATAATAATAGATCCTATCTTTGATGTGAAAAATTTGAAAGAATTTCAAACGGATTTAATTCCCTATATGAAATATTCTATTGGAGTTCAGCAAGTAGTGATTGAAGATGGAATTATTCTACTAATCCGACATTGATTTGTAATTAAATCAAATTAAAAAATCATCATGATTGATGGTTTTATCAAAGAGAAATTTCAGGAGGCTCTCTAAAAAGATATATAAAAAAGACAAATCAGTGTATATTCTCCGAAGTTATATAGATAAAGATGAAAGATTTTTTTAGAAAATAAGAGATTCTAAAAGAAAATAAAATTATCTCAAAAGGAAAAAATAATAAGAATAATAATATTGTTTTTGGGAATATGTGTTCTTTGACCAATGTAATTTCTAAACATACTATTAAAAATAATTTTAAGCTTAGAGTGAATGAAATATATGGATTTTCAAACTCTATCCTAGAGTTGGTAAATTTTTTTGATGAGAAGGCAACAACATGTGGTTTTTATTCCTAAATTTTCTCATGAAATGAAAATAAAGCTAAATGGGAAGTCATTCATGATGTGTACTACCATATGATTTAATATTTGTCATAGAAAAAAAGAGATTAAAAAGGGATGAATGATACTTGAATCTTAGAACAAGGAACATGAGAGAAAAAATTAATGATCAAAGAAAAATTATTGAAGATCTCTCGCCATATATTTTGAAAAAAGGATAAAAAGAAGAAATTAATGGAAATTGATCTTTTAATAAGAACACAATCTGAAGAAAAAATGGGATTTTAAAGATTCCAGATTATAATTGAAGAAATTGGATAAAAAAGTAAAATAAAATAATGAGAGGATAAGAGACCCTGAAGAGAGTATTAACACCATAAAAGAGAATATGAAGGCACATTTAAAAGCTTTTTCAACAAGCATAAAAACAAAGATGAATCCATTTTTGAAACATGGATGAAAATTATTGTTCCATGAAAAATATGGATTATGAATCCATGTAAGAAATAAGAACCAAAGTGTTTATATTGTGGAAGGATTGGGAATATCATGAGTAGATGTTTCAAATCCAACAAGCCCAAGGATTTGTTAATATGTTTAGTAGTATTAATATCTCAAAAAATGATATGACAAATGTGGTTTGATTATTTTGGTAGATGTTTTATTTATTCTATACTCAATCATATGGAATGGTATTTCAATTTGAGATTTTAATGTAAGGGTAAGTAATATATTTAGAGACACTCCATTCATATGAATTATAAAAATTATATTACCTTGAAAATATCATATCATGTTGGATAATTGGTTCAATATTTTGGAGGATGAGAGGGAAACTAAATTAATAGTGCATCAACTACCAAAATATGAATTGTAACAACAAGTATATTGAAAAAATTAAGGTCAAATATATAGAAAAGGAAAGAATATATTCCATCCATGATGAATGAGGAAGATAATATGATGTTGAATCCACCAAAAAAGATGAATTTCAAGATGGCACTCGTGGTCATTAAGGTAAATATTTTTCAAATTTGACCTACAGAATGCATTAAGAGGAAAATGTTAAACAAACAATGGAGAAAAATTCGCTAGGTGAAATAACCTATATATAAACTGAAGAATAAATTTGTTCAAGTGTGATTTATTCCACAATTATAGAAAAGATGAAGCCAAGAAAGGATAACAATAGTCACATGTAATAAGAGAATTTGGTAAGTGGTATCAGAAAAATGATATCCTTTGGCATGAGTTAATGTTTTATAGATACATGTTGTGATGAAGTTCCTTAATAGATGATTTCATTCCTTTCCTGAAATCTTAAAAGAGAGGAGGAAATATTGAAGGTGTCCAACTGGTTTATCTTGACGATCCATATTTCTAAACATGTGGAACTTTGAGTTACCCATCTCCCAAAATTTTATAAATGTTCTAACTATATTGAAGAGGTGCAGGGATTTGGGGGATACAAAATTATGGGGGATATTGTGATTAATGTCCTATGAATGAAGTTGAAATAATATATGAAATTTGGATGTAAATTTCAGAATGTAGTAGTTATATTATTTCAGGTTCAGTTTGGGGTTAAACTTGAAGAAATATAAAAAGTTGAAACTATCTTGATGAATTTTACAATAAAGGGTTTAATTTTAATTAAATATATTACTTGAGGATAGATTTTAAGTCATATTCTACTCTATGATAAAACCAATTGTGAAATAAGTATTTAAAGTCCATGTGGTTAGTGGAATAAATCCACTATGTGATTAGAATTGATTGTTTATACAAAGAGGCTAAATATTGAACATTCTTATTGATATTATAACTTCCTATATCAACTATTTTAGTATTTAGTTCATTAAATTATTCAAAACAAAATGATACATTCAATAGTTAAAATCCTGAAAAACTAATATCATTTCAAATACACAAATGTTAAAATCAAAGGGTAGTTTGAGTTGCAGTTTCATATGATATATCTTTAAAGAAATATTCATACTAAAAGAGAATAACATTTTGAGTTTCAAAGATAAGTAATGATGTTTTCTAATGATGTCAATCCATTTTTCAAGTTTCATGGTGATTTTATGCACTCTCAATATGATACATACATTGAAACTCATATAAAAAACATGGGAAACCTTGAATATTTAAGATTCATTTGGATGATATTGAAAACTAATGAAATTATTATATTAGTATTAGAAAGAGGAATAACTATAGTTGAAAATGGTATTTAATTCATTATTTTTTCTTTATATGTTTTGCTCTAATAGTTTTATATTATTTTGGATAATAGTTTGTATTGAGAAAATGGAATTAAAAGGATGTTATGAATTTAATAGACATAGTGAGATACATGGAAAACCTTGTAGGTATGTCTAAGGATCCTGTTTCCTAAATTGGTCCATGTATATTTATGTTAATAGAATTGGTCAAATTCTACTATGACAAGAGGTTAATTTTCATAGTTTATTTCTTTTAAAAGTGATTAATCTTTTTTTTGAATAAAAAATTTCCAAATCTTGATACATTAAGTATTATTTTTTAAAAAATTCATCCAAAAAATTTTCATGGTGGGAATTTTGGAATGATGAAATGAATCTATTGATATAGGGGGAGAACTTTCTTTCATTAATGTAGATTTTATTATGTAATTCAAATTTCCAAGGTAAGTTGAGACACATGGAATAACCCATTTTATTTTTTTTGATAATAAAAGGGAGTAGATAAAGTAGAGACTGTTTCACTTGGTTACATGGTTTTATTATCATTAGAACATTATCAACTAAATACAAGGGGGAGACTGATCAATCCCACCCAAATTTTTAAGTGGATTTTTTATAGTTATGAGTTTAGTTTGGTGTAATTATGGAATTATTTATGTTAGAGGATATTATAGAGGGGTTCTATTTTTGGAAAAGGAAAACGATGAGTAAGTGGAAAAAATTAGGCCAATAATAACAGCCTAACCAAGCCAGCTCAATCCCACATATGTGGGAGAAATATTAACCACCCAGGGGTGCCATCAAGGCCATCCAACCATGGAGGCATATGGTGTCATGTATATGTGAGGAAGAGCATGCAAGAGAACACACAAGTGAGAGAACATTCTAGTCGGCAAAATACACCATTATTCACTTTTGAAAATTCAGAGAAGTATAAATTCTTATTAAGCAGAGTGAATACAAGATGATGTCTAATATAGGACCCCTAATAAGTGTGACTATTCACCCATTAAAAAAATTATTATAAATTTAGCCATCTGATATGTTACTTGGAATCATTAGATCTAGATCGTAGATCATCTTCGAACTCTCTCTTGATGGTTTTGAACTTGACATTTCCATTGACTATGCTATAGAGAGGATTTTCTCATTTCAATCCCATGGATATCAAGATTCCCATGCTATAGATTCAACTTGTGTTGTGGATGGTATAAAGTTAACAAACGTGGAGAATTCAATATCTCTAAATCAAACAGTGGGCTACGCCATAGTGCCGGAGAGTACACCACAAAAAAATCCTAACATATAAAGGTTACAAAATAGAAGAATGTTCCATGACATGGTCTATTTTAAGTTGAGATTCTGATAGTTTTCACAGTTCATAGAGAAATTTATTTCACAGTGGAAGATGTTTGAAAATGTGTTTATCAAGGGTCTTGGACCTTGGAGATTATGTATACACTGAAAAGATGAGTTAGGATTTTCTCCATTATTCCCCCATTTAATAAGTATCCACATCGTAAAGTAGAAGATACACTATAGTAGTTGGTGCTCCTAGATACTTTGAGGTTTCTATACCATGAAATAGATACTGCACTGTAGTCATATTCTCTCTCAATCCATAGAACTATTGGTTGCACTGTGGAGTTATTGGATACATTGCAGTATCCATGTGCGAATATAAGAAAATATTTTGGGAGACTATTAACTATCAAAAAATGCATCGAATGTGTGTGGTTATTCTAAAATAGAGGGTCCACATTTGATGAAGGCTTTATGATCATGGTCCACAAAGAGTTAAAATCTAAATAAAATGATCATCATGAGTACATATTCAATTTTACATATTTATAGATATAGAAATACAGGATGTTTAGATGGAGATATTACCATGTTGTTATATCTTTTAGAAATATCCATGTTATTACAAACTGTGAGACATAGAGAATTTAAGAGTCATTTGTGACTCTAAAAATGGTAGTTACATCACTTGTTATAAAGACTCTATAAGAGCATATATACTGTACATGATTTGATACAAATATATTGAAGAAGAAATAGATGGATTTCAATGAGTTACATGAAAAACAATAGAGGATACTCTGTACCATTTGATATATCTCTAGAAGGAGATAGATAAAAATTGATAGAGTCTCTATACACATACATTGCAAATTAATAATTATAAAGATAAGAGATTGGAAACACATTGAAGATATTATTTTAACTGAATAAGAATGTTATATTCTAAGTGATGGGATGTAAATTTTTGAATGATTTTGCATACATTTTATTGTTTTCCAAGTGAAGAGTGTTTTCTTCCTCTACAGTAAAGATAATATTTTTATAAAAGTATTCAGGATAGTAGAGCACATCAAGGTTCTTAATAGAGGTGAAGTAGTATCCCAACTGGACTACAATAGCGTATTTTTTCATACCTAAAGATGTAAGCCATGAAAGTGATGTCGAAAAAGGACCTACATGTTTATAAATATTGTGGAGGCAATCCTTTCCACTGATAGTGAGCTAACGAAATTTATAGGGAGTAAATGTTTGTTAGAAGTGATCTATCCCTAAACAATTGTAAATAAATGTGACACCTGTTAAATATTAGTGTGTTAACTAGTTATTTTTTACACAACACATCACTATAGATTACTCCTTTGAGTATCCCAATGAGGGTGAACTAATTAAATAATCATGTTAATATTTATTTTATGCATGTGACCAAAAATTGATTATTAAATTTAATGTAAAATTATTAAAAGTGAATAAATATTTACCCCGATAGTTTAGAGGTAATGATCGGATAAGGTAAAGGTATATAGATAAATGATAATGGGTTTTACTTGGTTAATAATTACATACCCTGAGTCACCCCATCTGTTAGGGTATTCTCACACCATGTAACTTTTTTAAATCTAACAAAAATTCCCCCCATGGGGTATATTTCTAAGGCATCGTGTCCCTATTCCAACCCACTAGGGTCAACACACCTCTCGTGCACCAGGAACAACATTGTCGTCATCACCAACAACCATCTTTCCATTGAATCCACATATACTATCAACAGTGGGGAATGTATATCCAAAATAGTACTTCTGAGCATAATTCCACCAAGAAGTTAAATGGGAAAAAACTGTATGAGCTATTTTTGAAAGTTTAAATAGATGTTCCTTTTTAATCACTGATAAAAATCACATTTTCTTTCCTATATGTCATGTGAATCCTATGTATCTGATTAGGATTTATGAGATGCCTCTTGACTCTATGGGAAAAGAGAAAAATTCTAATATAAATTATAAGATAACTAAACTTCCATGTGAATCACTCTATGGTTAAAATCATATAATTTTAACATAATATATTAATAACAACAATCCCCAGCACCCAGTAACCTATAATTCCAACTAAAATAAGTTATTATGATGAACAAAACTCATATTTACCTCATTATATAACACCTTTCTATATCACTTGTATACCACATCCCAATTAGTTAGAAAAAATAATTATTAAAAGCTATGATACCACTTTGTAAGATTCCGATCTTGAGTTTATTTGATCACTGCTCTGGAACACATCTCTACAAGGCCTCTGTCATGCCTCCCCATACGCAAAGGCTGTAATCTAGAAGTGTGGGTGTATGGAGGTACCATGGGGTGACTATAACCCTATATAAATGTGAACAATGGGTTTCAAATCACTTCTCTACATCCACCCTCAGATATTCCCTAAGTGTCAATGGTCATGGCTTCAGTCCCTCACCCACTATAAAGGACTACCTTCATATTCCTCAAGAGATCAACCTCCTTCCTACTATTTGTTATGTAATCTTAATTTACTCACAAAATTCCCTATAATTATACCAATATCTAATGTTTTGGATCAATTTAAGGGATTTCCTTAACTTGAGATCTCATACATGGAGTTCCTAAAATCCTTGTTTGGGTTTTAGGGATTATAGGAGTGGTGAATTTCTACATTATAGACTAGTGGTACATCACTGTTTGATTTTCATTAATTGATTATTTTTCATCATTTATTGGTTTTGGGATCCTCAAGTATGGAACGTATCCCATTACTACCTCTTTAGATGGTCCTATGACTTTCATATGAATCATGATGCTCCAATAATCACATTTTGGGTAATGTTTCTTGAACTTACAATTACTTTCAAAATCCCTTCGATCACTTTCATTCTTGGAAACATGGTTGGACATTTTATGTGTCTAGATAGTAAAAAATATATAATTTTTACCCTAAATCCATATAAATATGTGTTTCATTTAACTTTTATAGGCCACTAGTGGAGTGGTTTTGGATTATGGTTAGGGAAGTGTTTTTTTGAAAAACATCTGTGGTCTTTAAGTCTTAGATTGGTTTTTGTTTTCATTGTAAATTAATAGGTCATTTGGTTTTATCATACTGACATGGTTTCATGGACCAACGTGGCGAGTTTTTTATACAACTCACTAACTGTTTGGGACTGACCCTAATACTATCCACACTGTTTTCCTTTTTGGTATGGATAGAACCTATGTCGATGATCCTCTTCAAAAATATTCAAGGCCTGTGAATTTTTATTCAAAGGTTTTAGATATATTTTCCAACATGATATTTGATTTGGGTGATTAAAAGGTGACCGTACAGGCTCTAAGAGATGTTGGACTGATCCCTCCTGTAACACCCCAAGATTTCATAGTGTGTTATTTCTTCAAAATAATTCAATAACTTGCACTACACGCAACACCGAGTTCAAGCGCACCATGACTTACCAAACAAGCCATTCAAAAGAGGTTATGAATAGTATTAACTAAATTTTAAACTTTATATAATCCTTATAATTTTAGAATCCATATTATGAGTTTCTTAGACATAATGTAAGAACAAATTCATTTTCAGTATTGCAGTTTTACCAACTTTTTATAGTGAACCCTTTTTAAATAAAATATTTTAAAATTTTTGACTAAATGGGGACATCAAAAAATTTAAAATAAAACATCCCAAGCTTCCACGGTACGCTTTCCTTTGAATAAAACAGTAGCGTGTATTGTACGCAACTCCGAGTTTTAACACACACCACAACCGATCAAACTAGCCGTTATGAATAGTAATACCTAATTTTTAATTATATATATTTTATATTTCAAAATGGACTTCATTTTTGGATTCGGAATATCGAATTTAGCCTAAGGTGAAATTTTGGTACATTTCGGATAACTTTCATATTTTGATGAATAGTGAAAATTACTAAATTTTAATTAAAAAAAACTTTTTTAATCAAAATAATTAATAGTGATAAATTATGAATTTGAGTGGTTTTAAAGTATATTTAGAATATATTTTTACCATTTAATATAATTTTGGTCATTGGACATAATTTTACAATTAAACCGAATATAAACAAGTGTCAATCTTTTGATAGTTATTATCTCTTAAAAACACGCTTTTTGTTTTGACAGCGGGAATTAATTTTAAATTAATTTCTGCCACTTCTGTGTTTTGAATTTAGAAAAATGGATTCCATATTTGGAATCAGGATGTTCAAATTGTGTAAATAGGTAACTTTTATTTTTAGACATTTTGAATAATTACTGCGGTAAATATTTTATTTACCATGGTTAAGGGTAAATCCGGTAAATAAGGTTTAAAAAATAATATTATAATAATACTAAATTACCCTAAAACGTGTCTTAACCCTATTGGTTGATACATGGTCGACCATGGGCATCTTTGGGTCGATTTTGGGACCCCATGGATCCACTTGTAAGTGATAATGACACTTTATTTTAATTAAGTCAAAATGAATACAAAAATGACACAAGCATATATCTTTTAGCAAAACAATTGTTACATAGGGTTATATAAGTTGGATTTTAGATTATAAATATTCATTAGAAAGCTAAAACGATTTCCTACATAATTATATTTTATTTATAATTGTTAGACATTAAATAATGTATTTTATTTATGACACAATGATGATGCAGTTATTACTATAATAGTGAAAAATTAAAATAATTGATATTATAAATACCCAAATAAATATAATATGAAACTTTTAATGAATTAAACTAATTTTCTAGGATAATATGATATATTAGGATTGATGTAATTGACTTTGTTCTAAGTAATAAATCTGTTATGAGTTTCACAAAAATCAACTATTGAATAGTGTCAAAATTGACATAAAAGAGTTCTTAAAACAAATATTATATTATTAATTGATATTAAATTCTTAAAAATCTAAGGTTAGGCCAAGAGACTTATATCATGATAGGTTCATCATTAATGTACCACTTGGGGGTCTCTTGGATGTATATAGTAAGTTTATTAACCATATTATATAAAAATACAAAGAGACATTGTAAAAGTGAAACTAATTAACTTAGAGTTAATACTTAAAGATAAGGTTAATATAAGTACCCAAACCTGTCTAAATTATATTGGTTGAGTGGTTTTCGACCTATCCCCACCTTAACCTTTGAATAATAAACTTTGGAGCCATTAGAAACCGAATATGTATTTATTATAAATTAATATTTCTAGCTTTTCCAAAGGTGCCCCTCACCCCTCTTATAAAAGGGCACTCCTCCTTCCCATTTCTTCACACCTTCAAAGCCTTTTGGTTCGGCCAAACTCTATCCAAATACTCTCCCAACATCCCTCAATACAACTTAGATGCCTTATTTTGATCATAAAGCCAACCTAAGGAGCCCTTTTGATCAAATAAAAAGGAAGAACCCGAAGAAGAGGTAATGATTTCACCACCCTTCTCCAAGTTCATTTCTTCTTCCACTTCTTCTTTCTTTGTTCTTACCATTCTAAAATAATAACTCCAGTATCTCACATATACTGTGATGTTATTATAAATATGGTACAATCATATTCAGTATTCTATCCACCCTTTGAATAACATGTCACCATACGTGCGTACGTACGGCTTACCGTCTCCACGTCGTGGTGTAATTGTTATTCAATATAATATTATTTGGATGGGTATAATAATGATGTGTAACTCATGTAAATAATAAATATAACATGTTAAGGATTCTGTATATATGATATACCATCCATTATATATTATTTTAATATCAAAAGAATGATATTCTCGCTCGTGCGTACGTACGGACTACCGTCTCCACGAACGCGATGAGATTCATTCTCCATCGTATCCATTCAAGTATAATTATCATTTGATGATTTAAAAAATGATGTTTAAGGACTTGATATCATTCTGGATATGAATAATATACAACCTATCCTTTACATACATGTCTTACATAACGAAACATACAAAAGAAAACAAGTAAGTTAACACCCGAAACGACGATAATTCTAAGATATTATTAACAAATCAATGTTAAAAGATCATATATGATATCATATTAATATATATGATTCTTTTATCATTTAATAACAATTATTTCACCATTATACAGGAGGTTAACCTACCCCAACCAAGGAAAATTACAAGGTAAGGGTTATTTCACAATCTCTTCATTATCCGAGGTTGTTTATACGTAATAATCTACTGGGATTTCTTTATCATCCACATCCGTGTTTCTTCGAAATGTTTTTCAAAACATATTTATTATTTACAAGAATATGGGTTAAATTCATTTATACCCTTGTTTGACTTTTTATAAGAGGTTTATAAAGGAATCTTTCTGTCGTTTTCAAAACAAGGTCCTTTTTAACCTTTTCCACAGAATTAAGGTAAGAATGTTTTTTTAACTTATACGGCTGGTGCGGCTATTTTCCGCCGTTATAAAATCTTTAGAGATTCCCTTACAAGCTTATAAGAATATTTTCAAAGAAAATGTTTTATTTTATATGGATCTTAAATTATTTCAAAATAAAAGGATATATTTCTTTAAAAAGAATTTTGATTTCATCTATGTCAACATCCTTTGATAGATTTTAAGATTATTTGAAGTTGATTTATTATGATACAAAACTTCTATATTGTATTGAAGGTTTTGTGATATGTTTGACTGTGGATGTGCTATTTTTATACCATTCATAGTTTATGGTGAAAGTATTGAAATTTCGTATGCTAGTTTTAATACGAATGTTTATGTTATGTTTAAACCTTTTCATATGGGAATGCATTGGACTTAATATGTGACGGGTGGAGCCCGCTATAGCTCCTCGATGCATCGGTAGGTCTCATGAGACAAACTAGTGTCTTGGCACAAGGCCTTGACAAAATCTTATTTGTAGTCTTGGCACGAGGCCTTGGCTATGTGGTTATGATAGTCTGGCATTATGCATTCCAACATTATGAAAGTGGTTATTGATTTTTTTTCATGTGATTATTCGATTAGTAGAATATCCATGTGAATAAGTAAATGGCATTATTTCATTTTACTTTTTCCATACTATGTTGAAGTTCAAGTTTAAAAGGATTTTGTTTTAGTAATGCATTGCCTTAAATGTTTATTCTTATTTATGAAAGTTTCCGCTATATTGTTATCCTTACTGGGCATTTGAGCTCACCCCTTTTCTATGGTTTATTTTTCCCAGGAAGTGAAGAAGTAAATTATGAATGACCTGCAGGGATATTATGTGGGGATATGAGTGTGGATTATGGAGACATTATGTTATTGTAGTAGTTTTTCATTTTATGATGTAATGTAAAACTTATGAATATATCTTGTGTTTCCAAGGCTACTAAACCAATCGGTCTTTCGAGATTTGATCTTTCTTGTGATCATGCCAATGTTACGAAGTAATGCACCGACTCTGGGTAGCTGGGGTCGGGGCGTTACAGTTGGTATCAGAGGAAGTTTAGTACAAACCTTGGAAGCTAGATTTAGATAAACTCTGATTAGAGCACGTAGACCTAAGATGAACTTTGAGGATTAGTATAGAAGAACTTCCTATAATTTTGGTATTGTAGAGATTTTGTGAGTTTTCCGAGCAATACATCCCTGTCTGGATACGAGCAGGTAGAGGCGGCTCTGGCACAGATGTACCTAGGGGTAAAACCCGAAAACACCGCTTTGATTTAGACTCGAACGGGAACTGGTGCACGACAACGGGCCTTGCTGCACTCTTGGTTACGACACTCCCGGGGGATATGCTTAGGATAACTCTCATTTTCTTTACAAATCGTTTTGAAGGGATTATGAGTATATACTTCCTCAAAGAAAACATTCTTATGATTATGGATTATATCCATAAATAGTTCAATTTATGTTAAGTGTTTTATAAGTATGGGATTATGTATTTTGATTCATAAACTGATCTAGTTTATGCCATTGTTTAGAAATGGCGCCCAGTAGAAGGAATGAGAACTCTAGAAATGCACATGATCCAAAGAGAAGGAAGGATCATATATTTCATGGTCTTAAGCTGGAATTTATAAGAGAAATAGTCTCCCATGTATTATCATCATACGAAGAAATAATATCATGTGTTGATAAGATAAGTAAAGAGTTTACTGAGTCCTATGGATTTGAAGGGAAGCAAGAGAAGAAAAGGATGGAAGAGATAAAGATGGATAAAGGGAAGAGGGAAAAGAAGAATTTTCCCATATGTGGTAACTGTGGAAAGAAACACCCTGGAACTTGCCTGAAAGGAATGGGAGTTTGTTATAAGTGTGGAGGAAAAGGGCACAAAGTACGTGACTGTAAGGGTAAGAAAATGGTTTTAAATGTACAATGCTTCATTTGCAAGGAGTTTGGGCACTACGCGAACCTATGTCCCAGTCATCAGACTATGCCGCAAATGATGTTATTGGATAATAATCAAGTTATGATACTACCACATATGAAGAGTAATGATTATAGTTCTTATGTTGATTATGTCAATTGAGTGTTGTATCAACAATGTACTTGTTATAATAATTATGGAGTATATAAGGATTGTACTGCAGTACTATTTCATTAAAGACTTGAGATTGTGTGGAACAAAGAAAGGTGACTCAACAGTAGGATAAAGTTTTGGAAAATATATGGTTGAGAGAATGATAAACCATAATATAGTTCTGATACCGAGTTAGTGATTTTGGAATAATACATGATTGTTTTGGATAAATTATATTGAATATTCTTGACTACCTTGGAACTGATTAATGATCTGTATATTCCATTATTGTTGGGGTTTAAAACATTTTTGGATTGATGAGGTATATACAGCATTCTATATGGAATAAGGGAGCATTAATGTAATCAACAAGGAATATGGTAATTAAGGATGTTTAGTGTATTAAAAGAATACATGATGAAGGTATTCATATGCTATTACGTGGTAAAAAGGATCTACATTATGTTTAACTTCCTTATAAATGTTGGACTGTGAGTTTGGTCAGAAATATTTTGGATAAATTCTAGTTTGAGATTAATTTTGGATTGCCATAAAAGGACAACCCGGAGGTCGGGCGGCAACCCGTCGCGTCCGGCAAGGCCGCGAGACTTGAACCCGCAACCGAAGGGCGACAAGGGTGTATCACCTACCACTGGCCCAAGAGATGTCCTGGATTAAATAATGTAGTTTTTTTAAAAAGATCTGGTAGATGAATTATAAATTCGTTTATTTTGGAACCCTGTACGAATAGTATAAATAGAATTTTTTTTACGAGTGAAAGATGAGTCTGTGGTAGAAATTTATTAATGGACAAAATTCTAATTATAAAGTAAGTATATCTCCTTATGATCTTATCCAATATCATAAATAAATTCCTCAACATTAAGAAAAGGAACTTATAACAAAAATGTTGTCCTAGATGGTACCTTAAATCATCACTAATTTATGGCTTTGGGATTGTTGGCCTTTTCATAGCCATGTTCTCTACCACTCTCCATCAGATAATTGATGGTTAGATTTCTCTTCCATATCCATATTTTCCTACATGGAACCCTAGTATGTGTTATTTTCGGTAATCTTCATACTTTCCACTCTTTATTTTAAATAGAGGCCTCATTAATTCATTTTTCGATGTGGGATTTCAACTAAGATATTTTGAAACGTCAAAAATGTGTTATCCTAATACCCTATGTTTTGTTGAACCGATGGTATTTCAAATCATCATAGATTGATGAGTTTAAGGACCTCAATTTTATACATTTTTAGGAACTCAATCACTACCTATAAATATTTACGTTTTTCCTCCAATTATATGTCTCTAATTGCCACCAATGTTCCCCTAATCGAGATCATAATTTGGTAGTGACCCTTTTATTTCTCATTTCCTCGTATTAAGACTAAATTTTAGTAACCCAATTTCTGATGTGGGTTTTCCCACAAAGATATTTTTTATTTTATTTTCATCCTTTTATTTTCAAAGAACAATTTCAAATTGCGAGGACGCAATTTATTGAAGGAGGGGAGAATGTAACACCCCAAGATTTCATAGTGTGTTATTTCTTCAAAATAATTCAATAAATTGCACTACACGCAACACCGAGTTCAAGCACACCATGACTTACCAAACAAGCCATTAAAAAGAGGTTATGAATAGTATTAACTAAATTTTAAACTTTATATAATCCTTATAATTTTAGAATCCATATTATGAGTTTCTTAGACATAATGTAAGAACAAATTCATTTTCAGTATTGCAGTTTTACCAACTTTTAATAGTGAACCCTTTTTAAATAAAATATTTTAAAATTTTTGACTAAATGGGGACATCAAAAAATTTAAAATAAAACATTCCAAGCTTCCACGGTACGCTTTCATTTGAATAAAACAGTAGCGTGTATTGTACGCAACTTCAAGTTTTAACACACACCACAACCGATCAAACTAGCCGTTATGAATAGTAATACCTAATTTTTAATTATATATATTTTATATTTCAAAATGGACTTCATTTTTGGATTCGGAATATCGAATTTAGCCTAAGGTGAAATTTTGGTACATTTCGGATAACTTTCATATTTTGATGAATAGTGAAAATTACTAAATTTTAATTAAAAACAACTTTTTTAATCAAAATAATTAATAGTGATAAATTATGAATTTGAGTGGTTTTAAAGTATATTTAGAATATATTTTTACCATTTAATATAATTTTGGTCATTGGACATAATTTTACAATTAAACCGAATATAAACAAGTGTCAATCTTTTGATAGTTATTATCTCTTAAAAACACGCTTTTTGTTTTGACAACGGGAATTAATTTTAAATTAATTTCTGCCACTTCTGTGTTTTGAATTTAGAAAAATGGATTCCATATTTGGAATCATCATGTTAAAATTGTGTAAATAGGTAACTTTTATTTTTAGACATTTTGAATAATTACTGCGGTAAATATTTTATTTACCATGGTTAAGGGTAAATCCGGTAAATAAGGTTTAACAATTAATATTATAATAATACTAAATTACCCTAAAACGTGTCTTAACCCTATTGGTTGATACATGGTCGACCATGGCCATCTTTGGGTCGATTTGGGGACCCCATGGATCCACTTGTAAGTGATAATGACACTTTATTTTAATTAAGTCAAAATGAATACAAAAATGACACAAGCATATATATTTTAGAAAAACAATTGTTACATAGGGTTATATAAGTTGGATGTTAGATTATAAATATTCATTAGAAAGCTAAAAATATTTACTACATAATGATATTTTATTTATAATTTTTAGACATTAAATAATTTATTTTATTTATGACACAATGATGATGCAGTAATTACTATAATAGTGAAAAATTAAAATAATTGATATTATAAATACCCAAATAAATATAATATGAAACTTTTAATGAATTAAACTAATTTTCTAGGATAATATGATATATTAGGATTTATTTAATTGACTTTTTTCGAAGTAATCAATCTTTTATGAGTTTCACAAAAATCAACTATTGAATAGTGTCAAAATTGACATAAAAGAGTTCTTAAAACAAATATTATATTATTAATTGATATTAAATTCTTAAAAATCTAATGTTCGGAAAAGAGACTTATATCATGATAGGTTCATCATTAATGTACCACTTGGGGGTCTCTTGGATGTATATAGTATGTTTATTAACCATATTATATAAAAATACAAAGAGACATTGTAAAAGTGAAACTAATTAACTTAGAGTTAATACTTAAAGATAAGGTTAATATAAGTACCCAAACCTGTCTAAATTATATTGGTTGAGTGGTTTTCGACCTATCCCCACATTAACCTTTGAATAATCAACTTTGGAGCCATTAGAAACCGAATATGAATTTATTATAAATTAATATTTCTAGCTTTTCCAAAGGTGCCCCTCACCCCTCTTATAAAAGGGCACTCCTCCTTCCCATTTATTCACACCATAAAAGCCTTTTGGTTCGGCCAAACTCTGTCCAAATACTCTCCCAACATCCCTCAATACAACCTAGAGGCCTTATTTTGATCAGAAAGCCAACCTAAGGAGCCCTTTTGATCAAATCAAAAGGAAGAACCCGAAGAAGAGGTAATGATTTCACCACCCTTCTCCAAGTTCATTTCTTCTTCCACTTCTTCTTCCTTTGTTCTTACCATTCTAAAATAATAACTCCAGTATCTCACATATACTGTGATGTTATTATAAATATGGTACAATAATATTCAGTATTCTATCCACCCTTTGAATAACATGTCACCATACGTGCGTACGTACGGCTTACCGTCTCCACGTCTAGTTGTAATTGTTATTCAATATAATATTATTTGGATGGGTATAATAATGATGTGTAACTCATGTAAATAATAAATATAACATGTTAAGGATTCTGTATATATGATATACCATCCATTATATATTATTTTAATATCAAAAGAATGATATTGTCGCTCGTGCGTACGTACGGACTACCGTCTCCACGAATGCGATGAGATTCATTCTCCATCGTATCCATTCAAGTATAATTATCATTTGATGATTTAAAAAATGATGTTTAAGGACTTGATATCATTCTGGATATGAATAATATACAACCTATCCTTTACATACATGTCTTACGTAACAAAACATACAAAAGAAAACAAGTAAGTTAACACCCGAAACGACGATAATTCTAAGATATTATTAACAAATCAATGTTAAAAGATCATATATGATATCATATTAATATATATGATTCTTGTATAATTTAATAACAATTATTTCACCATTATACAGGAGGTTAACCTACCCCAACCAAGGAAAATTACAAGGTAAGGGTTATTTCACAATCTCTTCATTATCCGAGGTTGTTTATACGTAATAATCTACTGGGATTTCTTTATCATCCACATCCATGTTTCTTCGAAATGTTTTTCAAAAAATATTTATTATTTACAAGAATATGGGTTAAAGTCATTTATACCCTTGTTTGACTTTTTATAAGAGGTTTATAAAGGAATCTTTCTGTCGTTTTCAAAACAAGGTCCTTTTTAACCTTTTCGACAGAATTAAGGTAAGAATGTTTTTTTAACTTATACTGCTGGTGCGGCTATTTTCCGCCGTTATAAAATCTTCAGAGATTCCCTTAAAAGCTTATAAGAATATTTTCAAATAAAATGTTTTATTTTATATGGATCTTAAATTATTTCAAAATAAAAGGATATATTTCTTTAAAAAGAATTTTGATTTCATCTATGTCAACATCCTTTGATGGATTTTAAGATTATTTGAAGTTGATTTATTATGATACAAAACTTCTATATTGTATTGAAGGTTTTGTGATATGTTTGACTGTGGATGTGCTATTTTTATACCATTCGTAGTTTATGGTGAAAGTATTGACATTTCGTATGCTAGTTTTAATACGAATGTTTATGTTATGTTTAAACCTTTTCATATGGGAATGCATTGGACTTAATATGTGACGGGTGGAGCCCGCTATAGCTCCTCGATGAATCGGTAGGTCTCATAAGAAAAACTAGTGTCTTGGCACAAGGCCTTGACAAAATCTTATTTGTAGTCTTGGCACGAGGCCTTGGCTATGTGGTTATGATAGTTTGGCATTATGCATTCCAACATTATGAAAGTGGTTATTGATTTTTTTAATGTGATTATTCGATTAGTAGAATATCCATGTGAATAATTAAATGGCATTATTTCATTTTACTTTTGCCATACTATGTTGAAGTTCAAGTTTAAAAGGCTTTTGTTTTAGTAATGCATTGCCTTAAATGTTTATTCTTATTTATGAAAGTTTCCGCTATATTGTTATCCTTACTGGGCATTTGAGCTCACCCCTTTTCTATGTTTTATTTTTCCCAGGAAGTGAAGAAGTAAATTATGAATGACCTGCAGGGATATTATGTGGGGATATGAGTGTGGATTATGGAGACATTATGTTATTGTAGTAGTTTTTCATTTTATGATGTAATGTAAAACTTATGAATATATCTAGTGTTTCCAAGGATACTAAACCAATCGGTCTTTCGAGATTTGATATTTCTTGTGATCATGCCAATGTTATGTAATAATGCACTGACTCTGGGTAACTGGGGTCGGGGCGTTACACCTCCCATGGTCTCTAATTATCTTTTAGATACTGTGATGGTTGGAGGCATGGAAAATGGAAATGAGATAAATCAAGTAATGGGTATCAAGGTGGATTACAATAAAACCCAATATCATTCAAGGAAACTCCAATTGTTATAAGTTTTTCTTTTTACAAATGGAACTACTTCTCTTGGGTGGAGGTCTTCTAGCCATCATGATTAATCAATCTCAATTCAGCTTCAAAACCATTTTTCATCTTTAAAAGGTAAATGAGATAGAGAATGTTGATATCAAAGAATGGGAAAAATATATCCCAAGATGGAAATTAAAATAGGAAGGTTGAAAATCCTCTTATGATATTTCTTAGAGAAAAAAAGAAACATAATCCTAACCATTGACACAGTATAAATTGGATCCCCATTCAACCATGAATGTGGGGTCATGATTGATGAATGAAATGATATGTAACCTCATTTATAGAAATTTTATAATAAAAAAAGGATATAAAATAAATCCCTTAAAGTAAAACTCAAGTATACCAAAAACCATGGTAACCATATGCTTAGTTAAAGAAAAGAAATATGGGTTAGTGTTAAGGCCAATTGTTATAGAACTTGTAGAAAACACAGGGAAAGAATGGGTCCCATAATCTTTTCTAGAATGGTAGTTAATTAGTGTTGTTTGAGAGAAGGCTAGAAGAGGGGAATAAAACATAGGGAAATAATGAGTGCTTCTCCTAGACTCTAAAAAAATGTTGGAGAAGTCCTTTCATATCCATGTAAAAAAAGTGGAGGATGATATAATTTATGCATGAAATCTCCAATTTTATTTGAATAATGAGAAAATATTTTTGATTGGAAAACAAGATCAAATTTGGGTGATTAGTGTTAATGAGGGGAAAATAAATTTGGAGGAGTACATACAGATGTGGGAAAAGATGGGAAACATTTTTGTGAAGCTTATCAGTGTTGATCTAGACATCGAGTTAACTTCTATATATGGGACTCTTTTCTAAGAGAATAATTTTATATACTTTTTTTTGGAATGGTACTTTGGTTATTTTACGTTATGATTGGATGTTATTTTTTGACAGGTTATCACTTATCCATTAAAAGTGTTTCATAAAATAATATTTTTAATTATTTAGTTAGTAGTGTGAAGAGTCATAAATAAACAAACATGAATCATACAATTCAGAGTACACATAAAGAGTAAATAAACTAAACATGCTATAATGAAGTGTAATACAACCATATAGGTATATAAGATGGATCTCCAAATGAGCCTATCACCCAAATAAAAAAAACAATCAAAATAAGAAGAATAGAAAAGAGGTCATCATTTTAACTCCATGCCTCGCCTCTAATATATTGATCCTACTCAAGCTTCTCTAGCATGGAAACATAATTCTAGGCCTTATCCCAACCTATACCTATAGATAGTGTGAGTATTCTCATGTACCCTAGTGCAATGGAATCCTGACTAGGGTGTGAGTATATAACTCAGTAGGGAACCACCAATATGGTTCCATAAATGCTATAAATTCAGTGCTATTTTCATGTGACATGATCAATTAAGAACCATAAATAATATCTATGAAATAAATATATCATAAACCACCATTGATCCTCAGGCCTTGGACCTCGATTGACCAAACATACTTCACCAAGTGTTGAGGTGTCTCTTAGCACATCACAACATGACTGATTGAAAATAAATTTTTTATTAGCATAAAACCCCTTTTAAGGGAAAAGGGGAAGCCCATTGTGAAATAAAAGACATAAAGACCAACCATGCCTCCAAGGTCCAAGAGTTCAAGGCCCAAAACAACCCATAGAATACTACAAAGAAAATCCCCTACCCAACATCAAAAAACATTAAGACCAGTTTCCACCTTCTCATCACTGCTCGGTAAGCTGTCCCCTGTAGGTAGAACGGGCCTGGTACTAATGGAAATGCCATACCCTCTGAAACATCCAAATCTGTATAGTAATTACCAAATGAAAAATAATTCTGTGAACCTCATCTGGAGTAGCCCCTTGTAGGAGAAATGGTTGCAAAGTCCCTTAAACCACGAAATGAATGGATTCAATGAAATCACCACCAAAAAATAAAACATCCCACAAAAAACCTTCACCAACACCAAATCCTATTCAAGAAGTATTCATGAGTCCATTACACCTCAATCAATGACCATCCTCGATGAACCCCACCACACTCCATGTGACACCCACCGCTACTACATCCATAGAATCACATAAGATGATCCAAGAGGTGTGAAGATGAGCCATCGTCACCTAGGACTAGATGACCCAACACCACATGGAAAGGAAATCACTGATGATGGGAACCGGGCTACTCTGAACCAAAAACACCACTTTGGGCATGGATTCAATTTGATCAAAACTGTGGATGCACCCTTACCGAGTTCCAAAACAAGCCAGTTACGGAAAGCGGGCAAGAGTCCCAACAGGGTGAGGTATAGATGTATTGGTGACACCCAACTAAAAAAAACCAAAATTTTCCATTTTCATAGTCAAATGAACATTCCATGAATATAACCAAATAATAAAACCTTCAAAAAACTCCCAGAATCTTTGAAACCTAGGACCTACCCCCTCCGTGCCACTGTAGATCCATCGCCAAGCCACACCAGAATCATTCTATAGATGTTTCCTAGACACACCAGAATGAACTGAGAAGACAGATCCAACCAATACCCATTGTCACCGAAAGGTAAAATCCATACTATATGACTCTATAATTCAAAGCCACGGTGTACCACATTGTCACAAGAAGGTCCAAGCCATGCTGAACCGTGGTGAGTATCTGGTGCCCTGCTGAGCCACATCATCTCTGAGAATGATCAAAGACAGCGCCGAACCATGCCGGAGCCCCACTGCCCCACGCCAACACTGAGCTGATCCAAAGGAAGCTGACTTTGAGACCGATCCAGGATTTATAGGGAAGGTAAACGAGACAGATGGGAAACCCTATCCACTACGAGTGGGAGACAAGATGCTGATCAAAGGCCCACTAGGATACCATGATAGGGTGAGAATAATATCACATCATGATATCATTCCAACTATATAAATACTAGATATTAGAAATAAAATTGAAATACCTAATTCTTAGGATAAAACTAAAAACAATTCATCATTAATAGTTCACCATCAAAATATCAAGTTTTTTAGGCATCATTCTAATCACTAGTTATAATGAATGAATCATTGTTGATTTTTGGGTATCCCAGAAATCACTATATCAGAAATATCTTCCAAAAAACCATTCTAATCATCCATATACCTTGAATCATGGGCATACTTATTAGGTATATTTGATATCTACATGATCAATTAGTCAGATCCTAGGGGATTAAAAAGATTTTCACAATAATAATAATAATAATAATCATCCTTGAGCCTAAACATATGGATCCTAGAAAAGTTTGGAATCATAGGAGTCCTTGGAATCTAAGGAATTCCCCACAAAACCAAGTTAAAATATCAGTTTACTAGGCATTCTTACATGGACCAATAGCCAGATCCTAGGAATCACTTATGGGAATCCTTGTTGATGACATCTCTCTATTTAATCACAGCAATATAAAATGAGGCTAAAAATCTAAATCCCATGAAGAACCTCTTGGCATCCAAAATATTACCAACACATCGCATTAGGCTCATTTTTTGGTCCCAAGAAGCACATATGGGAATCTATATCTTCATTACAAATACATATATGAGATAATAAACAAAATACAGAGGTTGGAAAAACACCTTAACCCATCACCACATCCCATAGCCATCCGGATCATATAACTAGTATGGGTTCTAAAGTAGCACTCATTAGCATCTCTTCCTAGACCCAAATGCACCAAGTTTGGGTCAGTGTGACACTAGGTCACTTACTAGGGACCTTAAGATCACATCAAGAGAGCGGGATCCTACTTTGTTCTCTTGGAAAACCTAGGGGTAGTGGCGTGTGTCTTGGGTCCTTAGTGTTAGTCAAGCCACTCGGGACATAACCCACCTCACGAATGATGTCACACTCCTTTATAATTTCATGACATAGACCGACCACATGGTTCTTAATGATTAAGTACTATAAGAAACATCCTTAAGAGAAGTAATTTGGATCACCTTTCACCTTTGGTCATTACTTCTACCCCTAAGGCTATAAGGTATCACACATAACCAAAATGGCCTATTAGGGCCAAGAAATACTGATAATCCACCATTTTAACCAAGGAGGGATCTATGGGTCCCTATAAAAGGCCTTATATGTCATATTATGGTTACCCCAATCCATATATCACACTCCCTTTCATTGTGGTGTAAAAAATATCTAGGCAAAGGATTCTATACCCTAGCTATTTTTTAACTAAGGAGTACCCCCAAGGGGGTCAAATATTTAAGTCTTTTCATTTAAATTATGGCCCCATCCATCAGCGATCGAGGTGATCTAGTTAGTTCACAAGGGAAAATGTGAATTTAGCACCTAGTTTGGTCTATTTAGAAAATTTAATTTAAATTTAAATTAAAATTAAACAATTTATTTTAACTAAATAGGCTATAACCCTAGATGTAATGACAACACAACACACACCCCATAAAAAATGAAATAATTTCATAGGGAAATAACCAAGAACCATCTCCTTCATGGTGAAACCAAACCCTATGTAATAGAAGCATAAAAAGTCCCACTCATGATCGTAATATGATCAAACAACCACCATCCAACCACCTAGGGCCTTATCCCACACTTGTACATCAAAAATAATTAATTACAAAGTTTTATAAAAAATTAAAAAAATTAAATATCCTCGAATTCCTAAATCACACTTAGTCATTTCATCATGTCAAAATAGCTAACAAAGAGGAACTATCTACTCTGAATGAACCTTCAATCCTAAGGTACACAAAATCCTCAATTAATATCTCCAAATCAATGACCAAATAAATAATATTAGGGTTATAACCATTTAAATATCCAAATGATGATATAACTTCTTAGAAATGGCATGAAAACAGCATCTCACGTTCTCATTTATCTAGGATAATAAAACTATCAATAATAAATGGTAAATTCCACCATGACTAGGTGGAATCAGCAGCAAACACCAAACTACTTTGCACCAAAATCAGAGGTGAAAGAGGGGAAACCAAAGAGAAGTGAAGCATGGGGTATAAATTTTCCACATATTCCTTCGAATCACATAATGAACCACCAAAAATAGAGGATAAAGGTGTGATGGGAACTCCAACTGATATCCGCTTATACACCATGCTCTTTTAAATAAGATGTGGGGACGAGCCCCCTTTTTATTTAAAAAACCCACTTGGAAAATTTCACGATGTAACTAATAGTACCATTACATGAATATTTGTGATATTCCCCTGGGCTCATCGACTATACCTCTTTTACACACTAAATCCCCATGAAAAATATCATATATTAAAAACCCTTTGATGGTGTGGAAGTGCTACAACTATAGTTTTCAGTAGCCTTGGACACCTCGGTCCTTCCCTAACATTCACCTGAACCAATGGGACATCTAAAAAAACTTAAAATACTTCCAGTATCACCATTTATAAATTTTGAAACCCATAGAACCGAATTCGATTTCTCTATTCACAAATCAAACCTCCACCAAAATGGAAAATTAAACTCTCACTAAGTCTTAGGACCCATCCAGACATGGGGTATTACACCTAAAGCTATAATATGTCCCAAAACAAGACCAATTGGATGATATTTTCACCAAGGATATACCTAAGAAAAAATTTAAGATCTCAATGATAAACCTTGGTGTTCATCCCCTTCCATATAATTTGTAATACTTACTTGGCACACTCTAATGAGCCATGGATTTGTTTTTTCAATGTGGGAGAAAAGGTGCACAAGTCTTCACTTAAAAAGTACCTTTATTTCCTAATCTATTAAAATTAAGTATTTCTATTTTTCATGAAAGGGGGTGTTGGATAAGGAGGTGATTTTATGAATTAAGTGGGAGTGAAATTTATCACTTGTACAAAATATTACTTGTCACCGAGGGATGAAATTCAATAAAAAATATAACCTTTTTTGGTTGTGTGGTGAAATATTGTTCTCTAAATGTATAGGATGTGATTTATTAATTCTTATATTTTTTTATGAGTTATGAAATAGATTTGAGTTTATTTATTTTATTTGAATTGAGTTTCCAAAAAAAGGTGGAGATTTATGTACCCTTAGAGTTATTGATGAAGTGGTAGTTGGTTTAATTTTTTTGTCAATATTCATGTAGAAATAAAATGAGGTATTTGAATTTTACGAGTTGTTATTTTTTTGAAATGTTTTTGAGTTGATTCCAGGTGGATTAAAATTATTCTAAAGAAATTCATTGCTTATTTGGGAATTTCTTGAATCATGATTTTCCTAAGTTTGGAAATTTTATGGTTACTTGACTATGTTAAGATTGATTTATATTGTTTCTTTTGAACCTCATATTCAAAAGATTTTACATGCAGTTGATCCAGTTTTCTAATTTCGACTATTAGAAGTTTATACATATAGTTGATTCAGGTGGTCAATTCATTGATACAATTGCTTTTCTACTTTAGAGTATTGATCTTCATGGACAATAGTTTGTATAAATGGTTGATTCTATTGATACAATGACTTTTCTACTTCACATAGTTAATCTTCATAGTTGATAGTTTCTGTATATAGTCAATAGAGAAAGTATATTTAGATGGTCACCTCACATGGTTGATTGAAACGGTCTATAAAATTATACATGTGGTCGATCCAAATGGTAACTCCACATAGTTAATCTTCATGGAAACTGATTTGCCTCACGACCAGTTACATACTGAGAATTTTTTTGATGCAGCCTGTTGGGTGAAAATTTTAGTATCCAAAAATTATATATTCTAAAGAAATTGACTATTATGATGGTTTTCCAATAATTTATATCTTAAATATCATGGGATTTGTTAAATCTATGATTTAATCCTATAATTATATGATTTTTAATTAGAATAAATGAGAAGGTTCATGGGATATATTTATGGTATTTTAAATTTGATATCTGAAATCATGTCTCATGATAAAATCTTATATTATTTAGAAATTATCAATGCTATCAAGAATAATGATAGTTTACATTAATAATTATAGAAATATATTTTTCAAAGTGATTATAATATAAATGGGAAAAAGGAAGAAAAAAAAAGTGTTTGTTAAATTAGATTTAATAGATACTCTACTATAATAAAAAACTTCCTTATATCGAAGAAAAATGAGGTAGATAAATAGAGAAGGTAAGCCAATTATGGTCTTGATCATATGGAAACGTTCTCTTGTAGAGGAAGTAGTTAGATTCATCCATGAATTCTCTTATATAAGAATAGATCATCCTAAAGAATGTGATAATGAGATTTATCTAATGATAATTCACACATACACAAATGGTAGTCCAAGTATATCCAAAATGAGAATCAATCCTTAATGAAAAAAAATACTAAAGCACACTAAAGATCTTATTCATTCAAGAGTGAGGTGGAAATTTTCATAGTTGGTGGTATTGGGGTAAAACACAATTCTTCTTCTATTTCTATGCATGTTTAGGGATATCACCTACACTTACATAATACTAGTAATAAATATATCATCAATAATAAAGTATGAACACTTCCCCTTTATTTTAATAAATATTTTATAAGTGATAATCTATGTGTCATAACTCAACAAAAACCTATAATGTATTAGTCTCTCTCATTGAGGTTGAACCTTACAAAATTATTGTGGGATACTTGATCATTATTTTTCTTGAATAAAGGTGGTGAATATATTTTAAGAGTTAATAATAACTCTAACAAGTAACATTTTTATTATTTAAAAAATATGATTGTTTGTAAAAAGAAAAACTAATTCACCCCATATCAGTGGCAAAATGACTGATCTAATCACATCAATAAATAACTATAACTATTCTTTCATGATCTAAGTACTACATTTAACTTTTTACAAATCATAAGATCAAACAAATGGATTCAAAGTTATTCATCATATCTCTAGATATTTATTAAATCCAAAATGTTTAGAAAAAGTAAATATAATACCCAATGAAATATTTATTTACATTCAAATGAAGAAATAATACATTAATATCCAATGTATCAACAATAACATCGAAATTTCAACCTAAATCATTTCATAAATAATTAACCCTAAAAATATTCAAAATATTTCTAAATAAATTTAAAACCCAAATATTATAATTAATTGATCACATATTCTTCCAAAATCAACACAATATTTACCTCCAAACAATATTAATCACTCATAAAGTGAAATACCAAAACCTTTTACATCCTTATTATATATTCTTCAAAATATCATAATATTTTATCAAAAAAACCTAAATCAACTTGACCTGTAACTAAAAAATCATATATTATTTTTAAAGTTAACCCAAGATTTATTCCTCAAATAATAGCAACTATTTTGACATAAAATCCCATCCTTGACAAAAATATTGTATTTAACTTAATCATATAACGTTCCCGACATATTTAACTTATAATAAATAACTTTAATAATTTATTCACCCAATCAATTTTCACCCCCCATGGTTATCTGTATTTCTTAAACATATGTTACTAAAAACTATTTCCCAAAACATACTTAATTAACATAGACTAAATCGACATATGGCCTTAAAAAGGGTATATATACTTTTAAACCAATGTCCCAAGTTATATTTTTTTACCCTTAAATAAAGTACCTCTACATAAAAACTCATGAAACCCTATATGCAGAAACATAAATCATTCAATTTCCTTCACAAATAATTAACAATGATTTTTCATCTGATTCATTAATACTTCCTTCATATAATAAAAAAATTCAATCATTTCCTAAGATTCATCAACCTCAATATATTCGTGTTTCAAGCATTAAGTATAAGAAATTTTTAAAAAATAAAATATAACTTTTATATTTTATTTGAAGTTTTCTTCATCTTCTATAGATGTAATTACTAAATCTTTATTTATATGATAGTTCTTATCCCCTTTATGAGATTTACTCATAGGGAATCAATTTTCATAATGCCCATAGTCCCTACATTTAAAAAATTCAAATGATACCTTTTGAAGAACTTTATTCTCCCCCACTTAACTAAAAAAACTCTTTATTTTTCCTTAGGTGTTTATTGATATATTTTCTTCTTTTAAAAATATAAAACATCTTCCTGTTCTATTAAAACATTTACCTAGGTGCTTCTTTCCACATTCTCGACACGTAGAGAGTTGAATATTTTTTCCTTCATATTATTTATCACTTAAACTTACATGAAACTACATTTTTATATTATTTAGAGTGTTAGTAAATTTATATAGGTTCAAGTATTTTATCATAACTAGAGATAGTTAGTTAGGAATAACCATAAAATTCCTTACTTCATTATCTATAGTGATTAGTTTCTCATTTATACATCCACTGTATCTCACTTCACACCCATTATAAAATTGGTTCTAATTGGTTCCATCCATTTTCCAAAACCAAAATGGTTAGTGTGATTATATCAAATTGTATCATAATAAACTATCTTATAAATACTATGATATCCATAACTATATAACCTTCTACTCAACTCTTTCGATTCTACCTAAATCAACTATAATTATCCATAATATTACAACTTTTATATTTATATAATACTTTTAACTTATTATTTAAAAGCAATATATTAACCCCTGAAGTCTTAAAAATATTTTAAATCATGATCATTAAATAATCATCCAACAATATAAAGTTATCTAAACCCTTATTCTGACACCAATTTTTGACAGCTAGCATGTAAACAACCCATAATGAAAAGTTTCATATCAAGGATTTCAATTTATTAGCTTCCCATGATAATTTATATCTTTATTTTTAGATAATTATGAAATCCATTACCTGAAAAATATGGATACTTCAACAAAAAATACATTTTATCCATAAAAACCAGTTCTTTTGTTTATACTCCTTTTTCATTTATAACAATTTTTCTTTATTAAAGTCATTACAAAGCTGACCATGCTATAGTTTCTATATATCATTATTTCCTAATAAAATCAATTAAAAACATAGTTTTAGATAACAATTCTTAGTAATCGATATAAAAAAATTAAAGAAAACTGTTATTTGATTGGAAATTCATGAAAAACCATAAAAATGTTTTACTTTTTCATAAATAAAAATTGAGGTCAAATAAACATTCACTTACTCCAGAAAACAACTTTATTGCCCAAATTTTATAATAAAAAATTTTGTAGCAAGAGTGAAGGAACCATTTAATCCATGATGGTTTCTTGATAAAACATAATACCTCATGAAAAATTTCCTTGAAAGAAAAACTATTCACTTGTTAAAAGTAAAAAACTTTCCCTTATTCATAAATTCATTTTCTTAGATAATGAAATAAAAAGTATTTTCATATAAACTCATAGAAAAAATAAGAAAATCATATAGGAATATTGGTATATTATCTATAAAATAACCCTTACAATGACCCTTACCATGGAATAACCTTCACAGTTCATTCCAACATATCTCCTCAAGTGAACATATCATTACCCAATGCATTGAAGGGTTACATCAGACCCACCCATCATTATCTAAAATTTCCCAGAACTATTTAAGGAAATAAATTCATAAAATAATTAATTTCCAATATAAAACATTCAAAAAGTTTCATTTGAACCCAAATGCTAAATTAATTTCAATTATTTTATAAAACGTGAAGAAGTATCATTTATTTTTTAAAAAAGTTTAAAAATTAAAATTCACTAGAACAATGGGAGTATGAAATTCTTTGAAAATCCATATAAATATATAGAGTAATATTTATAAAAAACAATATCTATGATTTTGGGGAAAGTAAGTCTTGTTGTAAACTAAAAAAATATTTTTTTTGAATATTTGTAAAGGAAGTAAAACATGACCCATATATGGAGGTGATGAAAAATTATATACATCATACATAGAGGAAATAGTCCACATAGACACACAAGTGTTGTCTCCATTTTTCAAAGGATGATAAGGAAGAAAATTGGATGATATTTTATCTTTAAATAGTAATAATTAAATAATAAATATAATATATATTCATTAAATCCATCTATATAACAAGCTATGTGAGGCCGCGAAGAAAAACAAAATACGTTGTCCATAGAGGAAGTAGTCTGCATATAATCATGAGTGACAATTTCATTTTTCATTGGATGGAAAGGTTGATGATGATGATTGTTATATAAAAATAATGGCATTTAAATATATTATTTATACTTATTTATTTATTTCAGCTTGGTTATAATAGACTTGAAGGAGGTTTAGGAAAAAAGAAACTAGAAAAAATTTGGAAAAAATGATGACCTCTTCTTTTGATATCTTCCTTTCGATTGAACATAAGGACTTTGTAAGAAAGGTTTATGACCATACAAGGGAATTTATAATGATGTATGGGATGTATTGAGAGGTATTTTGGAATAATTTTGGGAAAAATACTAAACTCATATATATTTATGGAAAAGTTTAATTGAGTTCCCTCCTATAGGCCAAAATCATTGGTGTTTTTGTAGATATTAAATCTTTAATGGTTAAGAAAGAAATTTTAAAAATTATAAGTGGATAATAAAAGGACCATTTATGGTATTTTAGACCATTTTTCATTCTATTTATCCTATTATAATATTTTTGTGATTTTTGAATCAATTAATATAATACTTTTATACCTTATATAGCATTAAAGTGATTTTTGAAACTATTCAAATAATTTTACTTTTAAAAAATCAATATAACAATGGAGTTATAAAATAAAAACATAAATCAACAATTGTAATTCATAAATATCTATAAAATTTCTCTAACAGTGTAATTCATCCAAATTTTATCACATTTAATTTTTTTTAAAAGTATTCAATTTATTTTTATAATTTCTATTAAAAGCATTGTGTTGATGCTGCGTAAGTATTTTAGATAATTATAATATTATTTTAAATTAAAAAATAAATAATTTCATATATATGATTTATTTATGATAAATATTATTATATTTAAATATATATAATTATATATTTATTCTTATCATTATCATGATAAAGTCTTGAGTGAGTGAGACTGATATTTTTGAAAATATAAATTTCATAATAAAAAAGAAATTTTAAAATCAAAGTAAGTAGAAGAAAATGACCAATATTATTAGTACATGATAATTAGGGTATAAATACATTCATTCAAGTATATTAAGATATATATTTTTTATTTGAATCCATATGCCTTAGTTTAATGCTGTCATTAAACCTTTTACCATGTTATGTGTTGATTTTTTTTCTATGGTGACTATTCAGTATATCTAAAATAAAGTGAACCTTATCACATAATTTAAATATTAAGATTAAATATTTGGAATACATTTCAATATAAAAATCTCTAGTTTTGAAAAAAATTTAATTTTAATATAATGACACAAAACACAATGGAAAATAGTTTTTAGAAAAGCACCCTTTTAAGCATAAAAATAATTTTACACTAGAATCAAGTATAGAATTGATCATCAATACATTTATTGGTTTATAAATAAGAAAAACAGAGTTATGTGACATTAAAACCAATTTAGAACCAAAATACACCTTGTAATTACTTAATTAAGAAAATTGTTATCCCAATTCTGTTAAATACCCTGAGAGGGGGGTGAATAAGGTATGCCAGATTAAAACATCCACCCCTTTGGATCTTGTTTTGTCATTAAAAAAACTTTTCTCTCTCTTTATTGTATCAATGTATGAAAGAAATTTAAATCATGCACGAGACACAACAACTTTTCTGGGTTCACCCTCACTGGTTTACATCTTAGGAGCATACATAAAAAATGTTTTGATTGTACCGAATCCCCTAAGGATCACTACCAAGAATGGTGGTTCAGGCTATATATCATCAATAACCAGGCTCACTGCCTTCACAATGTTTAGGGTCAAATAATTGCTTTCCCAAGGGTCACTCCCTTCGTCTCATTCTCTGGTTCACTACTACTATAAAGGATTGTTGTCTTCCTCTTCCTTTCTGCACTAATCTTAGAAGAGATCCACTAACAGATTATGGACTTTTAGGCCCCCTAATTATCACTGATGAATACATACTCAGTTATAGATAAATTCTATATCGAGGTTTAACTTTCATACAACTCATGTACACCACATTACTATAGATTGACTATGTAATGCCTTTTTAACAACATTCACAATGATCACTGCCTTCACAAAGCTCATCTTTCGCGATGCTCAAATAGACTTCGTGAAGCTTATTCCTTTTGAGAATCCCACATAGCCTTTGTGAATCATACCTATTTTTTAAAGCTCTACAAGCCCTCATGAAGCTCCTTCCACTCATGAATCATAATTTAGCCTTCATGAATTTCATTACTTTTGTAATGCTTAGAAAATTTGGTTAGCTTTTATAGAATTCATGAACTTCTTCACACAAAAATACTTCACAAACCACCTTTGCGAATCTCCTTCGTAATTCCGAAGCCTTAATATTTTTGTTAAGCCTTACTCATTTTCTAAAGGAGGTATAGGCCTTTTTATAGGTGTTTCAACTAATTCCAGAACCTTCTAGCCACATCATCACCATTTCGTGCTACTCCCTATTTTCCACCGCGATGCTCCCTTTTTCATGAAGCTCCATATAAATTTCCCATTTATGATTCTTGTAATAACTATAGATATTTCTGTCAAAACCTTTATGCCACCGATATTCTCCATACCTTCATCGTTCATGGTGCTCATCGTACTCAAGGATCTCACTGTCAGAATCTTTATACCCTCTAGAATCACCCTTCGTGACCCCAATATTCGTGAAACACATTCATTTTATATATTTTTCAAAAGGCCTTCAAGGAAATACATATTTTTCAATGCTATTGAAATTATATATTTTTGACCCCAAAAATTTGGGAAAACACTGGGAAATGGCGTTACCATATGTACGCAATTTTCTGGACCGATTCTAGGGAATCCATTCCTCGATCTTTGGATCTTTGTCAACATTTCTATCTAATAACCTATCTAGATCTGCATAACATACCTTAGAAACCCTATTTTTCAACAAACACAATCAACCCAAAAATTCTATAATGTTACCTTAATGGATTTTCCCCAACAAAAATGATAAAAAATAGTTCTCTTATCATAATAAAACACAACATATAATTTAAAATGGGTTTCCAAATTCAAAATAATAGTTTAAAATATTTTATTTTAATCCTTAAACATATATTTGTTACTATTTTTTATAAACTTTTACGTCATTATTTTATCAAGATGATTTATTAAAAGTGATATTATTTTAAAAATCAAGTTTTTTACTATACACCCAAAAATAAACATTTTCAGAAATATCCCAAAAATTAGCCCTAATATCAATTGTTTCATGATGAATTTATAGATGAAGTTAATTATATATGGTTTAATATATAAGTTTTATAAATTTATATTTCAAATGAAAATAAAAAATATAAAGAAAAAACTATTTTATAGAAAAATATACTTATTAAACTTTAAGTGTTATTAATATTATTTCATATTAATTTCTAAATAAATGAGCATTAATATATTATTTCATAAAATTAAACATTACATATTATCACAATTTCTATTTATTTAATTACGTTTTTACACTTCTAAATTTCATAATTAATTTTCTCATTGTATTCTCATAATGTATTGTAATAAAATATATAGTAATTAATTTTAGTTTAGTGATGCATGTAACAGAAGTTATGAAATATAATATTATTTAAAATATAATTAGTTATAAAATATTATGATGATTTAGAGGCCCACTTTTCATCAAGATATAAACTAAGAGAGAGAGCGAGCATATAGAGAACCTTGATTTAAAATCCCATCCCTTTTCTATTTGATTTTAGTGCATTGATCCTCACTACTTGAACCCTGAGTAGTGTTGTATTAGAGATCAGAGGATATATGTTTGACCCTTAATAATAGGATGATCAACTCATATGAAGTGGAATTAGAGGTTACAAATCCATTATATTCAACTATAAACTGGTCATGGTATTAGTACCTGACACTATACATGAGTTTATATTTATTATTCGATATATATATTTAACTTGAGGTATCCCTTATGATTTATATATGTCATTCATGTTTATTTGGGAAGGATTGTTTCTAACACCACTTATTAGTTTTTATCACCACCACCTATTTTATCTTGGTATTCTCCATCATATAGATGCTCTAGTATTTTACTACTTTTTCGCACCTTACAATATTTTTGTATCCATTATTTATAATAAACAACTTAAGAGGTAGTGTTATTTCTATACACATAGTTTCAAGGTGGTAAAAATAATGGAAAAATCTTATATTCTTCTCTTTGTGATTTCCTTAAATGATGTGTAGTCATGTTAGTATTACATACCATATTTTATTTATATTTATATAAACAAAACAATTTATCTATGAAAATCATAACCACTATTATATGTCATTGATTTCTAGGATCTTGAATATGGTTTTTAATGTCAACAAAACCCATACCAATTGGTATCGAAGTGATCATATTAATAACAATGAGTAATATGATGTTTGAGATAAATAAATTTGATTGGGAAAATGATTTTAACTAGTGGTGTATTAAAATGAGTGTGATTTTGAATCCTAAGGAGCTCATTGATGCTCTTTGTGGTTCAAAAAAGAAAGTCACCATGGTGTCTGATGATGAAAAATCCACTTTTACTTATGTTCACGTGTGTGTTGATTTCCTTCATAAATATGATATTTTTATTTTGTTTTCTTTAAGTGATAAGGTTTTATATGAGGTCACCTATATATATAATGTTGTTGAAATATGGTTTAACATTAAAATATGTATATTAGTAAATCTTTTTTTGGAAAGATATATAAGATAATGATATTGTATAATATCAATCAATTTCAAAAAAACTTAAAATACCTTCTGTATCGCCCATTATAAAATTTGTAACCCTCATAACCTCATTATATTTCTTGGTTCACAAATCAAACCTTCCACCAAAATGAAAATTTAAATTCTCACTAAATCTTAGGACCCATATGGACATGGAGTGTTACACTTAAATCTAAAATGCATCCCAACACAAGACCAGTTTGATGATATTTTCACCAAGGATATCCCTAAGGAAAAATTTTTGATCTCAATAATAAACCTGGGTGTTCATCCCCTTCCACAACAGTAGTAATACATGGGAGGCACACCCCAATGAGCCATGTATTTTTTTTCAATGGGGGGGGGGGATGGCCCACAAGCATGTACTTAAAAAGTACCTTTATTTCCTTATCTATTAAAATTAAGTTTTTCTGTTTATCATGGAATGAGGGTGTGGGTTAAAGAGGTTATTTTATGGATTAAGTGGGAGTGGAATTTATCAATTGGAAAAAATGTTGCTTGTCACCGAGGGGTGGAATTCTGTAAAAAATATAACCTTATCTGGTTGTGTGGTGTCATATAGTTCTCTTAATGGATATGATTTTATTTATTAGTTATTTTATTTTTTGATTAGTTCTAAAAAATAATGGAGTTTATTTATAGTATTTGAATAGAGTTTCCAAAAAATCAAAAGGGGGATATTTGTTTACCCTTAGAGTTATTTATGAAGTGGTAATTGATTTAAATTTTTTTGTCAACTTTCAGGTAGAGATAAAATGAGGTATTTGAATTATATGAGTTGTTATTGATTTTTTATGGAATGTTCTTGAGTTGATTCTAGGTGGATTAGAATTACTCTAAAGAAATTAAATACTTATTTATAAATTTCTTGAACCATGATCTCTACTAAGTTTGGAAGTTTTATGGTTTCTTTACTATATCAAGATTGATTTATATTGTTTCTTATCAATCTCATAGTCAAAATATTTTACATGTAGTTCATCCATATTACCAATTTAGAGTATTATAATTTTACGCATATATTTGATCCATGTGGTCAATCCATTGATACAATTTCTTTTCTAATTTATAGTATCGATCTTCATGGATGAAAGTTTGTATATATGGTTGATTCTGTTGATACAATCACTTTTCTGCTTCACATGGTCAATCTTCATGGTTGATAGTTCGTATATATAGTTAACAGATAAAGTATGATTAGATGGTCACCTAACATGGTCAATTGATACTATCTATAAAATTATACTTATGGTAAATTCAAATGGTCACTTCATATAGTCAATCTTCATGGAAAATTATTTTCCTCATGACTAGTCATGTTCTGAGATATTTTTTTTATGCATTCTGTTGGGTAAAAATTTTAGTATCCAAAAATTTTTTATTGTAAAAAATTGACTATAATGACACTTTTCCAATAATTTATATCTTAAATATCACGGGCATGGTTAAAGCTCTGATTCAAGCCTACGTTTATATGAGTTTTAATGAGAATAAATGAGAAGGCTCATGGGATATTTTTATGGTATTTCCAACTTGATATTTGAAATCATGTCTCATGTTAAAAGATTATATTATTCAATAATTATAAATGCGGTCAACAATAATGGGAGTTTCCATTAATAATTATATAAATATATTTTTGAAATTGATTATAATATAAAATGGAAAAAGTTCGAAGAAAAAGGTGTTTGTAAAATGAGATTTAATCGATACTCTACTATTATAAAAAACTTCCCTATATTGAAGAAAACTGAGATAGAGATGATAGAGAAGGTAAGATAATTCTTGTCTTGATCATATGGACACTTTATGTTTAAGAGAAAGGATTTTGATTCATCCATGGATCCTCTTATATAATAATAGATCATCCTAAATAAGGTGACACTGAGATTTATCTAATTCTACTGCACACATACACATATGGCAGTCAAAGTATCTCCTGAAGG
Source organism: Viscum album (assembly GCA_963277665.1). Taxonomy (NCBI): domain Eukaryota; kingdom Viridiplantae; phylum Streptophyta; class Magnoliopsida; order Santalales; family Viscaceae; genus Viscum; species Viscum album. The sequence goes on from OY728139.1 coordinate 294,453,149, forward strand.
AGATTCAATCCTTAATTAAAAGGCATACTAAAGAAATCTAATGATCAGATTCATTCAATAGTGAGGTGAAAAGTTTCAAGGTTTGTGGTACTGGGGTAAAAAATTTCATTCTTCTTCTATTTTAATGGAAGTTCAGGGATATCACCTACCCTTACATAATACACGTCATTAGATAGATCATCAAAAGTAAATTATGAACACTTTCCCTTTATTTTAATCAATATTTTACTAATGATAATTAAGGTATCATAATCCAAAAAAAACTAGCAAGGATTAGTCTCTCTCATTGAGGTTAAACCTTACAAAATTATTGTGGGATACTTGAACATTATTTTCGTTGAATACAGGTGGTGAAGATAATTTAAGAGTGAATCAAAACTATAAAAAGTCACATTTTTATAATTTAATATATAAAATAAATTGTAAAAAGAACCACTAATTCACCCCCTCTCAGTGGTAAAATAATTTATATAGACACGTCAATAAATAACAGTGACAATTTATTCATTCTTGGAGCGCTAAAATTATCTTTTTAAAAATCACAAGATCCAAAAAATGGATTCAAATTTATTCCTCACATCTCTTGACATTTATTAGATAAAAAATGTTTAAAAAACGTAAATATAATACCCAATGAAATATGAATTAACATTAAAATGAATAAATAATACATTAATATCCAAAGTATCAACAATAACACTGAATGTTTAACCTAAATCAATCCATAAATAATTAATCCAAAAAATATTCAAAAAATTACAAACTAAATTTAAAACCCAAATATTAGAATTAATTGATCGCACATTCTCCCAAAATAAAAATGAAATTTATCTCCAAACAATATTAGTCACTCATAAAGTAACATACTAAAAATGTTTATTACCTAATCTTATATTCTCCAAAATATTCTAATATTTCTCAAAATAACCTAAATCAACATAAAATAGAGCTAAAAAAATAATATATGATTTTTAAAGTGAACTCAAAATTTATTCCTAAAATAATAGAAACCATTTTGACAAAAAATCCCATCATTCACAAAAATATATTTTTTAACTTAATCATATAACATTCCCAACGTAGTGGACTTAAAATAAATAACTTTAATCATTTATTCATCTAATACATCTTCATACACCATGGTTATCTGTATTTCATAAACATAAGTTACTGAAAACTATTTTCTAAAATATTTTTAATTTACTTAGAATAAAGTCACATAAGGCCTCAAAAGGGTATATATAATTTTAAACCAATGTCTCTAAATAATTTTTTGGATCCTTAAATAAAATACCACTACATAACAACTCAATAAACCCTATATGTTGACACATCAATCATTCAACTTCTTTTACAAATCATGAACTATGATTTTTCATCTTATTCCTTAAAACTTCCTTTATATAATAAAAAATGTGAATCATTTGAGAAGATTTATCAACCTAAATCTATTCATGTTTCAAACATTAAATATAAGACAAACTTTTAAAATATTATATACCTTTTATATTTTATTTGTAGTAATCTTAATCTTTAATAGATGGCCTTGCTAAATCTTTATTTATATGATCTTTCTTATCCCCTTTATCAGATTTCCTCCTTAGTAATCAATTTTCATAATGCCCATACTCCCTACATTTTAAAAATTCAAATGATAGATTATGAAGAACTTTATTCTCCCATATTTCACTAACCAAACTCTTTATTTTTCCTCATGAGTTTATTTATATTTTTCCTTCTTTTCAAAATATAAAACATCTTCCTGTTTTTATTAAAAAAATTTACTAGGTGCTTCTTCCCACATTCTTGAAACATAGGCAGCTGAATCTTTTTCCCTTCATGATCTTTATCACATTAACTTCAATGAAACTACAATTTTATCTTATTTAGAGTGTTATTAAAATTATATAGGTTCATGATGTTTATCATAAATAGAGAGAGTTTGTTAGAAATAACCATAAGATTCATTAATCCATCATCTATCGTGTTTAGTTTCCTATTAGGACAACTATTGGATTTCCATTCACACGCATTATAAAATTGGTTTGGATTGGTTCCATCCATTTACCAAAACCAAAATGGTTAGTGTGATTATATAAAATAATATCATAATAAACTATCTTATAAATATTATGATATCTATAATTATATCACCTTCTGTTCAACTCTTTCGATTCTTCCCAAAATAACAACCTTTAGGGTTATATAATACTTTTAACTTATAATTAAAAACAAATATATTGACACTTTAAGTCTTAAAAATATTTTAAATCACGATCATTAAATAATCATCTAACCCTATAAAGTTATCCAAACCCTTACCCAGACACAAATTTTGACAGCCAGCATATAAACAACCCATAATGAGGAGTTTAATATCAAGGATTTCAATTTATTACATTCCCATTATCATTTATATCTTTACCATTACATGAAAATATGGATACATCAACAAAAAATACATTTTATCCATAAAAAAAAATTCTTATGTTTACACTCCTATTTCATTCCTGGCACTTTTGCTTTATTCAAGGAGAGTAAAAACCGACCTTTCTATAGTTTATTTATATCCTTATTGAATAAAAAAAATATTTAAAAACATGGTTTTGTATAAAAAATTCTTATTAATAGATAAAAAAATAAAACTGTTATTCGATTTGAAATTCACGAAAAACTATATAAAAGTTTTCCTTTTTCATAAAAAAAAATTGAGGTCAAATAAACATTAACTTACTCATGAAATCAACTTCATTTCCCCAATTTTATAATAAAATAATTTCTTGCAAGAATAAATGAATTATTATATCCATGATGGTTTCTTGATAAAAAATAACAACTCCATAAATAATTCCTTGAAAAAACAACCATTCACTTGTTAAAACTCAAAAACTTTCCCGTATTCATAAACTCATTTTCTTACCTAATGAAATAATAATATTTCCATACAAACTCATATAAATAATAAGAAAAATATGCAGGGATATTGGTATATTATCTTTAAAATAACCCTTACAATGACCCTTATAAAGGAATAACCTTAATGGTTAATTACAACAAATCTCCTCAAGTGAACATATCATTACCCATTGCATTGAAGGGTTAGATCAGACCCACCCATAGTAATGTAAAATTTACAAGAAACATATAATGAAATAAATTCATAAAATATTTAATTTCTACTATAAAACATTTAAAAAGTTTCATTTTAACCTAAATGATAAAGTACATTCAATTATCTTATAAAACATGATGAAATGTACTTTCTTTTTTAAAATAGTTTAAAACATAAAAATTAACAGAAAAATGGGAGTATGAAATTATTTGAAAAACCATAGAAATATAGAGGGTAATATTTATAGAAAATAGTTTCTATGATTCTAGGGAGAGGTATTATTTCGGTAATCTAAAAAAAAGTAATTAATTTTTGAATTTTTGTAAAGAAAGTAAAAAATGACCTATATGGAAAACATTAAAAAAGATTCCTTTTTTATTTATTTAAAATAATTCAAACATTATTCGAAAAAATAAAAATATCTTAATTATAAATAATAAAGTTATTTAAACATTTAAAAGAGTATTGATATAGATGAAAAGTATTTTAAAATAATAGTTTAAAACCTTTAAAATAATTGTTTAATGAAAAATACCTTACCTTGGACTTCAACTTAGTCATTTTCTCTCTAAATTCACTATAAATATTTTATATTTATCATAAACATATATTATAACCATATTTTTATTTTTATTTTTTTATACCATTCACATATAATTTCTTATTACCCATTGATTAACAATTCTTTGTTAAAATCAATGTTTAATTGTTAATTTTCCTATTTCCCATCCATGTTTTTATTTTGATTTTTTTATCCTTAAACCTTGGTGACAGTTTTATATTTCCTTATGGTTAACTTTACATATCCCAATCCTTTTCTAATTTTTACAGTTTTTCTGGAAGTTATCCCCTTGATTATAGGCTTGTATACACTTTTTTAGAATGACTCATATGTTAGAGTATCTAACTCTCACATATTCTAAATAATCACTATGGATACTTTTACGCATTAAAATAACTTACAAAAAATTCATCTTTTAGAGGATCAAATAGTTTATCAAATATCAGTTGCTCTTAAAATTGATTTAAATTTTTGAAAAAACACATACTCAATGTGGGATTTTTTAAGATGATTAAAAAATAAAAAACAATTAAAAATTAATATTCCATCCATTAAGAAATTATATATCACAATAACTCCAAGTATCAAAAATGAATTAATATCCCTTCTATTATAATTTTTGTACGGATTAAATAATTTAAATAAATAATAATATAATAAATTTATAATCTCAATCAATTTCCCCATACTTAAACCCTCTACTCCAAGGTAATTGAACATAAAAAATATTACCCAATAATAATTCCCAAAACTAGATAATCTATATTTCTTTTTCAATAGCTTGGTCACTCAATCATATCATGCCTCTTCAATATTCTTTATTACATTTTATCCATTAGGTAAATTTAATTTACTCCCACCTTTCCAACCCCAAAACTATTTTTTCTAACTTTCTAGAAAAAATTTCTCTCCTCACACAATTTATGAATTTAGAAGATGTTTTTATCACTAAAAACACATGGACAAGTTAATATTGACCTTCTAATTTTTAAAATCTCCACCCTATGAGTCATATAAATGTGCTTGTAATGAGTACTTTTTAGGTTTATAACATATATAAGGTTGGTTATGTGAAAATGTAAACTTTTATGAGGTAGAATGAGTATTTTTTTCTCTAATATGAATTAAAACATATTATTTCTAGTTTCACTAAAGAATGATATCCTCACGCATTTCCATTTTGAAATTATTTTTCCCTAACACCATACATATTCTCATGGAAATATCACATGTGAGTCACTTTATCAATAGTAAATATATGTTCTCTCTATTTCCTTAAATAATTTTTTTCTCTTCTATTTTAGTATTTTTATCAATCATTCATAGATTTTAATTTTGAATATATATAGTGACCTTTGAAATAAATAATTTTATCTAAAATTAATTGCCCAAATTTTTATAGATCATTTCACTTCCATGATATCCGTACTTGATTTTTCCCATATATACACACACTCAAATAACAACTTCTTTCTAAACCCGCTCCCACAAAATCCTTCCCCACACTTATGTTCAATTAAAACCATGGATTTAATAATTGATAATTTTGGTTAGGTGTTTAGGCATATAATGTGTTCCCTTAATAATGGAATTGATAGATGCTTTGGGATAACATGGGTAAGCTATCAAGTAAGGATATAATAGATGTTTTTTTAAAATTGTTTTTTTAAACTAAATAAATCCTTGATCATTTTAAACACAATTTCCCCAATTCTATAAGGTTTTTACTATAATTATTAGAAATTTTTTTTTATTTAAGCACATATTGGTTCTATCAGGAATTGAAGGAATTGTTAAGAGGTTTTCTAAAAATATTTTATAAGCTTCATAAGAAGGTGATTTTAAAATTTTATAACATGTTATAACATGTAGTTTAAGGATTAGTGGTCTTTTAATGAATTTACCAATATTTGAATCTAAAACATAGTTTATATCCGATTTCATCTAATCTATTTTTCCCAGGAGAAATATTTTTTGTACAATTTCTATATGACCCAAAATTAACGATGTATTAATTTTGAACTAAATCATGTGAAAAACACCCAAAAAATGAAAAATAAAAATGCACAAACATACACTCAACAATCCCATTCTAATAAAGGTTATTTCTCCCCCAACACTTATTTTTTACCATTTCCTATTTTTTCAACCGTTTTAAGTGAAAATTTGAATGGGAAAAGTATAATCAAAGCATAAACAAGTGATAAGGTCACAAACAATCCATATATGTACTCATCATGTGAAAAAAGAACCTATTTAGATGAAGTTTATTAAAAAAATTCCATGAATAGATTCAATTGATGACCTTTGATAATAGACGGTTCATTTTCCTTAGTTATTTAATCTATTCTGTACCAAAAGAAAAAAACATTAGTTATAATAAAAGGTCTATATCACTTAGATTTAAATTTTACATGAAAAATACTTTTCATAGAATCAAGCAAGAAAACCATTTATCATTTATTAAAATCCTTGATAATAATCAATTCATCATGAACATATTTGGTTTTGTCCATAAAAATATTATAGTGTTTGTGATTTATTCTAACTCATGAAAGAATAATATACTTTATTTCCCAGATTCAAATATATTCTTATTTTAGCTCTATAAAGGCCAAAAATATTTATGTTAATATCCATGGTCATGTGAAAACCTCTTTATAAAATTAAATAAAATGCAATATTTTTAATAGAGTTCTATCACCAGTCTTATAAAAGGAAATATGATCATCTATTCTCAATCCAAAATCCACTTGATTTGGATATAAAATTTTATATATAATGTGTTTGATCATATAATTTGATAATAAAACCATGCCTTTTTTAGGGTGATAATGAGAAAAAAAATTATGATGAACTCCACTTGTTCTAAAAAAATCCTCTTTGTAACATCATGTTTTTAATGATTTTTTTTAATAGATTAAATTTCATTGAGGGATTTCATTTCTTGCTACACCATGTTATGATTACCTTATATGAAAATAGTGTTAATATTGTGCTACAAACAACACTTAGATAATATTTTGGTACACGAGACATGGGTTTGGATTTTGTTACGTTAGATGCAAGAACATGTTTTTCCAAATTACAGTATACTATTAATAATATTATTAAAATATTAATATAGTTATAACCTAAAAATAGTAATTTTTTTTATGAAAATGGCTAAATAAATTATGAAAATTTGGAAACCAATTAATTAGAAATGAATTTAAGAACTATTTGAAAATAAAGATATTCTTTTTCTTGAAAAAAACTATTTTTCTGTGCAAAAAAACATTTTATATGAATTAATTAAATAAAACAGTTTTGAGGAATGATATTAATTATATATATATATATATATATTATATATCTATTTAATTTTTTTTCATGACATGATATAGGAGTAAATCATAATTTACCTAAAAAAATATGTATTTTTCTAAAAGGTAATTTTACCAGCTTTTATTGGAGAAATTATTTTAAATATAATTTCAGAAACTTTTATAAATTATATTTGAAAAAATATACTTCATTTTTTAAATCATAATCTCAAATTATTGAAGGGTTCTTTTTTTTGGATTTTTCTGAAAGGTTTCATTTTTTGATGAATAATGACAAATACTAAATTTTAATTGAAAACCGTCTTTTCACTTAATTTTTTATAGAGTATATTTATATTTTAAATTTGTTTTAAAGTATAATTAGATCAAATATACTTAAATTAATCCTATTTAGTTCATTTTAATCAATTTCACATTGAAATTGGATTTAAAAACATTTTAATCTTTTGGGATTTTCTATTTAAAAACCTACTTTCTCAACACATCTGTTAGATTATTTTAAAATAATCTAATACTATTTATATGTATTGAATTTATAAAAATGGATTAAATATTTAGAATCAGAATAATATATAATATTTAGTAATGTAAATTTAGTTTTGACAAAAAATATCAGTGAAAAAAATTAAAATTAATTATAGGGACTAAGGTATAGACGTGTTTACTTAGTGGTAAATCTTAAATAATAAGGAACATAAATTACCCAATACTTGTACAAAACATATTTAATGGACATATTTAGACCATATAACCTATTTTATCTAAATTGTTTCATTATTTTAGGAACACAAGGAAAGGTAAACCTCCCAATATATTTTTCCTTTTTGTTATTTACAAAAATTCCACCCCTACTATAATTGGGAACTCACTCTCCCCAATCACACCAATAAAATCATTTGGATCAAAAAAACACTAAAAAATAACTTTTAAACATCCCTAATCCCATTATAGAATCCAAACTTTGGGCAATAAGCCAACCAAGTAAGTCGCATGGTGCAAACCCGGAAGAGTTTCTTGAAGAAGAAGTATTGTTCAATAATGTTCATTTTTTCTTTGTTTGATTCTCTTCACACATAAATTATTCTTATAACATGATTATATAATAACCTAATTATCATTAACATAATTATATGACTATGTTTAATTAATTAATTATAACTTCATAAAATTCTATAAAATGGGATATGCAATCATTATTCCTGTGTTAGGAAGACTACCGCATCACGAACCGATGTCGTTCGTTCTTATATTAACACCTTTAAAGGTTGGAAATAATGATGGGAATTATATTTATATTTGATATATACATTTTATATTCATAATTATTGAATTAATATATAACAGACACCTTTATGCCATCCATTTTGTGAGAATATGATAAAGTTGTTCATGTGTACGATATAATATCGCCCCGTGAAGCGATCTGATCCATTCATGCTTAACATGGAATTGATTAAGGATGAGTTTAATATAAATATTAACCATATATAAAATTATAATTATACAATAATGAATATATATATATATATCATTTAATTTTCTTTCTTTCAATATGAAAAGAAATTGGAAACAACGTTCATTCGTATGTACAACCTACAGTTTCCATGAACAATATATTTCATTTAACATTTATATATTTTATATATTATTATAAATAAATAAATATAATAAATATGAATTATATTTATATCATGTTTCAAATTCCATAAATAAGTAAATCATGATCAAATTATGAGGACAAAAAGTGACAAGTTAGAACATATACGAAAAAGTGGTTATTATCCAAAACATAACATTAATGAGAAATTGTTAATAAAATAATAATATAAACTAATAATAAAATAATATATAGTATTATATATATGAATATGGTTTTATGGTTGATTCATAATAAACTTATATTTATTATATAGGAGGTTTGAAAGTGTATGAAGGAATTCAATACTTACGGTGAGGGGATTTCTAGTCTCAGTTTTATTTCCATGAGACTTATGCCGTATTCACCACTAATTTGTTTTGGGTTATGTATATAATATCTAATTTCATGTTATATCATGAATTTAACATATTTAATGATATAAAATTTTTCAATCGACTCTATTATTTCATATATCTCACGATTTAAAAGTTACTCAAGTTGTAATGGATTTCGGCCTCACTTTTGTTTTCTATGAAACAGAAGCCATGTTCATCACCTAATTCTTATATGTGATGTTTATAATACCCATGGATTTATTTTTTATTCTTATAATTAAAATTATTCGGATTTATATATCAACTTTTAGGTATATATTTTATGGGATTTTTGGTTAAAACGTTACCAAAACGGTAAGATAATTTTGTATAAATTTTCCTTCTTTGCGACACATGTTATGTTATACACCCATATTATTTTAAAAGGTGTGTATACTACCACTTTTAAATACAATATCATGAATCTTGTTATTTTCATGATATTTTAAGATGTGTATAAAGTTATCATCTTATGTAGATTATGACTCAAATTTACCAAAGTGGTAGTATTTTTTGATACAATATCATCATTTATCGTGATTGTTTATGATTATGCTTCTAATGTAGAAATATCAAGATCTAACTCTCAAGAATTTTCATTAATTTAATTATCCTATATATTTTCTAGATATATTTAAGTCATGTTACCATTTTTAACTACTTGGTACTTAAGATAATTAAGAAAATGTTTTTAATTAAATAAGACGTTATTTACCAATTTGGTTAGAAATCTGTTTTCTTCCAAAACCATGTTTTATAATTTTTTTTCAAAAACGTTTTTAAAATAACTTTAAATATAATTTTCATGGAAAATTATTTTAAAAATGATTTATGTTTTATAAATTGTTTTAAATTATTTTAAATGTTTCCTTTATGAGTTTCAAAGGTTATATTTAAAGAAAAAGGTTTTCATAATGATTTCTTTTTAAAATAGAGTTTTTCAAATGTGGAATGGATATTTTCACCAATATATATTTTAAAAGATTTTTCAAAATTATTTTACATATAAGATTACATATTTTTCTATTTCCTATGCCTTATTGGGGACATCATCCAAGTATACCATTCATATTATTTTTCTAAATGGTTTATGTTTTGTTGTTATGACCTTTATGAATCATGTTTCTCTTCCACAGGTAAAACCATGATGAAATTTTATAAAACAAACTTCTTTTAATGGCTTATTATATATTGAATTGTGTATGATTCCCATTTAATTTCATGGGTTATGATATGATGAATTTTTATGATTTATGGTACACATGTGTATGATTTTCATCACGTAACGGGTGGGACTTATATCGCTGTCCAATGAATTGGGTAAAGATTTATATATCTCATGATATAGACATGAATAAAATGGTAAGTGAACTAAACTCCATAATACAGGGCTGGAATGGGAGTGAACCAAGTTCATTAATATAGGGATATAATTAGGGGTGGTGGTGTGTCCCTCCCAGGAGGTGTAGCAGCCTATGTGTGAACCTGATTACATGTTCACAATGTTATGTGTGAACCTGATTACAATCTAAAAATTTCATGAGTGAACATGGTTATAAGTCTATAAGTTTATGCATGGTTCTTATTTAATCTACGTTAAATAATGAGTGAACCTATTTCTATTTGCACATATTCACAATGCTATAAGGTGATGTGTATTCCATGACTTCCATGTCTCATTCTAATGTTATGATCTCATGGATCAATTTATTTGATTATCTTATGATTAAGGTCTTATGCATCACCAATATTTATTCCACGAATCATGATTATGATATTTTATATGAATTGCATGGTTTTCAAATGTTATGTTCATGTTCCCATACCCTTATGTTCATGCGATTCTTATTTATCTTTCTTATTTACCCTTACGAAGTATCTGAGCTTACCATTTATTTTGTTTCCTTTCCCTAGGTTGTGAATAATGATTTAAGTTTGATATATTTGTGAATATTAATAAAGGGAAAAATATTTGTGGGATACATTGAAGATCTTTCAGCAGACTAGAAGACTGTGTTCCATGTTTCAAAAGGCACTAAACTATTACGGTCCTCATACATGTGTTTTTGTAATGTAATGTATATTTATCTAAAAATATGAAATATCCATATATGTTAAGGTTGGGTCACTATAGTTGTTATAAAAGGAATGGTTTAGTCAACATTTGTAAACTAGGGTGAGAAAACTTTAGTATGATCCATGGGGACAATTCTAGGGATATGTCTTGGAATGTCTCTATGGTTAAGTATAAGGGTGAGTCAAAATTTATGAAAATGGACTAGAATTTTGGAAAAGGTTTGAGAGTGTGGTTTTCTAGAAATACCTCCTTTTCTGGATAATAAAAGTGTATTTGGATCTAGTAAATATGTCCCTAGGGGTGACAACCCCTAAAAAATAGTTTTGTGATACCCTCGATTGGGAACTAGTGTATGAAAACCAGTATTGCCCCACACGTGGTTTGAAACTCCTGAGGGATATGCTTTGGAAGTTAACAAAATCTTTATGAAACATCATGAAGGATTTAAATAGAAGTTTAGTATGAATAACATTTGATAAACCTAATTTTTTATAGATTAAAGAAGAAATCATTATGATTTAGACATCCTATATGTGATTTTTAATGATTATACAGTTCCCCACAATGATCAATGTTGCTCACACTATGTTTTTGGTTTTAATCAATGGTTAGAACCTGAAGGAACCAAGTTAATGAATAATGTAGTGGAAAATGAAATAATCATCCTTCTGAGAAAATGAATTTTATTAGAGTTGAAATGAAAAACCTCATCAATATGATCACACAACTTTATCAAGTTATGAGTCATGGTTAACCTCCAAACAAGGAAAGGAGGTAAAAATTCTCTGTTGAGTCTTTCATAAGTTGGTGCACACCTTCTTTCAACTGTTATGTTGATCTGTTAGTTACTGAATAATGGATCAGTCCCATTAAAATGATATTTTACATTCTCAAGTGTTTATAGCATGAAAAGGACACTTTTGATGTCTATCATATGGAAGTTGAGGTAGACCAATGGTTTAATATTACCAAGAATTCATGGAGATAAGATAAAATTGTATCCATGTATTATGATGAGTTCATGAACTTATTTTTTAATAAGTAATTTACTTATATTCTTTGTATGAAGATGGAGAAGGAATTACTATATCTTAATTTGAGGATGGTGAATTTCTTGTTCCCATGAAGTATATTTTACAAGACTTACGTGGTACTCTTTAAGTATTACAATTCATCATGAATGTAAGGTTGACCAATTCTTCAGTGGAGTGAAACCAAATCACCAAAGGGAATTATCCATAAGGGGATTTTGATGCTATGAAGAAATCATTTGATGTGCACTAAAAGTGGAAATTAAATATTAAAACCCTCTTGGTTATGGTAATAAGAAAAGGAAAATGGGTTTACATGTAAATATAATGATATTTCACATGGAGGGAAGAAAAATTTTCAAACTCCAACTTTCCAAAACTATGGGAATGATAACTTAGGTGATTTTTTAGAAGTAATAATAATGTTTTTAAAATATGGGAATCCTAGACATCAAGAAAAATAATATAAAAGTTATGTGAAGAATAAAATTAACATAATTACTAGAGAGGGATGTTAATAGAATACACCACCCACACTTCAGTGTTTCAAGTGCATGGATTTTGTGCATTCTGAAAATACATTCCCCAATCTAAGGGATAATATTGATGATAATCTAAAAATACCTTTGAGGACAAAGGATAATGAGAAATTTTATGACATCCCAATGATTGAATTGAATCATGATAATTAGGGAACACTTATCCTCCCATCCTTAGTTGGGTAATTCCATGTCTTATTTTGTATGAACAACCCCTATGAAAATTTTATTGTTCATCCACTAGTAAAAGTTCTTGTAATTATCTCCCTCTATAAGGATTGTGGAATAATAAAATCACATTTGATATTATATCAGTACAAGGATGGAACCATTTTATACGAAATTGATTTTGGGTATAAGATAAGATCATATTTAAGGAATAAAAGAAGAATTATATTTTGGCGGGGTTATAAGGTTAACCATTTATGAAATTGTTTGAGGTGACCATTGGATGAGGGTTTTAAAATTAACATATTACTTCACCATATAAAGAATTGTGAATTTTGGATTACTTTTGATAGCCTTATTTCCTTAATGATAACAAATTTTAGATGCAATGAATTATAATTATATTTAGGGATTTTATGATATGTTATTGATTCAAGAATAAAAAATTCAACTTCATTTTTTGAGTGAGAGATGAAGTGGAAATTGATCAAGGAACAACCAATGGGTGAGGTTGTGTATATGAAATTGAATTAAATCAATTAAGTAAATCTCCTTGTGGAAATTCTTCAACTTTAGGAAAATGGTCTTGAATTGTTTTTCCTATCATCATAAGTTTTGATGATATCAATGACCTTTTCCAAGTATCTTTAGTTTATGTCTTTTTGATAGTTAAATTTCTCTTTACTGTGTTCTATATCACTCTACATTAGTATTTGTGTGTTTATTTTTTCTTATGTGTCTATGTTTGCACTTCTCATCTATGTTATCCTATTTGGAAACATACTTATGTGTTACATTGGGTAACCATTATGTTTTCAACATTTCATTTTTAAAGTATGTTTTAGTATTCATTTTTACAATGTGTGTTTCTATGAAATTAAATTTCAAGTATTAAACCTTTGATGACCCAGGTGAATTTTGAAGGAAAAATCCATTTTAAGGGGGGTGGAATGTAACATCCTGTGTTTTTATGAAATAAATTCTTTCAAATAAATTAAATTTCCTTGATTTATTGCATTGAATGATACACTAAATTATATTTTATTTATACACAAAACCAATTTAATATTGCTCTACACAAGGTACTTAGATTATCTTTTAGTACACATGACACTATGTTTGGCTTGTGTCACACATAATGCCGAGTTCATTCGACAGATTACATTACACACAAGATCAAGTTTTACCGAAATACAATATACTATTAACAATGTTATTAAAATATTATTATAGTTATCACTTAACCATTGTAATTGTGGTTATGAAAAGTTTTAAATAAATTATGATTTTTTTTGCTACAAATTAATTTGAAATGAAAGTATGAACTATTTGAAAATAATGAAATTCTTTTTTTAAAAAACATTTATTTTTCTACAAACAAACACATTTTAACTCAATGAATTAAACAAACCATTTTTTATGAGTGATTTTAATGATATATATATATATATATATTATATTAACTAAACTATTTAATGTTATATTATTTGTTTTCTAGATAAGTTATAATAATAAATTTGATTTTATGCAAAAAAAGATATATTTTTCTAAAAGGTAATTTTACCGTCCTTTAATGGAGCACTTATTTTAAGACTATTTTTTGAAAGTTTTAGAAATTATATTTGAAAAAATAAACTTAATTTTATAATGTGTGTGGTAAAAATTATCTTTTGGTGTTTTTTTTTTCAATTTTTCTAAAATTTTTATTTTTTGATGAATAGTGAAAAATACTAAATTTTAATTGAAAACCACCTTTCACTTAATTTATTTATAAGGTTAAATTATATTTTAAATTTTTTTTAAGTTTAATTAGATAAATTATACATAAATTAATCCAAATTATTTCATTTCGACCAATCTCACATTGAAATTGGATATAAAACCTCTTCAAACCTTTTAGTTTTTCTCTTTAAAAAACCACTTTCTCGACATGATTGTGAGATTGTTTTTAAATTAATTTCTATGAACTATGTGTTTTTAATTCATCAAAATGGATTATATATTGGTATTAATAATAATTTATAATTTATATTAATATTAATATAGTTTTTGAGAATAAATATTTGTGAAATCTATTAAAATTATTTATAGTGATTAAGGTTAAAACGAGTATAATTAGTGGTTAATATTAAAATATATGGTGTTTAAATGAAAAAAACCTTTTCCAAAACCTATTGTAGGGTAATATTTATACCATATACCCAATTTTATAGATAATAGTTCATTATTGGAGGAATATGAGGTAAGGGAGACCTCCCAATAGTGTTTAACGTTTTGTTATTTACAAGAATGCCACTCCTCCTCCACTATTAAAGGGAACTCACTATCCCCATTTTTCTCATATCTCAATCCAATTTTATCAACAAAAACCTTCCAAAATCTCTTTAAAAATTTCCTACCCTTTTGTTAGAAGCCTAATGTTTGGAATAAATCCTTCCAATGAAGTCCCTTGGTGTAAACCAAAAGAAGTTACCCGAAGAAGTGTTAACATCCATCAACATGAATTTCTGTTTTATTTCCTTGTACACCACTTCAAATACTATTATTAAATTATTATATAACACAAACCTACATTAGTTTTATTTTTTGAGAATACGATAACATCATTCTTGTGTACGACATACTACCTCCTCGTGAAGCGATGTGATTAATTGACGCTTTACATGGAACATATTAAGGATGATATTAATATACATATGAAATATATATGAAATAATAATGATACTAAAATTATAATATATATATATATATTATTTAGTTTTATTTTATTTATTATTTCAAGAAAATGGAAACAATTTTCACGCGTACGTACGACCAACCGTCTGCATGAACGATGTATTTCATTTCCTTTTTATATATTTTATAGATTATTATAAATACATATATAATGAATATATATGATATTTATATCATGTTTTAAATTCTGTAAATAATGAAATCATGATCAAATGACTAGGACAAAAAAAACTCCGAACATATACGAAAAACAAAGCGATTATTACCTGAACGGAAAATTTAACGCGTAATTGTTAATAAATGAGTAATTTAAAATCATTATAAAATAACATATGATATTACATATATTAATATTTTTAGGTGGTAGATTCATAATACACTTATATTTATTATTAAAGGGGTTTTAATTTGTATGTATACATTAAACACTTAAGCTAACAGGATTTCTAGTATCACTTTTATCTCTACAAGACTTATTCTATATTCACCACTAGTTTCTTTTATGTGGTGTATATAATACCCTATGAAATGTTATATAATGAATTTTATATATTTAATATAATGAACCATTCCTAACGTATATATAAATTACATAACTTTTTTGGAATAATTAAAATATTACAAAAATAGACACCCATAGACCGTATTAATTTAGTTCCTTTGGAAACATGGAAATGTTAAAACCAGTACATAAATGAGAAATGTTATCTCCCACTATGTTTTTATTGACTGGAACACTTATTAGACACTTCAAACATAATATTTATCTTCATAAACTAAGGAAGGAAACATAAAAACGGGTGATATTAGAAGCTCAGTAAATGTAAGAAAGGGAGACATGTAAGCATAAACATGAACATAGGGGTATGAGAATGTGATTATAACATTAGAAGATTAAACACTATATATCATAAGATTAGAAAAAGGAATCATTTCATAAAGCATGTATGTTCATAAGACATCAATCATAAGGAAATAAATAACTTAATCCATGAAATAAAATCAAAGGAATAAGATATGTAATTCTTTCATATATAAACATGTGATATTATTCAATATAAGCCAAGACGCAAAGCTAGAACTTATCCGGGCACTTAATGGGAACTTCACCTACTGGGTGGGACACACCATGATCCCCTGTATCAGTTATTTACTTAAAAGTTATCAGGTTTTTCCATCTTTCCATAATGGGTTGGGTTTCACCATCTTCCATCTTCATGGTGACTACACCTGCTGGGAGGGGCACACCACCATCCCTAGTCATAGTCCTTTCCTTATAAGGGATTGAGTTTCACCATATCCATATAATAGATCAAGCCCATAAACTTTATTCCCATCATGATCTCATGAAGTATAAATCTTTAACCAATGAATTTGAGGTATATATAGGGCCCAACCATCTTATAATAAAATCATTCATATGTGTACCAAATGTTAATAAAACTTTCATCACATTATGACCCATAAAAAACATGGTTTCTATAAACCTTAAATCAAAAAACATGAAATAAAATAGATATCATTAACATTTTATCACATAATAACCTATAAAAAATAGATAGTTTTCACAATCATTTTATCAGTTCATATCTCGTGAAATGAAGTGGGTTTCAAAATCGTATAACCCATGGAAGGGAAACAGGTGCAATTTGAATCATTTTATAAAAACATATACCATCTAGGAAAGAATTAGAATAGAATATATTAATCATTTCCTATAATTTCATGAGTAAATTTAACATATGTTATCTTAGATAAAAAACTTAGAAGGATATTTTGAATACATTTATTGAGGTAGACATTCATTCTTCTTTAAAAAAGGATATTTTAAAAATAAAACCACATAAAAACCATTTTATTAAAAATATTCATGAAAATTATAAAGAAATATTTGAAAATATTTTTGAAAAATTTTTCTTTAAAAAAATATAATTAGATCTTGAAAAGTTTTTGAAAAACTTTTTCCTTTTAAACCTATAAAACAATCTTGAAATCATTTTGAAAACATTTTTCCTTGAAAACATAAAAAAGAAGATTAAAAACCCTTTAAAAATAGGTTTTCCTTGAAAATAAATTGAAATCACATAAAATAAGCTCTGATATCAATTAAATCAGTTTTTTTGTAAACAAATATTTTAAAAATATATAAATGATTTTTTTTAAAATAATTTAAAACTATTTTTCTAACATAAAACATTTTTGAAAACATTTTTCTCTAAAAAAATACTTTTAAACAAAAAATTTCCCAAATATTAAGAAAAATATTCTTTTAAATAAAAATAATATTGTAGTCTTTTAAACTAAGCTTCAAGTTAATGATGGTCGTGATGATGGGTAAATCCGTACATGTTGAACATTCAATTTTAACTATAAAAAGTTTAGAAAAGTGACTCGTTCGAAAAATGCCAAGAAGATTGCTATTTTGAAAATTTTTTGTTTAAAAGGTAAAACATTGGTAAATGGTTCTCTTAAATATCATTGTAGAATGGTAGAATATTTTTTTAAACCTTTTAGAGAACGTGGTTTTTAAGGATCATAATTATCCGACCAAAGAGAGAGGTAAAGTCGGGCTTTATTAAAAACAATTTCTTGATCATATTATGTACCAAAGAGTGAAATTTTTTTACCATTATGTGGATATAAAATAAATAAATATAGGTTAATAAAACTCATGATATTTCTTGAGTTATAGGTGGTAATAGTTCATCAATGGGAGTATATTTATAAACAATCTCGGTAAATGGTGAGATTGTAGCTATAAACTGTTAGTAATTTAGTAGCTTTGAATCATAACATAATGGAAAGGATTAAATTATAGGAAGATTAAAAAATTATTAATAGATGTATATTCATGATATAACATGTCAAATGGAGTACATAAACCTCATGGAATAATATAGGTGTATAACATGGCATCTGTCTTAAAGAAGGAAATTTGAGACAAAAAACTTTTCGGATTTAGTAACTTTTTAAACATAAAACCCATGAGATAAAGATCATAAAATGGATATTTAAATACCAATAAATTTAATTATACTATTAATATAATACATTCATGGGTAGTATATATACCACATAAAATAATGAGTGGTGTATAAGGCATGTATCTGAAGGAAATTAAAAATGAGATAAAATTCCTTTACCATGTGTATTGAATCTCATCGCACTCCTTCAAACCTCCTATATAATAAATATAGTTTTATTATAAATATATCAGTGAAACATATTTTTATATCTAATACCATATATGGTTTTATTATGACTTTATATTTCCCTCTTTTTAATAATTCTATTTCATGTTTCCACTTCGGGTAATATTCGCTTTGTTTTTCACATGTGTATTAATTTGTTTTATCTTTGATCCTTATACTTATATCATGATTTAGAGAATATAAACCATGATATAGATGGCTGGTATATTTATTGTATATGTATTATAATAATCTATAGAATATTAAATTATGAAATGTAATACACTGTTCATGGAGACGGTAGAACGTACGTACGAATGAACAATGTTTCCATTTTATTTTCCTATTGAAAGAAAGAGAGTAAATGAAATATATTTATATATATATATATGATTATTTTAG
Organism: Viscum album; assembly: GCA_963277665.1. Taxonomy (NCBI): domain Eukaryota; kingdom Viridiplantae; phylum Streptophyta; class Magnoliopsida; order Santalales; family Viscaceae; genus Viscum; species Viscum album. The sequence continues at coordinate 294,472,306 of OY728139.1, forward strand.
TAGCATTATTATATAATAAATGTAATTTATGTTTACTAAACCCATATTTAATACATTCTATGTAAATTGTGAATGAATAACATCTCTTTGAGGGGGTGGTAGTCCACACTTGCTCAAACGAAATTATCATATTTACACAAAATGGAAAGTATAAAGATATGTGTTGTAAAATAATTAAATAAGATTAAATACATAATAAATATATTATATATAATATATAAATAGTGTTCCCATCATAATTACCAACCATGAAAGGTTATAAAGGAAGAATGAATAACCATCATTTTGTGAGGCGGTAGTTCTCTATACACATAAACAATATGTTTGTTACCCATTTGAATGAAGTTTGTGTAAGTGTAGGTAAAAACATTTGAATAAAAAAATCTCAATATATTTAGGATACATGTTTTGTTTTATTAGCATTGAATAAAGATAATTGAGGTGGTGGAGAAATAAAATAAAAGAAAGAATCTTGATGGAGGGTGTTACCTCTTAATCGACTAACTCCTTTTGGTTTGCACCAAAGGGATTCCTTGGGTGGATTTTTGACCAATTATAGGATTATAGGGAGAATTTAGGGTTGTTGGGGTGTGAATTGGGAAGATATTTTCCAAACCTAAGTGGTTTTATATCTTTGAATAATGTGGAGAGTGCTTGTATATTTATAGTGGAGGATGCGGGACACTCTTTTAAATACCAAAATGTATTCATTAATGGGAGGTCTAATTTACCTAACGGGCCTCCAAAAATATACATATACTGGTTTAAAGGGGAATAATGGTTGAGAGAAACTTCCAACACTTGAAAATATGTGCATTTTAATAATTTGGTTCCTTAGATTCTAAGATTCCTTAATTTTAACATTTTGGTTTTTATTAAAGCATCTAATTTTCTAACATAACTAATTTTACCATTACATCTAAAATAAAGTGAGATTTATTCAAAAATATGAATCCATTTAATTACTAATATTATATCTTATTTTTAAAGTAAAAAGTCCCATGTTTTTTGTAAATTAATTGTAAAAAAAGTGCATGTGACTCACTAAAACATTTCTTAAACTCAGACCGTGCTAACAATGTTCTACAATCTATGGGTCAATAATTTAATTATAAAAGATCATTTGGTCCATTAATTGACCATATTTTAATTCTATTAATACCTAAAAATAATTTTGTAGAATATAGGATTTTTATTAATTTTAAATCATTTAATAAAATATCATTTTTTTGTAAAATAAAATTAATGTCAAGTTTTCTATTATTTATTTAATTTTAAAAGTAATATATCAAAAAAATATTGGAATTCAAATATATGAGGTTTACAGCTATGTAACATGATATATTCATCATAAAAAATAATTCAATAAATTTACTTCAATTTAAATTTTTATAGTATCATTTTTTAAATAAATAATCATTATTTTGGCCTTTCTTAAGAATTTTATGTAACTAAATGATATCTAAAAATTAATAATAAATTTTTATAATAAAAAATAACCTCTTTGTAATGACCAAAAATTTTATAAATTTAATTTAATCATTCTTATAGTTATGTGATATAATATTACTATTCAAAAAAAGATTATGAACACAATAAAATCCTTATAAATGATGAATGAATGAAATAAAAGGTATTTTTACAAGTTAAGGAACCTATACCAATGAAATAGTAACTTGAAATTTGGAAGAGTAATGCGACCCTTATGAATAGTAAACCAAAAAATGAATAGTAACCTCACAAATGAATGTATAAATAAAATTTATCCATCTTATAAGTGATAATATGATATAGTTATATCATAGTATAAGTAACTAAATATTTTAAGTTTTATTAATTAAATTTTAGTATATTTGTAAGTTATAAAAATTTAATTACAATATTATGATTAATTTGATAATATAAATGAAATATTATTTTATATAAAATTTTTCCTAAATTAAAATTTTGAGATCTTTTGATTTTAAGATAATTTTATGAGATCTTTAGTAAATTTTCAAAGTGTTAAAAAATCAGTTATACTTTTAAAATCTACAATTTATAAGAAAATGATGGTTTTAATTAAAAATTAAATTAATCATATTTAGATAATTATTTTCATAAAATTTAACTAATTTTAAATTCTTTATGTTGAAAAATGTTTAGGGTGAATTTTTGGAATTTTTATGAAATACTTGAATTTTGGATAAATAGTAAAATACGATAATTTACGATAAATGCGAAATACATGAATTTTTGAGTCATTGTTGATGTAATAATGATGTTAGAAAATTAATCTTGAACCATAATTTATTATTTTAATATATTTAGAGATAAGGTTAAAACTATTCATAGTCTTGATCTAATATAATAAACTAATGAATATAATAATGTGAAAACACCTGTCTCCTCCACTATAAATACCACCCCTCACAAATATCAAGCTTTTAACCTTACCCAAATTTTTTCCAAACCTATACACAAGACCATATAACATGTTTAGGAGCACTATTTCTCACCAAAATACCAAAACTTTTCCCTAAGTAGGTTTTCAAGGAGGATAAATTTAAGAGGTAAAATCCTCTCCATTTTTCTTTTAATTCCTTTTCGATTTCATTTATATTCTTCTTTTATTCTCACCTTATCCTTTTAAAATGAAATTATAAATATATTATGATTGATATAATGGAATTATATCATGTTAATGTTAGGTACATCATTAAAATCCTCCCTTCCCCTCTCTCATATTGAAAAAATTAAAATCACTTCCCGTGATGTGTCAATTTATCGACATCGTGGGAGATGCACTTTTATTTTCATTTAACACCTTAAATGATGTTAATAAAACCATTATAATGATTAAAATAGATTATAAAGTGTACATTAAAACCATATTTATTTCCATAAACTAACTCATACACACAATAATAAATTTTATATAAAAACATTTTCGTTGTGATAAAAAAACTGCCAAAATTAACCTAAAATGATCATCATTAGCATGTTTCTAATGATCCATCCCCAAAACATATAAATAACTTATTTAAAAGTTAATTTAAAATAATATAATATCATTACAAACTTATGATAACAATTATTTATATTTAACCACATTTTACATGAACTTCCACTCATGTATACAAGTGAACCGATCCTGAAAACAATGAAAACAAGTGCTACCAAAAGATGAAATTAAACTCTATAACTCATCAAAACACCCATAAATGAACTTAATAAAAACATAATTAATAAAATTCATCTATAAAAGGTTATTTATTTTTTAGTTAATTAATTTAATGTTATTATACAATATATTAAAGTGAATAAGGCATTCAAACACAAGGGAAGGGGAATTCTCGAACCCAACTCTCTTTCTTGGGCTTTTCCATATTTCAAGCCATTTTAAGTAGGTATATTACATAAATATAATTTCTTCATAATTATCATAACTTTTATAGTATATAAATGGATTTTACTTGAGTTTATGAAAAACCCAATGTTTTCCAAAAGATCAATTATTTTAAAAAAATACACCTTTTACTTCTCAAAATTGTTTGTTCTTCACTCAAGGTTTATGATTCGTTTATCAAGTATGTTATTCGCCCTTTCATTTGGGAACCCAAAGTTTTATAATGTTAGATTTATGAAATGGAAACCATTCCTTTCCATTATTTATCTTATGTTGAAGATATATATACATGTTTTATGTGGCATGCATGATAATGTAAATGTTATGACGTGATTGGTTTGGCCATAATTATATAGCACAATGTAAATGTTATAATGTGAGGGGTGTTACCAAAGTGATATAGTTCCCCAATGAATTGGGTAATGCGATGTATCTCATGATAAAAATGAAATATTCTTGAACATGATTCTATATCTGTCCACAACTATGTGTAGTAATTGACCACTGAGACATGATGTTTCATTTTTATGCATTGACACATTACATGCCTTTACCTAATGATTAATCTCATGATTATAATGAGGATGTCATGATTACACTCACCCCATGTTTTATTGTTTATTGTTAGTATCTATCCTCTTACTGGTATTTTATCTCACCCCTATCTTTGATGTATATCCTTAGGTGATTACATGTACTAAGAAGAATTAAAGGGCCAATAAGAAGCTAGAGAAGAAGGAAATAAATAAATGTGTATGATTTACTTTGTAAATTTTATGTATGGTATTAATTTTCCCAATACACTAAACCTTTAGATCCTCTTTGATTAATTATTTTATGTTTTTATCTTTAAAATGATGTAATAGTAATGTAAGAAAAAGCAGGGTTGCTATAATTGGTATTAGTGGATGGTTTAGTTAATTTGGGAATTATGATTAGAGAACCATAGTGAAAACCCATAGTATGAGGCAAAGTATAAGTAAGTACCCAAGAAGCATTGTTTTCAAAAATAACAAACATATGGATTACACAAGATATTAATTTATACTTAATTGAAAGTGGAATAAATTATTTATTCATTAATTATTGACTTATGTTTTGTTTTAACCTTTTATATTATAGAAAATGGTGGGAACGAGGAGAAACTAGGCCAACAATCCATGCAAGGGACAATGCAGTGATTCCCCGAATGACATCCCCAATGATTTGGGAGGTTTAGTTCAAAATTTTATGTTGATGCTTACCCAATTGTCTCAGGTTATAAACAATAACCTAAATAATGTGGAATGTACACCTTCACCTAAGAGGGAGAAAATGGATATCGAGTGTTTTATATGGCAGTTACCACTAAGGTTTAGTGGATCTTCTGATCCAGTAGTTTTGAAAAAGTGAGTCAAATCAATGGAGAATCTCTTTTCTATTCTTCACTGTTTGGATATGGAGAAGGTGAATGTTTCTATTTATCATTTAAAAGGATATTCCAATCAATGGTTGTGTTTGATTAAGAACAACAATTCAATGGATGAAATTTAAGAGATAGAGTAGAATACATTAAGATAATGTTTCTTAACAAGTTTTTCCCTCTGACTCTTCATAAAAATATGTAGAGATAATTCATTGAGTTGAAGAAAAAGTAAAGATAATATTTCATGACCTATGAAGAAAATTTCATAGGGATTTCAAGGTACACTTCAGGTTTTTTTATCAATAATGACAGAAAAATTGATATATTCTTTAGTAGTTTAAAACCATAACTCCGAAAGTCTCTTACAATTTGATACATTGGGGGTTATAAAGAAGTTGTTCATTGTGATATGAAAGTGTATATTTAGTTTGGATAATGGTCCCATGGATATGTTGATAAGAATCTAAATATGGAGTTTCAATCCGAACGATCTAATGAGAATGATAAATAGAAGGATCAACCACCCACATGCCAAAAATGTTGGAAGAGGCATCATGGGAACTGCCTCGAAGGGATTGGGAAATACTTCAAGTGTGGGACATAAGATTTCCAATATCATGAATGTTGAAAAGGCAAGAGGTAGTATGAAAATTTCATGAAGGAATGGATATCACAACCCATGGTCCACTGCAACAACTGTAGGGATAAAGGGAACTATGCAAGCTAGTGCACTAATACTCGTGTCATCAAGGGTAATCGACATTAGTATCCACAAAACCCAAAGGATATAGACAAAGCTTTTACCATCACTACTAATGAAGTGGGACAAGAAAATGAAGTCGTACAAGGTACAATGTATATTCAATCAATAATGGAAAAAGTCATAATTTACTTTCATTCTACACATTCCTTATATCTTGCATGTTTTCTAGAACTTTTGAATTAAATCCACAAAACCATGAAGTTGAGGTATCTCTAAAAACACCAAGTGGTACAATAATTACAACCCAAGTGTTGAAATATTATTTTATTGGTGTATTTGGTAATATTTTTCCAGTTAATTTCATAATAACTCCCTTGGTGTAATTTGAAACTATACAGGGGATGGATTGGCTCTTGTTATATATAGAAGATATAAAATGTCACGAAAAGGAAATATCTTCATATAATCTGAACCACCCTATTCTCCTCTACAAATGTAAGTAATATCATGAATATCCAAGGGAAAATCCATCAACAATGTGTGTGTTTATTGCATGTGAATAAGTATACCTCGCTCAAATGGTTGAGTCAAAGGAAGGTATCAACCTAGGGGAAATTCTCATTGTGAAGGAATATTGTGATGTATTTGCTGAAGTGGTACCCAAAATACCCCTGAATTGTGAGGTATAGTTCTCAATAAAACTAATACCCAGAGCTATTCCTATCATATTTCCCTGTGGGATGTCCCCTATCAATCTGGAGGAGTTAAATAAGCAGCTGCAAGATCATTTGGACAAAGCGTTAATTTTCCCTAGTGAATCACCTTGGGGTTTGAGTATGCTCTTTGTCAAGAAGCAGCATGGATTAATGCAGTTGTGTATTGATTATCAGGAACTAAATAAGATCACTATAAAGAACAAGTTTCCTCTTCCAAGTATTTATAAATTGTTCGATCAGTTGTGAGGAGCTCAGTAATTCTCAAAGGTGAATCTCTATCCTAGATATAATCATCTAAATGTGAAAAAGGATGATATTTAAAATACTAAATTCCATACATGGTATTGGAACTATGAGTTTCTGGTGATTTCCTTTAGACTTAATAATGCCCCTAAAATTTTTAGGGATTCGATGAATAGAGTCTTTAGACATTATTACGACAAATATTTGGTAGTGTTTATCGATGATATTTTCATCTTCTCCTAAAGAAAGGTTGAAAATTAACAAAAACTAGGGCTTGTGTTGAAAACATTAAAGGATGAGAAGTTGTACGCCAAGTTCAGAAAGTGTGAATTTTAGATGAAGAAAGTCATATTCTTGGGACATGTTGTCCAATGTAAGGGAATTTATATGGACCATTTAAAAAAAGGAGATTGAGGAATGGCCCAGACCCTCTAGTGTCACAGAAGTCCGTAGTTTTCTTAGCTTAGTAGGGTACGCTCAACATTTTGTGATAAATTTCTCCCGATTGTCTCACCCTCTAATTAAGTTAACAAGAAAAGGGTAAATTGTTTCTGAATTGAAGAATGTTAGATAATATTCAAGGAGAAAAAGAGATGAATTATCACGATACCTTACTCACATTCCTGAAAAGTGGAGAAAGTTTTGTGTATACAATGATTCTTCAAAGAAAATATTTGGTTGTGTACTCATGAAAAATTATATTTCGATAGCCTACACATAACAAAAGTTGAAGATCCATGAAAAAAACTACCTGACGCATGATATGGATGTACCAACTGTTATTTTTTCCATGAAAATCCGGTGTAACTACCATTATGGTGAGAAGTGTGACATATATACCAATCAAAAGAGATTAAAGTATCTATTCATATGAAAGGAGCTCAACATGTGTCAAAAGAAATGATTAGAGATAATTAATGACTATGATTTCTCTATTCATTATCATCCTAGCCAGGAAAATTATGTAGTAGATGCTCTTAGCAGAAAATAACCCACTACTATATCCATGTTGCAGATTGATAAAGTCCCCATCTTCTTATATATTCAAAGGATGGATTTCGAAATCATAACGGTAGAGAATACATCCTACCTTCCCAAATTATATCTCAACCATCTATACAAGAGAAGATTATATAGGCACAAAAGGATGATCTAGAGTTACAAAAGAAGGTGAATGCAATAAAGGAAGGGAAACGATAAGAGTTACACATCGATGATGATTGTGTGATTTAGTTTGGAATTGGGATTTTTGTGCCTTCTTCACCTGGGATAAAGAAGGAGCTATTGGATAATGCACATAACTCAAATTTCTCTATCCATCCCAAGAGTACCAAGATGTACCCTGATCTATGAGAACACTTCTGGTGGGAAAACATAAAGAAAAATATTGTTGAGTATATCTCAAGGTGCATGATATGTCATCAGGTCAAATATGAGTGACATAATTCCAAAGGGATGATGCAATCACTACCTATACCCATGTGGAAACATGATAATTTCACTATAGACTTTTTCCTGGGTCTCCTGAGGACATCCAAGGAAATAATGTGATATGGGTTGTGGTGGACAGACTCACCAAGACTTCCCACTTTAACACTATTCAGGCATTCCTCTCTCCTAAATAACTTACAAAGACATATGTAAAGGAAGTGGTGAGACTGCATGGGGTTCCACTCTTCATTGTATCTGATCGTGACATCAATTTCACATCTAAATTTTGTGGGAGTCTTCAATATGCTTTGAGTACCGAATTAAATTTCAACATGGCATATCAATCCTAAACTAATGTCCAATATGAAATGACTATTTAGTTGCTCGATGGTATTGTAGGATCATGATCTTTAAAATTCAATGGTGGATGGGATCAAAATCTCCCATTAGTTGATTCCCCATACAAAAATTTATTCTACTTGAGTATTCATATGGATCCATATGAATCTCTGTAGGGAAAGAATTGTTAAAATCTAACATGTTGGGATGAAATTGGCGAAAGAAAGCTACTTGTAGCTGATATTGTGCAAGAGATGGAGGATAAGGTTCATGCTATCCAACCACATATCAGAGCCCCTCAATGTCAAGAAAACATCTATGTTGACAAACATCAAAGGGACTTGGAGTTTGACATTGGGGATAAAGTCTTCCTTCTAATATCACCGTGGAAGAGAGTCAAGCAATCTGGAAAGGAAGGGAAGCTAAGGCCAAGGTACATTGGACCTATTGAGTTCTTTGATCACATAGGAGATGTGGCCTATCAGTTTTCACTTCCATCAAGTATGGATAATGTTCATGATATCTTTGATGTATCACTTTTGGGTATGTACATACCATGTCCCTCACATATACTGAACTTAGAGGTGGTACTTATGGAAGATGATCTCTCTTATGAAGAGAATCCATTAAAGATTTTGGACTAGAGAGATAAGGTTCTACAGAACAAGACAAACCACCTTGTCAAAGTGTTTGGAGGAACCATTGAAACACCCTGATATTTTATGAGAAGTATTCTTTTTAATTTATTTAATGTCTTGTGCTGTATGATACTCCAAGATTATCCTGCACTATATGCAACACCGTATTGGCTTGCAGTATATGCAACACTAATCTAGGATCGTGTCACACACAATTTCAAGTTTGTTTGATAGTAGTTATTCTACGCAACATTGAGTGTATATATATATATATATTCAATATATTAATGAAATATAGTTGGATTTCGTTATACACAACAACAAAGGAGTCGTGCACTACACACAACCCTGACTTGGCTTGCATTACACACAATCACAACCTTCCTCGATAGCGTGTTATAGCGACCCGACCTTTTCTTACATTACTATTACATCATTACAATGATAAACAACATAATAGTATTACACATGGAGGATCCAAAGGTTTAGTGTCTTGGGAAAACTAGGACCACACATAACAAATACAACATCAACCATAAACATTTATTTAATTTCTTCTTCACTAGCTTCTTAGTGGCACTTGTCCTCTCCTTAATACATGTTTCCACATGAGGATATACATCAAAAGGGGTGATCTAAAAGCCCAATAAGAGGATAGATAATAACAATATAGCATGGGGTGAGCATAATCATGACATAGGAAGAAGATCATGAACATGAGAGGAGCATAAATAGTAAACTTGAAATGTGGCAATGCATAAAAATAAAACATAATGTCTTAGTGGTTAACTACCAAAAATACTTGTGAAAAAAGCTAGCATCATGTTCAATCATCATTTCACATTTACTCATGAGATTCATCACTTTACCCAATGCATTGGAGCGCTATATAATTCCGGGCGCACCCGTCACATTTAAACATTCATATTGCGCTATATAATTCCGGACGCACCTGTCACATCATAACATTATCATTATCATGATTTCCACATAGAACACATATCAAACATGTACATAAATAACCCATGGAAAGGAATGGGTTTTATCTCATAATAACACATTCATAATCTTTGGGTTCCCAAAAGAAAGAGGGAACAACATACTTGATACAAGAACCATCAACCTTGAATGAGAGGTAAAAGGTGAGATCTTGAAAGAATATTTCTTTTGGAAAACATTTTGATGGACATAAAAACTAGTGACAAACATGTATATCCCAGAAAAGTAAAGTAAATGATGAAAAAATGATCTTTGAGGAGTAACCATATCAAAAATGGAGTGAAAGAGGGAGAACCCGAAGGAAGAAAATTGGGTTCGAGATTTCCCCTTACCTTGTACCCGAATGATTCCTTCTCTTTAATGTCCTGTATAATGACATTATATTCATTAATTAGAAATCCAGAACCATTTGTACATTAATAGGGTTCATTCTGGTTTCATTATGTTATATTATGTTCCTTTGTATGACTTATAGAGTTTAAAAACATTGATCTGGGATGTTCATTTTCATGGTTTTCTTGAGTGGTTCACTTGTATTCTTAAAATGATGTTTGGGTAGATCATGGGTAAACATCCAGAACTGATATTACATGTTATTTATGATATTAATTAATCTTTAATGATTTTATAATGAGTTATATTATATCCATGTAATCATTAGATAAGATTTTAATGATCGTTATTTGGGTAAATTTGGGATATTTTTGGATCACAACAAACTTGTTTTAACTTTTCACTTAGTAATATGGCCATAGGTTATTTCAAAAACTTAAAATAGAACTTAATACATGTAACATATTCTGGTTCAACCATAAAAATGGTTTCATTACCAGATCTGAAGGTAGAAATGGAAGAAGAGAGCATGTTGTTTTTGAAGGTGATAAATTATCACCACATGAACAACGTTCTCTTTAATAAAATAAAAGAAAGAGGGAAAGGGTGTGTATAACGACCCATACTTTACATACATTGTTAATACTTCAAAATTTAAGCATACTTATTACAACATATAACAAAAACCACGAAAGGACCGTATAGGTATAGTGTCTTTAGAAACTGGGAAACATAAACAACTGGTTCATAAAGCATCAACTTTGCCTCCCACTTATTTCATCATATCTAGAGTCCCTTTTTGGCATATCCTACTTAATAATATTCTTCCTGACCTGGGGAAATAAAACATAGAAAAGGGTGAGCTCAAATGCTCAGTAAGGGTAAACAAAAGAAATATCAATCACATTGTATACATAAGCACATAACTTTTGGAAATCTTAACCTGCAAAAGAGATCATAATTTCATAACATGGGATAAATCATGGCAGTGAAATGTAATCACAATAATCATAACTTAAAACATGAAACTTTGTGGCATACACACATAATCATAGAGAATCATTTCTTGTTAGTCAAGACTCATTGCCAAGACTATCTTAGTGGACAAAGTCCCTTTCTGAACCGAGTCACCCTCGTTTCAGTCCTGTTTCACTGAACCGGTATAACCTACCGTTCCAGCCATGTCTATCTCATGAGATATAAAATCTTTACCCAATGAGTTGGAGGGAGATATAGGCCCCACCCATCTTATAATTAATCCTTTATTATGTGTGCCACATAATCATAAATCATACATCATCGCATAACACATGTAACAAAAATGGGATTCTTGAAACATCATGACATCATAAATAAATCATATAAGGTAAATGACTTCATAAAAATACTTTCCTCAAAAATAATCCAATCAATGTAATAATAGGGATAAAAACAGAACCCTATATTATCTTAGATGGAAAATAATTTTGATAAAACATTTGAACTCCATCCTTGAGGAAAATATCCTTTCTACTTTAAAAACACTTTTCTTTTCTTAAAATGTCATACAATTATAAACTAAAATAAGTAGATTAAAAATAAACCTGAAAAATTATAAAGGAAGATTCTTGGAAATTATGTTTTAAAAATCCATTCTTGCCGTATAAGTTAAAAAAACATTCTTCATACTTTTGTCGGAAAAGTCAAAAAGTACCTCGTACGAAAAATGAAAAAAGATTCCTTTCATATCTTTTACTAAAAACTCACTGAAGGGTAAAATTGGATATAAACTATTGTATAAGTATGGAAATAATATTACATATTGAGGGAACATGGATGTGGATGATAAAATACACCCCAGTAATTACCAAAGTAAAAAACAATCTCGGATAAAAGTGAGATTGTGATATTTCCCTTACCTTAGGTCTGATTTGCTTTGTACGTGTCCAAATATCCTGTATAATGGTTTAAATAATGTTATTGACTTATTCTAGAATCATACATATTGATATGATATCATATATGGTCATATTCTTAGCTTCTTATTAGTAATATTTCATTGTTACTTGTTACTCGGGTCTTTATTGCCTTTTGTTCTTATGCGTGTTTTGCCAAATAAATTCTTATTATTCTTTTAAGGTTATAGATACCTTATATCCAGAATGGTATTAGTGTAACATATATCATATTTATTCATTCAATTCATTTATATAATTACTATGTAATGATGATCATGTAGAACGAGTCGCATCACATCGTGGAGACGATATTCCGTACGTACGCACGAGCGATGATATTGTTCCCATGATCGTGGAATTGTATTTAAGTGTATTTATACTATTTCAGTATCAATATCACTTTATAATAATCATATATAGTTACTCATTACACCATTATACCCATCCTTGTAAGGTGATGGTGGAAAATAGAGTACACCACAGCGTGGAGACGGTATTCCGTACGTACGCACAGGCGGTGATTTCATTTTTCCGTAGGATGGATAGAAGGTGAATTAGGGTTGTTTCATATTTATAATAACATATCAGTATGTAAGTAATAATGATGTTATTACATTATCATGAAACAACTAAAGAAGAAGAAGTTGAAGAAGAAAGAAATTGAAAAGATCGGTAATGGATATTACCTCTTCTTTGAAACACCTCTTTGAATCCTCCACTTAGGGAACTAAGATTGGTCTTTGAAGAAGACCAGGACCTCTAGGATTATTCTAGGGAAGTGGAGAAGGGATTTTGGCAGGGGTTGGACGAGCTTGAGTGCTCAAATTGGTGTTAGGAGGAGGGGGAGGAGGTGCCCGTTTATAAGGGAGGAGAGGGGCACCTTAGGAATACCTCAAAATATTATTTTATATTAAAGTCAAAATCGGTTTATAATGGTTCCAAAGGGTCTTATTTTGAAGGTAAAGTGGGGAGGGGTCGAAATACTATCAACCAATAAGATTTAGACAAGTTTAGATTATTATTTTAACCTTATCAATTAGATTTAACTCTAAGTTAAATAATTTAACTTTTACCGTGACTTTTTGTTTTCTTATACTATATGGTTAATGCACTTACTATAACATGCCAAACGAACCCGAAGTTGTTTATTATTAATATATATATCCTTATCTAAGTCATTTGTCCGAACCTTAGATTTTTAAGAATAAAATAACAATTAATAATATAATATTTGATTTAAAAACTATTTTGTGTCAATTTTGACAGTATTTGATATATGATTTTTGTGAAAGTCATAACAGAATTATATGTTCTTAACAAGTTGATTAAATCAACACTAGTAACCTATAAAATTAGTGTAATTCATAAAAAGTCTCAAATTACATTTATTTGAGCATTTATAACATCAATTATGTTAACATTTCCTTAAAAGGGTAATTACTGCATCATCGTTGTGTCATAAATAAATTAATTTATTTAAAGTCTAAAAATTATAAATAAAATATCATTATGTAGGAAATCTTTTTAGCTTTCTAATTAATATTTATAGTCGAATTTATCTTATATATAACCCCATATTAAAAATGTTTTATTTATTAAACTTTGATTTTAACTATTTTAACTATTCATTAAATAAAATAATATTAAATGTCATAATCTAATCCAAGTGGACCTAAATGGTCATATTATATTCATAAGGTTGTTTTTGGTCGAATTACACTTATCCAATAGAATTAGGACATGCGTTACGGTAATAGTAATATCATATTTACCCTTAGTTACCCTATTTACTATTAACTGCGGTAAAAAAAGTAAAAAGTTATTATTCACCAAAAAATTATTTTTATCACATTGAACCACATTTTACTTAATGATTTCAACCGTGTCTGTCGGATTTTCGAAATTCCATTCCCAGAAGCGGTAAAATTAATTTTTATGCAAAATTCAGTTTTTTAACCTACCACTTAGTGGTTTCACTATTCATCAAAAATTGAAAGTTTTCAGAAAAATACCAAAATTTCACCCTTGGCTAATTTCGGTATTCCGAATCCAAAAATGATGTCCATTTTGAAAGATAAAATTTCAAAAAGTGGTTATTACTATTCATAACGACAATTTTAAATAATATTTTAATAGCGTATCGTCGTTTAGTGAAACTCGGTATTGCGTACAACGCAAGCTATCGAGGAAGGTCGCGATTGCGTGTAAAGTAAGCCAAGCTAGTGTGTAGTGAAAGATTCCTTTGATGATATATATATAACATAAAAACAAAATATTACTCATAAAAATCTCAGGTGTTACATTCTACCCCCCTTAAAAATAATTTCGCCCTCGAAATTCGTCACTTTGTAACAAACAGATGAGGATACTTCTCACTCATCATATCCTCAAGCTCCCATGTAGCTTCTTCAAGTTGGTGGTTCCTCCATAAAACTTTCACCAATTGAGTGGTCCTGTTTCGTATGACTTTTTCGCTACGATCCAGAATCTCTATCGGTTATTCTTCATAAGAAAGATCTTGCTCCAGCGGTACAACTTCTGAGCTGAGTACATGTGAAGGATCGAGTATGTATTTTCTCAGGAGAGATACATGGAACACATCGTGAACTTGAGAGAGATTCGGTGGAAGCGCCAATCGGTAAGCTACCTTTCCAACACAATCCATTATTTCGAAAGGACCGATATATCTAGGGCTCAACTTCCCCTTCTTTCCAAATCTCATAACCCTCTTCCAGGGAGATATTCGTAAGAACACTTTATCACCCACTTCAAACTCTAGGTCTTTTCTTCAGTTGTCGGCATAACTTTTATGTCGACTCTGAGCTGCCCTTATGTGTTGTTGAATAGATCTGACCTTTTCTGCCATTTCATCAACGAGATCAGGTTCTAATAGCTTTCTTTCCCCAACTTCATCCCAGCAAGTTGGAGTCCTGCATTTCTTTCCATAGAGAGCTTCATAAGGAGCCATCTGAATACTGGAGTGAAAGCTATTATTATAAGAAAATTCCACCAAAGGTAGGTGTTGATCCCAACCTCCTTTGAAATCCATAGAGCAAGCTCTCAACATATCTTCTAGGGTTTGAAATGTTCTCTCAGACTGACCGTCTGTCTGAGGATGATAAGCAGTGATGAAACTCAACTCTGTATCCAGAGTATGCTGAAGACTTCGCCAGAACTTCGAGGTAAATCTCGGATCCCGATCAGATATAATAGAAAGTGGTACTCCATGCAATCTTACCACTTCCTTTACATATATCCTCGCAAGATGATCCAGAGAGAAATCCTCTATAATGGCAATGAAGTGTGCAGACTTTGTAAGACGATCAAATATGACCCAGATAGCATTATTGCCTTTGGATGTTTTAGGAAGTCCTGTGACAAAGTCCATAGTGATGTTTTCCCATTTCCATTCGGGTATGGGTAATGGTTGTAACATCCCCTTAGACTTCTGTCTCTCAGATTTAACTTGTTGACAAACCAAGCACCGAGAGACATATTCAACAACATCTCTTTTCATGCCATCCCACCAGAAGTACTCTTTAAGGTCCCTATACATCTTCGTGCTTCTAGGATGAATAGAGAATGAATAACTATGGGACTCATCCTGCAACTCCTTCTTTAATTCGGGGATGAGAGGAACACAAACCCGATTCCTGAACTTTATTATCCCCTCACAATCAAGGTTGAATTCAGGAACATTTCTCACCTTCTTTTGTAACTCGACATCTTCTTTCTGTGCCTCTTTAATCTTCACATGTATAGATGGTTGAACATTCATTTGAGAAAGATAATATTTTTCCCCTTCCATTATAATTCCAAGATCCATCCTTTGTAAATCAATAAATATTGGATCTTTTGTGATCCTCATCATGGATAAACTAGCATGTTCTTGTCGACTTAATGCATCTGCCACCTTGTTTGCTTTCCCAGGGTGGTAATGGATTGAGCAGTCATAATCCTTAATCAGCTCCAACCATCTTCTTTGACGCATATTCAGCTCCGTTTGTGTGAAAATATACTTTAAACTTTTATGATCAGTATAAATATCACACCTTTCACCATACAGGTAATGCCTCCAAATCTTTAATGCAAAGATTACCGCAGCTAACTCCAAATCATGTGTTGGGTAATTTTGCTCATGGATTTTCAACTGTCGTGAGGCATAAGCTATCACCATATAATTTTGCATAAGAACACACCCCAATCCCTTCTTGGATGCATCACTGTAGATCACAAACCTTTCTCCACTACAAGGCAGTGTGAGCACATGTGCACTGGATAACCTTCTTTTCAACTCCTTGAAATTTTCTTCACATTCCTCCCGTCCAGAAAAACTTAACTCCTTTCCGAGTCAACTTGGTGAGTGGATTAGATAATCGTGAAAAATATTTCACAAAACGTCAATAATATCCAGCCAAACCAAGAAAACTTCGGATCTCAGTTACTGTTGTTGGTCTCGACCATCTTTCGATAACCTCTGTTTTTGCTGGATCCACAGATATCCCCTCTTTTGAGATTATGTGACCCAAAAATGCAACTTTTTGAAGCCAAAATTAACACTTGGTAAATTTGGCATAAAGATTCTCCTTTCTCAGGGTCTTCAATATAATTCTCAAGTGATCTTCATGTTCTTCCTTGCTCTTTGAATAGACAAGAATATCTTCTATAAAGACTACCACAAATTGATCAAGATAGTCTCTAAAGACTCTATTCATCAGATCCATGAAGATAGAAGGGGCATTAGTAAGACCAAATGGAATCACTATAAATTCATAGTGTCCATACCTTGTACGGAAAGCCGTCTTTGGTATATCCTCCCTTTTTACCCTTAATTGATGATACCCTGAACGAAGATCAATCTTAGAAAAGTATTGAGCTCCGTGTAGTTGGTCAAATAAGTCATCAATGCGTGGGAGAGGATATTTGTTCTTGATAGTGATTTTGTTAAGTTCTCGATAATCAATGCAGAGTCTCATTGATCCATCTTTCTTCTTAACAAATAGAACAGGTGCTCCCCAAGGTGACGCACTAGGGCGTATGAATCCCTTATCAAGATTCTCTTGGAGTTGCTACTTCAATTCCTGTAACTCAATTGGGGCCATTCTATAAGGTGTATTTGAAATAGGCAAAGCACCCGGTACGAGTTCTATTGAAAACTCAACTTCACGATTTGGTGGAAGACCCAGTAATTCCTCCGAAAAGACATCATCAAACTCCCGTACGATGGGAATATTCTTAATCGCGAGTTTCTCACCAACCATTTGAGATAAATAACCTTCATTTAGTGGAATCAATACCCATAAAATGGAAGAAATTTCCACTGGAAGGTTATGTTCATCCTTTCATTGATAGACGATCATAGATTGATCTGGAATATGAAATGTGACTTCCCTTATTTGGCAATTGATATGAGCTCATTATAAAGAAAGCCAATCCATACCAAGAATCACATCGAATTCCACTAAAGTAAGGATCACAAGATTTGCATGAAGCACTTTCCCACAAACGTCAATTGGAGAAGAATTATAAACTTTTGATGCGATTGATGTGCCATTAGGTGTTGTCACAGCTAACTCAACATCTAATTGTTGAGGTAATACGGTGATACCCTTAGAAAATTCTTCAGAAATAAAAGAGTGGGTGGATCTAGAATCAAATAAAACATTTTCTACTTTAGAGTGGATGGTAAGTGTTCCTTTCACCACTTCGTTGTCGTACTCCACATTGCTGATAGAAATTGCATGTGACTTTCCTTTGTCTTTAGCCTTAAGAGTTTGTTGACGTCGACCATCATCATGAACCCTTGGATTTGGGCATTGATTGGCATAATGCCCCATCTCCTTTCACTTGAAACATTGAAGTGTAGTAGGTTCATTATGTGTATCCCTTCCTTTGTTTGCATCATTAGACATCTTCTTCCCATTATCGCGGCATTCAAATGCCCGATGACCTTCCTTTCCACATTTGAAACATTTACTTGCCCCTTTAAGACAACTCCCTCCATGTTTCTTTCCACACTTTGATCATAAGGGAAAGCTCATCTTCTTTTCAGTGTGCTCTTTAGATTTTCCTTTGAATTCCATTTTCCTCTTCTTATCAAACACATATGACTGATGGGTTACTCCAATCTCTATCTCGACTTTGAGAGCACATCGAACGATTTCCTCGTAGCTATTAAAGACCCTTATGGCTAACGCCCTTCGAAGACTTGGTTTTAAGACACTAATGAATCGATCGATCTTACTCTCATGTTGGATAATAATACCAGAAGCGTACCTTGCAAGTCTTGTAAAATTTGCTTCATAGGTACCAACAGATTCATCATCCCTTTGCTTCAGTTCAAGAAACTCTTTCTCCATCTTTGTTCGGAGAATACGAGGGAAGTACTTATTGAAAAATAAGTTCTTGAACTCGTCCCATTCCATGGACTCAATTTCATCCCTTTGCCTCTTATTCTTAATAATATTCCACCATTGATCAGCATCTCCTTCCAAACGATACACTCCTAGGATGACTTTATCATGTTCAGAACATTGAAGAACTGAAAATATATTTTCAGTAGTACTAATCCACTGTTCAACAACTAATGGATCAGTAGACCCGCTGAAAGAAGGGGGACGCTGCCTCATGAAGGATTCAACAGAATGTTGCTCCTTCCTTTGCTCGTTTGGAAGTCCTGCATGATTCATAGCTTGAGAAAGTTGTGTGAGCATGGCTACAAGATTTTTTATTCCAGCTCCCATATCGTTTGGTTTCTCAGGGGGAAAATCATTGCATTGCCCATCAAATTCCCCATTAACACGGTTCCTTCGGGTTCCAGCAATTGACTAAAACCAAGAAGAATAGTGTGAGAAACACTAATTATAATAGGAAAACCACACAATTCAGGAATAAAATTTTCACGCTTAAGGTCTTATCCTAGGTTATTCATGGCCATTTCTAAAACACTAAGATTGTGTTCTATGCTTAGACTTATCCTTAGGGTTCTTAATAAGGCTTTCACATCCTAGTTTCCAAAGGTTGACTATACCTTTCCTCTGATACCAAATATAACGACCCATACTTTACATACATTGTTAATACTTCAAAATTGAAGCATACTTATTAAAACATATAACAAAAACCACGAAAGGACCGTATAGGTATAGTGTCTTTAGAAACTGGGAAACATAAACAATTGGTTCATAAAGCATCAACTTTACCTCCCACTTATTTCATCATATCTAGAGTCCCTTTTTGGCATATCCTACTTAATAATCTTCTTCCAGACATGGGGAAATAAAACATACAAAAGGGTGAGCTAAAATGCTCAGTAAGGGTAAACAAAAGAAATATCAATCACATTGTATACATAAGCACATAACTTTTGGAAATCTTAACCTACAAAAGAGATCATAATTTCATAACATGGGATAAATCATGGTAGTGAAATGTAATCACAATAATCATAACTTAAAACATGAAACTTTGTGGCATACACACATAATCATAGAGAATCATTTCTTGTTAGTCAAGACTCATTGCCAAGACTATCTTAGTGGACAAAGTCCCTTTACGAACCGAGTCACCCTCGTTTCAGTCCTGTTTCACTGAACTGGTATAACCTACCATTCCAGCCATGTCTATATCATGAGATATAAAATCTTTACCCAATGAATTGGAGGGAGATATAGGTCCCACCCATCTTATAATGAATCCTTTCTTATGTGTGCCACATAATCATAAATCATACATCATCGCATAACACATGTAACAAAAATGGGATTCTTGAAACATCATGACATCATAAAACAAATCATATAAGGTAAATGACTTCATAAAAATAATTTCCTCAAAACATAATCAAATCAATGTAATAATAGGGATAGAAACAGAACCCTATATTATCTTAGATGGAAAATAATTTTGATAAAACATTTGAACTCCATTCTTGAGGAAAATATCCTTTCTACTTTAAAAACACTTTTCTTTTATTAACATGTCATACAATTATAAACTAAAAGAAGTTGATTAAAAATAAACTTGAAAACTTATAAAGGAATATTCTTGGAAATTATGTTTTAAAAATCCATTCTTGCCGTATAAGTTAAAAAAACATTCTTCGTACTTTTGTCGGAAAAGTCAAAAAGTACCTCGTACGAAAAACGAAAAAAGATTCCTTTCATATCTTTTACTAAAAACTCACCGAAGGGTAAAATTGGATATAAAATATTGTAGAAGGATGGAAATAATATTACATATTGAGGGAACATGGATGTGGATGATAAAATACACCCCAGTAATTACCAAAGTAAAAACAATCTCGGATAAAAGTGAGATTGTGATATTTCCCTTACCTTAGGTCCGGTTTGCTTTATACGTGTCCGAAGCTCCTGTATAATGGTTTAAATAATGTTATTGACTTATTCCAGAATCATACATATTGATATGATATCATATATGGTCATATTCTTAGCTTCTTATTAGTAATATTTCATTGTTACTTGTTACTCGGGTCTTTATTGCCTTTTGTTCTTATGCGTGTTTTACCGAATAAATTCTTAT
The DNA here is from genome assembly GCA_963277665.1 of Viscum album. Classification (NCBI taxonomy): domain Eukaryota; kingdom Viridiplantae; phylum Streptophyta; class Magnoliopsida; order Santalales; family Viscaceae; genus Viscum; species Viscum album. Next base: position 294,492,982 of record OY728139.1, read on the forward strand.
TCTTCTTTTAAGGTTATAGATAACTTATATCCAGAATGGTATTAGTGTAACATATATCATATTTATTCATTCAATTCATTTATATAATTACTATGTAATGATGATCATGTAGAACGAGTCGCATCACATCGTGGAGACGGTATTCCGTACGTACGCACGAGCGATGATATTGTTCCCATGATCGTGGAATTGTATTTAAGTGTATTTATAATATTTAAGTATCAATATCACTTTATAATAATCATATATAGTTACTTATTACACCATTATACCCATACCTGTAAGGTGATGGTGGAAAATAGAGTACACCACGGTGTGGAGACGGTATTCCGTACGTACGCACGCGCGGTGATTTCATTTTTACGTAGGATGGATAGAAGGTGAATTAGGGTTGTTTCATATTTATAATATCATATCAGTATGTAAGTAATACTGATGTTATTACTTTATCATGAAACAACTAAAGAAGAAGAAGTTGAAGAAGAAAGAAATTGAAAAGATCGGTAATGGATATTACCTCTTCTTTGAAACACCTCTTTGAATCCTCCACTTAGGGAACTAAGATTGGTCTTTGAAGAAGACCAGGACCTCTAGGATTATTCTAGGGAAGTGGATAAGGGATTTTGGCAGGGGTTGGACGAGCTTGAGTGCTCAAATTGGTGTGAGGAGGAGGGGGAGGAGGTGCCCTTTTATAAGGGAGGAGAGGGGCACCTTAGGAATACCTCAAAATATTATTTTATATTAAAGTCAAAATCGGTTTATAATGGTTGTAAAGGGTATTATTTAGAAGGTAAAGTGGGGATGGGTCAAAATAATATCAACCAATAAGATTTAGACAAGTTTAGATTATTATTTTAACCTTATCAATTAGATTTAACTCTAAGTTAAATAATTTAACTTTTACCGTGACTTTTTGTTTTCGTATACTATATGGTTAATACACTTACTATAACATGCCAAACGAACCCCAAGTTGTTTATTATTAATATATATATCCTTATCTAAGTCATTTGGCCTAACCTTAGATTTTTAGGAATAAAATAACAATTAATAATATAATATTTGATTTAAAAACTATTTTGTGTCAATTTTGACACTATTTGATATATGATTTTTGTGAAAGTAATAACAGAATTATATGTTCGAACCAAGTTGATTAAATCAACACTAATATATCTTAGTAACCTAGAAAATTAGTGTAATTCATAAAAAGTCTCAAATTACATTTATTTGAGCATTTATAACATCAATTATGTTAACATTTCCTTAAAAGGGTAATTACTGCATCATCGTTGTGTCATAAATAAATTAATTTATTTAATGTCTAAAAATTATAAATAAAATATCATTATGTAGGAAATCTTTTTAGCTTTCTAATGAACATTTATAGTCGAATTTATCTTATGTATAACCCCATATTAAAAATGTTTTAGTTATTAAACTTTGATTTTAACTATTTTAACTATTCATTAAATAAAATAATATTAAATGTCATAATCTAATCCAAGTGGACCTAAATGGTCATATTATATTCATAAGGTTGTTTTTGGTCGAATTACACTTATCCAATAGAATTAGGACATGTGTTAGGGTAATAGTAATATCATATTTACCCTTAGTTACCCTATTTACTATTAATCGCGGTAAAAAAAGTAAAAAGTTACTATTCACCAAAAAATTATTTTTATCTCATTGAACCACATTTTACTTACTGATATCAACCGTGTCTGTCGGATTTTCGAAATTCCATTCACAGAAGCGGTAAAATTAAGTTTTATGCAAAATTCAGTTTTTTAACCTACCACTTAGTGGTTTCACTATTCATCAAAAATTGAAAGTTTTCAGAAAAATACCAAAATTTCACCCTAGGCTAATTTCGGTATTCTGAATCCAAAAATGATGTCCATTTTGAAAGATAAAATTTCAAAAAGTGGTTATTACTATTCATAACGGCTATTTTAAATAATATTGTAATAGCATATCGTCGTTTAGTGAAACTTGGTATTGCGTACAACGCAAGCTATCGAGGAAGGTCGCGATTGCGTGTAATGTAAGCCAAGCTAGTGTGTAGTGAAAGATTCCTTTGATGATATATATATATAACATAAAAAAAAATATTACTCATAAAAATCTCGGGTGTTACAGTGTGGGGTGATATAATATACCATTAGAATCATAAGATTGCAGTATATGTATAATACTGGAGTTACAAAACAGTTTGGATGAAGATAGGTAGGGAGAGATCAAGAAAGGAACTTGAACTTGAAAGGAAATTAAAGGAGAAGAGGGAGAGAAATTACCTTTAGAATCCTCCTCTTAAGAACCTCCTTAAAGGCCTATGCTTGGTATTTTGATGAGACCAGGAGCTCTTGGATGTGGGGGGAGGCAAGGGAAGGTGTTTGGGCAGAGTTTAGGGAAGGCTTGGAGCTTGAGAGGTGTGAGGAAAAGAGGGAGTGAAGGGGGTCTTTTATAGTGGAGGGTAGAGGGGTTTCCTTAATATAAAATTGATTAGTTTATTAATTTAACCAAAGACAAGGAATAGTGAGTCTTGGATGACCAATAATAGTAATTTTATAATGTAATCCCGAACCAAGTGGGCTTACATCAGCAGAACATCATCGATGACTCAATTAATACATTATTTAGCTTTTATTGTGAATATCGGATTCCACTATTCATCAAAAATTCAAATATCTCAGAAAATTCCCAAAAATTTACCCCAACTATTTTTGGACGTGTAGAATCCAAAAATGAAGTCCATTTTTCGAAAATAATTTTCTAAATATTATTAATTTATTATTTAATTAAAATCATAATTTACATAAAAAAAATAGTTTTAAGATTAAAACTGATTTTATGGTTCTTTAAAAAATTACGTAGGGTGTTATAAAATTATCTAAAAACTATTAGAAATTGATTCAATAATTTAAGAATATATTTCCGGAAAATAAATATTCATTTAAATTAATTAATTAATTATAATTAATTTTTTATGACTTATAAAATACCAAAAACGTTTACTAAGGTCAAATTATCACTTTCTATGATGTCTAAATTTTATTTTATTATTCATAGGTAATGTTACTCTTATTTACTATTCATAAGGGTCATATTACTATTCATAAGGGTAGGTTACTATTCATAAGGGTAAGTTACTATTCACCAAAAAATATTTTTGTTTCATTAGACTCCAAAAAACATCTTGAACACAACCGTGCATGTCGGATTTTTAAAATTCCAACCACAGGGGTGACAAAATTATGTTTAAAGGTCACTTATCACTCAGTAGTTCATTATTTCGTGTTTTTATGACATAAGTATAAGAAGGGAATTTTCCATTGAAAAACTTTGGGTCGTTACATTTTCCCCCCCTTAAGAAATTTCGCCCCTGAAATTTCACTTTACACAAACAGGTGAGGGTACTTCTCCTTCATTGCCTCTTCTGGTTCCCAAGTTGCTTCCTCAAACTTATGGTTCCTCCACAACACTTTGACAAGGCGGGTTGTCTTGTTGCAAAGAACCTTATCACTTCGGTCCAGAATTTTTACCGGCTGCTCCTCATAGGAGAGATCATATTCCAGTTTTACCACCTCTGAGTTTATTACATGTGAGGGGTCTGGTTTGTACTTCCTCAGTAGTGATACATGAAACACATCATGAACTTGAGCCATATTCGGTGGAAGTTCCAGACAATAGGCCACGACTCCTATACAGTCAAGGATCTCAAAGGGACCAATCTACCTTGGGCTTAGCTTCCCTTTCTTCCTGAATCTCATGACTCTCTTCCATGGAGATATTCGAAGCAAGACTTTATCTCCAATGTCGAACTCCAAGTCCCTTCAACGGTTGTCAGCATAGCTCTTTTTTCGACTTTGAGCAGCTTTGATGTGTTTCTGGATGACTTGAACCTTCTCTGTCATCTCCTGCATAAGATCGGGTCCGTGTAGCTTTCTTTCTCCAACTTCATCCCAACAGGTTGGAGTTCTACATCGTTTCCCATAAAGAGCTTCATAAGGAGCCATCTGAATACTCGAGTGGAAGCTATTATTGTATGAGAACTCAACCAATGGGAGGTGCTGATCCCATCCACCTTTGAATTCTAGAGAGCATGCTCTTAGAATATCTTCGAGTGTCTGAATAGTCCTTTCAGACTGGCCATCGGTTTGGGGGTGATAGGCCGTGCGGAAATTTAATTCAGTACTCAAAGCATGTTGAAGGCTCCTCCAGAACTTAGATGTGAACCTTGGATCACGTTCAGAGACAATTGAGAGTGGAACATCGTGTAGTCTCACCACTTCCTTCACATATATATTTTCAAGTTGTTCAAGCGATAGGTCTTCCCGAATTGCGATAAAATGGGCAGTCTTGGTGAGTCGGTCAACCACAACCCATATCGCATTATTCCCCTTTGACGTCTTCGGGAGACCCGTGACAAAGTCCATAGTAACATTTTCCCATTTCCACATGGCTATAGGCAATGGCTGCATCATACCTTTGGACTTTTGTTGCTCAGCTTTAACTTGCTGACATACCAAGCACCTTGATATATATTCCGCAATCTTCTTCTTTTTGTTATCCCACCAGAAGTGTTCTCGGAGATGACGATACATATTGGTACTACCAAGATGGATAGAGAAAGTTGAGCTATGTGCATTATTCAATAGCTCCTTCTTTATCCCTGGTGATGAAGGCACACAAAGCTGCGTTCCAAACCGAATCACACCATCATTGTCGATATGAACCTCTTGCAGCTTCCCTTCCTTTACTGCATTCACCCTCTTTTGTATCTCCACATCATCCCTTTGTGCTTCCTTAATATTCTGTTGGATGGATGGTTGCGCAATCATTTGGGCAAGGTAGGATGTATCCCCTGCCCTTATGATTCCCAAATCCATCCTTTGCATATCCAAGAAGATAAGGTCTTTCTCAATCCTCAACATGGATAGAGTAGCAGGTTCTTTTCTACTTAGAGCATCAGCTACCTTGTTCGCCTTTCTAGGATGATTGTGAATAGAGAAATCGTAATCCTTGATGAGATCTAACCATCTCCTTTGACACATGTTGAGCTCCTTTTGTGTGAATATATACTTTAGGCTCTTGTGGTCGGTGTATATGTCACACTTCTCACCATAAAGGTAGTGCCTCCAGATTTTCAAGGCAAAAATCATGGCTTCCAGCTCTAGATCATGCATCGGGTAGTTCTGCTCATGGATCTTCAACTGTCGTGAGGAGTAGGCTATCACATTATCATTTTGCATGAGTACACAACTCAAGCCTTTCTTTGAAGCATCACTGTATATCACAAAACTTTCTCCACTTTTTGGTAGTGTGAGTACAGGTGCAGTGATCAGCCTTCTCTTTAGCTCCTTGAAGCTTCCCTCACATTCATCTGTCCAGACATACTTTACCCATTTCCTTGTTAACTTAGTTAGCGGGCTTGACAATCGTGAGAAGTTTCTCACAAAACGTCGATGGTACCCAGCTAATCAAAGAAAACTACGGATTTCTGTGACACTAGAGGGCCTAGGCCATTCCTCAATCGCCTTTGTCTTTGAAGGGTCCACAGAAATTCCCTCGCTTGTGATCACATGTCCCAAGAACGTGACTTGATTCATCCAAAAGTCACACTTGCTGAACTTGGCGTACAACTTCTTCTTTCTCAATGTCGCCAACACAAGTCTTAGATGTTCTTCATGTTCCTCCTTGATCTTGGAGTCGATGAGAATATCATCGACAAACACTACCAAAAATTTGTCGAGGTAATGTATAAATACTCTATTCATCAAATCCATGAATATTGCAGGGGCATTAGTAAGTCGGAAGGGCATCACCAAAAACTCATAGTGCCCATACCTTGTACGAAAGACAGTCTTCTGAATATCTTCCTTCTTCACCTTTACTTGATGATATCCAGAATGAAGATCCACCTTTGAAAAGTATTGATCTCCTCTTAAATGGTCGAACAAGTCATCAATCCTTGGGAGAGGATACTTGTTCTTTATGGTGATCTTATTGAGTTCCCGATAATCGATACAAAGCCTCATGGTTCCATCCTTTTTCTTTACAAAGAGCATTGGCGCACCCCAAGGTGATGCACTAGGGAATATGAACCCTTTGTCCAGATGCTCTTGCAGCTGCTTCTTTAACTCCTCCAGTTCGATAGGAGCCATCCTATAGGGGCACTTCGGGATAGGAGTAGCTCCGAGTATGAGTTCAATTGAGAACTCTACCTCACGATCCGGGGGAATTCTGGGTAACTCTTCATGAAATACATCACTGTATTCCCTCATGATGGGAATTTCCTTAAGGTTGGTACTTTTCTTTGACTCAACCATTTGGGCGAGGTATGCTTCTTTATAGGGAATCAACACCCACACCAGTGAAGGATTTCTCAAAGGATATTCATGATCTTCCTTGCATTTGTAGAGGAGCATGGGATGGTTCGGAATATGAAAATATATTTCCTTTTCCCGACAGTTGATATGCACTCTATATAAAGAGAGCTAATCCATTCCCATTATAGCGTCGAATTCCACCAAGGAAAGTATTATGAGATTTGCCGGAAGAATCTTCCCACATACGTCAACAAGAGAAGAATCAAACAATTGGGTTGCAATGATTGCACCACTTGGTGTTTTTACAGATATCTCTACTTCAAGGTTTCGGGGCTTTGATTCTATAGTTCTAGGAAACTTGCAAGATATAAAGGAATGCGTAGAACCAGAATCGAATAAGACTTTTTCCATTCTTGATTGAATAGTAAGTGTACCTTGTATGACTTCATTATCATGTTCCACCTCTGCTGTAGTGAAGGCATAAGCCTTCCATTGGTCCTTTGGATTTGGTGGTTGTTGGCACTGATTACCCTCGAGAGCTCGAGGTTTAGTGCACTGGTTTGAATAGTTCCCTAGCTCCCTACAATTGTAGCATTGAACCACGAGTGGTTCTCTCCTTTCATCGGCTACATTGTCCTTCCTTTTCATGTCTTTTCGACACTCGTGAGATTGGTGTCCTTCCTTCCCACACTTAAAGCATTTCTCCGTACCTTTGTGGCAGTTTCAATGGTGCTACTTCCCACATTTTTGGCATGTGTGTTGATTTTTCTTCCCACCTTTGTCACTAGATCCACCAGCTTGAAACTCCATATTTCTTTTCTTATCACCATAGCCATGGGACAATTCTCCAAACTCCATCTCCACTTTGAGAGCACACCGAATAAATTCTTCATAACTCTAAAAGTCTCGAATTGCAAGAGCCTTTCGAAGATGTTGTTTTAATCCACTAAAGAATCTATCAATTTTGCTATCATTTTTGATAACAAAACCCGAAGCATACCTTGCGAGCCTTGTGAAATTTGCTTCATAGGTTGTGACATATTCTCCTTCTTTTTTCTTGAGCTCTATGAATTCTCTCTCCATATTCATGTGAAAAGTTCTTGGGAAGTACTTATTAAGAAACATTATCTTAAAGTCTTCCCATTCCATCTCTTCAATTTCCTCCATTGGATTGGTGTTCTTAATCAAAGCCCACCATTGATCAGCTTCTCGATCTAGACGATAAACGGATAGAGCCACCTTCTCCATCTCGGAACCGTGAAGAACATAAAATATATTCTCCATGGAGTTGACCCATTGTTCCGCAACTAGTGGATCAGAAGATCCACAAAACGTCGGTGGTCGTTGCCGCATAAAACATTCGATAGCTAGTTGCTCCCTCTTTGGTGAAGGAGGACATTCCCCATTATTATGGTTATTATTCATAACCCGAGATATTTGGGTAAGCATCGCCATGAAGTTTTGAACTCCACCTCCCAAATCATTGGGGATGTTGTTCGGGCAATCGTTGCATTGGTCCTCGCAAGAGTTGTTGGCCTGATTTCTCCTGGTTCCCACCATTTTCTAAAATAGAAAAGGTAAGAACAAAACATAAGTAACAATTCATGAATAACTTATCCATTTAAACAATTATACCAAAAACATAACATATGGGATCCCTAGGTAAATATCCTTGTGTGAATATTTGTACTTATTCTTATGCTAGTGGTTTTCTCTAGGGTTTACGAATCCTAATTCCCAAATTAACTAAACCTTTCCTTTGATACCAACTATAGCGACCCAGCATTTTCTTACATTACTATTACATCATTACAAATATAAACAACATAATAGTATTACACATGGAGGATCCAAAGGTTTAGTGTCTTGGGAAAACTAGGACCACACATAACAAATAAAACATCAACTATAAACATTTATTTAATTTCTTCTTCACTAGATTCTTAGTGGAACTTGTCCTATCCTTAGTACATGTAGACACTGGAGGATATACATCAAAAGGGGTGAGATAAAATCCTAGTAAGGGGATAGATAAGAACAATATAGCATGGGGTGAGCATAATCATGACATAGGAAGAAGATCATGAACATGAGGGGAGCATAAATAGTAAACTTGAAATGTGGCAATTCATAAAAATGAAACATCATGTCTTAGTGGTTAACTACCACAAATACTTTTGAACAAATCTAGCATCATGTTCACACATATTTTCACATTTACTCATGAGATTCATCACTTTACCCAATGCATTGGAGCGCTATATAATTCCGGGCGCACCCGTCACATCATAACATTATCATTATCATGATTGCCACATAGAACACATATAAAACATGTACATAAATAACCCATGTAAAGTAATGAGTTTCATCTCATAATAACACATTCCTAAGCTTTGGGTTCCCAAAAGAAAGAGGGAATAACATACTTGATACAAGAACCATCAACCTTGAATGAGAGGTAAAAGGTGAGATATTGAAAGAAGAGTTCTTTTGGAAAACATTTTGATGGACATAAAAACTAGTGAAAAGCATGTATATCCCAGAAAAGTAAAGTAAATGATGAAAAAATGATCTTTGAGGAGTAACCATATCAAAAATGGAGTGAAAGAGGGAGAACCCGAAGGAAGAAAATTGGGTTCGAGATTTCCCCTTACCTTGTACCCGAATGATTCCTTCTCTTTAATGTCCTATATAATGACATTATATTCATTAATTAGAAATACAGAACCATGTGTACATTAATAGGGTTAATTCTGGTTTCATTATGTTATATTATGTTCCTTTGTATGACTTATAGAGTTTAAAAACATTGATCGGGGATGTTCATTTTCATGGTTTTCTTGAGTGGTTAACTTGTATTCTTAAATTGATGTTTGGGTAGATCATGGGTAAACATCCAGAACCAATATTACATGTTATTTATGATATTACATAAGCTTTAATGATTTTATAATGATTTATATTATATCCATGTGGTTGAATCATTAGATAAGATTTTAATGATGGTTATTTGGGTAAATTTGGGCGGTTTTTGGATCACACCGAACTTGTTTTAACTTTTCACTTAGTAATATGGCCATAGGTTATTTACAGAACTTAAAATAGAACATAATAAATATAACATATTCTGGTTCAACCATAAAAATGGTTTCATGACCAGATATGAAGGTAGAAATGGAAGAAGAGAGCATGTTGTTTTTGAAGGTGATAAATTATCACCACATGAACAATGTTCTCTTTAATAAAATAAAAGGAAGAGGGAAAGGGTGTGAGGTGATATAATATACCATTAGAATCATAATATTACATTATATGTATAATAATAGAGTTACAAAATAGTTTGGATGAAGATAGGCAGGGAGAGATCAAGAAAGGAACTTGAACTTGAAAGGAAATTAAAGGAGAAGGGAGAGAGAAATTACCTTTAGAATCCTCCTCTTAAGAACCTCCTTAAAGGCCTATGCTTGGTCTTTTGATGAGACCAGGAGCTCTTGGACGTGGGGGAGAGTCTAGGGAAGGTTTTTGGGCAGAGTTTAGAGAAGGCTTGGAGCTTGAGAGGTGTGAGGAAAAGAGGGAGTGAAGGGTGGCTTTTATAGTGGAGGGGAGAGGGGTTTCCTTAATATAAAATTGATTAGTTTATTAATTTCACCAAAGACAAGGAATAGTGAGTCTTGGATGACCAATAATAGAAATTTTATAATGTAATCCCTAACCAAGTGGGATTATATCAGAAGAACATCATCAATGATTCAATTATTACATTATTTAGCTTTTATTGTGAATTATCAGATTCCACTATTCATAAAAATTCAAGTATCTCAGAAAATTCCCAAAACTTTACCCCAACTATTTTTCGACGTGTAGAATCCAAAAATGAAGTCCATTTTTGAAAATAATTTTCTAAATATTATTAATTTAATATTTAATTAAAATCATAATTTACATAAAAAACACTTTTAAGATTAAAACTGATTTTATAGTTCTTTAAAAAATTACGTAGGGTCTTATAAAATTATCTAAAAACTATTAGACATTGATTCAATAATTTAAGAATATATTTCATGAAAATAAATATTCATTTAAATTAATTAATTAATTATAATTAATTATTTATGACTTATAAAATACCAAAAAAGTTTACTAAGGTCAAATTATCACTTTCTATGATGTCTAAATTTTATTTTATTATTCATAGGTAATGTTACTCTTATTTACTATTCATAAGGGTCATATTACTATTCATAAGGGTAGGTCACTATTCATAATGGTAGGTTATTATTCACCAAAAATTATTTTTGTTTTATTAGACTCCAAAAACCATCTTGAACACAATCGTGTATGTCAGATTTTTAAAATAAAGAAGGGAATTTTCCATTGAAAAACTTTGGGTCATTACACGTGTGTTGTACGCAATACCGGGTTTCACTAAATGACGATATATTATTATAATATTATTATAAATTTTTTATGAACTAGCCATTATGAATACTATTAAATAAATTTTGAATTTTATAACATTATTATTTATCTTACACATTTTCTAGAACATGGTATGAGAATAAAATAAATTTTTCGAGTAAAATAAGTATTTTTCAAAAAATACAGTTTTGCCGCCATTTGATGGAGCACCCACATTAAATCTAGTTTTTGACATGTTTATAAGTTCAATTTTACAAAATAAAATTATTCTTTGGAATAAGGATATAAAATATTACCTTGGATAAATTTTTCATATTATTCTGTTAACTTTCATATTTTAATGAATAGTAAAAACACGCTTATTTCAATTAAAAACAACTTTTTTCATCGTAATAATTTATGTGGTTAAATTATAATATTGAATGGTTTTAAAGTATAAATAGAATATATTTTTACCATCTAATATAATTCATGTCATTATCATTTATTTTACATTGAATTTGTAGGTTAAATCAATTCAATCTTTTGCAATGTTTTAAACAAAAACCAGTTTTCTTTCGACAATAAGATTAATTTTAATTTAATTTATGCAACTTCTGGGTATTGAATTTGGAAAAATGGATTCCATATTTGGAATCAGTGGGTCAAAATTATATTAATAGACTACTTTTTATTTTTGAGCATTATGAATAGAAACTACGGTAAATTTTACTTACCATAGTAAAAGGTAAATCGAGTAATTGAGGGTAAATATAATATTATAAAATTACCCTAACACTTGTCTTAATACAATTGGATGATCATATTTCATCATAAGTCATATTTGGGTCTAAATGGAATCCATTAGAACCCACTTGGAGGTGATTAATACCTTTAGTTTATTTTATTTAAAGGAAAGTGAAATATGTCTCACTCAAACTTTAATAATTAAGGTATTTTTAATATAAGGTTATACAGAATATAAATTCAGTTATAAATACTACTTTTAAAGCTAATTTTTTTTTATTTATCATGGTAATTTATTTGTAAATTTTAATAGTTATTTAATTACCTTATTATCTTATACATTAATGATGCAGAAATTATTTATTTAGTAAAAAAAATCAATAATATTGCTCTTATGGAATTAGTAATACATATTAAAGGGCTCAAAAACCTGACCAAAACTAATTGGTAGTGTATATATACACCATAAGCATCCAATAACCGAATATATGACCGTTTGGAGTCTTATAAAAGTGATTATGACACTTATATTATTTTATTTTATATGATTTCAAAGTTGTCTCCTTCATAATTTAATAAATATAACATTTTAACATTTGGGTGTTTTAGAAGATAAATACGACTAAATGTATTATTATGAAATATATAAGATTTATATTCATCCTAGTATTTTATTTTTAATTTTTATGAAACAAATAAGTATATTTAATAATTATACAAAAATGTTGTAGTAATTATTTTTTTAAGAGAAATATCAAATAAATGGTGTGACAAATAGTAAAATAAATATTATATGAACTATTTAATGTGATCCACTAATTTTATAGATTACTATGACATGTTAGTAACCTATTAAAGATTTTATTTCTAATATATCCTTTGTGTGGATTTTATGTAAATTCAAATTATTGAATAGTGTAAAAAATGACACTATTGTTATTTTATAAAAATAACATATTATTAAATTGTTTAAAAATCACAAAAATATTTAAAAATTAAAAATTGAAATTTATATAGTCTAAAATGTCATAAATATCTAATTATGGGTAATTCACAGCAAAAAAGTATTTATTTAAAACAATTTAAAATTTAGAATCTTATTACCACAAATAAAATTTAATAGATTAAATAGGATAAATCAAGTTGATAATGTTTAAAATAAATTCCCTAAATGTATAAATTGTATTGTTTGATGAGATTAAAACCCTATATCATCTAATATTAGAATATTAGTTATTTTGGAAGGTTTTTAAGTGGGTTTAGATTTATTATAAATTAGTATTTTTAATATTTCCAAAGGTGCCCCTCTCCTCCCTTATAAAAAGGGAACCCTTTCCCACTTCTCTTCACACCCTTTTGAGCATTGAAGCTCAGAAAAACCCTGACAATTCCTCTTCTCAACCTATTTAGTTATATCATATAGGTTCTGGTCTTCTCAAAAGACCAACCCTAGTACCCTAAGAAGAAGTTTTAGGAGGTGCGTCGAAGAAGAGGTAATCTCTTCTTCCGATTCTTTCAAGCTTCTTTCTTCTTCAACTTATTATTCTTTAGTTGTTTAGTTATAAAGTAATAACATAAGTATAAAAAAATATACTGATATGTTATTATAAATATGAAACAACCCCATTTCACCTTCTATCCATCCTAAGGAAAACGAAATCACTGCGCGTGCATACGTACGGAATACCGTCTCCACGCCGTGGTGTATTCTGTTTTTCCAACACCACCTTACTTGGATGGGTAAAATGGTGTAAAGAATAACTATACATAGTTATTATAACATCATACTGATTCTGATATATTGTATCATCCACTCGAATTCAATTCAATAATTATGGGAACGATATCATCGCTCGTGCGTACGTACGGACTACCGTCTCCACGACGTGATGAGATTCATTCTCCATGTTAACCATTTAAGAATGATTATAAAGTATATATAAGCAATAATATTGAATCATATGACATTATAAAGCTACTGGATTTATGTATATATATATATATGTCATCTAGTTACTTCCATTCAAGTCAATATGGAATTGAAAACATCGTTCATGCGTACGTACGACCTACCATCTCCATGAATGGTGTGTTTCATTTCATTTATGTATCTATTATATATATATATATAATGAATATATATTATATATAAATCATGTTTTACATTTTTGAAGTAATTAAATCATGATATAAGTAATAATAATATCAAGATCAACAATTCCAAACACGTACGATAAATGAAACGATTTTACCCAAAACGCTACTTTAACATGGAATTGACAAATGAACGGGTAATATAAATACCTAAGTGAATGATATATGATATAATAACAATTAATATGATTCTGTAATAACTCAATGACATTATTTAAATATTTATACAGGAGTTTGGGATACATAAGAAGCATATCAGACATAAGGTAAGGGATAATTATTCCAATCTCATTCTTATCTGAGATTGTTTATTCGTAAGTATTTAGTGGGGTTATGTTTATCATCAATGTCCATATGTTTTTAAAATGTTTTAATGAAATGTTTAATTTTCTTCCATGTATGTTTGAAGTCATTTTTACACTTTTTTGACTTTTACCACATCGTATGGATGAAATTTTTCTTTTACGAGGAACTTCTGACTTTTCTGACAAAAGTACGAGGAGAATGTAATTTTTAACTTTTACGGCATGAATGGATTTTTACGGTTTCATAAAACCTAATTTTAATGAATCTTCCTATAAAATATTGCATAATTATTTTCAAAAAAACTATTTTCTTTTAAAATTTCATGTAATTTTGTGAAAAGAAAATGATTTTGCAGAAGAAAGGACATTTTCCTCAAGATTTCATTTCAAGTGTTTTATAAAAACTATTTTCCATCTAAAATGACATTATTTAATATGTTTATGTTTCAAGTATAATGTCTCCATTATTTACATGGTTTGATTCTTCTTAAGATGAAATTATATCCATTTTTTATATGGATTATGTTATGATGACATGATGTTTAAGAATCCCATTTTATTATATGGGTTATGTTATGATGTATGATTTATGATTTTGTGGGACACGAAAGAATGATTTCATTATGGGATGGGTGGGACCTATATCTCCCTCCAATGCATTGGGTAAAGATTTATATCTCATGAGATAGATATGGATGTAATGGTAAGTTAATATGGTTCATGGATACAAGACTGGAACGAGGAGTGAACTTGATTCAAAAAGGGACTTTGTCCAATAAGATGGTCTTGCCAGAAATGACTTGGCTACTATGGAAATCATATCATGTGCTTAATGGTTTCCACAATCACATGTTTTATTCCCATGCTATTTTATCAATATTGATGTTGAATTATGATACATGCCTTACGTACTTCCAAGATTTATATCTTTGCTCAAGTTTTTGATGTTTAAATTTCATGTTGAAGTTTTTGCATTCAAATGTTTATGGATTGTTTTATGTTCTCTATGTTTTCCCTTACTGAGCATTTGAGATCACCCTTTTTATGTTTTATTTTCCCTAGGAAATAAAGTAAGGTTTTAGGTAAGGAAACAAAAAGGGGAAGATTGTTATGGGAGATGTTGAAGATCTTTCAACATGATTAGAAGTTTATATTGCAAGTTTCCAAAGATACTAAACTATTATTGTACTTTGGTATCTATTTTTGTTATGTATTAAGTATTCCGAAAAAGTAATGTAATTTCCATGTATGTCAAGCTTTGGGTCTCTACAGTCGGTATCAGAGGAAAGTTTTAGTTAACCTTTGGAAACTAGGACACGAATACTTTAGTGAGATCCCTAGAGATATTTATAAGGTATGTCTAGGGATGTCCCTTAGGTTAAGTATACATATAGGTTATTGTCCTAGAATTGAGGTAACAATATTAGAATTAAACCTAAGATGTTATATGTCGAATTTACTCCCCCTTGATTATGTTATTTTCCTTGTATGATTTTTTCCTCTCACAAAATTCTTTTTGTGTTTTAGTCAATGAAGGGAACCAGAAGGAATTCGGTTAACATTGAATCCAATGGACAAATTGGTGACTATGAGCAATGAAATTGTGTAATTCCTAGAGATAAAGATATTGTGATTATGCCAAATCAGTCATCGCGATATATGATTAACAAGGTAAAATTTAGACGTATTCATAATTCATAAAATAAGAGGAAGATAAACTTTTATGCATGTTCGCATGTTGAGGAGCATAAACAAAGGAAGATTGAGATTTCTAAAGAAGGGAAGAAGAACCTTGATGAATACATCAAATGGAGGGGAAGATCTTATCTGTGTGGAGAGAAGGGTCATAGAGTGACCAATTGTTATAGTGTTCAATGTCTTATCTGTGGAGAACATGGGCATTACCCAACTCAATGCCCTGACCTAAGTGGTTACTTCTAAATAAAGGATGGACTTATTCCATGACAATCATTGAAGAGGATGTATTGAAGTGTTTATGTATTTGTATTATAGAATAATGTTGTTGAGGTACTTTTATGGTATATTGGAATATCTATGTATTGGTCAATTGTGGTTTTCAATAAGAATATGGTACTGGTAACCATGAAAAGTGACTGAAATATTTTTGGAAAGCAGATGATATGCGCATAATGAATGGATAAGGAGAAAATAATATGTTTGATAGTATTCATGATCTCATGACTGATATAAGGACAAAGTGATACCATGGTTTGAGTATATCGAATTTTTGGGATTTTGGTATGTGGAATGAGTTAACTTTTGACCGCATTCATGTTTTCAGTAAGGTTCAATGGGTATTCATTTTTCCCAAGAATACAAGATTAAGGTATTCACATGTTCAAAATGTGATCAAAAAGATATATCTTGTGATATATGAGGGATAAATGATGGTATTTATGTTCTTGTTATATGAACTTTTTAGTAATCATTATCTTTATACTATAAGATTAGACAAAAGTATTTTCGAAAAGCCTAAAGGTCGGAATGGATTAAGTTAGACATTAGATAGTATTGTTTAAGGATAGAGATTTTTGATATTATGATAGTATAGTTTTAGAAAAAAAGACAACCTGCAGGACGGGCGACAACCCGTCGTGTCAGAAAAGGTTGTGGGAATCGAACCCATAACCGAAGTGCGACATGGCTTTATTTCCTACCACTGGCCTACAGGAAGTCTCTAGTTAGTATAAATTAGTTTTAATTTATTAAGTGGTATGAGATATGAAGTATAAGTCCATTTTAGGAACCATATACGATTAATCGACATATGTATATTAAATAACTTTTGCTAACCTTTTGTTTGAGACAGATGGAATGACCCATCATTCTATCACATGATCTGTTAACTATTCACAAATAATAAATTCAACTTCATTTCTTTAAGAGATGAAATGGAAATTGTTCAAGGCACAAACAACAGTGAGATTGTACCAAAATCAAGTAAGTATTTCTTTTAATTATTCTTAAACTTTAGGGGAATGATCTTCAAAACCAAAAATGTTGTCCTAGTGCCCTCATATCCGATGAATCAGATGGCACCTTAGATCATCACAAATTTATGGCTTTGTGATTGTTGGCTTTTTCATAGCCATGTTCTCTACCACTCTCCATCAGAACATGATGTTTAGATTTCTCTTCCATATCCATATTTTCACCTATGTTCTCCTACGTGGAAACCTAGTGATGAGTTAATTTGGGTAACCATTACGTTTCATACATCACTTTTTAAAATTATGTTTTAGTAATCCTTTTTATGATATGGGTTTACATTTAAGAAACTTTCAAGTAGTAAACCATTTATAACCCCGACGAATTTCGAGGGCGAAATTCATTTTAAGGGTGGTAGAATGTAACACCTCAATATTTTATGAGAAGTATTATTTTTAATTTATTTGATGTCTTGTGCTGTATGATACCCCTAGATTATCTTATGCTATACGCAACACCGTATTAGCTTGTAGTATATGCAACACTAATCTTGGATCGTGTTACACACAATTTCAAGTTTGTTTGATAGTAGTTATTCTACACAACATTGAGTATATATATATATATATTAAATGTATTAATGAAATATAGTTGTATTTTTTTATACGTAAAAACAAAGGAGTCGTGCACTACACGAAACCCTGACATGGCTTGCATTACACGCAATCGCGACCTTCCTCGATGGTGTGTGTTGTACGCAATACTGGGTTTCACTAAACAACGATATATTATTATAATATTATTATAATATTATTATGAACTAGACTTTATGAATACTATTAACTAAATTTTGAATTTTATAACATTATTATTCATCTTACACATTTTCTAGAACATGGTATGAGAATAAAATAATTTTTTCGGGTAAAATAAGTATTTTTAAAAAAATACAGTTTTGCCGCCTTTTGATGGCACACCCACAATAAATCTAGTTCTTGATATGTTTATAAGTTAAATTTTACAAAATAATTTTTTTCTTTGGAATCAGGATATAAAATTTTACCTTGGATAAAATTTTCATATTATTCTGATAACTTTCATATTTTAATGAATAGTAAAAACACGCTATATTTTAATTAAAAACAACTTTTTTCATCGCAATAATTTATGTGGTTAAATTATAATATTGAATGGTTTTAAAGTATAAATAGAATATATTTTTACCATTTAATATAATTTATGTCATTAGCATTTATTTTACATTGAATTCATAGGCTAAATCAATTCAATCTTTTGCAATGTTTTAAACAAAAACTCGATTTCTTTCGACAACGAGTTTAATTTTAATTTAATTTATGCAACTTATGTGTATTGAAATTTGAAAAATGGATTCCATATTTGGAATCAGTGGGTCCAAATTATATTAATAGACTACTTTTTATTTTTGGGCATTATGAATAGTAACTACAGTAAATTTTATTTACCATAGTAAAAGGTAAATCGGGTAATTAAGGGTAAATATAATATTATAAAATTACCCTAACACTTGTATTAATACAATTGGATGATTATATTTCGTCCTGAGTCATATTTGGGTCGAAATGGAATCCATTATAACCTACTTGGTGGTGATTAAGACATTTAGTTTATTTTTTTTAAAGGAAAGTGAAATATGTCTCACTCAAACTTTAATAATTAAAGTAGTTTTAATATATGGTTATACAGAATATAAATTCTGTTATAAATACTCATTTGAAAGCTAAATTTTTTTCTTTATCATGGTAATTTATTTGTAATTTTTAAGAGTTATTTAATTACCTTATTAGCTTATACATTAATGATGCAGAAATTATTTATTTAGTAAAAAAATCAATAATATTGTTTTTATTGAAATAGTAATTAATATTAAAGGGCTCAAAAACCTGACCAAAACTTATTGCTTGTGTATATATACACCATAATCATCCAATTACAGAATATATGACCGTTTGGAGTCTTATAAAAGTGGTTATGACACTTATATTATTTTATTTTATATGATGTCAAAGTTGTCACCTTCATAATTTAATAAATATGACATTTTAAAATTTGGGTGTTTTAGAAGATAAATCCGACTAAATGTATTCTTATGAAATATATAAGATTTATCTTCATCCTAGTATTTTATTTTTAATTTTTATGCAACAAATATGTATATTTAATAATTATACAAAAAAGTTGTAGTAATTATTTTATTAAGAGAAATATCAAATAAATGGTTTAACAAATAGTAAAATAAATATTATATGAACTATTTAATGTTCTCCACTAATTTTATAGATTACTATGATATTTTATGAACATATTAAATACTTTATTTCTAGTATATCCTCTGTGTGGATATTATTTAAATTCAAATTATTGAATAGTTTCAAAAATGACATTATTGTTATTTTATAAAAATAACATATTATTAAATTTTTTAAAAATCACAAAAATTTATAAAAATTATAAATTGAAATTTATATAGTCATAAATGTCATAAATTATCTAATTATGGATAATTTACATCACATAAGTAATTATTTATAACAATTTAAAATTTAGAATCTTATTACCACAAATATAATTTAATAGATTAAATAGGATAAATCAAGTTGATAATGTTTAAAATAAATTACCTACATGTCTAAATTGTATTGGTTGATGATATTAAAACCCTATCTCATCTAGTATTATAATATGAGTCATTTTTAAGGTTTTTAAGTGGGGTTAGATTTATTATAAATTAATATTTTTAATATTTCCAAAGGTGCCCCTCTCCTCCCTTATAAAAAGAGAACCCCTTCCCACTTCTCTTAACACCCTTTTGAGAATTGAAGCTCGGCCAAACACTGAAAATTACACCTCTCAACCTCTCTAGTTATATCATATAGGTTCTGGTCTTCTCAAAAGTCCAACCCTAGTGCCCTAAGGAGTAGTTTAAAGGAGGTGCGTCGAAGAAGAGGTAATCTCTTCTACCGATTCTTTCAAGCTTCTTTCTTCTTCAACTTTTTCTTCTTTAGTTGTTTCATTATAAAGTAATAACATCAGTATCACTAATATACTTATATGTTATTATAAATAAGAAACAACCCCATTTCACCTTCTATCCATCCTAAGGAAAACTAAATCACCGCGCGTGCGTACGTACGGAATACCGTCTCCATGCCATGGTGTATTCTGTTTTTCCAACACCACCTTACTTGGATGGTTATAATGGTGTAAAGAATAACTATACATAATTATTATAACATCATACTGATTCTGATATGTTGTGTCATCCACTATAATTCAATTCAATAATTATGGGAACGATATCATCGCTCATGCGTACGTACGGACTACCATCTCCATGACGCGATGAGATTCATTCTCCATGTTAACCATTCAAGAATGATTATAAAGTATATATAAGTAATAATAATGAAATATATGACATTATAAAGCTACTGGGTTTATTTATATATATATATATTTCATCTACTTACTTCCATTCAAGTCAATAAGGAATGGAAAACAACGTTCATGCATACGTACGACCTACCGTCTCCATAAACAGTGTGTTTCATTTCATTTATCTATCTATTATATATATATATATACTGAATATATATTATATCTAAATCATGTTTTACATTTTTGAATTAAGTAAATCATGATATAAGTAATAATAATATCAATATCAACAAGTCCAAACACGTACGATAAATGAAACGATTTTACCCAAAACGCTACTTTAACATGGAATTGACAAATGAACGGGTAATATAAATACCTAAGTGAACCATATATGATATAATAACAATTACTATGATTCTGTAATAACTCAATGTCATTATTTAAATCATTATACAGGAGGTTGGGATACATACAAAGCATATCAGACATAAGGTAAGGGATAATTATTCCAATCTCATTCTTATCTGAGATTGTTTATTCGTAATTATTTACTGGGGTTATGTTTATCATCAATGTCCAGGTGTTTTCAAAATGTTTTCATGAAATGTTTAATTTTCCTCCATGTATGTTTAAAGTCATTTTTACCCTTTTTTGACTTTTACCACATCGTATGGATAGAATCGTTCTTTTACGAGGAACTTTTGACTTTTCTGACAAAAGTACGAGGAGAATGTAATTTTTTACTTATACAGCATGAACAGATTTTTACGGTTTCATAATGCCTCATTTTCATGAATATTAATCTACAAGATTTCATGATTATTTTCAACAAAACCCTTTTCTTTTAAAATTTCCTGGAATTTTGTTAAAAGAAAATGATTTTTAAGAAGAAAGGATATTTTCCTCAAGAATTCATTTCAAGTGTTTTATCAAAACTATTTTCCATCTAAAATGACATTATTTAATATGTTTATGTTTCAAGTATAATGTATCCATTATTTACATGGTTTTATTCTTCTTATGATGAAATTTTATCCATTTTTTTATATGGATTATGTTATGATGGCATGATGTTTAAGAATCCCATTCTATTATATGGGTTATGTTATGATGTATGATTTATGATTTTGTGGCACACGAAAGAATAATTTCATTAAGATATGGGTGGGACCTATATCTCCCTATGATTCATTGGGTAAAGATTTATATCTCATGAGATAGACATGGATGGAATAGTAAGTTAATCCGGTTCAGTGATACAGGCTGGAACGAGGAGTGAACTCGATTCAGAAAGGGACTTTGTCCACTAAGATGGTCTTGACAGCAATGCCTTGGCTACTATTGAAATCATATCATGTGCTTAATGGTTCCCACAATCACATGTTTTATTCCCAAGATATTTTATCATGATTGATGTTCAATTATGATACATGCCTTACGTACTTCCATGATTTATGTCTTTGCTCAAGATTTTTATGTTTAAATTTCATGTTCAAGTTTTTTCTTTCAAATGTTTATGGATTGTTTTATGTTCTCTATGTTTGCCCTTACTGAGCATTTGAGATCACCCTTTTTATGTTTTATTTTCCCCAGGAAATAAATAAAGGTTTTAGGTAAGGAAACAAAAAGGGGAAGATCGTTATGGGAGATGTTGAAGATCTTTCAACATGATTAGAAGTTTATTTTACAAGTTTCCAAAGATACTAAACTATTACGGTCCTTTGGTGTATATTTTTGTTATGTATTAAGTATTATACAAAAGTAATGTAATGTCCATGTATTTCAAGATTCGGGTCTCTACAACCATTGGTATGAAGAAGAAAATTGGGAACCATAGGAGACGATGAAGGAGAAGTACCCTCACCTGTTTATGTGAAATGAAATTTTGAGGGAGAAATTTCACCGGGGGGGGGGGGAGAATATAACAACCCAAAATTTTATCAATTTAATTTCTCCTTTCTTATAGTTATGTCATCTAATATAATAATATAAAATCACATTAATAACATAATAAAATATTTATAAATGATGAATTAATGAAATAAAAGGTGTTTCTAGAAGTTAAGCAAACTATACGAAAGAAAGAGAAACATGACCTTGGTATTAGTAATGTGACCCTTATGAATAGAAAACCCGAAAATTGAGTTCTAACCTCAAAAATAAAATTATAATGCAAATTTATTAATATTATAAGTGAAAATATTATATAATTATATCATAGTATAAGTAAATAAATATTTCAAAAATTATAAATTAAGTGTTGGTATTTTTGTAAGTTATAAATAATTAATTACAATTTTATTGAAACTTTAATAATTTAAAAAAAAATTATTTTCATAAAATGTATCAATAAATTAATATTTTTCTATCTTATGATTTTAATATAATTTTATGACACCTTAAGTAATGTTTCAATGTGTTACAAAATCAGTTATAATTTTAAAATCTGTTACTTCCATGTAAATGATGGTTTTAATTTTAAAAAAATTATTTATATTTAAAAAATTATTTTAATAAAATGGATTTCATTTTTTAATTCTTCATTTCAAAAAATTTTTAGGGTTAATTTTTGGGATTTTTTTGAATTACTTAAATTTTTGATGAATAGTAAAATATAACAGTTTTTGATAAATGCTAAATACCTGAATTTTTTAGTCACTACTGATGTTAGGATAATGTAAGAACCTTAATCACTAACCATACTTAATTATTTTAATATATTTATAGATAATTATCAAGCTATTAATGTGATTTATCCAAAAGAATAAACTAATGAATATAATAATGAGAAAACACCCCTCTCCTCCACTATAAATACCACCCCTCACACCCTCTTCTCCTCACACATATCAATCTTTGATCCTATAAAAATTAAACCCAAAACTCTCCCCAAGACCATATCTCAATTGCAACATATCTTGATCTCTCCAAAATACCAAAACCTTTCTCGAAAGAGATCCTCAAGGAGGATAAGTCCAAGAGGAAAAAGCCTCTTCATTTTTCTTTTAATTTATTTTCAATTTCATTTATATTATTCTCTTACCCTCAGCTTATTTTATCCAAATGGAATGATAAATCCATTATGATGGATATAATATAATTATATCATCTAAATGGAATATACAAAATTAAACTCCACCTACCTATTATTAAAAAAATGAAATCATTGCCCGTGATGTGTCTATTTACTGACATTGTGGGTGATGAACTTTTATTTTCCTTTGACACCTTCAAATATTTTAATAAAACCATTATAATTGTTGAAAAATATTGTAAAGTTTATGTTACAACCCTATTTATTTTCTGAAACTAACATATACACATAATACTAAATGATAAAACAAAACAAGTTCATTGTGATCGAAAAACCGTCAAAATTAATATAAGACGATCATTAGTAACTTGTATCCAATGATTCATCCTCATACCATACAACCAATTTCTTTATAATATAATTTAAATTTATGTAATATAATTAATAACATATAATAACAATTCTGGATATTTATCCACATTTTACATGAACTTCCATTCATGTCTACAAGTGAACCGATCCTAAAAACCATGAAAACAAATGCTTCCGAAAGACAAAATTAAACTATATAACTCATCCAAAATCCAATAAATGAACTTAAAAAAATTACACTGAATAAAATTAATTTATAAAAGGTTATTTATTTTTTAATTAATGAATATAACGTGATTATACAATATTATAATGTGAAGAAGGCATTCAGACACAAAGTAAGGTGAGTTTTTAAACCCAACTCTCTTTCTTTTTGTTTTTTGTATTTCACCCCATTTCCAATATAGATATTAATTAGATATAATTTTTTTAATCATTATATTATCTTATATAGGATATTAAATGTTTATAGTTTAGTTTATGATAAAAAAATGTTTTTCAAAAGAACTATTCTTTCAAAAAATAAATACACCTTTTATTTATTGAGATTGTTTCTTCATGACTAAATGTAGATAATTCCTATATAAAGTTTGTTTTTACCCCTTTAATTTGAAAACCCAAAGTTTATGAATGTATTATTTGTTAAATGAAACTCATTACTTGATAGGGATTATTTTGTGTTCAATATTTATATATGTTCTATGTGGCATGCATGATAATGTAAATGTTATGATGTGAAGGGTGCACCTAAAATTGTATAACGCAATGTAAATGTTATGATGTGGAGGGTATGCCAGAAATTACATATTATTCTAATGCATTGGGTAATGTAATATTTCTCATGATAAAAGTGAAATACATATGAAAATGATTCCAGCATTGTTCACAACTATGTGTGGTAGTTGACCACTAAGACACGATGTTTCATTTTTATGAATTTCCACATACCACGAATTTACCTAATTCTTCCTCGCATGAGTATGATGATGATGTTATTATTATTCTCACCCCATGTTATCTTTTTTCAATTTCTTATCTATCCTCTTAATAGGCTTTTAGATAACCCCTATCTTTGATGGATACCCTTAGGTGATTACATGTACTAAGAAGAATTCAAGGGTGAATAAGAATATAGAGAAGAAAAAATTAAATAATGTTTTATGATTTAATTTGTAAATGTTGTGTATGATATTAATTTTCCTAAGACACTAAACATTTGGATATTCACTATGCAATAATTTTATGTTTTTATCTTTAAAATGATGTAATAATAATTTAATAAAAATCAGGACCACTATACTATTTTTCCTTCAAAAGGATATATAAATCGAAAATATGATGATTTTTACATATCTCAAAGTTTTATAAATGTTAATGGCAAGGAAAGTTCCATTTTTTTCTTTTTCCTTATTTGACCTTTTATATAGGTTACTTCGATTAAATAATATCCCAATAAGCCATAAAATTGGAAGTAAGAGGGGATGTGGTCTAACTATTGGTAGTCAATGGATTTTGGACTTGTGTCAAAGTCATTTTGGAACTTAATATTAATGTTTATTCCCTTATTAAGCATAATTTTACCATAATTACTGTAATTAATTTTAATCACGTTCACTAACTATTTGGGTCAAAAATTAAGTTGATCTAATTAAACAAAAAATATTATACTAATTAAAATCGTGTATATCTATTTTTAAAAATTCAAATCATAAAAGTGGGAAAATTAAGTTTAATTCTAATCCCACAAATGCGTTGAGAAAGATGGGGTTTTAAAGCAAAAATATTCATAATTACAATAAGTGTTTATATCTAATTTAAATATAAAAAATGATTACACTCACCACATTGGATTAATATATTTATAAATTTTCTATTATGAATTTAGAATAAAATTTAAAATAAAATTTAAAATTAATAATCATTTAAATGAAATGATGATTTTTAACTAAAATGCATAATTTTTCACCATTCATCAAAAAAATAAGTTTCTAAGAAAAATATAAAAAATTCACTGTAAGATAATTTTGACATTTTAAATTCAAAAATTATATTTACTTTCTAATATAAAATTCATAAAAATTTCAAAATTTAGTTTTAAAATAGGTTCACCATTAAAGGGTGGTAAAAATTGGTCTTGCATATAATGCAAGCTAACTTAGTGTTGCGTGTACCAAAAGCTAATATAAGTGTTTAATGTATTGAATGATCAACATGGTTTTTCATATAACACGAGCCAAAATTATTTATACTATTTTTATATAAAGAAAATACAATATAAAGTGTTGTGTGAAATGCTATATGTCAAAAATGTTAATTTTATTTGAACAAAATTCACAAAATCTTAGGGTGTTACATTATACCCCCTTAAAAGAAATTTCACCACTGATATTTTTATGGGTTATCAATGATTTAATACATGATATTTCCTTTCATAAAAACACACATTGTAAAAATGAATACTAAAACTTCCTTTTAATTTTTTTGTAAACATAATGGTTACCCAAAGTGACATATAACTGTGTTTCCATATAGGACACCAAAGGTGGAAAGTGAAGACATGGAATTGAATGAAAGGCATAAATATTCATTGGGAGTGATTTATGTAATCAATAAAACAAGTTAACGATCAACGAAAAGTTGATGGCCTTAAATTCATAAATCTATGCTGATTTAAAAGGTCATCAATTCAACCAAAATTAAGGTATTAGGACAAAATTTCATTTCTTGGTCGTTCTACTAAAGTTGTATAATTTTCATGAAAACATATACTTGAATGATTTCAAGAAAACGTCAACCTTTATTGTTCCTTGATCCACTTCACCTCATTCTCTAAAAAATAAGGTAAGTTTTTCAATCCCGAAGCACTTATAGATCTTGATATCCATGATATAAAATCCCATCTGCCATTAGTTACCATCAAAAAAATGTTGTTAGAATAGGTTATCCAAAATTCATAAATCCTCATGTGGTGAGATAATAATTTAATCTCACAAATTTCATCCAATGTGTAACTTTAAATTTCCATCAATAGTTGACCTTATAACCCTTTCGAAAGATGAAAATATAAAACATTATAAAGAAAGTCACAAAATCTGCTTAACATTGAACCCCCATATATCAAAAAGTATCTATTGGTTGTCAGATTTCAAACATGTGAATAATCTCTTCATCAATCCTCTTGGAATATGGTAATAACATTTATTTCCATATATCCTTTTGGAAAATTGAAGTTTCAAAGGATTGAATAACAACTCAGAATGGGGGGGGGGTTTAGTCAGTTGTTCACTTATTATAAGTTTCAAAAAATTTAGAAACTTAACCCCATAAACTTGTTAAGATTTATTTAATTATTAATTTTTATTAAATACTTATGCATGAAAAATTAGGAAATAAATTAATGGACACAAGATTTACAAATTTTAATCTTTGTGTGAGAACCTACATCACTTTAATAGCCACTCCCATGGGTATTTAGAAATCCACTATTATGAAGAAGTGAATACAACTTGTGCTAAATCTAGTTAGACACATTATTTCTCTTGATATGAATGATTATACTAACTCTTGTCAGTTTACAATGTTTTAAATTAAAAATTTGAGCAAGAAAAATAATAGTGACTTTTTTAAAACTGCTCCATAATTGATTAGTCGGAATCCTTAGTCTGATTTGGATGGATTTAATTTATTCAATCTGAAAGGTCTGGATCTGGTTCTCCTAATATGATGGACTCAATACAATGACCTCAATACAATGAACTCATTCTCAATATGAAAAACTCAAACTCTACTCAAATTCTCAATATGATTTTTTTCAGTGTGATCGACTCAATATGATATTCTCAATCCAATTGATGCAATGTGATCTTCTCAATCTGATCAACTCAATACGATCTTATCAATACGATATTACTCAATCTTGTAAACAAACATTCAATTGTCTGATCCTAACCATGATATCCCAGGCTGGAAATGACTTCCACTTTATTTCTTTAGCACTCCACATTTTTTGCCTTAATGTTCTCAAATGAATGAATGATCTGAAAAAGTAATCATAGGAGACTCGAAAAATAAAATCATGAAACTTGAAAACTTTCCCCACTTTCTAAAATTTCAAGAAACTCTGAAAAGTTCTATCATTTAAAACAAAAACATTGTATTCATTAAACCCCCATATATTTCTTTGAGATTCATACAAAATTGAATTTCATGTTTGACCTCCTCAACTCTTCATAAAACTTCTGGAATTTTCTTTTCTGATTCTTCATTGTAATCAACTCAATACGATTTCTATTTATTTCTTAGTGAATATAAATTATATTTATTTCTAAATGAATCAAATTTCTATTTATTTCTCAGTGAATATGAATTATATTTATTTCTTGGTCAATCTAAATTCTATATCAATCTTAGTGAATATGAATTCTATATCCTTATCAATGAATCCAAATTCTTTATATTTCTCAGTGAATCTGAATTCTATATCTTTCTCAGTAAATATGAATTCTATATCATTCTCAATGAATCAAAATTCTATATTCTTGTTAGTGAATCTGAATTCTATATCCTTCTTAGTGAATACGAATTTTGTATCATGCTCAGTGAATTTGATTGAATTCTCATTACGATGGAGTTTCCATTATAATGGAATTGCTATCTCCATGGAATTCCCATTACAATGGATATCCCATTATAATGGAATCTCCATACAACAACTTTTAAATTATTTAAACCACTCCACCATTTCTTCAAAATATTTTATTATGAAAATTTTGAGGATTTTTTGAGAACTTTATGATCAATAGATCAATATCAGAATTAGTTTAGAAATTTTGAAAACATTCTAACTCCTGACTTCACTTTTTTTAACAAAAATCTTCAACATCACTATGTTTTCATCACTCAGTAAATTTTATCTTTCTAACTCATTAACATATTTATTTATATGACTAAGGAAAATGGAAACATAAAGAAATTAATAATTTTTACCTCCAATTATTCTGGATTAAATGATTTAAATCTGATGTAGTTGAATACAATAATATGATTTTGATGAATCTCTTTTAAAATGGATATGGGTCCTAATATTGAATAACAAAAACATAATTTTACAAAAAGTATAGTTTTTAAAAAATTAAAAAGTTTGTTAAAACAATTTATCACAAAGGTTCTTCAATCTTACCCTTTGGATTTGTTGACAACTCTTGTTAACAACTTTTCCAACTCCCATATTTTTTTTCCACAACTCAAATTTTGTAAACAAATCATGTTTTTGACTTTTATAAAAACATAGGATTTCTCATAGGAGAGTTTCTTGAAACCACAATAATTTATAGAGTAATGTTTTTGAAGGAATTTTATCCCTCTAAGGTTACGAATATTTTTCCATGTAATGATAAACCCTTTAATTTTATATTCTCATCTCTCACTTTTCCTTTTCTCTCACTTTTATTTTTCTCTCACTTTTATTTTTCTTTGACTTTTCTTTTTCTCTCACTTTTCTTTTTATCACCCCCATTTTACGATTTCCACAACTTCATACTTGTTTAAGAATGATAAGAAAAAACTTCTTGCAATGTACAAAGTTGTTACTCTCTCTTCTCCCTTTTCAACATAATCCGAAGCATAGTGGGGGTGATCCCTTATAAGTTTATGAAGACATGGGAGGAGGCTAAACATGAAGTTGAATCCTCAATTCCACAGACCTTTCCTTCAACATTTCTTTTGTAAAGATATCAACAATATGATACTTTTTTGAAATGTATCTCAACAAATCATCTCCAGTAACTACTATATATTTTATTAAGTAAAAATTTATATCAATGTGTTTTGATATTGAATGTTGGACATGTTTTTCAAAAAAATAAATTGAACTCTTATTATCATAAAGTTTCTTCAATGGTTTTGAGACTTTTAATTTCAAATATTTTATAAAACTTTCATCCATAACATTTGAGTACAAGCCTGAGCAGATTCAATATAATCAGATTCAATTGTGATCAAATTTACTAAGTTTATAATTCTCCATGAAAACTCACACAACATTAACCTAAGAAAAATGTTACTCAAGTGGGTTATTTTGTATCATTACAATCCCTGGATTTATCAACGTCAATAAAACCATTAAACATCATATCAATATTTCTTTTATAACAACCCATGTGAGGCTGTTCCTTTTACATATCTCAAAATTCTTATTACTACGAACATATGTGATTATTTCAGATTACTTTGATACCTTGAACACTCATAACAGAAACAATATCAGGCCATGAGACTCTAAGGTAAGAAGACTTCCTATCAGCTTCTAAAAGTTTTTTTGATTCCCACTTATTCTGGATTCAAATTTTCTCAACTATGTGCTCACTGAAATCAGAGTTGAAACTTCTTGGGATTCTTCCGTCCCAACCTTATTTAACAATTCTCTAACAAACTTTTCTCGAGATAAGAAAATGTATTTTTATTTTTTGTTGAACTTGTAAGACAAAGAATAAATTAAATTATCCTAACCTAGACACTTTAAAATTATTCTTCATTTCATCTGAAAATGTTTTAAAAATAACTTCTCTATCCCAAGTAAATATTTTATCATCCACATAAACAATTAAAATTAGAGCTCCAGAGAAAACGTATTCCATATATAAGATTCTATCATATTTAACATTAGAAAAGTTCAACATTCTCAAATAATTATCATGTTTAGAATATCAATAACTTGGAACTTTTCTCATACCATACAAAGATTTCTTAAATCTACAAAATCTGTTTTCATATTCATCAAGTAGAAAACCAACAGGTTGTTCAATGCCAACTTCTTCCTAAATACCACCATTTATAAAAGCTGACTTTTTATCTATGTGATAAGAATTGTAATTTCAATGAGTATCCACTTAAAGAAACATTATAATAGTTTCTAATCTTGAAACTGAGGCAAACTTTCTTCAGAATCCACACCTTCCACCTGTGTATAACCTTTATAAAATTCCTATCTTTGTTTCTTCAAACTTCTCTATGTTTGTTTAACTTGTTTCTGGAGACCCACTAGGTTCTAATAAAATATTTATTCGTGGAACAAGAAAAAATTTCCTATTTTTCATTATTCCAAATCTGATCAAACTCTTCATTCGTATAATAAACCTATTCTTTGTGTTGAATAACCCCTGAAATTGATTTTGGTTTAATTTTTGAGATAAGTGAAGTCTTATTTTCTAATCTCTGCTTATTTCTTGTATGAACTAGATCATTCTGATTTCCAATAATGTTCTTGGATTCAATATGTTTTAGATAGGTGGGAAATTTCAATGTATCTTTCCCAGTTGAAATTTCCTCATCACGTGATTATTGTGAATGTTGATAAGGATGTTTTGAATAACTTTAACTATTATTGGAATTCTCCAATTTATCCTCCTAATCATTCTTAATAAAATTTGATAAGGAACATTGGTTTTCAATTAAATTCTCATCATATGAGTCCAAATTTTTTTATTCATTTATTACAATGTTTGTAACTTCTTCTTTTTGATTAACTACCCATAAAAGTTACTTCCTCATCTTTCTCATCAAAATTTCCCAAATCTAGATTTTTTATTTGGAAAAAACATAGACTACAAAAAACAATCAAGTATTTCAAGGAAGGTTTTTTCTTATACCACATCCATAAGTAGTCATGATAGTTTTTTTCTTAGTAATCATCTATTTTGAACATGTAAAATAGTACTAATATCTTCACTCCAATAAAATTTTAAAATTTTGTATTCTGCTAACATATTTCTTCCCATTTCTACCAAACTTCTATTATTTCTTTCTCATATTCCATTTTTTGATGATTATAGGGAGAAATATACTATGGTTTTATACCATGCTTTCTCAAATAAGTTGGAAAAGTTTTTTTACGAATTCTGTACCATTATATGTTCTTAAATTCTTTATGGAAACCCCTGTTTTTTTCACAACATCTTTTTTGAAGAATTTGAACATTTCAATAGCCTCTGACTTGGCTTCATAAACACGATTTTTGTCATCAAAGTGCAATAATAAATAAAATTGATAAATTGTTAATATATTTTTATTGATTTATATATCAAAGTTCCACATAAATTGGAATGAATAAGCTCAATTGGTCTGGTATATTGAATCTCAGCTCTTTTATGACTATTTTTAGTTATCTTACCTTTTTAAAAAGTTACACAAACATATTCTTCCCCTCTTTTGAATTCTAGCAATTCTCGACCAAAATAAACTTTAGAAAGTTTTTTTATACTCTTATATCCACGGTTCCCAAGTCTTCAGTGAAACAATATGTTTTCATCTTACACACTCAAGTAATTGGAGTTATTGAATCATCTTATTTGGAAGTGATTCCCACTAGTTATTTCAACTTTTTTAAGGAATTTTCCATCTTTCACACTTTTTATGATACAAAAATATTTTTTTTAAAAAATTATATTCTATCATTACAAATTTTACTTACACTAAGTAAGTTATGTTTTATCCCATAAATAAATAAAACTTCCCTAGATTTCAACTTTTCAGCTTCAATATCAAGAATTCTGATTCATCTAATTTTTAAGGAACTATTATTACCAATGGTAACTTCTCCTCCATCATAAATTTCAATATGTTTCAAGATTTTTAAATCTCTTATCATATTTGAAGAGAAACCACTACCATGTATCCATGGTTTTTTCATTTTACTTGCTTTCAAAGATGTCTAAATAACAAAAGCTTTTTACTCAACATTGTTTTTTAGGTTTCTTTTATTTCCTATCATAAGAAACATATTTTGGAAGGAGATTCATACATATTTTGGAATGATGAATATCTTGATCAAATATTCCCAAAAATTATTCTAAACATTCAAATTGATTTTTTGTTGGAAAGTTCCTAATATCTTGAGAATTTAATTTTTCAACTTTATGTCATGTAGGAAGCTTACTCATTCTATTTCCACTATTTCTTCCACTTTACTAAAAATATTTCCTGGTAGAGATATGTTGTGCCAAAAATTCTATGCCCCATTACCATATATTCCAAAACACCAACAATAGACATAAAATCATAATCTTTCTTTTTAGAAACCTCATTAAGGTTGGTAACTTCTTTCAGTTCAAACATGCTCTGGATGTGGATCATCTATTATTTTGTTTGGGTTTTCTACTTTTGTATATTTGATAGGTTTATCACATACTTCCTCCACCAAATATTTCCTGATACTTTTTATGGAGCCTAAAATGATAAAATAATTATATGAAACATTATTTTTGGTAAGAGAATATTTCACAAAATTCTCGTATTAATCCTTCTTAGAATATTTAGAAGTCTTCATTAGATTCCAGTTTCTTACTAAGATCTTCAATCGTCTTTCACTGTTCACAAATTCTATTTTTGTAACTTAAAATATCCTGAATGTATTCATCCTCCTACTTGATGACATATTTTATTCCATCATAAAATTATTCATAGTGTTTCTTTAATAGTATAATTTATTTATTGTGGGGTTTTTTATAAATACATGTAATACGTTATGTTCTAAGTTGATACTATATAATGTTATTCACCACCTTAATCAATCCCTTAGGAATATTTTGTCTTCTCAACTTTTTCAATGAATGTTATGAATTTTTTTAAACTTTCAACTTTAGAATAATTTTTTTAGTTCAGTATGATTCAACTTTCTCACTAAACATATATCTTTTTTTCCAGTAAACTTCTTCCTGTATCTATTGGAAGCCTCTTCTCCTTTATTATTTTTTTCTACTTCTTGCATATGGGTTTTCCATCGAAATCATATCGAAATTCTCCATCTTTATTATGGGTTCAATTCATAGCAAAGTGTCTGATTCTACTATACTCAAAATTTTTGATATGAAGTTTACCTACATAATTTTTAAATCCTCTTCAATAGTTTTTGGATATAAGAGAAATGATTTTTTCATTCAACTCATCACCCTTTTTATCTTCGGAGTAACAAAGATCAACATCTTCATCATCTTGAAGTTTAAAATTTATCATAGCTTAAAAAGAAATTTTATCTTTCATATTATTTTTAAAAATTAGATCCTTCCTCATTTAATAAGAAATAAGAAAGTTTTTCAACTTATCAAGAGATAAATCATCATTATCTTATAAAGAAGAAATTTTTGAATCAAACCTATTTAGAATGTTTCTTATAAGTTTCTTCACAATTATAAAATCTTATAGGACTTCTCTGAATCCTCTAATGTTTCAAACAATTTAATTTACTAATTTGAAGTATCCATAAATTGTTTCTTCATCCCTCATTCTGATGTCTTCATATATACTATGCCAGATTTTTATCTTTGCTTCCTTAACTTTTTTATTCCCTTCAAAAAAACTTTCCATCATTCCCCACATAAATTTTGAGGGTTTTCAACCCATCAAATTCTGGTAAACAATTTTTGGTAAGGACATCAAAATGAAATTTATAGCCTTTCAATCAAATTCTATATTTCTCTTATCCGCAAAGGTCATTGTGTAATCTTTTTGAATAGGTGGAAACCTAATAGTAGTATTATAAACAACTTCCAGGTCAAAAGATAAGAGATAACTAATCACCATATTTTTATATTAATAATGTTTTTCGGTATCAAATGCAGGAATTCATCTACTATTGACATAATTGATAATATCCATCATTAATATTCAATAAGGGAACCTGCCTCTAATACCAATTGAAGTTCTAAAAGATAAAATAACAACTGATAAGGGGGGGGGTATTAGTTGTTTAATTTTTATGGGTATCAATTTTTTAAAAAAAATAACGCCTGAAACCTGTTATGATTTATTTTCTTATAAAATTTTAGTAAATACTTATTCATAATTAATCAGGAAATCAAGTAAGGAACACAATATTTATAAGGTTCGACCTCACTTTGAGAACCTACATCGTTTCCATAGCCATTCTTGGGGGTCTATAAAAATAAATTATTATGAATAAGTGAATACAACTTATGAAAACTCTAGTTATACACCTTATATATCCTAAGAAGAATGATTATAATGAATCCAATATATTTACAATGTTTTATTATAAAACAATTGAGCCATAAAAAAGAATAAAGACTTTTTTAAAACTGCTCCAAAATTGCTAAGTCTGAATCCTCAGTCTGATTTGGTTGGATTCGATTTTCTCAATCTGATTAGTATGGATTAGATTATCCCAATCTTATGAACTCAATACAATAAACCCATTATCAATCTAAAAAAATCAAACTCCACTCAAATTATTAATATGATCTTTCTCAGTATGATTGACTTAATACAATCTTCTAAATCTGATCAACTCAATACAGTCTTCTTAATCTTGTAGACTCAATACGATATTCTCAATATGATCGAATCAATATGATCTTCTCAATCCAATCGACTCAATAAGATATTTTCGTTATTATATTTCTCAATCTGGTAAAAAAACATCCAATTGTTTAATCCTCCTCATGAGATCTCTAGATGATAATGACTTTCACTTGATATTCTTCAGAACTTTGCCTTTTCTTCTTGTGTGAAATTTCATAAAAGAATAAATGAATTGAGAAAGTTTTATAGGTGAATCAGAAACTGAATGAGGGAAACTTAGAAAATTTTCCCACTTGATAAAATTTTAAAAAACTTCAAAAATCTATTGCATTTAAAACTTCAACATTGAATTCATCAAACCTCCTTAAATTTAACCAAGATTTATGAAAAACTAAATTTCAAGTTTGACCTCCTTGAATCTTTATAAAACCTATAGTATTTTTTTAGTCTTATTCCTAGTCAACTCAATACAATTTTTGTTTCTTTCTCAATGAATCTGAATTATGTTTATTTCTTAGTGAATCCAAAATCTCTTTGTTTCTCAGTGAATTTCAATTCCTTTTCTTTCTTAGTGATCTAAATTTTTTATCCTACTTAATGAATCTAAATTCTATATCCTTCTCAGTGAATCCAAATTTTGTATCTTTCATAGTAAATATGAATTTTGTATCTTTCTTAGTGAATCCAAAATCTGTATCCTTCTTAGTGAATCTGATTTTAGTATCCTTCTTAGTGAATCCAAATTATGTTTCCTTCTCAGTGAATCCAAATTCCATACCATTCTCAGTGAATCTGATTGAATTCTTATTATGATAGAATACCCATTATGATGAAATTCCCATTATGATATAATTCTCATCACCATATAATTACCATTATGATGGATACCCCATTACGATGGAATCTCTATATTGTAACTTTGAATTCTTTAAACCTCTCCACCATTTCTTCAAAATCTTTTTTCATGAATTTTTTCATGATTTGTGAGAACATAATGATCAGAAAAGCATAATATAACTTAGTTTATAATGTTTGAAAACTTTATAACTCATGACATCAATTTATTCAACAAAACTCTTCAGCATCACTACAACTTCATAACTCAAAAACTTTTGTCTTTATAAATCAGAAACTTCTTACTTTCTTTGACTAAGGTAAAGGAAAAATTTCATTAATAAATAATTTCTCCCTCTAATTTATCTAGATCTGATGATATGAATATGATGAAGATGAATTTGATACTATGAGTCAGATGATTCTTTATTAAAATGGTTATGGGTCCTATTCATGAATAAATATACAATATTTTCCAAAAAGGTTAGTTTCTAATAAATAAAAAAAACATTGTTGAAACAATTTATCACAAAGGTTCATTAAAAACATGCATTCTTCTTTATTATAGAGGTTACTGGATATATTCCTGGAATCCAAGAATTCTCAAAATTCATCCATGATGACGTAGAACACTTTGTAAAAAAATCCTTAAAATTTTCCAAGGTAATCAGTACCATCCAATTTACTTACTCATATCCATCATATCTTTATCCAAACAAAATTATCTTAACATAAGGAACATATTAAGGGTTAAATTCCCTAAATCAACATATCACCATTCAATTAAATCAGTTTTCAATGTCTTCATCACCATTCATCACATCCTTTTCAATCCTTAAATGAAAAATTTACTAAAAATACTTATATATTTCATGATTCATTTTACATAATATTTTATTTCCAAAACTTAAATAATTAATTCATCTTAATTTATTATTAAACCATTACTCAGGCTTCATCAACTTATTCCTTAAAACCTCTTTCCAATAATCAGATATACGAATCATGTATTAAGGGTACTCAACCTAAATATAACAATGATTCTTATTTTTAATGTAAATAATACTAGAATAACATCACAAAGCTCTCACATGTCGCTTGTAGTCTCTTTATCTACAGAAGTATAACCAATAATCACACCACCTTCATGATTATCTTTATGAGATTTACACTTGGGAATTTTTTTTTCATAATGACCATACTTTACAAATCCAAAACATTCAATGTTAAACACGTTCCTTGTAGCTGTCTCCATTGAATAAAACCAGAAGTCATAGGGTGAGAAACATATATCATAGAATAAAACCACATAATCATGAAAAATTACGTATATGATGTCTTAATCATAAAAAATTATATTTAATCAAAAAAACCTTACATTTATACTAGGTTTTTCATATTCATATTCTATTTAAATAAGTCAATATGGTTCATAAAGAGTTTGTGAATTTCCATAGAATATCCCCCAGGAGTGTCAAACTAGGTGTGTAGCAAGGACCATTGTCGTGTACTAAATTATTTTGAGTCAGGATTGATATACCTTGTTAGAGTTTTTATCTCCAGGTACTTCTATGCCAGTTCCACATCCACTTACACTATCTGCACGATGATGTATTTCTAGGAATCCCCTCACTCTATCCATTACCAAAATTCCATGACATTTTCCAAAAATGTAAACTTATCCTTATACTTATCCTAAGAGAAATCCATAGACATATCCTTAGAAATATACCTTGGGATATCAATAAAGTTTTATAATCCTAGTTTCTAAAGGATGAATAAAACTTTTCTATGATACCAACTCTAATGACTTATTATTATTGTACAAAGAAATTACATCACTTTTTCGAAATACTTAAAACATTACCTAAACATATTCCTAAAGGCCGTACTAGTTTATTTCTTTTAGAAACATGGAAATATAAACACTGGTATATAATAAAGCTACATTATCTTGAACACGGTTCTTCTTAACTAGAACCCTTATCAAACACATCAAACATAATGAACATGTTCATAACCTAGGGAAGGAAACATAAAAGGAGGTGAACTCAGACGACCAGTAAAGGTAAAAAAGTGAGGCATGTAAGCATACACATGAGTATAGTGGTATGAAAGCATGGTCATAGCGCTAGAATATCATACCCTACTTATCATAAGATCTGAAACATGAATCATGGCATAAAGCTTGGCAGTTTATAAGACATGAATCATAAGGAAATAAATAACTTAACACATGAAAGCATATCATAGGTACAAGACGTGGAATTCTAGAATACAAAAACATGTGATACCATTTCTTATAAGTCAAGACACATAGCTAGAACTTATTAGGATACCTAATGGGAACTACACAAACTAGGAGAGACAAACCACCATCCCTCTTCAACGTTATTTTATATTAAGGGATTGGATTTCCCCATCATCCCATAGTGAATCGGGTTTCCCCATCTTACATCTTCATGGTGAATACACCTATTTGATGGGAAGCAACATTATACCCAGTCATATTCCTTTCCTTGTAGTGGATTTGGTTTTCCCATCTTCCCATAATGGATCAAGCCCATCTAATTGATTCCCATTATTATCCCATTAGATATAAATTTTTATCCAATTCATTGGAGGGAGATCTAGTTCAATCCAATCTTATAATAAAATAATTCAAACATGTTCCTAAGATAATAATACTTTCATCCTATCATGACCCATAAAAATAAATTGGTTTTATAAGCATCAAATCAAAACCCGTCAAATGAAATGGGTATCATTAAAATTTCATCACATCATAATCTATGGAAAATACAGAAGTTTCATAATCATTACATTAGTTCATAATTCTTGAAAAAATTTATTTTCAAAAGCTAATAACCCATGGAAGAGAAAAAAGTTTCATAATAATCATTCCATAAAAACATAAACCATTAAAGAAATAATATGGATGGAAACATTTTATCATTTCCTAGAAGGGGGTGACCCTTAGAAAGCAGTGATCTATCTCAAAAATAGTGTAAAGGGGAGTGAACCCTTGTGAAAATAAGCAAGTATAATGGTGATTTTGGTGCACATAACATCACTATATCATACTCCTTAGAGTATCCCATTTAGGGTTAACCAAGTAAATAATCAAGTCTGTATATAGTTTATTAATGTACACAAAAACATAACAAGAAACCTAATACACATCTAGTAAAAGAAAATAAAAAGTGACCCTCAAGGATGAGAGGTCAAGATCATGTATTGGAAAGGGAAATAGTTAAAAGAGAAATAGTTTTAATTAGTAAAGAATTGCAAACCAAAATTCAAACCCACCTATTAACGAAATATCGCTCTAATTCCATTTTATAAATATAAAATGTGGTATCAAAGGAATACGTTTTTTTATTTTATTTTTAATTTATTTGACATGATCATAATTTGTAGAAGAAAAATGACATCCATAATATTGGATCCTATCTTTAATGTGAAAAATTAGAAAGAATCTAAAAAGGATTTTATTTCCTTTATAAAATATTCTATTGGAGTTCTATAATAAGTGATTGAAGATGGAATTATATTGTTGAGTTGAAATTGAGTTATAATTGAATCAAATAAAAAAAATCTTTACTTATGGTTTTACCCAAGAGGAATTTAAGGAGACTCTCAAAGAAGATATCTAAAAAAAATAAAAATTAGCTTAGATTCTCCAAAGTTATGTAGATGAAGTTGGAAGAGTTTTTTTTGAAAATTATAGATTCCGAAAGAGAATTTCCTTATCTCAAAAGGAAAAAAGAATTAGAAGAAGAAGAATTTGTAATAACCCGAGTTTTTGAAACAGGTCAAAATTCCGACCCTGTTTAATTTTTTTGACTTGTTTATGAGGAAACTGGATTAAAGGGGAAATTTCTAGAAATTTCCTGACTACACACCATGTACTTTTAGTACATTCCATTTATGTGTAAGTAAGTGACCGACCGTGTGCTCGCTGAGTACATGGTGTGCGTGTAACCGTGTAGAATTTTATTACTACACGGCGTGTAGTTTTAAACACGCCGTGTAACCCCCGACTGTGTGAGGCCATACATGGCGTGTAGGCCTACTGTCCATGTGGATTCAAGGACACACCTTGTTCCCTTTGAACACACAGTGTAGTCAAGCCGTGTATAAGGGAAACACATGGCCTGTGAATACGTCGGCGGGGAAAGGAAGAGGAACCAATTACACGCCGTATACGCCTAGGTACACACCGTGTACTCATGTTGGCAAGTTCGGAAAGTAGGTCGGTGGAATTCAGCCATCTTATGAACAGTTAAATGACTTATACACATCATTTAGTCCTAAAGTACACGCTGTGTACTTTTTTTGGGTGCTAAAATGGGCAGTAGCCACTTTTTGAGGTAGAACACACCATCCTCCGCCCAGATACGTGAACCAGGCTGACCGAACCCCATTTCTCCACCCAATCTCCCTTCTGAGACCCATTTCAAACTCTGATTAGTGCGTTGGAACCCCCTCGGTAAGGCCTTGATTCCTCTTTGGCCATTTTTTGTGATTTTTGTTTTAGAACGAGTTATAGGGGTTTGAGCGGTTTGGGTTCTTTTATAGATTTACTGCGTTTTAGACCGAATTGGCGGGTGTTACTGGTGGAGTAGCATCGTGCAAGTCTCCGGTAGGTGGTTCATACCTTATTATGTGTTTTCATGGTTGTTTGAGTAATGGGACCTTCGGTGCATTTTCAGGTATTTTGAGCGGGACCATTTTATCTGATTTTTCATACTGTATTGCTTTTGGGACCTCTGGGATGCCTTTGGGTATGCCTGGTTACCAGTTTGCATGAGCGGGCCGGATGAGGGGCCGTGGTTCATCGGGGAATTTTGGCCGGGGAATGCCAAAATGATTTTAATGGAAATATTATTGTGTTAAATTGCCGAGTTTAATTTATTAAGCTTGTTATAATTGTTGGAGGCATTTAAGACCACAGTGCTGGTATGGGACAACACCTGGTAGAATGAAATTCAACATCTTAGTTTGTTTTTCCAGTTTATGTTTTCTATTTAAAAATGATATATATGCAATTCCTGAATTGCATCTACTGGAACCTTTGGGGATGTGTTGGGCTCGGCCCGGTTGTGCTTGAATGATGATGATCACAGGTTGGGGCTTTGCCCAGGTTACTTTGTGTGGATTTGACCACGGGATTGGGCGTCATGGACGTCGTCTTGAGGTAGTGCGACTGTCAGGTTGGGCATGACCCGAGTTACTTGGATGGAGAGGCCATCAGACTTGAGCGACATGGTCGCAGGGACACGAGGTGTCAGATGTTTTGGAGGCTTAGGACTATTTGGTGATTACCACTCAACTAGAACTTTGAGTAGTGTGCACACAGAGATACTTCGTGATGAGGAGGTTTTGACCACTCGTGTGGGTAGAGGCCCCTGTAGTTGTGGTTAGGTATTTTGGTTGGGGGTGCTTGCCGTAGAAAGCCACGTTAGAGGTGAGGAGCCTTCAGGAAATGGGCATGCCTTCAGGACGTCGGTACTTGAGACACGAGGTGTCAGGAGGCACATGGTGCCGAGTTACTATTTTGGGTGTGCCTTAGGGACGTCGGTACTTGAGGCACATGGTGTCAGGAGGCATGTGGTGCCAGGTTACTATTTTGGGCGTGCCTTCGGGACATCGGTACTTGAGACATGAGGTGTCAGGAGGCTCATGGTGCCAGGTTACTATTTTGGGTGTGCCTTCGGGACGTCGGTACTTGGGACACGAGGTGCCAGGTGGCACGTGGTGCCGGGTTACATGATAGAGATTCCGGCATTGGCCGAAGAAGGTGATACTCCATGGTGGCTGTTGAGCACCAGTAGAGTTTGTGTTTACTTGGACATAGTACTGTTTACTGCTTTCCTTGAAATGCATGATTGATTAAACACATATTTTTGGTACGCACCGTTGGGTGGTATCCTACTGAGATTTGTCTCACACCCTACACGGGCCCCTCGGGATGTGTGCATACTTTACGGATTTACATGCAGGAAAGAGGCCAGCTTCAGGATCTGGGCTGCGTTAGTTGTTGCATGGTGATGGTATGAACCTTGAGGTCATACCTAGATGGGTTTACTTTATTTTTTTTTACTTTTCTGTATCATCATTATTACCTGTTGTAGCTACTGTTGGTTAGCCATTGGCGCCCTCTTTATATTCAGTTGTGTATGACCTGTTCTGGATGCATGTTTTACTATTCTATAGTAGTTACATGTTATCATCATGCTGTTGTGTTTATTTCTACTACTGTTGTTATATTTACTTCTTCGACTGTTTATTGATATTGGTTATGCTTCCGCTCTGCGGGTCTGGTTCGAGTCTGTCGAGTCTTTTATTTCCGCTGCATATTTTAGTATTACACTCGGACCTGTACCCTTATTATGATCCTCCGAAAGGGTATAGCCTCCCCACTATACCTATTCAGACCCTCGATGCTAGTTGGAAGCCTTTGGCGTTCGGGGAGGTGCGCCTAAGGTAGTGACACCCGACCCATTTGGCACTGTTCAGGTGGCTGGGCGGGTCCGGGTCGTCACAAAGTGGTATCAGAGGAGTTCTAGACAGGGATTTAGTAGCATTTCTTTACTGGCTACAAATGAGTTTGAGGCTTCTCATTTCTTTCTTCTGGTTTTACTATTTGGTATATGGTAGACTGGAGATAGATTGGTGTTACTAGAACTGGGTTTCTAGCTTGTTCTTGGGTGCTTGCATCCCTAGGTACGAGGGATGGACCTAGTTGTCGTGGGTCGAATTACTGTTTGTTTTTACTCAGATTACCATTTATATGATTTCCAACTCAGTGGATCACATGATGTGTGATGTTGTTGATTGTGATATGTGACCCTTGACCCGGTGTGGTAAGGGAGAATTGGAACTTGGCCCGGTATGGCGAGGCTACTTGCTTGGTTTTTGATAATCACATTTTTAGGGTATTTCAATTTCATAATTTCACGTATTCTTTGTGAAGTGATAATACCATGTGAATAAAAAAATCAATTTCCATACATTAAATTCTTGAAATGTGAATTGGTGAAATTCCTGAGAGAATTTTTAGTTGTGCGATGTGTATGCCATGCATTGCGTTTTTATAGAATTGCATGCGGCAAGATATTTGTGTCTGACTATTATGAGAGCAGGAAGGTGTTATGATTGAGGTAGTGTAACTGTCAGGATTGGGTGACTCGGTCGTCAGTTTGAGGCAACGTGAGTTGTCGGGATGGGAATGTCCTGAGGTACTTTTGATACTTGTCTCTGTTGAGGGCGGGTAAGGAGGCCATGAGGTCGGGATGCCGTGGGGCATGGGTTGCGGTAAGGGGGAGTAATGGTAGTTATTATACACTTCCTATTACTGCTTTCCTTATCTGCGTAGAATATATTATTATATATATGTATGATCTTTCTGACCATTTATGGTATTCAGCGGGTTACTCCTTCACGACTCGATGGAGCATCAGGCAGGAGATGATACAGTGCCACAAAATCAGGGGCAGAATTCGGAGCAGGCAGAGCACGAGCCGCAGGTACAGGCTCAGGGACAAGATCAGGTTCAGGATCCAGTGCAGGCACGACAGCAGCCAAGTTTGGCATCGTTCCGGCTGTGGCTCGACGAGCAGCTCCGAGAAAGCCTAGAACGTGTCTTGCAGTGGATTGACAGAGGCGCCCAGAGTACAGAGCCTTCTATGGAGTATCTGACGCATGAGTTCCAGTCGCAGCACCCACTACTTTTTCAGGGAGAGGGTGGTCTGTAGGGGGTAGAGAACTGGATAGGGAGTTTGCAGATGATTTTTGAGTAGCTGGAGACGCCTCCAGGGTGGTGGGTCAAGCTGGTGACATACATGCTGAGAGGACCGACGAAGCGTTGGTGGGGCGTACAGGTTCAGGCTCGTAGGCACGAGGGACTAGCATGGAAGGACTTTGAGGACAGGTTCTTCGAGAAATTTAATCCGGAGACACTGAGGGCAGAGAGAGCTCAGGAGTTCTTGATTCTTTAGTAGGGAGACATGTCCGTCATGGACTACGCATCTACCTTCACAGAGTTGTCTCGCTTTGCACCTGGTATGGTGAGCGATGACGCATCTAGAGTGAGGCGCTTTGAGGATGGATTACAACACCCCATTCAGTTCTAGGTGAACTTCTTCAGGCTGAGTTCTTTCTCTGAGGCGGTGAATCAGGCGCTCATAGTTGAGGGAAATGAGAGAGATAAATCTCACTTGGGCAGGGTGACAGCTTCAGGTGATGGATCAGAAAGTAGGAAACGAGGGCGAGACGAGTTCCAGCAAGGCAGTCAGGCCAATGATTCAACTAGACCACCTCGTGGGAGTTCTTCGGTGATTTGCTTCCAGTGTGGACAACTGGGACATGTGTGGACGCAGTGCGATAGGCCTCCGAAGGAATGCCGAGCATGTGGACAGGACGGGCATCTAGAGAGGTTTTGCAGATAGCCTTCTCAGATAGCCGACAGACAGGGACTAGGACAGACTGTAGCGTATGGAGTTGGTCCAGGTTCGGTACCCGGAGAGGGTAGTCGAGGTTCATCTATGCGCGAAGGTCGTGACAGAGACGGTGGGACCCAGATGAGGGGTCAATGGCCAGTGATTGGAGCAGCATTGGGAGTTCAGGCGTCAAGTAGTCATGTTTCAGGCCAGGTGCACGTCGTGGAGCTGCCAGAGGCTGAGCAGGCTGGTGAACCGATGACGGTTAGAGGTACACCGCAGTGTGACCGTGATCTCCATGTTTCCTTTTTGGCATGAACTGTAGAGGCATGTCTGTTTTGAGTGCACGTGGTGCACATGATCTATGTGGACTGACTAGATGCTAGTCAGTGGGATTGTCACCATATCGGGTGTGTGATATATATATATATATATATATATATATATATATATATATATATATATATGAGATGCGTAGCATCAGGGCATCGAGGATGCATGTTACTTGAGGTGCCATGGGCATCGGGGCATCAAGGATGCGGGTTACTTGAG
The DNA here is from genome assembly GCA_963277665.1 of Viscum album. NCBI lineage: Eukaryota > Viridiplantae > Streptophyta > Magnoliopsida > Santalales > Viscaceae > Viscum > Viscum album. The sequence goes on from OY728139.1 coordinate 294,537,842, forward strand.
GTACCATGGGCATCGGGGCATCGATGATGCGGGTTACTTGAGGTTCCGTGGGCATCGGGGCATCGTAGATGTAGGTTACATAAGGTTCTAGGCACCAGGACCTCGTGGAGGCAGACACAGTTGCGGTGCGGGATACGTTGGGTGTCGGGAGCGATGCGAGAGCGCCAATAAGGTGCAGGGGTGATGATGAGTCATGAGAGGAAAATGTTTCTGGAAAATAGGTTAGTAAACCCTGTTTTCTTTACGTTTTGTTTGGTTGTGACCGAGTAGGCAATCCCTAAGGTGGGGAGCCCCTTGAGGAATTTAACCAGAGCCTTGAGACCAAGGATGTCTGGGTTGTTTAACAGGGATGGGGGTGTTTGGTTCCATCTCTTGGTTTAGTTCAGTAGCTCGGGGATGAGCTATGTTAAGGTGGGGAGTTTGTAAGAACCTGAGTTTTTGGAACGGGTCAAAATTCCGACCCTATTTAAATTTTTTGACTTCTTTCCGAGGAAACTGAACTAAAGGGGAAATTTCTAGAAATTTCCAGACTACACGCCATGTAATTTTAGTACATGTTGTGTATGTGTAAGCAAGTGACCGGCCGTGTGCTCGCTGAGTACATGCTGTGCGGGTGACCGTGTAGAATTTTATTACTACACGGCATGTAGTTCTAAACACACTATGTAACCCCCGAATGTGTGAGGCCATACATGGTGTGTAGGCCTGCTGGCTGGGTGGATTCAGGGACACGTTGTGTTCCCTTAGAACACGCCGTGTAGTCTAGACATGTATAAGGGAAACACATGGTTTGTGAATACATCGGCGGGAAAGGAAGAGGAACCAAGTACACGTCGTGTACCCCTAGGTACATGCCATGTACTCATGTCAGCAGGTTCGGAAAGTAGGTCGGTGGAATTCAGCCGTCTTATGAACAGTTAAATGACCTATACACGACGTGTAGTCCTAAAGTACACACTGTATAATTTCTTTTTTTTTTGTGCTAAAACGGGCAGTAGCCTCGTTTTGAGGAAGAACTCACCATCCTCCGCCCAGATACGCGAACCAGGCTGTCCAAACACCATTTCTCCTCCCGATCATCCGTCCGAGACCCGTTTCGAACTCTGATTAGTACGTTGGAACCCCCTCGGTAAGACCTCGATTCCTCTTTGGCCGTTTTGTCTGATTTTAGTTTTAGAATGAGTTATAGGGGTTTGAGAGGTTTGGATTATTTTGTAGATTTACCGCGTTTTAGACCGAATTGGCAGGTGTTACCGGAGGAGTAGCATCGTGTGAGTCTCAGGTAGGTGGTGCATACCTTATTTTGTGTTTTTGTGGTTGTTTGGTTAACGTGACCTTCGGTGCATTTTCAGGTATTTTGAGCAGGACTATTTTATCTTCTTTTTCATACTGTATTGCTTATGGGACCTCTGGGATGCCTTTGAGTATGCCCGGTTACTAGTTTGCATGAGCGGGCCGGGTGAGGGGTCGTGGCTCATCAGGGCATTTTGGCTGGGGAACGCCAAAATGGTTTTAATTGAAATATTATTGTGTTAAACTGCTGAGTTTAATTTATTAAGCCTTTTATAATTGTTGGAGGCATTTAAGACATCAGTGCTGGTATGGGACAACACCTGGTAGAGTGCAATTCAACTGCTTAGTTTTTTTTTACAGTTTATGTTTTCTGTTTAAAAATGTTATATATGAAATTGCTGAATTTCATCTGCTAGACCCTTTGGGGTTGTGTTGGGCTTGGCACGATTACTCTTGAGTGATGCAGATCACAGGTTGGGGTTTTGCCCGGGTTACTTTGGGTGTTTTTTCCCATAGGATTGGGCGTCATGGACTTCGGCTTGAGGTAGTGCGACTGTCAGTTTGGGCATGGCCTGGGTTACCTAGATGGCGAGGCCATCGGACATGAGCGACATGGTCGCAGGGACACGAGGTGTCAGATGTTTTGGTGGGTTAGGACTATTTGGTGATTACCGCTCACCCGAAACTTTGAGTAGTGTGCACACAAAGATACTCTGTGATGAGGTGGTTTTGACCACTTGTGTGGGTATAGGCCCCCGTAGTTGCAGTTAGGTATTGTGGTTGGGGGTGCTTTCCATAGAAAGCCACGTGGGAGGTGAGGAGCCTTCATGAAATGGGTGTGACTTCGGGACATCGGTACTTGAGACACGAGGTGTCAGGAGGCACATGGTGCTGGGTTACTATTTTGGGAGTGCCTTCGGGACGTCGGTACATAAGGGACGAGGTGTCCGGAGGCACGTGGTGCAGAGTTACTATTTTGGGCTTGCCTTCGGGACGTTGGTACTTGAGACACGAGGTGTCCGGAGGCACATGGTGCCAAGTTACTATTTTGGGCGTGCCTTCGGGATGTCAGTACTTTGGATACGAGGTGTTAGGTGGCACGTGGTGCTGGGTTACACGATAGAGATTTTGGTATTGGGCGAAGTAGGTGATACTCCATGGTGGCTGTTGAGCGCCAGTGGAGTTTGTGTTTACTTGTGCATAGTAGTGTTTACTAATTTCCTTGAAATGCATGACTGCTTAAACACATATATTTGGTACGCACCGTTGGGTGGTATACTTCTGAGATTTTTCTCACACCCTACACGGGCCCCTCGGGACGAGTGCAAACTTTATGGATTTACGTGCAGGAAAGAGGCCAACTTCAGGAGTTGGGATGCGTTAGTTGTTTCATGGAGATGGTATGGACCTTGAGGTCATGCCTAGCTGTGTTTACTTTATTTGTTTACTTTTCTATATCGGCATGCTTACCTGTTGTAGCTACTGGTGGTTAGCCATTGACGCCCTCTTTATATTCAGTTGTGTATGACATGTTCTGGATGCATGTTTTACTGTTCTGTAGTAGTTACATGTTATCAGTATGCTGTTGTGTTTATTTCTGCTGCTGTTGTTATATTTACTGCTTCCACTGTTTATTGATATTGGTTATGCTTCCGCTCTGCGGGTCTGGTTCGAGTCTGCTGAGTTTTTTATTTCCGCTGCATATTTTAGTATTACACTCGGAACTGTACCCTTATTATGGTCCTCCGAGAGGGTATAGCCTCCCCACTATACCTATTCTGACCCTCGCTTCTAGTCGGCAGCCTTTGGCGTTCGAGGAGGTGCGCCTAAGGTAGTGACACCCGAACCATTTGGCACTATTCGATGGCTGGCCGGGTCCGGGTCGTCAAAAAATTTATCTAGGAAAATGTGTTCTCTAACCAATGTAATTTATAAACATAACACTAAAAATAATTTTAACCTTGGAGTGGAAGAAGGAAGTATAACTTTAAACTCTATCATAGAGTTAGAAAAAATATTTGACTATAAGGCAACATCATGAGGTTTGTATTCCATAAGTTTCTCATGAAATCACAATGAAGCTAAATAGGAATTCATGCATGTTGTGTACTGCCCAATGATTAAATATTTTTCATAGGAAAACAATATATTAAAAAGGGATAAATTACACTTGAATCTTATCACAAGAAATATGAGATAAAAATGAAAGTTCAATGAAACATTATTGAAGATCTCTCCCCATAGATTTTGAAAAAAATGTCCAAAAATAGGAATTAATGGAAATTGATCTTTGAATAAGAACACAAAATGAAGAAAAAATGGGCTTTTAAAGATTCCAAATTATAATTGAATAAATTGGATAAAAAATTAAAATAAAATAATGAGAGGACAAGAGACCCTGAAGAGAGTATTAACCCCATAAAAGTTATGATCAATACACCTTCAAAAACTTCCTCAACATACACAGAAACAAAGAGGAATCCATATTTGAAACCTAGATGAAAATTACTCTTCCGTGAGCAATATGGAATTATGATTCCATGTAAGAAATAAGAACCAATGTATTTCTATTATGGCAATATTGGGAATATCATGAGTAGATGTTTCAAATCCAATAATCACAAAGATGTGTGATGAACTCTAGTAGTACTGATATCTCAACAAATGATATTCCAAACGTGGTATGATAATTTTTTAGAAGTTTTATTTATAGTAAACTCAGTCACATGGAATGTTTTTTCAATTTGAGAGTTTAATTTAAGGGTAAGTAATCTATTCAGAGACACTCTATTCATATGAATTATAAAACTAATACTTATCCTAAAAAATATCCTATCATGTTGGATAATTGGTTCAATATTTTAGAGGATGAGAAAAAATTAAATTAAGAGTGAATAAGGTACCAAAATATGAATTATCACAACAACTCTCTTGAAACAATTAAAGTCAAATATGGAGAAAAATAAAGAATATATTCCATCCATGATTAATGTTGAAGATAATATGATGTTGAATCCACTAAAGAAGATGTATTCCATGATGGGACTCATGGTAATTAAGGAAAATATTCTAAAAAGTGGTCCTATAAAAACTACTAAGAGGAGAAAGTTGAATAAGAAATGAAGAAAAATTTCCTATGTAAAATAACCTAATTATAAACTCAAGAAGAAATTTGTTCATGTGTGATTGTTTCCACAATTATAGAAAAGATGAATCCCAGAAAGGATAACAACAATCACATCCAAGAAGAGAAGTGGGTAAGTGGTATCAGAAATATTATATCCTTTGTCCCATGTTAATGTTGTCTGGATACATGTAGTAATGAAGAACCTAAATATATAATTGAATTCATTTCTTGAAATCTGAAAAGAGAAGAGGAAATATTGAAGGTGGAAGATTGGTTTATCTTGAGAATCCCTATTTATAAACTTTAGAATCTTTGAGTTACCCCTCTCCCCAAATTCTACAAATGTTATAACTAGATTAAATAGGTGTGGGGCTTAGGGGGATACACAATTCTAGGGGTAATGGTGCTTAAGGTCATATGAAATAAAGTTGAAATAATTTATGAAATTTAGATGTAAATTTCACTAAGTAGTGGTTAAGTTCTTTTGGGTTTAGTTTGTTTTTAATCGTATAGAAATATAAAAGGTTGTAACTATCTTGATGAATTTGACAATAAATGGATCTATTTTAATTAAATCTAGTACTTGAAGATATATTTGAAGTTATATTCTATGCTATGATAAAACCTATTATGGAATAAGGATTTAAAGGCACTTTCCAACTAAATCCAAGGGGGGAGATTGTTGAACCCCACCTAAATTTTGAAGTAGATTTGTTGGAGGTATGAGTTTAGTTTGGTGGAATTATGGAATGATATTATTTAGAATATAATCTATAGGGGTTATATTTTTGGAAAAGGAATAAGATGAAGAATTGGAAAAAATTAGGCCAATAATAACTTCCAAACAAAGACAGGTCAATCCAACATATGTGGGAAAATATCAACCACCTTGGTGTGACATAAAGGCTATCCATCCATGGAGGCATAAGGTGACAAGAAAATTTGAGTTAGAGTATGCATGAGAACACACAAGTGAGAGAACATGATGGTCGATAAAATACACCATTACTCACTTTTGAAAATTTAGGGAAGTACAAATTCTTATTAAGTGGATTGAAGACATGGAAATGTCTGATATTGGACCCCTGAGAAGTGTGACTATTCACACATTAAAAAAATATTATAACTTTATCCATCTAATAAGTTATGTGGAAGCATTAGATCTAGATCATATATCATCTTTAAACTCTCCCTTGAGGGTTTTGAACTCAAAATTTGCATTCACGACACCATATGGAGGGTTTAATCATTTTATTCTCCTGGATATAAAGATTTCCATACTGCAACTTCACCTTGTGTTGTGCAGGGTCTAAAGTTAACAAAAGTAGATAATTCAAGATCTCTGAATCCTATAGTGGGCTACACCGTAGTGAAAATAAGTACACCACACTACTGAAAAAATACCCTATACCAACAGTTTGGAACCGTTGGTATAGGCCCCCAAACCGTTGGTATAGGCTATACCAACGGTTTGGAGGACCGTTGGCAAGTAAGCCATGACAATAGGTCTATACCAACAGTTTTGGGAAAATCGTTGGTATAGACCAATACCAACGGTTTTGAAAACCGTTGGTATAAGTAATATGAAAATTTATACCAACGGTTCTCAAAACCGTTGGTATATGTATTTCAAAAAAATATTCGGTGGGATTTGATCCCAGCACCTCGAGTTTATAATTGAATGACTTAACACCTAACCTAACATGACTTTTGTGTACATAATTTCATAAATATATATATGTATTGTTATAATTATTTTAAATTTTGATTTATATATTGTTCTCGGTAAGAAGATTCGATAAAAAATCGAAGGACCTATTTCAATGGTTCTCCAAACTGTTGGTGTAGACCTATACCAATGGTTTTTGATACCAACAGTTTGGCCAAACCGTTGGTATAGGGTCCCTATAATGGACCTATACCAATGGTTTGGCCAAAACCGTTGGTATATGTCCTCTATAATGGACCTATACCAATGGTTTGGCCAAACCGTTGGTATAGGTCTCCCCTATTCCAAGGGTTTGTCCAAAACCATTGGTATAGGTCCATATAAGTGACCTATACCAACAGTTTTGTCCAAACCGCTGGTATAGGTCCAAATTAATAAACTATACCAACTCTTTGGCCAAAACTGTTTGTAAAAGTCATATTTCCAGTAGTGCCACCAAAAAATCCAAATATATAATGGTTAAAACATAGAAGAATGTTCCATGACATGGTGTATTTTATATTTATATTTGGATATTTTTCACAGGCCGTAGATAAATTTCTTTCACTGTAGGAGATGTTTGAAAATCTGTTTGTAGAGGGTGTTGGACCTTACAAATTATATATACACTGAATAGATTGCTGAGGATTTTATCCATTATTCTCCAATTTAATAAGTATCCAAATTGTAGAGTAGAAGATATAATTTAGTAGTTGGTTCTCTTAGATACTTTTAGGTTTTTAAACCATGCAATTGATACTGCACTGTAGTCATTTTATATCTTAAGCCATGGAACTATTGGCTACACCGTGGAGTTATTGGAGACACTCCAGTGTCCATGTGTGGCTATATAATAATATTTTGGGAGAGTGTTAACTATCCAAAAATTCATTCAATGTGTGTGTTTATTATTAAATAGAGGTTCCACATTTGATGAAGGATTTAAGATCATAGTCCATGAAGAGTCTAAAGCTGGTGAAAATGATCATCATGAGTACACATTCAATTTTTCATATTTATAGATAAGTAAATACATGATTTTTAGACAAAGATATTATAATGTGGTTATATCTTTTAGAAATATCCATACTATTACAAACTGAGACACATAGAGAATTTAAGAGTCATTTATGACTCTAAAAATGGTAGTTACATCACTTGTTATAATGATTGTATAATATCATATGTTTTTCACATGATGAGACACAACTCTATAGAAGAAAAAATAGAGGGATTTCAATGAGTTACATAAAAAACCATAGAGGACACCCTACACCATTTGATATATCTGCAAAAGGAGAGAGATAATAATTGAGAGAGTCTCTATGCACATACATTACAAATTCATAAGAATAAAGATAGGATATTGGAAACACATTGAAGGTATGATTTTAAATGAATAATAATATTATGTTCTAGGTGAGGGGATGGAAATTTTTGAATAAGGAGTTGGAATAAATTTAATTATTTGAAAAGAGAGGAGTGTTTGCTGCCTCTACAGTAAAGAGAATATTTTTATAAAAGTATTCAAGATAGTAGATAAGGGTCCACATCAATGTGATTTAATATAGGTGAAGAAGTATCCCAACTAGACTACAATAGAGGTTTTATTCATACCTAAAGATGTAAACCATGAAAGTGATGTTGAAAAGGGTCCTACATGTTTATAAACAATGTGGAGGTGATACTTTCCACCAATAGTGAGCTAATGAAGGAAAGATCGAGGGAGTAACTCTTTGTATAAAGTGAGCTATCCCTAAACTGTTGTAAATAAGAGTAACCCCTTGTAAAGAGAAGTGAGTTCAATAGTGATATTTTTACACAACACATCACTATGGAATACTACTTGGAGTATCCCAATAGGGGTGATGTAACACTCAATCTTCCATAGCACGCATCTCTTTGAATAATACAATATCATGCGATGTACGCAACACCAAGTTCAAGTGCACCACGACCTATCAAACTAGCCGTTTAAAAAGCAGTTATGAATAATAATAACAAAATTTTGAATTATATATATATCCCATATAATTTTAAAATTCATATTTTGTGTTTCTTAGATATAAAAAGTACTCCGCCCATGTGATGCACGACACTATAAAATAATTATTATTATTAACAATAGATTACTATTTATAAAACATAATAGTTTATATTAAAATTGAATATATTTAAAAAGAAAATGACATACATAATGAGGAATAAAAGTTACAGAAATTGAGGAAAAAAATTTAGATACTGAGCAGCCTTCTGTATAAAATAAATAATGAAGGAACTAAAGTTACAGAAAGACTTAATGCCTAGGAACATGAATTACAAAAATAGAGGAATCAATAGTGCTATCTAAATAGAGATGAGATTATGAATTCTCAAGTAGATGTGCTTCTGAATTCTCAAGTAGATGAGCTTCTGAATCCTCCATGGAGTACAAGGACATCGTAGCAGCTTGGAATAGACGGCAGGCCACTGGGCATTGATAGTGGAATTTCTCCATGGAAGGGTACTGGAAGGAATGAATCTGTAACCTTCTCTACACACATATTAGATGCTTTTAGCATTGAATTGTCTCTTTCTCATCTCTTCAATAAAATATTAAAAAAATTGCTCCTAAAAGTTAAGAACATTAGTATTGTTTGCTATGGGAAACACCAAAACAAATCTTATACCCCCGCTTTTAAATAGCTTACATCCTCTCCTAGTTATTCAAATTTGAATCCGTAAGTCCGTTAAATGGTTCTAGTGATTAATTTGATTACATGGGATATGAGAGTAATTACCCCCCAAACATCTCAAATAACTCATTGAAACTCAATTGGTTTTCTCTTTTTTAGCTGTATGACATATTAGTGCATGATTAATGACCATATACATATTATGAAATGTCTGGTATTAGATATATGGATATAAATTTGAGAAAAATTTAAATCCAAACTACAAGACCATAAATCATGGAAAGAGTTCCAAATATTATCAGTTTAGAAATGAATTATTCAATCGATGTAGGGTTATACACACTTAACCATAGACAACGACATAATAAAAATAGAATCTGATCTGCAAAACATATATAATATATTAAAGAATGCATAAAAATAGAATAATATCTGTAATATATTGTTCGATACTAATCGAAAATGTAGAGAAAAAAAGCTTATGAACATTTTATGATGTACAAACTTTCTCTCATGGAAAGGTAACTTGTTATGGTTAATAAATAATACTTTTCGAATAAAAAATTAAACTGGATATTGAAAAATCACGTAAAAATGACTGAAATATGAATGGATTTTTGATATTTAAGTGCAATACAATTTAACTCAAAAAATTATAATATGCAAGAGATGTACTATTCTAATAATTTCATTAATACTTTGTAAATTCCTAATGAGACTATACAGAAAATATATTAAAAAATGTACGAATCTTAAAACGTAAACATAAATCTGTTTATAAGAATTTTTTTTATTGTCAAGTCAAATTCAAGAAGAACAAGATTAATATTTTATCTCTAACCGTTTGAGTTATACTCAATATTATATTGTTGAGTCCTTAACCATAAATCTAATCTAGATGAAGAATTATGTGTTAAAAAACACCATGATCAAACCATCTTGAGCCATTAATGATATGTGTCTCTTATGTTTGTTCTTTGCTATGAAAGGATGTGAAAAATGGAAGTATGTCCAGAATATATTAAGACATCTCCCATTGAATCTCAATTATCATCATATAAAAATACTACCTTGTCAATGTTTGGAAATTGTTGTTATAAAGATAGTTGTCAGTAAAATTAAAAACAATATGGGAAAATAACATTAATGTCAATTTTATAGAGAGTGATTTTTAAAGTGCCAGTCGTCTGATGGAATGAAAGTTGAAATAGTTTACAAATGATTATTATAGAGCTTTGGAGTTTAGGAGTCATACAAAAAAATCCGGGTGATGAGGTAATTTCTAAAAAAATATAATGGAAACTAGTGGAATGTTGTTTAATCAAACACATTCATAATTATTCTTTATGTATTCACATGAAATGAGAAAAAAATAGGAAATATATACCAACTAATTGTTTCCAAGAAAGACCAGTATTATAATCCATTGATTGCATCTTCAACTGTAAGAGAAAACATCAAATCATTAAATTAGAAATCCATAAAAACAGATTTATTTAATAAAAACACATAAAACATTAAATTAATTCATCTATAAAATAGGAAAAAAATAAAATAAAAATGATGAAAATTAACAGTGAATAAAATCAATAAAACATAGTACACAAAATAAATTCATATAGTGAATGGATCATAATTTATAAAATAAAATAAAAGATTAATATGTATTTGACAACCTATTTGTAGTTGTTGCCTTAATATTATCGAAAGTAGATCCTATCAAATATTGGTGACATTTTCATAAAAAAATTCCTAAATAATAAAAAAGCAGTCAATAATATAAAAGTGAAATGTTTTATTTATAAATTAATGACATGTACATCAGGTAATAACATTACTGTGAAATTAAAAATTTACAAAAATAATTGCAGTTTACAATGGTAGTTGTATGATGAAATGTAAGTTTAAATGGTTCACAGATGACTACCAAAGAACTTGATTACTACAAAATAACATTGGAGACTAGGAATCAAGAAAAAAATTTTGATGAACTGATTTTTATACCTATCTATAATAAAATCTATTGGAATTTTGGTAATGAAAGACATTTCCAATTTATGTTTATGTTTTCACATTTACACTGAGGCAACAATTAGAAAATAGTCAAATAAAACTGGAAATATTTAATATTGAATATAATTCAAAACAAATTCATGAAATGAGGATAGAACACCTTTTTTGCAGATATTGATCTTTATAGGTTGAAACTAAGGAATTGACATTGATATGTGTTTTGAAGATCCGAACGTATTCATTGGCCTGGATGAAATGTTTTTGTATTCAAGGATGAAAGCATTATAATCATCTATTTCATATATTTTTAGTGAATAAAAACCAATATATAGTGTATTCAATAGTGAAAACAAATTACCTGCATTTTTATGTTGGACTGTAGGGAGGTTAACTTCGCGATTTTATGAAAAATTACCTGTATTCATTTCCAACTCTTGTTTCTGTGTTCACATGCACTGTTGAGAAAACAATTAGAAAACAGATCAATAAAACTGCTTATATTAATTCATGAATATAAGGCAATTATTTTTCAATAAATGAGGATAGCACACCTTTTTCACATATTATATTTCTATTGGTTGATACTAAGGCATTGACATTGATATGTGTTTTGAAGTTCCGAACGTATTCAAAGGCCTGGATGAATTGTTTTGGTATTCAAGAACGAAAGCATTATAATAATCTATTTCATATGTTTTTAGTGAATAAAAACAATACACAATGGACTCAGTAGTGGATACAAATTACCTGCATTCATATGTAGGACGAAAGGGTGGTTAACTCCACGATTTTCAGACAAATTAACTGCATTCATATAGTGTGTAAATGAAAATAAATAATTACAAACGAAAGGGTGGTTAAATCAACAATTTTAGGAAAACACACCTGTTGCAGAGATCTGGACATGTAGGCTATCTAAAGAATTTTTTAGTGCATAAAAAACAATATATAGTGGTGTTAATAGTGCAAAAAAATCACATGCATTCATATATTGAATGGAAGGGAGAATAACTTCACGATTATTATAAAAAATTACCTTCCTTATATGTGAGCCCATATCATGAAATCAATAGTGTCCATACATCAGTTACCATAAAAAAACAAATCCCAGAAAGTAGACATGTTGGAGAAAACAAATCAAAAAATCCAGTATGCATTTGCACATATAACCTAGTACAAAGAGAAGAGAGGTTTATACCATAAATAATCTCAAAATAATATTCATCTTAGAATACTGAAGGAGCATACATAAGAAGCAGTGATAGTACCAACTGAATTTCTAGGTACCGATTTCAATTTGAACCGATAACTTCCCATAAAAATACATGTTTTTGATGAAAACCCAACTCCTAAAATCAAAAAATGTAAATAACAAATGAAATGTCTCTTATTAACAACTTTGTACTATGTACAACTCTACTCATAAAGGGCAACTGGATTCAATTGTCACAAAAGTGAAAGAAGTGATATATTTTTTAGCAGATAAATTGGTAATCATGAAATTCATAGGGATACTAATATACCAATATTTAAAAAGGAACTTCAATTTGTCTTGTTTTGAATCTATAAAAGTGAAAAAATAGCAGTGCATCAATTTTTCTATTTATTTAGAGATATTTGTGGAAGTGTAGGGCAATGAAAATCATCATCATTTAGCAAGGCCATAATACCAATCAAAAGTTATATTGGCGTTATTCAAATGAAAAAGAAAACATAAAATTCTCTTATAGTTGAACAATCGGTAATTAGAATGCAGTAGTTTAAGGTCCCAGGAATCCCTCATAAAAACAGTGTTTTATAAGTCACTAAACCGAAGAAAACTGGGTTTATTTTCATATTCATGGTTTTTTCCATTCGTGATAATCTATAACATATATAATTTAATGAAATACACAAGGAGGGACATACCTCATTGTTTCCTAACCTAGAGAAAAAAATCTACAGGATATGAAAGGCTATTCAAATTATAAAATTTACTAAGACTGACCTACACATGTCCAGTGTCAGCCGAATATGTGCATATATCAGGACATTTGAGTCATGAACATATACAGTTGACACATCATTCATGTGTAAACTTTCAAAAATGTTAATGCACATAGAAGCGGTAAAGAGATAGATAATAATTGAGACAAGGAAACGATGAAACGACAATGATATATTTTAGAATGAAATGTAAATAAATAAAATGTGAATTGATCAAAAAAAAGGTAACATGCATATCTGAGTTTTGATATCCTCCATGATTCTCATATTCATCATCTTCATCAATTTCAATTCCATCACTACCAATTTCATATTTATTAGCAAAAGATATATTTTTCACAATATCTCACCTTTTCCCAGAAATGTTTGATAGCTTAAATATCCCAACTGAGTTCCAATAGGCCCTTTCTTCCTGTCAGATGGTGGCTGTAATGCTATGGATGAAAAACAATTCATGCACCATGTTTTCACATAGATTTGGAATCAGGAAATACATATCCTAGATATTACAAATTGGAGGATGGAAATAGGGAAAAAAATACCTTGAATGACACTCAGATAAAGTTGTGGAATTTTACAACAACCCTGGTAAAAAATCTAAATGAAGTAACATTGGCCAAACAAAATAATTACATGTTGTAATATTCAACCGAAATTAATATTCAACCGAAATTAATAAATCTTGGACAGAATGAAAAAAATTTCCAGAAATTGAGAATAACATGCCATTTGCTTACCTCTAGATCTGTAGGGTCTCTAAGGACTCATAGCCGTATAAAACTGGTGGAAGACTGAACATCATGGATCCCTATTTCATGAGTTGTGAATGAAAATGTATTACATATTAGTATGTAAATTGTAGTATGAATAGAGTGAAATGTGAAACATTGAAATAGAGTAAAAGTTTACAGATATTATATCAAAGAAATATTACAGTATGCGGGATATGTATTCAATAGTTTGAATCTTAATTTAGGGAAAATGTCGACCAGTCGGCGAGATCTACAAAGAAAAATGAAGGTTGATTATTTACAAGATATTAGGAGAACATACCTGTTTTATATTATGGATCTATAGGATCTATGAAGAATATATATGGGTTTCACGAAGAGGTTGATGGGCGTCCTCGATGACGGTTGATGGTATATCAAAACTGGATGGGATTGCGGCATGGGTACCGAAGGAGAAGGCAAGGAAACTCACGAGTTGAGAACACGAAGTAGAGCAGTATGAATTCTAGAGGTAAATAAAAGGGGTAAATGCATTATACGACAAAGGATCTATGGGAAGAGATCAAGAAAGAGTAGAAACGCTTGATTGGGGAGACCGAATAGAGAAGATGGTTTCAGGAGTCTGAATGGAGAATCTTAGGAAACCATAGTTTGGGGAGGAGGGTGGAGAAGGAGGCGTAGGCAAGGTGTATACGGAGGCGTGGCGGGAGAGTAGAGTTGGAGAGGGAGACATTATTGACAGAGGAGTCAGTGATGCAAAGAGACAAAAATCGTGGCAGAGGCACGGTGGGCGAGGTGAGTTGTGGGGATGGAGTCAATGATATGTTGCAGAAAACCTAAAATGACCCGTGTAGAATAGTGAGCAGGAGGAGAAGCTGGTAGGTCGCAAGGAGTGGGATTTTACGGTTTGGACGAAGGAATGGTAATTTTTTTGGTGAAGTGGCCTCATATGTAAGTGAAACATCAGCTGGATTAAGCCAAGTTTAGTATAGATAATATATATAAGAAAAAAAATTCAATTTTTTAGATAAAAGAAGTATTTTTCAAAAAATGCAGTTTTCCCCCTTTTAATGAAGAACCCTTTATAAAACCAGTATTTTTCACTTTTATATCTTAATTTTTTTGAAATTAAATTCTTCTTTATGAGAGGGACATAAAAATTTAGTTCCTATATATTTTTTTGTATTTTTCTGATAACTTTCATATTTCGATGAATAGTGAAAGATACTAAATTTTAATTGAAAATAGATTTTTTAATCAAACAATTATAAGTGTTAAATTATAAATTTCAATGTTTTTTATGTATAATTGGATTATATTTTTATCATTTAATCCAATTTGGGTTATTTAAAGTAATTTTACTTTTAAATTGGACATAAACACATATCAATCTTTTGATAGTTTTTTCTTCTCAAAAACACATTTCTGTTTTTGACAATAAGAATTAATTTAAATTAATTAATGCAACTTATATGTTTTGAATTTGGTAAAATAGACATCAGTTTTGGATTTGGAATATCAAAAATATCTTAGGGTTAATTTTTGGTATTTTTTCTGAAAACATTCAATTTTTGATGAATAGTGAAAAACACTGCATTATTGTTTAAAAAAGACTTTTTATTTAAATAATTATTTATTTTATTTAAATTAAATTTATGTCAAAATAGATACACAATACCTATATTGGTTCAATTTAATTCATTTGAGTTATTTTATAATAAAATTATATGTATAAAATTTTATAGAATTTTTTAAAGTTTTTTTACCCACCTTCTAGGCACGTTAGCAAATTTGCATAAAACGTAATTTTACCGCTTCTGTGAATTGAATTTCAAAACTATGAGAGACACAGTTGATACCAGTAAGTAAAATGTGGTTCAATAAGATGAAAATAATTTTTTGTGACTAGTATCTTTTGACTTTTATTTACCACGGTTAAAATTAAATTGGGTAATTAAATGTAAAAATGATATTATAATAACCCTAACATATGTTCTAATTATATTGGATAAGTGTTTTTTGACCAAAATAAACCTTAAAAATAAAATATGATCCTCTTTGGTCTACTTATATTAGATTAGGACATTTATTATTATTTTATTTAAAGAAGAGTTAAAAGTTTAAAATTCAAATTTTTATAACTAAAACATTTTTAATATAGGGTTATACATAACATAAATTCAACTATAAATATTTATTAGAAATATAAAACTATTTTCTATATCATGGTATTTTATTTATAATTTTTATACGTTAAATAATTAAATTTATTTATGACCCAATTTTGATGCAGTAATTACATTATTAGTGAAATATTAAAATAATTGATATTATAAATATTACAATAAATGTTAAATGATACTTTAGATGTGTTACAAGAATTTTATAGATTAATATGAAATTTTATGGTTGATTCAATGATTTTATTCCAAGTAATCTTGCTGTTATGACTTTCACAAAAACCAAATACTAAATAGTGTCCAAATTGACATAAATGAGTTTTTAAAACAAATATTATATTATTGAGTGATGTAATTTTCCTAAAAATATAAGGTTCAAATAAAGGAATTATATAATGATATATATATCATTAATGAACCACTGGAGGTTTTCTTAGCTGTTTATAGTAAGTTTATTAACTATATAGTGTAAGAAAACAAGATGATGTGGTAAAAGTTAAACTATTTAACTAAGAGTTAAATCTAAAAGATAATGTTAATATGGTGAGCTAAAATTTTCTAAAACCTATTGTTAGAAAGAATTTCGACCCATACCTACCTATTAATTTAAATAAATCCATTTGGAGCCATTATAAATAGAAAATGATTATATAATAAAATAATATTTCAATCTTGTCCTAAAGTGACCCTCACATCTCTTATAAATGGGAACTTCCCCTTATATTAATTTCACACCTCCAAAGCCATTTGGCTCGAACAAAACATACTCAAATATCCTCTAAACTACCCTCAATTAAACATAGACTCCTTACTTTGATCATAAACCCAACCTAAGGATCCATTTTGATTAAATCTAAAGGAATCACCCGAAGAAGCGGTAATAATTTCACCACCCCTTCCAAAGTTTATTTCTTCTTTCACTTCCTCTTTCATTGATGTTTCCATACCAAAATAATAAATCCAGTACCATATAAATTCTATGATTTTATTATAGATATGGTATAACCATATTCATTATTCTATCCATCCTATGAATGACAAAGTCACCATAAGTGCGTACGTACGACTTACCGTCTCCACGTTGTGGTGTAGTTTTTTAGTCAACACTTCATAATTTGGATGGGTATAATAATGACTAAAATTGATGTAAATAATAAATATAACATGTTAATGATTCTTTAAATATGATATAACATCCAATTACATACTATTTTACCATTAATTGAATGATATTGTCGCTCGTGCGTATGTACAGATTACCGTCTCCACCAATGCGATAATATTTATTTCCCCTTGTAACCATTCAAGAATAATTTTGATTTGATGATTTAAAAATAATTTTTAAGAACATAATATAATTACGGATATGAATCAAATACATCCTATACATATCAAATATGACTTATGTTATGAAACATATAAAGGAAAATGAATTAGTTAACACCCAAAACAATGATACAACTGAAATATCATTAACAAAGCAACATTAGAAGATCATATACGATATCATATTTATGTATTTGGTTCTTGTATAATTTAAAAACAATGATTTCACCATTATATATAAGGTTAAACGACCCTATAATAATGAAAAATACAAGGTAAGGGGTTTTCATCTAACTTTTTATTCCCGTGAGATTCATGTTATATAGCCACTATTTTCTTTTGTGTGGTGTATGTTCTACCAATGTTTGTATTCTAAGTGTAATATAATTTTATTTATGGGTATTTAAATATTTATTATATGATCCTTCATTTATGTGTTAAATCAGTAGTTATTTATTTATGTATTAGTTTCTACTCCCCTTTGTGTGTATATACTTTTGATACAAATAATCACTTCATTGAAAAATTCTCAAGTCATCGATATGAACTTGATAAGAGAAATATTAACTCAATTTTCATTCATTCAGTTAATCATCCAAGTAATTGGTGTTGTTTTTACAATAATATGTGTGAATGTGCTATGATTGATTTACACTGAATATACAATCATATTGAGTGTATTTATATTTCTCACAGATAATTATGTCATTGATTTATCCTTAACTTAAGGATACAATCTTTATAAGGGATTTTATATAAATTTACATTCCATTGAGACCTCTTTGTTGTTATTCACCAATTCACTTTTATATGGTGTAAATACTATACTTTGACATAGTATATTATGATTAACCTGTAGAAATAGGCTATGGGATATGAGTGTGTTCAAAGGGGATACAATGTTGTTTTTCTTTATTTAATGATGTAATGTAAAACTTATGTATGTATCTAGTACTTACAAGGCTACTAGACTAATCGGTATTTTGGGACATAATATCTTGTGATGATGAAAATGTTATGTAACAATGCACCAACTCTGTGCAACTTGGTTTAGGGAGTTATAGTTAGAATCAGTGGAAGTTTAATACACACTTTGAAAACTAGATTTAGAAAAACTCTGATTAGAGAACATTACACTAAAATAAACTTTTGGGATTAGTATAGAAGAACATCCAATTTTTTTTGTAATATAAATATTATATAGGTTTTCCAAGAAATACATCCCTATCTGGATACGAGCTGGTAGAGGCAGCTCTGGCACAAATGTAACTATGGGAAAAATCCAAAAACACCACTTTAAGCTAAACTCGAACTAAAAATGGTGCACGATAACGGGCCTTACTACACTCTTGGTTACAACACTCTTGAGGGATATGCTTTGGATAATTCACATTTTATTTACAAGACAATTTGAAGGATTTTAATATAAGACGAGAACAAATAACCTTGGTCAATCTTAAGGTATTTTAGATTGAAAATAAGGTGTCATGATATTCTATAAATGATTTTATAACTATTGTTACTCACACAATGATTTCTAGTTTTAGTCAATGGCTGGATTCCAAAGAAGTCATAGTAACATTGAACATGATTTTCAAGGTGGGAAAAATGGTGGAAATGAGCAAGAAAATGGAATGTTTATAGGAGTGAAAGATATCATGTTCTTGCCAAATCAATTTTCCAAAAATATGATCAACAAAATATATATTAACCAACTACCGATCTAAACAAAGAAGAGAAAGGAAGTGAATGATAAGAGAATAAATAGCGGAGACCATGGAGAAAAGAAATCTCAATTTCCATCAAGTAGAAAATGTGGAAGAAGAAAACCAGGATAATGTCTCAATTGAATAAAGAAATGGTTTCTGTTTGGGAAATAAGGACATAAAGTAAAGAATTGTCGAGGAGAAATGAAGAGTACTATGGAAGAAAATAAAAATAATCCTAACAATCCATTTACATTCATTTTCCATTAATGTAGGGGACCTGGGCATTACCTGAGTGAATTCACTATTCAATAGGATAACCTATTGGTCAAGGAAGAACCTATGTGGAAATAAATGAATGGAGAAATGTTTAAAAGTATTAGTGCTCTTTGTTGATGAGATTACTTTGGAAAACTTTTCTCTTGTATTTGTAAACCTGTAGTTTGTTATGTGAAAATTCTATTTTTGTAAGAATTGTCTTTTCTATTGTTGATATAGTTATAAATAACCATTTGGGTTTATACGATCCTTTAATTTGAGGTAATTACAAGTTATTAAATTTTTGGATGAAAATGAAAAGTATGAGATACCATTTGTGGTGAAATTATGTTATATTTATTTTGAGGAATTTATATCATTTTGAGAATGTTATAAAATATAGTTTTTGAAAATGTACAACATGCAGACCATGTGACAACTCGTCATGTCGGAAAAATATGCGGGAATTGAACCCACAACCAATGTGCGACTAAGATTTATCACCTACCACTAGACTATGAGAAGTCCCTGGTTAATGTGACAAATTATTATTAGTTAAATGATTTT
Source organism: Viscum album (assembly GCA_963277665.1). Taxonomy (NCBI): domain Eukaryota; kingdom Viridiplantae; phylum Streptophyta; class Magnoliopsida; order Santalales; family Viscaceae; genus Viscum; species Viscum album. Next base: position 294,557,412 of record OY728139.1, read on the forward strand.
ATTGATCAATAATAAGTTGATTTGGGAATTTATGTTTATCAAATGGATATCATTAGTATAGGAAAATGATTTGGTGATTAAGTGATTAATGTTATTTTTGAAGATGTTCACTCTCTTGGGAACACTATATGCCTAAGGAAAATATAATGGTTTGAGATTTAATTTAAGGAGTAATGGTGAATTTTTATCTATGTTTTTATTGTGTAATTATAGATATTTTGGTTATTTATGGAAATTATTAACCTATCATAGAGTATATGTGATTAGGTTTAAGTATGTGACTTTAAGAGTAGTTGATGTTATTTGGAGATACAATTTAAAATGGAAGACTACGTGATCAAATTCTTCGGAGTTTTGAGTTTTAATCTTAGTTTGGATTATATTGAAGTATTTAAAGGACAATTGTTTATTGAATTTTATTTATTGAACTTTGGGTATTGTTGGTTTAATATTATAAAAAAAGATCAGTATTTTTTTTATCTAAAGTATTATCATTTTTGGGGATCATCTGATCTTGTACTAACCATTTTGGTTTTGGTTAATATCTAAAGATAGGGAAAATATATAGTTCATCCTTTTTGAATTATGCGATTCTCTATAAGATGATTCTAGTGCTTTAGGTGTGACCAAGTCATCTTGAATACTCATCGTTTGGAGTGAAATTTGAGTTTGTGTTGGAAATTAGTTAAAGTATGGAACTCTACTTATAAATTATTTTTTTCTTATTCTATGAAGAAATTAATTCTTAAACTTTTGGGAAAGGATCTTATACCCAAGAATGTGTTATCTTAATACCTTATTTTATTCATCATAGATTCATGGATTTCAAGCTCTCAATTTTCCATTACCTTGTTTGTGATTGGTGAATTCAATCACTCCCTATAAATATTTACCTTTTTCCTACAATTATAATTTCCACCAATGTTCTCCTATTCAAAATACTAATTTGGTGGTGACTTTTTCATTTCCTTTCCCTCTAATTAAGACTAAAATTTATTATCCCTTTTTTCGATATGGGTTTTTCCCAAAGATATTTTATATTTTTTTAACTTTTATTTCCAAATAAAAATTTCAAAATGCAAGGACACATTTTTTTAAGGAGGGAATAATGTGACACCCCAAGCTTCCACGGTACACTTCTCTTTAAAAAATACAATAGTTTGCGATGTACACAACACCGAGTTCAAGCGCACCACGACCTATCAAACTAGCCATTTAAAAAGTTATGAATAGTAATAACCGCATTTTTAATTATATATATATATCCCATATAATTTTTATATTCATATTTTGTTTTTCTTAGGTATAATATAAAGGAAAATTCAAATTTTTAGATAAAAGAAGTATTTTTCAAAAAATGCAGTTTTCCCACCTTTTAATGGAAACCCTTTATAAAACCAATATTTGTCAATTTTATAACTTAAATTTGATGAAATTAAATTATTATTTTGAAGAGGGACATAAAAATTTAGTTTGGATAAATTTTTGTTATTTTTCTGATAACTTTCATATTTTGATGAATAGTAAAAGATATTAAATCTTAATTGAAAACAAGTTTTCTTAATCAAAAATATTTATAGTTTTAAATTATAGATTTGAATGGTTTTTAAGTATAATTAGATTATATTTCTATCATTTAATATATTTTTGGTCATTGGAAGTAATTTCACTTTTAAATTGGACATAAACACATATCAATCTTTTGATAGTTTTTACTTCTCCAAAACCCACTTTTTAGTTTTCACAATGGGAATTAATTTTAAATTAATTAATGAAACTTGTATGTTTTTAATTTGGTAAAATAGACATCATTTTTAGTTTTATAATATCAAAATTATCTTAGAGTGAAGTTTTGGTATTTTTCTGAATACTTTCATTTTTTGATGAATAGTGAAAAACAATGCATTATTATTTAAAAAACGATTTTTTATTTAAATAATTTTTTATTTTACTTAAATTATCTTTAAGTAAAAATAGATACATAATACTTATATTAGTTTAATGTAATTCATTGTAGTTATTTTATAATAAAATTAGATGTATAAAATTTTATTGAATTTTTAAACGTTGTTTTTTCCCACCTTCTAGGCACATTAGCAAATTTTCATAAAACATAATTTTATCACTTCTGTGAATTGAATTTCAAAAATTCTAGAGACATGGTTGATATAAGTAAGTAAAATGTGGTTCAATTAGATGATTTTTTTTGGTGAATAGTAACTTTTGACTTTTGTTTACCATGGTTGAAAGTAAATAGGGTAATTAAAGGTAAACTGTATATCATAATAACCCTAACAGATGTACTAATTCTACTGGATAAGTGTTTTTCGACATAAATAAACCTTAGGAATAACATATGATCCTATTTTGTTCACCTGGATTTGATTAAAACATTTATTATTATTTTATTTAAAGAAGAGTTAAAAGTGTTAAATTCAGATTTTCAAAACGAAAGGATTTTTAATATAGGGTTATAAATAAGATAAATTATACTATAAAAATTCATTAGAAATATAAAAATATTTCCTAAAACATGGTATTTTATTTATAATTTTTAATTATTAAATAATTAAATTTATTAATGACACAATTATGATGTAGTAATTAACTTATTAATGAAAGATTAAAATAATTGATATTATAAATATCAAAATAAATGTAAATTGATACTTTTGATGCGTTCAAAGAATTTTCAAGATTAATATGACATTTTAGGGTTAATTAAATGAATTTTTTTAGAAGTAATCATCCTGTTATGACTTTTACAAAAACCAAAAACTGAATAGTGTCAAAATGGACATAAATGAGTTTTTAAAGAAAATATTATATTATTAAATGATATAATATTCCTAAAAATCTATGGTTCTGAAAAAGGACTTATACAATTATATATATATCATTAATTAACCACTTGAGGTTTTCTCTGAAGTTTATATTAAGTTTTTTAACCATATAGTGTAAGAATACAAGAAGACATGGTAAAAGTTAAACTATTTAACTAAGAGTAAAATCTAACAGATAAGGTTAATACAGTGATATAAACTTGTATAAAACCCATTGGTTGAAGGAATTTCTACCCATACACACCTTATCCTCAAAATAAATCTATTTTTATCCATTATAAACAGAAAATGATAATATAATAAACTAATATTTCAAGATTTTCCTAAAGTGACCCTCACCTCTCTTATAAAAGGGAACTTCCCCTTCTCTTAATTTCACACCTCCAAAGCCATTTGGATCAGCCAAAACCTACTCATATATCCTCCAAAATACCCTCAGTGCAACCTAAAATCCTTACTTGTATAAAAAATCCAACCTAATGACCCCTTTTGACCAAATCAAAAGGAAACACCTGAAAAAGAGGTAATAATTTCACCACCCCTTTTAAAAGTTCATTTCTTCTTCAACTTCATATTTATTGGTTGTTTCCATAAAAAAATAATTACTCCAGTTCCTTCAACATAATGTGATATTTTATAAATATGGTAGAACCATATTTATTATTCAATCTATCCTATGAATGACAAAGTCACCATACGTGCGTACGTATGGCTTACCGTCTCCACGTCATGATGTAGTTTGTTATTCAACACTTAATTTTTTGGATGGGTATAGTAATGAGTAAAATTGATTTAAATAATAAATATAACATGATAATTGATCTATATATATGATATACCATCCATGTACATAATATTTTACCATCAATTGAATGATATTGTTGCTCGTGCGTACGTACGGATTACCCTCTCCACAAATTTGATAAGATTCAATCCCCCTCATAACCATTAAAGAATAATTTTCATTTGATGACTTAAAAATAATTTTTTAGAACATAATATAATTCTGGATATGAATCAAATACATCCCATAAATAAAAAACATGACTTATGTAACAAAAAATACAAATGAAAATGAATCAGTTAACACCCAAAATAGTGATACTACTAAAATATCATTAACAAAGCAATATTAGAAGATCATATATGATATCATATTTTTTTATTTAGTTCTATTATAATTTAATAACAATTATTTTACCATTATACATGTGGTTAACCTACTCTATACTAAGAAAAATTACACGGTAAGGGGTTTTCATCTCACTTTTTATTCCTGTGAGATTCATGCTATATTGCCACTATTTTCTTTTGTGTGGTGTATGTTCTGCCAATGATTTTATTATATGTGTAATATAATTTAATTTATAATTATTTCCATCTTCATTTCATGATCCTTCATCCATGGGGTGTATGTTTCGTATGTTACCAAATCGACAAGGGAATTTCAAATTTCGATTTCCACTTATTGGGTTTTACACAAAATTCATTGATTATTTTACTCTAAGATTATGTGTGAAATCACTATTTATTTATTTATGTAGTAATTTACACACCCATTTGTGTGGATAAAATTTTTATACACATAATCACTCCATTTATAAATTCTCAAGTCATTGAAATGAACTTGATAAGAGCAATCTTAACTCAATTTTCTTTTATTGAGTTAAACATCCAAGTCATTGGTGTTGATTTTAGAAGAATATGTGGGAATGTACTATGATTTATTTACACTAAATATCCAATAATATTGAGTTTATTTATATTTTTCACACATAATTATGTCATTTATTTATCCTTGACCTAAGGATACAGTCTTTATAAGGGATTTCATCTCAGTTTACATTCCATTGAGACCTCTTCCTTGTTATGCACCAATTCAATTTTATATAGTGTAAATACTATACTTTGAAATAGTATATCATGAATCCCTTTATTCTCATAATATTATAAAGTTTTTATTACCTCAATTATTTTTATTCGAGCGTCTCTTATTAGGTTAGAAACTCTAACTAAAATATTATCTTAAATGTTTTAAAGATTCATTCTTCTAAATCATTATAATTAATGTATATGTTTTAAAAATTCTTTTAAGTATTTATTTATATTGGAATGAATGTTTTAAAATTAAAATTCCTTTTAAAAGTTTCAAAGTGGTATGTGACACTTTGATTCGAAAATTGAATTTTCAATAGCTTCTTGATAAATAGTGAGACTTTTAAATATTCTCACCAAAAAGGGGATATTTCTCTCAAATAGTTTTACTGAATTTTTTATATTTGTGAATATCCTTAATTATTCTTGATTGAGGTTGATTTATACAATATTCTATATTGTATTGAATGATTTATTTTTTACTATGGATCTTCTATTTTTATAACATTCATGGTTTGTGGTTAAAATATTGACATTTCATATGCAAGTTTTAACATGAATGCTTAGATTATATTTCAACTGTTTCATATGTGGAATGAATTGGAGTTAGTAAGTGAATGGTGGAGCCCACTATAGCTCCTTGATGTATTAGAAGGTTTCATGAGACAAACTAGTGTGTTGGCACAAGGCCTTGACAAAATCTTATTTGTAGTCTTGGTACGAGGCCTTGATTATGTGGTTATGATGTCCGACATTGTGCATTCCATCATTATGAAATTGGATATTGATATTCCATGTGATTATTAGACTAGTATAATATCCATTTTAATAAGTATGGAATTATTAGGTTTATCTTTTCCATATTATGCTGAAGTTTATGTTTGAAAGGCTTGTGTTTTAGTCTTATAAATTACCTTAAATGTTAATTCTTATTTATGAATGTTTCCGCTATATTGTTATCCTTACTATGCATCTGATGTCACCCCTTTCTATGTTTTATTTTTTCCAGAATGTGAAGAAGTATATCATTATTAACCTGAAGAAATAGGCTAAGGGATATGAGTGTGTTCAAAGGGGACACAATGTTGTTTTTCTTTATTTCATGATATAATGTAAAACTTATGTATGCATTTAGTACTTCTAAGGCAACTAAACTAATTGGTCCTTCATGACTTGATCTCTTGTGATCATGCCAATGTTATGTAATAATGCATCGACTCTAGGTAACTGGGGTCAGGGCATTACAGGTTAACTAATTAAATCTTCTTGAACATATTTATTTTATGCATGTAATCAAAAATTGATTAACAAATTTATTGTACAACTGGTAAAAGGCAATAAAAAGTGACCATGAAAGTTTATATGTAAATATCTTATAAGGTAAAGGTATATAGATAAAGGATAAATGGTTTTACTTGGTTAATAATTGCATACCCTTAGTCACCCCACCTCTCACTGTATTCTCACACCAAGTAACTTGTTTAAATCTAACAAAAAATATCCCACATGGGTTCTATTTCTGAGGAATCATGTGCCTATTCCAACCCACTAGGGTCAGCACACCTCTCGTGCACAAAGAACAACATTGTCATCATCACCATCGATCATCTTTCTATTGAATCCACATATACTATAAGCAGTCAGGAATGTATATCCATATCTGTACTGTTGAGTATAATTCCACCCAAAACTTATATGGGAAAAAACCGTATGAGATATTTTTGTCAGTTTAAATAGATGGTTCCTTTTCATCCATGATAAAAATTACATCGGTATGCCTATATGTCATATGAATCCTATTTATATGATCATGATTTGTGAGATGCCTTTTGTCTCTTGGGAAAAAATACTTATATAAATTATAAAATAACTAGACCTCCATGTGAATCACTCAAGGTGAAAATCATATAATCTTAACATCATATATTAAGAAAAAAATCCCAAGAACCTAGTAACCTATAATTCCTACTAAAATAGGTGATTATGATGAAAAAAAAACATATTTATCACATTCTATAACACATACCTATATCTCATGGATAAAATATCCCAATTAGTTAGATAAAATAACAAATAAAAGCTATGATACCACTTTGTAACATCCTGATCAAGAGTTTATTCAATCGGTGCTATGGACCACAGTGCCATAAGGCCTCTAGCATGCCTCCCCTTATGCAGAGGCTGCGAGCTAGTAGTGTGGATGAATGGAGGTACCATGGGTATACTATACCCATATATTAATGTGCACAGTGGGTTTCCACTCACTGCACTACTTTCACCCTTCAGATATTCCCTAAGTGGCAATGGTCGTTGCTTCAGTCCATCACCCACCGGGGTGTACTACCTTCCTCTTCCTAAATGTCTCAACCACCTTCCTAATATTTGTTATTTTATCATAATTTCCTCCCACAATTCCATAATATCACACTAATATCTAATTTTTTCAATCAATTTTATGGACTTACATAACATGTTCTCTCATACGTGAAGTTTCTAGAAGCCTCAGACCTACTAAATCTAACCTTGGTGGGTCTTTTCAGAAAATATCATCCCCTAGTCAACTCTTTTGATAGATTCATATTTGGTTTTTAGGGATTATAAGAGTGGTGACATTCAAAATTCTGGACAAGTGGTACATCACTATTTAGTTTTCATCGATGGATTATTTTTCATCATTTTTTGGTCCAGGGCTCCTTACATATGCAACGTATCCCATTACTACCTCTTTAGATGTTCCTATGAATTTCATATGAAGCGTGATGCTCCAAAAATCACATTGTGGGTAATTTTTCTTGAAATTAAACTACCTTTAAAAAACCCTTAGATCATTTTCATTATTGGAAACATGGTTGGCCATTTTATATGTTCATATAGTAAAAAAATATTATTTTCACCCAATGTCTCTATAAAGTTTTTTTGAATTCGATATTTCAAAGACACTAGTGGAGTGGATCTAGATTATGGTTGGGGAAGTGTTTTTTGAAAACAATCAATGATATTCATGTCTTGGATCAATTTTTTTATTCATTGTAAATTCTTGAGTAATTTGGTTTTATCATCCCGACTTGGTCGCATAGACCAACCTGGGGAGTTTTCTTCTACAACTCACCAATTCTTTGTGCCAGAGCCTCTCGCTGTCCTCATTGTTTTCCATTTGGGTATGGATGGAACCTCTATTGCTGATGCTCTTTGAAAATATTCAAGGACTTTGAATTTTTATTCAAATGTTTTAGATATATTTACCAACATGAAATTTTATTTGGGTGATTAAAAGTTAATTGTACAGGTCCCAGGAGACTCTGGATCGATCCCTCCCACAGTCTCTAATTCGTTTTTAGATACTCTGAGGGTTGGATGCATGGGAAATGTTAATAAGATCAATCATAAAATGGGTATCGAGGTTGATTGTAATAAAAAACAATATGATTCAAGGAAACTCCAATTGTTACATGTTTTTTTCCATTTTTGAATGTAACTACTTCTCTGAGGTGGAGGTCTTCTTGCCTACATGATTCATTAAGCTCAATTCAACTTCAAACCCATTTTAATATTTAAAAAGAAATGAGAAGGGGAATATTGATATTAAAGGATTTGAAAAATATATTCCAACATGGAAATTAAAATAGGAAGGTTCAATGTCCATTGATGATATTTCTCAGAGAAAAAAGGAAACATAATCCTAACTATTGACACACTATCAATAGGATCCCCCTTCGACCATGAGTGTGGGGTCCTGACTGTTGAATACAATGATATGTAACCTCATTTATGGAAATTTTATAATAAAATATTCAAAGAAAATACATCCATGAAAGGAAAACTCAAACATACTAAAAACCATGGTAACCATATCCTTTGGTAAAGAAAATAAATATGGAGTAGAGTTAAGGATTATTGTTATAGAAATTGTGGAAGATGTGATATAGAGTATTGATAAGTTAGGAAATAAATATAGAACTCATAGTTATGGGGAGAAGGAAGGTCAAGGTGGTAGGAAAAAGCACCCAAAATCTTTGGTGGAATGGTAGCTATTTTTTTTATTTGAGAGATGGTTGGAAGAGAGGAAGAGAACATAAGGAAATAATGAGTGCTTTTCCTAGACTCCAGAGAACAAATGTTGGAGAATTTCTTCAATTTCAATGTAACAAAAGATAATACTGATATAATTTATGGTGAGTATCTCAAATTTGATATGAATTATTAGAAAATAATTTTGATTGGAAAACAAGATCAAATTTTGTAGATTGGTATTAATGAGGGGAAAATAATTTTGGAGGAGTACATCCAGATGTGGGAAAGGATGGAAAATATTTTTGAAAACTTTGTCCCTGTTGATCTAGGCATAGAGTTAACTTCATATATATTGGAGTCTTTTCTAGGTGAAGGATTATATATACTTTAATTTTTTTTGGAATGGTACTTTTGTTATTTTACGTTTTGATTGGATGATATTTTTTGATAGGTTATCACTTATCCATTAAAAGTGTTTCATGAAATATTTTTTTAATTATTTAGCTAGCAGTGTGAATAGTCATAAACAAATAAACATTAATCATACAATTTAGAGTACACATAAAGAGTAAATAAACTAAACATGATATAATTAAATGTAATACAACCATATTGGTATGCAAGAAAGATCTCCAAATGATCCTATAACCCAAATAAAATAAACAATAATATGAAGAAGTCTATAAAATAGGTCTTAATTAAAATCCATGCCTCAACTCTAATATATTGATCCTACTCAAGATTCTCTATAATAGAAACATAATGTTAGGCCTCATACCAAACTATACTTATAGCTTGTGGGAGTCTTCTCAAGCACCCTAATGCAATGGAAGCCTGATTAGGATGTGAGTATATAACTCAGTAGGGAACCACTAAAATGGTTCCGTACACAGTAAAAATTCTGTAATATTTTCATGTGACATGATTAATAAGAACCATAAATAATATCTATGAAATAAATATATAATAAACCACAATTAATCCGTAGGCCTCAAACCTCAATTGAAAAAACAAACTTCCCCAAGTGTTGAGGTTTCTCTTAGAACATCATGATATGAATGATATAAAATTAATTTTTTATTAGCATAAACCCATTTTAAGGGAAAAGGTGAAGCCCAAAATGACATAAAAGTCATAATGTCCAATTATGCCTCTATGGTCTAAGAGTTCAAATCCAAAAAAAAACACAATAAAGACTAAAAAGAAAATCCCCTACCCAGAAACAAAAAACATTAAGACTAGATTCCTCATTCTCATCGCTGCTCGGCTAGCTGTCACATGTAGGAATAATGGGCCAGGTACTGATGGTAATTCCATACCCTCTCAAACACCAAATCAGAATATCAGTTACTAGATAAAAATCATGCTCTAAACCTCATCTGGAGCATCTCGTTATAGAAGAAATGACTTCAAATTCCCACAAACCATGAACCATATGGATTAAATTCAATCAACACCATAAAATGAAACATCACACAACAAACATTCACAGACACCAAATCCATTTAAGGAAGCCTTCGTGAGTCTATTGCACCTCTATCAATGACCATCCCAGATGAACCCTGCCCCACTCCACGTGACACCCACCACCACCAGAGCTGTAGAATCTCGGAAGACGATACATGGGATGTAACGAGAATCCATCATCACCTAGGACTGGATTACCCCACAACACACTGAGGGAACATCACAGATGTGGGGATCCTGGAAACTCTGAACCAAAAATGCCACTTTGGGCATGGATCTGCTCAGATCGAAACTACGGATGCACCCTCATTGGGTTAGGAAATAAGATAGCCACAGAAAGTGGGTGATATGCCCAATGGGGAGGGGTAGGGATGTACCAGCGACGTCGAACCGGAACAACTAACATATATCCAATTTTACAGCCAACTAAACATTCCAAAAACATCACCAAACCATAAAACCTTAAAAAAACTCAGAAAATATCTATAACCCATGACCTAAACCCTCAGAGACACTAGATATCCATCGCTAAGCCACACTAGAATAATGTTAGATATTTTTCCTGGCCACACAAGACCGATTTGAGAAACCAGATCCACTCAAGCCACATTGTCACCGAAAGGGCCAAGCCACATTATCCAAGTCGAGAAGTCAGATCCATGGTGAGCGACGTCATCGTCGAAAGGGTTGAGCCACGAAAAACCATGCTGAGAAGTCAATGCCCTACCGAGCCATGTCTTCACTGAGAATGATTGGAGACAACGCCGAACCATGCTGGAGCCCCACAACTCCACATTGATACCAAGACACACCAACACCAAGCCGATCCAGAGGAATATGACTTTAAGACCGAGCCAGGCTGGAGGGGGAAGGGAAACGAGACAGATGGTAAACCCTAGCCACCGAGAGTGGGAGAGAAGATTCGACTTAGAGGCACAGCAAGATCCCAAGATAGGGTGATAATAGTAGCACATAACAATTCCATTACAACTATATAAATACTAGATCTTAGAAATAAACTATAAATAGCTAATGCTCATGATCAGACTAAAAACAACTCATCATGAATAGCTCAACATCCAGATATCATGTTTTTAGACATATTTTTAATCACTAGGTATAATGAATGAATCGAAGCTAATTTTTGGGTGTCCCATCAATCACTATATCAGAAACATCTTCCAATTAACCATTCTAATCATCAGAATCCCTTGAATCATGGGCATCTCAATTAGGTACATGTGATATCAACATGATCAACTAGTTAGATCCCAGGGTCATTGTAACTTCCGAGATTTTTATGAGAAATATTTTGTTTTTATGTTATATAAATCATCAAAGTAATATTTCACTACACACAACACTAGCTTGTCTTTCTTTACACGCAACTGTGACCTTCCTCGATAGCTTGCGTTGTACGCAATATTGAGTTTCACTAAATAACGATATGCTATTAAAATATTATTAAAACTAGCCGTTATGAATAGTAATACCCACTTTTTTAAATTTTATAAATTTTATCCTTAAAAATGGACTTCATTTTTGGATTCGGAATATCGAAATTAGCCTAGGGTGAAATTTTGGTATTTTTCTGAAAACTTTCAATTTTTGATGAATAGTGAAAACACTAGGTTACTATTTAAAAATCGAATTTTTATTTAAATAATTATTTATTTTATATAAATTTATTTTAGGTCAAAATATATACATAATACCTATATAATTTCAAAGTAATTCATTGGAGTCATTTTAGAATAATTTTCGATATATAAAAATTTTATTGAACTTTTCACCGTCTTTTACCCACCTCCTAGGAGAATTTGCAAATTCACATAAAACTTAATTTTACCGCTTCTGTGAGTGGAATTTCAAAAATCCAAGAGACAGAGTTAATATCAAGGAAAAAAATTTGGTTCAATGAGATGAAAATATTTTTTCGTGAATAGTAACTTTTTACTTTTTTTACCACGGTTAAAAGTAAATAGGGTAATTAAGGGTAAAAATGATATTATTATTACCCTAACACATTTCCTAATTCTATTGGATAAGTGTAATTAGATCAAAAACAACCTTAGTAATAAAATATGACCATTTAGGCCCACTTGGATTAGATTAGGACATTTAATCTTATTTTATTTAAAGAATAGTTAAAATAGTTAAAATAAAAGTTTAATAACTAAAACATTTTTAATATAGGGTTATACATAAGATAAATTAGACTATAAATATTCATTAGAAATATAAAAATATTTCATACCTAATGGTATTTTATTTATAATTTTTATACATTAAATAAGTTAATTTATTTATGACACAATGATGATGCAGTAATTATCTTATTAATGAAATATTAATATAATTGATGTTATAAATATGAAAATAAATGTAATTTGAGACTTTTTATGAATTAGAATAATTTTATAGGTTAATATGACATATTATTATTGATTTAATTAACTTTTTTCTAACTAATCACGCTGTTATGATTTTTAAAAAAATCAAGTACCAAATAGTGTGAAAATTGACATAAAATAATTTTTAAAACAAATATTATATTATTAATTGTTTTTTTATTCCTAAAAATATAATGTTTAACCAAATGACTTAGCTAAGGTTATATATATTAATAATAAACAATTTGGGGTTCGTTTGGCTTGTTATAGTAAGTTTATTAACCTTATAGTGTAAGAAAACAAGAAGACACGGTAAAAGTAAAATTATTTATCTTAAAGGTAAATCTAAATGATAAGGTTAAAATAGAAACCTAAACTTGTCTAAATTCTATTGGATGAGAGGATTTAGACCCATATCCACATTATCTTCAAAATAAATCAATTTGGAGCTATTGAAAACCGAATATGAATTTATAATAAAATAATATTTTTAGTTTTTCCAAAGGTGCCCCTCTCCTCTCTTATAAAAGGGCACCTCCTCCCTCTCTTCCTCTCACCACTTTGAGCCTTCAATCTCAGCCAAACCCTGCCAATTTCTCTTCTCCACTTCCCAAGAAACATCCTAGAGGTTCTAGTCTTCTTCATAGACCATCTTTAGTGCCCAAAGAGGAGGTTAAGAAGAGGAGGTTAAGAAGAGGCGCTTCAAAGAAGATGTAATGTCCATTACCGATTCTTTCAACTTTATTTGTTCTTCTACTTCTTCTACTTTAGTTGTTTCATTATGAAGTAACAACATCCATATCACTCAAATACTGATATGTTATTATAAGTTTGAAACAACCCTATTTCAACTTCTATCCATCCTATGGAAAATGAAATCACCACACGTGCGTACGTACAGAATACCATCTCCACGCCGTGGTGTAATCTGTTTTCCACCACCATCTTACTTGGATGTGTATAATGGTGTAGAGAAGAACTATATATGATTATTTTAAATTGATATTGATTCTGAAATTGCATACATACACTCCAATACAATTTCACGATCATGGGAACGATATCATCGCTCGTGCGTACGTACGGAATACCGTCTCCACAATGTGATGCGACTCATTCTACATGATCTTCATTGAATAATGATTATATAAATGAATTGAATGAATAAATATGATATATATTACACTAATAACATTATGTAAATTATGTATCTATAACCTAAAAAGAAGAATAAGAATTTATTCGACAAAACATGCATAAGAACAAAAAGTAATAGACACCCGAATAACAAGTAGCAATGAAATATTACTAATAAGAAGCTAAAAATATGACCATATATGATATAATAACAATGAGTATGATTCTGGAATAAGTCAATGGCATATTTTAAATCATTATACAGGAGGTTCAGACACTTACTAAGCAAATCCGACCAAAGGTAAGGGAAAATCTCACAATCTTATTTTTATCCGAGATTGTTTATACTTCAGAATTTACTGGGGAATATTTATCATCCACATATATGTTTCCTCAATATGTAATATTATTTCTATCCTAGTACAATTGTTTAAATCCAATTTTACCCTTTGGTTAGTTTATAGTAAAAGATATTAAAGGAATCTTTTGTTGTTTTTCTTACGATGTACTTTTTGACTTTTCTGGATAAAGTACGAGAAGAATGTTTTTTAACTTATATGGCCTGAATGTAATTTTAGAACATTATTTCCATCAATCTTCCATTAAAAGTTTTCAAGATTATTTTTAATAAACTTATTTTATTTTAAAATTGTATGACATTCTAAGAAAGGAAAAATGTTTTGGAAGTAGAAAGGATATTTTCCTCAAGAATGGAGTTCAAGAATTTTATAAAAATTATTTTCCATCTAAGATAATATAGGGTTGTATTTGAATCCCTTTTTCTACATTGATTTGATTATGTTATGATGGAATTATTTTTATGATGTCATTTTACCTTATGATGGCATGATGTTTAAGAATCCCATTTCTTATTACATGGGTTATGCTATGATGTATGATTTATGATTTTGTAGAAGACATAAGAATGGTTTCATTATGAGATGGGTGGGACCTATATCTCCCTCCAATGCATTGGGTAAAGATTTATATCTCATGAGATAGACATGGCTGGAACGGCAGGTTAATCCAGTTCAGTGAAACAGGACTGAAATGAGGAGTGAACTCGGTTCAGAAATGGACTTTGTCCGCTAAGATAGTCTTGACAATCAGTCTTGACTACTAAGAAATGATTCTCTATGATTATATTTGTATGACACAAAGTTTCATGTTTTAAGTTATGATTATTGGGATTAAAAATATCTACTATGATTTATCCCATGTTATGAAATTATGATTTCTTTTGCAGGTTAAGATTTCCAAAATGTTATGTTCTTATGAATATGATGTGATTGATATTTATTTTGTTTACCATTACTGAGCATTTGAGCTCACCCTTTTGTATGTTTTCTTTCCCCAGGTCAGGAAGAAGGTTATTAAGTAGGATATTCCAAAAGGGACTCTATATATGATGAAATAAATGGGATATAGTGTAGATGTTTTATGAACCAGTTGTTTATGTTTCCCAGTTTCTAAAGACACTATACCTATACATTACTTTCATGGTTTTGTTATATGTTGTAATAAGTGTGATTAAATTTTGAATCTATAACAATGTATGTAAAGTATGGGTCATTATAGTTGGTATTAGAGGGAGGTTATAGTCAACCTTTGGAAACTAGGATGTGAAAGCCTTAGTAAGAACCCTAAGGATATATCTAAGCATAGAACACAATATTAGTGTTTTAGAAATGGCCATGAATAACCTATGATAAGACCGTAAGTGTAAAATTTTATTCTTGATTATGTGGTTTTCCTATTATAATTAGTGTTGCTCACACTATTCTTCTTGGTTTTAGTCAATGGCTGGAACCCGAAGGAACCGTGTTAACGTGGAATGCGACAGGAAATGCAATGATTGTACCCCTGAGCTACAAAATGTTATGGGAGCTGGAATGCAAAATCACGTAGCCATGATCACATAACTTTCTCAAGCTATGAATCATGCAGGACTTCCAAACGAGCAAAGGAAGGAGCAATATTCTGTTGAATCCTTCATGAGGCAGCCTCCACCTTCATTCAGCGGGTCTACTGATCCATTAGTTGCTGAACAATGGATCAGTACTACTGAAAAGATATTTTCAGTTTTTCAATGTTCTGAACATGATAAAGTTATCTTAGTAGTATATCATTTGGAAGGTGATGCTGATCAATGGTGGAATCTTATTAAGAATATGAGGCAAAGTGATGAAATTGAGTCTATGGATTGGGACGAGTTCAAGAACTTATTTTTCAATAAGTACTTCCCTCGTATTCTTAGAACAAAGATGGAGAAGGAGTTTCTTGAACTGAAGCAAAAGGATGATGAATCAGTTGGTACCTACGAAGGAAATTTTACAAGACTTGCAAGGTACACTTTTGGGATTATTATCCAACCTGAGAGTAAGATCGATCGATTCTTTAGTGAATTAAAACCAAGTATTCGAAGGGAGTTAGCCATAAGGGACTTCAATAGATTTGAGGAAATCGTTTGATGTTCTCTCAAGGTTGAGATGGAGATTGCAGTAACCCATCAGTCATATGGGTTTGATAAGAAGAGGAAAATGGAATTCAAAGGAAACTCTAAAGAGTACACTAAAAAGAATATGAGTTTTCCCTTATGCTCAAAGTGTGGAAAGAAACATGGAGGGAGTTTTCTTAAAGGGACAAGTAAATGTTTCAAATATTTAAAGGAAGGTCATCGGGAATTTGAATGCCGCAATGATGGGAAGAAGATGTCTAGTGATGCGAATAAAGAAAATGCTACACAGAGTGCACCTCCTACACTTCAATGTTACAAGTGCAAGGAAATGGGGAATTATGCCAATCAATGCCCTAATCCAAGGGTTGTTGATGATGATCGACGTCAACAAACTCTTAAGGCTAAATACAAAGTAAATTCACATGAAATTTCTATCAGCGATGTGGAGTACGATAACGAATTGGTGAAACGTGCACTTACCATCCACTCTAAAGTAGAAAATGTTTTAGTTGATTCTGGATCCAGCCACTCTTTTATTTCTGAATAATTTTCTAAGGGTATCACCGTATTACCTCAACAATTAGATGTTGAGTTAGCTGTGACAACTCCTAATGGCACAACAGTCACATCAAAGGTTTATATTTCTTCTCCGATTGAAGTTCTTGGGAAAGTGCTTCCGGCAAATCTTGTGATCCTTCCTATAGTGGAATTTGATGTGATTCTTGGCATGTATTGGCTTTCTTTAAATGGAGCTCATATCAATTTACAAAGAAGGGAAGCCATATTTCATATTCCAGATCAATCTATGATCGTCTATCGATGCAAGGATGAACATAACCTTCCAGTGGAAATTTCTTCCATCTTATGGGTCTTGATTCCACTAAATGAACGTTATTTATCTCAAATGGTTGCAGAGAAACTCACGATTAAGAATATTCCCATTATACGGTAGTTTGATGATGTCTTTCCAGAGAAATTTCCTGGTCTTCCATCAAATCGTGAAGTTGAGTTTTCAATAGAACTCATACCGGGTGATTTACCTATTTCAAAGACACCTTATATAATGGCTGCAATTGAGTTGCAGGAATTGAAGAAGAAACTCCAAGAGAATCTTGAAAAGGGATTCATACGCCCTAGTGTGTCACCTTGGGGAGCACTTGTTCTGTTTGTTAAGAAGAAATATGGATCAATGATACTCTGCATTGATTATCGAGAACTTAACAAGATCACTATCAAGAAAAAATATCCTCTCCCACACATTAATGACTTATTTGACCAACTACATGGAGCTCAATACTTTTCCAAAATTGATCTCCGTTCAAGGTATCATCAATTAAGGGTCAAAAGGGAGGATATACTGAAGAAAACTTTCAGTACAAGTTAAGGACACCATGAATTTTTAGTGAGGCCATTTGGTCTTACTAATGCACCTGCTATCTTCATGGATCTAATGAATAGAGTCTTTAGAGACTATCTTGACGAGTTTGTGGTAGTCTTTATAGATGATATTCTTGTATATTCAAAGAGCAAGGAAGAACATTAAGATCACTTGAGAATTGTATTGAAGACCCTGATAAAGGAGAATCTTTATGCCAAATTTACAAAGTGTGAATTTTGGATTCAAAAAGTTGCATTTTTGGGTCAAATAATCTGAAAAGAGGGGATATCTTTGGATCCAGAAAAAACAGAGGTTATTGAAAGATGGTTAAGACCAACAACAGTAACTAAGATCTGATGTTTTCTTGGTTTGGCTGGATATTATCGACGTTTTGTGAAATATTTTTCACGATTATCTAATCCACTCACTAGGTTGACTCGGAATGGAGTTAAGTTCGTGTGGATAGAGGAATGTGAATAGAATTTCAAGGAGTTGAAAAGAAGGTTATCCAGTGCACCTGTACTCACAATTCCTTGTTGTGGAGAAAGGTTTGTGATATACAGTGATGCATCCAAGAAGGGGCTGGGGTGTGTTCTTATGAAAAATGATATGGTGATAGCTTATGCCTCACGACAGTTGAAAATCCATGAGAAAAATTACCCAAATCATGATTTGATGTTAGCTACGGTAATCTTTTCATTAAAGATTTGAAGGAATTATCTTTATGGTGAATGGTGTGATATTTATACTGATCACAAAAGTTTAAAGTATATTTTCACAAAAAAGGAGCTGAATATGCGCCAAAGAAGATGGTTGGGCCTGATTAAGGATTACGACTTCTCAATTCATTATCACCTAGGGAAAGCAAACAAGGTGGAAGATGCATTAAGCCGACAAGACCATACTAACTTATCCTTGATGAGGATCACAAAAGATCCAATATTTTTGGATTTACAAAGGATGAATCTTAGAATTATAATGGAAGGGGAACAATCTTATATTTCTCAAATGAATGTTCAACTATCTATACATGTGAAGATTAAAGAGGAACAGAATGAAGATGTAGAGTTACAAAAGAAGGTGAGAAATGTTCTTGAATTCAACCTTGATTGTGATGGGATAATAAAGTTCCGGAATTGGGGTTTTGTTCCTCCCATCCCAGAATTAAGTAAGGAGCTACTGTATGAGGTTCATAGTTCTTTATTCTCTTTTCATCATGGAAGCATGAAGATGTATAAGGACCTAAAATAGTTCTTCTGGTGGGATGGCATGAAAAGAGATGTTGCTGAATATGCCTCTCGATGCTTGATTTGTCATCATGTTAAAGATGAGATACAGAAGTCTAAGGGGATGTTACAACCATTACCCATACTCGAATGGAAATGGGAAAACATCACTGTGGAATTTGTCACTGGACTTCCTAAAACATCCAAAGGCAATAATGCTATCTGGGTCATAGTTGATCGTCTTACAAATTCTGCACACTTCATTTCTATTAGAGAGGATTTCTCTTTGGATCAGCTTGATAGGATATATGTAAAGGATGTGGTAACATTGCATGGAGTACCACTTTCCATTATATCTGATCAGGATCCGAGGTTTATCTCAAAGTTCTGGTGAAGTCTTCAGCATACTCTGGATACAGAGTTGAGTTTCAGCACTGCTTATCATCCTCAGACAGACAGTCAGTCTGAGAGGAAAATTCAAACTCTAGAAGATATGTTGAGAGCTTGATCTATGGATTTCAAAGGTGGTTGGGATCAACACCTAACTTTGGTGTAATTTTCTTATAATAATAGCATTCACTCCAGTATTCAGATGGCTCTTTATGAAGCTCTCTATGAAAAAAAATGCACGAATCCAACTTGCTGGGATGAAGTTGGGGAAAGAAATCTATTAAGACCTGATCTTGTTGATGAGATCGTAGAAAAGGTTAGATCTATTCAACAACACATAAGAGCAGCTCAGAGTCGACAATAAAGTTATGCCGACAACCGAAGAAAAGACCTAGAGTTTGAAGTGAGTGATAAAGTGTTCTTACGAATATCTACTTGGAAGAGAGTAATGAGATTTGGAAAGAAGGGAAAGCTGAGCCCTAGGTATATCGGTCCTTTTGAAGTACTGGATCGTGTTGGTAAGGTAGCTTACCAATTGGAGCTTCCACTGAATCTCTCTCAAGTTCATGATGTGTTCCATGTATCTCTCCTGAGAAAGTATATACCCGATCCTTCACATGTACTCATCTTAGAATTTTTACAGCTAGAGAAAGATCTTTCTTATGAAGAACAACCGATAGAGATTCTGGATCGTAGCGAAAAAGTGCTATGGAACAGGACCACTCGCATGGTGAATGTTTTATGGAGGAACCACCAATTAGAATAAGCTACATTGGAGCTTGAGGATATGATGAGGGAGAGTTATCCTCATCTGTTTGTTACAAAGTGACAAATTTCGAGGGTGAAATTCATTTTAAGGGGGGTAGAATGTAACACCCAAGATTTTTATGAGAAATATTTTGTTTTTATGTTATATAAATCATCAAAAGAATCTTTCACTACACACAAAACTAGCTTGTCTTTCTTTACACGCAACCACGACCTTCCTCGATAGCTTGCGTTGTACGCAATACCGAGTTTCACTAAACAACGATATGCTATTAAAATATTATTAAAACTAGCCGTTATGAATAGTAATACTCAATTTTTGAAATTTTATAAATTTTATCTTTCAAAATGGACATCATTTTTGGATTCAGATTATCGAAATTAGCCTAGGGTGATATTTTGGTATTTTTCTGAAAAATTTCAATTTTTGATGAATAGTGAAAACACTATGTTACTATTTAAAAACTGAATTTTTATTTAAATTTATTTTAGGTCAAAATTGATACATAATACCTATATAAGTTCAAAGTAATTAATTGGAGTCATTTTATAATAATTTTAGATATATAAAAAGTTTATTGAACTTTTCACCGTCTTTTACAAACCTCCTAGGAGAATTTGTAAATTCACATAAAACATAATTTTACGACTTCTGTGAGTGGAATTTAGAAAATCCGAGAGACACGGTTAATATCAAGAACTAAAATGTGGTTCAATTAGATGAAAATAATTTTTGGTGAATGGTAACTTTTTACTTTTTTTTTACCACGATTAAAAGTAAATAAGGCAATTAAGGGTAAAAACGATATTATTATTACCCTAACACATGTAATAATTCTACTGGACAAGTGTAATTCGATCAAAAACAACCTTAGGAATAAAATATGACCATTTAGGCCCACTTGGATTAGATCAGGACATTTAATATTATTTTATTTAAAGAATAGTTAAAATATTTAAAATCAAAGTTTAATAACTAAAATATTTTAATATAGGGTTATACATAAGATAAATTCGACTAGAAATATTCATTAGAAAGATAAAAATATTTCCTACATAATTATATTTTATTTATAATTTTTAGACATTAAATAATTTAATTTAGTTATGACACAATGATGATGCAATAATTATCTTATTAATGAAATATTAACATAATTGATGTTATAAATACTCAAATAAATGTAATTTGAGACTTTTTATAAATTACACTAATTTAATAGGTTAATATGACATATTAGTATTTATTTAATTAACTTTTTTGGGACTAATAATGCTGTTATTATTTTCACAAAAATCAAGTATCAAATAGATTCAAAATTGACATAAAATAGTTTTTAAAACAAATATTATAATATTAATTGTTATTTTATTCTTAAAAATATAAAGTTCTGCCAAATGACTTAGATAAGGTTATATATATTAATAATAAACAGATTGGGGTTATTTTGGCTTGTTATAGTAAGTTTATTAACCTTATAGTGTAAGAAAACAAGAAGAAACGGTAAAAGTAAAATTATTTAACTTAAAGTTAAATCTAAATGATAAGGTTAAAATAGAAACCTAAACTCATCTAAATTGTATTGTATGAGAGGATTTAGACCCATCCCCACCTTATCCTAGAAATAAATCAATTTGGAGCTATTAAAAACCAAATATGACTTTATAATAAAATAATATTTTTATTTTTTCCAAAGGTGCCCCTCTCCTCCCTTATAAAAGGGAACCTCCTCCCTCTCTTCCTCACACCAATTTGAGCCTTCAATATCGGCCAACCTCTGCCAATTTCTCTTCTACACTTCCCTAGAAACATCCTATAGGTTCTGTTCTTCTTCAAAGACCATCTTTAGTGCCCAACGAGGAGGTTAAGAAGAGGCGCTTCAAAGAAGAGGTAATGTCCATTACCAATTATTTCAAATTTAATTCTTCTTCTACTTCTTCTTCTTTAGTTGTTTCATTATGAAGTAATAACATAAGTATCACTCATATAATTATATGTTATTATCAGTATGAAATAACCCTATTTCACCTTCTATCCATCCTACGGAAAATGAAATCACCGCGCGTGCGTACGTACAGAATACCGTCTCCACACCGTGGTTTAATATGTTTTCCACCACCACCTTACTTGGATGTGTATAGTGGTGTATAGAATAACTATATATGATTATTGTAAAGTGATATTGATTCTGAAATAGTATACATACCCTCCAATACAATTCCACGATCATGGGAACGATATCATCGCTCATGCGTACGTACAGAATACTGTCTCCACGATATGATGCGACTCGTTCTACATGATCTTCATTACATAATGATTATATAAATTAATTGAATGAATAAATATGATATATATTACACTAATAACATTCTGGAAATGAGGTATCTATAACCTAAAAAGAAGAATAAGAATTTATTCGACAAAACATGCATAAGAACAAAAAGTAATAAACACCCGAATAACAAGTAGCAATGAAATATTACTAATAAGAAGCTAATAATATGACCATATATTATATCATAACAATGTGTATGATTCGGGAATAAGTCAATGACATTATTTAAATCATTATACAATAGGTTTGGACACTTACGAAGCAAATCGAACCTAAGGTAATGGAAAATCTCGCAATCTCATTTTTATCTGAGATTGTTTATACTTCAGAATTTACTAGGGAATATTTATCATCCACATCCATGTTTCCTCAATATGTAATATTATTTCTATCCTACTACAATTGTTTAAATCCAATTTTTACCTTTCAGTGAGTTTTTATTAAATAATATTAAAGGAATCTTTTTTCGTTTTTCATACGAGGTACTTTTTGACATTTCCGGCTAAAGTACGAGAAGAAAGTTTTTTTTAACTTATACGGCCTAAATGGAATTTTAGAACATTATTTCCATGAAGCTTCCTTTACAAGTTTTCAAGTTTATTTTTAATCAACTTATTTTAGTTTAAAATTGTATGACATTTTAAGAAAGGAAAAATATTTTTGAAGTAGAAAGGATATTTTACTCAAGAATGGAGTTCAAGAATTTTATGAAAATTATTTTCCATCTAAGATAATATAGGGTTATGTTTATATCCCTATTTTTACATTGATTTGATTATGTTATTATGGAATTATTTTTATGATGTCCTTTTATCTGATGATGGAATGATGTTTAAGAATCCCATTTTTTATTACATTGGTTATGCTATGATGTATGATTTATGATTTAGTGGCACACATAAAAATGGTTTAATTAGGAGATGGGTGTGACCTATATCTCCCTCCAATGCATTGGGTAAAGATTTATATCTCATGAGATAGACATGGCATGAACAACAAGTTAATCTGGTTCAGTGAAACAGGACAGAAACGAGGAGTGAACTCGGTTCGAAAATGGACTTTGTCCACTAAGATAGTCTTGGAAATGAGTCTTGACTACTAAGAAATGATTCTCTATGATTATGTTTGTATGACACAAAGTTTCATGTTTTAAGTTATGATTATTGGGATTAAATTTCCCTACTATGATTTATCCCATGTTATGAAATTACGATTTCTTTTGCAGGTTAAGATTTGAAAAATGTTATGTTCTTATAAATATGATGTGATTGATATTTTTTTTGTTTACCCTTACTGAGCATTTGAGCTCACCCTTTTGTATGTTTTCTTTCCCCAGGTCAGGAAGAAGTTTATTAAGTAGGATATTCCAAACGGGACTCTAGATATGATGAAATAAATGGGAGACAACGTAGATGCTTTATGAACCAGTTGTTTATGTTTCCCAGTTTCTAAAGACACTATACCTATACAGTCCATTCATGGTTTTGTTATATGTTGTAATAAGTGTGCTTCAATTTTAAAGCAATAACAATGTATATAAATATGGGTCGTTATAGTCATCCTAGAATTCTCATAATAATAAAAATAATAATAACTATCCTTGAGCCTAAACGTATGGATCCTAGAAATGTTAAGAATCATAGGAGTCCTTGGAATCCAAGGAATTACACACAATATTAATGTCAAATATCAGTGTCCCTGGCATTGTTACATGGATCAATAACCAGATCCTAGTAATGAAGTATGGGTATCCTTGTCGATGAAATTTATCTATTCAATTATACGAATATCAAATGAGGGTAAAAATCCAGATCCCATGAATCACCTCTTAGCATCCAAAATATCACCATCACATCACATTAGAATCATTTATAGGGTCCCATGAAGCACATATGTGCATATATATCTTCATTAAAAATAAATATATGATATAATAGATAAAATATAGAGGCAAAAAAAACACATAAACCATCATCACTTCCCATATCCTCATAGATCATATAACCAATATGGGTTCTAAGGTACCACTCATTAGTATCAGTACGTAGACCTAAGTAAACCTAGTTAGGGTCAGTATGAGTCTAGGTCACTTACTGGGGTCCTTAAGGTCACATCAAGAGAGATGCATCCTACTTGGTTTTCTTGAAAAACATTGGTGTAGAGGCTTGTGTCTTGGGTCCTTAGTGTTTTTCAAGACACTCGTGACCTAACCCACCTCACAGAGGATGATTTTTTTTTGATAATTTCATAACATAGACCGACCATGTGGTTCTTAAGGAGTATGTCCTATAGTAAACATCCTAAACAGATTGCTCATGGATCACCTTTCACCTTTGGTCATTACACTTAACCCTAAGGATATGAAGCAACACACATAACCAAAATTTCTTATTAGGTTCAATAAATACTGATAAATAACCCATTTAACCAAGGAGGGATCTAAGGGTCCTTATAAAAATGTCTTATATGTCATATTGAGGTTAGACCAATCCATATATCACACACCCTTACATTAAGGTGCCCAAAAATTTCTAGGAAAAGGATTATTTTCCCTAACTATTTTTTAACTAAGGTGTAACCCCATGGGGGTCAAAAATTAAAGAATTTTCTTTTAAATTTTGGCCTCATCCCTTAGTGATCGAGGTGATTCAATTAGTTCAAAAAGGCCAATGTGAGGTTTTCAACCTCTTCTGTCTATTTAGAATATTAAATTTAAATTAACATTAAAATTAAACTATTTAATTTAACTAGATAGGCTATAAACCTAGATAGAATGACCACACAACACACACACCAAAAAATGAAATAATTCCACAGGGATAGAACTAAAGATCATATGCCTCATGGTGAAACCAAACCCTCTTTAAGGGAAGCTTGAAAACTATCACTCAGGCTCATAACCTGATCGAACAGCCACTGCCCAACCATTCAGGGACTTATCCCACACTCGTAAATCACAAATAATTAATTATAAAATTTTATAATTAATTAAAAAAATTTAATATACTTAAATTGCTAAAACACACTTAGTCATCACATCACGTCAAAATCACTAACAAAAAAGAACTATCTACTCCCAATGAACCTTCAAGCCTAAGATACAAAAAATCCCCAATCAATATCTCCAAATAAATAAACAATTAATTAATATTATGGTTGAAACCCTTGAAATATAAAAATGATGATATAACTTCTTAGAAACGACATGAAAAAAACATCTCACATTTTCCTTTATCTGGGATTAGAAAAATATCCATCACAAATGGTCAATTCCACCATGATCATGTGAAATTAGAACCAAACACATAACTAATATTCACCAAAATCAGAGGAGATAGAGGGGAAACCAAAGAAAAGTGAAGGATGGGGAATAAACTTACCAAATATTCCTTCAAATCGCTCCATGAACCACCAAAATATAGAAGAAATACGGGAGGGGGAACTCCGACTGAGATCCCCTCGTACACCATGTTCTTCTAAAGAATGAAGGGGGATGATCCACCTTTTTATTTAAAAAACTCACCTGGAAAATTTTACGATGTGACTAATAGTACCATTACCTGAATTTTTGTGATATTCCCATGGGATCCTCGACTATCCCACTTTTACACACTCAATCCCCCTGAAAAATACCATATAATGAAAACCCATTTGATGGTGTGAAAGGGATACAACTCTCGTTATCAATAGCCATGGAATCCTCAGTCCTTCCCTAACATTCACCTGAACCCTTGGGACATCCACAAAAACTTAAAATAGTTCTCGTATCACCATTTATAAATATTGAAACCCTCATAATATCATTATATTTCTTAGTTCAAAAATAAAACTTTCTACCAAAATGAAAATTTAAATTCTCACTAAATCTTAGGACCCATCCGGACATGGAGTATTACACCTAAAGCTAAAATATGTCCCAACACAAGACCAGTTGGATGATATTTTCACCAAGGATATCCCTAAGGAAAAATTGACATCTCAATGATAAAAATGGGTGTTTATCCCCTTCCACATCAGTAGTAATACTTTTGAGGTACACCCCAATGAGCCATATATATTTTTTTTCAATGGGGGGAAAAGGTGAACAAGCCTTCACTTAAAAAGTACCTTTATTTCCTTATCTATTAAAATTAAGTTTTTTTGTTTATCATGAAATGGGGGAGTTAGTTAAGGTGGTGATTTTATGGATTAAGTGGGAGTTAAATATAGAAATTGGAAAAATATTTTTTGTCACTGAGGGATGGAATTCTATAAAAAATATAACCTTATCTGGTTGTGTGGTGTCATGTTGTTCAATTAATATATAAAATGTGATTTATTAATTCTTTTGTTTTTTGATGAGTTCTGAAACAGGTTTGAGTATATTTATAGTATTTGAAATGAGTTTCCTAAAAATAAAAAGTGGGAGATTTATGTACCCATAGAGTTATTAGTGAAGTGGTAATTGATTTTTTTTTCAACAATCATGTTGAGATAAAATGAGGTATTTGAATTTTATGAGTTGTTATTGGTTTTTTCTGGAATGTTCTTGAGTTGACTCTAGGTGGATTAAAATTACTCTATAGAAATTCAATACTTATTTTGAAATTTCTCGAACAATGATCTCTACAAAGTTTGGATGTTTTATGGTTGTTTGACTATATAAAGATTGATTTATATTGTTTCTTATCAATCTCATAGTCAAAATATTTTACATGTAGTTGATCAAGATTCCCAATTCAAACTATTAGAATTATATATATATAGTTGATCCATGTGGTCAATCCATTGATACAATTTCATTTCTACTTTATAGTATCAATCTACATAGATGATAGTTTGTATATATGGTTTATTCCATTGATACAATCACTTTTATGCTTCACGTGGTCAATCTTCATGGTTGATAGTTTGTATATATATTCAATAGATAATGTCTGCTTAGATGGTCACCTCACAAGGTCAATTGAAACGATCTATAAAATTAAACATGTGGTCAATCCGAATAGTCACTTCATATAGTCAATCTTCATGAAAACTTATTTTCCTCATGACCAGTCATGTACAGAGATATTTTTTGATGCAGTCTGTTGGGGGAAAATTTTAGTGTCCAAGAATTATATATTATGAAGAAATTGACTATAATGATGATTTTATAATAAATTATATCTTAAATATCAGATTCATTGTTAAAGATATGATTAAAGACTAGGTTTATTTGAGTTTTAATGAGAATAAATGAGAAGGCTCATGGGATATTCTTATGGTACTTCCAAATTGATATGTGAAATCTTGTCTCATGATAAAAGATTATATTATTCTTGAATAATAAATTCTATCAATAATAATGGGAGTTTCCATTAATAATTATAGAAGTATCCTTTTCAAAATGTTTAGAATATAAAATGGGAAAAGGATGAAGAAACAGGTGTTTGTCAAATGAGATTTAATCGATACTCTACTGTAATAAAAAAAATCCCTATATTGAAGAAAACTGAGATAGATTAGATAAAGAAGGTAAGATAATTATTGTCTTGATCATATGGACACATTCTATTGAAGAGAATAGAGGTTGATTTATCCATGAATTCTCTTGTATAAGAATAGATCATTCTAAAGAAGGTGACATTGAGATTTATCTAATTCTTCTGCACACATACTCATATGGTAGTAAAATTATCTCCTGAACGAGATTCAATCCTTAATTAAAAGGCATACTAAAGCACACTGACGATCTGATTCATTTAAGAGCGAG
Source organism: Viscum album (assembly GCA_963277665.1). Lineage (NCBI taxonomy): Eukaryota > Viridiplantae > Streptophyta > Magnoliopsida > Santalales > Viscaceae > Viscum > Viscum album. The sequence goes on from OY728139.1 coordinate 294,585,431, forward strand.
ATTGAAATTTTAAAGGTTGGTGGTAATGGGGTAAAACATTCCATTATTCTTCTATTTATATGCATGTTTAGGGATATCACATACCATTACATAATACATGTCATTAGATATCTCAGCAAAAGTAAAGTATGAACACTTCCCCTTTATTTTAATCAATATTTTACTAGTGATAATCATGGTATCATAACCCAACAAAAACTACCAAAGATTAGTCTCTCTCATTGAGGTTGAACCTTAAAAAATTATTGTGGGATACTTGATCATTATTTTCATTGAATTCATGAGGGGAAGGTAATTTAAGAGTGAATGAAAACTATAACAAGTCACGTTTCGATAATTTAAAATATAAAATAAATTGTAAAAAGAATCACTAATTCACCCCATCTCAGTGGTAAATTGATTGATCTAGACACGTCAATAAATAACAATGACTATATTTCTTGTTATGAGCACTACAATTATCTTTTTACAAATCATAAGATCAAAAAAATAGATTCAGAGTTATTCCTCATATCTATTGACATTTATTTGATAAAAAATGTTTAGAAAAAGTAAATATAATACCCAATTAAATATGAATTAGAATTTAAATGAATAAATAATACAATAATATCCCAAGTATCCACAATAACACTGGATGTTTAACCTAAATCATTCCATAAATAATTAACCCTAATAATTTTCAAAAAATTCCCAACTAAATTTAAAACCCAAATATTAGAATTAATTGATCAAATATTCTTCCAAAATCAAAATTACATTTATCTCCAAACAATATTAATCACTTATAAAGTTATATACCAAAAATGTTTATTCCATAATCCTATATTCTCCAAAATATTCTCCCAAAATAACCTAGATTAACATGAAATATAACTAAAAAAATAATATATCAATTTAAAAGTTAACCTAGGATTTATTACTCAAATAATAGTAGCCATTTTGATATAAAATCCCATACTTGACAAAAATATTTTATTTAACTTAATCATATAACATTCCCAACCTAGTGATCTTAAAATAAATAACTTTAATCATTTATTCACCCAATAAATCCTCATCCCCCATGGTTATCTGTATTTATTAAACATATGTTACTAAAAACTATTTTCCAAAATTTCTTTAATTAACATAGAATAAAGTCATATAAGGCCTCAAAAGGGTATATAAAATTTCAAACCAATGTCACTAATTAAAATTTTCAACCCTTAAATAAAGTACCACTACATAAAAACTCTTGAAACCCTATATGTAGACACTTAAATCATTCAATTTCTTTCACAAATCATTAACCATGATTTTTCATCTTATTTCATTAATACTTTATTCATATAATAAAAAATATGAATCATGTCCTAAGATTTATCAACCTCAATCTATTCATGTTTCAAACATTAAATATAAGAAAAACTTTTAAAATAATATATATCTTTTATATTTTGTTCGTAGTTATTTTCATATTTTATATTTTCTTGCTAAATATTTCTTTATATGATCTTTCTTATCCCATTTATAAGATTTACTCTGAGGTAATAAATTTTTGTAATTCCCAAAATCAATACATTTAAAATATTCAAATGATACCTTATGAAGAACTTTATTCTCTCCCATTTCACTAACCAAACTCTTTATTTTTCCTTAAGATTTTATTGATATATGTCAAACTTTTCAAAATATAAAACATCTTCATGTTCCATTAAAACTTTTAATTAGGTGCTTCTTCCCACATTCTAGAAACATAGGTAGTTGAATCTTTTTTCCTTCATGATCTTCATCACCTGAAATTCCATTAAACTACAATTTTATATTATTTAGAGTGTTAGTAAATTTATATGGGTTCATGATGTTTATCATAACTAGAGATAGTTGGTTATGAATAACCATAAGATTCATTTATCCACCATCTATCATGTTTAGTTTCTGATTAGGACAACCACTGCATTTCCCTTCACACCCATTATAAAATTGGTACTGATTGGTTCCATCCATTTACCTAAACGAAAATGGTTAGTTTGATTATTTCAAATAATATCATAGTAAACTATCTTATAAATACTATGATATCCATACCTATGTCACCTTCTATTCAACTCTTTCAATTCTACCCAAAATAACAATAATTCTCCATAATATAACAACCATTATGGTTATATAATATTTTTAACTTATAATTAAAAACCAATATATTGAACCCTGAAGTCTTATATATATTTTCAATCATGATAATTATATAATCATCCAACACAACAAATTTTTCTAAACCATTAGTCAGACACCAATTTTAACTACCGGTACATAAACTACACATAACGAGGAGTTTAATATCGAGGATTTCAATTTATTACATTCCCATGACCATTTATATATTTATTTTTAGATAATTATGAATACGATTAAACGAAAATATAGATACATCAACAAAAAATACAATTTATCCATAAAAACAAATTCTTATTTTTACACTCCTATTTCATTCATAACACTTTTTCTTTCTTCAAGGAGTGTCAAAACTGACCTTCCTATAGTTCTAATATATCTTTATTCCCTAATAAAGACATTTGAAAACATGGTTTTATATAAAATATTCTTAGTAATATATATATATAAAATAAAATTGTAATTCGATTTGAAATTCACGAAAACCATATGAAAGTTTTCCTTTTTCGTATATAAAAATTGAGGTCAATAAAACACTCAATTACTCAATAAATCAACTTCATTGCCCCAATTTTATAATAAAACATTTTTTTAGCAGGAATAAATGAATTATTATATCCATGATGGTTTCTTGAGAAAAAATAATAACTCATGAAAAAATTCCTTGAAAAACAAACTATTCAGTTGTTAAAAGTGAAAAACATTACTGTATTCAAAAACTCATTTTCTGACCTAATGAAAAAAAATATTTCCATATAAACTCACAGTAATAATAAGAAAACTATCAATTAATATTGGTATATTATCTTTAAAATAACCCTTACAATGACCATTATAAAGGAATAACCTTTATGGTTAATTCCAAAATATCTCCTTAAGTGAACATACCATTACCCATTACATTGAAGAGTTATATTAGACCCACCTGTCATTATGTAATATTTACATGAACCATATAATGAAATAAATTCATAAAATATTTAATTTATACTATAAAACATTTAAAAATTTTCATTTGACCTGAATTGATAAATTAATTTCAATTATCTTATAAAACGTGAAGAAATATCCTTTCTTTTTTGAAACAGTTTAAAAATTAAAAATTAAGAGAAAATGGGAGTATAAAATTCTTTAAAAATCCATATAAATATATAGGGTAATATTCATAAAAAATATTTTCTATGATTCTGGGGAAAATAAGTCTTTCGGTAAACTAAAAAATATATATATTTGAATTTTTGTAAAGAAAGAAAAAAGTGACCTATATGGAAAAAATTTAAAAATATTCCTTTTTATTTTTGTTAAATAATGGAAATATTATTTGGAAAAAAATAAAAATATTTTAAATATAAATAATTAAATTATCTAAACATTTAAAAGATTATTGATATGGATGAAAAGGATTGGAAAGGAATAGTTTAAAACATTTAAAATAATGTTTTAATGAAAATTCTCGTACCTTGGACTTCCACTTAGTCATATTGAATATAAATTCACTATATTTTTTATATTTATCATAAACATATATCATAACAAGATTTATATTTTTATTATTATATACCAGTAACATATAATTTCTTATTACCCATTGATTAATAATTCGTTGTTAAAATCAATATTTATTTGTTAATTGTCATATTTCACATTGATGTTTTGATTCAGATGTTTCGGCCTTTACACCTTGGTCATTGTTTAGTCACCGCATTAATTTATATTATTATTTTATTTATGTTTTTTATATTAATCTGTTGTGATTGAGATATTTCCTGGAACTTGTGGCATCAATTCTCATGGAGAGATTAAAAAAACAAGTTTTGAATGTTTTGACTTCATTGAAAGAATTGATGTTATCCACACGCACAAACACACAAATATATACTTATTTACATTTAATAAATTCTAAAAAAATATATTTTAATAATTAAAAAATGATGTTATCAGTAGATAACAGTTCTTAATCCTTCATGATATAAATTTCATAAGAATGTTCATGAAGAGGGTAAAACCGACCAAAACAATAAAAAAAATTACGATTGAATGAGTAAGAAATTATTATTTTATAGTGATAATATCACTTTTAAAGAAACTAAATATTATTATAAATATAATATTTGTTAATTAAATTCAGTTTTTTGAACATCCTTTGTATGGTGGTAATGAAAAATGAAATACATCATACATGGAGGTGGTAGTCCACCTAGACACACTATTAATGTTTCCATTTTTCAAAAGATGATAAGGAAGTAAATTAAATGATATTTTATCATCAAATAGAAATAATTAAATAATAAATATAATATATATTCATTAAATACATCTATATAACTAGATATGTGAGGCAGTGATGAAAAAAATACATTCTCCATGGAGGAAGTAATCTGTAGATAAGCATGAGTGAAAATTTCATTTTACATTGGATGGAAAGGTTAATGATGATGATTGTTACATAAAAATAATATCTTTTAATTATACTATTTATAATTATTTCCTTATTTCAGGATGTTTATGATAGATTTGAAGGAGGTTTAGGAAGAAAGAAACTAGAAATAATTTGGTAAAAATGATGACCTCTTCTTTTGATATCTTCCATTCGATTTAACATAAGAACATTGTAAGGAAGGTTTACGGCCAAACAAGGAAATTTTTAACAAGGTATTTGATTTTTTGGGAGGGATTTGGAAATAATTTTGAATAAATACTCGAGTTATATGTATTTTTGAAAATGTTAAATATATTTCCCTTTAATTGGCCAAAATCGTTGGTGTTTTCGCAAATATTAAATCTTTAAGGGTCAAGAATGTAATTTTAAAAGTTATAAGTGTCTATTAAAAGGGTAATTTATGGTATTTTAGACCATTTTTAATTTTGTTTATCCTGTTTTAATATTTTTATGTTTTTTTAATCAATGAATACAATATTTTTGTACCATATATACCATTAATGTCATTTTTGAAACTATTCAAATATTTTTACTTTAAAAAAATAAAGGTAACAATGGAGTGAGAATATAAAAACATAAATCATCAATTTTTTTTAAATGTTTGTGGCTGCAGCTTCATTTATTATTAAATCAAAGTAAATACCTCTTTAACTGGGTAGAGGGGGACCCATTACATAGCCAAAGGCCCAGTGGGCATTTATCCCATTATATTGCATGTAGGCCTATTTTTTTGGCCCAAGACCCATTCTGTGAATAGTACTGCTACACTACCCACACTGCTATAGTACCACATAGTACTCGCCGCTGCTACAGTACTCCTGCCACCGCTATTGTATCCTGCCACCGCTATAGTGCTACAGTGCCGCTACTGCTATAGTACAATACATTACTACTACAGTCCTACGCCCAATGGGTTTGAACCCCCATTTTCCATGTATATTAAATTTCTATAACACCATAATTCATCCAAATTTTATCACATTTAATGTCTTTAAAAGAATTCACTTTATTTGTTTAAATTTCTTTGAAAATCACTGTGTTTACACTTTATAAGTATTTTAGATAATTTTACTATTATTTTAAATTAAAAAATAATTAATGAAATATATTTGATTTATTTATGACAAATATTATGATATTTAACTGTACAAAATTATATATTTATCCTTATAGTTACAATGATAAAGTCTTTAGTGAGAAAGAATGATTTTTTTAAATATAAATTTTATAATAAGAAATCAATTTCAAAATCAAAGCAAGTCAAAGAAAATGACCAATATTTTTAGTATTGTATAATGAGGGTATATATATATTCCTTCAATTATATTTATATAAGTTTTTTTTATTAAAATCCATACGTCTTAGTTTAGTCACCTCATTAAACCTTTTACCATGATCCGTGTTGGCAAATATTTACTATGTTGACTTTTCAATATGTCTAAAATGAAATAAACCTTATCACATAATTTAAATATGAAGATTAAATATATGGAATACATTTTTAATATACAATTTCCATTTTGGAAAAAATTAATTTAATATAAATATAGAAAACACAATAAAAAATAGTTTTTAGAAAAACACCCTTTTAAGCATAAAAATAATTTTACACCAGAATCATGTATATAATTGATCATCAATACATTTATTGGTTTATAAACAATAAAAAGAGAGTTTTGTGACATTAAAACCAAATTAGAACCCAAATACACCTTTTTATTACTTAATTAAGAAAATTGTTAGCCCAATAAGGTTAAATACACTGAGGGGGGGGGGGGGGGGGGTGAATCAGGGTATAATAGATTAAAACCTATACCATTTGGATATTGTTTTGTTATTAAAAAACAATATTCAATCTCTTTACCATAGTAATGTATAAATATAATTAAAATCATATACGAGACATGAAAATTTTACTCAGTTAACCCTCATTATGCTACATCGAAGGAGCATACAACGATAATGTTACAATTGTACCAAATCCACTAAGGATAACTAAAAATGGTGGTTTAGTATAGATCTCATATATAATAAGGATCATTGACTTTACAAGATTTAGGGTCAACTCACTACCTTCCCAAGGGTCACTTCCTATGTCTCTTTTTTCGGTTTACTACCAGTGGAAAAGATCGTCGTCTTCCTCTTCCTTTTCTCACTGATCTTGGAAGATATCCACTCACTGATTGTGGACTTGAAGGTATCTTTATTATCTATAATGAATACATCCTTTGTTATTGATATATAAAATATTGAGGTTCCAGTTTCATCCAACTGATGAACACCACATTACTATAGATTTACTATGCAATGCCTTTTGAACAACTTTTGCGAAGCTCGCTGCCTTCGCAAAGCTCCTCTTTAGCAAATCTCAAATAGCCTTCATGAAGCATCTTACTTTTGAGAAGCCCACTTAAGATTTTTAAATCAGACCTCTTTTATAAATCTCAACTTTCCTTCACGAAGATCCTTACATTCTCGAATCTTACTTTAGCCTTCACGAATTTCCTTACTTTAAAAATTCTTTGGACATTTGGTTGGATTTGATATACTTATTGAACTTTTTCTCATGAAACTAATTCATGAACCAACATCTCAATTCTAGATCCTTAAAATTTTTGTTATGTATTTCTCATTTTATGAAGGGAGTAGAGGCCTATTTATAGGCAGTTCCACCGATTCCAGAACCTTCTAGCCACATTATCACCATTTCTTGATGCCCCATATTTTGCACCACGATTATCCCTTTTTTGTGAAGATCCATATAAATTTACCATTCATGATGCTTTTCATAATCACAGATCTTTCTATCAAAACCTTTATGCCGCTGAGAAGCTCCTTACCTTTTTCTTTCGTCATGCTCATCATACTCAAGTATATCACCATCAGAATCGTCACACCTTTATGAATCACCCCTCATTAACCCAATATTCATGAAATTTCCAACTTTTCCATATTTTTTTAAGGCCTTTAAGTAAATACAAATTTTTCAATGCTATCCAAATTCCAAATTTTGGACCCCAAAAAATTTGGGAAACATTGGGGAAAGGCATCACCTTTTGTACACAATTTTCTGTACCGCTTCCAAAGAATAAATCCTCTACCATTGAATATTTTTCAACAAGAATAATCAACAACCTCTCTAGATCTCTATAACATACCTTGAAAACCCAATTTTTCAACAAATAAAATCAATCCAAAAATTTTGCAATGTTACCTTAAGGGATTTTTTCGCAAAAAAAATGATAAAAAATAGTTCTCTAATCATAATAAACCATAACTTAGGATTTAAAATGGCTTTCCAAATTGAAAATAATAGTTTAAAATATTTTATTTTAATCCTTAAAAATACCTTGGATATAATTTTTTATAAACTTTTAAGTCATTATTTTATCATGACGATGTCTTAAAAGTGATATTATTTGAAAAATCAAAATTTTTTACTACAAAATTAAAAAAATACTTTTTTAGAAATATCCAAATAATTAACCCTCATATAATTTATTCATTGTGAATTGATAGATGAAGTTAATTTTATAAAATTTAATATCAAACTTTTATAAATTTAGATTTTAAATGAAAATAAAAAATATAATGAAAAAAAACTTTTATAGAAAAATAATCTTATTAATGTTTTTGTGTTATTAATATTATTTCATTTCAATTTATCTATAAATGAGAATTAATATATTAGTTCATAAAATAAAACATTACATATTATCACAATTATCTTTTTATTTACATTATGGTTTTACACTTGTAAATTTCATAGTGAATATTCTCATTGTATTCTCATAATGTTTTTAATAAAATATATAGTAATTAATTTTAGTTTAGTGATCATGTAAAAAAAGTTATAAAATAGAATATTATTTAAAGTATAATTAACTATAAAATATCATGATGTTTTACAGACCCAATTTTCACCAAGAGAGAAACAAAGAGGGAGATCATATTGAGATCCTTCATCCAGGATCCTGTCCCATTTCTATGTTATTTTTGTGCAGTGATCCTCACTACTTGAACCCGGAGTAGTGCTCTATTTGAGATCAGAGGATATTTATTTGATCCTTTATAGTAGGATGATCAGATCACATGAAGGGGAATAAGAGGCTACAAATCCATTATATTCAACTATAAATTGGTCATGGTATTGTTACCTCACACTATAAGTGAGTTACAACTCATCCTTCCAAACTGTTAATGTATGAAGTTTGAATTTGGCACTGTTTATGTTTTGAATTTTAAAATCCCGATTCATTTGTGAGGTTACCACTCATCCTAAAAGTGGATATTAAAAATACAAAAAAAGTGGATTTGGAGCTAACTTGAAGTATACATTATGATTTAAGTGTGTCATGTGTGTTTATCTAGAAAGAAAGGTTTCTAAATCCTCATAATAGTTTTTATCACCACCATCTATTTTATATATGCATTCTTCCTCATATATATTTTCTAGTATTTTAATACATTTAGTACCTTGTAATATTTTCATTCATTCTTTATAATAATGAACTCAAGAGGCAGTGTTCTTTCCATACACATAGTTTCAAGGTGGTACAAAGAATGGTAAAAGCTTATGTTCTTTTCTTTTTTGCTTTACTTACTTGATGTGTAGTCATGTTATTATTACTCACCCTATTTTATTTATGTTTATATAAATGAAAAAATTTATCTATATAAATAATATCTATTATTATATGTCATTGATTCCTAGGATCTTGAATTTGGTCGGTAATGTCAACAAAACCCATCATAATTGGTATCAGAGTGATCTGATTTATAACAATGAGTAATATGATGTTTGAGGAAAATAAATTTGATAGGGAAAATGATTATAACTAGTGGTGTATTAAAATGAATCTGATTTTGGATCCCAATGAGCTCATTGATTGTCTTTGTGGTTTAAAAAAAAGTCACCACTGCGTCTGATGATGAAAAATCCACTTTTACTTATGTTCATTTGTATGCCAATTTCCATCATAAATATTATAATTTTATTTTGATTCTTGAAGTGAAAATGTTTTATATAATGTCACTTATCTGTACAATGATGTTGGAATATGGTTTAACATTAAAATATGTTTATGAATAAATCTTTGTTTGGAAAGTTAAATAAGATAATGAGATTGTACAATTTCAAAATGTTCCTTGAAACTATAGTAAGGGTTCATTTATATGATTTTAAAAATATTATTTTGGATTTTTAAAATATACACATGAATATGAATGATGGAGACCATTTGATTATACCGTTTACATAATTAAATGATTCGTATAACTCTTTCAAGATTTCAGTGATGTTTTTTTGGGATAATCTTATGCTTTAAGATGTAAAATTTATGTTTATTTTAATAAATTTAGAAATGCATCCATGCTAAATGAAATACCTATAAACTAATTGATAGGGGTAAAAATGAAAAAATGGTAAATAGGGAGATAATAGTAAATTTAGGAGATGTTGTCCCATCTCAAAGAATCAAGAGATTAAATGTTATCACTATAAATAACTAAATTGTTAGAGATCTATTGTGAACATCTATTCAAATTTTATCACCTAAAAATGCAGTAATAAAAATACGTGAGTTTGTCTCTAATTGAGGATGAAACTAAAAAAATGGTCACCCTTTATTATTGTTAAACAATCAATGATATTTCTTAAAATAAATGAAAATCATGAAAACAAAAGAAGATGAAATGGGAATAAGTGTGACTGGGGGGAATATAAAAGTTGTGAAGTAGTTTCAACTTTTGGATACATCCTTCTTAATTTTCAACAAAAGTTTTTCTTATTTGAATACATCAATAACCAATATAATACCTTACAATGTGCGTCTAATCCTATATATAAGACATATTAAAACCTCAGTATGAATGTTATACCTCCTTTGAAAGTGATCTAACTAATTGATATCCATTAATCAACATGGAAAATTTATATTCATTGTACTTATAACTAAACATTGATTAATAATTTAAACAATAAAAATAATATTTTACTTCCATATGTTGAATAACATCTATTCTGTCAAAATCATTATTTTTATTTATATGAATTAAAATTTAAAATAAGATAATTCCATGAAAAATCTAAAGCATTTTCTTGTTAAATTATTAAAAAACCTACTTAATTCAAGAAAAAATAATTGCAAATGACTTCAGGTAGAGTATATGAAAATTACAAACTCAAAAGTGAATTTTCAAGTCTCCATTAGGGCACTGCAATAATGGTCTTAGCTAGATAGGTTTAAGAAATCTAAATTCTCTACGACATGCTTCTTTCCCCTTGCTTGATCAATCATTTGTCAACTAAACCACCCTATGACCCCCTATTGGGTGAAATTCCTCACTTTTTAGATCATCTTAACTTTATGAGATTCACACCTTTGTGTTTTGATTTAAAAAATTTGACTCTTTGAAGTCTCCCATATGTTTAAATATTTGTTATTATTTCATATATTCTAACTTGTAATTTGTTTTCACTTTCTCCTTAGAATGAATGAATGAGATTAATCAAGTAAAAGGGAATACATTAATCGACTAGGGTTAGATAATACACATCAATAAAAATATTTGACCAAAATTCAACAAATTATAAGACCTTTATTTATTCAGGAATAATTCTTATGTATTGGTTTCTTATCTTCTATGGAAAAGAACATACCTTCACACATTCAATAAACTAATATTACTTGTCTTAGAAAAGTAATACTGATACTTAAATATTGGAAAATTTATTTATTATCATATTTTACGAGAGACTCTAAAAAATATTATGTTCACTCTTACACATCTATAAAATGACTCATATGGATCCATATAAAAGAGTCATTCACATTGAATTTTTTTCTTAATGGATATGTGAAATATATTTAAGAATCATCCAAATTAACCTTACTTATGAAAAAACAGTCTTTCAATTTTTTTAATTATTCAGCCTACAAAATCCATAAATTATTTACTAGAATTCATCATCTATAAAAATTATAAATAATTTTATATTTCTTTATAGTTACTTTTACATATCCTAATCCTTTTATAATTTTTTGAGTTTTTTAGGAAGTCATCCCCTTGCTTATAGGCTTGTATACACTCCTTTATAATGACTCCTATGTAAGAGTATATAACTCTTACATATTCCTAATACTCATTATGGATACTTTTACACATTAATATAACTTTCACAAAATTCTTCTTTTAGAGGATCAGATAGTTCATCAAACATCAGTTGCTCTGAAACTAGATTTAAATATTTTAAAAAACGCATACTCAGTGTGTGATTTTTTAAAATGATTAGAAAATAAAAAAATAAAAATAAAATAATATTCCATCCCTTAAGAAATTATATCTCACAATAACTCCAAGTATGAAAAATGAATTAATATCCCTTATATTATAAATATTTTGAGGATTAAAACATTGAAATAAATAATAAAATAATAAAATAATAAAATAATAATCTTAATCAATTTACCCATAGTTAAACTCTATAATCCTAGATAATTGAAGATAACAAATATTACCCAAGAAGAATTCATAAACCTAGATGATATGTGTTTCTCTTTCAATAGCTTGGTCACTAAAGCTTATCATGCATCTTCAATATTATTTATTACATTTTATCCATTAGGTAAATTAAATTAACTCCCACCTTTCCAACCCCAAATTATTTTTTTTATAACATTCTATAAATATTTCTCTCATCACACAATTTATGAATTTAGGAAATGTTTTTATCAGGAAAAACTCATGCACAATACAATATTGACGTTCTAAAATTTTAAATCTCCACCCTATGAGTCATGTAAATGTGTTTATAATTAGGAAATTTTAGTTTTATAACATATATAAGGTTTTTTAGGTGATCATGTAAAAATTTATGAGGTTGAATGAGTATTTTTATCTCTAATATGAATTAAAATATATAATTTCTAGTTTCACTAAAGAATGATATCCACACTCACTCCCCTTTTGATTTTTGTTCTCCAACACCTTACAGATTCACATAGAAAAATCTTATATGAGTAACTTTAGCAATAGTAAATATTTATTTTCTCTAATTCCTTATATAATTTTTTTCTCCATTATTTTAGTATTTTAATAAATTATTCATTGATTTTAATTTTGAATATAGAGAGGGACCTTTTAAATTCTAAATTTTTTGTGACATTAATTTCCCAAATTTCTAAGGAATATTTCACTTCAATGATTTCCATACTTGATTATTTTCCCCATATATACTCAAAACACAACTTCTTTCTAGACCCTCTCCCAAAAAATCCTCCCCCACTCTTATGTTCAATTATAATCATGAATTTAATAATTGAGCATTTTGGTTAGGATTTTAGGCATATCTTGTGTGTTCCTGAAAATGGAATCAATGGATTCTAGGGGATAATTGGGGTAATAAATCCATGTAGTCTATAATAGAAGTTTCTTTGAATTAGATTTTTTAAACTAAATAACTCCCCTATAATTTTAAACACAATTTCCCCACTTCTCCAAGGTTTTTACTATAATTTTTAAAAAATATTGGTTATTAAATTATGGATTGGTAATATCAAGAATTTAATAAATTGTTAAGATATTTTCTAAATATAGTTTATAATCTTCACATGAAGGTGATTTTAAAATTTTATAATATTTTATAACTTGTATTTCAAAGATTAGTGGTCTTTTCATGAATTTACCAATAATTGAATCTAAAACACACTTTATATCTACATTCATCTAATCTATGTTTCCCAAGTTAAATATGTTTTGTATAGTTTCTATATCACACAAAATTAATGAAGTATTCATTTTTAACTAAATCGTGTAATAAATCACACAAAAAATGAAAAATAAAACACACACAAACACACAAAAAACATTCTCACTCTAATAATGGTTATTTCTCCCCCAACACTTATTTTTTCTAGTTTTCTATTTTTTCAACTATTTCAAGTGAAATATTGAATGGGAAAAGTTTAATCAAATCCCAAACAAGTGATAAGGAAGGACACAACCAATCCTTATATGTACATATAACATTGAAAAAGAACCTGTTCTTCTGAATGTTATTTTACAAATTTTATTAATTGGTTCAATCGATGACCATTGATAATATACGGTTCATTTTATTTGGTTATTTAATATATTTTGTACCAAAAGAAAAAACATTAGTTATAATAAAAGGTCTATATCACTTAGAATTAAATTTTCCTAGAAACATACTTATCCATGAATCAAATAAGAAAACCAAATTTCATTTATTAAATTAATTTATGATAATAAATTCACCATGAAAATATTTTATTTTTTTCCTTAAAAATCTTATATTTTTCATAAGTATTGTTTACGATTTATTCTATCTCATGTAAGAATAAAATAATTTTTTTCCCAGCTTTAAATGTACTCATGTTGTACCACTATAAATCCCAAAACAATTTATGTTATATTTCCATGGTCATGTGAATTCATATTCTATACACTTGAAAAAATGTAATATTTTAAATAGAGTTCTATAAGAAGTCTTATATGCTCAAATAGAATCTTCTAATATCAATCAAAAATCCTAATCATTTGGTTGTACAATTTTCTATAGAATGTGTCTGATCTTACAATTTGATACCAAAACCAAGCATTTTTTTGAGGTTGATAATGAGAAAAACCCTTATAATGAAATCCACATTTTCTAAAGACATCATCTTTGTTACACACTGAGATTTTATGATTTTGTTTAATAAATTAAATTTTATTGATGGATTTCATTACCCGATACACCATATTATGATTACCATATATGAAAAACATGTTAATATTGTTATATAAATAATACTTAGATAATCTTGTTATATAGGGTACACTAGTATTGGCTCGTGTTACACACAATACCTAATTCCTATGAAAGCTTAATTTACATGTAAAAAACGTTTTTCCAAATTAAAATATATTATTAATACTATTATTAAAATATTATTATACTTATTACCAAACCATTTTAAGTTTGGGTAGGAAAATTACTAACTAAATTATGAAAATTTTGAAACTAATTAACTATAAATGAATGTAATAACTCTTTGAAAATAAATATTTTTTTTGAAAAAAACAATTTTTATACGTAGAAAAACGTTTTATATGAATTAATTAAACAAACCAGTTTTGGTGAATGATATTAATGATATATATATATATATAAAATCACTATTTAACATTTATTTTATGTGTTTTCATGAAAATATATAAGAGTATATCCTATTTTACTTAAAAAATATTTATTTTTCTAAAAGGTAATTTTACCAGCTTTTAATGGGGAAATTGTTTTAAATATAATTTTAGAAACTTTTATAAATTCTACTTGAAAAAATAAGTTTTATTTTTTAATATGAATTTTAAATTATCGAAGGGTGATTTTTTGGATTTTTTTTGAAAAGTTTCTTTTTTTGATGAATAATGACTAATACTGAATCTTATTTGAAAACTGTCTTTTCACTTAATTTATTTATAAAGTAAAATTATATTTTAAATTGGTTTTACAGTATAATTGGATCAAATATACACAAATTAATTCAATTTAGTCCATTTTAATCAATTTCACATTGAAATTCGATATAAAAACATTTCAAGTATTGTGCATTTTCTTTTTTAAAACCCACTTTATCAACACGTCTGTGAGATTATTTTTTAATAATTTTATACTAGTTATAAGTATTGAATTTGTAAAAATGGATTAAATTTTTATAATCAGATTAATGTATAATATCTAGTTATATAAACTTTCTTTTTGACTAAAAATCATAGTGAAAGAAATTAAATTTTATTATAGTGATTAATATAAAAACGTGTTTACTTAGTGGTTAATCTTAAAAAATAAGGCATTGAAATGACCCAATACATGTAAAAACATATTTAATGGAAATATTTAGACCATATAACCTATTTTATCTAAAAAATTTCATTGTTGGAGTAACATAAGGTAATGTAGACCTCTTAATATATTTTTCCGTTTTGGTATTTACAAGAATTCCACTCCGACTGTAATAGTGCACTCACTCTCAACACTTACACCTCTAAAAACATTTGGATCAAGAAAAAACTAACAAAATCACTTGGAAAATTCCCTAATACCATTATAAAATCCTAAATTTGGGTAAAAATCCAACCAATGAAGTCCCATGGTGCAAACTAGAAGTAGATTCTTGAAGAAGCCTTATTGTTCATCAATGGAATTTTTTGTTTTGTTTGATTCTATTCACACTTTAATTATTTTTTTTACAATATTATTTAATAACCTCAATATCATTAACATAATTATATGATTTTATGTTAATTTTACTACCTACATCTTCATAAAATTTTATAAATTGGGATATACAATCATCATATGTGTTTGGAGGACTACCACATCGAGAATGGATGTCGTTCGTTCTTCTTTAAACACCATTAAATGTTGGAAATCATGATTAAAATTCTATTTATATTAGGTATATAAATTTTATATTTATGATATATTTATTATTCTTGAATTATTATATAACACACACCTTCATGCCATCCATTTTGCAAGAATATGATAATGTCGTTCATGTGTACCAGAGAATATCATTTTATTACAAAACCTTGTTTTCTAAAAATATTTTCAAAAACGTTTTTAAAAGACCTTTTAATATCATTTTCATGGAAAATTATTTTAAAAATGTTTTATGTTTTATATAGTGTTTCAAATGATTTTAAATGTTTCCTTTATAAGTTTTAAAGTTCATATTTAAAGAAAAAGGTTTTCATAATGATTTATTTTTAAAGAAGAGTTTTTTGAAGTGAAAGGGATATTTTACTCAAGATATATTTTAAAATATTTTTTAATTTTTCTTCTATATAAGATTAAATATTTTGGCATTAACTATGCCATAATGGGGATATCATCGAAGGATATCATTCATATTCTTTCTTTGAATGGTATATGTTTTGTTGTCATGATGTTTATGAAGCTTGTTTCTCTTCCCCGTGTAGCACCGTGATGAAATGTTATTAAACCCACTTATTTTCATGGGTTATTCTATATTGAATTTTTTATGATACCCACTTCATTTCATGGGTACTGATATGATGAATGTTTTTGATCTCGTGGTACACGTGTATGATTTTCATCATGTAATAGGTGTGACCTATATCTCCCTCCAATGAATTGTGTAAAGATTTACATATATCATGAGATATACATGAATTAAATGGTAAGTGACCTCAACTCAGAAATACAGGTCTAGAATGGGAGTGAACCATGTTCATTAATATAGGGCTACCACTTAGGATGGTGGTGTGTCCTTCCATAGAGGTGTAGCTACCTATGTGTGAAACTAATTACATGTTCACAATGTTATTTGTGAACATGATTACATTATCACAATTTGATGAGTGGTTTTAGTTATATGTATATAAGTCTATAAAAGGTCCTGATTTCATGTACATAAATTAATGAGTGAACCAGTTTCTATTTTTCCATATTCACAATATTACAAGGTGATATTTATTCCAAAAATTTCATGTCTCATTCTAATATTATGATCTCATAGATCATGTTATTTGATTCCCTTATGATTCATGTCTTATGAATTTCTAATATTTATTCCACGACTCATGATTATGATATTTGATATGCTAGGTTTAGTTTTAAAATGTTATGTTCATGTTCCCATACCCTTATTTTCATGTTATTATTTTGTATATTTCTTATTTACCCTTACTGAGAATATGAGCTTACCATATATTATATTTCCTTTCCATAGGTTATGAAGAATGGTTTCAGAAGGATATATTTTTGAAGAGTAATAATAGGGAAAATCATTATGGGATATAGTAAAGATCTTTCAGTAGGCTAGAATATTGTTTTACATGTTTCAAAATGTACTAAACTATTACGATCCTCACACATGTGTTTTAGTAATATAATGAATATTTATCTAAAAAAATTAAGTATCAATATATTTTAAGCTCGGGTCACTATAGTTGGTATCAAAGGAAAGGTTTAGTCAATAATTGTAAACTAGGATGAGGAAGCATTAATATGATAGATGTGGATATTTCTAAGAATATTCCTTGGGATGTATCTAAGGATAAGTCTAAGGGCGAGTCAAATTTTAGGGTAATGCCCAAGAATTTTGGAAAAGTATTGAGAGTGTGGTTTCATAGAAAGAAATACCTATCTGGATACTATAAGCATATGTGGATCTGACATATATGTCCCTAGGGATAATAAACCCTAAAAAACCGTAAGAAGATATACTCAATCAGGCACTGGTGCATGGAAATGAGTATTCCTGGACACCTGGTTTGACAATCTGGAGGGATATGATTTGGAAATTAAAAAACTATTTATAAACCATCATGACGGATTTAAATAGAAGTTTACTGTGAATAACTTAGGATAAAACTAATTTTTCATTGATTGATGAATAAATCATTATGCTTTAGAGAATCTATAAGTGATTTTTCATTATTATACAGCTCCCCATAATGACCAATGTTGCTCACATTATGTTTTTAGTTTTAATAAATGGGTGGAATCTGATGTAACCATGTTAATGGGGAATGCAATGGAAAATTAAATGATCACTCTTATGAGAAACTAAATGGTATGGGAGTAGAAATGAAAAACCCCATCGATATGATCACACAATTTTACCAAGTTATGAGTCATGATGAACCTATGAAAATTAAAAGAATTTAAGAATGCTCTATTGATTCCTTCATGAGGTGATTCACACCTTCTTTTAGAGGGTCTATTGATCTGTTAGTTGCTGAGAAATGGATAAATACCATTAAAAAGATATTTTCCATTCTCAAGTATTTATAGAATGAAAAAGACACTTTGGATGTCTTTCATCTGGACGATGAGGCAGATCAATTGTTGAATATTATCAAGAATACAATTTGATAATATGAAATTGTATCCATGGATAGGGATGAGTTCAAGAACTTATTTTTTTAATAAGTAATTTCTTCATATTATTTATATGAAGATGGAAAATAAATTACTAGATCTTAAGTATAGGATGATAAATTTTCCGGTTCCCATGAATTTTTTTTACAACACTTATGAGGTACTCTTCAAGTATTATAATTCATCATGAATATAAGGTGGACCGATTCTTATGTGGAGTGAAACCAAATCACTGAATGTTGTTAGCCATATGGGGCTTTGGATTCTGTGAATAAATAAGTTGGTGTGAACTAAAAGTGGAAATGGGATATTTAAAACCTCTTGTTTCCGGTAATAAGAAAAGGAAAATGGGTTTACATGGAAATATAATGAAATGTCCCATGGAGGGAAGAAAAAGATTCAAACACCTACTTGGCAAAACTATGGGAATGAGAACCTAGGTGATTTACTAAAGGTAATAAGAATGTGTTTAAAATATTGGAATCATATCCATCTATAAAAATATTGTATAATTTATGGGAAGAGGAAAATCAAGGAAATTATTTGAGAGAGAGATCAATATAATACACCACCCACACTTCAGTGTTTCAAGTGCATGGATTTTGGGAATTATGAAAATCAATTCCCCAATGCAAGGGATAATATCGATGATAAGCCAAAAGAACCTATGAGGACAAAGGATAATGAGAAATATTATGAAATCCCAATGAATGAGTTGAATCATGATAATTAGGGGAAACTTATTCCCCCATCCTTAGTTGGGTTATTCCAAGTATTATTTTGTATGAATAGTCCCTATGAAAATTTTATTGTTCATCCTTTAGTAAAATTTCATGTGATTATCTCCCTCTATATGGATTGTGGAATAATAAAATACCATTTTATATTCTATCAGTACAAGGATGGACCCACTTTCTAATGAATTTTTTAGGCATCAGATAAGAATATATTTAATGAATAAATGACAAATTAGGTTTTGGAAGGGTTATAAGGTTAAAAACTTATGGAATTGTTTGATGTGACCAGTGGATAAGGTTTTGGAGATTAATGTATTACTTCAACATATGGATATTTAATATTTTTGGATAACTTTTTATAACCAATTTTCTTTGATGATAAATAAATATAGATGGAATGAATTATCATTCTATTTATGGATCTTATAATCAGTTAGAAATTTAGGCATACCAAATTCAACTTCATTTTTAAAGTGAGAGTTGAAGTTGAAATTTCTCAAGGCACAACCAATGGGTGATATTGTGTATATGAAATGGAATTAAATCAAGTAAGTAAATCTCCTTATGGGAATTATTTAACATTAATAAAAGGGTCTTGAAATAAAATGTTTTCCTATTATCATTATTTTTTATGATATCAATGACCCTTTTCAATTATGTTTAGTTTATGCCATTGTGATTATTAACTTTCTACTCACTAGGTTTTATATCACTCTCCATTAGTATTTGTGTGTTTCTTTCTATTTTGTGTCAATGTTTTCAATTCCCATCTATATTATACTATGTGGAAACCTAGTTATGTGTTACATTGGGTAACCATTATGTTTCTAACATTCCATTTTTAAAAGTAAGTTTTAGTATTAATTTTTACGATGTGTGTTTATACGAAAGTAAATTTCAAGTACTAAACCTTTGATGACCCAGGTGAATTTTGAGGGCAAAATTTATTTTAAGGGGGGGGGGGGGGGGTAGAATGTAACATCCTTTGTTTTTATATAATAAATTATTTTCAATAAATTAAATTTCTTTGATGTATTGTAGTGCATGATACACCAAATTATATATTTTTTATAAGAAACAGCACGGTAATATTGCACTACACATGGTACTTAGATTAGATTTCAGTACACACGACACTATGTTTGGCTTAGTTTACACATAATACTAAGTTCCTTAGATAGATTACGTTACACACAAGATTGAGTTTTATCAAAATATAATATAATATTAACAATGTTTTTAAAATATTATTATAGTTATCACCTAACCATTGGAATTATACTTATGAAAAGGATTAAATAAATTATGGCTGTTTTTCAACAAATTAAATATAAATTAAAGTTAGAAGTATTTGAAAATAATGAAATTTTTTTTTTTGAAAAAAGCATATTTTTCTACAAAAAACGTTTTATTTAAATGAATTAAACAAACCAATTTTTATGTGTGATTTTAATGGCGTGTATATATATATTATATTCAATAAACTATTTAATGTCATATTATTTGTTTTCTAGACAATAGATAATTACAAATTTGATTTTATGCAAAAAAATATGTATTTTTAAAAGGTAATTTCACCGTCTTTTATTGGAGAACTTAATTTAAAAATATTTTTGATAGTTTTAGAATTTTTTTTGAAAGAATAAAATTAATTCTTGAATGTGTGTGGTCAAAATTATCTTATGGTAAATTTTTTAATTTTTTTAAAAAGTTACATTTTTTTATGAATAGTGAACAATTCTAAATTTTAATTGAAAAAATATTTTCAATCAATTTAGTCATAAGGTTTAATTTTGTTTTAAATTGGTTTTTATGTTTAATTAGATAAATTATACATAAATTAATCCAAATTGTTTCATTTCAATAAATCTCACATTAAAATTGGATATAAAAACCTTTCAAATATTTGAGTTTTTCTATTTAAAAAACAACTTTCTCAACATGCCTTTGAGATTGTTTCTTAAATTAACTTATGTGAACTATGTGTTTAAAATTTCTCAAAATGGACTCTATAATGGGATTAATCATAATAAGTACTATATATTAATATTAATTTAGTTTTTGAGATTAAATATTTGTGAAATAAATTAAAATTATTTATAGTAATTAAGGTTAAAACGGGTTTACTTAGTGGTTATGGTGTGGAAATGACCAAAAACTTATCAAAAACCTTTTTTATGGACATATATAGACTATATACCCTATTTAATGGTTAATATTTTATTATTGGAGGGACATGAGGTAAGGGAGACCTCCCAATAGCGTTTACCTTTTTGTTATTTACAAGAATGTCACTCCTCCAATACTATAAAAGGGAACTCACTCTCCCCACTTCTTCCCACATATAAAGACAAGTTTTTCAACAAAACACTTCCAAAATCACTTAAAAAATTTCCTACCATCATATTAGATGCCCAAATTTTGGAATAAATCCACATAATCAAGTCGCTTGGTGTAACCCAAAATAAGTTACCCGAAGAAGAGGTAACGTTCATGAACATGAATTTTATTTTGTTTCTTTATCCACCCATTAAGTTGGTCTTATTAAATTATTATATAACAAAAACCTTAATTCTTTCCATTTTTTAGAATATGATAATATCGTTCATGTGTACGTTGGACAACGACCTCGCGAAGTGATGTGATTAATTCACGCTTTATATAGAACATATTAAGGATGAGTTTAATATAAATATGCGATATATATGAAATAATAAGGATTCTAGAATTATAATATATATATATTATTTATTTTTCTTTCATTTAATATGTTAACAAAACAGGAGCAATGTTCACGCGTATGTACGACCTACCATCTCCAAGAATGATGTATTCAATTTTCTTTTTACACTTTTATAGACTATTATAAATACATATATAATGAATATATAGGATATTTATATAATTTTTTACATTCTTTAAATATGGAAATCATGATCAAATTAATAGGACCAAAAATAAAAATTCAGAACATATAAGAAAAAATCGGTTATTACAAGAAAAGAAAATTTAACAAGGAATTATTAATAAAAGAGTAATATAAAATCATAATAAAATAACATATAGTATTGTATATATGAATATGTTTCTTTGGTTGATTCATAATACACGGATATTTATTATAAAAGTGGTCTTAATGTGTCTAAATACATTCAATACTTAAGTTAATGAGATTTCTAGTGTCACTTTTATCTCTATGAGACTTATGCTGTATTCACCACTCATTTATTTTATATGGTGTATATAATACTCATTGCCATGTTATATCATGAATTGTATATATTTAATATAATGAAACTGTCTTAACATACATATACTATAAGGACCCGTCCTTAAAACATTACATTGTCTTTAATTAAATGAATAATTCTCATTGATGATATTTTTACGTTTAGAGTTTTAGAGAATTAGGACATAACTATTACATCTCAAAATATTACAAAGTAGGCACTTCTACTCTGATTCCATTTTTTTCATAAAATAAAAACTCTTAAAAAGAAATATATCTAGTTCCATGTTTTAGACAACATGTCTTTCCTTGATCCCATCCTTGACCCTATTCATCTTTAATTAATGTGGAAAACATTTCAAAAACATGGGATGAGCATAAAAAGCTCATTAAGGGATATATAAATACGGAAAGAAAAAATTAGTCCATGTATATATAAGAATCAATGAAATAATACTTTACTCATAAAACATAAGCACTTTAAAATACCTCATGAAATCATAAGATTTATGAATAAATCATAGAAATCATAATACATAAAAGAAAACTTGAGGAATTCATAACATTCTTATGTAGGGAGTAACCCCCATGGTTACGTTTGGAATACCCATCGCAGTATATTCCCTAAATATCTTCGGATAAACCTTAGCGTTTAACTCCTTCACATTACCCAATGATTTGGAGAGCTATCTTGGGCTCACCCACCCTTATTTTATCATGTAACCAGCCAACTTCATAAACAATGCCCAAGAACCATAACATAATCGTATCACATAAAACATGCATAAAGGAAACATAAAATTTCCACATTTCAATCACAAGATATCAATACAACACATTGATATAATCAAAAAATTATTAGAACCATTTTCAATACCAAAATAAAATAAAAGTAAAACACGGTATTTATTTTTCATTTAAAAAAGTTATGGCTTGTAGAGGAAGCTGAAACTCAAACAATGGTCATGGCGGCGAAGAAGTCGTTGTCGCAGCATACGTAAGACAAAAACATTCCTTTTGTTTTTTTAGTAAAACTCCTCGTGTAAAAATATTCCTTTTGAATGAAATTAGAAGTAAAAAGGGTTTTATACACAATATAAAATAAAGTCGTGTAGAAATCAAAAGCTTCCGCAATGAAAGGAGATCGAGATGAAGTCCCGTACAAAGACGATATCCTTAGATTAAAGATAAATCAATTACATAATTATGTATGAAAAATATAAATAAAATCAATATAAGTGGATATAAAGTGTAAAAAAATCATAGTTCATCCACACATATTCATATCATGACATAATCTAGAAGTATAGGTTTAACCCAAAGAATTCAAATTGGGTTAAGAAGTTCCCTTACAGAAATTCGACAGCCTAATGGCGTCACTATAATATAAAAAAAATGAGTTGATGAGAGATAAAAGGGTATATCATCACTTGGAAATAAAATTTACAGCAATAAGGATATATAAGAACATATCCTAACATAAGAAGATGTAAATTAAAAGACCTAACAAAATGAAGTCTTTTAAAAAGAAAAGGGTGAAAGGTTCCCTTACCGATTTGAGTAACTTTCGAAACGTACACCCCATGAAACAAGAATCACAAAATTAAGATTTAAATACCCATAAATTAAACTGTATTACACAAATAATACAATCATGGGCAGTAAATACACCACACAAAAGGAAATAGTGGCAAATGTAGCATGAATCTCACAGGAATAAAAAGTGAGATAAAAACCCCTTACCACGTTGAAATCAATCGAGTCGTAGGACCAAAAGATAATAAACAACAAATTAATCACATAATACCATGAATATAAATATAATCATGACAATATATATGAAATTTAAGTACAAAATACACCACATGCAACAAATAAGTGGCGAACAATGGAAATCTCATGGAATTAAAAGTGAGATAAGAAATCTCCTTACCTCAAGTCCAACTTGTCTTGTTTGTTTATTTATATTCCTAAATAATAAACTTTGGTAAATTTATTTTTCTTAAGGATTTCCTTAAAATTTTATTATTCAATTCATATCACATATTTTCATGTTTTAATAATTAGCTAATAATGTGAGTTCATATCATACATTTTGTCGATGTTCGGTACATGAGTAAAAAAAATTGTTTGAAAAGAATTGTCCATGTAGTTATAAGTAAATCATCTTCGGAATGGTTTTCATGATTTAAATATAATATATATTCTGTATATATGTATTTAATAATATTCCATAATGTTTTCAGATAAGAAATGAAATGTACCATTCATGGAGACGGTAGGCCGTACGTACGCATGAATGCTACATTCATTTTTTGTCATATTAATGGAATTTAAAACTAAATTAGACATAGATATATTATAATTCCAGTGTAATATATATGTTTTATAGGTAACATAAGTTTATTAATTACATTATTTATAAATTCCATTTTTGTCATGAACGAGTCACATAACTTGAGGGGCAGTTGTCCACACTTCCTCATATGAAATTATTGCATTTTCACAAAATGAAAAGCATAAAGGTATGTTTTAAATATAAATAAGGAAGAATATAGAGGACAAAAATATAATATCTATCATATTTAAATATATTTCCATCATAATGGCCACCATGAGGGGTGTTACAAGAATATTGAACAATCATCTTTTCGTGAGGCAATAATTCGCCACCCACAGAAACAATATGTTCTTTAACCATTAGACGGAGGTGTGTGTAAGTGTAGTTATAATCCTTATCATAAAAAAATACTAGTATATATAGGATACTGGTGTTATTATGGGATCAAATAATAATAAGATAGTGGTGAGTGAATAAGGGAAATAGAAGAAAGAAACTCGAGAGAAGACATTACCTCTAAATCAGGTAACTCTTTTTGATTTGAGCCAAAGGCTTCCTTAGAAAGACTTCTGCCCAAAGTGAGGTTTCTAGGAGTAATATATGGATGTGGAGATATAATATGAGCATAGGTTGGATGATCCAAGGGATTTATAGGTGTGGGTAAGGGGGTAGAGGTGGGGGTCTTTTATAAGAGGGGGGAGGGTCACTTTTGGATAGTCTTGAAATGTTACATTATTCTAAAATGATTTTTGGATTTTAAAGGTCCACCAATAATATATTTTGAGGTTGAGGTGATAAGGGTTCGAAATCCACCCATCCAATAGGTTTTAGGCAAGTGTAAGTCTTAGATTTTACCTTATTGTTTCATTTTATTTAAATCGTTCATTAATGAGGTAATCACTGCATCATCATGGTGTCATAAACAAGTTTATTTATTTAATGTTTAAAAATTATAAAAATATACCATGATGTATAAAATATTTTTATATTTCCAATTAATATTTTTATTCTAAGAGATATTTTATGTAAACAAAGTTAATTATTTTTACTTAGGATATACAAACCTTATTTATATTTCTCTTCTTTTTTAAAAATAATGTCAGAAATATCACAATAACACCCATGTGACTTCGTGTGCCCTCAATATTGGTAAAAATATTCTCATGGTCAGAGATGACTCAAAAAAGAGGATTTGGACACATGTTGTGGTAATTTTATATTATTATGATATTATTTTATTACCCTTAACTACCCGATTACTAATTAATCACGATAATTAAAGATAATTGTCGTCATTACTATTCCTAATGTCAAAAAACAAAAGAATATTAATTAAATAATTTGGACCTTCTGATTCCAAATATGGAATCTATTTTACCAAATTACAAACACATAAATTGCAGTAATTAATTTAAAAATAATTCTCGTTGTCAAAACCAAAGACGAGTTTTTAAGATGTAAAATCTATCAAAAGATTGTTTTGTTTTTACATCCAATTTAAAAGTGAAATTACATCCAATGAACAAAATTGTATTAAATTATAAAAAAATAATTAAATTACACTTTAAAACCAATTAAATTTACAATATAACTATATAAATAAATTAGATGAAAAGGCAATTTTGAATTAAAATGCTATATTTTCACTATTCATTAAAAAATGAAAATTATCAGAAAAATACCAAAAATTCACCCTAAGATATATTTGATATTACAAATTCAAAAATGATTTCCATTTTACCAAATTGAAAACATAGATGTTTCATTAATAAATTATATAGTTAATCCCCGTTGTCAAAACAATTAGCGTGTTTTTATGAAACAATATCTATCAAAAGATTGATACTATTTTATGTCTATTTTCAAGGTGAAATTAATTCTAATGACAACCATTAGATTAAATTGTAAAAATATATTCTAATTAAAATTTTAAACCACTTAAAAATATAATCTAACCATATAAATAAATTATAATAAAAAGGTGTTTTGAATTAAAATACAACATTTTTCACAATTCCTTAAAAATGAACTTTATCGGAAAAATACCAAAAAAATTCAAAGAGTAAATTTTGATGTCTTGATTTGAAAGAAGGATTTCATTTTTTCAAATATAACATATAAAATTCACAAAAAGTATATTTAAAAAGTGTTTTCCATCAAAAGGCGGTTAATTTACCTTTAAAAGAATATTAGAATATTTATGCTTAAAATTGGATTCACTCAAATTTTAAGCTTCTATCATTTGTTGGGCAATTGTTAAAATATTTAACAAACATATATAATCATTTTTTAGTCAGTTCTATTCATTCCCGCTATTACAATGGCTAGGCATTTACTACCATTTAAAATAATATTATTATATAATTAGTGTGCAACGTAAGATTTTAAAGAAACTCGTTGTTGCGTATTGGGTACGCCATCGAACATAGAATCCCCTTTAAAGTAATATTAATATTTTATTCACAAATATTAATAAATATGAAAATTCCATATTCTTTATTTACCTGGGTTGTTACATATACATTACATCACTTTGGTGGAATACATATAAGATTAGACAAATAAACTCCCAAAGACCGTATTAGTTTAGTGCCTTTGGAAACATGGAAAACTAAACAATGGAACATAAATGAGATAAATTATCTCCCACTAGGTTATTATTTACTAGCACCCTTCTTATACACTTCAAACATAATACATATCTTCATAACCTAAGGAAGGAAACACAAAAATGGGTGATCTCAGAAGCTTAGTGAGTATAAGAAAGGGAGATGTGTAAGCATAAACATGACCATAAGGGTATGAGAATGTGATCAAAACATTAAAAGATCATACCATTTATATCATTAGATTATAAATAGGAATCATTTCATAAATAATTGATGTTCATAATACATTAATCAGGAAAAAAAAATATCTTAATCCATGAAATCATATCATAGGAATAATACATGGAATTGTTTCATAAATAAACATGTGATATCTTTCACTATAAGTCAAGATGCACAATTAGAACTTATCAGGGAACTTCATGGGAACTTCACCTACTGGGTGGGATACACCACCATCCCCTGTATCATTTCTCTCTATGTAATGGATTATCTTTCCTTATCTTTCCATAATGGATCGTGTTTCCCCATCTTCCATCTTTAGGGTGACTACACCTATTAGGAGGGAAACACCATCATCCCTAGTCACAATCATTTTCTTATAAGGGATTGAGTTTCCCTATATTACCATAATGGATAAAGCCCTTAAACTTGATCCCTATCATTATTTCATGAGATATAAATCTTTACCCAATGCATTTGATGGATATATATGTCCCACCAATATTATAATAAAACCATTCATACATCTACCCAAAGTTAATAAAATTCTCATCGAATCACGACCCATAAAAAATTATAGTTTTTATAAACATTAAATCACAGCCTATGAAATGAAATAGGTATCATGAACATTTAATCACATAATGACCTATAGAAAATAGATAAGTTTCATAATCATTTCATCAATGAAAATCCCATGAAATGAGTGGGTTTGAAAAGTATATAACCCATGAAAGATAAAAGAGTGTCATTAGAATCATTTCATAAAAAAACCATTCAAGAAAGAATAAGATTTGAACCTTTTAATCATTTACTATAAGGGCATGAGTAACATCAAAAAATGTTATCATAGATAGAAAATAACTTGGAAGGATATTTTGAAAACATCTATTTTGGTAAATATCATTTATTATTTAAAAATAGATTTTTAACACATAAAACCTTTTGAAAACAATTTTATTGAAAATAGACCTGAAAATTATAGAGAAATACTTGAAAATAGTTTTGAAACATTTTTGAAAAAATATAATGAGATCTGGAAAATGTTTTGAATAACCTTTTCCTTTAAAACTTATAAATAAATCTAGAAAACAATTTGAAAACATTTAATCTTGAAAATATAAAAAAGATGTTTAAAAACATTTTCAAAATGGTTTTCATTGAAAATACATTAAAATCACATAAAATAATCTCTTATATCATTTAAATTATTGTCTTGAAAAAAATATTTATAAAATATATAAAGGAATTTTTAAAAATCATTTAAAACACTTTCTCAAGCATAAATCATTTTTGAAAACCTTTTTCTTTAAAAAAACCTTTAAAAATCAAATTTAAATAATATAGGAAAAAAAGTCTTTTAAATAAAAATATCATTTTAGTCTTGTAAATTAAGTTTTTAAGTGAGTGATGGTCATGACAATGATTAAATCTGTACATGTTGAACATTCCATTTTCACCATAAAGAGTCTAGAAAAGTGCCTCGACCAAAAAATTCCAAGAATATTGATTTTTTAAAACTTTTTTTAAAAGGTAAAATATTGGTAAAATTTTCTCTTAATGAAAATAGTATAATATTAGAATATTTTTTGGAAACCTTTTAGAAAATGTGGTTTTGAAGGAATATAGTTATTCGACTGAAGAGAAAGGTATTGCCAGACTTTCTTAAAAACACTTTCTTGATCATATTATGTACCAAATAGTACAAAATATGGTACCAGAACTTGGATATAACATAAATAAATATAGGGTAATAAAAATAATGAGTTTTTTGAGTGATTGATGACAGTATTTTATCAATGGGTGCATAGTCATAAATATTCTCGATAAATGGTGAGATTGTAACTATAAGCCGTTACTAATTTAGTAACATTGAATCATGAAATAATGGAAAGGATTAAATTTTATAAAGATTAAAACATCATTAATAGTTGGATAATCGGGATATTATATTTCAAATGGAGTATATAAACCACATGGATAATAAAGGTGCATAACATGGCATGTGTTTTAACAAAAGGAAAATCGAGACAAAAATATTTTACTGATTGGTAACTTTTCAAACATAAACCCCATGAGAAAAAGATCATAAAATAGATATGTAAATACCCATAAATTTAATTTTAATATTCATATAATACATGTTTTGGTATTATAGATACCAAAAATAATAATGAGTGGTGTATAAGGCATGTATCTCACGAAAATTTAAACTGAGATGAAACTCCCTTACCTTGTGTATTGACTCTCGTCATACACTTTAAAACCTCCTATATAATAAATATATTTTTACTATATATCTATCACATAACCATATTCTTATATCTAATACTATAAATGTTTTTATTATGACTTTATATTTCCCTATGTTTAATAATTCTATATTAATTTTCCACTTCGGGTAGTATTCGCTTAATTTCTCGCAGGTGTCTTAATTTTTTGTATCTTCGGTTATTATACTTATATCAGGATTTATATAATGTAAACCATGATATAAATATTATGTATATTCAAGGTATTTGTATTGTAATAATCTATATAATATAAAATTATGAAATGGAATACACCGTTGATGGAGACGGTTGGCCTTACATACGAATGAAGAATGTTTCTGTTTTATTGTCCTATTTAAGGAAAGAGAGTAAATGAAATATATGAATATATATGATTATTCTATTAGAATTATTATATAATATAAATGATATAATTTTACTAAACCCATATTTAACACATTTCATGTAAAGTGTGAATGAATAACAATGCTTTGAGTGGGTGGTATTCGACATTCCCCAAATGAAATTATCATATTTAAAAAATGGAAAGTATAAAGATAGGTGTTGTAAAAGAATTTAATAAGATTAAAGACATAATAAATAAAATATATATCATATATAAATAGTGTTTCTATCATAATTCCAACCATGAAAGGTGTTAAAGGAATAATGAACAATCATTATTTTGTGAGCCAGTAGTGCATCGTACCTAGAAACAACATGTTCATTACCCATTAGAATGAAGTGCATGTAAGTTTAGGTATAAATGTTATCGTGAAAAAATATTGATATATTTAGGATACTCATGTTTTTTATAAGTGTGGAATAAGGATAATTGAGGTGGTGGAGAAATAAAATAAAAGAAATGATCTTGAGGGACAGTGTTACCTCTTAATTGGCTAACTCCTTTCAGTTTTCTCCAAAGGGATTCTTGGGTGGAGTTTTGACCAATGTAAGGTTTAATGGGGGAATTTAGGGATCTTGGGGAGGGAATTGGGAAGAGATTTTCCAAACCTAAGGGGTTTTATAGCTGTGAATAATGTAGAGATTGCTTGCCTATTTATAGAGGAGGATGCGTGACACTCTTGTAAACTCCAAAATGTATTCATTAATGGGTGGCCTCCATTACCTAATATTCCTCCAAAATAGATAAATAACAGTATAAATTGTAATCATGGTCTAGAGAAACCTCCACCATTTAAAAATATGTGCATTTTAATAATAAGGTTCCTTAGATTCTATGATTCCCCAATTTTATCATTTTGGTTTTTATTAAAGCATCTAATTTTACAACCTAACTAATTTTACTATTAAGAACAAAATAAAGCAATATTTATTCAAAAATATGGATCCAATAAATTAATAATATGATATATTATTTTTAAATTAAAAAATC
Organism: Viscum album; assembly: GCA_963277665.1. NCBI lineage: Eukaryota > Viridiplantae > Streptophyta > Magnoliopsida > Santalales > Viscaceae > Viscum > Viscum album. The sequence goes on from OY728139.1 coordinate 294,616,750, forward strand.
CCATCTTTTTTGGAAATTAATTTTTTAACATGCGTATGTGACGTGCTAAAACACTTCTTAAACTCATACCGTGATAACAATGTTTCTATAATCTATGAGTCAATATGTTAATTATAAAAGATCATTTGGTCCATTAATTGAACATATTTTATCTTTATTAAAACTTAAAAATAATTTTGTTGAATATAAGATATTTATTAATTATAAATAATTTAATAAAATATCATTTATTGTAAAATAAAATTAACGTCAATTTTTTCCATTATTCAATTAATTTTAATTTTAAAATATCAAAACAACTTTGGAATTCAGAAATCTGAGGTTTACAGCTACGTGGCATGATATATTCATCTAAAAAAATAATTCAAGACAGCAATTCAATCAATTTACTTCACTTTAAATGTTTATAGTATCATTTATTTTAGTTAATTATTAAATAAATAATCACTATCTTGGTGTTTTATAAAAAATTTAAGTAACTTAATGATCTCTCGAAATTGATAATAAACATTTATAATAAAAAAACCTATTTGTAATAAACCAAACTTTAAACAATGTAATTTCTAAATTCTTATAATTACTTCATATAATATAACCTGATCAATTAAGATTATGAACACAATAAAATCATTAAAAATGATGAATGAAAGAAATAAAAGTATTTTTAGAAGTTAAAGAACCTATACCAATGAAATGGTAACATGAAATTTGGAATAGTAATGTGACCATTAGGAATAGTAAAACCAAAAATTTAATAGTAGCCTCCCCAATGAAAGTATAAAGAAAATTCATCCATCTTATATATGATAATATGATATAGTTATATCATATTATAAGTAAGTAAATATTTTAAAAATCATTAATTAAGTGTTAGTAGTTTTTTAAGTTATAAAGATTTAATTACAATTATATGAATAATTTAATAATATAAATGAAATATTATTTTCATAAAATGTGTCCATAATTTAAAATCTTGAGTTATTAGGATTTTGGGATAGTTTTATGAGACCTTTAATAATTTTTTAAACTGTTAGAAAATCAGTTATAATTTTAAAATATGCAATTTCCAAGAAAATGACGCTTTTAATTAAAAATTAAATTAATCATATTTAGAAAGTTATTTTCAAAAAATGGAGTTAATTTTTTAATTCTAAATTTTGAATAATGTTTAGGGTTAATTTTTGGGATTTTTTTGAAATACTTGAATTTTTAATGAATAGTAAAATACAAAAATTTATGATAGATGCTAAATACATGAATGTTTTAGCCATTATTGATGTAAGACTGATATAATAACATTAATATAGAACCATAAATTATTATTTTAATATATTTAGACATAATTTTTAATCTATTCATTATCTTGAGCCAAAATAATGAACTAATGAATATAATAATGAGAAAACATCCCTCTCCACTATAAATACCACCCCTCACACCCTCTTCTCCTCACACATATAAATCTTTGAGACTTGTCCATATTCTTCCCAAACCTAATTAAAATACCCACTCCCATGTAAAATATATATAGTTCTCCCCAATATACCAAAACCTTTCCCTATGTAGCTTCTCAATGAGGATAAATTAAATAGGTAAAATCCTCTTCCTTATTTTTAATTTATTTTCAATTTCATTTATATTCTTCTCTTATTCACACCTTATCTTTTCCAAATGTAATGATAAATCTATTATATTTTATGTAATGTAATTATATCATGTTAATTTAAGATACCTAATTAAAATACCCCCCCTCTTACATTCTAAAAATTGAAATCATTGCCCGTGATGTGTCAATTTACCAACATCGTGGGCGATGCACTTTCATTTTCCTTTAACACCTTCAAGTATGTTGATAAAACTATTATAATAGTTGAAATAATTAAAAATTGTATGTTACAACCCTCTTTATTTCCTGGAACTAAGTTATACACATAATACTAAATGATATATCAAAACGTGTTCATTGTGATCGAAAAACTGCTAAAATTAACCAAAATCGATCATCATTAACATCTTTCTAATGATTCGTTCTAATAACATATAACCAATTTCATTATAAGATCATTTAAAATTCTATAATATAATTAAAACTTATAATAACAATTATGGGTATTCATCCTCATTTTATATGAACTTCCATTCATGTATACAAGTGAACCGATTATGGAAATCATGAAAAAGAATTCTCCTGAAAGATGAAAATAAACTCTATAACTCATCCAAACACCCATAAATGAACTTAATAAAACTATAATGAATAAATTTATTTTAAAATAGGTTATTTATTTTTTAGGAAATGAATGTAATGTGATTATACAAGATATTAAAGTGAAGAATGCATTCAAACACAAGGGAAGGGAAATTCTCGAACCCAACTCTCTTTTTTCGGGTTTTCCATATTTCACCCCATTTTCAGTATGTATATTCCTAAAATATAATTTTTTCATTATTATCTTACCTGTTATAGTATATAAATGGTTTTTACTTGAGTTTATTACAAATTCAATGTTTTCCAAAATATCAATTCTTTTAAAAAAAAATACACCATTTAGTTCTCGCATTTGTTTTTTCTTCACTCAAGGTTGATGATTCTTATATCAAGCATGTTATTCACCCTTTAATTTAGGAACCCAAAGTTTATGAATGTATGATTTATGAAAATAAACCCATTCCTTTCTATGGTTTATCTTATGTTCAAGATTTATATATGTTTTATGTGGCATGCATGATAATGTAAATGTAATGACTTGACTGGGTTTCCTAGAATTATATAGAAAAATATATATGTTATGATGTGAAGAGTGTGCCTGAAATTATATAGTTCTCTAATTCATTGGGTAATGTTAAGTATATCATGATAAAAATGAAATATTCATGAACATGATGTTATATTTGTTTGCACATATGTGTGGTAGTTGACCACTACAACATGATGTTTCATTTTTATGCATTTACACATTCCATACATTTACCTGATTATTATTCCAATTATTATGATAATGATGTAATTATTACACTCAACCCATGTTATATTTTTTCATGTTATTATCTATCCCTTTACAGGGTTTTAGCTCAACCCTATATTTGACATATATCCTGAGGTGATTACATGTAGTAAGGAGAATTAAAGGGCCAATAAGAAGCTAGAGAAGAAGTAATTAAACAAATGTATGTGTTTTACTTTGTAAATGTTATGTATGGTCCTAATTTTTCCAAGACACTAAACCTTTGGATCCTCATTGTGTAATTATTTTATGATTTGTATCTTTAAAATGATGTAACGGTAATGTAATAAAAATCAGGGTCTCTATAATTGGTATTAGTGCACAGTTTAGATAATCTGGGAATTAGGATTAGAGAACCTTAGTGAAAACCCAATGTATGAGACTAAGTACATGTAAGCCCCCAAGAAGCATTTTTTTAGAAAATAATAAACATAGGGATCTGAAAAAATATTACTTTATACTTAATTACAAAAATAAAAAAATATTTATTCATTAATTGTTGACTTATGTTTTTTTAACCTTTTATATTTTAGAGAATGGTGGGAACTAGTAGAAACAAGGCCAAAAACCACAATGATTTATTGAATGACATCCCCAATGATTTGGGAAGTGTAGTTCAGAAGTCCAGGTTGATGCTTACCCAATTATCTTACCTTATGAATAATAACTTGAATAATGTGAAATGTCTGCCTTCACTTAATAGGGAGCAACTTTCTAGTGTTTTATGTGAAAATGACCACCAAAGTACAAGGGAGCTTCCGATCCACTAGTTTCAAAAAATTGGGTCAAATTGATGGAGAAGATCTTTTCTATCATTCACTATATGGAGATGGAGAAGGTGAATCTTTCTATTTATTTTCTATATGGAAAGGCCGATCAATGGTGGGATATGATTAAGGACACAAATTCAAGGGATGAAATTTAAGAGATGGAGTGGAATACCTTAATATAATTTTTCTTAACAAGTATTTCCATAAAACTCTTTATACAAGTATGGTGAGAGACTTAATAGAGTTTAAGCACAATGAAGGATAATATTTCATGACCTAGGAAGAAACTTTCACAATTCTTTAAAGGTACACTTCACATTTTATAATAAAAATGATTGAAAAATTGATATATTATTAAGTAGTTTAAAAACACACCTTAGAAAGTCTCCTCCAATGTGAGACATTGGGAGTTATGAAGAAGTTGTTTGATGTGATCTCAACGTGGAGATGAAGTTTGGATAATGATCCCATGTCTATGGTGGTAATAAATTAAATATGGACTTTCAATCCAAAGGATCAAATGAGAAATAAGGATATAAAGCTCAACCGCCCATATGCCAAAAATTTTGTAACAGGCATCATGAGAACTTACTCAAATGGATAGAGAAATGCTTCAAGTGTAGGAGAGAAGACCACCAATCTCATGAATTTTGAAAAGAAATTAGGTAGTAGTAAAATGTGGTGAAGGAATGGAGAGAACAACCCATGGTCTAGTGCTACAACTCTAGGGAGAAATGACACTATGCAATCTAGTGCACTAATCCTCATGTCCTCAAGGGTAATCAGTACTAGTAGCCACAAAAACCAATTGATAAAGGAAAGGATTATAAAATCACTACTTCTGAAGTGGTAAAAGAAAAAAATTTCATACATGATACACTTTCTATTCACTAAATAATGGAAAAGTCTTATTTGATTCTAGTTCTATACATTCCTAATATCTTGCATGTTTTCTAGAACTATTGAATCCAATCCCAAAATAATTGAAGTAGATATATCTATAAAAACATAAAGTGGTATAATCATTACAACCCAAGTATTTTACTCTTCTTCTATTGGCGTATTTTAGAATAATCTTCCAGTTAATCTCATAATACTTCCCTTTGTGGAATTTGACTCTACAAAAGGTATGGGTTGGCTCTCATTATATTGAGAACATATAAACTCTCAAGAAAAAGGAAATATATTTTTATATTCTAAAACACCCTATGATCCTCTAAAAATTTAAGAAATATCATTAATATCCTTTGGAAATTCCATCAATAGTGTTTGTGTTGATTCCATGTGAGGATGTATACCTCTCTCGAATGGTTGAGTCAAAGGAAGGTATCCGCCTAGGGGAAATTTTCATTGTGAAGGAATATGGTGATGTATTTCTTGATGTGCTACCTGGACCACCCATATTTTGAGGTAGATTTCTCAATAGAACTCATACCCAGAGCTACTACTTTCTCAAATTGTTCCTATAGGATGTCCCTATCTAACTTGAGGAGTTAAAGAAGTATATGCAAGAGCGTTTTGATAAAGGGTTCATTTTATCTAGTGCATCACCTTATAATGTGCTAGTGCTCGTTATCAAGAAGAAGCATGGATCAATAAGGATGTAAATCAATTATCTGGAACTCAATAATATCACCATGAAGAACAAGTATCCATTTCCACTGATTGATGACTTGTTTGATCAGTTGTGAGGAGCTCAGTAATTCTAAAAGGTGGATCTCTATTTGAGATATCATCAGCTAAAGGTGAAAATGTTGATATTTATATGGATTACTTCCATAGAAGGTATGGGCACTATGAGTTTCCGGTGATGCCCTTAAGACTTACTAATTCCCTATAGATCATCACAAATTTTATGAATAGAGTCTTTGGACATTACCGTGATAAACGTTTTGTCATGTTTATCGATGATATTCTTATCTACTCCTAGAGAAAGGAGGAACATGAAGAAAATATACGACTTTTGTTAAAAACATTAAAGAACAAGAATTTGTACTCCATATTCAAGAAGTGTAAATTTTGGATTATTAATGTCACATTCTTAGTACATGTGATCTATTGTGAGGTAATTTATATGGTCCCTTTAAAAAAAGTGATTGAGGAATGGCCCCGACCCTCTAGTGTTACAGAAATACATAGTTTTTTTGGGTTAGTAGGGCACCATCAATGTTTTGTGATAATTTTTTCACAATTGTCTTGAAATCTAATTATGTGAACAAGTAAATAGTTAAATTTTGTATGGATGGAAGAATGTGAGGAAATATTCAAGGAGAAAAAGAAAAGTATTATCACTGCAGCTGTAATCACATTACTAAAAAGTGGGAAACATTTTGTGATATACAACGATGATTCAAAGAAAATATTTGGTTGTGTACTCATGAAAAATTATAATTTGATAGCCTATTCCTCATGACAATTGAAGATCTACGAGCAGAAATACCCAACACATGATTTGGAGTTAGCAACTATGACTGTTTCCTTGAAAATATCCCGGCACTACCACTGTAGTGAGAATTCTGACATATATATTGATCAAAAATATTAAAGAATAAATTCACATAAAAGTATCTCAACATGCATCAAAAGTGATGGTTAGAGATAATTAATGACAATGATTTCTCTATTCACTATCATCTGGGAAAGGAAAATAATATTGTATATGATCTTATCAGAAAACAACCAACAACTATATCTATGCAGTGGATTGGGAAAGACCCTGTGTTCTTGTATATGAAAATGATGGATTTGGAAATTATAATGGTAGGGAATAAATCCTACCTATCCTAAGTGATTTCCTAGCAATCTCTCAATGATATGATTAAAAAGGCACAAAGGGATGAACGAGAGTTACTAAATAAGGTGAATGCAGCAATAGAAGGGAAATGATAAGAGTTCCATATCGATGATTATGGTGTTATTCAGTTTAGAACAAGACTTAGTGTGCCTTCATCACCTAGGATAAAGTAGAATATATTGGAAAATTCACTTAGCTAAAATTTCTCTATCCATCTATAGAGTACCAATTTGTACTGTGAACTCTGAGAACACTTTTGGTTGGAAAACATGGAGAATAAAATTGTTGAGTATATCCCCAGGTGCTTGATATATCAATAAGTTAAATCCAAGTGACATAATTACAAAGTTATGATTCAATCACGAACAATAACGATGCAGAAATGCGATAATTTTACTATAGATTTTTTCATGGGTCTCCTCAGGACATCCAAATGAAATAATGTGATATGGGTTGAGGTGGATGGAATTCCCAAGACTTCCCACTTTAGCACTGTTCGGGAATATCACAGTCTTGAACAACTTTCAAATATATATGTAAAGGAAGGGTGATACTACTTGGGCTTCCACTCTTAATTTTCCCAAATCGTGACCCCAAGTTCACATCTAAATTTTGGAGGAGTCTTAAACATGCTTTACGTACTAAATTAAATTTCAACATGGCCTATCACTCATAAACTGATATCCAATCTAAAAGGACTATTTAGATGCTTGAAGATATTCTAATAGCATACTATTTATAATTCAAATTTGGATGGGATCAACATATCACATTGGTTGATTCCTTATACAACAATAGATTCTAATCGAGTATTCAGATGGATCCATATAAAGCTCTTAATGGAAAGATTTGTTGAACTCTAACACGTTGGGATGAAATTGGAGAAAGAAAGCTAATTGTACATGATCTTGTGCAAGAGATGATAGAGAATGTTGAAGTCATCCAACAACATTTCAATGAAGATCAATATCAGAAAAATAACTATGGTGAAAACCATCAAAGGGACATGGAGTTCGAAATTGGAGATAAATTCTTCCTTTGAATATCACCATGGAAGAGATTCATGAGGTCTGGAATGAAATTGAAGCTAAGACCGAGGTAAATTGGACCCGTTGCGATCCTTGATTACATAGGATATGTGTTCTATCAGTTTTCACTTCCATCAAGTATGGATAATGGTCACGATGTGTTCGAAGTATCACTCTAGAGGAAGTACATGCCACATCCCACACATATACTGAACTCAGAGGCGGTAAAACTAGAAGATGACCTCTCTAGTGAAGACAATCCAATAAAGATTATGGAACAGAGAGATCAGGTTCTATTCATCAATACTAATAACCTTGTCAAAGTGTTTGGGGGAACTATAAGTATGAAGAATCAACTTGGTAACCGGAGGAGGTGATGAAAGAGGCGTACCCTCACATGTTTTTGTAAATTTCAGAGGGGAAGAGCATGTAACAACCCAAACATTTATAAATTCAATTTTTCATTTATTATAATTATGTCATATAATATAATCAGATAAAATCACATTAATAACAGAATACAATATTTATAAATGATGAATGAATGAAATAAAAGAATTTTCTAGAAGTTAAGGAACCTATACCAATGAAATAGTAACTTGATATTTGTAATATTAATGTGACCCTTTTGAATAGAATACCAAAAAATTGAAAAGTAACCCCACAAATGAAAGTATAAATTAAATTTATCCATATTATAGTTGAAAATATGATATAATTATATCATAGTATAAGTAATTTTTTTTTTAAATTATTAACTAAGTGTTGGTATCTTTGTAAGATATAAATATTTAATTACAATTTTATGATAAATTTAATAATTTAAAAGTTATTTTCATAAAATGTATCCCTAATTAATATTTTTATGTCTTATGATTTTAAGATAATTTCATGATACCTTAAGTAATTTTTCAGTGTTACAATATCAGTTATAATTATAAAATATATAACTTCCAAGTAAATGATTATTTTAATTTAAAATTAAAGTAGTCATATTTGGAAAATTACTTCCATAAAATGGAGTTTATTTTTTAATTCTACATGTCAAAAAATATTTAGGGTGAATTTTTGGTATATTTATGAAATTCTTGAATTTTTATGAATAGTAAAATACAACAATTTTTGATAAATGCTAAATACCTGAATTTTTTAGTCATTGTTGATATAAGGATAATGTTAGAACCTTAATCTTGAAACATACTTCATTATTTTAATATATTTATATACAATTCTCAAACTATTCATAGGATTGAGCCAAAAAAATAAACTAATGAAGATAATAATGAGAAAACCACCATCTCGTCCACAATAAATACCACCCCTCACACCCTATTCTACTCACACATATAAAGATTTGATCCTATCCAAATTATTCCCAGTCCTCTACCCAATCACCTATACCAATTCCAATATCTCTTGTTATCAACAAAATGCCCATAACTTTCCCTAAGGAGGTCTTAATAAGGATAAATCCTAGAGGTGAAATCCTCTTCAGTTTTCTTTTAATTTCTTTTCAATTTCATTTCTATTCTTATCTTATCATTAATTTATATTTTCCAAATGTATTTATAAATCCATTATTTTTGACATAATAGAATGATATCATGTTTATGGAAGATAAATCATTAAACTTCTCCCCCCTCTCTCTTATTCTAAAAATGAAATTGTCACCCGTAATGTGTCCATTTACTGACATCGTGGGCGATGCACTTTCATTTTCCTTTAGTGCCTTAAAATATATTAATAAAACCATTATAATGGTTGAAAAGTATTATAAAGTTTATGTTAGAACCCTATTAATGTTCTGAAACCAACTTATAATCATAATTTTAAATGATAAAATAAAACAAGTTCATTGAGATCGAAAAACTGTCAAAATTAATCTAAAACGATCATCATTAACTTGTATCTAATAATTCATCCTCATACCATATATAAAATTTCTTTATAAGATCATTACAATTATATAATATAATTTCTAACATATAATAACAATTTTGGATATTTATACACATTTAATACGAACTTCCATTCATGTATACATGTGAACCAACCCTTAAAACCATGAAAATAAATGCTCCCGAAGGATAAAATTAAACTCTATAACTCATCCAAAAGCCCATAAATGGCCATAATAAAATTATAATGAATTAAATTAATTTATAAATGGTTATTTATTTTTTAATTAATTAATATAATGTGATTATATAAGATATTAAATTGAATAAGGTATTTAGATAAAGTAAGAAGAATTCTCAAACCCAACTCTATTTCTTTGGGGTTTCCATATTTCACCCTATTTTGAATATGAATATTAATTAAATATAATTTTTTCATAATTATCTTAACTTATATAGTATATTAATAGTTTATACGTTAGTTTATGAAAAAAACAATTTTTTCAAAAACAACTCTTCTTTCAAAAAATACACCTTTAAATTCTCAAGATTGTTTCTTCATAACTAAAGGTTGATGACTTTTATAAAAAGTATGTTATTACGCCTTTAATTTGGGAACCCAAAGTTTATGAATGTATTATTTATGAAATGTAACTCATTCCTTTTGAGGGGTTATTTTATGTTTAGTATTTATAAATTTTCTATGTTTCATGCATGATAATGTAAATGTTATGATGTGACAGATGCGTCTAAATTATATAGCGCCATGTAAATGTTATGATGTGGTGGGTACACCAGAAATTACATAGAACTACAATTAATTGGGTAATGTGATCTTTCTTTTGATAAAAACGAAATATATGTGAACATAATTCTAATTATGTTCACAACTATTTGTGGTATTTGACCACTGAGACACGATGTTTCATTTTTATACATTGCCACATACCATGCCTTTACCTAATGCTTCCTCTTAGGATTATGATGATGATTTTGGGATTATGATCACCCCATGTTATATTGTTTTAAGTTCTTATCTATACTCTTATTAGGATTTTAGAAAACCCCTATATTTGATGTATATCCTTAGGTTATTACATGTAACGAGGAGAATTCAATGGCCAATAAGATGCTGGAGAATAAAGAATTAAATAAATATTTATGTTTTACTTTGTAAATGTTATATATGATCTTAATTTTTCCAAGGCACTAAACATTTGGAACTTCATTGTGTAATAATTTAACGTTTTTTATCTTTAAAATGATGTAATAGTTATGTAAGAAAAATCAGGGTCACTATTTTTTTTATTTCAGAAGGATATATAAATTTTAAAATATGATGTTTTTACATATCCAAAAGTTTTCTAAATGTTAATGGCAATGAAAGTTCACTTTTTATCTTTTTTCCTTATTTAACATTTTATATAGGTCACTTCCATTAATTAATATCCCAATAAGCCATAAAATTTGAATCAAGAGGGGATGTGGTCGAACTATTGGTATTCAATGTCTTTTGGACGTGTTTCCATGTCATTTTGAAACTTAATATTAATTTTTATTAAATTATTTAGTTTATTTTTTCCTTAATTACTGTAATTAATTTTAATCACCTTCTCTAATAACTTGGGTCAAAGATTTAGTTAATCTCAATCAACCAAAAATATTATACTGATTATAATCATGTATATATATTTTTAAAAATTCAAATCACAAAATTGGGAAAATTAAATTTTATTCTAATCCCACAGATGTGGCAAGAAAGTGGGGTTTTAAAGCAAAAATGTTCCAAAGTTCAACAAGTGTTTATATCTAATTTTAATATAAAAATGATTTCAATGAACTACATTGGATTAATATATGTATAACTGATCTATTATGACCTTAGAAAAAAATTTAAAATATAATTTAAAATTTAAAATTACTTAAAATGAAAAAAAGATTTTTAAATAAAATGCAATATTTTTCACTATTCATGAAAAAATGAAGTTTCTTTGAAAAATCTAAAAAATTCATCATAAGAAAATTTTGACATTATGAATTAAAAAATAATGATTAATATTAAATATAAATTTCAAAAAAGTTTCAAAATTTAGTTTTAAAATATATTCATCATTAAAAGGCTGTAAAACTCGGTCTTGCGTATAATGCAAGCTAACTCAGTGTTGCGTGTAACACAAGGTAATACAAGTGTTACATGTAGTGAAATATCAGATTAGTGTTCCATATAACATAAGAAAAAAATATTTCTATTATATTTATATAAATAAGATACTATATAAAGTGTTGTATGAAATGAAATATATTAAAAATATTAATTTAATTTGAAAATAAAACGCAAAATCTCATGGTGTTTCATTCTACACCCTCAAAAAAAATTCACCATTGAAATTCATATCGGTTATCAAATATTTAATACATGATATTTTCTTTTACAAAAACCTACATCGTACAAATAAATACTAAAAATTCCACTAAAAAATGTTCGAAACATAATGGTAACCCAAAGTAACATATAATTTAATTTCTACATAGGATACCATAGGTGGAAAGTGAAAACATGTAATTGAAGGAAAATTGTAAATATTCATATGGAGTGATTTAAGTCCTTAATAAAACAAGTGAATGATCAATGAAAATTTTAGGGACACAAATTCATAAATCTATGATGATTTAAAAGGTCATCAATTTAACAAAAATTCAGGTATTAGGACAAAATTTTATTTCTTGATCTTTTCCTAAAGTTGATGAATTTTCATGAAAAGATATACTTGAATGATTTTCAAAATAAATCACACATTATTGTTCATTGATTCACTTCACCTCATTATCTAAAAGGTATGTTGAATTTTTCATTCATGAAGCCCAAATAGATCAAGATATCCATGATATAAAATCCCATCTGTCATTAGTTACCATAAACAAATTATTGTTAGAAGAGGTTATCAAATATGTATAAATCCTCATGTGGTGAGATAATAATCTAATCTCAAAAAAATCTTCCAAAATGTAAATTAATATTTCCATCACTTGCTAATCTTATAACCCTTCTAAAAGATAAAAAAACATTAGAAAGAATGTCACAAAATCATCTTAACATTGAACCCCCGTATATCAAAAAGTATCTCTTGGTTGTCACATTCCAAACATGTGAATACTCTCATCATAAATCTTCTTGAAACATTTTAATAACCTTAATTTCCATATAAAAGTGTGTAAAACTGATGTTCCAAAGGATTTAATAAAAACTAAGAAGGGGTGTGGGGTGAATCAATTGTTCACTTATTATATGTTTCAAAAAATTTAGAAACTTAACCCCATAAACCTGTTAAGAATTATTTACATATTATCTTTTAGTAAATACTTAAGCATAAAAAATTAGGAAATCAATTAATGCACATAATATTTACAAGGTCTGAACTCAGTGTGAGAACCCACATCCCTTCCATAGCCACTCCCATGGGTGTATGGAAATTCATTATTATGAATAAGTGAATAAAACTTGTTCCCACTGTAATTAAACACTTTCTATATCTCGAATGGAAGTATTATAATGAATCTCATTAGTTTAAAATGTTTTATTATTATTAATTTGAGAAAAAAAGAATAATGAATTTTTTGAAACTTCTATACAATTCATTAGTCTGAATCCTTAGTCCGATTTGGATGGATGTAAATTTTTCAATATGATAAGTTCAGATTATATTCTTATAATACGAGGGACTCAATACAATGAACCCATTATCAATCTCAAAATCTTAAACTCTACTCAAATACTCAATACAATATTTCTCAGTCTGACTGACTTAATACGATCTTCTCAATCCATTCGACACAATATGATCTTCTCAATCTAATCGACTCAATACGATCTTCTCAATATGATTTGCTCAATCCTGTAAACTAACATTAAATTATCTGATCCTTCTCACAAGATCATTGGATGGAAATGAATTTCACTTTATCTCTTCAGCAGTCCATATTTTTGGTTTGCATGAAAGTTCTCAAATGAATGAATGATCTGAGATAGTATTTTGAGGAGACCGAGAAAACAAAAGCATAGAACTTGAAAAATTTCCACGCTTTCTCAAATTTCAAGAAAATACAAAAAGATCTCTCACTTAAAATTTAAAATTTGACTTCATAAAACCCCTTATATTTTTTTTAGATTTATGAAAAATTGAATTTCATGTTTGACCACCTCAACTATTCGAAAAAAATTCTAGAATTTTGTTTTTGATTTTTCTTCGCAATCATCTCAATACAATGTCTATTTCTATATTAGTGAATCCAAATTATATTTATTTCCCAATGAATCAAATTTTGGTTTCTTTATTAGTCAATTAGAATTCCATTTATTTCCTAGTGAATCCAAATTCTAGATCCTTCCCAGTGAATCTGAATTCTGTATCCTTCTCAATGAATCCAAACTCTGTATCTTTCTCAGTGAATCTGAATTCTATATCTTTATCATTGAATTTATATTCTATATCCTTCTCAATGAATCCAAATCCTGTATCCTTCTTAGTGAATATTAATTTTATTTCTTTCTCAATGAATTTGAATTATGTATCCTTCTCAGTGAATTTTATTTAATTCTCATTATAATGGAATTACCATTACCATGGAAGTGCCATCGTGATGGAATTCCCGTTACAATGGATATCCAATTATGATGGAACCTTTATAATGTTACTTTAAAATTCTTTAAACCTCTCCACCATTTCTTTAGAATATTTTATTATAAAAATTTTCATGATTTGTGAGAACCTTATGATCATTAGAGAATCAAATGACTTAGTTTTGAAATTTCTAATACTTTCTAGCATCTGAATTCACTTTCTTCAACAAAACGCTTCTTCTTCACTATGTCTTTATCACTCAAGAAGTTTTATATTTTTAACTCTTCAAATTATTTCTTTATATGATTTTGAAAAAAAACTTAATGAAATTAAATAATTTCTTCCTCTAATTCTTTTGGATTCGATTATTTAAATCCGATGTAGATGAATATGATACTATGAGTCTAATAGATCATTATTACAATGGAAATGGGTCCTAATTATGTATAAAAAAATTATTTTACAAAAAGGTTAGTTGTTAACAAATTCAAAACTTTTTAAATTTTTTTTTCATAAAGGTTCTTCAATCTTCATCTTGGGATTTATTGACAACCCTTGTGGATAACTTTTCCAACTCTCGGATTTTTTTCCATAACTCAACTTTTGTAAACAACTCATTTTTTTTGACTTTTATTAAAACATAGTATTTCTCAAAGGGGAGTTTCCTAACACCACACTACTTGGTAGAGTAATGTTTTTGAAGGAATTTCATCCCTCTATGGTTAGATAAATTTGGGGCCGTGTAATTATAAACCACCCTTACTTTTATCTTTTCTTCTCTCACTTTTATTTTTCTTTCACTTTTATTTTTCTCTCACTTTTCTTTTCCTTTCACTTTTCTTTGTCTCTCAAAATTATTTTTCCCTCCCCCATTTTCAGATAACCAAAACTTGAGATTTATTTAAGAAAGATAAGAAAAAACTTATTACAAAGTACAAAGTTGTTACATTCTCTCCACCATTTTCAACATAATCAAAATCATGGTGGGGGTGTTCCCTTATTAGGTTTAGGAAGACATTGGAGGAGGCTAAACATGAAGTTGTATCCTTAATTCCATATACCATTAATTCAATATATATTTTGTAAAAATATCAACATTCTGATACTTTTTTTGAAATGTATTCCAACAAAACATCTCCAACAAAAAATTTCTCTTTTATAAAGTAAAAAATTTATATCAATGTGTCTTGTTCTTGAATATTGGACATGATTTTTAAAAAGATCAATTGAATTCTTATTATCACAAAGTACCTTCAATGGTTTAGAGAATTTTAAATTCAAATATTCTAGTTAAACCTTAATCCTCAACATTTGAGTACAAGCCTAAGTAGCTTCAATATATTCAGATTCAGCTGGGATCATATTTACTAAGCATTGTTTCTTGATATACCAAATAACACAACATTCACCCATGAAATATGTTACCCATGTGGTTGATTTTCTATCATTATAATATCCATCCTAATCAACATCAATATAACCATGAAGCATCATCTAATTATTTATTTTATAAATACCCATTTGAATTTGCTCCTTTAACATATCTCAAAATTATTTTTTACTTCTAACATATGTGATTATTTGAGATTAATTTGATACCCTATCCACAAATTAACAACATAAACAATATCAGGCCTTGAGGCTGTAAGGTAAAGAAGAATTTCTATCAAATTCTGAATGTATTTTTGATTCACACTTATTCTGGATTAATCTTTGCTCCACTTTTTGAAAAATCAGAGTTGAAACTTCATTGGATTCTTCCATCCAAACCTTCTTCAACAACTCCCTACCATACTTTTCTTGAGATAAGAAAATGTATTTTTCTTTTTTTTTGAACTTGTAAGAAAAATAAGAACATTAATTCTTCTAACATAGACATTTCAAAAATTTTCATCATTTCATATGAATTTTTTTTACAAATATCTTCTCTATCCCTAGTAAAAATTATATAATCCACATAAATAAGTACAATTAGATCTATAGAGATAAAATATTTCACATATAAATTTCTATTATCTTTACATTATAAAAGTTCGATATTATTATAAAAAAATCAATTTTAGAATACCAAGAACATGGATTTTGTTTCATACCATACAATGATTTCTTAAATTTACAAAATTTGTTTTCATATTCATAAAATGAGAAACACCAAATATTGTTCAATGTAAATTTATTCCTTGATCTCACCATTTATGAAAGATTATTTTACATCCATATTATAGACATTGTAATTTATAAGTGTATCCACAGAAAGAAACATTCTAATAGATTCTAATCTTACAAATAGGGTGAATGTTTCTTTAAAATATACACCTTCCACCTTTTTATAACATTTAAAAAAAGCCTCTCTTGGTTTCTTGAAACTTATCTTTGTTCATTTAACTTGTTTATGTAGAACCACTTCTTTCCAATAACATTTTTGTGGGCCATGAAATAAGTTCCCATGTTTCATTCTTCAAAATATGATCTAAATATTCATTCATATCATCAAACCATTATTTGTGTTGAATAGACCCTAAAACTGATTTCAGTTCAACTTTTGAGAAAACCGAAGCCTGATTTTCTAATATCAACTTCATTCTTATTTGAACTAGAGCCTTCTGATTTCCAATAATGTTTTTAGATTCAACATGTTTTTGCAACGTGGAAAATTTCAAAGTATCTTTCCCGGTTGAAATTTACTCATCTCATTATGATTCTAAATCTTGATAATGATGTGTTTAATTACTTTCACTATTATTGGAATTCTCCCCTTTATCCTCCTCATCATTATAAAAAACCTCTTTAAGGAACTTTGGTTTTCAATTGACTTCAAATCATATGAGTCTGATAACTTTTGTAAACATTTGTTCCAACATTTTTAACTTATTCTATTTGATAAATAACCCCTAAAAGTTTATTCCTAATCTTTCTCATCAAACTTTACCAAATATGGATTTTTGATTTTTGGAAAACATGGACTGAAAATAACATTCAAGTATTTCAATGAATGTTTTTTGTAATAACCCATTCATAAAGAGTCATGATAGTTTATATTCTCTATAAGAATCTATTTTGACAATGTACAACAGTAGTAACAACTTCTCTCCAGTAAAATTTTGAAATTTTGTATCTTGCAACAAACTTATTCCCATTTCCACCAAACTTTTATTATTTCATTATAATATTCCATTTTCTTGATGTGTATATGGAAGAATATACAGATGTTTGATACCATGATTTCTTAGATAAGGTTTAGAAGTATTTTTTAATTTTGTACCATTATATGTTCTTAAATCCTTTTGGAAACCCCTATTTATTTCCAAACATCATTTCTGAAGAATTTGAACATTTCCATAACCACTGACTTGTGCTTCATAAACGTGTTTTTTTTCAAGAGAGTTAAATAATCAATAAAAGTGATAATGTATTAACCTATTTTTATTTATTGATGTATCATAAGCCCACATAAATCAGAAAAAATAAGATCAAGTGGTTTGGTAGAATGAATCTGAACTCTTTTATGACTATTTTTACACAAACATCTTCTTATCATCCATTAAATTATAGAAAATTTTAAACTACATCAACTTTAGAAAGTTTTTTCCTATATTTATATACAATGTTCCCATGTCTTTGGTGCCACAATATGTTTTGATCTTAAACACTCAAGTGATATTAGTTATTGAATCCTTATATTTAGAAGATATTCACACGGGTTCTTTTCCCCTTTTGTAATGAATTTTCCATCTTTCAAACTTTTTATGATACAAAAATATTTTCTAAAAACAAATTATGTTCCATAATGACAATGTTTACTTACACTAAGTAAGTTACGTTTTATCCCATCAAAAAATAATACTTTCTTATATTTCAAATGTTCATCTTCAATCCCAGCAGTTATGATTCCTCTGATTTTTTAAGAACTATCATTACTAAAGTTAACTTCTCCTCCATCATGACTCTCAACATGTTTCATGATATTTATATCACCTATAATTTGTGAAGAGAAACCACTACCATGTATCCATGGTTTTTTCCTTTTACTTTCTTTCCAAGCTGTATCAACATCAAAAGATTTTTCCTTAAATTTCTTTTTTTACCTTTATTTTATGTTCTATCATAAGAAACTTATTTTGGAAGGATTTTCATACATATTTTGGCATCATGATCAGATTTATCAAATTTTCCAAAAAATTATTCCAAACATTCAAATTTATTTTTTGTTGGAATGTTCCTAACATCTTAAGAATTCAATTTTTCAACGTTTTTTCATATAGAAAGGTTACTCATTTTGCTCCCACTATTTCTACCACATTACTAAAATCTTCTTCCAGGTAGAGATAAGTTGTGCCAACAATTATATGCCATATTCCCATAAATTCCGTGACACCAATAATTTCCACAAAATATTGATTTTTTTATTTAAGAAATATCATTCTTTATAGATACCATTTTTGAGGTAGGTAACTTTTTTCAGTTATAAAATGATCAAGACATGGATCATCTATTATTTTGGTTGAGTTTTCTAGTTTTTTTATATATTTTTTTGGTTTCTTTCAATGTTTATCCACCCCATATTTCCCATAACTTTTTTGGATCTTGAAATGTTAAAAAAATGTTATGAATCATTATTTTTGGTAAGATAAGATTTCACACGATTCTCGTATTAATCCTTCTCAGCATCTTTAGAAGTTATAAATTTTAATTTTGGTCCTTTTTTGAAGTTTTAATTCATCACACTCAAGGTAATTTTAGACTCAAGAAGTTTTTATTGAAACTTGTTTACATATTCTTCCTTATATTCAAGCTTCTACTAAGATCTTCAATTTTTTTCCTTGTTCTACAATTTTATGTTTGTAACTTAAAATCTCCCAAATTTATTCATGATACTGCTTAATGACATATTTTCTTCCATCATCAACTTCTTCAAAATGTTTTTTCATTTATCTAATTTATTTATTGAGTGTTTTTTGGATAATGACATGAAAAAATTTATGTTATGAGATGATACTCTATAAGTTTCTTCACCCTCTTCTTTACTCTCTAATGAATCTTTTGTTTTCTTAACTTTTTCAATGAATGTTTCGAATTTTTTTTATCATTAATATTCAGAAGTATTGTTTTGAGTTGAGTCCAATTAAATTTTCATACTCAACATAAATATTTTGTTTCTAGTAAACTTCTCTTGGTATCTATTAGAATACTTTTCTTCTTTATCATTGTTTTCCACTTCTTCCATACATGTTTTCCATTGGAATCATATTCATATTCTCCAACATTCTTAGGTGGTCAATTCATATAAAAGTTTCTGATTCCACCACACTCAAAACATTTGATATTAATTTTACCTCCATAATTTCCTATTCTTCGTCGATAGTTCTTGGATATAAGAGTCATGATATTTTAATTCAAGTTTTCACCCTCTTTATCTTCAGATTCACAAGGATCAACATCTTTAAAATCTTGTATTTTCAAATTTCTCATAGCTTTAAAATCCATTTCATCTTTTATATTCTTTTTAAAAATTATATCATTTTTCATTTAATAATAATCAATAAATTTATGTAATTCATCAAGAGATAAATCTTCCATATCTTTTAAAGATTGAATTTTAGAATCAAACATGTCCTGAAGGTTTGTCATAAGTTTCTTCACAATTGTATAATCTTCAAGTACATATTTGGATCCTATAATCTTGAAAAAAATTTCATTTACTATGGTGAAGTATTCATCAATTGTTTCTTCATCTATCATTGCGATGTCTTTATACTTACTATGCCATATTTATAGATTTTCTTCCTTAACATTGGTATTCCCTTCGAAAACACTTTCCAGCTTGTCCCACATACATTTTTATGTTTTGAGATGAATCACCTTATGTAATGGTCCGGACCTCTCCGGTCCATTACTTTGTGAAAATGTGGTGTTGGAGGTGTTCTGAGAGGTCAAGGTGACTTATCCCCAACATTTTGCCAAATTTCCAGTTCTATGAACAATGTTTCCAGTTTTATGAACAGTAATAGATCAGTCTCACAGATCGGTCTCATAGATCAGATTCACAGATCGGTCTTACAGATCGGTCTCACAGATCGGTTTGACAGATCGGTTTTACAGATCGGTCTGACAGATCGGTTTCACAGATTAGTTTCACAGATCGGTCTGACAGATCAGTTTCATAGATCAGTTTCACAGATCGGTTTCACAGATCGGTCTGACAGATCAGTCTCATAGATCGGTTTCACAGATCAGTCTAACAGATCGATGTCACAGATCGGTCTGACAGATCGGTTTCACAGATCGGTTTCACAGATCGGTCTGATAGATTGGTTTCACAGATTGGTCTGACAGATCAGTTTCACAGATCGGTCTGACAAATCGGTTTCACAGATCGGTTCCACAGATTGTTCTGACAGATCGGTCTCACATATCGGTTTCACAGAGCGATCTGACAGATCGGTTTCACAGATCGGTCTGACAGATCGATTTCACAGATCGGTCTCACAGATCGGTCTGACAGATCGGTTTCATAGATCGGTTTCACAGATCGGTCTGACAGATCAATTTCACAGATTGGTTTTACAGATCGGTCTGACAGATCAGTTTCACAGATCGGTTTCACAGACCGGTCTGATAGATCGGTTTCATGTACAGTAACAGTGGGTGAACAGTGTTTCCAGATTCCTACAGTTTTTCTCCTTTTGACGTTTCCTTTGACGTAAAATACATTTAAAGCCTTATTTTATGGGCTCTTAAGGCTATTTCAAATGCCATAAATCCTATATTAATTATTCATAAGGCCGGGATGTATTTACTTGGTCAAACCGCGTGGGTTAATGCGATCCATTTTTAATGGAGAATTAACCGGATCTTAAACCGTCGCCCCATTAAATATTAAAAAAAGGGACGAGATATCATTCTCCCTTGTTCTTTTCCTTGTTCTCAGCTAAGAGATGCTAGAACCTTTCAATCATTCCCGTAGGAGTTGCACAATCAATCTTTACTCTTTGGATTGGTTCTGCTCTGTTTTGGATGCAACCGAACTGTGTCGGTCAATCTTCCCAATAAGGTATGTTTTATCGTTGTTACTTTAGGGATCATATTCTCTTTTTTCTCCCTTTCATATTATACCATGTAATATCCAAGATTCTAATGGGTTTTTCTTGGGGTTGGTTGGTACTATCGTACCGTGGCATCCTATGGTGGAAGCAGTTGTCATGAGAAGAGGATTTTGACCCGTTGTGTGGATAAAGGACGTCAAGAACTCTTCAAGGTAGGGGATTCATGGCTTCTCTAATTGTATATGTGCAATCCTATAATTAGCATGATTTATTCCTTTGGATCACAATGAAATTGACCTAATCAAATACTTGAACCGGATTAAAAGAATTGGTTGATCGCATGTTGTTGCTTTATACCGTGATAACGGTTTGCCTCATGTTTTTCTAGATAGAGTGATATCTATGATTTATTTGATTTGTTGTTCGTTCATGATAGAAATTGATAATGAACGTAAATCCGAAATTAATTGTTAATTAATTGGCTAAAGATAAAGAGGCATGTAAATTAATCTGGTTATTGCCATTGTTGTAGTAGTTCTAATTTGAGGTTAATCAAATTCGGGAAGTAAGCATGGTTATTTAATTGTGATAGCTTACTGAATAGGTATCCCATAATTGGAACCTATGCATAACAAATCTGTTAATTCAATATGGATTAAAGAACAGATTATGTGGGAATTTCTAAAAGGGTTATGAGTTACCCTCTTGTTTTTTAAAGGGTCAAGAGCCCATGGTTGTGACTATTGTTTTCATGCTGCATGTGCTGTGATGTGAGCCTGGATGGCTGTTGTGATATGTGGAGTCATGGAGGCCTTGTGGTTGTGGCAGAAGATGACGCCTAGAGTGGCGATATGAATCAGTTTATGCATGTGGGTGTCAGGGAGGACACCAGGGGTGATGGAATTGGATGGATGTGGTTGCTGGATTCTTGTGGGTTTCTTTGAATGATAATCTGCTCTTCTTTTCCCCACTGCTCAAGGCATCTGGTCTTGCTACCCTTCTTCCGAAGGATGCGAAGATGCGCGGGGTATGCCATGTGCTTTCTGTGTCTATCCTCTCGAGGGAGAATGGGTCTATTCTCTTTCTATAGGCGGAAAAGACTCGACGGGTAGTATATCTACTCACCGTGTTGAGCCTCCTTTGTGTTTAGTAGCATATGATGCTTTTCTAGAATGCCTAGGAATATGGAAAAGTAATTCTGTAATGAATGTTTGATTAAATGGTGATAATCCATGGGGATGAAGATACTGGAATTTAATGGTGATGTGAATCTTAAAAGGAACAGTTGATTTTGAGTGTTAAGCCAATTCAGTTTAATGTGGAATTATTCATGGTTAATTAATGTTTAAATAATTAATTAACGTACATTGGAACTGATAAAATGAGAATGGAGTAATCTAATAAAGATCGTCAAATGTTTGTGTGCTTATAGGACACCTAGTCTTAGAAGTAGCAGCCTGGAGTCTGAGAGATGTTAGCTATAGTTGTATCTAAGACTAGGTAATTCCCTTAGTGTGGATGTGAGTTATATATATATTCTGTACTTTTTGTGTTTCTATACGCTACTCCACCCTGTCGGTAAGGGAAACCAACACCCTGGGGATTCTGAGCCCTGGGGGGGGGGTGTGTTTTCCCCAACATTCTGATGGGAGGTCGAATGGCTGACTACCCTTTTTGGCCCTGCTCTCTTCTCTTGGTAGATACTTGTGCCATGAGGCACAGCGGTTAGTTACCCCATATATGTGTGTAGAGGGCTATAATGGCTTGTGGTTATTCACACACATATATTCTGGATATAGTATCCTATGGACTACTATAGGTGTAACGTGCATAGGCTGTGATGGCTTGAGGATCCATACTCGGCGTATGGGCTATAATGGCTTGAGGTATAATACTCGATGTATGATACACGTCATGCGGGCTGTGGTGGCTCCCGGAACATACCTGGTTACTTTTGGTTGGGAGGATGGTGTGGTGCTTCACCCAGGTGTCTACGAGCAAGCCTTTGTGGTGCATGAGGTGCAGATTATGGAGCTTAGCCCAGGTGTCTGCGGGCAAGCATTGGAGAGAGATGCACATGACGTATGTCGTTGGGGAAAAGCGGAAAACCAGTGGGGAAGTAGTAGCGGGGTACCCTTGATATTTTTTATTATATGCTACCTTCTTATATTTTTACTTGGTGAGAGTAGCCATGGTGAGGTTGGGAACTTAGTATACCTATATAGGTGACAAGTTAGTTTCACATGTTGTTCACTGGGATTTAGCATGTTTTCTTTACTTTTGCACGAGAGGCTTGGGGAGGATCCTACTGAGTATACTGTTATACTCACCCTATGTACATATAAACTATTTTTCAGGTCACTTGGAGCAGGTTGGAGACCAAGCTGGTTACTACTAGCTTGTGGTTAGAGGAGGAGTTGTTCGGGCTTGTGGTCGCTGTCATTTTACTTTCTTTTGGGTACTTTTAGTTTCCCCTTTCAGTTGTAGTACTTTTTCATGAAATTTCATATATGTACTTGGATTTATTTTATATTTAAGTTCTGATTTGGAGTTAATTGGAGTCTATTTTATCTCTCTCTTCTACATGTGTTCTCATAGAGGGTAATGCCTACCATTTGTGTGTTTATTATACCCTCGGTGCTAGTCGCCAACCCGGGGCCTACTGGTGGCGGGACTTGGGGGTCATTATCTCTCTTCTCACATTTCCGGCCCAGGAGGGGTACACTTTGTGGGGAGGGGGTCGTGACAGAGTGGTATTAGAGGTCTGGTTGAGGGATATAATGGAGTTTGGAGTTAGGCACAGGTGAGGATGCATGGGATGGTAGGGAAATGGTGTCATTCGTGTTTATCAAGTGGGGTAAACACTGGAGACCGGGAGAGACATAGGCATTTAGGGCCCCCTATGATCTATTGCATGAACCTTTAAGTTTACAATGGATACTAAACAAAGTGATACTGGTTGCAGGGTAGAGACCTAGGAAAGGATCATGCATTATTATTCTTTGCGCATGTGTTTGAATGGGTAGACCTTGGGATAGGTAACCTAAATTTAATAAAAAAAAACAATTAATTAATTAATGTTGAGTCTTCCATATTCCAGGCTTAGGATCTCTAACAGTTGTTATTACAGGTATGGCTCCAGGTCGACGTCCTCGTCAGGTTTGCGCAGAAGATGCCCAGTAGGCTGTTCCAGCAGATCGCCGCCGGGTAGAGGTTGATGAAGATGACACTTGGAGGAAGACACTCCGAGAGTTTCAGTGCCAGAGTCTACAGAAGTATGAGGGCTCCGTTTCAGATACAGTCACGGAAGACTGGTTGGAGGAGGTCGAGATGGGCTTCAGTTCGATTCGTGCTCGGAAGGAACACTGGGTGTCCTTGGTTCTGACGATGCTGCGTGGAGCAGTGAGGCAGTGGTGGTTATTGTTCCTCGGGGATCGTGAGGAGTCAGCGATCTGATGGGAGGAGTTTTGAGACAGGTTTAGAGTCGTGTTTCTTTCTTCGACTGCGAAGGCGTCCAGTCTCCAAGAGCTTCTAACCCTTCGACAGGGGACCTCTAGTGTTCGGGAGATTGGAATTCATTTCAGGAACCTTATACGATATGCTTCAGAACTGTTACCAGATGAGGAGGCCAGGGCGAGGCATTTCGAGGAGGCTTTGCGTCCAGAGATCCAGCGCCAGGTCACCCCATTTATGCTGAATACATATTTCGAGGTGCTGGCGAGGGCAGAGGTTGTTGAGAGGACTTTGGCCAGGACTAGATCGTCATGAGAGGGGAATCATCATGATTCCTCACGAAGCAGAGCTATGGTCCGAGGTTCCCGGTTTTCTGGGCAGAAGAGTTTCCGTTTACCTGGGGGTAGGTCCCAGCCCTTTCCATCTCGTTTCTCCAGAGGCAGCAACTCTCAGGCCTATACCAAGGGATCAGGCGCTTGTTTTTCTTCTAGTGGTTATGGCCATCTGTAGCGGGAGTGCCCGATTTTTCAGAGTAGTCATCGTGCACCGGGCGCTCCGCTCCAGATTCCTCCGTTGAGGCAGTTCCAGCCGAGGTAGCAGCATCAGATTGCACCAGCTTTAGATTACCAGAGGGTAGATGGAGCAGGCAGAGGACAGCCCCATGATGCTCGCCGCCCTCAGAGAGCAGAGCGCGGCTATGGTGGTGGTCGTCATCAGGGTCAGAGAGGCCGTGGAGGAGGTCGTGGTTAGCTTCATTCCCTAGCGTTGCCAGCCCCAAGTGAGCCAGATGTCATTCGAGGTACCCTTTGCTTGTTTTATACATTATTGTATGCCTTGTTTTATTCAGGAGAAACACACTCCTTTATATCACCTACCCTTGTCCATGATTTGGGACTTGAGGTAGAGAGGCTTCCAGTGCCCTTGATTTTGACTACGTCAGTTGGAGGTCGAGCCGACTTGTTTGAATTATGTAGAGACTGTGAGCTAGTGTTGGGGAACACCGCTCTGGGGGATATGTCCTATGTTTACGAATACAACCATATGATGTCATACTCGGCATGGATTGGTTGTATTCGGTGTAGGCTATTGAGGATTTCTACAGGAAGAAGGTCATTTTATTTGATGCAGATGGAGACAAAGTAGTGTTTGTTGGTGAGAGAGATCCTCGGATGAGTCATAGATGAGTTCCATCTTTATCATCCATGATGGCTGGGATGATGTTGAGTTCTTCAGAGGTTCAACAGTTGGCGTTTCCTAGGGTCGTAGAGGAGTACCCTGACGTCTTTCCAGAAGAGGTTGTATCCTTACCCCCTCGACGAGAGATCGAGTTTGGGATCGATCTACATCTAGGAGCGTCTCCTATCTCTATGTATTCATATAGGATGGCCCCTTCGGAGTTACGAGAGCTACGTATTCAGCTTGATGGTCTGTTGTAGTGCGGTTTTGTTCGGCCAAGTGTGTCACTGTGGGGGGCGCCAGTTTTGTTTGTGAAAAAGGATGACAACAAATTACGGTTGTGTGTTGATTATTTTCGATTAAAAAAAGTGACAATAAAGAACCGCTATCCTCTTCCACGGATTGATGACCTATTCGATCAACTGAAGGGTGCAAGTTGGTTCTCAAAGATCTACTTGCGGTTAGGATATCATCAGATGTGTGTAAAGGATAAGGATATCCCAAAGACTGCTTTCCATTGTCGTCATGGGCATTATGAGTTTGTTGTAATGCCATTCGGTGTGACTAATGCTCCAGCTGTTTTCATGGGGTTGATGAATGTTGTGTTCCGTGAATTCCTGGAAAAGTTTGTTGTGGTTTTCATCGACGACATCCTTGTGTACTCCACATCTGAAGAGGAGCATGCAGAGCATCTACGAGCCGTTTTGGGAGTTCTTCGCCAACATCAGTTGTTTGGTAAGTTGTCCAAGTGTGAGTTTTGGGCTCGAGAAGTTCATTTCTTGGGGAATGTTGTGTCCCAATAGGGAGTAGCTGTGGATCCTTCGAAGATAGAAGCAATGGTGTCTTGGGAATCCCCCAAGACCGTGTCAGAGGTGCGAAGTTTCCTTGGTCTCACAGGCTATTATATGAGGTTTGTAGCCAATTTCTCCCGATTTGCGACTCCTCTAACAGCTTTGACCAGGAAGGATCAAGCGTTCATATGGACTGATTAGTGTCAGGAAGCTTTCGAGTATCTAAAAGAGAAGTTGGCAAGTGCTATAGTCCTTTGTCTTCCAACGGAGGGAGTCCAGTTTGATGTTTTCTGTGATGCTTCACATCTGGGGCCAGGCTGTGTTCTCATGCAGCAGAGGTCAGTTGTTTCTTATGGGTCTTGGCAGTTGCGTCCCCCTGAATGCAACTACGCTACCCATGATCTTGAGTTGGCAGCCGTGGTGTTTGCTCTGAAGTTGTGGAGACATTACCTCATTGGTGAGAACTTTGTGGTTTTCACGGATCATAAGAGTTTGAGGTATGTTTTCTCCCAACGTGACTTGAACTTGCGGCAACGTCGGTGGACAGAGTTCTTCCAGGAATACAACTTTGAAATATCGTATACACCTAGAAAAGGGAATGTTGTAGCTGATGCACTGAGCCAAAAGTCACGTAATGATGTTGTCCGTGAATCTGATGATTCCTGGAGAGTGATGGAAGAGCTATCAGCTTTGCATCTTGATATGGGAGAAGTTGGGGTTAGAGGTTGTCTTTTCCAGATGACGGTGTAGTCATCCCTGATGCAGAAGTTGGAAGAGTCTCAGTTGGGTGATCTAGAGGTGGAAGTTTGGAGAGATAGAGTTTTTTGTGGTGAGGCCCCTGATGGTTGGTCGAAGGATGAACAACACCGAGTGTTGTATCATGGCAGGATTTTTTATCCCTTGGCGATGCACGAGACGGTTCTCCGAGAGTTCCATAGTTCACCCTTGGCAGTACATCCTGGTGTGACGAAGATGTACCGATCCTTGAGGAGTCATTTTTGGTGGCCTGGGATGAAACGTATGGTTTTAGAGTGTGTGTCTTGATGTATAGTCTGCCAAAAGGTGAAGGCCGAACACCGTGTTCCTGGTGGTCTTCTCCAGCAATTAGAGATTCCTCAATGGAAGTGTGAGGACATCTCAATGGACTTTGTTACAGGTTTACCTCGGGCTCCGAAAGGACATGATTCTATATGGGTGGTAGTGGATCGTTTAACAAAGTCGTCCCACTTCATAGCGATCAAGGAGTCAAGCTCAGTGGAAGTTTTGTCGAGGCAGTATCAAGAGGAGGTGGTGAGACTTCATGGAGTACCTAGGACGATCATTTCTGATCAAGATCCTTGTTTTACCTCCAGGGAGTGGAGAGGTCTCCAGCATGCTTTTGGCTCTCAAATGTGCCTTAGCACTGCTTTTCATCCTCAAACGGATGGTCAGACAGAGCGAACCATCCAGAATCTTGAAGACATGTTGCGCTCTTGTGTTCTTGATTTTGGAGGTTCATGGATGAAGCACTTACCCTTGGTAGAGTTTGCTTACAATAATAGTTTTCACTCTACCATCGGTATGGCACCGTTTGAAGCCTTGTATGGCTGGCCATGCCGTTCTCCATTGTTCTGGACTGGGGTCGGAGAGTCAGCAATTCTCGGACTAGAACTAGTGCAGAATACAACAGAGATGGTTCAGCTAATTCGTGAGAGGATGAAGACAACACAGGATCGTCAGAAATCATATGCTGATCAAAGAAGGAGACCCTTAGAGTTTAATTTTGGGGATCATGTGTTTCTGAAGGTAACTCCCCATCGTGGGAAGCGAAGGTTTGGTCGTCGAAGTAAGATTTCTCCCCGGTTTGTTGGGCCTTTCAAGGTGTTAGCTCGTGTTGGAGCTATGGCGTATCGAGTAGCACTTCCCCCTCAGATGAGTCGGATACATGATGTTTTTAACGTATCACAGCTCCATCGTTATCTTCATGATGAATCTCATGTTATCAATTGGGGAGAGATCGATATTGATGATGATGCAACCTTCGAGGAGCGACCTGTGGAGATCCAAGACCTCAAGGAGAAGGTGTTGTGTGGGCGTTCTATACCCTTAGTTCATGTCTTGTGGCGACACGGTGGCATGGAGGAGAGTACATGGGAGCATGAGTCACAGATATGTGCTCAGTACCCAGAGTTGTTTAATGTTTAACTCCTTTCATGTAACGATGTTTCCTTTATGGTTAGACCTTTCATGTTTTATTTATATACCTTTGATGTGTGTTATTATTGAATTGTTTGGATATGGATTGTTTATTTCCATACTCTCGAGTGTCGTAGTTTTTCTCCAGCTTTCGAACAACTCATGGTGGTTTTCCCCTGAGAGGTATCTTATGGGGTGGTTGTTCGGACCCCTCTTTTCTTCTAGGTTGGTTTTTAATTCTCGAGGACGAGAATGTTTTGAGATGTATCTAATGTAATGGCTTGGACCTCTCCGGTCCATTACTTTGTGAAAATGTGGTGTTGGAGGTGTTCCGGGAGGTCAAGGTGACTTTTCCCCAACACTTTGCCAAATTTCCAGTTCTATGAACAGTGTTTCCAGTTTTATGAACAGAAACAGATCGGTCTCACAGATCAGTTTCACAGATCGGTCTCACAGATCTGTTTCACAGATCGGTCTCAT
Organism: Viscum album; assembly: GCA_963277665.1. Lineage (NCBI taxonomy): Eukaryota > Viridiplantae > Streptophyta > Magnoliopsida > Santalales > Viscaceae > Viscum > Viscum album. Next base: position 294,645,982 of record OY728139.1, read on the forward strand.
AGATCGGTCTCACAGATCGGTCTGACAGATCGGTTTCACAGATCAGTCTGATAGATCGGTTTCACAGATCGGTCTGACAGATCGGTTTCACAGATCGGTCTGACAGATCAGTTTCATAGATCAGTTTCACAGATCTGTTTCACAGATCGGTCTGACAGATCGGTCTGACAGATCGGTTTCACAGATCGGTCTGACAGATCAGTATCACAAATCGGTCTGACAGATCGGTTTCACAGATCGGTCTCACAGATCGGTCTGACAGATCGGCTTCACAGATCGGTCTGACAGATCGGTTTCACAGATCGGTCTGACAGATCGGTTTCACAGATCGGTTTCATAGATTGGTTTCAAAGATCAGTCTGACAGATCGGTTTCACAGATCGGTCTGACAGATCGGTTTCACAGATCGATTTCACAGATCGGTCTGACAGATCAGTTTCACAGATCGGTTTCATAGATCGGTCTGACAGATCAGTTTCATAGATCGGTTTCACAGACCAATCTGATAGATCGGTTTCACAGATCGGTTTCACAGATCAGTCTGACAGATCAGTTTCACAGATCGGTTTCATGTACAGTAACAGTGGGTGAACAGTGTTTCCAGATTCCTACAGTTTTGCCCCTTTTGACGTTTCCTTTGACGTAAAATACATTTAAAGCCTTATTTTAAGGGCTCTTAAGGCTGTTTCAAATGCCATAAATCCTATATTAATTATTCATAAGGCCGGGATGTATTTACTTGGTCAAACCGCGTGGGTTAATGCGATCCGTTTTTAATGGAGAATTAACCGGATCTTAAACTGTCACCCCATTAAATCTTAAAAAGGGACAAGATATCATTCTCCCTTGTTATTTACTTTGTTCTCAGCTAAGAGACGCTAGAACCTTTCAATCATTCCCGTAGGAGTTGCACAATCAATCTTTACTCCTAGGATTGGTTCTGCTCTGTTTTGGATGCAACCGAACTGTGTCGGTCAATCTTCCCAATAAGGTATGTTTTATCATCGTTCCTTTGGGGATCATCTTCTCTTGTTTCTCCCTTTCATATTATACCATGTAATTTCCAAGATTCTAATGGAGTTTTCTTGGGGTTGGTTGGTACTATCGTACCGTGGAATCCTCTGGTGGATGCAGTTGTCGTGAGAGGAGGATTTTGACCCGTTGTGTGGATAAAGGACGTCAAGAACTCTTCCAGGTAAGGGATTCATGGCTTCTCTAATTGTATATGTGAAATCGTAGAATTAGCATGATTTAGTCCCTTGGATCACAATGAAATTGACCTAATTAAATACTTGAACCGGATTAAAAGAAATGGTTGATCGCATGTTGTTGCTTTATACCGTGATAACGGTTTGCCTCATGTTTTTCTAGATATAGTGATATCTATGATTTATTTGATTTGTTGTTTGTTTAGGATAGAAATTGATAATGAACGTAATTCCCGAATTAATTGTTAATTAATTGGCTAAAGATAAAGAGGCATGAAAATTAATCTGGTATTGCCGTTGTTGTAGTAGTTCTAATTTGAGGATAATCAATTTAGGGAAGTAAGCATGGTTATTTAATTGTGATAGCTTACTGATTAGGTATCCCGTAATTGGAACCTACACACAACAAATCTGTTAATTCAATATGGATTAAAGAACAGATTATGTGGGAATTTCTAAAAGGGTTCTGAGTTACCCTCTTGTTTGTTAAAGGGTCAAGAGCCCATGGTTGTGACTTTTGTTTTCATGCTGCTTGTGCTGTGATGTGAGCCTGGATGGCTGTTGTGATATGTGGAGGCATGGAGGCCTTGTGGTTGTGGAAGCAGATGACGCCTAGAGTGGGGATATGCATCATTTTATGCATGTGGGTGTCGGGGAGGACACCAGGGGTGATGGAATGGGATGGATGTGGTTGCTGGATGCTTGTGGTTTTCTTTTAATGTTAATCTGCTTTGCTTTTCCCCACTGCTCAAGGCAGCTGGTCTTGCTACCCTTCTTTCGAAGGAGGCGAAGACGCGCGGGGTATGCCACGTGCTTTCCGTGTTTAGCCTCTCGAGGGAGAATGGGTCTATGCTCTTTCTATAGGAGGCAAAGACTCGACTGGTATTATATCTACTCACCGTGTTGAGCCTCCTTTGTGTTTAGTAGCATAGGATGCTTTTCTAGAATTCCTGGGAATATGGAAAAGTAATTCTATATTGAATGTTTGACTAAATGGTGATAATCCATGGGGATGGAGATACTAGAATTTAAAGGTGATGTGAATCTTAAAAGGAACAGATGATTTTGAATGTGATGCCAATTTAGTTTAATGTGGAATTGTTCATGGTTAATTAATGTTTAAAGAATTAATTAACGTACAGTGGAACTGATAAAATGATAATGGAGTAATCTAATAAAGCTGTTAAAATGTTTGTGTGCTTATAGGACACCTAGTCTTAGAAGTAGCAGCCTGGAGTCTGAGAGACGTTAGCTGCAGTTGTATCTAAGACTAGGTAATGCCCATAGTGTGGATGTGAGTTATATATATATTCTATACTTTTTGTGTTTCTATACGCTAATCCACCCTATCGGTAAGGGCAACTGACACCCCGGGGATTCTGAGCCCTGGGGGGGTGTTTTCCCCAACATTCTGATGGGAGGTCGAATGGATGACTACCCCCTTTGGCCCCGCTCTCTTCTCTTGGTAGATACTTGTTCCATGAGGCACAACGGTTAGTTACCCCATATAAGTGTGTAGAGGGCTGTAATGGCTTGTGGTTATTCACACACATATATTCTGGATATAGTATCCAATGGAATACTATAGGTGTAACGTGTATAGGATGTGATGGCTTGAGGATCCATACTCGGCGTATGTGCTATAATGGCTTGAGGTATAATACCCAATGTATGATACATGTCATGCGGGATGTGGTTGCTCCCAGAACATACCTGGTTACTTTTGGTTGGGAGGATGGTGTGGTGCTTCGCCCAGGTGTCTGCGGGAAAGCCTTCGTGGTGCATGAGGTGCAGATTGTGGAGCTTAGCCCAGGTGTCTGCGGGCAAGCATTGGAGAGAGATGCACATGACGTATGTCATTGGGGCAAAGCGGAAAACCAGTGGGGAAGTAGTAGCGGGGTACCCTTGATATTATTTATTATATGCTACATTCTTGTATGCGTTACTTGGTTAGAGTATCCATGGTGAGGTTGGGAACTTAGTATACCTGTTTAGGTGAAGAGTTAGTTTCACTTGTTGTTCATTGGGCTTTAGCATGTTTTCTTTACTTTTGCACGAGAGGCTTGGGGAGGATCCTACTGAGTAAACTGTTATACTCACCCTATGTACATATAAACTGTTTTTCAGGTCACTTGGAGGAGGTTGGAGCTCAAGCTGGTTACTACTAGCTTGTGGTTGGAGGAGGAGCTGTTCGGGCTTGTGGTCGCTGTCGTTTTAATTTCTTTTGGGTACTTTTAGTTTCCCCTTTCAGTTGTAGTACTTTTGCATGACATTTCATATATGTACTTGTATTTCTTTTATATTTCAGTTCTGAGTTGGATTTGATTGGAGTCTATTATATCTCTCTCTTATACATGTGTTCTCTTAGAGGTTAATGCCTCCCATTTGTGTGTTTATTATACCCTCGGTGCTAGTCGCCATCCCGGGGCCTACTAGAGGCAGGACTCGAGGGTCATTATCTCTCTTCTCACATTTCCGGCCCAGGAGGGGTACACTTTGTGGGGAGGGGGTCGTGAAACCTTATGATAAAAATTTTGTGATAAAGACATCAAAATGAAATTTCTATCCTTTCCATAGACTTCTATATTTCTCTTATATGCAAAGGTATTTGGGGAATATTTATCAATAGGTGGATACCCAATAGTAGGGGCAAAAAAACTTCTAGGCCAAGATATAGGAGATACTGAATCATCCTAATTTTCTATTAATAATACTTTTTTCTCTCAATTGTAGGAATTCCTCTACTATTGATAGAATTGATATTACCCATGATAAGGATTCAATAAAGGGAACTTTCTTTTAATACTAATTGATGTTCTAATGGATAAAATAACAATTGAGAGGGGGGGGGGGGTGAATTTGTTTTTTAATTTTTATAAGATTAATTTTTTTCAAAAATGTAACACCTAAAACCTATTAATATTTATTTACTTATCATCTTTTAATAAATATTTATGCATTAAAAATTAGTAAATCAAGTAAATCACACAATATTTACAAGGTTGGAACTCAGTGTGAGAACCTACATCCTTTCCATAGCCACTCTTATGGGTCTATAAAAATAAAATTTTATGAATAACTGAATAAAACTAATGAAAAATCCCATTAGAAACCCTCTACTTATTGATAATAATGGTTATACTAAATCCCATCAGTTTACATTGCTTTATTATAAAACAATTGATCCAAACAAAGGAATAAAGACTTCTGTTCCACGTTGTACCAATCCTCAGTCCGATTTGGAAGGATTTAATTTTCTCAATCTAATTAGTCTATATCTGATTATCACAACAAGAAGGACTCAATACAATGAACCCATTATCAATCTTACAAAATGAAACGCCACTAAAATTATAAATATGATATTTCTCAGTCTGATTGAATCAATTTGATCTTATCAATCCAATCGACTCAATATATTCTTCTCAATCTGATTGACTCAATACGATCTTCTCAATCCGATCAATATTCTCAATCATATCGAATGAATAATATATTCTCTATATGATCTTTCTAAATCTGGTAACCAATTATTTAATTGACTGTTCCTCCTCATGAGATCTCTAGACGAGAATGAATTTCACTTCATTTCTTCAGTGCTCTGCCTTTTCCTCTTGTGTGAAAGTTCTTAAATGAATGAATGAAGTGAGAAAGTATTTTAGGCAACTCATAAACCAAAATAGGGAAACATGAAAACTTTCACCACTTCCTCAAATTTCAAAAAACTCCAAAAATCTATATAAGGACCACTCCTTAAAACATTAGATAGTCTTGAATTAAATGAATAATTCTCATTGAGGATCTATTCAGGTTTAGAGTTTTAGAGAATTAGGACATAACTATTATATCTCAAAAGATTACCAATGAGAGACTTCTAATAATTTTCCATTTTTTTCATAAAATAAAAACTCTTAAAAAGAAAGATGTCTAGTTCCATGTTTTATACAACATGTCCATCCTTGACCCCATCCATGACCCTATTCCTCTTTAAGTCCTGTGGGAAACATTTCAAAAACTTGGGATGAGCATAAAAAGCTCAGTAAGGGATATAAAAATATAGAAAGAAAACATTAGTCCATGTATACATAAGAATCAATGAAAACATAATTTACTCATAAAACATAGGCACTTAACATACCTATTGAAATATTAAGATTTATGAATAAATCATAGAAATCATAAGACAAAAAGGTAACTTGAGGCATTCATAACATTCTTAAGGAGGGAGTAACCCTCATGGTTATATTTGGAATACCCATAACAGTATATTCCCTAAATCTCTATAGAGAAACCATAAATTTTAGCTCCTTCGCGTTACCCAATGCATTGGAGAGCTATCTCGGGCACACCCGCCCTTCGTTTATCACGGAACCACCCGACTTCATAAACAATTCCCAAGAACCATAAAATAATCGTATCACATAAAACATGCATAAAGGAAACATAAAATTTCCATATTTCAATCACAAAATATCAATACAACACGCTCATATAATCAAAACATTATCAAACCATTTTCAATACCAAAATAAAATAAAATTAAAACATGTTATTTATTTTTCATTTATGAACATTAGGTCTTGTAGAGGAAGCCGGAACTCAAATAATGGTAACAATGGTGGAGAAGTTGTTGTCACCACATACATAAGACAAAAACATTCCTTTTTTAATTTAGTAAAACGATTCATGTAAAAATATTCCTTTTTAATAAAATTAAAAGTCAAAAGGGGTTTATTATACAACTAATAAAAGAATAACATATATAAATTGAAGTATGCCTCAACGAAAGGAGATTCAGACGAATTCCCTTACAAAGACGGTATCCGTAGATTAAGGATAAATCAATTACATAATTATGTTTGAAAAATATAAATACACCCAATATAAGTGGATATTAAGTGTAAAAAATTCAGAGTTCATCCACAAATATTCATAGCACGACATAATCAAGAAGTAGAGGTTTAACTTAAAGAATTGAAATTGGGTTTAGAAGTTCCTTTACAGAAATTTGACCGCCTACGATGTCACTTTAAAATTCAAAAAATGAGTTGATGAGAGATAAAAAGTGTATCTCATCACTTGGACATAAAATTTACAGAAATAAGTATATATAAGAACATATCCCAACATAAGAAGTGTAAATTAAAACACCTAAAAAAATAATACTTTTTAAAAAGAAGAGAGTGAAAGGTTCCCTTACCAATTTGGTAACCTACGAAACATACACCCCAAGAAATAAGGACTATACAATGTTGATGTAAATACCCATAAATGTATATATGTTACTCAAAGAGTATAATAATGGTTAGTAAATACACCACTCAAAGGAGATAGTGGAAAATATAGCATAAATCTCACGGGAATAAAAAGTGAGGCACTACTGGAAAACGGGCCTATACCCACGGTTCTTGAAAACCGTGGGTATAGTGATAATATGAGGACCTATACCCACGGTTTTGTCAAAACTGTGGGTATAGATTAATTTTAAAGACCAATACCCACGGTTTTTTCCAAACTGTGCGCCTAGAGTTTTTTTAGATGACTTATACCCACAGTTCTTCAAAACCGTGGGTATTGGGGTATTTTTTTGAAGACATATACCCACGGTTTTAAAGAAACGTGGGTATACCTTTACCACCATAAGGCGGGAAAAAAAATACGTGAGACAATGAAAAAAAATTTGTCGGGAAGAAAATCTTTATTAATATAATTTTGCGGATATAAATAATAAATAACAATAACATTCTAGGTTAGTCGGTTAATGCGCTGTTTCTTATATCTCCCGGTCCTGGGATCAAATCTCAGCGTTGTTTTTTTATAATATATAACTATTATTAATAAAATTACACAAATATATATGTATATATATATATTCAGTAAAATATCTCCGCAGCTCGGTTGGTTAGGCTTGGTGTTGGCTTTCGGTAGGTCGTTGGTTCGACACCCCGCATTGTCCATTTTCAAACACGCGTCCTCGATTTTCAAGGCCCGCATTTTCAATTTTCAAATACTGCGCGTGTATAATATTAATATATATATTAATAGATATATATTATTATAACAAATGAAATTGACAGCTCCACTGGTTCGTTGGTGGTGTGCGGCTGGGAGGTGGTTTGTGAGGTGCGGGTTCGAATCCCTGCAGAAACTGATTTTTGAATTTTAATACCCGACGGTTTTCAAACTGTGGGGACTGTTGTGTGCCACGTTGGAACAACGTACTCCATGCTTTGAGAAGCCTATACCCATGGTTCAGAAAAACCGTGGGTATAGGTTGAGACCCCTATACCGATGCCGTTCCAGCCCACGGTTCACAAAACCGTGGGTATAGGTTATACCCACAGTTTTTGGGTCTATACCCACGTTTTTGAATCGTGGGTATAGGTTGTTTTTTCAGTCGTGAGATAAAAACCCCTTACCTCGTTGTAATATATTGATCTGTATGACCAAAAGATAATAAGAACCAAATAAATAACAAAATACCATGAATATAGATAGAATCATGGTAATATATTTCAAATTTCATTACACAATACACCTCATGTAATAAATAAGTGGCGAACAATGGAAATCTCACGGAATTAAAAGCGAGATAAGAAATCCCTTACCTCAAGTCTGACTTTTCTTTTTCGTTTCTTTATATTCCTGAATAATAAACCTTGGTTAATTTATAATTTCTTAAGGACTTCCTTTAAAGTTTATTATTCAATTCATATAACATATTATCATGTTATAATAATTAGTTAATTATGTGAGTTCATATCATACGTTATGTAGATGTTCGGTACATGAGTCAAAAATGAACTTGTTTGAAGAGAATTGTCCATGTAGTTATAAGTACGTCATATCCAAATTGATGTTCCTGATTTAAATATCTTATATATCAAGTATATATGTATTTAATAATATTCCATAATGTTTGGAGATAATAAATGAAATGTACTGTTCATGGAGATGGCAGGTCGTACGTACGTATGAACGCTACTTTAATTTTTTTGTCACGTTAATGGAATTTTAAACTAAATGAGACATAGATATATTATAATTCTAGTATAATATATATGTTATATAGGTAACATAAGTTCATTAATTACATTATTTATAAATTCAATGTTTGGCATGAACGAGTCACATCACTTGATGGGGCGGTTGTCCACACTTCCTCATATGAAATTATCACGTTTTCACAACATGCAAAGCATAAAGGTATGTTTTAAATATAAAATACAGAATCATAGAGAGGACATAAATATAATCTATATCATATATAAATATAGTTCCATCATAATGGCCACCATGAGAGGTGTTAAAAGAAGATTGAACAATCATCGTTTCGTGAGGCAGAAATTCGCCACCCACAGAAACAATATGTTCTTTAACCATTAAATAGAGGTGTGTATAAGTGTAGGTTGAATCCATATCATAACAACATCCTAGTATATTGAGGATACTGGTGTTATCATGGGATCAAATAATAAGAAGATAGTGGCGAGTGAAGGAGGAAAATAAAAGAAAGAAACTCGAGAGAAGACATTACCTCTAAATCGGGTAACACTTTTTTTATTGAGACAAAGGCTTCCTTGGAAAGACTTATGCCCAAAGTGAGGATTCTATGAGTAATAGAAGGATTTGGAGAGATAATATGAGCAGAGGTTGGATGAGCTAAGGGATTGAGATGTAACACCCGAGATTTTTATGAGAAATATTTGGTTTTTATGTTATATAAATCATCAAAGGAATCATTCACTACACACAACACTAGCTTGGCTTGATTTACACGCAACCAAGGCCTTCCTCGATAGCTTTCGTTGTACGCAATACTGAGTTTCATTAAACAATGATATGCTATTAAAATATTATTAAAACTAACCATTATGAATAGTAATACCCACTTTTTGAAATTTTATAAATTTTATCTTTCAAAATGGACTTCATTTTTGGATTTGGAATATCGAAATTAGCCCAGGGTGACATTTTGGTATTTTCTGAAAATTTCAATTTTTGATGAATAGTGAAAACACTGGGTTACTATTTAAAAACCGAATTTTTATTTAAATAATCATTTATTTTATTTAAATTTATTTTAGGTAAAAATTGATACATAATACCTATATAAGTTCAAATTAATTCATTGGAGTCATTTTATAATAATTTTAGGTATATAAAAATTTTATTGAACTTTTCACCGTCTTTTACCCACCTCTTAGGAGAATTTGCAAATTCACATAAAACGTAAATTTTCCTCTTCTGTGAGTAGAATTTTGAAACTCCGAGAGACACAGTTAAAATCAAAGACTAAACTGTGGTTCAATGAGATGAAAATAATTTTTGGTGAATAGTAACTTTTTACTTTTTTTTCCACAGTTAAAAGTAAATAGGGTAATTAAGGGTGAAAATGATATTATTATTACCTAACACATGTTCTAATTATATTGGATAAGTGTAATTCGACCAAAAACAACTTTAGGAATAAAATATGACCATTTAGTCCCACTTGGATTAGATTAGGACATTTAATATTATTTTATTTAAGGAATAGTTAAAATAGTTAAAATCAAAGATTAATAACTAAAACATTTTAAATATAGGGTTATACATAAGATAAATTCGACTATAAATATTCATTAGAACTCCAAAATGATTTCCTATATAATAGTATTTTATTTATAATTTTTAGACATTAAATAAGTTAATTTATTTATGACACAATGATGATGCAGAAATTATCTTTTTAATGAAATATTAACATAATTGATGTTATAAATACTCAAATAAATGTAATTTGAGACTTTTTATGAATTCCACTAATTTTATAGGTTAATATGACATACATTTATTTATTTAATTAAATGGTTTTGAACTAATCATGTTGTTATGATTTTTACAAAAGTCAAGTACCAAATAGTGTCAAAATTGACAAAAAATAGTTTTTAAAACAAATATTATATTCTTAATTGTTCTTTTATTCTTAAAAATATAAGTTTCAGAAAAATGAATTAGATAAGGTTATATATATTATTAATAAACAACTTGGTGTTCATGTGGCTTGCTATAATAAGTTTATTAACCTTAAAGTGTAAGAAAACAAGAAGACACTGTAAAAGTAAAATTATTTAACTTAAAGTTAAATCTAAATGATAAGGTTAAAATAAAAACCTAAACTTGTATAAATTATATTATATGAGATTATTTCGACCCTTCCCCACCTTATATTCGAAATAAATTAATTTTGAGCTATTAAAAACCGAATATGACTTTATAATAAAATAATATTTTTTTTCCAAAGGTGCCCCTCTTCTCCCTTATAAAAGGGCACCTCATCCCTCTCTTCCTCACACTACTTTGAGTCTTCAAGATCGTCCAAACCCTGCCAATTTCTCTTTTCAACTTCACTAGAAACATCCTAGAGATTTTTGTTTTCTTCATAGACCATCTTTAGTGCCCAAAGAGGAGGTTAAGAAGAGGCGCTTCAAAGAAGAGGTAATGTCCGTTACAGATTCTTTCAACATTATTTATTCTTCTAATTATTCTTCTTTAGTTGTTTCATTATGAAGTAATAACATCAGTATCACTCATACACTGATATGTTATTATAATTATGAAACAACCCAATTTCATCTTCTATCCATCCTATGGAAAATGAAATCACCGCGCATGCGTATGTACGGAATACCGTCTCCACACCGTGGTGTAATCTATTTTCCACCACCACCTTACTTGGATGTGTATAATGGTGTAGAGAATAACAATATATGATTATTGTAAAGTTATATTGATTCTGAAATAGTATACATACACTCCAATACAATTCCACGATCATGATAACGATATCATCGCTCATGCGTACGTACGGAATACCGTCTCCACGATGTGATGAGACTCGTTCCACATGATCTTCATTGAATAATGACTATATAAATGAATTTAATGAATAAATATGATATATATTACACTAATAACATTCTTTAAATGAGGTATCTATAAACTAAAAATAATAATAAGAATTTATTCGACAAAGCATGCATAAGAACAAAAATTAATAAACACCCAAATAACAAGTATCAATGAAATATTACTAATAAGAAGCTAAGAATATGACCATATGTGATATCATAACAATGTGTATGATTCATGAATAAGTAAATGAAATTATTTAAATTATTATACAGGAGGTTCAGACACTTACGAAGCAAATCAGACCTAAGGTAAGGGAAAATATCGCAATCTCATTTTTATCCGAGATTGTTTATACTTCAGAATTTACTGGGGAATATTTATCATCCACATCCATGTTTCCTCAAAATGTAATATTATTTATATCCTAATTCAATTGTTTAAATCCAATTTTACCCTTTGGTGAGTTTTTAGTAAAAGATATGAAAGCAATCTTTTGTCGTTTTTCGTACGAGGTACTTTTTGACTTTTCCGGCTAAAGTACGAGACGAATGTTTTTTTAACTTATACGGATAGAATGAAATTTTAGAACATTATTTCCATGAAGATTCCTTTAATAGTTTTCATGTTTATTTTTAATCAACTTCTTTTAGTTTAAAATTGTAAGATATTTTAAGAAAGGAAAAATGTTTTTGAAGTAGAAAGGATATTTTCCCCAAGAATGGAGTTCAAGCATTTTATCAAAATTATTTTCCATCTAAGATAATATAGGGTTCTATTTCTATCCCTATTTTTACACTGATTTGATTATGTTATGATGGAATTATTTTAATGATGTACTTTTAACTTATGATGACATGATGTTTAATAATCCCATTTTTTATTACATGGGTTATGCTATGATATATGATTTATGATTTTGTGGCACACATAAGAATGGATTAATTATGAGATGGGTGGGACCTATATCTCCCTCCAATGCATTGGGTAAAGATTTATATCTCATGAGATAGACATGGCTGGAACGACAGGTTAATCCGGTTCAGTGAAACAGGACTGAAACGAGGAGTGAACTCGGTTCAGAAATGGACTTTGTCCACTAAGATAGTCTTGGAAATGAGTCTTGACTACTAAGAAATGATTCTCTATGATTATGTGTGTATGCCACAAAGTTTCATGTTTTATGTTATGATTATTGGGATTACATTTCACTACTATGATTTATCCCATGTTTTGAAATTATGATTTCTTTTACAGGTTAAGATTTACAAAATGTTATGTTCTTATGAATATAATGTGATTGGTATTTCTTTTGTTTACCCATACTGAGCATTTGAGATCACCCTTTTGTATATTTTCTTTCCCCAGGTCAGGAAGAAGGTTATTAAGTAGGATATGCCAAAAGGGACTCTAGATATGATGAAATAAATGGGAGACAATGTAGATGCTTTATGAACCAGTTGTTTATGTTTCCTAGTTTCTAAAGACACTATACCTATACGGTCCTTTCATGGTTTTGTTATATGTTATAATAAGTGTGCTTCAATTTTGAAGCAATAACAACGTACGAAAAGTATGGGTCATTATAGTTGGTATCATAGGAAGGCTAGAGTCAACCTTTGGAAACTAGGATGTGAAAGCCTTAGTAAGAACCCTAAGGATATATCTAAGCATAGAACACAATCTTAGTGTTTTAGAAATGGACATGAATATCCTAAGATATAACATTAAGTGTAAAATTTTGTTCTTGATTTTGTGGTTTTCCTGTTATAATTTGTGTTGCCCACACTATTCTTCTTGGGTTTAGTCAATGGATGGAACCTAAAGGAACCGTGTTAACGCGGAATGCGACAGACAATGCAATGATTGTCCCCCTGAGCAACCAAACGTTATGGGAGCTGGAATGAAAAATCTTGTAGCCATGCTCACACAACTTTCTCAAGCTATGAATCATGCAGGACTTCCAAAGGAGCAAAGGAAGGAGCAACATTCTGTTGAATCCTTCACGAGGAAGCGTCCACCTTCATTCAGCGGGTATACTGATCCATTAGTTGCTGAACAATGGATCAGTACTACTAAAAAGATATTTTCAGTTCTTTAATGTTCTGAACATGATAAAGTTATCTTAGCAGTATATCATTTGGAAGGTGATGCTGATCAATGGTGGGATCTTATTAAGAATATGAGGAAAAGGAATGAAATTGAGTCCATGGAATGGGACGAGCTCAAGAACTTATTTTTCAATAAGTACTTCCCTCATATTCTTCGAACACAGATGGAGAAGGAGTTTATTGAACTGAAGCAAAAGGATGATGAATCAGTTGGTACCTACGAAGAAAATTTTACAAGACTTGCAAGGTAAGCTTCTGGGATTATTATCGAACCTGAGAGTATGATCAATCAGTTCTTTAGTGTCTTGAAACCAAGTCTTCGAAGGGCGTTATCCATAAGGGACTTCAATAGCTATGAGGAAATCGTTCGATGTGCTCTCAAGGTTTAGATGAAGATTGGAGTAACCCATCAGTCATATGGGTTTGATAAGAAGAGGAAAATGGAATTAAAAGGAAAATCTAAAGAGCACATTGAAAAGAAGATGAGTTTTCCCTTATGCTCAATGTGTAGAAATAAACATGGATGGAGTTGTCTTAAATGGACAAGTAAATGTTTCAAATGTGAAAAGGAAGGTAATCGGGCATTTGAATGCCGCAATGATGGGAAGAAGATGTCTAGTGATGTGAATAAAGAAAAGGCTACACAGATTGCACCTCCTACACTTCAATGTTACAAGTGCAAGGAAATGGGGAATTATGCCAATCAATTCCCTAATCCAAGGGTTGTTGATGATGATCAACGTCAACAAACTCTTAAGGCTAAAGACAAAGGAAAGTCACATGCAATTTCTATCAGCAATGTGGAGTATGATAACGAAGTGGTGAAAGGTACACTTAGCATCCACTCTAAAGTAGAAAATGTTTTATTTGATTCTGGATCCACCCACTCTTTTATTTCTGAAGAATTTTCTAAGGGTATCACCATATTACCTCAACAATTAGATGTTGAGTTAGCTGTGACAACTCATAATGGCAAAAAAATTGCATCAAAAGTTTATAATTCTTCTCCGATTGAAGTTTGTGGGAAATTACTTCCTAGAAATCTTCTGATCCTTCCTATAGTAGAATTTGATGTGATTCTTAGTATGGATTGGCTTTCTTTATATGGAGCTCATATCAATTTACAAAGAAGGGAAGTCACATTTCATATTCCAGATCAATCTATGATCGTCTATCGATGCAAGGATGAACATAACCTTCTAGTGGAAATTGCTTCCATCTTATGGGTCTTGATTCCACTAAATGATGGTTATTTATCTCAAATGGTTGGAGAGAAACTTAGGATTAAGAATATTCCCATTGTACGAGAGTTTGATGATGTCTTTCCGGAGGAATTTCCTCGTCTTCCACCAAATCGTGAAGTTGAGTTTTCAATAGAACTCGTACTGGGTGCTTTACCTATTTCAAAGACACCTTACAGAATGGCCCCAATTGAGTTGCAGGAATTAAAGAAGCAACTTCAAGAGAATCTTGAAAAGGGATTCATACGCCCTAGTGTGTCACATTGGGGAGCACCTGTTCTGTTTTTTAAAAAGAAAGATGGATCAATGAGACTCTGCATTGATTATCGAGAACTTAACAAGATCACTATCAAGAACAAATATCCTCTCCCACGCATTGATGACTTATTTGGCCAACTATGCGGAGCTCAATACTTTTCCAAGATTGATCTTCATTCTGGGTATCATCAATTAAGGGTCAAAAGGGAGGATATACCAAAGACAACTTTTCATACAAGGTATGGACACTATGAATTTATAGTGAGGCCATTTGGTCTTACTAATGCCCCGACTCTCTTCATGGATCTAATGAATAGAGTCTTTAGAGACTATCTTGATCAGTTTGTGGTAGTCTTTATAGACGATATTCTTGTATATTCAACGAGAAAGGAAGAATATAATGATCACTTGAGAATTGTATTGAAGACCCTGAGAAAGGATAAGCTTTATGCCAAATTTACTAATAGTGAATTTTGGATTCAAAAAGTTTCATTTTTGGGTCACATAATCTCAAAAGAGGGGATATCTGTGGATCCAGAAAAAACAGAGTTTATTGAAAGATGGTTGAGACCAACAACAGTAACTGAGATCCAAAGATTTCTTGGTTTGGCTAGATATTATCAATGTTTTGTGAAAGATTTTTCATGATTATCTAATCCACTCACCAGGTTGACTCGGAAAGGAGTTAAGTTTGTGTGGATAGAGGAATGTGAAGAGAATTTCAAGGAGTTGAAAAGAAGGTTATCCAGTGCACCTATACTCACCCTTCATTTTAGTGGAGAAAGGTTTGTGATCTATAGTGATGCATCCAAGAAGGGGCTGGGGTGTTTTCTTATGCAAAATGATATGGTGATAGCTTATGCCTCACGACAGTTGAAAATCCATGAGCAAAATTACCCAACTCATGATTTGGAGTTAGCTGCGGTAATCTTTTCATTAAAGATTTAGAGGAATTATCTTTATGGTGAAAGGTGTGATATTTATACTGATCACAAAAGTTTAAAGTATATTTTCACACAAAAGGAGCTGAATATGCACCAAAGAAGATGGTTGGAGATGATTAAGGATTACGACTGCTCAATTCATTATCACCCAGGGAAAGGAAACAAGGTGGCATATGCATTAAGTCGAAAAGACCATACTATCTTATCCATGATGAGGATCACAAAAGATCCAATATTTATGGATTTACAAAAGATGTATCATTGAATTATAATGTAAGGGGAAAAATATTATCTTTCTCAAATGAATTTCCAACCATCTATACATGTGAAGATTAAAGAGGCACAGAATGAAGATGTAGAGTTATAAAAGAAGGTGAGAAATTTTCATGAATTCAACCTTGATTGTGATGGGATAATAAAGTTCAGGAATCGGGTTTGTGTTCCTCCCATCCTAGAATTAAAGAAGGAGATACTGGATGAGGATCATAGTTCTTCATTCTATATTCATCCTAGAAGCACAAAGATGTATTTGGACCTGAAAGAGTACTTCTGGTGGGATGGCATGAAAAGAGATGTTGCTGAATATGTCTCTCGATGCTTCGTTTGTCAGCAAGTTAAAGCTGAGAGACAGAAGTATAATGGGATGTTACAACCATTACCCATACCCAAATGGAAATGGGAAAACATCACTATGGTCTTTGTCACTGGACTTCCTAAAACACCCAAAGGCAATAATTCTATTTGGGTCATAGTTGATCGTCTTACAAAGTCTGCACACTTCATTACAACTAGAGAGGATTTCTCTCTGGATCAGCTTTCCATGATATATGTAAAGGAAGTGGTAAGATTGCATGGAGTACCACTTTCCATTATATCTGATCAGGATCCAAGGTTTACCTCAAAGTTCTGGTGAAGTCTTCAGCATACTCTAGATACAGAGTTGAGTTTCAGCACTTCTTATCATCCTCAGACAGACGGTCAGTCTGATAGGACAATTCAAACTCTAGAAGATATGTTGAGAGCCTACTCTATGGATTTCAAAGGTAGTTGGGATCAACACCTAACTTTGGTGGAATTTGTTTTGTAATAATAGCTTTCACTCCAGTATTCAGATGGCTTATTATGAAGCTCTCTATGGAAAGAAATGCAGGACTCCAACTTGTTGGGATGAAGTTGGGGAAAGAAAGCTATTAGGACCTGATCTTGTTGATGAGATGGAAGAAAAGGTCAGATCTATTCAACAACACATAAGAGCAGCTCAGAGTCGACAAAAACGTTATGTCGAAAAACGAAGAAAAGACCTAGAGTTTGAAGTGGGTGATAAAGTGTTCTTACGAATATCTCCTTGGAAGAGAGTAATGAGATTTGGAAAGAAGGGAAAGCTGGGCCCTAGGTATATCATTCCTTTAGAAATACTGGATCGTGTTGGGAAGGTAGCTTACAGATTTACGCTTCCACCAAATCTCTCTCAAGTTCATGATTTGTTCCATGTATCTCTCCCGAGAAAGTACATACCCAATCCTTCACATGCACTCAGCTCAGAAGTTGTATCGTTGGAGCAAGATCTTTCTTATAAAGAACAATCGATAAAGATTATGGATTGTAGTGAAAAAGTCCTACGGAACAAGACCACTCTCTTGGTGAAAGTTTTATGGAGGAACCACCAATTAGAAGAAGCTACATGAGAGCTTGAGGATATGATGAGGGAGAGGTATCCTCATTTGTTTGTAACAAAGTGACGAGTTTTGAGGGAAAAATCATTTTAAGGGGGGTAAAATGTAACAACCGAGATTTTTATGAGAAATATTTAGTTTTTATGTTATATAAATCATCAAAGGAATCTTTCACTACACACAACACTCTCTTGGCTTGCTTTACACGCAACCTCGACCTTCCTCGATAGATTGCGTTGTACGCAATACCGAGTTTCACTAAACAACGATATGCTATTAAAATATTATTAAATCTAGCCGTTATGAATAGTAATTCCTACTTTAAAAATTTTATAAATTTATCTTTCAAAATGGACTTCATTTTTGGATTCGGAATATCGAAATTATCCTAGGGTGAAATTTTGGTATTTTTCTGAAAACTTTCAATTTTTGATGAATAGTGAAAACACTAGGTTACTATTTAAAAACGAAATTTTTATTTAAATAATTATTTATTTTATTTAAATTTATTTTTGGTCAAAATTGATACATAATACCTATGTAAGTTCAATGTAATTAATTGGAGTTATTTTATAATAATTTTAGATATATAAAAATTTTATTGTACTTTTCACCGTCTTTTACCCACCTCCTAGGAGAATTTGAAAATTTACATAAAACTTAATTTTACCGCTTCTGTGAGTGGAATATAGAAAATCCGGAAGACACAGTTAATATCAAGGACTAAAATGTGGTTCAATGAGATGAAAATAATTTATGGTGAATAGTAAGTTTTTACTTTTTTTTACCACGGTTAGAAGTAAATAGGGTAATTAAGGGTAAAAATGATATTATTATTACCCTAACACATGTCCTAATTCTATTGGATAAGTGTAATTCAACCAAAAACAACCTTAGGAATAAAATATGACCATTTAGGCCCACTTAAATTTAATATTATTTTATTTAAAGAATAGTTAAAATAGTTAAAATCAAAGTTTAATAACTAAAAAAATTTTAATATAGGTTTATAAATAAGATAAATTCGACTATAAATATTCATTAGAAAGCTAAAATTATTTACAACGTAATGGTGTTTCATTTATAATTTTTAGACATTAAATAATTTAATTTATTTATGTCACAATGATGATGCATTAATTATCTTATTAATGAAATATTAACATAATTGATGTTATAAATACTCAAGTAAATGTAATTGGAGACTTTTTTTGAATTACACTAATTTTATAGGTTAATATGACATATTAGTATTTATTTAATTAACTTTTTTAGAACTAATCATGCTTTCATGATTTTCACAAAAATCAAGTACCAAATAGTGTCAAAATTGACATAAAATTGTTTTTTAGAAATATTATATTATTAATTGTTCTTTTATTGTAAAAAATATAAGGTTCAGACAAATTACTTATATAAGGTTATATATATTAATAATAAACAACTTAGGGTTTGTTTTTCTTTTTATATTAAGTTTATTAACCTTATAGTGTAAGAAAACAAGAAGACACGGTAAAAGTAAAATTATTTAACTTAAAGTTAAATCTAAATGATAAGGTTAAAATAGAAACCTAAACTTGTCTTAATTATATTGGATGAGATTATTTCGACCCATCTCCACCTTAGCTTAGAAATAAATCAATTTGGAGCTATTAAAAACCGAATATGACTTTATAATAAAATAATATTTCCAGTTTTTCCAAAGGTGCCCCTCTCCTCCCTTATAAAAGGGCACCTCCTCCCTCTCTTCCTCACACCACTTTGAGCCTTCAAGATCGGCCAAACCCTGCCAATTTCTCTTGTCCACTTCCCTAGAAACATCTTAGAGGTTTTTTTCTTCTTCAAATACCATCTTTAGTTCCCAAATAGGATGTTTAGAAGAGGTGCTTCAAAGAACAGGTAATGTCTCTTACCGATTCTTTCAACTTTATTTCTTCTTCTACTTATTATTATTTAGTTGTTTCATTATGAATTAATAAAATCAGTATCACTCATATACTGATATGTTATTATAAGTATTAAACAACCCTATTTCACCTTTTATCCATCCTACGGAAAATGAAATCACCGCGCATGTGTACGTACGGAATACCGTCTCCACGCCGTGGTGTAATCTGTTTTCCACCACCACATTACTTGGATGTGTATAATGGTGTAGAGAATAACTATATATGATTATTGTAAAGTGATATTGATTATGAAATAGTATACATACACTCCAATACAATTCCATGATCATGGGAACGATATCATCGCTCGTGCGTACGTACGGAATACCGTCTCCACGATGTGATGCGACTCGTTCTACATGATCATCATTGCATAATGATTATATAAATGAATTTAATGAATAAATATGATATATATTACACTAATAACATTCTGGAAATGATGTATCTATAACCTAAAAAGAAGAATAAGAATTTATTCGACAAAACATGCATAAGAACAAAAAGTAATAAACACCCAAATAACAAGTAGCAATGAAATATTACTAATAAGAAGTTAAGAATATGACCATATATGATATAATAACAATGAGTATTATTCTGGAATAAGTCAATGGCTTTATTTAAATCATTATACAGGAGGTTCGGACACTTACGAAGCAAATCAGACCTAAGGTAAGGGAAAATCTCACAATCTCATTTTTATCCGAGATTGTTTATACTTGAGAATTTACTGGGGAATATTTTTCATCCACATCCATGTTTCCTCAATATATAATATTATTTCTATCCTAATACAATTGTTTAAATCCAATTTTACCCTTCTGTGAGTTTTTAGTAAAATATATGAAAGGAATATTTTGTCGTTTTTCATACGAGGTACTTTTTGACTTTTTCGGCTAAAGTTCGAGAAGAATGTTTTTTTAACTTATACGGCCTGAATAGAATTTTAGAACATTATTTCCATGAAGCTTACTTTACAAGTTTTCACATTTATTTTTAATAAACTTCTTTTAGTTTAAAATCTTATGACATTTTAAGAAAGGAAAAATGTTTTTGAAGTAGAAAGGATATTTTCCTCAAGAATGGAGTTCAAGCATTTTATCAAAATTATTTTCCATCTAAGATAATATAGCGTTCTGTTTCAATCCCTATTTGTACATTGATTTGATTACGTTATGATGGAACTATTTTTATGATGTCATTTTATCTTATGATGGCATGATGTTTAAGAATCCCATTTTTTATTACATGGGTTATGCTATGATGTATGATTTATGATTTTGTGGCACACATAAGAATGGTTTCATTATGAGATGGGTGGGACCTATATCTCCCTCCAATGAATTAGGTAAATATTTATATCTCATGAGATATACATGGTTGGAACGGCCGGTTAATCCGGTTCAGTGAAACTGGACTGCAATGAGGAGTTAACTCGGTTCAAAAATGGACTTTGTCCGCTAATATAGTCTTGGAAATGAGTCTTGACTACTAAGAAATGATTCTCTATGATTATTTGTGTATGCCACAAAGTTTCATGTTTTAAGTTAGGATTAGTCGGATTACATTTCACTACTATGATTTATCCCATGTTATGAAATTATGATTTCTTTTGCAGGTTAAGATTTCCAAAATGATTTGTTCTTATGAATATGATGTGATTGATATTTCTTTTGTTTACCCTTAATGAGCATTTGAGCTCAACCTTTGGTATGTTTTCTTTCCCCAGGTCAGGAAGAAGGTTATTAAGTAGGATATGCCAAAAGGGACTCTAGACGAGATGAAATAAATGGGAGACAATGAAGATGCTTTATGAACCAGTTGTTTATGTCTCCCAGTTTCTAAAGACACTATACCTATATGGTCCTTTCATGGTTTTGTTATATTTTGTAATAATTTTGCTTCAATTTTGAATCAATAACAATTTATGTAAAGTATGGGTCATTATATGAGAGGTATTGGTAAGGGGGTAGAGGTGGGGGCCTTTAATAAGAGGGAGGAGGGTCACTTTTGGAAAGTCTTGAAATGTTACTTTATTATAAAATGTTTTTTGGATTTTAAAGGTCCCACAATGATATATTTTGATGATACGGTGATAAGGGTTCGAAATAAACCCATCCAATAGGTTATCTATAAGTGTAAGTCTTATATTTTACCTTATATTTTCATTTTATTTAAATCGTTCATTAATGAGGTAATCCCTGCATCATCACGATGTCATAAATAAATTTATTTATTTAATGTCTAAAAATTATAAAACAAAATACCATGATGTAGTAAAAAATTTTATATTTCAAATGAATATTTATTGTATAAGATATCATATATGTAAACAAAATTAAAATTGTTTTACTGAGGATATACAAACCTTTTTATATTTCTCTTCTTTTTTAAAAATAATGTCTTAAATGTCACTATCACGTCCATGTGACTTCATGGGCCCTCAAGTTCGGTAAAATATTCTCATGGTCGGAAATGACTCAAAAAAGAGGATTTGGACACATGTTGGGGTCATTTTTTATTATTATGATATTATTTTATTACCCTTAACTACCCAATTACTAATTAATCATGATAATTAAAGATAATTGTCGTTGTTACTATTCATAATTTTCAAAAACAAAAGATTATTAATTAAATAATTTAGACCCTCTGATTCTAAATGTGGAATCCATTTTACCAAATTCCAAACAAAGAAATTGCAGTAATTAATTTAAAAATAATTCTCGTTGTTAAAACTAAAGACAGGTTTTTAAGATGTAAAATCTATCAAAAGATTGATTTGTTTTTACATCCAATTTAAAATTGAAATTTCATCCAATGACCAAAATTGTATTAAATGATAAAAACATAATTAAATTACACCTTAAAACCAATTAAAATTACAATATGACTATATAATTAAATTGTATGAAAAGACAATTTTGAATTAAAATGCAATATTTTTCACTATTCATTAAAAAACGAACATTATCAGAAAAATACCAAACATTAACCCTAATATATATATTTGATATTCCAAATTCAAAAATGATTTCCATTTTAGCAAATTCAAAACATAGATGTTTCATTAATAAATTATATAGTTAATTCAGCTGTCAAAACAAAGAGCGTGTTTTTAAGAAACAATATCTATCAAAAGATTGATACTTGTTTATGTCCATTTTCAAAATGAAATTAATTATAATGACCACCATTAAATTAAATGGTAAAAATCTATTCTATTTATACTTTGAAACCAATTAAAAAGGTAATATATACATAGAAATAAATTAGATTAAAAAGGGGATTTTGAATTAAAATACAACATTTTTCACAATTCACTAAAAAATGTACTTTATCGTAAAAATACCAAAAATGTACACAAAGTAAATTTTGATGTATTTATTCTAAAGAATAATTTTATTTTTTCAAATATAACATATAAAAGTGACTGAAAGTATATTTAAAAAGGGTTTTCCATCAAAAGGCGGTTAATCGGCATTTTAAAGAATATTAGAATATTTATGCTTAAAATTGGATTCATTCACATTTTAAGCCTCTATCATTTATTGGGTAATTGTTAAAATATTTAACAAACATATATAATCATTTTTTGGTTAGTTCTATTCATTCCTACCAGTACAATGGTTAGGCGTTTACTACCATTTAAAATAATATTATTATATTATTCGTGTGCAATGTAAGATTTTAGAGGAACTCGTTGTTGCGTATTGGGTATGCCATCGAACATAGCATCCCATTTAAAGTAATATTAATATTTTATTCAAAAATATTAGTAAATATGAAAATGTCATATTCTATATTTACCTGGGATGTTACATCCTTCCCCCTTTGGGAAATTGCGTCCTTGTAATTTTAAAATTGGGCTCAAAAACTTCATTGAAAGTCCCACATCAAAAAAAGAGTCAGTAAAACTATCACTTTAAAAGAAAGAAAGATAAGTAAAAAGGTCCCCCGAGTTAACCCATACTAGGATTCCATGAAGGAAAACATGGATTTGGAAGAGAAAACAAAGGGTCATGTTCTGATGGAGAGTGATAGAAAATTTGTCTAGGAGAAAGATAACCACCAGAAAATCACAAACTTGCGATGGGTTAAACGGTATTTGATTCCCCAGTATGAAAAGTTAACAGACAATGTTTTTTTTAATTTACTTTTAATTGAGGAATTTATTTATGAGCTTAACTAAAACACAAGAAAACATACTTACTTGTCATGTAGACTTTCATCTCTTACTAGATTTCTTACACAAACTCATATTTTCTCTTAAAGATGAATATTTAAGATTACCTGCTCACATTATGAGTGATATAATCAACATGTAGATAATAACCTAACCCACAAAAGATGAACTATATATTTCCCATGTCTTTAGACATTAACCAAAACCAAAATTGTTAGTACAAGATCAGATAATCCCCAAAAGGATAATCCTTTATAAAAATAAATACTACTCTTAATCTCCAAAATTCATAAAAAAGAACCCAAGGTTCATGAATTACCATTAAATAAATAGCTATCCATAAAATTATTCAAAGTAATCCAAACTAGGATTGAAACCCAAAGCTCTGAAGGATTTAATCACATAGTCTTCCAAGATAAATCTTAACATTTATCTCCAAATAACACCAGTTACTCTTAAAGTTTCATTTTGAAAAGTAATTAACCTAATCACATATCCTCCATGGTATGCCAATCATTTCCATAGATAACCCAAAATCAAATTATTCTTGATTTATAAAATCATATAACTAAAAATAATTTGTCATACTAACCAGGGACTTCACATAGTCCAGTGGTAGGAAATAAATACCAATTTCACTTTGGTTGTGGGTTCGATTCTCACAGCTTCATCCGATGTGATGGGTTGTCACACGGTCTGTGTGTTGTCTTTTTTCAAAAACTATATAATTTTATAACATTCCCAAAAAGAGATAAATTCATTAAAAATAACCATAACATATTTTAACAACATAGGTTATCTAATAACTTTAGTTTTGAATCCCAAAAAGTATTAACTGGTAATTTCCTTAAATTCAAGGATCATATAAACCCAAAAGGTTTTTTATAACTATATCCACAAAACAAAGGATAATTATTTCTTGAATAAAATTTTCATATATCAAACATCAGGGTTACACATACTATAAAAATTCTTCTAATGTAATCTCATCATCAAAAGAGCCTTAATACATTTAAGAATTTCACCATCCTAAAATCTACCATAACTCTTGAATCCCTTATATGTTGACTTCTTACTCATTCAACATTCTTCATGATTCATTAACCATTCCTTTCCAACTTATTCTGAAATACTTCTTTCCTACAAACAAAATCATGAATCATATCCTAAGATTCAATAATAGGAAAACATATGTTTAGAAATAATCCATACCTTTCATTGGTCATTATCAGTTTCTTCATCCTCAATCGGAATGGTATTAGGTATTGGTAAACGAATATTTGTACGATTCTGGTGATCCCATTCCCGAAACTTCTTTGTAAGACATGTGTTTGCATAATTATCATAAACACCACATTTAAAACATTCCATTAATCCTTCAAAAAGAACATATTTCCCTTTCCTAGATTCATCAAGATGCTTACTTTTTCCATAGAAGGTTCTTGGTTTATGACATTAATTTCCACATCTATAGCATATTTTTTTCCCTTTGAAACATTTTCCTATGTATTTCTTTCCACATCTCTGAAACATAGGTTTTTGAAATTACTTACCTTTATGATTATTACCAGAACTTCCATAGGGATTTGTTTATAGAATATATGATGTCTTATGAAAATCACTAAGGTTCATGTGGTCAATCATGACTCCAGATAGTTGGTTGAGAATAACCACAAGATTTCTCATTGCAGCTCCCATATCATTCAGTTGCTCGTTCAGAAAACTGTCATAGTTTTCTTCACATCCATTGTTACTTTGGTGCCTGCTAGATCCAACCATTTAATAAAACCAAAAAGGTCAGTGTGACTATATCAGTAAAATCATCATATAATACTAAGATATAATTATTCATGTTATCTTAAACTCGTTCACTTTATCTTAAAAAACTATGACCCTTTCTTAAATCCTAACCATTATGGTAATGTCACTTAAGCATAAAGAATGACCTAACCTCTAAAGTTATCTAAACCGACCTCTGATACTAACTATAAGGACTCGTACTTCAAACATTACATAGTCTTGAATTAAATGATTAATTCTCATTGAGGATCTTTTAAGGTTTATATTTTTATATAATTAGGACATAACTATTAAGTCTCAAAAGATTACAAAGTAGAAACTTCTACTCAGTTTCCATTTTTTTTCATAAAATAAAAACTATTAAAAAGAAAGATTTATAGTTCCATGTTTTAGATAGCATGTCTTTCCTTGATCCCATCCTTGACCCTATTCATCTTTAAGTCCTATGGGAAACATTTCAAAAACTTGGGATGAGCATAAAAAGCTCAGTAAGTGTTATAAAAATACAGAAAGAAAACATTAGTCCATGTATACATAAGAATCAATGAAAATATAATTTTCTTATAAAACATAGGCACTTAACATAACTCATGAAATCATAATATTTATGAATAACTCATAGAAACCATAAGACATAAAGGCAACTTAAGGTATTCATAACATTCTTATGTAGGGAGTAACCCTCATGGTTACATTTGGAATACCCATCATAGTATATTCCCTAAATCTCTTTGGAGAAACCTTAGCATTTAACTCATTCGCGTTACCCAATAAATTGGAGAGCTATCTCTAGATCTCCTACCCTTATTTTATCACATAACCACCCGGCTTCATAAACAATTCCCAAGATCCATAACATAATCGTATCACATAAAACATGCGTAAAGGAAACATAACATTTCCATATTTCAATCACAACATATCAATACAACACATTGATATAATCAAAAAATTATCAAAACCATTTTCAATAACAAAATAAAATAAAATTAAAACATGGTATTTATTTTTCATTTAAAAACATTATGGCGTATAGAGGAAGTCAAAACTCAAATAATGGTCACAGTGGCGGAGAAGTCGGTGTCACCGCATACGTAAGGAAAAAACATATCTTTTGTCGTTTAGTAAAACGATTCTATAAAAATATTAATTTTGAATGAAATTAAAAGTCAAAAGGTGTTTATTATACATCTAATAAAAGAAGATTGTATATAAATTGATGTATGCCTCAACGAAAGGAGATTGAGACGAAGTCCATTACAAAGACGGTATCCTTAGATTAAGGATAAATCAATTACATAATTATGTGTGACAAATTTAAATACACCCAATATAAGTGGATATTAATTGTAAGACAATCAGAGTTCATCGACACATATTCATAGCACGACATAATCAAGAAGTAGAGGTTTAACCCAAAGAATTGAAATTGGGTTAAGAAGATCCCTTACAGAAATTCGACAGCCTAACGACATCACTTTTAAATTTATAAAATGATTTGATGAGAGATAAAAAGGGTATCTCATCACTTGGACATAAAATTAAAGCAATAAGGATATATAGGAACATATCCCAACATAAGGAGATTTAAATTAAAAGACCTAACAAAAAGAAGTCTTTTTAAAAAGAAGAGGGTTAAAGGTTCCCATACCGATTTGGTAACCTACGAAACATACACCCCATGAAAGAAGGACCATAAAATGTTGATGTAAATACCCATAAATGGATGTATATTACTCAAAGAGTAGAATAATGGGCAGTACATGGACCACTCAAAGGAGATAGTGGTAAATATAACATCAATGTCATGGGAATAAAAAGTGAGATAAAAACCCCTTACCTCGTTGTAATAAATCGAGTCGTATGACCAAAAGATAATAAGAACCAAATAAATCACAGAATACCATGGATATTGATAGAATCATGATAATATATATCAAATGTTAGTACACAATACACCACATTCAATAAATAAGTGGCGAACAATGTAAATCTCACAGAATTAAATCGAGATAAGAAATCTCTTACCTCAAGTCCGACTTGTCTTGTTCGTTTCTTTATATTCATGAATAATAAACCTTGGTAACTTTATAATTGATTAATGACATAATTTAAAGTTTATTATTAAATTCATATAACATATTATCATTTTATAATAATTAGTTAATTATGTGATTTCATATCATACGTTTTGTCGATGTTCGGTACTTGGGTCAAAAATGAACTCGTTCGAAGAGAATTGTCCATGTAGTTATAAGTAAATCATCTCCCGAATGGTGTTACTGATTTAAATATCATATATATCCAATATATATGTATTTAATAATATTCCATAATGTTTGGAGATAATAAATTAAATGTACCATACATGGAGACGGTTGGATGTACGTACGCATGTACGCTACTTTCATTTTTTTTCATATTAATGGAATTTAAAACTAAATGAGACAAAGATATATTATAATTACAGTATAATATATATTTTATATAAGTAAAATAATTTCATTAATTACATTGTTTATAAATTCCATGTTTAGCATGAATGAGTCACATCACTTGAGGTGGCAGTTTTCCGCACTTCCTCATGTGAAGTTATCACATTTTCACAACATGCAAAGCAAAAACGTATGTTTTAAATATAAAATACAGAAGCATAAAGAGGAAATAAATAAAATATATATCATATATAAATATAGTTCCATCATAATGGCCACCATGAGAGGTGTTAAAAGAATATTGAACAATCATCGTTTCGTGAGGCAGTAATTCGCCACCCACAGAAACAGCATGTTCTTTAACCATTAGACGAAGGTGTGTGTAAGTGTAGGTAGAATCCTTATCATAAAAGAATCCTAGTATATTTAGGATACTGTTGTTATTATGGTATCAAATAATAAGTGGATAGTGGTGAGTGAAAAATGAAAATAAAAGAAAGAAACTTGAGAGAAGGCATTACCTCTAAATCGGGTAACTCTTTTGGATTTGATCCAAAGGCTTCCTTGGAAAGACTTCTGCCCAAAGTGAGGATTCTAGGAGTAAGAGAGGGATGTGTGTAGATAATATGATTATAGGTTGGAAGATCCAAGGGATTCAGAGGTGTGGGTAAGGGGGTAGAGATGGGGGCCTTTTTTAAGAGGGGGAGGGTCACTTTTGGAAAGTCTTGAAATGTTACTTTATTATAAAATGATTTTAGGATTTGAAAGGTCTCACAATGATATATTTTGAGGATAATGTGATTAGGGTTCTAGATACATAGATACAATAGGTTTTAGACAATTTTAAGTCTTAGAGTTTACCTTATATTTTCATTTTATTTAAACCGTTCATCAATGAGGTAATCACTGCATTATCATGGTGTCATAAATAAATTTATTTATTTAATGTATAAAGATTATAAATAAAATACCATGATGTTTGAAATTTTTTTAGCTTTGCAATGACTATTTTTAGTCTAAGATATAATTTATGTAAACAAAATTAAAATTGTTTTACTTAGGATATACAAACCTTTGTTATATTTCTCTTCTTTTTTAAAAAAAATAATGTCATAAATGTCACTATCACACCCATGTGACTCCATTAGCCCTAAAGATTGGTAAAAAACTTATCATGGTCGGCCATGACTGAAACAAGAAGATTTGAACACATTTTGGGGTCATTTTATATTATTATGATATTATTTTATTACCCTTAACTACCCGATTACTAATTAATCACGACAATTAAAGATAATTGTCATCGTTACTATTCATAATGCCTAAAAACAAAAGAGTCTTAATTAAATAATTTGGAAACTCTGATTCCAAATATTGAATCCATTTTACCAAATTACAAACACAGAAATTGCAGTAATTAATTTAATAATAATTCCCGTTGTCAAAACCAAAGATGAGTTTTTAAGATGTAAAATCTATCAAAAGATTGATTTGTTTTACATCCAATATAAAAGTTAAATTACATAGAATGACCAAAATGTTATTAAATTATATAAAAATAATTAAATTAAACCTTTAAACCAATTAAAATGACAATATAACTATATAAATAAATTGGATGAAAAGGCAATTTTGAATTAAAATGCTGTATTTTTCACTATTCATTAAAAAATGAACATTATCAGAAAGATACCAAATATTCACCCTAAGCTATATTTTATATTCCAAATTCAAAAATAATATCCATTTTACCAAATTCATAACATATAATTTTCATTAATTAATTATATAGTTAATTCCCGCTGTCAAAACAAATAGCGTGTTTTCAAGAAATAATATCTATCAAACGACTGATACTTGTTTATGTCCATTTTCAAAGTGAAATTAATTTTAATGACCACCATTTGATTAAATGGTCAAAATATATTATAATTAAACTTTAAAACCAATTAAAAAGATAATCTAACCATATAAATAAATTAGATTAAAAAGGGGTTTTGAATTAAATTACAAAATTTTCACTATTCATTAAAAAAATGAACTTGATCGAAAAAATACCAAAAATTTACACAAAGTAAATTTTGATGTATTGATTCTAAATAAGGATTTTATTTTTTCAAATATAACATATAAAAGTGACAACAAGTATATTTAAAAATGGTTTGCAATCAAAAGGCGGTTAATCAACCTTTTAAAGAATATTAGAATATTTATGCTTAAAATTGGATTGATTTTCATTTTAATCCTCTATAATTTATTGGGTAATTGTTAAAATATTTAAAAAACAAATATAATTATTTTGTAGGTAGTTCTATTCATTCCCGCCATTACAATAGCTAGGTGTTTACTACTATTTAAAATAATATTATTATATTATTCGTGTGCAACATAAGATTTCAAAGAAACTCATTGTTTCATATTGGGTATGCCATCGAACATAGCATACCCTTTAAAGTAATATTAATATCTTATTCACAAATATTTGTAAATATGAAAATGCCATATTCTTTATTTACCTGGGATGTTACAATCAATCACATTTAAAACTTCACATTGAATTCATCAAACCTCCTTAGATTTCTACGAGATTTAGGAAAAATTGAATTTCAAGTTTGAACTCCAAAAATATTTATAAAAATTAAAGAATTTTCATCTTGATTCTTCTTTATAATAGTATTAATACGATTTCTATTTCTTTCTCAGTGAATCTAAATTATATTTCCTTATTAGTGAATCTGATTTCTATTTCTTTCTCAGTGAATCCAAATTCATTTTCTTTCTTAGAGAATCCAAATTTTAAATCCACTTCAGTGAATCAGAATTCTGTATCCTTCTCAGTGGATCCAAATTTTTTATCTTTCATATTGAATGTGAATTCTATATATTTCTTAGTGAATCTGAATTCTGTAACCTTCTTAGTTAATATAACTTTTGTATCCTTCTCAGTGAATCCAAATAATGTTTCCCTCTCAGTGAATCCAAATTCTATTTTATTCTCAGAAATCTTATTGGATTCTTGTTATGATGTAATTCCCATTATGATATTATTACCATCCCCATAAAATTATCATTATGATGGATATCCCAATATAATTGAATCTATATACTATAACTTTTAAATTATTCAAACCTTCAGACCATTTATTCAAAATATTTTTATCAAGAAAGTTTTCATGACTTGTGAAAACATTATGATCAGGAAAGAAACAACTAACTTAGTTTATAATTTTTGAAAAATATATAACTCATGACTTAAATTTATTCAACAAAACTCTTTAGCATCACTAAAACTTCATTACTCAATAACTTTTGTCTTTATAACTTTTAAACTTCTTTCTTTCTTTGACTAAGAAAAAGGAAAACTTACAGTAATCAAAAATTTCTACCACAATGTTTTTAGGATATAAAGATTTGAATCTGGTACATTTTAATATGATACTATGAGTATGATGAATATTTATTAAATTGGATATGAGTCCAATTCATGAATAAAATAACATTATTTAAAAAATGGTTAGATGCAAATAAATAAAAAAACATTGCTTAAACAATTTATCACAAAGGTTATTAAAAAACATGAATGCTTCTTAATTACCAAGGTTATTGTATATTTTCCACGAATCTAGGAATTTGTAAACTTCATCCATGATGATGTAGAACACTTTTTCAAAAAATCCAAAATTAGTTCCATGGTAATCATTACCGTCCAATTTAATTATTCATATCCATCACCTCTTTCTCCAAACAACATTATCTTAACATAAGGAATATATTAAGGGATACCTTCCCTTAATCAACATATCACAATTCAATTAAACAACTTTTCAATGTATTCATCACCATTAAACATATCATTTTTAATCCTTAATATAAACATTTACTAAAGTAATTATATATTTTATGATTCATATATCATAATATTTTAATTCCAAAACATAAATACTTCATTTAGCCAACTTTATTATTAAACCATTGCTCAGGCTTCATCAACTTATTACTTAATACCTATTTCAAATAATACGAAATATAAATCATGTATTAAGGTTCCTCAACATAAATCTAATAATTCTTCTTATGTTTAATGTGAAAATACTAGAAGAATATCACATACCTTTCACATGTCATTTGTGATATCTTTATCTTCAGAAGTATAACCAATACTCACACCAACTTCCTGATTCTCTTTATGAGATTTACACTTAGGATATTTATTTTCATAAAGACCATGCTTTCTAAATCCAAAACATTCAATGTTAACCATGTTCCTTTTAGTTGTCTCTATTGAATAAAACCAGAATTCCCAGGGTGAGAAACATATATCATAGAAGAAAACCAC
Organism: Viscum album; assembly: GCA_963277665.1. Taxonomy (NCBI): domain Eukaryota; kingdom Viridiplantae; phylum Streptophyta; class Magnoliopsida; order Santalales; family Viscaceae; genus Viscum; species Viscum album. Next base: position 294,678,020 of record OY728139.1, read on the forward strand.
ATAATCATGGAAAATTACTTATATGATGTCTAAATCAGGACTCCTTATTTTTATTCGATGACACCTTAGGTTTATCCTAGGTTATACATAGTTATATTCAATTCAAATCCTTCATTATGGTTCATGAAGAGTTTGTAAATTTCCATAGAATATCCCTCAAGAGTGTCAAACTAGGTGTTTAGCAAGGCCCATTATCATGTACCAGATTATGTTGAGTATGGATCAGCATACCTTGTTAGAGTTTTTACCCCTATGAACTTCTATGCCAGTTCCACATCCATATAAAATATCTTGATAGGGATGTAATTATAGGAATCCACTCACTCTATCCATTACCAAAATTCCATGAAATTTTCCAAAATGTAAACTCATCCTTATAATTATCCTAAGAGACATCACTAGACATATCCATAGAAATATACCTATGGATATCACTAAATTTTTATCATCCTAGTTTCTAAAGGATGACTAAACCTTATCTATGATACCAACTCTAATAAAATATTCTTAATGTACATAGAAATTATATCACTTTTTCAAAATACTTAAAACATTACATAAAAAGATTCCCAAAGGTCGTACTAGTTTAGTGATTTTGTAAACCTGGAAATGTAAACACTGGTATATAATTGAGCTACATTATCTTCCAAAAGGTTCTTCTTAACTAGAAACCTTATTAAACACATCAAACATAATGTGTATGTTTATAACCTGTGGAAGGATATATTAAAAGAGGTGAACTCAGATAATCAATAAGTGTAAACCGGTGAGTCATGTAAGCATACACATGAGAATAGGGGTATGAGAGTATGATCATATCATTAGAGTATCATACCCTAAAAATCATAAGACCAGAAACATCAATCATGGAATAAATCTTGGTAGTTTATGAGACCTGAATCATAATAAAATAAAGAACGTAATCCATAAAATCATATCATTGGTACAAGACATGGAATTCTAGAATACATAAACATTTTATATCATTCCTTGCAAGTCAAGTCACATAGCTAGAACTTATCAGTGAACTTAATGGGAACTATACCTACATGGTGATTCAAACCACCATCCCTCACAAAAGTTCTTTCCATGAAAGGGACCGAGTTTCCCCATCCTCAGATAGTGGATTGGGTTTCCCATTTTTTATCTTCATTGTGATGACATCTATTTGATGGGTCAGAACACTATCCACTATTATAGTCATTTCATTGTAGTGGATTTGGTTTCCCTATCTTCCCATAATGGATCAAGCCCTTATAATTGATTACCATTATTATCTCATGAGATATAAATCTTTACCCAATCCATTGGGGGGAGGTCCAGGTCAATCCAATCTTATAATAAAACAATTCATACTATTCCATAAGATAATAAATCTTTCATTATTTCATGACCCATAAAAAGATATGTTTTCTGTAAACAACAAATCAAAACCCATAAAATGAAATGATTATGACTAAAATTTCATCACATCATAACCTGTGGAAAAGAGAGAAGTTTCATAATCATTTCATTAGTGCATAATCTATGAAAAGAAGAGGTTTTCAAAAGATTATAACCCCTGGAAGAGAAACAGGTTTAATAAGAACAATTCTATTAAAACATTATGCATTAAATAAATAACATGGATGTAATATTTGGACCATTACCTATAAGGTCATGAGAAACATCAATAAATGTTATCTTAGATGGAAAAAACATGGATGGATATTTTGAAAACATTTCGTGAGGTAAATATCTTTTCTTCTTTGAAAAAGTATCTTTAGAGCATAATACCTTTTAAAGAACATTTTTTGAAAATAAATTTGAAAATCTATAATGAAATATTTGAAAACATTTTGAGAACCTTTTTATTTGAAAACAAAAAATGATATTTTGAAAAAAATTGGAAAACCTGTTTCCTTCAAAACTTATAAATGAAACCTGAAAACATTTTGAACACCTTTTTACATTAAATTTTATCAAATAAGATAAAAAAACATTTTGAAAATGGTTCTTCATTGAAAATAATTTAAAAACATATAAAATAATATTTGAGATCATTCAAATCCATTTCTTTGTAAAAAATATTTTTAAAATATATAAATGATGTTTTGAAAATAATTTAAAACCCCTTTTTAAACGTAAAGAATTTTTGAAAATAATTTTCCATAAAAAAATTAAAATAAAATGTTTCTGGAAAATTAATATTTTTCTTTCATCTTAGATAAAAATAACTTTTTATTCTTGAAAATGAATATTCAAGGGAATGATGGTCATTAGGGTGGGTAAATCTGTACATGCCAAACATTCATTATGCAATGTAAGAAGTTTAGAAATGTGTATAAATCATAATATGAAATGAAGATTAACTTTTAGAAAAAATTTTTATTAAAAGTTAAAGAATGGATAAAAATTTCTGTTAATGATCACAATAGAATTGTAGAATAGTTTTATTTGGAAAACTTTTAGAAAACATGGTTTTGTAGGAACTTATAATTCTGACCGAAGAGAGTGGTACAGTTGGGATATAATAAATAAACATTCAATATAATATTACATACCAAAAAGATGAAAAATGCTACGATTAATAAGATATAACATAAATAAATAGAAGAAAAAAAATGATAAGTCTTGAGTGATGGATTATAATATTTCATTAATGGGAGCATAATCATAAATAATGTAGATAAACGGTGAGATAGTCAATATAAACCATTACCAATTGAGAAAATTTAAATCACAATGTAATGGAAAGGATCATATTACAGGAATATTAACACATAATGAATAGAGATAGATTCATGATATAACATTTCAAAGTCATATATACACTTCATGGAATAATATAGGTTCATAACATGGCATGTGTCTCATAGAGGACAAATTGAGATGAAAATAATTTACTTATTTTTTAACTTTTGAAACATAAACCCCATGAGAGAAAGATTACAAAATGAATAGATAAATAATAATAAATTTAATTATAATATTCATATAATAAATTCATTGTAACAATATATACAACATAAAATCAATGAGTGGTAGATAAGTCGTGTATCTCATAGAAATGAAAACTGGGATGGAATTACCTTTCATCGTGTCTTAACTCCTGTCATACTCGTTCAAAACACATTTATAATAAATATATAAAAAAAGCATATTAATATATATAATACTATATATGGTTTTATTATGAATTTATATTACCCACTTATTAATAATTCTATTTTTAAGTTTTCCCTTTGGCTAATATTCTCTCTGTCTTTCGCATGTGTCTTAATTTATCGTATCTTTAGTACTTTTAGTTATATAAAGAATTAAAAAATGTAAACCATGATATAAATATAATTTATATTCAGTATATTGTAATTATAACAATCTATAGAATATAAAATTTTGAAATGGAATACACCATTCATGGAGGTGGTGGGCCCTACGTAGGCATGAACGCTGTTTTAGTTTTGTTGATATATTGAAAGAAAGAGTTAAATGAAATATATATATATTTATATATATAATTATTATAGTATAATTATTATATCATATATATCAAATAATTTTACTAATCCCATCCTTAACATATTCCATGTAAAGTGGTAATGAATCACATCAATTTGAGGGGGTGGTAGTCCACACTTCCTCAAAGGAAATTATCATACTTACACAAAAAAGGAAAGTATAAGGATATGTGTTGTAAAAAAATTAAATAATATTAAATAAATAATAAATACAATATATATCCTATATAAAAAGTGTGTTCATCATAATTACCAACAATGGAAGGTGTTAAAGGAATAATGATCAATCATCATTATGTAAGGAGGTAGTTCACCGTACACATAAATAGTATGTCCGTTAACCATTAGATGGAAGTGTGTGTAAGTGTAGGTAAAAAACTAGAATATAAACATATAAATATATTTAGGATACTAGTTTTGTTTTATAGACATAGAATAAAGATATTTGAGGTGGTGGAGAATGAATATAAAAGAAAAATGTTGAGGGAGGATGTTACCTGTTAGTCGGGTACCAACTTTTGGTTTCAACCAAAGGGATTCCTTGGGTAGATTTATGACGAAATAGGGGATTAAAGGATGAATTTATTGATTTTGTGGAGTGAATTTGGAATATTTTTCACAAACCTAAGTGGTTTTATAGGTGTGAATAAGGGAGAGAGTGCTTTCCTTTTTATAGTGGAGGATGAGTGGCACTCTTGTAAATACCAAAAGGTATTCATTAATGGGAGGTATCCTTTACATAATGTTCCTCCAAAATAGATAAATAATGATGAAAAGGGTAATCATGGTCTAGATAAACCACCAAATCATAAAAATATCTGCATTTTTATATTTTTTTCTTAACTACTAAGATTCCCCAATTTTATCATTTTGGTTTTTATTAAAATATCTAATTTTCTAACCTAAGTAATTTAACCATTAAGACTAAAATAAAGAGATATTTAGAAAAATAAATTATAAACTGAATTATTAATTTGATTAATTATTTTTTAAATAAAAATTTATTTTTAGAAATTAATTTTATATCAAGCGCATGTGATGCGCTAAAACACTACTTAAACCTAGACCTCGTTAACAATGTTTTTACAATTTATTAGTCAGTATGTCAATTATAAAAGATAATTTGTTCCATTAATGGAACATATTTTATTTTTATTAATATTTAAAAATAAATTATAATAATATAGTTTTTTTATTAATTTTAAATAATTTAATAAAATTTCATTTATTGTAAAATAACATTAATGTCAATTCTGATACTATTTATTTTGTTTTAATTTTAAAATATAAAAACAATATTTGGAATTCAAATATACTAGATTAAAAGATATTTAAATGATATATTCATCTAAAAATTAATTAAATAAGATAATTCAATCAACTTACATCACTTTAAATATTTATAGTATCATTTATTTTAGTTAGTTATTAAATAAATAATCACTAGGTCTGTATTTATTCTAGATTTTATTTGACTAAATCATCTCTAAAAATTAATGATAAATTATTATAATAAAAGTCAACCTATTTATTTTTCAAATGGATATGTATAACTGAAAATATGATTTTTTTTTACATATTTGAATGTTTTATAAATGTTTAAGGTATAGAAAGTTACCTTTTTGTCTTTTTTTCTTACTAAAACTTTTATATAGGGAACATCCATTTAATAATATCCTAATAACACATAAAAATTGAAAAAATAGGGTATTTGGTTGAAATAGTTTCAACTATTAGATTTTGGAAATGTTTCCAGGCAATTTTTCCCCTTAATATTAATGTTTTGTCCCTTATAAAGCTTAATTTTACCTTAATCACTGTAATTAATTTTAATCACTTTCACTAATCATTTTGGTAAAAAACTAAGTTGATATTATTAGACCAGAAGTGTTATACTTATCACAACCATTTATGTCCATTTTTTAAAATTGAAATCATAGTATTGCAAAAATTTATTTTAATGTTAATCCTATAGACGTGGCGAGAATGTGGGTTTTTAAAGTAAAAACGTTCAAATGTTCAATAAGTGTTTAGATATAATTTAAAAATAAAAATGATTCCAATGAAATGAATTGTATTAATATATGTATAAATTATCTATTATTACTTTATAAACCAATTTAAATATTAGTTACCTTTAATATGTATTTAAATGAAAAGGTAGTTTTTAACTAAAATAAAATATTTTCCACTATTCATCAAAAAATGATGTTTCCCATAAAAATCCAAAAAATTAACCCCAGGATAATTTTTAAATTATGCATTAAAATTTTTGGTTTATTTTTATAAATTAAGTTCATAAAAGTGTTAAAATTTAGTTTTAAAATAGGTTCATAATTAAAAGGCTGTAAAACTCAGTCTTGCATATAATGCAAACTAAATTAGTGTTGGGTGTACTGCAAGCTTATCTAAGTGTTGTGTGTAGTGAAAGATAAACATGGTTTTGAATATGACATAAGGAAAAATTATTTCTATTTTATTTATATAAAGTAAATACTATATGAAGTGTTGTGTTAAATAAAATATATTAAAAAGATCAATATAATTTCATAAAATTATTCACAAAATATCGGGGGTGTTATATTTAAAAATATTAAATGTTTCAATTTATTATATTCTTTAATAGTTCTCATGATTAAAAAGCTACTCAATTTTCATTGGATTTATGTCTTAATTTTATTTTCCATGAGTCACAAGCCATGTTCACCACCTATTTCCTGTATGTGGTTTGTATACTTCCCATTGATTTATTTTATTATTTTTATACTGAAAATTGTTTTGACTTTCATATACATTTTATGATCTATATTTATTGGGTTTTTGGTTAAAATATTACCAAAGAGGTATGGGAATTTTTTGTCAATTTTCCTTAATTGAGACACATGTTATATTAGACACCCATATTCTTTTATGAGGTGTTTTTACTTCCGATTTGATATGTTATACCATGAATATTTTAATTTGGGGGATATTTTAAGCTTCTTGTAATGTCATTATCTCTTGGTTATAATGATTCAAAGTTAACAAGGTGGTAAGAGTTTGTTCATATAATCTCATCATTTATCAGTATTATTTATTATTATGCTTCCAATATTGAAATATCATGATCAACCTCTCAATAATTTTCATGATCAAACTCTCAAGAATTATCATGACATTTCTTATCCTATAGATATTCATGATATATTCAAGAAAGGGTAACATTTTTACACTCTTTGGTAATTAATATAATTAATAAAATGTTTTTAGGAAAAAATGACTTTATTTATCTCTTCGGCGTGATATATTTCTTCTTCCAAAACCATGTTTTCTAAAAACGTTTTCAAAAATGTGTTTAAAATATATTTCAAGATAATTTTCATGGAAAATGATTTTAAATTTTTTTATGATTTAAAAATTTTTTAATTGATTTTAAAATCTTCCTTCATAGGTTTCAAAGTTTATTTTGAAATAAAATGGGTTTTAAATGTTTCATGTTTTAAAAAGTGTTTTTCAGAGAGGAAATGATATTTTCCTCAAGAAACATTTTAAATGAATTATAAAAATTATTTTCCATCTAGGGTGAGATCCATTGGGGTTACCTATGACTTTCTGGGGATATTATCCTAGGATACTATTCATATTCTTTCTTTTAGTGGTTTATATTTTTTTGTCAATATGTTTATAAAACCCATTTATCTTTCATGGGTAAAGAGATGGTGAAATTATTATAAAACCCACATCTTTTCATGGTTTATATTACGAATAAATGTTTGTTAGATAAGATAGGATAGTGGAAGATGGTCTAGAGGAGGGGTAAATATACTAGAGTGAATAATTTTAATCAAATAAACTGATTAACTAAATTAATTAATATGGTTATTTATCAGCAGAAAACATAATTAAAAAATGATGTTTTTATAGCAGTGTGGTCCAAATTGGGTTAATCTAATTATATACATCTCTAATAAATGATAGATACATGTGAAATAAAAATTATTTTTTGGGGGAATCCTAAACCAATTACAGAATCCTTTTCTAGTGTACGGATAACCACAACACTAACTTTTGAATAAGGAGTCACAATCCTTACAACAAGATTTTAATAGTGGGAGTCACAATCCAAATAATTATAACTTTAGATACATGGAATGAAAACCCTTATATATGAACTTTTTAACCTAATATTCACAACCCTAATGAGAAGAATAAGAAATAAATATCTTGTGTGTACAATCATAAACATAAAAAAGAGTGCCTGCAAGAGATGAGAAACATTGTTACAGACTTAAGAAATAAGAAGAAGAATCTAAACAATAAAAATTTAGGTCATAGTTCTTGAGGATTGGATTTTTATGTATCATCATGGTATTATATGTCAAAGTATAATTAATACAAGTTTTGAGAGAATGTTTAAGTGATGAAACAGGGTATCACATGACTTTATAAATTTGTATTGTATAGTAAAAGTTCACCAATTTATTCTATTGAAAAAACATTGAAGAAGAGGTTATCCCATGTTTGATGAACTATTCTGGTACCTTTAAATAAGATTTATAAAATAGAAATGAAAAACTAATCTTTGGGTAAATCAATTCAAATTCAAAAATTTATTGAATTAATTTGGAGAGATAAAATTTTCCTCCATAATAATAGTAACTGAATTTGTTTGAATTTAAAATTTGAAGACCAATTCAAACCTATTTGAATAACTCAATAGATGATAATAAAAATTCAATTAAATCTAATAAAAATCATAATAATCTTTAAAACAAATATTTAATACAATTTTATTTAATGCGGCATGAAAAAAATAATTATTCGATTTTAAATACCATAAAATGTGTTTGAATAAATTCAATGTCATTAAATATTAATTAAGAAAAGTGTTCATCAAGTAAATTAACTTTAGATATTAAAAGATACATATTCTAGAATAGATGCTACAATAGGTTACATAATAATAATGAATAAATTTAATAACAATTTAAAAATGGTTAAAATATTATAATAACACTTCAGTTAACTTAAATATAATATATTCATGTTTTAAAAATTAATAAAACACTTAAAATAAATAAAAAATTTATGCAGTTAATAAAAGTATAAAAATGATGAAAAAACATGAATAAATCTTCACTATTGATAGAAAATATACCTGGCGGTGGAAAAAATGAGTCACCATTGAAAAAAATTAACTATTTTAAAAAAATAATTTGAGTCACCATTGGATACAAAAACTTATCCCTCAGTTGTTACAATTTACCCACCATTGAAAAAAATAGATAATTTTCTGACTATTGGAAGAAATAATTTACCCACCGTTAGCTATAATTTATAAATAGTCAGCAATAGAAATTTTTCCACCACTGATATTCAGATGCCAAAACACCGTTGGAAAAACGATATCCAAAAAAATAGGAAAATGAAATAACAACAAATCATTGGGAGTGATATTTAGAAAAAACCCAATTATGGGAAATGGGAGAAAAACACCCATTGTAGGAAGTGATATTGGAAGAATTAATTTTTTTGGAAATTTAGAAAGCAATATACCATTGGAATGATAGCTATCAAGTCACTATTGGAATAAAGTATCAAATAAAAAAATGGGACACCATTGGAATGGTGTATATAATCCACCATTGGTAGAAAGATCCATCTACTAATAAGAGTTCATCAACCATTTAGATATAAAGATCTATTGTTGTGGCATGGAAAATAAGAGAGGTTCTCTAGACATGGAGAAGTAGATCCTTAGTTAAACTATAAACTTAAAGTGAAAGATTTGTGAAGCTTGGATGAGATTCTTAAGGGTATTAAGGATTCTATTTATAAGGCCTCGACCTTAAACAATATATAATCTTGAGTTAAGTCAAGAATTAGACTTTGAGGATCTTATCATGTTAAGTTTTTTATAGAATTAGGCCACAACTATTACATTACATCTCAAATATTATAAAGTAGACACTTATACTCTAACCAATTTTTTTCAAAACAATAAAACTCATTAAATAAATAAATAATAATTTTCTTGATAAAAATCTTCTAGAATGATTCCTTTCCCTTACCTTTTCTTATACCCTTTTAATACATTTCAAAAACATAGGACGATCATAAAATGCTCAGTAAGGGATATAAAATAAGGAAAGAAAACATTATTCCATCCTTGTATACAAATAAATGAAACCATACTATTTAATCATAATATATAATTTCTTTAACATACATCATGAAATAATAATATTTATGAATAACATATATAAATCATAAATCATAAAGCTAACTTGTGACATCCATAATATACTTACATTGTATCTTTCACAACTATATACAGATTTACGTTTGGAATACCCATCACATTATATTCCCTAAATATCTTATGAGAAACATTAATGTCGACCTCCGTATTGTTACCCAATGTAATCGAGATCTATCTCAGGATAACCCGACCTTGGTTTATTAGAGAACCACCCGTGTATGTAAACAGTGCCCAAACCCATAACATAATCATGACACATAAAACAATAATAAAGGAAAGATAAGATTTCTACATTGCAATCAAAATATATCAAATAAGACATTGACATACTCAATGATTTCTCAATACCATTTTGAATACCAAAATACCTAAAAATGTTATATGGTGTTTATTTTCCATTTAAAAACATTCTGTATTGTTAAGGAATCCAAATATCAAATAATAATCGCTGTGGTAGAAAGGTCGTTGTCACCACGTATGTTAAAAATAAAAATTAGCTTTGTCATTTAGTAAAAATTCTTTGTAGAACAAAAGTTTTCTTTTGAAAAAATTGATTAAAATTACAAGAAAAAGGGTATAATTTTACACCACATAAAAAAAGGTTGTGTATAGAACAAAATGTTCCTCAATGATAGGCGATTGAGACGAATTCCATTCGGAAAGTTTTGTAGCCTAGCAGCGTCACTTAAAAATTTAGAAAATGAGTTTCTGAGAGAAAAAAGGTTATCTCACAACTTGGACATAAATGTATACAAATAAGGATATAGAAGAACATATCATAATATAAGAAAATGGAAATTAAAATACATAACATAAAAGAAGTCTTCGACTAAAAGGGGAGGGTGAACGGTCTCTTTACCATGAATCTAACTCGTCACATATATTCATTGTTCTTCCTGAATAATAAACTTCAGTTAATTTATACTTTCTTTAGAACCTTATTATAGTTTATTATTATAAGGACGCTGCCTTAAAACATTACATAATATTGAATTAAACAAATTAATTCACATTGAGGATATTTTGAGGTTTAGAGTTTTAGATAATTATGACATAAATATTACATCTTAGAAGATTACAAAGTAGACACCTCTACTCAGTTCCCATTTTTTCCATAAAATAAAAACTCTTTAAAAAAGAGTCATGTCTAGTTCCATGTTTTAGATAGAATGACTTTTCCTTGATCCCATGCTTGACCTTATTCATCTTTAAGTCCTGTGAAAACATTTCAAAACTTTTGATGAGCATAAAAATCTCAGTAAGGGTTATAAAAAAAAGAAAGAAAACATTAGTTCATAAATACATACAAAACATAAACTCTTTTACATACCTCATGAAATCATATGATTTATGAATAACACATAGAAAACATAAATCATAAAGGTAACTTGTGGCATCCATAACATACTAACATTATAGCTATCACAACTACATGGGGAGTTACTTTGGAATACCCATCACAGTATATTCCCTAAATCTCTTAGGAGAAACAATAACATTTACCTCCGTCATGTTACCCAATACATTGAAGAGCTATCTCGGGCTCACCCACCTAGGTTTATCATATAACCACCTGAATACATAAACAATGCCTAAGAACCATAACATAATCATAACACAAAACATAAGTATAAAGGAAAGACAACATCCCCACATTGTAATAACAATACATAATTTCAAGATATTGAAATAATAAATTCATTATCAAAATCATTTTCAATACCAAAATACATAAAAATAGTATATGATATTTATTTTTCCTTTTAAAAACATTATGGATCGTTAAGGAAGCCAAAGATCAAATAATACTCGCGGCAGCGAAAAGGTCGTTGTCACCGTTTACATTAAAAAAATTCATTTCTTTTGTCTTTTATTAAAATGCTCCATTGAAAAATATTCCCTTTTAAAGAAATGAAATTTCAAAGGTGTTTATACTGTGTACAAAAGAAAGTTGTGCATTAAAACAAAATATGCCTCAATGAAAGGAGATAGAGATGAAGTCCCTTACATCATGTCTGACTTGACACAATCGTTCTTTAATATCCTGAATAATAAACTAAAGTTAATTTTTACTTGATTAAGAACCTTTTTCAGGTTTATTATTCCTTTTATATCACATATTACTATGTTATAAACATTAGGTAATCATTTAAGTTAACAACATTCGTTTTGTCGACATTTGGTACTTGAGTAAAAAATGAACACCTTATATTTAGAAGTTGTCCATGTGGTAAATAGTCCATTATATACAGAATGATATTAATTATTTAGATATCATGTATATCATATATATCCAGTATATATATATATATATATATAAAATTAAATATCATTTGGAGTTAAGAAATGAAATGCACCGTTCATGGAGACGGTAAGTCGTACATACACTTGAACGCTACTTTCATTTCTATTTCTTATTTTAATGGAATTAAAACATAATGATACATATGTATATTGTAATTATAGTATAATATATAATATAATATCATTAAATCCATCCTTTATTCATCCCACATATGGCATTAACGAGTCATATCACTTTGAGGGGGCGGTCGTCCGCACTTCCTCAAATGGAATTAGCACGTTTACCGATAATGGAAACCATAAAGGTATGATATAAAAGAAAAATATAGAAGCATAAAGAAAACATAAAAATAATATATATCATATATAAATATAGTGTCATCTTAATGGCCACCATGATAGGTGGTAGGATATAATCGAACAATCATCGTTTTGTGGGGCGTTAGTTTTCCATCCAGAGAAACAATATGTTCTTCACCTATTAGATAGAGGTGTGTGTAAGTGTAGTTATAATATTTATCATAACAACATACTAGTATATTTAGGATAATGGTGTTGTTATAAAATAACGTAATAAAAAGAGTTTATGGGTTGTAGAAATAAAATAAAAGAAAAGAAGTTAAGAGAAACTGTTACCATTAATTTGGGTAACTCCCTTTAGTATGAAGCAAAAAGGTTTCTTGAAGTGTTTTCTGCCTAAGGTAAGGATTATAGGAGGAGGGGAGGGATTTTGGGAGCTCAATTGGGATGGGTTTGGATGAGCCAAAACTCTTGAGATGTTTTAGGAATTGGATAGAAGTGAGGGATTTTTTAAAGGGGATGGAGGGGCTCTTTAGGAAAGTGGGATAATATTGTTTTATTATATAATGATATTCGGTTTATAAAGGAAAAACACTCATTAAGGTAGAATATAAGATGACTCATGGTCGAAATAAATTCATCCAATAAGAATTGGGCAGGTTTTGGATGTTATTTTAGAATTTATAATCTTATTTATTTAAATCATTTATTAGTGAGGTAAACACTGCATCATTATTGTGTCATAAATAATTTAATTTTTTCGTTGTCTAAAAATTTAAAAAAATACCATGATGTATGAAATAATTTTATATTTCCAATGAAAATTTATTTTCGAAAATATAACTTATGTAACACCATGTAAAAATTAATTTATAAAGAGATATATGTTGATATCATTTTGGTCTTTACTTGAAATTAATTAATCTAAAATGTCATTATCATTCATAAGTGGCTCCATGGGGTCTCCAAATCAACCCAAGGATGACCATGTTTGGAAATTACTCATAAAATAAGGTTATGACAAGTCTTAAAGAAATTTTGAATTATTATAATATTCTTTTTACCTTGAATTTCGACATTTACCTTTAGCCGCGATAAATATAAGTCAAAAGTTACTATTCACCAAAAATTATTTTCATCTTATTGAACAAAATATTACATAATAATAACTACCATATTTGTCTAATTTTATAAATTCAATTCACAGATGTGGTAAAATTTTATTTAAATGAAAATATCTGTTTTTTTAACTACTACTAAGTGGTTTCACTATTCATCAAAAAATGAAGTTTTTCAGAAAACTACCAAAAATTCAGACTAAGAAATATTTGATATTCTGAATTAAAAAATGATGTATATTTTACCAAATTCTAAAAATATAAGTTTCATTAATTAATTTAAAATTAATTCCCGTTGTCAAAATAAATAGCATGTTTTTAAGAAACAATAACTGTCAAAAGATAAACACTTGTTTATGTCCAATTTAAATGTGAAATTAATTCCAATGACCAAAATTTGATTAAATGTCAAAAATATATTCTAATTAAAATTTAAAACCAATTAAAAATATAATATAACCATATAATTAAATTATATTAAAAAACATTTTTGAATTAAAATACAATATTTTCACTATTCATTAAAAAATGAACTTTATCGAAAGAATTCCAAAAAATTACACAAAGTAAATTTTGATGTCCCCATTCTAAAGAAGGATTTTATTTGGTCAAATAGAATGTATTAAAATTAATAAAACTATATTTAAATAGGGTTCTCACTTAAAAGGCGGTAAATCGACGTTTTAATGTAAATTATGCTTAAAATTAGATTCATTCACATTTTAAGCCTCTAACTTTTATTGGATAAAATTAAAAGCATTTAACAAACATGTATAATTATATTGTAGTTAGTTTTTTTCATTCCATCCAATACAATTGCAAGAAGTTAACTACCATTTAAAATAATAATATTATATTATTAGTGTGCAATGTAAGATTTCAAAGAAAACCGTTATTGCGTATCAAGTACACTATCGAACATAGCAACCCCTTTAAAGTAAAATTAATATTTAATTCAAAAATATTAATAAATATAAAATATGTATTATTCCTTATTTACCTGGGATGTTATATCCTTCCCCCTTTTGAAAATTGCATCCTCGCAATTTTCATTCACTTATCAAATAAGTGGGGGTATTTATCCCTCATAGCATATTCAGATTCCCACGTTGCCTCTCCAACCATATGGTCTTTCCACAAAACCTTTTTCGGGTAAATTACTCTATTTCGCACCAATTTCTCTCTAAGGTCAAGAATCTGGACTGTTTGTTCTTCAAAAGAGATATTCTCTTCCAACTGAACTACCACTGGGATCAAAACATGAGATGGATTTGGCATATATATTCTCAACATCGAAACTTGAAAAACATTGTGTACCTAGGATAAACATGGAGATAAATCCAATCAGTATGCAACTAATCCAACTTTCTCCAGGATTTAATATGGTCCAATGAACCTCTGACTAAACTTTCCATTCTTACCAAAATGCATCACACTTTTCAATGAAGAAACTTTGAGAAAGACATGATCACCTACCTCAAAAGAGAGATCCTTCCTCTGGTTATCTGCATAACTTTTCTGTTGACTCTGAGCTATTTTCATGTGCTTTTGAATCAACTGAACTTTCTCTGCCATCTCATCTACAAATTCTAGTCCCATTAGATTCCATTCACCTACTTCATCATAAAAAGTTGGAGTTCAGAAATGCTTTCCATATAATGCCTCAAATGGAACCATCTGTATACTAGAATGAAAACTATTATTATATGAAAATTCAACCAAATAAAGATGTTGGTCCTAAATTCCCTGGTAATCTAGTGAACAAGCATGTAGCATATTTTCCAGGCTCAGAATTATTGGTTCTGATTTCCCATCTGATTCAGGATAAAAATCCGTACTAAAATTTAATTTAGTACCCAACGACTTCTGAAGGCCTTTCCAAAAGTTTTAAGTAAAACTGAGGTCACGATTAGATATAATGGAGAGGGGAAATCCATGCAACCTGGCTATATCTTTAACATAAAACCGAGAAAGTTGGTCTAGAGTCAATATATCTCTAATAGAGTGTAAATGTGCAGATTTAGTCAATCGATCAACAATAACCCAGATTGTAATATTACCTCGAGATGTCTTCGGTAATCCCACAATGAAGTCCGTGGATATATTTTCCTATTTCCACTCTGGCACTGGTAAAGGATGAAGTATCCCTTTCAGTAACTTCCACTCTACCTTAACCTGCTGACAATTCAAATACTTCACATTAAAATCATCAATATATCTTTTGATTTCATCCCACCATTAATTCTCCGAAATATCTCTGTACATCTTAGTACTGCCAGGATAAACTGAAAACGGGGAACTATGAGCTTCACATAACAACTCATTCTTCAACTGTGAATCACAAGGCACACATAATATATTTTTAAATCTCAAAACACAATCATTATTAATGTTACATTCAGGCAACTAACACCTCCAAACCAACTATACCATTTTCTGTAACTCATTTTCTTCCTTCTGTGCTTGCTTAATTCTGTCTGATAGAGATGATCTCACTAAAACCTGAAACAAAATAGAATAATTTCATGTACCAAAAACTTCAATTCCAAATATCATCAAATAAAAAAACAAAAGATCTTGTTCCAAACATAACATGGTTATTGAAGAATTACTTTTTCGACTCAAAGCATCAGCCACTTTATTTACTTTTCTCGGATGGTAATGGATCGTGCAATAATAATCCTTAATTAATTCCAACCATCTCTTCTGTCTCATGTTTAATCCTTTTTGAGTGAATAGATAATTGAAACTTTTGTGATCAGTATATATTTCATATTTCACTCCATACAAATGATGCCTCCAAATTTTTAAAGCAAAAAACAATAACAG
This sequence comes from Viscum album, assembly GCA_963277665.1. Lineage (NCBI taxonomy): Eukaryota > Viridiplantae > Streptophyta > Magnoliopsida > Santalales > Viscaceae > Viscum > Viscum album. The sequence continues at coordinate 294,694,312 of OY728139.1, forward strand.
CTAATTCCAAATCCCATGTAGGGTAATTTAACTCATGTGGTTTCAACTGAAGTGAAGCATAAGTAATTACCTGATCATTCTGCATTAGGACACAACCATGTCCCTTCAATGAAGCATCACTATAAATAACAAACTCTCCATTTTTGGAAGGTAGTGAAAAAACTGGAGCCTTCACCAATCTTCTTTCCAATTCCTGAAAAAAATCATCACATTCTTTTGTCTAGATGAACTTAACACCATTCCAAGTTAATATTGTCATTGGACTAGATAACCGTGAAAACTTTTCAACAAACCTCTTGTAATAACATGAAAAAACAAGAAAACTATGGACCTCAGTTATATTTGGGGGTCTTGTCCATTCATCAACAACTTTTGTTTTAGCAGGATCAACAGTTATTTAATTTTTTTGAAACAATGTGACCTAGGAAAGAAATTTGTTGCAACCAAAACTCACATTTTATAAATTTCCTAAAATAGTTTCTTTTCTTTTATATTTTTCAAGACAACCATTAAATGAATTTCATGTTCCTCGTTACTTTTAGAATAAAAAAATATCATCAATGAACACAACCACAAACTTATCCAAGAACTCACTGAAAATTCTATTCATAAGATCCATGAATACATTAGGTGCATTAGTTAAACAAAAAGGCATAACTAAAAATTCATAACGACCATATCTAGTATGAAACACGGTATTCATAATGTATGCTTCTTTCACTTTCAACTGATGGTACCCCGATATCAAGTCAATATTCAAAAAATATAGAGCTCCCTGGAGCTGATCAAACAAATCATCGATAGGAGCCAAAGGATACTTGTTCTTAATAGTGATGTTATTCAATGCTCTATAATTAATGCAAAGTCTCATTAAACCATATTTATTTTTAACAAACAACATAGGGGAACCACATGGTGATGTTCTAGGTCAAATGAAACCTTTATCTAATAACTCCTGCAATTGCTTCTTTAACTCTAAAAGTTCAATTTGAGCCATTCTATAAGGTTTTTTTTGAAATTTGCTTTGCATCAGGAACTAAGTCAACAGTAAATTCAACTTCCCTATCAGGTATAATACTAGGAAAATCATCAGGAAAATTATCAAGATCGTCATTTACCACTAACACATCATTAATCGGAACAGTTCCTTTGTTTTCAAAAATATGTGCAAGGTAACATTCATTTCCATCTTTTACTAGTTTACCAACTTCCTGATATGTTATCAAAAGTAATGGTTCATTATTTTATATAAACTGAAAATAATTTTGAAAAGAAACCACTTTAGCTTTGAATTCAATCTTAGCATGGTAAACAGAAAGGCAATCCATACCCAAAATAACATCAAACTCTACTAGAGGCCAAACAATAACGATTTCAGGTAGATTTTTCTGCACACAAGGACATAAATGTTCTTATGTTTTCTTTTTGTCTCAAAATTTCCTCCAGGTGTTTTTACCATAAGTTCTGTATTCATATCTTGAGATGGAATTACCAATTTACTAGAAAACTTCCCAGAAATGAAAGAGTGTGTAGACCTTGAATCAAACTACACATTGGTATAATCTGAACAAATAAACAGTGTACCTGACAATACTTCATTTGATATCCCAACATCTGCTGAAGTAGTTGCGAAGGATTTTACCACCCCTTTCTTCTTATAGTTTGACTACTTTCCCTCAGTTGAGTTCTTTGTTAGACAATAATTTTCATTATGACCCATTTAATTGCACTTAAAACATTTTACTGACTATAAGTAGGATTTTGTCTTACCTTTACTCAGATCTTTTTCTGTGCAATTATGAGCCTTATGTCCCATTTTACCACATCAGTAGCACTTACCAGAATTCAAAAGGCATTCCCTAGCTTGATTTTTATGACAATTTTTTCAAACTGTAAACTTATGTTTCTTACCATCAGACATTTTTGAATAGTTATTCCCTTTTTTCTACCACCTCGACCTCTTATTCTATTATTTGTGAAATAAAACCTGATCATAGAAAAACTCCTTTTCCACCTTCTCCGCACAATGAAAGTTTTTCATAACTTTTGAACTCACGAGAAGCTAAAACACTTTGATACTTTGGCTTTAATCCTTAGTAAAAACGGCTGATTTTACTATCAAGATCTCATATGAAATTTAGATCATACCTTTATAGTTGAGTGAATTTTTCTTCATAAGAAGCCACTGATTCATCCTCCTGCCTGAATTTTAGGAATTGTTTTTCCATCCTAAGACAAACCACCTTAGGAAAATATTTCTCAAGAAAGATAACTTTGAATTAATCGAAATCAAGAGCATAAATATCCTCAATATCCCTGATATTTTTCACCATCAACCACCACTGACCAGCTTCACCTTCAAAATGGTAAACAACAAGACTAGCCTTTTGATGTTCTGAACACCCCATGACATCAAAAAATTTCTTTAGTGCTTTAATACACCATTATGCTAGCATAGGGTCAGATGATCCTCTGAATGATGGGGGATTTTGCCTCATGAAATGCTCTACTAATGAAATGTTCCTCTATGGTTGATCTGGCTGATCCCGTGCATGGATACCAGCACCATTTATAGCCTGAGTCAACTATTCCATCACTACAACAAACAGTTTAGTTCCAATTCAGACCATCTCAGGTTGCTGATTTGAAAGGTTTTCCTCCTCCTGATGTCATCCCAACATAACTGCCCTGTTTCCTCTATGGAAAATCATTCTGGACATAGAAATATCTCAGGCGAAGCAACATGGTAATATGTAAATGCTATATGATTTCAATATTAACATATATTACTTTATGGATATTAATTTAACAATACCCTAAATCCTAAAGTTATCTAAACCGGCCTTTGATACCAACTATAAGGACCCGACCATAAAACATTACATAATATTGAATTAAACGAATTAATTCACATTGAGGAAATTTTCAGGTTTAGAATTTTAGAGAATTAGGATATAACTATTACATCTTAGAAGATTAAAAATTAGAAACTTATTCTCAGTTTAATTTTTTTTTTCATAAAATTAAAACTCTTGAAAAAAAAAGATTCACGTCTAGTTCCATGTATTAGACAGCATGACTTTTCCTTGATCACATCCTTGACCCTATTCATCTTTAAGTCCTCTGAAAACATTTCAAAACTAGGGATGAGTATAAAAAGCTCAGTAAGGGTTATAAAAAAAAAGAGAAAAAAATAGTTCATAAATACATGAAAAACATAAACTCTTTTACTTACCTCATGAAATCATAAGATTTATGAATAACACAAAGAAAGCATAAATCATAAAGGTAACTTGTGTCATTCGTAACATACTTACATTGTAGCCATCGTAGAAACATAAGGAGTTACTTTGGAATACCCATCACGGTATATTCCCAAAATCTCTTAGGAGAAATATTCACGTTTACCTCTGTCATGTTACCCAATGCATTGGAGAGCTATCTCGAGCTCACCCACCATAGGTTTATCTTGGAATCACCGGTATACATAAAGAATTCCCTAGAAGCATAACATAATCCTAAAACATAACATAAGTATAAAGGAAAGATAACATTCCCACAATGTAATAACAATATATCATTTCAAGATATTGAAATAATGAATCCATTCTAAAAATAATTTTCAATACCAAAATATGTAAACAGATTATATGGTATTTATTTTTCCTTTTAAAAACATTATGGCTTGTTAAGGAAGCCAAGGATCAAATAATACTCACGGCGGCAGAAAGGTTATTGTCACTGCTTACATTAAAGAAACATTCCTTTTTTCCATTTAGTAAAACACTGCACAGAAAAATATTCCCTTTGAATGAAATTAAAAGTCAAATGTTTTTATACAATTTATAAAATAAAGTCGTGTATTAGAACAAAATATGCCTCAATGAAAGGAGATTTAGACGAAGTCCCATACCTCGTGTCCGACTTGACTCGATAGTTATTTAATCTCTTGAATATTAAAATAAAGTTAATTTCTACTTGCTTAAGAACATTTTACAAGTTTATTATTCTTTTTATATCACTTATTACCAGGTTATAAACATTACGTAATCATTTAAGTTAATAATGTTTGTTGTGTTGTTATTTCGTACTTGAGTAAAAAATGAACAACTTATATTTACAAGTTGTCCATGTGGTCAATAGTCAATTATATCCTGAATGATATTCATTATTTAGATATCATATATATCATATATATCCTGTATATATATATATTTATAAAATAACATATCATTTGGAGGTAAGAAATGAAATGCACCGTTCATGAAAATGGTAATCCGTACATACGCATGAACGCTACTTTTATTTCTATTTCTTATTTTAATGGAATTAAAACATAATGATAAATAGGTATATTATAATTAAAGTATAATATCACATATGATATCATTAACTCTATACTTTATACATCTCAGATATGTCATTAACGAGTCATATCACTTTGAGGGGGCGGTAGTCCGCACTTCCTCAAATGAAATTATCGCATTTACCTATAATGGAAACCATAATGGTATGATATAAAATAAAAATACCGAAGAAAAAAATCATAAAAATAATATATATCATATATAAATATAGTGTAATCTTAATGGCCACAATGATAGGTGGTAGGAGATAATCAAATAATCATCATTTCGTGAGGCCTTAGTTTTCCATCCAGTGAAACAGTATGTTCTTCACCAATTAAATGGAGGTGTGTGTAAGTGTAGTTAAAATACTTATCATAACAAAATCCTAGTATATTGAGGATACTGGTTTTGTTATAAAATTATGGAATAAAAATATTTTAGGGGTTGGAGAAGTAAAATAAAAGAAATTAATTTAAGAGAAACAGTTACCTTTAATTTGGGTAACTCCCTTTTGTATGAACCAAATGGGTTTCTTGAAGTGTTATCTGCCTAAGATAAAGCTTCTAAGAGGAGTATAGGGATGTAAGAAGCTTAATTGGGCAGATTTTGGATGATTAAAAAGGCTTTAGAGGTGTGAGGGATTGGTTATAAGTGGGGGCTTTTTATAAGGGGAAGGAGGGGCTCTTTAGAAAAGTGTGATGATATTATTTTAGCATATAATGATATTATGTTTCTAATGGACCAAAACTCATTAAGGTAGAAGATAAGATGAATCATGGTAGAAATAAATTCATTCTATAAGAATTGGACAGGTATTGGATGTTATTTTAATATTTATAATCTTATTTATTTAAATCATTTATTAATGAGGTAAACACTGCATCATTATTGTGTCATAAATAATTTAATTTATTCGATTTCTAAAAATTATAAAAATAACCATGATGTAGGAAATTTTTTATCTATCCAATTAATATTTATAGTTTAAATGATAACTTATATAACACCATGTAAAAATTAATTTATAAAGAGATATTTGTTTATGTTATTTTTGTCTTTACTTTAAATTAATTAATCTAAAATGTCATTATCATTCATAAGTGGCTCCATGGGGTCCTAAAATCGATCCAAGGATTCCCATGGTTGTCCATTACTAATACAATAATTTTAGGACAAGTGTTAAGGTAATTGTGAATTATTATAATATTCTTTTTACCCAGAATTACCTTATTTACCTTTAACCGCGGTAAATAAAAAGTCAAAAGTTACTATTCATCAAAAATTATTTTCATCTTATTGAACCACATTAAAATTAATAATAAAAACCATGTATGTTGTATTTTTGAAATTTAATTGATAGATGTGGTAAATTTTGATTTAAGTGGAAAAGTCATTTTTTAACTATTACTATGTGGTTTGACTATTCATCAATAATTGAAGTTTTTCAGAAAACTTCCAAAAATTCAGCCTAAGATTTATTTGATATTATGAATTGAAAAAATGATGTATATTTTACCAAATTATAAGCTTAAAAGTTGCATTAATTAATTTAAAATTAATTTCCGTTGTCAAAACAAATAGCGTGTTTTTAAGAAACAATAACTGTCAAAAGATCGACACTTGTTTATGTCCAATTTCAATGTGAAATTAATTCCAATGACCGACATTGGATTAAATGGTAAAAATATATTCTAATTAAACATTAAAACCAACTAAAAAGATAACATAACCATATAAATAAATTTTATTAAAATGCAGTTTTGAATTAAAATACAATATTTTTCAGTATTCATTAAAAAATTGAACTTTATCGAAAAAATTCAAAAAATTTACACAAAGTAAATTTTTATGTCCCCATTCTAAAGATGGATTTTATTTGGTCAAATAGAATGTATTAAAGTGAAAAAAACTATATTTAAAGAGGGTTATCTATTAAAAGGCAGTAAATCGACCTTTTAATGTAATTTATGATGAAAATTAGATTCATTCATATTTTAAGCCTCTAACTTTTATTGTATAAATGTAAAAGCATTTAAAAAAATGTATAATAATATTGTAGTTATTTTTTTCATTCCCTCCAATATAATGTCTAGGAATTAACTACCATTTAAAATAATAATATTATATTTTTTGTGTGCAATGTAAGATTTCAAAGAAACCCGTTGTTGCGTATCAGGTACGCTATCAAACATAACAACCCCTTTAAAGTACAATTAATATTTAATTCACAAATTCTAATAAATATGAAATATGTCTTATTCTTTATTTACCTAGTATGTTACAATTATTCATTTTATATTAGTTATTACCACGTTATAAACATTACATAATTATTTAAGTTAATATCGGTCGTTTTGTTGATATTCAGTACTTGGGTCAAAAATGAACTTTTATAATTACAACTTGTCCATGTGGTAAAAAGTCCATTATCTTCAGAAAGTTATTAATGAATTAAATATCATATATATCTAGTACATATATTTATTTATAATAATACATAATATTTGGAGAAAAGACATGAAATTCACCATACATGGAGATGATAAACCGTACGTACTTATGAACACTACTTTCATTTCTTTCAGAATGTCTGCTTATTTTTACATTCAAATAATTGTACCCCAACATCAATTCAATCTTCGAAAAATAATAAGCTCCCTGGAGCTGATCAAACATATCATCAATACGAGGAAAATGATACTTATTCTTAAAAGTTATGTTATTCAAGGCTCTACAATCAATGAAAAGTCTCATTGAAAAATCATTATTTTTAGTAAACAAGATAGGTTCACCCCATGGTGATGTGCTCAGTTGAATGAAACCTTTGTCTGATAACTCATACAATTTATTCATTAACTCTAAAAGTTAAATTTTATCCATTTGATACACTAATGGAAAAATTACCTATACAAACTGTTTAGAACCATTGGTATAGGTCCCCAAACCATTGGTATAGCCTATACCAATAGTTTGGGAAGCCATTGGGTGATTTGGTGTGGGGAAAGACCTATATCAATGGTTTGGAGAAAACAGTTAGGAAAGACCTATCCCAATGGTTTTCAAACCATTGGTATAGGTCTTTCCCAACAATTTGGGGAAACCGTTGGGATATGTATATATATATATATAAAATTTCCAGTGGTGGTTTGAACCCACAATCTCCATGTTATATATAAATGACTTTACCACTAACCTAGAGTTTACTTTGTGAATATATATGGATATATATATATATATATATGTAATTTATATATTGATTTATTTGAATATATTGGATAACTGTAATCATAAAAAAACAAGGGTACCTATCCCAATGGTTCTCAAAACTGTTGGGATAGGAATTTCCCAATGGTTTTGAGGAAAATTGGGATAAGTACCCACTCTTTCCCAAATGTTTGGCCAAACCTTTGGTAAAAGTGTCCTCAAAGTGGGATTTTCCCAACAGTTTGGGCCAATCATGCTTAATTGTGGAGTTCTAATCAGGTATGCTTTCAAAAAGGAAGGTTCTCCTTGTTGACATGAGTCATATCATTTAGTCATTTAACCCTTCCACATTCAATTGTTAAAATCGGCCTCAATGTGGGATTTTCCCAACATTTTGGCCTAAATGTTGGGAAATCTATACCCTTTCCCAACTATTTGGCCAAACCATTGGGAAAAGTAGCCTCAAAGTGGGATTTTTCCCAATGGGTTGGCCAAACCATTGCGAAACCGACACCCTTTTCCATCAGCATTGGAAAACCGTTGGGAAACATGGCATCAAAGTGGTATTTTCCCAACTGTTTAGCCGAACTGCTGGGAAAAGTGGCCGGAAAGTGGGGTTTTCCCAACGGTTTGGTCAAATCATTGGGAGAAGTGGCCTCAAAGTGGGATTTTCCAAACAGTTTGGCCAAACCATTGGGATATCCATACCATTTCTCAATGGTTTGGCAAACCGTTGGGAAAAGTGGCCTCAAGGGGGCTTTTTCCATTGGTTTGGCCAAACCAATCGGAAATGGGAACTATGCCAACAATTTTTACAAACTGTTGGTATTGATGTGTTGGTATAGGTCTGATTTCCAGTAGTGATAAGGGGGTTTTGAAGTTATATTAGCATCAAGAACTAAGTCAATTATAAATTCAACTTCTTGATCAGGTATTATACCCGAAAACTCATTAGAAAAAATATCAAGATACTCATTGACCATTGGTACATCAGTAATCTGAACAGTTCCTTTGTTTTCAAAAATATGTTGAAGGTAAAATTCATTTCCATCTTTTACTATTTTATCAGCTTACTATTATGTAATCAAAAGTAAGGGTTCATTCTTGTACACAAACTGAAATCCTTTTTGTAAATAAACCTCTTTAACTCTGTATTCAATATTGGCATGATAAATGGAAAGCCAATCCATACCCAAAATAAAATAAAAGTTTACTAGAGGCAAAACAATAAGGTTTTTAGGTATATTCTTTCCGCACACAATTACATGAAGGTTCTTATAATTTCTTTTTGTCTCAAAATTTCCTCCAGGTGTTTTTACCAAAATATCATGATTGATATCTTGATATAATATTTCCAATTTATTAGAAAATTTTCACAAATGAAATAATGTGTAGACCCTGAATCAAACAACACATTCACATAATCTGAATAAATAAACAATGTACCTGATACTACTTCATTTGATGGGCCAATATCGGTTGAAGTAGTTGTAAATTATTTCACCACCACTTTCTTTTTGTAGTCTAGATTCTTTCCTTTATTTGAGTTCTTTATTGGACACTCATTTACATATTGACCAATTTTATTTCACTTATAACATTTTACTGAATGTAAATCAGATTTTTTCTTACCATTACCCTTATCTATTTTATTGCAATCACGAGCCTTTTGTCGCATTTTACCACATCAGTAGAACATACAAGAATTCAAAAGGCATTCCCCCAGTGTGCATTTTAGTACAATTTACACAAACTTTAAACTTATGTTTATTACCACAAGATTTTTTTTGAAGAGTTCTTACAACGAATTAATTAATTTAACAATATCATAACTCCTAAAGTTTTATAAACTGACCTCTGATACCAAATAAAATCCCCCAGCATTAAACATTACAAAATCTTTAGTCATGTCAATAATTCGACATAGATGTTTTTTTAGGTTTAGAGTTTCAGAGAATTAGGCCATAACTATTACATTACATCTCAAATATTACAAAGTAGACACTTCTACTCTAACCAATTTTTTCAAAACAATAAAACTCATTAAATAAATGAACAATTATTTTCTTGATAAAAATATTCCTGAATTCTTCCATTCTCTTAACCTTTCTTATAACCTCTGAAAAAAATTTCAAAAACATGGTATGAGAATAAAAATCTCTGTAAGGGATATAATATAAATAAAGAAAACATTAGTCCATCAGTACATACAAATCAATGAAACCATTCTTTTCAATCATAAAGCACAATTTATTTTACATTCCTCATGAAATCATAAGATTTATGTATAACACATAGAAACAACTAATAATAAAGGGGAATTGTGGCATCCATAACATAATAACATTGTATCTTTCACAACTACATAGGGAGTTACGTTTGGAATACCCATCATAATATATTCCCTAAATCTCTTAGGAGAAACGTTAAAATTTACCTCCATCACGTTACCCAATGAATTGGAGATCTATCTCAGGCTCGCCCAACCACCTTTTATCATGGAACCACCACTATATTTAAACAATTTCCAAGAACCATAACATAATCATAACACTAAAAAACAAGCATAAATTAATGATTACATCTCCACATTACAATCAAAATATATCATTCAAGATATTGACATAATCAATGATTTCTAAAAATCATTTTCAATAACAAAATACGAAAAAAGGGTATATGGTATTAATTTTACTTTTAAAAACATAATGTCTTGTTGAGGAAGCCAAGTATCAAATAATACTCGTGGTGGCGGAAAGGTTGTTGTCACTGCGTACGTTAAAAAGAAACATTACCTTTATTGTTTAGTAAAAACACTTTGTAAAAAAAGATTAATTTTGAAAACCATTGAATTTAATTAATAAAATAAGGGTATAATTATATACTATATAAAATAAGGTCATGTATAAATCAAAATATTCCTCAATGAAAGATGATTGAGATGAAGTCCTTTAGGAAAATCTGGTAGCCTAGCGGTGTCACGTAAAAATTCAGAAAATGAGTTGATGAGAGAGGAAAGGGTATCTCATAACTTTGAAATATAATTTACAATAATGATGATATAGAAGAACATGTCCAAACATAAGAAAATTTAAGTTAAAAGTCATAACATAAAAGTAGTCTTTGATTAAAAGTGGAGGGTGAAAAGTTCCCTGACCTTGAATCCAACTCATCACGTATGTTCTTTGTTATTCCTGAATAATAAATTTAAGTTAATTTTTACTTGTTACAAATCATTTTTCATGTTTATTATTAATTTTATATCACTTATTTTAACATTATAAATATTAAATAATTATTTAGGTTAATATCTGTTGTTTTATTGATATTCGATACTTGAGTGAAAAATGAACTTATTATAATTACAAATTGTCCATGTGGTCAAAAGTAAATTATCTCAAGTATGATATTCATTATTTAAACGTCATATATATCTAGTATATATTTTTATTTATAAAATTACATAAAATTTGGAGAAAAATACATGCAATTCACCATTCATGGAGACAGTAAGCCGTACGTACACATGAAAACTACATTCATTTATTTTTCATATTTAAAAGAATTAAAACTAAATGATACATAGGTATATTATAATTACAGTATATATCATATTTTATATATGTTACATAAGTTCATAAATTACATCGTTTATATGTTTTTTGTATAGCATATATAAATATAGTTCCATCACAATGGCTACCATGAGTGGTTGTAGGATAAAATTGAACAATCATCGTTTCATGATGTAGTAGTTCACCGTCCACAGAAACAGTATATTCATATCAATTAGATGGAGGAGTGTGTAAGTGTAGTTAAAATAATTATCATAAAGTAATCCTAGTATATTTAACATACTATTTTTTATATAATCAATGAATAATAATAGAATAGATAGTGAAGAAGTAAAATAATAGAAATGAACTTTAGAGAAGACACTACCTCTAAAACATGTAACTCCCTTTGATTTGAGCCAAATGGATTTATTGATTTGCCTAATGCATAAGTTAATGCTTCCAGGATGAATATAGGGATGCTGGAAGCTTATTTGGGAAGATTTTGGATGATCCAAGTAGCTTGAGACGTGTGATTAAATGGGTAGAGGTGATTCCATTTTATAAGAGGGAGGAGGGGAACTTTTGGAAAGTTTGAAAGTATTATTTTATTATAAAATGATTTTCAGTTTCCAATGGTCCCAAAATCATTTATTTTAAAGATAAGATGATTTTGGGTCTAAAAACTCTCAACCAATTGGTTTTAATCAAGTCTATGTCACAAATTTAACCTTATGTATTAGCATTAAGTTAACTAATTTAACTCTTACCAAGTCTTATGTTATTTTCATAATATATGGTTAATATAGTTACTATAAAATTCTAATAGAACATAAAGTGGTTAATTAATAAACTTTTAAAATTTATATAAGTCAATTTACGAATCTTATATTTTTATTACTATTATATCATTTATGAAAATAGTATTGTTTTAAAAACTTATTTATGTGAATTTTTATACTATTCATATCGTGACTTTTCATAGATTCATAACCACTTGATTATTTCTAAAAAAATTAATTAACTAAAAAATGTATTAATAATCAATAGAATTCTTTTATGGCATAAAAAGTTTTAAAATAAATTTATTTTAATATTTATAATCTTATTTATTTAAATCAATCATTAATAAGGGAATCACTACATCTTTATTGTGTCATATATATATATATATATATATATATTTATTTGACATATAAAAATTATAAATAAAATTCCATGATGTAGGAAATAATTTTATATTTCTAAATAATATTTATAGTTGAAGATATGACTTATATAACCCCATATAAAAATTGTTTTATTAAAAATACATGTTTATGTTTTATTTTTCTTTACTTTAAATTAATTCATATAAAATATCATTTTCTCATAAAAGTGGCTCCATAGGGTTCCAAAATCGACCTGAGGATTACCATGATCATAAATATTTCATCCAATGGTCTTAAGACACATTTTTGGGTAGTTTTATAATATTATAATATTATTTTTTACACTTATTTACGAGATTTACCATTTAACCATATTAAATAAAATATTTACTGATGTTATTATTTATGATGTAAAAAAAATAAAAGGTACCTATTTAAAAAAAAATTTCCTTTTGATTCCAAATATTGAATCCATTTTTCCAAATTCAAAACACAGAAATTTCCGAAATTAATTTGAAATTAATTCTCATTGTCAAAACAAAAAATTTGTTTTTAAGAAGTAAAAACTAACACAAGTTTGATATGTTTTTATGTTCTATTTTAAAGTGAAATTACTTCAAAAGACCAAAATTGGATTAAAAGGTAAAAATATAAAGCAATTACAATTTAAAACCAAATAAAAGAAAAATCTAACTATATAAATAAATTAGATGAAAATATAGTTTTGACTTAAAATGTGGTATTTTTCACAATTCATTAAAAATGAACTTTATCTAAAAAATACCAAAAATTTACACAAACTAAATTTAGGCGTCCAAATTCTATATAATAAGTTTATTTTGTCTAATAGAACATATAAAATTGAAAAAAACTATATTTAAAAAGGTTTCTCGACCAAAAGGTAGTAAAATGACTTTTAAAAATATTGGAGTATTTATGCTTAAAATTGGATTCATTCTCATTTTAAGCCTCTAAATTTTATTTGATAAATGTAATGAAATTTTACAAACATGTATAATCATATTTTATTTGGTTTTTGTTATTCCATTAAATACAATGACTATGCATTAACTACCATTTAAAATAATATTATAATATTATTTTTTGGTGGAACTCAAAATTGTGTGCAACGAAAGATTCCAGAGAAACCCGTTGTTACGTGTGGAGTACAAAATCATACATAGCATCCCATTTAAAGAAAATTAATATTTAATTCAAAAATATTAATAAATATGAAAACGTCATATTATTTATTTACCTGGAATGTTATACCATTCCTGAAGAATAACAAGCTTGGGGGACCAGTCATGGAGGAAAGTGTCTTGAAGAGGAAGATGATGAATTGTATTTCATCATTTTATATAAAACTAAACACATAGACTTCGATGAATTTTTAAGACATATAAAAACTAAATTAAAATTTTTCCAGGGAACCTTAATTGAATATTATTACTAGATCTTTACAAAGAATCAAGAAACTCTTAATTCAGATATATATTGTATGAGATATAATGAAAAAATAATGAAAAAATATTTTATTATTGTTGATTGGATTGTAGTAATTTTTTCTAAATTTGATATATGAAAATGAATTTTTAGATTTTCATGAAGAAGAATTAAATGAATTTTTTTTGTATTTATAAAAGAACAAAATACAAGTTATTCAGATTAGGAACAAAAGAGATATCAAATAAACAATAGCAATTTTCAATTATGGAAAATTTATAATTGCAGATCTGTTTCAAGATCTTCAGACATAAGGGGAATGCCTTAAACAATAAAATACTACCTTCATTTATTCTAACAAAATTAACATAAATGAGTTATATTCCCAATGGAACAGGTTTTTATAGAATATCATTAGTATAGTGTATTTTATTAAATAAACAATGAATAAAACATTATTGTAGTTTATACCGAAATATTATTTGTGAGGAAAAACCTGAATCATGTTCGAGCATAAATGTGAACATGTTAGGGAAATAATTATTCAAAATTTTAGTTTAATTAAAGTTATATTAACTTGTTATAGTTTTATGAAAGAATAATTATAAAATTCATATCCCTTCAACAAAATTTATAATAAAAACACTAAGTGGTTTTAAAAAATTCCCATTAAAAGATAGAAGGTTTTGCAGTATTTGAAAACATAAAATGACATATAATAAAAAAATAGAAATACATGAATGAACATGATGAACCAATTTCCCCTTTTTTGATTGATTACAAACCTATAACATTTAAATAAAATTTTATCCCTTTTTTTAAAATAAAGAAAAATATAAAACAAAAAATTTCCTTAAAGAAATTAAATAATTACATAATTAAATTACCAACATTTAATGTAAAAATTTAATTTTTCAAACTGAAGAGATCCTAAAGTCATAGTATAAGTGTACGTGTTAGGTCCACTAGGCTAGATACCCTGAGATGGGGGGGGGGGGGGGTAAATCAGGGTATGAAAGATTAAAACAACTGCCCCTTTTGATCTTATTTTTCTGTTAGAAAAAACTCTCTTCTCTGTCCTTCCTGATGCAGAGTATGAATAAAACTTAAATCATGAAAAGGAAAAAAAAAATTTCTTGGTTCACCCTCACTCGGCTACATCCAAGGAGCATACCCCAGCAATGTGCCGATGTACTAATTCCACTATAAGCACACTACTGTTTACAAGTTCTAAGTGGACTCACTATCCCCCCAGGTTTACAACCACTCACAATTTGAGAACTCACTACTCTCTCAACTGAAGTGATTTCACTGCTTCTTCAGAAGATCCACTCACAGTTTATAGACCGGTAGGTCTCTCCATTTGTATGAAATAATGCATCCTCAACTATTAATATATGATCTATTGAATTTCAATGTTCATCCACTAATGAATGCCACTTTACCACAGATGTTCTAGGCAATTTCAAACTTTCACACAACCCTAAGGTGACTTGTGTGCCCCTTTAACTAGTGCATAACCTCTATCTTCGTTGCAGAAAAACCAACGTGCATGCAACACTAGCGTGCCAAAATTGTGTGCCCCACAGCTTGCACGACACAATTGCATGGTACACTTGTGCGGTACACTTGCGCGGAACACTTTCCCCACACACTGGCGCGCCCCACTTGTGCACACACTGAACTTGCCTGTCACATCCACTTGCGCGATCAGAGCTTAGATTTTATCTATGTTTTGAGCTCGTTAATAAATTAGGAGAGTAGCCATCTATTTATAGGTATTTTAAGGAGTTGCGTGCCACAATTTCATGCCACACTTGCACACCATTTTAGGAATTTTCACCACACTTGCGCAACACTTTTGGACTTTCACATCACACTTTCACTCCACACTTGCGCACCATTTTAGGACTTGTGCGCCACACTTGTGAACCACTTTTGGACTTTCATGCCACTTTTCCTTTGCCAAATTTTTGATGTTCTCAATTCAAAAAATTCTTGGCGTACAACATTAGAAACATACTTAACATAAAATCACAACTCCTTCTGCCAAAAACACTTTTCCCCATTCTCTAGGAAAAGCCCCTTTGTCAATTGTTTGAGTCACTAAGACACGCTTTGTCAACAAACACAACATGTATTACGGTGTCAACAAACACAATCATCTAAAAAATTCTTCAATGATACCTTGAGGGGATTTTTCCCAACAATCCCTCCCTTTGGTTTTTTGACAACTTTTCTCAAAACAATTCTCCATTATTTGATACCTCATTATGGCTTAAATCATCTTCAGCCACCATCCACCTCATGTGATACAGATAGTGATTAAAGATTTACTCAACATGTACTCTAAGACCACATGAGCAATGCTCGTCATGAGAAAAAAGAGTATCATGAAAATTTCACCTATGATTCACTTCGTTTCTGACACCATTGATGATACCAACCTGATACCAATTGAAAGTTTCATACCAACCTGATACTAACCACACTTCTGCTTTTGTCACAATCCTCAGCTGTCTTAATATCTATCGTGATATCTATTATTTGATCGATCATGTCTAGAATTGTCTGATTTAATTTTCTCCCCTTATCTCATTTCTCCCCTATCTCACTGATGCACATGTTAGCTTCTCCCCATGTCTTGACTAAGACATTTTATCCCCCTTGAACAATCACATTTTCTCACATTTTCTCCCCCTTTATCAATGAACCCAAAGGGCACTCTTTTGTAGTCTACAATAGGGTAAAAACACATAACAGAACATTAGGAAAAAACACAACATTCCTCGGGGATAAGGGATTTGTCCCACATCCACACTTTTCAAGTGTGGGGAGTTGACTGGGCTCCGAAAGCCAGTTGATGCCTCTCAAAATATTCTTTCACTAAGGCCTTGGTTAGAATATCTGTAACCTATAGCTCTGTAGGCACATACTCTAACTTCACATGCCCTTGCTCTACCTTCTCCTTGATGAAATGATATTTGATCTCAATGTGCTTTGTCCTTGAGTGTTAAATTGGATTTTTGATAAGATTTATAGCACTTGAGTTATCACACTGGATTCTGATCAGAGACTTCAGTTCAATTCCCATATCTTCAAGCAGTTGTTTCATCCACAATAACCATGTGCATGCTTGGGTGGCCATAATATACTCAACCTATTCAGTGCTCAGATAAATGCAATCTTGGTTTTTTCTTAGACAAGAAATACATAATGTACCAAGATAGAATGAACCTCTTGACATTGATTTTCTGTCGTCTGCTGATCCAGACTAATCTGCATATGTAAATCCCAATAACACAAGCTGAGATTTGTCATTATACATCAGACTGAAATCCATGGTTCCTTTGATATACTGAAGTATTCTTTTGAATGTGAGCCTATGGCTTTCTTTTGGATTTCTTTGGTAAGGTGATGATTGGCATCTGGAAAAAACAATATCTGGTCTTGTTGCTGTTAGGAACAGTAAACTGCCACTAATTTGCATATATTCTGTGATATTAACTGTCTTTCCATTATCATCTTTCGATAATTTCATCCGGTTAGAAAACAAAGTCTTCATCTCCTTAGAATTTTCCATTCCAAATATTTTCAAAACTACCCTGGCATATTTGGATTGAGAAATGAATGTTTCATTCCTTCCTTGTGTCACCTGTAGACCAAGAAAAAATGTTAGCTCTCCAATCATTGATATTTCGAAGTCACTTTTCATGAATTCGGAAAACTTTCTACACTGAGAATCATCTGATCCGCTAAATATTATATCATCGATATAAACCAAGAACATCATCCTTTGATTACTTTTGTTATTGAAATAGAGATTATAATCAACTCTCCCATACTGGAAACAAAGCTTCTTCAAGTACTGATCAAGCCTTGAGTACCATGCTCTCAGTGCTTGTTTCATCCCATATAACACCTTATTCAGTCTGAAAACCTTGTTCTCATCCTCCTGAATGAAAAAACCATTTGGCTACTCAATATACACCTCTTCCTCTAGAACCCCATTCAAAAATGTATATTTGAGGTCCATCTGGAAAAATTTGAACTCCAGTTGCACTAAAATGGCTTGAAATAATCTGATTGTCTCTAGTCTTGAAAATAGTGAAAATGTCTTATCAACATCCATTCCCTCTATCTGGGAGTATCACTTGCACACTAGTCATGCTTTGTTCCGAATGATTGTGCCATCTTCATCCATCTTATTGTGATAGACCCATTTAGTCCTGATGGAATTATTATCTGTTTGCCTAAAAAAATCTCTCACATCAAATTCTTCTCAATCTGATCTAGCTCTTCATTCATTTCCTGAATCTAGTTTTCGTCTTTAGCTGCATTAGTGATGCATTTTGGCTCAACCTGTGATAGTAAAGATGTATGATGAATTGATTTCATTATTCTTGTCTGGACTTGAGATGACTGATCACAAATCATATTCTGCCTGTTATTTTATGCTCGACTCCATGGATTTTGTGCAGATGCATATTTTACTTCCTCATGATCATCATCAGTATATTCTTCTGAATCAATATCATCCACTTCTTCTCCCCCCTGCATTGCTTTCTTCATCATCACTTTCATCAATAAATTGTTCATTGCGCTGTTGAATTATCTCCTCATTCTCTACTACAGTGACATCATTTCTCTCCACTACTTTTCCCATCCTTTTTTAAAGCATTTATATGCTTTAATTTTTCCTGAGTAGCCAAAGAATATCCCTTCATCTTCTCATGACACATATTTACTATGTTTTTCCTTTTTGAGGATAAAGCACTTACTTTTAAATATATGAAAGTATTTCACCATTGGATTCTTTCCATACAACATCTCGTACGAAGTATTTCCTTCCTTTAGATACAACAAATCCCTGTCAGAAATGTAGACCGATGTCAAAACTGCTTCCTTCAAAAATTTCTCTGGTTGGCATTTTTCAATGAGCATCATTCTTGATATTTTATTGATGATCCGATTTCTCCTTTCAACCACTCTATTCTATTGGGGAGTTCTTACTAAGGAAAATGATGCCTTATCCCATGTTTCTCGAGATATCCTTCCACCTGACTATTTGTAAATTCTGTACCATTGTAAGTAAAAAGTTTCAAAATTTTATATCCAAGCATCCTTTCACACTCCCTCCAGTACTATTTTAAGTAGATGAACACATCCAACTTATGGGAAATAACAAATACCCATGCCATTTTGCTATAGTCATCAATGAAAAGGACATTGTACCTCTTTATATCAATTTCTCTTGGTGTGATAGGACTACAAACATCAGCATGCACCAATTCGATCCCTCTTGTTGACTTCTTTTGCTTTTCCTTATATGTATTTTTGATAGGCTTACCTTGTTGTCATGCATCGCACATGTGATTACGATCACGTGATAGCTTTGGGAGGTCTCTTTCTACATCACACTTCACCAAATCTTCCAAGGATGATTGGTAATGATGACCAAGTCATTTATGGAACAACTCGTTTTCTTCTTCTCTTGGAAGAAAACACATATCTTCTTCTCCAATTACCAGGTAGATATTTCCATTTTTTCTTTTTCCCTGTAGAACTACTGCTCTGTCTCTTCCATTGATGACACACATCTTCTTAGTAGACCTTATAGAATGTCCGAAGTCACATAGTTGACTAACGCTGAGAAAATTATGACTGAGGTCTTGTACTACTAGGACATCAGCATGTCTCATCTCTTTACCCCCAAACTTGGCCTTTATTGCACCAATAATCTTTTGGCCTTCATCATTTCCAAACTTGACAACTCCTTATTTATCATATTTCTTGCAAAGCTGAAAATTTATTTTTCATTTTTAACTCACCTGTTGGTTTATTGATCTGCTGCTTCCGAAAATTTTGATTCTGCTTTGGCACATTCCTCTGTATGGTCAAAGTGCAGTACCTAGCCATGTTCCCAAATCCTCCACACCATAAACAGTGTCCTTTGAAATATGATATAGAAAACCATTCTCTATTTGGCTGCCACCTTTGTTCTTGTTCCCTTCAATAAATCTTGGATATGGAACAAACATACTGTGAATGTCCCATCATTCGAAAACAATAACACCTGATATATGGTGCATTCTTTCATTTTACTTCTGCACTATGAGTTTCCACTTGGGATCTTTGAATATTCAGATTCTTCTTTGTGCCCAAATAAACCTTCAATCCCGGGATGTGTGCTTGAAGTCAGACTTCAATTTTCATAGATTTTTGTTTCTGATCAAGCCCTAAATAATCCTTAACACCTGAGCTCAACTGCTGCTTCTTTCCTGCTAAACTACTAGGCTCTTCTTTCATATTTTCAGTCTTCGGAATGGCATGATTTTCTAATAATGTGTTGGGAATCAATGGGTTTTCCTGGTCTTTAACTTTTTTCCACAGACTCAGAAATTCCTCTTCAAGCTCTTCAATACTCTTGACGTGATATTTCCTTGTGTTTTTCAAGACATCGATCTCCCTTTTCGGTTATTCAATCTTGATTTTATACTCACTAACTGATTCTGAGTTTTCTGGTGTTGATGAATGGAGTTTCTCAATTTTATCCATCAATTCAGACTTCTGTTCTTCCTGCTGCTGCATATATTGTTTGGCGTCATGAACAACTTTTTTAGCTTTCTTTGTTTTGTCTCTCTAAACATCTATCTCCTCAAGAGAAGCCTCTAACTCAGCTTGTATATCTATTCTTACTTCAAATTCTTCTTCTTCATCACCTTCAGTTTTATTCTTCTCTTGAGAACTACCGACAACTGTCACCATAACAGTTTCTCCACGATCATCGCATTTCTCTATCTCTTCAACCTCCTCAACCTCAGACTCATCCAAATTGTCGCATTCTTTTGAAAGGAGATTTTTATTCTTAAGGAAATTTCTCTTGAGCTGTTTATTTTCTTTCCCATAGATTGATGAATTCTTCTTGGGAATTTCAACTTCATCGACATCATCAACTTCTTAGAACTTTTTGGGACACCTTGCTACAAGATGGAAAACCTTTCCACATCGAAAACAGTCCAGTGGAGGTTTCCCTTTAAACTTTCCTTTTCCTCTTTGAAGGTTTGAGGAGAAGTATGACATGACCTCATCTATCTCTTCTTCTTCCTAATAATCTTTAATGGTGAGCTTCTTCATGGCCTTGAATGACACTTCTTTAGAATTCCCCTTTTCCACAACCTCATTATCATCATTTATCATTTCATATGCAATCAAGGTACTATGAAAATTGTCCAATGTTAACTCCTTTAGATCTCTATCTTCTAGTACTGAAACCTTCGGATTGAACCACAGTGGAAGTTTCCTCAAGATGCGCTTAACGATCTTTATGTCTTCAATGACTTCTCCCAGACCTCACATATCTTCCTCAACAACATTTACCTTGTCAAAGAATCCATCAAGAGACTCATTTGGGTTCATTCTTAGATCTTCATACTTGTTCCATAATACTTGCAGCTTCGCTTATCTAACCTTTGTATCTCTTTTATATATGTTCAAAAACATTTCCCACATAGAATGTGATGTTTTTCATGACATCACCTTGGTATATATAGAATTGGATAGGGCTCCTCCCAAAGCATTGATTCCCTTTGCATCAGCATCTAATTCTCTTTTCTTATCTTCTGATAATGCACCACTATTAATATCAGCTGTGATACCATGCATTGTTGTTGTAAACACATCCATTCCCAAAGACCAGAAGTAGTGCTGCATCAGATTCTTCTATAGCTGAAAATTATTCCCATAGAAGATTGGAATCCTTTTATGATTAGGGACCTCTATTCGAGAGAGAAACATTGATATCAACCTTTCCCTTTGATACAAATTGTTAGCTCCACTAGGCTAGATACCCTGAGGGGGGGGGGGGTGGGGTGTATCCGGGTATGACAGATTAAAAAAACTGCCCCTTTTGATCTTGTTTTGCTGTTAAGAAAAACCCACTACTCTCTTTTTCCTGATGCAGAGTATGAATAAAACTTAAATCATGCATAGGTCACAACGATTTTTACTTGGTTCACCCAAACTGGGCAATGTCCAAGGAGCATACACTGGCAGTGTGCCGATGTACCAATTCCACTATAAGTGCATTGCTGTTTACAAGTTCAAAGTGGACCCATTGTCCCTCCTGGTTTACAACCACTCACAATTTTAGAACTAACTGCTCTCTCAACTGAAGTGAGCTCACTGCTTCTTCAGAATATCCACTCACAGTTTATAGACCTGTAGGTCTCTTCATTTGTATGAAAGAATGCATCCTCCACTGTTGATAGATGATCTATTGAAGTTAAAATTTCATCCACTGATGAATGACACTTTACCAAAGATGTTTTAGGAAATTTAAAACTTTCACGCAACCCTTGGGTGACTTGTGTGACCCTTTCACTAGTGCACAACCTCTGCCTTCGTTTCAAAAAAACCAACTTACGCGCCACACTTGTGCACCACACTAGCACGCCAAACTTGCGCACCACATAGGTTGCGTGACACAATTTCATGATACACTTGTAGGATACACTTGCAAGGTACACTTGTATGGTACACTTGCACGACACACTTTCCCTGCACACTTGTGCGCACATTGAACTTGCCCGCCACTTCCACTTGTGTGATCAAAGCTCAGATTTTCTCTAATTATTGAGATTGTTAATAAATAAGGATAGTAGCCATCTATTTATAGACATTTTGAGGAATTGTGCACAACACTTGCACGCCACACTTGTGCGCCACACTTGCGCACCATTTTAGGACTTGCGCGCCACACTTGCGCGCCACTTTTGGACTTGTGCACCACTTTTCCTTTGCCAAATTTTTGATGTTCCGAATTCGAAAAATTCCTGGCATACAACATTAGAAACCTCCTTAACACAAGTTCACAACTCCTTTGGACAAAAACACTTTTCCTCATTCTCTAGGAAAACCCCCTTTATCAGCAGTTTGAGTCATTAAGACTCTCTTTGTCAACAAACACAACATGTCAGAATCATCTCAAAAATGCTTCAATGACACATTGAGGGATTTTTGCCCAACAGTATGCCAGTTGATTTCAGACAGGATAAGTACTAAAATAATATCATCTTTATTCACATGATATATAATAAAAATAAAATCTAATATCAAAATTATTTTCCCTAGAATGTTGTAAGGGGTTTTTAGAAATAGAAATTGCAGATGAATTATTAGAATAAATATAAATTTTATCAAGATAAATACCAAAATCACATAATTTTTTCTTAATTCACAATCATTGAGCACAAATAATATAAGTAGAGAGATACTCAGGCACAATAATAGATAGAGAAACATATAGTTTCTTCTTATAAGACACAAAAATTAAACATTTCCCCCGAAAATTACACATACTTGATTTACTTTTTCTATCAATTATACAACCTTCAAATTCTGAGTTAGAATGAGATATTAAGTCTAAACAGTTATAATTAGGAACAAATCAACTAGAATCAATAGTTCCTTTGACATATCTAATTATTATTTTTAGATCTTTAATATGACTTTGTTTAGTATAATATTGAAACATTGTACATAAACAAACACTAAACATTATATTAGGTCTAGATGAAAATAAATATAGCAAGATACATATCATTCTTTTATAAACCTCAATATCAAAAAATTTACTAGATGCATCAATATCAAATTTACAATTAGTATCCATATATTGATTTAGAGGAATCAAAACCAAATAGTTTGACTAAATCTTTAATATACTTAGATTGATTAAAACAATTCTATATTTTCTTTGAGAAATTTGAAATCCAAAAATGAAATTTAATTCCCCCATTAAAATCAAATCAAACATATAAGATATTAAAGTAGAAAAATCATTGAAAATAATTTCAATAGGTAAAACAAAAACTACATCATAAACATATAGTTGAACAATTAATATATCATTATAATTCCTTTTAAAAATTAGTTAGGACTAGTAGTACCTTTCTTGTAACCATTATTTAATAAAAATAGTGAGAACCACATATACCAAGCATGAGATGCTTGTTTAAGACAATAAAAAACTTTATAGAATTTAAAAACATGACTTGGTCATTTCCAAAACCAGGAGGTTGAATGGCATAAACTTCTTTAGTTATAAAACCTTTTAATAAATCACTTATTACATCCATTTTTTATAACACCAAATCTTGATAATAAGAAAAATAGAAAAAAAATCTAATAGATTCTAACCTAGAAATAGGTGTAATATAATCTTGAAATTCTATACCTTCTTCTTGAGAGTATTATTGAGCAACAAGTCTTGCTCATTATGGACAATCTGTCCATATTCATCCAGCTTGTTTCTGAATATCAATTTGGTTCTGATTTCGTAATTATCATCAAACAGTTCTAGAAAAGACCTAAAAGTATTTCTAGAAAAATAATTAAGCAGATATGTCATGGAATAAATCCAGTTAGAATATTTTAAATTTTTATTAACACGACTAAGAACAAAATTAGAAATAAAAGCAGAATTGGAAGAAAATTTAAATTTAAATTTATAGTTTTAACACCAGAATCAACATTTTCAATAACATTTTCAATAGGATGATCATTATGAACCTTACAAGATCTTGGATTAGGTTGAGAAGGAGTATGTCCCCCTCAATTAATTCGTCCTCAACCTAAAGTTTTTCTTCACCAAAATTAAAATATCTAAACTCATCAAAAAAATATTATAATCAGAATTTAATTTAACATTAATTTCATCAAACATAACACACTATAAGAAATGGAATTAGTCGTGGCTATTTTGTAAACTATAGATGTTTAAACCACCATATAATAATATATTAGTGGTTATCAAAACTGTCATTAATTGAACAGCCGCAATTCATTTAGCAGTAGTTTCTTTAATTTTACAACGGTTTTGGTATGTGTCGTTTATGGGGAATTTAAATGTGATTTATTTTTTATTTAGCATCGCTTTTCCTAAAAAATACCCAGGGAAAGAAATTTAAAAAACAAAACTAACCGCTACTAAACGTATTAGTGATGGTTAGCTTTAGTGGGAGTTAAGCATAACCACCACTAAACATAATTTAAATTAATATGTTTAGCGACAGTTACTAAAAACCACAACTAAGTGTTACAATCAGAAATTGTTTTAAAAAATTTCAAATAAAGGAATGTAAATATAAAAAAACTAAAATTCAATAAACTAAAACATTAATTTATGATAAACCCATCATAAATATGTCATATATCCATAATCACATATACAAACATATATAGTCAGCATAACCTTAGTCTTAGTCAACCCATATATAAGTCAACAATCACCTCAGTCATCAATATATACATATAAAATATTCCCCAAAACAAACCATGACTAATATATGTCCATGCTAGAACCTCTATTGTATCCATCTACATCCATATCATATGATCAACTTAAACTGACTGCTGCATCTCATCAACTATAAAAAAATAAAACAAAAATTAAAACTAAACATAATAAATCAGAATTAAAATAGAATAATTGATAAAATATTCATGTACCACATAAAATAAGAACCATCACAACTACCCTTTGAAGAATTTCATGGATCAGAATACTCAACCTCTTTCTTACCACTAACATCAATCCCTTATAGTGAAAATAAAAACATTAAAGAAAACAAATTCAAAAGAGAAAAAATATAGAATATATTCAGAATATTTCACATAAAATTTGATATATATTGTTAAAAAAATAAAAGACATTTTAAAATAAGAAATAATATATAATAAAAAAACATTGAAAACATAAACTTACTTAAGATATGATTCAACACTTGAAAATGAAAAGGGATAAGTGAATATTCTAATTAATTTTTAAATCAGCACACGACGTGCTTTAAATTAACTTAATATAAAATTTTTATAGAATTTGACATTACCATGTGTCCTATATTTCAAAAATAAATTAATGGTACTTTCCCCATGATTCCACATCAATATGAGTTTTTTATATGGTTTTGACTATTCCACGCATGCTTATATTTTCTAAAATACTAAAAATATATTTATGGCCATCTCATGAAAAATGTAATTTTGAATGACATATCAGCGGTTCCTATATTTCCAAATTCAACACACTGTCATTTTCCTCTATTTTCAGGGCAATTCAATGTCAATTTTTTGGGTTTTAACCCCTTAAAACATGTTTTAAATGCTTCTATACCATTAAAAAGTGCTTAACGAGTCATTCCGACCATACCACACGTCGAATTGATGTCTTGTCTATGAAAACACATAAAAAATAACCCATAGGTTCTATTCCCTTGATTTTACATCAATATGAGGTCTTTCATATGGTTTTACTATTCCATGCTTGATTTAGTATTTTACAACACTAAAAATGAATTTATAGGAATCCTAGGAAAATATTAATTCAGAATGACTTGATGCCTGTTCTTATATTTTCCTATTCAATCTAAAACCATTTTTTCATATTTTAGGAAAACCTAACACTATTTTCCTAGTTTTAACCCTCTAAAACATTTTTTAATGTATTTTATACCTTCAAGAAGTGTTTACTAAGTCATTCCGACCACACAAAATATTGGATTGATGTGTTTTCTATGAGAACACATGAAAAACAACTCCGAAATGGTTTTCCCATGATTCTACATCAGACTATAGTCATTTTCAATGGTTTTGAAAATTCCACACATGGTTTTGTGTTTTAAAACATTGAAAAAATGTTTATCGCCATCTTGGGAAATTCATAATTCAAAATGACGAGTCATGTTTTCCTACATTTTATAATTAAATATACGATCATTTCCCTTTGATTTTAGGGAATTCCAACATTGTTTTTCTAGTTTTGACCCATGATACATATTTTTAAATGATTTTGTATCATTAAGAAGTGGTTACTGAGTCATTTTGACCGCACCACACATTTTATTGACATTTTTCCTTTGTATAAATTTCAAAAATTACTCAACGGTGTTTTTCCTTGGATTCCACATAAATTGAATGTTTTTTTCTATGGTTTTGAATGTTTTACGCATGTTTAAGTGTTTTTAAATACTAAAAACACATTTATGGTCATCCAGGAAATCCATAAATCAGAATGGTGTGTCATTGGTTCCTTCATTTATTAATTCATTCTATGGTCATCACCCTCCGATTTTAGGCAATGAAACATTATTGGCTAGGTATTGACCCCACAACACAAGATTTAAAATTATTTTATTCCTTTAAGAAGTGTTTACCGAGTCATTTTTACCACACTGTATATTGTAGTGACATTTTTTCTATGTGTTCGTGTTGAAAATAACTCCATGATGGTTTTACGATGACCCCACTTCAATATGAGGTCATTTTATTTGGTTTTTACCATTCCACATATGTATTAGTGTTTAAAACACTAAAAAATTGTTTATGACCATCTAAAAAAATTGTAACTGAGAATGATATTCCATCCACTCCTAATTTTTAAAATTCAATATTTGGTAAATTTCATTTTATTTTAGGGCTACGTTAAATCATTTTCTTAGTTTTTGACATATCGAAACCTATTTTTAAATCCTTTTGTACCATTAATTTTTTTTACTGAGTCCTTTCAAGAACACCACCTGTTATATTGACATTTTTCTGCAGGTACACATAAAAAATAACTAATATCACATCAATCAGAGGTCCTGTTATATGGTTTGGACCTTTCCACTAACATTTTAGTTTTTTAAACACTAAAAACTTGTGTAAGAACATCCCGAAAAAATCATAATTTGAAATAATGTTTCACCAATTTTTACTTTTCACAACTCAATCCGCGATCATTTTTTTAGAATTTCAATGTCACTTGACATCATTTTCTTGGTTTTACCCCCATTATATGTTTTTAAAGGATCTTATACCTTTAAAAAGTGTTTACCGTGTCATTTCAAGCACACCACGCATAAAATTATTGTGTTTTATATGTGTACAAATCAAAAATAACTCAATGGTGGTTATTCCTGGATTCCAACTTAATCGGAGTTTGTTTTTTATGGTTTTGACCATTCCACAAATGTTTTAGTTTTTAAAGCTGTAAAAAAGTGTTTATGGTCATCCCAAAAAAATGTAACTTGGAATGAGGTTCTATCAGAAGATACAATTCAAAATTCAATCTTTGGTCATTTTCCTACAATTTTAGGGCCATATGACATCGTTTTTGAAGTTTGTACTCCCTAACACATGTTTTTAAAGGATTTTATACCTTTAAGAAGCGTTTATCGAGTCATTCTGACCACACTGAAGGTTATATTTATAAATTTTCTACACATACAATTCAAAACAAACTATTCTGTGGTTTTCCATAATTCCCTGTCAATGTGGGTTTATTTTCTATGATTTGACCATTCCATTCATTTTGTAGTGTTTTAAACACTAAAAACACCTTTACAATCATCTCGGGAAAACTGTAACTCAAAATGACATGTCACTGGTTTCAACATTTAATTATTCAATATACAATCATTTTACTCTAATGTTAGGGAATAATAACATCATTTTCTTGGTTTGGACTCCTCTTTGTAGGTTTTTGAAGGTTTTTATACCTTCAAGAAGTGTTTACCGAGTCATTCCAACCATACCACATATCTAATTGATGTGTTGAATTTACTTACACATAATAAGTAATTCATTAGTGGTTTTTCCATGGATCTACATCAATATTATTATTATTTTCTATGGTATTGACACTTCCACACATGTTTTAGTCTTTTAAAACTCTAAAAACATGTTCATGGTCATCCCTAAAAAACCATAACTTGGAATGATGTGCTATCAATTTCTACATTTCAAAATTAAATCTATGGTCATTTTACTCTGATTTCAAGTAAAAATGAAATCATTTACCTATTTTTAAATGCCTAACACATGTTTTTAATGGCCTTTTTACTTTTAAGAAGTGTTTACCAAGTAATTCCGACCATACTGCATGTCTGATTGATGTGTTATAGTACATACACACCGGATATAACTAATCATCTGTTTTCCTAGAATTCCTCATCATTGTGGGGTTTTTATATGGTTTTGACTTTTCCAAACATGTTTTAGTGTTTTGAAACACTAAAAACGCATTTAGGATCATCCTAAGAAAAGTTTAATTTAGAATGACATGGTATTGGTTCTAAAATTTCATAATTCAATCTATGGTATTTTTATTATGATTTCAGGGCAAACCAATGACTTGTTTTAGGCCCCTCAGACATGTTTTCATGGATTTTGTCACTTTAATAAGTGTTTACCAAGTCATTATGACCACACTACATGTCAAATTGATGTTATTTTATGCTTAAACATAAAAAAGAACTCATTAGGGGTTTTCCCATGATTCTGCATCACTATGATGTCTTTTTCTATGATTTTGACTATTCGACGCATGTTTTAGTGTTTTAATAAAATAAAAAATATGTTTAGATTCATCCTGGGAAAACCGTATCTCGGAATGAAGTTTCGTCAATTCTTATATTTTAAAAACCCAATACATAGTTTTTAAATTTGATTTTAGGGAAATCAGACATACCTTTCTGGGTTTTGACCTCCGAAATATTTTTTTAAACTCTTTTATACCATTAAGTAGTGTTTACCGAGTTATTCTGACCACACCGCACATTGGATTGATGTTTTGTCTATGCATACACATTAAAAATATCCCAATTGTAGTTTCCCATGATTTGATGTCAATATGAATTCATTTTCTAGGGTTTTTACTCTTCCATTCACATTTTAGTGTTTTAAATCACTAAAAACGTGTTTACAATCTTCCCACATAGACTGTAATTTAAAATGAAATTCTATGAGTTCCTACATTTCACAATTCAATCTATAACCATTTTCTTCTTATTTTAGGGAAATTTGATGTTTTTTTCTAGTTTTAGCCCCCCAAGATGCGTTTTGAAGTCTTTTTGAACATTAAGAAGTGTTTTATGAGTTAAAACCGAGAAAATATGGTTGTATTGTTCTCAAAATTATGGATAAGAATCTATAATTCATTTTTGATGGGTAGGAATCAACCAGATATTAATCTGACACATGTTGTGGTCGGTATAACTTAAAATGTAAGTTTTCTATATAATCGTTTCATTTTAGTTTTACTTATGGATGTTTTATGTTTTCTTTTCAAATATTTGAATGAAATTTGGAATTTAATATTTACCTTGGTGAGATAAGCTATATGGAAAATACTTTCCTTGGTTATTGTGCTGGTTATCCGCTAAAATATAGAAACTCAATAATTTTCTATTTCCGACCACCATTTATCCTCTGTTTTCCTATAAAATTTATTTTCTTTCACTTTTTTATTCAATCTAGAAATTCCCCTTTGTGATTCCCAATCAACTACATTAATTGAATCCCCACTAGGTTTGGCAGTAATGGATGATGTCATACAACCAAAGACAACCAATGTTGTAGCCCCAAAATCCACCCTTGTACACGTCCGAGATGCTCTTTCCCAAAAATTGCTCCAACTATATCGTTCTCGGAAACCGATGATGATTGTGAAGTTTTCACATCCCAGACTTCTTGAATTTTAACCTATTAATACAAAAATATTGAAAATGATTTTTAGTACACCATAACATCATAATATTATCTAATTAATATATTTTTCATTATTATTTATTGTTTTTTAATTACTATAAAAACATAATAATGAAAAATATATTATAACAATAAAAAAACCATAAACCCAATTAACTAGGATCGAATAGATATATCAAATGACACCAAATTTTCACCATTTTATCCATGTAGTTAGCCAAATTTCATTGGGTTAATGTAATTTTAGTTGTTATAATACATTTTTCAGTAGGATGTATTTATAGTACAAAAAATGATGAAATGGTAATGAAAATTACTTACTCCAACATCTATAGTTCGGTCATTTATAAAACATCCATCGAGTTTCCCATGCACTTTAAGCGATGTCTCTTTTCATCCAAAAGAGTGACTTAGTTTATTAGTATTTTTAAAAAAATATAAAAAATTTAGAAAAACCTAGAATTTTAATAAAATGATATAAATAATAATGAATAAAATAAAACCCAAAATTTTTCATTTTCTTGAAAAACTATGTGACCCAGTGATGTGAGGAATGAATTTGTTTGCATGATTTACATTATTTTTATGATAATTCATACGAAAGTATCATCATTAATGAAAATTAAAATTATATTAATTTTATGTTATTAATAAACTGAAAAATATGAAATTACATCATGAGATACATCTATATTGATATCGGAAAAGTGCTTCCATTTCTAATGAGGAATGAATTTTTACACTCTCTCATACATCTTATGTAACCTTAGGGAAGTTCCATTAAACCCATTCCATAGTATTCATTAAAAATCTATATATTTATTACCAATTGTTTTCAAAGTCCATGGGTGTGAAATATTGTCAGGGACATAAAAATGAGAAAATGTCTAGAAATAAAAAACACAACAATTTATAAGTATATTAAAAAGTTTTACTCATGTATTTTAAATTATTTATCAAGTAATATTAAATTAATATTAACTTTACATGAGTATCAAAGAACAAAATTTTCAAATATATAGGAATATGCCTCAAATATTTATATTTAATTGGAAATCCCACTACCTCACAAGCATGCTTCCCAAGAATCTGCCCATAGATTTCAACAGCATCCCCAGTAGGCACCCAAAATCCTAAAATGTAATGATAACCATGAATTCTAAAAGTTACCTACATATTACATATTTATATTTGTTTCCCTTATATGGTTTTCTTTATCTATTTGACAAATGCATTAAAAATTAATAAAATATATAGTTTTTTTAAAATGAATTAGAAACCAGTAAAGATAACTCACTAATATCCCCTATATGGAGTTGTGACCAACTACTCCATCATTAGAAGGTGAATCAGGTGGTGGGATACCAGATACATATATTGAAACAAATGTCTCTCTAGTAATATCAGGTAAAATTGAATTACTAGGATCCACAAAAGAATATGGTAGTGGTGGCATGCTTCAGGATACCGATGGTCTAGTATAATGGATTTTTTTATTCTCAACATTACTAAAATTAAAATGGTTAAGGTATATTAAATGTATAAAAAATTAAAAAATAAAATATTTTTACAAAAAAACTAGAAAAATGTATATATGTACAAAAAAAATTATCAATGATAAATTTTAATATATTTTCATTTCCAATTTATACATTAAATTATCTTCAACTGCATTAACTTCATTGTTATCATCCTCAACTGAGTCCTTCATTTTAACCCTCTCTTGCAAGTGCTACTCTTTCGATATTTTTAGTAAAAAACTATTCAATGTTTTTTAGTTGATGCAGTTCTCTTTCAAAAATAAACAATTTAACTTCATTGCCAATATCATATATGTTTATCTAATTTAAGTGTACAAAAACACTCCAAACTTAATGTATTTCATCATCCACATAATAAACCATATTCGATTTTGGATCCAAGATAAATGGATCATGCTCTACATCCACACCAGTATGGATAAAGAGAGTGAAGTTAACAAAATTATAATGTAATGGGTCATTAATTATACCTCCATATATGTTTAACCACTTTAATTTGAATAAAAAAATAAAAAACTAACCATAATAGTATAATTCAATTATATAATTAAGCTCCCCATAGTAACCCACATCTTTAAGTGTAAATACACCACTATCTTGAGGTTTCAAGTCTTATTCATGATAAATTGAAGGAAACCTAAAGACATGAATATTTTAGGTATCAAATAAATTAGCCTTCCTTAGAGGATCTTGAGCAAAAAACTTCAAATCATTTGATATTTCAGCTCAATTATCAACATTCATTATCTAGAAGAAGAGATATAAGGTGTTACTTTTAACATATAAAAAATAACTAGCTATAAATAATATGAATATGATCATAAACTTTCAGGATGTGAAAACCATTATATAATCACCTAATTAACAATTTTTTTAATTCCATATCATTTTGAGATCTACCCTTTAATTGACTCTTTTTTTCAACAAAAATTATTCAATAAATATTTCTTCAATAACACTCTTGAGTAGCACATAAATATGTGCTTGTAGCAAATGAAATTTACTTAGTATAAAATTTGACCCCTTTTTAATTGGTCTTCCAATAGTTGGAAATATCGATGACTAGTATTCAGAATGAGAATTAGCAGAGATGTCATCATCATGCTCAACATGGTTCAATCTAGTCTCAATCCCATCCAAATACCTTAAAAAAAAGGTCAATCACCCTTTGGCTATATAATCTTTATTAATAATGTAACACCCGACCCCAGAATCCTAGATCTAATGCATTACTTTAATACATTGGCATAATACAAGGAATCAAGTACTGAAGGACCGTTCAGTTTAGCAATCTTTTAAAATAAATTACATACAGAAACTTTATATTACAATTTCAAACGTAAAACACAACATATATAATCCTTTGATAACTCCATTATTCCCCTATCTTATCCCTACATATCAATCATAAAACAATTCTTAGAAACTGGGAAAATAAAACATAATAATGGGGCGAGATCAGATTATCAGTAAGGATAAACAATATAGCGGAAGCTATCAATAATAAGCACCAACTTTTAATGGAAGGCATAAAAATAAAACACAAGCCTTTTAAAATATTATATTCAGTATAATATGTCAAGAATAAATCAAATAATTCCATTTATACATTCACATGGATATTATACTGGTAAAATAATCACATTAAAAATCAATAAATAATCTCATAATGAGGGAATGCATAATACGAGACATCTTAAACACACTGTCAAGACTTCGAGCAAGACACAATACCTAATTGGGTAAGACATTAGCCAAAATCCAGACATAATTGTCTCTTGAGACTACTCATGCATCAAGGGGCTATATAAGGCCTCTCCCAATACTTACAAAGTCCAATGTATTCCTCTTATGAAAGGGATAAGACATAACCTACACAAGCATTTATATTAAAACTAGCATATGAAATATCAACACTTTAACCATAAACTATGAATGGTATCAAAATAGCACATCCACAGTTAGAGATATCTTAAACCATCAATGCAATATGGAGTATTTTATCAAAATATATTAACCTTAATTAAGTATAAAATCCAACAAAGGATATTGGCATATATGAATGTGATATAACAAAATCATCAAAAAGTCTTTTAGTAATATCCTTTTTTACATTAATGTCATTTTAAATCCTGAATAACTATAAAAGGAAAAATTTTCATTAAATATAACTTATTAATATTGTAAGGCAAACTTAAAAATGTTAAGGTGTCATAATGGGGGAAAATATCTGCTCACGCTGTATATGTAGAAAAACATTCTTTCCTTAATTTATCAAAAGCTCATATAGTACCTCATTTTGAAGACGACATAAATATTCCAGGATTTTTTTTATAAAAAGTAAAACATTGGTATAAATAAATTTCAATAACAGTCTAGGAATAGAAATATTATTTTTAAATACATGAATATGAAACATTGATGTGTATGATAAATATTTCCCAATAGATACTTATGTATCAACAATCTCGGATAATATTGAGATGGAAAAATTAACCCTTACCTTATACCTTCCTTTAATCGAGGGTGTGTTAACCTCTTGTATAATGGTTAATGTTTTTCAATAAATTATAAAAGGAATATATACATATTTATGATATCATATATGATCCTCTTATAATATTTCATTATTATCATTATTTCAGGTGTTAACTGCTCTATTTTTCTATTAATGTTTTGCTAAGTTAGTCCTGTTTCTTATGAATAAGATGTATTTTTTTAAAATATAGAATGATATTAAGTTCATAAATATTATATTTAATTTTCATATGATGATTATAATATTTCTTGAAAGTTTAATTTGGAGAGTAAATCTCATTGCGTCGTGGAGACGGTAGGCCGTACGTAAGCCCGAGCGATGATATCCTTCTTTTGATTGTTAAAGAATATAGAAATGGATGGTATATTAATTATAATGAATCATAATAATTTCATATTCATTATTTAATTATATTTTACTCATCATTATACCTATCTAAATAAAGTAATGTTTAAAAAAAATTACACCACGGTGTGGAGATGGTAATATGTACGTACGCACACATGGTTATATTATTATTATTATTATGGATACAATGATGAATGTAGTTGTACCATGATTATAATAACATATAAATATATGGATTATACTGGATTTATTAATTTGGTTTGTAAACAACATAGAATGAGGAAGTATAAGAAGAAAAGAAATTATTGAAAGAAGGGATACAACGATTCCCCCTTCTTCATGTGTCTCTGTTTGATTTGAACAAAAGGACTTGGTAATTAGGTTTTATGCCCAAAGTATGGACTCTATGATAAGGTGATGTAAGTAAGGAGAATATTTGATCAGGTTTTGGTCTAGCCAAATATATTTGGATGTGTGAATAAATGATAAGGAGAAGTTCGCTTTTATAGGAGAGGAGAGGGGAACTTTAGGAAAGTATTGAACTATTACTTTATTATAAATAGATTTTTGGATTATAATGGCTAAAAGGTGATTTATTTAGAGGATAAAATGAAGATGGTTCAAAATAATATAGAAAAATATAATTTAGACAAGTTTTAATAACAAATTTAACCTTATCTTTTGTCTTTAACTCTCAGTTAAAAACATTAAATCTTACCATGTCTTCTTGAATATTCATAATATATGGTAACGATTGTTACTATAAAATGTCAAGAATTGTTTTTTGATAATTAATGAAAATTTTAATATTATACAAGTCATTTGGATGAATATTATATTCTTAGGACTACTATATCTTTTAATAAAATAGTATTTGTTTTAAAAACTCATTTTTTTCAATTTTGAAACTATTTAGTAATTGATTTTTGTTAAAGTTATTACAACTTTATTCCATCTGACCAAAGAGATTAACTCAAATATAATATTCCATAATCATCCAGAAAATTTTTGAATGACATAAAAAATTTCAAATTAAATTTATTTTAATATTTATAATATCATTAATTTGATTCATCCATTTATAAGAAAAATAATACGTCATTATTGTGTCATAAATAAATATTTTTTTTTAATTTCTAAAAATTAAAAATAAAATATTATTATTCAAAAAATATTTGAATATTTCTAATAACTATTTATAGTTGAATATATCAATTATATAACTTGAATTAATTTTTTAGTAATATGATACATGTTTATGTTATATTTCTCTTTACATTAAATTAATAATGATAACATGTCATTTTCACACCCTAGTGGATCCATGGGGGTCCTAAAACCGACCTACGGATTCTTAGGGTCAGCCATATATCATACAATAGCGTTATGAAACATGTTAGGTTAGTTTTATATTATTATAATATTATTGTTTACCCTTATTTACCTAATTTACCCTTTAACCATGGTAAATAAAAATAATTAATGAAGTTACTATTCATAATGTACAAAAATAAAAGGTACCTATTTACACAATTTAGACCTTATAATTACAAATATGTAATATATTTTTTTAAATTCAAAACACAAAAATGAAATAAATTAATTTAAAATTATTTTCCGTTGTCACAACCAGAAAGCATGTTTCTAAGAAGTTAAAACATTCAAAAGTTTGACATGTGTTTATGTCCAATTTCAATGTGAAATTACTTCAAATGAACATCATTGGATTAAATGGTAAAAACATAATCCAATTATAATTTAAAACCAATTAGAAATATAATATAACTATATAAATAATTTAGATGAAAAAGAAGTTTTGAATTAAAATGGAGTATTTTTCACTATTCATTAAAATATAAAGGTTATAAGAAGAACACAAAAAATTTATCCAAACTAAATTTTTATATCCCTCTTCTAAATAATAATTTCATTTAATAAAATTTAATACATAAAAATTTCAAATATTATATTTAAAAATGGTTCACAATTAAATGGTGCAAAAAGTGCATTTTTTGAGAATACTTATTTTATTTGAAAAAATGAATTTTTCCCTATATTATGTCTAAGAAACCAATAAAATTAATTTTAAAATTATATGGGGCATATAAAATTTAAAATTTGGTTAATAATATTCATAAATTCTATCAAAATTTCTAGTTTGATAGGTCATGGTGCGCTCAGACTTGGTGTTGCGTGTAGCGCAAGCTATTGAATTATTAAGAACAAGCGTACCGTGGAAGTTTGGGGTGTCAAATTATCCCGTACTTCAATAAAATTAATCCACCCAATTTAAACTCATGATTAAAAACTAGGGGTTTGATATTTTAAAATATCGTAGTTGAAATCCCAAAACGAAAAATGGATTAATGAGACCTCTATTTTAAAATAATGATAGGTAAGTATTAAGGTTACTAGAAATAACACATAATTGGGTTCCATGTAGAAAAACATGAACATGAATGAAAAATATAACCATCATATTCTGATGGTGACTGATAGAAAATATTATTAGGAGGATGTTAACAATATTAAATCTATAAATCTACAATAATCCAAGGGACCGTATGATTCATCAGAAAATAAAGTACTAGGAAAACATTTTTGGTTTTCAAGATCCTTTCCCTAAAGTTGAAGAACATGAGAATAAATACTTAATTTATTTAAGTACAATATCACCATTGGTCATGCCTTGAACAATTTCTACTACATCTCTTATTCAAGGAAACAAAGTTGAATTTTTTATTCCTAATGTGTTGAAAGATCATGGGATTCATAAATATAATGATAATTCATTCCATATGTCTCAACAAAATTATTAGCACAGGTTATCAAATTTTCATAAGTCTATATATACCGAGATAATACATTAATCTAACTAACTTCAACAGGATTATAACTTATACCATCCATAAATGGACAACCATACAATCATTCAAAAAATTTAAATATATATCTTTA
The DNA here is from genome assembly GCA_963277665.1 of Viscum album. NCBI lineage: Eukaryota > Viridiplantae > Streptophyta > Magnoliopsida > Santalales > Viscaceae > Viscum > Viscum album. The sequence goes on from OY728139.1 coordinate 294,731,932, forward strand.
GAAGGAGGTGAACCAAATTGGATTAGCATTTATCTCCCATATCTCATAGGAAAATTCTTGGTTGTGACATTCCAAAAATGCAAACAACTTCATCTTAATTTATCTTGGGTCACGGTAACAACCTGTGTTATCAGATATCCTTATTGAAAACAAGCATGTTTCCTTATTCCAAAACACATTGGATTATTCCTTTGGTCATAAAAAGTTTTACACTTCATCGATGATAACATAACCATATTGTCAACAAATCCATAATTAATTTTCTAGAAACTAGAATCATCATATTTACTTATTCAAAGCCAACATATCTTTATCCAAAAACCATTATATTAACATAAAAAACATATTAAGGGTATCTATACCTTAATCACATGTTCTCTAAATATAATATTTCCCTTAAATCAATTTTCTTGTCCATTATAACTATTGAACATATTCTTGAAAATCCTTAGCAAAAAACATAATGTCAATACTCATATGATTCATTATTCCTAATTCTTGGATCCAAATACATTAATACTTCAATCCTTATAATTTAATGGTTGGCATGGAATAGGTCCTTCTTTAGTTTAGAGGTAGATTCTTCTGTTTGGGAATTGACTTGGGTAATTACCATGATTTCCAAAGATGATACATTAAACTCCATAACAATTTGTCACTCTATGTCCTTTTTTCATGCAGATATAACATCTTCTCATCCATTTTAATTATTACACAATGTTCTTATTCCCTTTCTCTTGACCCGTGGGAGGCCGAATCTTATTTTCTCTATGATTCATAAAATTTTGAACATTTATAAAAGTTCATCTTCCTCTTACACAATGTGTCAGGAACTTCAACAAAGATCACATTGTTAATCATATATCATGATAACCAATTCAGCATAATCACAATATCTTTCACTCAAGTCATTATCCAATTTTGTTTCCCAAATCACCATATTGTCCATGAAACTCAATGTTAATATAATTCCTTTTGGTTTCTTCCATTATCTAAGATCAAAAAGTACAAGGTGAAAAACAATTCTCATTGAAGGAAACCATATAATCAATGGAAGTCACTTTCAATCTATAACATCTTAGGTTGAATCCAAGGGTATCTATGAATCGTTACCAAAATTATATGGGGTTATTCTATAATTATCCTCAAAGTCTATATTAGGGTTATGAAACTTAATCTATGTTTTCTAAATATATTTCCAATGTTGTTTCTAAAATTCCTCTGATACCAATAATAACGCCCCAAACCCAGAAGCCTGGATCCTGTGCATTATTTCAATACATTGACATGATACGTGGAATCAAGTCTCGAAAGACTGATCCATTTAGAAGGCTTAGAAAATAGATTACATACATTAACATTACATTAAAATTTCTAACATAAAACAATACATATATAATCCTTTGAGAAATAAATTATTCCCCAATATTGACCCTTTATATCAGCTTCTGGTCAGTTTCAAAACGCCCAATGATTCCATATCCGACGACATGTGGAATTTCTTTCCAAAGCCAGGCATTCGCTGGGTGGTTTCTTCAGCGACCCTTAAGAACTCACATTGGTCTAGAGGTTGGAAATTCGGGCTCATTGCACCCTTTTGGGGAGAAATTATTGCCTGTTTCGGGACTCTCTTATAGATTTAAGATGTATTCATATGTTTGCGAATCTTTGGTTTATACCCAAGCATAGTATCCCTGGAATTCTCCAGGTGGACAATGGTTAGCTGGACGCAGAGGTTCGAAATCATTTATACCCGAGGTTTACCATCCCTCGTTGGATTAATGACCCCGAGGAGTCTGGACTCATTGAGGTGACACTATGAGTGGCGTGGTGAACTGACATGAAAATAGTCTGATCGACCGGTTGTTGGGATTGAACATCAGAGAGGCTTCCTATATACCCTGCCCATGAGACAAGGATCAAATTCCACGTAGTTTGAATAGGAGTGTCGGAGAGCAGACGTGAATGTGGACCCGGGGGTCCGATGGTGATCGGGCATGAACCTCATGGAGGCTTCCTACGTATCCCTGTGGAAGGGAATCAAAGTTCGCATAGTTCGCATTAGCATGGGGCTTATGCTCTGAGGCAGCCCAGAGTAATGGATTGGGGCTTACACTCTGAGGAGGCCCATAAAAGGATGTCATGGTCGATGCTTACTCTAAGCCCATGTGAGTCATTCTCGGTGTGAGAAACAAGAGGCAGCAGGGACCAGACGATCACATCGCGAAAGGTGCGTCCATGGGAAGTTGAGTGGGGATTACACATGGAGCATCCCAGGAGGTCGGGGCTTACTCCGATATAGAAGCCCAAGGCGAAAAAGCACAGCGGGAGAGGGGAAGAGGTGCTCCTGTGACTGTCATCTCTCTTGTTCCTGGGGGAAGCACGAAAGTGCATGAGGGATTCCTTCCAATGGCTATTTTATACCCCCAAGGAGCCCTAACAAGTGGAGGGGCAGAAAGGGGGCTCCCGAGCTCAGACTCCACAATACCATGGGAATGTGAACCCATGAATGATTCGGGAATATGCTCAAGGGTCAGTGAAACCCCTTCACCCCTGCTTACCATGGGAATGTGAACTCAAAATGGCGCACTGGTGCACCTGAAGGTTACACCACACGGGTCCAACAGCTCTGGTGTGGGCCTCGGCTCGGGGCCGGTGAGTAGGCCAATGAGGGAGTCGCGGAGGATTATACTGGATTGGAAGGATTTTATCTGGCTCGAGGAATGGGAACTCCGAAGGACTCAGTGGGCCACACAGGTGTATGGGTGGTGGTACCCTTCGTGTAGGGAAGTGCTACTTAGTTGGAGAAGCTGTCCGCGAACCAGGGTGGTCGGCAGAATGATGGGAATCCCGCGAACCAGGGTCGTTCGCGGAACGGTGAGCATCCCAAGAACCAAGGTGGTTCGCATAGGGTTCCATGTGAGCAGCGGCAACCATGGGCGGCGCCGATCGGGGGTTCGTCGATCAGGGATTCTCTCTCATAAGAGGATGCTATGCGGTGTGACAGATTGGAAAAGGGGAAGAAACTCCCTGGTCCACGGGGAGTGCATCCCCAGAGGGCCATTGTTCGCGGTATTCTTTTCTTTACTATTTTAAGTTCGCGGTTCACCAAGTTATTATGCATTGTACGGTTCTTTATGAATTCATTCCCAGGTTCATACCTGCTCTGGTTTGCGAACTGGAACTTCGTTGTATGCGAAATCTTAAGCCTTCATTTGAAATCCTTCCACCCGAACCCGATCGACCTCCTTTGAGTCCCCCCTCTTCCCCATTGATCTAATTTTATAGACTGGGGAAAAGGATGTATATATGGTCATGAAACACCTTTTGTAGAGGCCCATGACCGAAAACCCGATCCACAGATGACTATGTCAATCCCCAACTCATGGGGGGAACTGAACGCATCTCTCCCCGTGAACCAAATGAGCTCAAGGAGTGCTTCGCAGCCGCACAGGGTTCCGCCTCCATTCTGCGAACAACAGCGGATGCGGCTTGGGCCGATCGATGCGGTTCGCGGTTGGGGCGGTTCGTGTCGGTGGACCGATTCAGTGCCTGTCTTGCTTCGCGCCCGCAGAGGCTCTCCGCCTTCATTTCGCGAATGACAGTGTTCCGCAGAGGGGGTGTTTCGCGGAACCGGCCGCGTAGCGCTATCACTAGACCGGTTTGCGGACCGTTCTATGGACCGGTTCCGCTTGTACCTTCCTTTTAATTTTCTCTATACATTCCCCAATTCGTCAGGGAGAATTTGGGTAGAATCTCCTTTGAGGATTTTTTTCAGGACCCTACAAATTCCCCCCATCGGAATGGGGTCCGATCGGAACGAAGAGGAGGCCATTCCGATGCAAAGTGGTCCTAAAACTTTCATGGTTTGCGGTAGGGGAGTGGACCCGGTAGGGTACCACAACTATAAATACAGGGGGCCTTTCTTTTCCTTTTACCTGATTCTTCGCAAAACCAGAGCCCTCTCACTTTTTGTCTCATCGTGATGATTCATTCGCGAAACGCCTCGTCCATGAACCAGATGCCACTTTCCGTGAACCAATACTTCCTTCACGGTCATCTTCACCCATGGACCAATTTCCCAACTGCGAGCCTATGACGACCCTTATTTTATTACAATATTAAACATGATTTATTACATAAAACTTCTCTTGATACAACAAAGAAGATCGAGAGGTTTAGTGTCTTTGGGGCTTAGGACCATTACATAAAAACTTAAAACATGAAATACAACATCTTTATTGAAAACTTCCTTTACATGACCACTACATTCCCTCGTACTTAGCATTGCATGGGATAACCTGAGGACATGCATAAGAAAAGGGTGAGCTATAAAGCCCAGTAAGGGAGTACACATGGAATAACATGAGGAGTAATATACATGTTAGACAATATGCATATCAATAGAGCACATAAGAAACATGAACATAGAGGCATGATAAAACATGATAATCATAACATGGAAATGTGGCAACAACACCTAACATGGAATTATCATAAGCCAAGGCTCATTGCACATGGAGCATGAGTAAATCCTCATTGCACATAAAGCACGAGTAAACCCTCATTTCACTTGAATTATCATGAGTCAACACTCATTGCAGATGACGTATCATGATACTATACTTTACCCAATGCATTGGAGCGCTATAAGGGCACACCCTTCTTAAACATTTCATTTCATGCATAAGTGTGCCACATGGATCATAAAACATGGATTAATAAAACATAATCATTTATTCCACGATAAAGGAATGTGGAGTTCAAACATGAAACTTTACAATCAATAAGTAAATGTGCATGAAGGTGAATACCCTTGATGGAGAAATGGGAATGGTATTCACTACACAATGATATTGGCTTAGAAAATCGGTGTGATTTCGGCTGCGTAATGGCGTGACATAAGAATTCATAAAAATGGTTGATGAGAGAGAAAGGGGTTCCTCATAATATTTACTTGCAATGGACAGTAAGGAGGTCATATAGATACATGTCCCAACAATTTTAATAGAATTTAGAGTCATGATAGAAAATTATTGCTTGAATGTAAAAGAAGAGAGAGAAGTTCCTTTCAAAATTTCGGCATAGTAACGGGTGTATATGGGAGACATTTAATGAGAGATAAAGGGGTCTCCCATCATTCAAACAATAATAGGGTAGTATAGGGGAGGTTCAAAACCATACCCCAACATTAATAATTGAAATGAAAAGGGCAATACAACTTAAAGAAAATTGACAAAAATGAGAAAGGAAGAAAAAACCCTTACTTGGAAGTGTGCTTCCAAAGGCTAGAGAGAGGATTGTGAGAGGATTCGTGGGAGCTTGGGGCACCTTGGGAGGATTATATAGAGAGTAGGTCAGAGTTTGGACGAACTCCAAAGGCTTTGAGTGCGGAGGAAGTGGGATCTTGGGTGGGTTTATATATGAAAGGTGAGGGAATTCTTTATTATTTTGGTTTGGGACCCCTTATGTTAAATTAATCCAAACCACAAACCATCCCATGGTTTTTGCCCATGGTTTTTGGAAAAGGGAAGAGGAAAACAATATTTTATAAGGCCAAAGTCCGAACTTCTTAAAATAATAGGGTTACTTATGTGGAGGTGAGACACACTCCCATGGAAATTAATTTAAAAAGGCAAGGTGTTGAATAAGTTTTGAGGGGTCCATTAATGCTTTGAAAAGTAATTTAAACAAACCCAAAATCACATTATTTTAATTTTAAAACATATATTGTCCGAACATAAACATTATAGTATTTTATTACATCACTATTGGGTCATTATGATGTCATAAAACACATTATATATTTAAACGGTATTTAATTTTTACTCAAAACTTTGACTGTCTCAGAAAATTATGAAATATTCACCGTTGGATAATTTCGACATCCTGATTCCAAAAATAACATTTAATTTATCTAAATAATTTTCTAAATATGTTAATTTTCACTTTTGAAATAAAAACTGACATTTATCGAAAATTCACAGGTTTGGACAGAAATGGCTTTCAAACCTTAATAAAAATTATAATTGCATTCATAAAATTATAAGATCATTTATATTTAATAAAAATTAATTTAATAATAATAATATTTTATTAAAATATTCTTTAATTAAAAAATCCATTAATTTAATAAAATAGAATTCTTAGTTAAATAATAACTAAAAACACTATTTGTACTTTAAAAACTATTTACAATGTATCAAAAATGACTAGAAATTATATTCATTATTATATACAAAAAAATAATGTACATGAACATAGTACAAATTATTTGTTACATAACCCCTTAAAATATTTGTATAAGACCTAAGGGTAAGGTGTGCGATGGTGACAGACTATTGGGGTGGCTCTGATAGCATCGCTCGAGTGGTAATTTCAATCAACTTCCACTTTTCCCGTAGACGGTCACGTTCGAGATTGACAAGATGAAGATCAGCTTGGGCTTGGTCAAGCGCGAAGCCCAGAGACGCCACCTCTTTTCCGAGCTCCGACAAATGGGCTTCGTATGGAGCAATTCTATTGGACGAGGCCATCGCTTCTTTTGTCTATGTAAAATTGGATGTGTTAAAGCCCTATATTTATACTAATCATGTGATCACTGTTCAACGGCTATATTTGCAACGGTCAAAATTCTTAACATAAAACCAATGAAGTTGACATTTTATATAAACATAAAGATACATTTAATTAGATCAAGAGGGATTTCCATTAATGAAACTTTGGGTCGTTACAATATTCCCCCCTTAAAAAATTTCGCCCTCGAAATTTTCCTTTTCCCACACTAAAACAAATGTGGGTTACTCAGCTTCATCATATCCTCCGATTCCCAAGTCGCTTCTTCAAACTTGTGGTTTCTCTACAACACCTTGAAGAGGGGCATTGTATTATTTCGTAGAACCTTTTCTCTATGATCTAAGATCTTCACTGGTTGCTCCTCATAAGAAAGATAATCTTCCAATTGTACCACCTCAGAAGAGAGTACATGTGAAGGGTCCGATATGTACTTCGTTAAGAGGGATACATGAAAGAAATCATGTACTTTGGCCATAGTAGGTGGAAGTGCTAGTCGATAAGACACAGCCACGACACGATCAAGAATCTCGAAGGGGCCAATGTACCTTGGACTTAAATTCCCTTTCTTTCCAAACCTCATGACCTTCTTCCATGGAGATATGCCCAGAAAAACCATATCTCCAACTTTAAACTCAAGGTCTCATCGACGGTTATCTGCATAACTCTTCTGTCGACTCTGAACTGCCTTGATATGCTGCTGAATGGTTTTCACCTTCTCCACCATTTCCTCGACCATTTCTGGTCCATGCCGCTTACGTTCACCGACCCCATCCCAACATGCCGGTGTTCTGCACATTTTCCAATATAGGGCTTCATATGGTGCCATTTGGATGCTTGAGTGGAAACTGTTATTATAAGATAAATCAACAAGAGAAAGATGTTGATCTCATCCTTCTTTAAAGTCCATTGAGCAGTCTCTCGACATATCCTCAAGTTTTTGGACAGTCAGCTCGGATTTTCCATTTTTTTGAGGATGATAGGCCGTACTAAAGTTCAGTTTAGTATTCAGAGCATGTTGAAGACTCTTCCAAAACATAGAGGTGAATCTTGGATCTCGGTCAGACACAATAGAGAGTGTTACTCCATGCAACATTACCACTTCCCTGATATATATCCGTGCCAGTTGATCCAATGATAAATCCTTCCAAATAGAAATGAAGTGTGCAATCTTTGTAAGACAATCCACAACAACCCAGATTTCATTATTGCCTTTGGATGTCCTTGGAAGTCCGGTGACAAAGTCCATGGCGATGTTCTCCCATTTCCATTCTGGTATGGGCAATGGTTTCATCATCCCCTTAGACTTCTGCCTCTCTACCTTCACTTGCTGACACACCAGGCACTTTGATTTATATTCAACAATCTCCTTCTTCATATTATCCCACCAAAAGTTTTCTTGAAGATCTTGATACATCTTTGTGCTCCCTGGGTGAATAGAGAAATCTGAACTATGTGCATCATCAAAAAGTTCCTTCTTCAGCTCCGGACTTGATGGAACACATAGTCTTTTCGCAAATGGCACAATTCCTTCTTCATTAACATTAAACTCCGAGGATTCCCCCTTTTTGATAGCTTCCACTTTTTCCTGAATTCCCAGATCATCCTTTTGAGCATTCTTTAACCTTTCCAAAAGAAATGGTTGAGCAATCATTTGTGAAAGGATTGATGATGTTCCCTTCTCTTTGATTCCCATGTCCATCTTCATCAAGTCTAAGAAGATTGGATCCTTCTCAATTCTAATCATGGATAGAATCACTGGATCCTTTCTACTTAGGGAATCTTCCACCTTGTTCGCTTTCCTAGGGTGGTAATGTATTGAAAAATCATAATCCTTGATGAGCTCTATCCATCTTCTCTGGCGCATAATAATCTCTTTCTGCGTGAATATATATTTAAGACTCTTTTGGTCAGTATATATCTCACATTTCTGCCCATAGAGATAATGCCACCAGATTTTCAAGGCAAAGATCACAGCTTCCAACTTCAGATCATGTGTTGGATAGTTTTGCTCATGTATTTTCAACTGACTTGAGGCATAAGATATCACTTTATCATTCTGTATCATCACACAACCTATGCCCTTTTTTGAAGCATCATTGAATACCACAAAAAGTTTCCCACTTGTGGGTAAAGTGAGAACAAGCGCAGTGATAAGCCTCCTTTTCAAATCCTTAAAGCATTCTTCACATTCATCACTCCAAGAAAACTTTACTCCCTTATGAGTTAGCTTGGTAAGAGGGTTGGACAATTGTGAGAAATTTCTGACAAATCATCGATAATATCTAGCTAACCCCAAGAAGTTACGGATATCCGTTACTGATGTTGGCCTCGGCCATCCCTCAATTGCATCTGTTTTGGAGGGATCCACAGATATCCCATTGCTTGTGATGATATGGCCCAAGAATGAGTCTTCCTACAACCAGAACTCACACTTTCTGTACTTTGCATAGAGCTTCTCCTTGTGCAAAGTCTCAAATACAGTTCTTAAATTCTCCTCATGATCCTCCTTGGTTTTAGATTATATTAGAATATCATCTATAAAGACTACAAAAAATTTGTCTAGGTAATCTCTAAAGACTCTATTCATTAAGTCCATAAAGATTTCGGGAGAATTGGTGAGTGTTAAAGGCATTACTATGAATTCATAGTGCACGTATTTTGTACGAAAAGCAGTCTTGGGGACATCTTCCTTCTTCACCCTTACTTGATAATATCCCGACCGCAAGTCCACCTTGGAGAAGTATTGTGCTCCTCGCAGCTGATCAAACAAGTCATTGATTCTTGGGAGAGGATACTTGTTCTTTATCGTGATTTTGTTATGTTCATGATAATCGATGCAGAGCCGCATTGACCCATCATTCTTCTTGACGAAGAGGACTAGTGCACCCCATGGTGAAGCACTTGGGCATATAAACCCTTTATCCAAATTCTCCTGTAGTTTTTTCTTCAGCTCTTCAAGCTCAACAACAGCCATTATATATAGAGTCTTGGATATTGGTAGCGCCCCAGGTATAAGTTCAATTGAGAACTCAACATCTCTTCTAGGAGGAAGACCAGACAGTTCCTCGGGAAACACTTCAGTGAATTCCCTCACAATAGGCATTTCTTCAAGGATGGTTTCTTCCTTGGACTCAATCAACTGATCCATATAAGTGTGCTCATAAGGCAGTAATATCCATGCTTGAGATGATGAAGCTAAAAGAGATTCATCTTCCTCCTAACACTTGTAAAGAATCGGGGATCGATTCTCCATATGGAGTGTCATTTCCCTCTCCCGACAATTTTTATTGGCTATATATAAGGAAAGCCAATCCATGCCAAGAATTGCATCAAATTACACCAGAGGGAGTATGATGAGGTTCTCTAGGAAATTCAATCCACAGATTATAACATGGGAGGACTTATATTCATGGGATGCAATGATTGCCCCATTTTTCATACTCACCGACATCTTTACATCCAGGATTTGTGGTGGTGCTGGGATTGTTCTACTAGACTTTCGAGATATAAAATAATGCGTAGAACCTGAATCAAAAAGTATGTTCGCTGTTCTTGAATGAATAACTAGCATACCTGTCACCACTTCATTGTCGGGGTTCACTTTGGCAGAAGTGATGACAAAAGATATTCCTTGATGCCTTGGAGGTTGTTGGTCGCCTCAAAAAACCCTTGGATTAGGGCACTGATTTGCAAAATGACCCGGTTCTTTGCATTTGTAGCACTGAAAAACGCGTTGAGGTTCGAACAGAGCATTCCTCTCCTCTGTCGCAATCGTGGGTCTTTCTTGCCGACATTTAATAGCTAGGTGCCCTTCTCTTCCACACCGGAATCATTTTCTCGTCCCCTTAAGGCAATTTCCAGGGTGCTTCTTTCCGCACTTTTAGAAAGTGGGGTGATGGATCTTCTTAGAACTGTTGGATTTGTCCATCAGACCACCAACATTGAAGTCCACCTTACGCTTTTTGTCCCCGTGATACCCCTGTGATTCCTCGATCTCCATTTCAACCTTGAGGGCACATCGGACAATTTCCTCTTAGCTGTCGAAGTCACGGATCGCTAATGCTTTCTGCAAGCTAGGCTTCAGCCGACCAAAGAAGCGGTCAACCTTGCATTCGGGGGTAACGAAAAAGTCGAAGCGTATCGTGCAAGCCTTGTGAAGTTTTCTTCATATGCTCCAATATATTCTTCATCTTTTTTCATGAGGGAAAAGAAGTCCATTTCCATCTTAAGCCGGAGGGTGCGCGGAAAATATTTATCGAAAAACATCTCCCGGAAATCCTTCCATTCCAATGCCTCGATCTCCTCCTCAGGCTTCGTATTTTTGATCAACATCCACCTTTGATCAGCTTCACCCTCCATATGATAGGCAGCCATGAGAACCTTCTCTTGTTCAGAACATTGAAGGATGGAGAAGATCTTTTCAATGGAGTTGATCCATTGTTCAGCAATCGTGGGATTAGATGATCCACTAAAAGTAGGAGGTCTTTGTCTCATGAAGCTCTCGATAGTGACTTTTTCTTTCTTAGGGGGGGGGGGGGTTGAACATTCCTCTTGACCCGTGTTTCTATTCAATGCTTGAGTTATATGAGAGAGAAGCGTGACAAAGTTCACGATTCCCGCTCCCATTGGATTGAGCATCTCATTAGTACAGTCATCACACTGATCTTCACATCGATTGTTAGCTAGAGTCCTCCTATTACCGGCCATTGGCTGGAATAAATGGAATATTAGGGGTAACACATAAAACGTAATCCAAAGACAAAAGTTGATGACTTATAAATAAACATTCATTTCCTTAACTCATGAGTCTATATGCTTCAATCTAGGCTTTTCATGATCTACTTTCTAACATATATTCTTAGGGGAATTTTTTTCCCTTAATAAGGGTTCATACTAAGATTGTGAATTTATCAAAACATATCCTCTGGGAGTGTCTTAACCAAGAGTGCAGCAAGGCGCGTTGTCGTGCACCAGTTCCCATTCGAGTCTAGCTCAAAGCGGTGTTTTCGGGTTTTACCCCTAGTATACATCTGTGCCAGAGCCGCCTCTACCTCCTCGTATCTAGATAGGGATGTATTCGTCTGATAAACCACTTACTCAGTACTTACCAAAAATTAGGGATGTTTTTATTATACTTAGTATTGTCTCTAAGGCTTTACAAGGGTTTCCTATTCCTAAAAATAACTAAACCTATCCTCTGATAACAACTATGACGACCCTGCTTTTATTACCAACTTAAACATGATTTATTACATAAAACTTCACTTGATACAACAAAGAAGATCGAGAGGTTTAGTGTCTTTGGGGATTATGACCATTAAATAAAAGCTTAAAACATTAAATATGACATCTTTATTGAAAACTTCCTTTACATGACCACTACATTCCCTCGTACTTAGCATTGCACGGGATAACCTGAGGACATGCATAAGAAAAGGGTGAGCTATAAATCCCAGTAAGGGAGTACACATGGAATAACATGAAGAGTACAATACATTTTAAACAATAGGCATATCAATAAAGCATATAAAAAACATGAACATAAAGGCATGATAAAGCATGATAAGCATAACATGGAAATGTGGCAACAACATTTAACATGGAATTAGCATGAGCCAAGGCTCATTGCACATGGAGCATGAGTAAATCCTCATTGCACATAAAGCACGAGTAAAAACTCATTACACTTGAATTATCATGGTTAAAAACTTATTGCATATGACGTATAATGATACTATACTTTACCCAATGCATTGGAGCGCTATATGAGCGCACCCTTCTTAAATATTTCACTTCATGCATAAGTGTGCCACATGGATCATAAAAAATGGATTCATAAAACATAATCATTTATTCCACGATAAAGGAATGTGGAATTTATACATGAAACATTACAATCAATAATTAAATGTGCATAAAGGTGAATACCCTTGATGGAGAAATGGACACGGTATTCACTACACAATGACATTGGCTTAGAAAATCGGTGTGATTTCGGCAGCGTAACGGCGTGACATAAGAATTCATAAAAATGGTTGATGAGAGATAAGGGGGTTCCTCATCATATTTAATTGTAATGTACAGTAAGGAGGTCATATAGATACATGTCCCAAAAATTCTAATGGAATTTAGATTCATGATACAAAATTATTGCATGAATGTAAAAGAAGAGAGAGAAGTTCCTTTCGGAATTTCGATAGAGTAATCGGTGTATATGGGAGGAATTTAATGAGAGATAAAGGGGCCTCCCATCATTAAAACAATAAGAGGGAATTATGGGGGAGGTGAGAAACCATACCCCAACATTCATAATTGAAATTAAAAGGGAAATACAACTTAAAGAAAATTGACAAAAATGAGAAAGGAAGAAAAAACCCTTACTTGGAAGTGTGCTTCCAAAGGCTAGAGAGAGGCTTGTGAGAGGATTCTTGGGAGATTGGGGCACCTTGGAAGCATTATAGAGAGAGTAGGTAAGAGTTTGGACGAACTAAAAAGGCTTTGAGTGAGGAGGAAGTGGGAGCTTGGGTGGGTTTATATAGGAAAGGTGAGGTAATTCGTTATTATTTAGGTTTGGGAACCCTTATCTTAAATTAATCCAAACCACAAACCATCCAATGGTTTTTGCCCATGGTTTTTGGAAAAGGGAAGAGGAAAAAAATATTTTATAAGCCCAAGTCTGAACTTCTTAAAATATTAGTGTTGCTTATGTGGAGGTGAGTCATACTCCCATGGAAATTAATTTAAAAAGGCAAGGTGTTGATTAAGTCTTTAGGGGTCCATTAATTCTTTGAAAAGTAAGTTAAACAAACCCAAAATCACATTATTTTAATTTAAAAACATATATTGGCTTAACATAAAGATTATAGTATTTTATTACATCACTATTGGGTCATTATGATGTCATAAAACACCTTATATATTTAAACGGTATTTAATTTTTACTAAAAAATTTGACTGTCTCAGAAAATTATGAAAAATTCACCGTTGGATAATTTCGACATCCTGATTCCAAAAATAACATTTATTTTATCTAATTAATTTTATAAATATGTTACTTTTCACTTTTAAAATAAAAACCGACATTTATCGAAAATTCACAGGTTTGGACAGAAATGGATTTCAAACTTTAATAAAAATTATAATTGCATTCATAAAATTATAAGATCATTTATATTTAATAAAAATTAATTCAATAATAATAATAATATTTTATTAAAATATTATTTAATTCAAAAATCCCTTAATTTAATAAAATATAATTCTTAGTTAAATAATAACTAATAACACTATTTGTACTTTAAAAACTATTTACAATGTATCAAAAATGACTAGAAATTATATTCATTATTATATACAAAAAAATAATGTACATGAAAATAGTACTACTTATTTGTTACATAACATTTTAAAACAGTTGCATAAGACTTAAGGTTAAGGTGTGCGATGGTGACATACTCTTGGGGTGGCTTGGATAGCATCGCTCGAGTTGTAATTTCAATAGACTAACACTTTTCCCGTAGACGGTCACGTTCGAGCTTGACAAGATGAAGCTCAGCTTGGGATTGGTCAAGGGCGAAGCCCAAAGACGCCACCTCTTTTCTGAGCTCCGACAAATGGGCTTCGTACGGAGCAATTCTACTGGACGAGGCCATCACTTCTTTTTTCTAAGTAAAATTGGATGTGTTAAAGCCCTATATTTATACTAATCATGTGATCACTGTTCAACGACTATATTAGAAATGGTCAAAATTCTTAACATAAAACCAATGAAGTTGACAATTTCTAAAAACATAAAGAGACATTTAATTAGGTCAAGAGGGATTTCCATTAATGAAACTTTGGGTCGGTACAAAACCAATACTTTAAATTAATTAAAAATTAAGTCACAATGGGTCGTGGAGGAGTTTTCTTTGCGGTTTAGATGCTGCATGGAATGAAAGATTCTTGACTTTGAAAACTTCCTAAGTTTACCAAATCATAATTATTTAAATATGGGATTAGGACTCCATGGAGGAACCTGGTTCGCGGTTCTCTCGCCGACGCTTAGTGGGCTAGAATACCGCAAACCCCTTCCACGTAGGGTTGGTTCGCGGGATACAGTCATCGTGAACCACCTCATGAGGCCTTCCAGACCTTTCCCATTTTTTTTCCATATTTTCTTATTTCGGACTAACCATTTAAATGGTTTCTATAATGTAGGGAGAAAACATGGTTCCTCCTCGCCCTGCACCTAGACCTGCCTTAGAGCCTCTCCCAATTGGTTTAAGGATACATCTAACTATGATTCATAGAGCAGAGAGCATCAAAGAGGACCCTAGTTGGTCCATCATTCCAGACAATACTGTCTTGAAGGACCTGCTCTCTCCTAAGATGTTGGGTTATCCACTATCAAATTGACTTCTACTTTTTGGTTTCGGTCTCCAAGATGACGTCTATATCCCTCCTACCTTCTCAGGTATTCCGTCTCCTTTCTTGGAAGCATTTCGAAAGTGCGCTCAGGTGAACCTTACCCCATTGGGGGAGATAACCTCTGATTCTGATCCGAAAGACGTTTTCATTTGGAGAGGCTCTGTTTGGACCCAAAGTGATCAGTGCACTCAATAATTCTCTCAAGAAGCTGTCTTCAAGAATTATCTTTCTATTGTTAAACTTGCTCGAGTGGACTCTAACGCGGGATGGATTTCTAGGTGGGATCATCGGTCGGGTGGGATTTTCTCAAATGATTGGGCTTGGGCCTTATGGGTCCATCATCATTTTCAGAAATCCCCCGAGTCACTAGAAGAACTCAATATGTACACCACAGTGTGGGCCTCCCAATTCGTTTTTTACCCCCATCGTTGATTCTGCCTAACCTACTCAGTTACTGGTGTTCAAGAACTAACAATTTTAACATATCCCATTGTGAATTTGGCATTATTTTGTGGGAAATATACCAATTGGGAGGGCTCCCAATCATCGGTGAGATGTATGATGAGTTTCTTCCCACTCACGACGCGTGGGACGATGTCGAACAAGTGCCTTCGTTGGTGTGGGATCTGCTGGTTTTGGCGGAGCGATCACTGGGCCAGGCCTTGCGTGCCCGCTCTCTTATTCCCTATAGCACCTTGATAGGGTTATTTCTGAACACCAATGGTCTTGTGCCGAAGATCAAGCACCCCAGGACTCATCCTTCTCAACAGTCACGAACCATCCCAGGTTCCTACTGGGCGGTTCTGGAGGCGGGCGATTACCTTTCATGGGGTTATGAGGTGCGCCCCGGTGTGCCACCTATGCTCAGGCTAGCAAGTCTGTTTGCTATGTTTCTGAGCGGGTGTTTATTCCCTTCTCAGGATATCACCCCGGGCGTCAGTTCTTACACTTTGATGATGGCAATTGAGTTGGCAGAGGGTCGCCCAGTGAATTTGGTTGTGCCCACTTTGGCTCGTATTTATGAACTATTGAGCTATATATAGGAGGGAGTGTCACCCTTCCATCTGAGTGGGAAATTTTAGTTATTATATGGCTGGATAGAGAATCACTACCACTGCTATGAGTATTTCCATAACACAGTCATCCCGCTTCTTACCTTTCGGCATACCCTGCTCGATATAGCAGGGGTTCGTTTGAAGCCCCTCAGTTCTGATGAAGTTATTGAGATTTTGAGTGACTTCTACTAGTTTTCCTTCACTCCCTACCCTGCCCCTTCTAGCGTCGTGGTTGATAAATGTCGGGGGATCCTATAGGAGTGCTCTTACATGATTTCACTGTAAGACGGGTTTTTATCCGTACGAATCAATAGGGTTTCTTTATGCGAGTTGTATCCCCCCATCATTTCTCTCACCAATTTGGATGTATGCAACTGCAAGTTTCCCTTCACCCTCCTCGGCCTCGAGGACTGCACCTGGCCACTCTCCATCAATGGTGGTTGACGCTGATGAGGGAGGGATCTGACACAAGCATTTTCTTTCCTAGTATGGGAGCAGCTGCCAGCCTATCCTTAGAGTACACAAGGATGTGGGTAAAACATTACCCCAATGGGATCCTGGGGAAGGCTGTCCGACAGGTTCCCAAGTCAAGAGTCATTGTGGCTACTATGCCTACCGCACCTTTCTCATCGGCTCTGAGGGAGGACTGCCTGATGGCTCGTCAGTCAAAGCGACTCAAGTGATTCTCCTCTCCCAGCACCTCTGCGGCCAATGTTCAGATGAACCCAACCTTCTTGGACATGGATGATGATGACCCGGTGACTTTGGGTCCTAACGAGACAATTATTGAAGTTTTACCCACCGATACCAGACTCAACAACTTGATTCCCTACCCCGAACCGGGGTTAGAAGCTTTAGGCCTTCGAGCCTCAGAATCATCATCCAACATGCACATGCCGACATTGATCGCAATGAAAGACTTCGTTTTTGTGCTATCTAGCGAGGATACCAAAGAGCCTCGTTCCACGGAGGACCACCGAGCAATGCGTAGGTTGGCCTGGCCCCAGATTTGCGAGATATTTTCCAAAATCCCCCTAGCTGAGATGGAAACCAAAACTGAAGCTATCTGACAACTCTTCTTGGGTTTGGGGTCAGGTGGCTTTGACTATCGGCAGTTCCATTCTTTCGCTTTCCAAGTTGTCATGGCCTGTGAGGAAGTTGCCACTAGTGAACACAAACTTTCTCACCTTTCTGCCTCTCATTGCGGGACCTGAGCCCTGGAGGAATCCACGATATAGATCCATCAGCTGATAGCGCAGGAGGCGATCTATCGAGATCAGGCGGCCATCTTATCCTCTGAGTTACATAAATGTGAAGAATGGGCAGTGATGATGAGGGATCAATTATCAACTATGACTGGTCGTCTTGAAGCCACCAGGAAAGGGATCAATGATCTCCAAACAATAGTGGAGCATACTCATTTGGTGGCTGAGGTTGAGGCCAGGGAGAAGGCCGTGCTGGAGCAGTCTTGCAACAACCTTCACCGCTCGATTGTTGATCTGGTGGAGAGAGTAAGTCAGGCTCCTTTATGACTATCAGAGCCATTCTTGTACTCTCTGTTTTTCTTACCCGTATTTTTTTTTTGAGGGAGAGACCCCAGTTTGTGGATGTCCCCCTTTTTTTAAATGGAATACAACATACAATAGTCTTCTATTACTATAAAATTTGATTGTTGCTGGAACAATTTTTGCGTAAATAACAACTTACTGAATCAGAATTAATCATAACTCAGGAAAACCGAAACACACTATAACTTTTTCCTAGACCCTGAGATCCATCGAACATAGTTTTAATATTGCTACAGTTTTGTAGATAAACCCCAAAAACTTTTCGTCTTCTCTTTTAATACCCTAATTTTTCCTGGGCCCACTTAGTGTGGACCCAGCGGGTATGGCCTAACTTTTTCTTAGGTCGCCCTTTTCATGTTTTCGGCCTAACAGGCTTTGTGCCTCTTTTTGTGAGCGGGTTAATGTCTTGCCATCAAGACTATCATTACTGATGTTTTAGGTCGAATAGCATTGACCAGATATGGTGGGACAAGGGCCCTAATGAGTTTTGGTTGATCAAAAGAGGTCTCGATACCCTTCAGACGCATGTGGTGGAGTATGTTTAGATTTGAACGACATGCAGGGCATGTCTCAAAGCTTGGGAGCCATATTGGCATGCAGAGGTAGGAAGAGCATCGCCTAAGGAAATCCTGATTTTTGTAGAAGGGCCAGGGGAGATCAATATGCAGAGTCGCTGAGGGCATCTTGTGTATAGTCATGAAAAGGTGTTCTTAAGTCAATGACTCTCCATTTCTGATGGCCACATGCCTTCATGAATGTCTGGCTTATGGAAACCACCATGGGTGGCTTGGATAATTCTGAAAACCACCGGGGGTGGCTTGGAAAGGGTATGTGATGTCTGAAAGGTTTTCAGAACATCTGTATCAATTAGGAGTGTGGAAACAAGGTTCATTCCTATGCATTTATCTAGCGTAAAAGACGGTTGGAGCTTGGCGTAGTTTAACGTCATGTAGCTGGGACATTATCTAGAGTGGAACGGCTTCTCGAGGCCCTCGGTAATCTCATCAGAGATGTTCCACCATATTTAGGTGGGGTCGTGGAAGAAGCTGGTAAACTGTAGCTCAGAGGTTTTCCGAATCCTGGGATGGACATGAGGGCTCTGGGGACAAGAGGCGTACGGAGAGAAGCATTGCCTAAGGAAGTCTTTCCTTTGGTAGACGGGCCAGGGGCTATCAATATGCAGAGCCGCTGAGGGCATGGTATGAATAGTCACACAAAGGTGTTCGTGGGTCAATGATTGTATTCTCTCGATAGCTGAGCAACTTCAGGGAAGTTGAGATGCGGGACCACCAGGGGTGGATGATGAGAGTTCGGCTTTTTCTAAGTACAAAGTATGGTTTATGAGGATAGTGTGCCTGGATATGGGAGAAACATCGAGGCTAAATTTCCCAAGAATAGTTGAAGTCGTTCCTTCTCACGCTGGTGTGAGATGGTGATTTGTGCAAGTCTGACTCGTGTACTGAGGGAAAGAGAAAAGCCTCCGTTCCTTACTGAACCCATGATAGGTTTTACTGTGTAGTTTAATGTCATGTGATAAATACGACTTCCGTGCAGTTTACCATCATGCGGTAAATACATGGAGCATTATTAGATTCCGTGCAGTTTAACCTCATGCGGTAAGGATGAGGGGTATTTTTAAAGGATGCTATGCAGTTTAACATCATGAAGCAAGGATGGGGGAATTTTTAAACCGGTGAAAATTCTTGTAGTTTGAGGAATTTCCCTGAATATTTAATGCTTGGCCTTTACAGCTTTATGCCAAGAAGCCAAGATATTCCTTGCAGTTTAACATCATACGGTAAGGATGTAGTTGCAATGTTCGCTCTTGATCAGGATGTAATTGGGCTTAAAGACCTCAGCATGCCACCGAAGTGGAGAGGGGTTGATTGCTGTAAATCGTGGTTCCAGGTCTTCTTGGACCAGGAGAAATGATATGGAGGCTCTAAGGCCGATAAGGATACGAAGCTAGGAAGAGTGTCGCCTATGGAAATCTTGCCTTTGTTAGAAGAGCCAGGGGCTATCAATATGCAGAGCCGCTGAGGGCATGGTATGCATAGTCATGAAAAGGTGTCCACAGGTCGATAACTTTCCACTTCTAATGGTTGTGAAGGGTTATGAGGATCCGTAATTTTCCGGGCCACAAAGTCTATCATTCGGTAAGAAAATGTCTGGACACGTCAGGCATACTCAGCCCTGGTTTATGTTAAATCTTAGAGAGCTCCCTGCGCTGATTTATCTTCCACATGGGGTGTACCTTTACTCCATGCAGATTAAACGTCATGCGTTATGGATGAAGTACTCCTAGTTTAGCGGTCATAGAGCTCAGACCACTAGGTGACTTTTACTGCAATCACTTGAAGGATAACTAAGTTAACATGTTCTGATATACTCTAAAAAGGGTGGGGGAAGAAGGTTATAAACTGCAACTCTGAAATTTCCTAGATCAGAAGATGTGGTGTGGGGGCTCTAAGGCCGGTAAGCATATGTGGCTAGGAAGAGTGTCACCCGTGGAAATCTTGCCTTTGGTAGATGAGCCAGGGGCTATAAATATGCAGATCCGCTAAGGGAACGGTATGCATAGTCATGAAAATGTGCCCCAGGTCGATAACATTCCACTTCTAATTGCCGTGAATGATTATGAAAACCCAAGATAGCTCACAGTACAGAGTTAGGAATGTGGGGATAATGGTGTCTGAGTATACAAGAAACATCTTTATTGTAATTGTCCATTGAGTCAAAGTAGCCCAGTCCTGGATTGATGTTCGTAGATGCAGGTCGTCATGTGAACCACGGGCGGATACATAGGCTAATCGGGTAGGGATACCCTGGCACCTCTTGGATGTGAAAAGGGGGTGAACTTATAAACAACGGAGCCATAGAATTCTGGATTGGGAGATATGATTTGGGGGCTCTAAGGCCGCTAAGCATACAGAGCTAGGAGGAGTGTCGCCTGTGGAAATATTGCCTTTGGTTAACGGGCCAGGGGATATCAGTATGAAGAGCCGCTAAGGGCATGGTATGCATAGTCATGAAAAGGTGTCCATGGGTCGATAACTTTCCACTTCCGATGGTGGTTAATGGTTATGAGGATATGCAATTGTCTAGGCTATGGAGTCTGATGTATGGGGAGGATGCATCCAAATGCGCAAGGAGTATTTCCATCTCATTTCTCCATATATCTTAGGTGGTTCAAGGTGAAACCCATGTAGTTTTAATGCCGTGCAGTGGGGAAGCGGTCCGTGTAATTTAACGTCGTGCGGTGAGGATGAAAAATACACCCCATGCAGGTCTGGTCCATACACGAGGCAAGGGGAGTTTTTATCTTTTTATCAGTGCAGTTTAACGTCATGCGGTCAGGATGGGGAATACACCCCATGCAGGTCTGGTTTGTACATGGAGGAAAGAAGCATTTTTAACTTTTTATCTGTGCTGTTTAACGCCATGCGGTCAGGACGAGGAATACACCCCATGCAGGTCTGGTCCGTACACGAGGGAAATGGGCATTTTTTTACTTATTATCCGTGCAGTTTAACGTTGTGCGGTCAGGATGAGGAATAATCCCCGTGCAGGTTAGGTCCGTACATGGGGGAAAGGGGAATTTTTGAAAACTCATGTTCGAGGGGTGGCTGGCCTAGAATGGGGAACCCTGGCATCACTACATATCCTACAGGGGCAGGAATCATGCCGTACATAGTTCTCTGAAAGGAGTACTCCCCGTGCAGGGCTGGTCCATACATGGGGGAAGGGGGCATTTTTAACTTTTATTTGAGTGTGGATGGGCCAAGGTGGAGAACCCTGGCGTCACTACGTATCTTGCGAGGGCAGTAATCAAGCCGTACGTAGTTCTCTGAAAGGAATATACAACCTGTGCAGGCCTGGTCCATACACAGGGAAGAGGGAATTTTTAAAACTTCTTGTCTATGCAGTTTAACGTCGTGCGGTGAGGACAAAATACTCTTTGTTTAAGGTCACAGAGTTTGGACCGTTGGGTGCTTGGTAGTTTAACGTCTTGCAGCTTAGACGAAGAATACACCCCATGCAGGTCTGGTCTGTACACAGGGGGAGGAAGCATTTTTTTCAGATGATGGCTGGGCCAGGATAAAAGGTTCCTAGCGTCGCTACATATCCTGCAGGGGCAAGAATCAAGCCGTACATAGTTATCTGATATCCGTGCAGTTTTACATCATGTGGTGAGGACGATTCCTTATCTCTTTTTTCTATCAGTGCAGTTTATTATCATGCAGCAAGGAAGAAAAAAAATTGTTTCTATGCGAAATACTTCTTCAGGAATCTCGCATTTGTAGGAGCGGTAGTGAATTACCTGTCCATAGAGATTCGGGAAAATGCTCCGTTGGAGTAGACCTTATGTATAACATATGGTTGCTCCCACTTGGGATCCAGTTTTGGAGGTTTCTTCCTAGGTATCATTGGGGTCCAGAGGACCAATACCAACTCTCCATCCAAGAAAGACCGAAGACAGAGCTTTTTATTGAAGGCTCGTGCAATCCGGTTCTGGTATATATTCAGATGGTGCAAAGTGTGCAACCGCTTCCCATTTAGCTGCTCCAATTCACCTATCCACTTTTTTAATCGCTCATCGTTGGATAATTGACCACAAACAGCAACACGAAGCGAGGACAATTGGATCTTAATCGTCAAGACTGCTTTCGTTCTGTATACTAATGAGTACAGAGTAGACCAAGTATCAGTGCTGATTGTGGTTCAGTAAGCCCACAATGCATAGTGGAGTTTTTCCGGCCATGACTTCTTGTCATTGTCGACCATTTTTTGGAGAATGTTGGACAAGGTCTTGTTGAAAGCCTCTATCTATCTGTTAGCTGCTGCATGGTAGTGGGATGAGTGGTTAGCCTTAACACCATATTCTTGGTATAGTTTCTCCAATTCAGCGGAGCAGAATTTGGTGTCACTATACCTCATTATGGTATGAGGGACACCAAATCTAGAGATTATATTGGTTTTCACATAGCTGACAACGCTTCTTGCCCTAACTTCCTTAAGGGGTACAACTTCTGTCCATTTAGAAAAGAAGCTGGTTTCCGTGAGGATATACTTCAGCTGATTGGTTGTGGCGGGGGGATATGGTCCCACGACCTCTATTCTCCAAACGAAAAATGGCCAGGAGTACTTGGCCTGATAAAGTAACTCCGGGGGTTGGTGTATGAAGTTGGCATGAATCTGGCATGAGTGACATTTTGCGGTAAAGCACTCGTAATCTCGTGCCATTGTGGGCCAACGAACCATGACCCCGATTCTGCTATCCAATCCCCTCCACTCCAATCTGGTGTTTGATGTCTCCGCAATACCCCTTCGATATTCGGTCCTGGAGGGTGTGTCGAAGGAAGTGGAGTCTCAGCATTCTTCTCCTCAGCATGCGGTCCTCGTCTCCACGCTCCAAGGGGTTGCGGATCCCGGATCGTTTTGACTGTCTTCTTCCGTGCAACTATCGCTTCTTGAAGATGGAGATGGGGCCTTCAAGAAGAGGATCCTCCTTCCCAAATTGGGAACCATGCCGGAAGGCTGCACTGGCCCTGTCACTCAGTCTAGAGCAAAGGAAGATTCCTCTCATTCCTTGATCTCTCCCCCTGGAAGGGCCTGGGTCACCTAGGTTTTATGATTTCTCGGATTATATGGAACGCGAGAGGGATGAGGGCGTAGGCAAAATGTGATCTCTTGTATTTGGAGGAAACAAAATCTCGTGCATCTATTATCGTTATCCTGGAGCTGAAGCTTGATCACGGTAAAAATCTCGGTCTGTCTTTGAATATGGGGTTTCAGTCATATGTGCATGGTCACCCGGATAATTCTCATATTTGGATTTGTTGGAAGAAACCCGTCCAGGTGGAGGTTCTCAACTTTTCATCGTAGTGTATACATACCATAATTACCTGTGCAAGGGGTGAGGTGTTGTGGTCTTTCGTCTACGTGAGCACAGATCCATGCTCATGAATCATCCTCTGGGGTTTTCTCAACTCTGTTCAGGCAGGTTCCCTTCCCTGGGTTTTTAGGGGCGACTTCAATACCATCAGCGATCCATCTTAGAATAAGGGTGGTTCATCAGTGTCTATCGGCGGGATGCAGGATTTCAGAAACTTCTTTGCCTTGGTGGGTCTCTTCGATTTGTGGTTTAAGGGAATTCTCTTTACTTGGTTCCATAACTGGAGGTGTTCCAGTCGTATCTGGAGCAGGATGGACTGGTGCCTCACGAACTTACATGCCCTCGACTCTTTTGGCCTTACTTTAGTTACCCATCTTCCGCGGTCACTCTCAAACCATGCTCCCTTGCTGGTGGAGTTGTGTGTGCACAGGATGCTGCATGGGAATCATGCCTTTATCTACTCTAGTAACTAGAATCAGTCTCCTGACTTCTTGCCGATGGTAAAGAGATCGTGGGATGGCAGGGTGGATGGTAGCTCCTGGTATGGGTTGTCAAGCTGCCTTAAGCATCTCAAGCAGGATATTCTTTTATGGCTTGGAACCAGACCAAATGATACCACGGGAGTGGATTTCATCCAGAGGGATATTGAGAGAATGGAGGAAGATTTGTTATTGGCTTGGAACGAGGATATTTTCTCTTTGCATTGTGATAAAAAGGTCTTCCTATCAACGAAACTGGACGAGATTGAGAGGGATCTCAAACTAAGGTCTCGGGTAAAGTGGCTTATGGAGGGTGACCATAAAAACAGATTTTTCCATGCCTGTCTGAAGGAGGAAGGAGCTGCAAAGATCAATATTCTCCTTGATAATGGGGATTATACGAGTGATGTCGATGTGGCGGGGCGCTTGGCGCTAGACCATTTTTAAAGGCTGCTCGCTGGTTTGGCCCAAGCAGGGGACGAGAGTCCTGGAAGAAGTGACGAGGCTGATGATTTCTTGGAGTGTGTTCCAAGGCTGGTGGGGGCATCAGATAATGAGCTTCTAATGAGGATTCCTATGGAGGAAGAGATCAGGAAGGTATTGCTTGACATGCCAAGGGATAGCACCCCCGGTCCAGACGGGTTCCTGGCTGATTTTTACGTGCATGCATGGGAGATTTTTGGCGGCGAGGTTGCGTCGGCTGTTCAAGGCTTCTTTCAGGGGGGGAGCCTTTGACAAGGGTGTGAGTGCTTTCAGGGTTATGCTTGTGCCGAAGTCTAAATACCCCTATAGCATTATCCAATTCAGACCAATATGCTTATTTAATGTCTCCTACAAGATCCTTGCAAGCCTCATTGCAAGGAGAATGGGGGGCTTGATTCCGAAGATGATATCTAAGGAGAAACAAGGGTTTATCAAGGGACACAACATTCAAGGGGAAGTGGGTATTGCAAGCGAGCTTGTTAATGATATAAACCGTCAAACAATCAGTTCTAATGTGATATTTCGAGATGATATGGACAAGGCTTACAAAAAACTGGAGTGGTCCTTTATTCTCAAGGTGATGCACATGCATGGTTTCCAGGATTGGGCTTGCGATGTTTTCTTTTGGTGTTTTACATCACCTGGGTTGACTATCTCCTTTAGAGGGAAGTTCTTTGGCTTCTTTAAGATGGTGTGGGGAGTGAGACAGGGTGACCCTCTATCACCCAACCTATTTATTTTAGCCCATGAGGCTCTCTCTAGGTCCCTCTAGTGGAATTCGACAGATGGTTCCCTGAGACCATATATGGGGAGGCGGGGCCGGGAAACCATTACACACCTCATGTTTTCAAATTACATGTTAGTTTTCACTAATGGAAACCGCAGGTCCCTTCTTACTCTCATGGAGATTTTTTCCAACTATGACAGGGCGATCTGGAAAATCCTCAATACATCCAAGATTCATGTGTTTATCTCGAATAAGTGCTCTCACCGGAGATGAAGGATGATCCAAAACATCATGGGTTGCCAACAGAAGATCTTGCCCATATCTTATCTCGGGGTCCCTCTTTCTTATGGGAAGATCAAGAAGGCCCTCTTTGAGGGGGTTTTGGACTGCATTATGGGAATGATCCACAGCTGGAAAACCAGGTTTCTATCCTTCGGGGGAAGGGTAACTCTGATTAATAGCGTTATTTCTTCAATTCCAATGCATACCTATTCTGTTATCCAGCCCCCAAAGGGGACAATGGCGAAGATGGAAAAGGCCCTCTCGGGCTTTCTTTGGGATGCCAATCATGCAGGCCAGTGCCACTGGGCCTCCTGTGCACAACTTTCCAAGCCAACATAGGAGGGGGGATTTGGGCTTCGCGATCCTAATGCAACCATGCAAGGCATACAAGCTCGCTTGGACTGGGAAATTATGGAAGGATCCTCCTTATGGGTGACATTCTTCCACGAGCGTTATGGGGATCCCGAGATGATCCATTCTGAGCACAGGGTGCAGCCTTCTCATCTTGGTCGATGCATGTTGGATCTCTTGGAGGAACTACGAGGCTCGGACAGGTGGATAATTGGTAGAGGGGATGTCAGTTTTTGGAATGTTAACTGGGAAGGGGAGAGGTTGCTCTTTCCAGGTTGCCCTGCGCTGGGCATATCCTTCAGAAAAGCTTGAGAACATCTAGCGCTCATCAATGCGGTGCTGAGTGAAGAGCAGATTAAGGTGTTCTCTAGCATTAGCATGAATGAGGAAGAGGACATGTGCTGCTTCACTGGAACTAGCTCCGGTAAGTTCACCTGTTAGGGTTAGAGGGAGTGGAAGAGTGCAAAGATCCTGCCTGGAGATGCATCGATGAAGATCTGGTGCAAGGAGATTCAACATAAAATGAAGTTTTTGGTCTGGTGTGTCAGAAGAAGATCTCTTTCGACAGATGAGAACGTCCGATGTAGGGGTATATCCATGGCGTCCCACTGCTTCTTCTGCGTGGAAGCGAAGAGGCAATCCTCATCTCACCTATTCTTTTAGGGTGACTGGGCGGTAGATTCCTGGGGAAAGTTCTCTCAAATGGTTTACTCCAACTTCGAGCATTTTTGTTTTCAGGATCTCCTCTCTTCGTGGTTTCTTGAAGCTACAACCAACATTTCAGATTTCAAGGTTATGGGCATGTGTTCTTGCGGCCATCTATTGGGTGATTTGGGAGGCCAGGAACAACGAATGGATGGGCTCTCGGTGATCGAAATATTTGATCCATTTAAGGGTCAGAGTGCTGGCCCATGAGTTGGTCTCACTGTTGAGGGTGGATCAGTACTCGGATGCGGCGCACAATTTTCTAGGAAGGCCGAGTGCTCTGGACTATTTGGGGGGAGGTCAGTTAAATGGAAACCTCCTTCCAGCGGACTCAATTTAAATGTGGATGGCTCCTGCACTCAAGTCATTATGCGAGGCGGTGGGGTTTTACGTGACTTCGGATGGTCGGTTCACATGGCCTTTAGTGCTACCTTTGGTATGGGTAATTCGTTGGAGGCGGAGTCTCGGGCACTTCTCACAGGGATGATGGTTTGCAGGAGCAGGGGCTTTCTAGTGTCAGAGGTGGAGTCAGATTCAAAAGTTATAGGTAAATATGTTCAAGGGTGGTTAGACGCCCCTTGGGCTCTTTCTTACATAATTAGGAGGTGTGCCTTGGAGTCCAACCAAGGTTGGCTTATGCTTCATAGTTGGAGGGATGGAAATTTCATTGCAGATGCGCTTTCGAAGATTGGAAGTCCGGAGGACGAGGTTGTTATCTATGGTAGTTTGAGAACTCTTCCTATCGAGTTTAGGGGTTTTTTTATTGGGGATGCTTTAGGTTTAACTTAATTCCATCCTCCTTGAGTCTTTGGGATGTATGTTTTCAGGCCTCGACCTTCTCCTTTTGATGAAAAAAAAGTAATTGACAAACAATATCCAAGTCTTCGAACCTGTTGGGGAAGCCTGGACCCTGACTGATGTGGCCCAAATACTCCTACATATACTTCAGTCATGATGGTAGAAATTTCCTCTCCATCAATGCATCTGAGGAGGACTCTCTCGAGGCCTCATTTATGGAGGACCTCTTTCTGACCCGTGCCACCATATGGGACAAAGTAATTGCCCTTCTCCTTGCTCTCATTCAGCCCTATTTGATGGATGTTCTCCCCATTAAAGGTAGTTTTCAATGGTGGTCATCCAACAGGTAGTAGGAGAATATGGCTCAGGGACAGTAATGACTTCGCTGATTTCTTCCTTCTTGGTCTGAAAAAATGGCAAGACCATTCAGTGGTGAGAAATACTGATAACTGTTTCATCCCGGTCTGGGTCAGCCAGGGATGTTGCCGCGTTGGCTAATGCATCGTCCTGGGCATTTTGAGACTGGGGAATATAGTTTAATGTGGGTTCTATAGAGAATTCAGACATTAGCTCTCAGACATGTTCAAACAGGGGAATCAGCTCCTCCTTTTTGATAGTATAGTCACCATTGACTTTCCTGATGACCAGTTTTGAGTCACCTTTTACTTTAAGGTGTTGTACTTGTGCCTGGAGTGCGAGTTCCAGGCCTACAATGAGGGATTGATACTCTACTTCATTGTTCGTACATCCTTCTAATAGGAGAACGGAATATGGAAAGACCTCCTTTTCCCGGGACATGAATATTATCCCTAGACCCACCTTCTTATATTTGGGGTCTTCCATCCTTTTCCCGGTCGGGCTCCAGGATACGTCATCGAAGTAAATTTCCCATGTTTGGAGGTCCTCTTGAACCACGAAGATTTATTCATAGGGTAGCTCAACGTCCAGTGCGACGGTCCCTGTTGAAGGGTGCTCTGCTAGAAAATCTTCCAACGCCTGGCCTTTGATGGCCTTCTAAGGCACTAACCGGATGTCAAACTGTTCCAGGATGACTACCCATCATGATAGATGCCCAGTAAACATTGGGCGGCTGAGGATTTACTTTAATGGGTTTTTTCACGAGACCAAATGGACATCATGATGCTGCAGATAATGTCGCAACTTTTTAACTGTGAAGACCAAGGCCAAAGAGCTCTTCTCGATGTTTGAGTATCGAGTCTCAACATCAATCATTATTCAGCTGAGATAATAGAGACTTTTCTCATTTCCTATGTTATTCTTTTGCGCGAGGAAGGCTCCTATGACCACTCTAGGGCCGTCATGTATAGGATGAGAGGTCTTCCTTAAACCGGGGGAATGAGCACCTGTGGGCTTAAAAGGTACCACTTTAGGCTGTCAAATGCCTCTTGGCAGTTATCTATCCATTGGTGCATGACTCCCTTTTTCATTAACCTATATAAGGTAAAACATTTTCCCGCCAGGTTGGCTATGAACCGCCTGATATAGGCCAGGTGCCCTTGGAATCCCCTCAACTCAGTGAGAATGCAGGGAGGAGGCAGGTCAAGAATAGCCTTTTTCTTTTCGGGGTCAAATTAGATGTCACGATGGTGTACAACGAACCCAAGGAATTTCCCTGAGGTAACCCCGAAGGCGTACTTTAATGGGTTCATCTTCAGGCTATCCTGTTGAAGTTTGTTGAAGATGGTCTCAAGGTCTGACAAGTGATTTAAGCGCTGTCTTGATTTGACCACCAAGTCATCTACATAGCATTCAATGAATTTCTCAATTAATTGTTTAAAGATATGATGCATGGCACGTTGATATGTGGCGCCAACATTCTAGAGACCAAAGGGCATGACCCTTTAAAAGAATACTCCTTGGGGGGCTCTGAAGGTAGTGAATTCTTTGTCTTCTCAGGCCATTCTAATTTGATTATATCCAGAGTAACCGTCCATGAAGGATAGAGTCTCATACCCAGCCGTCACATCGATTAATAACTCGGTGATTGGGACCAGGAAGTCATCTTTCGGGCAATGTCGATTGTGATCTCTGAAATCGATGCAGAAGCGGATTTCCCAATTCTTTTTCTTGATAGGGACGATGTTGGCCAACCAGATGGGGTACTGGACCTCCCGAATGAAGCCTGCTTTAATGATATTATCGACTTCAACCTCTATTTTGGAAGCATGTGAGGGGTGTGTCCTTCTGGTGGCCTGTTTATAGCCCCGGTGGCTTTCTAGCAGACCCAGGTGATGCTTCGCCACTTCAGGATCGAGTCCCGGAATTTCCGTGTAATTCCAGGCAAAGACATCCTGATATTGTCTTAGGAAGGAAGTTTATACCTTATGTTCCTCGAGGGACATGGCTGTACTAACAAGAGTGGCCTCCAGGTCTTCCTCGGTACCTAGGTTT
This sequence comes from Viscum album, assembly GCA_963277665.1. Lineage (NCBI taxonomy): Eukaryota > Viridiplantae > Streptophyta > Magnoliopsida > Santalales > Viscaceae > Viscum > Viscum album. The sequence continues at coordinate 294,761,673 of OY728139.1, forward strand.
ATTTCCCTGAGCTCGTCCAACATGGTGGAGATACCTTCCTCAAATTCCGGGGGTGCATCCCTGAGGACTTCCTCCTCTTCCTCTCCCAAATCCTCATCTTCTTGATCTGACGGGGGGAGAGATTCTGGACTGGGCTCCTAGGAGTTTGAGGGCGAGGCATTGTGGGCATCCTCGCTCAAGTAGTTGTCCCCAGATTGTGAGTTGGCAGACGTTCCCACATTGTCACACTTGGTCGTTATGGCTGAAGTCACGAAGAAAGATGAGTGTGTGTCCAGACTTGAATCCCTGCTCTCGACGTGGTTAATGGGTAGTATGTAGTCTCTACCAATCTGTCTGAGGAGGTCATCAGGAACCATTACTAGACCATTTTGAGTGGGAATCCAGTCGACACCATCGGCCAAATGATTCTTCTTCTTTTGCTCATAGAATCCGGCATCAATGTAGTGTGACTCGGAGAGCTCGAAAGGTGCCTTGTCAGCATGCAATGTCCCACTTTTCCCATTGACGCAGTATATAATACACTGGTGGTAGGACAAAGGAACGACCATGTGCTTATGGATCCACGACCTTCCCAACAGGTCATTGAATGTCGTGTTCCTCCAGACCACCAGGAACTCCGAGTAGGCCACGAGGTTTCCAAAATGGGTCTTTAGCTTAATTTGTCTCATTAGCTTCTACTTGCTCTTGTAATAAGAAAATAGAGTTATCACTGAGGGTATTAAATCATCCTCACTGTAGCCCAACTTACTGAGTGTCCGTAGGGGAAGGAGGTTAACTCCAGAGCCGTTTTCAATAAAGACTTTGCGGATCTCAACATCATTCAATGTGCCAGACACATATAGTGGTTTGATGTGTCCTTGCATGATGGAATCTTCATCCTGATCGGTGAAGGAAGTCACTGCATTGCATTCTGCCAGGCCAGTCTCCATCCGGTAAATCTCAGTGGCAGATACCTCATCTTGAAACTCCTGGGGGTTGAGCAAGGCTTCAATAAGCGCCTCCTTGAGGTCGGATGATAGACAAAGGGCATCCAGGATTGACAACTTGGCTGGTACTGACGCCAGCTGCTTGAGGATATCGTATTTCTCCTCCAGCAGCCGACGCTTCTCCACTGGAGGGAGAGTTCTACCAGGCGGTTTGGGAGCTAGAGTATGTGACGAGGAGGGACCCGCTACAGGGTCAGATGTCAACGATGTTCCCACTTTCGGGGGACTCAGCCCGACCAGTCTATTTGTGCGCACTAGGTGGCTAGACGCTTGTTCCTCCTCTGATGGGTATCGTAGAATAATAGGGCCAGAGTGGCAGCTTGTGGAGGTTGGGGATATTCATTCTCTTGTTGAGTCCATTGAAGGGATCTCCCACATGTTTCCGTGATATTGACAGTTTGGTCCGATGTCTAACTGTAGGGTTGGTTTTGACCGGAACTGCGCCTCCCCTAGTATCCCCTGCCTCTGCGATTCCTCATCCCAGCTCCTCATATCGGGAACTCGGGTTCATAACCGTACCCTTTGTCAGGGGATGATTCTATTAGATGGATGACATTGATGGAAGCAAATATTGGGTCTTCATCCTCTGATGGGTCAACTTGGTAGGACATCCCTGATGGTGCTGTTTTGTGGGTTGGTGCCCGTGGTGCCGAATTCGAGGGCATGAAATCTGACAGCATCGGGGATAACTTTGGCCTCATCGTGGATTGCTCCTCTTGCGCTTGTCTCCTCCCTCTCCGATTACACATGGGTGACCAGCTCATGGATGGTTGTGAGGCCGATATTGTCAGTTGTATGGTGTCAAGGGAAGTTAGTGGCAACACCGGCGGCTATAATTGAGCTTGGAGTATGCCCTGGGCTCGGTTGATAGTCTTCCGAGTCATCTAGTTATCAAATTTATGCCCTTTTTGGCTGGTGACTTCCTTCCACCCCTCTCCTTTGTCGGAGACAGTGGTGGAAATATACGTCACATGTTCTGAGGGTGGTCCCAGCTCGACCTGCCCGGAGTCTACCATCCTATGAAGGAGGTCTTTGAAGACGAATCATTCTCGAATATTGTTCCCCAACATTAGATGGTAGGGACAGTAATATGGCATGTCATCGTGGCTGACTTATTTGTGTTTCCTCGGTTCTGGGAGGCAGAGAAAGTTTCAATTCATGGCGGTGATGAAATAGCTGCGGACATGGTCCTCTCGGAACAAGTATACTTTGTGTATTCATTCCTCAAAATGGTTCTGATTCGACCGTTTATGATTGTCCTTCCTAGGCGGAGGTGGCCATAGATATACAGGGGTACCTTGATGATTTGGTGGAGGCCTGAGTGGTGGAGCATGCACAGGGGCTGGTATGAGCATGATAGAGGACGATTCAGCTCTAACGGTTCTCTTTGCAGGAGCCTGTGAGGCCACTCGGGACTTCAAATTTGTTGACTGTAGGGTGTCCTCAATTATTTGGGCAATGGCCGAGAGATGGAGGAAGCCAGTGGTGCACTACATTGGTATGCACAATGTTCGCAGCTCATCTAGAAGATTATCAATGCATATATCCAGCAGCTCGTCTTGTGGCATTGGCCTGTTCAGAGAGTAGGTCAGACCTTTCCATATAGAGATGAGATCTAAGACCCTCTCCTTCTCCCTCTCTTTGCAGTTCATGAGGTCACTAACTGTTGTCTTAGGCAACGTCGAGCTAAAGTGGAATAGGAACTGCTGTCGAAGGTCTTCCCAACTTTTTATTGACTGGGATGGTAGACTCGTATACCATACAAAGGAGGATCCTTGCAAGGTCCTTACGAAGCATCTGAGTTTTACTACTTCCTGTTGTTTCGGATTCCCCATCATTGGGTCGCAATAGGATGCGTAGTGCATCAAATTCTATTCTAGATCTCCTGATCCATTGAATATAGGGAATACAGGGCTCCCAAAATTTGGTGTAGGTGGTGTGTTGCTCACCTAATCTGGGTATGACTTCCACTCTAGATGTATCAGTGCATGTCAGCCCTCCATCACTTCCAATCGAGATGTCAGTGCCTCAATGGTGTTGGTGAGACCCTCGTTTACATCCTGTTAGGCCTTGTCTTGAGAAGGTGTAGCCTGAGGCATTTCTTGAGGATCCATCCCTATTGGTACCAAGAGTGAATGTGCCATTTGTGACACCTTCAGAGGGTTTAGACGTACATGCTCCAGTTGCTTCCTGAGGGGAGGGAAGTCTAGGAATTCCTCCAGATCCATATTTAGGTATTTCGACGGGCCGAGCGCCTCGTTGGACGGGAACCATGACCGTGCTTCATTTTCCAGTGAAAACCTTGGTCTTTGAGGTGTACTTACTGGGAGTGCATGATGTGGATATTCTTGGGAAGCACTTTCAATGAGACGGTTCCTCTAGAGTAGCTCAGTGTTGAGCCGCCTCAATTCTTTCATCTCCTCTTCCTGTCGAGCGAACCTCTCTTCAAGAATAAGTGGATCATCTTTATTGAGAGAAGGAGGTGGGTTAAGGGTAACTGTTCCTTTGTTCTTATCCTTGTGGGAGGTTCGCAGGGTGAGAAAAGGAATGTTGGATGAAGGGGCGTCCATGTTTAGGGAGGCCCTCTGGTTCTAGGTGTGCACACCTGGTGGTTCGTTGTGGGTTGCAGCCCAACCAGAACCATCGTCTCCTGATTCATTCGGATTTGCATCATCTTCGGCGTTACCCCTGGGGTTGGAATCTATGGAGTTAATGGATTCATATCGTGGGGTGGAGAATATTCCATATTCAAAATAGGAAGAGGATCTCCTGCGTCTTTTACTGGTATTCCCTCTTCTGTCCTGGGATAGCTTTCGAGCTCCTTGACGAAGGGTGATGCAAATAGTTCTCTGATGTGCCCTTACGGTACACCTCCCTCTTGTAAGGGATGATGATTCAAATGACGGGATAGGGTAGTAACCTCCTCTTCTGACCATCCTCCCTAAATGAGAGAATATTGATTCTCATGGGGGAGGTAATAATGCCCCCATCCCTGAGGGCCGGGGTTTGCTCCGTTCCTTGGATGTTGAGTCTCTTCCCGTTTTTATTGGTCTTACAAGGGCATTTGTTGTTAAAAATGCCCCCAGCCCTGCAGGCTGGGGTTGACCTTGGATTGCGGCAGTGGCTGCTGCTATCGTGACCTGCCTGTTCTCACGTTCCCCATTCGGGGGTGAACTAGGTTTGGTGCCGAGTTCTTCTGTGAATCAATCCACTCTGGGGAGGCAGGAAATGATCACTGATTGGCCTCTCTTAGGTGAGAGGCCTATTTTATGCTCTCGGTGCCCTAATTCAGGAGTCTTTGAATGGCTTGTTCCCGTTAGGCCTGACGCTTCTAGGACTTACTCAAGGCCGATCTCTGTTGGCAGTGTTGCCTTCCCTGAACGGGGAGACCACTCGATTGCCATCTTTCCATGATGGCTTTGCAAGACACCTTGCCGAACGGTTTATTCTGGACAGGGAGTGGAGAAAAATGTAGAGCTCCATGTCCCCCCATCCCTTTATTTGGACTCCCGTCGGAGCGTCACCGATGCGGCGATGCAACTGGTGCAGCGCACAGAGGCAAGCTATCTCAATGTCTCCCTTACGCCTCTCAGGTCGCTTTTGTCGTGTCGATGGAAGAGCTTCCAGGTCGATGTGATGTAGGAGGTCTCCTATTATCTTGATGTGGTCTACATACCCGTCGTAGGGAAGGAAGCTTGATTTCAGCTGCTGGAGGGTTGTCTATATATTGTGGCAGATTCCGTGCACGCATTCTTCCGAAAACTCTCTAGGTATGTCGAACTGAGTGGTGGTTGTGGGCCAAAACATAACTAGTATATCATCCCTGGAAAGTCGTTTCCTCAGGTGCAACATGACGGAATACTCCTCCTCTAGTGATTCTTCTACCTGGTCAGCCCAACTGAGATGCTCACCAATAGGGTGGGTAGAGGCAGTGGGACCGGTAGGTGTTGAATTGCCATGTGGGCGATTCTGAGGTGGTTCAGATGATGAAAGTGGCACCGTAACATCTCCCAATTGAAGAAGGGTGTCATTGGTGACTAGCTAGGAATATGACATGCTTGATCCTGTCCTTCAGAGTGCCTCGGTATATGAGGGATTTTCTGTGCTTAATTTGGTAGGGTAGGACCTTCCTGTTGATATGATATGTCATTCCGAGGAGGTCCTTCACATTAGTGGCTACAATGGAGAGGACTACCATTACTGCTTGATGCCTCACTGCATAGATGAATTTTGTAGTGCATACCCTAGGGAGAACCTCCAAGGTGTGTCACAGCGAGGGGAGGACCTTCTGGATGTGTAGCGTTGTTACAGGGAGGGCCTTCGCAACAACTGCCATCATGGTGAGGATGACCATCATGGTTTGACGTTCGATGTGTATCCTGGGGAGGACCTTCATGACACACTGCGACAAGGGGGGGACCTTATTGTCGCTTGGGGCCACTGTGGGGAGGGCCTTCGCAATGGTGATCGTGGTGGCGAATACTACCATCACAGCTACTGCAATGGCAAGGACTACCATCACAGCTGCCGTAGGGAGAATATATGCAGGTTACACCCCAAGGAGGACCTTCAGAATGTGCCACAACGAGGGAAGGGCCTTCTCGTTGCTTGACATCTCTACGGGGAGGACCTCCGTTATCAGGGTGGCGAGGACTACCACCGTGATCCGATGCCTGGCTTCGCAGATTGTCATTACAATGTCGCCCCTGGGGAGGAACTTCAGGGCAGGCTACGACATGGGGAGGACCTTGTTGTCTCAATGAGACGTCACTGAGGGGAGGACCTCCGCAGTTGTGACTGTGATAGTGAGGACTACTATAATAATATATGGTCCCACTGCATGGAGAGTGTTTGCAACGTATACCCTGGGGTTCGCCTTTAAGATGGACCAAAACAAGTGGAGGACCTTCTTGCTGCTCGATCTTTTGGTCACGTGGAGGGTTTCCGTGACTCGCATCAAAAGAGGATCTCTCGTGATAGATTGCTGTATGCCCGTGGGGGAGTCCCCCACGGGTGCTCTGGGGAGGACCTTCAGAGCTGCTGGTAGTGACATTACGGGGATGACCTTCGCAACTGCTACCACCACTCCCATAATATAGTAATGGGTGGGTAGGTTTCAGAGCCTTCGATATGCTCTTAACAGCATTGGGAACCCCAACTTCTAGCAGAGCAGAGTCATGAACCCTCTCTTTATTTTCTGGCTGCCTTCGGCGCGTTCGGGGCGCTTTCTTGCGGGTAGAGGGGACCGTCTACTGTTGACAACGGCCTTCACCTTTGGGTCCCTATCTAATTAGGTCCTATGATGCTGCCGAGGTGCACCGACGAACGTCTTGTCTTTTAGCAGGGATATATGCCTGCTCTGGAGCATCCACCATGATGGACTGGTGTCCCCCAGTTGGAATGAGTGAAGCTGCTCGATCCGGTTGCCCTTGTGTCGCGAAATATAGCTGGCGATCCTCCTGGGCTGGAGTAGGGATGCAGATCTGCTTCGAGGCGGCTGTCACGTCTCTTAGATGAGTCACCTCAATTGGGGAGACAATCTCACGGGCCCGAGTCCTTGCTGTTGCCACTGATTCAATTACATTATGGAAAGTCTGCAAGATATGATCTGTGATCGATACCTACTCCTCTATAATTGCCAAGTTATGTAGAGAGACATCTTTGGATAGAACAGGTATGAAGTCCCATTCCAGTATCGGAGTAGGAATATCTTACTCCGGTCCTTTGGTGGTCAGTGGGTACTGAAAATTCACTTATGTCGGGGCAGGTGAATGAATCTGCCCCTGTACCGGGATACGCCGGTTTATCTCTCCATTTTCCGCCACATCGGGATGGTAGACTTTGATTGCATCCGTAGGTAGCTGGCCCTGCATATATTGGTCTCCCACCGTATCGAGTCAGTGGCCTTTGTTGGCAGAGATACGTGCCCGCCTATGAGTTTCCGCCACATCTGGGTGGTGGGATTTGTTGACCACAACCATATCGGGATGGTAGATGTCAGGATCTTCTACTAGGAGCTGGTCCTGCAGGCGCTGGGTTGCCACAACGTCGGGTTAGTGGGCTTCACAACCTTGGGCAGGGAGAGGTACCGTCCTGCGTGAGCGATGGGCTTGATGGAGCTTGAAGGGGATGCTCGCATGCTCATATGATGCCGCCATATCTGCATGGCAGGATTTGGAGGAGAAAACAGGTGTATGTGCCTGTTCGTGATACATATCCGTGACTAGGAAACAGAGCTCCTCCTCAGGGACCAGGGTGAGGAATGGTCCCTAATTTTATGTTTTCCACCCTCGTCGGGCAGTCCGAGGGGCCGGATCTCGGGGAGCGTGGGCCCTGCTCATCGGGGTGATTTCCTCCCTGGTGAGAGGATGTTGGGTCGCGATGTGACCGCGACGGCATCTTCTGGCGGGGGAATTGGAGAAGAACCCCCATTCAGCGGGGATGAGGTCCTCAGCGTCAACCTCATCCAGCTCCATAAGATAAGGGAGGTACATGTTGTCTCGTTCCAGGGATAAACTCCCGAAACAGTTGGAGACAGCAACAGGTGTTGTCTGGATCTGCCTTTACGGTCAATGCTGGGCAGGTGACCAGCGAGTCCTAGCATATTGGAGGGCGTGCATGGCTGCCTCCACCATCAGGAGAGTATCGTTCACGTGGTACTCTCGGATTAACGCATCTGAGACCCAGCGTTGAAGATGCTGGGTCGGTAGCAGGGTCCTCCATTGGTGAGGATGTCCGGTCATCGTATTGTTGGAAGCACGCTCTTGTGAGTTCCTTCGTGACACCATTGGATCGAAGGGAGTTCTGTGTGGTACCTGTAAAATATTTTAACAAATACAAATAGAAAACCTATCAAAGAAACATCTCCTGATCCCATGAATAATTAATGACCTTTCTTGGCCCTCCTTGTGAGTATAAAGCAGGAACATGGTGGAATTAGGTTAAATCTGTCATGCTTGGTTAAAGATTCATGCATGGTTCACCATTTTTTGTTTTGAGTCGGTTTCTAAAACCCAATGATTCTATATCTGACATCACATGGACCTGCTTTCCAAAGGCAGGCATTCGCTGGGTGGTTTGGCCAGTGACACTTAGGAACTCACATTGGTCGAGAGGATGGGAAGTCAGGCTCATCGCACCATTTAGGGTGGAAATTATTGCTTGTTCCGGGACTCTCTTATAGATTTAAGATGTATTCATATGTTCGCAAATCTTTGGTTTATACCCAAGCATAGTATCCACGGACATCTCTTGGATGGCAATGCTCAGCTAGATGTAGGGGTTCAGAATCATTTATTCCCGAGGTTTACCATCCCTCGTTGGATTAATGACCCAAAGGAGTCTGGACTCATTGAGGCGGCACTAGGAGTAGCCTGGTAAACCGATGTGAAAATAGTCCGATCGACCAGTTGTTGGGCTTGAACCTCAGAGAGGCTTTCTACGTACCCTACCCAGGAGACAAGAATAAAAGTCCACGTAGTTCGAATATGAGTGTCGGAGAGCTGACGTGAATGTGGACTCGGGTTCCTATAGTGATCAGGATTGAACCTCATAAAGGCTTCCTACGTATCCATGTGGCAGGGAGTCAAAGTCCGCGTAGTTCGCATCAGGTTGAGGCTTAGGCTCTGAGGCAGCCCAGAGTAATGGACTGGGGGTTACACTATGAGGAGGCCCAAAAAAGGATGTCATGGTTGATTCTTACTCTAATCCCACATGAGTCATGCTCGGTGTGAGAAACAAGAGGCAGGAGGGACCAGACAATCACGTCGCGAAAGGTGCGTCCGTGGGAAGTGGAGTGGGGCTTACGCATGCAGCGGCCCAGGAGGTCGAGGCTTACTCTGAGATGGATGCCCAAGGAAACAAAGCGCAGCGGGAGAGGGAAAAAGGTGCTCCTGTGCCCGTCACCTATCTTGTTCCCTGGGGAATCATGGTAGTGCATGAGAGCTTCCTTCCGATGGTTATTTTATACCCCCCAAGGAGCCCTAACAAGTGGAGGGGAAAAAGGGGGCACCCGAGATCAGACTCCACATTACCATTGGAATCTGAACCTAGGAATGCTTCGGAAATCTGCTCAAGGGTCGGGAAAACCCCTTCACCCCTGCTTACAGTGGGTATGTGAAGTCAAAATGGCATGTTGGTGCACCTAAAGGTTACACCACACATCTCCAGTGGCTCTGGTGGGGGCCTCGGTGCGGGGCCGGTGAGTAGGCCAATGAGGGAGTCGCAGAGGATCAGATTGGATTGGAAGGATTTTATATGGCTTAAGGAATGGGAACTCTGAAGGAATCAGTGGGACACACGGGGGTATGAGTGGTGGTGCCCTTCGCGTAGGGAAGTGCTATGCGGTTGGAGAAGCCGTCTGCGAACCAGTGTGGTCTGCAGACTGATGGGCATCCCGCGAGCCGGGGTGGTTCATGGAATGGTGATCATCCCGTGAACCAAGGTGGTTTGCGGCTTCGGGTTCGATTCGCATACCAGGGTGGTTCACGGAGGGTTCTATGCGAGCAGCGGCAGCCAAGGGCGGCGCCAGTATGGGGTTCGTCAGTCGGGGCTTCGCCCGCGTATGAGGATGCTACACGGCATGGCAGATTGGAAAAGGGGCATAAACTACCTAATCCACAGGGAGTGCATTCGATGAGGGGAAATGGTTCGTGGTCTTATTTTCTTGGCTATTTTTAGTTCTCACTTCACCAAGTTATTATTCATTCTCCAGTTCCTTATTAATTTGTTCCCAGGTTCATACCTACTCTGGTTCGCGAACTGGAACTTCGCTGTATGCGAAATCCTAAGCCTTCCTTCGAAATCTTTCCACCCGAACTTGATCGATATCCTTAGAATCCCCCCTATTCCCCATATATCTCCTTTTATAGAGTGGGTAAAATGATGTATCAATGGTCATGCGACACCTTTTGTAGAGGCCCTTGACCGAAAACCCGATTCACGGATGACTTGGTCAATCCGCAACTCGCGGGGGGCATTGAACGCATCTCTCCCAGCAAACCAAATGATCTCATGGAGTTCTTCGCAGTCGTTCAGGGTTCCACCTCCATTCCGCGAATGACAGTGGATGCTACTGGGGCCGGTCGACGCGGTTCACGGTTGGGGTGGTTCGTGTCGGTGGACCAATTCGGCGCCTGTCCTGCTTCACGCCCGCGGAGGCTCTCTGCCTCAATTCCACGAATGACAGCGGTCTACGGAGGGGGTGTTTCGCGGAACCGGTCGCGTAGCGCTATTGCTGGACTGGTCCGCAGACTGGTTCAGCTTGTCCCTTCCTTTGAATTTTCTCCATTTTTTCCCCAATTCTTCGGTGGGAATTTGGGTAGAATCTCCTTTGCAGATTTTTTTTAGGACCCTACAATATGAATCACAGAACACTTATTGGCATCCTGAGAAAATAAAACATAAGAATGGGGTGAGCTCAGAAGCTCTGTAAGGATAACCAATACAGAGAAAGCTATAAAAAATAAGCATAAAAATTTAAGACACAGTACAAAACTAAAACAAAATACTTTTAAAACATTATCTTTAACATAATATGGAAAGAATAAATCAAAAAATTTAATTTAAACATTCACATGGATATTCTACTCGTCGAATTATCACTTGTAAAATCAATAAATAATCTCATAACGAGGGAATTCATAATACGGGACATATTAAACATACCATCAAGGATTCAAACAAAAAACATACCTAATTGGGTAAAAAAATTATCCAAATCCCAAACATAATTATCTTATGATACTACAGATGTATCAAGGGGTTATAGTGGGCCCCGCCCGACACTTAGAAATCCCAATGCATTCCCCTTATGTAAGTGGTATAACATAACCAACAAAAGTATTTGAATTAAAATTATCATATGAAATATCAATACTTTAACCACAAACCATGAATGGTATCAAAAAACGAAATTAACTATCAAAATCTAAAAACCACAATATAATATGGAATAATGTATCATAATATATTAACCTTAATTATGTATAATATCCAACATTGGATGTTGACAAAGATGAAAGTGATCTAAGAAAATCCTCAAAAACTCTTGTAGTAATATCTGTTTTTACTTTCAAATAATTTGAATGCCTGTATAATTATAAAAGAAAACATTTAATTTGAAAATAACCTAGCAATATTGTAATGGAATCTTCAAAATTTTAAGTTGTCATAACGGTGGAAAATAGCCGCTCATACCGTATAAGTAAAAAACAATATTTCCTTAATTTTTCGAAAGGTCATATAGTACCTCATTTGGAAGACGACAAAAAGATTCTTTTCAAAAAACTTAATAAGAAGTCAAACATGGGTATAAATGACTTTCATTAATAGTCTAGAAATATAAATATTATTTTTAAATACATGTATAATAAACATATATATGGATGATAACTATTTCCTAGTAGATACTTACGTATAAACAATATCAGATAATAATGAAATTGTGAAATTAACCCTTACCTTGTACTTTCCTTTAGTAGAGGGTGGGTTAAAATTCTTTATAATGGTTAATGTTTATTAATAAATTATACCAGGACCATATTTATAATTTTTTTATCATATATGATCCTCTTATAACTTTTTAGTATTATAATTATATCGGGTGTTAACTGCTTTATTTTCCTATGCATGTTTTGTTAAGTAAGTACTGTATCTTATGAATAGGATATATTTTATTCAAATAAATAATGATATTAAGTTCATAAATATTATATTTAATTATCATATGATTTTTTTAATAATTCTTTAATGGTTAATGTGGATAATGATTCTCATCGCATCGTGGAGACGGTAGGTTGTACGTACGCACAAGCTACGATATTATCCCTTTAATGGTCGATTGATATCAAACTGGATGGTATATTAATTATAAAGAATAATCATAATGTCATATTAATTAATAATATCTATTATACTCATCATTATACCCATCCAAATAAAGAAATGTTGAATAACAAATTACACCACGACGTGGAGATGGTAAGTCGTACACATGCACGAATAGTGATTTAATTATTATTAAGATGAATAAAATGATGAACATAGTTATTCCCAGATTATAGTAACATATTTTTATATGGATGATACTATATTTATTACTTTTTTATAGAAACAACATAGAGAGAGTATGTAGAATAATAAAATAATTTTTTGAAAGTAGGGATTAAATGATAGCATCTTCTTCTGGTGTCTTCTTTTGATTTTCACAAAAGGAACCCTTAAGTTGGTTTTATGACCAAAGGGTTGCCTCTAAGATTATGTGAGGTATATTTTTAGGATATTTTTGTATGTTTTGGATGATCCAAAGGGATTTGGAGGTGTGAATACACAAGAAGGATAAATTCATTTTTATAGGAGAGGTGAGTGGCACTTTAGGAAAGTCTTGAAATATTAATTTATTAAAAATTGATTTTCGGTTAGTAATGGATCCAAAGTGATTTATTGAGAGTATAAGATGCTTATGGGTCTAAATCTTCTAAAAAAATATGTTTTAGATATGTTTATGTCACAAATATAACTTTATCTTTTGGTTTTACCACTTAGATAAAAACATCCCCACTTACCACGTCCTCTTGTATTTTCATAACATATAGATACAATAGTAACTATAAAATTCCAAGAGAACCAAAAGTGTATAATTAATGAAATTTTTAGCATCATATTAGTCAGTTGGAGGAATCTTATATTTTCATTACTACGATATCTTTTAATAAAATTGTGTTTGTTTTGAAAACTAATTCTTGTCAATTTTGACACTATTTAGTAATTGATTTTTGTTAAAGTCATAACAACTTTATTCCTTAGAAACAAAGGCATTAATTTAAATATAATATGTCATAATCATCTATATAAAACTTGGATGACATAAAAAATTTAAAATTACAACGATTTTATTATTTATAATATTATTTATTTGATTCTTCCATTAATAATTAAAATATTGCATCATTATTGCATCATAAATAAATTTAATTATTTATTATCTGAAAAGTAAAAATAAAAATTTCATTATGTAGAAAATCCTTTCATATTTTTATTCACTATTTATAGTTTAATATATCACATATATAACTTGAATTAAAAATTTTTAGTAATAAGATTGTTTTTTATGTTATATTTCCCTTTACATCAAATTGATTATTATAACATGTCATTTTCACATCCAAGTGGCTCCATGGAGTCCTAAAATTTACCTAAGTATTATAATGGTCTTAAATATATCATCCAATTGGATTATAGAACATGTTATTTCAGTTTTATATAATTATAATATTTTTTTTTTCCATTATTTACCTGATTTACCATTTAACAATGCAAAATAAAAATAGTTAATTAAGTTACTATTTATAATGTACAAACATGAAAGGTACCGATTTTTTTTTTGAAATTATGATTCCTAATATGGAATACATTTATCTAAATTAAAAACACAGAATTGGTATAAATTAATTTAAAATTAATTCCTCTTATTAAAACCAGAAAGCAGGTTTTTTAGAAGTAAAAACTATCAAATGATTAGCATGTTTTTATTTCCAATTTCATTGTGAAATTACTTAAAATGACCAAAATAGGATTAAATTAAAAAACCATAATCCAATTATACTTTAAAACTAATAAAAATAATAATCTAACTATATAAATAATTTAGAGGAAAATTGATTTTTTAATCAAAATACAATATTTTCACTATTCATTATAATATGAAAGTTATCATAAAAACAAAAAAAAATTATCCATGCTAAATTTTTCTGTCCCTATTATAAATAATAACTTCATTTTTTAAAATTTAATATATAAAAGGGTCGAATATTGGATTTAAAAAGGATTTTCCATTTAAAGGCGGAAAAATTGCATTTTTGAAAAATAATTCTTTTATCTGAAAATTGATTTTGTCTTTATATTATGTCTAAGAAACACATAATATTAATTTTAAAATTATATTATAGGTATAAAATTAAAAATTCAACTAATACTATTCATAATTTTATTTAAAAAGCTAGTTTGATAGGTCATGGTGTGCTCAAACATGGTGTTCTATGTAGTGCAAGCTATTGAATTATTTAGAAGAAGCATTCCATGGAAGTTGGAATGTTAAAAATAGAGCCTTATGGTTGTTTTTTTTCTCACATATGATTAAAAATGACCTAAGTACCTGATGAGAAATAAGAAACATTTAAAAAAAATATAATGATTTTCTAAAATCAAATTCACCAATAAATATAAAAATAATACATCCCAATTGGATACATCCATTGATAGTGTTCACGTCCACCAAGTTTAGATTCTTCAACAAAATTAATAGTCAAATGAATCATTACAGTGAAGAATTAATTGGTAAATAAAATCTCAAAATGAAAAATTGTTAATGGAATTCTTTTTTAAAGTTTATCTAGCTCAGTTGAATTTAGAGTTTTTCTACAAATCTCTCTAAAAAAGGTACAGAACACAAATTGAACCACAGTTAAATTTTCAGGTGAACTATTATGAAACTATAATAACAATAATGTATTTATAAAAATATACGATTCATGACTTTTCAATACATATAAATTTCAATGTTTTAAGTCAAATCACATTGATATGTTACTTGAATATCCATATTGAACTTTACAATATTTAATGTTTGAAGGAATACATCTTTCTTATGATTTGTTATTGTAAAAAATAGCTAATTGATACTTCCCATTCTCATTTTCCCATAAACTGTTATTTATATTCATTGATTCGAAATCCTTACAAGCATTAGTGTGATCCTTCGATTTACCCGACACATTAATCAATGTAAAAATATCATTATCACTTATTTTCTTCTCAATATAAATTACATCTATATTATGATGTATCAAATTAAATTCCCAATAATGATGTTTGAAAAATATACTCTTTTCCTTATATTTTATTTTGTTTTAGATGGATTGGATTATGTACCTCATTCCCATTTAACACTTATTTAAATTGATGACATTTTCCAATTTCATCAGTGGCATTCATTAATTGTCCTGAGATTTATGAATCACATTACAACTTAATTGACCAACCCATTATCAATATATCCATTGAATCATGTATCGTTAAACCTGAATTTAATAAAATCATTAAGAAATTGAAGGTGACATATAAAACACCATTTTTTTCTATGATGTAATCATTTAGGTTCAAAATAAAAATTGGAAATTGGAAAATCCAAACAATTACGAGTATTCTAACTAGATAAATGTCGTTTTCTAGGAAAGTTACTAATTGTTCACAATAAATCAACATGCATTTTGGATAGTTTTATCATTGTAGAATCATATGTTTCCACTCCATCATCCCATAATTCTCTCAATTATTTTATTATAGTTTTAAGTAACACATCAATTCTATTTCTAGAAATCTAATTTCCAAGAATAATCATCAAAAAAATGAAATAATTGTTTTTCATACACATTCATGGAGGTAGATTATTGGGAATAATAAAAAGGCCAAATGTTATCATCTCTACTTTAAATACCCAAAGTGTAAAAACCATGTGAAGTCAATCCCAAATGTACTTTTCTAGAATCTAATGAAAAATATGAATATTGTGAATGGAACATCTTCTATGAAGTTGATTATTTTAGGTTTCTCATCAATCCATTATTATTATATTAATAATTCCACTTCATTTCGTATGTTGTATTAGATAATATGAAAAATTATTACAAGCATGGTTTTTGAGGAAGGTAATACAAAACCTTTTCTTGATTTTTTTTCTTCTGTTTCTTATTGGGGATTTATTGATTTATAATACCATTGTTTTTCATTTAATTCCATCTGATTTTATGATTTTTAATTCATTCCCCTTTATCAGACTCTTCACCCTAGTAAATCATACAATCATTAGGGTATTCATGTATCTTTGTATAATCAAGTACAAGTTTAATATCATAGAATTATGTAGGGATGTTAGCTTCAATAAATTCATCATGAAGAAAATCCAAAATCATGGAAATTTATTAGTCTTAAATTCTACAGAGTCACTTGATATTATACCAATTAAGTATAAAAGACAACATTGAATACTTATTAAGTAGAAAATTCAAAATTGAATAAATGGAACACCTTTTATATTTTTTTCTGTATGTATTCAACTAATTTATAGAACTCATTTTTTTGGTCAGTGAAGGTTTGAGAAATATTAACCTACTTAGGATCAATTAAAAGTTCTATTTATCTATTAAAATATTGGGCATTATATTCCACCAAACCAAATGCATCATTTAATTAATTTTGAATGAAATTCTACTCTCCTAGGACACATTGTGTTTTGTTGACAATATTTTCATTGTTCTGACTTTCCATAACATTTGATTCACCATACCAAATCCAACATACACATCAAACACGAAACTCTTTCAATATCAAATTGTCATATACTTCATTTCTATTCGAACATCTCTTGAATTTTCAAACAGGACATAAAAATTTTATTATACAATCATTTGATTAGTTTTCAATTCCATAGTTTAAAAATTCTCCCAACCATTGGCATACCGAGGTGTGTTTTGAGGTAAATTAATTGAAATTTTATCCATTGGTATTTGATTGTATTCTCCTTGTACATTCAGATATAAATATATAAATGTTTAATTAAATAGGTACACTCAAAATTAAATATCACCCAACCTCATCATTTACTCTTCCATAAAAACTATAAAATAAAATGGGATGAATCAAATAATTCATTTCTCATATTTAACTTTTAATATATAATCACGGATTCAATAAATTATTATTTCTCACAAAAAATTGATGAATAAAAAAAATTATATTCCACGACATTTTTATCATCTAAGAGGGATTTAATGATAAATTAGATAACGAACACCTTCTTTGAAACATAATGATATTTTTCATAAAGTCCAATAGGGATCACTATAATAATTGGAAAATAATTACCTTATCACTATAAAAGATGAAACATACTAAGATAAAAATAACCTACCATTTCATATCATCCACTATGGATAAATAATTAAGTTTATTAACCTACTCATGAAAATTTACATAGAGGGATAATGACATAAACAATCTGATTTCATGGAATATTTAGACCTTGTGGTTAACCATCACAAAGATACATTAGGAAATTATTTTAATCCTCCATATAAATATTAAAAAAACAAATATATATAACAAAAAAATAATTTAAATCCTAATAAATTAATAATAAAATCAAAAATAAATCATCTGTTTCAAATAAGTGAATAAAAATTTTATTAAAGTGTTATTGAATAACATAAATTTAATTTAACTAAATATAGTATATGAAAAAAACTAATATCATTTCATAATTGAGGATTATAGTATATCATGAATTCAAAAAATAGTAATAAAAAAGGGTTTTATAATCACTCATCCCTGGGGGGGGGGGGTTTGGGGTCATGGAGGTTGTTGGTAGGGGGATCAGGGTCATGGTAGTAGCTCACAAAGGGGTAGAGGTCACGGTGGTTTCCATCACCTAGGTTGAGGTCGCATAATTAGAATACAGGGAGGTTCAGGGTCATAGCGGTCACCAGTAGGGGGTCATTGTAATGACAATCACTATAAAGGGGGATCATGGTCCTGGAAGTGGTCGATAGGGATGTTGGGTGATGGTAGTCAACGACAGGGGGGTAGGGTGAGAGTGATAAATGTAAGGGGGTCACCACTGAGGATGGGAGAGAGATACATATGTCAAAGGGGGTTGAGGATGACCATCGAGGAAAGAAAATTGAGGTGGGAGGGGGGGTTGTAGGTTTTCACTAAGGAGGGGAGAGGGAGGTCTGGGGGGGGGGGGGTCATGGGTCAGTTACGGGAAGGGGAGAGGGATGTTTGGGGGGTCGTAGGTCATTGTTGAGGTGGGGTAGGGGTGGCACTACAAAGGTGGCGGTGGTGGTGGTTGTGGGGGGGGGGGGGGTTGTGGTTGCTGCCTAGGATGGGAGATAAGGAGGTCGGAGGTTGGGGGATTGGGGTTAGAGTCATAGAGGGATCAACACGAAGGATGCAGGTAGAGGAACTTATACTTGTTTTAAAACTTTTAGTGACCGTTTAATTGATACCACCTCTAATTATTAAAAAAATATAAGAGCGTTTTATTAAATGTCTAATATATTAATATTTTTATAGGATTTATTTCATGGGGGTTATTATAAATTCCGATAAACAATTATTCTTTAGTAGTGGCATGAATAGATTCTTTAATTACAGTAGTTATTTAATTACAAACTCTAAAAGTTTTACTATTATTTAAATAACATAGAAAAATAAATTCATCACTTTTTGCATAAAATTTATCAAAATTATCCATTTAGTTTAAAATAAAAAATTTAGCATAAAATTCTCTAAAGTAACCAAATTTAGGCTTTTTACCTTTAAATAATTAATATAGAGTTTTCTTTAACAAATGTAAAATAATAATTCTATTATAAATATAACAAGAATAAAAAATGGACTCAACCAAAAATAATATTGGAAAATTATCCCAACCTAACTAGTTCTATATGTTCAATAAGAGTTTTATTTTTCCACTCTACGACACCATTTTTTTTTGTTCTAAGAGTATAGAAATTATAAAAACAACCATTATTTTCACAAAATTATTCAAAATATATGTTATGAAATTCATATTTATTATCACTAAGAATAGAAATAATCATACAAATTTTTTAATTTTAAACAAAATTAAAATAATGTAATAAATATAGATAAAGTATTATTTTTATGATAATGATATAATACCCATGTCAATATACTATAATAATCAACAATAAAAAGAGTATATTTCCTTCCACCATAGCCATAAATTTTGGTGGGTCCAAATAAATCAATATTTACTAATTATAATGGAATATTAGTACTTATTTGATTGACATGTTGAAAAGAAATTTTTATGTTGCTTCAGTTTCATGCAAGCGTCACAAGAATGAAGATGTTATTTTTTCAAGGAAGGAAGCTAGAACACATTCTCATGATTTTATATCTTATGGACTGTTATGAAATAAATATTACATAAAAATTAATGTCAAATGATGTTTTCATTTTTAATAGCATTAAAACAATTAACATGTTGAACCATTAGTTTATAAAAGTAAATAGCATAAATATTATTTTTTTCTATTAGCATAAAACAGTAAAGAATCATATTTAAAAACTAAAAATTTATCATTTTGAACATTAAATTCAATTATATCATAAAATAATTGTGATATAGTAATTAAATTATGTTTTAAACCTTCAACATATAAAAATTTAGAAATAAAAGTAAAATTTGAAGTACCAACTTTCCCAAAAACTTTTACTTTGACTTTGAAATTATCTCCAAAAGTAATAGTGCCTCCATAACATGTGTTGTAAGTGGTAAAAATTGATGGGACTCTAGTCCCATGCCTCTATAATCAACTTACTATTTACCATATATCGTTCTGGAGAAAAATAATGATTTATTCCTACAAAAATAAATTGCATGAAAATTTTGGTTCCCAAGCTACTTTGGGACCAATAGTATTAGTAATTCAATTTTGAGGTAATCATACTGAATTTAAACATGTATTATATTGTACTATAGTTAACAAGGATTTAGAAATATTTTTTTTGTAAATGATAAATATAGTTTGAATTTAGGAGAACAATCATTTTCATAGTGACCTTTCAGGCCACATTTAAAAGAAGTAACAGTAGAAGTACAACCATTTTTACTTTTAACAAAAATGGTTTTAAACATTTCATTTAATCATATATCAGCTACAAAACCATATTTATTTGTATCAGTTTTATTAAAATACATCATTTTAGGGCTTTTTCATGACATTGAATAAAAGAAGATAAACTTTATTTAAGACATTAAACATCATTTGTTCAAATGTTCGTTCAAATATTTAGTAGGTTTCAAATTTTTATAATCTATATAATGAGAAGAAAAAGAAGCGTTTCATAATTTTACAATTTCTTGTAAAATTAATTTATTTTTAGAAACAACTTTCTCATTATTTTTATATTTTTTTATATAAATCAACAACCTTCAAAATATAATTTATTAATATTTAAATTTTTTTATTTAATTCGGAAACAACCATTTATTCAGAATCATATTTAAAATCAGAACATCTAGAATAAAAACCACAATTACTAAACTTATCTAATGATTACATAAAGATCAAGTGGTCAATTTTTTTCATTTTTATATGGTTCTCTGGAATCAGATTATTATATAGAACTCCAACTACTTTTCAATGCCTTTTAATCCTAATTTTTTATTTGTATTTATTATTTTGTTTAGGATAGTTAGGCTTGACATGCCCTTTCTTCTTGTACTCATAACAAGTTACATATGAAGCACTATAATTTGAAATTCCATTATTTTTCCATTGTATTTTTATTTTTTAGTGTTTGTTCTAAACTATTTCGCAAAACATTTATTTTTCTTTCTTTTGTAAACTCTAATAACATTATGATACATATATTCTTTTTCAATATCCCATAGATTATAATCAGAAGAGGAAATAGTAACAATATTCATAAATTTAATTGTTGTGCCTTTTTTTTCTCCTCATCAGCTATGTTTTTTAGTTCTAATTCAGACCAAAGCAGTGATCAAATAAATTCATCAAGGGTGTACTCATTGAAGTTCTTGATTTGATCAATAGAACCCTTATTAGCATTCCATTACTTTCGTAAATCTTGTACGGATCATTCAATAAGTAATATATTTTCCAGATCTTATCGAAGTGAATTAATTCCATTCCCAATGCTTCTGAATTGATAGAATATTTTATTTACAGTTTAATCTTCACTCATCTTGAAGTGTTGGTACTCTTCTTGAAGCATTAAAATATTATTTTGATTTAATTTTTCTCAACCCAGGTGAGTGACTTATAGAATCATCTAAATTTCATGATCTATCTTATAAGAATTTACATGAATAAAAATACTTATATTAATACCACAATATAATATTTTATCAACTTTATAATTTAAAACTTATCTAGTAGAATCATTTCCTAAAAGTGTATCTGGGTCAACTTCTTGCATTGTGTATTATTTTTCCATGACAGAATAGTTCTCAATGCGTAACTTTTAAGGTATGCCTCTATTTGGGATATCCAGTATCCATAATCATTTCTATCAAATTGTGGTGGATTTCGAGGAATCTAAGAATCATTTGGGTTCAGTCCCACCAACTTAAAGATGTTGTCTGTGGACCATGAAGTTTAGGAATATATTAACCCAAATAAAATAAAACAAGACTCAATAAAGGGATTGGCTTATTCTAAAAGGAAGAACCATGGATACAGATTGAAATTTTTCTAAAAATAGAATAAAAGGGATAAACTATTCATAACAAGTTTACCGTTTAATATCAATTGTTAGGTTAGATAGGGTAATGAACTATGTTCTAGAGGGGGGGAGAAAAGACGAGATTAATAAAATATAATCAAATAAATTTATTAATTAAAATAATTATTAAAGATCAATATTATGGTTAATTAGTAGAAAAAATGTGAAGAACAAATGGAATTTTCAAATTAGTTTATCCTAATATGGGTTTACACTACTCTTATACCTATCTATTTAGTAAGAGATATGTGTGGATGAAAAATGATTTTTAGGGGGAATCAAAACCCAATTAAAGAATCCTCTTCGTGTGGAGGGATAACCTTGACACTAACCTTTGTATAGGGAGTCACAACTCTTACAACCGAAATTTTAGATTGTGGGAGTCCCAACACAGATAGTCTTGACATTATATATAGGGAGTCACAAACCTCATAACCTGACTTTAAAATATGGGATTCAAAAAATAAGAAAGAGAAGAAAAATAATGATTTCATGTATAAAAGAATAAACAGAAAAACATAGTGTCTGTAATGGGTTAAAAATAGTGTTAAAGACTTAAGAAACCAGAAAATGGAGAAGATTAAAAATAAAAGAATTGGTACTGGTGCTTGAGGATTTTATTGGAATGTCTTGTTAAGGAAGTATAATTTGAAGTGGAAGTAATCACACACATGAGAGAATGTCTTGGTGATGATACATGGTATCACATGACATTAAATATTGGCATAACACGTATAATTTTCATATCTTTTTTCTCAAGGAAAAATAGAGTAGAGAATTAGAGGTCAGACAACTTTTGATAATCTATCATGGTACCTTTAAATAGTTTAAGTAAGATAGAGTTAAAAAACCAATCTCGAGGTAAATCAATTGAAATTTAAAAATGATAAAATTATTCATGAGAGATATAATTTTCCTCTATAATAACTGAAAAAAATTCATTCGAATTCAAAATATGATGACCAATTCAAACCTGTTTGAATAACAAGGTAAATGATAATAATAATTAAAATTAAGCACATAAAATTCATAATACTATCTAATAAAAATATTATATAAAATATAATTTAAATAGGAATGAAAAAATAATAATTATTCTTATTAAAATACCATAAAATGTGTTTAAAGAAATTCAATTTCATAAATTATTAATTATTAAAAGATTTAGTCAAATAAATTAAATCAAAATATAAAACATAAATATTTCAGAATACATATCACAAAAGGTTATGTAATAAAAGACAATAAGTTTAACAACATTTTAAAACTTATTAAAATGTTATAATAACACATCAATTTAATGAAATATAATATATATGAGTTTTAAAAATTAATTAAACACTTAAAATAATTATTAAATGCATGAAATCCATCAAAGTATAAAAAATGATGAAAACAAGCATGATGAAAAATTCACTAGTGCTGGAAAAATACCTAGTAGTGGAAAATTAGTGTCACCTTTGAATAAAAGTAATTTGATTCATCGTTGGAAAAAATATTTTTTTTCACTATAGGGAATTTTTTCCCACCATTAGTTATAATTTACCCACCGTTGAAAAAAAATTTAATCTACTCACTGTTAGAAAAAATAATTTTTGTAACAATAATTATAATTTACCGACTATTAGTAGTGAAATTATATCCACTAATGATATTTTTATACAAACCCACCTTTAGAAAAAAAATATATCTCGAAAAAATGGAAATAGAAATAACAACCTACTGTTGGAAGTGATATTGGAAGAAAAGAATTTTTGGAAAAGGGAGATAACAACCCACCATTGGTAGATAATATTTCAAGCCACCATTGAAGAAAAATGGAAAACCAAAAAAACAGGTCACCATTTGCATGGTGGAGACAACACACCACTGGAAGAAATATCCATCTACAAATGAAATTTCATCCACCCTTGAGATTTAAAGAGCCACTATCCATGCATGGGGAAGAAGAGCTGTTGTCCAGGTGCGGATAAGGAGATTTGTCATTGAAATATAAACTTGAAGTGAATTCTTGGTGAAGACTGTATGACATTATTAAGGTAAACAACGATTATATTCTTGAATAATAAGAATATTGAGGGATCATCCATGGACTAAAGTGTCTAGAATAAGATGATAAATATTATTATTCATTATTTTATGAAAAACTGAACACATAAATGTCGAAAAATGATTTAGCTATTTAACTGACTGAATGAGAAGTTGTCCAAGAATACTTAATTGAATGTAATTTATAAATATTTGAAACAAATAAATAATCACTTTATTCAAATAAGGATTGAATGTGATATGATAAAAAACAATGAAAATAATATTTTCATACTAAAAAATGGAGTATAGTACTTCTGACTAAAATTGAGGTATGTAAATGATAGTTTTAGAGTTTCATGTATTTGAATGAAATGAATAAAAAGATTTCATATTTATAACTGAAAAAACTCCTAGAAATTCTGATTATAAATGAAATATATATCAAAGATTCAAAAATTATTTTCAATTTTTGAAAATTCAGAATTTTAGATCTTTTGAAATATTTTCAGACAATGCTACATACATTAAATAATAAAACCAGACTTTCAGTTATTCAAATTAAATTAACATAAATTAGTTTAATTTCTAATGTGTCATGTTTCAAATAAATACCACAATTATAGTTTAATTTATAAAATAAATATATAAGAATAAAAAAAATGTTTTATAGTGAAAATATTACTTTCGATAAAAAACATGAATCATGTTCCTAATTAAATGAGAATATGTTAGAGAAAGAATTAGACAACATTTTGGTTTAAAAATCTTAATATTTAGTTGTAATATTTCATATGAATGAAATTTTATAAAATTAAGATTGCAACAAAAATAGTTATAATAAAAATATAGAGAGGCTGTAAAAAAATACAAATAAAATGATATAAGGGTTTGAAGTATTTAAAAACATAAAACAACATGTAATAAAAAAACTAAAATACACACATAAACATGATGAAACAATGTTTATGATACCCATTTCATTTCAGGGGTTATGATATGATGAATGCTTATGATCTTGTAACACACATGTGTATGATTTTCATTATGTGGCAGTTGAGACCTATATCTCTATATAATGCAATGGGTAAATATTTATATATCTTGAGATAGAAATGATAGAATGGGAAGTGAACTGAATTCAGTAATACATGGTTGAAATGCGGAGTGACCCTAGTTCAATAATATAGGTCTTCCACTTGAGTTGGTGGTGTGTCCCACCTAGAAGGTGTAGCCTTATATGCGTGAATTTCAGTACAGGTTCACAATGTTATGTGTGAAGCTTCTTACATGTTTGAAATGTTATGCATGAAACTAGTTTTATGTCCATAATTTTATGCATGGGCCTAATTTGACGTACTTTATATATGGAGTTAAGATCTTTCTATTTACACACATTAACAATGTTATATGTTGATGTGTATACCAAAAATTCAATGACTTATTCAAATGTTATTCTCTCATGACTAATGTTCTTCTATTACCTTATGATTTATGTTTTCTGAAAAACCATAATTTATCATAGGACTCAAGATTATTATCTTTGATACGTACGGTATGGTTTTAAAATGTTATGTTGTTGTTCTCATACACTTTTTCTTCAGGTAATGGTTATGTATCTTCCTTGTTTACACTTTTTGAGCAACCTAGCTCCATTTATTTTGTTTCCTTTCCCCGGGTTATGAATAAAGTTTTATGTACTATATGTTATTGAAGTGTATTTTATGGGACGATATTTTTGGGATATATTGAAGATATTTCCCTAGACTACAATATTTTGTTCCATGTTTCCAAAGGCAATAAACTATTACAATACCAAAGCATGTGTTTGTGTAATGTAATGGATATTAATCTAAAAATATGGAATTTCCTTGTATGTTAAGCTCAGGTCACTATACTATTAGGTCATATTAGAGAAATAGGTCCCCTAACTAGTGATGAAAAATATAGTTAGCCTAAAACTAGTAAATAGTTTGTTTCTTACAAACTGGGAATATACATTGGTATCATCAGTTATTATAAAAATAGACACTAGAAACATGGACACATAATATAAAAATAAATGAATGTAAAGGTATTAAAAAGGGGCGACACTACCCGTTTGATTGCTAATAGCGAGGTTATTATTGAAAGATTCGTGTTTTTTGATCACTCCATCATTGATATGTTATTTTTACCTGATTGAGGAAATCTATGGAAAAATGATGATCTGCTTCAAAAGATGACTTTTATATGGAGTTATTCTAATTTTATATGTATACCCATGAGATGATGATTTTTACATTATTTTCCCATATGATGATCTCAAGCTCAATGCTTGGGTAATCAGATCAATTTCATTAGATCCAGGTATGGTTTTTTTTAGGAATGATATTTTTTGTTCAACCCGTTTTTTATAAAAAATACCAGATATCAATTATTGAACAAATATTTTGGTCTTAAATGGACCATATGGAATCCTAAGATTTTATTTGACATAGCCTATATGGTGGGAATTATTATCCAAATGGATAAGACTACTGAGGTAGCGATTTTTTTTCATTATGATAGAGTCCTCGTAGAGGTAGGCTTAAGATCTTTCATGATTAAAAATATAGTTATATTACCATTAGATGATGAAATCTTTCTGAAGGTGAAATATAAAATACTACCATATTTCTTTTAGATTATCAAATTATTGGTCTTGTCCGGGATAACTAATGTAAAAATATGGTTTTAACTTTTTTTTCATTAAAATAGAATATTGAGAAAAATTGGAGTATAAATATTATGAGTTAGAAGATGTAGATTAATTTTGTTTCTATTAGAGGAAAACAATCACCTCTTGTAAGCGAAAAAGAACATGTCAACATTGGTCATTCATGAATACTTGTGGAGTATTTTCAAAAGGCACAAGCAACTTAGGATACTAAGAATAATAAAAAACATATTTACAAACTAAAAAATAGAGGAATATATGCCTGATTCAATATGATCATAGTTGGGGTCTACTCCGAATTTGGTTCCAGAAGGAGAGAACTAGGTGGAGGTGGGCGACTTCCTACTAGGATAGATTATGGAAATAGATCAATGTACAGATAATGGCACTTTTAATTATGAGGGGTATTCAAATATAAGTGATTGTGAGAACCTCTCAATGATCTAGGAATAAATCAATTAATTAACTAAAACATAGGGAATATGTTGACACTAGGATGATATAGAGGATGATTCCCCAAAAAGATTTCCATAATTCAGAACTTTTCTAAGGGGAAAAAAATTCTTATGGATGATGAAGGATTATAAAATTTCTCTCCTTAGGAAACAATACATAATATATATTATTATTATCTACATCCAACCATGGTTATGAGGTCTCATGGACCATTATACTTTGAATCATATTAGTATGATGATTCTGATTCTTCATATCATATTGATTATGATCTTTTATGTTACTTTTTATTTTGATTTCTTAGAATGGGGGAATAAATGATTTTATTACCCCATCCATTTTCTCACTATATATTATTTTCATTTTTAATAATGGATTTCCATTGACTATTAAAAAAACAAGTCCATCAATCCATATACTAAAACTCTAAGTTAGATGAAGATTTTTATTTAGTATGTCTTCCCTATGAAAATAAAATTCTTTTGATTTTTTTACTTAAAAGAGTGGGTGTTTTACTTAGATGGTCTTCCACTAAGTTAACACTAACATTATTATTGTTTATTTATTCATCAAATTCTTATATAAAAAAATATATCTTTATATCTATGTGTTTTACCAATGTTTTATCACTAAAAATTTGGTGGGAGAATGGTCAGTCAATATAATCACTTTGGGTTATAAAATGTGGCACATAAAAATATCTAAAAAAAATACAATGGATAGAAACTCATCGTAAGTGGTTGTGTAATTATCTTTTTTTAAATCTAATTTCATTGATTCATAACCTATGTAATATGAACTATTCTTGACCTTTTTATTCAAAAAAACTCATATAAAAATATCAGATGCGTCAATCACAAATTCAATAGGTAAATACCATATAGGTAGAAATATTATTGTTGTGGATAATAACTTCTATAAAATTTCCTTAAAGTAGTCTTTATAATTTCATTCGAAGACAATATGAAATTCTTTTTATTTAAATCTAGAAAAATATAATGATAACTTGTGAAAACCATTTATAAAAATCATATAAAACCCAACATGGACATGGAAATATCTCATATCAACTACTCTTTCTGGATATATAACTGAAGAAATATCATTAATCTTGGACTTTTTCAATTGGATCTCATCCCTAGAAAGTACATGTCCTTGAAAAATTCCTCACTCTAAAATAAATTGTAATTTTTAAAGTTGAGAAAAAATTTCATCTCAATGTAAGCTATGAGGGAAGAAACATGAATATTAAAAAAACTCTCAAAGTAGGATCCATAAACTATAAAATAATCCCAAAAAACCTCCACACACCCCTCTAAAAATCATCAATATTTATTATCCTTGATTTTTAAATGGTTTCTACAGTGTTACATAATCCAAAAGGGATTTCCACTATAAGTGAAAGTATTATAAGGACTAGTAAAAGTGGATTTTTCTTTATCATTATGATAAATTTGAACATTTAAGTACCCTAAAAACTATCCAAATAGTAGTAATGTGAGACTCAACATACCCACACTTCAAGAAAATTGTTCTAAAAAAATTATTTTTAAACTGGCTTGATACAAACTTTGGTGACCCAAACATAACCATCCGTAATTAAAATATTAATAACAAATATTATAACAACTAAATACCCATGAAATTTTAGTTTTAGATTTTTAGAGTGTTAGAAAATAATATATAACTTAAAAAACACATATCTATCCCATCAAAAGGAAATTTTTCCCAGAAAATTGAAAATTCTGTATATTAAAATAAGTCTTCAACATGTCCCACAAAAATTATCTACACATGATACCATTTTAGAAACAACATAATTTATACACTTCTTCTTGAACTACAAAAAATATAAGATGCATGAGATAAAATTCACAGTAAGGGGTATCATATAATATAATATGTCATTGAAAAAATAATTCAAGAATAATATTCTATGAATGAATAATTGATAAATAATTCCATATAACTAATAGCATGAGGAAGTATTATATCTATAGAAAACATAATATTAGAGCATGTAGATCGTATGACTACATATGGGAGAAATATGAATCATTATAGACTTTTATTATTTAATATTTTTTCTTTTTCTTGAAATAAACATCTTCTACTTATTAGAGCATGAATCACCCACTATAATATAATTCTCTCACCCTTTCATGATAATTTTGAAAGTAAAGAGAATAAGAAACACTACATTTTTTATAAGGTTTGTTCATAGTGTATGATCCTACTCCTTTCTACACCCAGTCATTATCTTGGCAACTGATTTTCTCTATATGTAAATCACTACCTTACAATGGGTAGTGTAAAATCTCTGTTTTTACCATAAAAAATCTTCAAATATATCTAGTAATATTTTTGAGACTAGGAATTGAGGAGGCGTGTGATTCTGTGTCTTGGTGAGATGGGAATAAATGTTTGAAATATATTAATTATATTAATTACTCCCAAGAATAGTTTTTATTAAAAAGTGGAATAAATTAAAAATGGTTACATTTATAGAAAATATTAGAACACTATGGTGATTAATGCATGGGTTTTACCCTAGGCGCGACATAACCTTGGAGTGAGTCCGACATTCGAGTTGAGAGTAGTTATAGGTAGATGTTTAAATATATTAATTTATCAAAAAAATTATTTAATTTAATTTTTATGACATAATTTGGTCTATAAATATGAATCTTGGACTTATTTTCAGGGTTAGTCACATAACCCTAAAAATTGAGAGAGATGGCATGGGACATGAAAATTAATGGAAAATGATGCGCTATTGTATCGGGATTGAGGATTTGGTTGCCAAAAGAACTTGTGGATCTCACCAACAATAGTTATGTGCAATCTTTCTTTCCCAATGATGATCCAAATCAAGATAGGATGTTGTTTTATGGAGATTTATTCCTATTTATTTTTTCCTACGATAAAATTTTATCAATCAACTAATAAATTGATTTACAGATTGTTCATATTGAGGGTATGAGATATATATTATCATGATTTAAGGATTTCTTATTAATTATGTCATATCTATTTTTTAATCATTCTAAGGGATACGAATTGAGGCCAACCCAAAAATTTTCAATGTTTTATTCTTCGTGTTTGTTTTGTTCTTTTCTTTCCCCATTCTTCATTGATTGTGGGAAATTCTTTTGGAATCTCGTTAAAACATTAATAGATATACAATCATTACACACCTGTTTCTTAGAAAAATAGATTGTTGTTGTAGGTTTGGTTTTAGATCAATGATGGGGTTAGACTATAATGATGGCAATGATGGATGATCAATATGTGATAGATTTAGGGATATAATTTCTTTATATATTTGGTGTGTGTTGAGGGTATGAGTTAAATGATGATTTCCAAGAGGATTAGTGAATGATCGACAATGGTCAGGAAATAGAGAGGCTTTATTTGAACCAATCCATGATCTAGAAGTGATATTGGTTGTGGAACCCAAGGTAGTGGAGGAGTGGTGAAATGTAGAGAAGGAATATAGAATTCTGGAAAATTCTGGTTTATACGGCATGTTATATGGGATCACACACCATGTGGGACCCCCTGTATGGTGACATGGTTTTTTCATAGAGATAAGTATCATAGTCCTTGTTACTTAGTCACATGTTGTGTAACCCTTTCCTAGAATATTGTTATGAACCCAATGAGGTACATGAAAAATTAAATGGATAACCATGATTGTTCATGAACATCTGTACATAGACATGGCCATGAGTACACTTGCACAAACTTACCATGTACTCTAGCGTGTGCATGGACACGAGAACCTAACTTTATACATTAGTAGGATCAAACCCTAAAGGGACATTCCATCTATAACCATTATACACTGTGTACCCTTTCAAAGAAGTCTTAGCTACATTTTCCTCTTTATCTTTGAATATATTCATTAGGGTGCATTAAATTGATCAATTCGCTGATGGTTTAGTATGGAATCATGATCTATATATAGGATGGTGATCCCTTACAATGAGCTTTAGTCATTGATTGGGTTGTTGGAATCTTTATGTGAGTCTTTCAATGAGATCCTATATCATAAATTACCTATATGGGGTTTATAGTATCATTGTGACAAAAACAATGTGGGTGTCGATCCCATACTTAATGGGTTAATCCATATTGGGTTATTGGTATACCCCATGGCTCTGGATGTTCTCCCATTTCTATGTATTTATCTCTATATAATTCTTGTATGAAATTATTATGGTGATACCTAATGTTCATGAAATATCAATGGACTCCATCAGTGCTACGTGACTTTTTTATTGCATTCTCCTCGACAAGTGATATGTTGAACCTTCGAGCAGCAATCCTACGTTGGTATTATGGTTGTGACTTTACCTTGAGACTGTGTGTCCATGTTGAGTATATCTAGATATTATTGTTTTACGTGTTTTTAATGTATTACTAATATGAGAAGATTGTTATTTTTATTGATGCTATATAATTAGTGATTTTAAGGAGTCCTAATAGGGATTTTCATAATCTTCCATGCATGGGATTTTCCCACCAAAGTTGTGTATTATGTAGATGATCAACCATTTTACGGAGTCCTAGATGGATCACAATTGGACAGAGTTTAGTGAGACAGATAGGCCAAGGTGTGTTCCTATGGTTTTATTAGCAGCTGACCTCACCCACTTTACATAATGGAATTGTTTCTAGTTTCTTTGTGGTGGGATAATATTTGGGCATTTGGATTTCGAGTACTTGTTTTCATTCTATGGTTGTGGGACTTTTGATTTATGCATTAATGGTTATCAGTTGTTCTACATATCACAATTGTATAATGTTGGAGACATGTGCATGTATATCTATACATTAGGCTTTGTCCTCCCATATGTGTGATATTCCTACTCAGTAATAGTCTATATCCCATGGCCTTTTATAGGTAGGATTTTAGAAGACACAGCATCATCCCAGTTGGGATGGGTATTGACAGAGTGGTAGTATAGAAGTGCATTCAATCAATGGACCACATTCTATAATATTTATTTGGGTAACCATTGTTATATTTTTTGACTTTGGCTCTTAGGCACTAGATTCTAGTGTTTGTGTGGAATCTGATGAATCCATACACCCGGACTCTGAAAAAATGCTTATTGAATTTCTAAATGTAGACACTAGTTGTATGAAACAACATTGGTACATGCATCATATTGGAATGGGTTGTGGTTTACATGTCCTTCTTCAGTCAGCTCTCTAGATATACTCATTGACCTTGGTTTATCGAATTTATTAATGTATGCCTCCATGATGTTTCTAGATATTATTATGCCATAGGATCATGAGGATGATCCACTCAGCGATGAGGCCTCGAAAAAGGGATAAATTTAGGTGGTTTTACATCTATGTGGTGCCATAGTCTTACCAGGACCATTCAGGTAATAGATGCTACCAATAGTACTAGTCGATGAGGTGCACAGGATGAGTGTGTTTCATAAGTTTTAGCATCTAGAACCCATTAGTTTCTAAGATGATCATAACCCACAAGTGGTAAAAGAATGTCTTGATGAATCTCTAAAGTCTTTTCATCTAGTCAGGACACCTACAAAATTTATGGTGGTGTTGGCAGTGATCTATACCCATGTCTCTATAGGAACATGGCAGGGCTTAGTGACCCTATCAAATAATGAGGCGACTCGTGCATGTTCAGAGTTCAAAAACATTTTTAGATATGTATTTTTTCAAGCTATGTTGATGGATGTCCACATCCAGGAGGATCTACAACTTTACAGGGTTAGTATGACTTTAGATTCACATTCATCGTGGTTCGCCAACTGCTACCGGTACTCAACGAATATGGCTTGTGATTAGTTATTTTGAGCTCAAAACTTTGAGTGAGGAGTTTGAAAATACATCTAATATGGAATTATAACACTATGAATTCCTACCTATGATGGGGTGTTGTAGTGTTCTTTGGTTTTCTAGAGTTTTATGGCTAAGTCGACACTGATAGTTGGTACTTGCAGTGGGTACATAAGAGTTGGGTCTTTGGATGGAGGTAGTTTGATGTGGCACCCACTGGGACTCACTAGGACCGCTGGCCTATGAATCCTAGTGATATGGCCCCACAACCCCACTGTAACGGCAACCCCCCCTCCTTCTAGCGCCAGGTGTCCCAGGAACCCCACATATTCGGCAGGTTGTTGCGAACAACCTGTTTCGAACCTGGGTCGCCTTTAACACCGAGCCCATGGAACATGATACCAGCCACTAACCTGTATCATAGTGGTTGGAATCAAGTTCCATGGGCTTGGTGTTAAAGGCGAACCAGGTTCGAAACTGACTGTTCGCAACAACCTGCCGTATATGTGGGGTTCCTGGGCCAGGTGTCCCTGTGGGTCCTAGTTGCGGCGAAGGATTGGGGGATTTCTGCTGCAGCGGGGATGTGGGTCCGTATAGCTGGGGTTCCTAGGACATGTGTCCTAGTGGACCGTTCTAGATAATGGATAGATTTAGAAAATTGGAATACCTCTTGGATCTATTACCAATGTTAGTCTGTGTACATGATGTGTTCCACAAGTCATAATTGAGGAGGAACATACACAAACCATATTCTATCAACTAGGGTGATGTGGGCATCAAGGATAGATATAAATTTTATAATTACTCAGTGAAGATTAAGGATTTTCAATAGAGGATACTTCATGGGTGATCAATTCACCTGGTTTGTGTCCTGTTAAGTACAAGAATCTTGAAGAGATCACTTGGGGTCGGGAGACCCATATGTGTACTTAGTTTCCACATATATTTGTGTAATATTTGATTTTTATATTTGGGATATCAATCCTTAATGTGGGTAGAATGTAATGTATATTTTTTTTCATGTAAAATTTTTAAATATATCTAGTAATATGTTTGGGACCAGGTGTTGATTCGGAGTATGATTCCAAAGCTCGGTGCGCCCAGTAAAAATGCTTGAAATATGTTAAATATATTAATAAAATGTGGAAAAAGTTTTCCTAAAAATGTGAAATAACTTCCAAATAATGTTTTTGATTAGAAATATATGGCATCAGTTAAGATAATAGCATGGGTTTTAACCTAGGCGTGACATAATCTAGGAGCGCGTCAAATGTTTGGGTTGAGAATAGTCATGGGAAGATGTTTAAATAAATTAATTGATTAAAAAAAATTATTTAATTTAATTTCCATTAATTGATTTTTTCTCTTAATACACTTCCATGAATAATTTTCACAGTTAGCCGCATAACCATGAAAATTGAGAGAGAGAGAGAGAGAGAGTGAGAGAGAGATTGTTGGGGGAGAACATCCTGGGAAAATAACATCATATAAAATCTGAATTGAGGATCACTATGCCAATGGATTGTGTGGATCGTGCCAATGAAAGTGATGTGAAATAGTTCTTCACCAGTGATTTATATAAATTAATTTAGTATTTTGTCTAAGGTGGACTTATCATAATTTATTTATTCTAGTCATGAACACAAATCATTCAACAAATGAATTGATTCACAGATCATACATATTGATGATATGGCATAAATATAATTTGGATTTGGGGATTTCTAATTGAATATGTTATATTTCTTAATTATTTATTCTAATGATAATGAGTCAAGGCCAACAAAATCATTTCTTGTGGTCCGTTCCTCATCTTTTTGTGTTGTTATTTTCATTCCATATTCTCCACTCATCATTGGAAATTCATTTGGACCATAGTTTAACAGTCACGATATAAAAAATCATGGAACACTCGTTTCATGGCCCAACTTAGGTTTAAAGGAAATCTGAGCTGATATTGATGATGGTGTCGAGCTATGATGATAGTGATGATGGATTATTAACTAGATATGGATTTAAGGATGTTCATTCATCGCATCTCTGGCGTACGACGAAGGTGTAGCTTAATGGATGGTTTATGAGAAGATCTAGGAATGATCTCCAAAGAGAAGGAGATGATGAAGCTTGATCAAACTAGATATCTTATCTTTATGAGATATTAAATGTGTAACTGAAGGTGTTGGTGGCATGGTAGAACACAAATGAAGAATATTTAATTTTGGGAAATTATGGGTTACACGATGTGTGATAAGGGATGACACACCGTATGGGAACCCCTAGGACGTGCAAGGGGTTTGGCATAAAAATAAGTATCACATGCCATGGGAATCAGTCACATGCCATGAAAAACTTTCATGGTGGCTTAATTTTTACCCTTGGAGATACACCGATATGGACACAACTAGTCGTGCATAGACATATCCAACCATACATGGATACGACAATGAGTACATGGGAACGAACACCCCATGAACTGTTACACAGACAAAAACAAGGACACTAGCCATGTTACATGTGTAGAACCTAGTTCTAAAGGGATATGCCGCATATTATTGGTACACACTATGTACCCCTTAAAATTAGTCTTTGAGCCCTTGTCCTATTCATCTGGGACAAACATCATTATGGTGAATTTCATTGATTCATTCCTGGAGGTCTTAGTATAGAATCAGTTTTTATGCATATGATAATCATCCCTTAAGACGAACTTCAGTATTGGATAAAGTTATTGGAATCATATTTTGAGACCCTAAATGAGATCCCCTATCATCAATTAACTATGTGGGGTTCTTAGTATCATTATTACCAACACCACACATGCATTGATCCCCTACATAGTTGGTTAATCCAGATAGGGTTGTTGGTATACCCCATGGATATGGGAGTTATCCCATTTATGTGTATCACTCTATTTAGACTTATAGTACATACTTATTATGGAGAAACCAGATGAGAATGAAATATTGGATGGACCTCATTAGTTCTTTCTTACTTGGAGAGTGTGTTCTCCCATGGGAGTTCTATGTGGAACCTTTAAGAAGGAAACCTAGGCTGTCATTAAAATTTTTACTTTACCTTGATATTGTGTTTCAATTTTGATTATATATGGATTTTTTATATGTATTTTTGATGTATACATATGATGAGATGAGTTCTATTTTTATTGATACTATATTCTTAGTTTTTCTAGGTTTCGTTCTAGTTATTGTTATACTCACCCTTGCATGGGATTTTCCCGTATGTGTTGGGTCTTATATAGACAACTGGCCATTTAATGAAGTACTAGAGGGACCAGGACCAAGTGGATTTTAGTGATATGGAATGAACGAGGTGTTTTCGTATGGTTTTATTGATTGTATCCTTCACCCACATTATGTGAAAGATTTGTTTTTAGTTTCTTTATGGTGGTATTGTATTTAGACCTTCTTCTTTCGAGTACTTGTTGTCATACTCTGATGGTGAGATTTTAAATGTATGCATGTATCGTTTTAATTTATCTTAAATTTTATAATTTCATGGTATTGGAGATGTGTGTGTGTAGGTTAATTTGGATAAGGCCTCCTATATGTGTGATATTCCTACTCGGTGCTGGTCAAGAACCCCAGACCAATTGGAGGTGGGCTTGGGGTAGTTGTGGCATAAGCCCCCTTCGGATGGGTCATGACAGGTAGGGAGGAATCATCCTTTACCTATAATTTCAAAACATATCACTTCTACCATTATAAATAATCTATGGGGTCATAATTATCATCCCCTGGTTACAACAAGTTAGAATAAATGGAAAAAATCACTTGATGCTATGCGTTTCTTCAATAATAGATGGATATATTCACTAGGAGACATTAGAATATTCATAACAACAAGCTCACATGTTTTTTTATATTATATATATATTCTTCTATATTATCAACCTCAATTATCATTTAATAGATTCTTAAGCTCAATAAGATATAGATGATATGATCTGAACTTCAAGAACCATGCCTCTCAACTTGTTCTGAATACTTTTCTCCACTAGTAACTAATGATAATCCCTAATTTTTTTTATTTCAAATCACATGATCTTATTAGAATTTATCTTTTCTAAAGAAATTTCAATTTATATCACAAAGTAGAACCTATAAAAATAAAATTCTATACAATTAAAACTAATAACATTTTACAATTGCCAATAAAAATAATGATTATAGAATTCCCATTTTTGGTTTCCCGTGACTCTCTTTGTGCTACCCAACAAAGAATCTCATATAAAATCACCTTTACCGATTCATTTACTAAAATTAAAGAAATTAATTACAAACATAAAACTAGTGTGGTA
This sequence comes from Viscum album, assembly GCA_963277665.1. Classification (NCBI taxonomy): domain Eukaryota; kingdom Viridiplantae; phylum Streptophyta; class Magnoliopsida; order Santalales; family Viscaceae; genus Viscum; species Viscum album. The sequence goes on from OY728139.1 coordinate 294,798,322, forward strand.
GTTTAATCTTTATAATCTTGATTAAACTTCACTAGTAGACAAACTCATATTATTTAGTTGTTTTTTATTTGACAACTAGATGAGACTCAATATTATATTTCCTTAATTATGCTCATGGAATGATATAATTTTTTTATTTTTCTTCTAAAATCAAGTAAAAAACATTACTTTCCTCACTTATAAATTATAAAATGATTAAGGATCATAATAATTCTACACCATCATACTAAGAACATCCTAGATTTATTATCTAGAATTTATTTTCCAATAGAATAATATTTAGATTGGTTTAGTTTTATATTGTTATTATCATCATATATTATGTTTTTCATCATTTAGGTATCACTGATTCTTAATATTTATTGAATAAAAATAAAATTTTGATATTTTAGTCAATGAAGAATTGGGTTGGAATCATCTAGTTTAATTTTATCAAAATATTCAATTTTTAGAAACTCGATTTTTCCCCTAACAGATTCTCTAAAGTTTCCTACGTGTTGAAGTCTTAAACTGAGCATCAAAACGACTATTCCTAGTGAATACTTACAATGAAATGATTATACATGCTTAAATACTTACATTCGGTACTTAAAAGGACAATGATAAAACACTAATGTTTAGTAGTAAAAGATTATGTTTAGTGAAGTATTATGATAAGAGATTAAAGATTTAAATTAGAGCTCAAAATCTTATGTTGACTCACAAAAGAATTATTGTAAGACCAATGATATATGGAGATTAACTAATATGATCTCCATCAAATCCTTATGAAGGAATATTATTTTGGTGAATCCTTATGATAAAGTCATTATTTAGGGTCGAATAAATTATGTTGGGTGATTTTTCAAACCCCTCAGGCTATCTGGTATCACATTATTTTAAAAATATAATAAAAAATTCCCCAAACACTCTCTAAACATATCAAAAATCATTCAAAAAAATTAAAAAATATTCTAAAAAACCCCTAATGATTCTAAAAAATTGTTGGAAATAATTGAAACCATTTTAACATCATAAAAATATCTGTGGCCATAATAATCTCCCCCATTTGGATTTTTTATAAACAATATATGACTATTTCACATAATCTCCTGAGAATCAGCAAGTCATAGACTTCCTCATTTGAATTTTTTTTATTCCTAAATATTATAAAAGTTAATGCATTTGAGAGAATTAAATCCCTTACTAATACATAAGTGTGGCCTATTTATATTAAATAACCCACTCAACATTATTTATCCCCCCCTTTTCAACATAATATAATGAAAAATGGGGAGGGTTCTTCAAAAATAACCTTTGGTTTGTGGCGAAAGATGAACATGGTTTTTCAAACACAAGTCATGAAATTTAATCTTTGGTAATTACTTAGTTAAAATTCCTTCAACATGTCCCTTGGTACTAATAAAATCAAGTCTTTCATCCTAATTTCCACATTTTATTTTATGAAATGACACTCAAGATCAATGTATTTAGATTTTGAGTGCTGAAATAGATTCTTATAAATATTTATAACACTTATAATGTTTTAAGAGATACATAATTTTCTTTTAACTTCAAATATAAAATCATCCAACTGAATATTTATATTAATAATTTTTGTATTGGATTTTTTGGAAACAATTTAATCAGATTTAACTATCGTTAAGTCACTAAACTATGAATCTTTTTATGTAATTCCACATAACTCTCACTATAAAAAAACTTTCTACTTGAGGTGGATTTTCTACCAATACAGTCACAAGCCCAATTAATATTAATAAAAAAAATACAATTTCAAGTCTGAACTAGATCTATATAACAAGATGAAACTCAATGTACTACTAATGTATCTAATTATTTTCATAGATTCTAGTTGGTGGATCTCTTTGGGATCACTTTCTGGAATACAATTCCAAAGGGAAAATAATGTATAGTCTTGAAATTGTAAGGTTGTTAGGGCTCCCCAATACATTTCTATAGTCTCTTTTGTTGGATCATATTATACGAAATATACACAAGAGGGGGGTGAATTGTGTCTTTTCAAAAATCTTTGTGAGATCATGTTCTACCCTTTAACTTTAATTAGATGAAATAATGTAGTAGAAATTTAAATAGTAGAGACACAAGATATATAGTGGTTCGGGGAATAGAAGGCTCATAGTCCACTCCTCCAACACTCCACTCCATGAGCTTGGTGATTTTCACTATCTGGTCCTTGTTTCCAGAGACTGTTTCACAACTGAGTGCAGGCAGTTGACACCTTTACAATCTAAGGAAAAACAAAGCCTTGTGGTTCACTCATAGAACCTACAAAGCTTAGTACTAGAAGCTGGTCACTCGAGAATAAAAAAGAAAGGTATCTGTACTCTTTGAAAATACTTTCATGTTGTTCTTCACAATTGAAACACATCGAAGTTAATAGTAGATGGATCTCCGCATTTAGAAATAATAATCTTCAATTAAGAGTCGTTCTCAGTCGATCCTGTTGCAGTAGATATAAAAATATAATTCACAACTTCAGCAGTAGTAGATTCACAAATGATCTTCGATGTAGAATGAGTTAACCTTCTACAGTGATTCTTCTTCTTCAATAAACAAAGATTTGTCGTTCTTTTTAATCAGCAGATCTATTTTTTTGATAGTCTCTATTTTTCTTCCTTTTTTTATGAGTGATCGATTGATGAAGTTTGAAAAATACCCATATGTCCATATAATAACGTCGAGCACTTCTCCTGTAAATTTAAGTTCACAAATGTTTCCTTCTGACTCATGATATTCAAACTCTTGAATTTATATAGTAGTCGTAACTTCCCTTGAAATTATAAAAGAAAATATCCTTTTAATTCGATCCTTAAACGGCTCTAAACTCATCAAAGACACGTTTTAAAAATCATCTTTTAATCTGTCTTGAAATCAGTTAATAAACAGTATGCTGACCGTTGCATAATAATATCAACATTAAACTCTCCGACGCCAAACGTAAGGTTTAGTTGTACAGTATGCATCCTCTGAACATATCGTAGATAATAAACGTATGATTGATTAAGTGGCCTTCAAACGTAATGTTTCCAACGTATGGTTGATCACAAACAAAGGGTTTTGAACGTATAGTTGATCACAAATTTAGGGTTGGTCATCCATACTTTTTCTATTAAACTTTCCAATGTATGATAAAAGAAACATACTTTTATAGGCTTTTAAAGAAAAGGTACTTGATCCATACTATTCTGAGAACGTATGGTTGTTTACAAAAGTAAGGTTGATGAACCATGCTTTTGAGAAACCAACATAACATTGAAAACTTACGTAGGGTTCTTCTTCCACACTTTTTCAATAACCCAAATGTAGGGTTCTTTCTTAACATATGGTTCCTCTTCCAAACTTTTCTGATAACTCATAGAGTATACACTGCATTTCATCCTTACACTACGTTTCTCCACATTGGGTATGAATAATTATTCCAAAACATGCTTAAGAGGTTCTCGAATATGTAGAGTATGAACAGTGTTTCTAGAACAAGATAATTTGAATACTCTAGTAATTAATCCTCATTGTTCAAGAACATAAATATTTCATCTAGAAATAAAAATATAATTAATAATAAATTCCTGCTACATACTTAACAAATAAAATCATTAGAAAATAATTAATGTTATTTGTGAGCATCAAAATTATCATAAAGAGATAGAGTATTGTTCTCAACAAACTCCCCCATTAAATAAAAACATTATGTATTGCTTAAAACAACACTTGCTTAACAATCTCCCCCTTTTTGATGATCACAAAACCCATAAAATAACCAATGAAATTAACTTGAAAAATTAATTACATATAGTTTTTAATATTGCAAAGATAAATACAATATTAGATTTAACTTAATTTCTCCCTCTAATTTATCCCACAATAAAGAGAAAAAACATTTAAAGTATATAATATGAAACAATTAAAATAAAATGTTGTGTTTATACAAATTCCTCTCCCTTTTTATGATATAAAAAAGAATCATAGAATATGGAATAGAACACATTTAATGTAGCATTGAACTTAATTAAATACTATATTATTAACCGTTTGTCAATAATTAGATCTGGATGAATGGCATATCAAAACAAGGATAGTACAACAAATAATAATAAAATAAAAAAAAATGAATCCATATTTTCATTGATAACATGGAATAGGTTCAATCATGATGAACACATGAATCAAGGTTTGTTAAGGGTATGAGATAGGGTCTATCTTATCTTAAATAAAGACTTGATTTATGTCAACTTCCCCCTCAGCCTTTTCATCATTCCATCACCAAGCCTAACAATATGATCTCTAGTATCTTGAGTCATATGAATGTATTCTATGAGGTTTACTATGAAAAACTCATAAAGTATTTCTTACTTTTCCATAAATAATGATAGATTTTATATGAAATGAGCCATCACATGTCTAATATTTGTTTCACTTGAGGTCAACTGATCAACAAAAAATTTCTGATTATCAAAAAATAATGGTAAACGAGCACTGTTACATTGAAGATCTTGCAATCTATCATTCATATTGCTCATGGAAGCTGTGATAGCATGAAACCTTCTGATTAAATCAGGTAAAGTACCTGATCCACTAGCAGCACTGGTCCCAACAGATGCAAATTGTGTCTCCAGAAATTCTTTTAACTATAACAGATATGACTTCTTTACCATTTCTGATTTCAGCTTGAATACCTCTGTCAACATCTCTTGATTAAAATTTTCAACTTCTTGTCGTGAAACTGTACTTCCCTTATGTCCTTGAAATTTCAACTGTTCTGTTTCTAAGGCTCTCCTCGGAGAAAATTTTTCATAGTCCATATTAGACTACTTTATGTACTACTCTTCTACTTCCTTGTTCACTTAATCAAAGGCACCCTATTCTTGATTCTCATTCTTAGTTTCAATGTGATGCAACAGTACTATAGGTAGCGAATCTGCCTCAGATTTTTCTTTTTTTCCTTTTCTTGAGATGGTTGATCCATAGATATTTCCTCAGAGTGTTTTCCAGACTCTTCCACAGAAAAATCCTCATAAATTACTTCAGTTTGTACTTCAGAAACATTCTCATCACGAACATCAACAATCTGTTCATCCACTGGATTTTCTAAAACAATATCTTCTAGATTGTCCTGAGGACTGGCCACTTCCTCACCAGGCTCTGCCTCTTTTTCCTGTTGAAGTGTAACTTCAGAATCAGCTACAACTTGAGGTTCAATTTAAGTTTGGACTTGTAGAGACACTGAAATTTGAGCATTATTCTCATCCTGTGTCTTCTCAAAAGGTTTTTCTTTGACAAAACTACAATAGAGTAAATCTCTTGTTGTCATTACAGGGGAAAAAGTTATTCATTAATAGTTATTTTTCATTGAGTGTGAAATTTCTCTTGATGTCTTTCTTCTTGAGTGTCTTCAGTTTCAAATCATATTCTTCATGCAGCAGTGCTTACTCTTGATTCAGCCTGTCCCTCTTTGGACTTAGCAGACTGAGCTTGAAGAATCTCTGCTTCTTCCTCAGATCCTACTGGAAAAAGTTTTCCATTTTAATGTGCTCCATAAATAGCCAATTTCCCTCAGGTTCCCAGCATTAAAGGTGCTACTGTGGTGGCCTCTAACTCTGGCGTCCACTAGTATCACCATATCCTTTTTGAACAGATTTTTTGAGATGAATATACCAAAAAGATAAAAATTCATCCTAGCTTCACTTTGACAGAAGTAATGAAGATACCTTATCATGTACCTAGGAAAGTTAAGCCTTATATCACTCATTAACAGAAACATTATATACATATTTGGATACAATATTTTCTCCAACTCAGACATCCTCGGTGCAATACCTGTTTGAAGAAATATTACTAGAATTTTCTGATCTGGCTCCAGGTCCTTTTTGAACATCTTCATTATATGAGTAGAACCAAAAATAAAAGACATGATATCTTCAGACATATGCACGAAATCTTCTATATTTTTCAAATCAAAATGAAAAACTCCCTCATGAGGGAAGTTCAGAATCTGACCAATCTCCACAGAGGATATCAAGACATCTCAATCTTCTATCTTAGCGACTATAGTATCCTTATAGTCTCCTAGACTAAATTGTACAGACTTAAAGAAATATCATAGTTCTACTTCATACAAAAACTCAGACTTCTCACCATTGAAGTTCTGCTCTATATTTTGAAAAGCGAGATCTTGTTTCAATAGAAGATTCATCTAATATAGCCATTCCAGGTCTATGAACATTCCTTGCAAAATTTTTCTTCCTTTGGAGCACTGTTTCTTGAAAGTACTAGTCTCAGCCTCTTCGATTCTCTTGTTTTGGCCATTTCTGCAAGAAATATCTGATGGTTTGAATGAGGATTAAGGTTTAAAATCTTTTTAAGTTTGAATGGAAAAATATTGGTAAAGCACCACGAGTGTGAAATGGTTTTTGGTAGAAATGAAAGGATTCAGAATTTGAAAGGTTTCTAAAAGACTTGATTCTCGGGTCATCAATAATTATTATTAGGTTTTAAAAATGAATAAAATTGATTGCGCGGGGAAAAAATAATTTATTTGAAAAACAAATAACTAATTTATTTTAAAATTGTATTAAGATAAAGAAATAACATAATAAAATAAAACTTTATTTAAAATTAAATAATCCTAGCTCCCCCTTAATAAAATCAAACCTTACACTGGGAAGTGGTTTTGCAGAAATATCAGCTAATTGAATTTCAGTACTTATAAATTCCAAAGATATATCCTTTTTAAGAATAAGATCTCTTAGAAAATGATGTCTGATATCAATATTCTTAGTCCTATAATGATTTATAGGAGTTTTTGAAATATTAATTACACAAGTATTATCACATTAAATAGGAGTATTATTAAAATTTAGTCCAAAGTCCATAAGAGTGTTTTTCATCCACAACACTTGTGCACAGAAACTGCCAGCAGAAACATGTTCTTCCTTAGCTATTGACAGGGAAACTGAATGTTGTTTCTTACTTGACCATGACACTAAGGATTTCCCTAAAAAGTGACAAGTTACTGAATGATTTTTCTATCTAATCTACAACTTCCAAATTCAATATCTGAATATGAAATTAAATTAAAATCAGACATATTGGGATAAAGAAGAGACTGAAAAACATTTCCTTTCTAATATCTAATTTTTTTTTAACATCAGTTAAATGGGATTCTTTAGGATTTGATTGAAACATTGCGCAAAGACATACTGAATACATTCTATCTTTCCTGCTAACAGTCAGATATAATAAACTACCATTCATACCTCTATATAACATGTTGTTAACTGATTTTCTAGTTTTATCCAAATCAAGTCTTATATTAGTACATATAGGAGTTGTATATGTCTTGTTGTTTTCAAGTCCAAATTTCTTCAGTAAATTAGTAATGTATTTTCTTTGATTTAATACATTTCCAAAATCTTTTTGATAAATTTGAAGGCCTAAAAAGAAATTTAATTCTCCCATCAGACCCATTTCAAATTCATTTTGCATTAGATTTGTAAACTCATGAAAAATGGATTTATTAGTTGATCCAAAAATTACATCATCAACATAAATTTGAACCAATAAAATATTTGAATTTACCGTTTTATTAAAAAGTGTTGGATCTTCCATTCCAATAGTCAAATAGTTTTTCAATAAAAAATAGCTTTATCTTTCATACCAAGCTCTAGGTGTTTGTTTAAGGTCATAAAGAGTTTTAGTAAGTTTAAAAACAGAATCTGATTTTTGTGAATTTTAAAAACCAGGAGGTTTCTCAACATATACTTACTCCACTAAATAACCATTTAAAAATGTAGACTTAACATCCATATGAAATAATTTAAATATCATAGGAGATTTATAATATAAAAGGATTCAAATGACTTCTAATCTTACTATAGGTGCAAAGGTCTCATTATAATCTATACCGTCTTCCTGATTATATCCTTTAGCTACTAGTCTTGCTTTATTTCAAGTTATTATTCCTTGATCATATTGTTTATTTATAAAGACCCATTTGGTTCCTATCACTGGATGATTATGTGGTCTTTCATCTAATTACCAGACTTCATTTCTTTTGAACAGGTTTAATTCTTCTTTGATTGATATGATCCGGCTTTTGTCATCTAAAGTTTCTTCTATAGACTGGAGTTCTAATTGGGATAGAAAGGAAAATTATTCTAAAAGATTCTCTATATTTCATCTAGTTTTTATTCCTGTGTCTAAGTCACATATTATTGTTTCTAAAGGTTTTTTCATTAGGTTTCTAGTCTATCTAGGTAGTACACTTATAGGTTATTCAGTATCATGTTCTTCTTCACTGGAGTAAATTTCATTTATATATTTTCAAAATACTTTTTCAGGTTCACAAGTCTCATGTTATCATTAGAGTCAGATTCATCCATTTGATCTGTCCTTTTCTCAAAGGGATCATATTCATCAAATTTCACATGAACTGATTCTACAACAATCCTTGAATTATTATTATAGACTTTATAAGCTTTGGAAGTAGTAGAATATCCTATGAAAATGCCTTAATCAGATTTTGGATCAAACTTACCAAGATTTTCTTTGGTGTTTAAGGTGTAAACCTCGCATCCAAAAACTTTAAAGTAATTTAATTTAGGTTTTATATTATTCCAGATTTCATAGGGTGTATTTTCTAGAGTTGGTCTAATTAAAACTCTATTCATTATATAGCAGGCTGTGCTTACAGATTCTACCCAAAAATAGGTAAGAAGACTGTATTCATTTAGTATAGTCCTATCCATTTCCTGAATAGTCCTATTTATTCTTTCAACAATTCTATTTTGTTGAGGTGTTCTTGGTGCAGAGAAGGTGTATTTAATACCCATATTTGAGAAAAAGGAATTAATTTCTAGATTCTCAAATTCTCAACCATGATCACTTCTTAATGAAATTATTCTAAAACTTTTTTTATTTTGAACAGCTTTACAAAAACTTTCAAATAATTTAAAATATTCATTTTAAAATTTTAAAAAGAAAATCCATAAAAATATAGAATAGTCATCATCTAAAACATATACATATAATTTACCATCTAATCTTGTTACTCTTGAAGTTCCAAACAAATCCATATGGATAAGTTCTAGAGGTTTAGATGTAGCAATTTTGTTAATAGATTTGAAGAATGATTTGTGTTTCTTTCCAAGTTGACATGAATCACAGAATCTGTCATTTTCAAATTTGAGACTAGGAAAATTAGAAACTAATTGTTTCTTAGATAATTTACGTAAAAAATATACACTAAAATGTCCAAGTCTTATATACCAGATCCAGGATTCATTTATCTTAGCAGCTAGGCAGCTTACTTATTGTTTACACAAGGAATTGGAATCCAGGATGTACACATTTTCAGTTCTAGGTGCTCTAAATTTAAGCCGTTTATTTTTGAAAAGAGAACAACAGTTGTTAGAAAAATCAATAGCATAACCATTATCACACAGTTGAGAGATACTTATCATATTGTGTTTCAATCCTTGTTCATAAAGTACTTTGTTGATTGGTATAACTTCTGGATCTCCAACTGTTCTAATACCAATGATTTTCCCTTTGGCATTGTCACCAAAAGTGACAAGTCCACCATCTTTTTGAGTGAGTGTTGAGAAATTATATGAGTTTCCACACATATTCCTTGAGCAGCCACTGTCCATATACCATATGTCCTTTTTTCTTTTGTGACCTGCTCCCTACAAACGTATTTACACAATTTTTCTCTGGTACCCATATTTTTTTGGGTCCAGGGGTGTTAGCCAGTAAAGATTTGGGAATCCGGACTTGCTTTGATTTTCTAATTACATAAGATTCAAATAAATTATTTGTTACAAAAGCATTATTAATACCACTTATTTGGGGATGTTTTAAGAATTTTTTTTTAGAAATATGTCCCCTTGTTCCATAGTAATTACAATTTAATCTCTTTGTACTTGGAATAAAATAATTCTTATACAACTTAGGTTTTTCACCTTTACTGCTAATTCCAAATCTTTCATTTTTAATGGAATTTTTCCCAAGAATTTCATTTAAAGTATTTTCTCCTTTAGTAAAAACAAGGGAAACATGTTTATAAGTTTCCACTTCAGTTTTCAGTGTTTTTATCTTTGATTCATAATCTGTATTGTTAGTGTTAATTGAGTTAAACTTTCCACATAACTCTTTATGTGGTTTCATAATTGTATCTCTTTCATCAAAAATAGCCTTATGACTATTATTTGAAGACTTATGCTTCTTAAATAGAGAATCATTTTTTTATTCAAGCATATTGCAGTAGGATGAATGTTTTTTATTATAGTAACTAGATTCAGAACTCGATCCATAAGAGTAGTAAGATTGTACCTCATCTATTTCTGCCATAAAACACATGTTAGTTTTCAGATTTGCTTCTTCCTTCTCTGTGTCTAATTTGGAAGTGCTATTGGAGTCTTCAGGTACACTCCATGTTTCTTTGATTGCTTTCTTGTCCTTATGCTCATAATCTTTTCTTTTGGAGACTTTCTTTTTCTTGTCTTATTTTAGATGAGGACAGTCAGGTCTGATGTGCCCAATTTTCTTGCACTCATAACATCTGACTTTCATGTCATCCTTTTTGAAGGATTTTCTGATAGCCTTATTCATTCTATAGAATTTAGTTAATTTTATGGATAGCTGAGCTAGTTCCACATCAGAATTTGATAAATCAAAACTTTCTGATTTCACTTTTACACTTTTCTACATATTTCTGTTTTTGCTCTGTGATGAAACATTCAAGGCAATTTCATCTCTCTTGATAACCACTTTATGTTAATTTTCTTCATCATGCATCTCATCTTCATACATCATTAGCGTTCCAATTACATCTCGTAGGCAGTACTCTCAATAGTTTTAAAGCTTGATCATCTTGTTTAATGGGTTCTCCCAAGGCAGTTATGTTAGTGAAAATCTCTGTCAATATTCCATTCATTTGAGTAATACTTTCACCTTCAACCATTTTGAATGTATCAAATTTATGTTTAGCAGTAGCATATCTCATTTCCCTGATATTGTTAGTTCCTTCATAAGCAAAAATAATATTTTTCCACATCTCATATGCTGTCGGGCATTGAGATACTCTGCTAAATTCATCAGGTCTTAAACCACATATAATTGCATTCATTTCCTTTGAGTTCATATCATATTCTACTTCAGTAGCTGCACTCCATGTTTCATGTTTTTCTAGCATTTAATATGGAATTAGAATCATAGAATATACTCTGTATCCATGGTTTTTCAGATAGATAATCATTCGTGACTTCCAGCATCCATAGTTTTATCCATTGAAGTATGGTGCTCTGACCATAGACATTCCCTCTCTTGTATCAGTCATCTTACTCTCTGTATAATGACCTTCAGCATGTTAAGGCTTTATTAGAAAGATCTTCCTCTGATACCATATTATTGGATCAGATTATACTAAATATACACAAGAGGGGGGGGGGGGGTGAATTGTGTCTTTTCAAAAATCTTCATGAGATCATGTTCTGCCCTTTAACTTTAATCAAAAGAATTAATGCTGCAGAAATTTAAAGAGCAGAGACACAAGATATATAGTGGTTCGGGGAATAGAAGGATCATAGTCCTCTCCACTAAATCTCTACTCCACGAGCATAATGATTTTCACTATATGTTCCTCGTTTCTATAGACAGTTTCACAACTGAGTGCAGGTAGTTGAGACCTTTATAATCTAAGGCAAAACAAAGCCTTCTGGTTCACTCACAAATCCTACACAGCTTAGTACGAGAATCCGATCACTCGAGAATAGAAAATAAAGGTATCTGTACTTTTGAAAATACCTTCTAGTTGTTCATCATAATTTCTACAGAATTCAATTAACAGTAGATGGATCGTCTTCTTTAGAAATAATGATATTCAAATAAGATTCATTCTGAGTCGATACTGCTACAGTATGTATAGAAATATAATTCACAACCTTAGTAATAACAAATTCACAAATTATTTCCGATGTAGAATGAGTGAACCTTCTTTCGTGATTCTTTTTCTATAATAAACAGAGCTTTATCATTGTTTTAAACCAGTAGATATGTGTTTTTGATAGTCTCTGTTTTCATTCCTTTTTTATGAATGATCAGTTGATACAGTCTGAAAAATACCCATATGTCCATATAATAACATCGAGCACCTCTCTTGTAAATTTAGATCCACAAAAGTCGCATTCAGACTCATGATATTCAAACATTTGAATTTATAGAGTATTCATAACTTCCTTTGAAATTCACCAGGAAAATATCCTTTTAATTCGATCATTAAATGGATCTAAACTCGTCAAAGACACGTTTTAAAATCAGCTTTTAATCCGGCTTGACATCAGCCTAATAAACAGCTTGCGGACCGTCGCATAATAATATCGACTTTAAACTCTCTGATGCCAAACATAAGGTTGAGTTGTACATTATGCATCCTCTTAACGTAACGTAGATAATAAACATAAGATTGATGATGTATCCTTTAAACGTATGGTTGTCAACATATGATTGATCACAAAAATAGGGTTTACAATATATGATTGATAAAAAACGTAGGGTTGGCCATCCATACTTTTTCTCTTCAACTTTCAAATGTATGATAAAAGATCCATACTTTTATAGGCTTTCAAATAAACGGTATTTCATCCATACTTTTATAAGAACTCAAGGTTGTTTATAAAAGTAAGGTTGATGAACCATACTTTTGAGAAACCAACGTAACATTTAAAACTTACGTATGGTTCTTCTTCCACACTTTTTTAATAACCCAATCATAGGGTTCCTTCCTAACGTAAGTTTCCTCTTCCATAATTTTCTGATAACTCATAAAGTATACACTTCATTTCATCCTTACGCTATGTTTCTCCATGTAAGGTATGAATAATGTTTCTTAAACATGCTTAAGCAGATCCCGAATATGTAGAGCATGAACAGAGTTTCCAGAACACGCTAATGTGAATAATTTAGTAATTAATCCTCGTTGTTCAAGAACTTCAATATTTCATAGAGAAATAAAAATATTATGAATAATAAGTTCCTGTGACATACTTAACAAATAAAATCATTAGAAAATAATTAAGGGTATTTGTGAGTATCAAAATTATCATAAAGAGATAGAGTATTGTTCTCAACAAACACCCCTTTAAATAAAAACATTATATATTGTAAAAAACAACACTTTCTCAACATCTTTTATTTACTCTAGTTTTAGCCTCGTCCTATGTCATTTTGATTTCAACAACCATAGAAGTATAAATACATTAACATTTATCCATCCCAAAACACTTTAAAAATTTCTTGGAGTATATTTCTAGAGATAAAAACAGTTAAAATCCTTGTATGACTTGTAACCCTAGAAAGTAAGAAATCTGAACCAACATGGAAATTTAAAAATGTAATTTTATATCCTCCCAAAGTTCATCTTAGAGAGAAAAGTTTTTGTATAAAAAAATTATGACATCAACATATATTTTTATAATAAGAGTACATGTGGAGAACTCTTTTACAAAGCTATTTCTATCAATTTTCCCTTTGAAAAATATATGGTTCTCAAGAATACATCATGATTTGAATACCAGTATCATGTGGTCTTCTTTAACCTATTTAGACACTTCTTTATATTTCGTACCATGATCACATATTTATCTGTAATAAATAATTCAGGTTGTTTAATGAATACATCATCTTCTAAATCACAATTAAAAAGGGATGATTTCAAATTGATTTGATATATCCGATATTTTTTTTGTGGTGAAATAACTAAAAACATCTTTATGGGATCATGATTTTACATGGGTGAAAAGGTTTATTTTATGTCAAATATTTATATCTAAAAGTAACATTTCATCACTAGGTTTTTTATGTATATTATGACTTAACCCCTCCCATTGAGTTTTTTTTGAAAAACCCACTTTTTTCTAAGGACATTACTATTGTAAAATATTCATACTACCTTTAAAGTAGAGTTTTTATCTCTTTGATAAAGGTATTAATTCATTTGTAGTGGTATAATAATTTTGTTTAAATACCTTATGAATAGTACTAGGATCAACATGTGAAATAAGTTCAGTTTCGTGTTCTAACATCAACCTTCTTGAGGTTTAGAAAGGTGATTCCTGCTATACAATTATATTCTTACACTATGAAGAAAAGGGTTTATTGTGACGGGTTATTTGCGACGGGATATATTCTCATCGCAATAAGTCTGATGAAAGGGATATTTGCGTCGGGAATATATTCCCGTCGCAAATAACTTATCATTTGCGACAGTGACCATGTCCTCGTTGCAAGAGGATTGGCGTGGATTTCACGCCAAAAGGCGGGTAACGTATTTGCGACGGGTGGCAACTCCCCGTCACAAATACCATGCCGCGGTGAATTCTATTTACGATGGGTAAATCCACCCATCACAATTAGTATTAACTAAGTCAGGGTATTTGCGACGGGGAACTCTACCTGTCGTTAACGTTATGTCGGTAGGTAAGTAATTGCGATGGTTCCCATCGCAAAAGCCTTTTTAAACGCTGACCGTAATTAATACGGGCGGCGGGAATTTGCGACGGGTACCCGTCGCAAGAAATTATTTTTGCGTTGGGTACCCGTCGTAAATAATCCCGTCGTAAATAGTATTTACCATGTCAGGGTATTTGTGATAGGAAACTCCACCCGTCGCTAACGTTATGTCGGCAGGTAAGTATTTGCGACGGTTCCCGTCGCAAAAGCCTTTTTAACCGCCGATCGTAATTAATGCGGGAGGCGATATTTTCAACGGGACCCGTCGCAAATAATACCATCACAAATACGCCAACCTATATATACCCCTATCCATTTCGGTTTTGAAAACCATCAAATCTTCTTCCTCTCCTCTCTTCTTCTTGAAGTTTTGGTTATAAGCCAAAATAATTTTTCGATTCTTTTTGCGAGACCGTCCGAAGGAAGTCAAAGGGGTCTATAGCTTCAAGATTTGAAAGGTATTTACGTTTTATTTAATTTTATATTTATTTCATTTTTTTATATTTATTTTAATTGTTGTTCTAATTAAATTAGATTTAAATTAATTTATTATTTATATTTAGTTTTATTAATAAAATGATATTGTTATAAATAATTATATATAATTAGTCATAATTTATTCGGTATATTATTATAGTTTTTGGTTTATCAATCAAATAAATCATTGTCTAGATAAGAACAAGTAGAGGCGGCTCTGGCACAGCTGTACCTAGGAGTGAAAACTCTGACAAGGAGTTTCGGGCTTGACCCGGGGTGTCCTGGTACACGACAACGGGCCTTACTGCACTCTTGGTTTGACACTCCCGGAGGTTATTTATTTGGTAATAATTAGATTTAATTAGG
Source organism: Viscum album (assembly GCA_963277665.1). NCBI lineage: Eukaryota > Viridiplantae > Streptophyta > Magnoliopsida > Santalales > Viscaceae > Viscum > Viscum album. The sequence continues at coordinate 294,813,691 of OY728139.1, forward strand.
AATTTACAAATAATTAAAATAGATTTATTCAAATAATTCTATTTATTCAAATAATTAGCAAATTATTAAAATAAAAGGCGATTTAATTCAAATAATTAAAATAATTAGAAAATAATTTAAATAATTAGCAAATAATTATAATAATTAGAAATTAAAATAAATAGATATTTAATTAGATTTATCCAAATAATTATCAAATAATTAAAATAAATAGAGATTTAATTCAAATAATTAATTAAAGTAATCAGCAAATAATTAAAATAATTATCAAATAACTAAAACAATTATAAAAAATAATTAAAATAGTTATCAAATATAATAAATAGCGATTTAATTAAAATAATTAGGAATTAGAATAATTAGCAAGTGATTAAAATAATTAGGGAGTGATTAAAATAATTAGCAAGTAATTAAAATAATTAGCAAGTGATTAAAATAATTAGCAAGTGATTACAACAATTAGAGATTTAATTAAAATAATTAGGAAATAATTAAAATAAATAGTGATTTAATTCAAATAATTAATTAAAATAATTAGAAAATAATTAAAATAATTAATTAAACTAATTAGAAAATAATTAAAATAATTATCAAACAAAATAAATAGTGATTTAATTCAAATAATTAGAAATTAAAATAAATAGCGATTTAATTCAAATGATTAAAATAATTAGCAAGTAATTAAAATAATTAGCAACTGATTAAAATTATTAGCAAGTGATTATAATAATTAGCAAGTGATTAAAATAATTAGCAAGTGATTAAAATAATTAGCAAGTGATTAAAATAATTAGATATTTAATTAAAATAATTAGGAAATAATTAAAATAAATAGTGATTTAATTCAAATAATTAGTTAAAATAATTATCAAATAATTAAAATAATTAATTAAAATAATTAGAAAATAATTAAAATAATTATCAAATAAAATAAATAGCGATTTAATTCAAATAATTAGGAATAAAAATAAATAGCGCTTTAATTCAAGTGATTAAAATAATTAGGAAGTGATTAAAAATAATTAGCAAGCAAGTGATTAAAAATAATTAGCAAGCAAGTGATTAAAATAATTAGCAAGCAAGTGATTAAAATAATTAGCAAGCAAGTTATTAAAATAATTAGCAAGTGATTAAAATAATTAGAAAGTGATTAAAATAATTAACAAGCTATTGAAATAATTAGCAAGCGATTAAAATAATTAGCAGCAAACGTGATTGACCACTCGTTCAATGAAAAAACAAACGTGAATGACCACTCATCCACGTCAATTCTCTTTTCATCTATGTGTTGACGCTTGACAAAAAACTTCGGTCTCCACATGTAATATTTGCATTCACAGTCAAAATCAACCTGCTAGTGAATGTGAATATTACATGTGGAGATAGAAGTTTCCTGTCAATCAGCAACACATAGATGAAAAGAGAATTGAGGTGGATGATTGGTCAATCACGTTTTCTTTTCTATTGAATGAGTGGTTAATCCCCGGGTCTCTGCATATCTTCCCATTACTAATTAGTAACACAATTAGTATATCATTAGTATATAATTAATAACATATGTTATTAATATATGATTAATATTTATGAAAAAATAATATTAATATTTATGTCATGTTCAATAAAAAATTTGCGTCATCCGTGTCCAATATAAACTCTATAATTTTCTGTTCTTGGTTGATCACCTCGTAAGTAGCATTGCAATAAGACGATCCAAGTCATGTCTTTCTCATCTATAAGAATTATATCACATGACCCTTTACATACCATTGTTCCTTGAAAATTTAAGGGATTAATTTTTTAAGGAAAATGATTTATGTAAACGGTAATGCGAGATGATTCTTAGAGACGTGAACGACATGACTTGGGTTGTCTTATTTCAAGGCTACTTGCGAGGTGATTAACCAAGCAAAGACAATTATAGAGTTTACATTGTACATGGCTGACACAAACTTTAATTGAGCATGACCTAAATATTAACAACCCTTTAAGATATGAACATGTTAAGAATAGATCAAATCATGTTTCGAATAATTATTAGTAATTACAATTAATTACCAATAATTAGCAGTAATTAGCAGTAATTTCACTGAAAATTGTGTCGCTTGTAAGTAGTGGTAATTTTTAAGAAGTAGTTCTAATATCTTCTCTTTTTGGAGATTTTTCTAAGTTAACATTGTACACAGCTGACGCAAACTTTTTATTGAGCATGACCTAAATATTAAAGACCCTTTATGATTTGAACATGTTTAGAATAGATCAAATCATGTTGAGAATAATTATCAGTAATTACCAATAATTAGTAACAATTACCAATAATTACCAATAATTAGTAGTAATTGCCGATAATTACGAATAATTAGCAGTAATTTTACTTAAAATTGTGTCGCTTGTAAATAGTGGTAATTATTAAAAAGTAGTTCTAATATCTTCTCTTTGGGAATTTTTCTAATATCAAAATAATATAAACCAGTAATGTTTTAACGTTTTGTAGAAAAATATGGAACAACAAAGTCAGCAACAGTCATTATTAGAAGACCGCGTATGGATAAATCAACATAGAAATCCAAATGGTTCTGGTTTAAATACTGTATATATTTGAGGGTGTAGAGAATTTCTTATAATTTGCATCATCAAATCTAGAATTTGTTTCAGAAGGCACAACAAAATGTCCTTGTAAAAAATGTTCCCTGAGAACATTTGACAAATTTGATAATGTTGGGGGACATCTCTTGCGTTTTGGTTTTCAACCGGATTATGTATTTTGGTATCAGCACAGTGAATGTAGTTCCAGAGAAGGTGATACTAACTTGATTCCGGATCCATCGTGAATTCAAAATTTAGTACATGATGTTTCAGGTCCATCTGTTCAACATACCGAAAATCAGGATGATATTGATTCAACTCCTGAGTTGGAACCATGTGAATTTTATGAGTTACTAAGGTCTGCTGAGGATGAATTATATCCTGGTTGCAAGGTAAGAAAGTTAGAAGCGGTTGAAAAATTCATGGATATCAAATCAGATAATGGAATGTCAAAAAACTGTTTTGATCAGATATTTTCTTTGGTTAAAACACTGTTACCCGAAGGAAATGTTTTGCCTGCAAATTACTATGAAAGTAAGAGGTTGGTTCAGAATTTGGGACTTAGTTGTCAGAAGATTCATTCTTGTTCAAATTATTGCATTTTATATTCTGATGAAAATGAGTCATTGGATAGTTGTCCCACATGTGGAAAACCGAGGTATAAAGAAGCTCAATATGGGAAGTCTGGCTTGATTCCTGTAAAACAATTGAGATATTTTTCACATACATCCAGACTGCAGCATTTATTCATGTCTAAGAATATAGTAACAATGATGTCATGGCACAGAAAGAATATTTTAACCAGTAAAAGGTTGAATCATCTAGCTGATGGTGATTCATGGAAACATTTTTATAGAGTGCATCCATCATTTTCTTTAGAAGCTTGAAACATGCGACTGGGTCTTTCCATTGATGGTTTCTATCTGTTTGGATCTTATGGTAGTCAGTATTCATGTTGGCCTGTCTTTATAACTCCGTACAATTTACCTCCATGGATGATGATGAAGGATCCCAATATCTTTTTGACCTTATTAATCCCAGGACATCCGAAAAAGAATATTGATATATATTTGAAACCATTTATTGATGAATTAAATTTATTGTGGAGTACTGGTGTCAATTCATATGATGTTGCTACGAAACAGTATTTCATACTAAGAGCAGCATTGATGTGGACAATTAGTGACTTCCCGGCATATGACATGTCATCTGGATGGAGTATACATGGACCGAAATCATGTCCTTAATATATGGGAGAGAACAAAGCATTTATGCTTTTCCATGGAAAAAACCTTGTTATTTTGACTATCATCACATATTTCTTCCAACTGATCATACTTTTCAGAGGAACAAATCTCATTTTATAAAAGGTATAATTGAAAGAGATGGAACTCCTAAAATTCTATCAGATACGAAGTTAAAATCAGTTATATTTTCAATACCTTCAATCACATTTGGACCCACAATAAACCAACAGAAAATTTATGGCTTTGGGAAAGAACACAATTGGATAAAATGGAGCTTTTTTTGGGATTTTCCATATTGGTCTGATTTGTTGGTGTGCCACATGCTGGATGTTATGCATATTGAGAAGAACTATTTTGATAATTTATTTTATTCAGTTTTGGATACACCTAGTAAGAGCAAAGATAATGTAAATGCATGATTAGATATTTCCCAAATTTGCAAGCACCCAGAACTCAAACTGTTTGAGAATGTCAGAACAGAAAGTTTAATGAAGCCAAAAGTAGCTTATACAATGTCCAAAGAAAGTCACTTATTATTTTGTTAGTGGATTTCATATTTGAGACTTCCAGATGAATGTGCTTCCAATTTGGGTAGATGTGTAAAGAATGGTTATATTAGCAGATTAAAAAGTCATGATTGTCATGTTATAATGGAAATAATTATGCCAATTGGATTAAGAGGTCTGTTGAATTCCATGATTTGGGATTCTATAACAGACATGTCATATTTTTTTCGAGACATTTGTGCAGCGAAATCAGATTACGATGTTCTAAGAAAACATGAAGAAGATGTTGTTGTAATTATATGTACACTAGAAAAATATTTCATGCATCTTTCTTTGAATTAATGGAACAGATGATATTATATTTTACACATGAAGCAAAGTGTGGAAGTCCAATAAAATTTCGATGGATGTACCCATTCGAAAGATGCATGCAGAAGTTGAAAAAATAGTACGTAACAAAGCATCTGTTGAAGGATCAATTACTGAAGCTTATTTTCAAGAAGAAATATCTTTTTTTCTGCTCTCACTATTTTGAATCTGAGTATCCCTTAAAAAAAATCGCATGGGATGGAACGAGGGGAATTTTGATGATGGAATGGACAATCAATTATCATTTTTTAATCATCCAGAGCTTGGTTTTGGTGGAATTCATGAACGATGGATTTCATATGATGAACATCACAGAGCTCATACGTATGTTCTGCTCAACTATGAGGAGATGAAATCATTTGTACTATAAGTAATTCTATCACTAATTATATCATTTATGTTACAAAAAGTAACTGTATTTTTTTAGGTTATATGATAATTATATAAAGAAACAACTTCCACAAATTACTGCAGATGATCTCGAAGAACGCCTGTAGAAAACTTTTTCTCTGTGGTTTCAAAAACTGGTAACATAAATTCTTCATGTTTTAACATCTCATTAAGTTTATTGTTTATTATATTGATAATTATTTTAAAAAATTTTAGGTGTCTCAACATGATGATAAAATTGACAAAAGTCTGTGTAAATTGAGTAACCCACCATAGAAAATGGTTAAATCTTATAATGCATATGTGGTGAATGGATTTCGATTTCATACACGTGCATATGGGGAATAAAAAAAACGAACAGTGGAATTTTTATGAAAGGATCTCATCATAGAGAAAATGTAGTTGACTTTTATGGTATGCTTGATAAAATTATTGAACTCTGTAATCTAGGATAGCATTACATAATGATGTTCAAATGTCGGTGGTTGGATACTGGGAGAGGAGTTCTTGTTCATCCTACTCACATAATCCTCGATATTAAATATAAAAGTTTTCTTACAGTAAATGAACCATTTTTAATGGATCAACAGGCACATCATGTTTATTATGCAAAGTATTGGGCTACGTCAAGAGACCTAAGTGATTGGTGAAACACAATAAAAATCAAAATTCGAGACAATCAGTTTTCTCAAAGTGACGCTTGTTTCACTGAAGTGAAAGGAATTGAAGTATTTCAAGAGACTACTCAAAATCCATATTTTTCACAATGAAACATGAGTATCAATGATGACATCCCACAATTAAGATTCGATGGTGATGATGATATTAATGATGTCACAAATGAATTTGAAATGGTAAGAGATGATGGAACTGAAACTCAAATGGATATCAATGATATTGAGGAGGAATATGAAGATGGCATCGTCAGATATGAAGATAATGATGAAGGTGGAAATTAATACAATTCAATGCTAGTTATATATAATCATAACTTATATATATGTATATATAATAATAATTTTTAATTATTTGCTAACAATATTCATTTTCTGTTTCAGATGAACGATGAGCTATTTCGTCAGTTGTCGGAGGCTGACCTTCCTTTGGATGAGGATGATTTCGGGTCATCTGACCCTCAGCCTACTGACACTTCAGGGAGTATACAGAGGGGGCGTGGTCTTTCATGAATGGTGATCCCTGAACCCATCCCCGAGCGACGTCCGCGTCTTGGGTTCGATCCACACATGCAGAGGTATGATAACCTGTGCATTTTATTAGTATTTCATTAATTTATTTACATAATAAATTTTTGATTTTTTTTTACAGTTTTCTTCATATAGCAGTCGGACAAGGCAATACTATTTTGAGCAACTATTTGTCTCAGACATGGACCACGTGGGCTCAGATTCCCGTTGATGTGCAGCAGGCCATGTTCGGCCATTGGTTGGTACGTAAATAAATAGTTTTTATTTTGAAATTTATTTCATTTATACCTTGATATTGTAAATTATTTGTAGGGTTTATGGTATATGATCGATGATACCATGCGTGACGCCATCCACGAGGCATGAGAGGTGGTGATGACTCAGCGATTACGTCATTTTTTACACAATTTAAGAAAAATGACCAAGAAAAAAGATCGAGTGACCATGTTTGATGAGACCTATAGAGCCCACTGACCAGAGTACGTTTCATCCCACGTATGGGATGGATTATGTTCACACTGGTTGAGTGGTGGCTTTTAGAGGAGATCATCGTTGGGGGGGTAGAATCGGGGGAGACAGGAGGTGACTCATCGAGCTGGGATTCGTACATTCAGTACACATGGACAGCATCTGCTATGTGCATTTTTAAAAATTATTTTATATAACTTTAAATATTAACAGTTTATTTTATATTCTTATAGGTTGTTGAGCAGGCCGACATTATGGAGTTCGACGTATATCGAAAGTTGTATAGTGATCCAGTTACTGGAGAGATTAGAGGTGATCACCAGCGTTAGATTGTGGTCAGTATTATTTGTTTTTCAGTTCGAAAATTAACTCCATAAAATATATTCACAATTTTAATTTCAAATTGCAACTGAAGGAGTCATATGAGGCCGCGACGTCACAGACCCAGGCTGAGGGTCAGTCTGAGATATATGATCAGACTAGTGGCCATCATTTTGATGAGGCCACATGGATGCAGGCTACCCAGTATGGCTTCGAGAAGGGCCGAGTAGTTGGTATCAGCTCTCAGTTGACTCCTGCGGCTTATTATGGTAGTGTTGCGATGTCGGCATCCAGCTTGAGAGGAGCTCATGCATCAACTTACGCATCACATTATGATGATAATTTGCGATCACAAACTAAGCTGATAGAGAGTCTCCGTACGGAGTAGGAGGAGATGTGTCAGAAGCAGCAGTAGGAGGAAGAGGAGCGCTGACGACAGCAACAGGAGCATGAGGAGCAGATAGAGTACATGCATCGTCTGACTTATGCATTAGGGATAGAGTTTCCTCCACCAGCTCCTCTAGCCCCCCTCCTTCGGACCAGTGACCAGCTCCCCCCTTCTTCGGACCAGTGACCAGCTCCCCCCTCCTACGGATCAATTATTTATTTTGATGTTTTAATGTTTTTTGAATTCAAAATATGAATTATTTTGTATTTATAGTTTCTGTCTTTTTTATATTGGTGTCAATGTTGCATTATTTAATTCATATTTATTTTTAATAGTTTATTATTTATTTTTATTGTTTGTTTATTTTATTAATAGTAATATTACTCTTACTATTTTAATATTTTTTTATATTTTTTTTGTTGCACACATTGATAAAAAATTATGATTTATTATTTAAAAAAATTACGATTTATTGTTAGTATTATTTTTTAAATGTTTTTTATATATATTTTTTGCAAATATTGATAATTTTAATATTTTAATTATTTTAATCATATTAATAATAGATTTTCATAAATATTAATTGTAACAATAACATTATTATATTATATAATATTATATTTTTTATATTATAGTATTAATATGATTATTACTATTTTTTAATATTATTCATATTTTAGTATATTAAGAATTTTAAATATATTTAAAATTATAATTATTTATAATGTTTTTAAATATTGGAATAATTTTTTATTTTAATATTTGATTGAATTATAATTTTATTATTAATATTAAAATAATATTATTTTTATTATATTACTATTTCAAATTTTTTTATTTTTTTATACTTATTTGCGATGGGAATAAGGACCCGTTACAAAAGGTATTTGCGTGGGGCCCATCGCAAAAGGTATTTGCGACGGGCCGTCGAAAATAGGGTTTTCTGAAAAGGTACTTTCAGCGGGAATAGGAGCCCATCGTAAAAGGTATTTGCGACGGGCCCGTCGCCAATAGTTATTTCAAAATAACAATTCGCGGGGGGCAAAGATACCCATCGCAAAAGTTCTTTGCGATGAGCCCATCACAAATTGGTTTTTTAAAAATAACCTGAGAAGTATTCGCGACAGTAATCTTTCTCGTTGCTATTAATATTATTAGCGACAATCCCGTCGCTAATAGTTTTAATTGCGACTCCGTTTTCAGCGACAGGTTCTTTCCGACAGGATCCCGTCCAAAATGTCCATTTGCGACGAGATCCCGTCACAAATAACTCGTCGCAAAGACTCCAATTTCTTGTAGTGTTAGTCTCAAACTGGTTCCTCAAACTATGATTCATATTCCCCTAATTCTCATTCCCAACTTCCTCACTAGAGACATTTGAATCAATATTATCCAAAACCTTTTCTTTTAAATTTTGATCACCAATATGTTTTTTTGAATTCAATAAGTTTTAAACCAGGGAATATTCATAATCAATATCATAGAACACATTTATTTTGTTTTCATTTTAAATTGTTTTAATATCAAAATATTCCATCACCTAATGGTAGTCTTTTCACTCCCATTTATAACCTAATACACTTGAAAGGTACCCCAAGTAGGTGCATTCTTCAAACATTCTTCAAAATTGCCTATTCTAATTTTTCATCTGGAATAAAGGGACTAAATAGGATTTCTAATATTTAACTATTAGTTTTTTGTTGGGACACTTCTCATATAGAGTCTTATAGTTTCAATTGTTAAGAAGACCCTCTTATGGATATGAACAGTGGTGTATAAAGTTTACTTATAAAATAAATTTAGAATATAATGCTCAATAATCATGGTTCTATCCACTTAAACAAAAATTATACTTTTCTTTTTTATCCACACCATTCTATTAGGGAGTTTTTAGTGTTTATATTGATGATATATCCCATATTTTTATAAGTTGTCATCAAAATCACTACCCATGTATTCTCTACAATTTTTTAACCTTATCTGTTTTAAGTGAACACCAAAATATTTTTATACTTCTCTCAAAGTCTTTGAAAATTTCAATATCCTCTGATTTTTGTTTCATGAAGAGTAAAATTTTCATACAGTTGTAGTATTATTCGAATACAAGGAAGTACATATCAACCTTTTTTGAATTGTTCGTCATTAGACAACACACATATGAATATATTAGTTCCAAAAGTCTAGAAGATTGTATATCCATTATCCTATGTGTCTTCTTAACCATATTCATCGTTTTCTTTGTCTCCAAACAATATATATTTCTCTCTTGAGTTTCTGAAGTTATCTCTCTACTTCATGCTTGGTGATCTTGCCTATATTTCCTTGGACAAGGTGACCAAGTCTCATACTCGTTAGGTCATTATAATCTTTTTCACACATTTTTCATGATTTAGATGGGTCACCAATCATAAATAAGTTTCCACTTGTTCTTTCACCTCTTATAATAAATGTTACATACTTGGAATTTCTAAAAATAAATTAGGTTTTTTGAAAGATTACTTCATTTCCCTTATTAAATAGATAGCTAACACTTAGAAAATTATATCTTGGATGTTCCAAAAATGAGAAATACTTTAACTTGAGTCCTTTAGATTAAATCATGACATTTTTAATAAATTTGATCTTCAGTGAGAAAGCATTGAAAAATATAAATAACCATTATTCATTTTTCTCAATTACTTTCACAATTTTAGTGTTTTTAGTAATATCTGAAGGGAAACCATTGTCAAGTATCCATGAGGTTCCTTTCTTACTTTACTTCTAAGACACCTTTACGAGGAATACCATCTAATTTTAATTTTTCCTATAAAATATATTTACATTTTTCTTCTAGGAGATCTATCTGGAAATATTTTTCAAACATTTTTCAAAATAGTGACTTGGATTCTCACATCTACTATATGTTTCGATATAGCTTTCAAACATATTCTGAGTAGATTAATTTGAAGTGAAATTGTTCATTAATTTATTTTATAGTGAATAACTACTTTTAATCTCAGAACTACTAACCCTTTCTTAATTCCAAAATTTATGTGGAGACATATTGTGCCAACATCTGTATGACTTGTGACCATAAATCCCACAACAGCTGTAGTAGCCACTAAATATTAATATTCTATTATGACCATTGGTATGTTTTGAAATCAATAATCCAAAATTTTATCTATTCAGCCTAGATGTTCTATAAAAATTATTTCTATTCAAGGTTTTTGATTTACTCTACAATTTCCTTTATTTCATGGACATAAAAGTTGATTTCTCCTCATCATAACAAGCCCAATCATTTCTAGATATTGAATTATGGGTTGTGCTATTAGTTAAAACTGATTGAACCTTTAGATAAGTTTCAAGTACTATTTGAACCTAAAATTTCTCAATGGGATTCTCATAATCCTGTAGATGTCTCAACATTAAATTATAAATATTTCATGTATCACACTATGATACTTTAATGCCCCTCTTCAGTTGTAAGATATTTTGATTTCATCTCAATCAATTCCTCTTCCATGGGGACCTATTTAACTTTTAGATATTTTAATATATTTTCATTCTCAACAACTTTTTACATTGTAATCATGTTTTAATCAATGATTTAATTTTCTCAGTTTATAAATTCTTTAGTTTATTTAACCTTATTCCCATATACTCTCTACATATATTAAAATTACTTATTGAGAATTTTCTCTTTATCAAAGAAATATTTCATATCCGATATGATCATGTGCTACCTATATGTTTCTTCACTACTGTCATCTTCACAACATGTGGTTATTTCTACCTTACCCACATGAGAAATAAATATCATGATAATTCCATCACCTTAATCCTTGGATTGATGATAAGATTAAGTTTATTTGTCTTCTTCTTTGCTTATAAATTTTTTTCCATTTATTATTGAAATTTTTTTCTTAAACCCATAAAATTTATTTTTATCCTTTATATTCATCCACCACTTCTTATTCTTGGTATTTTCATCCTTTTCACTAGCCTTAGGTATAATATTCTTTTTATTTGGTCAATTTATAAAAAATTTTACAATGACACCACATTCGAGTCATTTTAAGGAAAACATTCCCTTGTACTTGACTCTTACTTTTATGAAATTTTTGACAATAATATAAATTATTATATCACCATCTTTATCTATATCATCATCACCATATGATTCACTAGAAAGTTAAGTCTCTTCAATCTTTACCTCTAACAATATCATAGATTTAAATTTTATCTCATATTTAACCATAAAATTAGAAGCACATGTCTTTATAATTTCATAGGCAATGTGCATATTTTGTAACACATCAAGTGAAAGACATTCACTGTATTATTGAGAAAATATTTTGGGGTCAAATATATCGATAAAATTCTTCATGAGTTTGTTAGAAATTAAATCGTCATCTATATTTTCATAGAATTTTCTGATGTTACTCCAAATTTCATTATATCTGGAGAATTAGTCATTAAGAGATTCCTCATTATACATATTTATGTCTTTGAAATTTATTCTATAGATTTTTATATTTTTCTCTTTAACATTGACATTCCATTTTTATATTCTTTTTAACTTCTTCCACACTTCCTTGAAATTTTGTACACCTTTAACCTTATTGAAAACTTTATCAGAATGAAAGATAAGAATAAAAATTACTTAATTTTCCACAAAATTCAAGATTTTTTTAGTGATGGTTATATGATCACCTTTTTCAATACCTCTAGAACTTTAAGGGAAATCCTATTTCTCTTTCCATATAAGTTTTTCTCCCATCAGATATTGGCACTCATCTACTATATATAAAGTTGATGTTTTTTATCACTTAGTTCATTAAAAGAGTTTTGAAGTAGGGAGCCTTGGATATGATACCACTTTTTAGAGATTTTGGAACATAAGAATACATTGGGAGGGGGTGGGGGTGAATCAGTACATGATTTTATTTTTAATATTTCTCTTTATTATTGAAATTAACCAATTCAGTGGATTAGGGAATGTATATTTCACAAGATTATTATGATCTAAACCTTTAATTAAATTGAAAAAAGTAAATAGAATAATGAACACACTATTTTTTATAGGGTTAATCCATAGTGTGTGATCCTACTTCTTAATGAAGCAGGTTACCATCCCATGAAAGGGTTTTACACTATGATCCAGTCACTAATTTAAAATGGGTAGGAATGATTTAACCCTCACTTATAGTTTCATATAATTCCTATGATACCATTATATAGCATCCTGATGGTCATATTTAACATCCTAGTGTTTATAAAAAGTCCAAGAAAATGAGAATTATCACTTGAATCATTGGGGTTCATAAAAAACAGATAGATATCTTCTCCACTAGTATTTAGAATATTCATGGAAGTAATCTTATGTTGAATAGTATCTGGTGTTGGTCATATTCTCTATTCTCAACATCAAGTCTCATTTTCATGATTACTGAGATCAAGTGGATCTAGATGATATGAGATGAAATTTGGGCACTAGGATCTCTACTTATTCTCAATATTTTTCTCCACTAATATATTTTCAGTATCAATGTTTTCAAAATGTAATTCTTATTCTAGCTCACATGATCTTCTCAGCATATATATTTTCAAAAATAAAATGTTTTAAGAGATTTTAATAGATCATATTGAAATAATATGGTATAAAAGGAAAACCAGGATGTATTTAATGTTTCCATAAAAAGGTAAAACTCTAAAATTTCCAATTTCAGTTTCCCATGACTCATATTATGCTGCAAAAAATGTTACCCACAAGAAATTACATATCTTAATTATTCAAATCAAATGACTAAAATAATCATACATGAAAACATCTATCTATTAAATTCTTCTTCTAACTCATGATTCGACAACACTAGAAGAAAAAATCATATTCTGAATTGTTCACCTAATTGAATAAACTTGACCAGTTTCTATATTTCATTTCAATCCATCAACTCATGGAATAAAATATACCCCTATTATTTCTTTTTAACTCATATAAAAAAATATCCTTATATCGTAGCTCCATTTTAATGTTATTTTGGATCTTATTAATGGAATAATATCATCCAAAATAAATCTAGATTTAATACCTAGTGATTATTTTCTAGTAGACTCATATTAATATCTGTTCTATTTTATGCAGTTATTATCATAACTGATCATGTTCTCTATCATGTTCATATGTTTAATTATTTCTATTTCTTGATTCATAATAAAATTGTGATATTTTAATCCCTGAGTAACAACTTTGTAATCATCGTTTTTGATTTTATTAGAATATTTGATTTCAAGAAACACAATTTTTCACCCATCAAAAACTCAAAAATTTCCTAAGAACTGATTTATAATGTTGGCAATGAAATGGATTATTCTCAATGATGAATTATGATTACCGGATTATATAGGGTAAAATACATATATTTGGATATTTTAAGGATTATAATCAAAGACTTACATTTAGGGGTAACTCCATACATTCAATAATGTCTTACAATAACAACTCAAAGACATACACTAACACTCAATATCTTATATTGGATATTAAAATACTTCTGTTCCATCAAAATAAATATGATGATTAAGTTATATGATATAAATCATATTCGAATGATAAAATCTATTTGTTTTCTGAATTCGTATGATAAAAAATTATATTGGGATTCCAAAACATATACTAGGGACATTGTCAATTTTTTAGGATGTCTGGTATCTCCATACTTTTAGAAAGATTTCATAACTTATTCAATCTATCTTAAGAGATCTCAAAAAACATTCCAACCAGTTAAAACATCATCTAAAAAATATACAATGATTCTTAATAATGGTTTGAAACAAATTAAAACCTCTAAAGACATTATCAACTTATCCAAGGATAGGAGACATAATAATGTGAATGATAACATGGATAATAATGACTGATTTTATAGTGATGAAATAAATAATTATAGACATCCCAAAAAACTATGAAGGCCTCATTCTTGGAAAAAAAATATAAATGGGAAAGGATGACACGGAATACATAAGCTAGTTTTTCTCAGGGTACATATTGATGCATTGAGTGGATATACAAATCTAGGCCCCACTAATCACTAATTATGTCAAATTCAGATATCATATAATGGAATAAATAAAAATTATAACACATAACAAACATGACATAGTAATTAATAAACATCAATATTGAAATAACAAGTACACTAAAGGTTAATATTTCTCCAATAAAAAAGGTATAACTTTCTTAGTAAAAACCCTTCAAATAGGAACCAAATATAGTATTGATTATATAGTTTAGTAAATATGAGAAAATACAATGAATAATTAGTGAAAGTGATATTGAAAATATTTTTAAAATTAAAGAACATGAACATGATGGAGGTAAATAATGTCAAGATAGAGATAAAGTGGGATAGAGATGATAGACAATATGAACAAGGTAAGGTATTAACTATAAATTAATAATAGAATTTACAGGGTTATAAATGAATCATAATCTAAAATAAGATATTCTTTATTACGGTGTTATAAGAAAATGAAAATATATTTATAAAAGTAATATTCACAATGCTTTGGTACCATGGCGGTAAAAAAACTTATAAGTTGCTTTAAAAGTCCATTTCTAAGTGATGAAAAGTGGATATCAATAACCTTAATTTTAAAATAATTTCAAATAATGAAACTTTTAAAATAAACGAATTTAAATATAACAAATGTAAACAAAAATATTAAAATATACATAAGTGGAATGGATGTATTTATTTATTCTTTTAAAACATCAAACTCTATTTTTAAATGAAAACTATTAAAAAAATAGGAAAATAGATTAATTTGGAATACAAAGAATAATGGAAATTAATATTAAAAATAAAGAAAATACATAATAGGTGAAAAATTAATTCAATAAGAAAACATTATAAAATATATTTTTTTTACACTTTAGTAAACAAAGTACAAAAAATGACATGTCTGGAAAACATTAAAAATATTCCTTCTAAAAAAATATAAATAATTACAAATATAGTTGAAAATGAAATTAAAAAACGTTGATGTATATAGAATA
Source organism: Viscum album (assembly GCA_963277665.1). Lineage (NCBI taxonomy): Eukaryota > Viridiplantae > Streptophyta > Magnoliopsida > Santalales > Viscaceae > Viscum > Viscum album. The sequence goes on from OY728139.1 coordinate 294,829,212, forward strand.
AAATTATTTAAACATTATAAATAATATTTACATGAAGGAGAATGATTCCTAACCAAGAATGAAAGATATTCTTCTTTTCACTGATGGAAAATATTTTTTTGTTGAATTGTGAACCAAAGGGAAGTGAAATAATAAAAAGGAATGTAGAACCCATATAAAAATATTTAAGAAGAAAATAAATGTTTTATTAGATAAAATTAAATTATAATACCCTTAAGTATGTACTTAGACCCAAATAATTTCAAAATCAAAGTGAGATTGGAAAAAACAACCCTTAAAAATTTTATAACATTTGGATAAAATGATAATAAAATGGAGAACATGAAATGAAACATTAAATACATTGTACAGAAAGATAATAATGATATAATATATCAAATATTATATATATATATACCATATAAAATAAAATATTTTCATAATAAAAAACATGACCCAAAGAAGAAAATTTTGAGATGAGAATCACTTAAAACTATGGTATTATGTGAATAAAAAATAACGTGAAATAATGATCATGATATAGAAATTAAAATATTGTAAAATAAGTTATTTTTTATTATAAATAAAGATAATAGTGAAATAATTACATCATATAAAAGAAAATAGGGTGCACAATATGAAACATGTCTTATGGAATATAAATCGGGACAAAGAACACTTAACTTATGATTAGTTTTATTTATTCACATATACGACTCTAGTGTAATAAACATAGGTTTATTTAAAAATGAATCATGAATTTAGTTATATTACTTTTATTATTATTTATTGAATATAATTGTTGTGAATTAATTATTAATATTTTTTGAGAGAGAATTCCTCGGAGACATATTTCCTTTTAAATTATCCACAATCATTTTATTTTTTTGATCCCGATAATTTATAATTTATAATTTTGTAAAATTATTGTTTTTAGATTAAGATACATTAAAATAAATTTATATTACATAATATACACTTACCATCCACTTTGGTAGTGATAAGAAATGTGTTGAAAAAATTCTTCCTAGGTGGATGAAACCAGCCATTATCGGGACATGTTAAAAGAGTTAAGAGGGAGAGAATATGATATAAATAGCTTTAAATAGATATAATAGTTTTATAATAACATTAACATGTTATATAATTATATATTAAATAATTTATAAAGTTATAAAAAGTGAAATTGATTGGGAGAATTGGAACAATAAGAGTGAAAAAAACAATAAAAGTGAATCGGGTTTAGAACTTCACCGAAGAGTTACTCTAAAAATTTCATGAATCCTTGGGGTTGGATAACTCTATAAAATCTCCTATGGTAAAATGAATCAAGTTATTGGGGAAATAGGTAGAGTTTAGGCCTTAAAATGTATGTTAGAAGAGAGTTTCTAGGGTAATTGAGAGGGGGGTAATTATACTTATGGAGAGAGGTATTTCTGGGTTAAAATATATATTATTTAACATTTAGGATAATGAAATTTAAAATTTATTGATTACCATGAAATTTATTGGGTAATAATAAAATAAATTAGCCTTATTAACTTTCAAACCAATCCAAAACTAATGGAATATGTTAAATATTTATTTAATGTTAAAAAATAATTAATAAATGTTTTATTAGAAAAAATTATAAATTAGATTGAAAAACATCAAACATAGGTTTCTAGTTTTAGATTTTTTTTAAATAAAATATTTTCATATTTAAATACCTATGTGGTCTCTAAAAATGTTTCAAAATATTTTGATTCATGCTTACATTATGATGATGCCAAAGCTGGGGCATTTGTAAACAAATGTATTTTAATTATTCACTAAAAAATATATTACCTCATAAAAATCCAACAAATTAACCCCAATATAATTTAAATATTATAATTCAAAAAATTAATAAATCATTATAAAATTATAAATTAAAAAATTTAGTGAATTAAGTTTTAAATGAAAACATATCATACAATTTAAAACTATTTTTTTTCAAAGAAAATGTCCTTTTAAACTTTAATTTTTCATAATCCTATTTAAAATCAATTAATAATTAAATAATTTCTTATTTAGTAGTTTCTTACATTAAATAATTTCATTAGAATAATAATTTATAATATTTAAATTTAATTTATTAGTATAAAAATTCCTAATATATAGAAAAAACAATCTTTTAAAAAACCAGGCTTTTACACTAAATGATTTTATTCGAATCAAATTATGCTTAATTATTTATCTTATAACCATTAAATTTATTCAATTAATTGGTATTATAAAGTACTAAAATATTTTTTAAAATGATAACAATAATAATATGTAATGAATTAAAATAAATAATTTTAACTTATTTTTTATTTACTCGTTTTTTTACTCTTATTTACTTTTTGTGATGATATTTAACATCTAATTTTAATGATCTATTAATGTTTATATTGCATTGTAAAACACATCACTATTCCTTTTATTTCAATGCTTAATATGATAGAATATATTCATTATAGTATTTATTTAATGGAAAACACATGCTAAAATATCGACCCCGTAAATGTATTGTGTCCTTGTAATTTTGATCTCAATCGCTGATGAAAATAGTTGAGGGTATTATCAAAATTATCATAACATATGATAAAAAAATGCATGAAAATAATTTATAATGGTTCATAAAGATAATTAAAAACATCAATATAATATCCCCCAAGAATTTCAAACCAATTGTGCGTTTCTGACCTTTTATTATACACCATGTGAAGATCGAGTCAATACCCAACCAACCTTTTTTCAGGCTATTAACCCTTGGTGTATCATATTCAGAACATGTATCCACTTGAAATATCTGGATAGGGATTTGATTGATATGAAACCACATTGTCTACCAAAACGTTAGGAAGTTTTCTTTTATATATATATATATATTTCCTTTTTGTTTCCTCTAATTCATCCTGGTATTAATTACCAATAATAATTAAAATATAAATTTATCAATATATTTATTACTACATTCCAAACTCCAAATCCATGGAAACCAATGTTCTTAGGAAGAAACTATCCCTTTAATCCCCAAATAACATAAAATCACATATAAATCAATATATACCATAATAATATATACTCCCCAAAAGATATTTATATTTTTTGAAAATTACCTGAATTAATTTACCTCCAAATTACCTTTCATCCCCAAAGGTTATCTATAATGCCCAAATTATATTTCTAAAGTTGATTAACACATTTTCATAATTTACCATAATTTTTTTAAAATAAAATAAAATATCAAACAAAAAGGTTATATATACCTAAATTATGTATTCTTCAAAACAACCAATAAAAACATCTAAAATATCATTAAACACTATAAAATCCAATCACATAAGACATAAAATGGGGTATCCAGGCCTTTAAATTCACTTACATCATAATACCTTTTATGTTCGTATTTTAACGACCTATAAAATAACCACTAACTAAAAAAATCATATTTTTCCAATAAATGGATATTTTTCTACAAAATGAGAATTCATTATATTACAATATATATTTAATATATCCCACAAAAAATTATCCCAAAATAATAACCTTCTATGAACATTATACATAATACTATTATTTATAACCTGGGGAAAATTAAACATATTAAGGGTGATATCAAATGATATATATGTGGTGGCATGAAGTAGAGGCTATCATGGAATAATTAAGTCCTAAATTTTATGGTAGTAATAAATAATAAATAAATAAATTAATATAATTGATAACATGAGAATTTAATATATACATGGATGAACCAACAATTTAAATAATAACATTGAAGCCAAAAGCTGATTCTCTAGTGATGGAGTGTGTATATCAGACAACATAAACATATCATCCATTCCTATGTACAATACAACAAACATTATTTTTTAAGGATTACACCTGATATCTAAGATATTTTATCTCATGAGACGTACCAATGATATGAGGGGCTGTATAATCATGGGCCCAATCCATCACTAATAAATTCTAATATATTGATCCAATTAATTATTTAATAAAAAATAAAATACATAAAAAATATTCCTTACTAAATAATAAACATCTATATTGAAATTAAAAGTATAAAAAATGTCAAATTTTCCCAAAAAATTAATTGAATAGCTTTATAGGTCAGAACCATTCAAAATGGAACCATATATAGTAATGGTTATATGATTAATGAAATACTAGAAATCAAAATATAGAAATAGTTAATGTTTTATTAAAGATATCAATTAAATTTAAGGACATGAATATGAGGGATAAAAATAAAGTTAGAGAGAGGTGAAGAGTTCTAGAGAACATAACCTTTATGAAAAAGGTGGGGTATGGAAAATAAATTCATAAGATAATTTTGAGAGAAATGAATTAAACATAACCCGAAAAGAGATATATTATTTTATATCTTGAAATAAAAAAAGAAACAAAATAATAAGAAGAATTTTCATATGGATTTTGTAAATGGTTGTAAAAACAGACTCATAATCCAATCAAAAACAAATTTCAAAAGGACTAAAACATAAAATTAAAAAATTTAATTTTAGAAGAATTAAAAATATTAAAAGCTTAAAAATAAATTAATTTAACTATGATTGTGATGAACTACACTAGATTGAACACTTAGAAGGATGGGGGAGGTAAATCAGTGGTCTTATTTTATGAATTATACCTTTTAATCTTAACCTATTGGAATTCTTATGGTCTTAATTACCTCGATATATTCTTAAAACCCCATATAAAAAACAATATATAGAAAAATAAAAAATATATTTTAATGGGTTCACCAGAATAGATTAATCCTTATCATTATTGATTTGTACCCCTAAAAAAATGTTATTATATTATATGGACAAGTTGTTTCAATGAGTGACCACCCTAGTCATATTAACACAGAGTCCCACTTTGTTTGGGATTCTAGAGTCCCACTAGAAGAATGAAATATCATTTAAAAATTATGAGCTATATAAAGAAATATATGCATCTAATTGGGAACCTTATCTGAGAATTTAGGAAGACCTCTCTCTATGAACATAATAGATCAATTTAATCTTCTTGTGTACAGTTTATGCCTTGTAAATCCTTGTATTTTTCAAAAAAAAAATTATGGATTACTGATCTCTTCAATACTCTCATGAACTGACAATCCTTATTAATTTAAATACTTTGGAACTCATGTTTTTTCTTCCTTGGATCGAATATGGCCTTAAATTACTCTTCTATCTTCAATATAGTGAAGTATAACACTCTTAGTTTATCAGAAATATGTCCCTTAGTATTTTCAAGTTTTTTCACATTGTTATTAAGTTTGTTCTTACATATTTTTATATTCATAGTATACTGAATATTATTTTCTATATTTGAAAATAAGGAACCTATTCATCCCGTAGTTGGATTTTTTTATATGGATTTATAGTAGAGGATGCTTAGAGTTTTGATATACACTTAATTTCTTACTCAGAACTAATATTTAATTCTCCTAAAGAATCATGGTATTTATCTATTTTTCATCCAAAAAATTCCACAGTTTTATTTTGGTTTATATTTTACTTTTCTATGGGTTTATAGTGTTGCAACTCCTCTGTCGGTTGTGGAACTCATCTCAACATCAAGAATCTCCCTTGGATGGTCTTCCATCAATATTATCATGAATCAAAATCACTTTAGAGTGACTAAGAAATTTAAATATATGAATATGATATAAAAAATTATTAGATATTATTTCCCTATAATGTAAAATATTCTATAGTACTTATTTGTTTTCCTTATGCTACTTTTTGAGGACCTTTATACTAGTCTACGAGGTTTAGTGTACCCTTGTATAGCTCTATTGTACTTCAATGTTACACATACATGAATGAACTATGAAATTTATTCTATTTGGATATTAAAATTACATATTCCCCTTTAATTTGATCATTATGTAACTAGGTTTACCTTTACTTGGTTTTGTTTAGCTAAATCCCATTACGTGAAAAATATTTTGCAGATTCTATTACAAAAATTTCTACATGTGGATCTACATTTTTGAATTACATTATGTGATTTTGAACTTTTCACATGGTTATATTTTTTCATAAAATCATTTTAGAATCACTTTTGGATCTCTTAGGAATCTAAAATTACATAAATAAATTATTTTTCTTAGAAATTAAAACTATAATTCCAAATATATTTGGTTATTCCAAAGTACTTAATAGACAACAAAAATCCAAGATAGAGTATTTTGTTATCCTTCATTTCATCCTCAGTTAATCCCTATACCTATTCTCTTAGTCCTTCCTCCATGTACTCTTTGAAACTGAATAAAACAAACTTTAAACTTATTAACATAGTTATGGGTTCTCTATAAATTTTGTAAATTGTCTCTTTATTTAAGCTAGATTTTAATTCTTCTTAAAATAGAGTCCTCTAGTTTTTAACCCAAATATCACTTAAAAAAACAATATTCTAGATAACAATAATCCCATTAGTATGTTTCTTTCAAATTAGGACTAACAAAATAAATTACAGTAAATGAATTAATATTTTTTTTGAATATTTACTAGGTAGATTTATAAGTTGCAGCCTTAGAACACCTTTTTCATTCAATAATGTAAACTCTTCCACCAACTCCTCCAACACCTAATAGTTTCTCCAAACATATTGACCCCACATTCAATCATTATGGAATATCAGCTTATTGATATAAAAAAAATTCAATCTTTTGGTAACTTCAACCCCTTTAGATTATTATTAGTACCACCATAAATTTATAATTTTAATATTCATAATTATATATACCCCCTTAATGAAAATAAATACAAAAGATATGTAGTTGATTTATCATCATTTTCTACATAAAAAAATATCCAAAAAGATTATTCTTCCCACTCTTTCATTTAGAATCACATCTAGAACAAAATTTGAGTGAAATATGGTACCAAATTACTTTCATGGCCAAGAGAATATAGTTAGTCAATTCTAAATCTACGTGTAATAACCTGATGTATAAAAAGGATTGATTTAACTAAGTTTGTAAATTTTTCTATAAATAACCACAAATGTGATACCGTTATCAAATTCTCTTTTGGGGGATCTTTAAAATAGACTTATTAATATTAATGTGACCTATAGTCAACTAAAAAAACCAATAAAAAATGTTCAGGGTGATACATATAAATTCCCTCATTCTCATTATTCTTTATCAACTAATAATCCATATATATAAATATTCTTAACATAAAAAATAATGGTTGTAAGTGTGATTTTGAAAACACATTCTCCAATGTTGTAAAACTGTTTAGAAATTCTAGATTCACTACATGACCACATCATCTCTTTTTTTTCTACGAATTAATGGACACACTCAACTCCTCATTATGGTTATTTAAAAACTCTATAAAGGATTAGTTATTTGTTATATAGTTTATACAATAGTCAATATTGTATTTCAATTCACTACTTATTAGTTCCAAATGAACAAGAAATAAGGGAATAAGGTGGGGCCAATTTGTTTCTCTATTTAACCACATATTCTATGGTTTTTCTCTCAACCCAAGTCTCTTAATATCTCTAATATTAGCTTGGGAAGTGTTCTTCATCGTGTTATAATCCCTCATATGTTTTATATTTATCATCTTGGACAACCCTAATAGGTTTATCCAGAATTCTACACATTCTCTTGTCCCTTTCTCATAATTGTTAGGATTTTTATAACATGGATTTTATTCTTTTGACTTCAAAATTTTCATACCTTTCATACCATAATGAAGTTCTCTTGGTAAAATTTTCCTGAAATCTTCATCTCTATGAACTTCTTATTCACATCATCCATATATTTCTTTTAAATAACTATATCTACTTTTAATGGATTGAATCTACAACACTATTGTCATATAATTATTTTTCTAAGAATCAATCCCCTTTTTATTAACATAAATATCCCTTGGTTCATGCCCCTTCCCTAAAAATGAAATATTATAAAACTAAGTGTGGGATTTGTGTATATACCATCCACAACACTAGAAAAGTCCAATAAAATATGTTTTTCCATGTTTAGAATAAATAATTACATAAAATAGTGGAGGTTTTACTTCATTAAACTATACTTAATTTTTCCTAAAGCTTACCAGTCTCATTATGTTGACCGCATATATAAAGGAAAATTATTTCTTGATAAAATTTTCAATTTATTCTGCCATTTTATTTTGAACAACAATATCCTCATTCTTGATCTATGTAATAAACTAATGATAAGATTCCAATTCATATATTAGCTAGCATTATAAATCTATTTTTTCTTCTCCATCATTAGTTCTTGATCTTTCAAAACTTCCATCAACATGAAGAAAAATTGAATTCATCATCAGATTGAGTACTTCATGAATCATCCTTTTCATTATTAATCATTAAAATCATTTAATTGCTACTAGAATACTTTTTCTTAATTTTACCCTTTTTATTTATTTTTTATTTCTTATCCTCCACATTTAATTCAGATTCATCAACCTCCTTCTTTGAGAAATTTTTGGGAAAATTATCAATTCCACTATAGTTATAGCAACTTGGTGGTTTATCTCCCTTTCCCTTCCACATGATTTTATTGAATTTATTTTTTATAAGATTAATATTTTTTTATGTGTTCATAATCTTTATAATCATGAGAATAACTTTATTATGGAATTATTGTTCTTTGATATTTCCTATTATTATCCCCTCAAAATCCATCTCACCCGTTTCTTTCTTCTTAGAAACTATTGCATTTCTCATTTCATAATCTATGAGAATGTTGTGAAGTTCATCCAATGAAATATATTCCTTATTTTCTAAGGATTAAATATTAGGATCAAGACTATCAATAAAATGTCTCATTAGTTTTTTTTAACCCTAGTAGAATCTTCAAACTTCTCTCCAAACCACTAGATGTTACTCACAATCTCATTGTACCATGTAAAGTAGTCTTCATTATTATCATCATCCCCCATATTTATTCCTTAAAATATAATCATCTAGAATTATAGTTTTCATTCCTTGAATTTTATATTTCTTTCATAAACATACCTCAATTTATCATAAATATAATTACCATTTTGGAGTCCCATAAATATCGTTTACACTTTTTATGAAAGATACATCAGGAAAGAATTTTATAATTTTCTATCCACTACCCAATTTATCTTATTAGGGAAATGAAAGGGGGATCCCTCTAAAATGTATATAAATCCTATAGTTGTAGTTGCTATCACCTCTAAGAGTAGTGATAATAGGCTGATCAAAAGCATTACACTCCAACTACTGTAGTTATTTAAATAGAAAGTAGGGGCAATGTGGATGTTCATAAAATATTGATTTATTTATACTCAATAAATTAATAGATCATTATAGGGAACATAGATTTCATTTGATACAACTTGTGATACCCCTTACTGAATTGAACACTAGGGGTAATCAATGTTATTGTATTTATGAATTATTTCTTTTGAACACAACCTATTAGACTTGTTAATGTCCCATACCACTAAATATATTCTCCCAAGATCACCTATTATACATCAAAATTTTGAAAAATCATAAGAAACATATTTAATAGGTTTAACGAGAATAAATTACTCCTTTTACTGGTTGATCAATCCCCCAAATCAGAAATTAATTCACCATATTCTTAAGTGGTTATAACCAAAGACCATCCCAGTCCTATCAACCCATAGTCCCACTACATTCCAGCTTATAGAGTCCCATAGGAAGAAAGAAATATCCTCTACAGAGTTTGATACAAACAATGTGAGAATTCCTTCTACTTCAGGATCCTTCCACTTTAGCTGATGATGATATCCCTTAACGAAGAGACTTGATCAACCTAATATTACCTCATACACATGATGTATTCTTTGTCTAGGTCTCCTTTGGAATATGTTCTTTTGACATTCTCATCTCTTTAGATCATTACATGATTTGATTCTCCTTGTTAAATTTAATACCCCAGAATATAGGTTTTTCCCCCTTATATGTCTCCCAACACTGAACATCTATTATCTATTTGATAATGTGAAGTATCTAGCTTTATATTCTTCAAAACTCTCATATTCATTATTTTCTAGTTTTTAGTCAGAGTTCTTCTCTTTCTTCCCACCGCATTCTATATTAATAGTATCATCAGTTTTATTTTCCTTATTTGAACATATAAATAACCTCATCATTTATATGGTAGTTGTGATTATCATTAAAACCAGATGATATTTATAATTTGAAATTACCATCAATTTATTAGTCTACAATCCCATTTAATTTGGCCAAAAAAATTTAGATATTTATGTCATTTTCTTCCACAAAATCTTTTTTTATATTTCATTTTGAATTATATATATTCATGGAACTATGATGTGGTAGATCCCTTTATGGTCTCAGAACTTATCTCAGTATCCAATATGATTATGATATTTAAATATATAATTATTAGGCCAGTCATAACCATAATGTATTTCCTTCACATATATAGTATTATTGAATACTTTGAATCTACCTTTACAAAGAAATTTTATGACCTTTACATGGGTCTGTGAGCCATAATGTACCCTTACAGAGATCTGTTGTACTTCCACATTACTCTTTTGTAATGCACTTATGTCATTTATATTGGTTGGAAATGAAATTTATATAGGAAACATAAATTTAACCCTTACACAGATCAATTTTACCTTAACATGGTTCTTCTTTTCTTAATACACTTACATGATAGATCTTTTATGGATTTCCTTACATGAATCACCATAAGTGGATCTCTATTAGTAAACATCCTTATGAATTCTGAAGATAACATCTTTTTCTAAAATTCCTTCAAATCATTTAAGAAAACATAGGGACCTATTCAACACCTCTGATCACTTCGGAACAATATTAAATAGTTATATTATTTAATAAAATAATCTCAAATATCTTCATGTTTCTCCAAAGTACATACAAGCCGCCAAATACTCAATATAGAGTATCTCAAGATCCTTCTCTACCATCACAATTCAGTTTTTTTCTAAAAAGTTTATCTGGGAAAAAATTAATTGAATTTATAGAGTGGCGAAAATACTTGGACTGACCCCTACAACTCTAAGGGGTTTTCTTTACTTTCCCACTTCCAAAAGGTGGAAAAAATATACAACCATGGATGATGATGTTGGCTTAATTATTGGAACGAGATGATGGTATTTTGGCTCCTCCTTACATGGATTCTGCCTTGGTGTTTTTTTTAATAGAACATGTATCCCTTTTATATTTGAGAGATGTTTATTGATCTTGTTGTTGGGGCCATATTGAAGTAGAAACTGGTTAATTACACAACTTTCTATCATGATAGGGTATCTACCGGTGGTTGGAGATAATGAAAACATTAGGCATGTCTTATAATTTTTGAACATTGGGTGTGTTGGGAATACATAAAATTAATAATCTTTAAGATTTTGAGGCTCCCCATATATGAGTTCTATTAGGTGTATAACCTAAGTCCTTAAGTATTTATTTTGGGGAAACTTATGATAGGGTAATAATGCATCAAAGGCTCATTTCCATGAGCATCCTGTACTTGTCAAACATGAAAATTGACAATTATTATATATTACATGATGCATACATTATTCTTCACACAAAGAAAATCAATATTTTCACATAAGTCTTACAAGTCTCATCCACTAAGTAATATCATTCTTGTTACATGAATTAGATATTTATATGCATTATAAGGTGTCACAGGTTTAAGTTAGAGTGAGGGAACTTCATATATTTAGAGACCATTGTATACAGTCCCACATACTCTCATCACATATGGTTTAATCATATGTTTTAAGTATCATAGTTTCTTTTCCTAAAAAATATCATCAAATACTAGGATAAAAATATATTAGAGACATATGGCGGGGCGAAAGTCTTGTGGGGACTCCTAGTTTGGGTGATAAGATTAAAAGTATGTTCCTAAGGGGAATGACCACACTTCAGTATTGTTTCCTCCTCAGGGGAATACAAAAAGGTATATAGTGATGTTTGAATTGAACCTTAGAAAGGTGACTAATGTAGATAGTTAGTAGTTTCGGATCAAAACACAAATATTTCACTACACAAAATTAGGTCAGGCCACAAGACTAGTCCATGGAGTTTAATGTTGTGAGGTGAGGATGAATTTATCATGAATGGAGTGATAACAAGGGACAGTGTGGGGATTATGTGTAAACACTACCTAGAATATGGCTGTCATATCCGTATTAATTCATGAGGCATACTATGCTTTCCACACAAGGTATTATTATAGGCTAACTTAATGTGTATAGGACATTATCGTGTAGTTTGGAAGAATGCAACAAGTACATAAATGCAATGAAATTTAAAGTCATACAACTTGGATTTCAATGGGGTTTACACACAGGGAAACCTAATCCCAATTATTGTAATAATAGAGGAAGATACAAGAATCCCACATTCACTAAATAAATGGTAAATCAAGTTGTTTCCCTTGATGATGTAGTTATTGGATCTTACATGTTTACCATGTTAGTTCTTTTAGATGACATAATGCATAAAAACATCTGATCTTAGGAATTAAGAAGGGGTCTTAAGGTTAGTGTACCAAAAATTAGAAGCACAAGGTGATGAGGCTACACATCCTATGCCTGTATAAATTTGTTTAGGCATGATTTTGGAATATATCGATCATGAAGGTATGGTACAGATGGAATAACCCAATTTGGATGTGTGTAAAGAACCTAAAAATTCAAATTGCATGAAATTATGTTTGATTGATGGTGTCATTGGGATAAGGATAAAAAATTTTGTGTTGAAAAACTTCTATGTTTAATGAACCCTTGAAGTTATGTGAGGTATCAGATATAGTGAAATGACGGGGGAAGGATTCATGAGGTATAGTTGTACAAAACCGTTGGGATTGTGCGAAGTTTGAGGTGGCATGAAAGAAATTCATTTGGTGATAATTGTTCTAGCCAACAACAGAAGTAACATGAGGAAATATCCAACATAATTCACAATATTTGGTGACAATATGGGAGATGTATCTCAATTTCCCTACATTTAGGAATCTATGTGAGGTTTGAGTTATGTGAGTTCATGAAAATAAGGGATATACAAACAAGAGCTTGATGATTCAACTTCTAGAGGCCCCTCCCTAAAATTGAGGTGGGTGATTATGTGATATTTATAAGAAGATATACTTTATATGAACTAATTTATGCAAACTAATCAATGTGTTACAACTTAGGGATCTATTTTGAAATAATGGGTTAGATAACTATCATGTATCTTCCATTAGAGGGAAATGACATAAGTCTTGGATTTAACATTTCTGTTCTTGTGCAAGTGACTTGAACGCTGGAATTAGGGTATGCACAGAAGTGTAAAAAGTTATGAACAACCTTTTAACATTGTTTTTATTAGTTTTTATAGAATCTATGTAACATGTGGCATTTAAAATTACCTTTCTCAAGCATGTGATTTCCACACCAATACCTGGAGTTGCGCATAACTTCTCTATGTTTTTCACACTCATCCCATTTTTTTGGAATGGTCCCCTTTGAAGAATTTTGATTTTTATTTAAAAAACAAACATGTTATAAATCTTGAGATTTATTTTTATTGGTAAATATCAACTATTAAAATTAGTTCAGAAGAAGAATTAGAGGTTTTTATTCTAATGAAAACATTATAATTTGAGAACTTTTATAACTTGTCACTTAACTTTGGGTATGGATTGAGAAAATAATATTCATGCACACACAAACCCGAGTGGAAGGGGGAAGTCTTGTGTCGTTACCTGAATTTCACACTTGACAAGTCTTCTCTCATTTTTGGAACCCAACCATATCTTACAAACATCAAAGCATTAATCATCATGACGTTCACACAATATTCCATTAATGAGATAATTTTTTTTATGTAATTGAGGTTATTTTGTGATATTACATTGAAAAAACAAGGGACTATTTGTACAATTTTTGTGTTAATTTCATGGGGATACATTTATTTGTGTGAATCATACTTTATAATATCTCAAAACAACTCTAAAATAGACAACCAAATTTCTTTGTATGATTCCATTGTTTATTATAAGGGAGACATGGATGGAAACCATGAAATAACCTAGGATATGAGGGTCATCTCAGATAATAAGGAATTTTTGAATCTATTGATAAAATCATAGAGAGGATATCTTCCTAGTAACATGTTGCCTTTATATAATTTTGGGCTTCTTGGTGATGTATCCATTTTGGTTGTTGGGATTGACACGCTTAGGTTTTTGTGATCCTACTATAATGAATTTCAACAATGGATTATTTCCACTTATATACACTAATTTATAGAGCACGAGGATGGTTCCATTTAGGTTCTTAATATAATTATAAGTGAAATTATTGAGGATCAGTTAAGGGATGTGGAGTTTCCTACCTACTTTTCATGAATTGTCCAGGAATGTATCTCAAAAAACCACATGGGGTAGTATGAATACTAGGACTGTATTTAAGAAGGAAATTCATTGATGAGTGGGAATGGGGACCCTAGGTACACCACACATATTAATAGTATGGGATTGATCTACACCATGTCGAGCTATATAGGGCCATCTGGATGTTCCAATTTCAAGTTTATTGTTAACTAAATATGCTGCTAAATATTCCTAGATAATGGTACCTGGATAAAAAAACATTTATTCTCCACTATCAGGTGGCGGGGATCATATTTCAGTAGGATCCACCTATTGGGTTTCAATTATGCTAATTTAATCTTTGTGCCCAACACTTGGGGGCATGAATACCAGAAACCAATAGCGGTGAAGATACTATTTGACCAGCTGACATTGTTTTTGAATCATCGTCTTTCCTTACAATAGGAAATCCCATTTGAGATGTGGATGTTCCTATTTCTAAACACACATATAGATAATATTATATCATGTATTATGAAATGACATGGTTTAAGGAATAAGAGTAGGTCTGGGTTTTATTGGCTGATGCTAAAATAAGGATGATACTAGGAGTGGGGCTATATTATGGAAGAATGGAACCTTGAAGTCTCGTATGTGGAATCCAAAGCCAAATTTCTAACTGGGTGGATTTCTTTCTTAATGATGAACACATGGGTTTACATCTATGAACCTAGTGACAACGACTATCATAGAATCCCAAAACCAGGTCAACTTGGGAATCCTAGGTTTGTCCCAATTTTATAGGTAGTTGGGGAATGTATGGAGGAGAGAAAAGCCAAAAAGAATTTTTAGTCCATTAAAGTTCCTATATAGAGGAAGAAAAATAATGTTTTAGGGTTGAAAATTTCTAAATGATATTACCCACCAAACACTATCCATTGGATGTTTGTCCCCAATATTGTTAGGGTTCGACCAATCACCCTTAGTGAAGGTGATATGGTATCCAACTTCAAAAACATGAAGAATACCAAATTCTTACCTTTCTATTCCTCATATAGAGATATTATTGACTATATATATATATATAATATTATAAATAATATGGTATACTTATAAGCTATTCAATGTGGAGTGTTGTTCATATAGATAAAAAACTCTTATTCTAATTAAAACACTTCATATCGATTCACTTGGTAGTTTAGGTGCGTATAAATATTGAAACAACTAGGGTATACGAGGGTAAAATAAAAAATGATCACATGATTCCACCAACATCTATGGTGGATGTTCATTTCCATGGGATTTGCGGAGGTGATCATGCTGCTTCCCTCTAACTCGAATCCCAAATCCACCCAAAATTATTCCAAAAATTGTGTGGCGGCATACCCGAGAGAAGTTTTGTGATAATGGGAGAGAAATGTAGATCCCCTATATTTGTCTTATAAGTAATAAGGTGGTTGGTGTATTACTTAATAGGGTGCACTCCATGTTTGCAAGAGAGGACACGATGAAGAAACATCGATGGTAGGATCTTAGGGTATCACCATGCCTCCACCTCTAATGGGAATAATTATCCTAAAAATGACTATAGGAGAAGGTGGATAGCTCCCAAGCCAGATAGAGTACATCCTTGGGGGAAATGGGGAATAATATGCAACACCAGTTGTAGGTAGATTATGATTCCATCTATCCCAACCACAATGAGTCATGTAGGATGTTTCAGTTGTCCCATACACCAGGGAAACTATGGAATAGCCTCACTAGAGATGGAATTGAGTTTCTAATGATTAGTATTTCACATATCACCACATGAGTGGACTTATAGTAGAGGTATTACTATCTGGTGGACTTGAATTCTCTTACAGAGTAGTGAATGGAGGTCGATCCTTTCACCACCTAGTTATGGGTAATACTCGGCAAGGATCTCAAGGAGGAAACCACAAATATGAACTAGCTCATGTGGAACCAAATCATAATGATAGATCTCAAGACTCTAATGAAAATAAGTATTGGGTTTCTAGAACTAATCAAGAAAGTCCTTAGGAGAGTGGTGATGTCACCCCCAAGGGAAATGATTTGACTAAGACACTCTTTGGAAAGGTAACATCCCATCTCATTAATTTAATCTCATAATTAAGACGTCACATATTTTGAAACAGTTTTATCCCAATCTATCAATATATGATGAAATAATTATGAGAGGTCTATGGGTAATTTTTTTGAATGTTAAGAGAGTGCATCCATGGGTATTAGTTAGCCCCACTGATTGAAAACTCCCAAATCATCAATGGAAGAGGTTCCTATAGAGGATATTAAAGAAGACAATCCATGTTCTTCCACCCTCATGATCCTCAATGGGGAGCCACCCCGGATTTCTAACAGTCATCTCATCTTCCATCATGAGAGGACACCTAACATGGTTTTACATCCGTATTCCATTACATCTCCAATGTAAATCTATAATTTTGTTTGCCTCAGTATTTTGAAACTTATGATGGATAATTAATGTTCTCACATTGAATTTCATTTCTTATTTGATACTTACCCAGAAAAGAGACACTAGATGACTCTACGATGGAATTCCAGGTTTCTTCCGGTGTGGAGGGGTATCTATAGGGTGACCTACCTTATGATACCATGGGTATAGATGTATTTTCTAGGGTAGAAGCCACTTTCTATTTTGTTATTGAGGGGTTGATATAAATTGATATCATATGTTCCCTCATGTCATGTACATTTTCTATCGTTTGGGTTATATTCATCTTTCTTATTGTTGTATGTAGAGATAGATGATTCCTATTTTTTGTGATAGTATTTGAGGAAAAATCCCCTTAGTAATGAATTATTGATCTGGTTAGAGATTCATAACTCATCCTTGTGGTCAATACTTTCTTGATGGTGTCGACCAATCATGGAGACCCAAAATCTATATAAGATAAGCACCCACCTATCGAAAGATGGAGGTGGAGAGCATATGGATCATGAGGCTTAAGATGTGGTCATCATTGATTAAGGGTCTAGTCATGTTAATATCCCTCTTGATATAGATTCTATCTCATTGGAAAGGGTTCCTAAGGAGGATCCTTCTACTAATGTGCTTGTGGCCTTCCTGGAGTACCATCCTATGCCACATGATGATTTTGAATACTCTAAGACCGATGACATATATGAGAATTATCTGGTTCATCATAGGGAATGGAGAATCATCTATGTATTAATTATCCACACCTCTTAGGTAACTTTATTGGCCAGATGAAGTATCTCTACTATTGGTTGGTGAATATAGGTACTGGTAGTGTGGACTACCATACCATATTTTCAATTTCTGAAAACTTCATGGATTAGTGAGTGCACTCAAAAAAGAATAAATTAAACATTTATTGGTATGTTATAATATCAATAGCAACTAGTGTAATCTGATTGAAAAAATAAGAGATCACCCATCTGGAGGGAGATTCATAAAAAAATGAGGCTATCTTCATTTTCAAGGAAAAGATCATGAACCATTTGAGGTCACAGTTGGTGGAGTCCAAGTCTTACGATACAAAAGATGAATCCTTGATAGATGGGTGAATGAATAAATAGGGACATGAGGATATATAGACCAATGAGGTTCCACATATAATCGAGGGTGAGATAGAAGAGCTGTCTAGGCTAGAGTTGTATCTCAGGTACCCCAGGCAGAGGATTCATGAGATAGAGTGGTCTTTATCATTGAACGAGTTTTGGGGTGAATGTTTTGTTTTTTCTGCTGAAATAAAGTATTGGTTACAACCCATGTATATCACTTTTCATTTCTATTTTATTTTCAGATAATATAATTTATGTTTTTCATAAATCTCCAATGTTTCCATTTTATCACATATCCATCATACTGATAAGGAAACCAACAGAAAATCTCTTTATCCACATGATTCATTCTTGGTATGAGAAACAAGAGACAAATAAAAGGGCACTTATTTTCCTGATATCACTAGAAAGGAGATTAAAAATTGAATTTGGAAGGATCTGTTGATCATTGGGAGTTCCATGGCTTTGAAGACATTGGAAATAGTGGGTAAATCCACTCAGACTAAATTATTTACCAATGTGATTGAGTGTATGAGTGATGTATTTCTTAGGTTGGTTAATTATCCCCAAAAAATGTGGAAAATTAATGGCATGAATCCAGACGTCCATTACTCGGAATGAAAAGAGGGACCATAGGCTAATTAAGGATGTCAACTGAACATGTTCGAAATAAAGTTTCCATTATTGCACTACCTAGAGTGGGGATATAAAAATGAGGCTCAACCACTGACCATGTTAAAAAACAAGAGCCCTTAAATGACCATCATAATTAATTGTAAGAATATTCCTTTGATAGGGGGTAGAAATTTTATCCTGGAACAATATTCATTAGAGTAGTCTATATGGTTATGAGTGATGGTGGGAATCCATATAAATGTGGATGAAAAGAATAGGGGTGAACTAAGGAAATGTTTAAGTGTATTTCAACACTCTAGAATCCACACCACTGTGGATCTCATCACTTTTAATAGATGTATCATACAAATAAATGTTCAGAACCATCCCCCGAGGAGAGTGTAATATTTTTTATGAAATGATGGTCAAACAACTCAAGTGGTGAATTAGGTTTCTAGTTCCAAAGTTTTAAAGGTCCTCTCTAGTGAGGGACAAAGAATTTAACAGTTTTATGTCATGTGATGAGGATGATAGGCAAGTTGTTTAATGTCTTATAGTGAGGATATTAAATGTTCAATTTAATATAATATGGCGAGGTTGATGTTTCTTATATTATAAATTTTTTTGACTAGTATTCATGAATTGATGTGAATTTCATCCATCCTATAGATGTATTGGGATTCATGATCTGGGAACATAGATAATGGTACCTCTTGGAGGACCTCACAAAGGGAGTAAATAATGGTGGAAGGATTGACTGTCACTTTTTCTAGAACTAGTGGGTTCACTGAGTCCAATGAGGCTTTTTATGGGGCCTAGTGGGGAGCCCCATAGGTCTCATAAATTTTCACTTCATTCCCTCCATTTTCCCATGTAATGGAGGTGACATGGAATAAAAATTATTTAAATTTTCTCATGTTTCCATTTTTAGATCTTTAACTTTTCTGGAATTTGTTTTTCTTTCATTGTGTAGTTTATGGTCTTTTCAGTAAGAAAAAATGGGCTTATTCCATTTTAATTCCATTGATATTGGATTTTTTGGATGATATCATGTGGTCAAGATGGTTTTATAAACCCAACATGAAAATATGGATGACGAGGCTTAATACCACACAAGTTGAAACATAGTTTAGGTTTAAAATTATTAGACCATTTCCATCCTAGAGTTACACAACCTTAGTGTGTAAAGAGGTATTGATGTTCAAAGTGGATTGGCGAATTCCAAAAACAAGTCATGGGTAATGTGTAAGTTTTTATCTAGGAATGATATAACAGATATAGTCATTTCTATGTATCCTGCTAAATGTTGAATAAATCCAAGAATGTTTCTATGTGGTGGAATAGTGGGGGGGAATCACCAAGGGTGAAGATAATTTTTATGTATTTATTTGAATAAAGGGGAAATATACTATTAAACCCCAAAGGATAAACAAACCAAATGTATATTCGGGTTCAGAGGGGTTTGGATGCACACCGTTTAATGTCTTGGTGCCTAGACAAGAAGTATACTAGTTTATAGTCCTAAGACATGGACCAGAGAAGGGGTATATTTGAAAACTAATTATCACATGGTATATATTACTAACATATTGTTAAGTGAGGGACATGTAGGCCTTATTAAAAAAACATCTCTAAAACTATTTTAACATAGTTTAAGTCCATTATTCTAAGACCAAAAGGATTTATACTAATATAAGGTCATAGAGATTAGACAAATGGGTGTTTTTATAGAAGGATACATTTGGAATTATAGTGTTTTAATTCCAATGATAATGGAGGTCCTAATTGAATCATTCCATGAAAACATCCCTTGGATAAATTTCATGCAGTCTCTCTCTTGATTCTTGAACCGTATGTGTGGTTTAGTGCATCTTGAATTTGTTGGGAGGAAACTACCAAAGTTTATAAGCCCAAATGAGTCATGATCAGTGTGGGAAACAAGGAATGGATTGGAGCCTCCATTATTGTAGGGGTGTGACCAACAAGGTAGAAGAGACGATAGGTTGAGAGATCCCCAAAAAAGATGAATTACTTATTTATTTTGTATGTATTCATGGAAGTGTGATACCAATGTTGATAAAATTTCACCATAATAAAGGAATGTAGAAGGGAAGTAGATTGGGACATATAAGATTTAAACCTGAATAGAGGGATTAGATAATGAAATAATTCTTAACATGTTTGAGACACAGGTTCCACAATTGCATTAGTCAAATATGGTGGTGAGAAGATATCATATCGACCGTTGGCCATGTTTGAATCATGAGGATGGTCACCTATTGAAAGTGATCCTTTTAGGCATCTGGATTGTATGGGAGGTTAACAATCTTTTATAGACAACATTTTTGTTAGGAGAGCCTATTTATATATAGAGGATAATGGGAATTCAAATCGACGATCACTCAATGTGTGGAGATGAATTGAGGTAATTCTTGGGTGGAGTTCAAGACACTAGATTCTACATTACCATACATTCAATCATGTCAATGAGAATATCTATGCGTAAGACTCAAAACAATTATCAAGGATGGAAGTCATGAAATAGGTCAATAATTGAGATATAACAAATATATGGTTAATGGGTGTCTCTACATATCTCATTTAATAGAAATCGAGCCCCAAATAGTTCTATAATGTGGTAAAATAGATGAATGACATCAACGGTGAAGGTCCTCTTAAGAGAAGACCAAAGTATCAGATAGTTTTTTTTCATGTAATAACAAGAGAAAATGTGGATTCTTAAATATTGTGGTTAGGACATTGGAATTTAAGTTTTATGTCATAAATTGAGGATGATATATCATCCAGTTCAATATCTTGTGACAAAGATAGTCTTAATGTTTTAGGTTATGTAACTAGTATGTTTTGAATAATCTCAGTCGGTTTATAACTAAGGTTATCATGAACATGATGTGGGAGGATAAGAGTGATGGGTGTGTAAAAATTCATATTTCTTATAGGGACATATAATTATCTTTAGGGAATAATGTATGGATTTAAACTAGTTTAAGTCTATATAGCTTGGACCGGTGAATGAGGCTCAACATGTTTTACGTCACAAATCTCAGACCAAAAAAGGGATCCTCCAAAAAGGTTCATGTAGCACCAAGTATTTCAAAACCAATTATTATAGAGGTAAAATGAGGCATTTTTTAAAATAAACACATCTAGGGTGAGTTGAAAATAGTTTAATATCATGATTAATGGACCATGGGTGGGGTGGGATGGCTTCTCTTGCTATTAATAATGAAACCAATGTGAATAGGGGTGTTTGGGACCAAAACCTAGAAAAGGTAGTCGCACATGGGAGGAATACTTTTCATCTGGGACTGAGATAGGGGGTATAAAAGTCAATATGTAACCCATGTAATGGGAATCAATCAACACATTGTTTTATAATACAAAATTTTAGGGAGATGATTCTGAGAATGTGGGTTATTCTATCTGGTGAGTACAAGGAGATGATTTTTTAGTTTATAATGTCCTACAAAAATATTATAGCTATGTAGTTTAAGGATATGTAGTGAGTACCAACATATCTATCCATGTGGTGTTTTGGATTTTGTACTATGTGGGTTATTTCAACTAGTTTATGGTCGTATAGATTAGACAAATAGGTTTTTTTACTAATTTATGATTTTGGATTTCAGAAAAAATGGTGTATGTCCTCAACAATATTTTTAGGAACAAAATACAAGTAACCTAATATGAAAAGAGGTCCAAGAAGTCCTTTCCACATGGAATCATCCTAGATAAAAGTTGTACACTATTTAATTTCATGACTCTTGGACCAAAGGTTTCTACCAGTTTAGGGTTATGGAGATTGGGAATATGGTTTTATATAGTTTAATGTCATGTGTGGAGGATATTTTCCTATTGTTTAATATAGTTCATCCAAGATGATTGGTTTCTCCGGTTTAAGGTCATATATATTTCACAGAAGATTTATATATAGTTTAAGGTCATGATGATCAGCCAAGGGGGGAGCTTCTAGGTTATGGTCAATGATCTTGTTCCAAAAAGGTGTTTTCTATAGTAGTTTTTATGGAAAAAAACATAGTAGGGAAATAACATGAAAGGATGTCCATGGATGCATTATTCCAAAAACAATTATAATTGAGTTTCACATAAATTAATATAATGATTATTAGACCAAAGGGAACATTTTTATTTGTAATGCATGTGTATATCAACCATAATTTGGAAGACCCTTCTAAGACTTCTAATCCAACATGATCAAAGATAAATATAGGAAATAAGAAGTGGTGAGTAGACTCCCTTGTCAAATGGGAGTGCATGGAAGGGGGAAAAAGGCACATGATTAGGAGGGTTCCAACAACACAAACTTAATAAACATGTGCGAATACATGTAGTTGTAACACCAGGGGTTTTAAGACTCCACTAGAACAAAAGGTGGTTGAAAGAAGTTAAATGAAAAAATCTAAAAACATTCCATGAAAGGAGGGAGAATAAAGGGTCGAAAAAAACTATTGATAATGTTCAAAACATAGGTTCCACAACCACCTATGTAGGGATGTGTCAGAAAAAGTCTGATTGACTTCTGACCATGTTCAAAATATCAGAATCTTCATTTTTCACATGTGATCCTTTGGGTTGTACACCCAAGATGGGTGGTGCGCTAGTTTTTCTGTACACCGTTACCATTACGAGGCCTTTTCAGATAAAGAGGATTATGATGATCTAAATAGAAGAAGGAATGAATTATGAGAGTGGTATATAATGGAATGTTTTGGGGAGAGTTATAAAACTATGGTATTTATCCCCCCATGTGCTCAATTGTTCTGAGTGGGAATGTGAGTGAGCGAGAAATTCCAAAGTTGAATATCCCTGAATTAGGTTAGTGACTGGGCTAATCCTAAATTATTAGATCTGATAATCTCTACATATTCCATTATAAGTAAGAATCATCAATATGTAGTTAAAAAAGTGGCATAGAAGTAGACAATTATCAAAAATGGGAACACTCTCTAATTAGAGTTCATGGTATCACATAACTTTATGTCATGAAATTGGGACATTGTACATGAAATTTAATATCTTACGGTGAGGAAAATGGTATGTCATGGTATTGAACATCTTATGTCATGGATGTTGTCTTATATTTTTATGTCTTGTGACTAGGATTTTGTCATTAAGTTCTATATCTTGTGACTATGAAGAAGGATGAAGAGTCACACAATGCATTTCTTAAGGTACCTGCCATTGGTGGGACATGTGATGAGCTCCCAATCCATGGTGATCAATGAGTATGAACCATTATAGAAGATATCATGAATGTTTTAAGGCCCTTCCCAATTGGAATCTATATTTGGGGAATTATTCCTAGGTATTATTGATTTAATTAGATCTCGTAACATATTTCCTTGAAGAAAGGATTGGAGGTGGTCCATTTTTTTGAATTCCATGGCCATCTGATTTTTATTCCTTTCTAGTTTATGTGGTGATTCAATAATTTTTTATTTGATGACATCCTACTTTTCGAAATGGACTTCATCTGTATTATTTGGATTCTGTTGATTGTAAATTCCCATTGAGAGCCTGGTAACTAAACCCCTTCAGTTAAAACATCACATATCCAATAAATTTGGTAGTATAGAACCACCTGGGAGGAATTTTAGGTTATCTTCTAATAGACCCAGAGATAATTAGAGATCTTATTTTGACCAGTAGTTTTGTTATAAATCGATATCTTCTTTAGGAAGTTAGAGAGGATTTTTTGGGATTCATCAATCAACACATTTTCCAACATGTGATAGAAAGAGGTGTTGTTGGACCAAATGATTTACTTGGAATATAACTTCTTTTTCTCAATAGATAGAAATTTAGTTACATTGTCTATGAGAATTTTATGAAAATTCACAAATTTATTGATGTTGTTAGACTTCACAAATTTGATCACACACAATGTTTTTACTTCACTGAGGGTGATAAATTCAGTACACGTTGAGATGACATTAGTGGAAAATAGAATGAACCTGAATTGTTGAGCCATTACAGGTTTTTATGGGTCCTTAATGTCAATTCCCCATTCCAAAAATGACTAATATTAATTGGTGGCATGGATAAGATCAGGTGGACGATTCCCAAAGTTGGAATGGATATGTCATGCATGATAGTTCTTGGTGAACTCAATGAAGTTATGAACCATGGTTACCATGAAGTACCCTAACCTATGGATCTAGTGGGATAGACTCAATATTACATTATGGGATCTCCATGACTAACATGAACCTATTAGATTATTTGATATATCTCATTCCATTGAATGATATAGAGAAGGACTCCATCAAAACCCCAAATCTACATGGTATTTTCAAAGAGGGATCCATCCTAGAGAATTTTTGTTACCACATGCTGATGAATTTTCTCATGATCATCTTATTCAAGAAGAATAGTTCTGTGTTGGAAATACTTGATGAAGGGAGTAATGGATTTAGGTTATTCTTCAACTATCAAGGAATTTGGCGACCTTACTACAAAAGTGATGATGATGAACTGGTTCACCTTTCAGTTCATTTTCTTAGAGGATATGGGGGAAATAACTCTTCTATGTGCCCTATAAATGACCATATTATCTTGTCCAAGAACTATAAGGTTTGTATCTAGGATTTACAAAGAATATTCTTGGACCGTATATGATTGGGGAACATGATTCACTCTCATATGAGATGGGAACTGGGCCAGAAGTTCATGATTTCTCCCAAATAATAGGACAAACTCTAGCTTCCAGGAGGCACAATCACCATTCATCTTCTTGATGACTATCTTGGAGTCTCCCTTTAGATATAGATGCATGAATTTAATATCATTGTAAAATTTTAGATCACTGACAATATCTTCATACTCATCTTTTTTATTAGTAAAACCATCCAAAAAATAATTTGGAGTTTGTCCCTTGATATATTTTTAGAGAAGATACATGATGTCTAAAAACTGAAGAATTACTACCCACCATTCCAATCACGTAAGGTAGTATGATTTACTTTAGTGGATAAAAAAATATACCAGCTATATCTAAGGTTACTGTGAGTGGTTCTGGAACTTCTAAACCCTGAATATCTAGCTAAATAAGATCTTATAAGTGGGAGAATATATGGTATTCATTTAGAAGATCATTAATTTTAGGTAGTATGGTATGTTATCTCTACCGTAATTGTTCTTTTGGGATAATAAAGAAACTGAGGGAACATTCCAGAAAATTCATGTAAAGGACCAGAAGTTTTACTTGGATGGGTGGAGTAAATAATAGAGGGTGTAGAAAATACTGGTTGATGTCTTCAAATTTGATATAGTATTTTTACCCCACTAATAATGGGTTTCATTCTTCATGAGTCTTGAAAATAGATTACACATTCTGTCCATATTCATGATGAATCATCGGTTGTAGGATATGTAACACTAGATGCCTCACAACATCCATAGGTTTTGTAGAGGTGGAATTTGTATAATAGCCTTAATAATATCCAAATAGATTTTGATGCCTATGTACCTGGAATTGAATATGAGGAACTTCCCATAGGTTTCCCCAAATAAAAACGTCAGGGGATTCATATTCAGGTTATGGTTTTGGAGGAAGTTTAACACTTTCTAAATATCATTAATTTATTTCCAATTTTGGAGGGATTTGACAACCAAATTATCCACATATAATCCCCCCAATTTCTTGAGGACTGTATTAAATATGTGGTTTATAATATGCTTTTAAGTAGAAAAAAAATTATTCAAATCAAACAACATAACATGGTACCAAATGTTTACCTAAGGTGCCCGTTGGTGCCAAAATTCATGCCAATTGAGGTATGAAAAAGGTTGTGGCCATTTCAAAGTAAATCTAGAGTCAAAATGGAATTAAAATCCTTCAAAAATATCCTAAAGGTTCTAGTTCATGAAGACCATCATAGGGTAGTTCCACCTCTATGATGGCGAGCATCCTTGATAGACCCTCTACGATTCTGACGAATCCAAACGCCTTCACGACGTCACACTCTATCTGCAACCCGTTCCGTGATGGTCGCCTCAGTGATCCCATGTGTGACTTGACAGACCCTCAGTGTGTCAAACTTTTCACCACCATACCTCTATGTGACATCACCTTTTATCTATGCCCATCTCTATGATAATCACTTTGACAAACCCTCTGCGAGTCTTACAAAGTTTGACACCTCCTGTTTGGATTCGTAGCATAAAATTATCTTCGTGGCACTTGGATTTTCTCCACGGTGAGTTCTACGACACCTACCGACCGTTTTTACCTGTAAATAGAAGGCTCACCCCCTTCAAACTATGTTCAGTCCTACCTTTCACCTTCCAAGCTCTCATTTCACAAGGACCATTGTGAAGTCGCAAGTGGATCACCAAAGGTACTTGGCCTCTACGAGTTGTGCCTCATTGTGTCCTTCATGGCCCCTGCCTATAGTGGGTATTTCCTTTGAGAAGGCTTATCCCCTTCAAAATGTAGGGATTATATTTAGGGTGCTCAAGGATTCACAAAGCATTATTCCTTTACGAAGACCTCTCCAAATAGAGAGAGCCTTGTTAATGTGAAGCTCTTCTTCGTTGAACACCTCCCTTCGCAATGCATCCATCCTTCATGAAGACCCTTTCCTTTGTAAGGACCATCCTTTTTGTAAATCACTAGAGGTTCATGAAGTTCATCCTCTTCAAGAAGAACCATTGATTCAAGAAGCCCCTTATTTCAATCTCTCCTTCTTTTCAAACCCCTCTCCCATGCAGCCCTCCAGGCTTGTACGAATTGATTTCAAGGTCCCCCAAGTGGTTCTTCATATTGAGTTTCTCTACCTTGTGCTTCTTCACATAGGAACGATAATGACTATTGCTTCTTAGTATAGCCATGCTAATGTGGAACCATTAATGGATAACTCCACAACACCCAATTCAAGGAGTTTCTTGTGCATTTTCTTTCCTATTTGCGGGTTGGTACATGTTATGAAAGTCCTAGGGGAAAGGGGCGAGTCCTCAATGCCTGAGTTTCATGATTCTAAACTTCTAAGAAACCACACATCCTCCTCACATGATGTTTAACATTGACCACCACTTGAATTAAAAGCCTGATAGGACCATGAACGGATGGGCACTAACACCCTATCACTCCTCATATCCTACTGCACTTTGTCACCATGTGTGCTACAAGAATCCTTTGCATATGCCCCGACACACCTTGGTAGGGTTCCCATTGTATGATGTCCATATCTTCCTTGTAGATCTGGTCCCCCTCCTATAGCTTCCCAATCTTCCTCTCTCAGGGGTTCTAGCCATGCATAAGCCCCACTCTACTCCTCCTTGACACACCTTTCATGACAAGACTGTCAATACAATTACAGCCTCTTGTTTCTCACACCGAGAATGACTCACATGGTCTTAGAGTAAGCATCGATCCCGGAATCCTCCATTGGAGACCTTAGCATGTAATCCCAACTCCCATATCTAACAAACTATGTGGACTTAGATTCTATATCTTGGGTATACATAAGAATCCCCCCTGATGGTCACGCCCATCACCCATCAGTCTCGAACACTTCATGTAAGTTCACCCTCGTCCCACATGACAGTAAAATATATCCCCTTTCATCCCACATGATGTTAAACTGTATGATTTAAAACTATTTGGGTTTTTATCCCTATCTCCTAGACCGGGAATGTAGGAAGCCTCCCTGAGGTTCAACCCAAAACACTGGTATTTTATGGCATCCAATTTGTTTGGATCCACTTTCCTGGTCTGCCCCTTAGTGGTATCAGACCAGTTCCTGGGCTGTCTTAGTGTGTAAGTCCCATACTCAATACATAATCCTCCATCCAAGAGTGTCCCTATTTTGTTGGGTTGCTAGACATGCGTAAGCACCAACATATCTTTGGTTTGTTGTCCTTTTTGTAATCCTTGATTCTATGCCCCATTCTTAAACTACATGGAATTTTATCTTTTTCCTTTTTAAGAAAGGTATGTAGGAATCCTCCCTGAGGTGTAAGATCACCACCCACTCCTCATCCAGGTCTCTCCCTAGAGAATTAATGTCTCGATAAGATCATTCCTTAACCCATTGGTTTCATTTCATTTGGGTCCCTATCCATGCGCCCATTCGAACAAGCCACTTACTCAGGTGACTCATTTCCTCATTTCAGAAAAACATGAACTTTGATTCCCTGCCACTGCGATGCATAGGAAACCTCCCTGAGGTTCAATCCCAATATCATCACCTTCACACCAGCTCTTGGTTCCATCCCCATTCATTCACCATTTGACACTTCATCCATATCCATCCCCATTTCACCCAGGCCACTAAATCCTACAAAAATCATGTCATCCATATGACCATCTAACAACATATACCCCCCATTCATCTCACTTCTAATTTCACTACCCAGGACGCTAACCACGCGCAAGCCCCGACATTATTTAGGGTTGTTTTCCATGATGTATACACTGATTCCATGAATCATGATCTCGATCTACATGGGTTTTGATTCCAGTCTCTTAAAATGGGTACATCAGAAGCCTTCATGAGGTTCAATACCATCTAATGGTAAACCTTGGTGTCCCATTTTTAGGACCCACTAACCTCTGATCCTCCATTTTTGGTGTCTAGATTTGCATTCATAGTGTGAAATATTCCCATTTGTAGGACACACCATCCTAGGTTCATCCATATTAGGCATTCAGATCCATCCATATGGTAAAATATTTGGGTTCTCTATCCTAGGGATGTACCCATCGGATCCAATTTCATAACTATTCTAGTCATTATGATCCATCTCTACTAGATATTAAACTCATGACATACCCCGTGTTAAACATGGGAAGCTGAGGAAAGCCCCTAAAACATGCCACTAGCAAAATATTCTGTACATTAAACCTAGAATACCTATGGATTCTGTGCCCTCGAGATTCCATCTGATAAGGGAAAATCTAGGTATACCCGATTTTCAACATCCACACATGCTAGTGTTTATCAACATGACTAATCTCCAAACCGAAGGTCGCTATCCTAACTTGAAACCTTTGGAATGTCATCAATGAAGTAGAATAGTTAACCGGTGTTAAAAAAATATGGAACCAAGAAGAGTTTCAGGAACAACATTTTAATATTTAAGGGTTACCCGAACTAGGTGACGAATTCCGAGTAGGAATCCATGGAAGGGGAGACCAAAATCCCATCATCTTGTTTTGATCAAGGAGAAAACATCCCTATAGAGGAAAAAGATGTCTCATTGTTTTAGAAGGCGTGAATTTGGGGTAATAACACGACCCGTCTATCCAAAGCATCCTATAAACACAATAGGAAGAGTCATGCCCCTGCAAAAAACCGTTAGAAACATTAATGGTGAACCCAACGTGAAATTATTCTCCTCAATATAGGGATTATTAGTATTTACAGAATCAACATATGAGTGTGTAACTAGATCCATCTTTTTGGTGAGAGTTCCTGCTTGGAAAATATTGGGTCTGACATGAGACTCACTCAGATTTTGGTAGTCAATCATTGGGCATCCCGGTCTGCGGCATTTTCAGTGTGGTTCTTTATATCTAGATATGGAATGTTGAATGGAGTTAGGGAACTGGGAATTTCTTTACAACTACCTAAACTGATGGATAAACCTTCCTATATTTATTGGACCCAACCTATAGCTACAGGAAAAAAATAACCTATTGCTTGTAGTTGTAGGGGTAGGGGAGGGGAAATACCGATGCAGATATCCTGCACAGCTCCACCTCCACCACGACATCATCCAGTACCACAACTATAGGGCGATCACACCCCATATCACCTTCTGAAATTGTACAAAGGAGGGTAATATAAATTATTGTCCATCGATATGAACATGAGGAGTCATCCCGACGAGGGATATGTCCTATCATGATATGGAGGCCTCATAGCCCTGCCATTACCACCGCCCCCAAGGTCGGAATGGGGAGATGTTTCTCTCCACTCCAATTTTCAATCATTACGAGAGAATCTCATTGGAATGATATTTGGACTCCCTCCCTTTAGCCAATGAAGTAAGGGGTGCCTAAGTCCTACCATTTATGACTTTGGCCATGAATCCACCAAGGAGTGATCCAACCTGGCCGCAGGAGCGCAACCAAATGATCCTTTAGACTGAGGAAAAGGTGATCCCTACCCCTACATAGCTGACCCTATCCTGGCTAACCCGATGCCAATATCAGGTGAAAGCTCATGAGGATACCCACTAGAGACATTATATTCTACGGATTCAGTGACCTGAGCCACCAATGACATGTGATATCACCTCCCTATTCCAATAGAAGAGAGAGACCTCTACACTCGATCAACATTGAGGCCTCAACCACCCCATAGGTAGGCTGGGTTGACTCTGCTGGTCGCCAACACAAGAAGCAGTTGTGGGGAGTCTCCTCATGATGATTAAATTCAGTATGGAGGGCCACCCCATACCCACAATCCCAGGCATTGGGTATTCCCCAATATTTTAGGTCTTGAACGTGATGTTCCTCCTCGCATCATTAACAATAAAAGCGATGTAACTCCCCACAGAGGCATTAATCCAATCAATGGTCCTCCTCGACTTGTCACCCATCAGTGTGGTGGTCCTCCCCATGTTTTTACCAACCCCAATGGAGGTCCACCCTTTGTCCCATTTGTCATTTTATTGGGTGATCACCACAACCCATCTCATCGAAGGGGAAGTCCTCACTGCAACATCAACCTACATTGAGGTCCTTCCAATGTCAAAAATATACCCTTCCCTGAAGAACTATCTCAGTGCAGGAGTGTGGGTTGCCACCGCCAAAGGAATAATATTGAGAAGGGAAAAATAATGGTCAAACCCATATTCTCTTTAGACTCTGAGGATGAGTATGAATTGATGGAAGATCCCTCACCCTGATCCTCTGTATCGAGGTCTATGGTAGGAACTCGACATATCAGCTTTTTCCTCCCAGAATATGAGATTGATTGGATCCCTGGATCCCTCCGCAAATACATACAGGAGAGGGAATATTTGGCTCCTTTCTAGGGACTTTCTATACAATCATATCTATCATCACCAGAATCGTTCTCTACTTCGAAAAGAGATCACATAGAATTGTTATGGGGACTGAGCAATGATGAGACTAAGCCTGATCCAACCTCAATGACCAGCACACCAGTGCAAGAAGCAGTGGTCAGTACCCCATTCTATAAATATTTGGTGATATAGTCAGTGAATTCCCAGGGAGGCAGCCCAAGATGTAGCGGTTTGTCGTCTTGTGTGCCATACTCTTCATTGAAAAGTCTACCACTGCAACGGTCTACGTCAGTTCCATTACTGGTCCTGTAACTACCGCCATTCGATTAATGGGTCAACCAAGGGCTGCATCTTGAGTTTTAGTTGAGATGTTTGTGGGACATTCTCAGAGTGGACTATCTCCCTGAGTGGTTCTGGCCAATTTCCACTGCAAGAATCAATTTCTTAGAGTCCCTCACCCACAATGAGGTTGTGTGCTTCCGATGAAACTTAGGGAAGATGAATTTCTATGCCCATCATCGATAATTAGGTTACCATAAGATCTAGGAACTCTTCAATGACATTGTCCAGCAGTGGTTCCTGGTTGATTGGACTACACTCCCTATTGATCAACACCTTGCATCTCCTCGTTGTCATCGGAGTCCCCATTAACAATGCGTCCAAAGATTTACCATTCCTTGTAGAGTTATTAAGGATGATTCCCACATGTCTAGATCCATGCCTGGGGGTAGTATGCTACCCTGTATTTCAGTACAATCCTACACCAACCTGGGTCACCTAGTTATATCAAGGATATGCCTTCAGGAATCTTCACAATAAACATTGTCATTCATGATATATACCTAGAAGGGGGCATCAACATAGGGTATGGAGAAGATGATAACCCCAATGGGATAACACAACTCCAGGAAGACCCTACCATTATCTAGACTCCCCAACAGAGGCTGACCCTTGGCATTAGAGAACACAATGAGTCATTGCCTTTGGTTCGAGATCTTAATAAAGGAAAATCACATGCCCAGAGAGTCAAGCCCTCTAACCAGTATAATTTAGTGAAAAGGAGGGATGAGGATCCCAAAGATACTTTGTTGCTCCAATTTCTCATAGAACTGAGAAGGACTGTTGAAGAACCCGTCACTAAGCATGCCACGGAATGACGACCAGATTATGGTGATCCTTGGTATGATCCCAACCATCCTCCACCAGGGCTACAGGGGCACATACAACGCCCCCCTCGGAGAATTTCCCCTAGGTGATCTCAAAAAAATTTCCCATCTAGATAGGGTAGAGGCCAGTTTTTATAGAAAAAGTCCTCGGTATGCATCACCAAATCCACCAGAGCAACACAAAAACCTTCCTAAGGACCCAGATCATGTTCCACTGGCCACTTTTCAGGTACCACTGGATACTCTATAGGTTCCTCAAGTGGCCCCTCTGGTCATTCCACCAGAAGGTCGACAATCCACTAAACATTCTTACCACATTGAAGAACATGCCAATTATTTGATAGTTAATTATTCTTTCCAAGATAGGAATCCTCATCAAGATAATCCAATGTATACATTTATCACCTGCCTCTAGGATCTTCAAACATGAAAGGTGGAAACCCTGGCTCTTATAAAACCATATCTTGCATGGGTAGATGATATGTCAACACCCCCAAGCTTCATGAGTCCTAAATTTAGCACATTTCATGGGATGGATGATCCACTGCAGCATATAGACCACTTTATTTCAAGGTTCGGATCCATGCTTGGAACTTTAGTGAACTATGAAGGATCTATTATTCTGTGTTTCGTATAGACACTAGAAGAGCCCGATTTTATCTCATACAACATGTTACCCATTGGTTCCATTACTGGTTGGGTGGATATCCATAGAAGTTTTCTGTATCAGTTCAGTTCCCCCACCTATCAGACTAGTATTTATGACCTCTTAAAGTGAAAGAAAATTCTAGATGAGAGAGTTGCAGACTTTGTCATCAGAGGGAAGGGCCTCACATACTGAATCGATATGCCTCTAACTCATGTACAACTGCTAACAATGTGAATAAGTAATTTGAAGACTGAACTGGTTACTTCTCTCATCACTCAGAACTTTCCTTGTGTATTTTTGGATTTCTATGACAAGGATAAATTCATAGAATAATCCTTACTGTAAGCTAATAAGGAACGCCCATTTCCTACAGTATCTCTTGAAAGATGATCTGCTAAGGCCGAGACTGCTGTGTTTGTACATATTGAGGCCCCTAGAAAGCTAGAACTATTACCGAGAGAGCCACTTCCATAGCCGCACAGAGGTCTATCTCCTTAGGCTTGACCTCTGACTAAGAATTTCTCCCCTTAGAATTGGTAGGCACCACCGCGTAACACACCATTACTGTCTTGGTGACACAACTAGGTTCTACCTCCTTGCTAGTATCCAAACCTTTGTCAAGGCCAAGCTCCCAAAGTCCCTTTCTCGGATAAGAGAAACCTGACCACTCATTCAACAAAGCTCAGGTCCCCAGATATTTCTAGAGTGCTTTGGACCATGTAATCCTACAATTTATGGAATATATTAGGCCTAAAGGGGCAGATATCACTGATCACCCAAATTACTACCCCTATCCTTGGTTCCTTGGACACAATCTCAAGAATTATGGTGTGATCAATGGATGGCTCCAGGACCAGGCTGATAACAATATAGTCATATTGGGTCCTGTCCTGGCATAGGTTAGATGTATGTTTTCAAATCATGATAGATACATGGAGGGTGAAATGAAGGAGGTCACTGGTCACGGGTCTTAGAAGTATGAAGATTAGATAACATGCAAGGATGTTTCCAGTTCCCATGGTATTATTTATGCCCCTTTGCAACATCCAAATCCTTCTAAAGATTTTGTGATACCCCTAGCTACTACTTCTGCATTGAAATCTCAACTTTCACCATCTCGGTAGAGAAGGCGCCGACGACAGAAGGAGAAACAAAGCCCCCAACCGATACCAAATCCATCCCGTACTCTTGGATATTTTCTGCCCTCACGGAAGATGATTCACCCAAAATAAGCTCAGAAATGGAGGGTTCCTTAAGTGATGATTAATAGCACATCTCAAGGAACACTGTTGATCTAGTGGACCCATACATGGTCCCTGAAGATGAGGAATGTCCAATAGATGCTCTTAATGTCCCGTAGCTATCAGTGTTGATGAAACTGTGGATATGTGAACCGTCAATGTGCATTGGCCAATGCTTCTAACTGAGGCGTGAACACCAACGAGACCATAAAACAGGCTTAGTGCATGAATCAACATGCATAGTACTCTCACACTATTTCATTAGACACACGTCCTCGACTGTTTGTGTTGCTCGACCAAAAAGATCCATAATGACGATGCCATGATCATCCACGTATAGCTATGGCCATGCCACAGTCTTCTGAAAATCAGCTGGTAGTCATTGTACTAGATTTATCTAGTGAGAAGTGGGATACCCCCATCACCAGCTAAAATCTTTCGAACCCACCTAGAGAATCCACCATACCTCCTGCTATAGAGCAACCACCCATTGGAAAAAATATGCACCTAACACAGAAGTATGATGTGATCAAGAACCTTTCCAACATTCCTACGAAACTCTTGATTTTTGAGGCTCTCTAGTGGTCTGATGATTTTTGTGAAGCCCCGGTAGAGGATTTGAGGCCCCCTCCAATTTAAAATAGAGGTAGTGGCCATAG
Organism: Viscum album; assembly: GCA_963277665.1. NCBI lineage: Eukaryota > Viridiplantae > Streptophyta > Magnoliopsida > Santalales > Viscaceae > Viscum > Viscum album. The sequence goes on from OY728139.1 coordinate 294,864,494, forward strand.
AGGCATTCTGTTCTGATGAGGTCAAACTTGAAAATTTTCCGTCTATCATCTCCCTCTAAAGAGAAGATGAAGGTTCACCTATAGAGGGGCGAATCCACCCACTGTAAATCACTATTCAGTTCAATGGAATGGAAGCCTATTGGTGTCTCATCGACACAGGTTCTGGGGTCAATCTCATCTTGATCCAAACACTCCACAAGCTAGGGATATTTGATGTAGATCTAAATCCATTTTTCATGAAGATTCAAGGGTATGGAAGAACCAAGTAGACACATGTTGAAAAACTCCACTTGAAGACCCGATTATGTGACCTGATTTCTAGGATAGAGTTCATGGTTTTCTTGTAGGACACTGCCTACAATGAACTGATGGGTATACCTTGGCTATATCTGCATCCGGGAATCTCATCCTCATATCACAAATTCCTCAATTAATCCCTTAATGGTAGTGTGGGTGTTCTCCATGGTGATGTGTCTCCCTTGGACTTCTGTGAATCCCTACACATAGATTTAGACTATTATAGGAGTAAGGAAAAGAATGTTCAGTCCAACAAGGTTGAGTATACTACCATTGTGGCGCACCCATGTGTAGACCAGGATGTTACATACATTATCCTAATTCACTGATTGGAGGCCATGGCCCCAAACATGGGACACTAATTTTTTGCCTTTGGGACAATGGGAATGTTCATTCCTAGGTGCAAGGAACATAAAAAGATCACATTGTAATCCTACACGAATCAGGATTGGGTGATCCCGTAACCCCTTACCCATATAAGGTATCATGATGTTCACCCCATGGAAATAGTACAATGTCAAACATTCTTGTTCCGCTAGGCTAGGTTGGACCAGATCAAGCCTACGGGCCACTACATCTTTGATATTATCAATAATGACACATTGGGTGAAAGGCCAAATGAAATCAGATCAACATCTTTTGTCTCCATTATTCCAATATCATAAGAGTCCCTGAATAAATATTCCATTATCGCTCATGTCGACAGTAACATTCTGTTGAAATCAGCCACCTTAGATGAATTACCCCGGTCGATGGTCATCTTAATGTGGAAAATAAAGATTATTTGGTGGACACTACTCCTAATTTTAAATAATTTGTCTCCACCACTATTGATGAGTTGGTATAGGTTCTCCTCAGCAATGAGAGAAAACTGAAACCAATACTAGTCAGCACATCCATGTCTGCAGAAGAGCATCAACAATACGTGGGTTTCCTAAAGCAGCATCAAGATTCATTCACCATGAGGTATAGCGAGATGGAAGTACTGGGCCCTCAAGTCACCGTACACCACCTTGGTCTCCCAATAAACCATCAATGGTTCAAATAGTCGCCCATAAAAATTAACCCTTCTCACAGTTCCATGGTTGAGGACGAAGTAGGTAAGCCCATTAAATCCAACTTCATTAAGGAAGTATGTTACCAAAAATTTCTATCCAAGATCATTCCCTTATAAAAGTGGGAAATAATGATAAGATTTTGAATAGACTTCAATGATCTCAAAAATCAATATCTAAAAGACAATTTTCCCCTTCCTGTGATAGTGCTGTTGGTTGACGCTACCACGAGATTCCAAGCTATCTCCTTCATGGTTGGGCATTTCAGATATAATCTAATCTAAATAGCCCCTGAGGATAAAGAGTCTACCACCGTAAGATATCCACAAGGTACCTTATATTACTATGTAATTCCTTTCAGTTTGAAGAATGTATGTTCCACATATCAGCATGTCATGAACCACATATTCATGCCGATCCTCGGGACATTAGTGGAATTCTATGTGGATGATTTGGTGTTAAAATCCTGCTAGCATTAAGACCATATTAGAGATCTTAATATAGTGTTTGGATTCCTCTTCTCCCTCCTATAGATGAACCCCTTGAAGTGTGCCTTTGGTGTTACGTCTTGAAAGTTTATTGGATTTTTCTTCAGATGTTGAGGCATCGAGATCGATCTAGAGAAGATCAAGTCCATCAGTTAGATACTGCTTATGAGCAACATTTGGGAGATCCAAGACTTTCAATTCCACTTAGCCTATGTATGCCGACTCCTTGAGAATCTGACCATCAAATATAAGACCTTTTTCCAGTACATGAATATGGTGCCGACTAGAAGTGGAATGAATAATGTTAGGCCACTTTTGAGGAGATCATGAAGTAATTTCTATATCCTATAGTTCTTATGACACCCATCTCCGAAAATCTGTTATTCCTTCATGTGACCACCCTAGAATGGTACCTCAGTTCTATTCTCACCCAAAAGAACAAACATGGGATAAATAATAGTTTATACTATCTCAGTCGCATGCTCATTGATACAGAGACCGTATATTTATCTACCGAGAAGATCTATCTCATGCTGATATTCATAGGCTAAAAATTATGGAAATTACTGAAGCACCATGATATATAGATGGTATCTCACATAGAACTGTTTAATTATATTCTTAACTACCACATGTTGATAGGGCATCTAGCTCGGGGGTTAGTGATCCTTCAGTAGTTTGATATCATGTTAATTCCACAAAAAGATATCAAGGTTCAGGTGCTAGAAGACTTTCTTACTGCCCATCCAACCCCTGCAGATCAGTCTCTAGATCATGATTTCCTAGATGAGGGAATCCTACTAGTGGATAAAGATGTTACTTGTTGGTAGATGAACTTCAACGGTGCCTCGTGAAGCCCTACCTGTAGAAGAATCAATGATCCCATGATTAAAAATGTGGGATTTGGTATTGTCCTCACCATTATTTCATAGGATATCCTACCCTATTCATTCTTGTTTTCATAAGGCTACACAAACAATGAGGGGGAGTATCATCCCCTCATCATAGGTCAAAACCTAGCCTTCGAGATTGATGTTCCCCACCTACGTGTGAATGGAGAATCTGATATAGTCATCAAGGAGATCGATAAAGACTACATCATTTGGAATTTATAGCTTGTACCCCTATTAAAGTGCAATCACCAGTTAATATTCCAATTCCCTTCCCAGCCTAAGGTCATTCATGTTACTCGATCACAGAATGGTCGAGCCGATTCCATGGCCAGCCTTACCACATCTCTTGTATAGCCTGACTAGGACGATTTGATCATCCATGTGTCACATCAAAGAGTCATCACTCACGTTAGTCCATATGATGGTGACATCATGTAGGTAAGTCATCTTACCACCGGTGGATCCACATAACCTCTAGGCCCTCTTTCTATAGTAGAAGAGACACCTTATTGGACAAATCGTTTCCTCAAGTACCTCCAACACGACAATATCCCAAAAGATAGAGTCAAATGTGAGTGAACCCATCATCTCATAGCCCAGTTCACTATTTAGTGTAGTCCCATCCATGAGAAAATACTCTATAGATGTGGGTTTGATGGAATTATCCTCCATTTCATTTAGGACTACAAGATTTCCAAGGTTTTAGGGGAAGTTCATGTCGGTTCCTATGGATCTCATCAGGTAGGGTTGAAACTCTCTCATTTGATCTATTGGTTGGGTTACTTCTAGGACCCCAATGTCAATGAATGTATCAAGTTCTCCAAGAGGTTCCACACATGCCATGTATTGGATAATTTTGTGCATCATCTGCAAAAGACTCTTCATACAACAAAGTACTCTTGGCCCCTTGCAGTCTATGGGGATCGATGTTGTGGGACCATATCTACCAGCAACAACTCTCCAATGCAGGTTTATCCAGACCACTAGAGATTTCTTTTCCATATGGTAAGAGGAAATTCTACTAAATTAAGTCAAGGCTTGTTCTATCATTGATTTTGTGAGCTCCAATATCATCCACCGATTCAGAGTCCCTCATATCACCCTCACCGATAATAGTACCAAATTACACGTAGCCGATATAAAAAATTTTTGTGCCAAGTATAATATATATTATAATCATACCTCTCACTATCGTGTGAAATAAAATTTTCAGATTGAGGCATTCAAAAAATCCCCCTCTAACATCTCACAAAATATGGTTGGTTCGAAAAAGAAGAGTTGGCTGGAAAAACTTCTTAATTCTCTTTGGGATAACCAAACTATGAAACATAATTCCACCCATGTGACCCCATATTCAATGGTGTACAAAATAGAGGTGGTACTTACCATTGGGATTTAGTTTTTGTTACATTGCACAACCATCTATGCTAAACAAACATCAAAAAAGGTAGAAAACGTTCATCTAGATGAACTGTAATCTCTCTATGAGAACATTATTCATTACTTGCACAATCTAGAGAGGCAAAAACAACAAGATAGACAGAGCTTTAAATAAGAAATTTCGTCTCTGTTCTTTTCTTCAAGGTGAAAAGATATTTCCCCTTAGAGCACTAATGATACTAGGTAGGATGCCACCAAGTTGGGACCCAAAGGGGAGGGGCCTTATATCATTCACAAGGTAAACCCCAACAATGCATACTCTCTAGTCACCATGGATGGTGAGCGCATTACTCCCCCACCAATGCCATGTCTCTCAAGTAGTACTTTGCAATTGTGAACCATCATCCTGCATGACTATAAACTGAAAACTTTTAATACACCTTATGGTCTGATCACTATGACCATAAACTCTTATCTTTTCCAAACTTACCACACTAAAAAAACTACATGATCCTTCCTTTTCATGATGTACGATTACCCAACACCCTCATCTTTCTTGATGATAAAATACAAGCGGTAAACATATCCCATGGTTTGAGCTCTACAACCTTAAACTAAGATATACCTCTTCCTTACCCCAAAACATTAAACTAAATAGGTACAACCATGATTCATGCATGCCTTTCATTTGGGTCTCAATCATCTTTCACATCAAAAAAGAACCCCATATGACCTGGTATCATGCCACCTTGGCTGACCTACCATTCTGGGCCAATGATTCATAGGATCTCAAATGAAAATTTGATATAAGTCCCTTGTTGTGAATATGGAAAACGTTTGATGTTCAATTGTTTGTTATCATTCACAGTAACAAAATATGTATACTATATTGTGAACATGGTAAGAAGTTATCCTCTCTTGTTATCACTATCCCCACGGTGTCCCAAATATCAGGAGTAGTGATTTATGTTTTTTTGGTCTTCTAGACCACACACACAACATTAAATAGGGAATCTACAGTCCAAGCTCTACAACCTTAAACAAAGATATTTTTTCATCCTTACCGCATGACGATAAGATTCACAGAATTTCAAGAACTATGTTCAGATTGATTTCCATTCTTATGGGATAAATAATAATGCCCAAAAATTTTGTCCTCATGTCTAGCCCTAGGTATCACAGATTCTGCCTTCCTTCTAGCCTCTCGGCCTAAGTATCCCAAGAGCAGGTGGAACAATGTGGACTTCTTTTTTCCCCATTCACATCAAGCTTACAACTAAAACGTCATGTATACCCTTCAGGGATCTTTCCTTTTTACCTACTTCCTTACTGTATGAAATTTAACTGCATGATATTCTAGAACTATGTATTGCTTGATTACCATCCTTTTGGGATACATAATAATTCCTAAACATTTTTTCTTGGGGTCCACCCCAAAAAATATTTCAACCTCCTTGGTTCCCCCTTGGGGTTTAGTTCTCTTTGAGGGTTTCACAAGGTGTGGTGTGAGGTTATTTAGTCCCCATTCACGTCAGGTTAATAATTGATTTACCATGGGACCCTCCCTCCAAACATCTTCCTTTCCTATACAACCACACCATATGAAATTAAACTTCATGAAATTTCATGAAGTATATATAGCTTGATTCCCATAAATATGGGATACGTAGGAATGCCCAGCCATTTTTTCTTTGGGTCTAGCCCAATGTTCCCCATTTTCGGTCTTACATCATGAAATTCCTTCTAAAATCTTATGATGTGGTTCAGACTTCTTTTTTACTCATTCATGTTAGGTTTACTATATCCACACCATGTGCCTCCATTATGAATACCTACCTTTCTTCTACGTCCTTACCATATGACATTAACCTACACGACATTCCCATAACTACAAGTGGCTTGATTTATACCCCTATAGGACACATAGGAATTCCTGAGTGTTTTGTCTCCGGGTCTAGTCCAGACTCCAAAAATTATCTATTTTTGGATTGTGTAGTGTGGCATCTGGTCTTCTTTTATCCTCATTCATGTCAGGTTTACAACAACCTAACCATATACCACCTATGGGATTTCATCTTTCATCTTCATCTGTACTGCGTGAAATCAATATGCATGATATTTCATTACTGCATGTGGATCGATTCCCATCCTTATGGGATATGTAGGAATGCCCGGATATGTTTTCTTCATGTCTAGACTCATGTTCATCAACCTACTTTTTCCCCTTTTCTTCAACTCATCTCCTTGAGTCATCCACTCTTAACATGACCCCAACCTCTATTATGCCACGCCAATTTTCTTATAAGCATCAAGGTTTAGGACTAATAGTGTTGGATTCTGCATGTACATTCTTTGGTTCCATTCCCATGCTTCATGAGTCCCTTTATTTCGGTTTCTATAATATTTCACATCTGAAAGGCGCCCTGAATGGTATGGATGCTCAAACTTATAGCCTGCCTACAATTTTGGGCCAATATCCCATAGTATTTTGAACGAAAATTTGAGATAGGTTCCACTTTTTGAATACAGTCAGTGGTCGAACCTCAGATGTATGATCCTACTTTAGGTTACACGATATTAATGTTATGCTTTGAATATAGTCAACAATTATCCTTGACCATTACACCAACCCCATTTCCCCCAAAATATTAGTTTTGTGATTCACACCCCTTTCCATTTCATCATGTTTGGACAGATACTAAATACTCATGGTGTTATTAATCTGTGCACCATTGCACATTGAGAGGATGATCCAACATCATGGGGTCATCCATGACTGAACACCTTCATTCCCTACCGTGTTATTCACTATGTTTTATAGATTTTTTCTACCCTTATTTCCCACACTGAGTATGACTCATGTGGGATTAGAGAAATGGGTAAGGTTTTCACCCTCATGGAAGAATCACACTTCCATTTGGTCTGATATCTAAGACCATAAACTAGGATATCATGCATCGTTATCATATGACATTAATCTATGACTTTACATCCAAGTTGGGTACTGATAAACTACCCAGCTATATGATGTATTCATATGAGAATACATTGCCACTTTGGAATTGGCCCTCTTCTATTCCATATTTCAGAACTACGTGTGGATTGATTTTCACCCCTGTGAGATATGTAGTGATGTATGGGTACTTTATCTTTGTGTCCAGCCATAGAGTCATGCACCATTTCTCCCATTCTTTTCTAGGGTTTTCCTTTTTGTATAGGTGTATTTTGGTGTGGAATTTGTGTGTCCTCATTCATGTTGGGTTTCCACATGACACTATACTACTCCTCTCCACCCCATATGGTCCAAAATCTACATCCTTTAAACTAAGACTTCCAATATCCTAGTTTTCATGACGTTAAACTGCGTAATAATTATGATTTTCCTTTCCTGAGAGGATATAGCTTATTTTAGTATTGGCCATTCACTATACCATCTTCAATAACTACATATGGATTGATTCCCACTCTCAGGGGATACATAGTGATGCCTAAAATGTTCATCTATGGTCTAGCTGTAACCCCTTTCATCTTCCTAGCCTCTTGGACCTAGCCCCCTTTCATGAACATGGGATGTGGCATGTGGAAATATTTTGTCCTCATTCACATCGGGTTTTTGTTCCACGCCAAATGTTTCTAATTTGGGGTCACAACATCCATATCGTATGATGTTAAACTACATGGAATTCTAGAACTATGTAAGACTTTATTCCTACCCTCACTGAATTCATAGGGACACTCAGGTATCTCACCTTGGCCTAGCCACAAGTTTATTAAATCTTTTGGGTCTTTACCCCTAATTATGGTTCAAGATCTATGAACCTAAACTAGGTGTCCCCCATTCTTGTAACACAACTTTAAACTATTGACCGGGGCCTAGAAAATATGACTTTAACTATGTGTAACATCCTGACTATTTGATGCTAAACTATTTAATGCATCATCCTCATCTCTATGAAATAAATCTATAAGGTATTTTTGGTCCTCATGAGAGAGTTCCTATATAGAAATAGGTTTGATTCTGATTTAGGCCAACCCACGCACCCAATGCGCTTTCATCATGGTGGCATAGTTTCAAGAGTGTTGAACTTCATTCAAATTAACCATCACTCCATTTCCATGCTTTGTGTGCCCTATATTTCAGATCCTCATCCTATTCCACATATGAAGGCCCCTGACAGTACGGATGCTCAGTCTTATGGATCTGATACTATTCTGGGCTAATGTTCTAGAAGATATCAGACAACACATTGAGTTTTGGCCCCATGTTTTTAATTCAGTCATAGATTTTTCCTCTTTGTTTGTCCCCATTTTGGGCTAACATAATGTGGATTCTATGTTATGAACATGGTCAATGGTTATCCTCTACTTTAATTCCACCCTCACTACATTCCAAATTCTAGGTATCAAAATGTAAACTTTTCATTCCCATTTTTTAGAATTGATTCCAACACCCCTAGCGTTATACTTTTTATGAGTTAGAGCATGTCAGGAAAGAAAAATTTAGCTGTTCTGAGAACCATATTCTCAAATTACACCCCCTATTTCCTCCCAAATACTTTGAGTGGTCATTCAAACATATGGTGTCTATTGAAGGGCTGGTGCTCTCATATTCAATGTGAATAATTATGTATTCATCCCTTGTTTCTCACACTGGGCATGGCCCATGTGATCATAGTGATTGATCATTGTTTTTTTCACAAAAATGATTGAGATATAGTAGTCAATGTAGGTAACGAGGCTCATTCATGAAACCTAAAATAAAAAAGTAGAAATAAAATTGTGTTTGTAAGTTCATAAAAAAGACATCCCCTAAATATTTTATTCCTCAAGGGAGTTCCCCAGTTCCACTATTTACTTGCATGTGGCTTCTTGGATTCCTTACCTCCTCTTGAGATCCACTACCTCTCCAGCATCCATAAGGTGATGTTTTTCTACTCGTCTCTATGTTCAGACCCACTTATCTTGATGTTCTTCCACATGATGGTTCACTCATGTCAATTTTTTTGGGATTCTTCCAGTTGAGCCTCTTGAAGTTTGGGAATCCTTGTCATTTTGGTCATAGATTTGAAGTGCTCTATTATCTGTTCAGTAATGTGTTGGAGTTCCTACTCAACCTCTTAATGTTTCTGAGTGTTTTGGGACTTCTTTCACAACCAAATGACATCCAACTTATGGATAGTCTCCTAAAACTTTTTAGCAATGGTAATGTTGAATGGTAATATGAGGGCGTCATAAATACACTCCTCCAGTGCATAGTTTGTGCAATCCGAGTTGAAATTTTCCCATCTAGCTTACCCACTCCAATTGGAGGGTGTTTTTGATGAAGCGTATGATTTCTTCCCATGACCAATGGTAGACAAACATTATATCCTATTCATACAAAGTGGCCTCATCCTTCTCCTCTGGACCAGTAGGCTTGTATTCATGATTATTCATCCAAGAGTTCAGTAGTAAGATCTTCATCAGGTTGGTCTTTATCACAAGATTCTACTTCGATGATGTCTACCTGGCCAACTCCAAACTATGTCCCACTCACTGTATCACCCGCTTCCATCTTTTTCCCATGAGGAACAATGGCCTGGTTAGATCGGGTACTCATTTCCATGTAGAATAGTGTACCTATTTTTAGAGGAGCATCATTTCACCCTACTTTATCACCAGAAGCATTCATTCCATCATAAAAACTATGCATATGGGTCATGTTAGCCTGGATAATCAATCAAGAAAAATGTACAACTCTGAAGGATGAGATTTGTGCTAGTCAGCCACATCATCCTACCTCCATCCTATCATTTCTAAGATACCATGGTGTGGTGCTCTTTATATGACTACAGACTCTGATGGTGCCAAAGAGACCACCCTCACTTCACCAGCACTTCTAGATTGTGAAATTATCATCTCACCGATTGTGGGTCCTAGTGTTCGATTATCTGCACCTATCATCATGCCTTTATACCCATTAGCGAGAGCGCTTATTTCAATATCCCTTTACTTAGGTAGGTTTCAGTTGATAGGAAAAAATAGAGTAAGAATGTAAATGACATAATGAAGATGAGTTAGAGCTTACTTCAATAGTTTCAGAAGACTTTCTTAGAGAAGTCCCCTCCGATTCCACTATTTCACCATATTCCGGAGATTCCCCCTTTGAAGCCGCTTCCTCATCACCTTTTTGGATGCCTTCCTCACCATTCTTTCCCCCCCAGAAGCTATCTTATTTGTCAGGCAGGTTAAAGTATTCCACTGGTTGAGCAGCTAAATCCATTAGGGGGATGGTCTTATTCTACAATACCCTCACCCAGTCTATCAATGGCCACATATTACCTCTAGCATAAACCAGTATTTCTAGTTCCCATACAAATTTTCTTCCCTTAGGAACAACCACATTGAATCTAGCCTTAGCAAGTCCAATTTTCCCCCAGATCCATTCCATGATTTTGTAAGTTCGACCAGAGGTCGTCAGTACTAAGGTAACACTTGCAAAACTCCCAGTATTTGTAGTCCTTTGGATAAAAAACATCATAAAAAATAAATTCTTGGTGTAGATACTTTTTAGGGGTTGAGGAAACCTCCCATGGAATCCCCTTGATAATTCCCCTCTCTCTTGGGTTCCTCCGATTGGAGCAGCTGGGCTCATATTTGTTGCTTCCCTTTCTTCACCTTCCATCAGATCCGGTTCGTGGCCCAATGCCCCTGTTACTACAGCCTTGTCGCCATGTTTCATGTTTGAACCACCATCATGATGTCCCCCCATCACCACTTTCCAACATCGAGGCGTGGGGGCTGCTAAATTTCTAGCCCAGATGGTTGGATGCTTCGGCATCTCACCCGGGTATCCAACTTTCGAACATAATGAATATATGTGAACCAATCAAAATGTGGAGTAGGTAGGTGGAAACACATTTCAAATCTTTACATCCCTCTATAATCATCTTACATATCTGTCTCATCACACTCGAGTGATTCTCATGGCACACCCTAAGATATACCTTTGGGGTCAGCTTATGCATGAATCTGAATTGTCTTGCGAAACAATGTGGAGTATAAGGCTCGCATATGAGTTTGCAGTCCACCTATGCCACCAAAAAACCACCACATAAGGATAGTAGGTATGATAATTTCTTGATGGTTCCTGTGATATTATCAGTATATGCTCCAGTTAGTAGAGTTAAAGGGTGGAAGATGAATTGTCCTGCCCACCCCAGCTTACCCAACATTGTTGTTGTGTATTGTTTCAGTGCGGTTCTCCCTGTGATATTCAAAATTGCTAGATTAGAGTATATCATAGGTGGAATTATGGGTTGAGATATTAATTTCCCCTCATATGTGCTGCAATCATACTATATTATAAATTGAATGACCCACATATTAGTAACGACCTATTTTGCTTGCTGATGTGCCAAAGTATGTCATATAACTTCTCCAGCACAAGTATAACAAAGTTGAATCATTCTCGACCAACCATTTTCACCACCATAATAAATTTTCTTGGTCTTACTTCTATGTGAGAATCTCTGAGTAGTTTCATCCACCCATAGATCAACACCGAGATGAATGCAGTCATCTTGACTATTTTTCACTGCACATTATTGACACTGTAATCCCATATCTTCTACTAGCTATCCTCCAGGATCTGCTAGTATGAACCTTATTGTCCCCAATAATGTCCTCTTGGGAATGTGGGGGACCTTGTTGGTAGTGTCTCTTACTTCAATGGGAAGTTCAGAATGTAGTCTAACCACTACTTAAAGTTGAAATTTTGAGTGTTCTTATCATCATCCATTCCTTTTTCTAAATTTAGCTATGTTTTCGCCAGAGGCGGTATCTATTATGCATCCTCCCAGAGATTCATGGAAGGAAATAACTCATCGTACATCCCACCCAAAATTAAAATTCTGGAAATTTGATGATTCTCTCAGAGGCCGATACCAACCTCCCCGTGGTGTAGGTGGAATGTATTGGTATCAGTAAACCACTAGCCTAATAGCTCTGGAATGGACTCTTTCTATTGGGGAACACTAAATTGGGAAGACAAGGATACTTCGTGTAGGCCTACCCACCTCAGCATAGCCTAAGAACCTTCACTTGATGTGTATGTCCAGTAGGCCCAAGCCCACTCATTGATGATGTTTCTGCCCCAACACAGATCCCAAATTTTTACCCATTCCTTATCTGTATTCCTTAGCCCCACCTTGATAATGGTCTTGTAAAGACATGGATATATATTCTTCTACAATTCCTTTCCATCGATGTAGTTGATGTGGTATCTGAGTATGTTCACTATGATAGGAGTATAATCCTTTCTATCATGGTCTTCCACATCCCTATACCAATGATACTCCCCTGACATACTTCTAAACCAGTATGATGGTTCTTCACTACTTGCCTCTCGGATGAAGATGTTATCCCATAAGCCAAAGTTGTATAGTGGAACATGATTTCACAATGGATATTACTTATAATAATCCTTCATAAACTCCATCAATGATTGGTGATAATAATTTCTTTGGATGTATTCCCCTATTTTAATGTTGTTCGCCATGGACTCCCTAGCAGCAACGACACATGCATCTTGAGAAACCTCCAGAGCAGCTATCAGCCCAAGACATAGAAAATATTCTTGTCGGGTCATTAAGGACATTTACTTAGTTGTTTTTTATAGACCGCTCAAAAATATGGTTCATAAAGATACAACCCTCCATGAATAAGCCTTGATCTTGGCCAACGCCATGAAGTAATGAGCATATCATGATGCCCAGGTTCGCTAAAAATGGTGTTTGATGAGCACCATACCAAAGAACTCGATTCACGTAGTCTCATTCATGGGGAGGATTTATTATTTAAGAGATAGAAACAAACAAATATTTTGTAGAGATACTAGTATGTAAGAAATACCCATGTTCAAATATTTATAGGCATTGTCGGCCCAGGCTTTGCGGTGACCTACCCCTGGGCTTCACAGAAACCATTGCCTGCACTTCACGACACCCTTCTGCCGGCACCGCTTTACAATTCAATTTTGCGATCACATTTTATCATTGTGATCTACAATTTTGATCCTTCTTTTTTGTGATCCTTCTTGTTTTGAATGACTTACCCTTATAATATGACCCTCTTTTTCATTGGCTCCCATTCTAACGGTGGCGTTTTTTTGCCACAGAAATGATTTCCACATGAGGTACGAACAAAGTCACGACTGATTTAAAATAAATCTAGAAACAAAATTGCCTTAAAATACATCAAAACTATCCCAAAGTGTATGGATTGCGAAGCCCTTTTTAGGGGTTTCCTATCTCTATGATCCTGAGCATCCATGATGGACCCTCTGTGAGTCTGATGGATCTCGATGCCTCTACGACGTCACATTCTATCCACAACCCACTCTATGATGGCATCCTCAATGATTACCTATGTGAATTGATGAACCCTCGATGAGTCCAACTTCATCAGACACCTGCCACTCCATGGAATTTCTTTTCAATGTGTCTAGCTCTATGATATTCACTTTGATGGACACTTTGTAAGTCCAACCAAGTCTGACGTTTCCCATTTCACTTCGTGGCGTCACCTCTTCTTCACGATTCTTGAATTTTCTCTACGGGGATCTCTGAAACTCCCATAGACCTTATTTACATATAAATATAAGGCTCACCCCCTCCTTCAAAACCATGGTCATTACGCACTTTCACCTTCAAATATCCCATTTTTCAAAGACCATCATGAATTAAAAAATGCATCACTAAAGGTACTTAGCCTCTGTGATCCACGCCTCCCTGTGTTCTTCATGGACCTCGCCTATGGTGGGAATAACCTTTACGAAGGACTATCCCCTTCATAAAAGATGGATCTCATTCAGGTTTCTCAACGCTTCGTGAAGCATTAAGTCTTCCCGAAGCACTCTCAAAATAAAGAGTCTTTTGATAAGACGAAGCTCTACTCTATCAAAAACCACCATTCAGAAAGCATCATTCCTTCAAGAAGATGCATTCCTTCATGAATACCATACTTTTTGTGAAGCACTAAATCTTCATGAAATCCATCATTTTCATTAAACACCAAATATTTTCAAGGCCCCTCTTTGCAAGATCTCATTCTTTGAAAACCTCTCTCCAATACATCCCTCCCAGCTTGTATGAATTGATTTCAGGGTCCATTGAGGGGTGATTCAAGTTGGATTGACCTTCTTTGTGCTTCTTCGCAAAGTCACGATAAGTACTATTGATTCTTCTCATAGAAACGCTAACATGGACCCCTCAATGGATCACTCCATAGCCCCCAATGCCTAGAATTTATTGTACATTCCCCTACCTTAGTGCGTGTTGGAGCAAGTTATGTAAGTCTAATGGGTGAGGAGTGATTTTTCAACATCTGAGCTATTTGATGCTAAACTACCAAGAAATCCCACGTCCTCAAAACATGACGTTAAACTGCGACCACTGAATGAGGGACAATCCCGATAGGACCATGAACATGATGCACACTAGTGCCCTCTCACTCCTCCTCTCGCTCTACGATTTTCACCATGAGAACCTCAGAAAACCTTTGCGTAACCCCACACACCTTGATAGGGTTCCCCTTATACAATGGCCATATCCTCCTTTTACATATGGAAACCCTCCTAGAAGTTACCAATTTTCCTTTACCTAGGCCTCTGGCCACGCTTAAGCCACCTTATACTCCTTGATGATTATCCTTTTACAATGTGATCATTATGTCTACTGTTGTTTCTTATTTATCACACTGAACATGACTCAATTGGGCATAGAGTAAGCAGCGACCATGGAATCCTCACTTGGCCACCATAGAGTGTAGGACCCACTAACTTCTCTCCAAACTATGTTGAATGTGATTTCCTACCATATGGAAGCATAGGATGCCTCCATGAGGTTCAAGACCATCACCCATTGGTCCTAACCACTTCACATTGGTTCAACCTCATACCACATAACTTTATACTTTTCACTCTAAATAACTTTCTCTCCCTAGTGACTTTATGTATCAGGATGAACATTCCTTAACCTGTTGGTTTCATTTAATTTGGGTCTATATCCATGCATTCGTTTACACTACCTCTTAGTTCAATCCACATTCATTCACCCTTAGAAAATTCATCCATATCCATCTTGAATTTACCTGAGCCACCACATACTGGTGAAAACATGCCATCCATACATGCCATTATCCATGTTTAAGCCCCATTCATCTCATTTCTCTATCCACCACCAAGGATGGTAACCACACATAACCCCCAACATGCATCTGCGTTGATGTCCATTATGTACACCCTGATCCTATGACTCATTCCCTTGAAATATGTCTGTTTGGATCCCTCTCTCCAAAACAATGTATGTATAAAGACTCCACAACATTCAATCATAGCCAATGATATACCTTAGTCTCCCATTTTTTTGGCACCCACCATCCTCTAGTTCACCCTTTGTGGTGTTCAGATCAGCCTTTACAGTGTGAAATCATTCACTTTGTGGGCCACACTATCCTAGGTCCATCCTTTTTTTGGCATTCTGACCCATCCATCAGGTAAAATTTCTAGGTTCCCCCTCTTAGGGTTGTACCCATCTGATCCACTTTCATAAGTGTTCCACTAAGTTTGATCTATCTCCTTTAGATGTTATTATCGCGGCATACCCCATGTTAAACAGGGGATGCCATTTAGAAACATCTAAAAAATGCAGAGGGATTAAAATTCCCCACATTTTATGTGGGATGCCTCGAGCTTCTGCACCCTCAAGAAGCCCTATGATAAGGGAAAATACAGGTGTACCATTGTTTCAACAGCTATACGTGCCATAAATTCCCAATGTGACTACTCTTCTAACAGAAGGTTAGTGCCCTGACTTGACCCCTTTATAATGTCATGAAGAAAGCAACATAATTAACTAAAATAAAAAATGATATGGAACCATGAAGAGTTTGGCTAACAACATATTAATCTGTAAGGGATACCTAGACATGGTGTCCAATTATGAGTATGAATGCACAGAAGTAGAGACCAACATCCCATCATCCCATTTAGATCAAGGATTGGACATCCCTAAAGTGGTGACAGATTCCACCTGCCATTGGAAAGTGAGAATGTGGGTCAAAAACATGAGCCTTATGGTTGAAGCAACCGACACATTTTGTAGTATGAGGCATTCCTTAGTAGAAAATCATTAAAAACATTTCCCAGAAGGAATTGGATTCTTCATCCTCAGGTTCCATCTATATTTTGTAATACACATAGTACCCATCCATGCATTAAATGGCCCAAAAATAAACATTTTTTGGACTAGTAGTTTTGTCACTAGGAGGGGAAAATAATACTTTTGTGGGAAGTGGCATCATAGGTTCTAAAAGTCAATATAGTATGTGATTAGTTCATTCTTATTCCTAACTAGACTGAATTTGGCCACCATTTGGTGTACTGGACTTCCCTGATGAATATTTCCTCAATGAAATTGTCCTATTTGGACTCAACCATAACACTATAAGAAAAATTAACCTTTATAGGAGTCCGTTTAAACCCTCAATGGCCCACTGGGGGGATAAAAAGATGAAAAAAACCTAGGGTTTGAGCCCTGATATTTTTTATAACTCCAAGTGTATATGTTGTGGTGCTGTTTCTAGAAATCCACAAATTTGTAGTAGTCCTTAAAAGAAATGACCATGCTAATTCGCATCGACATTAGATGTTATTCTGTGTGGAGATTCATTTGGGCCAACATGTTGATAGTGGTAGTGAGACCATTCTAAAATGAAGGATGTTTTTTTGAATTTATCTTTATCACAAAAAACAAGAGGATCAGAGGAAGGGGGAAACACCCCGGGAGATGGAGACCCTGGAGTGGTACTTTCATCTACTTCTATAGGGATGGGATAATCAATTAATGGTTCATTATTTTCCATTAAACTGGAGAGAAAATAGAATATGAAAATACTGTATGGTTTGTAATGATGAGATGAACCTTTGATGTAAAAACAGAGATGATGGTAGACCTCCATTGGGTCAGTCTTTCTTTTTGGAAAGTACAGTGATAACAAAGGTTGGTAACCCAGGGTTAGATCTCACCATACTCAATGGTATATGGGTTTCTAGTTTAACAATTCATGTACTATGTAGGGATATGGAGTAATTTTTAACCAATATTTCTTCTTAGTGACTTTAAAATAACTCCCAAGATCTGAGGTTCTTGCCTCCAACCGATGTTTGAAAATGATGGAGTTTTCATTAAAATATTCAAAATGATTAGATGAGGTGTCTATCAAATTATTGGGGGAAATTATATGATCAACTCCTTTAGTTTAAAGTTTCACCACCT
Organism: Viscum album; assembly: GCA_963277665.1. NCBI lineage: Eukaryota > Viridiplantae > Streptophyta > Magnoliopsida > Santalales > Viscaceae > Viscum > Viscum album. Next base: position 294,881,923 of record OY728139.1, read on the forward strand.
GCCATTTTTAATACAAAGCATCCATGTAGTGGTTTTTATAGGATTTAAATGGATAATAATTTCTAGAGAGTACCCCTAGTCAACCATTGAGGGAGTATTTAAGGAACTGATGGTATGAAGAGGGGACCATTACATACAGATTCAGTTAAGGCATTCTTAACCAGATAGTGTAGGTAGTGTCATATGAGACAACCATGAACATTGTGTGTGCTACCATTTCACTGAAATGGGTATATAGTTGTATATTTCAGTGTTGCTTATGATCACTTTTTCTATTATTCTAAATTTTTAGGTTGGATGGGATTAGATCTGCTTCCATGAGCCATAGGTTACAGAGAATCTAGGTTGAGATTATATTGATCCCAAATATAGTGTTCTATGACATATTTTTTTTACTTTTGAAACATTAGTGAATTTTAATGAATATTTTTGATGTTAGGTGCTAAGTCAACTTGAAATTATGGGGCCCACTAATCCTTAATGATTATATAATAAAAACATTTAACATATTATATGACACCAACAATTTTTTTTCTAAAATAAAGGAATAACTCCACAATAGAGAATCATATGAAAAATACAAGACTACCATTAAATATCAAATATTGGTATTACCCTATGTGCGGCATAATGCTCATATGTGGAGGGTGTTTGGTTTAAGAGTGGTCATGGGTAGAAAAATAAATAAATAAATAAATAAATAAATAAATATATATATATATATTCATTTGTTATTAAATGGTTAAAAACTAATTATGTTCTATATAACCCTTATTATGTCCATATTTTATGGTTAGTTCCATAACCCACGGAATTAGAGAGGGACATGAAGTAGAGACTTTGACGAGCATCAACTGAACTATGGTTTGGAAATCCATATCCAATGAGTTTTTCTTCAAAAAAAGAGTTCATAGATCTCACTAAGAATTAAAATGTTGGATTCAGTATTCATTAGGGATCAATCAAATATCTTTGCATGATGTTATTTTAATTAGATTTAACGTTCTTTTTTATTATCCCACATCTAATTAGAATCAACATTTACAATAAAATGATTCATGGGTCGAATAATAATTTAAGGGTTTTGTTTTATCTTCATAGAATTAAGAATTGATTTTTTTAATAATCCTGGATTATTCCTTACATTAAGTTATTCCTCAATGAAAATATTGAGGCCAACCAAAAAAAATTCAAATATATGTTCCCCTCTATTTTTTTTTGTGTTTTTCACCCCTCATTCTTTATATGTTCATCATTGGTTTTTTTGTTTGATTCAACGGATTAAAAATACATTGAAATCAATTATTACATAGTTAATATATGTAATAATGGATCATTTCTATGAATTTATGTTTGGGATCTAGAGTATGATTGTGGTAGGATTCTATTCCCATGGTGATCATACATGGATATTAGAATAACACATGTCGTGTAGTCCCTTCCTATATTGGATGCGGTTCCATGTAGAGTTAAATGACAGAATATTTTTGGGATTATGAAATTCTATGTTTACCAATTCTAAACACTGCATGTACCCTTGGAGTACACGGTTAGGAATATTTTCACAAACACTCTACATGGGCACAAACCCAACAAGGGAACCCAACCACAACTCGTGTACATGAGTATTACTAGAGTACACGAGCATAGAACAAAGTACATCAGCTCAATCCAAACAACAAAATAATACCTAAGGTATGAAGAAATATTTTGGATACCCTATTAACATCATATACTTCCCCCAGGGAAGGTCGGTCCCCTTATTATCTTTAGTCTAGAAAAGAATATCTCGGGTGTGTTCCCTTAGTTTATCCCTACGAGGGTATATGAGGCATCCATTAATGAGTATAGAATGAGTGATCACACATTTGGGTTAGTCTCAGATAGAGTCTTGTATCCCTTTGTGTAGCCCAGAGTGTGATCCTCGATCATTTTTCCCTAGGTTGGGTCTGGTGTCCCGTTGCCGAATTCTAGGGTGCGTGATCCCCATCAAAGTGGATTACTCTAAGTAGGGTTAGGTATCCAATGTATGCCTTAGGTGTGATCCATTATATTTGTATAAATATATTCTTAGTTATATCATATACTTATTAATGTAATCCTCGACAGGCACAAAATATTGGATGAGAGACATTAGTGTTATGAGACCCAAGGAGTGAGTTCTCCCGAGTGAGCGTTCTCTTGAATCGTCGAGTGAAATCCTAGGAACAGAAATATTGTCATTTACTTACCTTGAGGCTCAATTTATATCTTGTGTATATCTGGGTTATTGTTGTTATATTATAATACTCTAATTGACGTACCTTTATGATGATGATCTAACTATTATATATTATTGCTTTATGTTTAGGGTTTTTGGGTTATTCTACTAGGTATGTTCATACAAACCCATTCATGGGTTGTTCCCACTCATAATTTATTATGAATATTATATGTATTATTATATTTTACTTTTTAAACCAGTATCACGTGTGGAATAGTTGATATAAACATAGTACAACTAGTTCTAAGAGTTTCATTTGATTGAAATACTATACTTATGAAAATGTTGGACTCTATTTCAATATTTAGTGGTTTTGTACTTTTTAATTTGGCATCTCATACTAATGTCACACTATAATGGGGATATATATATGCATGAATTTTAGAATCCATTATATCTAACCTTTAAATATTGTATTAGTGGTTAGATATGTGTGCATTGGTACTAGTACCATAGGCTAAGACCACCAATGTTTGTGATATTCCTTCTCAGTGGTTGTCATTATCCCCAAGCCAATTTTAGGTTGAATTGGGGTTCCAAAATCCATTTAAAACTATATAGGTGGTACTTATTAAGTTGTATCATTAAAAAGTGAAATCATAAGATATTTTCATAGGATTGATGTTTGGATATTGTATAGATGTGAGGTTTGGTTTGGGAGCTAGGGATACAATGTTAAAGTGTCTTGAGTTTGGTTCTCAGGCATGGGAACCCAACGTTAGTGTGGCGGATGATGTATCCATTCACCAAGACTACTATGAATATTTATTTTACTCTATACATATAGGCATTGGTTGTAGGGAATATATTAGTACATCCAAAATATATGAATGAGTTGTGGTTTCCATATACTTTTTAAGTCACCTTCATAGATATACTCTTTGACCATGGTATGTCTTGTGTATTAGAATATTCTTCTATAATGATAGTCAAATTTGATTCCATAGATGGATCATGATGATGATCTACTTAGTGATGAGGCTTCTATACAGGGACCAGTGAAAATGGAAGTGATTATGGGTGGTGTTTCGGTCTTACCTCCACCCGTTAAGTAGCTAGTTTTCCCGATAGTATGGGTATGTGATGTGTAAAGGCTGAGAGCACTTTATGAGTTTTAGATATAGAGAAATCTTGGGATTTAGGGTGAGGCATTCCCCTAAATATTAGAGCACTATCTTGAGACCATTGAGTGAGTTTTATACCTTATGAGGACCCCTACCAATAAGATAGTAGTCACCGAGGTGAGTCTTTTACCAGAATATACAAGCCGATAGTGGATTCTACTGATTCATAAAAATGACGTGGAGACACTCTCATAGATATAGTTCTAGCATCTCTTCATAGAGGATTTATACCTATCAATGTTTTGATAAGTATGTATTTAGGATATTCTGGAGCTTTATAAGGGAAAAATGACTACTGCAGAGTATGAGTTGAGGTTTTCTAACCTTTTAAGACACTAAATTATTATGGTTTGTAAAAAATTATTTTGAGAACAAAATACAAAGATTATAATTCATCATGATATATAGGCTAGTGTGGTATCTCTTTTCATTCCAACTTATGATGGGGTGATTTGGAATGCCATAGTTGTTGTGATCATTGTGGCTAAGTAGACGATGATAATCAAGGTGGATAGTGGGAACCCTAGAGCCGAGACTACTATATATAGTGGTAAATGTAAAATGTATGGGTTCTGGTGTATGATATTTTTTAGATATAGTCTCGATATAGATTGTATGTGGTTTAGGGCTATCAAGATGGTTCCAGTCACCCAAGGGATTGAAAATGTTACTCCTGTGATGTGCGCGGACATCTCACTCAGTATTGTCTGACTCAACGTGTAGCTCATAGGGAGAAGGTAAATTAAACACCCTGGAAGAGACAACAAAAATATGAAGGAGTTTTAAAATGTGATGAATATGGTAGGGGAGCTGGGAAAGTGGAATGAGGAGGCCAATGTTTTGTTCTTTTTCCACCACCACAATCAAGTAGTCCACACAAGGATTAGGGAGCTGGTGTTCTTGGAAGAGGGATATTTTAGGAAGTAGAGGAATATGAACAAGAGGATCCATGTATTATTATAGGTATGATAAATGTATTATCTACATTATCTATAGTATTTATAGATATAGGTGTGAACTACTCATTTTTTAGAACAACCCTCATTCAAGATCTTGAGTTTGTAATTGATCCTTTAGCATGAACATTTCATTTTTAGACTCCTACTAGAGAAGCTTCAGAAGTCAAACATTTCTGATGATAGTGTGACCCAAATCTTGGAAAAGTGATATTCTTGTGGTATATTCTTATGTCCATGATGATTCCTTGTGATGAAATTATATGTATAGACTATATATTTTCAATTAATGCATTTATAGAAAATTTTATTGAAATTATGTGGTGTATGTTTATTGATTGGATCTTATTTTCCTTTTTTCTTGATAATGAAACATAGAAAGAGTAGGATGGAATTTTACTATGGAGGGTACACCGATTTACTCATTAATTGGTTTTTATTACCCCCATAGTAGTGAATGTTATGACCTTTCATCTTCCTACTATGGTGAAGGATTTTCAAGACGTCTTTACTACGGATGTGTTCAGCTTACCACTCCACTGAGTGATCAAATTTCTCATAGACTTTCACTAAAGTAATTACTAGATATCTAAAACTTCATATCATATATATCTCATTGGTATTTGATATTTAAGGTGTAGTTGGAAGGCTTATAGTGGAAAGGATTTTTTAGACATAGTTCCTCTCCCAAGGAAGCCCTAGTTTTATTCACCATGAAGGTGGATGAGAGCTTGATGTTTTGGGTTGATTGATGTCTCCTAAATTAGGTGACCATAGATAATTAGTATCGAATTATGATAATCAAAAGACTTTTATACCAGTTGAAAATGGATAGGCGGTTCTTAAACATTGTCTTTGGATTGGGATAGCACCAACTTTGATTTTGAGATCAGGATATACCAAAGATGGAATTTCAATGTTTCTATGATCACTATAAGTACTTTTTGATGACCATAAATGTGATGAAAACCCAAATAATGTTAATTGGACTTATTAATTAGATCTTTAATCTCTTCTTAGACCAATTTTTGGTAATCTTCATCAACAAAATCCATGTGTACTTGATGTTAGAGGAGGATCATGTGAAACAGTTGAGGATTGTGTTGGATATACTCTAAGGGAACCAATATTTTGGTAAGCTCTTAAAGTCTTAGTTTTAGATTTGAGAGGAAAAATTTAGGGGACATGTCAACTCAAAAGGGAAAGTAGTTGTGGACGTTGTGAAGGTTGAGATTTTTCTATCTTGAGAGTCACCCAATAGTGTGAAAGAGGTGTGTAGCTTCCTTGGGATGTTAGGATACTACCATAAATCCATGTATGATTTATCTATGATATCAAAACCATTTAAAACATTGAACTAAAAGGGGAATCCTATCATGTGTATATAAATTTATTAGTAATTTTTTTTGGAGTCACAACTGAGGTTAATGAGAACCCCTAACTTGAGACTTCCAAAGTACAGTGTTAAGTATGTGGTGTTCTATGATTCCTATGGAAATAGCCTGGGATATGATTTTATTTAGAGTAATGTGTTGATTTATAATGGGTTTTGATAGTTGATACACCATGATAAAAAAAATATGACCTTTGATCTAGAGTGGGAAGTAGTGGTATTCCCACTAATGATATGGTGGAACTACTTTATGGGTGAGTGGTTTATTATCTATTCTGACCAAAATTTTCCCATTCATATCCCATTATTGAAGGAACTTATGTTGAGAAAAGTTCCATGAATAGAGTTCCTCTATGATTATAACTTTAAGATATTTTATACTCTTAGAAAAGTGAATATGGTGGTAGATGATATCAGTATGATATCTTGTTCATAATTGTTGAGTGAGGAAACAAAGCATGTGTACTCATTATAATTTTCCTTGATTGGAGAGGATTGTAAAAATTAACTCTAGCCATTTGTTATTACACCTACATATATTTAACAGGTTAGGGTGGCTCAGATTATAGTTATATATTATGATACCTTGTATGTTCAGATGTCTATTGGAAGCAATTATTATGGACTTACTATAGGCCGGTAACACATAATGATTTTTCTGAGATGATCCATGGTACTAGAAACTCAATGAGAGGAGGTATTGAGGGAGTTTTAAAAATCCACATTATTAGTAAATCTATAGGTGGCAAAGATGTACTAGGACATTCTGTGTTATTTATAGTGGATAGGGATGAAGAGGTGTGTAGCTAAGTTTGTCTCTCAACGCCTCAAAAATAAGAATGTGAATGTTGAAAACCATGTTCATGTTGGTTTGGCTCAACCCCTTTAGGTTCTAAAGAGGGTGTGGGGTGGGGTCTTAATGGAATTCATGATGTGGATTCCACAGTTGACTAGAGGACACAAAACTATCTATGTGATCATATAACTACTAACTATGTAGTCCAACATCATATTCATCTAAGAGAAGAGTTAAATAGAGGGATTGGGAGACCTCTAAGTGTAGGAGATAGCCCTTCTACATAAATTTCCCTTTATGATCATTTTAGAACATATTACTCACTTCACCCTATCATTATGGATAGGATTATTGGAGGCCTTGGGGACTCAGTTACAGGTGAGCACAACATTTCACCCCCAGATAAATGTCTAGATTAAGCATACCATTCATGTAATACAGGATATGCTTAGGTATTTCATATTGTACTTTGGATATAATTGGAAGGATCAACTACCCGTGGTAGAGTTTATCTATAACAACAACTAACACTCTATATTCGGTATAACACCATTTGATTCCTTGTACAAGAGACACTAGAGGTCACCACTATAGTTCATTGATCTTTATAAGTCAGTGCTCATGCGATGAAGCTGGTTTGAGAGACGAAAGAGAAGTTTTATAATATATAAGAGTGTATAAGGACTACATGGAGCCTTCATAAGTCTTATGAAGACTGATTGTTGAGTCATTTTGATTTTGATGATAGAGCCCATGTGGTTCTGAATGTATAACTTTAGTAAGGATTTCATAGATTTTTTTGGGGTTGAAATTTATCCCTAATATTCATTAAGCCTTTCCCAATATTGTGTAGGGTATTGAAGGTGCATTAAAACATAGCCTAACTACCCAAGTTATACTTGGTACATGATATATTATGAATTCCATAGCTGATGAGTTAGGTGAAAAACCCATAACATGTTTATGACTGAGTGGGATGGAAATAAAAGATAGATATTTGTTTTTTGATTACTTAGTCAGGATCAACGGTAAATAAGATAATATAATTTGTGTGAATGTCATTCCCTTGGTGTGCGACTAGTGGTAGTCGATAAATAATAATAATAATAAATGGGAGTGGGAAAACCAAATGTGATCCTAGCACCATCATCTTGTTTAGTAGTTTTTACCTTTTGGGATAAAAATCCTTGAGGTTGGGAGAATGTGATGACTCTTTTTTTCCTTTTAAAAATTTAGAATAATTTAAATAATATTTTTGAATCTAGGGACTAAGTCGACATGGGATTTTGGTGCTTGGGGAGCCTCAGTGTTGTTATAATAAAAATATTAAAAAATATTACATCATGAGAAATTTGTTTTACTATAATAATAGAATAAAATTTGAGCTGTTTCTTTGATTGTAAATTTTATACATCTATTAAATACAAAATGAAGATTTTAGCATAGGTTTGACATTACTTTCTTATACATAGGGTGTATGTTGTATAAGTTTTCATGGGAGGAATAATAATTAAATTAATATATTTTGTTTATTTGTTATCTAAATGTGTAAACCTAATCCACGTATATATAAACCCTATTGTGGCCAAATCCCAGTGTTAGACACATAACCATAGGAATTTTTGCGGGTTGTGGATGGGACCCTTTGATGAGCACCAACAAGATAGTGGTTTTGAAATTGGTTTCTAAGCAGTTCGTCTTCAATAAAGGAGTTATAAAATCTCTGAAATGATGATGATTCACAATTATTTCTATATTAGTGATCAATACAATACTAAGGTGGGATGTTTGTTTTCATCGGATATTATTCCCATTTTGATTACCCCTTATCGAATGAGAATCAATCTCTCTAAAAAATTGATTCAAGGTCTGATCATTGATTTACATGTGTTGTTTTATCTTCCTAGAATTAAGAATTGATATTTATTGATAATCCTTAGTTACCATTAGCATTTGATTCTTCCTCTATGAATTGATTATGGGGAACCAGAACTGTGTTAAATTACTATTCCTTACTATTGTGATTAGTGATTTTCTACCATCATTATTACTATCTTCATCATTGATGTTCTATCAAGCCGAAAGTTCAAAAATACCAAAAAATTGATCATTTTAAAGTTTATATTTGGTGTAACAGAACATTTCTTGAGTTTTGGTTTGGGATCGAGTGCCCTATTATTCAATGATGAAGTGTGATGGGATATGATTCATGGATCAAAGACACGTGGTTTTTGGGTTTTAATGTTTGGTAGAGTTGTCTGATGAGAATCATTTTCCAGATGGATTAGTCTTCGAAATCTTTCCATCGATGATGTCTCATGAATAGTCAAATTCTGATCTAAGATCTATTGGAATGTTTTAAGGATGGATTATCAAAAGAAGCCGAATGGATGAGAAGAATATAATAGACTATAGTTTTTGTAAAATACTAACATACATGTCATGTACTTGATAAGAACACAATCTATGTGTGTAATGACCCATGGATTTTACACTCATTATTAAATTATTTTCAACATAGACATCCAATAGGTACAACCAAATGATCATGAGGCCTATTTTCCTTGGAAGAATAGATTCATAATACATCAAATAGAGTGTAAAAATATTTTTTTATATTTTATTCCACATAATGATCTTCTAAATCCTTTTGAACTCATAAACTACATATCATAACTAGGGAACACATAGAGATAAAGGGTTAGCTAAAATGGCTATTAGGGAAATAAAAATGATAAATAAGCATAAAATGAAAGTCAATGGTATAACATGATATCATAAAAGAAAGTGAACATGACTAATCATATGGAAGCATACCATAAAGAACATGATATCCAAAGAACATGACAATATAGAAAAACGTGACAACACAAAATATGAAATAGAAATGAGTCAAGTACAATGGCCTCAAATATCCCATGGTGGACTAAGTACCATGAAAAATTATGTTTACTACCAAATTCGAAACACATTAACTCGTGAGACTAAAGTATTCCCAATCAATTGAACAACTAAATGGGAATACACATCATTAGATGTTTTGGATCTATAAATTCAACATAAATGAAATCAATCATAAAAAATAGCATATAAATTATCCATAGAAATAAAATAGGTTGCATAATCTTTCTTTATGTCATAATAAAATTAAATTTAACATTGAAGGTATTTTTAGAAATGACTATAAGCACTACTACAAAACTCGGTTTATCTTGCGCTAGGTCTTTAATAGTGATAGCTGAAAACGCTGTTAAAGACCCTCCTTTTTTAGAGCTAAAAAGAGAACTATTAAAGGGGGGCCTTTAACCGTGATAAAAAAACCATTATAGATACACCTTTATCATTTCTTTTTTACAAGCAGTGATAAAGGCCCACCTTATATTAGCGCTTTTAAAAAAGTTATGAAAAAATGGGGTATTTTATTAGCGCTTATAAAGAAACACTGATAAAGGCCACCCTTTATCAGTGCTTTTTTATAAGCCCTGATAAATGTATTATTAAAAAAATTATTTTCCCTTAAAAATAATATATTAATATAAATATAATATATATTTTTTTAAATAATTTTTATATAAGGTAAATTGGAATTTACGCATAATATATAAGATATTTAGTGAAAATTGATTATAAAATAACTAAAAAAATAGTTTTAATTAATAGATTCATTATTATTATCGACTAATAGTGATTTAATACAAATTTTAAGATAAAAAAAGTAAAAATATTAAAAAAACATCTAAAATAAGTTTAAAACGTAACTCAAACTTCAAATGGACATAACTTTTGATCCGAGTGTCTGTTTTGGCTCTACCAAACCTCAAATTGAAGCCTGTGATGAGGTCTATGCCCTTGATGACATAGGTAAACCACACTTCCATTTTTGTGGCCAAAATAGCCCCTAAGACCTCCAAAACCGAATTTTAATTTGGTGTACCCTAATTTGTTTAACATTCAATGGATTTTCAGCCTCATTTTAAGGGATATTATTTCACTTTTTCAGTGGGGAATGAATTTATTCAAAGGTCTTACATTCATATTGATATTATCGTTTTTCAATTTTATTATTTTTTACAATTTTATTTTAATTATAATTAAATATTTTCATGTTTTCTTAAATTTAATTATAATAAATCACTCATATAAAGACATATATCAACATATTTATGTAAAAATGTATATTATAATACATCTAAATAAACATGCCATCTAAAAATGTTTTTAAAACAATATATAACCTTTTTTTAGATTATAAAAATATATTTATAATGTTTCTGTATACATATGTGTGCGTATTAATAAATAGATATGTATAATATAATATAACATATGTAAGTGAATATAATATATAATATATTTAAATAAATAAAATATATATCACACACACATATATTGTATAAATGTATTAGAAAATAAATAAATAAATAAATAAATATATAAATAAAGAGAAATATTGTTAAACAGATAGCAAAAAACATGGTGTAGCGGTAGAGGCATTCTATCTTTGAAGGATAGGTGCAGGGTTCTAATACAGGAGGGTTCTCATGAGGCTGTAAAGTGAAAAATCCCCGATAAAAGGGTTGGTGGGGTGAAAAGAACTCATAATGTCGGTGTGGAGAACTCTTAAAGAGGCCGAGGAAACACTTTTAAAGGTGTTGGGCACAAAGGTCTCTAAAAGGTTTTTACCCACTTTAACTACATTTCCTTTATCAAAGATAAAAAAGTCGTTAAAGGAACCCTTTAATAGCTCTACAAAAGCATTGTTAAAAGGTTACTTAACAATTTTTTTTGAGCATAAATAAAATTTTTGTGATTTTATCTGCACTGCGATTATCATCACTTTTTTACACTGCTAAAGGCGTTTTATAGAACTTTTAAAGGCCATTTTGTTGTAGTGAAGTCATGTATTACTGAATCATATTTTGGGGGATAAATAATGGTATTTATTTAGGATACACACATATATATAATTTTTAAATATTCAATAAATTTAATGGGATTTTTCATTGATGAATATAAATACTTTTAAAAAGATTAAAAAATATTATTGACGAAAAGAAACATTCCACTTTGAGAATCACCTTTTGAAATAAAAAAATTCACAAATTTTATTCAAATAATTTTTTTTGAAATAATCCTTAGAAAAATATAAAGTTAATATAAATAAAAAAATTCTATGATGGTGGATAATAAAATTCATATCTTACATGTTAAAACAAATATTCCTTTCACATTTCTAGTAAAATGTCATGAGGTACCTTGTTCAGATTACGACAAGAAAATTTCTTTTTATTCCATTTTGTAAAAATTAATCAAGAGTGAAAATGAATTTAATCAGTCATAGAAGATTATGATATTTTTAAAACACTTTAAAGAAAATTTGTACATGGAAGAGAAAGTGTTTTTGACCGAAGATAAAAATTAAGTCAATTTTTATTAAAAGCATTTTGTCAATGTTTTAAGAACAAAATTACTAGGGTTCTTTATATAGTGAAATATTACATTCCATGTGGGATTACCACCTCTCGTGTTGGCCAATTCTTGCAACTAGACATGTACCCCTGGAGTACTTGAGCATGGACATGGTCAGGTATGCAGGCCCATCAAAGTACATTGGAACAATCGACTTATATGAGAATGGAAAAAACCAGGTCACTCGGGTATAGAAAATGTACACAGTTTTAGACAAAGAACATTGGAATAGTCCTAAGAACCCTAAACCATACCATAGGACACATAAATACATAGGCCAGACAGGAAATACTGTGTATACCTTATACAGGTAATGTACTTTTCATAGGTAATGTTAGAGACAACATTCTCTTCAATCTTGAAGATTATTTGTTGGGTGTGTTCAATTATTCTGTACCTATGAGGGTATACAGGGTAACCCTTTATGAGGATAAGATGAGTGATCAACTAAATGGGTTATTCTTTGAGTGTGTTGGATATTCTTAATTGTGGTCTTGAGTGTGATCCTATATCATTCTTACCTTGGTAAAGCCAGGTATCTTGTTATGAAATTCTATGGAATGTGGTCTCCACCCAAGTGGATTACTGAGGGTAGGGTTTGGTATCCCCCATAGTCCCTAGGTTTGATACCCTATCTATGTATTGATATATTATTAGTTCCATAGTGTACCTCTTCATGTAAAATCCCTACAAGAATGACCACTTCAACTTATGCTATCAGTTTTATAATAATTGAGGAGTAAGTTCTCTTGGGTGAGCGTTACCTTGAATACTCGAGTAAAATCCTAGGCTGACAGTATAGTTGTGACCTTAAATTGAGACGCAGTTCCTATCTCGAGTATATATTGGTTATTATTTTTATTGTATCCAATTCTGAATGAAAAAACATTATGATTGTGAGATATGTACTATCTCTTGATGTTTTATGTTTGGTTTTTTTTAAGAGTCATAATGGGTATTTTTATGCTTTCCCCTTTATAGGATCTACCCATACATGTTTTTTTCTATAGATGATATTCCTTATGATGAAATCATAGGTGGACCAGGAGTAGGTAGAGAATAGATGATTTATATGAACCAAAATTGGTTCTAGGAGTTTTATTAGAAATTAGTCCCATGCTTACTAGAAGGGTGGACTCTTAATTTTTTTGGTGGACTTGTATTTTGAACTTTTATTTCCCATACTTGTTCCATACTCTGATGTGGGATATATTTGTATGACTAGATTTTGGTATCAATTACATCTTACCTTTCAACATTATATTGGTGTTTGGGGATATGTGCATGTGTACATGTACTATAAGTTAAGGCCCCACATGTGTGTGATATGACGACCTGGAACATTTCACCATCCCCTAGCCTATTATAGGTGGTCTTAGGGTTTCACAATCATCTTACTAACATCTAGGTGTTACCTTGTGGTTCAGGTCATTACAAGTTTCCACTAGGAAATGAAATATTTCCACACCATTGAATTGGCTGGGAAGATACCATGGGTGCTTGTGCCCTTGAATATTAGTACCCTCATCTTCCTAAAAGATTGTAATAGTGACCTACTATTCTTCTTGTTAATCTTACACTATGTGATAACCTAAGAAAATACAACCTTTTTCTCAAATTGGAGAGTGTTCTTCATTGACTTCATGATATCCTCATACATCTCTTTTGATAGGTAAAGTGCATCAAAGATCAAGAGACTCATTACTGTGCTGGAAAGGGGATTTATCATACTGTACTTCTAGGAAAGGGGTATATATCTATCTGACAAGGGTTTCTATTTTTCATGGAGTGTGGTTTGTTCCATCATTGAAGGAATTGGGGAATTATTGGTGTTTTTCATATTCTTTTTTTGATTGGATGACTTAGGCTGAGAAAATAGAGTAAAGGTTAGAGATTTGTCCGGTCCTGGAAGAGTGATGAGATACTTTGGATAGGTCACATGATCAACAAATCTTGTTAGTTTTTATGGTGTACCTGATGTTGTACATTGTTGGGAATGTGACTTTAGATTTCTAAGAGAGGTCTTGCTATCTAGTATCAACAACATGAAAAATCATCTATAGAGTACAAACTTGGATGTCTTTCCTATTAGTATGGAACCTTACCCTCATTTAGTGGAATTATCATGAGGTTTTTGAGGGGGAGGAGATATGAGTCATTTCTCAACACTGAGTATTATACAATGATCCACCAAACTAATAGTGTTCATATAATCAATCTTCATCGGTGGATTATTCCAAGTTGAGATTAATTATAGGAGCTTCTTGCAATTTAGGAACCATGATGTCAAGGAGAGAGCAAGCTAGTTTTGTCACTAGTGAGGGACTCAAATTTCGTTGATGTTATTTTCACCTTTATTTATTATAAACTGGTGGATGTGATTAAAATGTAGTGTTTGGAGTGGACATGGAGACCACATTGAGGGTTTTCTCTGCTCAAAGGGGCACATATAATTCTATGGGCGATAGAAGCCATCTCACAAGCCATCCAATCGTTATATATCTACGTACCTCAACTAGTGACTTGATTCCATTCAACTTATTCTTATTTATCACTATCTAGGGTATAAGTGACATATCACACTTTTTATAGGACATCACCCTAATTGAATATGCTTTGGTATACTTGGTCTAATACCAAATATTTGAAGATGAATCACTATTTATTAATATGACCAATTACCCAATGATATGGTCAGTAGTCTGTTTGAATTGTTTGTCTGGCCACATGAGTCCTTTTGGATTTAGGAAACTTCTATATTTTATTTTCTACGGAATAAATGAAGCACCCCAAGACTTACTTATCCTTGAAATTTTAGACTTTGTTCTTTCATTCTATAAATAGAACCCATGGTTATTGTCCCTGATGGGGGTCTTGGGTAGAACTCTCATGGGGAGGTAGTGTTCAACAAGGTATGTACTATGGAGGTTACAAAAGGTAGATAATATGTGGGGCAGATTTTACACAATGAAGGCTGTTTTTTTACTTTACAAGAATCCACATAAGAGCTAGAAGAGGTAATGGGTGTGATCTGTTCTTGATCTGCTGCATGTTCTCTTTCAAATAATGACTTATTTTTGTGAAATCTGAAATCACAATGGGATATCTTCTAGAGATGAAGGTGGAAAAAATATCAACTAGTACATTCTCCATGTACATCTATAACATATATTCCCAGGAAAGATACACATAAAGGGAGTATGTGATCCCCATCCACCACATAATGAAGTCAAAAGCTCATTCATAATCCCTCTACTAATATTTGGTGAAGTCAGCAATATTGGTCTTTCACAAGATGGAGTTAACATTGCGGAGGAACTACATGAGAAGATATTACTAGTTGGTAATAGGTACCAAGGCCAGCTTATTACATGTGAGGAAAACATTCTATTATAGGGCCTGGATGAAACAATGAATCTTGGTTTCTTGCTACTACTCTACAGTTCCTAGCATTGGGTCGCATCTTGATGTGATGTGGGCTAGATGATGTAACATATTTCCCATCCCACTGAGAGGGGTCTAGATTATAATAGCTAAGTCTTAGGTATATGAACATGGTTCAACCATGCCCGATATGACATTACTTTAGACATGATAAAATCTTATTGCTCTTCTTTATCCTCAATTCAAAAGTTAGAGAATCTATCACATTCTAAGGGTGAGTGTTGTTACATACAAATTCTTTTACTGACCAACTTTCCTGACATGTGAAGTGTTCAGGGTATTTAGGTGGGGATTCGTTCTATTAGGGAAGGGTATGTGGATTATATCTCAAAACTTTACCATGAGAACTAACCTCTACCTCAATTGGGTGTGTTGGACTACCTGTATTAACCCTATGTGAATGGATAATAAGAACCGAATGTTCAACTAGATTGGGTTAGTGACCCCTTAGAAATTTTTTTCTCAGTTCACTACTCCATGAGGAGATTAGTGGAAATCTTCTGGTATCTCTCAAGAACATGTTGTAAAGTAGCCATTTTGGAAATCATTTCAGTTTCCAGTGCAGACTAAGATGTCCCATAGGACTCAAAACACCTTTTCCATATTCAATATGTTTATGAGTATGTGGATGCACATTAGTGTCAGGGTACATATGAGAACCAAATTTTTCCTCCACTAATGATAGTGGTAACTTATTATAAGATCTTCTTCATACCATATCTCCAGTCATGGAAGATATTCCATATCAATCCAAATATAATCAGTTTAGTTTATATAATCATCTAGGGGATTTATCATGATGATATTTTTAATGCCCCGACCCCAGAATCCTAGTGCTGGTGCATTATTACATAACATTGGCTTGATACAAGGAATCATATCCCGAATGACTGATCAGTTTAGTATCCTTGGAAGTACTAGATATAAACATAAGTTTTACATTAAATCATGAAATAAAGAAAAACAACATCATTATGCCCCCTTAGAACACACTATTATACCTAAGCCTATTCTTGTAGGCTAATCGTAAAATAATTCTTCGCATCCTAGAAAAAATAAAACATAAGAAATGGGTGAGCTCAGATGCTTCGTAAGGATAACCATATGGAAGAAACTTTCCTAAATAAGTATAAACATTTATGGAAATGTATATGACTAAAACATAAGCCTTTTAAACTTAAACTTCAACATAATATGGAATATATAAATCAAATAATTCCACTTAATTATTCACATGGACATTCTACAAGTTAAATAACCACATGGAATATCAATAGCCAATTTTATAATGATGGAATGAAAAATGACGGACATCATAACCACATATTCAAGGCCTTGTGCCAAGAATACAAATAATGATTTTGTGAAGGACTTTTTCCAGGACACTAGTTTATCTCATGAGACCTACCGATGCATCAAGGAGCTATAGCGGGATCCACCCTTCACTTACTAAGTCCAATTTATTCCTCATATGAAATGTTTGAAACATAACATAAAAATTCGTATTAGAAATAGCTTACGAAATGTTAATACATTAACCATAAACCATGAATGGTATAAAAATAACACATCCACAGTCAAACATAACACAAAACCTTCTATACAATATGGAAGATTATATCATAATAAATCATCTTCAGACAAGTGTAAAATCCATCAAAGTATGTTGACGTAGATAAAATCAAAAATATTTGAGAGAAATATCTATTTCTTTTTGGAAATAATTTAAATGTCACATAATTATAAAATAAAACATTTAATTTTAATGTATTCTTATAAACTTTTAAGTGAATCTTCCAATGTTTTATAATAATAGAAAATAGACACACCCACTATATAAGATAACAAAACATTCTTACCTTAATTTTTCAAAAAGGTTATAAATTACCTTCTTTGGAAAATGATGGAAAGATTCCCTTCATAACATTTTATAAAAATTAAAAATAGTTTATAAGTTAATTTAAACCATAGTCTAGTAAATAGTAAAAATGTTTTGAAATAGATTTCTAAGAAACACGGATGTGGATGATAAAGAGGTCCCATAAGATACTTACGTATTAACAACCTTAGATAATAAAGAGATTTTAAAATTAACCATTACATTGTAGTTTTCCTAGATCGAGGGTACGTTAACCTACTGTCTAATAGTTAAATAATTTTTATTAAATTATACAAGAACCACATACATAAATACCATATCATATATGATATTCTAATATTTCTTGGTAAATAATATTTCAGTAGTATCATTGTTTTGGGTATTAATTGAATCATTTTAATTTATATGTTTTGTTATGTAAGTCATGTTTCTTATAAATAGGATGTAATTGATTCATATCTAGAATGATATTATGTTAATAAAATTTTTTAAATCGTAAAATAAAAATTATTCTTGAAAGGTTAAAATGGGGAATTAATCTTATCGCGTTCATGGAGATGGTAATCCGTATGTACGCATGAGCGACAATACCATTCTATTGATGGTGAATTTTTTTTAGTTGAATGTTATTGTTGGATCCATGGTCTTCTATGCATGAATTTGAGTATGGTTTGTGTATTTTGTCAATCCTCAGTGGATGTTCAGAATGTGAACCAGTAAAGTGATCATACAGTTCAAGCAGACAACAGTATTGAAGGTGGTGCGCGAAAAAGAAGGGTTGTGTGCGGAATATTCGAGTTGGGCACGAAAAAGAGCAGGATGCAGAAAATAGAGGATCATGTTTTTTCGCGCAAACAGTGTTTCAGAATCAGAATGTCAAAAAACGGCAAAGGCATGGGTTGTGCAAAATTTCTGATGATGTGCGTGAAAAACGATATCGGCTCGAAAGATTACACGCTAGCTGAGAGGTTTTACGCGCCATAGAGTATTTTGCGCACGGGGGTCTCAGACACCTTTAAATATGAGGTGACCCCCTTCATTCATTGCGGTTGAAGACTTAGAGAAGATCCGAGGTCTGATGCGCGAAAAAAAGATCGCGTAAAGGGGATTGCGCGAAATATTCTGAATTGCGCCGAAAATTTCTGGATGCGCGAAAAATGAATAGTTGCGCGTAAAAATTTGGTTCACGCATAAAAGATTTAGTAGTATGAAAAGGGGGGTTTTTGTACGAAATATTTTTACGCGCGAAAATTAAACTTTGCGCACAATAGAATGGTTTTGTGAGCAAAGGGTGGGTGTTGCGTGCAATTGTCAGTAAAGTTATTCTGCACGTTCGGGTTATCCGGTTCTGTGGTTCTGGGGGTTCTACTACATCAATTATAGTCTTTGATGCAAGTAGAGTCTCATGATAAGTAGAGACATAGACTTAAATGAAAATATATTGAAGAGACCTTCACGCCTATAAACTGAGTGGGACTTCACCAACGGCAGTGAGCAAGGGGGAGTCAACGAGAGTGACTCGAGGGATGCAGTGAGCTATCCCTGATCAATTGTAAAGGCAGTGAGCCTGGGACATAGTGATTATTCCCGAACCATTGTAATCCACAACTAGTGAAGATTAGCTGAATTAGGTACGATCGGAAACTTGTCGGCATATGCTCCTTGGACGTAGCCCTTAGTGGTGAACCATGTAAAATTGTGGTGTCATCTATTTTTCATGAGAATGTTTGATTTCTGATCATATTCATCATACAAGTTCAACTAGTTCCTACCAATGTGGGAACAAGATCCTTTAATTTAAAAGAAAAAGTTGACACCTTGATTCACCCCTCCCCTCTCAGGGTGTCCCGGGGTCCAACAGTTATATCATATATAAATAATCAATAACATGTTATATTTATTATTTACATCAATGATACTCATTATTATACCAATCCATATAATTAAGTGTTGATTAACAAACTACACCATGACGTTGAGACTATAAGCTGTACGTACACACGCATGGTGAATTTGTCATTCATAGGTTGTATAGTGTAATTAATATGTTAGTACCATATTCATTATAACATCAAAGTATGTAAACAGTAATGGAGTTATTATTTTGTTTTGGAAATAATAAATGAAGATGAAGTGGAAGAAGAAATGAACATCGAAAGAGGTGATGAAATTATTAAATCTTCTTCGGGTTCTACCTTTTGAATTGATCAAAAGGGATAATTAGGATGTATTTTTGATAACTTAAGGCCTCTATTTTGAAGTGAGGGTAGTTGAGGGGATATTTGAGTAGGTTTTGGCCAAGCCAAATGGATTTGGAGGTGTGATTTTGAGAGAATGGGAAGTACCCTTTATAAGAGTGGTGGGAGTCAGATTAGGAAAAGCTTGAAATATTATTTTATTATACAATCATATTAGGTTTATAATGGATAAAAAATAATTTATTTTGAGGACTAGGCAAGACTGGGTCTAAAACATCTCAAAAAATATCTTTTGGATAGGTTTAGGTCACCATATTAACCTTATCTTTTAGATTTAACTCTTAGTTAAATAGTTTATCTTTTACCATGTATTCTTGTATTATTCTAATAAATGGTTAATAAAAAAACTATAAAAAGAAAAGAGAACCCCAAGAGGTTCATTATTAATATATATGACATTTTTTATGTCCTTTTTCCAAACCGTATACTTTTAGGAATATTATATTTATTTATAATATAGTTTTTGTTTTAAAAACTCATTAATGGCAATTTTGACACTATTTGGTATTTTGTTTTTACGAGTCATAAAAACATTATCAATTTGAACAAAATTTATCTAATCAACCCTAAAAAGTCATATTAACATATAAAATTAGTTGAATTCATCATAAGTCTCAATTTACATTTATTTTTATCTTTATAATATTAAATATTTTAATTGGTCATTAATATGGTAATTATTACATCATCATTGTGTCATAAGTAAATTAAATTATTTAATGTGTAAAAATTATAAATAAAATACCATTATGTAAGAAATATTTTTAGATTTATAATTAATATTTATAGTCCAATTTATTTTATGTTTAATGCTATATTAAAAATGGTTTCATTATTAAACATTGAATTTTTACACTTTTAACTCTTCTTTAAATAAAATAATAATAAATGTCCTAATCTAATACAAGTGGACCAAAGGGATGATATTTTATTCCTAATATTTATTTTTGTCGAAAAAACATATCCCATAGAATTATTACACACATTAGGGTAATTTTAATATCATATTTACCCTTAATTACCCTATTTAATTTTTAACCGTGGTAAATAAAAGTCAAAAGTTACCATTAACAAAAAATTATTTTCATCTTATTGAGCCACATCATACTTGTTGATCTCAATCGCGTCTCTTATATTTTATAAATTCAATTCATAGAAGTGGTAAAATTACATTTTTTGCAAATTTTCTAATGTGACAAGAAGGTGGGTAAAAGACATTAAAAAATTCAATAAAATTTTATTCATCTAATTTTATTATAAATTGACTGCAAAGAATTAAATTAAAATTATATAGGTATTATGTGTCTATTGTGACTTAAAATAAATTTATATAAAATAAATAATTATTTAAATGAAAAGTATGTTTTAAATAATAATGAAGTGTTTTCACTATTCATCAAAAATTGAAAGTTTTCAAAAAAATACCAAAAATTCACCCTAAGCTAATTTTGATATTCAAAATCCAAAAATGAAGTCCATTTTGAAAAATAAAATTTATAAAATTTCAAAAAGTGGGTATTAATATTCATAATGGCTAGTTTGATTAGTCATGGTGTGCTAGAACTCGAAGTTGCGTACAACACAAGATATTGTATTATTCAGAGAGAAATGTACTGTGGAAGTTTGGGGTGATACATTCTTCCCTCCTTCAAATAATTTAGGCCTCAAAATTTCTAGAATACTACTCTGTAAAATGATTCGGGTGGTTCTTCATCATATGTTCCTTAGGTTCCCAGTTCTCCTCTTCCATATTATCGTTTATCCACTGAACATTTACCAGATGACTTTTCTGGTTTTTCGGGACTTGTTTGCTGGTATCAAGAATTTTGATAGTATCTTCACAATAAGATAAATCATGTTCCAGTTTTATTTCCTCATAGGTGAGTACATGGGTTGTGTTAGGAATGTATTTTCTCAATAGTGATACGTGGAACACATCATGATCTTTGGAGATACTTGAAGAAATTTACAAACGGTAAGCTACAACTCAAATTTGTTCTAGAATTTCAATAGGTCCGATGTACCTTGGACTTTATTTACCCTTCTTTCGAAAATGTATAACACTATTCCATGGAGATACCTTCATGAAAACATAATCTCCTACTTGAAATTCCAAATCCTTCGTTCATTTATTAGCATAGATCTTTTGCATACTTTGTGCTTATTTGATGCTCATTTGGATAATCTTAACCTTTTCAATTGATTCCTAAACAAGTTCTGGGACTACAAGTTTTCTTTCACCAACATCATCACAACAAGTTGGTGTTCAACATCTCATTCCATATAACGCTTCATATAGTACCATTTGAATTATTGAATGGAAGATATTGTTATAGGAAAATTATACCAGAGGTAAATACTTATCCCACATACCTTGAAAGTCGAATTAGAATGATCTCAACATGTCTTCTAAGGTTCGAATAGTCCATTCTGATTTTCTGTCAGTTTGGGAGTGGTAGGCAGTGCTCAAATAAATATCAGTATCTAGGGATTTCTAAATACTTTTCCTGAATCTTGATGTAAAATGTGGATCACGATTAGAAACAATCAATAGGGGTACACCATGAAGTCTTAAAACTTTATTAATATATAGTCTTTCTAAATTTTCAAGTGGTAAATCTTCTCTTATTGAAATAAAATGTGCTAACCTGGTAAGAAGATCAACAATGACCCATATCACATCATTTCTTCCAGGAGTGTTTGGTAGTCCCATGAGAAAGTACATCATAATATCATCCCATTTACACTCAAGTATGGGAAGAGGTTGCATGAATTATCTAGGATGTTCTCTTCCAGCCCTCACCTGTTGACAAACCATACACATTGACACATAATCAACAATCTTCATCTTCTATTTTTTCCACAAAAAATATTTCTTAAAATCTCTATACATCTTAGTTCTACTCCGGTGGATAGAGAAGTTGGAACTATGAGAATCATCCAACCACTCCCTTTTTAGATCAAGTATGTCAGGAAAACAAAGTATCTTTCCAAATTTTTAAATTACATCTTCATATATGAAGTCAATCAATCTCTCATCATTCACAACATTAATTTTCTTTTAAACTCCTCATCATCAGTCTGATAACTTTTTAACCTTTACAGTAAGGATGGTTTGGAAACCATTTGAAAATGTATTGATGTTTTACCTTCCGTGATTATTCCCATATCCATTTTAACTAGATACATGAACATAGGATCCCTTTCAACTCTCATCTAGTTCAACACTCAATGATCCTTTCTACTCAAAGAACCATACACCTTATTTTCCTTCCCCGAGTGGTAGTGTATAGTGCAATCATAATCCCTGAGTAGTTAGAACCATCTTCTTTTCCTCATGTTGAGTTCTTTTACTTAGAAAATCTACTTCTAACTCTTGTGATCAGTAAATATCTCACATTTTTCACCATACAGATATTATATCTTTATCTTAAAAGAAAATATTATAACTTCTAACTCAAGATCATGAGTGGGATAGTTTTTTTCAATAATTATTAGATGATGTGATGCTAAGGCAATAAATCTATCATTTTGCATAAGAATACAACCAAGTCCTTTCTTTAAATCATAACTATAAATAACAAACCCATCACTCCCAGATTTTAGAGTCAATATAGGAACATTGACTAATCTTCTCTTCAGTTCTTCAAAACATTCTTCACACTATTTTTTCAAACAAATTTAACCCCTTTACGTGCGATATGGGTCAATGGGTTATCCAATCAGAATAAATTCTGGGTGAAACACTGATAATAACATGCTAAACCAATAAAACTGCGTACCTCAGTTATACTCATCGGGGATGGAGTTTCTTGGATTGCCTTGGTCTTTGAAGGATCGAAAAATATTCCATACAAAGAGACAATATAACATGTAATAGAAATTTCGAGAAGCCAAAATTCACACTTTCTAAACTTCCAATATAATTCATGTCTTCTAAGTGTTTTTAGAATAACACACAAGTGATTTTTATAATCTTCATAGATTTTGGAGTATACCAAGATATCATCAATAAATATGACTACAAAGTCATCAATATATTCCTTTAAAACTCTATTCATTAGATCCATGAAAACAGAGGGTGCATTAGTCTGTCCAAAAGGCATTACTGTAAATTCGTAATGGCCATACCTAGTACGAAATGTTGTCTTAGGAATGTGTTTCTTATTCACAGACAATTGATGGTATCTAGATCGAAGGTCAATATTTAAAAAATATTGAGCTTCATGAAGTTGATCAAATAAATCGACAATGCGAGGTAGGGGATACTTTTTCTTTATTGTTATGGCATTGATCTCTCTGTAGTCAATACATAACCTCATAGATCACTCTTTCTTCTTAGAAAAAAGAACATGGGATCCGCACATAGAAAAACTAAGCTAAATAAATCTCATATTACTCCATTCCTCAAGTTGTTTCTTTAGTTCCACTAATTCCACAAAGGCCATTCTATAAGGGGTCTTTGATATGGGACTTGAACCAAGAATTAAGTCAATGGAGGATGTCCAGGTAAATCCTATGGAAACACATAATCATATTCTTGAAAAATAGGTATACCCTCTATTTGAACATTCCTTTCCTCATCCATAGTTATTACACTCTCTTACTCCCCAATAATTGAATTTAGTAGAGTTACTAGGGGTGGATCTAGATAATAATCATATGGTGACGTTTCGGCTATAAAGAAAAGGTAATCCACATTATCATCGAAAATTGTAACCTCCTTCTTCTTACAATAAATTTTTTCATCATAGTCTAAAATCCAATCCATACCGAGGATTATATCAAATTCCATCAGGGATATGATGATGAGATTAGCAGATAAAACACATTTATATGCCTTAATGGGAACTGATTCACAAAAAATTGTTGCAATGATACTTTCAATAGGTGTTTTGATTGACAACTCAATGGTTAATTCAAATAGAAAATATCTAATTTTCTTAGAAAACTGGGAAGATATGAAACAATGAGAAGATCCAGAATAAAAAAATCATTGGGTAAATTTAAGGAAAGCATTAAATTACCTGTCCCCATGTCATTTAGAGCTTCAAACTCTGTAGTAGTGATCACAAAATCTTGGACTTTCTCCCTTGGCCTTTTCAGAGGTAAGTTTCCATGAAGCTTAGGACATTAATTTGTGTAATTCCCCATTTCTATACAATTTTAGTATTCAACATTGACAAACTCTTTCTTTTCCTTGTAATCACGAGTTTGGTAGACTTTTTCACCACACTTGTAACAGACTACCATTCCCTTCAGGCAAGTACCAGGATGTTTTTCCTACATTTACTACAGGATGGAAATTTAACTTTTTTTCTTCTTCCCATTATTTCCATTTCAAGAGTGTTCATCAAATATCTTCTTCTCTTACTTTTCTTGAAAGTCATACGACTTAGAGAATTTATTTCTATCTTGATAGCACATGAGACTATATCTTCATACGAAGAGAAGGATTGTTAGACAAATGTTCGACAGATAAATTCTTTCAACCCACCAAAGAATTAATCAATATTACTCCTTGCGT
This sequence comes from Viscum album, assembly GCA_963277665.1. NCBI lineage: Eukaryota > Viridiplantae > Streptophyta > Magnoliopsida > Santalales > Viscaceae > Viscum > Viscum album. The sequence continues at coordinate 294,907,032 of OY728139.1, forward strand.
TACGTATATAATATACCATATGCCTTGATAACTTTATAAAGATAGGCTCATAGTTTGTAACATTCTCATCCTCCTTTTTCCCCAGGCTCAGAAATTGCCTTTCCATATCCATTTGACGGATACGAGGAAATTATTTTTCTATGAAAAAATCCTTAAACACCCACCATTTCATATTTAAAATTTTTTCATCTGCCTTTTTATTTTGAATTAATTACCACCATTGATCTGAATCACCCCTGAGGTGATAAACTTCCATGATAACTTTTTCTCTTTTTATACTCCCCAAAGCATGAAATATTTTCTCTAAGGAACTTATCCATTTCTCAACTATAAGTAGATTTTTAGTCCCATTGAATGTTGTTGGTTGTTTCCTCATGAAGCGGTCTAACATTGATTTTCCACATTGTGGATTAGGGTTCTCTATATAGATAAGGTTATTATTCATAACATGAGTGAGTTGTCCCAGTACAGTGATAAGCTGATCAGAAATAGTTGCATCATCAGATCCACTATAATTATCTTGAGTAGGAGGTTAACCCCTACATGGATTACATGCACTGCTATGGTTTCCATTCCTTCTACTGGGTTCCATTTCTAAACAATTGCACACAATAGATTAGTTTACGAATCACAATGAATAATTCAAAACATTTAAGACACTTAACATAAAAAAGAACAGTTTATGGATATAATCCATAATATTAATTTAAAAAATGCTTTCTTTGAAGAGGTATTTAATAATAAATCTTTCATAGTGGTTTGTAAATAAAATATGAATTATCATAAGAAGATCGCCTAGGAGTGTCGTAGCCAAGAGTGTAGAAAGGCCCATTGTTGTGTACCAGGATACCACGGGTCAAGCCCATTACTCCTTGTTGGAGTTTTAACTCCTAGGTACATCTGTTCTAGAGTCTCCTGTATCTGATCGTATTCAGAAAAGGATATATTGCTTGAAAAACTCACAAAATCTCTACATTACCAAAATTATATGAAGATCTTCTATTCTAATCCTCAGAGTCAATCATAGGGTAAGGTTATCTAATCAGATTTTTTCTAAATCTAGTTTCCAAGGATTGTACTAAAATTTCTCTGATACATACTATAACACCATGACCCCATAAGACCGGAGCTGCTGCCTTATAACATAACGTTGGCCTGATATAAGAAATCATGTTCTGAATGACCGATCGATTTAGTATCCTTGGAAGTACTAGTTTGTCTCATGAGATCTATCGATGCATCGATGATATATATCTGGATCCACCCTATCACATACTAAGTCCAATGAATTTCTCATATAAAAGGGTAATAACATAACATAAACATTCATATTAGAACTATCATTTGAAATGTTAATACTTTAACCATAAACCATGAAAGGTATAACAATAAAACATCCATATTCAAACATATCACAAAACCATTGATAAAATATGGAATAATTTATCATAATAAATCAAGTTCAGGAAAATGTAAAATCCATCAAAGGATGTTGACATAGATGAAATCAAAACTATTTTCGAAAAATATCTCTTTCTATTTTGAAATCGTTTAAAATTAAAATAATTATAAAAAAACATTTATTTTGAAAATATTATTATAAGAATGAAAGGGAAGATTCAAAGGTTTTATAATGGCATAAAATAGCCACACCCACCGTAATTTAAAAAAACATTCTTGCCTTAATTTTCCGAAAATGTCATAAAGTACTTTGTTTAGAAAATGATAGAAAGATTCCTTTCAAAACATTTTACAAAAATTTAGAAAAGGGTATACATGAATTTAACCCATATTCTTGTAAATATTAAAAATGTTTTGAAATAAATTTTTGGGAAACACGGATGTGGATGATAAAGTGGTCCCAAAAGATAATTACATATTAACAACCCGAGATAATTAAAAGATTGTAAAATTAACTCTTAGAATATACTTTTCCTTGATAGAGGGTAAGTTAAACTCATTTATAATATTTAAATAATTTTTATTAAATAATAAAAGAACCACATACATAAATATGATATCATATATGATCTTCTAATATTGCTTGGTTAATAATATTTCAGTAGTATCATTGTTTCAGGTGTTAACGGATTTGTTTTTTTAAATGTTTGGCTACGTAAGTCATGTTTGTTATGAATAGGATGTATTTTATTAATATCCAAAATTATATTAAGTTCATAAAAATTATTTATAACCATAAAATGATAATTATTTTTGAATGGTTACAATGGGGGATGAATCGCATCACGTTCATGGAGACGGTAACCCGTACGTATGCATGAGCGACAACACCATTCTATTGATAGTGAAATCATATGTAATTGGATGGTACATCATATATAAAAAATAATTAATGTGTTATATTTATTATTTAAATCAATTATACTCATTATTATACCCATCCATATAATTAAATGTTGAATAAAAAACAACACCATGACGTGGAGACGGTAAGCCATACGTACGCACGTATAATGCCATTGTCATTCATATTATGGATAGATTAATGAATAAAATTTTACAGTTTTTATAAAAACATCATAGTATATAAAAGGTACTGTATTTATTTTTTTTGTATGGAAAAATAAAAATAAAGAGAAAGTGGAAGAATAAAAGAACTTTGAAAGAGGTTTTGAAATTATTACCTCTTCTTTGAGTGCTTCCTTTCGATTTGATCAAAAGGGACCCTTAGGCTGGATTTTTGATCAAAGCAATACCTCTATTTTGAAGTGTGGTAGTTGGGAGGATATTTGAGAAGGATTTGGACAAGCCAAAAGTATTTGGAGGTGTGATTTTTAGATAAGGGAAAGTACCCTTTTATATGAGAGGTGTGGGTCACTTTAGGAAAATCTTGAAATATCATTTTATTATATAGTCATATTCAATTTATAATGGATAAAAAAGGATTTATTTAGATAATAAGGTGGGTCTCGGTTGAAAATGTATCAAAAAAATGTTTTATATTGGTTTATGTCACCTTATTAACCTTATCTTTTATATTTAACTTTTACTTAAATAGTTTAACTTTTACCATGTATTCTTGTATTGTTATAATAAATGGTTAATAAACATACTATAAAAAGCCAAGAAAACCCCAAGTGGTTCATTATTGATAAATATAATCTTATTTAAGTTCTCTGTCCAAACAATACATTTTTATGAATATTATATCAATTAATAATATAGTATTTGTTTTAAAAACTCATTTATGTCAATTTTGACACTATTTGATATTTTGTTTTTTGTGAAAGTCATAACAACTTTATCACTTTGAACAAAATTTATATAATAAACCCTAAAATGTAATATTAACCTATAAAATTAGTGGAATTCATCATAATTTTTAATTTACATTTATCTGGATATTTAAAATATTACTTATTTTTATCTTTCATTAATATGGTAATTACTGCATCATCATTATGTCATAAATAAATTTAATTATTTAATGTCTAAAAATTATGAATAAAATACCATTATGTAGGAAATATTTTTTTCTTTCTAATGTATATTTATAGTCTAATTTATATTATGTATAACCCTATATTAAAAATTGTTTAGTTATTAAACTTTGAATTTTAATGCTTTTAAGACTTCTTTAAATAAAATAATAACAAATGTCCTAATCTAATCCAAGTGGACCGAAAAGATCATATATTATTCATAAGGTTGATTTAATTCGAAAAACACTAATCCAATAGAATTAGGACAAGTGTTAGGTTAATTATAATTTCATTTTTACCTTTAATTACCCTATTTACTTTTAACTATGGCAATTAAAAGTCAAAAGTTACTATTCATAAAAAAATATTTTCATCTTATTGAACCACATTTTACTTACTGGTCTTCAACTGCGTCTCTTGTATTATTGAAATTTATTTTATAGAAGTATTAAAATTACATTTTATGTGAATTTTTAACGTTCCTAGAAGGTGGGTAAAAGACATTAAAAAATTCAATAAAATTTTACACATCTAATATAATTATAAAATGACTCCAATGAATTAAATTAAACATATATAAGAATTATGTGTCTATTTTCAACTAGAACAAATTTAAATATAATAAATAAATGGTTTAAATAAAAATGAAGTTTTAAACAATAATGGAGTGTTTTTCACGATTCATAAAAAATTGAATGTTTTCAAAAAAATACCAAGGCTTCACCCAAAGATAATGTTGATATTCAAAATCCTCAAATGAAGTCCATTTTAAAAAATAAAATTTAAAAAATTTAAAAAAGTGGGTATTACTATTCATAATTGCTAGTTTTATTTGTCGTGGTGTGATTGAACTCAAAGTTGCGTACAATGCAAGCTATTGTATTATTCAAAGAAAAATGTACCGTGTAAGCTTGGGGTGTTACAATATTCAATGTGGTGGTAATTGGAGATGATAATTCAGTAGAAGTGGGTGGGTTATCCTGAATAACTTGTTTCCACTATGAAATGGGACAGAAATGGAGGACAATTGGTAGCCCCAAGAATTAAATTATCATGTTATGGGGCTCCTCATGAATCATACATTAAAGCCTACTAAGTATTCCCGTGTAGGGTTTCTATAAACTATGTCAGTAGTCTTACGATTTAGAGAAATGATCCACTAGGATTAAAACAATATCAACTATATAGAACTATTGGGGGGTTGGGATTAAGATGTTTAGGGCTTCCTTGATAGGCCATCTTGAAATATGAGGGGTTGTTAAATATATCTATCATATTTTTGTATAGGAATTCCACCAGAAACATAGTGAGGAACTCTAATATGGTGAAGTATATGGTTGTAGGTTTCCAAAACAACATCAATAATTTTTCTATGGATAAAATCCCCCACAATATTTCTTCCCACTCATTTTATGGAGGGAAATTATTTCCCTTTATCACTCGAAAATTCAATTGGATATAGTCGGAATGATGGATGTGTTCATGATTCATGTATACACTAATGTTAATTTTATGTAATAAGAGGAAGCACAAGGAAATTAATCTCTAAAATTATGGACTTTATTATAGATGAGAGGCTAGGCTTATAACCATGTCCAGGTAAGATGGGGTAGCTATGACCTCTTAATGGTTGGTATGGTCATCATTCTACTATGGAATAACACGGTTCTTGATTTCATTTGATAGTTTCAATCTAGTCCATGATTTCTCCCCTAAATCAAAGTTTGAGGTGGGCAGGAAGAAATATCATATAGAAATAGATATTTCCACTAGAGTCCAAAGAAAAAATCCCTGAAATCCTCTATACAATAATAATCGCAGAGGGATCTCGGGACCTTAAGGATCTTGAATTCATGGGTAGGTAGTATAAATTAATGGTTTTATACCCCTTATCTGGTGGTGGAGGTGAATGAATCTCCTCGTAGTAGTCCATCTCCTAAAATAATGAATGGTCTATGGTGATGTGACATTTTATCCTCTTCTATCTTTGATGATGCTGGAGTTTCCCAAACACAATCTCATGGGAGTCACTGGTATTTATTCTTCATGTGTTATAGATAGCAGAACAAGTTAGTTCTCTATAACAGTTGTCCATCCTTAAACCCTAGGAAATATCTTTAAGGTAGGGAGAAGTAATAGGTACCATACGGGCCTCTATGTCAGATGATGGTGTCATGGTTAGTATCCACACAATGGAATTATTACTCATTAGATGGCCCACGATGGCTACTGGGGGCACCAACGACGGGGAGAGTCATACCAAATTACATGTTAGGTGGATGGGGTCTTGATATGAATAGGGAGAATGAATTCCCATTCATAGTGGTTTTGAGAGAAAGTGGTTCATCGGTAGTGATGATGGCCACTGGAGGCATTAGAGAGAACTATCTCAGGTGGGGTTGGTGGCCTTCCCATTGTATAAACACTAGACCTTCTGGACTAGGGATAATAGAGTTGGTATGAGATCATCATACTCTTTACCGTATGGTGCCATGTTCCATTGTTCATTTGGAAAGGTGGGATCTCTGTTGGGAAATTCCTTAGCTGTAGTCATGGTAGGAACGAGTAGTGTTTCCTCAATCTCTTTAGCATAGTGTAATGTGATGAAGGGACCATCTATGGAGAAACTACCCAAATAGGTTTCCATTGTGATGGTGGGGGAGGGGAGGGGTCCAATTGCATTCCCTGAGTGTGGGGATGTTGTAATTTTACCTTTCCTATAGGTCTGATTGGAATATGTTCCCAGTTGATATGAATCATTATTGTTCATATAAATGATCAAGGGGTTGATTATATTTCATAGAATCATCCTAGACTGGGATATGGGCTGATGGTAGAAGATACCAATAGAAATAGTAGCCATTATTGTAGAAGAAATGTTTTTTGTGACTACTATACCATTAATTATCCTAGCCCAATGCCTATTAAATTTGATTCATTGAGTGTTAGCCACAGTTTGTTTCTTATTTGTTACATAGAGTCAACATTCAACATAGGTATAGGGAAGGTGCTGTATAACGTTATTCATCATCCCAGAATTGAGAATGTATTCACATCAATAATTTATTAGATAATTGATCCCCTTCATTTATCATCTCCCCAATATTGAAGTATTAGAGATTCACATTAGGTTCACCATTTTTCTCTAATGATTTCATCAAGGCACACATCATGTGAAAATTTTTCATTTCTATAGAGGTCTGTATCCTTCAACTAACCATGACCCCTCTAGTGGTGTTTCCCTACATTACCTCTTTTTCAAATTCATGTGACCTCTATTAACAAGGTTGATGATTTTGGATCACTGATCAGAATGAAATGATGGAATTCACACTCCTCCTTCCATGGATCAGCCCTTTGAGTTTGTTGCCTAGTGTGGTCAATTATGATTATTTCTGTTTTGATAGGTAAACTGTCTAAATTCATAGTTGTTGATGTCATTGGGAATGTATATGTATCTATGAATGATTGATGTGTTGGGAAACTGTATATTTCATCCTCATTTGGAGTTGAGGGAACCTATTTTATAGGGAATTTTAGGCATTTAACCTATAGAATCTAGTATTCATTAAAGAGAAACATATCATAGGAGAATAAGGCATCAATGGCATTGAAATATTGGGTGGCCTAGTCCCAACTATGAAGTACTTTTGATTACCAAATCATGTAAACAGTTAGTCATACATGATATCATCTTACCATTATAGTGTAGACTTTTCTTTGTTCACTATTGAAATGCTAATGTACAAATATAAATTATCATGTCGAGAGGTTATAACAGTTCCCAGGATATAAGGAGAACCTCAAGATACTATAACATTAATCTTAAATATATGTTCTATAGTCTTGTTTCATCTTACAAATCGGACACAGTATATGTTTTACTATCGAGTGTTGTGAGCTCATAAGCATTGAGACTTATTCTCATGAAGCTCGCACTTGGTGATCTCCAGTAATGAGATCATGAGGATATAACCTCCAATAGGAACACCACATGTTTTGGGTGTTTTTGGTCGTTCCTATATACAGATATGTGTGTTGGTATCCTGAATTTAGACTATTACCAATGTGTATTATTTTTTGCGTACTTTGATGCAACGGAAAAACCATTGTATTGAAATTGGGGTGAGGTAGCTTTCGTTGGGTGTGTCGTTGGTGGTATGAAATTGGTTGAATAGTCATTAAATTATTTTACACTTCCATGTTTAGGATGTTGAATATCTCTGGATTGGTTGATCCGGATGGTGAAACCTTCATAAGTCATTGGCCAAAGCAGTCGAAAGGTAAATCCATCCGGATAGATTAACAAATAATAACGCCGAAAAAGGAGAGTGACACATGTGTGCATCCTGGTTTATGAGATATTTAACGACAAAGAGATTATAGTACATAGTCCACATTTGGAGGTTGGTTATCGTCGCTGTGACAATACTTATCTCTTTGGTGTCCATGATTGGTTATTAGACTCCGCTCTTGGTCAATGTATATTATTCACTGCTATTGGGATAAGGTCCTAGAGGGTCACATAGAAAAGTGTATTCAAGAATCTTCCCTATTTAATGGAATAGGTTTACGGACATTGTGGGACCCACCATGGGTTCTGAGTGTTGTCCATGTTTTGGATCACCAAAATAATTAAACAAATTCATTAATATTTAAGTTATGAATATTCTGGATCGAATCTATTTAATTTATTTACCGGTTTAGTAAATACAAGATAATATTAATCAAAAGAATCTTATTTTAATATTAAATGTTTGTTTAATATATAGTAGGACAACGAGTTGAGTTAAATGTCTCTGATTTTATCACGTAGTATTATATATATATATATATATTACAAGTATGTGATAAAATAGTAAATAATATTAATTCAGTTTAGTTCATCAAAATTATTTATTTAGTGGACGTTGAAATAAACAGTGGTTGGGGAACCCAGCTGGGTATTTAACAACACCACTATAACTAAAGGAGGAGGCTCCCTCTCTTATGTGGCTATTATAACTATTCATTCACATTCATGGAATGAAAAATTATAGACTTTCTCTTCTCCCACTACCTATAGAGAGAAGAAGTAGATCCAAGAGCATGGATCAAGAACTTTCTCAAGCATCTAAGGGATCTCGATGCGGTGATCCTCAGGATGTCGAAGGAATCATTGGATCACTATGCTAGCACCTGAAATTCGACAATTGATGTTCCAGTAAACTTTTGGAGCACGTGTATATGATATAGAGGGATCCTACTATGGATTAATCAAGCAGTGATCTCCAGCAATGATTTTCTATCGAGCGCACCTTCGGATATGGAACGGTATGTATTCTATTTATGTTTTGTGGTCTTTATAATTTACACAAGATCCTTAGACCTTACTAGGGCTTAGATCATTGGCGACGATAAGTAACATCATCTCTTCGATGAATTTTTTTAAAATCCGCTTCCCATATGCTTCCACTTCAGGCCCCGAAATGTATCAAAAGGCTCATTACCTTGGGTATCTTGTACTATTAGAATTGAGAGACTCATACTCTTTATATGTTATCATAATAAACCAATTCTCATCATACAAGGAAACATATTATTATCACATAAGGAATTCTGGGATCACTACCTCTGGAATATCATGATAATAATATGAGGTATGGATTATAATGAATCAACTAGGTCATATGATTTATGAGAGTAAGGGATCTTCACCTATTTAGAGTCTAGTGCATGTTGTTAGGCATACACTCATCACATATGGGTCGATCAGAGGTTTAGATTATAGTGGGGTTTTTCCAATATACTATATTCATGTAGTTGAAAAAATATATATTTCCTTCATATGGAGTCACTAAAGCCAGGCGGGGACCTCAAGTTTAGTTGGTAAGGAGATATGTGTTTTCATTGGGAGAATAATCACACTTTAATGTTGTCCACACCCTAAGGGAAGGAAAGCAGGTTTATGTTGATGTTAGGATTGAAGCTCAAGGATCTATTCTATATACCCTATTGAGAGTCTGGGATCAAAAAAAATATATAGTCTAACTATATAGTTTAATATAATTTGATGGGACCAGTCTATGAAAGTTAACACTATGTATTAAATAATCGTATATCATGAAAGTTGAAACAACATGGGATTATGTAAGTATTATGCATAGAAGCTACAAGAAATATGTGGATCTTACAATTCATATCACATAAGTCATCCTATGTTTTACACATGGGTTACGGCTACAGTTTATAATCATGTCCCAAGGATGTAATTTTTCAGTTTAATGACATGTTCCTAGGACATTAATTCTATTTAGGTTAAAGTATTACAACTATAACTTCATTGGTAATTACACTTGGTGTGGTATATTCCTAATTAGGCTAGGAAGAGAGGAGGATATTAGAAAACCAAATTCCATCATTAAAATGAAAATAAAGATGTTTCCTTTGATGATTCCATCATTGGGGATTACATATTCACTACAGAGGTGGGTTTGGATGGAATAAGGCAAATACATATCACATTTTAGGTAGAAAGTAGGGGTCCCAAGATTAGTGTCCCTATTCTTAGGATAACAAGGCAATGAGGACACCCACAACATGATTAAAACAAAGTCTATAAGACTATGGGTGGATGATACTTATTTTTCACTTTTGGTTTTCATGGAAGAACCCATTTTGGATGGCTTTAGGGAACCTGATAACTCAATTTTTGCGAAACTATGTTTCGTAGAAGGAGGCATTGGGCCAGGCACCTAATGGTTGTGTGACATGATGTTGAAGTCACATACACCTTGTATTTTTAATAAGCTATGGGTTATATGACAAGGATGTGTGATAGATTCTAATAACCTAGTTTTATGGTACATTTGAGGTTGTGTTTATCTTGGGGTTGCACTAAGGTAATTAAACTTATTCAAACTCGTATATCCATAAATAAACTTGTGCGCATATATCTATAAATGAATATGAAGTGCTTTGGGGCCTATGTGTAGGATGTCACACATGTTCCCTAACTATAGGAATCCATGGAAATTTGGAGTTTAATGAATTTGAAAACAAAAGGGTTTCCTAGATGATAGTTTGAGACCTCAACATCCAGATTCCCATTTTGAAAATGTGCTGTGGTTGACTCTTTATTTGTTGAAAATTGGTTTACCATGAACTAGATTTTGAAAATTCTTCAATTTCATAAAACATTCCACTAGCATGAATAACTATTTTTTCCATGAATATAATTATTTTTCTACTAGAGTTAGACAAAATAGGGAATTAATTTAACATTTTCATGCTCACACAAGTGAATTTCACACTAGAACCAAGGTTTATATACAAGTGTACAAAGTCACACATGACCTTTTCCACATGTTTTTGAGGTATTTTCCTGAATCCATGAAATATGGGATGTTTGAACCATTCTTTATCTCCTAAGTGATTTGTATAAAAAATATTTATTTTTACATAACTTCCCAAAGTTGCATGCAGTCATCCCATTTTCTTCGGCATGATCTTCTTGGCCAAATGTTTCTTTTGATTTCAGAAAAAAGAATTATTTTGAATATTGATGAATATTTTTGATCCAAAACAACCCTTATAACGATCCTCTTCAGCCATAATCCATGTGTTCTTTATTCCTAAATACAACACAATTTATGATTAGAAACATAGTGATTGTTTCTTTATAACCATGGCACTTTATATCTCCATTAAATATATATTGTCACTCTATTCATAACAGATTCAACAAGCCATTCACCCAAAAATCAATTTAACATAAAAAACTATTTCAGATAGCACTAAACTCATTATTACATGTCTTTCACATGAATAAAAACTAGATCAATAATCATAGATTAAATAATTAATTTAATTTAATCCGTACTAGGTAAATTTGTATGTTTTTGTCTGAAAACACCCATTCCATTTGTTTATGGAAACTCCTCAATCAACACCTAAATCTATTGACATATTATAAACACATATTGACACAATATCCAATCATTATGGAATGAAAACTAGTTAAATAAAATTCAATATATTTTTTCCTTCAATAATAAATGTGAAGTGGGAGATAATAATATACATATGCAGAATGGAATACTATTATTTAATCTTGTTAATCAATAACCTATATTATTAAAATGAAAAATTCAAAAAAGGGAATAAAGAATAATTTTTAAAACTATGAATAATTTGAAAGGATGATTGACATTAAGGAATATATATAACATTATAGAAATAGTTTCATTTAGAAAACAATAAAATAGATATTTTTTTCCCATTCCTTTTAAAGAAATTAAAAAAATAAACAATGCGGAATACAATAAAAATATTACTTCAAAATTTTTTAAATAAATTCCATGATAGTGTAAAATGAACTTAAATAATAATTTAAGTATATACCTGAATATTCTTGCTACATTATAAAAAATATGTATACAAGAGAGAAAATTCTGTATAAAAAATGATAGACAGTATCAATTTCACATACAAAAAACCTATTGGTAAAATTGGGAATAAAAAAATTTAAATTACAAGTAAGAATATAGAACCCATAAATAAATATCTTAGAAGGAAATAAATGGGTTTTATATAGAGAAATAAATCTAAATTCTCTCAAATAAGAACATAGACATAGAAACTCTTTAAATTGAATGAAGATTGTGAAAAAACTCTTACGTATTTTATAACATTTGGATCAAAGTACCATGAAATAAATAATATGTAATAGATCTATAAATACATTTAAAAATATATAATCATGATATAATATATAATATTGGCTCTATATAGACCATATAAAATAAAATAGGCGCATAATATGAAACAATTCTTGAAGAAGGAAATTTGGAAATGTAGAACCCTTAGGACTTTCATATGGTATGAAACAAAAGAACACATAAGTTTGATCATGATATGGAATATAAAATATCCTGAAATAAAAAAGTTTTATTGTAAATTAAGAATAAATTAACTAATTAAAACCTTTAAAAGAAAAAACGGTTTATCAAATGAAACATGTTTCAAGGAATTAAACTCAAGACAAAGAACACAATTTTACCGACTTCATTTAGTCACATTTTCTTATCTTGTATAATAAAATAATTTTTATTAAAAAATGAATCTAATAGTTAATTATATTCATATAATTAATTATTAAGCTTTTATAATCATTTTAATTGGTTTAATATGAGTACTTTTGAAGAGAGAATGAGTTGAATACATGTTCCCTTTTTAAATTACCCCGTTATGTTTCGATTTAATGATTTTGAATATTTTTAATTAATAATATTTATATAATCTTAAAATAAATTAATATAAATCTATATTATATAATAAACTCTGACCATCCATATAGGAAGTGACATGTAAAGTGTTACAACATCCCCATAGGAGGATTAAACTGGCCATTATCAAGATATGTATGGGGAGATTTAATCTTTTTTTTAATATATGAAGGATTGGGTTTGGGTCAATATAATCTAGTAGTATTTTTAAATTTTCAATAGGAAGATATTTTTATTTTATAATTTTATGGGAAGTGATTTCCATGGGAAAGGGGAGTGGGTGTTTATACATTATGAGAATTGTATTTTTTAGTTAAAATATTGATTATTTTATCATTTAAGTTAAAAATTTATGGATATTATTGATTTCACTAAAATTTATATTTTATAATTAAATTATTGATGTTAACGCCACTTTAAGAAAATAATGAATGGAATCCTGTAAAGACTAATTTAAAGGTGAAGAATCAGTAAGAATTTTTTATAATAATAAAATATAAAATATGTTCCAAAACAGCAAACATAATTTTCTAATTTCAGTATATTATTCATAAATGAATGAGTTTAATTCATAAATATATATTTTAAAAAATTCATAAATGTTTAATTCATATTTACATCATGTTAATTTTATAACAATTTTAGTATTTCTATAATACTGTATTTTTTACTTGTCACTAAAAAAATAAACTTCCATATAAAAAATCCAAAAACTCACTAAAATAAAATTATGACATGATTATTCTAAAAATTATATTCGTTTTATAAAATGTTAAATAAAAAATTTAATAATTTAAATTTTTATTTAAAAGCAATAATAAAATGAGAAACTTTTTTTATTAAAGAAAATTACTTTATAAATGTTAAGTGTTCTTAATATTATTTCATTTCACTTACAAATTACGTTATTGTAAATATATTTGTTATTATATTAGAATATTTAATTATAATTATCTTTTTAAAAGTGTTTAATTTAATTTAATAAGTTATAAATAAATAATAAATATAAAAATAATATTCTTTGGAAAATATGTCATTTTAACGCTAAATGATTTTAACCAAATCCTATTGAATTTATTTCTTTATCTTTTCACTATTAAATTTCAACAATTCATTGGTATTACAAAACATAAAATTATTATTTAAAACTATAATAACAGTATATAAGGAATTTATCAAAAAAAATTATATATCTTTTTATTTATTGGAGGTTTTACTCTTATTGGAATTTTCTTAATTATATTTCTCATTTAATTATCATGATTTATTAATGGTCATCTTACATTGTAAAATATTACATAGTTCATTTTTTTCTGTGTCACATATGAGGAAATATATTTAACATATTTTTTATTTAAATAAAAACCCATAATAAAGTCTAAGGGTATTAAATATTGGGTCTTCTCTATATGTCATTTAAGAATTTTATCAATTAATAGAAGAGGTAAGTGTATTTCCTAGTCACAAGGTTTAGTTTCCCATATTTAATACACCACAACTTTTTTCTTGGGTGTCTAATATGGAAACATTCTCTAAATTAATAATTTAAAATAGTGGATCCGCTATTTTTAGGTACTATATGGAATGCACTCTTCCATTATCTATAAGAAATTGGAAAAAGTATTCTAAAAAATATCAATGTGCTCACTTATTTCTTAGCATCAACAAAGAATATAGGATTTATACCCTTTTTACACTACTTAAATTACTTGGAAACATCCTATAACAAGATAATATTAATGAATAGAAATTATTAATTCAATGTAGTTTATCCAGTGTCCATCCAATAGTATTATTGGTATATTTACGGACTCTAAATGTGTATTTTCATGTTCCATGTATATCCCTCGAGAAATGATAATTGGAATCTTCTCATTTTCCATTAAAAGTAATATTTTAGGTTCTTAGAAAAAGGTTTTAGTTTTATACTAGGTGAGTTTTATTCACTTGGAAAATAGGGATTTATTAACTCAATATTATCTAATTCATATCCTAAAAATGTTTTCAACCCAGTAGATTTTTTATTTTGTATAGTAACAGACAAGTGTTCTATAGGTTGTGAAAATATTTCATATTCTGAAGGGAATTAAAATTTAATTGGAAATTAATATGGGATTCCTAATAATCATTTTCAACAGACTTAAATAATTTTCCACTTAATTGAAACCAATTTTTATTAGTTTTTTATTAAACTAATCTTTAGATTCATCACATAACATGTTCTCAACTTATCTAATAGAATCAAAAATGGATTTTTCTAAAAGGATAACATACCAAATTATTATCACATAAATAATATTCAAAAAAAATATTATCAAAATCAATTAAATGATGTTCAAAATTAGGAAAAACTTATTTTCATAGGGAATAAATTATGTTTAATTAATTTTGAAACAAGGAAATAATTGAATTAATAAGCAATCAATTTTATTTAATTGGTGATATGAGTGATATGGCATTAGATATTTCATGGATTTAAATATTTTGAGGTGAATTGTTTGTTTACCTAATTCAAGTAAAATTTTACCATGGTCAATATTTAATGTTTCTATGGTTGTTTTAAGAAAAGTTCTTCAAATAATTAGTGGTGTATGTGTTCAGAACCTATCATCTCCCATATGAAAACATAAAAATCACTAAGGAAAAAAATATTCCATATTATTTCCAATAAATCTCTAATAAATCAAAAAAATTTACTTATATTGTCTAGTTAGATAAATTTTACAATAGATTTTAGCTATCCAACATATAAAGTAGTCTAAACAGAGTGAAGCATGACATTTATGGAATCTCATAAATCTAACATAATATATTTAAACATAAAATACCCAACAATTCATGGAATGGTGAATTCACTTAGATATTTTCCCTTGACAAGGAGGACCTGTTATATCGTGGATGACAAATTCATCCCATGGTTAACTTTCGATCATCCTTTCAATTTCATCTTGTGAGAGAACATTACTTTAGAAAATTTTGAAAGTTAAGAATCAATTTTCTTATATCTAGTGAAGTAATGTTAACCTAATGTTCCCTAAAATTTTGTAAAGTATATTTATCTAATTAGTTATCGATCCAAATTTCCACTAGGGGACTACCTCGAGGGTAGGGATTTGGTGGTTTGAGTATATCTTTTTCATTAATTATGATTTTTTACCCCCAAAAGACTATAAATCTATCCTCTTGTTTGTATGGGTGTTATTTAGAAAAATGTCACTTTTGGAATTTTTTCATTTTAAAAAAGGTATAACGTTTTTAGAAAGTTCAAAATTTGATGGAATTTATTCAAGAGGCTGCAAATATGATGAACAAATTTGAGAATTTTTTTAAATTGGTCCAAGATTAGAAATCACAACATGCGGTTTATTTAACATAATAACACTTTTAATTTCCATGACACTAATATTTCCTATAACCTTGGGGTTTAATTGAGCCAATGAAGGTATTCCACCATTCATTTTATTTATTAATCTACCAATACTAATATCTACTTTATCTATTTGAGTTAACAAGATGTTCAACATGATTTTCTTTTGTTTAACTATTTCCTCAAGGCTATTTCTAAATTTCTGAGTGTATGTTCTAGCTAGAAAATTAATTATAGTTTGTGAATTATATCTATCCTAGAGTTATATATGATCTATGTTCCTTATTTAAACATATAAAAACATTCATTGACAATAAAGGTGCCTAAAACTCTCATTGGAATGTTTTCCATCCTTGGTTATAGGTATGATTTTTTTGGAATTTCTTAGCTAGTTGTTTTCGTAGAAAGGTCCCCTAAGATATATGAACTTTCACACTTTAAGGGACTCTTCCATTTGTGGTATTGGCCACTATACTATTAATTCGAGGCATAAATGTTGTAACTTATTTGAGGTTGGAATCATATTTTTCTTGAATATGGTTTTCAGATGTTTGGGGAAGTATCATTAACCTTGAGTTAGTGGTATGATCACTAAGACTACTCAAAATAATCTGGTTTTCATAACTAGGATTTGGTAATTATTGAGAACTTTACACTTGAGTCAGACCCAAATTTTCAAAACAATTGGGAAATTTAGGCCATGTCAACAGTGGGATTCCCAGTATGAACCAATGTTTTATCTAAAAAATCACCCCTTTGGTATCAAATATCATTATTTTATCATATATAATAAGTAAATAATAAATTCATTAGACTAATAATTGTTCCATGATCTGATGGTAAAAAAATAAAACATAATCTATTTAATCCATCTAATACTCATGTAAGGTTTCACATACTTTTTTATAAAACCATAAATGTCTTTATAAATGGTATCTGTACTAGATTAACAAAAAAAATTGAATGAAAAGTTTATTCAATTCAATCCAATCCCTTATTCAAGTGGATTGATAATAGTAAAACCACCATGTTTCCACTCCATCTAATGGAAAAGGAAAATATATCAGATTTATTTTGGCTAATTCAGTTATGATAGTTTATATTTTATAAAAAGATATCAAAACACATAAAGGATTTTACATGGAACCTCCCTAAAGAGTTCATGGAATTTTAGGATGTTTTTGGATGAAACCTAATTTTATATCAAAACCATAAATTCCCTTGGGTATTCTACATTTATTTTTTTGACTCCATTCATGTGATTTAATTAATTCCATAATATTTCAATTATATTCCATTGTTCATTCATGTTTAATTGGTTTTTAAGGGATATAGATGATTTAAAATAATAAGTAGAGATTTCAGGTGAGTATACTGAATTTTACTAATGGAAATGTTTAACAAATATGTTCAAACCTTTCTCAACCCTCATACACTTATCTCTAAAATGTTTTGTTTTATCAATGTTATCATCTACGGGAACCAAAATAGTATCTAAATGACTATATATATAAATATAGGTTTCAGTAACATAGGAAACCTCCCAATAAATGATCACAGTTTAAAGGTCAATGATCTTTCACGAATCTATATTCAAATTTAATCCCTTAAGAGTACAGTTATAATAGTCTAAGAGGCTATCTCACAAAGTGGTTGAAAAAAATATCAAATTTTCACTTATTATTATTATTATTGAAGAAGTAAGGGTATTTTCAGAAATTAATGAAAATTATGAAAATAAAATTAGATCAAATGAGATTGAGTGTGAACATATATAACAAAAGAACTGTGAATTATTTTTTTAATTTTGGATACCACATTATTCAGTGCCAGCAAAAGGATACACAATTTGAATTCCTAAATGCCTAATCTCATTCCTTATAAAGTTCCTATGATCATTCCTAAAAGTTAATTGAAACCTATATTATAATTTTTATCCTCTTAAAGTAAACATACTACTCAAAAAAAATTATGAAACCAAAAAAAATCAAAATCTTTATAAACCAAAACAAGACATTGATTAATAATTTGAAATAGAAAATAAAAATACATTATTTACAAAAAAATAACAATATATTCACAACCATAATAAATAATTATATATTCATTCATTGAAATAATGAAAGAATACAATTATAGGTGAAATAATATGAATTATCATATTATAGAATAAATACAATATGCTTAATTCAAGAACAAGTAATTTTTAAAAAAATAGGATGAAGATAGAATACATATAGACATAGAAGGGGATATATGAGTCTACACTAGGTCACCACTGAAATGGAATTTACCAGACACAGATAAGATGACAAAAGGTTCCATTCAATGATCAAATCTCATTAATCAGTATATCTATACTCCACATGATCATCCAATCACCCATTATTTTATAAAATTCCACCATTTTAAGTTACCTAATCATTATGTGACTCCAACGTTTTTTCTGTAAAAAAAATTCCGACACATTTAATTATTTCTTCTTCCAATATCCTCGATATTGCTTTTTAAATTATTTCTTCTAACATGTTTTGAATTTCTCTTTTCAAAAAATTAATGTGAACAATTATAAAAATGTAAATAATTTAATGGATGAGGTTCATAGGATGCATGCGACATCAAGAATATTTTTTGCATAAATTATAATTTTCATGAGACCTTTCTATATTTTGAAATGTCCCATGTATATTTTTTTAATGAACTGAACCCAAAAGGATTTCCTAGTTAGTGGAATATTGGTCCGCCATAATCACCAACCTACCTCCATAGGACAGGGTTGGTGGAAATCACCAAGATATAAGAACTAAAATGGGTTTCCTTTACCTAAAGTAACTTTATGCATGCACCAACCATCTTCATGCAGTAGTATATGAGAATACAATTAGGAGAAAGTGAAATCAAGAATAGAAAATATTCCTATAATACCATATAGGTAATATTGAAGTGTGTGACAGAGTAATTGAAAATGAAAAGGAAAAAATACACACCCACTTATAAAATAAGTCAAAACATGACAACAACTAGAATAAAAAATAAACTCGAGAGCCGGGGTCATGATCTCCAGGCGCCAACTACCATACACCGTCAATGCACTTGAGCATCCCTATGATCCCCTAAAAGCACCAGAAATATATCCCTAATATTCATAAAGAAATACATGGTTAGGAAAAGACCATGCATGGGTGAGTATATACGTACCCAAAAAGACACCATGAAAACTAAAGAGAGAGGAATATAATACACAATATAAGTATTCATCTCCAACTAAATAAAAAGGAAATGAAAACACATAATAATTGAAATATATATGAACATTTAAAAAGTCATATGTGAGATAAATGAGATGTCTATATTAGATCATAGCCTAGATTTTTGGGCTTTCCAATAGCTCCAAGAAATCAATCATGGATTCCCCTCATCTCATGTTTCTAAAGAAGTGACCATAACATAAACCCACACTTGTCCACGTGGCTATAGAGTCTCGGGGGAGGGGGGGATCTCCATGTAGGGGACCCATACCTTATAATGATAAGGGGGTTACACTTATTAGATATATACAAGAACCATTATCTAGTATGTTTGGGGTGACACTCAGTAAGAAGAGGACCCATGCCCTAGTTTTTCACGGGGGTGCTACTCAAGATATTGAGGACACACAACCTAGTCCATCAGGGGGTTCCAATCAAGAAAAAGAGGTCACAATCCCTAGTGCATTTGGGGGGTTTCACTCAAACTAGTGTGTTGCATATTGGTGAACAACACCCTAGTATGATAGGGGTGTTTCCAAAACTGGCCTCTCTCTGATGATCTTTCCTGATCACTACCGTTGTCTAGAAATGCCTGAATAAGTGTCATGCTCAGAAAATTCCATAACGTATCTTGAAATGTACCACTATAGATACCATCATGTGATATATGTAAACCAGAACAATATAGGCTATTTGCAGGAAACAATGATCCCAATTTAATGTGATATGAAAGGTAAAAGCTTCGAAAAATAAAAGGGGCCATAGACATTGTGTAATTGGTGAAAACATGGTATTATCCTACTCCAATTACTTGTTGTTCTCCCATTTGGTCACTAATCACTTTCCAGGTCACCATACATGACATGTATGAGGATCACAAGACTTGAATCATCCACTTGTGTCCTACACTTGTGCTCCTCGGTGTGCTCACGTCTGTCAAGTCATGTCATGTACCTAGATATGTACTTGACTATAATAGAACAACAACACATGCCTGTGTACTCCTAGAGTACATGGTGTGTCTTCTCATAAAGAGTCCAATCCACGTGTAGCTGTCACATGGCCTGTCCACCCAAGGGGGTTCACATAATGTTTCAGCCTAGAAACATGGCATCTGATCTTCATCTTCACCTAAGACCCTAGTGCACTATCTACGGTGTACTACAAGGTGTGTGTTCATCAGACTACACATAGTGTAGTCATGTTTTCAACAGATGATGAAGTTCTTTATAAATATTATAGATCTATATATTATTCCATGAATTACATAACTTGACTAATTAAAAATGGTGTGGATTATCACTAGGCATCAATTCTGGTCCTCTGGTGGTCAGAAATTGGATCGCAATCGCCTGCGGTGGTCCAACACACATCACGGTCAAATCCCATCACCATTAGGTCATCGCATATCCTATATATATGAAAATAATTTCCCACACTCTGAAAACAATCTTGATCGCATCTACAATATCCATCCCAATCATCTTTTTTATATCCTCAATTAATATGGGGGTTCGAACATGCTTTGACCCACCCAAAATATGTAAATCTTGGACATTCTAGTTAAATGGTGAAGAACACGAAGAATGATAGGTGGAAATAATTATAACATGGGTGATAAAGATTATTGAAGATTATTTCTGAACCAATGGCTAAAAATTAAGGAAATATAGATTTCTATCAAGACAGAAGAAAAAATAAATTGAATAAAACAATTTATTTTGACAATGGGATCTTGTGAAGTGTGGGAATATGTAAAATCAAAACAAGATAAAGAAATATCCATGATCAGTTTTTTTACTAAAATAAAAAATGGAAATTGAAGAGACCCAATTCAATTCCGTACCAATGATAAGTAAACAACATGTTTTTTAGTGATGATATTTTTCTGATGCTACCACTTTATATTAATCCTCCTCGATCTTGTCACTGATCATTGCCCAATAACAATTCCCCAATGAAAGTTGTCAATGGTCCACTCAATTATCAGATAGTTTATATAGATAACCCTATATAATTTTTCTAATGGATTATTTATAGAGTATTTAATTAGGTAGTTTAATAATAAATAAATATATAACTTATTTAATTTATTTAAGCGCACCCACTGACAACTGTCACAGACCCACCTTAGACCACACTAGAGTAAACGCTGCACTTCAGATTCCAATATGGTATAATATTTTAGATCTGAGATAAATTTTATGTAGTATTCCATTATTTTTTAAAAAAGATATGTGTACGAGATATTAATATATTAATTATTTTTATAAAATTAATTCCATGCTCCTTAGACTTTGGAACTTTGCTTCATATCTATGTCTAGCTCCAAAAATAACCCTTTATATATTTGAATGGATTTAAAGGAAAAAAAGGTTTTATTAATTCTTCCCTACTTCAAAAAATTTTTCCCAGAAAATCACAAGTTAATCCAACAACATGAGGTTACTGAGACCAAATATGTCTCTCCCATTTCTAGGCGCTCTCCTACAAGCTCCCATATGACCGCAACACACGAACCAAAATAATGGTCCATCCACATTGGTTCCTGTCTATTTGATCCATGATCACAACTAGGTAATTCATATAGGTGGCTATATCATTGATGTCTCTCTCACCACATTTTCTAATTTGTGTAGGGTCATGAATGTTTCTACTCAGTCACAACTCATGGAATATGTCTTGTACCCGCCCAACTAAGGGATAAATTTAGGTGGTAAGTGACCATAAAAACCTTCTTTAGGATATCAAAAGGCCTTTTAAACCCCAGGGATAGCTTTCGTCCCTATCTGGGTCTCCACAATATTTTTAATGAAGAGACTCTCATCAAAAAGTAGTCTCACTTCTCAAAATCCAATGGAATATTTTGTTGTCCTGTATAAGATTTCCAATTTCTCTGGGATGTACTCATCCAATCCTAGACCACCTAGACAATAACTATTGTCATCAACTCCATCTATTCCCCTATAATATATACCCCACCAATCTCAGTCTAACAGAAGGGTGACTAAGAGGGTCTCTAATATAGGGCATCGAAAGGTGTAATTCTAATAGTAGATTCATTGCTATTATTATAAGAAAATTATACCAAAGTTATGCGATCCTCCATACTCCAACAAAAGTCTAACACACAATACCTTAGAATATCCTCCAACACCTAAATAGTGAACTCAGTATTCCAAACATCTAGGGGTTAAAAGTTGTACTCATCCTATACTGGATCCTGAATGCTTCTTTTAGACCTTTTCACAACCACGAAGTGGGATGTGAGCCACAGTTAGAGAAAATCATTGAGAAAAACCTATAAATATGGATTATATCCCGTACATTAAACTATCCCAATGCATCCAATCAAAAGTACTCTATGATATCGAGGAAGTGTTCCAATGTAGTAAGCCAATCAGCTATCAGCTATATGGAATCATGACCTCTTGATTTATTGGGAATCCATATCATAAATTTTATGGATATGTCATCTATTTATCTCTCCAGTATCTCAATAGGCTACAGAAAACCTTCCAGAAACATAGTGCTTAGCCTTTACCTGCTTACATGTGAAACAAAAATAGATGAAATCAGTTATGCTCTACCTTTTTTCATATGAGAGGGAAAGGGGATCTCCACTTACATCCCATCCAAGGTCTATGTGTCAACCAATAAATCCATGACGTCCATCAATATTTCCCAACAACTTGTGTGTATGAGGAAGTAACTATTTAGGGGACCCACAGCTCAAAACTACGTGTCATGATTAAGGAAGAAAAATATCCAATTACAAGACACCATCCTCAGTATTATAAGTGGGTTCAACTCAGTATATAGATAGAGGAACAACACCTTAGTGTATCAACTGTGTGACACGTAGTAGGTATAAGACCGACACCCTAGTTCATAATGGGGTTACACTGAATTGGTAATGGACCCATGACCTATTGTGTGACGTGGGTTTCACTCTAGAAGATGGGGGACCCGCATCCCAGTGTATTGGGGGTTCCCAATCAAAGCATTGTTAGGAGAATGGGGGACCCATACACTGGTATGATAGGGAGGGCCTAACCATGAACTCTCTCTAATGATCCAACATGATAAAAATGATAATCAAGATTTTCCTAAAGAAGCATCACACTCGTAACATTCCATATTGTATCTTAAAATCCACTATGAAATCTACCATTTCTTTTTTACATAGAAACCCCCTCAGGATAAGCTACTCTTGGTCCAAAACAAGACTCTGGGTCAAAGGGATACGAAATGTTGATGTTTATTAAACCCAAAGAAGAATATATGATGTGTAAGGATTCAACATGGCATGTGGTCCTACTCTACTTATCATCCGTGTTATCCTATATACATGACTAATTGGTTATGTCACCATAAATTTTATGTACGAGGCCTACACTTCATGCCTCTACAACTAGGGGTTAGCCCATATGCTTCAAGTTGTGCCAATGTCTATCAGACCATGCAGTGTACCCGGTCGTGTCTAAGTAGAAAAACCTTCCCATGCACTCTTAGAGTACTCAATGTTTCCTCCCACCCAATGTCCTGGCCATGTGTAGCTGGCATATGGCTCATCCACTTGGGGAGGGTCACACAGTGTATGCGACTAGCCTAACAGTCTGTGATCCTTATCTCTTCACAGTACCCTAGCACCATAGCTAGGGTACTATATGGAATTTTATCATCAGACTACATCTAGTTTAGTGGGGTTTTTAGTATAAGGTCAATTTATTTATGTGGATTCAAGATCCAAATTCACTACTAAAATTCATACTATTTTATAAACCTAAACTTGTGGGTTTTGCCTCTAGTCATTGGTTCTGCCCTCCAATGGTAAAAAATTTGATCACAATCACTTGTGGTGGTCCGTCATGTGTCTTGTACATCTCCCATCACCCATCAGTAATCCTAGATACTGTATATATGGAATTTATAACCTTTACTCCACAAATATTCTTGATGAATCTATAAACTACCATCCCAATTTTTTTTTCACATATTCACTATGAATACATGGTTCGATCATGATCAAAAAAACTGTGAAAAAGTGGAAGCACGACCATCTAGGACAACAGTGATGAATTTGGATAATTATGGGGGAAACATAATAAAAAGGTTGATAAAAAGCATTGGAAAAGAATTATCAGTTGATGATTACAATGCAGGGAAATCAGGGGGTGGGATTCAAGCCTAAGAAAAAATAAATTGAAGAAAATAATTTGTTTCAACAATTGGATCATCCAAAGGGTGTAAATACTTAGAATAAAAACAATTAAATTAAATAACCCAGCTCAAATATTTAGTAAAGTGTGGAAACCACTATTGTTGATCCTTACATATATTATATAGTGGTTGTTGGTAAATAATGTGTTTTCTACCAATGTAGATGATCTTCTTCATCCACTCTCTATCCATCCATGTCAATGCAATTACCAACCATTGTTTGACATTGATTCACTAATGAAGGCTACCAGAGCTCCCCTAAATTATCCTAGGGTTTATGTGGATTAACCTAGATAATTTTTATAATGGAGTATTTATATTTCATTTAATTAGACCATTTAATAAAAAATAAAAAATTACTATTTTTTATTTTAATAAATGGACATGCCAATGGATTCCTTAACGAGACGCCCAATGGTGACCAACCTTATCTTGCGCCTTGGGGTAAACCCCACTTTATCGATTCAATTTTTTTCTTATATTTTTGATATGAATCTCTTTTTCCGAGGTATTACATTATTTCAGAAAAATTGCACATGAATGACATTAATATATGTAATATTTTTATAAACTTAATTTTAGACTCACCGAACCTATGAATCTTACTATTTCTCAACACTCAACTTCAAAAATATTCTTTGATATAATTCAAAGTATTGAAAGGATAAATGATCTCTATATATCTTCATCTTATCTTCCACAAAAAAATAGAACTTTACACATTCTCTAAATTACCCTTATATATATAAGGTATTTCATACCGAGATATATCGATTAGAAAATGAATTAACTCTTATTTATCATTAGGGAATCTTACATATATGTTTTTCACTATTACACAACTATAGAATGACTCATATATATCCATAAATGAGATTTTTTCACTTTGAAACTTTTCTTGTCTCAGAAGATGTGTTCATGACTATTAGACATCATCTTAATGAGTCTTACATATCCATGTATAAGAGACTTTCAGTTTTTCAAATAATTTAGCCTTGAAAAACTAGAAATCATCTTTTAGACATAATATTTAGTGATAATGTCAAGGAATTTTTTGAATACTCTTAGTTACTTTTATGTATCCTCATCCCTTTCATATTTCTTCAACTATTTTCCAGAAGTTATCCCATTTTTTCTATACATCTATGCACTAATTTATAATGATAATTATCCATTTGTTATGGTCTTTATGCATTCTTTTCCAAATTCCACTTACATACTTAATATTTTTCTTTTAGAGGGATTGAACAATTCAAGGAATATTAGTTTTTCTAGAACACTAATAATTTAAAAAAACATATATTTAGTGTGTTCATTGTTTATATACTTCAAAAAATATTAAATAATTAAAAATAAATAATTAATCCATTAAAAAATTATATTCCTTATTCACTCTAAGTATAAAAAATTCATAGTTTCGCTTTTATTATCAAATGGTCCAGGATTACATAAATGAATTAAATATTGAAAAAAAGGAATTTATAAGAGTTATCAATTAGTTGGTCATATTAAATGAAATTTTCCTAATAAGGTGAACAATTATAAAGAAATAAACAATCATTTATTGTTCGTAGATCATGATTTTTGGAATGACCTATAATGTCATAAATCGAAATTCCAATATGATTTTATAAATTCATCATTTAACACATGAAAAATCCAATTTTTATTATTATATTAATTTTAATATTAATTTTTGAGAATAATAAGTGCCCATATTAATTTAAAATTATCTAATGGAATAGAATATAAAATTAGATAAATAAAATATGAATATTTTTATATGATTGATCCCTTAGAATAACTACACTAAAAAAATGTAGAAATAAAGAAGAATATTAGAAATGAAAAATTTATCTTTAAAATATATATCCTTGATAGAAAATATAAGAGAATGAGTAGTGAATGAAATATGAGACATTTATTAATTATAGTGATATCAAATGGTCATTACAAATTTTCCTGTTGGAATAGATATTTGACTATTGGATTAGTAACCTAGCCACTTGAACAAGAATATGACCAATATGAATAGTAACTTGACTTTTAAAAATGCCTATATGAGAGTAAAACAATATTGTGTATCTTTCAAAGTTAAATTATTATATATTTCAATCATGTTAGAAGAAATTAAATATTTTAAATTATGTATTTGAATTTCTGTAAAATAAAAATATATTAATTTCAATTTTATAATAAATAAAACGATTTAAAATATTTTTTATTTCAATAAAACAGATTATAGATTAATATTAATTTTTATTACATTGATATGATAAGGTTATGTGATGTTATGTAATTTTTGATAGGTTCAAAACATTTGTCGTAATGTTAAAATTGGTATTGTTCAAATAAAGAATGATTTTATTGAAAAATTAAATTTATCATATTTAGATAATTATTTTCATAAAATGGATTTCATTTTTCAAAAATAAATATGAAAAAAATCAAATTTATTTTTTTTATTTTTCTAAAGTAGTTTAATTTTTCTTGAGTAGTGAAATATGAAAAAATACATTATTATACATTTTAAGCTAAATATATGAATTTTTGAGTCATAGATTATATAATAACCCATAATTTGAACATTAAAGCACCATGAAATTTTTATAATAATAATAATTAATAATATTTGTATTATTGAGCCAATATAAAAAACAAAAAAATATAGTATTAAAAAACACCCTTCTCCACCTTCTAAATAATACACCTCACCTCCCCTTATCCAAATACCCTTTCAGCCCTGTAGAGTTCCAAAAATATTTAAAATTTCTTTAAAAAATCACTCCCCAAGGTCCTAGTGCTGCATTTATAATCCAAATACCATTTCAAGGAGGCTTAAGTGGCCTCTTAAGAGGAGGTGACTAAAGGATGCTGTAAAATTTTCAATTGAAATATTCTAATTCTATTCATCTTCACCTACCCACATGTTATCTACCATCATATAAAAAGTAAAATTAATATCCAATATATAATAATTTTTTATTATTATTTTTGAATATCCATATTCTACCATCCCATGTTTTTTAAATTAAAGTGATGTTTATAATATGGTTGGTTCACCACCCCCATGACAACACACATCATTTTTCCCCAGAACCATCAGGGATGGATATAAATATATTATTATGGTAAAATATGATGATAATATGTATAATATAACATATTTAAAATTATTTAATATCTTAAAAACCATTTAATTAAGTAAAATGAATATAGTTCATGAAAGTTGTCAAAATGACCTAAATGAAGTAACCACATAAAATTAACATTTTTGTTAAGCGAAATGTTTCTATCATAGAAAAAACAAATTGAGCCATATAAATTTATTTAAGAATATTAATACCATTTTAGTCCACTTATGGAGATTTATTCCCATTTGATCTGAATATCAATAATTTTCCACAAGTGATCCGACCTTTGAACCATAAAATGAGCACCCTTAGAATAATGTAATTAGTCAATATATCCCATAAAAATGGTCATAAATTAAAATGTTAAAATAGTAGTAAATAAAATATATATTTGATAGGTTATGTATTAATTAGTTAATGAATCTAATATTAGTATATAATATTATTCGTGAATGTATGGAGAGATTATAGAATATAAGTTAGGGGATATCATTGAAGCACCCTTGTTTCTTTAGGTTAGGATATTTCTATCTCTAACTAAGATTAAGTCTCTCTTTGATGTTGTGTAATAATTATAAATTATTTATATGTGTCTATTACATATATACCTATTTTATTATTCCATCCATTTGTGGTTTAATACATGCCTTAATTTCATTTAAAAAATTCCTTCTTTAAAATCTAACTTCATTTAAGGTCACTTTTCTATTCTTTATTCCTTTTATATAAATCTCATTTAAAGTCTTTATTTACAAATTAATAGAATATTCTATGGAATGTTCTTCTAAACTTAGATAATAACATCCATAATATTTAATTCCTTTTTTTTTCTTTATTAGACTTATGGATTTTTCCTTGATTATGATATGAGGAAAGATTATGAAACTCCTTTCATTCATTGGTAAATTATTATATTTATGCCTTATGATTGATTCCAAAAGAATATGCTTATAAATATTATAATTGGTTAACCTAGATATCAATTTAATGCATTGGTTATTTTATTTTTCTCCTGAGACTTTTTGTACGGTATTTGTTAGTGAACCTATTCCATGATGTGACAGTGTCAATTACATGAAGTTGTCTTGGCATTTATCCGTGACATATGATTATGTCAGGTTTTATGTTATTTCCACATTCATATGTTTCAATAATATTATGATAACTTTTTAATTATGTTATACTCAAATGTGGTTATTCACGAGGCTTCTCATTTATGATACAATGTTATATTTCTTGACTCACATTTTATGCTTCGCTATCATGTCTATTCCCTTAGTGGGATTTATATCTCCCCCCTTTATTTTATACATTCCCCTATTTATCCTATGTAGTTATATGGGATCAAAGGTATTTTTAATCTCATTAAATATAATTAATTAATGATTCGTTGTTTTAGTTTATTTTTTATTTTTTATAAACCTTTTTTTCGAAAGACACTAGGACTCATCATTATTGGATTTTATTTATTTGATATATATGTTAAAAATAATATAATAATATTCATATAAGTATTATACCACTATAGATGGTACCATGGAATGACCAAGTTATTTTTGGGGATTAAGACTAGAAAACTTTACTGATAACCCCTATGATAATTCTAAATATTGGAAAATTTCCTAGAATATTGTTAAAGTAAAGAGTGAGTAGTTTCCAAGAAATCGAATCCCTATATAGGTGCTATATGTGGACATGGATCTGGAACAACTTTTCCTAGGGGTAATAACCCAAAAAAGAAACATTGTGCATTTACTCAATCGTCACATGGTGCCTAATAAACATTCCTTTACACACACCAGGTTTGACATAGTCGATATATATTATTTTCCAAATCCCAAAACTATTTGAGAACCATTATAAAGGACATGAAAAAAATTTCAATTTAGAAAACCTAATTGGGGTATTATTGTGGATAACCTATATTGAAAACCTTTAGACTGATATGTTAAGATTTACTTTTCATATATAATTTTTTCATTATAACTTATTAGTTTCCCTTGATATGTTTGTTATTTAAATTATACTTATCTAGTTTCCTTTATTTTTTTAATTGTGCGAAATAGGTGGAATCGTGCCAACAAAAAAAATTATAGGAAATATAATTATTATCCTAATGATATGTCTACCATTATGGGTCTGGGATTTAGAAGCATCATGGTAGTATTTTTTTCAGTTGACACTTGATATCAAAAATAACTTGAATCATGGGAAACTTCCTCGTTATCAAATGAAAATATTTTTTTGTCAAGTCCATTATATATAAAAGGCATGATACATTTATTAGATATTCTTATCCCCTCAACATGGAAAAATTGATTAACTCATTTTGGAATATATTTTTCTTCCTTCAATTACATATATAAGAGAATGTTGTACTAGATATTTATCACTTGTAAGTGGAAGGTGATCAGTGGTGGAAACTGATAAAGAATATTAAGTTCAAAGGGGAAATTTATTCCCTTGAATAAGAATATTTATAGAATTTTTTTCCATAAATATTTTACATAATATATATATCTAAAAATGGATGGGGTGTTCTTTGGACTGAAGAAAAGGGAATATGATTCTTTCAAGGTGCATGAGGTAAATTATACAAGTCTTAATTGATATGCTTATGGGATTTTTGTCAGCACTGAATGTATGTTGGACCGTGCATTTAGCATCTTAAATATGAGTCTGTGAAAATATTTTTTTATTTAACAATTTTATGGATATGATGATATTTTCCAATGTTCCCTTATGTTGAAAACCGAGTTTGGTGAATCGTAGTGGTCTCATGGGACTAGAGTTAAACTATAAAATGAAGTAAAATTTAAGAGGTTCTATGGATAAATCCCATGGAAGAGAAAATAACCAACAACCCATTTATCAAAATTTTGTGAAGAAGTATTCTAGAAACTATCTGAAGGGAAATGGGAAATAATAAATGATTTGAAAATAATGGAATCAAGCAAATCAATGCTGAAGGAAGATGAATAAACTGAGGAATTTTAAAGAAGAAAAAGTGGTTTAGATCTAAACTCTACCTATGGTATAATTTTTAAACTATAAGTAATATAGGTATTATGAAAACCAATACCCTCAACCAAGGGCTATCAGAGATAATGAATGACAAAAAAAATCCAAGGCCAAGATAGAAAGGTTATATCTTATCACTCATTATAAGGTGGATCCCAATAATTAAGTGGTTAAAATTAAGTGGGTTATTCAATGAATAATAGTGAACATAATTTTTTAATTATAGTTCTATACATTATTTCATATCCTTATTGTCTTGTAGAACGATTCAAAAAACACATAAAAACATGGTGGTTGTGCTAACAAAAAATAGAGAAATTATTGCATATCAAGTATATAACTCATCCCTAATCAATTTTTGTGGAATCAACCTCCCATTATATTTTATAATATTTTAGTAGATTTTTTTTCAATATTCTACAAGAATTTTATATCCTCATATAAAGCATACATTAACTATCAGTAGAGGGAGATCAGTTTTCACATCGTGATTCATCCTCTAGTAAGGTAAAATTGTTTAGAGGAGGATGAATATCTTTTGAAATATTCATATTAATCAATGATATTATTAATTTATGAGTAAAACTACCTAAGAAAAATGATTGGGTCAATGGAGTGAATCATACACTATGAAATTTCTAGATTGAGGGATTATACTGATGTATTCCATGAAGATTTTTTTATTATCCCTCAAGAACAAGAGTCTAATTTCTCAATTTAACTTTTAAAAAGATACCTCACTATATCTAAGACTACATATGGAATTCGAACCATTAGGTCAGCATAACTGAATAATCAATTAAAAGACAATCTAGAGAGGGGTTTTTATTCCCGAGTGCTTCAACATGGGGATGCGTAGGTACTCTTCATGAAGATTAAAGATGGGTAAATTCATCTCTATATTGATTGTTGTGATATCCAAAAAATTATGATAAACAATAAGTATACCCTTCCATAGATTAGTGACTTGTTGAATCGACTATAAGGGCCCTAGTATTCCTCTATGGTGGACCTTCATTCAGGATATCACCAATTAAAGGTGAAGAAAGAATATATTTTCTACAATGCAGTTCCAATGAGGTATGGGAACTATGATTTCAGTTCGATTCCCTTCAAACTCGCTAATCTTCCAAAAATATTCATGAAATTAATGAATAGAGTCTCTATAGATTACCTTGAAATTTTTTTTATAGTCTTTATAAATGATATTATGTAACACCACGAGATTTTATGAGAAATATTCCTCTTTAATTTCATTAATATCTTGTGTTGTACGCTACACCAAAAGGAGCTTGCACAACACACATCCCTGACTTGGCTTGCATTACACGCAAGCGTGACCTTCCACGATAGCGTGTGTTGTACGCAATACCGAGTTTCGCTAAACCACAATATGTTATATAAACGAGCCGTTATGAATAGTAATACCCACATTTTGAAATTTTATAAATTTTATCTTTTAAAATGGACAACATTTTTGGATTCAGAATATCGAAATTATCCTGGGGTGAATTTTTGGTATTTTTCTAAAAATTTCAATTTTTGATGAATAGTCAAAACACTGGGTTACTATTAAAAAACCGACTTTTTATTTAAATAATTATTTATTTTATTTAAATTTATTTTAGGTCAAAATTAATACATAATACCTATATAAGTTCAATTCAAGTCATTGGAGTCATTTTATAAAAATTTCAGATATATAAAAATTGTATTGAACTTTTCACTGTCTTTTACCGACCTCTTGGTAGAATTTCCAAATTCACATAAAACTTAATTTTACCACTTTTGTGAGTGTAATTTCAAAAATCCGAGAGACATGGTTAATATCAGGGACTAAAATGTGGTTCAATGTGATGAAAATAATTTTTGGTGAATAGTACCTTTTAACTTTTTTTACCACGGTTAAAAGTAAATAGGGTAATTAAGGGTCAAAATGATATTATTATTACCCTAACACATGTCTTATTTCTATTGGATAAGGGTAATTAGACCAAAAACAACCTTAGGAATACAATATGACAATTTAGGCCCACTTGGATTGTATTTGGTCATTTATTATTAATTTATTTAAAGAAGGGTTAAAATAGTCAAAACCAAAGTTTAAAGACTAAATCAGTTTTAATATAGGGTCATAAATAAGATAAATTAGACTATAAATATTCATTAGATAGCTAAAAATATTTCCTATATAATCGTGTTTTATTTATAATTTCTTTACATTAAATAATTTAATTTATTTATGACAGAATGATGATGCAATAATTATATGATTAATAAAATACTGACATAATTGATGTTATAAATACCCGAATAAATGTAATTTTAGACTTTTTATGAATTCCACTAATTTTATAGGTTAATATGACATGTTAGTATTGATTTAGTTAACTTTTATCGAACTAATCATTCTGTTATGATTTTCACAAAAATTAGTTACCAAATAAGGTCAAAATTGACAGAAAATAGGTTTTAAAACAAATATTATATTATTAATTTATATTTTATTCCAAAAAATCTAAGGTTCAGAAAAATGACTTAGATAAGGTTATATATATTAATAATAAACAACTTGGGGTTCTGTTGGCTTGTTATAGTATGTTTGTTAACATTATAGTGTAAGAAAAAAAAGAGGACACGGTAAAAGAAAAATTATTTAACTTAAAGTTAAATCTAAATGATAAGGTTAAAATAGAAACCTAAACTTGTCCAAATTCTATTGGATGAGATGATTTTGAACCATCACCACCTTAGCTTTGAAATAACTCAATTTGGAGATATTAAAAACTGAATATGACTTTATAATAAAATAATATTTTTAGTTATTTCAAAGGTGCCCCTCTCCTCCCTTATAAAAGGGTACCTCCTCCCTCTCTTCCTCACACCACTTTGAGCCTTCAAGCTCAGAAAACCTCTGAAAACTTCTCTTCTCCACTACCCTAGAAACATCCTAGAGGTCCTCGTCTTCTTCAAAGACCAATTTTAGTGCCCTAAAATGAGGTCTCAAAGAGGCGTTTCAAAGAAGAGGAGGTTCAGAAACCTACAAAGCATATCGGACCTATGGTAAGGGATAATTTTGCAAATCTCATTTTTATCCGAGTTTTCTTATAAGTAAGTTTTTATTGGTGTTATATTTTTCATCCATGCCCATAAAAAGTTTTTCATAAAGTGTTTAATATTCTTCCATGTATGTTTAATGTCATGTTTACCCCTCTTTGACTTTTACTTTGTGTTATGGAAGGAATGTTTCTTTTGTTTACCATACGAGGTACTTTTTTACTTTTTCGACAAAAGTAAAAGGAAAATGTTATTTTTAACTTATACAGCATGAATGGATTTTTACGGTTTCATAAAGCCTCATTTTCATGAATCTTACTCTATAAGATTTTATGAATATTTTCAACAAAATACTTTTATTTTAAATGTGCATGGCATTTTGTGAAAAGAAATTATTTTGAAGAAGAAAGGTTATTTTCAAGAATACATTTCAAATGTTTTATCAAAACCATTTTCCATCTAAGATGACATTATTTCATATGTGTATGTTTCAAGTTTAATTTCTCTATGATTTACATGGTTTCGCTTTTATGATATCTATTTCTTTTATATGGATTATGTGATGACGGGATGATGTTTATGAAACCCATTTTATTTATTGGGTTATTATGAATGATGTATGTGTGTTTTGTGGCACAATAAGAATTATTTTATTATAAGATGGGTGGGACCTATATCTCCCTCCAATGCATTGGGTAAAGATTTATATCTCATGAGATAGACATGGTTGGAATGGTAAGTTAATCTGGTTCAGTGTTACAGGACTGAAACAAGGAGTGAACTCGATTTAGAAAGGGACTTTGTCCACTAAGATGGTCTTGGAAGCAATGCCTTGGCTACTATGGAAATCATGAAATGTGATGAATGGTTGCCACAATTACTTGTTTTATTCCCATTCTATTTTATCATGATTGATGTTCCCTTATGATATATGCCTTACGTACTTCCAAGATTCATGTATTTGCTCAAGATTTTGATGTTTAGATTTTATGTTCAAGTTTTTGTATTCAAATGTTTATGGATTGTTTTATCTTCTCAATGTTTACACTTACTGGGCATTTGAGCTCACCCATTTTATTTTTTTCTTTTCCCCAGGATATAAAGAAAGGGTTTAGGTAAGAAAAAAAAGGATGATCTTTATGGGAGATGTTGAAATTATTTCACCACAATTAGAATATTATATTATAAGTTTCCAAAGACACTAAACTATTACTGTCCTTGTGTGTCTGTTTTTTTTATGTACTAAGTATTCTGCAAAAGTAATGTAATGTCCATTTAAGTCAAGTTTTTTCTCTCTACAGTTGGTATCAGAGGAAAGGTTTAGTCAACCTTTGGAAACTAGGATGTGAAAACGTTAGCGAGACCCCTATAGATATTTCTAAGGTGTGTCTAGGGATGTCCCTAAGGATAAGTTTATGTATAGGATATAGTCCTAGAACTATGGTAATGATCTTAGAATTTAACCTAAGATGTTAGATATTGAGGGTACTCCCCCTTTACTATGTTTTTTTCCCTAGCATGATTTTTTCCTCTCACACTATTCTTTTTGGGTTTTAGAAAATGGCTGGAAATAGGAAGATTCACGATAATGGAGGATATGACAGACAATGGAATGGTATTCTTCATGAGAAACCAAATGAAACGGGATATGGAAGTCCAAACATCGTTATTATGCCTAATCAGAAATCTCATAATATGATCAACAATCTAAACTTTGGTAAGTTTCCTGAATCAGATAATAAGAGAAAGATGGAGTTTCATGATGATCATAGAGGAAAGAAAGTTCAATTTCCCTCATGTAAATCATGTGGGAAGAGGCATCGGGGAGATTTTTTCAAAGGAACTGGAAGATGCTTTGGGTGTGGAAAAGAAGGACAAAAATCCAGTAAGTACAAAGGGAAAGGTTCAGTTAACACCATGGAAAAGGATAATGGTATTGCTACGACATCAAAAATGATTAGATGTTTTAAATGTGGAATGTATGGGCATTATGCAAACCAATGCCCCAAGGGGAAATCTCATGAAGAGAATCAGCATGGTCATATGAGTAGTATTTATGTGGATGATGATGAAGAGACTAAAAATGAAATATGAGATGAAAGAAATGATGAAGCTCGGTTAGTGGTTTAAGAAATTACTGTAATGATGATATGTTTATAAAGAATAATGTATGGTACTATGGAATAATGAATCATCTAAGGATTGTTACACTATTGTTTTTCCTAAACTATTTGAAAGTATATGTTGAATGGTTCCGGTAACCATGGAAGGTTATTCAGATATTTTTGGAAAGTAGATGATATGCACATAATGAAGGGACAAGAAGATAATGAGATGTTTGATTGTATTCATGATCTCATGACTGATAGAAGGACTAAGTGATATTAGGGTTTGATTATATTGATTTTTGGGATTTTGGTATGTGGAAAGAGTTACCTTTTGTCAGTATTCATGTTTTCACAAAGGTTATATGGTAATTTATGTTTCAATAGAACATATGAATAAGGTATTCATGTGTTTGGAATACAACCAACAAGATATATTTTATGATATATGTGGGATAAATGCTTGTATTCACATTCTTGGTAGATAACCTTTCTAGAAATTGTTTTCTTTATACTGTGATCTTGGACCGAAGTATTTTAGATAAGCCTAAAGATTGGAATGGATTATGTTGGACATAAGTTATTATTGTTTAAGGATAGAATTTTTTTCGATATTATTGATGGGATGTTATAGTAATGTAGTTTTAGAAAAAGGACAACCTGCAGGACGGGTGACAGCCCATCGCGTCAGACAAGGCTGTGGGAATCGAACCCACAACTGAAGTGCCTTTATCGCATACCAATGTCCTACATGAAGTACCTGGTTAGTAGAAACTATTTTTATTTTATTAAGCGACATGATAGATGAAGTATAAGTTCATTTTTTGAATCGTATACGATTAACCACACCATAGATGGACTTATGTATATTTGATAACTTTTTCTAACTTTTTGTTTGAAAAAAATGGAATGACCCATAATTCTATCACATGATCTGTTAACACTTCATGAATAAAAAATTTAACTTCATTTCTTTAAGAGATGAAGTGGAAATTGTTCAAAACATGAAAAACAGTGAGATTGTACCAAAATCAAGTAAGTATTTCTTCTAATTCAAAATTTTCAACATTAGGGAAATGATATTGAAAACGAAAAATGTTTTCCTAGGGATCTTATATCTGATGAATCAGATGCTACCTTAGATCATCACAAATTTATGGCTTTGTGATTGATGTCATTTTCATATCCATGTTCTCTACCACTCTCCATCAGAACGTGATGGTTAGATTTTTCTTCCATATCCATATTTTAACCTATGTTCTCCTATATAGAAACCCAGTGATGAGTTACTTTGCGTAATCGTTACGTTTCATACTTTAGTTTGTAAAATTAAGTTTTAGTATTCCTTTTTACGATGTGGGTTTCTATTAAAGAAACTTTCGAGTAGTAAACCATTTATAACCCCGACGAATTTCGAGGGCGAAATTCATTTTAAGGGGGGTAGAATGTAACACCCCGAGATTTTATGAAAAATATTCTTTTTAATTTCATTAATGTATTGTGTCGTACGCTACACCAAAAGGAGATTTCACAACACGTATCCCTGACTTGGATTGCGTTACACGCACGTGCGACCTTCCATGATAGCGTGTGTTGTACGCAATACCGAGTTTCGCTAAACAACGATATATTAAATAAACTAGCCGTTATCAATAGTAATACCCACTTTTTGAAAATTTATAAATTTTATCATTCAAAACGGACTACATTTTTGGATTTATAATATCGAAATTATCCTAGGGTGAATGTTTTGTATTTTTCTGAAAACATTCAATTTTTGATGAATAGTGAAAACACTAGGTTACTATTCAAAAACCGACTTTTTATTTAAATAATTATTTATTTTATTTAAATTTATTTTAGGTAAAAATTGATACATAATACCTATATAAGTTCAATTTAAGTCATTGGAGTCATTTTATAATAATTTTAGAAATATAAAAATTTTATTGAACTTTTCACAGCCTTTTACCCACCTCCTAGGAGAATTTCCGAATTCACATAAAACTTAATTTTACTGCTTCTGTGAGTGGAATTCCGATAATCCGAGAGACACAGTTAATATCAAGGAATAAAATGTGGTTCAATGAGATGAAAATAATTTTTGGTGAATAGTAACTTTTTACTTTTTTTTTTACCACGGTTAGAAGTAAATAGGGTAATTAATGGTAAAAATGATATTATTATTACCCTAACACATGTCCCAATTCTATTGGATAAGTTTAATTCAACCAAAAACAACCTTAGGAATAAAATATGACAATTTAGGCCCACTTGGATTAGATTTGGACATTTATTATTAATTTATTTAAAGAAGGGTTAAAATAGTTAAAATCAAAGTTTAATAACTAAATCATTTTTGATATAGGGTTAACATAAGATAAATTAGACTATAAACATTCATTAGAAAGCTAAATATATTTCCAACATAATGGTTTATTATTTATAATTTTTAGACATTAAATAATTTAATTTATCGAAATAATTTAATTTATTTATGACACAATAATTCATTTTAGTGCCCTAAAATGAGGTCTCAAAGGGGCGCTTCAAAGAATAGGAGGTTCAGATACGTACGAAGCATATCGGACCTAAGGTAAGGTATAATTTTTCAAATCTCATTTTTATCCGAGATTGCTTATAAGTAAGTATTTACTGGGGTTATATTTTTCATCCATGCCCATAAAAGGTTTTTCATAAAGTGTTTAATATTCTTCCATGTATGTTTAATGTCATGTTTACCCCTATTTGACTTTTACTTTGTGTTATGGAAGGAATATTTCTTTTGTTTACCATATGAGGTACTTTTTGACTTTTTCAACAAAAGTACGAGGAAAATGTTATTTTTAACTTATACAGCGTGAACAGATTTTTATGGTTTCATAACACCTCATTTTCATGAAGCATATTCTACAAGATTTTATGATTATTTTCAACAAAAAACATTTATTTTTAAAGTGAATGGAATTTTGTGAAAAGAAAATGATTTTGAAGAAGAAAGGATATTTTCAAGAATTCATTTCAAATGTTTTATCAAAACCATTTTCCATCTAAGATGACATTATTTCATATGTGTATGTTTCAAGTTTAATGTCTCTATGATTTACATGGTTTCACTTTTATGATATCCATTTGTTTTATATGGATTATGTGATGATGGGATGATGTTTATGAAACCCATTTTATTTATTGGGTTATTATGAATGATGTTTTTTTGTTTTGTGGAGCAAGTAAGAATTATTTCATTATGAGATGGGTAGGACCTATATCTCCCTCCAATGCATTAGGTAAAGATTTATATCTCCTGAGATAGACATGGCTGGAATGGTAAGTTTATCCGGTTCAGTGTTACAGGACTAAAACGAGGAGTGAACTCGATTCAGAATGAGACTTTATCCACTAAGATGGTCTTGGTAGCAATGCCTTGGCTACTATGGAAATCATGACATGTGATGAATGGTTTCCACAATTACATGTTTTATTCCCATGCTATTTTATCATGATTGATGTTCCCTTATGATATCTGCCTTACGTACTATCAAGATTCATGTCTTCGCTCAATATTTTGATGTTTAGATTTTATGTTCAAATTTTTGCATTGAAATGTTTATGGATTGTTTTATGTTCTCTAAGTTTAACCTTACTGGGCATTTGAGCTCACCGCTTTTATGTTTTCTTTTCCCCAGGATATAACGAAAGGTTTTAGGTAAGAAAAAAAGGAAGATATTTATGGGAGATGTTGAAGATCATTCACCACGATTAGAAGAATATATTCCGAGTTTCCAAAGACACTAAACTATTACGGTCCTTGTGTGTCTGTTTTTGTTATGTACTAAGTTATCCGAAAAATAATGTAATGTCCATGTAAGTCAAGTTTTGGGTCTCTACATATTATGATATACTCTAATAGAGATTAAGATTAGGAGGATCATTTCCATACTATGATAAAGACATTTAGAAAGGATAAGATATATTCAAAGTACAATACATCTCAGTTTGGGATGGAGGAAGTATCATTCATAGTGCCTATTATCACTAGTAAAATGTTAAATTTTAACCCTTCTATTAATGAGGAAATTATAGAGTGGCCCAAAAAATATATTTCTCAAAGATAAATCATTTCCTTGGACTACCAAGGTACTATCCATGATTTGTGAGAAACTTATAATGATTGAAAAAATAATTAACAAAGATGAATTATAAGGGAGAAATTTTCTTCCAGACTAATGAAGGTGAACAAAACTTTAAGGAGTTGAAAAATACTGTCATCACAAAACTCATACTTATAGTACTCATAATTGTGGAAATTGTTATGGTGTATAGTTATTCTTCAATGAAGGTCATATGTCGTTCAATGATGAATGATTTTTATGTGACAACCTATTCCTCAAGGTAGTTGAAAGAGAATAAGAACAAATCCCCAAAAAATGATTTGGTGTTGGTTAGATTGATCTTCATGAATAAAATCCGGTGAAATTATCTCTATTGTTAGAAGTGTGAAATATATACAGGTCATAAGTGACTCCAATATATATTCACACAAAAGTACCTGAATATGTTTCATTGAAATTGGAGAGAGTTAATCAAGGACAATGTATACTCAATCCACTACAACCACATGAAAAAAACAAGTTAAAAGATGATCTAAGTAGAAAGTATCTGGAAATCATATCAATGGTGAGAATTATGTAGTACCCAATATTCTAATAATTTCAATGAATACAAATTGGAGTTATAAAATAAATAACATCATATTTACATTCGGAAATGATTTCTAGACCATAAGTTATGGGGGAGATAAATGTTTCTCAAATATATAATTTAGAAAATTATGAATAAGGTGGAAGCTATAAGAAAAGAAAAATCCCTATAGTTCAAAATTGATTAAAAATGAGTTTTAATATTTGGGTCACAACTATGTGTACTATAAAATTTTGGTATAATAACGGAGTTTTTAACGGATGCACAAATACTGACCTTCACTATCCACCAAGGAAGCATGATGATGTATTGAAATCCCTAATAGAAATATTGATGGGACACTATTAAGAAGGTGATCGTAGAATATGAATCAAAATCTTAGTATGTCAATAGGTGAAGGTTGAAATGAAAATATATAATGGAACGATATAATAGTCACCCATACCTATATGGAAATGGGAAAGTATCACTATGTAAATTTTCATTGATCTTCTAAACAAATCTAGAAGAAAACATATATTTTGGGTTGTGGAGGATAAAAATATAATGTATTCTCATTTCATTTCAGTTCAAGAGGACTTAATAACCAATCCACTTGAAGGGATATACATTATATAAGTAGTGAGGCTATATGGAACACAATTATCATTTGTATCCAATTGAGATCCATGATTTATCTCTAAGATCTGGAAGAGGCTCCAAAATTCCCAAAACAATGAGTTGATATTTTGTATGACCAAGGACCCCTAAACCATTTTCATCTCTATGAAGACAATCAATAAATGCGAGGACGTGTTGAGTGTATGATATATGGAATTCAAAGGAGGATGAGATCTCTATCTTCTTTTGGTCGATTTACCAAACAATAATAGTATCTACTTAATAATAAAAATGAATCAATATGAAGAAATTTGTTATAATATATGTATAAAACCTATGTGATTTTATGAAGTTGGTGAAAAAATGTTGATGGGACCAAAAATGGTCTAGGAAATGGTAGAAATGGTTAAGACAAGTTAACAACACATCAAGGATGCTCAAATTCTATTTCAAAGGAATTTTGACAATCATATAAAACACCTTGATATTGAGGTTCGAGATAATGTGTTCCTCCAAAAATCAATATGGACGAGATTCAAGTGATTTTGGAAGAATAGGAGTCTATATCCCCTGAACATCGACCCCATTGAAATTCTCAATCGCATAAGAATTGTGGCCTCTCAAGTAGCCCTGACCCAAGAACTATCTCATGTACATGTTTTATTTAATGTATGAATATTGAGGAGATACATACCATATCCATCACATACATTGAAATCAATGGTGGTATGTCTAGAAAATGATTTCTCTTATGTAGAGAAGCAGGTGAACATATTGGACCATAGAGATAGTGTTATTCACAACAAGAAAAACACATAGTCCAAGTACTATGGTGGAACCATATGTATGAGGATGTGACATGGGAAATAAATAAAGACATGAATCCAAAACACATTCACATTTTTTCACCATAGTATAAAAAATGTAGTTTCAAGGACAAAATTTCTTAATGGATAAGAATGGAATGACCCCATATCTTATCAATGGAACTTCCTTTCTTATTTTATAAATGATTCATTCACTACATGATAAAACCAAGGAATTCTTATTTTATTATTTTTAATATTACATTTATATATTTAAAATGGATATAATAATTCAAAATATTAGAATGGGACAAAAAATTGTAAATAAGATCACTAAAACATAAATATTTGTGTATTCTCAATCAACAAGAATAGCCATACTCCTGAACAACTCTATAAAAATAAAGAAGAATTAGCAATGTAATATTCATATTAAAAATAGAAATATATATAACCTTAAGAGAAAATTGACATGAATGGATAATGAATAAAGTATTATGTATTTATGTATTATAGAGATCATATATATCCATTTCATATCAGATTGTTGGATTAGTAATCTAACTATTGGAATAGTAACCTAACCATTTGAATAGTAATCCAACCATTAGGAATAGTAACATGAGCATTATAAAAGTATATTTTCCTATGAAAGAGTAATATAATTTTTAGGTATCACATAGAATAAAACTATTATATATTTATATCACGGTACACATAAATAAAGGTCTAAAAATGATAAATTAAGTTTATTTATTTCTTTAAAACATAACTGTTTTGATTTCATTTTTACAACAAATAAATTAAGTATTTTCCTTAGATCATGGTACAACTAAATAAATGTCTAAAAATGATAAATTAAGTATTTTTATTTCTT
Organism: Viscum album; assembly: GCA_963277665.1. Classification (NCBI taxonomy): domain Eukaryota; kingdom Viridiplantae; phylum Streptophyta; class Magnoliopsida; order Santalales; family Viscaceae; genus Viscum; species Viscum album. Next base: position 294,949,880 of record OY728139.1, read on the forward strand.
TAATACATAAATGTTTTAATTTCAGTTTTATAATCAATATAATGATTTCAAATAAATTTTATTTTCGTATAATATATTTTTTATTAATATTATGTTGTACTATTTTGATAAAATATATTATGAGACCTTAAGTTATTTATCAATCTTTTAGTAAAGTTATCATGATATTAAAATTTATATTTTTCAAATAAATTGATATTTTATTGAAAAATTAAATTTATCATATTTAGAAAATTATTCTCATAATCTCTACTTAAATATATGAATATAAATTTTAATAACTAGTTAGGGTTAATATTTTTATTTTTATAAAATGGTCAGACTTTTGGTGAATAGTGCAATCCGAAAAAATACACTATTTAACATTATAAGATAAATAAATAAAAATTTGAGTCATGGATGATAGAATCACCTATTAGTATGAAAAAAATGTACCATTTACTTTTTATACCCACAAAAATCAATACTATTTATTGGCTTCGCTCAAAATAATAAACTAATGAATACAATATTCAAAAAACACCACTCTCCTCCCTTTATAAATACAACCCCTTCACCTCAAGCCTTCATAGAATTGGATATCTAAATAATTATATAAATTTCCTTAACAATAATCTCTCCCATTTACTATTGTGTATGGCCTCATCCAAATACCATTTTAAGGATCCTTAAGGTGTAGCTTAAGGGGAGGTGATCAAAAGAAGAGGAATTTTTTTAACTAAACTCTTTTAATTTTATTCTTCTTCTTCCACGCACTCATGATATCTATCTAGAAAAAATAGTAACATAATTTTACTAAATATATATATGTGTGTGTGTGTGTGTGTGTGTGTGTGTGTGTTTTATTGTTATGGTGTAATATTCATCTTCTACCATCCCTTATTTTGTTTCTTCAATTAAAGTGTTGTTTATAAAAAAGTTGGTTCACTACATCCTTGAACAACACAATTTGTATTTCGCAACCACATTCAACGATGGTTATGAAAAAATAATTACAGTTAAATATGATGATAATATGAATAAGATAACTTATTTCATGTTATTTACTATTTTAATATTCATTTTACAAAATAAAAATAATCTTGTTCGTGATGGTCGGTAAAACATCATAAATGAACTATCAAGATAATGTTAACATTATTATCAAGCTAATCCTACATATTTATTATAAAAAGAATATTTAGTAACATTGTAAAATTTTGAAAGACATTAAGAAAATTACATTTCACTTCTTTAGTTATATTCCCAATTTAGAATAAATCAATAATTTTCCACATGTAATCATACTTTGGATCAATTAAATAAACACCCTCAAAACAATGATATTAGTCATTATAACTCTATGAAATAGTTATAAATTGAATAAATAAATTTATAGAATAAAATATTTATGGAAAATGATCTTAATTGACTAATTAATTAATCAAATTTTATTACATAAGATGTTAAGTGAAAGTGGAGCGAGGTTCCGGAACATAAGTTAAGTGGTCTCTATGAACCACTCTTTTTCTTTATGTAATGAAATTTCTCCCTCTAAATAACATTCTCTATCTATTGGATTTTATTTCATGATTCAAAATTCATTATATATTTCTCTTACATATATACTTATCTAATTATTCTTTGATTTGATGGGGTAATACATGCATGTATTTCATTTCTCAGATACCTTAAAATCAAAATTAAATATGGGAAACTTTTCTATCCCTTAATCATTTTTTATAAAACCATTTTAAAGTATTTATTCCAAAATGAACACTATATAAATATACTTCTAATTATTTACTAATATATGTGTATCTATAATATTTAATTTCTTATTCTCTTTGTAATCTTTATGTAATTTCTTTTTTTATGATAAGTGGAATGAGTATTCAACCCATTTCTTTCCTTGAGTAATTGAAATGTTTATACCTTATGATTGATTTACTTTTTTGAAATACATAATCATGTACTTGTTGTGATGGTTGATATCAGATATTTATCTGATATATTGTGTATTTGTTTTATTAGGAGACATTATTTATGAGATTAGGGAGTGAACCTAATCTATGATGGGACTCTATCCACCATGTGATGTTGTCTTGGTAGTTATACTTAACTTATGTTTATGTATTTAGTTTATGTTTCTACCACATTCCTATGTTTCCATGATTTTTAGATACCATGTTATTTATATAATACTTTTATGTGATTATTCATGAGACTTCTCTTTTATGATATCAATTCATGGTGCACTCACATGTATTCTGTGTTATCATGTTTATTCCCTAACCTAGATTTATAGATCACTTATTTATTTTATGTATTCCCCATGTTATTAAATGAATTTTAAGAGCTCTAGAGGATTTATAAGATCATTAATTAGAGTAAAATAAATTTGTTATCTTTTATTTTGTTTTTGATGTATTATGAACATAGTCTTTCAATGACAGTGGGAATCACAATCTTTGGGTTTTGTATTTTAGATATTTTTTATGAGAATAATGATTTTTTAAATGGTGTGGGTCCCAATAATTTTAATATTATGATATTTTAATTAATATATATGTTTCAAATCTAAAGGGAAGGTCTACAATTCAAGATATTCTTGTCACAACCTGACTCATCGGGGCCCACCTGGATAGTGATAAGTATAATGTGACACCCCGAGCCTGCCTCAAATAGTCCATGGGCTGGTAAAAACACCTAGTAAGAATATCACACAAATGGGATTCCTTAGCCTAAGGAACATGAAAACACACACAAACACACACACATCTCAAAAATACCTCTAAAATGTTGAAAGGTAAATAGAAACGACACCATAATGCATGAATAACATCTATCCTACATCTGTGTAAAAAATGTACTATAAATAAATAAAAGGGCCAAATACAAGCCACGTAAAAATGAAAAAAAGTTCATCCTCCTCATAAGGTGGGGGACAGATATCATATGAAACACCTAGTCCAACCACAATCATACCATCTCACTATGCTTTTCTTACTCTTGGTCCTCCTAAGACAATAGAAAAAAGTCTATATTCTGTATAAAACATGGAATTTGTGGGAGGATCCCATATGGGTTTGAGTATAAAAATATATTGTAGGACACCTACAAAATCACTAAATATAATGCATAAAGTGTATTCATATCATATACTAAAATACATGTCAATCAGGATATGAGACCAAGAAATAAGAATAACCATAAAATAATGATATACTCATTACAAATTTTGAGTCTAAAATTTTCCTCATCCACTACTAGCCATAGGATTGTACTTGATGCTTTGAGATAATTCTCATTTCATATAACTCACTCTTTGAGCTATTCTGTCGTTAATAATGTTCATTTTATAGGTTGTTCTTGTTGATTCTCACACAATAAATGATTTTTGGGACTCCAAATATGTCAAAATCTATATAGAGGATCAAACCCCAGTTCACTTAGGGACACCACAAACCCTACTAGATTTACCTACTAGATATGGGATCAATTCCCTATTTATGGTGGTCATGCTAATACCATACACCTTACCCATGTATGATGATACAATGGTGGATCCATCCTTAGGCTTCATATAGGGATACCACAAAGTCTATCAAAGAAAAAACCCATATAGGGGATAAGAATACTATTCTTAGGACTCAATTATACACTATACCCACATAGGAACAAAAAAAGAGATTATAATCAACTAACTAGTCAACACTGAAGATACATATGACATCAAATTATCAAAAAGGAAGTACACAACATGTACTAGTGATTAAATGGCATGTCTCATCTACCTCTATACTACTTGTGCCTTTCCGTATCACACAGAATGTCACCCTCTATATACATGGAGTATCCTTTAGGGGTACATGCTGTGTGGAGGATGGGTTGGAACTTAGTTTGTTTCCTACTAGTTCTTGGATACACTTATATGTGGAAATGTACTTTGGTTCATGCTCGTGTACCCCTGATCATATTTATGCCTGTGTACCCTTAGGGTACTTTCAAAGCTTCCAACACTGGGTAAAAAGGTTTGTGGTAGGGAACACATGATGTTAGATATTTTCTCTATGCGTAAACCACACCATTATATAAGGGAGACTACATGGTGTGTGTTCTTTGTATTACACACCATGTAGTTGGAATTTTACCAGAATGTTTAGGATATTCATGTGCTTCTCTTTTCCACCACTACCACGACATCCACCATTGATCATTCCCATTGATTCATGATATTTGGAAGACCACACCTACTCCATCATGGGTGTTCAGATTCCAACCACGAAAACAATTAGGAACAACCTCTATTTTACCACATCGTTTGAATACCTAAAACAGTGAACTTGGGTTCTCCAAATTTGATCCCAATCTAACCGTTGTCATCCTTTTTTCCCATCAAAACTGGATCGATCCCTTGATGATGAGAACAAAACGGAATTATTAATTTGTTGAACTTGAAATTGTCCTCACAACAATTGAATACAATGTATTTTTTAAACCTTCATCCAAAGGGGATACTGATGAAGATCTTGTGATGAAATGGGGAAGTAAAGATAAAATAAAAAATTAGAAAAAAACATGGGAAGTTGTTCAGGTTGGACTCAATTCATTTCTATTATAATGATAAAAAAATCAATAAAATAAATTCCCCCAAATTATAGGATGATTAGCCCACACTCTCAAGCATAGAAAACCAATAAATCAAAATGTTTGTGGATTTTATTAATCTATGTCATGAGATAATAACCATGGAAAATAAACCATGGAATACAAATTCCCCAACTCATATTTGGTTAAATCAATGATGAAGTATGAAAATTTTTCATTGTCATTGGTGTGATCCTCAAGCTCCATTGGTGAAAATAATCCTCGAGTAATCAATAAAGATCCTCAATTTGTTATTGTTTTCCATGATTTCATGCAATGACTCTGATCTCAATCCTCTTGTTATAAATCTAACCCTAGGGATTTTAATTACAATGTTTATATAGAGGAGTTTTGTCCATGGTGATATAATAAATAATAAATAAATAACTAATTTTATTAAATTACTACTCTTCCCACCACTGCACATCATCGAAACACCCAACACCAATAATGTTTATATCACAACTAGTGTAAAACCCAGGTTTCAAATTCAGTTAGAGTCTATGATTTATAATTAGAGACTCTTTCTAATGTTATACCATTATTCCAAAAAAATGTGTGCCCATGATGTAATATTTGTAATATTTTTATTATATCAAAATTGGGCCTCTATGGGCTTCATAATATCATGATGAAACAGTGAATAGATTATTAAATATTATTATGTATCTTTTAGATCTCTTTAAGGTAAAAAATATTCGTCAAATATCATTCTATATTTATCCAAAGATTAAATACTTCTCTAGTTTAAATGTGGTAAAGTTAGGTGATGTTTATTTTGGTAATAGAAATATTTGTCACATCATAAGAGTACGTCTCGTTCTCTATAGCTTCATGATGGTATTGTGAAAAAACCAAATGATGTTAGTTCGGTTCCAATATTGAAATAGAACCTCCTTTACATATGTTTTATTAAAAAGAATGGTCACTACATTCAGTATAAATTTAGAAGTAGTATAATTTATATGGGATCTGTCACCATAATGAATGAAGATCCCACTAATAGGTTTTATGTATTAGATAGTAAAACACTTTTGAAACAATTATATATGACCCATATTTTAGTGTCTGATCACCCCATGATTTTGCATACACCATATACTCATTTAAGTACAATGAGATTAAGTAAATCTTATTATTAGTTTACAAGTTGGTTGTGTCAATTATCATCATGCACTCTTTCACTATATTTTACATGTTATTTATTCACTATATTTAAAAAGTGAACAAGAACAAATTCATACTACACTTATTTATAACCGCATCAAACCAGTTTATTAAACATTATAAAAGATATTATAGTAGATCCATAATTAGTCTAGAGATAACACTTTAGCAATAAATCTAGATCTACATCCTCACTCATAGTATTTGAATGCCTTTTGATATTCAGTAATAATATAAAAACCAATCTTAATAAATTTACTTAGTTCCGATTCCTTAAAAAATCTGATTTACAGATTTATAAATTCAAATATATAAGGAACCCCACAACCTTATAATTTATAGGAACATTTATAGTCATCCATTATCATTCTTATTCAAGAAGAAAAACCCAAATATTATTACCTGGAGAATATAAAATGAATATTATAGATATATAATCTCTCTTAGTGATCAACATGATGAATTAGAGGTCCTTTCTATTTCAATGATAGTTGACTCTCATAGGTCTACTACTACTCTCTTTTTATTCTCAATCATACACTATTTACTATTGTGTGGGATTGGTATTGTAACCAAACCTTCCCTTCAATTTTTCTCATATAATCATATACTCCAAGATGGTTTTCCATTAAATTTATAATTAGATGATTATTTTTCTTCCTTGAGAGGTTTTAAACTATCTTGTATCTTAACATCCAACAAACATGAGTCATCCTAAACATTATTATTATTTTATTTTTTCTATAAAATTAGATAAACATTCATTTTATGTCATTCCATATTATATAAATGGAAATATTTAATACATTACGAGAAATAAAACATGAAACACATGTGTCGTCACACCTACATGATATTCCATAGCTCCATGATCTCCTTTTTCTCAAAACCTATCTCTATAATAAGTATTATATTTATCTTCTCTTTATTTTTATTCTCATTTTAAACTCCAATGAATAATCATCCCTTTATTCTTTAAGTAGGAATTATTTTTTATTCTAAAAATAATTCCACAAATGCCACACAAAAAAATATTCTGCATTACTGTATAAATATCATACAACATCACACATACAATGTACAAATCTCCTACATCATCAGAGATTTTGATAAAGTAGAAAATGTTGAAACTTGAGTATGTATACTATGATCAATAACTAAATACATATTATTACTTTATAATATAATAATAATAAATATTTTTTCTATTTAAATCCCTTAATGAATAGATGTAACAAATTTACATTTGATTATCCATTTTCATCAAAGATATCATGCCTCAAATATTACCATTTGAAACTCATAGCTTCATAGAAAAAAAGTTGTTCTATCTATTTTATCATATCATTTTACTCCTATCAATCTTGGATCATGTATTCTCATAGATTATTGATTGTTTAGCATGAATGAATCCAAAAATAAATATCATACATCATTTATTATGTATTTCATAATTTCTTCACTAAAATATGCACATTAAATTATTCCAGAAATTCATTAAATTTTATCATCTTCCCCACATATTGAATATTAGAATATCATAATTCTCTTGATTTAATCACGTAAATTTATAAGTGATTATGGCGTTTATAACACTTAAAAAAGTATTTGGTCTCATACCAAATTAGTCTCACATGAAAACAATTCATTCATGATTTTTTTATATTTTTGAAAAAGAGCTATATCAGATGAGAATTTAACATCTTAAAATCTTGTCTTGTCAGGTTTGGTATCATTCATAAGAGGGTAGTATCTATTATTTGGTTTCGTCATAAATTACTTCTATCATGTGCGATAGTTGTATCACTTGAGATTTATTTTATATGCATTGTCTATCTCTTATGTGTTTTTTTCATATAGAGTTTCTATAAATTTAATGTTTACCATTAATATGTGAGAAAAAAATATCTTACTAGTTACTTCTATCATATGAGAAACTATCATCAAATTGATAAAAATATTAAATTATTTTTCTCTCAAAAATATTCACCGATGTCAATTAAAAATTCTATACCATATGATTGTAATATTTATTACATAGTCTTTTTTTTCATATTAGATAATACTTTATTTTTAGAACCATATATCTTAAGATAATTTCATAGGATATTATATTGACAATTTTGAAATGGAATCCCTGAAAAGTAGATTTCTTCAAGCTAAATTAGTTCTCCTTTACTGATTTTTAGGGCCTTCTAAAACTACCTAAATCAACTCAAAATACCTTTAGGAATTTATCATACATTTTTAAACATATACAAGACCATTTAAAAATACATTAAACATATAAATACTCAAAATTGTTTATTTATATAGACTACACTACCTCATAATTTTATTCTTAACTTTAGGCATTCAATAACATTATTCAAGTGAATCTTTTTGTTGGTTTTAGCATTCATCAAGATCACTTACATGGGGATGGTTTCTTTATAACATATCTATAATTCGCTAAGATTCGTACTTGATTAAATAATTTTAACCATAATTATAGAAACCATCGAGTACTTACATCGTCCAATAGACAAATTACATTCTATAACTCCAATCATAAATATTATAAATATTTACTTCTCTAGTTTCACAGTTTTATTTGAGTATGGGGTCAACTTTAAAGTTTTTAATTTTGAGGTATTTTAATTAAATCAACTATACATGATATTTATGAAACAACCAATTCTTCTCATTACACAATAATTATGTGGAAAAACATCATTCTCCATTTTCTAGTTATCATGGTATAGAATTAACTTTTTTTCATGGATATTAAACCCATCACTCATTTTTAGATCACATCAACCTTATTCCAAAAAAAATATTGACAAAACAAATAACCTTGATACAAAGGAATTTAAGTCTACACATTTTTATTTGTTTTCTAAAAAACCTTAACTTTAAAGTAAAATTATTTTGTCACCCATTATTTTGAATTTAAATGAAAATAAGTAAAATGGGTTTTGTATCACCATTATTCATATAAATGATGTAAAGTAATTTTCATCCTTACTCTTCTAGTTTTATGGAAAACATTTTCTCTATTTTTTACTCTCCCCCTTTGACTGAATCATTCAACATCCCTTCGAGAGAAGAGTGGAACCACATTTTTTCATATTAATCTACCATCAACCAACCAAAATTATTTCTATGAAACTACGATATTAGTTTTGATATTTGATACCATGTAATATTTTAATACCACTTGATATATTCCATGATGGATGACCTTTCAATTTTTTTAGATATTAAAAACTTCATCATTTAATAATATTTCAATAAAAATTTTAATTTTGTTTTTGAAAATCACAATCACTAAGAAAGGGGAATAATTTGGGTCATCATTGACTCTTTACATAGAGAAATAATGATGAGAAATGTTTCTCAACCCAAAACCCCATTATTTGATGGTCTAAAGTGTTTGGATATCTTTATTCTAGTTTTTTTCTTTTGATTTCTAGATCTAAAAATATTTAGGCACCATAAACGTATTAATATTAGAAATTATATAACATTATTTGGTTTTCTCTTCCTATGCATTATTATCTACTTCCAACTGTCAGGTCATATTTTCAATTATTAATTTCTAAATTATTCACCTATATTTCTTCCTGTGTAATATTTATTCTCAGTAGGTTTCATAACACATGCAGTAATAAATGATTTTCAGTTTTTTTATTTTAACAATGAAAATAGTCACACATCTAGAAACCATGTATATGACCATTTTACACATTAAAAAAAACTCTTTATCAGAAATTAGCTTATCCATTTTGGACAACTTATCTGACTATTCATTAGGGATTTATAACACCAATATATTATTCTTATTCCTATCCTTAACTGACTTTTGGATTATAACTTTACCATATCATTATTGAGATTCATGAAAATATTTAAATAGACCATGATGTGGCATACCCTTATATAATAGAGGACTCCTCTCATCTCTAGGGGACACCCTTTTAATTATTTTTCCTTGGTGAACTTTGTTTAACCTCATTATTCTAATTTCACTCTAAGGAAGGATTTTCACCCAATTTATTTTTTTCTTCCACTACTATGATATTGTCTCCTTATTAGAAATTTATTTTTTCTACGATGGTAAATACAGGAAATCATAATGATTTTGGTTGAAGCTATTACTATATTCCAAGATGTTGTCTAATATTTTAAATATATTCATTATTTGTGGTTTTCTCCCATTACATTAAGTCTACTTTTATATAAATTTTTTTATAGAGTTTATTTATTATCCAAATGCTCCAAAACTTCTAAAACATCCATTTGTTGAAATGTTGTGACAACAAAAAAAAACCATATCTTTGGACATATAATAACACAAAAAATTGGCCATCAAACCTCTTTAATTTATCTTTTTGTATAGTCTAGCTAGATTTATATTATTATTACTCTTAGGTGAAAATACCAAAATTTGGGCTATATTCATAGATTTTTAATAATATATATATATTCTCCTCTGAATAATTGAACTTTTTTAGAAATAATATCTTCATACATTTGTGTAGATTTTTACGTTACTCATATATTTAATGATTAGTCAAATTCAATTTAAACAACTTTATCGAAGTTGTAGGATAATTTATTTTATGTTCTCATTGTATATGGATAAAGATATTATTATAAAAACATTATTGATACCATTTAGATTATTCTGAAAATCAAAACCTTTTTTAAAAACACCCAGGGAAACAAATCCATACTCAATTTTTTATGAAGATTCTTCCTGGGTGATATTTATATTTTAAAATTTAACATCTAAATAAAGAAATTTCATATCATGAATATATTTATGGTATTATAGAGACTTAAACTTTTATTCACATCCATTTTCCTCTTGAAAATATTTGTATTTATTTTCTTTTCGATACATTTAAAATCCATTTACAATTTATGAAATTTACAAATTACATGTATTACTTCATTGAGAACTCTCCGAGACTCCAATTAATGAAAATAAATAATTTAAATTATTAATTAATCAAAGAATATATTTTTAAAAAAATAAAATGCATTCATCCTTGGAAACAACAAGTCTTGTGAGACTCTAACAATATTGATATTTACAGGATAAATCTTCATGCACCTCTTTATGACCCTCTTCTAGATATCTTTTTTCAGCCTATATCATTTTTATGTAAGAAATTATAGAATCAAACACTTAAATAAGTACATTATTCAAATAATACTAAATTTTTCGGTAGAGTTATTCAACAGATCCAATCCATGCATTCTCATAAAATTAACATGAATCAATCAAGGAATCATCATAAAAAACGTTTTTATGGATTTTTCCTCTCTGAATAGATTTATCTTGTGTTTAATGCTCATTATTCATTGAGATATTTATTATTGTACTTATTTTTTTTGTTTTGTCAATACTTGATGAAAACCTTAAATTATTTTCTAATAAGAATAGAATACGATTTTCCAATATTAGGGACTTAAAAAACCTCTTAAAATATATGCTAATTCATATATTATAGAAAAAACTAGGATAGAAATTTTAATATCGAATCAGATGTAACCATGTGCTCTGATAAAAATTAATATTCCCAATTGACCAATGTAGACACCTAGAGTGGGGGGGTTTTAATGAATCTAAATTTTTAACCAATTTTAAATCACCTTTTATATGCTACCCCTTTTGTTACTTTAACTCCAATTTCTAGTAATAAAAGTAATGGATCTATTTTGTTTACCCTATTAAGTCACACCACAAGAGAAGTTCCAAATTAATAAATTATTGAACATGTATTTTTATAAGGTTCTCCCTTCATGTGGTAAAACAAATACTTTTAGAGATAAAATTTCTCCAAGCCACATATTTATGCTATAAATATTATTATTAATTTATAACTGGTTTGGGGAAGTTTTCATGCTTCACTCTATTATCATATTACATAGGTGAGTTAATAACTATATTACATAAGTTAAAATGAAAAATATACCACTCCAATTATTTAAATTTCCTTCAATATAATTTCTAAAACTATTTTCAGTCTATAGATATAGATTACCAATATATTTAAAAATTCCACTACAACTATAACATTAGATATTTTTTCTCACTAAGTGTCTCTGAATGAATTTTTATCTTATAAAACAATGTACAACCTGGTAACTATAAAGGACATTGATTCTATACCATTAAAAATATTTTTACTGGATTTATCAACTCAAATATACATAGAACTTGACAATAATAAATATTTTTAGGAATTATAATCACTATCCACATTAAAAATTATTTATGAAAAAAGACCTGAAATTCGTACCCAATGTGGACACAATAAATAAATCATCTCTAGAATATTTTCTGACCATAAACAAGAATAAACACATGTCTTTTAATTCTAAATGCTATCAGACCCTATCATTTCTAATTCTCTTATATTTTTTTAACAAATTACAATACATTTAGTGTATCTTGGAATGGTTATGTGAACCATCATTATAATCTTCCACATTCATTTCTTTTTTGATTAAAAAATGTTTTTAAATTCATTATATGACCTATTCCATTTTATTATTATATGATGGGTCTTTAAAACTCTTTAATCATAACATCCATCACACCAAAGTCCTCTATTTTTATACTTTTTATATTTTCTACACAAGACACTTAAATTTTTATTTCATTTCATTTAAAAATTCCATAAAAATATATATTTAATTCATTATTTTCAAGATAAAATTAATGTCATATAATAATAGGTCCCTAAAAATCATTTATATCTCTGGGATCTCCTTTTCCTCAAATTTTAACTCTAAAATAGTTATTGGACTTCCATTAATTTTATTTGTATTCTGATTTTAACCTTATTTGAATATGTCACCACTCATTATTCCAAAAAAGATTTATTTATTATCCAAAAAATCCTTCTATATCATCATAATAAAAAAATTATCCTTTTTATATAAAAATTATTATGCAACACAAATTCATAATATAAATATCCTACGACATGATAGATTCAAGAAAACTATTGTAAATTAATCATTGAATCTATACATTGTGAATAATACCTTATCACCTTATTTCAACTTAATATAGTGATAATTAAAAATATTTAACAATATCTAAAACCTTAATTGAACAGATCATACATTTTCACATTTGATTATCTCTTTTGATCACTAATATTGAGTTTCAAATGTTCTCATTCTAAAAATTCATATTTATATAAATAGTAATCATCCCTATATTTTATACCATATCATTTTTACTCATCTCATTCTTGTATCATATACTCACATAGCTTCATGATGTTTTGAACATGAATGAATAAGATAAGTTTCATTAGATATCATTTACTCTTTATTCTAGAATTTATCCACTTAAATATGTATTTTAACTTCTTCCAAAATAAAATTCACATTGATATTATTATTAATAGCTTGAATATTACGTTATAATAATTCTATAGTTTGAAATAAACACACCTTTATGTGGTTATGATGTTGGGAATGATGAATAATGGATTTGGAATCATCCCAACTTAATTTCCCTTAAAAATGATTCATTATGAAAATTTACCATGCTTTTAAAAAGTGATATATAAAATAAGAACATGATATCTTACACATTGTTCTTATCCTAATAGATTTCATTTATAGGAAATTCGTAACACTTTAAAAGATTCTATATTATCATCTTTCTATCATACATGCACGCTGTTTCGCTTGATATTTCTTTCATAAATGATGATTATCTTATACTGGTTTTCTATCATATGTTTTTGTTTTATATTATGCATTTACATTTCATACATGAAATATAATATCTTACATGGAACATGTATTATACAAGAACCTATATCACATGTGTTATTTATATTTTGTGAGTTATCTATCATATGAAATCACATATATCATATATAAATTCTCTATTATATGAATACATGAATTCTTACACATGGTTTCTATTATATGAGATCAACCGTTTTTATAAGAACAATATTTCTTATGATAATATCTTAGTAAAATATACATAAATATTTTTCCACTAATCCCCAAAATATATATTTCTTCATGTTAATTTAATGCTTCATTAATGCTTCATAGTGATTTCTCAAACTCATAAAATCAACTAAAAATAATGTTTTGTCATTTTCAAAATTTCTTAAACATATTAAAAACCATTATTAAGGACTTGAGACAAATAGATACTCATGATTGAGTATTTCAACATACTCAAATACGACAACATTTTCCCCCCATTTCATCCATATAAAGACTTCATCAAATTGAAGTTTCTCACTGATTTTTTATCCTTCAAGATCACTTAAATGGGGATGGTTTATTCATATATCTAGAAGATTTATCTAAGAATTTAAACTTTTTAAATTTTTTTATTCAAAAATATATTACATTTATAGAAAACACACAACCGAACAACCAAATTTCATTCCCCAAATCTACTCATGTAATGATTCATAATTTGACTCATCCACCTACAAAACATGTCTTTGACTTTAGGATCAACTCTATAATCATCATATTTTTGGGATATTACTCAAATATGTCCTACTAGGTATTTTAGTTAGAGAAAATTATTTTATTTACCCAAAAAGTTTGGGAAACAACTTCATTATCCTTTAACATTTATAGACATAAGACTGATACTTTTGACACATTAAATAAGAAGAAATTTAAAACTTGAAAAAATAGCAAAAAAAATTAATTAAGAAGAAATTTAAAACACTCTGAAATGATGAAAAAAATTATCATGGGTTTGAAATAAGAAATCAGTAACCTAAGTATAGAATATAGCATAGTAGAGATAATTAGTTATCTCTATAGAGGGTTAGAAATTCATGTTTTTGTAATTAGTCAAAAATGGAGAGGGGATGTTTTTGGATTATTCTTATTTGAGATAACTAAGAAAAAATGAATATATGAGTGATTTATCTTTTGATGGATTTTATGTATGGTTTAGGGGATGTATCACCAATTTTTGAGTTATCTTAATCTTAAAATGATAAATTATTATTTTTTTACTTGAAAATTATAGGATAAATAATATCTTCTATATCACCAAGTATTTATAGTGAATGTGAGTTTTAAATCAACACTGATCATTTCTAACCAATCCTTATTTCTATATGTGTGGTTATATACCATTAAATTTACATGACAAATCAAAAATGAGTTCCCCTTAAATATATAAACAATTAAAAATCAGAAGAAGGTACTCTTAATCAATAAAAATATATCCCCATACTTTGACAAAAGTATTATAACTTTTCAGATTCCTAGCTGTAAAACCTTGACCATTACCTTTTATGCATATAGGATTATGTAGGGGAAGAAAAAATTTTATCATCCCAAGCATAAAATGGATAAAATAAATATAAACCCAATAAAATGTAATCTAATTAAATAACTAAACACTAAAAATCACGATCAAATAATAGAAAATATTTAATTATTTACATTCCACCCCAATAATGAAGAATATGTTATATTACCCATTATAACACTCATTAAATTTGTTTTACTACTATTATAAGGATTACAACCCTGGAATAATGACGAACATAATAAAAAATATTTAATAATAGTCAAATAGGAAATGTGTCCCCACTTGAATTAAGGTATTAATCCTGAATTTATGAGCTACCAATTCCTAGAAGATCATTTCACATTCCATTTAAATACTTTAGATAAGCTCCATACTTCATGTACCCTAATTCATTGAATGATCAAACAAATGACACACTCCCCGGATTGAAATTGATTTCATTTATCCAAATATAACATGAACTTTATCAATATTTATGATTCATTTTATTCAAATTAATTGTATTTTCTTACTTTAACATGTACTTTATGGTTACTTGTATTAATAATGTTCTTACCAAATTATTAATATTATATAGAACCAATTTTATATACTTTATTATTAAAAAAATTCATGTATTTGTACATTTATAAAGTTCCTCTTACATTATGATTATCATTGTACATGAAACTGTATGTGATAATGTATTGATGGTTCAATTACATGAAATATTCATAACAATTCCCTGTTATCATGAGAACCTAGAAAAAGAATAAAAATATTACTAAATATATTTTCTTTAGACATATGATACTTTTACATGAGACATAAAAAATACAAGCTATTATGCATAAGGGGTATCATAATATATTAAAAATTATTTTCATCAATTTCAAACTCATTAATCTTGAGAAAGGTGGTTATGAGAACATAACCAGTTAACAGGAAATCAACATTTATATTTTTCTTTGTATTTTCTAATATATTGATGTGTATAATGATCCTTATAATTAATTATTGTAATTAATCTATCTCGTTGGTCAGTTACTGGTATAAATCGATGAAATCCATGATGATATATATCCATGATGTAGTCAGATAAATTTGGTGCATCATGAGTGATATTGAATTAATGAATAATGTGTGTGATATATTTTTCAATTTATTCATTAACTGAAGTTGACAACGCAAACCCTTTAATGGAAAAGTAACTCCATGTTTAATCCATGTGAATATGATTCTATCATAAATTTCATTTCAAAATGATCAAAGAAAGATAAATTGAGAACATAGGTTGCTAAAATCAATATGAAACTTTATATTTTTGTGATTTCATAAGAAAGATATTATATAACATAGCATATCTTCATAAGAGTTTATATGTTAGAGAGACGTTAACCCATATATCTATGAGTTCCTTAGAGTTTTTTAAGATTCTAATCATGGTGTTTAGGTATTTTTTCCTAATTCTATTTAGAAAGGGGTAATGAGGTTCACACCCTATGTGTATAAATAACTTTAGTAAAATTAAAAATTAATTTAACATGTTGAGTAATATCATTTTCATATTTATTTTAAAACAAATCATGTTTAGATTGATCATAAATATTCATTCACCAGTTATTCAAGAGAATAAACGTAAGTTAAACACTTAATAAATATTCATTCCCCATTTTATGTAATATTATATCAATTTTTTTATCTATGAGTAATACATTGAAACTTATTTATATAAATAAATTTTCATTATTCAAGGTTTGATATATACCCAAGAAGAATGGTGATCTTAGTTAATGGTCTGGGTAGAAATAATATTTTTTTGAATAAAAGTAAATATATTTATTCCAATAATTATATTCATTTATTTGCAATTCCAACACATATCATGTGAATAATAATAATAATATTATTTTTTATACATGTGTATTTTCAAGTATTAATAGAATAACAAGGCCCTAAGTGTAATTTTTATTCTCTAAACCAAGAAATATTTAATCTTTATTGTATCATTCCCAAGCATAATCATCATTATATATAATTAATGTTGTGAGAGAATTCCCTAATCCCTAGAGATTTATTCATCTAGAACACTCTCCCAAATTAAAGAAATTATCCTCATATTTCTTATCTACTCTTAAGGGAATAAGAAGAATTATTCAGACCATAAATCAATTAATATAGTGATTATCGATGAATGATGCAAGAACTATTTTTTTATTTTATCACTTTTGGATTTATACGGTGACATTCAAAGGTTGGTGGTGCATGTTTGGATCACCATTAAACATATTTTATTCTAGAATACTCTGATGAAATGGTGATATAATATGGAACTATCATCTGATACATCAATAATGAAATAATTTTAATGAAATTAAATTATTTATTTACATTAATTAATAAAAAATTATACATGATGATCCTATCTCATGGATTCCTAGGTCTCTATTTTTCTAGTTATAAGGATAAATCTAAATAATTTAAAGAAAACATATTTTTGGGCATGGGCCTGACTATTTATGTTTTTCCCTAGAACCTTGTAGTGGTGTCTTATTAGTCAGATATCAATTAACAATTATTTATATATAGTTGGTTGATTTAGGCTTTTACAATTAGTGTTTCATTTTATATTTAATCATTCTTCAAATCTAAATATCGATATCAGCTCTTCTCCTTCATCGTACAAATTCATATAATAAAAATTTAATTTATATGATGGAAATATAAAGAACCCATCTGTATGTTCTAAGGGTTTTGGATGGAATAGATAAGAGTACATGATGTGTAGGCCATAGGTAAACATTTTTTACTCATGCACACTGCACTAAGAATAGTCGAGAGCTGTCTAATCCATCACATGATAAATGAACATGATATGTATTAATACATTATATGTATTAAATAACTTTCCAAGAATACTATTTTTTTAATACACACCATTTAACTATTATATTTTGGAAAAAGAATAGTTGATGACTTATCTTAAATTTATTACAAGACGCATGTGATTGACGACCATAAAAATCAGAGGTCACATGGTATGTGACTCCCCTACATGCTATTTAATTTATAAATATTCATGGTCATTATACACACCCGTCCCTAGGAACATGTAGAATATAATTAATGAATCCTGATACATGACATGTTACTTGCCTATAAACACTATGTACCTTACATATTTACCAAAAATATAAAAACAATTAAATATTCCATTTAAAACCAGTGCATATATGTTCATGTGTAATTTATTGATAGTAAACATAGTGTGATTGGTTTTATATATGTTTATTTTGTAATTAATTTCAATGTAATATATGGAACCATATATAGTTTATAGTTGTAATATCCTAGCTACACCACATACTTTAAAATCTTTACAGTATTTATAGATTTACATTTTCATATGTGTTATTTTTTTATAGTACAATTCATGGAAATTATGGGATAAAACATGTATAATTTATACCATATTATCAGTCACCATATAACCAAAATACGCATCAGATGGTTAATATGGGTACTCGAGATTTTGTAGCCATGTACATTATTTCTACTTAGTTAATTTTAAAAAATCATTATTTTTAATCTGTTTAAAATTTTATTATATGTGAATCTGCAAGACTATTTCGATAGAAATTAAGATAAATTAATTGATTAACTAATAAAGGGAATAAAAGCAATAAATATTTTTATTAAATACTAATAATTGAAATGAAAGATTGGTTATTAAATGAGTATTCAAAGCATTCATAAAGGATTATACGCTTAAACTGATCTGGGTATGTAAATTATATCTCTTAATTTATATTTTTATTAAATTATAACGATGAACATATTGTTTTATCCTTCTCTGTACTATGAATGAAATTTGTGTCCATGATTTTTTTAATATAAACCCAATTAAAAATTCAAGTAGTTCCCTCACCCTATCTTAGTAAAATAATATTTGATTGAAGGAACTCCAATGTGAGGTGAGGTGTTTAGAATTTGTAACCAAGGTGAAACCAAGACATGATATACATGGTGTATAAGTGGAATGTTACAACTTAAACCATTGTGTTGTTCCTTGAATTATTCCTCTTGGATCCATGGTTATCCAATCTTTTTCAATATTAACCAACAATTAAAAAATTTCATGATCATACCATTTATTGTTTCTCAATTTCATAGTTATTTATTTTTGGATGCTTTATCAAAATCACTTAATAAATAAATTACCCAGAATTTATGATTGAATTAAAATAAAATTGGACTATGTGTAAATATTATATATAAATAGTAAATCAATTAATAAAAATTTATTTCATACTAACTCGAATGAAATAATAAAAAATGTATAATTTATGCATTAAGATAAAAATACCTCAAGAAATAAATTATATTAGCAACTCCTTAGACTTTTTATTTTGAAATTGAATCATGGTTCAAAGTTATTAACCAACCTCCACTAGGGAACATTAAATTATTAGGAAATTTATATCATTGGGTTGACTTAACATTGTTTTTATAAATATTTTATATAGTTCTTGAAATTTTTTACTACTATTAAAGAAGTGTTGAGGAAATTTATGCCCAAGGTTATTATATTGGGGAGTCCACTTAATGGATTAAATATAGGAAAGGTATTCCGACCTAAAAACCATTGAATATATTTTCAAGCCTGTGTCTTGGTTATTAAAATGGATATATATATCATTTACACAAGAATATCCTCATGACAATATATTCAAACAACCAATTGAAAAGTTTAGTGGGTTTTGATAAAATAGTGGGAGAATACTAAATTAACATTAATATCTATTTAGTAATATAGATAAAGTATGAAAATTCTAACCTTATTTTAGAAATAGAATGACATAAAATATTGATTTTATAACTGTGACCTATATTTGAGAATAACAACCAGCTAACTAGCTTGAATTTATAGGAATAGTATAGGTGATTACATGTTAAACTAGACCATGGACTAAAATTATATTTTCTGGAGAAACCTATTACTAAATTACCTTGTAAAGAACCCTGCAATGAGGAAACTCTATCTCCATATAAAACATATGGATGATTTAGTATATGTATAGTGTCTCATGCTATCATCCATTTCCAATGAAATGATGAAGTAACATGATACAAACGATGTGTATCTCATTATGTCTCACCTTCATGATCTTTATAAGGATAAGGAATGACAAGAGCGATATGAGATCTCCAATACACTATTTACATGCAATATTAAATAATTAAAGCCGACTAGGCCTCATGTTGTAAAAACTATTATATATATAGATCCCATAGATATATTGGGATTTAAGATCTATCATGATTTGAGAACATATCTCATTATATCCACACCATCTAAATGATTCTCCAGTTTCATTATAAATTATAATATGAGTAGTAGTGAGAAGAATTTATTAGAAAAACATAACACGATTCATTAAGTTAAAAAGGGTATGATATTTGAAAAACCTATTTCATTTATTGGTAATAAAATAAATAACAAGGTAAAGGTCCCCCAAATTCACTCAACATCTATGTTCCTTGAGAATAATACTTCCAAGAAGAGAAAGATAAAATGATATTTGAAGAAAATAAAAAAATATATATTTTGAATCTGGAATGTTGTGATACTAGAAGAAGAACTTCACACAGTAAAATAATAATAAGTAAGTTCCATGTTTTATCATTATCAAGTATAAAATTTACATATATACTAAATGGGTATTAGATACATCTTTTGGTACTCACATATTTATTCGAATTACATAAAAAAATGAGATTCTAGATGATTATGCGAGGAGCGGGGGTCCTTGGATTATCCAACATAGAATGAATTTATTTCTTGGATATAAAAGATTAACACCTTCTATTTACAAGATAAATGTCCTTGGTTTTAAAATATTATTATTATTTGCTCAGAATTACCAAAATTATATTTTTTGTATGTTTCCTAGATGAAGATGGGTTTACATTAAAATTTCGAAATAAAATATTATTCTTTTATACATAAACAATTCAGTATTATATGTAGTATTTAAATAATGTTATTTATATTTAGATTATGAAAAATAATTACTAGAAATTTATAAAGAATCCGATTCAGATGACTCATTTTGTACCAAGTTTTGGCCTCACCTACTTGGTTATGTAAATGAAAAGAAATTGAAAAGGCACTACCAAGATTAATATTTAGAGTATTTTTAACTAAAACCACTATATAAATGTCTATATTTTTTACAAATTAATATTATCTGATAAACGTTTTTTATTATGGTTGAAAGGGACACAAATCTTCTGAATTAAAACAAACTGATTTGTGTACAACATCTCTCGAAATGCTATAGGTGGGTATCCTTACTAAATTATTTTTTATTATAAACCATGTAGACTTGAAAGTGTATACTTAATGATGTGTAATTGTGAGTAATTTGAAAAGGTTGATGAATCCAAGAATAAATTTCAGAATTAAATTGGTTTGAAAATAAATAATTTTAAACTTGATTGGGGTGGTGAGTATTTTAAAACAATTTTTATAGATTATTTTTAGGATTTCAGGATTCTATATCAACTCAATCATTATCTTACACCACAATGTAATGGTATCAGTTAAAGGATTAACCTTACAACTATTGAAATGATAAATGGGATGATGAGTCTTTAAAATCCTCCATTATTATTTTGGGGATACTCATACAAGTTGAATCAAACACTCTAAACTGAGTTAAAACTGTTTTTGAAATTGTGATTCCATGTAAGTTAACATATGTAATGAATTTTTTGTTTTCACATACTCATGAATGATACTATATGGTTTTTAAATGAAAATTATAGAAAAAAAGAATCTCACCAATACAGGAAAGCTATATTTATATGATGTACTAATGAAGTAGTCAGATATAGCCTATATATCCCCTCTGAAAAGAATGTCACTCTAGAAAGGAAAGTCATATTTTTTTAAAGGTTGATGATATCTAAATTGTATAGTGGGAGAATGATTGAATTTGATTAATCTTATGCTTAAGATACAAACAGGTCAGAGAAAGAAAATATTATAAAAGTCCCCATAGAATTGGTTGTTTCTAAGATAAATATACTAGGCAAGATCGCCATAGTGGTCACAGTATCTAAATGATATCTTTATATACACTAAAGATGATGGATAATTTTTAATTGGTAGTAATGATCATATTTCCTATAATTAGGTAGTAGAGATCTTAGAAGATGAAAAATGTGAAGAATCATTGAATCATAATATGGAAACTATGTATTAGAACCATGTTTAGGTTTTGGTTAATTCAAGATTTGATGTAAATATTATTTGGTGCACATTGGTATTCATGAGAATAATGTATAGAGATGGTAAAATGAGAACCTTTATAGCATGAATGGTGGCTAAATTGTTTAAATAGATCATTACATAGATAATAAAAAACATTTTCCACTTGTTTACATATTTAATCCCATTATAAATTTTCATTCTATAGAAAAATTACACAATAATAATAATTAAGAGATAGTTGTTAAAACTAACATCTATAATGGGAACCATTAATAAGATGTATTTATGATCCAACAAGAAGGGTTATTGACTCAATTTAATTCCAATGGGGTGTGAATATTTTTTAGATCCATTTATGAATTAAATAAAGAATCTTGGTCCTAAAAAATTGATTCAAGAAAACCATAAGAAAATTCTGTTTCATGAGGAATGAATGGTATCCATGTACATAAAAATGATTTAATAGAAGTGATATCATTTTCCTAGTAGTTTATATTGATCAAATATTACTTATGAGAAATAAAACATGAGTCTTACAGTATATTAAGGATTAACTAAATAATTGTTTCTCTATTAAGGACTTAGGTTAATAATCCCATATTCTTCAAATCACGATCTTTAATTTTATATCCAATATGATTCATAAGCTATGTCAATGTATTTATATTGTAAATACAATAAATATATTAAATATTGAACAATAAAAGTGCGGATTAGTTCTAATGTCACATGGTATAAATAATTCTAGGAAAACGTTTCTTTAGACACAACAAGTGAGGGATAATATGAATAATATCCTACAAACTTATTTTATAGGCTCCATCATGTATGTCATGTTACATACCAGGATTGATGTTTCCTATTCCTTGATCATAGTATGAATATTCGAATCTAATTCCGGAGAAAAACAATGAAATATTATTAAGGATATACTAAATTATATGAGGCATACTAAGGATATGATCCTACTATATGTAGAAGATGAGGAACTAGTAATTAGTGGATATATAGATTATTATTTTAAAATAGATTATAATGATATGAAGTCGTAATTAATATATGTTTTCTATCTAAATGGAAGAGTTATGAGCTAAATAGTTCTAGGAAACCAATTTTATTTGATTCTTTAGAAAAATATGAGTATATACAACCATTTTAAAAACCAACGAAGCTGTGTGGATATGAAATTTTTCCAAGAGCCTGTTCTGGTTCTTAGAAGTAAAGAATCTATCACAGTATATTGTAGAAATACTATAGGCATAACTTTCACAAAGGATCCATGTTAACATAGAAACACAAAGAACATACTTAGGTTGTGTCACATACTTGGGTTTTGAAGAAATGTTTTGTAATACATTAAAAGGGAGCTAGAACATGAAATCTTAATTTTATTCACTCAAATGAGCTCCAAAATACATTTGATGTCCCAAAACTACATAAAATAACCAATAGAATACATAAAAGGAATGTCTGTGCTAAAAATACTAGTAAGAGAAAAAAAATGATAATAAAACATACCCTATAGGACCAAGGTATAACCTAAAATCGTAAACGAGAGGGCTCATGAGCCATCACATTGATGGATAAAAAAAGAACATGGTATAATTAGATTATGGTGATATAGTAAATGTTGTAAAAATATATAAAATGAAATAAATATTAGATAAGGATAAAATCCTAGCAAATATCAATTGGTGGAAAATGTCCCATAATAGATTAGGTTTACTCTTAATCCCATTCATAACATCTCATAAGACTAAATAATTACCCAATAAATTAGATCACAATATGTGTACACCCATCATAACATTTTTATGATTTTTGTTTGCAAGAAATTTTTTATCAATCCTAAGTCCTAACATAATAATTAACCAAGGAATGAAAATGTGTTCCATAATCTTGACTCATATAATAATCGAAAAAAATTCATAATAAAAGAATTTTAAAATAAACATAAGGAATCTATTTCCCAATAAAAGTAATGGAGAATAATATAGGTGTATATGTGCAAGAACAATGTAATTAATTTTTATTCCATTGGTAAAGTTATATAGATCGGGAAAGTGAGCTACAGTTAGATTGGTCAAAACCAAAATAAAATGTTGGTTTAGAGAGATACCTTACCTTGAGCTTAATTCATCACATCCATAATTTATCGTCTTGAATAATAACACTATGTTAATTATTTATTTTATAAAAATCTTTTATATTTTTATTAATCCTTTTATTTTATCCATTATCATTTTATATTTAATTACTTTATTATTTAGGATCAAGATAGATGTTTTGAACATGTCCAACCCATATGCCCAAAATCAACATGGAATGATGAATACAATAAAATATTTTATTATTTCATCATTTACAGAATAGTAATCAAAAAATAATTATAATTTTTATATATTAATTATAATTTTATAAATAATCATGATTTATGGTTTTGAAAAAAGAAATACGTTACAATCATAAAGATGGAAGGTTTTACGTAAGCATGTGCAATGTTTCCATTTTAAAATGATCATAATGGAAAGGAGGTAATTGTTATCTTATCATTAGATAATTATAATTATATGAAAAATATCATATTTTCTATTCTAATACACTAACATACACTTTCCATGTGATGTAGTTGTAAAAAATGATTCACATCGCTTCACAAGGCAGTAGTTCACCGTACACATGAATGAAATTATCATTATAAAATTTACAGTTTAGGGAGAAGATATATGATTTAATAATTTTAAATAATTATTTTTTATTTTATTAATATCATATTTAAAAATTAAATCCATCATCAGGAACATTTGTGTGAGGCATTGGTGGAAAATTAATTACATCGGTTCATGATGTTGTAGTCCACTATACAAAAAAAATAGTTACGTTTGAAATTTTATGAATGTGGAGATTGATTTATGTTATTAAATTAACAAAATAACATATTAATATTTGGTATATAATAGTTATTTTATTTCATAGTGGTGGAATAATATTTGAATGATGTGGAAGAAGAAATAAAATAAAGTTTCTTGTTTATGAATGATACCGCTTCTTCAGACCATCTCTTTAGGATTATACCTAAAGAGTTCTTATAATGGATTTAGAATCAAAAAAGGAAACTAGGACACATATATGGAAATATTAAAGTTATTTGTCAAGGTATTTCTCAATCCATAAATTTTTATATGTGTAAATAGGATAGAGGAGTGGGTTCCCTTCTATAAGTTGGGGAGACGACACAATTGGAAATTATAAAAATAAAAAGTTATAATTTTTTTTGAACATGAACGAATGATTAAAATGGGTCATTAGAGAACTATAGATGATATAAAGAGAAAATAAATCCATAAAATAGGTAGTTTACTAGTTTTTATGTCATTTACCCTTTATCTTTTTAGTTTAACACATGGTAAATTCATTTTATCCTTTACCACGTATTTAATTTTTACCATTTTTACTATTATTTATGATAAAAATTTAAGTTGATATTATTATATAATAATAATAATTCTTATTATAAATATGGAATAAAATTTTCAAAATTAAATTGATAAAATTGGAGTAATTTAATTTAAAATTAACCATAGAGGCATGATGAAAATACGGTTCTGAAATGTTTGTTTTTCATATGTATGAAACCTTTTTATCTCATATAG
Organism: Viscum album; assembly: GCA_963277665.1. Taxonomy (NCBI): domain Eukaryota; kingdom Viridiplantae; phylum Streptophyta; class Magnoliopsida; order Santalales; family Viscaceae; genus Viscum; species Viscum album. The sequence goes on from OY728139.1 coordinate 294,975,909, forward strand.
AAAAAATTAATTGATTAGAATAAAATAAATTTGATTAATAAGAAAATAATTGAATTAATTGTACTTTTAAAAAATAATATTTAAAATTTTAAATTATTTAATCGAAAAGGAAAATTTCAAAAAAACTTTTATTTTTCAGTATTCATTGAGAAATTAAAACATTTAGAAAAATTACAAAAAAACATCATAATATAATTTTTAAGTGTTTATTAAAATAAATTAAGTTATCTTTTTCAAATAAAGTTTCTAAAATATTAAATAATTTATTTTTTTTCACAAAAAGTAATGAAAATCAATTTTTTGAGAAAAAAGTAATTTATACCCTCTAAAATCATGAAAAAAACTTTAGAACTCATTTATTGATATATTTGCGTTATCCTTCTTATCTAATTTGAAAAAATTGGTTATCCCTATTAATACGCCTTAATTGAACCACTAGGTTATAACTTTTATGCTTAAATAATAATAATAATTGTATATTTAGGTTCTTTAAAAATCAGTGTTGCATGTTGCATATACTATAAAACATAGATTTCGTTAAAAAAATATGAAGGTTTTATAGTTTTGTTGAGATGTATTTCTTTGGAGGAGAATATGGTTGACCCCTCAACTAAATATTTTCATAATCATAAGCATGGATATCGAGTGAGAGCTTGTAGAATATGTGTTGTTAGTAGTTAGCTATAGTGAAAGACGATGTCTATTAGAGTTGCTGCCCTTGATACAACTTCTATATACTATTTGATACCTGATATTAATGGTTTTTAATATTAATAAAAATTTTAACACATCAATATTTTTATTCTATATTCTATTTATTTATAATTCTCTATGGGTACTAGTCATGCTGACAAGTCATATAAACGCCCCAATATAATAAGAATCATTAAGTGTATTGAAAATGTTTATAAATATTTGTTCTATGGCTAGATGATATTGTCCTAGGGGGAAAAGATGATATTGGATATAATATGTAAGAGGATCATAATTTATTGGTAAATCTTATGCTGAATTTTTTACACGGTAATCTTAAGAAAGGATGTTATGATAACATAAACCACCAGTAGGAAATGCACATTTATATGTGTCATTGGATGTTCATGTCTAATGATATTTTAAACAATTTATAAAATTAAATATTGTTTTTAATTCATGTCATGATTCATATACCTCAATGTATTGATTAAAACCGGGATGACATATGCTCAGAATAGAGTATGAAACATTGTGCGTGTCATAAGTGATATTACATAAAATAATAATGTGATGAATAATTTTTCCCCTTTATTCTATAACAAAAGTATACATCTCAGGACCTTGATTTAAATGGAACTACATAGTTATTTCTGTGACCATGGTGTTCCTATCATAAATTACATTTATAAAAAGTCAATGAATGATACATTGATTACATATTTTGATGACATTTGTATGCAACCAACTTATTTAGAGATATTATGATAAAAGGTTTATATTACAAATTAATGTTCATATGAGATTGAATGCTATTGTGACCATAAATGTTTTATCTATGGGTTCCTTAGTGGGTATCTACACGTTATCCTTGGACTTTAGATAGTTCCACATGATTTCATTAATAAAAAGGCCTAGAGTTTCACACATTAAGAATGTTTAGAAACATAGTTAAATCTGTAGTAATTTAACATGTTGAATAAATATCAGTCTTATATTTGGGATAATATTAATTTTTGTTTGGATTGATCCCAAATAATCTATCACAAATTATTTGAGATAAAATTTTAGTTTAATATTTACAAAATATTTATTCTCTATTTTATTTAGTATATTATTTATTTATTTATTGGTGAGTAATGAAGTGATCATTTCTAATTTAAATAAATAGTCATTATTCAAGGTTCTATCAATATCATAGTACAATGAAGGGAAGATTGAATGGTTTGATGCGAAATAATTTTAATTATAAAAATGTTAATTTTTTTATTCAATAAATTATATTTTTTATCTGCAAGTCGAGCACATGTCAAGTAAATATTAATAATAATATAATTATTTTGATACGTGGTTCATGGGGGATTAATAGAATTATAAGGGATCATGTTCTATTGTTAATATATAACCATAGATCTATTTATACTTAATTGTTTCTTTCTCTACCCTAATCATATTTTTTCACAATGAATGTATACAGTGATGTTTGGAGGTTCATGATGAAAATTTAGATCACTTCTATTGTAATTATACCCACGAATCCACTAACACTATGGTAATATGATGTCAAGTTGGAATATGATTCATCAATGAAGATAGCATTTTAATATAAGGTAATTCATTATTTACATAAAAAATTATAAATTATATGTGATGCTCATATCTGGTGGATTCCAGGGTTTATATTCATATTGTTGTAAGGTGAAATATGAATAATTAGAGGAAATTCCATTATTGGGAATGAGACTGACCGCTATTTAGGTGGCCTAAGACCTAAAATACATAGCATAGATGGGATCTATATGGCTTTAAGATTATCTTCACGACCACAAGATTTTATTCTCACATGAAATTCTTTTCTCAATATTTTTCAAAGTATATGATCTTATAAATTATGGGAGTCTTCCAAATGTAGTTGATGCAATTTTTTTAGAGTAAAAACACATGCCTGAAATTATATTCTTTATTATAGATTAATTTTACAAAGGGTAAAACCTTACATGTGTTTCAAAAAATCTTACATATCCAACTATATCTCTGAGTTCTTCTTTTGTACTTCCAATTTAATATTATATATGTGCAAAAAATACTTTTATTGGACTGAATATATTTTTCATATTTGATGGAGTCCTGAAATGCATATTATGTATTAAAAGAAGCTCAAATTCTTCTATTCTAGTGATAATGACAAATTCCTCATGTGTCAAGGCACATTTATTACATAAAGAGGTGAATTAATTATTTATGAAAGAAAATTCATTACATATAATCTGGAGAATATTTCATCTCTATAAAGATATCTTGTATCATTAAGTAGATGTTACATTTCAAAATGTAATTTTACCAATACATTTCAAATTATTATTTATTTATTCACCACTTCATCCAAAAAGGGCCCTCAGCTTTAAATTAAAAATTCAAAGAATTATTCATATCCGAAAATTAATTCTTTATAGAAATTAATAAAATTAAAATTCCCTAGATTTTTTTCTATTTTCTAAAAAGAAAATAAATTTTATTTTAATTACAAAAATATATAAAGAATTAATTTAATAATTAATGTAAATGAATAAAATTAATTTAAAATAAAAATGAATAAATTAATTTCCTCTCAACTATTAATGCTTTAGAATAATTTTCTAGTAACATTGTTGAATTCTAAAACACTGAATATATCATTAGACAGTAATATGTTTTTAAAATACCACAATATGGTGGTTTTTCTAAACATATGAATATAAATTTACACGATATAGTGATAAGGATGTTATTTTATTCAGTTTTACCACATTATTTTATAGTCTAAGTTGTAATTATGGTAGTACACTAGATAAATTATTTACCCTCTTGGGCCACTAATTTAAATATTCCTTAATATATTTTGATAGGTAGGAACCATAATTATGGGAACAGTATGATATTTATTTTCACAACATATACTCATACTAAAATTGATAAATTCGAACCGATGGAATTCATGTGAGGAGTTTTGGGATATCTTGATGGAGTTAAGGGTTATTAATCATAAATAAATAAACAGAGTCACAAAAAGTGTACTATAATTCATAATTTTTTGTTCCATGATCCTAGTTTAACTATGTTAAAATCTGTAGAACCCAATAATACTAAAAATATAAAACACATGGGTGTCGAGGTTCATATAAAACCTTAGAACCATATTTATCCAAATAATATATCCTATGTACCTCCAAAACTAGCTCAAATTATGTCTAATTATAACTATGAATCATATTTTGAGGGAGTTGAAAAAATAATTAACCACAAGTTGATGTGAGATAGGATTCAGAGAAGGGAATAATTTATATCAGGGTTTAGTTATTATTATATCATTTCCTATGAATTTTACATATCTCAATATATTAACTGTGACGAACCCCAAACCTTTAAGCAGACTATGAAATTTAATTAATTTAATTAATGTTTTTTAAATAAATAATGAACTGAACTTCCTTCCTAAAATGAAAACTATGAAATTCATTACTAGAACTGTAATTGTGAAATTTTTTAGTTTCAAAAAATATTTTAATGTGAAGGAAGATAATGCTATTATAATGAAAATTTAAATAGAAATACACCTTATTTCTAAGGTATTCAATAAATGTTAATGAATTTATTATAATGAAATTGTTTATCCTCTTCTAAAACATTGATATATAAAATTTCTTCCTGATTTTTTTTCACACTATGATTTCTATATTAACTAATTAGATATAAAAATGTTTTTTTCATGGGAAGTTAGTTGAATGAATGTACATGAGACTCCCTGATGGGTTTTCAAAGTATTTCATACAAGTACAAGTTTATCTTTTAGAGTAATATTTGGATATATTAAAACAATATTATAGACAATGGTATAAATAAATTTATTCTTGTATGATTGAAATTGATTTCATTATAATCATGAATGCTAAATGTGTTTATTTGAAACATTTAAATCACTCAATTATTTACATCAAATTATATGTTGATGAAATGATTCTTATTTTTAAAAATATATGGAAAATTAATCTTTTAAAGATCCAACATATTACAAAATTTTAAATGAAATAATTGGTAAATAAGAATAAAATATTAGGAAAAGAAATCCTTATAAATAAAGAGATTAACATATGGTATCTATCATAGTGTAACTATATTGAGAAATGGTTAAATAAATATCTATTTTAGAATTTTAAGTCCATTAGATGAAATCTGCATCATCATTTTAAGATGTAAATTTTCTAATCCCCTAACTACGAGAATGATATATAATTTATTCAGAAAATATCATAATATGTTGTATTCACTATCCTTATGTACTCTATATTATTATGTAGTTCAAATATTTCATTTTATGTATTTTCCATAAGATATTTCATTAGTAACATAGTGAAACCCAAGGGCATAAATTAAAATGTGTTCTTGAGGTATATTTATATGTCTATAAATTTATGTTTTTATTATGGAAAAAATAGAAGGTATGAGAATGACATTAGGGGATTTTATTATTCAGACTTTGAAATTAATGTAGACCCACATAAATATACTACTTGTTATGTAATGACTGTTTATGTTAATCCTATATTTTATATGTGTAACATTAAATAACCTATCCCCTTTACCACCACTAAGGTATAGTAGATTACATTACCTCAATTTATTAAATAGGTTATTGGGTTATAGTGATTAATAAATGAATTATATGTATCTTCGAGTACTATAAGATAGTATTGTGAAAGTGTGTATTCCCTATATTTATCTATAAATTATGTTTTTAATGGGATATAAAAGCAAATATATATTTTTATGGGGGTTATTAAGACTAGAAAGGTGAGTGTCAATAAGATACACAATTACAATGTGTTGATATATAGTCTTACATTATCGATTTTTAGGAATTGTTTGGGGTTGATGAACCTAGAAAAATAGCCTTGGTTAGAAAGAACACCATTTATAATGATCATTTTTATTATATAGGTGGAGATTTTTGAATCATCGTTGTTTTCATTTAAATTTTACATTTTCATTTTCAATGTTCACTATCATTTCCCCCCTGAAATATTATTTTTTTAAAATTGTTTTATTTTCCATTATATTTAATGAGATGTTTTCTACGGAGGGATTCCTTCTTATTGGTCTTTTCCAATATATCATGTTTCCCATGATCATCTATGATTCTATTGGAGATATTCTTTTGATTTTCAATCATATCAATAAAATGATCTATAATAACTATTTGATATGCAACATAAAAATTTCTTTCATCACATGTTGACCTGCTAATGTCCACGACTTCTCTAGATCCTCTTGATTAGCTCAACTATCTAGTTTTCATGGTGGAATTCTATCTATATTATTCCAATATATTTTCTTGAGTAAGGGACTATTCTCACTAAGAGATAAACAGAGAGGAGTAACTGGAGGATAACTATGATTTGATGTCCTAATGCAGTTCTATACGAGTTCTATGAACCAGTTCTCACTACTTGAACCCTATGTAGTGCTCTAGTAGAGATCAATGGATATAAAACGGGGTATTTTAAATCCTTTATAGTAGGATTGTTTCCTTAAAAAAAATTAGAATAATTGGATATAGATACATTATATTCAACAGTAATCACGTCGTGATATTGGGATATGGAAATTTAATAAAGTCTACGTTTTATTGGTTCTGTTGTGATCACATGAGGTATCCTTTATTTATTGAGTGTGTCAAGTGTGTTCATCGAGGAATGTACGATACTAAATCATCATTACAATATTTATCACAACCAACTATTTCAACTATGTATAATCCCCTTGATAGTTTCTATTATATTTTACGACATTATGAACATTTTAATTTATTAGTCAATGACTTATTTATTACTTTGTTTTAAAAATCACAATACACTCATGATTGAATTTGATTTAATCTTTTTATTGTAAAATTTTATGTTTTTCAAGATAAAAATACCTTAATATTATTTCAGGTGTTTCTATCCTAAGTTTATGTATGGAACAAATCTGTGGAACTTTGATTTTATACCAGATTACATTCATTGGATGGTGAAGCATTTTTGTGGTGAAATATTATCTTAATCAACATATGAGGAGATATGATGTATTAATTTGAAGATGATGAATAGTAATTTTATTTAGTTATAAAATAATCAAAAGACTAGGAAATTTTTATGTTGGATTTTTCAAAAATTCACATATAAATAGTCAACATATTTGAGGATCAAAATATACAATAAAATTTTACAAAATGAGATTTTTTTAGAATATACTATTTTTGTTCAAAATATTGGAACATTTTGTTGTTCATGTGGTTATGCCAATAGTAGTAATTTTTTTGAGTTTTTCTAATTAGTTCATCCAATTTTGTGGAATATAGTATAAAAGATCTACCCTTTCTTGTCGAAATTTTACATCTTCAGATCACTGATATTCTGAGCATGTTTTTATAAATATAGGTTAATATGGATTATATGTTATCAAGAGATTCTATGGGGAAGACATAGGTTTTTTTGAAGAGCTATAATTGAGATATTACACTCATAATATAGAGATATGAAGGATTAGTTTTATTGACGGATTCTAGTGTTTAAAACATATACCTTATGAAAGGTCAGGAGTTTGGGGATTTTGATGGTTGGGAGGAAAATATCATCCATAAGTTTAGTTAAATATGTTCTTTGAACATAGATACATTGGATCCAGTCTATGATATTTCTTTTAATTTTTGATAAAAGTATAGTTTTTATAATATTATTTATTTTATTTCTTGGTTTTCTAACCATCAAATCATGTTAAATTTCTATATTTTTTTATATTCTTAATTCCCAAGGTTGTTGAATTTATTTTCTCCATGATAACATGTTTTTATAAATTTTCTATTTCTATTGTATTTACACTCATGTTTATAATTGTATAATTTATTGTGTATTTAATAACATTGATTTTTGAGTTTATAATATGTTTTTAACATATATTAAACTGAATAGTTGAATGGTCTTGAAAATTTTATGTTGGTTTTAAATGATAATTCACCCCCACTTAAAATTGTTTCTAACATATCCATTTTAAAAAAGAACCTATTATTATATTATTTATCTACGTTCAAGATTAAATATATTATTATTTATTTACTTTAGGTTTTTATTACTAGAGTTAGATATATCATATTAATTAAACAAATAATTTGGTATAGAAAAGATTTTTTTATTGAAGATATTCTTGTATGAATTCTTGAGAACCTGAATCCAAGTAGGCTATATTTTTTTGAAAGATACAATTATGAATATTGGAATGATAGAATAGATACATTTATTACTAATTTTAGCATAGATAAATTAATAATTATGAATTGGGGGAATAATGTTTGGGATAAAGAGTTTATACAATTTAATAAAAAATAAAGACATTAATACCAAGAAAATAACAACTTTCAAAATAATTTGTTGTGTTCGATGGACACAAGAACTTATAACTAGATATCTTCTTGTGAAAATTCTAACAGAATATGAAATATTTGCATGTTATATAGTCTATGAGTTATATCGTTCATGAATCTCAAAGGTAAATGATCATAGATTATTGTATATATTTGGATATTCTACATGGTGAAACTATAGAACCACTATATCAAAGGCTTATGATCATAATCAATGGATTAAAATATATGTGTGAGAAGGAATTAAGTAATAAATATCCATTTTAAAATGTTTTATACATTTTTATTAGGTATTTTTAATCGAAAAGAACTAAAAATGATGACACAAAGCATTTAGATAAGTCTTTTCTTGATGATCACGTTGGAACTTTAACGCAATATGAGTACTTAATTGAGGGAGATATTCATAAGTATAAAATAAAGAATTTAGTTTCATTCTATTTATCCTAATTAACCTGTACTTCTAATTCTCAAAATTATAACTATTTTATGTTTAAAAATTCTAATAATCAGTCTTGTATTATGCATTTTGAAATTTTTAACGGAGCATTTTCACATCATGGAAGAAATATGAATATTTTCATATGAAGAAATAGATTATGTTAATATATAATGAATGATTCTAAATAGCAGTTTTAGAAATGGGATTTTTCAGATGTATTTTTTATGGATGTAGGAAAGTGAGACATAAAATACCATATTTTATGATACTGAGAAAAAAGAACAAATCATGAAAAAATAAGAATAAGGAAAGGAAATATTTTCAAGATATTGTTGATACATTGAGTGCTAGAAATTATCTATCATATAATAATAACAATAATTCTAATAGAAATGATTGTGTAATGATAAATATTTTTTGTTCTATTTCCTCTTCGAATATATGTGTTTCATTCGGAATGTGATTCCTAAAACTATTGTTTAAATTTCTCTTGATTACATTTTTTATTTTAAATTAGTTAATGAAATTAGTTTTCCCTTTATGGTAAGTGAGGAAGATATTCCATTAATCGATAAAAGTATTAGGTGTATTTATATACATAAAATAATGAATAGAAATATTTAAATAGATCATAAATTATCTAAAGATTGTGTTTTTAAATATTATTATAGGGTTTCTAAACATACATAAAATATTGAGATATTAACTTATGAGTTAAGTTAATGATATTATTTAATCCGGAATAGGTGTGACCATAATTTGGAAGTTAGATTGAAGTCTAAAGATTCTAGTTTGAATAATTTTTTTTCCATATTTTACTTATGTTGGGGAATTGTTTTTTAACTTCTTAGATAGTTAAAAACCAATATAATATATCCTATAGCTTTTTTTACTTCTAATAATTGACATTTTCAATCAAATTACAATGTTCTAAGAATTACACTATTGTTTTTTTGAAAAATGTCAATGTGGGGGAAGGTGGTGATTTTTTTCTTTATATAACATTAAATTATTTTGATTAAATAAATCTTATATATTTAATAAATTTATAGCTATATAACAGAGAAGATTTTGATAGATGGGGGTTCCTAAAGAAATTTTTTCTAATATTTTCAACCCAAAGAAAATGTGGCTAATATACTATTATTTTATTTATTTAAAAAAATAACCTGATTATAGAATGTTGAAAATTATAATATATAGATTGTTGATTTAAATAATATACGGTGATAGATATATCAAATATCTGGAATTTACAAAAACGTAAGGGTGGGGGACCATCTTTTGGAAACAATGATCAAGTACAGATAGTTGGTATATTTGAAGTTGCAATTCATGGAAAAACAGTTTAATTTTTTTGTTACCTAAGAAATGTCTCATTAGGAAAATGAAATTATGTGATGAAAGGTAATATAGGAAATTTTGAAATAAAAAATGTACTGTTCAATGTTTAGATGGTTTTCATTTGTTATCTTACAATAGGAAAGATAATGTATTCTATATAAACTCAGAAGACAACTATTATAAATTTCATAATTTTTATGAGTTCTACTGTAGATTATTCTTGGATTTGAAATAGATGAATAGGTCACTAAAAAATCTAGGCCTTGTCTAATATTTCCTAGAAAGGACTAGTTAGGGATTTAATGAAACTTATGTTTAATTCAACCGGAGTTGAATATTGTTTTCAATAATGAAAGAAAAAACCCCAGTTTTAAACCAACTAGTGAAGTCTCAACTTAAAATTCATTATAGTTAGTTCACATGGATATATTTGGCCCTAAAAAAATAGTAAGTATATGATGAAAATCCCATGTGTATGTTCTTATTGATGATTTCACTATATATACATTGACTTATCTTTTAATGTATAAATATAAAATACTTACTAATTATTATTTTTCTTCCTTTTAAAATATAAAAAATCTACTTGTTCTTACTATTTTATGTAATGAATTTGAATTATTTTTATATTATAATTTATAAAATATTTTTAATAAGATAGTAATTAATTATAGTTTCTCTATACGAATAAAATCTTAATATAATTGTGTGGTTGAATGAAGATATATAACTCTTAAAAAAAATGCACTCTATAAAGAATGAATATTATGCGGTGAAACATGTATATTCCTAAGAAGATAAGACTTATTATTAAATTATCAATTACGTTTTACTTTAATGAATTTTGAATAAAAACTATAGTAATTATGTTATGAGAGAAAGATAAAATTTTCGTATTTAATAGTTATTGGAAGTAAAATATTTATCTTGATTATTAAAGATCATCTATTTAAATTATATTCGAAATATGATGAAGGAATTTTATTATTTTTTTCCAAAAATAGTAAGGCTTATATAATTTTTAATAAAATAACTAATTTTTCAGAATAATATGTAACTTTTAAATTTGATTAAATTAATCCTTATTTTTTGAATTTTTTTTTTAAATTTCAGTTCACTACTATGATTCAGAAAACATTGTTTTTCTAAAATTTAGTTTTCAAACAATAAGTGTTGACATATTAAAATTTCGACTTAAAAAAATTAGACTTCTTATAAGTAATGTTATTGGTAATTAGTACTTCAATATAGCATGGAAAACATTCCTTTTTAGTTGAATATCATTCGATCTTATGGAATCATCGCAGTGTCAATATCAATAGTGATGTAACTCAACCATTTAAAACTCACAGTTCTTTTAGAGATGAGTGAAAAAATATTGTTTTTTATCTCATATAGAACCTAGAATTATATATTAATCATTTTATGAAGAAATATTATTTTTTATTCATAAATATTAACTCATCCAATTTAATTGGAAGAATGTATAGACTTTGGTTGAGGGGACTAAATATCTTCCTTTTTTAGGATTAAAATCCTTCATTAGATTTTTTTGAAGAAAATTGTGTTAAAATCTAGAATTTGGATAGACTTTTTTTAAATGGATACAATAAAGTATATGGAACAAATTATAGTGAAAATGTTTACTGATAGGTAGTCTTTAATCATTCAAAATTTTATTAGCCTCACCTTCCTATTTTTACTTTATTCTTTTTCAAATGGATGTCAAATATCCCTTCTTTAATTAATATATAAATTTGGTCTCTATTGATTAATCGACAGGCTTTGAAAATAAATAGTTTTTGGAACATTTTTTCAAAAAAACCAATTCACCCTATGGAATTAATTAATCACCAAGATCTTGGTATGCATGTTTGTTTGGTGTTTTTATTTCAAATAATTTTTTTCAAAGGAACTAAAAATTGACTATTATAAATTTTTAGCGATATGAATCAAGAAACATGATCTCCAATAACACTAAAATGATTTATACATTGTTCAAAATATCATAAGACACAAGGTATCTCATCTTAAATGACCAATCAGTTTTGTAGTCTTGAAGAACTAGAAAAATACATGATTACCATATTACATTGGAAATTAAAAAAAACAATTCTCACTCCATGATATTATCCATAAAATAATTATTTATATAACGGGGAGATGAAAAATTGGTGATATAATTAGCCTATTAAGGGAAAATATAGTAGACACAATCAGGAATCAATAATTCCTAATCAATATGATAATGTAAATAACTGAAATAACCTTATATTTAATCAATAAAGTAAGAATGAAATTCATCCATGGATAATATCAATGAATTAGTATAAAGGATAATAATAACTAAATTCCATTTTAAAGAAATTATTAATAGTAAAATTCAAGATTTTAGACATCCATTCATCCATGCCGCCAACACATTATGCAAAAAACGTCCAGTCGATGGTTATGTATACATAAAAAACCCATAAATTTGGAAAACTGATTTGACTCATGAGAACTATCAATGCATCAAAGAGATATATATAATTATGAACCACCCATAAATACAATTAAATTTTATTCCTCATGTATTTAATGATCAATTCAATTCCTAAAAAATATATGTTATCAAGAAATAACAAGTTTTAGTATATAATACAGATTTATCTAATTTTTCTACAGTCAATAAAATAAAATTCATTGTAAAACACCATATGTTGAAATGATATAATATTTAACAAATAACCATATACATGATGTATATTTAATATAAATTTAATTTATAATAAAAATTAATCATAAGTAATCGATATTTTCAAAGGAAAGTTAATAACCATAAAAATAATAAGAAATAAAATATGAGCTTCTATTCGTTTGTAAGACAAGTGTTAAAATAAATTCATTCCATTTAGATAATAAATGAAATTTTATGAAAAACAATAAAATAAAATTTCTCATTATAAAAACTTTAAATAATAGTAGAATAATTAAAATAATGTAAATGAGTTTCTGGAGATGGAAAATACATTAATGCAGTATATGTTAAAAACGACATTCCTTTTGAATTTTCACAAAGAATGTTTAAGATTAACTACTTAAAAAAATATAAATACTCCTTTAAACCCATATAAATTTCATTTATAAATTAAAATTTAATTAGTAATTCATCTGAGTTAATATAATATAATTGTGTAAATTTTTTTTTAGAAGTATGGACATTGAATAAAAATATACTTGATCAAAAGATAAATACGATAGAATTTTATTTTAAATATTTATTTTCATGATTGAAATTAAAAATAGAGGAAACAATAGAGGAAAAATATGAAAATTGATTAAATATACACATAATAATTAAATATTTTGAGTTTATGAAAGATATATCATAAATTTTATTTGATGAAAATATGAGACATCCCTAAAAATAAGATTGTAAAATATATTCTTACCACTTGGGTAACATTAAAAATGTATCTCCACAAAATAATAAACATTAATCAAGAATTTAGTCATCAAAAATAAATTAATTATCAATTTTAAATACAATAAATGGTATCTATGTACTCCACTTAAAAAAATAGGTTCATAATACAAAATACGTCTCAATGGAGCATAATTGAGATAAAATCGCTTACCACAAGTTCAACCTGCCTCATTGGTGATATGAACTCCTCTATCATAATTATTATTTTATTATAATTATATAAAGGAATCATATTCAATTACATAATATCATATATGATCCATTTATAATATTTTATCACATGTTTGTTAATAATATTTTATTATTACTATCATTATTTCGAGTGTCAACTACATTGTTTTCATGTATGTTTTGATTTGGTATTGTCAGTAATTGCATATTTATGATTTTTAAACAATATAAAAAATATTAAAAAATATATATATATCATAATATATATATATATATATTGAATCATATATAAAATATAATTATATAAAAATGAATTACACCATTGATAGAGATGGTGGGCCGAACAAATGCTTGAATATTGTTTTCACTTTTCCACAGATGGAACAAAATAAATGTATTCAATAATTAACCTCTAAAAGATAATTTTTATTTCATAGATTTTATATATTCATTAAATATATCCTCATTACAATATATTTAAATCATAAACATATAGCGAATCACATCGATTCATGAAACTGGTTGTCTGCATGTACACACAAGAAACATCATTTGTTTCGGATGGATTTGATGGTTAAAATGATATTTCAATTTTATAAACATTATTATTTAAAAAATATAATATATATTCATTACTACCATCTTTATAACCATCCATGTAATGTGTTGATGGAAAAGAAATTACACGGCTACTTGGAGAAGGTAAGTTGTACGTACAAACGAGCGGTGTTTTCATTTTTTATATGTTGAAAAAGATAAATAAAATGAATGTAACATAATCATAATAACACCTATGAATAAATATGATATTTTTATTATTATCTTAGTATTGGATCAAAACATTATGATGGAGTATATTTAGAAATAAATGTGAATGATCTGGTAAATATGGTTACCTCTTTTTTAGGAGACATCATTTATATGTCATATGTTGGGACATAGAGTTGTATTTTGGGAAGACCATAACCTATATAACTTGTGTACTAATATTTTTTTATAATTTCATGGGATTATATGTGCTAGTATACTCAATGTGGGGTAAAAAAACCATAAAGGGTTTCCTTTTATTAGTTAGGGGATTTGAATTCTTCAAATTTCAAAAATTATTAAATTAATATAAATTACTTTTCATGTATAAATAGAAACATTTTGAATTATTTATAATACGTGATGATTATGAGTCGAAATAGTACCATAAAATTAAATTCTATTTTGTTTTAGTTATGTTTCCACCCTTATCCCTTAGTTTTGGTTAGCCATTAACCCTTTTGACAATTACTGCAATACTAAAGATCTTTATAGTTTAAGGGTCATCAATGTCACCCTAATAGAAATAAGGACCCAATAATAAAACATGGTTGATGTTTTAAACCATATATCATTAATTTGTATGGATATTGGGTTTTTATAAATTTTAAATCATTTAATAAGGTATTATTTATTATAAGATATCATTTATTTTATTTTTGACCTAATTTAATTAATTTGACTTTTAATAAACCATGTAAAAAAGGGAATCAACATATTATAATTTAAAACATACATATCATTTAATATGCATCTACTATAATCATGAAACAGAGTAATTCTTATGATTTATAATCCTTTTAATATTTTAAATATCATTTATTTTATTTTTCTATTAATTGAATAAATATTGTATTAGTGTTACGTCAGAATTAGAGGTAATTATTTGATGACTAAAAATTACAAATAAATTATCTGGATAAAAAACTGAATAATATTATAAACTAACATTTAAAACCGAACATAAAATGTATTTATCCTTATGGAAAAAATAATAGATTGTGAAGTCATGAGTGTGATATTTTGTTTTTATTCATTTTTTAACGTAATATAAATATCAATATAAAAAAATTTAACCAAGTGGGAATATTTTTGATAATTTTTTGAAATTATGTCACGAACTGTCTTCTAGGACCGTGCCATGACTACCCCAAGCCCGCCTTCCATAGGGCAGGGGCTGGTGACCTGCACCAATGGGGAAATTCTCAATAAAAGGGGAAGGATTTACCTTTAATAATTAATGAAAACAGCAGAGTTTGCAACTGGAAGTGAACACTAAGTAAAACTGTATACAAAAGATAGTGCTAAATGTAATGGGGGCCGGAAATACAAGCCCAACAGTAATGTACAAACAACTATAAAACTATTACAACTGCAGAAAGGTAAAACAACAACTACTGAGTCGTCCTCTGGGAGTCCCACCTGAAGGGTGGGTACATATGGCCTCCTCAGCACCCCTGGTCTGTCTGTCTGCTCCGTGTACGTCTCGCCAAGTGGTCCACCTCTGGGTACCGTCTAACTCTACAACTCTCTACCTCGATCAGTGTTATCCGTCATCTGCAACCAACACAAAAAAGTGTGGGCATAGCCCGTGCTAGGGTGAGTATAACGATACTCAGTAGGGACACCGAGACCCCCGTTGGTCTCCTAGAATCCACAAAGGATAAACCACAGAAGAATGATACAATCATGAAGTATCAACCAACCCTACTTAGGTATATACCCATACATATACATAAGTTACCAATCAAAGTTCGGCTCCAACTCTCGAGCCCAAGCACAATCTAGTCCATATAGGAAGTAAAGTCAATCACCTCGAAGATAAATGATTGAAAGTCAAGACTCAGCTCACACAGGTATACATCCTTCGTAGAGTGATAGTGATGATCAGATGTAGTCACTGATTCTTCTATGATGTCAGACCCACATAGGATATAGGACCAGCTAAGCTGTCGGACCCACACAGGATACCGGACCAGCTACTCTATCAGACCCACACAGGATACAGGAATAGAAGTCAGAACTATCAGACCAATGGAGGATCCCCTTATAGTAGTCATCACTGTCGAACCCACATAGGATTCTGGTACAATAGTCATCGCTATCAAACTCACGTAGGATTCTGGTACAATTGTTATCATTGTCGAACCCACCTAGGATTTTGGTACAGTAGTCGTCGCAGCCAGCTCTAGGGTTCCCGCACATAGCACGCTCGATTTCGGGAGGGTACGCTCCTCGAGTCAAGTGTCGATACATCAACTATCATGATTCCCTAAGTTGATGTATCCCATAGATACGTCTCATCATAGGGAACACAACGTGATAGTTGGCACGTCAATCAGACGCCCGGTCTGAGAGTTATTGGCATTTCCATTCCAGGGGCCAGGTTGGATTTACACTCGGTCCAAACCCGATCATTTTTCAAAGTTGTCCAAAACTCACTAAGAGTATCGCAAAAGGAATTACTTGTCTCAAGGGTCCCAGTGCCGCAGGAGGCGCGTCGTTCAGACGCACGGTCTTGAAGATATTCGCATTTAAGTGATTTCAGGCCTGGCCCGTTAGGCCAGTGGGCTGTGGCGGGTCAGCCCAACCCGGTTTGGAGTGTTGGAGGTCAGAGAAAAACGGGAAGTATGGCAAGAGGGGGGGTGAATTGCCTTTTAAAAAAAGATTAACAAATTAAAAATCAAAGTTGAAATGCAGCAGAAATAAAAGAGGCAATCACACAAGAAATTGTTAACGGAGTTCGGCCAAAACCCGGCCTACGTCTCCGCTCCCAACTCAACCGTTGAGAGATTCCTACCGCTTGCTTTTCAATGGTTTTAGCAAGAAACCCACTAGGCTTTGAGGTAGCACTAGGACCTAATACAGCTTTCTTTTGAAATGGTTTAGCAAGAACCCACTTGCTTTTAATGGTTTAGCAAGAACCCACTATCCTTTTTAACGGGTGAAGGCTAGCTCACCGGTGACACAAGCCTTTTAAGAGGAAAGGCTTGAAGAAACCTCTTCACACCTTAGTGGTGATGTGAAACCCAAAAGAAAGGGGGATGAGAAAAGGTGTTGGGGTTTGTAGGCACAAACCCAAAATTAAAGCTCAAAATAAATATAAAATAAAAACCGTATTTTGAGAAGCCTTGGGCGCCTTTGAATGGATGGAGATGTTGAAGGCCGCTTCCAAGCTTCTTTGAAGGAGCTCCTTGGATGTGGAATTTGTAGGAGCAATTGGGGTTCCCTTGGAGGAATGCGCCGGAGGTACGCCAAATGATCAACAAGGTGTCTGTGGGCTTCCGTATAGTTCCGGTAGGTGTCCGTGGCTTCCTTGGCCTTTATTTATAGGCATGGAACCCTTGGGGAGTCTTCGGAGCCGTTGGAGAGGCTTAAAGATCCGTTGGGAGCCAAGTGGGCCAGCCTGGTCAAACTGCAACGGCTAGTTTGACTGGCTCCACCGGCTGGCCGGTACAGTCCCACCGGCTAGCCGGTGTGTTGGATGTTGAGAAGTGCTTCTGCCCAGGTGCCACCGGCTGGCCGGTGAGAAGGCCACCGGCGGGCCGGTGCTGAGACAGTAGGTCTCACTATTCATCTGGGTGCCACCGGCTGGCCGGTGACAGAGCCACCGGCTGACCGGTGGAACCTGGAAGTGGGCAATGCCTCTGCCAGGTCCACCGGCTGGCCGGTGCTATCACACCGGTTGGCCGGTGGACTGAATTTCAGTCCACTTCACCAGCTTTCTTGGGCCAATCTTTTGGAAGTCAATTGCCTATCATCCAAAAACACTTTAAACAAAATTAGACAAGAAAGAGGGTGATTGTGATCATGAAAATCAAACCTCGAGGGGTTCGAGAGGTACAACAATCTCCCCCTATTTTGATGATCACAATCACCGAAACAAACAATGAAAAATACTGAAATGAAATGTATGCTTTAAAAGATTTTTCTCCCAATCAATCAAGAATTTCTCCCCCTTTGTGATTATCAAAATAGCACTGGGGCATAAAACTTGATTGAGGGAAAGGTTTGAAAAACTAGATATGAGAATTGAAAAATCAATTGAGATATTTGAAATTGAAATGAAAATTTGAATAACAGTTTGAATTGAAAGTTTTGAATCAAAAACCATTTGAAATTTGAAATTTGAATTGAAAGTTTTGAATCAAAAGTTTGAACTGAAAGTTTTGAATGAAAAATTCGAATTGAATATTTTGAAATGAAAATTTTGATACCAAGTGTTGAAATTGAAAGTTGGAATCGAAAATTTTGAAAATACTCCCCCTAAATAAAAACAATGAATCACCGGGGAAAGGAAATAAATTTTGGCCCGGAGAGACTCGCAAGAAGGGATTTTTCAATCCAAACTTGTCTCATGGCGGGTCTTCTCCTATAAAATTCGTCCAAAAAGAAAATATTTTTGGGTTGACCATACCGGGCGTTTTTACAATTACATTCATAAATAAGGTGCCCGGTTTTCTTACAATAATTGCAAAATTTATAACTAGAGCTCCCCCTTACAAAAACGGTGGGTGCATGGGAGGAGGAGGCTTGGTTGGTATAGCCAAGTCCTTGAGTGGTCCTAGAAATTCGTTGGGAACCTAGGAGATTGTTCAAATTTTGTTCCCCTTGGGTGAACTTAGCTAGGGTCTCCCTTAGGTCTTTGATGGTTGATTCCATGGAATCAACATTTGGGAAATTTTGGATTTTGAGGGACATCTCCTCCTTCTCTTTGAGAAGTTGTTCTTTTTCGGAGGAGAGTTTTTTGAAAGTCTTTTTTAAAGCAACAAATTTTGAAGAGAGTTCATGAAAACCATTTTCAAGTTGGTCTCTAACATGTTGGAGTTCTTCATATGACAAATGATTAAAAGAATTTGAAGATGAGGAGGAAGAGGAAGAAGAGTCGGAAGATGATACCTCATGTTTTGCCATTAGGCATTTTTTACCTTGGTCGCTCGAGGAGAAGGAGGAGAAGGAGGAGCTATCACTCCAAGATGCCTTTGAAGCCTTCTTCTTTCCCTTCTTTTTCTTGGCCCTTTTCTTGTGAAGTGGGCAAGTGGGTTTGAATTTTTCGTCGAGTTCTTGCTCTTGAGCGGGTTCTTGCTTTGGAGCCTTGCTAGTACCTTCATGGGTTAGCTCTAAATATTTCCAAATATCATAAGAGGTAGTGCAAGAAGAAATACAATTAAAAACATTACGGTCAAGACCACAATGAAGAGCGTTCATGGCTTTGCCATCAAGCTCAAAATAAGCAATGTCATTGGGGGTCCATTTAGACTCATCGGGAGAGGAGAGGGAAAATCCTTGCATAACAATTTTAAAAATTGGATAACCAATGCTTTTAAGAAAAGTTGACATGCGGGTTTTCCAAAAAGTATAGTCGGTTCCATCAAACAATGGAGCACGACCCAATGAATGACCTTCGAGGTTTTGAGAAGAAGAAGCGGTAGAAGCCATCAAAAAGGATCTTTAATTTGAAACCGGTTTAGGGAATTATTCAAATTTTGCCTCTGATACCAATTGTTGGAGGTCGGAGAAAAACGGGAAGGATGGCAAGAGGGGGGGTGAATTGCCTTTTAAAAAATGATTAACAAATTAAAAATCAAAGTTGAACTGCAGCGGAAATAAAAGAGGCAATCACACAAGAAATTGTTAACGGAGTTCGGCCAAAACCCGGCCTACGTCTCCGCTCCCAACTCAACCGTTGAGAGATTCCTACCGCTTGCTTTTCAATGGTTTTAGCAAGAAACCCACTAGGCTTTGAGGTAGCACTAGGACCTAATACAGCTTGCTTTTGAAATGGTTTAGCAAGAACCCACTTGCTTTTAATGGTTTAGCAAGAACCCACTAGCCTTTTTAACGGGTGAAGGCTAGCTCACCGGTGACACAAGGCTTTTAAGAGGAAAGGCTTGAAGAAACCTCTTCACACCTTAGTGGTGATGTGAAACCCAAAAGAAAGGGGGATGAGAAAAGGTGTTGGGGTTTGTAGGCACAAACCCAAAATTAAAGCTCAAAATAAATATACAATAAAAACCGTATTTTGAGAAGCCTTGGGCGCCTTTGAATGGATGGAGATGTTGAAGGCCGCTTCCAAGCTTCTTTGGAGGAGCTCATTGGATGTGGAAGTTGTAGGAGCAATTGGGGTTCCCTTGGAGGAATGCGCCGGAGGTACGCCAAATGATCAACAAGGTGTCCGTGGGCTTCCGTATAGTTCCGGTAGGTGTCCGGGGCTTCCATGGCCTTTATTTATAGGCATGGAACCCTTGGGGAGTCTTCGGAGCCGTTGGAGAGGCTTAAAGAGCCGTTGAGAGCCAAGTGGGCCAGCCTGGTCAAACTACAACGGCTAGTTTGACAGGCTCCACCGGCTGGCCGGTACAGTCCCACCGGCTGGCCGGTGTGTTGGATGTTGAGAAGTGCTTCTGCCCAGGTGCCACCGGCTGGCCGGTGAGAAGGCCACCAGCTGGCCGGTGCTGAGACAGTAGGTCTCACTATTCATCTGGGTGCCACCGGCTGGACGGTGACAGAGCCACCGGCTGACCGGTGGAACCTGGCAGTGGGCAATGCCTCTGCCAAGTCCACCGGCTGGCCGGTGCTATCACACCGGTTGGCCGGTGGACTGAATTTCAGTCCACTTCACCAGCTTTCTTGGGCCAATCATTTGGAAGTCAATTGCCTATCATCCAAAAACACTTTAAACAAAATTAGACAAGAAAGTGGGTGATTGTGTTCATGAAAATCAAACCTCGAGGGGTTCGAGAGGTACAACATGGAGGGTCCGACCCAGCTGGGGGGTCTGCCCGGGCCGACCCAGCCCGCGCTGGGGGCTGGTCCGGTTCACCCGGTGGAGCCAAGCGGCGCCGCCTCTTCCTCTGGTCGGCCAACCGTAGCTGGCTAGTTCTTCCCGGCGCACGAGGCTCGCGGACACGGTCCACGCTTCTCCTCACGCGGCGCCTACGAGCGCAACAATTTTCCAGCTAGGCCGGAAGGTGGCCAGCCGGTTCTCCCAGTAGATCGGCCCATGGAAGTGGGCCGTGGTCTTCTCCGCACAACGCCTGTGGGCGCCGCGGATCTCCAGCCCGACCGACAGATGGCCGACCAGATCGGTTTGGTCGACCAGCCCACAGACGCGGGACGCGTCCTCCACCTCCACGTAGTCGGTGTGACGGCACCGGTCCACCACTGCCGTGGCCCGGCCTGGCTGTGGCCTTCGGCTCCACACCGTGTCACGATGGCGCCGCTCCTCTTCATCCACCGTGGTCCTCCTGACCATGGTTATTCTCCGATATGGTACGACGACACAACGCCATTTCGCCTCCGCCTCCGACGTCATAAAATGGAAACAATAAAGGGGAGGGATGGGCCATGTTCATGTGGACCGATCCCTCATTGTTACATTGATGACAATCGGCACATCATTCCACCAACTTAACCATGTATAACGGAGGGTAGAATCAAAACTTTAAGTAACCCCTACCTCATATTTAATCATTGAATGTTGTCGAGTCGCAGAAGGCGGACGTCACGGAAGACAGGCATCGTTCCGTTAAAGTTGGATGGAATTTCGTTGTCGTTGGTGGTGTTCTTTGCGGGCGGCGTCTTCCCTTTCTTGCCCCAGTTGGAAAGGAAGGAGACACGTCGTCGTTCGTCGATGGAAACAGTATTCTTCGTCGAGAGAATAGTGTTCTTCTAAGCCAACTCTCCAACGATTATACCAACCCCAAAATAAAATAAGCTCATCCCTTATTTTAATGGTTGGAAACAGTTCAAAAGAATTCAAACACATAAATTAATTAATTAAGTTGGTTCACTTAATTAATTGCATGGAGTTGTAAATAATTTCATGGGATTCAAATATTTAATACAAGGGTGTGTTGGCAAACTAATAGGAAGTCCAAGAGTTCAAAGGGAGTTTAAGGGGTGTTGAGATCGTGTGGGCCCCACCACATAATATCCTCCCATGGGAGGTTATTTGGGGGTCTGATCCACCTCTAACTTCCCTTTGTAGAATATGACAACCACCCAAATAATAAAATTTTGTTACACATAAAATTTTATTTAATTTTAATAATCCCCAAAAATTAACTTCCACTCCTGATAAAATGCAACCACAGTAAAGGTCTCCTTAACCGAATACTGGCGTTCTGAGTTCATCGGTGTCCTCAGATTTCAATTCTGTGCACCGGTTCAAGAAAATATAAAATCCTGCATGTACGTTCATTGAACGTACCAAAAAAAAACTTCAAAAATTGACTCTGGGCACACCGGGCTTCAGAATCGGGTGCCGTCAGAACCTATGGACTCGTAAAATTCCCATGTATTTGAGAAAAACATTTCCTCAATATTTCTGGGTATTTAAAAATTATATGATATATAATCATCAAAAAGGATAAATGGAAGTGTTATAGATATTTTAATGCCTTACCAACTTAGTTTTTTAACCTTAATTACCTGATTTTTTTATTATTAAGATGATAAATTTAACCACAATTAGTATTCATAATGAACAAAAGGGTACTATTTACCAAATGTGAACCTATTTATTCCAATTATAGAATTAATTTCATTAAATTTAATTCAAATAAATTTCATATATCAATTTAAAAATAATCCCACAAATTGAAATGAAAAATAATTTATGAAAAATAAAACTATAAGTGAAAAAATTAACTTTTAATAAAATTATGATGAAAATTAATTCAAAATTAGTATATATTATTTCTCTATAAAGAATTATTATTTTAGTTTGGTATTTAATTAAAATTCGAATTTTGGGTTTTCAATTAAAATAAATGATAGTTTTATAAAAACATATATTTAACACTATTCACTAAAAAATCAATGTTTTGAGAAAAATTCCCAAATTTCAACATAATATAATATTGATATGGTTAATTATAAAATGATATAATTGTAACATAATAATATTTTTGTTGTTAACCATTTTATTAACAAGGTGTTTCTTATAAATAAATCTAGCAGAAAAATTTAATTAATGAGATATATATCCTAAAATTTCAGGATTTTACATTCATCCCACTTATATTAATTTTACCCTTGATGTTCCATAACTTTGATAAAAACTACCAAGGATACTTTTAATTCATTATATCCACATATTATCATATATATTTATCAATTTTATGATTTATCTACAAAATATTGACAATATGAGTGGTATCATTTCATCACACAATCTATATATGGTCTTAAATATCAATCAATTGCTCCTCATAATGAAAGTTTTTCTCTAATGGTATAGACATTGAGTTTTTAATATGTGAATGATTATATGTGTACATTCATAAGAGAGAGATATATAACATGTCTTGAACATGATCTAGATTAGTTGGAATCCCCAAGAAAACATCTACAGTCCTAATATAGTCAATAATTACAAATGGAATGATATATATAGTGATCAAAATTACTTTCGTTAAAAATATCATGACCTTATTAAATGTATATATTCATTGGATACATTTTCACCAAATTTGAAGTCCAAATCTCACTATTTTTTTTTATAATAACATTTTGCTTCAGCTCTGAGCTACCCTTAATAATTTAGGAGTGGTTATAACAGTACCTCCTCTTTCCTCAGCTTGATCATGTGCCAGTTGATTTTTTTATCTATAATCTTCACAACACATTTAGTTATGAACTTCCTTCTATATAGGTCTTTATAAAGATCCAATTAAATTCTTGAATGAAAATGATTACTTTAATAAGATTCCACCAAGGTAAGGAATTGATCCCAACCACCTTTGAAATCCACATAGAATTCTGTCAACATGTTATCTAGAGTTTAAAAAGTCCATTATGACTAAAAATCTATTTGAGGATGGTAAAAAGTACTAAAAATAATCTTTGTATCTAGATCTATATAGAAATCTTTATTAATTTGAGTTAAAACCTTGGATCCCGACCTGATATGATTGAGAGTCGTTCTCCATGTAGTTTAAAAAATTTCATTTTGTATAACTAAGTATGCTAATGAAGACAACAATATTACCCATTAGTGATAAAATGTTTTTATTGTTTAAGGTTATTAACTACTACCAAAATATAATTATCCCCATTAGTTTTCTTAGGGATTCTAGTAATGAACTCCTTATTAAGGTTTTCCCATTTCTATTTGGGTGTGGGTTGTGGTTGTTACATCCTCGTAGTCTTCTTTCTCTCATCCATTAGTTGATGACACACTAATCGTCGTGATAAATATTTGGAAATATCCCTTTTATGTTATCCCGTGAAAAATATTCTTCTAGATATATATAAATGCATATAAAAGAACATATTTATTTTTACTTCCAGGATGAATACTGAATTATCCACCATGAGTCTCATCCCATGACTCCTTCTCTTCTGGTAATGATGGGAAACTGATTTGATTCATGAACCTTATAATTTTAGTATGACCATATTTGGACCTAGGATAATTCCTCACATTCTTCTAGAATACCGATTGTTCCTTATGCACCTTATTAATCCTATTTATAATGGATAGTTGTAAATTCATTTTGGAAAGATATGGCCAACCAACTTTCCATAATACTTCAATATCTCACATTGGTAAGTACATAAATATTGGATACCATTCAATATTTGTCCCAAATAAACTAGCATAATATTTTTTCGGAGAATAAATAAAGGTGTTTTCCTACCCAGTGTAGTAATGCGTTGAGATGTCAAAATCGTTGATAAACTCCAAACATTTTAACTAAAGCATATTCCAATCTTTCATTTTCAATATATTTTGATATTTTATGATTAGTATATATATCACACCATTCAATATAAAAATAGTACCTCCATATCTTCAATGAAAAAATTACAGCATCCTACTAAAAATCATGAGTTGGTAAATATGTTAAAAAAAATAATTACCGATAGGCATAATTTGTCACCATATCCTTCTGCAAAAGGACACACTCTAGTTCCTCTATTGATACATCAATATAGATTTGAAACCCTTCTCCACTATGGGGAATTATATTCACTGGTATTATAATCACAGTTCCCTTCAATTCGTTGGAATTCTCCTCACATTCATCAATCTATAAGAACATAACCCCTTTCACAGTCATCTTGGTCAGTGGATTTGATAGTTTTGGGAATTCCCTCACAAAGAGTCAGTAGTTTCCAAATATACCAAGAAAAATTTGTATCTATGTTCCCATTGTTTTTCTTGACCATTTCTTAATAACTTTCTTCTTTTTGGGATCCACTGATATACTCTCACTTGAAATTATATTCCCAGAAATGAGACTTTTGGTAATAAAAAACAACACTTGGTAAATTTGGGATATAACATATCCTTACTCAGGTCTTCATCACAATTTCCAAATGTTCTTCACGCTCTTCATTACTCATTGAATATATTATAATATCATCTATAAAGAAAACCAAAAATAGATCAAGGTAATATGAAAAGACTCTATTCATTAAATTCGGGAATATTGTAGGAGCATTGGAAAGTACGAATTTCATTTCTATAAATTCATAATTCCCATATCTCATATAAAAGATTGTCTATGTTATATCCTCCTTCTTGAACCATAGTCAATAATATCTAGATTAAATATCAATAATAGAAAAATATTGAGCTCATAATAATTGATCAAATATATCATCAATATAGGGTAGATGATACATATTCATAATAGTGATTTTGATATGTTCTTGATAATTAATTCAATGATGTGTTTCCCCACCATTCTTCTTAACAACAATAATCGATTTACCCCATGGTGATGCACTAGGATGAATGAATCCCTTATCTAGACTATCCAAAAGCATCTTATTCAATTCATATAACTCAATTAGGTCCATTTTTTTAGGATTCTTTGAAATATATCTATAGTGAGGTATGATTTCTATTATTAAATAAATTTTCTTATTCGAGAGAAGAAAAAGAATGTATTATTGAAAAACATTAACAAAATCCCTTATAATATGTACAAGTTCCATGTTGAGTTTCTCCCCAGCTATCTTAGCATAAATATACCCCATTAATAGGTATTAAAATCCATAATATGGAAGTAATTTCCACTGTGAGTTTAGGTTCACCCTCAAAAGAGAAGGATTTCATAGGATGATTAAAAAAATTGAATACATCTTCCCAAATAATAGAATATATTTTCAAGGTATCTAATCCATTTATCATATAACTATTTATTAGTATTTTTATTAAAATTAGGCATATAATATCAAATGAATTGATATAACATAGTTGAGTCATGTTACTGAACAAAATGTTGTTCCATATGAGAAATGTTATTACTCTAATCTTGAGTAAGCTACCCAAATGTGGATATGATATTATTAGTTCCTAAAACAACTATATTGTCTTACTCAATATGGAAATATATATATTTTTCTTTGGGTGTTGATTCCCATTCTTCAGTTAGATTCTACTTATAAAAATGGAACACACTGAGTTAGCTCATACTCGTCATGAATATTGAGCCAAATCAAAAAATTCATATAATGATATTTTTTTTAAAATACTATAAGGGAGTATCATAATTCTCAGGTCATCTGTATTTATTAAAAATATTTTTCCCAATGTTTCTACTAAAATTATTTTATAGAAAATGTATAAACCCCAACCCTAGTAACCCAAAGCGGGTTTCTACTTTGTTACATTGAGATATGATACATGGGATCTCATTCTAAAGGAATGATCTATTTATTATCCTTGAATAATTAGATACATTATTTACTCCCATATTTCATTGGAAATATAAAATACATAGCATAAAAAAAATCTTTAATCAACAATACAATTTATAATATCCATATTTATGTCCTGGTGAAAAAAAACAAATCTTGTTGTCATATTCTCATTTAATGTTACATAGAACAAAATATATCTTCTATTAGTAAGGTATAATCAATATGGAAAGATAAATAAATGAAAGGATATACCATCTAATAAATCACATGGGTATAAAATACATCCACGGAAAATATTAATGTATTAATCTCACATATAATAATAACTAAATTCTTAGTTAAAGAAATTATTAATATTGGACAATATAATATTAGATGTCATGATATCTATACATCCATAATCATGTTCCAAGATAGTTTAATCGATGAGTTGTTAAAAAATAGAAACTAAATTAATTTGGAAAAATGATTTTCATCATGAGGTAGGTCAAAGCAACAAGGGTCTATCTATAACCAGTCTCTACCCAGCACTGCATGTCTAATGAAATCCTCATATACTGAATGGTAATTTTAGTTTATAAAAAATATGGCTTAGAAATAAATATTTTTATTAAGTAATGAATGAATATTTATCATGTTTTCCCCTATCAATATTTATTTAAATAATTTTTTTTATAAAATATTTTAAATCATATAGAAGAAGATAAATAACATAAAATAGTCATGGTAATGGGAAAATCTATTAATGTCGTATATGTTAAGAAAAAAATTATTTTGGTTTATTTTTAAATAAAGTAAAAAAAATACCTAGTTGAAAAATATTAGAAATATTTATTTCAAACCATATAAATTTCAATGAAATTTATAAATTTTCTTAATAAGTCATTTTAGTAAATAAAAATTACATTGTAAAACAATTTTGAGAAGTATTAACATTGAAGAAAAATATATCAGATCAAAAGTGAAATGAGATCAGTGTTTTGTTTTGAACACTCATTTTCATGATTTAAATTTTAAAAAGAGGATAATTTTTAAGAAACTATTGAAAATAAATAAATAAATATATAATAAGAAAATATATTGAGTTCATGAAGGGTTGAAAATAACATTCTTTCTATGAAAATAAGAGAAATCCCAAGAAATGAGATCATAAAATAAATTCTTACCATGTTGGTACCATCCAATATATAAACCTATGAAAGAATAAACATGTAATAAAACATTATTAATATTAAATAAATATTTAGTTCATGTATAAATTTTTAATAGGGGAATTAAAGACCCCACATAATGATAAATAAATGCTTAATACCAAATATGTCTCATTTTAGTTGAAATTGAGATGAAATCCCTTACCACAAGTTTGACTTTCCCCATATATACTCTAACATCTAGTATAATGAATTTTAATTTATTATAATTACACAAAAAATAAATATTAATTTCTATAATATTATATACGATCCATTTATAAAATTTTATCACCCATTTTTATCAATATTTTATTATTATCATTATATTGGGTATTAACTGCTTTGTTTTCATTCGATATTATCAATCCTTACATATTTCAAATGGATAAATAATATCAATTTTTTTCAATAAATAAATATCATTTATATTCAATATATTGATATCTATAATCGACCATAAAATACAGAGAAAGAAAAATGAATTGCACCATTGTTGACGCTCCTTTCTTCACAGAATCTAAAGATCGGAGAAGAGGAATATCTGAGCTCAAAGTGATTCAACCTTTGAAGAAAATATCAAAAATTGACAAAGGCATGAACAAGGGATCAAAAACACTTGTGCCGCGCAAGTTCTATCACTATCACGAAAGTCCACTTGTGCGACACCTTATGGTCATGCAAGTGACTTGCGCGACCTAAGTGATAACTGCCCGATAACCGCCCGGGGTCTTCTCCTGCCTATAAATAGACCCTGTGGGCCCCCCATTCGAATGATATTTTTTCTAGAAACTCAGATTTGAGCTCTCAGTGCCCTAGTCTCTTCTCAAATCTTCCGAAACACTTTTAAGGTAATTTCTTACCTAGAACGGAAGATCTAAAGAGGGGGAGGAAGGCCTAAGTGTTGAAACTCATCAACACTTGCACGCCTGAGTGGACAGCCCTTAAGGGAAAATGACCACACTTGCGCGCCACCTTACTCCTTCAATAGATCTTGCACGCCCTTCCTCTAGAAGAACCTCAAGAGGATTCTAAAGGCTTTAATGAGGAGTCGCTCAAGTATTACCTTTCTGGTTAACCATCGTGCAAGTACACCATGTGTCATGCAGGAATATCTGTGCGACCATGACTTGCGTGCCCATGCAGTACCTACGCGCCTGCCAGGACTTGCGTACCCCTACCTTTTTGGGTGCCTTTCTTGCCCATTTTACCCATCTTAGGCCATTTACAACTTTCCTATTCAAGATTTAGTCTTCAAGACACTCTTCAAAGACATTTATGGAATGATTTCTTGATTTGACTTCCTTATCTGAAAGGAATTCTGTGGAATATCTCTCAAAACCTAGTGATTTATGTATCTTTATGTCCCTAAAGATTGAGAGTTCATTCATTCAACCTCATACTTTAAGATGAGAGAATCCTTAACCTGGGTCTCCTTTTCAGGAATAATCCCCAATCATAAGTCCTCTAACCTGGGCATCCTCTTAGGAGTAAGCCCCAGATCCCCTAACCTCGGATTACTTTTCAGGAGTAAGTCTCAGTCTCAAATATGGGCATCTTCCTTAGCAGTTATCCCCAATTCTTAAATTTTCCAAATCTGGGCATCCTCTTTAAGAGTAAGCCCCAAGTCTCTCAATTTTTGGGCATCCTATTTAGGAGTAAGCCCCAGATCCCTTAATCTGGGCATCCTCCTTATGAGTAAGCCTTAGTCCCCTTATTTGGGCATCCTCCTCAGGATTAAGCCC
Source organism: Viscum album (assembly GCA_963277665.1). Classification (NCBI taxonomy): domain Eukaryota; kingdom Viridiplantae; phylum Streptophyta; class Magnoliopsida; order Santalales; family Viscaceae; genus Viscum; species Viscum album. Next base: position 295,005,862 of record OY728139.1, read on the forward strand.
CAAACCTTAATCCTGAACCTGGACCTCCTTTTCAGGAGTAAGTCCCAGTCATAATCCCTTAACCTGGGCCTCCTTTTTAAGAATAAGCCACAGTCATAATCCCTTAACTTGGGCCTCCTTTTCAGGAATAAGCCCCAGTCATAATCCCTTAACTTGTGCCTCCTTTTCAGGAGTAATCCCCAGTCATAATCCTTAACCTGGGCCTCTTTTTCAGGAGTAAGCCCCAGTCTCAAATCTGGGCATCCTCCTTAGGAGTAAGCCCCAGACTTAATTTAACTTAACCAGTCCTAATTTACCTTTGATCTGGGATTCCTTTTCAGGAGTAAAACCCAATAATAAGTCTTCTCCTAATTTGGGCCTCCTTTTGAGGAGTAAGCCCCAAGTTAGAGTATTCAAAATCTCCATGAAACACATATACCTTTATAGACCCCATTCCTGGATTTCTTCCTTAAAGTAAATCCTAACCTTCATTTATTTGGGCAGTCATACATACATAATCCCCACATTATTTCTTATGTTTTCATCTTTTATGGCACAATTGTCTAATTTTTACCAATACCTCTTGTTTCTCACACCGAGCAGTACTCACGTGAGCTTAGAGGGTAAAAGTAATTTTTACATCCTTTTTTGAGCCATCAATCATAAACATCATACTCCCTTACTCAAACTATGTGGGTTCTGATTCCTTTTCTAAAAAAAGGATACGTAGGTTGCCCTTCTACGAGTTCGATCCCAACTCTGAAATAATCCATGTCCTTCTAAATGACAATAATCATCAAGTGCCCCACTGAGTGGCTTTAAAACCAGCATGGTCATCATAATGACCAAGAGACTTCTGTATAAATGTGTCGAAGGGTACCATTGACCAAGAATCTCTAACAAATACAGATGATTCTCTATTGATGAAGAAACTCGAATACATACAAAATATTCTCTAAATTTCGTACATATTTAATCATTGATTGTTAGATATAAAGGAAATCTCATTTTATACTTGGTAATGTAATAAGGATTCACGAACATAACTTAAATCTATAACGAGAGTCCCAGAGTAGACAATAATTCCCCTCAAAAAGGTGTGATGAGTCTGACCTCCCATTCTCTCCACCAATGCAAATTCCTAAGCCTCATCAGTCCACAAACTAATGAGCACCTACCTTTGGAAAGTAGGTCTGAATGGATGTGGAATCATTGGATGTTTCCGGTTCTATGAACAAACCCGCTAGAAACTGATCGGAATGTTTGAACCTCCCATCAAGGCGGTCATCCCTGGATTCTGAGGGAAACAAAAAATGGTGAACACGACGTGAATCCTTAACCATGTTAAAATGATGTTTTACCTATTTTGTTAGGCCCCTATTTATAACTCAATAAGAGGGCCAACAAAAAAAATCATTGATATATGTGCTCATCCAAAAGATGTAGTGGCTGAATTTATCCTGATTACGTCTGTTATATCAAACATGCACTCTTTTCCCAAGATCTTCTGCATTTCTAGAATTGATGTTCTCAAGTTCACACCTATGAATACTACTGCTAAAAATACCACTACTGCTACTTCTGCTGGATCGTCGTCCTCTCTTAGGAAGATATCACCTACTCAGCATCTTCAACGCTGGGTATCAAACGCACTGGTTAAGGAGTTCTGTCAACACGGTACCATCCCAACTCTAGAGACTGCCCGAAAATCCCTCAAAGTAAATAACTCACATTGGTCATCCGGACAACGACGACCAGTGATCAAGAAGAAGGCGGTGCTGACTACCGTCTCCAACCGTTTCAGGACGTTATCCCCAGAACGCAATCACCACTCACTCCCTTATTCTGGGGAGGTGAATGAGCAGGTCCCTCAGGACCTTAACTCAAATAGACAGGAGTCTGTCCTGAGGGCTCCCACCAACAATCACCGCCAGACTCGTGCGGCAGTGCGCCCACAACATGGTGAGGGTACCGACTCTAGGCGTTCGGCTCAGGTTCCTCGAACCCGAGCATGCAAGACGAACCACCAGAGGCGGAATCCGGTCAACAGTGAGCAGGTTCTCATCTTTGCCATCTCCAGAGAAGTCCACCAACCTAACTTGGTGGAAAGCAACGAGCAGGCACATACACCTTCCCGTTTTAATTCCGATGTCCAGCAAACTCGTCTAGCAGCATCACACCAATCCCGCCAGGAAATTCCGGCGGAGTACTCTAGGTAGGAACATACACCTGTTTATACATCATCAGCTAGTCAGTAGGCTCGTCTGGCTACATATGATGGATCTCGTCAACCATTTTTGGCGAAGTGAAATCAGCAGGCACATACACCTGCTGGTATTAATCAAGCCTACCAACAGTCTCACTTGGTAGCATTCGGAGAAGTTAGTCGGAAAGCCCCGACAATAAATAGGAGGCAGACTCAACTCTCTGCCCCCACACTTGAGTACTGTCAAGATTCACTGACAGGAAAAGGAGGACACGAGTAGGAACATACACCTGCTCCAAGCCCAGAATGGACGTATATTCTCGTTCCGATAGCTGAAGTCACCAAGCATATTCTATCAATGGTGAAAGAGTAGAAGCAAATCCCTGCTCATATTCTGGATGCCTTCCAGAATATTATAACAACTTTAGTGGAAACTTAGGGAAATACACATAAATATATCCCTACCGGTGGAGTGATACATCAACAATTCACTCTAGAACAGACACACACATCTGTTCCAGTCCAAGAGGGTTATGGGGCATACTCCCCCATAACATATGGACAACCAAGTCAGGAACATACACCTGATTTGAGAGGAGATCGTCAGCCTAACCTAGCCATCTTTCCTGATCAGGCACATACACCTGCTCAGAGTAGCCAATTTCATCAACAAGTGGTTTCCAAGGCGAGTAAGAAGATGTCTAAGAAAAATACCCGCCCAATATAGTCAGGAGATCAAGTTCCAATCAGTAACAAGGCCTTGCTCGATGCTGGAGTTATTGAAGCCTGCGGACAATTATCTGTTGGAATTCAAGATTCTACTCCCTCATTTCCCAATAGTGGGAACATTAATTCCGAAGGTCTTCAACAGACACTTCCTCATGAAGGCTTGCTTCATGACAATTCGGTCAATCTCGAAGTTTCAACTTCAGATGATAGCCATAGGAACCCTCTGTGTGGTCAGAAGACCAAGGAGCAAGAGATCTCATCTTTTGTTGTAACCCATTATAGTGGTCCTCCCCATGAGGATAAATTTTGCTGCGAAAGTCCTCTCCGCAGTAGTGATGCACATTGCCCGGAAAATGATCCAGTGGACAATGTAGTGCCGAAAAAGCCCTCTTATCTTGAGGCACTTTCAAAAACGAAACCAGTCATGTATGAAGCTTCATCGCTAGCAGGTGAAATACTTTCTCAATCAGAAGATAGCCTAGGGAGTAGGTCATTCTCCGAACCACCCCTAAGTCACGCATCTTCTAGTTTGATCAATGATTTCTCTACCAATCCTGTTGAATCAAATGAAGCAACAAGGAAACACCAACTCTGGTCAAATCAGGTAGAAGAATCTTCATCAAATGATAAAGAGGAAATGCTGAACATGAGAAAACAACTAGAAAAAGGTGAGGTGCCAGTTATGTTTTGGCCTCTAGCTGACTCTCAGTATAATATTCCAGAAATGTTGACGAAAGATTAAATTCATGATATTAGTCTCAACATATGGAAAACTCTTTGTCAGTTGAAAAAGAAAGTATTATCTTATGATGAATATGAAAATCATCTTAAGATAATAGAAGGGTTACAACGTCAGATTTATTTGGCATCTCTATCAGTCTCTCGACATCCGAAGGCTGAAAAGCAGCAGAGATCCCTTCAACGTTCATGCTTTGGCTCACTAAGAAGATTGTGTTAGTTAATTGACAATGCCCCATCTGGTATTCATGTCATAGGATAGGGTGTTCATGGAGCACTGCATTTCACAGTGCTCTCCAGTCAGTAAAGCCCGCCGAAAATGGTCTCATGCAATGTTGTTGCCCATGGCCGGCCATAGTTAATGGGCTTTGTTTGTAATCAAAAGCTTTCCCAAGAACAGGCTTCAACTAGTTCCTCTCAAAATCAAGAATACAGAGAACAATTTGTTGAATTACTCTTGCATCAGGCAAACGATAATATCGAACATGCCTCTCGTTTGGAGCAAGCATGTCACCAAATGACAGAAGTATCAAAAATCATCCAACGGTCTTTTGAACCGGGTGATAAAAGCGGATACAGATTAATGTATCCAGCTAATTTCCGGACTATGGTTCACAAGATCAGTAGGAATTTCAAGAAAGTCTCTGCCATAGCATGTCAAGAACCACCCCAGCTCGCCAGACTGGGGACTCTTTTTAACCAACTCTCATAATCAAAAAATAGGTTCCAAGGAGTTGAGCGAGAACAGCAGGAACAGCCCCAGTCCACTGGACTGGGGAATTTTTCAAATCATCAATCCCCTCCCTAGAGAAAGTCGGTATTTTCTCGATTAGGGAAGAATCCTCAAGAGGAATGAAGCGCCAAATTATTAGGAGATTCCCTCCAAATTACGGTTCATCAAGAAGTTCCTAAGGGATTGAATCAACCAAAGGCAATGTCTCATCAAAGACATGGAAGAAGAAAATATCACAGAAATGCTGATAGAAGGGATGCAATGAGTTATGCATCGATTAATGTCATCAATTCCATTATTGATGATCCACCAGATGAGGCTCACTCAGGGGACTCAGATGAAGAGGTTCCTACTCAAGAAGATGTACGCACTGACACAAATGAAGAAGGTGTGCGTACACGAAGTCAAAGGGTTACTCAGAACTTAAATATTCCTTCGGGTAACCCAATTCCCCCTCTCTGAAAAGGATCCAACAAAGGGAAGGGAAAAGAACTAGGTCACATATCCTTCCTCTGGAGAAGGTCAATCGCTCTCACTAGAGCATAGGTTTGCACAACAGGAGGATGAAATGAAGGAATTAAGAAGGATGAATACAGAACTACTTCAGTGTAGTCTTCTTCTTAAGCATTCTAGAGTCAGTCAGCCAAAGAAATTTGTTGCAGCTACTGAGATGGATCAAGAATATCATCCTCTATCAGTACACCCTCACAGGTCTAATCCTACTGGTCAAGTGCAACAACAGTTGGCAGTGCTACCATCAGTCGCAGCGCTAATCGCCACATCTGTCCAAGCTCCAGTCATTGCACCTACCCAAGACCAAGTTCAACCGGATGTTTCTCAAAAGTTAATAACTACTATTGAGTCATTAACAGCTCGATTAGAAACTATGGAAGGGAAGCATGCACAAGTTCAACCAGAAAAGAATGTTTACCCTGAATGGGTAGATCCAATTTCTCCTCCATCCAGTTCTGGGAATCCTGTATTCCCTATTTTCAATGGATCAGGCGATCCTGAGAAAAATTTGACGCATTATGTGTCTTGTTGCAATCCTATGATGGGAACTCCGGAGTAGCAAGAAGCAGTGAAACTCAGATGCTTCCTGCAAACCTTGAAAGGACCAGCTTTTGTTTGGTATACAAGCTTGCAATCCCGGTCAGTTACCGGATGGGAGGATCTTCGCCAAAAATTCCTCCTTCAGTTCAGCTCAACATTGCCAAAGACAACAGTTTTCGATCATAAAAACTGTAAGCAAAGGGATAATGAAAGAGTCTCTGATTTCATTGCTCCCAGGAAGGGATTAACATATTTCTTAAGTTTAGCACTCCCTCATGAAGAATTGTTGCCAATATGTGTGGCAAATCTGCGTGACGAATTACGCACGCCATTAATCCCTGTGAAATACACCGGAGGGTTTCGAGACCAAAATTCAATCACTCAGCAGATTGAAGATTCTCTTATACAGGCTAAGGATAAATCTCATGTAATTCCATCAGTTCTAGGAAGGAGAATGGGTAAAGCAGAAACTGCTACAGTTATGCTTAAACAAGCACCTGTACCTATTTCTACCTCAAAACCTTCATCTTCTAGAAGGGCTCCACCTTCTGAGCGCCAACAACAAATGCCTTTTCGTCCAGATGATAAAAAAGATCAAAGACGAAAACAATTTGAGGATCTGGAGATCAAAACATAATCTTTCCGAAATGAACAAGTTCCTGGTTATTTCATTTCGGCTTTGGAAAACAATTTGGTTCAATTGCCAATACCCATAAGGCCAAACTAGAAAGGAGATGAAGATCGTCCTAATTATTGCCATTTTCATCAAATATTGGGGCATCTTATCCAGGAGTGTTTTGTCTTCAAATACCTCCTGCAAAATATGGTTGACTCGGGACAGGTCACATTGAAAGGCTCCTCAGCCCAGGTAGCATGTGTCACTGCTACAGTTCCAGAGGAGGAAAATGAATGGCAGGAAGTCAAAAGAAAAAATGCACAAAAGTATGATGATTGGATGGTCAGAAAGACAACTAATCGAACTCATACTATTTTTTGAACACAATTAATGAAACCAATTGTGTCTTATGCCATGAATGTTGCGGCAAAACCCTCTTCGTCAGAGGGAAAGTCCTCAAAGAAACGACATGATTCAAAGAAAGAAAATGAATCAGAAGAAGATGAGTATGTGTCAAAGCCTAAGTTGTCTTTGACTTTGGGGGACTTCAAGCCATCTACTTCAAAGCCACGGGCACCGCCCCACCAAACAGCACAGCATAAAAAGGCTAATCAGGCAGAATCTTCATCAGACGAAGAATTAATCTTTGGTTATGTTAATATGATTCAATTAACAGATCCATATGCCTGTTGCAATGTCGATTTCAATGAGCCTGAATTCCTTGTATCAAATAGAGGAATCAGAGGAAGTTCCAGGGGCTCAGGATACAGGGGAAGACGTGGATCTTTCAAAAGCCACTATTCCAATTCCACCCCTGCTAGAACTGTGTACACAGCAGAAACACGTGGTAGAGCCCTTCAGCGAGCTCAGCTAGAACAAGCAAGTTCTTCTACCAATAGCAAATTCAGTCATGGCATAGTAATTTTGGAAGACCGGTTGAAGGTTCCATCTTCTTCCCCTCAGCAAGTAAATGGATCTAATCAGTCTAATCTTCCAAAACCAGGAATATTTCTTACTCCTATATAAGATGCATCAACCTCCAAAGCATCTGCTTCCAAGGTACCTGCTAAACCACATATTCCTATTGGGAAACAAAGACCTCTGGATCAAAAGTATGATATATTGAAAGACTTGTCCCAAGTAACAGGCATGTTATCAATTATGGATGCTTCGAATCTGTCAAAAGATCTCCGGGAAGCACTCATCGAGGCTTTGTCAAGTCCTCAAGAGTTTGAAACTGAAATTGCTGCAGCTAAAGTCTATCACATAGAGAATAATCCTGTAGAATTCCATGCAATAATATCCTTTACTGATGAAGATGAAGATGATGTTGTGCATGGACATATTAGACCATTTTACTTGTCTGGCAAAGTCAATGACGTGGATGTTCGAAGAGTTTTCATTGACAATGGTTCAGGAGTCAACCTAATGCCCATTCGTACACTTCATCGATTGGGCCTCACAGAATCTGATTTATCTCCCTCCACCATGATGATACAGGGATATGATAAAAATGAACAAGAACCACTGGGTGAATTTACACTCAGAACTCAGTTTGGAGATCTTTTATCCAATTCAGATTTCATGGTTGTTGATCAAGACTCAGCCTTTAACATTTTTCTTGGAAGACCCTGGTTACATCAACATGCGGTTATCCCTTCTTCATACCATCAATGTCTCAAATATTGTTTCGATGGTCAAGTTGGGACGTTGTATGGAGATAAGGCCCCATTCAAGACATGTGAGTCTCAATAAATTAAGGCAGAATTCTATAACATGAAGCAAAGGGAGAAATCCATAACAAAGGAGATTCCCAAAGTTAATGCTCAATATGGTTTGGAAAAAATTCCAGTAAATCCATTTACGCATGTGAGTACAGATTATGTGTTTCCTATCAGTCAAATTGATAATATAGACCCAAATCAAAATACTCTTATGGAAAAATCCATAATGTCAATTACGGCAATCAAGCCAGACAACATGAGAGAAATTGGTAATCTACCAAGAAATTATGAAAGCACGACTGGTGACGTCTTCATTTCATCTGCTGAAATCCAACAAGTCTATGCTTCACCAATTAGTCCAGAAGAAGTTATAGAAACATCGGAGGTGAACAATGATGCCGATTCTCAATCCATCATCTCCTCTTTATTACCCAAACAAGACCATTCACCATCAATTGGGTTGGAAATGGAAGCTTCTTCTTCAAAATGTACAAATTTTGACATCTCTTCTAATCATGAAAATTCTGCTTTGTCATCTACTATGCAAGTAGAAACGGAAGAAATAACACATGATGAAGAAGAAGAGGAAGATCTCAGAGATACTCCTCCATCATTTGAAGAGGGTATCTCTACCACTGTGGATGAACTCAGAGAAATAAATCCGGGTACAAAGGATGATCCACGCCCCACTTTAATCAGTGCGGCCATTACCCTTTAAGAGCAAGAGATGTATATTTCTTTTCTAAAGTGAAATAGAGATATTTTTTCTTGGAACTATACAGAAATGCCCGGGCTTGATCCTGATGTTGCTACTCATCATTTGGGTTTACCAGAAGAACATTGAGGATTTAAGAAAGTCGTGAGAATAACACACCCAACTTATGCTTCTAAAATTGAAGTTGAAGTGGATAAGCTTATCAAATCTAAATTCATCAGAGATGTTCAGTATCCCAATTGGTTGGCTAATATTGTCCCTGTAAAGAATAAGAATAGACAAATTAGAGTTTGCATCGATTTCAGAGATCTTAATCGGCATTTTCCTAAGGATGATTTCCCAGTTCCGATTACAGAACTTCTAATTGATGCAACAGCTGGCTATGAAGCACTTTCCTTCATGGATGGATATTATGGATATAATCAGATCTGAATGGATCCAGAAGATAAGGAATTCACAGCCTTCAGAGCCCCTCAGGGTGTGTTTTGTTACCGGGTAATTCCCTTTGGCTTAAAGAATGCAGGTGCAACATATCAGCGCGCCATGTATCGTATCTTCAAACCCTTCTTTGGGAAGTTTGTTGAATGTTATGTAGATGATTTGGTTGTTAAATCCAAACAACGTTCTAATCACTTGGCTTATTTGGAATTCATAATCTGCAAGCTTCGATAACATAATTTGAAGATGAACCCCTTAAAATGTGCTTTTGGGGTAACCTCAGGAAAATTTCTTGACTTTGTTGTACGCCATCATGGTATTGAAGTCAATCCTGAGAAGACCAAGTCAATCCTAAGTATGTCACCTCCTCAAAATTTGAATGAATTAAGAGGACTTCAAGGACACTTAGCCTATATTCGGCGTTTCATCGCCAATTTGGCAGGATAAAGTTTAACCTTTACCAAATTGATGAAGAAGGGAGTCACTTACCAGTGGACTGAAGATTGTCAAGAAGCATTTGATATTCTCAAGAAATACCTCTTGAGTCCATCGGTACTCATGCCACCTGTTGAAGGAAGACCACTTATCCTCTAGGCGACAGCTCTAGAGAGATCATTGGGTTCCTTTTTTGCTCAAAAGAATGATGCTGGGAATGAAAACAGCCTCTACTATCTCAGTCGAACTATGCTTGAAGTTGAAACCCAGTATTCAAGTATTGAGAAGTGCTGCCTGGCATTAATATTTTCAGTTCAGAAGTTGAGAAATTACCTGCAACATCACGTGGTCCAATTGGTATCTCGCAATAACCCACTTAAATTCATCCTTAGTCATCCAATGCTTAAAGGACGTCTAGCAAGGTGGAAAATTATTTTGCAGCAATTCGACATTATGTATGTGTCTCAAAAGGCGATAAAGGGACAAGCTCTGGCTGATTTCCTGGCTGAACACCCTTCAGTGGAAGACACATCTTCAGATATTGAACTCCCTGATGAGGAAGTTTTCTCTATTCAAGAAAGTCCTCAAGCATGTGAAATGTATTTTGATGGTGCTTCCTGAAGTCCAACAGGAAAGAAAATGGAAAATCCTAAATTCAACAAAGTTGGCTTAGGAATTGTACTCATTTCTCCAGAAAAGGAATTGTTACCTTATTCCTTCTTATTGTGGTAAGGTGGTACCAATAATGAAGCCGAATACCAAGCTCTTATCACAGGCTTCGAATTAGCGCTTCAATCACAAGTGAATCACTTAAAGGTGAAGGGTGATTAAGACCTGGTAATCAAACAAGTCAATGGGGATCATGCCATCAGAAAAGAAGAACTAATCTCTTTGTATGATTATGTTAGAGAGTTAATGGCAGAATTCTCTTCGGAACTGACATTTTCTTATGTCCCAAGATCACAAAATGCTCAAGCTGATCCATTGGCTAATATAGCCACAACTTTGGAAGATCCAAATCGGGATGAGACAACCATCAGTATTGCCCACCGTCGTGCAATTTCACCTTATATTCGAATCAGAACAGAGGAAATTAATGAAATTAGTCCCATTCCTGAACCATGTGGTCATACTACAGGATGGAGGTCACCTATCAGGGAATACATTCAAAATGGAACACTTCCACCTGATAGAGCCGAGAAAGAAAAAATACGGAGACGTGTGGTCAATTTTACTCTTTATGATAGCCCAGATCACCTAGAGAAAATTCTCTACAAACGTTGTTTTGATGGAGTTATCTTCAGATGCATTGATGGTGAAGAGACAATGGCTTTCATGAAAGAAGTGCATGCAGGAGTCTGTGGTGCCCACCAGTCTGGACATAGAATATCTGATCAGGTTTGAAGGCTTGGATACTTTTGGCCTTCAATGATACGAGATTGTGTCAATTTCACAAAGAAGTGTCATTCATTCCAAGTACATTCCAACTTCATTCATCAGCCTCCAGAGTTGCTTCATACAGCTAAATACTCATGGCCATTTTCCACATGGGGAATGGATGTGGTGGGACCTTACCATTCGGCTACGGCCAAGCAGTTTAAGTATATTTTTACTGCTACTGACTTCTATTCCAAATGGGCAGAGGCAATAACTCTCAAGGAATTCAGTTCTAAATGCATTATTATCTTCATCAAGTCTAACTTCATTACCAGATTTGGTGTCCCTCATACCATATTGACGGACAATGGCACCAATTTCTATTCATCTGAGATGAAGAAGTTGTATCAAGAATACAACATCAAATTAAACCATTCATCTCGATATCATGCAGCGGCCAACGGCCATATAGAATCCTTTAAAAAGACTCTTTCAAATATACTGCAAAATATGGTGGATAAAGATAAGAGGTCATGGCCTGATAAACTCTTTCATGCTTTATGGGATTATCGGACTACCACCCGCACTGCAACTCGGTAAACTCCATATTCATTTGTATAGGGAACGGAAGCAGTCTTGCCCATTGAAGTTCAACTACCCTCGCTCAGAGTTGCCAATTGTGATCAATCATCTATAGATGAACAATCTCAATAGCGATTGAATGAATTGGAACAATTAGATGAGAAAATATTGTGCACTTTTCACCACTTGGAAGTCTATCAGAATCGAATAGCATGAGCTTTTAACAAAAAGGTTCGTCTTCGTTCATTCACTCAGGGAGAATTGGTATTAGTTATCAGAACTCCAATGATACCAGGAAAGAAACCTCCCAAGCTTGAGCCAAAATGGGAAGGACCTTATTCAATACATAGGGTCTACTCTAATGGAGCTTATTCATTAATCTCAATGGATAGAGAACTCATCACTACTCCAACCAGTGCCGGATTTTTGAAGAAGTATTTTGTATAAACTTCAAAGTCTGTATTATGTCCCTACAACATGACACTAAACTGTGTGGAACCAGTTTTTCCTTGCTATATGATGTTAAACTATACAACAATGGTCAAGTATGACCTTAAACTGCAACCTCGTCCCACATGGCGTTAAACTGTGAAAAAAGTTCCCTAAATGGTCCAGTATGACCTTAAACTGCAACTAGGTCTTGTAGGACCTTAAACTGCATCATCAACGGTCCGTGCATATGAACCTAAACTGTTTGCAAGTCCCTTATGTCCAGCAAGACGTTAAATTGTGATGTCCTAACTACATGACGCTAACCTGTATAAAAGTCCCTTACGCCCGGAAAGATGTTAAACTACATAATCATCAAAGGTCCTGTATGACCTTAAAACTAGACCACTGTCCAGTATGACATTAAACTGCACCATCCACAGTCTATGCATATGACCTTAAACTATTCGCACTTTCGTCCATCACGACATTAAACTGTATCGTCCCTTTTTCGTCCAACATGACGTTAAACTGTGGAAAAAAACCCCAATGCGTCCAACATGACGTTAAAATGGTGCACTCATTTTTCCTCATTGCATGACATTAAACTGCACAGTCCCCACCTTTTTCGTCCAACATGACGTTAAAATCTATTGTCCCTATCATCATAACTACGTGACGCTAAACTGTACAGAAAGTTAGTGATACGTCCTATATGACATTAAACTGTATTTTGTCCCTGCTACATGACACTAAATTGTGCAACACCAATAGTCCTAACTGCAAGACTTTAAACTTCATAGTCCCTTCATACGTCCTATATGACATTAAACTATGTATCATTAAGGTTGTTGCTACCTCTTGTTTCTCACATCGAGGATGACTCACGCGAGCTTATATAAAACCTCAACCATAACACTCTGTTTGGGCCGCTAACCATGTGTAAGTACCAACATCATTTTTTAGGTCGTTGTCCCCAAGAACAACTTGATCATTAATTCATTCGTTAATTGAACTACACGGACTTTGATCCTTGCCTTCTAGGCTGGGTATGTAGGCAACCTCCCAAGGATTAAGCCCAAAACCAATCTCTTCACATCGGTTCACCTCCATCTCATACGATGTTGATTTGTGATACCGCCCCTAGAATCAATATCTTTACATTGGTTCACATTCGCCCTTGTTATACGACGTTAAACTATACAACATTTTTTTCCAGTATGATAATAAACTACAATATTCTTTGATACCCTCACCTGAGAGGGAACCATTATTTATATTGATTTTTCAATCATGTTTCATCTCAGAGACTACATGCATACATGGAAACGCCCAAACCTTTTATCTTGGGTTAAACCATCATTGTACTAAAGTCCCCTTTCACCCTTCATATGTACGAACAAAATTTGTACCAAGGGTATTTCTATAACTACATGGGCTTGATTCCCATTCTTATAGAATACATAGGAACGTTCGAGTGTCCCTCGAATCCAGCCCCAAGTCTTTGGGCCTAACCCCAAATTCCACTTTCAGTCCCGTGGCTGAAAAGTCCCCATGAAAACATGCACTGTGTATTTCTTACAATGGTCCAAGATCTATGAACCTAAACTAAGATCTCTAATCCTTTTGTCCCACACAATGTTAAAATGTAGTTTAAGAACTACGTATGGTTTGATTCTCATCCTTATGGGATAAGTAGTGAAGTCCAACATTTCAATTCAGGACCCAGCCACAACATGATTGTGGTTAGCATTGATTTGTGTATCTCTGAATACATTGAACAATACCCATCTTTATGTGTCATAATCCTAAACTTAAATATTTCCAGATCCTCATAACCCTTTTCATGACTTCTAGTAACAAAAATGTCAAACTTCTGAAAGTTCTTTTTCCTGACTATGTGGCACATTCCCATAGGCGGCCTTTCATAAACAGTCTACATAAAAGACTTGTTAGCCAAAAGATACTATTATTTGACTATGCAGGCAATTCCCTTAGGTAACCCTGCATAATTCAACCCCCTAAAGGGTTTGTCGAATAGTGGTAACTTCATTCTTGGGAAGAATGCCTCTTTTATCTTTATTTTTCTTAAATAACAGTATGTAGGGATCTGAAAAAATAGCCATCCTTAACATATTTGTCCCATATCCTTTTTCATGATCTGAAAGTATTCAAGTCTATGGTATATATTCGCCTTCCCTACGTTAGGGTCAGACCTTCGTAGGAGTGATATTCATCCAGTTCTTCGATAATCTTGTTTAGAAAGATCTTCTCCATATTCAAGTACCTCCTTCCATACAACAAACACTATACTTGGGAAGATTTGAATCTCCATAAACTTTCACTGGATTTTAGCACTATGAAAGTAAATTTATGAGAGTTCTTTTGCCTGACTATGCAGCATGTGACCATAGGTAGCCTTGCATAAACAGTCTACATAACAGACTTGTTAGCCAAAAGATACTATTTTATTTAACTATGCAGCCGATGCCCTTAGGTGGCCCTGCATAATTTAACCCACTAACGGGTTTGTTAAATAATGGTGACTTCATTCTTGGGAATTACTTCTTCTAATGCCTTTTAGCTCTTTTTTCATATCATTCCTCATATTAAAATATTCTTAAGTCATAGCTTACATATTTTCCCTCATACTTAAATATGGTACTATGTTTTTAGATGAGTTGTCAAAGAATTGAGTCAATTCTAATCCATTTCGGTCAAAGCTATTTCGACCTTAAACATTAGCCTTTGTATGTCCGACGTGCATGACTTTAAACTGCCCACAAAATACAGGGGAAATCTGAAAAAAAGTCAAGTTCCCAGCTCACTAAACATACATTTTTGTATGATTTAGGTAACATTGAGCAATTAAAAGGTTTGAAGTTTGTAGGGTTATTTACATTAATCCTAGTAAAAATCAAACTATGCTTACTATGCCCATTGGCTTAGGTAAAATCTAAAGCATGTAGTAAAAGAGAATTCAGGTACAAATGAGTGAATGTGAAAGTGTTTTTTCATTGATACATAAGAGTTAGAAGGACATCCACGGACTGGAGTCTCTTCTCTTTTTCAAGAATTACAAGAGGCTTTCAACATAACTCTTCATTTGATTTACGGCATCCCGAGCTTCCTCAGTAGCTACTTGAAGCTCATGCACTCGACCAACTTCACTATTTTTAGCCTGATGGAGTGCTTTTTTGGCATCTGCAATGGTCTTCATACCATTCGTTTGAACTCCCTACAGTGAATTATTAAGTTGGTCAAGTTCCCCAGTAACAGCATCCAACTGTTGCTGAAGGTGCATCTGCTGGAATACTTTTTCTCTGATTTTATGCTTCAGCTCCTTCATCTTGGCATCATAATCAGCCTCATCTTGGGATACCGCAACCTCAAATTCGCCAATGTTAACTGAAAATTTCACTCTGGTCAGATCTTTGCGGCACTTTTTCCCCTTCTCCCTCCTGAAGATGATCTGTTTCACTGTGGTATGGATTTTTCATATCCACAACCGCCAAGTCCTAATATGACAAATTGGGAGGAAAATCAAGGAATTTTCGATGATAACTCTTCTCAACACACCTCAGATATGATGTTCCATATGTTTTTCCATGCCTTGCGTCGTGAAAAGCTGAACGCTTTAAGCATCTCTGGGTCTGATTCAACATCATCCTCACAGGTGGGCAGGAAATCTGGGATTAATGCACTTAAGGAAGTGCCATGTTCTGTTATTTCCCCCTGACTTGTGCTTCTTCGCTTTCAATTCCCGTGGGGGAAGAGGTTGAGGCATCACCTCCAGACTTAGCCACTATAGTTGATAGCTTTGCATAATTAATTGAAAGTATTGGTTAGCTTCAAAGGATAACAAAAGAATCAATTGTCTTGAAGTACAATCACAAATATTGTTATCCCTTACCCGACAGTGGGTCAGCAACCTGATAAGACTCCTCCCCATCTTTCCTAGTCTCAATAGGATCTTCAAGATGTGTCTCAGGAGGGTTTACTGGGTTTATCTCTACTTCAGATAATGTTTCAGCAATGGTAGGGTTGACATCAATGTCCACACCCTCTTCAAGCATTGGCAGTTTAGCAGTTCCTATGGATGGAACTGCATATTATTTTTAGTCATGATTAGAAGTGTAAATAATAAGAAAATTTACTGGGCGAAGGATAACACTCACGCCCAAGGTCTTCTAAATCACAGGACAACTTAGCATGATCATAAAATTTTTCGAAAGACATGCCATGATTCATCATTTCATCAAGTAATATTTCGGAATCCTGGTTAGTCTCACCAGCGGGAGCGTTTGGTGTGCCTTCTTGACGACTTATGTCCTGTAGCCCCTGACCTTGGATAGTATCTTTGGGTAAAATCACAGCATCAGTTGCAACAGTCGCCAGAAGCTCTAATACAGGAGTTAAACCTGAAGTATCACAGAATGGAAATCAGTCAGTGATTCATTCAACATTTCTTATGAAGCATTGTTGACTTACCATAAACAGGTTCTTCTCTTCTTGCAACTGCAGCAAGAGGGGTACTGGAAATAGATGCTAGATCTTCTCCAGAAGAATCCAAGTTAGCTTGGATCTGTGATTGTTCCACAGCACCCTCCGTGGTCTTTGAAGGAGGATCAGTCCTTTCCCTCAGGGGGGAAATTGAAGAAGCCCCTGCAATCCCCAGAAATATGATTAACCATGTGGTCATGGGTCTAAACTCATGATTACTCGAAGGACTTACCACTGCTAATGAAGCATTTAGCTATGGACTTCCTCCTTCGTTACCTTTTCTTCTTTGGTTTTTTGGGAGTATCGGTAGTCTCCCTTATTGGCACTTAGATTGGCGAATGGAAGGCTATGTCCAGTGCCTCATTCATGGCCTGCTGGCCTAGAGATATCTCTCCTGGTTCGCGAGGAGAATCAGCAGCATCCCCGATGGAAGTACCACCAGGGCTATACTGTGGCGAAGGAACCACAGTTCCTTTCTTCGCAAGCTGCAAGATGAAGAAAATAACTTTCTTAAGTAACAAAGCTTCGACTGAAATCAAGTTTCAAAGCAAATAAGGAAATAAAACTTACATCTTCAGAAGCCACATACTCATGCCACTCCTCATCTCCAGAACCACCAACCCCCACAGTGGCACCACGATCAATCATTTATTTCACCCACTTGGTGACAGGAACAGACTCATCAGTGGCATATATGAGCATTTCCAGCTCTCTGATGTAAGCCTGCACTTCATTGGGGTTATCCCCATATTGAAGTTTTGTAGAAGCCACAAGATTCCCTATTCCAGGAAGTTGTAGGCCCTCACACAAATCCAGCTAGGTGGTCTCAGTACCACAGTATAATCTTTGCCATAGCTGGACAGCCTCCGGTCTTAGATATGAAGGCTGCGAGGAAGGTCCTACAATTTTTGACTTCAATTTCTTCCCAGCTCCTGCAACTACAGATAAATAATAAGAAAGTAAGAATTATTGCTTTATAAAGTAGCAGTGATTAAATTACTACAATGAAGTAACTCACCAGGAGTTTATGGAGTGGGTCTTTTAATTCTGACAGGAGGATTATATCGGGCACCAAACCGCTTTGCCGCTGGTTGTGCCTCATCATCCCCATCATGGGAATCCGGTGAATCAGTTCTAGAGGAGGAGTCTGTCAAATCAACTTCAGGTGGGGAAGCATCACCTGTTGGAGTTGGTGGTCTAGAACCAACTACTTTGTACTTTATTCATTAAATAAAATCCTTATCACATCTTGATTGTTCTTCTGCGTGACATTTCATGTGATAATGTCCTAAGGACAGCTGTTGCATTAAAGGGTCGTAGCGGATCCCTGCTATGATGAGAACCCGAAAGTGCCATAACACTGTTC
Source organism: Viscum album (assembly GCA_963277665.1). Classification (NCBI taxonomy): domain Eukaryota; kingdom Viridiplantae; phylum Streptophyta; class Magnoliopsida; order Santalales; family Viscaceae; genus Viscum; species Viscum album. The sequence goes on from OY728139.1 coordinate 295,023,485, forward strand.
TTGAATGTATGTTCTATGGCCGGATGATATTATTTGAGGGACATAAATAATACAGGTCATTAGGGGTGAGGACTCATAAAACTTCGAGGCACCTTCTCATGGTGTGCGCCCTTGGTAATATCCAGGAGGATATTATGGGAACGAGACCCGCCAGTAGGAAATCAACATTTCATAGTGTCATTGGATGTTCCTATCTACGGATGTGTGTATTGATCCTTAGACTTTAAGATTATTATTAATGGGTATTACAACTCGCGCACTTAGATGTATTGACAAAAACTGTGACGACACACTGTTCATAGTGAGGTCGGATATGCTGGGTGCGTCACGAGTAATACCGCATTAATAGATAATGCGAGAAAGGATTTGTCCCTTCCGTTCTATAACGGAAGTAGATATCTCAGGCCCTTTTATGAAATTGATATAGCCAAAATAAATCCGTGGCCATGGTAAGGTATGGCCAAGTTCAATTCTAGAAAGTCAAAGAAAGAATAATCAAGCACATGGGTTGATGGCACTAGCATGCAACCCGCTTGATTGGAGATATCGAGACAAAGGTATTATATTACACGGTAAGCGTTCATAGGAGGTGACACGTCATTGCGGCGTTAACTTCTTTCTCTATGGGTGCCTTGGCGTGTTTCTAGACGCTAACCTTGGACTTTAGGTAGGCTCAGCCTAATGCCACTGAGAAAGAGGCCTAGAGGGTCACACACTAAGTGTGTCCATGTATCTCAGTTAAATATTAATTTAACAAGTTAAATAAATATTATTCCCGACTATGGTTTAATAATTATTTAAGGATGTCTGATCACATTTATTTTGACACTAGTTATTCGAGAGAATATACTGTGGATAAAATAATATATTTGTTAGTGAGTAATGCAGTTACATTTATTTAAGAAATAAATAGTCATTACTCAAGGTCTAATAAATGTGGTGGAGTAAAATGGGAAATAAAAGTACACACCGTGTATATTAAATATACACACTGTGTAGTTTTATGGAAAACAAGTACACGACGTGTATTAATTATTACAGGCCGTGTAGTTTTTCCAATTGGGATTTTGAGGTTTTAATATTGTTTTATTAAATTATATTAATTATAATCAGTGTGGGCGCATGTCAAGGAATTTATAATTCGACATGGGGGTTTTCTATAAGAGTTAATGAAATAAATAAAATGCGTAACGCGTTTATTTATTGTCATAACTCTATTAACCTCAAACCTGATTATAAATATCCTCGCAACCCCAACATTGTTTGGTGAGCCATTGTTGTGATCAGCAGATTTGTAAATACTCTCAAGCCAAGAGAGAATTCCCTTTCCACCAAGAACGCCCTCAAGTTACGAGGGCAAGATCCTCCACCGGATCAAGGCGGTCGAAGGCGGGCATCGCAAGCGAAGGTTCTTCCGCGCTAGCACCCAGAGATCTCTTCGGCGACATCCGTAGATACGTGACACACGTGTGGATCACCGCTAGAGGAATCCTACACTTGGATTCTACGACGCAACGACGGATCACCGAATCGTGACCTGACACATCAACGAAGAAAGAATTCCAACGAGGTAATTCTTATGCATTAATTAAATTAATTATAATCAACATATGATGATCCCCCTTAAGGGTTCCAGGACTCATCTTTTCTTTTCATTCTTCGTTCTATTCTGAAGATTCGGTGTTTTATATCGTGACGGATCTCAGATTGAAGATTTTTTAACCAAAAATTAAGTTGGGCAAACCCACCAATGCGCTTCCGCTGTGCCCGGAACCAACATCACCTTCATGAGGAAGGGTTTATTTCTCTATAGTCCTCTTCCTTTTCCCCACCTGATAAAATGGGTGATTCAATATCCCTTTGGGGTATGATGCTATCCAGTGTTCAGCATAATATGTAGTAAAATTATATGCTGCTTTTTCAACTGGTAGATCAAATACTGCCCCAGTCTTTTCCCTTGACGTCAGTAGCCATAGTTGCCGAGCAACCATCGGATGTTTCTCTAACCTAACATTTACTGGAGGAGATACAAAAATCTGTTTCAAACATATGAATTGACTTTCAAATCTATATGGAGCATATGCCTCGCATATGATTTCTCCATCAATCCTGGCAACTAGCACACCATCCCTGCAAGCTAGCATGTATGCCCTCAAATCCAAATGGGATGTTTTATCATCAACAAACCGCCCGGTTGGCGGACATCCATAGGGAAATATGTTGAATACCTTAAACATGCTCAGCCTCACTTTCATGTCATAGGCATTAACATCTAATGGAGTAACTCCAGAGAATGCTTGCACTGATGGACTGAAAGAACATCCAGGAATTTGTAATCCATTCTGTACATTATATGTCCTGAAGTGAGTGGCGATCCATCCCCATAAAACATGGAATGGTCCCACTATTCCTAAAGGAGATTTACCCATGAAGACATGAAGTAAACTCCTGTGAATCTTTGCTAAAATGGGGGTAGCCAACCCAACCATTTTCCCTCAGCCATCTTTGCCGCAATGAAGAAGGTCCTTGGCATGACGCCTCCCTTCGAATCCCTGACTGGAAAGAGATAAACACTAAGCCACATTGCCAAGAAGCCTGCCAGACGAGTCTTCTTTGGGATTCTTTGATTCACTTCATATCCCCACTTTTTTAACTCTCCTGCTTCTAGAGTTGGCCAGAATGTGCCAGGAGCACCCCTCTTCTCAGGTTTCGGGAAGGTGGTAGGACATTTGGGCCTCTTATCCTTGGATTTCTTTTTCTTGTATCCTTTTTCTTTTGGCTCCTACTCATTTACCTCCCTCTCTTTCTTCTCAGTAATAAATACATTCATCCATTCCTCTGGATGAATATCTTTTCTAGAACGAGTTAATGAAGTCTCTGAACTCTTGAGCCTGTGGAAGATCTTAAATAATTCCTGATCTAAAGCAGGAGTCTTCTCTGAATCATTCCAAGTCACCTTGGGAGGAATGAATTCATCATACATATCGCCCATAATTTGAGCCCCTGAAATCTTGTGGACATCCCACAAACTGCTAACTACTTCTCCACGATTCATATGGAAAGAATTAATTTCTGGGCTCCAGTGGTTGAGTATCTCTGGAACAAAGTTATCATGTCTGTAAACATATGTTTTCCCAACCCAGACAGCTTCGTATATTGCAGCTCACTTCAAATCCTCGACAAAATCTGCACAGGTTTGTCGCACCCAGTATGCCCACATCCATGTTGGCTTCACGCCTCCCCCAGGACGGAAGTCCGAAATTTTATTACAGCCTTTGGATTGATCCATCTGATCATTTAGGAATATTGAAGGATGACAATGTGGTTGCAGATCAGGGGTATGATTTTTCAGATCTGGTGTGCAAGGGATGTGATGCATCACGTTGGCCTTCTCCACTGTTCCAACACTTAGAAATACTCCTCCACCTGAGATGTTTGCTGAAGAAAAGTTGGTGTAATTCTAGAACCACGAAAATGGAAGACAGTTCTTTGCTTCTGGAATGGTGACTTCTCGTAGATGACCATAGCCATACAAAGGCAGATAAGTTCTCTGTGGGAAGTCACGATGATATTTATTTATATACATAGCCAAATTTGGAAGAGTGATATCTTTGATAGTATAATAATCATGGTCAATGATGTCCATCATAACATCTATCCGCTTGCTAGCTAGTTTATCAACTATTCCGGGTCTAATAGCCATTGATTCTGCACAAAATTTGAAATAAATTAACTTTTAAGTAAGTTGATTTTCCATAAAATTTGTGAAAGAATTCGAAAAAATGGCAAAGGCATTAAGGCGCGCAAGTGTTCTTTTGTCACGCTAGTTTTTACTGCGCAAATCTAAACCGCGCAAGTACATATAACTAGACAGCAGCATGGTGGCAAGGACACAGCGAAAAGAAAAGACCTGCGCGGCGAGAGCTCACGAATTCAGAATCAGATGCGAAGCGCGGCCAATAACCGCGTATTTATAGGCCAGGAGGCCTATCTGTGCGCCCACACCCAGTGTGCCCAGGCCCTGCACGATGCGCACTTGCGCGCCGCCCTCTCCGCAATCAAGACTTGCATGCCACCTTTCCTTTGGATTTTTTCGATTTCCTCAGAGTCAAATCCTCATTTCTTTCGGATCCAACTCTGAGGGGGGACTTTTGTTGATGCTCCTTTCGTCACAGAATCTAAAGATTGGAAAATTGGAATATCTGAGCTCAAAGTTATTCAACCTTTGAGGAAAATGTCAAAAATTGACAAAGGCATGAACAATGGATCAAAAACACTTGTGTCGCGCAAGTTATATCATTGTCGCACAAGTCCACTTGTGCGCCGCCTTATGGTCGAGCAAGTGACTTGCGCGACCTAAGTGATAACCTCCCGGTAACCACCCGGGGTCTTCTCCTGCCTATAGATAGACCCTATGGGCCCCCCATTCGAATAGGATTTTTTCCATAAACTCAGATTTGAGCTCTCGGCGCCCTAGTCTCTTCTAAAAGCATCTGAAACACTTCTAAGGTAATTTCTTACCTAGAACGGAAGATCTAAACAAGGGGAGGAAGGCCTATGTGGTGAAACTCATCAACACTTGCGCACCTGAGTGGCCAGCCCTTAAGGGAAAAGGACCACACTTGCGCGCCACCTTACTCCTTCAATAGATCTTGTGCACCCTTCTTCTGGAAGAACCTCAAGAAGATTATAAAGGCTTTAATGAGGAGTTTCTCAAGTATTACCTTTCTGGTTAACCATCGCGCAAGTACACCATGTGTCGCGCAGGCATATCTGTGCGACCAGGACCTACGCAACCAGGACATGCGCGCCCACGCAGTACTTGCGTGCCTGCCAGGACTTGCGTGCCCCAGCCTTTTTGGGTGCCTTTCTTTCCCATTTTATCCCACTTAAGCCATTTACACCTTTCCTATTCATGATTCAGTCTTCAAGACACTCTTTAAAGCCATTTATGGCATGATTTCTTGATTTTACTTCCTTATTTGAAAGGAATTCTGTGGAATATCTCTCAAAACCTAGTGATTTACATATCTTTATGTCACTAAAGATTGAGAGTTCATTCATTCAACCTCATCCTTTAAGATTAGAGAATCCTTAACCTGGGTCTCCTTTTCAGGAATAATCCCCAGTCATAAGTCCTCTAACTTGGGCATCCTCTTAGGAGTAAGCCCCATATCCCCTAACCTGGGCTTCCTTTTTAGGAGTAAGTACTAGTCTCAAATATGGGCATCTTACTTATGAGTTAGCCCCAATTCTTAAAGTTCCCAAATCTGGGAATCCTCTTTAAGAGTAAGACCCAAGTCTCTCAATTTTTGGGCATCCTATTTAAAAGTAATCCCCAGATCCCTTAATCTGGGCATCCTCCTTAAGATTAAGCCCCAATCCCCTAATTTGGGCATCCTCCTCAGGATTAAGCCCCAAACCATAATCCTTAACCTGGGCCTCCTTTTCAGGAGTAAGTCCCAGTCATAATCACTTAACTTGGGCCTCCTTTTCATGAATAAGCCCCAGTCATAATCCCTTAATGTGGGCCTCCTTTTCAGGAATAAGCCCCAGTCATAATCCCTTAACTTGGGCCTCTTTTTCACGAGTAAGCCCCAGTCATAATCCTTAACCTGGGCCTCGTTTTTAGGAGTAAGCCCCAGTCTCAAATCTGGGAATCCTCCTTAGGAGTAATCCCCTGTCTTAATTTCTCTTAACCAGTCCTAATTTACCTTTGATCTGGGATTCCTTTTCAGAAGTAAAACCCAATCATAAGTCTTCTCCTAATTTGGGCCTCCTTTTCAGGAGTAATGCCCAAGTTAGAGTATTCAAAATCTCCATGAAGCACATATACCTTTATGGACCATGTTCCTGGATTTCTTCCTTAAAGTAAATCCTAACCTTCATTTATCTGGGCAGTCAGACATACATAAGCCCCACATTATTTCTTATGATTGCATCTTTTATGGTACAATTGTCTAATTTTTACTAATACCTCTTGTTTCTCACACGAAGCATGACTCACGTTAGCTTAGAGTGTAAAAGTAATTGTGACATCCTTATTTGAGCCATCAATCATAAACATCATACTCCCTTACTCGAACTGCATGGGTTATGATACCTTTTATAAACAAAGGATGCGTAGGTAGCACGTCTACGGGTTCGATACCAACTCTGAAATAATCCATGTCCTTCTGAATGATAATAAACTTCATGTGCCCCACTGAGTGGCTTTAAAACCAGTATGGTCATCATAATGACCAAGAGAATTCTGTATAAATGTGTCGAAGGGTACCATTGACCAAGAATCTCTAACAAATACAGATGATTCTCTATTGATGAAGAACCTCAAATACATACAAAAGTTCTCTAAATTTCCTACTTATTTAATCATTGATTGTTATATCTAAAGGAAAGATCATTTTATACTTGGTAATGTAATAAGGATTCATGAACATAACTTAAATCTATAAAGAGAGTCCCGGAGTAGACAATAATTCCCCTTAAAAAGGTGTGATGAGTCCGACCTCCCATCCTCTCGACGAATGCAAATTACTAAGCCTCATCAGTCCACAAACTAATGAGCACCTACCTTTGGAAATTAGGTACGAATGGATGTGGAATCATTGGATGTTTCCGGTTCTACGAACAAACCCGTTAGAAACCGATCGGAACGTTTGAACCTCCCATCAAGGCGGTCATCCCTGGATTCTGAGGGAAACAACCATTCATGGAAATGGTTGGTCTTACATACGCATGAACATTGATTTCACTTTTTTATGGATAGAAAAAATTAATGGTACAAACAATTACCCTTTATAGGATTATTTTTATATCATGTACATTATATATAATCTTTTAATCTATCCTAATTACCATCCATGTAAATAAGAATTAAAAAACAGATCCCATTTCTTCGTGGAGATGGTAGTCCACACATACAACGATCGATAAAGGAGTGGTGAAAGTCCTCATGCTACCCCCTATTGCTTCACCTCAAGATTAGTTTCATGTGGATGATGAAAAGTCATTAGGCCCATTGAAAGGATCAGTGGTGGATGGAACTATATCTTGAAGTGATGACATGGTGGTGGGCAAAGTGAGATCGGTTGAACTGTCTCAGAAGTAAGACACGATGCTACCTCCGGAGTCGAGAGTAATTGATCTGTTTAATAGAATGTTATGGGTTGTAGTAGGACCCCATGACATGAAATCAGGTTCTACACTAAATAGAGAAACAGTGGATAGCCACACTGCCAGTGATCTAACTCACATGGCCTAAGACGGGGCTGACACATGAAATACCGTGGGGCCCAAAGTACGACACCTATGCCATGGATGTGTGTGTAGGAAATATTATCAACCCCGGAGGAGGGATTCCATGAAAAGGATTGGGATGTTCCAAGGTTGGTCAAGAGTGGGAGGTTCCAAGGAACGACACATATCAACTAAACAATAAACAGATCCCTAGGGGAACATTGGCCTACCTACATTTGAATAACCGTTTTGATACACTGAGTGTGGAAGGAGGGGCTGGATATAAGAACGCATATCCCCCAGAAGATGAGTCCGATGGAGAATGAACCTCACCGGTATTAGGAGAGTATGGTACTATCCTCCACAGCCTGTGGAGGAAGAAGGTGAATAAATAGAACAAGGACCTCAGGAGTTGCAATGTCCCCAAGAAGGGGAGTTTTTATTGGCTGAGGGAACCATGAATGGTGGAAAGAAGGATCAACAAGTTGGAGACAACAGTTCCCCAAAGCAACAGGCATAGGGGTATGTGGAAGTTTTGGAGTCTCCTCAAGAAGATGCAATTGAGAAGACCAAGGTTCAACTTGGGGTGATTCCTTTTCATCTAGGGGATGCATGGTTAGTGGAGATGGTTGTCCAACCTTATTCACAACAGCATGTGGCACGGTCTCTTGATGGTACTCAACGACATGAATATGTGTCTATGGACCCCAATACGGAACTGCTCATGAATTCGGGAGAATAGATAGTAGAGGAAGTCCTGACAATTAAGGAGAAAATAGAAGAGGTTGATCAAATGATGGAAAGCATGATCCAAGTGGTTGTTACTAGGGAGGAAGACGATTGGATAGAGAAGCAAGACCACATATTGATTAGTGGGTTTAATATGGGGAAGATTGGAAAAGAGGAGTACATGCACTCTTTTGATTATCTAGTGAAACACTATGAATACACTATAAAGGATGACCCAAACATCCAAGTAAATGCTATCCCTAGATATTATGTAGGGAAATCGAGTCGAAATGGCTTAAACTTATCTTTTATAAGTTTGTAGTTTATTTTGCTACCTGACCTGGTTAGTTTTGAGGGTTTTCACTTTCCCATGGAAATTATTTTATTAATAAAAAGTTAATTTGGAGGAATATAAGATTTTAGATTTGATATTATCATTTAAAAAAATAATTATTTCATAAATAGAAAATATTTTCATTAGTTTAGTAAAATAGTGATGAAAACATATTGCAGCACTATGTGGAGACAGTAAGTTGTACCTAAAAATGAGCGATGTTTTCATTTTTTTGTAGGTCAAAAAATAAATAGAAAATGGTTATAACATTTTCATAATATATATATATATATATATATGATAGTTCATTTTTTATTTTAGTTTGGGAATGACACATTAATAGGATGTGGAAGAAGAAATAAACATGATAGTTTTGGTAAAGAGGATTATCTCTTCTCTTGTGAACTACTTTTTGATATCCTATAATGGGACCTTGGGATATTATTTTAGGACAACCATAACCTAAATAACTTGTATAATTATTTTTATAAGGTAATTTTTTAGGTTTTTGTTCAGATAAGATGCTCAAAATGTGGTAATGAAATAAGATAAGGAGTGTCATTTTATAAGTGAGGAGAGGATAATTCCTTGAATTTATCAATGTATTAAATTAATATAAATCTTTTTTTTTATTTCAAAATAGATTAAAATTGATATAAATATAATATAATATAAGTATTTATCTAAATCCTCTGATATAATAAAAATAGGATAAAATTTGTAACCTTTCACCCTTATATTTTATTTTTAACACCTATTAACCCTTTTCATAGTTACCAAAATATTAAGGTTTTATACTCTTTATGTGTCATAAATGTTAGTACAAGTAGAAAAAAGACTCATAAATGGAACATGGATGATGTTATAAACCACATTACATTCCCATGAAAAAATATAACTTTTCAAAAAAATTTAAATCATTTTATAAAATATCAGGAATTTAATTTTTGACACCATTCAAATAATTTTAATTTTGATATATTATTCCAAAGATAATATTTTAATATAGTTCTATTATATATCCATTAAATTACATACTTAATTAAAAAATTATGTAACATAATAATTCAGCCTATTTATATTACTTTTAATATTTTCTAATGACATTTTTTATTAATTGAATAAATACATTGTCGGTGTTGCCAAGAATTTAAGGTAATTATTCAATTACCAAATATTAAAATTAAATTACTACGGTAAAAATAAATTAATTTATATTTTTAATAAACATTATAAAAATTACATAACATCTTTTTATCTTTATTGAAAATATTATATAAATTAAATTCAAGAGTGTAATGTATAATTTATTCCTTACTTAAAGTAATATAAAGGTCAATATAAATGAAAAATTGATCCAAGTGTCCTTATATTAAATAATGTTTTGGAATTGAATGAAATAAATTTATTCAATAAGATAATGAATTGTTGTTTTGAAATTTCAAAGCCTTATCACATTAGTTTTTAACCTTAATTACCCAATTTACACTTTACTAATGTGTTAAATTTTATCACTATTACTATTCATAATGAAAAACATTAAAGGGAAATATTTACCAAATTTTATCCACCTGATTCCAAATATGGATATGTTTTATAAAAATCAATTTATAGAATTGGAAGATATTTATTTTAAATTTAACCCAAAAAATGAAATGAAAAATTATTTTATAGAAAATTTCTATTTAAGTAATAAATGAATTTACACTAAAAGTGGAATATGTTAATTTTGGATTTAATTTAAAGTAATATGGGTATTTTTTTAAAAAAATAAATGGTAGTTTTACAAAAAAAATTATTTATTAATCACTTAAAAAACAATTTTTTTCTGATTTTTTTAAAATAAAAATAAGATAGTATTAACATGTTGATTTTAAAAGTTATATAACAGTTACATAATAAAATTTAAATTAGTTTTTTTTCTCTCTATGTGAACTGGCCTAGGATTTTTCCCTCCTAAATTAGGCACTATTTTTATTATGCACATGGAAATTTAATGAATTTTTATAGCTGGGAACATTTTGAATGCTCTAGACATGGTCAGGTACCCAATGGTTAGTCTGGCATTACTCATAAAAACATTTTCACTTGGGGTGTTAATTGAGTCGTACCCACCGGTTGTACCCTTCTCTCTCCCTAGGAACTGACATAGGCTCGAGTCCTGCCATACATGGACATTGTGCGTATTATGAATGGGGTGATTCAAAGCCATTTCCTAGCTGGGGAATGTGTAGTGTGATCTCACTACAACAAAAACGAGCAAGGGAAGTGCCACCTTTTATCAGTGCAAAGAAAAAATCACTGATAAAGGTAATTATTTATCGGAAATTTTGTAGTGTTGATAAATGGATTCTTTATTAGCAATAGAAAGGAGATGATAAAGTTCATCCTTTATCAGTGCTAAAAAAGAACTTATAAAGTGACCCCTTATTAGTGCTATAATTTTAGCGCTGAAAAAGGGTTCCTTTATTAGCGCTTTTATAGCTCTGATAAAGCCATAGTCCCATTTTATAAAAGTTTGTGCACAGTGCCCGCTGTTTATCACACCCTAAAGTTCTCATGGAACTATACCCATGATACAACTCCCCTCCCACCCAATCTTCCCTTTTCCAGACCTCCATCACCGCTAGCCCAACTCCTCCGCCCTTCTCTTTGTCGGACCTCCACTACTGCTAGCCCTACTTTGTCTCTCTTCTCTTTGCCGGATCTCCACTTCTTCTAGCCCTACTCCGCCTCTAGACCTATTCTTCCACAAACCCTACTCTTTATCCCCCCTTGAACCCCTTCTATGGATCCTCCAACCCGTAAACCCTATTTCACCTTCTCCTCACTGGACCCTACTCCCCAAGAACCCTACTTCAAGTGTTTGAGATTCCTATTGATGAGGTTTGATTCTTAGCATCCCATATTTTATCTTTGGTGATGATTTCATAGGAATATAATATTTTCTAATTCATTATGAATTGGTTTTTTAGATTATAACTGTTAGGATATATATGATTATTTTAGTGTGGAAGATTGTCCCTTAGTGTTGGTAAGTTATTTAATTTTTTGGGATTAAATATATTAATTTTGATGCTTATAAATGTGGAAAACTTTTCCTGGTAAAGTGAACGAGAAGTAGAAAGAGACATGGGATAGAGTGTTGCCAAATTTCAATAGTAGGAGGGGTTGATGTTTATTGTCTATGTGTTGGGTCCTAAGGTTAAGAATTGGCTAGAAGCAGTTGAGGAGAGTTTTGAATTAGAAAATATTCTAGATCATTTATGGGTTTCCATAGTAGTGGGATTACTTTTAAGGTTGTTTTGTGAATGAAGGAAGGAAAATCATGTTCAGTCAAAAGTGGTTTTAGAAAGATTTTTATTCCCTAGATATAGAAGTATGAGTGTATATAGAATATCATGAAATTCAATCAAGTTGGTTACAATGTGATTTCCCATGGGATTCACATATGTGCATTGATGGGTTTGTTTTCAGAACACTTGGTTGATGAATAAATGAGATCCTATAATTTTTAGTCATATTTGAGGTTAGAAATTCTATGGAAGGTTGGAAGTTTATTTTTGAGGTTTTGGTTGTAGATGTTGGATTATATTGAAGTTATCAAGAGTGGTTTTCTTTGAGTTTATGAATAGGATAAATATTATTCCATGAGTTATAGTCCAAATGGAATAAGGAATAAGGGAGTGATGATATTTTCTAGATGTAGGGTGGGTATTATGCCTTATGGTTGAGTATCTCATGGTGTACCATAACTGTATAGTTGATCTATTTCAACGGTGATGCAGTGGGGCATCAGAAGTGTGAGTTCCCCATGCTTCATGGTGTTTCTTGGTTTCAGTAAGGTGTAGTTTTATTTAGTCAGATGGTCATGTTTTATTTGATAAAATTTTGGGATGTGGTGAGTTTGGTTTGAGAGTCTAGGAATGATTATTTCCGGAGTTATTAACCCCATCCCTTTATTAACAAATACCCTCTTTTAATTGATACTAAAATATTCAGTTGAATTATTTTCTATGGATTTATTTATCTCTCATTACCTTCAAATTCCTGTGAAAATATGAATTTTATTGAGTGGGTTAGTGTGTTTTCAAAATTTAATGATTCATAAGAAAAAAAGGAAGCATATTTCTATTTTACCTAAATGGATGGGAATTTTTCTAATCTAAAGGTCATGATTTTGGGAAATAATTTATTTATGGTAGGTATTAATATTATGGAAGGTATTAACACTTAGTGAGAGGAGGTTTGAGTTTTGGGTATGGATGGTCGATGTGGTCCTTCTCCCTCATGTGTGAGTTTTTTAACACTATGGGATCATTGTTTATCCCTTTGTATGGGAATGTTATTTTTTATAGAATGGTTGTAAGACGTGTATGTGGATATTAGTTACAATTTTAGTGAAGTTGAGGGAGTGTTTTTTCATATCCTTTAGATATTCATGATAGAATTTATTTTCACTAACCTCAATTTTCTATTTCTTATGTTAATTTGGGTAACAAAACCTATGATATTCCATAGTAATTTTGGATAAACCTTGGTTATTTGTCTCCCCCATGAAACCCTTTGTGTTTCAAAATGTTTCTACTATATTAGATTTCTCATCAAAATTTTATCCTTATTTTCATTTTATTTGAGTTTGGTCCCTAGTTTCGGGATGTTTAATGTGATTATTTTATTACGAATGAGGTGGCTGGTAGGGGTGGTTAAAAGGATGTTTAATGTTTTGCTACAAGGGTGGTGGGTGCTAGAACTGTTGGTAAGGGGGCTGGAAACTGTGTTGATTTTTATGGGGGGTATATCTTAGTTCTGTTGATTTCCAAATCATTATTGGAATGGTTTAGCTCTATTAATATCTATTTTTATAAGTGGTTCTTTTTTACTGTATTTGGATGTATTGTTTTGTGTATTTGAATCATAAATAATAAAATTTGAGATTAAAATAGGATGAATATTAATAATGATAAGATTGATGCTAATCGTTTAACAAAATAATATGAGAATGGAGTGTTAGAGTTTATCAAGTTTGCAAAGTATCACACAAAATATCCTTCTCAAATACATTGTCTGTGTTTACGTTGTTGTTATTCTATAATAATTACTCTAGAGAAGTTGGAAGAACATTTGATATGTCATAGAATGGATCAGAGTAATAAATGTTGGAATAAACACGGAGAAATAGAGAATATAGCTATTGGCTGGGATAAAACTATGTTTTATCGATCATCAAAGATTACAAAGATGGATAATTAAGAAGACCATATGGAGGATGTGATTTCATATGTCAATGATGATGAAGATCGTATTGAGAAAATGACAAGGAAAATTGAAGGTGAACTCCTTGATTTCCCAAATATCTTTTAGAAGTTAAAGAGTTGTGAAAAGATGCCATTGTATGCTGGTTACACTAAATATACAGTATTATTAGCTGTATTGAAGTTGTATAAATTAAAACCATCCAATGGATGGAGTGATGTTCGTTTTACGGAACTACTTTCTCTCTTGAATGACATCCCCAAGAAGATAATGAGCTCCCAAGCTGGACATATGAAGCTAAATGAATTCTACACATAATGGGTATGATTTCTGAAGGGATAAATGCCTACCAGAAATACTGAGTATTGTTTCTCAAGGAGAACAAATCACATATAGAATGCCCAATGTGTGGTGCTTCCCGATACAAGAAAGATGTATCTAGTCCTACCAAATTTGTATGGTAATTTAAAATCATTCCATGGTTTAGGCATCTATATGTAAGTGAACAAACTGCAAGACAATTGGCATAGAATGCAGGGAAAAGAAATAAATATGGGAAATTACGTCACTCGTCTAACACTTTTCAATGGAAGAGAATTGATCATGGGTATCCTGAATTTTGAAATGAGCCGAGAAACCTTCAAATTGTGTTATCTATAGATGGAGTTAATACTTTTGGTTTTCCAAATAGAACTCATAGCACATGGCCTATTATGTTGGTAAATTATAACTTTCCACCCTGGTTATGCGTGAAAGATAAATTCATCATGTTATCTATGCTTATATCAGGAATAATAAAACTAGGTAACAATATTAATGTTTATTTGGCTCATTTGATTAAAGATTTTATGTAATTGTGGGATTCAAGAGTTATGTTGTATGATCAATGACTTTGAAGCGGCCAGAACAATATAGTCATGTTAGAGGTGTGGGGTTTGTGGTGACACCACAAGTATATTTTGAGAAAAAAAACAACCGGATGATAGAAATGAAGAAATAAAACAAATGCACGAAAGAATAGAAACTCTTGGAGAATTATTTCAATGTAAGGGGGAGTTTCTAGAAAATATTATGGGTGGGAAGTAAGGAGAAGGCACAACTCAACAACAACTAGCTCATGGAGATCCCACCCCACTCCCACCATCATTGAGGTGATCCATTCCTCTTAAAAAGTTGTCTTTGCCGTTGTAATAAATATTCTAATAATTGTTCCAATGAAATTTGAATCAGACAAACACTAATAATTTTCCTTTACTGATCTTATACAGGGTAATAATAACTATGATTTATATCTTCCAACACCCACCTATCACCTTGTAGAGAGGGCTACAGTGTTCAACATCCCAGAGGACAAGCTGCATAATAGACCACTTCAAAAAGATCATCTGAAAGTGACGATTACTATATCTCATGATCAAAATGTAGAGCTACCTATTCCACTTGAGTACAATGATATTCATATGGTCAAAAAGGCTATTGAGAAATTCATTGTGTGGCCGTCACAACTTGTAAGAGTACATGTTGATGAAGAGGTATTTATTTTCTTTTTTAAATCTAAACCTTTAACAATTAATAAAAAATATTTCTGAACCAATGAATGTTATTATATACAGAGAAGGGGAAGGGGGTGACAAGAAATTTGGGCTCAAAAGAAACCAAAGGATTGACTAAATAATACCAATGATCTACTGAAATCATAATAACCCCACATGTTCTCTATCCACATTTACTAGCATTGAAGACTCATGTGGATACGAAGCAAAAAAGCAGTAGTAGTCATATAATTGTTTTTGAAAAGAATATATATGGGGAGGAAATTCAAGATTTCATTTCTACTGAAAATGAAAATGATATCCTTGAATACAATTGACTAGGCATCATTGTTGTAAATTTATATATGAGGTATGTTTTCATGAATTGATTTTCCAAAAGCTAGTATAATGTGATAATTATGACTAAATGCATTTTATATTATTGGATGGCGTATATATGAAAAATAGTTGAAGGAATATTCCCATGAGCCAAAATTTGGACTCATTAGTCTTCATACCACATCAACACAACTAATGAAATTAGATCCATCAAAATCGATGTAATAATGAAAGTCTTACAGAAAACATTTGAAAGAAAGATTACCGATGAAAAACTCTTCCTAACACCAACCATGCAAGGGTAAAACAATAGGATTAAAGAAAATAAATTATATTTTAACTTATTTTATTAGTTATTCACTATTGTGTTTTTAGGAAACATTGGATACTAATTTCGGTGAACTTGAACATTGTGAAGATTTATTTTCTGGATTCAATGCAAGGATATTAAAAAAACTGACCACACATGATGGTGTTTTTGAATCAGTAAGACACTAAATCCTACATTTTATGTCTAAACATCAAGTAATATAATTTATATTATATTTTAAATAGAATTATATCATGATAGGGAGGTGTATAAATATTTTCTAAAAAATGAAACGAGGACAGGGGATAAGCATAAGAAGGGGAGCAAGTACTATGTCTGGACAAATATCAAGGTATATATAATAAAATCTCACTATAGAAACACATATCAAAACAAGTTAATTATTATCAGAACGGTAATTGTTTTTGAAGTGTCCAAAACAAAAAAAACAATAATGATTGTGGTTATTATGTTTGTAAATTTATGAGAGAGATCGTTTTCTATAAAAAAACTAGCATCCTTAGAGATACATTATCAAAAAAACAACTACTATTTCATTTAAATTATTTATTAATTATTGTTTTATATTTTTTTTAGTAAAAATATATTTTTAAAGAATCCTCATATTCAAAAGATGATATATAATTGTTCAGAAATGAGTGGACTGCATACCTGGTGGAATATTGTACACAAATAGCATGAAGATCTGACTTGGGGACGCGTACCACTGGCTGCCATTTTTTGAGAGGGGTTAAGGTGATCAAAAGATGAAACATTGTTGTATGTAAATGTTCATAGGAAAATTTTAATTGTTTTTAAATAAAATATCATTTCTCCAATGAGTCATTGTCCTATTTTAATAGATAAAATGCACCAGCAACATGCAAGAATGATGAACCACTTTTCTTTGTGCTTTGGAAAAGAAAAACCGGTAAAATCTCTAAAATACATTCATATCCAGACAAACATATTCGGATTTTGTTGATAACTTAGGAGAACGACACATGGGTAATTTGTTTCATGTATGAATCAACTTATCCTCAATATGAGGCATGGTGTGGTTGGTATCACTCAATGTGTCTCTCTGTTGTTTAAAACGGACTGAATTTTAAGTTAAAACAATAACTAATGTACAGAAAACTGGACGAACTCATTCATATTGTGTTTATACACTAAGATAAAAATACATGGGTCATGTGTGAGGTGTATGAGTCAACCCCTATTCAATACTATGTATAGTGTGGCTGGTATCACTCAAAGTGTCTCTCTTTTGTTTAAAATGGACAGAATTTTATGTTAAAACAACAATTGACTTACGGAGAACAGACTAAACACATTCAAATTGTGTTGATACTTTTTTAGAACTATACATGGGTCATTTATGATGTGTACGAGTCAACACCTCCTCAATATGAGGCACAATGTGGCCTGCATCACTCAAAGTTTCTCTCTTTTGTTTAGAATGGACATAATTTAAAGTGAAAACAACAACTGACATACGAAAAACCAACCAAACGTATTCTGATTGTCTTGATAATTTATGATAACGATCCATTGGTCATTTTGGATGTGTACGAGTCATCCCCACCTCAATACAAGGCACATTGTTGCTGGTATCACTCATAGTGTTTCTCTTTTATTTAAAATGAACATAATTTTATGTGGAAACAAAAAATGATGTAAAAAAAACCAACCAAACACATTCCGATTATGTTGATACTTTAGAAGAACGATACATGTGTCTTATGTGATGTGTACGAGTCAACCCATCCTCAAACTGAGGCACGGTATGGCTGATATCACTCAATGTTTCTCTCTTTTGGTTAAAATGCACTGAATTTTTATTGAAAACTACAACTGACATACAGATATCTAAACAAACACATTATTATTGGGTTGATACTTGATTAGAACAATCCACAGGTAATTTGTGATGTTTATGAGTGAAAACCTCTTCAATATGAGGCATGTTGTGGCTGGTATCACTCAAAGTGTCTCTCTTTTGTTTAAAATGGACATAATTTTAAGTGAAAACAACAACTGACTTATGGAAAACCAACCAAATGAATTTGTATTGTGTTTATACTTTATAATAACGATCCATGGTTCATGTGTGACTTGTATGAGTCAACCCCGCATCAATCTGTATCATGTTGTGCCCGGTATCACTCAAAGTGTCTCTCTTTTGTTTCAAAGGGACTTAATTTTAACTAACAACAACAACTAAAGTATGGAAATCAGACCAAAAGAATTCAGATTGTGTTAATACATTATGAAAATGATCCATGGTCCATTTTTTATGTGTAAGATTCAACCTTGCCTCAATCCGAGGCATGGGGTGGCCAGTGTCACTCAATGTGTCTCTATTTTGTTTAAAATGGACAGAATTTTAAGTGGAAACAACAACTCACGTATAGAAAACCAAACAAATGAATTATTATTGTGTTGATACATTAAGGGAAATATCCACGAGCCATGTGTCATTTTTAAGAGTCAACCCTTCCTCAATCTGAGGCATGGTGTGGCCAGTATCACTCAAAGTGTCTATCTTTTGTTTAAAATGGATAGAATTTTAAGTGAAAACAACAACTCATGTATGAAAATCTGACCCAATTCATTTGTATTGTGTTAATATGTTAGGTGAATTATCCATGGGTCATATGAGATGTGTACGAGTCAACCCCTCCTCAATCTGAGGCATGGTGTGGCCGGAATCACGCAAAGTTTCTCTCTTTTATTTAAAATGGACATAATTTTAATTGAAAACAACAACTGACGTCAATAAATATGAACAAATGAATTCATATTATGTTTATACATTAAGACAAAAGTACATGGGTTATTTTTGATGTGTAAGAGTCAAATCCACCTCAATATAAGGCATTGTGTGGCCGGTATCACTCAAAGTGTCTCTTTTTTGTTTAAAATGGACAGAATTTTAAGTGAAAACAACAAATGACGCACATAAATTAGACCAAATGCATTCGTATTGTGTTTATAATTTAGGAGAATGATACATGTGTAATTTTGGACGTTTAAGAGTTAACAATGTTTCAATCCAAGTCCTGGTGTGGCCAGTATCACTCAAAGTGTCCATCTTTTTTTAAAATGGAAAGAATTTTAAGTGAAAACAACAGCTGATGTACGGAAGATGGACCAAATGAATTCTGATTGTGTTGATAATTTAGGATAACGATCCATGGGTCATTTTTGACGTTTAAAAGTCATCCCCGCCTCAATTAAAGTTATGGTGTGGCCGGTATCACTCAAAGTGTCCCTTTTTTGTTTAAACTGGACAGAATTTTAAGTGAAAACAACAATTAATGTAAGTAAATATGACCAAATGCATTATGACTGTGTTAATACTTTGGAAGAACGATCCATGGGACATTTTGATGTTTTTGAGTCAACCTCGCCTCAATATGAGGCATCGTGTAGCTGGTATCACTCAAATTGTCTCTCTTTTGTTTAAAATGGACAAAATTTTAAGTGAAAACAACAACTAACGTACGGAAAACCGAACAAACACATTCATATTGTGTTTATACTTTACGAGAATGATCCATGGGTCATGTGGGACATGTATGAGTCAACCCCAACTCAATAAGAAGCACAGTGTGGACGGTATCACTCATAGTGTCTCTCTTTTGTAAAAAATGGACAAAATTTTAAGTGAAAACAAGAAAGGATGTACCGAGATTTGACCAAACACAATCAAGTTTTGTTGATACATTAGGAGAATGATATATGAGTAATTTTAAACATTAATGAGTCAACCCCACCTGAATCTGACGCATAGTGGGGCTGGTATCACTCTATGTCTCTCTATTTTGTTTAAAATGGACATAATTTTAAGTGAAAACAACAACGGATGTACGTAAATCGCCCTTCCTACCATACACACCAAAAGCATTCATTTTTCCTAAAGAAACACATTCTATTGAAATAAAAACTATTCCAAAACCATTTTAAAAATACCATTGATATTAAAATCCACAAAATTAATTCCATTAAAACCATTAAATCCCCCCACCCCCTAGACAACACCCCACCCCCTTGACACCCCCATGGAACCCCTCCCCCCCCAACACCACCCTAGATAGCCCCCACCCCCTGGACACACCCAACCCCCTGGATGTCCCCAACCCCCTGGATGACCCCCACCCCTCGTAGAATCCACCCCACCACCTAGACACCCCCACCCCTGGACACCCCCACCCCAATGGACAACCACCCCCACCCCCAAGACACCACCCACCCCTTGGACATCCCCCTAACCTCATGGACCACCCCACCCCCTTGAAAACCACCCCTCCCCATGGACACCCCCACCCCCTAAATTCCCACCCCCTAGACACCCCCACCCCTGGAAATCCCCCAACCCCCTGGACACCAGCCCACCCCCTAGACACCCCCATGGACTGCCCCCACCCTGAACAGCCCCCCCCCCCCCACCCCTAGGACACCCCCAACCCCCTAGATGGCCCCCACCCCCTGGACGACCCTCACCCCTCTTAGACACCACCCCACAACATGGACACCCCCACACGTTGGACACCCCCACCCCCATGGATAGCCACCCCCAACCCTTGGACACCATCCCACCCCCCTTGGACAGCCCCAACCTATAGGACCTCCCCCACCCCCTGGACACCACCCCACCCCCAAGATACCCCCACCCCCCTGAACACCCCCACCCCCTGGACAACCCACCCCAAGGAAATCCCCCCAACCCCCCTGGACACCACCCCACCCCCTGAATACCACCATGGACAGCCTCCCCCCCATGGACAGCCCCCACCCCCCTAGACACCCCCATCCCCTCGGAGACCCTCACTCACTGGACACCCCCTACCCCCTTGGTCAGGCACCCCAAACCCCTAAACAACCCCCATCCCCTTGAATTCTGAATTGAATTCTTAATGTATTTAATTAACATATGAATTATGTGTTAATGGTGTATGGGTATACTTGTTGCATTAGTATACTTGTTGTATGTGTATACTTGTTTTATGTGTATACTTATTGTAATTACCTTATTAATTTTGTGTTACTTTTGTATAGGTATTCTTCTTTATATGCTGATTTTTTATGGTCTAGTTTGGGTGTGCTTATGAAGAATTTTATGTTACAAAGCGTAGAGTATTTATCAGTGATAAAAAAATGATAATAAATGATCGTTTTATCAGCTCTTATTTAGCCCTGATAAAGGATCCCTTTATCAGCGCATTTGTATCACTGATAAAGGATCCCTTTATCATTGCTTTTTTAGCACTGATAAAGGCTACATTTATAAATGATTTTTTTCACAGATAAAGCCTACCTTTATCAGTTATTTTTTAGTGTTGATAAAGGGGACCCCCCCCCCCTTATCAGCACTGAGCTTTACAACACTTTTTTAGCACTTTTAATGCCCGTTTTGAGAGCTGATAAATCCATTTTTTGTAGTAGTGTTTGGGATTGGTCTCCCCCACTAGGATTCAAGAGTTACCCCTACACACCTTTTCCCTAGGGTGTTAGTCGAGTGGTACCTGTTGGTTGTACCCCTTGCTCACCATGGGAACTGTCATATTCTTGTGTACAACCAAACTCAGACACTATAAGTATTATGAATAAGGTGATTCAAAGGAATTAATTATCTTTGGAAAGTGCAGTTCATTATGGGTTTGGTTGAGGCGCCCTATTAGGAGTCATGTGTTACCAATTCACACATTTTTATGGCTCCTCATTCTCCCAATTTTGAAACTTCCATTCTCTAGGGTTTCTTACATTTTATATCATTTTATTCTAAAATATCTTCTATTTTCTCTCATTATCTCATCATATAAATGTTTATTTTTATGGAGGGGTTTTTGGGGGATGTTTTCCTCAATAAGATCATAGACTCCTTCTTATTTCAGATTCTTCCACGAAGGTCTCCTCTTAAACTTCTCCCTTCTATAATTTCTTATCTCTGTCACATACTATTTGAAACTTGTTTTTTGTCGTTATCACATGAGTGGCAATGTGCCCTCATTTTTAATTATATTTTATCATATTTGGGTTCAATGGAAGGTTTTGAAGGTCCCATAAGAGGTTGGTATTAATTCGGGGCCTTGTGGGTGGAGGCATTTGGGTGATTGATTAGTAGTCATCATGGTCTACCACACACTCGGATAAAAAACCATATCTAGGCACCACTAGTTTGGATAGTATTTCTTATTATTACAAAAATTATTTAATTTTTAGGTTGTGACTATTTTTACTGAGAATTGTTTGTTCTATGTTTCCTCTGTGTGGGGGAGATATGATTTTTGGCATAGATTTTTCGCCTTTGAGAAGTTGTGTATAGAGGATCTGAAATGGGGTGTGGTTTTGAAATTGACGTGAGGTATCATTAATTACTACGTTGTCTTGATGTTTCTTCAGATTCTTCTAGCCTGAGAGGGTGCGCCTAGTGCTAATTGGTTACCAGGATTATTGTTGTTTTTCGGATTGTTATGGTCTAGTGGATAGATGACAAAGAATATTGAGCATTATTTGGGTGTATGTATGTGGATTTTCAATATAATTAGGTTAGTTTATTTTTATTCTTAGTTTTTGAAAGAATGGTTCATTTGGAATCCACACATTTTGGTGGTCCTATTTTTCCATTGAATTGTTAATAGCTTTACATGCATTGGTTTTTGTTTCATTGCATTTTGAAAGAAGTGCAATTGTTTTTGGTTCTACTGGGTGGGTGACTTCAAAGGAGGTCTGGGTGTGTTGGAATCCAACATCATATATCTGTCATCTCCTTGATCGATAGAAAAGTACCCTTCCACTAACATCTTCCATAGATATTCTAGCCTGGTTGTTGTGTTACATCAAGTTAATAATGCACAGATTTCCTTGATGCAATTTTAGGTGGGAAGCTCGAATGAGGGATTGGTGTGTTAGAACCTATCATCTATCCCTCCTCCACGTCATATTGGGGGGTCGAGGTGTTATATTCTATGTTGTTATGACCAGAAAAACACATATTCTTAGGTGGGGGTAGCACATCTTTTTATATTATTTTCTCTATATCATTCTATGGTGGGGAGGGGGGATGAGACTTATATTATTGATTGTTTTGATGTTTTATTTCCTTTTTTTTATTTGGGACCAATATTGACTTTTGTTTCGTGTTTTATTATTATCATTCTTCCTTTTACATGTATAAATTCCATATTTACCCATTTCATAAATGGAGTAGTTTCTTTTGTGTTTATTAAAGAGGAATTAAACCTCATCCTTTTTAAATAAAATCTATCAATGAAACTTATTTATATATATATATATCATAAAACAAGAGGCTATTAAAATCATAACTATAAAAACTTATGTTGATGAATCTATTTTTATTTCAACTCAAGATCAATTTTTATAGTTTCTTAGAACTTATGTAGAGTGAGTTTTAAATGGTATGATATGTGAAATAAATTGTTTTCTTAATTTTCATATTTATCAAAAAACATAAGGAAATATATTTACTCAAAATAAGTACTTATGAAAGTATGTTAAAAATATTTAGTTTTAATAAATATTTAAATAAAAATAAACAAGTTAATACCTACTACAAATTAAATCTTGATGTGTAGTTGGGGTTTGACTTAGTGGTAAGCACCCCGTAATCCATCATGGAAAATGGGGGTTCAAAACCCATTGGGCGTAGGGAACTGTAGCAGTACTGTAGCGCTACTGTAGCAGTGGTCGCACTATTCATTAGCGGGTACTGTAGCGGCGGTATGACACTGTAGTGGCGGCAGTACTGTGCGGCACTGTAGCAGGCGGGTTACTATTCACAAAATGTAAATTGGGCCATATATTTGGGCCTACGGGCTATGTATGGGATACAAGACCACTGGGCCTTCGGGCTATGTAATGGGTTTCCCTCTACACAGTTTAAAGAGTCTTTCCTTTGATTTAAAAATAAAAATGAGGCTTTGGCCCCAACCTTGAAAAAAAATTAAATCTAGATGAATATGGGAATCCCCTAGATCAAAAACTATATATAGATATGATTATAAATTCACTATACATGACTAAAATTCAACAAAATATTATGTATTGCATGTTCATATGCACAATATACCAAGGTAATCAAAAGTATTCAGATTTTAAAGTGTTCGAACATATTTTTCATTATCTAAGGGTACAACCAAATATGAATTATTTTATTATTCTTGTACAAAATCTTCCCATAAAATATATATGATTCTATCTTTTTTGATGTATAATGGATCATATGAGTAATTATAATTTTTTTTACTTATTAGGTTAATATTTAGTTTTATATTCTAGCAAGGAACTAAACTCATTTTCACTTTCCAATGAAGAAGCATAATATGTTGCAATCAGAAATTATTATGCACCACTATTTTGGAAATAAAATACACTCATGAAATTTGAAATATGTTTTACTCAAAGATGGATTCTTTTTCATAACACAAGTGATATTTCTCTTTTTAACAACCCAACATATCATTAATGTAGGATTCACAAATATATAAGACACCACTTAGATACCACACATAGAAAGAAATAGTATTATCATGTTTATTAGAAATGAAATCAACTTCGTGGTATTTTTAATAGTCCCGTAAATTTAGATATATTAGAAAAAAATTAGACATATTTTAGGAATGACCAATATTTATTCTTTGTGTACCATCTATCTACCTTAATAAAATAATTTCATTGTAAAAGGGGGATTGAATTATGTTTCTTCAGAGGCTGTACATACTTTTCTTTCCAAGTTGTACATAATTTTTATAAAAGTGATCAAAAAATATATTTCCATCAAATTTATAATCATTTATGAAAAACTAAATCATCAAAAGATACCCTTATTTATTTATGTTGAGGTAAATTTACTTCTGAATGAATTATTTTCATATCATTTATTCAATAAATTGTAATTTTTATTATTATATATATAAATATATATATATTTGAAAATGCCCTTAAAATTTTTTGTGAGGATTTTTTTCCTCGAATACAATTAGAAAAAAATACAAATTATTTCAAATCAATATTCAATAGAAAATTATTAGTCATAAGAATGAAGAGATAAATTATAAAAACACTACTGTGTTAATATTTTTCCATTCAATAATTATTTGAAAATTTTAATTCATGAAATTTTATTAATAGATATATAATTTTTATTCATTTAACCACTTGCTCATTCCCTAATTTTGTATTCATATTATTTATCTTCATATAGAGTGAGCTTGATTATTTCATCATGTTTCTCATCCATTTATTCTATATATTGGATTCATTTTTTAAACTCACAATGGGGGATAATTTTATTGAATATAATGTCCTTATTTGGAAATTATTTATAAAATACTGATTTTTTATCAACACTCATTGATTATAGTGGTTATTGTTATTGATAATTGTTTCTTACAGATTTTGTTTGAAAAAGGGAGAAAAATTATTCAAAATGTACAGGTGTTTTTTATTTCTCATTAATTTTCCATTAATGTTAATTTTAAAGATAGTCTTATAATTCTTGATTGTGTATTCCAAAAATTGGGGTATTTTTGAGCCAAATGTTCATTATATGTTTTTTTTAAAATTACAATATAATAATGATTAGATTTTATTTTATATTTTTATTGTTAGGTTATGTGTAGTGAAGGTTGAATTCATGAAATTTTATTTCTGGAGATACTTGTTTATTCTGAATTATAGAGAAAATATGGAGAACTTAGGTTTTGTACTTTATTATATTCATTGGATGATTAGGCCCTTTAATAGTTTTGTATTAACATCATTAGAATACAATGAGATATAAAAAGTTTTTAGGAAGATTACAAAGAAGCTTCCAATGTTTTCAAAACCAACTTCGAATATTGTGGAATTAGAATGTCCGTGGTTTTTATAAGTTCACTTAAAAAGAGTATGTACCTTCTAGGTTGATAAGATATAATAGAACATTTGAACATAATATTCCTTTAAATGTGGTTCTTGTTGTTTTTATGTTGAAAAAACGTATTTCCATGTACTATTAAATCTATAGTAGTCTTTCACTTTTAGATGTTATTTGAAGAGTAATTGATTGCTATGATTCTATGGTAAATTCTATATGAATTTGTTATTGTTATTAGGTTTTTTTATAATTATTAATATTGAGAGCCTTCAGTTTATGAAAGTATACTATTGTTGATCATATTTGATTAAGGAATTATGTTGAGGAAGATAGAGTATCCTTTGATCTTTTTGATATAGGGATTTTAGTATAGATAATAGATTCCTTCTGATAGATCAAAAATCAAATAATTATTTGGTTTAGAGGATCTATATATTTTTATTTGTTTAGTCAAATAATTTTTTTACGCTTTGATACCATGGATCTAATATACGATTCATCTTTTAAATTGGGTTAAAATAATATATTTTATAATGTCTTTTTTAGGATTTCTTAGTTTGTTAACCATCAGTTCAGGTTATGTTTCTATATTTTTCATATCCTTATAAATGTGCATATTTTTTTTATTTCTAATGTGTTTATATGTTTTATTACTTGTTTTATTTACATTGTATTTACATTGTTTTTAATAATTATATAATATCCATTGAATCATTATCATGTTAATATTTCTAATCATTTTTTGTTTTAATTAACTAAATAATTTATCTACACAAATCATGGACACCATTATATGTCAGTGGATCCTAGTTTGTTAAATGTGGACTTCCACCTCAACATATCCCATAACATTTTTTGTATAAAATTAATTCCCAACACATTAAAAAAATTAATGTTATTATATCATATATAGTAATGAAAGAAAAATAAGAATATATATATAAATTCACATCAATTTGGTTATATTATCACACCATGTATTTGAAGTAGTATAAAAATACTGATTGACCCATTTTTAAACTCATTCACTCTCCCAAACCAGTTATTTTTATAGAAATAATTACTAACTAATCTAAATTAAATTACAACAAAGAGAACATTTTTCATTAAATTTAAATTTAACAAAGTGAATAAATATCATGTAATGAAAGTAATCAAGGAACGAAATATACAATAATTTTCTCACACCCTTCAAATCAAGAATATGTTTATGAGAAACAATTACTTGAATTTTAAAACCATGATTAGTATGTGATAGTAAATTCAAACGAATCAATGATGGCCCAAATTATACTGATAAAATATAATAAAAATGTATATTTCAATATTTTATATGGATTTTAGGTGGACCTATATTAGTAAGTGTAGTTATTACCAGGATAAATGTAAAAATATTTATCACCAACCCTAAATCCTTGTTTTTGAAAAATTTAAGTAACAATAAAAAATCCCTGAATAATGGTAATGTATAAAGCATGGTGGTCATAAAAATAAAGAATGTTAACATCATTTTATAAATGAAAGAGTTTCTAAAGAAAGTTTAAATCATGATAATTTATATGATCATGAAAATCACAACATATTTCGTTTGTATTGTCTTCCTCAACCACAAAATCATTCGAAACATCATCTATTAGTTACGGTGGTTGTGAATAATTTTTTTTTTAATTTCATATATCAAATCAAGATTTTCAAGTTTATATAATCTCATGTAATTCATCAAACATATAACTATAGATTAAATAATAATAAATGAAGGAATACCTGAATTAGTAGAGAAACAAAAATTTCATGGGAGAAAGGTTTCCATGTCTGTAACCATCATCTCTCTCTTTTTTCATCAAAATATGGGGAAAGAAAACTAATGAATAAGATCTAAATCCAGCCCGAATCCCTATATTTATCTTCATATACGACCATAAATTATATCCACATAAAGTCTATTTAACACGGTAACAATATAATATACATTAGTGAACCATATCAAATAAATTTTTAAAGTCCCAACAATAAATTTGTATCTATTTATTATCCTTTGTAAAATTAATTCCCAAAATATGATTATTTAAATTTATAATCCTATAAAAATATTGATTAGATTTAAAAAAAAATCCCATTTGGAAAACATATTATTTCCTTAAATAATTATATAATACTATTTTTGTGCCAAAATAGATATCAATTCCTAGAAAATTACATTAACAATGATATGGTCCTTCTATTATTTTAAAGAGGAACTAATGAGACCTTTACTACATTAATTTGTTAATTGATAAATCAAAGACCACAACACCAACATATTTAATTGCATAGATATGTTACATTTTTATTATATATAAATTATATGTAATGAGATTAAATATGCCCATTTACAACTTGGTATTTCTTAATCATTGTTGAGATGAAAAAACACCACAAATTATGGTAAGATTAGAGTAAATATAACCACATATTTTTGACAATTGAAAATTTAATATTTAAAGTCCTTTTAATATATTTTCAGTTAAATTCAAATTCTCACTAAAACTAAACATGATAAAAATAAGTAGAAAACATATAAGATATATGTTGATAAGAGAACTTGGGTTATAATCCCTTAGTGAGAGGATCAATAATCATGGGGGTTTCCCAGTATGTTCCTTACAACCCAAGATGCACTGGACCCTTTCTTTAAGAAAAAGATAATTGATATCAATGTCCTTTGACTTTGTGAATATAGTTTTGTTATTATAATATAAAGTAATTGGTAAATTGGTATAAAGTAACTTTAATGGATTTACAAATCCATCTATAATTCATATCCTAGGGAAAAAATTATGAATACATATTCTATGATTGGCTACCTCGTATTTTACTATAAACATAGCTTCTATAGTTGAATAGGTAATGTGTGTCCACTTAACACTCTTTTATGAAATATATCACAAAAAATAAATTAAATTAAACCATAATTTATCTTTTACAATCTTTATGTCCAACAAATTCAAAGTAACAATACTGAATGATCTCAAAATATCCATATCTCTTAAATGTGAGATGAAATGTTTTATTCCCTTTTCAATACATAAAATCCTTTTTAACTACCATCCAATGATCCAATAGTGTGTTACTAATGTATCTACTTAACATTACAATAATGTACACTGTATTTGGATTCATATACACTTAAGCATGAATTTGACTCCCTACTACCAAAGTGAAATTAATATTCTTCACGTTTTTGTTGAAATTCATTTATGGGGAATGTACTGAGACTGAAATAGTTTCCTTTGTTAATAGTTATATCTCATAGTATTTATTATTTCAATACAAATATACTCAAAACATTATTGATATGTCCCTTTTTTAAAAATGAAATATACTATGAGAG
Source organism: Viscum album (assembly GCA_963277665.1). Taxonomy (NCBI): domain Eukaryota; kingdom Viridiplantae; phylum Streptophyta; class Magnoliopsida; order Santalales; family Viscaceae; genus Viscum; species Viscum album. The sequence goes on from OY728139.1 coordinate 295,052,477, forward strand.
TGATCACATTATATCTTTATACGTAACATAAAACTTTTATCCCCAAGATCATTAATTTAAATTTTATTTATTATGAATCTCTTGGATTCATGTGATAAACATATTTTTTCACTAGAAATAAATTCATAATTGGAATATAAAATTAAAAAAAATATACGTTTTCCCACTAAATGTATTGTAAATTTTTTTATAAAAACATTCATTTTTAAGAAAGAGGAAAAAAATAATATAATGAAACTTATGATGCTATTGGTGAGAATTATTTCCATATACCATAAATGTATTTCATTAATTTCAGAACCATGCTATTTGGATTAATAAATAAATTGTTTCTTCATTGTACTATACAAATCATTACATCAATTTCAAGATCAAGTAATATAATCTTTATATACATCTGATACATATCAGGTCCAAAATGTTTCACAAGATTAATAATGATCTTAAATGAGTCTTTATATAAAACCAAAGGAAAATAATATTTACAACCAATAAACTTTAACGGAGTAAATACCTTTTCTAGAAGTAAATGTTATATCTATGAAAATATTCAATTTAAATTTCTTTCTATTTTAAATATCGATTCTCATCCAATAGGTTTCACATTTTCTAAAAATTTAGAAAGATCCCATGAATTATTATATTTTATAGATTTTAACTCATCATTTGGGGAACTAAACCACTTACATAAATTAGAATATTTCAATAATTAATGAAATTTTATTGCATCATATTACATCATAACTATTTCAAACTCGTGTTCATGGATAAAAAACATCATTTGGAATTAAACTTATCCTTTATCTAATGGACATACATAATAGATTTTTCTCTTTCTAAGGAAGAGTTTCTCTCATAATACAACAAAATGATTTTTGATGGAGAATTGATTATACATATCTTGATTTTCTAGATTTTATTCTTGACCAATATCTGGGAATGAAACGTTATCATATTCAATAAGAACTGTATGAAGAGAAATAAAATCCTCTTCAAAATAATTTTTTCCAATATCTTCCCCTCCTCACACAATGTACTTAAAGGAAAAATAATTTTCCATCTCAAAAAATGACTGAGATACGAGATAATATTTCATTTAACCATTTTACCTATTAGAGTATCTAATAATATAATAGATAAATATTTTACAGTCTAGTTTATTTTAATTTGTCCAATGTCACCTTGTATTAGAAAGATAACCATAGACTTATAAGTGTATATTTCTATGATTAACTACTAAAATATTTTACTACATTCAATATCATATAGACATGAACTTGGAATCTATGGTTCTAGTGTCATTTATCACCACATTCCAACATAGACTGAAAAAATAATATTATAAGAAAAAGCCAATGACCATGGTCGATATGAAGTATGTCTATAGGCATGTAGGGGAATCAATTATCACCATAGTCTATGTGGATCATGTCCAAATGAATGCTTTTATACACAAAATGGTAAGAAGGACACATGAACATGGTAGGAAGATGGGTATTTATAAATACACACACACACATTTGTATTTATATTTGTATGTATAATGTTTTCTAGGTGATTGGTAATGTTTTATCAGGATAAAAATGAATTTGCAGGATCAAATCTAGCTTTTCATAATATTTGTATTTCTATGGCCATAGCCTTGACCATGGAGTTTAGTTGTACCAAACACCCATGGTTTAGACCATGGATTTAGTTAGCTAACATACATAGTATAGACCGTGACTGTAACCTATGTGTTTTGAAAATGGAAGTCTCCTCCATGACCACCTCTAACCATAGATGTAGGATATAACCATAGTCTATGGGCCAATTTCCATAGTTTTGACCCATGATAGGAGGCCTTTTATCATGTAGTGATTCTTTCCCATCTATAGTGCGTGAGGTAATTTGTCATCTACCTTAGTTGGAAACCAATTAAGTAGATAAATTGTAATATTTTATTCTTCACCTCAGAGAGATTCTTGTAAGGTAAAATGACTAATCAAACTTCTGATCATATCCTAGGGTCTTTTATTACGTCTCCTAGAAACAATATCCATTCTATGTTTTCATGGAATAATATATTTTAGGAAAATACCAAATTACTACAGTAATTACGAAAAGGTTCTAAATATAACTCACATGATCTATCATATTTAACATAGTAATCATAACCATTATAAGATTTATTAACTTTAATTTTTTGTACAAATCAACTCTCAAATTTAGTTTATAAAAACTTAAAAACAACCAATGAATATTAATTCTCATTAATTAAATATATGTGTCCATATAAGGAATAGTTTTATATGAATAAAAAAACACAATTTCTTATTTTAAGAATTAACAAGGAATATACCAATACTAAGTGTATATATTTGTTCTTAGATATCTATGTATCTACTAGAACCTAATTACACTATTTTTTCTGTAATCCCTATTGGCAATGAAAATTTTCATCCAGTAATAAGGAAATGATGTGGTTCCTTATATATGATTTTGTTTAATTTATAAGGATTAGATTTGACTAGTTTTGGAGCCCATACGGACTTACTGATGAAATTTTATGTTTGTCTAAATTTAGACTTCTAAAAATAGTCAGCAAGGGAGATTCCAGAAAAAAGTACATAATTTCAGAAAACACCATTGTTCACAAAAACAAATCAGTCAAAAACACGCACTTTCAAAAAAATAAGAATTTTAAGAAACTCAATCTTTCTCAAATGGAACTTAGAGTTCTGTGGATTTTGGTGTTCTGTGAAAGATGGTATCCTTCACGCTACTTATGTCTCACTGTGATACTCAAACATTTGAGAAAATATAAATCTTTTATAAAATTAAATGTTTTGTAAAAATGGTAACCTTTATGAAACATATATTTCAATGTACTTAGATCTTATAAATACCCTACTCAAGTGACCATTTGGAGGGGGAAACACCGATATGAAACATCATTATCTTAATTTATGAAACTCTAATGAGTTCATCAACTTTCATAACTCTTTATACTACTCTTAATCTTTCATTAATTGACTCACACAAGACCATCCATGTATGGGATGGTGTTTTGGGAGGTTTTTTGAAACTTATATTCATATAGAAAACTTTTATTGTATGATGGTAATTACTCATGAAACTCAAATTTTATTGAAATAAAGTCTTAAATATCAATTTGGATCCATCATTTTTTCTAAAAAAAGTTTCATAAAAGTTTAGTACCTTCGTAAAATCACTATCTTTCTTGAAACCTCTACCTTTACACCCACTATCCCATATCATGGTGGGCTCACCCTAGAACCCCTCTTAGGATCAGTTTTTGTCTATAGTCTTAGGGATCCAACACAGTCGCTTTTCTATGCTCATTGAACCCTATTAAAAATTTAGGGCTTTAGTACATAATTTTCAGGACGGTTCAAGAAACTTGGGGGATATTCCATATAAAAAAACTTTCTGCCCTATATAATACCATGTGTTGAGATACTCATGTGCACTCCTTGAAGCACATTGAGTATACAAACTCACCTTATATCCTTTCCCATACCATGAGTTGATATTAATCCACTCATTCTCCTTGAATACATTGAGTTAACAAGCTCCACAAGGCATTCCTAAAACATCCTCACCTAACACCTATTTCAGGTTGAACAAGAATTGGAAATTTCGATGTAAGTCCCACACCAAGACATTTCTAGGAATCTCTTACTTATTATTTCTCACCGCATGATGTTAAATTGTTGTATACCATATATTAGGAGAACATGATTCCTCCTATAAAAAAATATGACTTATAAATAATAAATAATACGCCTCATTTTATACCATTAGAAGACCAGGAAGAATATTTCATGGGCATACTACTTACTTTTAAGCTCGCGTCATATTCCTTTACCCATTAGTGTGTCACGATGACCTCAGGACTTGACATGTGGATGAAACAATGTGGATTCCCATCATTCAAGCCCTCGATATGTCAATACTTCTCCCAAAAATCCCTCATAGGCCTCCTCCTTAGGTATAATCCCCAATCATATTCCTCTACCCATTAGCATGTAAAAATTTCCTTATTACCCAAAATGGAGAATAAGGAGGGGAATATCGATATGTAAGACCCACAACCAATGTCCTATAAAATCAAATTAATCAATAGACGTTCCCCATGAAATGAATAAGGTATTCCCTGTGTAATAATCATACAACAGACTATGAAACGAGCATGATATTCAACATTTGATAAGCATTAAGTCATACCCCACCCTTCTGGTAGCTTCTATGAAGAATCCCCAACTACTAGAACACTGCTCCAAGAAACACTTATGTTGACCATATATATGTAATACTAATTCACATCATCACTGATCCTAGTATCCCCTGGGGAGCTGATATGTGTAAACTCCATTCATATCACCTATTATCAATACAGAAACCTCAGATACTCTATTCTTAATCCCCATTCATACCATCACTTCTCCATGCAACCCCCGTGAAGACCATATATGTAAGACCCATTCAAACAGTCGACACTAATAGCATAACCCAATGATACCATATGTGTAAGTCTGATTGATACTGTCACTGGTCCTAGTAGCATATGGGTATCCCAAATATGTAATACCCAATCATAACAAAAATCCTATTCATATTATGTAAAATCATAAGACAATATCCTCATCACATGACATTAAAATGTTTTTCTCCTCTAGGCTATGAATGCATGATTACCCATGTATGATTGGAAGGGGATGATTCATCACCTTCTACCCTGTGAAATAAAGGCATGATTCCCAATGTATGACACACATGGGATAAAAACCCATCTCCCAAACAACATCCACGAATAATATCCCCACTAACCACTTATATCACTACTTCTATGATGCATGAATCATTACTAAAAGATGTAAAACTATATAGACCAGTCTTCATACATGATATTAAATCATGGAATCTGACTATGTGGATCTTCATTATAATCCCCTGATCCTATGCTTCTGGACTCAATGTTTAAAATGATGTTTATAGTTTTTATTAAAAAGGATAATAAAAATACACATAACATTTACATTTCCAGGACATTTATCGGTCTAGGTTTTGGGGAATTGGATAATATCATTAAAACATAAAAAAATATAAAAAAATAAAATTAACTAAAAAAAATAATCTTTAGTGCGCTACCTCCACATTGAAAAAATAAATCACTAATAATTCTACTAAACTTGTTGGAAAATAATTTTAAACAAAGGGTGATCATTTAAAATGACTAGTAAGGGGTTTTATGAAAATAAATAAATAATTTACAAAACTTTAATTGATGTAATCATATATACTTAAAATTATATTTTCATATCATTTTAAATATAAATAAATGAATTTAGAAAACCCTTAATTTCTCATTATAATTATAATTTAGAAGAACATTGGTGAAAAATAATAATTTCTAGTGTTTCATTTATGATACTTGGATGCCATAATAAATACCATAATCTATATAGTAGATAACACATATGGAACAAAGTTCCATTAAGACTTATGGGTTCACTCCCCATTACTTTACCTAACATAACAGTTCCAATTTATTAAAATTATTTATATGAACTTTACCATTTCAATCTTAACACAGAAAATTTCAAACAAAAATACATAAATAATAATATCTACTTTTAGAAAACCCCTTTTTATTAACATGTGAGTGGCATATACTTGAGGGTTTCTAAAACAATTTTTAGGAGAATAACATGCTTGAAATAACTGTCAGTAATGACGAATCATGAATTAAATGGAAAAAAGAATTAAATGCATACTTGATCTAAAAAAATTCACGGGATTCCATTTATAATTTAGAATATGGAAATACCTAATTATGATATACATACGAAGGGTTGGAGGTATAATTACGCACATGGAATAATAAATTTTTTGGATTAAAACATATAATGATAATAATTATCATTTGTAAACCACATTTACCCATAACAGGTATACCATAAAATGATAGACTAAGAAAAAATTCAAATCTTGGGCATATAGAATTGAAAATTAAGGTCTAATCCATTTTATTTTATAAAATAAATCTATATAGATTATTATATATATACTCATATATAAGTCATTATGTATGTAATGATATAATGAAAATATAATAATACACTTTGATAAATGGGTAATTATAAAATGAAAAGAATATCATATATTATTTAATAAATTCATGGATGGAGCTGTAGAAAATTGGAAAAAAAGATAAATTTATTGGCATTATATTTATACTTATATTAATGGATTACTGATGAATCCCTAGAATATGATAATAATGTATCAAATAAATGATTGGGTTTTATTTATTTACATTTGAACACGTATTTTTAGAGGAAAACGTGTTTGAAATGGGATAGTGGTTAGCGTGACATCGATAGTGGAGTGAAAGTCGAAGTCTACTGGTTCGAGGTGGGAAAAAATGAGGGTGGTGAATAGTTAAAGGAGGAGGTCCATCAAACATCGTTGATGGAGGGGATTCATCAGTGCTAGTCCCATCACTAGGGGTTGATGGTAGAGGATGATAGTGGTGGGACCTCCTCGGTTGTTAAACTTCGGTAGGCTGACGACGATGGTTGAGGTCGACCCACATCGATTAGGGGTTGCAGTCGCCGGGTGAGGAAGACGACTCCCAGAAAAAATGGTTTCATTCTCTTTATTATTATTATTAATATTATATTTCAATAATTAACTTAAATATTATATTCAATTACATAAATTTATTCATATATATTTATCTATATATTTTAAAAGGGATAAAATATTAAATATAAACATAAAATTTATCTTATAATTTAATATATGTTAATATTTTATATTAAATAATTCTTTTAACCAAAATAATACCTCATATAGAAATATATTTATATATAATTTTAGAATAATAATTATTATTTTAAATGAAATCACACATTTTTTATAAAATATATTTCACATATTTATATATTTAAATTATAATTAATTTATTAATTACATAATTTTTTTGGGATGCTACATTCCCACCCATTAAAAGGACTTGTGCTATCACAATTCATTAATCAAACTGAAAACAATTCTTAGTTTCAATCCTTAGAATTATGAAAACTAGGATTGATAAACTTCTATAGATTACTCCTTACTTTACATCTATCTTCGAAAGTTTTCTAGATCATTGATCTCATAACAAGTATAACACACTCGGCCCGCGCTTCCATACTCAGTGCTTAAAATGCTGTGTATATTTTTTTATAAAAGATAAATAAAAATACACATAACGTTTTCATTTATAAGACTTTTATTTGAATAGGTTCTAAATAATTAGATACAAACATTACAACATAACAAAACTGTAAAAATATAAAACTAAATATATAAAATAATCTTTAATGCACTGCCTCCACATTGAAAAAATACATTTGTGATAAATCTTCTAAACCTCTAAAAATTAATTTCAAAATTAGAGTGAACATTTAAAATTATTTTTAAGGGGTTTTAAAAAATTAATATATTCTTTTAAAACATTTACCTGAATTAATCTTATAAACTTAAAAGTATATTTTCAGAACTTTTGAAATCTAAATAAATAAATTTATAAAACCATTAATTTATCGAAATCATTATAATTGATAAGAACATTGGGAAAAATAATATTTTATGTTGATTCATTTGCGATACATGGAAAAACATAATAAGAATCATAAGTTTTCTAGTAAATAACTGATATGGTAAAACATTCCCTTAATAATTTAGGGTTCACTCCCCATAACATCACATAACCTACTTGTGCCAATTATTGAAAACACTTTAAATGGATCTGCATTTTCTATCATAACCCAAATTTTTTTAAAAAAGAATTCATAATATTATTTTCTTTAAAATATTATAACCATTCTAATAACTTATCATTAGAAAATTCTTGTGTGTTTATGAAACAATTCTTTTTATAATCCTATTCCTGAAATAACTATCATTATTTATAAATCATAAATAAAATGGATAATGAATTGAATGTATACTTGATTTAGAAAGATGCATGGGATGTCATTTATAATTTAGATGATGGTTATACCTAATTATGCATGACATCCCATGTTGTGTAGATATAATTTCACACATAAAATAACATCTTTATTTTTTTATCACAAAAAATTATAATAGTTTTAATTTTTTAGAAAAATTTACACAGAAAATATAAATCCGAAAATGATATACTAAGATCAAATTCAAACCCATTATATATAGAATTGAAAATTAATGTAAAATAACTTTTCTTTCTTATAATAAATTGATAAATATTTATATATATACATATATAAATCATTATAAATAAAATGATAGAATAAAAAAATAATCAAACAATTTTTTAAAACAAGATGATTTTTTTACAACATATTATCTTAGAGATTAATTTTAAAACAAAATGTCTTTTTAATATAACATTCAAGAAAGAAATATAGATATATATTTATATATTTTTTATAATAAAAATAGTTTGACCAATAATAAAATTAAACCCATGAAAACCATAAGCATATAATTAAAATTTGAAACAAAAACCCCAATTACATAAAATTTAAATATTTTAAGCTATATATATATATAAATTCATATATATGTATATAAAGGTATATCATTGTAAAACAACATAATTTGTTCAAAAATAATTAAACCCTTACAAACTATAGGTTTTTGAAATAAAAATTTCAATAAAAACCATTTTCATATATTTTTTAAAAATAAATAATCATATATGTACATATATACATATATAAACACATATATGTAATATATATACACATATATATGCAAATCCCTATAAAAATAATAATAATTTTATGTAATAAAATAAACCCTTACATGTTTTTTGATCAAACAATGTACAAGAGATACTGGAAATTAGAGTAGAGAAAACATTGGGAACATTGGAGGGTTAGTGTTTGGAATTATTGGATATGAAAATGGCTCTTTATAAACTGAAAATAATACAATATATTATTTAATCAATTAATGGATTTAATCTTTATGAAAATATGAAAACAAGATCGGTTGATTATATTTAATTTTATATTTATTTTAATTACTTACTGAGGAAGCCATGTCTGATGATAATAATGAAACAAATCAATGATTGGGTTTTATTTGTTTACATTTGATCATGTCATTTTAGAAGAAAAATTGTCTGATATGGGAAATGAGTGAGGGTGACATCGACGATGGAGAGAAAGTTGAATCCTACTAGTTAGTGGTAGACAAAAATGGTTGTGATGAACAGTAGAAGGAGGAGGGTGATCGGGTGTCAACGATGAAGGGGATTCGTCGGCAATGGTCCTGGATGTGGTGGTTTCTAGTAGAGGATGATAGTGTGGGACCTCCGACGTGTTTTGGGTATAGTAGGTCAATGGTGGTGGTTATGCTGGGTTCACATCGACCGGGGGTTTCAGTCGCCGGTTGAGGAAGATAACACCGCAAAAAATGGTTCTATTATTTTAATATTAATTATAATTTTAAATCTTATTTTAAATTTTTTTAACAAGATTTGAAGGCTATATATATATATATTATAAAATCATAATTAATGTTTATTAATAATTTATTTTTTAAATATGATATCTTTCAAAAACAAATAAAAATAAACAAACTTAACATTGATTATGTTGGTCGGAGTGGATACTCAAGAGGGGGGTGAATTGAGTTCCAATTAAAATTTCTGTTTTAAAAACTTTGTTTTAATAACCCCCAAATAAAATACTGAATTAAACTGTAGTGAATTTTTATCAAAGAAAAGGTTCGGTTGGGTTCTCAAGGGATTGATTATTTCCCAGTTAATCAAAACAGAAGAGTTGATTAACTTTTGAAACAAACGTACTGGTTTACAGCTAATATAAAAACTTGCGAGTTTAATTATCAAAATGACTTTAAAATAGATTTGGTTTTAAAGTAATTAGCAGTGGAATAAAAAAGAATAACATTGAAAGATATAGCACAGTAGATATAACCAAGAGGTTCAGTCTCAAGACGAGACTTAGTCCTCTCTACACTTTATATATATTTGATCCACACCCTGGATCGGAGTTCACAACAGTTTACAACTGTCCAGGTCCAAGGCCTCTACCACTGTTATTCATGGGAAACAAAACAACAACAACCAGCTGTCCAGGTCACACACAACCTCTACCACTGCTATCGGTGGGAACAAAAAGGTGTAAGAGATTGAGTGAGGATCTACAGATCCTCCAGTTAAGTATAGGAGACTGTGTGTGTGTTAAAAACAGCAGATAACACACACTGCTCGAAATGTAAAATAATGAATCACAGAGCAGAGATGTAGAGTTTATAAATGGCTCTAGTGATTTCAATGAAGCCTTGGACTCCTTGAGTTTTATCATAAATGGTTCTGAGCCCTCTTCTGGTTTCTTGTCTGAAAAACAGAGTGTCTTCTACTTGGCATCCAGGATCAGAGATAGTGAAAAATGTAGTCGATGAAGTTCATCAATGTGCTTGTGAATGTACAGAACTATTCTTGAGTAAGCTTGAGTGTGTATGAGGTTCTGTGTCTTCTGCAACTATCTCATCCACCACTCTTTTTGTACTCATATGTTTCTCGTCGTGTATTTTCACCAACAGGGACTTCTTGTATTTATGGCATGAGCTCCAGCAAAAGAAATGATTTCTTTTTTCAGGTATGAGGTATGGTTCCCTGACATCCAATAACCATCATTAAATAAATGACAGAGCATTAAAATATTCCTAATATGACCATTTTTTAGATTAAATAAAGAGAAATAAATTCAAACAGCTGTTTATGAATATTGGTGAGTCAAGTGATCGGTAGGTCATCAACATCAGCATCGGTGGCTAGACATTGATGTGCCATGATCGGTGACTCAGATGATTAGCATCGGTGTGTCCTGATCAGCATCAGTGTGTCATGATCGGTGACTCATTTGATCAGCATCGGTGTGTCATGATCAGGGACTCGTTTGACCATCATCGGTGTGTCATGATCGGTGACTCATTTGATGAGTATCGGTGTGTCATGATCGGTGACTCATTTGATCAGCATCGGTGTGTCATGATCGGTGATTCATTTGATCAGCATCGGTGAGACAGTTGTCTTTTGATATGGATCGGTGCGACCATTGTCTTATGATATGGATCGGTGCGACCATTGTCCTTTGATATGGATCGGTGCGACCGTTGTCTTAACAGAACACAAAGTGTCTGTTTGATCCAGAAGACTTCCAGAATACTTGTAAATCAATAGAAAGTGCAAATAAAAACATTATCCAACCAATAAAAATAGATTCACTAAGAGATTGTGATTATGTATATGAGAAATCCTACCAGATTAATTAACGATGATTTGTGATTATTAAAATAGCAATGATAGGAAGAATTCAACAATCTTCTAGAGGGATCAACAGATTAAATGATGTAACATAGTTTTTCTAAAATTTATTTCATATCATTATTTATTTAAATTATAATTTATTGATTAATTACAAAAAAAATTGGGGATATTACATTGATCCCTGTCTCATAAACATGTACATGGGAAAATTCAAATTGTTTAAATCCTGAAATCTCAACAAACATTGGATATCCTCAAGGTTTAATATAGACACAACCAACACCAAAAATTATGCATTTACACCCTATGAGACACACCCATCCCTCAAGGGTGTTCATCTTCCACCCTTGGGACAAACATATGCAAACCCTCAAGTGTTATCATCTTCTACACTAGGACATAATTAACCAAACCTTCAAGTGTGATCATCTTTCCCCAAGGAACACATTTAACTAATACCTCTAGTGTGATCATCACGTACTTATGAAAACACTTAACAACCGAAACATCCCTACAAGATATTAATACAATGACCAAACTCTAATCTTTTCCATATACAATAAATTTGGGATACCATGTGAAAAAATCCTCTGATGTCTAACACCCTTGGTGCCAACTACCCCATGACAAATATAGGATTACTTTGGATCCTTTCCTAAGACACCTCATATGAGATATTACCATGAACCTAATTGTTGTATAATTTATGGGTTCCTAATATGACTAATTTCAAAAAATAGTCATACTTGGACAATGTTACAATCTAATCCAACCACATGTTGCAACCACATCGATGTAGAAGAAATGAAATTAACTAATATATTCCTCTAGATTGTGTCATGAATGAGTTTCAAGAACATGAAAAAAAATATTAGGATGAACTAGAATATGTAGTGAGTTACAATGATTAATCCATTGAAGTAGGAATTGACATCCCTTAGTTCTATTTTTATAGAGTATCCAACATCACCTACCCTTATAATGGAGGTCGCTCACATTTGGAATGAAAAAATGTGAGGAAAGAATAGAATGTCACACATACATAAAGAAACCCATCATAAAAATATACCTTAATATAAATACCACATATTTTTAAGTATGAAAAATTTAGTGCATTAAGTATCTCATAAGAATAAATTCTTTAAATTGTCAGTTTAGAAGAATGAGTCGAATTTTTAACTGATAATGTAACATAATCTTCATTTTTTGTTTATTATTTTGTACCACGTGAACTTGTTTACAAGGTTTCAAAATATAAATCATAGTTTTCTAAAATAGATACATTTTAATTCATATTTACTGATTTAGTACCATAATATCTGAATTTTTAATGGGACTAGATTTTCTATTTCCAAGTGAAAAAGTGTAACAAGAATTTTTCAGTGGAGAAATAGAAAATAAATTATATTTAATAAGTCATAAAAAAATGTATTATACAAATAAATTAAAAATTGTTGTAAAAATTATCCAAAATCATTTATGGATTCAACAATATGTGATTTTATATTTCCCAAAAAGCTAAATTTGTTAGCATCACATGGATTAATGATCACTAGAAAACAGTACAGAGACACAATTATGTGAGTTTAGTACTGAAATATTCATACTAAGCCAATTTAGGTATAAAAGTCCAATTGAATTTGGAAAAAACCAAATTGATAAGTGTATATTTTGTTACATTCTAGTTAAAGTGTTTAAGAAACACTTTCATCATGAATCTAGTTTTCTTATAAATGTTACATGTAACTACCAAATCATGTTTCATTTTCTTTCTTACCACACCTTTTGTTCCTATTTCCCCCATTCCATCTTTAGTACTGATTTCTCATTGATCAATTTAAGTATGTGTTGGTCTATGTGATTATATCAAGAGGGGGTGAATTGAGTAAATAATAAATTTTCTATTTAAAACATGTTGAAATAAAATATCTAAATTCATTTAAATACGCCCATTTAATCAGAGAATACATTTTAATATAATTTTTATATTTAAAAATATTTCTCAAAGCTAGATTAGGACTTAGTTGAAAAAATATATGAAATTATATTAACTTTTGAAATTTATTTGCTTATATAAAAATTTATATAAACACTATTTAAGAATAATTATCAATGTATGAGTTTTGTTTACACATTAAATATAAATATGTCCTAGTTTTTGAAAAGAATAAAATAAAACAAAAATAAATATAAGAAACAAGGGGTTTAGTCCTAAGTGGAGAACTTATCCACTCTACAAGGAAATAACATGATGTTAAGTAGATTATTATAACTAATAATGTAATACACAAACAAGATTAGACATGAAAACAACAGAACAAGATAACTAAGCTCCATGACTCTTCCACATTTAAAGATAGAAATAAACACAACACCTCAGGACATGTAGGGATATCTTCCACAATGAACATTGGTAAAAATTTAAAAATAGATGTAGATAATATCATGTATACACCAGTTTAGGCATAAGAGTTATTGAGTGTAGATATAAAGATCAATACAACACACTACTCAATTGTACAAAAAAACAAAGAGATAAAATAATTTGAGATATATAAATGAAGTACCCCTTGGGTTGTAATTCTCCAAATTCTCTAGTGTCCTCAGGTTTGGCTTGGTGAGGATCTTGAATAGTTTCTCAAAGTGATTCATAAAAACATAGTGTCACAAAGATCACTTTTTTATTTATAGGAAAGTATAAAGATCATTTGTGAAATCCACTGTTTCATAATCAAATGAACTTGTATGAGTTCAATTTATAAGTCTTGCATCCAAAAAAATTTCATTGACACACGAGGGAGTCCTTTAGAAAAATATAGCACTACAGTTTCAAAAACTATTTGAGGAATAATCATAATGAATTCTTGGATCCTCATGCTAACTCTAACTTCTGATAAATGAGTAATTACAATGGTTAAGAAATAATATTTAAATAAACCCACTTTATTAACTCCAATAAACAGGACACAAGAATAACATAAATAAAATCAATGAGAAAAAAATGGAAGTAAAGGATGACAATAGATCATATTAGATAACAAAAAAGAACAATGGTAGAAATATAATGTTGGAACGGTGCTATGATATAATTCAGATGATGGTATATGATTATGGAAGTAGATCATATGATGGTATCTGGTTTTATGGTAGCACATGTGGTGGTAGAAAATACTGTATATCGTAGTGTTCTAGAGGTGGCACAACTCTGGTGGTGGAACTACTAATGATTGTAGCACTATAAGGGTAGAAACACTCTAGTGGTAGATGATTTCTGGTGGTGGAAAATCTCTTATAGTAGCAAAATAAAGACATTTAAACTCTAATAGTATAATCATAAGCATATGGTGGATGAATTGTTCTAACAATGTAACTTTTTTAACACTAAGACAATTTATCTTTCAAAATTATGCATTATTAAAATAATTAGTATCATAAAACATTAATCTCATAAAAAAATAACAATAATGATTTCTGATCATTAAAACAATGAGGTGCCTACAATCTCCCCATTTTGACGACCACAAATCATGTATTCTTATAAAACATGTACAAAATAAATTGAAGCATAACTGTAAGAATTTTAAGTAATGATATATTCGTGAAAATTCAAAAATATGAAGATATAATTTTAAATTAAATTGGAAAGAATATTTACAGGATTAGTGACTTAAAATAGAAATACTCAAAAACATTTAAAATTGGTATAACATGATGGAAATAAAAATTACAACTAAAGAATTAGGTTATCAATTGAATCATAAGATAAGTTTGATATCAAGGTGAAATGTGATGTTAAATACAAAAAATAAAAATTCCATAAATATTCTCCCTCTTTTGAGATTATGAAAAATATAAAACAGGAATCCATAAATTGAAAAAATAATGAGATGAATAAGAACAGATAAATTACATTAAGTAAAAATTATAGGGTATTACCGTAAAAAAGAAATATATTGATAGCATAAAAATGTACCTATCGAATATTGGTTCTCATTCAAATAATTTTCATGTTGGGTGGGAAGAGTAGCAGGTCCCTTGACTTTTCTAGAGGAAAAAGGAACTGATGTAGAGGCTGGGGTAGATGAGTTGGTCTAAGGCAGCTCTCGGATCACCACTTGTCTAAGATTTTGGGATGCTTCAACTGGGGACATATTGAATGGATGATACTGTGGAGGTAGTGGATTTGAGAAAGGGAAACTATGAAAATTGGCATGGGAATCACCTCTACTGACACCACTGTATTAGTATATTTGTTTATTAAAGTCTTAATGAAATTCAATAAGTCTATAATAATGTTCCATGATCTCTCCATAAAAATAATTAAATCCTTCTTATCTTCCACGAACAATTGGAGCCGAAGTGTCATAACCTTGAGCTGGTATAATTGTTCCTTGAAATACCTTGTAACATGTGACTTCCTTAGTTTTTCATCCAAAAAAATAAATTGAGAATTCAACTAATTCTTGGTATATACCATAGAGATATAGTTTTTAATGACCTTATTGAAGGTTTCTCAATAAATTTTGGATACATTTGAACACTCTCTTACAATTTAATACATATGATCACCAAGTTTCCAAATTTTCCTTAAGTGGTCCTAGTGAGGGGTGTGGATATCACCCATAATATCAAACAACTCCCCTCTAACTACAGATCTGATCACATTAGAATACAAAAAGGTGGAAGGAGGTAGAGCACCAGATTAAGAATCAATAGCTATTAAAGACTCTAATATCCCCCAAAAAACATCCATACTTCTAGAAAAAGAGGTCATCATGTCCTCCATAACTGAAGGTATGACCTCTGTCTCACTTGAAAATGCCATATTTTCAATTTATTCTTCCCCAATATGAAAAATATGTTTGTGTAGAATGGGGTGAACAACCAACTCAAAAATAAGTCTTACATCAGGTTTATTAAGCTTAGTGATTGGAGGTTCCTGTGATCTGAAAATACCATTTGAATCAGAAAAAACATCTCCTTAAAAGTCTTTAAATCATCTATAGAAACAGTATATGACGTTACTAGGGAAGAACCTATCTCAGTATTGGAAAAAAAATCCTCAATATTATCTATTATAGAAATTTCATCTGAAGGAAAGTCCTAAATATCACCATCATGATTAATATACTATACTATAAATACTTTAGGATCTGATACTACTCCAAATGAAATAGTAGGCCAACCTTATTCTCATGGAATGATATGGTCATCACCACTTCTATACTAATTTTAATTTGAATAAGTATAACGACCCATACTTTACAAACATTGTTATTACATCAGAATTGAACAATACTTATTACAACATATAACAAAACCATGAAAGGACTGTATAGGTATAGTGTATTTAGAAACTCGGAAACATAAACAACTGGTTTATAAAGCATCTGCAATGGCTCCTGTTTATTTCATCATATCTAGAGTCCCCTTTGGAATATCTTACTTAATAAACTTTTTCCTGACCTGGGGAAAATAAAACATACAAAAGGGTGAGTTCAAATGTTCAGTATGGGTAAACGAAGGAAATATCAATCACATCATATTCATAAGAAAATAACATTTTGAAAATATTATCTTGAGAAAGAGATCATAATATCATGACGTGGGATAAATCATAGTAGTGAAATGTAATCCCAATAATCATAACTTAAAACATGAAACTTTGTGGAATACACACATAATCATAGAAAATCATTTCTTATTAGTCAAGACTCTTTGCCAAGACTATCATAGTGGACATAGACCATTTTTGAACTGAGTTCACTCCTCGTTCCAGACCCGTATCACTGAACCAGATTCACTTTCAGTTCCTACAATGTATATCTCATGAGATATAAATATTTACCTAATTCATTGGAGGGAGATATAGGTCCCACCCATCTCATCATGAAACCATTCTTATGTGTGCTACAGAATCATAAATCATACATCATAGCATAACCCATGTAATAAAAATGGGATTCTTAAACATCATGACGTCATAACACAATCCATATAACATAAAAGGACTTCATAAAAATAATTTCATTATTACATAATAAAATCAATCTAATAATAGGGATAGAAATAGAACCCTATATTATCTTATAAGGAAAATAATTTTGATAAAACACTTGAACTCAGTTCTTGAGGAAAATATCCTTTCTTCTTCAAAATCATTTTTTTCCAAAATGACATGTAATTTTATAAGAAATGAATTTTTTTGAAAATAATCCTGAAATCATGCAAAGGAATCTTCATGTAAATAAGTCGTTTTGAAACCGTAAAAATCTGTTCATTCCATATAAGTTAAAAAAACATTCTCCCTGTACTTTTGATGGAAAGTCAAAATGTACCTCGTATGGTAAACAGAAGAAATATTCCATCCATACAATGTGTTAAAAGTAAAAAAATGGTAAAAATGACTTTAAACATACATGGAAGAATTGTAAACACTTTATGAAAACATTTTATAAAACAAGGACATGGATGATAAATTTAACCCCAGTAAATACTTAAGTATAAGCAATCACGGATAAAAATGAAATTGGAAAATTATCCCATACCTTAGGTCCGATATCCTTTGTACATATCCGAACCTCCTATATAATGATTTAAATAATTTCATTGACTTATTCCTGAATCATAGTCATTATTATGATATCATATATGGTCATATTCTTATCTATTTATTAATAATATTTCATTGCTACTTGTTATTCGGGTGTTCATTGTTTTATGTTCTTATGCGTGTTTTGTCGAATAAATTCTTATTCCACTTTTTAGATTATAGATATATCATTTACCGAATGGTATTAGTACAATATATATCATATACATTCATTAAATTCATTTATATAATCATTATTTAATGAAGATCATGTAGAACGAGTCGCATCACATCGTGGAGACGGTAGGCCGTACGTACGCACGAGTGATGATATCGTTCCCATAATTATATGAATGGAATTGGATTTAATGATATAATATCTCATAATAATTATAATTATATAATAATCATATACAGTTATTCTTTACACCATTATACCCATCCATGTAAGGTGGTGGTGGAAAACAGATTACGCCACAGCGTGGAGACGATATTTTGTACGTACGCATGCGCGGTGATTTCGTTTTCCGTAGGATGGATAGAAGGTGAAATTGGGTTGTTTTATATTTATAAAAACATATCAGTATATTATTGATACTGATGTTATTACTTTATAATGAAACAAAAAAATAAGAGGATGTAGAAGAAGAAATAAACTTGAAAGAATCGGTAGAAGAGATTACCTCTTCCTTGACATGCCTATTTTAAACTTCCTCTTAGGGCACTAGAGTTAGAATTTTAAGAAGACCAGAACCTCTATGATATAACTAGAGATGTTTATAAGAGAAATGGGTAGGTTTGGCTGAGATTGAAGGCTCAAAATTGTGTGAAGATGAAAGGGAGGAAGTTCCCTTTTTTAATGGAGGAGAGGGGTACTTTTGAAAACCTAAAAATATTAATTTATAATTCATTCAAACCCCAGATAGAAACTTCCAAAATGACTCAAATACGAATATTAGATGATATATGGTTGTAATCTCATCAACCAGTAAAATTTAGACATGTTGGTAATTTATTTTAAACATTATCAACTTGATTTATCTTTATTTATTCTATTTAATTTAATTTGTCGTAATAATATTCCAAATTTTAAATTTTTATAAATAATTACTTATGTGCAGTGAATTATCCATAATTGGATACTTTATAAAATTTTTGACAATATAAATATAAATTTATTAATTTTAAATACTTTTGTGATTTTTAAACAATTTTATAATATGTTATTTTTATAAAATAACAATACTGTCAATTTTGACACTATTAATTTATTTGAATTTAAATAAAATATAAACAGAAGATATGTTCTAACTAAAAGATTTAATAGATTCATAACATTTCATATTTATCTATAAAATTAGTGGATCACATTAAATAGTTCATATAATAATTATTTTAATATTTTTGAAACCATTTATTTGATATTTTAAGCAATAAAATAATTTCGACATAACTATTGTGTCATCATTAATGATAATTATCTAATCCCTAAAAATTATAATTAAATTCCCCTGATGTAGATAATTTTAATTGATTTATAGAGACTATTCATGTTCAATGTTTCATGATGTTTATTAATAAATTAAAATTATTACACTTATAAGATATAAGAGAGTGACATGTTGTCACTTTCTTTGGTTTTAATTATAATTATATCATTTTCTTTGTCAATAGTCCATAAAACGAATCCATTCTGACCCTTTGGTGATATTGGTCGACTTTTATTCATCCAATAGAATTTTGGCAGGTGTTAGGGTAATTTTATAATCTTATTTTTACCCTCAATTACCAGATTTACCATTAACTATAGTAAATAAAAATTATCGTAGTTACTATTCAAAATGTCAAAAAAAAGGAAACTATTAACATAATTTGGACCCACTAAATCCAATTATGGAGTCCATTTTCTAAAATTCAAAACACATATTTTTAAGTAAATAATTTAATATTAATCTCATTGTTAAGAAAACATCTTTTAAAAGTTAAAACATTGTCAATGATTTGAAATGTTTTTACCAATGAGTTCAATGTAAAATTAATGGTAATGACATAAATTATATTAAATGGTAAAAATATATTCTATTTAAAATTTAAAACCATTAAATTTTATCATTTAACTATATAAATTATCTTGATGAAAAAGTTGTTTTTAAGAAAAATTTAGCGTATTTTTACTATTCATCAAAATATGAAAGTTATCAGAAAAGTATAAAAAATTTATCCAACGTAAATTTTTATATCCTGATTCAAAAGATAAAGTTTATTTTGTAAAATTTAACTTATAAAATTGTCAAAAATTATATTGAAAATGGGTGCGCCATCAAATGGCGGTAAAACTGCATTTTTTGAAAAATACTTCTTTTATCCAAAAAATTGATTTTGTTTTCATAGTTCATTATAGAAAATGTGTAAGTTGGATTATAATTTAATAAAATTCAAGATTCGGTCAATAAAATTCTTAACAGCTAGTTCATAATATTGTAATAATATATCATTGTTTAGTGAAACTCGGTATTTCATACAACACAAGCTATCGAGGAAGGTTTCTCTTGCGTGTAACGGAAGCGAAGTCAGTGTTGTGTGTAGTGAAAGATTCCCATGGTGTTGCGTATAAATAAAGACATTAAAAATAAATATTTCTCATAAAATTATAGGGTGTTACAATAATAAAGTCTAATAAACTTGTAACTAGGTGAAGGATCCCCCTTAGATGATACCTCATCCTCTACTAAGGCATAGATACATTGAACATATCTCCGATCTTTATATAATTATCTAACTTAGTTGGACATTGAGTAGTCTAGTCCAAGATGGATAAACCCATGTAACTTATCACATTCATCAAAAGCTTCCATATCCACTGTAGAACGATTAAAATCATCTGGATCAACTCTTTGATAGATAAAATATGGGGATTCCTCCCCCTCATTAGATTTCCTCAGCTCACCTCTCGTAGAGTTAGCATCACTTTGTAGCTAAACTAAACCATCTCTCCACGAACACATATATTGGTGAACCACGTTTATCGATAGACTAAATTAAGAAAATAGTATAATGACGACATCATTGATCTTCCACAACATCATCTACATAATAATGATTAGGTCCATCACTACCACTGTTCTCATCATTATCTCTATCATCACCATAAACATTATTATCTCTATTATCATCATAAATAAACTTACACAACTTCGTTATAATACTTAGAATAACTCATGATCTATTCATATTCTGAGAATTTGGTCTAATTATCTTCACCATCATCTCTTTCCATTAAGAGACTATCTCTGAGAGGTAGAGGGATGGGATGACTATAATATCCATAAGACATTACCCAGATGTTAGGTATATATAGATCACTTCCCTTTTCAATAATTGTCACCACATTCTCTTCATCAACAACCCCATCAATGTTTTCATTGTCATTAGAATAAATTAATTTCTCCTTTGGCTCCAATATAGGTTTCACTATATTCCTAGGACTAGTAGGATTTTCAATAGGATTAAAAATCTCATAAATATTTTCACTAGCATCAACCCACTTTTTCATCCATGGATTCCAAGTCACTTTCATATTTATCCAAGTAATATCAAAAAATAAGAAACCACAAAACATCAGTAAAACTTTCTCCTCCTCATAAAGTAAGCCTTTGGAATCACGCATGGATGTAATAATATTATAGTAAAAGAGAGAATTTTACCTGGAATGTATGTAATGTTTGAAGCATACGGTCAATGATTTCCTCTAGGGACCATGGGCCATGTAATACTTATGCCTATGAACCTTGTAAGGGTTCCACCTCACACCTTTAAAGGTTGATTATAAAAATCAATAAAAAATGAATGCCTTCAGGCTAATAGAGGGGGACAACATATGATAAATGAACTTAAATAGATGTTTTACTTCTCTAGAAAGCTCAGTAGTAGTGGGGCTTCTCAAAGTACTGTATCTAGTCAGCACCAATTAATAATTCACATTAATAAACTACTTACATTTTTTAGGAATATATTTTTAATAGTAATAACAAACTCTTTAATGATGATCATTTATGCATATTTCCCATTATTTTTAAGAAAAGATAATCACCTAACCATTTATATTGCTTCGAATCAAATCTTTCTTTTTTCCAAAACTAAATTCATCATATTTATAGAACTGATGAACCAACCTAGGACTGAATGTTATTTCATTTAAATAAAGCCATTTTATCCATAAATGGTTCTGGATCACATAAAACACAAATGAATTATTTGATTAAAACCATTCAGAATCTACTTTAATTTAGGAAATAACCATGTGATTTGCAAGTTGTGTGTTTCACAGATGGAAAATAGCTTGAATCAGTTCTCTTATAAATCTCTTTACAGGAATCGATACTTCTCTAGATGACTCTAAAGGGAATATAACTACCACCATTTCCATGAAACAATGGTTGAATCAAGGACACAAGAAAGATGATGGTCGAGAGAGAAAGGGAAGAAAAAATAGTTTGGAGAGAGCATGAATGAGTGAGAGAGTGGATCAAAATTATATTAAACTCCAAATTATATTAGTTAGGTATTTTAATGAAAAAAATATAATAAAATATAACTAATTAAATTGAAAAAATTTAATTGTAGAAAATTAGTGACGATACAAAAATAGAGTTTCAACAAATAAAAAAAGAAATATCGAAAGTCAGAACCCCAACAATAGCCCTTTCCAACGGTGGATCTTACCTATGGTGGATCATTAAAGTAGTAGATTATTCAAATAATGAATCATTAGAATAGTGGATCACCAATGGTGGATCACCAATGGTGGATCACCAATGGTGGATCACCAATGGTGGATCACCAATGGTAGATCATTCCAATCCTTGATCACCAATGGTGAATCATCAATTATAGAAAAGCAATTCTAGATCACCAATGACAGATCACCAGTAGTGGATCACAAATGGTGGCTTGTCCATTAGTGTCTTGTCCAATATTATCTTATCTAATAAAAGATCTTCTAAGATTAAAAACTAATAGAAATTTATCATACCTTTTTCATGTTGTAATTAGTTTAATCTTTCAGAACGCTACATTTTTTCAAAAAATATAAGCAGGTTGATGTAAAATTCCTATGAATTAAACAGTTATATCACCATTATGGAAATAGTATCTAAAAAAGTGATGTATTAAAAAATATTATTTTTTCTGGAATGATACACATGATTCGTATAAATTTGATCATACTTGTGTTGTCAAAATTTATATGGGTATGTTTGAATTGATATCTGTAGTCTATTAGAGTGTGTTTCGTCCACAAAATTTGTTCACAAAATCTCCCTATATCAATATACCCATCTTTAGCAGTAGAAAATGAAACTCAATTTGGCTTCTTACTACACCATGATACTATAGAATTTCCCAAAATATGAAATTTTCTAGAGGTGATTTTTTCTATATAAGTTGAAATCACAAAAAATCAAGATTGGAATAACTCACTATGTCAACTCTTGTCCTCTTGGGTAGATAAATCCTAAATAAGTTTTATATTTGAGGTATTTTAAAATTATTTTAAAAAATGTGAATGGGACTCTTTGGTGGTTACTTAAAAATATTCACACATACAAACACTTAATATAATATATGTTCAGATAGCAGTTAATTATAAAAATCTTCCGATCAAAACTCTATAATTGGTTTTGTCCATTGGCTTTATAGTTTCATCAAGATCTAGCATACAAGTGGTACTCATTTGAGTAGAACTACATTTAGTGTATTGAGAACCAAAATCAGTTAAAAGGTATTTATTGTTATTTAATCTTAAATTATTCCATATTTATTTGTAAAAATTTGAAAAACAATAAGAAATTTATGTTCACACATTGAAGTAATTTTAGATTCATTTATCATGATTTTTGAAAAACCAGAATACAAAGAATTTTTCGAAGACCCAAATATAATATCATCATCATAAAATTGAAAAACTATATGATATTTTTAAATTCATTTTATTAAAATAGTTTGATAAACTATTCCTTTTAGAAAACCATTGGAATTTAGAAAAGACTTAGGATCCCATTTTAAACCATATAATGTTTTTTTATTTGAAAACATGATTAGTAAAATAACGATTGTTGAAATAAATGGGGGTTTCTAATCCGAAAAATCCCAAACTATAAAAAAATTCCATAATACAATTTTTATATCCATTTGAAACATTTTGAAATCAAAATGTGCTATATATGAATAGAGTATTCCAATGGATTTAATACTAGCCTATAGTGAAAAGGTTTTCTCAATGTAAATATTATCTTCTTAACACTACCATTGTTCAAACAACTCATATTTATTTCTAAAAAAGGTGACTGAATCTTCAGCTTTGATTATAAACACCCACTTTTTACCCGTAGTAAAAAATTCATTACGTTTAACTACAAGTTTCCAAACATTATTCAGTTCAATTTTTTATGTTATTCTTTCATTTCTATCACTTTTAATTCATCATTAATTACACTATTGATGTTATTTGGTTCAAGTTATGAAAAAAATGCATTATGTTAAACTTGATTTCTAATAGAAGTATATGTCTGTGTAGCTATATCTAGGCTCCAACTATAACATCAAATGGATGGTATCTATGAGCCCTAACATATTTAGGAAAAGAAGGTTTGGACATATCATTTTCTTATTCCAGTTCCGGTTCAGGGTTTTGCTCAGAACCAGATGATTTTTCTTCTTATTTTAATGAATTTTTAGAAGTTTGGGCATTAATATTCATAATTTAAAGATCAAACTCTAGGATATATAACGGGGACTTAGGTCCATGTGAATGTTTTTAATCGAATTTTACATGAATATATTCTTTCACAATCTTGGTTCTTTTATTAAACACCCAATATAATTTACAAGATGTTGAATAAACAAGGAATATTCTTTCATCACTCTTGGAAGAAACTCTTTCAATATGATCCTTACTATTAAAAATTAAAAAATTACAATAAAAAAATAAAATAATTAACCTTTTTCACTATATTATTCCATAATTTGTAATGACTTTCATTTAAGAGTGGTCTGATTAAAACACTTGTAATTATATAACCAAATGTATTCAAAGTATCTTCCGAAAAATAAACAGTTATCCCATATTCATTAAACATAGTTTAGTAAATTTATTGAAGGGTCCTATTTCTTATTACTATAACACAATTATTCAATGGAGTCCTAAGAGCAACGACATTGTAATTATATCCATTTTTTTAGAAAAAATATTCAATGTGTATATTTTCAAATTCAAATCCATGATAAAATCTTAAGGTCATTATCCTATGTGCACTAATATTTTCTACACATTTGTATACTTGATAAAATAAGATTATGATTTACTCTCGTAAGCAAGAAATTATAACCTAGTGTATCTCGTGAAATCATCTACAATTACATAAGCATATTTCTACCCATTTATACTAGAAAATCCTGAAGGTCCAAACAAGTATATGTGAGTCAAATCTAGGGGTTGAGATGTTGAAACATCTTTATTTGATTTGAATTTTATCTTATGTTGTTTATTTTTACAACATGGGTTATAGAGTTTATAATTTTTGAATTATTGGTTAGGTATTTCATTGACTAACCATGTTCTATGGAGATTTATAAGTGAGTGGATATTGAAATGGTCTATAATATTATGTCAAATCCATGATTCATTATTAAAGGCACATAAAAAAATATTTTTCGCAAATAATGAATCTAAATTAACAACACAAACATTTTTATTTCTCAAATTGTAAAATGTAAATAATTTTTACAAAAAAAACATTTTAAGTATTTTTTTTAAAAAAATTACTTCAGAAAAATCATCAGATAGTTGTGAAATGATAATTATAATATAGTTTAAGATATATAAAAAATATAAAAATAAAAATAGTATTTGAATTAACAATTTGACTAATTCTAATAATTTTTCCATTGACATTATCACCAAAGTAACATGTCTACATTTCAATTATATAAAATTATTTAACCTTTAATAATATACATTCATGTGGACATAATAAGCACGACGCAAGTACCATGGTTTCTTACTAGATCTCTTCAAGTTGGTCCTCTATAAATCAAATTTTACACCAAAAATGGCTCTCATACCTAAATATTCTTACGTATAGAAATGATATTATTTAAATCTTTAAGAAACCATAATTCCTTAATAGGTTTCCTGTAATCATATTTTAATCATTTATAATTTAATAATTTTTAATGTGAAGATGAATAAAATCTTGTAGAATATTTTTTAGAACTTGAACTAGGAATATAACTATTCTTGACAATTCTCCTCAATATGGGTTGATATCCAAGTCTAGTAGTGTAAATAATAGTAGTACTCTTTCCATGAATTTGTGTGAGTGTATTTCTCTAAATAGTTATTATTTCAATGTCATTCATTTATTTAAAATTTGAAAATTTTAATTCATTATTTATCTTTAATAGTTGAGAAATTTTTCAATTTTTCAATACTAAGATGAGATTTAACTATAGCAATAAAAACATGTAGTTTTTTTAGAATTTTATATTTTCCCTTATCTTAATTAAATTTATCTACAAGAATGTTACTATATTCAAACATCTACTCATTATACATGTTTTCATAATTTTTTTCATCTCTATAATGATTAGAAATACGTATATGAGAACAATGGACTACATTATATGCCTTAGATGTGTTTTCTAAACAACACATTTTTTCTCAACCATGCTTATCCTTTTGGGTTGTGTCTCAATCAGTAGATATGTCCTTAAAAGTACTATAATTTACTTTATTGGTTTCTTGTATCTATTATCCTTATCATAATAATAATTTATGTATTTCAGATAAGTCAATTCATCTTTTACAATCCGTTTCTATTTAAATTCATAAAAATGGTTTCCTTTGGAGCATCATCTCTCTTCTAATCATTTCTAAAATTTTATCTATCATTATATTTACATTTATATCTAGGTCTCTAAGAGAACACCTTCTTCTTCATATAATTTGTTTAAATCTTCTCACTAGATGGTCCACCATTTCATCACTGTCAATAGTAAGTTCTTCATCATATGAACTGTCATCTTTAATTTTTCCTTTCTTTGAGGAAGTGGAATTGAAGGTGACAAATTTTCTTTTTGGTTTATCCTTTTCTTCACTGTTGACTTTGAGTTCTTCCTCATGCATTATCACTTTTTCAATCTTCTCTTTAATTGGTAACATTATAAGATAACATGATTTTATGATTGATACATAATTTACTATCTATCTTTTTGTAATACACCTCCGCTTGAACATCACTTGATCTTTATTAGAAACAAATTTCCCTGGTGAGTGCATTCTGTTCAAAATATCATTTAATCTAAGATAAATTTCAGATATAGTATCACCAATATTCATTTTAGAGGTATCATATTTAATTGTATAGGTATTTAAGATCATTTCTATAACATTATATTTTCCCTTATGATAAAATGCCAAAGTGTACCAAATTTCAAAAGAAGTTCTATATACATATTTTTTTTTAAATTCCTGATCACACAAAATTGAGTACAAAGCATTCTTAGCATCATAATTATTATTATATTAAGATTTATTATAATAAATCCAAGAAACTATAAAATTTTGATATAATTCATATTTATCTTCAATTACTATCCATATTCCAAAATCCATATCCTCAATATGAAATTTAATTTAATTTTTCCACAGATCATAATTAATGTCATTAAAATAAGAAGGTTTGTTTGTAGAAGATTATTCTTTCCTATTAGAATAAATAATTAAATTTATAAATAAAAACAATCTATGATATTTAGAAGACAAAAAAAATCATAGTTGATTTTTTTGGGAAACTTTTTATACCAAATGTTGGTTGCATTGATTAAGTCAAAAGAGTTTGGGTTAATTGAATACCTCTATTTTTTTTGTTCAAAACATGTCTAAATAAAATCTCCCTATATATTTAGGAAACCCCAATTAATAAAAATAGTAGTTTAATATAAGATTGATTTTTTAAAATATATCTTAAAGCATGAATAGTTATCAATGAAAACAATATATGAAAGTACATTAACATTTGAAATAGATTTACTTAAACGAATCCTTATATAAATAATAGTTAATAATTACTATCAAAGTATAGTTTTTTTATAAATTAAATAAATATTCATTATAATATTTGACATTGAGAAAACAAATTGTAAAGACAGAAAATAATAAACAAGGGGTTCAATCTCAAGATGAGACATAGCCCCCTCTAAGTGAAATCAACTACATCCAAGCAGTTTATTATTACTAATGGTATGATCCACAAATGGAATTCAGTATAAAAACAAAGAAAACATACTTTTTAGTATGAATGGAAGGATATAGATATTTTATATACTCCACTATTTCATAGTATAATGAACTTTTTTGAGTGAAGTGTATAATCCATGCATCGATACCATTAACATTAACCCGTGAGGGAGTCCATTGGGAATATATAGAATTGAAGATCCGAATAACCTTTAAAGAATAATCCTATAGAACTTATGGATCTTTATAATGAACCTTTGACTTCCATTCAATGAGTATATGGAATGGTTTATGAAGGATATTTAAATTTACCCACTTCATTAATTCACATAAATATTTCGTTGGAAGATTTTAATTAAAATGTTATAGAATAGTAATGGTATAAAAGGATTATGGTATATAATATCTGATGATAGCAATGAACAATGATAGAAAGATGATATTGGCACAATCCAATGGTAGCATAAGGATGGTGGTGGCAGATTCTTGTGGTTTCTTATCTGACAGTAGTCGGTTTGGAGATAAATCATCAGATTGTAGTAAATTATGGTTGTGAAGAGTCCTATTGGTGGTATGCCCAGGGGTATCAAGATGTTGATGGTTGCAAGACCTTAGCGGTATCATAATTCTAGAAGTAAAAAATATTTGGAAGTAGTATACTTTTGAGGATATCACACTTTTGATGGTATCATAAGCTGAAATTGGGAGAATTGTACTAACATTGGAAAATTTCAATAATTAGAAATTTTTATTCAAAAGTATATTTGATAAAACAATATACCATCATAAAACATTAAGCTCATCAAAAACATAATAATCATGATTTTTGAGAAATAAAACAAGGAGGATCCAATAGTATGATTTTATTTCATGCAACCATACTAAAATAAATAATTAGTAATCAATTCATTATGTGTCAACTTCAACTTATTGGTATTATAACTCACTTGAAATTTAATGTATTGTGTGTGAATAGAAATAACATCCAAATGATTGAGTATGTCTTCATAATGCTCTAAGATTTTCTCATTATGTTTCCAATCAATATCATAAATCTCAATGATGAAATATCTTATATTTTCATTTACATTATACTTTATTGAAATATTTTATGCAAAGTGTAACTTATTTCATCCATTTCACTTTTATATAATAATCAAGAGTGTTTAGAACTCCTTATAATCAGTTAAATTTAGAATAACTCCCCAATTTTTTTTTGAATTATGTGCTTCATGATCATGAAACTGAAGTGATAAAAAAATTACCATTTCCCTATGTCCCTTTTATCCTTAGTGTAATATTCATCTATAGGAGGAAGAGAACATTCTATTCTTAAATATATGTTAATATCGATGAAATTAAATACTATCAAGACAATATAATTTGTGGAATTGAAATTTGTGCCATTAATTATTGGGTGAGAATAAATATTTGGGGATATAAAATATGAGAAAGATAATGATTCCAAACAATCAAACCCTATTCCATGGAAATTAATTCATATATATCATGTATATATCCATTCAAGAATATTTTTATTATAATTAATTCCATGGAAATGAAAGAGGGTTTGATTGTTTGGAATCGTTATCTTTATCATATTTTATATGATGATAGGTCTTGAAAACTAAGAAATAAAATTCAATTTAGGTCCATAGACACTATAGTTACTGTTTCATTAAAATTTAAATTAAAAATATATAAACTCTATTAAATTTTTCAATGATATTCTATAAATTTATGACCTATATGCATTAATTATTAGAATTCACTAATATAAATTAAGATAACTTTATTATCCTTATAAAACTGAAAACCCATAATATAATTATATTAATATGTAAACCCATAAAAATAATTATTTTATTTGAAAAATATATCATTACAGCAATGAATATCCTTGATAATGTCTTGGGTTCAATATTTTAATAGAGTATGATGGTCTGAAAAAATAAATATGAATGAAAATTTTAAGTCTTTTTTATAGATCTGGTCCTTTCATCCTATTATTCTTGTATTAGATTTTATTTTTAAAAAATAAACAATATTTAGAAGACATATATTCTCTAAAATGGAAATTAATTCATATATATCATGTATATATCCATTCAAGAATATTTTTATTATAATTAATTTCTAAATCATAAATGAATGTATCCAATTGAATAAAATTATTATATAATTTTATTATCATAAAAATATGTATTCAATGAACCAATAACAAATAATTTGATTTATTTATTTATTATACCCTTAATTTATAATTCTAATATATATTAAACTTAAGGGAAAAAAAATATGTTTTATATTTTTTTGTATATTAAAATATATTGTTAATAAATTATTAATAATCAATTTAATTGGGTTCTTATTTAGGATATCCTAGTACTACTATACGAACCCTACCTATAAATTAATTTGTATTTGAATTCACATAAAAAACCCTATAAAAAATTAATAAATCACTTCCTCAATATAATAAAACTATATATAAAACCTAATTAATGAATACATATTTTCATACATATATATAATGTGAGCCTTATGTTTGGATTACTTTTGAAGATAATGAATAATAACCCTTAATGTCATTCCAAGTCAATTTATTCTCTCATGTGCCTCATTTTTTTGCCTTTTAAACTGATGGGTCTCCGATTACATTCCATAAAAATAAATCATTGCAATGTTTAAAAAAATATAAAAATATTATAAATATAATATTGGTAATTTATGTATTACTATTAAAATTTAAAACATTATTAATAAGTAAATTTTGAAACTTATTTAGTATGAGTTCCACTTAAAAATTTAAACCAAAATATGTTTTTAACTCATTGGGATGAAAATGAGTACCTATCCAAAGGCTGTCCAACCTTACCTGACTCGATTATATCTCACTCAAGTCATGTTTTTCTATCACATGAAATACGTGCTTATATTCGTGTCCATATGTGAATACCTTTTATAAAATAAATAAAAATTAAAAATATATTTAAATCATAATTTTTTTTAATATTATAAAAAATATTATATTGTGGGTATGGTTTATAGTTCACCATAAAAACTATTTTAAAAACTTAAAATATTAATATTAATATATAATAAATTAGTTCTTTTTTCAGATGGGTTTAAACATTTTTATTTTAGTTTAGGCTAAAGTAACTCTATTTTTATGGGGTGGCATCATTTTCTAGGGTGCCTGAACCAGTTTCATCCCTAGAGCCAATTAGTAAAATAGTTTAAAAAAATTAATTACTGATAGGTATATTTTAAAATTTTAATTCATTTCATCCATTAAATAAGAAAATAATTTATATGTTTGACAATACCATTGCATTTTGAAATTTCAAAAAAAAAACATAACATTATTTTTTATTTAATCCTATATTATTCTTTTCCATTAAGTTATATTATTGATCATTATATTTTATTTCAAAAAAATGTCAAAACAAAATAAAAATCTTGATGCATCTAGAAATATATTTGTGCAGTAATTTTTTACACATTTTTTATTTATAGAAAAATAAAATAAAATATAATCAATTTACTCATGAAAAACTAAACATTTTATAAAATATTATATTTATATTAATATAATATGTAAAATGTGAAAATATATGGTTTTCAGTAAATATTATTGTATGTCTCTATTTTTATAATTACATATTATTATGAGATTAATTTATATATTTATTTGAATTTTTATCCATCATCTATAAGGATATTGATTGATTTACTAAAGATCATATCACACATAATGATATGAACAATCATAACTTTCATAACATATGTCACGTAATTTGTTATGTGAGTCCTCATATAGACTAAATTATATTCTTCCATGTATAATATAATTCTTTTGAAATACACTTCATTATACTATATGTCACCCACTAACCATGGAAACTCTTTTAGTTTCTTCCTTTCTTGACATTAGATCATTTTTTGAGATTAAAGTAGAGTTCCAAATTTGAGTTTTCATGTTTTGAATGTTCCAGGTGAGTTTGTTTTCCATTTCAAAATTTGAGTGCATGGTTTGGGAGTTAATTGTACGGACTGTTGAGGCTGAGGGTGTTTTCAATTCAAATTGATCTTGCACACATTGACTTTCAGGGTTTGAGCAAGGCTTGGACTAAATCATACGGGGCCTGGGATAAACCAAGCAACATTGTTTTTGTTTCAAGGGGCATGACACATGGCTTATGCATGGTTAGGGGAACCCATGCGACAACTATGAGTGGGGTTATGTAGTTTTGGTTGTGGCATTTGGAATGGTTGTCTTATAATTTCCCAAACCGTGTGGCCAAGCCATGCGATGTTCCCATCTACTCAACTAGGGTACGCATAGTTAGTTCATGGGTTTTCAAACTGGGAAACCACACTATGTGAGTTTCCTAGGTTATTAAATGTGTGAAATTCATATATTTTCTCCCTTGTTTTTACCCTATTTCAGGATTTAATCCTCTTTATCAACCTAGTTTCATAAAGGGACTCAATGAAACCCTCCTCCCTTGGTCCCCTTCCTCTGTTGAAGCCCCTTGAAAGTTCCTATGTTTGTTTACATTGGATTTTTGGTAAAATTCCATCTCTCCCTCATTCAATCTAGATTACTTATTATTTATTTGGTGGGATCTATATTGGATGAACCCTAAGGACTGAGATTAATGGATGGGTTGTTTTTCAACGATGTTAGGGTGTGGAAATTGTCTATTGAGGTCGGTTCTTGCTTCTCCCGATGTTTCATTTCACTACATCTTGTTGAGGTAGGTGTTTCTATCAATTCTCTTTCTAGAACATTCGGTTTGATTTCCACGTGTCTCTAAATAATTTATAAATGTGTTTTTCATGCTTATTATGTGTTGTTTAGGTTTGGTATAGTGTTTTCTTATTTGAAACAATTAGTGGAAGTTGTTTTTAGAAGGATTATTTAATTGTTTTTATATATATATATATATATTCACACAGGGTATTTGAAAAAATTTCAATTGATCCTTTAAAGTGAAATTGGGTTATTTAAATTATGTTTTATCTTGGTTATGTTTCATTAATGTGGTTGGGTTTTGAATTAGGTGTCGTATGTGGGAATTAGTGACTTTTATGGTTTGATTATTTTGTGTGGATTGCAGTTCTTGGGGGGTGAAGTATGAAATATTAATTAAAAAATGGTATTTGGATGTTTATTGGATACATTAAGAGACTCATTGGATGTTTTAACAACCATATGCGCATGAGTTTCACATATGAATGGAAAAACAAATGAAAATATCCATTGGGAATGATGGTTCCTTGAACCATGTTTTTTCAAAATATTTTCTACCATTTTCCTCTTTCTTTTCTCTTCTTCCACACCATGAATGGTTATTTCAAAATATGATTTAAAAAAAATATATTCTTGAATTCTAAATGGGGACTTATTGATTTGAGTGAATTTCAATGTTGTTTCAAATGTGTCCTCAAAGTATTGTCCCATTTGGAATTTTGTGACATGGCTTGGTTTTTAAAATGAGATAAATAATTGTTTGACATATTTTGTTAGTGTTATATGTTTTAATCTTGGTTTTTGACATGGAATTGGAAATGAAAGTTGATTTAAAAATGTAAGGCCTGGTGGGAACTTTCAGATGTTTTAGAGATATTTTTTGAAACTCATGTTATGTTAAGGCCCAGTTGGGACATTGGGGTATTATTGGAAAGTGTTTTAAGAATCAAATTCTATGACACACTGATTAGAATTTTTATATGAATTGAAATGTGAGAAATAAAAATATATGGTGTATCCTCTATGTTGTTGGTTATATCATTTGTGTTTGCAATGTTTAGTATAGGAAATCATGGTGGTAGTGCGTTTTAGTTGAACTACATGTGTGAGGACCTTCACATTCATAGAGTACTATTATCAAGGGTTTCATGGGCATCATCTTGACGGCCAAGTGATAGTTTCTTATAAACACCAATTATACGGGTTGGTATCCCCAATATTTGATGAGGCCAGGTGAGATGGGGCACTAGATTAGATTTTTTATATCGGCTAGTTGGTTATTGACTATGGAGTTGCACCATATCCTGACAGGTGAGTCCGAATTGTGTATGTCTAGGGATTAGTTTTAAAGATGTTTTTGAATTTACCATGATTCATTATCAGTGTGTTCTATTTAATTATTTTACATGTTGGATGTTATACCTTCTTCAATAGTTTCCCTTGTTTTTATCACGACCATTTTTATTATTTGGTACGAATTTGTAGTTGGGTTTTGGGTCTTGAACTAGGTTTTGTTAATGTAAAACTGGTTTAAAGAAAAAAGGTGTGTGTGTGGTGTTTTTAAATGGAATTTTTTGGAGACTTTGTTTGGTCCTTTAAATTTATTAAAAACCTATATTTTTAAATTTATTTTAAACCTATTTTTATGGAATATTTAGGGAATGGAAATTATTGGGCATGGTTGTGATTTAGTACTGATTTGTTTATTCTCACACTATTTTTGTGCCACAGGGCATCAATAGAACTATCCTATTGTGTAGGTTCAAGTTTCTAGTTCAATTGTGTGCCTCAGATAAGGATGGTCTTGTGGTTTGTGGTGACCAAGAGGTTATGTGGAATGCATGTTAACATGATTTTATTTTATTTTATTATTCCGAATTAGTTTTTCTTTAGAAGCTATTGTGTTTGGATCAGTTTTTGTATATCAATTTATGTTTATTTATTATTGTTTTTCATCAGGTGTATTTATGTTATTGAACCTAATTTTCATTGGGATAAATCGTTCCCATTGGATTACTTTGATTCCCGCCAATATTTTCTAGCCTCTGGGGATCTGGAATGCCCTTCAGGCGTTATCTTAGGCTGGGTTGGGTGGGGGGTTGGACGGATTCCCATCCTGGTTCATGATAAAATGGTATTAAAGTATCCATGTTTCATTAGGGGTGTTAGGTAGATTTGATATTTTGACTTTTAGGACTTAATAGGTATGTTTGGGATGGATGTCATGAACACTTTATGATTTGGAACCTCATATTTCTATGGGTAGTACAAGAATTGAGCCTTTTGTTTCGGTTTTTGGGTTATGGATAAGAAATAAAAAGGAAGGTTAGCCAGTGTCATGTTGTTATCTCACATGGAGTATTGACCTCTGTTGAGTCTAAGTGAAGTGTTCAATGTCCTCATTGAGGTTTGTGCCCTCTATGGGCATGACCCACTAACCATTACACCTGGTTATAAATGGAAATTAGTTTTTAATTTTATGAAATTAGTGTGACATGTGTGTTGGTTTGGTTTTAGTTGGTGTGAGTCATTTTTGAAATAGAATTTTATTTATGAGGAAGATGGTTGTTTTCAAAAAGAAAAATGGTTTTTGAAATTTGATTTTGTTTTGAATATGGTTATTGGTTTTGAAATTGTGTTTGGGGTTTCATAATGTGGCCACATAATAGGTTGGTGTTGGAATTGGAATTGAAATGGTTGTTTTTTAAAAGATGATTTTGGTTTTATTGTGATTTTTGATTTTCGAGCTGATTTTTTGGACCAAGGATGGTCTTTTGGCTGTGTTTTTGTTGATGTTGATTTTCATTATTTTTTTTATCTTCTTCAGAGTATTCCACCTAGATGGTTCCCCATGGTTTCTAGTGGTATTCGTCTAGTCTTTGACCCTTCTAAAATTTAGAGTGGGTTGGAAGAGTCGAGTTATATTTTATTATATCTTATTTTCCATAGTGATCATGGTAAGTTTCATTTTGTAGAATGGACAGAGGAGGTTGATAGAGTCTTTAAATCATCGGTAACTCTGGATGCTATGAGATTCCATGATGTTTTGAAATTGTTTAAAGGTATGAGTTTCGATCAGTGGGAATTGATCATCCCAAAATCATTGCAGGATGAGATTTCATTATAAGAGTTTAAGATCACTTTCATTTGAGATTTTTTTAATGGGAATTTGAATACAAATATATTTAAGGACAATATACGTAGAATAAAATCATGTTCTGTACATACACCACAAAAAATGAAAGAGGGGAAAACATAGCTTGTATCCCACGAAAACCTCATATGAAATATGAGGGGAAGATCTCTTGTGTATTGAGAAAGGTCAATCATCATGGAGGGATTATGAAAATCACTTCAAGGATTTTTTCACTTTCTCTCCAGATATTGTATTAGAGGATCATATTAAATATCCTCTCTTCATTTAGGGTCTTCAACCAGAGTTCAAGGAGATATTAGTCTCATCTAGATAGGTTTTTTTGAGATGTTGGGGGATAGGGTGTTTGTCTCCATGTTGGTTCTCAAGGTGAAGTCTGTGGTTGGTGGTGCTCATGAAGGTTACCCATATGGATTGGGGTATGTTCTAGGGGATCATGTTTCATAGAAAAATCCTTTTCTAGTTATGATTTCTTGATTGTAAGTATGTTTACTCTTATTTTTTCAGTGTGGGTGGTTTGGGCATTCAAATAGGTCCTGATGTGGTCCTTTAAAATCATGTCATCATTGGGTCCATTTTGGTTATCTAGAGAATTTTTTTAGGAATCATTACCCGAGGAATAATCCTTGATCAGTGAGTGTCAACACTTATCTATGGGGAAACATAAACTTCAATACATCTGGGCATCAACCATAGGTCCCATAGTGGATCTCTTCAAGAAATCATGAATCGTAGGTGTGATGGTGTTTTTGGCCTATATTTCATCCCTAATGTGGTTGTGGGTTCATTATTAGTTCCTTTTCTAAAATTTTCTTGTTTTTTGTAAGTTTCTTCTTACTATAAAAGAAACCCAGGGGTTTTCCTCTTTTTGATATTCTTTGTGTTTGTGATTCGTTTTTGATATGTTATATGTTAATATTTTTTTTGATAAGTTACAGCACTTCATTTTATTTGTTTTTAAGACCATCATGTTCTGAGTAACTGATGTATCATGGTTTATCTCAATGTTCGTTTGGAGTATCTTTCACTGAGGCCCCATGTATTGGGAATTCTGGTTCATGTTGGGAGTTCCCGCATTGGTCGGTCTGTGATGGTATGTTTGGAAGTGTCAGTTTCTATTTGTGGTGTTTTTTTGTTTGTGTATAGAATTCTAGGTTATTTCTTTTTCATTTTTCTATTTTTGTGCCATCGTGTTGGGATTTACAATGTTGTTCATTATAGTTAGGTTCTAGTGGTAGGGATAACCCTCCTCTTTTCATGGTTCTTTTTGTTGTGGATTATTTTAGGATTTTTTTTGTGCCTTGTGGAGTGAATGGATACCTGAAATATTGTTGTTTCATTTGGGTTTGGTATCGAGTTTTATATATCGTTCGGCTAGGTGACATAAAAAAGATTAAAGTGTTTGTGGTGGGGATAATTTTCATGCCCCGACCATGGAATCTATTTTGTATTATTTCTTCCATTATGTCGGATCTTTTGGTTCATGTATAGGTTTCGTTCCTAGTTTAAATTTTTGAGTTTTGGATTTCTCAGGTGAGTTTTTTTCCTAGGAATGGTTTTCGGACCAACCTTGTGACATGTTGATTCTAAGGGTGTTTTA
Organism: Viscum album; assembly: GCA_963277665.1. Classification (NCBI taxonomy): domain Eukaryota; kingdom Viridiplantae; phylum Streptophyta; class Magnoliopsida; order Santalales; family Viscaceae; genus Viscum; species Viscum album. Next base: position 295,090,217 of record OY728139.1, read on the forward strand.
AGTTTAATTTATTCTTACATGGTTTGACTTTAATGGTTTGAGAATGGATTTGACTAAAATATGTGGGGCCTGGGAGAAATAGTTTGACTTGTTTTTGGATCCAAGGGGAATAAAGCATGTATTTTCCATGGTTAGGGGTAATTGTGGGACAACCTTATGAGGGGTTATAATGTTATGGCATAGGAATTTTTCACAGTTTGTGTACATTTTATCAAAATATTTGAGAAAACTGTGTGAGGTTCCCCTCTTATCTAGTAGGCTGCACATAGTTGGCACACCATTTGTTAAACCATGTATCCAATCCCTATAATGTTTTCTAGGTCCTTAAAAGGGTGAAATTACAATCATTCCCTTCTCACATTTTAACCCCACTTTAATATTTCATCCCATTTATCGACATGGGCAATCTAGGGGCTCCAGGAAACCCTATACCTTTCTTCCATTCCTCTGTTGAATCTCTTTCAAGGTTCCATGGTGAGTTTTCTATATTTTTTTGGACATTTTTCTTCTCTCTTCTCTTTCCCATCATGGTTCCTCAGTTTTTCTTTGGTGGTTTCTCTCATGTATAAAGAATAAGGGTTAGGGTTGATGTTTGGGTTGTATTTCTTTGATGTCTGGGTTTTCAGATTGTCTCTTGGGATCAGTTATTCATTATATTGATGTTTCCAATGTGTTCTCACATCCTTGAGGGAGGTATTTCTATCTATTTATTTTATAGAACATTAAATTTGATGATAGTGTATTTCTAAATAATTTATAAAATTTTTGTTCATTATTTTGATGTGTTTTTTTGTTTGTATGATGATTTCATTTTGGAAAAAAATGGTGGAGGTGTTATTCATGTGGATTCATTAATTATGTTTATACATACATGGAAAAAAGGTATTTGATAAAATGTCAATATGTCTTTTAAAGTGAAATTGGGTTCTTTTGGTGGTGTTTTCCCTTAGTTATAATTTGGTACTGTGGTGGTGTAGTGAATTGGGTATTGTATATGATAATTTGTGACTTTTATTGTTTGATGCTTATGTGTATCCTATTGTCCTTGGTGGTGAATTAAGTTGCGTTTCTTAAAAAACGATCTTTGGATGTTTTCCTAGATACATGAATTGTTTCATTAAATTTTGGCACATCCATATGTTTATGGGGTGCATATATGTATTTTAAAATAAATGAAAATGTCCCATGAGTATAATGTTTCCTTGAACAATGGGTTTTTAAAAGATTATCTCCCATTTTCCTCCCCTGAATTTGTTCTTCCTCATATCAAATGTGTCTCTAAAGCTAATATTATTTTAAAACGAGTTACTTGGATTCTAAAAGGTTTCTTGGTGCTTTAAGAGAAATTGAAATTCAGTTTCAATATTATTCTGTAAAGATTGGACCATTTGGAATTCTATAATGTGGCTTAGATTCTAAAATGGGATAAAGTCCCATTTGGAATCTTCCATGAATGTTGTATGTTTTAATATTCATTTTTGAAATGGTGTTGGAAAAAGGATTTTATTTCGAAATTTAAGGTCTAGTTTGAACATTGATATTGTTTAGAGATTTATTTGAAATGCATGTGATTAGAAGGCTCGGTTGGCATGTTTCAGTTTTTTGGGAAGTGGTTTAAGATTCAAATGTTGTGAGAGCCTAGTTGGGACTTGTTTATGGATTAAAATGTGAGATGGGAACCACTATGGTTCATTCCATGAGGAGTGTTTCGTCACATAGGGGGTGCGAGTGTTTCGGTTTAGAAAGCGTATAGGTAGTGGGTTTTAGTAGAACCACAAATGAGAGGATCTCTAAATCCAATGAGTACTAAAATTATGACATATCTAGGAATAATTTAGAGGGTAAAATGATGGTTTCTTTTCGACCCTAATTAGATGGGTCGATATGCCTAGATTTGATGGGGTTAGGTGTAAAATTCCCCTTGATTGGATAGATTAGAGCAGCTTGTTGGTAATGGACTATGACGCTACACCATGAACTGTTAGGTGAGTATGAATTGAGTACATCTAAGGATTTCTCCTTCATATGATGAAGAGATTCCCATCACTGAATAACTATATGATCTATTTACTTCTACTGAATACTATATATTATCCCTAATAGTTTAGTTTCCATTATTTTCATGATGTCACTATTTATTATCTCATATTAATTTGTAGTTTGGTTTTGTGATTTGAAATAGGTTTTGAGAATTTAAAGCCATATTAAAAAATAAAAGTTGTGTGTGTGTTTTTTTAAAGAGAATCTTTAGGAAACTCTGTTTGTTCCACTAATGTTATTAAAAATATATTTTCTTAAATTTATTTCAAAGAAATGTTTAATGAATATTTCCGGAATGGAAGTGGATGGACTCGGTGGTGATTTCTTTATAGTTTTTTGTGCTCACACCCAACTTGTGTGACTCAGAGTCGATAATCCTAAGATATTTTGTAGGTTCAGGTTTTTTGATCGAGTGTGTGCCTCGAGGAAATGCCAGTCTTATGGTTTTTGGTGACTGATATGTATTTTGGATATCATGTTAGCATGTTTTGGTTTTTTTATTCGTATTTAGTTTTTTAGAAGATGATTTATTTGGATACATTTTTGTTATATTTATTGATGTTTAGTTTTTGTTGGTTTTGTTGTATATTCAGTTTGGTTATTGATCCTAGAATTATATTGGTAAAAATCTTCCCCATTGTATTATATTGATGCATGAAACTAGTTTCCAACTCATGGGGATCAAGAATGCCATTCACGTATTGTCTCGGTCCGGGTCAGGTGCCGAGTCAGATGGAATCAAAACTTTGTTCGGGACATGAAATATCAAATGAAGTGAAATGAATTATAAAAATAGATGAAGTGTTCAAGGATTATGTGAGTTAATATATAAAAATATTATATTTTAAAACTCTAAAATCAAGCAACAACTATTTATTTCGAAACTTATAATCCATACAAGGCTCCTTGAATAATTAAAGAGTTCTATAAAAGAGAATACAAAAATTAATTTTGTTTGGTAAAATAGATAGATTTACACTTTTCAATAAGTATTTTTTTATTTAATCCTTAACAAATAGTATGTATGATTAAGTACCTAAAAATTTATTGAGAAAACACTAGGAATGTAGTTTTAATCCATGATGATACATTTTCACTTTTATTGTTAAGATTACCAATACATTATAGAAATTTAATGACTATTATTTTTCAATATGTTTCAACTAATGACTCTGTATACATAATATAAAATAATTATAACAAGAAATTATAGTTTTTATTACGCTCATCCATCAAAATGGAATACTACAACCTTGTTAGGAATGGATTCATCAATGATAAAGATTATACTACTCATATTATGAGGTGAATTACAATATCAAAAAAGATATTTAATTCCTTAACCAGCTAGAATTAAAATCCCAATAAAAACATAGTATCTATCTTGTATATATATATATATAGAATTGGGAATAATGATCTATAAATTATTTTAGTATGGCCTTACATTAATGACTAATAAATTTTTGTTACATATTATAAATTATAGAAAATAAAATCACAGTTTGATAATATATTTTTTAAAATATATTTTATCTTATAACATCAAATATTATTGATCTATATGTTCTCACACTCTATCTTTGTCTCCCATCATCACTCTTAGGATATTTCATCTTTCAAATTTTTAGTGTCATTATAATGTTTCTTCTTGGAATAGCCTTGCTATCCGTTAGTTATTCAAAATCAATTTCATCAAAAAAAATTCATTAAATTAATACCGTTGAATCATTATTAAATTCGTATTACTTAATTCAAAACTCAAATTCCATAATAAGAATGATCTATAATTGACTTTAAAAAATCTAATCATATTTAGTTATATATATTTTATATTAAAAGATTTCAACACTAAGATAATTATTTTAGTCTCTAGAGTAGTGACCAGATTTATATACATATTTTCATTTCATAAATATCTAAAAATTTGTATAAAACTATCCCCATAAATAAAGGTATGTAAATATCAAAATCTATTAAAAAAACTAAATATTTAATTTTTCTCTTATATTTTAATTTTTTATCAAATATTCTTAAAAAAATTATTTATTTATTATTTAAGAAATTATCATCTAACAAATAAAGACATCTCAATTATTATTATTTAAATATTTACCAACAGTGGATTGGTGATCAATGATATATTCTAAAAATCATTGAAATAAAAATATCAATCTCACATAGATTCTTTTTGAGTCAGTTCAATCACAATAAATACAAAAACACCATGATGAGTCTCATAAAGACTCAATGTTTCTCTTATGAAGATCATACAATACTACTTTAAATATTATTCAAATAGAGTTAATTCCCAATCAATTCCACAAAATGTTTTATTCCAACATTATCCATCCTGTACAACTATTTAATAAATTTTATATAATCATTATAAATCAAAAATCAATTTTACATTGGGATTTTCCTAGTTGGATTGTAATGATGATATTTTATTTTTAACTACATTTTTCAATATGTTAACAAGATGTACAATCAATATATGTTGTAATAGGGTGATTAAAATGAGCCTAATGAATAAAGATGTTAAATTTTGAGATACATTTACATTTCTAATGACGAACAATGTATTATTGTTTAACAAGGTGTTTTTGAGTTCCAATCACATGTTGGAAATAGAGATAGAGAATAGAATTTGAAATACAACAAATGATAAATAGATTCAAGTAATAAAGATTTATATTATTTCTTGACGAATATGGATAAATAGATTCAAGTAATAAACATTTATATTTGATGAATTTTTTATTTTATTTTTTAATGGGTTTATTAAAAGTGATGTTGGACGAAGAAATAACTTTCAGCCGCATTTTATTAATAAGTTTTAGAGGTTTTATATGATTAATGAAGAATATTCCTATTTGGTTGAACAGAAAATATAGATGGAAGAGTGAGTAACTATCCATGTGTAATCCATCATGAATGTTTCTGAATATATTTGTTAACTCCCAAGGATGATGATGTATTTGGATATTTAAATAGTTGATAAAGTCTCTGATAGGTTTTGAAATAATTTCCAATTAATTATGTAGCGTAAATTTATGAGAAGTGTTGATAGGATACGATAGGTGCATTGAGGAATTAGATATTTCATTAAAATATTAAAATAATATTTCTCATTCCATAAGATGATTTCAAAAATATGACAAAGTGTCTATTGAATATTTTTTTGATTCCTAAAGATATTTGCATTGATTTTATAAGAACATAGGTGGTTAGAGATTCCATAATAATGTTTGAAGAGGTTCTAAGCCGAGTTGAATATGTTTAAGAATTTCAATTTGAAGGCTAATATTTATAAATAGAATTTAGAGGATCACTCATAAAGGAATATTTTAAAAGTGTAGGAATTGATAGGGATATATAAGGATACTCTAGAAGACATTTAAGAGTCACTCTATGAATCTAAATAAAACACAAGGGTTTATGGATATGTAATAGCAATAATGTATATATGTAAGTGTTTCCCTATGGAAAATTAAATATTTTTAGGGTTTAACTATGGTAATGAAAATATGTAAGCTTTCCATAGGCCTTGAAGACTAGAAAATTTAAATTTACTGAATCAAATTTTAATACGTAAAGGTAAGATACTTGATATATATATCTTATCATAGTATAAAAAAATAATATGGGTTGAATAGACCATGAAGACTAAAAATTATTAAATTACCAACTCACACTATGATACATAAATTTTACTAGATTGATATGTAAATGTCATAATATTTTTCCAAAAGAAATATGAAAGGGTAGTCAGAAGGGAATGAAATTTGAAAAAGTACCCGAGACAAACTCTGATGCATAAGATTGAATCCAAATTTCTAATACATTTTTAAGAGTCTTAATGATTACACATAAGAGTAATTTACTCATATATAATATTGTTTCTAGTTTATATATTCATAATTATAAAATTATTGAGCTACACTATGATATGTAAGATTAAATCCAAATGGGAACTCCATACATAAGAGATAACAAAGGCATATGGTAAAGTCACCTGTAGATTACAGATGAAATGTAAGGGTGACCAGATGAATTCATAGGATATGTATGGTATTTTATGATAACATATAAGGGGAATTATGTCTTCCTTGGTGAAATATGTTAGTTATAGGGGATGTTTAAAAGGATATATAGTGGTAAAAAAATGACATATAGGATGCCAGTGTAATAGGTAAGCTATTTGAATTTACAAAATACATTGAGAAAGTTTTGAGTAAAATGTTTTAGGTATTTAAATAGAATAACTAATGTTAAATTTTATTGAAATAAATCAAATGTCATTAATATATATTCATGTATTTAAATATCACATTTTCGGATAGCTGTTCAATGAATTAATTTATGAATAGTAGATAATTAAATACAGGATAACGTTATTTGAGAATAAAAAAAATTAATATAGTGAAGGGTGTGTGAAGAAATTGATACAATATTCTACAAAACATCCATTATAATAAAATTTAAAGAAGAGAAATATATTGAGAAGAAGGTTAAAATAGAATTACTTCTACACACAAAATTTCCTTCTAAGGATGAAAGGAAGAAGGAAGGGAAATGAGGAAAAAGAAGAAGAAAATTGAATATGGTCGACACCACTATTACATATAATTATAATTTACATGTCACAAATCTCAAAGAAGAAGAATAATATAACGTGAGGAATACCATTGATCTATATCCCGGATAAGGTTTGTAAATTAGGATACGTAACACAATATGGCTGAAATGCATTCTACTATATTAGAATAATGATTGGAAGGTGTAGGCCTATTGTCCAAGAAGGAAATATTATATCATAGTGAAATGAAATCTTAGAATAGAATAAATATCTTGTTAATTATAGATTATAGAAGGACCCATTGTATATTAGTGGTATTCAGTATAAACAAACCATTCGAGAGATTATAAACTAAAGGTAGACAATATAATGAACCAATTTGGATTTAATTATTGTCATAGGGATGTGTATAGAGAACCTACAATCCAATTTCCCATAGAATAAAAATTATCAGGGTAGGTTTTAGTTAAGGATGATACCTTCTCACACATTGTAATCGTAGTTCATTATTAGTGATAAAATCCATGTATTATAAAGGACCCCAACATAGTAAGTAGTAGATTCCCACATTTCGGTTGAACCATTTAGAAATATCTTATGCTACTGTATCTAATTATTTTATACTTCTCTTGTGGTGTATATTATTGAGAAATAATAATTAAATATTTTACAATTAACCAATTTATAGATTCAAATATTATGTGGGGAAATTTAATGTGTAATTGTTTTTATAAATTAGGTTCACACTCATTCAAACCCCTTCATGGAGTCATTTCATGAATCTTATGTGAAATCTCAGGTGGTATAAAAGATAATCAAGGTTTATTATGTATGGATATAATTTCTTTCCCATTATATTTTATATTTTATTTATAACTTCTATAGAATGTATTATATTATAATTTTCTTTAGGTGTATATTTTATCTTCCATCTTCATCAATACATACATGGATGTTCTTCCAAAAAGTCTAATAATATGGGTATGAAATAATATAAAAAGTTAAGAATAATATCAAATGTAAAAGTGGATATAAAAATACTTTATGGGTACTAATGTGGTAATGTTTTAGTCATATATTGTAAATATAACCCTTTTAAAGAATCAAATTAATGCCATCATGATTATGAGTCTATTGAATTTGTTTAGAACATGTACACTGATGTTGAGGATTATATGTAGAAAGTTCCAATTGAATTTATCACTTATTTATTAGAATTTATCAAGGGTATACCTAATCTTAAAAAATAGCAATAATTCAATGATGATGTTATAAAGAAATCATTATAAAGAAAGTTACCATAAAAATATTTATCTTATTCTCAAGAAATCAATTTTAGGATAAGTGTAAATAAATATAAACCACCCAAATAGATCCAAAAGGAAAAAAATAAACACAAATTCCAAATTCAAAAATGAAGATGAATCCCACAAAAAATAACCCAAAACATATTCCAAATAGATAAATTAAAACAAAAAATTAAGTAATATCGATTAATTTCAATGAAAATATTGAATATTCCATGAATTTAATGAAATCTCAATTAGAGTTCAAACATTTAAGGGTAAAATAGAATGATCATTATTTTTAAGAAGAAAATATGTTTCAGGAAGTTAATTTGAATATGATAAAAAAGGAATGTAAATATATGGTGTAATTATAATGATAATAAAACAAATATATATTATATATATCTTGAGATTCTGATTAATCTATGAAATTTAGAAACGACACAAATAAAATCTTCACAAGGAGTTAAAATATAATAAACCACCATCGAATATAATGATAAGGGTATTTATGAAAAAAATTACATTCAAATAAATGTAAGGGATTAAAATCAACTCATGATACATCCACAAGAATCAATAAGGAAAAGTAAACCGTTATCCAAATTTTTTTTATGTACTAATGTTTTTTTCCTAGTATAGATTAAATATAAGATTATTTTAAAATACTGGTGAAATAATTCCGAGAAAATACAACTATATTAAATTAGAGGATAAGAAATAAATAGAAATGTGGATCCCATAAATAAGATTAAAATAGGGGTTCTTTGTTTTCTAAAAATATCATTGAAATAAATTTTAATAGACTTATTGAAAATGAAAAAAATATAGGTTTACTGTTCATTGTTAGTGATATGGAAGATTTGGACCTTACACTATTGAATGCTGGAATTTTTTCAATTACTAAATATTATTAATGGCTTGTATTGTGACATCCAAGATCCGGATTCCACTTAATAGGTTCCCTAAGCCCGGTGGCCCCCATGGCCTCAAGTGCAACTCCCCAAGCGCTAGAGGCTGCCGACTAATAGTGAGGGCCTAAGGTGTCTCTGTGGGGAAACTAGGACCTCATTATTGAAGTGTGGCTTAATGGATAAATATAAACATAGGTAAATAGTAAAATCAACATAGGTAAATGGAAGGCACACTAGAAAATAGAGGCAATAGGAATAATTACAAAAATAATTTTAATATCATAAAGAATACTATAACCGATGATGATATGTCATGTCACGAGAAAATTGGAAAACATGGATACAAGAGAGTAGAAAAAACATGTTATAAAATGTAATATGGATATAAAAATACTATCACAAGAATCCAAATCTCTGGCTCAGTCATCTGTTATCAAGATCCATCCTAAAAAATAGAAATTCAAGTGTTCGAGGACATATGATTCCCTTTATCAACAACTGCATTCATCTAATCTACTCCGGGTACCAAACAATGCCCAGATAGGGTGTGAGATAAATCTCAGCGGGCCACCAGCAATGGTGTCAATAACATTCAGCCCATGTAATGGAAATGTAATAGTGTGAAAGCATGCATATATAAATTAAGTTTTACTATGTAACTAAATACCCAAGTACTTTCTTCATCATTCGAATAGATTTTAAAGATGAACATTCCATTAATTGATTAATAATGGTTTATAAGTAAGCCACATGTTAACAATTGTGAAGGTTCTACGTTATGACAATGCAACCTGCAATGACATTTAATAATGAAGATCCAAGGTAAAAACAAGGAAACATAGACCTAAAGGGTCGCAAACTCCGTAACAACTATTTCCTGGAAATGTTTAAGAGTATAATCCATGGAACATATTCCAAGGCATTCCACAATAATATTCCTAATGAATTCAAGGGGATCATCCATGGTAAAACAAGGCTAAGTAGAGACAGGACCCCATGGACTGTAACCATGGAAACTACATGTCAATACTGGATCCAAGGAGTTTATCCAATGAATCCTTTAATATTATTTGAGGGATCCTATGATGTCATAATAGGAATCCAATAATAGATAAGGATCGTGATCTAAGTGGGTCACAACCTAAGAAAACTATATCCTTGAATCGAAATGGGGTTCTCGAGTACTCAAAGCATTCCCCAATAAGAATTCAAGGCGAGAATGAGTCAGTCCACTCATTTTTTATTTACGATTTCATGTAGTCTTACATTTGGTTCATCCCCTTCCTTTTATTAGTGTGATAAGGTCTAGTATCATGAAATCTTTTAATCAAGTCCTAATTAATCAATATGTCCATTTGGTTCAAGCCTTGACTTTCATTAGTATGATAAGTCAAAGTTAAATGTAACAATTATTATTTTCATTTGAGGAATATTCAACAATTAAGGTTCATTCCACTACCTTCCATTATCATGGAAAGGGGTCTTACAGACATGAAACCTATCTATCATTCACATTTAATCTGTTCAAGTCATATTCTAAGTATACATTCCAATTTACCTTTCACATTTAATTATAAATTTGACGAAATTACCATAGGCAAATAATGTTGAAGTGGCATGGTACTTTACATTCAAAAATACATGATACAATAAGAATTTATGATAAGGATGCATACCATTAATGTTTTCAAGCTCGAGCACATCCAAATGATGGCCCAAAAGTGCTAAAGAACTAAAAACTCAACAATTGAATATCATCCAAGATGTGATGTTTGGAATTGTGGGCATAACCACAAATAAATAATTATATATTTGGGAAGTGCATAATCATATGGTTCTAATGAATATAATAATGAAAAATAAATTCAATAAAATACACCCAATAAACTCAGTGGGGCCCACACGAAAATTCCAAAATCAATGAACATGAGGGATGAGATTTAGACCAGTGGCCTTAGGGTTGTATAAACCTTCTTCTATGATTTTGGTCACTATTTTTTCTTAGAATAAAGTAGATATGCGAAAAAGGTAAAATCACCCACACCTTGATAACTAGGTCGAGAGAAAGATAAGAGAAGAATGGCTAAAAATTACTCGAGTACTTACGGTTGTGCATCCAATGTGGCAAACAAAAGCTCGATCAGATATCAGATGAAGGAGATTTTTCAATCCCTACCACATGCCATAAATAAGAATCAAATTGAGAGAAAAACATGCCAATACCGTATAAACATGGATTTGTAGAAAGGTGGAGGCTTAATTAGGTCATTAAGGGAAAATATTAAAATTACCTAATATTTAGTCGTTGCATGGCTTGTCCACATAGTTCGACAAACAAATCCCAAATTTTTCATGGGAAACTAGGTAATAAGGGGAACTCTTATATTTAGGATGAATGGTCGTGCAACAACCTTTAAATATGGTTCTCCGCCAAAATATCCAATCCACACGTTATGGAAAACTGTGTGCCAATCATGCCCCAACCACACGACAAGGCTAGTTTCCCAAAAAGATGGGTTCTGGGCTCTGAACAGGAACTAGATACCTGTGGTACCTTCACTAACCCATTCATCATCGATATCAGGCCCAAAATAATGAAATATACCGAAATTTGAAGGATCTATAACTGAGTGAATAACCTAGTTTTTACTGTCATCCCCCCTTAAAAAAACTTGTCCTTGAGTTCACCTTCCAAGGTTATAGAAGCACTATCTAAGAAAATTTCTTACTGCTGAGTATGTATGTTGGCCTCATGCTCCATTGTCTCTTCCAACACATGACCATTCTACCATAGAACCTGTACTAAAGAGATTGACCAGCCCAGGATAACCTTCATGCTTCAGTCAATGATGTGTAATGGATACTCCTCAAAGGTAGCATCAACATCTAACTCGACTTCCTCAGGATCAAAGTTATGATATAGGTCGGTATGATACTGGAAAAGCTATGAAACATGTAAGATGACATGTGTAGAAAAATACCATTGAGGTAGTAGAAACAAATAGGCTACCGGTCCAACTGTCTCTAGGATCTCAAATGGACCTACGTAATGAGGCGACAAATTCCCTTGCTTCTGTAACCGTGTATGCCCTAGCCTTGGAGATTCTTAATGAAATGAAAGATCCCTGAACATGAACTCTTTAGGTCATTGATGGTGATTAGTATAAGATTTTTTTCTAGACTAGGCGGTAGTAAAATTCTTTCTTATCAGTTTCACCTGTTCCAAATTATCCTAATATACTCTAACGGAGTACCAAGCCTTTATGAACTAAAAACAGTCTATCAATCAGCTTATCAAGGTTAGAAGTGGAAGATTACAAATGTGAGAGATAATAATACTTGTGAATATCATGAATCTATAGATTCACCTCAGAAAAAGGTCTATTAACTTCCATTCATCACTAGATTCTCATATTTCTATTGAATGAGTTTTCCGACCTGGTACATCAACAACCACATTTCCCTTCCCTGGCATATATGAAAGATCAATATCAAATTATAGAAGATATTAAACACATCTATATTATTTGAGGTTCATTTCCAGCTGATAAAAGTCATATTTAAGTCTCATGTGGTTTGTGTACACCACAAAGAGATCAACTGATTGATAGTGTCTCCAGAAACGTAAGGCATGGAAAACTATTGCTAGATCGAGGTCATGGATCGGGGAATTACTCTCATGAGGCCTCGACTACTAATATCTATACACAACGACTCTATATTTCTTCATTTTCACTAATCCTATGTTTATTAATGATGCATCAAAAAATATGGTATGACTTTCCTGTGGCTCTGAATGAATTAGAAAAGGTGCTTAGACAAGCCTCCCATTCATATTCTGAAAGGCTCTATTCCATGCAACTGACCAAAGGAAGTTAACACCCATCTTTATAAATCTAGTAAGAGGTGAATAATGAAATGAGAAATCCTATATGAAATTCCTTTAATATATAGATATCCCCAAGAATCATTTTATATCAAACAAGTTCTTAGGAAGCTCCCAGGAAACTATCGCACTCACCTTTGCCTGGTCCACATATATTCCTAATTCTGAAATAATATGACCAAAGAAGTGATTGTTTTGATCCAAAAGTGTCACTCGGTAATATTGGAATAAATTTTAAGCTCTCTAAATGTAATCAAGAATTATCTTAAGGTTTTTAGCATGGTCTCTATGAGTATGATAATACACTATGATGTTGGCTAAAAATACCACGATAAAAGAATCCAAATTGGGGTGGAACATCATATTCATCAGATCCATGAAAATGATGGTAATGTTTGTAAGACAGAGTGGCATAAGAAGGTACTCATACATACCATAACTTCTACAAAAATATGTACATAGTATATTTTATGGACTAACTCGCACTTGATGATAACCCAATCTCAGGTCAATCTTAGAGAAGACCCTAGCTCCCTAAAGTTTGTCTAAGTGATGATTTATTTGTTTCAGTGGATATTGGTCTTGACCATAAGTGGGTTCAACCTTCTGTAATCCATGTATTGAAGTAAGGTTCCATCCCCCATCTTGGAAAAAATCACGGGTGAACCCCAAGAGGTTGTACTGGGACATATAAAACCCATGGACACTAAATCCTCTAATTGTTGCTTGAGCTCCATGTCCTGAGTAGGTTCTATCCTGTATAAAAGATTGGACATGTCAGATTCTACTACTACATGCTTGATAGTAAACTATACCTCTCCTTAAAAAGGTAATCCATAAATACCATTGAGAACGACATCCCTAAAATGATCCACTTCTGGAGGGAAATAATGATGTCGTAAACCCTGATCCTACATGAATATATTTTCAATCAGGTCGGTCATTCCAACTAGCCCAGGATGCTCTAGTACCACCATAATATCCTGGACATACCACTAACCCTTATATAGAAAACTTCTACACTTTGGTGATGTAAATGATACCCTACGATGGCATCAGTCTAAAAAATCATGATACTAAACCAACCAATTCGTCCAAATAATGACCTCAAAGCCTGTCATCTAAAGAATGAAGATGTTCGATAAGAAAGGGTAACATCCTACCTTAAGGGGTCAGTCCCTAAACTAGTATGTACCCTATATTCAGACCCCTAATAGTGAATCTAGGGTCATTAGACCTGATTAATATTGTATATCTAGTTTGAGACTTTCCTCAATAGATACAGAGATAAAAGTTTTTTAAGAACCTATATAAAATAAAGATGATACAATAGTAGATTCCGAAATAATCCCGCCTCATATTTTAGATGGTATCGTACCCAGATTCTTGAGTATTGGATTTAGTGCATGCAATTGACCTGATCCAAGACCCTATGCAATATATGGACTACTCCAATAATAACTGATTTGTTGGTGCTACTGGTCATTATGGGTTTGGATTCAACAGACATGACCTTCTCTCCGACTAGTCCAGTCGGTGATATTAGAACTTCCCAACTGACATGGTGAAAAAGAAACAAATCTTGAAGGTGGAGTTAGCATGGATCATTTTAGACTCGAAAATGGTGGAATTGACCTATAGAAATGCTGTAGATTCCCCATAATTCCAAAATCCCATCACTCCATTGGTTATATATCACAATGAGGATTTAGGTTCCCCCATCATCAACATAGATTGAAATATTGGAGCTATCGAAACTAGCACTCTGGTTGTCACTGCCTTGACGAGAAACCTCTATGAAACACTTCCTATTACTGGAAGAACTAATGGCCTGACGTGACACTGATCCACTATGCCTAGTACTATTTTCATCTCTTAGGATACACTCGGTGATAAGAGTCTCGTTATCTATTTCATAAAATATAGGTATGGTAAAACATTCATTTGCATATAGAGGGCATATTGGATCCCATCATTGAAATGTCTAGAATGCGAATTACCATCACCAGAAATAAGTGATGAAAATCATTGTAACTTAGAAAAATGTGATTAATAATCCATAACTGACATAGAACCCTACTTGAGATTTATGAAATATAATGTTATGTTAGCTCTTAGAATCTGAGGAAGTAACTGATCAAAAAAGGAATTCTGGAAATCAACCCTCAACATGCCCTGATGAAGACCAACTTGGCTAATCACATCCCACCATTACTTGGATGAATCCCAAAGCATGTATGTGTCAAGAATGGATATCCAATCTAGAGGAAAATTTAGATGATCAAAGATTTATAGGGTGGATTCTAACCAAGACTTAGCGGGATATGGACCGATATACCCTAAAACATTTGGAGGATGTTGTTGTTGGAACTCACAAGTCTGTTCAGCCATCGTAGGTGTAAGCCATGGAGCACCATGCATGGAATTAATCAGATGTATGAGACTATCACGAACATGAGAATCAATACCCAAATCAGAATTAATAAGAGGTTCCTCGGGTGGTACTCTCATAGGTAGGAATGATGCCTCATGGCCCACCGCGTCTAGAGTATGTTCATTTCCACCCTCATGGGGAAAGGTATGATGATGTTGTGGCATCATTGGTATATAAATTATAAGAACACACTTTAAAACAAGCTTAAGAATAAATATATAATCACTAAAAAATAATAACGTAATAAAACTCACTACCCAATGCAAACGACCCCAACTACCTTCTTAGACAACCAGATTTCGGTAATTTCATAAGTATAAAATTCATTTCATTTTAAATTTAATTACGAGGTTTTTTACTTTTCATTCTATAAACACGAGAATCTGAGATAAGGATGTAAAAACAATTCATTTTAGATGACATGATTCACATTATAATGGTTATCCTTTCTTATTTAATTAGTTCCCATACACCTTATCACTGGAAACAACTCCCATTTATTTATAGTATAACAGTTCAAATTGGTGTATACTCATCCCAACCTATGAGAGGACACTCACCTCATGAATTAATACATGAAACCATTCAACCAAAACCCATAGTAATACAAGCATAATCTAAATATCACAACATCACTCAAAAATCACAGGCATATCAAGCAATGAAAAATAGTGAAATGCTCCTATATGGCTTAGAAATATACATGACAACCTAATCCTAGGTGCCAAATATGGTGCATGTAACAATGATACTTTCCCTCATATCATCTAGAAAAGTATGAAAGAAATAATCTATCGGAATAATTATAATCAACAATTCTACACATCATGTGCATCACCCAATGGTGAAATAATATGAATTTTAATAGGAAAAATAGAACAATAATTGTATTTTGGGTAACTGGGATTTTACTCTGAACTTGGGGTTGCGATTCCTAATAACGGATTCTGACCAAGTCTCGTGCATTACTAATCTACAATCTATTGTATTCAAATAGTAAATCAGGAAAGGAAACCACCTTCGATATCAATTTATGACATCCCGCACCTATATGCCACTAAGTAGGTGACCCGAGCCTGGTGGACCACATGGCCTCAAGAGCATATCCCCAAATCCAAAAGGCTTATGACTAGTGGAAAGGCCTAGTATGTGTCTGTGGGTAGACTATTCTTTCCTTACCAAAGATTATTAGTGTGTACAAATATAAATAGAGGTAAATAGTGGAATCAATTTAGGTAAAAGGAAGAAACATTAGAAAATAAAGACAACTATAACAATAATTGAAATAACATGAATAACATACAAGAATACAAAAACTAATGATGATATGTCACATAAGGAAAAAAATGGAAAACATGGAAACAAGAAAACATGAATAACATGTTCCCCAAAAGTAATAATGTAATCAAAAGTCTATTCCTAGCATCCTGGGCTCCAACTCGGTCATTTTCTATCAAGATCTATTCTAAACAGTAAACAATCAAGTGTTCGAATTCGTATGCTTCCCTTTATCAAACCATGAAATGATGTATGCTACTCCAAGTACCAAATAGCACCCAGAGAGGGTGTGAGATAAATCTAAGTGGGACACCACCAAAAGTTTCTATAACATACAACATGTGTAACACAAATGTAATGGTGTGAAATGATGCATATATTAATTAAAGAAGTACAATGTAACTAAATACCAAAGTAACTACTTCATCCCTTGAATGGCGTTTGAACATAACTAGTCTATTAATTGATTATTACCACTTTATAAAGAAGCTGCATGTTATCAATAGTGAATATTCCAAGTTAGGACAAGGAACCTATAATGAAATAAAATAATGATGTTCTAAGGTAATAAAAAAGGAAACGTAAACCTCAAGGGTTTCTAACTCAATAATAAATATAGCCTGGAAAAGGGTAAGCATGTAAACCAAAGATAATATTCCATGTCATTCAATAATAATATGACTAACGAATCTAAGGTGATCATCCAAGTTAAAACTGTAATGAGAAGAGACAAGGCCCTATGGTCTCTAACCATGGGACCGAATTTCTAATGATAGATCCAAGAAGTTTATCCATGTAATTCTTTAATATTATTTTAGGGGTCCTACGATTTCAAACCATACATCAAATAATATAATGATCGGGTTCTAGGTGGGTCTCAAACAAATAATGATGTATCCTTTAATTGGAATTGGGTTCTCAAGAGAATCTATGGTGATATTGATTCAGAACAATCCTGTTTTATTTATGAAGTCGTGTAATATTTCATTTGGTTCAAGCCTTACCTTTTCTTAGTGTGATATGGTCAAGTATCGTGAACCTTTTCATTAATTAGTAATTAATCAACAAGTCCATTTAGTTCAAGTCTTTCCTTTCATTAGTGTGACAAATCAATGTAGAGTGTAAAATTTATTAATTCCATTTATGGAATATTCAATAAAAAAAGGTTTATTCATCTACCTTCCATTAACATGGTAATGGTTACTATAGACATGAGTCATATTAATCATTCACATCTAATATGGTTAAGTCATATACTTATTATACTTTCCACATTCCCTTTCACAATTAATTTTAAATTTGATGAACTTACCTTAGTCGGATCAAGTGCAAGTGACATGGTACTTTCTAGTCACTATTACATGATAAAACAAGCATTTTTGATAAGGAGGCACACCATTAATGCGGTAAAGCTCGAGCACATCCGAACAATGGCTCAAAAGTTTTAAGGTACAAAAAACTCAACTATGTTAGGTCATCCAACATGGGGTGGTTGGAGTTGTTGGAATGACCACAAAAAACTAATTACATATATTGAAAGATAATAATTATATGTTTCTAATGATTATAATCATGACATATAAACTCAAAAAATAACACCCAATGAAAATGGTGGGGCCCACACGACAATTCAAAAATCAATGAACCTGAGGGATGAGTTATAAACCCCTCACCTAAGGATTTTTTGATCATTATCCTTTCATATCAGGAAAAAAAATCATTTTGGAATGGAGTATATTGGTGAAAAATGTAAAATTGAAAACACCTAGATAACTAGGATGAGAGAAAGAGAGGAGAAGAATGGCTAAAAATTTCTTGAGTACTTACTGTTGAGAATCCAACATGACTAACGGAAGCCCGATCAGATCTCGGAATAAGGAGATCCTTCAAACCCTACATTAGGACTTCAGAAAAATTCAAATTGAGAGAAAAACAGGTCAATCCCACATACACTTGGAATAGGAGGAAGGAGGGGGCTTAATTAGACCATTAGGGAAATAATAGTAAAATTTCGCAATATTTAGCATGTTCACTATTTCTCCGCATAGTTTGAAAAACCAGATGGAAACCATACACAAGTACCTAGGGAAGAAGGGGAACTCACATAGTTAGGCTACATATCCATGCACCAGTAGTGCGATATGGTTTTTTCGGAAAATAGAACAAACTCACGGTTATGCAAAATCATGCGTGAACCATGAAACTTGTCCAGGTTTCCAAAACAATGGGTTCTAGGATCCGAAAAATCCCCAGAAAGCAATGAGTCCTTCACTGACCCCGTAGGAATCCTTTTAGGCCCAAAATTAATAATGATATTGAAATTTAAAGTATCAATACATAAGTGAGAAACCGAGTTCTTACATGTATTGAGGAGAGGCCGTATATGAATTTACATGAAAGACTACTGAGTAGAATCAGAGTACGAAAAAAGGATAAATCCTTACATCATGAACATATTTTAATTTCGTGATAAATTATTTAAAAATGATAACATGTGTGGAAATAATATTGGATAATGTTTTATGTATTTACCAAAGGGGTACTTTTTTTAATGTTGTAAGACCATAATAGAAGAGATGAAAATAAAAAAATAGACATAGTTCTACCTTAGAGTGTAAACCAAATAAGAATGTTAATCATGATTCTCCAAAGAAGAATGTTGATTAACGTTGTACATATAAGATGATATGTTTCTACTTTGGGTTAAATGTAAACATCATATACCAAAAAAATAATCCTTGAAGATCATAAGTAGAAGGTAGTTGAAATAATAATGTGAATAAATCTAACAAAGACATAATATGAATAGTGTGGCGAATTGTTCTAAAAATAAGTTCATGAGAAGATTCCATAATGGCTGAATAACAGATTAGTGAATTTTATTAATGAAGGTGAAGATAAATTGTTCACACTCACACAAAATAAATAATATAACAACTAGGATATAATTATTTCATGATGAAATGGATAAGAATTGTTGGCGAAATATGAAAAAAAACATGAAGTAGATGTTACCAAAGAATGTAAGAGTGTTTGGATATCCCAATTGGAAATGGAAAAAATGATTGATAAATAATAATAAAATGAATGTGCATTTATAATTAAGATGATAATTCCTATTCTAACTGATAATAATATTTTGAAATCAACTAATTAAATGTGTCCCATGAATTATCAATTCTAGAAATTTAAAGGAGCATGCAAGAAGTGTTATCATTATATTTGATATGAGATAAGATGATTTTCAAGGTTAAGAAGAAAATATCCCCACTATCTCTCTCATTAAGAAGTAATGGAGAGGCCCACTAATTCATATAATTGTTTTCAACTTTTTCATTGTTTAGGGAATTAATTTTGATTAATATAGGGGGAGAACATGGTGAATGATATAGAAGGTATCATCATGTAGATTTATCTATCATAAAATTATTTTAATGGTACCATTATAACTACTGATAAAATTTTATATTTTATCAGAGATATATTTTTAGATTTAATTTTTTTGAATACTCTCTGTTACGAATATCATTGATGTTCATCCATTTTATAGGAGATAAATTTTGAGAGGGTTGCATCAAAATCTTTGAATATAGAAAAAATTTAAAGAATGATTATGTTGTGGTGTGATAATCAGCTTCACATTCTCATTTTAATTGAATCAATTATAAATATAAAAATGTAAAATTTTTTGATATAGTAGAAAAGAAAAAAATAGTCAAGAAGGGGGAGAATATTTCGTTCAAATATTTGGTTTTTACATATTTTTTAAGATGAATAAAGTTGATAAAAGTACTTGAAAAATATTCTTAAAATCCCTTGGATATAGAAATAATAGTTCATATCACATGATGGATAGTTTTATGGATGTATTTGTTTTCTATAATTATAACTATTTTTCTACACCATTTCAGACAATGTAGACATAGATTTAACAATATTTTTACCTATTTCTTAAAATACGTTTTACACCACCCTTCTCTTAATTGAGTCTTGTTTTACTAACGGAGATAAGATTAATTTTCCATTATAAGAAATTAATGAGATGTGTAGGTTTTTAAAATAGCCTTTTAAATATTTATTTATAATCAATAAGGTGAAGAATGATATTGACATTGGAATTGTAATTTTTATAATTGAAATAGGTATTGAAGAAAAATACATTCGAGGGAGATTTAAGTTCCCAATTAGATTATGATGAAGAGGGATTCATTTTTGGTGTTTATTCTAATATTTCAAAAGGGATTAAATTTAATATATACCAAATTTATGTGATGATTAAGTCCCCATTGAATGAATATATTGAAATTTGAGACACAACTTCACTTCTTAAGATATGTACATGTTGTTTCATGCTATATTGTTTTTTATATCCACTAATATGTAGGATCAATTTATAAAATATGAATATTAATATAATTCCCTTATTAGTTGGAAATGTGAGATACTACTTAGACTTCATGTATAACAAAATATAATAGAAAACATATATTTTAGATGACTGTTATGATGATATTCTTATGGATTCATAAAAGCATCTATTAGATAAATAAATCACTATGTACGAAATGTTCTTCATGGGTTTGGGGTGATGGATTAGATTTATGAATAGTAAATTTAATGAGTTGAGGAGAAAATATGTATGAAAGAGTGAATAAACATCCCATTGTCATCATGATTGAAGGTTTCTACATATGTTGGTTAAAAAACATAAGTGATGATGTATTTTGATAATTGAAAAGTGGTTAAAATATGATAATGGTTATATAATAATTTTTAGTTAATGAGAAAGAATTATTAGAGGAAAACTATTTAGAATAAATAAGATGTTAATTGGGGTAGTGGTGCTTATATAGAAATAATTAAAATGAGTTCATATGTTGAATGTTCCCTTACGAACTATATTACAAAATATATTGAATGTATTATAAATTCCTAAATTCATTTATGTTTTTTTAGATAAATTTGAGTGATGGAAGATTCTATAAGTGTGTTTGAAGAGAATATAATATGATTTGAAGATGATGGAATTATGAGTTGGATGTGAAAAATGGGAAAATCTATTGAAGTGATAATTTATAAAACAATATTTATTAATGTGTTGGATGTCACTAGGATATGTAAGGGTACTCAAGATGATACGTGAGAGTGAATCTCAGATTTTGAATCATGCATTAGTTTTTGTGTAGAGGCATATATGATAATGGAAATACTTAATGTCTTTCCTATGGAAATAGAAACACATAAGGGTCACCCTAAAAATAAATTCAATACATAAGGGTTGGAAAAACATTGAATTCTATAAATTGGGAAATTACCAAGTGAAAATGGGATATATAAACGTAAGATTTCTAATACATATATTTTTTTCTAGTTTCAATGAAAATTTATAAGGTTTTCCTAAACCTTGAATACTAGATATTGAAAAAGTACTGAGTCACACTATGATATTTAATAGAATGTTTCTTGATATATAATGGTTGTCATATTTTATTAATGTGAATAAAAAAGTGTACTCAGAATGAAATGAAACTTTACAAAGTATAAGTGTTTCAAAATGATACATAAGAGTGACTCTAAATTTATAGTTTATATATAAGATTATTCAAGTTGATAGGTAAGATTCATTTACTCATACATAAGATTGTTTTTGAGTCAATTATTATTAATTTTTTATAGAACCAAGATTCATCCTGATATCAAATAGTATATAAAAATATCCAATTCATATTTAAGAGTTAACAAGAGAATTTATTTGAGTCACCAAGAGAGTAAAAAGGATACGTAACGGTTAAACGAATACCTCAGAAGGTATGTAATGGATTTCTAGATGATACATATGTTTAAATAGGTATTTCATAGTGAAATTTAAGTATTATATGGAATGGATCATAAGACAATTATATCTAAGAAACCCTCCACGCAGTGGTTTCCAGTTTAGTATTAATTATATTATACATAATTGAAAACATTGAGATAATTTTATGACTTTTATTTCAGACACTTAAATTGAGTAATTGATGAAAAATGATCAATGAAGCAAGGTTGATATGTTCTTTATGGATTTAAATATCATATTTCTTGATAATTTAGAAACGATTAATCATAATAATATTATAGAATTAAATTATATAGTTGTTGAGATGAATAGAAGATGGTAGTTATAAGTATTTAAGGAAGCTAAAAGTGTATTCTAAAAAACATCATGTTTCTAAAAGTATAGAAGGAAGAAGTAAAAGAGAAGAAGATAGATGGGGTATAACTATTACAAACCTAGTTTTCATTAAATAAATATAATAATAAGGGTGGTGGATATGGAAGAAGACCTAGAGATAGAAGGAAGGACTAAATTTCATCAATAAAAATATATATTCCATGTGTTATGGCTCATGAATAAGAATAAGAAGATTGAGTGATAAAGACTAGTGATCCCAATCCTGAATAAGGCCTGGAAGTTAGGATACTTGAGACCACTATGATAATATTCATTATAGTATAGTGTAAGACATATTTTTATTTTTAAAATTATTATGGAGAAAAATATCTAATATCATGATGAAGTGAAATCAAGGGGTGGTATGATAATTTTATGGTATTTTAAAAGGATACATTCTACACTAGCATTATCGAATATAAACAAAAAATACTAGAGACAATAAAGCAGTGGGAAACATTATAAAAACCCTATTGAGATATTTTTATTTTCCTTGGGATGTGGACATCTATCATAAACTAAGGTTTCCATTGGATTAAAAATCATTAGTATATGGTTATAGTTATGGATTATACCTTCTCACCCACTTTAATCACTTTTCTACAATAGTGACAACATATGTACCTCAGATATAATAGAAACACATAAAGGAGTAGATTGTAAAATTGGTGTTAAACCTTATAAAAATACCTCATTTTTCTATCTATGAATATTTACTATGTTGAATATAGTATCTTGTGTGGGGAAATCATAAGCAGATCCTTTCATGTTAATTGATGTAGAGTTTTGAATATAATGTGATGAATTTAAAATAATAAATAATACAAAAAAACAGGTTTCACTATATCACACCTTTTAGAGTTATTGTGTGATCCCAATAAGGCATTTTACATAGTAGTCCTCAATAATATGACAATAACCTTATAAATCTCAATATAAACAAATTCAAAACACGATAAATTATATCTTTAATATTTTTATCATATTTAGTAGTCATAATATGATATATATAACCTTTAAAACATAAATATTGTAATGCATTGGTAACAAAATTAATAACTTGATTGGACTTCTCTATCACTTTAACTCATCCTTGGGTCAATATCACCCATTATATTTGCTATCAAAAATTGAAATGAGTTTTTTAAAAACATCTCATAAATAAATTTTTAAAATTTTATACTAATTTATTATTATTTAGTAAAAAACATTATAGTTAAAAAAATTCAAATCCTTAATTTTATAACATGTAAGAATTTTCATTTAGACCCTTTGTTAGTCCCACATAATGTTATTAAATACATTGGGGGTGTTAATCAGTGGCCAATTCGCATGCCAAACTTCTTCACCTTTTTTTACCACTATGGCCTTTTTTTGTTAGTTCTTATATCTCAACTCTACCTAAGATGATGATTAAATATATAAAAATAATGAGAAGGAGTACTAAGATTTATAGGGCCCCTAAACTACATCAATGCTGAAATTCCTTGAAGATCAGCGGGTGTTTTTCTACATCACATTAACTTGGTCTTATTATAAAATCTTTGAACTCCATATTCATGTTTTTTCAATTCAATTCTCTAATTAAGTTTTTGGATGCTATTTTGAGTTAGAATTTTCATTGTGATGTTTGGGGAGTTATATTGGGGTAAAAATAAATGGTTTTGCAGTTTTTAAGGAACAGTATACCTAGTGTCCAAGGATCGGGAAGCTAATGGGGGTCTGCGGGCCTGATGTTTTTTAAGCCCTTAATTAGTATCACTTAATTAATTACTTTATGATTTTCACTTCATTTTCTCCCATTTTAGTCTAATTTTTGTTTATATAACTCAACAATATCATCTTTGGTTTCCCCCTTAATACCATTATTCGAGAAGATTCATTTTGTCACAGGTGCTCCTCTTTACTAAGAAACAACCATAGATTACTTATGACATCCTCTTTTTCTATATTTATCTATTGTTGTGGATGTGAATTTTTTTCTACAAATATATTGAAATTTACAGTCAGATATTCTCCATAAATATTCTTTTAATTTGAAATATATTATGGTGTGTTTGGGGAAACTTCAGAACAATTAATTGGTTTCCTTATTCAATCACATATTTCATGTCAAGAATAGCCCAATTGAAAATTATGATATGGATGTAATTTCATCCTAGTACTATAGTGGTGGATTAATATACTCCAATAATCCTATATGATCATATATTTAATTTTCATAGTTGGTGAACCCTTATTTATCTCATATAATTTGAGACTTCGGTTGACAATAACATTTGTTTGAGTGGATTAAATTAAAAACAAAATTTTTTCATGAAACAATGATTTCCCAAATAGTTTGATAAAAAAAATAATTGGTTTTTATTGTTTTTTTTAAAACATGTTGGAGGTCCATGTATAGTAGATATCCTCTCATTTTATGTTATATAAAGAATAAATTGTATTTTTAAATTGACTTATGAAATTATTAAATACTAAGTTGAATGTTTTTTGTTCAATTATTCTCTTTTTTAAGTTATATTATTTGAATTCATTTCATAAGTTATGAATGAGTTATTTTGTGCTCTAATTTGTTTTTATTTCTTTTAAAAAGATATTGATAATTATTATTGAAAGGAAAAGCACATGATCCTTCGAGTTAGCTATACGGGGACTCTAGGGCATGTATTTTTTGATCGTTTTGGAGAGTGTGTGAGATAGATTCATAGGGGATGTCTTCAACATTAAACGTGTTCCATTTCAGTTGTAAGATCCAATTTTTTATCTCTAAGACTCATTATGATTACCCACAACTTATATATATGACAACCAAAATAATCAATGCAATTAGAATTTTAATTATATAAATGTATCATATTTTGTATTGTAGAATTATCGAAAGAATATGGAGCACATGATAGAACCAAAAAAAAATATTTTTAAATTCACATTAAATTTAGATAGTAAATATATAAATAATAATTATAAGTGTTAGATTTAGACAAAAATATAAAATAAGATAACTATAATATAAAAATTTGGATCTACTAGATCCCCTAGAATGGTCACCCTCATGAAAAACACAATAGAAATGAAACTAGATATTAGTGAGGTAATATTAATTTTTAAAAAGAAAATATATATAATATTTATAGAAAATAGAAGTTAATAATGAATTAATGAAATAAGAGGTATTTATATATGGTAGAGAAGTCATATAACTATTAAAAATATGTCATTTGAAATAGTATTCTAACCATTAGATTTGTTAAATGACTATTAGGAATCGTAACTAACCTTAGAATATAATTCTCACCTATGTAATTATACAATAATATTAATTAATCTAATAATAATGAAAAAATTAAATATTTAAATCACTATATTAAAAAATTATATTTTCAAAATGATAAAATAAATGTTTAAATTTTTTAAAAAAATATGTTTTATTTAAATTTTTATGATAAATATAAAAAATATAAAGAATGTATATTTTAATAAATTTGGTTTATAATATTATTTAAATTTCATCAAATTGATAATTTAATTTTATGATAGCATAATTAATATTTCAATGGATCAAAATTTTGATTATAATATTATAGTTGATATTTTTAAATTAAATATGTATTTTCAAAAAAAAGTTAAGGTTACCATATATAGAAAATTATTTTCAAAAAATTAATTTCATTTTTGGAATATTTAAATTGAAAAATTCTTTGGGAGAATTCTTGTGATTTTTTCTAAAATTATATAATAATTAATGAATAGTGAAATACACTAAAATTTATTGGTAAACATTGTAAGCTAATTACATGAATTATTGAGTGAAAATAATGTTTGTAACCATTATTTTGAACAGAAGTGAACTAAATACTATATTTAGTCATAATATTAATCACTATTGATAATATTGAGAAAAAAATTATAAACTAACGAATATTATATTCAGAAAAATACCTCACATCCCCTTATAAATGTCACCCATTCACCCAATTCATTATATGATTGCTATATTGACCATATTATCCCAAAATATTTCAAAATAGATATCTCTATTTCTATATAGTCATGTTTTTTACCAAAATACTATAACAAGGTGTCTTAAGGTGTCATCCATTGGAGGACATCGAAAGAGGTAATATTCATAACTGTACTATCCTTTAATAGTATCTTCTTCTACCTCCTCCACATCTATTCCATATAAAACAACTAAATAACTCTATTATAAAAAATATATCAGAATTAAATTTTGATAATGTAGTATCAATTATCAGGTGTATTTTAATTTCATTCTAAAACTAAAATTATTATTAATATTATGGTTGGTTGACCGCCTCTATGGACAATGCACTTCATTTTTCTCAACCACCTTCATGAAAGGTCATAGAAATAATAATATACTTAAATATTATGAACGTAACTATATTATAAAATATTTCATGTTCTATAAGGAATTAATAATCCTTGAAATAAATATAATAAATATAGTTCATATTGGTTGGTAAAGCAACCCAAATGAAATTATTGTATGAGGATAATGTTCATAATAAATGAATTGTCCATGTAGCATAACAAATATATATAACTGTGACCATTAACCATATATAGGGATATTAATATATTTTTATTTGACTTATATAGCATTGATTCCATTTTTAAAGTTTTGAGTTGTGTTTTTACACTCTACTTATTATGTTTAGATAATAACAAAATTTATACTTTGTTTTTTATCTTTAGTGGAATGTGTTTTTAATAATTATTTTGTTTTTATTATTAATTTATCATGCTATTAATAATTATTCAAAAATATATTTGTTTCTTATATATGATACTATAATACGGTGATACATATTATGGTATTCATTGGGTTTTATTTATAATTAGTAATTATTATTCAAGATGTTATAAAAATTTATGTTTGATTTGGATGTTTAAAGGTGTTGATAGATTTATCAAGTCATTTAATATTGAATACATATTGAGCAATTGATCATGGAATAATAAAAATATTCTAAAAAATATATATAAAAATATTAAGTAAAATTTAAATATTTATGAAAATTGATGAATATATCATCTAGATGTTATAAATCTTTTCGGAAGTTATTATATGTATTCAATAATACATATTATTTTTAGATTTTATTTTCTTCTATTTATTAATTTTTCTAGATCTACATTACATTGAATTTTACAACTCCTTTTTCATTTTATAAATAAAAATATTATATATGATTTATTTAAAATTGAAACAAGTTTATCAACTATTTTATATTCACATTTTGGTCTCAAGCTTCCATATGTTTTATGTTATATAGTATATTTTATGTCCACAATTTATGTTATTTGATTATAATATAAGATGAAATCCATACAATTTAATCACAATTATTGAGTTTAAAAAATAAGATGTATAAATACTTTTCATTAAATTATAAGGAAGGGTGAATTGGTTGTTTGGGTGATCGAAAAACTGACCTAAATCTCAAATACAATTATGTTCTGTTTTTAATAGATCTCAAATCATTTTATTAAGTTATTTTGGAAGCTATATCATGATTTTTATTTTGTATTCTATTTTTTATTATTGATTTTGAAATATTATTTAATCCTATAAATATAAGTCAAAGGGACTATAAGCCTTATCTTTTATTTGGAAGCATTAAAAAATCACTAAATCTTAAGATTTCACCCAAAAAAATATTTTTAGAATTTGAATATGTAATAATTATCTTATGTGAAAATTAAATTAATTGAGTAAATTCACCTATATTAAATTATATGTGGATGAATATTGATATTTATATACTTTAGATAAACAAATTTTCCAGCATGAGGATATTTGGTTACATGGGTATTTCATATACATGGATATTAATCGTTATCAGTATCCAGCTAGAGGAAATATTCTTATGAGAATATTGGATTAGTAGAATTAACATATGTTATTAAAATATTAGATTTTATTTTTTATTGTTAAAAATAATTACACATCTTGCATAAATCCTCACATTCATTTATGCTACAATAAGTACGGATGCATGTAGAGCAAGACCATGTCACATGAACTGAAATTAAGAATATTTTATTCATTTTTAAAGAAATTACATTATAAAATGATGAAGTTTGTGTTATACATAACTAAAATTTTAACCTCATCTATTATTTATACTATTAAAATGATGAAAACTAAAACTAATTGGACTATGAATTCATAACTCATAATTGAACATCGTTATAGAATAATGAATTTTTAGTGAGAAAAGTAGTGTTTCTTGTATATGAATTTTATGATGATGGTTTAGGAATTAACATGTGTGTTATTAATTATTTTCTATATTATGATGTGGTTTTACATTAATTTTGAGTGGAGGTGAAACACATCAATAACTTGACATATATTGATAAGAAGCATATCTACAAACTCTGTGTTTTGATATTTTTAGAGATTAACAATGAATTTTTTATGAGAAATATTTCAATAATATGCCTGTATTATAATTGAAGTGGTTTAAAAGAGGTAATATAAGAGGAATTTTAATCTTATAGGTTAAATAAATTCCATATGTATCAAATGGGGGTTATTTTCTAAAAATAGGAAAATTTTCAAAGCATCTCTTTTCGAGAACTTATTTTGGTTTTAAATATTCAAAGATTTTTAATATATACTTTTAGAGGATAATATATAATAATAATATAACTTTATTGTGAAGAAATTTTAGGATATCATTTTGTTCATTTATTATCAAATATATATAGAGATATAAAGTTCAACAGATAGAAAAAATACTTATACATTTTATCTTTGGTTAGATCGAAGACGAAGAAGTGTGTATAAGGAAAGAAAAAAGTGCTATTTAATTTTGATCATTATATATAATTCCAAAGCATTTTGGGATAGGGAATCAAAATAGTTTGTATATCCATTAATATATAACAGTTCAATAAAAGAATATGAAGCTAGTATATACATCATTTATTTTTTATTTTTTTGTTCGTATTTTTTCAGAGGAATAAGCCTAAGTTACACTATTATATAAAATTTAATTTTTTTATATGAAACTTGTATTCCTTGAATAAATTTTTTATACTAAGTTAAATTCATAGAAGACAATATTATCTATCATTTTTTTAGTAAACTATTTGGTGAATCTATATTAGTTTTATATATCATATCATTTTTCTCTATGTATTGACATCTTGTAATTAGTAATGGGGGTGTGTTATCATCTAATACATAGTTATGATGGAGTTATAGAGTTTGACTTTAAGATATTATGTTCCCTAATAAGAGGTCTTAGAATCCAAGTTGAAATCATTGTATCAAGTGATATCATCTTGTACTCAGTTGGTTAATGCCTAGGAAATATGTATGGTTCTAGAAAAATCAGCGTGCTCACAGAGAGAGTGTTGGTGGGGTGGACAAGGTGATTTATATTCTCTAAACCACTATACATATTTGTTTTCTTCACTTTTTTTATTTATATTTAAACTTTTTATCTAATTAAATAACATTAATATATTAATATTCAAAAGGGTCTTCAAATCAACAAAAATTTTAAAATCACTCCATTAACCTCGCTCTTGAGTATTATTCTACTCTTATCAATGAACAAAATTGGTAGAAGATGATATATTTATGGAGATATTTCAACATATAAAATGATTCTTACTTGTAAGAAACATTTACTTATCATCCATGAATCTCTTTTGGATATTCATGATGATCCCATTTGGCCATAACTTTCTAAAGGAGAAGGTCATTTGATGATGACTATTTTTAGTGGTTGATCATAAATAAGGTTTCTCTATGATTTTTTTCCATTCTAAGATAGTGATAATTATGGATTTGGGAAATATTTCATGATAATATACCTAATTAATCTTGGTTGATAATTTATATTATGGTATTAAAATAATATAATATTTTTGAAGGTGAAACTATAACGTGGAATGCAACTCACGTAGTAGAGTATGATTTATATACTAAATCTATTGAAAATATTATATATGGAATTGGTTCTAGTGAATTAAATGTTGTTTCTCAATGACCCAATAATCCTGAAAAGTAGGATATTATTTCTATTTCATGTGAAGGTAAAGATAATTACCAACAACATTGTTATAATGCGATTAATCCTATGTTTGATATATCTAAAATGTATGAAGTGGAAAGTATAACTGATTGGAATAGATAAATATTAACGATTTCGTATTTTATATTTCTTCCTTGGTAACATAAACTCTAGAATCTAATCAATAATAAATGGTACTAAGAGTTTTTCTGGGTAAGTGGAATGGAATTTTAGCTTCTATTCAACAAACCACTTCACATTCAAACTTGAGGATGGTTGAGTGTATTGAAACATTAATTATGTATGATGTTTAGATTCAAGTTGAAATTAAAAATAACTTTTCTTCTCAAAAATATATTGATTTACTAATAGTCTAAAATTATTAATATTCTAATTATTATTCAGGTAGTCTAGATTTTAGTAACAATATATCATAGATTTACAGACAAGGCAATAGGTTTTATAACAAGTTAATGAAAAATGAAATTTAAAATAAGGAGGTTAGTAGATATGAATTTAAGAAGAAATTCCATATTAGACAGAACTGTCATCATCTTATAAGCAAAGGAAGTTTTATTACAATGGGAAATGGAAAAAATTCATGAAGCCTTCAAAGAATCCACCTTGAATTTAAAATGGGAAATAGAAAAAATTAATGAAGTTTTTTTCTATATTTTTTAATTTTATTTGATTAAATTTTATAAATTGCTTACATTGATTTAATTGATTTTTGTTTTGATTGTATAACCAACATCCAGGTATTTCAATGTTTTTTCTAACTATATATTGATATGTTGTAATATATAATTTTTTAATCTTTAAATTAATAATTTTTTTAACGCTATATTTTTTCTCTTAATTTCTTGTGTTGTACTTTCATGTCAAAAAATATAATAAAATATTTATTAAAATATGTATGAAAATGTTCTAATTATTTCATGTATCATTATATTGATCATGTAGAAACTTGTAAGGAAATTAATTAAATATTTTTTTATCTTAATACCATAAATACCATTAATATATTTCTGGAATCCTTTTGGTTAAATTTTTTATATAGTAGGATTTCACCTTATTACCAAATCACTAAGATCATTACATCAACAAGTGGTTTCAAAAAAATCATTCACTTTTAAATACTTTCAAAGAGGTTAAACCCCTATTAAGGGGGAGACTCTTCAGTTATTTTTTAATAATTTGGTATTAATTTTGTGTGTGATTGTTTAGATCAAATAAATCATTTTAGGGTTTTTATTACAATTTTTTATTATTTAATTCCATGAGTGTTATATGATATTTTATTCAAATAGGAATTAATACTTAACATTTTTTAATTTTTTTTTATTTTTTATATTAATTTTTTGTGGAGCCTTAATGTTAAACACTTTTTAAATGGAATCATATATTTAAATAAATTATTAATTTGTTTTTTATAGTTATTACATATTTTAGAACTACTTATGTGTTATATGTAATGTTTTTATTTCAAAATGTATGAATAATGTTAAATCTATTTTATCATTAAAAATATGTTTGATTTATTATTTAATGACTGTGATTGTATTCCTTACATTTTATTGATGATTATTTTTTAAGATTAATTTTATTTATGATTGGGAATGTGAAAACTGTAATTTAGTAATTTTTATTTACTTGTTAGTATTTTACTGGAGATAATGATTGTTATTTTTATAAATCTAAATCATGAGTATTTTATTTATTAAAGAGAGTTAATTATAGTTCTTTTTATGAAATTAATGAATTTATATTATCTTTATGAAAGGGGTAGAATGTATATTCTGTTTAATTATGGGTTTTCACTATTTTATTCATTTAAGTCATGATATTATAATTGTTTAAAATTTAACTAAAAGTGGAGTATGTTTACTCACATTGAAAATTTATTAATATGACCCTTATTCATTCATTTCGAGTCCTTTTAGTGGCATACAATTTTTTGTTTTTTTATAAGATCTATTTTTTATTATCTTTACTTTTTTTATTCATACAAACTATAGAGAAAGTGATCTCCGGTTTTGTAATTAAAAAAATATCAAAAATGTTCAGTGGCTCATTTCCACTTAACGTATCATGTTTTGACAACTACAAAATCCCTCACTTGATTTTATCTTATGTGATATGTGTTATTATGAATTGTTTTATATTTATTATTTCATTAATATGTTATTATTAAATATTTCAGGATTTATTCACTGCATCCATATATTGAGATATATAGTGATATATGAAATGGTATTGATTGGTTTATATTTAATTTTTTATTTATTTTTCTAAATGTTTTAACATTTTATGTTTTAATTCGTGGTTGTACGATGTTTTTGGATTGATGAGATCACTATATTTTGACTACATCTAGAGCTGTGTTTCTCAAAAATCTGATGCCTATTGTTTTTTATAAATATAAATATACAGTATAAATTTTCAAATTTTATAAAAATATATTATTCAGTCTTCAAGATGTTAGAAATAATGTCATATGACACTGTAAGCCTTCAGTATTTCATTAGAATTTTTTAATTACATTTGCCATTATAATTTAATTATATATATAGATAACTCTATACTAAAAATATTATAACTTTTTTTATATGATACATAGGAATATTTTCTATGTTTCATTCATCTATGAAGAAATAAAAACTATCTGTTTCATATTCATATTTTTTTGTCAGAAACTGCATCCTATTTTATGTTATACAACATATTTTTAGTTAATATTTTTTTCAGTTATTTAATTATAACCCAGGACTGTGGCCTCAAAATTTTATGATTATTATTGAATTGGGAATATAAATAGTTTACTTATATTTTATTCGACTATTAGGATTGGGGAACTTGTCATTTGGATGCTCTAAACTGTGACCTAGTTCTCTATAATTTTCAATTTTATTTTCTGTGGATTTGATATCATTTTGGCACTATTTTTGTAGGATATATCAATATACAAATGTTATACTGATGTTTTTATTGATGATTTTGAAATCTTATGGAATTATATAAATCTAATTAAAAAGGAATGAAGGATGGATCTATATTTTAGAAGAAGAACAAAATCACTGAATCTTAAGATGTCAAGAAGATAAATATTTTAAAATTTTGGATAAATAAGAATTCACTTATTTGAAGATATTTTCCTATGTAAAATAAGCTACATAATAATCTGGATACATATATAATTCATCAATTCCAATTCTATTTCAAGAGCAGATTTTATTATATAGGTGTTTTACATATGAGGCTATTAAAATACATGGGTATTCAGTTATGTGAAAAACACAACTACAAAACTATCCTTTAACAGCCCTACAAATGGACTTTATTAGCACTAGGAAAGTACTGACAATGTGAGAGACATTAAAAGCCCAATACATTTATCAGAACAAACTAATTTCATATAAAGGGGGCATTTTGTAGTGAAAACAAAATCATAGATAAATGGGACCTTTTTCATAGATTTTAAAAGAAGTGATAAACGTAACTTTTATCAGTGCTTTAATTTAGCAATGCTAGTGGATTATTTTATGATCTCTTTAATAAGCACTGATAATGGATTTTTTATCATCATTGTTGAAGCATTGTTAACATATACCTTTATCATTGCTTTTAGAAGCGTTGATTAATGTGTCTTTTATCAGCGCTTTTAAAAATTTGGATAAAAGTGTTCTTCATGAGTGATTTTAAAAGTGCTAATAATGGGCCATATTGCAGTGTGTTATAACAGTACAACACAACATCCGAAGCACCAGAAACACACAAAAAACACACAAAAAACACACCAGATATCAACGAAAACAATTAAAAATATAGAATTTAAATTAAATGAAAGTTACAACACAAATAAAAGAAAAAACACTATATTATAAAAATTTCCAACATTGGTCTATACAATTACATAAATACAAAGAATTAAAAACATTCAAAAAAACCATAACTATCAATGTTTTCACGATTTCCATTGACCTTCTTCATCCAACTGGAATCACTATATGATTATCTTTAAAAAAACCACATCAAGTCGAAAAAAATAATCCACCTGAATAAGAGAACAATTATAACGTGTATTACTAAAATGAAATAAATTAAACAAAAATATGAAATAATACATTAATTCTATAGAAAATTATTTAAATATTTAAATAACAATATTCCATTTTTAATTGAGCAGAGGTAACGATGTTTCTCTTCCAATAAAGGCGATGTAGAGAACATGAATAAAATTGATAAATGAAACACTTTAGGGGTGAAATGGATATGTGGTTGAAGAAGCAAGAATGTTGGATAGAGCACCACAAATCGAACAAAAAATCCATATGTATAATAAAACACTTGTTACATGAGTAATACTGTAAATAAATAAATAAAACATAAATATGTAACAATGCATTAATTCTATGGAAAGCGATTTTACTTTGAAAACATCAGTATTACCTCTGTGATTGAGCATAGAAAGCATCGTTTCTCTTTCCAAAAAGGCATAACACATGGATATAAATATTATTCAATAAAAAAAATATTAAGAATAATGAAAATTAAATCAAAATTTCATTATATAATTTTTTTAAAAAATAGATAAGGTATTACATAACATTACCTTTACATATTTACAAAGGTTTTCTTTAGTGTAGAAGTAATCTAATGACAAAACTAAGGATTCTATGTGCAATTCACTGAGGTTGGTTAGCTACAGATTTTCATATAATATAACTAGATCTTTGCACCCAGCTTCCCTATGATATGCGCATCCCATAGATGCTAACCACCTTCTCTATCATATCACCATTCAGCATTCACATTTCCTTCTCTTCTCGAAACTATTCACTACTGGTAAATATTTATGATGCATGAAGTTGCATACATATAGTAAATGGAAGAGAAGGAAACCAGAATTTTGAATGGTGAAATGATATAGATAGTGGAGAGCGTGTGTGAGATGAGATCATCACGAGGACATCAGTCATGAATTTTAGGTCAGATGTTATGCTAAGCACTAGTTAACCAATAATAGAGAAGTCCACAGAGAGTCCTTAGTTTTTTATTAAATTTCTGATTGATGTACAACCAATCCATGTTTTGGATTCATTGATCAGTGGATCTAAATACACATCAAAATTCTTGCAACACACTAAATCAGTAGATACAATATCATAAATGATCAAAATATAGAATTTAAATGAACCCACAGATAAGGCAGAAAGAGATATTTCCACACACAAAAAACATCTCCATACTAGAATGATAGAAATATGGGAACTAATTAATGAATGAATAACCATTTAAAGGTTCACATTACAAAAAACAAACAATTTAAACTATGAAAGGATAATTCCATCATATTTTTATAATGAAAGATGAATTTACAAATAGCCACAAAACAAAAACATGTAAACTCCAAACAACTTTACCCCAACATGAGAGACAACTAATGAGACAATGTGTTTATTATTATTTCAAAAAAACTGAACAAAAAATGATTCTTCAACCAAATTCTCAAAATGGATATCCTTGGAGAAGAGGACTCACTCCTTGATCTCTAGATAAAGACCCTAGTGAAAAGGGAATATTTTAACAGATCCTACAACACCACTTCCAGACAAAAGGAAACTAGCTCTTTGAAGTGTTCAATATAATACTTCGTCATCTAATGACCTTGTTGGACACTCATGAGCTCTTCCCTTTTCTTCATCTTGACCTCCTAATCTATAAACTACCAGAAAAGTAGGGACTAAAAATCTTCCCACATCATCCCAACTTGACTCATTGGAATGGAAAACAACTCCAACTCTTCCAAAGACGGACCCCCAAGGAGACCCAGAGCCACACAAACTCTAGCAGCTTTGGGAGTTCAAAACACTATGAAGACATGATCAACATCCTCAAGCCATTTTTCTACCTTTAACAAACCATGATTTCAATAGAAGAAGGACATAAACAGAGGAGAAATAGAAATCAGGAAATAGTTTCTAGAAACTTTGGAGGACTTTCTAGGCGGCATATTCTAAATATCACTAAATTCATAAAATCATATTCTGAATCAATTTGAAACACAACCAAAAGGAACATTTCGGGTGAAAGCAGCTGGATCAAAAGACAAATTTCATAACAAAATAAGAATTATCTTTTCAAAAACCACAGTTTCATTTTCAATTTCAAGACACCTTCTTCTAAGGACACTTTTTGGAAACATAATAACCAACATTTATAAAGTAAATCCAATTCTAGAAATCATTTCCCCCTTTCCACAAACCATTTCAGAAACCAATCCTAGATGATCCACAAAATAGAACATGAAAATTGGCCACAATGGATGAGTAATGAGTCAAAACCAACAAAAATATAATATTTCTCATGAAATACTTTTCATAGGGGCCATCAATCATATCTCATGATGATTCCAGGATGTTAAACTGCACAAATTAATCCTAGAAGAAAGACGTTAAACGACATAGTGTATCTCGTCCTGTTTTCATGACGTTAAACTGCAAAAATTCGTCATGTTAGTGAAGAGTTAAACTGCAAACTATATCTCATCCAGATAAGAGGACATTTAACTACACAAATTTATTCTAGAAGAAAGATTTTAAACTTCATAGAATCTCTCGTATTGGTTTCATGACATTAAACAACACAAATTCATCATATATATAGGAAGTTAAATTGAATAATGTTTTCCTTCATGGTTGTATGAAGTTAAAAAATATATATTCATCTTATAAAAAGTCCATTAAAATGCCCATAAGATTTATGCTGGCAGCTACGAGGATATGAGATGAAGGGTTTGTCACTGTTAAGAATTGAGCAAAAACACAACACGTAGAACCCAAACGATCAAACAATGATATAGGAAAATAAGGAAATA
The DNA here is from genome assembly GCA_963277665.1 of Viscum album. Lineage (NCBI taxonomy): Eukaryota > Viridiplantae > Streptophyta > Magnoliopsida > Santalales > Viscaceae > Viscum > Viscum album. The sequence goes on from OY728139.1 coordinate 295,127,788, forward strand.
ACATAAATTAGATTTTAACCATGATACTTAAAAAGGGTTATATTGGAGATACATTGGAAATAAGGGAGTTTCATGAGAGCTTCAAAATCATGATGAGTGAGTACCAGTTATGGTTATTTTAAATAGATCGGGAAAACGTTTTTCAGAACTTTCAGAAAACTGTTGATAAAGATCCATTTTATCATTAAAAAATTGATAAGTACTAACAAAAGAGATATTTATCAGTTCTAAAAAAGCACAAATAAATCTGGCGATTTATTAGCACCGAAATTTGAGCGTCGATAAAAAATATTTTAACCACACTTTTTAGCACTGATAAATTTTGATCATTTTCAACGGTAAAATTTTATCACTCATAATGGATTTATTTAAATACATTTATTATAATTTTTTAATTATTAAATATATATAATTATTTTTTTATAATTATATAAATACTTATTTAATAAATAATAATTATTTATTTTTAATAATTGTAAATATATAGATTTATAAATACATTAAGTATACATTTATGAATATATTTATTTTGAATATATATTTACAAATATATTTTTAACATTATTAGTTGATATTTAATCTTAAATACATTCATTTTCAGAAGTAGTAAAATTGAATTATTCAAAATGAGTTATCTTTAAAAATATTAAAAAATGGATAATTTTTATTAATTAAATATAAATTATTAAAAATTGGTCATATATATATTAAAATAAATATGAATACACATTGAAAATACTAATACATGATATATATATATATAATAAAAAATGATAAAATAGAATAATAAAATAAAAAATAAACAAATATAAAAAATGAATTCCCAAACTGTAATAGTATTAAAAATAAATAAATAAAATTGATTAATTAAAAACATAATATATTAAATATATCATTCTTATAATGAAATTCTAAAATATACAAAAATTGGAATAAAATACGTAAATATTAGGGTTATGTGTTTCTATATATTGTGTAAATATATATGTGTGCATTTGTATATAAACTAAATTAATTTCATATATATATATGTGTGTGTGTGTGTGTGTGTGTGTGTGTGTGTGTGTGTGTGTGTGTGTGTGTGAAATCAATTTCAGACACTATGTTTGATAAATTGTTAAATTGAAAAAATAAACAACATTAAAAATGAATAAGGCATTAATATGTTTTAATTAAACTTTTCTTCATTTTATATATATTTATATTTCATATATATTATCTATTACTACTTTTAAATAATATATATTTTATACTAACTCATTTTTATTAATAATTATATCATTAATAAAAATTTAAATAATTTTTCAATTTATTCATCTTTAATTTTTTGATTATATATTCATTTATATATCTACATTTAATATATATCATTTATCAATATTTATAATATATATATTTATGTATATTAAATATATTCATTTTTATCAGTAATTATTCAATTAGTAAAATGATTAATTTATTTCTTAAATAACTCATTTTATTTTTTTGTTTGTTTAATTATTTTATTTTATTCATTTTACATATCTATATATTTAATATATGCTATTTAACAATTTTTTAAATTTTTATATATGTTTATTCATTTTTATCAATATTTTTTTAATTCATGAATTTTTTTTTATTATTTTTTTCTAAACCTTTAAATGTGTTAATAATGCACTGATAAAGGCTACCATTTATTAGTGCTTTATTATTAGAGCTCATAAAGGGTAACTTTTATTAGTAGTAAAAACAAAGCACTGATAAAGGGTAACCTTTATCAATGCTAAGATAAAGTCCTGATTAAGTTAAACATTGACCAGAGCTAAAAAATTCACTGATAAAGGGAACCATTTATCATCAATTGTTTTGTAGTGATAAAGCTCCCCCTTCATCAGCCATTATTTTAGCTCTGATAAAGGTGGACTTTTTCAAAGCATTTTTTTAATGTCGAAAAATGCATATGATGTTAATGACCAGTTTTATATTAGTGAAACTATTATGTTATGATTTTATTATGAGAATTTGGATATCATTTTTCTAAACTCAGATTGGATTTTTTTTCATGAGAAACAACTTCTCTTCTTGTATAATGCCTCAACCGCAGACATGATACAATTTTATGGTTGGTACGTAGCACAAGTTCTGATTACACAAAGTAAAATGGAGAAGAAGTGAAACCTCTATTTTCTGCAACAAAATGCTAAAATATTAAAGGTTGTGTGTTTTCTGATGAACATCGAACTTCACCTTTCAGAACCACTGAGATATGTTGTAACAATGAAACTCACCAGACTACAAATTCATACATCTTACAATGATTCTATTACAGAATAAAAATACTGAATGAATAATATGATAAAACATTCATATGAAATTCATGATAATTGTATATAAATTACCATTTGTTTTATCTATGTTTTTATATTTCATGATTCAATTTTATGTTAACGTTGAGGAGATATAAAAATCATTGATAAAAATACATAAAATAGTAATAAGAAGTTCTCCATACTGTGTTGTATGTTATTTTTTGAGAATTATAATATATTTTTTTAAGAAAGTTTAAACTGATTTATCTATATAACGTTTTTTATACTTTAAATAAGCAAATTTAAGAGACCTTTAGGGATTTTGGTTTTGAGAAAATTCAGTTGAATCAAAAATTAATATTTTATGTAAAGAGAAAAATTGACAATTCGTCTCTTTTCATGTAATTATATTAGGATTTAATATTAAAATATTTTTGAATATCGATTTTATGATGATCATATACAGTAATAATTTTCATTTATTTTTGAAAAATTTAAGTAATTTTTTGGAATCCTTTATTATAAATTTTTTTAGCATAGATAAGATTCAATAGATATAATATATATATATATATTTTCTCTTTACGATTTGAGGAAGTGGAATATGAAGTATACAAAAAAATAAAAGTAGAAGTATTACGTTGTTTTGATATTCACCGCTACTACTCAACAATTTTGGGATATACAATTAAAATACCCAGAATTTCCATTAATATCTCACAGTTTAAAAGAAAAATCAGTATTTAGTTTGTAAGATAACATTAAAAAAATTTCTATAATGTTTTTCAAAGGCAGCGTTCTGAGCTATATCATTGTACATACTGCTATTTTAGGAAGAGGAAGCATGTATTCATTGATGATATTTTTGGTTACCAAAGTGAATTATTAAGGATCACTCCCATTTTTTAGTTTTTGAATAAACTCTATGATGATTTAGTATTAATTTATATATCTCATCTCATTTCTGTTAGTCATCAACTATATATGATAAGTCTTGGTAGAGTCAAAACTTCTCACATCATGCTTCGATGAAGATATAGATTCTAATTATAATCAGTTGAGTTCCCCAATAAAAGGACATAGAGTATTGGTTGAAATCATTATACTTGGTCAAATATTCTTTCACTTAACTAGAAAGACACTATGAAATACACTAATTTTAAAAAAATCACCAAGCTCATGGAGAGACTATTGGTGGAGTGGAAATGGGATTTTTTGTTCCCCAAATCACTACACATCATTTCATTCTTCATGTTATTTTCATTATATTTATTCTACTACTATAATTAAATTAAATGAATATCTTAATATTAAATATGGGTCTTCAATGGTTTTTTTTAATTTACTCAATCCACTCACCACATTGAGGATTTGTTTAAACATATACAGGATAATTACAAGAACAATAATAATTATCCACACACTATAGTAACTTTGGAACCATGAAAATAACACCCCAAAGAGAGTTGTAATACACATGATGTATTAAAAATGATTTTAAATAATGATAAAGTAATAGTAATGAAACTTGGTGAACATATTTTTAATTTAATATCTAATAAATTTAGTTATATTATTATGGAAATTATGAAGTCATACCAATATAGTCAAGGACCTAAGGAAAGGGAACTATCTAAAACACCACCTTTTCTTTAAGTCAGGTATTTATCTATCTAAATCATTTTATATCTCTATATAACATTATGGAATACGTCTGAATTATTTATATATATGTATTTTATATATAAATATCTTATTCTATGTTTCTTTACTGAGGTTATGCATTTCTTAAGTTCTTTTCTAAAAACCTTAATGAAAATCAAACCCAGTTAAGGGGAGCTATTCTATCACTTAACCCAATCATAAATCATTATCTTAAAGACATTTACCAATTTATGATTTCATATAATAATAACTATATTAGCTTTAAGCATTGTGGTTGACCTGTGGGTTCATTAAAAATGTCATATTCTTTCTTTTATTAAAATTATTTTACCAATTCATTAAAAAACAGTTTTAGAAAATTCATTTCTGTAACCATTTTTCTCTCCATTATCATGAATTATTCTTAAAATGAACTCCATATTTAATACCTATTCATATTAATTCAAATATTAATATCCAAAATATTTTATTCGGTCTACTCTTGTGAATCTATTTGAAATATAATTTAAATATGACTTGAGGCAAGATTATGTATCTCATTAATTTACAAGGATATTTCTTATTCTCAAAAATTATGATTGATTCCCCTATTTGGGACACATATGTTTGTACATGTTATGATTGATAAACCTAGATAGAGCTCCAATACATTGTGTAATGTTTATATATCATGATATATCTCATATGGGATTATGTAGTAAACCTAATCCATTTGGAGACTACATCTACATTGATTTTGATGTCTCGATAATGACAGTAGAATTATGTTTAGATTGTCAAATGTTATGATATTGAAGCATTCCAATGATTACATGAATTTTTGATTACGTATTACGGATTTTAGTTTCCTTATTATTATTCATAAGATTTTTCTTTTATAATATCATGTTATTTCATTTGAATCAGATGTTATTCTCCTATACCACTTTTATTCCCTTATTGGGATTTTATCCCATAAATTTTGTTTACGTATTACCTAGGTTATCCAATGAAATTTTATAAGCTCAAAGGGATTTAGGAGCTTATTATAGAGAATAAAATAGTAATTATATATTTTCCTTTCTTTTCAATTTTTTTGTACCATGATTTACCAATAAACGGGGCCTCTAAATAATTATGTATTTTAATGTATATTTATTTTTAAAATCATGTAATAATATTTTTTAGATTATTAGGGAACTATAGTTTGAATCAGAGTAATTTATATTTATTAATGGTAATTAATAAAATAATAGATTAGTAAAAAAACATAGGAATAAGTCTATGTATATGAAAACATCCTGAAATATTGGTAAATTATAGAGGGATTCGTTTAAATGAATTGAAATTCTTTTCTAGATACTACAAGTATATGTGACATTGTCCTAAATATATATAGGGGAAATAAATGAGGCCACGTTTTGAACCATAGTGGAAGACATCAATAGATCATTATGTTAGAAAATATAATATGAATGTTACCGTGGGTAACCTATGTTGAGACCTTGAGACTCATATGTAAGGATATATATAACCTTTAAAAGTTATTACTTATACATTCATAAAATACATGATTAAATGATAATTATTTTATGTAGTATAATCACTAATTTTAATTTGTTTTTTGTTAAATTAGCGAAATAAGAGGAATCCTTCCAAAAACCAATGTGATAGAAAGTAGAATGATTTGCCTAATGCGATTTATAATATATCACCACAAAATTAAAGATATTTTTTTCCTTTTAAAATCTAATGTGTTGGATAACTTCTTAAACCAAAAATAGAAAACTAAAATAAACCATGAAACAATATGACACACTTAATATGTAGCTGAATAATTAGATGGTAAAAATTAAATCAAATGAATTTTTAAATATAAGTCATTATCAATGCTAAAGAATTGATAAATTAAATTATTGTAGTGAAATAAATAATAATACCAATACATGATTTAAAATGAAAACATTCTAAACATTTATTATCTATTTTTTTAAAGTAAAAACCTTAAGAATAAAATATTTTTTTGATAAAAATTATATATTTATACCAATTTGATAATTGATTTATAAGAAATTAGAATAATAATGGTTAATATGGTTCTAAAAAATGTTATTTTTCTTTGAAAATAATTTTCATTATATTTTTATGTTATTATTTAGAATTTAAATTTTAATTAATTAGAATTTAAATTTTATAAAATAAAATTCATTTTTAGATTCTCATTTTCATTATTAACCTTATGTTATTTTTTTGGCATTTTTCTGAAATTGTCTATTATTTAGTGAACAATGAAAAATAATTTTTTTCCCTGAACTCTAACTTTTATGAATTTATCATTATATAATCATGAACATGAATTTTATAAAATATTTTAATTGATAAAAAATTTTTTGAGGAGAAATAGTATACATTTTAAAATACTATTATAAATTTATCAATCCAATTCTTAACATTGTATAAATGCAAGAAATATTTTACTATAAGAGAATCTATTTTGGTATTTTCATAAAATTAAATATGATTTTGTGAAAATTTTATTTTGAAATGATATAAAATATGAATAATGTTAATTATTTTTCAATAAAACATTTTTTATCATGTAAAAAAATTAAATTAACAGCTTTATAATATAAAAACAATTAAACATAAATATAGCCTTTTTCTAACAAATGGGATTTGTACATTCAATTCATGTTACCAGTGGAAAATCTATCACCCGTTGGTTCATTGCATGAGGATGAATTGTGTGCAATTATCCATGTTAGTTTCACTGTTTCTGAATGTTTTAAAATGGGTTTTATTCATTTAACCCGAAAAACCTAATGGGTTTGTATCAATATGGGACTAATTTCGCAAATGTAGGTGCTCATTTAAAGTTTAGACAATGTCAATTAAGAAATCATATAGGTCAAGAGGTTGAAATTTCAACATCATCAAACCCTTTTGGAGGGAATTATTTTCTACTTCATTTATCTCTGGTAGATTTATGATATGTTTGTGAACCCCTCATCAATTCCCATGTATGACATGTGTCAAAATTGAATTAAAAATCAATTATTTTCATGTATAGAATTTAGAATTATCTATATGTATACAAGGTTCCTTCTAATTGGATATATCTACATGTATCTGAAATTATACAATGATGGAATCCCTTTATTGTTGAATATAGATTATTTAATCATTATTAAAATGATGCTGGTTTTCTGCCACACAGTGGGGTGCTATGGACAGTATCATTATCCAAGGATATGGGAGTTAGTTTGTTATCAGGATTAGACCCATGAATTGGATTCTTATGTATCATTCTGAAATGAATAATAACCCACATCGTTTGGTTCCACTTAATGAGATAATCATACCTTTAAAGGTCGTGTGATGAGGACGATGTCATGAAATTTAACATAATGTGGTAATGACATCTTGGAAAAAAATGCATAGTCAATATTTGGTGTGGGACGTATTCTAAAGCGGCCCTGGGAACTTGGGAAGGATATGGACTCCTAGATTGGATATAAAAATACTGTTAATGTGACCCAGATTGAATTTGGGACAATGTTGGGTGTTGGGTTTTGACTTCAAGGTGGCTTCATATGTATCCTATTTGTATGGGAATAAGAGGCCACATATTTTGGATGTGAGGACCTATTTTTATAGGGTCTCTACAAAAGTTTCTCTTACAGTGGAGTATGGACATTTGAGAGGGTCGATTGGGGATTAATTCTATGTAGGATTCCTTTGAGATTTGAGATTTGGTTGAGGATTACTCCTAATGAGGATGCCCTAGTGAATTAGTATGGTGATATAGATTTAGATTATACTGAGTAGGAGACCCATATGCTCAGTTGGGTCTTACACATGGATTTACTCCCAATGGTTGGGAATCGTATGTATTCTATAACCACCAAAAATCTCTAATCCCACATAAGTCATGCTCGATGTGAGAAAAAAGTGGATGTGGTTGATCTGAGGAACTAGCTAATCTTTACAGTTCGCTAATGTATGAGATAAATAACTAAATGGATAGGGAAATATAGTATGATAAAGTGATCATTACATCACATCATTGTCCCACGGACCCAATGGGAGAGAGATATGTTTTAGAAATACCCTTCTTTTATTTTGTTTTGGTATCTTGGATAATCACATATAATGATCCATTTAGATATAACCCATGGGTATGGAAAAGTAGAAACAAATGAAATAGGAGAGTCCTATAAGAAAGTATAAGGGTTACTAAAGAATCGATTACCTAAAATTTTATTATGGAGGAGGATCTTATTCCCTGTATAAGGGAAAGGCAAGTGTGGTCCTCACCCTCCCTTCCTAGATCCAGAGTCTCCAACTCTTAGAGAAAACTGGTGAATGAAATGGTCTTAACTCAAGAATACAAGACCGAGAGTTTCCTATAACCACCCCTAGATTTGGGGTACTTGTGACTGAGGTAATTCATAATCATATTTACCCCATGGAACCTACCCATTAGTTAGAAAAAGATTTGGAATCCTTTGACTGATGTAATGCATACCCAAAGTGTAGAAACACTCGTGTTCCACTTTCCATGGTTTTTCATGTCTGGAGGCTTCGGTGGAGGTTTCAATTAACCCCCTCCCCTAGGCGAAGAATCCAAAATAATAGGATCTCTACCATTGGTGTATTGTAAGAGGGCTCAAAAGAGGGGCTCCAACAGGTCCGGGCGAGAGTGAAAATGTTCTTCATGCTGGTACTTGGAGGAACATGAGGTGTTTTGTGTAGGGGTTAATCCTATGGAGATGGATATGCCTCGAGGAATGCATCCCCTATGTAATAACACTTTAGACAAGATTTATCCTAAGTACCATGGCTTTCCTTGGGCGTCCCAGTATGTGGCTCATGCGGGTCCCTAGTTAGTTAATGGGCCTCATGAAGGTGGTTCTTCACTAGGACAAAATAGGGTCCTCATATAGGTGTCTTATATTTGAGACCTTGGACAGAATTTGATCCCACAATCTCCATTAATTACCTCTTTTTCCATGTTTTAGAGGGTAACCCGAGGGGTGTTGGAGGGTCTGGGTGAATGGTTTTCCAGAACGGATCTTTGGGAATTCTTATGATATTCTAATTGAGAAAATTTGGACACCATGGGTCCTATTTTTTGTCAAATAGAAACAATAGTTGTAGGAGTTTATACCATTAAGACTACATCATAGGTACCTGGAATAGGTTTTCCAATCAAGGGTGGAATTTTATTTAGTTTCACGGAGAGGGGAGGGATGTGTGAGCCTTCTAATGGATAAGGGTGTTGACACATGATAGCTTCCAGAAATTACATTTTATTATTCTTGGGGATATTCATCTCTATAACATTTCTGAGATACAATTCATAATATTTTCATCCCACATTAAAAAAAAGTGTGTCAACCCCCCCCCCCAGGATTGGAACTGATTGAAATAAGATGACCTAGTCATGAGGTAGAATCTGGAAAATGTAATGAGGTTGGTACGAGTATACCACGAAGGGTACCCACTCTAGTTGGTGAAGTAGGTCTGGTTCATAGGTTTAATGCACAATAACATGGCATGTATCCTCAACAGGGGACGTTTTTATAGTACATTGACATTTATAGATACTGTTGGACCCCTTTACAATTTCCCTTATTGCGTATTCACATATTTTTCTCTCATCATACAGGTCTTCCTCTCTACTGTGTTGTGTTTATTTTTTAAACTCGTCTTATGAAGGATGTATTAGTGTACATACTCGGTATACCATATTATAATAATCCGTGTTTGAATAAATATGTTGGGGATTATATGTGGGACCACCTTGTTAAGGAACATTATATGAAGGACTTAATCTGGGTGCTGATATGACGGACCAGATTGAGGAGCCTTTGTGAAGGACATGATCGATGCACCCAAATAAGAAAACTGATCAAGGGTCATACATGAATTTCCTGCTTTTAAAAAATTATAAATTATTCAATGTTAAAATTTTATCCTTTCTCTGAATATTTTAACTTAATGAAAAAAATCGATGACTTATTTTAGGTTTTCAATAAATCCTCTGATGAATTATCTCAATAAAGTTATTATACGTGAATTAGAGAGTATCAATTCTGTTGATAAAGACTATTATAAAACGATTGAATCCACTATCCTAGATTTAGAAATCCCTTTGGCATTGTATCAGCATGTTTATCCCTGAAGTGACTACGTTCCCTTATAAAATCAAAAAATTATGAGGGACGCCCTCATCCCGAATGTTGACAGATACACCCCAAAATCATGGTTTATGGAATATATAAATTCTACAACCACAAATGTCTTCTATATGGGTGTCCACATCAAGGAAGGAACATATTCTAAAGGTTGTTTCTTGCATCATATCTACGACAACCTCGACCTGAAGCCACACACCACACAGTCGAATCCTCACTATTAGGACTCAAGATTCTCTTCATCATAGGAAGACCGGTCACTAGGTTGGAAGAAAGACTGAAACATAATCTCTAGAGGGAGAGTTATACCTAAATGGATTTGGGAATATTTGGTGAACTAAACATGTGTATATATTTAGAAGGTTATGAAAGACATTAGAATATTTTAGGTTTTTTGGTCCGGACAAACATAGATTTACAAAAACCCTGAAATCATTCTTGAGCTGTTGTCCTTGTAGATTCATCAAAAAAAGTATTCTCGTATAAACCATAGAGAAGTTTTTATTATCTTATGGTATGTCTAAAACATTTCAAGAGACCCTATCTTCAGGGACATGTAAGAAAATTTTATCCCACTGAAGACAATGTGGGGTGACTCTTAAAGGACATCGCCTTTGGCCCATAAGATCTTTAAGGTGGATAAGAAAGTTCGTGCCAAGGTTCCTCACCCCAATGGTGACATCCGTCGTGGAACATGGATAAATTAGTTACCCAATCAATATAGTGTAACACTCTAATATTTCATAGTACATTATTTATTTAAGGTAGTTTAATAGCTTAAATTTCATGCAACACCGACTTGGATTCCATTATATGAAAGATTGAGTTGCTACGAAACAATGCATCAGTATTATAATTATTTAAACGATATATTTATTTATCAATTAAATATTTTAATATGAATAGTAAAAAATAAATTTTAAATGTTATTGATAATATTTTCACATTAGTAAAACATATTTATAATGAAATTTATAGGTTTGGATAAAATATTTATATATTTAGACCAACTATTTCTTAAAAGAACTACTTTTTATGTTCTTTTTATGAACAATAATAAAATTATTTTTATAAAATCCGAAAAATTGACTTTGGTAAAATAGACTTCATTTTTGAATTCAAAATATCAAAATTATCTTAGGGTGAATTTTTGATACTTTTCTAAAAGCATTCAATTTTTGTTGAATTGTTAAAAACACTACATTATTGTTTAAAACCGCCTTTTTATTTAAATTATTATTTTTAAATATAAATTTATTTTAAAGTAAAAATAGATACCTAATATTTATATTAGTACAATGTAATTCATTGGAGTCATTTTATAATAAAATTAGATATATAAAATTTCATTGAACTTTTTAACGTCATTTACCCACCTTCTAAGCACATTTGCAAATTTTCATAAAATGTAATTTTACCACTAACGTGATTTGAATTTCAAAAATATTACAGAAACGGTTTTCATCAGTAAGTATAATGTGGTTCAATATGATGAATATAATTTTTGGTGAATAGTGACTTTTGAATTTTATATACCACAATTAAAAGTAAATAGGGTAATTAAAGGTAAAAAATATTATAATTTCCCAAACACAAGTCTCAATTCTATTGGATATGTTTTTTTCAACTAAAATAAACTTTATTACAATAATAATATCCTTTTTGATCCATTTGGGTTAAATTAGGACATTTATTATATTTTATTTAAAGAATAGTTAAAATTGCTAAATTCAAATTTTAATAACTAAATCATTTTTAATATAGGGTTATAAATAATATAAATTGGACTATAAGTATTCATCATATATCTAATAATATTTCATACTTCGTGGTATTTTATTTATAATTTCTTGATATTAAATAAATTGGAAACACCTCAAGAAGAGTCAATTATTTTATCACCTATTTAAAAGTTTTTTTCTTCTTCAACTTCCTATTTATTTGTTTTTACCGTACAAAAATAATATATCATGTACCTTTTTACATGATGATATGATATTATACATATGGTACAACCATATTAATTATTCTATCCATCCTATGAATGATAAAGTCCCCATGCATGTGTACGTACGGCTTACAGTCTCCATGTCGTGGTGAAGTTTGTTATTCAACATCACATTTTTTGGATGGGTATAATAATAAGTATAATTAATTTAAATAATGAAGATAACATGGTAATGATTATGTATTTATAAAAAAAAATCCAATTAAACATCGTTTCAACATCAATAAAATGATATTGTCGCTCGTGCGTACATACGACTTACCGTCACCACGACGCGATGTGATTCATCTTCAATGATCACCCTTCATGAATTTTTATGAAAAAAAATATATATATTGATTTATTATGGGATATATGAAACAATATTTCTACTTTAATAATATATATTTATGTATATAAATATATTTTGTTTACATACATTAATATTATACGATATGAAAACAAAAAAAACGTTCATGCCTACGTACGGACTACCGTCTCCATTAACGGTGTTTCCATTTCATATATCTATCTATTATGCATATTAATTTTATGATTATATATGATATATAAATCATATTTTATATTCCAAAAGTATTTAAATCATGATCTATGTGATACGATCAAGAATAAAAAGTTAAAATGCGTACAATAAATAACGTGATTATTACCCAAAATGTTACTTTAACATGGAAATTATTATTAAATGGGTAGTAAAAATTGTAAATGAATCATATATGATATCATAAACATGAGTATGGTTCTGGTGTAATTTAATAACATACAATAGTAATTATACAAGAGGTTTAACATACCCTCTAATAAAGAAAAGTACAAGGTAATGGTTAATTTATCAAATATCATTATTATCTGTGATTGTTCATGTGTAAGTATTACTGGGACATATTTATCATCCATGTCCATGTTTCATAAATAAAAATCAAAAGTATTCTTTTAATGTTTTATGGATGGGTATCTTTGAGTAGATTTTCATTTTAAAAATTTTAATGATTTATTTTTCAAAATCTATTTAATTAATGTCCATGTTTTCAAAATGATTTTAAGGATTTATTTATATGGACATGAATGTTTTAAAATGTTAATTAATTTTAAAATTTTCAAAGTGGTATGGTGCACTTATATTAAAAAATATCTTTTAAATGACTTCCTTTATAATTTTTTTGACTTTTAATTGATTTCATGAAAAAGAGATATTCTTATCAAAGAGTTTTACGGATCATTTTCAACTATTTCAAAATCATTTATTTGATATTATTCTTGATTGAGGTAGATTTATTATAATAATGTCTTCCGTATTATATTGAATGAGTTATCATGAGTTTGACAGTGGATGTGCTCTTCTTATTCCATTGATGGTTTATTGCTAAAGTATTAACATTTTGTATGCTAGTTTTAATTCAAATGTTTATGTTATGTTTCAACCTTTTCATATGAGGAATGCATTGGACTCAGTGAGTGATGGGAGGGGACTACTATAACCCCTTAATGCATCGGTAGGTCTCATGAGAAAATATAGTGTCTTGGAACAGGACCTCGATAGAATATTTGTGAATGGTATTGTCATAAGGCCTTGACGTAGTAGTCATTATGTCCGGTATTTTGCATTCCCTAATTATGAAATTAGTTATTACATGTGATTATTTGACTCGTAAAATATTTTTAGGTCCACCAGGCTAGATACTCTGAGACGGGGGTTGGTGAATCGGGGTATGATAGATTAAAAAAACTACCCCTTTTTTATCTTGTTTTGTTGTTATACAAAACCCTATTCTCTCTCCTTCCCGATGCAGAGTATGAATAAACCTTAAAGCATGCACATGACACAAAAAATTTTACATGGTTTACCCTCACTGGGCTACGTCTAAGGAGAATACACCAACAATATGTCGATGTACCAATTCCACTATAAGCATACTATTGTTTACAAGTTCAAAGTGGACTCACTATCCCTCCTGGTTTGCAACCACTCACAATTTGAGAACTCACTACTCTCTCAACTGAAGTGAGCTCACTACTTCTTCATAAGATCCACTCACAATTAATAGACCTGTAGGTCTCTTTATTACCACTAGTGAATGCATCTTCTGCTATACATAGATGCTCTATTGAAGTTCAATGTTCATCCATTGATGAATACCCCTTTGCCCCTGAACACCGGGCAACTCAATTTGGAATCACCTTCACAAAGAACCCTACTTCGCGGGGCTCCCAATTTCACGAAGCTCAAACAAGCCTTTGCAAAGCTCAAAAAATTTCACGAAGCACTCTTGCAAAGCACAAGTCTTCGTAGAGTGACTTCCCTCATGAAGCTCACTAAGCCAACGTGGATATCACAACTTTCGTGGAGCTAGATTAGCCTCTGTGAATCTCTTCTTTCGCGAAGCACACTGCTTTTGCGAACCACCTTCACGAAACGAGAGCAAATAACTATATTCATAAACTCTCTCTACTTTTCCTGAGGGGGTTGAGTCGTATTTATAGGAAATTCCTCCGACCCTTGAAACTTCCGCGTGTTGTCAATTCCATGTCATCTCAAATCGTGAAGCTCCGAAGTTTCTGCCGAAATTCTATCAATATCACGAAGCACCACATGAATTTTCGGATTGCGGAGGTCATCGTAATCACAGAGGATCCATTCAAATCCTTTGATCCTTCTCTGAGATTCTCCCTCAAAAATCCATTCACCACCGCAATGCGCTTCAACCTCTGTCATTCATGAAGTTTTTCGTAATCATAAACCATCATCGTCAACATTCTTATGGTCTTTGAAAATTTCAACCCAAAAGCCAATATTCGTGAAATTCATGCCATTTTCATATTTATACTGCCTCCAGATCATCCATTCCTTTATCATGGTTCTTTTTCAACATTGATTTTCAACAACATCTCTAGTACTTGACAATTCACCATGGAAACCTAGTTTTTCAACAAACACAATCAACCCAAAAATGATGCAATGTTACCTTGTGGGATTTTCCCCCAACAATCTCCCCCATTGGGTTTGTTGAGAACTTTTCTCAGAACGATTTTCTACACTTTGATACCTCACTAAGTCTCCTTACATCATCTACCATCATTTTCCTCTTACGATTTAGATAGCGACCAGTGATTCACTCACCACATAATCTTAGTCCACATGAGAAATGCTTGTCGTGAGAAACAGGAGTAAATGAAAAGATCATAAATGAATCAATTAATTTCTGCCACCAACAGTTGACACACTTCTGATACCAATTTCCAAACTGATTCCAATTGTTGATACCACACTAATACCAATTGGTGATAGCTGAAGACCTTCTCACACCTTTCCAACATCATTGTTCTTCTATTATCACGATCCTCAGCTGTCGGGATATCTATTCTTTGATTGATAACCTCTAGCATCGTCTAATTTAAGACAATCCCCCTATCTCATTTCTCTCCCCTTATATCACTGCTCCACCTATCAGCTTCTCCCTGTCTCTTTTACTAAGACATTATTTCCCTTCCTTAGCCACATTCCCCTCCTTGAGGAGTCACTATTTCCCCGCCTTTGTCAACGAACCCAAATGTCACCCCTTTGTGGCCTTCAATGTTGGAAAGAACACAGGTTGGCGCATTAAGGAAAAACACGAAATACCTCGGAGAGGGGGGGGATCCACATCAACACTCATTCAAGTGAGGGGAGTCGACTAAACTCTCAGATCCAGTCGATGCCTTTTAAACACTTTCTTGGGTATGGCCTTTGTCAAAATGTCTGCAACCTGTAGTTTTGTAGGCACAAACACCAACATCACAATTCCTTGATCATCCTTTTTCCTTAATAAAATGATACTATATCTCAATAATCATCTTCCTTGATTGATGGAAGAGATTTTTTTGAGATTTATAGCACTCGTGTTATCACATTGGATTCTGATCGGAGACTTAACTTCAACGCCCATATGACCAAGCTTCTGTTTCATCCATAATAACTATGTGCATGCTTGATTGGAAACAATATACTCAACTTCTGCGGTGCTCAATGAAATTAAATCTTGCTTCTTTCTTAGCCAAGAAACACACAATCCCCCAATATAGAATGCACATCCTGACGTTGATTTCCTGTTATCCGCTGAACCGGCCCAATATGCATCTGTATATCCCAATAACTCTGACTGAGATGTATCACTATATATCAAGCCAAATTCCACTGTTCACTTGATATATCTAAGTATTCTTTTCACTGAAATCATGTGTCTTTCAATGGGATTACTCTAATATCTCGTGTCTTGGAATGTGGCGAATAAAATGGCAGGCCATGTTGCATTCAAGTATAGAAAACTTCTAATGAATTGCCAGTATTCTAGGATATTAACTGCCTTGCCATCCTTATCTTTGGATAGATTCATCAGTGTAGCAACTGAAGTCTTCATCTCCTTGTAATTTTCCATTCCAAATCTTCCCAAAACCTCCTTGGAATATTTGTATTGAGAAATGGATGTTCCATTCCTTCCTTGTGTCCCTTATAGACCAAGGAAAAATGTTAGCTCTCCAATCATTGACAGTTTGAACTCACATTTAATAAATTCAGAAAACTGTATGCACTAAGCTTCATCTAATCCGCCAAATATTATGTTGTCGACATAAACTAGATCCATCATCCTTTGATTACTGTTGTTGTTGAAATAGAGATTGTAATCAACTCCCCCATACTGTAAACCAAGCTTCTTTATGTACTGATCAAGACTTGCATACCACGCTCTTGGTGCTTGTTTTAGCCCATACAATGCCTTCTTTAGTCTGCAAACGTTGTTCTCATCCTCATGAATGATAAAACCATCTGGTTTCTCAATATACACCACTTCTTCCAGAACCCCATTCAAAAATGTTGATTTGACGTCCATCTGGAAAACATTGAACTTTCATTGCACTAATATGGCTAGAAATAATCTGATTGTCTCTAGTCTCACAACCAGTGCAATTGTCTCATCAAAATCTATTCCATATATCTGGGAGTACCCCTTTCACACTATTCGTGCTTTCTTCTAAGTAACTATGCCATCTTCATTCATCTTGTTGTGGTAGACCCATTTAGTCCCGATGAAATTCTTATATGTTGGCCTCGAAACAATTTCCCATGTCTGATTCTTCTCAATCTAATCTAGCTCTTCACTCATGGCCTGAACCCAGTTTTCATCATTAGCTACATCAGCGAAGAATTTAGGATCCACCTAAGATAATAGAGATATCTGCTGCACTAACTTTATTATTCTAGCCTGAACTGGTGCTGATCAATCCCCAATGATATTTTTCCTGTCAATTTCAGGTCGACTCCTTGGCTTCTGTGAAGATACATATTTTTCTTCATTATGCTCATCATCAGTATCTTTTTCTGAATCAGCATCATCCCCTTCTACTCTTCCTATGTTACTTTCCTCCTCATTACTTTCATCAGTAAAATGTTCATTGTGCTGTTGAAAACTCTCTTCATTCTCTAAAAAAGTTACATCATTGCTCTCAACTACTTTTCTTAGCCTTTTGTTAAATAATTTGTATGTTTTTATTTTTTCTGAATAGCCAAGGAATATCCCCTCATCTCCAAAAGACTCAAATTTTATATGTTTTTCCTTGTTGAGGATGAATCACTTACTTCCAAATATTCTAAAGTATTTCACTTTTGGCTTTATTCCATAACACAGCTCATACAAAGTCTTTCTTTTCTTCAGACACAACAGAGCCCTGTTAGAAATGTAGGTTGATGCCAACACTACTTCCTTCCAAAATTTCTCTTGCATGTATTTTTATATGAGCATCGTTTTGGACATGTTATTGATGATCCAATTTCTCATTTCAACCACTCCATTCTGTTTTGGAGTTCTCACTGAGGAAACTCGATGCCTTATTCCGTGCTTCTCGAGATAGTCTTCCACCTGACTGTTTTTAAATTATGTACTATTATCAGTATGAAACATCAGAATTTTCTATCCAAGCATCATTTTTCTCTCCCTCTGGTACGGTTTAAGCTGATGAACACATATGACTTATGGAAAATAAAAAATACCCATGCCATTATTCGATAGTCATCAATGAAAAGAACATAGTACCTCTTTCCGTCAATTGCACTTGGTGTCATAGTCCCACAAATAGTAGCATGCACCAATTCGAGAACTTTTGTTGACTTCTATTCCTTTGATTTATACATCTTTATGATGAGATTCCCTTGTTGGAATGCATCAAATGTGTGAGTACGATCATGTGATAGCTTAGGGAGGTCTCTTGCTGCATCAAACATTACCAGATCTTCCAGGAATGGTTGGAATAGATGACCAAGTCGTATATGCCCCAACTTTTTTTCTTCCTCTCTCGATAGAAATCACATATCTTCTTCTCCACTTACCAAGTAGATATTTCCCTTTGTCCTTTTCCCCTAAATAACCACTACCCGATCTATTTCTTTTACATTACACACCTTATTAGTAGGACTTATAAAATGTCCTTTGTCACATAGTTGACTGATGCTTAGAAAATTGTGACTGAGGCCTTCTACTACTAAGACTTTAGAACGTCTCATCTCTTTTCCCCCAAACCAGGCCTTTCCTGATCCAATTATCTTCATGACTTCATCATTTACAAAATTGACAACTCTTTCTTTGTCTTATTTTATGCATGTAACGAGATCCATATTACCTTTCACATGAGATGTGCAACCGCTGTCAAGGATCCACACACCAGAGCAATCTGATGCTTTAAGGGAAATTTCTTCCACCACTTCCTTCTCATCCTTTTTATTTTTGGTCCATATTTTTACCTTCATATTAGACATGGAGTGAAACTTCTGATCATTCTCAGATTATGATGGACCATCTTCATATTACAAAGCTACAAATCTATTTTTCATTTTCAACTCACCTATTGGTTTATTGATATGATACTTGCGAACATTTTGATTCTCCTCTGGCACGTTCCTCTATATGGTCGAAGTACAATACCTAGCCATGTGACCAAATCATCCGCACAAAAAACAGTGTTCTTCAAAATATGTTATGGACAACTATTCTTTGATTGGATGCCTCCTTTGTTCTTGTGCCCTTCGATATCTCTTGGCTATGGAACTCACATACTGTGAATGTCCCATATTTCCACAATAATAACACCTGATATGAGGTGCATTCCTTTGTGTGACTTCTGCACTACGAGTTTCCCCTTGGGATTTCTGAATATTCTGATTTTTCCTTGTGCCCAAATCAACCTTCAATCTCGGAGTGGGTGCTTACGTTCTGACCTCAATTTCCACAATTTTCTATTTTCGGTCAAGCCCCCCAATGGTCTCAGCATCTGAACATAGTTGATGCTTACTTTCTATTGAGCCACTATTCTCCACATTCAGATTCTCGGTTTTCTAAGTGATCTGCTTTCTTGATGACACAATACGAGTCAATAGTTTTTATTGATCTTTAACATTTTTCTGCAAACCAACAACTTCTCCTTCATGTTCTTCAATATGCTTTATTTGATCATTACTTATGTTATTCAAGATTTCAATCTCCCTTTTTTGTTCTGCAATTTTATTTTATGCTCACTAACTGATTCTGAGTCCTCTAGTGTTGATGACTTGATTTTCTCAATTTCTTCTATCAACTCAAACTTCTCTTCTTCCTACTACTGCATATAGAGTTTGGCGTCATGAACAACTTTGTTGGCTTTCTTTGTTTTCGCTCTCTAAATATATATCTCTTCAAGAGCATCCTCTAACTCAGCTTTCATATCAAATCTTCCCTCAACTTCTTCTTCTTCTTCATCAGCTTCGGTTTCATTATTATTTTGAGAACTACCCATAACTTCCACCATAGAATTTTCTCCATGATCTCTGCATTTATCTATCTCTGCAATAGCCTCAACCTCAGACTCGTCCAAAATATCATATTCTATTGAAAGAAGGTTCTTATTCTTAAAGAAATTTCTCTTCAACTGTTTCTTTCCTTTAATATAGGATGGATACTTCTTATTGGTAATTTCGTTTTCATCGACATCATTATCCTGTTGGAACATTTTGGGGCACCCTACCGTAAGAGGTCCAACCTTTCCACATCGAAAACAAGTAAGTGGAAGCTTCCATTTAAACATTCCTTTTCCTCTTTGAAGGTTTGAGGAGAGGAATGACATCACCTCATCTGTCTCTTCTTCTTCTTAAGAGTCTTCAATGGTGAGATTTTTCATGTCCTTGAATTCCACCTCTTTGGATTCCCCCTTTTCCACAACATCATTATCATCATTTCTCATTTCATATGTGAAAGGGTGCTATACAGATTATCCAATGTCAACTCTTTCGGGTATTTATCTTCCAAAACTGAAACATTCAGATTCAACCGAGGTGGAGGTTTCCTCAAGATCCACTTCACATTTTTTATGTCTTAAATAACTTCTCCAGGACCTCACATGTCTTCCACTACAACATTTAACATGTCAATGAATGTATCAACAAACTCATTCGGGTTCATTCTCAAATATTCATACTTGTTCCACAACAATTGCAGCTTTTCTTCTCTGACCTTTCAATCTCATTCATATATATATTTAACAGTTTTTCCCACAATTCTAGTGATGTTTTTCATGACGTCACCTTTGTATAGATAGGATTGGGTATGGATTCTCCTAAATCATTGATTCCCTTGGCATCAGCATCCAATTCTCTTCACTCATCTTTTGATAATGCATCACTATTAATATCTGATGTTATACCATGCATTTATGGTATAAACACAACCATTCCCAAAGATTAGAAGTAGTGTTTCATCCAATTCGTCCATAGCTGAAAATTGTTCCGGTCAAAATTCGGAATCCCTTTATGGTTGTTAACCTCCATTGGAAAGAGAATTATAGATTTTAACCTTCCTCTGATACCAATTGTTAGGTCCACCAGTCTAGATACCCTAAGATGGGGGGGTGAATCAGGGTATGATAGATTAAAACAGTTGCCCCTTTTTTATATTGTTTTTCTATTAGACAAAACCCGCTTCTCTCTCTTTCCCGATGCAGAGTATGAATAAACCATAAAGTATGCACATGACACAACAATTTATACTTGGTTTACCCTCATTGAGCTACATCCAAGGAGCATACACTAGCAGTGTGTCGATGTACCAATTCTACTATAAGCGCACTACTATTTACATGTTCGAATCAGACTCACTGTCCCTCCTGGTTTACAACCACTCACAATTTGAGATCTCACTGCTCTATTAACTGAAGTGACATCACAAATTCTTCACAATATCAACTCACAGTTTATAGACCATTAGGTCTCTTCATTACCACTAATTAATGCATCTTAAACTATACGTAGATGCTCTATTGAAGTTCAATGTTCATCCATCGATGAATAACCCTTTTCCCCTGAACACCGAGAAACTCACATTGGAAACACCTTTGCAAAGCACCCTAATTCGTGAGGCTCCCAATTTCGCGAAGCTCAAAAAAGCCTTCACGAAGCACCTAACTTTTAGTGAATCACTCTTGTGAAGAAAAAGTCGTCGCAGAGTGACTTACCTTGTGAATCTCACTGAACCAATACGAAGCTCGCAACATTTGCGGAGCTAGATTAATTGCCGCAAAGTTCTTCTTTCGTGAAAAACACTACTTTCGCAAACCACCTTTGTGAACCGAGAGCAAATAAGTTTCTTCAAAAACTCTTTCTACTTCTCTCGAGGGGGTCGATGCCTATTTATAGGAAATTCCTCCGACCCTCGAACCTTCCGCACGAAGTCAACGCCACGTCATCTCAAATAACAATGCTCTGAAGTTTCTGCCGAAATTCTCTCAATATTGCGAAGTACCACATCAATTTTTGGATTACGGAGCTCGTCGTAATCGCGGAGCATCCCATCAATTCCTTCGTACCTTCTCCACGAAGCTCCCTCGAAAATCCCTTCACCTATACAATGCGCTTAAACCTCTATCATTCATGAAGATTTTCGTAACTGCGAAGCATCACCGTCAACATTTTTCTAGTCTTCACAAAATCTAATCCATGAAGCCTATCTTCACGAAATTAATTCCTTCTTTATATTTAAATTAGATCTTCAAGGAAATACTATTTTCGAGATTCTCACCAAAGTCCAAATTTTGGACCCCAAAAATTTGGAAAACACTGGAAAACGGCGCCACCATGCGTCTGTTATTTTATACTGCCTCTAGATCATCCATTCCATTTTCATGCTTCTTTGTCAACATTTATTGTCAACAAATTCTCTAGAACTCGACAATTCACCATGGAAACCTGATTTTTCCACAAACACAATCCACCAAAAAAAGATTCAATGTTACCTTGAGGGACTTTTTCCTAACAAATATTCTTGTGCATGTTTTTTATGGTAACTTTGAATTATTTTTACCATGTTATGTTTATGTTTTATGTTTAAAAGGATGATGTTTTTATTGTACATATTTACTTACACATTTATAGATTCCGCTGAATTATCTACCCTTACTAAGAATCTGAGATCACCCCTTTCTTAAGTTATATATTCCCAGGATGCCAGGAAATGTATTATGATTTATATACAGGGTTAATCTAGGTGATTAATGAAATTATTAAAGGATTATTTATGATGATTCTTATTTTATAAAGGGTGATGTAACATCCATTTATGTAATCTATTTTCCATGACTGCTTAACTGATCAGTCCTTCGGGGCTTGATTCATTCTAATCATGCCAATGTATTAAAATAATTCACCGGCTCCGGGCCTCGGGGGTCGAGGCATTACAGCCAATATCAGTGGAAGTTTAGAAAAAACCATCAAAATAGATTTATAAAACATAGATTAGGGATCATAAGACTGTGATAGACTTTGAGGATAACTATAGAAGAACCCCACTAGAATTTTGGTAAAGTAGGGATTATGTGGATATTTTAAGCAATACATCTTTGTCTGGATACTATGAGAGAAAATGGTTTAGGAACGGATGTACCTAGGGGTGGAAAATACAACAAGGTGTTCTGGGCATGACTTGGGGTAACCTAGTACACAACAACGGGATTTACTGCACACCTATTTTGACACTCCTGGGGAATATTCTTAGGATAATTCACATTTTCCTAACTAACCATTATGAAGTTTTTATGATTAAATATGTATGAAAAGAACCCGTTTTTATAATAATGTGATTAGATATGCATTTTTTTATTTATGTTATGTATTTAACTTGATTAAAATCACATATTATGATTCAGAAGAAAATATACTGTGTGTAATTTTTTAAAATGGACCCTAGTAGAAGAAATGAATACCCCACCAAGGCACATGTTTCAAAGAGTCTAAAGGATCCTATCCTTCATGGTCTTAAGCCAACATTTCCTAGGGAAATAACCTCCCATGTATTCTTGTCTTATGGGGAAATAATATCTTGTGATAATAAGATAAGAAATGAATTATTTGATTCATATGGCTTTGAAGGGAAGACCAAGAAGAAGAGGATGACATAGAGAAAATTGTAAAAAGGTAAGAAGGGAAAGAAGGATTTTTCTATATGTGATAGACGTGGAAAGAATCACCCTGGGAATTTCTTAAATGGACTAGGTGTTTATTATAAGTGTGAAGAAAAGTATCATCATGAAAAAAATGAAAAGGGAACAAATAAAAGAATAATATTCAATGTTTCAACTATAGTAAAATGGGGTATTATGCAAATAAATGTCCTAAGCATCAAGGAAATATATATAAGAAAAATAAAAGGGATCAACATCAAGTATAAGGAGTTACTAAAGTTGATGTGGAATAATTAATGTGTCTGTGTTTCAATATTGATGAATTATGTCAATTGTGTGTTATATCAATAATTGAATGGTTATATGAATTGTAGAAATAATGAAGGATTATACTATAGTACTATTTAACTGAGGATTTAAGATTGTTTGGTACTAATAAAAGTGACTCAATAGAAATTTATACTTTTTAGAAAATACATGGTTTAGGGAAAGATAAACATTAATATGGTCCTAATAATAAGGTAGTGATTTTAGAATAAGGGTTGATTGATTTGGATAAATCATACTGGATATTATTTACTACATTAGAACTAATTAATTGTTTTTTATTCCATCATTGTTGGAGTTTACAACATTTTTTGGAATTAAGGAGTATATTTGGAATTTTATAAGGAATAAGGGAGGATGAATGTATTCAATAAGGTTTTATGGTAGTTCAGGGTGTTACCATGTTTTAAGAGAATACATGATGAAAGTATTTACATGTTATTATGTAACAAAAAGAGATTTTCATTATGATTACCTCCCATATAAATTTTTGGATCTTGAGTTTGGACACAAGTATTTTGGGTAACTGTAATAGTTGGAATTGAGTAAGTTGAGCACATGATATTTTTGTTTGAGGTTAAAGTATAATTTATTGAATACATTGAAATCTCCTTTTAGATTTCAGTAAACATACAGAGGATTAATGAAATACATGTGGTCTTTATGATTTATCAAATGTGCTTTAGGCATTAAAAATCATTTTGAACATTCATTTCCTAGTATAAGGGATGAATTGAAAATAGATAGAAGAAAAACCAAATGATGAAATTATGATTATAACAGGTAATGAAATCAAGTATGTTTTCCTGAGTTCTTATCTAGTCAGTACATTAATTTATTCTCTTTAAAAATAAGTACCTAGAAAATTGTGTTATCCTAATACCTTGTGTTTTCTAAACTGATGAAACATTAAATCATCATAGATTTATGGCTTTGAGGCCCTCAATTTTCTATTTATTTTTCATTTTTTAGTGATTAATGACCTCAATCAATCCACATAAATATTTATGTTTTCTCCAATTATGTGTCTCTTTTTCCACCAATATTCTTTTATTAGAAATCCTAATTTGGTGTTAACTTTTTCATTTCCCTTTCCCTCTTATTAAGACTAAATTTTATTTACCATATTTATGGTGTGGGTTTTCCAAAAAGTTATTTTCTATTTTTAATCCTTTATTTTTGATGAACAATTTCAAATTTCAAGGACACAATTTATTGAAGGATGGTATAATTTAACTCCCCAAGATTTCATATTATGTTTTCTATTTAAAGTATTTTAATAGATTATATTGCACACAACACCGACTTGGCTTGCGTTATATGAAATGTAGAGTTTCAGTGAAACAACACATTAGTACTATAATTATTTAAACGATATATTTATTTATCAATTAAATATTTTAATATTAATGGTAAGAAATAAATTTTATAATTTATTTATAATGTTTTCAGAAAAATAATACTTATTTATAATGAAATGTAGAGGTTTTGTTAAAATTGTTATATATTTAAAAAATTATTTTCATAAAAGAACTACTTTTTATGTCCTTTTGTAAACAACAATAAAATCATTTTTAGACACTCATAAAAATTTAATTCGGTCAAATATACTTCATTTTTAAATTCAGAATATTAAAATCATCATAGGGTGTATTTTTTTTTATTTTTCTGAAAATATTAATTTTTTGATGAATAGTTAAAAAACTGCATTTTTATTTAAAAATAACTTTTTAATTAAATAATTATTTTTATATTTAAGTTAATTTTATTGTAAAAATATATACCTAATATTTATATTATTCAAATGTAATTTATTGGAGTAATTTCATAAAAATATAAGACATGTAAAATTTTATTGAACTTTTTAATGTCTTTTACCCACCTTCTAGGCACATTTCCAAATTTAGATACAACGTAATTTTACTACTTGGGTGAATTGAATTTCAAAAATCCAATGGAAATGATTTTCATCAGTAATTAAAATGTGGTTTAAAAGGATGCAAATATTATTTAGGTAAACAGAAACTTTTGAATTTTATTTAACACGGTTAAAAGTAAATAGGGTTATTAAAGGTAAA
Organism: Viscum album; assembly: GCA_963277665.1. Lineage (NCBI taxonomy): Eukaryota > Viridiplantae > Streptophyta > Magnoliopsida > Santalales > Viscaceae > Viscum > Viscum album. Next base: position 295,153,784 of record OY728139.1, read on the forward strand.
AAAATATTATAATTACCCCCAACACAAGTTATAATTCTATTGGATATGTGTTTTTAGACCAAAATTAACTTTCGGAAAAAATAAGATCCTTTTTAATCCATTTGGGTAATATTAGGACATTAATTATATTTTATTTAAAGAAGAGTTAAAAGTGTCAAATTCAAATTTTAATAATTAATCCATTTTTAATACAAAGTTATAAATAAGATAAATTGGAATATAAATATTAATTAGAAAGATAAATATATTTCCTACTCCATGGTATTTTATTTATAATTTTTAAACTTTAAATAAATAAATTTATTTATGACATAATGATGATGTAGTAATTACCTTATTAATGAAAGATATAAATAAATTATATTATGAATATTAAAAAAAATATAAATTGATACTTTTTATCACATCCAATAATTTTACAAGTGAATATAACATGTTAGTGTTGATTTAATGTATTGTTTTATAAGTAATCAAGTGGTTATGACTTTTACAAAAAAAATACTAAATAGTGTCAAAATTGACATAAATGAGTTGTTAAAATAAATACTTATTTATTAAATGATATAATATTCCTCAAAATATAATATTTTCCAAAAGGACTTATATAATATGAGATATGTTATTAATTAACCACTTGAGGTTCTACTTTCATTTTATAAAAACAATATTAACCATGAAATATCAAAATACAAGAAGTCCTGGCAAACGATAAACTACTTAACTAAGAGTTAGACCTAAATGATAAGTTTAATATGATGACCTAAACATGTCAAAAACCTATTGTTTGAGAGTATTTATACCCATAAACACATGATCCTAAAATTAAATCCATTTTTATCTATTATAAACCGAGAACAATTTTATAATAAAATAATATTTCAAGCTTTTCCTAAAGTGCCCCTCTTCTCTCTTATAAAAGGGCACTTCCCTGTATTGTAAATCAACACCTCCAAATCCATTTGGATCATCCAATCCCAACCCAAATCAACTCAAAATTACCCTCAATTAAACCTAGAGTATTTACTTTGAGAATAAATCCAACCTATGGAGCCGTTTTGTTTAAATCAATAAGAAATATCCGAAGAAGAGGTAATTATTTTATCACCTCTTTCAATGTTTTCTTCTTCTTCAAATTCCTATTTATTTTTTGTTACCATAATAAAATAATAGCTCCATTACCTTGTACATTATGAGATGATATTATTAATATGGTATAACCATATTCATTATTCTATCCATCCTATGAATGACAAAGTCACCATGCGTGCGTATGTAAGGCTTACCTTCTCCACATCGTGGTGAGGTTTGTTATTCAACACCACATTATTTGGATGGGTATAATAATGAGTATAAATAATATAAATAATTAATATAATATGTTAATGATTCATTATATATAATATAATATCCAATTAAAAAAGGTTTCAAAATTAGTAGAATGATATTGTCGCTCGTGCGTATATACGGCTTACCATCACCACGACGCGACAATATTCATCTTCAACAATCACCCTTCCTAAATATATATATATATATATATATATATATTGATTAAGTATGATATAAATGAAATAATATTTCTACTATAATAATATATAATTATGTAGATAAATATATTTTGTTTACTCTCATATTATATGATAGGAAAACAGAAACAACGTTAATTGGTACGTACGGACTATCATCTCCATGAATGGTGTTTCCATTTCAATCATCTATCTATTATAAATATTTATATTTGGAATATATATTATATATAAATAATGTTTTAAAATCTAGAAATATGAAAATCATGATCTATGTGATACGATCAAGAAAACAAGTTAAAACACATACGACAAAAAAAGCGGTTATTACCCAAAATGTTACTATAACATGGAATGTATTGTTAAATGGGTAGTATAAACTCATAAATGAATCATATATGATATAATAAACATTATTATGGTTATAGTATAATTTAATAACATAATATTTTCATTATACATGAGGTTAAATGTACCCTCAACTAATGGAAAGTAAAAGGTAAGGGTTAATTCCTCAATCTCATTATTATCTAAGATTGTTCATGGGTAAGTATTTACTGGGACACACTTATCCTTCATGTCCATGTTTCATAATTTTTTTTTTCAAAATGAATCTTTTATTGTTTCATGGAATTGTATCTTTAACAATATCATCTTTTTAAATATTATAAGGGTTGATTTTTATAAATCTATTTAATTAATGTCTATGTTTTCAAAATACTTTTTAGGATTTATTTATATGGTCATGATTGTTTTAACATGTTGAGTCCTTTAAAATTTTAAAAGTGTTATGGGACACTTTGATTCCAAAATCTCTTTTAAATTAATTCCTTCATAATTTTTTTTACTTTTGAATGATTTCATGACAAAGGGATATTTCTCTCATGGAGTTTTACCGATCATTTTCAACTATGTCAATATAATTTACTAGATACTATTCTTTATTGGGGTTGATTTAGTATAATAAAATATTCCCTATTTCATTGAATGTGTTATGATATATTTTACTATGGATGTGGTATTCATATTCCATTCATGTTTTATGGTTAAAGTATTGACATTTCGTGTTCTGGTTTTAATGTGAATGTTTATGATCTGTTTCAGCCTTTTCATTTGAGGAATGCATTAGACTTATAAGGGGATAGGTAGGGCCCTATATAACCCCTAGAAGCATCTGTAGGTCTCATGAGAGAATCTAGTGTCTTGGTACAAGGTCTCGAAAGAATATTTTTGAATGGTCTTGGCACAAGGCCTTGATGTACTAGTTATTATGTACAACATTATACATTCCCCCATTATGAAATTTGTTATTACATGTGATTTTTCTACAATTAGAATATTCATGTGCATGTTTATATAGTAAAGTTTGAATTATTTTTACCATATTATGATCATGTTTTATGTTTAAAAGGATGTTGTTTTTATTATACATCATTCCATAAAAGTTTACAGCTTCCACTGAATTATTTACCCTTACTGGGCATCTAAGCTCACTCCTTTATTATGTTTTCTTTTCCCAGGATGCTAGGTAATTAATTTTGATTGATATACATGGTTAAGCTACTAGAATAATTTATTTCTCAAAGGATTATTTATTCTTTATTTTATGTTAGAAAGTGTATTATAACATTCATGTATGTAATATATTTTCCAACATTGCTAAACTGATCAGTCTTTCGGGAATTCATTCCTTAAAATCATAACAATATATTAAAATAATGCACTGGCTCCAGTCTTCTGGTGTCGGGGCATTACAGTTGGTATCATGGGAATTTTAGAAAAAACAATGGAAATATATTTAGAAAACATAGATTTGGGATCATAACCCTAAGATACAATTTGAGGATAAGTATAGAAGAACCCCTTATAATTTTTGGTAAAGTAGGTATTACATGGATATTTTAAGAAATGCATTTATTTCTGGATTCAAACTTGTTAACATGGTTCTGGCACAAATGTACTTGGTGGTGAAAACTATGACAAGGTGTTCCAGGCCTAACATAGGGTAACCTGGTACACGAAAAAGGGCCTTAGTGTGCACGTGGTTTTATACACATGGGGGATATGCATAGGATAATTCACATTTTCATGACAAACCATTATGAAGTATTTATGATTAAATTTATACACAAATAATCCATTTTTATAATAATGAGATTAGATATGAATATATTTTTTTCAATTTATGTTTTGTATTTCACAAGTTTAAAATCCTGAATTATGATTCATAACCTAATATAGTGTATGAAATTATTTAGAAATGTAAGATAGTAGAAGGAATGACTACCCCACAAATGTACATGTTCCAAAGAGTCTAATGGATCCTATCATTCATGATCATAAGCCAACATTTCAAAGGGAAATAGCATCCCATGTATTGTCATCATATGGGGAAATTTTATCATGTGTTAATAACATAAGAAAAGAATTATTTGAGTCCTATGGCTTTGAAGGGAAAGCTGGGAAGAAGAGGATGTTAGAGAGAAAATGGATAAAGGGAAGAAGGAAAATAAGTATTTTACAATATGTGATAACTATGGAAATAATTTCCCTAGGAAGTGCTTGAAATGACTAGGTGTTTGTCATATGTGTGCAAAAAAAGGTCATCCAGAAAAAGAATGAAAATGAAATAAAGAAAAGACTAATATCTAGTGTTTTAATAGTATTGAAATTGGTCATTACACAAATAAATTTCCTAAGCGTCAAGGAAATATAGATCAGAAAAATCAAAGGGATCAAGGTGAAGTATAAGCAGTTACAACAACCGATGTGGAATAATTAATATATTTGTGTTTCTGGATTGAATAATTATGTCATTTGAGTGATATAACAATGATATACTGGTTATATGAATTATGGAAATAAATAAGGATTGTACTACAATACTATTTATTTGAGGATTTGAGATTTTATAGTACTAAGAAAAGTGACTCGATAGCAATTTAAACTTTTTGAAAAATAAATGGAGGGAACGATAAACCTTAATATGTTCCTAATAATGAGGTAGTGATTTTGGAACAAGATATGTTTGATTTGGATAAAATATTTTCGATATTATTGACTACCTTGGAATTAACTAATTATTTGTTTATTATATCATTTTTGGAGTTTACAATATTTTTTTATTTAAGGAGTATATTCGGTATTCTATAAGGAATATGGGAAATTGAATGTATTTAATGAGGTTTTATTGTAATTTAGGGTGTTACCATCTTTTAAGAGAATACATGATGATGGTATTCACATTTTATTATGTGGATAAAAGATATCTTCATTATGTTTACCTCCTATATATTTTTTGGACTGTGAGATTGGAGACAAGTATTTTATATAAATCTAATGGTTGGAATGGAGTAAGTTGAGAACTTAATTTTTTTGTTTAAGGTTAAATTATAATTTTTTGGATACATTAAAATAACCTTTTGGATTTCAGTAAACATATAGAGGATTAAAGAAATACTTGTGGCCCTTATAATTTATCAAATGCACTTCAGGCATAAAAAATTATTTTGATCATTCATTTCCTAGTGTAAGAGGTGAATTGAAAATAGATCGATGAAAAACAAAATGATGAGATTATTATTCTAACAGGTAATGAAATCAATTATGTTTTCTTGAGTTCTTATCTTGTATGTAAATTAATCCCTCTGATTAAAAAAATGTATCTAAAAAAATGTGTTATCCTAATACCTTATGTTTTGTTGAACTGATGATACTTTAAATCATTATAGATTTATGGCATTGAGGCCCTCAATAGTTTTATTAACTTGTTTGTGATTGATGTCATCAATAACTCCCTATAAATATTTACTTATTCCTCCAATTATGTGTCCCTAATGGGAAGTAATGTTCTATTACTCGAAATCCTAATTTGGTGGTGATTTTTTCATTTCTCTTTCCCTCTTATTAAAACTAAATTTTATTAACACTATTTCTGATGTGGGATTTCCAAAAAGGTATTTTCAATTTTCAACCTTTTATTTTCAAAGAAAAATATCAAATTACGAGTATGAAATTTATTGAAGGACGAGAGTATGTGACTCTCTAAGAATTCATTGTACGTTATCTCTTTAATGTAGTTTAATAGCTTTTATTTAATGAAACACCGACTTGGCTTGTGTTATTTGTAAGATTGAGTTTTTGTGAAACAACACATTAGTAATATAATTATTTAAATGATATATTTATTTATCAATTAAATATGTTAATATGAATATTAAGAAATAAATTTTAAATATTATTCATAATTTTTTCACATAAATAAAACAAATTTATAAGTAAATGTACAAGTTTTGTTAATATAGTTATATATTTATAGGATCTACTTTCATAAAAGAACTACTTTTGGGTCCTTTTTTGAACAATATTGAAATTATTTTTAGGCACTCCTAGAAATTTTATTCGGTAAATTATACTTCATTTTTAAATCTGGATTGTCCCAATTAGCTTACGATGAATTTTTGGTATTTTTCTTAAAACTTTCAATTTTTGATGAATAGTGAAAACCACTGCATTATTTTTAAAAATCGACTTTTTATTTAAATAATTATATTAAAATTTAAATTTATTTTACAATAGAAATAGATACATAATACTTATATTAGTTCAATTTAATTCATTCGATTAATTTTATAATTATATTAGATATATAAAATTTTATTGAACCTCTTAACATCTTTTAAACACCTTCTAGGAACATTTGCAAGTTTGCCTAAAACATAATTTTACTACTTCTGTGAATTTAATTTCAAAAATCTGACAAAAATGGTTGCTATCAGTAAGTAAAATGGGGTGTAATAGGATGAAAATAAATTTTGGTGAATAGTAACTTTTGAATTTTGTTTACCACGGTTAAAAGTAAATCAGGTAATTAAAGGTAAAAAAATTTATAATTACCCCAACCCATGTCCTAATTCTATTGGATATTTGTTTCTCAACCAAAATCAACCTTATGGAAAAAATTATATCATTTTTGATCCATTTGGGTTAGATTAGGACATTTATTATATTTTATTTAAAGAAGCATTAAAAGTTTTAAATTCAAATTTTAAAAACTAAACCATTTTTAATATAGGGTTATACAAAAATAAATTCAACTATAAATATTAATTTGAAAGATAAAAATATATCTTACATCATGGTATTTTATTTATAATTTTTATACATTAAATAATTAAATTTATTTATGACACAATGAGGATACAATAATTAGCTTATTAATGAACGATTAAAAAATGATGTTATCAATATTAAAATAAATGTAAATTGAAAATTTTGATGCCATAAACGAATTTTCATTGTGTATATGACGTGTTTGGGTTGATTCAATGTATGTTTTCTGAGTAATCAAGTTGTTATGACTTTCACAAAAAACAAATACAAAATACTGTCAAAATTGACATAAATGAGTTTTTAAAACAAATAATATTTTATTGAATGATATAATATTACTAAAAATATAAGATTCTTCTAAATGAATTATATAATGTTATATATTTCATTATTGACCGAATTTATATTCTCTTGGAGTTTTATTTTAACTATATTAATAATGTAATATAAAAATACATGAAGATGTGGAAATAGGTAAACTATTTAACAATGGGTTAAATCTAAAAGATTAGGTTAATATGGTGATCTAAAATTTTGTAAAACCAATTTTTTGAAAGTCTTTCGACCCATACCCACCTTTTCCTATAAATAAATTTCTTTAAAGCTATTAGAGAGAAAAAATAGTTTTATAATAAAATAATATTTCAATATTTTTCTAAAGTGCCCCTCACCTCTCATATAAAATGGTACTTACCCTTCTCTTAAATTCATACATCCAAATCCATTTCTCTCTGCCAAACCCTTCCCAAATCTCCTCCTAAATTCCCTCACTTAATCCTAGATTCCTTACCTTGAGAATAAATCAAACCTAAGGGCCCCTTTTATTAAAATCAAAAGGAAACACCCGAAGAAAAGATAATTATTTTATCACCTCTTTCAATGTTCTTTTCTTATTCTACATCCTATATATTTGTTTTTACCATACTAAAATAATATATCCATTACCTTATACATTTTTTTATGACATTATAAATATGGTACAACCATATTCATTATTTTATCCATCCTATTAATGACTTAGTCTCCATGCGTGCATAGGTACGTATGACTTACCATCTCCACATCGTGGTGTAGTTTGTTATTCAACGCTACATTATTTTTATCGGTATAATAATGTGTATAATTAATTTAAATAATTAATAAAACATTTTAATTAATATTTATATATAATATACCTGATAATTAAACACCATTTCACCATCAATATAATGACATTCTCTCTCGTGCGTATGTACGACTTGCCCTCACCAGGACGTGACGAGATTCATCTTCAACGATCACCCTTCAAGATTTTTTAAATATATTTATATATATTGTTAACTATGAGATATATGAAACAATATTGCTAATGGAATCATATATATTTATCTTTATAAATATATTTATTTTACTTACTTCCATACTACACGATAAGAAAACAGAAACAATGTTCATGAGTACGTACGGACTACTGTCTCCATGAATGGTGTTTTCATTTCAAATATATATCTATTATACATATTTATATTCTGAATATATATGATATAGAAATCATGTTTTATATTCTATAAGTATAACTACTAGAAATTTGAGAAATAACGATGGACCTATAGCCACAAGTTTATAGGTCTGTGGCTATATCCTATTTTTAGCCAGGGTTTAATTAAAAATCATGGCTAAAATTTGTCCTCATTTTTTCATAAAAAAAACCACCGGGCTTCCTCGGCCCCCGCATCGACCCTCTACCCACATTGGGCTCCTCCTCCATCCTCCTTCACTGACGGCGATCCTACTCACGGCGACCCTCCTCACGGAGACCCTCCTCATGGTGACCCTCCTCTCGATCCTCGACCCTCCTCTCATGGAGATGCACTCCTTTCCATACTCCCTATATCTGTGAACCTACTTTCGTGGCGATGCCCTCCTCATATATCCTCCCCCGATCCAAGACACTCCCCTTTATTTGTCAGCTTCCAGTGATCGATCTCATTGAGATCAAAGGTGATTCCCTACACTTTTATTCTCCATTCCTTATTATTTTATATTCATATGGATTATATGGTATTGGGATTCCTGATCATTTGGTGTGTTTAGGTTTTGTTGTCAATAATATTTTTTTACATATAATAAGAATCTTCATGTTCTTGGCATGTGACCATTTTTCATTCCTTACTCTCATGCTGTGATTTTTTGAAGCATCATTAGAGGTAAGGTATTCAAAACTTATGTATTATTATTATTTCGAATTGTGTAATTAGTAACACTTTTTCATTATTTAGAGGATCGTATGTTTTAAAGTAATAAAAACAACAAATTAAACTAATGTAATTCAATTTAAAATTGGTGAATCATATGAGCATAACATAAATTCCTGTTATTGGTAGATGTTGATGAATCTTGATTGAAATTTCTGATATATAGAAATTGTTGATTGTTATTGAAGTATTTGATTTACTAGAAATGAACATATTTATGAAGAGAAATTTTTTGGAGACAAATATGTTGTAGTATAAACTAGGAGGTTGTATAGAATTAAAATAAAAGAACTCTTATATTTATTTGATTAAAAAATATTAGATTAAGAATCCAATGATTAAAATTATATTAAATATTTGAATGGGGAGTTAAATTAGGCAGAAAATAATGGCACATAGAAATTTGTTCCACAAAAAATAGATGAAAATATCATGTTTACTAAACAAGTATTCAAAAATATTCATATTGAAAATGGAGAAGTTATAAAATTCATAGTCAAAATTTTGTGGAAGGGATATTCATTGATTGATAGTGTGGTTGTAGATAAAATATTTTCACCAATTAATTTTATTGAGGTTATCAAATTGTTTCTTACCATAGTTATATAGAAAATATCAAGGTACATCTAATGTATATAATAAAAAGTATTCATTTCTCATTGGATTTTTTATGGAATTTAAAATTGGTCAACTATGTGGATTTCAAATAAATGACTATGATAACAAATTGTGCATTTTTTGAGAATGATTTTTGTTGCTTAAAACAAGTACATGTTTCTTCAAATTGAAGGGTTGAAAATGTTTAATTTTTTTTGATGTTTATGAGACTAGTTACCTATAGTATCTATATTAATTGGAATTATTATTTCCAAATGACGGCGTAGGTTTATAAAATTTAAACTATATGAAATTTGTTTCTTAGATTAGTTTATAGGGGTGTGAACTTTATATTCATGAGGTGTTTCTCGTTTTTAGGAAGTCCACTAGACAATGCATTGCCTTAGAGTTTAATAAACTATGTGTGGGGGAGTGATCGTACTAGAAATTTCACAATTTATTTATATGTAATTCATTGTTTTATTCCCTAAAATTTCATAAATATATATGGCATTACTATATTTTCACATTTTGTATGATTTTATATGAGTAAAATAAATTTTGATTGATTTTTTGATTTTAGTGATAACCATTTTATGTTTCCATTAATTAAATGTTTTCTCATTTATTTACGTTCGGTTTATGAGGATTCATCTGCTCCTTCCATTGATTTTGGTCCATATGGCCCTATGGGGGTGTGTAGTGGGTAGGGTTAGGGGTATGTTGGGGGTGTGAAGGGGGAAGGAGGGTGTGGGTGTGTGTGGGGGTGTGTAGGGAGCCGGGGGTAGGGTGGTGTGTAGGTGGAAGCGGGTGTGCAGGAGAGGTGGCAGCGGGTGTGCAGGAGAGGATGCAGGGGAGGAGGCAGGGGGTGTGCAGGGGAGGGGGCAGGGGGGTGTGCATGGGAGATGGCAGTGGGTAGGGGGTAGGGAAGGTGGTAGTTTGGGGGTGTAGGGAGTAGGGGAAGGGGTGTGAAAGGGGGTGTTAAGGGGGCAGTGGGTGTGGATACGAAGGGGGTTTGGGTTTGTAGGGGTGTGTGTAGGGGGTAGGGTGGTGTGATGTTGTCCGGGGTAGGGGAGTGCATGGCAGGGGGAAGGGGGTGTTCGTACCCACCACTTCGATGTTACTCCATCCCAGGTTTCATCTTGTTGACCTCCCATTCTTTTTGTTGCAATCACCCTGATATTTTGTATTTCTATATATGTGTTTTCTATGGTTGTTGAAGTGGGCTCAGTACCATCTTAAAGGCTTGTAGGGACTTCATGTCAAAGAATCCAGACATTGAGCAAGCATTTTCTCTACAACAACCAATGTTCCTGCATCATCCCTTGCAATTACTTCTCTAGTTGACATGTTATTTTCTATTCTCTCATCTCACATGGTTGGTTTTGATTTTTAATCAAGATTATTTTTTATTTGTGTTAGTGAACTGTTTGTATGATTTGACATTGTATATGGCATAATAATCAATTTTGTATTGGTTAACTGTATTCTTGACCTTTCAAACATATACTCCTTTCATTATATTGTTGGATTGGTTCTGATTATGTGGTAGGTGAGTTATTGATGTTATTAATTTTCTAAGTATTGTAATGTGATCACATATATAGATATTTATGTGCTTTATGTTTGATGGTGATTTTAATAGGAATCATAACTTCCTTGGGGATTTCACAATGTTTACTTAGTGGTGCTTGTTATTATTCATGATTTATGGTAGTCATTTAGTAATGTGTGGTTTATGCTGAGTACAAATTACTGAAGGTTTTAGTTTTAATTTGATGTTAGTTTATTTTTTGAAGTGAAACAGCTTAAAATCATGGGTTCCCATTAAATTTTTTATTCTTTTATATCCACGTGTTTTATTTAGAAGTCATTGAATGCTTGCAAGCATTGCTTTTAGATGTTACTGAATGCTTGAAAGCGTTGATCTGCAACATCAATGGCTCGAGAGACCATGCTAAACATCAATGGTTTGAACTTTAGATTATCTTCTAGCATAAAAAGATTTTCAAAAGGCTATTATAGTTTAAGGAAAAGGTATGCATCTTCACACATTAGAATTTTAGTGATATGTTTTAATTTCTTAAAAATAGTAAGTTTCATACATTTTTATGTGTAATGGAAAATAATTCATTAATTATCTTCAATGCATTTTATGATATTATTTCATAACATGATATGTCATGAAATTTAGTTAACTTATCCATTTAATGAGTATTTTATGATATTATTACATAACATGCTTTTTATTACATTTTATATGTTTCCATAAGTGGCCTTCCATTTAATTAATTGCAGTTTAAACAAAAAAAGTAAATATAGATAAATCATAATATTTCAAAATTCAAATTAGTTGAAATGCTTCAATAAAAATATCATTTTTCAGGGCCACTCTTTTCTCACCATAGTGCACTGCAACAAACACCTTTGAATTGGAGCATCATGGCCACTCCTTTCTCACCATAGACCTTGTTTTATTTTTGATGAACTTAAATGATTGAATTTGAAGTAGATTTTGTTTCTTTTTAGGTACTTTAATGAGAATATCTAGGTTGAGTGAAAAATATAATAGGATGGTTGGATCATTAAAAAGACGAAAACTGCCTCATATAATTACAACAGAGTACTTAATTTTTTCTTTACTTGTTTAGAGCAATTCATCCATGCTGCCACTTATTGGAACTCTTTTGAAATTCTTGATTTTAGGATGTTATTCTTGTTGAGTGCTTGTTCTTAAACTGTTAAATACTTTTCAGGCTGATATAATTGACCTGAATCAATTTATGATTGTTATTGAAAATATTCTTGCTTATGGTAGAAGATTTTGAATGTTGATTTTTAATGAATGATGATGTTTATTATGAAATTTATATTTCATGATTTGTTTACTAAAAATATGTTAAATATTAATTAACGAGGGTAGAGTGGTAATATAAAAATTATTTTCATGGTGATTTTAATGTTAAATGTTCACTATTTTTGTCTGTTATCCTGTTGAAAAGAGTTTCTTTACATGTTGTTCTGCTTATTTTACTAGAAATCGTCAATTAATGCATGTGAAAAATGAATTTTCTTTCAAAAGGGATAAATATTGTTACTTTTTAGAGGAATGATACTATTTTCAACCTTCTTTTTACATTAATGTTTTGGTTCCATATTTTCATTCTCTTCTAGTATGGGGGATATTTTGGGATTTAGGGTGGGGGGGTCCTGGGGGTCTGTCTAGCAAAGGGCAGTCCAAGAGGGAAGGGGTTGTTTAGGGGGGAGGGGTTCAAGGAGGTGTGCAAGGGGGTTCTATAGGGGGGAGGGGTGAAGGAGGCTAGGAGGCAGTGTGAAGGGGGTGGGGTGTCGGGGAGGGGGAGAGCGTGTTGGGGGAGTGGGGCTGTATGGGAGGGGGTGAGGGGGGTAGGGGTGTGTGGGTACATGGGGAGAGGGGTTATCCGGGAGGGGGCTATCTAGGGGGAGGGGTGTCCATAGGGGGTCTCCTCACCATCTTTAACTACGGATAAACCATAATATTTAAAAATTCTAATTAGTTGGAATGATTAAATGGAAATATCATTTTTCATGGCCACCCCTTTCTCACCGTAGACCGTGTTTTTTTAACTTAAATGATTGACCCTAAAGTTGATTTTGTTTCTTTTTAGGAATTTTATTGATAATATCCAGGTTGAGTGAAAACGCTAAGAGGATGGTTGGATCATTAAAAAGGAGAAATATGCATCATATCATTAAAGGGGATTACTTAAGTTGGTTTTTAATTATTTAGAACAATTCATTCATACTGCCACATATTGGAACACTTTTGAGATTCTTGATTTTAGGATGTTATGCTTGTTGAGTGTTTTTGCTTAAATTATTGAATACATTTCATGTTGATGTTATTGACCTAAATCTGTTTATGATGGTTATTGAAAATATAATTACTTATGGTAAAACATGCGAAGTGTTTAGTTTTAATGTATGATTATATTTATTATGAAATTTATATTTCATGACTTGTTTGTTGAAAATATGTTAAATATTCATTAATGAGGGTATAGTGGTTATATAAAAACTATTTTCAAGGTGATTTTAATGTTAAACTTTCACTATATTTGTCTATTATCCTGTTGAAATGAGTTTCCTTACATGTTGTTCAACATGTTTGACTGGAAATCTTGAATTAATGCATGTGAACACTAAATTTTCATTCAAAAGGGATGAATATTGTTATTTTTTAGAGGAATTATAATGTTCTCAACCTTATTTTTTCCTTATTGATTTGGTTCCATATATTCATTCTATTCTGGTTAGGGTAAAATTTTGGGATTTAGGGGGGGTCGAGGGGTGTTGTCTAGCTAGGGTGGTTGTCCAGGAGGGTGGGGGCTATTCATGGATTAGGGGGTTGTCCAAAAGGGGGGTGTCCATGAGGGGTGCTAGGGGGTTCTGCAGGGGGGTGAAGGGGACTGGGGACAATGTACAGGGGGTGTGGGGGTGTAGGGGGTGGGTATATCTAGGAGGGTCAGTGTGGGGGGAGGGGGCTGTCCAGGGAAGAGGGGGCTGTCCAGCATGTGGGGTTGTCCAGGAGAGAGTGGGGTTGTTTGGGGGGAGGGGGTCCAGGGGGTTGTCCTGCAGGGGGCTGTCCAGGAGGGAGGGGGATGATTCAGGGGGGAGGGTCTATCAAGGAGGTGTGCAAGGGGGTCTGCAGGGGGAACGGTGAAGAGGACTGGGGGGCATTGTGTAGGGGGTGTGGGGGTGTAGGGGTAGGGTGAATGGGGGTGCTGGGGGAGGGGGCTATCTATGAGGGAGGGTAGGGGGTGCTGGGGGTGTTGGGGAGGGGGGAAGGTGGGTGTCCAGGGGGGTCTCCTCGCCATATGTAAACCCCTACTCTCCCATTTTTGTCCATTTCTGGGGATCTTTATTTCTCCTCTAAGGGTATCTAGTGATTATACACAAGAAAATTGATACTTCTAGGAGGTGAACATGATGGTTCTATCCAATGGTGTGAGACAAATCATCCAATTCCACTATATGATAATTGTAGTCCCATAATATCATTCTGGGTATAGCCATTAGCATTTGTGTAAGGATATTACCTGGTGAAGTATAGTCCTTGATAAAGTATGTTCTGAATAGTATTTTCTTATTTCCAACATGTAGTGATTTGAGATATATAGTTTAGGATGTACTTCAAATATCAATTGGTATAGTTTCATGATTCTGTAAGGTGTTATCTGAGCATATGAATCTCATCGAGTCGGGTTATTTGAGTAGTTCGGATAATCTACTTTAGATTTTTTGTTTAATAAGTCACTGAAGTTTAGTGTCCAAGGGGGCATCCAGTGGGGGAGTTTGGGGGGGGGGTGTCCAGTGGGGTCCTGGGGGTGCCCAGTGGGGGTGTCTGGGGGGGGGGGGGTCAATTGGGGGGAGTCTAGGGGGTCTAGTGTGGGGTGTCCAGGTGGTGTCGAGGGGGGAGGGGGTGTCTAGTGGGGGGTCTGGGGGGGGGGGGGGTCCAGTAGGGTGTCTAGGGGGGTTCAGGGGGGTGGGTGTCCAGTGGGGGAATCTAGGGGGAGGGGTGTCCAAGGGGGGCTATCCATGGGGGTTAAGTGGTGGGTGTCCAGGGGGTGTCCAGGGGTGGTGTCCAAGGGTGTGGGTGTGTCCAGGGGGTGGGGGTGGGGGCAGGGTCTAGTGGAGGGTGTCTGGGGGTGTCTGGGGGGGTCCAGGGGGAGTCCAGTGGGGGGTGACTGGGGGGCTACTACATGTGGGGTGGGGAATACTAAAATGGGAGGGGGGTTGTCCAGGAAGGGGAGTGGTGGGTTGCTGCAAGTGGGGAAGGGGCTGCTCCAAGGGGTGTGGGGCATGTCTAGGAGGGGGAGTGGTGGGCTACTGCAGGGGGTAGGGATGCTACACGGGGAGTGGGGGAGAGTGGGTTTTTGTATTAAATGGGAAGGGATATAGCCATGGTTCCGAACAGTGGCTATAGGCAATGTGTGGATTGAGGTTCTGCGATGTTCTGAAACTGTGGCTAGATGGCTTTATCCATGGTTTAAAGTGTGGCTATAGGCCTTTAGCCACAGTTGAAACCCTAGAAATAGGTTTTTAGCCACGGTTTCAAACCCTGGCTATAGGCCAAGTCCTATAGCCATGCCAATACAATCCATAATTTATTGAATCATGGTTATAACCTTTAGCCATAGTTTTAGGGATTATATCTATGGTTTGAAACTGTGGCTATAGCCTAAATTTATATTTATGTATTTAAATCATGATTTATGTGATACTATCATGAATAAAAATTTAACAAAGATACAATAAATAAAGAGATTATTAATTGAAATGTTACATTGACATGGAAATTATTATTAAATGGGTTGTATAAATTCATAAATGAATCATATATGATATCATTAATATGAGTATTGTTCTGGTATAATTTAATAACATACTATTGTCTTTATAATGGAGGTTAAACGTATCCTCGACTAAAGGAAAGTACAAGGCAACTGTTAGTTCATCAATCTTCTTATTATTAGAGATTGTTCAAGGGTAAGTAATTACTGGTAAATATTTATCATCCATGTCCATGTTTCATAAAAAAATTCCAAAGGAAAATTTTAATGCTTTATGGATAGGTATTTTAAACTAGATCAACATTATAAATGTTTTAACGTTTTATTTTTCTAAATCGGTTTAATTAATGTCTATGTTTTTAAAATGATTTTAAGGATTTATTTATATGGGAATGATTCTTTTAAAATGTTAATTCCATTCAATAGTTTCAAAGAGGTATAGGAAACTTTGATTAAAAAATCTCTTTTAAATTACATCCTTTATAAATGTTTGTCTGTTAAATGAATTCATGAAAAATGGATATTTCTCTAAAAGACTTTTACTAATCATTTTCAACTATTTCAAAATCCATTATTGGATATTATTCATGATTGAGGTTGATTTATTATAATAAAATCTTCCATATTGTATTGAATGTGTTATGATATTCTTGATTGTGGATGTGGTATTTTTTTCCATTCATGGTTTATGGTTAAAGTATTGAACCTTAGAATTCTAGATTTAATACAAATGTTTATGTTATGTTTCAACCTTTTCATATTAGGAATTTATTGGACTTAGTAACTCACGGGCGAGGCCTGCTATAGCTCCTAGATGCATTGGTAGGTCTCATGAGACCAACTAGTGTCTTGGAAAAAGGCCTCGAAAGAATATTTGTGAATGGTGTTGGCACAAGGCCTTGAAGAAGGGTGAGTATACTTGATGGAGATACAAGGCCAATTTAGAAGTTAATGTGAAGACTATCATTCCCTAATTTCTTGTGATGTGGGTAAGAATTTACTTACTTTCAATATGTGAGTCTCACAGTGGTGTAAGTCCAGGCATTTTTTATTATATCTAAACTAGAATAATTGAGCCTTATAGGGTTGGATGTGTTTTTCGGGGGGAGGATTTATTGATGTTTATTAATGTGTACAATGGGAAGACAACATTTAGAATTTATTGTACATTAAAAGTGTTGTTGGGTTGCCCTGGAGAATGTGTCCATTATTTTAATATGGCGAGCCAAGTTATATACATCGACAACTGATTTCACCCGTTTGTCCGGCTGGTTATTGGCATCCAGCCTCAATATATAAAGTATGATGAAGTCATGAATATGATAAATGTTTTAAGAGAATAAAAATTCTACTCATATTTTTATCCTATATCTAAAACACTCATTGATTATGGAAAGAATGATCATGACCTAAGGGTGTCTACGGTTTCATTCAGAGATAGTGTAATGATGTATCACATTGACAATGATATTATCTATGAAACTTATATTGCATATCGATTTACCTTATAGTGAAAATTTCTATAACAGTCAAGCATCTCCCCCCATGAATGATAGGCTTCAGAAACACACAATGGTGGCCCAAAAGTACAAGATTCTGATGGCCATGGAATGCCTGAAATTTCAATTAAATTGCCTCCATCTGGTGAAACAGTCGGACTGGAGGCTAGGTATGCTACTTCATGGATTGTGTAATACCCTCATGGGGTATTAATGAATACCATTCACCAGGTCAGACCCATGAAAACTACTAGTTGTTGAAATCATTATTGAAATTCTCAAACCAATTGTGATGATTCAAAAGCTCCCATGTCCTCATGGAGATAATGAGTGAAGACCGCCAGGAATGACAAGGTTGGGGGGCCACAACTTTTAACCCAATGCATTCTTGACATCATCTTCGAGAAGTGACTCTGCTTCTGGTCACCCAATCTTCTACGATGTAAGAGATGCTTAAGAATACGTCCAAGTCAAAATATGTAGGGCCCTGATGAAAAATATTGGTGTGGTGTATTTCGAGATATCAGGGATAAATGGGTGTTTCATAAGGTAGGAATTGACATCCTATAGTTAGAAGATATCACAGAACACTCTGATCTCCACCCGGATAAAAATTTTCTTAGTTGGGTAGGTATAATCAGTTGCTATAGGCTTCCATATATGAAAACTAATGATTAGATCCCAATCACAAAGTGAGTTCCTAACTTGCTGGATGGAGGAGAGAATAAGGGGGTAACTGGCCACACCGAAAAATAATGGGATAAGTATATTGACCCTAATAATGTGTCTCCCTTTTACCTTTATCATTACACAATATTCAATACCCAATTAGTAATCTTTAGGGGATTTATTTAGTGTCTTTGAGGAGAATAATAAGAAGGAGCTACAAAAGATGTTCTTCGATCACTGAGGTATGAGCCCACAGAAACCCCTATCAAGGTAGCAGATTAGTCATCTAATCCCATAAAACTATTAACACATCAAAGAATGTTTATGGTGGGAATAGTGGTAGGATCTCCTTGACCATTACCTCAAGGGTTTGTTTCTAAGAGAACAGATATGTGCCCTTCACCATTCCAAGGGAGGAAGCGAAATACGATGAAAAAGATGGACCAATGTGTGGACCGTAGTAAGTCTTTGTGCTATCATGTGATGTTATGACATTCTTAACATACACTTTCTTATCATAAATTTATTTTATATAATATAAATCACATTACTACCATATGGTATATGGAACTATTCCTTCAATGATTCAGGAGGACACCTTGTGGGAGGCATAGACGCATGCTGATGAATCCATCATCTTGACGGATGAGGTGTCAAGAGATATAGCATTGTCTCCCCCATTCTTATAGAGATGGTAGATGTCCATGGTTATATCATATTCACACCCTAAGGTGTTATGTTCTATTTCTGAGTTTAATCTTCCCATGATAATTAGAAACAATTTCCTACACTAGAGGACCATGAAATAGTCAATGTCAGTCCCATTGTCACTCCAGAAGGGGATAACAGGGATCTCTGATGGTATGGTGAAGGTGTTGATACTGAACCTAACTCTGTAGGGCTTGGAAGCATTATTCCTACAGAGAATTATATTTTTGGGATCGACATAGGATCTAATTTGGGTCATTATCAACACACCTCAGATACCCCAAATTTTGAGGATACTATGAGAATTGAAGTCGGGTATCATGAAATGGTAGAACTATTTATTATAGACATTGATATGGAAAGATCCATCAAGGATTTAGATATTTTTAGTAGGTAATTGGATAGAATTATGTTTTCTCATTTTTATATTTTCTAAACATTGTTTTCATTCTTCCAATTGATTTTTTTATCAAATCCCAACATGTGTAGTTTTTTATTCGGAGAATTTTTCCTAAAAACTTCATGAACAGGGAATCCATGTTCACCATTCACCTATTTCCGAGTGAGTGAAGGTTGATAATCCTTAAGTATGAGATCCTAAAGATCCTCTAATTCTATTTGTTGAATAAACTTATGGGACGCTCCCTGTTAGGAGGTTCATTCTATATGAACTGAGGCTTGGATTACTGGGTAGATTTATATCCTAATAGTTCATCCAATAATGGGTGAGTTTTATTAACCATTTTGGTTACTTTGCTATTTTTGTTTTCTTTTGAACTCCTGGTGTTTATTAAAGGTGTCACCTTTAATGTAGTGCCATCAAATTTCAGCCACGGAACCAAAAAGGGTGGCTTCTATTAAAGATCCAACAACATTAGTAGGTGAACCTAAGGTTTGTTTAGAGGGACAGAACAAGGTGACTCATTGAGTGTTATAATCTCAAAATAAATATATCACTTTAACATTGACAATGAATTGGACATAGAGATGTAAGAGGATTGTCACTACATGAGGAACAGTTAGTAGTCCAATTTGGAAAAATCAGGGCCTCTTTATCCCAGGATGAGCACATCTATACCAAAAATGTTGAGGAGTATCAAGAGTTCCTTGATGATAAATATACTCAAATGGTGTGACATAAAGATGAAATAAATGTCATAAAGGAAGAGGTAGTCCAACTCCAATGTTCCTATATAGGGTCTTTGGCACAAATATGGGATGTTGTTTTTGTGGATCATAAGAAGTTACAAGATGCTGAGGAGGATACTAATACAAAATTGGTGAAGCACAGACAAGCTATGGAGAATGTTGAAGCTAAAACACACCTTTTCAATGCTTATGTTGAGGAAAAATTTAAAATATGGAAGTGAGGATCAAATATGTGAAATTTACCCTATGCAATGGAACATAAATGAAAATGGTTTTTTTTCCTAAACACCTGTTCATGCATTTTCCCCATTATAATCATAATAAATCACTAAAAATAACACATTTGATTGAATTCCATTGTCATATAATTATAATGATAAGGATGAGAGAACACCCTAATTTTTTTTAATCCATAGGGCTCAGAGAGTGTAATTTTTCTATTTCAAAATTTATATGAACAACCTTAAAAACATTGTGTCTTTTGATGTCATCACCATAATTCTTACCTAAGTTGAATATGAATATGACTTTGTGGGTGAGGCTTTGATTTTTCTTAGGCTTATCTTTTTGGGTTTTCATCCAAACAAGGTTTGTACATTTTTTTTCATTTATTTATTTTGTTTACTTGAACCACATGGAGTGGAGGTTTAGAAAGACGAGAATTGACTTTTTCCAGAGTTCCCATTGTGGGTTTTCAACCTAGTGAGTACTATATCTTTTTTATTGTGAGTTTTTAAAAGTATATAATTATGTACTAGTGTTAAAGGTGTCTTAGGTTGAACAAATTTGACCATGTTTATGGGATGATTTTCCAAACAAGGCTTATTGACCATGAATGTTACGAAATTCTTTAGATACCCTATGAGGAAGTTCAAGCAATGATTTTGTTTTTCCGAAATCTGAAATATGATATTTAGTAAAATAAGATTTATAAAATTAGGAAAATGATACAAATAGGTAATAAAGATATTTTAAGGTGACTTTATGCAAAGACAATAGCGTCTTGTTACAACATAGTTAAATAGTTCTATCCTTTGATTGAAATGAATTGAAATTCTTTTGGTTACTTATGAAAATCTAACATGGGAGTATTACAACATAGTTAAGAAAATTATTTTTCCTGAATTATGATATGCTACTACGGATGGACAATGGAATTTTATAGAAATTTGAATTTCTCAAAACAAATATTGGATGTTTTCCAAGGGATGGTGAGTGAGAATTATGGGAAAATCATTATTGGAATTTCCCATGAATGGAAAATTGATCCTAAATGAAATTAGTATGTGTGAAGGTGGATACATGTTTTTAGATGAGTGATATTAGGGGTAAGGTCCATTTCATAGAAGGGATGATGCATCGTGCAATATAATGTCATGTGACTAAGATGTTGATTATGTTGTTTAACATCTTATTATGAGGAAGTAGTTGTATAGTTTAAAATCTTGTGACTATAATATTATGTTTTGAAATTTAATTTAATACATCAAGGAAGTTATGATATGTAGTTTAATTTCATTCATCAAGGAAACTAGAGGGCTATAAATAGTGGTATTTAACTTTTACTAAAAGGTGAATACTTCTCCCCTTTCATGGTAATAATTTTGGGAAAGTTCCATCACATTCATGTATATGGTGGGGAATGTTGTAAGCTATAATCTAGGGATCTATGGATCAGAATAGTGGTATGGGGGGAAAGAGGATATGGATATAGAAGAGGTCTCTCTTGATGATTAATTTACAGTTAGTTGAAAAACCCATTTTGTGGGATACATTATGAAAATTCAACTAGGGTGTGTTTCTACATTGTCAAATAGTGTCATCATACGAGTAACATGCCCTGAAACATTTTGTGTAACTTATTAAAAGTCAACTAGGGGATCTTTCAACATACTCAGGAAATGGATTTTTCATTAATTATGATACTCCATTGGTAATAGATGAAGGAGATTATAGAGATTTTGTTTCCCCTAAGCTTGAATTATGGTTTGTATAGATAAATTACCTGAAAGTGGAAGGATAATTTAAGTCAAAACTACACATGAATGGGGAAAAGTTTTCCTATGGAGGTTTGACTCAAATTTGAGAAATATGGTGCCTATTGTTTTAGGTCATATGACTAGTATAATAGAAGTTTGGACCATAGAGGTGATATGTGTCCTACCAAACCAAGGCCGCACTTACATACTTCATACATGTTGGAAGAAATTGTAAATGATGGTCTTGTTAGTTCTGAGATCAGGATAACTGACATGGGAAAAATATTACAGGGTTTATTATGGACTGATACATTTTGTGTTCCCCAACATAATTTTGTCAGATCGTAGAATGAAATAAGAGGATTCTCTCGAGGAAGAAATTACCGCTGGTTGAAAACCCTATTTTTGGGATACATTATGAAAATCCAATAGGGTCATGTTATTGTATAGCCAAACAGTGGAATCCTTTGGCTGAAAAAACCATTTTTGGTCAACATTATTAATATCCAACTAGGGTGTGTTATTAAATAGTCAGGAAAATTATTCTTTAGAAATCAGACATTCTATATCAAAAATTTGGAGAAGGACAATGAAGATCTGAAAGTTTCCAAGATTACGAGTACAAAAATTAATAACTCATATATAGATCATTGTTTGTACACAAGAGAGGGGTTATTTTCCTTTACTATGTGATTGGTATAAGGACATGAGTTCTAGGTGTCTCTATATATCTCACTGTAATGAGAATCAAGCTATATGTAGTTCTTGAGGTATGACGTAGTTTAAATTATTGCGAGTATGACATCATCCATGCAGTTTAACATTATGTGGAAAGAAAATTAGAACTATAGTTTAACATCATGTAGTATTGAAGAATATGAATCAACATGAAAAATGTATTATTGTGGTTGGACCAAGGTATATTACCCGAATGTCACTACATATCTTATCAAATATTGAAAAAAGAAACACATATTTCTAAAAGAAATTCCCCATACTGATTGAAATTGTGTGTGGAGAAAATGGGGTGCGTGATTGTAATTGTTTTTCAGGAAACACTATTCAGTTAAATTATTTTTTATGAAAGAATGAACCATAATAGCATACCCTAGGGATGATCATAAGGAGGCCTCTTACAACACACTATCTTTCAATTATCATTATTATAATCTAACTGGTATAAAACTAACAAAACTAATATATATGGGGGTTTTGAAAAAAATGAAATAATATATATATATATATATATATATTGATGAAAATATGAAACATAATGAAAATTAAAAAAAAGACACAAATATTTTAGTAGAAGGAAACCATTGTTCTTGGGGTTTCATGGTTGTATTATCATTGTTATTAAAAATATATATCAATGTATTATTCAATGAGGATATCAAAGCCTCTCACTCTACACCCTATCATTTTAACGATATTACCTTACACTTATACCTCTTCATATTGGGGTAATCTCTTCCACGATAGTACCCAATCAAAACTCCACTGCTTGAACGAATTAGATATTGATGAGAAAGAAAATTATTAAACGAGGAGTAAGAAGACAATAATATAGAAAGTGGGGAGGGATCTTACAACAATCATTTTAAACCCTAAAAAATTATTATAATATCACCTGATAAATAAATAAATCACAATAATCTAAAATACCACCACTTTCCCCCTTCAACAATAGTGAGGGTTAGCTCCCCACAAACATGGAGTTAGAATGACACATAGTGGGAGCCACACATAAAATAGAAGAAATGGAAGAAGAAAAAAAATTAATATAAGAAGAATAAATACACACTAATATATAATATAAATATATATAGAAAGTACATTCACAAAAATCAAGATATCCCTCTCAAAAATTGTTATCCATGTAAAAGAGAAAGGAGGTAAAAATTTATAGAGAAAATGGGTGAGAACATTTCTCTCCAAATATACCCTTTGCAAGTTTATAACTATTAGATCCAATAAATTCTAGAATTAGTAAATTGCCCCTTCTTTAAAGTACTTCCATTTTTCCTCCCTCGTGTAACCAAAAAAATTATGCAATACTGATGATGTGATGAACTAGTTATGACTATTCTTACTCAGATATTTTAATTAATCTAGATAGACTCCTCATATTAAACAACTCAAACTTCACAAGACATTATGTGCCTAAAAAATATAGATTAATGTGTGTATTACTTCATGAAAGATGTTGACTAATTCCTTATACATATCCATTAATAATTTTAATTTCATTGTATTTTCCCAATTCGCAATATAATGTGATATGAAAAGTATCTAGATATGGGCACAAATTTTAAGGCCCATATTGTGAGATGATTTTTGGCCTCCAATTGATGGAATGATCTTTGGGTCCAATAGGATTCAATGAAGACCAAGATGTTAGGAATCCTACCAAAAATTAATTTCATAATTTAATTTTGGTTAGAAAATGTTATGGCCAAAATATAGAATAAAATTAAAATATTTAAATCACAAAATTAATCTATTTTTCATTTAATCTAAAAATACGCCAAAAACATAAAAATGTTCCAATTGATCATAAAATAATACTATAGTGGTATTTAAATAATTTAATAATAGAATAAAATGTTTGAAAATATTAACTTTATCACTCCCCCAACACAACCATTTTACTCCCTGAAAACCATAATATATTAAAATCAATATCCACACAACTATGAAAACTGAGAAAAAATCTAAGATCTTATCTGAAATAGTATTCTATCATGTCATTGATATTAAAATCAATTATCTCTTATCATTATTCCTCAAATTTAAATTTTTTCGACCTTATAAATTTATCCATGGACCAATCACAACCTACGTCACATTTAATTTTATGCCACTCTTTACTCAAGAGAAATTAAATACGAAGTTATACTGATACATGGAAAATGCATGTATCACCATAGTCTTGTGAAAATTATTATTTATAAAAAATGTAAGACATGAAAATAAAATAAATCATGAAGTATTTTTCAATGTTAATTATATTTCTTAGAATTGGTGGGTAAATGTTTGAAAAATTTAAGCTGGAAAGAGGAGTTTGAAATCTTAAATATAATGCATGAATATTCAAGTGAAAACATTGGAAATTCATCAATAAATACCTACATAAAAATGGAAAACATAACACCACACTATTTTTTTCAGGGGACATTATCCAAGAAATTATTATAAGAAATTATATCATCAAATTTCTCCATCTTTCCATATCTCTAGAAAGGAAAAACTTTAATTTCTTTTATTAACTTTTTTTCCCAGAGACTGAGATGAAAATTGAATAGAATGAATGAATTAAAATCATGAAATTTATTTTTTAGATCTACATGAGTCCCAAAATAACATACAATGAGAAATTAAATCATATCAATATTTTATTCTATTTTTTTAGGATAAGCTGATGAAACAAACAAAAAATAATGATATGATAACTTAAGCCCAATGACCTAATTATCTACTACCTAAAATTTTGTTACACGTGTAACATCACCAAAAATGAAATACATAGAAAAAACACACAAAATTCCCTTTCCCCATATTGAATCTTGAAATATCTATGTAAAAATACTAAGAGTGTAGGTAGGTAAGGAAAAATTGGCTTGTAATGTTGCTTAAATATATAAGGAAATTCATGGAATATAAGGAATAAAAAATGATAGATATAAGGGTGGTTCTCAATATAGATTGTGTCTATCCAAATATTTTCCTCAATCATAAAAAAACATACATTGAAATCCAAATCTTCGAAAGAGAATAGTCACAAATTTTGGTCTTTATGGAAAATCTAGGTTTCCCTCAAGAAAGTGTCGGTATTAAAAATAATTTGTAAAATTGTTTTATAATACCTCACAATACTAAAAAAATATTTGTTGTAAATTTATCAGGGTAATGGATTTCAAAAATTAGTCAAACTCATAGAAAGGTTTGAATATACAATTCATTGAAAAAGGATTCCCATCAATGATCATTTAAATTCCATTCATTGAAATATAATATCAATTTTCTAAAAATCAATTAATAGGTAAATAATGATAATAACATTCATTCAATCTCAAAGTTTCTAAAAAAAATAAAAAAAATTAAATCACACAAGAACAACTAGCAGGTTGACACTAACCCCATACTTAAATTTCACAACCATTTCTTTTAGCTCAATAAAATAATAAAAGGGAAGAAAAATAAAGAGAATGGATGATACAATCTGAATTTATTATTTAGTGGAAGCCATGAGTTAAGCTCCAAGATATTTCCACTAGAACTATAAATCATGAAATAAATAAGAGAATAAGAAAAATAAATAAAAATAAAGAGGATTGGAAAATAGGATAGAACATGGTTTAGACCCCCATGTGGGCGCTAGGGTTTTAAAGCCCTCTATCAGATAGTAATAGTGGTTTTACACAAATTTGAAGGTGTATGGGGTTTATTGATAAAAAAATTATTAATCTTCTTAAAATACATTAATTAAATAAAAAATTTATTACCCCATATATAAATTGAAAATAGTCATAACCCCTAGATGACAGAAAAGAGAAAATTTGAGGTGCAGAGGGGGAGGGAAAAGGATGTCCGAGTGATCCCTATTCATTTTAATCTTGAAGAGAGGTTCCCATTTTTCATGAAAGTATTAGAATAAAAAATCGGTTCTATTATAATTTGAGTTTAATAAATTAATTATCATAGATTTATTCACTGGTTCCATCATACTCGTTTGTACCAGTGAACAACTCGATTGGATCCTCCATTTCTCCTCAAAAGGTGAATTCTCTTCTTCTTATTCATGGGCCTACAATAATGATACTGAATCTAATATATAATTACAAGGTATATTAGGTTTTATTTCATAATAATGGATATTTTAATACAAATTATTATCTGGAATTAAATATCCCTCATAATTTTGAACTTCAAAATCTTTTTCCTCTAGAAGGGAAGCTAGAAACTCATTTTTTGGGGAGGGAAGTTGATATTAAAGTTTTTATGAAACCTAAAAAATATATTCATGATAGGTAGGTGTAATTTTAATTTAATTATCCTCAATTTTTTTTAATTCCATCCATAGGGCATTAACTTCTTCAAATTCGACGGCCATCAATGCAACCAAATTTCTCGCTTTTTCGAGATCTTTAAAATTATTTTGAATAACTAATCTATTTTGCTACATTTGTCCTGAATTTTAATGAATTTTAATATTTATTATATCTTAATTATTTATAAATTCAGTATTGGTCCATTCATATGAAAAAACACAAAATAATTCCATCTCCACCAAAAGATTTAGATATTCAATGAAGCTCTTTTTAAGGTTTTTGAAATATATAATTGTTTTTGGGTTTTTTTAAAAAATAAATTTGTGAAAGATATTGGAAAACCTATAAATGGAGAAAAATTTATGGTAGAGTTTTTTTAGGAACCACTATTCAATTAAATGCTAAATTACCTAATGATGCTCTATAGTGGAACACCCTAGGGTTGATCACAAGGAGGCTGCTTACAACACACTATCTTTCTATTATCACCATTATAATCAAAATAACATAACACTAGTCTAAATAATATATATAGGGGTTTTTAAAAGAAGTAAATATAATAATAATATATATATATATATATTAACAAAAATATTAAACAAAAACAAAATAAATAAAATACACAACTATTTTAGTAGATTTAAAACTATGTTCTTGGGGTTTCATGGTTGTATTGTCTTAATTATTAAAAATATATATATCAAAATGTTATTCAATGTGAGGATCAAGATATATCACTCTACACCCCATGATTTGAATGGTATTACGACACCATAAGACCTGTACATGTAGGTGTAATCTCTTCCACATCAATACCCAATCAAAACTCCATCGTTTGAATGAATTAGATATTAATGAGATGGAAAATTATTAAATGAGGAGGAAGAAGACAATAATAGAGAAAGTGGGGTGACTGCTCACCAAAATCATTTTAACCACTACATAATTATTAAAATATCGCATTAATAATAGACAAAGAACAATATAATCAAATACCACCACTTACTCCCTAGAACAACATTGAGGATTAGCTCACCCAAAACATGGAGTTATAAAGAAGCACGGTGGGAGAAACACATAAAATAAAATAAATGGAAGAAGATAAAAAATGAACATAATATGAATAAATCTACAGTTATATATATATTATAAATATAAATAACAATTAAAGTTAGAACACTCTATCTTTACCCTTAAAAATGGCTAACCTTGAAAAAGAGAGAGGAGGTGACAATTTATGGAGAAAATGAGTGAGAAATTTTCTTTCAAATGTTGTCCTCTGGAAGACCAATCCTTTTAGGACCATTAGATTATAGAATTGGTGAATTGTACCTAGTTGAATTTTTTTCAATTTCCTCTCAAATGTGTGGCATAAAAATTTAATCATGATTGGCCAATTTATGAATGATGCTTGACTATTTTACTCGGATTCTTTAATACTTACATAAAGACTCTTCGTATTCTACAACTCCAACTTTGCATGACATTATGGCCATGAAAAATCTAGATTAACGCATTATTCCTTTATGAATGATGTTCAATAATTTTATATACATATCCATGCATAAATTTATCTTTGTTGGACTGTACCATTTTGAGACATCATCTCAATATGAAAGGAATCTAGATCTACATATAGTAATTGAGGACCAGATTATGAGCTGATTCCGGGCCTCTAATTGGTGGATTTAGATTTGGGTCCGGAAGTATGAAATGAGTCCCATCATGTCACTAATTCTTAAAATAAGTAATTTAACAATTTAATTTAGTCTAAAAAATTTTATTTCCCAAATAAAATATAAAAAACAATTAAATCACAAAATTATTCCATTTTTTCATTTAATCTCAAAACACCACAGAAACCTAAAAATGCAACAATTTCCCACAAAATAATACTATGGTGGGATTTAAACCATTTAATTAAAGAATAAATTGTTTCAAAATATTAACTTTATCGGTGTTTTATTTTTGAAATATGGGCGCATCCATGGGGTGAGGCACCATTTGCATTCCTCTCACATAGATCTGACTCATACATAGAAGTGTTGGGGGGTATTCACCATATTGTGTTGTATTTCGGTATAGGATTAAAGATCAATCAATCACTATGTACCTCATTATAAATATAATCAAGTAACACATAGTTATTTTAGAAATCATTTAGTTTATTTTAATGTGATTAATAAATATTGTGTGCCTTATATGGTATTGGATCTATGACCATGATAACCACTTTGTGAATTGATTTTCATTAATTAGATAGGAAAATATTTTAAAAAAACTCCAAATACCACAAGATTTATGCTGGGTCTGAGAATAAAGGAGTGGAAAATGTTTGTTTAACCACCCAAAGTAAATTCAAGTGAATTAGTGACATGCGAAATATATTTTATGGTGGTTGGGATAAGAGATATGTTCCAAGAATTTCTATATATCTCATTGGGATGGGAATCAAGCCATATGTCATTATTGAAGGATTCAACTTGTAGGTATGACACGTACACATTGAATAGTGTATTTTATTGTCACTTTTAGACCTAGGAATGGAGATATGGTCATCATTATGAATATCATTGGATGAGAATCAAGATGCACATAGTTCTTGAAAAGAATCATGCAATTTCTCATCATGAAATGATGATGTTGTCCATGAAGTTTAAAGACTTGTGGTAAGGATGTGGGTCACCTGATGTGGAAAGGAATATTTCAGAATGACCAAAGGATATGAACCAGGCATCACTATATATCACATTAGGATGTGAATTATACCTCGATTATTTATAAAATTAATTGTTCCAGAAATCTATCTAGTTTTGACATGTAGAAAAGGGGACTTTGATATTTTCTAGAATGATGGTTGGGCGTAATATAAGAGGTTTGGGGCCACTATGTATCTCTGTGAGATAGGAATCAAGTCACATGTAGATCTAGAAAAGTTCCCTATGTAGTTCTAATTTGTACATAGATAAGTGGGGTATTTTCTTTTCATGGATGGACCGGGGATGTAATGTCTAGGTTTCACTACATATCTCATTCGAATGGGAATCAGAACACATGGAGTTATGGAATAAAGGTGTAGTGGGGTACCAGCACTGAATATTGTGATCCATTCAAACACATATCATAATGGTTTATAATTTTACATCATGAAATAGGTATATGACCCATGTACTCTAACATCATACGATCTGGAAATCATGCTACAAAATTTAGAGTCTTAAAACAAGGACTATATATGTTATTGTTTAGTTTAAAAACTTGAAGCAAGGATGGGTGTTGTAACTTTTAAGGTCATGTTACAAAGACCAACTATAAAGTTTAACATCTTGTAGCTAAGACAAGCATCAGGTGATTACACCAAATATTTATTTAGGAATTGTGCATTGGTTGGAATAGTAATGAACTCTTTATCCAATGAAATTAAAGAATAAAGTCCATTATAGTGGACCTTATGTATAAAGTTAGGTCCCTACCACTTTGGTTCAGGCTTTGGATTGTTCTTATCTAGTATCATTAGAGACCCAAGGAAAAATACTAGTTTTATATGGGGGGAATGAAAAAAGGAACTTAAATTTATATGCTCTCTCTATCTGATTTCAATAGTGATGTAGGGTCTGCAATATATTATCATCGATCCACTCCAATTCATACATTCATTTCTAGGATTTAACATCTATCAATAATTGGCCATATATAGAAATAAGGATCGATGGTAATTGATCCTCAATTAGAAATAATGTTTCTATTTGGTATTCTAGTGTGTATGAGGTCACTCGTGTGGCAGTATGGGTTATAGTCGAGTATGATCATAAAGTATGCAAGAGATTTTTATGAAAATAAATTTATATTTATCCAACATATGTTGGAGTGTATTTGATTGTGTCTGCCTGAATGCCTCAATCTATCCCATATACATTGCATGATAGAGGGATAAATGGTATGACTTGATATTAAACACATAATATACCTTCTCCACCTCATAAAATAGAAATTAGTTCCATTTCCATCAGTATTGTATGGAGGACACCAAATCTGGGAATTATGTTGGATTTTATGAAGCTAAAAATTATTTTTTCCCCAACTTCATTGAGGGTTGTTTCCTCGTCCCATCTGTAGAAGAAGTCGGAGGTAGTTAATATGTATTTTAACTACATGGTCGTAACTTGTGGGTATATCCCCAAAATGTCCATTCCACATATGGAAAATGGACAAGAGTATTTGGTTGTATGTTGAAACTATATGGGTAGATGGATGAAGTTGGAATTAACTTAGATGTAATGACATTTATTGGTGAATTTTGTGAAATCACTTGTCACAGTGGTCCAGTAGTACCCAAGACTTAGTATTTGATTGGAAATCCTGTATCCTTACTGGTGGGAACAATGAAGTCCCTCGTGTACTTCTTCGATGACATCGAAAGCATCTTATACATAAACATATCTGACATAGATTCCATCAATTCTAAATTTATAGAGGACTTTATGGTGATTTGGGACATCAAAAAAACTGAAATCGGTTTCTCACTATCAAATTTCATCATTCCCAGCTCTATCCAATGGGAGTACTCAGTTATGAAGGTAGTCCATGATTGGAATCATCCACCCAGTGGTAGTGTAACAACCCAAACATTTAAAAATTGAATTTCTCACTTATTATAATTATTTCATATAGTATTAATCACATAAAATCACATGAAGACCACAATAAAAACATTATAAATGAATAATTATTGGAATAAGAGGTTTTTTTAGAAATTAATGAACCTATACTGATGGAATAGTAACGTGAAATTTGGAATAGTAACATGACCCTTAGGAATTGTAATTCCTCAAATATGAATGTAAAGTCTCCTTTGAAAATATAAATAAAATTTTGGTATCTTACAATTAAAAATTCAATATATTTATATCATAAAATAAGTAAATAAATATTTTGAAAATTTTAAATTAAGCATTGATATCTATATAAGTCTTAAATATTTATTTACATTTTTTAATTAATATAATGATTTAAAAGAACATTCATTTTCATAAAATTTATTAATAAATTAATATTTTATTTTATTAATATCGTAACACATTATATGAGTCCTTAGTTAATTTTGGAATGTGTCATAAAAACAATTAAAATTTGAAAATTTATATTTTTTTAATTAATAATGATTTTAATTAAAAATAAAATATCTCTTATTTAGAAAAATATTTTTATAATATAGAGTTTATTTCATAATTTTACATGTATAAAATTTTTTAGGGTTAACTTTTGGGGTTCTTAATAAAATAATTTCATTTTTTGTGAATAAAGAAAATTTTATAATTTACAGCATAAGCTAAATACATGAATTATTGATCCATAGATTATTTATTGATTTTGTAAGCCCATAATATCTAATTTATATCATTAATTAAACATATTTATGGATAGGGTTCAAATTATTCATGGTCTTGATCCAAAATAATAAACTAATGAACAAAACTATGGGAAAAAACCTCTCTCATCCCCTATAAATACCACCCTCACCACCAATTCTCCTCACTCCTCCAAATCATGGGGTCTTGTCCAAATTCAACCAAACTCTCTTTGGAAAACCCTCCCCCATGTCTAGTATTCCTTGGTCTTATCAAAATACTGAATCCTTTTCCCTAAGAAGGTTCTTAAGAAAGAGAAATTCCAGAGGTAAAATCCTCTTTCTTTTCCTTTTAATTTATTTTAGATTGTTTTTCTTTTCTTATTCTCCTTTAAAATCCTGAATCAAAATGTGCATGATAACTAAATTATTTTTTATACACTATAATTATATCATGTTAATGTAATATCCATCATCAAATACCTTTATCTCTCTCTTTTATTCTAAAAGTAAAATCATCACCTGTGATGTGTCACTTTACCAACATTGTGGATGATGCTCCTTCAAGGTTGTTCATAAAAACACTATAATGGTTGGTAAATAATAGAAAATTTATTTAATAACCCTTTTTATGTTTTTAAATTATCTTATATACTAAATAATTAATAATGAAACAAAACTGTGTTGCGTTGTTGAAAAAATTGCTAAAAATCCAAATGATTATTACTAAACTTTTATCTAAGGATTCACCCTTCATAAAATTTAAAACAGTTATACATATAACCATTTAAAACTATTTATGTTAATTAATAATATATAATTTCAATTATAGATAATTATACCCATTATACTTAAACATTCATACTCATATTCTAGTGATGTGATCTTGAAAACCATGAAAATGAACACTCTAGAATGGTGAAATTGTACTCTATAACTAATATATAAGGCAATAAATAAACTTAATATAACTATAATAATAAAATAATTTTATAAGAGGTCTGTATTTCTTTAATTAATGAATTTAATTTGATTGTCTAGTATATTAAATTGAATAATGCACTCAGATAAAAGGTAAGTGGATTCTCAAACCCAACTCTATTTCTTTGGGTTTTCTCAATTTCACTCCAAATTTGGTATAGATGTTTCTTTACTATTCCCTAAATATAATTTATCTTTCATTCCCTTTTCTTTTATGGATATACATGTCTATAATCTATTTTTATGAGAGATGAAACTATTTTTTTGAAATAACTCTTCTTTAAAAACACATCATTCACTTCTATTAAGATCGTTTCTTCTCTAATAAAGACTGATTTCAAGAATTTTATTCCCTTTTTAACCAAGTAAATACAATGTTTATGAATATATTATTTATTAAAATAAAATCATTCCTTTCCAAGGGTAATTTTATATTCAATATTGATATGTGTTCTATGTGTCTTGAATGATTATGTAAAAGTGATGACGTGTCGGGTGTGCCCATAATTACATAGAGATCAAATTGATTATGTTATGTGATGAATCTCACGAGAAAAAGTAAAATATGAATAAAAATTATGATTTCTTTGTTCGAAACTATGTGTGGAATTTGACCACTAAGACATGTTGTTTAATTTGTATGCATTACCACATATGATGCCTTGGTCTAATGTATCATCTAAAGATTATGATAATGATCCCATTATTACGTTATGATGATGATGATTATGCTCATCCAATGTTATGTTGATCCATTTTATTACATATCCTCTTTCTAGGATTTTATCTCATCCATTTATTTTATAGATATCCTTAGGTGATTACTTGTACTAAAGAGAACACAAGGACCACTAAGAAGCTAGGGAAGAAGAAATTAAAGAAATGTTTTTAATTTACATTGTAAATATTATGTATGTTTATAATTTTTCCAAGACCCTAAACGTTCAGATTACCATTTTGTAAAACTTATATGTTTCTTATATTTAAAATGATGTATTAATGATGTAAGAAAAGTGGATTATCTATATATGTTATTAGAGTGATGTTTAGTTAATTTGGTCATTAGAATTAGAGTACCTCAGTGAAAACCCAGAATATGATACTATATATATTTAATCACACATGATGATTTTCTAAAAATATCAATCCCATGAGATATTAATTTAATGATAATTTCCAAATTTTATAAATTTTTCATGACTTTTTAAATTATGTTTTGTTCTAGACTTTTTCTATTTTAGGAAATGGTTGGAACTAGGAGAAACCAAGACAACAACCCATGTGATGGACAATGCAGTGATTACCCGAATGAAATTCCCAATGCCTTTAGAGGTGGAGTACAAAATATCATGCTCAATATTACTATAATGTCTCGATCTATGTAAAATAAACTGAACAATATATATCATTTTCCCTCACATAAGAGGTAGAAATTGGTTTTTGAGTTCTTTATGTGGAAATTACCACAAACATTTAGTGGATCATCCGATCCACTAGTCACCAAATAGTGGGTCTACGGAATAGATATGACACTTTCTATGATTCACTATTTTGAAATGGAGAAGGTGTCTCTGGTCATATATTTTCTATATGGAGAGTCCTACCAATGGTGGGCATTGATTATGAACACCAAGTCGAAGGGTGAAATTAAAGAGATGTAGTGGGATGAATATAAGATAACATTTCTTAACATGTTTTACCTCAAACTATTCATAAAAATATAGAGATATAATTCATATAGATGAAGAAAATATAAGGTGAATCATTCACATCCTATGACACAAATTTTACCATGCATTCAAGGTATACTTATTTTTTTGTTATCGATAATGATAGAAAAATATGTATATTATTTTGTGGGATAAAACCACACCTTTGAAAGTATCTAGAAAATCAAGACATTGGGACTTATGAATATGACATTTGATGTGCTCTCAATTGGATATAGATTTTGGAGAATGGTCCCATGGCTACGTTGATAAGAAATAAAATATGGAGTTTAAAGATGGAGGATCACATAGTAAAGGTGGGAAGAAATATCAACCACTTACATATCAAAAATGTGGGAATAAGGATGATAGGAACTACCTCAAATTGATGGGGAAATGTTATAAGTGTGTGAGAGAAGGCCACTAATACCATGAATGTCGAAGAAACATAAATAATTTGGCCGATATAATGGTGGAAAGGAGAGCACCACCAATAGTACAATGCTATAATTATAGGGAGCAAGGATACTATGAAATCTAGTCTAATAAACATCGAGTCCTTGAGGGTAATTATCATTTTCATCTATAAAATACAATGGAGAAAGGGATGGATTATTCCATCACTACTACTAAACCTGACTATGAAAATAAAGCTGTACAAGTTACACATACTATTGAATCAAGAATGGAGAAATTCTTATTTGATTCTGGTTCTATGCATTTTTTAATATCATAATGTTTTATAGAACTATGTAATCAAAACCCCAAAATCGTAAAGTATAGGTATCTATAAAAACACATTTTTGTTCAATCATTTAAACCCAAGTGTTATACTCTTCTTCTGTTGCTGCATATGGGAATATTCTCCCACCAAATCTCATGACACTTCCCTTGGAGAGTAATTTGATGATATACTTGTGATGGATTAGATCTCATTATATAGAGAATATATCAACTATCAAGAAATGGAAATATATTTTTACATTTTTAACCATCCCATTATCCTCTACAAATGAAATAAATATGATTAATCTCCTTTGGAACATCCTTAAATGGTGTGGTTGATGATTCATTGTAAATAATCATACCTCTGTTAAATGGTTGATTAAAAGGAAGGTGTAAACCTTGGTTAAATTACCATTGTGAGGGAATAATTTGATGTATTTCCCAAATAGGTACCCACACTTACCCATGATTGTAAGGTAGAGTTATCAATATATCTTATAAACGAAGCCACTTCTATCTAAAAATTCCCCTACTGGATGTCCCCAACCGAACTCGGGCAGTTAAATAAGTAGATTCAAGAGAATTTGGACAAAGGGTTCATACACCCTAGAGCATCACCTTGGGGTGCACCAGTTATATTTTTAAAGAAGAAGGATGGATACATATGGTTGTGTATCCGTTATTGGAAACTCAAAAAGATCACCATAAATAATAAGTATCATATTCCAGGTATTAATGACTTTTTTAAATCAACTATGAGGAGCTCAATACTTCTCAAAGGTCAATATTAATTCTGGATGACATTAACTAAAGGTGAAGAAGGAATATATTCAGAATATTTCCATTTGTACAAGGTATGGGCACAATTATTTTCTAGTAATTCCTATCGGACATACAAATTCTCATACGATATTAATGGATTTGATGAATAGAGTCATAAAAATTATCTTGAATTTTTTTGGTAATGTTTTTCGATGATATTCTCATTTAATACAAGATCAACGAAGAATAAGAAAAATATCTAATGATGGTACTGGTGACATTAAGGAAGGATAAATTGTATGAAAAGATCCAAAATTATGATTTAAATATCTAGGAAATCACATTCTTGGGACTCATGATCACAAGAGAAGGAATTTATGTCGACCCTTAAAAAAAGGCAATTGTGGATTGGCCCATACCATCCAGGGTGACAATAATATATAGTTTTATTAGAATATAAGTTTACTATAAATTTTTTTTGAGAAAATTATCATGATTTTCTAGCCCACTAACTATGTTAACAAGGAAAAGTTTAATGTATGTCGGGATTGAATAATGTTTGGGTATCTTTAAGTAGTTAAATAATAGGCTGATCACTACACCTGTACTCACATTACCGACTTGTGGAGAAGGATTTTTGATATATAGTGATTACTCTAATAAATAAATGTGTTGTGTAATCATGTTACATGATAAATAGACAACCTACGCCTCACAGTAGTTGAAGATCCCAGAGAAAAACTATCGGACGCATGATCTGGAGAAAGTAGCTATGATTTTTTCAAGAAAAATGTTGTTGTACTACATATATGGTGATAAGTATGACATATATCCCAATAAAAATAACATAAAGTATATATTCAAACAAAAGGGGATCAACATGCATCAAACTAAATGGTAAGATTAAATCAAGGACTTATATTTCTCTATAAACTATCATATTTGGACGTCATACAAGGTAGTTGATGCTCTTAGTAGAAAATAACATGCTACTCTATCCATGTTTCAAATTGAGAAAGACCCTATATTTTTGTATATGATAAATATGGATTCGGAAATCATGATAGCATGGAATACATCCTACCTTTCCCAAATGATTTCCCAACCACATATCCAAGAGTATATTAAGGAGGCACAAATGGATGATATGAAGTTACAAAAGAAGGTGAATCTAGTTAAGGATTAGAAGATGAAATAGTTCCATATCAATGATGATGGTGTGATTCAGTTTGGAATAAGGCTTTTTATGAATTCATCACTTGGAATAAATAATGACCTTATGATAATTACCACGGATCATATTTCTCTATCCCTCTTCGGAGAACCAAGATTCATTTTGATATACGAGAACACTTCTGCTGGTATAATATGAAGAAGAAGATTTTGGAGTATATATCAAGGTTTTTGATATGTTAGAAAGTTAAATGAGAGAAATATAAATCCAACGGTACAAAGAAACCATTTCCTATACCCATGTAGAAATTGGAGAATTTCACTATGTACATTTTCATCGGTCTCCCCAAATGAAACAATGTTATATGAGTTGTGTTGGACTGACTCCCCAAGGCTAACCACTTTACCACTATTAGGGAAGAACTCTCGCTTAAAAAAATATCTAAGATATATGTGAAGGATGTGGTGATACAACATGGGGTTCCACTCACGATTGTCTCCGATTATGATCCACGGTTCACATTTAAATTCAAGAGGATTCAACAACATGCTTTGAGAAACGAATTGAATTTCAGAACAACCTATCACCCCCAAACTAATGTCCAATATGAAAGGACTATTTAGAAACTCGAGGAAATTTTATGATCCTGGTCAATGTAATTTAAAGATCGATTGAATTATCTAATTCAAGTAGTTTAGTTCTTATACAACAATAGCTTCCTCTTGAGTATCCATATGGATCCATTTGAAGTTCTATATGTAAAGTGATGTAGAACTCCAACCTATTAGGATGAAGTTGGAAAAAAATTTACATAGACCTTATCTTGAGAAAGGGATGACAGAGAGGGTTTAAGCCATCCAACAACATATCAAAGATGATTAGAGTCAGAAAAAAAGTTATGATGACAACTGTTGAAGGGACTTGGAGTTCGACATTGGAGATAAATTCTTAATTCGAATATAACCATAGAAGATAGTCATTTGGTTTAGAAATAAATGGAATCATAAACCATGGTACATTTGAACCTTTGATATTCTTAATCACATAGGATCAGTGTCCTCTCGGCTTGAAATTCTACCTAGTATGGATCAAATGCATCACTGTTTCCATGTACTCTCCTGAGAAAGTACGTACTAGATCCATAACATGTACTAAACTCATGGGTTCTAGAACTGGAAGATGATATGTATTATGAGGTGTAGCTGGAAAATATTTTTGACCAGATGGATAAGGCTCTACGCAAAAAATAGAACTACCTTTTCAAAGTGTT
The DNA here is from genome assembly GCA_963277665.1 of Viscum album. Lineage (NCBI taxonomy): Eukaryota > Viridiplantae > Streptophyta > Magnoliopsida > Santalales > Viscaceae > Viscum > Viscum album. The sequence continues at coordinate 295,192,609 of OY728139.1, forward strand.
ATGGAGGAACCATACATATGAAGAAGATACTTGGGAAACAGAGTATTTTATGAGGATAAGTACCCTCACTTGTTTGTGTAAAACAAAATTTCAAGTGAAAATTTCAAATTTGGGGAAGAATGTAACAACCAAAACTTCTATAAATGGAATTTATCCTTTATTATAATTATTTCATATAGTATAAATTACATAAAATAATGTAGATGCAAAAATACAAGATATATAAATAAATAATGAATGAAATAAGTGGAATTTCAAAAATTAAGGAACATATACCGATGTAATAGTAACGTGACATTTGGAATAGTAACATGACACTTAGGAATAGTAATCCATCCAATTGAATAGTAAATTCGCCTTTTAAACTATAAATAAAATTTTAGTATATTATGAATTAAAATATAATATACTTGTATCATTAAATAAGTAAATTAATATTTATAAAATGATAAATTAGTTATTTGTATTTTTATAAGTTATAAATATTTATTTAAAATTTTATAATCAATTTAATGAAATAAAAGATATTTTTTTCATAAAATACACTCATAAATAAATATTTGTTTATTTTATGAATATAATATAATTTTATGATACATTAGTTAGTTTTTGAAAGTGTCATAAATCTGTTATAAATTTAAAATATGTATTTCTTGAATAAATGATTATTTTAATGAAAAAATAAATTTCTCATATTTAAAAAATTATTTTCATAAAATAGAGTTTTATTTTTAATTTTAACAATAGAAAAATTTGTAGGGTGAATTTTTGGGATTTTTATAAAATACATGAATTATTGGGGAATAGTGGAATTTGATAATTTATGATATATGCTAAATACATGAATTATTGAGTCATGGATGATGTAAGGTTTTTGTAATCCCATAATATCAAACTATAATTAATTATTCTAAAAAAATTAGTTATAAGGTTAAAACAATTTACAATCTTGATCCAAAATAATAACCTAATGAATAAACAAATGAGAAAACACCTCTCTTCTACCCTATAAATACCACCCCTCACCACTTATTCTCCCCAAATAATCCAATATTTTATCCTCATCTGAATTCTTTCCAAATATCTTCCCAATACTATCCCTCACATCTAATATCCCTTGGTCTCATCAAAAGTCCAAAACCTTTTCCCTATGGAGGTTCTCAATCAGGAGAAATTCAAGAGGAAAAATCCCCCATTTTTCCATTTAATTTATTTTTATTCTAATATTATCTCCTCACACACTCTAAAGTGTTCATGACAACTAAGATATCATTTTTATTCTTTAATACCACTATTTTAATGGAATACCCATCATCAAACTCATTTCCATATCTCTTTTAATCTAAAAATGATAGCATTTGTTGCGATGTGTCAATTTACCAATGTTGTAGAAGATGAGCCTTTATGGTTTTTAATAAAACTAATATAATGGTAGATAAATTCTATACAATGTGTGTAATAACCATTTTTTTGGCCTCAAACTAACTTGTTTAAATAAGAAAAATAATGGAACAAAACTAGTTTGTGATATTCAAAAAAATGTTAACATATAAACGATTACCACTGACCATTTATAGAATTATTAATCAACATAAAATTTAACCAAATGATATATATAACCATTTATACATATTTAAATTAACTAATAAGATATAATTTCAATTCTATAGAATTATACATATTCTACAAAAACTTTCATAATCATATTCGAGTGAAATGTTCATGAAAACCAAGAAAATGAACACTTCAGAATGATGGAATTGAAATCTATAACACTTCTAAGAAACCACAATGAGATTAATAAAACTATAATAAATCAAATAAATGTATAAGAGGTTATTTAATTTTATTTTATGAAATTAATTTGATTATCCTGGATATTAATGTGATGAAAGAACTTATATTAAAGGTAAGGGGATTCTTGAACTCAACTCCATTTCTTCGGGTTTTTCCTATTTTACCCCATTTTCAGAAGGTATGTAACTTTATTATTCACTAAATATAATTTATTTTTTCCTCACAATTTAATTTCTATGATATAAATGTCCTTAATCCAGTTTTATTAAAAATTCAATGATTTTTTCAAAATAAACCTTCTTTAAAAAATGCATATTTCCCTTCACATGAGATTGTTTCTTCTTCTTCAATAAATATAGATACCAATCATATTATTTATATTTATCTTGGGAATTTAAAAGTTTATGAATGTGTGATTTAGGGAATGAATCACACTCCCTTTCATGGGTTATTTTATTTTTAATATTTATATGTGTTCTAAGTGGAATGCCAGATTATGTTAATGTGATGATGTAATGAGCATGCCCAAAATTATATATAATTTCAATGCATTGGGTAATGTGATGAATATAATGAAATAAAGTGAAATATGTGTGAACTTGATGCTATATTGTTTCATATATACTTTTGGTAGTTGACCACTAAGACATGATGTTTCATTTTATTGCTTTGGCACATTCCATGCCTCTATCTAATGCATCCTCTCATGCGTATGATTATGATCCCATGATTTTGTAAGGATGATGATGTTTATGCTCACCCCATGTTGTGTGAATCAATGTTCTTATCTATCCTATTACTATGATTTTAGCTCACCCCTTTATTCAATGTATGTCTTTAGGTGATTACTTGCATAAATAGAACACAAGGACCCCGAATAATTGAAGAACGAATTAAATAACTGTTTATGTTCTAATTTTTAAATGTAATGTGTGGTCCTTATTTTTTCAGGACACTAAACCTTATATCCTTATTGCGTAATATATTTATGACATTTATATTTAAAATGATATAATAATCAGGTAGGAAAATTAGATTTGATATATGTAGGACCATATGTCTCATGGATATGACTGACTTCGTTAATCTGTTCCATTATGACTTGAAAAAATGTTGAACCATTTGTCAACGTGAAGTGCTAATGACTATTTAATCCTAGTTTGGATATTCCAAAGTTGTAGATACACTTTTCAATGCATATGACTAGGAATTATGTGATTTTGGAACAAGATTCATTATTGGTTTTGATCAGAACTCTTCCATCAACCCTCGAACATAGTCAAATTGGAGAATTAACTACTCTTCACTAATATAATAATTTGTGTCGATATGATTGATCACCAAATATAAATAAATTTTGAATTCCAAATGGTCCACTGATATTTGGAGATCCAGTTCCAAGCCTACAATGAGGATAGCATATTCTGCCTCATTATTAGTACAACCGTCTAATAATATAAATGAGTAAGGTAAAACTACCACTATTGGAAAAAATGAGCATGATCCATAACCCAACATTTTTAAGCTTAGGGTATTACATTATCCTCACTATTATACTTATGCTCTTCAATCAAAATACATTTCCTATATTTTGGAGGCTCCTTGAATAGAGAATATATCATAATCCATAAATTCATTATTCAATTACATTGTTTCTGTAGACAATTACTTGATAAAAAAATATTTCAATGCATTGATTTTCACTACTTTCTGAGGGACAAATTATATATAAAAGTAATGTAGAATAACTTCCCACACTCCCCAATGACTAATAAATATAGGATGGATGGAGTTGTATTTTATTAGGTTATTGAAAGAGTCTAAATGGACCTCATGGTGCTGCAGGTATTGCCTCAGTTTCTGAAGCGTGAATATTCATTCTAGATATCTCTTCTCTATATTGGAATAATGAGTTTCATCATTGATCATGGTTTGAATGAGATAATAAATATTTTTAAATTCCCATAATCATTACTTTTCCCTTGGAAGGATCCTAGTGATTACTCAAGGGCCATCATGTAATGAATGATTAGATTTTCCTCAACAAGTGTCATTAATACATGTGATATTTATATTTATTTATTGAGGTTGAAAGATGCTTCATGGTAGTCACTTGCCATTGATACATGACCCCCCATATTCATTAGTTTGGTGAAGGGAAAAAGCATTCCTACAAGGTTGGACATGAAGAAGTATATGTATGACATGTTTCCTTGAAAACATGTCAACTGTTTAATGGTTTTAAGAGGTGAAACAAGGAGGATTTATTTGTTTCCCTTAGGTTCATCATTGAAGTCGTGATGGAGCATAGAGAATCTGAGAAAATTTCCCCGGGTAACCTCGAAAGTGAATTTTAAGGGATTTATCTATAAGAAATTTTGTTTTAGCTTGTTGAATATTGTATCCAGGTTAGCTAGTGGCCAGAACAGTTTTACTACATAATTACAGGATCATCCATTTATCATTGAGAAAACATCCCCAAAAGGGTCTGAAGATGCAATGCCTGGTTTTCTGGTATTTGGAACGAGAATTCATTAAGCCAAAAGGAGTTACCAGATATAATAATACTCCCAAGAGGTCCATGAAGAAAGTGAATTATTCATTTTATGGAGCCTTACAAATTAGTTTGTATTCTAAATATCAATCCATGAAGGAGAGGTCTTGATAACCATTTTTCATGTCAATCAAAAGTTCTATGATGGGAACTGGGATTCCATCTATCCTACAGTGCAAGTTGAGATCTATGAAGTTGATGCTGACAAGGAGTTTCAATTTTTATACATTACTGGGATGATATTGGATATATATATATATATTATATTGAACATTATAAATTATGTCATCAGTGATGAATTGATCCACCTCTACATCAATTTTGGAGGCGGTAGTTGTGTGTGTCCATATGGATGAATATTTGTAACCTTGTTGGTCTTTTGAAAAACCCATGTGGTGGGTGGACACCTCCGGATCAAGGCTTAGAATATCCATGTAATTAAAACAGATGATGTCTTAGTGTTTCTTCTAGAATAAAGTATATACCTCATGTTTTTTGGATGTCATGTCCACAATATTGAATGTGGGTTGTGGATCTTCATCCGTACCCATATTTATTTTTCTGAAATCATCAAAACTGGTGGAGACACTTACCTAAATTAATGGATGGGAATCCTTGAGGTTTTCCTCCCCTTCCTCTTCCTTAGGATTTTCCTCTTCTTCCACTTTTTGGGAAGTATGTGATGAAGCAAGTTTCTCAGAGTTAGGTGATGAATCAATATTTGGACATCTAAAAGATGAAGAAATCATTTATGACTCAACTGATGGTGCGAAAACTTTTTTTATTTTTGAAGGGGAGATGCGGGACTGAGAATGAGAATATTGACTTTATCCCATTAAAGTGATGAATTATTCCATCATATCTGACATGGAAGTGATTTTTTGAATCAAATGGGATGGAATATAGATATATTCATTTAGACATTCATTACTTCTTAGAGAGTTGAAAACTTTTCCAGTGTTGTCGGGATCAATGGTTACAATTGCAATAAAGGATGTCACTAAATGTGTGATTGAATTCAGACAACGTATTTGACTTGATTCATGGAGAGCATGAACTCCATACTAATATATTTTAAAGGGTTATCCATAATTATCTGCATATGATTCATTGAATTGATCTGAGTGAAATCATAATCCATGGATAGTTTCCCTTCTCTCGGATAGAATCATGTACAATGAATAGTGATTGATATTATTTGAATGATTCTTTATCACCTTTCAATGTTCAACTATGTCCATTGATACAATATTTTATGCATTGGTTTTATAGTTAAGGTATAACTACATTATGATGTAGTCAAGGTCTTCCCAGAAGAGCATTGAAGTTTGTGTCCTACCTAGCAACCATGAATTCTACTTCCGAAATGAGATCCTTGAACTGTGTCATGATATTTATTTCACCAAGAGGAATTTTGTCATTATTTTGTTAACCTTTAAACATTAAAGAGGAGGGGTACACGTGATATTCATTGAAACCCAGTTGATGAATTGTTCAAATTTTAGTGAGGTTTTCTCTTGGGACATTTTCAGTTAAAGATCATTGGATATCAATGAAATTTATCCTTCCCGATATATACAAGGGTTTTACAAGACAATGTATGATGGAATCCTCATTATAGCTGATGAAAGAGATGAATGGGTGGAATTATATATAACAATTCACTACATGATTCTCTCTAGTAGTGGTAACCTCAAATTCAAATTACTGAGGGCTCAATAAGGCCTATATGAGTGCTTATTGAAGATATTTTGATAGATTCAGAGCATCTAGAATTAAGAAAATTGTCTTAACATGGGATAATTGATTTACAAAATCTTAATTTTTGTCCAAAGTTTTGTAGTTCCCATAATAGGGGTTCTGATTTACATGTTCTTTATGAGCTGAAGTAATGGATTTAGATGGTTTAATCCTTGTAAAATGAGTTAAAGGTGATTCCTATCTCGGTGGTTTAGATTGACCAAGTCTACCTACATGCCGAGGTTGATTAGGTGATGACATATCCTCTAAATGATCTTATATGATGATCATGTCTTGGAAGACCCTATTATGTGTGGGGGAACTTATTTTCTCCCACTCTGGTCATTGGAGAGTTCTCCAAAAAGTTTTATCCATGAAGATGGTTCAAGAAGGGATATTATTAGAGTGATGACTCCCAACACGACCACATATTAACCTATATCATAGAATCTGATGGCCTCTCTCTATATTTTCCCATTCATGTGTAGGGAATTTGGGATCATAATCACACCTATCAACTAAGAAGGGATCAATGAAGTTAATAACATTAAGGGAACTAAATATCAACTCCTCATATGATCCATATAACATCTGGAAACAAGTAGTGGTATAGTCAGATATTGAAAATGTTCTCAAAGGATATCCTGAGTTGGTTTTACTATCTTTCTGACTACATAGTCACTGAAATTATGCATACTATTACTTCTAACTTCATTCCATTCATTTTCCTCCTCTATACTAGTGGCGGAATCATATAATCCCTGAGAAGGTGGACTTCCTTGATTCACTTTCCCAGAGTCCACCATATTATGCTGGGTGAATTTAAAAAATATCTCCCATTGAGGTTGTTCTTTAGTACATGATTTAATGGGAAATAGTTCCGAAGATCTTTTTCACCATCATTTCTATGCATCTGGGAATTTGTAAAATATAGCAACTTGTTTTCGAATGTTGAGACAAAATATCCAGGGTTTTAGTCACTTAGAAAGGTATAGTCAATGTTTTTCTTCTCCTAAAACTATTTTTCCTCTTTTCTCTTTGATCATCCAGATGAGGTATGTGTTTTTTCTGATGCCTATGAAGAGGAAATACATAATATGGTGTAAAATTTGGAATGAGAGAAGGTATATGGTCCTACATAAGAATAACATTGGCAGCCTATGTTTTCCCAACTCTCATTCAATGAGATGATGTCATTAAATAAGAATTCAAATTGATCTATATGATGGAGTATTCAACTCTTTAAAAAAACTCAGTGAGGCCATGAAACCATCCTATGCATTTCACAGGGATGAGTGGTGTCCAAATATTGTTGTGAAGTCTTTCGATACTGATGGAAGATAAGTATTCTTGATGAAGTTATTAGTTTAAAGAATAGGTAAATACTTTCCACCCACCAATTAAATACGATTCCCACTTATTCTCATACTATTTTAATTTGAGTGGTTGAGAATTGTTGACTTTAATAATTTCTAGCTGAATGGAAGAGAAACATTTGACAAAGATCTTCCCACACTCTAATTTACTGAGGTGTAAATCTTCTGTACAATAAAATATAGTCCTTGAAGAAATTGAACAATGATATTGAGTTTCACCGGTGCAATCCATTACTCCATGGCTTCTAATCAAGCTGTTAATAACCTAATGGTATTAATGATCCCTTTAAGAATGTCTAGCTAAGTAGGAGCATAATCATGGGAAGAAGCCGATAGGTCCATCTATAGTGGCACCGTTGTTATCTCTCATGGGATACATGTTATGGTAGGATTTTAAGGATGAACCTAGACCCATTATAGTTGTTCACCAAAGAGAGGCAACTCCCAATCTTCTACTAAGGAATACAAGAATATCAGTTATTGAAATCCCATAAGTAGTGGATGTTTCAGATCTATTTTAGTTTCTGTGGGAAAACCTATTTTTTGGGTATCTTAACTAGGAGTGTGAGATGAGGATATTATTATATAATATATCTAGAAGGAATGTTGCCTCAGAATAGTGTTTTATTGATTATTCTCAATTAATTCATCTCTTCCTACTACTCATAAAATCTTTCATTAAGGGAAAGGGTCTTATGATCTCTCGTAGACATGTGTGGCACACAATTTCCCTTACCCTTTTCCTTATTGGATTCCTTTTAAGTAGGCAATGGAGTGGTTGAGGGAACTCCCAGTTTTTAGTATATTCTCTGGTTCTTGATACAAACCCCAACATCAAACATTTCAGTGTGTTCCATATTTTGAACATAAACATACTCCACTAATTATTTTTTTGAATTGGACTCCTGTTTTTCAGGGTCTATATGGGTAGTGTTAGTGACATTCACTAATGTATGGCTCATTAAAAACATTTTATCAGTTTCTTGGCAAGAATTATTTTTCTAAAACCTTCATGAGGCAGTGTACTCTACTTCATTGATTATCTAGGAACTATTTGAAATATGGTAATCTGAAGGGAATCTCCAGATATTTCGGTCTTCTTTGTTCTTAGTAAGGATATTGGGTTACAAGATGGGATGAACCAGGAAGATCTATTATGTGGTGATTTCCCTAATATAGACAAGACTGAATTTATCTAAGGAATAGGTTGCTGATTTTAATAATCTGTTGGACCTGAGGGTTGGGGTTGTTCCTTTTCTACTTTCAAAACTCTTCAGGTCAAGTTTTTCGACATCGAATGATATGTTAGAAAATACCCTATCCCTTTAGGCTGGTATTTCTTTTGGACTATCATGGATACCACTGTCAAGGTTTCCCTTATGATTTTATAGTGTTTCATTCAAACATGAGATGGGTGAATCATGTATTATGCACCTAAATCCCCCACATTGAAATATTGTTGTGTTATTTTTTACATTCATGTTACAAAAAAACTGATTTCCCCAAATAGGATGTCTTAATCAATATTATCAGATTCCTAACATAAGAGTCTTTCAATATTCTTATATCTTCTACCCTAATGTTGGTGATTGTCTGTCAAGGCATATTTTTTCCGAGCATTTCATAAATTTTAAATAGAGACCATTTTTTGGAGCTGTACTATCGAAATGAAATTTCCTGATACCACTTTTGGTGGGATTTTCTAGTTAGGGAGTGTAGTGAATTATAATGATTTTTATTCACCCCATCCTATAATATGAACACCAGATGAGGTATCTTTAATCATATGTCATAATAATTTTAACACACCAGTTCATGTGTGTTGAAGGGATCCATATTATTCCACTAGCTTAGGATTTTGTGTAGTTAGGAGAGTCACCAAGTGGATTTTGTGTTCCATCCCTTCCATTACCTTGACGTGAGACCGATACTCATCATAAGGTAATAATTTTAATCTTATGTTATAAAGAGTTTTCGATATATTTATGTTCATGTCTCCACAAAATCATCCAACAGTAACTTTTGAATTTCTTATTTATGTGTATCTAAAGGCCATAACATTAGGGCTATGTCCTCTTCGGTCAAATGTTTCCTCATGTTCAGCATGTTTTCTTCATATTTTTTTAGAGGCTCCTCAAACTAGTTTGGGTAGAGTAAACTCTTTCTGGACACTATATCATAGGATGTGAGATTGGTGGGGAAGTCCTCTATTATACTAGATGTTAGATGGCCTAGTGGTGGTTTAGATCATGGGATCCTCCTCGGGATATCTTCCAGCTGATAGTTAATTTCACTTTTTAATGATGAAGAATCAAAAATGACTGGCCCTATTTTCCTAAGTTCCTCACAGTAGGATAGATTTCTCATATATACATCACCATGGGGAGGGACCTTCTGAATATGTGAAAAACTACTCAGGAAAGAACTTTTTCAGTGAATTCAATCATGGGGAGAACTACCATAGTGAATTATAGTAAGGGGAATGACCTCTTTCACTTTGATCTTATGGCTATACTGAGGTCTTCCATGGCTATCATAAGAATATGTGATCTTAGAATTGAGTAGATTATGGACATGAAGAAATCATTCATGGTGAAGTTTCCAAGGAGGAAATTTGGTATTAATGCTACTCCTCTTGTAATTAGGTAATGTAAGAGTAGGATCTTGAACTGGTACAAAAAAATATTTGAGTGCTTCGTGAACTTTAGCTTTGATTACTGTGAGATCATAGATTGGATCTTTCTTTTATAGTTGTTACTGGTGAGTCTTTTTTATGGATAACGTATTGGAGATACATGGTCCTTTTATTGGGGGAATTAGTTTTTAGGGTATGGAAGGTTTCTGGACTGGCTCCCTTATGGTAGTCAAAATTTGCTGACAGGATCCTAGAAATTTGGTAGAGGGTTGTTTCTACATTGGAGTGGCCATTGGAATGGGGTGATTTTCTCCTGGTGGAATGGGTGTATGTTCCCAATATAGTTTTCTATAAATTACTAATGAGTTTTACCATGGACCTCCTATATATGCCCATTGGTAAGTGTCTTCTCTAGGGTGACATGCTGGTGAAATGCCCCATTTCTGGGAATGAAGATGTGTGTATTTCCCTCTAGCATGACTATTTTCACCATTATGATGTCCTGGATAGTCTGTAGAATGAGGTAATAGGATTTAATATTCCCTTTCACAATTTTAAGGATATTATTAGAGAATTAAGCAACTGGAATAGGTATATACATGATCACTTTGTCAAACATGTCAAATTAAGAAGTTTTTTTACTAGAATTTATGTAGTTCAACAGGAACTGTAGTTCATCTCTCGATGGAGCCTTAGATCATTAATTATAAATAGGATTTTGATTATGTGTTTTTGAAAAAATAAATGATATAATGTTCTTTGGGGAGGTTTTAATTTTTTAAAAGGAATTTAAACTATATTATTAAATGAGAGAAACTGTTTGGAGAAATCACGATCAACCCATATGAGAGTCCATTTAAGCTCAATCCTTCATCACTCTTAAGGGAATATGAAATATCATTGATTCCTTGATATATACACACAAAAACTGGTATGGTATATGAGTTATTACTAGATTACCACCAAGGAGTTGACCTATGAATAATATATTACTATCGACCACTCACAATAAATAAAATTATGTTGATTTGAGAATCAAACTCAATCAAGGGATAACATTAACAATGTGATGAGTTGTCCATATTTCAGTTATCAAAAAAATTATCAAGAAAAAAACATGCATTATCATGGGTTATAAATCTTATATTTCATGAAAACATTCAATCTTTATGCCCACTCATGAATGAGAAGAAGTGAGAAAAGAGGCAACCACACTCAAATCATCACAAGATGTGATTTATGTATCGACGAATGAGGATTCTTATTCCTTTTATCTTTAGTTGATCACACTAGAATAAAAAAATAAAAAGGTAGAAATGAATAACAATATACTACAAAACTAGAAATTCAATCACTTTCCAAATATTACAAGCATGGAGATCAGGATTAAAACAAAGGGAACCCCCCAAATTGATCACTAAGATGTTTAGAAATTGACGAGGGAAAAGATGACTAAAATGGAAGAGTAAAGATCTAAACATAGACTAAAACATACCCCTCATCTTTAAAAATCATATAATGTGGGTGATGGGTGTTTTTAAAGGAAAAAACTTCAAAAACTCCAAAAAATAAGTAAAGTATCTAGGAGACCAGGAGACTATTCAATGCATTCTTTTTACTCTTTATTTATCTAGAAGTTTGACTTAAAAAAACACTTTAACATGTAATGAAATTTGGTGTAGAGGTTGGAATTCGATTAGGATGTCCAATGTAGGTATAATCCTCCCTATTGGACTACTGAGGCCTGAATTATTCACCAAATACCGAAGGTTAGCCCAGTATGGCCTGCTTAGAATGTTTTCATTTGTGGGCCACATTTGGTCCCCATGGGCTCACATTCAGCATGTTTACCAGTTAGATGAATTGAATCCCAATGACTATAGAATAATAAAAAAAGTAGTTTTATCATTTTTTTAGATTCATTAATTATATGATTGAAATAGTGAACTACTTTAAAATTGGTCCATTTTGAAATTTCATCTTTTAATCATGATTTCAACAAATGAATTCAAAAAAATATTGTGTGCAAATGGATTTAACAATGGGATTCTTAAACCAATAACCAATGTAATACTATATTATAATGGTGATAAAATATGTTATGTCGTTGTGTGATCACACCCCATACCTAATCCTTTTTACTCCTAGGAAAATTCGTATATCCTTATCGTGTCTTATTTCTAAATCAAAGGTGAGATAACTTCCAAGATTCTTTTGAAATGAAATTCATAATATCTCATTTATGAAATAAATTTTCCTGCCATTTTTCTTCTCTCACACTCTAATTTATTCAAATTAATTTGTTCACTAATTCATCATGTTGCATCCTACATCATCTATAAATTTTCCTTCTTCACTCAATGAATATATAAATGTGTGGTCATGAACTTTCCACAAATTTCATTTGATCATACCATAAGATTTCCAATATTATATGTTCCTTATTCGAAGAAACTAGTTTTCTACTCAAGAGGACATCCAACATGTTGTTTTAAGTATCAAGGTTGGTAATATTTAATTTTTAAAAATACGAGGTTGAAAAGGACTATTTGAAATTTTAAATAATTTTTTTTTTAAATTTAGCAGGTGTTCAAAATAAATATACAGACTCAACCCCTCAAAAGTGTATCACATAAAACTCACTATTTTTATTTTCCATTTGTATGGGTCACAACCAAGCAGAGAATAATAAAGAGTAAACATCCTATTTTCTCTATTATTTTCTTTTGTTTTATTTTTTTATGTAAAAAACTATATTTTTATATATAGTTTTTTGGAGATAAAGATGGAAAAATTAATAATACAATGATATAATATGGTTTGTGGTGTCACATCCAAAAAAATGTAAACACCCATTCTATCAACCTATAACAATTATTATTTCTTGAGAATCCCCATGGAAATACCCTCTCTCCCACACATTCTAAAAAAATAAGAATGTACATATGATATGGGTAGGTAGGGATTAATTGGCTTGTAATTTAGCTATCTAATCGGAATTTCATGGTCTCTAAAGATTAATATGGGTAAAATGTTAGGGTGTCTAAATATAGAGGTCAATTGAACAGAGGAATTTTTGTTGAATGATATCCCCTATCATGATTGACGTACACTTTAGATCTTATGGATTCAAATATAAACTAGAAAAGTTATAGTTTATATACATGAAAAAATATTCTCATGAATGTTTTTAAAAGGAAGAATATATAATAAAGGGTTTAGAATGTCTCTTTGGTAATGGATTAAAATATTGGTTTGTGATAATGAGGAATGGGTTTAAAAATCCATTAAATACCTAAGGATTATTTTAAATTATAAATTCTAGAGTAATATTCCCTATAAATATTGATTTGAATTTTTTTTTAAACTATGGAATTTTGCACACAATCGAATCAAGCATGTAACATGATTTTGGATATTCTTTATAAGATCAAATTTTATCTATAAACATAAAATAATGAAAAAGAAATAAAAACTGAAAACACAATTTTTTTCAATTATATATATATATATATATATATTAATACTAACTGTGACATGTCACCCTCCCCTACACCTAAAAATTACTCTATCTTAAATGCAAGTATTTTAAATAAATAGACAAGTAAATAAAGGTATGGAGAAGGGAAAGCATTCTATGTTTTGTCATACATGGGATAATTTAGTTATTTTTCCTCCACGAGATTAATTATAAAATACTTATTGTCATGTTTGAGCCTCTGCATATTTATAGTAAACCTTTTCACGCTATTCTCATGAAACTCTTGAATAACACCAATTGGATAAACATTAATAACAATATAAAGACAGATCCAAAGGGAATAAAGCTTACCCAGTTAGAGATTTTTCTTATAATTTTACCTGGAGACCTTCCCAAAAATATGGATCATCCAATGATTAATCATTCCATCATGTATATCCTTTTTGTTATCTTTATATATATGGTAGTTTTCATATGCATCATGTCAATTTTCTTTCAACTCTTAAATCTACAATATCCTATGCTCACCTGCATCTAAAAGATTCATATTAATTTGTTTAACATCCCAATATTCTTGGTGTTATACCTATAAAAAGACGTTAGTATCATTTACAAACTCAATCCTATATGGTGGAATTCTGATCAGTGTTTTAAAAGTTGTGCAGTACACCCCAAGTGCACCATCCAAGTGAAAAATCCAATCATTCCTATTGGGTTGTACCACTTTTCCATGATTTTATAAACTTTTGGATTTTTTATTTCTTTTTCTCCATTAGTTGTAGAGTGATATGAAATTGAAACCTTATGAAAAACCCCTAATTATAAAAGAAAATTATCGTGCTGCAATTTCAAAAATGAGAATCCTCATCATTAATGATAAATCTCAGAAAACAAATCCTGCTGAAAATATGGGACCAAAAAAATTCAACAACCAATGGAGAGTCATTGGTCTATGTAGATTTTGATTCCACCCATTTAGAGAAATTTTCTAAATCCAATACAATGTAGAAAAATCGAAATTAATTTCTAAAATTTCTTATGATGTCAATTCCCCATGCATCAAAGATCTCACAAAATAACAGGTGATGTTAGGTAATTTCATTCCTCTTAGAGATATTCCTTACAAATTGACATCGATTACATGACTAAAAAATTTATTGGAATATTTATGAAATGTTTTCTAATAAATTTTTAAGTCAAGGACTTTTGGAGCGTTGTGTTGGGATCCAAAGTGGATCCCACAAGCCAAATTGTGGAAGAATGTAAAAACTGAGGTGAACTCATGGTCAGGCAAACTCTTACGAACAACATGGTAACTAAAAATTATCCAAAAGTAATCATCATCCCTAATGTACCATCACAAATCATGCTTAAGTATCTGGGATTTTGAAGTCTTGAAATCAATTAGGACCCTATATGCTACTAGAAAATTGACAATGCCTGCATACCTGGGGTAAGGTCCACAACCTCACGAAGGTTCTCATGAGGAATGAATTCTCCCATGAGGAGGGAGGAGTCAAAATCAGGGCACAATGATCGTTAAATCCTAATAATATGTTCAACAACCACATTTTCCACTCTCTCTTTTATCAAATATCAAGGTCATACTCTTGGAGGAGGGGAATCCACCGTATGAGGCGAGGCTTAGCTTTTTATTTCTTGAGGAGAAAATGAAGGGAAACATGATAAAATAAATACAACAAATTTTGAACTAAAAAGATATAGACAGATTTTTTACAAAGAAAACACAATTGAAATCAGTTATTTTTTCAGTGGTTGTGTAGTGATCTTGAGCCGGGTCAAGGGTATGTCAAGAATATGTAATTACATGAGGATACCACCCTAGAGGTTGGATGGTTGTTGTTGATGTGAGACTCTATTTTTGGAATTGAAAGAACCCTCACAATATCTATAAAAAACAAACTCATAATACTTTTTCAATAATTGATATAAGGGAAATGCGATCTTACTAAGGTCTTTAATGAATCTGCTGTAAAAACCAGCATGACCCAAGAATGATCGTACCTCAATAACAATTTTTCTAAGTATAGAAGGGATGAGATTACTTCAATTTTTAATTTATCAATTTTAATTCCATTATTCAAAATAACATTCCAAATATCTATCCCCCTCTCTACCATGAAATTGAATTTCTCATAATTTATTACGAGTTCTTTTTCAATGAAACAATGGATGAAAGAACCATGGTGTGATAAAAAGTCATGAAAGGAAGTTTCATAAACTGTGAAATAATGCACAATAACTTTCATATAATTCTCTAGGTACTAAGAATGAATACCCAAATTGAATAATTGAAAAGTACCATGAGTTTTACATAGACCAAAAGGCATAATTCTGTATGAAAATGTGTCAAATGGAAAAGTAATGGTGGTTTTTTCTTGATCCTCAGGTGCTTTATTCATTTGAATAGAACTCGAATTTCAATAAAGGAAATAATAATCAGAATTACAAGCTAGTTTCTCTAAAATTTTGTCAATGAAAGGTAAAAGAAAGTGGTACTTTTGTGTTGATTGATTCAGTCGATGGTAATCAATACTGGCTCACCAACTATTTTACTCATGTTTTGGGACAAATTCATTTGATTCATTTGAAAAAACCATTATTCCAATTTTTAGGCAAAATTTACACTGGGATAATCCATTTACTATCAGATATTGGATAAATGATCCCAACAAAAGTAATTTATTGGGATCCAATTTTACCACTTTATGGAGAGTCAAATTCTACCAGTGTTGAGTTTTACACACAACCATAGACTCATCATATAAAAGTATATAGTGCATACAAATATATGGGATAATTCCAATAATATCATACAATGTGCAACTTATCTCATTTTTTCCATTTTCTAAAACATTTGAATAGTTTTGAATCCCGCCATTGAGAGAGGTTATTGGAAATAATGACAGGAAATTAGTCAATACCCTCAAGATATGCTTACATTAAATTAGAGAGATATGATTTGAATTCCTAAACTGATGGTTTTTAGAATGAGATAGGGGATTTAGGGGGAGTTTGGTCATTTAAAATGTCTATCTTCTCATGTTTATTCTATAAGAAAAGAGAATATATAGAAATAAGATTTTTCGAATCATCGATGGTCATTGGTACCTCAGAATTAACACACTCATCAATTAAATCATAGAAATTACACATTTATAAACCCACAAATAACTCTAAACATGATTCAAAAATGAAATCATTCAAGAGTGAAGAAGAATAAAATAAATCAGATTATTAGTTGAGGATATAATTATGTGTAGGTTTCGTTAGATATCAGTTCCATAGAATAGATAAGAAGAGTGGAGGGCTCTTAAATGGGGTGTTTCATAGAATCAAGGATATTAAAATTTACCTTTTTTCCTCCAAACTCCATGGATAGATTACCATTGTGAATGTTGATGATCATACATTCTGTTTTAAGGAAAAATCTCCCAATAATGAGAGGAGCATCTCTTTGGGTTCTATTATCTTTCATATCAAGAATACAGAAATTGGCAGGGAATATGATATTCTTCACTCTTATGAAGACATCCTCGATCACTCCTAATTGGCATGTCATGCTCCAGTTGGAAAGTTAAACCATTATTCCCATTGGATGAAGCTCTCAAACCTATAGAGAAGTGTATAGAGAGTAAGGAATCACATTATCTAAAGCACCCAAATCAGTAATGGCGTAAAAAAATAAGGTCTCTCTATAGTGTAATGTATCATGAAAGTTCTCAGATCCTTGCATTTGGTTTGAATTTCTAGTTTTGTCAAGGCTGATAGATTCCTTTAAAGGTTGGATCTCTCATTCACCTCAATTCTTCGGCTATGGGAGCAAATCTCTTTATGAAACTTGGAGTAGTGAGGGATTTGTTTAATTGTATCCAATAAATGAATGTAAACATGCACCTTTTTAAATGTATCCATTATTTTATAACCAATCTCATTATAAAAATGTTTCTTAGATTTATATATTCTTTTAGGGGATGGAATATGAATGGGTTTTCTAGGGTAATCCTCAATAATAACTTGGTTACCCTTTTTATTGTTTTTCTGTACTTGAGACTTTTGAGGGTTGGTAAAGGGAGTTTTCAAGAGGGGGGCATACCTGCTGTGTAAAATAATTGAATGAAGAAACTTATTTACCATTAATTAAGTGTGATTTCACATCAATTACCATTATCATTTTTATTAGAAAAAGTTTGGAATGGTAGTTGTCCAGAACCATGCATCTTTATCTTGACGAAAATGTTTTCCAATTGCCCCACTTGAGTTTATAGGTCATAATAGCTAATTGCATGGTATGTTTGAACTGGAGGTTTTGGGATTCCATTTTCTACACCATTTCATCAAGGCTATGTTCATATTTCAGTGGATGAGGATTGTTAATAGAAGTTGAAGGATAAGTTGGTTAGATACATTGGCCTTATTGATACCAATTCTGTTTCGGGTAGCTTGAGATTCCTCCTTGTCAGTATTGCGGTTCTTCTTTCCTACCAGGGTTTGGATTTGTCTTTAATGGGTCTTTCTTGAAGGGAGGTTCCTTTGGAATGGACACCTATGGGATACCACTTCACAAGACTGAGATAAATATTAATGTTGTGGGAACTAGTTAGAAAAATGAGTGTCATCATAACAAATACCATAATTTAATGGAACCGAATAATAGTGTCAATTACCTTGATCTTGGGATAATTTCAAAATGAGGGTATGCATCTATTCAAGTTTATTATATACCTTTTGTTCTAGGGATGAATTAATTACATTATGATCTCCTCAGGTTGGTGTAATTTTTCATATACCAAGTTATTGTGTATTTTGAGCCATATTGACAATTAATTCAAGAGCTTCATAAATAGTTTTATCAACTTGGGTACCGCCAGCCACAACATCTATCATTTCATGATTAATGGGGATAAGTACCTCATAGATGTAAAGAATTACAAATTTTTCACTTATTTGGTGGTGGGGGAAACTTGAGAAAAGACTTTTGAATCTCTCCCAATATTTATGAAAGGTCTCTACTTGTAATTTTCTAATGCCACATATTTCTTTTCTAATGGATTCATTTCCGAATAAAGGGAAAAAATTATTTAAAAGAAAAATTATAAGGTCATTACATCCCCCTATGGTGGTAGACATATAGTATATCTAGTCTTTGGATACACCATCAAGGGAGAGGAGGAAGTTTGTAAACATAATTAGGTCCTCAAACACATTTTGGGTTTTCATGGTGGAGCATGCTATGGGAAACATAGTGAGATATTTGTGAGGGTCCTCATCAAGAAGAACATGTAATTTTCAAAGGGGGTGGATGAGGGCTGATCGTAGATTAAAGTTGACTACTTCTTCCGGATATTGGGTGTGTGTAGGTTGGTACTCATCATCCAGGGTGGTCAGTTCTTTTAAAGATTGATTATTTGAAAATGTTATTTCTGGGGTTTATATTGGTTCAATTTTTAATCGGTTTAGGAAAAATTAAGGTTCCCTAAGGGGTTCCTTAGTGTTACATGACTGTCCTATAATAGGTGACCTTATTTATGAGTGAAGTGTCTATTCAATTTCTGGGTCAAATTCAAGTAGTTTTTCTTTTTCTGACTGGGCCATGCAAATAAGTTGGAAAGTTTATTTCTTTGTATTCTTTTTTATTCTTATGATGGATGATATATAAAATAAATTCACTTAAGAGGAATGAATCGATAAAATAAAAGAGAATGTTATACTATGTAATTAGATAGAGAGAGAGAAGAAGATGAAGAAGAAGAGATAGAGAGAGAGAAACACGTAGAAACAATGAAAATAAAATGAAAACAAAAACAACCCAAAGGGGATGGAGATATTAAAAAGAGTACTAATTACAAATAAAAATAATGAAATAAAAGAAAAAAGACAAAAATATGATCTTTCATCCACGGAAAAGGTTCCAAAATTTAATAGTGTTATCGAGTGAGTCGAATAATATGTTTTTTAGTTGAATTTCTATAGTACAACAAGAATACTAGGTCGTCTCTCGATGAATCCATAGATCGTTAATTTAAAAACATGGTTTGATTATGTTTTTTTAAATAAAAGCTGATAAATTGTTTTGGGGATTGTTGATTTTAAATTAAGTATAGAAATTATATTAATAATTGACAGAAACTGGTTGGAGAAATCGTGATCAACCCGGTTGAGTGTCCCTCAATGCTCAATTCATCATCGCTGTAGGGAATGAGAAAGATCATTTATTACTTCATTTATACACACTGAAACCAGTATGGTACGTGATTTATTACTAGGTTACCACCAAGGATTTGACCGATCAATAATATTGATTATCGGTGACCGCTCACAATTAAAAATATTGTGTCAGTTTAAGAATCAAACTCAATCCACTACTTGAAAAATGATCTTTTGTGATGGGTTATTTGTGACGAGGACATTAACCCGTCACTAATAACTAATTATTTGCGACGGGAAAAGGAATCATGTCGCAAATGATTTGGCATGGTTTTCACACCAAACAGTGGGAAGGGTATTTGCGACGGGGGGTGCCTCCCCGTCACAAATACCCAGTGGCAGTAAAAACTATTTGCCATGGGATATGCCCCTATCGCAAATAGTGTGTCGAGAGGACACTAATTGCAACAGGTCCCGTCACAAATACCCTTTTAACTGCCAATAGTAATTAATGTAGCTGAAGGTATTTGTGATTAGTCCCTTCCCAAATAGCCTCGTTGCACATAATCTAACCTATATATACCCTCATCCATTTTTCTTTGTTCCACTCTAATCCTACTTTTTCTCTCTCAATAATCAACAATTTTAGAGTTAAAATTTTGTTGAGTTAAATTTCCTTTTATAAGCAGATTTTGAAGTCGTCTACACCTATAAATGGGCAAGTTTAAAGGTATTTTTTAATATTTAATTTAATATTTATTTCATTCGTTATATTAATTTTAATTATTTATAATTAGTTGTAATTAAATTAGATTTAGATTGTTCTGTTATCATTTTTTATTTGTAGTAATAAATTGAAATTTTTAGTGCTAATTATTAATAATTAGTGATAATTAGGAATTATTAATGATAATTAGTAAAGAAAACAAATAATTAGTGGTAATTTGTAATTTGTAGCGGTAATTAGCAGTAATTAATAGTAATTAATGCTAATTAGTAGTAATTAGCGGTAATTAGTAATAATTATGAATAAATAGTAACAATTTGAAAAAACTAGTAAGAAAATACTAATAATTATTAATAATTACTTATAATTAGTAAACAATAGTTTAAATTAGAAAAACAACATTAAAAAGTAATAAAAATATTTTACAAATACTAATAATTAGTAACAAATTCTTATATTTCGTAACAAATACTAAATGTTAGTAACAAATACTAATAATTAGTAACAAATACTAGTAATTAGAACAAATACTAATAATTAGTAATAAATACTAATAATTTTAATAATTAGAAATTATTAGTAATAATTTACAAATTATTAGTAATAAATAGAAATAATTAGCAATAATTATCAATAATTAGTAAAAATAAGCAATAATTAACAGTAATTAGTAATAAATACTAATAATTAGCAATATTTACTAATAATTTGCAATAATTTCCAATAATTAGCAATAAATTATAATAATTAGGAATAAATATCACTAATTAGAAAAAATTAGTAAGAAATATTAATAATTAATAATAAGTACTAATAATTCATAATAAATAATAATAATTAGTAAAAAATACTAATAATTAGTAATAAATACAAATAATTAGTAATAAATACTAATAATTAGTAATAATTAGGAATAATTAGTAATAATTAGTAATAATTTGTAATAATTATTAATAATTAGAAAAAAATAAATATTAATATTAATAATTAAGAATAAATAGTAATAATTATGATTAATTATTAATAATTAGTAATAAATAGCAATAGTTAGCAATAATTAGTAATAATTAGCAGTAAATAGTAATAATTAGCAATAAATAGTAATAATTAGCAATAAATAGTAATAATTTCCAATAATTAGCAATAATTAGCAATGAATAGTAATAATTAGCAAGAATTAGTAATAAATATGTATAAATAGTAAAACTTTGTAATAAATAGTAATAATTAGTAAAAAGTAGTAATAAGAATTGAAATAAATAATAATAATTAGTAAAAAATTCTAATAGTTATTAATAAATACTAATAATTAGTAATAATTTGCAATAAATTCTAATAATTAAGACTAATTAAGATCACTTAATAATAATAAGTAATAATTAGTAATAACAAGTATTAATTATGAATGATTAGTAATAAATAGTTTTAAATAGGGATTAATTATCAATAATTTGGATTAATTAGCAATAATTAGAATTAATTAGTAGTAGTTAGAAATAATGAGTAATAATGTGTAATAATCATTAATGAAAAGTAATTATTAGAAATAATTAGTAATAAATGGTAATAATTGGTAAAAAATAGGCATAAATAGTAATAATTAGTAATAATTAGTACTAATAAATAACAGCAATTATGAAATGAATCAAAAATGCATACAACCATCAGAGAAAGGTGAATTATTTCTAATTTATTAATTAATTTTGTCATCATTTTATCTACTATTTGTAATCTAATTTTCTTTTCATTTTTACCTAATACTTAATTAATTTTTTCATAGATGTTTTTAGAAGCCACGTTTTCTTTTTAACTATCTACAACATGCTACAAAATAGATTAAATGATTCGTTTTGCCAACGTAACAACATTTTCTATATTCATTGTCTTTTTTAGTCGAACTACCAGAAAAACATATTGATTTGATGTTGTTATTTGATATACCTTTCTTGTTTTTAAAGGACATGTGAATAAAGGAAGCTCATGTGCCTATTGTGGTGAATTCTCATGATATAATGGGCACATGAGCTTATTCTACTCTTTTAAATTTCAAAAATGGGGAAAATTAAGCTAAAACAATTGAGTTAATATGTAGTGTGAGAAGTTCGACATAGAATGAAAATGGAAACATGGTTACATTGGGAGTTAGAACTGTTTTGAGACTTAGGGACATGTATGAATCAACTACACATTAATCTGATGCATGTTGTGATCGGTATACTGGGGCAAACAGAATGTGACGTGTCGATGACAACAACAATAATAGTTTGAGGAGAAGATGCGTAATTTACTGGAGCAGCAACACCAGAAGATGATGAAGTACATGTAATGTTTGACTCATGGTCTAGAGAGTTTTTATACTGTTGTAAATACTGTTTTTTTTATTTTACTATTTATTTAATTTTTTAATATTTTATAACAATATTATTTAGATAAATATTTATTTATCATATTATTAAAATTATTTATTATTATTATTAATATTATTAATATTTTTCTAATTATTGAGGCTTTTATTATATTATTATTTTTTATATTATTATTATTATTATTATTTATTAATATTAATAATAATATTATTGTTATTTTAATATTATTTTATTATTATTATTTTATTTATATTTTTTTATAAATATATTTTTTTAATTTTATTAATATTAATTTTTTTATTATTTTTTTATTTTTTAAATTTTATTTTTTTTTGTTTTTTTTGTTTTTCTTGCGACAGGTTTATTTTCCTGTATCAAATTGTATTTCTAAATAATATTTTTAGTTTTATTAATATATATATATATATATATTTATATTTTTTGCGATGGGATAATATTACCGTCACAAATACTATTTGCGACGAGTCCATCACAAATTAGTTTTTTAGAAAAAATAGATGAAACTAATTGCGGTGTTGTTTTCCGCAACAAATCAATTGGGACGAGGCATGGTCACAAATAACCTTTTGTGATGGGTTCCCATCACAAATGACAAATCCCAAATACTCATTTTTACCATAGTAATCAAAGCATCACGTAAACAACATGATGAGATTTTTAGATTTGTTCCTATAACAAAATTTTTCTCAAGATAAAAACATGCATAATAATGTGTTATACCTTTTATATTTAATGAAAAAAAATTATCCATAAGCCCACTCCTGAAAGAGAAGAGATGATAAAAGAGGAAACCACACTCAAACCATCACAAGATCTGATTTATGCGTGGAGGAATGATGATTATTTTTCAATTGATTATTATTTTCTAATACCAGAATAACCAAAAATTAAAAAGGTAGAAATGATGACCAATAGACTAAAAACCTGGAAATTCAATAACCTTCCAAATATTACATGCGTACTACTCGGGATTACAACAAAAGACACCCTCCCCCGAATTGATCAGTAAGAGGTTTATAAGTACATGGGGGAGAAGAGGATTAAAATGGGATAATAAAGCTCTCAACTTCGAATCTCCCTTACAGATGGTTTTAAACTATCATATAATGGTGTTGAGGGTATTTTTATGGGAAAATAAATAAAGCCTTCCAAAAAATTATGTCAATTATCTATGAGACTAGGTTACTATTTATGGAAGACTTTTACTCCTTTATCCAGCTAGTTTATTGACGAGAGACACAAAAATGTCATTTAAGTCTGTGAAAAGGTGGGTCTTTGAGTTGGCTATCCAATTGTTCTGGAATCATCCCAATTGGAGTTCGGAGTTCTGAGTTATGGCCGAAATATAGGAAGGTGGTCCAATTTGGGCCTCCCAAAATTTCTTCACTTATAGGCCACGTTTGGGCCCTTTGTGATCACAATAAGCCTTTAGAAGAGTTAGATAAATTGAATCCCAATGATAATAGAATCTTATAAAGAATGAATTTTAATTTTTTTGAATCATTTTATTTAATGATATGATAGAATGTGTGACCTGCTGTCAAATTGGTCCACTGTGAAATCACATGTTTTAAGCATGTTTTCAATAAATGAATTAAAACCCATTATTTAGTGAAAAAGGATTTAATAGTGGGATTATTAAACCCATAAACAATTTAATGCACAAGGGTAATGAAATAGGTTATGTCATTGTGAAATCTATAAGTCCATTCTGGATTCCAGTCAGGGGTATGTACCTGCTCCTATCATCCATATTCCTATGTTTTGATTCTAATAGTACTCAGGTGTGGGGGTAGGGGATTGAGTCTACCCCATGTTCATCATTCGGAATTTATAGATACTCTCTGTATATACTTCTAGAAGAAAGTATAGACAGTCTTGATGAATGAAAACATCTAATATTTCCTACATGCGATTTACTGCCAAACATGACATGAAGACTTCTTTGAACACTACCAGGTGAAGCTATTTGGAGGCATGATGTATGTGGGTTTGGATTTGTTTCTACTCTTGTATTTCTTCTGATTTCAACTATTTTCCTTCTCTGGGTTCTTCCAAACGATATATTTAGCAGGATTTATTAGTGAGGGTATGTGTATATTCTCATTTTCCATGTGGATGCATATATTGAATGGAGGGCTTCCATTGATGTAGCCAGGTGAGTCTACTAGATAGTAGTATTATTGGATGCAGGTGTATGAGCCTACTCTTAGATTTCAAATAATCTAATTAGTGGGACACTCTAAAGGGAACAAAGGTGTGATCCTACTTCATGTTGGCTAGTTTCTTACCACAATAGTCCATCTTGGACGCTCAATTTTAGATAAATGAGGCTAGACATTAGGGGATGGAAGCCTCATCATGACAAGGGTTCAATGTCATGAGACATTGGTGGTGACGTACACTGGTAAGATCCAATTGAAAGAACTACTATTTATTCTAAATGAGGTCATCTATGGCATCTATATCTACCTCCCTAAGATAAGGAAAAGACTGGTTATTATGGTCTGGGGATAAACTCCAAAAATATTTGAAGAAATGGATACATACCATATAGTTTTTGACCATCGTTCATCATTGATCATATTGTTGGTAGTTATTTGATAGATTGAGGTCCTGTTGTGTAGGTATCATGGTCGGGATTATACCATTATAGAGATACTCCTAGACCAGTTCATTCAAGACCTAGCATTGAATCTGTTGTGTTGGTGACGACATCCTTGTCGTTGATAAAGACCTGACATGTTGTGTATCTAAGGAATATGTTGTAGAGAATTGGTGTAATGTCATTTGGGTAAAAGAGAATTCTAGTTGGATGTTCCTAAATGTAGATTAAAAAATAAATTAGAAAAACCCATCAAAGAAACATATGATTTAAACTAGAACATTCATGATTAATTGTTTTTTATACACTCTAAATTTGATAGAGAAAGGGGCTTGAATGGTGGGTGACATCATAATAAGTGTTGAGGACTCACATCAGGTTCACCATTTTTTTCTGACGTACAATCAGTCTCCCTTATATTAATTATGGGGATTTTTTTCCAATCATCTAGGTCTTGATCACTATTTACAAAAAATATCGAATGGGTTTTATTTGTGAAGCCAAAAGCACCCGATCATTCTATATCTATGAGGAATTTTTTTATAAATAAAAGTGCACATTGGGTAGTTTAGCGCATGGTACTTAAGAAATTACATTGGTGATGAATATGGGAGGTTGGTATAATCACACCCATTTTGGCGGATTGTTTCCTACAATGGGGCTCTCTTATATATTTAAGATATATTAAAAAAATCCCTAATTAAATCCCAAGTATGATGTGGGACACCCTTGAATTTAAAATCATTAATTATCATGTATATAATTTATTATCATCTTTTTGAATATGTGGTTCTTCATCAATGGATATATTTGCATAAATATGAGGTTCTTCATTGATGGAATCCTTTTACATACTGATTAGATAATATTTTTTCATTATTATGATGATGCACCTTTTTAGACTCACAATAGAGTGAACAAGACTGTATCATCATCCAAAGATATGGGAGTTGTTTTTATATAATTATCAGACATAATAATGGGTCTCCTATGAATCCTTATTAAAGGTATCAGAACCCATATAGTTCAATGAAAGTTAACGAGACACATAATGCCATTTATGGTTGTGTGATGAGGACAAAACCATTCAGTTTATAGTAATATGTTGAGAACATCTTAAAAAAAAGGTGCGTAGTCAATGTTTGGTGTGGGACTTATGCCTAAGCGGCCCAAGTAACCTGGGAAGGATATGGACTCCCATATTTGACAAGAACCTATAAGTATTGTGATCTAGAGAGAATTAGGGATGGTTTGGGTTGTTAGTTATGGACTTCTGGGAGGCTTCCTATGTTTCCCATTTGGTTAGAAATCAAATCCAATGTAGTTCAGCTGTGAGGAGCTGCGCCTGTGGGGGGCCTTTGAATGTTTTTACCATAGGGGAGTATGGATCTGTCAGAGGGCTAGGCTGGGGCTTACTCCCATAAAGGATTCCTGATAGATTTGTGGTATCTTTAGGGATTACATCTCAGTATAACTCCCAGGTGAAAGAGTAAAATGATATGGTTGGGGATTATACAGAGTAGGAGGACTATATGTTCAGTTTGGACATACACATTAAATGATTCCAGAAGTTTGGGGATCATATTTATTAAATAATTACCTCCAACCTCTAAGCCCACATGAGTCATGATCTGTGTAAGAAATACGAGTAAGTTGATGATTTGGGGAACCAAAAAATATTCTTTTTCCACAGGTGGATGAGATCAAAACACAAAGGGAGTGGGAAAGAAAGTAGGCTATGATGCTCATTCCCTCCCATCCTTGTACCTTGTACTGAAGGTAGAGGTAGATAAATATATTTGAAATACTCATCATCTATTTTATTTTGGTATCTTGGATGATCCCATCAGATGATCCATCAAAATATAACCTATGAATATGTAAAAGGAGGAAGGAATGAAAAATGAGAGGTCCAGTAAGAAATATTATAGGCTTACTCTATGAGGGTTGCTTAGAAACTCGTTTTAAGAGGAGTATCTAATTCTATGTTAAAGGGAAAGGAAAGTATGATCCTCACCCACCCCACCTAGAACCGGAGGCTGTAGGTCTTAGAGATAACTTGGGAATGATGTGGTCCTAAACCTAGAACCTAAGACTGTAAGTTCCCTATGACAACCCCCAAGGTCGGGGTTCTCCTGACTAATGTGATTCATACACCCATTCACCTAGAGGACTCTACTCATATGGTAGGATAGGTGCATGAATCCTTTATCTAAAAGAATTTATACCCAAATTAGAGACATGATAGGGTGAGCCATTCCATGTTTTTGATAGTATTGAGGCTTCAATGGTTGTTTCAATTTGATACCCCTTAGATTAGATATCCAGAGGTAGAGGATTCCTTTCATTGGTGTATTAGAAGAGTTCCCTAATGGGGGGATCACACATGTCTTTTCTTACAGATAAAGGATTCTTCACGCATGTCCTAGAAGGAACTAAAGATGCTTCATGTAGGGGGTCAAAATCTGAATGATAGATATAACTTAGGTAATGGGACACACGGGATATAAAACTTGGAGAGGCTTTATCCTGGGCACCATAGGATTCCTCAGGTGTCCCTAGACAGGGCGCGTAAAGGAACCTAGTAAGGGGAGGGGGCTCATTGTGGTGGGTTTTCACTTGGTGAAAAGAGGGTACTCACATGACTGCCTTATATTTCCGACTCTTGAAAGATTTGGATCCCAATATCCCCCATAATGAAAAAATTTCTCAGGTTATAGTGGGATAACTAAGGGGTTTTGGGTAGCCTAGGTGAAGGAGATTCTTGAACAGAGCTCTAGTGATTATTATGATTCTATAGTTGTGAAAATAAGGATTACATGGGTTCTATTTATATGAAAATAGGTTACCCTTGTCAAAGGAGGTTGTTCGAATAGGTCCATGACACATGTAGATGACACAGGTATCACACATAGGGTTGGATTGCCTTTTAATATTATGCATGGTGGTCTGAACAATCCTTCATATGTGTAGGGGTGTACATACATGCTATCTTTGGCCAAGCCACATTGATTCTTCTTGGGGGTCTTCATCTCTATATAATTTTTGAGATATTCTTCATATAATCTTTACATCCCACATGACAAAATGAAGAGTCAATAACACACAAATGTTACAAAAGTTTTTTATTACACATAGAAATTTCCTATCATAAATTGTCTTTAATGTTTAGAATAATTATTTAAAAATTATTTAATAATTTCCATTTTATTTTTAGGAATTGAAATAAAATTACCTAGGTAAAAAAATATTTTTCATGGTAAAATCAATAAAGGTAAAAGATAAAATTATAAGTGCAATGGAATTTTAAATAGGTTTAAAACTTGGGCTTAAATGAGATTTTCTGTTCTAAATGTCCTTATCTTATCCACCACTATATTATTTTTTATTTTTGGATACACATAAGAAGTTAATTTTTTCCCTCTTTATATAAAGTTTAAATATTTTAAAAATTTTCATTCTCTATACTTATAAAATGGTTCTCCCATCACCTCTACAATATTACTCAAAAAATTGGTTTTCAACATAAAATAAGATTTTTTGTATCACCTATAATCATTTACCTTTTCCTAAGCATATGGTCACAATTTATTAGCCTAAGCCCCACGTTTCCAAGGTGTATTTAGAGGTAAATCTACAATCCTCAACCTAAGTACCAATTTATTAAATTACTTTCTATTCATTATTAATATCCTAAATATAATTTTCTAATTAAAATATAATTAAATGTTTTTTCCATATATAATTATTTTATCATAAAGGATTAACTATTAATGAGCCTTTATCTTTTCTATTAAGAATGAAAAAAACATAAATTGAGCATTGTACAGACTACCACTTGTATGGAGTGATGAATTCTATAATTTAAAACTGTTACCACCATGGTATCACATCCATGCTTATTTCACGTAGATAAAGACCATCATTACAAAGGTTTGAGGCCACACGTATTTCCCCAATAATTACTTTTAAGACATGTGAACTAAGAGGATAAGAGGTCGAGATCATCATACTATTTTTGGGGGAATTGTTTCCAACATTGGGACAGTCTTATATATTTAATACGTATTAATGAATTATTCTCAAATCCCATCATGGGACATGATACCCTTCGGATAATGATCTGATTGAGACCATGTGTCTCATAAAAACTTATAGAGTTTCGATATTATTATCTTATTAATTTGTGATAACTATTTCTATGCGTAGCTAGTTTGGACTTAAGAGTTTCTTTCCATATATGGATGCGGTTGGTGTTTTGGTGTTAGGATTGGGCCCATGAGATGGTATTCCTACATATCCTTGTTAAAGGAATCAGAACCCATGTAGCTTGGTGCCTCTTAATGGGACATATCTTATCTTTTAAGGTCAGTAGACAAGGAAAAAACAGATAGGTTATTTTTATGCGGCAATAACATATAGGCGGAAGGTTCCTAGTCAAGGGTAGTTTGGAACTTACACCAAAATGACCCACGAGGCAAGGAGGAGGTGTTTCCTCCAATACGGGATATGAATCTGTTGGGAACGAGGCTTGGAGAATATTATGTGGAGTTTCAAGTGTTGGTTTCGGACCTCAGGTAGTCTTACTATGTATTCTAGTTAGTCATGAATCAAAGCACATGTAGTTTAGATAAGTTGAGGATTACACTTATTAGGATGCTTGTTTTTATGCATCCACATAGAGTACCTAAATTTACGGATAATTAATGATTTTTTGGGGATTGCTAATATGAGGATTCCCATTTTTATTGAATAATGATGAGTATCATGACTCATGATTAATTATTCTTTGGGTTTGGGTTTACACCTTGGAGGATTCCAGTTTTTACGGAATAATTAGAAGTATATCTACTTGTGAATAATTAAGAGTTTTCTCAAGGATTACATGTAGTAGGATTCTCGTTTTCCACTTTATGTATGATCATATGCCCATATAGAAGTTTCAATGAAAGTATTTATGAATAAGGAATGGCCTCTTGGAATCTTGAATAAATTTTAAATAAAATTCACTATGGAGATATATCCTTGTGGAATTATTTCCTTGTAGAGGTATTTCTAGAGGCAATATCAGTTTGGTAGTTTAGTAATATTTCTTAAATTATTATAGGAGTGGGAATGTCCTCTACATATACACTCTTTATTTATATAATCCCTCCCATCCTGTTATTTGTCTCAATAATTTCACCGCCTGCTAGAAAATGATCCTCCTTCAAATCCCAAAATTATTCTAGGATTTATAGGATATGGGAATTAATCGTTATTCCAAAACTACTGTTCACATCACACTACGTAGTTACAGGATATTTTCATATGAGGGTGGTCGTGTAGGAGCTCCACATAGAAGGCTCACAAAGAACACTTCCATATATTTGGGATAGAAATGCAACATATTTTATCAGTGCTAAGTTGAAAGTGATGATGAAAGATTCACATTTATCCACTCTTGTTAAAAGCACTAATAAAGGGCATGTTTATCAGTACTAAAAGCATGAAGATAGAGGTGTATTCTTTATCAACACAATGATTTGTTAAAATAATTGATTTTAATAAAAAAATATTATTAATATATAAGGATTTATTACATTTATATTCAAAAATAATTTTTTAGTATTCATTAAATTAAAATTTCTTGTTCATAATTAATATAAATAAGATATATTATAGTATATATTTTTCAGTCTCATGAATCTAGGATCTATGTGTAGTATTCTGGATCATTATTTTTGAAATGTTTAATCCTTTATTTTCCTTAATGGACAATGTATTTTGATGTTTCAAGGGTCAAGAATGCCTCTACATAGGTTTGGATCAGACTACATGACCTTAAATAAATTTTTTGGGATAGAAAAAATATTTCATGATATTGTTTCTACCATTGGAGTTCTAATTCTCCTAGATTAGGATACAAAACACATCAAGTATGAAAACATTGTGGCAATTCTGGTTGAAATTGATATTTTCCCCTCTTACTCAGAATGTGATTCTTGGTAATCCCACTAATGAAATTCAAATCAGTGTTGTGTATGAAAATTTTCTCAAATTCAGTCAACATCTAAAATATATTGGTTATCTGTATAAGAAATGTAGGAGGAACGTTTTTTATTCTTACTATATGAACATGAATACTTCCAGAGTCAACGATGGTAATG
Organism: Viscum album; assembly: GCA_963277665.1. Classification (NCBI taxonomy): domain Eukaryota; kingdom Viridiplantae; phylum Streptophyta; class Magnoliopsida; order Santalales; family Viscaceae; genus Viscum; species Viscum album. The sequence continues at coordinate 295,224,228 of OY728139.1, forward strand.
ATAAGCATACTTCATCCAGGTTACATTGGCATCCAGTACCTAGGTAGTCTGGGAAGAAGTTGGCCGAATTTCGGGATAAGAAGTCTCATAATCATGGGAAAAAATGTGAAAAGGTATTTCATTGGGGGTAATCAAAAGTAGGAATGAACTTTCTAGGATGCTAATAATTCTTTTCCCATTCCTGAACTGAAGGATGAGAATTTTATTGTGGGAATGTTGTTGGAGATGAGGATATTCCATCCATTTCTAAAAAGAAGGTTGGTGAATTTAATTTGATTGTTCTGAATTCCACTGATCAGGATGAAATGTGTACTAGTGAGGTAGTTCAGCCTATAATGAGGTTGTTGGAGTTGTGTTTGGGTGTTCTCTTTCACCAAATCTTGAGAATGTATTTATTGTGAAGCACTTTTATGATGATTTTCAGGACATGTTTTACGGGATGATAAAACTATGCAATCCGGTGTTTAGTTGTGTGTTGATTACGTTCATGAAATATAGAATGCCTTTAATTTTTTTGGGAGAGTATGGAAATGGAGTAATGTTTTTGATGATAGAAGTGACATGGAAAATGGGGTGGTTCTGCTAGATACTACTCATCTCTAATCTATAGATAGTGGCGATCCTTTCACATTCAATGATACTGTTCTAGGTAGAAAGTAAAAGGTGTTAATCAGAGATGGTGTTTATCTGATTACATAAATAATATTTCTACATAAGGATTATTCTAGTTTTCCCAAGAATGTTTTCACCAGGCCATCTTTCATGGTATTGAAAATCCAACTTTCTCTGGAGTTGGAATGGTCCTAGGAGAGGATCCTTGGGATACTCATTCAATGAAATTCACAATCAGAGTGGGAAAATGTCAATGAGGATGATGATGATTCTCATTATAATTTTTGGAATGATCATGAATTTATTGATCTCTTGATTTTTTTATAGACATGGTATTGTCTAATTTTTCGACCATTCTCATCTTCTTTCTTTGTTTTTTCTTTTTCTTACAAATTTAATAAATAGCCAGGAGCATTGGAATATGGATGGAAATTTTTTCATTTAATTATATACAAATATTTATAAATATATTATTTACAATTTCAATTATATATATATATATAATTAAATAATTATAAAAAATATATTTATAATATTTATAATATTTATAAATATAATATGATAATGGTCCACTCAGAATCCAAATATCCTTACAATTTATTAATGATAATGAAAAATATAATAGGAAAACAATAACACGGATAATTTCATACAAAGATACATTCCATTGTCTAGAAAGAGAACCGCATATCAAGACAATAAGGATCAATACCACAATCATACTCTGAATCATCATCATCATCAGTTATCATCAACTCTGATGGTAAATTTCCCTGATTGAAGATCCCAAGGATCCTCAACATAGACCTTTATTGCTCCAGAGTGTGGCGGATCATTAATGCCTTGGAAGAAGACCTAGTAGCCACATTCCTGGGCATGTCAGACTAATCCCTGCATGACCTTATATTTATAGGAACTAGAGTAATACCATCACTACTGACAATCATATCCTTTCCATTTAAAACAACTTCCTTAAATGTGACAGGATCACCACGGCTCAAAGACTAGAAATGAATAGCATCAAGAAGAGCCATCAGCTCTTCCATATAGCTTCCATTATCTGAATCATCACCACATTTACCATAGATTATTGAAGATCTAAATCAATTATGATTGTCATGGAGATAATCAATGCTCTAATGAACATCATATTTCAAAGTCCCTTCAGCCTGTAGAACATGTCTTATAAAGTCTTCATCTAGTGGATAAAAACTACAACCTTTCTCATCAATTGGAAATGGTGAAAACCCGATCACAACATCAAAAACATCAAAAATATTATCCCGAACAATGACCTCAATACCAACAAAAATATCTGTATCCCAATGTTTCTATATGCCAATCAAAACATGTGTATGAGTAACACCCGACAACCATAGGGGGCCCTGACCAAACCTAGATTGTGTCATATGTTCCCCAGCTAGACAATGTCCTTGAATCACCCTATGCATAATTCTCATAGTGTATGAGTTTGGTGGGACTCGTTCTTATGCTAGTTCCCATGGAGAACGAGGGGTACAACCAGCAAGTACCACTTGACTAACACCCCATCGGATTTTATAAATATACATAAATATATAAATATTTTCAAATATTTATAATTATAATTAAAAATAATATATATGTAAATAATTATAAAATTATAACAAATAAATTTATTATATGTAAATATAAAATATTGAATATACTAAGTATAATTATTATGATTTTATAATAATAAATATATTTATTATATTTATAATTCTATAAATAAATATAATACAATTATAAATATAATAAATATATTTATTATAATATTATAATAATTTAAATAAATACATATTTATTTATAATTATAATTACAAATAAATAAATATTTATTTATAATCATAAAATCATATTAAATATATTTATTATATTTATAATTTTATAATTATATATAATTATATAAATATATATACTAGGTGATTGGGGCTATAATTACATCAAAAACACACACACACCTCACACAGGCATGTGGTGATGCAGACAAGATGTGAGACTGGTAATGCAAGCAGTATGATGCAAGTATGATGCTGCATTGGGAATTTAGACCAATTTTTGGGCCTTTGGGATATGTATTGTTCCACATGCACATTTGGCCTTTGGCCCATGCACAAAATAAATAAGGATTGATGGGTGACATATCCCTGGGGGGGTTATGGCATGCCATTCCGACTTAAGTGTGTTTGGTTAATATAATTGTACCCCTAAGAACATATTATGTATATCTATATTTGTATATATAATTTTATAAATATATATAAATATATATTTATCATATATAATTTTTTAATTATATATTCAATTATATATATTTATTATAATTTTATAATTATTAAAATAAATATATTTTTATTTATACTGATACTTATAAATACATATATACTCAAATAGTGAAATTGACAGGTGAGGGTGCTCCTAAAAAATTTATTAGAAAAATATAGTTGAAAAAAGAATGAGGATGGATGGGGTTCAACAAAGAGGCATGCCCTCATCCATAAATAAAAACTACAAATCAAGAATAGGATCATTCCCATAATCATGTTCAAATCCATAATCTTCATCAGAACACTCCTGATATGACTGAAAATTCTTTTGATTGAAGATCACAAAGTACTTTTCCTTGTTCATTTCCTACTATAGAGTGAGTCGGCTCATCAATTCCATAGAAGAAGAAATGGTATTCACATTTCAGACACGCCCCCATGCAGCAGCCCACTCATCTCTATCACATCCACGACCACAATGTTTTGTATGCCTACCTTGTATCCATAATTTGTGATGCAAATTTTTTTTAGGTTATTCCCCCTCAACATCCAAATGATCTGTAACTGATGGGACATTATCACCTTCCACAACATCATTACCCAATTTTTTATCATGTCTACCTCAAACACATCTTCATCATCCACTTTTGGACCACATGGGTCAATCTAAAATAGAGTAACATACCCAAAAATGCCCTTTCAAACTAAATATTCTCTGGGCAAGGCCAGAATGTTATGCCCTAACATAAATGGTGAGTCAAAATGATTAGATTTCTTATATAAAAATAACTGAAAACCCATTTTTTCAGCAATAAATTTTGTACCTCCATTATTGGAACCAATTCCCATGAGGTCATATTTACAATATACTCTTCCATCATCAGCATCTTGATTTTTAACATTCCTTGGAGGTTGGATTACATCAGCCACAAGAGGTTAAATCAAGCACACAAACATCCTAGGAGTATTGGTATAGAGTGATTCCAATGAATTCTAGGTCAGTTCTTGTGTTTGAATAATCTTTTCCTTGATATCAACATCACTCGCAACCTCTTTCCATACACAAGATGTGGCATTAGGTTTCTTAAACATAGGCTTCTAGGTACCTACAAGCGTGATTTAAATATTTTGGAAATCCATTCAGTTGGATACCGTATGCCCCATAATCTTATAGAATTTATAGAATAATGGAATAAATTTATATTCAAATTGTACTTCTATTTTGACATCATTTTCCACCAAAGCAGAATGGTCAGGAAAAGGATTGAGCATGTCATCATCGAAACGATCCATGAAAAAATACCTAAATTTTCCCTCAATGGAATTCTTATCAATCTTAATGGGAGAAAAAATGAAGAAAAAAATATTATTAAGAATAACTGGATTCCGAATTGTTAAAAGGATACCATGAATTCTAGTGCAGATCTCTGTAAATGTCTGTTTCTGTATGTGTTGATTGAATTTCAGTTCCTAGATAGATATATGAAAACCCTTGTAATAAGTATATAAAAACGATATCTCTAAACAGATATTCAATAATCTACAAGAGGGGAAAATGAGATTAAAATACCACCACCATCCAAAACGATCCACCAATTGGAAAAGTAGAAAATGCAAGATAGCTTAGGCATCACCTAATCAGTGCTAATTGAGTAATCACCCTTTATAAGAATTAATCACCCAATGAAAGATAAATTACAGGAATCTAGTCACTCCTTGAGCACATCAGGGTTATCAATGACTATGAAACCTCCATTATTAGGTCTACAATTTCGATACATAATAGCGGAATGTGAGATTTGATAAACCAAATAATCCCCTTTATTTAGGGCTTACAATAATGAAAAATATTTTACGAAAGGTATTCAGAGGAGAGACTCTCGAAAATATGGGATTCAAGGTATTTCTGGTATGATCACCATTTCATGTCATGATTTCTAGATCTTCAACACGATTAATGTCCCATTTTCTAATCTAGTAGATTTGACGTCTAATTGATGATCTCAAGCTGATCTACACCCATGTTCATCCTACATTTTCTTCATAGATCGTCCCCCAAACCCGGGGGCTTCCCTACTTCACCGAGACGAACCCTTTCTAGGCTACTCCACACTCAACTCTCCCAACTAGACGTTCCATCATAGTTGGTGAAGAAACACCTTAGGTCTTCCCTAACTATTCACCAACATGATCACCATCACTCCTTCCAAGATCCTTGCTCCCATCCATCCTCAAATATATTTATTTAATTAATTATAAAATTATTAATTTAATTATATATATATATAATATAAATATTTAATTATTTAAATATATATAATTAGTATTTTTATTTATTTTTATAATTATAAAAAATATTTTAACATTAGGTCTTTATCGAGGATAAAAAATAGCTGATAAAGGTCCGTTTTATCAGCAATTAAAATTTTTGTGCTAATAAAATCATCCTTTATCAGCGCTTTCTAAACAGTACTGATAAAATAATTTCTTGTTTTTATAAATTTAACCCCATGACAACCCTTCCACCGCTCTTACCTCATGATTTTATAGAACCATAGCTCTGTTTCCACCTATGGTTCACCTGCTGCTGCCTCCAATTCCTTCTCCATTGTCCTCCACCCCCACAGCTAGACCCTAATGCTACCATCAGAACTCCAAATATATGGATTTATTTTATTCTAACTAATTTTTTTAGTCTTCTCGCGTCCTCACATTAAAATTTATCTAGAAAAACCAAACTCTCATCCATTGCACACATCTTACCCCTCCTTCTTCTGTATTCATTTTTTGGTGCCATAACGTCAGATCAAGTGGAATCAATGAATATTAATTTATGCATATTCCATTCAATTTATTTTTGTTGATTCCATGTGGAGTGAACCAAACTAGACAATGAAATATAATTATAGGTAGTTTAAGTGAGTTTTAAAGAGATTCTATGATATAAAAAAATCGATTGAGGTGAATAGTGGAAGGATTAATTCCCTAAAACCCCAAACTCGATCAATTCAAGTAGGTTATAAGTGAACAAGTAAATAGAAATCTATCAACTAGAATATGAAACACTAACTTTTGTATCCAATTTGAATAAATAAATTCAATTTTATTTTACAATTTTATTTATTTTAATTATTATTAGTTATATTTTTTCTATTATAATAATTCAATTATTATTGAATGATTATGCTTATTGGTCTTCTATTATTAAGAATTTTTTCTACTTGTGATGTTAATGAATTATTTTTAAATCTTATATTAGTTCATATAATTTATTAATATTTTTAATTTTAAAGGAGGTGATTTATAATAAGTTTCATGTAAGAGATATTGAATTTCATTGTTACATATGCATTTTATTTTTCTTTAAATCTTTGAAATTTTTTTTTGTGAGGGAAATAATATTTTTTGAATATAAAAGTATATTTTATTGAGTGAGTGGATTTTAAAACCAAATTTTTTATCGAATGATAAGTATTTTAATGGTTTTGAAATTTATTATATATAGTTTCTCTTATGTTTCCATTTTTACATGGAATTTTTGGCATTAAGATTTTAAGGGTATTCTGAGAAATGCATTATTTTTTGAAACCATATGTGAGTAGATCCTTGTAAAAAGAAATATATTTAATTTTAAATGTTTGAGATTTGGTTAATTAAATTATGAAAAATTAGATATGATTTTAGAAATTTGTGGAAATGATTTAATATAAACATTTGGATTTGATTTTTAACAATTGGGATTACTTTCAATGTGTGCATGTATTTGAAAAAAGATTTCAACCCCCTAGGATAATGGTGTGATTTTAATGAAAATGAAAATTTGTAAAATGATTTGTTATGTTTTTTTTTCATTTGCATTGTGATTTGGGAATTTACCCCATGGTGTGCATTGGGAATATGTTATTTGAGTGTCTTTTAAAACATGAAGGAGATAGATTCATGTTTCATGTTTCTTTATTTTTCCTCCATAAAATGTCTTGAAATGGAGTGAAATCTTTATTATATAGATATTACTTAGGGAAAATTCCATTATTATTTTAATTTATTTTTCTAGTGATTGGGTTATCCCAATATCTAAAAGGAGTGGTAGGGGAATGTTCTTTTTCACCTTAGGAATTATTGAGTAATCATCCTTCATTTTTCATGGTGACCAAAATCCTCATGAGGTCATGGAATGGTTTGGTAACCTTTATAAATTTAGGATGTTAGAAACTCATGAGTGGTTTGAGATGATTACCATCATTGGGTGGCGGTCTTGATGATATTTTAGTGTTTTGGGGATTTTCATGTGATTTAAATTATATTGACTTCTTAGTAAAAACCTTTTTTATTATCCTACAACATCCTTTATTATCTTACATTAAAATGTAATCTCACAAAAATCCATATAATAATCTCAACTAAAGTTTATTTTTATATAAGAATTTTGATATGTATATATATATAAATCATGAATGTTCTGTATATCTATAAATTCTCTAGTCAAAAACTTTCAAATCATTAACCTTTATTGTAAAGCCCTGACCCTAGTTACCAAAAGTTGGTGCATTATTACATAACATTGGAATGATAAAAAAAGATCAAGTCTCGAAAGGATTATTAGTTTAGTAGCCTTGGAAATACAGTATACATATATAAGTTTTACATTACATTATAAAATAAAAACTACAACAACATAATCTCCATATGCCACACTCATACCCCTTATATGGTCCCTGCAAGCCAGTCATAATATACTTCTTCGAATCCAGTGAAAAAATAAAACATAGAAATGGGTGAGATCAGATGCTCAGAAAGGATAACAATATAGTGGAATCTTTCATAAATAATCATAAACATTGATTTCAATGTAAGACTAAAAAAATACTTTTAAACTTTAACTTTAGAATAATATGTCAAAGATAAAATCAAATAATTACATTTACTTATTCTCATCGATATTATAGTAGTTTAATAATCACATGAAATATCAATAGCCACATTCATAATGATGGAATGCATAATTCCAGACTTCATACCCACATAGTCAAGGCCTTCTTCCAAGACTACAAATAGTATTTGTTCAAGGCCTTACGCCAGGACACTAGTTTTCCTCATGGGGCCTACCGATGCATCGAGGAGATATAGCGGGCTCCACCCGTCACTTACTTAGTCCAATGCATTTTTCATATGAAATGGTTTAAACATAACATAAACATTCATAATAAAACTAGCATATGAAAATTCAATACATATCCATAAACCATGAATGGTATGAAAATAACACATCTACAGTCATACATATCACAAATCCTTCAATACAATATAGATTTGTTTTATCTTAATAAATCAATTTCAAATAAGAATAAAATATATCATAGGATGTTAACATAGATGAAATCAAAACATTTTTTTGAGTAATTTATCTTTCTATTTTAAAATCATTTAAAAGTCATATAGTTATAAAAGAAAACATTTATTTTGAAAATATTCTTATAAACTTGTAAGGGAATCTTCGAGGATGTTATAATAGTGGAAAATAGCCGCACCCGCCGTATATGTTAAAAAACATTCTTACCTTAATTTTGTCGAAAAGGTCATAAAGTACCTTGTTTAAAAAATGAAAAAAATATTCATTTCAAAACATATAAGGTCAAATAAGGGAAAAAATGACTTTAACCCATTGTCTAGTAAATATTAATGAAAAATTAAGTACATTTTTTTATGAAAACATGGACGTGGATGATAAAGAGGTCCCAATATATATACTTATGTAAAACCAACCTCAGATAATAAAGAGATCGTGAAATTAACCCTTACCTTGTACATATCCTTGGTCGAGGGTACATTAACCTCTGGTATAACAGTTAAATCATTGTTATTAAATTATAAAAGAACTATATTCATAAAAATGATATCATATATGATCTTCTAATATTTTGTTGTTAATGATATTTTAGTAGTATCATCATTGTGGGTTTAAATTGATTTGTTTTCATTTATATGCTTTGTTGCATAAGTAATATTTGTTATGGATAGGATGTATCTTATTAATATTCAGAATTATAATAAGTCTTTAAACATTATTTTGAATCATAAAATGAAAATTATTCTTGAATGGATAAAATGGGGAATTAATTTCATCACATTTGTGGAGACATAATTCCGTACGTACACACAGGCGACAATATCATTTTTTTGATATTAAAATCATATATAATTGGATGGAATATCATATAAAAAAAATCATGGACATGTTATATTTAATATTTACATCATTTATAGTAATTATTATACGTATCTAAATGATGAAGTGTTTGAATATAAAACTACCCCACGACGTGGAGACAGTAATCCGTAAATAAAAAGTCGCTTTTAACCAATAACGCAATGTTTTTTACTATTCATAAAAATTGAAATTTTTAGAAAAAATCCAAAAATTCACCCTAAGATAATTTTGATATTCCGAACCCAAAAATGAAATCTATTTTGAAAGATAAAATTTATAAAATTTCAAAAAGTTTGTATTACTGTTCATAATGGATAGTTTGATTGGTTGTGGTGTGTTTGAACTCGAAGTTGCGTACAACACAAGCAATTGTATTATTCAAAGGGAAATGTACTGTATAAGTTTGGTGTGTTACATTCTCCCCTTGTCAAAATAATTTCTTCTTTCAAATTTTTAGAATATTAATGCATAAAAAGACTTGGGTGGTTCTTCATCATAAGTTCCTCGGGATCCCATGTTGTCACTTCCATCTTATGGTTTCTACATAGAACTTTTACCAGACGAGTAGTCCGGTTTCTCAACACTTTTTCTCTAGTATCAAAAATTCTGATACTCTCTTCATAATAAGATAGATCGAGTTCCAATTATAATTCTTCATAAGTGAGTACATGTGTCTGGTCAGGCATGTATTTTCTCAATAGTGATACGTGGAACACATCGTCAACTTTAGAGAGATTTGGTGGCATTTTCAAAAGGTAAGCTACATTCCCAATTCTTTCTAGAACTTCAAATGGCCCGATGTACCTGGGACTCAATTTACCATTCTTACGGAAATGTATAACTCCCTTCCATGGAGATACCTTCAAGAAAACATGATCTCCAACCTAAAATTCAAAGTCATTCCTTCAGTTATCAGCATAGCTCTTCTGCCTACTTTGTGCTGCTTTGATCTGAGTTTGGATCACCTTCATCTTTTCCATCGTTTAATCAAAAATTTATGGGCCTATGAGTTTTATTTCACCAACATCATCCCAACAAGTTGGTGTGAAACATCTCTTTCAATATAACGCTTCATATGGTGCCATCTGAATACTTGAATGGAATCTATTTTTATAGAAAAATTCTGGCAGAGGTAAATATTGATCCCACATACCTTGAAAGTCAAGTGAGCAAGATATCATCATGTCTTCTAGGGTTTGAATAGTTAGTTCTGATTGTCCATCGATTTGAGGGTGGTAGGCAGTGCTCAAACAAAGTTCAGTATCCAGGGCCTTCTGAAGACCTTTCCAGAATCTTGATGTAAAATGGGGATCACGATAAAAAACAATCAATAGGGGTACACCATAGAGTCTTATAACTTCATTAATATACCGTCTTGCTAAACTTTCAAGTAGTAAATATTATCTTATAGCAATAAAATGTGTTGACTTGGTTAGAAGATAAAAAATGACCCATATTTCGTCATTCATTATAGGTTTCCTTGGTAGCCCCATGACAGAGTCCACCGTAATATTATCCCATTTCCACTAAGGTATGGGAAGAGGATTCATGACTCCTTCTTGCTGTTGCCTTCTAGCTTTCACTTGTTGACAAACCATACATCGTGACACAAAATCATCCATCTCCCTCTTCATTTTTTCCCACAAAAAATGTTCCTTCAAATCTCTATACATCTTACTACTACTAGGGTGTATAGAGAAATTGGAGCTATGAGCATCATCCAACAATTCCCTTTTTAGATCAGGTAAATTGGGAACACAAACTCTCTTCCCAAATTTCAAAATTCCATCTTTATATATGAAGTCACTCAAACTCCCATCATTCAAAGCATTAATCTTCTTTTGAAACTCCTCATTGTTAGCCTGAGAAATTTTTATCCTTTCTAGAAAAAATGGTTTGGAAACCATTTGAAAGAGTATCGATGTTTCACCTTCCATGATTATTCCCATCTCCATCTTTTCTAGATCAATGAAAATAGTATCCTTTTCAACTCTCATCTTGTTCAAAACTCCTTGATCTTTTCTAGTAAAATCATCTGCAACCTTATTTCCCTTCCCCGGGTGGTAGTGTATTGTGTAATCATAATCCTTGAGTAGTTTAAGCCATCGTCTTTCCCTCATTTTGAGTTCTTTTTGTGAGAAAATATACTTCAAACTCTTGTAATCAGCATAAATCTCACATTTTTTACCATAGAGATAGTGTCTCTGTATTTTTAGATCAAAGATTATAGTTGCTAACTCCATGTCATGAGTAGGATAGTTTTCATCATTAATTTTTAGTTGTCGTGATTCATAGGTAATAACTCAATCATTCTGCATAAGGACACGACCAAGTCCTTTCTTTGAAGCATCACTATAAATAACAAACCCATCGCTCCTTGTTGGTAGAGTCAAGATAGGATCATTGACTAATATTCTCTTCAGTTCTTAAAAATATTCTTCACACTCTTTTTTCCAACCAAATTTAACCCCATTACTTGTGATCTTGGATAATTGGTTAGCCAACCTGGAAAAATTCGGGACAAACCTCGATAATTACTCGCTAAACCAATAAAACGGTGTACCTCAGCTATATTTTTTTGTGTTGGACATTCTTGGATTTCCTTGGTCATTGAAGGATCAACAGAGATTCCATCCTTAGAGACAATATGGCCAAGAAAATAAATCTCTTGATGCCAGAATTCACACTTACTAAATTTCACATATAGTTCATTTCTTCTAAGAGTCTTTAGAATAAGGTTCAAGTGATTTTCATGATCTTCATATCTTCTGGACTATACCAAGATATCATCATCAAATACCACCACAAATTCATCAAGATATTCCTTGAAATCTCTATTCATTAGATCCATGAAGACAGAGGGTTCATTAGTCAATCCAAAAGGCATTACTGTAAACTCGTAATGCTCGTACCTGGTTCAAAATGATGTTTTCAGAATGTCTTCCTTTTTCACACACAACTAATTACATTCATATAAATGTTCAATTTTTGAAAAATATTGAGATCCATGAATTTTGTCAAATAAATCATCAATGTGAGGTAGGTGATACTTTTTCTTTATTATTATAACATTGATCTCCCTATAGTCAATGCACAACCTCATAGATCCATCTTTTTTCTTAAAAAAAAACAGGGGATCCCCATGGAGAAACACTAGGGTGAATAAATCCCTTATTACTCAATTACTGTAATGATTTTTTTAGTTACACTAATTCCACATTGGACATTCTATAAGGGGTCTTCGATATGGGCTTTGATCCAGGAATTAAATCATTGGAAAACTCAATTTCTCATTCTGTAGGATGTCTAGATAAATCTTCTGGAAACCCATAAACATATTCTTGCATAATAGGTACATCCTCTATTTGAACATTCCTTTCATCATCCACAGTTATTTCATTCTCTTCCTCCCAAATAATTAAATTTAGTTGAGCTACTGTGGGTGGATCTAGATAAGAATTAGGTGGTGACGTTTCTGCTATAAATATAAAGTACTCCTTATCTTCATCGAGAATTATAACCTCATTCTTCTTACAATAATTTTTCACATAACGGACCAAAATCAAATCCATACCAAGGATTATATCAAATTAAATCATGGTTATGATGATGAGATCAGAAGATAAAGAACATTTATATGGCATAATGGGAACTGATTCACAAAACTTTGTTGCGATGATACTTCCCTTACATGTTTTGACTGACAACTCCCTTGTTATGTCAAATTGAAAATATATATTTTTTAGAAAACTAGGAGGATATGAAACAATAAAATGATCCAAAATCCAATACATCAATGTATAATCTTGAAGAAACCATTATATTTCCTGTCACTGCGTCTTTCGAAGCTTCAACCTTAGCAGTAGTGATTACATAAGCTTGTCCTTGCTCCCTTGGCCTTTTCTGAGGTATGTCCACTTGGAGCTTAGGAAATTCATTTGCATACTGACCCTTTTCTAGACAATTGTAGCATTCAACATTGACATCCTCTTTCTTACCATTGCAATCACGAGCTTGGTGGCCTTTTTCTCCACACTTGTAACATAATACCATTCCCTTTAGGCAAGTACCAGGGTGTTTCTTTCCACAGTTACTACATGATGGATATTCAATATTTTCCCTTCTTCCCCTTATTTCTTTTTCTAGAGTTTTCAATAGATCTCTTTTTCCCCTGCTTTTGTTTAAAGTCGTAATACTTAGAGAATTATTTTTCTGTCTTTATAGCACATGAGATAATATATTTGTATGATGAGAAAGATTATGAGACGAATGCTCGATGAAAAATGGTTTTAACCAATCCAAGAATCAATCAATATTACTCCTTGGGTTACGCATATAATATGTCGCATGCCTTGCTATCCTTGTAATTTTGGCCTCATATTTTGTGACATTCTCATCCTCATTTTTCCTCAGACTCAGAAATTTTCTTCCCATATCCGCTCGATGGTCACGAGGAAAGTATTTTTATAATAAAATTACTTTAAACTCCATCCATTACATATTTTATACTTCATCATCTTCTGTTGTGTTTTTAATCAATGACCACCATTGATCTGCATCTCCCGTGAGTTGATAAATTTCCATGACAACTTTTTCTCTTTCGCTACTCCCCAAAGCATGAAATATGTTCTCTAAATAATTAATCCATTTCTCAGCTACTAATGTATTTGTACTTCCATTTAATGTTTGTGGTTGTTGGCTCATGAAACAGTCTAACATTTATCCACCACGTTATGGATCAGGTTGCTTCATACGGGTAAGGTTATTATTCATAACCTGAGTGAGTTGTCCTAGTATGCTGATAAGCTGATCAGCACTAGTTGCTTCACCAGCTCTACTATAATTATCTTGATTTCATGGGAAATCCCAAAAATGGATTATGTGTGTTGATATAGTTTCTATTCCTTCTACTAGGCACCATTTCTAAATAATGGCATGAACTAGATTAGTTTATGAATCTCAATACATAAATCCAAACTTATAAATCTTTTAACATAAATTAAACAGTTTATAGATATAATCCATAATCATAAAAATGTTTTCTTTGAGGAAGTATATACTCATAAATCCTTCATAATGGTTTGGAAAGAAAATGATAATTATCTTAAGAATATCCCCCGTGAGTGTCGTACCCAAGAGTGCGGCAAGGCCCATTATTGTGCACCAGTTCCTATTTGAGTCTAGCTCAAAGTAGTGTTTTCAGGTTTTACCCCGACGTACATTTGTGCCAGATCCGCCTTTACCTGCTTGTATCCATACAAGGGTTTATTTCTTAGAAAACTCAAAAAATATATACAGTACCAAAATTCTAGGAAATTATTCTATACTAATCCTCAAAGTCTATCTTAGTGTAATGTTCTCCAATTAGAGTTTTTCTAAATCTTGCTTCCAAGGTTTGAACTAAAATTTCTATGAATACAACTGTAACGCCCGGACCCTATTTACCCAGAGTTAGTGCGTTATTACATAATATTGGCATGATAACAAAATATCAAGTCTCAAATGGCCGATTAGTTCAGTATCCCTGGAAATAAAATATGAATTCAAAATTTTTACATTACATTATAAAATGAAAAACTAGAACAACATAGTCTCCATAGGCCACACTCATATCCCTTATATTATCCCTATAGGTCAGTCATAAAATACTTCATTGCATCCTGGAAAAAATAAAACATATAATAGGGTGAGCTCAGATTCTTAATAAGGGTAACAATATAGTGGAAACTTTCTTAAATAAGCATAAACATTGAAGACAATGTTAGACTAAAATAAAAGCCTTTTAAACATGAAATTAAGAATAATATGGAAAAGAAAAAATCAAATAATTCCATTTACATATTCACATAGATATTCTACTAGTCGAATAATCCCATGAAATATCAATAGCCACATTCTTAATGATGGAATGCATAATGCCAGACTTCATAACCACATAGTCAAGGCCTTATGCCAAGACTACAAATAAGATTTTTTCAAGGCATTGTGCGAAGACACTAGTTTGTCTCTTGAGACCTACCGATGAATTGAGGAGATATAGCGGGCTCCACCCGTCACTTACTAAGTCCAATTCATTCCTCATATGAAAAGTTTTAAATAGAACATAAACATTCATAATAAAAGTAGCATACGAAATGTTAGTACATATTCATAAACCATGAATAGTATAAAAATAAAACATCCATAGTCAAACATATCACAAAACCTTCAATACAATATGGAAGTTTTATATCATAATAAATAAACATCAAATAATCTTAAAATCCATCAAATGATGTTGACATAGATTAAATCAAAACATTTTTTAGAGAAATATCTCTTATATTTTGAAATAATTAAGAGTCATATAATTATAAAAGAAAAAATTTATTTTTAAAATATTTTTATAAACTTGTAAGGGAAGCTTCCATGATGTTATAACAGCAGAAAATACAGGCACCAGTCGTATAAGTTAAAAAAGCATTCTTACATTAATTTTGTCTAAAAGGTCATAAAGTACCTTGTTTGGAAAACGACAGAAAGATTCCTTTCAAAACATTTAATGTCAAATAAGGGTATAAATTAATTTAACCCATTGTATAGTAAATAGTAAAATTATTTGGAAATTCATTTTTAAGAAAACATAGATGTGGATGATAAAGAGGTCCCAGTAGACACTTATGTAAAAATAACCACGGATAATAAATAGATTGTGAAATTAACCCTTACCTTTTAATTTTACATGGTTGAGGGTACATTAAACTATTTTATAATAGTTAAATCACTATTATTAAAATATTCTAGAACTATATGCATTAATATTATATCATATCTTATCTTCTAATATTTCTTTGTTAATGATATTTCTGTAGTATCATCGTTTCCGGTGTCAACTGATTCATTTTCCTTTATATAATTTGTTACATAAGTAATGTTTGTTATGGATAGGATGTATCTTATTCAAATTCATAATTCTATTAAGTCTTTAAACATTATTTTTAATCATCAAATGAAAATTACTCTTGAATGGATACAACGGGGAATGAATCTCATCGCGTTCGTGGAGACGGTAATCCGTACATACGCACAAGCGACAATATCATTTTTTATATTAAAATTATATAAAATTAAATGGTATATCCTATATAATGTATAATTATCATGTTATATTTATTATTTACATCATTTATACACATTATTAATCCTATCTAAATTATGAAGTGTTTGAATAACAAACTACACCACGGAGTGGAGATGGTAATCCGTATGTACGCATGTATGGTGACTTTTTCATTTATCGGTTGGATAGAATAATGAATACGGATGTACCATTTTAATAATAACATCACTGTATATAGAATGTATTGGAGTTATTATTTTATAATGGAAACAAAAAAGAAATTGGAAGTGGAAGAGGAAAATAACTTGAAAGAGGTGATGAAATATTTTCCTCTTCTTCGGGCTTTTCCTTTTGATTTGATCAAAAGGGATCCTTAAGTTGGCATTATGAATAAATTAATGCCACTAAGATTAAGGGAGGACAACTTAGAGGATATTTGGGCAGGGTTTGGTTGATCCAAATGGCTTTGAAGGTGTGAATTTGAGAGCTGGGGGGGGTTCCCTTTCAAAAGAGAGGTGAGGGTCACTTTAGGAAAAGCTAGAAATATTATTTTAAAATAAAATCATTTTCGGTTTATATTAACTAAAAAATAAATTATTTATTGTCTAATGTGGGGATGGGTAAAAATTCTCTCAAAAAATAGGTATTATATAATTTTATATCATCATATTAACCTTATCTCATAGATTTAACTCTTAGTTAAAAAGTTTGACATTTACCATGTCTCTTTGTATTTTTATATTATATGGTTAATAAACAAACTATAAACTGTGAAGAAAACCCCAATAGGTTCATTAATGACATATATAATATTATTAAGGATATTTTTCCGAACTTTAGATTTTTAGTAATATTTTATTAACCTATAATATAGTATTTGTTTATAAACTCAATTATGTCATTTTTGACATTATTTAATAAATGAATTTTTCAAAGTGCTAAAAACATTATTACTTTCAACTAAATTCATATTTTAAATACTAAGATGTAATATTAATCTCTAAAATTAGTTTAAGTCATCAAAAGTCTCAAATTACATTTATTTGGATATTTATAATATCAATTATTTTAATATTTCATTATTAAGGTAATTACTGCGTCATCATTGTGTCATAAATAAATTAAATTATTTAATGTCTAAAAATTATAAATAAAATTAATTACGTAGTAAATCTATTTTTCTTTCTAATGAGTATTCATAGTAAAATTTATATTATGTATAACCCTATATTAAGAATGGTTTAGTTATTAAACTATGATTTTAACTCTTTTAACTCTTCCTTAAATAGAATAATAATAAATGCCATAATCTAATAAAATTGGACCTAAAGGATCATATTTTATTCCTAAGGTATTTTTTTGTCGAATTACACTTATCTAATATAATTAGGACATGTGTTGGGGTAATTATGATATCAATTTTACCCTTAATTACCCTATTTACTTTTGACTATGGAAAATAAAAGTAAAAAGTTACTACTCACCAAAAATTATTTTCATCTTGTTGAACAAAATTTTACTTATTGATTTTAACTGCGTCTCATGGAATTTTGAAATTCAACTAACATAAGCGGTAAAATTAAGTTTCATACAAATTTTCAAATGCTCCTAGGAGGTGGGTAAAAGACGGTAAATATTTCGATAAAATTTTATATATCTTAACTTATTGTAAAATGACTCGAATGAATTACATTGAACATACATATGTATTATCTATCTATTTTTACCTAAAAAAGATAAATTAAAATAACAAATTATTTAAACAAAAAGTCAGTTTTAACCAATAACATAGTGTTTTTTCACTATTCATCAAAAATTGAATATTTTCAAAAAAAATAACAAAAATTCTCCCTAGGATAATTTCTATATTATGAATCCCAACAATGAAGTCCATTTTGAATGATAAAATTTATAAAATTGCAAAAAGTGGGTATTATTGTTCATAATATCTAGTTTTATTGGTTGTGGTGTGTTTGAACTAGAAATTGCGTACAACACAAGATATTGTATTATTCAACGGGAAATGTACCTTGGAAGCTTGGGGTGTTACATTTATTAGTTCCAAAAATGAACTTTTATAAATGTTTTAATTTCACAAAATCATGTCTATAATCCAAAAAAAATCTTAAATAAATAACAATAAATAATTTTTATTTTATTATGGATCCTTAAAAAAAATTAATTCATTGTAATTGAATGAAAAACCCTAAAGGCTCTTTCTATTACACTCAGTATAAATTTTTGGGAGAGATTTAAATTGAACATATTTTGTGTATCTATTTTCTCAAATATTAATATTACCAAATCAAATATGATGGATATGAATAATTAATTGATAATTCCAATCATATGAAAAAATAGTATGCATATGGATTGATAGAGTTTATCATGTTTCAAAAAGGTCATGCATGTGACCCTTCTCAAATTTTTTGTCCATGTTTATGTTGTTCTTATTCAAAAATAATTAGTCCAAATGAGTTGGAAGAACACTTGATCTATCATGAAATTGATCAAAGCTATAAAATTTGAAATAAATAGAGGGAAAAATAGAATATAGCAAGTGATTGGGATAACACTGTGTTTTATGGATCATATGATATAATAAAAAGTATAGAAAATGAAGAATTTCGTATCGACCATATTATTGTAGGTGTGAATGATGATGAAGATCATATTGATCAAATGAAATGGATATTGGAAGATGAACATCATGATTGTCCAAAATTGTATGAGAAGTTAATGAGTTGTGTAAAGATTCCATTATATGCTAGTTACTATAAATATACATAATTTTTAGCTGAACTGATGCTATATAATTTGAAATTAGGCAACAGATAGAGTGATGATAGTTTTACTAAAATAATTTATATATTGAATTATATTACAAAAAAATGATAATGAGCTCTTCAGCCGAACATACGATGCCAAATTAATGTTATGTTTTATGTGTATGATCTATAAAATAATAAATTCCTACCCAAATGACTCTATACTATTTCACCGGGACCAAAAACTACTTAAATAATGCCCATTCTGTGGTGTTTCTCGATACCATAATGTTGAATCAGGTACTACAAAAATTTTATGGTACATTACAATTATTCCATGGTTTATGAACCTAAATAAAAGTAAGGATAATGTAGGGAAATTGATATGGAATTCATATACAATAAATAAATATGGGAAATATATTTACCTGGAAGAATCTCCCTAGTTGAAGAATATTGATCATGAGTATCATAAATTTTCAAATGAGATGAGAAACCTTCTACTTGAGTTATCAACAGATGCAGTCAATCCTTTTGTTTTTCAAAGAAACACTCACAATACATGGCTGGTTATGTTGGTAAATTATAAATTTCCATTATGTTTATTCATGAAATGAAAAAATATCATGTTTTCAATGCTTGTATCTAGACAAAAAACAATTGTGTAATGATATTAATGTTTAATTGTCTCCATTAATAGAGTATTTGAAATTATTGTGTGATTCAGGTATTACGTTGTATGATCATTTTAGGAATGAAGATTTCATCTTGAGATATTTGTTGTATGGGATGATAAATAAGTTTCTGTTTATGTAAATTTGTCAGGATGTATAATTAAGGGAACTCAAGGGTGTCCTGTTTTCGAACAATGTACATAGTAAATTATGTTGAAATATTCATCGAAGACTATGTTTCTATGACTTCATGGATTTCTACCCTGAAGGAATAAGTACCAATATTGAATTACATCATTCAATGGAAGTTCATCAGAATGTAGAACACCATATACACTAACATGTGATTAACTATTTGATAATTTAAAACATATACACACTACTTTTAGTAATCTTTTTTAAAAATAACCTTATGAAGATTGGTTAGAAAAATGGATCGGTTTTTTGAATTACCATAGTGGAGTTGTCTGCATGTCATAAATTTTCTCGAAGTTATAAATGTTTGAAAAATTGTATATGATAGTGTAATTGGAATGTTACTAAATGCCGCTAAATAAATAAAGGATTGAATTAAGGATAGGTTGAACATGGTTTAAATGGAATATAAGAAGAGTTGGTGCTAGTGAAGGGTAAAAAATGAAATTTTCTCTCACCAGATGCTTAAACTCTTCCTAAGAACGAGAGATATTGGTTTTTCAAATTTTTGAATTATGTAATGATTCTATAGGTGTATTCATCAAATATAAATAATATTGTGTCAATGAATGATTTAAAGGTAAAGGGTATGAAATCACATGACTTCAATGTTTTGATGCATGATTTAATTCATGTAGCTTTGCATTTCTTTTTTCTAAGAATATATATCATACATTAACGGAGCATAGTTTATTTTTCAAATGTGTATGAGAAAAATTTAATGACCTCATGAAATTGCTGACTATGGAAATAGAAATTTCCATCATATTATGTGAATTGGAAATATTCTTCCCTATGCATTATTTGATATAATAGTTTACATGATTCTTCACTTTGTGAGAGAGATTTGACTATTTTGTCCATTACACTCTAGATGGGTGTTCCCCATTGAATGGTATATAAAGGTTTTGAAAGTGTTTCTTTAAATATTAGTGTCATCTATAGGGTTGTATTTCAGAGTGATATATTGTGGAGGAAGCCATTTAATTCTGTACCAATTACATGTCTGGTGTAGAAATAATTAATCTTTTGAAATAGTGTCAAACTAGACATCTTGAGGGTGAAGAATGATCTAGAAGATATATTGTCACAATGAATATTATAGATCAATATCTGGCCCAAAATTTTGTTTTTCCTACTAGTTGGGATGTTTCCCCATATGTTGACACCCACAAAGAAATTATTAGTAAATTTAATCCTTCAAGTGATAAAAGTAGGATTTCAAATAAATACAATCAATAATGTATGGGATGGTTTGAAGAAAAAATTTCTAAGTAGTTAGATGAAAATTATTATTAAACATTAGAATGACTTTGTTTACTAGCTAGATAACCATGTGTATTTTAATTATCTTACAATGGTTATGTAATTAATGGTTATACATTCTTTAAATATGAACATGATAAATATAGGACCATGGAAAATAGGGGAATTAAAATTGTGGCTGAATTGATGCTTTTTTATGGTACTAAGGACATAAATCCAATTTACAAAAATATTTTATAAATTTTCGTCAACAAAAAAATATTAGAGTAAGTGATCGTACCATGATTCAATATTTCATTTTCACCATTACACCACTATGCTAAACATGATTTGTATTGAAATTATAAAAGTAATAACAAATTGAACTTCATTTTTGAAACCATTATTTTGTTTCTATCACTATTTAAATGGTCAATGTCACTTGTTTTGATGATTTCAATGTAGGAGGAGATGATTTGGAGGGCTGAGGATGAAGTGGAAGAAAAATGGCCCACAATTGCATGGATCCATGAAGACTTGTCCACTGTTGTGCCTTTTCAGAATATTGTGTGCATCCAAATGGTCTCATATATTGCGTTATGGTACAGAATATATTGGGATACCGCTCTAATGAAGGAACCCAAGCCCAATTCTTCCATCAAGGGGCCTAACCATCCTGATATGTTCGGAACACCTAATTTCCTAGAAGTCAAACATAGATTTCTATATTTTGTCCATGTCAGTAGATAAAATTGTACAATTAATGCCAAACATTCATGATAGATATCCATGAAGTTTTTCTACACCTTTCCAATTTTGTCCAATGGTAGATTCGATTTTCTAATGGCCAAAATGCATGGTACGATTGGTTTGAAGAAATTTGTATGCCAAAAACAACCTTCCAATTTTTGTATAAAATGGAACCTTGGGATCCCCATTTGGGAGTTCATTTAGGGGGAAAGGTGCTTCCATTTTTGAGTCCCCAAGGAGTCTTCTACACATCCCTATATTTTTTGGATCTAGTGAGAATTTCTTCTTCAACATTTTCTTCTTCCTCTCCTCCCATGGGTTTCTAAACCCCTTGTGATCACCTAGGGAGGATTGTGATGCAATACCAAGCTTTATACGTGTATTATTTTGAATTATCTTTTTGATTCTTGGATGAATGTTGCTTTTATTCATCCTAATTTTTTTAATTGAATTATATATTGGTATGTTATACTCAAACTCCAATGATCATGTTTGGGGGCACCCTTTCATGTGATGTTTCACACAACGTTTATATCTTTCTACTCCCTCATTCAATTACGGTGTTTGTGTGGTTTATTTTGGTCAATTTAACTCACATA
Source organism: Viscum album (assembly GCA_963277665.1). Taxonomy (NCBI): domain Eukaryota; kingdom Viridiplantae; phylum Streptophyta; class Magnoliopsida; order Santalales; family Viscaceae; genus Viscum; species Viscum album. The sequence continues at coordinate 295,246,666 of OY728139.1, forward strand.
TGCACTTTAAATTCCATATACATTTATGTCATGGTATCAAAAATAAATAACAAACAAATTTTGACAACACATCGAGTTACTCGTGTGTTTCATTGGTGAGTTTCGGTTATGAAGTCTTACACAAATCACCCAATAATCGAAAGTGTCTAGTGAATCATTGTGTTTTTTCGACTGAACCCTAGGAGTTATCGTAGAATAAAATCAGTAAAATTATGGTAATAGGTGTTAAAAACCTGGAATTAAAAGATCTATACCCTTTCTATTGAAGTTATGAAGGATGAGCATCAAGATACTCTCCTAGGCTGATCACGTTTAATTAAGCTTGTTCATTTCAAATTTGTTTTATCACTTTAGTTTTTATATTGCAATCTTTAATAATAAAACCCCAAGTTTTATTAAAGAAAAGACAAAGTCTATCCATGATAACATGATTCATTAGCAGAAGCTCTATATTGGTGATAATGTCCTCATGAAAAATTCAAGGATAAAGCTCCACCTAGGTAATCTTCGTTCCCGATGGCTCAGTCCTTATATTGTTACAGAGGTTTACACTTTTGGTGCTATATAGGTTTTTAATGGAAAGACTGGACATAAGATTACTATCAATGGGAATAGGATCAAACACTTCTATAAGGATTTTCTAAAGCATCTCATGGAGGACATCCAACTGCTAGATGCCACATATTACACCACTAAGCAAGTTGTCCCTTCTCCCTACCTTTATTTATTGTCTATTTATTTAAAATACATTCATTAAAGACAATGTAACTTTTATGTCTGGGGTGGTTGACATGTCACAGTTAGTATAAAACAAAAAACAAAAAATAAAAAAAATGTGTTTTCATTTTTGATTTCTTTATTTTGTGTTTTCAGATAAAAATTGATCTTGAAAAGAATATCCAAAGTCAATTTTCATGCTTGAGTTGATTGTGATGAAAATTCCACTGGTTTTGGGAAAATGTTTTTCAAATGAGTTTTGATATGGACGTTTTTTCTAGAAATAGTATTTTCAAATCATTATTATGTATTTAATGGATTCTTGAATCCCAAGCCTCATTAGCACTAACCATTATTTTAATCCCTTACCCGAGAGACATTCTAAGAACATTATTGCATATTTTTCATTTTAAAAACATTATTGAGAGCCTTAGGTCCTATAGAGAAACTATAAAATTCCTTGATTCTATTTGAATCCATAAGATTCAAGTATGCTACATTCATGATAGAGGTAATAGTTAATTGAAGATCCCTTTGTACAATTAACCACTATTTTTGGCCACCTTAACATTCTATCCTTATTAAGCCTTAGAAACCATAAAATGCTTATTAGTTATCCACATTACAAGCTAGTACATCCCTACCAACCCATCTATTTTGTATATTCTTGTTTTATTTTTAGCAATTGTGAGACAGAGGTTGTTTCCAAGGATATTATGGGGAGAGAATCATTATTATGGGTTGATATAAAGTGTGTCTAGATTTTCCTTGGGAAATGGGTTCACAAGCCATATTACATCATTATTTTACATATGTTTCCCTTTTTGTCTAAAAAAATATACATTAAACAAATAATTCAGTACATTGAAAAAACAGAACAAAATAAAAAAATGGAGAGAACAGGATGTTTACTCATTATTAATCAATGCTTGGTTGTGACCAACAAAAATAGACAATAGGGAGAGTGAGTTGAAGGTAATACGCTTTATGTGGGGTTGAGTGTGTACATTCAATGTGAAAAATTCCATAATTTTGACATGTTTTGTACATAAGAGATTAAACACTCCTCTTCTACCTCATATTTTTAAACATTAAATCCTACCAACCCTTTAACCAATGAACAACTTGTTGCAAGTCCTCTTGAGTAGCACTCTAGTTTCTGCCGATAGAGAAATGAGAATCTTGGAAATCATATGGTAAGATCACATTATCTCTAGAAAATGAGTATAAATCCACTTTCATATGTTTCTTGAGTGAAGTGGGAATTTTTTTTGGTGAGGTAGGTTGTGACATGTTGCATGGGAGAAAAAACAAAGTTGAATAAATTTGAATGTGAGAAAAGAAAAATGATAAGAAATTTGATTCCATAAACGAGAAATGATAAATTTATTTTCAAAATAATATTGGGTGTTTTAAAACTTTTTATTTTGTAATGATACATGATAAGGATATTATACTTTTACTAAGAGTGGAAATTTTTAGGTGTGGGGTTTTAAACGTACCACGATTCACTGTTTCATTTTCACCCTTACACCATTGTGCTTAACTTATTGTGTATTGAAAATTATAAAGATAATAAAAAATGGAAATTCACGTTTAATACCATTATTTTGTGTCTATCACTATTAAAATGGGAAATGTTACTCTTTTTGATGATTTCAAAGTAGGAGGATATGATTTGGAGGGCCCATGATGATGTTGAAAAAAATGGGCCAAAATTTTATAGATCCATGAAGACCTGTCCACTATTGTGCCTATTTAGAAACATAATTGCATCCAAATGGGATCATATTTTTTCTTATAGTCCAAAATTTAATGTGATACATCTCTTATGAAGAAATACAAACTCAATTCTACCATCAAGTAGCCCATTCGACTTGATCTGTCCAGAACACTGAATTTTTGAGGTGTCAAAAGTGGTGTTCTATAATCTACCCATATATTCATCTTCACTTGTCCAATTTATGCCAGCCATTTGGTGGAGATATTCAGGAAGTGTGGATACATCTTTCCAGTTTCATCAATAGGTATATTCGATTGTCGAATGTTCGAAACACACGGTACAATTGGATTGAAGAAATATTTGTGCCCAAAACCACCCTCCAATTTTCTATAAAATGGAACCTTGGGCTCCCCATTTGGGAGTTCACCTAGGAGGAATGGTGCTTCCATTTTGGAGTCCCTAAGGAGTCTTCTCAACATCCCTATATGTTTTGGACGAAATTGGAATTTCTACTTCAACATCTTCTTCTTCCACCCCTCCCATGGGTTTCTAAACCCCTTGTGATCACCTTGGGAGTAATGTGATATAATCCCACGATTTATACTTATATTATTTTGAATGATATATTTAATTCTTGGTTTTATGTTTTTTTCTTCATCCTCTATTTTTATTTAATTAACTTATATACAGGTATGTTATACTCAAACTCAAATGATTGTGTTTGGGGGTACCCTTTCATGTGATGTTTCATGCACTGTTTATCCCATTATCCTCCCTCATTCAATTGCGGTGTTTGTATGGTTCATATTGGTCAATTGAACATACAAATGCACTGTTAGGGACATGTAAATTCATTTCATGGTATCAAATATAAATAATATACAAACCTGGATATCACCTCGATTTCTTCGTGTGTTTCATTGGTGAGTTTCCGTTATAAAGTTGAACACAAATCTCCCAATCATTGGCGGTGTCCAATGAATCATTGTGTGTTTACAACTGAACCCTAGGAGGTATCTTAGTATAAAATCAGTAAAATTATGGTAATAGGTGTCATAAACCAATTATTAAAAGATATATACCCTTTATATTGAAGCGATTGAGGATGAGGAACATGATACTCCCTTGGGTTCATCACATTTAATTAATCTTATTCATTTGTACTTTTTTTATTGATTTAGTTTTTCTATTTAAATCATTAATCATCAAACCCTAAATTTTATTAAATTCCATTCCTCTTATGTTTTCATATTCAAAACTCTCTTTTTTTAATTAATGATCTAAGCCTCTGTCAAGAGACATCCTAGGATTTCTGCTATAGTGCGGAAATTCTTGTAAAAACTAAACAACTAATTTTACGTGCATGACAACGCGATCAGTAAGATAATACAACATTCCATGTACTATTTTTTGAATAAAAGTATGTTGATAAATGGATTGATTTTAAAATAGATGGTTTGGGATTTTTAAAACTGGATTTTAGTATGGAAGGGTACAAAGAATATCTATTTGGCATCAAAGGCATCACAAGTATTTTATGTTTCAGATCCTGTAGAGAAAAGGTGGTCAATTGTTCTCTTATTGGCCATAACCACTAAAGGGTCTGGTGGAAATATAATTGAGGGTGACCCTTTCATGGGGAATTCATAATAATTTCACAATGGTCCAAATGTAGGCATAGTTTCTTATGTCATAGGTGACCACAATGTATGGATTTGGATAATCAATGGAGGGATAAAAACCCTTTCCCCTCTAAAAAAGAGAGTTTAATAATCAGGTCATATATTGTTTGTAATATACACTATTTTACCTCATATTATTATCTTTTCGCTATGGAATTTATGTAATCTAAATTAAATGTTCTGTGACTTCTGCAGATAATGACCTATGAACATGATGGTGCTTCCAATCATGAGTAACAACAATTATCTTAAGCGACTGTTACTCCGAGTATAGAGAAACAATGATCTTATGCACGTGCCAATGCTACTACTCCAAAAGAACAATATGTTTCTCAACCTGCTACTACTCCCAATATAGAGGTAATATGACCTTATTCACATGTCGATGATACCGATCTAGAGGAACAACATATTAAAACTGTTGAATCCAATGAAATTTTAGGAAATTTAGGATTAGTGATGTAGAACAAATAGGAGAACCATAGTTTTATAGTGTTAGAAAAAATAATTATATCGAAAAGAAAAGACATCAAATACGTGGTTGCATTGAATATGCATGGATATAATGTTAACGTAAAAAAGGATTTGTTCATTATTCAAATTTGACTCATCACTCAGCAACGCATTCAAATTTATGAATATTTGTGGTACCATGTTGTGACCACACTTAAGACACTGATTTGGGAAGAGATTATGGTAACATTATGATATAATTTCTTTATTTTTTTGAAAAAACAAAATAAAAAAACAATGACTTACTCATCATCATCCCTTAAAGAGTGCATTTATAGTAGATGGATCCCACAAAAAAATACGTATTAATTTTTGTTGGAAAGATTCACTGATACTTTCACACAATTCCAATGAGATTTCATCTTAAATATGCTGAAGGGAAAATAAACCAGCACCTACCTCTTATTTATGCACACCTTATAACCAATGAAGCATCGGATTCATTTACTATATGTCATGGGGAGGTGTATTTTCAGGTACATTGTGGCCAATAATGCATTATTTTAAAATATGTGCATTCATCACTTTGACAATGAATTTTTTATTTATGAAACAAAAAATGAGTGCTAAAAATTAGGAATGGGAATCAAAATAAACTTACCCCTATAAAAATGTGGGAATGGGGTATGCTTCATATGAAAAAATTGGTACATATTTTAAATCTACCATAATAATTTTATGATACATGAAACAACAAAATAAATATGTTCCCTTGTTTATTTATAGATTGATGAATACACATCCAAAGTCACTTCCATCCAACAACATGTGATATGGAAGAAGGAACATGTAAATAATTATGGGATACTAAGAGATGAAAACACACAGAAAGTATAGAAAACATGTCAGTTTATGACATAATAAAAATTACTTTTTCATTAAATGACTACTACATTACAATGATTACTTATTTTTCCTATATTTTTAATCTGACATAGTCACATGAATATCAACACCAATACTGAATGAACACCTTCTATCGGTGGCCTTGAAGCGGCTATAACAGTATGTCCATGTTAGAGGTGCAGGTTTTTGGGTGTCATCCAGAATATATATTGAGAAAAACACTAGAGGAGGATAAAGGTAAAGAAATTACTATAATGAAAGAAAGATTTGGTTCTCTTGAAGAACAATTTCATCAGTAGAATGATTTTCTTTTAAATGATATGGGGGTGAAGTAAAGAGAAGAAAAAACTCAAGAACAACCATTACGTGAAGACCCCCACCCCACCTTCTTCGAAGTGAGCCATTCCCTTCATAGAGCTATCTTAGGGGAATTAAAAATGTTCTAATAATTGTTTTTATGAAATGAAAATTTGATATAATGTGACATTCTTCCTATATTAGTATTCTACAAGGTAAAAATGATTGTGATTTATATCTATAAACATCCAACCATCACGTTGTAGTAAGGGATATGATGTTCAATATCCAAGAAGACCATATACACAATATAACATTTAAAATGGTGATGTGAGAGTTTCAATTAGCATTTATCTTAAGTCGAGCACCAAGATACCAACTACATTTGATGAAGAAGATATTCTTATGTTCGACCAAGATGTTGGAACATTCATCACATGGCATAAAAATATTGTGAAAACACATGTTGAGGAAGAGGTATTCATTTCTAATTAATTTTTCGTGCTAAACCACTGACAATTAATTTAATAGGTCTAAACTGATGAATGTTATCACAGAAGAACAAATGGAAGGGGTGAAATAGAAGGTTGACTCAACCCCATCTAAAGGATAGATGAACCGATTGAAAGGATATTCTAAAATAACTATTAGCCTACTTGTTTAATATCCACAGTTACTAACATTGATCGTTCATGCAGATACAAAGTTACAAAATTGTAGTAGTCACATAGTTGATTTTGAATAAAATATGTATGGAGAGAAAGGTACATACAACATTTATTTTTAGAGTTAAAATGAAATACTAAATAATGAATGTTTAGGAGCCTCAGTTGTAAATGTATACATGAGGTATGTTTTCATGATTTTATTTTCTATAAAATGATATACTATTTTAATTATGACTAAATACATTTCATATTTTCTATAGGTCTATATACCAATAACAATTAATGGTCTTTCCCCATGAATTTTTCTGGACTCATTAGTCCCCTTTCAACCTATATAGAAAAAACTAGAATCCAAAAAATGGATAAAATAGTTTTAGACCTAATCAAATCATTTGAAATTAAACTTATGGATGATATAATCATCTTAATCCAAATGTGTAGGGGTAAAATTATACTATTTAATCATATAAAATATATTTTAATTTATTTCATTACATATTAATTTAATTTGTTTTAAGAATCATTGGATGATCATTACTGTGAATTTGGATACTCCAAAGATTTATTTCATAGATTCATGACATCGATACCCAAAAAACCAACAACAGATGATGTCATTTTTATATATTTAATACACTACATCAAATGGTTTAGTACCAAAATTTAAGTTATATAATTTATATTAGGTTATAATTATGAGTATGTTATAACTGAGTAGTGTATCAATATTGTGAAAAATAAGGAATGGGGATAGGATTTATGCATAAGGATCATGAAAAGTTCTACAACTGGACGAGCATGAGGTTATATTTAATAAGATTTCACTATCCAAACACATATCGAAAGAAATTTTTATATTAATCATTGATTATTCAGTGTTTGAATCAAATAATTGGAAAATATTATGGTTTTTATATTTGTAAATTTATGAGGGAGATCATATTCCATCAACAAAAGTGACATCCCCAAAGAGGAATTTTTTAATATAATTACTTTTTCATTAATACTATTTATTAATCCTTTTTGTATTTATATTTATTCAGTACTACAATGACTGTTGAAAAGACTCATATTCACAAGATGATATAAATTTTCTTAGAAACAAATGAGAAGCATACCTGCTGGAAAAATTGATATAGAAAACATAAAGATGTGAGTTCCATAGAATCAGTGGATTATTTCATATTTATGTTTAATTAATATATTTTAGTATTACTCAAATAAACTATTTTTCTCACATATGTGGATTCCTTTGTTTGAGTTGGGTTAGATTTTTTGAAGCTACTCATTCTTGTGGGAGATCAAATTTCGTGGCTGCAACCTAGTGTTCAATGAGAAGGTGAATGTTTTTTAATATAATATGTTTTCCTCATAAATGTTTTTGTTCTCTACTACATTAACATATTCTAAATTAAATGTTTAACTACTCTTAGAGACAATTTCTTCTCCCATAAAACGTTTTCAACCCAATAGTGTTGGTATTTATCATATTCCTTCAAAGACGGTGGAGGGAACTTCAAGGAAAGGGATATATGTCAACACTGTTGGTGGGTTATTTTGATTGAGTTAATGTGTTTTGGTAGAATCTTCTCATTATAGTTTGAGACTGCAACTATGATAATAACAATAATCAAATTGGTTAAGAATGTTTACGTATAGTATGATGAAATGACTTCCATACAAGTAGAGGATCATTTCATATTTATTTTCAATTTAATAATTTTTAGTATTACTCACATAAGACCTATTTTCTTATACAGTTGTATTTTTTTTAGATGGGGTGGTTATTTTTAAGGTACTCATTCCCATGAGATATTGGACTTTGGTACTCTAACTATAAAAATTACAATGCCTTCCATTGGTTTTCTTTGTCGGTCAGTCGACACTACAAATTGAGTTGATGTTCATAGCTAAAAAACATTTCTAATTGGTGAAAATTATATGAGTGTAAGTGGATCTTGTTCCCATTTTAGAGACTTCTCGTGATATAATAGGTAGAATAGATTCCTCTACAGTTTAGGTTTTCAATAGGAAGAAAGGTTATTCGGAAAAGTACATCGAATCAATATACAATTTTTATAGTTCAACAAAGAAAGATAATGGAAAGAATCGTACCAATATATTTTATGATTTTGTGAGACTTTGGGAAATGTAGGAATTAACGACACCTCAATCTGACACCTGGTGTGACCTATAAGACTCCAGATGCATCTTTTTATTAAAAATTGACCTTAATTTTATAATATAGACAACTGAAATTCTCAAAAAAAATTATACTAATTTGATACATTAGGAAAAACATCCAAAGGTCATTTATGACTTGTAAGAATGATCTGAACCTCAATCCAATGCACAATGTGACAGGTTTGGCTCCAAGTGTCTGTTATCAGTTTGAATAGACATTATAGTTAAAAATGTGTCACTCACAAAAAAGAGATCATACAATCAAGGTTTGTTTTAATAATTTATAAATCGATTAATAAAAAATTTGTGATGTGTGGGAATAAGTCTCATGCCAAACCAATACACAATGTGTCCTGTATGAGTTAGAGTGTGTGTTTCCAGTTAAAAGTGATATTTTATTAAAAAATAAAATTTTCACAATAAAAACTAATAAAATGTTTTTTTATTGTATTCATACTTTATTGAAAAGGTCTATGATTCATTTCAGTCTTTTAGGAATCAACCACACCTCAATCTGACACACAACGTGACTGGTATGACACCAAATGTGTCTTTCTATTTTAAATTGACATCAATTTTAGTAAATACAACAACTGGCCTACTCAAAACTGAGAAAATGCAGTGACATTGTTTTGATACATTATCAAAACAATAAATAAATCATTTGAGACGTGTAGGAACCAGCCTCACCTCAATCTGACACACAGTATAAACAGTTTGACTTAATGTGTATTTTTTATTTAAAATTGACATAAATTTTATTAAAAAGGACAAATGAACTACTCAAAACCAAGAAACAACATTCAAACATTTTCCAAACATTATGAAACTTATCCATAGGTCATTTTTCATGTGTAGGAATAATAAAAACCTCAATCTGTTCTATGATGTGATAGATACAACTCCAAGATTGTGTTTTAATTTAAAATTAACATATATATTTGGAAAAGGAACAAGTGACATTATGAAAACTAATCAAATGCATTCAAATTGTTTTGTTTCTTTTGGAAAAATATACATATGTCCTTTTTATGTGTAGAAATCAACCTCTCTTCAATCTGATTCACAGTGTGACCGATATAAATCCAAGTGTGTCTTTTTATTTTAAATTTGTATTAATTTTAGAAAAAAGGACAAGTGACATACTGAAAACCAATAAAACCCATTTGAATTGTCTTGATACACTACAAAAAACTCCCATGAGAAATTTTGGATTTGTTGGAATCAGTAATACCTTAATATGATGTAGGATATAACCAGTATTACTACTAGTGCACCTTTTAATTTAATATTGACACCAATTTTAGTAAAATGGACAAATAACCTACTCAAAACAAATCAAATAAATTCATATTTCTTTGATGGTTTATGAAACTGATTTATAATTAATTTTAGATGTGTATGAATCAGACTCAACTCAATTATATGCTTGGTATGACTGGTATGACTCCAAGAATTACTTTTTATTTGTAAATGACCTCAATTTTAGTAAAAAAGGACAATTGATCTATAATAATCTGAGAAAACATAGTAGGATTGTTTGACACTTTAGGAAAATGATCCATAAGTCATTTGAGATGTCTAAAAATCAACCTCACCTCAATACAACACAAATTGTGCTCAATATGACTCCAAGTTCATCCTTTTATGTTAAATTGACATCAATTATAGTAAAAAGGAAAACTAACCTACTCCAAAAAAAAATTGAATCAAATTGTTTTGATAATTTTGGAAAACGATCAATGAGTCATTTTTGACATGTAAGTTTCAACCTCTCCTTAATTCAACACATGATGTGACAGATATAACTCTAAGTGTGTCTTTTTATTTTAGACTGACATTAAATTTATCAGATAGAACAAATGACTTACTAAAAACCAAGACAAAACATTAATATTATTTTGATACCTTAGGGAAATGCTAAATAATTCATTTGAGATGTTTACAAAACACTCTCACATCACTCTGATGCATGGTGTGATCATTATGACTCAATGTGTGTTTTTTATTTACAATTCACATCAATGCTAGTAAAAATAATAAATAACCTACTCAAAACTAATAAAACACAATTATATTATTTTAATACTTTAAGGAAAATCTCTATGTCATTTTATATGCATAGGAATCAACCGCATGTAAATTTGACATATGGTGTGACTAATATGACTCAAACATTTAATTTTTATTTAAAATTTTGACCAATTTCAGTTAAAAGGATTGTTGGCCTACTCAAAACTGAGAAAATGTATTCATAATGTTTTAATGCTATAAGAAAATTATCCATAAGTCATTTTGGACATTATGAATCGACCAAACCTCAATCTAACTCAGAGTGTGACTGATATAACTGAAAGTGTGTATTTTTATTTTAAGTAGACATTAGTTTTAGAAAAAGAACAAGTGACACACTAAAAATAATAAAACCCAATTTGTATTGTTTTTTTACTTTAGGGAAATGATCCATAAGTCATTTGCGAAGTATAAAAATCAGGCAGACCTCAATCCGATTCACCATGTTATTGGTATAACTCTTATGACTATTATTATTTAAAATTGATACCAATTGTTGTAAAAAGGAAAACTAACATACTCAAAACTGATCAAATGCATTCACTCTATTTTGATGCTTTAGAAAAACAATCCATAAGTCACTTGTGATATGTATGAATAATTCGTAAATCAATCCAAGGCACGATGTGGCTGATATGACTCAATGTAAATCTTTTTATTTTAAATTAACATTAATTTTTGAAACAAAAATTGACTCATAGAAAACCAAAAAAACAAATTTATATTGTTTTGATATTTTAGTGAAATGGTTATTTAAGTCATTTGAGATGTTAGGAGTCATCCAAACCTCAATCTGACTCACGGTGTGATTAGTATGACTCCTAGTTCATCTTTTTTTTTAAATTAACAACAATTTTAGAAAAAAGAAAAAAAATGACCAACCTAGAATCAAGAAAACACATTCAAGTTGGTTTGATACACTAGGAAAATGATCCATAAGTCATTTGAAACTTGTAGGAATCAACGGAACCACAATTTTACATAGGGTGTGATTGGTATGACTCCAAGTGTGTATTTTTTTTAAATTGACATCAACTTTAGTAGAAAGGACAACTGGCCTACATAAAACTAAGAAAATGCTTTCATATTTTTGGATACAATAGAAAAACAATCCATAAGTTTTTTATACTTTGTAAGAATCAACCTCACCTCAATAGGATGAATTGTGTGACTGTAATGACTCCATGTGCGCGTTTTTATTTAAAATTGACATCAATTTTAGTAAAAAGGAAAACTCACAATCTCACAATCAAGAATATGATTTTGGATTGTTTTCATACTTCAATTAAATGATCCACAAGTCATTTTTGATGTGTATGAATAAATTGTACCTCAATCCAAAAAATGGTATGACTGGTATGATTCCATGTATCTATTTTTAGTTTAAAATTGACATTTTATTCAAAAATGTGTGTGACACACTAAAAATGAGGAAAATACACTCTGATTTTCGTGATCATTTTTTCCACAATTCATAAGTCATTTAGGACGTGTAAGAAGTAGTCTCACATCAAAATGAGACACGATGTGACCAATATGAGTCAAATAACATGTTTTCAGTCAGAAATTTAGTGATAGTAAAAAACACAAGTGACATACCGAAATTTTAGAAAACACATTCTTATTGTTTTAATACTTTAGAAAAAAGATCCAAAAGTAATTTTTTACCTGTAGGAATTATTCTCACCTTAATCCTAGGCACGATGTGATCGGTATAAGGGTACATTTGTCTTATTTTAAAATTTACATTATCTTCAAAAAAAAAATATTTGACATACTCCAAACTATCCAAACACATTTTAATTGTTTTGATTATTTAATAAAATAACACATAAATCATTTGTGTTGTGTTGGAATCAACTACACTATAACACTAGGGATGGTGTGACTGATATACCTCTATGTTTTATTAAAGTTGACATTTTTTATGTATCCTTTCATATTAATGTTTAATTTTATTCATTATGAAATTACTAATATAAGATATATTTTCTCATATATGTGGATTATTTCTATTGGGACATGTAATTTTTTTGGTATTGGATACAATGGGAAGACCTTTGTGAGATGATATCACTGTTGTCATGAACGATGAAACAATTATTCTTTTAAAGTTTTGTGTATAGTAATTGTAATTATAATTTACAAAGCATTGTTTGAAATGTATATAGTAGTGTTTTTTGGAATTCATGATGTAAAATATATTTCAATTAGATTATATATTTTTTCTAAATGTTGTAGGTTTTTGCAATTTATTTTTATACAAACAACACAATGCATGTGGTGGTGCCTTTATCAGTGCTATTTTTAGCGGTTAAAAAGTTCCCCCTTTATCAGTTTTTAATGCTGATACAGAACCACCTTTATTAGTGTTGTAATTAAAAATTATTTTTAGTGCTATTAGAATCTATTTTTGGGCATTGATAAAGGGAATATTTTTAGTAGCGGTAATTTGATAATTGATTAATTCTCTATGTAAAGTTTATAAAAAAGATGCCTCAGATTACAAATGATGCTTTTGTGAGGCTGAAATTGTATCACCATGGACCATAAATGAAATTTTTTATTCTTGAATAATAATTATAATACATTTTTAAATAATCCATAAGTGATTATTTTCTTCCATGGACTGTGACTCACATAGAATGTGCACTGCAAAACAAAAACTTTCTCACAGTTCACTAGTATATTATTCCGCAAACTCACATTCTGCATACTCTATATTTATAGTGATATTATACACATTAATTAATCCACATGATAGTTCTCCCATGTAGAATCTATTTCCATAAAAATTCTTATATCTACAAATTGTTCTAATACTTCCTATACCAATCTTCTCTACAATTTATTCTTCCTCGTAATTTATTCATCTGCAAACTATAATTCACTACAAAGAAGGATCACACGGTTTCATCACAAACTGTAGCACTAAAAACTGATATAATACACCTCATAGAACACATCCACATGATGTTTTCATCACATTGAATCATCACTATGTATTAGAAATTTTTTTATAATGGCTATCATTTTCAAGGAAATCCACAAAATCAACCCCACAAATCATTTCTATGATTTTGAGAACATTATGCTTGCCCATTTTAAGACTTTCATCATGTTTCTGAGGATCCCACATAGTTTTGAGCTACCTATTTAGCTTTTGGGTATACAAACCCTCATCCTTAGATGGCTAACATGTAGTTGGGTAGAGGAAAATTGATGAAATCATAAACACATTACGTTGGAATCAATCGATGGCTAGGATTAATCTAATGGACCAACATTATTATTTGAAAATGCTTTTTACACTAGAAAACTAACCCACATTTGTGGGTACCACATTGAATCTCTATGATGGGTTTCTTCAGTTTATAATGAAACTAATATTCTAATACTTCTAGAAATAAGTGAGGTTTCTTCTCCCAGACTCCTTTGCATATACCGACCGCTGGTTAATAACTCTCTCTCCCTTTCCGACCCTGATCTCTATGCTACCTGTGGCCAATTGTGTTAGGTAAGAGATACTATAAAGTAATATATAATCAAAATAGATAAAATAAGGGAAAAATGTGTGATCATATTTATTGAAGCCCAATCAGTTTATTTTTTTCCAATAAATTCAGCCCGTTCTTCAAACACTACAAATATTCTTTGCATGTACTTCGCACTACTCAACTCCTAGGCCGTGAAGTATCTGGTACACAATTATGTGTGACAACAACCACAAACTCTATTAATTGATTATAAGAGTTAAATTAAAAATTTAATTTTAAATATAGAATAAAATTATGATTTTGAAAAGAAAAATTATAGTCCACCATTTTTCTCTCTCATTATTCAAGAAATGAAAATGTTAACTACACATTGTACGGGCTACCACCTCAATAAAGTAACAGAACACATATTTCATTTAGTTTCTTTATTATATAATTAACTATATTTAAAAATGATTAAAAACATTTAAATTATATAAATTATATTATATTATAATTAAATAAAGATATTATTCTAATATAAACAACTTTCATTATCAAAATAATTTATTAATTATGCAATTTTCATTTTGGGACGGTGTAACCACCTTCTTGATCAGTTCTATAAAATAATATCATAGATGATAATAAAATAGTAATTAATGATAATATTATATATATATATATATATATATTGGTTTATTTTTAGATTGATAATACTAATAATAAACTCATTACTTAAGATACAAACATTCATTTATCAAAAATCAATAAAAATTGCTAACTATTGATTTTATTATAAAGTTACATAACCAAAACTCTGACATAATGAAACTATAGACTTATTACTAATTATAAAAAAATGAAAAAAATTATTATCTAGTACTTATGTTATTTTTGAGAATAATGAACAATATTATCACTATTTCAAAACAAGTTTAAAATGATCAAGATTACTCTCATCCAAGAATGAAAATAGATAATAACTAACTAATTTATTCATAATAAGTGATCATAAATTAGGTATCTAAAAGGTAGTGTATATGAATAAGGTTGTGAAATATAGTATTAAGATATTTATGTTGGTTTTATTGGTGGTTAAGGTGTATTAACTTAAGCGGGGAACAATTTTAAGGTTTCTGTCAACTCAATTTTCTTTTATTTAGTTGAAAACCTTTTTAAAAAACTCTATTGTTACATGTTAGATATTTTATAATTAATGAATATTTTTATTTTATTTAATCCTTATTTTGAAGGGTTCTAAAATACTTCCTTATATCCTCATTATTTATTTATTCTTACCTTAATTATTATGTTACTAGTAAATGTTTATTATCTGGATTTTCACCCATTGTAACAGATTTCTTAACATACACCAAGTTTAAACTGTAATGGTGTAGATAAATCCCCTATAATATTTTGTATCATAATTATCTTATATTTCATGATATTGAATATTCTATTCCATCTTCCCTCCCTAATTGTTGTTTAAATTAAAAAAATATAAATGTTGTATGGGTTTGTGAAAAATTAATTTCTTTTAATTTAGTACAAAATTATTATTAAAATATACTATAACAAGTATAATTTATTCTACCAAATTTAAAAATTTATATTTTTTGCCACCTTATATTCAATATATCTATAATTCTTCCTTATAACATCATTATAAAAAGAATCTTACCTAAAATATTATTTTACTTGAAAGTGGTTTTCGTGCCTTAATTCCTATTTCATGAAACATGCTTTTAATTTTCCACCAATTTAATTTTATATGGTGTATATATTTACTATTTAGTATATTACATCATTAATTATCTTTAGTTGTATTTGAATTTTAGTTTTAATAACTTTCTCCTTAAAGGTATTTGATTTAGATCGTACTCAACATATAAGGGCCTCTTTCCTGAATTTTCACCCCTTGAGGAAAATTTTTTATTATAAAAATTGCTTACTCTGGAATGGATTTTAAACAAAAAGATTAATTTTTTGAATCATGATTCTATTATAGTTAATTATATTTAATGTTATATTCCACATTCTTTATCGAATTTTTTGTTTACTCAAAAATTATAAATGTTATAAGGGGTTGTTCGTATTCATTTTTATTCCCTTGAGTTATATAATTTCATATTTCAACTCTATTATTACCATCTTTATTAATTCTAACTGATGAATTCATGGAAATATGTTTACTCCTTTTTAATGTTTTATAAAATTAATCCTTATTATCTCACTATAAATTTAATTTTTCCTCCATGAATATGTTACACTAAAAGTTTCTTTTTCTCAAATTTAAATTCCTTGAGACATGATTATGTTATACTCCTTTTTTTCTATTATATGAGATACTTACTGAACCGTTAAAATTTTATTTCATGATTTTATCATAACTATAAGAATTTACTTTTCCATTTGAAATTATATCAATCAATGTTTTTAATTCTCATACTATTATAGTTATTAGTGTTATTAGTCTCTATTTTCAATTCCATCACATTTATATGAAAATAAAAATTTTATGTTTCATTATATGTTGTATTTGTTTCCCTAGTTACTTAAAGAATAATATATACATTTGATTTTATTTTATTTTGATCATGTTTCTATTATACTTATGTTATCCTTTCCATAAGAGTTTTTTTGTATCTCTATTTTTCTTCATTGAGATATGATTCATATTCACTTCGTATTTCTTTTATGTGGTTTATATATTGGTCATGGAATACCTTATATTTCAACTATCACAATATTATTTTGGTATATTAAATATTGGAGTTAGTGGACTAAAACCAACTACATTGTAATTTATATTTCTTTTATATTCATTATTTTTAATATTAATTGATAAATTTTCATGTATTGATTATTATTATACATAAAAATAGTGTGATAATGTCATAGTGTTTTGATCTTATAAAAAATAGGTCATAGAAGTTTACTGCTATTATGATATCCATGGGATTCTAGGATAATATATGTTAAATATTTTAACTATGGCTAGGATTTTAGATAATGACAATGAATATAGACTATAACTACCAGGTTTGAATTATTATATGTGTATGAGGCATCATCTCAGGATTTTTACAAACAATTATCTCGAAAATGGGAGATTATGAGGACATACCCACTAATAAGAATGATGCATGTTTGTGTGTCATCAGATATTACTATGTCTGATTGTGTGTAATGGTCCATAGATTTTAATATTAGTATTAAGACATATCATGACTCTTGTACTTATATATGTTTCAAAAACCTAAGACTTTATGTGTTCGTACTATATTGTGTACATTGGGTACATCATGACCAGTATATTATTAATGAATAACAATAGGATTGATTTACTTCCTCATTTTCTATTTTTTGTCTTAATAATTTGACTCATTCATTATATATGATAGGTTTTAAATAATATTAAACTCTAAATTAATATTTGGCCTCAATCTGAACTAAATAAAATATATAGTCATAATATACAAACAACTCCATTTAAATTTAAAATCATTACATCTCATTCTAATTTTCTTGTGTTTTAGGTGTTACATAATTTAATCATACACACCATGTAATTAAGTGATAAATTGTGTATACTAAATTCCACCTGAGTAGACTGTCTATAATCTCAATGCATTTAAGGGTACTCAAATAGGTAATCTGTGAGTTTCTTCTAGATACAATGTTGTGTATGATTTTATAAAATTTTAAATTTAATTACGTTATTTTTTTATTTAAAATCAGAGTGGAAAAGAATATTCAATATAATTATATTGAATAATATAAAATAAATTAATTCATTAAAAATATATTTAAATTGATTAATTGATGATAGTTTTATCTAATTGAATAATGAATTGAGATGAATGCTTGGAAGATGTTTTAAAGGCATATTTGTTTCAGGTGTCTGATCGATCATGATCTTTGACCAGCCATATGCATGTGTTGGTTTAGATTAAGCTAATTTTATTAAACGTATTCTTAATAATTTAATATTAAATTAAATATTATTACCTCTGTGTGAAGCCTCCCCCCTTTCTTTTCTAGGACCTATGTATCCAAGGATGTTATTTTATAAGACCCCTTAACTAAGAAAGGTGGGATGTTTTATGTTGTGATAAGAAGGACATAACGAGTTTTTCTCTAGGGTAATAGAATTATTTATTTTCTTCTCAACAAAACAACCATTATATATACATCATAGAAATTTCATTTAAAAGATTAGTTATTTTCTTTATTTTTCCTGATTTTTTCTCCATCGCATAAATAAATGGTCTAATATGAAAATATGGAATTAAAATAAATTTATTATGCAAACGATTTTTTATTAGAACATATAAAATACCTTTAGTAAAAAATATATAATATTAACAAGACATGTAAGAGATAAAATAAGTAAATTTACATGAAATTAATAAAATCCCTCATTTAAATATTAATTATGACTAGGTTTTTTATTACTTGTCTACGAATGAATCCATATGAATAAGTGTTAAAGTAATCCTTTTTTGGGAACTTACCAGTATGAGTGAGTTATTTAGAATTTTTTGGGATGACATAACCATTTTACATCAAGTGTAATATCCCTTTCTCATAACCAAATGTACATTTTTATTAAGATACTTAAATGAAAAGTGTGAAATCATAGTTTATAATGGATACCACTGTGTGCTAAAAGGGATCACAAATTGATTAAACAAAAGACTAAGATTATTTGAATAAGACACTCTATATAATTATCAATACAGAGTACTAACTTGGGTATCTAGATCCTCGATGATAAACCATGGATGAGGTATTGGACTAGAGATTATACATTATTGATAAAAGAGATTCAAGATATCATTTAGAAAATCCACAACATCATAAATACCTTCAAGTAATAGACAATGGAAACTTCTATGTTATGTGAAATGGAATATGTATCTTTTCCACTAAACTTTCGATGAAACATGGATTTATAGGAGTAATGGTGAGGGATTTTGTGTTTTGATAAAACAATGGGCGACTTAAAAAATTAAAATTACTATCATTATGAATCACATAGTTAGTAATCAAGATAAAAATAAAATTTTAATCTTATTATTTTTAGAAGAATTTAAACTGAAATATTAAAAAAAACTATGATCATTCAACAACCTAGGGTATGTCCTTAGAAATAAAATTTTCTAAGTATGGAATATTCGTTTATGTGATTATTTATTATAATAAAATTTGTATTATATATTGGAATACCCTAGTCCTATTTTACTACCCTAGCATGTTAAAAAAGATAAATATGACCCCAACCAAATATATTATAAATGTTATATATATATCTTCTAAATAATATTATCAAATTTTTCTAGAGAGTTTATGATACATTTAAAGGAAATAGATTCTTACACCAAAATATCTCATATTTATTTTCTTTAGAAATAGATTGAAATTATTGAAATACATATGATTATAAATACATTATATTAGTGTAAACTGGAAGGAAGGAATGTATATACTGATCATGATTTGAAAATGGTTTGTATTATTTATCAATTATTAAAATTAGGATTATAGTTAGATAATAAATTATCCATTAAACTAGTATTATTGTCATTACCACCAAGGTTATCCATATTCATTGTATCCAAGATAAATGTAGAGGATAAATCTCTCAAGCATATGTTTTATATCTTAACATAATAGGATTGATTAAAATGAGTTTCTCTACTACATTATGGTGAAAATCATGAAATTTAATGCTAAAGATCCCATTGATAATATAAATCCAAAAGATCCTTTAAAATGTTCTTCATAGAGATAAAGGATTTAGAGGAAGATGAATTAAAATGTGACTATTTACTTCTTATGTTAAAATAATAGACTCTGGAAAAAAATTACAATGATTGGAATAAAAAAATAGTTATATCAACTTTAGGTATTTGAGTTTAATAGGTAAATATTGATAAATTTCAATGTTTTGTTGTCATAAAGAATCTTGTCCAATTAATAATTGATCATAAATGTTGAGAAAAGGTATTTTGAAACTTAAATTTCCTTATATACATAAATAACATTATGCTATTATTAGGAAAATCAATGTTTATTTTTATATATATATTTCAAAACCTCTATAATTTCATCCAAGACAAGCGTCAAAAATAGAAGTTCAATATCTAACCATATTTCAAAATATTGTTTTAATAGATATCATAACAATTTTGATATGATAAGAATAAATTTTGAGATAGAAATAAGTGTTTCTGGTAAACTGTTTGTTAAATACTGACTTTAGTAAAAAATTAACATCAAATAATAGATGAATCTAAGTTAATAATCCAATATCTACTAGATATTAATTAATAGTAAATGAGGTATCATTTTTATTATATTAAACCAATCTATTTTATATATAGTTTTAGAAGAAATATCCTCTTTGGGGTAAGGATCAAGATACACATGAGTTGACGTAAGAATACTTGACTCTACTAAACATAATAAGAGGATTAGTTCTAGAGACTCGTACTACATAAGATGTCATGCCCAAAGTGGTTGTTTATGTTTTTCATGGTTGGTGGTACATATATTATTTTATAGTAAGTATTACTATAAATAAGTATAAAATGAAAACATGATTAAGATAAAAAGTATATAAAAATTCAAGAAAAGGAATTAATGTATCTAGATTCATGGACTACATATTCTCAGTGTTTCTAATACATGATATTCTAGTGAGTATTCATTGAAATTGTATATGAGTTGTAAAATATGGAACCAATAATTCTTAATTGATTGTTAAAATGTTTATTTTTTGAAAGACCTATACACTAATCATCACAAATAAAATAAAATTGGAGTCTACTAGATATATAATATATCTATGATCCTCATTTTGTGCTATTTATTATCAGATCCACCTCATTTAGAGGAAACCTGATGGAAGATATCAGTATTCCATGTGCAAAAGTAGACCCCTTTTCATGTGTCTATAAAGAATAACTAGAAAGGGTTCATTAAATTATTAAATTCCAATATAATTTATTTACATAAATTCATTTATGAATAGATAATTAATAGTGATATTAGAATATTCATTTGGAAATGAATAAGGGACACATGTCTCTGATATCGTAGGGAGAGTGATAATTTTTTTCAAAATGTACATGTTGATAACATATGGGAAAAAAATTTATATTCTACCAGTTTATTATGAATAAAGAATGATTTTCTCTATGTATAAATTTAAGAATCTACTGTGTTCTATGTAACATGGTCTACAAAAATAGATCTATGGGTATACTAAATCAAGTCATAGTAAATATATTTACAAGGTAATGGAAAATAAAAATTTAAACAATTCAATACCAATTTTTTTTTGGAATATAATCCTTACTGTTGAAATAAAATGGGAATAAGAAGATATTATAGAGATTAAAATAATTTCACAAGCTTATGTCCTTGGAATTTATATCAAATGACTCGATATGTGCTAATGTTTGTTATAACAAATATATAATGTATATTAGGTTAATATCAAAAAATCTAACATATCATATTTGAATTACGGTTCTAAATGTTTAAAGTGGGATAGTAAAGTAGGGATGGATTTGTTTTTGCAGTCTGGGGAGGTGTTAATACTAGTGATCAAGGGAATTGAACACTTGACATAATTTGGTTCAATTTGATCTTGTATCATATTAGGAATATGGTAATTTCCAATACAAACATATTATATTTATTGGTTTCAATATATACAATATCAAAGTATGTTGTGCCTTCTGATGTATTTAAAAATGACTTATAAACACTCTATTACTTTTAGGTTTTCATAAAATGAAGAAGTTTTATTATTGTTTTGATAATATAATAATTGGACATAATTATGATGATAAGATTCTAAAATGGGGAAAAAGGTGGATAAATAGAAATTTCAAAAATTAAGGTATTTTATCCAGGTAGAAAAGTATCATT
Source organism: Viscum album (assembly GCA_963277665.1). Lineage (NCBI taxonomy): Eukaryota > Viridiplantae > Streptophyta > Magnoliopsida > Santalales > Viscaceae > Viscum > Viscum album. The sequence continues at coordinate 295,268,792 of OY728139.1, forward strand.
AAGAGGATTCCCCAAACGAACACGTTGGTTTACAAACCTAATTCATAGAAACGTCATTTTCCTTGCATCTATTTCTATATTCCTGAGAAGCATGTCTAACATTTAAGAACTATCCAGTCATTGGTATTTTGTTCACGTTCATGTGGGAGTCTATTGAAGTTGGTTCCCAAGAACCAAATAATCATTTCTTTAGATTTCTTACATATTCATGAAATTGAATGTTAATAAATACCTGATCACATTTTTTTCTTTAACATGAAAGTAATGTGATAATGTCAAAGGGTAACTTTGATAAAAAATGTCATTTTATCTCCCCGCTATGACGGGAACCTTGAGATACTATGATGATATATCTTAAATATCAATCATACGAACAGGATGATGAACAATGACAGGGGAAATAGTTTGTTGAATGTCAAATATAGGTTATCATTAAAGGATGGGGCATAATATCTTGAATTTCACACGTGGTGATCTCCATGATGGGATATTATGAGGACACACCAACAAATAAGAATTCCAAATATTTGATTGTCATTAGATATTCCCCTAATTGTGTGTGTGTAATGGTCCTTAGACATTAGGATTATTATTAATACAAATCCTGAATTTTTTACATTGATGTATTTAAAAATACCATGACAATATATGTTCGTAATAAGTAGGGTGCATTGGTAACGTCATTATCAGTATGTTATTAATGAATAAGTAGATGGTGGATTTTTTCCTTCCATTTATGGGAGTTAATATCTCATCCCATTGGTTGGATTGATGCAAGATAAATAAATTCCATATCTATGGTGATTTAAACATGCCCATTTTGGATAATAATAGAAATATATATCAAGTAATATAGTTGATGACATAATAATGCAACCTACTTGGTAATATATCATGAAAATTTGATAATATTATAGATAATGTGTTTGTATATAGTTGTTGTATTTTTGGAAAAAAGCATACTTTATTGGTTAGTTGAAGAATTTATTAAAAGAATATTTGAATTTTGTAATTACCTTATAATTATATAGAGGAAGAGGTCTGGAGGGCCACACACAATGATTTTCCGTAAGAAATTTGGAAATACCTTATATTTGAAGTAATTTTGGAAATACCCTCTAATGAAACAATCTACTACTTTTATGGAAGTCACAAATAGAATGAAAATGTGACTTCCATTGAATTAGTGAATTTTTTAATATTTATGTTTAATTTATATTAGTTAGTATTAAACAAATAAGAATTTTTTTACTTATATAGGTGGATTCTTTTGTTTGAGTTGGAGTGTTTTTTTCGAAGCTAATCATTCTAATGAGAGATTTTACTTCGAGGATACAACTTAGAGGTCAATGTAAAGGTAAAATATTTTTTTAATACACTTTTTTTATCATAATATTATTTATTCTCTGATGCATGAATACAATATAAATTGAATTTTTGACTACTCATGCATACAATTTTTTTCTCCCTTAATACCTATTCACCCCTACAATGTTGGTATTTATTATTTTCCTTCAAATGTAGAGAAGGGATTTTTATGGAAAGTGATAAATGTCAACAATGTAGGTGGATTATTTTATAATAGTTAGGGTGGTTTGTTTGAAGATAATCATTCCTATTTATGTGTGAAACTAAGATAATAAAAACAAATAATGGGTCCAAGAATGTATACAAATATCTTGAAGATTTTACATCTATATAAGTAGTGTATTGTTTCATATTTATGTTTAATTTAATCATTTTAAGTAATAATCACATATGAATTGTTTTCTTATATATTTGTATTCCTTTTTTTGAGTTGGGTTGGTTTGTTCAACGCTAATAATTCTCATGAGATAATGTAATTAAAAACATAAAATGTGATAATGGAAATTATTTCCATTTATTTTCTTTATTGACCTCCCAACACAGGATATTGAGTTGATGTTCTTAGCTAAAAAATTGTTATCATTATTTAAAACCAGAAGTGTGGAGGAATATCTTTTTCCCATTGTGGTTAATTATCATTATATAATGGGAATAAGGGCTTCCTCTACTCTTCTGGTTATCAATAAAAAGAATGGTTATTTATCTAAGAACATAGACTCGATATAAAGTGTCAGAAGTTTGATAAATAAAGATAATGGTTATAATGGTAACACTAGATGTTATGTTGTTCTGAGTCTTTGGGACATATAGGATCTAGAAATACTTTAATCTAACACATGGTGTGATTGGTATGACTCAACATCATTTTTTTATTTAAAATTGTCATTAATTTTAGTATTATAGACAACTGACATACTCAAAACCTAAAAAAATTATATTCTTTTGATATATTAGTAAAATGATCCATATGTCATGTAGGATCTATAATAATAAACCACACCTCAATGTGACACATGTTGTGACTGGTATGACTCAAATTGTCCATTACTAGTTAAAAATTTCTATTTTAGTTCAAAATATGTATGTCACTAAAAACCAAGAAACCACTTTTATATTATTTTGACAATTTAGGAAATAGTTTCATTAAAAAAATTTGATGTGTATGAAACAGTCTCGTTTCATTATGATATAAAATGTTACCAGTATGATTTAGAGTGCATGTTTCTAGTTTAAAATGACATTTTTGTAAAAAAAATTGTTTGCCGAAAACTGAGAAAATGTACATGAAATGTTTTTATAATTTATTAAAACTATCCATGAATGATTTGAGACTTGTAGAATTAAACTTCCCCCCAATCTGTCGTACAGTGTGACCAGTATGACTCCAAGTGTGTCTTTTTATTTAAAATTAACATCAATTTTGGTAAAAAGGACAATTATCCAACTCAAAACCCAGAAAATACCATCCAATTCGTTTTATAACTTTGAGAGACAATACATATTTAATTTTATATTCTTATTAGTCATCCTCACATCAATTCTATAGACTTTGTAAATGTTATGATTTTATGTATGTCATTTTATTTAAAATCAACATCAATTATAGAAAAAAAGGGAAACTAGACTACACTAACCCAACAAAAATAATTAGGATTGTTTTCATACTATAAGACAATGATATATAAGTTATTTTTAATGTGTATGAAACATCCATACCTCAATCTCACAGACAGTGTGACCGATATAACTCTAAGTGTGCCTTTTAATTTTAAAATGACATTGATTTTACCAATCGAAAAAAGTGACATTCTAAAAACCAAAAAAATAAATTCTTATTATTTTTTCACTTTAGAAAAAGAATCCATAAGTAATTGTTTAGTGTATAAAAAAACCACAATTCAATCTGATGCATTGTTTGACAGATATAACTCAAAGTGTGACATTTTATTTTAAATTGAAATTTATTTTAAGTAAAAAGAACAAGTAACATACTGAAAACTATGAAATCAAAATTCTCTTAATTTTATAATTTAGAAAAATACCCATCAGTCATTTGGGATTTTAAGGAATTTTTCCTACCTCAATCTGATGCCCAATGTAATCATTATGACTCGTAGTGCATCTTTTTATTTAAAATTGACACCAATTTTCATAAAAAGTTCAACTAACATACTCAAAACATATCAAACACAATTGTATTTTTTCTGATACATTAGGATAATAATTCATAAGTCATTTGAAATTTTTTAATAAATAGGATATCCTAAATATGATGCATGGTATGACCACTATGACTCAATGTGCATGTTTTTATTTAAAAATCGAAACCAATTTTAGAAAAAAGGCCAACTAACCTTCTGAAAATGAAGAAAATTAATTATAATTGTTTTGAAACATTATAAAAATGAAATATAAGACATTTTAGATGTATAAGAATCAACCCCACCTCAATCTGAAGCACAATGTGACTAGTATGAATCCAATTGAATCTTGTTATTTAAAATTGACATCAATTTTAGTAAAAAGAAAAATTATCCTACTAAAAAAAGAAAATTCATCCTGACTGTTTTTGAAACATTTCAAATAAAATATCTAATTCATTTTTGACAACTAATAATAATCCACCCCTCAATCTGATTCATGGAGTGATTGATATAACTCCAAGTGTGTCTTTTTATTTAATTTGACTTTAATCTTAGCAAAATGAACAAGTGGAAAACTGAAAACTAATAAAACACATTCGTATTGTTTTGATACAACATGTAAATGATAAATGGGTCATTTGGGAGAATCATCCACACCTCAACCCAAGACATGTTGTGATAAATATGACTCCATGTATGTCCTTTTATTTAAAATTGACATCAATTTTAGTAAAAAGGACAGCCGACCTACTCAAAACCAAGAAAATTCATTCATATTGTTTTGATTCATTATATAAATTATTCATATGTCATTTGAGATGTGTAAAAATAAACCACACCTCAATCTATGGCATGGTGTGACCAGTTTGACTTTATGTTCGTCTTTTAATTTAAAATTGACAATAAATTTAGTAAAAATGACAATTGACCTGATCAAAACCAAGAAAATGAATTCATAATGTTTTGATACTTCAAGAAAATTATCCATAAGTCATTTTTGCATTGTTGGAATCAACCTCTCCCCAATCGGATGAATGGTGTGGATGATATGAATCAAAGTGGGTTTTTTTTATTTTAAATTGACATTAATTTTATCAAAAAGAACATGTGACATTATGAAAAATAATTAAATTCATACACATTGTTTTTAAACTTTATGGAATTGATATATATGTAATTTTTGACATTTAAGAATCAGCTACACCTCAATCCTATGAACAGTTTGACTAGAATGACTCATAGTGCATCATTTTATTTAAACATGAAATTAATTTTAGTAAAAAGTACAAATGACCTACTCAAAACTGGGAAATGAATTCAAACGATTTTGATACATTAGGTAAATGATCCATAAGTCATATATGGAATGTATAAATCAATATCACTTCAATCCAATTCATAGAGAGTCTAATACAACTCAAAGCGTGTCTTTTTATTTTAGATTGACATTAATTTTAACAAAAAAACAAGTTACATACTGAAATCTAAGTTAATGAATTCAGATTGTTTTGATACATTTGGTAAATGATCCATAAGTCATTTTAGATTTTATGAGGCATCCACAACTCCATATGACCCACAGTGTCACTATTATGACCCATTGTGTATCATTTTATTTAAAATAGACATCAATTTTAATAGAAGAGAAAATTGACCTACACAAAACTGATAAAACACTTTTAGATCGTTTTTATACATTAGTAAAATGATCAATATGTCATTAGAGATGTTTATGAATAAAATTAAATTAAATTCGATGCATGGTGTGACTAGTACGACTCAAAGTGCATCTTTTTATTCAAAATGAACATCAATTTTAGTAAAAAGGACAACTAACCTACTCAAAACCAATAAACCACATTCATGTTATTTTAATACTTAAAGAAAACGATCTATATGTAATTTTGTACTTGTATGAATCAACCTCGCATCCATATGTGTAACGACCCAAATGTTCATCTAATTAAATGTTTATTTTGGTTATATAAAATGTGAACTTCGTTGTTTTTATGTTTCTGAATTTTAAAATACTGTTATGAATTATGAACGTTGCTAATATATCCATTTAACATTTATAAAATGATTAGTATAAATATGGGGCTTTATCAAATCCAATTTACCCAGATAAAGGAAGTGATGGCCTCATCCAGTAGACTTGCCCGGTATGAAGCCCTTTTGTCAGAGCTCGGAAAGAAGGTGGCATCATTGGGCTTCGTTCTTGACCAAACCAAAGCTTATCTTGAGCACATTAAGCTTGAGTGGAACTGACTATTGGAGAAGTGGAAGTAAATATAGATTACCACCAGAGAGATGTTATCCGAGCCACCCCAAGAGTTTTTCACAATCGCACACCCTACCCTTCATTCTTAAGCGGATGTTATAAGGGGTTATGAAATAGGACCCTAGAATTATGACTATTGTTTCCTGTAATGCCCCGACCCCAGTTACCTAGAGTCGGTGCATTATATTAATACATTGGAATTATTACATGTAATCATGTCCCGAAGGACCGAACAGTTTAGCTGTCTTGGAAGATATATTATATACAAGAATGTTACATTACACTTTATAACATACAAAAAAACTTAAATAATCTTTTATGAACACCATTATTCCCTTGGCTTAACCCTGCATATCAATCACAATACACTTTTGGAATCCTAGGAAAAATAAAACCTAGAAAGAGGTGAGCTCAAATGCGTAGTAAGGGTAAGCAATACAGTGGAAAATTTCTTAAAAAAACATAAACATTTAAGGCAATGTATAAAACTAAAAAAAGCCTTTTCAACATAAAATTCATCATAATATGGCATATATACATCAAAATAATTCAATTTACTTACTCACATGGATATTCTACTTGTTGAATAATCACATGAAATATCAATAGCCACTTTTATAAGGATGGACTGCATAATGCCAGACTATCATAACCACATAATCAAGGCATTGTGCCAATGACTACAAATATGATTTTTTTCAAGGCCTTGTGCCAAGACACTAGTTTGTATCATGAGACCTACTGATGCATCTAGGAGCTATAGTGGTCTCCACTCGTCACTTACTAAGTCCATTGCATTCCTCAAATGAAAAGGTTTGAACGTAACATAAACATTAATATTACAACTAGCATACAGAATGTCCATACTTTACCCATAAACCATGAATGGTATAAAAATAACACATTCATAGTCAAACATATCACAAAACTTTCAACAAAATATGGAACATTTGTATCATAATAAATAAACATCAAACAATTTTAAAATCCATTAAATGATTTGGACATAGATGAAAATGATTTGTAAAACTATTTGAAAAAATTATCCCCTTTTCATGAAAATATCTAAAAGTTACACAATTTAAAAAAATAATACATTTAAAAATATTTTTGAATCAATGTGTCCCATATAAATTTGAAACTTTGGAAAGTAATTAACATTTTAAAACATTCATGTCCATTTAAAAAAATCCTTAAAAACATTTTGAAAACATAGACATTAATGAGAATGGTTTAGAAAAATAAATCTTTAAAACATTTAAAGTGATGTTTTAGTAAAAAGTACCTTAAAATAATCCCTTTGAAAAATATTTTATGAAACACGGACATGGATAATAAATATGTCTCAGTAGATACTTACGTAAAAACAACCTCATATAATAAAGAGATTGTGAAATTAACCCTTACTAATTTGGTAACTTAAGAAACATAAACCCTATGAAATAAGTATCATACAATGAATATGTAAATACAAATAAATTAAAGTTTATTACACAAATAATACAATTATGGGTAGTATATACACCACACAAAAGGTAACAGTGGCAATATGGCATAAATCTCATGGGAATAAGGAGTGAGAAGAAAACCCCTTACCTTGCACTTTCCTTTAGTCGAGGGTACGTTTAACCTCCTGAATGAAGACCATAGTATGTTATTAAATTATAACAGAACCATATTAATATTTATGATATCATAAATTATTCTTTTTTGACTTTTGACTACCCATTTAATAATAATTTCCATGTTAAATTAAAATTTCGGGTAACAATCGCTTTCTTTATCGTACCTGTTTTAACTTGTTACTCTTGATTGTATAACATAGATCATGATTTAAATACTTACAGATTATAAAACATGATTTTCATATCATATATATTTAGAATATAATTATCTACAATAGATATATATTTGAAATGGAAAACATCGTTTATGGATACGGTAGTCCGTATGTACGCATAAACGTTGTTTCCTGTTTTCATAACGTATTGAACGAAACTAAGTGAATAAAATATTTTTAAGTAAACACACACACACAAACACACACACATATATATATATATATATCTCCAGTATAATTATTATGTCATATATTACAAACATATTGGTAATATATATTTTTATAATCTTCGATGAATGGTGAATGTGGAAAAGAGTCTCATCGCGTCGTGGAGACAGTAATCCATACGTACGCACGAGCGACAATATAATTTCCTTAAAATTGTGGAATTGGATGGTATATTAATTTTAAAGAGACATTATTATGCTATTTTAATTATTTATATACATATTACTCAACATTATATCTATCCAAATAACATAGTTTTGAATAAAAAATTACACCACGGTGCGAAGATGGTAAGCCGTACGCACACATGCATTGTGACATTATCATTCATAAGATTGATAGAATAATGAATATAGTTGTGAAATATTTATAATAACATAAAATTATATAGAAGATACTTGAGTTATTATTTTATAATGGAAATAACAAAGAAAGAAGAAGTGGAAGAAGAAAGGAACATGAAAGAGGGTAGTGAAAACATTACCTCTACTTCTGGTTCTTTATTTTGATTTGATCAAAAGGGCTCCTTAGGATGGAGTTATTATCAAAATAAGGCCTCTAGGTTGAATTGAGTGAAGCTGAGAGGATATTTGGGCAGGGTTTGGCCGAACCAAAAGGCATTGAAGGTATGAAGAATTGGTTAGAAATTTTGTCCTTTTATAAGGGGGGAGGATGGGCTCTTTAGAAACAACATAAAGTATTATTTTATAATAAATTAATATTCGGTTTCTAATTGCTCCAAACTGGATTATTTAAATTATAAGGTGGGGAGGGGTCTAAAACCACTCATCCAATTGGTTTTAGACAGGTTTTGATCAATTTATTATCCTTATCATTTATATTTAACTCTTTCTTAAAAAGTTTGACATTTACCATGTCTCTTTGTATTTTTATATTATATAGTTAATAAACATAGTATATACTTACAAGAGACCCCAAAGTGGTCCATTAATGATACACCTATCATTATATAAGTATCTTGGCCAAACCTTAGATTTTTAGGAATAGAATATCAATTAATAATATAATATTTGTTTTAAAAACACCTTTATATCAATTTTGACACTATTTAATAATTGATTTTTTTAAAGTCTTAACAACTTTATTAATTAGAATAAAATTTATTTAAGAAATATTAACATGTAATATTAACCAATAAAAGTAGTGGATGTCATCAAAACATTCAAATTATATTTATTTTAACATTTATAATACCATTTATTTGATTCTTTTATTAATAAAGAAAATAATCCATCATTATTCTGTCATAAATAAATTTACTTATTCAATGTCTAAAAATTATAAATAATATACAATTATTTAGGAAATCGTTTTCTATTTCTAATGAATATTTATAGTTGAAAATATAACATATATAACCCTATGTAAAAAATATTTTTCTAAAAGATATATGTTCATGTCATTTTTGTATTTACTTTAACTTAATTAATATAAAGCGTTCTTATCACCTAAAAGTGGCTCCATGGGGTCCCAAAATCGACCCAAAGATGCCCATGGTTGGACATGTATCAAACAATAAGTTTAGAACACATTTTAGTGTTAATTAATATTATTATAATATTATTTGGTTACCCTTATTTACCGGATTTACCCAACCATGGTAAATGGAATATTTACCGAAGTAATTATTCATAATGTATAAAAATAAAAGTTACCTATTTACACAATTTGGACATCCTGATTATAAATATAGAATCCATTTTTATAAATTCAAAACACAGAAGTGGCGGAAATTAATTTAAAATTAATTCCCGCTATTAAAACAAAAGCGTGTTTTTAAGAGATAATAACTATCAAAAGATTGACACTTGCTTATGTTCAGTTTAATTGTGAAATTATGTCAAATGACAAACATTGGATTAAATGGTAATAATATAATCTAACTATACTCTAAAACCACTCAAATTCATAATTTATCACTATTAAATATTTTGATTAAAAAAGATGTTTTTAATTAAAATTTAGTAATTTTCACTATTCATCAAAATATGAATGTTATCAGAAAAGCACCAAAAATTTACCCTAAGCTAATTTATATATTCCAAATCCAAAAATGAAGTCTATTTTACCAAATTAAAAACATAGAAATTTCATTTATGAATTTAAAATTAATTCATGTTGGTTAAACCAAAAACGTATTTTTAAGAAACAATATCTATCAAAAGATTGACATTTGTTTATGTCCAATATCATAGTGAAATTACTCACAATGACCAGCGATGGGTTAAATGGTAAAAATATAATCTATTTATATTTCAAAAACCTTAAAATTTATATTTTATCACTATAAATTATTTTGACTAAAAAAGTTGTTTTCAGTTAAAATATAGAATTTTTCACTATTCACCCAAATATGAAAGTTATCAGAAAAGCCCCGAAAATTTATTGAAACTAAATTTTTCTGTCCCAATTCTAAGGAAAAAGTTTATTTTGTCTAGTTGAATATATAAAAGTTTCAAATATTGGATTTAATAAAGGTTCCCCATTAAAAGGCGGTACAATCGCATTTTTTGAAAAATACTTCTTTTATCTGAAAAAAATGAATTTGTTCTCCCATTGTGTCTAAGAAACTCATAATATGAATTCTAAAATTATAAGGATTATATAAAGTTCAAAATTCAGTAAATACTATTCATAACTTCTTTTGAACGACTATTTAGGTAAGTCGTGGTGCGCTACAACTCAGTGTTTTGTGTAGTGCAATTTATTGGATTACTTTGAAAAAATAACGTACTATGAAATCTTGGGGTGTTGCATTCTTCTATACTTTAATAAATTTCATCCTCACAATTTGATACTATTTTTTGAAAATAAAAGGTTGAAAATAGAAAATACCTTCATGGGAAAACCCACATCGAAAATTTGGTTAATAAAATTTAGTTTTTATAAGAGGAAAGGGAAAATGAAAGGGTCACCACAAAATTATGATCTATAATAGGAGAACATTGGTGGAAATTAGAGACATATAATTGGAGGAAAACGCAAATATTTATAGGTAGTGACTGAGGTCATCAATCACAAACAAGTGTAAAATTGAGGGCCTTAAATTCATCAATCTATGATGATTTAAAATACCATCGGTTAAAAAAACATATGGTATTAGGATAACACATTTTTGGTTTTAAGATCCCCTAACTAAAGCATAAGAATTAATTTATTAATATAATAAGAGAAGAAAAATATATACTTGACAAGTAGAGTTCCACCCTTTAACTAATTTCTACGACAAACTCATCTTTCACTCTAAAAGATAATATAACTAAAAAATATATTCTATTTATCCTTTTCGTATAGGGTTATAAAAAAATAAGCATTTATAATTCATCATCCAGACCCTAAAAAATACATTATTCAATCCAGGACATCACGTGGGTCAGTGGTAGGTGATACACCCTTGTCGCCCTTCTGTTGCGGGTTCAAGTCTGACGGCCTTGTCGGATGCGACGGGATGCCGCCCGACCTCCAGGTTATCCTTTTTATGGAAATCCAAAAATAATATCAAACAAGAATTATACAAAATACTTCTATCTGAACTCCCAGTCCAAAATTTATAGGGATGTTAAACACAATGAAGATCCTTTTTTCTGCGTAATAACATGTGAACACCTTCATCATGTATTCTTTTAAAACAATACAACATCCTGAATTACCATAAAACCTTATTGAATACATTCATTCTCCCTTATTCATTATTGAATACTGGATATACTCCTTCTATCCAAAAATTTTGTAAACTCATACAATAATGGAATATACTAATCATGAATCAGTTTCATGGTAGTCAAGAATATCCAATATAATTTATCAAAATCAAACATGTATTATCCCAAAATCACTATCTCAGTATCAGAACCATATTATGGTTTATCATTCTCTCAACCACATATTTTCCAAATATTTAACCTACTTTTGTGTCACTTTTCTTGGTTCCACACAATCTCATGTCCTTAATGAAATAGTACTGCAGTACAATCCTTATATACTCCATAATTATTATAACCAGTACAACATTGATACAACACTCAAATTACATAATTCTTTGATAACAACATAAGAAAACTAATCGTTCATCTTCATCTTTGGTAGTATCATAACTTGATTCCTATTCAATAGCATCATTTGGGGTATACTCTGATGATTTGGACATTGATTCCCACAGTGTCCCAACTCCTTGCAGATGAAGCATTGTACATTTCAAACCTTTTTATTTCCCTTACAGTCACGTACATAGTGTCCTTTTTCTCCAAAAAAATAACAAACTCCCATTCCTTTCAGGAAAGTTCCAGGGTGTTTCTTCCCATAGTTATCACATATGGGAAAATTCTTCTTTTCCCTCTTCCATTTATCCATCTTTCTCTCTTCCATCCTTTTCTTATCTTGCTTGCCTTCAATTCCATAGGACAAAGAGAATTATTTACTTATCTTATTAACACATGGTAATATTTCTTCATATGTGAAGAATACATGGGAGACTATTTCCCTTTTAAATGATGGATTAATACCGTGAAATATATGATCCTTCTTACTCTTTGGATCATACATATTTCTAGAGTTCACATTCCTTCTATTGGGTGCCGTTTCTATACAATGGCATACACTAGATTATTTTATGAATCACAATACATAAATTGAAACATGTAAAAAACTTAACATAAATTGAATAGTTTATGGATATAATCTATAATCATAAAAATGTTTTCTTTGAGGAACTATATACTCATAAACCTTTCAAAATGGTTTGTAAAGAAAATGAAAATTATCCTAGGCATATCCCCCGGGAGTGTAGTAACCAAAGGTGTTTCAAGGATCATTGTCGTGCACTAGTTCTCATTCGAGTCTAGCTCGAAGCGGTGTTTTCAGGTTTTACCCCTAGGTACATTTGTGCTAGATCCACCTCTAGCTGCTCATATCCAGATAGGAATTTATTTCTCGAAAAACTCCCAAAATATCTACAATACCAAAATTCTAGGAAGTTCTTATATAATAATCCTCAAAGTCCTTCTTAGGTCAATGTGCTCTAATCAGAGTTTATCTAAATCTAGCTTCCAAGTTTATTGATAAATTTCCTCTGATACCAATTGTAATGCCCTGACCCCATTTACCCGGAGTCGGTGCATTATTTTCATAAATTGGCTTGATTACAAAGAATCAAGTCCTGAAGGACCGAACGGTTTTGCAGTCTTGGAAAATATATTACATACATGAATGTTACATTACACTTTATAACATAAAAAACAACATAAATAATATTTTATGAATGCCATTATTCCCTTGGATTAACCCTGCATATCAACCAAAATACACTTCTAGGAATCCTGGGAAAAATAAAACATAGAAAGGGGTGAGCTCAAACACTCAATAAGGGTAATAAATACAGCGAAAACTTTCATAAAAAAACATAAACATTTAAGGAAAATTATAAAACTAAACCAAAGGCCTTTTAAACATAAAATTCATCATAATATGGAATATATAAATCAAAATAATTCCATTTACTTGCTCACATGGATATTTTACTAGTCGAATAATCCCATGAAATATCAATAGCCACTTTCATAAGGACGGAATGCATAATGCCAGACTATCATAACCACATAGTCAAGGCCTTGTGCCGAGACTACAAATAATATTTTTGTCAAGTCCTTATTCCAAGACACTAGTTCATCTCATGGGACCTACCGATGCATAGATGAGCTATAGCAGGCTCCACCCGTCACTTACTAAGTCTAATGCAATCCTCATATGAAAAAGTTTAAACATAAAATAAACATTTATATTAAAACTGGCATACGGAATGTCAATAATTAACCCATAAACCATGATTTGTATAAAAATAACACATCCACAATAAAAAATATCACAAAACTTTCAATAAAATATGGATGATTTGTATCATAATATATCAACTTCAAACAAGTTTAAAATCCATTAAAGGATTTTCACATAGATGAAAATTATTTGTTAAACTATCTGAGATAAATATCCCTTTTTCATGAAAACGTTTAAAAGTCACAAAATTTAGAAAGGAAGACATTTAAAAACATTTTTGAATCAAAGTTTCCCATACCACTTTGAAACATTTGAATGTCATTAACATTTTAAAACATTCATGTCCATTTAAATAAATCCTTAAAACCATTTTGAAAACATGGACATTAATGAGAATGGTTTAGAAGAATAAATATTTAAAACATTTAAACTGATGTTTTTGTAAAAAGTACCTTAAAATAATCCCTTTGAAAACTATTTTATTAAACATGGACATGGATAATAAATATGTCCCAGTAGATACTTACGTAAAAACAACCTCGGATAATAAAGAGATTGTGAAATTAACCCTTACAAATTTGGTAACTTACGAAACATACACCCTATGAAATAAGTATCATAAAATGAATATGTAAATACACATAAAATCAAGTGTATTACACAAAAAATAAAATTATGGGTAGTACATACACCACACAAAAGGTAATAGTGGAAATATGGCATGAATCTCACGAGAATAAGGAGTGGGAAGAAAACCCCTTACCTTGCACTTTTCATTAGTCAAGGGTACATTTAACCTCTTGTATGATGACCGTAGTATGTTATTAAATTATACCAGAACCATATTATTATTTATGATATCATACATTATTCATTTATGACTCTTTACTACTCATTTAATAATAATTTCCATGTTAAATTAACATTTCGGGTAATAATCACTTTCTTTAACGTACATGTTTTAACTTGTTACTCTTGATTGTATCACGTAGATAATGATTTAAATACTTATATAATATAAAACATGATTTATATATCATATATATTTATAATATAATTATGTATAATAGATATATGTGTTGAATGGAGTACACCGTTTATGGAGATGGTAGTCCGTACGTACGCATAAACGCTGTTTCCGTTTTCATAACGTATTGAACGGAACTAAGTGAATAAAATATTTGTAAGTACATATATATATATATATATCTCCAGTATCATTATTATGTCATATATTACAACCATATTATTAATATATATATTTTTAATCATCGATGAATGGTGAATGTGGAAATGAATCTCATCGTGTCGTGGAGACGGTAATCCATACGTACGCACGAGCGACAATATCATTTCCTTAAATGTGTGGAATTTGATTGTATATTAATTTTACAGAGACATTAGTATGATATTTTAATTATTTATATACATGTTACTCATCATTATATCCATCCAAATAACATAGTGTTGAATAACAAATTACACCACGACATGGAGACGGTAAGCCGTACGTACGCACGCATAGTGACATTATCATTCATAAGATGGATATAATAATGAATATATTTGTGAAATATTTATAATAAAATCAAATTATATAGAAGATACTGGAGTAATTATTTTAGAATGGAAATAACAAAGATAGAAGATGTGGAAGTAGAAAGGAACTTGAAAGAGGGTAGTGAAAACATTACCTCTTATTCAGGTTCTTCATTTTGATTTTATTAAAAGGGATCCTTAAATTGGATTTATGATCAAAATAAGGCCCTTATGTTGAATTTATTGAATCTGATAGGATATTTGGGTAGGGTTTGTCCGATCCAAAAGGCTTTTAAGGTATAAATAATTGGTTACAAGTGGTGTCGTTTTATAAGGGGGAGGAGGGGCTCTTTACAAAAAACATAAAGTATTATTTTATAATAAATTCATATTGGGTTTCTAATGGCTCCAAACTGTATTATTTAACATATAAGGTGGTTATGGGTCTAACACCACTCAACCAATAGGTTTTAGATAGGTTTGGGTAAATTTATTAAACTTATCATTTATATTTAACTCCTAGTTAAATAGTTTAACATTTACCATGTCTCTTTGTATTTTTATATTACATAGTTAATAAACATACTATATACTTCCAAGAGACCCCCAAGTGGTCCATTAATGATACATATATCATTATATAATTCTCTTGGCCAAACCTCAGATTTTTAGGAATATAATATCAATTAATAATATAATATTTTGTTCAAAAACTCTTTTATCACAATTTTCACATTATATAATAATTGATTTTTTTTAGATCTTAACACTTTATTAAATAGAATAAAATTCATTTAAGCAATCATAAGATGTCATATTAACCAATAAAATTCCGGTATGTCATCAAAACTTTCAAATTATATTTATTTTAACATTTACAATACCATTTATTTGATTCTTTCATTAATAAAAAAAATATTGCATCATTATTGTGTCATAAATAAATTTAATTATTCAATGTTTAAAAACTATAAATAAAATACCATTATGTATGAAATAGTTTTATCTTTTTAATGAATATTTATAGTCGAAAATATAACATATATAATGCTATGTAAATTTTTTTTTCTAAAATATATATGCTTATGTCATTTTTGTATTTACATTAACTTAATTAATATAAAGTGTCTTTATCACCTACAAGTGGCTCCATGGGGTCCCAAAATAGACCCAAATATTCTCATGGTTGGAAATGTATCAACCAATAAGGTTAGGACAAGTTTTAGTGTAAATTAATATTATTATAATATTATTTTTTTACCCTTATTTACCGAATTTACCCTTTAACCATGGTAAATAAAATATTTACCAAAGTAATTATTCGAAATGTATAAAAATAAAAGTTACCTATTTACACAATTTGAACCTCCTGATTCTAAATATGGAATACATTTTTTTAAATTAAAAAAACATAAGTGGCAGAAATTAATTTAAAATTAATTCTCATTGTTAAAACAAAGTGTGTTTTTAAGAGATAATAACAATCAAAAGATTGTCACTTCCTTATGTCCAGTTTAAATGTGAAATTATGTTCAATGACCAACATTGGATTAAATTTTAAAAATATAATCTAATCATACTCTAAAATCACTCAAATTAATAATTTATCAATATTAATTATTTCTATTAAAAATTTATTTTTAATTAAAATTTAGTAATTTTCACTATTCATCAAAATATGAAAGTTATTAGAAAAGTACACAAAATGCACCCTATGATAATTTCTATATTACAAATCCAAAAATGAAGTCTATTTTACCAAATTAAAAACATATAAATTGCATTTATTGATTTAAAATTAATTCCTGTTGTCGAAACCAAAAAACTTATTTTTAAGAAACAATATCTATCAAAAGATTGACACTTGTTTATGTCCAATATCAAAGTGAAATTACTCACAATAACCAGATTTGGGTTAAATGGTAAAAATATAATCTATTTATACTTCCTAACCCTTAAAATGTATAATTTATCACTATAAATTATTTTGACTAAAAAAGTTGTAATCAGTTAAAATATAGTATTTTTCACTATTCATCCAAATATGAATGTTATCAGAAAAGAACCAAAAATTTATAGAAACTAAATTATTATGTCCCGATTCTAAATAAGTTGTTTATTTTTTAAAATTGAATATATAAAAGTTTCAAATATTGGATTTAAAATAGGTTCTTCATTAAAAGGCTATAAAATTGCATTTTTTGAAAAATACTACTTTTATCTGAAAAAATGAATTTGATCTCCCATTGTGTCTAAGAAACTGATAATATGGATTCTAAAATTATAAGGATTATATAAAGTTCAAAATTTAGTTAATACTATTCATAACTGCTTTTGAACGTCTATTTAGGTTAGTCATGGTGCGCTACAACTCGGTGTTGCGTGTAGCGGAAGTTATTGGATTACATTGAAAAAAATAACGTACTATGAATTCTTGAGGTGATACATTTTTTATGCTTTCACCAGGGAGCGTGCATCTATCTATGGAGGATGTGCAGCTGCTGCCCCGCATTCCCACTTTCCAATGGTGGGTGGCATTCGTCACTTTTTCAGGGATGTTTTCTCCTTGATCAAAATAGGATTATGGGATGTTTGTTCTTCCTTTATTGGATTCCTCCTCGGAAGTCGTCGCCTAGTCTAGGTCTCTGATTATATATTTAAAATGTTGTTCATGAAACTCTTCCAAGAACCATATCTTCATGGACACTAGTTAATTACACCGCTTCTGTCGGGTCATTCCACGGGGTCTGGTCCGGGTAGCAACCTTTAGTCAGGGGAGTAGTCACGTTGGCCATCAATGGAGTGTCTGGATGCTGGTACACTAGAGCATCTGTCTTCTGACTCTTATTATAGGGCTTCTTGAGGGCGCAGAATCCTGAGGCAACCCACATCAAAATTGGGGAATCATATGCCATGGCTTGTATCTGAGGTTTTACTTAGCTTCCCATGTTTAACACAGGGTATGTTGCATGTTTAATGTCCAATGGTGACAGATCAGACATATCAGAACACTGAATAGAGTGGATCAGATTGGTGCAACCCCTGGAGGGAACACTGATGTTGGGGCCAGCGTATGGTAGACATCCCAGTCACTATTGAGGGGAATGGCGAATGAGATGGCATGATTTCACTGGGATGTGGCAGCCTGGATAAAAATAAAGAAACATGATAGATGAATGAAGTGTTGGGGGAATAAAATAGAACCATCACAAGGGTGATGGTGAATTTGGTCTTGATCCTTAAAGAGACTTCTTATGTATCCCCGTGGCAGGGAATTAAAGTCTGCGTAGGTCGGTGAATGTATTTTATCTTGATAATGGCTTACCACTGGTTGGAGTTCCAACAACTTACTACTGAATGGAGTGACAACGACTTACCATTGAAAGAGGCTGACAATGGATTACCGCTGAATGGGGAACACAAAGTGGAATATAGTTTAACTTCATGAAGGATGGGGGTGGACCAACGTGAAGTGGCCGAGACCATTGGTTGTTGGGATTGAACCTTAGGGTAGGCTTCCTACGTACCATACCTTGGCAAGGATCAAAGTCCATGTAGTTTGGATATGGAGTATGAGTTGGTGAACTGAGGTGAATAAGGACCTGGGGTCTAGGTGGATAGTGGGATTGAACCTTAGAGAGGGTTCCTACGTACCTTTCCTTCGCAAAGATCAAAGTCCTCGTAGTTTAGGGGTGGATTTTTGTGCAGTGGCTTACCATGGAACAAAGGAGAAAAACCAGATCATATTGGAGGATCCTGGAGGTGAGGGATTATCAGTCATAGGGCTTCAGCATAAATGAGAGTCAGGACCTGAATGTTCAGTACGCCATATTTCATGCCACATTTCAGAGTGGGTGGATCTTATTGGTGACAGACGCAAGGATGGGGGTTCTCCCATCGACCCTGGTGATGGCCGACATCATGGCCGCCAATCAAAGATTCAATCTGGGAGTCCCCATGTGGGCCCGTATATACTCCATTTTGGGACGCATTTTGAGAGGAGGTTCACCGAGGAGGATCTATGGTCCCTTCAATATCTTTTATTGCTGGGTATTGGCTCATTGAGGTGAGTATAACTTTCCAAACAACATTCTTCCTCTAGGTAATGGCCTATGACTTTCCTTGCTGAATATCTTTGGAGTCATGTCGTTGATGCTCAATGAGGAGGGAGTAAGGATCAGAATCCGCAATCATGCCAAATTCACATTCATCCCATTCCCCACCCTGACCGGCTAGATGATAGATAATGGGAATCGCTCACTGGAGCAAAGGAAATACATCCAGAGCATCATAGGTGGGGTGCTCATGGCCCGGATTGATTGGAAGATCTTTTTTGATCCTTACGTGTTGTCCAGATTTTCCAAGAAATTTGGATTCCCTCCACGGAAGATGAAGAAGGAGCTCACAGATGTTCAGGAAGAAAGGAATCCCTGTGTTCTCCGCCAAATACGGATGATGTTCACGACCCAATGACCTGGAGACGTTATCACCTTTCCTCCCACTAGAGTTGATGCTGGCCTCTTAGCCGAATATGACAAGAATTGGGCCATAGAATAACATAAGTGGATTTTTCAGAAGTGATTTCAGCAACTCAAGGTTGCTAGTGTAGAGCCTGGGTGGCGAGAGAGTAGACAGGGTGTTGTTGGGGGGGGGGGGGGTGGAGGTTGGAACCATGTCCGGGAACTGGGCCGGGGCACAGTCCGGGGCTTCAGTAGTGGGGACGTCACGCGGCACGACTGTGCCCTCATCACCTAGTGGTAGAGGGGATTATAGAGTGGTCAGGTAACTCCCTAGGAAGCAGATAAGGTGTCTTCATTAACCTTCAACTGATGCAATCTTCCTGGCTCTGTGGTCAACCTGTATGACCCTGTGACAGTCGATGGGTACTAAAGCTCTTCGGAAAAATATAGTGCGAGATGGAATCTAGCTGCCGAAGGTTAGACTCATTCAGGTTTTCAACAAGGTGAACATTCATTGTCAACATGCGTATCTGATGGCCATGTACGTGTATGCATGCCAACAGGGTTTTCGTGAGGAGACATCTTTCTTGTTGAATGCAATGCTCGTCCAGAAGCATGATTCAAAAAAGATGTCGTCAGAGGATGACAACAGCGATGATGAGCTGGAGGGTGCTGATGCAGAAGAGGAGGAAGAAGGAGAAGGTGAAGGAGGAGGTGAAGAAGAAGAGGAGCTTGAAGGTGGGGGTCTCAGGGGGCGTCCCACCAGGGGAGTCTCTGGGAGAGTGGCGAGATCATTGGCTCTGATTTAGATATAACAGAGCTACTTGAGGTTCGTCTTAGCCCTTGCATATCCTTTCCCCTCATCATTTTGTGTATCCCTCAATCAGATATCCTTATCCTGTTCAGGAGCATATGGGAGTCGACCAAGCATATCCATTCGAAGGGCAGGAGGCGTTGATAGAACAAGGTGGTGAGCCGACACCCATTATTAAGCGGATGAGTGTCGAGGGATCCCCTATAATGGAATCTACTATAGTGGCTAAAACACTGGAGGCCAAGGCTTTGGAATCCTGTAAGATCATTACTTCATCTTCGATATTTGCCATTGGAGGGCTTTGTTGATCAGGGTGTTCATTGTTTGTGTAGTAATCACATCCTTGGAGGCTCGTTGGGCTGCCAAACCCGGGTCATCCGCAATTGATTCAACGTCAAATGTGTTATCCCATTCAAGACACACTTCTCAAAATGATCCATCCCCGAAGCTTAGTGAGCAAAGGAATGTGAACATCAATGGTACAAACGTCGGGGTGGGGGCAAAAGTTGACGAAGAAACTAATGCGACTGAGGCAAGAGAGGACGGTCGTCGAGTCATTCAAGAGCCTAACCCCTTGGGAGGAACACTCAAAGAGGACCCTGATGGTAGCCTGTTGGATTCTTTCCCTAACTATCAACCCATAGAATCTGAGGATATTGATGATTTAGACTCGGAGGCGGCTGAGGTGTAACACCTGAGACTTTTATGTTATATAAATCATCAAAGGAATATTTTTCTACACAACACTTGCTTGGCTTGCTTTACACGCAATCACGACCTTCCTCGATAGCTTGCGTCGTACGCAATACCGAGTTTCACTAAACAACAATATGCTATTAAAACTAGCCGTTATGAATAGTAAAAACCACTTTTTGAAATTTTATAAATTTTATTTTTCAAAATGGACTTCATTTTTGGACTCAGAATATCGAAATTAGCCTAGGGTGAAATTTTGGTATTTTTCTGAAAACTTTCAATTTTTGATGAATAGTGAAACCACTAAGTGGTAGGTTAAAAACTGAATTTTGCATAAAAATTAATTTTACCGCTTCTGTGAATGGAATTTCAAAAATCCAACAGACACGGTTGATATCAGTAAGTAAAATGTGATTCAATAAGATAAAAATAATTTTTTGGTGAATAGTAACTTTTTACTTTTTTTACCGCGGTTAATAGTAAATAGGGTAACTAAGGGTAAATATGATATTAATATTACCCTAACACATGTCCTAATTCTATTGGACAAGTGTAATTTGACCAAAAACAAACTTAGGAATAAAATATTACCATTTAGGCCCACTTGGATTAGATTAGGACATTTATTATTAATTTATTTAAAGAAGGGTTAAAATAGTTAAAATCAAAGTTTAATAAGTAAATCATTTTTAATATGGGGTTATACATAAGATAAATTAAACTATAAATATTAATTAGAAAGCTAAAATGATTTCCTACATAATCGTATTTTATTTATAATTTTTATACATTAAATAATTTAATTTATTTATGACACAATTATGATGTAGTAATTATCTTATTTATGAAATATTGACATAATTGATGTTATAAACACCAAAATAAATGTAATTTGAGACTTTTTATGAATTACACTAATTATATAAGTTACTATGATATATTAGTGTTGATTTAATCAACTTGGTTCGAACATATAATTATGTTATGACTTTCACAAAAATTATATATCAAATAGTGTCAAAATTGACACAAAATAGTTTTTAAATAAAATATTACATTATTAATTGTTATTTTATTCCTAAAAATCTAAGGTTCTGCCAAATGACTTAGATAAGGATATATATATTAATAATAAACAATTTTGGGTTCTTTTGGCATGTTATAGTAAGTATATTAACCATATAGTGAAAGAAAACAAAAAGACACGGTAAAAGTTAAATTATTTAACTTAGAGTTAAATCTAATTGATAAGGTTAAAATAATACCCTAAACTTGTCTAAATCTTATTGGTTGATAGGATTTCGACCCATCCCCACTTTAGCTTCGAAATAAGACCCTTTGGAACCATTATAAACCGATTTTGACTTTAATATAAAATAATATTTTGAGATATTCCTAAGGTGCCCCTCTCCTCCCTTATAAAAGGGCACCTCCTCCCCCTCCTCCTCACACCAAATTGAGCACTCAAGCTCGGCCAACCCCTGCCATTTTCTCCTCTCCACTTCCCTAGAATAATCCTAGAGGTCCTGGCCTTCTTCAAAGACCAATCTTAGTTCCCTAAGTGGAGGATTCAAAGAGGCGTTCCAAAGAAAAGGTAATATCTGTTATCGATCTTTTCAATTTCTTTCTTCTTCAACTTCTTCTTCTTTAGTTTTTTCATGATAAAGTAATAACATCAGTATTACTTACATACTGATATGTTATTATAAATATGGAACAACCCTAATTCACCTTCTATCCATCCTACGGAAAAATGAAATCACCACGCGTGCGTACGTACGGAATACCGTCTCCACGCCGTGGTGCAATCTATTTTCCACCACCACCTTACAAGGATGGGTATAATGGTGTAATGAGTAACTATTTATGATTATTATAAAGTAATATTGATACTGAAATAATATACATATACTCCAATACAATTCCACAATCATAGGAATGATATCATCACTCGTGCGTACGTACGGAATACCGTCTCCATGATGTGATGCGACTCGTTCTACATGATCATCATTACATAGTAATTATATAAATGAATTGAATGAATAAATATGATATATGTTACACTAATACCATTCTGGATATAGGGTATCTATAACCTTAAAAGAAGAATAAGAATGTATTCTGCAAAACACGCATAAGAACAAAAGGCAATAAAGACCTGAGTAATAAGTAACAATGAAATATTACTAACAAGAAGCTAAGAATATGACCATATATGATATCATATCAATATGTATGATTCTGGAATAATTCAATAACATTATTTAAACCATTATACAGGATTTTCGGACACGTACAAAGCAAATCGGACCTAAGGTAAGGGAAATATCACAATCTCATTTTTATCTGAGATTGTTTATTCGTAAGTATTTACTGGGGTGTATTTTATCATCCACATCCATGTTTGATAAATATTTAATATTATTTCCATCCACCTACAATTGTTTAAATCCATTTTTACCCTTAGGTGAGTTTTTAGTAATATGTATGAAAGGAATCTTTTGTCGTTTTTCGTACGAGGTATATTTTGACTTTTCCAACAAAAGTACGAAGAATGTTTTTTTAACTTATACGGCATGAATGGATTTCTAAAAAATTATTTCCAAGAATCTTCCTTTACAAGTATTCAAGTTTATTTTTAATCAACTTCTTTTAGTTTAAAATTCTATGACATGTTAAGAAAGGAAAAGTGTTTTTGAAGAAGAAAGGATATTTTCCTCAAGAATGGAGTTCAAGTGTTTTATCAAAATTATTTTCCATCTAAGATAATAAAGGGTTCTGTTTTTATCCCTATTATTACATTGATTTGATCATGTTGTGATGGAATTATTTTTATGAATTCCTTTGTCTTATATGAATTGATTTATGATGTCATGATGTATCAAGAATCCCATTTTTGTTACATGTGTTATGCGATGATGTATGATTATGTGGCACACATAAGAAAGGATTCACTATAAGATGGGTGGGACCTATATCTCCCTCCAATGCATTGGGTAAAGATTTTATATCTCATGAGATAGACAGGGCTGTAACGGTAGGTTATACCGGTTCAGTGAAACAGGACTGAAACGAGGGTTACTCGATTCAGAAAGGGACTTTGTCCACTAAGATAGTCTTGGCAATGAGTCATGAATAACAAGAAATGATTTTCCATGATTATGTGTTCATGCCACAAAGTTTCAAGTTTTATGTTATGATTATGGGGATCTCATTTTCACTTCTATGATTTGTTCCATGTTAAGATATTATGATCTCTTTTGCAGGTTTTGATTTTCAAAAAGATATGATATGATTTTTATTTCCTTTATTTGCCCTTGCTGAGCATTTGAGCTCACCCTTTTATGTTTTCTTTTCCCCAGGTCAGGAAGATGGATATTAAGTAGAATATTCTTAAAGGGACCCTAGATATGATGAAATAAATGGGAGACATTGTAGAAGATTTATGAACCAGTTGTTTATGTTTCCCAGTTTCTAAAGACACTATACCTATACGGTCCTTTGTGGTTTTGTCATATGTTGTAATAAGTGTGCTTCAATTTTGAAGTATTAACAATGTATGTAATGTATGGGTCGTTATAGTTGGTATCAGAGGAAAGGTATAGTCAACCTTTGGAAACTAGGATGTGAAAGCCTTAGTAAGAACCCTAAGGATAAGTCTAAGAATAGAACACAATCTTAGTGTTTTAGAAATGGCCTTGAATAACCTAGGATAAGACCTTAAGCATGAAAATTTTATTCTTGAATTATGTGGTTTTCCTATTATAATTAGTGTTGCTCACACTATTCTTCTTGGTTTTAGTCAATGGCTGGAACCTGAAGGAATCGTGTTAATGCGGAATGCGATGGGCAATGCAATGATTGTCCCCCTGAGCAACCAAACGATATGGGAGCTGGAATGAAAAATCTTGTAGCCATGCTCACACAACATTCTCAAGCTATGAATCATGCAAGACTTCCAAACGAGCAAAGGAAGGAGCAACATTCTGTTGAATCCTTCATGAGGCAGCGTCCACCTTCTTTCAGCGGGTCTACTGATCCATCAGTTGCTGAACAATGGATTAGTACTACTGAAAAGATATTTTCAGTTCTTCAATGTTCTGAGCATGATAAAGTCATCCTAGCAGTGTATCGTTTGGAAAGAGATACTGATCAATGGTGGAATCTTATTAAGAATACGAGGCAAAGGGATGAAATTGAGTCTATGGAATGGGACGAGTTCAAGAACTTATTTTTCAATAAATACTTCCCTCGTATTCTCCGAACAAAGATGGAGAAAGAGTTCCTTGAACTGAAGCAAAGGGATGATGAATCTGTTGGTACCTATGAAGCAAATTTTACAAGACTTGCAAGGTACGCTTCTGGTATTATTATCCAACCTGAGAGTAAGATCGATCGATTCTTTAGTGGCTTAAAACCAAGTCTTCGAAGGGCGTTAGCCATAAGGGACTTCAATAGCTACGAGGAAATCGTTCGATGTGCTCTCAAAGTCGAGATGGAGATTGGAATAACCCATCAGTCACATGGGTTTGATAAGAAGAGGAAGATGGAATTCAAAGAAAAATCTAAAGAGCACACAGAAAAGAAGATGAACTTTCCCTTATGCTCAAAGTGTGGAAAGAAACATAGAGGGAGTTTTCTTAAAGGGACAAGTAAATGTTTTAAATGTGGAAAGGAAGGTCATCGGGCATTTGAATGCCGTGATAATGGGAAGAAGATGTCTAATGATGCAAACAAAGGAAGGGATACACAGAATGAATCTACTACACTTCAATGTTTCAAGTGCAAGGAGATGGGGAATTATGCCAATCAATGCCCAAATCCAAGGGTTGATGATGATGGTCGACGTCAACAAAATCTTAAGGCTAAAGACAAAGGAAAGTCACATACAATTTCTATCAGCGATGTGGAGTACGATAACGATGTGGTGAAAGGTACACTTACCATCCACTCTAAAGTAGCAAATGTTTTATTTGATTCTGGATCCACCCACTCTTTTATTTCTGAAAAATTTTCTAAGGGTATCACCATACTACCTCAACAATTAGATGTTGAGTTAGCTGTGACAACACCTAATGGCACAACAGTCGCATCAAAAGTTTATAATTCTTCTCTGATCGAAGTTTGTGGGAAAGTGCTTCCCGCAAATCTTGTGATACTTCCTTTAGTGGAATTTGATGTGATTCTTGTCATGGATTGGCTTTCTCTACATGGAGATCATATCAATTTCCAAAGAAGGGAAGTCACATTTCATATTCCAGATCAATCTACGATCGTCTATCAATGCAAGGATGAACATAACCTTCCAGTGGAAATTTCTTCCATCTTATGGGTATTGATTCCACTAAACGAAGGTTATTTATCTCAAATGGTTGGTGAGAAACTCAGGATTAAGAATATTCCCATTGTACAGAAGTTTGATGATGTCTTTCCGGAGGAATTACTGGGTCTTCCACCAAATCGTGAAGTTGAGTTTTCAATAGAACTCGTACCGGGTGCTTTGCCTATTTCAAAGACACCTTATAGAATGGCCCCAATTGAGTTGCAGGAATTGAAGAAGCAACTCCAAGAGAATCTTGATAAGGGATTCATATGCCCTAGTGCGTCACCATGGGGAGAACCTGTTCTATTTGTTAAGAAGAAAGATGGATCAATGAGACTCTGCATTGATTATCGAGAACTTAACAAGATCACTATCAAGAACAAATATCCTCTCCCACGCATTGATGACTTATTTGAGCAACTACGCATAGCTCAATACTTTTCCAAGATTGATCTTCGTTCAGGGTATCATCAATTAAGGGTCAAAAGGGAGGATATACCAAAGATGGCTTTCCGTACAAGGTATGGACACTATGAATTTATAGTGATGCCATTTGGTCTTACTAATGCCCTGCTATCTTCATGGATCTAATGAATAGAGTCTTTAGAGACTATCTTGATCAATTTGTGGTGGTCTTTATAGACGATATTCTTGTCTATTCAAAGAGAAAGGAAGAGCATGAAGATCACTTGAGAATTATATTGAAGACCCTGAGAAAGGAGAAGCTTTATGCCAAATTTACCAAGTGTGAATTTTGGATTCAGAAAGTTGCATTTTTGGGTCACATAATCTCAAAAGAGGGGATATCTGTGGATCCAGCAAAAACGGAGGTTATCGAAAGATGGTCGAGACCAACAGCAGTAACTGAGATCCGAAGTTTTCTTGGATTGGATGGATATTATCGACGTTTTGTAAAAGATTTTTCACGATTATCTAATCCACTCACCAAGTTGACTCGGAAAGGGGTTAAGTTTGTCTGGAAAGAGGAATGTGAAGAGAATTTCAAGGAGTTGAAAAGAAGGTTATCCAGTGCACCTGTGCTCACACTGCCTTGTAGTGGAGAAAGGTTTGTGATCTACAGTGATGAATCCAAGAACCGATTGGGGTGTGTTCTTATGAAAAATGATATGGTGATAGCTTATGCCTCACGACAGTTGAAAATCCATGAGCAAAATTACCCAACACATGATTTGGAGTTGGCTGCGGTAATCTTTGCATTAAAGATTTGGAGGCATTACCTTTATGGTGAAAGGTGTGATATTTATACTGATCATAAAAGTTTAAAGTATATTTTCACACAAAAGGAGCTGAATATGCGTCAAAGAAGATGGTTGGAGCTGATTAAGGATTATGACTGCTCAATCCATTACCACCCTGGGAAAGCAAACAAGGTGGCAGATGCATTAAGTCGACAAGACCATGCTAGTTTATCCATGATGAGGATCACAAAAGATCCAATATTTATGGATTTACAAAGGATGGATCTTGGAATTATAATGGAAGGGGAAAAATCTTATCTTTCTCAAATGAATGTTCAACCATCTATACATGTGAAGATTAAAGAGGCACAGAAAGAAGATGTCGAGTTACAAAAGAAGGTGAGAAATGTTCCTGAATTCAACCTTGATTGTGATGGGATAATAAAGTTCAGGAATCGGGTTTGTGTTCCTCCCATCCCCAAATTAAAGAAGGAGTTGCTGGATGAGGCTTATAGTTCTTCATTCTCTATTCATCCTGGAAGCATGAAGATGTATAGGGACCTGAAAGAGTACATCTGGTGGGATGGCATGAAAAGAGATGTTGCTGAATATGTCTCTCGATGCTTGGTTTGTCAACAAGTTAAAGCTGAGAGACAGAAGTCTAAGGGGATGTTACAACCATTACCCATACCCGAATGGAAATGGGAAAACATCACTATGGACTTTGTCACGGGACTTCCTAAAACATCCAAAGGCAATAATGCTATTTGGGTCATAGTTGATCGTCTTACAAAGTCTGCACACTTCATTGCTATTAGAGAGGATTTCTCTCTAGATCAGCTTGCCAGGATATATGTAAAGGAAGTGGTAAGATTGCATGGAGTACCACTTTCTATTATATCTGATCGGGATCCAAGATTTACCTCGAAGTTCTGGAGAAGTCTTCAGCATACTCTGGATACAGAGTTGAGTTTCAGCACTGCTTATCATCCTCAGACAGACGGTCAGTCTGAGAGAACAATTCAAACCCTAGAAGATATGTTGAGAGCTTGCTCTATGGATTTCAAAGGAGGTTGGGATCAACACCTACCTTTAGTGGAATTTTCATATAATAATAGATTTCACTCCAGTATTCAGATGGCTCCTTATGAAGCTCTCAATGGAAAGAAATGCAGGACTCCAACTTGCTGGGATGAAGTTGGGGAAAGAAAGCTATTAGGACCTGATCTCGTTGATGAAATGGTAGAAAAGGTCAGATCTATTCAACAACACATAAGAGCAGCTCAGAGTCGACAGAAAAGTTATGCCGACAACCGAAGAAAAGACCTAGAGTTTGAAGTGGGTGATAAAGTGTTCTTACGAATATCTCCCTGGAAGAGGGTTATGAGATTTGGAAAGAAGGGGAAGTTGAGCCCTTGATATATCGGTCCTTTCGAAATATTGGATCGTGTTGGGAAGGTAGCTTACCGATTGGAGCTTCCACCGAATCTCTCTCAAGTTCACGATGTGTTCCACGTATCTCTCCTGAGAAAGTACATACATGATCCTTCACATGTACTCAGCTCAGAAGTTGTACCGCTGGAGCAAGATCTTTTTTATGAAGAACAGCCGATAGAGATTCTGGATCGTAGCGAAAAAGTCCTACGAAACAAGACCACTCGATTGGTGAAAGTTTTATGGAGGAATCACCAACTTGAAGAAGCTACATGGGAGCTTGAGGATATAATGAGGGAGAAGTATCCTCATCTGTTTATTACAAAGTGATGAATTTCGAGGGCGAAATTCTTTTTAAGGGGGTAGAATGTAACACCTGAGACTTTTATGTTATATAAATCATCAAAGGAATATTTTTCTACACAACACTTGCTTGGCTTGCTTTACACGCAATCGCGACCTTCCTCGATAGCTTGCGTCGTACGCAATACCGAGTTTCACTAAACAACAATATGCTATTAAAACTAGCCGTTAGGAATAGTAATAACAACTTTTTGGAATTTTATAAATTTTATTTTTCAAAATGGACTTCATTTTTGGACTCAGAATATCGAAATTATCCTAGGGTGAAATTTTGGTATTTTTCTGAAAACTTTCAATTTTTTATGAATAGTGAAACCACTAAGTGGTAGGTTAAAAACTGAATTTTGCATAAAACTTAATTTTACCGCTTCTGTGAATGGAATTTCGAAAATCCGACAGACACGGTTGATATCAGTAAGTAAAATGTGGTTCAACAAGATAAAAATAATTTTTTGGTGAATAGTAACTTTTTACTTTTTTTACCGCGGTTAATAGTAAATAGGGTAACTAAGGGTAAATATGATATTAATATTACCCTAAAAAATGTCCTAATTCTATTGGACAAGTGTAATTCGACCAAAAACAAACTCAGGAATAACATATGACCATTTAGGCCCACTTGGATTAGATTAGGACATTTATTATTAATTTATTTAAAGAAGGGTTAAAATAGTTAAAATCAAAGTTTAATAAGTAAATCATTTTTAATATGGGGTTATACATAAGATAAATTCGACTATAAATATTCATTAGAAAGCTAAAAAGATTTCCTACATAATGGTATTTTATTTATAATTTTTATACATTAAATAATTTAATTTATTTATGACACAATTATGATGCAGTAATTATCTTATTTATGAAATATTGACATAATTGATGTTATAAACACCAAAGTAAATGTAATTTGAGACTTTTTATGAATTCCACTAATTTTATAGGTTACTATGATATATTAGTGTTGATTTAATCAACTTGGTTTGAACATATAATTCTGTTATGACTTTCACAAAAATCATATATCAAATAGTGTCAAAATTGACACAAAATAGTTTTTAAATCACATATTATATTATTAATTGTTATTTTATTCTTAAAAATCTAAGGTTCGGACAAATGACTTAGATAAGGATATATATATTAATAATAAACAATTTGGGGTTCGTTTGGCATGTTATAGTAAGTATATTAACCATATAGTGAAAGAAAACGAAAAGACACGGTAAAAGTTAAATTATTTAACTTAGAGTTAAATCTAATTGATAAGGTTAAAATAATACCCTAAACTTGTCTAAATCCTATTGGTTGATAGGATTTCGACCCATCCCCACTTTATCTTAGAAATAATACCCTTTGGAACCATTATAAACCGATTTTGACTTTAATATAAAATAATATTTTGAGATATTCCTAAGGTGCCCCTCTCCTCCCTTATAAAAGGGCACCTCCTCCCCCTCCTCCTCACACCAAATTGAGCACTCAAGCTCGGCCAACCCCTGCCATTTTCTCTTCTACACTTCCCTAGAATAATCCTAGAGGTCCTGGCCTTCTTCAAAGACCAATCTTAGTTCTCTAAGTTGAGGATTCAAAGAGGCGTTCCAAAGAAAAGGTAATATCCGTTATCGATCTTTTCAATTTCTTTCTTCTTCAACTTCTTCTTCTTTAGTTGTTTCATGATAAAGTAATAACATAAGTATTACTTACATACTTATATGTTATTATAAATATGAAACAACCCTAATTCACCTTCTATCCATCCTACGGAAAAATGAAATCACCACGCGTGCGTACGTACGGAATACCGTCTCCACGCCGTGGTGTAATCTATTTTCCACCACCACCTTACAAGGATGGGTATAATGGTGTAATGAGTAATTATTTATGATTATTATAAAGTAATATTGATACTGAAATAATATACATATACTCCAATACAATTCCACGATCATAGGAATGATATCATCACTCGTGCGTACGTACGGAATACCGTCTCCACGATGTGATGCGACTCGTTCTACATGATCATCATTACATAGTAATTATATAAATGAATTGAATGAATAAATATGATATATGTTACACTAATACCATTCTGGATATAAGGTATCTATAACCTTAAAAGAAGAATAAGAATGTATTCTGCAAAACACGCATAAGAACAAAAGGCAATAAAGACCCGAGTAACAAGTAACAATGAAATATTACTAACAAGAAGCTAAGAATATGACCATATATGATATCATATCAATATGTATGATTCTGGAATAAGTCAATAACATTATTTAAACCATTATACAGGATCTTAGGACACGTACAAAGCAAATCGGACCTAAGGTAAGGGAAATATCACAATCTCATTTTTATCCGAGATTGTTTATTCGTAAGTATTTACTGGGGTGTATTTTATCATCCACATCCATGTTTGATAAATATTTAATATTATTTCCATCCACCTACAATTTTTTAAATCCATTTTTACCCTTCGGTGAGTTTTTAGTAATATGTATGAAAGGAATCTTTTGTCGTTTTTCATACGAGGTACTTTTTGACTTTTCCGACAAAAGTATGAAGAATGTATTTTTTTAACTTATACGGCATGAATGGATTTCTAAAACATTATTTCCAAGAAGCTTCCTTTACAAGTATTCAAGTTTATTTTTAATCAACTTCTTTTAGTTTAAAATTGTATGACATGTTAAGAAAGGAAAAGTGTTTTTGAAGAAGAAAGGATATTTTCCTCAAGAATGGAGTTCAAGTGTTTTATCAAAATTATTTTCCATCTAAGATAATAAAGGGTTTTGTTTTTATCCCTATTATTACATCGATTTGATCATGTTGTGATGGAATTATTTTTATGAATTCCTTTATCTTATATTAATTGATTTATGATGTCATGATGTTTCAAGAATCCCATTTTTGTTACATGTGTTATGCGATGATGTATGATTATGTGGAACACATAAGAAAGGATTCATTATAAGATGGGTGGGACCTATATCTCCCTCCAATGAATTGGGTAAAGATTTTATATCTCATGAGATAGACAGGGCTGGAACGGTAGGTTATATCGGTTCAGTGAAACAGGACTGAAACGAGGGTTACTCGATTCAGAAAGGGACTTTGTCCACTAAGATAGTCTTGGCAATGAGTCATGACTAACAATAAATGATTTTCCATGATTATGTGTGCATGAAACAATGTTTCAAGTTTTATGTTATGATTATGGGGATCTCATTTTCACTTCTATGATTTGTTCCATGTTAAGATATTATGATCTCTTTTGCAGGTTTTGATTTTCAAAAAGATATGATATGATTTTTATTTCCTTTATTTGCCCTTGCTGAGCATTTGAGCTCACCCTTTTATGTTTTCTTTTCCCCAGGTCAGGAAGATGGATATTAAGTAGAATATGCTTAAAGGGACCCTAGATATGATGAAATAAACGGGAGACACTGTAGAAGATTTATGAACCAGTTGTTTATGTTTCCCAGTTTCTAAAGACACTATACCTATACGGTCCTTTGTGGTTTTGTCATATGTTGTAATAAGTGTGCTTCAATTTTGAAGTATTAACAATGTATGTAAAGTATGGGTCGTTATATGAGGAGAGACAGATAAAGTGACATAAAGGGTGGAAGTTCATCAAGCACTTTCTCGGTCAGCCTTATATGGAATGGATAAAGAGGATGGGATCAATCCACACTTGGCTGCGCTTTCTCTGTGCTTGAGGGGTGGATGCTCAATGCCATCATTATATGGTCCAAAAATATATTGCCGAGAAGCTTCATGAGAGAAGCTGACACTCCATCGTTTCCCAGTGTCGGGAGGTGTCAGGGAGTACCCAAGCATTCCTAAAGGCTGAACAAGAGGCCCAATGCCTTGAAGAACAGGTGAAGGAAAAGGAGATATTCATTGAAAACTATTCTGAACTTGGGGAGAAGTTGAGGGCCCAGCTGGCAGATTCCCAAGAGAAACTAGTTTAAGGGGTCACCAAATAACCAGACATCAAACTGAATAGGTGCGAGCATAGGCTAGGGTCAGGGGACTACGCTCTGTAGTTGCGGATGAAGAGAGAGTCCTCAGGGGGTGGGAAGCAATCCTAGAGGCTACCAACCAAAAGGTAGCGGTGCTGGAATAATCCATCCATGAAGCTAACCCTTAAGGGCCCTATTTTGGCCAAACTCAAAAACTCATTTCTCCTTACTGCTTCTTATTCTAAGCTACATGTATGGATAAATTTATTTTCTTGTTCGTTTGTTTTAACGCATTCAACCACAATCCCAAAATAAATCGAAATCCATTTTCAAGCTCGCTTGGGACACACCCAATGTGAGAAACAAGAGATGTTCGTACTATTACTTCGTTTGATTATGGGAGCATCATTCAAGCTTTGGGTTTTCGAGATTCAAATGGCCAATCCAGATTCTCGAGAAGAGAAGAGGGAGTTCCGATTAAAGGAATAGGGCCTCAAAACAATCTACATGTCTTCTTCCTACATTGCACTAGTGCATGAGAGATGTAACGCTGGGGGAATTAGAAACATTCCGAACATAGGGGAATGGAAAATTTAAATCACATTACCCCAGATTCAGAACATTGTTGCGGTGGCGTGACAATAAAGGATAACTGTTGACTGTGTTCGAAACACAATATTGATATTGTATTAGCCTGAACCGGGGATTACAAATGAGGGTCTACCACTGAACATGTCTAAAACACGAAACATGACTCAGAATTTTGCCCATTAGTCTTCCGGAATGTTGGCCCAGGATAGTAGGAAATCCATAGGCCGAGTATCCATATTGCTAGGGTTCCCTTTAGACGTGAAAGAGAACGGGGGTCCGAATAAGGGGCATGAAAAGCGTGGAATGTGGAGTGATGGTTGGTTCAAATTGAATACAACACTCTTGAAATTACACCACTGTGGTGGAAGAACATTAGATGGGTGTATCAGTCTGATCATGGATCTTTCCTTCTTTTAGACAGGACCTCTCTGGAGAGGGAGTCGTCGCTTCCCAATGTCATCATGCGGAATCCTGAACTTGTTCAGGGCACAACTACAGTGACATGGTTTCCCACAAGGGGTCAGGCCCAGGGGGCCGTAAATGAGGAGGAATATGACTGATGATTCCTAGGGCTGGACCTGAGGTGAAATTCCTGGGTGTCTCTACATATCCCATATGGAAGGGAATCAATCCATATGTAGTTCTAAGAGAGGTATTAGTTTATGGAATTAGATCTCGGACCAAGGTTCGATAAGGACTGCAAAGGAAACATGGTATGTTGATGATGAAACACGACGTGAAAGAGGACCTAGAGTCCAGATTACTATGTGTTTCTTGGGGAAGTGTTTAGGTTAAGGGACTGAACATGAAAGTTAGGTTGGGCCCATGGGGAAGTGCTCAGGCATTCCTACGTATCTCATGAGAATGATAATCAAGCCGTACATAGTTCTAAGGGGTGGCACCATAAGGTACCAATGCCTGGGAAAAAAGGGGCGTGCAGGTGTGTCCCTCACACAAAAGAAGTGGTATTTGATGTATCTTGTTTTTACTTTAATGTGAATGGTTTTTTTTGTGAAGATACAGGACTAGGATAGAAAGTCCTGGCATCGCCATAAGAATCCAGCCATGTACAGGCATTGAAAAATTGTATGGCGTGTGACTGATACCAAAAATGATGTCCCCTTGAGTGAGGAAATCATGATGCAGTTCAATTTTTAATCATTTAGCTTGGATGATAATGTCACAGTCTAGGTTTATGTGATGGGACAAGGCGTGCATTTCAACGTCATATGGCACAGACATAGTAGAGACAAGGCTGAAGGGGGAATGAGCATGGTGCGATAAAACATACCCAACGTGAATGAGTACATAATACCATACCACACCATATGTGATTTCGAGAAAGAAATATCGGGCCAAATGGCCAAAATAGAGGTGAGAGGGTAAGGGGCGGGAGAAACTAGGTCCCAATTGAGCTGGACCCGAAAACGAGACGTCTGGGTGTTCCTACATATCTCGTGAGGATGGGAATCAAGTCACACATGGTTATAAAATAGATCTTAGTTTATGGTCTTATATCTCGGACCATGGAGAAGGGAAGTCGGTGCGGAGCCCCAAATGATCCCTTTACCATGGATTTGTCCTCCTAACATGCAAATGCACACTGAGGGATAGTGTCAAGAGTGTCAAAATTCAACTTGGGAAAGATGGGGTGGACAATGATGTGAATCATGTAACCAAAATTCAGGGCTTAACGGGGTTAGCGTGAATATGGAGGATGATTTTTGATCGTGTTCTAAATACAGCATCCATACCGCGTTAGCCTGTAATGAGGACAAACAAACGAGCATCGATCACTGACCATATTCGCAACGTAGGAATTCTATCGATTTGATGTCTGAAACCCTCGAGGATTTTGGTATGTGATGGTAGGAGATCCCTTAGGCCTTGATTCCATGCAATTTGGGGGTCTCTTAGAGTGTGGAAGATTATGGAAGCACAAATGAAGGGGAACATGAAGCCTGAAAAATGGGAGAAAGCATGTCCAGATAAAATTAGACACTCTAAACGCTGAACTAGAGTACTCTCAAATAGAATGTTGAATCACAAAATAGGGTCTAGGACGGTGCTCAACTTTAGAGTAA
Source organism: Viscum album (assembly GCA_963277665.1). Taxonomy (NCBI): domain Eukaryota; kingdom Viridiplantae; phylum Streptophyta; class Magnoliopsida; order Santalales; family Viscaceae; genus Viscum; species Viscum album. The sequence continues at coordinate 295,304,923 of OY728139.1, forward strand.
CCAATTTTAAGGGATGAGTATAGAATATGGGGATAGGGAACTCTCAGGATGGAGAGGTACGTGGCCTGGTCATTACAAACCTAGCGTGAATGAGGACATAGTATCATACCACACCATATACTCCCCTCTCATGGAAAGGGTAGCCCAAGGGGCCAAGGTGAAAGGGTGATTTCTAGGAGATGGGGCTAGACCCAAAGTCTAGACATTTGGGCGGTCCTACATATCCCATGAGGATAGAAATAAAGCCACATATAGTTCTTGAAGAGAGTAATTTGTAGGTTATCGTCATATAGTAAGGACGTAAATGGCTAAGATACCCCACATACAGGGGGCGTACAGCGAGGAAAATAACCTGATGTGAATGAGGACATAATCTCATACCACTCCATACAATCTGGGCAAGAACTTGGGTCAAGGCCTGAGAAGGCCAAGGGGCGAGAAACGGCTGGGGGCATGAGGCTGGGCCTCAGTCGCAAAGGCCCGACCAGTTTGCAGTTTAACGTCTTGCAGTGAGGATGAAGAAAGGGGTAAGATACCCCAAACATGGGATTTGTATGACACAGTGAGGTACCCAATGTGAATGAGGACATAATCCCATACCACACCGTACAATCCCATAAAAGAGAGCCTGGGACGGGGGCCCTAAACTAGGCACGTGAAGCACAACCTGGCCTGTGCTCGCAGTATGGATGATAAATGAAGGGAATGATGTCTCAAGGGGATATGTGTGGCATGAAGAAATAGTCTTACATGAATGAGGACATAATTCCACTCCACACCACACAACCCTAAATGAGAACTTGGGCCAGGGGCCAGAAAGGGCCAAGGGGCCGATAAAGTCCAAGGGGCATGAGGCTGGGAGTCTCGAAAAATGGTTTCCATACGACCTCTTATGCGATTACCGCCTCATCACAGATCCTAATCCCATGTGAGCAGTGCTCGGTGTGGGAAAAAAGGAGCAGGATTCGTCTCTCCCTGCTATAGAGGGGTCTAGTAGATGGCATCACTTGAGGGGAGTTCATCGCTTGGATATACAATGTGGTAGAATGAACCACTGCACTTGATGTTTTGGAAATCATGGGGTGGTCCAAAAGACAAAGGATATTTGTTGACCATATTCAAAACATAGAATGCTTATAGTGACCTTGAATGGGAATAACAAATGATCATTGACCGCTGAACCTATTCACAACGCGGGACTTGTATCAATTTGTTACTCAACATTGTCGAGGGAATTGGCACAAAGTGGTAGGAGAGCCCTTGGGCCTAACATCCCTGCCGTTTGGGGGCCCTTCTGGATGGGAAGGATGATGGAGTCCCAACCAAAGGAGTGGGTGAAGCAAAGTTATACCCATACATTTTAAAGTCATGCAGGGTGGTGAAAGAGGTGGACACCTCTGGGGAGTGGGATATATGGAGGAATCGAGATGATCTCGACGTCTATTGAGGAAAAAAACTACACCACACCACATGTCCTGACCTGAGGGGAGATTATGGCATTTGGGTTGGGCCAACAGATGAAATATCCGGGCATTACTACGTATCCCATGCAGATGGGAATGAAGCCATATGTAGTTCTTGAGGGACAAGCAGTTTATCATCGTGTGCTGTGGATGTGGGAGGATAGAAGAACGAAGAGTGGCCACATGGTGTGATCGTCACAATCCTAGCATGATTGGGCCTTATTAATCCTACACCATACAGATATAAGGATCATCCAAGAGAACTATTCACAGGGGGATAGTCAAAGAGAAGAGTTTGGCGGATGGGCTCAAGAAGAAACGCTTGAGTATTCCTACGTATCCCATGAATATGGGAATCAAGCCACACATAGTTCTAAAGATTCATTTTAAATTCTTTAAGGATGACATACAATTTATCTTCATTTAGGATGAAGTAGTTTAGGGTCATGCGGGATCGTCATGCAGTTTAGTTTCTTGCGGGACCTGATAGTTTAGGGTCATGCAATACCATCAAGCAGTTTAGGGTCATGTGGGACCATCCATTTTAGGATCGTGCAGGACCATAAAGTTTATGGTCATGCAGGACCAAAGGGATCATGAAAAGAAATTCTTGAGGAATTTGGCATTGGTGGGAGGAGTTATATGCACACAATCCATGGTCACCAGGAAGTATGCACCATTGGGTTAAACCCTATAAATTATGTACGGTACTACCCATTTGGGCTCCCACATGGGTGGTTTCCTACTAGAGATCATTGGTGTATGGAGGTTCATTACCAAGTCGCCTTGCAGGAAATAGCAGAGGCTAACCTTCTTGTTGAAGTCTTTAACTATCTTATACTGATGCCTTTCCAGATTTTGTAGGGCACAAAGCCTATTCTCATCAAGTGCTTCCAATTCATCCAGACGAATTTTGGCTACCTTATTTGGCTCTTGTTGGTCATAGACCACTGTGCGTAACGAAGTCAGCTGGATCTCGATGGGAAAGAGGGCCTCAGCTTCGTACACTAGGGAATATGACGTCACCTAGGTGGAATTTGGAGTAGTCTTCCAATTTTCCCAGAGGTCATTGGGAAGATTGTCTGGCCAACTCTTCTTATTCGATGCAACCATTTTCTAAAAAATGTTAGAGGGGGTTTTGTTGAATGCTTCGATCTTTCCATTTACCTACGTGTGATAGTATGAGGTACGGTTCGAATGGATGTTGTACTTGGTGTACAATTTCTTCATCTCTGTTGCTCGGAAGTTCGTGACGTTATCATTGAGGACATTGTGAGGGAAACCAAACTGGTAGATGATATTGGAGCTCATGAAGTCGACGATAGAATGGGCCTTGACCTAATTGACCAAAAATGCTTCTGCCCATTTGGAAAAGAAATCTGTGGCGGTCAGGATGAACCCGCACTGATGAGCTGTCGTCAGTGGATATGGTCCCACCACATCGAGTCCCCGCACCGCAAACAACCAAGATTACATGGTTGAGTGGAGAGGTTCTTGTGGAAAATGTCTAAAATTAGCATGAATTTGGAACACTTGACATCTCTTGGAGAACTCTATGCAATCATGGATCATGGAGGGCCAGAATACCCCAGTCTCCGGATCTGATGGGACAGCTTCAGCCCAGTTTGGTGAGCCCCACATGAACCGATGTGAACCTCCTACAGGACATGAGAAATCTAGACTCCTTTGATGAAACATAAGAGAATACCATCAAACTCATGCATTTAGAGGATCTTCTCAACACTGGGACCACCTTAGAGGGTAAACTGCAGCACACAACATCAGATTCACTCGTGCTTGGCCCGATCAGCCAGAAGGTAACCGTTTTGGAGATACTCGAAAAATGGGGCTCTTCAGTCATTGGTCGTTTCAAACACTGCATCTGACGAACCTGGGGGTCCAGACATGGAGGATCTGGTGGTAAGATGGCTTACTCATAGGTCGTCGTCATCATCTGGGGTGACAGGAGTAATTACTCTCCGATGTGCCACATGTATAATCATATCATTATGCTCGAGTTCTGCAGGTGATGAAGCCAGGCCGACCTAGGCATCGGCTCAACCATTCTAAGATTTTGGGATATGAGTAACTTCCAGCCGAGATAGAAACTGGGCCATTAGCTGGAGGGTTCACTCCAACAATGGTATGAGCTCTGGATTTCTAACAACGTAGTCACTGTTGATTTTCTTGATGACTAGTTTGGACTCCCTTTTCACATGAAAATGGGGCACATTGATCTCGAGGTCCAACACGAGGACAGTGATAAGAGCATGATAGTCTACCTCATTTTTGGTGCACCCTTCCGACAGTAGGAATCAATATAGAAGGATGGCTTGTGACGTGGTAATAAAGACAATACCTTGGCCTACCCTGTTGGGCCTGGATTCATTGAACCTCCTGCTAGTGGGGCTCTAGGAAGCACCATAAAAGGGCTTCTTCAAACATGGGATGGCATGATCTATAGAGATTATTGCCTCTTCGGGAAAATTCAGGTCTAGGGACTGGTCCACGAGGGTTGGATGGGTAGCTAAGAAATCTTCCAATGCTTGTTCCTTGATAGCCTTCTAAGGCACAAACCTGATGTCGAACTGCTGGAGGATTGCTTCCCTCCGTGCTAGGAGGCTGGTAAACATGGGGCGGTTCAGAATGTATTTTAGTGGGTGTACCCGAGACACCAGTTGTACCTCATGGTGTTGCAAGTATTGATTCAATTTATGTACTATGAATACCAGCGCAAGGCAGCTCTTTTTGATGGGGGGGTATCTTGTCTCTGTGTCGAGGATCATGCGGCTGAGGTAGTATAGGTTGTTTTCCTTCCCCTCATTGTTCTTCTAGGTGAAGAGGGAACTGAGAGATCGTTCCAAGGTAGTAACGTACAGGATCCATGGCTTTCCCGAGATGAGTTGCTTCAGGACCAGAGGCTGGAGTAGGTACAGCTTGATTTCCTCGAACGTGGTCTGGCACTCTTCGTCCCTTTTGTTGGCAGATCCTTTCTTCATGAGCTGAGATAATGGCTTACACTAGTCATCCAGATTTGCAATGAATCGGTGTATATAGGCTGAGTGGCCTTGGAACGTCGAATCTCCCAAATATTTCTCAGGGGAGGCATATAAATGATGGCCTTGATCTTCTCTGGGTCGATCTCGATGCCCCGGTACCTGAAAAAAAAGCCATGAAAGATCCCAGAGGTGACCCTGAAGGCACACATAATGGGTTCATCTTAATGTGGTAGGAACAGAGGAAACCAAACAATTTCTCAAGGTCCTTGAGATGGTCCTAGCACTGACGATATTTGACCACCAGATTGTCCACATAGCATTCAACCAATGTCTTGAAGATTGGCTTGAATTTGCAGTGCATGGCCCGCAGATAGGTGGCACCTGCATTTTTTAAGCCGAAGGGCACAACTTGGAAAAAGAAAGTACCGTGGGGAACCCTTAATGATGTGGACTCCTCATCCTTGAGGGACATTCAGATCTAGTTGTATCCGGAGTAACCATACATGAAGAAGGGGGCTTGGAATCCAGTTGTAGCATCGATCAACAATTCCATCACAAGAAGGGGAAAATCATCCTTCAGACAGTGACGATTGAGATTGCGGAAGTCGATGAAGACTCTGATCTGTCCATTATTCTTCCTGACTTGAACAATGTTGGCTAGAAACATGGGGTACTGGACATCCTTGATGAAGTTGGCTCTGATGAGATTTTCAACTTCGGCCTTGACCTTGGTACCGTGAGAAGGGTGCATCTTTCTGATAGGATTCTTGAACCTGTGATGATTTGCAGGGAGACCGAGGTGTTGGAAGGCTACCTGAGGATCTAGTCCTGGCATATGGTCATTGCTCCAGGAGAATAAATCACGATGTTGCTTCAAGAAATCTATGTACTGCTTCTGCTTCTCGAGGGACAGGGAAACACTGATCAATGTGGATCTCAAGTCTACCTCACTACCAAGGTTCACCTGTACTAGTTTATCGACCGTGATGGAGATGCCTTCTTCAAAGGTGGGGGGTGGGGGGAGCATCCTCAAAATACTCTTCTTAGCTTATAGAGGAGGGATCCCCAATGGGAGAAGCTTCCTTGGGGTCAGCAGATCCCGACGGGAGGTTGGTACCATCCTGGGTAGTAGTGGACAACTTATCAAGAGATTCACGTGTTGTTGAAACCATAGCAATGAAGGCAGTCAATCTAATCCCATTGGTACTTCGGACCAATGGGCCATGTTCGATGATATCAAAGAAATACTGGTGTGTCGGCTTGAGCCAGTTAATTCTGGCCCAGCTAAATAGACACATATGACGCACTGTCGTTTCCATGGGGCGGACATCTCGATACCATATGAGGGTAGGAAGCTCTGGGATCACATGATCCTATTTTTTTAGGAGTACGATGTGATCTTCCACCATCTCTTAGACATGGTCATATTCTTTCATCTTGTACAAAAGACAACAAAATATTACCCCATTTCTGGGGTTGTGGCCTCCAATCAATGGATTGGGAAGACGTAGGTGTCATCCAATCCTGCCCAGGGGTCAGTTTCAACTGTGATGGGTTCGACCTCACAAGCCTAAATCTACTTATCCTTGATCTTATAGAATTCAGCATCCAGGTAGCGGGCTTCACAAGGGGAGAAAGTAGATTCATCCGCTTAGAGTATGTCTACTTAACCATTATGTAAGTATGTGAGGAACTGGTGATATGAGGAGAGGACCACCATATGTAGGTGGAAACATGGTTTTCCCATTAATGCATTGTACACAGTGTCATAGGAGACAACCATGAATTCAGTGCTGGCAACTAGGCTACCGAACTGGGTCTTCAAACAGATCTTCCCGGTCGGGGTCTGCTCGGTCCTTTCGTATCCCTGGATCCTTATGTCGGAGGGAGTCACATTATCTTCGGATAACCCTAGATTCCATAGTGACTGCGTTGGGATAAGGTTAATCTTGGAGTCAATGTCAACAAGAAAGCGGCGAACCTCCACGCCATTAAATTGGTCGGTGATGTACAGTGGGATGATGTACCCTGGTATGGGAGAGCCTTCGTCTTCTCTAGAGAATGAAATGATGTCCTAACATTTAGCATCCTCGAACGCTTCAGCATGAAAAGCTTCAGCAGCTGGTACCTTCGTCTCAAACTGGAGGGGGGTTCTTAAAACCTCAGTGAGGGCCTCACGCAAATCTGAAGATAGGCGAAGGGACTTGAGGATGGAAAGCCTCACTGGGATGCTGGAAAGGTTCTTGAGGACAACATATTTCCATTCCACGTGTGAACATTTTCTTGCAGGAGGCCGCTCTGTGATAGGAGGCATGGCGGGCCCTGCCAGATGGACTTGCGGCTGGCTGGTGCTGGGCACATCTTGCCACTCACTAGTCGAATCCTAGAGAGTAGCTACTGGAGGAGGACCATATGACTAAGATCGGCCTATATTAGGGTGAGGCTGGTCACGGTATGGCCGTGTTAGCTCTGCCTGATCCTGTAGCACAAACGGTGGTAAAGATGGGCCCGTCGACAATGGATGAAGAGGTTGTGCGTGCTGAGCTCTGTGTTGGGCCTGCTGTCTGGTCATAGTGGAATGCATGGCCTGGCTGGAGGTGCCAACTGAGGTGTCGTGATAACCCATATGGCCGCAACTCCGCAGATGTGGGTGTCAGCTGGAGATGTTGGGGAGGTTCGTCGGGCACTCCCAGTCGTCGAGAGTTTTGTAGGAGTTTACCAACACTACGGTGTTGATGGAATCATACCCTTGACAATCAGTTGAAAATTAATCCACTACTGGGCGAATTCTGGGAGGAATCCCCATCTCATGGGGGATTAAGTTGCCAATAGTATGGGATGACGATGGAATCAGCGGGGAACATTGCATTACCTTGCGCTACCGATGCTTGTTCTACTAGGAAGAGGCCAGCTGAGATGATGATGCAAAAGTGGTGGCTGTGGATTCTGAAGGCTCCGACTAATTCAGGCCTGCACAGATGATACCATGGGTTAGGGAAACCATTTTGTGAGCCATCCAGTCATCATACTTCTGATACCCGTGATTGGAAACCTGCTGCAACTCGCCTTCGTTGTCGCTTTCGCTATCCATCCTAAGGAAACACCCGCCACATGTGTCGGGGCCGCCCCAGCCTGACTATGTTGATATAAACCTGGTCTTGAAGCTATTATTTAAATACATAGAACTGCTTGAGGGTATTCTATAGGTTTTTGTGATAGTGGAAGTAGTTGGGGGGATCAGTGAGGTTCACCTCCTCTGGCCTTCTGCAATAAGTCAAAAGCACGATCCCTTGTTCCAGGGAACTTCTGAAATAGCCAGGGACCCGATTCTCGTTGAATGAGTAGGTCTAGATTCTTCTTTCTTGGAAGGGGGCCCTTAGGGACTGGTCCTGACGAGGAGCTGAGGAGCCTATCGAAGAGGCGGATCATGGTTTTCCCGCCTCGGTGGTGGAAGCGCATTACGTGGGGGCACATGCCGATTCTGAGGAGGACGCTGCTGGGCTGGAGGTTGCGCCTGTGGTGGCGGGCTTCTATGAGGTTGCGGTGGTGGATCCACTCGTAATAACTCCATCTGTATGGGGGCCTCTATTTGGGCCTCTACAGCGGGCTCGGCTAGGAAAACCCTTCTCTTGGGAATTACGGGAAGCATCAGACATGTTTGGAAGGCCTGTTGTAGAGCTTTCTCTAAGCTCTGGGCCATATCAGAGAAGTCTCGAAACCCTCCAAGGTAGTTATGGGTGATCAGAGAGGGAAATAGTTCCATCTTGACGTTCCCTACGCACATCAATAGTAATTTATCATGATTCAGTGGCATGTCAAGTTAGTGTGTGAGCCCTTTCAACCGGGCAATAAAGTATGAGACTCGCTCATCAAGCCTTTGTTTTCACTTGAAGAGGTCTGTGATGCTGGTTTTCCATGCGGTGGACCTGAACTTGTAAAGGAATTTCCTGCGATGGTCCTCCCAGCTGGTTACGGATCCGACAGGGAGCAAGCTGTACCAAACGAATTCTGGCCCCTCTAATGTCTAAACAAAACAGTAGATCTTGGCAACCTCCTGCTGTGCTGGAGTCCCTAACATGGGCCCACACCTTGAGTTGATGTGGGCTAGGTGCTGTGGTGGGTCCAACGTCCCATTAATGGGGGAGAAGGTGGGATTCTCAAAACCCGATGGTGCTGGAATATCATCCACCAATACAGGATATGGCTTTCCATCAGGCGGGATCGCCACCTGTCACGTTTCTAACACCTCCAGGTGAGTGATGAGTTCCACAATAGGATCATCTGGGTGGGGTTCCAATCATGAAGGGGATCCCTAACAACAAGTGCGTTCGTGGGTTCTTGAACGTAGTAAACAGGTTCAGTGGCTCATGGAGCGGCTGGCGGCATGACCCTCGGGGCGGCTGGGGGAGCCTGAGCTGGGTCCCTCGGATTGTCACGCCGTTCGGGAGGGTTTGGAGAGACATACCGTGACCTATTTCTGTGAGCTCTGGCCTTGACCCTGTATGCATGGGAAACATGATTAGGGTTTCCTAGACATAGCTCACCGAGGGGGAGTTGTTCCTACCCCTACTATACTGGTCTAGGATTGTCGTAGTCCGGTCGTCTCTATGCATCACGTTCAGCCAAGAGGTTATTGACCATCTTCTTTTGATCGGCATGTTTTCGGTACAATTTGGCCTTCTCACGGTCTTCCTTCGTCTTCTACACTGAGGCATATGGGTCGGAGTGCTTGGAATCTCTCATGTGCTCTTTCCCCTTACCAAAATTATAGTTGAGTACCAATGCCTCGGTGGGTGTAGGGAGATCAAGTAAGTTCCTCTGTTGACACGTAATCCTTTCCGATGGGTCCAATAGTGGTGGAATTCCCTCGGGGGGGGGGGGGGGGTAAGTATCCATCGAGAAGCTCCAGCTCATCCTCCTCGTCCACTATCTCAGCTATGTTGACTGTGACCCTTCCTGGTGTCATATCCTTGATATCACCTAGCGAGTCGGGCTGACGCCAGATAAGACTGAAGAGGAGGGAATAATACTTCCCCCAACCAGTAATTTTCACGTGGGGGTACCCTCCTTGATAATTTTGGAGAGTATCCCGATACTCTGAGTGCATTGAAATTGGAGGGCCTTATGATGACCTTGCGAATCAGGGTGATAGGCCACACGGAGTGCGGCCAAATCAATGAGACAAAATTGCTCGCTGATGTCTTTGAAATTCAATTGACACCTGGGATAAACCACTCACTGATGACGAAGACTAAAATGTGTTGCCCAGTGGGTGCAGTGGAAACACTCAACTTCATCTGGGGTGAGGGAATCCGGTATGCAGAAATTCAGTGCTACCACGAGCCAAAACTTCTCGAGAAAGTGGTGCACTGCGAGGATGTTCCATAAGCTCCTTGGCTCATACACATGGTATGTACCTTGATTTCCCCATCCATTAACTAGGGGTGGTTGAGGAAGTTTCAGCGGTACTGAGCCATACCGCTAGGACAGAAGGCAGGATGATTGAGAGTATGGTGAACGGGCTGACTGGCCGCCGAATCTTGGGATATCCTCCAAAGAGTAAAGTGACCTAGCCACCACATCACGATAAGTCATAATGACAGCCGCATTTCCTGACTCAGAGGCTAGGGCTACTGGTGATAGGTCGTGTTTCTTCTCACCCTCCATCGGTCCCTAGAATAGTTCTCCGTGATCTCTTGTTGAGGTAGAGAGTGCTTCCGGTGATGATGGTGGTGATTTCACGACTGTAACCTATAGGGTCGCTAGATTTTCATCATCTTGGATATACCTACGGATGGAGGCAGGGATCCAATGGACCTCACATCCCGAGAGCACCAGGCTGATGCACCTCATCCTTACCCTAACACTTGACTCGGATGAGCGAGAGGAGGGTTCTCGCGCTGAGTCACACTCAGCCTCAGAGTCTAAAAAGAGGAATGGTATGATCTCTTTCCGGACCTCCCTATAATTCCTTTTATGGCAGTGACGACCCACCTTCTAACCCCTGGATGGCTCTTCGGGATATGGAATATTTCTAACAAAAGGTCCTTCAGGTGCACTGGTGCTGAGGTGGAGAGGGTTTCCACCTGAGAAAGCCGGTTTGTGAGGAGAAACAGGAAACATGTCCATGGGGACATGGGTAGGACCTCCATGTGTAGTGCTGGAGTGTGAAAGACCTCTGATGTAACTAGAAGAATCATGGGGAGGACCTCCACGCTTGTTTTATCGGGCGACCTCAGTAAGAGGATGGTCTTTGTACCGGTCCAGCTGAACACGGGTAGGACCCCCGTGCTCAGTACAGGTGGAGCAGGGATGGCCTTCAACCCTCTGGTTGATGAGTTGAGGAGGAACTTCACCAGCTGGTAAGAGGACATGGGGAGGATCCCCATGTTGAAGATAGATCGGATGGGAAATGTCCCTACACCGGTGGTCGGGGCAGGAGGAATGACTCCATACCCAGTGCAATGGGCATTTGAGATGCTTCTGTGCCGAGTATCACCGCAGCGGGGAAAACCTTCAGTCGAATTGTGGGTGGCATAGGGTGGACCTCCATCCCGAGCCTCAAAGTGGGGGAGGCCCGCGTTCTCTATGGTAGTGGTACGAGGAGGACCTCGGTACTTGATGGCATTACTGTGGGTTAGCTCATGGAGACCACTGCTCGTGATAGTGACCAAGAGAGTCGACCCAGCCTGCCCGTGGGGAGGTTGGGGCCTTGATCTTTATTGGGATTATAAGTTACCCTACTCAATGTACACAGGGTACTGATGATATGCATCGGCGATGGCTCGGGCCACAGTAGCTGTCGACATTGACGCCCCTTGGCAGGGGTCCTCCTTAGCTTGCACCGGGTGCTGGAGTCTAGTCGGATGAACTAGGCCCTGTGGTGTAGGTACATATCTTACCTTATCCTCTTCTTGCAAGACCGAGCAGCGGTGCTGACGCGGCCTGATGAGATCCCTCGCTGGGAGCCCCTAAAACGGGACTCTGACCAGGTTGGTCCGGATATCTCCTACCTCGTCATCTTAAGGAAGGGAGTCATCAAAGAACTCTAGGGATAGGCTCCCGAAACGGTTGTATTTCGGGGGTGGGGATCAATGGATCCGTACGCGGCCCTCGGAGGTGGCGTTGACGGCGAGGCACAGACCCCTCAATGTCTAGGAGGGCCATATCCCGCATAGGGATGACTCCATCCTCCTCATAACGGCACACGAGGTCATTGATCACCCTATGATGGATGACCTCGGAAGGGGAGATTGGGCGTGGGTGCCCCATGATCACATATGTAGAGGCCATCGTGGAATAGGTGAAGCCACATGGGACGACTATGTGGGAGCTGCCCCTACCCATGTGTTGATGGGCAGGCGGTGATCGCATCCCTGGAGTAGCAACATGATTCCTGAGAGCAGGGAGATCAATTCATCAGTGCTGAAAGAAAAAGGAATCGATGACCAATGCCCCAATTCCTTCCCTTCTTCCATTGCAGGTAAGAGGGATCCACGCTAACAACATCTCTGAAGAGGATGTCCAACATTCTACTACCCCAAAATCTAGTGAGTTTCATGCCAGGCCCGCTATTTTCCTGGAGGGACCCAGTGCCAGATAACTGGATCTGGTGACACCCAAGTCCCTAGATGCCTTGAACACTACTAATCTCCATTTTGAGGAGAAGAACTTCATTTTGGGTTCACCATTTCTGTTTTTTAAGATTTTTTCAGGGTGTGCGCATCCGTCTGTAGAGGATGCACATCTGTTGCCCCACATTCCAACTTCTCAAAGGCGGCCATCATCCTTTACTTTCTCTGGGATGTTTTCTCCTTGATCGAAATGAGATGATGGGATGTCGGTTCTTCCTTCCTTGGATTCCTCCTTAGAACTCGTCACCTAGTCCGGGTCTCCCTTACAGATTTAATACGTTGTTCGTGAATATCTTCCTAGTGCCATATCTTCATGGACACCAGTTAATTACACTGATTCTGTCGGGACATTTGAAGGGGTCCGGTTAGGGCAGAAACCTTCTGTCAGGGGAGTAGTCACGTTGGGCATCACCGGCATGTCTGGGTGCCAGTAAACTGGCGCGTCTGTCTTTTGTCCCTTATTTTAGGGCTTCTCTGTCACGACTCGACCCTACCTGGGATCGCGCCACAACTACCCCAGTCCTGCCTCCATAGGCCAGGGGCTGGCGACCATCGCCGAAGGCACAATAACTCGGGGAGGCCTTTGCCTAAGTACCTGTACAAACACACGCAACAAACTCAATGCAATAGTGTAGAGTAAAAGTAAATAAAAGCAAAGTAAAGGGAAACTACTATATATAAAACACAATGTGCATCGACATCTAAAAGTACAAAGTAAAGTGCTGAAAAGGAAGAAAGGGAAAACACGCGCCCAACCAGAAAAGGTGCCACAACCCGGCAATAGGTAAACCAAAAGGAAACAACTGACAGGTATCCCACCTGGAACCCGGCCATGACCACAGCAAGCGGTCCAAGCTCCCATGCTCCTACGCTCCACTGAAGTCACACTCCACCTGCCCGTCGTTTGCAATGGAACACCAAGTGCGGGAAAAGCCCTAGCATGGGTGAGTATAAAAATACTCAGTAGGATACCCTGAAGGCTCGAGGGAGCAAAAAAAGGAGGTACCGAAGGGTGAGCAGTAGAGGGAACATGGAAAAAGTAAGGGAGTACAACTAAAAGTGCATTAAAGAGTCCATCTCAACCCAACATGAGAAAGGAAGTAGACTCGTCTAGGCACAAGGAGCTGGAAACGGTGAGAAGATGAACTTCCTGTCGAGTCTTCGCCACCTATAGCAGGAGAGTAGACTCGTCCAACTTCGAGAAGATAGACACGGAAAGCACGTGGCATACCCCACGCGTCTTCGCCTCTCCTAAAAGGAGAGAAACCAAACCCATGAAGTGGGTACTGGAACATGGTATATACAAAACCATATGCTCTGTCAAGAAGCCCAAACAAGATCGTAAGGGGATCTCCATCCCATAGCTCAGCCCAAGAAAAAGAGTAGCCAATAGTCCCAGGAGTAACACCATCATCGATGCCCAGCATCCCGCACGTCTGCCCTGAACCACAAGCCAAGGGGCTCAATCATCGCACCTTGACACTATCTGCTTTGGGCGGCACTGACTCACCCGCACGGTTTTAGATTGCGTAACAAGAATGTGTCTCGTTGGGGAAAGTGCCCCTCGAACATGAGAGTTCTAGGGAAAGTCAAACCACACCTCGTCACTGCCCTGTAGTCGAGAGGTCTCCTCAAAGTCGAAGCCTGACACAACACTGACCCATATAACCAAGGGTCCCGCTCCGGTAATCACGGATGAAAGCCACAGGCTAGCCTAGTAAAAAGGACTGATCCTCGAATGTCAACGAGTGTCCCACTGCCTAGCCCTTCTGGAGGGTAATTCATAACTAGATATCGGGTGACCCACTGCCCAACCCTGCTGGAGGGTAAACCCTAATATATCCTCTGGGGACCCACTACCCAACCCTGCTGGAGGGTAGACCATAATAAGATACTGTGTGACCCACTGCCCAGCTCTACTAGAGGGTAAACCATAAGACGTCATTAGGCGACCCACTACCCAGCCCCGCTGGAGGGTAGACCATAACACATCATCAGGCGACCCACTGCCCAGCCCTGCTGGAGGGTAGACTTGGAATAAGTCGATAGGCGACCCACTGCCCAGCCGTGCTAGAGGGTAGACCTGGAACTAGACGAAGGGCGACCCACTACCTAGCCCCGCTGGAGGGTAGACCCAAAGAGGTCGTCGGGTGATCCACTGTCCAACCTCTGCTGGAGGGTAGACCCTAATAGCGTCGGGTAACCCACTGCACAATCTCTACTAGAGGGTAAACCCTAGAAGTCAGTGAGCAACCCACTGCCCAACCCTGTTGGAGGGTAAACCCGAAGAATTCGATGAGTAACCCACTGCCCAGCCCCGCTGGAGGGTATAACTCAGAACTGCTCTAGCCATCTCTACTAGAGGGTACAACACTGGACAACCAATCATGGAGTGGGCATCGCACAACCACCCAACTACAGATCAACTCACCCAAAAGAAGTTCAGCGCCTGCTCCATCACTGGGTGTCACTGGCCAATCCATCGAGAATGAAACCAGGGGAAGACCACTCAACCCTGCTGGTCAAACAAACACACAGAAGGACCCTCTACGTCGCGAGAGGTCAAAGCACGCAAATCAGAACACGACACACACATGGGGCCCACACAACATGTGGCCCCATCTCAACCCCAATTGAATGCACCAACATTCTCAGGTATGAACAACCACATGTACCTCCAAGAATTTCCGTATACTCTTAGAGTATATCGCAGTCTCAGCCCAAGGGCCATCATGCACACAGCACCCAATGTCAACGCGAAGGCGTGACGTAACATCTCTAACTCAAAGGCTCAGGAACAGACAACCACATCTTGTGAACCATTTATATCACTCTCCCAAGAGTGTGCGATCACACGCAAAGGGTCCGTTACAAATATGGTGAGAAGAACCGCCATCAGAGCGTCTTTCATGCTTCCACATTTAATAAGATCGCGTATAAGGCTCCGCTCAACCAAACGGATCACACCGTTGTAATCCTCATGGAAACACACGCGAGATTGACTACTTACTCGCCGGAAATGGTCAACCGGTAAAAAAGGGTACTATTCACCATAACCAAACCCGTGTAGGGCCCACCCGAAGATCCCGAAACTGAACCAACAGATCACTCCACTACGATCCCCTCGGAAAAACACACCGGATTGAGTACTCAATCGCCCAAAACGGACACCCGGTGAAATGGGTACTATTCACGGTAGCCGGGTCGGGTGGGACCCACACCACGTCCCCGAAAAAGGTCGGGCGAACTACACCATCGCAATGCTCTCGAAAAAGCACGTCAAATTTGACTGCTTACTTGCGTGGAACGGGTATCCGGAGAAAAAGATGCATTCCGGCGCACCGCACATGAGCGGTGCTTCGTGGGACCCGCAACCCTGTCTCGAAATGCAACGAACGGATCACACCGTTGCGATCCTCTCGAAAAAGTACACAAGTTCAACTAATCACATGTCTGAAACGGACACCCGGTGATAAAGATGGAAATCAAAGTCAACTCCCGAAACGGCCCACATGGGGCCCGCACCATCGTGCGGAATTATAGCGGGCAGATTGCACCATTGCAATCCCCTCGGAAAAACATCCAGGATCGACTGCTCGCATGCCCCGAACGGACGTCCGATGAAAAAGTCGTTAAACGCTGCCCGCAGCTCAAAGACGGGCCATGGGGCCCACGCCACAAATCCAGCTTCAATGCTCGGAACCACCTTGGAATCCTCCGCCTCGACGCCAGGGTTCCAACGCCACTGACGGCGCTTAAATCGGATGTCAGACGCGTCTGCTCCATCCAAAACAAGCTCCCCCAGAAAAACGACAAACCACCTAAAGAAGTGTCGCACCTCTGAGCCCCTCGTTTCGGGAATTACAATTCCTCAAAACCATCTCAAAATACTCGTCTTAACTCAAGGAACGCATCGCCGCTGACGGCGCATGAATCCGACACCCGAGCTGCATTTTAGAGGCGTTTTAAAGTTTTTTTCGGACCGTAGGGTGGGTCGGGCCGGTTCGGTCGGCCCACTCACTGCCTGAGCCGAGCCGTGCCATCCGGACGGGCTGATTTCCCACGGGACCCGCAAGGCGCGAGTCCCTTGTCTGCTGGCCGGGGTCACGAAGACCCCGGGTCTGCGTGTCGCGACGACCGGCCGAAGTCGTTCTTCCTCCGCGCTCCGAGCCCCACGGCGCCTGCAGCCGACAACCGCCGCACGCCCACGCTCCCCTGCCGCTCCGCCGAGGCCAGCCTCGCCGCCGTCACCTGGAAAAGGAGCCGTCGCCGCCAAGAGGGGCCGCCGCCGCCACAGCCTTCCTCCGCCGCTCCTCGGACCGCCGGAAAAACCAAGAACCTGCAAACTTCACCGGGAGTTTGCGAACACGTCGGGACTCAGATTTTAAATCCGAAAATTCCATTGAGAAGCTCTGGATGAATACTACACAAATAAGGTCTTTGATCGATGTTTTGACAGGGAAGGGACAATGAAAATAGAGCTCAAAGTAGGTGCGAGAAATTAAAAACGAAACGCACGATCCTACCTCGTGGGCGTTGCCCGGAGCTTCACCGCCGAACCGTCGCCTTGCCGGAGCTGCCTCGCCGGAGGTGGAGGAGGAGAGGGAGAGGAGGGGCTGCCAGGGGGGAAGGGGAAGGAGAAGAGGGAGGGGGTGAGTTAAGCGTTTAAATAGAAAACACTTAACCACCCACCCGTCGCCCCGAACCTAAACCCTCAGTAGGGTCGAGGTTAAGCCTCCCCTAGGGTAAACACCACCTCCCGAGCACAACGGCGGTCTCGGAATTCTAATCTGAGACCCCGTTCAAAAGTTATAAAACATAGCGCATGAGGCCGCCAAATTACGAAAATGCCCCTGGGGCCATTTTTTACAGACGGGCCGTGCCCGCAAAACTTACACCCCTCCTAGGGTAAACGGCACTCTCCGAACTCAAAGCTGCCCTCAATTTTCCAATACGAGCCACCGTTTAAGAGATACTTGCGCTTCAGCATTAAACGAATATATTAATTAATTAATTTATCCGTTTAACATTCCAGAAGCGGGTGAGGGGTCCAAACGTCCTGCGCCGACATGTTTTATGTCGTTCCTAGGGTAAACACCCCATTCTCAACCCATCCGTACACTCGGATCTCTGATCCGGATTACAGTTTAGGACTTATCGCATTTATTTTGCATTTCTAGTGTGAATGCACTGAAAATTTAATTTCAGCCACTCCGGGGCTCTGAATCACACGCCGTCTGAAGGCGCTGCTCTGGAATATCATCATGAATATTCCAAAGTCTTTCACAGAAAAAAACGGGTTCTTACATCATTCCCCCCTTCAAGAGTTTCATCCCCGAGAAGAAAAACTAGGGAGCAATGTAGGGTACTAAGTTCACACCTGGATTTCCCGTACCCAGAAGAACCCACACACAGCTCTGCGTCACCGCATACAGACCAAAGGATTGATCTGTTCACGCTAACCCTTGCTGGCGTCGTCCACCCACTCTAGACATTGGGGTTAGGTCAAGGTGGTAGGGCATCTTGCCATCCCTTCGCACGGTCTCAAACGGACCAAAGGACCTTGGGGTAACTCACCTCCCCGATCAAACCTCTACGTCGCACGCCGCGACTGGAATCACTGATCACGCCTGAAAAAAGGCCCGGTGATTCCCTCCTTCAGAATATCCATATGGTGAAACACCCAAGGATATCTGGTCACGCAAGGTTCCACGGTCGATGCTCTCTTACACACTCAAAAGGCGAAGGAGTCAACACCATCGACTAAAGAAAAAGGTGTCACGCCTCTTTCCTTACCAACACAGGGTTACACCCGACGCCCTGCGTCACCCTGGTAACACCTCAAACAAGGAGCAGGGAGAAAATACATTCACACACAGAGCCTAACAATTATACTGTAAAAATTAGAAGAGTCGCAAGGGGTACCTATCACCATCCCATGCTCTGTAGGATCGTAGACATCCAATGCTCGCGGCTATCCGTGGTCCCAACCGTCAGCTCTCGGAGCCTGACGTTGACCGCCTAGTGGTGATGGGGAGATCTCGTAAGGTCGTCCGACACTACCAGATCCTCCCGCTCCTCTACTAGCACCACCTCTCAAGGTCCCACTCCGATCATGGTGCTGCATCTGCCATGGTGGTGCGCCTGCTGCCTGCCCGAAGCTCCCAGCAACTCATGTCGGGCAATCTCGTGCCATGTGACCTCACCCGTCACAAGCATAGCACTGACTCTCTCTGGTCTACACTGGTTCCCTCCGACGCCACTGTGGTGTACGACCACACCCCTGAGTCCAGTTGTCAGTAAGCCACCTGTGTCGAGGTTCTGCTTGCCGATGCCCACTAGCTGCGGTAGAAGTCTCGGCTCCAACGTGCTTGCTGCCACCGCCAACACTAGAACGCGAAAGGAATCCCTCTTTCACCAGCGCTTGCTCTAGCACCCTGGCATATGTGGAAATTCCCAAGGTCACTATGACAGCACAAATCTCTCGGCGGAGACCCTGCTCAAACTTACGTGCTCGGAGGTCATCGTCACGGACCAAGTCTAGGTAAAAGCGTGCACGGTCTGCAAAACTAGTCGAGTACTCGGCCCCCGTCATCACTCCCTGCTGAAACTGCAGGATATCATGAATCCAAATGGAGTGCAAGCAGGAGGGGAAAAACTGCTCATGGAATAACAACCCAATGTTGCTCCACGAAAGCGACTACTTGTCAAGAAACCGAGTCACCAGACTCCACCAACGCCAAGCTGATCCACGAAAAAGGCTGGCCGCCAAAGCCAATCTCTGATCTGTCGGCGTCTGCACAAGCCAAAAAGGCAAACCACTGCCTCGAGCCAAACCTCTGCTGCCTGAGGGTCTGGCTCACCACTGAACCTCAGCGGTCCCAGCTGCTGGAACTCACGGAGCGCGCTCAACCTTGCTCTCAAGATCAGCCTGCTCTGCTGAAACTGCCTGCTGCTCAACATGTGGGGGTGCTGCTACTAACCCACCCTGAGAAAGGGGCTCGCATGATGGGTCCTAGACTGTGGCCTCATAGCTCACAGGGTCGTCGTCACGAACCAAAGCTGGTATCCTGGATGGCTATCTTCGCATAGACATCCTAAATATTATCAAGGAGTGCCGCAGTCAAATGAGAAAATATGTATATACCGATAAAAACAACGATGGGGAGCTGACTAAAGAAGGACAGTCAAAGACTCAATCCTATGTGATGCACAAACAAATTTCCCCTGTAACAAGTGTCTCAGCTTTCCAAGTCGACAAGCGAGTTATCAAGGTCCTGGTGAATGGATATGTCGACCGCCGCACCATCACTGGACTCCCTGGCCTGAGAGCCGCTCTCGGGACACATTAACACTGTTTCCCTATATCCCAACCAATTCCTCTTTTAGGGACATCTGCACAACTTCCCAAGGAACGAACCACCTCTGATACCACCTTTTCACGACCCGACCCTACCCAGGCTCGAGCCGCAACTACCCCAGGCCCGCCTTTATAGGCCAGGGGCTGGCGACCAGCGCCGAAGGCACAATAACACGGGGAGGCCTTTGCCTAAGTACCTGTACACACACACGCAGAAAACTCAATGCAACAGTGCAAAGTGAAAGTAAAGAGAAGAAAAATAAAGGGAAAATGCTATATATAAACCACAATGTGAATCGACCTCTAACAGTAAAAAGTACAGTGCTGAAAAGGAAAAAGGGGAAAACACGCACCCAATCAGAAAAGGTGCCACAACCTGGCAAGAGGTAAAAAATTGGAAACAGCTGATGGGTCTCCCACCTAGAACCCGACCACGACCACCGCACGCGGTCCAAGCTCCCAAGCTCCTACGCTCTACTGAAGCCACGCTCCACCTGTCCGTCGTCTGCAAGGGCACACCAAGTGCGGGCAAATCCCAAGCAGGGGTGAGTATAAAAATACTCAGTAGGATACCCCGAAGTCTCGAGGGAGAAACAAAAGGAGGTACCGAATGGTGAGTAGTAGAGAGAACAGGGAAAAAGTAAGGGAGTACAACTAAAAGTGCAGTAAAGAGTCCAACTCAACCCAATAAGAGAAAGGAAGTAGACTCATCCAGGAACAAGGAGATGGAAACGGGGAGAATATGAACTTCCCGTCGAGTCTTCGTCACCAATAGAAGGAGATTAGACTCATCCAACTACGAGAATCAAGAAACGGAAAGCACGTGGCATACCCCGCGCGTCTTGGCCTCTCCTAGAAGGAGAGCAACCAAACCCAAGAAGTGGGTACGAGAACATGGTATATAAAAAACCATATGCTCTGTCAAGAAGCCCAAACAAGATCGTAAGGGGAACTTCGTCCCGTAGCTCAGCCCAAGAAAAAGAGTAGCCAACAGTCCCAGGAGTAACACCATCATCGATGCCCAGCATCTCGCACGTCTTCCCTGAACCGCAAGCCAAGTGTCTCAATCACCGCACCTTGACACTATCCTCTTTGGGCGGCACTGACTCGCTCGCACGGTTTTAGATTGCGTCACAAGAACATGTCTCGGTGGGGAAAGTGCCCCTAGAACTTGAGAGTTCTAGGGAAAGTCAAACCACACCTCGTCACTGCCCTGCAGTCGAGAGGTCTCCTCATAGTCGAAGTCCAACACAACACTGACCCATATAACCAAGGGTCCCGCTTCGGTAATCACGGAGGAAAGCCACAGGCTATCCTAGTAAAATGGGCTGAGCAGGGAATGTCGACGAGTGTCCCACTGCCCAGCCCTGCAGGAGGGTAATTCATAACTAGATATCGGGTGACCCACTGCCCAACCCTGCTGGAGGCTAAACCCTAATACATCCTCCGGCGAACCACTGCCCAGCCCTACTGGAGGGTAGACCATAATAAGATACTTGGTGACCCACTGCCCAGCCCTGCTGGAGGGTAAACCATAAGACGTCATCAGGCGACCCACTGCCCAGCCCCACTGGAGGGTAGACCATAACACATCATCAGGAGACCCACTGCCCAGCCCCGCTGGAGGGTAGACCTGGAATAAGTCGACAGGCGACCCACTGCCCAGCCGTGCTGGAAGGTAGACCTGGAACTAGACGATGAGTGACCCACTGCCAAGCCCCGCTGGAGGGTAGACCCTAAGAGGTTGTCGGGTGAACCACTGCCCAGCCTCTGCTGGAGGGTAGACCCTAATAGCATCGGGAAACCCACTTCCTAGTCTCTACTGGAGGGTAAACCCTAGAAGTCAGTGAGCAACCCACTGCCCTGCCCTACTAGAGGGTAACCCCGAAGAAGTCGATGAGTAACCCACTGCCCAGCCCCGTTGGAGGGTAGAACTCAGAACTACTCTAGCCATCTCTACTTGAGGGTACAACACTGGCCAACCAAACACAGAGTGGGCATCGCGCAACCACCCAACTCTAGATCAACTCACCCAAAAGAAGTTCAACGCCAGCTCCATCACTGGGTGTCACTGACCGATCCATCGAGAATGAAACCAGGGGGAGACCACTCAACCCTGTTGGTCAAACAAACACACAGAATGACCCTCTACGTCGCGAGAGGTCAAAGCACGCAAAGCAGAACATGGCATGCACATGGGGCCCACACAACGTGTGGCCCCATATCAACCCCAACTGAACGCACCAACGTTCTCAGGTATGAACAACCAAATGTACCTCCAAGAATTTCCGTATACTCTCAGAGTATAACGCAGTCTCAGCACAAGGTCCATCATGCACACAACACCCAACGTCACCGCGAAGGCGTGACGTAACATCTCCAACTCAAAGGCCCAGGCACGTCCAACCACATCTTGTGAACCATTTATATCACTCTCCCAAGAGTGCAAGATCACACGCCAAGGGTCCGTTACAAACATGGCGAGAAGAACCGCCATCATAGCATCTTTCATTCTTCCACATTTAATAAGATCGCGTATAAGGCTCCACACAACCAAACAGATCACACTGTTGTAATACTCGCGGAAAAAACACACGAGATAGACTACTTACTCGCCTGAAACGGTCATCCGGTGAAAAAGGGTACTATTCACCGTACCCAAACCCGTGTGGGGCCCACCCCAATATCCCGAAACTGAACCAACGGATCACACCACTTTGATCCCCTCGAAAAAACACACAGGATTGAGTACTCAATCGCCCAAAATGGACACCCGATGAAAAGGGTACTATTCACTATAGCCGGGTCGGTTGGGACCCATACCACATCCCGGAAAAAGGTCGGGCAAACTGCACCATCGCAATGCTCTCGAAAAAAGCACGTCAAATTGACTGCTTACTTGCGTGGAACGGGTATCCGGAGAAAAATATGCATTCCGGCGCACCGCACACGAGCGGTGCTTCATGGGACCCGCAACCCGGTCCCGAAACGCAATGAACAGATCGCACCGTTGCGATCCT
Source organism: Viscum album (assembly GCA_963277665.1). NCBI lineage: Eukaryota > Viridiplantae > Streptophyta > Magnoliopsida > Santalales > Viscaceae > Viscum > Viscum album. The sequence goes on from OY728139.1 coordinate 295,327,399, forward strand.
CTCGAAAAAGTACACAAGTTCAACTAATCACTTGTCCGAAATGGACACCCGGTGATAAAGCTGGAAATCACCGTCAACTCCTGAAACGGCCCCCGTGGGGCACGCACCATCGTGCGGAATTATAGCGGGTGGATTGCACCGTTGCAATCCCCTCGGAAAAACATCCAAGATCGACTGCTCGCACGCCCCGAACAGACGTCCGACAAAAAAGTCGCTAAACACTGCCCGCAGCTCAAAGACGGGCCGTGGGGCCCAGGCTTCAAATCCAACATCAATGCTCGGAACCACCCTGAAAACCTCCGCCTCGACGCCAGGGTTCCAACGCCACTGACGACACTTAAATAAGACATCAGACGCATCCGCGCCGTCCAAAACAAGCTCCCCCGGAAAAATGAAAAACCACGTAAAGAAGTTTCACGCCTCTGAGCCCCTCGTTTCAGGAATTACAATTTCCCAAACCAACTCAAAATACTCGGATTAACTGAAGGAACGCGTCCCGCTGACAGTGTGCGAATCCGACACCCGAGCTGCCTTTTAGAGGCGTTTTAAAGTTTTTTTTGGACCGTAGGGTGGGCCGGGCCGGTTCTGCAGGCCCGCGCCATCCGGACTGGCTGAGCCGGTCCGGCTAATTTCCCATGGGACCCGCAAGGCGCGGGTCCCTTGTCTGCTGCCCGGGGTCACAAAGACCCCGGGTCTAAGTGTCGTGATGACCGGCTGAAGCCGGAGTTCCTCCGCGCCCCGCGGCGCCTGCAGCCGACAAACGCCGCACACCCATCCTCCCCTGCCACTCCACCGAGGCCAGCCTCGCCGCCATCGCCTGGAAAAGGAGTCGCTGCCGCCAAGAGGGGCTGCCGCCGCCACAGCCTTCCTCCACCGCTCCTCAGACAGCCAGATAAACCAAGAACCCGAAAACTGCGCCCGGAGTTTGCGAACACGTCGGGACTCGGATTTTAAATCTGAAAATTCCATTGAGAAGCTCAGGATAAATACTACGCAAATAAGGGATTTGATCAAATTCTGACAGGGAAGGGACAATGAAAATAGAGTTCAAAGTAGGTGCGAGAAATTAAAAACAAAACGCACGATCCTACCTCGTGGGCATTGCCCGGAGCATCGCCGCCGAACCGCCGCCTTGCTGGAGCTGCCTCGCCGGAGGTGGAGGAGGAGAGGGAGAGTAGGGGCTGCTAGGGGGAAGGGGAAGGAGAAGAGGGAGGGGGTGAGTTAAGCATTTAAATAGAAAACGCTTAACCACCCGCCCGTCGGCCCGAACCCGAACCCTCAGGAGGGTCGAGGTTAAGCCTCCCCTAGAGTAAACACTACCTCCCAAGCACAACGGCGGTCTCAGAATTTTAATCCGAGACCCCGTTGAAAAGTTATAAAACTTAGCGCCTGAGGCCGCCAAATTATGAAAATGCCCCTAGGGCCATTTTTCACAGACGGGCCGCGCCCGCAAAACTTACATCCCTCCTAGGGTAAAAAGCACGCTCCGAACTCAACGGTTCCCTCGATTTTCCAATCTGAGCCACCGTTTAAGAGATACCTGTGCTTCGACATTAAATGAATAAATCAATTAATTAATTTATCCGTTTAACATTTCAGAGGCGGGCGAGGGGTCCAATCTTCCCGCGCCGACAAGTTTTATGTCGTTCCTAGGGTAAACACCCCATTTCGGACCCATATTAACACTCGGATCTCTGATCCGGATCACCGTTTAGGAGTTATTGCATTTATTTTGCGTTTCCAGTGTGAACGCACTAAAAATTTAATTCCGGCCACTCCGGGGCTTGGAATCGCACGCCGTCTGAAGGAGCTGCTATGGAATATCATCAAGAATATTCCAAAGTCTTTCACAGCAAAAACCGGGTTCTTACATTCTCGAGGGCACAGAATACCAAGGAATCCCACATCGAACGTGAGGAATAATATGCCATGGGCATGTATCTATGGTTTTCCTCATCTTCCCATGTTTAACATGGGGTTTTTCGCAAGTTTAACATCCAGCGAAGATGGGTCGGACTGATTAGAACACTGACTAGAGTGGATCAGATGGGTGCAAACCCTGGAGGGAACACTGATGTTGTGGCCAACATATGGCTGACTTCCCGGTCACTATTGAGGGTAATGGGTAATGATATGGAATGATTTAACCAGGATGTGGTGGCCTGGATAAGAATCAGGAAGAATGATGGATGAATGAAGTGGAGGGGGAATGAAATAGAACCATCACAAGGGCGACAATGAAGTTTGGATTGAGCCTCGAAGAGACTTCCTATGTATCCCTGTTTCAGGGAATCAAAGTCTACATAGTTCGGTGAACGTGGTTCATCTTGACAATGGCTTACCAGTAGTTGGAGTTCCAATATCTTACCTCTGAATTTAGAGATAATGACTTAACACTTAAAGAGGCTGGAAACGACTTACCGCTGAATGGGGAAAAAAACGTGGAATACAATTTAACGTTATGTAGGATGGGGGTAGAACGATGGGAAGTGGGAGAGACCATTCGTTGTTGGGATTGAACCTCAGGGGAGGCTTCCTATGTACCCCTCCTTGTCAAGGATCAAATTCCACATAGTTCGGGTATGGGCAGGAGTCGGTGAACCGACGTGAACAAGGACCTGGGGTCCAGGGTGATGGTTGGCTTCGACCTCAGGGAGGCTTCCTAAGTACCTTTCCTTGGGAAAGATCAAAGGTCTCGTAGTTCAGGGGTGGATTTTTGTGCAACGGATTACCACTGACTGGGGAAGAAACGACTTACAACTAATTGGGGTCCACAGTTTAACGTCATGCGGGATGGGGGAAAACTGACGTGAATATGGTTAGAGCGACTGAATATTGGGCTTGAACCTCAGGGAGGCTTTCTACGTACCTTTCCTTGGAAAAGATCAAATTACTCATAGTTTGGGTTATAGGTGGGCATTTGGGGGTTACGCTCTGAGGCGGCCCAAGGTGTTGGTGAACCGACCTGAATGGGGTCAGAGCGACCAATGGGTGGTGGGTTGAACCTCGTGGAGGCTTTCTACATACCTTGGCTTATCCAGGATCAATGAATTTGTAGTTCATGGTTATGGGGGCATGGTGCACTGATGTGAAGATGGTCGGGAACAAGGGACGGTGGTGGGATTGAACCTCACTAAGGCTTCCTACATACCTTTCATTGGAAAAGATCAAAGTCCTCGTAGTTCAGATTGTGTGGGGCTTATACTCCAGGAAACCTAGGGTGTTGGTGAACCAATGTGAAGATGCTCAGGACCAATGTATATTGGTCTTGAACCTTAGGTAGGCTTCGTACATACCTTGCCTTGTCAAGGATCAAAGACCTCATAGTTCATGTATGTTTGGGGCTTACACTCTAGGCTGCCCAGATTGGATGTCATGGTTGATGCCCACTATAATCCCACATGAGTCATGCTCGGTGTGAGAAACAAGAGGCATAAAAGGCCTGATGATCAGGTCACGAAAGTTGTGTCCATGGGAAGTGGAGTGGCTCTTACACATGATCACATCCCAAAGAGGAAACAAGGGATTACATGTGATCGTAGACCAAAGAGAGAAAGATTTGGACTTACTCCAGGATGGAGGCCCAATGGTGACAAAGCCCAGTGGGAGAGGGATTCGATACAAAAGAATGGAGGGGTTCGGTGTCTATCCCCCTGGTCCTTGGGACTGAAGAAAAAGGATGAGTAGGGATGATACCTTCTGTAAGAAGAGATGGGGCTTACACAGAGATGGTCTCCCTTTCCCACAGATAGACGCCGCTCCGATAAAGATTATCTCATTCCATGCGAGGAATGATTTAACTCCCATGGAGACCAGTGGGCATGTATAATGTACAAGGTTGGGGCACCACACTTATGATGCTTGGGGTGATGTCACATTTTAACGTCATGTGCTGATGATGATGGTTCTTGGTAGTTTAACGTCTTTCAGCTCAGAAGAGGTGGATTCACTCTGCACCCGAGGACATACATAATCGGTACCCTCTACACCATGGTGAATAGAGGGGACATGAAATGCTGTGGCTAGGGGGTGTTATGGAGCGAACCATTGGGGGGTCCACTTAGCGTGGATATGTGAAGAAACAATACCCGTTAGCATGCATATGCTAAATAGCCTGAGGTGAAGCAATGCAATGGGCAGTATCGTCCAAGGGACTATGAAGTTACTTCGGGCGAACCTAGGAGGTAGCACGGTAAAAGATTATATGGAGAAGGTGCTTTGGGCGTGGTGGGCACCTGAAAATGATGCCCGGAGGAGGGACATCACAAGCACACAAGGGAAGGCTTGTGCACAAAAGGTACAGTTGTGTGAAAAACGGTGGGGCTAGCGTGTAATTGAGGTGTGCACACGAAATAAGCCACGACAGAACGCAATTGTGGTGCGCATACGAAATAGGCCAGGTCGGGGTGCAAATGAGCGGCGTGTGTGAAAAAGGTCATGGCAGACTGCAAAAGGAATTGCGCTCGCAAAAATGGCCGGGGTGGCATGAAAAAGGAATTGCATGTTGAAGAATTGATTGCACGCAATTAGAAGGAAGTGCGCGCAAAGGAAGGGGATCTAGGGGTTTTGGACGATGATCAAGCCCAAGTGGTCTCTCGCAAAGGCGGACCCCCGGGCGACCTGGCGTGAAAAATTCTTTACCTAAGAGGGATATTTTAATTTCATGAGAGGTGTTTTGCGCTAGAGAGATGGTTCAGATTATTTCACCAGAAGTCGAAGAGGTGACCTTCTATTTATAGATGCTTGGGGTCGCAGATCCGCACAGAAAAGAAGACTGCACGAAATCTATTGGGCGTCGGTGTCGGCTGCATGTAAATTCAACTGCGCGGTGAGCGGTGGCACATAAATTTATTCACCCGCATGGAAAGATCTCACACAACATGGAGTTCTTCACGCGGGATATTTTTTTCGCGCACCATGGAATTTTTTTCGCGCGGGCCCTCTAGGCCCCCCATAATTGATCACTGGTTCCAAATATGGCTGCTCCTTGTCATTCCTAAACCTTCTTCATCCCTTGAGAATTTTTTGGCATCTAAAACTATGTACATTATTTTTGTTTAAATAATGTGCATCCATTTTATTATTGTTACTTTGTAGGTATCTTTTAATGTACAAATAATATTTTTAGTTAATATTCAACTAAGAAATCTATTTTGATGAATTAATGGATTTTTGAATTAAATAATATTTTAATAAAATATTATTATATATAAATTTCTTTTTATTAAATATAAATGATCTTATAATGTTATGAATGCAATCATACATTTATTTTGTTTTGAAAGGTGTTTTTGTCAAAAGCCATGAATTTTCAGTAAATGTTAGTTTTTATTTTAAAAGTAAAAAATTCACATATTTATAAAATTATTTAGATAAAATGAAAATTATTTTTGGAATCCAAACGTCGAAATTAACCAATGGTGAATTTTTCATAATTTTCTGAGACAGTCGAGTTTTTTTGCTAAAAAATAAATACCGTTTAAAAATATAATGTGTTTTATGACATCATAAAGAACCAATAGTGATGTAATAAAATATTAGAAACATTATTTTCGACCAATATATGTTTTAACATTAAAATAATGTGATTTTGGGTTTGATTTATATATTTTTCAAAGCTTTAGTGGACCCTTAAAGGCTTCAAAAACATTTTGTCTTTTTAAATTCTTTTCTATGAGAGTGTGAATCACCTCCACATAAGAAACCCTGTTATTTTAAGAAGTACGGCCACTGGCCTTTTAAAAAATTATTTTCCACTCCCCTTTGGAAAAAACCATGGGAAAACCTGAGTTTGGTTTGTAGTTTTGATTAGTTTAATGTGAGGTGTCCCAAACCTAAATAATAATGAATTCCCACTCCTTTCCTATATAAACCCACCCAAGATCCTACTTCATCGTCACTAAATCCTTCTGAGTTCAACCAACCCATGCCCTCCTCTCTCTATAATCCTCCCAAGGTTCCCCAAGCTCCAATGAAGCCTCTATCAAGCCTCTCCCAATCCTTTGGTATCACACTTCCGAGTAAGGAATTTCTTTCTTTACCTTTTTGTCTATTTTTCTTTAAGTTCTTATCCCCTTTTTTTCAATTCAAAATGGTGGGGTATGATTTTGCACCTCCCCCATACTTCCATATTAATGTTTGTATGATGGGAGACCCCTTTCTCTTTCATTAATTCCTCCTATGAACACCTGTTGCCATGTCGAAATTCCGAGAGCAATTTTCTATCCTCTTTTACATCCAAGTAATTATTTTGTATCATGCATCTAAATTCCATTATGTTTGTTGGGACATATATCTATATTACCCCCTTACTGTCCATTTCATGTAAATATTATTAGATACCCCTTTATCTCTCATCAATGATTTTTTTCATGAATCCTTATGTCACACCGTTATGCTGCCAAAATTGCACCGCGATTTTCCAATCTAAAGTAATTGTGTAGTGAATACCATGCCCACTTCCATATTTTGGGTATTCACCTTGACATACATATACATACTGATTATATATTTTCATATATTTATTCCACATTCCTTTATCATAGATTAAATTATGATGATTCATTGATTTCATGTTATGTTGTCCATGTGGCACACTTATGCATAAAATGAAATGTTTAAGAAGGGTGTGCCCTAATAGCGCTCCAATGCATTGGGTAAAGTATAGTATCATGACACGTCATGTTCAATGGGTGTTGACTCATACTAATTAAATTGAAACTAGGTTTTACTCGCGATTCATGTGCAATGATGGTTTACTCTTGCTCCATGTGCAATGAGCCTTGGGTCATGCTAATTCCATGTTAAGTGTTGTTTCCACCTTTCAATGTTATGATTATCATGATTCATCACGATTTTATGTTCATTTTTCTCTTGTGATCCATTTATATTGCTATTGTCTAATATGTATTTTATTCCTCATGTTATTCCATGTTTATTCCCTTACTGGTCTTTATAGCTGACCCTTTTCTTATGCATGTCCTCAGGTTATCCAATTCAATGTTATGTACGAGGGAATGTAGTGGTTATGTAAATGATGTTTTCAATAAAGATGTTGTATTTCATGTTTTAAGTTATTATGTAATGATCTTAAACCCAAAATTCACTAGACCTATCGATCTACCATGTTGTATAAAGTGAAGAGTTTATGTAATAAATCATGTTTAAGTGTGTAATAAAGAGCATGGTTATTATATTTGGTATCAGGGGATAGGTTTTGTTATTTTTTGTATTAGGATTAGAAAACCCTAGTGAGGAATTATAGACAAAAATAAGTTCAATAAAAACTCCACTATGTATTGGTGAGTTTTGAGTAAGTGGTTTATCAAAAAAATAAATTCCTTTCTGGATACGAGCAGGTAGAGGCAGCTCTGGTACAGCTGTATTCTAGGGGTAAAACACGAAAACACCACTTTCAGCTAGACTCGAACTGGAACTGGTGCACGACAATGGGCCTTGATGAACTCTTGGTTACGAAACGCCCAGGGTATTTTCATTGGTAAATTCACAAGTTTAGTATGAACCCTTATTAAGGGAATGAAAGAAAATGCCCCTAAGAATATATGTTAGAAAGTAGATCATGAATAAAATAGATTGGAGCCTATGTATTAATATGTTAAGGAAATAAAAGTTATTTATAAGTCATCTGTTTTTGGATTACCCTTTATGTGTTACCCCTAAATTTCCTTTTATTCCATCCAATGGCCAGTAATAGGAGGACTCGGGCTAACAACCGATGTGAAGACCAATGTGATGACTGTTCTAATGAAATGCACAATCCGATGGGAGAAGGAATCATGGACTTTATCATGCTTCTATCTCAGTTAACTCAAGATTTGAATGGAAACATGGGTCAAGAAGAACATTCAACCACCCTAAGAATGAACAAGTCGCTATCGAGAGCTTCATGAGACAAAGAACTCCTACTATTAATGGATCATCCAATCCCTCAAGCACCAAACAATGGATCAACTACAATGAAAATATCTTCTCCATCCTTCAATGTTCTGATCAGGAAAAGGTTCTACTAGATACTTATCATATGGAGGGTGAAGGTGATCAATGGTGGACATTGATTAAAAATATGAATCATGAGGAGGAGATAGAGGCATTGGAATGGAAGGATTTTTGAAATATGTTTTTCGATAAATATTTTTTGCGCACCCTCCGACTTAAGATGGAAAGGGACTTCCTTTCACTCAAGCAAAAAGACAACGAATCTGTCGGAGCATCTGAGGAAGAATTCGCAAGGCTTGCATGATATGCCTCCGGCTAGGACGTTACCCCCAAATTCTATGTTGACCGCTTCTTTGGTGGGCCAAAACGTAGCCTATGTAAAGTGATAGCGATATATGACTTTTATAACTATGAGGAAATTGATAGATGTGCCATCAATGTTGGAATGGAGATCAGAGAATCTCATTGTTATCATGGGGATAAGAAGCGTAATGTGGACTTCAAAGCTGTCAGTCCGATGGATAAATCCAATGGTGCTAAGAAGATCCAGCACCCCACATGCCAAAGGTGCGGAAAGAAGCACCATGGAAATTTCCTAAAGGGGATGAGGAAATGATTTAGGTGTAGAAAAGATGGGTACCTAACTGTTAACTACCGACAATAAAAACCCACGGCTGTAACAGAGGAGATGAGTGATCCATTCAAACCTCAACACATTGTTCATTTGTACAACTGCAAAGAACTAGTGAATCATGCAAATCAGTGCCCTAAGAGAAGCTTTTTCGAAGGAAACCAACCTCTAAGGCATCAAGGGAGTGATTTTTCCATCACTACTATAGAAGTGAACCCTGAAAATGAAGTGGTGACAAGTATACAGGTTATTCATTCAATAATAGCGAACATACATTTTTATTCAGGATCAACACATTCTTTTATATCCCAAAAGTTTAGTAGAACAATACAAGCACCACCTCAAACCATGGAAGTAAATACATCACTGAGTATGGAAAATGGGGAAATCATTGCATCCCATTAATATAATTCCTCCCCTATCATAATCTGTGGATTGAATTTCCCAGCAAACCTCGTCATACTCCCTCTAGTAGAATTCGATGCATTTCTTTGCATAGATTTTTTTCCATATATAGAGCCAACCTAAGTTGTCATGAGAGGGAAATCACTCTCCATGTGGAGAATCGACCCCCCATAATTCCATAAAAGTGAAAGGAGGAAGATGAATCTTTTTTTAGCTCTATCCTCTCAAGCGTGGATATTACATCCCAAAGTGGAAGTGTATCTGGATCAGATGATTGAGTCTAAAGAGGAAACCATCCTTGAAGACATGCCTATTGCGAGGGAATTTTCTGAAGTGTTTCCTAAGGAATTGTCTGGTCTTCCTCCTAGAAGAGATGTTGAATTCTTAATTGATCTTATACCTGGGGCACTTCCATTATCCAAGACTCTATATAGAATGGCTATTGTGGAGGTTGAGGAGATGAAAAACCACTACATGATAGTATGGATAAAGGGTTTATATGCCCAACTGCTTCACCATAGGGGGAATCAGTCTTCTTCATCAAGAGGAAAGATGGGTCAATGTCCATTTTTATCGATTATCGTGAGCTTAACAAAATCACGATAAAGAACAAGTATCCTCTCCCACGAATCAATGACTTGTTCGATCAGATGAGTGGAGCACTGTAGTACCCCCGGTTCCTGGTATGTAACCATTTCTTGATGATTTTAATGGTTTTAAAGTTAAGGGTGTTGAATGGGAGAGTCAGGAGAACATGAATGATATTTTGATGGAAAGGGGAAGTCACACGGACGGTGCACAGTTTGTCTAAACCATGAGGTAAAACCGTGCATAGTTGGTCTTGGAGGCAGTAGTTTCCACACGGGCGACACACAATTTGTCTAACCATGTGTCCAAATAGTGCGTGGAGAGTCTGCCGAGGTAGTGGATAATGCACGGTTAGCGCACGGTTTGTCTAACCGTTTGGGAAACCATGCACCAACTTAAATGAGTTCCTATAAAGGTGGATCTTACACGTTTTGCCTCTAAGTGCATCATTTTTTCTCCTAAGTGGCCCTAACTTGGGATTTTGATTCTCCTAAGGTCGGAGAATGTTCTCCCATTGTTTCGTAGGTGATCCAAAGGCTTATATTGGAGAATCGAAGCTGGATTCTTGAGGTATGTGATTGTTCTTCTTCTTCCTTGATCGGTTTCATAGATCTACTTAGAACTACTTCTCTTTTTCTCTTAGTTTATTATATCTACTCCCTTTATGGGTAGATCTAAATGTTTGGATTCCAAATATGATGACTTTTGGTCTTAATCTTCCTAGGAGAAGTGATCTAAGGCTGGTTTTTGAAGAATCGACTCGGGTTTCTTGAGTATTCTTTGACCGTTGTGGTTTTCGTCAAAACCATTGAGGTTGGAGGCTTCAATCTTGACTCCTATTGATAGAATTGATTGGATTAGTTTCATATTGGTGAATTTGAATGGTTTCTATTTTGAAAAGAATGGAATAAATCTTTTTTAGTGATTATTTATTATTTTGATGTAATTGTGAAATCTTGGTGAATTATTGTGAAAAGTGATTTGGATTCTTGAATTTAACATGTTTATTTTAAATTATGGATTTTATGTAATTGAAAATGGTTTGATTAAAAATGAGTTTTCAATAAAAACGGTGTTTTATTGAAATGGTTTGAGATTGAAATGACTTTGGTGGAATTGGTTTTCAATAAAAAGGATGTTTTATTTATATGGTTTGGAATTGAAATGGTTTGGAATTGAAATGGTTTGGATTTGAAATGGTTTTGATGGAAATGGTTTTCAATAAAAATTTGTTTTCATTGAAAGGGTGTTTTGGAATGATTGATGGGAATATGTAGTGGTTGTTCATATTGAATTCATGGTGGACAAGGGTTTGGAGTCTCCCCCATCAGTGTTGGGATGGATAAGGGTTAGGGCTCTCCCCCGTCAATCATTCATATTACATTCGGGACGGATAAGGGTTAGGGGTCTCCCCATAAGTGTTGGGATGGATAAGGGTTAGGGATCTCCCCGTAAAGCATTCATGTGCATTTGGGTTGGATAAGGGTAAGATGCCTCCCCAATCAAGGCTGGGATGGATAAGGGTTGTGGCTTCTCCCCTCCTCCAGGTAGCATGCATGGTTGGTTACATGGGTTTGTGGAATGGTTGGGTATTCCAAAAAGAAATGTTTGAGAAATGGTTCTAAATATTTTTTGGTTATTTTTCTAGAATATAACTTATGAAAAAATTGGTTTCAATTGCTCTTGGAATGACTTTTGTTATGATTGGTTTTGTAAACTTTTTTATATATAGTTATAAACTACTTCTAAGAAAATGTTTTATATAAATTGTTTTTATATAAATGTTTCTAACTCCTTTATCCAAGTGGTGTGAGTAGGGAAGTCCTTGAGGAAAACCTACTGAGTTTTATAATCACCCATGATTTGGCACGTTGGTGCTTTTGTAGATGTCGAAATCTGGGACATAGGTAAAGGTAAAGCATGTTATTGCTAGTGACTTGTGGTGATGCTTGGTAGATGTTGTGGAGCTTGGGGCTTGTGGAGAATGGAGTTGGAGTGTCTTTTGAGAGTCTCGATTTGTTCATCCGTTGTGTACTCTAATAATTATTTTGGTCTTCTGTTGTTGTGTAGTTTGATGTGGTTTGATATAAATGAAGTTGTTTATTGGTCTTTCATTTTTTCATGCATCATATGGTGAATTTTTGGTTATGGTTGGTTTATGGGTTTATTTATTAAAGGGTAAATCGTCCCCCACCTGTACTTGAAACCCTTTGGCATTTATTGCCATCCTTTGGTGCCTTGGGGATGTCACTTAAGGCCTAGTAATGACTCGCTGTACTCTCAAGCCAATGAGAATTAGCGGGTCATAACAAATGGTATCATCTTGTTCAGTCCTTGCCTAACAAGTAGTTATCAATGTTCTTTTTATTGGAGTTGAAATTCATTCTTCTATATTCCTTGGGAAGTTTTATACATGAGTAGTATTGTTGGAACATTAAATGTATAGTATAAAAGGACGTAGCTAACCCGTTTATGTTGAACTTCTTGTTACCAGGGTGTTGGGTAAATAAGTGTTTTGGATACACTTCTAGAATTTTGGGAATCTCATTATCATGGGTTTAGCCATTGATATGAGCATGAAATGAATTATAGAGGAATAAATTACCACTAGGATTTCATATCTCATTGTGAAGAATTATTTATGATTTCGGGAAAAGTGTGAAATTTTGAAAAATGCAGAAATTATTTTCTAGTAAAATATTTTAAAAACATTGTATTTGGTGTATTTAGGAAATGGGTTGATTTTTAAAAGTCATGATAAATGTTTTCTAAAATTTTTGAACATGGGAAAAAGGAAGTTTTGAAAACAATGTTGCGATAGATGGTGTGATAGATTTTTAAATGCTAAGCCATCAGTTGCTAGAGAGTGAGTTTGACGGAGGCTATTGTTGGTTTAGAAAATGGCACCTGATAGGCATCATCAGAACCATCCCGAAGAAGCTACGAAGAATGTGGTTGCGCTTGAACCACGGGTGAACCAAAAGCTGGTTCATAGTATTGTCTAAGATTTTCATGCTGTGAATACGGGGAACAAGAGAAATGAACCAAGGCATGTGGATCATACCATCCAATTCATGAGGTAGAATCCACCGAACATTCAGGGTGATGATGAACCCGAGAAGGAGGAGGTGTGGCTAAGTAGGATGAATCGTTTCATTGATTTCATCGGCACACCATCAAATCTAAAGGTCATGTTGGAAACGTATATGCTTTAGGATCTTGCACGTCAGTGGTGGGATTTAGCGCTGCATGCTAAATTGGATGAAGTCCTTACATGGGAGGATTTTGAAGAATTGTACAACAAACAATTCTATCCTCACACGTTTAAGATCCAAAAAATGATGAACTTCTTCAGCTTGAAACAATATACTCTCTCTCTCTCTCACAGAGTATGCAGCTAAATCCATGAATTTAGTCCATTTTACACTGGAGGTTGTGGCAAGTGTGTTTTTGAAAGCACGCATCTTCGAATGGGGGATAAGGAAAGATATTCGATCAAAGATTGTGGTGCTCTGTATTACAGAGTATACAATGATGGTGAACAGAGCGACTATTTCTTAACGTGATATCTCGGGATCGATAGGAGGAGGAAGGATGATACCTATAGGAAACGGTGGGAAATCAACCTCTGGGAACAAGAGGAAAAGGGACGCCTATTTCCAAAGTGCAAGTGGAAATCACTATCATACAATGGGATTAGTGAACCTTACTCTACGATTCCAGAGAAAAGTAGGTTGTTTTCAATGTGGGTCACCTGACCACAAAAGGTGAGATTGTATGGCGCAACCTAGGGAATGTCACAATTTCAAGCTGATGGGGAATCTACAATGATATTTTAAGAATGCTCCGAGGTCAAGTGCTTGTGACACTTCTCATACGTCACAAGCATCGTATGCTTCGATCGGACGAGGATAGTAGAATCCCTATCATCATCATAATAGAGCTAGCCATGGTGATTCTTGAAATACTATGACTTCTAAACTAGGGAAATCTCATCAACTCAACAAAGAGAACAGTGAAGTGACAAAGCAATTGTATGGAGCTGAGCAGATAATGGTCGATGATCAGGATGGACCATCTATAGTGAGAGGTACGATAATTTTGAATTATACCCTTATGAAATTTATCTTTGATAACGGTGCATCACATTCCTTCATTTCTTCTCATGCTGTTGACTTGCTATGTTAAAAATTGGAAATGATGCCTTCTGTTTTGAAATTGAAAACCCTCTTGGTGAAAGAGAATGTCAAGACATTGTGTGTAGAGCATGTGTAATAACCATTGATGGAGCTGAGTTAAAATGGTACTTCTTGATGTTGGGCATGGATTTCGATGATGTAATCCTGGGTATGGATTGGTTGAAAATGTTTAAGGATCACATCGATTGTTATTGGAGAACAGTTAGTTTCACAATTGAGGACGGTATCGACCATCTCTTCAGAGGAGAGATGATGGTAAATAAAGGTGCAATGAGATTGTTGGCACAAATGGTGGGAACGATCTCTTACCAAATGGCAGTGTTGTTTTTGGAATCAATGTAAGAGATTGAAGAAAATATTTTTCCAACTGTGGTAGATCAATTTCCAGATTTATTTACCAACAACTTCTTAGGGTTACCACCTCTAAGGGAAGTGATGTTTATGATTGATCTCCTTCTGGGGACCATTCCTATTTCCCTTCCGTCTTAAAGGATGGCACCAACAGAGTTACGGGAATTGTAAGTGCAGTTATAGGAGCTAGAAATAAAGGGTTTCATTCGACCAAGTACTTCTCCATGGGCAGCACAGGTGTTGTTTGTGAAGGTGGCAGATGTAAATCATCGGCCGTGTGTTGATTATCACAAGCTTAACCAAGCTATGATAAAGAATAGATATCCACTTCCACGCACTGATGATCTGCTCGATCAATTAATGGGATCTCAATGGTTCTCCAAGATTTATTTTTGATCATGATATCACCAATTGTGAGTTTAGAAGGAGGATATTCCAATGACAGCTTTCACAAGATGATATGGCCACTACGAATATATAGTAATGCCTTTCGGTCTACCAAATTCACCAGTGGTCTTCATGGATTTGATGAATCATATATTTCAAAGATATTTTGATTCTTTTGTTGTGGTGTTTGTTGACAATATCTTGGTGTATTCAAAGACAAGTGTTGATCATGAGGTGCACCTAGAAATAGTGTTACAAATCTTGAGAGATCATCATTTTTATACCAAATTATCAATGTGTAATTTTTGGATACATGAAGTACGTTTCATTGGCCATGTCATTTCTAAAAAAGGTGTTTCTTTTGATCCTAATAAGATAGAAGCTGTTATCTCTTGGGAACCACCGAAAAATATGTTCGAGATACAATGTTTTCTTGGTATAGCTGGTTACTACCGATGCTTTGTGCATGATTTATCATGACTAGATTCACCAATGAAAGCTCTTACAAAGAAGAATGCTCAATTCCAATGGATGGAAGAATGTCAGTTGTCTTCCTAGGAACTAAAAGTTCATCTTATATCGACACCTATCTCGATCTTTCCAAAATCAGGACATGGGTATGTGGTGTATTGTGATGCTTCGGGATCAGGGTTGGGTTGTGTTCTCATGCAAAGAGATCATGTGTTTGCTTATGGAACAAGGCATTTGAGGGTTCATGAAAATAATTACCCAACATATGATTTGGAGTTAGCTGCAGTCGTGCATGCTTTAAAAACATGGAGACATTATCTCATTGGTGAGTAATTTACTGTGTTTATGGATCACAAAACCTTGAAACACATTTTCTCTCAGCGAGATTTGAATTTGAGGAAAAGGGGATGGATGGTGTATCTCAAAATGTTTGACTTTGACTTTATGTACACACTCTGAGAAAGGAAATTCAGTGGAAGGTGCATTAGGTAGAAAGTCATATGCTCTGTTAGTGAAAGAAGCTTCAAATGAATGGCATTTTATGTCAATATTAGCCAATATTCATGTGGAATGTGAAGATAGAGGTGATTTTGCTATTTTGTTTTCAACTTTACTTGTTCCTGATTTAGTAAAGATGATCAAAGAAGCACAAACATCTGATGCAGAATGTCTGGTTGTATGTTTAAAACTGAATGTTGGGGAGACCATTGATGGCTGGAAACTTGATGGGGTTTCAGTTTTTTGTTTCAAAGATTGGATTATTGTACCTATGGTTTTTCAGGAACAAATCCTTCATGCTTACCACCATTCAAGATGGTATGTACATCTAGGTACACAGAAGATGCATAAGGAGTTGAAGGCGCAGTTTTGGTGGAGCGTCATGTAAAGGAAGGTGGACAAGTTCATCTCGTGGTGCTTAGCTTATCAGCTAGTTAAAGTAGAGCATCAGAGAACAGCTCGTATGTTAAAATATTTACTTATCCCAGTGTAGAAATGGGATCAGATAGAAATGGATTCTGTTACAGGTATTCCATGAACAGTCCGGAAACATGATGCCATTTGGGTGATAGTGGATCTTCAAACCAAATCAGCCCATTTCATCCCTATTCATGAAACCCATACGTTAGAAGATATTTCAAAAATCTATATCCGAGAAGTGGTAAAGAGGCATGTTGTACCAGTGTCTATAGTCTCAGATAGAGATCCGAGGTTCAAATCTTGTTTCTAGAAATCATTACTGCAAGCCCTCAGAACTCAGTTGACTATGATCATATCGTATCATCCCCAGACAGATGGGAAATCCGATCAGACGATACAAATGTTGGAAGACATGTTTTTGGCTTGTGTAATGGATTTTGGTGGCTCATGGGTGGATCATATACCCTTAGTGGATTTCTCATATAATAACAGCTATCAAGACTCGATACGCATGGCTCTGTTTGAATCATTGTATGGGCGTCCTTGCCGGTCTCTACTATGTTGGGTGGAAACTGGTGAAACTTCACTAGTCAGACCAATCCTCATCCAAGAAAAAACAGAGAAGATACAGTTGATTAGAAAGAGGATGGAGATGGCTCAGAGTGATAAAAAATATTATGCAGATCACCATCGAATACTGTTGTCGTTCGATGTGGGTGATCATGTCTTTTTGAGGAAATCTACAAGGCTTCGACATCATCATTTCGGGAAGCATGTAAAGTTATCTCCTAGATAAAATGGCCCTTTTGAGATACTGTAACGGGTTGGAGAGGTGGAATATCTGTTGGAATTACCACCATGGTTCAGTTTGGTGCATATTGTGTTCCATGTATCTCAGTTGAAAAAGAATCAGCCTGATCCTGACCATGTGATCAGATGAGATAATAATGGCCAAGAGCCAGATGCTTCATTGATACATGTCCCAGTATTGATTGTGGATAGGCAAGAGAAAGTATTTCGTGGAGAAAGAATCATTATAGTGCGGGTTTTATGGGAGGATGGTCATATTTAGGAAGAGACTTGGGAACAGAGAATGAAATGAAAGAGCAGTGGACGAAACTCTTTCAGTTGGGTGAAGGTTTTCTACTTTCCCAGGACAGGAAGACCAATGGTGGGGAGAATGTAGTACCCCCTGTTTCTGTTATGTAACCCTTTCTTGATGATTTTAATGTATTTATTTTTAAGGATGATGAATAGGAGAGTCAGGAGAACTTAAATAAAGTTTTAGGTAAAGGGGAAGTCACACAGACGGTGCAGGGTTTGTCTAAACCGTGCGGTAAAACCGTGCGTAGCAGGTCTTGGAGGCAGTGACTTCTGCACAGGCAGTGCATGGTTTATCTAACCTTGTGGAAAAACCATGCGTGTAGTGTTTTCTAAGGTAGTGGCTAACGCACAGTTAGTGCAGAGTTTTTAAAACCATGCGGGAAACCGTGCGGCCACTTAAATGAGATCCTATAAAGGTGGATCTAACACGTTTTTGCCTCTAAGTACCTCGTTTTTTCAACCTATGCGGCTCTAAATTGGGATTTTTCTTCTCCTAAGGTCATAGAAGATTCCCCCATCATTCCGGAGCTGATCCCAAGGCTTCTCTTGGAGAATCAAAGTCGGAATCTTGTGGTATGTGATCGTTCTCCTTCGTTCTGGATCAGTTTCTTAGATTTACTTAGATATAATTCTCCTCTTCTCTCGGTTTCGATGATCTACTCCCATTATGGGTACATCTAAGTGTGTGTATTCCAAATATGATGAGATTTGGTCTTGATCTTTCGAGGAGAAGTGATCTAAGGTGGTTTTTTGGAGAATCGACCCGAGTTTCTTGAGCGTTCTTCGACCGTTGTGGTTTTCGTCAAAACCTTTGAGGTAGGATGCTTCACTCTCGACTCATCTTGTTCGAATTTATTGTCTTAGTTTCAAATATGTATATTTTAATGGTTTTGATTGTGAAAGGAATGGAATAAATCTTTTTTAGTGATGATTTATGGTTTTGATGTAATTGTGAAATCTTGGTGAATTGTTGTGCAAAGTGATTTGGCTTCTTGAATTTAAAATGTTGATTTAAAATTACGGATTTTCTGAAATTGTAAATGGTTTTATGAAAAAATGGGTTTTCAATAAAAAAATGTGTTTTATTGAAATGTTTTGAGATTGAAATGATTGATGGAATTGGTTTTCAATAAAAAGGAAGTTTTATTGAATTGGTTTGGAATTGAAATGGTTTGGACTTGAAATTGTTTTGATGGAAATTGTTTTCAATAAAAAGGTGTTTTTATTGAAAGGGTGTTTTGGCATGATTGATGGGTAGATGTGGTGTTTTATCATATTTCATTTGGGACGGACAAGGTTTAGGAGTCTCCTCCATCAGTGTTGGGATGGATAAGGGTTAGGGCTCTCCCATGTCAATCATTCATTTCGCATTCGGGAAGGATTAGGGTTAGGGGTCTCCCCCATCAGTGTTGGGATGGATAATGGTTTGGGCTTTCCCCCGTCAAGAATTCATGTTCATTTGGGCTGGATAAGGGTAAGAAGTCTCCCCCATCATTGCTGGGATGGATAAGGGTTAGGGCTTCTCCCCTATTCTAGGTAGTATGCATGGTTGGTTTCTTGGGTTTGTGGAATGGTTGGGTATGACAAAAAGGAATATTTGTGAAATGGTTCTGAAGATTGTTTGGTTATTTTTCAGGAAAATAATTTACTGGAAAAATTGGATTCAATTTCTCTTGGAATGCCTTTGTTTATGATTGGTTTTGGAAACTAGTTTATATTTAGTTATAAACTGCTTTTGAAAAAATGTTTTATATAAAATGTTTTTATATAAATGTTGATAACTATTCTATCCTAGTGGAATGTTTAGGGAAGTAAATGGGGAAAACCTCTTGATTTATATACTCACCCCTGCTTTGGCACGTTGGTTCTTTTGCAGATGTCTTATTCCGGGACACATGTAAAGGTAAATCAACTTATTTCTAGTGACTTGTGGTGGTGCTTGGGATATGTTGTGGAGCTTGGAGCTTGTGGAACATGGAGTTGGTGTGACTTTTGAGAGTATTGAGTTGTTCATCCGTTGTATAATATAATGCTTAGTTTGGTCTTCCGCTGTTGTGTACATTGATTTGGTTTGATATAAATGATGTTATTTATTGATCTTTCATTTATTCATGCATAGTATATTTAATTTTTGGTTATGGTTGGTTTTTGGGTTTATTTCTTAAAGGGTAAATCTTATCCCACTTGTACTTGAAACCCTTCGGCATTTATTGCCAACTTTTGGTGCCTTGGGGATGTCACATAACGCCTAGTAATGACTCATTGTACTCTCTGGCCAATGAGAATTGGAGGGTCCTTACAATCCCAATACTTCTCCATGGTGGATTTGCAGTTGGGATATTATCAAGTATGTGTGATGATGGAATATATCCCCAAGAATGCTTTTCATACAAGATATAGGCACTATGATTTTATAGTAATGCATTTCAGGCTCACTAATGCTCCTGAAATCATCATGGACTTGGGGAATAGAGACTTTAGAGATTACCTTGAAAAATTTTTGGTGGTCTTTATATATGATATTATGACATACTCCAAAACCAAGGTGGATCATGAGGAGCATATAAGAACTGTAATAGTGACCTTGCGGAAGGAGAATCTCTTTGCAAAGTACAGTAAGTGTGAGTTCTGGTTGAAGGAGGTGTCATTCTTGGGCTATATCATCACAAGCACTGGGATATATGTGGATCCCTCCAAAATAGATGCAATTGAGGGATGGATGATTCCAACATCGGTAACAGATATCCATGGATTCTTGGGGTGAGCTGGATATTATAGACAATTTGTGAGAAATTTATCACAATTGTCCATCCCTCTTACCAAGCAGACTTGGAAGGGAGTAATTTTTTCTTGGAGTGATGAATGTGAAGAATTCTTCAAGGAGTTAAAAAGGAGTCTTATCCCTGCACATGTTCTCACATTACCCCCAAGTGGAGAAGTTTTTGTAGTATTCAGTGATTCTTTGAAGAAATGCATGGGCTGTGTGTTGATGCAAAATGACAAAGTCATTGCATATGATTCAAGGTAATTTAATGTTCATGAGAAGAATTATCCCACACATGATTTGGAGTTGGCTGCATTGATTTTCGCTTTAAGCTCCATTATCTCTTTGGGGAGAAGTGTGAAATATATATGGACCACAAAGGCCTCTAGAATATATTCACACAGAAAGATTTGAACATGTGCCGATGAATATGGTTAGAGATGATCAAAGACTATGACTGATCAATCCATTACCACCCTAGGAAAGAGAACAAGGTGGCAGATGTTCTAAGTAGAATGGAAATGATGATTCTATCATTGATGATAATTGAGAAGGACCCAGTCTTCTTAGACATGATGAAGACGTACATGGGAATCATAAATAAGGGAACATCATCAATCCTTTCACAAATTATTTCTTAACCGTCTCTTTTGGAAAGGTTAAAGGAAGCTCAAAAGGATGATGTGGGAATTCAAAAAAAAGTGGAAGCTATCAGAAAAGGGAAATCCTCAGAGTTCAATATTAATAAAGAAGTAATTGTGAGAATTGGGAAAAGACTATGTGTTCCATCAATTCCAGAGCTGAAGAAGTAACTTTTGGATGATAGACATAGTTCAAATTTCTTTATTCACCCAGGAAACTCAACGATGAATAGATATCTCCTATATCATTGTTGGTGGGATAATATGAAGAAGGAGATCACTGATTATACAGTACTGTGCCTGGCATGTCAGAAAGTGAAGGCAGAGAGGCATAAGTCAAATGGGATAATGCAACCATTTCCCATACCATCATGGAAAAGGGAGAAATGGCCTTGGAATTTGTCATCGGACTTCTGAAGACATCCAAAGGAAACAATGCAATATGGGTTGTTGTGGATAATCTTACAAAGTCTGAACACTTTATTGTAATTTGGGAGGATTTCTCATTGGATCAACTAGAACGAATATATATCAGGGAAGTGGTAAGGTTGCATGGATTACCACTATCTATTTTATCCGATAAAGATCCAAGATTCACCTCTATGTTTTGGAAGAGTCTTCAACATGATCTGGATATAGAACTAAACTTTAGTATAGCCTGTCATCGTCAAACTGATGACTAATCTAAGAAAAATATTCAGACACTAGAGGATATGTTAAGATCATGTTCTATGAACTTCAATAGAGGGTGGGACCAACATCTTACACTGGTTTAATTCTCATATAATAACAGTTTCCACTCGAGCATCCGAATGGCACCTTATGAGGCCATGTATTGGAATAGGTGTAGTACACTGGCATGTTGGGATGAAGTCGGTGAACGTAAGCTTCTAGGACCATAAATGGTTGAAGAAATGGTGGAGTAGGTGAAAATCAATCAGCATCATATCAAGGCAGCCCAGAGTCGACAGAAGAGTTATGCAGATTATCGTCGATTTGACCTTGAGTATAAAGATGGAGACATGGTATTTCTACACATATCTCCATGGAAGACGGTCAAGAGGCTTGGAAATAAATGGAAGTTAATTCCTAAGTACACCAGACCCTTTGAAATTCTTGATCATGTTGGGGTTGTGACCTATCTACCAGCACTTCAACCAACCATGGTCAAATTACATGATGTCTTTCATGTATCCCTCTTAAGGAAGTATATACCAGACCCTTCACATGTACTCTCTTCAGAGGTATTACAACTAGAGGATGATCTTTATTTTGAAGAGAAACTAGTATAGATCTTAGATCATAGAGAAAAATTACTATGAAATAAGACAATGCCCCTTCTTAAGGTGTTGTAAAAAAACCACAAGTTTGAAGAAGCGATGTGGGAATCGGAGGATGTGATGAAGCAGAGTTACCCGCATTTGTTTTAGAGTGGGAAAAGAAAATTTTGAGGGAAGTATTTCTTAAGGGGAGAATATTTTAATGACCTAAACGTTCATCTATTTAAATGTTTATAAAGGTTATAAAAAATGTGAACATAATTGGTTTTATATTTCTAGATTTTAAAATACCATTATGAATTGTGTTGGTTGCTAATATAGATTTTGAATAGTGATCACATTATTAGTATAAATATAGGGATTTAAAAAATCCAATTTACCCAGGCATAGGAAGTGATGGTCTCATCCAGTAGACTTGCCCCGTACGAAGCCCAGTTCTCGGAGCTCCGAAAGGAGGTGGTGTCATTGGGATTCCCTCTAGACCAAGCCCAAGATAAGCTTGAACATGTTAAGCTTGAGCAGAACCAACTATGAAATAAGAGAAAGTTAATAGAGATTACCACCTAAGCGATGTTATCCGAGCCACCCCAAGAGTCTGTCATAATTGTACACCTTACCCTTCGGTCTTATGCAGGTGTTATAAGGGGTTATGTGTACCATCCTAGTTTTTTATAAAAAAATTGAAATGAATGAGACTTTGTTTTAAGTATATATTTATAACTAACCATTTAAACATAATTTTTCCACTTCTATGTTTTGAATATTAAAAAACAGTCATCTAGAATTTTGTTCAGTAAGTTATTTGGAGTTCGATGAAACCACCTTGTTTTTTTGTGAATAGTAACATACCCTTATAAATAGTAATATGACCCAATTTAATAGTAAATTTTATTATTATTTTATTTTCTTACGGATTTATGATAATAAAATCTTGGGTAATTTTTCATCATGATATAGAAGTAGTTATGGAATTTGAATTGTTTATTTTTGAATTATGCATGATTTTATTTAGAAATTAAATTAATAATATTTAGAAAATTATTTCCCAAAAATTGAATTCATTTTTGAAATCTAAACGTCAAAAAATGGCTGTGGTAAATTTTTGGTATTTTTCTGAAATTCTTTAATTTTTGAAGAATAGTGAAATACGATAAAATACCGTATAATCCAATTTTCAGTAAAATCCATTATTTATGACATCATAAGTGATTAAAAGACACTATTTTCAAACTCACATGCCACTATTACTATTTTAGGTCACATGAGCTAAGACTATTCATAATCGTGGACAAAAATATTATAATAATGATTAAAATAATGAAAAATACCCCTCTCCCCCACTATAAATACCACCCTCACTCTCCTCTTCATCCCACACCTCTCAAGCATTGATCCATGACTATGTTCTGCCCAATACTCCCCAAAAGGCTCTTCCCCACGTCCTAGAGCTGCTGGTCTCACCCAAAAACCAAAACTAAATCCCTTAAGAAGGATCTCAAGGAGAAGAGATCAAGAGGTAAACATCCTCTTCATTCTCTTTCGTTTCATTGATTTTATGTTATTCTCTTAATTTACTTTGGAGTATGTTGGGATATTTCATTCTATATCCCCCCTTATTTTCTGTATTATGTATGATTTATGAGATATCCCTTTTCTATTATTAAACTATTTTAATAAAATTTTAAGAGACGCTGTTAGGCTGCCAAATTTTCGTGAGAAATTTCTCAAGTTCTCTTTTATTTCAAGATTCCATTCTTTTCTTCTTCTTTCCTCACCTCCTCTTAACCAATATTCCCGAAAGATATAGATTCATTTATATTTTTTATTTTCCCAGGTTCATGGGAAATTCATTATCAATATTTTTCTCCTCTCCCACTTATTCAGGGAATTATAACATTGTCCGCGTTGTGTAGAATTACCGACGTCGTGGATGATGTAATTTCCATTTTCATTAACTTTTTCAAGTATGGTCATGAAACAATTTTTATGGTTGCAACAGGTTATAATATATGTTTAATTCCTCATAAATTGTTCCATAAGTCTTTTGTACACATGGTTTTAATTTATAAAACAAAATGATGTCGTTAGTAACAAAGAACCACTAAAATGATATAAACGAACATCATTAATGTTTTAACATATGAATCATCATCATGTAAGAATTAAAAATGATAAATGGTATAATTTATGTTACTAGATATATGAAAATACTAATCCATTACAATTTGGGAGTTTCACTTCAAATCGACTAGAACATCCACCATGAACCAATCGTGGAAATCATGTGAAGAACTCACCCAAATATAGTGCAAGGAGCATAATACTATCAATTAAAGGGTGAAATGATGTTTTTAAATGATAATATAAAATGTTATAAACATGTAATTTTTTCTATAAAATACTAATAACAATCTTTTAACCATTATACAGGAAATTTAAACATGTTTTAAGTAAGACCAGCCTGAGGTAAGGGAATTCTTAACACGATTTCCATTCTTTGGTTTAACCTTCTACTTGTTATTTATGTGGTATTAAAATTTATTTTTTGATGGGTTCTTCTTATATTATGTTGAATTATGTCTAATTACATTTTAAATACATATTAAATCCACTACATTAAGTTTCACTTCAATTATATGATATTTATAAGGGGATTTTGTTTAAAATCCTATTTTAAAACTCTATTTTACAAAATTCAAAAGCAATGTTTTTATGCTAATATTAATGTTGTATGAATATGTTTTGGATCATGGGTATTTTTTATGATTAATTATGGGCTATATTTTCATCCAATTCATTGGTTATGTGTTAGTTGGAGTTCAGCCCTATGGTTACTCCATGTGTAACTGTGATTGTTACACAAATTG
Source organism: Viscum album (assembly GCA_963277665.1). Classification (NCBI taxonomy): domain Eukaryota; kingdom Viridiplantae; phylum Streptophyta; class Magnoliopsida; order Santalales; family Viscaceae; genus Viscum; species Viscum album. Next base: position 295,351,961 of record OY728139.1, read on the forward strand.
TAAGGTAGCAATGAGGGTTACAAATTATAAGGTTGCCACGAGGGTTAAAATTTTATGTAAGTAATTCGCTAAGATACCTTTGTGATTATATTTATGTTATCATGTTTTGTGTGGATATTGTGTAAATCTCATGTTACAGAAAGTCTTTATATATGGGTGACAAGCTTGTCTTTTGAAAATGCTTTCATACGTTACGAGTATTCATGGACTAATGTGCTCTTTCCTTCATTTTCATCCTTTACTGAGATTTTGTGCTCATCCATGTTTTTAAATGATTTTCACAGTTTGATGGATGTGTAAGAAAAATAAGTAATCCATGTTAAATGTTAATGAGTTTTCAAGGAGTCATGTTTACGTTTCAATGTTTTATATTTCGAAAAAAAATCAGAAACTGTTTTTATGGTATCCACATTGTAATAATGTGTAATGTTATGAATGTATTGTCCTAATTATCTAAAGATCTAAAAATTAAAAGATACTCAATTTAAATGTGAAGTGTTTTCTTGAGTAAATTCAATATTATGTATGTAATAAGGCATAGTCTTTATAGTTGGTATCATAGGAAAGGTTTAGACAACTTTAGGGATTAAGAGTTTTTGTTAAACATATGGTTAGTCTGTATGTCTATTCTTTAAGATAAATCCTTGTTTTATAACTTTTCAAATTAAGGAAATTCAGTTAAAAATTGAAGGAAGAGGATCTAAAATGACATTTATATCTCTTACTGATGACTTACTTTCAATAATTATTGCAAATCCATGTCCAGACGACTTCAAAACATTTTCTAACATACATCTCACATGCAAGAAATTATTTGAGATATCAAACACCTCCACTATACCTCGATAACATCATGGATCATGGGTTTTATTTAATCAAATCATATTTTCTCAATTTTCTCATATTTTCAAGAAAGGTAAATATTATCAAGGAATTTTCAAATATTTTACCTTATCAAGATATTTTGAAGCATATTATCATTTTGAAAGAGGTGCTGAAGAAGGAGACCCTTGCATAACCTATTTATATTTGAGTTTACAATATACTCTATCAGAACATACATATGGTATTTAAAAAGGACCATTGATTGAATTTTTCAACTCAAACTCGGTCTGACTATTTTATAAAAATCAAGTTTTATCAGTTGTTTTGAAATTATATGTCATACATGATTATTTTACAAAACTATTTTTCTGTGAACACCCATATAACCCAAGTTGTACAAGGTTTATTTGGATAAAGGAAGAAAATTATTTTTAAGGATTTCTAAATCATATTTTCAATGCATGGACCTTCTGTTTATGTGATCAATATGATGATGAGACTAGGTGGAAACTATGATCAAGGTACCCTCACTTGTTTTATAAGCAAATAAAATTGCGAGGACGCAATTTCCAAATGGTGGGGATAATGTAACATCCCAGTATAAAAAAATTGAAATGAATAATACTATGTTTTAAGCAGATATTTATAAATAACCATTTAAACATAATTTTTCCACTTCTATGATTTAAATCTCAAGAAAATATCATCTATAATTGTGTTCATATGTTATTTGGAGTTTGATGAAACCAACTTGTTTTTTTGAAAAGTAACACACCCTTATGACTAGTAATATGACCCTATTGAATTGTAAATTTTATTATTATTTTATTTTTTTTATGGATTTATGATAATATCATCTTGGTTAATTTGTCATCGTGATATAGAAGTAGTTATAGAATTAGAATTGTTAATTTTTAATTATGCATGATTTTATTTAAAAATTAAATTAATAATATATAGAAAATTATTTTCAAAAAATGGACTTCATTTTATAATTATACACATCAAAAAATGTATCGGGTAACGTCTTTGGATTTTTCTGAAATTCTTTAATTTTCAATGAATAATGAAATGCGATAAAATGTCGTATAATCAAATTATCCGTAAAATCCACTATATATGACATCATAATTGATGAAAGGACACTTGGTTTTAAATCACATTCCATTATCACTATTTTAGGTCACATGAACTAAGACTATTCATAATCATAGTAAAAAATATTATAATAATGATTAAAATAATGAAAAATACCCCTCTCTTCCACCACAAATACTACCCTGACTCCACTCTTCTTCCCACACCTATAAATCCTTGATCCATGCCTATGTTAAACCCAATACTCCTCAAAAGGATATCCCCCACGTCCTAGAGCTACTGGTCTCACCGAATGACCAAAACTGAAGCTTTTAAGAAGGATCTCAAGGAGAAGAGATCAAGAGGTAAACATCCTCTTTTATTTTATTTCTTTTATTTCATTTTAAGATATTCTCTTTATTTACTTTGGATTATGTTTGTATATTTCATTAAATATACCCATTTAATTTAAATATTATGTATGAGTGACGAGATATCCTTTTTATCTCATCAAACTATTTTTATGAAATTTTAAGAGACGTCATTAGGCTACCGAATTATCGTGAGAAATTTCTCAAGTTCTCTTTTATTTCAAGATTCTTTTATTTTTTTCTTCTTTCCTAACCTCCTCTTAACCAAGAGTCATGAATGATACAGAATATTATATGTTATGGATGTTCTCATTTTCATGGGAAATTCATCATCTATCTTTTTCTCCTCTCCCACTTATTCAAGGAATTAAAACATTGTCTGTGATGTGTTGAATTACCGAAATTGTGGAGGATGTGATTTCAATTTTCATTAAATCTTTCAAGTCTGGTAATGAAACCATTTTTATGGTTGAACCAAGTTATAATATATATATTATTTCTCCTAAATGGTTCTGGAATTATTTTGTACACAGGGTTTTAATTTATAAAACAAAATGAGGTCGTTATTATCAAAGAACCACTAAAATGATCTTAATGAACATCATTAATGTTTTAACTTACAAACCATCCTCATGTAATAATTCAAAATGATAAATGTTATAATTTATTTTAATGTATATATGTATATCCAACTCCATTATAATACTGTATTTTCACTTCCAATCGACAAGAACATCCACCATGAACCAATCACGGAAATCATTTAATGAACTCACCAAAAAACAGTGCAAGTGCAAAATACTAACAATTGAATGGTGAAATTATGTTAAGAAATGATCATATAAGATGTTATGAACATAATAATGATTTTTTAAAATAACAATAAAACTCTTTTAACCATTATATAGGATGTTTAAACATGTTTGATATAAGACAAGCCTGAGGTAAGGGAATTCTTAACCCGATTTCCATTCTATGGGTTAACCTTCTACTTTCTTATTTCTATGGTATTAAAATTGATTGTGTGATGTGTTTATCTTCTATTATGTTTAATTATGTATAATTATAATGTATATACATATTCCATACACTATATTAAGTTTCAATTCAATTATATGGTATTTATAAGGGACTTTTCTTTTTAAAATCGTCTTTTAAAATTCTGTTTTACAAAATTCAAAAGCAATGTTTTTAGATAATATTCACATTGTATGATTTTGTTTTGGATCATTGTAATTGTTTATGATTAATGGTGGGACCTATATTTCCCTCCAATGCATTGGGTATTTGTATTTTGGAGGTCGGCCATATGGTTACTTCATGTGTAACTGCAATGGTTACACAAATTGTAAGGTAGCCGTGAGGGTTACAAATTATAAGGTAGCTGTGAGGGTTACAGTGTTATGTAAGTACTTACCTAAGATAAATTTATGATTTTATTTATATTAGAATGTTTTTTTTGGATCTTCTATAAATATCATGGTACAAAAAGTATGTATATATGGGAGACAAGCATGTCTTTGGAAATGCTTTCATACGTTACGAGTATTGATGGACTAATCCGCTCTTTCCTTCTTTTTCATCCCTTACTGTGATTTTGTGCTCATCCCATGTTTTTAAATGATTTTCAAAGGTTAATTTATTTGTAAGACAAATAATTAAGAAATTTTAAATGTTGAATAAATTTTAAGGAGTCATGTTTTAGTTTTAATGTATTGTATTTTGAAGAAAAAAAATGAAAACTGTTTTTATGGTATCCACTCTGTAATAATGTATAATGTTAAGAATGTATTGTCCTAATTCTCTAAAGCTCTAAACATGAAAATATCATCAATGTAAAAAAGAAATATTTTCTTGAATAAATTCAAGATTATGTATGTAATAAGGCTGGGTCCTTATATTATGTAACAAGACCCTTGCACAATGACTATGTTCATTATTTTTTGTATAAAGAATGTGCATTCATTATATTATTTTTACATTGTAAATAGTTTTTAAAGCAAAAATAGTATTTTTAGTTAATATTCTAATAATAAATCTATTTTTATTAATTAATTGATTTTGTAATTAAATAATAATCTAATAAAATATTGTTATAATTAAATTAATTTTTATTAAATATCAATGATCATATAATTATATGATAGTAATTGTAATGTTTATTATGGTTTGAAAACTGTTTTTGTCAAAACCCATGAAGTTTCTGTAAATGTAGGTTTTTATTTTAAAATTAAATTTACATATTTATCAAATTATTTATATAAATTGAATATTATTTTTGGAATTCGGATGTCAAAATTATCCAACGGTGAATTTTTCATAATTTTCTAAGACAGTCGAATTTTATCTAAAAAATAAATACTGTTTAAATATATAATGTGTTTTATGACATCATCGTGACCCAATAGTGATGTAATAAAATAATATAAACATTATTTTAGGCCAATATATGTTTTACCATTAAAATATTGTGATTTTGGTTTTGTTTTATTTATTTTACAAAGATTTAGTGGACCCTTCATGGCTTATAAAATAATTTGTCATTTCAAATTGATTCCCTTGAGAGTGTGACTCAACTCCACATAACAAACCCTATTATTTTTAGAATTTAGGAAATTGGACTTATAAAATAATGTTTTACACTCCCCTTTGGAAAAACCGATGGGAAAAACCATGGGCTGGTTAGGGGTTTTGATTAGTTTAATGTAAGGTTTCCAAAACCTAAATAATAAAGAATTCTCTCTCCTTTCCTATATAAACCCACCCAATCTCTCACTTCTTCTGCACTAAAAGCCTTTTTAGATAGACCAAACCCTGACCTTCTCTCTCTAGAATCCTCCCATGGTGCCCTATGCTCCCACAAAGCCTCTCTCAAGCCTTTCCCAAGCCTTTTGAATAACAGTTACAAGTAAGGGATTTCTTCCTTTCTCATTTTTGTCCAATTTTCTTTAAGTTATTATGCCCTTTTCTTCAATTACAAATGCTGGCGTATGATTTATCACCTCCCCCATATTGCTCTTTTTTTGGATGATGGGGGACCCCTTTATCTCACATTAATTCCTCCCATGTACACTTTTTACCATGCCGAAATTCCGTTTGCGATTTCTCTCTCCTCTTTTACATACAAGTAATTCTTTTGTATTATTAATCTAAATTCCAGTAAATTTGTTGGGAAATGTTTCTATATGAATTACTTACTCTCAATTGCATGTAAATATGATGAAACAAAACTTTATCTCTCATCAACCATTTTTTTCATGAATCCTTAGGTCACGCCATCATGCTACTGAAATTGCACTGCGATTTTCCAATCTAAAGTTATTGTGTAGTGAATACCATGACCACTTATCAATCAATGCTATTCACATTTAAACTCATATACTTATTTATTATATAGTTTCATGTATTTATTCTACATTCCTTTATCGTGGAACAAATTATGATGATTTATTGAGTCCATGTTATATGATCTGTGTGCCACATTTATGCATGAAATGAAATGTTTATGAAGGTTGCGCCCTGATAACGCTCCAATGCACTAGGTAAAGTATAGTATCATGATACTTCATGTAATATGGGTGTTTAATCATGCTAATTAAATTGAAATGAGGTTTTACTCATGCTTTATGTGCAATGAGGGTTTACTCATGCTCCATGTGCAATGCGCCTTGCCTCATGCCAGTTCCATGAAAAGTGTTGTTGCCACATTTCCTTGTTATGATTATCATGCATTATAATGATTTTATTTTCAGGTTTCTCTTATTATCCATTGATATTCCTATTGTCTAACATTTATTGTATTCCTCATGTTATTCCATTTTTATTCCCTTACTAGGCTTTATAGCTCACGCTTTTCTTATGCATGGCCTTAGGTTATCCCATGAAAAGCTATGTACAAGGGAATGTAGTGGTCATGTCAAGAAAGTTTTCAATAAAGATGTTGTATTTCATGTTTTATGTTATTGTGTAATTTTCCTAGGCTGCAATGATACTATACCAATCGATCTTCCATGTAGTTTCATGTGAAGAGTTTATGTAATCAATCTGGTTTAAGTGTGTAATAAAGAGAAGGGTTGTTATAATATGACACATTGTGTAACCGGTATGACTCCAATTAAGTGTTTTTATTTGAAATTGACATCAATTTTAGTGAAAAATAAAATTGACCAATTGAAAATTGAACAAAATAATTCACACTATTTTGATACTTTTTGAAAACAAAGCATAAGTCATTTTTTGATGTGTAGGAATCACATTCACCTCAATACAATGCATGTTGTGACTGGTATAAATCCATTTTTCTGTTATTAGTTTAATATAGAAATTTTAGATCAAAACACATGTCACTCACTGAAAACTAAAAAAAATCACTTTGGATGTCTTGATAATTTTGGTTCAAAATTCATAAGTAATTTATGATGTGTAGTATGTAATCTAAAAAAATTTAAACATGATGTTACCAGTGTGAATACAAGTTCATGTTTCTAGTTTGAATTGACATTTTAGTAAAAATCAAATGATATATAACGAAAATTGAGAAAATGTATTCTGATTTATTTGTATATATAGGACAATGATCCATAACTAATTTGTGGCATTTAGGAGTCTATCACACCACAATTCCATGCACAATGTGACTGATATAACTACAAGTGTGTCATTATTTAAAATTTATATTAATTTCATTAAAAAGAAAAATTGTCATACTCAAAACTAATCAAACAAATTCACATTATTTTGATACTTTAGTAAAATGATACATAACATATTTTTGATATGTCAGAATAAACCACACCTCAATACTACAGTGTGATCGGTATAACCCCATGTTTGTCTTTTTATTTAATGTTGTACATTTTTAATGTATTATTTCATATTAATTTTTAATTTAATTCATTATGAAATTACTAACATAAGATTTGTTTTTTTATATAGGTGGATTGTTTTTCTTATGGTGAGGTGATTTTTTTAAACAAATACCATTGGCAGACCTTTTTGAGAGGATATTGTGGGTGTCAAAGATGATCAAACATTTATACATTTAAATGTTTGTGGATAGTAACTGTAAATATAATTTATAAAATATCATATGAAATGTATATATTAGTTTATTTTGTTTTTGATGTCCAATGTATTTAAAATAAACTATACATTTTGTGTATCAGTTACAAATTTCAGGAGTATACAATTTTAAGAAGAGCACAATTCAGGTGGCACTCCCTTTATCAGTGATATCTGTAGCTGTGATAAAGTTCCCCCTTTATTAGTGCTGCATTTAATAGTACTTTTTTATCATGGTTATAAGAATTTTTTCATGTAGATAAAGGGAATATTTTTATCAGTGGGACTTCACAAAGTAACTTCTTCTCTATTCAAAGGCCAAAAAAATGTTGCCTTAGACTGCAAATGAATTTTGTTTGTGTGAGGCCAAAAATTAATCACCATGGACCAAAAATGAAAATTTTCAAGATTAATAAATCAATACAATGAATTTTAGAATAAGACACAAATTATTATTTTGTTTCGTGAACTGTGTATTTCATAGCATGTACACTACAAAAAATCACCATTCACATATCTCACAAGTATCTTATTCAGAAAACATTCATTATTCATACTCGATACTCACAGTGGTATTTCACACTTTGAGTAATTGACAGTAAATTTCACTCATGTATTATCTACCTCCCCATAGATTCCTATATCCATGAGGCACTCTTATATTTCATGTACCTCTATTTTCCAAAATTGATTATTTCCCATAATTTATTCATCTCCAAATAATGCTTCACAGAAAAGAAGATTCACATTGATTCATCACAAAGTATAGAACTTCAAACTAGTATTATCCTCAATAAACCACTCATCCACATGGAGGTTTTGTCACACTAGATTATCATAGTATACTAGAAATATCTTTCACATGGCACTAATTCAAATGGAAATCCATAAATTGATCCCCAAAAATAATTTCTATTGCTTTTATTACTTTATACGTAGCTATTTTGAGACTTTAATCATGTTTATGAGGATACCATATGGTGTTGAGGTTTCTATGTAGCTCTTGGGTCTACAAACCCTCATCATCAAAAGGATCTTGTGCAGTAAGGTTTTCATACTGAAGATTCCACTCATACTTATTTCAGACTAGGGAAGTCAACTCATAGGCACCATAGATTATACTACGACCCAATCCAACACCACAATTAAATACTCATTTTTAGACTAGTTATTCACCTAACCATGAGGTAATCTATACTTTGAGGGACTAAAGCATAATAGAGGGTGTTGGGAAACTACTCGTATTGTGTAGTTAATAGAATAAAAAATAGCGGCATGATTCATGACCCCATATGGACCTTTTTTTCTCCTCCAGGAATATGTTTTCTCCATCACCAATATTTTCAATAGGTAAGTAAAATCAAAACATATAATGAATTCCAGTTGTATAAAGATTTTAATTTTTCTTTCTATTATCATATATATTCTCAAATAAGATGGTTAAGAACTAGTACATGATTAATTAAATGGAAAACAACAAATTTAGATGTTTATAACAAAAGGAAAACAACATGTTTCTATGAACAAGAGAGAGATCTTATTCCATACAGGAAATTACACATGTCCAGTTGGTGAATAAGTGGTTGCATGAGTAATTGGGAACTCTCCACTACTTCAATTACTCCCTATTACTCATAGAAATTTCTTCTGTATAAATAATATCTATGCCTTTTTACATGAAAATGAAGAAGAAGAAAATAAAAAATCCCAAATATCATATTATGTAATACTTTTGTTTTCTCTGGAAGCTGAATGATCATATAACGATGAGGAACTGTAGCATGTGTGTGCCATTATGTGTGTTTTACCTTATCATCGGGCTATACCACATTATTTTGTATATCTATTCACACCATGAAAAAATAGATATTTAAATTTCAAAATATGTAGAAAATAATTTAGTTATAAAAGAAAGAAAAACAGTACATGAACATATCAATTATTTAGTTCAAAAACTTAATGATTGTTTTTTAGATGATATGTGGGGAGACCCTTCACATGTATTAGCTACAAAGTCATATTTGGCATAACACCTACACATTTTAATCACCAAAAAATGATCAACCATATCTTTTCCATCAGACAGAGGTGAGGTTGTCTTAAGCTCTCCACTTGGCCATGAGAGGAGCTGTAGTTAGAGGCACCAAATCATATGGGAGGGTGCTAGAAAAGATAGTGCTTTGCACCTTCATCCAGTTTCCTTCAAAACCACACCAACGAGAACATTGGATCCATCATCTCAATCAAAAATAACAATGTCATTATGTCATCCACCTCCTTTGATGACCAAATATACATGAGTTCAAAGGTTTTCTCGTTCTATAAGTAAAAACTTTTCAGTGAGCTCACTGATGTTGGATTGTATTTAGTCCCCATTATCCTTTTTACCCTCTTATATATAAAATCGTCGACTAATTTTATGCAATATCTTAGCCTGGATTTTATTCATATATTTAATAACCTCTTTATAAACCAAATGATATCATCGTATCTAAGAGATATATGAAAGTTTATATCTTAAAAATCATTAGAAAACTAGACACCATCTTTATTCATTCAAAACATCTAATAAAACTCTATGTCCAATCATATTTTGAATGTGGATTCCATTCCACACTTCATTAAAAAAAATTATATATCATCCCAAATACAATTGAATTAATTTTTTATTTTTTATACAGAAAACAATGTCAAAAGATGCGGTGATTGAAGTGAAAATTAATAATTTTTAAAAGGATTATAGTTCTATATTAGCAGATCAATTATAGGTCACAGCTAGGGACAATAATTGTGAAATATTGGATTTGTATCTACTAAATACCTGAATGATGTACTACTTCAGTTCTTGTGTGTGGAGCTCATGGTTGGAAACATTCATTTGGTGCAACTAAGGTTCCCCCTCAGCCGTAAAGATCCCTTCACTGAAAAAGTCACTCAATATCTCCTATAAAATCTATCCTTACCCACAACAAGTTTCAAAAGTATATATATATTAATGGGAGTCGAACAGATTCACCAATATTAAACAGTACCTTACAGTATTTGGGGAAGTTGTTATTCATTATGTGTTCCATGTTTGTAGGTTCTGTGGTGAAGACCATGCTCATTAACCGTGCTAGTAATCAGAATGATATGCGCTTCAAAAATGGTTGGTGAGGTAGTGTTGAGTCCTGCTAAATTTCATGCTAAATAAGTATGCTCAATATCTCTTTTTCATACACATGAAATTCCTCATGTTACCCATATTTTCTTTTAGTTACTGCACTAAACTCATCTTTATAGTTTGAGGTATAAAAAATTCTATTTTCATGGCTACAAGAACTCGTGAACTACACTGGAATATGTGTTCCGTGACTCTATAGTAAATGAAATATCTTTTTAGTGCCATTAAGATTATTTATGATTCAATTGATTCCCACATAAACTACACACAGATCCTTGAATGTGTATTTTTCTTTACAAAATGTATGTAAATGTTGTTATTCACCATCACTCAGTCATAAAAACATAAAAAATAGATTAATCTTGAGATTTTATAAAACAGACCAACCACTATATTAGTATATGGTCATTATCATTTTTTTTTGAAATGATTGAAGTGTGAATTTGAAACCCAACACACACTTCCTATGAATTTATTAAAACATAAGTGAGTAAAAAAGATTACATGAGGTGAAATGAGCTTAAACTAACAATAGTTTAACTGAAAATTAAATAAATTAAATGAGAGCATACACAATGAAGAGCTAGGAGAAACTGCATATTATTTCTATTCTAAAAACTCCAACAAGTGATTTATGACATGTCTTAAAAAATATACCACCCCCAATTCATAAGTTGTATCATAATATGTGGAACCAATCTTTGGAGGTGAACCAAGCTAAATTTTAGATAGCACAATTTGTGCCTCATTTAGAAGCTATAGTGATATATTTGCAGATCCTAAAGAAGTTAACAACATCCATAGAAGAATTGTGAGCATAAATAGGAAAAATATTTCTATTAAATCAGTGAATTTCCAACATTTTATCCAATGAAAATAGTTTCACTATGATTCTTATATAATACACAGTAAAGGATAGAAGACTTGACAACTAAACATCATTCAAATTGGTCATGAGGAGAAAAATAAGAAATGCTTCCCAGTGATTTATTTTACAACTAAGGAAAAAACATAAAAAAAATCGATGCATAACTTCCAAGAACATGAAAATAAAGTTATCACAAGATCTTGTACTAGTTACACTAAATTAAAACCAAATCTAAATAAATTAACATGTGTCTAGTCCCGACTATTCAACACCTTAAAATCATATCTTAAATTTACATGAAGTGAAGATCCCATCATTAATGGAACAACAACAATAAAATCCCCACATTACCAGAAAATTACAATAGAGGAGAAAAAATATGAGAAACATGACCATAAACATGACTAAAAACATCCAGAACCATGATAAGAAGAATATAGTATCAAATGATTTCCTTCACAGATTTTCAGTAGCAAATTCAAAGAATCACATAACCATTAAAAGTGTAGTAAAAAATGAATAAAAAATAAAAAGTGGATTAATTATTCAATGAATGCATGAAATATATAAGTCGAGAGAAAGAGATATTAAAAAGAAGAACCCAACCACTATACCATACTTCATTTAATCCTATCATTACAACCCAAAAAATATAAAAGGTTAAAAGAAATAGTTTTTCATAAATATTCTCTTTTATAAATAAGGTTCAAAACTAAAAAATGAGATATTGTAGAATTAAGAAAACAAATCAATAAATATCATGGATGGATTTAAATATTCCACCACAAAAAATACTATCATCATTATCATCCTCATTTTCAACCTCAGTAAAACCATGATTAACATGATGGTTTGAAGTAGAGTCCTAATTACAATATATATCACTATATTTCCAATATCATAATGAATTTCTATATAACCTAAGTTGGGATTTGAATCATCAAATTCATCATTTTCTCTATCATTTTAGAATGTTCACAATCATATGATTCTATTATCCATTCATCATATAAGGAAATACCATCCACAACAGAATTCCCATTACGTTTTTCATTGTAGCCCTCACTCATTCAATTTTAAATGCAACATAATGAATAGAAAATAGTTCGTCTTTATTTGGTGTAAGAAGCTTCTCCTCTTTGTATGAAATAGAAAACATAAGTGAAAAATATGTTTAATGTATTAACTAAAAATATTAATGCAAGTAGGTTAATTAACATTCTTAACCTTCCATCTCAAATGAAATCCAATTGCACTGACATCCAAGAGAAATATAGGTTACGTTAAAAAATAGATCAAAAATCTTCTAAACTAAGGTACCACATCCCCGTATGAATCCCACCAATTATTTGGTTTCTTTTTTCCCACATCATTTTTCAAAACCCTCACCAAGAATTACTTTTGATATCTTGAAGTGGTCTAGATATAAATCTATTGGGTCCCTCTCCTCCTAGGTTGATACCAATCTATTCAAGAAATCATATAAGCTAGTTTTGACCATTACCCCAGCCCTGATGTGTGAAATATAGTACAATTAATGATTTAAAAATCATGAAGAAACTTGCAATGTACTACTGGGTTGAACTAACCACCTCTCATCAATTATTTCTGAAATATCCAGTTATCTACATATTGAATGGAAACAACATAAGATTAATATTCAATAAAATCAATAAAATATTAATAAAAAATAGCACATTAAATGATCTACCTCTTTATGGTATTGATAAAACTATTATTAATTTTTTTTCTCATTCCGTCTTCACATTAAGGAATCTCATGGATGGTTTCTCATCAGAGTGAACAAGATGAAGTAATTTAATGAGTGGGAATGCAACACTAAAACATGTCATGACATCACACCAAAATAATGTATCCGACATAGTTAATTTCAATTTTGTAACATATTTTTTTTTGGAAAACATACTAGAATGAAATATTCATGATGTAAAAGTATTCACCAGAGAACCATTATACTCACAAAGTCATCCCAAAGTCATGTACGAGGTATGATACTTAATTGATTCCTGGTCTAATCAAATATCTCATTTTTTTGAACTCCTATAGAAAAGGTATGATAATAGACCTAAAATAGATATGTTTTTTGAACTTTTTCCCTCTAGAAATGGTCACCTTATGAACTTCTAATTTTTTATCCTAATCCTCTAGAATCAAATCAATATAATGAGAAGCAAATAGAGTCTAATAATAGTGCTTTAATTTTTACATCAACATCACTCTCTCATATTTGTAGTTTGAATCATTATTATTGAGTATTTGATCAAAATTTTATTCTCTAACAAAATCCTAAATATTATCTTACATTTAAAATATTTTATTATCAGTTTTTGAGAAATCTGATATAACAACTGATTTCATAAATATAGACCCTTTTGGGATATTTTCCAAAAAAGTACAGATCGATCCTCTATTATTATCTATCTATCCATCAGAAATAAATGAAAAAACTATTTCTTTCCATTGTTTATTATACTCATTATGCATCTCTTGTGTGTATGAAAATTCATTCTTCAAAATATTCTCCATTATATCATTATATAGTGGAGGTTTATATCCATTTCCACACCCTGGAACCATATCATAAATCTTCATAAACTCCAGATTTCCAGTATAATTAAAAGGTATATAACTTTAGTAAGAAAACCTAGATACTTAGGCATTTGTTTCATCAATCAAATAGTTTTTCAAAAAATTGATTCATAGAAGGTTATGAATTATTAATTACAGACTGAGTCCCACTAAAGTTTTTCAAAAACATGTCAATCAATGTGTTATATTTTTATAAAAAATAATAATTCATTTCACCCCAAATATCATGAAGATATTTTTTTTGTTACTCAATCCAATATTTAAAAGAATAATACTTTAATATTCATGTTTATCTTCATCTGCACACATCTTCATACTGAAAAATCTTTATTAGATTCATCCATATGGTTTTTAAATAGATTGGTCCCTCTTGAAAAAACATGACAAAACATTCACTTCACTTTTTCCATTTTTATTAACATGAAAACTAAATTTTAAAGTATGATCAGACCTATTTCCACTTCTATTTTTTCAAACATTATTCTTTTGGACCAATGAGGAATGATTTTTCCTTAATCAAAACCAATATTACCATAACCATAAACTTAAAAAAACCTTAAAAACATTACACAAATTCACCTCATAACACTAATTAACATAACATAAATAATAATTTTAATCAAAATAATCAAATCAGTTTCTAGTCTTATAATTAATATTTGTTTATGTAGTGAAAAAAGATTCATATTAATTTCATGAATTGTAAATAAAAATTCTGACTGTAGTTCACATTAAATAAATTAAAAACCCAAAAAATATGAAAACTAAGTAAGTGAAGAACTTACAAAAAAACACCACTTCAACTTTTCCTGATCAACACACTGTTGAACGAGGGTCTGGTGAGAAGTTTAGGAGAAACTGAGTTGATTAAATTAGAAATATCAAACACATATCCAGATCTCGTGTTTGATGTGTGGTCGAGTGTACGTTGTGAGGTAGAGGGTATTGATAGTTCATGACTATGAATCTATGATGCATGGTCAAGTGAGAGGTGGGGTTGGTTGTTTTGTGTTGTGTAAGGCACTACATGAGGATCAGGAGGTGGGTGTGGTTGGTTTATGCTATGCGAGGCACTGCAGGAAGATTAGAGACAAGGGTGCAAGGGATATAATTCAATGAAGAGGGGAATAAATATATCCCTTGAGTTGAGAGTTTTTTAGGTGAAATCTAATTAAAAACATTCAAATTTGAAATTGAAAAAAGGGAATCTCACCCGATGGAAGGGGGAAGTCTACCCAGGTGAGAGACTTTATTCTGAGTTTGTGTTTTTGAAGATTATTCAATTGAAAATAGATTCTTCATTTGAGTTCATTCTAAGGGGAAGATTAGATCCAAATACTCATACTCTTGTATGATTTTTCTCGCAATATTTACTACCTTGATATGCATGAGGTTTGAAAACAATTGAATTAATAAAAACGCATTATGTAAGAATAAATGGATGTCTAGAATTAATCTAACCAGACAAAAATTAATATTTTTATCATTCTTTAAAGCTATAAATGTAACGAAAATATTTATGTACAACATATAATCTATATTCCAATGTATCATCAGTTTATAATGATTCTTGTATTCTATTCTGGTTGGAAACAAGTATGGTTTCCGCTCCCAGCCACATTTTCCAGTGTCAACCTGTGTCGACTAAAACTATGTCCATGTTTCTGACTCATGACATTGCTCTTCCACTATCCCAACACTTATCTCTATGCCACTGATGAATTCTAGGTTAGGGGACTCCCATATGAATCAGGGTTGATATGGATTTCCCTATTGTGCCACAACTAAATTTTTTTTGGCTAAGGATTATATAAAATAATAAAAAATAAAAATATAAAAAATAAGGGCCAAATTATGGGACCTTATATATAAAACCCCAATCCTTTAAGTTTTTTCCCAATTATATAAACCCTTTATTCAAGCACTATAAATATTTACTACATGGATATGACATTACTCAACTCTCTAGCAACGAAGTATCTGGTACACAATTATGGGTGCCAACAACCTCTACCTCTATTCATTTATTATAAGGGTGAAATATAAAAAGAAATTTAAAATATATAGTATAGTTATGATTTTGAAAAGTAATATTATTTTCCACCGTATTTCTATATCATTATTTTATAAATAAAAAATTAACCGCACATTGTGCGGCCTACCACCTATATAAAGCAACAAACCTCATCATTCAAATTGGTTCTTTATTATTAAGTAAACTATTTTTGAAAAATTAATCAAAAAATTAAAAGTGTCTAAATAAAATTAAATTTAAAATAAACATATTTCATTATCATTAAAATTAACATTATTAAATAATGATATTATTCTAAAATAGACATCTTTCATCATCACAATCATCTATTAATTATGCTATGTTCGTTTTTGGTATGTGTAACCACCTTCTTGATAAATTCTATAAACTAAAATCAGGGATGATAATGAATAATTTATTAGTGATAATATATGATATAAATGTGAAAAAAACATTTTGATTTTATTTTTCTATTTATAATACTAATATTAAATTGATTACTTCAAATACCAATGTTCATATGTTAAAAATCATCGAAAAATGCTCATTACCAATTTAATCTTATAGTACCAAAACTAAAAATCACATAGAATGAAATTATAAATTTATTAAAAATTAAATAAAATTCCATTTCATTTTATTAACTCCTAACTATGGGATCTTGGGGAATAATGAATAACATTATCGCTATTTCAAAATATTTTTAAAATGATCATGATTACTCACACCCAATAATAAAAATAAATAATAACTAGATAATTAATTTATAATAAGTTATCCTAAATGAAGTATATTGAATGTAATATATATGAATAATTTTATTTAATATATTATTATGATATATACGTCTGTTTTATAGGTGGTTAGGGTGAATTAACTTAAGTGGGGAAAAATTTAAGGGTTTCTGTCAACTCAATTTTCTTCTACTGAGTTTCAATTTTTTTTGAAAAACATTAAAGTTAAAAGTTTTATTTATTATAATTAATGAATATTTTTTATTTTATTTACTTATTTTTAAAGGGTTCTAATATCATCCATTACTTCCTTGTTATCAAATGATTATTATCAAAACGATTAGGTTATTAGTAATGGTTTCTTGTTTAAATTTTCACCCGTTGAGTCAAATATATTTCCATACACCATGTTTTCATTGTAATGATGCTGATAAATCCCCTTTAATTTTTTTTATCATAATTAACTTATGTTTCATGATATTAATTATTCTATTCAATGTTCATTCTCTTATTGGGAATTTAATTAAAAAGTTAAAATGTTGTAAGGGTTTGTGCTAAATAAGTTCCCTTTAATTGGGTACCCAAATTATTATTAAACTATAATGTTTTAGGTATAATTTATTCTATCAGATTAGTAACATTAATTTTTTTCCACCTTATATTAATGATTTATGTAATTCTTCCTTATAACCTCATTATCAAATGATTCTTACCTAAAATATTTTGTTACCTGAAAGGTTTTTCCTGGTCTTAATTTCTATTTCATGAAGAAAGCCTCTTACTATGCACCAATTAAATTTTATATGGTATATATATTTACTATTTAGAATATTACATAAGTAATTATCTTCCATATCATTTAAATTTTAGTTTAAATCACTTTATCCTTAAAAGGGTTTTATTTACATGATACTCAATCCACAAGGGCTTCCTTCCTCAATTTTCTCCCCTTTAGATAGTTTTTTATTATACAGAAATCTTACTTTCGAAAGGTTTTTCTCCCATACATTTAATACTTTGAATCATGAATATATTATATTTCATGAAATTTAATGTTATATTCCACATTCGTTCTCATGTGTATTTGACTCAAATATTATAAAATATATAAGCTTTCTTTATTATTCAATTTTATTTCACTGAGTTACAGACATTAATATTGAAACTCTATAGTTACTAGATTTTTTCCTTATGCCTAATGTATACATGATGATATATTTCCTCTTTTTTAATGGGTTCCAAAACTAATCCTTATAACCTGACTAAAAAATAATTATTTCCTCAATGAATTTGATATATTTAAAGTTTTTTTCAAATTTTAATTCCCTGAGATATGATTTTGTTATACACCATGTTTTCTATTGTATGGGTCACTTAATGACCCTTTAATATTTAATATCATGATTCCATCATCAATTTTAGAGTTAAATGATCCATTTGAAATTATTTCCATCAATGTGTTTTAATTTGAATTCCACTACAGTTTTCAGTGTTATTAGTTTATATTTTCAATTCCCTCATAGATATTTGATATTGAAAATTCTATTTTTTATATGTTATATTATTTTCCCTATTTACTTCATGATAAATTAATTTATTTTATTTTATGGTATTTGACTTGTGTTACTTTAATTATTATGTTATCAATACTTGAATATTTTTTCGTATCACAATTTTCCTAATTTATATATGACCCATATTCACCAATTGTTTCCATTTTGTGGTGTATATGTTGTCCATAGATTACCTTATATGTCATCTCACACTATATTATTTTGGGGAATTAAATATTGGAGTTAGTGTACTAGAACCAACTACATTGTATTTTATATTTCATTTATATTCTTTAATTTTAATAATAATAATTACATTTTCATGTATGGTTTTTTCTTTTATATAATAATAATGTGATTATGTCATAAGGTTTAAATCATACAAAAAATAGGTCATAAAAGTTCACTACTATGATTAGAACCTTGTGATTCTAGGATAATATAATTAAATATTTTTCCTATGGAGGATATCCAACAATAATTGGGAACATTAATTATCCACTATTAGGGTTGAGTTATTGTATGAGGACGAGCCTTCATCTCATGATGTTAACATGCAGCGATCTTGAAAATGGGAGATTATAAGTAAATACCCACCAATAAGAATGTTTCATGTTTGTGTATCATCAGATATTCCTATACATGATTTTGTATAATGGTACATAGATTTTAATATTAATATTAATAAATATATTGACTTATGTACTTATATATGTTCCCAAAGCCCTGGACTCCCAATGGTTATGCTATATTGTGTAAATTGGGTATATCACGATCAGTTTGTTATTATTGAATAACATTATGAAGGGGTTTTTCACATCTATTTATGAAATATAATTTCTCAAACCTTTGATTGGAATGAAACTACTGAAATAAATTCTAGGGACATGGTAAGGTTGATATGTTCATTCTATATAATCAAAGGAAGATATATAAATAATTATGGTTGATGACACAAGAATGAAACCTATTTTTTGAGATATCCTAAAAAAGGGGTAATATTAAACGGTAATATTTTGTAAGTGTATTTTTTCATTACGACACACAATCTTCCTTAATGGGATCCATGACTCATTACTAGACAAGGACATTAGGGAAGCCCCCCTAATGCCTATGAGGAAGACTCTTAGAGGGGTACATGCAAATTGTTTCCATGGATAATAGTTAAATATTAATTTTATTTAACATTATAAATACATATTTTTTTCTTGATTGAGAGTTAATATTTATTAAATCTTTAGTAAATGATTACAAATATGAAGTAAATATTAATGTTCAATGTAATAGATTAATAAGATAATTAATTAAATTAATTCATGAGTATTTCATCTAATTGAAGAATGGATTGAAATTAATTATAGATAGATGTTTTAAATATATAGTCATTACATATATAAAATTGATCATGATACTTAACCAGTCCTATGCATGTGTTGGTTTAGATTAATCTAGTTTTATTACATGGTTTGTACTAATGTTTTATTAAATTAAATATGATGATATGTTTTTCAAACCTCCCTCATTTATAAGTAGAATCTATGTGTAAGAAGATGTTATATTATAATTCCCATTAATCAATCCTTTGGTTCCCATCGCATCCTTGTGAGAAATATAAATTACGCAATTAAAGGAGTATTTTATGGTGAATTTTTATATTTGAAGTCAATACCAAGGTAGATGCAGTTCAAAATAAAATAGAGATGAAACCATCCCAAGATTTAAATAAGTATACAGTTGGGATGTTTTAAGTCAAGTTAAGACTAACATAATTAGTTTTCTACTAGAGGAATAGGTTTATTTATTTCTTCTTAATAAACTAACCATTATATAAAGATCACATATATTCCATTTAAATATTTATTTATTTTCTTTATTGTTCCAAATTTATTCACTATAAAATAAATAAATAGACAATTATGAAAATACCAAATTAAAATAAATGCATTATGCATTCATTTTATTTTTATAACATGGATAATCCCTTTTGTAAAATCTAGATAATATTAACATGAAATGTAAAACATTAAATTAGTAAATTTAAACATATTTCATAAAATACCTCATTTTAATATCAAATCATTCTAATTATTCTATTACTTGATTGGGAAGACAATCATATGAATTAGTGTTTTAACAATACTTGTTGGGAAATATACAAGTATCATGGAGTTCTTCAGATTTTTTTGGATGACTTAACTATTTTACATCAAGTGCAGTATCCCTTTTTAGAATTGATGTTACATAGAGAGAAGTGTTGAATAAACCATGGCTGTGGTATTGGATTTGATGTCGTACTTATTGGATAAATGAGATACAAGATCTTATTTTGAAATGTCACATATTTTTAATTACTTTTAAGTATTGGACTAAGACCATTTCATATTTATGTGAAGTGGAATTTGTTTCCTTTCCACTACAATTTCTATTAAACTAGGAATTCCGAGACCAATGGGGTGGGATTTTTGGGATTGATAAAATAGTGGGAGACTTAAAAAGAAAATAATATTATTATGAATAACATAGTTAGTAATAAAAAATAATATATTCCATTTATTATTTTAAGTAGAAAGGTAACTAAAATCTCAAAAAAACTCAGATCATTCAATAATATAGGGTATGTCCTTGCATATAAATTATGTTGGGTATTGTACATTTGTTTATGTGGTGAATTATTATCAGAAAATTTGTATTATATATTGGAATAACCCAGTCTTTTTTTCATCCATATAATGTTTGAATAGGTAAAGAGGACCCCTGCCAAATATATGTTGATTATTCTCCATATATATGATAAATAATATTATCAACATTTTATAGAGAGTTTATGATAAAATATAAGGAAATATATTCTTATACCATAATATATCATATTTATCTTCTTGAGAAATAAAATGAAATGATTGAAATTCATATTATTATTAATTCACTATATCTGTGTAAACTGAAAATAGGGAATGTTACTACTGATCTTGGTTTGAAAATGATGGGTTATATTGATCAATTTGTAAAATTGGGCATACACATGGATAATAAATTACCCATTAAACTTGTTTTATTATCCTTACCACCAATATTATCCATATTCATCCAATAAAAGATAAATGAAGTTGATAAATATCTCTATAATATTTTTTCTATACCTATTCTAATAGATAAGTATAAATTAAAACTTGTTTCTCTATCACCTTATGGTGAAAATCATGAAATTCAATGCTAAAGATCCCATTGATAATATAAATCCAAAATATCCATTACAACATCCTTCAAAGAGATAAAGGATTCCTATAAAGATTAATGAACATGTAACTATTTAATTCTTACGTAAAATTAGTTGACCCTGGAAATGAAATTAAAATGAATTGAATAAGAAAACATTTACACAAACATTAGTTAATTAAGTTTACTATGTCAATATAGATAAATCACTTGGTTTTCACGTGTGAAAACATCATATCAAATTAGTAATTGATCATAAATGTTGAGTAAAGGTATTCCTAAACCCACATTTCCTATTTTATATAAAACACTTATGGTATTATGATTAAGATCGATGATGAATGTTATATATATATATTAGGAAACCATCATAATTTAATCCAAGACATGCTTCAAAAAAAACAATGCAGTACCTTAACATATTATAAAATATTTTATATTGGATATTTTATCAATTTCAATATTATAATAATCTATTTGGACACATAGATAAGTGGTTGTAATAAACCATTTGTTAAATGATGGGATTAGTAACCAATGAACATCATACACTATTTTCATCCCATTTAATAATCCAATAGCCACTAAGTATTTTAAATTCTTTTCATTAACAACTATTTCTTTATTAAATTAAACCATTCTATTTATATATAGCAGGGGAAGTACTATCCTATTTGGTTTAAGGATCTAGATTCACATGAGTTGTCATTGGAATGCCGTAATCCATTGAGCATAGTAAGAGGAGTTGTTCTAAAGACACAAACTGTATAGGAAGACATATGAAAAGTGGTGGTTTATGTTTACTTTGGTCGGTGATACATATATTATTTAAGAATAAGGATTCCTATTAAGATAATGTAAATGAAAAGATTATTTAGATGAAAATTAAATACAATTTTAAGTAATAGACTCCATGTATCTATATTTATGGAGTCTATATTCGGATTTTTTAAGACAAGATATTCTGCAGAGTATTTTAGAGAAATTGGTCATGCGTGGTGAAAGATGGTACCAATAAATCATGATTGATTATTGAAATGTTTAGTATACGAAAAAACCTATACACCAATCATCATGAATAAAATACCATTGAATTATACCTATTAAAGCATACTTATATGACCCTCATGTTGTGATATTGATTATGAAGGCCACCTCCTTTGGAGGAGACCTTATAAAAGATGTCAATATTCTCTGACCAAAAGCAAAACCTTTTTCATATGTCTACAAGGCAAAACTAAAAAGATCCATTAAAATAGTGGATTCCAATATAAGAATATTACATAAATTTTTTTATCAATAAATAATGCATGTTTATAGTCAAATATTCATTCAGAAATAAATAAATGAAACCTGTCTCTGATATCTTATTGAGAGCACTATAATTTTTCAATAGATACATGTTTATATCATATTCGAAAAAATTTCTATCTTACCGGTTTATTATGAATAAAGAACAAATTCACCAAGTTTGAATTTAAGCAGGTACTATGTTCTATGTTACATGATCTACGAAAATAGATCTATGGGTATACTAAATCAATTTATAGTACATATATTTACAAAGTAATTAAAAATAAATGTTGAAATAATTCAAGACCAATTTTTTTTGGAATATAATACCTCTCGTAGAACAGCCATGAGCATAAGAAAAGATTATAATTACTTTATTTGTAATGATAAGGAGAGATTACCATGATTAAAATAATTCACAAGATTATGTCTATGTAATTTATCTCAAATGACTTGATATCAGCTAATTTTTGGTATTACTAATATATGATACATATTAGGTTAATATGAAACAAATAAAATATAAAATAATTGAATTATATATTGAATAATATTAAAGGACTTGGAAAATTAGGACTGGATATGTTTTTGGTGTTTGAAGATGGGGGAATACAAGAGATCGGGGGAATTGAACACATGTCTTCGTTAGGTTCAACTTAATCTAGTATCATAGTATGAATTTTTTAATTTTCAGAAAAACTTTATATATCCAGCTATTTCAATAGATATGATATCATAGTATGTTTTGGATTTTGATTCCTTTAAAAAATGGCTTATAAACACAATATTACTTGTAGGTTTACATGAAAAGAAATAGTTTTATCATTTTTAGGATAATAAATGACAAGGAAATAATTATGATGTTAGAATTCTCATATGGGGAAAATAGGTTGATACATAGTAATGTCACAACATGAGGGATTTTATCAACGTTGAAAAATATCAGAAAGATTATTCCCTAAATAGAAATGTGGGATTAAAAACCCAATTCATAGAAACACGGTAAGACTTGCATATATTTCCATACTCAGAGGAAGCATGTCCAATATGAAAGAAGAAACTATTAATTAGTAGTATGATCTAGTTCAAGTGGGAGTCTTTTGGAGTTTGTTCCCAAGAACTAACTTAGGTTTACTTTTGACTAGCTACATAATCATGAATTTGAATATTAATAAATACCTATCTATATACTGATTATTATTCTACATTAGATTAATTTGATAATTTCTTACTTTATACTTTATATAAAAAAGGTCATAACAGCTCCCCACTATGCTGAGAACCGTGAGATGTTATGATGATATATCTTAAATATCAATCCTATGGTTAGGATGGTGAATAATGATGAGGAAAATATTTTTTTGAAATTCTGATGTGAGTGATCATCTAATCATGGGAAATAATTTTAAGAAGTTCACACTTGCTGATCTCTATGATGAAATATTATGAGGACATACCCACAAATAAGAATTTCACATGTTTTATTGTCATTATATTTTCTCATATATGAGTGTGTGTAAGGTCTGTAGACATTAATAATATTATTAATAAAAATCATGACATGTGTACATAGATGTATTTCTAAAACCCATTAAACTCTATGTTCATGATAATCATGCTACATTTAGTATAACGTGACCAGTATATTATTAATGAATAAGTCATGGTTGGATTTCTACCTTCCATTAATGGTCGTTGATATCATGAACCTATTATTTGAATGTGGCTATATAAATAAATTCCATATCCATGGTGATGTATAAATGTTAATTTTAGATTATCATATAAATATATATCAAGTAATAAGGTTGATGACAGCGAAATGCGACCTACTTGATAATATATAATCGCAATGTGATTATATTACACGATAATGCATTTGAATGTAGTTATTGTCATTGTGTAAAACCTTTGTACTCTATTGGTTCCTTGACATATAGCTAGAATGTAACCTTGGATGTTTGGAAATACCATCTAATGCAATAGAGTAAGAGGTTTAAAGGGACACACACAATGTGTTTCCATTCATCTAAGTTAAAATTAAATTATATTTAATAGTTAGAATAATTATTTTTCTCCAAAATGACTGCTAATATTAATTTAGGATTTTGAAAATTTTCAATAATATTAAATAAATATTTATTTTCAATGTAATTATTTAATAATTTGAATATATAACAATTTTTATCTCTTTTCTTTCATTCCAAAATTAGTAAATCTACACTTATTAAACAAATAATTTATTTCCTTATATAAATATTAATTAAATATTTATTCAATAGTGTGTGAATAAAATATTAATTTTTTTATTTAATTAATACATTTTTAATAAAAATAAATTTATTTAAGAATTTTATAAATGTTAATGAGAATGAGTAAACAAAGTCTAGGTCGGAGTATAAATATTAACTTTCAAGTCCAAAAAATAATATTTTTCATTGAACAAATGAGAGCATGGAATAGAATCATACAATGATATTATTATTTTACACAGAACAAGGTTAATTTTGGGTTTAAAATATTATTAAGGGACTTTATTCGATTAATAAATATTAAAACCTAACCCTCTTTCTATAAATATATTATTATGATAATTTCCACTTATTCGACATTGGTCACAACATTCTCCCCACTAGAAAATTATTTATAGATGATTAATGCCTCTATGGTATTATGTTAAGCTAAATAGAATATCTTTAGCTACATTTATATCATTACATAGAGATCAATAGATGATCCTTCAAACCAAAGTGATCAAGAATGTGATCAGAGTAGTGATCAAACATGAAAGCGATGATGGTGCTTTCCCTGTGTGTACCATTCGTGATGTTCCATGATCAAGGGAGTATTTTTTTGATCACAAAAATGGATTCCACTTTGGGTCATCATAAATGGAATAAATATACAACTGAATGAACATTGAAATATAAACACCTACATCAAATAAATATCTCAATGTCAAGGTATTTATTTACATTATTAAATTAATAATAAAATTGACATGAAAAAGTTCATCTATTGATTCCACTTTTTTATTTTTCAATATTATATTAAAAAAATCCACTTTCAATGGTGATTATGTCTTGTACATTGTGAATAATCAGTTCAACCAGACAAAAAAATAGTTATCCATTGGCCTAGCATGCACTACCACTATGTTTGGAATCATCATTAAACTCATGGAAATCCATTACTATTTTTTCCTTTTAAAATGATACTTTATTATGAGTGTAAATTTTCATGCATTTACATTCCTTCATCAAAAAAATATGTTTTATACCTTTGATTAAAGGATGTTTACATAGATTCTTTATGTCATTTGATTAGGTTAATTGTTTTCTTAACTGCATACTCATTTCTTTATAGTGTGTTCGTTTGAGGGAAGCTTTAAAATAAATCCATTCCATTTATTGACGAAGTAAATTATGAAAATATGTATACGTATTGTTCAATTAAAGATTTTTATTGATTATTTAGGATTATTTGTTTTGTATTTTATATTTTTATCTTTCCATCATATTATGAATTCATTGAACTTAATTAGTGATGGTTGGGGCATACAATAACCAACAAATGTATCAATACCTCTCATTTAACGAACTATCTTGGGGTTTTTGGTGTATACGTACCAAAATAAAAATATTACTTAAAAATAGCGTATTAATGGTAAGATCAGGATGTCTAAGATCATGATGACCTTCCTCATGGAATGAAATTAGTTATTAGATATTGTACATTTAATTTCTAAGGAGTAAATTATTTTTATCGATGGAAATTATTGTAATGTAAACCATGGATATGTTATGATAATAGTTTCTTTTTCTATTAGGGAATTATTTATTTATATATTATTATCATTTCATTCATGGTCATATTATTCACACTTAAGAACATTTATTTTTAACAACTATATTTACCCTTAATGGGTTTTTGAGATCACCACTTCCTATGTTATTATTTCCCCATGTTATAAATAAAATTATTACACATGTTAGGTCAAACTTGATAACATTCAAGGATAATTTTGTGGGATACATTGAAGAATTATTAGAGATTATTTAGTATCTTATCTTATGGAGAAAATGTATATTTGATGAGATATACATGATATTATTTAGGAAAACCTTTTTCTTAACTTAATAAAACATTAAAGATAAAAGGTACTTTTAATATATGAGACTAAATGTTTATTAGTGACATTGAAATTGATGATGATTAAAATTAGGCTGGTCTAATTCAATTCAAATATTTAATGTAAATTGGGTATTTATGAACATTAGATACCATAAGGGATAGTTCAGTGAATCACAACTAACCTAATCAGTGTGGGATCCTAAAACATTATGGGAGTAATAACTAAACTGAATTGAGTTATGAATAATAAGTTAAATCACCTGAAATTACCAACTTATTTCAAGAAGATGAATGTTTTTATTATGAATTTTATACTAAAAAGGCCACAAACCTATAGTGTATCTTCTGATACCCTTATTATGAAATAATTTGTTAACTCCATTGAGTAGATTTTCTGTATCCATAGATTTGATGAAAAAGAGAATTTTATTCTAGATGTTAATCTAAAATAGGGAAAAAATGATCATTGGTGGGCACTAATCAAGAAGAAAATTCCCTAAGAGAAAATCAAACCTATGAAATTATTAGGTATAAAAAAAATATGTTTGAATTAATATTTTCCTTGAATTATTGTCTTAAAATCGAGTGTGAGTTCTTTGGACTTGTGAAAAAGGATGATGATTTTATTAGGTATTATGAGGAAAACCTCACAAGGATTTAATGACATTCCTATGAATTTTTTATCAATTTAGAATTTAAAGGGAAACTCTAGTAGGGATATCACTTGTTAAGTTTTGAGAAGAATTATATTCCCTAGGATGACATTTGAATAATGTATGGACACTATGTGATCATAATGGTCCCTATAAGGCTCAATAATTATACAATAATCTTTACAAACATAATTACAAATTATTGGTCGGAGTGGATACTCAAGAGGGGGGGGGGTGAATTGAGTTCCAATTAAAATTTAGGTTTTAAAATCTTTTACCAAATTCCCCCAATTTAAAATACTAATTTAATTCTAGTGAATTTGAACTAAAGAAAACATTTAGCTAGGTTCTCAAGGGATTGATTAATTCCCAGTTAATCTAATCAGAGGTTCAGATTAGCTTTTGAAACTGACTTACTGATTTACAAATAATGAAAAATCTTTCTAATTCAATTATCAGAGTAACATTAAAAAACAGTTTAGGTTTTAAAGCACTTGGCAGTGGAATAAAAGGTTTTAGATAATACTAAATAAAGCACAGAAGATATGTCCAAGAGGTTCAGTCTCAATCTGAGACTTAGTCCTCTCAACAATTTATATAAATTGGATCCACACCCTGGATCGGGGTTCACAATAGTTTACAACTATCCAGGTCAAAGACCTCTACCACAGTTCTACGTGGGAAAAAAACAACAGCAAATACAGCTGTCCAGGTCACACACAACCTCTACCAATATCCACAGTGGGAAATAAAAAATGTAAGGAGTTTGAATGAGGATTTACAGAACCTCCAGTTAAGGTTCAGGAGACAGTGTGTGTGTAAATTAAAACAGATGATACACACTTCTCGTAATGTAAATAATAAATCACTGAGTATGATATAGAGTTTAGAATGGCTCTAGTGATTGCAGTGTAGCTCTGGACTTCTTCAAATTTGATCAGAAATGGTTCTTAGTCCTCTACTGGTTTTTCACTGAAAAACTGAGTGTCGTCTGCTTGACATCCAGGTTCAGAGATAGTGAAAATGTAGTCGATTAAGTTCTTCAAAAATCCTTGTGAATGTAACGAACTCTTCTTGAGTAAGCTTGAGTGTGTATGAGATTATGTGTCTTCTTGGTCATGCATGAACGAGCTCTTCTTCCCTATAGTGCTTGTATATTCCTCGTGTCTTTCACATGTGTGTCTCACTCCGTGTCACTACAGCAACATGGACTTCTTGTATTTATGGAACGAGCTCTGGCAAAAGAAATGATTTCTTTTTGCAGGTACGAGGTATGGTTTCCTAACATCGAACAACCTTTATTAAATAAATGACAGATCATTAAAATATACCTGATATGAACGTTGGTTAGATTAAATAAAGATAAAGAAATTAAGGCAGTGTCAGATTCTTTGGAACGATAGTTTTGGATATCGGTATCCCTTTGTATTAGTAACCTCTTCTCTAACGGTAGCCTTTCTATCGGTAGACTTCATGTCTGTCGGTAGACTTGATCGGTAGCGGTAGACATATTGTACCGATGACCTTTTGTGTAACAGTAGCCTTCACGTATCGGTAGACTTGATGTAACGGTGACCTTCATGTATCGGTAGACTTGAGGTAACAGTGACCTTCACATATCGGTAGACTTGATGTAATGGTGACCTTTACGTATCGGTAGACTTGATGTAACGGTGACCTTCACGTATCAGTATACTTGATGTAACAATGACCTTCACGTATTGGTAGACTTGATGTAATGGTGACCTTCACATATCGATAGCCTTGACGTATCGGTGACCTTCACGTGTCAATAGGCTTGTTCTGTAACGGTGACCACTTGCCTGTTTAAGCATTTTATTGGCTGAATGGGTTATGTTAGAAAATATATCCTTCCAGTAACTGAATTCTCTAGATATCATCTAAATATTATAATATATGAATATGTGCATGGTGTACAGAAATACTGAAGTAATTAATTAACCATTAATCAATATAGGGATTATCAAACCGTAATTGAGCATAATTGGGATTAGCATAATATATGTGAGCATAATTGGGATATCAAAATATGAGTTCAACTAATTCTCCCAAAGGGTTCAACAATCTTTCCCATTTTGATAATCACAACATATGCCAAAGGATTAAGAAAATTAAACTAATATCAGAGGAACAATTTCCTAAGAAAAACATTAATAAAAATTTATCATTGTGCTCCCCCTTTCAATTGCACTCCCAGTTCTCATTTGTTTCATTTTCTCCCACTTTGTGACTAGCAAAAAGAAGGGAAGAATCAGAGAAATGTAGAGACAAAAAGAGAACATATTTCAAGGAAAAATAAACATAGTAAAGTGGAGAATGTAAGAGTAAATTTCCATTAAGGTACAAAAGGTACAAATGGAGGAGTCTTTCCCTTAGGATCCGAAGAGGTTGTAGGTTCAGATTGAGTAGATTGCTAGGGAATAGCTGAAAGAACAACTGGAGGGTCAGCCACTGAAACTGTATCGGATCTAAAATCTGTGCTCTTCTGTGAGATTATAGGTGTCAAGATGCGAATAGCCTAAACTGGAGTTAACTGAGGTGTACTCCCTGAGGGAAAGGTAGGAAGAGCATGAAGTAGAATCACAGGTCTGGCATCCACATGCAAGAATGGTGGCAACAGGTTCCTGAAATCCATAATAATACTACCCCTCTCTCCATTTCTGACACAAAATCATCTCGATTTTCAATGAATTTATGCAAGGCAGGAGTAAGATCCTTGAGCTTACTACCCTGTTCTCTAAAATCTTGAGTCATTGGAGGAAACATCATATTTTCCATCCAGAGCATGAAATAGTTGGTCATTTGATGCTTGGTATAGACCTTCTCAAAATAAGCATCCACCTTATTTTTGATTGCCTCTTGAGAAGCAATAGTTGCCCATAGTTGATCACGAACAAAACTACTAACTTCTCTAGTTGTAGCAAGGATCTGAGTATCTGAGGTGCCACTGGTACTGGCCTTAGCCAACTCTTCCTAGATAACAGTTCTGATCTGGTCAAGGTTCACAGTGGAGCTTGACGAGGGAAGGGGTTTAACTGAGAAAGCTACTGTCTCCTTGAAAGATTGTGTCAGATTAGTAACCACCTTTTGAACAAGTTCATCTTGACTGTTCAAATGTTCTTTGACTGATTTCTTAAAATCCTCAAAGAAATCCAGAAACTTTTTGACTACTTCTTTGATATATCTGATATCAGTATGCACTTGGGTTTGGGAGCTGTTCATAACAGTCAATGAAGAAATCAATTGTCTTAGAGCCACCACAGCTCCTGTCCAGCTCTTAATTTGAGTGTGGAATACTTTAACTTCATCCATCATTCCCTTCATTGTACTAGAAACAACACATCCCAGTGATAGATCCAGGGATTGCTCCATACTTCTCATTTCATAAACCAGACTTTTCTTCAAATCTGCCACTGATTCTCTCAGTGTTTCTTTCATTTCACCCTTTAAGGACTCAAGGTCCTCCTTGGTTGCCAAATTTTTAGCCACAGCAGGTAGGATAACTGATTTTCTTTGGGGCTGGTCTTCCTCATCAGAATCTTCATAATTAAGTCCAAGAACCATATATCCTGGATCTGATGTCCAACCTTCAATGTCATACAACACTAATACTGAACCAAGATACTCCCCCTCACTTAGAGCATTCACTTAAAGAATCTCCTCCAACTGTTCTGCTCGAGGTAATTCTA
Source organism: Viscum album (assembly GCA_963277665.1). Taxonomy (NCBI): domain Eukaryota; kingdom Viridiplantae; phylum Streptophyta; class Magnoliopsida; order Santalales; family Viscaceae; genus Viscum; species Viscum album. The sequence goes on from OY728139.1 coordinate 295,383,264, forward strand.
TAACTTCCTCTACAACTACAGCAGATTCAATAGCCATTTGCTCTGATGGCTCAAGGACTCTTTAATCAACAGATGCTACTTCTGCTTCCTGGTCAGGCACTATCTTGACAATACTGTCTATCAGAGAGCTCAAGCTGAGCTCTTCATCTTCATTTTCCTCATCATCTACTTCCCCAGAAGCCTCCTTCTCTTCATGAACAATCTGATATGACTCAGTTGCCTCATCCTCTTCAGAGGTGTCTTTGACAACAATCTGATATACTTCTTCTTCTTCTGTAGTCTCAGTGTCATTGTCCTTCAGAATAGTTTCTCTCCTTGGTAGTTCTTTTGGAGGGCTAGCTGCTCCATAGGAAATGTTTTGGGTCATAGGACTAGGAGGTAAATCTGGGTCTCCTCCTTCCTCAACTTATGTCTCTTCCTCTTCATCATCAGCTTCATTATCACTGTAGATCGGTTCTGGCTCATCTGGTCTAACACCAGGATCCCTCACATCCTTTGTTCTAGAAGGATGGTCCACAGGAGTGTACTTGTCATAGATTTTTCCATCATCATTAACCCATGATTTCTTCCAAGGGTTCCAGATGACTTTCATAAACTTACAAACAGTCTTGGTGAGGCAAAATTTATCCTTAACCACAACAGTTTCATCTTGAGGCCCAGCTACCTTCTTTGCCTTCAACATAATAGAAATCAACTTAGAAAAGAAAAGTGAATTTGACTTAGACTTTGGCCTAGTCATCTCCTCAATTTGAATCATTAGCAGTCTGCATAAATTCACCTTTACTCCATGCTTTAACAGATACAACAAATAAATATCATGAAATCTAAGGGTAGCAAAATCTCCTCTCCTTGGACTAATCACATGCTGAATGAACCTGAAAAGTAGTTTATCCTCCTCTACCATCGCTGCAGTAATGACCTTTCTAGGAGTTCCATTTCCTGTCAATTCCAACAAGGTATCCTCATATTCGAAAAAGTCACTTGTAGTAGGTATGGATTGTGAATAAAATCCATAATAACCACTATGAGGAACATTAGGGTTCTCAGCCCATTCAACTGATGAAAACGAAAACGTTTCACCATTCACAAAGGAAATCATCCTGTTATCCTCCTCTAATGTCTCAAAACAGACATGCTCATAAAACTCTTTTACCAGTGTTGGATAATATGGTCCATTATTGTTCATGAAGCATTCGAGCCATCCTTGTTCTTGTAAAACCTTCAGAATCAAGGACTTGCTTTCCAGCAGCAATTCCATACATAATTATTTTTCCACTACAATTTCTCTCTTCGATAAATGTGGATTCATGGGATTCCTTAGAACAGTATCTCTACTGCTTCCACTGGCACCAGCATTGGTTACATTCTGCTTCTTAGCTTGCGTCACATCACTCCATTCATCCACTGAGGGTCGCTTCACACGGGCCATTTCAGATTCTGAGGCTTAGGGTTTTGCAAGCTTGAGAGGATTAGTTAAGAGGGATTCAAACAGATGGGTTCATGGTGATTGAGTGATGTCTAGAGTCGGGTTTAATATCATTTAAGATTAACATATAAAATACATCTTATATTAAAAATAAATTCAATGTCTCTGCCTTAATACGAAAATTTAAAACAGCGTGAGAGATATAACAGTGAGGTGTCCTTAAATGGTGAGGTCTGACGGTGAGGTTTATCTAACGGTGAGGTTCATCCTAACGGTGAGGTTCATCCTAATGGCGAGGTTCATCTAACGGTGAGGTTCATCTAACAGTGAGGTTCATCTAATGGTGAGGTTCATCTAACGGCAAGGTTCATCTAACGGTGAGGTTCATCCTAATGGTGGGGTTCATCTAACGGTGAGGTTCATCCTAACAGTGAGGTTCATCTAACGGTAAGGTTCATCCTAACAGTGAGGTTCATCTAGTGGTAAGGTTCATCCTAACGGCGAGGTTCATCTTAACGGTTTAAGAGTAAGTTATCATTCATAATTCGTGAATAATGAAACATAATCTTTCTAAATTTAATGATCTCTTAGAAAGTGGTGTCTAACATCAATGTGTTTGGATCTAGAGTGAGACACAGGGTTCTTTGAGATGTTGATCGCACTATTGTTGTCACAGTTAATTGAAACATGTTTAAACTCAAATCCATAGTCCAATAAAGTGTGTTTCATCCACATAATCTGTACACAGCAACTACCGGCAGGTATATACTCTACTTCAGCAGTAGAAAATGAAACTGAGTTCTATTTCTTAATACACCATGATACTAGGGACTTTCCAAGAAAATGACATGTTCTAGATGTGCTCTTTCTATCTAACATGCATCCAGCAAATTCAGCATCTGAATAACTTATTAAATCAAATGATTGTTCTTTTGGGTAAAACAGTCCCAAATTGGCAGTATATTTAAGATATTTGAAAATACTTTAATAGAAATTAAGTGTGACTCTTTAGGGTTAGCTTGAAATCTAGCACAAATACATACACTAAACATAATATCAGGTCGACTAGCAGTAAGATAAAGTAAACTCCCAATCATACATCTATAATTTTTTTGATCTACTGGTTTACCAGTTTCATCAATATACAATTTAAAGGTGGTACTCATAGGTGTATCACTTCCCTTAATACTATCCAAACCAAAAAATTTTAATAAATCCTTAGTATATTTACTCTGATTCAAAATAATACCATCTTTAGTTTGAAAGATTTGAAATCCAAGAAAGTAATTAAGCTCTCCCATTAAGCTCATTTCAAACTCATTTTGCAGAACCTTTGAAAAATCAGCACATAAAGAATTTTTAGAAGATCCAAAAATAATATCATCAACATAGATTTGTACTATTAAAACATATTTTGAAATTATTTTTATTAAAAGAGTGGGATCAGCAATTCCTTTTGTAAATCCTTTTGAAGTATGAAAATTTGTAAGTCTTTCATACCAAGATCTTGGAGCTTGTTTTAAACCATATAAAGCTTTAGAAAGTTTAAAACATGATTTTGAAAGTGAGGATTTAAAAAACCAGGTGGTTGTACTACAAAAACATCTTTAAAAATAAAACCATTTAGATAATCACTTTTCATGTCCATTTGATATAACTTGAAATTCAGATGTGATGTAAAGGCAAGTAAGATCCTAATTGCCTCTAATCTTGCTACAGGTTCAAAGGTTTCTTCATAGTCAATTCCTTCTTCTTGATTGTAACCTTGTGCAACTAGTCTAGCTTTGTTTCTAATAATATTTCCAGATTCATCAACTTTGTTTCTAAACAGACACTTTGTGCCTACGGTTAAAGTGTCCTTAGGTCTTTTTATTAATTCCCAGACTTTATTTCTTTCAAATTGATTTAGTTCATCTTTCATAGCTATTACCCAAAATTCATCATTGATAGCATCACGGATATTTTTAGGTTCTAACTGTGAAAGAAAATCTTGATGTTCAACCTGATTTCTTATAGAAGCTCTAGTCTGTGTTCCTCTATCCAGATTACCTACAACAACATCTAAGGGATGGTTCTTCAGAATCCTAGTTGGCCTTGAAAAGGTAGGGCTAGAGATTTTAGGTTCATCAACAGGTTGGGGGTCAACAGAAGCAGGTTCTGGAGAATTTCCAGAACTGGATGTTTTAACTATAGGTCCTCTGTCTTTATCATTAAGGGTCAAAACAGAGAGATCGTCTTCAATATTTTCAAGAGAGTTCTTAGGTTCATGTGGATTAGATTCATCAAATTTGATGTGAACAGATTCCTCCACACATTTGGTTCTCTTATTGAAAACTCCATAGGCTTTACAAGAAATAGAGTAACCTAGGAAAATTCCTTCATCACTTTTGGATTCAAACTTGTCAAGATTATCTTTAGTATTAAGAATAAAGACATCGCAACCAAAAACTCTGAATTAGTTAACCTTAGGTTTCGTATGGTTCCACAACTCATAAGGGGTCTTCTTAAGAAAAGGTCTGATCAAGACTCTATTGATAATATAACAAGCTGTATTGACGGCTTCAGCCCAAAAATAAACAGGTAGGTCATACTCATTGATCATGGTTCTGGAAATTTCCTAAAGGGTTCTATTCCTCTTTTCTACTACACCATTTTGCTGAGGTGTCCTAGGGGCAGAGAAATTGTGACTATAGCCATTGTGTGAGCAGTAGGATTCAAACTCATGATTTTCAAACTCACGACCATAATCACTTCTCAAGGTTTTAATCTTAGGTCCACTAAGGTTTTCTACAGACTTGGAATATTTAAAAATGTAAGAAAAAGATTCAATTTTGTGAGCTAGAAAATATACCCGAGTATACCTCGAATAGTCATCTACTAGAACATAGACAAAGTGCTTCCCATTTAAACTAGAAACTCTAGAAGGTCCAAACAAATACATGTGAACCAAATCGAGAGGTTGAGAAGTTGACACTTCTTTCTATGATTTTAAAGAAACATTATGTTGCTTTCCCTTTTGATAGGGAGTACAAACTTTATCTGCTGGGAATTAAAGTTTTGGTAGGTCTCTAACTAAGTTCTTCCTAGTAATTTTTCTAAGTGAATGTACTTTGAAGTGTCCTAATATTCTGTGCCAAAGCCAAGACTCTTTATGAAAAGCATTTAAACAATTAATATTTTTCATAGCTAAATAATTTAAATCAACAACATAGACATTTTCATTTCGCAAGGCAGAAAATACTAAAGAATTTTTAGAATTAAAAACATTGCAAAAATCATTTTTAAATTTAACATTAAAACCATCATCACATAACTGAGAAATACTTAGTAAATTATATTTAATTCCATCAACAAATAGAACTTTAGAAATTAATACTGAGTCAGTGTTACCAATCTGGCCTAAGCTGATGATTTTCCCTTTATAATTACCACTAAAAGTGACAAAACCTCTATCAACTATGACTATGATTTTAAAGCATGAGAAGTCTCCTGACATATGTCTTGAACATACACTGTCCAAGTACCAAGTCTTTCTATAGGAGCTCTTTAATCAGGTTCCCTACAAAACAGATTTAGATAGGAAATGATTTTGGTACCCAAATTTTCTTTGGTCCAGACAGGTTAGCCAATAAAACTTTAGGTACCCAAATTTGTCTTATGGGTTTCATAAGATTTGAAGAATCAATAGAGTTACACAGATAAAACTTATAATAACCGTAACTATGAATTTAACTAGTTGAAGCATATGAACTTCTAGAATTATAACTATCTACATTCTGTCCAGATATAGGAATAAATCTATTTTTGGTAATTTTTCTTTGTCCAGGATGGTATCCTATACCAGTAGTATATCTAGGTGCCATCTTCTTACCTAGAATTTGAGTAAGAGTATCTTTTCCATTTGTGAACTTTTCTAAATCCTTCCTAAGTTGCTCATTTGAAAATTTTAGTTCATTGTTTTCTTTAAGTAACTGAGAATTCTTTTCTATTTCTTTGTCAAGATCAGATTTATGTTTAACAGTTAATGCATACTGTTTCTTTAAACTTTTGTATTTGTCTTTCATCTCATTACAGGTTTCTTCCAACATATCACAGTATTCAAATAGTTCCGATTTTGACATATTTTCATAATCAGAATCATCTCTAGAATAATAAGAATTTAAAGCAGGAGTTTCAGATGTTACCTCAGAGGTGTTTTTCATAAAACACATGTTTGCCTTATTTCTGATTTCAGTTTCAGAAGCTTCAGATCCACTAGATCTATCCTCACAAGCACTCCAAGTAGCCTTCATGGATTTCTTATACTTATTATCCATATACTCATACTTCTTTTTTTTATTTCATCTTTGGACAGTCTACTTTTATATGTCCTTTTTTTTGCATTCATAGCAGACAACTTCATCAGATTTGCAGATTTCTTCCAGCCCTTTTTCTAGTGTCCCTTGTTGTCATACTTACCTTTGTAATTTGATTTTCTGAAAAATTCCTTTTTCCTATAAAACTTTTTAAATCTTCTGGCTATGTGAGCTATTTCTGCATCACTGTTAGGTGCACTTTCACTTTCTTCACAGCTTGAGCTATCACATACATCTTGAAGTTTCTCCTTATCCTTATTCTTTGAAGTAGATGTCTTGAAGGCATATGAATTCATTTTTGGTTCATCTTCTTCTTCTTTCTTTACCTTAAGCTCTTCTTCATACATCATCAACTTCCCATTAAGTTCCTTAACTAGCAGTTCACCAATATCACAAGATTCTCTGATTGAAACAGAATTCCCCTCCATATTTCAGGTAGGCATCTCAAAATTCTCATGATCTTCTCCATTGATGGAACATCCTTTCCCAGTGAGATCATTGTGTTGAAAATTTTGTTAAAACTAAGATACATATCAGAAATGGGTTCAACAGTCTTCATCTTAAAATTATCATATTTAATAGAATAGGTGTTCAATCTCATTTCCTTAACGTTAGTTATTCCTTCATGAGAAACACTTAAAGTATCCCAAATTTCATGCGCAGTCTTACAAGCAGATATTCTATTAAATTCCTCATATCCTAAAGCACAATACAGAGCATTCATAGATTTGCAATTATTATTGTAGGCTGTCTTATTAGCTTCATACTAAGTAGATCTAACAGTAGTAGGAATTTTATATTCTGATTCTATGGCAGTCCAAATATCAAAACTCATGATTTCTAAATGAATTTTCATCTTAATCTTCCACTGATCATAGTTGTTTCCATTGAAAAATGGTGGTCTATTAGTAGAAACATCTTCAAGTCTGTTATACATGATAACTAGGTTAAAATAAGAATTTTAATGAGATAAACATTTAGAAATAACAGAAATTTTACGAACATTAAAATACAACTAAAATCACAGTTGAAAAACAGAGTACTTCAGAAAATATTTTAAATCCCTCTGATACCAAATGTTGGTCGGAGTGGATACTCAAGAGGGGGGGGGGTGAATTGAGTTCCAATTAAAATTTCTGTTTTAAAATCTTTTACCAAATTCCCCCAATTTAAAATACTAATTCAATTGTAGTGAATTTGAACTAAAGAAAACTTTCAGCTAGGTTCTCATGGGATTGGTTAATTCCAAGTTAATCTAATTAGAGGATCTGATTCGCTTTTGAAACTAACTTACTGATTTACAAATAACGTAAACACTTGCTAATTAAATTATCAGAGTAACATTAAAAAAACAGTTTAGGTTTTAAAGCACTTAGCAGCGGAATAAAAGATTTTAGATAAAACTAAATAAAGCACAACAGATATTACAAAGAGGTTCAGTCTCAAGACGAGACTTAGTCCTCTCAACAATTTATATAAATTGGATCCACACCGTAGATCGGGGGTCACAACAGTTTACAACTGTCCAGGTCAAAGACCTCTACCACAGTTCTACGTGGGAAAAAAACAATAGAAAATATAGCTGTCCAGGTCACACACAACCTCTACCATTATCCACGGTGGGAAATAGAAAATTTAAGGTGTTTGAATGAGGGTTTACAGATCCTCTAGTTAATGTTCAGGAGACAGTGTGTGTGTAAATTAAAACAGATGATACACACTACTCGTAATATAAATAATAAATCATTGAGTATGATATAGAGTTTAGAATGGCTCTAGTGATTAAAGTGTAGCTCTGGACTTCTTCAAATTTGATCAGAAATGGTTGTGATTCCTCATCTAGTTTTTTTTCTGAAAAACAGAGTGTCGTCTTCTTGACATCCAGGTTCAGAGATAGTGACTATGTAGTCGATGAAGTACTTTATAATCCTTGTGAATGTAACAAACTCTTCTTGAGTAAGCTTGAGTGTGTATGAACATCTGTGTCTTCTTGGTCGTGCATGAATGAGCTCTTCTTCCGTATTGTGCTTGTATATTCCTCGTGTCTTTCACATGTGTGTCTCACTCCGTGTCACTGCAGCAACAGGGAATTATTGTATTTATAGCACGAGCGACGACAAAATAAATGATTTCTTTTTGAAGGTACGAGGTACGGTTTCCTGACATCCAACAACCTTTATTAAATAAATGAAAGAGCATTAAAATATACCTAATATGAACGTTTGTTAGATTAAATAAAGATAAAGAAATTAAGGCAACATCGGATTCTTTGGAATGGTAGTTTTGGATATCGGTAGCCTTGTGTGTCGGTAACCTCTTCTCTAACGGTAGCCTTTCTATCGGTAGACTTCATGTCTGTCGGTAGACTTGATTGGTAGCAGTAGACATAGTGTACCGGTGACCTTTTGTGTAACGGTAGCCTTCACGTATCGGTAGACTTGATTTAACGGTGACCTTCAGGTATCGGTAGACTTGAGGTAGCGGTGACCTTCACGTATCGGTAGACTTGATGTAACGGTGACCTTCACATATCGGTAGACTTGATGTAACGGTGACCATCACGTATCGGTAGACTTGATGTAATGGTGACCTTCACGTATCGGTAGACTTGATGTAACAGTGACCTTCACGTATCGATAGGCTTGATGTATCGGTGACATTCACGTATCGGTAGGCTTGTTCTGTAACGGTGACCACTGGCATGTTTAAGCATTCTATTGGCAGAATGTGTTAAGTTAGAAAATATATCCTTCCAGTAACCGAATTCTTTGAGGATCATGTAAATATTATAATATATGAATATGTGCATGGTGTACAAAAATACAGAAATTAGTAATTAACCATTAATCAATATAGGGATTATCAAACCTTAATTGAGCATAATTAGGATTAGCATAATATAAGTGAGCATAATTGGGGTTATCAAAATACGAGTTCAACTAATTCTCCCAGAGGGTTCAACACTAATTTATTTTGATATTAACTAAAAAAATTTGAGGTTTTATTTTCATATGATACTTTGATATACTTTAAAATAATGGAGCATAATAAGAAGTATTTGAACAATGATAGAAATAAATTTTTAATAGATATGTTATATTAAATTTATAATAGATGTGTGTTTTGGATAGAGTAAGTATCATTTTTTTGGGAATTTTCTCATTTTAAAAGAAATATATTAGGATTATTATAAGTCAAAGTTGATTCAGATGTGTTTTATACCAAAATCTATCATGGAGATCCATAGTTTCCTTAGACAAAATATGTATTTTTTATGATATTTGAGGAACATTTAATGATTTTTAAACCACTGATCGCGCTAACATGTGAGGGAGTGATGTTTTCTTGAATAATCAATGTGAATATAGATTCAATGGATTACAAAAGAGCTTTATCACTATAGAAATACTCCAACCTCTCTAAAGTATAATATTTTAAGTATACTTTAATGATTTTAATAAGGTGTATAGATATTTATTAATGAAAATTGATAATGTGCTATCTTATGCCCAAGGAAGATGAAATTCCTTTAGAAGAACAATCGAATATGTGATCATGAGTTTCTAGTAGAGATTTTCATATTGAAGATTGTGGGGAATTATCTCAATAGGGAGAGGTATGAAATGCCTACTAATCATGACACCCTTAAGTATATATTCACATAGAAGAGGCTTAATATGCATATTAGAATATTGGTATAGTTGATCAAGGACTATGACTAATTAATCCATTACCATCATTTTATGGTGAATAAAGTGGAAGATGCACTATATATATAAGATCAAACAACCAATTTAATCGTGAGAATTGAGAAGGATCCAATCCTATTTCACTTGTGAAGGATACACATATAAGTAATAAAGTAAGTAACAACATCCTACCTCTCTCAAATGATTACTAAAACATCCATAATCAAGGAGATAAATGATCAAAAATGAGATTATTTGGAGATAAAAAAAAAGAAGAAGACATAAGGAAATGGAAACCCTCTGAGTTCAAAAATGATGAAGGAGTTGTAAAATTTAAGTTATGAATATGAGAACCTTAAAAAACTATGATAAAGAATGATCTAATGAATAATTCACACGGATTAAAATAACGTGTAATATACATACACATTCTGTGTATGTCAATAAGTAAAGTTTTTAAAGAAAAATTCAAAGCATATAAAGCAACCATTACCCTTACCTTCATGTAAATAGGAGAACCCATCCATATATTTTGTCCCAAGTCTTCCGAAGTCATCTAAAGGAATTAATTTCTTATGTTTTTTGTTGGAATATATTACGTAGATTATTAACGTAATTTCTATTTTAGAGGTATTCTTTCTTGATCAACCTACATGTATATTAATTATAGAAGTTGTGAGGGTACATGGAACAAAAATATCAAATGTATCTAATCAATATATGTTATTCTACTCAAAATTATAGGAAATTATTTACCATGATATAAAGATATAGTTGAATGTCAATATGTTCTACCACTCCATGAATTTTGACATTTTATAGTGTAATATTAGAACACCCATATATATATATCCATAACAATTTAATTAAAAGTAGGTTGGTATTAATATATTTTCTGGACAATTATTAATAAAACAAAATAATTTAATGAACAATCTAAATGGGTCTTTATAAATAATCATAAAGGATTTTTTTTAGAAAAAAAAAATCAATTTGGTATGATGTTCGTGAACTCATGTTGTTGGAATCCAAAATAGACGAAGGAATTGTAAAACAATTTAAAGAACTTTCATCTACACATGAGGATATCACCAAGTCGTTAATAGAGTTATAGAGATAATTGATAGAAAAGCATGGAGTTTTAGCTATGAGATAATTAGTTCCTATGAAAATTTATATGGAATATATTCATTAGATTTGGGAAGAAGGGAATGGTATGTCCCAGATATATTATCCCATCTAAGAATTTGGATCACATAGGAGTTTTGGACTACTAATTAGCACACCCACAAAACTTATTCTTAGTACATGATTTTTTCCACATATACCTATTGAGTAAGTATATACGATATCCCACACATCTGATAAATCATTAAGTGGTATAGCAGGGGCATGATCTCTCATATATGGAGCAGCCATTATTTTATTTAGATGGAAAAGATGAAGTTCTACACAACATGAAAATTCTCTTAATCAAAGTACTATAGAAGAACAATATGAATGAGGAGGTAAAATGGGAAGTTGAGGTAGAAATGAAAAATAATATTATAAATGAAATATCATTTTTTGAAAAATAAAATATATATAACCTTCAGATAAAATATAAGTTATTGTAGAATGAATGGAATATTAGGTATTTATCAATGGTAGGGAACCCATATGTCCATTGAAAATTTGACTATTAGAATAGTAATATTATCGTTGTAATAAAATATATCTTTGAAATATTTTAAATTACTCATTATAATAGAAAAATAACCTTTGTAATTATAAAATAATATTTAGTTAACTTATAAATATAAAATTTATATCATGATTCAAATAAATAAATGTTTAAAAAATGGGAAAATTTGTGTTTAGATTTATGTAAAAAAACAAATGTTATATTAATAATTTTACAATAAATACAATAAATTTTAATGATAGTTTATTTTAATAAAATGGGATTATAAAAAAATAATATGTTTTATAAAAATAATAATATAATTCTATGAGACAATACGAAATTATTCAAAGAATCAAAATATATATCATAACATTAAAATGAATATTTTTCAAATAAATGATAATTTTACATAAAAATTAATTATCTTATATTTATAAAAATATTTTCATAAAATGAATTTCAATATAAGAATCTACATGTCGAAAATATTTATTGAATTTTTTTCCATTTTTTAAAAAGTAATAATTTTTTTGGACAGTTAAATGAGGCCAAATACAGTATTTGACATTATAATATTAATAAATGAATCAATTATTATTCGACGATGTAAGAAACTATTAATTATAACTCATATTTAATAATTAAAATATTTTAAACATTTTTTTGAACAATTTTTAGTCTTGGTTCAATAGAATATACTAAGGAATATAATATTAAAAAAACACCCCTCACCTCCCTTTATAATTACCACCCCCACTGCCCATCCTCCCCACAATGTCTATGATTTTAGCTTTCCCATATTATTTCCAAATGTATCCCTAGACCTATCTTCATGTAAAATGAGTTCTAGTCTAACCAAAAAGAGGATACTAAGGTGTCATCGAAGAGAGGACATCTAAAAATGTAATGTTCTGAACTGGGTTGTCCTATAATCATATTTTCTTTTACCACCTCCACATTTATTCATTACAACATTAAATAGTAAATAAATTAAAATAAATATACTATAATTTTATTTTATTAATGGAAAATTATTTATAAAATAACATTTCACTTCATTAAAAAAAATGAAAATGATTGTTCATATATTTGTGGGTTCACCACCTCTATGAACAACTCACCACATTATTCTTCTAAACCTTCTTGGATAGTAATTAAAATAAAATTGTGTGAAATATAATGATAATAATTATATTATAAAAATTTTAATTTTCTATAATGAATTAAGAATCATTTAATGAAATTAAGAAATCTAGTTCCCGATGGTTGGTAAACCCACATAAATGATCAAACCATAAAATGATAACATTCATACATAATGAATTATCCATATATTACAAAATATTTATATTTTCGGTTATTTAGGTCAGTTGAAGAAAATTAATATCATTACATTTCATTTCTAGATATATATTCGCAATCTAACAAGAACTCAATAATTATACAAAAAGTAAAGTGACTTTGGAATAGTGAAATGAACACCATCGGGAGTGTAGGAATTCACATGATGCCTAAAAAATTATTTTCAAGGAACATAAAAGTAATAAAAAACTATTTTGGAAAATAGATCTTAATAATGTATTCCATTAAATTATTTTGGTTATTTTGGATGTTAGATGCTCGTATCGAGTTAAGCAAGGACCTAAGGTACGAGAACTCTCAAAACCACCAAATTTTCATATAGTTATGAATTTATCAATCTACATAAATATTATAAATACTAAATTTAATGTAAGTCTTATTAATTATATTAATTTTTGTTTTAAATATATACTATCCAATTATCCCTTTCGTTGTCAGGGTATACAGTCATTGTTTTCATTTATCAATATGTTATTCTAACTCAAATTAGGTTCATGGGAGCTTTGGAATCCCTTAATACATTCATTAAACACTCTATTTAAGACTTTAAACAATTTATTATTTTAAAAAAATTAATAATTTTTTATACATTTCAGATTACCATTGGTCTTAAGGAGAATTCCATATTCATTTATCCTTATAATTATTTTAAAATCTTAATAAAAACCCATTTAAAAGGTTCGTTTATATACCAAATTCTCAAACCATTATCATGATGCTTTATTTAACTTAAATTTACATTTGAGACCCATTCTTATTGATTCAAATTATTATGTCAAAAACATTTAATTTTTTTCTCTCATTGGCTTATTTATTAAATATCATTTAAAATGATTTGAGGAAAAATTTTATAACCCATAAAATTTTATGGGTATTTTTTATGCTTATTCATTACATTTGTTTTCGAAAGTGTGACACAAATTCAAGTACATGTTATGATTATTGTTCCTAGATATAACTCTAATTAATTTGGTTATGATTATATCACACAATATGTAATGTATTGGATTAGGGAGCAAATGCTATCTATTTTGGGACTTTTTCAGCCATGTTATTTTGTCTCAAAATGAGCCTAGACTAATTCTTATGATGTCATGAAATATAATGTTTCAAAATTTATTATGATAAATTATCTTATGATTACATTTTCTTTATGTCAGGCTTAATTATGATTATTCAAAATTCGTTTCTTTTATAATATCTAGTTATAACAGTTGGCTCATATTATACACTCCTTTAGCGTGTTTATTCCCTTACATATATTTATAGATCACCCCTTTTTTATGTACTTCCCATGTTATCTTACATAGTTTTATAATATCAAAATCATTTAAAAGTTCATTATTGAGATTAAAATAAGGATATTTTATTTCAGTTTCATATTGATAGTTTATTTTTCCAGTATTTCATTAACACTAGGGCTATAGATCATTGGGTTTTGTTTATAGGATATTTTTGATTAAAATCATGTATTAGTTTGTATAAGAGGCGTGGGTGTAACAGCCGGAGATTTTATGAAAAATATTCTTTTTAATTTTATTAATGTCTTGTGTTGTACGCTACACCAAAAAGATCATGCACAACAAGCATCTTTGACTTTCCTTGCATTACACGCAATCGCAACCTTCCTCGATAGCGTGTGTAGTACACAATACTGAGTTTCACGAAACAACGATATGCTATTAAAATATTATTAAAACTAGCCATTATGAATAGTAATAACCACTTTTTAAATTTTATAAATTTTAGCTCTCAAAATGGACTTCATTTTTGGATTCGGAGTATCGAATTTAGCCTAAGGTGAAATTTTGGTACTTTTCGGATAACTTTCATATTCTGATGAATAGTGAAAATTACTAAATTATAATTAAAAACAACTTTTTTAATCGAAATAATTAATAGTGATAAATTATTAATTTGAGTGGTTTTAAAGTATATTTAGAATATATTTTTACAATTTAATACAATGTTGGTCATTGAATTTAATTCACATTTAAACCCGACATAATCAAGTGTCAATCTTTTGATAGATATTGTTTCTTAAAAACACGCTATTTGTTTTAACGGCGGGATTTAATTATAAAATTAATTAATGCAACTTCTATTTTATGAATTTGGTAAAATAGACTTCATTTTTGAATTCGGAATATGAAATATAGCTTAGGATGAAATTTTGGCATTTTTCTGAAAAACATCAATTTTTGATGAATAGTGAAACTACTAAGTGGTAGTTAAAAACTAAATTTTTCATAAAACTTAATTTTACCGCTTCTGTGAATGGAATTTCAAAAATCCGAGAGACACGGTTGATGTATGTAAGTAAAATGTGGTTCAATGAGATGAAAATTTTTTTTGGTGAATAGTAACTTTTTACTTTTATTTACCACGGTTAAAAGTAAATAGGGTAATTAAGGGTAAGAATGATATTGATATTACCCTAAGACATGTCCTAATTCTATTGGACAAGTTTATCTCGACCAAAAATAACCTTATGTGTAAAATATTATCATTTAGGCCCACTTGGATTAGATTAGGACATTTATTATTATTTAATTCAAACAAGAGTTAAAAGAGTTAAAATCAAAGTATATTTACTAAAACATTTTTAATATAGGGTTGTACAAAAGATAAATTCGATTGTAAATATTAATTAGAAATCTAAAAAGATTTCCTACATGATGGTATTTTATTTGTAATTTTTAGACATCAAATAATGTAATTTATTTATGACACAAAGATGATGCAGTAATTATCTTTTTAATGAAATATTGACATAATTGATATTATAAATACCAAAATAAATGTAATTTAAGACTTTTTATGAATTACACTAATTTTCTAGGTTACTATGATATATTAGTGTTGATTTAATAAACTTGGTTCGAACATATAATTCTGTTATGACTTCCACAAAAATCATATATCAAATAGTGTCAAAATTGACACAAAATAGTTTTTAAATCAAATATTATATTATTAATTGTTATTTTATTCCTAAAACTCTAAGGTTAGGCCAAATGACTTAGATAAGGATATATATTAATAATAAACAATTTGGGGTTCGTTTGGCATGTTATAGTAAGTGTATTAACCATATAGTGTAAGAAATCAAAAAGACACGGGAAAAGTTAAATTATTTAACTTAGAGTTAAATCTAATTGATAAGGTTAAAATAATACCCTAAACATGTCTAAATCCTATTGGATGATAGGATTTCGACCCATCCCCACTTTAGCTTCGAAATAAGACCCTTTGTAACCATTATAAACCGATTTTGACTTTAATATAAAATAATATTTTGAGATATTCCTAAGGTGCCCCTCTCCTCCCTTATAAAAGGGCACCTCCTCACACCAATTTGAGCTCTCAAGCTCGGACAACCCATGCCAAAATCACTTCTCCACTTCCCTAGTATCATCCTAGAGGTCCTGGTCTTCTTAAAAGACCAATTTTAGTGCCCTAAAATGAGGTCTCAAAGAAGCACTTCAAAGAAGAGGTAATACCCATTACCGATCCTTTTCAATTTCTTTCTTCTTCAACTTCTTATTCTTTAGTGGTTTCATGATAAAGTAATAACATCAGTATTTCTTATATACTGATATGTTATTATAAATATTAAACAACTCTAATTAACCTTCTATCCATCCTACGGAAAAAGGAAATCACCGCGCGTGCGTACATACGGAATACCGTCTCCACGCCGTGGTGTAATCTATTTTCCGCCACCACCTTAATTGGATGGGTATAAATGTGTAATGAGTAACTATATATGATTATTATAAAGTGATATTGATACTGAAATAGTATACATACACTTCAACACAATTCCACGACCATGGGAACGATATCATCGCTCATGCGTACGTACGGACTACCATCTCCACGACGCGATTAGATTCATTCTCAATGATTAACCATTCATGAATGATTATAAAGTATATATAATAAGTACTAATGAAATATATTACCTAATAATGATACTGGAATTATTTATATTTATATGTATGTCATCTACTTAATTCCATTCAATTCAATAAGGAAACGAAAACAGCGTTCATGCGTACGTACGGACTACCGTCTCCATGAACGGTGTATTTCTTTCCATTTACTGATTTATTATATATGTGTATTATGAATATATATATATATATAAATCATGTTTTATATTCTGGAATTAAGTAATCATGATCTAAGTAATCATATGAATAATTACAAGTTAAAAACACGAACGACAAATGAGACGATTTTACCGAAAATGCTACTTTAACATGAATTTACAAAAGAACGGGTAATATAAAGTCATAAGTGGACCATATATGATATAATAACAATTAATATAATTCTGTAATAAGTCAATAACATGATTTAAATCATTATACAGGAGGTTCGGACACTTACAAAGCAAGTCGGACCTAAGGTAAGGGAAAATACCACAATCTCATTTTTATCCGAGATTGTTTATTCGTAAGTATTTACAGGGGTGTATTTTATCATCAACATCCATGTTCCCTCAATATTTAATATTGTTTCCATCCACTTACAATAGTTTAAATCCAATTTTACCCTTCGGTGAGTTTTTAGTAAAGAATATGAAAAGAATCTTTTGTCATTTTTTTCGTATGAGGTACTTTTTGACTTTTCCGAAAAAAGTACGAAGAATGTTTTTTTAACTTATACGGAATGAATGGATTCTTAAAACATTATTTCCAAGAAGCTTCCTTTACAAGTATTCTAGTTTATTTTTAATCAACTTCTTTTAGTTTAAAATTGTATGACATGTTAAGAAAGGAAAAGTGTTTTTGAAGTAGAAAGGATATTTTCCTCAAGAATGGAGTTCAAGTATTTTATCAAAATTATTTTCCATGTAAGATAATAAAAGGGTTCTGTTTTTATCCCTATTATTACATGGATTTGATTATGTTGTGATGGAAATATTTTTATGAATTCCTTTATCTTATATGAATTGTTTTATGATTTCATGTTGTTTAAGAATCCCATTTTTATTACATGGGTTACGCTATGATGTATGGTTTATGATTATGTGGCACACATAAGAAAGGATTCATTATAAGATGGGTGGGACCTATATCTCCATCCAATGCATTGGGTAAAGATTTTATATCTCATGAGATAGACATGGCTGGAATTGTAGGTTATACCGGTTCAGTGAAATAGGACTGAAACGAGGGTGACTCGATTCAGAAAGGGACTTTGTCCACTAAGATAGTCTTGGCGATGAGTCATGACTAACAAGAAATGATTCTCTATGATTATGTGTGAATGCCACAAAGTTTCATGTTTTAAGATTATGATTATTGTGATTACATTTCACTGCCATGATTTATCCCATGTTATGTAATTATGATCTCTTTTGCAGGTTAAGATTTCCAAAAGTTATGTGCTTGTGTATACGATGAGATTTATATTTCTTTTGTTTACCCTTACTGAGCATTTGAGCTCACCCTGTTATGTTTTCTTTTCCCCAGGATATAAAGAAAGGTTTTAGGTAAAAAAAAGGGAGATCTTTAGGGGAGATATTGGAGTTATTTCACCACGATTAGAAGATTACGTTCCGAGATTCCAAAGACACTAATCTATTAAGATCCTTGTGTGTGTATTTTTTGTTATGTACTAAGTATTCCGAAAAAGTAATGTAATGTCTATGTACGATAAGCTTCGGGTCTCTACAGTGGGTCCCTATATTATATCAATTTTCTTTTTTATATCACATTATTTTATGATATTAATATATTTTTTGGATTGTTTATGTGTATGTAGTTGTATTTACATGATATCATGTGTCAATGAATTTTTCCCTTTCTAATATACTTCTACAATTGACCTATAATGTATTAAATTACTTGAGTCTCATTTAATCGTGAATAAAAAATAATTTGATTTGTTATGATTTTACCAATATGTTAAGCGGGGCCACCATCTTCCAATAATAAGTACCTTAAACCCCCGAGTTTACACCAGCTTCTAGTGATTGGGAGGTGTGCCTAAAGAGTTGAATTGAACTGGATTGATACTTTTTTGGTTATAATATAAAAATAATTAATAAATGGAATTATATATCACATTAAATAAACTAGGGAAAGCCTTGGGAGAGTATCCATGATATAAGGATGTCATTTTTTTGGAAATAAGGCCTAAATATATCTTTCCCACATAATTACATTAGAATCCTATGTACTAGTAGTAACACAACATTTTTCCATCCCTTTTGTTTAGTATGAGATCTAAATTCTAATAAATCAATCTAGGAATTAATGGGTAATAATTTGGTGGACCATATGTCCTCTTGTATAATTTCATTGACATAATTAAAGTATATTTTTCTTCAATTAGTGGTCCATGTTAATCTAAACATTAATAATAAATAAATAATTGTTTACTATATAAATATTGATAATAACTGTCTCAATATATACCAACATTTAATTATTTTATTTCAAAAGTATTTTTCCATGTTGATAATTTTTCCCATGTATGTATTTCATTTGTTGTAAATAGTTTAGTATGTCATTAGTGGAGTTTATGGTGATACTTATATGTTTGTTATTGATTCATGAGAAGAAATTGTATTCTATGTTTGTTAATGCATCCATGTAAGTCCACAGGATGATTGAGCCAAATCTAATTTCTATGGAAAAATAATCTTCAGGATACAAATGAAATAAATAAAGAATAAAAACTCAAAAAATGTGGAAAATTATATTGTGGTGATAGATTATATTACATTTAAAGGAATTAAAGAAAAATATTGGTGGATGGAGGAAAAATATCTGCAAAATATTGGAAAATTAATAAAGTGGATGGGAAAGAATAGAATTTAATTTATGTTTTTATGATTTAATTTAATGGGAATATTGAATTTCCTAGATCCACATAGCTGATTCCAGTCACATAAGATAAAGACCCCTTTATAATAACTTCCAATATAGCCAAATATGTGATGTAGATTGGTGATGATCAATGTAGTCAAATCACCTAGGTGAATTTAAAACATTGTCATTTTAGCCTAAATAATGTATCCAAAGTAAGAAAAAATCTATTTTTGGTATATCCAAAGTTCCCTATATGTCCATTTAATATTGAACCACATAACCATTTATGAAGAAGATAGTTAATAAATTCTTAAAGTGATGAACACAACCGATTATGATAGTGATGATGTTAGTCGCATAGATGATTTCTAACATTTATTTTATTAAATGAGGTAATAGGCATGTAAATCATAGATTATTTTTAATAAGTAACATTAGATGAATTTATAGATGAATTTTTGAAGTCATAGATACTTATATATCACATGAAGTATAGAATGAAGCATGATTCCTTAAGAGATTTAAATAATTATTTCATTTAGAATTCAAGTGAGTTTAAATGAGATATTAATTGGGAATCTGTAGATTGATTATAATGTGAAGATAATAATATCAAATATTATGGGGTTTCCACATTGGAATTTTGTAATTATTAAATTCTATTTTTTAAAAATAATATTCATAATGTATTTTTGAATTTAAATTATATCGGTGTCAAAGAATAAAAAAATTATAGATTATTGAGAATTATTTTTTACATTGAAAATAATCTATGATATCGATATATCTAGTATCAAGGAAATGAAATGTTGAGATAAATACAAGAGACAAACCTGGGCATTTGAATATAGAGAGGATAATCTAGATTACATTATATTTGGATGAAATTTGAACACTAGTAGGGCTCTTCAAACAAACAACTAATGTTCTTGAAGTTATATATTAGAATATGAGGTGATTCATAATTTTTATGGAGTAATATTTTATCTTGAGGCATTCTAGAACCATCAAAAGACTATTTATATATTTCTTATAATTGGATTATACCCGAAAGTAAATAGGATTTTAATGGGCCTCTGGAGTAGAAGATAACATTGTGAGACCCTATGTTGATCACTTGTGTAAGTGTTAACTTGTGATCTCTAGTTGGAATCAAGAATTAGATCATTGTGGGATATAGTGCTGATGATAATGGTATTTTCCCAAGATGAAAAAACATATATATAGTTAAGAATCTGTAACATAGGGGAATAACCTGTTGTAAAAATTAATAAGACATTATACCAAACTTTATAAATACCATGTGATACACTCTCTATTATTATTTCTATGTATGATGTGTGGTTGTGAAATATATTTTACTATATCAATAACTACAAAATGTTCAATAGGATGGATTAAAAAAATTATTATTATAATAAGACTATTGTTTCATCCCTTGATCAGTGGCATCTGGCCTTAGGCACTTCAGTTAAATCAAAGTAGGGTTACCTCTAGAATCCAATGTTTCCTCATGATTTTATATTAAATGTTTATGAAATTTATATTTTTATAAGTGTTTGAGTTGCATCATATGGAGAAAAATAATGCCAAACCTGAGGGAAACAAATATGGGGATTCATACCAAGACACAAATAAATAGGATGAAAATAGAGGCATGGAAGTTGAAGAAGAATATAAAAGTAAGTGGGTAAACACTAGTAACTAAAGGTTATTAGAGTGTTATAAGTATTAATTATTCTATGGTTCTTGTAATTAAACATGTTCAATCTATTATGATGATATATCAAATAGTGATCATTATTTTGAAATCAATGAAAATATGAAACAATTTCCTGAATAAGTGATAAATATAATAGCTATAACAATCACGGGTCTTTAGCATGAAAATTTATAGTTGGATGAAGATTATTATGAAATGGTAGAGTTATTATATTAAAATGTAGGTATATGAAATAATATCAAAAAACTTGTGAGAGTAAATAAATAAATTTAATATCTTTATAATGAAAGATATACTAAAGATATTGAAAATTTTAATGTAATATTTTTGAGAAGCATTTCTCTAACATTGTATTTATTAACTAATAAAAAACATAAATTAGCAACATCTATAATTTTTTATAATACATTTATATATGTTTTTTATAAACATTGTTAAATGATATGTTACTAATTTAGTAATGTTTATAAATATCCCTAAATTAGAGAAATTTATAAATATAACTAATTAGATCCAACCCATTTACTGACTTTTTTTATAAATGTCGGTAAATCACAAATGATTTATGGATATTTCAAAAACACATTGTTATTTTTTTAGATACATAATATTTTTGAACCTTTATTTTTTGTAGAATAAAAATGTTTTTTATATCCTTCAACACCAACCCTATACACCCCCGTTGGTCAACAATACCACCCCAACTATACCACACCCAACAAGATACTTCTACTCTAGTATGTGATGGACACAATAACCTCCACTAAAAGAAATTATCCAATCCCCCTAAATTCAGACTATGCACCTCCCCCATAAACCCAATGATCCCACCAACCCAACAATTATAATTTTGAAGATATAATTGTATTATATTATATATATATATATATGATAATTTAAAAAATTAATATTATATATATATATATAATAACAGAAAAATATAAATATATATGTATATATATTATGTTTTATATTTTATGTATATATATTTATTATATTTAATTTTATACATATATATACATATATATATACAATATATGTATGTGTTTAAATTTTACGTTTATCTGTATATTTATATTATTTATATATGTTTATATATTTTTTTGTGTATATAAATAAATATATGTATATATATATATAATTATCCACATTTTAAAACACTCGTAAAACTTTCACTTAGATAGATGAATTTTCTTACAAACGTTACTAAATTTAATATATATATATATATGAATTTTATAAATATTAATATATATTTTTATATTTATTTATTTGTGTGTTTATATATATATATATATATATATTAATTTTTATGTTTATATATATGATTTTGTGTTTATATATATTAATATCTGTGTGTGTGTGTGCGTGTGTGTGTGTGAAAATATTTTCATCGATGTTGGGAAATGGGATATATAAATATATATATTTTTATCAAAATTTATAGAAAAAAATCATTAAATTTAAAAGTATTGACATTTTAAAAAATGCTAAAATTTATCATAAATTCCATTTTTTGTAGCGGATAAATCATTCCTTACAAATGTAAAATTTTAAAAAGTTTCTATGGACTTCTTAACTACTCAATTTTGGGTATAATTAAAAAGGATTAAGGGGATTGTAGTTATTTACAAGAATAAATAAAAATTCATGGAGAAAAAAATAGATGATGAATGATTGTAAAGATATGATATGATTAATTGAGTATGAAAATAACCCCTTCAGATGATGTGTTTTGAGTTGGTGGTGAGATTGATGAATCAAGAATCATCATAAGGTAGAACATACCATGTTTCTTGAAAAATAGTTATTTCCACACAAGTTTCATTTGATATCCTTGACTATAATAAAACTATTTTTGATTAAATAATAGCATGAGATCATCCAATAACCGAAAGGAAACATCCACAAAAAGAATGTTTCTCATTACCTAGAAACTCTCTTATATATAAATTCAATTTAACTTGCTAGTACATGTTTATAAGAAAATTATGGGAAAATATAGATGGTTTAAAATACTGATAAATCTACCATATAATTTATGGTGGATGAGATTATATGTCTTAGAAGATATTATCCATGAAGTGTCTGAAGGAGTGGTGGTTTAACTCAAAATTAAAAGGATCCAAACCTATTAAATTTGGATAAAATATATTATAAATAAAGAGTAGAATATTTCTATGTTATTTTTGGTGTTTCTAGATGACTGGAAAAAAATCACTTGAGTGTAGGAATAATATTTTAATTTATTAAAATCATAAAATTTTACATTAATGGGGAAAAAGATGAAGATAAATGATAAAATAATATTATAAAAATAGAAACATGTGTATTCATTGAGAATTATAAAAAGGAAATGTGTTAGAAAAAAAATTCTGAAGAAGTTGAAGAATGAACTAGAGATGTAAATCATTGAAAACCTGAATGAGTACAGTGGATTTGGTTAATGTTGTGGTAAATATGGACATTCTCGATAGAAATACAGTTATATCTTTCCTAAATAGAGAGAATTATTCAAAAATAATGAGACAACACATAAAATTATAGATGGTAGAATGTAAGTGTATATTTAAAAGAAATTAATGTTTGGGATTATACTGAATGAATGTCCTAGAAATATAATAAATTCTTAGACCAAGACTTACTTTTGAGAAATGAAGAGGTACTTCCCTATTCTGTATTATTTGTTTGTGTATAGAAATAACATAAATTTAATTTAAGCAGAACACTTGGGGTTGTTAGTTCTAGGAATAATGAATATATTTTAATTCATGGAGTCTAATGAGTTCCATATAGTAGAAGAATAGAGGATCTTCCATTAATGGGGGAAACTTTGATAATGATATTTTATTATACAAAATTCTAGTAAATTTGGAAATTATATATTTATTTAAAACTATAAGGTTACATTATGAGAATTACACATAATTGTTTTATGATTTTATTAATTTAACTTATTACGGGGGAGTTTTGGTAATCATAACATTAGAAAAAAGAGGGGTTAAATGACTTATAAATGAAATCGTTTAATGGTTTGTTTATAATTGTGTAGATTAAATATTTGTTTTAGAATTGTTAATTTTTATACTGCCCCTACCTAAGAAATAACAAATTATGAGAATGAAATCACTAATATGGTAGTTTGTGAAAATATTAAACAACAATGTTTACATCTCTCTTATTTTGTACCATAGTCATTCCAATTTAGACTTAGATCAGACAAACTAATGGATCTTTGTTAAGAGTAATATGTGATATCAACCTTATCTTAGGAAAAGGGGAAGATAGTGAGAATAAATTTAAAATTTAAATATAATATTAGATGTCACTCACATTGAACTTTTCATATTATTTTCAATAAGGGATAGAAATATTAAATCTATATATAAACACATATTAGTGATGTGGTTTTGTATTACCAAAAAAACTAAAAGGGGGATATTGATGTGCCCATGTGAGTAAGGGAATTTTTTTCAATAGTTCAATATGTATTCAGTGTTGTTAGTGATGATTCTTAGAGTATTGTTATGGGTTCATGGGAGGTAATTGGATATAATTTGTTATAATGTTTCCATATATGTATCATAGGTGAGTTTGATACTTATATGTTATATGGAAAATAAATATTGGGGATAAATCCTAATGAAGTGTAGTGAAGAAGTTAAAATAAAATGTGGTTATGTATAGTGTGATTATTGATTTAATGATCTTGAAAAGAAGTAAAGACATGTAATAGTGGAAAATATAAAACTATATACAATATATTTAAGGAGTGTTTAACTGGTTTATAAAGATAGGAGGATGGATTAAGAGGTTTTGAGTTAATATGAATGAATTTTTGAATATCCCATATCTGTGTAGAATATTCCATCCATATTTACAAAAGATTTATGTAGTAAAACTTCCTACATTTCCTAATTTGAAACATAGCCATTTGTAGATCTATATAGCCAAATCATGTCAATTTTTTTAGAAAATTGACATTTTTTCTAAAATAATTTATCCAATTTAGTCAATGTATACTTTTTTAACATAGCCAAAGTGAGTCAGGTATATGTTTGTGATGTAGCTGAAGTGAACCACATAGACCTTTGTGTTGTTGCAAATTTTTATGTTGTATAAATGAAGCAAATAGCTTATTGTGTTGTATCCAATATGAGTAATGTAGTTTACTTTTTTGGATGTATTTGATTTCATGCGAGCATGTGAATGATAATATTAGATGATCTTCAAGTAGCGATATTTTAGGAATTTATAGAGGAATTTCAGTGGTCATAGAAAATTATATATTTTGGGAAATATGGAGTGTAGATTGATACTTTTGGATATTGAAATAAATATTTTAGTGGGAATTCAAATGAGATTAAATGATAGGATTATTGGGATTCTGTTTATTAATTTTAGTGTGAAGATCATACTTCCAAAGATCGGTTGGTTTCCATAATTCAAGTATAGAAAGTTTTACTATGATATTTTTTAGAATAATATTCTTCAATGATTTTGGGAATATACATTTTTTAGGAATCAATAAATAATAATATGTGTAGATAAATAAGAATAATCATGCACATTGAGTGATAATTTGGGAGACCAATACATCTAGTATCAAGGAGATGAAAAGTTGATCTGAATCTAGGAGATATACTTGACTTTTGAAGCCATTGAGGAGAATCTAGATCACTTTAGATATGAAGGAAATTTCAAGACTGATAGACATATTCCAATAAGGAATAGAAGTTTTTGAAGTTTTACATGAGTGGACTAGGTGATCTATATTTTTCATGGAGGAATATTTTATCATGACATAATGAAAAAGAATAATAAGATGACTAGTTTCTTCTTTATAAATGGATCATATGATTGTGTGAAGAGGAAGAACTAATGGGACTCTAGAGTAGGGTTTAACATAGTGTTATTCTATGTTGATAACTTATTTTGAAGGCAACTTGTGATATCTAGTTGGACTCCAGAGTTGTAGCATTGTGGGACTCAATGTTGACGGGGATGGGGCTTTTCCAAGATATATTTACCTACATATAATGAAGATTATGTAACAAGGGAAATAACCAATTTCAATATTGATTATGTCTTTGTTCCCATAATTTTAAATACGATTTTCTCCAGAACCGCTTATTATTTCTTCATATGAGATCTGGTTTTGAGACCACTTTGAGTGGGTCAAAAACCATAAAAAGTTAAAGATGATGAATTAAAAGAACATAATTCAAAAACCAAGACCACTAATTTACTCATACTTTTTTGTGGAATCCATATTGCGACACTTCAATTTGGATTATTATTATAATTACTATTTATAAAACATATTTTAGGTACCATTATATTTTTCTAAAATCCTGCCTCAGGAAATTAATTTTTGTCAAAAAAAATTTACGAC
Source organism: Viscum album (assembly GCA_963277665.1). NCBI lineage: Eukaryota > Viridiplantae > Streptophyta > Magnoliopsida > Santalales > Viscaceae > Viscum > Viscum album. The sequence continues at coordinate 295,409,710 of OY728139.1, forward strand.
ATAAATGTTTTTAAATATAAACAATGAAAAGGAGAAAAGATGGTGTTGGGTAGGGGTTGGCCTGGAATTATTAATGAATATATAAACTTTTGGTTTGTTAATAAAGTGATTGAAATAGACATTTCCCCTATGTTATTTTATATTATTGAGGTTAAATGACTGCCACTTTCCATATAATAAGTTGAATAAGATAACATTTCATCCCAATAATTTCATTAATTTCCTGCTAGAAAAAAAATGGTATGTGGTAGAATATTTGGTACCAGAATAGATGGTTTAGTTTCTCCTAGTTGTGAGTTATAGAGATCCATAAAAGGATCCTTCCACATCTTGAAATATGAAATACTTAAAATTTAAACATCCCCTTATCTACTGGGTGATGTGAAACCCCAACTCAATTAATAATTTATAAACTATCATTTTCACTTCTTTGGTAGCTATCAGGGCACTAAAACAACACCAAATTGGGCATGCTACCTACATTAATAAAGATAAGTATAAAAAATAGTGGGATATCATGCTGGAATTTAAGAATCAATAATGATAAACCTTGATTAACGTCTAGGAAATATTAGTTGAGAAGTTTTATCCTAAAACACTATATCTGGTTTCATCAATGGTGTTTATGTGACTCCAATAGTCTTTAATGAATGTTATGTATTATGCCACAATGATTATGGATTTACTTATCTTTTATCTACCACATATTGAATATAATGAATTTGAGAAATGTTATATGATACTGGTTTTAACGGGACGCAATATAAAAAGGATTTCATTTTCAAATTTACTATATTCTAAGAAGTAGTGAAGAATTATATTTTGGTTGAAACTATATCAAATGGAGGCTCAGGGGTGGGAATCTCATTACCAAACCAACATCCCGATGATAGTTCCATTAATTGTCAGAAATAATAATGGGAGGAGATTAAAATTGTTTGATCTTTCTAGGGGATTCATGGTGGTGTAATAACATTATCACATAGTTCAATAAGCCCCTACATACTATGCTACTCTTTAGGGTACATTGGCCACTTTAGGATGTATTTCACCTATGATTCATATAAATCCAACTTATATCATTATTATGGGAATATAAAATGTTTTTCTAATGTGATAATTATGAAGAGGTCTAGTAATGACCAAAAATTACTACGAATGATTGGCTTCATAAACATACCAATCTACTAGAAGAAACAAATAATAATTTGGGTCATCTTGTTAAGGAGTAAGATATGTTATATAATTTAAATTGGTTATAATGAAATCATCAATGGAGGATTTTATGCCTTATCTTTGGCATGAGGTTTCATATAGGGCATATAGAGTAGAATAATCTATCACTGATGCCAGAGTAACTCCATATAATGTCTTAGGTATTATTCTTGTATCCTCTAAATTATATTTTTCTTTTTTTATTATACTGAAATCACATACACTATTATCTACTAGATTTAGTTCACTTATCGATATTATTTTAGAAGCCTTACACTTTTATGTGATCATTAATAATCCTCTTATGAAGCGATTAGAGATATCATAGAAGTTCCATTCTTGTTAATGGGTCATTACGTCTTACAGGGTTTTTTTTGTGATCATACAGTTCTAATTTTGGAATTATTAGACATTATCATTGAAATAGAATGATAGAATTATTTTTGATACTATATCAATTTCTATGATTCCAGGAAATCATTCTCATCTCTAGTTAGTATAAAATATAATTGGAATGGAGATTAGGACCATCAAAATAATTTAAGAGGTCTTTATATAGGGGAGTTGAATTACTTTCTCCAAAGAACTAGCTAGTATTAGTCATGGAGAAGTGGATCCTAAATTATGTCAGGTATTACATCCATTGCTATATCTCTTCTCATAAGTATTTCCTAAAGGGTTCTTTATATTTTTTTCTATTTGAGATTTGGATTTTATTATTGATTTCTTACCTAGATATGAGCCTATTTCTGCACCTCCATATCAATTGTATATAACTAAATATTGGGAGTTGAAGCTCCTATTAGAGGATCTTGAGAAAAAAGGATTTTATTATGGTGATAAAATATATATGGGGTGCACTAGTAATTTTTTTGAAGAAATTTGATGAGATTATAAGCTTATATATATACTACCAGTAACTTATCCTACAAAATATTAAGACCTACTACCCTATCCCAAAAAGTATTTATCTCTTTAATGAACTCAAAGTAGAATGATGGTTCTATAAGATTGAACTTTATGTGGGTTATCACTATCTTTAAGTTAGACCAAAGGGAATATATAATACCATTATTCAAATATAATATGAATTAATATTTTTTCAAGACTTTTAGGATAGATGATTTTCTTAAAATTTTCATATATTTGATGGATATTTACTTTTATCCATTTTTAGATTTATTTTTTATGGTATTTTCTGGTGATATCATAGTTTGTTATAAGTTTTAAAATAAACATTATTGAAATATTTTAATTTTCATGGATACCTTATAGGAGCACCCGTTGTGTTTCTAAGGTTTCAAAATACTCATCATTGGATCCTAAAATTTAAATTCCTTAGTAATGTTATCAAAAAATCAATCATTTTAGGAGACCCTAATATGGTGTAATCAGAAATTTCATTGAAGGTTGCATTAAAAATACACAAGATTAAAAGATTCTTTAGTCACATTGTTAATGATCACATTGTCAACCATAAATTCTTTAGATTAGTTACTCTTCTGATATATTTAACCAAGAAGGCGTGTGAATTCATATGGTCTGAGCAGTGTGTGAATGATTTGTATGTACCAAAAATGAATTTCACTTCAGATACAGTTCTTATGTTACCTCATTTGGGTGATGGATTTGACATGTACTATGATGTATCCTCAATGGGTCATGGTTTTGGATTAAGTTGGATCATTATGTAGTGGTATATGGTTTTATAAAAACATTATCTTCATGAAAAAAACCACATTATTCAGGATCTAGAATTAGACACAGAAGTTATATATTAAAGTATAGAAGACATGACTAGTTTAGTTAAATCATATTAGTATACACCCATCAATAGATCTGTAATTATTTATTTTCAAGTAAGTAACTAAACATATTATTGTTTCATTGGGTATAATATCTCTAGTTAATTTAATTTGATATTCTAGTCTCTTCGGGTGAAGGTAACATGATTACAGATGCTATGGATATAATGATTTAACCTCAAAAGGTGATATAAGAAATATAAGAGTGATGTTTGAGGTTATTAATAGAAGGAAACCACATGTATATGATTGATTATTATATTGAATTGAATCTATGCCACATACACATCACATCATCCATTATGGAGTGCATCATAGTCTCCTATATAACCAACTCAAATTGTTTAATTATTTATGAAAGAATCAAATTTGGAGATATACATGATGAATGTTTTTAGGATTTCCATTCCCTATTATATTTATATGGGATACTTTTCTCTTCTATATTTTTTGAGGATAACGTGGTTAAATAGTACCATTCATCTTGATGGCTAGTTCATCCTAAGAAAGCTAAAATGTACTAAGATATGCGTCTGTAGTTCTTGTGGCATGGAATAAAAGAGGATGTTTTATGAGTCTTGTCTTAGTTTATTACATGTTATGATATAAAGGTGGATATTTAAAAACAAATTGGTAAACTTCAATCACTCATTTTTCTAATGTGATAATGGGATGAAATCACAATAGGCTTTTTGAACCATCTACTTAGACCCACTAATGGAAAATATATAGTGGGAATGATTGTATATTATTTTTCTAAGTTGTCTCAATGTTTTTTAATAAAATAATATTCATTATTTGATGATATTGGAAAACATAATTTTATATAAATTGTAATGATTCTAGGGTACCAACTAGTATAATTTGTTATAGATTCTTGATGTTCATATATCGATTCTATAAAGGATTCCAAAAATGGTTGGGATGACCTGAGAATTTTCTTATAGATTTCCATAAACAAAATGATGGAAATTTGGGGTCAGATATCTAAATTTATAGATATATTATATGATATTATATTCTTGAGTTTGATGGATCTTGGAAGGATCAACTCTCTTTCATGAAATTCACTAATTATAACATTTACCCATATTTTATTCAAGTAGAACCATTTGATTCTTTACAATAATGGTTGTGTTATTAACCTCTTTACTAGATAGATATCAGTGATTCACCAGTTATTGTTCATATAATTGTTTAATAGACAACCAAATAGTTAAATATGATCTTGAAATAGATTATAACATCCCATATCTGAAAAAAATATTCAATTAAGATTTGAAATTGTGACCCTTGGAATTCAAAATGTGTGATCATTTTTTCCTCAAAGTTTTACTATGGAGGGTTCATCTAGGTATAAGAAATATAGGGAAGCTAACCATGATGTTTTTTGTGCCTTTTTATATATTTAGTATCATTAAGGAAGTTTCATATCTACTAGAATTTTCCGGTTCATTTTTCTGATCCTAAATCATTTAAATTAATTGTTTTTATAAATCATAACATACTCCTTTGATTGATTTCTGTTATATGGAGTATTTTACATTATATTTTTCATGTAGCTTTATCTTTTGGTTCATATTATTTAGTGAAAAAAAATTAACCCACATAAGTTTTATATGTTTACGAAGTCACACTGAGCCTTTCAAATGAGGTTAAGATAAAGCTTAATAATATGTAATAATAGCACCCAAAATATACATATTTATTTTCATAAATAAGTCTATAAATTCTCATTGAGAGTTAAGGAATAATAATACAATATATACTTGAAAACATTAAATCTTTTTTTATACTACCTAAAATTTGAGGGATTACATTTTTAATATTTTTCATTGTGATAGAAAGAGATTTTAGGTGTGAGGTACTTGTTGGGAAATTTATAATTTTTTCTGTGTGTAATAACTGATTCCAATATTTCATCAACAATGAGATTATGGTTCTATGAATATATTTCTTATGAAATTTTTTTTAAAGGAATTTTTTTTTGGATTTTCTTCTAATCATATTTATTTAAGAGGAGTTTGAGGACAAAGATTCATACTATTTGAATATTTTCATGGAATTTCACGGTTTTAAGGTTTTATATTTTGATCAATAGGGATTGAAAACATTCCTAGTTAATAACCTATATACCTTGGATTTTGTTACAGGTGCTCCCAACTATGTGGGATAAAATAAAATATTTCCCTAAATATAAATAGGTTACATCATTAGATAATGTTTTCAATGGAGTTTTAGAATAGTTATTTGAAACTATGTTGCATTTAATTTACTTAATTTATGATTCGTTTGTTTATTACCTCATTTAAATTTATAATTTCTGAGTGGTTTATTTTTCACTTGGTTATTTATACTTTTTTGCACAAATTTTTTTGAAAATTTTATATATTGAATAGAGTACATTCTTGAGTGTAAAAATTACAATTTTGTTTTCAACATAAGTTTGCTCCATACTGAAGCTCCAATAATAGGAAAAAACATTGATTTAGAGACTTAATCTACACTTACCTACACTAATGTATTGGTATAAGAGATGCCTATTTAAATCATGGAGGGTCTTCAAATCAAAATTTTAAAAAATATGAATCCTTGTTATATGTAGATTTTTTATCGATCTAAATGTGTAAATCATAGTGATCCAAAGAAGAAATTTTTCATTAATACAAGTGTTGATCATTATCAAATGATGACATAAAATTATATAATTCAATGAAAATAAATTTCTATTTCTACTAATGAGGAATAGTTGGAATACTAGAAATATTATAATGACTAAATAAATTTACATTTATCATGGAAAATGAATTTTTTTTGTCATATTTCATGATTTGTATCAATAAACAAAAAAAGAAAACAATTATAGATTATACATTTAATAACACATAATTTCATAATGACAAGAATTTCTATGATTTATACTAATTATCTTTTTTTTTATTTTCATATGAGGGAATTCTTGGATCAAATGAATCAATGAATTATTATTATTGTGAATGGATTGTAATATCTTTATGAGTGTCATATTTTGGATGAGAAGTTTATTTGTATGATCCTAGGAATATTTTTAAAGGAATTGTAATTGAGAAGATAAATAATAGGTCATATAAAACATCTTATAAAGATGATTTTGGATGATTTTATTAGAACTCTTTTTTAATATAAAAATTAAATGAAGAGATCTGTTGAGAAGGAGTAGTGGGAGAACAATGTTTCATTTGATATAAATTTTTCTTAAAACAAATTTGTCACGACCCTTCCTCGGGACCCGTGCCATAACTACCTGAAGCCCGCCTCCCATTGGCCAGGGGCTAGCGACTAGCACCAAGGTGTAAATTCTGACAGAAAGGGAAAGGCATTGCCTTTATATAGTAAACAAACACCACGGAGTAAGAAGGAAGACGTAAACACTAAGTAAAACTGGATACAAATGCAGTGCGGCAAAGTAAGTGGGCCAGAATACAAACCCAAACTGAAAAAAAGTACAACTGGAAAGAAAGTACAGCAACTGAAAGTAAAGCAGCAACGTCGAGCCGTCCACTGGAAGACCCACTTGAAGAGTGGGTACAGATAGCCTCCTCAGCTCCTCGGGTCCGGCTGTCTGCTCCATGTAAGTCTCGCCCAGTGGTCCACCTCCACGTATTGACTTGCTCCACAAGCCTCAACCACGATAAGCACTGTCCGTCATCTGCATCCAACACAACGTAGTGTGGGCATAGCCCATGCAGGGGTGAGTATACACTACTCAGTAGGGACCCTGAGACCCCCGAAGGTCCCCCAGAATCCACAAAGGGTAATCCACAAAGGAAAGATACAATCACGAAGTAACATCCAACTACTACTTAGGTATATGCCCATACATATACATAAGTCATCCATTCCAGTTTGGCTCCAACATCCAAGCCCAAGATCGATCACGTCCACATTGGAGTACAACCCAAACCACACAGGATAGTAATCCAATCATATCGAAGATATTGATTGAAGTCAAGACTCATCTCACACATGTATACTTCTTCGCAAGGTGATAGAGATGATCAGATATAGCCACTGATCCATCTATGCTGGGACCCACATAGGATACAAAACCAGCCAAGCTGCTGAACCCACAAAGGATTTCAGTGTAGTCTTCATTGTCGTCGAACCCATAGAGGATTTCAGTACGTTATTCATCGCTGCCGAACCCACATAGGATTTCAGTGCAGTCTTCATTTCCATCGAACCCACGGAGGATTTCAGTACGGTCTTCATCACTGACGAACCCACATAGGATTTCAGTGCAGTCTTCATCACCGTCGAACCCACGGAGGATTTCAGTATGGTCTTCATCGCTGCCGAACCCACATAGGATTTCATTGCAGTCACCTCAGTCACAGTCGCTTCCAGCTCTAGGATTCCCGCACACAGCATGCTCGTCTCCGGGAGGGTCCGCTCCACGAGCCAAAGGGTTCTATACATCAACTGACACGTAGTCTAGAGTTGATGTATCCCAATGTTCCTTCTCGACAAAGGGAACTCAACGCGACAGACGGCGCGTCAATCGGATGCTCGGTCTGAGAGTTATTGGCTTTATCGTTCCAGGGGCCCTGGTGGCTTTTAAGTTAAAACCAACCCGATCATACTCCAACTGCGTCCAATCCTCGAGCAGAGTAAGCCAAAAGGTGCATCTCACTAATAGGAATCCAAAAAAATCTGACGGCACATCAATCGGACATCCGGAGCTCATGTTATAAGCGGTTCCGCTCTGAGGGCCCGGTTGGTTTCGTGTTCGAACCAACCCAACATACCCAAAGTTCTCCAAATCCTTGGGAGTAATATACCGAAACGTCCATCTATATCCATGGATCTCCATGCAACTGAAGGTGCATCGATCGGAGGTTCGAAGCCCATGTTATGGGAGAAAGACCGAAACTGGTCTGAAAAATGGGGGTCTGGGCCCAGTCTGACCCGACACAACCCCCCATGGGTCGACCCGACCCGGGTACGACCCGGCTGGGCGCGGCCCGGCCCGGTTTGGCACGGTGTGGCGCGATGGCACCACGCTTCTTCGCTCGTTCTACATTGTTTCCGCGTTGTGCCTTGCACCACGCCGCCTTTTCTCATGTCGTAACAAGTACAATCATCAAAGGGGGAGGAGGGTCGGCCATGTTCATGAGGTCCGACCTCCTCTCGTTATTACGATAACAGTCGACCCAAATAGAAGTCGATGAATGACAAGGAAAATAATTCACGGGCAAAACAATTAACCCCTACATCAAGCATTGTTGAACTAAGGTTTCTCACGGGGAAGGGACTCCGTGGAAGACGGCTTCGCCGAAGGAGGATCGTCGGCGTCGCGGTACACGGCATCACATCGTCAAGATCCAGGGAACTAGCGTTCTTCGTCGTCTTCCGTCGGAGGCCGGCGTTCTTTGTGTATCTTTGCGTTCTCCAACGAAGAAGATGAAGATTCAAAGGCTTTGAGAAATTCCTCTCCCAATCCCTCTCGCACAATGAAACAACCATAATAAAATAAGGTGTTTCCTTATTTTATTACTCATAACATCTGTTTTTGAAATTCAAAATTAAATCACGATTTAATTATCGAGCATTGACCAATTAATGAGGCATTTAATAATCCAATTAAATGCGAGAGTTGACTTGGCATTAAAGAGTTGGGCGGTGCGGGTGAGTTACCAAATTAAATGCACGTGGGAGGTAAAAGGAAATAAAGGGGGTGGGGCTCGTTTGGGCCCCACCTCACTAATATCCTACCAAGGAGTTAGGATATCAATGGGTCCCATTCCAACCACCATGCCTAGGGTAACACTACTTAGAATAAAAATAAAATCTGTTACACAATATTTTATTTTATTCTTTAGTTAACCCAAATAATTAATAACCTCACCCGAGCAAACACAACTCCGAAAAAGGTGTTCTTAAGCAATTACTGGACCTACGATTCCATCGGTGCCCTCAGAATTCGATTCTGAGCACCTGCCCAAAAGTTAGGAAAACCCGCTCGTTCGTTCACTGAACGTACCTGAGAAAAACATTGGAAAAATGATTCTGGGCACACCGGGCCTCGGAATCAGGTGCCATCAGAACCTGTGTTATTGTAAAATCTCAAAGAAAATTAAGAAAAAATTTCCCTTGAATTTTACGGGTCATTACATTACTCCCACTTCAGGACTTTACGTACCCGTAAAGATAAATCATAAACTAGGGGAACAAATGTGGGTACTGTGCACGCATCTGAGCCTCCCGCTCCCAAATGCTTTCCTAGAGGTTCCCGTGCTACCATCTGATGCGCACTAGAGGTATCGACCGTCCACATAGGACCCACTCCTGTCTATCCTCGATCTCCACCGAGACCTCAGCAAAAGTCTCCCCATCGTCAATTTCTAGCTCCCCAGGGTCGATGATATGCATCGGGTCATGCACGTATCTCCTCAGCTGAGATACGTGGAAGATGTCGTGCACCCGGTGCAACTGAGGTGGTAGAGCCAGGCGATAAGCCACATCAACTATCCTGCTGAGGACATATAATGGTTTGATGAAGCATGGAGATAACTTGCCGCCTCGGCCAAATCTCCGTAATCCACATCGAGGTGAGACCCTCAAGAAGACGTGGGTGCCATCCTCGAACTCCAGTGGCCTCTGCCTCCTGTCAGCATAAGACATCTGTCGACTCTGAGCTATCCTCTACTGCTCCTAGATGACCTGGACCTTCTCTGTCGTGGCCTGGACCATCTCCGGTCCGACAAGTTCTAACTCCCCAAGGTCTGTCTAGCATAGAGGTGATCTGCAAGGTCGGTCGTACACTGCCTCGAATGGTGCCATCCCGATGGTGGAGTGGTAGCTGTTGTTGTACGCGAACTCCACCAAGGGTAGGTGGTCCACCCAGCTGCAACCAATGTCGAGGACACATACGCGGAGCATGTCCTTGAGGGTCTGAATGGTCCTCTCCATTTGACTATCCGTCTGAGGGTGAAAGGTGGTGCTCAGACGTAGCTGCATCCCGAATGCCTCCTACAACCCCTTCATAAGCCGGGAAGTAAAGCGAGCATCTCGATCAGAGATGATAGATGATGGCACACCATGAAGCCGTACAATCTCCTAATCATAGAGACGTCCCAAGATCTCTATTGAGCCCTGCTCATTGATGGGTAAGAAGTGAGCTGACTTGGTGAGTCGGTCGAAAATCACCCAAATGGAGTCATGACCTCTGGAAGTACGTGGATGTCCAATCACTAAATACATAGATATCCTGTCCCACTTCCACTCCAGGACCTCCAAGGGCTATACCAAGCCTGCTGGTACCTAGTGCTCTGCCTTCACCTACTGGCACGTGAGGCATCGTGAAACGAACTCTGCCATAAACTTCTTCATACCTGGACACCAGTGCTATCTTCTGAGTTCTTGGTACATCTTCGACACTCCTAGATGTACCGCTAAAGGGGAATTGTGAAACTCTCTCAGCACCGCCTCCTGTAAAGCAACTGGTACCATGGTATTTCCTCTGAAAAGGACAGCATGCTCTTCTCCTATAGAAAATCCATCAGGTGACTATCTTGAGGATATCTGCGCACACCGCATCTCACAGTCAGCATCCCCACGTTGTGCCTCTCTGACCCGCTGTAGTAGTGGAGGAGTGACTTTGAGTGACTGAAGAAAGGCTGGTCCATCTCTATCTGTGAAGGATATATGCAAAGCGGCTAGCTACTCTATCACCTCCACAAGTAGCTGAATGCCCATCCTCCTGCTGAGAACATCAGCTACTACGTTCCCCCTTCCAGGAGTATAGAATATCTCAAGTCATAGTCCTGGAGGAACTCGAGCCATCACCGCTGTCTCAAATTCAGGTCCTTCTTCGAGAAGATGTACCTCAGACTCTAGTGGTCAGAGTAGAGTGTAAAACGCTCTCCAATAAAGTAGTGTCTCCATGTCTTCAGAGCGAAGACCAAATATGCTAACTCTAGGTCATGGGTAGTGTAGTTCTTCTCATGCTGCCTCAACTGATGTGATCCATAGGCGATCATTGCCCGCTCCTGTATCAGGACACATCCGAGTCCGGTCCTTGATGCATCATAGTAGACTACGTACCCTACTCCCTCCTCTGGTAGCCTCAAGATAGGCGCGCTGGTCAATCTCTGTCTCAGCTCCGGGAAGCACTAATAACATATGTCTTACCACCCGAAGGGTTTCCCCTTCTTCGTCAAAGTTGAGAGTGGTGCCACAACTCTGTAAAAGTTTGGTACAAATCTCCGGTAGTACCCAGCTATCCCCAAGAAACTCCACACCTCCATCACGTTCCTGGGTGGCTCTCAAGATAGCACTGCCTCGATCTTCACAGGATCCACCACAACTCCCACCTCAGAGATGACGTGTCCCACGAAGTGGAACTCACGTAACCAGAACTGACACTTCGGGAGCTTTCCAAAAAGCTAGTGCTCTCAAAGTGTGTCTAGTACAACCCGCAAGTGGTAGGTGTGCTCCTCCTCAGTGGTCTAGTATGTAAATATGTCGTCGATGAAGACCACGAAAAATCAATCGAGGTATGGATGAAAGATCCTGTTCGTGAGACTCATGAACACTACTGTAGCATTGGTTACGCCAAAAGGCATAACCAAGAACTCATAGTGGACATACTGAAATCTGAAGGTTGTCTTCTGCACGTCCTTGTCTCAAACTCTGAGCTGATGATAGCAAGATCTAAGGTCTATCTTTGAGAACCACTGTGATCCCTTAAGCTGATTGAAGAGGTATTCAATCCTCGGTACCGGATACTTGTTTCTCACGGTCACCTGGTTCTGGCGATGATAGTTGACACAAAGTCGCAAGCTCCTGTCTGCCTTCTTGGCGGACAATATCAGGGAAGCCCAGGGTGAAACACTCGGTCGGATTAATCCCTTGCCATGCAAGTCCTCCAACTATACATGTAGCTCTCGAAGCTCAGCGGGGGCTATCCGATATGCTGGAGTGGATATCGGGGCTGTCCCGGGGTACAGGTGAATATAAAAGTCTACCTTTCTGCGAGGAGGTAGTCCTGGAATGTCGTCGAAGAAAACGTCCAGATATTGATCCACCACTGGAGGAAAAATAGAACTCCACACATCAACTGCTCATAGGATGAGGCTAGCCAACTGATGAGTGATGGGTTATCCTCTCCTTTGCGTGAGTCCATCCTGCACTGAAAAGGCTCCCTTCTCACCAGTGAAGGTGAACCTGCTCCCGTCGGTGCATATACACCGCACCTTGCGCCTAATACAGTCGATCTGAGCATGGACTGTAGATAACCAATCCATTCCCAAGATGAAGTCGTAAGGCCTCGATGCCGCTACAAGAAGATCCCAGCTGAATCTCTTGCCTCCTATAGTAAGATCACACTGCCGGAACTAGTGCGTAATCGTCGATTCAGCTCCTTTAGGATTATCTTGCCATAAAGATCGAGACAACGACTCCGTCAGGATCTCCGTGATCCGAACAAGGGTAGCGGCAATAAAGGAATGACTTGCTCCTGTGTCTATAAGAACTGCAGAAAGGGTGGAGTAGACACAGATAGTACCTCGAATCATCTCTGGCGCACTGTGGTCGTAGGCCTCCACTGCCTGAAGCTGAGCCTGTCTCTGCTCACAAGCTCCCTGTGGTTGGGGTGGACCTCGTGGTGGTGGTGGTGGTAAAGCCTCAAAGCATCGCCCACCACCTGCTGCTCAGCTATCTCTGCCTCGTCCGCCTGCTCTCAGCGGACCGCCACGGTCGACCCTCTGCCTCTTCCTGGGTGGCCTCTCAACCGTCTGCTGCTCCTCTGCACGGCGGGTCGGGCAGTCACGAGCCATGTGGCCCTGCACGCCGCATGCGTAGCACTGCCTACTCCTCGGAAGGCTGGCTTTATGCCCTTTGCACCGCACCTCTGGGCCAGTGTCCTAAGGTCGTCTGCCTGATGGTCCGGTCCACCTGGACCCCTGTGACATTCGTCGACTTCCATCTGCAGACGACTCTGCTATGTGCCGCCCTACGGTAGGTCTCTCTGCTGGCGTAGGCTCGGCAAGGAAGTTCTCTATGAGAAGAGCTTTCTCCAGTACTCTTGCCTATGTCGGAATGCTGAGGGAGATCATCAATTCCCTGATCTCATGCCTCAGTCCCTGCTCGATGGTCCGTGCCTGGAAGAATGGGTCCTATACCATGTCCGTCGAATAGCGCGAGAGGTTGATAAATCTCGCCGAGTACTGGGCGACTGTCCTCCTGCCCTGCCGCAGCTGTAGAAGCTCCTAGATGCGCACCGCATGGAGGGTGGATGGGATGAACTCCGAGCAGAAGAGGCTCTCAAATTCCATCCAGAGGAGTGATGCCTCGTCGTGCACCTGGAACATCAAGGTCCACCATCTGTCTGCTGCCGCGTGCCGGAGGCTCGCTGTGAGGATCATCATGAGGTCAGTTGGTGTCCCCACTAACCTGAAAACTCACAGAACCACCTCCATCCAATCCTCGGCTGCCTGAGGGTCAGTCTCCCCTTAGAACTTGGGAGGTCTCTGATGCTGAAACTCGTGCAGTGTACTAAGGAGACGTGCACTATCAGCGGCTGGGGCTGGTAGCATCGGTGGCTCGGTGGGTAGAGGTACCCCTGGTTCCTCCGCTTTCAAACGGCCCTGCACCGATGCCTCGTCGCTCGGTGTGCTGTCGTCTCGCACAATGCTCGGAACCCTAGCTGGCTGCTGTCGTTGGGCCATCCTGAAAAGAAACTAGTGCGCCATGTTCAAACAGTATGTCTCGTGAGCTAACACAAAGTAATCACAAAGAAAATTTTTGAAACACACATGCAATCAATGTTTTCATGCATTGAGTCAGAAATCAGAAGTCGGGGTCCTGGTTTACGGATACGTCAGCCACTGCACAAACATTGGACTCCCTGGACTAATAACTATACTCAATACCCTTAATACTAATTTTTCACCGAGAAGAACGATCAGAGTCCTGAGTTCTGCGGTAGAACCGAAATCCTCTGATACCAATTTGTCACGACCCGTCCTCAGGACCCATGCTGTGACTACCCCAAGCCCGCCTCCCATAGTCTAGGGGTTGGCATCTACCACCAAGGCATAAATCTTGACAAAAAGGGGAAGGAATTGCCTTTATAAAGTAAACAAACACCACAGAGTAAGCAGGTAGACGTAAACACTATGTAAAACTGGATACAAAAGCAGTGCGGAAAAGTAAGTGGGCCAGAATACAAACCCAAACTGAAAGTAAAGTACAACTAGAAAGAAAGTACAAAAACTGAAAGTAAAGCAACAACGTCGAGCCTTCCACTGGAAGTCCCACCTGAAGGGTGGGTACAGATAGCCTCCTCAGCTCCTCGGGTCTGGCCGTCCGCTCCGTGTACGTCCTGCCTAGTGGTCCACCTCCAGGTACCGACTTACTCCACAAGCCTCAACCACAATCAGCGTTGTCTGTCATCTGCATCCAACACAACGTAGTTTGGGCATAGCCCATGCAGGGGTGAGTATACACCACTCAGTAGGGACCCCGAGACCCCCGAAGGTCCCCAGAATCCACAAAGGGTAATCCACAAAGGAAAGAACCAATCACGAAGTAACATCCAACTACTTCTTAGGTATATGACCATACATATACTTAAGTAATCAATTCCAGTTTGTCTCCAACATCCGAGCCCAAGTTCGATCATGTCCACATAGTATTAAAACCCAAATCACACAAGATAGTAAGGAAATCATATTGAAGATATTGATTGAAGTTAAGACTCAACTCACAGAGGTATACTTATTTGTAATGTGATAGAGATGATCAGATATAGCCACTGATCCATCTATGCTGAGACACACGTAGGATACTAAACCAGCCAAGCTGCTGAACCCACAAAGGATTTCAGTGTAGTCTTCATTGTCGTCGAACCCACGGAGGATTTCAGTACGGTCTTTATCACTGCCGAACCCACATAGTATTTCAGTGCAGTCTTCATTGTCGTCGAACCCACGGAGGATTTCAGTACGGTCTTCATCACCGCCGAACCCACATAGGATTTCAGTGCAGTATTCATCACCGTCCAACCCATGGAGGATTTCAGTACGGTCTTCATCGCTGCCGAACCCACATAGGATTTCAGTGTAGTCGCCACCGTCGCAGTTGCTGCCAGCTCTAGGGTTCCCATACACAGTATGCTCATTTCTGGGAGGGTCTGCTCCATGAGCCAAAGGTTTCTATACATCAACTGACACGTAGTCCAGATTTGATGTATCCCAATGATCCGTCTCGACAAAGGGAACTCAACGCGACAGACGGCACGTCAATCGGACGCCCAGTCTGAGAGTTATTGGCGTTATCGTTCCAGGGGCCCGGTTGGTATTTATGTCAAACCCAACCCGACCGTACTCCAACTGCATCCAAACCTTGTTCTTAGTAAGCCAAAAGGTCCGTCTCACTAAGAGGAATCCAACAAAGATGACATCACGTCAATCGGACGTACGGAGCTCAAGTTATAAGTGTTTTCGCTCCGAGGGCCCGGTTGGTTTCGTGTTCGAACCAACCCGGCCGTACCCAAAGTTTTCTGAAACCTTGAGTGTAATATACTGAAACGACTGTCTCGATCCAAGTATCTCCAAGCAACTGACGGTGCATCGATCAGAGGTCCCTAGCTCATGTTATGGGCAAAAGACCGAAACTAGTCCGAAAAATGTGGGGTTTGGGCCCGGTCCGACCCGGCAGGGCACGGCCCGGCCCGGCTGGGCACGGCCCGGTACGGTCCGCGCCACCCAGCCCGACCCGGCCAGGTGGCACGCTGGCTCGGCCAGCGGCCGAGCATGGGGGGACGGGGTCCCCCCCCCTTCCATAGCCAGCGAGGCGGCGCTGGCCGCCGCGTCTCCCTGGGTCCCGCGCAGCCGCGGGACCAGTCGCCAGCCACCGCGGCTTCAGCCGTGGCGGTCCTTCCTGGTGGTGCACCGGGATGCCGCAGGCACCACTGCGCCAGCGACCCGTGCCGCCGGTGAAGTCCTCGGTCCACCGGAGCCGCTCCGGTGGTCCGTTCTTGCTCTCGTCTGTGCCTATGGTTGTCTCGGGACCCTTACTTTACTGCGGAATCATCAATTCACCTCTACGGCCGGTTCCGTTATCACCCATCGATCTGCACGTCAAATAGACAATATGAGGAGTCTCTGAATTGCCTCAACGGCGCGGCGTGACGACGCCGCGCTTCTTCTCCCATTCTTCTTTGTTTCCGCGCAGTGCCCTTGCACCGGGCCGCCTTTTCTCGTGCCGCAACAAGTACAATCATCAAAGTGGGAGTTCGGTTGGCCGTGTTCATGTGGTCCAACCTCCTCCCATTATTACGATAATAGGCGGCCCAAATAGAAATCAATGAACGGCAAGGAAAATAATTCACGGTCAAAAAAATTAAACCCTACCTCAAGCGTTGTTGAATGAAGGTTCATCGCGGGGAAGGGACATCACGGAAGATGGCGTCGCGGAAGGAGGATCGTCGGCGTCACGATACACGGTGTCTCGTCGTCGATCTCCGGGGAACTAGCGTTCTTTGTCATCTTCCGTCGGAGGCCGGCGTTCTTCGTTGTTCTTCACGTTCTTCAACGAAGAAGATGAAGATTCAAAGGCTTTGAGAAATTCCTCTCCCAATCCCTCTCTCACAACGAAACAACAATAATAAAATAAGGTGTTTCCTTATTTTATTACTCATGCCATCTGTATTTGAAATTTAAAATTAAATCACGATTTAATTATCGAGCGTTGACCAATTAATGAGGCGTTTTATAATCCAATTAAACATGAGAGTTGACTTGGCATTAAAGAGGGGGGTGGGGGTGAGTTACCAAATTAAATGCACGTGGGAGGTAAAAGGAAATAAAGGGGGTGGGGCTCGTGTGGGACCCACCTCACTAATATCCTACCTAGGAGTTAGGATATCAATGGGTCCCACTCCAACCACCATGCCTAGGTTAAAACTACTTAGAATAAAAATAAAACCTGTTGCACAATATTTTATTTTATTCTTTAGTTAACCCAAATAATTAATAACCTCACCCGAGCAAATGCAACTCCAGAAAAGGTGTTCTTAAGCAATTACCGGCGCTGCGATTCCATCGGTGCCCTCAGAATTCGATTCCAAGCACTGGTCCAAAATTTAGGAAAACCCGCTCGTTCGTTCGTTCACTGAACGTACCCGAGCTAAACTTTGGAAAATGATTCTCGGCACACCGGGCCACGGAATCAGGTGCCGTCAGAAACTGCGTTTTTCTAAAATCCCAAAGAAAATTAAGAAATATTTTCCCTTTAATTTTACAAGTCTTTACAAAATACATACCTAAAAAATATATGTATACTACTAGGAATATAAAATATAAGAGACATTCATATAGTAGTTGTTTGGAACATATTTAAGGTTACTTTTTGTAACATTCATGATACATGAACAAAATCACTAGATGGTGAAGTTACACGATTATCGTAGTAATATCTGGAAAGATTAATATAAAAAGGGAAAAGGGTAAGATACCTTATATACTATATGTTATAAATGAATAAAACTCATATTACATTATACCTGATTATTTTAGACCAAATAATATAGACAATCAGTCTACAAGGACATGAAAATATAAATGCAAGAAACTATTTATGGATGATATTAAAACTTGGTGTGTGAGTGAAGACCCATTTTACAATAGAAAAAATGGTTTTGGAAAGTGGTGATATATATAATACAATATGTTTTTAGGCTATTAACCCTTGAAATGAATTATGATTCATGGAAAAGGTTACTCCGGATTCACATATATAGTTATTTTTAGATATGGGATACCCGTCTAAATCGAATGATGAATATATTACTGTATAATTTTGAAATATTCTTGAATATGTGAATTAATTAGATAAAAGGTATTAAAATTAAATTAAAGATAGAGATTTATCTAAATAATAACTTTTTAAGGAATATGTTATAACTTTTTAATGTACTCTTGAGTTGAATTTTAAATCCATTTTCCAATTCATGGTGATCATGACACACTTATGGATGTAAACCCCAAATCATAAAGTGCTAAAAATAATAACTATAATTTTAATTAGGGTTGGGAGAATCGTTATAAAATTTTTAAATATTTTAAAAATTACAAAACATCTTAATAAATTGGGTTTACATAAAAAATTCACTTTTATAATATGAACATTTCATTCTAAAAATTGAACTATTCTTCCAAAAATGTTAGAGAGGAGGTTAATGTAAGATTTATTATTCTGTAAACCCTATTCAATCATTAAAAACTCATTGGGATTATATTTAAAATTAATTTTAAGTTAGTAAACACTATGGGTTTCAAAATATGTTAGTCTATAGGTTTTATTTTCAAACATTTTAATACCCTAATAAATTTGTTTACTAAAATGTCAAACCATGTTTTTATAGAAAAAAGGAAGTGTACCATCTGCCCGTAGACTTGTTACGTTGATAGATTTTGTTCATAGAAGATGTACAAAATCAATTCCATCATTCATAACTTACAAAAAGTGAATGGTGGACATTTCAATTTTGGAAAATCATGTATGGATAGATAATCGGTATTGTTGGTTTAAGGGCCAGCTCATAAACATTAAATAATCTAGTGAATTTAAACTAGGATTCAATTTATTTTATTTATAAAAAAATTAAGGTTATTGTATTTAGGGAATTTATTCATAAATAATACTTAATATACCCATACATTACAAGTGAACACTTCTACACAGTATCAAGTTTTCCCATAAAACAAAACTTCTAAAGGGGAGAACATTTTATTTTCCTGAAATATCTTCAATATTTTCTTCATTACATCTTTATTTTCCCTAATAATCGTTAAATCCCCAGGGAAAATATTTTATAACATTGTATGAGCACAAAAAGATAATTAAGGTATATAAAAATATATAAAGAAACCATTCTTCCATGAATACATATAAAAATTTCCTTTTTTCAAAATAAACTATGGGCTTCAAATAATCATTTTCTTTCTTATGAATTCACCTTCTCAACACAAATAATTTCATAAAACATTTAATAAGAAATTTTAAAGGGAGAAAATGAACTCATTATATTTTCTTTGAAATCATAAAAATATAATAATAAAAGTCTGACTAATCTGTACTTTTCAACCTTATAAGGTATTATATACATTCCTTTAACTATTAAAATCATAATATTTCTATAAAAATGATAGAAAGCATAAATAAATAATGTTATCAACCTGGGGAATATTTTTCATATAAATCTAAAAAAAGGTGTAATAATATAGATTAAAAATTGAATAACCATAAGTGTTATACATGGAAAAAGCATCAAAATATATTCCCATAATCTTTGAGTAGAACTTTAATGGGTTAAATCTATCCAATAATTGGAATAACCATCACAATATATTCTCATATTGTTGTAGGATAAATCTAATCGATTTAATACAACCCTTTACCCTATTCCTTAGAGAGCTATAATAGGATCACTCTACCTTGTTTTATAATGAAACCAACAATTATCATAAAACATTCCCAAGATCCTTAAAAACAATACACAGAAGCTTGCCACATGAAAATGTTCTTTTCACCCATAAGAAAAAAATTTAGATAATGAAATATCTATTTACTTAAAAACCCATTTATAAAAAAATATAATTTTCATAACTAAAAGATGGTTTGTTTTTTATTTTAATCAAACAAAAAATCATATAAATGAAGCCTAAACATAAATAAACTTTTATGGTGGTAGTAAAAGTAATTGTCTCCATATACATTAAAATAGAACATTCCTTTTTTATTTTGTAAAGTATGTATAAGAACTCCATAAAGGCGCTTATATTAAGTCCAACTCCTTATGTAAAGTATTTTTCTTCATGAGTAATAAAATTATTTGAATTATTTATATTTTTAGAACCTTTTTCATTATTATTATTCATTTTATATCCCATATTTCCATGTCATAATTTTTTTTATCCTTTTCAGATCATGTTAGGTGTTTTGGTGATATTCAGCTTATATGTCCAAAATTACATTGGTAGGTTAACTGTGGTCGAAGAGGAAATTATTATATCATACCAAAAATAGTAATAATGAAATAATAATCATTTTTATACATGAATTATACTTTTAGAACTAATAATAAATCATGGATATTAAAAATGATATATGTTACAATCATAGAGATGATATATCATACATACGCATGGATAACGTTTCCATTTTTCAATAAACATTATATAAATAATATAAGTGTCATTTTATTTTTTCAGATTTATTATCATGTTGAAAATATATTATTATTTATTTAACTAGAAATATATATTTTCCATGTGATGTTGTGATAAAAAATGAATCACATCGCTTTGTGGATGTGTTAGTCCACACAAACGCAATAACATCATTATCATTTTATAGTTTATTGAAAGGTAACAAAAATTGAGTTATATTATATTTAATGAATTATAAATATATCATTTATTTAATATTTAGAACTCAAATCTATCCTTGTGACCATCCATGTGAGACAGTGATGGAAAACAAATTACCACTATTCATGAGACTGTAGCCCACCATACACCTGAACAATGGATTCCTTTCTCATTTGATGAAGGGAGGAGATATATATAGGTTATAATCTTTCCATAATAACATTTTATTATATTATGAATAATTCAACTGTTATTTTATATGGTTTTAAGCATATTTTATGGAATTTTAGTGTGAAATAATACTAATATATGTGGTTAAAAACAATAATTCTTCTCTAGAAGATCTCCATTTCATTACTCTTTAAGACCTATAGGATTGGTAGTTATCCCAAAATTTGGACTCTAAATCATGTGTATGTATTATCTGAATGTATTAGGGTAGATATTGTCTTAAATTTTTTTTATATGTGAATAAAATAAATTAAGGAATTTCCATTTATAAGATAGTAGATGAGAAATATATGATTTTTTCACAATATTAAATTATTATTAAATTAATTTTCAATTAAATATAAATAAAAAATATTTTAGTTTTAATATAAGATATGTATGGGTATAAATCCTCTCAAAAAATACAATTTAGTCATGTATGGATCACATCTTGATGCTTATCATTTTTTTTACCCTTAGTTAACCCTTTTAACAATTACCTTGATATTAATGTTTTTTACCAGTTAAGGGATGATTATTAAACTATAATATGGAAAAAGAAAACATTAATTGATCTTGATATATTTTAGTAACCATATCCAATTCATTTTAAAAAATATTATAATTTTATGAATTGTAAATCTTTTAATTTAATATTATTTATTATAAAATTTATTTAATGTCAATTTTAGTACTATTCATTTACCTTGAATTTAATTACATTATGAAAATAAATGAATTAGAATTAAATGCACAAAACATTTATAGTATGTCATGTTTATTTGTAAAATTCATGGATCCCATTAGTTCTTTAAAATTATAAAATTTTAATGTTTTTAATGTCACATATTTTATTTGTCCATTAATTGAATAATTAGCGTGGTAGTGTTGTGTAAACAATTATGGTAAATATTTTACCCACTAATAATTAAAAAAAATATAATGGTGAAGATAAATAATTTTTATTATTTATGAATATTAATAAAAAAAATTTCCTTTTTTATGCAAATGATAAAAATATTATTGTTACTAAAAACAAGAGTGTGTAATTTTTCACTTTCCCTTATGAAAAAATATTTTAAATGTAATAATCACAACGAAAAGGAATAAACATTCTATATATTCAACTATATTATGATCATGAGGTATATATAATTATTAAATAAAATTAATTCATGTTTTTTGGTCACTTATTACTCTATATCATTTTGATTTTAACATTGATGATTCGATTTACCCTTTACAATGGTTAAAAAAATTACTTAGGTTACTCTTCATATTCACAAAAAATAAATGGGAAATATTTAAATAATTTATTCAAACTAATTAAAAATAGGGAATATGTTTTTAAAAATTTAAAAAGATATTTTTTATGAAATTAATTTAGAATGAAAATGCATGCTATGATGAAATACAGTTTTCTAGAAGAAATTATATTTTAAATATAATTTTTTTTATAATAAATTCACATATAAATTTAACTTCAAAAAAATGGATTTTTTTAAATAAAACTATATAAATTACATTTAAACGAATCAAAAATATAATTTCACTTTTTATATAATAAAAAATAAATTATAATCTTCAATATAAATTAGTATTTTTTAATATTCGTTGACTTGTCAAAATTATTACAAAATTATAAAATTTTAAAATAAGTTAATTTTTTTATGATGATTTAAAAATTGATGCTAATTTTATCAAATAAATTTTATAAATATCATAAAAATTGAAATGATATATTTTCTTAAAACAATGTATTAAAAATAATTTATAAATAATACATATTTGTAGAATAAAATAACTTTTCTAAAAATTGAGTGTTTAATTATAAAAAATTCATTAGTACATTTCTAATGAGTAGAATAATTATATATTTCATAATTATTTTAAACATATTTATACTTTGTAATTCAATGTCTCAGATATAATGGATGTATTTAAGAAATAATAAATTTTGTTCTAAATATGCTCGATGTTACATATTTTTTATGATATCGAATGTAGTACTTCTTTTAAAATAATGGAATATTTCATTATAACCCATTTAAAACAAATATCTTGAAAATTTGAACTTGTTCTTGGTAATAAATGGTTTTATATATGAGAATACCTTTTTTGAAATCCAACTTTGTAAAAAATGGTCACTAAAAACTTCTCTTGATAATAGAGAAAGGGAAGTACGAAGGGCATCTAGAATAACACATTAATAGGATTCAATGTATGAAAACATTGGTGGGAAGTTAAAACATGAATATGTAAGAAAAAAATAATTCCAATGGACTGATAGGGAGTGATAGTGAACTTGGTCATGAGGGAACTAATCATAAAAAAACATAAAACATTCATATGTGAAAATACTATAGATTTCCTTATAAGAAAATTATAGTGATAATGATTTTATTTCAATATGTATTTAATTAATTTAGAAAATACCTTTATTTTATAAACTAAAATAATAAGGAAATTTTTATACTTGATATAAATAATCTTATCCATTGATTAATTTATACCATAATCACATCTCTTTCTCAACATTTTGAGTATTGAAGATGTATATTTCATTCTTGAAGCACTGAAATAAATTTATAATAAATCAAATAATTCTAAAAAATGACA
Organism: Viscum album; assembly: GCA_963277665.1. Lineage (NCBI taxonomy): Eukaryota > Viridiplantae > Streptophyta > Magnoliopsida > Santalales > Viscaceae > Viscum > Viscum album. Next base: position 295,432,976 of record OY728139.1, read on the forward strand.
AAGTGCTATTTTACCTAAATTTTTTCATTTACCCAAAACCATATTTTTTTATAAGGTAAGGAAATTCAAAAAAATAATTAACCTTCACTTAAAAAAATATAACAATAATAAAAAAAATCCTCAATAATAATACGCAAAGATCATGATAGATTATTCGATTAATAAATAACATTAAAATTTATAAAAATTATATAGACTGTGATTGAATCCAGAATATCATAAGGATTTGATGAAATTTTATTCCAAGATAAATTTGAAATTTATCTCTAAATAAAATTAAACACACTTAATATATTGTACCCAATATATATATATTCCCTAATCATATAATATCAAACATATGATAATATTTTTCATAAATAACCTGAATCACCATAATGAATAATTGAGACCATATAGACTTAAAATTATAATTCATTATTGAATCTTCTAATAAAATTCAATAATGTTATGTATAACATAATCATATAAGGTTCCAAAAATATTGGACATATTTAAAAATAACATTAACATACTAATCACCAAATAAAATTTCAATATCATTGTTATATCTATGATATAAAATATATTCCCCAAATAAAAATAATTATAAAGTCAACTTCATATTAATAAGGATGTCACACATGCAAATGTTAGGAGTTTCACCCTTATCAACTATATTTTATGGGTTTTTTATCCATGGCTTACCGAATGTTATGGGTCATCACTTGTATTGTGATTTTTCCTTTTTCAAATAGTATATTTATATTATTCATTTAAATGTTTTAATACAAAAAAATTACATCCCAAGGATAAATAAAGTGTTCAGCTAACAACATAACAATTAATATTTTTCCTACCAAAGTATTTCATTAAGCACATTAGAGGAAATATTAAATGAAAAATAAAACTCATAAATAATTTTTTAAAATATCAAAATAATCATAACAACTATTACAAAATTTCATAATTTTCAACCATATGAAGTATTATATAATATCATTTACCTTTTTAAATCATAATATATTTATAAATCCCAATAAAAAGGACCGATAAATAATGTTGGTAACTTAGGGTGTAATTTTTTATAACTCTTAAAAATGGAATAAAACTCACAATTACACATGGAATAAACATCGTGATTATAAAAGTAATAACCATTCAAATATATTCCCATAATCTCTTAGGAGAAACCTAATTGGATAACTCTGCCCCTTATTTGGAAAAACCATCAGTGTAAATTCACATATTCTCATAGTAGAAACTAAAAATGTTAACCATGTCCCTTTACCTATTATAGTGAATATTTAAAGTTGGCCCACCCAACCATTTTTTATAACAGAAACCCCCATACTCATAAACAATTCCCCTGAAATGTTACCAAATACATAGAATCATTCATCATAAAAATATTATTTTCACCCATAAAATTTTTTTTTTTGGATATTGATAAATCTCTATCATTTAAAACAATTTTTTAAAAAAAAAATTCCAAAAAAAGTGAAATATGGGTCTTGATTGAAGAAAACATAAAATCTTATAATGGAATCCAAAACATCAAATAAAGGTAGTGGTGGCTGGAAAAGTCTTTATCACCGTAGGTGCTAAAATTGAACATTCCGTTTTTTTCCTTCAGTAAAGAAAGTCAAAACATTACCTAAAAATATTTAATTTCCAAACATTTTACAGAAAAAATAAAATTTCATTCATAATTATTTTTTCACATATCTATAAATCAATAAAATAATTGTAAAAATATGGACCTAGAACAAAAATATAGTTTTAAGGGAATCATTAGATGACTATTTTTAAAAATAAATTCTCTTACCATGATTCCAACTCATTACATATTTTCTTTATCTAGATGAAAAATAAATTTATATTAATTATTTAATTTTGTAAAAAAATCATGTCTATTTTTACTTTTATTTTACTTATTACTATTTTATAACAATTAATTAATCATTGAACTTGATGTTGGGATTTTTGGGGAAACTTGACCCATACGTCCAAAATGACATTGGAAGGCTGACTATTCTTAATGTGGTAACCATTTTGTCATCTCAATGAAATATAATATTAAAATAATTAACAATTTTATACAAAATTTTATATTGTTAAAAAAAATTCACGATTGATGGATATGAAATATTAACTATGTTACAATCATGGAGACGATAATTCGTACGTACAAAAGATTAATATTTCAAAATTTCAATGTTCATTATAGCATGAATGTATTTGTAATTTTATTATTACATAATGATAATAATATCATAAATATCATTTTTTTTAATTATACATAAATAACATCATTTTTATTTTGTGATGAAAACTGAATCACACCACTTCATGAAAGTGGTCGTGGACACGCACACACAAGCGAAATTATTATTTTCATGTGTATGGAAAGCTGTATAAATACGTGTTATATTAAATTTATAGAATAATATATATTTCATTAATTTAATATATATAAACTAAATCCCCCAATATAAACATCAATGAGATAAGGATATGAGAAACCATTTACATCGGTTTGCAAGGATGAAGTTCTTCGTACACCTAAAAGATGTGATTTTTTCACATTTCATAGAGGTTAAGGATGGATATAGGTTATAAAATTAATATAATAAAATTCTAGTATATAGATTATATATGGTGTTATTATTTTAGTATGATATAATAATATATTAAGGAAGTGTATGAAAAAATAAAACTAAAGCATGTGGTTAGAATCTATATCAATTATTTGGATGGTCTTATTTTCTTAACACCTTAAGACCTTTAGGAATTTTATTATGCTCAAACTAAGTACTCTAGGATAGGGGGAGGGATGAAAGGAATGTATATGGGTATATATTGGCTGAAAATGAGTTTTCCTGTGTCCTTTATGGATAATAATAATTTCACTTTAATTAGTGATGGGAGGGACATTTTTAGAATTTACAAGAATATAAAATTAATTAAATTGATATTCAATTATAAATGTATTGAAGATAATATATTTAGATTCTAAGATGAGTATGGGTCCCAATTATATCATCAAATAAAAATTTGAAATGTTTGGATCACATATATACCCTTATCATTTCATTTTAACCCTTCATTATCAGTTTTACCAACTACAGTAATATTAAAGTTTTCTACCATTTATGGATTGATAAGTTTACTATAAAAATTAAACAGTTCCATAAATAGTTATTTATTGATTTAGTTGACTATTTATAATTTCTTTCAGAATATAATATTCTTGTGAATTTTAAAACCCATTATAAGACATTATTAATTATAAAATATAATTATTTTCAATCTAAGTACAATTCTTTTACTTTGTCTTGAAAAACAAAAATAAAACAATAGAATTAGAATTAAATGCATCGAAACCTCTAGTATATATCATTTAAATCTATAAAATTCATAGTTGAAATTAACTCCTTCAAATTATACTATTTAAATATTAATAATATCATTTACATTATTTTTTAATTATTTGAATAATTATAGTGTCAATGTTGTGTAATCATTTAAGGTAACTATTTATTACCAAATAATTTCATGTAAATTACCATTATTTTTTCTAATCATTTATATTTTGAATCAATATTCTTAAATTAACATGTCCTCTGGTTTATCCCACATTAAAAATATTATACTCGTTAAAAAATGATAGTGATATTTTTAACATTTCTATAAATAAAATATTACACAGGTTTTCATAAAATACAAATGGAAAAGGAAATATATTAGACTTATATATGGTTATGGAACTTTTATACTAATTCAATAAAATTTAATCACTTTTTAGGGTCACTTTTTTTCCATTTTAATTTTATTTTTCACTTTAATTACCCAATTTACCATTTACTATGGTAAGGAAACTTACTATGGTTACTATTCATATTGAAAAACAAAAAAAGGGAAGTATTTTAAAAAAATTAAAACCACTTATTCAAAATTTATAATCTATTTAAAAAAAATAAAATCACCAAAGTGGTAGTGTTTATGTTAAAATTAAACTTGGAAAACACAAGGAAAAATAGATTTCTAGAAAAATGTGTATTTAAATATAAATTCGTTGTTATACTAATTTCATCATTAATGATAATTTAAAATTGATAATTAAATTATCTTAAATAAAATTTAACTAATTTTATCTTAAAATAATACAAATTAGTATTTTATTTTATAAATAATCAGTGAAAATTTAACATTTTCTATAAAAATGAGATTTTTTATTATTCACTGAAAAATAAATCCTTTTAGAAAATTCTAAAATTTTCACCTACAGAAAAATATTATATTATGATTTTAAAAACAATGTTAAAAAATTTTAATACATTTTCTAAATATTAAAAAATTAAAATATAAAATTTTCTCAAAAGTGTAATAAAAATCATTTTTGAAGAAAACAAATTTCTAAAGAATAAAATCACTTTACTAAAAAAGGAATGCTAATTTCATAACAATTTTTTGATAAATTATTAATTAGTCTGAGATTTATGTATTTAAAAATTTAGTTAAACCTATTCGTACCCACAAAGTTATTGGATAGGTTATAATGATCATATTTAAATAATAATATTTTTTGGTCGGATTATGCTCATTGTTGAGTATTTAATATAGTCATTATTTTCATATATTGGGATATTACAGTTGGGTTTTCTTTTCTTTATGATACTATAATTTCCAATTTTATTTTTTATTTGGTATACAATAAAAACTTTATCAATATTACTGAATTATGTTATAAGTACTGCTTCGTGAACTTTGGGAGTGAATGGTGTACTATCATAGGATTTGAAGAATTTTTTATTTTATCTTTCAATAAGAAAATTAATGTTTAAACTATTTACCTATAAGACCAAAAATTCTGAAAAATTAATTATCCTGGTGTAGTTTAGGATAATTCGGGGATTTGGAATAGGAGGTTAGTATGGAAACTCATGTAAAACATAAAAACAAATTAAATTATTACATTTTAACATTCATTATATATCACAATAAAACAAACCCAAAAACCTAATTTTTAACAATATTTTTATAATAGATACATAAATAATTTTTGTTAAAAAAAATTTCATCCTATTAAATATATATTATTCTAACATGAAACTCTTTTAATATATAGTAAATAATATTCTCTTTTATAACATGGTTAATGTGAACATAATAAAGTATGATATTAGATTATAAATATGTGATAATTGGAGAGAAAAAAAATTAAGGATTATAAGTGGGAACAGGATAAACATATGGGTATGAGATCATGATCAAGGCACCTCGGTCGAACATAAGATTGTCGAAGCTAGTGAAAAATAATATCATGGGTTTTAGAAAATCGATTTTGGAATAATTTCCAATATAATATGTATGGACCAAGAATCATGATTCAACAATCATGATTCATGAAAACACAACATAGGAATAATAATGTTGAATATTCAGAAAAAAATCATTACTTATGTCATGTCTTAGTACTAATAAAATCATTATATAGTGGACAGATTCCAATAATGTGTTGGGTTCACTCTCTATTCACGTAAACATTATAGATAGAGTCTGACAGTATATTTTGTTCTCTACCCATTCCCTTACATATAATATCATGAGATATAAATCATTAATCATGTGTTTGAAGGATATAATTGTCCAAACCATCACATAATGAAAAACCATATATATATATGTATCCCATGATCAAGAAATAGTCATAATTATATCATTGCATAATTGAACCATGATAAGGAAATATGTATCAATATATCATTAGCGTTAAATAGTCCTTATACATCTAGATAAATAATATAGACGGTTTCCTTCTATAATATCCTCAATGAAAAATATGACACATTAAAAGATGTAGAAATAGATAGAAACTCAAGAGAATTAGAAACATTATTTGAGAACCAAAATAACTATGTTTTTATGACAATATATTTTATTTATAATTAATAATCCAAAAAAATAAATCGTTATTAAATTGGAAACCTATATTAATCATAGTGTAATATTCATTATAAAAATGGTTATTAAATTCGGAAAAGGAGTTTGTGCAAATATTTTTAAAAATGGACTATTATTTTCACACATTTTTAAATAGTGTTATAGTTGGTGGAAAACAATCACACGAAAAGTTTTAAAACATTATTCCTTTTTAATGGAATTTCTATGAATTTAAATTGACCTAATGAAATCACATAAGCTATCATAAGTACATGTATAAGAAATAAAAAATATGGGCATAGTGGATAATGATTTCTATCTAAAAAGAAGAGGTATTGTTGGTTTCCCATTGAAGCATCACTTCAGGTAACTTATAATACAAAGGAGAAGTTAAATAGTTTGTAACAATTTAAAATGCATGGATACCAAGAGAAGAAGAAAATATATGAATTTTCATAAATAATAACATATAAATTCCCCTTATGAAATTACAAACATAAACAATCTTTATTTCAAATTGAGATTGGTAAAAAAACATTACCATTACTCCTGACATCCATAAAATTCCCTTAACTTCATGTAAAATTAACAAAATAATATTAATCCATTATTTAATAAAATTATTTGTATCTGTTAAATTTCATATAGTTGAATTGAAATCATTCATTACACATATTGTAACGTCCCAGGTAAGTAAAAAAATGAAATTTTCATCCGTATTAATATTTGTGAATTAAATATTAATATTAATTTAATTGGGATTCTATGTTCGAGGGTGTACCTGACACACAACAATGGGTTTTTTCGAAATCTCTGTTGCACACAAGGTTGAGTCATACTAAAAAATAATAATATAATATTATTTTAAATGGTAGTTAACTCCTAACCATTTTATTGGCGGGAATGAACACAACATACTAAAATATGATTATACATTTTTTTAAATGTCTTTACATTTATCCAACATATTTTTTAGGATTAAAATAAGAATGGATCCAATTTTTAGCATTAATACTCCAATATTCATTAAAAGGCCGATTTACCGCCTTTTGTTGTAGTACCCTTTTAATATCTTGTTTATGTCAATTTTATATGGTATATTTGACAAAATAATATTTTTCTTTAGAATAGGGACATTAAAATTTACTTGAGATAAAATTTTGGTATTTTGTTTGATAATGTTATTTTTTTAATGAATAGTGAAAAATACTGCATTTTTATTCCAAACTACCTTTTAATATAATTTTATTTTACTGTTAGATTATCCTTTTAAGTTGTTTTAATGTGTAAGTAGATTATATTTTTACCATTTAATACAATTTTGGTCATTTTATGTATTTTCACTTTGAAATTGAACATAAACAAGTGTCAATCTTTTGATAGTTATTATTTCCTAAAAACACGCCTTTTTGTTTTGTTAACGAGAATTAATTTTAATATAATTTCTACAACCTATGCGTTTTGAATTTGGAAAAAAATGATTCCATATTTGGAATTAGTATGTCTAATTTGTGTAAATATGAATCTTTTATTTTTATATATTATGAATAGTAACATCAGAAAATATTGTATTTACCATGGTTAAAGGGTAAATCTTGTAAATAAGGGTAAAATATAATATTATAATAATATTAAATTACCCTAATACATATACCAACCCTATTTGATGATACATATCCGAACATGGGAATATTTGGGTCAATTTTGGATCTCATGGAGCCACTTGTAATTGAAAATGACACATTATAAAAATTAATTTAATGTAAAGGAAAATGTAACAAAAACATATATCTTTTAGTAATACAAGTTTCATATATAGCTATATAAGTGATTGTTTAACTTATAAATATTAATTATATAAATAAAACTATTTACTACATGATGTTATTTTATTTATATTTTTTAGATATCATATAATTAAATTTATTAATGACATAATGGTGATGTAATGATTAACTCATTGATGAATGTTTTATATAAATGAGAATATTAATATGAAAATAAATTTATTTTGAAACTTTTTATGACATACAAGAAATTTATAAATTAGCTTACATGTTATATTTGAATTAATTAATGTTTTTTTTAAATAATCAAGTTGTTACAAATTTTTAAAAAATTCATGATAAGAATAGCATAAAAAATGATATAAATGAGTTTTTAAATTAATAAATATTTTATTAAATTATAAAACAATCCTAAAAATATATGATTCATCCATATGACATAAATTATGTTACAAATTTCATTAATTAACCATTTTGAGTCACTTTACTTTTTATAGTAAATATGTTAACCATATAGTGTGAATATATAAGAGGACACGGTAAAAGTTAATTAAGTTAAAAAAGGATTATATTAAAATGATAAGGATTAAAAAATATCCAATACCTATCCAATTATTATTGGATTATTTTATTTCAAATTATATTCACCTTATAGTTGAATTAAATATGTTTTGGACCTTTTTAAACTGAAAATCATTTTATAATAAAATAATTATTTCAAACTTTCATAAAGAGCCCATCCTCCCTCTTATGAAAGGCCACCACCTCTAACCCATTAATCACACATATAAAGCCCCTTTTCGTGACCAAATTATGTAAACATAATCTCCCAACTTCTCTATCTTTCTCCTAGAATCATTTCCATAGGAAGAAGGCAATTCAATAGAGCCCTTTGCCTCAAATCAAAAAAAGTTACCCGATTTAAGGTAACGTCTTCTCTCATGTTTATTTCCATTATTTTTCCTTCTACACTGACTTTGATATTTTTATTATTTGATTATATAAAATCAAAATTATCCTCAATATACTATTTTGTTGTTATCATAAGGATTCAAACTAAACTTACACACACCTTTATCTAATGGATACAGACATAATGTTTCCGTGTACGGTGAACTGCTGCCTCACGAAACTATGATTGTTAGATTTTCCCCTACCACATCTCATGGTGGAAATTATGAAGGAAATTTAATTATATATGATATTTATTTTATTTATTTTGTGTCTATTATTCTTTAAATCTCTTTTATAATATATATTTATGCCTTTCATGTTGTATAAATAATATAATTTCTTTTGAGGAAGTGCGGACTACCGCCCCTTCCAAGTGATATGACTCATTCCTACCAGACATGGAATATATAAATTATGGTGTTAATTAACATATGTACCATATGTAAAATATTATATTATACTATAACATAACATACCTATGTATCATTTGGTTTTCATTCCTTTAAAAATGGAAAAAATGAAATGAAAGTAGTGTTCATGCGTACGTACGACTTACTATCTCCATGAACAGTGCATTTCATTTTCATATGTTCTAATGATATGGACTATTATAAATACATATATATTGGATATATATGATATATATGATATCTAAATCATGAATATCATTTTGGAGATAATGGAATTTTGACCTCATGGAAAAGTTTTAATTATAAAAAGTTCATTTTTGACTCAAGTTCTGATGATCGACAAAATGTCTGATATAAAATAAAATAATTTAATAATTGTTATATAAATGTAATAAGTGATATATAAGGAATAAAAAACTTTAAAAACGTTCTCAATTATGTAGAAATTGAATTATGTTAATTATAAAGGAAGAATAGGGAACATGCAAGATAAATAAAACTTGAATTAAGAGGATTTCATCTTACTTTTTATTCCCGTGAGATTCATGCAATATTTTCCACTATTTCATTTTGTGCGGTGTATGTATATACCATGATTTTATTATTTGGGTAATATAATTTAATTTATGGGTATTTATATCTTTATTGTAATATCCTTCTTTCATGGGGTGTATGTTCCATAAGTTACCAAATCAGTAGGGGAACCTTTCACCCTCCTCTTTTAGTCAAAGACTACTTTTATGTTATGTATTTTAATTTAAATTATATTATATTGGGATATGTTCTTATATATACTTAAAGATTTAAATTATATTTCCATGTTATGATATACCATTTTCCTTCTTATCAACTCTTTTTCTGAAATTTTATGTGACGTTGTTAGGCTGCCAAATTTTGGTAAGGGAACTCCTTAACCCAATTTCAATTAATTTGGTTAAACATATTATTTTTTTATTATGTCATTATTTGAATATGTGTGAATGACCTATTATTTTTTTACACTTAATATCCAATTCTATTGTATATATTTATATATGTCACCCATAATTATGTCATTGATTTATCTTTATTCTAATGATACAATTTTTTTAATGGACTACATCTCAATCACATTTCATTGATGAATATCTTTATAAGGTGACCTTTTATTGTCCTATAAGGTGTATATATAACCGTTTTGACATTATATATCATGAATTTATATATTATCATGACATTTATAGTTTTATTTTATGTTATTCATTTATGATTATTATTCAATAGTTTCTCAAGTGGTAAAGGGTTCTTTAACTAAACCATCATTTTAAATGTTTTCAGTATTTAATTTTCTAAATCCTTATATTTCATGTCCATGTTTTAGTAATGATTTTATGGAATTATTTATATGGAAATGAGTGTTTTAAAGTTTAAATTTTTTCAAAAGTTTCCTAGTGGGATGGGAAACTTTGATTCAAAATTAACCTTTTTGAATGTTTTAAATGAATTTATTATATCAATATATTGAACGGATATCTTGTGAATAAAATTTGTTAATGTTATATTTCCTTAATGATGGTTTTATGTGTTATGAATATATTATGGTTCTTGGGAATTGTTTACAAATATGGGTGGTTCTATGATAATCCTGGGTCAGGTGAGCCCGATACAGTTCTCCAATGCATTGGGTAACGTGATGGAGGTTAACATGAATGTTTCACCTAAGAGATTTATGGAATATACTTTGAAGTGGATTCCAAACATAACTCCCTATGTAGCTGTGAAATATACAATGTAATTATGATATGGATGAAACAAGTTACCTTTATTCGCATCCCATGTTTTTGAAATGTTTTCCATAAGACATAAATATGAATAGGGTCAAGGATGGGATAATGGAAAAGTGGTGTTGTCTAAAACATGGAACTATACATGTTTCTTTTTTTTAAGATTTATTTTATTTTATGAAAGAGATGGATACTAAGTAGAAGGGTAAACATGTAATATTCCAGGTGTTATGTATAAGTTATGGCCTAATTCTCCAATGCTCTACACATAAGAATATCCTCAATGTGAATTATTAACATAATTTAAGATTATGTAATGTTTAAATCTGGGGCCTTATATTTGGTATTAGAGGTCAGTTTAGATTAATTTAGAGGTTAGGGTGTTATTTAAGAATAAATGACTTAACCATAATGGTTAGAATATTAGAAATAGTCATTATTATCTTTGATAAATTGGATTGGTTTAACGTAACATGAATAAGTATATCTTAGTGTTTACCCTCCTCATAAGATATTATATGATGATTTCAAGGATATATTACCGCCAACCATTTTGGTTTTAGTAAATGGATGGATTTAGCAGGAAAAAACGTTACAATAGATGTAAAGAAAACTGTAGGGATTTTTTCAGCAAAAAACAGAATGAAATGGGAGCTACAATGAGATAACATTTGTGGTTAAAATATGTTATTTTAATTTTTAAGGAAATTATGTTATTTTTTGGAATGTTATAAAATTATATAGTTTTTGAAAAAGGAAAACACACAGACCGTGTGACAACCCATCACATCAGACAAAGCTGCGGGAATCAAACCCACAACCGAAGGTCAAAACGGGGGCATCTCCTACCACTATCCGACGTGAATTCTCTAGTTAGTATGACATATGATTTTTGGTTAAATGATTTTTTTTGATAAATAATATGTTTATTTGGGATCTTATGTTTTATCAAATGGATTTCCTTATTATAAGAAAATGATTTTGTGATTAAGTGATAAATTTTATTTTCGAAGACATTTTTTATTTTTGGAAAACTATATACCAATGTAAAATAGGATACTTTGGGATTTCAATTGAGGAATAATGATGGAATTTTATTTTGGAAGAATCTATGTTTTTTATTGTGGGAATATGTTGATTTGGGTTACATAAGGAAATTATTACCCTATCATAGAAAATATGTGATTAGGTTAATTACACTTCAGTATGAGACTTTATGAGTAGTCGATGTTATTGGGTATAAAATGATAAGATTTATCATGGAAGACTATGTGATAAAATTCATCTGAGATTTGGGTTTCCATCTTAGGTTGGATTATATTGATTAATTTTAAGGAAAATTGTATATCGAATGGTCTTTGTTTCAATTTGGGTATTATTTGTTGAATTTTAGAGATTAAGAGTAGTATATATTTTTTAAAGGATCATCCTTTTTGGGGATTATATGATCTCGTACTAACCATTTTTTGTTTTTGTTAATGTCTACATATAGGGTAAATTTATATAGTTCATATTTTTTGGATTTTGTGAGTGTCTTGATATTGATTATTGTTCTTCATGTCTGACCAAGTTATCTTGAATGCACATCGTTTGGAGAAAAGATGAGTTTTTGGTAGAAACTAATTAAAAGATGAAAATCTACTTAAAATGTAAGTATATTTCCTTATGTTATTAGAAAATATCATAAATAAATTCTCCAATATTACTAAATGGAACATGAAACAAAAAAAACATTGTCTGTTTAATTTTCCTACTAGGGAATAAAAGACAATTTAACCTATCACATGTTTTAGGTTTTCTTGTTGTAAACTTTATCCTAGTCATGTTTTCTACCACACTGTATCAAAACATGACAGTTACATTCTCCTCCAAGTCTATGTTTTCATACATGGAATCCTTTTATGTGTAATCTTAGTTGACCTTTATAATTTCATTCTTTCTTTTAAAGTGATAGTTTTATTTCCTCTTTTTCCAATCTGGGACTTTTAATTAAGTTTCCATGCCCAATTTTAAAATTTCAAGGAAGAAATTACCAAAAGGGGGAAGTACGTAATATCTTAGGAAATTAAGGAATATGAAATTTTCATATTTATTAACATTTTTAATTATATATCAATTTTACTTTAATGGGGATGCTATGTTCGATGGATTACTCGACAGACAACAACAGGTTTCTCCAAAATCTCATGTTGCACACAAGGTTTAGCTATACTAAAAAATAATAATATTATATTATTTTAAATGGTACTTAATGCTTAGCCATTGTATTGGTTATAATGAACACAACTAACTAAAATATGATTATACATTTTTCTTAAAATTTCTTTATATATATCCAAAAAAAATTAGAGGATTAATATAAGAATGGATAAAATTTTAAGCATATATAATATAATATTCATTAAAAGGATGATTTACCACCTTTTAATAGTCAACCTATATTCAATATGTTTTTAACACTTTTATATGTTCTATTTGACAAAATAATATTCTTTTTTAGAATCGGGACACGGAAATATACATTAGGTAAAATTTCTGTATTTTTTTGATAATGTTCACTTTTTAATGATTAGTGAAAAATACTGCATTTTAATTCAAAAATTCCTTTTAGTATAATTTATTTATATTGTTAGATTAACTTTTTAATATATTTTAAACTCTAATTAGATTATATTTTTACCATTTAATCCAATTTTTGTCACTGTATTTAATTTCATTTTGAAATTGAACATAAACATTTGTTAATATTTTGATAGTTATTATTTCTTAAAAACACGATTTTTTTGTTTTGAAAATGAGAATTAATTTTAAATTAATTTCAACAGCTTATGTGACTGGAATTTGGGAAAACATTATTCCATATTTTTAATCAGGAGGTCAAATTTTTTTAAATAAGAAACGGTTATTTTTAGACATTATCAATACTGACTTCAGTACATATTTTATTTACCATAGTTAAAAGGTAAATCTGTTAAATAAAGGTTAAATATAATATTATAATAATATTAAATTACCCAAACATGTGTCATAAACCTTGTGTCTGATACATGTCTGACCATGGGTATACTTTGGTTGATTTTGGGACCCCATGGAGCCACATGTAAGTGAAAATGAAACTTTATAAAAACTAATTTAATGTTATCGAAAATGTACCATGAACATATATATTTTGGTAAAATAATTATTATATAAGTTTATATAAGTGATATTTTTTAATATAAATATTAATGATAAATATAAAAATATTTCCTACATCATGGATTGTTTTTATATTTTTTGGATATCATATAGATAAATTTATTTATGACACAATGGTGATGGAATGGTTACCTCATTAATGAATGATTTAAATAAATGAGATTATACATATTAAAAACATTATTTCTAAGATTTTTATGACATCCATCAAATATATAGATTATGATGACTTGTTATATTTTAATTAATGATGGTTTTTATAAATAATCACGTTGTTATGGATTTAAAAAAACTCAGGATATGAATAGTATAAAAATTGACATAAATGAGTTTTTAAATCAATTAATATATTACTAAATGATAAAATAATCATAAACGTATAAGATTAATCTAAATAACATATATTATGTTACAAATGTCATTATTTATCCATTTTGGGGTTGATTTACATTTTATAGTAAATATATTTACCATAAAGTGTGAATATTTAAGAGGACATGGTAAGAGTTAAATATGATAACAAAGGGATAAATAAGAAAATAATGATAAAAAAATATCCAAAACCAATCCAATTCATATTGGATGATTTTATTTCTACTTATATGCACCTTATATTAGAGTTCAATATGATTCAGACCTTTTAGAACTGAAAATCATTTTTTAATAAAATAATACTTTCAAACATTTTTAACGAGCCCATCCTACCTCTTAAAAATGACCACCACCTCTAAACCATTACTTACACCTATAAATCCCATTGTCTCATTAAAAATCTATACAAATAACCTCCCAATATCCATATATTCCTCATAGAAGCCTTCTTATAGGCAGAAGTCAATTCAAGAGAGTCCTTTGGCTCAAATCAAAATAAGTTACCCGATTTGAGGTAATGTCTTTTCTCTTGTTTACTTCCATTATTTTTTTTTCTATACTCCATACGACCTTATTATTCATTTATTATATACAAAAAAATATACTAAATATAATAGGTTATTTTTATGTGATGTATTCAAAATGCACTTACACACAACTCTATCTAATGGATACAAACATAATGTTTCCTTGTACGATGAACTGCTTCCTCACAAAATGATGATTGTTCGATTTTCCCCTACCACCTCTAATGATGTCCATTATGATGGATATTTTATTATATATGAAGTTTATGAAATTTATTTTATATATATTCTTCTTTAATTACTATTTATAACATACCTTTTTTCTTTTCAGGTTGTATAAATATGATAATTTCATTTGAGGAAGTGCATACTATCACCCCCTCAAAGTGATATGACTCGTTCACACCAGACATGGAACGTATAAAATATGGTGTTAATGAAATTATATACCATATATAAAATATTATATTATACTTGAATAATAATATACCTATGTATTATTTGGTTTTCATTCCTTTAAAAATGAAAAAAATGAAATGAAAGTGGCATTCTTACGTGTAGAAGGATTACCATCTCCATGAATAGTGCATTTCATTTTCAAATATAAAAATTATAGGGACTATTATAAATAAATATATAATTGATATATATTATATAAATGATATCTATGTCATTAATATAATTCTGTAGATAATGTAATTTTGACCATATGGATAATTTTTAATTATAACAAGTTCATTTTTAACTCATGTTCTGAACATCGACAAAATATCTGATATGAAATAAAAAAATTAACTAATTGTTATAGAAAGGTAATAAGTGATATAAAAGTAATAATAAACTTGAAATATTTTCATAATAATGTATAAATAAAAATAAATTTATTATTCAAGAAGAAAAAGAAACATAAAAGACAAGTCGAACATGATGTAAGGGGTTTTGATCTCACTTTTTATTCTCGTGAGATTCATGCTAGATTTTCCACTATTTCATTTTCTATGGTGTATGTACTGCCCATTATTATATTATTTGTGTAATATAATTTAATTTATGGGTATTTACATCTTCATTGTATGATCTTTCTTTCATGGGGTGTAGGTTTAATATGTTACCAAATCGGTAAGGGAACCTTTCAGCTTCCACTTTTAGTCAAAGAATTATTTTATGTTATGTCTTTGAATTTAAATTATATAATGTTGGGATATTTTATTATATACCCTTATAACTATAAATTTTATATCTAAGTTATGATATTCCCTTTTCTTTCTCATAAACTATTTTTCTTAAATTTTAAGAGATGATTTTATGCTGCCAAAGTTTCGTAAGGGAACTCCTTAACCTGATTTCAATTATTTGGGTTAAACATATTCTTTTATATTATGTCGTTCTATTAATATGTGTGAATTACATATGATGGTTTTACACATAATATCCAAATCTATTGGGTGTATTTATATTTTTTATACATAATTATGCCATTGATTTATCCTTAATCTAATGATACAATTTTTGCAAGGGACTACGTCTCAATATCATTTCATTGAGACATATCATGATATTGTGAACCTTTATTATCCTATAAGGTGTATATAAAACCAAATTTAAATTTAATATCATGAATTTATATATTATAATGATATTTATAGTTTTATTTGATTTTATTCATTAATTATTTTTATTCAATAGTTTCTCTAGTGGTAAAGGATTCTTTAACTAAGACATCCATTTAAACGTTTTAACGATTTAATCTTATAAATATTTATCTTTCATTTACATGTTTTAGAAATTATTGTAAGGATTTATTAATATAGACAAGAGTTTTTTAAAGTTAAAATTCCTTTATAAAGTTTCAGAGTGGTATGGGAGAATTTGAATCAAAATTCTTCTTTTTGAATGTTTTAAATGAATTGATAATGTCAATATCTTGAACATATATCTTGTGAATACAATGTAGAAATTTAATCTTTCCTTAATGATGGTTTTATGTGTTATGTATATGTTATCGTTCATGGGAGTTTTTTACAAATATGGGTGGTTTTGTGATAAAACTATGTCAGATGATCCCAAGAGAGTTCTCCAATGCATTTGGTAACGTAATGGAGGTTAACGTGAATGCTTCTCCTAAGAGGTTTAGAGAATATACTTTGATGGGTATTCGAAACATAACTCCCTATGTAGTTGTGAAATCTACAATATAATTACGATATGTATGAAACATGTCACCTTTATGATTTATGATTTCTATGTTTTATTCATAAATATTATGATTTTGTGAGGTACATTAAAGAGATTATGTTTTAGCATTTAAAGGTAAGATTCTTTGATTTGTATGTATCCATGGACTAATGTTTTATTCATTATTTTATATAACTTACTGAGTTATTTATGCTCATCCAAAGTTTTTTAAAATTTTTCCATAGGAAATAAATATGAATAGGGTCATTGATTGGATCATGGAAATGTCAGGCAGTCTAAAATATTGAACCAGGAAAGCTTGTTTTTTAAGATTTTTTTATTTAATTAAAAAATGGATACTGAATAGATGTTTCTACATGTAATATTCAAGTTGTTATGTATATGTTATGACCTTATTCTATAAATCTCTAAACCTGAAAAGATCCTCAATGTGAATTATTAAATTCATTTAATATTATGTAATGTTTAATGTTGGGGCCTTATACATATAATAGTTAGTGTTGTTTATTTTCATCATCAGATATCAGTGATTCTAATTGATTGGTACATGTTTTGTAATGGTGATATTGATATAAACTATTTTATTCCAAGTTATTAATTGATAATTTATTCAAGGTATTTGAATAGTTATTCTAAAATTAATTATCTATTAAACTATTCAATTTATGGAATTTTTTGTTATGGTTTATGAGAATCAATTCTGTGATGAACATTTTTAAAAAATATATAGAAAATAATGAGTTACTTAATATTTATTACTAATTATTATATTATATTTACAAAACCATATTAATGATATATATTAAAATTGAATATTATATATTTACTATATTAATTCATTGATACTTATTTATAATGAAAGTGATGATGTTGGTATAACATTGATCTTGATGGTGGTTTAACTAACCCAAACAAGAATATGCAACACATGAAAATGAGTATAATTTTATTGTTTTATTATATTAGTATCATCTTATTAGAAGAATATTAATGTTATTATAAGATAATTAGATTACAAAATAATATTTATAAAGATTAGATATGAGAAGGTAATTGAAATGTATTGAGTATAACATATATACTTGATGAATTTTCTCCTTGTTAACATGGGTTATTTTGGAATGATGTATTCATCCATCCATCATAGAACTATAAGCTATAAAATTTACAAGAATGATTAGGATGAGGGGAAATGGGTATATATTCAAGAAAATTCCCAAACAGTTTGAGGGGTTTTGGAGGTGTATAGGAGTGGTCCTTTTATAATTGATTTTTGAGATACATTTTATAATATATTTATTCTTTAATGTATAAGACAGTCATTTAATATATAAAATGGATGAAAACTACAAAATAATTGGTATGGGATATGTGTCTATTGGAATATCTATCATCTATACATTTAGAGTTTTTTGGATATTTAAATATAGTACCACTTTGTTTAACCCCTTTGACTTCCTTTTAATTTACCATGGTTACTCAGTTTTTACCGTGGTAACTTGTTTTTATGCCTAAAAAGGAAACTAACATAATTACATAATATTGAATATTTAATTGAAATTTTATACTCCATTCAATGTTATTAAATATCTAAATAGAGAAATTTTTTCATTTGAATGGGAAAATATAATGTATACATAAAAACTTTTATTGGATAATAACCTTATAAACGTTATCTATTAGAAGTTTTATTTCATATAAAATACCATCTAAAGCAGTGTTATTTTTTATTTTTTATTTATTAAAAAATTTATTTAGACTTGTCGTTAAAATGTGATGAATTTTATTTCCTGACATAAAAATACCCAGTGCTTAAAAAATATTTTTTTTTGAAAAATAACATTTTTTATCATTAAATAATTTTAACCACATCTTATTAAAACTAATTTTTAACCATATAAACATTTAATTTTATTAATTCATTCGAATTAATTAAATAATTAATATTATTAATATATCAAATAAATATTTAATAAAACAATATGTAATAAAAAAATTTATTTTTATATTAAAAAATTTAAATAAATATTATCTTTTTATTTCATTTTAAAATTATATTATTTTCATTTACAAAACTATACCATTGGATATACCCAAAAACCATATACCCAATGGCTATTATTTCATTGGTTATATATCTGATTACCATATTTCTAATTACAATATGTATATAATGATCCAATTATATATATATATATATATCTCATTGAACACATTCTTAGAATAATTTATCCCATTAATTAACTTCTCACTCAAAATGTATATTATAATTATAATTCCTTAGCTTAATTATATATTAATAATTAGGGTGGTGGTCTTCATAGATAACCATGATGATACATGTTTTATGTTAATGGTATTTTTATTTAATTTTGATTTTCTTCTCATTGTAATTTTTTTAGTAATTTTTCATATTTTATTCTTATAATGTATTAATGTTTACATTTCATTGTGATATCATATTTCAATAATAGTTTTTTGGTATTTTTGTGTGGTGTCGGGTGTGAAATAATTTTTCTAATAACATACTTATTTATGAAAAAATACACAGTAATATCAAAGGGTGTACATTTTATGCCTATTAGAATAATTATTCTCTCAGGATTTCATTAATCTAATGAAAAATGAGTTAACTTAAACCTCATTACATATTCAGGTTTCCATGTTACATTATCAAAAATATTATTTCACTAGATATATTTAACCATTTGAGTGGTTTTATTTTATAGTACTCTAAATCTAAAATTCAAGATTTCTATTGGTTGTTCTCCACAAGAGTGGTCATGTTACAATTTTAATTCATTTCTTTTCGGTACAGTTGAAGGGTTTGGTATAGACTTCCTCAAAAGATACAAATGGAACACATCAGGAACATGGGAGATGTTCTATAGAAGAACAAGACAATAAGCTATCATTCCCATATGATTGAGTATTTTAAAGGAGTCATTATATCCAGAGACAAACATTACTTTCTTATTAAATCTTATAACCCTATTCATTGATGAAATATAGAGTAATAATATATCTCCAAAAATTAAATTACCAATCTGTCATATGAATATCATTATGAATCTTCCATTGAATTTAGGTAGTTTTAATTTGATTCTTAATAGTTATAATATTCTCTATCATTTATTGGGTAACATTTTGTCCCATTAGTTTACACACTCCAATTTCATCCCAACATGTAGGAGTTATATACACATTCCTATATATAGCCTCACATGGTTTATTTTAATGATAGAATGGAAATTATAGTTATATGAAAAATCTTATAGGGAATGAAATTGATACCAATATCCTTTTAAATCCATTGAATAGGGTCTCATCATATCATACAATGATTTATTGGTCAATTTAGGTTCACCATCAATTTTATGAGGATATAAAATGAAGAAGTTCAACTCGATATACATTATTTATTTAATTATTTTATAGAACATCACGGTAAACCTTAGATCTTGATTAGATAAAATTGAGTGTGGTACTCTATACATCATTTACACCCCATTTACATATATACTGTAAATTTTATCAAAGGATAAATAATCACAAATATAAATGAAATATAATAACCCTATAAGGTGATCATCTATAATCCTAATTATTTTCTAATATTTAGATGTCTTGGGATGTCTTATATAGAATTCCATTGTGATGATTTTCAATTTACATATTCTTATGGGAATCGATTTCATCATAACATTATAATTTTATCATCCCAACATAACTTTCTAGAATACAATTAATCATGATTCATATAATGAAATCTACAACTTCTTGTTTTCCAATATAAAATTATTATTGAGGTACCTACATATCTCCGTGATTTGAGGATATAAAGAAAATGTTGAGATATGTGCATCATCCAAAATATCAGTCATCAATTATGCTATTGATTAATAAATATTCATTTCTAGAATATTATAATCCTGTCATTATCATGTTAAACTCTAGAATATTC
This sequence comes from Viscum album, assembly GCA_963277665.1. Classification (NCBI taxonomy): domain Eukaryota; kingdom Viridiplantae; phylum Streptophyta; class Magnoliopsida; order Santalales; family Viscaceae; genus Viscum; species Viscum album. Next base: position 295,454,072 of record OY728139.1, read on the forward strand.
CTAACATTCCTCTATAGCTCAATATATTTATTATGTTCTTTCTTAATCTTTACATTAACTTGTGGTTGAGATATTGTTTTGGAATGTTTGGATTTCATAAAATCCGTTTATGATTTCAATGTATATCCATTTGAAATAAATGAGTATTGGGTCTCTTTAAATCCTCATTGTGGATCAAGTAGCATAATACATCATGAGAGGAGCATCGTCCCCCACGTTCTTCTGTATAGGGATGTATTGAGCAGTCATAGTCCTCGATCAAATACCTCTAGATCCATTGGTGGGTGTTTAAATCCTTCTATGTGAATATATACTTTATGATATTTTTTAATATATATTTCTTACTTTTCACTCTAGAGAAAATGTATGCACATATTAAATGAAAATATTATTTCTACTAGGTCATAATCTTTTATCAGGTATGTTTTCTCATGTATCCTTAATGAAAATGAGGAAAAGGATAGTACGATATCATTTTATATGAATACACATCCCAATAATTTTTTTATTCATATCTATTTATTAAATACCTCATCATCATCATTATTAAATTTATTCCAAAGAACCAAGTACAAAGCAAGGGCAAGGAGGCCAGGAGTTAAGGGACCCCTAACTATAGGGGCCTAACATAGTTAAGGCCAAGAGCATCACATCAGATCAAATAGATGCCTTCGGGTTTAAGAGCGGTAATGTTAGGGAGAAATCTGATGTTGGTGTCGTGCTCTGCCATCGTAGCCAAGTGATCCACGACCTTGTTACCCTCCCACCATGTATGAGTAACCAAGATGTTATGGTTGAGAAATTTTGTGCATCTTCTGATGGTGTACTCAATCGACCAAGGTATGGATCTGGTGCCATGAAGGGAGTCATGTAGAATCATTGAGTATGTTTCCACCTGCGTGAGTACTAGGTTTCTCTGTTTACACAGGGTTAGGCCGGTAAGAACTGCATTCGCCTCTTCCTGTATTGGGGTTCCGCTACCATAATATGCAGTGAAAGATAGGAAGACACTTCCCCCTACGTCTCGAACCACTCTTCATCCCCTCTTGTCACCCAAGATACATGACCTATCCGTGTTCAATTTGAGGCCATTGATGGGGGGAAACTGATCCAACTTCCTCGATCAAGCGGTTCCGAAGTGCCAGAATGGAGAAACCTCAGGGATGGGGATTCCCGCCGGTTTCTTAAGAATATAGCCAAGTCCACCAGTAGACTCTAGATCCTCATAACGACGGTCCTGTCAGTGGTAGAAATCCCCTCATACCTAGCCTAGTTCCTGGCCTCCCATAAGCACCAACAACCGGCATTAAGGATCACCGCTCGAGCCGACCGCTCCAGTCCCAGGTTCGTCACCCCCGGGAACCAGTTGTCCCGGAATGAAGCCGCACTTGTGCCCGCGACAGGGATGGCGGTAAGAGATCCAAAGAAATTCCACACGCTCTGAGCCCATTCCCCTTCAAAAAAAGTGTAGTCCGTGCTCTCTTCATGTTTTCCCTTGCAGTAATGATAGCAGCAGGCCAGGTTGATCCCCACTTTCTTTATTTTGTCGTCAGTAGGAAGCGCTCAATTCCAGAGCCTCCAAACGAGGAATCTGTACTTCCCTGGGATCCACTTGACCCATGTTATCTTCTTCCATTTTTCATTGGACTCCGAACTGGGGGAGAGCTTTTGAAAGTCCTTCAGTGTGAAGTTCCATGACCTCGACGGGGTGAAAACACATCTGTCAGGCTGTGCGTTGAGGGTGATCGTCTCAAAGATAGAAAGTTTATCCTTATCCAGCACTGACTTAGGGAATGGTTGATGTAGACTAGCCTTATGAAAGGAGATAAGAGGGGCTGGGTACCCTGGATATCCGATCACCGAGCCAGTCCAATTATGGGACCAAAATAGGATATTCCCCTCCCCCACCATCCCACGAGCATGCCAATAAAGCATCTGGATGAGAGGTAAAATTCTTTCCCAAAAGGGAGATCTCCAGGTGAAAGTTCCATCCAAATTACCACTGTAGTTTCGAGCCATAGTGCTACCCCACAAGGTACGTTCCTCAATGACTTCCCATGCGAGTTTCGCATTCATGCAGGTGACCATGCCACCCATGCTTCACACATTGATCCACCCATCATGGAAAGGTAAAACCATCCTCTCCCAAGATACCCAATGCCTCTTGATTTCAGACAGGGAATACCAAATGAAACCAGCCAGCACCTTGTCAATTGTTTCGATCACTCCTTTCGACATGGAGGTGGCAGCCAGAGTGTGCACCAGGACAGCAGATAGGACACAGTTAACCAAGGCGATGCGCCCCCCAAAGGACAAGAGGTGGTTCTTCCAGTTGAGAACTCGTCCTGTGACCTTACTCACCAGAAGTTCGAAGTCTCGTATACGCAATTGGCCCAGAGAAATGGGGGTGCCGAGACAGACCAGGGGAAACACACCCTATTTCATGTTCATTTTGTTGTATAGTTGGTTGGCCTGGGTAGAAGCACACTTGTTAGAGATGTAAAGGATACTCTTGGAGTTGTTGATAAGCTGCCCGCTCCAAAAATAGTACCCCTTAAGGATCTTCTTGATTCCCCGCACTGACCTCTTTCCCGCATTAGAGAAGATAATGATGTCGTCCGAAAACATCAAATGGGATATGGGCTTCATACTCTGTTTTCTCCTAAAAGGCATGATCCGACCACTCGTGATCCCTCTATTGAGCAGCCGGCTTAAAGTATCTTGCATGATGATGAAGAGGCTAGCCGAGATCGGATTTCCCTGATGGAGACCACAGAACGCCTTAAAGAATCCGTGTGATTTCCCCAAGAAGGTGATATTCATCCATGCAGAGCTGAATCACCTAAACAGGATATCCGCACCCCTTGGAGACTTTCCCATTCTGGCCAGGACCCTGTTTATGAACCCCCATTTGACCCTATCATAAGCCTTACTCATGTCGAGCTTCACCGCCATGTTTGAACCATGGGTTTTACAAATGAGGTCCTTCAGCATTTCCTGAGAAATCGCCATCGCACCATGGATAGAGCGTCCCCTCACAAAGCCATGTTGTTCGATGGAAATCCATCGTTCCAGCCGCGCGGACAGCCTCACATTAATAGTGCATGCCAGGATCTTGTATGGAAAATTGCATATGCTAACAGGCCTATACTGAGATAGAGACGAGGGATATTTAACCTTTGGAATGAGAACGAGGGTCTTGGAACTCGCCACCCTTGGCAAGTAGCCCCCTCGGAAGAAGTCCTGCATGGAAGAGACAATATCAGCTTTGATCGTCCCCCACGCCTCTCTGTAGAAAGAACATGGGAAACAATCCAGACCTGGCGCACTATCCGCATTCTGCCTGAGCGTAGATGCATGCACTTCCTCCTCATCGGGAATCATCTCCAGCACCCCATTATCCTCCTGAGATACACAAGAGGGAATCACCTACCACAACTCAGAATTTCCACTGGGGTACCAAGCATTCATCCTCCCGTTCGGGCCCGCGAGTAATTCCTTGAGGAAGGATAAATCCATACCTCCCACCTCTTCTCTTTCATCCGTGTAGGATCCATCCTCACGCATGATGTTGGGAGTGATATGACGTCTTTTCTCCTTGATACATGCGTGAAAATATGTTGTATTCCTATCCCCCTCTTTAAACCATTTGATCCTTGCACACTCCCGAGCCCTTCGTTCTTGACCCAGGATCATCTCTGCTAACCTGCTCTTTTTATCCGCAAGGTCAGTGAACACCGACTCATCCCACAAGTCCACTAGGCTACCTTCCATGTTATCGATATCCTCCATGAGCTCATCGAGATCTTGATCAGTAGGGGGAGATCACCAGCCCTCGCCTAGAGCTTCTGCTTTAGTCTTCTCAGCTTTTTATGAGTAGCCAACCACGAGTTCCCTTGAACCTGTTCCATCCAGGATGAGCGGATCAGGTTGGGATTTTCCAGGTTGTCGAACCAATGCGCGTGGAACTTGAATCATTCATGCGTCCCATACCTGGACACCAATTTCACCAGTAGTGGAGAGTGGTCGGAGATGCCTCGCACCATGTGTTTAACCTGCACAACAGGAAACGTCGAGGTAGCCTTAAGGTTCTCCATGCAACGGTCTAGGCGGCTCCAGTATCTGCGGTCCCCTTTCTGATTATTACACCATGTGAAGCGGTCCCCCGTGTACCCCAAATCCAACAAGCCGTTTCTTGCCATGAACTGGGACAAATCCATGCTAGCTCTGCGAGGGAAGGCTCCTCTTCCTTTTTTCTCAGCCGGCTCTGCCATAATGTTAATGTCCCCACCGATGATCCAGGGTACCTCCCCTGGGTCAAACGCACTGAGATCCTACCACATGGCTTCCCTCCATTGGTTATTGCAACTACCATAAACAAAGGTCACGATGACAAAAAGAGTTTCCAACTTCACCCTTGTGGTCATGTATTAGTCAATCGCCTGTAGAAGGACCACTGAGACGTCCCTCGTCCCGAAAATCCAGATGTGTCAGTTGGTAGGATCTGCATGCATGGATGTGTGAATGAAGATTTTTCGGGTAAACTGGTTGAGTCTGGATGGTGCCTGTTTGTGTTTGAGAACTACAGTGATCAAGGCCCCGTTGTTCTTTATTTCCGATGCCAGGAAGTATGTTTTAACGCGGGCTCTGAGACCATGAGCGTTCCATATTATCAAGGGATACATTAAGCATAGAGGGACCCGGAATTGACCCCAGGTTCCTTGGTCATCAGCTGGCATGAGGCAGAATACTCATTGGTTCCATATAGGTCATGTTTCGACCACGAACGAGTTCTCACCCCCTTGCTCAAGTGTAGGGAGGGAGAGGATGAGGGCCTTTAGGGAAGTGCCAGAAGCTGTTTTCTGTGAATGCCGCTAGGGGGAGGGTAGACCTGGGATTGATGCGGACTCCGAGCATCGGGGGAATGAGGTTCCCCACACCGGGTATCCACCCCATCATCCTTAAAAACAAACTTCCCCTGGAAGGGAAGAGGGAGATCCCCCAGACCACCCCCCTCTACCGGTCCTGAAGGTAGAGGAAGTTGTTTCCCCCTCGGCTCGATAGGGAATAACAGGCTGGGGGGCCTCAGAACGAACTCCAGTAGGTATCCTTCAGACAGAAGTAGGTGCGGAACGCGACCTGGGTCAAAGAGCTCTGCCAGCCATGGGGGGGAGGCCAACCTGATGCTAGGAGGTCGTGCCAGCCCTAGGGAAGCAGTGTCCACACCGATCCGAGGGAGAACAAGGCTCTGATCATCAGCAGGAGAGGGGGCCTCACGGGAGACCACCGCGGACGCCAAAGTGACCCCTTCTCCACCCACATGGAAAGAGTTCCTCTAGACACCTCTGGGTGCTTTACGACAGACACCTGGAAATCGGGACCTGTATACTTGCACGGAGTGCACCTGGAGAAGGCACGAGGGGAAAAACCTAGGGAACACTGGGAAAACCACATCCTGGGACCACTCAAAGAAGCCCGGGTATGTGTTCTATTGAACACTAAACATCCAAATCTACAAGAACACAAGGAATATCTACTGAAAATATATTGGCATATTCCCACGCAATAGACATATCTTAAATATCATGTTTTCCCGGCTCATTTTAGATAAACCATCTACATGATTGTGTATTGAGACCCATAAAATGTAAGTAACATAAATAGGTAGTTCATGGTAATTTGTGCATTGATAGATAATCCCATATTGATTCTGGAAATGAAATATTACTTCTCAATATTTATAATAAATATTGGAACTTTGTGGAGAAGGAAAATACATTATGAAAATAAAATTAAAATTTATGAAAGGGAGAAGAATAAGATTTCTAAAAATAAAATTACCAAAAATATATAGTATAAATTACTTATAAACATGAAATTTAACCATTCTAAAACCATTAAATTTCATCGATAATTCAATATCTAGCTGTTAGAGTGTTTATTTGATAATATTTGAAATGGTTTGAGATATGAAGGAGTGCATAAATCTATAATCAAATAGTACATTTTTTATTCGAGAGTGGATGATAAGGGTACCTTTCACTACATAATTTTTGGGACCCACTTTAGAAAATGTTATTACATAGGACTTCCCTTTATACCTTTTATTTGGACTCTATTGATAGCAATTTCCATCATTACTTGTAACACCATGATATTTTGGAATATATTTTTCTTCAAACTAATATTGTTTTAAAATATTCCTCCATACCCAACATTGAAAAAAAGATACAAAAAATATAAGCTAAATATAATTTAGAAAATAATATGATAAATAAAACCTCTAGTAAATAAAATGATTTTACTCAACTAAAACTGCATAAGTTTAAGGATATATAAATAATATGATATAATGTTAAATAGATTGTTTCTTCTCAAATAGTAATTTTTAAAGTGTTTTATATTTTATCACAATAAAATAAAGATATAATTTCTTATAATAATATGTAAATAAATAAAATTTAAAATTAATTAAATGATTAATAAATATTAAATAATATTATGAAAACTAAATGAATAAAAATGTTTTCTTAATAAATTTTTTTGTATTTAATATTTTTCATTTGAATGATAAAATTTTAAAATTTAGAATATGAATTATATAAAATAAACATCATTTTTTATTCTAAATGTTAAAAAATTTTATTATAAATTTTCAAATTTTATCTTAATGAATTGATTATTAGGTAAATAATGAAGAACATGTTTTTCTAAAACTGTAAATTTTATTAATTTTTCATTATATTTGAATGATATAAAATTGTATAAAATCTTTTAATCACTCAACTATGTTTTTTGGATATAAAACTATTCATTTTGAAAATACCATGATGAATTTTGGAAACTTAGGGTCAACATTTTAAGTGAAAAGTATTATTTTAAAATAAAAACTGTTTCGGTATTTTATTTTAATTAAATATTAATTCAATAAAATTTGGTTCTATATTAAATTATAAGACAAATAATTATTATTTTTCAATAGAAAATTTTATTTCCTAAAAATTTGAAACATTGATAGCATTATCTAATAGAAACCATTGAAGCGTATAAATATTTTATTAATAAAAAATGATTTCAATGCATTATGTTGTCTAATTTTTAAATTTATTATTCTTAATATATTAATTATTATTCTCATAAATTATTCTCACATTTGGAATTATAATTTTCAATTTTAATTATGGTTTTGAAAATTATTTAATGATATAAAAATTGAGTTACTGTTAAATAAGTTAATTTGCATAGTAATGTAAAAGTAAAGATAAAAGACAAAATATAATACTAATTTTTTTCTGAAAAAATAATTTTTGATAGGATATTAGAAATTAAAATTACCCACATTTCATTGTGTTTCTTTTTTGGGTCCTTTTACCATGAATAGTTTCATGACATTATTGTAAAGTAAGTTGTATTTACAAAAAATACATTTTCTTTACTTCTAAATAGAGTTATCACCAACCCACTTCTCTACACACACATGCCTCTTGTATTGGATCCAAATTTAACCAAATAATCTATAAAACCCATATTAAACCCAATTTTTTTATTTATAAAAATTAAACCTCTCAAAAAATCAGTCAATTTTGTAAAGGAGAATTTCAAAGGTGTAATGTGATGTTCATAGTCACACTCTATCCATTTATTTTCCATTATATGTTCTTCTAAATCCTATGAAAATAATCTACCTATGTTGACATAATTACATAAGTATCATAAGTATACTAAAATATTATTATATTTATTGAAAAACCATTTTTTAGCTTCTTTCCTTCGATTCAAAAACTAAAAAGGTCATACATTCTATATATAGATTACCTTCTCCAAAAGCGATGTGATCTATTTTTCATAAAAAATCTATAATCATAGTTATACAATTTAATTCATTGTATTAACATGATTTTTATAAACTTATTTATATTATATAATTTTAAATGATTCTTTATCATCCTCCTATTTTATGGAAGTAAATGTGTTTCCCATGAAAATAGACAGTCTACCTTCTCCTCCAAAGTGACATATGTTTTCCATAAAGTGTTTATTATTCATAAAAATCTCCTAAAATATGATTCAAAACCATCATGAAACTGAGTAATTTAATTAAAATTCTTAAATAATTATATCATTCAAAAAAATCAATTTCCCTACCATACTCACCTATAGATTACAACATATTTTATTTGGTTTAGTTTAACTACCATATTGAACAATGCGATAAATTTCAAGCATATATTACTCAAGAAACATATATAATAGTTATATTAAAAATTAATGTCCATTTAGTGTTTTTTTGTGTTTATATAGTGGATATATTAATATTTAACTTATTATTATTGTACCACCCATTATGCTTGTTAAAAATTACCAAAGAATGCATGTTTTGAACATATTCATCAAAAATACTAATTAAATATATATTGAGTGGAATTAGAAAATTATAAATAATCATAAAAATTATATTATAGTACCAATAATAACCTTATAATAATGAACTTTTAATATACAAACGATAATTTAAATTGTGATTATATAACTTTTGGAAAAAATAATCAATTCTCAAAACATCCAATGATTAATATGAAAATATAATTAATTAATATCATTTTAATAAATTACTAATAAATTATTTTTAATATTGTTATAAGTATAAATATTGTTTTTAAATAGGTGATTTATATATTTTTTTTTTATTTATGAATTTAGAGAATGTTTTGTTATCCAGGATTAAATGTAGGGTTTATCATATAATGTTTTCATTATTTGAGATACATCCCAAATAAAAAAATTATTCAATTTTTTTGGTTTATATAATACCTATGTGTATATTATTAATTTTTTTTTTAAAATTATATGGACTTAAAAATTCATCTTATTTGAAATCTTTCAAGGGTGTAAAATTTGAAAGATGTATATGTGATAAGGGTGTTTCCTATAAATTTTATTTCTTTCAGTAAATTTTTTTATAAATATAATTTCATTTTAGTGGTGTGTATAATACCTATTATATGCATGATTCAGTGAAATACCATTTATTAATGGTGGTTGAAGTTCAATTTCGTGATTAATCTTTCAAGTTATTTATATTAAAATGATTATTACGCTATAATAGGTTTTTCGTGATTGAACTTCTTTTCTTGTTTCAAAGGGTCTACTATTAAACTATGGCTTTAACATATGGGTTTCCAATATTTTATTCTGATATTATAATTCATTATTCTTCCTATTCTAGGTAATTACTTTACATATTTATTTTTTGATAATATTTTTATAATGCTAATAACAAATCCCATTTTCCCAAAGTGATCTATTTCTCTTCCATATACACATTAAATCATTCCAAAATTGTTATAATATCTCATTTTAAAATAATTTTTTTTTATTTCTATGAATGATAAAATATCCCTTTACCAATTTAAAAATTAATTATTTACCACTAAATCAAATATCTGGGCTTCAAAAAATATATCTTCAAAATATTTTGATGGATTTCCATTTCATGTTTATAATCTTATTTTCTTATCCAATTTTTCTATATGAAAATATTTTGTATTTTTAAAGAAAAAATGAATAAAAAGATTTAGGGACCCCTCCTCCTATATATCTATGCCATTGTCATTGATGGTGGCACTCTTGGATCCCACTCTTTTTTAGAGGGGGAGGTTCTCCCATCTCGTCTTCCCCAAATTGACAGTGCCCTTTCCTCACTTTCTCAAACACGAACTCTCTTCCGAAGCATCTGTATATCCTAATTTTATAGAAATTAGTAGATCTATTTGATGTTTCACACCATTTTTCTAATCTCTATATAAGAGTTCTCTACTCATTCTAATCTCTTGAACCTAACTTCAGAGGCTCTATTTCGATAACATCGACATTCAGTCTCCACATTTTATCGCTTGCTCCTAAACACGTGGGGTTTAAAAGACTGAGAGATGGTATGGATTCTTAACATGAGAAACATCATAATATAGTTCCTGACTTTATGGGATCTAGTCTGTGCTCTAAGGCTCCCCATAAATTCAAAAATTTCTTATTCTCTCTCTTCTGGTGTTCCATCGATTTCCAATTGAAGCATGATGCACTTACTTTATAAATTTGGGAATGCTTCCCATAACTGTCACTCACATATAAAAACCTATATTTTTTTTGTTCATGGAATATTGTTTGGTGCTTCTTATGATCCACTAGTTGAATAGATTCTTTCAGTAATCTTATTTCCCATGTATCTTTGTTGAGGTTGATTTCCCATAGAAGCCATTAAATTACGTGTGGTTAGGAAAAGGAGAAGAATTTTGGTAGAAGCAGGCAGTATTTTATGAATCATGGATAGATTGATGTTTTTCTAATGGTTATCTTGGGAATATATCTTTTATGTTCCATTTAATTAAGTTTAGATAAGTGCATATTTTTAAGTAGAGGAATGTTAATCATGAAGGTTTGGGAGTGGTTTGTCTAAGCTATCATAGGGAGGAACATTTTGATGACATACAGAAAAAGGTTAGAAAGAGAACCCCTTGGTAACTCAGACTATTTTAGTTGAGGTTACTTGTAAACAGTGCGAAGCAGAGGTTTTGGTGTACAATCCTGGGGTTGTGGATGTTTTTTCTCATCAAAATTTTTTCTTGGGTGTCTATAATCGGATGTTGGTCGTTAAAGGAGAGGAAGAGGTTCCTGCATCAGTTTCTATGGATTCAAGTCCATAGGCAGTGTGCATTGGTAATGGACTCTCCCTCATGTAAGATATAAAAAAGGCCTCAGTTTTTGATTCTTCAGATGAGAATGTCTAAGATAATTCTTTACCTCATCAGTGGGTAATGAAAACCCAAATTTTAGATATTCAAGAATTTTTCTATGAAACTATTTTATAGGGTTGGTTGAGGAAGTTCCAAACTATGAGTGTTCTTAGGATTATTATTGGGATTTTATGTATGTTAGATTATTTTTTCATATCGTTATTATAATAGGGGATCTATAATTATCTAAGTCTGATTAGGAAGTAGAAATAGAAATCCAACTATCAGTTAACAACACGAAAGGAACAAGTGAGAGAGGGAATCATAAACCTAGAAAGAAAAAGGGGGGGGGGGGAGGGGGTCGAGATATCTAAGTGTGTGTTATTGTAAAAGGGAAAGGGGTTGAAGAAAAAAAAAGGACTATTCTCAGTTACCAAATCTTATTGAAACCCTGGATTACAGTAGATACAAGGAGAATAACATAGTTTCATTAATCCAAAATTAGGTAATAAATGAAATCGATGCCTTTCAAAGTGGGAAATATAGAGTTCAAATACATAATCAGGGTAATATAGAGGGTAATGCAAGAAGGGAATAAAGAAGATGGGGAGAAGAAAGAGGATGAAGAACATGCAGTTATTATTTTAAATTTGAATGAATAAATTCCTTCAAATCATGTATTTCTTAAATACTTATAGGAAGAGAAGGATATAATTTTAAAAATGCAACCATGGGTGAACGTTAATGAAAAACAAGAGGCTTGAATCAAAAAACAAGAGAAAAGCATAGCAAGCTGATTTAATGAGAAAAATATTAGTGTAGAAGAGTACATTCACGAGTCAGAAAAGTTGGATAACCACTTTCATGATCTACTATATAATGACCCAGACATTAAGGTGCATACTATTTATTAGAATATACAATAGGTTAAAAATCCCTCAATTTCATCATTTCTTAAACATATTGTCATATCTTACTACATTTAACATTATATAACATCTTTGGATTACCGATTTTCCTCAAAATTATATTTTAAATGAAAATTTAAATTTAGTATTAGTAGTAGTTTCAAGGAAAATTAATTTGTATTTATTTTTATATGTGATTTTATAAAAATGTTTCCATACTACCTTCTAGATTTGTTTTAATTTGATTTGTAATTTTTTATATTTTAAAAATTTTTAGGAAATTCATTTTAAAATATATTTTGGCGGGTTCTCTTTAATTTTCCTCTTTAAATGACCAAAATCTTATCGATTTATATTTTTTGAATCTCCCTATAAATTACACAATGAAAAAATCCCCTTGGGTGATTTTATGTGGGTATCAATCGATACAATCAGTGATGTTAGTTTACACCATTTGGAAAAAATATGTTTTCCAATTTTTTTCATGTGTTCTTTATGATTTTATAAATGATTCATTTCAAGTGGAAAGTAAATTATGTATGATTTATGGGTGGAATATAAACCTTACTTTTTCTTATATTACTATTGCATAATTTTTATGATAAAAATTATATAGAGATACAAATTGAGGATCAAAGGGTTTAAGGTCTTCGAAAATTTATGATATTATATAAATTTTACATAATAAAATATAAAAATTTTTAATTACAAATTTTATATCTTCTTAGCAGACCTATCATTCTATTTAATATAGGTAATCACTTGAGGATATACATTAGTGAAAGAGGTTATCTAAAATCCATGTATGAGGATGAATAAGGGGAATGAATCAATAAAAGATGGCTAAGAATAATCACCATTATCAAATGATATGAATAAGACAATCATATAAAACAAGATAGAAATACGTTTAAAAGGTAAGGAATGTGGCAATGCATAAAAACAAAACACCATGTTCTAGTGGTCTACTACTAAATATAGTTGTGAGGAATGTTAGAATAATCTTCACGCCGAGCATTTGGGCATAATAATTACATGATAATTATGAAAAAATATAAAATCATGTTCATGAATAATACACAATATCAAATGAGATACATCAAATTAACAAATTTATTGGATGGATATATAATTTCGAGCCCACCTGTCACACCATAATATTTAAATAATCATTAATGTAACATAGAACAGTTAATAGTCAGGAAATAAACCCAAGGAAGAGAATTAGTTTCATAAGCATATCATCAACCATACATTCATAAATAAAATTTGTGGTTTCCAAATGTATAAGTTAAATAATGATTGGTCATAAAATATCTGTATTATTGAGTGGTAATGAAGGATTTAAAGAGGAGTAAAATATGATGTTTTTTAAATTAAAGTCACTTAGAAAAAGGGAGGATTTTTTCATAGAAAATACTTTGAAATGGTGGTATCATGTATATCCCAAAAGGAAAAGGTAAAGTAAATTTGATTCACATATTATGGACATTAATACCATTGAAGAGTGGATATACAAAATAATGGAATTGGGTTCAAGAATCCCCTTAACATTATTCATGCTTTATGTTTCCACTTTTTCACCTACTGAATAATAAAATTATATTTTTTAAAACATTGATCTATAATTGAATTATTTTTAATTTTACCAAATTTTACAATAATTTTTATTTTATGATATTTATTAATTTTATTGCTTATAGGGTAGTCATTTTGATATCCTGTTTCACAAAATTTCCCACTTTTCCTCGATTTTTGTACATTTTTCAAGGAAAATTATATATTAGTGTAATTAATTTCATAAGATTATAATTAATATAATCACACATTTTATATTATATATAATTTATAGCATCTATACATGATTACTGTTATATTTCTTGACATGGAAATGTATCCATAGGTGGCTAACCCACCGATGGTGGGACATTATCAGGTGAGAAGGAAATAAAAGTTTGAAATTTATATATATAGTAAATGTGGTAATTTCATTGGTTTAAAATCATTAATATAATGTAAAATTATATATTTATTAATCTTTTATGATTTTGTTTTCAATTGGGTGGTAAAAATTAATAGAAGAAGAAGAATAAAAAAAGATGAATAGTTTATCAAAACAAACATAATCCATTGAGGTAGCTTCTCTTGTACGCCACTAAAAATACAATGATGTTTTGATTTTGGTTAATCTAGAAAGTTAAAATGGATTATAATGGGATTTATAGTAATTTTATTTTCAGATTTTAGGATTTTTCATTTGGGGAACGAGTGGTTCTCTAATGGGAGGGAGAGTGGTTTTTTATACTTGAGGTGAGGGTATTTTTAGAATGAAATGATGAATACAATATTATATCAAAGTTATCACACATAATAGTTATTGTTTGACAATATAAATCATATATAAATATAATATAATGTTTTCAAGACTTAATTTACATGTCTAATTAATTAGTTTATTAAAAAGTAATGTGTAAAAAAGAGAAATTGTTATTTTAATGAATCACTGTAGACTTTAGGTTTGGGAAAAAAATTTATGTTCTGAAATTAATTTTATAATATTTAAATGAATAATTTATGAAATAAAATATTTAATTTCCCAAAATCATGTTCTATAAAGGATTATTTCTCTATTACATTAGGAATGATGTAATTTTAGATTAATTAGTTACGTGAAAAACAATATTTTTACTATTCAAATAAAATTTAAATAATTTTATATAATTTCCATAAAATAACCCTTGGAAAAATATTACATGTTGATTTAAAAAATTATGTTAAAATTATCAACGTATATTTATAAAATATTAAATATTAAATTTTAATATAAAAATTATGGTTTTTATAAATTACATAAAGATACAGTTGATTAAAAATGTGCTTTTATTTTCATTGAGTTTTTTAATCATGATATTTATTTTTTTGGTATTATTATATTTAATGGTATATAAATTAATCAATATAAATATTTTTTATATAAAAATTTCTTATTTTGAGGTAAAATAACTATTTCAATGGTCAGGTGACTATTTTCAATGGCAAGGTTACTATTCCAATTACACATTACAATCCCTGCAGTCACATTAACTCCTATAAATACCACTGAATTCCTTCATTAATTATTCCCTTAAATTGATATTAATTTTCTAGTAGATTGGATTGATCCATATTTTCCCATTTTAGTATTTATAATTTTTATTTTTTTCGCGTTATAATATTTTGAATTTTATTGAATTTATTAATTGTATAATGTTATTATTTTAATTAATGGAATAAATTCTTGTTGTAATCTCTAATATTTTATGTTTATAATATAATAGAAATTTATTTCCGGAATAAAGTATCATTTACAAACACTAGGTCATTGTTGGTGGGGTCTTATATGTCCCTAAATTTCATTTGTTATTTGTTTAAATCTCATGAGAAATGTACATTTGGGAACAATTATGTTTTCACAAATAACATGGATGTGAGTAATGACTCATGAAGATCATATATTTTTGTGTACAAATATTTTATCCCACTATGAATAAGTGAGATTTATGACTCATGAAGATGATCTATATTGGGCTACAATTATGCCATCTTACTAAGTGTGTGCGTGAGTAGTGACTCATGTATGTCATGTTCTCTATGATTATATTTTTACCATAGTTCATTAATATTCTATGTTCGAGGGGCATGTTATATTTCTATCTAATATGTAATTTATTATGCTGCGTGGATCATGTTTATTACATCATGATACATCACTCTCTTTCCATGGAATATATTTGTTCACTAGAGGTTAAATGTACTTATATCATAAATTATGTACATACCTTATTTATATGATGTTTTTATCAAGATATTTCCCATGTGAAAATGTTTTATCTTGGTCATATGATCTAACCCTTGATGGAATGTTGATATATTTTCCATACAATGTATTTTATATTACCCCTTTCTTTCGGGTCAATTCATTATGTTATGTGGGAAATTATAACCTAGTTTATTTGTATATAATAATATAGTATGATGCAATTACAGAGAAATTTTTAGAAGTATCATAAAATATGTTTCTTATATAGGTGGTTCTAAAAGATAATAAATGTTAAATTCTTGGGATTACGTGACTATTTTGAGATATAATTTTTACATTATGGATGTATATTCATATGTAATTATGTATTTACTGGGTTATCTAACTTGGTATAAAATACAATTTGAAACAAATGTATTTTTTTTCAATAGATCAAGGAGTGCAGGTTTGGGGATCCTCATTAACCTTTCTATTGGTGCACATTATCTCATAATGGAAATACTCTTAGAAGATAAGAAGTGGAATGTGGGTGGTGAATTAGGGTAATATTTATCTCCATCCATTGCATTGGTTGTCCTCTTGATATCTATTTTCCTTAAAATTACTTCATCACCATATCTTCCAAACATGAATAATCTACCAATAACTTTATGGAGATTTCATCCATTTTTATTCCTATATTTGGAATGTAAGAAGATAAATATTCTTTCCATCATGGGTTTTATCATTAAAATCGGCATGAAACTCTATTTTTCTATTCTTATCCACAAAACAATGATAATAATGGGAGTATTAAATTTCCATTTTCTCCATGAAAGAACATTGAACAATATCATCATAACTACTATAATACTTTATAGATATTTATTTTTGTAGGGTTGATTTTAGGCCACAAAAAATATCAATTTTTTAGATGTTAATGATATAACCAAAAGTGTACCTTGAAAGTCTCAATAGATTTTCATTTCTAGTACTGATTGATTCATTATTCAATTGATTCAACTCTAGAAATTACATATATATTTTTATGCGGAGAGTTATCAGATGGTATTTATTGAATAATAAATTTTTAAACTTCTCTCACTCTATCGTGTTTATATCATTCTCCTTCCTTTCATTCTTAATGGGAGTTTAGTATTTATCAACCAAAACATACAAAAGATAGACAAATAAAAAACTTTTTCATGCTCCAAGTAGTAGAGAAATGAAAATATCTTTTTGATTGTATTGATACATTTCGTGGAAATAATTGGTTCGTAAGAGCAACTAAAGGATGTAGGACATTTCCACATGAAGGAATAAATGTAGGTATACTCCTTACATTATGTGTTGAGAAGTTCTGTATGATTGATGTCATTATTTACAGATTAATATATTTATGTTAGAATGGGCATGATCGTTTTCTCTCCACAACCCATCCAATTTAGTAAATCATTGTGAGAATCATTGAATTTCACATCACATTCACTGTTAAGTATATTCCTTCTAGTTCCAACCATTAAATGAGACCAAAAATTTTAACTGTGTGTTAAGAAATAATAACCAATATACGAAATAATATGTTAACAAAAATAAATCCTAATATTTCATAAATTATTATACCTTCATTGAAATATATTAAATATGATGTTCATATTACATAACATTCGCTTCAATATAGGTTTGAATAACTTCAATTATATTATTATTAATATCATAATCTCCATACATTACTAAACCATTATCTAATACCAACTGTAGAGACCTGATCACCACATACATTAATATTAAATCATTTTATATTAATATTCATGAAATCTAAAAACAAATCACACACTAATACATAAGGTTTAGTATATTTAGATATTAGATACACAATCAAATTATCTTTCAATATATACATTATATCCAACAAATAGACTCTTTGTATGATACCCTTTATACATATCAAACATAGTATTATCCTTCATTACATGGGAATGGAAACTTAAGAATGGTTCAGATCAAACACTCATTATAGGTGAACCTGATATAAAAAAATAAAATATCAAAAGTGAGAATAAGATAATCTTGTGGGTATTAAATAATTATTAAGGATCATGTATGTTACATTAGAGAATAAAACCTAATATAATTTTGAATCATGAGTCATGGAACAGGTTTCTTGGCATAACAAGAGTAATGAGACACAAGAAATAGAAAACTTGAGTCAATAATCATGAGATATGAAAACATTAAAAAGTAATAAGAATGCATCACATCACAACATATATGACCACTTCATATTCCATAATCATATAATGGATTAATTCCTAGAGTGGATTGGGTTCACTACCCATTCACATAAATATAGTGTAAAAACTATAACAGAGTATTGTGTTCAATCCCCAATTCAATATATATGAAATTAGGAGATATAAAAATTCACCGTGTGAATTATTGATATACAAAATTCATACACATCACATAATTATGGGAAATAATATGTATTTTACAAGGTAATAAAAACCATCAAAAATATCTAAAAAATTAATTAAATCATTAAAAAGAAACGAGTATCAAGAAACCTATAACACAACATAATCATAATCTGTCCACAGAATGAAATGGGATGGTACAAATATATAATATCTAAAATGAATCTTTAAAAAAATAAAGGATAATAACATAGATAAAAAACTATTTTATTATAAAATTATAAAATTTATTCTAAAAAATAAAAAATATAAATTTATTTTCATTAATTTATTTAAACTAAAAATTTAAAAAATGTAACAGATTTTATGTTGTAAAACCCTGAAATATTAGAGATGGTTTTTGATTTTTTTGAAAAAGTGTTGATTGTGGTAAATTAAATTCAGATAGAAAGTAGTAAAAATGAAAATTCTTTTTACACATTTGTAAATAGAGTCAAAGATGTAGGAAAAAACACAACTGAAAATGTTAAAAGAAGATTAATTTTGATAAAACAATTCATGTACATTGAATATGACCTTATGTAATAATATAAATTTTCTTAATGACTTCCTTAAAACAAAATTAAAATATTTATAAGTTGGGGAAATATTCCCATCATAAAATAAGAGGTAAGATTAGTTTCTCTTACAATCATCACATCAATTAAATTGTGAAATAATGGGAAGTAAAATAATAATGTGAATTTTAAAACAAAAAAAAATAAACCAATGAGAAAAAGACATATTTATTTTTTAGAGAAGAAAATATAATTTTCCCACATCGATATTCAATCAAAACCAATCTTGTTTCCAAAATCAGATTGGTAAAGAAACCATTACCTTTGATACCAACATCTTGGTAATTTTTTTACCTCTAACATAATAAACATAATAATAATAATAAAATATTTAATAAAAATACCTCTATAAATATTATCATGTATACACTTAATTTATAATAAATCATTTCACATATATACGTTATTTATAGTTTATTTTCATCATCAAATGCTAATGATTTTTAAGGAATCTTAAATGTTTTCTAATGGTGGTTTTGATAATAATTATTCAATGCCTAGATAATCATTACCGTATTATCCAAGGTAGATGAATCATTTTGTTCCAATTATTTATTTATTCTTATATTCATTTTATTAAAATAATGAGTGAGGTTTCAGATAAGGTAATCCACGACCAACATTTTCCTATAATTTACTGATAATAACGAGACACTTAATATTGATCCTTAATATTTGTGTTGTCCTTTTATAAAAATATTATCAATATATGTTAATATTTAATATTTAATATTATAAGTATTAATTTCATGATACCTATTCATAATGTAAATGATTATATTCGTATAACATCATTCATGTAGGTTGTTGAACCAACCCAAACCAAATCTTGCTACATTTGCAAAAGTTAAATATTTGTTTATATAATAGTTGTGTCATCTATTAATAATGATAATTATGTTAATATAAAATGATTATAGTAGAGAATAATATTTATAAATATATTATTCGAGAAGGTAATTGAAACATTTTAGTGAAGAATGTAGACACTTTATGAATTTACTCCTTCTCGACATGTGTTCCATTGGAATGAAAGATTTAGAATTCCTTCTTGGAACCATAAGATATCAAATACATATTAAAGATTAGTTATAGGGTTTATATACATATATTCATGATATAATAGAATCTATTGAGTGGTTTGGGAATGGTATAGGAGGGGTCCTTTGTTGGTGTGTTTTGAGTGACATTACTTCTAATATTAATTTCGTAACACATAACATAGTCATTTTAAATGGAAGTTGGATAATAAGGGTACAATAATTAGGGTGGGATATGTTTTGGTTGAGAAATGTTTCATATAGACTTCTATAGATAGGGTATTATGACATTTTATGCCTTTACCACTTAGTTTAACCCAAATTAACCTCATTTTTCCTTAACCATTGAAAGTCAATATTTTCCTCAATAACTCATTTGTATGAAAAAAATGAAATTATATTCCTTAAATAATATAAATCATATGATTAATTTATTTTAATATATTTAATCTAATTAAATTTAGAAATATGGTCAATTTTTTGTTTCTAGGAAAAAATAAATACATAAATAAAACAAATGTTTTGTAATTTTTTTTAAAACATTATATGTTATTAATTCCCTTTTATATAAATTTATAATTAAATTAATGATAATATATATATTTTTTAAACATTATATTAGATTCATTATTAAAAATTTATCTTATTAATTTATTCATAAAAAATATCGAATACTTAAAAAACATTTCTTAGAAATATATTATTTTTTAACAATAAATAATTTCAACCACGTACAATTAAAATTAATTTTTAATCATATAAAAATATAATTAAATAAATACATTAGTATTAAAATATAACTTAAAATTTTATAAATACCTAAAATCATTTTTTTGAAATAATAATTTGTAATTTATAAAAATATATATTTACAATACAAAATTTTAATTAAATAGTATATTTTTCTTTCAAAAAAACATTATTTTACGCAATTACACAGCATACCCATTAGATATATCCATGGATTATATATTAAATTACCCTTTTTAAATGACTATATATCCAATACCAATATGTCCATCATCAATATATATATAATTTAGATTTCTTTCTTATATATATCCTTACAAAAATTCAAATAATCATTCACCTTATTCATTTAATTATCTCTCAAAATGTATAATATATTTCTAATTATCATTGTAACACCCCAGTTAAATAAAGAATATGACATTTTCACATTTACCTATATTTGTGAATAAAATATTAATATAACGTTAAAGGGGATTCTATGCTCGATGGCATACCCAATACACAACAATGAGTTTCTTGGGAATCTTATGTTGCACTCTAATAATAAAATAATATTATTTTAAATTGTAGTTAACGCCTAGCCGTTGTAATGGAGGGAATGAACATAAATAACTATAAAATGATTATATTTGTTTGTCAAATATTTTTACTTTTTACAATAAATGTTAGAGGATTAAAAATTCCAATGAATCCAATTTTAAGCGTAAACCTTCTAATATTCTTTAAAATGTCGATTAACCGCATTTTGATGATGAACCTCTTTTAAATCCACTTTTTGACAATTTTATGTGTTATATTTGACAAAATAAAATTCTTCTTTAGAATCGGGACATCAAAATTTACTTTGTGTAAATTTTTTGTTTTTTTCCGATAATGTTCATTTTTTAATGAATAGTGAAAAAAGTTGCATTTTAATTCAAAACCTCTTTTTAATCTAATTTATTTATATGATTAGATTATATTTTGAATTGGTTTCAAAGTGAAATTAGAATATATATTTTCCATTTAATCCAATAGTGGTCATTGAAATTAATTTCATCTTAAAATTGGACTTAAACTAGTGTCAATCTTTTGATACTTATTGTTTCATAAAAACACGCTATTTGCTCTGACAGTGGGAATTAATTATTAAATTAATTAATGTAACTTATATTTTTTGAATTTTGTAAAATAGGAATCATTTTTGAATTCGGAATATCAAATATATCCTAGGGGGAATTTTTGGTAATTTTCTGAAAAACTTCAATTTTTGATGAATAGTGAAACCACTATGTGGTAGTTAAAGAAACTGATTTTTCGTTTAAATGAAACTTTACCACTTTTGTGATTTGAATTTCAAAAATCCGACATACATGGTTGTAATTATGAAGTAAAATTTGGTTCAATGTGATTAAAATAATTTTTTGGTGAATAGTAACTTTTAAGTTTATTAATCACGATTAGAGGTAATTAGTGTAATTTAAGGTAAAAATAATGTTTTAATAATATGAAATGACTTAGTCACATGTCCTACCCTAATTGGATGTGTCATGGACGACCAAGATAATCCATGGGTCAACTTGGGGACCCCATGGAGCCACATTGGTAGGAAAATGTCATTAATACCATTTTATTTAATGTTAAAATTAAAATGTCACAAAAATGGTTTGTTTTACTAAAACAATTTTTATATGGGGTTATAAAAGTCAGTTATTTTACTATAAATATTCATTGGAAAGATAAAAATATTTCATACATCATAGTATTTTTTTTATAATTTTTAGACATTAACTAAATTAAATTATTTATGACACCATGATGATGCAGTGATTACCTCATTATTTAACGATTTAAATAAAATGGAAAGATAATGTAAAATCTAAGACCTACACATGTCCAAAACCTATTGGATGAGTGTATTTAGAACCCTTATCACCTTATACTCAAAACAAATCAATGTGGGACCTTTAAAATCTGAAACACATTCTAAAATAATGTAACATTTCCTTACTTTCCAAGAGTGCCCCTCCTCTCCTCTTATAAAAGACCCCCACCTCTACCTCCTTACCCACACCTCTCAAGACTTTGGCTTGGCCGAAACCTACCCATTTTTTCTCTACACATCCCTCTCTTACTCCTAGAGGCCTCAATTTGGGCATAAGTCTTCCCAAAGAAGCCTTTGAGCTCAAATCAAAAAGAGTTACCCGATTTAAAGGTAGTGTCTTCTCTAGTGTTCTTTTGTTTTATTTTGCTTCTCCAACCCCCCTAAACTCTTTTTATTATTTTATTTTATAAAAACTAAAGTATCTAAAATATACTAGGATGTTTTTATAAGATGAATTCGAGCTATAGTTACACACACCTACACCTAATGGTTAAAGAACATACTGTTTCTATGGATGGTGAATTTCTGCCTCACGAAACGATGATTGTTCAACACTCATATAACACATTCAAAGGTGGCCATTAAAATGTCACTATATTTATATATGATATATAATATGTTTTTGTTATACTTAATCTTCTGTATTTTTCTTTTGTGTCATACCTTTATGGTTTCCATTGTGGGTAAACCACGATAATTTCATTTTAGGAAGTGCGGAGTACCGCCCCCTCAAAGTGATTTGATTCGTTAATGCCATATGTGGGATGTATAAAGGATGGATTTAAATTTATTATATATGATTTATGTTACATATAAATGATGAATATAATTCTGGAATTAAAATATACATACCTCTCATTTGGTTTTAATTCCATTAATATGACATAGAAATGAAAGTAGTGTTAATGCGTACGTACGGCTTACCGTCTCCAGGAACGGTGCATTTCATTTCTTACCTCTAAATGATTATGTAATATTATAAATACTTTTATATTCTGGATATCTATGATATATATGATATCCAAATCATGAATATCATTCTGGATATAATGAAACTTTGACCACACGAACAACATGTAATTGTAAGAAGTCCACTTTCGACTTAAGAACCAAATATCGAAAAAACAAACATTATTAACATAAAGGATTACATAATGCTGATAACATGGAAATAAGTGATATAAAAGGTTAATGAACTTGAAAAATGTTCTTAAGAAATTTTAAATTAACTCATGTTTATTATTCAGGACGTTAATGAATGATCGAGTCAAGTCGGACCCGAGGTAAGGGATCATACTCCTCTCTTTCTTTTTAAGTACACTATTTTATGTAATTCCTTTTAAGCTCATATTTCTTATGATTGGGATGTTCATTTATATTAATCCTATTATACGTTTTATGTTCATATGATGAGAGACCCTATTTTCTCTCATAAATCCATTTTGGATGTTTTTGAGTGGCGCCATTAGGCTGCTGAATTTTCGTAAGAGATCCAACCTCTCTCTTTATTTTTAAGAACTCTATTTTATGTCATTTCCCTTAAGCTCATCTTTCTTATGTTTTGGGATGTTATTTTATATTACTCTTACTGTAATTTTTATTTTCATATGATGAGAGACCCTTTTTGACCTCATCAAACCATTTTTGGAAGTTTTAAGTGGTGTCGTTAGGCTGCCGAATTTTCGTAAGGGATTTTCCATCTCACTTTTATTCCTGTGACATTTATGCTACGTTTGCCACTATTTTCTTTGATTGGTGTATGTACTGCACATTATTATACACTTTTTGTAGTATAATTTCATTTATGGGTATTTACATCTTCATTGTATGAATCTTCTTCCATGGGGTGTATGTTTCGAAAGTTACCCAACTCGGTACGGGGACCTTTCTCCCTCCTCATTTTAAAAGTCTTATTTTGTTATGTCTGTTAATTTACATATTATTATGTTGGGATATGTTCTTCTATATCCTTATTGATGTAAAGTTTATGTCCATGTGATGAGATACCATTCACTCTCTCATCGACTGATTTTCTGAATTTTGAAGTGACGCCGTTAGGCTGTCGAATTTTTACAAGGGAATGTCTTAACCCAATTTTGATTTCTTTGGGTTCAACTTGTACTTCTTGAACATGTAATCCTATTAATATGTGTGAATGACCTATGATTGTTTCACACTATATATCCACTTATATTGGGTGTATTTATATTTCTCACACATAATTATGTGATGGATTTATCCTTAATTTAAGGATACCATCTTTATAATGGATTCCATCTCAATTTACATTTCCATTGAGACTTCATTGTTGTTATGCACCAATTCACTCTTATATGGTGTGTATACTGTCCTTTGAAATATTATATCATTAATCCCTTTATTTTCATGATATTATAATGTTCGGATTAAATGTTATTCCGCAATTATTTTTATTCAAGAGTCTCTCAATTTGTTAAAAACTCTTTAACAAAAATATCGTTTTAAATTTTTTAAAGATTCATTATTCTAAATATTTATCTTTAATGTCCATGTTTTCAAAATGGTTTTCAGTATTTATATATATGGACATTAATGTTATAATTCCATTAAAAGATTCAATGTGGTATGAGACACATTGATTCAAAAATCTCTTTTAAATGATTTTCGGAAATGGATTGATTAATTAAATATATTGGAATTACTTATTGTGATTGAAAATGAAATGTTGCTATTGAAATGTTTATATTTTCAATATTTTATGTGTAATATTGGTACTTGGACATTTTACAGGCGGTTACATGATAAACCCTATGACGGTTGGCACCGTGAATACCAGGACGGGTGGTTACGTTATAACCTCCAATGCATTGGGTATGGAAGTCAGCCGTATGGATATTCCATTAAGTTATATGTGTGGAAGTCGACCGTATGGTTATTCCATTTAAGTATGTTTATGTCCCAAGTTACCTTTATATGTTATGTGATCTTTATATGGGTTTTATGGTATTCTTTTGGATACAAAAGGGTAAGTAATGAACTTTTATTCAGTGAAGAGTTTTTACTACTTCATAAAGGTGAAGAGTATTACATTGAAAAGTATACATGGTTTACTTGTTGTTTTGAAAAACTAACAGTTTTTATTCATTGTGTATCCCTCACTGAGCTTTTTATGCTCACCCAAAGATTTTTTGAAATGTTTTTCACAGGATTTAATGTAAAATAGGGTCAAGGATGGGATAAAGGGAAAGTCATTCTATCTAATACATGGAACTAGACATGTTTCTTTTTAAGAGTTTTTAGTTTATGGAAATTCAGTAGAAGTGACTACTTTGTAATCTTTTGAGATGTAACAATTATGTCCTAATAATCTAAAACTATAAACCTGAAAAAATCCTCAAAGTGAATTATTCATTTAATTCAATATTATGTAATGTTTAAGGCTGTGGCCTTATAGTTGGTATCAAAGGCCGGTTTAGATAACTTTAGAGGTTAGGGTATTCTATAAGAATAAGTGAAATGACCATAATGGTTAGGATTTCAAAAAGAGACCTAGTTTTAGATAAAGTGAATGAGTAAGTATATCTTAGTGTTTTTCATCCTCATTATTACATGATGGTTTTTTTGATCTACTCACACTGACCTTTTTGGTTTTAGTAAATGGCTGGATCTAGCAGGCACCAAAGTAACAGTGGATGCGAAGGAAACTGTGACAGTTTCTGAGCGAGCAATTGAATGATATGGGAGCTACAATGAGGACTCTTGTGTTTATCCTCAACCAACTATCTGTAGTCATGATTGACCACCTAAACCTTGGCGATTTCTATAAGACATCATATATGCGAGAAACAAATCCCTACGGATCTATAGGTAATAATCATAAAGGTAACTGTGTTAAAAAACCTATGTGTCAAAGATGTGGAAAGAAACACCTAGGAAAATGTTTCAAAGTGACAAAAATATGCTATAGATGTGGAAATTAAGGTCATAAAGCAAGAACCTGACATGGAAAAAGGAAGCATCCAGTTGACTCGAGGAAAGGGAAAGAAGTTCTTTCTGAGGGATCAATTTAATGTTTTAAATGTGGTGTGCATAGTCATTATGAAAACACATGTCATATGAAGAAGTTTCGGGAATGAGATCACCAAGATCGTACAAATATTTGTTTACCAATACCTAATGCCATTAGGATTGAGGATGAATAAACTGAAAATAACCAGTCAAAGGTATGGATTATTTCATAACTTTTGTTTTCCTATTTTGGAATCTTAGGATTTTATTAATGATTTTGTTTGTAGGAAAGGAGTATTTCAGAATAAGTTGTAAATGAATGGTTAATGGATCATGAAGAATGTTGAATGAGTAAGAAGTCAACATATAAGGGCTTCAAGAGTTATGGTGAAATTCTTAAGAGTAGTAAGTCTCTTTTGATTATGGGGTTACATTAGAAGACTTTTTACAGTATGTGTAACCCTGATGTTTGATATATGAAAATTTTATTCAAGGAATAGTTATCTGTTCATTTGTGGACATAGTTATAAAGAACCATTTGGGTTTATATGATCCTTACTTTTGAGGTAATTATGGGTTACTATATGTTATGATGGAAAGTGAAAGGCATGAGATAAAATTGAGGTTAAATTATGTTGTGGTTATTTTTGACGATTTTATCTATTTTTGGGGAATGATTTGAGAAGTATATAGTTTGGGAAAAGGACAACACGCAGACCGTGTGACAACCCGTCGCATCAGAAAAAGCTGCGGGAATCGAACCCACAACCAAAGTGCGACAGGTATTTATCGCGTACCACTGGACTACGTGAAGTCCCTGGTTTGTTAGACTGCCTCTTTTTAGTTAGATGATTTTATGAATTAAGAGTAAGATGATTTTGGGTTATCTATGGAAATTTATTATCCTATCATGGAGGATATGTAATTAGGTTAATTAATTTTCAATACGAGACTATAAGAGCAATTGATGATGTTTGGAGATAAATGATACGATTTAACTTGGAAGACTATGTGATTAAATCCTTCAAATATTTGGGTTTCAATCTTAGTTTGGTTTACTTATTGTCTTCGTTGATATTTGGGTTTTCTTGGACAAATTTTGGAGATTAAGAATAGATTTTTTTTTATAAAGGGTTATCCTTTTTTGGATTATCTGATCTTTTACTAACCTTTTTGGTTTTGGTTTTGGTTAAAGTCTAAAGACATGGGAAGTATATAGTTCTATTTTTGTGGATTAGGTGATTCTCAAGAAGTTGATTATAGTACTCTTAATGCGAACAAGTCCTCCTAAATACTCATCTTTTGGAGAAAATATGAGTTTGATTAAGGAATCTAGTAAAAGTTGAATGTCTACGTGACAATTAACTATGTTTCGTTATGATTAAGTTAAGCTCAAAAAATAAATTCCTCAATGAAGAGTAACTGAAAACCAAAAATGTTGTCTGTTAAATTTTCTACTGGGGAATCGAATACCATTTGACCCATCACAAGTTTGTGATTTTCTTATGGTTAACTTTCTCCTAGACATGTTTACTATCACTCTCCATCAGAACATGACCCTTTGTTTTTTCCTCCATGTCCATATTTTCATACTTGGAATCCTAGTATGGGTTAACTCGGGTGACCTTTGTACTTCTCTTTCATTATTTTAAAGTGATTGTTTTACCGACTCTTGTTCTGATGTGGGATTTCCAATGAAGATTCCAAGCCCAATTTTAAAATTGTGAGGACGCAATTCCCTAAAGAAGGGAAGGATGTAACACCCCAGGTAAATAAAGAATATGAAATTTCACATTTATCCATATTTGTGAGTAAAATATTAATATAATTTTAAAGGGGATTCTATGCTCGATGGCGTACCCAATACGCAACAACAAGTTTCTTGGGAATCTTACGTTGCACTCTAATAATAAAATAATATTATTTTAAATTGTAGTTAACGCCTAACCGTTGTAATGGTGGGAATGAACATAACTAACTAAAAAATGATTATATATGTTTGTCAAATATTTTTACTTTTTACAATAAATGTTAGAGGATTAAAAATGCGAATGAATCCAATTTTAAGCGTAAACCTTCTAATATTCTTTAAAAGGTCGATTAACCGCATTTTGATGATGAACCTATTTTAATCCACTATTTGAAAATTTTATGTGTTATATTTGACAAAATAAAATTCTTCTTTAGAATCGGGACATCAAAATTTACTTTGTGTAAATGTTTGGTATTTTTCGGATAATGTTCATTTTTTAATTAATAGTGAAAAAGTGGTATTTTAATTCAAAACCTCTTTTTAATCTAATTTATTTATATGATTATATTATCTTTTGAATTGGTTTCAAAGTTAAATTAGAATATATTTTTACCATTTAATCCAATAGTGGTCGTTGGAATCAATTTCATCTTGAAATTGGACTTAAACTTGTGTCAATCTTTTGATACTTATTGTTTCATAAAAACACGCTATTTGCTCTGACAACGGGAATTAATTATTAAATTAAATAATGTAACTTATAAGTTTTTAATTTTTTAAAATATACATCATTTTTGAATCCAGAATATCAAATATAGCCTAGGGTGAATTTTTGGTCATTTTCTGAAAAACTTTAATTTTTGATGAATAGTGAAACCACTAAGTGGTAGTTAAAGAAACTGATTTTTTGTTTAAATGAAACATTACCACGTCTATTGTTTGAATTTAAAAAATCCAACAAAATTGTTGTCATTAATAAGTAAAATGTGTTTCAATGGGATTAAAATAATTTTTTGGTGAATAGTAACTTTTATGTTTATTAATCGCGATTAGAGGTAATTAGTGGAATTTAAGGTAAAAATAATGTTTTAATAATATAAAATGACCTAGACACATGTCCTACACTCATTTTATGTGTCCTGTACGACCAAGATAATCCATGGGTCAACTTGGGGACCTCATGGAGCCACTTTGGTAGGAAAATGACATTAATATCTTTTTATTTAATGTTAAAATTAAAATGTCACAAACATGTGTTGTTTTACTAAAACAATTTTTATATGGGGTTATACAAGTCAGATTTTTTACTATAAATATTAATTGGAAAGATAAAAATATTTCCTACATCATATTATTTTTTTTATAATTTTTAGACATTAACTAAATTAAAATATTTATGACACCATGATGATGCATCGATTACCTCATTATTTAACGATTTAAATAAAATGGAAGGATAATGTAAAATATAATACCTACACATGTCCAAAACCTATTGGATGAGTGAAGTTAGAACCCTTATCACTGTAGCCTCGAAATCCATTAATTTGGGACCTTTAAAATCAGAAACGCATTCTAAAATAAAGTATCATTTCCTTACTTTCTGAGAGTGCCACTCCTCTCCTCTTATAAAAGGCCCCCACCTCTACCTCCTTACCCACACCTCTCAAGCCTTTGGCTCGGCCAACCCATTCTCATTTTGTCTCTACACATCCCTATCTTACTCCTAGAAGCCTAAGTTTGGGCAGAAGTCTTCCCAAGGAAGCCTTTGAGCTCAAATCAAAAAGAGTTACCCGATTTAAAGGTAGTGCCTTCTCTTGTGTTCTTTTGTTTTATTTTGCTTCTCCAACCCCCCTAAACTCTTTTTATTCTTTTCTTTTGTAACAACTCCAGTATCTTCAATATAATGGGATGTTTTTTAAGAATAATTAGAGCTACACTTACACACACCTACATCTAATGGTTAAAGAACATACTGTTTCTGTGGATGGCGAATTTCTGCCTCACGAAAAGATGATTATTCAAAACTCATATAACACCTTCAAAGGTGGAAATTAATATGTCACTCTATTTATATATGATATATAATATTTTTATGTTATACTTAATCTTCTGTATTTTTCTTTTTTCGAATACCTTTATGGTTTCCATTGTGGGTAAAACACGATAATTTAATTTTAGGAAGTGCGGTATACCGCCCCCTCAATGTGATTTGATTCGTTAATGCCACAAGTGGGATGTATAAAGGATGGATTTAAAGTTATTATATATGATGTATGTTTCATATAGATGATTAATATAATTATGGAATGAAAATATACATACCTCTCATTTGGTTTTAATTCCATTAATATGACATAGAAATGAAAGTAGCATTAATGCGTACGTATGGCTTACCGTCTCCATGAACGGTGCATTTCATTTCTTACCTCTAAATGATTATGTAATATTATAAATACGTGTATATTATGGATATATATGATATATATGATATCCAAATAATGAATATCATTCTGGATATAATGAACCTTCGACCACACGAACAACATGTAATGGTAATAAGTCCACTTTCGACTTAAGAACCAAATATCGACAAAACAAACATTATTAACATAAATGATTACATAATGATTATAACATGGAAATAAGTGGTATAAAAGGATTAATGAACTTGAAAAAATTTCTTAAGAAATTTTAAATTAACTCAAGTTTATTATTTAGGACGTTAAAGAACGATCGAGTCACGTCGGACCCGAGGTAAGGGATCCTACTCCTCTCTTTTTAAGTACACTCTTTTATGTAATTCTTTTTAAGGTCATCTTTATTATGATTTGTATGTTATCTTATATTAATCCTACTGTAATTTTTATGTTCATATGATGAGAGACCCTATTTCCTCTCATAAATCCATTTTGGATGTTTTTGAGTGGCACTGTTAGGCTGCCGAATTTTCATAAGAGATCCAACCTCTCTCTTTCTTTTTATGCACTATCTTTTATGTCATTTCCATTAAGCTCATATTTATTATGTTTGGGGATGTTATTTTATATTTATATTACTGTACATTATATTTTCATATGATGAGAGACCCTTTTTGATCTCATCAAACCATTTTTTTATGTTTTAAGTGGGGCTGTTAGGCTGCCGAGTTTTCGTAAGGGATTTTTCATCTCACTTTTATTCATGTGGCATTTATGCTACGTTTTCCACTATTTCCTTTGAGTGGTGTATGTAATGCCCATTATTATACACTTTGTGTAGTATAATTTCATTTATGGTTATTTACATCTTCATTGTATGACCCTTTTTCCATGGGGTGTATGTTTCGAAAGTTACCCAACTCGGTACAGGGACCTTTCACCCTCCTCATTTTAAAAGACTCCTTTTGTTATGTCTTTTAATTTACATCTTATTATATTGGGATATGTTCTTATATATCCTTATTGATTTAAAGTTTATGTACATGTGATGAGATACCATTAACTCTCTCATCAACTAATTTTCTGAATTTTGAAGTGATGCCGTTAGGCTGTCGAATTTTTACAAGGGAACGTCTTAACCCAATTTCAATTTCTTTGGGTTAAACTTGTACTTCTTGAACATGTCATCCTATGAATATGTGTGAATGACCTCTTATTGTCTCACACTAGATATCCACTTATATTGGGTGTATTTATATTTCTCACACATAATTATGTGATAGATTTATCCTTAATTTATGGATACCATCTTTATAATGGATTCCATATCAATTTACATTTCCAATGAGACTTCATTGTTGTTATGCACCAATTCACTCTTATATGGTGTGTATACTGTCCTTTGAAATATTATATCCTGAATCCCTTTATTTTGATGATATTATAATGTTTGGATTAAATTTTATTCCGCAATTATTTGTATTCAATAGTCTCTCAATTTGTTAAAAACTCTTTAACAAAAATACCGTTTTAAATGTTTTAAAGATTCATTATTCTAAATATTTATCATTAATGTCCATGTTTTCAAAATGGTTTTCAGTATTTATTTATATGGACATTAATGTTATAATTCCATTAAAAGCTTCAATGTGGTATGGGACACTTTGATTCAAAAATCTCTTTTAAATGATTTTTGGAAATGGATTGATTAATTCAATATATTGGAATTACTTATTGTGATTGAAAACGAAATTTTGTTATTGAAATGTTTATATATTCAATATTTTATGTGTAATGATGATACTTGGACATTTTACGGGTGGTTACGTGATAAACCATATGATGGGTGGTGCCGTGAATACCAGGACGGGTGGTTACGTTATAACCTCCAATGCATTGGGTATGCAAGTCGTCCGTATGACAATTCCATTAAGTGATATGTGTGGAAGTCGACCATATGGTTATTCCATTTAAGTATGTTTATGTCCCAAGTTACCTTTATATGTTATGTGATCTTTATATGGGTTTTATGGTAATCTTTTGGTTACAAAAGGGTAAGTAATGAACTTTTATTCAGTGAAGAGTTTTTACTACTTCATAAAGGTGAAAAGTATTACATTGACAAAGTATACATGGTTTACTTGTTGTTTTGAAAAAATAACAGTTTTCATTCATTGTGTATCCCTTAATAAGATTTTTATGCTCACCCCAGGTTTTTTTGAAATGTTTTTCACAGGAAATAATGTGGAATAGGGTCAAGGATAGGATCAAGGGAAAGTCATGCTATCTAATACATGGAACTATAAATGTTTTTTTAAGAGTTTTTATTTTATGGAAATTTAGTAGAAGTGAATACTTTGTAATCTTTTGAGATGTAACAGTTATGTCATAATTCTCTAAAACTCTAAACCTGAAAATATCCTCAATGTGAATTATTCATTTAATTCAATATTAAGTAAGGTTTAAGACCGGGGCCTTATACTCATACTTATTTACATATTTTAAATCCAGGTGATGGTATTTAATTAAGACCATGAGGATAATGATTTTTTTTATTATGATAAGTCTATTTACTTACACTTTTAATCCTATTTTATGTTTTTAATGATGTTTCATATTTCATTCTCATAATGTATTTACGTTTATATTTTATTATAAGAATTTATCTCAAAAAATATTTCATAGATCATTTTAGTTTAATTCTCCATATGAAATAGGATATTCAACATAGTCACTACTAAAAACCGACCTTAAACAACGCTAGAAATGGCCTTTATCAGTGCCAGAAAAGCACTAACTACATGAGAGAGGTTAAAAGACCTAGTCTTTTATGAGCACTGAAAAAGTGCTGATAAAGGTTCATTTAA
This sequence comes from Viscum album, assembly GCA_963277665.1. Classification (NCBI taxonomy): domain Eukaryota; kingdom Viridiplantae; phylum Streptophyta; class Magnoliopsida; order Santalales; family Viscaceae; genus Viscum; species Viscum album. Next base: position 295,487,206 of record OY728139.1, read on the forward strand.
TTTAACTTATAGAATCATAGATAATATATAGATTTATCTATGCCTATAATAGAACTAATTAATGACCTTTTATAAGAACTCATAGAAGCATTGATAAAATAGACCTTTATCAGCGCTTTTAAAAGCAATGATAAAGGGAAATACTAGAGTGTACTGTAACAACACACTATAACACCACTACAATGGGCTGCAACAGAACACCATAGCACCAGAAACATACTTGATATAAAAAAAATATGTCAAAATACAATATTTAAATTATATGAAATTTACAACCCAAACACAGAAAAATACACAGTATTATAGATATTTCAAACATTGGTTTGTACAATTACATAAATACAAATCATTACATATATTAAAAAACATAAAATTTTCATTTAACTTTTAATCCAGGCATGACTCATGTGATTCCCAAGAAAACACCCCTCTCGAGGAAAATAATGCACCTATATAAGAAAAAAATTCTTATTTCAGTAATAATATATTGAAATAAATTAACACAATGTTGTAATTTTACTAAAATGGATGTCAATTTTAAATAAAAATATGGACATGGAGTCATAAAGATCACATTGTACATCAGATTGAGGTGTGGATGATTCAAACACGTCTTAAATAAATTTTGGACCATTTTCCTCAAGAAAAAAAATAATCTGAATGTGTTTACACAGTTTTGAGTACATTAGATTCCTTTTTTACTAAAATGTCATGTTAAACATAAATAACATACTTTTGACTTATTATGATCATCTCATGTGTCATTTTTATATGAAACAGATTCCTACATCTCTCAAACAACTTATTAATTATTTTTATAAATTATCATGAATATCCAAGTAAATTTGATTGGACTTTAGTGAGGGACACTTTTTGAACTAAAATGTCAGTTTTAAATTGGTAACCGGAACATTGAGTCATATCGAGAATATTGTGCATCAGACTGAGGTTTGGAAGATTCCCTCATGTTAAAATGACATATGTATTGTTTTCATATTGTATCAAAACAATTTTAATGTGTTTTATTGGTTTTGTGTATGACAATGGTCTACTTTACTAAAATTGATGACATTTTTAAATAAAAAACACACTTTGAGACATACTTGTCACACCATGAATATTATTGAGGTCCTAATGATTATATCACATCCCAAATGACATATGAATCATTTTAAAAAGAAGTATAAAAACAATTTGAATGTGTTTTCTTAGTTTTGATTGCATCACTAATCTTTTTTACTAAAATGCCATTTTAAAATTGAAACACATACTTTGACATGTTCTGATATATTGTGTATAATATTGTGGTGTGGTTGATTCCAACATATAAAAAGTGATTTATTGATCATTTTCTTAAAGTATTTTAATAATTTAAATTTCTTTTCTAAATTTTGAGAATGAAAATTATAATTTTTACTAAAATTGTTGTTAATTAAAAATGAAAGAACACACTTGGAGTCATATAGGTCACACCATGCATCAGATTTAGGTGTGGATGATTCATGGATGTTTCAAATCACTCATGGATCATTCTCCTAATGTATCAAAACAATATCATTGTGTTTTTTCAGTTTTGAGAAGGTTAGTTTGTTTTTTACTAAAATGAATGTCATCTTTAAATAAAGACGCACTTAGAGTGATACTGGTCACACCATTCTGATTAAGGTGTGGATAATTCATATATATTACAAATCACTTATTGATTATTTCCCAAATATATCACAAAATATGAATTTTTTTCTCAGTTTTGAGTACATCTCTCTTCTTTTTTACTAAAATTTCATTGTTAACATGAAAATCACAATTTAACTCATACGGATAACATCATGCATTATTTGGATGTGAGAATGATTCCTAAACATCCCAAATGATTTATGAATTATTTCCTTAAATTATCAAGAAAGGTCAAGAATGTTTTTTTATTTTTTAGTGAGTGACACTTTTTGAAGTCAAATGTCTATTTTAAACTGATAACAGACACATTATGTCATATTGGGAACATTATGTATTATATTTAGGTGATACTAATTCTTAAACTTCACAAATGACTTATGGATCAATGTAATAAAGTATAAAAACAATCAGAATATATTTTCTAAGTTTTGAGTATGTTAGTTTTATTTTCTACTATAATTAATGTAAATTTTAAATAGAATGAAGTACCTGGAGTCATACCAGTCACATTTTGTGTCTGATTTATGTTCAACTGATTCTTACACATCCCAAAGTACAAAATAAATCAAAACTATCAATTTTACCATTGTTTATATAGAATTTATTTTTTCAAACTATAAACACTACATGAGGAGATTAAAAACAAATCCTATCAACAGAAAAAATAATCCACTTATATAAGAAAACAATTTTTATGAGTAATAATAACAAAAAATAAATTATATATAAATATGAAATAATAAATTAATTATATAGATAGTTATTTTACTATGAAAATATCATGATTATCTCTAGGACTTATTATTGGTTGGAAAATAAAGGAATGTGATAAATGGAAATAATGTGGGGGTGAAATGTTTTGAGGGAGAATAAATATGTGGAAGTTTTGGTGAAAAAAGGCATGAAAGATGGACATATGACCTCAAATCTAACAAAAGAATCAACCAATATAATAAAAAACTTATTATCTGAGTAATATTTAAAATAAATAAATTATACATAAATATTAAAAAATACATTAATTATATGGACAATGATTTTACTATGAAAACATCAATATTGCCTCTATAATTGAGCAAAGGCAGCATTGTTTTCTCTTCATGAAAAAAAGTGGAGAGAACAAGAAATAACATTATAAATGAACCATTATAGGGGTTAAAAGGTGTTGAGGGAGAATAAGTCTTTGGAGGTTCTGGAGTTGATGTGAATGAAAGATGGAACAAAACCTTTACAGAAACAAAACAATCCACCTTTATAAGAAAACAATTATGATGATAGTAATACTAAAAATGAAAAAAGTAAACATAAATATAAAACAATAGATTATTTTTATGATAAATTATTTTAATGTAAAAACATCAAGAATGCCTCTCTAACTGAGTAGAGACTACGTCGTTGGTCTATGAAATATTATGAGACATGGAAAGAAATATGCTAAAATAAACAAAATTTTCACGGAATAATGAATATTAAATCCATGTTCCATTATATAATTTTTTAGGAAAATAGAGAAAGTATACCATAACATTACCTTTATATCTTTTAAATGGGTATGATTCATTATAGGTTTCTCTTCAAACTTATTGGTATCATAATAATGTGTAGACAAAACTATCTACATGAGTAGACAACAATTTAATTTAGATTATGTTAATGTATTAGAAAACATAGAATATTATAAAGAAAACATAATATATTAAAAAAATTCTTTACATTACCATTGAAATCTATTTACCTTTTTAAAAGGTTTCAAGGATTTGGTTCCTCAAAAGAGGATCCAAATCCCTTCTTGGTGGTCCCCTCTAATATAAAATACATTTTCTATATTGATACTGAAATGAATTTATTGTCATGTCCTAATGAAAGGGTCATCCTCAAATGAATTTTCATCTGGGTCCACATTTGTTTTAGTCACCAGTAGGACAATCGACCAATTCTAGTTTGTTGGATAACAGACATGAAATAATTGCATTGCATGCGATTCCATTATGAATGGATCATCTCTTCTCTATTACACACTGAAAATCACCATCATAAATCCCATCTTACAAACTATAACTACCTTGATATTTTCAACCGATTTCCAATAGAAAAGAGGCACTTTAAATGTTTTATAATCCAAATTTTAATATCTATTTGATAATTCCATAATATGAAATATTATCATAAATTGGATTTATATCCTTGGAACCAGATATGTACATTTCTTTAGCAGCAAGAATAACAACACTATTTTTTATCCGATGAAATTCATCATGTTCTATTATATATAACGTAGAATCATTGATTAAGAAAAAGTGTAATATAATGGTCCAGACCCTCTGGCCCATTACTTTTCCAAAGTGAGGTTCCATCGTGATGGTGGCACCGTGAGGTTGACACTGTGTCCCCTCGCTGAGCCTTTCGTTCTTCTTCCAGTACCTATCTTTTCCGCTCCCGCAACGTAAGTTTCTACGTAAATTAATTCTCTTACTCCTTTTAAAACCATTTAAAGCCCATAATTAATTCATAAAAATCCTGAGGGACCTCCGTGTGTAACTGCCCAGCCGCGTGGTCAACCCACGACCCCCAGGCCTTACACGGTTATGCGTTCTCACCTCAACCATCCATGGATTTTATAAACTAAGGGTTAGCCGTGGTTTCTCCTTTCCTCGATCGCGGCTTTTCAAAAACCGCTTGTGCTGCATCGGGCGCATCGTTATCCGTAAAAGTTCCGCGCCTGGCCTAAGAGTCGATCATCTATCAACAAGTAGGGAATTTCTCCCTTGCCTCTCTCTTTTGTGTATCATGCAGGGTGGGCGTGCTTTTGATTCTGTAGAATTGGATAAACCAGACCTAATTAAAAATAATGAATGAATTCTATAAAGAAAGAGGGGGGGTTGTGTTTTTTGATGCTGTCTTATATTTTGATACAACTTCTTCTATGACCATATTGTTGAGTTGTACTGGCTTATGCATTCTGAAAATTCATGGATGTTGGTGGTCTTCCCCTGTTCAGTAATGAAACCATCGTATGTTTTAAATGGCTTGTTTGTAAATGTGAACTCCTGCTGTGAAATTGGTTAATCACGTATATCCGGCTCAATAAATTAAAAGCACCAGGATCAACCCTTCTGTGATAAATCCCGGTTAGAACACATGGAATTTGAAATCATGGAGTGTGTTAAGTCGTTTAAATCTGAAAATCCCTAACTTTTGTTGGTGGTGGTAGTTGGTTGTTTTCCTTTCGGGCCGATTGATGGAGATGTGGGAGGGGATGGGATCCCCTGTTCTTTTATACCCTCGATGGTTGTGTGAAATTGGGGGATGGGATCCCTTGTTGGTATGTATTCGGTGGTTGTGAGTTTTAAGACCGGGTGGATACTTGTTTATATCATGAATTGGGGTGGAATCCACTGTTGTTGAGAACCGGATGTGGGTGTTTTGGTTGATGTTTGACTGTTTACTTTCCTGGACTTATGCCTATGCCTACTAGTTGCCCAGTAGTGCTTAAACATAAACATAATTACTGAATGTGAAATAAGAAAGGGGACAAATGGGTAGCTAGTGTGAGTCGTGACTCGGACATGAGTGTTGTTGTGGTCTGTAGGCTGTCTGAAGAAAAACCTAGATTGGGTGAGTGCTTATTACCTATATATATATACTTATATCTTTGTGTTTCTTATTCTCTCCCCACACAACTTGAGCACTTAGTTCCGAACACCCCCATTTCATGGGGGAGGGTGTTTTTCCCAACACTATTCATAGTGGCTGGTTATTAGCTCCTTTTCTGCTCCCTTTCCTGGATATCCCAAGTATCTTTGGGAAGGCTGTGATGGCCTGTGGTCCATTATTAGCACAAGAACCTTCGGGCGGGGTAGTTTGGTGGTTGTCCAGGTGTGTGCGGCAGGTGGTTTCCCAAGTTTCTTCGGGATGAGGCCCAGGTGTCTTCGGTTGTGGCAGTGGATCCTTTAGCCCAGGTGTCTTCGGGCATGGTGGTGGTTGTTCTGGCCTTAGTGTTTTCAGGCATGGTTACATGTGACAGTTGTGGCCCTGGTGTGTGTGGGCGGGATTTTAGCAGTGGGACTGCGTGTGGTTGTGGCTTAGGTGTGTGCGGGAGGGTGTGGCAGTGGGACTGTGGTGAGAATGGCGGGATTGGTCCGATGCGTAGGATGTCTCAATAACCAGTGGGAAAGTGGCGCGGGGTACCCAAACATCGATGTGCTCTTAATATATATATTACTTGACCTGCTTTATTTGGGGAGTGTGCCTTGGTGAGGCCTGGGGTGGATAGTTTTCCTTGTTAGGTGTTTGGTTTACTCTTTTTTTCTCACGGGACTTTAGTACGTTCCCCCACTTGTGCACGAGAGTCTTTGGTTTTCCCTACTGCGTGTACTTGTATGATCACCCTACTTACATAAAATTGATTTCAGGTTTCCAGGTGGACTTCGGGGATCGTGCGGGACCATACTAGCTCGGATCCTTAGAGCAGTTGCAGTTGTCGTTTTTCTTTCTATGGTACTTACCCTTGTAGACACCCCCTTGTACTTTGTGGCTTTACTTTTAGAACATGCATGTGGGAATGGTTTATTTCTTTTGGTTTTAATTTTCTTTTACCTTGGTGTTGTTGAGTTTCATCATCTCATCTCTCGATATTATAAAACAAAAAGGGGTAATGCCTTCCATTTGTGAGAAATTTATATACCCTTGGTGCTAGTCGCCACTCCAGGACCTATTGAAGGTGGGTCTCAGGGGTCATTACCTCTCCTTCAACTTAAAGAATGAAGGGCCTGGCATTCTGCTGACCCTTCCCTCCTTTTGGTGAAGGCGGGTCGTGACAGAATGGAATCAGAGGGAGAATTTGCGAGATAGGATGGAGTCTAGAGTTAGGCACAGTGAGGATTGCATGGGATGGTAAGGCAATAGTGTTGGGTGACCTTTTCACGTGAATTAGGCTAGGGAAGACCAGCTAGGACACGGGATTTTAGGGCCCCCCGTGATCCGATGCAAGGACTCTGGACCTACCGAACGACCAAGTGAGGCCACAATGATTGTAGGGTAGAGACCCTAGGAAAGGTACATGCATCATATATGACTTATGTTCTTGTGTTTCTGGGATGTCTTGGGAATTAAGAATAAATTTAAAATTTAAAAAGTTTTAAGAACAATATTCTGCACTACTTGGGCTTAGGAATTCCTTGTTTACCATGCAGCTATGGCACCTGGAAGGCGACCACGTGTGGTATAGGCGATCGAGGCCTCGAAGACTACTTTGGCCGATCAGCAGAGATCTGATCGAGAGGAAGAGGATGACCAGTGGGAGAAGACTCTTCGGGCCTTCTAGTGACAGGCCCTTGAGAGGTATGAGGGCAGCACCTCCGATATGAAGATGGAAGACTGGCTAGAGGAGCTAGTTATAGCCTTCAGCCTGATTCAGGCCCCGATCGAGTACTAGGTTCCTCTGGCCGTCAGCCAGATGTGGGGAGCTGCGCATTAGTGGTGGACGCATTACCTGGGGGAGAGGAGAGAGTCTGAGGTGGCTTGGGCGGATTTCGAGAGGGAGTTCTGGGCAGAATTCCTCTCCTCGATGATGAAGGCAGAAAAGAGGCAGGAACTACTCTCCCTCCAGCAGGGGAGTATTTCTGTGAGGGAGCTAGGGATCAAGTTCAACGACTTCCTACATTTTGCTCCAGACCTCTTTCCCGACGAGGAGTCTCGGGAAAGACGTTTAGAGGAGGCGCTCCGACCCTCCCTCCAGTATGATGTTAACCCCTTCACCCTACCGACGTACTTGGAGGTCCAGAAGAAGGCCGAAGTGGTGGAAAGGATGCAAACTCTAGGAGGAGTGTCACGAGAGGGGATCCAGCTGGGACCACCGAAGGGAAAGGCCGTCAGCACCAGGCCTCCAGCTTCAGGACCCTCCAGGTTCCGACCAGCAGGGAACAGAACGCAGCAGTTTCAGTTTCGATCCCCCGGCCCTCGCCCTTTCCCTTCGGGCCCGGGACCATGATGCTTCATCTGTGCGAGCCCTGGACATCTCTGGAGTCAGTTCCCGGACCGGGTGCAGTATGGTGGTGGTGGACAGCCCCACCACCCGCCCCAGCAGCAGCTTCCAGCCAGACCTTTCCAGCAGCAGCAGCATGGACAGTGAGCTCCCGCTCCTCTGAGGGTAGACGTAGGAGGAGGAGGCCGACCTCAGGGAGCTCCTCAGGGACCTTGACCGGGTCGTGGTTGGGGAGGTGGTCGGCAGCCGAGGGGCAGAGGAGCTGGGCGTGGACAGTTGCACGCCGCAGAGGCAACAGTTCCAGCAGGTCCAGAGGTTGTTCGAGGTACGATCAGTCTGTTTAGCACTCTTGCTTATTCTTTGTTCGATACTGGAGCTTCGTACTCCTTGGTTGCACCCAGTCTAGCCCGTTCCTTGGGTCTAGATGCCGAGATACTTCCAGTGCCCCTGGTGTTGAGCACACCAGTCGGAGGTCAGACCTACTTTTTGTTCGTTTTTCGGGGATGTAGACTGATGTTAGGGCCACATCAGTCGGTTAGGGATCTTCTTCTGCTACAGATTCAGCCATACGATGTCATCCTAGGCATCAACTGGCTATTTTCTGTGTGCGACTTCATCGACTGTTTTCGAAGAATGGTGGTGTTCTCAGACTTGGAGAGCCGGCATGTTACCTTCACCGGCGAGCGGAGCAGTCCGAAGGGAAACAGGAGAGAGGAACCTCTCCTCTCCTTGTTGACTGAGATGACAGTGGAATCAGTAGATGCGAAAATGGTGGAAGTGCCAGAGATCGTCCGTGAGTTTATGGACATCTTTACTGAGGAGGTGACGACTCTACCCCCTCGACATGATATTGAGTTTGGGATAGACATACAGCCTGGCGCTCGTCCAATCTCGATGGCTCCTTACCGGATGGCACCTTCGGAGCTACGGGAGTTGCGGATACAGATTGACGATCTGATGAAGAGGGGTTATGTTTATCCGAGTGCGTCACCATGGGGTGCTCCGATCTTTTTTTCAACTAAGGAAGATGGTGGTCTTAGGTTGTTCATAGACTACAGGAGGCTGAATCAGGTGACGATCAAGAATCGCTACCCTCTTCCAAGAATAGATGATCTTTTCGACCAGCTGAAAGGGGCAGGATGGTTCTCGAAGATCGACCTGCGGTCTGGGTACCACCAGGTGAGGGTGAAAGAGAGCGACTTCCCGAAGACAGTGTTCAGGTGTAGGTATAGACACTTCGAGTTCATAGTGATGCCCTTCAGTGTTACGAATGCCCCGGCTATGTTCATGGGGCTTATGAACTCCATCTTCCGGGAGTACCTGGATTGGTTCGTGGTTGTGTTCATTGACGACATCCTGGTCTACTCTAGATCATAGGAGGACCATGCAGAGCACCTGAGGACAGTTTTGGAGGTCCTCGGACAGCACCAGCTCTATGGGAAGTTGTCAAAATGCAAGTTCTGGACACGAGAAGTGCACTTCCTCAGGCATGTGGTGTTCGAGCAGGGGATAGCGGTGGACCCATAAAAAGTTGAGGCGGCTGTTTCTTGGGAAGCACCCAAGAATGTGGCGGAAGTCCGAAGTTTCCTCAGGCTGGCGGGTTACTACCGGAGATTCGTACCCAACTTCTCCCGAGTAGCAGCCCCTTTGACGGCTCTGACCAAGAAGGATCAGGATTTCGTATGGAGTGAGCAGTGCCAGTCAGCCTTCAGCTATCTGAAGGAGAAGTTGGTCAGTGCCCCAGTGCTGAGATTACCAAAAGAAGGGGTGGCCTATGAGGTATTTTTTGATGCTTTGGGACAGGGCCTGGGATGCGTGTTGATGTAGCAACAAGGGGTGATCTTTTATGGGTCCATGCAGCTACGCCCCCATGAGTGTAATTATGCAATCCACGACCTGGAACTTGCAACGGTCTTTTTTTCGCTAAATTTATAGCGGCACTACCTCGTCGGGGAAAGCTTTGTGGTCTTCACGGATCGCAAAATCTTGAGGTATATCTTCTCCTAGCGGGACTTAAACTTGCGACAACGGAGATGGGTGGAGTTCCTCTAGGATTACGACTTCGAGATCTCTTATACTGAAGGCAAGGGAAATGTGGTGGCCGATGCCTTGAGCAGGAGGATACAGAAGGATGCGGTCCGAGAGTCAGAGGATGCTTGGAAGGAAATGGAAGAGTTGTATGCCTTACATCTGGATGAGAAGATGGATAGTGGCAGAGGCTTCCTATATCATATGACAGTGCAGTCATACCTATTTCAGAAAGTGGAGGAGTCTCAGTGGGGAGACCTAGAGTGTGAAGTGATGCGTGACAAAGTTGACCAGGGCAATGCTCCGGAAGGATGGATAGAGGATGGTCAGAACCAGATTCTTTTCCAGAAAAGGTTTTTTTGTCCCGGAGGCGATGCGCGGAAAGGTTCTCAGTGAGTTCCACAACTCACCCCTGGCGGTACACCCAGGAGTTTCCAAGATGTACCAGGGTTTCAAGAGGCATTTTTGGTGGCCAGGAGTTAAGCGAGCGGTGGCAGAGTTTGTGGCCAAGTGCTTAGTGTGTCAGTAAGTGAAGGCTGAACACCGAGTTCCGGGCGGCCAACTGCGGCCTCTAGATGTCCCCGAGTGGAAGTGGGATGACATCTAGATGGATTTCATCATGGGACTACACAAGGCCCAAGGGGGATACGACGCCATCTGGGTGGTCGTGGAAAGTTTGACGAAATCGGCTCACTTTCTGGCGATCAGGGAGTCGAGTATTGTGGACGCTTTGGCACGAAAGTACGTGGATGAGGTGGTGAGGTTGCATGGAGTTCCGAGGTCTATAGTCTCGAATAGGGATGTACGGTTTACCTCGTGAGTCTGAAGAGGATTGCAGCATGCGTTTGGCACCCAGCTATGCCTTAGCACTACTTTCCATCCCCAGACAGATGGACAAACAGAGCGCACCATCCAGACCTTGGAGGATATGCTACGGGCATGTGTTCTGGACTCAGGAGGATCATAGGTGCGACACCTGCCCCTGGTAGAGTTCTCTTACAATAATATCTATCACTTTACCATTTTCATGGCCCCATTTGAATCCCTGTATGGGAAGCCATTCCGTTCACCTATTTGTTGGGCCGAAGTAGGAGAGGCAGGCATCCTTGGCCCGGAGGTGGTGCAGAACACAACAAATAAGGTTCAGCTCAAACAGGAAAGGATGAAGGCGGCCTAGGACCGACAGAAGTCGTATGATCATACCAGGAGGAGCCCCTTGGAGTTTGAGGTTGGGGACCACCTGTTCTTGAAGGTCTCCCCTCAGCGTGGGCAGCGGAGGTTCGGCATGGGGATTAAGCTTTCCCCTAGGTTCATCGGACCCTTCGAAGTATTTCGGTGAGTCAGCGAGGTGGCTTACCAGCTAGCGTTGCCACTGCCGATACTGAGGCTACATGGTGTCTTCCATGTGTCCCAGCTCCGTCGGTATCTGCACGACGATTCACACGTCCTCGATTGGGGTGAGCTGGACATCGAGGACGATGTGACCTTTGTGGAGAGACCAGTGATGATCGAGGATCACAAGGAGAAGGTGCTTCGTGGGAGAACCATTCCCTTGGTTCGCGTGTTGTGGAGACATGGTGGGCTTGAGGAGAGTACATGGGAGAGGGAAGCACAGATGCGTACCCAGTACCCAGAGTTGTTTTAAGTTTTGTTCCTTGTTGTACATGTTGTGATAGAACGTTTTGTCTTTTGGCTATGAAATGTACTGGTTTTTCTTCCTCTAGATGTGTGTTAAAAGCCCTGGCTATGGGGGAGGAGAGAACATGATGCCTAATCAAGACGCATTAAGGTGGATGCGATTAAAACCGTGAGGGCGAGTCAGTGCCGCCCAAAGCGGATAATATCTTGACATGGGGGGAGGAGACTCCCCAAACCACATGCCTGGGAAGTTTGGCATGGTATGTTGCTTGGTTCAAGACAGAGATGTGTTTTTGGTTTGCATGGGTTCACTACTAAGAGGAATCTTTCGAGGTGGTTGATCATACCCTCTCTTTTCTTCTTGGTTTGTTTTGATTCTCGAGGACGAGAATCGTTTAAGAGGTATCTAATGTAATGGCCCGGACCCTCCTAGCCCATTACTTTGCCAAAGTGAGGTTCCACCAAAACGGTGGCACCGTGACGGTGGCACGGTGAGGGTGCACCGTGACGGTGGCACCGTGAGGGTGACACCGTGTCCCCTCGCCGATCCATTCATTCTTCTTCCAGTACCGAACTTTTCCGCTCCTGCAACGTAAGTTTTGACATAAATTAATACTTTTACTCCTTTTAAAACCATTTAAAGCCCATAATTATTAATTAAAAATACCGAGGGACCTCTGTGTGTAACTTCCCAGCCACGTGGTCAACCCACGACCCCCGCGCCTTACGCGGTTACACATTCTCACCTCAACCGTCCGCGGCTCTTAAAAACTAAGGGTTAGCCGTGGTTTCTCTTTTCCTCGATCGCAGCTTTTCACAAACTGCTTGTGGTGCATCGGGCGCATCGTTATCCATAAAAGTTATGCACCTGGCCTAAGCGTCGATCATCTATCAACAAGTAGGGAATTTCTCCCTTGCCTCTCTCTTTTGTGTATCATGCGGGGTGGGCGTGCTTTTGAATCTGTAGAATTGGATAAACCAGACCTAATTAATGATAATGAACTAATTCTATAAATAAAGAGGGGGGGTGCTGTGTTTGTTGACGTTGTCTTATATTCTAATGTTGTTTCTTCTATGACCATCTTGTTGAGTTGTGCTGGCTTACGCCTTCAAAAAATTCATGGTCGTTAGTGGTCTTCCCCTGCGCAGTAATGAAACCATCGTATGTTTTAAAGGCTTGTTTGTAAATGTGAACTTCTGCTGTGAAATTGGTTAATCACGTATATCCGGCTGAATAAATTGAAAGCACCAGGATCAACCATTCTGTGATAACTCCCGGTTAGAACAAATGGAATTTTAAATCATGGAGTGTGTTATGTCGTTTAAATATGAAAATCCCTGACTTGTGTTGGTGGTGGTAGTTGGTTGTTTTCCATTCGGGCCGATTTCTGGAGATGTGGGAGGGGATGGGATCCCATGTTCTTTTATACCCTCAGTGGTTGTGTGAAATTGGGGGATGGGATCCCCTGTTGGTATGGATTCGGTGTTTGTGAGTTTTAAAACGGGGTGGATACTTGTTTATATCACGAATTGGGGTGGAATCCTCTGTTGTTGAGAACCGGGTGTCGGCGTTTTGGTTGATGTTTGACTGTTTACATTCCTGGACTTATGCCTATGCCTACTAGTTTCCCAGTAGTGCTTAAACATAAACATTATTACTGAACGTGAAATAAAAAAGGGGACAAATGGGTTGTTAGCGTGAGTCGTGACTCGGACTTGAGTGTTGTTGTGATCTGTAGGCTGTCTGAAGAAAAACCTAACTTGGGTGAGTGCTTGTTACCTATATATATACTTGTATATTTGTGTTTCTTATTCGAACCCCACCCAAGTTGAGCACTTAGTGCCGAACACCCCCATTACATGGGGGAGGGTGTTTTTCCCAACACTATTCATAGTGGCTGGTTATTAGCTCCTTTTCTGATCCCTTTCCTGGATAGCCCAAGTATCTTTGGGTAGGCTGTGATGGCCCGAGGTCCATTATTATCCCAAGAACCTTCGGGCGGGGTAGTGTGGTGGTTGGCCAGGTGTGTGTTGCAGGTGGTTTCCCAAGTGTCTTTGGGATGAGGCCCAGGTGTCTTCGGGCGTGGTAGTGAATCCTTTAGCCCAAATGTCTTCGGGCGTGGTGGTGGTTGTTCTGGCCTAGGTGTTTTCAGACGTTGTTACGTGTGACAGTTGTGGCCCAGGTGTGTGCGGGTGGGATTTTAGCAGTGGGACTGCGTTTGGTTGTGGCCCAGGTGTGTGCGGGCAGGTGTGGCAGTGGGACTGCGGTGAGAATGGCGGGATTGGTCCGATGCATAGGATGTCTCAATAACCATTGGGAAAGTGGCGCGGGGTACATAAACTTCGATGTGCTCTTAATATATATATTACTTGACTTGCATTATTTGGGGAGTGTGCCTTGGTGAGGCCTGGGGTGGATAGTTTGCCTTGTTAGGTGTTTGATTTAATCTTTTTTTTCTCATGGGACTTTAGTACATTCCCCCACTTGTGCACGAGAGTCTTTGGTTTTCCCTACTGAGTGTACTTTTATGCTCACCCTATGTATATAAAATTGATTTCAGGTTTCCAGGAGGACTTCAGGGATCGTGTGGGACCATACTAGCTCAGATCCTTGGAGCAGTTGCAGTTGTCGTTTTTCTTTCTTTGGTACTTACCCTTGTAGACACCCCTTGTACTTTGTGGATTTACTTTTAGAACATGCATGTGGGAATGGTTTATTTCTTTTGGTTTTACGTTTCTTTTACCTTGGTTTTGTTGAGTTTCATCATCTCATCTCTCTATCTTATAAAACAAAAAGTGGTAATGCCTTCCATTTGTGAGAAATTTCTATACCGTTGGTGCTAGTCGCCACTCCGGGACCTATTGAAGGCGGGTCTTGGGGGTCATTATCTCTCCTTCAACTTAAAGAAGGAAGGGCCTGACAATCTGCTGACCCTTCCCTCCTTTTGGTGAAGGCGGGTCATGACATGTAAGATATAGCTTTTTCATTTTGTCCTCTAGGTAATCATTTAAGTCTTTCAACAATTGATTTCATATTTTTAGACAACTCCTTATAATTTTGATATCTAAACCATACTATAAACTATATATTATGTGTACTTGGTATCTATCATTCAACCTTCGATGGATTAAAATATCTAAGAATTTGTTTATGTGTTTCAATTTATAAATCAACATATTCACTGTTATGTAATATGTAAAGGTGTGCTTTCTCCCGCTCTGCAATGTAATTTTAACAACATCTCTTTCGAAAATCCCTTTGACCAGAAGACGTTCACTATGTTGATATTTAGGAGACAGATTCTTTCAATATCTTATATATAATTGGAAGATAATTAAATATCTTCTTAAACAATGTATCATTCTACAATATAACCTTCTAGCCAACTTTTATTCTCAACATACACATTCAAAATCTTAAGATACTGTTCAATGGGGTATATTCATCTATAATAGACAAAACCACATAGTTGAACCTCTCTAACCAAGTGATCTATCAGGTGGACCACTATATCAAATAATTATGGTGGGAATAACATCTATAATTAACATAACATGATTCCAGTATCCTTATTCATGATGGTAAACTTCATTAGTTCTAAAACATTACTACATATGGATTTGAAAAAAAGTAGGGTCTAATTAATGTATGACATATATTTTGAGGCAGAATGCAATGGAAAGAAATATGCATTAAATATTTCACCAAAACAAGAAAGTCATGTGATTTTATTCGTTTTAACTTAAAATTAGTCATTGAAACAAAATTCATGATATTTAATTAATCTCCTTGTGTAACATTTAAACTAGTACAAAAAATGAAAAATTGACATTATTCATGTCTTCAAAGTGTGGAAGCTACAGGTGGAAGAAAATTTCACCTTTTACTCATCACCATTACCAAATATTCCCCTATCCCCATTTCAATAAATTCCGACCATACCTTGATTCCATCTTCCATTTTTCTATGAACATTTAGTAATGTGGCAACAATACTATCAAATACATTTTCTGCTACATGCATGACATCAAAAAATTATCTAACATATAAACAATTCCAATACGATAATTCAATTAAAATTAATCTCTTCTTCCAACCTGATTTTGTATGGTTTTTCAAAAATGCATTACCGAATACATTCTCAATATTATTTACTTTATTGTATAGTTGATAAGTCATTACTAGAGCCAATGTTGTACCTTGTCTGATATTCCCATTGAATGATGTCATCTGGAATCTGAATTTATATCATTGAGGTAAAAATTTATGATTTCATAAAAACACAGTCTTTGAATAATTTTTCACCCAAAATGAATATTGATACATGTGTTTCATGCATATATTTTTGAGTATTTTTTGTATATTGAATTGCGTATTTAAATGATAAATCATGCCAATTTTGGATCAAAATGACTAGTTTTATGTTTTGTGGAAGTAAATAACATATTTGTGAAAAAGTAATGAAAAGGAGAGTAAATATGAGATGAACACCACTTCACAGAGTAAGCAAAGTGAAACGACAAAACAATGGATTTTATAGATGAAGAGGGGCTAGAAAACTAAATAAAAATTGATTTGATGTTGTGTACCACAATTAAACATCATGACTATTTAAAGTGAAATAGATCTGCACCATTGACTTTATAACTTGTATACATTTTGTGAACATCAAGTACACATTGTGTACCACCAGTTCACAATGTGATGGAAGTCAAACCGGGGTTTGATGTTTCCGCAGATTCAACGTGGTGGAAGAAAAACTTGATATGAAGTACATGTCATGTACCCCTGGTACATGTACTATAGGTGTCTATTTTTAGAAAAAAAAACAATCAACTCAGACTGTGGGATTAGATAGAAAAAAAATATAAATATAGTCATATTCTGACCTTTTGAAGAACTATGGGACCCAAAGATGCAAGTATGACACCAACAAACAATGGGGTGATGATCTGGGCCCCTCTTTGTCACTTTTCTTCTTTGGGTACCCATAACACTCACTCTCATCATGAGTGAGTACTCCATTAGTTCCTGGTGACATGGATTTAGGGGCATGTGTGGTGAGGGATGATTTATTTTTCATTTTTCATGTTTTTTCTTGATGAAAAAATCATTTTCAGTTCCAATCTTCTTCTTATAAAATTTATATGACCATTACTTGTGATTTCAGGTTGTTTACTATTATTTCATCAATTTAGGGAAATCATAGGTTATGTTTGGTGGTGGTATTCTCGTATTTATGTAATGAATAGTAGCACGTCGGCTTGGTGTCGAGAAGGGAGTGATTCCCTTTATTTACCTAGGGCTGCCGCTTTTCTAGGGCATGGTTAAAAGGTTCCATTTAGAAAATATCACTCTGAAGATCACAAATCAGTTAGAAAATTGGAAGGATAAAAATATGTCTCAAGTAGGGAGGATATGTTTGGTCAACTCAACGGTCACTTCGATGTTTTTTTATTCCTCTTCCTTGTATAGATGGCCCATGGCCCTGATTAAGGAGCTAAATAGAATGATTAGAATTTTCATTTGGACTGGCTCGGTTCATGAGAGGAAGCTGGTCACTGTGGCATGGAAATATTGAATGAAACCTTCTCATATGGGTGGATTAGGTGTCAAAGATATCAGATTATTCAATTATACTTTATTCAGAAAGTTCACTTGGAACTTAATTTCGAAATCCGATGATGTCATGGACTACCTTTGAACCAGGTTCATCGAAAATCTTTACAATGGGTACTCTAACTATCTATGTTCATCTGTTTTGTATGCCATTAAAAGGTTTATACTGACCTTATGGCTCACTCGAAATGGATTGTTTGCAAGCAGTCCCCTCTTAACCTTTGGACAAGTCCGTGGCTGTATCGAAAACTTTGTGATGATGCTGTTATTCCTACTCCCTTAAGAGAGACTTCCATTGCTGATTTCTAGGGAAATTCAACAATTATTAACATGATTCTGAATCATGTTGGAACAAAAATAGCACGATACTGCTACTATGATTATGACACATTGGTATGGATACAGATTCATAATGGCATGTTTAATATAAGGGAGGGCTACAGATTACTGTGTGGTTCTTCCCTGGATCCTCCATCTTGGGTCATGGATTTTTATAAGCCCTTCATTCCCCTGGCCATAGCATTGCTCATAGGGAATATTTGGAAAAAAAGGCTTCCTTTACAGGCCATGTTGCAATGGTCTGGACTCTATCTGGCTGTTGTTTTCATGCTTTTCCTACAAGCAGAAGAAACTCCTTATCAAGTGTTTGTTTCATGAAAGTTCACTTCTAGATTATAGTTCTATGTGTAGGGGATTTTTCACTTGTGCATCCCCTCAATTCCGATTGAAGGACTGAAGAAATTCATATGAAGGATTGACTGTAGTACGCAGGTCCGATCTCTCCTATTAACAGTCCTGGCCAGCCTACTGTCTTCCATTTGGAATGCAAGAAATGATGCAATTTTCAGCAGCACTACTTCCTCATTCCATGCTGCTGTTCTAGCGATCCATTTTGCAATTCGGGCTGCTTCTAACATCCAAACCAATACCATGAAGAATGATGTTTCTGACCTTTTTTTGTTGAGGTCTCTTGGTGTCAATGGCTGGGCAAAGAAGCTGATGATGATGAAACATGTTTGCTGGATTCCACCCATCTCTTGACGGTTTAAGGTCAATGTTGACAGGGCGGTTGCTATCATGTCAGGTCCCTCTGGATGTGGTGGTGTCTTCCGAACTCACAGGGGGTTCGTTAAAGGATTCTTCTTCCACTAAATTGGAAATTCATTTTTCTTTTGAAGCGTAGAATTGCGCCATGATAAAGGCTATCAAGTGTGATGTCTGGTATGACTGGAGTGATCTATGGCTTGAGTCTGAAATGTCTGTTGTTGTTAAAATCCTTTGGGATCGGTCCAGGAATGTGCCATGGAGTATGTTACCAGCTTGGGTGGAATGCCTTCGGCTTGCAGACTCTCTCACTTGAAGTCCTACATGTTTACCATGAGGCCAACAAAGTTGCGGATGCTCTTTCCAAGAAAGCTATTGAAGAGGTGAGCTCCAGCTGGTCCTTTGTGTCACCAGAGTTTTGTAATATATTTTTGAAGGCTGATTGTCGTAGCGAGACTTATACTCACCTTTGTAGACTGCCTCTCTAACTCTGTGCTGTTTTCTTTACTTTTTCTTTAATAAATTTTCTTGGAAGCAAGCGTTACTATCTCCTGAATTTCCTGGTAAATAAATCCATTATCATCGAATTCCTAGTACACAAACCTGAATGTCACTGAACCTATAATTCCGCATCTATTAATTAAAACCACATTACATCCTCCTATTATTTCTCTTTTCTCGAAAATAACCATGAAATTTCAAGTACATTTTTTTAATTAATTTAAAATATATAGATTGTCCCTGTGAGTTTGTCACTCAGCCTTTCCCTATACTACAACTTGAGTTTGGATTGTCTATCTTTTATATATATTTATTTTCAATGCACCATAGGGAAAAAAATCCATTAGGGGATATCAAGTATGTGAATTTTTCAAAAATGGGGCACCAAAAAATTTCAATGATGGTATAGCCTAATAAATATTAGTTATCATGGATGTCATTTATCATTCTATACAGCTTGGCCCTCAAAGTGAATTCTTCACTTCTATGAGCATCGTACATTGTAACTCATATACCCCACATCAATTCCAGATATTCAATCAATATATCCAAACAGACATCAATATAATTAATAGGTTGATTTGGTATAGATATAAGGAGAGCCACAATTATGTATTTTCACTTCATTCATAACCATGGAGGCAAGTTATAATTTACCTACATGAAGATATATTTATTATTATTACTAATCTATTCAACAAAAGAATTTATTACCTCTATAGATAATGCTAGACACAGGTTTCTCATATTATTTTTAATTTTAGGAAACACATAATCAATTACCTTCCCCTTATTAAAATCTACAAGATGATGTAGGTTCCCATATTTAATCCATGTATCTATATGACATGTTAACTATCACATAGTTTCCTAACATCCATATAGTCTTCTAAACCATGAATTTATTTGAATTTACCATAAATATTTTGATGCACTAGATTCAATTTTCTTATATTGGATGGAACCACACTTAAGGAATTTTATTATTGATTCATGGTCCTTATGAAACAATATTCAATAATTTGGAAAAGCATGAATTTTTTAGAGATCATTCCCCTTAAACATAACATTTGTTTAGAATATAATGTTTTGGAATGGTACATCATTTTGTTCTGATAGCATATTATTACAGGGACAAAGTAGTTATGTAAAGATGGTTCCAATCCATCCACTACTAACTTTATAATTATATAACTTCAATATAACTGGGAATTTTGTGTATTTAGTACAACCAGTATACAATGGTGTCTTAAAACAACTATTTAACTCCTTAAACAATATTGGAAATTCATGAAGGTCATCTTAAATTTCCATTGTTATTTCTTCCATGTAGTATCAATCATCATTTAAAATGTTATTCATATTAAAAGATTCATAAATCGTAGTATCATCCCAATCGGTGTCCACGTTCTGCTTTCCCCGTGTTTAGTCAATCTATTATAGCTTTGATTTGTTCCATGGAAAATCAAATGTTTTTCTAACTCTTCTAAAATTATTTTTCATGAATAACAACCAAGTCATCATGAACAGAGAATTTTAGATGGTTCGTCTGCATGATCTCTTGTAAACTTAATGGACTCTATAACTCCATCTTCATACTCATTAGTCAAATGATTAGCATGAAACCATTTTAGATTCATATCAGTCCTACTAGGTTCATAAAAGTTTAAATTTTTACAGTAAATAAATAAATACAAAAAATATATTCATTATCAATGGTGAATGTTATAGAAAACTATAATAAGGAATCCTCAGCGTTTGATTATTTCAAATAATTTCAGTGTATTGAAGAAAATATGTAATTGGATTTAAATATAGAATTACTTTACTATGGAAGGTGTTATATTAGGATTTATTTTATAAGTGAATGTTATAGAAAACTCATCATCATCACCTCATATCCTGAAAATTTATCATTGCATGTTTTTTTAAAAAAATCCTTGATCTCCTTTAGACATGCACCTAGGTTACTTGAAATACTCTAAGTAGCATTCCTTTGTTGAACGACTAATGCTTAGAGTAATACAAGAAACAAAAAAGATATATGGGATGAGTTTTAAGCATCAAATTTCAATAATGGCTGTTTGGGAGATAAAGGTGATGAGGTTGATATTTTTCTATAAAAGATATATCAGATGAGTCAAATGTAAGAAATTCCAATTATTTCTAATATACAGAATTTGATAACATACATTCTATTTTTTTGGAACCAGTGTTGTAGAAACCTATTGAATTATTACATTTAAAATAAATGGTATATCAAATATTTGAAAACAACTGAAGACTCTTTGGTTGTCATATCACCACATCGACCCATCCAAGGAATTCTTGGGAGGTTTTCACATTATATCTACCCATCTAAAAGATTATAGGGAGGCCATCTAACACACATTGACAGATCCTTGAGATTATAGGGCGGTCCATAAATAACTTTTCATAAATAAATAATACACGTCCACAAGATATATCACAAATAAGGTAGAAAACTATACAAAACAATGAACAGTATATACCATACATAATTAAACATATATATACATATAACCTGGATTTTAAAATACAAAAAATTACAAATAAAATTCACATTTAAACAGAATTTTTAATCAAAATAAATAAAATCTCTTCCTAATTTGGAAATACAAAACCATAATTTGTGAATAAATAATTACAAAATCACCCTTACATTATAAGTTTTTTAAAAAAACACACAAACACACACACATATATATATATATATATTCCCTATGGTATAACTCGATTGGTAGCAACTCTATGGGGTCTCTGTGAGGTATCAGGTACATGTCTCACAGAGTTATTCACTATTGTTGTAAAGTTGGATTTTCGTTGTATTTATCCACCACCCAAAACTATTGTAATTATATATATAGAGTAAAAATAAATTGATAAAAATATATATAACACTTATAGTAGAATATCACAACATACTAAAATAAATATAACCCCATACTAATTTTCAAGTAAGAAGATTTATTTTTTGGGGATGACCTTAAATATTTTGTGTGTGTGTTTAATTTAGCTATTTTTTGATTGCAATAAGAATTTATTTAGAAAGAAAACAATCCTATCAAATAGGGTAAAATATTGAATGACTGTTTACCTTTGTGAGAGGACTTGTGGGAATATCTTTCTAAATGGAGAATCTAACCATTCCAACTATCTAAGTCCAATTGATGATGTGAATTTATTTTACTAAAGGTTTCGTATCATCTGTTAAAGAATTGTTGACATAATTAAAATTGATATGTATTGAGAGGCTTTCCTTATATAAAAAGCTAAAGAGTATTGATTTTTGAAACAATTTGAAAGGGAAAATCATTAAAGGATGTCATAAGATGGTGGAAATTCAGCACAACAACCATCTTTAGTAGAAATATTTTTATTTTTCTGGAACCATGATACATAATTCCACTCAATGTAATATTTACATGAACAAATATATAGACTAATTTTCCATAATGACTAATTTGATGATTATTAAAAAAATAAATTAGATGTGGAGGAAATGTTTAATATGTTTATATGAATAGTTTATAATGAAGTGGAGATGTTAATCAATTGTTTCAAATCTAACATTGAGAATTAATTCACCATAGGTGATTTTCTAAGAATTCAAAAGAGAAAACAAATAAATATTGTGAAGAAATATGGGGTACAAATGTAGAAAAATAATAAATTGATTCAAAATGTAAATTTAGAAAAACTAAAACAGGATATCAAAAAAAATCAAATATAAGACCATAAATGAATCATTTTATTCATAATCTAAAAGAAACACAGTATACAAGGACCATACCAAAAACAACTCATCACATCATCAAACAATAAATCAAAAATGAATAAAAAAATACACAATAAAAATTTAAATTCCTACCTCTCTTGGTTGAAGAAAACCATCTTTGGAAACCCTTACTGCAACTTAACACTAGATGTTCGATGATTTTCAAGAAAGTTGAGACGATCGAGTGGTGTTATTCAAGATTCGATTAACTGAGGAAGGGCACCAATACTGGGTGGCTTCTACAGAATGATTTTGATATCACAATGAGTTCGAAAATGGTTAGGATTTCATAAATAGGTCAGGATTAGTGCTTACAAATAAGAATTGATAATAGGTCCTTTTATTAGCGCTTAACTAATAGGCACTGATAAAAGAAAAATTCATCAGTTATTTTATAGTGCTGATAAAGGTAGGTCTTTATCATCACAAATAAGCAATGATAATATTCATATTTTTCATCTATAATGTTTTAGCCCTAATAAACATTAATTTTATCATTTCTATTTTTTCGAAATGATAAATCATCATCTCTATCAGCATAAAAAAAGAGATGATTATGACCTTCCTTTGTCAGCGCTTATTAATTAGGTGCTGATAATGGATTTATAATTATAATTATAAGTAGAAAATAGTAAATATATATATACATACATAATTAATATATATAAATATAAATATAGTAAAGATATTCCTTTTAAAATAAATTAAATATAATTTTATACCTTTTTATTTATAATAATAAAAATATCTCTAAAAATTAGTATTAATATGAAATTTTATGTACATGAATGTATATATGTTAAATTTTTCTGAAATTGAATAAATTAAAAATAAGTACACTTTAACAATATTGAAAATTGGATATGTTTTGTGAGTGTGCATTTCATATAAAAATGCATTAATTACATATATGTGAAATAAATATATAACATTTTGATCAATGTTAAATTGAAAAGTCAATAAATGCATTCAATTATATGTCCATTACATTATGAAATGTGTTAATATTTTTTATTCGTATTAATTTTTAATTATATACCATTACTCACTAAATATATAACTGTTTAATGTAAATCAAAAAAAATATTTTTTAATATATAAATCATGTTTATATAAATTATTATATATATCTATATATTTAATTTATACAATTTGTAAACATTAATTATCATTATTATCTATTGAATAATATGAGAAATATTTAATAATGTGTAATCAATTTATTCATTTTTATAAATAAATATTTAATAAATAATTTTTTTCATTTTTTAATAAAATCAGTTTTTATTTTAAAATAATTTATTTATTTCATTTTATTTATTTGTACCTTTATGAGTTCCAAAAAATCAGTCATAAAATATAACTTGTTCAGAGCTAAAAATAAAGTGATGATAAAGGTTTCATTTATTAGTTCTAAAACAAGCCCTTATGAAAGTTTAAATTTATCATCTCTTTCTTTTGGACGGAAGAAGATTCCATTTATCAGTGTTTTTTTGTAGTTATTTTAAATACCAGCATTGTTAAACACCAGTTTTATTGTAGTGAATATATATTTAAATGAAAAATGTACATAGTAAAATAAATGGGTGTTATAGTTAGCACACTAAAACATTTGGATATTAGCTAAACATGCTTGGAGTGGTCTTGTTAAGTAATATAAAAAACTTATGTTTACTCATTCAAGAGTCTGTAACAATTTCCAATATTCAAAGAAATATATATAGGGAACTAAACATACCTTTTAAGTCTAATATTATAAACCTTTACAGTTAGTACACATGGTTCTTTTTGGAACGACAAATATTATTATTATTATAGGAACCAAAAATGTGTATGCCTTAGTTAATGATTGTAGTATGTTTACTTATGTTTATTTTATGACACTTATATAAAAATAACACTAGATTTTAAAATTATTTTTGAATTCCTTTGAAATATAAAAAACATATATGTTGTTACTATCATCAATGACCATTATATAGGGTTTATAAATTATTATTCAAAACATGTTTTAATAAAAATCCATTATACCTAATTTCTTGCACCATTAACTCAACAACAAAAAAATGACTTTGAATAATGAAATAGAACAGTCTATGAAATTTCCTAGACTATGGTATATCAATAACGTGGTGGTAATCCTTTTTGGTATATCACTATTAGTATTTCTTATTACAATATAAATCATGTTTTACACCACTTAAGTTTTAATAAAACACCATATGAATTATGAAAGAGAAAGAATAAAAAACATCATCACATTAGTGTTTTATATGTAAAGTGTTCAAATTAAATACTAAATATAATATTCATATATTTGATTTGATATTTATTGAACATATTATTATCAAGTTCACTAACACAAATATGGATTATTATGTTTTAACAAACATGAACTTTCTATTTTGTAAAAACTAATTTTTTTTATGACTTCAATCCTTTTGTTAAGATAAAATGTATTTATTTTAAAAATTATAAAGATTTTTTTTGAAAACTCATAATTTTTTATTCTAAAAGTTGTACCATATTAAGAGGAGCTTATATTTTCATAATCTAGTCTAATGTAATATACTAACCATGTAGATGTAGAAAAATAATCTTTTTTTATTGAGAAACTAGATGGCCTTAGAAGAACATCCAAATTATAATACCATTGGTGATAGAGATCATTCTGTTAGAAAAAAATTCTTTATGAAATGAATGAGAGTTTAATAGAATGTGTTTTCAATAATCATGAATCCGAGTAAAATTTTAATTCTTACATTGGGGTCCTCATGAGTGGTAAATGTCCATTTTCACCTAGAATAAGATCTCAAATGATTTTTCTAACCCCTCCATTTGTCACATAATAGTGATTTTATCCAATGATGAGAGTTTTTTTGGAATTATGAAATGTTAATTTTTTGGATGAACATTTAATATTTAAATAGTTAAACAAAAAATTGTTCACATGGGTTCATAGAGACATATTTTGAAGAAAGCATGGAATTGGGATTCAGAATCTATGGTTGAGTATTGAACATGGTGTTTTGGTTAGGTGAGTTATAAGCCTTATTTGAAATCTGAGAATTGATATAGATATAATATAGGTATTTAAATAAATATATATATATATGTAAATTAAAAATAAATTATGAAACCCTCCCCCCCATTTGGGGGATTTTTGAGTATTTCAAGATGGGTAGATCTTATCCCTTATACACATTTTTCATCATGATGGGGAACATGAAAGGGGATTCACCCAAACACTATCCACGAGAAATATTGAGATCAAATCAAGGTGAATGAGATTCCAATAGTGTTTTTGGACCAAATGCTTCAGTATTTTCTCTATTAGGTAGTTTGGTTTTTAAGTTTTATTCCAAGATACATATAGATTGGACTTTTGTATGTTTGAGTTCCCTTTTATCGCTTCTAATCATCCCATGGGTGTTAATCTATGCTCAATCTAGGAAAATGATGGTTTTTGGAGGTTCAAAATGTTTTCCCCTTAATAAATATTGACTATACGACTTGTTGGTTGAGGAACACATTCCATGTGTTATACCCATTTAAGTAAGATGTGGTCTCAATAATTACATGTCATTTACTTGGATTGAAATATTTTTAGTGTTACTTATTTATCTATATATGTTCATGGGAGGATAAACCCCTTGGAACTACACGCCATTTACATGGCGTACATGATGTGTAGTGTTAAATTGTCATATGACTGAGTACTTAGCGAGATGGAATTTTGGGACTAATCATCTTCTTTTATAAGTAAACAGAATATAGTGGGACCTAGATGTGGGGACAGGTACATTGGAAGACACCCCTTGTAAGAGGGTATTTCTATGTGGAAGCAAATGAAAAAAACCCTACATATTGTTTAGTTATGTTGTAGTACACAACTAATTCACATGTATGTTGTACTCATATAGTAGTATGGAGCTATATCCTAGGTTTACCATGGCCACGTAGATGTACTTGTCCAGGTGGAATATTTTTGAGCAAACACTATGTGCTACTCCTTTATAACCATATCAAGGGTTTTGGGTGATTTTTCACCAAAAATTGTAAATGGGACATAAGAGGAGTCCATTTTGAATTTTTCCATGTAAAATTTAATATTACAGTTCTTGGGGTTGTTTTTGAGGACTTCTAAGAGGTAGTTCGGGGAGAGTGAGTTATGAGAGAGATGTTTTCATCCATAAATTAATTTCATCTATCTTTTAATAGTGATTCATGAGATGAAACCTATTTAATGTTCATGAGAATAATTTTAGGATGTACATGAGTTCATTAGTGACATGGATTCTTTATGGAATGTGATTTTCCAAGGTCATTAGGACTAAGTTGTGACCAATGTTGGTGGATTGGTTGGAAGTATGATACAACCTATTTTTACATTTAAATTCGTTGGGATTGAATCAATATTACTCATGTGTATTAACTTAATTTGAGTCTTGTGATGTCATGGGATTCTAGAGACTAGTTTATGGGATGTGTGGAATCCAGGAGACATGCATCGAACTATGATTTCGGTCATTAATAAGAATTGGGTGAGGGATGTCTCCATTTTTTTCTAACCTAGAGGATGTAATGTGTATTAATCCACCTTTTTACTAAATATATGGACCATGGGATTAAGGCCTCTGTTTATGTGTTGATTTAGGTGTCCATGTGGGTGATCTATTAATAGGACAACCATGATCGAGTGTATGTGTTTGTCTAGTATTGGTTATGGGTGTTACCTCAGGACCCGAGTTGATGTATGTGAGGATAGGAATTGGATGTTGATGATGGAAATGGGCAGTTTTTTATCACATGATATGTTTTCGTTAGTTTATTATGGGGCTTGGTTAACACATGTGGAGCTATTTTCATATGAATGGAATTCCATATTTTATAACATTGTTCAATTGTTTTGGACTACAATAGTTGAGGGTGAGATATAGATGACAATTTACAAGTATGGTTTTGGATGTCAGACATGAAATTCCACATATGTGATTAACAATGATATATGGATGCTTCATATCAATACCCATTATATGTTTATGGTTTGGGTGACACATCATGATTAGAGGAAAGTTTATTTTGATATATTTTAATATGGTGAATGTGATGTCCCACATATGTTGTTATATACTGGGATGAATCTCTAGTCATGGGTAGTATATCTCATGTATTTTATGTCAGATTGATCCTCTAAGCACGTATAATATTCTTTATGGTTTAAAACACATATTGATTTTCATGGAAACAGTGGAATTCCAGGTGGAATGGGATAGTAGAGAGAAACTATACTTCCATGATTAGATTCTAGACTAATTCTCCCTGAATGAATAATAGACTATTTGGATTATGTGTCAAACTGAGGCTCTGGATACTAATAGAGAACTTATGGTTGAGGTTCTATGTTGATTCTATAGGTACTGCTATATTGAGATATGCGTTAGATGTTAGACTGATTATATGGGTTTTGGAAGTACTTTAGGATGGTATGAGTACCTTGGACTGATGTGTCTATGTACAATGGTAGGTATAATGAGTAAATTCATGAGGATTTATTAGGTATACCTTGAGTATTGTTCCTAAAATATTATTATGATGAATTTTCATTGAGAAGTGATCCAAGACAAACCCAGTGTTGTCCTAAGTAGGTTTGGTCATTCAGATCAATAGACACAAGTATTGATGATGGTTTTATGTTTTTATTTTATTCATATTTTTGATAGGCCAAGAATATTTCATGAGTATGTACTTATGAAAATAGTTTATATTTTGTGTGGCATATATTGATTTATTTCTCACCCCCTATATGTTAATCTCAGTGTTTGGACCATATGTCTACATCTGGTTTGTGAAAATATGCATGACCAATTGCGAGGAGGCCCAAGATTAAATGAATGATTAGTTTGGTCATTTGGAGTCTGATGATTAGTATAGTGATTCTCAACAGAGTATTAGAGACTGGTTATGTGATATGTCTTTCAGTTGATAGTATAATATAATGTATTTATTTTTATATTGTTTATTTTTTATATGTGATCATCACAGTGGGTGATCAATGTTATAGGTAGGTAATTTTTATTTAGAAATTTAATATATTTCATTTAATTACAACATGATTCATCTTTAGTTTATTTAATCTTTACACATTCTTTGATGTTTGTAAAGATTTCTTATTTTCTTTTGGTTATACACTCAAATATGGGGATATAGTCTCCTCACAGTTCCACTTTATGACATTGTTAATTGTATGGACCCTCTACTACATGAGGATGCTTGATTAATATCTTGTAGAGGGATTGAGTTGGGAATGAGTTTAGTGGAATGTGGTCTGGGAAATTACAAATTAATATCAGATTATATACATTCCTTTGCAATTACTACTTTAGGTTTGGAATAATGGAGGCACATGAATGTGTCAGAGCCTATGAGGGATATAAGCCGGTGCAGCGTAAAGAATTATTTTCGTGCGAATTCTGGGTTACCAGGGTAGAGATTTATATTCTATTTGTGATATTACTATTTTATATGATTATTTCCTTGGGTGACACACATGTGGTCTATATTTTTTGAATTGGTATGGATTTATATCCCTTGTAAAATTAGTCTGTGTTTTTAATTTTGATTATTCACTTGTAGAGGAAAGAAGTGTCAAATGAATCTTGGTAGGAATGTTGGATACAAGTGTTTTAGGCCTTCTTTTTATGATTTTCCTAATAATATTGGATTAATTATTTATCGTGTCAAAAATTTCACATACTTCGTCTTACCATATAAGTACTTGGTGTAATTCTACTAAGATTGGAAAAATTATATATAGACCTCCTAGGATGGGTATACATGTTATAAGTATATGAACATGGGACCTCTTATAGGTCGTTGTTGTTTGAGATTAGTTGTGCGGATAAGTTCGCTAGGAAATGGTATAATGACAAAATTTCTTAAGAGGAAATATTCCCTAGTTGTGGATGGTTGGTTTGGAAGATGGGATACATTGCATGTGAAACCTTGGATATGGGTGTTTTGACCTGTTTATTCTTGGTAATAATGCAAAGGAAGTATACCGGATTCCATATGAGTTGTTTCATTCTATGAGTTGGCATAGACCATGGTGGGAGGCCATGTGGACTTCTGATATGTGAATCCAGTATTGGGATTTGGTTCTTTGTGTTCCACAAGGTTGAATAATGAGAGAGTTCGATTGAGTTATGTTTGTCTTTGTGTGTGTTAGGTATATGTTGAAATATTGTGACCTTTTAAAATTGATATATAATGTTTGGATCCAAGTTTGAGGTTTGTTAATCATGGATGAATTATTCTGGATAAGGGGAACTTCTGTTCTAGTTATTAATCCATATGATTGGCTTCCAAAGTGGTTGTTTCATTTAGGTGCTTATCCCATGGAATGGATGTGTTGATAGGATGAGCCTAGTTGTTATGATCTATATTAGGATCAAAAGAGGTCCCCAATTTTACATAGTTAGGGATTATGAACGAATTTTTCATGGGGAATGACTCAATGGATATAGAAAAGGTTTTGTGTTTGGGTTTTGGAAAAGCATGTAATAGTTACGTTTTAATTGGATCTTAGACCCCTAATCAGTGGCGATGTTCTCTATTGTTTGGCTTGTGGGTTGGGATTTATAATATAATATTCATGTGAATATTAAATTGAGCAGGCATCCATTAGTAGGATGAGAATCATTGTGGGTGTGATTGGAGGCTTTTGGGCATGGTGACATGTGGACTTTGGTATATAATTATTATGTTAAAAGAATGTATGAATTTATAGTGTTTTTAATTATTGAATTCTTAGAGTGCACCCAATCTTGGGACCAACATTTCCAATAACATAACGTCATCCTATGTATGCTGATATATCATAGGCTATATACCTTGCCATATTTATTTCACATTGGTTGATAAAGGTCCTCATGGGTGGTTTCACCAATGTAGTGGGGTATGCGATGTTGTATGGTGAGAGTGCACCAACATACATCCATGGGTGAGATCTTCATAATAGATCAAATTTTGGAATATATCATGGGTTCCATTTTTATAAGCTGATGTTGGGTGATAGTTTAGATTCTTTTTGTCGCATGGGTGAGAGCGAGATGAACACATCCAGTTCATGGGTTAAACAATTATTGGAAAATAGTTTTTTTATTTTTACATAAATGATGTGATAATACATATACTTCTTTTGTGGGGTTTTTCAGATTATTTGTGGTGGTGTTTACCTTATGAGGTTAGAGTTTAGGATTCAATGGGAACCACATCACATAAGTTGGTGGATTTCTATGGATTTTTTATGATAGGTGTCTCTGATCATGGAATGTGTCTTGGATTAGAATTGTACATGATAGGGTGAATTATATAGTGGGGAGCACCATGATCATGATGATGTGTTTTGGATGATGCTATGAAATCTTTGGAAAACAGGTGTGGCTAGGAACTGTCTTGAGAAATTGTTGACGGTGAAAAGTGGTGTCTTGACCTTTCATGGGTATTATTATTTTTATGTGGAGTTTTTTTTATAGGAACTCAGCTAATGGAATGGTGTAAAATCCACCATGTTTTTCATGTGTTACTGACCATGATGGTTTAGGATGTGTATTTGGATGAACAATAAGGATTCTTAAGGATGATAAGGCTTATAGTCGAGAGGTTTCAAAAGACTATATTTCCCAGGATCTTGAATTTATGTACGAAATTAAGTATTTTACTATTATGTAATTTTAAGAGATAAAATGATATCTTTCCCCTAGAATATCATAATCCTGTAAATTTTTATTCAATTTAAAGGAAGGTACAGGAAAAATCTAATTCTCTAGTCCACATCACTAAGGACAGAGCTAGGAGTCTTCTTAGAAACAACAATAATGTGATGTACACAAGGTGGGTGGGTTACAAAGTCACAAATCAGTTGGCCTTGCAGGTTATTTCTTGTTCAGATGATGATTTCATTCATACAGTGCAAAAAAATAGAGCCCGAGGGGGTCAATCTGGTTAGATTATCATCACATATAATTCTAATTACCACAATATTGGTATTAAAAAGTGGAATTTACTCAATGATAGAAGTTTTGTGCAATTACGAGTTGTTCGAGTTTTAGAGAAATTTTTAGGGTTTTTTAATTAAATATAAAATTATTCACTTGTCTTCCGATGGTGAAATATCTTGAAGAAAGAACAATATTGAGATTATGACATCGTAGATGAGTCCAAAGTGAGGGGTTTTTATTTAGTGATGTGTAAGAACTCTTTAGTTTCGGTACATGAGACAAGTGTTAAAATGGCGTGTAATTAATTAATTAATTAAATTAAGAATAACCCCCCCCCCCCAATTTGGGGGATTCATACACATGGTAGGAGGGGAATGGAGATATAATCTCCTTCATGTGGTATTTAGACTAAGAGGTAATGGGTTATGTGATTCCACTGAACGACATCCATGGAGGTGGTCGAGATAGGATCGAGGTGTAGTGGATTCTTGGAGGGGATTTGGATGCAAAGGTTTGGCATTTTTTCCCTGAGGTTGGATAATATTTTTTTTGAATCCATTGATATATAGTTTTTATGTTTTATAGTTATTTTATGATTTTTAGGGATTATATGGATCTGATATGTGATTAATATAGGGAATATAGGGGTCTTGAGAGGTTCTCAGGGATTTTCCATTAGGAAATCCAGACTGCACGACATGTGGTATGAGGATCCCAGTTCAAATGTTTTTCCCATTTGGTGAAGATAAAGTTTCAAAATTTGAATTCACTTTAAACGGATTACACTTTATATAGTGTTCTATAGACATGTATCCAAGTGCATGGGTATATAGAGCTCTTGGGACTACACATTGTGTACATGGAATAAAAATTGTGCAGTATTGTTTGGCCATGTGGGAATGTACTTGGTAATATGGAAATCTTGGACTACATACCATATAGTATAAGTACACAACATATAGTGGGACATGTTTATGTCTCCAGGTATAAGGGAATAAACCCCATTCAAGGGTTTGATTATCATGTATAAGTACATGACTAGACCCCACATATGACATGGCCATATAGTTGTACATGGATATACCTCATGTATGATGTGACCATGTAGTAGTAGATGGAGAGACCCTAGGTGTAACCATGTCATGTTGAAGTACGTGGATAGGTGGATGATTTTGTAATACATGATGTGTACTCATGATACACTCTATTTATTACACCTTTGTCACCCTTTTGAGGGGTTTGGGTGATTTTGCACCCATGATTTTGAATGTGTCACAATAAGAGTCCATTTTGACTGTTTTTATGAAAAACGTTATAGTAGAGATCTTGTGGAATTTGGAGGATTTCCAAGATTTGATTAGGGTTGATTGATTTATTATAGTGATTTTTACAAAAAAAATAGTGTTTAGATATCTTATGAGAGTGAGAAATGGGATGAGACCTAGGTGTGGGTCATGAGAATGATTATAGAACACAACTTGAGTTCATTGGAGACCACAATTGGTGATTCAAAGGGATTATTCTTGGTTAAGGAGACTACATTATGACTCAAGGTGTCTCATAGGTTAGGTGTATGAGAAAACATAGGGTGACATAGAAATGTTATTGGGATTAAGTCCATCTACCATATAAGGATTTAATACATAGGTGATTTTTTTGGTAATGAGATGCTAGAGACTAGGTTTCATGAGGTATGGCCACCAAGTGATGGGATTTGGCATAAGAATATGGTTATTTCCAAGGATTTGAAGAGTGATACCTCCAATTATGTTCTAATATAGAGGATATAAATTGGGATACCTCCACTTTTGTATTATTTCTAATGATCCCAAGATGGATTCCTTAGTTTACATGTTTTCCCAGAGGGTCGTGTCAATTCTTTATTTAAAGGATGACCCTAAGTGGGTTCATGGTTTTTATTAGTATTGGTTATGGGTGTTTTCTCAAGTCCTATGTTTATTTATGATCTAATTGGGTTGGGATCTTGATGATGGACATTGGTCTTTGGAAGAACCTTGATATGTTTTTGTTGGATTATTACGAACCTTGGATTACTCTTACCTTGTTGTTTTGATATGGATGGAATTATAATTTTGTGAACCTTGGTAAAATTATAGGGGATAACATGGTTGAAATAAAGTAGGACATACATGTCCATATATATGGTTTTTGATGTAATACATGATGATCCTCATCTATGATTGAGAATGTTGGACATGACACTATATTTTTACCAATAATATGTTTATGGTTTTAGTGATGGATTGTTGTTCCACAAACATTTGTTTTTCATAGTTTATTATGGTGGATGTGAAGTTCCACATATGTGGCAAGCTGTTGGGATGATTACCCAATCTTGGATAATACACTATAAGGATTATGTGTTAGACTATATTTGTACACAGAGATAGTATATTTTATGGTTCAGCTTCCAAATTGACTCTCTAGGAAAATATTGTTTACTAAGTGTAATAGTATGGTGGAGTGATGCTCTAAATCAGTGGTTAGATGCTATAATAATGATCGAGACATAGATAACATAATATATGTATAGGTTTTTTAATAATGATCAAGTAACTATAAGTATAATTTTAGTTTAGAAGATGGAATGATACACCACAAACTACTGTCTTTGTATATGGGTTAGATTTCAGATTGATTCTATAATTTTGGTAGTAAATTATCATGGGATGATTACCTAGGACTGATGCTTATAGATAATAAGTTTGGGATAATGATTATGTTTGGTTGTGGATGCATTGGGTATAGATATTGAAAGTTACTTTTGATTCGTATTCATTGATACATTATCATAGACACCCTAACATTGGTTGACCTAGGTATGATCAATTGGAGTATGGAAGTATGGTCAATAATGATCTTGTTTATTTCTTGTTTTAGTTATTTTTTGGATAATATGAGTATATTTCATGAGTATTCACTTATGGATGTAGGTTATATGTTCAGAATCAGGGGTGTCCTATTCATATTTATTTCTCACCTCCTATATGTGCAACTTGATGTGCCTGCATACCTTATGTTTTCTTTCAGCTTGAGTACAAATGCACTATGGATATGGAGAAGGACACGAATTTCATGATTGAGTGGGTTTCTCCATTGGAGTATAATGATTATGTAGTAGATTCTCGATAGGGTACTGGAGACCAGGTATGTGATATATCTCAAAGTTTATAGTAGAATATGATGTATTTATTTTTTATTTTTTTATTTTTATAGATGTGATCGACCTAGTGGGTGATCGAATTTGTATGTATGGATTTTATCTTCATATGTTTACTGTATTTCATTTGATTACAACATGATTTTCTATCAAGTTATTTATTATTTTCACATACTCTGATGTGAATATTGTCTATCTAACTTTGGTTGTGAACTATGATATGGGGGTACAGTCACCGCACAGTTCCACCTTAGTTGTAACACCTGATATTTTAATGAGAAATATTTTGTTTTTATGTCATATAAATCATCAAAAAATTCTTTCACTACACACAACACTAGCTTGGCTTGCTTTACACGCAACCACGTCCTTCCTCGATAGCTGGCTTTGTACGCAATACCGAGTTTCACTAAACAACGATATGCTATTAAAATATTATTAAAAGTAGCCATTATGAATAGTAATAGCCACTTTTTGAAATTTTATAAATTTTATCTCTCAAAATGGACTTCATTTTTGGATTCGGAATATCGAAATTAGCCTAGGGTGAAATTTTCGTATTTTTCTCAAAACTTTCAATTTGTGATGAATAGTGAAAACACTGTGTTACTATTTAAAAACAGAATTTTTATTTAAATAATTATTTATTTTATTTAAATTTATTTTAGGTCAAAACTGATACATAATACCTATATAAGTTCAATTTAATTCATTGGAGTCATTTTATAATAATTTGAGACTTTTTATGAATTCCACTAATTTTCTAGGTTAATATGACATATTATTATAGATTTAATTAACTTTTTTCGAACTAATCATGCTGTTATGATTTTCACAAAACTCATTTACCAAATAGTGCCAAAATTGACATAAAATAGTTTTTAAAACAAATATTATATTATTAATTGTTATTTTAATCATAAAAATCTATGGTTCGGCCAAATGACTTAGATAAGGTTATATATATTAATAAAAAACAACTTGGGGTTCGTTTGGCTTGTTATAGTAAGTTTATTAACATTATAGTGTAGGAAAACAAGAAGACACGATAAAAGTAAAATTATTTAACTTAAAGTTAAATCTAAATGATAAGGTTAAAATAGAAACATAAACATGTCTAAATTCTACTGGATGAGAGTATTTCGACCCATCCCCACATTAGCTTCGAAATAAATCAATTTGCAGCTATTAAAAACCGAATCTGACTTTGTAATAAAATAATATTTTTAGTTTTTCCAAAGGTTCCCCTCTCCTCCCTTATAAAAGGGCACCTCCTCCCTCTCTTCCTCACACCACGTTGAGAATTCATGCTCGACCAACCCCTGACAATTTCTCTTCTCCACTTCCCTAGAAACATCCTAGAGGTTCTGGTCTTCTTCAAAGACCATATTTAGTGCCCAAAGAGGAGGTTAAGAAGAGGCTTTTAAATAAGAGGTAATGTCCGTTACCGATTCTTTCAACTTTATTTCTTCTTCTACTTCTGCTTATTTAGTTGTTTCATTACGAAGTAATAACATAAGTATCACTCATATACTGATATGTTATTATAAGTATGAAACAACCCTATTTCACCTTCTATCCATCCTACAGAAAATGAAATCACCGCACATGCGTACGTACGGAATACAGTGTCCACGTCGTTGTGTAATATGTTTTCCACCACCACCTTACTTGGATGTGTATAATGGGGTAGAGAATAACTATATATGATTATTGTAAAGTGATATTGATTCGGAAATAGTATACATACACTCAAATACAGTTCCACGATCATGGGAACGATATCATCGCTCGTGTGTACATATGGAATACCGTCTCCATGATGTGATGCGACTCGTTCTACATGATCTTAATTGAATAATGATTATATAAATGAATTTAATGAATAAATACGATATATATTACACTAATAACATTCTGGAAATGAGGTATCTATAACCTAAAATGTTGATTAAGAATTTATTCGACAAAACATGCATAAGAACAAAAAATAATAAACACCCGAATAACCAGTAGCAATAAAATATTACTAATAAAGAGCTAAGAATATGACCATATATGGTATCATAACAATGAGTATGATTCTGGAATGAGTCAATGACATTATTTAAATCATTATACATGAGGTTCCGACACTTACGAAGCAAATCAGTCCTAAGGTAAGGGAAAATCTCGCAATCTCATTTTTATCTGAGATTGTGTATACATCAGAATTTACTGGGGAATTTTTATCATCCACATCCATGTTTCCCCAATATGTAATACTATTTTTATCCTACTACAATTGTTTAAATCCAATTTTACCCTTCGATGAGTTTTTAGTAAAATATATGAAAGGAATCTTTTGTTGTTTTTCGTACGAGGTACTTTTTGACTTTTCTGGCTAAAGTACTAGAAGAATGTTTTTTAACTTATACGGCCTCAATGGAATTTTAGAAAATTATTTCCATGAAGCTTCCTTTAATGGTTTTCACGTTTATTTTTAATCATCTTCTTTTAGTTTAAAATTGTATGACATTTTAAAAAAGGAAAAATGTTTTTGAAGTAGAAATTATATTTTCTTCAAGAATGGAGTTCAAGCATTTTATCAAAATTACTTTCCATCTACGATAATAAAGGGTTCTGTTTCTATCCCTATTTTTACATTGATTTGATTATGTTATGATGTAATTATTTTTATGATTTCCTTTTATCTTATGATGGCATGACGTTTAAGAAACCCATTTTTTATTACATGGATTATGCTATGTGTATGATTTATGATTTTGTGGCACACATAAGAATGGTTTCATTATGAAATGGGTGGGACCTATATCACCATCCAATGCATTGGGTAAGGATTTATATCTCATTAGATTGACATGGATGGAATGGCAGGTTAATCTGGTTCAGTGAAATAGGGCTGAAACGAGGAGTGAACTCGGTTCAGAAATGGACTTTGTCTGCTAAGATAGTCTTGGAAATGAGTCTTGACTACTAAGAAATGATTCTCTGTGATTATGTGTGTATGACACAAAGTTTCATGTTTTTAGTTATGATTATTGGGATTACATTTCACTACTATGATTTATCCCATGTTATGAAATTATGATTTCTTTTGTAGGTTAAGATTTCTAAAATGTTATGTTCTTATGAATATGATGTGATTGAATTTTTTTTTGTTTACCCTTACTGAGAATTTGAGCTCACCCTTTTGTTTGTATTCTTTCCCCAGGTCAGGATGAAGGTTATTAAGTAGGATATTCCAAAAGAGACTCTATATATTATGAAATAAATGGGAGACAATGTAGATTCATTATGAACCAGTTGTTTATGTTTCCCAGTTTCTAAAGACACTATACCTATACGGTCCTTTCATGGTTTTGTTATATGTTTTAATAAGCGTGCTTTAATTTTGAAGCAATAACAATGTATGTAAATTATGGGTTGTTATAGTTGGTATCAGAGGAAGGGTATAGTCAACATTTGGGAACTAGGATGTGAAAGCCTTAGTAAGAACCCTAAGGATATATCTAAGCCTAGAACACAATCTTAGTGTTTTAGAAATGGCCATGAATAACCTAAAATCAGACCTTAAGTGTAAAATTTTGTTCTTGATTATGTGGTTTTCTTATTATAATTAGTGTTCCTCACACTATTCTTCTTGGTTTTAGTCAATGGCTGGAACCCGAAAGAACCGTGTTAACGCGGAATGCGATAGGCAATGAAATGATTTTCCCCTTGAGAAACCAAATGTTTTGGGAGCTGGAATAAAAATTCTTGAAGCCATGCTCACACAACTTTCTCAAGATATGAATCATGAAGGAATTCCAAACAACCAAAGGAAGGAGCAAAATTCTGTTGAATCCTTCATGGGGAAGCATCCACCTTCATTCAGTGAGTCTACTGATCCATTAGTTGCTGAACAATGGATCAGTACTACTAAAGAGATATTTTTAGTTCTTCAATTTTCTGAACATGATAAATTTATCTTAGTAGTATATCGTTTGGAAGGTGATGCTGATCAATAGTGGAATCTTATTAAGAATACATGGCAATGGGATGAAATTGAGTCCATGGAATGGGACAAGTTTAAAAACATATTTTTCAATAAGTACTTCCCTCGTATTCTTTGAAAAAATATGGAGAAAGAGTTTCTTGAACTGAAGCAAAAGGATGATGAATCAGTTGGCACCTACGAAGAAAATTTTACAAGACTTGCAAGGTACGCTTCTGGGATTATTATCCAACCTGAGAGTAAGATCGATTGATTCTTTAGTGGCTTAAAACCAAGTCTTTCAAGGGAGTTAATCATAGGGGACTTAAATAGTTATGAGGAAATCGTTCGATGTGCTCTCAAAGTTGAGATGGATATTGGAGTAACCCATCAGTCATATGGATTTGATAAGAAGAGGAAAATGGAATTCAATGGAAAATATAAAGATCACACTGAAAAGAAGATGAGTTTTCCATTATGCTCAAAGTGTGGAAAGAAACATGGAGGGAGTTGTCTTAAAGGGACAAGTAAATGTTTCAAATGTGGAAAGGATGGTCATCAGGAATTTGAATGCCGCAATGATGTGAAGAAGATGTCTAGTGATGCGAATAAAGAAAAGGATACACAGAGTGCACCTCATACACTTCAATGATACAAGTTCATGGAAATGGGGCATTATTTCAATCTATTCCCTAATCCAAGGGTTTTTGATGATGATCGACGTCAACAAACTCTTAAGGATAAAGACAAAGGAATGTTACATGCAATTTCTATCAGTGATGTGGAGTACAATAATGAAGTGGTGAAAGGTACACTTACCATCCACTCTAAAGTAGCAAATGTTTTATTTAATTTTGGATCCACCCACTCTTTTATTTCTGAAGAAATTTCTATGGGTATCATCATATTACCTCAACAATTAGATGTTGAGTTAGCTATGGAAACTCTTAATGGCACAACAGTCGCATAAAAAGTTTATAATTCTTCTCCGATTGAAGTTTGTGGGAAAGTGCTTCCGGAAAATCTTGTGATCCTTCCTATAGTGGAATTTGATGTGATTCTTGGCATGGATTAGCTTTCTTTATATGGAGCTCATATCAATTTCCAAAGAAGGGAAGTCACATTTCATATTCTTGATCAATATATGATCGTCTATCGATGCAAGGATGAACATAACCTTCCAGTGGAAATTTCTTCCATCTTATGGGTCTTGATTCCAATAAATGAATTTTATTTATCTCAAATGGTTGGAGAGAAACTCAAAATTATGAATATTCCCATTGTACGAGAGTTTGATGATGTCTTTCCGGATGAATTTACTGGTCTTCCACCAAATCGTGAAGTTGAGTTTTAAATAGAACTCGCACCGGGTGCTTTACCTATTTCAAAGACACCTTATAGAATGGACCCAATTGAGTTGCATGAATTGAAGAAGCAACTCTAAGAGAATCTTGAAAAGGGATTCATACGCCCTAGTGTGTCACCTTGAGGAGCACTTGTTTTGTTTGTTATGAAGAAAGATGGATTAATGAGACTCTGCATTGATTATCGAGAACTTAACAAGATCACTATCAAGAAAAAATATCCTCTCCCATGCATTGATGACTTATTGGACCAACTAAGCAGAGCTCAATATTTTCCTAGATTGATATCTGTTCATGGTATCATCAATTAAGGGATAAAAGGGAGGATATACCAAAGACAAATTTCCGTACAGGGTATGGACACAATGAATGTATAGTAATGCCATTTGGTCTTACTAATGCCCCTTCTATCTTCATGGATCTAATGAGTAGTGTCTTTAGAGACTATCTTGATCAGTTTGTGGTAGTCTTTATAGATGATATTCTTTTCTATTTAAAGAGCAAGTAAGAACATGAAGATCACTTGAGAATTGTATTGAAGACCCTAAGAAATGAGATGATTTATGCCAAATTTACTAAGTTTGAATTTTGGCTTCAAAAAGTTCCATTTTTGGGTCACATAATCTCAAAAGAGGGGATATCTATGGATCCAGCAAAAACAAGGGTTATTGAAAGATGGTTGAGACCAACAACAGTAACTGAGATCCAAAGATTTCTTGGTTTGGATGGATATTATCGACGTTTTGTGAATGATTTTTCATGATTATTTAATCCACTCACCATGTTGACTCGGAAAGGAGTTAAGTTCGTGTGGACAGAAGAATGTGAAGAGAACTTCAAGGAGTTGAAAAGAAGGTTATCCAGTGCACCTGTACTCACACTTCCTTATAGTGGAGAAAGGTTTTTGATCTACAGTTATGCATCCAAGAAGGTGTTGGGGTGTGTTCTTATGCAAAATGATATGGGGATAACTTATTCCTCATGACAGTTGAAAATCCATGAGAAAAATTACCCAACTTGTGATTTTGAGTTAGTAGCGGAAATCTTTGCATTAAAGATTTGGATGCATTATCTTTATGTTGAAAGGTGTGATATTTATACTGATCACAAAAGTTTGGAGCATATTTTCAAACAAAAGAAGCTGAATATGTTCCAAAGAATATGGTTGGAGCTGATTAAGGATTACGACTACTCAATTCATTATCACCCAGGGAAAGAAAATAAGGTGGCAGATGCATTAATTAGACAAGACCATACTATCTTATCCATGATGAGGATCACAAAAGATCCAATATTTTATGGATTTAAAATGGATGGATCTTGGAATTATAATGGAAGGGGAAAAATCTTATCTTTCTCAAATGAATGTTCAACCATCTATACATGTGAAGATTAAAGAGGCACAGAATGAAGATGTATAGTTACAAAAGAAGGTGAGAAATGATCATGAAGTCAACCTTGATTGTGATGGGATAATAAAGTTCAGGAATCGGGTTTGTGTTCCTCCCATCCCAGAATTAAGGAAGGAGCTATTGGATGGGGCTCATAGTTCTTCATTATCTATTCATACTGGAATCACAAAGATGTATAGGGACCTGAAAGAGTACTTATGGTGGGATAGCATGAAACGAGATGTTGCTGAATATGTCTCTCGATGCTTGGTTTGTCAACAAGTTAAAGCTGAGAGATATAAATCAAAGGACATGTTACAACCATTACCCATACCCGAATGGAAATTGGAAAACATCACTATGGACTTTGTCAATGGACTTCCTAAAACATCCAAAGGCAATAATGCTATTTGGGTCATAGTTGATCATCTTACAAAGTCCGCACACTTCATTGCTATTAGAGATGTTTTCTCTCTAGATCAACTGGCCATGATATATGTAAAGGAAGTTGTAAAATTGAATGGAGTACCACTTTCCATTATATCTGATCGGGATCAGAGGTTTACCTCAAAGTTCTGGAAAAGTCTTCTGCATACTCTAGATATAGAGTTGAGTTTCAGCACTGCTCATCGTCCTCAGACAGACGGTCAGTTTGAGAGGACAATTCTAACTCTAGAATATATGTTGAGAGCTTGCTCTATGGATTTAAAAGGTGGTTGGGATCAACACCTACCTTTGGTGGAATTTTCTTATAATAATAGCTTTCACTCCAGTATTCATATGGCTCCTTATGAAGCTCTGTATGGAAAGAAATGCAAGACTCCAACTTGCTAGGATGAAGTTGGGGAAAGAAAGCTATTAGGAACTGATCTTGTTGATGAGATGGAAGAAAATGTCAGATCTATTCAACAACACATATGAGCAGCTCAGAGTCGACAAAAAAGTTATGCCGACAACCGAAGAAAAGACCTAGAGTTTGAAGTGGGTGATAAAGTGTTCTTACGAATATCTCCGTGGAAGAGAGTAATGAGATTTGGAAAGAAGGGAAAGTTGAGCCCTAGGTATATCAGTCCTTTCGAAATATTGGATCGTTTTGGGAAGGTAGATTACTGATTGGCGCTTCCACTGAATCTCTCTCAAGTTCATGATGTTTTCCATTTATCTCTCCTGAGAAAGTACATACCCGATCCTTCACATGTACTCAGCTCAGAAGTTGTACCACTGGAGAAAAATATTTCTTAAGAAGAACAGCCGATAGAGATTCTAGATTGTAGTGAAAAAGTCCTACAGAACAAGACCACTCGCTTGGTGAATGTTTTATGGAGGAACCACCAATTAGAATAAGCTACATGTGAGCTTGAGGATATGATGAGGGAGAGTTATCCTCATCTGTTTGTTACAAAGTGACGAATTTCTAGGGTGAAATTCATTAATGGGGGGTAGAATGTAACACCCGAGATTTTTATGAGAAATATTTTGTTTTTATGTTATATAAATCATCAAAGGAATATTTCATTACAAACAACACTTGCTTGTATTTCTTTACACACAATCATGGCCTTCCTTGATAGCTTGTGTTTTACGCAATAACGAGTTTCACTAAACAACGATATGCTATTAAAATATTATTAAAACTAGCCGTTATGAATAGTAATACCCACTTTTTTGAATTTGATAAATTTTATATTTCAAAATGGACTTCATTTTTGGATTCAGAATATCGAAATTAGCCTAGGGTGAAATTTTGGTATTTTTCTGAAAACATTCAATTTTTTATGAATAGTGAAAACACTCGGTTACTATTTAAAAACCGAATTTTTATTTAAATAATTATTTATTTTGTTTAAATTTATTTTAGGTCATAATTGATACATAATACCTATATATGTTCAATGTAATTTATTGTATTAATTTTATAATAATTTTAGATATATAAAAACTTTATTGAACTCTTCACCGTCTTTTACCCACCTCCTTTGAGAATTTGCAAATTCACATAAACTTTAATTTTACCACTTCTGTGAGTAAAATTTCGAAACTCCGAGAGACATCGTTAATATCAAGGACTAAAATGTGGTTCAATGAGATGAAAATAATTTTTGTTGAATAGTAACTTTTTACTTTTTTTTACCCCGGTTAAAATTAAATAGGGCAATTAAGGGTAAAAATGATATTATTATTACCCTAAAACATGTCCTAATTCTATTGGATAAGTGTAATTTGACCACAAACAACCTTAGGAATAAAATATGACCATTTAGGCTCACTTGG
This sequence comes from Viscum album, assembly GCA_963277665.1. NCBI lineage: Eukaryota > Viridiplantae > Streptophyta > Magnoliopsida > Santalales > Viscaceae > Viscum > Viscum album. Next base: position 295,530,678 of record OY728139.1, read on the forward strand.
ATTAGATTATGACATTTAATATTATTTTATTTGAAGAATAGTGAAAATAGTGAAAATCAATGTTTAATAACTAAAATATTTTTAATATAGGGTTATACATAAGATAAATTCGACTATAAATATTTATTAGAAATATAAAAATATTTCCTACATAATGGTATTTTATTTATAATTTTTATAAATTAAATAATTTAATTTATTTATGACACAATGATGATGAAGTAATTATCTTATTAATGAAATATTAACATAATTGATGTTATAAATACTATAATAAATGTAATTTAAGACTTTTTATAAATTAAAATAATTTTATAGGTTAATATGACATATTATTATTAATTTAATTAACTTTTTTGGAACTAATCATGTTGTTATGAGTTTCACAAAAATCAATTACCAAATAGTGTCATAATTGACATAAAATAGTTTTTTAAAAAAATATTATATTATTAATTGTTATTTTATTCATAAAAATCTAAGGTTCGGCCAAATGACTTATATAAGGTTATATATAATAATAATAAACAACTTGGGGTTCTTTTGTCTTGTTATAGTAAGTTTATTAACCTTGTAGTGTAAGAACACAAGAAGACACGGTAAAAGAAAAACTATTTAACTTAAAGTTAAATCTAAATGATAAGGTTAAAATAGAAATCTAAACATGTATAAATTCTAATGGATGAGAGGCTTTGGACCCATACCCACCTTAGCTTCGAAAGAAATCAATTGGGAGCTATTAAAAACCGAATATGACTTTATAATAAAATAATATTTTTAGTTTTTCCAAAGGTGCCCCTCTCCTCCCTTATAAAAGGGCACCTCCTCCCTCTCATCCTCACACCACATTGAGCCTTCAAGCTCGGCCAAACCCTGACAATTTCTCTTCTCCACTTCCCTGGAAACATCCTAGAGGTTCTGGTCTTTTTCAAAGACCATCGTTAGCACCCAAAGAGGAGGTTAAGAAGAGGCGCTTCAAAGAAGAGGTAATGTCCGTTACCGATTCTTTCAACTTTATTTCTTCATATACTTATTATTCTTTAGTTGATTCATTATAAAGTAATAACATCAGTATCACTCATATACTAATATGTTATTATATGTATGAAATAACCCAATTTCACCTTCTATCCATCCTACGGAAAATGAAATCACCGCGCGTGCGTACGTACGGAATACCATCTCCACGTCGTGGTGTAATCTGTTTTCCACCACCACCTTACTTGGATGTGTATAATGGTGTAGAGAATAACTATATATGATTATTGTAAAGTGATATTGATTCTAATATTGTATCCATACACTCCAATACAATTCCACGATCATGGGAACGATATCATCGCTCGTGCGTACGTACGGAATACCGTCTCCAAGATGTGATAGGACTCGTTCTACATGATATTCATTGCATAATGATTATATAAATGAATAGAATGAATAAATATGATATATATTACACTAATAACATTCTGGAAATGAGGTATCTATAACCTAAAAAGAAGAATAAGAATTTATTCGACAGAACATGCATAAGAACAAAATGTAATAAACACCCGAATAACAAGTAGCAATGAAATATTACTAATAAGAAGCTAAGAATATGACCATATATGATATCATAACAATGATTATGATTCTGGAATAAGTCAATGACATTATCTAAATCATTATACAGGAGGTTCAGACACTAACGAAGCAAATCAGACCTAAAGTAAGGGAAAATCTCGCAATCTCATTTTTATCCGAGATTGATTATACTTCAGAATTTACTGGGGAATATTTATCGTCCAAATCCATGTTTCCTCAATATGTAATATTATTTCAAACCTACTAAAATTTTTTAAATCCAATTTTACCCTTCTGTGAGTTTTTAGTAAAAGATATGAATGGAATCTTTTGTCACATTTTGTACGAGGTACTTTTTGACTTTTCCGGCTAAAGTATGAGAAGAATGTTTTTTTAACTTATACGGCCTGAATGGAATTTTAGAAAATTATTTCCATGAAGCTTCATTTACAATTTTTCATGTTTATTTTTAATCAAATTCTTTTAATATAAAATTTTATGACATTTTAAGAAAGGAAAAATGTTTTTGAAGTAGAATGGATATTTTCCTCAAGAATGGAGTTCAAGCATTTTATCAAAATTATTTTCCATCTAAGATATTATAGGGTTCGATTTCTATCCCTATTATTAAATTGATTTGATTATGTTATGATGGAATTATTTTTATGATGTCCTTTTATCTTAGGATGGCATGATGTTTAAGAATCCCATTTTTTATTACATGGGTTATGCTATGATGTATGATTTATGATTTTGTGGCACACATAAGAATGGTTTCATTATGAGATGGGTGGGACCTATATCTCCATATAATGCATTGCGTAATGATTTATATCTCATGATATAGACATGGCTGGAATGAATGGTTAATCCGGTTCAGTGAAATAGGACTGAAATGAGGAGTGAAATCGGTTCAGAAATGGACTTTGTCTGCTAAGACAGTATTGGCAATGAGTCTTGACTACTAAGAAATGATTCTCTATGATTATGTGTGTACGCCAAAAAGTTTCATGTTTTATGTTATTATTATTGGGATTACATTTCACTACTATTATTTATCCCATTTTATGATATTATGATTTCTTTTGCAGGTTATGATTTCCAAAATGTTATGTTCTTATGAATATGATGTGATTGAAATTTATTTTGTTTACCCTTACTGAGCATTTGAGCTCACCTTTTTGTATTTTTTCTTTCCCCAAGATAGGAAGAAGGTTATTAAGTAGGATATGCCGAAAGGGACTCTAGATATGATGAAATAAATGGGAAACAATGTAGATTCTTTATGAACCAGTTGTTTATTTTTCCCAGTTTCTAAAGACACTATACCTATACTGTCCTTTCATGGTTTTTTTATATAGTGTAATAAGTGTGCTTAAATTTTGAAGCAATAATAATGTATGTAAAGTATGGGTCGTTATATTAGTCCCCTTTTCAAGTAAAATTCATATAGTGTAATCGGATGTGTGATCATGGTATTGTAGAGATATATCTTGGAGAACCCCTTTAGCAACATTTGGGATTGGTTGTTACACTAATTATTTTGTGTTATTATAATAATTTGAAATTAAAATGGGGGATAATGAATAGGGTGATGAATGTTGGATAGTTTCTATGATATAATATCTTAGTCAATTTGAATGGAACGTGTTTTGGACTTTGGTTAAAATTTTTGATACTATTCTAGGCATATGTTTGAAATGGGTGTTATGAAATAGATTTCCTCTAAATAAAACAATTGGGAAAAATAATTCCAAACTCATTGTTATATTTAATAAATATGAATAGACTACAGATAAGATTTTTCATTTGTAGTTAGACTCAGATTTATTCATATTCTATCAGACTTCATATCGTTTCTATAATTTAATATATTTTAAATAAATCTAAAGATTTCCTCACTAAATGTTTCTTTTTTTAATAAAACCATTACTATATATATCTAGTTTAATTACATGATTTTTGTTCAACCAAGAAACCCTTTATGAATTGTTTTTGAAACTAATGCAATGTGGATTACAGGTGAGTGTGACAGATTAACATAATAACTTTATAGGAATAAAAATATCATAGAGATCAGAATGAACAACTTTTTCCTGATATATGTACAATATAGATTAACATATATTTTATGGTTTTCAAAATGAATCTACTACAAATACTCAAATTAGAACCCCATAATAACTAATTCTTGATTAATCTATACACATAGAATATTGTAATTTTTTTTGAGGAATGATAAAAAGTTTAAATTTATTTATATCTAATCACCTGAACAATACGAACACCTTGTGTAGTGGGTGAGGATTCCTAATAACATGAATTAATCTCATCTTATGGAAGACAGAAAAATATTTGTTTATTCTAAATGAACATTGGAACATGGATTTTTTTATATTTAATATTTATCTAAATAGTTTTTTAAATATATATTTCAGAGTCTTTAGAATATATTGAATGATAAATTTATGAAATTTTCACTTTATTGGTAAATATTTAAACTCTTTGTCTCGAAAGATGAAATATTTAGTTCATATTCCACTTCTGAATCTGAATATGTGAATCATAATGTTCCTTTGAGAAATTATTAGGGATGTTACACACACTTTCTCATTTTTAAATTATTTCATTATCATGATTTTTTATTATATTTTATTGTAACAATTATTTTTCACTACTTAATAACCCAACACATCATTCATGTGATAAAAAAATAGACATAAAACACCACTATCTTTGATATCACATGCTGAAAGGTGATATTTTTCATAAATTAAGAAAAATGAAAAATATCATTATATTTTTACTAAATAGTTACATTTTGAATTAATTCAATTCATTAAATTGAATATAAGTATCATAAGTGTTGAATATTAAATTTCATCTTCTTGTTTTAAACTATTTTGACTTATAAAAACTCCTCAAGAATGTGGGAGGACATTTGATAATTGTAGATAATGTTGTTAACTATTAATATTGGCACTGTATATTTTATACATGAATATTAAATGGAATAAAAAATATATATCTTAATCATATTATTGAAATATTCTATAAAAATATATTTCATTAATTATTCTTCTTGATAGTTATCTTTTGATAGCTACTTTTTATTTCATATGTTTTAATCTGTTGGAAAATCCCCCACTATGATTTCTGAAGTACTCTTATGTATTTTTTGAGTTTACACTTATGTTCTATCTTCATAAATCTATGTATGAATACATTTATACAAAATTATATTCTTATGTATATACCCTTTTATGCATAATATTCCTTGCATTATAAGTTTGTTTCATTTAAGTAGGAACCCTAGTTTGTGTTACTTTTATTCCTTTGATATTTTAGTTGCTTTATTTTCATTATTTATAAAAAAACTGAGAGTTTATATGTTTTCTACCATTGTATATGAGTTTCCATGTTTTCCATAGGGTCTTCATAGAATAAAACAAATGATCTTTGTACCTTTAATTTTTTTCATATTTAATACATATTTTTATTTATGTAATGAAATTATCCTAGTACATATTTCTTAATTATCTTCATTAGAAAAAGATTATCCATCTAATAAATGAAAATTTCAGAGATTTTTATCTCATTTTATTTTATCTTTTGGATATATAAAATTCTTTAAATATTTATGGGTATTAGTGGTTAAAACTCATACCCTTGAAAAGTTTTATCTGAATTTAAAAGATATATGAAACTTAGATAGTTTTTATTTACCTAAAAAAAATCTTATATTTTTACAAGATAGTTTATTTTTCATTTTATCAATTTATTCATTTTATTTCCAAAAGTTTATTTAGGCATGCATACTTATTTTCAAGTGGATAAGGGTAACAATTTCAAAGTAGTGATAGATACTATTTAGAAGAGTTTATTTCTCATAGAGGTGTTAAAATAAATATATTTGTTAGAAATTTTATGCATTTATGGGGGTGAAGGAAAATTATATCATTCTTATGGGAGGTACCCATGAGATAACCATGTAGGATAAGTTTAAGGAGTATTATAGGGAGATTCAATTCATTCATTAATGGGCATGCATCAAGAGGAGTTAAAAGAGAATTATTCTATACATTCATTTTATATTTCAAAGGAATGTATCTTTTAAATAAAATATAATTAGTTTTTACATTTCTTTATCACATTTTAATTTTATATTTTTATTCATATTATCATGTCTTATATTTTTTATTCATTGATTTATGTTTTGAGACTATAAAAAATGGGGGGACAATCTGGTTATTTCCCTAAAAATACATATTTATTATTGGGTGTTTTCAAGAATCATATCAAAAAAAATTTCTTCTCTGACATGATGTTTTTTATGGTCTCTATATATATTTGTTGATGAATGATATGATACTATATCAGGTAAATGCTACATTTGAGAACTATTACAAAAATATACACTTTAAAGAGAACATACATATGAATTTATCTAAATATTAAATTCTAGATTTTGGAATTTACCAAACTAATTACTTTTTTGAATTCACTATATAAAAATTTGAATACTATGTATTTTTGTGTTTTTTCAAACAAAATTGGGTTTTTATACAAAAAATATGATTTTCACAGAAGTACTAATTTATATAACTTTATTGTTATGTTATAATGACCTTTGAACTTATAAAAAACATTAATTAATAATATATTAATTTAAAGAATAACATTATACATTTTGATATATTATTTGAAATTATGAATCCTATAAAAACCATTTTCAGAAACAATTAAAATGTTTTATTAATATAAAAAATATTTTCAATGTTTTAATTAAAGTAATTATTTTCCAGGCTGATTAAATTTTGGATTGAAATGAAAAACAAAAAACATTTTTTTTATAATAAATCAATTTGTTTCATTAATATTTTTACGTAAAATAATTTTATCTTATATATGGATTTAAATCTAAAAAGTTTATTTTCCTAAAAACTATTTTTACATTATTATATATATATATTTAATGAAATTAACTTTTCGCACCTTTAGATATCTTATTAGATAGAATGATTTTAAAAATTGAAACTATAAGTGTCAAATTATGTAAAAGTTAAATCTTAATATTTCTTATTTAAATTAATTACTTAGTATAGAATTTAAATACCCTTCCAATCAAATACAAAAGGGTATATTCTTCACCACTTCAAGAGTCACATTTTACATTAATTCACAAATTAATCTTTATCATTTTACACTTCCCAAAACCATATTCAAGGTTCAAAATCATATGGTCACCATTACATAGGACGAGCCCTTCATTAACTGAGACACACACAAGAAATATTCACATCCCCAATGTGAGTATTATCAACAATATATATTTTATTCTTAATTGTACTACTTATAATTTATTATATGAACACTAGTAAAAGGATTTTATCATTTATATATACTAATTCAACTATATTTATTGTATAAAAATTATTTTTTCATATACCCCATCCATTAAGAAAATCAAAATCTTGGCGCCTACGTTGTGAAGATTACGACCTCCATGCACTGACATGTTTCATTTTCATTCACCAATTTATAAAGTTGGATATAATGATTTCATTAAATGATAAATATTATTTTTATGATATCATTAAGGTTTTTATTTTAAATAATTTAGAACCTATTAAACATGTACTTAATTAATGATCATCATTAATTTAATAGTATAAAATAAGTGTAATAAGAAGATATTATTTTATTCAATTTGTGAAATATTTTTGTATCCATTTTTTCATATTATAATTTCTTATAGTTATGAAATATATCACTAAAAAAACTAAATAATCTCATTATGATTTTGGTATAATGATATTACAAAACAACACCTCTTAATCATTCATTAAATCAGAGTATGTTCATGTTTGGGATAGTTTAAACACCCTATTGAAAAATACATTGAATTTATACCCTAAATTACTAGGGAACATAAATAATATTATAATATGATAATAATTTGTAAATAAAAATATATTTTCATTTCTGGAGATGCTATATTAGTATATTTTTTTATTTAAGAGAACACACTCTGGTAATCAAGAATCACTAAAACATGCCTTTTATCCATTCAATCTTCATGGATATAGATTAAAACACCATTTAATGGGATTTGAATCATCATTTATTATTCACCGTTAAAATTAAAAAAAATGACACAGTAATCATTACAATGTCAAGATGAATTAATACAAACATTTCTCTTTTCAAACTATTAGATACGATAAAAACTATAAACACCTGGTATAGAAAATAGAGAGAATATATGTTGATAATATATATTTATGAATAGTATAAATGAAAATGGATATCACCATTTTTAAGAATTAATTTATTAAAATAGATCTTTTAAGACATTTGAGGCTAAATAACATTTGAGGAAGTCATGAAAAGAAGTAAGGGTTTCCATGTCAATGTCCTATCATTAAGACACATTTTTCATTATGCAAAAAATTTGAATTATATTTTTTATATACTACCTATTTGATATAATATATAATTAAATACATGAATTCATTGTATTTTATGTTCAATTTTAATCCATCTCTTACATGTGGTTATTATTGAATTTCTACCCAATCTATAAGTGTGGTATTTATGTCTCAATTTTTTTAATGGGGACTCATGCTATAATCACCAAATATTTTCTATTGTGAGGTGAATACATTTACATGATAGAATTTTTACCATAATATTAATTAAAATTAATGCATTTGAATGATTTTATTTCTATACCTACCTGAAGTTATTTTTATTAGGTAGTTATAAAAACCATTGTGCATCACAATCATTTCCATGGTGGAAAGGGCATTCCAAATTTTGGAAATGTAAAAGTATATGTAGTTTTCTATAAGAGACAAACCAATATGGATAATGGAATGTGGATACTGTGTTGGAACAAAGTATCCTATGGGTAATCAACCCAGAGAGGGATGGTTTAGGTTTCACTCAACTGTAACTTTGATACATGATGAATGGTTCTTTGACTACACACCATATTAGAAAATTCCACGTAAAAAAATCGGAATATTCACATGCACTTTATAGACAAAGATACAATCTTTTTATTACCATTTCATTGGTCTCATACCAATGAAATATATTGAATCTAATTACATTCTTCTATGTATACCCCAACACATTGAATGTACCCTCAACAGTATATTTCTTGGATAGGGGTACTTTATTTTACACTAATGATACCCCACCACATTCAAGTTGATTAAGGGATTTTATACTAAGCATTACCATTAGTTTATTTATTGAGAAAGTATTTGATTTTGGTATTTCACATTTTATCGATCTCCTATATTTATTTTGTTAGTGGTTTCGGAAGGAATGGTATGAGAGTTCTTGTCAACCCTTATAGTGAATAAATTTGACATAATTAGATGATGGGTGGGGACCATAATTATATCACCCATTAATGAATTGACATGTCTTATGTGATAAAACATGTTGAGTTTTTTATGCCTCTTCCCCTAATATGAATTTTTATTGGCACAAGTATTTGATACTAAATCAGTGATGTATGGTTTTATACATTCTATTTTTACTAGATAAATTATTATTATAATACATGTTTTCATTTAACATATTTAATATATCATGCCATCATATTTAGTTTATTAGGGATTCATGATTTTAATTTATTATTACCATATCAATTATTCTATGTTTATGTTATGTCAGTTTTTTTGTATAGTACTCCTTACTGAGAATCTAATATCACAATTATTTTTTCCTTTCCCCAAGAATCCAATAGCAGGAATATGTATAATATTTAAGGATGTTATGGAAGGGTTAGTCATGATCTGAAAATATAATCATATTATATCTTATGTTTTAATGTCTATTGTATGTATGTATATGGTCTTCCAAGAGTACTAAAGTGTTTGGTCCTTTAGTAAATCTAGTATATAGTACCAATAATGTAATATAACTACAAGCTTTGGTTTTTGTGATTTCATAATGTTATCATTGGTATAAAAATAATTTTAGTAAAAATATTGATGAATATATTTAGATTATTCTTGTAAGATAAAAAATACACAATAAAAATCCCTCAATATTTATAAGGTATTTTCTATAAAATTTACTAGGAATTTTATTTTAGAATTCAGTATCATGATCTAATTATCTATATTCCATGATAGAGTCAAAGTGTATAATGATAAAAAGTAGAACCATATCAGCATACTTAGAAAATGTAGTGATGTTCCCTAAAGAAGGTAAATAAATATGAATATTTCAATGATGAGATCCTAACCATATTAGTGTGTTAACCTTGGTTATAAAAAATAATATATCCCACATAAAGAAAATATATGATTGAAAACATGGTGTAACTATTTTATACCTCTTTATGTGACAAAGTCCACCATTAGTTTTTGTAAGTAATAATCCATTTATAATTGAATGATGGATCCAGTTCCTAGAGAAGATCTTTCCCTCTTTGGGGAGTAGTGAAAAAGATAAAGTGATTACGATGGTCTATAAAATGAAGGGAGATAAATCAAATCATGAGTCCACTTTGAAACCACTCATAGTAGCTCTCCATAATTAAACTTTAGGTAAATTGGATGATTATGAGCGATCAATGGATGTGCACTGTATCCTAAAAAATAGGTTGTAACCGTGTTTTAAGATTTTGTTGATGTTTTTTATGTGAATTAACTGGAAATTCACATGAACATGATGTTCTGTTATCTATTGAACTAATTATTAATGTAATACATATTCATAAAAATCCTTATATAATGGAGCTATGTGAGTTGATTGAGTTAATGTAATAGCTGTAGGAGTTGAGTAAAAATATATTTATACACCTAATAATTTCACCATGGGAATCCACTATTTTATGCATCAAAAAAAGATTGTTCCAGCATATTGTGCATCAATTATATCGATATCAATTCCATCATTTCAAATAATAATTATTCCTTATGGTGAATTAAATACATATTTGATCTACATCAAAGGGAAAAATAATTTTCAAATATTGGTCTTCACTCCAGTTATCATCAGTTTATGGTGAAGAAGGATGATATACTGATGACATCATTTCAAACAAGGTGTGAACATTATGAGTTTTGGGTAATGCATTTTTTATTGACTAATGGCCCATATGTCTTTATGGATCAGATCAATAGAGTATTAAAGTAATATATTGATAAATATGTATTTGTGTTCATTGATGATATGTTGATATAATCTATGTGCGAAGAGAATAATGAATGTTATCCATAAATAATTTTGGATACCCTTAGAAGAATGTAATTATATAGAATGTATAGTAACTGTGAAATTTGGATTAACTAATTTCATTTTATTCTCCATATTTTCTACATGGATGGAACATATATTGACCCTAAAAGAAAAATGAATTCATGTAATGTCCTACACCGATTAGTATAACTTAATTCTGAATTTTTATGGGCCTAGATGGTTAGAATCAGTGATTCATTCCTAATTTTTTCAGTTTTCTGACATGTTAACCAATTTAACATGTAAATTGGTTATATTCACATGATCTAGGGAATGTATGGAATTTGTTTAAGTGTTGAAGAGGAGACCGATTTGTTCACCATTAGTTAAGGAAGGATTTATAAATTTTAGTGATTTATTTAACAAATAACCTGGATATATTATTTTTTAGAAAGATAGTGTGATTTCTGATGCATAAAGTTATTTGAAAATTTATGAACAAAACTATAAAACTCATGAACATGAGTTGGCATACATGAAATTTTCTTTTAAAATATAGAGATACTACCTCTATGGTAAAAATGTGATATTTATATATTTATGGACTAGGATATTTTCAAGTATATATTCTTTTATATAGAGATCTATATGAGGAATATATGTTGGTTGGAACTATAAAAGGAAAATTATTTCATGAAAAACTACCGCCATGGGAAGGAAAAAAAGGTGGCTGATGCATTGAGGACGAGAGACCCAAGAGTTCAAACCCTAGTGAATATTAACAAAAACCCCATATATAATGGTCTTGTAAATATTGAAAAGATTATTTTTTTGGTAAGGGGATCCATCATTACATTTCCATGAAATTGATCAAACATCATTATTATAAGGGATAGAGAATCCCGAACATTATGATGAAAATTATCAAATGATGATTGAATTAGTGAATGATTGAAAATTGGAAGAATTAATCTATATAGATAATGTTGAAATTTGGTTAGTGGTTATGTCTTCTAACCATACTATATTTTAAGATGAAACAGATGAAGCTCAAATTTCTCTAGACACACTGGTAGCATAATGATTTATAATTATTGAAGAGAAATTATCTGTTGGGAAAGAATGATATAAGTAATTGTAGGAAATGTTCCCAATTGTTTAGAATGCTCGAGTGTAACATCAAAAAGACAACATCCAAAGGGTTTCTTGAAAATTAAACCTATATCAGTATATAAGGGGGACATTGTTTCATTTGACTTAGTCATCAAACACCAGAAACTCCAAGGAAGAGTGATGCTATATAGTTATTTGTTTATCATCTTACTATGTTTTCTCACTTATTAACAATAAGAGAAGATCTATCCCTTTATTTGCATTCCTAGATCTATATCAGTGATATATTAAGTCATTTAGGGCCACCACTATATATTTTCTTACCATGAACCTTAATTTACATTGAAATTATATAGGAATTTTCAAATGCCTCTCAACACTAAGATATGTTTAATCAATTCCTATAATCCCCAAACTGATGGGTAGTATAAAAAAAATTCAATACATTGGATGACATAATTAGATCAAGTATTATTTAATTCTATGAAATTTGGGATTTTTAAATACATTAAGTGTAGTTTTCATTCAATTACATCATCCATTAGAGTATCTAATTTTCACAATGCGAATGATTTTCTAGGAAGAGGTATCATATCCCAACTTGTTATGAAGAAGTTAGAGAAAAGATGATAGTTTTCCAAGATATTGTAGAGGAGATAAGAGTAAAAGTTATGAACATTTAGGACCACATTAACATATCCCATTGTATAAAAACGTTATGTTGATAATAGATGTAATGAAAGAATATTATAATTTGGGGATCATGTATTGTTGAAGGTTTCAACATATTGTGTAGTCATATTATTTAGTAAAAAGAGAATGTTAATACCTAGGTGATTTTTTTTTATAAATATTATGAATAAATAGGGATTTTGTTTAATGATTTTTTATGCCTCCCAGTATGATTGATGTACAAGTCATCTTTTGAATGGTGATATCATGGGAACTTTAAAATGATATGTGATTGTTGGTTACTTAGGTGCAGCATAGTGGCTGACCAAAGTCGTCTCTCAAAGGGGGAAGTAAATTTAAAAACATATTAAAGGTATTTTGAAAGTAAAATTAAATTCAATAACAAAAGTAATTAAAATTATGGGGTTTTTTATAGTTTATAAATCAATAATAAGTTTTCAGGAAGAAGATTGTATTTTTGTTTTGTTTTTAGTTATGAAATGAAGTTTGATTAAAATTACACAACAAGAAAATGTTTTTTTAATATTCAAAATGAATAATAGATCTAAATATACCTCTTCACTAAATTATTTTTCATTATAATTTAAATTTACATAAACTTACTTATAATGCTCTAATTTTTAACCCTCAAAACCTATGAGAGTTAACTTAACCACAAAGATGCAATTACTTAAACCATAGGCTAGCTTCAGAACATGCAATCGCAACACCCTACTTTTATTGATGTTATTTGGTTAGCTTATGGTCAATGGTTAATTAGAGAACATATCAACTATGGATATAAGGATTAATTGATTTTAGGTATTATATTTTAACTCCACAAATTTATCATGTGTGGTCTTTTATTGCCGATTAAGATCACACTCTCACAATTTACACAACTTCCGACCTCACATGTTTTTGTGTCAATTGTTCAATTGCTTACATAGTTTAATTTAAATTAAAACCTAAATTAATAGTTCATATAATGTGAATTTATATAGATAATTTACTCAAAATAAATTAATGAAGAATTTTAGACATGGATCGATTACTAAAAATAACTTCTTTCCCTAGCTGGAGTAGTCATCGTGGAAACGATTTGCATGTGAAAATGTTTAGAAAGTGTAGAACCCAATCACATTTCTACTATTGATTATAGACCAATTAATAAGATTAAGAAAAGAATATATTTGAACATAATAGAATAAAATAGTAGAAATAAAATAAGAACAAAGATGTTTATTATGAAAACACAAACATTATAACATGAGAAAGAAGAAGAGGGCTTCGATGAAGGGATCCTTGATTCAAGAGATACCCTTATTTAATTACTTAGATAATTAGATTGGAACCTATTGTCATCTCCCCAAAACATAATAATTCACATAAAATCCCCTTTAAATAATAAAAATAACAATTTATAGAGTGGATGGGAGGCTAGGTTACAAGTTGTTTCAAGTGTGAATGGGGAAATTCGGCCAAATATTTTAAGCTAAATTTCAGCACCCATTTGACAACCAAAACCCGTGAACCAGCTCACCATCTAGGAGGATGATTTTTGAGAAATTTTGTTTCCAAACTCTGCTCCAACATTGATCCCAATCCAAGATATTATGTTTGAGTTATGGCCCAAATACAGAACCCAATTCTAATCTAGCGATTCCAGCCCAACTTTGCCTTCATGGCCCATTTTCACCAACCAAATGCATGATTTAGCTCTACTGTTCTAAATGATAGCTGGAGACCATTACGTTAGAAACATATTTAAATAATTTTAAGTTCAAATAATATATATGAAAATATTTATGTCCAAAATGCTACATTGAATTTTAAAGTGTAAAACCAAATTTTTCTTCAAATTTTCAAATGAATGATCTAATCCCAAATATTCCATAAATGAACACACTTACAAAAATTTGTTGAAATTATATAATTTATTATCAATAAAATATTCAATAAAATGTTTTTTAACAACTCCCCCACACATAACCTTGTGAACTCTTTGGAAAAACCTCATACCATATATTCAAAAAAAATTGTGACAAGATATGCATGTTCATATTTCTCAATCCAAAGTAGAAATATAAGAAAAGTAAGAATCCCAGAAAGAGTCAATATCAATAAATTTTGAAGTAAGTGTCTCATAAATTGGGTAAAAAATCTAGTGAGATATATAACACTAATCATAGTGAAACAAGTCATGGGTCTACCATGCTACCAATTCTCCACGCGTGTGTGTGCCAACCATTCCAACCTCATAAATCCACCCATTATGAAGTATATTTAGGTCATTTAAAACAATTCTTCTTACTTGGATTAATTCACTAAACCTGTTATGTATTCCATTGCAATATAATTTCAAGACCCACTCACTTAAGTATTCCCTAATGTCAAACCTTAGGCTCCCAACATAGATATCCCCATATGTTGTACATTCCATTGCTCCCCTAATTTATTATTATTAGTATTATTTTGTTTTTTCTATTGTACTTGGAAAACATCTAAAACTCAACTCTCCACCCATGTTTTATCCCCTCATGACACTAATTGTAATAGTTATAACAAGATCAAAGGTCGATGAAGATGGGTTTTTGAACTATGAAAGACACAACCCATTTTTGAGGGTGTAAAACAGTCGGATAATAGGTACACACACATAAGTAAATTAGATACAGTAATGGAACCAATCTGAAGAGAAACGAACGCATAGATCAGACAATGAGTTTTTTTACCTAACATGACTATACCATCAATTAGGTATGAAAAATTACACAAGTCATGGTTGAGTAAAAATTTTGTGGATAAATCACTGAAACAATTTACCATGAAAAAATATCACAAATAGTGATGTCAAAATCTAAAAGGATTTATAATGACACAATAATTCATATCATTGATGAGTTCAATTTTTATAAAAATCAACCCTTAATGATGAAATCTTAATCATGCTTATCATTCTACCAATGAATTGTGAAAAAATTCATTTTCCATATGTTTCAAATGATAATATTACCTGACATATTTGTTTCTTCTTTTTTTATTGATTTTTTTGTTTTTTTTTGTTTTTGTAAATTTTAGCTGAGCACATAATAGAAAATACAAAATAGAAATCCTAAATAACCAACCCAAAATATTTTCCCCACACCACACATAAAATATTACATTTTCCTCAATGTGAACCCATTATATGATATGTGCACATAAAATTCATAATTTTAAAAAGGAAAAATAATATAAAAGTGTAAGGGTTAGGAACAACCTGATATGCTTAAGTGATGATGGAGGCACGCAGTGTGATGAAATCCACTACATTATTTGGAATCCCCTCAATGTGTCTCTTCAAACATTGTCCATTGACGGTAAAGATCCTTCTGGTGTCTACTTCTGTGATATCCATTGGACCGTATGGAAAAACATTAGTCATAGCCTAAGGACCTAACCATCTTGAATGCAACTTACCAGACATCACCTTTATCCATGAACTGTATAGAAGGACTTTTTCTCCAACATGAAACTCCCTTTGTTGGATCAGTCTGTCATGAGATACCATGAATCATTCCTTATAGAGCCTTGATTTCTCATATAAGGACAATTGAATCTCCTCATGCTCTTTATTTTTCATCTTCTTTTGAATTCCATCTTGGGCCAAATCCACGTTGAATTTATTTATATCTAAATAATCTCGATGATCAACTTCTACAGGGAGATGATAGGCTTTCCCAAAAATAATCTGGAATGGGGACATACCAATGGGTTTCTTGTATGCTATCTTATAAGCCCAATGTGCATCATCTAAGCGCTTACTCCAATCTTTCCTATTCAAATACACATGTTTCTCAAAACAAATTCAACTCATGATTTGAAACCATAGCCTAACCATTTTTTGGGGGTGGTATGGTGTTGATGTTTTATGTGTCACTCCATACATTCAAAGGAAGGAAGCAAAATTTTGAATGTATAAGTGTGTCCCTCTTTCATTAATGATATCCTTCATTACTCCAAAGCTATAAAAAATTTGTACTTTGAAAAATTCCACTACAACATGATAATCATCAATCCTTGTGGTCTTATCCTCCACCCATTATCTCACTTAATCAAAAAAATCCAAAGGAACTAGTAAAAGGACCCATAAAATCGATGCCCCATACCTAAAAATCTCACATAATAGTATGGGTTGTTGGGGAATCTCATGTCTCCTAGAAATGTTCCCCGTGTGTTGGCAACGAGAGCATGACATACAAAACCCATTGGCAACATGGAATAAGATTGGCCAATATAATCTAGAGTCCAAACCTTTCCTATATGTCTGTTAGGGTCCAAATCATCCACCACAAGAAAGTGTATGAAAAATTTGCAGGACAGCCTCAACCTCGTGATCAAGAACAAACCTTTTAATAACATGATCGACCTCAACACATGCGCCAGAGGTAGAGATCATCCCATAAATAATACAGAGACTATCATTTTAATTTTTGGACATGATGTTTCTTTAAATTTGTAGGGATTTCATAGGAAACAAGGTAGTTAACTAAACTAGCATACCAAGGATGCATACCTGATATGGAATAACGATGCTCATTATGGAATATACGTCGGAGTGGAACCCAGTCCAAGGGGTAATACTCTAGTGTGTGAGTAAGCCTACTCATGTGGTCTGCCACAAAGTTTTTAGACCCCTTCTTGTCCTTTATATCAATATCAGATTCTTGAACAAGGAGAATGCATCAGAATTGGGATTTTTGTAAGGCTTCTTCAAGAGGTAACTCATAGTTGCATGGTCAAAAAAAAATTACTTTAGAGCCCAATAAATATGAACAAAATATATCTAAAGTGAATATGACAGCAAGAAACTATTTTTCCATCGTTGTGTAGTTTGATTGGGATGAATCCAGTGTCCTCGATCCATAGGCAATCACATGTGAACGTCCCTCCACACATTGTGATAAGACAACACCGACCGAAAAGTTGTACGCATCACACATAATCTCAAAAGAAGATCCCACTGTGGAGGTTGTATGATTGGTGTTGTAAGAACCCGGTTCTTATTTTGAGGTACGGGTTTCTTATTTTTCTCTTTTCCTTAATGTTTTTTTAGAATAAAAGGAAAATGGGGAAAAATCCCAAATTTTGGAAAGTACACGACGTGTACTTTGTCCACACGCTGTGTACTTTTGGTCGTGTGGGATGAGTACATGTGGCATGTGGCCATTTCGGCGATGAAGGGTGTAGGAACTGACAACACACCGTGTAGTGGTACTTTACACACCGTGTAGTTAGTCGGCAGGCGAAGAGCAAGGTGGTGGCCACCTGTGTGGAAGCACACGCTGTGTACACATAAAGACACGCCATGTAGTCATGTTGGAAGGTGAACAGTGCCGCACTGGTAGGAAGCCGCCAGAGGAACAGTTTAAAAATGGGAAGTACATGCCGTGTACTTGGAAGTACACGCCATGTACTTTTTTTGTCTTAAAATAGGCAGTAGCCTCCTCCTTTGGAAGAGGAGTCATTTGAGCCGTTTTGGATCCAAGGGAGGAGGCCAAACCTTTGAAGATCCACCGGGAACACATCGGAAATCCGTTTCCGCCTCAGACGACCTCGTTGGAACCGCGCAGGTAAGAGCTTCCTTCTCCTAGCAAGTTTCTTACCAATGTTTTGCCTAACATGAGTTATTTGAGGTTGAATTAAAGTTTTCATACCTCAGATCTACTTCGTTATTGGGCGTTTCTGGGATCTACGATCGTGTATAGCGCTCGTTGGCGTATAAGGTAGGTGGCTTGGTGTTTATTTCAAACTGCCGTGCGTTTCTGTGTTTTTTGTGTGTTTTTGAGCTATAAACCCATGTTGGGTGTCGTGAGGCTGAGGCCATGGCTAATTTAACTACCTAGAACTGTATAGGTAATTAAATAAAGATGTAAAAATGCTTTTTGGGATCACTTCTTGGATCCAGAACCATCCTGAGGGGTGTGTTCCTCTGTTTAGCCATTTGGCCAGGATACTCGAGGGTATTCCATGTTTAAATTATGCATTACTTTTTCCATGAGAGGAATTGTATGTAAATTGAATGTTTATATGTTGGGAGTGGCCCGGTTACTTATGCCCGAGGGTGTTGTTTACAATAGCCTGAGGGCGTGACTATATTAGCCTGAGGGCGACGTCCTATTTGGCCCGAGGGAAACCTTTCATGCATGAGGGCTTGACTTCTGTGCCTGAGGGTGACACTTCCTACGCCTGAGGGAAATTTCTATTATGCCTGAGGGCAATACTTGTGGGTTGGATTCTATATAGCCTGAGGGTAAGCTTGAGGGCGTGGTTTTACTACATTAGCATGAGGGCAAGGTTCCTGTTGGCCTGAGGGCTCAGTGTTGTTGAGCACAAAATGTTACTAAATTAAATGGTTAAATGAATAATAGAATGGAAATATAAATGGTAGTTAGTTACTTTTGAGTACTTCTTACTTTATTGCATTTTACTAATGCACACTGTTGTTGCATGCTTACACGTAGTTGGGTACAGGCCTTTGGTGGGTGCCTACTGAGATATGTTTCTCACACCCTGTTTGGGTCATGTTTTTTAGACCAAACAGATTACGTTTCTGCAGGTGTTAATAGGGGAAAGAGTCCTGATACAGGTACTTGACTGTTGCTTTGGAGAAATAGGGCATGGGACCGAGCCTAGGCTCGCGATGCCGCTGCCAGCTGTGTTGCTTTATTTTGTTGTACTATATATTTTGTTGTATTGTATTGATGTATAACATGTTCTGGTTGTTTTATTAGAACTTGTGACATGTATAATCTTTATTTACATACTGTTGGTTATATCCAATGTAGTTGTTATTTCAGTAGTGCATGTTTTACTGCTTCCGTTGTTTGTTGTAAGTTTTATTTAAATTCCAATGCGCTACACTTTGACAAATGAGGGCATAGTTTCCCCACTATCAGACATGGGCCCTTACTGCTAGTCGGAAGCCTCTGGTGTTAGGGGAAATGCACTTGAGGTCACGTGGTGAACCGGTTTCGGGGCACCCGTTGCGTGGCACCTAGACGCGGGTCGTTGCAAAGTGGTATCAAAGGGGTTCTTTTCTTTGACTTACTATTTAGAGCCGTAGTCAAGTATAGGACGACCGGTTGTTGGTAATAAGCTATGCCCGGGAGTAGCTAACCCGCATATAGGGAAAATCCAATTTACCTCATGTTGCATTTTTACTGATTTTGCAATTTACAGTTGATTTGATTTCACCGTTGGGTGACGCACTTGTATTGTGCTGGTTATATTTTTTTTGTGGGTTCAATTTAGTTGCAACCCGATGAGATGAGGGTATTCCATCCCATGCATCAATTAGGAACATGCTAAAAATTACATTCCATGCATAGTTTCAATGCTATGTATGTCCATTAGAATTTTCATGTTGTTGTGATAGTTGTTGTGCTAGAAAACCATGCTGTTGTAATTGCTTCTTGATAAAATACATGCTGTGTGTTAGGGTAGTTTTATTTGAGCCTATTTATAGAATGGATGCCAAAATTTGGTTATTGGGGAGTATGGACCCCCTTTTACTAGAATTTTGTGGATCATTGTCTGATTATTATTTTTATAACATCGATAATATGTCAAACTTTGATTCGTGGGGAGTATGGTCCCTCACGGATCGGAATTTGACACTTAGGTGTTGTTTTTCAGTGTTTTCTAGGTTCTGGGGAAGTTTATGAGGCATACTGTCCAGAATCCCAGTATACACATCGTGTAGTGCTTCAAACATGCCGTGTATGGCCTTCTGTTTAGGAAGAAAAATAAACTTTTTGAGTACACGCCGTGTACCCTAAGTACACGCAGTGTAGTATTTTCCCGTGTCACAAACCGTGTAGACGGTGACACAGGGAAGGGAAGAACTTGGGGCGAACATGCCGTGTATCTTCTGTACACGCCGTGTAGTCCCTTACGGTGTCACAAACCGTGTGGGCAGTGACACGGGATAGAGAAATGCTTGGGTAAAACCCGACGTGTACCAGATGTACACGCCGTGTAGTGTTGACCCAGAGTCCGGCCGTGTCACTAACAAACACGGGTCAGTGAACTCCTTTATTGAACACGCCATGTTAATGCAGAACACGCCATGTAGTGTGAACTGGGGACTCAACCGTGTAACTAACAACATGGGTCGGTATCACCTCTTCTTGAACACACCGTGTCAATGAAGAACACGTCGTGTAGTCTTGTCCGAGGACAGACCTTGTGGTGATTAGCCATGTGGCTGGGAAACAGGGTGATGTACACACCGTGTGCAGATGTAACACGTTGTGTAGTGTCAATCTGAGGAGTCGGCCATGTCACAAATGACACAGGCATTTTGAAAATAACACCATACATGCCGTGTAGATATTATACACGTTGTGTAGTTTTGTTTAACGGAATCCATGTGGCTTAGCTGTGTCGAAGGACCCGGGTAGGGGATGGGAAGTCATGTACACGCCGTTTAGAAATTGTACACGCCATGTAGTTTTGTTTTGAAAATTTTGAAATGCCATCTTTCCCTTGTTCCCTTTGTGGTTCCTTCATTTTCAGTCTCGTTAATCTTAAATCTAAGGCGTGTTTTTGACCTTGTAGTGTCATGCCGCCTAGACGACCACCTGTTGTTTTCCAGGAGAGCATTGAAGACTATACTCTAGATATGGTGGTCCATGGGCTACCAGTTGATCTTCAAGCAGAGCTAGATGCGGCTCCGGCCATTATACCGGACACAGGTGCGGAGGCGCAGTTCTGTGAAGGCTTTATGCGGTTTATGCAGACCTTTAAGGGAGCACCGCAGGCTACTACATCTATGGCCGAGCTGACACGTATCTTTCACCAGCAGAATCCACCTACGTTTTCAAGGGATGGCGGACCACAGGCTGTGGAGTCTTGGATGGGGTTGATGAAGACTATTTTTGAGCATCTTGAGATGCCTCAAGGGAGGAGGGTCAATCTCCTGACTTATATGCTGCGTGATTCCGCCTAGAGGTGGTGGGATGTTACCACCAAGTTAGAGCATCATAGAGACATGGCATGGGAAGATTTTTAGGGAGTCTTATATGAATTATTTTCCCCAGAGATGCTGAGGGAATATAGATCTCAAGGGTTCATGAATCTGTAGTAGGGAGCTATGTCAGTTTTGGATTATTCTGCTCTCTTTACCAAGCTTTAGCATTTTTTACCTGTGCTGGTGGGTGATAAGACGTTGTGAGCCAGGACCTTTGAGGATGGTCTCTGATATGACATCCGGGCACTAGTGAATGTTTTCAGGTTGCCTTCAGTACATGCTATTGTGAATCAGGAACTGATTATAGAGAGGAACCTGTGGGAATCTAGTGGTGTGGGCCAGGTTGGTTCAGCACCAGTTAGTGGTACTATTTCTGCTGGCAAGAGGAAGAGACAGATGGAATTCTCTTAGGTTAGAATTACCATCCATGAAACTTCTTCAGGTGGCCTGATCAGGTGCTACCAGTGTGGTAGAGATGGGCACAAGAGATGATAGTGTCCACGTGACCCAGTGGAGTTTTGAGCTTGCGGCAGGATGGGTCATCTATAGCGCTTTTGTAGGACGTTTCCACCAATGTCTAGTGAGAGGTGTTCTATGCAGACTCTCTGTGCGGGAGCAGAACCAGTGGATTCTTACTAGTTAGGAAACTGGAATAGGTCATGGTGTGCAGGCAGAGATGGTGGTCGTGGCCACGGTGGCCAGACACCAGGATCACAGAGGTAGGAGGGCGGGACATCTCAGGGTAGAGAGGCTGTGTTGCAGGGCCACAACACTGGACAAGCATATGCAGTGCAATAGACCCAACAGGATCAGGATCTCGGACCTTCTACCGTCAGAGGTATTATTCTAGTAGCTTCTGTCCTTTCTTTTGTACTTTTTTCTATGGGTGTTACACATAGTTTCATATCTGTACCTGTTGTGGGGAGCCTTGGGCTCTATGTTTCTTCTTCTTCTGATCTCATGACGCTAGACACTCTGTCAGGGACTAGAATGACTGGTGTGCGTCATTTCAAAGAGTTCCCCCTTGAGGTTGATGCTTGTTATTTTCTTTGGGACCACTATGTCTTAGAGATCACAAGATATGACGTCATTCTCGGGATGGACTGGTTGGTTCCCTTTCGAGCCTTTGTAGACTGCTATCGTCACAGGGTGCATTTCACATCACCAGAGGGAGAAGAGTTTCTATACAAGGGTGAATGGGATGTTCAGGTGAGTCGAGATGGACAAGAGCATCATGAGCGAGGTGGAGTCAAAGCCCAGATTGCATATTTGTATCTGGATGATCAGGGGACTTGTCAGATGGATTTCCCTCCAGTTGTTGATCATTTCCGGGATGTCTTCTCGGACGACTTTTCAGGTCTTCCTCTAGAGTGTGATGTGGACTTCATTATTGAGCTTATGCCAGGAGCAGCACCGGTGTCTATTCCTCCTTATAGGATGGCTACACCAGAGTTGCAAGAGCTTAAGAGTCAGCTAGAGGAGTTACAGGAAAAGGGTTTTATCCAACCCAGTACTTCTCCATGGGGTTCCCCGGTCCTTTTTGAAAAGAAGGAAGATGATACTCGTAGACTATATGTGGATTATCGGAGGCTGAAATAGTTGACGGTTAAGAACCGATATCCTTGGCCAAGGATTGATGATCTTTTTGATCAACTTCATGGAGCACGAGTGTTCTCAAAGATTGACCTGAGGTCGAAATATCATCAACTCTGTGTAATACCATCTGATATACCTCTCACAGCTTTCAAGAGCAGGTATGGTCTATACGAGTATACGGTTATGTCGTTCGGACTCACGAATGCGCCAACAGTTTTCATGCCTCTGATGAATCGTGTGTTCTATCCGTATCTTGATTCTTTTGTGGTAGTATTCGTGGACGACATATTGGTGTACTCTCACACTCAACACGACCATGCCACCCATCTTAAGATCTTATTGAGTACACTAAGAGAGCATCGGCTATATGCTATGCTCTCAAATTGCCATACTTGGATGGACCAGATTCACTTCCTGGGACACCTTATCTCAGAGGCAGGATTTGCAGTAGACCCAGAGAAGGTGAAATAAGTAGTTTCCTGAGATCATCCCAAGAACGTGTTTGAGATACGGAGTTTTTTAGGGCTGGCTGGTTACTACAGACGCTTCATACAGGACTTCTCCCACTTAGCAGTGCCATTGACGGGTTTTACTATGAAGGGCGTGAAGTTCGTTTGGTCGGATGCTTGCGAGACAGCCTTTCAGGATCTGAAAGGAAGGATGACATCAGCACCAATCCTGATACTCCCAGAGCAGGGGAAGAGCAATAAAATTTATTTTGATGCATCAGGTATTAGGCTGGGAGGAGTGTTGATGCAGGGCGATTGAGTCGTTGCGTATGGGTCTCGGCAGTTGAGGCCACCTGAGAGAAATTATCTGATGCACGATCTCGAGTTGGATGTAGTTGTGCATGTGTTGCGTTGTTGGAGAAATTATCTCTTGGGAGATCATTTTTTGGTTTTCACCGACCAAAAAAGTCTCAAGTATTTTTTTACTCATCGTGACTTGAATCTGAGGGAGCGAAGGTGGGTCGAATACCTTCAGTCCTTTGATTTTGAGCTTCCTTATACTCCTAGTAAAGGTAATGCAGTAGCTGATGCACCGAGCAGGAAGACTCAAGTACAGGTAGTGCAGGAGGCCAATGGTGAATGGCAGCTTATGGCTTTGTTCTCTAAGATGCATTTGGAGGTGCACAACAGTCAGGGGAAAACTTGTATTTCATCTTTAGCTGTGACTTCTACCCTCCTGGATAGAGTGATGATGAGACAACTATCTGATTCAGAAGGTCTAGTTCTACGGGAGTCGGTGGGAAGTGAGGACCCTCCACCTAGTTGGACGCTAGGAGATGATGAGGTTCTGTGTTTCCATGGATGAGTATGGGTTTCGGGGGATATATGTGAGGAGCTGATGCAGGAGTTTCATGCTTCATCCTGGGCAGTTCATCCCGGGTATACCAAGATTTATAGTGACTTGAGATGTCATTATTGGTGGATGGGTATGAAGAGAGATGTGGATGGTTTGGTTACGAGGTGTACCACCTGTCAGCAGGTGAAGGCGGAGCATTAGAGGCCAGCCAGACTGTTATAGCAGTTACCCATTCCAGAGTGGAAATGGGATGATGTCGCGATGGACTTCGTGACTGGGTTGCCAAGGTCACCTCGAGGCAATACTGTCATGTGGGTTGTTCTGGAAAGACTCACAAAGGTAGCTCACTTTTTGCCGATCAAAGAAACCTTCGGAGTCGACTAGCTTAGAAGGTTGTATATCCGAGAGATCTTATGTCTTCATGGGGTCCCTCGTTCTATCATTTAAGATAGGGATTCCTGATTTACATCTCGTTTCTGGAATAGTTTTCAGAGGGAACTGGGTACACATGTGATCCTGAGCACAACATACCACCCTCAGACCGATGGTCAGTCAGAGCGTACGATACAGGTGCTAGAGGACATGCTGCGTGCATGCATCCTAGACTATGGGGGCTCTTGGGAGAAGCATATACCCATAGTCGAGTTTGCTTACAATAACAGTTTTCAGGAAACTATCGAGATGGGACCATACAAGGCTTTATATGGAAGGCCATGCCGATCACCTTTGTGCTGGTTAGAGGAAGGTGAGGCAGCTTTACTCGGACCATGTCTCATGCAAGAGACTTATGAGTAGGTCTAGTTGATTCAGAATTGGATGGCTACCGTGGAGTCTCGTCAGAAATCTTATGTTGATCGCCGTAGATGACCTTTGGAGTTCGGGTTCGGGGACCAGGTTTTCTTGCGTGTTCTACCGAGGCTGGGACATAGGCGGATCAGGAGATAGGTTAAACATTTACTGAGGTATGTGGGGCCATTTGAGATTCTGGAGAGAGTCGGGCCAGTTGCCTATCGGCTGAAGTTACCTCAGAGGTACCGGTCCATGCACGACGTCTTCCATGTATCTCAATTGCGCCACTATCATTCAGACTCGTCTCACATCCTTCAGCCTGAGGAGGTTGAGCTCAGATGGATTCTTTCTTTGAGGAGCATCTGATTCATATCGTTGACAGAAGAATGAAGTTTCTCCGAGGCCGGTCAATTCCTCTCGAACGGGTGCATTGGTAGCATGGCTGAGTGCAGGACGAAGCCTAGGAGCGGGAGATCGACATACGTGTTCAGTGGCCGGAGTTGTTCACGGCTTTATCTTCTCCACCCTTGGAAGGGAAATTCGAGGACGAATTGATTTAAGGGGGGAAGTTTTTAAGAACCCAGTTCTTATTTTGAGGTTCGGGTTTCTTCTTTTTCTCTTTTCCTTAAGTGTTTTTGAGAATAAAAGTAGAATGGGGAAAATCCCAAATTTTGGAAAGTACATGCCGTTTACTTTGTCCACACGCCGTGTACTTTTGGCAGTGTGGGATGAGTACATGGGGCGTGTGGCCATGTCGGCGATGAAGGGTGTAGGAACCGACTACACGTCGTGTAGTGGTACTCTACACACCGTGCAGTCAGTCGGCAAGCAAATAGTAAGGCGGTGGCCAGCTGTGTGGCAGCACATGCCGTGTACACATAAAGACACATCGTGTAGTCATGTCGGTAGGTGAACAGTGCCACGCTGGCGGGAAGCCTCCAGAGGAACAGTTTAAAAATGGGAAGTACACGCCGTGTACTTTGAAGTACACGTCGTGTGCTTTGTTTTTTCAGCTTAAAATAGGTAGTAGCCTCCTCATTTCGCATAGGAGGCAGTTGAGACGTTTTGGAGCCAAGGGAGGATGCCGAACCTTTGAAGATCCGTTGGGCGCACGTCGGGAATCCGTTTTCTCCTAGAACTATCTCGTTGGAACCACGCGGGTAAGAGCTTCCTTCTCCTATCGTTTTTGTTACCAATTCTTTCCCTAATGGGATTTATTTGAGGTTTAATAAATGTTTTCTTACCTCATATATACACCTTTCTTGGGCGTTTCTGGGATCGACGATCCTGTATAGTGCTCGTTGGCGTATAAGGTAGGTGGCTTGGTGTTTATTTCCAACTGTCGTGTGTTTCTGTGCATTTTTGTGCATTTTTGAGCTACGAACCCATGTTGGGGCGTCGTGAGGCTGAGGTTGTCGCTAATTTAACTACCTATAACTGTATAAGTAATTAAATAAAGTTGTAAAAATGCTGTTTGGGATCACTTCTTGGATCCATGACCATCTCGAGGGGTGTGTTCCTCTGTTTAGCCATTTGGCCAGGATACACGAGGGTGTGCCTTGTTTGAATTATGAATTACTTTTTCCATGAGAAGAATTGTATGTAAATTGTATGTTTATATGTGGGGTGTGGCCCAGTTACTTATTCCAGAGGGCGGTGTTTACTATAGCATGAGGGCGTGACTGTATTAGCATGAGGGCGACATCCTATTTCGCCTGAGGGCAACCTTTCGTGCCTGAGGGCTTGACTTTTGTGCCTGAGGGAAAAAATCCTACACCTGAGGGAAATTTCTGTTACGCCAAAGGGAAAGACCTATGGGTTGGATTCTATATAGCCTGAGGGTAAGCCTGAGGGCGTGGTTTTACTATATTAGCCTAAGGGCAAGGTTCTGGTTGGCCCGAGGGCTTTGTGTTGTTGAGCACAGAAGTGTACTAAATTAAATGGTTAAATGAATAATAAAATGGAAATGTAACTACTAGTTAGTTACTTTTGAGTACTACTTAATTTATTTCATTTTACTACTACACACTATTGTTGCATGCTTACACGCAGTTGGGCACGGGCCTTTAGTGGGTGCCTACTAAGATATGTTTCTCACACCCTGTTTGGGTCATGTTTTTTGGCCCAAATAGATTTCGTTTCTGCAGGTGTGGATAGGGGCAACAGTCCCTATACAGGTACTTGACTGTTGCTGTGGAGTAGGAGGGCATGGGACCGAGCCAAGGCTCCCGATGCCGCTGCCAACTGTGTTTCTTTCTTTTGCAGTACTCTGTATTTGGTTGTTCCGTATTGATGTATAACATGTTTTGGATATTATCTTAGAACTTGTAACATGTAGGATATTTATTTACATACTGTTGGTTATATCCACTGCAGTTGTTATTTCAGTTGTGCATGGTTTACTGCTTCTGATGTTTGTTGTATGTTTTATTTAAATTCTGCTACGCTACACTTTGACAAATAAGGGCATAGTTTCCCCACTATCAGACATGGGCCCTCGTTGCTAGTCGGCAGCCTCTGGCGTTTGTGAAAATGCGCTTGAGGTCACATGGTGAGCCGGGTTTGGGGCACCCAATGCGTGGCACCTGGACCCAGGTCGTTGCAGGTGTAGTGGTGAGACACTTCTTTATCTCATCAAAGGAATTCCTGCAAAAATATTGAAACACAAAATCAAAATCCTTTTGAAGTAATCGTGACATAGGAAGAGAAATATTACTAAAATCTTTGATGAAGTGCCGTTAAAATCCTGCATGATATAGGAAAGATATAACTTCATGGACACATGAATGATAGGGTAAGGATTAAATAATATCTACCTTAGATATATCAACCTCTATCGCATGTTTTTACACTACATGCCCTAAGACATTGGCATGCTCTACCATGAAATGACACTTTTCAATGTTCTAGACCAGATTAATCTCAATATAATGATTCAACACCTTTCAAAAAATACATATACATTCATCAAATGTGGATCCATACACTTTAAAATAATACATAAATTCCTCCATGGAGGTCTTAAAAAAATCAAAAAAATTACTCACCTTGCATCTCTAAAAGGCACATAGGGCATTGCAAAGTCCAAATGGAATCCTTCGGTAGGAAAACATACAAAATGGACAAGTGAATGTTGTCTTACCTTGAACCTACGGAGCAATAGGGACCTGAAAATATCCAAAAAATCCATAAATGAAACAATAATGTGTCTTCCCAGCTAGTATCTCAAGCATTTGATGAATAAATGGGAGGGGAAAACGGTCCTTGCGGGTGGGCTGACTTACTTTCCTATAATCAATACTCTCACGCCAACTGATTTGTACCCTCACTGGAACTAAATCATCATTCTAATTTTTAACTACTGTAACACAACTTTTCTTAGGCACAACCTGAATAAGGGATACCCACTAAGAATCTTAAATTAGAAAGATTATACATTTATCGAGAAATGTTTCAATTTCTTTTTTTACAACTTCCAAAAGAGATGGATTCAATCTCTATTTTGGATGCCTAACCGGTCTATCCCCATCCTCCAAAATAATCCAATGCATGAAAATGGAGGGGCTAATACCTAGTATGTCACCCAAGTTCCACCCAATTTCCCAAATGTTCTCCCCCAAAAGATTCAAAAGTTTTTCTTCATGTTCAAAAGAGAGATTATTATCAATTATCACTTTTAATTTCTCACCACTTAACAAGTATGAGTATTTTAGATTTGGTGGTAATGGATTGACTTCAAATTTTAGGGGGTGATGTATGGATGGACCATCTCGAGGAAAGGCTTCAGGTGTGGATAAGAGATCTCCCCCAACTAGGCAGGGACTTGGAAGCAGGTTCTTAGAAAATCAACCATCTTGAGTGAAGATTAGAGGTAGTTTGGAGCGAGCATGTTTTCACGGAGAAAATCGGTAAGAATGAGCTCCAAGCTGACATGCTTCTGAAACAAGAGTGTATTTCTATGGATAATGTGAGAATCAATTGGCTGGAAGAGGGGGACAACAACATAGCCTACTTCCATGCATGCATTAAGGATAGGAAGAGGTTTGATCATCCGAACATCCTTCTAGAGGACAGATCATTCACCAAAAACAGGGATGTGGTGGGGGAGATGGGCAATTCATTCTTAAAAGATCTACTCGCGGGCCCCAACGACCGATGTCCAAGTGGGTGCCCGACTCAGGACATGGTTTTATTTGATGCCATTATGTGCCTTATTTATGTCGAGGATAATGAAGTCCTAGGGGCCCTATCTGCTGAGAATGAGATTCGGGACGCAATGATCAACCTCAACCCTGATAGTGCGGCTGGACTGGATGGCTTTCCATCCTCTTTATACAAAGCATCGTGGGAGGTGGTAAAGGATGATATGATTTCCACTGTCCATGAATTCTTCAGGTGAAGGAAGTTTCCTCGCGTGGCTTCTGCTACCACAGTTGTGTTCATTCCCAAGTCTAAGAACCCTTCCTCTATCTATCATTTTTGGCCAGTAATTATGTGCAATGTACCTTATAAAATACTCGCTAGCATCATCAATTCTCAGCCTGCTGCTCATCTTCCATGGTGGGTCTCCTTGGAACAACACGGGTTTGTAAAGGGGAGATCCATACAGGGGGCGATCACTTAGGTGCAGGAAATGATCAGGGACATAATCCACAAGTCCCGAGGGTTCAATACAACTATCAAACTTGATATGTTCAAAGGATTCGACCGGGTGGAATGGAGTTTAATCAACAAAGTTTTGACAGTTATGGGCCTCTTCGCATGGAATTTTAACATCATTTTTCATTGTTTCAGCGCCTCTTGGCTGGCGGTGTCCTTTATGGGGAAGCATTATGGGGTCTTCAAGGCTACATGGAGCCTTCAGCAAGGGGAACCCATATCACCAAGAATTTTCGTGATTGCCTAGGATGTTCTTTTCCGCAATATTCATCGCTTCCTTGGCAATATAAACATCTTACCTTTCCACAGCAGATCCAATTCCCCATTAGTGTCCCATGTCATGTATTCTGATGATACCATTTTCTCCATGAATGACTCAATTATCGCTTTGGAAGGCTTAAACAGGCTACTGGATGAGTACTACCTTTTGAACGGTCAGAGTATTAACAAAGCAAGGGCAATTTTTTCTTATCCCCCAATTGTCCCTCTAATCACGTTTCCACTGTCAGTCTTCTTTTGGACATGCAACGGGGGAAATATCCCATGTAGTATCTAGGGGCTCCCCTATCACCAAGGAGAGTTTGTATACGTGACTTCGACCCCCTCGTCAATAGAATCATGGATCGGGTTCTTAATTGGAGGAATGCCTTTCTATCCTTTGGAAGGAGAATTACTCTGGTGAACAACATGCTACTCGCCACCCTGGTCCACGCACTCTCTGCAATAAGAGTCCTGAAGGGTGTTATTAAAAAAATTGAGAGGATCCTGGAAAAATTCATTTGGGACCCCAAGTCCGAGAGGAAAAGGCACTGGGTTTCATGGGGCAGGATGGTGAGGCCCACTGCGGACGGGGGAATCAACGATCATAGCCTTAAAGACACCCTTCGCGGCATGCATTCAAAATTGGCATGGGAGGTCCTGGAACACCACACCCTTTGGGGTATCACCATGCACGTTGACTCTCTGGGGGACCAGGTTTCAATGGTCCAGCACATCTCTCCCATGTGAGCAGAAATTGGCTCAATGGTGAATGATCTTCGGCCTCACGCCCGCTGGATTTTCGGGAGGGGTGACATTCTATTTTGGAACCATAATTGGTGTGGGATGACTCTTGGGTATTCGGGCTGCCCTGCCACTGATATTTCCTTTCTGGAGGCCAGGAAGTACACTGTTTTCACCTCGGTTGTCCTGAATAAGGACCAGTAGTGCCAGTTTAACCTCATCGAGTTTTCTGCTGACCCAGATCGGTGTGTTTTCTCCCCATCAACCTCTGGAGCCTTCACTATGAAGGATTACCACCAATATTCTAGTTTTCACGGCCTGGGTGATACATGGAATGAGGTACTCTGGATCAAAAGAATACCCACCAAATACAAGTTCCTCATCTAGTGGATTAGGAACAGGGAACACCCAAATAGATGAGAACATCAAGCAGTGTGGTGTCACCCTGGCTTCCCACTGCATCTATTGTAGGAGGCATGCAGAGGAGAGCTCGAAACACTTGTTCTTTGGCAGTGACTGGGCGTGAGAGGTGTGGAAATTCTTTGGTGCGGTTATGACTGCCCCTACTTCTTCCACGTCTGTCCTTCCTTTTGTGGAGCACTGGTATCTCAATTCTGGAAGTGACAACTCGGAGAGGTTGGCTCACACAATGATTCTGCATGCGGGTTACTAGTGCCTGTGGCATGCGAAGAACAAGTGTATTCCTGAGGTGATACCATTTTTGGGTCATGTGATCATTAGCAGACCAAAATACCTACTTATTGACCTGATCAGGGCGCTCTGCAATGGGAAGGAGGCTCCATCATTGTAGGCAGAGGGTCTTAGACATCACAGAGGCAGAAATAGACTCAATGATTCCGCACAATGAACTTCAGGGACTCAGGATGATTCCTTGGTTAGTTTCTTATTTCATTAGAAGCTTTCGTGGCATCCTTGGCGATGGCGTCGAGGTGACCCATAGATGGCGAGAGGGAAACAAAGTTGCGGACTACATGGCTTCAATAATTCCCCATGGCCATGATGGTATCATTTTTCATAATTTGGATAGCTTGAATCTGGAGGGGGTGAACATTATTAGAGGGGATTCCCTCGGCTTCCATTTCTTCAGACCCCCATAACCCCTGTTTTTCTTTGCCCCGTATTTCTTTCCCCTTAGAATACAAATTTATATGATGATGATGTAACCTAGAAAATGGAACTATCCATCCATCCCTAGGCATAAGAAAGTCAAAATCCATGGAGTTTTTACTTGGGGGGTTCAAAATGGGAGATAACAAAAGCAGAATGGTCCTCTGAGGGGTACTTCATGGATCCCATAACATTAAATATTCCAACTTCATCCCCAAACTCAATGGAAAGTTTACCCTCCTTGACATTTATGATTGTATTTGCTGTTTTGTGGAAGGGTCTAACTGAGATAATGGGAGCATGTGAACTTACCTGATAATCCTCCATTCTAAGAATGTTGAAATCTGCTGGAAAGATCATGTCTTTTACCCGGACAAGTACATCCTGAAGGACTCCCACTGGATATGCTGCAACTCTATTTTCCAGCAACACCACTACTCTTGTTAGCTTCAACTCACCAACCTGTAGAGAAAAGAATACATAGTGAATCATTACATATATGGAAGCTACTAAATCACATAAATAATTATAAAAGTGTAACTCCCCTATGGTTCGTGGGATGGTGATTGTCCCATGATCCATTCACTTTATTGGCATTTCTAGATTTAGTGTAATAAGTGATGAAAAATTCCTTCCGAGACTGATCCGCTAATTTCCCTGGACCCCTATTCGATTGGTACAAAGTTATTTTAATAATTTTTCATACCATGGGATTTTCTTGATGAATTCTTGTAAAGGGATGTTGATCTCCACATACATGAATGTGTCCAGAACATCTTTTTTGCATCACTTCATCAGCCATATTCTTGAGTTTTACAACTCTATTTGGAAATGGAAGGGATTTCATAGGAACATCATCAATATTTTTCTTACCTTTATATTTATCCTTGAAATTATCATCATTTGGTATGGAATGAGGCCTCTCCAGATTTTAGGTGAATCTCGGTGGAACGATATGTACAGATGTATCAGTCGTTTGCTTCCCACTTCTCAATGCGATGGCACTGACATTCCCCTTGGGATATGGAGTTTGTTGAGAAGGTGGATTTCCAGATTTCTTATTAACTAGTTTGTGGAGGGTTGTAGAAATCTGGCTTATTTTAGTCTTCAACTCCCCCAGCTCTGATCCATGACTCTTCAACTCATTCAGTTGATTAAGAACAATTTGTTTTAAAAGATCATCAATATTATAATCTACCTTTGGTTTAAAATTCACTTGTTGTTGACTTGTTGAATCTTGAGCTTCAAATCACCTTTGTGGTTGTTGGAAAACCTATTGGTAAGGTAAAGGCTACTAGAAGATTTGATGAAAGGGTGGAATTTGTTATTTTCAAGAGGCATACCTCATGTTTTATTGATTCTTCAACCCTTGGTTGTATGCTGGTGCAATGGAATCAAACATCTTTTAGGGATGTGGCTATTACTACTGCTGATATGGTCTCCTATGAAACACTGCTACACAATCTTCTATTTCTTGTATTTGGGGCCAACACTCATTTGGGTGGATTATCTCAGAACAAATGCCACTTGGCCTTGAAGGATTGGGTTGAGATGTATTTTGAGCCAAAACAATTTTCCTCACCATAGTGTTCAATTATTATATATTGGTATCAATAAAATGACTCTTGAGAGAAGAGGTACTTACCTTATGTACTCCCCTGACATGTGGTGTACCTCGATTAACAAATTGTTGGGAGTTTTGGGTCATCTTGTCAATCAACCCATGTGAATCTGCTGGTGTTTTGCCCACCAATGCTCCTCTAACTGCAGAATCCACCATGCTTCTCTCCATAGGATTGAGACCTTCATAGAAGTACTGGATGAGAATTTTCTCCCTGATTTTCTGTTGTCAGAAGCTTTCACACAACATCTTGAATCACTCTAAGTACTCATACATTGACTACCCATGGGCTTGCTTGATCCTCGAGATCTCCCTTCGAATAGATGTGGTCATTGAAGCTGGAAAAAATTAGTGCAAAAAATACATTTCAAATTATTCCTATAAGTTACATCTTCAGGTTTTAAATAATACATCCAATCCTTTTCAACTCCATAAAGTGACAATGGGAATGATCTTAGTTTGATTTGATCTTTAGAAAAATTTATTTGTGTTAGGGGTGAGCAGACCAAATTAAATTATTTAAAGTGTCTATTGGGATCCTCACTAGAGAGGCCATGAAATTTTAGAAGTTGTTGAATTAATCTAGATTTCATTTCAAAGTCTTATTCAAGATTTGGGCATGTAATGCAATTTCATAGATAATGAATATCTGGTGTATCAAATTATCAAATTGTTCTATTAATTTCATTTCCATTATTTTCTACCATTGGTTCTTTTTTTATGTTTGAATTTTAATTTTTTCCAATTTTAATTTTCTGGGAGTCTATGAATTCTACAACTAGATGAATGTTGAAACATCCCGTAGACTAGGAATGTCTGATTCAAGCCCCAAAGTTGTGTTCAATCTCAGGGTCAGGATCTAAAAAATACCCAAGATTAGTTCATATCATAAATCAAATAATAATGTAAAGAATAAAATTGAACCATAATAAAATAAATGATGATAAGTTTGAGATGAAGGTCCCAAAAGATAAGGAAGAAAAATAATCAAAATAAGGGAAAAAATCAGATTGGGTAAAGAAGGAAGAAAGAAGAGAACAAGAGAATAAAATGTAAAATAATATAAATACCTCTAAATGGTTAAAATAATTACTTTCCTCCCATGAAACGGAGCCAATTTAATTGGCTCTGTCATGGGCGCTTTAAAATGATATGTGATAGTCGGTTACTTAGGTACTGCAGAGTAGCTGACCAAGGTCATCTCTCAAAGGAGGAAGTAAATTCAACAACATATTAAATTTATTTTTAATCTAAAAAAATAGTAAATAAGAACATTAATTTGAAGGACGAGTTTTTTATAGTTTAAAAATCTATAAGAATTTTGTTGTAAGTTTTTTTTTAGTTTTGAAATGATGTTCTATTAAACTTACACAACAAGAAGATGTTTTTTTAGAAAATATATAAAAGACGCAATCGATCTAACTCTACCTTTCACTCAATTATTTGTCATTATAATTTTAATTAACATCCCAATAATTATAATTCTTTAATTTGTTAACCCTCGAATCCTACAAGAGTTAACTTAACCACAAAGATGAAATTACTTAAACCATAGGCTAGCTTCGGAACATGCAGTCAGAACACCCTATTTTGATTGATGTTCTTAGGTTAGCTTATGGTTATTGGTTAATTAAAGCGCATATCCTCCCTATAAATGAGGATTAATTGAGTTTAGGGATTATATTTGAACTCTACAAATTTATCATGTGAGTTCTTTTATTACCGATTAAGATCGCACTCTCACAATTTACCCAACATCCAACCACGTGTGTTTTTATGTCAATTGTTCAATTTATTACATAGTTTCATTTAAATTAAAAACTAAATTAACATATCATATTAAGTGAATTATAGTAGATCATTGATTTAAAATAAAATAATGAATACGTTTAGAGGTGGATCACTTTCTAAAAAGAACTACTCTTATATGGGTGGTGCAATCATCGAAGAAATGTTTTGCATGTGCAAAGGTTTCGAAATGGTAAAACCCAATCACGTTTCTAATATAGATTCCAGACCAATTAAAAATATTAAGAGAATAAATTTTTATAAAAAAATAGATTAAAATATAAGAAATAAATAAGAACAAATAATCTTATTATGAAATCCCAAACATTACAACCTAAGGAAGAAAAAAGAGCACTTCAACGAAGGGATCCTTGCTTCAAGAGCTACCCTTGTTGAATTGCTTCGAGAATTGGAGTGCAACCTATTCTACTCTTCCCTAAACATCCTAATGCACGTACAGACCCCTCCAAATCAGAAAAATACCGATTTAATGAGTGGAGGGGAGGCTAGGTCACTAGTGGTTTCACCTGTGAATGGGGAAATTCAGCCAAATATTTTATTCCAATTTTCATCACCCATTTTACCTACAAAATGCATAAACTAGCTCCCCATCTAGAAGCATTATTTGTGAATTTTTTTTCCAGATCTCCTCTACAAATTTGATCCCAATAAAAAAACGGATGTTGGAGTTATGGCCCAAATGCATAACCCATGTCCGATCTAGCGAGTCCAGTGAATCTTTGACTTCATGGCCCCTTTTAACCAACATAATGAATGATTTAGCTCTAATATCCTAAATAAAAGTTGTAGCCCATTATGTCAGGAAAATATTTAAATAATTTTAAGTTCAAATAATACATATACAAATATTTATTTCTGAAATTATATAGTAAATTTAAAATGGTAAAACTGGAATTTTCATCAAATTTTCAAATGAATTATCTAATCCAAAATATTTCATAAATGAACACATTTACCACAATGTGAGGATATTATGTCATTTATAATCAATAAAATATTATATAAAAATGTGTTTTATCATCTTCCATCTCTCATTAATAATAAAATATTTTCTATATCCAATGAATTTGCACATATATGAGTGAATAGATTTGGATCTTGAATTGTCTGGTATTGAGGATTCTTCCCATATTCTTGACACAAGAGTGAAATTATTGAAAAATCGAAAAAATAATTTCATGTGAGTCTTATGGAGAAATTAAAAAATTGAAGCAGTAAATAAGGATCCAAAAGAAACTATCATGATAAATTATCCAAATTTGTTCAATATATGATATGTACCCAAATTTCCAGGATGAAAATATTTGGGTGGGGGGGTAATGTAATACCTTAGATGATAATATAGATGGTAAATACTATATCCAAAAAATATTACACAAATGTACAATTTAAAGATCCTTTATTACATAATTTTAAAAAATTTATATTTTAT
This sequence comes from Viscum album, assembly GCA_963277665.1. Lineage (NCBI taxonomy): Eukaryota > Viridiplantae > Streptophyta > Magnoliopsida > Santalales > Viscaceae > Viscum > Viscum album. The sequence continues at coordinate 295,567,593 of OY728139.1, forward strand.
ATTTTTAATTTGACTGAACTAAGTCCATTTTTTGAATTCATCATATTGAAATTATATTAGAATTACGATTTTTGGCCTTTCTTAAAAGGACTTTTTTTAGTCAAAATAATACCACTTTCATAAAACATGTAATTTATACGAATTTCTCATTATATGATATTGACCTAGAAACTTATAATACCTTTTGTGTAACAAAATATTATATTTTTTAGAATAACATTAAATAATTTAAAGTATTCTTTTAACTTATGAAATATTTGGAAAATATATTTAGAATTAATTAAAATGTTTCTTAAATATGAGGACCATTTCTTCCATTGTTATGTAATATATATCCATGTATGAATTTGTTTTCCATGTCATGAAATCCTCATTCCCTTTATTTATTTTTATAATAAAACCATTTATTTCATTAAAATTAGTGTCCGTGATATTTTTATAATATATATAGATTCAATGATAAAATGCATTTATAAAAACTGTTTTTAAATGATTTAGTGTATTTAAGTTGATATTCAATTTCCATATATTTATAGATGTTATGATTATAAATGATATTAATATTATAAATTAGAATTATACAAAAATCTAAAAAGTCCAATCATAATAATTTTCATTATAATTAATTACCAAGGATATAAATTAATTACCAATGTAAAGGTAAAATAGTGTAAAGGTTAAAAAGTAAATAAATCCTCAAAACAAAAAAAATCTCCAAAATGAAGGTTTTAGGTGAGTTTAGACCTGAAATTCATCTTTATCACATTTGTTTCAATTTATTTCCTTTGAAATTATAATATAAACATTATATTATTGAAAATTTATGTTTTACTACCAAAACATCCATTCATTTCGCTTATAAATGGATAACATCATCACTATGTCGAGAATCTATTTTATATAAATTTTTTTCTGTAAACATATGAATTTTACTCTCCCTATAACCATCCACTAGGTTAGAAATCTTCTACTCACCATTACTTTTAATAATACCATCATCTCTATTAAGATCTCCAAGGATAATTCAAGTCATCGACGTTAATGTTATTAATTAATTTTATTTTATTATTAATTATATTATTTAAAATTTATTATATCTAGAATAATATAATGATATTATTGATATATATAATCTTTAGTGTTACTATATGAATAATTTTTCTCATTATATTTTTATATAATTTGTCAATTAAGAAAAACAAAATGGTTATTTGTTCATTTTTCGAACTACCTAATCCACAGCGTAACATGATTTTTTTCCTTCAACCCTTGAAAATTGGGGATATAAAGATGGTACTAAAAGATAAATTTAATTTTTATTATAATATTAATGTTTTGGTATGAAATGTTTTTGATCTAGTAATGATATGAATAAAAAAATATTTTCAAAATATAAACATTTAAAATAAGTGTACAAATAGGATATACATTAATTAAAATTGAGTAATATTTAATTATACATTATTTCCTATGACAATTCCTTATAATTATGATATATCTCACTAATTAACAATAAATAATATCATTATTCTTTTGGAATAAGAACATTATTTGAAAAAAAATCCTAATCATTCATTAAATATGTGTATGTTCATGTTTGGGTCAGTTTACCAAACTATTTGAACAATACATTGAATTTATTCCTTGAATTACTATGGAAGTATAAATACTAGTATAATATGATAAAAAAATTAAATAAATATTTTTTTTGGTTCTATAAATATTATATCAATATATAATTCATTAATCAAGAAAAAACACTTTGATCGTCAAGAATCACTAAAACATTCTTATTATCAATTTAATCTTTATGGATAATGAATAACACACCCAAGAAAGGGTTTTGAAAAATATTAAATTATTATAATTCATCCCTAACTACAAAATTAATTGTCTAGTTATTATGATATCGTAAAACAATAATGAACACATATACCTCTATTGTGAAACTTGTACAAATGAGTAAAACTATAAACATTAGATATGGAAAATCAAGATAATTCATGTCGAGAATGAACATTTGTGAAGAGTAAGAATGGAAATGAAAATAGTTATGTTTCTTAATAGATTGATTAATTTATATATTTTTATGATATATTTGGTTAATGTATATTTCAAGAAGTTATTATAAGAGGTTTTCATTTCTATCACAAATTCCTCAGTCTAAGAATCATTTTTATTATGAAACTAATTTCCTTTATGTGGTCTATATACTTCATATTTGATATTATATCATTAAATTAATTTTTTACATGGTATTTTAAGTTTATGTTTAATATTTATCATTAAATAGGTTATTATTTAATTGATATCCAAGATATAAGTGGGGTTTTCCGTGTCAATATATTTTCTTTGGTACACATGTTATAATAACACAAAATTAATTTTCTATATTGAAAAATTTTACATGGAATAATTTTTATCTTATTAACTATGAGATTTGATATATTTATTTATCTTTATTTTTATCCCTTACTAATTTCTTTTTATTCATGAGTTACCAAAATCATTGTAAAAACCAATCTTTTACATGGTGAAAATACCGTCCTATTTTATGGTAAAGAAAATTAAGGTGTCTTTTCCAAGAAAATTCATTCATGTGTTGATATTGGAAGGTGGATATGGATATGAAATATATGAACATAGGGGAATTCAAAATGATATGGGTTATTTGATATTTAACTAAATCATTATTCTAATTATTGAGAAACTACCCTAATACATCACATTGGGTTGTAAAATCCTATTGGATTTCATTGGGAATATACACATTCTCATTATGAACCATGATGATGTATTTTTTCATACATTTTGTTGTTATCCTACAAATTTAAGCCATTTAATCCAATTATAATATTCTATTAATAACCAAGCACATTGTATATACCCTGATAATGATATTTCTTTGTTATAGATACTTCATGTTATTCGGTTGATACCCTATAACTTTGAAGTTGTTTAAGTTATTAAATTATATGAATACACCTTATTCTATGGAATAGAAAATTATATAAGATATGTATTTCCCATTATATGAACAAGAAAAATTTATTCACTTAGTGGTTCTCCATGTATTCAATTAAATCTTTTGATAGATCTTATGGTGAATGCCTTGGACTTAATAAGGTAAGAGGCTGGGGAAAGAATTATATCAAAACTCAATATATCAAAAGGCCTCATGTGAAAAAATAGGTTGGGCTTTGGTGTATGCCTTTTACCATGATAGAAAAGTGTCTTGGAACAAGTCCCTAAAAACATGGTTGTGATATTTGTCATTATATATTCCATTAGTATGAGATAAATGATTAATATTATCCATGTTTCCATTTATTATCATGGATATAACATTGAATCAATTTTAGTTGATAATGGAATCATTTTTTTCATTTATTCTTTCAATAGAAATTATTTCATGTTAATTTTATATAATATTACACTATATACTAATTATTACTAAGCATCTGAGATCACCCTTATTTTTTTATTCCCCCATGAAAACTTGAGTAGGAATATGTGTAATTTTCAAGGTAATTACGGAATGGTTACTCATCTTGATACAATATTATTGTGTTTTATTTTATTTATTCAAGTGTAACATATGCAAGTATCTAGCCTTACAAGACAACTAACTTTTTTTATCCCAACAGAACTCTTGTACATGGTACCAATAGTGAAATATACTACCTACTGTGGATTTTTGGATTTCAAGATGCTACATAAGTGACCTTAAATTACTATCTTTTGGTAAGATGATATTGATTCACATAATTTCTTAAACATCATGTAGTCACACTGAACATTTCAATGGAAGTTAATTTGATTCTCTTGGGATTCTTTAATACTTTCTAAAACAACACAGAGAATATTATTACAGTTATGTCTAGAAATTGATATTATTATTTGAGGAGTGGAAAAAATTAAAATAATCTAAAAAGGTTACATTGAGTATTACACCACCATAGAGTAAATATATTATAATTATAATTCTTTAAATGTGGTACTCAATTATTCTTTGAGTATGATTTTTATTAATAAATAAATAAATTTATTTTTTTAATCATTTATTTATATTCTTCATCATCGAATAGTTATTGAATAAAAAAAATTTGTTACATATGAAAAATGATTTAAAATTATTCCATTAAAAGGAATTTCTATTGTAATGTTAATTGAAGAGGATATTGGGGATAAATATTTATACTACAAATTATTATTCCAAAATTTACATGTTCAGAACCTATATGTTATGATCAGGTGATATTGTGAAAGTTCTTGATTTAGAACACGTTTACCTGGGATATGGGTACTGATCCACATTCTTGTATAATATAAAATCAAATAATTCCTCAAAAATAGTATTTTATATGATTTGAATATATTTAATATAATGTATTTTATTTTCTATTGAATAATTAATAATTTTTTATATAATGATCTTATTCAATTTTGTAACTTCTAAATATTTTACATCCTTGAGTGAGAAAATTTAAAGTTTGATTTAAATATCAATTCATTACCTTTTGATGTTTTTAATCGCACCTCAACCCGGATAACATCAAATTATAGATGAATAATTCCAAAATGTGATCTCAGGAATTCCTCCTAGTACGCCAAAGTGTGATGAATAGTAGCATGGTTATATGATTGTACTATGAAGAGACTATACTCCATTATACAAGAGTAAAAAACCATGGATAAATAACCTAATTACCACCACCACATAAAATTATATTATTCATAAGTGATTAACAAAAAAATAAACAATAAATTATTTTAGAAACAAATACACATAAAAAATATCAAGACGACATACAAGATTGACCTTGAATAGGGTCAATTACCAGAACAAAGTAAACAATAAATAATTAACAATGTTATAAAAGAGGTCTTTCCCCTTAGACTGAGCATCACCTATAATCTCTTGACCCCCCTTAACAAACTCTATTTAAAAAAACAACACCAAGATCTGATTTTTCCCATACCTATAACTAAAAATAGATTCATGGGTATCAATTTGAAATCCTGGTTCAGGTGTGGTGTGAGTAAAAAAATACATTTTAGAACACTAGTGTGGTCTCCTAATTACTGGTTTATGATGTGATATATGAATGTGACATGCTATAAAAAATATAAAATAATTATAATATAAATAAATAAACACCCAAAATTCTTGTTTCTACCTTTGCTGGAATGCCTTTGAGAAAAACACATTGACCATTCTAACCACCACATAACCTCTTCCCCATAGTTGTACAAATATTACTCAACCCATGCCCAATAACCACCATCGATCCTCAGCTCCCTGAACATGATAAAAAACATTCCTGAACCAGTGAAAAAATATTTGCATGAAAATCACCTCTTAGGATATTTGTTCCCAATATTGATATCACATTCTCACAAATCCAGACACGATTATTGGATCATTGGGTTTCCTGATGAACCCCTTATCCTAATGTCCTCAGTATGAGCCATGTAGTAGTACCAATAAATCCATAATGTTAGGATGATGTAGGATTCAAATAAGGGGGAGGATATATGAAATATTGTTCATCTATGCATGACTAAATACAAGGATACCTATGAAATTGATTATAACAACTTCATGTATTCCATCTTTAATATCTGGGGTATCCAATATCACACAGATCCTCACCAAACCAAAAATGGTGAAACCACCTGATAATAGTGTTTATCCTAGGAATTGATTAATGGAATATAATAGTCATCCAATGGATATCCAACATCAATGATCAAGATCAGATGCCCTCTAAACACCTCACGTCTCAATTCAACTCTCTTGCATGCCAGTAAATGTAAATAGTCTTATAGTATCACTATTCAAATCCAAGGTTACCAAACCATTTAAAATATTCCTCACCATATAAAAAGAGTCCCAAATATCCTAGTAATTCCTATATCCATCCAATTAGATAGATCTAATGCTAGACCATTGGTGAAACCTATAGTCTTCCACTTCTAAATAAAAAATATTACAAGATTCTAGTTGGGATATGCATCCTTACCCAATATTTCGGGAGAGTGGATGACATTAATACTAGGAATCCTAGTGTCTCATCCATCTCAATAGGTGATTCCCTACCACCCCATGTAATCATAATTATATTTGGAACAATTGAAAATTCCCAGTCATTAAGGGGAATCTCAATCGTTAAGCATGTTATAAATAAAAATACACCAGGGGTTGGATGAATTCTTACACCCATAATCAGTACCTTAGGTCAATTGAGGGTCCAAATCTATTCAGGTTATAATATGACACCCACAAACCACCACTACCCAAACACAAACACCCAATCAGGTTTAGTCTATCAATGAACACACACTCTTTTCCAAGGGTAAAAAATATAAGCAAACACATCCATATTTTGGTCCTTTGGGTGTCAAAAAAAAGTGGATTCATCCTTCTTGAGATACTCAGTCATGAATAGTCACCTAATAAAACAATTTCCACTCTGGGATAACATGCTTCTAGGTAGTTTCAACTCATAAAAAACGTTTTATCCTACAATTTTAAACCACTTGAACATCATTCTATAGAGATAGATCATATCCATTTTAAGTTGCATGACCCAATCTTTTTTTCCAATCACACTAATATATCTTATAAAATCAAAGGGTTGTCCATCTTGTCTCAGACACAACATAAAGGTTCAAATTGAAAAACACCATTATTTATGAAATATATTTCTATGAGTGTATGGTGATTGATTCTAAAAAGTTAATTTTAGATATTTTAAAATTGTGGGGGGGGGGGGTATTCTTGGTTTTAAAAGTTTTTAATGATATTTGATGGGATTTTGATCTTATAGAGGGGGTAATTTTGTATTTATACATTTGAAAATGGTTTGGAGTGTGTTTACCTATATAAAAGGGGAAACATTATCACCATTTATAGGTGATGATGGAAAATTGAAAAAATATATATTGGATGGTGAAACAACTATCAACACATTCATGAATATGTTTAATGGGTAATGTGGTGCTTTAAAGGAACACCATACACATTAGAGGATGTTATTGGGGTGTGGGTATTGGAAGTGGCTTAATTTTTTATGATAGATCATTAGATTATATGATTTTAGGATAAGGGATAAATAAGTACATTTGGAAGGTTGAATTGGTTGGATTAATGAGTATGATCTGGAATATTCATAGTACTTGGAATTATCTAATGGAAAAAATTACTCACTATCAAGGTTGGTCTTTGACACATAATTGTTTAGGAATAGTCTAGGGGTTTTTATAAAATTTGGAATTGACATATATTTCCATAATCGGTATATACTTCATCAAAAGTGTGTTATTTCTTAAATGAATGGGTGACTCCATTAATATAAAATGAAGTCACCATTTGAAAGAAAATATAAGAATTTGGAAAAAATTCACACCCATTCCTCTCAAAACTGTGATTCCTCAAAATTATTTTACATGTTTGAAAATTAACATCATTGGTGAAAATTTACAAAGAACTTTTCAAATATCTCTAGTTCAAAATCATATTCAATGGATACTATTGAAAAAGTTCTAATATTGAGTATCAATCCTCCATTACACTGTAAATAGTATTATTTAAAAAATGAAAATAACTACAAATGTTTGGGGAAAATCTACTCTTAAGAAGAGTGATAGAATTGTGTTCCTTAGTGAGCATCATTCACTACCATCCAATATAAATTCTTTATACATTACACATGGATATATCCTCAAAAATATTATGTGTAGATTCTTTAAATATGAATGGAGTGATGTTGAACAATGTAATGAAGTTGAATAAATTTCATAGAAAAAACATCAAAATGTAGAAAATGGGGATTCACTAAATACTTACGACTCTCAATGTGTTATATTTTATCTTAAATCTAAATCCCCTCACATCCTAATATGAGATTATTCATGTTTCCCATAGAAGAATGAAATTTTTAGAATGATAATTTCTTCTGTCAAGGGAAAAAATAAATGCTTTATATGATGACCTCTTCAACACCTAAGAACATCTTCCAACTAGAAAATAGATATGGGATGACAAATATAAAAATTAAATCATTGAGGATGCAGTTGGTAATAAATTTCTACAATGAAATTTTATTTTATATAAAAGGGTAGATAATATATCTATTATAGGGATATTCTATGAAATAAAATTCATTTCAAAACATAGTAAAAAAATGAACATGAATGATGTTATCATTATCAATTCCATCCTCAATAAAATCCTTCAATATTGGAAGAATGTTAAACATTATATAAATCATAAAAAGGAATATTTTTCAATCCATGAGTTATTCAACAACAGAGTTGTTTTTGAAATATAAATACATGAGAGGTAATATGTGCTTGTGGATGATAAATCCATGGTTCTCATGGTGGATAGATTGGATCTATCAGGGTTATCACAGACTGAATATTGAATTTTTTATTATGAATAAATGGAAGTAAAAGAAAAATATATGGCTGAAGAGAGAAGATAAAATCCATGGTGGAATATGTCTATTAAGAAAAAGTATATCCCCTAAAATGATATTAATAAAATTACTATGTAAAGACTCTAATATCAAAAAAAGATGAACCTAATTTCATGATAACCTTTTTAGGATAAAAGACCCTTAATTTGTTCTATTTCCTCCGTATATGAAGGATTTAAACATTAAATGGAAACATATTTGACAATTTTTCATGGTATAAGAGAAGATACAATGGATTTGGAAGGAACCCATGAGAGAGGTGATGATAAAGGAAGAGTTCAACCTAGTAGTAGAAAGAAAAATTCTGTTGGATAATAAAATACTAAGACCAACAAATCAAGGCTTATGTTTCTATATAGAAAGAGGACCCTTCACCTAAATTTATAAGAAATCCACGAATACATAGCTACAAAAATCCCAGTCCAATCATACATAAATACAACCTTTTATAGATGACTCATCCGTATTGTGTTTAACTCTCATGTTTAGTGGATTCCGATGAACCCACACTCTGTGGCTTATTGTAAAAACATTTTTGATTTCTTCCACAGCGAAGGAAATATCAATTCAGACAACACCTGGAAGCTCAACATCACTACATAGCATTATAATAATGTGGAACCACTCGAAAATATTGGTACTGAGATTTCAATTTTTGGAAAAAATTACCTGATAATGTAGAGCATTTTGAGTTTCCCAAATCACTGAATTATTAGCCATAAAAAAATAATCCATACTTGTTTGTTAAAAATAGTCATTAAAAATTACTAAAATAGGATAATAAAGATAAATAAATAGAATAAAACCCATCATACTTACCCCTATGGAATTTCCAAATGAAATGGTTTAAATACCCTTCCAAAAATAAATGTAAGTGAAATTCAGGGACAAACCTGTAGAATAATTTGAATTTAAATGTGAGGTGAAAGATGTTACTTGGACATTATTATTCATCTGAAGCATTTTATTTTTGATGCACCGTATAATGAAATTAAATTTAATTGGAATCATCTTGAACCAATGTTTATTTCCTAGAGGGAAATGACCATTCTATTCATGAATAAAATATTTTTAATATAAATGAGTTAAGGCTCATAAAATTTATGTATTGATGACTTAGTGGGTAGGTTAATTGTAAATAATAGTACTTCTGTTGTGTTATTCTTGGTTGATATTTATAACCACTTAAATTAAATGAGTGAAGTTAGAGTCATGACTCAGGCTGATATCTGAAATCTGGTATCTCTAGAAATAGAGGGGCTGTGAATCCTAGTTTATCATACAAAATAAGATGTATCATACTAAAACTATCTATAAATAGTATTTGGGAATAAATATGGTACTATTATGAAGGAATTAAAATAAGTGAGATCTAAAAGACACCGCAAATTAATAATCTATATAAGACCCATGATTTGTTTCCATTAACTTGGCCTATAGAGAGTGAATAGAGACTGTCTTTGAAGCTATATTTTCCTATATAGAAGTAATGTTTTTGGTAATGGTGTGTGGATTAATACACCCTCACTAATAGGGTTTTCAATAATAACTCATCTGGATAAGTGGTTCCATTCCTCATGATCAGAATCCAAAATGAAATAATTAAGAACAAGATAAATATTGTAAATAAAATTAATTATAATCTTGAATACTGAGAGTAAATTCATTTGAATAACAACCAACACACTACTAATAAGTTTAATATAACCCAAAAATATATAAATCTCTTTTATAATTTATAAACCTTATTTTTTTTATAATTACATAAATGTTATGAATTAAAATCATTCCATAGGAATTTTGGGGTCCACAATAATCCATAGGGAAATTCTTTTCACTGATTCTAATATTGTCATCATTGATCATGGAGAATAATCATGGGAATGAAATTTAGATGAATAAACTTATTTGTTTTAACATTAATGAGTTTAAATAACATTCACTACTATACATTGGTGATATTTTTGATGATTGGAATAAAGTAACAAATAAAATTGAAGAAAAATATAATATAATCTATATAGGAGAGATGATGATGACCTATGGACCCATACTGACCTCAATATGGGTGCACCAGGATATTGGAAGTGGATAAATTTTGGTTCCTATTGAGGAAATATTGAGTAAGGATGAAGATACAGAGAGAAATAGAGTCTCATTTTCAAAGACCCCTTCTGTAATAAAAGAACCTGAAGAACCTTTCCATGAGATATCTGATAATTCAATGTGATGTAAATCACATGAAAATTGGTCACATTCCCACTCAGAGAAACCACAATACCTCATGACATTGATGATGAATCTCCATTCAATTCTATACTAGGCATCATATTTATAAATTTTAATCATGATGTAGGAGCAAAACTATTGATTATCAAGATATAATATCCTCACCTAGGCTAGTCTAATCACCCCTAAAATATTTATTCCATTGATGAATCCATGTTTTTCTAAAAAAAAAATTTTTGAGTGCTGAAAAGGAATTTTATTTAGAGTGGAGGTGGTTATATTATATGAGAATTAATATTGGATGATAGGATGAAAATGAAAAAAACTATTCAGGTTGGAGACCTTTAGAATAACGATAAGGACTGGGATAGAGATAGCTATTCGGACTTGTCCTGGTTTGAAGAAATCTTAGAATACCCTAATGACATTCTGATTCACCATATCCCCGGATTCTAGGTAAAAAGGGCCTAAAAATCCTCTAGAGAAGGATAACATTCATTATTAACATCCTTGATTCACTCAAAGATATCATTTGTTTCCAAAATACATTTTGATAAGAAATTGTATGAGCCTTCAACGTTTCATGGGATGTTTCTGAAAATGAAATCATTAGGTTATAAAAAATTTGGTTCCACTCTATAGCCATGTCCTTGACCTGTAAGAATGTCGGAGAAGTAGGAAGCCACAAGGGGACCAAATACATCATCCTCTTTATAGAGGGAACCATCCTCTAGTGACATATAGATATTTTAAACAAACATTTTCTCCCTTAATGAATCATGAATGTTCACCATGTTCTTATACCCTCCATTGACCATTTGGTTCTTAAATTCTTTCTCTCATTCATTTCTTCCCATATCAACCCCCATCCAATATATTTTATTTTTAAGAGAATCACATAAATTTCATCGTAAAATTGATTTTGAAAATTGTTTTCTAGTTAAATAATTACTTCTGAAAGACCATGAAAATTAGATTTGAATGAAAGAAGGTTTTTAGACCAAAATAATAATCCCTCTTTTAGCCTATGATTTTTACTTTGTTGGATACCCCAAGGTCGTCCACACGAGGATAACGAATATGAGGCAGGACCCATATCATTAAATCTATTGAGGTCCATCATTTGATTTGAATAAATGAAAGGTTTTCACTCATATACGGAAGGTGAAAATTTAAAAAGTAGTAGAGAGTGATCTGAGAGGTATTCCGAGATGTTATTGATATAAGTGTTACCGAAGGATAATATATCATTACAATTACACAATCATCTATCTTTCCATCTCCAGACCATAAAGAATTATTTTTTTCATTTCCACACATAAATGTTTTCCTAGTGAATGTTGGTTCATGTAGTTGGTTTTGGGATGAGATGTCTTTATATTACCCATATCCATATCAGAATAGAGACCTCCACCCTCCATCTCTAAATGTTTCATAATATAATGAAATTAACCCTCTAAAATAGATAATATTTCATATATTAAAATAAAAGAGGGAAATAAAAAGTTATTATCTATTCCTATCCTCACTTCAAGTGTAAACAACTAACAGGTGGAAAGAAATGTTTTTCATTCTATCCTTCATCATGATGTGTTGAGAATAAACATAAGTGAAGTCCACTTAGAGGTGGCCCATCCAGATTATTCAAATATGATACATGATTGACTTTTTATGAAAATTATTATACATATGGAGTTAGATTGAAAATATTGTATGTTTGGAGTCATGGTTTTTGGTTATATAATATTAAACAAATTGATTTCCCTACTATATATTATTTTGTGAGGATACTCTATATTTTATGTGGATATGATACCTAGATCATTCCAACACATAGAGGATATCATGAGGAATATAGTCTTTTGCCACATGTCCTGAGCACCCTCAAGATAGGTCTGAAGGCACTAGGCCAACTTGATTGTACATAGATCAGGTTATAATGTTAATGCATGTAAAGGGAAGGATTAGGTCCTTTTTTCCTATTTTAAGGGGGGTGTAACACCCTGATTTTTTATGAATTATTATTTTCTATAATAAATTTAAATTCTTTGATGGATTTCATTGAATGCTAAAAATGGTTATGATTTATTTATAAAAAATACAATGTTACTACAAGTAAGAACATGTTTTACTAGAAAAACAACATATTATGATAGTTATAAACTATCCATTATAAATTTATGAATTTTTAAGTGTTAAATGAAATATGAAATGAATTAATGGGGTTTGAATAAATTATAAATTAAAATAAAAACTATTTTAAAATAAAGAATGTGTTTAATAAATAACAATTTTTATCCCCACAATTGGGTTTTACATTAAAAAATTAAAATAATCTCTATAAGTAAATGATATTAATAAATTTTATATGTTTTACATTCATTGAAATGTGTTTTAATTCATGAAATATGTTTTATTAGACTAAAATAATAACAAACCCATTTTTACACATAACAAGATGTATTTTTCTAAAAGTTATTTTTACTGCCTTTTAATGAAGACCTATTTTAAAACTAAAATTTTAAAATTTTAAAATTTTTATTTGTAATATTAATTTTTTTTTACAATTTATATTGAAAAATTATATTATGGTGATTTATTGGTTTTTATGGAAGTTTATATCTTTTGATGAATAGTTGAAATAATATTTTGTATTGAAAAATATATTTTGTTTTAACATATTTAAAAAGGTGAAATTATGTTGTGGATTAGTATTAAATTATATTTATTTAATTTCACTTTAATTATTTAAATTATTTTTTCCAAAAATTATTTTATACAAAAAATTATTATAAAATCATTTTATATTTTAAAAGGGCATTTTTTTCGAATAACTATTTTCTATGGTGTTTTATTGGTTTTATTTGAAATTACAATTTTCAACTTCCTGTATTTTTAATTTTAAAAATTAATGGTAAATACTGATTCATAAGATAATAATTTAGTGAATATTTACATTCTATTTTTTTCCAATACTAATAGTAACCTTGGGAAATTTTGTGGCCATAGTAAATGGTAAAATAGATAATTTTGGTTAACAAATAAAATGATAAGGACTGTAAAATTACCCTAACATATAAAACAATTTCATTGGATGAAGTTAATTCAACCAGTAATACATATGAATTTAAATTATGATATTTAATGGGAACATGTAGAAGAAAAGTATTTATATAATATTTAAATCAAATAAAGTCAAAAAAATGTCACTGTCTTTGTCTTAAATATCCCTTTATGGGTCCACTTGGGAAACAAATATACTATATGAACGAATATAACTGTATATTTTTAACAAAATAAAAATATTTCCCTGATATATATTTATTTTTATCTTTTTGGGCAACTTATATGAGATTTTGAAATTTATAATACGTTAATTAATAAAAATTTATAGATGTCACATTAATGTTTTAAAACCATATCATATTTAATATATTGTTGCCAAAAATATATATTCTAATATATGTACTATATTGAAATATATAATTTTTTTAATTAATCATTGTATTTTATTTTTTATTTTTAGTGAATAAATGTGTAAATTAAATAATTGGAAAATGTTGATGCGATAATTATTTTATTAATGTAACTATAAAATTAATGCCATAAAAAATTAAAATAAATATAATTGTTGATAATTAAATAAATAGAAAAATATTATACAATAACTTGACCATGTAGGGATATAATAAAACATTTTTTTTCAAAGTTAACTTGTTTTCTTGGTATTTTTAAAACTCCATGTAATGAATTTTGTTTAAATTGAGACAAATGATAATTCATCAAAAAAAACTATTTTATTAAATTATTTTAAAATTTAAAACAATGATTAAAAATTTAAAAAATATTTGTAATATGGTATATAATGTTTTTAATTGTTCATTTATGGTACAATTTACATGACATAAGTAATAATTACAACCTTTTAATATTGAAAAACGTTTTACCATAGTTAGAAATTAAAATAGGTTAACTATGGGTCAACAAAAATGAAAAGGTTTAAAATAATTTGACAAGTTGTTTAAAATATATTTTTATAATAAAAAATATTATATCATATTATATTTTAATCTTTTTCCTTTTTGAGGTAATTTTATTGAGATTTAATTTATTATAATTTAATATTTTTTGAAATTTTAAAAGTGCCCCTCACTACAATTATGAAAGGGAATCGCCTACTAAATTTCTTCACAACACATTGATCCCTAAATATCAACCATAACCTTCTAATTTATCTTCACAACATCCCTATAAACATTATAGAGGTGTTATGATTCTCAAAAGACCTTCCATAGTGTCTTTGAGAGGAGATCTAAAGGATGTTCTCCAAAGAAGAGGTAATTGTCTATACTGAATCTTTCATGATTATTTATTACTCTACTTCCTCTTCAATTTTTTTCCATAATATATTCATAAATCAAGTATCACATATATTATGAGGTGTCATTATTATTATATAAAACCCATATTACACGTTTTATTTATCCTGTGAAGAACCAAAGTAATGGTCGTACGTATGTAAGACTTCATGTCTCCACACTGCGGTGTGATCTGTTTTTTATCACCACTTTACATGAATGGGTATAATTATGGAAATAATAGATATATATATGATTATTATAAAATTATATTGATCTGAAAAAATAATATAATACCATCCAATTCTTTCCCCTCTCACAATTATGAGAATGATACAATCGCTGGTGTGTTTGTATGGCCTAGACCATCTCTATGATGTGATGTGACTCATTTAATCACGGGGGCCATTAAAGAATGATTATATAAATGTATAAAATGAATAAATATGATATCTATAACCTTATTATCATTTTGGATATTATGTAACTTTATCCAATGCACAAGAACTAAAAAATATATGATAAAAATGCATATGAAAATGAAGTAGTTAACACCCAAAAGAAGGGTAATAACCAAATATTATTAACAAATAGGTTATAAGAAAAAATAACAAGATCATATATGATATAATATATATGGATATAGTTTTGGTATGAATTAAAAACATTATTTCAAACATTATAAAATAGTTTCAGATATGTATGAATGAAATCATACCTAAGGTGATGGTTAATTTAAAAGTATCATTGTTATTTGAGATTGTTTGTACGTCATTATCTGATAGTGAATATTTATCTTCCACAACCATGTTTCATAAGAAAATTTTTAAAATATTTTTAATATTGTTATAAAACTATTTGAGTTCATTTTTACACATGTGCAGAGTTTTGCAAAATGGATCTATATAAATATTTTTATTATTTTCCAAATATGGTTCTTTGTGGCATTTTTGAAAAATGTATGACAAGAATGGGTTTTATCTTTTAATTAATGAACAAATTTTTCATTTTTCATGTCTCTCTAATTCCATGAATATTCCATTACAATCTTACAGATTTATTTTCTTATAATTTTATTTAAATTTCATGACATTTTAAGAAAAAAAACTATTTCCAAAAGAGAAAGGATATTTTCCTCATAAATGAATTCTAGTGGTCACTAAAAATTTGTTTCTTTATAATATAATGTTATTTTATGTCACTTATGCTTCACTCGATATATGACCTAATGATACCATTATTATTATTTGTCTAAATAGTTTATGTTTATTATGGATTAATGTTTATGAATTATGCACACTATTAATGAGTTACGATATGATGAAATGTTTATAAACACCATTTTTTTGGGTTCTCATATAATTTATGATATCATGGAACTCATTTTTATAGTTTTTATTATGTGATGGGTGGGACCAGTATGTTCCAACAATTCATTGGATAAATATTTATTTCTCATTAGAAAATTATGGGAAACATGTCGACAAGATTGATCCACTATCGGGTGAAGGGGTCACCCAATCCACTATAAGGAATGGATTGTGACTTGGGATTGTGGTGTGTCCATCCGACTAGGTGAATCCATCATTAAGTGTCATTTTTTTATATGATACTTGACTTTTAAATAATGATATTTCATTATTATGTGTCTGATAATAATTCAATATCTTATTCAAATTATATGGTTTCATGGATTATGATCTTAATTTACTAAAGATTCATGTATTATTAACGGAATTTTCTTGAGAAAAATAATATCGGAGGCTCTTAAATTAAGGAAAATAAAGGTTAAAAGATTCTGAAGTAAGGTATTTAACATTTTTCCCATAGAAAAATAAGGAGCATATTACCAGGAAGGGTACACGAGTGGATACACCCCTCTTTAGTCAACCCTCAATTTTCATGACCATCAACAAGATAATTGGATTCCTGAAATATATGGGTGATCATGTAGCTTATAAAGGAATATCAATCAAGAGAGTTGGCCCATTTTTCCATCATATTCCATGATATATGAGTTTTTTCCACCCTAATGGCTTACACAATGGTAGTGGAATCACATTCGAACAAGATGTTTTTCAATTTATTTTACATGAAAGATCAATATCACGGATTTGTCCCATTATTTATGCTTCTAGGGTAGTGACATAGCCACAAGGACCCTAGATGTATTCCACTACATCCCCACTATTATCTCTTAAGATGACCTCATATCGTTATGACCCTCGATTACCTATTTATGTTCTATCTATCTTGCATTTCATAAAACCACCAATGGGGGAATCCTGAAAACATTGAGAATTTGATGAGGTTTAGGAATATTACCTACAATTTTCAATTGCCTCTAGACCTTGATGTCCCTCGATGAGTTGATGTAGCTTTTGGTGTGCATTTTTCTTTTATTCTGAATTACCGCAATCATATCTATAATGGAAATTTGATCATTTAAGAGAGCTAGACCGTGGATGGATTTGTTCTTGCCTCACCTTATGATGTGGATCATTTTATAATAAGATTCTTGAAATAAAACAATGATCTACCAAGAGATATTGATACTGAGATAAAAATCCATGAAATACTAGACACAATCTATTTAATGGGGATGAATCACATAAATATTGATAAAACATTTCAATAACGATGAAGCAGTTTTTCAAAAAAAATAGGTGACCCACATATTCTCGGTGTTGGTGGAATAATACACATTTATATAACAATGTGTTTCTAACTCATTGGAGATTAGAAACCACTAGAAATTTGTTAAGAGAAAGCCTCCAGATTTGGGTGAACCTAGAGGGGAGCATCCAAATTTTATTTAAATCTCCAACACACTTGTTTTCATAATGAAAAATATAGATGTAATCCAATATTTTGGGAGATGGGATTAAAAAAATTATCGTTATATTCACAAAAGGTATGAATCATATAGCAATTCTAAATAAACATATGAGAGAACAACTTTCCACTGAGTCCTTCATGAGGGAACATCAATATTATTTTAGTATTTCTTCTAGTCAACTTGTTGCTGAAAAATGGATCAATACCACTAAATATTTTTTTAATAAGTGTTTGAAACATGAAAAATACATTTTGGGTCTTTATCATTTTGAAGTTGAAGTGGACTTGTGGTTGAATCTAGTAAATAAATAAAGAAAATAAGATGAAATTGAATCCCTGGATTTGGATGATTTCATGAACTTATTAATTAACAAGTACTTTCCTTGTGTTCATCATATGAAGATTGAGAAAGAGTTCACTAGGTTACATTAAATGGACGATGAGTATGTGGGTACCTACGATGCATATTTTACAAGATTTTTGTGGTACACTTCTCATATTATCATCAAACCTGAATGTAAGATTGATATATTCTTCAGTGTCTTAATGCCAAGTCTGTGAAGGGTGTTAGTCTTAAGAGACTTCAGTATCTATAAATATGTTGTGTATTATACTATCAAGGTTGAAATGGATGTCGGAGTAACATATCAATCTCATGGGTTTGACAAGAAATGGAATATGAAGACTAAAGGGAAATTTATAAATTATTGACAAAAGAAGATGATATTTACATTATCATCATAGTCTAGAATGAAAAATGGAGGAAAGAGTATTAAGGGGACTGGTAAATGTATTATGTTTAGGAAAGGAGTTCATCCAAAAATTGACTTCTGAAGTTATGGTAAAAAGATATCTAATGATGAAAATAGAGAAAAGGTTAAAAAAAATGAAATTCCCACACTTCAATGCTTCACGTGTAAGAAAAATGAGAATTATGTTAATAAATAACCAAATATAAGGGCTACTGATGATGCTCGATGTCCACAACCTATTAAGGATATTGGAAAAGGAAAATATTATGTGATCACTATTGGAAATATGGAGTACAACATTTCAATGGTGAAATAATTGAGTGTTTATTGGAATCATGGAATAATTTTATAAAATTACTTTTATGGTATTATGAAATAATGATACATGTAAGTTTTGGTACACAATACTTTTTATTGATCATGTGAATTTCAATGTTTAATGGTTCACGTAATTATGATATGTGAAAAATTTTGTAAGTTCATATTTATTGAGAACACAAAATTAAGGGAATAACAACCCTTTATATGTGCATAATGTTGGGATATTAATGAATTAAAGAGATGTTTGATTATGAAAAAATTAATGGTATAGTATTAATGACATTCGAAATGATGACAAGGTGGTTTATGATATCATGGATTGATTTTATAGAATTTTGGATTTACAGAATGAATAAAGATATAATTTTTTAAGGCATTACGTTTTCACTAAGGTTTATTGGAAATTCAAGTTATTATCATGTTTCACGAGAATACATGAAAACACTATTCACATGTTAGGTTTGTGAAAATTACGAGTAAATCATGTTGTTTTTGGGATTAATGATAAGTGTATTATTTAAATTTTGTAACATTATTTTGAATGTTGTAGAATTTAATATTTTTTGGACGTTAATAAGGGTTACCATTTATGAAATTTCATTTGATAAAATTTCAACAAGGTTATAGATATTATTTTATTAGATAACCATATGGATTTTTGTTATTGGATAACCTATGTTAACCATTTTATAATGAAAACTAGTGAAAAAAAGAATATATTTTCATATAATTAATGATTTTATGATCCACTTATTCTATAGGATTTATTACTAAAAATTCATTTCTTGGTGCAAGAGATAAAGTGGAAATTGATCAAGGCATAACTGATGACTGTGATTATTTTATAAAAAATGGAATGAAATAAAGTAATCATATCCTCTTATGAATAATATTTATATATATGAAAAGTATATTGTAAAAAATTTATCCTAGGGCCTTAATTTGTAATGAATTAAATGGTCCCTTATGTCATCATATATTTATCTTTTTGTGATGGTTAACTTTTAAACTACCATTTTATTTATCACTCCCCATCAGAAGATGATTGTCAGTTTTCTCTTATATTCCCATGTTTTCACTTTCCACCCATGTTCTGCAATGTAGAAACACAGTTATGAGTTACTTTTGATAGCTGTTATGTTTTCAACATTCCCTTTTAAGGGATGTTTTAATATTCATTTTTATAATGTGGGTTTCCAATAAGGAATTTATCAAACATCAACCTCTGATTTTCTAACTGCAATTTGAAATTGCAAGGACGTGATTTTTTTAAATTATTGATCGTATCCGAATAATAGATTATCGATTAAAGATTGTACCAAAACTATATAAAGGTAATTATGTGTTACATTTATCACTTATGAGGAAGTACATAACTATTCATTCACATTAAGTGAATATAGAAGTCATATTTCTGGAGAATGATTTTCCTTAGGAAGAGAAACCGGTAAAAATTCTAGATTATAGAGATAAGATTATACAAAACTAGACCACTCAGCTGGTAAATGTTTTGTGGATAAACCATCTATTTCAAGATTCATTGTGGGAAATTGAGGATATTATAATGAGGTGTTATCCTCCTTTTTTTAGAGTAATGAATTTTGAGGGACAAATTAATTTTAAGGGGGAAGAGTGTAACACCCATAGTCTTTATGAATTATTATTTTTAAAGTAAATTTTAATTCATAGTTGGATTAAATTGAACACTACACCAAGTTATGATTGATTTATACTCATTTAAATTTATATAATTTACTACACACAACACTTATATTATATTTCAGCACACACAAAACAATGTTTGTCTTGTGTAACACACAATATTGAGTTCCTTTGATAACTTATTTTACATGCATGATTGAGTATTACTGAAAAAATATATATTAAGATAGCTTTCACTAATCCATAGGAATTGAGGGAATGAAAAAATATTAACTGAATTATGAAATTAATTCTTGGGATACTAGTTAATTATAAATGAAGATAAAAACCCAATGAAAATAAAGGACATGTTTTTATGAAAAAAATATTTTTATTAGAAAAATTGAATAATATATTAATAAATAAAATTACTCACTATTAGTGAATTATATCAATTAAATTTATTTTTTCTATTTTAAATTTATTTTTTTAATTCATTAAATATATTTTATAGGCAAAGAATAATAGCTAACCCATTTTAAGGTTAAAAAGTTGTATTTTTCTAAAAAGAATTTTTTCCACCTTTTTTTGGTAGATATTGTTTTAAAAATAAACAATGAAACTTTTGTGAATTTTATTATTAAAAAAAATTACTTATTTTTAATCATAATGTAAAAATTATCATAGGGTGAATTTTTGTGGTTTTTTTCTGAAAAGTTTCATCTTTTGATGAATAGTTAAAATAATAATTTTAATTGAAAACTATGTTTTTCAAAGTCTTTACAATATAAAATTGTGTTATCGATTAATTATTAATATTAATTATCAAATTTTAATTTAAAATAATCCAATTATTTTTTTAAGTGTAATTTTTTTTATAAAAACTTTTTATATAATAAATGGAAATTTTCTAAAAAACTGTTTTTCATGGCATTTTACCTATTTTATTTTAAACTATACTATGAAATTTATTTGCTTTAAATTAGAAAAAATGGAATAAAATTTTGTATTATTATGGTCTAAATAAAGTATGTAGATCAATTTTATTGTTGGCCAATATGAATAGTAACCTTGAAAAATTTTGCTACCACATTAATGGGTGAATTCGATAATTGAAGTTAAAAAAATTATATGGACAATAAAATGACCCTAACACATGGAAAAATTTTATTAGATGAATTTAATTTGACCTATAACACATATTAAACTAAATTAAATTTTTTAATGAACAATTTTCTGTGAAAGTAACTTTATAATATTTAAATCAAATAAATTCACAAAATATCAGTTTATTTTTCATTAAAATACCTCATTTTTTAAATGGGGAAAAGGTATTAAATGTAAGAATATAAATGTAATTTTTTTTAAATAATTAGCATTATTTAATGATAAAAACGTATTATCTACTTTTTGTTCATCTTAAATGAGAATGTTATATTTATAATACATTATTTAATAAAAGTTTTAATATGTGACATTATTGTTTTAAATACTATATAATTTTTAATATAGGGTTTTAAAAAATATATATTCTACTATAAGTATTATTATGAACTAAACAATACCTATCTTCAACATGGTATTTTATTTTTAAATTTTAGTGATGAAATATGTAAATTGAATAATTACACAACTCTGATGCAGTAATGATTTAAATAATGGAAATATCAACTAAATGTTATTAAAAATATTAAAATAAATTTAATTTTATATAATTAATGTGATAAAATAATTTTATGGATTAAATTTATCTCATAGTAGTATAATGATTTTTTTTCTATTTTATCTTTTTATCTTCGTAATTTTAAAGCTCCATGTACTAAATAATGTCAAAATTAACACTAATGACATTTTATAAAAATAATACATTGTTATTTTTAAAAAAAATAATAAAACAAATTTCAAAGCTAAAAAATAAGTATAACAGGGTTTAAAATTTAAAAACGTTTCATTTATGGCCTAATTGACTTCACGTAAGTAAAAAATAAAACATTTTAATATTGAAAAAATTGTCATCCAAGATAAAATTAAAATATGTTAACTAAGGTTTAATCCAAATTATAAGGATTGAAATAACAAAATATTTTTAAAATATATTGGTTGAAAATATTAAAATTTAGTCTCATAATATACTTGAATACATTTCACATATTCACGTAACATTGAGCCTTAAAAATTTACCATAACCTACCAATATCTCTTCTAAACTTCCATATACCCATTCTAGAGGATCCAATTATCTAAAAATACAAACCCTAGTGTCCCTAGGATGAGATCTAATGGAAGTTCACTAAAGCAGATGTTGTAGTTTTTACCAACTCTTATTCTACTACCTATTCATGTGTTTCAAAATTATCATGTAATAAATACATTATAAAATATATTATTATATGTTATTGTTATTATAGAATGACCATATTCCACCTTTTATCTATCCTATACAAATTAAAGGCACTGCATGAGCATACTTACGACTTACCATCTCTACATCATGGTATATTTTTTTTTCTTTTCAAAAATTATCCGTATATGGGTATAATGATATTAATAATTGATATATATGATAATTATAAATGATACTGTTTTTTTAATACCATCCAATTACTTCCCCTTTCACCATTATGGTAGTGATATCGTTGCTTGTGCGTACGTACGTTAGACCATCTCCACGACAAGATGTAATTCCTATTTCATGATCACCATTAAATAATTGTTATATAAATTCATGTAATTAATAAATATGATATCAATTAACATAATATAATTTTAGATATTAAGGAACAATATATTATTCACAATAACATGGTCTTCTATGGAAAAACATGCCTTGGAAAATGAAGAAGATAACACCTAAAAGAAGGGTAATAATGAAATATTATTAACAAATGGGTGATAAGATTATATAAGAGGATAATATATGATATCATAAATATTAATACAGTTCTGGTATAAATTATTAACAATACTTATACTAGTATATAGGAGTTTCAAATATGTACAAAGGAAATCATACCTAAGGTAAGGGATAATTTCAAAATCTCATTATTTTTCGAGATTATTTATAGTTATGTTTTTGCTTGGAATATTTATCTTCCATTTCAATGTCTCTTAATATTTTTTCCCAAATTATTTTTATTATTCTTCTAAAATTATTTAATTTCATCTTTACACATGTTGGAATTATTACTAAATGGTTTTAAGGAAATGTTTTTGTTGTCTTCAAATAAGGTTCTTTGGGAGTTTTCATAAAATTGTATATAAGGAATGTGTTTTTAAACATATACGAGATGAAGAGATTTTTATACATTCAATATTATTTAATATCACAATATTTCCTAATCAATCTTATAAATTTATTTTCAAATAAAACTTTTTCTTTTAATATGTTGTTTAATTTTAGGTTTTTTTTCAAAATAGAAAGTATATTTTTCTTAAGAATAATTTCAAGCGATTTATCGATTTTTTACATGTAATATAATGTTATTTGATGTTATTTATGTTTTAATGGGGAAAATATAAAATGATAAAATTTTTATTATTTATCTAAATATTTATTTATGAAGGATTTACTTTTATGAATAATGTTTCTTTTCCATTAGTTATGCTTTGATGAAATGTTTGTGATACCCTTTTTTGGGTTATGATATGATTTATGTTCTTTTGAAGAACATATGTATAGTTTTAATTATTTGAAGTGTGGGACCAATGTCTCCCACTACATAATTTTGTGATGATTTATATCTCATAAGATAATGATGGTAAATAAGTCTATAGACTTGATCCACTATGAGAAGAAGGAGAACCCTGATCCACTATAAAGAATTAACTACAACAGGGAATGGTGGAGTGTCTCGACTAGTTGGTGCATCCCCCATGTAGTGCCTTATTATGTTTTGGAAGTTAACTAAAACTTATATGTAATAATATTACATGTTTAAGTGTCTTTTAAAAATTCTATGTATTATTAATATGTTATTATTTCATGCATTATTCTCTTGGTTTTCTCATGATTCATGTCTTTTTAACTACAATTATTTATTCCATGACTGGTGTACATTATTATTGATATAGAAGGTATGATACTAAAATTTTTATATTATGTTCTCATACCCTTATGGCTATGATTATGCTTACGTATCTCCCTTTATTCACATACTGAGCATCGAAGATAAACTGTTTCTTATATTTTCTTTTTCACAATTTATAAAGAATGGTTTTAGGTAGGGGTACTAAAGGGGAAGATATCGATTTGAAACATGGAAGATATTTCACTAGACTAGAATTTTGTGATCAAATTTTTTAGAGACACTAAACTAATATGGTCTTTGGGTTCATGTTTTTGTAATATAAAAAATATTCCTCAAGAAAGACGTAAGATTAGGTCATTATAAGGGTGGTGGATATCAATACTAATGTATTCTAGAGAACTAAAGAAGTTAAGATACACTATATAATCACCCTCTTGACTATCAAAATGGATCCCGAAATGTATAAATAAATAAATATTAACTATAACCCCAAGGGATAAAGGAATCCGAAGTTCTAAAATAGAATTAAATTTGTATTAAAATAATCCATAAGAATATGGGTCCATCATTCTAGGATGTAGGGTCAATCGACCTCTAGAAATGATCCACTATAGGTGAAAATGTCACCACATGGTCTATTCTAGAACGATGTTAATATCAGAACCAATTAACCTTATGAATACTTGGAGTCTTATCTACCTAAAAAAGAGGGGTTGGACACAAATCCAAGAACATAGTCAAGATGATCCTACACCCAAAGAGATTAAATCAAGACTTGGGATTTTGGGGTTGTAATAACATAATCAATAATACACTACTCCCAAAATCCATGATCAAAATACTCTTGACCTAATAAAACTTTGAAAAATACATTTTTCACTGTAAAATTTTTTTTGGAAACAATGCATTAAAAGGGAAAATTGAATATATTATCTTTGAAGAGAATGTGAATGAGGATAAAAATTATTAGGTGATCAATTCTGGTGCTACCTAAAACATGTAAAATATAAAATATATATTCAAGAGAATGCAATCAATTAAAGATTATTTTTCACCATACATGGGGAATTTTATAATCATAAATGTATGAGGGAATGGTGGGGTTGATCTTTATTTTACCTAAAGAGAGATCAAATCCTTAAATTATGTCTTATGTGTTCCCCAAGATCATAGAATCTTATTCCCAAGTGTCCTGTTAAATAATAATTGCTTCAAAATTATATTTTAGGCATGTAACTTTGTTCATTTCAATGGTGAGTTGTTTTTTAAAATCATACTTTTATGATGGTTTATTCGAATTGAATACAAATGTTTTTTTCTAATTTCATTATAGTCTTATGAACTATGGTATTTTTTTATGAAAACATAAAATTTTTAGGAAACAAATTCCAACTATATAATGGAAAAATAATTTTTTATAATTATTATATAATGATTTATATTATTTATATGATAAACCCAGCATTGGTAATATGTGGAAATTTATATGTTTTATTAACAATTAATATATATTTAACCATGTCTAACTTTTACATGCTAAAGATGATGTTATAGATAAATTTAGTATCTATAAATATAAGGTTGCAAAATAATATTGGATTACAATTAAATAAATAAAATATGATAGGGCGGGTGAATACTATGATATTTAATTTTTCAAATTCCTAGGGATCATACATGAAGTGGAAACTACCAATACACCTCAACAAAATTTTTCTCCAAAGAGAAAGAATGGAACATTAATGGAAACAACTAATTTTGTGATTTCAATCTCAGGCCTCTCAAAAGGTTTTTAGGGAGAGGAATTATTGAATTCATTTCACATCCTAAATTAGGTTCCCACAAAAAAGATTAATAGGACTACCTATGAAATATGAAATTATTGGATATAAATCCTAAATTAATTAATGGTTTGGGGAAGTCAGACATCTATAAGAGTACATAAATATTGATGAGAAAGGCTAGGTAAAAGCGGTATTGGGAGAATTTTTATTGGATATGTAGAATATTAAGAGGATTATATATTCATAGATATAAAATAATATGAATTTTTCCATTTTGATACAATTATTTAATCCTAATATGATATTTTTGAGGAATCTAGGTTTTCCACTTTACCTAATAAAGTTAAAATTTGGGAATATGGAGAAAATAAAATTGTTTACCAAGAAGATATGGTCAAAGAGGTCTATAAAATTGAATGTGCTAAAATCCCCAATAAATATAGATATTATCATTAATTAATGTTTTTAGAAGGAATGATTTATATTTATTTAAAAAAATACTAGTTTTTCTCAATATAGATTATGACAAAAAAAAATTAAGGGTGGCTATATCATATTTGGATACTTCTCTTTGGAATAAAAACTACAATGAATTAAATGGAATATATAACTGCAAACCACACTAGGATATCATTTGATGTTTTTCAAGATTAAAAACCAATAGGTTATAATTGGTTGTTTCAAATAATATGAAATGTAAATACAACAATTGAAAAATGTAATTCCTGATTGGTATCCATGTTGTTTATTCAAAAGGTGGTATTTAGTGTTTTTAATGTTATACTCCCATGAATAGGAATAAATATATAGAATTTTTCTCACTATATATTCCATATATAATTTTTAAATTCACCAAATCGATTCGAGAATAACTTAATTTAATGGTCAAAGGGATGATGAAATATATTTAGAACATCATGAAGGATTCATAGTTCCTAATATGGAATAGATGGTTGGAAAATTGGTATGGTCCCTTTTTTTTGGTAAAACCAGCTCCAAAAAAAATTCATTTAAAATGTAATAAAATAATTTTATCCAATGAATTTTAATTTAATAAAGACGATAAATGTGTTTGCAGTATGTTCTATCTTGAATATTGTTTTATAATATTTTATATTTTCATTAAATGATTATTTTTTATACCAATATGAATTAAATAAATGATTCAATGTCTATATTATCTAGAATCATAAACATAAAATAATTTGGATAAGATAATTTTATTTTTTAAATTACAATTATTATAAATAAAATTTTAATTTTTCCTTTTAAATCACATTATATTGATAAATTCTTAAATCTCCTTGAACAATTTTATAGTTTAAAAGTTTCTACCCCATATAATTCTGAGAGATAAATGCCAGCAAATCCTGGTAAAGAAATTGATCAATTGAAATATTCAAGGGTGATATAGTGTCTCATGTATTCCTTGACATGTATAAGATAGGAAATTTAATATGTTGTAGTAATTATGAGAAAGTATATGAGTAATCCAAGATACACACACTGGAATTTAGTTAAAAAGTACTCAAGTATATAAGGAACACTATGACATACTATATTTTTTTAGAGTGGAAATCCTAGGATGTTGGATTTTTTTTTCTATCGTGAGTTGGATATCTAATATGGTGGATCTCTCTTATATAAGTTTTATTGGGTTTTCACCTAGTGGTAGGGTGATATATTGGGGTTTAAAGAAATAATCATGGATTACATACTCCAAAATTTATTTTCTATTTTATTTTTACCAACTAATAAAAATGAAGTGGAATGGATTAGATATATTTTATCAGATCCAAAATTATTCAATATGTCGATAGCTCCAGTTAGTACAAGCTATGATCGTCATGAAACATTGGATATGATATATGATAATACATATAATATAAAATTGAGTCACACTTTTCTTATGCATAAATATATGTGGTAGTCAATATCATATTGTATCATAAACGCATACATTGTTAGATCATTCCTAAATTTGGTGGACCCACAAATAAAGGGGATTTTATGGCTATTTGTATATAAAACCTCTTTAGGGATGGGTTTTAAGCCCTTTTAAAAAATTCAAAAATGATGTGAACTCAAATTAACATGTGATTACTTCACATGTATAAGTTAAATGTAAAATATTCTATTATATTTTTGAAATAAACACCAATGTCATATTACATTACAGGAAAATGTTGTTTGGTGACCAAGAGTGAAAAAAGGGAGAGTAAAAAACACTTAATGGACAAATGATATCAAAAAAGTTTTGAATCATGAGAATGATTTTGGTTTTACGTCGGTTAATGTAGAATTGTGGTTGATCCATTGGGATTATGACTTCAACTCGCAGACATTCATGAAAGGATAAATGAAACATAACAATAATGAGTTTTAGAAGTAGATGATAAACTATGTAATTTTATGGAATTCTATAGGTTGAATCCATTTTAAAATAAGACTTAAAAGTTCACAGTATTGTCCACCAAATTTTCTTTCAAATATTTTCATCAACTATATAATGGTTCAATTTGAGAGATACTTTTATCTATGAATGTAATTTCTGAGAGATTATTATTCTTCACTCATAAAAAATCTTTTTAAATATTTTAAAATGGTAGGAAATTGTTTTTTAAATGTTTTGAATATATTAAATGGGTTTTAATAATTTTAAAGGGGGAGTTTTTTTTATTACCATTTTGGAAAATGGTTTAGAGTGTGATTCCATTTAATAGAGGGATTAATTTATCATAATTAGAAATCGATGCAGTTAAAGGGTGTAAAGACCTTGAATATCCATGTAATTATTTTTAGAAAAATGGGAATTTTACAAGTCTATGAAAATTGATGGCACGTGATTCCGAGGCCCGGAGTGACCTGACTGAATTTCTGAAATAACATTTCGGGTATGTTCAGTGAATGTGAGAGTGGGTTTTTCTATCTTCTGAACCAGTGCTCGAAATTGAAATCTGAGGGCACCACTGAACTCGCAGTACCAGTATTCTCTTAAAGAGACCTTCACCTCAACCGCATTTGGTCGAGGATGAAAGTTAGTTTTTGGGTATTTCGTGAAAGAATAAAATAAAATAAAAACATTGTAACTTTTTATTTTATTTGTTAAAACCTCCCAAATGTGGATGTGAAGAATTGGGTACCACCAGACATAAACCTCCCATGAGAGGTTATGGAGGTGGGGACCACCGAGTCTAACCACCCATGAGAGATTATGGCGGTGGGGACCACCCGAGGTTTAAAACCACTGGATCCCCTTTGAGCTTCCTCATAATGGGGGGAGGAAACCTCTCAACTCCCTCTTTAATGTGGAGGATCCTCTTGACTTCCTCCACATTAATTATTTCAAACCTCCCCTTTAATTAATTGAGCCTACACATCAATTAATTATTTAAACTATTTGAATTTTTTCCAACAATCATAATAGAACACATAATCTATTATTTTTTGCTGCGAATTCATTTTGTTGGAATTGGAGAGAGGAGGTAGTTGGGAGAAAGATCTCCAATGAAGAATGATCCACTGATGAAGAACACCAACTTTGACTTCTTCCACGAGACACCCTTGAAGGAGAAACGTCTTCAACTATGATGAACCGACACAAGAGCCCAGGATTGGAGGTGTGAGGCAGAACACACGAACGATGGAAAATTCACATTCTTCCCTCCTCGTCGACGTCAATGAACAATCCAATGTAGGGGTGTGTTTTAAAAAATTTATCAATGTCAATTTCCTATCGCAATGAATCATTTTATGATGATTCTCTTGCTACCGCCCTAATGCGGAGGGTGCGGGCCAAAAAAACATGGTAGACACTTATGAAAATCTTGTGGTGTTTTTCACGATGGAGGAGGTTGGAAACCATTTATGGTTAGGGCACGAGAATGGAGACCGGTCCCACCACTGGTCGTGATGAAGGCGACAGAACCACCCCGCGGCCGCCACCGCCACCCCGCAGCCTCCACGTCGACCGCGGCCATTGCCGCTGTTCGTGGCTCCGCACCGCTATGTGACCTAGCCTCCGCCCCACGGCCGGACTGCTGCCCCGCGGCCGGACCACCCTCACGCGACCAGACTGTGCTCCCGCATCTGGAACGCCGAACCATGGACGGACCTCCACCCCGCGACCGGACCGCGACCCCGCGGTCGGACCACCGCCCCGCGGCCGGACCACCGCCCCGCACCCAGACCCCCCTCCTGTGGATGGACCGCCGAACTATGGACGGACCACCACCCCATGTGGCCGGAACACCGCCCTGCGTGGCTGGACCTCCTCCCCAAGGCCGGACTGCCGCCCCGTTGCCGGACCGCCACCCTGTGGCCGAACTGCCGTCCCCGACTGACCCGCCCTACGACCTCACACCATCGCAGCACCCTCCATGTCCCCACGCGGCCTACACAGCCGGACCCAGCTAGTCAGGCCGCCCAGCGAGCTGGGCCGCCCTACGGGTCGGGCCAGACCCAATTGGTCGGTCCTGGTCGGACTGGACCCAGGCCCGTTACGACCAATTTCCTTTTTTTGGCCATAACATTGGCACCCGACGCCTGTTTGATGAACCGTCAGTGAAACTAGAAATATTGAAGCGAGATGGTTCATTTGAGTATACCCTACTAGAGTTATGGATTAATATGGGGAACAACCAGGTTGGATCAAGCACGAATCCAACTAGTCCCCCAGGACTAAAATGCTAATAACTCACAGATCAGGCATCTGATTGATGTGTCGTCTATTACGTTGAGACCCCTATGATATGTTAGATCATTGAGATAAATATTTGTGGAACATCGTTGTAGAAGAATTATCGACAATTATCTTGTGGAGTGGATCCTTCTGGAGACGAGCAAGCATAGTGAAGGAACCCAACGGCTGGATGAGACTTGACGACTACTGACCGTTTCGACTCGGAGTGACTTGAAAGGCCCAGTGGAGAGTGCCTTGGTGATGTGGTATACCCATGGTGGAGACCGCCTTGGTGATGCAGCAAACCCATGGTACTCGACAGGAGGAGTACCTCAGTAGGCCATGAGGGGAGTCGGGTGGACGTGGAGTGTGGAGGAGGCGATCTGTACCTACCCTTTAGGTAGGAACCATAGAGGACGATCCAGTTGTTGTCTTTTAACTTTCTTTAGTTGTAATGTATTTCAGTTGTACTTATACCTCTACTTTTGGGCTTGTATTTTTTCCCCTTTTACATTCAAAACTCTTTTGGTTATACTTTATTAATGTGTTCATATCTTTATTTGTGCTTTGTTATGTGAGTTTGCAGGTTATACATGCATTTCCATCCCATATATAGGGAAAATGCTTTTCAGTGATAGTCTCTAGCCCGTGGCCTATGGAAGGTGGGCTTGGAGTAGTCAGGACACGTGCCTCAATGGACGGGTAGTGACAAAATTGGTATCAGATGGGTCAGTTCTACCACAGAACATAGGACTCTGATCATTATTTTTAACAAAAATAGTTTTAAGTGTAGTGAGTGCAGTTTTCAGTTCTGGGATTCCATTGTTGGTGCGACGGCCGGTGTATCCATACACCAGGACCCTGACATCTAATTTATGACTTAGTGCATGAAACCACTGACTACGTGTGTGTTTTCAAATGTTTTCTTTGTGATCTATTGAGTAAGCTCACTAGGTATAACTTTGTGACCGTGGCACACCTGTTTCTTTTCAAGAAGCGCCCATGAAGACAGCAAGCTAGGGTTCTGAGATTTGTACGCACTGATAGGCCACCGAGCGACGAGGCCTCGGTGCAGGGCCCAGATCCTGTAGAGGCACCTGTGGAGGTACCAACAGTACCATTACCCGTTGGGCCAC
Source organism: Viscum album (assembly GCA_963277665.1). Lineage (NCBI taxonomy): Eukaryota > Viridiplantae > Streptophyta > Magnoliopsida > Santalales > Viscaceae > Viscum > Viscum album. Next base: position 295,599,847 of record OY728139.1, read on the forward strand.
CAGTGCCACCAGCCCCAGCAGTAGAGAGTTCACGCCTCTTGAGTGCGTTGCACGAGTTCCAGTGCAAGAGGACACCCAGGTTTAGGGGAGATACAGACACATAGGCGGTTGAGGATTGACTGGAGGCTGTAGTGAGAGTCTTTAGACTGGTAGGTACACTAGCAGATCTCATAGTGATTCTTGCCGCCAGCCTTCTACATGTCGTATCTGGCAGATAGAAGATCTTGATGCTCCTGGTTCACGACGAGGAGACGCTTCCCTAGATAGACTTTGATAGCCTGTTTCGAGCAGATTTTTTCCCAGTTACTCTTCGCGCTGTGCGCATACAAGAACTTCTTCATCTGCAGTAGGGAAGCATGATTGTAGATCAGTACTTAGCGATGTTCACTGGCTTCTATCACTACTCCACATATATGTTCTGGGACAGATTTTGCAGGTCCCAGACCTTTGATAAGGGGCTCAGGTGGGAGATTAGGGCCTCGATGATCTCACTCAGCATCCTGACACAAGGGGGGTGTTAGAGAGAGACCTCTTGTTGGAGAGTTTCCTTGTTGAGTTTTCACCATCAAAGAGACCCACAAAAAATCTTCATGTAGTGGAGTCTTCTGTAGCTGGTAGTGGACATACGTCATAGAGGTCCAAGAGGAACAGACCTACAGGTGGATGACCACATGACTCAGGATCAGTTGTGCAGGGCACCTTAGGTGGAACCAGTTATACCCTGGAGGGAAATGTTTCATATGCGGCGGGCAGGGTCACATGGATCATGACTGCCGAACCACCATACATATGATCACCTAAAGGTCGAAGAACCTCCCAGGCAGAGATAGAGGTTCGACCGAGGAGGTCTGTTGGGAGCAGGCAGACGTGCTAAAGGAGTTGGTTGTGCAACTGGAGGTGGGGGACGATTCGATATGTAACCACCACCACCACCAGGAGGTCCACCCCAACCGTAGGGAGCAGGTTTACAGGGGAGAGCTCAGCTATTGGAAGCTGAGGCTTACAATCATGGCACTCTATAGATGATTTGAGGTACGATTTTTGTCTATTCCACCTTAGCGGTAGTACTTATTGACACAGGTGCCGGTCATTCTTTTATTTCCATTGCCTGTGTTCGGAGCTCGGAGATTCCAACGGTGCTGTTGGATCGATCCTTACAGCTAGAGACTCCTACGAGAGCAAATTTGATGATTACACACTAGTTCCAGCAGTGTGAGCTTACTCTAGAAGGTGATAGATTTAGCTAGGATCTCTCAGTAGTGGCGTTGAGGCCATACGTCATCATCTTTGGTATGGACTCATTATCTACATTCCATGCTTAGAGTGAATGTATTAGGTGCAAGGTGCTGTGTGTACGCACAGATGGGACCAGGTTTACCTTAACCAGCTAGAAGGGAGCCTTTTCAGCTCAAGATGGACTTACCCAGAGGAGAGTGCAGTCGATCACTCATTAGTTTGCTAGCCTTTCCCTCAGAGCTGTTGATGTGGAGAGTTCGAGCTATCCTATAGTGGTGGACCAGTACACGGATGTTTTCCCTGATGATTTCATAGGTCTCCCTCCTCATATAGAGTTGGACTTTTACATTAACTTTCACCCCGAGACGACATTGATATCTACACCAGTGTATCAGATGGCTACCACAAAGCTTCATGATCTGTGGGTATAACTAGAGGAATTGCAGGGGAAGGGATTCATTCAGCCCAGTGTTTCTCGTTGGGTAGCCCCAATTGTTTTCTCTATGAATGCAGATTGGAGATTAAGACTACGTGTTGACTATCAACGCCTGAATCAGGTGACCGTGAAGAACGAGTACCCACTCCCGAGGATTGACGACTTCTTTGACCATCTGAAGGGAGCACGAAGGTTCTTGGAAATAGATCTCATATCAGGTTATCACCAGATCAGAGTGTTAAATGAGGATGTGGAGAAGACAACATTAAGATGTCGGTATGGCCATTATAAGTTCTTGGTTATTCCATTCATCATGACCAACGCTCAAACATTTTTCTTGGAACATGTCATACCAGAGGCCGGATTTGCAGTAGATCCAGCTAAGATTGAGGCGGTACATGCTTGGGAGCCACCCAAGAGTGTGACAGAGGTGATGAGTTTCCTGGGTTTGGTAGGATACTACCGAAGGTTTGTACCAGACTTCTCCAGAGTTTCAGCACCAGTATCTGCATTGATGAAGAAGGGGAAACACATCGTTTGGTCATAGAAATGCCAGCGAAATTTTTAGATGCTGAGGTAGAGGCTGACTAGTGCCCCCATATTGAGGCTTCCAGAGGAGGGCTTAGGGTACATAGTTTTGTGCGACACATCAGGGACTGGACTCGGATGTGTCTAGGCGAGGAGCGAGCAGTGATCGTGTAACGACCCAAAATTTTGGAATAAATCTTGTTTCCTAATTTTGTGTGTTATTTTATTTTTGATACTCAACAAAACTGTTTAATTGGATAACATGTGTATGATTAAAATGAGACTATTGGGTTTTGACTGTTATATGACCATTGGTCAATATGACCGCTGAAAACTAAACATTTCGATATTTGTCTCTAAATACAAGTGACCTTGGATAATTAATATAGAAAGAAGATTAGATGGCCTCACCCAGTAGTCTTGGACCGATTGAAGTCCATATAATAGAACTTGAGAATGAGGTAGCACCACTAGGCTTTGCTCTGGACCAAACCCAAGCTAAACTTCATCGTGTAAAGCTAGAACAGAATCGCCTTCGCGAGAAGTTCAAATTGATAGAAATTACTACTCGTGCGATGTTGGCCGAGCCTCCCTCAGATTCTCTCACCTTAACACACCTTACACTTAGGTCTTATGAGGGTGTGATAAGGAGCTATGTAAGGAGACCGTAACTGCCTTGTATAATCCTTTTTTTTAAATAAATATTTTGATTTCTTCTTTTGTTGAAGTTTATGAATTTTCAAATATCCGGATAAATATAGTATGCATATTTTTGATGAATTTTAGAGAAATAATATTTTAAAAATGTTTATGTAAACCTTGAATAATTAAAAATGTGTTATGATTTTCAAAAAATGGTCTTCTACAATTATGTTCAGTACGAAATTTAGAGTCTAATAAGATCAACTTAATTTATGACGAATTGTAAATTATGAATAGTGATTTTATGTTTAGGATTAGTAATGTGTCCAAATGGATTAGTAATCTTACTTAAAGAAAGTATTAATATAATCTAGGCACCTTGATTCCGTAATGTGATTCAATAAAATGGTTAAATAACAGTTTCATAAATTATTATTTAAGTATTAGTTTTGTCAGGTGAATAGTGTTTTTTTAATTAAAAATTAAAATAAAAATATTTAGAAAATTATTTTTATAAAATGGATTTCCTTTTTGAACTCAGAGCATCGATATTATGTTAAGGTAATTTTTGGGGACTTTTCTGAAAAAAATGAATTTCTGGTGAATAGGTGTTTTTATTTAAAAAAATAAATTCAAAATATTTAGAAAGTTATTTTTATAAAATGGAGTTCATTTTTGAAATCAGAGCATTGATATTTGGTTAAGGTGAAATTTTGGGATTTTTCTGAGAAAGTTGAATTTTCGATGAATAGTGAAAATACAGTTTTTAAGTTACAGTTGTTTAATGACATCATTAAATGATGTATTAAGTATGTAATCAATATGGTCGACTTATTAATATTAAGATAAGGTATGAGGTGTCCCAAGGGGCCAATACCATGGGAAAATACCATGGGCAAGCCCCTTGGTTTTTCCAAATCCACTAATGTGGTGTCCCTTGGCCATTAATGCCTTGTCCCCTCAATTTCCTTATAAATACCAAGCCATCCTCTCATCCATTCAACTCCCAACTCTCCCCCAACGAATACCTGATCTCATTACCTCCCAAGGAGTCCTCCCAAGGTGCCCCAAGCCCTCAAGGTCTCAACCTTTATGTTTTAAGAGTTACGTTTTAAGTTAAGGGATCCTACCTCCCTCTTTCTTTCCAAGTACTATCTTTTATGTCATTTCATTTCTTCTCCATGTTCTTATGTCAGAGGAGGTTATTTTATATTAATTATACTGTCTTTTTTATGTTCATATGATGAGAGACCCCCTCTTACTCTCATCATTTCGTTTTAGAATGTTTAAGTGGCGCCTTTAGGCTGCCGAATTTTTAAGGGATTCTTTCACCCTTCCCATTATTCAAAGTTCTACTTTCATGTCAAGTCTTTCAAGTTCCTTTTTATTATGTTGGGGTATTATATCTATATATATCATACTTAACTTTTATTTTCATATGATGAGAGACCCTATTTGATCTCATCAATTCATGTTTTTTAAGTTTTAGGTGGTGTCGTTAGGCTGCCGAATTTTTAAGTGGTTCTTTCACCCTTCTCGTTTTCAAGTTCTACTTTAATGTCAAGTCTTGGAAGTTCCTTTTTATTATGTTGGGGTATGATCTCTATATCTATCATACTGATATTTTATGATCATATGATGAGAGACCAAATTTTATCTCTTCAATTCAGTATTTTGATGTTTTAAGTGGCATCGTTAGGCTGCCGAATTTTTAAGTGGTTCTTTCACCCTTCTCGTTTTCAAGTTCTACTTTAATGTCAAGTCTTGAAAGTTATTTTTTATTATGTTGGCGTATGATATATATATCTATAAAACTGATCTTTTATTATCATATGATGAGATACCCCATTTCATCTCTTCAATTCAGTATTTTGATGTTTTAAGTGGCGCCGTTAGGCTGCCGAATTTTTAAGTGGTTCTTTCACCTTTCTCGTTTTGAAGTTCTACTTTCATGTCAAGTCTTTAATGTTTCTTTTTATTATTTTGGGGTATTATATCTATATCTATCATACTGAAATCTTATGTTCATATGATGAGAGACCCTATTTTATCTCTCCAATTCAGTATTTTGATGTTTTAAGTGGCGCCGTTAGGCTACCGAATTTTTAAGGGATTCGTTCACCTTTCTCATTTTTCAAAGTCCTACTTTCATGTCAAGTATTTCAAGTTACTTTTTATTATGTTGGGGTATGATCTCTATATATATCATACTGATCTTTTATGTTCATATAATGAGAGACCCTATTTGATCTCATCAATTCATTTTTTGAAGTCTAAGTGACGCCGTTACGCTGCCGAATTTTCATAAGAGAATTCTTATTTTTGTCTTCCTTTCATGTTCTTCATTTCATATGGTATATCTTCAAAATTTCAATACCATTTTCTTAAATCGTTTATAGTTTTACCCCTACTGTTTTATGGATCATTTATGATTGTTTGACCCATTTCCCCTCTCTTTTCAATGTTTTCTAAAACCCCAAAACATAGCCATTATGCTGCAGAATTTCCGTCTCAAATGTCTCTTTCCTTTTCTAAAGTTATTTTATTTTATTAAGTGAATAATCAAAGATCTATCTTATATAGGGGTATTAACATATATACCAAGTTATTCTATTTTAAATTCTGGGATTTACATACATGAGACCCGCTTTCCCTTTCCCTGGGTTTAAAGTGACGTAAAGATCAGGTCTTTAAAGCAGTTTTTAAAACGTTATGATTATGAAATGAAACCCATTTCTTTTATGCTATATGGGTTGTTTATGAAATTATTGATGATGATATATGCGGCTCACATGATGATAAGGTCAAATTTAAGGGTGCGCCCTGATAGCGCTCCAATGCATTGGGTAAAGACTTGATCTCTAGAGATGACCATTTAGACTGATACCTTGGTGAATAACCTTGGTAATTTTTATTCACACCTTGGGGATGGACCATGGTGAAACGAAATGATTGTAAATATTAAATGTTGTATCCACATCTTAAAGATATAAAAAATGTTATTTTTATTATGATATATCTCATGTTTTCTTTCTCATGCCTTAAAGTTCATTTCATGACCTTATGGAAGTATCTCAAGTGCACCTGTAAAATGTTTCTCTTGTTTCCGTTACTCGGCCGTCTTCTCACCCTTTATTTTGATGTATGTCCCCAGGTTATGAGATGTAGTAATGAACCTAGGATGAACATGAGGATAAGCCTTTAAAGTGTTTAAGAAGAATGTTTTATGTTTTCATGTTTTAAGTTCCCGGTTTCCAAGACACTAAACCTTAAAGATCCTCGGTTTTGTAAAATTTAATGAAAGTTTATGTGATAAAAAGGCGGGATGCTATAGTTGGTATCAAAGTATGGTTTAGTTATTTGTGGAAATTAGGATATGAAAACTCCAGGAAGAACCCTATTGAAACTTTTAAATATATGAAATCTTTCTGGTACTTTGGTGAGTATTGAGTATGGGATTTCCAAACAAATACATCCCTATCTGGATACGTGCAGGTAGAGGTGGCTCTGGAACATATGTACAGAGGGGTAAAACCTGAAAACCCCTCTTTGAGCTAAACCCGAATGGGAACTGGTACACGACAATTGGCCTGCTGCACTCTGGGTTACGACACTCCCGGGGGATATGCTTTGCTAAATTCCTAAGCTTAGTATGAACCATTATTAAAGGAATAAATATAAAATAAAATAAAGATTCACATAAGAATATATGATCAGAGATAACCTATATTAGAACCTATAGGATCACAAGATAAGATATACTTTTATTCTACAAGTTTTTCATTATATGCTTTAAGTTCCTTTTCATGATTATTGGCTAAGTATTTAAGCCCCTAATTATAATTTCTCTTCTTAGTTAATGGTGGGAAATGGAAGAACATGTCCCAAAAACCAATGTGATAGGAAATGTAATGATTGTCGTATTAATATGACAAAGATGATTAGGGGATTAAAAGATGATTATTATTTTGGATGACGTTCACTATTTTGGGGACCCTATATGATCGAGGTAAATAGATTACTACGGTATTTTCGTTGAGGAGTAAGGTTGACTTATATTTTGAAGAATCTATGAATTTAAGGTGGACTTATAGTAATGTTAGTTACTTATGGGAATGATTAACCTATCTTGGGTAAAATATGTTTAGGTTAGCTACATTTTTTATAAGATGTTAGGAGTGGTTGATGTTGTTTGGAGATGAACAATGAAATTTATTTTGGAAGACTATGTTATCAAATCCTTCTTGTATTTGGGTTTCAATCTTAGTTTGGTTTATTTTGAGGAATTTTAAGGACCGTTATTTATGGAATGGTCTATGATGAACTTTGGGTAGTACCATGGAACTTTGAAGATTTAAAAGTAGTTTCCATTCCTACGGGATTCTTTCTTTTTGAAGAGTTGTTTTACCTTATCCTTTCTGTTTTTGGGATAATGTTTAAAGATAGAAGAAATAGATAGGTAATATTTTGTGGATTATGTGATTCTCTAGAAGATGATTCTGGTGTTTTGATGAAATCAAGTGTTTTTGAATGCTCATCGTTTGGAGAAAAGATTAGTTTTGGTAGAAACATGTTAAAGGATGAAACTCTACTTGAAGGTAAATATATTTCTTTGGGTTTTTGTTCTATGTAGTAAATTAGTTCCTCAAAATTATGAAAAGAAACGTAAAACAAAAATGTTGTTAGTTTACGTTTCCTACTAGGTAATCAAAGACCGTTTACACACATCATAAGTTTGGGATTTTCTCGTGGTCAACTTTCTCCTAATCATGTTTTTTATCACTCTCCCCCAGAACATGAACCTTTGTTTTTTCTTCCATATCCATGTTTTCCTCCATGGAATCCTAGTATGGGTTAACTCAGGTGACCTTTTTACTTCCCTTTCTTTATTTTAAATTAATATTGTTACTGACTCTTTTTCCGATGTGGGACTTTCAATGAAATTTCAAAACCCAATTTTAAAAATTGCAAGGACGCAATTTCTTAAGGGGGGCAGATTGTAACGACCCAAAATTTTGGAATAAATCTTGTTTCCTAATTTTTTGTGTTATTTTATTTTTGACACTCAACAAAACTGTTTCATTGGATAACATGTCTATGGTTAAAATGAGACTGTTGGGTTTTGACTGTTATATGACCATTGGTCAATATGACCGTTGGAAACTAAACATTTCGATATTTGTCTCTAAATACAAGTGACCATGGTTAATTAATATAGAAAGAAGATTTTATTTCCTCACTCAGTAGTCTTGGACAGATCGAATCCCATCTAACAGAACTTGGGAAGGAGGTAGCACCACTAGGCTTTGCTCTGGACCAAACCCAAGCTGAACTTCATCGTGTGAAGCTAGAACAGAATCGCCATCGCGAGAAGTTCAAATTGATAGAAATTACTACTCGTGCGATGATGGCCGAGCCTCCCTCGGATTCATTCACCTTAGCACACTTACACATAGGTCCTATGCGGGTGTGATAAGGGGCTATGTAAGGAGACCGTAACTGCCTTGTATAATTCTTTGTTTTAAATAAATTTATTGATTTCTTATTATGTTTAAGTTTATGAATTTTTAAATATCAGGATAAATATAGTATGCATATTTTTGATGAATTTTAGAGAAAGTATATTTTAAAAATGTTTATGTAAACCTTGAATAATTAAAAATGTGTTATGATTTTCAAAAAATGGTCTTCTACAATTTTGTTCAGTACGAAATATAGAGTCTAATAAGATCAACATAATATTTGATTAATAGTAAATTATGAATAGTGATTTTATGATTAGGATTAGTAATGTGTCCAAATGGATTAGTAATCTCACTTAAAGAAAGTATTAATATAATCTAGGCACCTTGATTCCGTAATGTGATTCAATAAAATGGTTAAATAACGGTTTCATAAATTATTATTTATGTATTAGTTTTTTTGGGTGAATCGTGTTTTTTTAATTAAAAATTAAATTAAAATTATTGAAAAAATTATTTTTATAAAATGGATTTCATTTTGGAACTAAGAGCATCGATATTATGTTAAGGTAATTTTTGGGGATTTTTATTAAAAAAATGAATTTTAGATGAATAGTGTATTTATTTAAATAAATAAATTAAAAATATTTTGAAAATTATTTTTATAAAATGGAGTTCATTTTTGAAATCAGAGCATTGATATTTGTTTAAGGTGAAATTTTGGGATTTTTCTGAGAAAGTTGAATTTTCGATGAATAGTGAAAATACAGTTTTTAAGTTACGGGTGTTTAATGACATCATTAAATGATGTATTAAGTATGTAATCAATATGGTCGACTTATTAATAGTATTATAAGGTATGAGGTGTCCCAAGTGTCCAATACCGTGGGAAAATACCATGGGCAAGCCCATGGGTTTCCCAAAACCACTAATGAGGTGTCCCTTGGCCATTAATGCCTTGTCCCCTCACTTTCCCTATAAATACCAAGCCATCCTCTAATACATTCGACTCCCAACTCTCCCCCAACGAAGCCCTGGTCTCATTACCTCCCAAGGAGTCCTCCCAAGGTTCCCCCAACCCTTCAAGGTCCCAACATTTGAGTTTTAAGAGTTACATTTTAAGGTAAGGGATCCTACCTCCCTCTTTCTTTCCAAGTACTTTCTTTTATGTCATTTCTTTTATGAATCTTGTTATTATGTTGGAGGGGGTTCTTTTATATTAATTATACATTACTTTTTATGTTCATATGATGAAATACCCCCTATTACTTTCATCATTTCGTTTTAAGAATGTTTAAGTGGCGTCGTTAGGCTGCCGAATTTTTAAGGGATTCTTTCACCCTTCCCATATTTCAAAGTTCTACTTTCATGTCAAGTCATTAAAGTTCATTTTTATTATGTTGGGGTATGATCTCTATATCTATCATACTGAATTTTTTATGTTCATATGATGATATACCCTATTTGATCTCATCAATTCATTTTTGTTGAAGTTTTAAGTGGCGTCGTTAGGCTGCCGAATTTTTAAGTGGTTCTTTCACCCTTCTCGTTTTCAGGTTCTACATTCATGTAATGTCTTGAAAGTACCTTTTTATTCTGTTGGGGTATGATCTATATATATATCATACAGATATTTTATGATCAAATGATGAGATACCCCATTTGATCTCTTCAATTCAGTATTTTGAATTTTTAAGTGGTGTCGTTAGGCTGTCGAGTTTTTAAGTGGTTCTTTTACCCTTCTCGTTTTCAAGTTCTACTTTCATGTCAAGTCTTGAAAGTTACTTTTTTATGATGGGGTATGATATCAATATCTATAATACTGATATTTTATGATCATATGATGATAGACCCCATTTTATCTCTTCAATTCAGTATTTTGATGTTTTAAGTGGCGTCGTTAGGCTGCCGAATTTTTAATTGGTTCTTTCACCCTTCTCGTTTTGAAGTTCTACTTTCATGTCAAGTCTTTCAAGTTCCTTTTTATTATGTTTGGGTATGATCTATATATCTATCATACTTAACTCTTATTTTCATATGATGATAGAACCTATTTGATCTCTTCAATTTAGTATTTTGAAGTTTTAAGTGGCGTCGTTAGGCTGCCGAATTTTTAAGGGATTCGTTAACCTTTCTCATTTTTCAAAGTTCTACTTTCATGTCAAGTATTTCAAGTTCCTTTTTATTATGTTGGTGTATTATCTCTATATCTATCATACTGATCTTTTATGTTCATATGATGAGAGACCCTATTTGATCTCATCAATTCATTTTTTGAAGTTTAAGTGACATCGTTAGGCTGTCGAATTTTCATAAGAGAAATCTTATTTTTGTCTTACTTTAATGTTCTTCATTTCATATGCTATATCTTTCAAATTTCAAAACCATGTTCTTAAATCCTTGGTATTTTATCCCCCTTTTTTTTAGGGGTCATTTATGATTGTTTCACCCATGTCCCCTCTCTTTTCAATGTTTTCTAAAACCCCAAAACATAGCCGTTATGCTGCAGAATTTCCGTCTCAAATGTCTCTTTCCTTTTCTAATGTTCCATTAATTTATTAAGTGAATACTCAAAGATCTTTATTCTAGAGGGGTATTCACATATATACCAAGTTTTTCTATTTTAAATTCTGGGATTTACATACATGAGACCCATTTTCCCTTTCTGTGGGTTTACAGGGACGTAAAGATCATGTCTTTAAAATAGTTTTTAAAACATTATGATTAGGAAATCAAACCCATTTTATTTATGCTATATGGGTTGTTTATGAAATTATTTATGATGATATATGTGGCTCACATGATGACAAAGACAAATTTAATGGTGCACCCTGATAGCGCTCCAATGCATTGGGTAAAGACTTAATCTCTAGAGATGACCATTTAGACTGATACCTTGGTGAATAACCTTGGTAGTTTTTATTGACACCATGGGGATGGAACTTGGTGAAACTAAATGATTGTCAATATTAAATGTTTTAGATGCATCTTCAAGATATGAAAAATTTTATTTTTATTATGATATATCTCATGATTTCTTTATCATGCCTTAAAGTTCTTTTCATGACCTTATTGAAGTATCTCAAGTTCACATGTAAAATATTTCTCTTGTTTCCCTTACTGGGACTTCAGTTCACCCTTTCTTCTGATGTATGTCCCCAGGTTATGAGATGTAATAATGAACCTAGGATGAACATGAGGAGAAGCCTTTCAAGTTTTTAAGAAGAATGTTTTATGTTTTCATGTTTTAAGTTCCTGGTTTCCATGACACTAAACCTTAAAGATCCTCAGTTTTGTAAAATATAATGAAAGTTTATGTGATAAAAAGGCGGGATGCTATAGATCGCATATGGTTCTTGATAGCTAAGAGGCCATGAGAAGAACTACGATACCCATGACCTGGAGTTTGTAACAGTGGTCCTCGCCTTGAAGATGTGGAGACACTATTTGATGGGCGAGCATTTACAGTGTACTCTAATCACAAGAGTCTTAGGTATATATTCTCTAAAATGGTTCTGAACCTAAGACACTGATGTTGTCTTGAGTTCCTCCAAGACTATGACTTTGAGATTGTCTATAATCCTGTGAAGGAAAATGTTATAGGAGATTCACTCAGTAAGAGTTCTGGTATACATCTTCTAGGTGAGGTGACAGAGCAGCTGGCTGCTTTACTAATCTGCTTTGTGGATAGAGATGGAGCGGATTTTCTTCACTCTCTCCCAGTTAGTCCCCCACTTCTTTGGCGAGTAAAGGAGGTGAAGCATGAGGATTCTATCTTCGAGGCACGTTCTGCTCAGATATCCACAGGGCAGGCACCTGATGGATTTTATGTAGGTGGGGAGAACGTCATCCTCTTCAGAGGACGTACCATGGTACCAGTGTCACTTCTGGTGGAAGTGTTTAGGGAGTTCCACATATCCACTCTAGCGTTATATCCAGGAGTGGCGAAGAAGTATCAGGACCTTCGATGACAGCACTGGTGGCCAGGAATGAAGAAAGTATTTGCAGATTTTGTCTTTGGATGCCTCACTTTTCTGCAAGTGAAGGAAGAACATTTGGTACCAGTAGGCTTGGTTAAGCCCATGATGGTCCTAGAGTGGAAGTGGTATGGGATATCCATGGACATCATGACAGTACTTCCACATACATCTAGAGGTCATGAATCTATTTGGGTGATCATCGACCAACTCACCATGTCATACCACTTACTACCAATCAGAGAGTAGGGTTTAGTAGATGGATTGGGATGCCACTATGTGCAAGAGATTTTATAGTTACATGGATTACCCTCTACCATTATCTCTGATGGTGATGCATGTTTTACATCCCAGATATGGATGTTCAGACTGAGAGGACTATTTAGACCCTCAAGAACATTCTCTGTGCTTGTGTCCTTGACTTCGGTCGCACTAGGGAGGATCACTCGCCTTTGGTGGAGTTTGCGGACAACAACAACTATCACTACACCATTTGGATGGCACCTTTCGAGGCATTATACGGGATACCATGCAGATCACCTTTGTGATGGACTGACCTAGGGGAGTCAGCACTAGTGGGACCAGAGATGGTACGGGATACAATAGAGAAAGTGAAGATCATCCAAGAGTGGATGAAGACTGCACAGAGCAGGTAGAAGTCATATGATGATAGGAGACAGAGACCTCTGGAGTTTGAGGATGGCGACCACTTCTTTTTAGGGTCTCACCACGATGAGGTTTGTGGAGATTTGGCCTAGGAGGAAAGTTATCTCCAAGGTTCATCATAACTTTTTAGGTCCTCAGTAGACCTGGAGAGGCAGCATACCGCTTATCTCTTCCACCTTAGTTGCACCGAGGGCACGACGTCTTCCATGTATCCCAACTGAAGGGATACGTGCACGACCCTTCTCACATCATCGACCATGGTGATATCAACGTCGACAATGGCGAAACATTAACAAAGGTTCCAGTTGAGATTGATGATCGACAAGAGCAGGTCCTTTGTGGACGGTCGATACCTTTGGTGCATGTTCGCTGGAAGCATGGGAACTTCTAGGAGAGCACATGGGATAGGGAGTTTCAGATTCCTACTCAGTACCCCCACTTGTTTACCTAGTTTGAGTTGTGGCTTATGGGTACATAGAGCCCTAAGGTGGGGAGAATGTAAAGACTCAGAATATCTATTTAAATTTTGTATAAAAAATGGAAATTTTCAAGTCCGTGAAAATCAACGACATGTGACTCTGACGCCCAAAGTTCCAGAAATGAATTTCTAAACATTTGTTCAGGTACATTTAGTAAACGTCCAAGCGGGTTTTTATAACTTTGGAACCAGTACTCGGAATTGAAATCTGGGTGCACCGTTGAACTCACAGCGCCAGTATTCACTTAAAGAGACCTTCACCTCAACTGCAGTTGGTCAAGGGTGAAAGTTAGTTTTTGGGTTTTTCGTGAAAGAATAAAATAAAATAAAAATTGTGTCTGTTTTTATTTTATTTGTTAAAACCTCCCACATGTGGATGTTGAGAAGTGGGGACCACCAGACCTAAACCTCCCATGAGATGTTATAGAGGTGGGAACCACCGAGCCTAACCTCCCATGGGAGGTTATGGTGGTGGGGAACTCCCGAGGTTTAAAACCACTTGAACCCTATTGAACTTCCTCATAATGGGGGGTGGAAACCTCTCAACTCCCTCTTTAATGTGGAGGATCCTCTTGATGTCCTTCACATTAATTATGCCAACCCCCCCTTTAATTAATTGATCCAACACATCAATTAATCAAATAAACTATTTGAATTTATGCCAACAAACATAATAGAACACATAATCTATTATTTGGGGATGCGAATTCATTTTGGTGGAATTGGGGAGAGGATGAACTTGGGGGAAAGCTCTCAGATGAAGAACGCTCCACCGATGAAGAACACCAACTTAGATTTATTCCACAGGACACCCTTCAAGATGACACATCTTAGAGTATGATGAAATGACGCATGATCCCAGGATTGGAGGTGTGTGGCGGACGAGACGAATGTCGACAAATTCACCTTCTTCCCTCCACGTCGACGTCAACGAACTATCCAATTTATGGGTGTGTTTAAAAAAATTGATCAATGTCAATTTCCTCTCGCATTGAATCATTTTTTGATGAGCCGCTTACTACCACCCTAACGCAGAGGATGTGGGCCAAACAAACATGGTCGACCTTTCCGCAAATCTTGTGGTGTTCTTCGCGATGTAGGAGGTCGTAAACCGTTTATGGTTGGCACACGAGAATGGCGGCTGGTCCAACCGCCCACCGCGATGAAGGAGAAGGCACCACCTCGCGCCCTCCACACCGACCGCGGCAACCGCCACCGTTCGTGGCTCCGCACTGCCATGTCGCCGAGCCACTGCCCCACGCCCAGACTACTGCCATGCGGCCGGACTACCCTCCCATGACCGGACCGCCGAATCGTGGCCGGACCGCCGACCCGCGGCTGGAGAGCCACCCCGCCCGGACCGCCGCCTCGTGGCAGGAACTCCGCCCCATGGCTGAACATCCCTCTTGCGGTCGGACTACCGAATGTGGCCAGACCATTGCCTCACGCGGCTGGAACACCACCCTGTGCGGTCGCACCACCGCCCTGAGGCCGGACCGCCGCCCCGTGGCCGTACCACCGCCCCGTGGCCGAACTGTCGTCCCCGGCTGACCCGCCCTATGACCTCGCAAAATCGCGACACCCTTCATGGACCCTCGCGGCCTATTGGGCCGGACCAAGTATGGCAGGCCATCCTGCAGGCCGGGCCCGACCCAATGGGTCAGGCTAGGTAAGACCAGACTTGTGCCCATTTCGACCTATTTACTTGTTTTTTTCCATAACTTTGGCACCAGACGTCTATTTGGCGAACCGTCAGCGGCACCGGAAATATTGGAACGAGATGGTTCCTTTGAGTATACCCCACTATAGTTTTGGATTAAGATAGGAAATGGACAGGATAGATCGAGCACGAATGCAACCAGGCCCCCAAGACTAAAAGTCTAATAACTCACAGACCGAGAATCCGATTGATGTGTCGTCTGTTGCGTTGAGACCCCTATGATGTGTCAGACCGCCGTCCCACGGCTGGACCACCGACCCATGAGGTCAAACCACCTTCCCGCGGCTGGACAACATTCCCACGGCCAAACCGTCGACCTGCGGCCGGACTGCCACCCCACGCGGCCGGACCGCCGCCCCACGTGGCCCGACCGCCTCCCCGCACTGCCGAACCACCGTCCCGTATGTCGTACCGCCGCCCCGCAGCCGGAGCGCTGCCCCGCAGCCGGACCACCATCTCCAGCTGAGTTACCCCATGGCCTCACGCCCTCGTGGCACCCTATGTGGCCCCTCACGACCTCTTGGGCTGGACCCAACAGGTCAGACCACCGAGCAAGCTGGTCCACCCTGCAGGTCGGGTCGGACTAGACCTAGTCCCATTGCGACCCATTTACTTTTTTTGGCCATAACATTAGCACCACAAGTTCGTTTGACGAACCGTCAGCAGCGCTGGAAATCATGGAACAAGATTGTCTCTTTGAGTATTCCCTACTACAGTTTTGGATTAAGATGGGGAATGACCAGGCTGGTTCAAGCACGAATCCAACTGGGCCCCCCGGACTAAAAGGCTATTAACTCACAGACTATGCATTCTATTGACGCACCGTCTGCAGCGTTGACACCCCTATGATGTGGAGGACCTTTGAGATACGTCTTCATGTGAATTCGTGGTAGTTGGAGTGTCGACCAGTATCTTGTGGAGAGGATTCTCTGGGAGATGAGCTTGCATAGTGTGGGAACCCAGGGGCTGGCTGAGACTTCACGACTGCTGACAGTTTCGACTCACAGTGACTTGACAGGCCTAGTGGGGAGTACCTTCGTGATGTAGTAGATACACGGTGGGGGAGCCTTGGTGATGCGGCAGACCAGCGGTACTCGATAGGAGGAGTTCCTCAACAGGTCATGAGGGGGAGCACCTTGGTGAGGCAGAAGACCCACGGTGGGGAGCGCCTTGGTGACGTGGCAGACCCACGGTACTCGACAGGAGAAGTACCTCAACAGTCCAATGTTATTGGGAAGCGCCTATGTGGGAGGCGGTAGGCCCATTGTACTTTATAAAGGAGGATTTCTCCAGTATCCGAGGTGTTCGATGTTTTGACTGGGAATGTTACTTGATACTACCCCTAAAATAAATCCTGGTGTGAGCTGAGTCAGTACCTCTGTGTTTTCCACATGATTGAGATGGATTACTTGATTACTTAGGTATATGTATGGGTATATACCTAAATAAGGTTATCTATTGATTTCATACATTGTGGATTATCCTTGGTGGATTTTGTGTGACCATGAAGGTCTTGGGGTCCCTACTGAGTATCATTATACTCACCCCTGCACGGGTTATGCCCGCACCTTGTTATGTTGGATGCAGATGATGGACAATGTTGACTGAGGCTGAGAGTACCAGGGCTAGATTGTACCTGGAGGTGGATCATTCGGTATGTCGGTACGTAGAGGAGATGGGTGGAAGTAGAGTGTAGAGGAGGCGATCTGTACCTACCCTTCAGGTAGGAACCTCAGAGGACAATTCAGTAACAGTCTTTTCACTTTCTTCAGTTGTATTGTATTTCAGTTTTACTTGTACCATTACTATTGGGCTTTTTTTCCAGCCCCTTTTACTTCCAGCACTCTTTTGGTTATACAGTTTCGTGTGTTCATGTCTTACTGTGTGCTTGGTTACATGAGTTTTCAGGTTATAAAGGCAATGCCTTCCAAGATTTAGGGAAAATGCCTTTCGATGCTAGTTACCAGCCCCTGTCCTATGGAAGGCGTGCTTGGGGTAGTCATGGCACGGCCCCCAGGGGACGGGTCATGACAAAGGGTATAATACATGGTTGGACAACCAAGCAATTCAGAAACATGCTTGAATTCTTTTAAAATATCAATTGGTCACTTTGATGGTGGTCATTTACCTTCACTGACAGCATACATGGATGTTTCTTATAAGTGCCCTAAATTTTCATGGTGGATTTGTGGGTCAAACCAGTTCGGGCCTAGTCCTAAATTGGTATGTCTAGTGGGTCGATCCAGTTTGCAAAACGAGTATAATCTAGAACATCAATCAGATTGGGCATGTTCAAACAGATGAAAAAGTTCTCTAGTGGTTCTATTATGGGCCCCTTAATCAATTTAGTGATATCTAATGGGCAAGATAAAATATGGAATATACATTATTTTAGAGAATGGGTATTTACCACATCATATTGGTAGGATTCCTTTCTTGAATGTATGCCTTAATTTCTATAAGATCAATAAAAAATCAGATGGAATTTATATATATATATAAGACCAAGACTTTTTCACATATATATTCTTGAGTTTTAACATACATTTGTAATAAATACAAACCATGAATTGAAAAGCCTAATGACTTCAGAATACTAGGCACATAATTTGAAAACATGAAAATAGAATAAAAAATGTTTAATTATTATTCATTATGATCTCATAACTCCATTTTATCTCTTAAACAATATATGATAACCTATGAATAAATAGACAAAAGGGTGATCTAAAAAGGCCAACATGAGAATGGAAAATGAAATAAATCATGAAACATTCATTGGAAGGATTAACATTAAAAAAAAGGACACAAATAATGAATAAACATCTAGAGTAATAAAATATATGACATAGAATCATATGATTACAACATCATAGGAATGCCGCAACAACATATATCATAATGAAAAAATACATCAAGGATAACTTTCAAGGCGATATGACATGGTGTATAAAGTACCATAGTAGGTTAATTTTACTCCATAAAAACATACAAAATTTATCATGACACTAAAACATTACCCAATGCATTGGAGTGCTATCTAGTCACGCCCATCACAACATGTAAAAGCATATATCTTCCTCATAATAAAATCATTCATAGGGGATAAACATAAGGGTTACTCATGGAAAGAAATGGGTGTCATAATAATGTCATAGGGAATAATCAAAGTGAGTATCATAAGGGAATCCTTGAATGAAGGAATTTCAATCATTATAGGAAATAGATAATGTAAAAAGAATAATAGATCATGAATAATGATGTCTAAATGGAGAAAAAACATAAAAAATCATTTAATTAACTTGTAAAATTTTCTTGTAATGTATGGTTTTACGGAAACAAATAAAGGGTCATTAAAGTTGTGAAAGGAAAAATTATTTTCATTAAGAAAACTTTTTAGTTCAAATGGGAATTAAACTATAGATGTGAATTGAAATGGTATTTGGGAAATTAAAGAAGTTTAAATGTTCCCATAACGTTTTTGTTTTTCCACATATTAATGATTTTTTTTAAAAATAATTAATGATAAAGATTTAGATTATTTTTGTTGGGTTTCAATCATTTTCAAACTAGTTTAATTTTATTTAATGGTATGGATATATAATATTTATCAAATTTTAAAATATATAAAATAATCAAAATTATTTCATTTAAAAATTATTAGTAAATTTAAAACATCTATGAAAGAACTAGTATAAAATTAAATCTTGTTATCCATGAGAGCAGTTTACTAGTATAACGTGGAATATTATTTCATTTTTCACTGAATAAGAGAAGATGAGAAAAGGGGAAGATAGAAGATATTCCATTACAAATATGAAATTATATTATATAAATAATACAATAATTATTATTCTATATTTGATGAAGGAGGTGAGGAGAAGGTAGAAGAAGGAAGAAAATTAAAAGAGGTAGTTTATGAATACTAATTATTGAATATCTCCTCCATAAAAGACCCCTTAATGAACATGGAATTGTTATTTTGGTGAATCTAGTAGAAATTGGATGTGGGTAATAGTGTGGAGCATAGATTTTGGTGGATTTTTTTAAATATTCAAGGCCGAGATGATGTGATAAAAAGGGGTGGAATTAATAAGGAGAGGAGAGGCGTGATTTTGATTATTTTATTAATTAGTTTATTTTTTTGGATCCTGAATATAAATAGTATTGATTCTTGTGAAAATATAAAGTAAATGATTTATTGTTTTTTAAACTAATGGGGGATAATATCATCCATATCTCCAAAATTATTGTATATTTCTAATAATGATAAATATAATAAATTTTAATATTTCACTATTCACAATAAATTTAACTAATTTAGAAAAATAAAAACCAACATAGTAAACATTTTTTCATGTATATTTATGATATGTAATAAATTTTTTTAAAATAATATTATAAATATAATAAATATAATTTTTAAAAACGAATTTTAATATTTTGAACAATTTTCTTAATCTGTGAAAAATTACTTTTGGTCAAATAAAATTGTCATATTATAATAATACAATATAAGATTAATTTTAGAATCCAAATTATGAAAATAAATTTCCATTACAATAATTATATTAATTATAAAATTACAATTAAATTATTGATTTTATATAAAAATTGCAAAAAAAATAATTTATTATTTATAAAACCTTTATTTACCTATACCATGACATAGATATATCATATTTTCAATTAATAATATAACATAATATTACTTTACACATCCATGGGATATTTTACTATTATAATAGTCATATTACTATTAATAAAGGACATATTACTATTACAATGGCCAAGTTACAATTCTGACTATCTAGTTAATATTTGAACAGTCAAATTACTATTCGAATGGACAGGTCAGAAATAGACATATACCTTCCTTAATTTCTATAAATACCTAATTTTCCATTAATTCTTTATGAAATTAAATTTTTTTCTCATATTTATTCCTGGATTCATCTTCAAAATGAATATTATTTTACTACTATTCTGTTTTATTAATACAACTTTGTACGTGAATATAGTCATTCTGGTGGATTGATTAGATCCAATTTTTTGTTAATTATTTTTTAATTTTATATTTATTGTCCATTTTAGTATTTGAAATTCTTATTAGTTTAGTTTCTAAGTAAGGTATCATTATTCATTTCCAAGAACAATATTTTATCAGTTTTCTATGTGATGTATGTGATTTACACAATATGACATAATGATAAAAAGAGAAATTCCATTGATTAAATTATGGGATGTTACATTTCCCCCATTAGAAAAAATTTCCATCTAAATTCTATATCATATACAATGTTAAAAACTAGTAAGGGTACTTCCTCTTCATCCTTTATTTCGGTTCCCATGTCGCGTGCTTATACATATGTTTTTTCTATAGTACATTGACCAGGGGAGTGGTAGTGTTGTATAGAACATTATCTCTTTGGTTCATGTTATTCACCAGATTTTGCTCATATTAGTGATAATTTTCTACTTTTACCACCTATGAATTCGGACTATTTGAGTGATCTGGTCTATATATCCCCAATAGGGATACATGGAAAACATTATTTACTTAAAACGGGGTTGGTGGAAGTTATAGTCGATATTCCACATATATAATGTGATCAATAATACAAAGGCGATTAAATACCTGGGGCTTTTTTTCCCTTTATCCCAAATCTCAAGACTCAATTCCATATAGATATGCAGATAAAATCATTATCCACAATGATAAACTCTAGGTCCCATCAAATATTGTCTTCATTTCTCTTATGTAAACATTGGGTATCCCTGAATTGCAGTTGATTGGTCTTCACCTTTTCTAACATTTCATCGATCATTTTGGTTTATATTAGCTTGTTTTCACCAAATTCGTCCTAACATGTAGGTGTTCTACATCTCTTCCCATAATGGGATCCAAATGGATCCACTTGGGGTCTTTAAGAGAAACTATTTTTGTAAGTTAACTCGACGAGAGGACGACGTGGGTCCCATCACCCTTTAAATTCCATCGATCATACTCCCAACATATCTTAATATTTTTTAATAGTCCATTATGTTTGGTAATTTTTTTGGGGGTGATATATCATACAAATGTTCAGCTTGGTGTTTATAGCATGTTGGAGACTTTTCCAGAGCATGGAGAGGAATTTGAAACCAGGGTTAGATATAATAGATAAGCATGCTCAATAAATCCTAACTAGTTTTTTTATGTATATGCATGTATTTTGATTGAGTTAGGAGTCATATAAAATTTCAATGATGTGAGAACTCTTTTTAAGATGATACAAAACAACCCATATAGATTTTTTTTTGGATATATTCATAAGTATAGGGACAAAGTCCATGTTGATGTTTTCCCAATACCATGTTGGTATGTGCAATGGTTGAATCGTCCCATTAGACTATTTTCTTTCATCATTTACATAATAACAAACAGTTATATTTTATGTTTCTTCATCAATATCCTTTTTCACATAATCCCACTAATAGTTCTCACAATGATCTTGACACCTCTTTGTAATCCCTGGCTCGATGGAGAAATATCATCTATGTGAATCATTCAAAAGATATTTTTAATCTAAATATTTAATGGTATACATAGTTATTTACCAAATTTTATGACACCTTCCTCAAAAAAATTTAACATTGAGGATTTAACATTTCCGATTTCATCCACCATATTTTTAATTTCAACATCATCTCTTTGATCATATTTTATCTTCTATAAAAGGGTTGGTTGTGAATTCACTTGAGAAGGGGATGATGATGTACCATCCTTTATGATTCCCATGTCCATGATTTGAATGTCTAAGAAGGTTGGATCCTTCTCAATTATCATCATTGATAAAGATTCATGGTCTTTTTTACAGAGAGAATCATTCAATTTATATTCATTTATAGGATGGAAGTGGATTGAGAACTCATAATCATTGATGATAAATTACAATTTTTTCTGGTTCACATTAATATCCTTTTTTGGGAATACTTGTTTAAGGATATTGTGATATGTATATGTCTCACAATTATCCACATAGAGATAATACCACCATATTTTCAATACAAATATCATATATTCCAACTCCAGATCAGTCGTTGGATAGTTGTCCCCATGGATTGCCAGCTACATTGAAGCATAAACTATCAAATTATCTTTTTAAATTAGTACTCATCTGAAGCCATTATTTTATGCATCGTTGTATACCATTAAGTGTTCTCCACCTGGAGGTAGTGTAAGTACCGGTTTAGTAATAAGACTCCTTATCAACTCTTTGAAATAATATTTGTATTCACTAGTCTAGACAATCATTACTCCCTCCTGATTAATCTTGGATATTTTTTTTGACAATCTTGTGATGTTTATCAATAATAATAGGTAATAACCAAATTGAGTAAGGAAACTATGGATCTCTATTAAAAATTATGTATTGTAGGGATACTCAACTACCATTGTCTTAGAAGTTTCTAATGACATTCCTTTTTGGGTGATAAAATTCCCTAAAAATGATACATATTCCTTACAGAAATCACATTTTTAGCTTATTTCATATAGTTTCTCCATTATCAATGTCTTTTTCACTATATTCAAATGCTCTCCATACCACACCTTACACTTGGAGTACCTTATAAAATCATCTATAAAGACTACCACCAGTATTCTGAGGTTATATCTAAATAATATATTCAATAATTATAAAAAAATTACTGCATAATTTTTGAGTTTGTAGGGAATCACTACGAAATCATATTTTCTATACATCATTCCAAAGAAATTCATGCGAATATCATCTTTCATTGCATTTATTGGTGATATCCGGACTGAAGGTCTAAAATAATGAAATACATAGCTCCACAAAGTTGAGTGAAGAAGTTATGTATCAATGAGAAAGGATACTTATTCTTTACCATTATTTTTTTGATCTCCCAATAACCAACGAATAAGGGCATTAAACCAACCTTTTTTTTGATGAAGAGGTCCGGTGCACATCATGGTGAAGCAATCAAGAACATAACCCCTTTCATAGATTATATTTTAACTACTTATTCTATTCTTACAATTAAATCATGGCTATCCTTTAAGGTTTACTGGATATGAGTAGAGACCCATGTATAAGTTCAATTGAGTACACATCTTCTCATTAAAGAGGAAGATTGTTTTACCCATTAGGGAACATATCAATTTATTCCCTCATAGTAATAATGTCATAAAAATGATCTTATCCTTTGTCCAAATAATTTGAAGTTAATATTGTTGACCATAATACAATAGTGTAAATTCATGATAAGAATATTATAAAGGATATTCATCACCATCCCTACATTTGTAAGGAGTTAGTGGATGCCTTGGGATTTGAAGAGTGAATCCCTATACCACAAATTAATGTTTTATTTACATAATAAAATCCAATACAAGCCCAAAATAGCATCCAAATTCCGTAAACAATGTAAGAAAATATTTTTTGGGTGGTTAAGTCCATAAACATTAACCATGGGAGAGTTATATACTTTATATGAAATAGTTTCTCCATTTCAACCTTAGGGGTAACTCAACCTATATATTTTGAAGTTGTGTTTGAGTAGTTCTTCTAAACAATCCAAATATGAAAGAATGATTATACCAAGAATCAAAAAGTGTGTTTTATATTTTTGATAAAATAACTAGTGTTATTATCACCACATCATTGTCGTGATCCACCTTAACAGTAGTGATAGCATATTCCCATCCTGGCTTCCTAGTAGGTCGTTCTCATTGAATGTCTTCAAAAATACTTGTATTAAGTTATTATATGTCATATTTATTATGTTCCTTGAATTTGAAACACTATAATATAGGTCGAGTGTTGATATAAAATGTCCTTCAAAAATCCTCATTAGTGGGATACTTCATACCCCTTTGACAATTATTAGACCGATGCACCCCTTTCCCCATTTTAAGCATCTATCGGACCCCTTAAGACTTTTATAAGGATCATTACTCCCACATTTTTGACACGTGGGGTATTGGGGTTTTTCCTCCATGAGATTTATCTATTGATACCCCCATATTAAATTCCATTTTTTTAATCTATGTGTCCATGAGACTACTGAGAGTCACCAATATCCATCTCAACCGTATGGGAAATATAGAAAATCTTCTCATAGCAATCAAAATCTCAAATCAACTATCCATTTCATATAATTGGATTTAATACACTAAATAAGAGATCAACTTTGATTTTAGTGTTCATTAAAAATCCATATGTTTTTTCAAGAAATATTTTTAAAATTGTCATCACACACACCAATATATTCATCTTCCTTTTTATTAAGTTCATGGAACTCTCAGTCAATGATAAAATGGATAGATTGAGGAAAATATCTATTGAAAAATAATTCTCATAAATCCTTCCCATTCCATGAAATCAATTTCCTCTATAGAAGTCACATTTTTTTATCAGTTTCCACTAATAATTTGATTCCCCATCAAAATTATAGAAATCTAGCACAAACTACTCTTGTACTAAGTCATTTGAGAAAATTTAATATCTTCTAAATGGATTTAATCTATTATTCCATAATTAAGAAATCGAAAGATCTAGTAAATGTATGAGTCCATTTTCACATAATGTCTTCAAAAAAATGATATTTCATAAAAAAAGGTGTGGATTCTACATGATTCATGTTGTTATTCATAATTTGATCCAATTAATCTAGTACTATCAATAATTTTGGTGGTCCCATTCCCACTAGGTTTGGAATCACGTTATGAATATCATCACATTTTTTATTATACTTTTTTAACATGGGTTCTCGTATTTTATACCATTAAAAATAAAAGGGAAAATAAATAAATAGGGGTTTGAATACATTGCTAATGTTAATACAAGAAGTAAAATATGAACTCATATGGAATAACATAAAATGTACAGTATATCCCATATTATGTTTTTATACGTATAATTCTAAGTTATCCATGGTGATGTAATTTTATCTAGGGTTTTAACTAGAGGTTTACATATCTAATCCATTAAAATAACTAGACCATGTTATGATACCAAAAATAGAAACCCAATAATTTTAAAAATATTTTTAATTGCATTTTAACATAAAAATCCATTAAATACAAACCTATGAAAAAAATCCTAGTGCCTTTGGCAGTGTAGCTGCATAAATAAAAAAATGAAACAATAATATATTTTTTATTTATCTTTAAAATGAGATCCTATAATTTTTTGATGTTCTAAAACTATAAATGATTACATGGGTACTACGTAGAAAAAATGTATGAGTTAAAAACTTTAGAAAGGGAATAACTATGGAAATGAATAATAAAAGATGATTTATAAGGAATAACATGATAACATAAAAGGCATGGACCATGAGTAAACATATTTTTTCTTAATATATAAAAAATGGAATCAAATGACCATGAAACTATAATAATATGGAAGCAACATATATTATGACATAGACAAGAGTGAGCCCTAACTGCCAAAATTTTATCATATAGTGCACATAATCGCATAATAAATTTGGTTTACTCCCTAACCCCATACAAAACATCTCATGATACTAATATATTTCCCAATTCAATTTAGAGTTATCTAGGTGCAGCCAATATATCATTTACATGAATATGGGTTCCATGAAATGAAATCCAACCTTGGGAATAAACATAAGGGTTACGCATGGAAAGAAATGGGATTCAAAATTATGTCACAATGCATTAAAAAAGAAAGAAACATAAATTATTCCATGAAATGTAGGATCTAAATAATTAACCAAAATTAATAAAGTAAAAATAATAATAGATCATGAGTAATTATTTCTAACTGATTTGAAAACATGAAAATGAGTGGCGAGGTAACTTCAGAAATGTTCTACATAAGCACAGTTTTAAGGACACAAATAAAGTGTATTTAAATAGGATAAATGAATAATTATTTCTATAAATCCTTAAAAGATATAATATAGGATTCCATTTTAAAATTATTTGTTTCATAAACTATGGGTTTCATTAAAAAAATTGATGTGTAATTTAAAATGTATAAGAAATATAGATGTTCCCATTAAATGGGGTTGTTTAGCTAGAGTAATTGAGAATGGAACATTTTAGAACTAGTATTTCACCCAAAAATAATTATGAATTGAGATTGATATATTTTTTGGTAACTTATATACATAAAATATAATAACTATATAATAATAATACATTGGTAAATTGAGGAAAAGAGAGATAGAAAGTGTAACCTAATGGAAATCTTTATGTTATGAGAGATCCCTTAACTTATGTATGGATGTATTTTTCTCTTTCACTTAATGTCATGGATAATAATATTAGTTTCACTAATTAATTAATTAATAACCTAATAAAAATTTACTTTATTTAGTATAATTTTAATATGTTTATTTATGTAAATTTTGATCAGTTTAAAATTTAATTTTTTTTACAGGAGTGTTAGTTTCAGGGATTCATGGTTTGTTTACTCTGGTTATAATTATGGATGTTAATGTAAAATGGGAATAATAATGCATAAGTGAAATTAATCTATATTTGGGGACATACATAAGTTTAAATTTTCCATATATAAAATTTTCTGACATAAGGATTATTCATTTAATAAAATGTTAATGAGAAATGTTTAATTTATATTGTCAGTTTTCCTTACCAACTCCAACTAGTTAGATTTTATTTAATATTATGGGAATATAAAATTTAAAGAATGTGAAACTAAATATAATATACCCAATTAGTTAATTTAAAATTATTATAAGTGAACGTAAACAATCCACTAAGTCATTAATGGAAAATGGGAACTCATTATCCATTAGGGTGGTTGGACGAAAAAATAAGGATAATGTTTTCATTTTTCATTAAATAAGAGGATATGAGAAAAAGGATGGATATAATATATTAAATTAGAAATATAATATTCTTGTATATAAAGGATACATTAATTATTATTCTATCTGGGATTAAGGAGGTGAGGAAACGGTAGTAGTATAAAAGAAATGAAAAGAGCCAGTTTTTGTATGTCCCCTCTTAAATATCATATAATTGAATTACCCATTGTGGAACAATGAATTGGTATTTTTGTGTAAAAATCAACACATTGACATTGATAATATTGGGTATAATAGTTTTCTATATAGATTTAGAAATCGTAAAGGATTATAATATGTGAATATAAGGTGTGATCAGTGGTGGTATTTATAAGGGGAAGAAAGACATTTTTTTTAATATTATATTCGTTTGTGTATTATTTTGGCTCAATAATATCAATAGTATCAGTTATTATGAATATATATATATTTATGAAATAGTTCATTTAATCTTGTAATTATAGGTTCTTACATCATACCTGACTCCATAATTCTTGTATGTGGCTTATAAGGTAAAATAATGTAAATTACTATATATCAATATTCACCAAAAAATCAACCATATTAGAGAAATTCAAAAAAAAACATTTTTCAAAAATTATATTAAAAAATGGAATCTATTTTAATAAAAAAAATTCTATATATGATAGACATAATTTTTTAGAAAAAATCCACAATTAACTGAGAAATACTAATTTCAATATTTTGAGAAATTTTCCGAATCTTTGAAAATATAATAATTATCCAATAAAATAGATTTTTCATTTTAATACAACATATAATTAATTTATTATTAAATTTTATGAAATAATCTGTATTTTTCATCAATATATTCATTATTAAATTACAATTAAATGTTTTTGTTTTAAAAAAAATCGACCCTTAATTTATCAATTTTATAAAATTTATTTACTTGTATCATGATATAAATATATCATATTTTCATTTTATTCGATACCTATATTTTTTTAAACCTCCATAGAAGAGTATACTATTATAAAAGTCATATTACTTTCCTAAAGGCCAGATTACTATTCTAACGATCTTGTTAATATCCGAACTGTCAGATTACAATTCTAACAATCAGTATTTTAATAGTCATATAGGATCCTTAATTTATATGAATACCAATTATTCCGTTAATTATTTGTTAACATATATTCTCACTCAAGGTTATATAGGATATGATCTTAAAAATGAATATTTTATTGTTAACATTAGGATTTATTTTTGTAGCTTTTTTCGTGGGTGTTGTAATTCTGACGGATCGAGTAAATCATAATCATTATTTTCTTATTCTCTTATTTTATATTTATAATCCCACTATAATATTTGGAACTATTATTTTTTTATTTTCTGAATATTTCATAATTATTCATTTAGGATAAAAACGTTTTTCTTATTTCTCTATTTGATTTATTTTCTTCACAATATATGATGGAATAATGTGAGGGAAAATTCCATTGATAAAATTATATGTCATTGCGAAATATAATGAATATAAAATTAATTCACACAAATTACTATCATGATTGATATTACACAATTTATTTATCCAAGAATCAAAAGCAATATGTTGGTTTTTGTAAAAAAATCTCTTTTCAAATGACTCTTATTCAAAATCATATTCAATGGATACTCTCTACAAAGTACTAATTTTGAGTATCTATCCATTGATGTGACCTAAATAAGATTCTACGAAAACTAAATGTACTATCAAATTTTTTATTTTGACTTTACTCTCAAGGAAGGAGAAAATGAAATGTTCCTCACTGACATCCAATTTATGTAATCCAATCTAATTTCTATATCCACTACCCACTGGTATATCCCCTGTATAAATGGGCGTAGAACCGTATGAGCCTGGTCTATGTCGGTCCAACCTGCTAATTGTTTATACCTACATGGTTATAAAGAATCGAAATATCAAATATTTAATTTTCCATTTCTTCTTAGTCTTTAATATTTTTTCATGACTATCATAAGTTTGAAAGAGTGTTTGAAGGTTTGGGAAGAGAGTTGGTGTGAGATGGAGAAGGGGTAGGGAGGAAACAACATTGGGTACCCAGTATCCTAGAATATGATACCTAGTTAGGGTATAGTGGACTAGATGGTTCTTTCATTTCCACCAGGTACCCGTGTCTTAGTACTGGGTACTCAGTTGGTACATGTAAGGATTCCTCTAATAAAGGGAAAACTATCTTTTTGAACCCTTAATGAAACTCCTTTAATTACTTCTTCTATATGCTGAATTAATTTTCTATTATTTTAGTATCTTTAATGACTATAAAATAATATTGTATCCTATATTATGACCCCCACAAAACCTTTCCTAAGGATACTCCATTTCATCATGGGTGCGTCCATTTATCTATGTACGACCATAAAGTTCCTCTAAATTCATCTTCATTATATTTCTCTATGGTAGTGGGTTTTATTTTGTTCTATAAATTTAGGTCTTGTATATCTAACATTATTCTTAATTTTTTTTGAATTTATTAAGGGTTTTCGCAGGACTTTATAAATTAATAGCTTGGATCCCTTCTTCAAATTCATATTTTATGTCAAGAACAAGATGACCACTAACTGAATTGTGGTTAATGGTTAATATTAAGATTAAATTTATTTCATAATATTCCCCCCTCTAGCCCTAATGTGATGATATATAATTTAATTATAAAATTTAAAACTTCTTTATCACATTTTCTTTAAATTTTGGTTAAGAAAAAATAAAGGTCTAAGTGAAGTAAATTTTAACAAACTGGTTTTCCATTAATAGTGTTTATGAAAATAGATTTATGAAAAACCTAATATAAATTTTTTTAGTTTTATATCCTTACATGTTGGAATAATATGTCATGTAGATAGCATATAATTAATTTTTGGAATAATCATAATTAATTTTTTACAATTTATTTTAGAAAATACTTAAGCACCCAGAAAAATATTTGTATTTCCATATGGTCACTTTGGTTGTATTATTTGTATATAATTCCAATTGTATTCATAAAATATTTTTGAAACAAAGGTTTGTTTATTTATTATATATACAAGGTTAATAATTATGCTCAAAAGATGTATTTTTTATGTATAATAAGACTGTCAAGTAAACCCATTATCATAAGGAAATTGGATGGATTGTGATAGGCATGAAATTATTGGAATCAATTTTACCCCAATCCACAATCCCCAATTGGGACGGTTTTCTCAATTGAACATTATATATACCATATTATAATATTCCAATAAGTGGGATTGTTTTTTCACCCTAACTTCAGTTATGGATTGTATCGCATCCCAAGATAATCCCAATACAAATTTGACTTGTATAATCCCATCCTGTATAAGGAGTTACTAATTTTGGTTTTAAATGTATTGCATAAACTTATGTAAATTATTTTGTTTTATTTTGTTTTTATTAATTTATTTTTTTTGTAATATATTCCTTTATAAATTTTATATTATGATATGTAGTTAGGGGTGTGTGGCGATCACCTTCATAGTATATCATTCTCACACATTACAAGATCCCATTCCAAATTGAATACAGACTCATTTGTTCAAGACCCTTTTAAAAAAAATTGAATGATTATGCGAATTAGTCACAAATATATTATATATCATGGATGATGCATTTTTGACCTTAAATAGGGTGTGTGGGATGGATTCATTTGGGATTTTCTTGAATGTTTTCACGAGGGACTTCAATTTGATGGCACACCCTTTATGTCTCTAGTCCTCATTTTGACTATCCACCACTTGTATATATAGTTTATATATAGTATAAATTACTCATTAAACTTTTTATATTTTATGATTAGTTTTGGTTTACAAGGTTTTATGTACATGTTATCATGAATCTTTTACAATTTTCCCAATTACTTATACGTTCAATATTGATTGGTTATGTATCACAATTATAAAGACTTGTTTCCAATTATTATATATGGTTGGGATACATTAATTTTACACCAATATGTCAAAGAATATCTTTTCCTAAAATGGATATATACCTTAATCCTATATGTATACACTAGAAAATGGTGACTAAAAGGTGCACCTATGATATCATAGAGGCCCGAACTGACATTTTTTCAAATTGAGACACATTCATTATATTGTTATCAATTATATATGAAATCAGGTAAGATGATAGTCCTAGAACAACTACTATGAATCATCATCTCACAATATGTATAACCTACACATTAAATCATTTAATTATCATGAAAATCAATATTAATAATATATAAAATGTAACAAAATCCTGATATTGTTCTTTTTTATCAAATTCATGTAATGTTTTTTTATCGTACTTAATTATATAATGCTCACATCAAATTCAAAACCATGATTTTCCTTCGTTTCATTGGATCTGTGAAGAATGAATGCACATAATCATCTCATAGACTTCCCCTTTTCATCATTAATCCACTAAATTAATGTTTATATGCCCATATTTCGGTTATTTATAATGATTCTATCATAAGTCATTGATTGTATAAACTAGTTCAATTTATCATGTAATTATATCCCTCATCCAAAGAAATTTTCACATTCTATGAAAGTATCGCCCTTAATCCACTCAATCCTTTCCAAATTCAAAGGATATTCAGTTTTTATTAATCTTTCTCGAATATATAAATAGTTTTTGTGTCTAGATTAACAATGGGATGTTATTTATTTAAAATTAAATCCAAAAATTTGAAGTAATATATGTTATCTTTCTAATTATTGATATTAATTTCACCAAAATTCTATATAGATATATAAATGACAACGATGTTTTCTAAGAAACTATGATATAATCCTAAATTGTTGACAAACAGTGATATAGATTCATAAAATGTTAATTAAATTTCAAAAAAACCATGATTTTGAACCATGGAATGTTAAATATCTAATGTAGACTACAATAAATCTATTCTCCATCAATAATTCATAAACAATCACCCCCATTGTTTGAGAAACCATGATTTTTTTCCTAGTTCGTAGTAATTTATATTGTTTTATAAACTCAATCTTACAAAACATTCTTAAAAACATTATTCATCACAAAGAAACATAGATTTGTTAATAATCCTAAAATAGGATTCTATTTCTATATTAATTATATATATTTAAAAACATAAATAATTATTCAATGTAATATGTCACTACTTTTTAAACACAACCATAAATATTATTTCATTACCATTAAAGCGTTGAATGTCCCATGGTTGATAGTGGATACCATTCTTCTTCATCATAATTGTATTTTAGAACAAAATAATTATTTTCATTCAATGGTACAACCTAAATTTAATAATATATCTTTTTGAGAATTTTGTGAGTGTGATATTTGAGATAACACTGAATCTAAAGGAAATGGTTACATCAACAGTCACACATATTCGAATATGGGTATCAATTCTTTCTTAATAATGGAATAGTCTACATTGATTTTTTGGACAACTAGCATGGAATATACCATGATATTTAATCAAGTGATTAGTATCTATATATCTATTTTTAATAATGTGATAATGGAATCATATTATTCTTTATTTTTTTGAATCATTATAAAAGGTGGAATAAATGGGTTAGAAGTTTTATTATATGGGAAAAAATGTAATACCCAAGATAACATGTTTGTGTCCTCGGTCTTCTATCTTTCAGTTTTTTGTTCTTTTAAATGCATAATATATGTACTTTTCCCATGTATGGTGTGTTTCATGAATAGATAAATCATCATCATTGAGTTTTTCTATGTTTAATAGTTCCTCCTATTGGGATTGGTAGGAAACAAGACAATCCAAAAGAGCCCTTACATTGGACACCTAATGGGATAAAAAGCGGATATCATATTTATATATTTCCTCAACCCATATTTCAAATTATATTGTCATTTTAGGGTGAATGGACATGTATTTGAATAGTTCCATATTAGAAACCTATTGTATGTGTGATACTACAAGTATTTTAATAGTTTATGCACCTAAAAGATCAACGTAAAAAGATTATTCTGGACATGTGTTTTACTAGTCATAAAATAGGACATTATTTTGTTGATTGGTAATAAATATTCACCTTGCATAAATTCTTCTTCTTTGAAATGAAGGAATCATGAAACATCTCCGTAGTTACCACATTGAAGATGAGATGTTTCCTTTTAATAAGTTGTATCAAAACTAATTAATTCATGTGAAATTGATTGATGTCATTTATGGACTTCTTGAAATAATCATTCCACCTATTAGTTAACCATTTCTTTATCATCGACATTATGTTAATGAATTTACTACTTATAATATAAATAAAATTTATAATAATGTTAAGAAAACCATAGTGTTCTATTAAGTCATAATGTATTTTAGGATTGAGAATATTAGGTAATTTTTTTATTTATTAGGGATGATGTCGAATTTGAGGTGGACTGAAATGTTATTGAGGAATCTTATGGATTCTTATAGCTTTCCAAAACTAGTTTTCCTCCATTATAACCAAATAAGGTTCCATTTTCCACGAGAACACCTCCTTAGATACCAATAGCTACCGAACAAAAAATGGGCCTAAATAGTAAGGGTAGAGACAATACCCTCCCATGTACCTAAATCTATCAAACAAAAATGATGAAATAAAACAATAAAATTGTCAGGATTTGATAAATATACTTAGAAATCACATGTGCATTCCTTCAATTGAAAAATATAAACAAACATGATAATTATAATGAGTATAAATAAAGTAATAATGTCATCCAAAAATACACGAACACTCGTAGGAAAAATAGTATTGGGTATCAATAAAAAATAAATAATATACAGCAGTGTGTAGAAAAATATGTCTTGAGGCCCTACCTAGTCCCGTATAACTACATTCTATCTCTAAAACTCAATCATCTTCTACCTAGACCATGTGCTATCCTATTCCTACAACCTATAAGACAACTCTATTATTATGGTACCTAATTAGGGTGTTATTAAATGTTAATAATCAACCAACATTAGTTTTCCATACATATCAAACAACATATAGTGTATTTATAGTTTCATATTCCCATAATTAATGATAATATGAAAAACTACTAAAATCATACTATAACTGTGGGTAATACATAGCCACCCATGTGTGGTTGTACTTGATTTAGTTAATTCATTTGTATCTCTGAATTTATGAAAATATATCATAAGGATGATTGGCAAAATTCTCTAATGCATGTAAGGTCTTAACTAAAAGGCTCATTACCACTATAGAACAAAATATGTCCAAGGGGAATGGTATCCCCAACATATTTGATCACAACACTATGGAATCTAAATACTATCTCATTTTAATATACGAATGTTGAGAAGGAGACCTATGTCTATAGGGATCTCAACACAATGGTACATCAATCACAAAAATCAACCTAAGGTATATGTAGGGACTATATATAAGGTGTCACCCCACAAGAATATAAACCTTCAGATGAAAACATAAAATGAAGGGGATATGTGGCCAAAAATATTTGTTATCACCCCATGTAAATATCAACCATGGTATGGAAGTATTAGAGAAAGGGGGTGAAGAGACCCTTAATCAAGAAAATGATGACCACTGGGGAAAACTACCTGTGTACTGAATGATCATATAACATAGAAATATTAATTGAAAATCACATAAATAAATGGACAATAGTGAAAGGTTCCTCAAACCATATTTTTCTTAACTCAAAATCAAATCAATCCAATTCATATCATCAATAAGACAATGAGTGGGGAATCCTCGGTTTATACATGATTAAACACTTAGGTTTATAGATAGATAATATTAACCCATCATGGTTTATAATAAAACCAGATCATGTTAAAACATGTATAGTTGGGAATAATGTTCATAAAAATTCGCCAATATGTAGGAATAATGTCTATAAAACATTTTTGAATATTGAATGGTGACTACCTTCTATAAAAAAAAATCCAATTATGTAGAACAGTTGACATCATAAACACAAGAACATGAAGGATTAAAAAACTGAGTAGGTATAACTATTTATGAAAAAAAATAATTATGTTGTTATCACATCCATCCCAAATTAATTATAATTTGGTTGACCTTCAACTAACTTGAAAATATACATATACTTAAAAATAAAATTACACCCATTTAACACAATATATAAGGGGGAGAAATAACCACCATATACTATAATTATATGATCCAAAAAGGATAAAAGTCTTCACAACTGATCCATTATGGAAAATCCATTGATCAATGTCATGAAATACATATGTATCATGGTAATGAGAGTCTAAGATAACTTATAACATATCCAATATATCATATTTTACTAAGCATAAATTCCCATTGTTCTAAGGCTATGCCTCCCAATACATTACTTTCCACCCATGGCCTTTATTGGTGTGTTTTTTAGCTATGAAAATAATGTATTTCAATTATTAACATAAAATAGAAAAAAATAACTCCAAATTAGTGAAGTGAAATTCTGGTTAATGGATTGTAGTAACAACCCTGGTTTACACACATCTTATAAGACTAAGGAGGACAGGGTTCTCAAACAAAATCCAAATCATTATGAAATAACTCATAGGAACACACTTTGTGTCTTGATTTAATGTTTGATAAACAATAATTCAAGATGATGTCCATCGATGGTTACGAAAATTGTTATTCATTGGGCCCCTCATGAATTTCTAAATTCTTAGCCAACCCACAGTGTTAATGAAAAAATAAATAAAATTTTTATGTAAATTATACATGTCTAGAGAGACTAGACACCATAGATCACATGTAAGAAGGCATAAACCAAAGAAATATGTTAGGGACTATCTACCACAAAATGAAGATAAAACTTTAATAATTACATAACTACCATCACATATGAATTTCAATGTTTTATCAAGCCCGTTTGACCATATTCTAAATACAGAAGGACTTAACTTGATCACAAATATTTATTAAGTAATAGAAAATAAAATTAATTTAAATTTAGTTACATTAATATTCATTAATGGATAACGCACTATAAAATTTAACACTAAAACCTCATAAAAAGGTTCATATCACTCAAAAACATGATCACAATCACCTAATTAAAAAAACCTAACACCCAAAACTGATTCATAAATTAAATTAATTTTTTTTATGATATTCCTAAAATAAATTTGGGTTTTGAATTATCATGAAAGAAAATGCTTGAGTGTTTATACTCCTGATACATCCTCAAGCCAAGCCACACTAAATCCCAAACACCAAATATAAATTCATCTTAAAATTACTTTAATCTTATATAAAACCCTAACTTCATCAAAAAAATAGATAAAAGTCAAGGAATGAGGTAATTTGGATAAAATAGAAAACAACTCATTATAAAAATAAAAGGTGGCACCCCATATTTCCATGAATCATGGGGAAGTTAATTAGATTGTGAACTGGGAAAGGGATGTTCTCCCCATGTATCTAAAACTACCAAAAAAATAAACCCTAACGTTATTTAATTAATTTGCAACCCAAACTCTATTTTTACCATGTTAGAAAATATTTCTAGGTACTACTTGGTTCACGATGTGGTGGGAATGTATTATCTCAAAAATAATCTATAAATAATATTGGTTTTGATGCTTAAAAATACCCTTGTCTGTTTCACTGATCATATTACTGTAAGTTAATTTAAAAAATTAAATATTAATTGATGTTTAATTTTTGAAAGATTAGTATTCAATTTATTTATTTCCAAGGAATATTCATCAAAGTGTTCAGAAAACATTTCAGAATATTCTATAAACACTATACATACCCTATATTGATAAGAATAGCGTAAGGAATGAATGATACTTTCCAAACAATACAAATATAATGAACCCTATGTTTAGAATAACAAGTATGGATCATCAACCGTACACTATCACGAAAGAATGGGTGTTGAACCCTTCATTTCGATGGGACCATATGTTTGAGAAAATTGAAAGTATCGATCATTAACCCTATGTTCTAAAGATGCTTTATCTTTGAGGAAACAAACATCTGGTATATCTACCATAAATTTGTATTCAACACTACATATTTAACCCTATTTCTGATTTTTTTTCATTACTTAGAGGAATCATATCTTTGACAATTCAGTGACAGAGTTTTTAAATCTGTGAAATTATACAAGATTTGTGAAATCGTATTTATTAAAGTAAATATCTATTCAAAAAAATATTTTGGCCATTTCCAAGGATTGTAATGATCACTTAAAAGACTCATATTCAACAAAGTAAATCATTTTTATTTTTTATGGATGTTATGAATTTCATGACTAATTTGAATTTGAATATTTGTGATCTATCAGATGATATTATTGGATCTCAAAAATAAAGCAATCAACCTTATATATATATATATATATATATATATTTCATCAGAATATTTTATCCTGAGATATACATGATACATGAGATATACAACTAATTTTTTCTTTTGAATATATTTCTACAAAATTTCTATGAATGATTCTATTGGTTTGAAAATAGACTACACATTGTAGTTCTATTTTTCAACCTTATCCTTCTAAAAATACTTTTTTTATTTGTTTCTATTATTATTAAAGATCACTTGAAACTGGGATATCATTAGAGAAATTATTTCTTAAATAATTCCATATTTGAAGGATAATATCCATATTATATTCATTGTTACTACAACTATGAAGTTCAACATATACCATTCAACAAATCAAACTCTTTTAAATTAATGGTGGTTTGACTGATTTTAACATCCCAAGTAAGTAATGAATAATAGATATTTTTATCTATGTCTATTAATGATTAAGATAGTGTTTTAGAGGCTTAAAATGAAAATAAATACAATCTTATGCATGGAATACACTAATATTTTTAAAAGATTGTTTTACTGCTTTTGATGGAAAAACATTTTTGAATCTATCTTTTCACAATTTTATAAACTATGTTTGTCAAAATTAACTTATCCTTTATGATTGGGACATCAAAATTTACTTTGTGTGAATTTTTGGTATTTTTCTGACAATGTTCATTTTTTAATGAATAGTGAAAAATACTGCATTTTACATCAAAACTGCCTTTTAATCTAATTTATTTATATTATTAGATTATGTTTTGAATTGGTTTTGAATTGAAATTAGAATATATTTTTACCATTTAATCCAATGGTGGTCATTGGAATCAATTTCACTTTGAAATTGGACTCAAACTAGTGTCAATCTTTTGATACTTATTGTTTCATAAAAACACGCTATTTGCTCTGACAGTGAGAATTAATTATTAAATTAATTAATTTGAATTATATGTATTTAATTTTGTAAAATAGACTTCATTTTTGAATTCGGAATATCAAATATAGCTTAGGTTGAATTTTTGGTAATTTTCTGAAAAACTTCAATTTTTGATGAATAGTGAAACCACTAAGTGGTAGTTAAAGAAACTGATTTTTCGTTTAAATGAAACTTTGCCACTTTTGTGTTTTGAATTTCAAAAATCCGACATACATGGTTTTCATTAAGAAGTAAAATGTGGTTCAATGAGATTAAAATAATTTTTTGGTGAATAGTAACTTGTTAAGTTTTAATCGCGATTAGTGGTAATTAGTGTAGTTTAAGGTAAAAATAATGCTTTAATAATATGAAATGACCTAGACACATGTCCCAACCTTATTGGTTGTGTCATGGCCGACCAAGAAAAGCCATGGGAAACTTGGAGACCCCATGGAGACACTTTGTTTGGGAAATGACATAAATAACTTTTTATTAAATGTAAAAGTAAAAATGACACAAACATAATATGTTTTAAGAAAAAAAAATTTACATGGTGTTATAAAGATCCGATTTTTGATTATAAATAGTCATTGTAAATCTAGAAAGATTTCCTACATCATAGTATTTTTTTAATTTTTAGACATTAAATAAATTAAATTATTTATGACATAATAATGATGCAGCATTGACATCATTATTTGACGATTTAAATAAAATGGAATGATAATGTAAAATCTATGAACTACACATGTCC
Organism: Viscum album; assembly: GCA_963277665.1. Classification (NCBI taxonomy): domain Eukaryota; kingdom Viridiplantae; phylum Streptophyta; class Magnoliopsida; order Santalales; family Viscaceae; genus Viscum; species Viscum album. The sequence goes on from OY728139.1 coordinate 295,638,850, forward strand.
AAAACAAATTGGATGAGTGGATTTAGAACCCTATCACCTTATCCACGAATTATATCAATGTGGGACCTTTTAAAACCGAAACACATTTTCAAATAAAGTAATATTTCTTTACTTTCCAAAAGTGCCCATCCTCTCCTCTTATAAAAGGCCCCCACCTCTACTTCATTTCACACACTCTTCAAGCCTTTGGCTCGGCCAAACCCTGACCATTTACTCTCTCCACATCCCTCTTCTCATCCTAGAGGATACCCTTTGGGTAGAATCCTTTCAAAGGAAGCCTTTAGGCTCAAATCAAAAGGAGTTACACTTTTAAAGATAATTCATTCTCTCATGTTCATTTGTTTTATATTGCTTCTCCAACCCCCTAAACTATTTTTATTTACTTCTTTTGCAACAACAACAGTATCTTCAATGTACTATGATGTTGTTATAAGATTTATTTGAGCTACACTCTCACACAACTACATCAAATGGTTAAAGAACATACGGTTTCCGTGGATGGCGAAATTCTGCCTCCCGAAACGATGATTGTTCAATACTCATTTAACACCTTCAAATGTGGTCATTATGATGTCACTATTTTTATATATGATATATAATATGTTTATGTTTTCCTTAATCTTCTGTTTTTTTCATTTTGGGCATACCTTTATGGTTTCCATTATGGGTAAACACGATATCTTCATTTTAGGAAGTGCGGACTACCACCCCCTCAAAGTGATTTGATTCGTTAAATACCATATGTGGGACATATAAAGGATGGAACTATGATATTATATATGATATTATACTGGAATTATAATATACCTTTATATCATTATGATTCCATTCTATAAAATATGAAATAGAAATGAAAGTAGCGTTCATGCGTACGTACGGCTTACCGTCTCCATGAACGGTGCATTTCATTTCTTACATCTAAATGATTATGTAATATTATAAATGCATGTATGTACTGGATATATATGACATATATGATATCTACATCATGAATACAATTCTGGATATAATGAATACATGAACAACATGTAAGTATAAAGGGCTTATTGTTGACTCAAGTACTAATGATCGTTAAAACGACTGTTACTAAATTAAATAATTACATAGTGTTCATGACATGGTAATAAGTGATATAAAATGAATAATGAACTTGAAAAAGGTTCTTAAGCAAGTAGAAATTAACTCAGGTTTATTATTCAAGACATTAAAGAACGATCGAGTCAAGTCGGACCCGAGGTATGGGACTTCGTCTCAATCTCCTTTCATTGAGGCATATTTTATTTCATACACAACTTTCTTTTATATGGTGTATAAACCCCTTTGACTTTAACGTTTATTCAAAAGGAATCTCTTTTATACGAAGCGTTTACTAAACGACAAAAGGGAATGTTTTTGTCGTACGTATGCGGCGATAATGACTTCTCCGTCGTCGTGACCGTTATTTGAGTTTCGGCTTCCTCTACAAGCCATACCTTCTTTTTAAAAGAAAAATAAATACCAAGTTTTACTTTTCTTTTATTTTGGTATCGAAAATGGTTTTCATAATGGTTTTTATATCAATGTGTTGTATTGATATCTTGTGATTGAAAGGTGGAAATTGTATGTTTCCTTTATGCATGTTTTATGTGATATGATTATGTTGAGGTTCTTGGGCATTATTATGAAAACGGGTGGTTCCATGATAAAATAAGGGCGGGTGAGCCCGATATAGCTCTCCAATGCATTGGGTAACGAGAAGGAGTGAAATGTTAAGGTTTCTCCGAAGAGATTTAGGCAATATACTGTGATGGTTATTCAAAATGTAACCAAGAGGGTTACTCTCTACGTAAGAATGTTATGAATGCATCAAGTTACCTTTATGTCTTATGATTTCTATGATTTATTCATGATTTGATGAGGTATGTTAAAGTGCTTATGTTTTATGGGTAAAGTATGATCTCATCCTTATGTACATATGTACCCATGTTTCCTTTGCATATTTTTATAACCCATACTGAGCTTTTTATGCTCATCCCAAGTTTTTTTTGAAATGTTTTCACAGGTCAAGGGAAAGGTACATGATATGATGATAGTGTTAAGGAAGTGTCAAGAATGAATCCATGTTTAATTTTAAATATGTTTCCTTTGATGGGAATGAAGAATACTATCTTTTTGTAACCACTTTGTTTATATGTGGAATGTAATGCAAGTTTTATGATCTAATTCTCTAAAACTCTAAACCTGAAAAGATCCTTAATGTGTAATCTTGTAATAAGTCAAGATTTAAGTAAGGATTAAGGCTGGGGCCTTATAGTTGGTATCAAAGGTCAGTTTAGATAACTTTAGGAGTTAGAATTCTATTAAATGATTATCCAAAAATATTTTTTTTGAAATGATATGGCATTTAAAGATTACCATGTTGCTTCATCTAAGACATGTTTGTTCAGAATGGTTTTCCGCAGAGGAAACAGGGAAGCAGTGCTAGGAAGACATACATAAGGAAATAACCTTCCGAATCAGCATCCTGAGATGGTCGGAATTGGAACTGAACAGTTTGTTGCAGTAATGGTGTAGTTGACTCAAGCGATAAATGGTGGTGGTATCCATGGATGAGATCAGCCAGATCAACCGCAGAGGAACATGTCAGTGGTGGAACATTTCACGAGGCAACATCCACCATCATTCAGAGGATCATCTGACCATGTGCTAGCTGAAGGGTGTATTAAAGCACTGGAGTAGATTTTTGATGTCATGGGGTGTTAAGACAATCAAAAGGTTAGTCTTGCTATTTACCGTTTGGAGGGTGAAGCAGATCAATGGTGGTCTATGGTTAAAAATATCAGGGACGCCGATGAGATTGATGCTCTTGACTGGGATGAATTCAAAGGTATGTTTCTTGAGAAGTATTTTCCTAAGGCTGTTTGACTTAGGATGGAAAATCAATTCTTGGAATTGAGGCAAGAGGAAGACTCAGTGGCTGCCTATGAAGAAAGGTTCACTCGATTGGCAAGGTATGCTCCAAATTTTATCCAGGACCTTGATAGTAAAATCAATCATTTTTACTCAGGATTAAAGCCAAAATATCGAAGGGCATTAGCTTCTCGTGAGTTTAAAAGTTATGAAAATCTTGTTCGATGTGCTGAGAAGGTGGAAATGGAGTTTGCCGATGACCAAGTTTTCTATAACAACCAGCAGAAGAAGAGACCGAGGTGGTAGGAGAAAGGTAAGAATTCTTCAAAGAAGTATGATGGTAAGAGAACTAAGTTTCCAGTTTGTGATAAATGTGGCAAAAGGCATGCTGGGGAATGTCTTCTGAATTATGGAAAGTGCTACCGATGTGGTAAGATGGGAAATAAGGATCGTGATTGCACTGAAACGGATCAAGGTGAAGGTAAGAACAAATTTGATTTACAGTTAGTGAAATGTTATAAGTGCAATGAGATGGGACACTATGCAAACGAATGTCTGACAAGGAGCTTGAGTGATGGGAAGCAGTTAGACTACAAGAAGAAAGGGGTGGTGAAATCCTTTGCAACTACTTCAGCAGATGTCGGGCCATAAAATGAAGTTGTATCAGGTACTTTGTTTGTTTTTTCAGATTATGCCAGTGTGTTGTTTGATTCGGGGTCTACACATTCTTTCATCTCTGAAAACTTTTCTAGTAAAATGGGAATACCATCTCAAGAAATGACTCCTGAACTTTTGGTAAAAACAGCTGGGGGAAATGTTGAGGCAAAAAGAATTTATAAGAATCTTCCTATCCTTGTCTGTGGAAAGAACCTACTTGCAAACCTTATTGTTCTACCTCTAGTAGAGTTTGATGTAATCCTGGGTATGGATTGGCTCTCTATCTACCATGCTAAGATTGACTGTAGAGCTAAATAAGTTTCTTTTCAGAAAGACTTTCAGTTTGTTTACAAGAATGAACCCTTACTTTTGATAACATATCAAAAGGCCGAGAAACTTGTAAAAGATGGAAATGAATATTACCTTGCACACGTCGTTGAAAATAAAGGAACTATTCAGAATAATGATGTGCCAGTGGTAAATGAGTATCCTGATGTTTTTCCTGATGAGTTGCTTGGAATAATACTAGATTGGGAAGTTGAGTTTACTGTTGACTTAGTTCCTGATTCTAAGCCAATTTCAAAACCCCCTTATCGAATGGCACAAATTGAACTTTTAGAGTTGAAGGAGCAATTGCAAGATTTATTAGAGAAAGGTTTCATTAGACCTAGCCCATCACCATGGGGTGCTCCTGTTTTATTTGTTAAAAAGAAAGATGGTTCTATGATACTTTGCATTGATTATAGAGCCTTGAATAATATCACTATTAAGAACAAATATCATTTGCCTCATATCGATGATTTGTTTGATCAGCTCCAGGGAGCTCAGTTTTTTTCAAAGATTGACTTGAGATCGGGGTACCATCAGCTGAAGGTAAAGGAGGCAGATATTACGAAGACCGCATTCCGTACGAGATATGGCCATTATGAATTTGTAGTAATGCGTTTTGGGATAACCAATGCACCTATTTTATTCATGGACTTAATGAATAGAATTTTCCGTGAGTTCTTGGATAAGTTTGTGGTGGTTTTCATTGATGATATTCTGGTGTTTTCTAAAAGTAAAGAGGAGCATGAAAGTCATTTAAGGGTTATCTTTCAAACCTTAAAAGAAAAGAAATTGTATGGGAAATTCAGAAAGTGTTAGTTTTGGTTGCAACAAATTTCTTTCCTTGGCAACATTGTTTCTAAATATGGAATAACTGTTGATCCTTCAAAAACAAAAGTTGTGGAAGAATGGCCAAGACCCACAAATTTAACTGAGATTCGTAGCTTCCTTGGTTTGGCGGGCTATTACCGAAGGTTTGTTAGACATTTTTCACGGTTATCTAGTCCAATGACTAAGCTAACTCGGAAGGGTGTTAAGTTTGTCTGGACAAAATAATGTGATGATTGTTTTCAGGAATTGAAAAGAAGATTGGTGAATGCTCCAGTTTTGGCACTACCTTCCAGGAATGGTGAGTTTGTTATATACAGTGATGCTTCATTGAAAGGACTTGGTTGCGTCCTAATGCAGAATGATCAGGTAATTGCTTATGCTTCACAACAGTTGAAAACTCATGAGGTAAATTACCCTACACATGATTTGGAATTAGCTGCTGTTGTTTTCGCTTTAAAAATTTGGAGGCATCATTTGTATGGAGTAAAGTGTGAAATATATACCTATCACAAAAGTTTAAAGTATATATTCACTCAGAAAGAAATGAACATGAGACAAAGGAGATGGCTAGAATTAATCAAGGATTATTATTGTACAATTCATTACCATCCGGGAAAAGCAAATAAAGTGGCTGATGCTTTGAGTCGGAAAAGTAATGCTTCATTAACAATGTTGTGTTTGGAATGTGATCCTTTGGTTAAGGATTTTATGAACCTTGGCATAGAAGTTTTTGGTGCAGGAAGTCCTTCTGTTTTGTTTCAGGTATCAGTGAGATCATCTCTATCAGATAGAATCAAGCAAGCACAGAAGCAAGACAATGAGTTGCAGAAAAAGGTAGAGCTAGTTCAGAAAGGTAAGTTGCCTGAATTCAACATTGATAATGATTGTGTTTTGAGATTTGGGAAGAGATTGTGTGTGCATTGTGATTCACAGTTGAAGAGAGAGTTGTTATGTGAAGCTCATAGTTCTCCGTTTTCAGTTCATCCGGGCAGTACTAAGATGTATAGAGATCTGTGGGAGTATTACTAGTGGGATGGAATGAAAAGAGATATTGCTGATTTTACTGTGAAGTGTTTGACTTGTCAGTAGGTTAAAGCAGAGCGGCAGTTACCGAAAGGGATGCTTTAGCCTTTACCAGTTCCAGAGTGGAAATGGGATAATATATCCATGGACTTTGTTGTTGGATTACCGAAGACATCTCGAGGTAATAATGCAATATGGGTTATTGTTGATCGCTTGAACAAATCTGCTCATTTCCTTGCTATACAAGATACTTTCTCTCTTGATAAACTTTCCCATTTGTATCTTAAAGAGATAGTCAGGTTACATGGAGTTCCTCTCTCCATTGTATCGGATCGTGATCCCAGGATTACTTCTAACTTTTGGAAAGGCCTTCAGAAGTCGTTGGGTACTGAATTAAATTTTAGTACAGCTTTTCATCCTCAATCAGATGGGCAGTCAGAACGAATAATTCAGACCTTGGAGGATATGCTACGAGCTTGTTCTATAGACTATCAGGGATGTTGGGACCAACATCTTTCTTTGGTTGAGTTTTCATATAATAACAGTTTTCATTCCAGTGTACAGATGGCACCATTTCAGGCATTATATGGGAAGCGGCGTCGAACTCCAGCTATCTAGGATGAAGTGGGTGAAAGGAAGTTGATGGGACCAGAATTGGTAGAAGAGATGGCAGAAAAAGTTCAGCTGATTCAGAAACACATGAGAACAGCTCAGAGCAGGCAGAAGAGTTATGCGGATAACCGGAGGAAGGATCTATCTTTCGAGGTTGGTGATCATGTTTTTCTCAAGGTTTCTCCTTGGAAAAGTGTGATGAGATTTGGTATGAAAGGAAAGTTGAGTCCAAGGTTCGTTGGACCATACGAAATTCTAGAGAGAGTTGGATCAGTTGCATACCGAGTGGCTTTACCTCCGATTTTATCTCAGGTACACAATGTTTTTCACGTTTCGATGTTGAGAAAGTATATGCCAGATCCATCTCATGTTTTGAGTCCAGAGGTAGTTCAGCTGGAAGAGAACCTATCTTATGAGGAACAACCGGTCTAGATTCTTGACCACAGGGAGCAAGTGTTACGGAATAAGGTGATTCACCAGGTAAAGGTTTTGTGGAAAAACCACATGATTGAAGATGCAACATGGAAATCTGAAAATACAATGAGGGACAAGTACCCCCATTTATTCGATAAGTAAATAAATTGCGGGGACACAATTTTCTAAAGGGGGAAGGATGTAACATCCCATGTAATTAATGAATAATAGATATTTTTATCTATGTCTATTAATGAATAAGATAGTGTTTTAGAGGCTTAAAATGAAAATAAATACAATCTTATGCATGGAATACACTAATATTTTTAAAAGATTGTTTTACTGCCTTTGATGGAAAAACATTTTTGAATCTATCTTTTGAAAATTTTCTAAACTATTTTTGTCAAAATAAACTTATCATTTATGATTGGGACATCAAAATTTACTTTGTGTGAATTTTTGGTATTTTTCTGACAATGTTCATTTTTTAATGAATAGTGAAAAATACTGCATTTTACATCAAAACTGCTTTTTAATCTAATTTATTTATATGATTAGATTATGTTTTGAATTGGTTTTGAAGTGAAATTAGAATATATTTTTACCATTTAATCCAATGGTGGTCATTGGAATCAATTTCACTTTGAAATTGGACTCAAACTAGTGTCAATCTTTTGATACTTATTGTTTCATAAAAACACGCTATTTGCTCTGACAGCGGGAATTAATTATTAAATTAATTAATTTGACTTATATGTATTGAATTTTGTAAAATAGACTTCATTTTTGAATTCGGAATATCAAATATGGCTTAGGGTGAATTTTTGGTAATTTTCTGAAAAACTTCAATTTTTGATGAATAGTGAAACCACTAAGTGGTAGTTAAAGAAACTGATTTTTCGTTTAAATGAAACTTTGCCACTTTTGTGTTTTGAATTTCAAAAATCCGACATACATGGTTGTCATTAAGAAGTAAAATGTGGTTCAATGAGATTAAAATAATTTTTTGGCGAATAGTAACTTGTTAAGTTTTAATCGCGATTAGTGGTAATTAGTGTAGTTTAAGGTAAAAATAATGCTTTAATAATATGAAACGACCTAGAAACATGTCCCAACCTTATTTGTTGTGTCATTGCCGACCAAGAAAATCCATGGGACAACTTGGGGACCCCATGGAGACACTTTGGTTGGGAAATGACATAAATAACTTTTTATTAAATGTAAAAGTAAAAATGACACTAACATAATATGTTTTATGAAAACAATTTTTACATGGTGTTATAATGATCATATTTTTGATTATAAATATTAATTGGAAAGATAAAATGATTTAATACATCACAGTAGTTTTTTTATAATTTTTAGACATTAAATAAATTAAATTATTTATGACATAATAATGATGCAGCAATGACATCATTATTTGACGATTTAAATAAAATGGAAAGATAACGTAACATCTATGAACTACACAAGTCCAAAACCAATTGGATGAGTGGATTTAGAACCCTTATCACCTTATCCACGAATTATATCAATGTGGGACATTTTAAAACAGAAACAAATTTTCAAATAAAGTAATATTTCTTTACTTTCCAAAAGTGCCCCTCCTCTCCTCTTATAAAAGGCCCCCACCTCTACCTCATTTCACACACTCCTCAAGCCTTTGGATCGGCCAACCCCTGCCCATTACTCTCTCCAAATACCTATTCTCATCCTAGAGGATACCCTTTGGGCAGAATCCTTTCAAAGGAAGCCTTTAGGCTCAAATCAAAAGGAGTTACACTTTTAAAGGTAATTCATTCTCTCATGTTCATTTGTTTTATTTTGCTTCTCCAACCCCCTAAACTATTTTTATTTACCTCTTTTGTAACAACACAAGTATATTAAATGTACTAGGATGTTGTTATAAGATTTATTTGAGCTACACTCTCACACAAATACATCAAATGGTTAAAGAACATACGGTTTCCGTGGATGGCGAAATTCTGCCTCCCGAAACGATGATTGTTCAATACTCATTTAACACCTTCAAAGGAGGCCATTATTATGTCACTATTTTTATATATGATATATAATATGTTTATGTTTTCCTTAAGCTTCTGTTTTTTTCATTTTTGGAATACCTTTATGGTTTCCATTATGGGTAAACACGATATCTTCATTTTAGGAAGTGCGGACTACCGCCCCCTCAAAGTGATTTGATTCATTAAATACCATATGTGGGACATATAAAGGATGGAACTATGATATTATATATGATATTATACTGGAATTATAATATACCTTTATATCATTATGATTCCATTCTATAAAATACGAAATAGAAATGAAAGTAGCGTTCATGCGTACGTACGGCTTACCGTCTCCATGAACGGTGCATTTCATTTCTTACCTCTAAATGATTATGTAATATTATAAATGCATGTATGTACTGGATATATATGAAATATATGATATCTACATCATGAATACCATTCTTGATATAATGAATACATGATCAACATGTAACTATAAAGGGATTATTTTTGGCTCAAGTACTAATGATCGTTAAAACGACTGTTATTAACTTAAATAATTACATAGTGTTCAGGACATGGTAATAAGTGATATAAAAGGAATAATGAACTTGAAAAAGGTTCTTAAGCAAGTAGAAATTATCTCAGGTTTATTATTCAGGACATTAAAGAACGATCGAGTCAAGTCGGACCCGAGGTATGGGACTTCGTCTCAATCTCCTTTCATTGAGGCATATTTTATTTCATACACAACTTTCTTTTATACGGTGTATAAACCCCTTTGAATTTTATGTTTATTCAAAAGGAATATTTTTTATACGAAGCGTTTACTAAATGACAAAAGGGAATGTTTTTGTCGTACGTATGTGGCGACAACGACTTCTCCGCCGTCATGACCGTTATTTGAGTTTCGGCTTCCTCTACAAGCCATACCTTCTTTTTAAAAGAAAAATAAATACCATGTTTTAATTTTCTTTTATTTTGGTATCGAAAATGGTTTTCATAATGGTTTTTATATCAATGTTTTGTATTGATATCTTGTGATTGAAAGGTGGGAATGTTATGTTTCCTTTATGCATGTTTTATGTGATATGATTATGTTGAGGTTCTTGGGCATTATTATGAAAACGGGTGGTTCCGTGATAAACTAAGGGCGGGGGAGCTCGATATAGCTCTCCAATGCATTGGGTAACGTGAAGGAGTGAAATGATAAGGTTTCTCCGAATAGATTTAGGGAATATACTGTGATGGGTATTCCAAATGTAACCAAGAGGGTTACTCCCTACGTAAGAATGTTATGAATGCCTCAAGTTACCTTTATGTCTTATGATTTCTATGATTTATTCATGATTTGATGAGGTATGTTAAAGTGCTTATGTTTTATGGGTAAAGTATGATCTCCTCCTTATGTACATATGTACCCATGTTTCCTTTCCATATTTTTAAAACCCATACTGAGCTTTTTATGCTCATCCCAAGTTTTTTTTGAAATGTTTTCACAGGTCAAGGGAAAGGTACATGATATGATGACAGTGTCAAGGAAGTGTCAAGAATGAATCCATGTTTTATTTTAAATATGTTTCCTTTGATGGGAATGAATAATACTATCTTTATGTAACCACTTTGTTTATATGTGGAATGTAATGCAAGTTTTATGATCTAATTCTCTAAAACTCTAAACCTGAAAAGATCCCCAATGTGTAATCTTGTAATAACTCAAGATTTAAGTAAGGATTAAGGCTGGGGCCTTATACTGATCATATTGAATTATAGATTATGTGTCAGTTTCTTAGTCTAATATGGGGAGTAATCAGTTTACTATTGAATTTCCAGAGGACTAATTTTTTCCTTTTTAAAGGATTCAACTACCTTCAATTAGTTCTAGATTCAAAGGTCTTATTATATGAATAACTTTTCTAGTGAAAATCACAAATCCTGTAGATAGATAATTGGTGGAGTGGACAAGGGGATCTTTTTTCCTCGAACCAATGTAAGAAACTATGTGTTAATATTTTCAATTTATCGAATGCTCATATTTATTATATAAGAGAATGTGGCATATCTACATAAATCACAAAGAGAGTTAATCCCAAGAATCTGTGAAGATTATCAAAAAAACAATTCACCCCCTCTTGTGTATCTTTGTACTACTCGGAACTAATATTTAGTATCATAGGTGAGATTTTTAATAAAAAAAATATAAATCTCTATAAATATTTGAAGAATACAGTCTGTACGAAGAGGATTTAAAAGGATAGTCCAAGAGATGTTATGTTCGTGATTCAAGCTCTATATTTTAATGGTGAAAACAATGGATGATGGAAATCATGCATGAACATATACCTAATGAATTTAGGATTTAATGTTTATTTGAAATCACCTCCCCTTATAAAATTTCTATGAATCAAAAAAAATTGATATCTGTACAAGAAGTTGAATATGATATCAAATAAAAATAATTAAAGGCCATTATTTATTGACTTGGACCTAATGAATTCAATTTAGTACTAAAATTCCCCATTACTTCAGAAATGTGGATGACAATTGTTTTTTCATATGAAGGAACTGATAATATAATACAAATGAGTTATGATACTGAAAAAATATTGTGTGAAAAATTTAGTATGTATGAAGTATATAGAATCACACAAACTTAAAGATTCATAAAATAAATTATAAACAATATTTCTTTTTTGGGAGATTCAATTTTCAGCCCAGATCATGCTTTGAATGTTCTTAGAGTTCTACATGCAAAGTGGAGTGGAATATCTACTATAATTCAGATATCATCACTAGTCAAAAAATTTAATATGAAAGAATTAATTGAAACATTCATGATTTTCAAATAATATATTAAAATAGGAACTAAAGATAAAAACATTGTAGTTGAAAGGGAAACCATACCCATAAGGAATTGGCTCAACTAGATAAAAAGTATATAATTTTATATAAGAATAAGAGAGTCTTCATAAAATGACTTAGAAAATAAATGAAAGAATTGAAATAAGTTATAATGTATGATTCGTAGAAGATGATTCATGTTAGACCTGATTTCCCCCAACTAAAGGAAGAACGAAGAAAAATAGAATGGAAAAATATGAGGAAAGATAATTATGAGAATTAAAGAAAATAGATCCATAAAAACTACAAGGAGAGTCTTTGCATACTCCAATATCTCTTAAAAATTTAATTTAAAAAAATTGCCACAAAATCTAAAATGATATATGTAATTTATTAATAAGGAAGAAGAATAGGTATAATAATATTACCCTTATTCTTCAAACTCTGATATTTGTCGATGTAGTTAATTTTCTTCTTACTGTATAATGTGACAAGAGAAATATGAATCTTCATAAAAGTAGCATAAATACTTAAAAAATATTTACAAATCTATTTTTTGTGAAAGATAAAAAATTCTGAAACAACATGAAAACCTAATTGAAATTTTCATTTCAACTACATCAAATTCTATTGTTCATGAAAAAGGATGAAAGAATGAAAGAATAAAGTAAAATATTATAAAATTTCTTCTAGTATTATAACTAAAGGAGAAAAAAAATCAAAATGTCATTCTTAGGAAGAATGTTTTAAAAAAATATTAATATGGAATATAAATAAAGGATAAAATACAATGTTATGAAAAAATTATGTTTTTCGTAGTTCTAAAAACACTACCTTCTTTTATTGTGGAATAAGAATAAATTTCATTAAAAACTATTATTTATGAAATCCCCAAATTCATAGTAATAAAAAATCATTAATTTTCTAAAATATGTCTGAAGAAAGAAAGATAATGTTTTCCAAAAATAATGTAAATCTAGATTCTCATATCATTGCATGTTGACAATGTTGGACCCAAATAATTTGGGTATAAAAACAAAATTCTATTTCAATGTTTTTGTGTGTGAATATAAATTGGAACAAAAATGTTAAATTGTATAAAAATATTGGATACTCATGTAATATTATTTGAGACTACTAAATTCTATACACTAACACACATGTACATACAACTAGTCACTTTTGGTGACCATGAGAAAGGAAAAATTATCGGAGATTGAACTTTGGGAGATCTAAATACAATCACAATCAATATTGTACTATATTTACAAAGGACAAAGCACAAACTGATATGAATTTCTCAACTTTGTGATGATTAATTTTTTATTGATTATTCTAACAATTCCTACTCAATTTTTAATGATAAACTGCATAAATTTTGACTACTAAGAACTGAAATGTTTATACTTATGATGTTAATTCCATGATTAAATAGAAAGTAAACCGTTTAGCTGCTAATAAAAATTAGTAATGGATCTAGAATAGGTGAATTTGACATTTAAATATATATATTTTACCAAAATTATATAATAAATAATTCTATTGTTATATACCTATTCCTATGTTTGCAGATGATAGATTCTGTAATGCATACCAGATAGGGAAAAAACACAAATCAACTTTAAATTCAATCAACTAAATTGTCAGCTCTAAACCCTTAGAACATATCCACATGGATTTTTTGGACCATATAGTTTATAATGTTTGGCTGGTAAATTATATATTTATGTTTTATTTAATGTCTTTTAAATATTTAATTGGGATTATTTTCTAAAACAAAAATGTAAATTATTCACTATGATTTAATGTTTTTTGTAAAATTATTCAAAATAAAAATGATTTTAAATAATTTCATTAAGAATTGATCATGGTGTTGAATTTTCGAATGAAGTGTTTAATTTTTTTTCAAACCTAGATGGTAAACACACCTTTTATGCACCAAGAACACATGAAAAATGTAATTATTGATAGAAGAAACAGAATTATTCAATATAAGGAAATGAATATGCTACATGAATACAATCTTAAAATTTATTTTTCAGTAGAAGTTATAAGCAGAGATTGCTATATCATGAATATAGTTTTAATGAAACCAATTATCAACAATACACCCTATGAAATTTGGAATAAAATAAAACCTAAATTAAAATATTTTAATGTTTTGGGATAAAGGTTATATATTATAAATACTAAAGTCTACCTTTGTAAATTTTATCCAAAAGCTAATGAATGAATATTTATAGGATATTATTATTCTTCTAATTCCTATAGAGTGTTTAATAAAAAGTCATGGATTTTTGATTAATTAGTTCTTGTGAAATTTGATGAATGTAAACCTTTCAATAAAGAGAAATATCAAATAGATGGGATTAATAACTATTTGGAAATCATTAGGCATTATTCTCCTAAAACTAATTTGGAAAATAAAATTAATTAAATTCATTGTAGTTCAAAAGAAAATGAAGCTAACATACTTGAAAGTGTCTTCCATAGACATCCAATAACCGTAAAAGACTGTCCCTTATAAATGGTTATAATAAATCTAGGCATAGGAGTATGGACAATAAGAAATGTAGGGAAACATGATGAATTTTCTACCTTTTTACCCTAGTTAGAACCTAAATCTATTGGTGATGATTTACAATATGAATTTTTTTTCATCCATGAATGAATAACTAAACCAATTTAGAAAAAATAAATTTTGGGAATTAGTGGAATGACCATCCAATTATGTAGTGATAGGAACCAAATGGGTCTTTAGAAATAAACCGGATGGGTCACGGGACTATAACAAGAAACAATTCTAGATTAACAGTAAAAGGATAAAACTAGGAAGATGGAATAGATTTTGATGAAACATTTACGTCTTTTTCCAGATTAGATGAATTTAGAATCCTACTAGAATATGCATCTCATAGGAATTTTTTATTATATCATATGGATATAAAATCATAATTTTTAAATGGATATTTAATGGAAAGGTTTATATTGAACAACCCCTGGGTTTTGAAAACCATCATAAACAAGAATCAATTTTTAGACTTACCAAATAACATTATGGCCTTAAGAAGGCACATAGAAATTGGGATGAGAGATTAAGTTATTTTTTATGAAAAAATTGAATTTCTTGGGAATGGAAAATCCTTCTCTTTTTAATAAATCTATTTTCTATAATATTTTATTAGTGAAAATTTATGTTTATGATGTTATATTCAGATAAAAATTTAAGAAAATATTCATGATTTTTCAAATCTAATTCACAAAAGAATTTGAAATGTGAACAATGAGAGAATTGAATTTATTTTTATAATTTCAAATTTATTAAAAATATTGTGTAAGGTTTTTAAATAAAAGTAAATATATTATTGATTTGTTGAAAAAGTTTGGTCTAGATAACAATAATACATACACAACTCCCATTTTTACTAATGTAAAACTTCATTTGGATGAATATGGAAAACTATTTGATAAACAGTCATACAGAGGTATGATTGGATTTTTACTGTATCTTACTTTTAGTAGACCAAACAGAATTTCTTGTGTGTGTCTATGAGCTCAATATCAATAGAACAAAAAATAATCACATCTTATTACAGTTAAAAGTTTTTTTTACATATTTTAAAGGATCTATTTTTTAGTCTCTACATTACCCAAACATGTATGATTTTAATTTATTTTCATATTCAAATGATTACTCTAGAGGATGTAGATCAGATAAAAAAATAATATTAGACACCTATCACTTTTTAGGGATATATTTAGTATCATTTTCAATTAATAAAAAACATCCAGTTTCCCTATCAACAGCTAGGGTGGCATATATATCTGTTGGTAGTTGTTGTGCACATGTTTTTTGGATGAAACATAGCTTACTAAACTTTAGACATAATTTTAATAATATTTGAATTTTATGTGATAATAGTAGTGTAAAAAACATTTCGAAAATACTATAAGATATTATAGAACTAAGAATATTGATATAAGGAATCTTTTTCAAAGAGACCATGTTCTAAAAAATTAAATATTTTTAGAATTTGTAAATACCGAATATCATCTAGCTGATATTTTTACTAAACTACATCCCACTGCATGTTTTTATTTTATTATGGGGGTTAAGAATATTTAATTTAAAATAAAATGTTTATTAATTTTTCTTAATAATTTCTTTATTAATGGTTTTATTTTATTTTATTTCAGTTTAATTTGTTATATTTGTTAAATTATATTTTACGGTGATTTTATTTTAATTATTGAAAAATCACATCTTTTCAATAATTAATATTTAATGACAACTCTTTGTAATTGGCTCTAGAAACCCAGACCACATCACCTAAACCTCCAGGAAAACTATTCATCAATATGTTCTCTTCTTATCATAAGATATCAAAACCATTCGACTTTCAGAGGTCTCTACATGCATCAAAACCATATAATATAAAAAAATTACAATTTAGATTCTATTAAATTTTTATCGAATAAGCAGGTGAATATAGATGATAAAATGAAGTGTGTATCAAAAAAGTAGATTCTTGAAGGTAAGGTCATATATTTCGTATGGGTTAATCAGAAAAGTCTTCTTCTAAAGAATAATCTACCCTTTCAATGTTTATAAAAAAATTTATCTTAAGGAAAATCCAATTATATTTTTAATATCCGTGTCAATTTAATATTCAAAAATTCATTGTATAGTTTCAGAGATACATAGAATATAGTAATTTCTAGGATTTTTTATGGTGATTTTTCATTCTTTATCACAAAAATATCCAAAATTTTACAATGTCCCCATGAATGGATTTTGCATTTTGATTTTCAATTGATAGGAAACCAAGTACATAAATCCTAGGATATTAAGTCTTTTCTTTTTTGGTTCGACCCACATTCGGAAAATGGTGGTGAATAATATCGATGATGATCAAAAGATATTGACCAATATTATTCAGTCATCAATTGTTCAATGGACTTCTTAAATTGAGATATTTCTCTACATCGATATGTATGTTATGTTTCTGATGATGAGTGGCATGAAGTTTAACTTCGCACAATACATAGTGAAGTACATGCACCACTACATTCTAGTGGAACCAAAATGTCCTTTTATCCTTATGGAAGAATAATTTTGATATTACTTCATCAAATATCAAAGATAAGGGATGGTTCTATTAACTCTTGTTGTTAACACAAAATATTATTAATGCTAGAACTCTAAGGAATATAGGAAACTTTTGGATAAAGATAGAAATGTGGGATTGATGATTCGCGAGGCCTTCCCCCTTTTGTGATGGCAGTGGCTCCCATTCCAGTCTCTCCTCCCCTGCTGGGGGAGGTACCTATAAAATCCTTCACAAGAATGAATCCATCCTTCTCCTCCTTCTCGATGACAATTTTATCCCACCCCCTTCTTTTATATTTCACTCTTCCCTAATGTCCCAGATTTGCTAAATGGCCTTTTGAACCATGTGATATCAACCTTGGAGTTCAATGAGGATTTAGGTCTTCTGAATCTCTCCCTCATTGCATGCGCCAACAAGCGGAGTCCCTCGGTGGATTCATTTTCACGGTACATATTTGGGTCATTGGATTTACATGATAGAGAAAAAGTTTTTCTATTTGATTCAATAAATATTTGGATTCAATTTACAACAGAGGAGGATTTAGTTAAAGATGGGTCCAGTGCCCCATATTGTTGTGATGGTCTTCAGTTCTGCCTCTTCCATTGGTCATATGATTTCCATATGAATCACGACTCCCTGACAGCTATGGTTTGGGATTTTTCTGGGAACATCATTTACCATTTTAGAACCCCATAATTTTGATAAATTTAGGGAACATTGTTGTTAGATTTTTTTGTGACAATTTAATAACTAGTGAACTATATTATTCAGTTTATCCTTATATATGTGTGTAAATTTATGTCTCAAAAATACCTCTGGAGTTTGTCTGGATTATAGGGGAGGGAAAGCTTTTTCAAAAACAACCTATAGTCTATGAAACATTTTTCATCTCCAACTATTCTTCTATGAAGTTGGGCCATACTGTGGTAGCCTATAGACATGGGAGGAAGTAATTGGATCCAATTGAGGTTTTTGATCCAAGATATGGTTACTAGGGGATGTGTATGGGTGATGGTTGGAGTAATATTTTTGAAGTAGAACTAGTGAGTTCCAATAGTGGAACTAATGATGGCATGAAACAAAAGAAATATGCACCGAGATATAGTACTTGTCTTTAATTAGACTATTCTTTGAGGAAAAGAACAGTCCCCCTCAAAACCCAAATGTATCGAGTGTGTTTGACAAATTAAAGAGGGATCTGGGGGTGTGGATCCCATAGGAAATGGTGAACAAACCCACTAAATCGGGCATGGGTGCTAACGAGGTGGTATCCTAAGATATTGCAGTTTCATATCATAGTGAAGAGGTGTGGAAAGACCTATGAAATCTATTCTAAGGTGGCTAAAATGGAGGTAGTAGTGATTGAGTGAAAAAGGTACACGTAGAGAATATGAATATTCAGATGGTTCAATCAAACCTAGCTAAAGTAACTAAGGTAGTTGAGGGAGTTTGTGAGAACCAAGACATGGGTGGGGATTCCCAATGTCTAGCTTTGGAGGACAACTCAGTGAATTTTAATTTATGGGATGGGGATTTCAACAGGAAGGATTCTTTGATATGCTAATGTAGACCATGAAGGGGACCCTTCTTATGCTGAGAAGGTATTATCTGGGGGATAAAATATGAACTTTCAAAACTAATATGCAGTGTTTGGAGATTATGAATTCCATGCTAGTGGGGAACTAAAAGGAATGAAGGTTACAGATGGATAGGACCACTCGGTGGATGTGGGAGGTACGCAAGAGGAGATGGAAGATGCTTTGGACTCCCTTGCTGAGTTCATGGAAGTGGTTATTTAATATGAATATCTCATATCATCCTCACGGAAGGCAAAGTGCACTTATATTGATTATTATGGCTTTATTAAGAATAAACCGAGGGGGAGATGTGGGAAGGAGTACTCTAAAATACCTAGTACTCCTACCACTAGATCTGCAAGTAAGTGCATGCTACCCCAAAGGCTCATATTACTACGAGCAACCCATATATAGTGGCCAACAACTATAGTGAAATGGTGTATGTAGGAGATGATGATGTTTTCCATTCCACTTCGTTGAGAGGTACGATAATGATGGATCCTGGACACCAACTTGAGACAAGCCCCACTTGATACCCTCATCGATAGATATCCACAGTGTTGGTACACATTTATCTACTTTTGCACTCAGATGGAGAAATGGTTTTTGAATCTATGAATATGAAAGTGTTGAAGATGGGAATAATGCTTCATGTGATCAACACTAAGGTGAAAATTGAGTGGATTGATAAGAAGTTTCGTATTATGATTAGAAACTTCAATATGGTGAAGGTTAACATGGAGAAATTCACAAATGCATGGGATAACTTGGCGCATCAGTGTGAAGGAATCTTAAAGGTCTATCCTAACTCCCATGTAAATTCTATTACCATGATATTGTTTAGAGAGATTAATTCCAATTGGCTCTAACTATTCTTCAACAAAACAATAGTTTCTTTTGGTGTTTAATGTTTTGAGGGTTCTCACATTCCCCTTAAAAGTTTTTGAAAATAAAAATGAAATGTTGGATGGATAGGCTATTTTTAGAGTTCCAAACATGGAACATTATTACCTGTTCGAGTATAAAAATAGAAAAGAACTTGTTCTACTACTGAGGGGGGGGGAGTTTTGGGATCATCTATTAGGATTCAAATATAAGATGTTGAATAATCATAAATTGATTATGAATTATATCCAAATATATTTTGCATCATTTATGATGTTTATATCTCATAACATGAGAGAGGTGTCCCACCATCTACTAAAGAAAATTGGGATGAACCAAATTTTGGGGATCTTGTAATCCAGAAGGGAAATAGGGATGAACATGTAGTTCATGAAACTAAAATTCTAGAACCTATTATAATATTTTCTACGGTTGGTGAAATAACCCAACCATAAAATATTCCATTCCTTAGAGATGAACAAAAATATCTTTATCAAGAAGAAGAAAATACTAAAAAAAATTTTGTTCATGAAAAAGTTCCAAAACATTCTCAAGATGAAGATGAATATACTCTAGTAGTAGATGAAACTACAAGGTCAGTCCAAAATAAATCAATTTATATTATAGACGAATCCCAAGACAAATAATTAAATGAAACTAATGAGGAAATAGAGGTTCTTAAAATTTAATTTTATTCATATAGTGAGAACATTACGGGAAATTTTTATCCTTAGTTGACAGAGGCCAACCATATGTAGTTCATGTAGTAGAATTCCTTGATTCTATAAAAAATAAAATAAAATGATTTTATTCTCAATTAAGAATGATAAGAGAATAAAATTTAATTCTTCTCGGGGAATTACAGGATTTTAAAAAATCATTGGGTGATTTGAGAGATTCAACACTTCCTAGAGAATAATATGACTCTCATCAGACTCATCATCATAATATTACAAAAAATTCAGTATCCCTAAGACAATTGGACGCTTTTCAAGAAACATTGTCACGAACCGTCCTCAGGGCCCATTCTGTGACTACCACAAGCATTCCATCCATAGGCTAGGGGCGGGCGACTATCACCAAAGGTGTAAATCCCAAAAGAATGGAAGGCATTGCCTTTATGAAGTAACACACACAACAGAGTACGCAAGTGAAGTAAGCACTAAGTAAAACTGAGTACTAGGTAAGTGCTGCAAAGTAAATGGGCCAGTATAAAACCCCAAATTAAAGTACAGTACAATTGAAAGGAAAGTACAATAATAATATGTAAAACAGCAACACCGAGTCGTCCTCCGGAAATTCCACCAGAAAGGTGGGTACATATAGTCTCCTCAGCTCCTTGGGTCCGGCCGTCCGCTCCGTGTACGTCCTGCCAAGTAGTCCACCTCCAGGTACCGTCCAACACCATAGGCCACCACTTTGATCAGTGTTGTTTGTCGTCTGCATCCAACACAACATAGTGCAGGCATATCCGGTGTAGGGGTGAGTATACGATACTCTGTAGGGACCCGGAGACCACCAAAGGTCTCTCAGAATCCACAAAGGATAAACCACAAAGGAAAGATACAATCACGAAGTATCAATCGACCCTACTTAGTTATATTCCCATACATATACCTAAGTCATCAGTTCAATCCCAAGCACAACCCATTCCACATAGGAAAACACAACCCAGTCCACATAGGAAAACTTAACCCAATCGACACAGGAAAGAAAGTCAATCACATTGATGATAATGATTGAGAATCAAGACTCAGATCACACAGGTATACACTACGTAAGGTGATAGAGATGATCAAATGAAGCAATTGATTCATCTAAGCTGTCAGACCCACATAGGATACAAAACCAGCTAAGCTATTAGACCCACAAAGGATACAAGACCAGCTACTCTGCCGGACCCACTCAGGATAAAAGTACAGAGGTCATACTACTGGACCCACATAGGATACAAGAATAGTATTCATCACCGTTGATCCCACAGAGGATCCCAGTACGGTCGTCATTTCTGCCGAACCCTTTGAGGATCCAAGTATAGTCGTCCTCATTGCTGAACCCACGGAGGATCCAAGTGCAGTCGTCATCGTCGCAGTCGCAGCCTGCTATAGGGTTCACGCACACAGAAAGCTCAATTATGGGAGGGTCCACTCCTCGGGCAAGAGAGTCGATACATAAACTTTCACTAAGTCTAGACTTGATTTATCCCAAAGTTCCATCTCATCAAAAGAAACCCAACGCGACAGATGGTGCGTCAAACGGACGCCCCGTCTGAGAGTTATTAGTTTTCCCGTCCTAGGGGCCCAGTTGGTTTTTAAGCTAAACCCAACCATACCATACTCCAACTACATCCAGAACTCATGTGGAGTAATCCAAAAGAACCTTCTCAACAAAATGATTCCAATGAAATTGACATCACGTCAATCAGACATCTGGTCCTTTAGATATAAGTGTTTCCACTCTAAGGGCCTGGTTGGTATTTGGTTCGAACCAACCTGGCCGTACACAAACATTGCAGAAACCTCGAGTGTAATATACCGAAATGACCGTCTGAATCCATGAATTCCTACGCAACTGATGGTGCATCGATCAGCTGTCTGTAGCTCATGTTATGGGCAAAAGACCGAAAACGGTCCGAAGTGGGGGGGGTCTGGGCCCGACCAGACCCGGCCGAATCCCCCCCTGGGTCGGCCCGAACCGGGTCGACCCGACCTGGGTCTGGGTCTGGCCCGGGTTTGTTTCCGGCCAGGTAGGGCACAACTCGTCCCTACTAGGCGCTGCCCAGCCCGGCCGGGGCGGCCCGGTCTGCGCGACCCGCCCCGGCCCGGCCGGCGGGTGCGCTTGCTCGGCCAACGAGCCAAGCGGGGGATGTCGCCCCCGCTTTCCGTGGACGCGGCGCTAGGGTGGCGCCGCGGGCCTCTATGGATCCCACGCTGCCGCAAGACCTACCCTCGCCGCTGCGGCGGGGTTCTGCCGGCAGCGCATCGGGGCACCACCGCGCCGGTGGCCCGCGACGCCGGGGGCTTCCACGAGCCACCAGAGTCATTCTGGTGGTCAAATTTTTCTCCCGTCTGCGCCTGCGGTCATCTCGGGGACCAAGATCCACTGATAAGGCTCTAAATTGCCATTGCGGTCCCATTTCATCGACACCAATCACCCCGCGCATCAAGAACAAATTAACGGCGGGTCCGTGCTTGTTCGTTAACCCGCACCCACCATGTTAAAGGTTTAAAACATCACCCAATAATTACATGCCATGCCGAGGGTATAAATCGCATCATGAAATATACAAAATCCCCTACCTCAAAAAAAGACGATGAACGTCGATGTCGTGATAGACGGTGTTGCGGTAGACGGCGTCGCGGGGAAAGGGTCCGTAGGCATCGTTGGAGTGCGCCGAGGAAGAAGTGGTGTCTCCTCTCCTATCGCGGAGAAGATGATTGGTGGCGCGTCATTGTCCTTCGAGGAACTAGAGTTCTTCATTGAAGGGGACATCGTTCTTCGTCGGAACCGGCGTTCTTCGTCGAAGGGGACGTCGTTCTTCGTCGGAGGTCGGCGTTCTTCCAAAAACTCAAGAGCTCTCCCCTGATCTTGCTCTCGCAGAAGGAAGCTCTCCCCAAAATTATATAATAGGCTCCTCTTATTATTTAATTACACACGTAATGAAACTCACAGAATTAAATCACCACATTTAATAACGTTTTGACAAACAATTAAGGAATGGAGAGGGAAGGTCCCCATTAATTAAACGCGTTGGTAATTAAATGGGGGGGTTTCCAATTTAATGAGGGGTTCTTAATGTGATCAGATGAAATTAAATGGCGGGGCTCATGTGGGCCCCACCTCTCAAACATCCACACTTGGGTAGTTAAGTGGTTGTGGGCCCCACCCTTAACTACCCATGAGAGGGAACAACCACATTATAAAATAAAAATTGTTCCGACAATTTTTTATTTACTTCTTAAATAATACCCCAAAATTATCTTCTCCTCCATTGCGAATGAAACTATGGTAAGGATCGCATTAAAAAATTACAGGAGTTTCGAGTTCATCGGTGCCCTTAGATTTTAATTCCGAGAATCGGTTCAATAGATAGAAAAACCCGCTCGTTTTTCTACTGAACGTACCCGTGATAAACTTCGGAAATTGATTCCGGGCACACCGGGCCTCAGAATCAAGTGCCTTCAAAAGCCACAGACTCGTAAAATTCCAAAGTATTTTAAAAAAAATTATTTCAAATTTCCAGGTCTTTACATCACTCCCACCTCAGGGCTTTGCGTCCCTGTAAAGCTACAACATAAACTAGGGGAACAAATGAGGGTATTGAGCATGCGTCTGAGCCTCCCACTCCCATGTGATCTCTTGGAGGTTCCCATGCTACCAATGAATTTGAAAAAGAGTAATCGACCACCCATGTAGGACCTGCTCCTGTCGATCCTCGATCTCCACCGGGACCACCACAAATATCTCTCCATCATCGATGTCCAGCTCCCTGTGGTCGATGATATGCATCGGGTTGTGCACGTATCTCCTCAGCTGAGATACGTGGAAGACGTCTTGAACCCGGTGCAACTGAGGTCGAAGGGCCAGGCGGTAAGCCACCTCAACTATCCTGCTGAGGTCCTGAAATGGTCCGATGAAGCGTAGGGATAACTTTCCACCCCGGCCAAATATTTGTAATCCACATCGAGGTGAGACCCGTAAGAAAACGTGGTCACCGTCCTCGAACTCCAGTGGTCTCCGTCTCCTATCAGCATAGTACTTTTGTCTTCTCTATGTAGTCCTCATCTGCTCCTGGATGATCTGCACCTTCTCCGTCGTAGCCTGAACCATCTTTCATCCTATGAGAGCTGACTCCCCAGGGTCATTATAGCATAGAGGTGATCTGCAAGGTCGGTCGTACGGTGCCTCATAAGGTGCCATCCCGATGGTAGAGTGGTAGCTGTTGTTGTACGAAAACTCCACAAAGGGTAGGTGATCCTTCCAACTGTGACCAATGTCAAGGACACATGCACGGAGCAATTCCTCAAGTGTCTGGATGGTCGTCTCCATCTGGCCATCCATCTGAGTGTGAAAGGCGGTACTCAGGCGTAGCTATTTCCCAAAAGCCTCCTACAACCCCTTCCAAATCTGAGAAGTAAAGAGAGCGTCTTGATCGGAGACGATAGACGATGGAACACCATGATGTCGTACGATCTCCTGAATGTAGAGGCGTCCCACGCTCTCTACTGTGCCCTGCTCTTTGATCGGTAGGAAGTGGGCCGACTTGGTGAGTCGGTCTATGATCACCCAAATGGTGTCGTGTCCTCTAGAAGTACGTGCAAGCCCTGTCATGAAATCCATGGATATCCCATCCCACTTACACTCCGGGACCTCTAAGGGTTGTACCAAGCCTGCAGGTACCTGGTGCTCTGCCTTCACTTTGCTGACAAGTGAGGCATCGAGAAACGAACTCTACCACATCTTTCTTCATACCCAGCCATTAGTACTTTTGTCGGACGTCCTTGTACATATTCGCTACCCCAGGATGTACTACTAGAGTGGAATTGTGGAACACCCTCAGCACCTCCTCCTGTAGTGCAACTGGTACCATGGTACGTCCCCTTAAGAGGATGGAGTGCTCCCCGCCTTCAGGAAATCCATCAGCTGCTGGCCCTGAAGATATCTGAGCATGTCGCGCCTCACAGTCAATGTCCCCACGATGTGCCTCTCTAACCCGCTGAAGAAGTGGAGGAATGACTGTGAGGGACTGTAGATAGGTTTCCCCATTTCTATCCACGAAGGATATCTACAAAGCGGCTAACAGCTCTGTCGCCTCCCCATATAGCTGAATGTCCAATATCCCACTGAGAGAATCAGCCATAATTTTCCCCTTCCCATGAGTATAGACAATCTCAAAGTCATAATCCTAGAGTAACTCGATCCATCACTGATGTCTCTGGTTCAGGTCCTTCTGCGAGAAAATGTACCTAAGACTCTGGTGGTCAGAGTAGACTGTAAAGCGCTCGCCCATCAAGTAGTGCCGCCACATCTTCAAGGCGAAGACCACTGCTGCTAACTCCAGGTCATGGGTGGAAGAGTTCTAGTCATGTTGCCTCAACTACCAGGAACTGTAAGCGATCAATAGTCGCTCCTACATCATGACACACCCGAGTCTGGTCCCTGATGTGTCGTAGTAAACTACGTACTCTACGCCCTCCTCTAGTAGCCTTAAGATGGGCGCACCAGTAAATCTCCTCCTGAGCTTCTAAAAGAACTGTTGACATCTGTCTGACCACACGAAGGGTTCCCCCTTCTTCGCCAAAGTTGTAAGCAGTTCTGCAACTTTGGATAATTCCGGCACAAATCTCTGATAGTACCCATCCAGACCTAGGAAACTCTACTCCTCCGTCACGCTCTTGGGCGGATCCCAAGAAAGTACCTCCTCGACATTTGCGGGATCCACGACAACTCCATCCTCTGAGATGACGTTCCCCAAGAAGTGAACATCTTGGATCCATAACTGGCACTTCGAGAGAATACCATAAAGTTGGTGCTCTCGGAATGTATCCAGTACAACCCGTAATTTGTAGGCATGCTCCCCCTCAGTATTCGAGTAAATCAGTATGTCGTCAATGAAGACTATGACAAACCGGTTGACGTAGGGTTGGAAGATTATATTCATGAGACTCATGAACACTGCTGGAGTGTTGGTCAAACCGAAGGGCATGACCAAGAACTTATATTGGACATACCGACACCTAAAGACCCTCTTCGGCACATCGTCATCCCGAACTCAGAGCCGATGATAGCCCGACCTCAGGTCTATATTCAAGAACCACTATGCCCCCTTGAGATGATCAAAGAGGTCGTCAATCCTCAGAAGTGGAAACATTTTCCTCATAGTCACCTGGTTCAGGCGATGGTAGTCGAGACACCGTCGAAAGATCCCATCCGCCTTCTTGGAAAACAGAATCAGAGAAGCCCAGGGCGAAACACTGGGTCGGATGAAACCTTTCCCATTTAAGTCCTCCAACTGTACCCGCAACTCACGAAGCTCGGCAGGAGCCATTGGATATTCTGGAGTAGATATCGGTGATGTCTTGGGGTACAGGTCTATATAGAAATCTAACTCCCTACGAGGAGGTACTCCTGGAATATCGTCAGGAAAAACGTCTGCATAATGATCCACCAAAATTGGAAATCTCGAACTCCGCACTTTAACTGCTCTAAGGATGAGACTAGCCAACTGATGTGTGATCGGCTGCCCTCTCCCCTGTGTAAGTCCATATTATGCTACGAAGGGTCCCTTCTTTCTGGTGAAGGAGAACCTGGTCCCATCCGTGCGGACACACCGCACCATGCACCTAATACAGTCGATCTAGGCATGAACTGTAGATAACCAGTCTATACCCAAGATGACGTCGTAAGGCCTCGACGCCACTACATGAAGATCGCAGCCGAAGCTCTCACCTCCAAGAGTAAGCTCACACTGCCGACAGCAGTGCGTAATCGTCAAGTCTGCTCCCATAGGAGTCTCTAGCCGTAAGTATCGAGCCAATGGCTCCGTCGGAATCTCCGAGCTCCGAACAAGGGCAGCGACAATAAAAGAATGAATCACACCTATGTCTATAAGAACTGCAGAAAGGGTGGAGTAGACACAGATGGTACCTCAAATCATCTCAGGTTCACCGTGGCCATAAGCCTCTACTACCTTGAGGTGAGCCTGCCACTGGCCTCCAACTCCCTATATTCGGGGTGGACCTCCTGGGTGGTGGTGGTAGATCCTCGAAGCGTCGTCCACCACCTGTTTCTCGGCCATCTCTTCTGGCTCGTCCGCCTGCTCCCTTCGGACCACTACGGTCGAACATCAGCCTCTTCCTGGGAGGCCCCTCCACTGTCTTTTGCTCATCTGCATGGCGGGTCGGGCAGTCACGATCCATGTGGCCCTGCCCGCCGCATGCATAGCATTGTCTGCTCCTCGTAAGGATGGCTCTGCGCCGTGAGCCCCGCACAGCCGAACCTATATCCTGAGGTCGCCCACCTGACGGCCTAGTCCACTTGGACCCCTCCGACATCTGTCGACTGCCGACTGCAGAAGACTCTGCTCTGTGCCGTCCTACAGTGGGTCTCGCTGCTGATGGTTGCTCAGTGAGAAAGCTCTCTAATAACAGGCCTCGCTCCAGCACCCCTGCCTTCTTTAGGATGCTGAGGGGAATCATCGAAGCACTGATCTCATGCCTCAGTCCCTGCTCAAAGGTTTGGGTGGGAAGAATGGGTCACATACCATGTCTGTGGAGTAGCGCGAGAGGTCAGTAAATCCCGCCGAGTATTGGGCTACTTACATGCTGCCCTGCTGCAGCTGTAGTAACTCCTAGATGCGCACCACATGGAGGGTGGCTGGAACAAAATCTTAGAGGAAGAGGCTCTCTATGTCCATCCAAAGTAGAGATGCCTCATTGTGCACCTAGAAAATTAGGATCCACCATCTACCTGATTCTGTATGCAGGAGACTTGCAGCTAGGATCACCTTTAGATCTGCTGGTGTCCCTACCAGTTTGAAGACTCTGACGATGGCCTCCAGCCAATCCTCGGCTACCTGATGATCCATCTCTCTACGGAACCTAGGCGACCTCGGTCTCTGAAACTCTTGCAACGCGCTCAGGTGGTGTGCACTCTCCACCGCAGGGGCTGTTAGCATCGGTGGCTCAGCTGTTAGTGGTACCGCTGGTGCCTCCGCTATAATGGGGCCCTGCATCGAGGCTTCATCGCTAGGTGGGCTGCCATCCCACATGTAAATAGGAACCCTGGATGGTTGCCTTCGTGGGGCCATCTTGAAAAGAAACAGGTGCGCCACAGTCAAACAGTATACCTGGTGAGCTGACATAAAGTAATCACAACGAAAACCTTTGAAAGGAACACACACGCAATCAGTGTTTTCGTGAACTAAGTCCAAATCAGAAGTCAGGGTCCCGGTGTATGGATATGCCGGTCGCCGCACCAACACTGGACTCCCAGGACTAAATCCACACTCAATACTCTTAACACTATTACTTCACAGAAAGTAAAGGTCAGAATCCTGAGTTCTGTGGTAGAACTGACTCCTCTAATACCAATTTGTCACGACCTGTCCTCGGGGCCCTTGTTGTGAGCACCCCAAGCCCGCCTTCCATAGGCTAGGTGATGGAGACTAGCACCAAAGACGTAAAACCCAAAAGAAGGGAAAGAATTTCCTTTATGAAGTAACACACACAATAGAATATGCATGTGAAGTATGCACTAAGTAAAAATGGGTACAAGGTATGTGCTGCAAAGTAAATGGGCCAGTACACAAATCCAACTGAAAGTACATAACAACTGAAAGTAAAGTACAATAGTTGTAAGTAAAATTGCAACACCGACTCGTCCTCCGGAAATCCCACCTGAAGGGTGGGTACAGATAGTCTCCTCAACTCCTCGTGTCCGGTCGTCTGCTCCGTGTACGTCCCACCAAGTGGTCCACCTCCGGGTACCATCCTGCTCCACAAGCCTCCGCTTCGATCAGTGATTTCCATATTCTGCATCGAACACAATGTAGTGCAGGTAGATCCTGTGCAGGGGTGAGTATATGATACTCAGTCGGGACCCCAAGACCCCGAAGGTCTATCAGATTCCACGAAGGACAAACCACAAAGAAAAGATACAATCACGAAGTATCAATCGACCCTACTTAGGTATATGCCTATACATATACCTATTTCTCAGTTACAAAATGGCTCCAACTCTCCAGCCTAAGCACAACCCAGTCCACACAGGAAAACATAACCCAGTCCACATAGGAAAACTTAACCCAATCCACACAGGAAAGCAAGTTAATCACATCGATGATAATGATTGAGAATCAAGACTCAGGTCACACATGTATACACTTTATAAGGAGATAGAGATGATCAGATAAATACACTGATTAATTTAAGCTATCAGACCCATATAGGATACAAGACCAGCTATGCTTTCGGACCCACGAAGGATTCAACACCAGCTACTCTGCCCGACCCACTCAGGATACAAGTACAGAGGTCATACTGCCAAACCCACATAGGATACAAGAACAGTATTCATTGCCGTCGAACTCACAGATGATCCCAGTATGGTTGTCATCGCTGCCGAACCCATGGAGGATCCACGTACAGTCGTCCTCGCTACCGAATCCAAGGAGGATTCAAGTGCAGTCATCATCGTCGTAGTCGCAGCCAGCTCTGGGGTTCCAACACACATTATGCTCGATTCCGGGAGGGTCCGCTCCTCGAGGAAGAGATTCGATACATCAACTATCATGATGTCCAGAGTTGATGTATCCAAAAGTTCTGTCTCGTCAAAAAAAAACCCAACGCAACAGATGGTGCTTCAAATGGACGCTCGGTCTGAGAGTTATTGGATTTTCCGTCCTAGGGGCCCTGTTGGGTTTCAAGCTAAAACCAACCCGACCGTAATCCAACTTCGTCCAAACCTCAATTGGAGTAATCCAAAATAATCGTCTCAAAAAAAATGATTCCAACGCAATTGACGACATGTCAATCGGACGTCCAGTCCTTAAGATATAAGTGTTTCCACTCCAAGGGCCCGATTAGATCTGCTTAGATCTGTTCTAGTGCTCTTTGTGTCGTGTTTGAAGCTCTCCCTCCTGCTATGGTTCAAGCTATGGGCTCCGCTGCACTTCAGTTCATGATTATCAGGCATAAGATCGGTTTGCGATGAGGTCTCTTCATTCGCCGACACACTCTTTGGAGCGTTCATGGGATCGCGGTTACAGGAGGTGCAACATCGTCCTGGTCTGTTAGAGCATAAGGGTTGTGTTCATGATCTTCAGCTGATTGAATGCATTGAAGGTTCGTGGTGGACTTCTCCGATCGGACTGTTGGCAGTGATGAGTTTTGATTGGTTGATCTATGGCATCCCGGCATGGCGATGGGTTTTATTTCTCATCCTATTTTCTTCTTTTTATTTTGGATTTTCCAGTTTCTGCAACCTTCTTTTGCTGTGCTTTTTGTGGTGGATGCTTTGGATGAATCTTCTTCGGAGTTTACATATTTGCATTGCACCAGTTGGAAATGCTCCTCAGACATTATTGTATCGATGATTTTCTTACGGGGTTTTTGGATTTTGGATTTGGCTATTGGAAGCGGAGTTTATGATGTTGCAGGTGTGTTTTTTGATGAAGCATAGTTCTTATGCCCGCTTTTTCTCTACTATTGATCCTAGAATCCACCATTCTCTCTGAGGTGGTTCTCTACAGTGGCCTTCAAGTTTTTTTGGGATGTGAGTGTAAGCGGGCGTCTTTGGGAGGTTAACCGTGATGTCAAATCATCCAGAGATGGTGAGATTGGGTTTGGATATGGTGTTGCTGATGATAGTGTTTGGTAGGGACGCGAATGATGGTTTGAAGAAAGTGATAGTCTTCATCATTCTAGTGGTGGAAATCAGTGATGAATTCGGCGGTCAGAGATGCAGCCGGTGGTGATAATCTGATGCAGACGATGTATTTGATGGCGTGATGGCGTGATGGTGTACTTACATGATGGCAGTGAGATGAGATGACATGCCGACACTATGATGATGGCTGTTGGTGAGGTGGATCATGGTGGGTAGCTCATGGTTCGATGCTGAATTTGGCGGTGTTCCTTTCTAGTTTTGAAATTTGAAATTTGAAATTTGTTTTTTGAATTTTGGATGAGGTGTGTTGTGGATGGGTGTTTGGCGCGAATTGGTCTATGTATGGTTTCCCACATTTCCAAAACATGGCTTTGAATAAAATTAACAAATGTATTTTGTGAAAGTGCCCAGTTGGTATCGGGTTCAAACCAACCCGTCCGTACCTAAACATTGTCGAAACCTCGAGTGTAATATACTGAAACTACTATCTCGATCCAAGGATTCCTACGCAACTGACGGTGCATCGATCGGAGGTCCGTAGCTCAAGTTATGGTAAAAAGACCGAAACGGTCCGAAGTGGGGGGTCTGGGCCCGGCCCGACCCAGCCCAATCCCCCCCCCCCCGGGTCGGCCCGGACCGGTTCGACCCGCCCTGAGCCTGCCGGGGGGTGTGCTGGCTCGGCTAGCGAGCTGAGCAGGGGATGTGGCCCCCGCTTTCCGCAGACATGGCCCTAGGGTGGCGTTGTGGGCTCCCTTGGATCTCGTGCGGCCATGGGATCTTCCCTCACCACGGTGGCTTCAGCCAAGGTGGGTTTCTACCGGCGGCGTGCCAGGACACCGCCGTGCCGACGACCCGCGCCGTCGGGGGCTTCCGCGGGCCACCAGAGTCATTCTGGTTGTCCGATTTTGCTCATGTCTGCGCCTGCGGTCATCTCGGGGCCCGAGCTCCCCTGTGAAGGCTCCGAATTGCTGTTGCCATCCTGTTTCGTCGACGCCAATCACCTCGCGCGTCAAGAAAAAATTAGTGGCGGGTCCGGGCTTGTTCTTTAACCCGCACCCACCGCGTTAGAGGTTTAAAACATCACCCAATAATTACACTCTATGCCGATGGTATAAATCACATCATGAAATATACAAAATCCCCTACCTCAACAAATAAAGATGAACGTCAGCATCACGGTAGATGGCATTGCGGTAGATTGTGTTGCGGGGAAAGGGTTCATAGGAATCGTCGGAGTGTGCCAAGGAGGAAGTGGCATCTCCTCTCTTATTGCGGAGAAGAGGATTGGTGGCGCATTGTTGTTCTTAGAGGAACCAGAGTTCTTCGTCAAAGGGTATGTCTTTCTTCGCCGTAACTGGCATTCTTCATCGAAGGGGACATCGTTCTTCGTCGGAGGTCAACATTCTTCCAAAAACTCAAGAGCTCTGCCCCGATCATTCTCTCGCACAACGAATCTCTCCACAAAATTAAATAATAGGCTCCTCCTATAATTTAATTACACACGCAAAGAAACTCATAGAATTAAATCACCACATTAAATAACGTGTTGACAAACAATTAAGGAAGGGGGAGGGAAGGTCCCCATCAGTTAAACACGTTGGCAATTAAATGGGGGGGTTTCCAATTTAATGAGGGGTTCTTAATGCGATTAGTGGAAAATAAATGGTGGGGCTCATTTGGGCCCCACCATTAAGTACCCATGGAAGGGAATACCCACCTTATAAAATAAAAAATTTTCCAACAATTTTATATTTACTTCTTAAATAAACCCCCAGCATTATCTTCTCCTCCATTGACAACGCAACTATGGTAATGATCGCATTAAGAAATTACCAGCGTTGCGAGTTCGTCGGTGCCCTCAGATTTTATTTCCCAACACCGATTCAAAAGATAGAAAAACCCGCTCGTTCGTTCACTGAACATACCTGAGATAAACTTCAGAAATTGATTCCGGGCACACTAGGCCTCGGAATCAAGTGTCGTCAGAAGCCACATACTTTTAAAATTCCAAAGTTTTTAAAGAAAAAAAATTCCTTGAAATTTTGGGGTCTTTACAAAAATAATAGATCAGTATGGAAAATTGAAAAAAAATTGTTTCAAAAACAGATTTTATAGATATGAAATTCTATTTGGGAATAATTTTTGAATCAATGAAATGATCTTTTATTCAATATACAGATTCTACTTATACACAAAAACATCTGCAGATATAGTAAGAATATTTCAAGTAATCACATCATTAATGGCTAATATGAATGAATGAATTAAATACCTTCAGTGTAATAGTGAACCTCTGAATATAATATTGTATAATTAGAGAGACCTTGTCTCTTAATTAACATCATGTGAACCTCATATCAGACTTCTTCTCAATAGGTTATGTGAAAAAATAAATCAGTTTATACTAAAAGGGATAAATATGCATGAATTTATAAAATTCAATCTTATATAATGTTTAATGAGGGTTAGGATTCAAAAAAAAATGATTTGACAGCTGGATCAAAATCATTCAATGAATTTACAATGACAATTTACCATTTTATATGACCTTTTTTTGGACTCTCAGGTTTCTCCAAAAACTAATCACTCCTCTGAACCATACCTTTCACACTCAGAAACCCCTTCATTTTAATCTCTCTCATCCAACATTACTTTTTTAATCATGTTATTTTTTATGAGAATATTTTTATTTATCGTTACTCTCTATGTTTATTAATTTATACATGTTTATTTTTATTACTCTTAAAATCTACTACAAAAACACATGTTTTATTTTTCTCTAAAATTGAATATATCTTTCTTTAATAGTTATGTACTAAATTGAATGTGTTTATCCTATTTTCATATTATTTCTTTTTTAATATCAAAAAAGCGGGGGGGGGGGGGATTTGGTAAATCTAAATTTCTCAAATTAAATAGTATATTTTATTTTTTTTAGAAATAAGAATATTACGCAAAATAATACTATAAAAATTAATATTATTTAATTAGTTTTTAAAAATACTATATATTCTGAGATTGTTGGGAATTTATTTTATCAATAATACTCTATAAATAATACTAATTTTTATGCTCACGAATACCCTTTTTTGTTTTGCTGGTGATTTTATTTTATGTGAATTTCATGAAATTAAATATTCATTGAAATATTTATTCTTAAATTATATTCATGTTATTAATTCACAAGGAATATTTTTCAATGTGTTCAGAATGTGTTTTATTATATTCTGGAAACACTATTCATACCCAACATTGATATTCCAAGCATAAGGAATAAACCCTAAATTCATAACAACACATAATTAAATAAACCTACATTTAGAAAAACATGTATCGTTCATAAACACTATGTGTTCAAGAAAGTATGGATAAATAACCCTACGTTTGGATGGAAGCATACATTTGATAAAATAGAAAGTATGGATCTTCAGCCTTTAATTCAGAAACAAACCTACTATTGAGTAGAAAAGCATATGCTATATCAACTATAATTTTTTATTGAACCCTATATTTTCAAACCTATGTTTTATATTTTTCTTTGCATATAGGAACCCTAATTTTTAATATTAAATGATGGAGTTTTTAAATGTATGATATTATCTAAGATTTGTGAAACAGTCTTGAAAAAAGTAAAGATATGTTCAAAGATATATTAAGACAAATTAAATGGATGAAATGATTTTTTAAAATACTCATAGTCACAAAAGTAAATCATTAATTTTGTAAAGAATTTATGACTCCTGAATAATTTGAATTTGAATCTCATCGATCTTCCATGCGGCTTTTTTAGATCTAAAAACCGAAGAAAGCTCTATGTTATATATCTGTGTTTAAGATATTATTTCCTTTGATGTACATGACACATGATATATACAAATGATTTTTTTGTGAAAATATTTCAAAATTATTTCTATCAATTACTCTTTAGGGTTTCGAAGAGGTTACACATTTATGTTTTACATTTCAACCGTGATGTGCCAAAAATACTGTTGTTTATTTATTGGAATTCGTATTGAGGGTCATTTCCCACCATTATCTCTTCCTAGATATTCTTTATTGAAGAAATTATTCATTGAATAAGACTATCCACATTTTTTTGTCACTACTACAACTATGAAGTACAACATGTACCAATCCAAAAATCAAGCACTTGATTTATTATTGTTTCAACTACTTAGACTCACTCGTTGTTTATGAATCAAATTCATGCTCTAAGCTATGGAGAAATCAGTCCACTATAAAATATCTTGAAGGCTATTTTTAGACATGTTTTAAAGGTTTCAACTTTATGTACTCATTTGTGTATTTAGTGGTCATTTGATAAAAGGACTATTTTCTAGTGAAAAGCACCATGCTCATAGTTATGGCGTTGGTGGAGTAGACTAGGGGATCATTATACCCAAAACCACTATAATATTTTTTTGTTCATATTTACCATTGATCCCCTACTCATATTTCTTATATAAGTGAACACAACATATATTTATATATCAAAAATAGATCTAAACACTAGAATCTATGATGATTATAAAAAATACACAATTCCCCCATCTTTTTTATCCTTGCATTATTCAGACCTAACATGGTGCACCTACATCGACAACTTGATAGCCCAATATAGTGAGATCCCACCCTGATCAATATATATAGGTTCCTAGTGGCCTCATACTGAGTACTTGGTTTCCCTTAATAACCCCCATCTTATGCTATCAGATCCCCCAAACCAACAAAACATTCTTTCATCCTCCCCCGCCATTGTTTGAAACTCATAAACCCCTATTTATTCATTTCAAATGCATCTAAACTAATAATTTTGAATTCAATTAAAAAAATTAAAACTATCCTCAGATCAACACCCTCTAGTACACAACTTTTCTCTCACAGTACTAACATGATCTAATGTATGGAATTATAATGTCACAGTAATGTCACATTTAAATAAATTTGTATTCAAGATATGTGTTATATTTTACTAAAAAATGGAAAAATTATAGTATGAAGAGCTTGAAACTAAAAGGAGTTTACCAAAAACTCATTACCATTTCATTTGATTTTCTTCCCCAAGAGGTACATAATGATATATAACATAAAAATATGGTAGGTAGATGCAAAATGTTTTAAATAGATGTGAATTACAAGATAGAAATATATATCTTTCTTTCCCATAAAGAAATTTTGTCCTCATATATATGGGTCATTCAGATATGGTTTTAACCAAAATACTCATTACAGAATTAGAGGGCTGAAAAACCATATCCCATAACAATTATAAGATCTGTAATGGAGAATGTATAATCATGCCTTGGAAAATAGTGGTTGAAATATTTGATGTTGATAAATAATGTAATTTCCCCATTATTTTATTTTACACTTCAACTGTGGAAAAGCCACATTGAGTATTGAATTTTCTATAAGAACTTATATTTCATCACCTTATCAACATTAGATATTAAAATATTGACATTCAATACATTCATTCTCTTTATTCATTGTTTATAACCATGTAGATTATTCTCTACTCTAAAGTGACATGTAGCTTCCCAGGGATGCTTTCAAAGAATCTCTTCTTAATTCCATGTGAACACATCTCAATGTATCTTGAGTAAATATATTTATTCTTCTCTTTGGGGGGGTCCATGGATGCACTAATTAGTTTTTTTCATAAATAATCTTCAGTACCAATAATGGGTTTTTTGATATTACTATGGATTTAATTCATGAGATGGAGTCTTAGTGTCATATAACAATCTTTTCAATGATGAAATACATTATTTGTGTCATGTAAAATGATATTATCCAACTTTAGAACATATACTTATGAATAATATCATTAAACTCCTAGGATGTCACAATTTTGGGGAACTACAATTAAATTTTAGTGTGACATGTACTCCTTTGGACATTATCACATAAATAAAAAATCATGATCTTATTAGTACTGTATTGACATTAATAATCCTGAAATATAGGTAATCATAATGTTTTCTGAATTTTGATTCAAGGAACCAAATCCAAAATAGTACTGCCTTATCTAGGTCCAAATTCTATCAACACTCGGTTCATCATCTCTCACAAGACATCCTTGGTTATTTAGAGTTAAGAACATAGTCACGGTATTTCACAAATTTTTCTAAAAGGAAACTCTACTTACTATGATGGGTCCACTTTGAGAA
This sequence comes from Viscum album, assembly GCA_963277665.1. Taxonomy (NCBI): domain Eukaryota; kingdom Viridiplantae; phylum Streptophyta; class Magnoliopsida; order Santalales; family Viscaceae; genus Viscum; species Viscum album. The sequence goes on from OY728139.1 coordinate 295,675,596, forward strand.
AAATACCTCAAAATATTCGTAACTATAGTATTTATTATCCTTTTATATGACCTTGGATCTTTGTAAGAATCACTGATATAGTGTTATCACAATAAAATTTGCTGGTTCCTTTAATATAATGGGATGCTTTAATCTATTGATTTTTTTTTTGAAACCACAAAATTTATTTAACTTCATCATAATTCATATTATAGTAATATTACAATATGGAATAAGTGACTTAAAAATATTTGGAACTATTTAATCTCATAGCTCCACCACTAAGATGAAATACATATCCAAACTGTGACTTCGAATCATTCAAATATTTCTAGAAACTAAAACGTATATCCCTTGATGACTATCCCCTCATCGAATCCATAAATCAAGAAAATTTCCTTTATTCACTAAAGATTCATAATGATAACCCCAATAGTATAACAATGTTGTTCACCAATAATGTAATGATATCTCTATACCATGTTCAAGGAATAAGAATCATTAAACATAGTACATAATATTCAATACATGATTGATCATATCATTGTAGCATATAATATCTTACAAATTCTCTCTATCTCTCTTCACCTTATGTTGTGTTCGACGACACATTTTCATGGTGATATTTATACATTGTGACACTAGAATCGATCCCATCGTGGATATTTCCATACTAAATATCATTTTTATTGGGTGTGTGTATGTATATTGACATAGACAAAGTAGCATATTGAATATATCATTAATAAAACTGATTTCAAGGACATAGGGTACTTCACCTATGTCAATAATAGATAATAAACTTGCTCAACTATTATTTAACTAAATGTAAATCTATTATTTTTTTTCAAAATAATTAATATATCATTGAGATATACAACTTTCATAATAACAAAAATACCACTAAACTGTTTGTAAACACATTGATCATATTATTTTTAAATGAAACAAAATAATAACATGGTTTCATAAAATTGAATTTTTCATATAGTGGCTTCATTCATCAATCAATAAATGGATCACTATAGTCTTTATACCAATGTAGACGTAGATGGTGTCACAAACATATCTGAATGTTCTATATAGCCATCTTCCAGATGGTTTCCATTGATGAATGATGTTTTGAAATCCATTTTCCAAATCTAGAATTCATGGAAATCTACTATTTCATATGGAAATATAATGTATTTAATCATTTATACTAGATAAAATGACTCTTTGTAGAAAATAACATGAAATATTTTAAACCATTTAGTCAATATTTGTGCTTTATAGGTACACACATTACATTTCATGTCTAGTATTCTCTGGAATACCCATTTACATCAAATGAGTATTAAATTATTAAGAAGATATATTAAAATAAAAACATTATTTTAATACTAAAAAACCATCTTATAATTCTTTTATTCTTTGTATTTTACACATTTCTCAGATCTCTACTACCTTACTATAGGTAAGATGATCATTGTTTTTGCAAATAATATTTCTTTATCCTTCATGACTAAAAGAAAATGTCTTTTTACTTTTATATCTTATATGTTGATCCTACATAGTACTTAATTTTTTAGGAAGAATATATTACTTGAGGATCATTGTAATGTGTTCACGTTCCAGCCCTTGTGTACATTGTGCTTCAACATCATTAAAATCAATATTTCTCCAACTATCTTTCATAATGATGTGTAACCTCTTTAAAAATTTAGTTTCAATTTAAGAAAAATTATTTTATCTCTATTTTCATATTAGTAATATACATTTATTTCTTAGGATATCCAATAATGATACACTTGATTCCCTTTTGTGCTTATTATATTTTCTGTTAAGATACTAACGAATGTCCGACATCCCCATGCATGATAATTCAAGAACATGGGTTCCTTCCATGTCCAAAACTAGAATGGAAACCATCTTCCACATTAGCTAGTTCAAAATTTAGTGTTCACGCCATAGTCTATAATAAATATCCCCAAATATATAATGTAAGACTTGTATTACTAATCATTAACCTCACAATGTAATGTAAGGTATAATTCCTCCTTTCAATTACACTATTTATCAATTGTGTATAAATAGGAGTGAGTTAGGATATGACTCAATGATACTAAATAAAACTTCTGAGCCCTTGGTTTATAGTCACTCCCAAATTTACCCAATGTTTTTAGGGTTAACCAGTCTCTTATAGGGTGTCTTGTTTTGTCGAATCCCCTGAGACCTAAAAAAGAAACATACAGACACGTACATTCTATATATTATTCATTAATACGATGTGGAAAATTATGGATAATTTTATTTAGGGTTAAGGGATCACAATGATACCAATGTGAATTCAAATTATTATAAATGGTTGATCTTAGGTTATTATAATGGGTGGATTGGAGAAACTCCTTTTTGAATTATTCCAATTTCATTAACTCATAAATGATTCATTCATTGAAATTAATATAAACTCATCAATTACTTGTTTAACGTCTTAAAATACACATTATAATCTCTTATACACATGGAGAACCAGTTTCATGAGATATAGAAGTTAAAAAATGCTACTAGAATAAGAAAAATGTGGTGATAATATTCGATAAGTAAGAGGAAGTGGGAAAATCATTAGATGAAAACTCAAATAATAGAAATTTATATACATTTATATAGTGGTATATGACACAAAATAAAACCCCATGATACCCTATTGGATCAATACATTGGATGGTTATCCCTCCATTGATTCCATGCACTCAATGAAAGTGGGAAGTTAACTCATGAGGGTAGAATTGAAGAATTGAAAAACAATGAAATTAAAAACACTACCCCATTGTGTAAAGAATTTTTCTCTACTATTTGTGAATAAATTCACTCTATAATGAAATAGTATCAAAATGTTAACAAAAATAATATAAAATTAGAATAATAATATTTTTTACTAAGTGACTGGGGTGATTCTAATTACTTAAAATTGAAATAATAACATTACAAAGAGAGAGAGACAATATACAAATATAATTAAACAAAGCACAATGATTCCTAAATCCCCCAAAACCACTTCCTTAAATAGTAATTTTTATGACTTTGTTAGATCTTAAAATTTTTATAGTCACCACAATTAATTGTGGTAGGCCTAGGTGGGTGGAAAGTTAGTGGAGTGAATAAATTTGCAGCCTTGAAAAAAATATAATCCAACATTCACTAACCAATTTGATGTTCCAAAAAAGATTCTAGATGCCTGATTTTAAGTGGTAAATTGATGAAGTAAATAAATATAATGATATAACATGATAGTAAGTAAAATTGAATCTCAGATGGTGTCATTTCTTTGAATGAAAGGATTGAAATGGTTGGATGTTTTTCTTGGCCATAGATTATGACCTATAATATCATCTTCTGATTGGGGATCCTAGAAATTCATTAAAACATCAGATTTAGATATATCCACTATTTAATGAAATTTTCCCCATGATTTAATATATATATAGTTAAAATTTCAGAAATATTTGGATTTTATATTTTCAGATAATTTATTTTTATTAGTATGAAGTCTAGTTCACTGCACCCAGAATGTGTTGGAATGAAAGGACACTTTGGTCATCGTCCAATGAGATTATTCAAGTGATCCATAAGAATGAAATATTCCAAATGGAATGGGAAACCTAAAAATTAAATATTAAAATTAAATCAAGATCATTTATTATTTTAAGAGGTGTTATAAAAATGTATAATGTATAGTTCATTTTTAGAAGTAATTACAATCTTAATATGAAATAATGTTCAATTTATAAAATTCTCTAAAATGGTGTTTATGAATAATTATGAAAATAAAAATCATATATATATATATATATATATATATTAGTAATGAATATGATCCTCTTTCATTTCTTAATGACACCACCTACTTGAGTTTTTCTTATCTCAAGGAAAATGTCTCTCAAAAATATTAAATTAAAATTTCATTATTCAAAAACATTTTTACATACAATTATTACTAAAAGTCATCACACCAAAAAAATTAAGAATCCAATCAAAATAATTTAATAAAGTTTAGGTTTATAAAAATATCATAATCTCAAGCCCATTCCTTTATTAAAAATTACCTCCACATTTCATCCAATTTCAATTAATCATGATGATTTGTTTTGTTTGACAATAGATATTGGGGTTTATTTTTATTCAATGGGAAAAGTTGGAGGCTCTAGATGGAATCATATTTTAATATTAAGATGAGTATTATTTTTTTTTTTGTTTTTTTTTCAATTTTCCATGGTAATTATAATTGAACCAAATAAAGTCAGCCCCTGTAGCGAGTCTTTGTCGATGACTCCCAAGCTGAAGTTCCTTAGGAAATCATGTGAAGATCTCACAGTCATGGATTATCTCGAGTTAACAAAAATGAAAACAAATTAAATTTACCATAAATAGATATAAAATTCACAACTCTAGGCTTGAAAACTATGGATTCAAGATCCCTGAGTGCCAAAATCCGCACATTAGGTTAATTTTTTTCTCTACATGAAAAATTTATTTTTTTTATGTTCATTTTTGTGATTATTTTTTAAATACTAATATATAAATTATGACGGTCACCGAACCTATTCTGTTTATTAAGACACCCCATAAAATCAAACTAATACCCCAAAATTCAAACGGTGTTCAAAGTGATTTTTGTATTAAATTTAGGAAATTTAAATGGTTAAAAATCACATTAAACAGCCACAATTTACAAAATATATACTCATGAACATAAAGATGGATTAAAATTAGAATAATGAAATGAAAAATTATTTGATATTTAGTTTCAATGTTTACAATGTGTATTATCATATTCAAGGTCCAAATAAATTTTCCTTACATTAGGACACATTTTATGGAAAATGATAATATTTTATTTTTTTGACCACCAGCTTATAATGACATTGTCTCCAATGTTTAAATAAATGAAAATTTATATGGCGGTAGAGGTATTGAAGAGGAGTTTGAAAATGAATTTGAGTGAATGAAGGAACAATGTAACTTCGTGTTTGATGTTGAAGTTCATGAAACTCTTGATTACTCCTTTTATATCCTTGTAACATGAAAGCTCCTCCTGAATGATTGACGACGCGGTTTGAACTTTTGATAGAATTTGGTTCCATTGAAAACACAAAATTTATTAAGAATATAAACCTCACTCTAAAATAATATTAGATAATAGTGAAACCCCTATGGGGTTCCCTTAAATAAAAAACAATAAAAAATTGGATTTAATAAAACACCATTTTATATTTAAGTTAACACAAAAATGAAAAAACAAACAAAAAACCAAATATCTCAGGATTTCTCCAAGAAAGTGCTTATTTTAAACTTTTTAGTTCTATATGGCCCCCCTAACTGAACTAATACCAACTTTATATAATTTGAGGACTACATTTTTTCATATCATATACTCGATTGAGATTTATACTTTTTAGAATATATTGATTTTCCAATGAGTGGGGTAATCCATGGTATATCAGAAATTGTTGATCCAATTACTTCTATCGTATTGCATGAGACATCAAGATTCATCTATCCTTTTTGGTAATAAGGGATGGAACTATTACAACTGGATGTTTTTCTGTTATTCGTGATGAATGAAAAGTTGACGTAGGGTGGAAATTCCTTATGATCATGTTTGGGTTAATCAAACTTTCATCATATTGATTGGTGGTTAGAAACAATCTTGGTTGATTAATTTAAATTCGAAGTTTTTCACAAAAAAAACTTTTGGTTTGGTCAATGGAATGGTTAAAAATAGATATTTCATGATTTGTTATAAGGGATCAATGATTTTTGGTTTTTAAAGATCATATATAGAGATTTATTTCATGGATTCAATAAAAAAACCTAAATTTATCTCATGTGAATAAAACAATCAATTACCTTTTTACTTAAACAATTATCAATAATTCATCAATTCTCTTCAGCTATGCAAAATTAAAATGATGGTACTTAGTTTTATTCATGAGGGGTTTGTTGGAAACTAGATACTCTAGATAAGGCTGTGTAAGGGACAATCATTATAGGGATGAGAGACTCATATGTTTTAATGCTATTGAGTTATAATCTAAAAGCTAAAAACCACATAATTAATCATCTCCATTTTATTACAAAACTATTCAAGTAATGTTTGAGGAATACATTGGATATGATTTTGGACATCATATATGTAACACCCCGAGATTTTATGAAAAATATTCTTTTTAATTTCATTAATGTCTTGTGTTGTACGCTACACAAAAAGGAGCTTTCACAACACGCATCCTTGACTTTCCTTTCATTAGACGTAATCAGGACCTTCCTCGATAGCGTCTGTTATACGCAATACCGAGTTTCACTAAACAACGATATACTATTAAAATATTATTAAAACTAGCCGTTATGAATAGTACTAACCACCTTTTAAAATTTTAGAAATTTTATCTCTCAAAATGGACTTCATTTTTGGATTCAAAGCATCGAATTTAGCCTAAGGTGAAATTTTGCTACTTTTCGGATAACTTTCATATTCTGATGAATAGTGAAAATTACTAAATTTTAATTAAAAAAAACTTTTTTAATCAAAATAATTAATAGTGATAAATTATTAATTTGAGTGGTTTTAAAGTATATTTAGAATATATTTTTACAATTTAATACAATGTTGGTCATTGGATGTAATTTCACATTTAAACCAGTTATAAACAAGTGTCAATCTTTTGATAGTTATTATCTCTTAAAAACACGCCATTTGTTTTGACGACGGGAATTAATTTTTAAAATTAGTTAATGTAACTGATATGTTTTAAATTTTGTAAAATATACATCATTTTTTAGTTCATAATATCAAATATATCTTAGACCCAATTTTTGGTATTTTTCTGGAAACTTTCATTTTTTGATGAATAGTGAAACCACTAAGTGGTAGTAAAAAAATGAAATTTTCATAAAACATAATTTTACCGCTTCTGTGAGTGGAATTTCAAAAATCCGAGAGACACGGTTGATGTCAGTAAGTAAAATGTGGTTCAATGAGATGAAAATAATTTTTGGTGAATAGTAACTTTTTACTTTTTTTTACCACGGTTAAAATTAAATAGGGTAATTAAGGGAAAAATGATATTTTTATTACCCAAACACATGTCCTAATTCTATTGGATAAATGTAATTCGACCAAAAACAACATTAGGAATAAAATATGACCATTTAGGCCCACTTGGATTAGATTAGGACATTTATTATTATTTAATTCAAAGAAGAGTTAAAAGAGTTAAAATCAAAGTTTATTTACTAAAACATTTATAATATAGGCTTATACATAAGATAAATTCGATTGTAAATATTCATTAGAAAGATAATACGATTTCCTACATAATGATATTTTATTTATAATTTTTAGACATTAAATAATTTAATTTATATATGACACAATGATGATGCAGTAATTACCATAATAGTGAAACATTAGAATAAGTGATATTATAAATACCCAAAATAAATATAATTTGAGACTTTTTATGTATTACACTAATTTTCTAGGTTAATATGACATGTTAGTATAGATTTAATTAACTTTTTTCGAACTAATCATTATGTTATGATTTTCACAAAAATCAATTACTGAATAGTGTCAAAATTGACATAAAATAGTTTTTAAAACAAATATTATATTATTAATTGTTATTTTATTCCTAAAAATCTAAGGTTCGGACAAATGACTTATATAAGGTTATATATATTAATAATAAACTAATTGGGTTCGTTTGGATTTATATAGTAAGTTTATTAACCTTATAGTGTAAGAAAACAAGAAGACATGGTAAAAGTAAAATTATCTAACTTAAAGTTAAATATAAATGATAAGGTCAAAATAGGAACCTAAACTTGTCCTAACTATATTGGATGAGCGGATTTCGACCCATCCCCACCTTAGCTTCGAAATAAATCTATTTGTATCTATTTAAAACCGAATTTGACTTTATAATAAAATAATAGTTTTAGTTATTCCAAAGGTACCCCTCTCCTCCCTTATAAAAGGGCACCTCCTCCCCCTCTTCCTCACACGACTTTGAGCCTTCAAGCTCGGCCAAACCCTGCCAAATTCTCTTATCCACTTCTATAGAAACATCCTAGAGATTCTGGTATTCCTCAAAGACCAATTTTAGTGCCCTAAAAGGAGATCTCAAAGAGGTGCTTCAAAGAAGAGGTAATGTCTGTTACCGATTCTTTCAACTTTATTTCTTCTTCCACTTCTTCTTCTTAGGTTGTTTCATTATGAAGTAATAACATCAGTATCACTCGTATACTGATATGTTATTATAAGTATGAAACAACCCTATTTCACCATCTATCCATTCTACGGAAAACGAAATCACCGCGCGTGCGTACGTACGGAATACCGTCTCCACGCCGTGGTGTAATCTATTTTCCACCACCACCTTACTTGGATGGGTATAATGGTGTACATAATAACTATATATGATTATTGTAAAGTGATATTTATTATGAAATAGTATACATACACTTCAATACAATTCCACGATAATGAGAACGATATCATCGCTCGTGCGTACGTACGGACTACCGTCTCCACGACGCGATGAGATTCATTCTCCACGTTAACCATTCATGAATGATTATAAAGTATATACAATAAGTAATAATGAAATATATGAAATAATAATGATACTGGATTTATGTGTATATATATGTATGTCATATACTTAATTCCATTCAACTCAATAAGGAAACGAAAATAGCGTTCATGCGTACGTACGGACTACCGTCTCCATGAACGGTGTATTTCTTTCCATTTACTAATTTATTATATATATGTATATTTTGAATATATATTATATATAAATCATGTTTTATATTCTTGAATTATGTAATTATGATCTAACAAATCATATGAATAATTAAAAGTCAAAACACGGACGACAAATGAAACAATTTTACCCAAAATGCTCTTTAACATGGAATTTAAAAAAGAATGGGTAATATAAAGTCATAAGTGAACCATATATGATATTATAACAATGATTATGATTATGTAATAAGTCAATGACATTATTTAAATCATTATACAGGAGGTTCGGACACATACGAAGTAAATCGGACCTAAGGTAAGGGAAATATCACAATCTCATTTTTATCCAAGATTTTTTATACTTTGGTATTTACTGGGGTGTATTTTATCATCCACATCCATGTTTCCTCAATATGTAATGTTATTTAAATCCACCTACAATTGATTAAATCCAATTTTACCCTTTGGTGAGTTTTTAGTAAAAGATATGAAAGGAATCTTTTGTTGTTTTCGTACGAAGTACTTTTTGACTTTTCCGACAAAAGTACGAGGAGAATGTTATTTTTAACTTATACGGTGTGAACAAATTTTTACGGTTTCATAACACCTCATTTTCAAGAATATTACTCTAAAATATTGCATGATTATTTTCAATACAACCCTTATCTTTTAAAATTTCATCGAATTTTGTGGAAAGAACATGATTTTAAAGAAGAAAGGATATTTTCCTCAAGAATTAATTTCAAGTGTTTTGTCTAAACTATTTTACATCTAAGATGACATTATTTCATATGTGTATGTTTCAAGTAAAATTTCTCTATGATTTAAATGGATTAAATTTTCTTATGATGAAATGATATCAATTTTTTATGGATTATGTTATGATGGCATGATGTTTAAGAATCCCATTTTATTTCATGGGTTATGCTATGATGTATGATTTCTGATTTTGTGGCACACATAAGAATGGTATCATTATGAGATGGGTGGGACCTATATCTCCCTCCAATTCATTGGGTAAAGATTTTATATCTCATGAGATAGACATGGCTGGAATGGTAGGTTATACCGGTTCAGTGAAACAGGACTGAAATGAGGAGTGAACTCGGTTCAGAAAGGGCCTTTGTCCACTAAGATAGTCCTGGAAATGAGTCTTGACTAATAAGAAATGATTATATATGATTATGTGTGTATGCCACAAAGTGTCATGTTGTAAGTTATGATTATTGGGATTTCATTTCACTACTATGATTTATCCCATGTTATGAAATTATTCCCTCTTTTGCAGGTTATGATTTCCAAAATGTTATGTTCTTACGAATATGATGTGATTGATATTTCTTTTGTTTACCCTTACTGAGCATTTGAGCTCACCCTTTTATGTTTTCTTTTCCCCAGGATATAAAGAAAGGTTTTAGGTAAAAAAAAAAAGGAAGATCTTTATAGGAGATCTTGAAGATCTTTCACCACGATTAGAAGATTATATTCCGAGTTTCCAAAGTCACTAAACTATTACGATCCTTATGTGTGTGTTTTTGTTATGTACAAAGTATTCCGCAAAAGTAATGTAATGTCAATGTACGTCAGGCTTCGGGTCTCTACAGTTGGTATCAGAGGAAAAGGAGGTAGGAATGTATCCGATCCTTGGGAAGTCTCACATGTGAGCGTTGGACGAAGCATGGCTCTCCGCCCAAGGGCTTCATGAGGAAATGGCTGCCACTGGGGATGGTGGTGTGTCCCGCCCAGGGGGTGTAGCCGCCCATGGAGTGCCCTGATAGGTATCAATTATAGTCCACTGGAAGTAATTCCAGACTGCTACAGTTGGTATCAGAGGAATGTTTTAGTCAACCTTTGGAAACTAGGATGCAAAAACGTTATTGAGATCCCTAGAGATGTTTCTATGGTATATATAGGGATGTCTCAAAGGTTAATTATATATATAGGTAATAGTCCTAGAATTGTGATAAAGATCTTATAATTTAACCTAAGATGTTAGATATTGAGGCTACTTGCCCTTTACTATGTTGTTTTCTCTAGCATGATTTTTGCCTCTCACAAGATTCTTTTTGTGTTTTAGTTAATGGAGGGAACTAGAAGGAATTCGGTTAACATTGAATCCAATGGACAAATTGGTGACTATGAGCAACAAAATTGTGTAATTCCTAGAGAGAAAGATATTAAGATTATGCTGAATCAGTCATCGCGATATATGATTAACAAGGTGAAATTTAGTGGTATGCCTAATTCATCAAAGAAGAGGAATATAAACTATTATGCATGTTCGCATGTTGAGGAGCATAAAGAAAGGAAGATTGATATTTATAAAGAAGGGAATAAGAACCTTGAGGAATACCTCAAATGGAGGGACTGATGTTATCTGTGTGGAGAAAAGGGTCATAGAGTGACAGACTGTTATGGAGTTCAATGTCTTATTTGTGGAGAACATGGGCATTACCCAACTCAATGCCCTGACCTAAAACGTTACTTCTAAATCAAGGAAGGACTTATTCCAGGACAATCATTGAAGTGGATGGATTGAACTGTTTATGTATTGGTATTCAAGAATAATGTTGTTGAGGTACTTTTATGGTGTATTGAAATATTTATGTATTGGTCTATTGTGGTTTTCAATAATTTTAAGGTACCGGTAACCATGAAAAGTGATTCAAATATTTTGGAAAGTAGATGATATGCATATAATTAAGGGATAAGGAGAAAATGAAATGTTTGACAGTATTCATGAGCTCATGATTGATATAAGGACTAAGTGATATCATGGTTTGAGTATATAGAATTTTGAGGATTTTGGTATGTGGAAAGTGTTAACTTTTAACTGCATTCATGTTTTCACTAAGGTTCAATGTGTATTCAAGAGAATACATGATTAAGTCCTTTGAATGTTTGGAATGTGACCAACAAGACATATCTTATGATATATGGGGATCAACGATGGTATTAAATCTCTGGTAATCTTTTTCACTATATTATGGGAGTGGACTGCAGTATTATGGATAAGCCTAAAGATTGGAATGGATTATGTTGGACATAAGTTAGTATTGTTTAAGGATAGAATTTTTTTCAATATTATTTATGGGATGTTATAGTAATATAGTTTTAGAAAAATGACAACCTGGAGGACGGGAAACAGCCCTTCGTGTCGGACAAGGCCGTGGGAATCGAACCCACAACCGAAGTGCGACTGGCCTTTATTGCCTACCACTGGCCTACAGGAAGTCCCTGTTTAGTAGAAACTAGTTTTATTATATTAATCAGTATGATATATGTAGTATAAGTCCATTTTAGGAACCATATATCATTAATCTATCTATAGACGGACTTATGTATTTTTTGATAACTTTTCTAACCTTTTGTTTGAGACAGATGGAATGACCCATCATTCTATCACATGATCTGCTAACACATCACGAATGACAAATTCAACTTCATTTCTTTAAGAGATTAAGTGGAAATTGTCCAAAGAACGACCAACGTTGAGACTATACCGAAATCACGGAAGTATTTCTTCTAATTCAAATTTCATCAACTTTAGGGAAACAATCTTGAAAACCAAAAATTTTGTCCTGGTGCCCTTATATCCGATGAATCAGATGGTACCTTATATCATCACAAATATATGGATTTGTGATTTCTGGATTTTTTATAGCCATGTTCTCTACCACTCTCCATCAGAACATGATGGTTAGATTTCTCTTCCATATCCATATTTTCACCTATGTGGAAACCCAGTGATTAGTTTATTTGGGTAACCATTACGTTTCATACTTTTGTTTTTAAATATTGGTTTTGGTATTCCTTTTTACTATGTGGGTTTCTATTAAAGAAACTTTCAAGTAGTAAACCATTTATAACCCCGACGAATTTCGAGGGCGAAATTCATTTTAAGGGGGGTAGAATGTAACACCCCGAGATTTTATAAAAAATATTCTTTTTAATTTCATTAATATCTTGTGTTGTACACTGCACCAAAAGGAGCTTCCGCAACACGCATCCATGACTTTACTTTCATTAGACACATTCGCGACCTTCCTCGATAGCGTGTGTAGTACGCAATACAGAGTTTCACTAAACAACGATATGCTATTAAAATATTATTAAAACTAGCCGTTATGAATAGTAATAACCACCTTTTAAAATTTTAGAAATTGTATCTCTCAAAATAGACTTCATTTTTGGATTCAGAGTATCGAATTTATCCTAAGGTGAAATTTTGGTACTTTTCGGATAACTTTCATATTCTGATGAATAGTGAAAATTACTAAATTTTAATTAAAAACATCTTTTTTATTCAAAATAATTAATAGTGATAAATTATTAATTTGAGTGGTTTTAAAGTATATTTAGAATATATTTTTACAATTTAATACAATGTTGGTCATTGGATGTAATTTCACATTTAAACCAGTTATAAACAAGTGCCAATCTTTTGATAGTTATTATCTCTTAAAAACACGCCATTTGTTTTGACGACGGAAATTAATTTTTAAATTAGTTAATTTAACCGATATGTTTTGAATTTGGTAAAATAGACATCATTATTGAGTTCATAATATCAAATATATCTTAGGCCTAAGTTTTGGTATTTTTCTGGAAACTTTCATTTTTTGATGAATAGTGAAACTCGTAAGTGGTAGTAAAAAAATGAATTTTTCATAAAACTTAATTTTACCGCTTCTGTGAGTGGAATTTCAAAAATCCGAGAGACACGGTTGATGTCAGTAAGTAAAATATGGTTCAATGAGATGAAAATAATTTTTGGTGAATAGTAACTTTTTACTTTTTTTTACCACGGTTAAAAGTAAATAGGGTAATTAAGGGTAAAAATGATATTATTATTACCCTAACCCATGTCCTAATTCTATTGGATAAGTGTAATTCGACCAAATACAAACTTAGGAATAAAATATAACCATTTAGGCCCACTTGGATTAGATTATGACATTTATTATTATTTAATTCAAAGAAGAGTTAAAAGAGTTAAAATCAACGTTTATTTACTAAAACATTTATAATATAGGGTTGAAAATAAGATAAATTCGATTGTAAATATTCATTAGAAAGATAATAAGATATTATACATAATGATAGTTTATTTATAATTTTTAGACATTAAATAATTTAATTTATTTATGACACAATGATGATGCAGTAATTACCATAATAGTGAAAAATTAGAATAATTGATATTATAAATACCCAAATAAATATAATTTGAAACTTTTTATGAATTACACTAATTTTCTAGGTTAATATGACATGTTAGTATAGATTTAATTAACGTTTTTCGAACTAATCATTCTGTTATGATTTTCACAAAAATCAATTACTAAATAGTATCAAAATTGAAATAAAATAGTTTTTAAAACAAATATTATATTATTAATTATTATTTTATTCCTAAAAATCTAAGGTTCGACCAAATGACTTAGATAAGGTTATATATATTAATAATAAACAACATGGGGTTAGTTTGGCTTGATATAGTAACTTTATTAACCTTATAGTGTAAGAAAACAAGAAGACATGGTAAAAGTAAAATTATCTAACTTAAAGTTAAATATATATGATAAGGTTAAAATAGGAACCTAAACTTGTCTAAATTCTATTGTATGAGATTATTTCTACACATCCCCACCTTAGCTTCGAAATAAATCAATTTGGATCTATTTAAAACCGAATATGACTTTATAATAAAATAATAGTTTTAGTTATTCCAAAGGTACCCCTCTCCTCCCTTATAAAAGGCCACCTCCTCCCCCACTTCCTCACACCACTTTGAGGAATATAATTATATTTTTACCATGTTGATTCTATACATAATTATTGAACACTTTGAATTTTGAAAAAATATTTAGACTTATTCCTCATCATGTTAATATAACCACAACTCATCATTTCATCATTATAATTTATGATGAAACAATACCCCCCTATAGTTTCCCATCAGAATGATCCAAACACATCAGTGTGTACTAAATCTAGAATCTCTATAGCCCTTTCATGTTTTCCATTAAATGGTGGTCTGATAATATTACATTGTAAACAAGTATGACATATTTCAATTGGTTTTAATTAAAAAGATTCAAAATTACCATATTGATGAATATTTACATAACACTTATCATTTACATTTCAATGAATATGATTCCACAAATTGGGATGAAATGGGCTGTGCGAAAATGATTCTTTATCAATTGTTAATACATTGGTTTAATAATTTAATAAATAAAGACTATTAATTTGTTGTACCATACAACAAAAAATATATTATTGTATGAATAAAATTATTTCATTAAAATATGAAAATTAATCCTTTAATATCTTGGAAATAAATAAAGAAAAGTTTCACAGTAACACTAGGAAAATAATATTTTTCTTTAAAACCAAAATCATCCCAATTGGATGTATATGATGGGAGTATCTACTATATAGAGTAGATAATGTCAAACCATTGAATTCCCATAAATCCACCGCTTCTTATAAAATAATTTTATATATACTTTGTTCCCAATGTGAAAAAAAATCTTGGAACCATTTTATTTATATAATAACTTGTATGTTGGTATATAATGATTTCACATGACAAAAGACACACTTGAAACTTATCGTTCTCCTTTAATTAGTTGATGTTCTTAATCTAGTGTGACTAATTTTTACATCATAAACATATGACAGTCTTTTCCATTACCTATATTTGGATTTTAATTATCATAGAGGGATAGTTCTCTTGATCCCTAACATTTGAGTGATATATTGTGCCCTTTTCCATGATTTTCCTTTTATTAACCATAGGGATTATCTGTTTTTCATGCCTCATGGACTTTTCAATTTGTCAAACTAATATAAGGTGTTCAAAGAGAGGTATCTCCTTATTTTTTATATTATATATGAAAATGAAATTAGAAAATTTCAAAGGTAGTGAGGAAAAATAAGAGATCTATGTGAATCTCACAAGGGATCATAAAAACTATGATATCTAAGTGCTCTACGTAGACAATTCACATGACTACATGAGGCCCAACTGATGTCATATCTCCATGATTTCAGGTGAATATATAATTGGAGATATTATATCTCTCATTTCTCCCATTTTCATGATAATGATCATGAAGTTGAGAAAAGATTATATACCCAAAAATATCATTGGGTTTCTTTAGTGGCTCATTAGACATGGATAATATAATGAAATAATAAACATATTTTGAATCATCCAAATGATTCTTGTATAGAGAGTGATTTCTACCACACTGGACTCATTATAAGGCCCTTAATGAATAAATATTTAAATCACTTATAATTTCCAATCATGGAATATTATACCATAAATGAGACTATAACAATACCTGAAATTTGAGATTGTGAGAAAAGTATCTTTCGTTATTAATATGAAGAATATTTTAGTTATGTTATTAACCATATATTATATAAAATTTATGCATAGTCCAATATATATTGATTATATAATTAGTGGTATTGAATTGATTTATTTATGTGATGAATAAAAATAATCCAAAATGAAATGAACCATGAAATATAATAGAAATAAAATAATAAATTTGGTATGATAATGAACATTTCTATTGGTTATTTGATCTGTTGGATAATAAAATAATTATAAACTGTAGGTGAAAACACCTTAAATGATGACATGGATTGTGATGATTCATTCCACCTAACATATAATGTATCTCCTAGACTTTTTTTGTTTAGATCTATACTTGAATCACCTCCACTCATATGGGAGATAATGTTTTCACATAAGGCTTACTCACACACATGTAAAGGGAAAAAATGATTTGTTGAGGAGTTTATAGAATTAAAGATGTGGGAATTTATTCTTTTTTGATAATGATAAGAGAGTATGAAGTGAAAGTAATCATCTAATTTAAAAATAGAAAAAGTAAATAATAAATTAATTTATATATGTCTTGTCTAGGTTCATGACCACCCACACACATTAAAAAAATATACAATTGTAATATAAAAAGAATTCACTTCTGTTCATTCTTTAATTAGAATAAACTCATAAAAATAAAGAAATTATAAATATAATTAGTAATTTAATTTAATTTAACTTAATTTCATACAAACCATCCAAAAAACTTTCCATATTCCAAAATTTTAATCAAATTAAAAGAATAAATTATATTTAAAATTAATAAAGTACACATGTTTACATGGAGGAAACAATATGTACCCATCCAAAGTACATGGAAATACATTTATATTATGTATTAAAATTTTATTGAACCTATACATCATGTAACATAAATACAAGAAGGGAAATTAAAAAAAATGACACTCAACTACATAGTGTTTTAAGTAAGTTACCAAACATGTAGTGTGAAAAACCATGTGTCATCTTGTCCTGATGAATACATGATTTACATTTAATGTATTCCTCATGTAATTTTTCCGAATGATAAAAATTTATTATATATAATCTTATTATAATTAACACAGGTACAAAGAATTTATGAATATGCTCAAACCATATAGTTTTGTGTGAACCTCTAGGTCACATTCTATATGGGATTAGGTAGTACTTCATAAATTCTATGGTTAGTGACTAGAAACATTCCATGGAACCCATATAAAAATAATTTAAAATCCAAAATTATAGTGACCACATAAAAACTTTTTGTGATATAATCCCTTTATTATTATATCTCTAATCAAATAGGTTTGATGCCAGTGTTATCTAGGTTTATTCTTAATGTCCATTTATATCAATTTCTAACTTGTTGATAGAAGAGAAGGTTTCCAAAATAGTATAATATAAACTATTAGATAAATAAAAAATTATTAAAACTATTTTTCAGTGATTAATAGGTAAGAAATATGAAACAGTGTAAAAATTGTGATGATAAACACTGTATTAAATGGAATACCTTACAACAAACTGTATTTACAACATCTTCAAACACCATCACTTGGGTTTGATAAAGATCACCATGTGTTTAAAAAATTAATCACCTCTTTTTAGTGTATACATGTGATAAACTAAATCATACTCTATTTATATAGGATCAATTATATCTACATTGAATGATAGTGCTCAAAATAAAAAGGATAAAAATAAAGAGAGCATATAGTGGTGAAGAGTTTCATCCAATCATCATGGAAGCACTATATACAAAACCATTGTATGGATATATAATTTACAGTACTTCAAGATTCCCATTGGGATGTTTCATTTACTGATGAATTTATAATTCATGGTTAAATGACACTTCATCTATATCAAGCATCCCATGCATGAATAACACACTCCAAATCCATTAAACCATTTAAAAGAGATAAATTAATGATAAATTTATTTGATTTAAAACCATTTTTAAAATAATGCATATAATATTAATTTTTTTTATTCAATTATAGGATTTTTCAAGGATGAAATATTATTTTATGTATTCATCTTGACATATTTATCATCAGATATAACTTATATATGTTGTGTCATAGTCTACATCAAATGAATGTGAATTTATGAAAAATAAATCCTTTAATCTCAATATTTCACTAAAGTCCACAATGATTTGTTTAATTTCTGATTATTATGTTTCAAATTAAATATATTTTGAAATCTTATCCAAAACTCATTTTAGATATTTTTCATAACTCATTCGGAAAACCATCATCAACTTCGTATTATATCAGATAATATGAAATGACATGTGCAAATCCATCCAAAACGATTTTGGATTAACTCTAATAAAATTTTATTGTAGCTCTATTAGTCAAACACAATCCCAAATAAGTTAACTAAAAAAGTGTGATACCTTGAGACTATATTGTTTTGAAAAAATTATATGAATATATGGATCCATAAATTTAAGAAATGAGTGGCCTCTAGAAAATCAATAATGATACTCAATTTACAAAGGGATATAGCATGATATAAATAAAATAAATGTATATATATACATTTTTTCATAAGTATACATTATATGAAGACATATATTAACCTAGTTTCTATTTTCTAGGAAATCATGTTACCATAAGACATGGATAGTGTCAATTGCATAAAGCTGGATAATATATTATGGATTATTGGAGTGTAGGTTGATCTGATCGATGATTATACCAAATGTCCCTTTATCTTAAAAATATTAAATATCTAGGTGTTTCCACACACTCCCACAGTCTATCCCAATCAAGATATATGATATCACACTCGTCATAATATTGGAGAAGTCCCATCTTTGTTAAGATCCAATAGAAGAAATGATCAAAAACATACACTACCAACCCTATATTATCTAAGTCAATATGTATTATTGTGTATGTTTGGTATCAATTTATAAATGTGTTTGTGATTGGTATCTCCCCAAGAACAAGTAATGGGTACTCCAATATTATACATACACCCCAATTATACCAAACAAATCAATATGACACACCATGTGGTATACTTAGTAGGTTATCCAATGAACGCAATGAATATTATTATTTATATTATGCCTCGTGATAATGTTTTTTATCAGTATACAAGAATATATGTCATGATAACCATAAAATTTCTTCAATAACCCATAACACTCAAGGATGAACTTTAGTTAAGGATAAACACAATGTCATACTCTGGGTGGTCAATAAGCATTTCATTTCAAGAAATATATATTAGTATATGCAATTACAAAATGACCATTAAATAATGATAAATTGTTGATTTAGTTTTAATGTGACACATTTCATATTATTAAAACCTTTTATAAATATTTGAAAAACCAAATATAATCACTTGTATATCATGTCATATTTGAAATGTTTCCTAATGAACATATTGTTTGTTTTTCATTTTATGTTTTTAACTCATTACATCATATAAAATTCCCATTAAATATATATTTTACCATATAATAAAACCCAACAATTGAAATCATTAGTGAGAAACATATTTGATTCAATAAATATTGAATAATAGTGAGACTTAGGAATCTATTTTATAATTGATGATCTACTTGAACATATTTAAACCTATAGCATTTCAATATAAAATTTATCAATTCAACTTATGTTTTCTAATTATAACATTTTACATTCATCATAATAATCATTTGAACACTATTCTATAGAATTATTTACTTGAAATAATGTAACTACTTACATTATTGTTTAATAATATTTTTTAAACAACTTTTAGGATAAAATAAAATTTACTTTGTTATAGCAACTAATATTACACTATATATTTTTTATAACAATACCCTCAACCTATTTTGTGATATTACATGAAATTACATTAATTTAAAACTGTTATATCAGTTAATTCTGTTATATTGAAGTTTTATATGTCCCAAAATTATCCTACTAGATTTATAGACACTATATTACATTCAGAATAATTTTTTATGATACAGAAACTACTTTGTTTTAAGGAAATAAAAATTATTTCCTTTAAGAGGGACATTTAATAAATCAATATTTTTGTCCATATCATATGTTTTTTTATATTTTTTTAATAATCTAAGTTTGAAAATATTCATTTCATAAAATATAGCACCGTTGATTAGAAGGAACACATTCCATGTAATTTTAACAATCATCTTGATAAACACATTGTCCAGGTTAATCAATTTTATCTATATTTTCTTTTATAAACATGTTATTGAACCCGATGAATCATAATCTATGTTCATACAATTTATCATCTCTTTTTGTTCTTAATAATAGTTTTTATTGAACATGTGTTATTAAAACATAATATAAATGTGAAGAATATATACATGTTTTTGTAAGATTCCTTTTAACTTGATAGATTCAATTATATTTAATTCAATTATGTAACAACCCTTTTCTTCACCACTAGAATAAAGACTACAAGATTAATAAATTGTCTCTTTGATTTTGAACTCTGATATATTTCTTACAGTTTTTACAATATATAATCATTATCACACACCTTTCAAAATATAATAAATAATTTTAAATACATCCATACCTGATATGTACATTCCACAGAGTTTCACAAATTCCTTCAGATGTTTTGGATAAAACCATCTTGTTGAATTATTATTAATCCTTCTTGATATCCATAGGTTTCAATGTCCCTTACCAGCTTCATGAAGAATCATTATTGAACATAAAAAATAAATAATCTTCTTCCGATTTCATATTTTTCTCACTTTCTCTTCCTATAAATTACATTAAAACCAATAAAACATAATCCTATTTTTTTATTCCAAAATTTGGGAGAATATTATGTCATATTTTCTTTAATTCAATAATTGTTTCAGAACACTTCACCAAATTACAATTGTCTGAATTTAAATATTCTATAAGTCATTTTATACACCATTTAAAAAATTTATAGCATAAAACATATCATCAATATTTGTATTGAAAACAAAAATGTCATTTTTTTAAAACAATATTTATATATTATCTTATGAAGAGATAAAATGAGATATAAATACACATCTTAGGACATGGTTATCCAAGTTTTCAAAATCCCAGTCATTAATGAAGCAACCCCTTTTCTACATTATATAAAAGAAAAAATCATGTTTCAATTCTTTTCATCCCCTATCCTTATTTATATTTACCACTCCTTTTAAAAAATAAAGATGATATCATATAACTTTCAGAATAATATAATTGATTTATATTACTAATGATATTTTTTGAGAACCTATACTTTCACCATATATATTTCTTCATATTGAATATAATTTTGAATACGTAGTCATATTGAGTAGATGAGTTGAGACATAGATTATATTTTGAGAATTAAATGAATTAATCTATTAATCAATATATATCTAGATAGAATTTTTTAATGATTATGATACTTGAATTGTCATGAAGGAATAGTTTTGGATATATATAATTTTCCATTAAAATATTTCTCAAATAACCAATATTGATTAGGATCTTTATTAGTTAATCAGTATTATGAAATTATTGTATTAATATTCTCATTATGAATGTTTAATGAAGATGTTTTTATTGATGATGATGATGATGATATCTAAAAAAATCATTTGTCATATGAGTATCATATATTATTAACCATTTAAAAATTAAATTTACCAAATGGTATCCCACTAAAATGATGACCCCTTCAATGTATCATATATATTAGTTATAATAGATCTATATTCCACTTTAAAATGAATCCTATTTGGAATTACTATCACTACATAGATATTTAATATGGGAATTATCCCAATTATATCATATATGAAACTTGTATATCATAGAGGGAAAATACTTTTTCAAATCCATATTTTAGATAAAATGAACTATATTCCTTCATTATCCTAATATAATTACAGACTCTAGGTATTGTGACCAAAATAAAAATCTGGAAAATATCTAAACAAAGTTAATTTCAAGGGGACCCAACATTGACATGACTGTTCTTGAGACATTCCAATGGTACCTATCCTTACATTCTTTACAAAATAAAATCCAAGGGAACCAAAATAGTGTATGATCTATGATATTGGATGAGTGTGGTCTTGAAAACTTCTACTTTGGAAGGAATCATACACTTAGTATTTAAATGGAATTTTAGTTTAACCATTTAATATCATGTTATTATACTTTTTGTATTCATTCTTATAGAAATATATTTTGGAATACTAGTTCATTGACCAAATTAAAATTTCAAACCATATTAATGAATAAATATTTACCCAACAAACAGGTTTTAGTTACTCAAAAAAATAAAAGTCAATATATTAAAACATATCTGAATACATCATATGCATAAGGTATATGAACACTTAATGTAAAGGTCAATAGTTATGTGATATTGTCAATATCTTCATGAGAAATCCTAGAGATATAGATATCCAACCCCTTTATCTTTTCTAATTAAGGAATATGCCTCCAGGTAGTTAGGTTATCCGGCCCCAAGTGCCTCTACCCAGAGACCATTTCTTTAAAATAGAATCTAATTAATCATAAATTTTAAAAAAAGTTTATAAAATATATTTAACTACTAAATTAAATTTCCCAACATCAATTTAATACTAAAGACATGGTATATGAAAAACAAATTTAATTTTCATACCTAACATGTAATGCAAGAATCAATTTAGAAGTAATTTTAAAATTAAACAAATGAAAATACAATATTAACATTTCATAAAAAAATTAATTATTAATATAACATGGAATAAACATTAAATTGATAAAAAAATAAATTATTTAAATATGATATAAAAATTTATATACTATTCATAAATAGAATATAAATACAAACTATTTTATAATATCTACATTATCATTATGTACATTCCATAATTTTAAATATAAAATTTTTATACTCATCTTAGTATTAAATATTTTATATTTATCATTTAAAATCATTTATATTTGAATTATAGGACATTATTTATAATAGAAACTATTTATAATCCATTTTTATGTAAACATTTAACACAATAAATATAAATCAGCTATTTATCATAATTTAAACCTTGATCAAATAATTAATGAAAACACATTTTATGTTTCTTAAATAATATCAAAATAAGGTTCCATTTTATTTTGAATAATAAAACGAATCATAATGTAAATATTAACATCTTATATTTTGTCATTATTTCATAATTTATAACCCTTTATAAATTATCAATTATGATTTCTATATAAACACATTAATTTATATATAATAAGTCATTCCATATAATGAGTTAAAAATATTTTTCAAATATTAACATTAAATATTGGGTAAAGAACGTTCCATAATTTTTTTAAATAAAATGATTTTATATTTATTTTTTAAATTACTTATAAATTAAATATTCCCAAAATAAATTTTAATATTATTTAAAACACTTTTTAAACCGTTAAAACCATTTAAGATTTTAAAAATAATTTTTTAGAACTATTTATGTTAACCCATATAATGAAACCATATTCATCATGAGGGTATACAAATTCTACCCATACATAGAAAACTTATGTGAGGGTATATAGGCCTGACCATTACATAATGCATACTACATAAAAGAATTGAGCTATTACCATGACGTGAACCCTTCACGTATAGGTAATAATAAAATTACCCTTTTGTAAACTCCTTTAAGTAATGGTGAACCACTTCATGTTAGGGTATATAGGTGAAGAAAATTAAGAAATTATTTAAAATAATGAAATACCTTTAGATAAGAAATATATATATATGTAATAACTCGAAAAAATTTATGTCCACTCTTCACATATAGGTTGTTTAGGATGAACATTATACATTGTTTTTCTAAATAATGGAATTCCTATTCAATTAAAATATTCATAAAATAAAAAATGGTTATAATTTTTTAATTTTCTTCATTTACCATGAATTATTGGATATAATTGATGCATGGATACCCTCTAATTAAACCTAAGTGTGTCAAATGATTATAATAACAGTTACTAGGTAAATGTTAAGTGATTATAACCCTTTTACAAGGATTTCCACGCATGAAATTTGAAATAAAATAAAAAAATTCCTAAAGAAAACTATTTTTAATTTCATAACTTACACTGATTTTCAACTTCAACATATTCGGAAAAAAATCATTTTTTATAAAGATCACCAAGGGAAAAAACATCCTCTATCTATATGGGGATCACATGATAATTTTAACAATCTGATAGTCAAAGAGGATCCATTCAAACTCGACCACAAGCTAGTTCCCCAATAAGAAAAGAGTGAAGAGAGATTTTAGTGATGGAGAGTTCTATCCATGAATTATAAAGCCTATACACACACAACCATTATATGGAAATAATATTTGTTATCCTCAGGGAAAATAATTATTCTTTTTCATTTTATGGTGCATTTATAAAAAATGATTAAATGGTGTTGTGGCCATATCATTCATCCCATTCGTGAATAATAAAAAATTGATCTAGTAAACCTTATGTGACATATTAATAAATGAGATCTATAAGTGAGTCTGAACCATTTAAATAATAACACACTTAATATTTAATTTATCATTATATTAAAGTCATGTTCATTCATGAAATATTATTTCATAAATTAATATTGATATATTTATCTTAATATATATCTCATTTAGGTATTATGAAAGTATGCATCACACACATATGGGTTTAAGTCATTTATCTTCTACAAGAACTCTAAATCCATAGACTTAATAATGATGTTAAATTTACCTAAAAGGGTATGAGATATCAACTTCCACTAACACTGGAAGCAAAAAATCTTCTCCTGAATTTTTTTATTAATTTCATATTAGTGATGAATCAACCAATATACAAAACTTCACCAAAAAATATTTAATTTAGTTTATGGTAATACATAAAAACACAAAAAAAAATTATCATAAATTAATAATAAATATAATAAATATGCACTTTTACACATGTACACTTGTAAGAATATCCAATGTAACATATAAATATGTATTTCTTACGCGTGGGTATAGTTTTCATAATATAATTTTTTGATATTACCATGGATTAACATCATGAGATGAAGTTTCAATGCCTTTTTGGGAATCTACCCATGATGAAATTTATCATTTTTTCCAGTAAAATGATATAATATGAAAATAAAACATATATTTAAACCAAATATTGGTAGGAGGTAGCTAGGTCGCATGATTAGTAGAAATTGTATATCCCTATTTGCGTGATTAGATTAAACCGTGTAGAGTGATGCAGTGAAAGGGGCCACATGGTTTGATGAAATCATGCACCATTGGATACACACCCATTCATTTACTATATAATTTTAAATAGAGGAAAAATACATAGTTGACACTTGGTTTATCTAACCATGCCCCATGACCATGTAAGAAGGTGTGCCTATGTACTGAACCATTATTATTTGGCACACTATTTATCCAAACATGCATTCAAAATGTGTAAACATTTTATAATGGTTAAATTACCCTTTTTACCTTAATGTGTTTCTGTGGTTAATCCCTTTTAACCTTTTATCTTATTTATCTAGTTGTGGATTCCCCATATATCTCTTTTGAAACATCCAACCATGCGTATAATATGATTTATGATATATTCTCCATAAAAACTCTAATAAATACACTATTAGTGTTATTGTATAGCCACTTGTAAGCTTTCTTTTCTTATTGTTCATTTCATTGTTTCTCTTCCACTCGATAGAGTTAATTTGGTATGATATCTTATGCCATATTTTTAAGGAGTTTCTTTTTATTTCTAGACTTATTCTTTTCCTTCCAGATTAGTGGCTCAAAGTGGATGTGGTGTCGATAACCAATATGAGGTAGGTGGTATCATGATTTCCCCTCAAATTATTATTTGTTATATATATTCCATTGTTTCATACACTGTGATTCTTGTTAAATTAGTCGATTCTGAAACTAAATGGCTAGTCTTGACCTATATTACCCTTGAGACCTATTTTATTATCATTGAAGATTAATGATCTTGATTTCAAACAACTAAATAGGAATGTTCTTGTGATGCCCTGAACATATTTATATTTGTAATAATAATAATTTGTTATTTATTATGATTACTGGTATTATTATTATTTTGTTTTGTTGCAAAACAAATGCTTCTAGAATGAATTAAGACAAATTTTTCTTCAATTGAAACACTAATACATTACATGGATGAAAGGGAATACAATTACTCTAGGAAACTCATTTAACGACCTAAAAAATCAAAGAGAAGGCCACACAACATCAAAAAAAGACCGATCTTGTAGCCCTCATCCCTTGAATCTACTAAAGAAAATAAATTAATAGCGATAAGAATATAAATTATACATAGAGTCAATGGAATGTAGAGAACTACTCTTGTAATCTCAAATGGATTTGGATGTTAGGAACACCCTAACTAGGTATTTATAAGACCTTTTTAACAGTTAAAGATAATTTTGAATGTAACCTATCTTTATAGCCATTGGGGTTGAAAATCAAGTGACCGTTGGTATTTTTATAAAACCGTCATAAATTCATTAAGTATTTATTTTTTTTAAATGTTTTAACTATTTTAAAAGTTAAGTGATGTCATGGTTTTACATGAAGTTGTATTGTATATTTGGATTTTGAAATTATAATGTTTAAAAACTGAAAATGAAATCAAACATATCAATATAATGAAATTTAGAATTTTTTTGACTATGAGAATGAATGGTTAATATGTATATTCTATTTTTAACTATTTGTGTTTAATAAATTTTTGGTAAATATTTGGGTGAGTAGCCCACAATTCGACTGAGGGTAGCCTTGATGGGGAATCCCTCAATGTCAATGTGGGCATCTCACATAGGCAACTGAAGTCAGGTTGAGCGTAAACCCTAGGGAAGTGCATGCATGGTGAATGCTGAGTCGCGCATAGGACAATCCATGCATGGTGTGGGATAAGCACACCTGATTTTGTGTATAAGGCATGTTACTGTTCTTGTGTAGGGGTTAGGACAATTCCTGCATGGAGCCCCATGTATATGATCCCTTGTTTTTATGTGTGTGTTATTGGCATTTGGCAAGTACAATGAGTTTTATAAGGTGTTCTAGAAACCCTACCCATTTTGATGTGGGATGAAAATTTTTCTTGGAGATGTAATCAAGGCCATCTAATCTCACCACGTGAGATCTCTTCCATCCATGCTGATTCCCGATCAAATCTCCATCATCACATCTTATTTACATAGTTTTACTCTACCTTTCGATCTAGATGCATTATATATCTTCCAAACAATCTTTTTAAAACTTGCGGTTCCTCTGTGGTCATCGGATGAATCCCTGATATAATCTTGTTCGTTTATCTCTTTTTAAAATGTGTGGAGCCACCATATCCATCCGATCGGACTGAGATGATTGCTACCCTCTATTTATTTTCCCTTATTCCTTTATTATTATTCTTCCCCATGTTGCACCAATCGATTCTGCACCCCTCCTCCTCCTCTATTTCATCCTCATCCTATGCGTCCTTCTATCACTCTACATATACTGGTTGTCTAGTTTATTTATTCCACAAGTCTGTATGGGTGAATTAATTTAATGAAAACCCAAATCGTTTCCTATGCATGTTTCCTATAATATATATATATATATATATATATTATAAAACAACCAATTTATTTAGGGTTAACGTTGATTAATGTTTTTTTCCTATCAAAAATGGTTATATTCAAGTTGATTTGGGTTTCTTAGTTTATATTTTATCTTTAATCCATAGTATATATATACGTAGTTTATATAAACCCATATTTTACACATAACCCTATGGGTTTTCTTCTCCTCGACCTTCCATCGATCTCTACTCAGCTCAAATTCACTATGGAAGATAGGTGAGGGTTAATTTATCATTATTTTGTATATAAATAACTCTTATATACACATATGGGTAAATACAAATTTATACAACTTCAAATCCTAATGTGTTTGGTGTTTTTCATGTGATGATTATGAGTATTTAATTTATGTTTTGAATTCATATAATACTTGTAATGTTTTTCTAATAGTTTTTTTGAGATTTCAAACTGATACATATATATGTATATATGGTTATATATATATAGATTTTAATCCTAATATGATTTATGTTTTCATGTAATTTTTGTAGTGATTAACTAATGTTTTTATGTATATGATACTTATAAGGATTTATGAATTTGTTTTTGTTATGTAAATCCCGTATCTTCCCATTGTGTATATACAGTTGTATACAACACTTAATTCTAATCCCCTTTGGGTTTTCTTAGTGTTGATTATTAGTATATCATTGATGTTTATAATGCATATAACACTTATAAGGGTTTTCTAAGTTGTGTTTTTTTTGGAGTTTTCGAAACTCATATATTTATATATATGGTTATGTATAAATGGAATACTCAACCAATTTTATGTTTTTAAAGGATGAACAATTATTTTAAAAGGGGGTATTCCTACCTACATATTTTACAAAAATATTCTTTTGATTCTACATTAATTTAGAAAAAAATGATATATATATATAAATTTATATATATATAAGTTGGTAAAATTTCATAAATATATGTCAATCATGTTTTCATTTAAATAAGTTTTAATGGTATTATCATTTTAATGATTTTATTTTTTGAAAGTTGTATAATTAATTAGATCAAAAACAAAATTAATGTTTAGGTATAAATATATATGTATAAACATATTTATACTCACCATTTTACATGATTTACATTTGTTAGTCAATATATGAATTTAATGATTTTGATTACATGTACAAATCGTATGTGTGATCATGGATACAACCTCATAATGAAAAACAATAAAAAACATAGTTTTGTTATTGTGTGTCCAATATTTTAAAAGGGATCATAACCATTTTATCATTACATGCATACAACCCAATTTATAATTTTTGGAGAAAAGGAGGGAATTATCTTTTTATAAATACATATATATATATATATACTGAAGCACATATAGTAAAGTGCGTTTAATAATTTATTCATCAATATCTCACATGAAACAAATTCTTTACATTTATAAATTTAATATTTTAATTCATGATGAATCTACCACGATGAATATTATTAGTTGTTAAAGTTTATGATTTAATTTGTTTGACACTCCAATTTATCAGTGTTTGTTAAACATGAAAGATAACTATCTTTAAATCAGAAACATGTATTTTAGTATATAAAATGTTTATTTCCAAGAAACAATGGTTATGAATTTAAGACATATTATTTTATGTGAAAAACCAAACAATCTAATATTTTTTGTGTACCATTTATCATCACATGTTCAAAAGTGTATCTATTTGTCCATACATGTCATTTAAAAATTTGATATATTCATATTCTAAAGTTTAACATGCTAACCATGTACTTTTTAGATTAATATTTTCATTTAATGTAGGATTCACTTTATCTATTAATATAAATAGTAATTGAAAAAAAAATATCTCTCATGATAACTTATGGAATAAGAAGTTAACTATTCAAAGTGGTACGTTACACTTTGAATAAGATATATTTAATTATTGAACGTTATATAGGATACTTTGAATAAGAGGCATTCATTTATTCATAGTGGTATGAGACACCTTGAATAAGAGACATTTAATTATTCAAAGTGATATGGGACACCTTGAATAAGAGACATTTAATAAATCAAAGTGGTATGGGACAATTTATTTAATGGCATATTAGACACATGAGGAATGAATAAGACTAATTATGTGATGGGTGAGGCCTGATATAGCCTCTTGATGCATCGTTTGGTCTCATGAGAAAAAATAGGTCATGGAACAAAACCCAATATCCCTTTATATTTGTATTATAATATCTTATAATGTTGAAATTATAGTGTCGAGGAACCATCCATTCCACTTCATAACACAAAATATGGCCATAAAAATATTTTGAAAAAGTTTAGAGAGTCATAACATTGAATGCACAATAACTCACCTCTCCTTTATCTATTTAATTGAGACCCATGTAATGATCCTAAGGACATGGAATTCTTGAAAACATTCCTCTAAAATGATATTAAATATAATATGTCTGTTCTAGTCAATTCCAATTCAATCAGAGTAACCCAAATTATATATAAAAATTACCCAATAAAATAAAGTTTCCAAACAATGTCCCTGAAAAAACATAGTTTTAAATTTTCACTCTTATTCAAGTAATGGATGACTTATATAACATAATATTTTATTATGGTATTTTTTTCATTATTCATGAGTTTACAATTTTATCTTATTACATCATTATTAATATGAAGAATATTTTAGTTATGTTATTAACCATATATTATATAAAATTTATGCATAGTCCAATATATATTGATTATATAATTAGTGGTGTTGAATTGATTTATTTATGTGATGAATAAAAATAATCCAAAATGAAATGAACCATGAAATATAATAGAAATAAAATAATAAATGTGGTATGATAATGAACATTTCTATTGGTTATTTGATCTGTTGGATAATAAAATAATTATAAACTGTAGGTGAAAACACCTTAAATGATGACATGGATTGTGATGAATCATTCCACCTAACATATAATGTATCTCCTAGAATTTTTTTTGTTTAGATCTATACTTGAATGACCTCCACTTATATGGGAGATAATGTTTTCACATAAGGATTACTCACACACATGTAAAGGGAAAAAATGATTTGTTGAGGTGTTTATAGAATTGAAGATGTGGGAATTTATTCTTTTTTTATAATGATAAGAGAGTATGAAGTGAAAGTAATCATCTAACTTAAAAATATAAAGAGTAAATAATCAATTAATTTATATATGTCTTGTCTAGGTTCATGACCACCCACACACATTAAAAAAATATACAATTGTAATGTAAAAAGAATTCACTTCTGTTCATTCTTTAATTAGAATAAACTCATAAAAATAAAGAAATTATAAATATAATTAGTAAATTAATTTAATTTAACTTAATTTCATACAAACCATCCAAAAAATTTCCATCTTCCAAAATTTTAATCAAATTAAAAGAATAAATTATATTTAAAATTAATAAAGAACATATGTTTACATGGAGGAAAAAATATGTACCCATCCAAAGTACTTGAAAATACACTTATATTATGTATTCAAATTTTATTGAACCTATACATCATGTAACATAAATACAAGAAGGGAAATGAAAAAAAATGACACTCAACTACATAGTCTTTAAGTGAGTTACCAAACATGTAGTGTGAAAAACCATGTGTCATCCTGTCCTGATGAATACATGATTTACATTTAATGTATTCCTCATGTAATTTATCCGGATGATCAAAATTTATTATATATAATCTTATTATAATTAACACAGGTACAAAAAATTTATGAATATGCTCAAACCATGTAGTTTTGTGTGAACCTCTAGGTCACATTCTTTGTGGGATTAGGTAGTACTTCATAAAGTCTATGGTTAGTGACTAGAAACATTCCATGGAACCCATATAAAAATAATTTAAAATCAAAAATGATAGTGACCACATAAAAAAATTTTGTGATATAATCCCTTTATTATTATATCTCTAATCAAATAGGTTTCATGCCAGTGTTATCTAGGTATATTCTCAATGTACATTTATATCAATTTATAACTTGTTGATAGAAGATATGGTTTCCAAAATAGTATAATATAAACTATTAGATAAATAAAAAATTATTAAAACTATTTTTCAATGATTAATAGGTAAGAAATATGAAATAGTGTAAAAATTGTGATGATAAACACTGTATTAAATGGAATACCTTACAATAAAGTGTATTTAAAACATATTCAAACACCATCAATTAGGTTTGATAAAGATCACCAAGTGTTTAAAAAATTAGTCACCTCTTTTTAGTGTATCCATGTGATAAACTAAATCATAATATATTTATATAGGATCAATTATATCTACATTGAATGATAGTGCTCAAAATAAAAAGGATAAAAATAAAGAGAGCATATAGTGGTGAGGAGTTTCATCTAATCATCATGGAAGCACTATATACAAAACCATTGTATGGATATATAATTTATAGTACTTCAAGATTCCCATTGGGATGTTTCATTTACTCATGAATTTATAATTCATGGTTAAATGACACTTCATCTATCTCAGGCATCCCATGCATGAATAACACACTTCAAATCCATTAAACCATTTAAAAGAGATAAATTAATGATAAATTTATTTTATTTAAAACCATTTTTAAAATAATGCATATAATATTAATTTTCTTATTAAATTATAGGATTTTTCAAGGATGAAATATTATTTTATGTATTCATCTTGACATATCTATCAGCAGATATAACTTATATATGTTGTATCATAGTCTGCATCAAATTAACGTGAATTCATGAAAAATAAATCCTTAAATCTCAATATTTCACTAAAGTCCACAATGATTTGTTTAATTTCAGATTATTATGTGTCAAATTAAATATATTTTGAAATCTTATCCAAACATCATTTTAGATATTTTTCATAACTCATTCGGAAAACCATCATCAACTTCATATTATATCAGATAATATGAAATGACATGTGCAAATCCATCCAAAACTATTTTGGATTAACTCTAATAAAATTTTATTATAGCTCTATTAGTCAAAAAAATCCCAAATAAGTTAACCAAAAAAGTGTGATACCTTGAGACTATATTGTTTTGAAAAAAATATATGAATATATGGATCCATAAATTTAAGAAATGAGTGGCCTCTAGAAAATCATTAATGATACTCAATTTACAAAGGAATATAGCATTATATCAATCAAATAAATGTATATATATACATTTTTTCATAAGTATACATTATATGAAAACATATATTAACATAGTTTCTATTTTCTAGGAAATCATGTTACCATAAGACATGGATAGTGTCAATTGCATAATGTTGGCTCATCTATTATGGATTATTGGAGTATAGGTTGATCTGATCGATGATTATACCACATGTCCCTTTATCTTAAAAATATTAAATATCTAGGTGTGTCCACACACTCCCACAGTCTATCCCAATCAAGATAGATGATGTTACACTCATCATAATATTGGAGAAGTCCAATCTTTGTTAAGATCCGATAGAAGAAATGATCAAAAACATACACTACCAACCCTATATTATCTAAGTCAATATGTATTATTGTGTATGTTTGGTATCAATGTATAAAGGTGTTCATGATTGGTATCTCCCCAAGCACAAGTAATGGGTACTCAAATATTATACATACACCCCAATTATACCAAACAAATCAATATGACAGACCATGTGGTATACTTAGTAGGTTATCCAACGAACACAATGAATATTATTCTTTATATTATGCCTCATGATAATGTTTTTTATCAGTACACAAGAATATATGTCATGATAACCATAAAATTTCTTCAATAACCCATAACACTCAAGGATGAACTTTAGTTAAGGATAAACACAATGTCATACTTTGGGTGGTCAATAAGCTTTTCATTTCATGAAATATATATTAGTATATGAAATTAAAAAATGACCATTAAATAATGATAAATTGGAGATTTAGTTTTAATGTGACACATTTCATATTATCAAAACCTTTTATAAATATTTGACAAACCAAATAAAATCACTTGTCTATCATTTTATATTTGAAATGTTTCCTAATCAAATTTTTGTTTGTTTTTTATTTTATGTTTTTAACTCATTACATCATATAAAATTCCCATAAAATATATACTTTACCATATAATAAAACCCCACAATTGAAATCATTAGTGAGAAACATATTTGATTCAATAAAGATTGAATAATAGTGAGACTTAGGAATCTATTTTATAATTGATGATCTACTTGAACATATTCAAACCTATAGCATTTCAATATAAAATTTATGAATTCAACTTATGTTTTCTAATTATAACATTTTACATTCATCATAATCATCATTTGAACACTATTCTATAGAAATATTTACTTGAAATAATGTAACTACTTACATTATTGTTTAACAATATTTATTAAACAACTTTTAGGATAAAATAAAATTCCCTTTGTTATAGCAACTAATATTACACAATATATTTTTTATAACAATACCCTCAACCTATTTTGTGATATTACATGAAATTACATTAATTTAAAACTGTTGTATCGGTTAATTTTGTTATATTGAAGTTTTATATATCCCAAAATTATCCTACTAGATTTATAGACACTATATTACATTCAGAATAAATTTTTATGATACAGAAACTACTTTGTTTTAAGGAAATAAAAATTATTTCCTTTGAGAGGGACATTTAATAAATCAATATTTTTTTCCATATCATATGTTTTTTTCTATTTTTTTAATCATTTTAGTTTGAAAATATTAATTTCATAAAATATAGCACCGATGATTGGAATGAACACATTCCATGTAATTTTAACAATAATCTTGATATAAGCATTGTCCAGGTTAATCAATTTTATCTATATTTTCTTCTATAAACATGTTATTGAACCCGATGAATCCTAATCTATGTTTATACAATTTATCATCTCTTTTTGTTCTTAATAACAGTTTTTATTAAACATGTGTTATTAAAACATAATATAAATGAGAATAATATATACATGTTTTTGTAAGATTACTTTTAACTAGATAGATTCGATTATATTTAATACAATGATGTAACAACCCTTTTCTTCACCACTAGAATATAGACTACAAGATTAATAAATTCTCTCTTTTATTTTGAACTCTGATATATTTCTTATCGTTTTTACAATATATAATCATTATCACACACCTTTAAAAATATAATAATTAATTTTAAATACATCCATACCTGACATGGACATTCCACGGAGTTTCAAAAATTCCATCAGGTGTTTTGGATAAAACCATCTTGTTGAATTGTTATTCATCCTTATGGATAACCACAGGTTTCAATGTCCCTTACCAGCTTTAGGAAGAATCATTATTGAACATAAAAACAAATTAATCTTCTTCCCATTTCATATTTTTCTCACTTTTTCTTCCTATAAATTACATTAAAGCCAATAAAACATAATCCTACTTTTTTTATTCCAAAATTTGTGAGAATATTATGTCATATTTTCTTGAATTCAATAATTGTTTTAGAACACTTCACCAAATTACAATTGTATGAATTTAAATATTCTATAAGTCATTTTATACACCGTTTAAAAGTTTTATAGCATAAAAAATATCATCAATATTTGTATTGAAAAAAATATCATTTTATTAGAAAAAATTATTTATATATTATCTTATGAAGAGAATGAGATATAAATACACATCTTAGGACATGGTTATCCAAGTTTGCAAAATCCCAGTCATTAATGAAGCAACCCCTTTTCTACATTATATAAAATAAAAAATCATGTTTCAATTCTTTTCATCCTCTATCCTTATTTATATTTACCACTCCTTTTAAAAAATAAAGATGATATCATATAACTTTCAGAATAATATAATTGATTTATATTACTAATGATGTTTTTTGGGAACCTATACTTTCACCATATATATTTCGTCATATTAAATATAATTTGGAATACGTAGTCATATTGAGTAGATGAGTCGAGACATAGATTATATTTTGAGAATTAAATTAATTAATCTATTAATCAATATGTATCTAGATAGACTTTTTTTAATGATTATGATACTTGAATAGTCATGAAGGAATAGTTTTGGAGATATATAATTTTCTATAAAAATATTTCTTAAATAACCAATCTTGATTAGGATTTTTATTAGTTAATCAGTATTATGAAATTATTGTATTAATATTCTCATTATGAATGTTTAATGAAGATGTTTTTATTGATGATGATGATGATGATATCTAAAAAAATAATTTGTCATATGAGTATCATATATTATTAACAATTTAATAAGTAAATTTATCCAATGGTATCCCACTAAAATGATGACCCCTTTAGTGTATCATATATATTAGTAATAATAGATCTATATTCCACTTTTAAATGAATCCTATTTGGAATTACTATCACAACATAGATATTTAATAAGGGAATTATCCAAATTAAATCATATATGAATCTTGTATATCATAGAGGGAAAATATTTTTTCAAATCCATATTTTAGATAAAATGAACTATATTCCTTCATTATCCTAATATAATTACAGACTCTAGGTATTGTGACCAAAATAAAAATCTGGAAAATATCTAAACAAAGTAAATTTCAAGGGGACTGAACATTGACATGACTATTCATGAGACATTCCATTGGTACCTATCCTTACATTCTTTACAAAATAAAATCCAAGGGAACCAAAATAGTGTATGATCTATGCTATTGGATGATTGTGGTCTTGACAACTTCTACTTTGGAAAGAATATCACACTTAGTATTTAAATGGAATTATTGTTTAACCATTTAATATCAAGTTATTCTACTTTTTGTATGCATTCTTATAGAAATATATTTTGGAATACTAGTTCGTTGTGAAAAAATTGAATTTTCAAACCATATTAATGAGTAAATATTTACCCAAAAAACAAGTTTTAGTTACTCAAAAAAAAAATAAAAGTCAATATATTAATACATATATGAATACATCATATGCATAAGGTATATGAAAACTTAATTTAAAGGTCAATAGTTATGTGATATTGTCAATATCTTCATGAGAAATCCTAGAGTTATAGATATCCAACCCCTTTATCTTTTCTAATTAAGGAATAAGCCTCCAGGTAGTTAGGTTATCCGGCCCCAAGTGCCTCTACCCAGGGACCATTTCTTTAAAATAGAATCCAATTAATCATAAATTTGAAAAAAAATTATAAAATATATTGAACTACTAAATTAAATTTTCCAACTTCAATTGAATACTAAAGACATGGTATATAAAAAACAAATTTAATTTTCATACCTAACATGTAATGCAAGGATCAATTTAGAAGTTATTTTAAAATTAAACAAATGGAAATACAATATTAACATTTCATAAAATAAATTAATTATTAATATAACATGGAATAAACGTTAAATTGATGAACAATTAAATTATTGAAATAGGGTATAAAAATTTATATACTATTAATAAATAGAATATAAATACAAACTAATTTATAATATCTACATTATCATTATGTACATTCCCTAATTTTAAATATAAATTTTTTTTACTCATCTTAGTATTAAATATTTTATATTCATCATTTAATATCATTTATATTTGAATTATAGGACATTATTTATAATAGAAACTATTTATAATCAATTTTTTATGGAAACATTTAACATAATCATTATATATCAGTTATTTATAATAATTTAAACCTTGATCAAATAATTAATGAAAACACATTTTATTTTCTTAAATAATATCAAAATAAGGTTCCATTTTATTTTGAATAATAAAATGAATCATAATGTAAATATTAACATCTTATATTTTGTCATTGTTTCATAATTTCTAACCCTTTATAAATTATCAATTATGATTTCTATATAAACACATTAATTTATATATAATAATTCATCCCATAAAATGAGTCAAAAATATTTTTCAAATATTAACATTAAATATTGGGTAAAGAATGTTTCATACTTTTTTTAATTAAAATGAATTTATATTTATTTTTTAAATT
The DNA here is from genome assembly GCA_963277665.1 of Viscum album. Lineage (NCBI taxonomy): Eukaryota > Viridiplantae > Streptophyta > Magnoliopsida > Santalales > Viscaceae > Viscum > Viscum album. The sequence continues at coordinate 295,713,412 of OY728139.1, forward strand.
ACATATAAATTAAATAATCCCAAAATAAATTTTAATATTATTGAAAACACTTTTTAAACCATTAAAACCATTTATGTTTTTAGAAATAATTTTTTAGAACTATTTATGTTAACCCATAAAATGAAACATATTCATCATGAGGGTATACAAATTCTACCCATACATAGAAAACTTATGTGAGGGTATATAGGCCTGACCATTACATAATGCAAAATATATAAAAGAACTGACCTATTACCATGACGTGAACCCTTCACGTATAGATAATAATAAAATTACCCTTTTGTGAACTCCTTTAAGTAATGATGAACCACTTCATGTTAGGGTATATAGGTGAAGAACATTAAGAAATAATTTAAAATAATGAAATACCTTTAGATAAGAAATATATATATATGTAATAACTCAAAAAAAAAATTAAACTCTTCACATATAGGTTGTTTTGGATGAACATTATACATTGTTTTTCTAAATAAGGGAATTCATATTCAATTGAAATATTCATAAAATGAAAAATGGTTATCATTTTTTAATTTTCTTCATTTTCCATGAATTATTGGATATAATTGATGCATGGAAACCCTCTAATTAAACGTAAGTGTGTCAAATGATTATAATAACAATTAATAGCTAAATTCTAAGTGATTATAACCCTTTTACAAGGATTTCCACGCATGAAATTTGAAATAAAATAAAAAAATTCATAAAGATAATATTTTTAATTTCATACCTTACACTAATTTTCAACTTCAACATATTTGGAAAAAAAGAATTTTTTATAAAGATCACCAAGGGAAAAAAATACATCCTCTATCTATATGGGGATCACATGATAATTTTAACAATCTGACAATCAAAGGGGATGCATTCAAACTCGACCACAAGCTAGTGCCCCAATAAAAAAAGAGTGAAGAGATATTTTAGTGATGGAGAGTTCTATCCATGAATTATAAAGCCTATACACACACAACCATTATATGGAAATAATATTTGTTATCCTCATGGAAAATAATTATTCTTTTTCATTTTATGGTGCATTTATAAAAAAGGATTAAATGGTGTTGTGCCAATATCATTCATCCCATTCGTGAATAATAAAATAGTGATCTATTAAACCTTATATGACATATTAATAAATGAGATCTATAAGTGAGTCTGAACAATTTAAATAATAACACACTTAATATTTAATTTATCATTATATTAAAGTCATGTTCATTCATGAAATATTATTTCATGAATTAATATTGATATATTTATCTTAATATATATCTCATTTAGGTATTATGAAAGTATGCATCACACACATATGGGTTTAAGTCATATATCTTCTACAAGAACTCCAAATCCATAGACTTAATAATGATGTTAAATTTACCTAAAAGGGTATGAGATATCAACTTCCACTAACACTAGAAGCAAAATATCTTCTCCTGAATTTTTTATTAATTTCATATTAGTGATCAATCAACCAATATACAAAACTTCACCAAAAAATATTTAATTTATTTATGGTAATACATAAAAACACAAAAAAAACATGGCATACATTAATAATAAATATAATGAATATGAGCTTTTACACATGTACACTTGTAAGAATATCCAATGTAACATATAAATATGTATTTATTATGGGTGGTTATAGTTTTAATAATATAATTTTTTGATATTACCATGGATTAACATCATGAGATGAAGTTTAAATGCCTTTTGGGGAATCTACCCATGATGAAATTTATAATTTTGTCCAGTAAAATGATATAATAAGAAAATAAAACATATATTTAAAAAAAATATTGGTAGGAGGTAGGTCTCATGATTAGTAGAAATCATATATCCCTATTTGCATGATTAGATCATACTGTGTAGAGTGATGCAGTGAAAGGGGCCACATGGTTTGATGAAATCATGCACCATTGGATACGCACCCATTCATTTACTATATAATTTTAAATAGAGGAAAACTACATAGTTGACACTTGGTTTATCTAACCATGCCCCATGACCATGTAAGAAGGTGTGCCTATGTAGTGAACCATTATTATTTGGCACACTGTTTATCCACGCATGCATTCAAAAATGTGTAACCATTTTATAATGGTTAAATTACCCTTTTTACCTTAATGTGTTTCTGTGGTTAATCCCTTTTAACCTTTTATCTTATTTATCTAGTTGTGGATTCCCCATATATCTCTTTTGAAACATCCAACCATGCATAATATGATTTATGATATATTCTCCATAAAAACTCCAATAAATACACTATTAGTCTTATTGGACAGCCACTTGTAAGCTCTCTTTTCTTATTGTTCATTTCATTGTTTCTCTTCCACTCGATAGAGTTAATTTGGTATGATATCTTATGCCATATTTTTAAGGAGTTTCTATTTTTTCTAGACTTATTATTTTCTTTCCAGATTAGTGGCTCAAAGTGGATGTGGTGTCGATAACCAATATGAGGTTGGTGGTATCATGATTTCCCCTCAAATTATTGGTGGTTATATATATTCCATTGTTTCATGCTCTGTGATTCTTGTTAAATTTGTCGATTCTGAAACTAAATGGCGAGTCTTGACCAATATTACCCCTAAGACCTATTTTATTATCATTGAAGATAAATGATCTTGAATTCAAAAAACCCACTAGGAATGTTCTTGTGATGCCCTGAACATATTTATATTTGTAAGAATAATAATTTGTTATTTATTATGATTATTGGTATTATGATTTTTTTTTTGCAAGAAAAATGATTCTAGAATGAATTAAGACAAATTTTTATTCAATTGAAATACTAATACATTACATGGATGAAAGGGAATACAATTACTCCAGGAAACTCATTTAACAACCTAAAAAAATCAAATAAAAGGCCACCCAACATAAAAAAAAAGACCGATCGTGTATCCCTCATCCCTTGAATCCACTAAAACAAATAAATTAATAGTTATAAGAATATAAATTATACATAGAGTCAATGGAATGTAGAGAACTACTCTTGTAAGATCAAATGGATTTGGATGTTAGGAACACCCTAACTAGGTATTTATATGACCTTTTTAACCGTTAAAGATAATTTTGAATGTTACCTATCTTTATAGCCATTGGGGTTCAAAATCAAGTGACCGTTGGTATTTTTTAAAACCTTCAAAAAGTCATTAAGTATTTATTTATTTTAAATGTTTTAAATATTTTAAAAGTTAAATGATGTCATGGTTTTACTTGAAGTTGTATTGTATATTTGGATTTTGAAATTATAATGTTTAAAAACTGAAAATGAAATCAAACATGTCAATATAATGAAATTTAGAATTTTTTTGACTATGAGAATGAATGGTTAATATGTATATACTATTATTAACTATTTATGTTTAATAAATTTTTGGTAAATATTTGGGTGAGTAGCGCACAATTCGACTGAGGGTAACCTTGATGGGAAATCCCTCAATGTCTATGTGGGCATATCACATAGGCAACAGAAGTCAGGTTGAGAGTAAACCCTAGGGAAGTGCATGCATGGTGCATGCTGAGTCGTGCATAGGCCAACCCATGCATGGTGTGGGATAAGCATAGATGATTTTGTGTATAAGGCATGTTATTGTTCTTGTGTAGTGGTTAGGACAATTCCCACATAGAGCCCCATGTATATGATCCCTTGTTTGTATGTGTGTGTTATTGGCATTTGGACCGTACACTAAGTTTTATAAGGTGGTCTAGAAATCCTACCCATTTTGATGTGGGATGACAATTTTTCTTGGAGATGTAATCAAGGCCATCTGATCTCACCACACGAGATCTCTTCCATCCATTCTGATTCTCGATCGAATCCCCACCATCACATCTTATTTACATAGTTTTACTCTTCCTTTCGATCTTGATGCATTATATATCTACCAAACAATATTTTTAAAACTTGTGGTTCCTCTGTGGTCATCGGATGAATCCCTAATATAATCTTGTTCATTAATCTCTTTTTAAAATGTGTGGAGCCACCATATCCATCCGATCGGACTGAGATGATTGCTACCCTCTATTTATTTTCCCTTATTCCTTTATTATTCTTCTTCCTCATGTTGCACCAATCGATTCTGCACCCCTCCTCCTCCACTATTTCATCCTCATCCTGTGAGTCCTTCTATCACTCTACATGTACTAGTTGTCTAGTTTATTTTTTCCACAAGTCTGTATGGGTGAATTAATTTAATGAAAACCCTAATCGTTTCCTATGCATATTTCCTATAATATATATATATATATAATAAAACAACCAATTTATTTAGGGTTAACTTTGATTAATGTTTTTTTCCTATCAGAAATAGTGATATTCGAGTTAATTTGAGTTTCTTAGTTTATATTTCTTGTTTAAACCATAGTATATATATATATATATATACGTATTTTATATAAACCCATCTTTTACACATAACCCTATGGGTTTTCTTCTCCTCAACCTTCCATTGACCTCTACTCAGCTCAAATTCACTATGGAAGATAGGTGAGGGTTAATTTAGCATTATTTTGTATATAAAAAACTCTTATATATACATATGGGTAAATACAAGTTTATACAACTTCAAATCCTAATGTGTTTGGTGTTTTTCAAGTGATCATTATGAGTATTTAATTTACGTTTTGAATTCATATAATACTTTTAATTTTTTTCTAATAGTTTTTTTGAGATTTCAAACTGATACATATATATGTATATATGGTTATATATATATATAGATTTTAATCCTAATATGATTTATGTTTTCATGTAATTTTTGTAGTGATTAACTAATGTGTTTATGTATATGATACTTATAAGGATTTATGAATTTGTTTTTGTTATGTAAATCCCATATCTTCCCATTGTATATATACATTTGTATACAACACTTAATTCAAATCTCCTTTGGGTTTTCTAAGTGTTGATTATTAGTATGTCATTGATGTTTATAATGCATATAACACTTATAAGGGTTTTCTAAGTGGTATTTTTTTGGAGTTTTCTAAACTCATATGTTTATATATAGGGTTATGTATAAATGGAATACTCAACCAATTTTATGTTTTTAAAGGATGAACAATTTTTTTAAAAGGGGGTATTCCTACCTGCATATTTTACAAAAAGATTATTTTGATTCTACATTAATTTAGAAAAAACTGATATATATATATATATATTTATATATATATAAGTAGGTAAAATTTCATAAATATATGAAAATCATGTTTTCATTTAAATAAGTTTTAATGGTATTATCTTTACAATGATTTTATTTTTTGAAAGTTGTACAATTAATTAGATCAAAAATAAAATTTATGTTTAGGTATAAATATATATGTATAAACATATTTATACTCACCATTTTACATGTTTTACATTTGTTAGTCAATATATGAATTTAATGATTTTGATTACATGTACAAATCGTATGTGTTATCATGGATACAACCTCATAATGGAAAAAAATAAAAAACATAGTTTTGTTATTGTGTGTCCAATATTTAAAAAGGGATTATAACCATTTTATCATTACATGCATACATCCCAATTTATAATTTTTGGAGAAAAGGATGGAATTATCTTTTTATAAATACATATATATATATATATATATACACACTGAAACACATATAGTGATGTGTGTTTAATAATTTATTCATCAATATCTCACATGAAACAAATTCTTTACATTCATAAATTTATTATTTTAATTCATGATGAATCTACCACAGTGAATATTATTAGTTGTTAAAGTTTATGATTTAATTTGTTTGACCCTCCAATTTATCAGTGTATGTTAAACATGAAAGATAACTATCTTAAAATTAGAAACATGTATTTTAGTATATAAAATGTTTATTTCTAAGAAACAATGGTTATGAATTTAAGACATATTATTTTATGTGAAAAACCAAACAATCTAATATTTTTTGTGCACCATTTATCATCACATGTTAAAAAGTGTATCTATTTGTCCATACATGTCATTTATAAATTTTATATATTCATAGTCTAAAGTTTAACATACAAAACATGTAGTGTTTAGATTAATATTTTCATTTAATGTAGGATTCACATTATTTATTAATATAAATAGTAATTGCAAAAAACGATATCTCTCATGATAACTTATGGAATAAGAATTTAACTATTCAAAGTGGTATGTTACACTTTGAATAAGACACATTTAATTATTGAATGTTATATAGGATTCTTTGAATATGAGGCATTTATTTATTCATAGTGGTATGATACACTTTGAATAAGAGATATTTATTTATTCAAAGTGATATGGGACACCTTGAATAAGAGAAATTTAATAAATCAAAGTGGTATGGGACAATTTATTTAATGGAATATTAGACACAAGAGGAATGAATAAGACTTAGTATGTGATGGGTGAGGCATGCTATAGCCTTTTGATGCATCGTTTGGTCTCATGAGACAATCTAGGTCATGGAACAAGGCCTTGACATATTGAATATATATGGTCTTGACATGAGGCCTTGATAGTATGTCTATGATTTTCCTTAATTACTCATTCCCTCATTATGTGATTAGTATTTTACCAACCATGTGATTATTCGACTTGTAGAATATCCTTGGTTAATAATCTTTTACATATGATGATGGTAATAAATTCACATGGCATAATGATGTAAGTACTTAGCGAATCATTTTTAAAGAATGTTTAGCATCTATTTTATGAATATTAATAAGGATGTTAGGAATTCATTGGTCATTTCATAAATTGTGTTCTACGTGATAAGTGATTTATGATGTTGTTTAGTGTTCAATTCTATGATAGTATTATTTAATGTGATAATTTGTACCTGTACCCTTTCGTGCCACCCTTAATTGAGTTTGATCAACTCCTAACTTATATGCAACATTCCAGGAATGTTAGTACATGCATGCATATTTTGAAATTTGTTTTATTCATAGCATTTAAATAAATATATAAATTTGTTTGTATGATATTTCCTTAAAAATTATTTCAATTAATCTTTGAATTTTTTTGATGATGTACTACAAGAAATTTTGTTTCCTTTTATGAATTTTATTTATGTTTGTATAATTATTTTAAAGGGATGTTTAAAAAAAAGTATTATTTACTTTCAAATCCCCTTACTGGGCTTTCTTGTTCTCACCCTATGTTTCTAATTTTATTTTTATAATATTAGTAGACATTTTATCTTTGAGTTATTTTTTGTGGGGGATGTAATATGGAGTTTATCTCATACAGTTTTGAAGGAAAGTATCAATAGAATCTTGTTTTCCAGAACCTTGACTGGGAAGATCCTTTGTGATGAGATTTGATGTGTAATTTTATCAACATATTTTTATATAAAAAAACTTCACACCATGTTGTGGGATCTAGATCTAGATTTATAGGGATGGGTCGTTATAGTTTGTATCAGAGAAATGGTTTAGAAAAGTTTGGACAATTATAACAAAACAAAAAATTTAGCTATGTTTGCTGATTAGAAATTTTTACTAAAATTTTAAGATAGAAGACGATAGAAAACCAACCAATCTAGTGTCTCTTCCAACTAAGATACAAGAAACCAGAATTTTCAAATCATATATGTATGAATATGAGTCCTTTGGAAACATTCTGTTGACCTGAAAATATCATTACCACGTATCTAACACTCATAGAATACTGTAATTCCATAGAGGATCAGGCTTTGTTAATTTCTTCATGGTGCTTGCTCAACTCCCATTCTATACATGTAGGGGAATGTACATTGAGGGTGTATTTAAAAAATTTACCCTTTCTAAAGGTTTTTTATTTATGGGGGGATTTCCAAGAAGCTACAAGATAATGTGACATTCACATAGCATACATATGTCAAATCATGTCCTATAGTTTATATTGTCAAACTAGACACATTGAAATTCTTGAGTTTGAGCCTTTTTTTGTTTTATTGAAATCATGTTCATGAATATGTCTCCCATATTTAAACCGTGTCATACTGTTCTCTCGATTTACCATAGTTGTGCACATGAGTTTGGCCCAAGTTTCTCATGATGCATTTGGGCTAAGGAAATCGAGGAATTTAAAACTATACTAGGGATTTGTTTAACCAAAAGGAACTTGGAAAATCACTAACATTGGTGGAAATGGTGAAGGTATAAATTAATTATTTTCCAATTCCTCCTATAAATTAATAATACTTATGATGTTTATGTTGGGACATCAAGGTGGAAGCCATAAGGTCAATGATATAAGACTATAAGAGTATGATTGAATTGTGAGAACACAATTATTTTGAGGGGATAATTATGTGATGCCCCAGACAAATTTATATTCTAATAAAAATAATTTGTTTTTTAATAGGATTAGTGTTATTATTAATGTTTTTTTCCTTCAAAAAATACATATAGAATGAATTAAGACACGTTTTTATTCAATAATATCACCGATACATTATATAAAAGAAATGGATTAAAATTACTCAGGGAAACTCATTACAAGACCTAAAAGAACAAATGGAAGACCACCAAACATAAAAAAACAACGATTATGTATCCCCCATATTTTGAATCCACCAAAATAAAGAAATATATTTTGAAGAGAATAGAAATGATACAGAGAGTCAACAGAATGTAGAGAACCATTCTTATAAGCCTAAATAATTTATGATATTAGGAACACACTAAATAGGTATTTATAAAATCTTTTTAACTATTGAAGATAATTATGATTGTTACATATTCTTATAGCTGTTGGGGTTCTAAATAACATGACTTAATTTTTTTATAAATCCTTTATAATTTCATTAAGTATTTCAAATTTTTTAAAATGTTTTAAATATATTAATAGTTAATTATGACATGGTTTTACATGAAGTTGTATTTTATACTTGGATATTGAAATTTTACTGTTTTCAAACACAAATGAATGTGAACATATGAAAATAATGACATTTAGAATTTTTTTTAACTATGAGAAATAATGATTAATATGAATATTATGTTTTTTAGCTATTTGTGTTTAATAATGTTTTACTAAAAATTTGGGTAAGTACCCCACAATTCGACCAAGGGAAGCCTTGAAGGCCAAGCCATCAAGGTCTGAGTGGGAATCTCACATATGCAACTGAATTCAGGCCGAGAGAGAACCCTTAGGCAGCGCATTCATGGTGCATGCTGAGTTTCTCAAGGCCCAAGCCATGCATGGTGTGGGTTAAGCATGCACAAGACCGTGTATAAGGCCCACTAGATCACAAATGTAGGTTTTAGGCCAAGGCTCTTTTGGATCCCTATGTGTAGGATCCCCCATGTGTATGTGTGTGTTATTGGATTATGGCTGGTATACCGAGTATCATAAGGCATTCAAAAAACCCTATCTATTTTGATGTGGGGCCACAATTTTTCTGGGAGATGTAATCTAGGTCTTCTGATCTCACTGTGTGAGATCTTAGCTATCTACGTCGCTTCCCAAGAGAATCCCACCACCACATATTATTATCATGTTCTTCATCAAACATTTGATCAATATGTGTTATATCTCAATCACACAACCTATTTAAAACTCTCAGATCCTCTATGGTGGTCTGATGAATTCGTGATCTAATATCATCAGTTACTCTCTTTTTAAAACAAGAGGAGCCACCATATCCATCTAATCAGACTGAGACAATGACAACCTCCATTTATTTTCTCTTATTTATTTTTTCTTCTTCCTTGCACCACCAGTTGACATCACACCCCTCCTCCACTATTTCTTACTCATCTTGTGAGTCCTTCTATCAATCTTTATGAACTAGTCATCTAGTTTTGTTTTTTCACAACTCTACATGGGTGAATTAATTTAATGCAAACCCATAACATTTACCATAAAAGTTTCTCATAATATATATATATATATATAACATAAGATTTATTTAGGGTTGATCTTGATTAAGGTTTTTGTTCCTGTCTAAAATAGTTATATTCATGTGGATTTCAGTTTCAAAGATTATATTTTATGTTAAAACTGTAGTATATAAAAATATATATAAATAGATTATATAAATTATTATTTCACACATAACCCTACTGGTTTACTTCTCCCCAACATTCCATCAACCTTTTTTCAGCTCAACCACACCCTTGAAGACATGTAATGGTTAATTTAGCCTTGTTTTTTTTATATAAAAAGACATATATACACTTATGTGCATATACAGTTTTATACGTCTTCAAATCCTAATATTTTTTGGGGTTTTCAAGTGATGATTATAGGTATTTAACTGATGTTTTGAATGTAAATAATACTTGTAATGTTTTTCTGAGAGTTTTTTTATAGATTTTCAAAACTCATATATATATATATATGTGGTTATATTTATATACATATTTTAATCCTTTTATGATTTGGGTTTTCATACAATTATTATTAATGATTAACTAATGTTTTCTATGTAGATGATACTTATAAGGATTTACTAAATATTTTTTGGCTATGTAAATCCCGTATATACACATTGTGTATAAACGGTTTTGGAAAACTCTTAATTCTAAACTACATTGGGTTTTCTAAATGATGGTTACCAGTATCTCATTAATGTTAATAATATAAAACATGAAATAGTTTTCTAAGTGATATTTTTTTATTATTAAAAACTCAAATATTTATATTCATGGTTCTATATAAATGTAATACACAACCTATTTTATGTTTTTAATGGTTGAACAATTATATTAACATTGGGTGTTTCCATACTTTCATAGTATACATGAGTATTATTTTGATTCTCCATTTATTTATGCAAAACCAATATATATATATATATATATTAAAAATCTAAAAAATATATGTCTATATTGTTTTCATTTGAATAATTTTTAGTCCTATTATATTTTCTATGATTTTTTATGAAAGTTATACAATTGATTAGATGAAAAATAAAATTAATGCTTAGGAAAAAAAATATATGTAGAAACATATCTATAGTCACCTTTTTACATGTTTTACATTTGTAAGTCAATCAATGAATTTAATGATTTTGATTACATGGCCTTATTGTATGTGTGATCATGGATACTAATTTATAATGGAAAATAGTAGCAAAACCCTGTTTTGTTATTGTGTGCCCAGAATTTTAAAAGGGGTCATAACCTTGTTATCATTACATGAATACATCCCAATTTATAATTTTAGGATAAATGGTTAGAATTATCTTTTTCTTAATTCATATTCATATATATGAATAAACACATATAGTGGAGTTTGTTTAATTATTTATGCATCGATCTCTCAGATGAAGTGAATTCATTACATTTATAAATATTATATTTTAATTCGTGATGAATCTGCCATGATAAATATAGTTAGTTGTTAATGTTTACGATTTAATTTGTTTGAAAATCCCATTTATCAGTGTATGGTAAACATATTAAATTAAAAAACATGTATTTTATTATATAAAATGTTTCTTTCCATGAAACAAGGGTTTTGAATTTAAGAGTTATTATTTTATGTGACGAACAAAACAATGTATTATTTTATGTGCACCAGTTATCATCACAAGTACAAAATTGTATCTGTTTGTTCGTGCATGTCATTGATAAATTTGATACAGCAATTGAAAAAATTATAACTAACAAACCATGCAGTTTTTAGCTTAATATTAAATGTTAATGTATGATTTAAATTTTTTATAAATATAGACTGTAATTTCAAAAAAAAAAACATTCCCTTATGAAAACATATAGATTAAAAACTATAACTATTCAAAGTGGTATGTGACACTTTTAATAGAAGAAATTTAATTATTCAAAGTGGCATGGAACACTTTGAATAAGATACATTTAATTATTGAAAATGGTATGAGATACCTTGAAAAAGAGTCATTTAATACATCAAATTGGTATCTGACACATTGATTTAAACACATATTAGACATATGAGGAATGCATAAGACTTATTTTGTAATGGGTGAGGCATATTAAATCCTCTTGATGCATCAGTAGGTCTTATGAGACAAACTAGTTCATGGCATAATGCCTTGATATATTTATAATGTCTGGTCTTGGCATGAGTCCTTGATATAATTTTTATGATTGTCCTTCATTATGCATTACCTCATTATGTTATTTGAATTTCACTATCCATGTAATTATTCGACTAGTCTAATATCCTTGGTTAAGAATCTTTTAAATATGATTATAGTAATTAATGAAATGTCATAATTATTTAAGTACATATCAAATCATTTATAAAAAAAGTTTAGAATATATTTTTAGAACGTTAATAAAAATGTTAGGAATTAATCATTCATTTCATGAGTTAAATGTTATCTAATAAGTGATTTATGATACTGTTTCTTGCGATATTATAAAAAAGTATTATTTGAAGTGTTAATTTGTACTTTCACCCTTACGTTGCACCTTAAATCTAGTTTGATCAACTCCCAACTTATATTCAACATTCCATGAATTTTTGTACAAGTTTTCATTTTTTGAAATTTATTTTATTCTTAGCATTAAAATAAATAAAAAAATTCTTGTCTGTGATATTTCCCTGAAAATTATTTCAACTAGCCATTAAAAAATGATTATCACGTACTACAAGAAATGTCTTTTCCTTTTAAGAAAATTTTTTATGTGTGTATAACTATTTTAAATTGAGGTTTATAAAAATGATTTTATTAATTAATTTTAAAAACCATTACTGGGAATTCTTGTTCTCACACTTTTTTTTTAATTATATTTTTATAGGATTTGTTGATTTTTTTAGCTTTGAGTTATTCTATGTGGTGGAATGAATATAGAGTTTATCTCATAATGTTTTCAAGAAAAATACCAGTTGTATCTAGTTTTCTAGAACCATGATCAGGAAGATCCTCTATGATGATATGTGATGTGTAATTTTATAAGAATATTTTTATAAAAAAAATTACACACCATGTTTTAGGTACCATCTCCGGACATCATGGGCCATAGCGTTACAGTTGCTAAATAATATTAAACCACTATGGGTGGCATTTTTGTATGACTATCCTTTAGAGGTATTTTCTTTACCCCTCTCCTTGGGATGTTAAATGAATAGATTAAGATATAATTAAAATGAATGAAGGGGAATGGAAGACCATGTCCCTAGTCCATTGGCTATGGTCCTTCTCACATGGCCTTGAAACAATTTTTTATATATCTGAATGCCCAACTATGAGAAATAAGAGGATACATGTGATGCTAGGACATAAATTCATATTCTTTATTTTGATCCACCTTATGAGGTGAGTTTAATTGCTTTAAAATATGAATGAAAGTTAAAATATGTGAACTTAAATGGTATGGTTAATCATTGGGCCTAAAATATTTCTTATTTTCATGCCAATAGTGAGAGGTGGGTTCATATTTAGGATCACCATAAATAGACTCTTCAAGGTTGATTAATTAAATTATTATAATGAAATGGTTATTTTAATGCATTGGGTGACACATGAGTTCTCATATGAACACTATGTAAGGACTCATTTTTCAGCTGGATTGCATGTAACCGTGTGATAATTGGATTCCTCTGTGGATTTTCAAGGAAGACCTCGTCGGGAAGACTATTATTATACAATGATTGATAGATGGAAACTTTATGTGGAATAACAAGACTGGAATCATAGGGATTATCATTGTATATGCCACTAGTGAACCAATAAGGGTTCATTTGAGGAATTCCTAGGGGTTGATTTTAAGATCATGGGTTCATATACACCTGGAAAGATACCTGTATTCCAAAATAATAATACCATGGATGACACCATGTATATTATAATATAAAAAACAATATAATTATTATATGATGTGACTTCTAGGAAAAAAATCTTGAATTCAATTGGATCATTAAAATTTATTAATGGACTTATTAGAAACTTATTTTTAGATATGATTCACATGGGATGCTTGTGATTCAATATTAGTTCCATGAAATTATAATAAATTAACTCATGACAGACTTATTACTCAGAGACATTCTAATTTAGGATAGAGAAAGTGGGAGAGGGTGGGTGTTCGCTGTAAACCTGAACCGGTGTGGGTTATTTATTACTAAAATTAGTTTATGGATTTTATTGTTATATAAACACTTTTTAATATATATTGTCATATACTATATGGAATTTGACACTATTGGTGGTGGGATAATGAGTTCATCTCACTGCCAATTTTGGACTCCATTTAGTACCCATGTAGAATTTGCAAATGTAAAAAGGTATAGAAGAAAGTTCCAAGTTATCAATAAATGATTTATTATAGCATGTGATTGGGGGAACTGAGGATAGAGTTATTTCTCATGAGTCTATGCAGAGAGAGTCATTTGGCCTTTTTTTATTTTGGTATACCTAAATATATGCATAACTATTTTCATGTATGCCTATATTTCATTTTGTTTCATCATTCCATGATTATCATTTTATATATTACATTGATGGATGTGATTACAGTAGGTTTTGGTTGCAGTGAAAGCATGTAATGGGAATTGGCCAACATTTATTTTTGTCATTTTTAATGATCAATCTGAGATCTGCAAGGTGATAAACGCAATGTGCAATATAATTGAATCGAGGAAGACATAAAACATGAATGACACCAAAACCAAATATAGGATTATTAAATATTATTTATAATTAATTTTAGTCAATTAGAGTTACCTTGATAAAATTATTTATCTTTTGAGGGATCTGGTAACAGAACTATGATGAAACGTCATTTCATAGTCGGAATCAAATGCATATTCCCTATAGCGGTGATCCACATATGTTCCATAAATCTGTAGACGTCGTCAAAGTAATATCCAACTGCTAGCACAAAAGATCATTGTGCTTGTGTCATATGCCTTTAATCACTATCATATTTTCTTCCAAAGAGTTCACCTTGATCTAGTGGAGGAATAATTCTATCCTTTCTTGGCATCAATCTTGTAGAAAAGTGATCTCAAGTGTTTGGGACAATTCTTCAATTTCGCTATGCACAACCCAAAAAAATAAAAAATATTATTGGAAAAATAACATAACTAGGTTTATTTATTTATAGGGTAAAAAAATATTGATTTCAAAAGTTCCCTTAATTAGTTTTGTAATAATAGAGAAACCCCCATTTCAAATAATAATAATATTATAATTATTTCAGGACATGTGCTTAACTAGGGAAATATAATTAAATATTATTTAATCAAATAATATTCAATTTTTATTATCTTCTAACCGGATATAAAATCTCAGTCCATCATTGCATCATAATATTTATCACACATTGAATAATTTCTATTTATTTATTAAATAAATGTAACTACATAATTTTCAAATAAATAAATAAATATTATATTCACTTATTATCAAGTAAATATTTATTATATATTCCACTCACATTATATTATCTCGAATAAATGGCGATGGAATAAAAGTGATCAGTAAAATATGAAAAATTATTAAACCGCATGAAGAAATAATACTTATTAAACTTGTTAAATAATGAAAAATAATATCTCATTTAATAGAGATTATGGATAGACATAGTGTGTGATCTTCTGGGCCTCTTTCTCAGTGGCATTAGGAGAAGCAGTTCAAAGTCCAATGTTAGCATATAGAAACACACCAAAACACCAATTGAGAAAGAAGTCAATTTCAAAAAGACATAATTCCTAAAATAGTTTATTACATTATAATTTCATCCCTTTATCACAATATCTACACCCAAGAAGGTTTCATGATAGTGTCATCGTCCTATGTGATCGACATATCTTTCTTTGAATTTATGGATAAAGAAATTACCTGTATAATACCATGGCCTTAGATTTATCATCATATATAATTTCCACCATGGGTCCTGAGATATTAAAGAACATATGGTATAAATCCATTCTATAATTATTCATTAATACAATATTATTCCTGACACATCCAACATATCCTGCCTCACCATGAAAATATTTCATCATGGTTTCCATCAATAGATAAAATTACATGACTCATTATACTCATTAATAATAATAATAAATTAAAATGACTAATACACAAGTTTGAACATAGGAACATCCAATGATATATATAAATGTGGATTTCCAATTGGTGGGTCATGTTCTCATAATATCCTACTTAATATTACCAAGGGCATGCACCCTGAGAAATTTCCTCAAAGTCCTATGAGTACACACCCATGGAATCCTATATCATTTCTATCCCTCAAATGATATCATATGATTATAAAAAATATATTTAAGAATAGCATTGTAGCACTTCTGATTTCCCATCATAGATGGTACTATTTTGGCCTTTTAGTGAGACAAATACTCTTAGGAAAAGATCACATACTATGTTAAAAAAATAGAAAACATGATTTGATATGGAATACAATGAATACATGTTATCCTAAATCACACAAAATTTTGTTCTTTGTAATCAACTCAAGTAAACTCACACTTTCACTTGATCCAACTACTAAAAACCATCATACTGGTAACTCTCATATGATAATGATGCTTCTACAGAGATATGTCTTTCGTCATGGGTTCTACCATGTTCACTTCCTGGGTTAATCTACTCATTTCACCTTCACCCATGTGATAAAAATACCTCAAGATGTTGTACTTCTAGATATGTGATTCGCGTATTGGTGTGACTTTTCTCTTTTAAAAAATCATCCACTATAGACTTATCATAATACAATGTGATATGATCTTTAATTCCATGTACCACTTCAATGCTCTTGGATAAAGTTATAAATACAAAAAGATTCATTACATGTATTAGAAGCCATTATATACAAAGAGTCTATAGTATAATTACAGACAACTGGATTCTTTGAACTCTTCCAGCTCACAGCTCCTCCCTATAGAGAAAAAACATATCCAGATTATGAATTCATATCATTCTGATCTGTCTAAAAACTAGCATCAGTATAATAAAAAATAACCAGTTCCTTGTCTCTTACATACACCAAGAGCATATCCTTTGTTGTTTTTAGATACCTAAGGATATCCTTAATATCAGTTTAATTTTGTTCTCCTCGATAATGTTTATATCTTCCTACCCTTCTCAATGCATAGGAAATATCAAGTCTTATACCTATAATTCTATACAAGATTGATCCTATTGCTTAAGTGTATAAGATATTTATTATTCACTCTTTTTCAAGTTTTTTTTAGGAGACATTTGATTAGAAATATGTGAAACAGGTGACACTGAAACCAATGCACTCTTTGATAATTACATAGTAAATATATTTTGTATCTTGTTAACTTGTGTACATTGAATTAGTCCAAGAAGCCTCTTAGACCAATCATATATGAACTTGATCCCTAGAATATAGGATACTTCACCAAAGTCCTTCATGGAGAAAAACTTATTTAACAACTCCTTAAAAAAATTAATGAATGTAATTTTATTTCCAATAAGTAATATTTCATCAACATATACTACTTGGATAATGACAGCATTCAAACTAATGCTCTTTTAAAAACATGAATCACATTCATTCTTAATAAACCCAATTCTTGTATGAATTCAACGAACCAAATGTTCCATGACATAAGTCTTTTTTGAATCCATAAATGGATCTCAATAACATTAATATCCTTTTGGATTCACCTAGAGTCACAAATTTTTCTATTTGTGTCATATAGAAAATTTTATGAATGATTTTATTAAGAAATATAGTTTTGACATCCATCTACCAAATATCCTAGTCATGGTAACATATTATAGATAGTATAATTCTGATAGATTTAAACAAGGAAACTAATCAAAAAATTTCATTGTAGTCAATTATTTGACATTGTTTAATTTCATTAGCCACTAGACTTTCTATATATAAATTTACTTTACCTTCCATATTCATTTTCCTCTTGAATTCCCATATTCATCCAATGACATTTACATCAACTGGCGCATCTACTAGAACCTAAACATGGTTATGATACATTTAATCCAATTCAGAATTCTTTATTATTTCCATCTTGCAGCATATGATCTCTCAAATGCATCCTTTTTGGAGGTAGGTTCATCTTTTTCAAACCATAAATATTCACCATCTTTGTTGAATAAAAGACCATATCTCTCAGGTTCTCTTACTTCTCTTGTGCTCCAACATAGTACGTGTGTTTTAGGAAATACTTCTTCCATGGGGAACTGTGGAATCTGTTACTATACCAACCATTTTGTATCTAGAGCATCGACTTCATCAATGTAAATATTTCTCCCACTATCCATTTTGAGGACATTCTTCATCTCAATAATGATATAATTTATAGCATCAGGTACTCTCTTGTTTAAGGGTTTTTATAGGTAATATCAATTTTTTCGTATGATTTTGTATAAAAACACACTTTATGCCCTAGGGTGCTATTTTTTTTCCTGAGAAGGCCTTAAAATTTCCTCAAAAACCCATCCACTTGTATATATAAAAACAAGGTTCATACTACTCTATAACTCAAACAAAATTTCTTATTCCACTTTAGTTGGTACTTTGTTTAATGTGTGTGCCACATTTTTAATTCATATCGATAAAAGGATAATGAAGGATCTTCATGACTCTTCATTGACCATACCATGTCTAACATAGAAAGGTTCCTCCATTCACTAACACCATTCCACTATGTTGTATAATTTGGGGTGAGTGGATATTGAATCCCAGACTCCCATATAAATTCGATAAACTCTTGTTTAATATATTCACCACCTTGATCCGATCGAAGATTCTTTATCATATTACTAACTTGATTATATACTTCATTCATTAATTCCATTAGTTTGTCAATGGAATTTTACATATAAATCATATAGTAGATATATCCATATCTACTCAAGTCATTAATAAAAGTTATGATATAAGAACATCCACACTATATTATATTGGAAATGGCCAACACACATTAGAATGTACTAATTTTAAAAGCTCTATGGCCCTTTTACCCTATCCCCCAAATGGGGGTTTAGTCATTTTACTTATAAAAAATCATAACATTTTTCTTGTGGTTTTAGCTCATATGATTCTAAATAAACATCTTGACAGAGCTTTTTCAAATTCTTTTCTCTTACATGACAATGAAGGTGAGAAAATAGTTGGGTGTTATTTGAGTCTTGTGAACATGATTCAGTATCTATTTAAAATACATGTATTTTATAATTTAATACATAAAGACTATTATTTAAATGTTTCATACCATAATATATGTTTTTATTTATAAAGAAAATGGATTTTATTTTATGATTTGAAAATAAACCCATATATATTTATGCATGATAGAGAAATTTTGTTCTTGTTAACCGTAGGTACATAATAAAAATATTTTAAAACCAAAATCATTATGGATGGAAATGAAATTCGATAGTCACCAATGGCTAAGAAAGCTAGCCTTTCTCTATTGTAATCATTAAGATCCACCTCTCCTCTAGATATATTTAAGAGTCTACATGGTTCCTGCATTTGGATATAGATGTGAGCGTCACAATATTTATCTAAAAGCGAATGTTGATACTGAAATATTACACTCCATAACGAATGCACCTTGATCTTTCCCTTTCTATTTGGATGTAGTTCCCTCTTACCGTGGCCATACATTCCACATGAAAAACATACTAACTCCTTTTCTTGGACCATCCCTAGATCATCCTCTTCTTGGAAGGATGGGGTTTTGGAGATTTAGACTACTTGTAAGTCCTGGGACCCATTTTCTTGTTCTTACTCTTCTGGTTAACCATAAGGACCATGGGTTTATCATGCCCCATGTAATTATCCACGTAGATAATCAATTAAAAAACTTACAAGAGACTCTAATTGTAATTTATTATAATGTAATTGATAATAAAACTAATGATGGTATTGGGAAATGATGAAAATATGATATTTGTATGAAACTCATATGAGAATTTAATCCCTAATATTTCTAAGTGTTCAATGTATCCAATGATATTGACTACATGAGGCCTAGAAAGTGCATACTCTCCAAGCATAGTTGAAAACAAAGAATTAGAGATCTCATACATCTCATCTATCACATTCTCTTGATAGAGATATAGAAAGTGATACATCGTGAGATATGAATCTATGTTATGATGTTGCTTCATAATCTCATTGGAAATGGATTATAGCATGAAGCACTGAACATATATAGCATCATTTATATTTTTATCATAGAGAGATATCTCTTAATCACTTGCCTCGTTACTAGGCTCAACTATAAAAGGTTATTCTATTAGATTTTAGGACGAAGTATAATGCGTAAGTGACTTTTCTAATCATGGAAATTGTTTCCAATGAGAAGGTTATATTTCTCATTTACGGATAATAGGGACATGTTTCAATTCATTTTAATGTGTTTTATACAAATAAAATGAGTTGAATTTTAGTAATCTGTCAAATAAAATTTTTACAAATAAATTAAATTTAAATTTGCTAGTCTTCAACTATTTTATCAAAACCTAATATCCCTCACCATTGGATTAAAAATATCATGTTTGATTTACATTCTAGTGGAAAGGGTCTATATTATCCTTCAAATTACCCCAGTTTCCATTGTTCATGAAACTTGAATGGTTTTAGGTAGGCATTCGAAATGCCAACTGCATTAACATCACAATTCCTTGATATATTGAGTGGACTCCCCAATCATGTGATCATTAATTTAGATTTCCTCAAACTTTTCATCTTTTTTACACTAGGTACCACTTTTCCTGTCAACCCCTGATGTGAACTATGTCAAATGAGCCTAAAAATTCAAGTAAAAATTCCCCGATAAATGAAATTTCCCCTACTTTGGCAGGTCAAGCACTTTGAACTAAGGTTTGATTTTAACTGAAGTAATGGAAGGCTATTCTGACATAATGTATATAATTTATGGGTTTTATTCATTATGCATAACATTGAAATTATTAAATTTATCACATAATCATTAATATTAATTGAATTTACATAAGTGATTAACTATGTGTTAGAAAATATTTACGCATAAGACCATTTATTTTATTTCTATATTTAATGCTTCTTAATTTCATTCATTTATTTGATCAAAAAAACTATCCACAATAAAATAACCGTGAAATTTATTGAAATAACATAATAATGTGGTATGATCATGATCTTTTACAAGTGGTTTGTTTATCTATAGATTGATAAACTATACATTGAACTTAGGGAAAACACCTTGAACAATTTAAGGATCATGTTATAGATTTCCACATATCCACCAATGTATATATCGTGGATCGGTTTTACCCAATATCCTAACATTACCACCTCCCATATCTTAGGACATCCATCTGTTACATTTTAATTTACTGACATGTAGGTGAGGGGAAAAGGGTTTACATAAAGGAAATCGTGTACATCCAAGCCCCATATAATACGAGGAGAGATGACACATAGAATAAAATTTTAATTTAATAATAAAATAAAAGGGAACCAATCTTATACAATGTTCTAGACTTTTATCATGATCATCTGCATGCATTCAATGAATTACACATTTAATAAAACAAGCATTCAATTCTTAATAATTATTATTAAAGTTAAACCATGAAATATTTAGTTAATTATCATAGTTCAATAATCAATCCTTTTATCTTAATTATCATCTGAATTTCCATCAAATTCTCATCCATTATTAATTTAAACGAAATAAATCTAGTTAAAATTAACTATGTACAAACATATACGTTTTAAAAGTTATGGTGAATACATGTATGAATCTGAAAAATGTGTATTATACTTGTATACTTGTTTATTCTTTGTAAAATATACTATACAAAACATATCACATAGTTTCAGGACATGTTGTATTAATTTTAAGACTACATGAGTTACAATATTTTTTAGCCACTTGTAATGATTCAATGAACAGAGATTAACAACTGTAATATGACTCATAAAAAATATCCATATCTGATCATTATGGAGATGTCAATGAAACACACACACACACACAGATATATATATATATATATATATCAAAACCAATCACAAGGTGTGTCCCATCAACTCAATGACCACAGAAAATCAGATGGTGAAAATGTTTACATAATATAATAAAAAAATTTAAATATGCATAATTTAGTATAATTACCCAACGTGTTCATCCAAAAAACATGGTGTGTATTTCAATCACAATCTACATGATTCACACACCTAGTGACTTGATAGGTAATATGGGTCATGAAAAAGTTTTAGTACACACCGTGTATAGTGGAATACACACACGCCATGTGATCTCTGAATTACAAGGTCACCAGTCAGATAAGACGTGTATGGTAATTCAAAAACCATATAGGACTCAAAGGGACTACACATCATATATGTGGGCTACACATTGTGTAATCTAGTTTACTATGTGCCAAACTGGTCTGGTCAACATGTTCTGTATGTTATTTAATTCACCGGGTGTGATCATTGCACATGCTTTGTGTAACGACCCACACATTCATTAATGAAAATTACTCTTGATCTAATTAAATGTCTTATTATGGTTATATAAAATGTTTAAGGCATTGGTTTTATGTTTTTGGACTTTATAATACTGTTATGAATTTTGACAGTTGCTAATATAGTCATTGAACAGTGATCACCTGATTAGAATAAATATAGGGTTTTAACAAATCCAATTTACTTAGAAAATGGATGTGATGGCCTCATCCAGTAGACCTTCCCCATATGAAGCCCATTTTTGGGAGCTTGAAAAGGAGGTGGCGTCATTAGGCTTTTCTCTTGACCAAGCCCAAGCCGATCTTGAACACATTAAGTTTGCGCGGAATCGACTACGAGAGAAGTGGAAGTTAATAGAGATTGTCACACGAGTGATGTTATCCGAGCCACCCCAAGAGTCTGTCACCTTCACACACCTTGACCTTCGGTGTTATGCGGGTGTTAAAAGGGGTTATTTAACAATAACCTTGTACTATGACTGTGTATATTATTTTTGTATAATGAATGTGCATTCATTTTATTATTGTCAATTTGTAAATAGTTTTTGAAGCACAAATTGTATTTATTGTTAATATTCAACTAAGAAATCTATTTTGATGAATTAATGGTTTTTTTAGTTAAATAACATTTTAATAAAAAATTGTTACTATTAAAAAACATTTTGTTAAACATAAATGATCATATAATTTTATGAATGCAATTGTAATTTTTATTAAGCTTTAAAAGTTGTTTCTGTCAGAACCCTTGAATTTTCGATAAATGTCATTTTTTATTTTAAAAGTAAAAATTAACCTATTTAGAAAATTATTTAGATAAAATGAATATTATTTTTGGAATCAGGACACCGAAATTATCCAATGGTGAATTTTCTTAATTTTTTGAGACAGTCAAATTTTTGGGTAAAAATTAAATACCGTTTAAATATATAATGTGTTTTATGGCATCATAATGACCCAATAGTGATGTAATAAAATAAAATAAACATTATTTTAGGCCAATATATGTATTACCATTAAAATAATGTGATTTTATATTTTATTTATTTCTTTAACAAAGCTTTTGTGGACCCTCCAAGACTTATAAAACGTTTTTCTTTTTAAAATTCATTTCCTTGAGAGTTTGACTCACCTCCACATAAGCAACCAGATTATTTTAAATATTTCAGCCATTGGCCTTATAAAATATTGTTTTCTAATCCCCTTTGAAGAATAACATGGGAAAAAACCAGGGGCTGGTTTGTGTTATTGATTTGTTTAATATGAGGTTTCCCAAACCTAAATGATAAATAATTCTCTCTCCATTCCTATATAAACATACCCAAGCTCCCACTTCCTCTTCACTCAAATCCTTTGGTGTTCGACCAACCCCTGGCCTCCTCTCTCTATAATCCCCCCAAGTTTCCCCAAGCTCCCAAGAATCTTCTTTCAAGCCTCTCTCAAGCCTTTGGGATCACACTTCCAAGTAAGGTATTTCTTCCTTTCTCATTTTTGTCAAATTATCTTTAAGTTGTTATGCCATTTTTTTCAATTAAAAATGATGGGGTATGATGTCTCACATCCCCCACACTGCCCTCTATTTGTTTGGATAATGTCAGACTCTTTTCTCTCTTCATAATGCCTCTCATGTACACTCGTTACCTTGCTGAAATTCCGTAAGGGATTTCTCTATCCTCTTTTACTTCCATGTAATTCTTTTATATTATGCATATAAATTCCATTATGTTTGTTGTAAAATGTATCTATATGAACCCCTTACTATCCATTTCATGTAAATATGATGAGACACCATTTTCTCTCTCAACAACCATTTTCATGAATCCTTATGTCACGCTGTTATGTTGCCGAAATTGCACCGCATTTTTTCAAGCCAAGATCATTATGTAGTGAATACCATACCCATGTCTCTGTCAAGTGTATTCACCTTTATGCACATAAACAGATTGAATGGTACTTTAATGTATTTATTCCACATTATTAAATCACGGAATAACTTCTGATGTTGATTGATTCCATGTTATATTATCCTTGTGGCACATTTGTGCAAGAAATGAAATGTTTAAGAAGGGTGTACCCTAATAGCGCTCTAATGCATTGAGTAAAGTATAGTATTATAATACTTCATGTGAAATGGGTGTTGACTCATGATGATTCAAGAGAAATGGGGGTTTACTCGTGCTTCATGTGCAATGAGGGTTTACTCATGCTCCACGTGCAATGAGCCTTGGCTCATGCTAATTCCATGTTAAGTGTTGTATCCACATTTATATGTTATGATTATCATTCTTTGTCATGCCTTTATGTTCATATTTCTATTGTACTCCATTGATATGCCTATTCTTTAACATGTATTTTATTACTCATGTTATTCCATGTTTATTACCTTACTAGGCTTTAAAGATCACCCTTTTCTTATGAATGTCCTCAGGTTATCCCATGCAATGCTAATTATGAGGGAATGTAGTGGTCATGTAAAGTATGTTTTCAATAAAGATGTTGTGTATTTTATGTTCTAAACTATTATGTAGTGTTCCTAATCCACAAATACACTAGACCTCTCAATCTTATATGTTTTATCAAGTGAGGATTTTATGTAATAAATAAGGCTTAAGTGTGTAATAAAAAGCAGGGTTGCTATAGTTGGTATCAAAGGATAGGTTTAGTTATTTTTGGGATTTGGATTAGAAAACCCTAGTGAATACATAAAGATAAGAATAACTAAAATAAAAAATCCCTAAGTATTGGTGAGTATTGAGTAAGTGGTTTATCATGAAAATACATCCTTGTATGGATATGAGCAGGTAGAGGTGGCTCTGACACAGATGTATCCTAGGTTTAAAACCCAAACACACCGCTTTGAGCTAGACTTGAACGGGAACTGGTGTACAAAAACAGGCCTTGCTGCACTCTTGGTTACAACACTCCCGAGGGATATGCTTTGGTAAATTATCGAGCTTAGTATGAACCCTTATTAAGGGAAATAAAAAAAAATCCCTAAGAATATTTTTTAAAACATAGATCATGGATAACATAAATTGAAGCCTATGGATTCATAAGTTAAGGAAATAAAGGTTATTTATAATTTATTAGTTTTTTCCTTGGATTATGCTTTATGCGGTTCCACTAACATTCATTTTATTCCATCCAATGGCCAATAATAGGAGGACTCGGGCTAACAACTAATGTGAAGATCAATGTGATGACTGTGCAAATGAGATTCTCAATCTAATGGGAGCGGGAATCATGAACGTTGTCACGATTCTCTCTCAGTTAACTCATGATTTGAATATAAACATGGGTAAAGAGGGATTTTCACCCCCCCCCCCTAAGAAATAACAAGTCTCTATCGAGAGATTACTGAGGCAAAGGCCTCCTACTTTTAATGGATCATCTGATCCCTCAATCGTCGAGTAATGGATTAACTCCATTGAAAAGATCTTCTCCATCCTTCAATGTTTTGAACAAGGGAAGGTTCTTCTGGATACTTATTGTATGGAAGGCGAAGCCGATAAATGGTGGACGTTGATCAAAAATACGAAGCATGTGGAAGAGATCGAGGTGTTGGAATGGAAGGATTTCTAGAAGATGTTTTTTGATAAATATTTTCCATGAACCCTTTGAATTATGATTGAAAGGGACTTCCATACCCTCAGGAAAAAAGCCTAAGAATCATATAGAGTGTGTGAGGAAAACCTCACAAGGCTTTCACGATATAACTCCAACTTTGTCGTTACCACCGAATGCATGGTCGACCTCTTCTTTGGTGGGATGAAACCCAACCTATGAAAAGTGCTGGTGATCTGTAACTTTGATAGCTATGTGGAAATTGTCTGATGTTCCCTCAAGGTCAAAATGGAGATTGAAATATCTCAGGGGTATCATGAGGATAAGAAGCGTAAGGTGTACTTCAATACTGGCGGTCCGATGGAAAAATCCAATGGGGCTAAAAAGATCGAGCACCCCACTTGCCAGAGGTGTGGAAAAAAGAACCCTGGAAATTGGCTGAAGGGGATGAGGAAATTCTTTAGGTGTGTAAGAGAAGGGCACCTAGTTTTTAACTTCTGACAAGAAAAACCCATGACTACAACAGAGGAGTGGAATTCTCCATTCAAGCCTCAATGTGTTATTCATTGCTACAATGACAAAAAACCAGGGCATATTGCAAATCAGTGCCCTAAGACAAGGAATTTCAGAGGAAACCAACAACCTCCAAGGCACTAAGTAAGAGCATGTGACATCACTACTACCGAAGTGAACCCCAACAATGATGTGGTGACAAGTACGCTAGTTATTCAGTCAATAATAGAAAACATACTTTTTGATTCAGGTTCTACGAATTCTTTTATATCCCAAACATTTAGTAGAACAATCCCAGCCCCACCACAAATTAGGGAAGTAAATATATCAATGTGTATGAAAAATGGGGAAATCATTGCATCTCATGAATATAACTCCACCCATTTCATAATCTGTGGATTGAATTTCTTGACAACCCACACCATACTCCATATGGTGGAATTTGATGTAATTTTTGGCATGGACTGGAATTCCTTATATAGAGCCAACATATATTGCTGTGAGAGGGAAATCGCTCTCCATGTGTAGAATCGACACCCAATTCTATACAAGTGCAATAATAATGATGAATCTTCATTAGATCCATCATCTCAAGCGTGGATATTACTTACCTATGAGAATGCATATCTAGCACAGATGATTGATTCTAAGGAGGCAACCATCCTTGAAGACATGCCTATTGTGAGGAAATTTACTGAAGTGTTTCTCAAGGAATTGTCTAGTCTTCCTCATAGAAGGGAGGTTGAATTCTCAATTGCTCTTATACCTAGTGTGTTTCCAATATCCAAGACTCCATATAGAATGGTTGTTGTGGAGCTTGAGGATCTGAAGAAACAACTATAGGAGAATCTAGATAAAGGGTTTATATGAACTAGTGCTTCACCATTGGGTTCACCAGTCCTCTTTTTCAAGAATAAGGATGGGCCAATCCGCCTTTGCATGAATTATCGCGAGGTTAAGAAAATAATAATAAAGAACAAGTATCATCTCCCACGAATTGATGACTTGTTCGATCAGCTACGTGGAGCACAATACCTCTCCAAGGTGGATTTGCGGTCTGGATATTATCAAGTAAGGGTGAAGAAGGAAGATATCCCAAAGACAGATTTTCGTATAAGACACGGGCACTATGAATTCATAGTAATGCCTTTCAGACACACTAATGCTCCAGAAATCTTCATTTACTTGATGGATGGAATATTTAGGGATTACCTTGACAAATTTATTGTAGTCTTTATAGATGATATTCCGATATACTCTAAAACCAAGGTGGAACAAGAGGATCAACTAAGAACTGTAGTAGAGACCTTGTGGAAGGAGAAATTGTATGAAAATTAAAGAAAGTGTGAGTTCTGGTTGAAGGAGGTCTCATTCTTGGGATATATCATCACAAGAAATGGGATATCTGTGGATCCCTCCAAAATATATGCAATTGAGGGATGGTCGAGGCCAACATTGATAACAGATATTTGTAGCTTCTTGGGGTTATTTGGATATTATCAATGATTTGTGAGAAATTTATCACAATTGTACCACCCTTTTTCTAAGCTAATTCAGAATGGAGTAATGTTTTCTTGGAGTGATGAATGTGAAGAAAGCATCATGGAGTTAAAAAAGAGGCTTATCACTGCGCCTGTGCTCATATTACCCACAAGTGGAGAACATTTTGTGGTATTCAGTGATGCTTCGAAGAAGGGATAGGGTTGTGTATTGATGAAAAATGACAAAGATGATGCCTATGATTCAAGGAAATTGAATGATCATGAGCAGAATTATCCAACACATGATTTGGAGTTGACTGTGGTGATCTTTGCATTAAAAATTTGGCAGAATTATCTCTGTTGGGAGATGTGTGAAATATATACGGACCACAAAAGCATCAAGTATATATTCACAAATAAAGAGTTGAACAAGCACCAACGAAGATGGTTAGAGCTGATCAAAGACTATGACTACTCAATCCATTACCACTCTAGGAATGCGAACAAGGTGGAATATGCTCTAAGTAGAAAGGACCCAGCAATTCCATAAATGATGAGAATTGAAAAAGAATCAATATTCTTAGATTTGATGAAGATGGACATGGGAATCATAATGAAGGGAACATCATTAATCCTTTTACAAATGATTTCTCAACTGTCTCTGTTGGAAATGTTAAAGGATGCTGAAAAGGATGATGTGGAAATTCAGAAGAGAGTGAAAGCTATCAAAAAAGGTAAATCCTTGGAGTTCACTATTAATGAAGAAGGAATTGAGAGATTTGGGAAACGACTTTGTGTTACATCATGTCTGGAGCTAAAGAAGCAACTTTTGAATGATGCGCATAGTTGAAATTTATCTATTCACCCAGGAAACAAAAAGATGTATCGAGATCTATAGGCACATAATTGGGGGGATAATATGAAGAAGGAGATGGATGAGTATACATCAATGTTCCTGTTGTGTCAGCAAGTGAAGTCCCAGAGGTAGAAGTCTAAGGGGATGAGGAAACCATTTCCCATACCGACATAGAAATGGGATAACATCACCATAGACTATATCACCAGACTTCCAAATAAATCTAAATGAAAAAATGAAATCTGGGTTATTCTCGATCGTCTTGAGAACTCTGCACACTTCATTTCAATTCGGGAGGATTTCTCATTGGATCAGCGGGAGCAGATATATATATGTGAAGTGGTAAGGCTATATGGAGTACCACTATCTATTGTATCATATTAAAATTCATGATTGACCTCTATGTTTTGGAAGAGTCTTCAACATGCTATAGATTCTGAACTGTACTTCAGAATGGCCTACCATACTTAAACTGATGGCCAATTTGAGAGAACTATTCAGACTTTGGAGGATATGTTAAGATCATTTTCTATGAACTTCAAAGGAGAGTGGGACCAACATCTTCCATTTTTTGAATTCTCCTACAATAATTGTTTCCACTCAAGAATCTGAATGGAACCTTATGAAGCCCTGTATGGGAAGAGGTGAAGAACACTATCAAGTTGGGATGAAGTCGGTGTGCGTAAGCTTCTAGGACCAAAAATGGTCGAAGAAATAGTGGAGAAGTTGAAAACCATTCAACAACATATCAATGCATCCCAGAGTCAAAAGAAGATTTATGCATATAACTATCAACGATACCTTGAGTTTAAATTTTGAGACATGGTATTTCTATGCATATCTCTATATAATAAGGTCATGATGTTTGGAAAGAAAGGAAAGTTAAGTCCTAGGTACATTGGCCCTTTTGAGATCCTTAATCGTGTTGTGGTTGTGGACTATTGATTAGCACTTCCACCAACCATTGCCAAAGTATCTGATGTCTCTCATGTATCCCTCTTAAGTAAGTACATACCAGACCCTTTGTAGACGCCGGAAAAGTCCGTTGTTCCCAAACAAAGCTCCGGATGCGGAAAGCGAGGTCATATTTGGAGTCGGAAGCATGTTTCGGAGGGCCCGGAGGCCTTGCGCGGAATTTTGGAGACCCGCGCGCAAAGTTGATGAGTCGCACGCAAACCTCCCGGGATGCGCGCAATGCGCTGGACCGGCGCGCACTTTTGCGCGCCCGTGGCCCGCGCGACTCCCTTGCACGCCGGTCCCGATTCCGCGCCCACGAAGAGAATTTCGCGCCCGCGAACCGGATTCCGCGCCCGGGGTTGCCTATAAATAGAAGGCGACCCCCGACGTTTTGAAGGTTGCCAGAATTCGGAAGGTCTCTCGTGCGCGCAATCCAACCCCTTCCGCGCGCAATGCCGATCTTCAGGTAACCTCTTTTCTTTCGCGCAAGAAAGCCTCGGGGTTCGCCTTCGCGCGCAATCCCTTTGGCTCCTTTCCTTTGAATAACCCTTCACACAAAGGCATTTGCGCGCAAAAGAAGCCTCTTGCGCGCAATTGCCCCCGGGTGCGTGCAATCCAGCCCGATTGCGTGCACCCCCCCCCCCCTTTCAAAGTGGTCATTCATTAAAGAATGATCTGTTGCCCCCGTGCGCTATCTGAAGCCCGGTGCGCGCAATCTCTATCATTCGCGCGCAAAGTGCTGGCCCAGTTGCGCGCCAGCCCGTCCATTTGCGCGCCGACCCGCGGTATTGCGCGCAAAGCTCCTCTTTTGCGCGCAAACCACCAGGGTCGCCCCCTTTGACCCCCTTTGGGTACCCGCCTGCGTGGCGCCCGATGACCCTCATCCCGGGTGCCCGCACCGTGCGTTGTCTTCCCGTGCGGCCCTCCAGGCTTGCGCGAAGTGACACGGACCTATCGGCGGCTTCAACGTCCTGCACGACGTTAAACTGCATACGTCCCGCACGACGTTAAACTGCACTTCGTCCCAGCTACAAGACGTTAAACTGTACGCTATTCGTCCTGCACGACGTTAAACTGTAATTCGTCCTGCATGACGCTAAACTGCACCACGTCCTGCACGACGTTAAACTGCATACGTCCAAGCTGCATGACGTTAAACTACCAAGCCCCCATCGTCCGCGCTGCAAGACGTTAAACTGCCAAGCATCTTCGTCCTCAACACACGACGTTAAACTGTACTTCGTCCGGCAAGATGTTAAACCGTCCGCTTCGTCCTCAACACACGACGTTAAACTGTACTTCATCCGGCAAGACGTTAAACCGTCCGCTTCGTCCTCAACACACGACGTTAAACTTTACTTCGTCCGGTAAGAAGTTAAACCGTCCGCATCACCCGATCTCGTGCCTCGCACGCAGGGTCCTCCCGGTTTGGATATGGCCCCCACCCGCTCGTCTCTGCAGGGATGTCGGGATTGGAGTGGCCTTCGCCCACGGGGGTAGAGCGTTACAAACAGAACGAACTACGTGGACTTTGATCCATGTCTTCTAAACAGGGTACGTAGGAATCCTCTCCGAGGTTCAAGCCCACCACCTGGTCGTCCCGGTCGTATTTACGTCGGTTCTTCCATCAGTGGACCCCTCCCGGGTTCACACTTGCGTTGATTCACCTATGAATCCGCCTCTATGGGGGACTGCACGTGTGTATCTCCATTGTGCTTCCCCACCACCTCGATATCCTTGTGAGTCGGCTTGCCAACGTCCAGCATGACGTAAAACTGTGATTCACCCGGCCGTTCCATCCCCCTCTGTGCGAGGTGGTTCGGTTCAATCCTTCTCCAGGCAGCCTCGATCTCTTTGTGAGTCGGCTTGCCACCGTCCAGCATGACGTAAAACTGTGATCCACCCGGCCGTTCCATCCCCCTCTGTGCGAGGTGGTTCGGTTCAATCCTCCGCCCGGCGGCCTCGATCTCTTCGTGAGTCGGCTTGCCGACGTCCAGCATGACGTTAAACTGTATATCCGAACTACGCTGACTTTGATCCGCGCTAACGCACGGTACGTAGGAAGCCCCTACGGGGTCCAAGCTCTTCACTCCATCATCCATCCTGATCCTTACCTGGGCTGCCACATCCCGGTGGGGTCATGCCATTTCATCCCACTCCACTTCACTCAGGAAGCCGCCCATGTGCTGGCCCCAGCGTCGGAGGTTCCCCGCAAGGGGTTCTGTCATCTGATCCACTCCTCGTGTTGATCAGTCCGATGCCGTCCCCGCTGGATGTTAAACTCACGGCATACCCCGTGTTAAACATGGGAAGCTGAGGAAAACCTCAGGTAACACAGTTCCCCGCACCCAGTGCGGGATGCCTCAGGCCATCACGCCTTCGAGAAGCCCTATTAGGGACGGAAGGCAGACATGCAGAGGCACAGTGTCAAGACACGCCCCCAACACCCGGAGCCACCCGGTCTCCTCACCGCAGGTTGCTGCCCCGACCAGACTCCTTGGAGCGTCCGGGCGGAAGCAGCGTAATTAACCGGTGTCCATGGAGACATGGCGCCGGGAACGAGATTCACGAACATTCTTAAATCTATGAGGGAGACCCGGATTAGGCGACGAGTTCCGAGGAGACGTCCACGGAAGGAGGAGCTGACATCCCATCATCCCGGTTTCGATCAAGGAGCAGACGCCCCTGAATAAGGGATGAATGCCGCCCGCCCTTGGAAAGCGGGACTGTGGGGCCACAAGCCGCGCGCCCATCCCTTCGGGTCGACGGGTGCACGCGCGAACGCGTCCTGGCGGAACAGCGTAACCCGACGCACATCCGCACCGAAACAGAAAAATGGTGAACCCGACGTGAATCTCTTCTCCTCAATACGAAGACCGATGGCTTTCAGAGGTGTTGGAAGACCAGCATGCTGCTCGACCGAGCGTTCAGTTTTACCCGCCAGGGGTTGAGGAAGGGAACTCGGGCACTCCGTCTCGCGACGTCGAGGGCCTGGGTCCCCCCCACGGAAGGCGTCGTGGCACTAATGGTTGGTTGTCGATTCCTTTTCCTGTCAGTGTTAATGGGTTCTTCTCCCTGCTTTCAGAAATCAGGTCGCCCAATCCAGTGCCCGATCGCCACCCGCCCACTGGAGCAGGGGTAGAGGAAACACCGACGCGGCTACTCCGCGCGGTCCCGCCCGTTCCACAATTGTGCCAGCAGCCGCAGCTGCGGGGCAACCACGCCCTCTCTCCCCCTCGGAGGTCATCCAAAGAAGGGTGATCAACAACTTGGTGCGGAGATATGAGGAAGAGGGAGTCATCCCCACCAGGGACATGGCTCGCCTAGACCTCGAGGGAGCTGCACCTCGCCACCAACGCCGCCCCCGAGGGCCGCGCAGGGAGGCACCGCTGCCTACCTCGACGTCCAACCGCTTTGGGAGTTTATCCCCGGAGCGCTCCGACAACTCCTTCCCCTATGCGGATGAGGTGGAAGATGCCCGGGACCACCCTATCCGGGATTCGCTCCAGGGATCCGCGATGAGGGCTCCTGTCAGGCCACGACGACGTCACCGCCAGGCCTCTCAAGTCGAAGAACGGGCTCTCCACCTGCCCGCACCGCTCATCCCGACTCGTTTGTCCCGACGCCAACGTCGGGCTCGAGCGGAAGAGGATTCCCACCTTGGGGCCCTAGCAACAGCGGCCGCATTGGCTCAAGCCACTGCTGGCTCCAGTCGCCAGGCCCCTGCGCATCCTGAGCAGGGGCACTTCTATGCCCGACCCGGATCGAGGCCCCGACCGCCCCAAAGGCAGGTTGGGTTGACTCTCCCGGTTGCTGGTACAGACAATAGCCACCGCGGACCACCTCGCGGTAGCGCTATTCACCAACAGGGTCTACTCCGTGTGGCCGATCCAAGAGGCATGGGTAACCCCGCCTTCCGATCCCGGCCCGGAGGCCTGCCCGGAATCATCTCTCCCCGCGTCCCCTTTGATATCTGTCCCGGTGCCCCTCGCACCTTGGTTTCCAGTCCTCTTGGCCCCAGCACCAGTGCGGCCGGAGGACGCCAGGATAGAGATCAGTCATGCCCCGAAGAACCACCCAGGGGCAGGAGGGCGAGGCGTCGACGCCAAGGGAAGAATGTTACGGAATTCCGGACAGAGATCCGACCGGTTCGTTTCTCTGATACATAGGCAGAGTATGATTCGGCGACAGAGCCCTCCCCCCAATCCCGCCAGTCAGGGGCAGGGGTACGAATGTGGCACGTCATCCTCGTACTTCCCGAGAGCGAGATCGATATGATCCCTGCTTCTCTCCGAAGGTATATCCGGAGTAGCGAGGGCCTGGTAGACCCCCAAGGATCAAGCTTGCGGTTGGTACCGGCCCCTCGGGAAGCGCCTTCTGCCTCGATCGGAGAAGCCGGAGACCTTGTCTGGGGACCGACGGTCGAACCACGATCTAGTGCACCCTCGGCGAGCACCGACGCTACGGCAGGATGTTCGCTCGCCGGCCCGTCCTATCGTGATGTGGTAGCTGGGGCACCGCCATCCTCAGAGGGCGGCCCGGGATATGGAGGCCAATCAGCCTGCTCGCCGTATTCACCGCCGGCCAGCCCGTCGGCCCGGCGGCCTGCCTCGGCACCCCTGCCGGTTCCCCGTCCATTCCCAGTCGTTGAAGAGGACCAAGGAGACCTGGGTACCGAGTTTGAGTCGTGGAGCTTCTGGACCGTCCATGCAGAGGGCCACTTCCCTGAGAAGTTTTGTCCAGTCGCAGGACCGGACTTTGATGCACCCGAATCGCTCACCCCGGATGAGTTCGAATGCTTCCGCCGAACTCTACGGGAGACTCACTCCCGTCTTCACCGCCTACAAATGCCATATCCCGGGAGTCAAGTGCACCTGGAGGATATTGGTGAGCAGTGCAGTCAAATTGACCTGGCCACGCTCCCCGCGGTTCGGCACCCCGGGTCATTTGGGCACCACGAGGCCCTCCAACAACGATGCATTGAGTGTTTTCAAGTACTCCGCAAGGTTATCGAGGAAGCCACTCCCCGCGTGTATATCCGTGGATGGGGGCAGTACGCTGCCCTACGCTTCAGTGCGATTCGCCGACAGCCCGATTCACCGGGTGGCCCTGAGGGTACATCCCCAGGGACGGAAACAGTCAATATGGTTGACCTGTCGGGGGAGGGGAACGGTTTGGAACTTCTTTACGGGGGCTCTCCCCCCGAAGACAAGCCGTTTTTGGATCCATCGGTGAGAGTTACTCGTCATCAGAGGAACCTCCTGGGACTCCCCGCACCCACTGAAGCACTGACGTTGAGCCGAAACGTCAGCAAAGGTAAAGAGCACGGCGGGGCTATAAAGCCCGCCGACCCATCCACCTCCACGCAGAGGGCGGATGAGGATCCCGAGAAGGCTATGCTACGTCAACAGCTCGCCGAGCAGAAGAAGCTAGTTGACCAGCTCCTCGCCGAGCGCGCTGCATAGCAGCGGCTTGACTACGGTGATCCTAGGCCAGGACAGCAGGGACAGGAACAACCACCCCTCGATGAGGCTCTCCCGGGCAACCGTGATTATGCCGTGTTCGCCGACAGGAGAGAGGACACCGCCTATGGCAAGAGGGCGCGGTATGTTTCACCACACCCTCCCGAGCGGCGCGACTACCTGAGAGACCCCGCTCGGATTCCTCCCGCTACCCCAAGGGCCGCTCCGTCCGCCATCCCACGAGCTGCCGAGTTCGACGACCCGGTCGACGACCCGATTGGAGGGCCATGCAATGCGCTCGTGGTTAGAGATCCTCGCCAGGACTGGAACCCATGTCCGGACGATCCGATGGCGGCACTCATCGCCCGCTTGGAAGCCTTGGAGACTCGGCAAGTGGCGATCCCACCGGACGGCAAGCCATACCCAGCATGGGTGGATGACATGCCGGCGCCTCCGGGATTCGGGAATCCCACTTTCGCCCCCTTCAACGGGACTGGAGATCCGCCATAGCATTTGGCCCATTTCAACTCGAGGTGCGGGCCTATGTTGGGGACTCCGGCACAGCAAGAGGCCGCTAAGCTTCGCTGCTTTGTCCAGACGCTGGAAGGGCCAGCATTTGTCTGGTACAGCCAGCTCCCCGTCGGGTCGATAACTAGATGGGAGGACCTTCGTAGACAGTTCCTCTAACAGTTCAGTTCCACGACCCGGAAGACGAGTATCGCAGACCTCTTCAAGTGCAAGCAGAGGCCTGATGAGCGAGTCGCGGACTTCGTCGCCCGATGGAAGGGTCTCACGTATTCCCTTGACATGCCATTGACTCAGGAGCAGTTGCTGACAATGTGCGTCGGGAATGTCAAGACCGAGCTGGTCCCTTCCTTGATCACTCAGAATTACCCCGGAGGGTTCAGGGACTTCTCAGACAAAGCTCAACGTCTTGAGGAAGCCCTGCAACAGGCCAGTCAGGCACACCCGCTGCCTCCTATGATTCCTGCAAGGAGAGCCAGCAGGGCTGAGCCCGCTGCTGTTGCCCAGATAGAGGCCCCCAGGCCGTTGGAGCTGCTGCTGGCGAGGCCAGCTCCACAGCCTCACAGGAATCCGCCTCCACAGGCTCAGTTCCCGGCCCAGCAGCGGCAGCCTCAGAACCGGCCGGCCCTTCCGCGTAATGTACCACCGCAACCCAGGTGAGATAATCAGGGTCCACCTCCTCGGCAGGCCCCTCCAGCCCCTCATCAAGACCATGCTCCCAGGGGCCCGCGATACCTGACCTACTCATTTCATGAGGATCAGGTCCTCGGTTATTTCCGGAGCGCCCTAGAGAAGAGGATTGTGCGACTGCCTGAGTGTTGGAGGCCGGAGGAGGCACATCTCACGGATAACCCCCGCTACTGCCCCTACCATCGGGCCCTGGGGCACACCATCCAGCGGTGCTATGTGTTTAAGGATTGGCTCCAAGACCAGATTAACAACAATGTAATCAGGTTGGGCCCAGCTCCGGCACAAGTGGCGGGCGTGTTCGTGGGATCAGATGACGATAGCGGCAATGAGGACGAATGGCAGCTGGTCTCCGACCGCGGATCCCAGAAGTATAAAAACTGGATGGCCCGCAAGACGATCATTCGCGCCCATGGAATCATCCGTGCACGCTTGAATCAGCCTGAGCCCCCAGAATCTGTGGGTGCTGCTTCGACATCGTCGTCCCAGCCTGCCTCTTCCAAGAAGGGAAAACGGCGGCGGCGCAAGAAGGAAGAGCGCGCCCCGCCAGTTCCGCCACTATCCCGCACTCTCAGCGATTTCATGCCCCCGGAGATGGGGATCCCTCCTCCGATCCGCCCAGTGGTGAATTATTCATCCGATGACAGTATTGGGTACGCTTCGGTTAATACTGTCGAGCTGGTAAATCCCTTTTCGGTTCCCGACGTTGAAGAACACCAGGTGGACCTCCCTAGTGTCCCCGGTCGTCGCCACCGTCGGAGGAGCCGCAACAACAGGAGTCACCGGGTCACAGCAGTTGGTACCTCCAGCCAGGCCGTGCACGCCACTGAGACCAGGCAGCAGGCTCAAAACCAAGCTCAACGTGCGCAGCCCCCCCATCCGGGGATGACGGATTCGCCTCCGCCACTGTTTGTGGTATGGGATCAGGCAGAACCGCCTCAGCCGCGTCGCGATCAGCTCCGCCCTGCCACGAGTCCATCCCGGCCTCCTGACCCCAGTACGGTGAACATTTCCTGGGCTTCAACCAATGAACAGCGGGATGCGCCAAGCACCAGTCGGCCGTCGGCCCAACCGGAAAGGCCCGTCATGCTTCCAACCGCAGAGCAAACTCTTGCAACCAGGGGTTCGCGCTTGGCCAAAAAGTATGATGCCCTGAAGCACTTGGCCGACATCCCAGCGAGACTCTCCATCCTTGAGGCTCTGCGCATGTCATCTGAGATGCGCGAGGCACTCACTGAAGCCCTGAAGAGCCCCCTCCAGTTTGAGACAGAGGTTGCGACTGCAGAGGCCTTTCACGCCGAAACGATTGAGGACGCCGAATGCCAGGCAGTTATCTCGTTCTCTGGTAAGGATGAAGACCCTCCTATACAGGGGCACATTCGTCCGCTGTATGTTACCGGCCAGTTCAATGGCCTTGAAGTATGACGCTGTCTTGTCGACACGGGGTCCGGGATTAACCTGATTCCCACTCGGACGCTCCGGAGATTGGGGTTGTCTGAGGATGACTTGATTCCCTCCGACCTCAGGATCCAGGGGTACGACCGCACCGAGCAAACCCTGGTCGGCAAGATACGTTTGAAGACCCAGTTCGGTGACTTGGTTGCCAACACCGAATTCATGGTAGTCTCTCAAGACACTGCGTACAATGCATTGATGGGCAGGCCCTGGCTCCACCTTCATGCGGCGGTTCCCTCGTCATACCACCAATGCCTCAAATACTCCCTTAATGGTCGAGTAGGCGTGCTTCAGGGAGATGCCTCTCCTTTTGCCTCATGTGAAGCCCGCTATCTGGACGCGGACTATTACAAAAGCAAGGACAAGCAGATCCTGGCAGGTGAGGTTGAGCCTGTCGCTGTTGCAAGTGATCCCTGGGCAAGCTTGGATGACGCTTACGTCCTCCCGATTCAACGGTTGGACGTAGCCATGGTATCGACGGCCTGTGAGTCTCCTGATGAGATGACCGCGACCACCCGTGCCAGTACCAGCGGCCCAGCAGGATCTGGTAGCCCCAATGCAGTTTCCAACACAGTCTCTCCCGTGGACGATCCCTCCTCGAGTGGAGAGGACGTGGAAGATGCACCCCCAGCCTTTGAGGAAGGCGTCTCCGCCACGGTCGATGAGTTAGTACAAGTGAACCTTGGAACCGAAGCAGATCCAAGACCCACATTGGTCAGTGCCGCCATGCCCTCTGAGGAGCGGCAGCAGTACATGGACTTCCTCAGGTAGCACCGTGATGTGTTCTCTTGGGGCTATGACGAGATGTCGTGGCTAGATCCTCAGGTAGCCGTCCACCGCCTTGGTCTCCCGGCGAACCATCGCGGGTTCAAGCAGCCTCCCAGGAAGATTCACCCATTCCACGGTGCCATGGTTGAGGCCGAAGTTGACAAGCTTATCAAAGCCAACTTCGTGAGGGAAGTTCAGTACCCCAAATGGCTGGCCAACATTGTGCCGGTCAGGAAGAAGAACGGGCAGATCAGAGTCTGCATCGACTTCCGCGATCTCAACCGCCACTGTCCGAAGGATGATTTTCCCCTTCCAGTGACAGAGCTGTTGATTGACGCCATGGCAGGGTTCCAAGCCCTCTCCTTCATGGATGGATACTCCGAATATAACCAAATTCGGATGGCCCCTGAGGATGAGGAGTTCACTGCTTTCAGGGCCCCCCAAGGTACCTTTTGTTACCGGGTCATGCCCTTCGGCCTGAAGAATGCAGGTGCCACCTATCAACGGGCGATGCACCGCATATTCAAGCCAATCCTCGGCACACTGGTGGAA
Source organism: Viscum album (assembly GCA_963277665.1). Classification (NCBI taxonomy): domain Eukaryota; kingdom Viridiplantae; phylum Streptophyta; class Magnoliopsida; order Santalales; family Viscaceae; genus Viscum; species Viscum album. Next base: position 295,752,618 of record OY728139.1, read on the forward strand.
TGCTACGTCGATGACTTGGTGGTCAAATCGCGCCAGCATCAGGACCATCTCAAAGATCTTGAAAAAGTGTTCGGCTTCCTCCGGTCTCGCTGCCTGAAGATGAACCCATTGAAGTGTGCCTTCGGGGTCACCTCCGGAAAGTTCCTTGGATTTGTGGTAAGATACCGGGGTATTGAGATCGACCCAGAGAAGATCTGGGCGATTAGCCAGATGCCTCCCCCAGGTAACATCTGGGAACTGCAAGGGTTATAAGGCCACTTAGCCTATATACGCCGATTCATCGCGAATCTGGCTGGCAAGTGTAAGCCCTTTTCTCGGCTCATGAAGAAAGGTGCCACCTATGTATGGGATAAAGAGTGTCAGACTGCTTTTGAGGAAATCAAGCAGTACCTGCTGCAACCTCCGGTTCTGATGCCGCCTGTATCCAAGAAGCCGCTGGTCCTTTATGTGACCGCCCTGGAACGGTCCCTTGGCGCCCTTCTCGCCCAGAAGAACAACGAGGGAACAGAGAATAGCCTCTATTACCTCAGTCGCATGCTCCTCGATGCGGAAGTCAGGTATTCCCCCATCAAGAAGAGCCGCCTGGCGCTCGTATTTGCCGTACAGAAATTACGGCACTACTTGCAGCACCATGAGGTACAGTTGGTTTCTCGGGTAGACCCGTTGAAATATATCCTGAGCCGGCCTATGTTGACTGGCCATCTAGCGCGGTGGGCTGTGATTCTCCAGAAGTTCGACATCAGGTATGTGTCTTAGAAGGCCATGAAAGGGCAAGCATTGGCAGACTTTCTGGCTGCTCACCCAACCTCCGCGGATCAGCCGCTGGATCTAGGCTTTCCTGATGAGGCCATTCTCTCGGTCGATCATGCCGGTCCATGCTGGAAGATGCACTTTGACGGTGCCTCCCGGAGCCCCACCGGTAGAAGACTTGATAATCCTAAGCTCAACAGAGTGGGCTTGGGTATCGTCTTCATTACCCCGGAGCAAGCTGTACTGCCATACTCTTTCCTGTTGTCAGAGGGCTGTACCAACAATGAGGCGGAATACCATGCCCTCATCACCGGCCTCGAGTTAGCTCTCGAGATCGACGTGCCCCATCTGTGTGTGAAAGGGGACTCCGAGTTGGTTGTTAAGCAGATCAATGGCGACTATGTTGTCAGGAAGCCGGAACTTGTGCCATTGCTGGAGTGCACCCTCCTTCTGATGGCCTGGTTCCCTTCTCGGCCAGAGATTGTCCATATTCCCCGGTCGCAGAACGGTCGAGCAGATGCTTTGGCCAGCCTTGTTGCGTCACTTGCGGAGCCTGAACAGGATAACCTGACCGTCCGCGTGACGCGCCGCAGGCTCATCGCTCCCGTTGTCCCGGAGGGAGATCGCGACCCGTCGGTAAGTAATCTCACCACGGTCGCCCCTGTGCCCGGATCCCCGATTACCCCAGATATGGCAGTCGAACCAGCCCCTGATTGGAGGACGCCTTTGGTTGAGTACCTCCAACATGGCATTCTCCCATCGGATCGGGGCGAGCGCGAGCGAGTTCGACGCCGCGCATCGCAGTTTGTCCTCCAGAGGAGTCCCGGCCTGGAGCAGATCCTCTACAGACGCGGATTCGATGGTGTTCTCCTCCGTTGCCTTCAGGGAGTTGAGATCCCACGAGTCATGCAAGAGGTTCATGCTGGTTCATGCGGTGCCCATCAGACTGGGCCGAAGCTGTCCCACCAGATTCGGAGGTTGGGATACTTCTAGCCCTCCATGATCCATGACTGCATCAAGTATGCCAGGAGGTGCCATGCGTGCCAGGTTCATGCGAACTTTGTGCATCGGCCGCCGGAGCCTCTCCATACCACCAGGTATTCTTGGCCCTTTGCAGTCTGGGGGATGGACGTTGTGGGACCTTACCCGCCGGCGACGGCTCGCCAGTGCCGGTTCATTCTGACCGCGACGGACTTCTTCTCCAAATGGGCAGAGGCGATTCCGCTCAGAGAGGTCAAATCATGTTCGATCGCTGACTTCGTGACCTCCAACATCATTCATCGATTTGGGGTGCCTCACGCTATCCTCACGGATAACGGAGCCAATTTCCGAGCAGCCGAGTTGAAGAAGTTGTACGCCAAGTACAACATTCGCTCGAACCATACATCTCGCTATCATGTGCAGGCGAATGGAAAGATCGAGGCGTTTAACAAAACCCTCTCTAACATTCTGAAAAAGATGGTTGGTCAGAACAAGAAGAGTTGGCCGGACAAGCTCCCCAACGCCCTCTGGGCTTATCGGACGACGACTCGCAATTCCACCTAGATGACCCCTTATTCCCTGGTGTATGGAGCTGAGGCCATCCTGCCCATCGAGATCCAGTTACCGTCCTTGCGCACTGCGGTCTACGACCAGCAAGCGCTGGACAGAGCTGCTGAAGCCCGTCTAGTCGAGTTGGAAGCACTAGATGAGAATAGACTTCGCGCCTTGCACAACTTGGAGAGGCATCAAAGCAGAATGGCTCGAGCTTTCAATAAGAAGGTTCGCCTCCGCTCCTTCCTGCAGGGTGACCTAGTGCTAGCCCTAAGAGCGCCAATGATCCCTGGCAGGAAGCCACCCAAGTTGGAGCCCAAGTGGGGGGGACCTCTTGTCGTCCACAAAGTTTATCCCAATGGCGCGTACTCCCTAGCGACTATGGATGGTGAGCGTGTCACTCCTCCCACCAACGCTAGGTTCCTCAAGCAGTACATTTTCTGAGTGTACCACGTCCAAGCTGCACGACGTTAAACTGCCTAGCATATCGTCCGCGCTGCAAGACGTTAAACTGCCAAGTGTTTCGTCCAACATGACGTTAAACTGTACCTCGTCCAAGCTACAAGACATTAAACTGTTTAGCATTCGTCCAACACGATGTTAAACTGTACTACGTCCGAGATACAAGATGTTAAACTGTTCATCATTCATCCTGCATGACGTTAAACTGCCTCTCAAGAACTACGTGCGGCTTGATTCCCATCCTTATGGGATACGTAGGACCGCCTGAACATTCATGTTTCAGGCCCAGCCTCATCCTTCGGGAATTTCCATCCCATCTCGGGCCCTTGGCCCAGTTTTCTCTGGGTATGCGGCGTATGGTGTGAACGCGGGGCTATGCCCTCATTCACATCGGTTTCCTCGCCACGCTGTACGCCCCCCACGTTTGGGGATGCCTTCTGCTCCCCCCTTTTCTCTCTTTTCATCCTGCATGACGTTAAACTGCACTTCAAGAACTACGTGCGGCTTGATTCCCATCCTTATTGGATACGTAGGACCGCCTGAACATTCATGTTTCAGGCCCAGCCCCATTTCCCAGGAATCTCTATCCCGCGTTGGGCCTCTAGCCCCAGTTCCCCTCCTTTTTGTGCGAGGCGTGTGGCGTGAGCGGGGGATTATGTCCTCGTTCACGTTGGTCTGCTGGCCGCGCCATACGCCTCCCCCGTGTGTGGGACTACCTCACACCCCTCATCGTCCTGCATGACGTTAAACTGCCTCTTAAGAACTACGTACGGCTTGATTCCCATCCTTATGGGATACGTAGGACCGCCTGGACGCTTGTGTCTCAGGTCCAGCCCCGTCTCTTGGTTGATCACGGGGATCTACCTTCTTTTGGTTGCTCTCAGGGTGAGTCCTCCGACCCTTTCTGGTGATCTGTTAACATGTTTGGGGTACTTTGGTCTATGACCCGTAGTGTCGGATGCAATCCCGGCAAGTCCCGTGTTGCTTGTCGGGCCGCGCGCTTCCTCTTGTTCGAGCCTTCACTCAAAGGGATCCTCGTTAGCGGTTTGGGTACGATGCCTCAGTGCTCTCCTACCACTCCGGGTCGATTTACCGGCGGGTCCTGGGCCGCAAATCGATATGAATCCTGCGATTGAGCGGTTGATGCTCGTTTGCTTGCCCAATTCTAGGCTGACGCGATCGGATGTTGTGTTGCGAATATGGTCAGCGACATCCTTGATCGCCATGTCAGCTCTTTTAGGCTCCAAACATTGGTTGCACGGTCCTCATCACACTCCTCCTTTGTGCGTTGTAGTGGAATCTCGACACTCTCTTCATACTGACCTTCAGTACACCTTTACACGTTAGGCAGGCCAACCAGGGTAATGGTGTCTGTCGAGGCTCCCACGATCTGAGCACCAAGGATATATGCTGATGTCCTCCCTAAGGGCCGTGTATAGCTGGACCCTCGTCCCCATAAGGAGGAAGGAGTCGCCCGAACAATCGCGTTTTGGGCCCAGTATATCTGGAGGCTAGAATCTCTGCCCCTCGGGTGATGGACATACGCAGGCCCCTATCCCAGGATCCTTCTCCTGGAATCGTGCGTGACCGAAGGGCTGGGTATGTTCCCACCTCCGCTGAGTCCGCCGTATCGCGATAAGAGGATTCATCCAAGGTCCGAACCACACGACCTTAAACTGTGTTGTCTGGTCCTACCACACGACCGTAAACTGTTATCGTCTTGGCCGCCCGACGAGAAACGGCACTGCATCGTGATGTTCTCCTCAGGGGACACTCGCGTTGGGCGCTGGTTAATAACCACGCCATTCATCAATGCCTTTCATGGCTTGATTATTGTGGCGACGCCAGGGATTCCTTAATCACAGGCATGTCGCTGCACGAAAAACCATCCATCTTTAAAGACAAACAAGAAATATCAAATACCGCTTCTTCTGTGTGCGAGGGTCATACCCGCACCCTTCCCCGCGCTGGTGCCCGATTGTGTTGCGTCGCGCTTCAAGAACTACGTGTGGCTTGATTCCCATCCTCATGGGATACGTAGGAACGCCCGGATGTTTGAAACTTCGGGTCCAGCCCCCACCTCTTAAAGATTCCCCCCTTCTCTGGGGAATCCGCCGCCTTCAGGCCACCCTCAAGGCGTGTCCCTCGACCCCTTGCAGTGGTCCACTGGTGTCAAGAGTACTCTGGTTTATTGCCAGGAGGGTCAGGTTCAACTTGGTCAGGTTCCTTCCATTTTTCAGGCTTCGTGCTCCCTTTCATTCGGACTCATCGCCTACGCCCTGGGTGGAGCCCCCGTGAACGGTTTGGACACAATGCCTCAGTGCTCTCCCACCGACTCGGGCTGGTGCCCCCAATGGCCTCGGGCAGCAAATCGATATGAATCCTGCGATTGAGCGGTCGATGCTCGTTTGCTGCCACATTCCATCAACGGTTAGTGCGATATTGATGCTTCTTTTCCGCCACGGTCGGCAGTACTCCCATATCGTTACGTCGGTGCCCCCAGTCCTTGAGTGAATGGCCACATGATTCACATCACATTTTCCACCTCCCATTCTGACCAGGCGAAATCTCGACACTCTTGACACTATCCCTCAGTGCATCTTCGCATATCCAAGGGATAGGACCACGATGCGGCGTACTTTGAGGTTCTTATGGTCCGATCTCTAAGACCTTAAACTAAGATCTACCCTTATGGTCCGAGCTCTAAGACCTTAAACTAAGATCTACCCTTATGGTCCAAGCTCTAAGACCTTAAACTAAGATATGCCCCTATGGTCCGAGCTCTACGACCCTAAAACTAAGATCTCCCCAAATGGGATTCTACGTCCTGCATGACGTTAAACTGCACTTTCAGAACTACGTGTGGCTTGATCTCTAGCCTGATGGAGTACGTAGGAACGCCCGGGCATTTCGACTCGGGTCCAGCCTCAGGGATCGCTAAGTCCCGCCCCTCCTCGTCGCCGGCCGTCTGGGCTGACTTCGGGTAGATTGGTGCAGTTGTGATATTCTCCCTGATTCAGCTCGGGATGCCCCATCGCAATGATGGGAAGCGACGGTTTCCTCGTCAAAGAGGTTCTGTCTGAGAATTGGGGTTATTCACGGCCAGATTAGTGCATCCGCCTAATACGCTTTCCCCACGGTGGCGCAATTTTGAGAGTGTTGGATTCTATCCGAACAAATCGTCACTTCGCCCCACGCTTCGCATGCCCTGTTGATCTGGATTTCCACCCTTGTGCCTGAAGGAACCCCCAAAGCGGCATTGATGATGACATGTGATCCGCCTCCTGCAATATGGATGATGACCTTCGGTCCGTCTATCGCAGTAGTATGGTCGATTGATCCATTGTCTGCTTGCCGTCTTGGGCATTTCCTGGAAGGCCAACCATTGTGGATTTCTGAATTCGGGACGTGCAATTCACCCTTTCTCATTTCCCTATGTTCGGATAAAATCTCAACGCCCCTAGAATTGTCCCGCTCGTGTGTCGGAACAAGTTGGGGGGATGATACATTGATTAGGCTTGAGGTCTCCTTTCCTAGGAATGACCTCCCTCTTTTCTCTAGAAATCCAGGCCCAATTGCGGATGCCTGAAGCTTGGTTAACGCTCCCGCAAGACAATGAATTGTGGTCGAGCATGTTAAGCCAAAAGATGCAGATAAATATGGTGATTCATACAAATGGATCGAAATATTGAGTAGCGGAAGCAAATGTTTTGGGAATGGCAAAACAAAGCCCCTAGGGATTAGCGTGCTGGATAAGTCTTTCTAACGCCGCTACCCTTTGGCTGGCGGCCTCCAGAGCTGCTTCTCGCTCTCTACGTGCCCTCTCCTCGTCGGCGGTCGCAGCACGCAGTTCGTCGATTCTGGCTTGTGCATGCTCCCGCTCGACTTGAATTGTGACCATCTGTTGGCCCGCCTCCGTCAGCTGTACCTGGGCGTCAACCAGCTGGGCTGCTAGTTGCTCCACAAGCTCGGTGCACGCTGCGACGAAGGCCTCCTTCTCTGCCGCCTGCCCTTCGAGACGCCGGACTTCCTGCTCCGCCACGAGGAGCGCCCGCGTGCTCTCCGACATGTCCCAACATTGTGCGACGTCGGCACGCCGGCGGCTCTCGCGCATCTTTTCGGCCATGAAATCACGGACCGTCAGATGGAGGCGTTGATCATCAGCTCCCCCGGCACACAGGAAGCACAGCCAGGTTTGGAGTGATCCCATGCTCCCCAGCCACTCCGATGGGTCTCGCTTGAGGAAGCGCTGGATGCACTTCCACCCCCTTTAGCGCGCTATCCGGCTCTCCTCGACCGCCTCCGCGTCCGAGTCGTCCATCTCCTCGGGGTCGGTAGGCCGGTAGGCAGGGAAGGCAGCCAGCAGGTCCGCTGCAGGGTCCGCCCCTGGGATGTCCTCATGGGGGATAGGTTCCCCAACATCTGGGCGACCTTCTTCTCTCTCCCCAGCGGCGTTGACACCCTCGTCAGCCCCCGACCTCTCTCCGAAGTCAGCACCGCCGACGTCCGTAGCCCCTTGATCAGCAGTTGGTGGGGCCGGCTCGGTGTGGGAAGTCTGTTCCGGAGCAGGCGGCATGTCTGCCACCGGTCCACTCATTGATGGCCCGGGTTCGGCAACCCGACGAGCCTCCAGCGTTGAGATCACTGCGCAGGGCATGCCGTGGTTAGTCACGGATCGTCAACAGCAAGCACCAGCAGTAAAGTAAGGAGACTTACGGGAGTTCAGAGCGTCATCTTCCGCTATCCCGGCCGCCGCAGGAGCAATTGCAGCAGGGGACCCCTTAGCGCTTGTCAGTTCAATGATGGGTGTCTGGCCCCCGCCTTGTCCTGCTGGCGCCTCTCCTACTCCCGCTGAGGACGCCTGACCAACATCCGTGCGCTCCTGAGAAAGGTGGAGAAATGGGTTAGAAGCTGCATAAGATAATGGATGAAGCAGGTTGGGTAGGGATAGAAGCGGACCTCGAGGAGCTCAGTGACATCAACATTGTCAGAGTCGGCCACCTCGCCGCTCTCCCGCGGGCTCCCCTGGTGGGATCTTCCCTCGGAGCCTTCATCCTCCCCCATCTCCTCCTCTTCCTCGGAGTCGTTGCTACTGTCATCTTCCGCCGGCGGCATTTGTTCTGGAGCGGGTTCTAGACCGAGCATCACCTTCACCAGAAGGGATGGCTCCGCACGCTGACCACGTTGGCGCGTGTACTCGTCCATGGATGTCAGATACGCATACTGCCGGTTGAAGTCCACCCTGTCGGTGATATGGAGGCGCCCGACCTCTGGCAGATGGATTCCTTCTCTAAGTATCTTTCCCCAGATGGCGTCGGTCCCCAATGACTGCCGCAGGGTCATCCAGGCCGACCACAGCGCCGGGAAGACTGCATCATGGGAGGGTTTGAGCAGACGCCTTACCTGCTTCCCGGGCCTCTCCCCGACCGCCGCATGTGCCCCCTCTCTGGGCGCTGAAGTCGTGGCGGCAGCTTGCGATGTGCCCGCCGCCGAAGTCCCTGCCCGCGCCGGCTCCGCTGCTTGGCGCGCCTCCGTTCTCCCCCGTGTGGCGGCGCCTCGCCTCCTTCCTTGACGCCCGGTCTCCGCACGGGTGACTTCGAGCCGCCGAACTGGCTTCCGTAAAAGCCCCTCGGGGTACGTGATGGCCCAGTGTTCGGCGTACTCGGTTGCCAAGCCTGCGTCGACCCCGGTAGGAGGAAGAGTGATGACGTCGCCAAAGCCAAAGGCGACGAACATCAGCCACATCTGGCGAAGGACGCCAGGGTTCGTCTCCTCCCAGACAGCAGTGAATACCCTCTTCGGCATCCGTTGAAGGCACCCGAACTGCCTGGCGAACCGGGTTGGCACGTAGGGCTCGCAGATCACCTTCCCGTCGATCCGAGCCACGAGCACCCCGCCCCGCATGTTCAGGAAGTACTCGTGCTGCTCCAGAGGACCCTGCCCGTTGTCGATCATTTGGCCAACGGGAGTGGGGAACAGGATGAAGTTAAAATTGGCATGATTGCCAATCCGAATCCTCATGCCCTCCTCACTTAGGGTCATCGGAGCGACCCCCGCAATGTTCAGCAGGGAGGGTCGCAGGCCGTTGCCCGGAGGAATGATGGCGTTCGGAAACGTGTACCCACCAAGGTGAGCAGCCACCCAGCAGTGGAAGAATTGGAAGGGCCCACAGATCCTCCGTGGTGACCCCCCTCGTGAGATGCGTCCCAGGATGGCATACAGCTTCGCCAGTACTGGGACCCCGAGGTTGTATCTTTTGTTGGCGGCCATAGCGCCCGCCATCGCCAGTGTCGCCGGGCGAATGCCCATTCTCGTGTCCCGCACTGGCAGGAGCCACCCACTCAGAAAGGTGGCCAGGAACGCCGCGTACCAAACATTTGGGTCCCGGGCCTCGATGACGCGGTACCCCCATGAGCGGTAGTCACCCGTCTCCAGGACCCGCCAGTACGACCCGTTCCGGCTCCTCTGAGCCGCGGTCGGGCACCGCTTCCCCCTACCTGGCATCTTGACCGCCGGGTCATGCTCCAAGAAATGGTCGAACCACTCCTTGTAGGCTATGTACTTCTGGAAGTCCTTGATCCCGAGCCGCTGCGTAGCCAGGTCAAGCAGATGCCAGGTCAGAATGGGAGTCTGTGACCTGTCTTCCCAGGTGTTCTTCGGAGGCAGGAACTCATCGTACTGGTAACCCTCCAGCGGGATACCTCCGATGCAGTGGATGTCCCAGAGACCGATGCCGACCTCCCCATGGTGAAGATGGAAGGTGTTGGTATCCGGGGACCAGCGGGTGAACAGCTCCGGCCCGAGCTCGGACTGCTGGTAGAAGTGGAACTGCGACGTCCACACCGCCTCAAACAGGCTGATGTACCGCAGCTCCTCCGCGAAGTGATCGCAAGTGTGGCGTACCCAGAACGCCCAGGCCCACTCACTGGTGAAATTGCCCCCAGATCGCAAGTCCCAGTCCTTCAGCCAGCCCTTGGTGTCGTCGGTGACACTCTGGCGATATATGCTCGAGTAGAGGGCTGGAGAGTTCTCCGCAGTAGGCTCACTTCCGACGATGGTTCGCGTCCTCGGGTTCAGGACATAGACATCTAAGTGTCTGGTCTCCCTGGCAGGATGCCCATTGTTGGTGATGTTATAGCGGGGAAGCTCGTCCTCCCGAGTCACCCAGGTCCGTGGCGCATCAACCTCGAACCCTGGCACCGGAACCTCATCTAGGATGCCGAAGTTCCAGAGCGGCAGGTTGTCCGACAGTGGATATGTCTTCTGGGCCGGCGTCAGCAAGTCGAACAAGGATTGATTGTTGGAAACAATCTCCTTGGCTCCGTAGACCTCCTCGTTCGTCGCCATCTCAGCTCTACGAGTGGCGGCATTCCCCTCATTTCCTTGATTCGCGGCCATCTCAGAAGCTCCGGGAGTCGTGCGGGTAAAGGGATGAAGCGTGCGGGATCGGACGAGGCTGGTAGAGAAGTTTGAGAGTTGGTGCGCAATCCTAGTGGACGGCGCGCAATCGGGAAGTCCGTCGCGTAAAACCCTGGGTGTTCGCGCAAAAGCAGGCCGAATTCCGGACAGGTTTGCGCGACGAGAGGGCGAATTCCGCGCCGGAAAAGGCAATTTCGCGCACGAGAGCTTAGAGGCTTATCGCGCGGAAGGCCAGTGTACGGTGCGGGGGACCCAGCGCCCCTATTTATAGGCAAAGCCGGGAGTCCGCGCTGCGCGGAAAGCGCTTTGCGCGACCGCACCGGCGAATTTCGCGTCCGACGCCCTTTTTTGCGCGCCACAGTCCCGCACCACCCAGGACTTCGGTATTCTGGCGTCTCCCTCAGAACCCTATCGTTGCGACCTCTCGCCGATCAGATTCCGAGGGGGGGCTTTTGTAGACTCCGGAAAAGTCCGTTGTTCCCAAACAAAGCTCCGAATGCGGAAAGAGAGGTCATATTTGGAGTCGGAAGCATGTTTCGGAGGGCCCGGAGGCCTTGCGCGGAATTTTGGAGACCCGCGCGCAAAGTTGATGAGCCGCGTGCAAACCTCCCGGGATGCGCGCAATGCGCTGGACCGACGCGCACTTTTGCGCGCCCGTGGCCCGCGCGACTCCCTTGTGCGCCGGGCCCGATTCCGCGCCCGCGAAGAGAATTTTGCGCCCGCGAACCGGATTCTGCGCTCGGGGTTGCCTATAAATAGAAGGCGACCCCCGACATTTTGAAGGTTGCCAGAATTCGGAAGGTCTCTTGTGCGCGCAATCCAACCCCTTCCGCGCGCAATGTCGATCTTCAGGTAACCTCTTTTCTTTCGCGCAAGAAATCCTAGGGGTTCGCCTTCGCGCGCAATCCCTTTGACTCCTTTCCTTTGAATAACCCTTCACTCAAAGGCATTTGCGCGCAAAAGAAGCCTCTTGCGCGCAATTTCCCCCGGTTGCGCGCAATCCAGCCCGATTGCGCGCACCCCCCCCCCCCCCCTTTTCAAAGTGGCCATTCATTAAAGATTGAGTCGTTGCCCCCGTGCGCTATCCGAAGCCCGGTGCGCGCAATCTCTATCATTCGCGCGCAAAGTGCAGGCCCAGTTGCACGCCAGTCCGTCCATTTGCGCGCCGACCCGCGGTATTGCACGCAAAGCTCCTCTTTTGCGCGCAAACCGCCAGGGTCGCCCCCTTTGACCCCCTTTGGGTACCCGCCTGCGTGGCGCCCGATGACCCTCATCTCGGGTGCCCGCACCGTGCGTTGTCTTCCCGTGAGGCCCTCCAGGCTTGCGTGAAGTGACACAGACCTATCGGCGGCTTCAACGTCCTGCACGACGTTAAACTGCATACGTCCCGCACGACGTTAAACTGCACTTCGTCCCAGCTACAGAACGTTAAATTGTACGTTATTCGTCCTGCACGACGTTAAACTGTAATTCGTCCTGCATGACGCTAAACTGCACCACGTCCTGCAGGACGTTAAAATGCATACGTCCAAGCTGCATGACGTTAAACTGCCAATCCCCCATCGTCCGCGCTGCAAGACGTTAAACTGCCAAGCATCTTCGTCCTTAACACACGACGTTAAACTGTACTTCGTCCGGCAAGACGTTAAACCGTCCGCTTCGTCCTCAACACACGACGTTAAACTGTACTTCGTCCGGCAAGACGTTAAACCGTCCGCTTCGTCCTCAACACACGACGTTAAACTGTACTTTGTCCGGTAAGACGTTAAACCATCTGCATCACCCGATCCCGTGCCTCGCACGCAGGGTCCTCCCGGTTTGGATGTGGCCCCCACCCGCTCGTCTCTGCAGGGATGTCGGGATTGGAGTGGCCTTCGCCCACAGGGGTAGAGCGTTACAAACAGAACAAACTACGTGGACTCTGATCCCTGTCTTCTAAACAGGGTACGTAGGAAGCCTCTCCGAGGTTCAAGCCCACCACCTGGTCGTCCCGGTCGTATTTACGTCGGTTCGTCCATCAGTGGACCCCTCCCGGGTTCACACTTGCGTTGATTCACCTATGAATCCGCCTCTGTGGGGGCTGCACGTGTGTATCTCCATTGTGCTTCCCCACCGCCTCGATCTCCTTGTGAGTCGGCTTGCCAACGTCCAGCATGACGTAAAACTGTGATTCACCCGGCCGTTCCATCCCCCTCTGTGCGAGGTGGTTCGGTTCAATCCTTCTCCAGGCAGCCTCGATCTCTTTGTGAGTCGGCTTGCCACCGTCCAGCATGACGTAAAACTGTGATCCACCCGGCCGTTCCATCCCCCTCTGTGCGAGGTGGTTCGGTTCAATCCTCCGCCCGGCGGCCTCGATCTCTTCGTGAGTCGGCTTGCCGACGTCCAGCATGACGTTAAACTGTATATCCGAACTACGCTGACTTTGATCCGCGCTAACGCACGGTACGTAGGAAGCCCCTACGGGGTCCAAGCTCTTCACTCCATCATCCATCCTGATCCTTACCCGGGCCGCCACATCCCGGTGGGGTCATGCCATTTCATCCCACTCCACTTCACTCGGGAAGCCGCCCATGTGCTGGCCCCAGCGTCGGAGGTTCCCCGCAAGGGGTTCTGTCATCTGATCCACTCCTCGTGTTGATCAGTCCGATGCCGTCCCCGCTGGACGTTAAACTCGCGGCATACCCCGTGCTAAACATGGGAAGCTGAGGAAAACCTCAGGTAACACAGTTCCCCGCACCCAGTGCGGGATGCCTCAGGCCATCACGCCTTCGAGAATCCCTATTAGGGACGGAAGGCAGACATGCAGAGGCGCAGTGTCAAGACACGCCCCCAACACCCGGAGCCACCCGATCTCCTCACCGCAGGTTGGTGCCCCGACCAGACTCCTTGGAGCGTCCGGGCGGAAGCAGCATAATTAACCGGTGTCCATGGAGACATGGCGCCGGTAACGAGATTCACGAACATTCTTAAATCTATGAGGGAGACCCGGATTAGGCGACGAGTTCCGAGGAGACGTCCACGGAAGGAGGAGCCGACATCCCATCATCCCGGTTTCGATCAAGGAGCAGACGCCCCTGAATAAGGGACGAATGTCGTCCGCCCTTGGAAAGCGGGACTGCGGGGCCACAAGACGCGCGCCCATCCCTTCGGGTCGACGGGTGCACACGCGAACGCGTCCTGGCGGAACAGCGTAACCCGACGCACATCCGCACCGAAACACCCTTCACATGCACTGTCTTCAAAGGTATCACAACTAATGGATGATATTTCTTATGAGGAGCAACCAGTGAAGATATTGGATCATTGGGAAAATGTTCTATGAAATAACACAACTCCCCTTGTAAAGGTGTTGTGGAGAAACCACAAGTTTGAAGAAGTGACATGGGAATCCGAGGAAGTGATGAAGCGAAGTCAGTCTCTTTTTTTAGTGTGGGAAAAGAAAATTTCAAGGATAAATTTCATAAGGGGGGAGATTGTAACGACCCAAACTCTCATTAATGAAAATTACTCATGATCTAATTAAATGTCTTATTATAGTTATATAAAATGTGGATTTTATTGGTTTTATGTTTTTTGATTTTAAAATACTGTTAAGAATTTTGACCATTGCTAATATATCCATTGAACAGTGATCACCTGATTAATATAAATATAGGGCTTTAACAAATGCAATTTACTCAGACAAAGGAAGTTATGGCCTCATAGAGTAGACTTTCCCCACACAAAGCCCATTTGTCAGAGCATGGAAAGGAGATGGAATCATTGGGCTTTGCTCTTAACTAAGCCCAAGACAATATTGAACACGCTAGTCTTGAGTGGAACCGACTACTGGAGAAGTGGAAGTTAATAGAGATAACCACACGATCGATGTTATCTGAGCCACCACAAGAGTCTATCACCATCTCACACCTTACCCTTCGGTATTATGAGGGTGTTATAATGGGTTATGTAACAAACCCCTATCGCTGTGACTATGTACATTATTTTTGTATAAATAATGTGCACTCATTTTATTTTTTTTACTTTGTAAATAGTTTTGAAAGAACAAATAGTATTTTTAGTTAATATTCAAGTAAGAAATCTATTTTGATGAATTAATGTATTTTTTAATTTAATAATATTTTAATAAAATATTAATATTATTAAATTAATTTTTCTTTAATATAAATTATCATCTAATTTTATGAATTCAATTGTGATTTTTATTAAGGTTTGAAATCCCTTTTTATCAAAACCCATGGATTTTCGATAAATGTCATTTTTTATTTTAAATTTACAAATTCACATAATTAGAAAATTATTTAGATAAAATGAATATTATTTTTGTAATTTGGACATCGAAATTATCCAACAGTGAGTTTTTCATAATTTTCTAAGGCAGTCGAATTTTGGGGTAAAAATTAAATACCGTTTAAATATATAATGTGTTTGATGACATCATAATGACCCAATAGTGATGTAATACAAAAATATAAAAATTATTTTCTGCCAATATATGTTTTATCATTAAAATAATATGATTTTAAATTTGTTTGATTTATTTTACAAAGCTTTTGTGGACCCTCCAAGCCTTATAAAACATTTTGTCTTTTTGAATAGTTTTCCTTGAGTGTGAGACTCACCTCCAACTAAGCAACCCTAATATTTTAAGAAGTTCGGACTTTGGAATTATGAAATATTTTTTTCCACTCCAATTTGGAAAAAACCATGGGAAAAAACTATGGGAATATTTGTGGTATTGATTAGTTTAATGTGAGGTGTTCCAAACCTATATAATAAAGAATTCCCTATCATTTCCTATATAAAGCCACCCAAGCTCCCACTTCCTCTTCACTCAAAGCCATTGGAGTTTGACCAAACCATGACCTCTTATCTCTATAATCCTCCCAAGGGGCCCCAATCTCCTAATAAGCCTCTTTCAAGCCTCTCCAAATCCTTTGGGAACACACTTTCATGTAAAGGATTTCTTCTTTCTCATTTTGGTCCAATTTTAATTAAGTTGTTATGCCCTTTTTTTCAATTACAAATGATGTATTATGATTTCAAACCTACCCCATACTGGAATCTTCATGTGTGGATAATGTAATACCCCTTACTGTATCACTAATTCCTCACATGTACACCTGTTACCATGCCGAAATTCTTTATGGTATTTCTCTCTCCTCTGTTACATCCAAGAAATTATTTTTTATTATGCATCTAATTTCCATTACATTTGTTGGGAAATGTATCTATATGAACCCATTACTGTCCATTTAATGAAAATATGATGAGACACCCTATTCTATATCATCAACCATTTTCACGAATCATTATGTCACGCCGTTATACTGTTGAAATTGCACCACATTTTTTCAGGCCAATATCCTTGTGTAGTGAATACCATAACCATGTCTCTATCAAGGTTATTAACCTTTATGAACATATACATATTGAATGGTAATTTCATGTATTTATTCCATGTTACTTAATTTTGTAATAAATTATTATGTTGATTGATTCCAGGTTATATGATCCATGTGGCACAGTTATGCATGAAATGAAATGTGTAAGAAGGGTGCGCTGTGATAGCGCTCCAATACATTGGGTAAAGTATAGTATAATGAAACATAATGTGAAATGGGTGTTGACTCTTTCTAATTCAAGTGAAACTAGGGTCTACTCATGATTCATGTGTTATGAGGGTTTACTCATGCTCCTTGTGCAATGAGCCTTGGCTCATGCTAATTCCATGTTAAGTGTTGTTGCCACATTTCCATGTTATGATTATCATGATTTATCAAGCATTTATGTTCATGTTTCTATTTTTCTCCATTGATATTTATATTTTCTAACATGTATTGTATTTCTCATGTTATTCCATTTTTATTCCCTTACTGGGCTTTATAGCTTACCCAATTCTTATGAATTCCCTCAGGTTATCCCATTCAATGCTTAGTATGAGGGAATGCAGTGGTCTTGTAAAAGAAGTTTTAAGTAAAGATGTTGTGTGTTTTATATTCTAAACTGTTATGTAATGTTCCTAATCCCCAAATACACTAGACCCCTTGACCTTATATGTTGAATCAAGTAAAGATTTTATGTAATAAATCATGTTTATGTGTGTAATAAAAAGCAGGTTTTCTATAGTTTGAATTAATTTCTGCATTAATTCTTGATGTGTTGACCAAAATTAAACAATGTGTAATTTCAATTACATGACATTTACACCTATATTATATGGATATAATCTTTTTCATCTTGAGATGATTTATTCGATTTTATTTTATTCAACTAATTAATCATATTGATTAGATCTATAATAAATGATGGAGAGAGAAGAAAATATCATGTTTCGGATTAAAATAATGATTAATAATGAATTGAAAAACAAATTAAAATTAGAAAATACTTAATGATAATTAAATAAATATAAATAATTATGTGACCACTTTGATACCCCTTATAGGTTTTGGGCATAACCGAAGATGCGAAGGGTGTTTCCCAACATTGCTTTTTTATGTGTTCAATGATCAATATGAGATCTCAATAACAATAAACACCGTGTTCAATAGAATTGAATCAAGGAATATAGACTAAATGAATCCCACTAGAACCAGAGAGAAAGAATTATCACATATTATTTATAATTAATTTTATTAGATAAAAAATATCTTGATGAGATTCTTTTTTCATTGATGTATCAACTAACAAATTAATGTTATACTATCATTGATTTATAGGAGTCAAGTGGAAATTCCATCTAGCGGTGATCCAAAAATGTTCCAAAAATATCCAAATGTCCCCAAAGAAATCATTTGGTAATATTAGGGATGATCCTTACACTTTCATAGACATCCTTTCATCACTGTGGTAATTGATTTCAAATAATTCTCCATGATCTTGTGGAGGAATATTTATCTCTATTCTTGGGAGTGATCTTGGAGAAGATAGATCTCAAGGGATTGAGAGAATTTTCAAATTCCATTGTGCACAACCGAGACAAATGAATTTTCCTATTTGGAAAATAACATTGCTAGGCATATATATTTATATGTTTAAAATACAATAAATGCACAAATACCCGAAATTATTTATTTTATACTAGCAAAAAACCCATGTCAAATAATATTATTATTATTATTTTCCAACATGTTCTTAACTTGTGAATTAAAATTAAATATTATTTAATCAAATAATATTCAACATTTAATATTTTCTCAATAGACCTAAAATATTGGGGTTTAACTCCTCTATAATATTAATCAGTAACTGAATTATTTCTATTTATTTATTAAATAAATATCAATCAATTATTATCCAATTAAAAAATAAATATTATATACACTAAATAGAAAATAAATATTTATTAAATATTCCACTCACATTATATTCTCTCGAATAACTAGTGATGGAAAAAAGGTGTTCAATAAAACATGAATAGTTATTAAACTACATGAGGGAATACTATTTATTCAACTTTTTAAATAATAAATAATAATATATTATTTAACTGTGGTTCTGGGTAAACATAATCTATTACCCTCTATGCCCTTTATCGGTTCCATTAGAAGAAGTAGCCTAATGATCAAGGTTAAAATCTAGAAATATTCCAAGTAACCCATAGAGAGAGATGGTAATGATGCAATGGCATAATAAATCTAATGAATTCTTATTATGTAATGTAATATCTTTATCACATTATCTGGAATCAATCAGGTTGCATGACAGTGCCATCAACCTTTGTGCTCGATATCTCTTTCTTTGACTTTCTATATATATGACTTTCTTATAGAACACCATGGACACAGATATATTTAGTCTATATCATTTCCCTCAAAAGGTTTGAAATATTAACATTAATTAAAGAATATAATGGTTAAATCCTTTGATGCATTATTTAGTAATGAAATATTATTTGTGACACATGCAATATTTCATACCTCACCATGAACATATGTCATCACAGTTTTTATACAGTCATCAATGTATGTGACTTATAATACACATTAATAATAATATTAAAGTCTAAGGACCAATAAACATGTCTTCATATAAGAAAATACAATGAAATGTATAAATTTGGATTTCTTACTTGAAAGTAACATTCTCATAATATCATAATTGATATTACCAGGGGCGTACACTATGAAAAGGTTCCTCAAAGTCCAATGAGTCTCCACCCCAGATATCTTATATCATTTTTTTCCCTCAAATGATAGCATCTAGATATATAACATATATTTTAGAGTAGTGTCTTCAAACTTCTAGGTTCTTCTCATAGCGGGGAACTACTATGAATTATTATTCTGACAACTACTCTTGGGACACTATCACATACTATGTTATACAGCAGAAAAATAATGAAGTGATAAGTAGTTTATTAATATTAAAAATATTAATATATGTTATCATAAATTATATAGAAATTGGTTCTATGGAATAAACTCCAATAATTAATTATTTATTTATATGATGGATGTTTACTCTTCCACTGTTTAGTTAATGTTCACACTTCCGGTACTAATTAATATGATTATACTACTATGTTACATGATGATCAATAAGTTATATTATCCCCATTGTTACACCATAGACCTCATTGCTATTTAGTATCCTCAGATATACGAGGAGGCACCCTAGTGGTCATGTGGCCAATCGGGTTTAGTTAAAGTTGAGTGAACTGGGTATGGGACATCACAAAGTGTTATTGGAGGTGTTATAATTCATTTAACAGCATACTATATTGGGATGGTTTAAATTATTAATAGGATGTGTTTGGATTTTTTTTCATGATCCTGTACCTCAGATTAGATTACCCACATATAGAAAAAAAAATTAAATTACATGGGATGATACATTTTGTTCTAGATTTTTCTTATTAAATTTACTTTGATTTAACCATTGGTTGATCCACATGTTGTTTGATATTACTTTTGAATATTTATTTTAACCATTGTTCAACATTGCACAGATGTATTGTATCATGAATAATCATAGACACCACCAGATTTATATTCCATACATTTGAAATTCCATATTTATATTACTACATTCATTTCCTGTAATATTTTTGGATCCTTTATTACTATTTTCATCAAACTGTGGTAACATCTAATTTAGGTACATGATAATTAATTTTTTGTGATTTGATGGACTCCACACCACAATTTATAATGTTTATTTTTCTATATAATTTGATGTAGTGATCCATATAATTCCATCATTTTAAATAATAGTTGTATAAATGAGTATGAACCACAAATGAAATTATTTTTTGAAATAAAATGGTAACAATTAAATAAGATTACAATATAAACATAAAGGATGTTTTCCTTTATAACATTGAATCGACACTATGCATACATAATCCTTTGACTTATAGTAGTGAACTTTTCCCTGTCCTGACCTCCGTAGTGGGTAGTAGGAAATGTATATTTATTTTACTATGATATTGATGTTCCCAGAACTAGATTTATGAGTATGAAGGTGGTAATCACTCTTATATAAAATGGATTATAGCTATCTTATTTATATACATATGATTCTAGAATCTATGAAATGTGTTCTTGGGGGTGTGTTCATGGTATTTATGTGACATGCCACCATAAAGACCATGTGGAGTACACTAGGAGGGTGGTGATGACTATTCTATAAAGGTGGTGTCCCATGAGTCTCCAGTAGATCCTCCAATAGTTCCAGTCATGGTACTTCCAATTATACATAACATACATGTTGATTACTAGTTTCAAGAGTGTATCATACAATTTATACAAACTATTAATGAAAATATGAGATCTTCTGCAACTACGATAGAGTTGGAAGGTGGATTTTAGCAGCATAATCCATCCATGTTTTTATGGGATGGCTATCCAAAGGCTATGGAGTCATGAAGATAGTATATCTTTTCAATTTTCTGGATTTTAGTGACACCTCCAAAGTGGAGAGTGAAGATCGCTACATTTGTGCTTTATGATTCGTCCAAGAGATTATGGGATGTTATCACTTATATGGATCATCCTTGGGATATGAATTAGAGGTATTTTGAGATGGATTATATTCTTTTTTATATCCTTAGATATCAAAGTTTGATACAGCCATAGATTTTATACAATTAGAGAAAGGATCTTTATCAATCATAGACTTTTCCTCCCATTTTATATATCTACAATGTTTTACACTTATTTTATTAGGTGATAAGTTTTATAATGCTAGGTTATTTGAATATGGTATTGGGTATGATATATAATTATATGTGAATATATTTCAGATTACTATGATATCTTGGATTGTGAACCAGGAGCTTATCACTGAGGGCAACATAAGAAATGATGGGGAGAAAGATCTGGTGGTTAAGCCTATATATCTAGAAATTCATCAACCAAACATATTAAGAATCATTTGATGACTCCACATGGTGATATTAGATGCTATAGTACATATTCAGGTATCCATATGACATGCCATCAGTTTGGTAGATCCGGACATACAAAACCCCATTACACAAGGGACCCAGTCCAGTGATACCCTTGTGGAACAATGGGAAATCTAATGAACTTTTATTGATATTTTAATCCAACACATAGTTAGAGAGAATCTATGTAGACTCAAAGTTAAAAATTGGGGTTAAAAACATCTCAATATTCTTCAAACTTGATTGTGGCCTCCCGATCAAGACAAGGGAGTCGGTGAGGTTTGGGTATCTAGACAACATACATACAGTGTCTGTAGAGGAGACATGGAAAAGGTAACCAGTATATATCTCATGGTAATGGATTTAGAAAAATGTATTTAGTTCAACTGATACATGAATATAATAGTGTAAGACCTTCTATAGTGTGATGTACTATTCTAGTATCCTCAACATAAGTATTTTCTCTTATTGATATAGGTTCATCTCATTCTTTTATATCTGTACATATTATAGAGGTATGTAGGATAAAAGTTTATTTTTCTTATGGAATGATGAAATTTGATACACTTTTTGGGAAATGACCAGAGTGTGTATATTAGTGTTGGAATTTCCCTTTGAGATACGATGGTGTCGCTTCATGTCCGATCACGTAGTCCTCAAGATGAGAAGGTATGATATCATTATCAAGATGGAATTGTCTGTTTAATATCATGCATATATTTAATGTTATTTATAAAGGGTGACATTCAAATTACTATAGGTTCGGGCTTTTAGTCACAAGTGTGAATGGGATTTCCATGAAAGATGAGATAGACCCAAGCATCATGGGTTCGGGGGGATTATGGACTAGATTGCTAGCTGATGTCAAGATGATCAAAAAATTTGTAAGGATGATTTCCCTTTATTGGTAGATAGTTTCAGGTTGATTTCCTAGAAACATTTTGGGACTATCTATCGAAATATAGGTAGATCATTCCATCAATCTTGTACCTGGAGCTGTATCAGTATTCATTCATCCATACATGATGTATACTTCTAAGTTACAAGATCTCAATATGAAGATAGAGAATATAGAAGATAAGGGTTTTATATTGACCATTTATTCACTATGTTGTTCAATGATCCTTTTCACCAAGAAAGAGAAAATAACCATAGGATTTTCATGGATTTCTATTATTGGAAGACTCTTATAGTTAAGAACTGGTATATATTTCCTCATATAGATGATATCTTTTACTATATATGATGAGAAAGGGTTTTCTAAAATATTTATATGAGAATGGGTTGTCATTGGGTGTGTGGTAGACCATCATATGTACTATGTAAAATATTCCATAGTATATATTACTTGTATGGGTATTTTTTTCAATCCATTCTATCTCATAAATGAGATGGCATTTTTTGTGGCACTATTAAAATGGGGTTTCCAACCTTTTATGGATTTAGTGTATTCTCACACTCGATACAAAAATGAAAAACTTCTTGACATCATAATGGATACATCTAGAGAGAATCATGTATATGATAATCTCACAAAGTTCATATTTTAGATGGATAAAGGTCACATCCTATGTCGTATTATCACTAATACATGAGTATCAGTTGACCATAGAAAGCTAGATATGTAGTTTTGTGGGAGATCCCAATAAGGTATTTGATATATGGAGTTTATTGGGGATACATGGATATTAAAGGTGATCAATATAGTAATTTTCATTCATTGATGCACCTCATATAGGATTTACTATGAAGGGTGTGAATGTTATATGGTTTGAAGCTAGTGAGACACCCTTACAGTAGATGAAAGAGAGAATAACATTAGCACCGTTCCAGATTCTTTTTGATCCGGTACAAATCTATAAAAATTATTGTGATGCATTTGGTATTTAAATATGATTAGTTTTTATGTAGGATGAATGAGTTATATCATATGGGTCTCATTAGTTGTGGCCACACAAGAGGATTTACCCAACACAAAAACTCGAGTTAGCCACTATTGTACACACCATTCACTGTTGGAGGCACTACTCACTGGGAGAGTATTTTGTGTTATATACATATCATAAAATAATGACATATATATTTAAAATAATTAATTGAATCACATGAAATGAATTTGGTTTGAATGACTACAATCATTCAACTTTTATTTTACTATTTGTTCATAAATGTAAATCGAGAGGATGATGCTCTTATGAGGACGACTCAGAAATAGTCCAATATGGAGGCTAGTAGAGAGTGGAATCATATGTCCATATTTCCTGATATTAATTTAGAGGTTCATGAACATATTTGAAATTTTTTATCTTTATTATTATCTATGACCACTTTACTTCTAGAGAGTGTGAAGATGATAAAATTATCTTATTATGAGGTCTTGATCCTATAAGAGAGAGTTTCAATTAATGGAACACCTCCTAGGGATGTTGATGTGGATGAGATCTTGTGTATTCATTTATGAATCATGGTTCCTAAAAACATCTAGGAGGAGTTGATTCAAGTGTACCATGCCTCTATATGTTTGGTACATCCCGATATTACCATGATGTATCATGACTAATTCCGCCAATACTTTTGGTTGGGGATAAAACGAGATATATCTAGGTTTGTTACTCAGTGTTCCACATATCAGTAGGAGATGTTAGAACACCAGTGAACAATGGGGGGTTTGTATACTTCACCTATTTATGAGTTTAAATTAGATGATATCATCATGTATTTCATGATAGTATTGATGAAATCACTTTGAAGAAGTGACTTAGAATGGGTGATCATACAATGAATGATAATGTAAACCATTTACTTCATATTCAAGATAATCCTTATGTGTATGAGCTTTCCAGTCTATACCTACAAGAAATAATACACCTCCATGTATTTCCTTGTTCGTTCATATCAGGTAGGTATTCTCACTTCACATTTTGTTTCTATTAGTGGTTGTAGATGTCATTGGGTTCACATGTAGTGTTATGTACAACCTATCACAGAAAACTGATGGTCATTCCGAGTGTATGATATTTTTTTATAGGACATTATTTGATCATTTTTCCTTGTTTTTTGACTTTTTTAGGATAGAAATTTTACCCTCTCCATATTCACTTATAATAATAGCTTCCAGGAAACCACGCTAATAGATATGTATGGGGACCTATATAGTAGTCTGTGTTTCTCACCACTCTCTTAGTTAGAAGAAGGAGAGACAATGATAATTGTACTTAATACCATTTTTTATAATTTAGATGAAGTTTATATTATTAATAATTAGATATCTATTGCTCAGTACAAACATAATTCATATGCTGATTGTTGCCAACGACCACTAGGGTTCGAGGTGGGGATTCGAGTTTTATTATGAATTTATCATAGACTAATTTATATATGGATTAAAAAAATAGAATCTATCACCTCATCGTGTCATAACCTTCATGGTTCTAGAGAGATTTAGATTGTAATTCTATCCATGGTATTTTCCTCAGAGGTACCAGACCATGCATGAACTCTTCCATGGGTGTCATCTTCATCGATATAATTCTAATCTATCACATATTATTTAACCTAATTTGGTTTAGTTAGAGGTTGATGCATTTTAGGAGTATGATCCTATCTATAATTTTGATCATGGGATGAATTTTCTTCAGAGCCTACTAACTCCTCTGGTAATATATTTATGGTAAAAAGAACATTTACATTACATGACTTTGGAGAGGGAGGATGATGTGTGTAGCTAGTGTCTATAGTTACCCTTCAATGATGAATGACCACCCATGGAAGGAAAATTTAGGGAAGAATTTTTATATGAGGAAGACTGTAAGAAGCATTATTTTATTTGAGGTTTGAAATATATTATTTTAAATTAATCATTTAATTTTACCCTAAAGGGAATACCTAGTGTGGCCACAGAGGAAACATGGGTGTTTGCGGATTGAATTGATCATGAAGCCTGATATTTGGGATGAGGTAGCTTAGTTGCATGGCCTGTAAAAATCAAGCCTCCAAGTGCTCATTGTAAGTAAAAACCTTGTGGGGGTGATCTAGTGAACTATCAAACAATACATGGGCTAATAAAACCATGAATTACAGGTAGAAATGTCATAAATTTTTTTCAGTTTTTTTAATAAAGGGGAAATAAAATGTTAGGGAATGGATTTTCTTACCATGTAACATGACCATCTGGTAAGGGTTTCCTTATAAGTGAGGCTTGAATGGGTGGCCCACTGTATGGCCAGCTATGTGGTCAAATTGTTTGACACTTTAAGGATATTTAAAAGATACCTTTTCCCTTAAGGGATTTATGTGTTTAAAACCCTCTCTATTTTTTTCTTATTTCTCTTACTTTGGCCGCTCATCTCTCTGATTTGAAGTTCCCACAAAATCCCAAACTTAAATTTGTGGTATCTTATTCATAATGACTCTAATAAATCCAACATTTATCTTATTGGTTTTCCAATAATAATATCTCTATTCATGATGCACCTTTTTTTATTTCTATTTATCAAGAAAAAAATCTTTTAGTTGAATCTATTATGACATATTTTTATGGATCGTATCAATTTGATCAATTTCACCCATTATATCCTAGATTAGAGGGCAATAAATGGTGAGGATTCGACTACCATGATGTGGTAGGCCTTCTCGTGCATTCCCCTAGATTTTATAGTCTTCATATATATTTCATTTTTCCACGTGAATTATTTTATAATAGATTCTTATTAAATGAATTTATTCTTAAATTAAATGAGAAGGCTTGACCTATATGACCCATGAGGCCCATTTAATAATCTTTAAAGCTTAAAGAACACAAATTATCCACCTTTTATGTTTTGTTAAATGATATTAATTTTCCATGGATGGTCTATGTGTTTTATTAAACTTTTGAGGTATGTTCTTTTCCCAATAATAAAGATGTTAGATGAAATTATTAAGCCGCAATTTAATTTAATGAAGAGAGAGTGGACGACAATGTCCCTATACCTATGTCCATTATCCTTATCTCATTGGCTTGAGTCATGTTTTTATATCCAAATGACCAACAAGGATAAATGGGAGGATTCCTATGATGTTAGCCCTTCTATGCCTTTTCATTTTTTGAGCCACCTTCTGAGGTGAGTTTAAATTCAAAAATAAATACGGTGGATATTTTATCAATGTGAACATAAATAGTATGTTTTTACTTTTTTCAATGACCATATTTATTTCCATGTCAAGAGTGAGTGGTGGGTTCCAAATTTGGATAGCCATAGACAAACTATTCCAACTTGATTAATTAATTTTTTAATTAAATGACTATTTTTTTGGGTGACACATGGGTTATCATATAAACAAAAAGGATATAATCATTTTGAAGAAGGATTTAATGAACCCGAGTGATACTTGGACTGCTTTTTGGACTAAAAAGAATGGACCCAAAGGGTAAAATGTTATTATGACATAGGTGATACTTGGACTCCATTTGAGGAATACCATGGAAAGACCCAGAAGGATGCTCATTATGTATTCCATGAGTGACACTTGGGATCACATTATAAACCTCCTAGTATAGGCTCTTAGGCTAGTGACATTATACCACGCCTATAGTTATACATGGGTTCCAATGAGGACATCATTGTCTGGGCTTTATTGGACTAGACATTGTTGGCCATGGTCTACTATGTTAATCTCAAAACACATTCAGGTGACCATTTGGTACGTGAAATGACTTCATTGATGCAGGACAGAACATGGGAATGCTCCCGACTATTAACTCTTCATTTATTGTAGCATGTGTTTGGGGGAGAACATGAACGACTTATGGATCGTGATGCTATTTGAAGATAATATTTTGGGATTTTTGGTACTTTTTGAATACCTATCTATAATTTTACAAGCTCCCATGCCTACATTTATTTCCTTTTTTACAGAATTACATGACCATAAATTTCTATATAAAATTTATGGATGTGATTACATGGTTATTTATATGATGGATTTGTACTCTTACTCAGTTCAGTTATGATTCATGCTTCTTCTATTGATTGATTTTATTATGTTGATGTGTTACAATCAAATCACGCCTGTATAATATCCCAATTATTCCAAATAGAAAATAAATTTTAGTCGGAAACCTTTTTTATATGGGTTGCTGCGCTTAAGGCCATGTTTCCAACCAGGTACCATAACTATTTACTAAACCTTCTCTCATATGTCATAGTCAAATAACAATTGTCTACTTCCCCTCCTTATTATGACATCATGCATTGAATTATTGAAACTTGTAGGGTTTAAAATTGTGATTTTCACTAAATATTATTCTTATCTTCACATAAATAAAGTATTTAGTGCATTGAATATATTATAAGGGGACTACTATGAGAATATGCATTTACATCCTTCCAAAAAAATGGTTTATATCTATGCCTTGAAGGACTACCAAAAATTAATAATTAAAAATGATATTTCTAAATTGCGTCTCAAACATTATCCTTTTGAGTATTCTATGATCACACATATCATATTAGTTGACCCATAGATTTTATGAAAATAAATCATCATCACTTTAGCCCAACAAAATTTTATCTACAAGAATGTGGTTGACTATAGAACAATTTTCAATTAAGTCTTGATGAATATTTACAACCTAATGTTTACTATAAACATGAAAGGGTCTAATGTCTCTATGTATAAACATTTTGTAGACTTATTAAGTGATAAAATTTACCAAATATGACTTAGTAGTATATTTATCTTCAAAATAGATCACATCCATGACTATCTCAATCCCCAACTCTTAATATTTTAAAAGGTATTCAATTGAAGTTTCACAGAGTTATGTAGATTGATAAAGGACATCATAAATTAAAATTTTAAAAGGTATGACCCGTATGTGATTCAATACAACATATATATATGCTAAATGAACTTTATTCTTAATATATTAATATTACCAAGCATGGGTTTGGAAGAAATAAGTACACATGTTGGTGGTTTCCTCTCACATAAAATTAGGGAATCATTGTACTTTCATTGTAGGGAAGAATTTGTATTCCTATTTCCCAAGGATGACTAACATTTTGTTTTAAAACCAATCCTTAAACCAATATGACTAGATTATAACAATACCGATAAGATTTAGGATCAATATAATTCTTTTGTTGATCGCATTGATGTTCTTAACTTTGTGTCTTAGAAATATGTATGGGGGGAATTATGTTTGAACGATGAATTATATAATATAATCCTTTTACATTACCTATGTAGAATCTTATATCGTTTTCTATATGGATATATAAATTATAAAAATATTCTTCATCAACAAATGAATCTATCAAATTGATGATGTGGACAGAATAAAACAATTTAATCTTTATTAGATGAAAATTCAATATGGTTGGGTGGTGCCAATCCATCCAATAATGTGAGAATGAAGTCAAATAGGGTGGGAAAATATTAGTCACCCTTATGGGGGTAATATTACTATGAAGTTTACCATTATATTATACTTCAAAAATATTTATAATGTTTTAGAGATGAGTACATCACTTTGGGTATGACATGTAGAATTGGGGTTGTAATAGGTAGATTTAGTTATTCTCTAATGATGGTGTGCACATGGTTGATTGATTTTTCAGTCACTCGGTAATTAAATTATTATATGATTATTTATAACACTCTATTTTTTTCTCTTATCCCTATTGTAGATACACAACTACATGACTGACATTAGTTAGAGGTTGGCCCAATATTTTTTTCCTGATTAGTATCATCTTTTATATTACTTCCTTGAAGAAAAACAAGTTATGGATGTTGCTTCATACTATATAACGAGAAGAAAAATAATGTAGTTAATAATTCAGACCATCATTATTTATAATTTTAATTACTTCTAGTGTAACTAGATTCTTTTCTACAGTAGAAAAACATATTTGGGGAACTTTTATTTTCAGTGGAATATACATTTTTCACCATATCCTAAAAATTTCTCTAATTCTATTCTGTCATAAATCATGATAGATGTGATTCTTATTCTATTACCTAGTAAGTGGTAATTCATAATATTCGGTAGAATTTGAAACTATGTCTAACACTATAATTTTTTATGAGGGTGATGATCACCAATTCTATTGTGAAAAATTTCTTCCCTCGAATTATGGATTCTGGATGGGGATTCTCTTTGGAATAAAAAATGAGATCTTCCGATCAATAAACCACGGAGGAAATTTTTTTATTTAAAATAATATAATCCAATAAGATGTTTTATGTTTTATTCTTTTCTTAGAGATTATCTCTATTGATTTTTAGGAACTGGTATGGTCGGAGAAATATGTTCAAGTAAGAATTTAAAATTTTTCACCTAGTGATGCTCAATAAGATCCCAAATTATAACTACACATATAGTTTGAGTGGTAAATGATTATATTATTCTGTATAAATTAGATTAATGGATATATTGACTACCACAAACTATACTCTCAACCAACGATGGTAAAATATTCTATATTGTTTTATCAAAAAAATCTATTCTTTCCAAATAATAAATTGCAGATGAGAGATTTACTACTTAATATTTCTCTTGAATACATAACACATGAACATTTAGAGAAATGAAATTCAGAAGCTAGTATTTTTTGACTTCATCATCCTTAAATTATAAGAATGTGAGATTTCTACTTTTAGGAAGATGATGGGTCAAATCCACCAACTCTAGGTACAACTTCTTTTTTGGTTTCACTGATGCTCATTGACCCTATATTATTACTATTTGATTAGTATTCAATTTAATGGATCTATGAATATCCTTTTTTTATTAATTATAGGATATTAATTTGATTTATAATGGTCAGATAATCCTATTAGATAACTATAGCCATGAGTGATAACTAGCTTCATTCTGCTTGGGGTAACTCTCTTAAAATAGTGATTTTTGCTACTCTAATAAAGGAAAAAATTTTCATTTACTCAATTTTTGGGTCATGTTAAGAAGGTAATTTGATATGGTATATTATATATGTATTTAATATTACCTATCTAGGAAACAAATTTCCTCTTATTGAATGGGGACATCCAAGGGAGGCATTATAGCTTCATTGTGGGAGTTTCACATAGTGGGCATATTGTCTCTATGTAATTCAGTTTTAATTCACATCAAATTATACAAATTAGGTTCATAAAGACTAATATTTAACACCGTACAAGGGGTATCACTTTCTTTGGTTGCTGGTTAGGCCAAAAATGCAACTACACATTTTAAATTTTCTTTGATAGAAGAATTCCCAATGGATGGAAATGAGTTGTTTTTCGGAGACCCTAAATCATTAGCTTATTTTTTTCTATTAGGTCAGAACATCTATTTAATAAAGCATGATGTAGACCATATCCTGAATATATTTCTACCAACAGTTTTCTTCAATATTTTGTTTGGAATTGTGTTATCTATGTGGCTTCCATTTATGCCATTCACAAATTTTAATCATGTTGTAGGGATGCAATAAAAATCATTATTAGACTAATAAAAATACTCAATTAAGTTTGAATACCATTGAGGGATAGATCATAATATTTCTTTTAACTCTAATGTATGAAATATTTCATTGGTTTTAATTCCATTCTAGTTCTAAATTCCAACCCCTAGCACCCATGATGTTGGGGATCAATAAAGAATTCATGGACGGTGACCATGAGTGAATCTAAAACAATTTTATTAGATTATAATCTTAGTTGTGTGGATGAATAAAAACATTACATGGGGAAAACTAAAAATATGGTTATTCTATATTTTCCCCTTGTTATTAAAATACTAACTAACTCAACGGATGGGTAGTTGAAAATACCATGTCCATATGTGTTTTGGTGGAACCTTTTTAGAAACTTTAATGACATTATCCCATTGTATATTTAATAGACACATAGAAGGAATTGGAAGTCAAATTACATACTCCTTATGGGATGGATATACTCCAATTTTATTATTATAACTTTTTCGTGATATTTCATTTATTTTCAGTTTCGCACCTTACCATGAGTCGAGATCAATGTGTATTCCAGCTAAGCTAGATATGAATTATAATCAATTGGGAATGATACTAATTTCATGGAACCATATTTCAATAAATTGGATACCTAATTTACCTTTCACATTACTTGAAACAAGATCCAATCTATAGACCATTCCCATGGAGTTTTAAATTTTTAATCTTCTGGAATAATGATAGTTTTTGGACGGAAAAACTAAAATATACAAACCTAGGGACTGAGACATGGAATGTGTAATTGATGTTGGAATTTAACCTTCCAAATGGAACCTTATAATTATGGATCTTGGGACATCTATAAAATTTTTTAGTCTCCATAACTTCGGATGAATATGTTAGATAAAATATCACCAATCATCTATAGGTGATTATTAGAACTACTGTAACAACTCGATATTTTATGAGAATTATTGTTTTTAATTTCATTGATGTCTTGTGTTGTATGCTACACCAAGATTATCTTGTAATATATGCAACACCGTATTATCTTGCAGTATACGCAACACTATTCTTGGATTGTGTTACACACAATTTCAAGTTCATTTGATAGTAGTCATTCTATGAAACATTGAGTGTATATATATATAGTCAATGTATAAATGAAATATGGTTGGATTCTGTTATACAAAACAATGAAGTAGCCTTTCACAACATGCAAACCTGACTTGGCTTTCATTACACGCAATCAGGACCTTCTTCGATAGCGTCTGTTGTACGCAATACTGGGTTTCACTAAACAATGACAAATGGTTATAATATTATTATGGACTAGCCGTTATGAATAGTATTAACTACATATTGAATTTTATAACATTATTATTCATCTTACATATTTTCTAGAACATGGTATGAGAACAAAATAAGTTTTTCAGGTAAAATAAGTATTTTTAAAAAAATACAGTTTTGCCGCCTTTTGATGGCGCACCCACTTTAAATCTACTTTTTGACATGTTTATAAGTTAAATTTGACAAAATAAAATTATTCTTTGGAATCAGGATATAAAAATTTACTTTGGATAAAATTTTCATATTATTTTGATAACTTTCATATTTTAATGAATAGTAAAAACATGCTATATTTTAATTAAAAACAACTTTTTTCATTGCAATAATTTATATGGTTAGGTTATCTTTTTTAATTGGTTTTAAAGGGTAATTATAGTATATTTTTACTATTTAATCCAATTTTGGTCATTGGAATTAATTTCACTTTGAAATTTGACATAAACAAGTGTCTATCTTTTGATAGTTATTGTTTCTTAAAAACACGCTATTTGTTTTGATAACGGGAATTAATTTTAAAATTAATTAATGCCACTACTATGTTTTAAATTTGAAAAAATATACATCATTTTTGAATTCGTAATATCAAATATATATTAGGATTAATATTTAGAATTTTTCTAAAAAACATCAATTTTTGATGAATAGTGAAACCACTTAGTGGTAGTAAAAAAAATGACTCTTTCATTTAAATGAAATTTTACAACTTTTGTGAATTTAATTTCAAAAATACGAAATACATGGTTGTTATAAGGAAGTAAAATTTGATTCAATAAGATGGAAATAATTTTTGGTTAATAGTAACTTTTGACTTTTATTTACCGCGGTTAAAGGTAAATAGGGTAATTCAAGGTTAAAAGGATATTATAATAATTCAAAATTTCTTTAACGCTTGTCCTAACCTTATTGTATGAATATTGGCCAACCATGGAAATCCTTAGGTCGATTTTGGGACCCCATTGTTCCACATGGTAGTGATAATGAAAATTTGGATTAATTAATTTAATGTAAAGAAAAAATTATCAGTAACAAAACTCTTTTAGTAATTAATTTTTATAAGGGGTAATATAAATTATATTTTAGACTATAAAAATTCATTGGAAATATACAACTATTTCCTACATGGTCGTATTTTTCTTATAATTGTTAGACATCAAATAAATTAAATTATTCATGACACAATAATGATGCAGTATTTACCTCATTAATAAATGATTTAAATAAATACGATTATAATGAGTAAAATATTATCCAAAACATTTCCAATTATTATTGGATTATTTTATTTCGACCATGAGTCATCTTATCTTCATCTTTAATGATTTCTGGACATTTTGAAACTGAAGATAAGTTTATAATAAAATAATATTTCCACTCTTCCAAAAGAGCCCCTCCTCCCCCTTATAAAAAGAGACCATTTCTATCCAATTCCTAAAACCTATAAAAACATTTGGATCGTCCAAAATCTGCCCCATTAAGTTCACTAAATCCCTCTACTATCCCTAGAAGCCTTAATTTAGGAATAATGCACTCCAAGAAGTCTTTTTGGTTCAAACCAAAGTAAGTTACCCAAATTAAAGGTAACAGTTTCTCTTAAATTGTTTTCTTTTATTCTACTTCTCCAACCCCTAAAGTCTTTTTAATCGTTTCTTTTGTAACAAAACAAGTATCCTAAATATGCTAGGATGTTTTTATGAGAAGGATTAAAACTACACTTACACACACCTCCATCTAATGGATGAAGAACATAATGTTTCTGTGGATGGAAAACTAACGCCTCACGAAACGATGATTGTTCGATTTTCTCCTACCGCCTCTCATGGATGCCATTATGATGGAAATGTATTTATATATGATATATATTATGTTTATTAATTTTTTATGCTTATTTAATTCCCGATAATATCAAGACTTTATGGTTTCCATAGTGGATAAATACTATAATCTCATTTGAGGAAGTGCGCACTACCGCCCCCTCAAAGTGATGTGATTCGTTAATGCCTTATGTTGGATGTATAAAGGATGGAGTTAATGATATTATATATGATATTATACTGGATTTATAATATACCTATGTATAATTATGTTTTAATTCCATTAAAATAATAAATAGAAATGAAAGCATTGTTCATGCGTACGTACGGCTTACCGTCTCCATGAACGATGCATTTCATTTCTTACCTCCATATGTTATGTACTATTATAAATACATGTATATGATGGATATATATGATATATATTATATATATTATATATAAATCCTGAATATCATTCTGGATATAATTAACCTTTGACCACATGAACAACATTTAATTATAAGAAGTCCTTTTTTGACTCAAGTAACAAATATCGACAAAAGGAACGTTATTAACTTAAATGGTTAGATAATGTTTATAACATGGTAATAAGTGATATAAAAGGAATAATAAAATTGAAAAATGTTCTTACGAAATTAGAAATTAACTTTGGTTTATTATTCAGGAGATTAAATAACGATCGAGTCAAGTCGGACACAAGGTAAGGGAACTTCTTAACCCAATTTCCGTTTTGGGTTGATCTTCTCTTTCTTGTTTATGTCGTTCTTTGATTATGTGAGAAATGAATTTTTATATCTTATCACTTATTTATACTTTATTTATATTACTTTATAGTGAATACACATAAGTGATCTATTTTATTTACAAAAAGATCTTTGTAATGGATAACTTTTCCAATCTCGTTTTTATCCGAGATTGTTTATTCATAAGTATTTACTAGGGTTATATTTATCATCAATGTGCCTATTTTATAAAAATGGTTTCATGTATATTTAAAGTCCGTTTTACCCATTTTTGATTTTTAAAACGTGTTATTGAAGGAATATTTCTTTTGTTTACCATACAAGGAAGTTTTTGACTTTTCTAACAAAAGTACGAGGAGAATGTTATTTTTAACTTATACAGTGTGAACAGATTTTTACGGTTTCATAATGCCTCATTTTCATGAAGCTTCCTCTACAAGATTTGATGATTACTTTAAAAAAACCCCTTTTCATTTAAAATTTCATGGCATTTTGTGAAAAGAAAATGATTTTGAAGAAGAAAGTATATTTTGCTCAAGAATTCATTTCAAGTGTTTTATCAAAACTATTTTCAATCAGAAATGAAATTATTTAATATGTTTCTGTTTCAAGTATAATGTATCCATTATTTATATGGTTTTATTCTTCTTATGATGAAATTATATCCATTTTTTATATGGATTATGTTATGATGCCATGATGTTTAAGAATCCCATTCTATTACATGGATTATGCTATGAAGTATGATTTATGATTTTGTGGCACACGAAAGAATTATTTAATTATGAGATGGGTGGGACCTATATCTCCCTCAAATGCATTGGGTAAAGATTTATAACTCATGAGATAGACATGGATGGAATGGTAAGTAAATCTGGTTCAGTAATATAGGACTGGAATGAGGAGTGAACTCGATTCAAAAAGGGACTTTGTCCAATAAGATGGTCTTGGCAGCAATGCCTTGGCTACTATGGAAATCATATAATGTGATTAATGGTTTTCCACAATTACATGTTTTCTTACCATGATATTTTATCATAATGTATGTTCCATTATGATATATGCCTTACGTACTTCCATGATTTATGTCTTTGCTCAATATTTTGATGTTTAGATTTTATGTTCAAGTTTTTGCATTAAAATGTTTATGGATTGTTTTTTGTTATCTATGTTTACCCTTACTGATCATTTGAGATCACCCTTTTTATGTTTTCTTTTCCGCAAGATATAAATAAAGGTTTTAGGTATGAAAAAAGGGGAAGATCTTTATGGGTGATGTTGAAGATCTTTCACCAAGATTAAAAGATTATGTTCCATGTTTCCAAAGACACTAAACTATTACGGTCTTTTGGTGTCTGTTTTTGTTATGTATTAAGTATTCCGCAAAAGTAATGTAATGTCTATGTACGTCAAGATTTGGGTCTCTACAGTTGGTATTAGAGGAAAGGTTTAGTAACCCTTTGGAAACTAGTATGCGAGAACTTTAGTGAGATCCCTAGAGATATTTCTAAGATATGTCTAGGGATGTCCCTAAGGTTTAGTATAACCATAGGTTACAGTCCTAGAATTATGTTGATGATCATTAATAACTTGGGTTGATCCTAAGGTGTCATGGATTAAAAAATGTGTGATAAGTTAGGCATCCCATAAGAAACTTTTTATGATTACGTGGTTCCTCATTATTTTAACTGTTTCTTGCACCATGGTTTTTGGTTTTAGTCAATGGAGGGAACCATAAGAAATTGGGTCAACATTGAATCCAACAGACAAATTGGTGACTCTGAGAAAAAGAATGATTTTGTGATTTTTCCGAATCAGTCATCGCGATATGTGATTAACAAGATGTATTTTAGTGGTATTCCTAATACATCAAATAAGAGGAAGATGGAATTTTATGCATATTCTCATGTTGAGGAGCATAGAGAAAGGAAGATTGATATTTCTAAAGAAGGGAAGAAGAACCTTGATGAATACATTAAATGGAGGGGAAGATGTTATCTATGTGGAGAGAAGGGTCATAGAGTGACAGAATGTTATGGAGTTCAGGGTCTTATATGTGGAGAACATGGGCATTACCCAACTCAATGCCCTGACCTAAGAGGTTACTTCTGAATCAAGGAAGTACTTAGTCTATGAAACTCATTGAAGTGGATGGTTTGAAGTGTTTATGTATTGGTATTCAAGAATAATGTTGTTGAGGTACTTTTACGGTATATTGGAATGCCTATATATTGGTCCATTGTGGTTTTCCATAAGAATATGGCATCGGTTACCATAAAAAGTGATTGAAATATTTTTGGAAAGTTGATGATATGCGCATAATGAAGGGATAAATAGAAAATAATATGTTTTATAGTATTCATGAGCTCATGACTAATGTAAGGACAAAGTGATATCA
Organism: Viscum album; assembly: GCA_963277665.1. Classification (NCBI taxonomy): domain Eukaryota; kingdom Viridiplantae; phylum Streptophyta; class Magnoliopsida; order Santalales; family Viscaceae; genus Viscum; species Viscum album. The sequence goes on from OY728139.1 coordinate 295,788,920, forward strand.
TGGTTGGAGTATAAATAATTTTTGGGATTTTGGAATGTGGAAAGAGACAACTTTTGACATCATTCATGTTTTCAACTAAGGTTCTATGGTAATTAATGTTGCAAGAGAATACATGATTAAGGTATTCACATTTTTGGAATGTGACCAACAAGATATATCATATGATATATGGGGGATAAATTATGGTATTCACACGCTCGATAGATGACATTTCTAGCAATTGTTTTCTTTATATTATGAGCTTAGAAAGAAGTATTTTAGATAAGCCTAAATATTGGAATGGATTATGATGGAGATAATTTAGTATTTTTTAATGATATAACTTTTTTTATATTATTGATGGGATTTTTTAATAATGTATTTTTAGAAAAACGACAAACTGCAGGTGGGTGACAACCCGTTGCGTCAGACAAGGCTGTGCGAATCGAACCCACAACCAAAGTGCGACATGCCTTTATCACCTACCACTGGCCAACAAGAAGTACTTGGTTATTAGAAACTAGTTTTATTATATTAAGCGGTATGATAGATGATGTATAAGTCCATTTTTGGAATCATATATGATTAACCTCACCATAGATGGACTTTTGTATATTTGATAACTTTTGAAAACCTTTTTTTTGAGACAGATAGAATGACCCATCTTTCTATCGCATTATATGATAGCACTTCACGGAAGACAAATTCAACTTCATTTCATTAAGAGATGATGTGGAAATTGTTCAAGGCACAAACAACAGTGATATTGTACCAAAATCGAGTAAGTATTTCTTTTAATTATTCTTAAACTTTAGGGGAGTGATCTTGAAAACCAAAAATGTTGTCCTAGTGTCCTTATATCCGATGAATTAGATGGTACCTTAAATCATCACAAATTTATGGCTTTGTGATTGATGGATTTTTTATAGCCATGTTCTCTACCACTCTCTATCAGAACATGATGGTTAGATTTATCTTCCATATCCACATTTTCACCTATGTTGTCCTATGTGGAAACCCAGTACAGAGTTACTTTGGGTGACCGTTATGATTCTAACTTCCCATTTTAAAATGAAGTTTTAGTATTCATTTTTACGATGTGGGTTTCTATGAAAGAAACTTTCAAGTAGTAAACCATTTATAACCCCGACGATTTTCGAGGGCGGAATTCATTTTAAGGGGGGTAGAATGTAACAAACCCAGATTTTATAAGAATTATTCTTTTTAACTTCATTGATGTCTTGTGTTGTATGCAACACCATGATTATCTTGTGTTGTACGCAACACCGTGTTAGCTTGCAGTATACACAACACTATTCTTGGATTGTGTTACACACAATTTCAAGTTCGTTTGATTGTAGTCATTCTATGGAACATTGAGTGTATATATATATAGTCAATTTATAAATGAAATATGGTTGGATTTTGTTATACAAAACAATGAATGAGTCTTTCACAACACCCAACCCTGACTTGTCTTGCATTACACGCAATCACGATCTTCCTCGATAGCATGTGTTGTACGCAATACTGGGTTTTACTAAACAACAACAAATGGTTATAATATTATTATGGACTAGCTGTTATGAATAGTACTAACTAAATTTTAAATATTATAACATTATTATTCATCTTAAACATTTTCTAGAACATGGTATGAGAACAAAATAATGTTTTCGGGTAAAATAAGTATTTTTTTTAAAATGCAGTTGTGCCGCCTTTTGATGGCACACCCACTTTAAATATAGTTTTTGACAAGTTTATAAGTTCAATTTCACGAAATAAAATTCTTATTTGGAATAAGGATATAAAAATTTACTTTGTATAAATTTTTCATATTATTCTGATAACTTTCATATCTTAATGAATAGTAAAAACACGCTATGTTTTAATTAAAAACAACTTTTTTCATCACAATAATTTATATGGTTAGATTATCTTTTTAATTGGTTTTAAAGTGTACTTACAATATATTTTTACTATTTAATCCTATTTTGGTCTTTGGAATTAATTTCACTTTGAAATTGGACATAAACAAGTATCAATCTTTTGATAGTTATTGTTTCTTAAAAACACGATCATTGTTTTGATAACAAGAATTAATTTTAAAATTAATTAATGCCACTTCTATGTTTTAAATTTGGTAAAATAAACATCATTTTTGAATTCATAATATCAAATATATATTAGGAATAATTTTTGGTATTTTTCTGAAAAACTTCAATTATTGATGAATAGTGAAACCACTTAATGATAGTTAAAAAACTGACTGTTTCATTTAAATGAAATTTTACCACTTTTTTGAATTGAATTTAAAAAATACAACATACATGGTTGTTATTAAGAAGTAAAATGTGGATAAATAAGATGAAAATAATTTTTGGTGAATAGTAACTTTTGACTTTTATTTACCACAGTTAAAGGTAAATCAGGTAATTCAAGGTTAAAAGGATATTATAATAATTCAAAATTACCTTAAAACTTGTCCTAACCTTTTTGGATTAGTATTGGCCAACCACGGACATCCATGGGTCGATTGTTGGACCCCATTGTGCCACTTGGTAGTGCTAATGACAATTTGGATTAATTGGTTTAATGTAAAGACAAAATTGACAATAACAAAAATATTTTAGTAATTAATTTTTATAAGGGGTATATAAATTATCCATTCGAATATAAATATTAATTGGAAAGATAAATGGATTTACTAAATGGTGGTATATTGTTTATAATTTTTAAACATCAAATAAATTAATTTATTCATGACACAATAATGATGCAATATTTACCTCATTAATAAATGATTTAAATAAATAAGATTATAATGATTAAAATATTATCCAAAACATTTCCAATTATGATTGGATGATTTTATTTTGACCATTAGTCATATTAGCTTCATATTTAATGATTTTTTGGACCTTTTGAAACCTAAGATAAGTTTATAATAAAATAATATTTTCACACTTTCCAAAAGAGCCCCTCATCCCCCTTATAAAAGGATGCCATTTATATCCAATTCCTCACACCTCTCAAGCCATTTGGATCATCCAAACTCTGCCCAATTGAGCTACCTGCATCCCTATCCTCTTAATATAAGCCTTATCTTAGGAATAAGGCACTCCAAGAAGTCTTTTTGGTTCAAATCAAAGGAAGTTACCCAAATTAAAGGTAACAGTTTCTCTTAAATTGTTTTCTTTTATCCTACTTCTCCAACCCCTAAACTCTTTTTAATAATTTATTTTGTAAACACACTGGTATCCAAAATATACTAGGATGTTTTTATGAGAATTATTCAAACTACACTTACACACACCTCCATCTAATGGATGAAGAACATAATGTTTCTATGCGTGGAAAACTAACACCTCACGAAACGATGATTGTTTGATTTTCTCCTACCACCTCTCATGGTGGACATTATGATGGCACTGTATTTATATATGATATATATTATGTTTATGATTTCCTTATTCTTCTTTACTTCCCAATTATATCAAGACTTTATTGTTTCCATAGTGGATAAATACGATAATCTCATTTGAGGAATTGCGGACTACCGCCCCCTCAAAGTGATGTGATTCGTTAATGCCTTATGTGGGATGTATAGAGGATGGATTTAATGATATTATATATGATATTATACTGGAATTATAATATACCTATGTATCATTATGTTTTAATTCCATTAAAATAATAAATAGAAATGAAAGTAGCGTTCATCTGTACGTACGACTTACCGTCTCCATGAATGGTGCATTTCATTTCTTACCTCCATATGTTATGTACTATTATAAATACATGAATATGCTAGATATATATGATATATATGATATATAAATCATGAATATCATTCTGGTTATAATTAACCTTTGACCAAATGAACAACATGTAATTATAAGAAGTCCATTTTTGACTCAAGTACCAAATATCGACAAAACGAACGTTGTTAACTTAAATGGTTACATAATGTTTATAACATGGTAATAAGTGATATAAAAGGAATAAAAAACATGAATAAGGTTCTTAAGAAAGTATAAATTAACTTTTTTTATTAATCAAGACATTAAAGAATGATCGAGTCCAGTTGGACACGAGGTAAGGGAACTTCTTAACCAAATATCTGTTCTTTGGGTTGATATTCTATTTCTTGTTTGTGTCGTTCTTTGATTATGTGAGAAATTAATTTTTATATATTATCTCGTATTTATACTCTATTTATGTTACCTTATATTGAATACACATAAGTGATCTATTTTATTTACAAAATATCTTTGTAAGGGATAAATTTTCCAATCTCGTTTTTATCCAAGATTGATTGTTCATAAGTATTTATTGGGGTTATATTTATCATCCATGTCCCGGTTTTCTAAAAATGTTTTCATGTATGTTTAAAGACCTTTTTACCCATTTTTTTAACCCCTTGTTATGGATGGAATATTTTTTTAACATACAAGGAACTGTTTGACTTTTCCGACAAAAGTACGAGGAGAATGTTATTTTTAACTTATACATTGTGAACGGATTTTTACGGTTTCATAATGCCTCATTTTCATGAAGCTTCCTCTACAAGATTGTATGATTACATTCAACAAAACCTTTTTCATTTAAAATTGCATGGAATTTTGTGAAAAGAATATGATTTTGAAGAAGAAAGGATATCTTCCTCAAGAATTCATTTCAAGTGTTTTATCAAAACTATTTTCCGTCTAAAATGACATTATTTAATATGATTATGTTTCAAGTATAATGTATCCATTATTTATATGGTTTGATTCTTCTTATAATGAAATTATATCAATTTTTTATATGGATTATGTTATGATGGCCTGATGTTTAAGAATCCCATTCTACTACATGGGTTATGCTATGATGTATGAATTATGATTTTGTGGAACACAAAAGAATGATTTAATTATGATATGGGTGAGACCTAAATCTCCCTACAATACATTGGTTAAAGATTTATATCTCATGTGATAGACATGGATGGAATGGTAAGTTAATCTGGTTCAGTAATACAGGACTGGAACGAGGAGTGAACTCGATTTAGAAAGGGACTTTGTCCACTAAGATGGTCTTGGCAGCAATGCCTTGGCTACTATGGAAATCATATCATGTGCTTAATGGTATTCCACAATTACATGTTTTATTCCCATGATATTTTATCTTGATTTATGTTCCATTATGATATATTCTTTAAATACATCCATGATTTATGTCTTTGCACAAGATTTTGATGTTTAGATTTTATGTTCATGTTTTTGCATTCAAATGTTTATGGATTTTTTTTTGTTCTCTATGTTTACCCTTACTGAGCATTTTAGCTCACCCTTTTTATGTTTTCTTTTCCTCACGATATGAAGAAATTTTTTAGGTATGAAAACAAAAGGGGAAGTTCTTTATGGGTGATGTTGAAGATCTTTCACCACGATTAGAAGATTATGTTCCAAGTTTCCAAAGATACTAAACTATTACGGTCCTTTGGTGTCTGTTTTTGTTATGTATTAAGTATTCCAAAAATGTAATGTAATGTCTATGTACGTCAAGCTTCGGGTGTCTACAACTATTGTGGTAGGATTACTAGAATCACATGCTCTATTTTCCTAATTTTTAATTTTGAGCCATTAAAAGTGAGAGAAGATCAACATGGTGGCATTATTTATCTGATAGCTTTAGGTGATCATTGTATCCCTCATAGGTAAAGTTAATAGATTTGATATGATAAAGTGTCATAAATACCTTTTTATGGAACATTATGTGTAAATTAATCTAGCACTATGATTAAAACATTATAAAAAGATGTCTCAATTTTCTAAAACAAGAGTGGTATCTTATTTTCATCTTGTTACTTTTGTTTGATGTAAAAATATATATCCTATGTAATGTGTTGTTCTTAAAATGAATATCAATATAAATGTACCTTTTCATCGTTTCAACATAATGAATATAATTAGTGTATTTATACATAGGTATACCAATGGTTTTTTAATATAAGGGGAGGAATTGATGACAAACATTGTAATGAAGAGGCCCAAGTCACCATACCATCAAGTGTTCAAGACAACCTTCCACAAACATGAGGGTAACCACAACCCCCCCCCCCCCACACACACACATTGAAAAACTTTGTCAAGGGTACCAAACATAACCATCGGGGAAAGTTTAACCCTAAAGATACCAAACATAAAAATCTAATAATGTAATAAAAATGTGTAAATATCTATAAATTCTGGAAATTATCAATTCATACAATTAATCATTTAAAATGAGATTCCAAATATAAAAATTGAAACTAAATGAAAAAATTTCCAACGTTGACAAAACATAACTGAAGAAATTTTATTCCATGAATCTGAAGGACTGACCACCATCTCCATGTAACTTTCAATTAAACACCATAATCTTAGAAACCTATCCACTTACAATGGAGGCTGACACTATACCACACATAAATTTAGTGTTCAAATAAAACCTTCATAATCCATAAAGACTAAATACCAACCAATGTGAGAATATATGGTGTGATCCAATGGCCATTAGGATACCACATTGATTCCAATTTATTCCTTTTATAAAATTAAAAAAAATTATTTTGAGATTAATATAAATCAATAGGTGTTTATTTCATTTTAATTTTAAACTGCACTTTTGAAAGCATCCCCCATATAGTTTAAATCATACCAAATAATTTTTACTAAATACTAGTAATTCTAAAATGACATCCCCTTTTTTATTTTAGATCTTTTAAACACCCATCTCAAATGTAATCAAGGAAAAATTGGTAACTACAATTTTATCAACTATAAAAATTCCTGACTAATTAAAATAGACAAATATACAAATAAAAGTCATAGTCAAGACTAAAGAAATAGTATCCTTATAGAAAATAATTTCTATCAACCATAATCAACAAAAATGATAATAAATAATGAAAGGAAAGAATAGATATGTATCATCAAAAAACCTTATGGACTAATGCGATATGTATAATACTTGAAAAGGTGGGAATTCTACCACTGATTTAAACTTATTTTGTCAAGCGAATCACTCTCACAAATTTTCATAGGAAACCCTCCCACAAGCTAGGTATTACATTCGAATAGCAATGAATAGATTCGACAAGATAGTGTGTAATATATACTATCATAGAAACTGTAGATTACTTTCTTATTATTAGTAAATGGTTCCTTATAAAATAATAAAAAGAGTTTATCTATTTTAAATTAGACGTCATCCCATGAAAATAACAAATCCCAAAGGGTGACATCACAATCACATAATTCCCACCACCCACATTCCCCTTAAAAAGATCCCCAAGTCATAAAAATATCATGAATCACATCACAAGAATCCATCATAAGGATACACATAAGCATCATAAATATAAACAATGGGTTTTAGTAATGTAACGATAAAAAATCAACCAACCATAACTTCAAAAAAACCAAACCAGATCATTTACTTATCACTTATATAATATAAATTTTCAAATAATTTTTTAGAATAACGTCGAATCAAAACACCAATACAAGGGTCATAAATATCCAAACTAACAACCACTAAAAAATAATGGAATCTACATTTAAATAAATAATAAAATAATTGTCATTTTTGCTCATTAAAATATATATAAACCCAAATGGAAAACTCACATTAAAAATCAACTTTAGCATTCAAAAAGTGAAACAAAATATTATAAAAAACTATCGTCAATATTTTTTCAAACATTTATAGTACATAAAATTCCAATTTACATAAATTTTTAATTAAAACATGGAACAAATATCTTTAAATATAATTGAAACAATGTTCAATTAATGAATATTTTGATAAACTAAACCTAGATTCCCCACACCACAACTATCTAGATTAAAAATTAATTTATAAATCCAATCATCCAATAAAATATTAAACAACATATATTAAAATGGAAAAATGTACCAAATGTGGCAGAATCATGTCCCGTTTTAATAAAACCACTATTTTATGTATTAAAGGATCGATTAAAACCCCTATAAATACAAATATAAATTTTAGAAAAACCCTATGTATGGAAGTTAGCCAATAATGGACAGTTTGTTAAAAGAGAATGGAAAAAAGGGAAGAAATCCAATGAGGAATGGGAAGGTAACCCTAACCATTCAATCCATGTGAGGAATTATCAAATAACCATTGAAAATACACATTGGTGTTCTTGGAGAAGAAGATATAAGGATGGGAGAGGCTCCAGATTTTGGGGGAAATAATGGGAAGCCGACGGAGGAATCCTCACTTAAAAATTCTCTAAATTCTCTCTTCTTCATCTAAAAAATCCTATAACTCAAGGGTCCAATACATCCACCCAATAAACACACATAAAAATTACAATGGTGTGTCACTATCTCACCACCAAGAAAATTTATTCCCTAGAATGTGTTAGAAAACATTCTATAAGAGGGATTTCCAAGACTATCTTCCCTAGAATGAGTACTCTTACTAATCATCATCCCATACCTCAAAACAAATGATACGACACATGAATTACATGTTCCTTAGGATAACAATAGCTGAAAATTTTACAATTTACCAACCAATTATGCATATGGAATCATAATATGTAAACTCATGAGTAAACAAATGTGAAGAGACAAAAAATCATGGGGTTGGGATAACCACACCTATGATCTATATGGATATTAAGAATATAAACAAAATCATCACTACTATATAGACCCTCACTAATACAAAACTAGACCATAAGGGAAAACATAAACACTATATCAAGAATATACAAGGAAAATGGGCCCAAAAAATTCTACATACCAACCAAATTCATTCCAAAGGATCATTGTCTATGAGTGGTAATAAACCATGGAGACCTATCACATGTGTTCCCAATATTTATAATTTCATTAAAATGGTGAAACAGTTTTTAGAACCATCGAAAATGATGATAGTTAAAAATGAAACATAATTCTACTAACCATGAAAACCATCATAAAACACCAAAATTTATCATAACTTTTTAAAAAAAATTTCACTAATCCCAAACCATAATAAAACACACTCCAAGAATCAAGAGGAACACATTATCATGTACCTTCCGTAATATGGAATGGCATGGTTCTAGGATGAGGTCAAATATTTATATAGAGTGTAACTTGAAAAATATTCACATAATACCCACTCATGGAGATCCTAGAGAAAATTATACATAGTAACCATACCATTATATCCAAATTAAAAAGCTTGTCCCTGCCACCATAGTTCATACTGAAGAAATACTCATGTCATCCATCAAATAAATCACAAAATATATTCCTCATTAGGAATAAAATATAAGAAGCATAAAAAATTAGAGAGTTATGAACTTCTAAAAAGATATGAAAATTGGTCTAAAAGAAATTTCATCCATTATATATTAATGAACAAGTTACAAAAGTTATGGGAAAAGTCTAAAACTAAATTAAAAATTTAAGAATAATATATTCCCAAGACAACTATCTAATTCTAACTCTCGAATGGAAGTTATAATGAAAACGTAATCTTTGAATGATATTTTTTTAATATATGGCCATATCTCAAATCCCCTAAATGTGAGAAGGACAACCACATAGATGATATATCATTGGAGCTGACAAAAATGATCTCCTAACATATCTACAACTCATGCATTGGAGAAAAAATAATGACTTACAATTTAACAAAATATAAATGAGCGGTTTATAATATTTCTTCCCATACATATATATTACCTATTTTCCCTTCTCACTATCCATATCATATTTACTAGCTCCACCTGGGGTTAGTGTGTCTCCTTCTAAAGGTTTCTATAATAATAATAGCTTAATGGGGATGGCCTTATAAACTGCTTCCACATATATTTTCAGGATATAATGATAACTAATTGATAAATATCCATATGAAGTCCCATATAATATAAAAACTAGTTATTTCAATCTATGGTATCCAATACTAGTGGGGAGGATAGAAATCCATCAATTTTTTTAACATAATCTTTCATAGATTGATCCACTTAGAGGATACCCAAAAAACAATCATCTTATTTACTATAACTTCTTCAGGATAAAACTATCTGGTGAGGGTATCCTTTAAATATATCTAATATAGAGCCTAAAATTGTTCGTAATAAATATGAATCTTCCACCACTCCGGACCCAAACCATTAAACAAAACACCCATGTGGCTTCTAGAGTCTGTAGAAATTCTAAAATCTCTTCAAACATTCATATAAAATCAATTACATCATAGGATCCATGATCCCCATAGAATACTAGAAGATATCATTTCAATAACATTTTTGCCTGATTAATGAGTTGGTAGGGACAAAGAACTACCACTTCATCATGAGTTTGGGTAGGGACATTGTCCAGAATGATGGATTATTGATCACTATTAAAACTACGTACGGTGTTCCCTTCATTAATATTTAGTTCTTTCTTAGGTATTCTATTCACAAAAACTATAAAAACAAAAAATTAAACGAATCCTATTTAAATTCCAACTCAAAGAGAACAATAAAAGGTAATTAAAACATCTTAAAATTTCAAAACCAATTCAAAAATTCTCAAAAATGAAAAAATCATATAGAAAACAAATAATGGCCACTAACGCCATTGATATTTTTGCCCAAAATATTATCAATTCATTTCACACAACCCACCCAAACCATTTTATAACTGGAACTACCCCAAATCACCACATTTTCTCAAATATGTATTATCAAGGTTAAAAACATTTCATGATAAAAAATCATTCATAAGAAACATCGTTTTCCAAGAAACCCAACAACTATATCACAAAATAATTCAATATTTGGAAAACATCACAATCAAGAAATTCTAATTATACAATAATAAATAAACACTTTTAACAAAAGAAGAATCCAAAAGAAACAAATGGTAAAAAACTATAAATATTCAAAAATTATCCACTATGAAAATTATGGAATCATGGTTTTTCATACCATGAACAAAACATTTGAGTTCCATAAAAAGATACCCAGAATGGACCACATGACCTACATATAATTTAAAAACAATGTGTCTTAATACTATTACCTATTAATCTATTAAAATTTTAATCTTTAATAAGTAATTTTTAGGAAATATCCCAAAATCTACCAACATGTTAGAGTCAAAATAATCCAAATCGAAATATCCCAAAAAATAAACAACTAAAATACTCAATCTTAAAATATTCCACCAAAACACCCATCATTCTTAATATCTGACACAAAGAAGAGATGGCCAAGCACTTCCACAAACATACCACCTAAGTGATTATTATCTTAACTCTTCTATACCACTAGCCACCCAATAAAATAGAGGTGAATATAAAAAGAACAAGGATCATTTTAGGGATCCTAGATCGTGTTCCATTTTTAATGAACCATATTAGGCTAACATTTCAACATGTGTTCAATCCAGCATACCACTGACCCCATGAGAATCCCTAATCCACTTGGGCTCATTAAAACCATCAATTGTATCAAACATAAATATTGGGGACAATTTCAATTCCATGAACCCAAACCTAAAATTTCAAACAAGGAATAATAATATACAAAGAAGGATAAATTCTATAAAATAAGTTTCCAATAATGAAAGAAGTAATAAATTATTACAAAACTATAATATAAAACATAATGAAAAATAAAAAAATTCTAATGAGTCTAAAAAATATATTGAGATAAAGTTTTCCATGAAACAGATGGACTTAACACAATCATTATGTGACTCTCGAGTCACCACCATAACCCTAACAAAACATCTCCTTTCTAAGGTAGATAGACCTAGATCAAACCCAAAATCCAAGTACTAAAGAAACATATACAACACATTAAGACTAGATACCCACCAACAAGAGTATGTACGATGTAGGAAAAAGGAAAATATTATAACACTATGTGTCCAACTCATTCATTTTATAAAATTTACCCAAACTTTTATTTTCAAATTAATATAGAAAAATAATATTTCATTTCCTTTACTTTTAAAATCCCATATTTTAAGGAATATTCCAACATTTTTTAAAACCTTTCAATAGAATTTATAATAAATACTACAACATTTAAAACACCTTCATCCCTTTTTCCAATAAATGAATGAATATAACCAAATAAAATGTAAGGAATGAGAAAACGGTATGTATAGTGTTGACCGACTATAGAAATTTAAAAATAATGATAAAAAAACGTTGAACAATATTATTCATAATCAAGAAAAAATCACAAGAGTATTATTACAAAAAAATATGTCCATCCACGTAATAAGTAACATGAATTCTAATAAATATTAAAATCCATAAAATATGATACATTTCACATGGAAACACATTATGGATTAATGTGATAAGTTCACAAAACACAATGTTGGAATTACTTTTGGAATGTTAATAGTAACACATCCCATCTATTAATTCACCCTCACCTAGTCTCATCGGTGGCCCTCCCACTATCTTTATATTACATATATTTTGGGGTGACTAGATAGTGAGTAATTTAAAATAGAATTTAATTTCCAAACGATATCCTACTTAGTAGCATATGGTTCCTCATGGAATAACTAATAGTGGAATTCCACTCTTGAATAAAATTTCATCCGATGAAAATAACAAATCCCAAAGGCTCACAACACAATAACATCTTTACCACCTTTAATATTTCCCACAGAAAGTTCCCAAACTCAAATTAACATCCCAAGTAACATCACCAATATAAATCAAAAAGTTTTATATAATAATCACTAATAAACACAATAGGTCTCAATAATGGTACAATCAACAATCAGTCAAACATTTCTTCATGAGGTGTTAATCGAACCATTTTCTTATAACATATAATTTATTCATTTATAAATCATAATTTAAAATTATTTTTAATTCATACCCCAATTACATGTAAATCAAAATCAAAACTAATCACCCAAAAAATCAAAGTAATTATCATTTCATTACACAAGACAACACCACACATTTCAAATAACACAAATCCCATATACCCAAATGTAAAACCCACTATGAAAATGAATTATTGGGAAAAAATAATCAAATGATTTTCTTATAGAAAAAAATCCTTGTAATTTTTTCAATCTCTTAAAATTCATAAATAACAATTTATATCAAAGTTACATTTATTCATGATGCTTCAACCATTAAACCACATGAAAAAAGCGATGTTAATTGAAAATTTATTATTTTTATCCAAGATAACCCACACTATAATTATCTAGATTATAAAAGAATTTAAATAAATTCCAATCATTGATATAAAATCATAAATAAAATATAATGAAATGGAAACACCTACCTCATGTGGTGGTATCATGTATCCATTAATGAAAACCGAATGTTTTGTTCTCAAAGGTGGGATGAAAACCACTAGGAAGAGAAATATAATTTTTAATGAAACACTAGTTTTGGAAATAATCCAACCATGGACACATGGTTTATAGAGAAAGAATAAAATTTTAATAAAACCCAAGTGGAAGGATAAACAAACCCTAAAATTTGAATCTGATTGAATAATCACCATGAGACCATCACAAACCCCATATTGAATGATTACATAAGAATATAGAAGGTTGGAAGAGGTACCACAGACCTGGGAATTAAAATGTGGAAGAAAATGGATTAAGTCACATTTAAAAAAGGGTAAGATCCCAAAAAATATCCCACTTTGGGTGGGATGGATGATTTACCTTCATGGTTGACTAAACAGTACAATATTCATGTAGATTTCCACTACAAAAAATTTTAGGATATTGCACACTTTGTTTGCATATTTTTTAAGCATGCTCAATAATCGTATAACCTAAAACAATTCCACAAAAGTTCCCCGATTTAGTCCATAATTTTTACATGTAGATGTGAAAATCCATGCACCAGATAACCACTGATAATTATTAACCTAGGGTCTCAAAAAAAATGTCTCTTTTTTTGTTTCGGTTGGTAGAAGGAACAACATAAAATTGGTGGAGTGTCTCGTGTGAATGTATTCAAATTTTCCAATGTATCTCTATATAAAGGAATATTTTAAATCATTAGAATATAGGGATGAAATCTAGGTTCAGTAGGCATGTAATTATTTTTGAGATCCTTTGAAAAAGGTTCCATGGTAATGACCTCTATGGTTTTTAACTTATGATTCACCATCATGGGGATAACTTCCCCATTGGTTGTTTATTTGATTACAATGGGGATGTACAATATTATTGTAATTTTTTTATTTTTCATAATGACTGGGTCTTTTACTTGATTGATATTTCTTTTCAGTGCATGTTTAGATATATTATACGGCTCATGGGGGGCCTTTTTAGATATTAGCTTGATTATACTCATAGGACCACCCTGGCTAAATTTTTTTTTCATCGACAAGGATATGAATTCAATTTCATATTTCTATATCTTGACCGCCAGAGGGTGGATCCTTTTTCCTCAACTATGACAAGATTGAAAACAGGAACACCTTGTTTACAATTTTTCATTGTACTATTGGGATGCCCATTTCAATTTGTATCATTAGGAGGAAATACATTATTGTTGATATTGTCATTGTGGGGTGAACTATATCTATTGGTATCATGTTGGGGACCTCCACAATTACTGGATTATGTTCCGGCTTGAAGAGGGACACTCTAATAGGACTTTATATGGTTTTAATTAGGCCATTAAAAATGATGGCTCAATATAGGTCCTCTAGAGGAACTTATTTGTTTTATCATTATTTAGATGGAATAAAAATTGTTATTGTCTTACCTCACTAGAGAGTGGATTTATTAACCAACCACATATATATACCTTTGATTGATCTGAGGCTACTTATTGATGGAAATTCAGAAGCACCCTTGATTCACATTCACAATATTTCATAATGTTCTCGGGATATTTGTGGCTTTGGGAATTGATAATTTCTCATAGCCTCTATTGGTGAGTCATCGTAACTTGATCCTACTCATTTTTTCTCTTATAAATAATACATGAGTTATGATAATTTTAGTATCATCATTCATGGATTCTTTAGGGATTGACATAGA
This sequence comes from Viscum album, assembly GCA_963277665.1. Taxonomy (NCBI): domain Eukaryota; kingdom Viridiplantae; phylum Streptophyta; class Magnoliopsida; order Santalales; family Viscaceae; genus Viscum; species Viscum album. Next base: position 295,803,937 of record OY728139.1, read on the forward strand.
GTGTTGATTTCAGTATCCATGGTTGATAAGATACCTCTCAAGTCAATCCAAAGTTATTGTTAGTACACAGTTTAAATCCTCTTCTATGCCCTTATGTTGAGTTATTTATTAGTTTACTCACATTGAGGAGATAATTTAATGTTGGTTTCATGTAGTGACATTCATTCATGTCTTTTTATGGCCATTCACTGTTATGATATAATATGTAGAGTTATAATATATAGACTTTCATGAGATACCTTTTGAATTTAAATGAATCCATTTAATTTATACTCTCGAACTAGAATATTTATCGATTAGAATTGAAGATGTTTATTTGGTGATTAAACAAGTTAGGTTTGGGGGTTTGTAAAATTAATCATGTGTGACTTTTATATTCGAGACACCACCTTACGGTGGTGCATGATCCCCTATGTTAATCTTCAATTACCCTGAACATTGATGAAGAATTTTTTTCTTGATGGTTTATCAAGAGATGTTTCTATCATGAAATTTATAAGAGAGATATAAGTGTACAAACCATAAATAAGAATTTTTTTAGTGTATAATTTGACGTAATTGTGTATAATTGATCAATCCATTTCACATTTAATGGTTTTCATATCAGTTTCACCATTTCTATTCCCTTGCATTTTATTTCAAATTTTTTGTCTATGGACCCTTTTCCAATGGTGGGTAGTCGTTAGATTAAGATAATGGGTATTTCTATTTACTTTCACTTTCATGAAAAATGGGAGGTGTGATCTTCCCATAAATTATTTTATAATCTATTTTATGAATTTATTACATATTCAATACATATATATGATATCCATTATAGTAACAATACCAGTTTTACTCATTGTGGGTACGATTGATTGATGCCATATACTGATTATGGAATTTTCTAGTACGATAGGGTCTACATCATTCTCTTGTTTGGATATTTACTCTCATGAATAAAGTAATATAGGTGGTCACTCTTATATATATCATCAAATTAGGAAGTGATATGAGAGGTGGATTTTGGATTTTCCTGAAAAAATGGCTACCAATATCTCATGATAAAGGGAATAAAAACCCCTGTAGTTCAGTTACTCTTAACAAATCATGTAATATGTTTTATGATCATGGAACATGAACTATTTCCCATCCTTTTGTGGTCCTAAATCCTGGACCAAATAATTTCATTTTAAATTTTTGTATCCAATACTAGTGATGTTCCTTTTAATATTATGAAACCAATACTATAGAGTCTTATAGTTTAAAGAGATCAACATGGTCCTATTCCATGAAGAATAGAGTTGTGAGGAAATAAATACATAGTGAAATGGAACTATTAATGGTTTATGTTGAACTAATTCTTGATTATCCCACTCTATTACACTATACATATAATTTATGTGAATATAGGTTGTGTATTATACTAGACTAGAGAGGTAAACCAGATGCTTGAAAGGGATGCAGATTTTTGTAGAGATTCGATGATGTGTTTCATGGTCCAGAAATATCTCCACTAATATTTAATGGATAAATATGCTCATTATTGGTGGAATATATGATTTTCTATACTCTGAGGACCCTATCAGTTCGAAATGAAAACAAGAAAGAGATTTATTATAGGATTCCAAAATTCTTAATATCAAACGAATAAAGGATCAAAGGGGTTTATGATAATATGAAAATGACAATTAAGATAATTTGGGAGGATTTGGAGGTGTATTGGGTATATGATTCCCTCTAAAGGTTTATCTTTTTAAAAATAATGTTTTCAAGGTCCTTTGGAAAACTGATTTCATCAAAATAATTGACTTGGGAGAGTGGGGTATCTATAAGAACTCATTTTAAATAGGTGTATCCTTATATGAAAGTAAAGCCTTGATATCATAGTGGATAATAGTTTGAATACATGCTAGACCCATTTCAGTGTATATTGGTAAAGGATCACTCTGTTTTTTTAAACTAGGCGAATGAGAACATAGATGATTAAATTAAGTGCATTGGTGGATGGATAAATGAATTGGGCAAGAACTAAACTATCGATAATTGAGAACAGAATTTGTGGGACCATATAGGCTCTGAGTAATCTTATATAGGTTTACCATGATATTTGGTTCCTAGATATATCACCTAATGGAAGAATCACAAGTACATTCAAGGAAAAGTTAGGCACCATTCGAAAATTCCCTACATTCTTAGGACCATCCCTTCCAGAAACATTCATCAATATGGTTTAGATAAAGATCTAGGATAAGTTTACTCTTATATTATGGTAATATTTAAAGTAAAAAAAGTTTCTTTAATACCATAATTTACCATATATATTTGATTCAAAAATCTTTTTATAATAGTTTGGAATGATGGGGTTCAAAAAGGGCTCTTTTTTGGGATTACATATTTCCAAGGATTCTCCTCCTATATATGGATTTTGAAATCGTATTTTAGGGTGTCTTTATACATGCATGGAGATTCGGGTTCCAATATAACCAATGGAAACAAATATGCGCATAAAGTTCCATTTGAATTATGTGTGTGGTGTAAGAATGCGAGGAGCCTAGTAAGGGAGACAACTTCTGGGCATGATGTAGGGGTTATCAGTTATTATCCATATTTTCTAAAAGACTTGAATTTCATATATAGTATTTATATCATTCACCCTTTAATTAAATTTTAATACCAATAGTGGGATAAAAATATTTTTCATATATGTCATTAGTTCTCTCTTTTTGTTGAAAATGGTTTTCAATGTGTCCTTATATTGGAAAAGGGATGTTTAAGTGCTCTAAGATGTTTCGTAAAAACTCATAAGTGATTCATGATACCTTGTGATGTGAATATATAATGAATGAAGTAATGTGTAGGTCTTAAATGAAGTATGTTTTATGATATATGATGTGAGGATGGGCACACAATGTATAGGTTGGATGTAGGGAGTTTGGAGACCAGGTGGAAAGTAGGGTATGAGGAGTCCAAGAACTAGGAAGTGTGTGGGATTTTTTCCATAAAATTTAAAAAACCCATATAGATTATAATATATGGTAAATTTTCAGCACCAATAAATTCCCCCATCAAAATTAGATTGGATCAGGATGAGTAGGAATATTTTTTTAAGGAAAAAAGAATTTTGTATGAAAATTGCACAGTGAAGTGAATGGACATAGGATAGAGGAGCTTGGGATTTTTGGGTTGGATATAATAATAGAGCATTCACATTTATTGATATGGTAACCAACACTACTAAGTTATTGGTAACATGATATATTCACTATTTTGGATGTCCTTGGAGTTGTGGGATGTTGGAAAAATGGACTATTGTGGATGTCTTTGGAGTTGTGGGATGTTGGAAAAATGGACCCCCTTTATAATTAAGAGGAAACCTATCTATGAAGGAACTCATTTCACTTATGAATGTCCTGAATATAATGATCTATATATTTTAACTTATTTTATGACTATTAATTCCTCAATTATTTTATTTTTGGGCACCACTGACTCACAGTAGCTATTGGGTAGCATGATTAGGTTAAAGTTTGGATTTTTTCATCTAGGGACACCTTACTATGATTAATGACACTGAGAACAGAGAGTTGGGTGAAAATGTTTGGGATCTATGTCTCAGGCACATAATAAACTAGATTAAATATCTTCCTTCATGAGAAGTTTCACACAATTAAATTTTTTTACGTTTATTAATATTTATACTATATGTATTTTTCTTTAGTATTTTATATCAATTTTGTTCACTTTTCAAAGAATTTTATTATAAGAAAATGGAAATATCTAAATATATCAATCATAATATATAATACACTTCCCACATCAAATAATTTATTAATTGTGTGTAATTGGGGAAACCAAATAGTGCGAGGCATACATATTAGTTCTTTCATAAATTATATAGGAACATCACTAGGGTTTCTGACTATCGAGCTTCGTTCCCTTATACAAACATTGAATTTTGTCCAATGTTAACATACCAGGGGTTAATGAATATATTCAATACTCTTTGTTCAAAGAGTATATGTGTTTGAAAATAACCAAAATGTAATCAAATGGATCATGTATTAATGAGGTGATGACTAATCTTCAATATATGTTGTTCTATTATATAGGATACCTAGGAAACCATATATATGATTTGTAAACATATACCCATTCAAAAAATCAATATTTTTCAAATTAGATTCTAAGTAACTATAGGGTTGAAATGAGGATTGGGATTTGGGTCTCATTGGTAGATTTAGTACTGAATGGATGTGAAAAAACTCCGTCAGAGAGACATGAAATGAGAATGAAGAATAGCTCTAAGGTAAAGTTATATATAAAATATTTTATGTGTTATAGACATAGACACAGTCATAAAAATTAGTTCTAATATCCTTATCTAACATTTATGTCACTTGATTCCTTTGATAAAAACATAATCATTGATTCTTGGAGAAGTGGTAATTAACCTATGGGACAACAATAATGACTCAATGGGGAAATTGATGGATCTATAAATAAAGAATTTATTTTCCATAAATTCTTATAGAGAAATGTGATATGAAAAACCCTACTAGTCCAATTATTACTAGAGTAGATAGAAAGTTTTATGAGGGAAGAACCTCATCAATATACAAATATTATTTTTTCAATAAGGATGAGGATATTCATAATCTCACATTATAATGGAAATACCACAAAATGAATTTCAAGGGTCCTAAAAATGGAAAATAGAAGAACTATAGGAACCTTTTTTTCTAAACTAGAGTGGGTCCTACATAAAAATAATCCTACAATGTCAACCCCATCATAAAAACACACCTCAACCTTTTTGGATTTTTTATTAAGTGTTTGAATGTAAATATTCAGACAGTCCAAGATGCACACATGCGCATAAGGCCATTTTTTCTGGTGACATAAAGAATGGAAGTGGTAAGGCCTATCATACTAGAGGTATCATTTTGGGATAAAATCCATCATTTTATTTTCTAAATACATAACATGAAGTCCTATTTCCAAATCTGGGGGTTTCATAAGTTTTATGGGGGTGTGTAGTGGAAAACTTTAATGCATATGGTCTATATAGAGATGTTTTAATTTTTAGGTGTATATTTAGTAAAAAATGATGGTGGCTATAGTATTAAACAATTATTGAAGGAGGGAGGAAATTCTCTCAAACTTCTGAAAATAGAGTTAGAATTCAATTTACTCTCTAATAGTTGGTCCACTTCAGAAAAATTTGAGATGATTATAATGGAATCTATGAAGCATGATCTAATAATATACCTATAAGTGATTATTTTAAGTTACCTCAAATGGATTTATACATTAAATTTGATGCATACACACTATACCAGTTTATAAATAAATTCAGGTACGTACAATGATATATAATGATATGACCTACATATGTTTGCATGACACAACATTAAATAGTGGTATAAAACTAGTGGGTGATAATGATATAAGAGACTTCCACGTTTGGAATGCGACTAAATTCATTTAATTCTTACATGAGTCTGATTCTTGGGAATGACCATTCGTGGATGACTTCATATCCTATGGAGTTTCTACCAAATAATGTTTTAAGGGTGAAGTTTTCCTCTAACCCATATAAAGGAAATAGAGGTACCAAGAATCCCCCAAATAAGGTTGTTATAACTGAAGCATCAGACTAATTTGTTGTAACATTCTGACAACTAATATAATAGAAAATGAATTCATGGACAACACATCTGAATATAGTGTTTATAAAACATAGCATAAGGTAATAAAGAAATTCCCTAACTAAAGGTGATATTCCATGAACATTGTTGAAGATGAAATAATTAAAGACCTCTTCTAGCTATGAAAGTTGGACTTTTAGGTTTTATTTTAGACTACATTCATATCAAGGCATAAATTTTGGATCCATTAGATAATAATAGACAAGTATCACATGATATTTAAATATCTTATTGGTGGTGTGAATATTTAATAAATTGATAACTTTAACGGTCCTAACATCCTTCATTTGGAAGATAAACTATGGGAAAATGTTTATTTATGATAGGTTATTTTCAAAGGGCCTATCGTCCAACACAAATAGTTTTTACAGCAAGACTATTTTCCATGATAAATGAATAAAATCAAAAATAATTTTAAATAAAATATTATTTGTGATGAGAATCCTTTCCTGTTGAAAATACCTTTGGGACACTAGTGAACCATACAACTGGGAAAATTATTTGCGTTGTGTATTTTCTCCCATCGAAAATATTCTTCAACCATATGGTTATTTATGATTGTAATTTATAAATAGTCATAAATAATTTGTTGGAGGATGACCATTTATGATAGCATCCATGGAAAAGAAATTTGTTGTCGGTGACACCTTAATTTATGGTGGGTACTATTAATGATCGTATAACCCTTACAAGTATTCCCATTGCAACTAATCTGACCAGTATATATGCCCCCCGAACGATTTTTCCCTCACTATTCTCACATCACATCACTTTAGTTCTCTTCTCCCCTTCATTTTGCATATTTAGTTCTTATACATTTTTATATTTTTACAAGGAAGTAATATTTTCAGATTTGCATCGAAGAAAGTTTTAATTTTGATGTATTTGTTTACCTTTTAAATTTTTTAATTAGTTTATTTTTTTTATATTATGAATTTATATTATTAATTAGAAGTAATATTTTTATTTAGCAGTAACTATTTTTAATTAATATTTATTAGTTTTATGTAGTAGTAATTATTTTTAGTTATAATTGAGTAGTTTTAATTAATAGTAGTTAGTCTCAAGTATCGATAATTATTCTCAATTATAAGTAATTACTTTAAATTATATTTATCAATTATTAGTTTTAAATAATAAGGTTTAATTAGAAGTAATAATTTATTATTTCCATAAAATAGTTATATATACTAAAAACTACTTATAATTGATAGATAAATATTGCCAACAAACAAAAGATAGAAATAATTCACAGATCTTAACAATAAGTAATATCAATGTACAATAAATAGAAATAATTTACTTTAATAAGTAATTATTTGTAAATTAAATTAATTTTTAGTAATTACTGTAAATATTAACTATTTAAAAGTAATTAGTAAAATTTAGATGTAATCGGTACTAATTATTGTCAATTATTAGAAAATTGATGTGATTATTAAAATTTTCCATTAATTATTAGAAATTACCAGTAATTAGTTTGTTTTAGTAGAAATTAATTGTAATGAGTAGTAATGAGAACTAATGAGTAAAAATGATTGATAATTAGTAAAAAATACACTACTAAAAATTAACTTATACCCACAGTTTTGGGGAACTGTGGGAAATCAAGGCATCGGGATAGGTCCACAACATATACCAACTGTCAAACCCGAGGGGTATAGCTTTTTTCCAACATGTCAAAGCCTCATACCCATTTCCATGCTATAAAATCCTTTTAACCACAGTTTTAAAACCCTGGGTGTAAATTTAGTAATAAAATAGCGCTTTGAGGTGTTAAATGTGACCACCGCAATTTATTCTTCTAATTTGACTTTCCTAATCACTTTGGCTATGGAACATACATTTACATATACCTGTATTTTTCTAAATATATTAATTTGTGTCTATATTAAGAGAAAATATGGCCCTTGGTTTCAAACCATCTTATTTCTCTAGAACTATCCAGTGAAAAACTAAACCAACTGTGTAACTTACAATTAAATATATCTTCATTCATTTTAATATATTATTCTCTCTTGATGTATTAGGAATAAAAGTAGTCGGCGTGATTCAATCCCAAAACCATTGACATTAACAGACAATGACTCAACAACCGATCTACACCACTTATGTGTTTTATTATTGGTATCTTCTTAATAATATTAATTCAAAATGTGGGTATAGGAGTTAAAATCGTGGGTATAGGTTTTTCTACCCAATTTGGTTTGTGTCCTGCAGATTTCTTTTCCGCTATAACACAGTAAAGATATACCCATGGTTTTACCAAACCATGTGTATAAGTCTTTAAAAAAAACTAATATACCCACGGTTTTGCCAAAACCATTGGTATAGGTCTTGAAAAAAACACATATTCCAACGGTTTTGGAAAAATTCCTGGTATATGACATAAAAAACATATTCCCGCATTTCTGGGTGAAACCGTAGGTATAGGTGACCTATATCTACGGTTTTGGAAAAACATGGGTGTAGGTTCGTATAGTATACCTTTACCCACAGTTTTCCAAAACCGTGGGTATAGGGCTATTTTACAGTAGTGCTTCGAAAAAATGGGAAGACATTAGTATAAATTTGTGGAAATGAGCTATAATTTGTTAACATTAGTTGAAATGAGAGGTAATTAGTAAAAATTCTCATAAATGAGTTATAATTAGAAAACTTTAGGGATAATCAGTGTAAATTTAAATTCTATTATGAGATTTTATTAGAAAATTGAAATTATTGTTAATTAATAAAAACTAGTGGTAATTAGCGTTAATTAGTATAAACTAGAGAAAATGATCATTTAATCAGAGAAATTTGTGGAAATGAGTGATAATTGATAAAAGTTTGTAGAAATAAGAAATAATTATTACATATTAGCATAAATAAGCTGTAATTAGTAAAAAATTAATATAAATAAGATGCAATTAGTGAAAATGAGAGGAAATGGGCATTAATTAGTGAAAATTATTGGAAATGAGTTTTAATTAGTATGGATTAGTGGTATAGATTATAAATTAGTAAAACAATAAAAGTAATGATTGGTAATTTGTAAACATTAGTATAAATTTTTGGTATCTGGTAAAAATTAGCAGAAATGAGTGGTAATTTGTAAAAAATAGTGGTAATGAGCAGTAATTAGTTAAAATGAGCTATAACGAGGGTTAATTAGTTAAGATTACCATAAAGAAAATTTAATTAGTAAAAATTAGTGGTAAAAACATTAATTAGTAAACAATAGTGGTACTCAGTTGCTTTTAGTAAAAATTAGTTGTAATGAGTGGTAATTAGTAAAATTTAGAAGTAATAAGCTTTAACAATTAAAAATTATCTTTAATGAGAGGTAATAAGTTAAAATTAGTATTTATTAGTGGTTACGAGTAAAAATCATTGGTAATGAGTGGTAATTTGTAAAAATTATTGGTAAGGAGTGTTAATTTGTAAAAAATGGATGCAATGGGTTTTAACTTGTAGAAATTATTAGTAATGAGAGAAATTTTTTAAATATTAGCTATAATGATAGATAATTAGAAAAAATTGGTTGTACTGAGAGATAATTAGTAAGAATTAATAGTAATGTGTGGTAAATTAGTAAAATGTTTTGGAAATGACTGGAAATTAGTAAAAATTAGTTGAAGTGAGTTGTAGTCATTACAAATTACACGAAACGTGATCATGGTTATGTTATACATTTATAATAAATCTATTTCATTATACATGAAGTTCCAACATGTATGAAGGGAGTCAAACCTAATGTATGGTGTTTTCATCTCACATTAATATTTGTGGGATAGGTGCAATATTCACAACATGTTTTCTTAATGTGGTGTATATAGTAAAATGAATTACTTTTTAATTCATAAAATTAATGTCATCAATATTTAAATATCCATATTTCACATGTATATTATTATATAAAAGTTACTAATGTGGTAAGGGATTATTCCAAAATCTCATCATTATTTGGTTTTTTATATTTATACCTTATATGGGGAAAATTTCTCTTCCCTATCTATGTATAATAAAAAAAATCAATATTTTTATGATTTTCATATTATTTTTTAAAATCATTTTTACCCATTATTTAATTTTTACAAAAATGGTTTGGAATGAATATTTTTGTCATTTTCTAAACGAGTTTTTTTACCTTATCTAAACAAATATATAGAAGTAATGTTTTTTTAATTTATATAGCATGAGAAGATTTTCAAGCCATCATGAGTCTGTAATGATTTTAATATTCCTTTATAATATTACATATTTATCTTCAAAGAAAATATTTTCACTTATAATTGTGATAATTTTTAAAAGGAGAACTGATTTTAAAATAGAGAACTTATTTCTTCTCAATTTTATTAAAGTGACCATTAAAAATAATTTTCCACAATAGTTGAAAAAATGTGATGTTACTTATAATTTACTAGGGATATGGTTTAATGTTACTAAACTTATTATTTCTTTGTATGGTTAATATTTATTGTCAAAATCTGATATTGTTATGAAAACCATTTCATTTTCATGAGTCATTTTATGATAAAATGTTTATAAAACCCTTTTCTTTTCATGGGTTCTGATATGGTTAATTATTTATGGTCATATGATATACATATGTATGTTTTTCATTATGTTGTGGGGAAAACAAATATCTACCTCCAATTCATTCGGTAATGAATTTAATCTCATGAGATAGTTATGAGAAACAATTTGATAAACATGATACGTTAAGGGAAATAATTCGATGTGCTTAAGTTGTTATTCTTTGTCAGTTATGGGAAGCTGTTTTGGTTTTCTAATTCAATTGTATTGGTAGTTAACCATGACATATTAAATATTTTTATACATATGATGATGCCACACCCATTTATGACAAGAATTTATGGGTTATTTTTGAGTTTTGATGATCTATTATTCGTAAGATTAATTTATTTTGAAATGATATTTTCATAGTATTTAATTTACTTAGACATTCCATTTTTTATATAGTATGGATTAATTTTTAGAGAAGTCTCTAAGATAGTGTGTGATGTTGAGGCCCCGAGTGCCTGAAATTATTATTTTTAAATATATTAAATTAATTAAATGCATGTCGGTGTAGTTTTTCTGAAGAAGTAGAATGACTTATAAAGGGAGGCTCGGTTCTGATATAAGAGGGTATCTTTGAGTTCAAATCATGGGTTCTAACCTTGATGTGATAATACCTTAGAAAATGTTAGGCGTTTGTGTTGAGGTGAAATCACGGGTAGTTGTTAGAAATAAGTTAAATTAATAAATTAAATTATTTAATTACCCAACCAAGTTTAATTCCTCTATAAGTATACAATTATGGAAAATTTTAGGGTCAGACACATAACCATTCTAATATACACAGGACATTATAGATCCATCATAGGGAAGTCTATTGTAAAATTACAATGGGATCTATGATTGACAATCAGTTTGAAAATGAATCTGATGATCTTGCTAAATACAAAAATACAACATCATTATTTATGAATGATTAATCCAAATCAAGCTAGGATGCTGTTTTATTTGGATTTATTCATGTTTACTTATACCTATGGGGAATGAGAATAAATTTACCAACACATTAATTCAAATATCACATGCATCGTTAGTATTGGATAAGTTTATTCTGGAATGGGAGATTGTCATTATGATTATTTTTTTACTCTTTATTCATTGCTCTAATGAAAACTAAATGAGGAAAACAAAAACATTGGTTGAGTTTCATTCCTCAAGGTTGTGTAATGTGTTTATCCCTTATTTCTTATTTTATCATGGGAAACATTGTTGCCCTGAGGTTTGAAAAAAACTAATATATCAAACATTACACACCCCTTTCATACCACAATGGTTCTATATCACAGATCCAGGATCAATGTGAAATGGGGATCATATGAAAATGGTAGAAATAAGAGAATCAAATAGGATTGGAGACCCTAGGTTTTATTAGTGTGTGCAACAATGATGGGAATGAACGATATCAATTCCTTGGTGAATTGGGGGGTTGGATTTGGGTGATCATCGACGTAGAGGCTCAGCCAGTGTATATCCATTCTTCATGGAGTGATTTATTGTGGATTTAGGAGCTAGAGGAGTGGATGATTCCATGAATTAAGAGCCTGAGGGTTCTGAAAATTCTCGATATACACAGTGAGTTTTTTTAAAAACACTCCAGGTGGGACCACTTGGTGTGGTAATAGTGTTTCAGAGATATATTATGTATTAGAAAACATGTGACCTATATCACATCATGCATGACATGGAATGGTAGCTTGGTGAGTTCCTTAGTGGGTATAAGGAAATGTATTGTAGAACATAGTCATAGAGACTTAGTTTACTTTGATGTGGACAAGGTCGGGACAAGATTCAGAGGAAGAGCTATGTACTTGGGAACAACTTGATGTACATGGGATTATACAGGTTGATTTTTTTAACACAGAAACAAGAATTATCCATGTTACACAGGTATGACCTTGTGTTGAAGGTACATTCCATGTACTCAAATTACATGACTTGTACTCCGTTGAACATGGAGTGGAACCTTGTCCTCTTCATCATGCGATAGTTTCATCAAGGTGATTACTCATGAACCAACACCTAGAATTTAGTATGGAATCACATTATACACATAGGATAGAGACCCCTTAAGTGTAAATCATTAGTTATAGTTGTTGGAATACTCTTATGAAGCATGGATTTAGATCCTCAACCATATGTTTTCCTAGTCAGAGTAAGTTATATCATTATGACCAAATGTATGTGGGAACCAGTCCTCTAATTTACTGGTTTATCCCAATTGAGTTATTGGTGTACCCCATGGCCCTAGCTATGATATTAATTTGTGTATCATTATCATTAGACTTATACTGTATACTTTTTATGGTGAGACCTAATGATTAGTACCTTTCGAGAAGAAACCATTCGTGTTATCTGACTTGTGGAATGTGTTCTCCTAGACCAGTTCAATTTGGAACCATTAAGAATGAATCATAGGATGGCATTACAGTTATGGATTCACTTTGTGACTGAGTTTATTTTTTGATTATATCATGATCTATTTATAATATGTTTTTCAGAAATAAACCTTTTTAGAAATGTCTAGTATTATTGTTTCTATATTCTTAGTGTTTATTGTGTGTCCAATTCAGTATTTTTATTCTCACCCTTGCATGGGATTTTCCTACACATGTCATAAATTGTGCAGAAGATTGACCCTTTGATAGAGATCTTGAGGGCCCCGAACCAAGTGTTTATTCCTGAGATGGACTGACCAAGGTGTTTTCCTATAGTTATCTTGATAATATTCCACATCGATACATTTAGACTGGGCTTATTTTCAAACCCTATTTTGGGCTTGTTTCTGGACTTTTTTACTTTCCATTATAGGTTATCATGCTCTGGTTGTGGTATTTTAGATATATGCATGCATATTTTATCATTTTTTCCACATTTTATAATTATATGGGCATGGAGATCTGTGTGTTTGTATAGTTACATTAGGATAAGGAATCCCATGATACTGATAAGCCTATTTGGTGCTAGTCTCCTACCCCTGGAAAATTGGAGGATGGATTGAGGATTTGTGGAACATTACCTATTGGGATGGGCCATGATAGAGTGGTATCAATGGATTCATCTCTAACTTTGTACTGATGTTTTTGAAATTGGCTTGGTTAAACAGTGTTATGTGTTTCGAGTTTGAAACCCAGGCCAGTGTAGCAAACAAAAATCGTATAAACAAAATTTCCCTATTGATTTAATTAACTGTTTGGTGGATATAGAAGACACATGAAATTTTTTTCTTATTATATCCATTTGAACAGTGATCTCCGGACTAGTATAAATATAGGGTTTTAATAAATCATTTTTGCACAGACAAAGGAAGTGATAGCCTAAACCAGTAGGATCATTCCCTTTGTTGCCCATTTATCAGTGCTTTCGAGGGAGATAGCATTTCTAGGATTCTCCATAGACCAAGCTCAAGCCGGGATCCAATAACATCAACATGAACCAATCTCTTTATGAGATATGTTCAAGCTCATCAAGATCATGACCCAAACCATATTCACATAATGGCCCCATGAAATCCCCACCATCACACACTTTACTCTTAGGGTTTATGTTGGTGTAATAAAGGGATATGTAACAATACCATAGCATTATGATTATGTACATTATTTTTATATAGAATAATAAATATACATTCATTCTATTATTGTTACTTTATAAATGATTTTTAGGGCACAAATTGTATTTTTGAAATCTATTTTTATTGAATTAATGGATTTTTGAAACAAGTAATATTATAACAAAATATTATTATTAAATAACAATTATTAAATATAAATGATCGTATAATGAAGTAAAAAGTAATTTTTATTAAGCTATAAAAACAATTTTTTTCAAAACCCATCAATTTTCAATAAATATCGGTTTTTATGTTTAATGTAAAAATTCATATATACAAAAAAACATTAGTGAAAATCAATATATTTTGTTAATCACGTTGTCAAATTTATCTAGTGTTGAATTTTTCATAATTTTCTAACATATTCGAATTTTCAGGTAAAAATTAAATACCACATAAGATGTATTATTATCCTTATGTTATTTTATGTTTATTTAATTTCTAGGCTTTATATCTCACCCCTTTATTATGCATTTCCTTATTTTATCCCATGAATTGTTTTTTATGAAGGTATTTTATGGTCATGTAAAATAGTTTTTTAATAATTATTTTGTATTTTATGTTTTATGTTATTATGTAATTTTCCTAAGACCGTTAGGCACTAGACCTCTCGATATTCAGAATTTTATTAAGTGAAAATTATGTAATAAATCATGTATCAACGTTTAATAATTGGGAGGGATGTTATAGTTGGTATCAAAGGATAGGTTTAGTTATTTTTGGGATTAATATTAGAAAACCCTAGTGAAATACCTTAGGGATAATACTATGTATAAGAAAAACATCCCTAATTTTTTTTTAGTTTAGAGTAATTGATTTATCAAGAAAATGCATCCGTGTCTATATATGAACAAGTGGATTTGGCTCTCGAATAGATGTATCTAGGGGTAAAAAATGAAAACACTGCTATGAGATAGGCTCAAATGGGAACTGGTGAATGACAACATGCCTTGATTCACTCCTGGTTCGACACTCTAGGGGGATATGATTTGGTAAATTCATAAACTTGTTATGAACCATTGTTAATGGAATACAAACAAAATTTCCCATAATAATATATTTTAGGAAGTATATCATGGATAATATAGACTAAAACCTAAAATCTCATAATCTAAGGAGATAAATGTAATTTATATGTTATCCATTAAATTTCATTGGATTCCATTTCTCTATTTAACTTTTTAAGATAATAATCCTTAATTTTCCATTTAATATAGACAATTGTCCGTAATATGAGGAATCATGTTAACCACCAATGCGATGGGAAGTGTCGGGATTTCCCCAATTAGATTCCCAACCGAATGGGAGAAAGAATAAAAAACAATTTTATGATATTCTATCAATTAACTCATGTTCTAAATTGAAACCTGGACAAAGATAATCTCCTAACCCCCCTAAGATATAACAACCCACAATCGATAGCTTCATGTGATAAAGGCCTCATAAATTCAATGAATCATCTGATCCCTTAATCGTATAGAAATGGATTGATTACATTGAAAATATATTCTATGTCCTTTAATGTTTTGAAAAAGGGATGGTTCTTTTGGATGTTTATCATATGGAGTGTGAAGCAGATCAGTGGTGGAAATTGATCAAGAATATAATGAATGATGAATATATCTAACCAATGGAGTGGAAAGAATTTAAAAAAAAATTGATAAGTATTTTCCCTACACCCACCATATTATGATGGAAAGATACTACCATGCAATCAATTAACAGGATGAAGAATATATTGGGGACTATTAAGAAAAAATCACAATACATGCATGATATGCCTCCAGTGTTTTCATTACCCCAGAATGCAACGTCGGCCGATTATTTGGTGGGCAAAATCCTTGCCTATAATTAGCCTTAGGAATCTATGAAATTTATTTTTATGAGGAAATGGTCTACTATTCCTTAAAAGTTGATATATGGATTTGTAATTCTTAGGGGTATCATGGGAATGAGAAGAAGAATGTGTACTTTAATTCTGGTGGTCCGATGGATAAATCCAATGGTGGAATGAAATTATATCACCCTTCATGTCAATTGTGTGAAAATAATCACATCATAAATTTCCTGATGGGAACATGGAAATTCTTTAGGTGTGGAAGATAAGGTCACCTAGACAATGATTGTCGATCGGAGAAACCTACCAATGTGATAGTAGAAAGGGATTCTCTTTTCACTCTTCAAGGCATTTTTTATTACTACAACTAAAAAGTACCTATGAAATATGTGGACCAGTGTCCTAAGACAAGGGTTTTTAGAAGAAAACCACTACTTCCAAGGTAGCAAGGGTGGTCATTTTTCATCACTACCATCAAAGTGAATCCCAACAATGAAGTGGTGATTAGTATGATAGTTCTTCATTGAATAATTAAGAACGTACTTTTTTATTCAGGTTCTACACATTCCGTTATATCAAGAATGTTTATTAGAACTATTAAAACATCACCACAAGTAATGTAAGTATAGATATTGGTGAAGAAGAAAAATTGAGAAATTATTGCATCTTCTAAATATTACTCCACCCCAATCACCATTTGTGGGGTTAACTTCCCATAGATCCTTTTCATGCATTCCTTGGTGGAATTTGATGTTATTCTATGCATGGATTGGATTTCCCGGTAAAGAGTTACCATAAATTTCCACAAGAGGGAAATCACTCTCTACATGGAGAATCAACCCCCAAATCAATAAAAGTGAAAGGAGGATGATGAATATTATTTTCCACCATAATTTCAAGAATGGATAATATTTCCCTATGATAAATCATATATTTCTCAAATTATTGAGTCCAAGGAATAAAAAATTCTTGAGGACATGCTTATTGTGAGGGAATTCACTAACCTGTTTCCTCAGGAATTTCCTAGTCTTCTTCTTAGTGAAGTTGTCAAAATCTCGATTGATCTTATAACTAAGAAATTTCTAATATCCAAGACTCTATAGAATGGATATTATGGAACTTTAGGAATTAAAGTTACAATTATATGAGAATATGGATAAAGGGTTTATATACCCATGTGCTTCACCATGGGGGGCACCTGTCCTCTTCCTCAAGAAGAAGGATGGGTGTATGCTCCTATTATTTGATTATAATGAGCTCAAAAAATCATTCTAAAGAGCACATATAATTTACCATAGATTGATGACTTTTTTTGACCAGAAATGTGGAGCACAATACTTCTCCACGATGGATCTTTAGTCAGGATATTACCAAATAAGGGTGAAGTGAGAGGATATCCCCATGAATTCATTTTTAACAAGGTAAGGGAATTATGTGTCCATAGTGATGCCATTCAGACTCAGTAATTCTCCAGAAATATTCATGGACTTGATTAATAGACTTTAAAGATTACCTAGAAAACAATTTGGTTTTATTTATATAAAAAATTCTCATATAATCTAAAACCGAGAAGAATCATGAGGAGTATCTTATCATTGTGCTAAAAACCATGCATAGGGATAAACTCTATGAAATGTATAACAAGTGTGATTTTTGGTTGAAGGAAGTCTCATTCCTATGGAATATCATCACAAGAAATGGGATATCTATCGATCATTGCCTAACAAAGGTTACTGATGAATGGTAGAGACCCTCATCTATAATGGTTATCTATAGCTTCCTTTAGATAGTTGGCTATTATCGCCAATTTGTGAGAAATTTCTCACAATTTTCAAACTCTCGTTCCAAGATAACAAGGAAAGGAATAAAATTTTCTTATAATGATGAATGTGAGGTAATCTTCATGGAGTTGGAAATGAGGCTGATCACTACCACTGTGCTCACACTAACCATAAGTGGGGAGAATTTTGTAATCTTACAAGATCCTTCAAAGAGGGGATTGGGATGTGTGTTGATGAAAAATGAAAAATTCATTGCCTATACCTCAAGGTATTTGAATGTTCATGAGAAAATCTATCCCACACATGACCTGGAATTAGTAGTTGTGATCATTGCATTCAAATTTTAGTGCCATTATCTCTTTGGGAAGAATTTTGAAATATATATGGATAAAAAAATCTCAAATATATATTCAGAAAGAAAGACATGAATATGCGCAAATGAAGATAGTTAGATCTCATCGAGGATTATGATGGGTCAATCCACTACCATCATGGGAAAGTTAAAAGGGTGTAGAATGTTCTAAGTAGAATGGAACTAGAAATTATATCATTTATGAGAATTGAAAAGGATCCATTCTTCTTAGATTTGATTAAGATGGAAATGGAAAACATAAATAAGGGATCATCATCAACCCTGCCACAATTGATTGATAAACCTTATCTTTTGTAAAGGTTAAAGTATTCTCAAAAAAATTAAGAGTGAATTCAGTAGAAAGTAGAAACTATCATAAAATGGAAATCATTAGAGTTCATTAATAATAAATATGGAATTGTGGGATTTGTGTTAGGCTTTGTGTTTCATCGAACCCCGAGTTAAAGAAATAAATTTTGGATGATTCACATAGTATGAATTTATCTATTCACCCAAGAAACACAATGATGTATCGATGTATCTTAGATCCCTATTGATGAGATAACATGAAGAAGGAGATTTCTGAATATATATCAAATTTCCTGGTAAGTCATAAATTGAAGTCTTAGTGGAAAAAGTCAAAGGGTACGATGCAACCATTACCCATACCAATGTGGAAATGGAAAAAAATAACTATATACTTTTTCATGATACTTTCAAAGACATCGAAAGGAAACAATGCTATCTGGGAAATTGTGGATCGTCATACAAAGAATGAACACATCATTATGATTTTAAAGAATTTATCACTAGATCAACTGGAATGAATATACATTGGAGAAGTGGTAATTTTTCCTGGAGTTCCACTATTGATTATGTCTAATCGAGATCCAGGATTTTCCTCTTAGTTTTGTAAAAGTCTTGAGCTTGATCTAAACATTGAGATGAATTTTTGTATAGCTTATCACTGTCAAACGGATTGTAAATCTGAGCAAACTTTCCAAACACTTGAGAAATTTTTTATATATTTCTTAATGAACTTTAAATGAATATGGGACCAACATATTCATTTGGTGGATTTCTCTTACAACAACAGTTTTCATTAACACATCCAAATGACTCCCAATGAATCCCTCTTATGGGAAGAGTTGCAGAACACCGACATGTTGGGTTATTGTTCAGGAACAAAAACTTCGACGTTTGGAAATGGTCAAATAAATAGTTGATAAGGTTAAGACCATCCAGCAACACATTAAAGATTCTCAGAGTCGATAATAAATCAACAGTGAAAATCATAAATGTGACCTAGAGTTTGATGTTGGAGACATTGTTTTCTTATGAATATCTCCATTGGAGAGAGTGATGAGATTTAGGAAAAAGGGAAATCTTA
Organism: Viscum album; assembly: GCA_963277665.1. Classification (NCBI taxonomy): domain Eukaryota; kingdom Viridiplantae; phylum Streptophyta; class Magnoliopsida; order Santalales; family Viscaceae; genus Viscum; species Viscum album. The sequence goes on from OY728139.1 coordinate 295,823,160, forward strand.
GTCCAAGGTATATCAACCCTTTTGAGATATTTGATCGCATCAAAGCAGTGTTATACCGACTAGAATTCCCACCGAACCTATCCCAAGTAAAAAATGAAATCCATGTATCCCTCTTAATAAAGTACATATTGGACCCATAACATGTACTCAATCCAAAGGTGGTTCCATTTGAGAATGACCTTTCCTATGAGGAGCAGCCGGTGAAGATCTTATATAGTAGATAAAATATTCTACAAACTAAGACTACACCCCTCATTAAAGTGTTGTGGAGAGACTAAGAGTTTGATTAAGAAACATGGGAACCAGAGGAGGTGATGAAGTAGAGTTACCCCCATGAATTTTAGTGTTGGAAAAGAAAATTTCATATATAAAATTTTTTAATGTGGAAGGTTGTAACGACCCAAACTATTATGAATAAAATTACCTTTTTGGATTTAATTAAACTTCAAATGGATATAGAAGAAATATGAATGATTTTTTTATTATTATATCAAGTAATATTTAAATGGTCGTTAAGTATCATTAATTTTGATAATATTTATTTTGAATAGTGATCTCATGACTAGTCTAAGTATAGGGTTGTAACAAATCATTTTGGAAAATAAAATATTAGGGATGGCCTCAACTAGTAGGATCATTCCCTATAAGTCCCATTTATTAGTGCTTTTGAGGGAAATATCATTTTATGGTATTTTACCTAGACTAATCCCATGCGGAGATCCAACAACATATGCATGGTCAAAATCGTTTATGGGAGAAGTTCATGCTCATCGATATCATGACCCAAACCATGTTCAATAAATGGCCCCATGAAAGCCTCACCATCACAAACCTTACTCTTATGGAAAATGATGGTGCAATAAAGGGATATATAACATGAACCTAACAGTATGATTATTCACATTACTTTTTTATAGAATAATGAATATATTTTTCATTCTATTATTGCAACTTTATAAATAATTTTTAAAGAACAAAAAGTATTTTTTGAAATCCATTTTTAATGAATTATTGTATTTTTCAATTAAATTATATTGTACTAAAAAATTACTATTAAATTATTTTATTAAATATAAATTATCATATAAGGAAGTCAAAATTAATTTTTATTAAGGATTAAATTTTTTTTTTTAAAACCAGTCAATTTTCAATAAAAATTGGTTTTTATTTTAAAATTTAAAATTCACATATTTATAAAATTATTCAGATAAATTTATTATTATTATTTCAGTCAGGATGTAATAATTATCTAATGGGGAATTTTACATAATTTTCTAAGATATTCAAAATTTTGTGTAAAAATTAAATACCATGTAAATATATTATGTGTTTTATGACATCATAGTGGGCCAAAAATTATGTAATAAGTACTATCAACAGGATATTTGACCAAATATACGTTCTTTAATTTAAAATATTGTATGTTTTTGTTTATTATTTTTTATTTTATAAAGCCTTAGTGAACCCTCCGAAACATATAAAATATTCTATGATTTTTAAATCATTTCCTTGAATGAGTGAATAAACTCCACCAAGAAAGGGAAATATTTTAATATATTAAGACCTCAACCATATAAAATAATGTATACCAATCCTCGTTTCATGAAACCAGAGAAAAACAAATGGGATGGTTTGGGGTTTTGAATATTTTATTATGTAGTGTCCAAAACCAAAATAATAAAAAATCCCCTTCTTTTCTATTACAAACCCACCCAAGATTCCATTTCTCTTAATTAAAACTCTTTGAAGCTCGACCACCCTCTTCCACCTACTCCCTAGAGTCCTCCCAAGGTTCCCCAATCTCTCTATAGTCACCTTCCATTCCATTGGAGTCACATATCCCCATAAGGGATCTTCCACTCTCCTCTTATATCAAATACTCATTTTATGATACACCTTTTAATTTCAATTTTCATATGTTTTTATATGTTAATTAATAATAAAATTACAATAAATTTTGTTTAAAAACAATTATATCTCATTTATACTCTCATTAATCCATTCACGATACTTAATATACACCTATTAACAAGTTGGAATATCATAAGGGATTTCACTATTCTCATTCCCATTAGAGCACTTCTTTTATATCATGAATCTTAAATTCCATTTCATATATTGGGATATTATGTTCCATGATCCACTTACATTACATTTCATGTATAAATTATTAGATATACCTTTCTTTATCATCAACCCATTTTATGAATTCTTATATGATGTTGGTATGCTTCCGAAATTGAATCGTGATTGCCATGCCAAAATCATCACGTTGTTAATTCCATACCCATTCCCATGTCAAGGGTATTCAATGTTATCCACAAATACTTGTTGATTGAGTAATTTCATGTATATATTCCACATTAATTGATCATGGAATAAATGATGATGTTGAAGGAATCCATGTTGTACGATCTGTGTGACACACATAAGCATGAAATTGAAATGACTATGAAGGGTGTTCCTTGATAGCGCTCTAATGCATTGGGTAATGTTTAGTATCAGGACACATAATCTTGGGATTGGGGTTTACTTGATTCCATTATGGCACATTTTTACAACATGTTTGGATATGGGTTTACCGTACTCATTTTTTTATGATGTTGTGTTTCATGATTTTTTCCTTTTTCCATGTTATGATTACCATGTTTTATCATGCCTTTATATTCAAGTTCCTTAATGCTTCATTGATATGCCCTATCTAACATTTTTTATTAACATCATGTAATTCCATGTTTATTGCCTTATTTTTATTTATAGCTCAAACCTTTATTATGTATGTCCTCAAGTTATCCCATGAAGTGTTAAGAAAGAATGAATGATGTGGTCATGTAATATATGTTTTCAATAAAGATGTTTTATTTTATTTTTTAAGTTGATATGTAATTTTCTTAATCCAAAAAGACACTAGACCTCTAAATATTCTATGTTTTATTATGTTAATATTATTTAATAAATATTGGGGTTGTTATAGCTAGGGACTTTAGTATTGGTGCAACAATTGACATATACATAGACCAGGAAAATGATCACCTTCCATTCAACTCAGCATATAAGGAAACTATTTCATGGTAAAATAATGTTTCATACATCATATAGGAATGGGTTTTGGTTTCCATGTCATTCATGAGTAATCTATCTAGATATACATATTTATCATCATTCATATTTTCTATTTCAGGATTCCTCTACAATGTATGCCATATAGTATTCAATATTAGGATAATGTGGAAAATACCCTCAGTCATGAGGAATCGATATAACGACATATTTAGGATGTATTTTTACATGGTGTTTCAAAAGATATAAAACCAAATTTTGGGAAGAATATGGTACATGTAGTACCAATAAATGAGGTGTGAAGGATAAGCACACTTCATGAGTAACAGTGATAGTGACCCATCAGGTTCTAAGGTGATCCTGAGTCACAAGCTACTGAGGAATTTTTTGAGTTGGTGATGTGAGTTTTCAATCTTTTCAAGACACCAGTTGATCATACAATGGTACTAAAATTGATCCCTCTTTATAGATCAGTAGGAAGATTATTGTATTTAGTTACCATGTCATACGATGAGGTGAATATATCATGGTTACAGTTGTAGAACATTTTCAAATAAGAGTTATCTATATCTACATTTATGTTTGTACACATCTAGGTGCTTCAATATGTTTAACAGGGTAGTCTGATAGTAGATGAGTATTCATCAAGGCTCACCAACTATCTATGTACTTGAGGGATATGGTTCATGGTTAGTTTTCCAAGTCTTAGAATATTGAGTGAGGATTATGTATATAAATCCTAACCATATTTAAAATTCTATGAATTCATACTTATTTAGAGGTTATAGAGCCTAATTTGATTGTTGAGAGTTTCCTAGTTGAGAAGCAAAAAAAAGTTGTTACCTGGAGTGGGAATACAGGAGAAGAGACTTCCTCATCAGGGATATGATGTCATTATTAGGGACTTGGATGTGTGATATGTTTTAGGAGGTGATCCTTGGACAAGGGATCTAAGGTTGAGGGATCACAGGATGGGTATAATCATCCTAGGGAGAGGCAGTGTTACTCTTGTGAAGGTGGGAGACATCTTGAATGAGTTTGTCTAACCCACCATATGACTGATAGAGAGATTGCATATAGGCTTACAAGTCCGATGTAGTAGAAACACCAGATAGTTATGCATGGTTAAATACTTGAATGTTCTGTTGGGAGTGAATCTAGAGGTTTTCGATGCAACAAAATGTTTCCACCACCAATGTTTGGTGGTCTATGTTGGGGTTAGGGAGATGGAGGACTGTGGTAGGGGTAGCTATTAGTTGTTAAGGCATATGACCCATAGAATCTAGGAATGATATGTGGTATGATAATATTCTTATGTACCTTATCTATAGTACTAATAGAAACATGTTCTGGTTATTCCTTTATATCCACTTATCCGGTTTAAGAAATGGATATTATTATAGAGCTTATGGATTGACCATTGAGTTACGAGACTCCCATAAGAGATGGATCAGTGGTCACACTCATGTGCTGATAGTGTGACCTAACTCTTTGAGGTGATAATTTCTATTGGGATCTCTTTGATTAAGTGATGAGTCCTTATGAATTCATCTTTGGTGTGGAATGGTTATCTATAACTCATTCCCTAATTGATTGTTTCAGGTGGAGAATATGGTATTTATACAATGATGGGACTAGGTTTTCAATTTTGGGTGACAAGGGAAACTATACTGCACATAATGGACTCATTCATAGGTGTGGGTATCCAATTAATCATCAAATGTCTATCATGACCCTATCTTTAGTGGATGATTTGATTTTTCAGTTTTTTGTAGTGTTGGTGGATTATGATGAAATATTTCAAAATAACATTCCATGATTAACTCTTCATCTATAGATATACTTCTGCACTTATCTATACCATAATATGACACCAATATCTACGCGATCATATCAGATTTCACTAATAGGGATTTATGAGTAGTTGGTTCAATTTGAGGGCTTACAAAAAAAGGATTTCTTAGACCATGTGTTTCACCCTGTGTGGGACCATTATTGTTTTTCTAAAATGTTGATGGTAGCTTGAGATTTTGTGTGTACTACCATATCCCCAACTAGGTATAGAGACCCAAGATTAACATATACGGACTATACATCACTTTTTTGAAATACATAATACACTACACAAACAGACACCCAAGGACCATGTTATTTTAGTGCCTTTAGATACACATGAACATAAACACTAGAAGATAAGTGAGATAAATTATCTCATAATACGTTATTAATGACTATAACTCTTATTAGAAACATCATATTGAATACATATCTTCATAACCTGGGAAAAGAAAAAACTAAAAAGGGGTGTGATCTGATGCTCAATAAGCATAAGAAAAGTGATATTTATCAACTTAATCAAGAGTATAAGGGTGTGAGAACATGATAATAACATTACACGATCATAACCTACATATCAAAGTATATAAAAATGAATCATGGAATAAATATTTGTAGTTCACAAGACATGTTTCATAAATAAATGATGATAATAACATATGAAATCATAAGACATGGGATTGTGGAAGACACATAAATATATATAATTATTTCCATATTAGTCAAGGAATTACATCCAAGTACATATTTTTCGTATGGTTTTACTCCAAAAACATCTTGGTTATTAAGGTTCACTCCCAAGACCATATTATTGAACAAATTCATCAACTGAATGAGGTTCACTCTGGGTTGATTCCCTATATTACAGATCAAGTTTAACTTTCTATTCCATCCATGTATTACTAAAAAAGGTTCACTTGACATATGAGAACTGTATTACTTAACGACGTTCACTTATAATTATATACCTATCATAGTGAGACGTTTTCACTCATTCTTTAAACCATTTCATACTGATATGGGTTCAGTCCTAATTCTAATCCTATGATACTGAACCAGATCATTCCTCGTTCCCTCCCATTAATACTAAACAGGTTTCACTACTCATTCTAGACCTATCATACTGTAATTAGTTCACTTATCATTCTAGACCAGTCATATTGGCCATATTTCACTCATCCTTCCAACCCTTTCATACAAAATAGAGTTCACTACTCTTTCTAGCCTTGTCATATTGAACCGACTTCACTCCCCATTCCATCCCTCTCATACTAAACTGATTTCACTTGTCATACCATCATTGTTATAATTAATTAAGTTAAATTTACATTCCATCTATTTAATAATCATGAGATATAAATATTCACACAATTCATTTTAGGGTTATATAGGTCCCATCCATCATATAATAAAATCATATATCCATGTGTGATAAAATAATAAAACATTCATCATATCATGACCCATAAAAAGTGGTGGATTTCATAAATATCATAACATAACCCATGAAATGAAATGGGTATTACAAACACCTTAACCTGTCATTACTTGTTTAAAAGAGGCTGGATTCACAATAATTTTATCATACAATAACTAATGAAAAGAACTAGGTTTCATAAGTATATCATCATGGCATAACCCGTGGAAGAGAAACTGGTTTCACAAGAAACTATTCATCATTTACATAAACCATTAAAAAAGAATAAGAATGGTATTCATGGATAATATCCCCAATAAATAGTACACTATATCCAATTATTTAATCTTATATGGAATATAATTTTTAAATGATCTTTTTAAACATTTCTGGAGGAAAAAAATCTGGAAACATTTCAATGTTTCCCATACCACATTGAAACATTTGAATCATAATAAAAATCAAATAATAACATTAAATGAAACATGTTTCCCATACCACATTGAAACATTTGAATCATAATAAAAATCAAATAATAACATTAAATGAAACATATCATACAATTAGAAGAATAATATTCATGATAAAAATTGTATAATTTTAGTATATACACATTGTATAAGAATATAGGTTCATAACATGGCATGTGTCTCAATAAAGAAAAATTGAGAAAAAATACAATACATATTTTGTAATGTTTGAACCATAGAACCAATAAAAGAGGGATCATAAAATAGATATAAAAATACCTCTAAATTTAATAATAAGAATAATATAATATATTCATGGTCATTATATACAAATAATATAATAATAATGGTGCATAACATGACACTTATCTCAATAAAGAAAAACAGATACAAAATTACTTTACATATTTGGTAACTTTTGAACAATAAAACCCAAGAAAGAGAGATCATAAAATTCAGAAGTAAATATATGTAAATTAAATAATAATAACCATATAATATATTCATGGTAAATATACACACAAAATGATACAAATTAATTGTTAATATGTCATATGTCTTACAAAAACAAAGGTGATACTAGAAATCCCCTTACAACTTGAGTAACTTTTGAATCAAGATCCCCACGAAATAATAACATCAATACAGACATTGAATAAATTTAAATAAAGTAAATTCATGATATAAAATTTTATATTCAGTTGTATACACCACACAATAAGAATAATTGGGGAATATAGCATATATCTAAATGAAATAAAAGTGAGACGACAAAACCCCTACCTTTAGACGTGAATTTGTTTTTACATGTCAAAACATTTTGTATAATAAATAAAAGTTTATTATAAATATACCAAAGAAAAATTTTACAATAAATAATACCATATATGATTTTACTATGAATTCATATTTCCCATTTATTAACAATTCCATGTTAATGTTATCTTTCGGGTAATAACTAATTTTGTTTATATATGTTCTGACTTGTTATTCTTGATCCAATTACATAGTTCATTATTTACTTACATACATAATTTAAACCATTAATAAAATATTATATATATTCATTATATAAATATTTATAATAATCTATAAAATTTATAAATATGAAATGGAATAAACCATTGACTAAGACGGTAGGTCGTACATGCGCATAAACACTATTTTCGTTTTATGATCATATTTAACAGAAATAAAGTAAATGATATATATATATATTAATTATTTTATCATTATTATATCATATATATCATTGAAATTTACTAAAATAATCCTTATACAATCCATGTTATGTTTGAACGAAGTAGATCACTTTGAGGAAGCAGCAGTCCACTTATCTATAAATGAAGTTACTGTATTTACAAAAAACTGAAATCTTGAATGTATGTGTCATATAAAAATAAAATAAGTTTGAATAGAAAATTAATAATATATATATATTTATATATTATAAAAAATATTTTCCATCATATTTACCAACCATTAGGGGTTTTGAACCAAAAAATGACATTGTTTGGTGAGGTGGTAGTTCGCCATAAACGAACATTAATTTCATTGCACATTTGATGGAATTGCATGTGTGTGTGTGTGTGTTTAGGTTTAAACCCTATAATAAAAACAACAACTATATTTAGGATACTTAAATTATTATATTATAAATTTATAAGAATATTTTAGGTGGTGGATAATGAAAATAATACGGAAGAGCTTGTGGAAGGATGTTACCTTGTTTTAGGTAACTCCTTTTGGTTTTCACCAAATGGATTCAATAATTGGATTTATGCCCAACAATATAGTTATAGGATTAATATAGGGATGTTGGGAGGAGATTTTTTAATGTAATTTCCAAGCCAAATGGTCTTGAAAGGTGTAATGAGATGGGGATAGGGGATGCCTTTTATAAGTGGGGAAAATGACACATTGGGTATTATTGAAAAGAATTGTGAGGTCCCTATATTTTACATGTCGCGCAAGGGTTAAAAAAATTAACTATTATAGATCCATATATGTTTAATGGATAGAATATAATTTTTAGACAAGTGTACGGTTAATGTTACACCTAAGTTTCTAAGTTTAGTCATTAATTAAGCTTGTTTTTACCATAATCAGTGTAACAAATTTTAATTACCTTCAGTAATATTTGCTGTAAAAAACCAATTTGAAATTTTTATACATTATAAATTTTTTTATTTAAAATATAGAATCTAAATTTAAAACTTATAATGACAAATATTTATGAAATTAAATAAAAATCTATCCTGCTAATAGGATGAGATGATGTGTTTTTAAAGTAAAAAGTTTAAAAGATTAATATGTTTATATATCCAAATACAATTTGAAATTGGATAAAATGGCATAAATTTTAATAATGGATGTATTATTGGTATAATTATAATTTAAAACAGAATTGAATTATAATTTAACTATAAAACTAAATTATAATAAAATATAGTTTTGAATTAACATTCATTATTTATCACTATTAATCAAAAAATGAAACTTCTAAGAAAAATTCAAAAAATTAACCCAATGTAAAATTTGATATTAAAATATATAAAAATAAGTTTTTTTTTCAAATATGAATTAAAAATAATTTAAAATTATATTTATAATAGGTTCTCAATTAATAGGATGTAAAATTTCTTTTTGGACAAATGTAACTTTTTATTCATAAAATCATATTTACTATTACCTTATACCTTTAAAACATTTTAGATGAGTACCAAGATTATTGATTTAATATTGAATATATATATTCTATTTTATTTATTTATCAAAAGTTTTTTTAATTATATTTTGATAAAATGGTGTTTGTACGTAGAAAATTAGTTTTCTTAGAAAACAAATTTCATTATTCCCAAATAGTTCTTACATTAATTTCTGACTAATGAAAAAAAGGATTAAATTTTTACACATGTGTAAACCATATATTCATTATTTAGTAAAAAAACATTCATATCATTCATTATAATGGAAAATTGATAATAGTAATAATATTTTAATAATAATATTAACAATATTTTTTATTTCGGTAAATCATTGTCTTGCATGCAATACAAGCTATCAAAGGGACTAGGTATTTTGTGTTACACAAGAAAAACACTGTGTTATATGTACAAGAATATAATGTATGTTCATATTTTAGTGTAAAATTAAATTTGTGTTAAGTATAACTCAATCCAAACAAAGTATTTCTGTATAAAAATCTATTTTCTGTGTTGAAAATTATCGAAAAGATTAATTTATTTCAAAAATAATTCATAATATCTCGGAGTGTGATATTCTACACACCTGAAAATGAATTCCACCATCTAAATAAATCTCATTTTTTCAATGGTTTAATACTTGAATGTTCCTTTCATTGAAACCGACATCAAATTAATGAATACTAGAACTTTTTTAAAAAAATGGAATATCTGAACCACAGAGGTTACCCAAAGTAACTCATAACTAGATCCCCTCTTAAGATAATATATGTGGAAAATGAAAACATGTACATGGATGAGAAATATTATCATCATGTTCTGATGTAGAGTGATATCTAACAAGGCCAAGAGAAAGTTACCAACCATAAAACCTTAAATTATTTATAATCTATGGGATGATTCGATTCCTCATAAATAAAGGGTTGAGAATAACATTTTTGGTTTCTTGATTATTTTGAAATTGTTGAAGAATTTTCTTGAGAAGTCATATTAACTACATTCAGAAAAAATTCACCCATTTTTGTTCCTTGATTTATGTCTACTTCAACTCTTATATGAGGATTGAAGGTGAATTTTTCATCCCTGAGGAACTAAAAGATCATGAGATCCAAAAGTAGAATTATAAGTCATTCCATATGGCTTTAGTTAACATCATAGGAAAAAATTTAGAACATATTGTACAATATGCATAAACCCTCATGTGGTGAGAAAATATTATAATATCCAAAACCTCATCTGAATTTTAACATAAACCATTCAAAAAATGGTTAACCCTGCAAACCTCATGAAAGATAAAAATCCAAAAATTTAGAAAGAAGATAACTAAATTATAAATACATTGACCCCCAAGTATCATAAGGTGTCTCTTCTCTGTCACATTCCAAATATGTGAATACCTTTTTCATTTTTCTGATACATAGTAATAACTTAAATGATCATGCATCCCTATTGAAAACCTGTATGATTCTCTATTCCAAATATTACTAGATATATTTCACAAATCCATAAAGTTGTAAACATAAGTCATGATAACATTTCATGCTTTGTATGAAAATAATTGAATAGTTTTGAGGTCATAAATATGATCTATTTAACTTTTCTATACTATGATCTCTTTATCCATATATAATATCATCTCATCCTCAAGAACATGTTAAGGGTTACCTTCCCTTAATGTAAAATTTTCATTAAATAAATTTTATATGTCATTTTTATAATTTAACACTTCTTGAAAATATGTAAATAAATACTTCTACAAACAACCCTTATATACTTCATGATTCATATAACATAATATTTAATTCCAAAACATATACACTTCAATCATCCAAATATATTCTTACACCATTAATCTGGTTTCACCAACTTATTCCTTAATACCCATTTCCATGAATATTAAATATAAAAAATGTCTTAAGGTAACTCAAACTCAATCTAATCATTCTTTTTTCATTTAATTTGAACAACAGTTGAAGAACATCCCATACCTTTCACATGTCGTTCAGAATATCTTTATCTAAAACAATATAACCAATACTCGAATCATCTTCAAAATGATCTTCATGATATTTCCACTCAAGAAATAAATTTTCATAAATAACATAAATTTCACATCTAAAACATTAAATGTTAACCCAGTTCATTATAGTCACTACCATTCACTGAAACCATAATGTGTAGTGTGAGAAACAATTATGATGATAAAAACCCATAAAATCATGAACATTTACTTATAAGATGTGTAAATAATGACACATTATTTATTATATGAAAACATAGGTGATCCTAGGTTAATCATATTCATATTTTATTTAAATCCTTTTTGATGTTTTTATAGAGTTTTTGAATTTACAAAAATAAATATCTTATGGGAGTTTCAATCTAGGTATGCAGCATGGCCCTTTGTCATGCACCCATTCCTGAACAAGTATATCTCAATGCGGTGTTTATGAGGTTTTTACCCTCTTGTAAATATGTTATAGAGCCACATCCACTTTTAGTACATTTTAAAGGATATAATTTCTTATAAACATTATATTTATCAATTTCCAAAATTCCCTGAAATTTTGTTGTATTTTAACACATCCTTATACATATCCTTAGTGAAATCCCTAGACATATCCTTATAAACATTACTAGTTATATCAATAACTATTTCTCATAATAGATTACATATTGTAACTAACCATTTTATTTAATACCAAATATAGAGATTTGTGCTTAACATACATTGACATTTCGTCATTTATTTCATAATACTTAATACATTAAAAAAATATATAAAAAAAGATCGTATCAGTTTAGTGCCTTTGGAATCATGGAAAAACAAATGATAGTACATAAGTGAGATACATTATCTCCAACATGGTTCTTCATGACTAGAATTATTCTTATAAACAAAATAGATAACACATATCATTATAACCAAGGGAAAGGAAACATAAAAAGGCATGAGATCAGATGCTCAGTAAGTGTAAAAAATGAAGATATTTAAGATTAATCATGAAAAAATGGTATTATAACATGATCATAACATTAAGAATATCATACCATAAATATCAAATAACATAAAAATGTATAATTAAATAAATATTGGTTGTTCATATAACATGAATCAATAGGAAACCATGAGAATAATCCATGAAATCATAAGACATGGGATTTTGTAAGATGCATAAACATATTAAATTATTTCCATAGTAGTCAAGGAATCACTTCTACGGCCCTGTTAGTGGTATGGGTTTACTCCAAAAACAATATTGGAAGTTAGATTTCACCCTGAAAAAAATATTTTTTGTAAAAGTCCTTTACTAAACCCATTTGACCCCCATTCAATCCTTTTATTACTAATCTTAGGTCACTTCCCACTACATCCCGATATTAATTACCCTTATTCACTTCCCATTCCATCCCTATATTACTGAATTTTTATCACCTCACATTCCAACCCTATCATACTAAACTGAGATCACTCCTTGTTCTAGCCCTTCGATAATGAATAGAGTTTACAACTCATTCTAGTCTGATTGTACTGAACTGATATCAATCCTCGTTCCATTCCTATGATACAAAACTGACATCCCTCCTCATTATATACCTTTCAAACTAAACCTAGTTCACTTCTCATTCCAGCCCTTAATACTAAACTGAGTTCACTCCTCCTTGTATCCTTATCATATTGAACAAATATCACTTTCATTCCAGCCTGGGAATGCTGAACCGAGTTCTCTCCTCATTATATTCTTGTCATATGTAACCAAGTTCACTTTTCATTCTATCCCTATCATACTGAACTCAGATCACTTATCATTCCATATCTATCAAACTTATGAGATATAAATCATTACCCAATTAATTGTAAGGATATATTTCTCCCACACTTCAAATAATAAAATCATACATCAATGTTCCACAATAAATAAAACATTCATCATATCATAAACCATAATAATAGATGGGTTTCATAAATATCATATCATAACCGATGAAATAAAATGAGTATTATAAACACTTTTTTCTATTATAAAATATGTAAAAGTGACATTCTTCACAATAATTTCATCATATAATATCCTATAAAAATAAGTGGGTTTCATGAGTATTTTATCATGTTATAACCTGTGGAAGAGAAACCATTTTCATAAGAAACATTTCATCATAAAGATAAACCATTCAAAGAAAGAATAAGAATTGTGTAATTGGATTCTATCACCAATAAATCATAAACTCTATCCAAGTATTTATTCTTATATAGAAAATAATTTTCAAATGATCATTTCAAAAAATTGAGGAAATTAATTATGAAACATTTCAAAGTGTCTCATACCACTTTCAAACATTTGAATCATAATCGCCTTGAAATAATAACATTATATGAATATTATAAAATCATGAATATAAATATATATTCATGATATATCACGAAAAAGAAAAATATATGCACTTCATGGAAGAATATAGGTTTATATCATTGCTTTTGTCTCAATAAAGTCAAATTGAGACAAAATTACTTTACCTATTTGGTAACTTTAAAATGATAATCCCTGTTAAAGTGTGATCATAAAATTGATATTTAAATAATAATATATTTATGAATAATAATATTATAATAAATTAATTTTTAATATATACACATCATAGAATAATTTAGGTTCACAACATCACATTTGTTGCAATGAAAGAAAATTGAGGCAAAATTACGATACTCATACGGTAACTTTTGAACAATAAAGCCCCTAAAAGAGATATAATAAAATTTATATAAAAATAATAATAAATTTAATAATAATAATAATATAAAATATTCAATGTAAGAATATACAACACAAAAAAAATGAGCGCTGAATAAGGCATAAGTCCCGTAGAATTGAAATTGAGACTATAATTCCCCTTACTAATTGAGTAACTTTTGAATCTTGATCCACATGAAATGAAACCATAAATTGAAAAATTTAATATCCATAATAATTATAATTCATTATATAAATTTTAAAAGGGAATTTTATACACCACATAACAGTAATAAGTGGTGAATATAGCATATATCTCCTAGAAATAAAAGTGAGATGATAAAACCCTTACCTTTAGTATTGAATTTCATTGTACATGTAAAAGACTCATGTATAATAATTATTATATCATTATACATATAACATATAAAAATATTAGTATACATAATAACATTTATTATTTTATTATGACTTGATATTTCTCTTTTATTAAAAATTCCATGTTAATGATATGTTTTACATAACAACCGTTTTTTAAATGTTTTGAATTGTTATTCTTGATCTACTTACATAGAAAAATATTTAATTATTTACATATTGTGAAACATGATTTAAATATCATTTATATTCATTATGTAAATATTCATAATAATATTTACAATTTTTAAATATGAAATTTAATAAACAATTCATGTTGATGGAAGGTCGTATGTGCGCATAAACGTTGTTTACGTTTTATCATCGTTTTTGAATGAAATAAATTAAATGAAGTATATGTGTGTGTATATATATATATAATTTAGTATTATAATTATTTCATATATATCATATAATTTTATTAAAACTATCATTAATATGTTCCATGTTATCTGTTAATGAATACCATCGCTTTGAGGAGGTGGTTGCCCACCCATCAACAAACTAAGTTATCTTATGTACCAAAAATGGATAACATGAAGTTATGTTTTATGTAAAAACTCTAAAAGTATTAGTAAAAAATAAATATAATATATATATCATATATAAATATATTTTCCATCATTATTCTCAATTGTTGTTTTTTATAAGAAAAAAATGAATGACATTGTTTCGTGAGGTTGTAGTTCTCCATACATAAATGTTATATTCGTTACACATTTGATAGACATGTGTGTGATTTAATGTAAAAACCCTATAAGAAAAACAACTCATTATATATGTGATTATAATTGAATGGTGATAATTATAATAATATTTTAAAAATAATATTAATAATATATTTTAGTTTGGTAAACAATTATCTTGTGTGTAACACATGTTATCTAAGGGACTCAGAATTGTCTCTAAAATATGAGAAACCCTGTGTTTCATGTACTGAAAGCTAATATATGTGTTGTGTGTAGTGTAATATTATCTGTTTTTTGTTCATAATTAAAACCAAACATAGTATTTTTGTATAAAAATAGAAATATTTTGTGTTCAAAAATATCTAAAGGATTAAATTAATTCAAAAAAAATCCTTAAAATCATAGGGTGTTACACTAGGTTACTATAAGGAACAAGTACCTCTTACCAAGTATCGATGGACTTCTTGATCATTTGAGTGGGTAATGATGGTTCTTAATGATTGATCTCAGATTATGTTATCACTAGTTGAGAGTATGAGACAAGGATATACTGAAGATAGTGTTCAAATGTCAATATGGTCACTATGAATACATGGTGATTCCATCTGGCATGATGAACACCCTAGTAATATTCATGGGACTCATGAATTGGATATTTCATCCCTTATTAGAACAGTTCATTGTAGTCTTTATCTATGATATCCTAGTATACCTGACATCTGAGGAGGAGCACATGAGAAAGTTGAGGATGGTTGTAGACATACATAGAGAGAACCATCTTTATAGGATGTTATCGAAGTGATAGATCTGGATCTTAGAGGACCAATTTTGGGGGATTATTATCTCAGTAATTGGGGTGGCACTAGACCTGGTGATGGCTAAGGCAATAATCTCTTGGTATCCACCTAAGAGCATGACTATGTAGAAGAAAATCATTTGGTTGAAATGATAACATCAGTGATTCATAACATATTTTTTATTGTTACGCGCTCTCATGATATTTTTACACGAAAGGGGAATCCTTTCATGTTTAAATAGAGGTGCTAGAATCATTTAAAGAAATTGAGATAGATATTTAAGAGTTATCCCATCACGAGATTGATAGAGGAGGGTAAGTACGTATTGTTCTGTGATTCATAAAGAACATGGAATGTTTTTGTTCTAATGTAGGGGAAATTGTCTATTTCCTAGGGTTCACAAAAAATGAGACCACATTAAATGAACTACAGGACCCAAAATCATGAGTTAGCTGCAATATTATTCATTTTGAATATGTGGTGACAATACCTGATGATCAAGAAATTTATTGTTTATTCCGACCACAAGAGTTGCAAGAAAATCTTCTCTCTGAATGATCTCAACTATAGGATGATGTAATGGATAGAGTCCCACCATGATTATGAATTTGAGATTTCCTATACTCCCCGGGAGGGGAATATGGTATAATATTCCCCCAATAGAAGATCATTCTCACAATTTTTGGGAAAGGGAATAGAGTAGTTAACCTCAGTAAAGTTGTATCATGGGTAGGGATATTGAAAAATTATCTCCGAATGATGGTTGTTATAACTCTTTTTTTACCACGAGTTAGAAAAGCACAGCTTGGGGATGTCGATTGTGAGACCTTGTGTACTTATATATCCATAGGACATACTCCAGATGTATTTTATGAGGGCATGGAGAACTTAATTATTTTTAGAGTATGAAAGATATAAAAGTGGTGTTGAGGGAGGATATTCCAATAGAGTTTCATACACAACATTTTTTAGAAAATCTAGAAATGTAAAATATGTACCAGGACATCTTACATCATAATTGGTGGTGAGGGAAGAAGAAGGAAGTTGTAGAGTTTGTCTCTCGATGCCTTACATTCATGTAAGTGAATGTTGAGCACCAGGTTCTAGTATATTGGGTACAACTCCTTGATATTCTAGAGTGAATGTTTGATGAGATCTCCATGTACTTCATAATGGGGTTTCCACATATTTCCATGGGATACGATTCCATATGCATGATCATAGATTGAGTAACAAAGTTGTCCTACTTCCTATCTATCTAAGAAAAAATTTTAGTCGAGTGATTGGTATGCATCTATGTGTAAAAGATAACATGACTCCATATTTTTACATAGAAAATTGTTTCTAACCATGATAATTACTACAAAACATAGTTTTGAGAGCTATTGTAGGTGTAATTTGGGACATAACTAAATTTGAGCATGGATTTTATCCCACAGATTGGTGAAAAGATTAAGAGGATCATACAGGTTATATAAGAAATGTTGGGATTTTGCATGTTGGTTTTTTTTCATATTTGATAGGATCACCTACCATTGGTGGAGATCTCATATAAAAATAGTTACCATTCATCCATTGTTGTGGAACCATTTTTGGACTTGTATGGGAAATCCAATGGGTCACCGCTATGATGGAGTGACCTAAGAGTTTTTAAGCTTATGGGCGTGGAGTTTGTGTGAGCCACTACTGAGAAGGTTCAGATCATCCAAGACTGTATGATGACAGCACAAATTCTTCATAAGTCATATACAGACTAATGAAAATGTAAATTAGAGTTCTAGGAGGGGTAATATGTATTCATATGGGTTTCACCTCAACATGGATTACAAAGATTTGGTCGGGGAGGAAAGCTACATCTAAGATTAATTTGACCTTTATAGAAAATTTCTAGGTTTGGTAATGATTCATAATTCTTATCTATAGACCTGTAATTACCCCAAATACATGATTTCATACTTATGTCACAACAAATAAGGTACATTCATGACCCATTGAACGTTATCGAATAGGGTGATGTGGAAATAAATGATAGAGATACCTTTCCTAAGTACCTGATAAAGTTAAAGGACTGAAGAAGAGTATCCTTTATGGTAAATTGATTCATTTAGTGCATTTCGGGTGGCCACATGGGAATATTCATGACAACACTTAGGAATGGGAGGCCAAGATGGGTTTCCCAATACCCACAACTCTTTGTGTTTTATTTCTTTGGATTTTTAGTGCAAAAATCCCTAATGTTTTATGAATAAAGTGACTCAAATGTCACATGTATTATTTTTGGAAAATTTATGGGTTGTGTTTGAGACTATGAGCTTATGAAGTGTGTGATTTTGAGCCTCTGTGTGGATAAAATTAGTCAATGAATTAAATTTAATATATAAAATAATCACACACACTATTTTTATGAAAAAATAACAATAACATATAAACAGAGACCTATATTTGAAATCTGAGGGGATTATTAAGTTCAAAGATTGGTTTTACCCTAGGGATGTTATAACCATATAAGGAATTGGGTATTAAAGTTGAGGCATGATCATGGGTGGATGTTTGAACAAAATGAAATTAATAAATTAATTTACTTTAATTACATAACGTAGTTTAAATCATCTATAAGTGTACAGTTTTGGAAACATTTTAGGGTTAGCCACAGGACCCTTAAAATTGACGAGATCCATTAGAGATCCATTTGACTAATGTCATTTAGAGAGAGATATCTATATTTAATATCAACAAATGTTGTACAATAGAATCATATAATCTCTACAATGATAACGATGCAACTTCATTCGTCACCTGTGATCTATCCAAATTGAGGTGGGATGGTGTTTTTTTAGATATATTCTCATTTATTTATTACTAAAATGAAATTTAATTAGTCAAACAATAGATTGATTCACATATCATACATATCGTGGGTATGAGATTGATTTATTAGGGAATAGGGTATTATATTTTTATAATTGTTTTTTCTCTTAGTCCATCATTATAATGGAAATGAATCAAGGGAAACATGAACATTGGATATGGGTTTTTACTCATGGTTGTGGTTATGAATTTATAACCCATTTCATTATTCATATTGGAGATATATATAGGACCACTTCTTGAAAATACTGATAGATCAACCATTAGACAACTATTTATTGGTAAAATAGTTCGATATCAATGATATAAGCTCATTATGGTTTTGTGGATCATGAAATGACAGTAGAAAAAAGATAATAAGATTATATTAGAGACCCTAGGTCTGAGCGGTGCATATAGTGGTGGTGGGGACAAATGAAAACTTATTGGTTTGTTAATTGGATAACTAAATTTTGGTGAGCGGTGATGGTGATGCTCGACCAGTGTAGATATGCACATCATATTACAATTCTCCACAGGTTCAGTTGCTAGGGGAGTGGATGATACCATAGAGGAAGAACCTGAGGGTTATGGAAATTACCAATATACACAACATGTATTTTTAGAACATATTCCATGTGGGAATACAAGTGCGCCACTAGGGTTTTCAAGAGAAGTTTTGTCGAACATGACATGTCATCCCAGTCACACAACAAGTCTCATAACCTTATAGCTCAAAATCTTCCCTAGAGGGTAGATAGACAAGGCCCTAAGTATAGGATCTCGGACAGGTGATGTAATAAAACATTGGTATGGTCAAGCTAGGTGTACATAATAAAATCTGTGTACTTGGGAATGACCAAATTTAAACTGGCACACACATGTGATGTACTTTGACACAGACACCATCTTGATCCATGTTTCATGGGTGGGATTCAGTGTCAAAGTGACATGTCATTTAATCGAAGTACATTTTGTTTACTCCCTTAAATATGGCTTGGATCCCTTATCCTCTTTATCGTGGACAAGTTTCAATGGTATTCTTACCCTTGATCCATTCCATGGGCATTAGAATGGAATCACATCATACAATTAGGATCATAATCCATTTTGTGGGACTTTTTTAAGAGAGTTATAGAAATCCTTCCATGAGGTCCAGAGTGAGATATTATATCATCTTCTTTCACTAAGTGGAGTACATGGTATTCTTGTGACCAGTACTACATGGGATAGATCCTCGATATATAGGGTTAATACAGATTATGTTGTTGGTATACCCATAGTAATTTGGTGTGATTATCATATGTGTATCATTCTATTCAAACTCTGAGTATATACTTATTTTGGTGAGACCTAATGATCTTTAAATCCTTGAAGGACTCTATTAGTTCTATCTGACATGTGGAGTGTGTTCTTGAAGAATATTTATATATAAACATCAAGATAGAATCCTACGATAATGTTTTGATTATGGGTTCACGTTGAGATATTTTTATTTTTTGAGTATATATGTATATTCTTATTATATGTTCAATAAAAATGTTCCTATATAGAGATGACTGTTATTCTTGTTATTGTATGCTCAGTGTTTTCTATGTGTCTTACTGGGTATTGTTATAATCACCCATTCACAAGATTTTCTTATTTGTGTCACTTCTTATATAGATGATCAACACTTTTAAGGAGTTCTAGTGGGACTAGGACCAACAAATGATTTGGGAACTGGATAGACCGAGGTGTGTTACTACGGTTATCTGGAAAGCAGTACTAATCTATTCATTGTGGTACCACATTTTTCATACTCCTTTTGGTGGGATTTTATTTGGGAATTTTTTATTATCTAGTGGTCGTTACTGTACTTTGGTTGTGGGATATTAGAGGTATACATGTATATTTTATCATTTTTTACATTTAATCATTGTATTATCTTGTATATGTGTGCATGTTTATAGGTAATTTAGGATAAGGGTTCACCTATTAGTGATCTACTTACTCAGCTCTTGTCGTCAGCCCCTTGAATAATGGAGGTGGGTTTCGGGAGTCATAGAATAGGCCGCATTGTGATGGGTTGTGACAAAAATAAAAAATTTTATGATATAATTTAGATAGGTTATGAACATTATAATTCATCATAATGATATTATACATGTATTATTATCTTATTATTTTATATGATCATGGGTTGATATCTCTATGTCTAAACTTACATAGTATATGAGATCAAGATTTATTGTTTTTAATTTTTCTATGTTAATAAGGATGATAATAAATGATTCTTTATAAAGGATTCATATATGCAGAATTTTAGGATAGATGATAATTAATTTACATGGAACATGTGAATATGGGTACAATAGTAGATTTTGTTGATGAACTAGTTGTTTATGAATCTGTGTTGTTAAGAGTTTTTCCTAATTCTATAAAACACTAAAAAATGTAATATGGTATGTAAGTGGTCCAAATATCCTTTTTATGTTGTTTTTTTGGATGGATTGAATTGTGTCAGATTTATCAGTATCGAATCCATAAATTAAATTTTTAATTTTTCATCATTGGATCTTGAAGTGTGGGTCTCATGCTGTTATAGTTGGTATTAGGGTGGGGTATAGAAAACATTGGAGTTTATGTTGTTTTATGGGATTTTATTTTAATAGTTTTAGATACCATAATGGGAATATAAGTTAGACATTGACCATATGTTCATATTCATATACACCACATATGAGGTTTTATATGATGAATAATTAAGAAGGCTAATGAAATTTTTGGATAGGTATATGTATCCCAAAGGTTTAATATGAATTATAATTTTAGTAAGAATTAATTTACATTTTTTTGAGATATTTCATTAATTTATTTATATCATTAGGGTTTATATGATCTATAATTTTGAGGTATATATGTGTTATTTCATTTTTGGGATGAAAAATGAAAGGTATGAGATCAAAATTAAGGTTAAAACATTTATATAATGTTGAATATATAATAAATATTTTTTTGGATTTTATAACATTTATGGAAATTGTATAAGTATTATATTAATATAGTTTTAGAAAAATGGAAACCTAAAATTCAATTGAGAAACCATCACATCTGACAAGGCTGTGAGGCTTAAACATACAATTGAAGGGAGAAAAAGGTAAATCAGCTTCCACTGACCTATATTATGACTAGGATAGTATGAAATTATTTTCCTTTATTTAAACAATTGGAAATATAAAATTTATTTTTCAGTTTGGGAACATATGTTTTATCATATAGATATCCATGGTATTGGACATCGACTTGGTTTTTGGCGATTAATGTTATATTGGAAGATGCTTATTATTTTGAAAACCATATATAATTAAGGTAAATAGAGTTTTGATGAATTTTATTTTAGGAAAAAATAACAGGTATTATTTTGGGAGTGTATCTGATTTTATTTTGTATTTATGGAAAAATGGTTTATTTATTGAAATGGTTAGTGTATCTTATAGACTATATATTTAAGTGGTGTAAATTTTGGGAAATAAATGATAAATTTTACATATATGATACTATGATCATGTACATATAATTATTGTTTTTAAATATTAGTCTTGATTATTTTCTAATTATATGTATAATTATTTATTGATTGAACTATGTTGTAATTTTTGTATTACTATTTAATTTTTTAATGATAAAGTAGTTTTTATTTGTATGAAGGATTTCATCATTTTGGGAATTATATTTTATTATCCTAATAATTTAGGTTTTTTTAATACCAAAATAACAAGGGAATCTATTTTTATGATATTTTGTGTAATGGGGTCCATTTTAATTTTATTTTAGTGCTTGAGGCATGAAATAGTAACATTAATACTCATAGTTTGGAGAAAAATGGTTCTTTTAGTGGAAAATGATTAATGGTTAAACTCTAATATACATATAAGTATATATCCTCATATTCTTAGAATATCAAGAAAATTTATTACTTAAATATTGAAAAAGGATATTAGAATAATAATTCTATCTATTTACATTTCTACCAACAAATCAATTTCTTTTCAACACATCACTGATTAGCGATATTGTGGTGATTAAATTTACAATGACATTGTCCTATAACACTCTTTGTCTATCCATAGACATTAGTTTTATCTTCCATATCAATTTTTTCACTTTCCTTCAATGTTTTATTTCATGGAATCCTACTTATGATTTATTAAAATGACCATAAAAATTCCCATTCTCCCATTTCATGTTGAAGTTTTATTAACCATTTTTTTGATGGGGGATTTTTAAAAATGTATTTTGATACTAAAACACAAGTTATCAAAATCAAGTTAAACTTTTCTAGTCTTAAATTATTAATTGGGTGTATGCACGTAATACCCATATATTTTAAAATTAAATTCACTAGCATAAAAATATGAAACGACATGTTTTTAAAACCACTAAATATAATTATTTAAACGTGAATGTTATAAACAATATATTAAATTGGAAGGTTTAAATAGTACTAAATGATTTATGAAATAAATACAATATCCCAAGTCAATATAAATTTATTTAAATATTATTATAAAATAATAACCCAATTTTTAGTAATGTAATTTCATTTTGAAAAAAATACATTTTCATCAAAAATGAGTTTTCTTCATTTTTAGAGTGAACAATATAATTAATTTATATAAGTGAAAGATAATTTACCTTACAAAACTAACTTTATTTTTAATTTATATTTTCAAATTTAACATAAAAATAATTTTTGATATTTTTAAGAAATGATTAATTTTTCAATGGAATGTAAAAAATGTTGAATTTTATTGAAAAATTTATTTTCCATTTATTGTATTTAAAAAATAATATTCTATTTTGTATTATTAATAAAATTTTATCAGTAAATGTTTATTTAAAATAATCCAATTAATGTTTTTCTATGAATTTTATACTTTATTTTTCATAAAAACATTTTTTATTTAAAAATGAAACTTTTATGAAAAAAAAAACCATTTCTTCGCATTTTTTTGGTTTAATTTATAATTATATTGTTAAAATAACTTTTTATTTATTTTTAAAAATAGATTATATATTTTTAATTAGATGTTTCAAATTCAGTAAATATGACCCTTTTGTTTTTGGTCAATATGAATAATAGCCTAAGTAATTTTTGTTTCCCCCATAAAGGGTAATTTAAGTAATTAAAATTAAGAAAATGTTAAGGACTATAAAATGACCCTAAATTTTTCCTTATTCTTATTTTATGTGTTAATTGAATTCATAATCATCGAATATTTAGTTATATTGAATTTTATTACAATTTGGAAAAGATTATGACCATTATAATTTTTTATTTCAAGAAATCTAAAACATGTCACATTCTTGTTTATAATAACAATAATATTCATAATATTAGGTTAAACAGAGGATACTATAGTGGCCTAGAACATAGTAGACCTAATACAGTGGCTTCGTTGATACATTGGCATAAGATACAAGGAATCTCAACAAAATGGACTGAATAGTTTGGTAGTATAGGTAAACTATATAAAAACATGACTCTTGAATTACTATTGAATACAAAAATTACCACAAAATTATTTTTCAAGAATAAAATTATTCCCTCTATCATATCTAGGAAGAAAAAATATATTACTCTTCTTGGTATCCTAGGAAAAGGAATAAAAAAAGGGTGAGCTCAAATTCTCTATAAGGGGTAAGTACAATAGAAGATATCATGAATCAATAATCATAATCAACATGAAATGGTAAGTACACTCATACAATTTCCATTTAATGAACTAGATAATGGATAATCAACCTATAAGGGTAATAATTTGAAAACACATCCCATTTATTCAATAAAATGAAAATAAAATCCAAGAAGATATAATTTCATGAAGAAAATATTTTGGATAATAATAAAAAACTCTTAAAAAGTCAATTCTTAATTATGGGATGTCATGTATCTGGAAAATGAAACCTCTAGCATTAATACCTTTCACAATATGGTTTAAAAAACAAGTTAAACCCAGTTTAATGGTAGATTATGTAATTTGGATCATGAGATCAATTTATGCATCAAATGGATATATAATATGGGGACATACCCGTCCCTATAGGTCCACAACCTTCCTTATATATAGAATAATCAATTTAATTCTGTAATCAATATTCCTTAACATCAAATATCCTTATTGATTAATGTATACATATTTATCCATATTTTTCCAATCAATCAACTATATTTTAAAGTAAAAAACCATATGTAGAAATGATACATAGTTTAATAAATAATCATATCAAGGATAAATAATAAGGATATTGAGGGGGGATTTTATTTTTAATGATCACTTGAAATTTATAATTTCAAGGGGATATTAATGACCATAAAAATGAATTATGGAAATAAATGTCAGAAATTTCATTGATCAAAATGGTCATAAACGACCCATAAAAATAATATGGATGTCATAAATACAAACTATACCCACTGGAGTAATAATAAAAGGATTTTGATGTTGATGAATCAAAATTCAATAACAATATCTTCAAATAAAATATTGATGAAAATATACTTTTCCTATTGATAAATATTTTGAAAGAACAATTTCTTTTAAAATAACTTCTAAAAACATTTAATTTTAAATGATCCTAAAAAACATTCAATGGAATCTTCAAAATAATTATTGTGGGTAAATTTGAACCTGTCGCACTTGATAAAAAGAACATTTCTTTTTTGTGGTAGAAAAGTTTGAAAGTGACTTCTATGGAAAGTGATAAGAAACATTCTTTGACATTTTTTGTAAAATCCAAATAGGATACATTTTAGAAATAAAATAAAGTCTCTTTTGAAAAAAAAAACAGTAAAAATTATTTTAAAAAAGAAATTAAGTGGTTAAAATTAGTTTTGATAGAATTTTTATAAAACATGGCTTTCAATGAAAATTGATTTCCGACTGAAGAGTTAAATGAAGTCAGATTTTCCTAAAAAAATAATCAATTTAAGTACCAAATACTAAAATAATGGTAAGCTTGCGTGAAAAATATCATTAATTACAAAATAAAATAAAAATTAATGGGTTTTAAAAAATTTTATCAAATAATTTCATTCAATGAAAATTCAAGAGTTAATAATCATGATTAAAATGAGATTGTGATGCAAACCATTCAAACAATCATAATAATGAAGTGAGAAGGAAATAGTGAATCAATTATGTATATCAAATTTAAATAAAGAAAGTGGAAATAAAACATAGTATAATCCATAGTCATTGTACACCTAATATTTGAATACTAATGACAATTAGGAAGTAATATAACCCAAAGAACATAAATTGAGTTACTAGTTTTTTTACCTCTTGGTAACAATTACCTAAAATCTCCATAGATGAAATAATTCAAATTGAGAGAGAAAATAGATTTAATAACAAATTATTCATTATATTACATTTCAAAGGGATAATATATACACAATTTAATAGTAATTAATTTAAAAACATTATAATATGCGTCAATGGAATGGAATTGAGAAGAAATCTCTTACAATATGATTTATTTTGGTGGAACATGATTTAAACTCATGTATATTAATTTTAAACAAGTTATTAAATTATTCATAAACCATATTATTATATATAATATTACATATTATCCTTTTATAACATCTTATTACCATATCATTAATAATCGTTCATTATTTTCATTATTTCATGTGTTAATTGCCTTATTCTCTAATGCATGTTTTTTTATAAAAGATCATGTAATTACAAATATAGTTATATCATCCAAAAAATAATTATGTTAAAATAATATTTATATTTTTATATCAATTTTACTTTTATAACAAATCATTAATTATGGATATAAAAAATGATATATATTATGATCACGGAGACAGTAGGCCCTAGATACACATGAATAATATTTCAATTTTTCACTGATCATTATAGAATTTAGGTAAGTAATATTTTTCCTTTTTATAATGAGAATGAAATCATATATAACTTATTATATATTTATATATTTCATCTATGATTTTTGATGATGAAAAGAGAACAACATCACTTTATAAAGGTGATTAACCCAACATACATGTATGATGATATCGTCATTGAATTAGTGAAATGGAAATAAATTAAATAATATAAATTTCAATTTGGGAAAGAAAAATATCTAATTAAGATGAAAATTATTTCATTTATATAAAATATAATCCTTAACATTTTCTTTACCACCTTCCTTGTGATGTTTTTGTGAAAGACGAATAACATCGCTTCATGAGGCGGTAGTTTTCCGTACAAATGAGAAATGTTATAATAACACTTAAAAAATGGATAGTAAAAATATATATATTATATAGTGACTATATAATTATAAATATTTTATAGATATCATATATATACATTAGATCAATCATTATACCCAATCATGAGAGGTATAAATGGAAAAATGAAGGACTTCGGTTCGCGAGGCAGTACTCTATCGTACTTGTGAATGATGATTTTGTAACCCATTTGATGGAAGATGAAATGTTTTTAGGTAGAATTATTATTATAAAAAATCCCAGTATAAGGAATATGATTATGGTTTTATATCATCATCATTTAATAAAAATTTTACGGATGTGTGGAAATAATTAAAATAAAGATGCTCTTTGAAAATAATTACCTATTTTCAGGTATCCTTTTTATGTATTCACAAAACCCTTCCGAGGATAAATTTATGCCAAAAAAGTCTAATATGACGAGTGGAGGAAATTTAGGAAGTTATTTTATAGTATATAGCTAAAAAATGTGTTTTGATGGTGCATGGAATAGAGGGAAGGGGGCGGCCTTTTATATTAGGGGGAGAGGACGCACTTGGTATTTTTGGAAAAAATTGTGTGCTCCAATGTTTTTTTATTTAATAAGTGTATAAATATTTATTTGTGAAACTTATATGTTTAATGGCATAAATATGTCTATAATATGGTTTTTATAAAATTTTATAGTCTATAATTACCTATTAATTTTTAGTTTAACCCCCGGTAAATCAGTTTTTACCTTGAGAGCAGTAATTTCTTTTTAATTCATTCACGATTGATTCATGTCAAGAAATAAGTCAAAGATATTAGAAATTATAAGATATGATGATTCAAAATATGGAATTAATTTCTTTTGAAATCAACTAAAATATGTTCCAAAATATAATTTAAAATTAATCTCATAGATATTACTAGAAAACATGATTTTATAGTGAAATAATCCAATGTGTACAAAGTTTGTATATGTAAATTAAATATGAAATGTATTCCAATGAATGAAATTTTATTAATAGATATAAATTTGAACCTGGTTTACATAAAAAATAATCAATAAAATCAATCATTATAAATTATTTAAATGAAAATGATATTTTAAATTAAAATTAATTATTTTTTAGTATTTTTAGAAAAATGAAATTTCATAGAAAATCAAAATAAATTCACCCAATTGTAATTTTGGTATTCCAAATTAAAAATAAAATTTAATTTTAAAATAAATCTTTAAAAATTATTAAAAATTAGTTTTAAAATATTTGCGCCAAGAACGATAGAAATGTCTTTTAGGAAAATACTGTTTTTCTAAAGGCCTTTCTTATTTTTAATTATTCTTATTATTATTTATAATCAACAGATAACCAATAAATGTGTGTAAACTATATATATTTAATAATCATTCTGATAACAATGTGATTACTATCATATTAACAAATAATATTCTTAATATATTTTTGTTTGGTAAAATTCAATTTTTCATGAAACACCAGCTTCCAAAGAAACTCATTTTTTCAGGTAACAAAATATTGAATGATTGTTACATGAATTAGAAGATATTTAATATAATTAATTTATTTAAAATATTAAATATATTTCAATTTATTTGTGGTTTATGTTTATTATTATGGTAGCTATTGTGTGTCATTCATGCTATTTAATATAATGTTCATATTTTAAAATTTTCGGGCATGAAATTCTCTCTAACATAAATAAATTTTGACCTCACAATTTATAATTGATATAGGTAATATAGGGGCTAGAATTTAGAAATAAAATTGTTCAAAAACACACTTCATTAGGTGATTATAAAAAATCCTCCTAATAAGAGATAACGGAAAGTAAAACTTTCATATAGAATAACACGTATCCTAATATCTATATAAGAGAACACTGGGAGAACGTAAAGACATGGACATGGAGGAAAAGAGTGAATATTTACTTATATTGATTGATGTCGTTAATCAAATTATTATAAGTGATAAATGAATATTTGACGTCCTGAATGGCAATAATATTTGATGATTTAATAGACCCCCAATTCAATATAAATGCATGTATTAGGATAAAATTTTCATATCTAGATCCTTTTTATAATATTGAATAATTCTTTTAGTGCCTAAGATTATAAGGAAATATTATTACATGATATGTTTTTATTTTATACTCAAAGTTTCATCGTTTATTCTATGAAATTGATATCCAGAAAATGAATTTTTTTCTATAGCACTAAAATTCACTTTTAATGAGTCTTAAGATCAATAAAATAGTGACATGTATCTCCATCTATCATAAACTTTTTAACAACAACAAAAAGGTTAGAAATTTTTATCTAATATAACAAATCAATCGCTAAACCTCAAAAATAACACCACTAGTTTTTCATTAATATTTATTTTTCAACAATTTAAAATAAAAACAAGGGAATATTTACCTGAAATGCATCTAGGCTAGTGGTAGGTTATATACCCGTATTATCCTTCTGATATGGGTTTTATCCACATAATCATGTTGTACATGACAATTATTCACACAAAATGAATATTTTCATATTTTAAAACTACATTAATATAATTTATATAAATTTCCCAAAAAAATATGATATAAATACTTAAAATATAATTAATCATTAAATAACCTTTTTAATAATGCTTTCAATATAGATTATTTTATATTATAAATTTTTAAAATGTCTTGTAATATTATTTGAATATTATTATAATTTGATTAATGATCATATTAAACCTAAATGTTATAAATATGTTTAAACATATTTCTATAAAATGTTAATGCGTTATTAATCAAATAACTTTTTCTGTAAAACATAAAATAAAAAAATGGGTTATATTTCCCAAACATTATCCCAATATATCCTTAATCATTTTCGACTCCCATCAAATAAAGCCCCAAAAAGGGTGTTTAAGTCTTTGAACATATTATTCTCCTTAAACTCATATTCCATGATGGAATCCGAAGATTTTATGTTAATGAATACTTGTATGCTTCCAAAAATCAACCCATAATCAATATGATCAATTATTCTAATATCTAAAATATGATTGGTGAAAAAATACTTCTATAATTCATTTCTCAAACCCCTATAAATAAATACTTTATTGATTATATTTCTAAATTAGTTCTTCCATGGTCAATAGTGTATATTTTAGAATAGGCAATTGAATTAGATAATTCCTAGGTTCTCCAAATTTAAAGAAATGAACTATAAATGGATAAATATGATGAAATTTAATTCATTCCATCACACTATTAATTTTTCCTTGTAAATTCACTACTTTATGTCCATATTTTCGACATATAACACATTTTACCATTTCTTTGAGACGTATTATTTTCAATATATGGAACCTTAGGTTTAAAAAAGTCATTAATTGTCATAATATATTAAAATACTTCATAATTATCATAATGTGAATACAAAGTATCATAAGAATATCCCATTGGAATTTCAAACCTAGTGTGCAGGGA
Source organism: Viscum album (assembly GCA_963277665.1). Taxonomy (NCBI): domain Eukaryota; kingdom Viridiplantae; phylum Streptophyta; class Magnoliopsida; order Santalales; family Viscaceae; genus Viscum; species Viscum album. The sequence continues at coordinate 295,853,877 of OY728139.1, forward strand.
GGTCTGTTGTCAAGAACAAGGTGACAATTGGGTCAAGCCTAATGTTTCATATTTGGATATGATACCCCTAGGAACATTTGTGCTAGAACCACATCCACTTGTTATATCAAGACAAGGGTGTATTTATAAAATAACATATATAATAGTTACCTTAATAAAAATTTAATATGGTCATATATACTTATCCTAAATGAATATCGTATGGTTATGTCACTTAATATATGTTTTATTAAATCTAGTTTTCAATGTTTCTTTTAAAATTTCTCTGATATAAACTGTAGATACCCATACCCCAGTATCTTGGAGCCATTGGATAGTTTATTACATTGGAAAAGATAAAAGGAATCACATCTTGAAGTGTAGAATAGTTTAGTAGTCTTAGAAATCTATATATTTACTTGAGTCTTGAATAAAAATTGAATACAAAAATTACAACATACTCTTTTAAGAGAATAACATTTTTTCCTCTAGCGTATCCTTGCATATCAAGCACAATATTATTCTGGGAATCATGAGGAAAGGAAAGAAAATAATGAGGATCTCAAATTCTTAATAATTTTTATTTATTTAATAACCTATCATGAAACAATAATCATAATCAACATTTAATGGTATATAATTGAGCACACATGCCATTAAAATCACTAGATAATGCATAATCAATATGGTGGGGTAAATAACATAAAAATTTATCAATTTTACACAATTAATAAAATAAAATTATAACAAAACGTCATATATAGAAATGTTAGATGTTTTAACAAATAAGAATATCAATGATAAATAATTTTAATATTTAAGGGAAAATTAGGGTCTTATAATCAAAATAATGTGAATATTTGAAGGGGTATTTAATAACCCCAAAATTGAATCAAGAAAGTGAATGTGAATAATATCTTTAATCAAAATGATCAAAAACCATCCATAGGAAGAATAAGGTGGTATCATTACAAAAATTTCACATTTGATTAATAATAAAGGGTTCTTTTTATTGATGGAAATAAACACCATAAAAAGATCTTTAATTTTTTTGATGAAAATAGACTTTTCATTTTAAAAATAAATTAGAAAAAAAAATTTAAATAAATTTTAAAAATATTATTTAAAATAATACTTGTAAATTTTCAAAGGAGGCATCAATGAAATAATGGTGGGTAAATCTTTAAATGTTGTAAATCATAAAAATATCATTCATTTTGCAATGAAAAATTGTTTGAATGTGTCTTGTTAGGAAAACAACAACAATATTCCATTAACATTTCTAATAAAAGCCAAATGAGAACTGTTTTAAAAATGAAATAAAGTTGAATTTGAAATAATTTTGTAAAAATTAATTTAATAAATAAATTCTGATAGGTTTCAAACATTTTATATTTATTTAGAACACATGGTTATGGAAGAAAGTAGATTTCTGACTGAAGAGAAAATTGATGTCAGACTTTATTAAAAACATTTGATAAAATGATTTAACTACCAGAGTAAAAAAATTGAACAATTATGTGGGAAATATCATGAATAACTAAAATAGAACTAAATGAGTTTTTTTAAACAAAAATTAAATAATTTTATTCAATATAAATTCTTGTTAAAAAAACTCTATTAAAATGAGATTATTATGTAAACCCTTGAAAATATAAAAAATTTGAAGTGAGAACCAACCAATGAATAGAATATGTGTTTCTAAATAATATCCATAAAAAACTAGTGTAAGTAACACATAATATAATAAAAATTAACTATATACATAATCACATAATATTGATGACAATAATAAAATAATATATCCCAATGAAGATAAATAGAGTTATGAAAGTCATTACCACACAGTAAATTTTAATTCAAATACACATAGATGAAATATTTCAAATTAATAATTAAAATAACATTAATAATTAATTATCCATTTTATTAGAAATATAATAGACAATATATACATAATATAAAATAAATTGGATGTATTACATTGAAAAATGCCTAAATGAAATGAAATTGAGATGAAATATATTACCTTATGCATAATTTTTGATGAACATATATTAACCTACTCTATATGTTTTTAAAAAACTTTTTTTCAGAACCATATTAATATTTATAATATCATATATTATCATTTATTAACATCTTATCACACATTCATTAATAGTAATTCATTATTTTTATTTTTTGGGTGCTAATTGCCATGATTCTCATGCGTGTTTTGTATTGAAATTTATAGTTCTTTTGTATAAAGATATATAATTTCTAGAATAATAATATTGACCTAATTATAATATTTTTACATAAATTTTACTTTTGAAACTAATATTGAATGATGTTTATGAAAAATTATTAACATTATGGTCATGGAGATTATAGGCATTACGTACGCATGAATAAGGTTTCCATTTTTCACCGATCATTAAGGAAATGAGGTATGTGATATATTAAATTTTATCAATGATAATTATATCACATATACCATATTATATTCTTATATATTTCATCCATGTGGTGTGGTGATGAAAATAGAGTCACATCACTTTGTGATGGTGGTATTCCAAACATACACGAACGATGTTATCATTTTTACATTAGTGAAAATAAAGGGAAAATGATATATATTTTCTTCCCAAAATAATAAATATGTACTTAATTTCATAATTATGTCATGTATATCTATTGAAACCCATCAAATGAGAATAAAAAAAATCAAAAACGAATAAATACCAGAATATGGCTATTATTTCTCCTACAAAGAAAAGGATGGAGAAGGTGGCCACGATCACACGAACTGCATGAACTTCTATGAGAAACGACTTCTCATGAACATTAGATGGTTATATATATTGTCATGTTTACTTCATAGCTTGCATAAGATCCCATGTATTCCCTTTGACAATTCCTTCTTCTCTGGCGAAGGCACCCTATATAATCAGTGATCATGCAGCGAGAACTATATAAGATCTTATAATTCATGAGACTTATCAACAAGAAATTTTCTGAAGAACCATCCAAAAATACTTGAAAAATATGGGGAAAATATCTTAACGGAATGATCCTCTTTCATTTGCAATAATCACATGAAGCATCACTGATGGGTAGAGTGCTTTTATTCGACAACACAAATACAACCTCATGTGATACCCAATCATTGTAAAATAAGAACATGAAATAATATGGTGATAGAAAAGATCATATTGTTGTTTTAAAAACCATTTTACATGCCCTAGGGGGTTCTCGAGACATCATAAGACACTAATGACATGTCCTACTCTTCGTGGTAAATCCCACTAGCATGACTTCTTCATCACGCGAATGGACTCAAACATGCCTAAGAGATCAGACGCCCCCTCTTTTGAACCAAGGAAACACATATGGAATTTTATATAAAATTATCACGTAGCTCTATGGGACCGTTTATGGGTCAGGAAACACATCACTGATGGGGAAAATGATTTTATTCAACAACACTCAACTAAACTCAAGAAACCACAATTTCCTTCTGCAATAAACAATGAATGAAATGGAAAAAATGGTTTGGGGGAGGGTCTTGTGGTCGTAAAACTCATGAGATGAAACAAAAAAGTCTACTAAGACCCCTTGAAAAGCTAGCAAGACATGTATCCCAAGATCATGTGAAGGCATTTCGAGAGGCTCCATGATCTCGTGAAAGACCCTTGGATATATTAGCCTGGAAATAAAGAATATACATGGAATGTTTTCATTATTGTTCAAGACCTCATTAATTAGATATTATTTAGAAAATGGGGAATTGTTGGGATCACATCATGGTTGCTGAAAACCGTGAAACACCCCCTGAATAACCAAAAACAAAATCTAATGAGATGCATGGCATCAAATCCATCCACTGACTCTAGCCTGGATTTTTATTATATGAACCACACAAAGAAGTGAATTACTAGGTTGGAGAGGACATTAAACCCCCCACCCAACATAAATACTAAAGGAAGATTCCATATAAACCCACACTAGTTCAACCAGGAATTAGAGAGGAATCCTCAGAGTAGATGATCACATGCCTGAGAAAGTTTTTATCATGTAGGTTTCAGAGAACAAACAGAGTGATCAGGTTTCTTTCATAAACACATATTGTGATCACTCATAGAACACATGAATGACTTAGGTTGGGTTATGGGAAAGAACACCCCACATATATTCTAGATCTCATGATATTTAAAATGAGAAAACCTTGATTAAGTATTATCCATTTTAAATAAAGTAAGGGAAAAATACCAATAATAAAAAATAATTATGAGAAGAACATACAAGATAATTATCATGAACATATCACGAACCACCCAGGTCAAAATAAACCACTAGGTCATGTTACCTAGATATCATGACTTTCTTTCAATATACTATTTGGATCATGAGTGTTCATCTAGACATTTTAGATATAATCACATGCCACTCCCCAAGAATGTCTCCCAAGTCTCACGAGACCCTCTATTATCTCCATCCAAACCATGTAATGTCCCAAAGAAATGATGCCACAATCATATAGAGGCATCAGTAAATTTCATCTAAGTATCGTAATAGCATCAGGTCATGTCAAATGGCTCTCATGAAGTCATATGGGCATGCTAGCTAGTTATCACGACATCCTCTAGTCATGTCCCATCACATTTGAAATGTCCCTTAGATATGTTAGCCTACTTCTGTGATGAAACCAAGACATGTCATCTTAGATCATGAATAACCCTCCAGTCATGTTGCACTAAGTCACATGACCTTCCCATGCATGTCATCATGCTTTTGCGATGACACTAGATAAATTCAACTTTGTCATGTGACACCCACTAAGCATGGAATCCAAGATCAGTTGATGGATTATTGTATAAGATGACTAGATCTCAGAGTATCTTCTGGAAAATTCAAACACAATCTTGAAATAATTTTCATACATTCCATCTTGGTTATGTAATGTGCTTCATAAAAGTGAACTGTATCAATCAATTTTCTTTGGACAAGCAAGGTAAACAACCTCCGACATGTGATGCAAAAAACAAGTCATCTTGAGAAAATAATCAATGCATGATAGGAAGATAATATGACCAGGTCAATTAGACATAACAAGAAATGATAACATTTTCTCGCCTCCACCAATTGAAAAATCAATGTGTAATCCCCAATAGGAAAACCCTTAATGAATCTGATTCCTACCACAACCAAGATATGTTGGATGCCTCTCGGAGGCCAAAGATTTACATTAACCATCGAAAACATAGTGCTAACACTTAATTACCGCATCCACAAGTAGTGAGACTGATTATTTTCAATCCCTTATTTCATAAATTGAGCATATATCATATAGACTTAGAGAGTTTCAACAATCACATCATTTCTACATGGAATCATTAGTCTGTAGGCCCCCATTGAAGGCATAATATTCAATTAAAACAACATAAGGGAAACATTACTACGTAATCTGTGACCAAAATAACTACAATGACTCTGATTTTTACCATAACATAGATATGAAGGATGACTCTCTAATTCATAGTCTCTATATTATCCATCCTAGGGGTTTTCATAGTACACAATTCCTGCATTGGTATATAGTGTGACTGATGACTGGTTATCCCCTGTTTCTCACACTAAACAGAGATCACGTGGGCTTAGGGAGTTCCAATGGTCATATAAATCACATCTTGAATCACCACCAGTTGAGGAAACCTCAGTGCATTATCCTCGATGAGTGGAATGACATTACTACCTCCATATTAAGAAATATTACTTAGGGATATTACCATGGGAATTAACAAACTGTGATAAATCTTATTCCTACCATAACATGGATACATTGGAAATCTTCTTGAGACTCGATCTTCAATACCTAGTGCGTAAAGTGACCATGCATATATCATATCCCCATGATGTTAAACTAAAAAGTATTTAATGAAGTACATGGGTTTTGATTCCTATAATAAGTAAGATATATAGGATGCATCATAATAGCTCAATACACACCCCTGAATACTAACTACCACATGGTATAGAAGAGAATTATAAAGTAAATGGTTATGATATTTCAACACATAAGTAGTTAGTCATCAATTGGAAATAGATGAAGGAACTAAGATACATATATATGCATTAAATAATGTGATCTTTTTCATCTGGATATAAATGAGGTTAAATTATGATAATTGTTTTAACCTAATCAGTCAAATTAAGATTTGGAATAGATTCATAATCAAATATTAAATATATAATAGAGTCTTAGTGTATGAGTGAATTCCCCAAATAATGGTTGTAATGATCCCAACCTCCGATCCTCTCAAGCAATGTGAGTTTCTAGGAATAATTGGTTCTAAAAACCCAACTAACCACATTCCTTTGGGAATTAAGTCTATACCCTGTTACTGATGTGGGAACCATTGGGAATTTCCGTTAAGAAATAAACAACCGACCCAACATTAATGACTATGGAAGAAATCGAATCCCTAAAAATAAACCATTTGGGAAAACCATATTCACCTTAGTCATAGCCTTTTCTATTGAAACAAATGGTGAAACCGATTTGAACTCATTTAATCACAAAATCCCCATAAAAATGATATACATAAAAATTATTATCAAAACATTTTTTCACCAAATGAGGGTGCCCTATCAACTATTTTCCATAAAAAAAATTATAAACCCAATGTGATTATCTCAAATAGAAAAATGATTTCTTAATCATGTTTTAGTCCATATTTTGTTCATGTTTTGAACAAACAAAAAACAATGGGCCCAATATATAACCCTAAAATAGAAGGATGCTATGTTTTTAATTTTTTTGGAAATTTTATTGGAATAAACTACATAGATAATATGGATTCTCTTATATAATTGAGGTTCCCATGAAATAATTTAATCCTCACTTTGACAAGTCTACGCGATAAGAATGGCCACACTAAGAATAAAAGGACAATTGTGTTAACTAAAAATATATGATTGACCACAAATAATGCTGAGACATTCCACTAAATAGTGAACATATTAATTTTTTTCTACATGAATGAAGATACTACTCTCATCAATTGCATATTGAATAGAGATAATGTATTAATCTATCGACCGTTATGAAACTCAACTATGGATGAAACCACTGTGAATCATAAAATCATATAACCTTCTTAAAAGATACAAAATATGGTGGAGGACACAATAGTATTTTAATACCATAAATGGGGTACAATTGAGAACATTTAAGCTACAAATAGGGGTCTATGTGTACTAAAAATGATATGTCTACATCACCTGTGGAAATATAATTCTAAGGCAATGGAACTCATTTCCATATACTACGAATTCGGGATCTTATCCCTGGTGCATGATAATCACCACCTTCAGTATCTAATGAAGGTAGACCAAGGAGTAAAATGTGGATCCCTTAATGTTTTGTAACGATCGAGGAGGTCTCCTATAAACTTCCATCATCAGCACCATACAATTGGTACACATCAGTCACCCTCTGAGGGTACCACCCAACACATTGTCCCTCTAATACCCATGCATGGGAAAAAAGGAAGACACAGGGTATAAGGCCCCAGCCTTAAACCATACTTAATCTTGAGTTATTACAAGATAACACATTGAGGATCTTTTCAGGTTTAGAGTTTTAGATAATTATATCATACAACTTGCATTACATTCCACATTTAAACAAAGTTGTTACATAAAGATAGTATTGATTTATCCCATCAACGGAAACATATTTAAAATAAAACATGGATTTTTTATTGACACTTCCTTGACACTATCATCATATCATACACCTTTCCCTTGACCTATGAAAAACATTTCAAAAACATGGGATGAGCATAAAAAGCTCAGTAAGGGTTATAAAAAATATGGAAAGGAAACATGAGTTCATATATACATAAGAATAAAATCATACTTTACTCATAAAACATAAGCACTTTAACATACCTCATCAAATCATGAATAAAACATAGAAATCATAAGACATAAAGGTAACATAAGGCATTCATAACATTCTTACATAGGGAGTAACCCTCTTGGTTACGTTTGAAATACCCACCACAGTATATTCCCTAAATCGCTTCAGAGAAACCTTAATGTTTCTCTCCTTTGTGTTACCCAATGCATTGGAGATCTATATCGGGCTCACCCGCCCTTAGTTTATCACGGAACCACCAGTCATCATAACAATGCCCAAGAACCATAACATAATCGTACCACATAATACATGCATAAAGGAAACATAACATTTCCACATTTCAATCACAAGATATCAATAAAACACATTGATATAAAAAACCTTATGAAAACCGTTTTCAATACCAAAATAAAATAAAAGTAGAACATGGTATTTATTTTTCTTTTAAAAAGAAGGTATGGCTTGTAGAGGAAGCCGAAACTCAAATAATGGTCACGGCGGCGGGGAAGTCATTGTCGCTGCATACGTATGACAAAAACATTCCCTTTTGTCGTTTTGTAAAACGCTTCGTATAAAAAGATTCCTTTTGGATAAACATAAAAGTCAAAGGGGTTTATACACCGTATAAAAGAAGTTTGTGTATAGAACAAAATATGCCTCAATGAAAGGAGATTGAGATGAAGTCCCTTACAAAGACGGTATCCTTGGTTTAAGGATAAATCAATTACATAATTATGTGTGAAAAATGAATACACCAAATATAAGTGGATATTAAGTGTAAAACAATCAGAGGATATTCACACATATTCATAGAACGACATATTCAAGGAGTACATGTTTATCCCAAAGAATCAAATTTGGGTTAAGAAGTTCCCTTGCAAAAATTTGATAGCCTAACGGCGTCACTACAAAATTCAGAAAATGAGTTGATGAGAGATAAAAAGGGTATATCATCACATGGACATAAAATTTAAATCAATAAGGATATATAAGAACATATCCCAACATAATAGTCTGTGAATTAAAAGACATAACAAAATAATTCTTTTAAAAAGAGGAGGGTGAAAGGTTCCCTTACCGACATGGGTATCTTTCGAAACATACGCCCCGTGAAAGAAGGACAATACAACATTGATATAAATACTCATAAATGAAAGTATATTACACAATGAGTAAAATAATGGGCAGTACATACAACACTCAAAATAAATTGTGGCAAATGTAGCATAAATCTCACGGGAATAAAAGTGAGATGAAAAATCTCTTATGAAAACTCGGCAGCCTAACAGCGCCACTTAAAACATCCAAAATGGATTGATGAGAGGAAATAGGGTCTCTCATCATATCAATATAAAGTTTAAAGAAAGAGTAATATAAAATAACATCCCCCAACATAACAAAGAGGAGCTTAAAAGAAGTGACATAAAGGAGAGTTCTTAAAGAGAAATAGAGAGGTTAGATCTCTTACAAAAAATCGGCAGCCTAACGGCGCCACTCAAAACATCCAAAATGGATTGATGAGAGAGAATAGGGTCTCTCATCATATGAACATAAAAATTAAAGTAAGAGTAATATAAAATAATATCCCAATAACAAGAAAGATGATCTTTAAAAGGAATGACATAAAAGAGTGTACTTTAAAAGAAAGAGAGGAGTCGGATCCCTTACCTCAAGTCCAACTTGTCTTGTTCGTTTCTTTATATTCCTGAATAATAAACTTAGGCCAATTTATAATTTCTTAAGGAACTCATATAAATATTATTATTCAGTTCATATCACATATTTTAATGTTATAATAATTGGTTAATAATATGAGTTCATATCAGACGTTTTTTGTCGATGTTTGGTACATGAGTCAAAAATTGAACTTGTTGGAAAATAATTTTCCATGTAGTTGTAGGTACATCATATCCAGAATAGTATTGATGTTTAAATATCATATATATCCAGTATATATTCATTTTATAATATTCCATATCATTTGGAGATAAAAAACGAAAAGCGCTGTTCATGGAGACGGTAGGCCGTACGTACGCATGAACGCTACTTTCATTTTTTTTCTTTGTCATATTAATGGAATTAAAAAAAATGAGATATATATATATATATGTTATAATTCCAGAATTATATCTATAATTTAGATGTAATATATTACATATATATCCATTATATATATGTACTTATAATAGTACATAACATTTTGAGATAAGAAATGAAATGTACCGTTCATGGAGACGGTAAGCCGTACGTACACATGAACGCTACTTCCATTTCTATTTAATATTTAGTAGAATTAAAACATAATTATACATAATAGTATTTTAATTCCAGTATGGTATCATATATAATATCATTCAATATATCTTTTATACCTACCACATATGGTATTAACGAATCAACTCACTTTGAGGGGGTGGTAGTCCGCACTTCCTTAAATGAAGATATCGCGTTTACCCATAATGGAAACCCTAAAGGTATGCCCAAAATGAAAAATACAGAAGCTTAAGGAAAACATAAACATATTATATATCATATATAAATATAGTGTCATCTTAATGTCCACCTTTGAAGGTGTTAAAAGAATGTTGAACAATCATCGTTTCGGGAGGCCGAAATTCACCATCCACGGAAACAATATGTTCATTAACCATTAGATGTAGGTGTGTGAAAGTGTAGCTATAATAATTATTATAACAACATCCTAGTATATTTTATATACTGGAGTTGTTACAAAATAAATGAATAAAAAGAGTTTAGGGTGTTGGAGAAGTAAAATAAAACAAAAGGACTCAAGTGAAGACATTACCTTAAAATCGGGTAACTCCCTTTGGTTTGAGCACAAAGGCTTCCTTGGGAAGACTTCTGCCCAAAGTGAGGCTTCAAGGAGTAAGAGAGGGATTTGGAGAGACAAAATGGTTAGGGTTTGGCCGAGCCAAAGGCATTGGAAGTGTGGGTAAGGAGGTAGAGGTGGGGGCCTTTTATAAGAGGAGAGGAGGGGCACTTTTGGAAAGTAAAGAAATGTTACTTTATTTTAGAATGAGTTTCGAATTTTAATGTTCCCAAATTGATGTGTTTCGAGGATAAGGTGATAAGGGTTCAAAATACACCTATCCAATAGGTTTTTTACATGTGTAGGTCTTAGATGTTTCATTATCTTTCCATTTTATTTAAATCGTTAAATAATGAGGTCATCGCTGCATCACCATGATGTCATAAATAATTTAATTTATTTAATGTCTAAAAAATATAACAAAACTACTATGTTGTAGGAAATATTTTTAGATTTCCATTTATTATTTATATTCAAAAATCTGACTTGTATAACCCCATGTAAAAATTGTTTTAGTAAAACATCTCATGTTTGTGTTATTTTTACTTTAACATTAAATAAAAAGATATTTATGTCATTTTCCAACCAAAGTGGCTCCATGGGGTCCCCAAGTTGACCCATGTATTTTCTTGGTCGGCCATGACACATCCAATGAGGGTAGGACATGTGTCTAGGTCATTTCATTTTATTAAAACATTATTCTTTACTTAAACTACATTAATTACCTCTAATCGCGATTAAAAACTTAATAAGTTTCTATTCACCAAAAAATTATTTTAATCCCATTGAACCACATTTTACTTCTTAATGACAACCAGGGATGTCAGATTTTTGAAATTCAAAACAAAAAGATGGCAAATTTTCATTTAAACGGAAAAATTAGTTTTCATAAGTACCACTTAGTTGTTTCACTATTCATCAAAAATTGAAGTTTTTCAGAAAATTACCAAAAGTTCACCCTAAGCTATATTTGATATTCCGAATTCAAAAATGATGTCTACTTTAAAAAATTCAAAACATATAAGTTTCATTAATTAATTTAATAATTAATTCCCGCTGTCAAAACAAATAGCGTGTTTTTATGTAACAAAATGTATCAAAAGATTGACACTAGTTTAAGTCCGATTTCAAAGTGAAATTAATTTCAATGGCCACTATTGGATTAAATGGTAAAAATATATTCTAATTTCACTTTAAAACCAATTAAAAATATAATCTAATCATATAAATAAATTATAATAAAAAGTGGTTTTGAATTAAAATACAACATTTTCACTATTCATTAAAAATTGAACTTTTTCAGAAAAATACCAAAAATTTACACAAAGTAAATTTTGATGTCCCGATTCTAAAGAAGAATTTTATTTTGTCAAATATAAAACATAAAATTGTCAAAAAGTGGATTTAAAAGAGGTTCTCCATCAAAAGGCGGTTAATCGACCTTTTAAATAATATTAGAATGTTTACTCTTAAAATTGGATTCATTTGCATTTTTAATCCTCTAATATTTATTGTAAAAAGTAAAAAATATTTGACAAACATATATAATAATTTTGTAGTTAGTTCTATTCATTCCCTCCATCACAACAACTAGTCGTTAACTACCATTTAAAATAATATTATTTTATTATTAGAGTGCAACGTAATATTTCAAAGGAACTCGTTATTGCGTATTGGGTAATCCATCGAGCATAGTGTTCCCTTTAAAGTCATATTGATATTTTATTTAAAAATATGGATAAATGTGAAAATGACATACTCTTTATTTACCTGGGGTGTTACACAGGGGGTGATTATGGTTCTGGATAACAATTATTCGGATCATATCCCCACTCATATTAATTATGTATACCCATATATTCCAAGAGTGACCAACGAGTACGCTCATATCCCTACACTCTTGGAACAAGTATGTGGACATATTTCTGCTGTAGGTATCCAGGTGGTGCATATCCCTGCCACTGTGCATGATGACCATCATCATATTCTGGTTGCACCAGGATGACATAATTAGGAACATATCCCTTCATAAATAAAATATATATACTAGTATATAGTTGATATGGAATGTTATAATTCTTATACCCATATGTGCACTTTTATAAAATATCATTACATCATAGAAACAACTGAAGAACTCCACCAGAATATTCTGACACTGGCCGAGATATATGGTTGAGAGAATACTAAAATACCTATAGCCAAGGCATATAAACACTTCGATCATTATGAAAAAGTGGTTTCTCAAGATAATGTTCACCTTCATTATCCCACACTAGGGGATTATTTGAAATTTTTGATAAATGAAGAGGTATCAGAATGGGCTCATATTCTTAATCCAATTGGTGCTCACCTAGTGAGTGCGAAACATGCCTTGGGGTAGGGGAACATGCCTCTTCAAAAAGTATTGGGTCATATTAAAAATTCATTTGATTGGGTTAATATCCCCGTTCTAGTCAGGGATCACCAATGGAGAGGGGAACATGACTCAGGAACGGATAATTTTCCTATTGAAGAAGACCAGTGGACTGTTCTAAAGGACTAATATCATGCTAATATCTTTGTTTTATCTTGGGATAACAAGGTGAGAATGACACATGCCTCAAGACAGGATCATTTTTCTATAATTGAATCATATTATAATATTCTATAAGATAACATAATCTAGGAACATATCCCAAATTTCTCTAATTAAAAAAAACACCATCATCCTTCCAAGGAAATAAAAAAGGAGGCTTATGTCCCTTCTCACATTCTAGAGGTCCATCATTATATTCCGAAAGGGAATGAATATTCGTACCAGACTCATATTCCTATTCCAATTGGGAATCACATAGTAAAAGTGGAACATTCCTCAGGGCAGCCTCAAATCCCAACTACAAAACACCAGCAACATATTCCAAAGGATTAGGATCAGGATCACACTTCCATTCTAACTTATCCTCCCATTGTGATAATGTTACATTCCTTAGGATAACATCATATTCTTATCAACAATGAGTTATCTCATTGGCATATTCCAACAACATCTGATCAGTGGCACCATAGTCCAACTACACCAGAAAATTATAGAAATTTTTTGGAAACTATCATATAGTAGGCTCATTGTCCTCCTCATGGTAGTGTGGATATTAATTGCTATGTCTCTACTCCTGAAATCAACTATCTTCAACATCCCCACAATGATTTATTACACATAATGGAAATCCTCCCCATTCCCAGACACCTCATTATAAATTTGTGTTCAAAACACAATATCCTTTGTATGGAGAGGAGATCAATACATCGAGGGTCAACCAACTATCATTCCTAATCTACTTTCAGCCGCACTGCACTTCAGTCATCAGAAACCCCCAAGAAGAATCATTTGTGGTCTAATACTAGGGAGGTGTGTTATTATGATGAAGATGAGTCCAAAATTAAAATATGTCGATATTTATTTAGAAACAACCTCCCCACCATGTTTTGGTCACTCACCACTTCTAATTTTGAGGTTATATATGATCCAGAAAAAGAAGTGGATTCCTTATCTATGCCAAAATATGTTGGCTACTCATCAGTGAATGAAGTATATAAATCTATCATATCATGTATACAAGTATAACCTTCATCTCATTAATACACTATATTGTTAGCTATATATAGACACCTTTTCTATGGCCTATAACCCAAGAGTTGAGGAGAATGAAAAATTCCAACACATTGTTTTCCTCCGCATTGTAAAAACCCTTTTCTGATTAATTTGAAGTGAACCACCATATGTGTGTTTCCAGGGATGGGAAAAATATTAATCCTTTTATTTCACTATGCCCCAAGAACAGTAGAAACCTTCCGATTATATTCCATGTAATGGAAAAGACTCTAGAGAAATTAGAGGATTGGGTAACACATAAGTTAATTGTCCATTATAGCTGAATGACCACCACATAAATGATTCCCATACATCACAAAAAGAGGGAGATGATTGTCAAAATAACTTTTATCTTGTCCCCTTTTATCAATGGTGATTCATTTCAGATATGAAAGTAAAATTTGTGATCAACTCGAAAATGTCACATAGATACAATCTCCCCTCATGGGCTAACATTGCACCCCAGATCCCAGACGATCATAGCATCTCTATAGAAAATGTGACTAAATAGAATTTTTCTTAGCAATAATCATGGAGATGACTGAGATCACTTGGATAGATAAATATCTACCACTACCTCTAGCTCTTAGGTTTTCAATTCCTGAATGCATGACATATCGAAAACTAGTGAAAATGAACACAATCCCATTTGGCTAGGGGAATTTATTTCTCAATCACTATCACTAAGTCCATCATCCCTTGAGAGGATCCTATGGAAAAAAATCAGGATTCCATATTATCCTTGTCCCACTCGTCTGGGGTCATTTATATATCAATGCTATCATAGGAGTCATCAAATCCTCATTTGGAAGCATCAGATCCTCAACAATATTATAAATATACTCCAATTCTGTCCTCTAACAACCCCATACCAAAATACTAGAGGAATTTACATAATCATCTCCAAATATAGAATCATTATTATTTATATTTGGAGGTAAAAATCAACTTTTGGTATCCCATGCATTCCTCCTAATGCAAGAAAACCCTATTATATTGGTGGACCATTCAGAAATCATGACTAAAAACTCCCTTAGGTCCATTACTCATAGGAAAATATAAGAGGAATTTATGATGAAAGAAATCATTCCCTACTGGGGTTGTAATAAAGAACATCCTAATATAGCCAAGGGATTGAGGAACGACCCAAATACAAGCAATACAGAATAATCCTATTTTGTTTAATGTAATGGGAAAACCACCATTTCCTAATTCACCTTGGTAAATGTATTCACTATTAGAAGAACAGACATTTTTGACCAGGATGAAAATTAATAGGTCCAAAACTTGGAAAAATACCTCGAGAGGAGGGTGATCTGGATGCACCAACCGAGGATTCACACACCCGAAACCATAGAAAGCACCAAATCCTAAAACCTTAGAATAACGTATTTCCACCTTTATGATGAAACAATGATAAAGAGAATGGGAAATTTGTGGCACAACCCAGTCACCACCTCAATAAATAAATGTTCCTTCCACATAAGATCATTTTTCATAAAATGAAAAAGTGATATAAAATATTAGAAACCATAATGAAGATCTAATTGGGGTAAATATTCATGTTGTGTATCATCTTGAAATAGAGAGAAATATTTTTCCTCCGCTAACCGATCCTCCAAAAAATCTACATCTAAGCATCAATTCATATATTGATCTAGGTATATGTTCAACATAAATGAGGAATTTGAAAATGATCATGAATTCCATCCATTATAGAGATCAACACTCCCTCTCTAGGGTAATCACTAATCCTATTCATGGGTTGAGAATCTTCAAAATATGAAGACAATTCCACTGCACTAAGTCTCTCATACTTCTTGTATATGGAAGGTATCTAATACAGTAGTGCATCCATAACTACTTAGCATCCTTGAGTTTCTATCTAATCGAATATAGGCCATGAAAGGGGGATGCACACCTGGGTAGCATATTAATAATACATATCTTGGATGGGTGAATCAAACGTTTTATCCACCCAATTTAAAAAATCCTACATTCTATAATTTTGATGGTGCAGGAGACCACAAATATCATCTCATACACTTTGTATCCCTATGTGTTCTGATGATGGTCCCTCAAGATCAAAAGGCGGTGACCAATATTTGGCATTTTTAGACTCTTATAAGGCCAAACATTGTTTGATACATTAGTCTTCTAGCAAGATCAGTTGTAGGATGGGAAGACCTTTGTCATAAATTCCATTATCAGTTCAGCACCGTGTTGATGAAAACTACAATGTTTTACCTAACGAACATTATACAATGTAAAAATGAGAGGCTTCATGACTTGATATAAAAATTTAAATATTTAACATATTTGAATATAATCCCTATCTTACCGGATAACTTTCTAGATATCTGTACTGTAAATCCTTTTTATGAGTAATAAAAACCTCTGATCCCAATGAAGTATCTAGGTGGGTTCCACGATTTCATAGAAATGGAAAAAACATTGCAAGTTTCCATTTAGCAAACCCAATCGAAATTCTAACACATGTCCTCAGAACAAGGGAAGGGTGTATGTAAAGAGGGAGTTGTAGTTATCACTATCAAAATAGTAGGAGTTCCCATTTAAGGACGTATGTGGGTTCCAAACCACCTAGCTATTTCTATCATCTGACAATGACTATAAAATAACTCATAGCCATAATAAAATAAAAATCAGGGTCACAAATATCTGAGGAATGAATGAATAAAACATACTCCATTAAAAATTAACAAGTACTTAGTTATTTACATACATCCCTATTCAATAACCTGATAAAGATACCATAGCCCAATGAATTCAAAATCACCAACTATCCCAACCACTACCCTTTCCATGGGATGTTATTCTATAATAACTTGGTTCAATTCATCTTCAAAGAGATCCTTCATGGAATGGTCTATTCTACATATGTGGTGTTAGGTAACTCCTCAGAGCATGTTTCCTACATAACATTCTCCCAGTCAAAAGTATGGGTGATTGGGAGAAAGATCCATCCAATCATTGGTGTATGTTTGACAACTTGGTGACTCGAAAAAAAGTTTATTGAACTCATGCTACCCTGATAAAATTGTTGTAGAGACCTAGAAAATTTTTTCCACCTACAGAGGTAACATTATATATGCCTAATGAAGGTGCACATGATCATAAATAATGAGAGGAAATAGAAGATGAGTCATATTCTACCCCAGAGTGAGCTATGAATCTTGAATATTCCTTCCCTACAACATCCTAAACATGAGAACCACCTCCCACAAACGAAAACCTCATCAGAAAATGATATCATATTTGGTTCTAAAAATGTGATACACAAGGTCAAACCCTCATACAATGATGAATATTCTTACTAGTATGATTTCCCTACAAAAACAAATGGGGAACAAGATGCTGAATGCAAAAGAATAGAGGATACAGGGATGGTACAAGTATGGTTAGACCCAAAATTTTGGTCATATCCCCATTGAGGAATTATATGTAGCTAAGACCTAATGGAAAACAAATCAGAAACACCAGAAAATACATGGAAGTGTCTCCAAACCCTCTAGTGGTCATCCAAACCCAGTTTTATTTCATGAATTCTTATTAGGAGATTGATTACATGATCATCCCAAGAAACATGGAAGATCAGTGTGAACTATTCGATTAGAAGCAGATGCCTCATCCACCTCTATTAAAGCACAAATCCCATTCACATTAAATTCCTAATCTTTTGAACCATATATTAAAGAGAATACATTCCTCCAAAAGCCATGACCTCTGGCAAGAAAGTATAAAATTATGAGATTACTGGAGGTTTTCCCAGACAATCTCTCAACGATTGATGGGATCCATTGTTTAAAAGAACCCAAGTAGGCACTAATTGAAGCACTCCAGATCCCACGAGAGTTCAAGACAGAAAACGATGCCTCCAAGGTTTATCAAGTATGACCGTCCTATTATAATTCCATTTCACTATATCGTTCACTAACTATGATTGGGAAGAGGTCATCCAATGGTACATTGGGCCCCTATATCTCTCAAAATGACTAAAAAACGTCGACATCTAGAGGAATCAGATCGAAAATTCATCTCTAATCAACTTCACCAGGGTTCGAACCTTATGTTTTTTTATATAGGGAAGGGGACTTGTCTCCCACAAATATAACCATTGATGGGTGTGATAGGATGACAAAAGACCTAATCGAAAGATCAAGATCAAATTTTAATTTAGGGATCTCAAATCTGACACTGATATTATAGTTATCTTGCAAGACACCCCATACAATGTCTAACTCAAAATACACAAACTCTGCAACAACATGGTGTTAACATTAATATTTCATCAGTGTATGAAATACCCCATCAAGGAAAATGTGGGCATAATATATCGTGATAGTTCCACCATCGATACATGAAATTCCACATATAATGAAGCATATTTCTATAAAAGGGAAGGAACAAACCTAGGGTTGATGATGATATATAGGTGGAATCCCCCAATGGCTGGGGGACCTCCCCAAAAATCCCTTGAGTGTGCTCAAAAATCAATATGTTATCCCCACAATTCTTTCTGAGGTGACAGAACTTGTCACAAGGGCCCAATCACCTCTTTTCCCCATCCATAATGTAAATGAAAAACTACTATGACATCTCTCTACAATGTCTCCATAATTAGTGGATGATAATGTCACTTAATATGGAATATTTTATCCCGATACTGACAGAGAATCCACTAGATTGTAAAAATCGTCTGAAAATGTCTCCATTGACTAAGAATAGGGAGAAGAAGAGGTTAAACTCAAGAACACCCCTGGCACATTCAAATATGGAATATCCACCACCATCGGTGAGATCAAGAGGGTAAATATGGGAAGACAAGAATACCCATAGCCTAAATTGATTATTGCTATAATTACCCTAGAATTCCAAGAGAAGAATATTGCATTTGTAAAGAAACACTGATATCTGTTTTCATGGAACTATACCAATATTCATATACTAAATCCAAATTCGGATATTCACCATATTTGATTACCCGATGAGAATCGAGGAATCAAGAAGGAGTCCAGTAGGATTCAACCCTCTCATTCCACCAGTGTTTGGTGGAATTTTAAAATATGATCAAATCAAAAATTTTCCATGCAGTGAAGTACCAAATATTTCTGGCCAATATGATCCCATTTATGTAAATGGATGGATATATTATAGTCTTTATTGATTTTAGATACCTTAATGGGCACTAATAGATGATTGTAAATCCTATGTTGACTAAGATCTTGGATCTATGTGCATTCATTCTATTGAAATATGGCATCTAGTTTGTATTAGATAAATCTGTTAAATAGAAATCCCAAGATGATTTCCTCACGACACATATCACCCCTAAAAATACTACACTAGACTCAAATATCATAGATAAAGAGGTATTATATTCCAATGACACTCCCCAGACATGGGATATGTGTTTTTATAGAACCTCCCAAAGTCCTTTTGAAAAAGGATGGAAAATCCAAATCTCAATCGGGTTGGCATAGGGATTGTATTTTCATCTCCAAATAAAAAAATTTCCCTACACATTCTCACTATCCAAAGGCTGCTAAAATAATGATGAATAATACCAGGCCCTCATTAATGGGTTGAAACTAGCCCTACAGCTACAGATATCCTACCTAAACATCAATTTTGATTCAGTACTAGTGATAAAGAATATTAATGTAAAAAAAATTCCTAAAAAAGGATGAAATGGTCCCTCTCAATAGCTATATCCTCGTATTAATGGAATAATTCCATTTTATTCATACATTTTATCATATTCCTTAAACACAGAATGCCTATGCTAGAGCGTTGGCTAATACAGAGAGAGTCCTTGCTGAACCTAATCAAGATGAAGCAATCTTCCGTATCATGCACTGATGAATTGTCTCATAAACTATGTTCTGTGATGTTAAAGAAATCAATTAGGTCAACAATGAACAGAGTTTGATTAATCTATATCCACCCATGTATAGATGGATGTCATAATCCATTATCTCTAAAATGGACCTCTCTCTATAGACTGATCCAGAAGGGAACTGATTCGGTGCCCTAAATCAATTGTTTCCCCATAGAACGGTAAAAATGATAAGAAGTACCTCTAAAAGAGTGGATATGATATAATCCCCCTCATATTAATAGAAAAAATGGGTATTCACACAATGATGGAAGAAGTAAATGCATGCTCCTACAGTGATCATTAGTTTAGGATCGTGCTCTCCCAGCCAATCTGGAGGCTGGGTTAATATTGGAAAATGATGATACATGATTGTGTGGAATTTAGTAGGAAATTTCTTTCATTCCAGATTCATGAAAACTTAATCCATCATCCCTAATAATTTATTAATATAGCTATATATTCCTCGAAATTTTTATTTTTGGGAGTGAATGTTGTGGGACCATTACCCCAGCCAGGACTATGTAGTTCAAGTGCATCTTTGCTGCTACCAACTTATTTTCTAAATGGTTTGAGCCAATAACCCTAATGGAAGTTAAGATTAAGAGTATCATCATCTTCGTAATGTCCCATATTATCACCATGTTTGGATTCCTTCACATAATATTAACGTACAATGACACCAACGTGTGTTCTAAGGAGTTGAAGAAATTGATCCATGAGTATTATATCGAGTCTTATCACTCATATCTCTATCATTAAGTGTAAAATGGATAGATAGAGGCCTTAAATAACACATTGTCAAATATAATTCAGATGATGGTGAGTAAATACAATATTTACTAACTGGATGAACTCATCCATGATTTATGGGCCTAACATACCACCCAATGTACTGGTACACCTGAAACACCATACCCACTAGTGTAGGGGACCAGCACAATATTCCACATTTTATTACAGTTGTCCTCACATTAAATATCAATATGTGGATAACTCTCAAATGGTGATAAATCACCAAAGAGGTTGGATGAGCTAGAATTGACAGATGATTACAGGTTTCATGCATTGCACAACCTTAAAGTCCATCAGAATCAGATCACATGAGCCTTCAATAAAAAGATCCACCTCCATTCATTCCTCCATGTAGAATTGGTGTTGGCTCTTAGAGCCACAATGATATAAAGAAAGTAGCATCCAAAGTTTGAACTCAAATGGGAAGGGAATTATATAATATATAAATTCTATCTAAATAAATCCTATTCATTGGCCATGATGGCCTGGGAATGTGTCACCCCCACTAACGAATGGTTTCTCAAGAAATACATTTCATTGCAATCATCAAGTGAAATGTCTTGGAATAAAAACATTAAACCTAACATCATCTCATTTTAAAACAACATGACACAAATATGTATGTTGGACTTCCTAACTGCATGATGTTAAACTACATAGATCACCCAATGCTTCATCTTCATTCATAGAGGAAAATTGATGTCCTAATAGAACGACTTTAAACTGCACAATATCTGACGTCCTGACCATATGAAACTAGGCCATACAAATATTGTCATCCCTACATAATTTTAAAATAGATGATTAGAACCGTCTCACTAACAACTCACCACATGAAAGCTAGATCTATGTGAAGGAAGGGTGAAATGACCCCCACCCCACATGTAATTTATGTCCACATTGAGTGTTTCTCCGTCAAAGAATTATATTTGGCTTAATTCTTTCCATCACATGACACGTAGAGATGCCCAACCCTCTATTTTTTGTCCCAATCACTATGTTACTCCAATTTCAAATTGGGTTATCTAAATCCTAACTACATGACATTAAACTGAACGTCTGATGTCCTCAACACATGAAATTAAACTACATGGGTTTCTAGAATAATGTATTTAATTATTCTATTTTCAATGATAGAAATTAGTATTCCTTCAACCTATATCACGTTATGGCCACAACATGATTGAAAACTCCGCTATCCTATCCTTAATTACATCTTCATGGTGAGAGGAACCCTTTCCATCCCTTTTTTCTTAAATATATCATAGCTCACATTTGCATAGAAATTTCTGTAAAGGCTTCCCTGCATAAATAAGATATAACAACTTATGATAGGTTCATCATTGTCTTAAATGCATGATCATAAAATGAATTCCACCAGTGCTCATCACATGAAATTAAATTTCACAGTTGATATCCCATGAATGAAATAATTTTGGAAATTCATGTAAACCATAACCAATATGACCACTATTATTGGTATTGGTCTCTTACCACCCCAACATTCAAGAACTATTTGTGAATTGATTCCTAATATCATTGGATACATAGTGAATAATAAATTTCAAGCCCTAGGTCGAATCACAACAAATAATCCTAACAATGACCCACCCTAAGTATAGGTAAGACTTGTGTAGGATGTTCCTTATTCAATAACTACATGTGTCTTGATTCCTATTATTGTCAGATTTGTAGTGACACCCATATTTTCATCTTTGGGTCACCCGCAATTCCTTGTTTCATGTTAGGATTCCAACATCCTTTCCACATGACTTTAAATATCATGGTTCCTAGATAAATAAATGTGTCTTGATTTATAACATCACATGATACATAGTGGTGATTGAATCGTATTTACTAGGACTAGTTACAACAATCAATTGAAAGAATGTAAACATCCGCATATGGGTCAGACCTACGTAGAGTAATTCCCATTCAAGAACAATGTGTGGATTGAATCCTTTCATTAGAGGTTAAAAAGTGACTCACAGATCTCCAATACTCATACCAACTACAAAAATTGACATCAAATTCACTGCAACTGCATATGGGTTCATCCATATAAGAAACATTATCTTATGTATGATTTATATATACGCACGACCTACTTGTGCATGTAATGTATCAGGCATAATATTTCACATTGGTTCATATATCCACAAAAAATGATTTTAAACAACAAATCATAAATAATTTCCTTACCTAATTACAATAAACTACATAGAAAAACTTTTTTCCTCATGAAGATAAAATAAATGACTAATGGATTTACCTCAAGATGATAAACTATATGGAAAACATCTTTACTGCATGAAATTAAACCAAAAGTAAGGAAATACATCCCCACTACATGATGTTAAATATTATAGACCATCACCCATCATCATCTATTATCAAAGGACCACATGATCCTTAACCCATTCATCCATAGTATAGGGTGATTTCACCATATTTTAATCACCTCAATTCATAAATCCCACTTCATGTCTCAAGCACCTCAAGTTGATGAGAACCTCTCATGTACCTTTGAAAATAGATACTTGGATTCAAGGGACCCATTATTTGACTATACATGTATGCATGTGTTTCTTACATATGCACCTATGGTTGTCAAAAAAATGCATCACTCGGTAAAAAAGGATTTCCAATCTTTATTAGCCCTAACAAGACAATTGTATAACTAATTACCTCTCTGATTTTTTATCCATGCTTGATTTGACTATGTCGTATCATTACTTATTGCCATATAACCTTTATCCATGATTTATAACATTTTCATCTCCCAATCAGAATGATGTTGGGACACTTTTGATGCTAGGTATACTAATTAATATCTTGTGTAACATTCCCCTCATATTAGGTCTTGGTGAATTACGACATTAAACATCCTTCACATCGATCAAATATATACAAGCTTAAACTCTAGCTTATAACGTTTCAAATATTCAATCTTTAAATGGCTAGTAAATGGGAAAAACTGTTAGGCTGAAAACTACAAAGGTTGGCCAAAACAATTCAAGTATTTACCCTATAAAAACATCATATCTAGAGTTTAGCAAAAAATTAGGGCACAAATAAATAAGGCATAAAGAACATAGGGAATACTCTATATCCCATAAAAAACCTAAAATGCTCATTGGACCAACTAGTCCATTTAAAATTTAGAGTAATGAATTTTCACAACTCGACACAATGAGAACATGTATGATGTGAAGTAACACAACCATTAGTGTGATTGAACCCTTCCTAAATATTATAATCTCTATAAATCACACAACATGATTTCATTGCCTTTGATCACTGTAATATTCCACAACCCTTGGAATATGATATCAATATTCAAGGTACCCATTGTTTTACTATGCATGTTTTCCTATTACTCATGCAAATGCACCTATAGTTTTCAACCAAATGTTCTACTCTACAAAAAATAATTTCCAATCCTTTTGAGCCCTGATTTCCCCATGGTAGAACTCATTACTGTAGTGTGTTCTAGATAATTCCATTTATGGTTTTCCCAAACTATCCTCATGACCTAAGAACATTGAACATTGATTTATAATCCCCATAACCAAAAAATTCAATCATATTCGACATCCTCAATAGTGTATCACAATCTTGCGTACCCTTTCTTAATGATGTATAGAGGCAATCCATTACTAAAAATTTCATAGAACACACCCCGTGATTGGGAACCACATGTTGTAGGTCATGACATTCATAATTAATAGATAATATTCCCTAGATTACTAGAACCCTTCCCAGATAACATTCCTCCCATACCCAACCCCATCATATAAATGGTTGAGTCTTCACAAAGCTTTCATGGACCTCAGAAATGATTATAGATCATCTTTTCATGAAACATTCTATCGATTCAAAAGGTATTTTTCCTACCAACCATAATAATCTCATCCTCTCATGAAATGAGCATAAATATTTGTGAGTGCTGGAAACATCGTGGTGGAACCTATAATATCTAGGTGTTATGGGTCATCCCGACATTTCTACCCCATTCCATATTCACTAACTCAGACTTTTTTGTTACAACTATTATCGCCCACATTCCAACTATCCAGGTGGAACCATCATCACTAGTATTTAACCCTTGTCAAATATTACCACCATTAATATTCTTTTCTACTTGTAAATGAGTGGGTATACCTCTTGTTGAAAATTATACCGATGCAAAAGGGCTATGTCCTATCGACCATAGGCAAATCTTCCTCACTGTAAAGGAGATCTAATCCTCTAGATCCTCGATAAAACCATGAAATAAATCAATACCCTATAGAGTTTTGGGTCATTCCAGAAAAAGTTTCACTATATTACATGGTCATTGATCAAGCCCTTGTAGTAATAATTTAAAATAAATAGAATTTTATGTTCTGTGCTAAAAGACCCTAAAATATAGTGATAAAAGGTCCCAGCTAAAATACCATAAACTACAGCGATATAAGGTTTAAGATGAAACACCCTAAACTATAGTGATAAACGGTCTTAGCTAAACGACCCTAAACTACACCACATTATCAATTTAGCTTGTAATAATTAAAATTCTTCTTAGGGCCACCATATATCCTTCATCCCCAAGCCTATTGCCTTCGGTAAAAGATTGGTCACTCTCCCTCTCGGACATATATTTTTTCCAAAATATACTTATGTGAATAAGTTAATCTCAATATTCCTAGAGAATATATGTTAATAAATAATCTATTGTTAGTTATAATTCATGAGAACATATCAAGAATAATCTTTTTATAATTATAGAAATATATTGTAGGAATCAAGGTTCACTTGATATTATGCAAAGGATGGGTATCATTGGAGATTCATACAACATATGATCAACAAAATTCCTTGCACAATATAATTGAATGAAGAACTAAAAAACAATTAATGGTTCACAAAATAAATTCATTGATAGTGTGAAATTGGTGGAATCCTCACATATCATAGTCTCCCCAAGAGACTCTAAAAAATATTGAAAATGATCAAACTATAATATAATTCGATTTTATGAGTTTTCCAAGTTGTAAAGATTATAGAGTGAATCATTAATTGACTGAGAGTGTGGTTTTTTCGACCTATTCTACTTCTTCTCCATAACTGAGGATCTAGACTAAAGTATTCCACTCATGAAATCTGTTTTGAGAAGATTCAGATGAGAATGATGACGATGAGAGGTCATACTTTGAGAGAGAAATTATTTTCTCATATATCCATATCATCATGTTCTATGGATCCCTCTAGTATTTAAAATTAGATATAAGCTGGTAACTCTTCTCCATTTCCTCAAATGCCTCCTTTATTTATTTGAATAGCGGAGCCTTTCCAGTAATATTTCAAAGTCCCATCTCATTGGTGTCCAAATATTTTCATGTATAGATAATTTGTATCATCATTTCATATAGTGGTTAGTGGTCAAATAAATAGTCCCCCCCATGTTTTTAAATAAATGACCATGGTAGTCTCCTTTCTCATGAAATGTTTCAAAATGAGTCTTAGTAATCCAAGCATGAATCAGATACCAAATCATCCCATACTGCATCTGAGATTCTATGAAATAAGGGCTAGGAACACCAAAATGAGGAATAAATGGATGATATGGAATGGAAATATGATAAGAGTATCCACATATCCTACTCTCAATATAGGAATCACCCATTGATAATGATGAAGGTATGATTTCTAGTGAAAATTGATCCTAATATTGGGATGATTGTCACAAAGACGAGGTCGCTTCAGGAAAGTTTTACCTAAGACATAAATCAACCCCATAATTTCTATAGAAGGAGGTGTTAGTGAGGAAAATTTATTTTCCACTTCATGTAGTAGTTAGATTATCACACCACTGGGATAAGATACTACCAAAACATAGGCATAATCCTATATAAGAAAGGAAGAAGCATCAGCATTTGGAAGAAAACTCTCAACATCAACATCTTTATGAAGAAGCGTCATCCAAAACTAGTGGATGACTATGGGGTGTCGATCACTTTTCATACAAACCAAATGTAATAGAGGATACCCCTTTGATGTAGCCAAAACTGACTAGAAAACCAATAAGTTATATATGGATTATAGACGATTAGATCATCTATCATGGCTAAAAAAACCCAACCCCGAAGAGAGATCTTTTATATCCTTTCATTGATAGATCTGGAACCATTATCAAT
This sequence comes from Viscum album, assembly GCA_963277665.1. NCBI lineage: Eukaryota > Viridiplantae > Streptophyta > Magnoliopsida > Santalales > Viscaceae > Viscum > Viscum album. The sequence goes on from OY728139.1 coordinate 295,881,096, forward strand.
GATTAGACCAGTCCATGTAGGATATGGGGTGAAATAAAATCTATCCCAATGAATGAACACATTCATAACCTCATTAGAGCCCATTAACATGGCCCCAACAATAGTTATGTTCATTTACCTCGGACTAGATAAGGAACTTAGGATCCAGGTGGAAATGTAGTATTCAGATCAATTGAAATGATCCCTTATCCTTCCAAATAAACACAGCAAAGTACCATTGATCCTATAAGGGATTATTCTGTGTTAATTGTGGCTCAAAATCAAGTAAAGTCATGTAAGGGTCTACACCACAAAATTAAGGCACTTCCCCTCTGCTAGCTGCGCAGCCATCCCTAGAGCACTGACCTAAATTATTGATCATGCATCCCCAGTTAGGAAAAGACACTCATTCAATAACAATACCATGGACCCCCATAACCTAAGTATTGGGGAGATATCTTGATTTATTTAATATTACCATTATTTATGATCCTCTGCTTCCAAAATTACCCAATATGAACCATCACTGTCACAAAAATTATAGTAAAGGGAATGATGGGATCATATAATAGTCAGCCTGACTTCGTTGAAACTAAGTAATATGATAATAAAATCACTAAAATAGATTATAACGTGAATAGTTAGATCATTAATCAAATTTTCATTCATAATGATGAGAATTTATATTAACATGACTGGAATTTTCAAATTATCATCCAAGACATCAACAACAGGAAGGAACTCATTGTACCGCAATCTGAGAGGGGATATCCCACCTATTTTCTAGATACCACATAGGTTAATTCCAACCTCTCTATTGGAAATATGAAATTAGTTGGTTCTAGGACACCAATGAATGACCCATTCATGAAGAATATACAACTGGTGTTAAACAATAAATTGGGTAATCTATACTACTTCATAAATATGTACAACATATAACTTTTAATATAACTCTAAATAGATTTTTCTGGCCCATAATTTCCACACACAATCATAAAAAAATTACCAATAGGAAGAAGATCCCATTTTGTGATCCATCTTCCACTCGGATTGTTTATAGAAGGGATGAATATACTAGTAATGATCTGAGTGATGGGATTTTGAGAATATTCACAACCATTCAAACCTATGGGATAGTTTATGAATGTATAAGATAACCCTTGGGATCAAGTTTTGACTAATCAACTATCCTTGGAAATTTTCAACTGAATACAGTCAAGAAATGTTGACACCCAAAACGATGAAAGATTATATTCAAATTCAGTAATGAAAATCTCATCCAACAAGATAAACTGATATACAAGAAGCTACTATGGAAAAGGACAACATTGGAGATCATATTGTAGAATCCATTTTATAACCTTGTTATCAATATTCACATGATATCGAGGGCCATCATTATAGCTTATAGGAACCGTGGCCCTTTGGTCTGCCATAACAGAAGAAATATGATGAGATCATAGAGCTATATGAAAAAAAGTAAGTAGCATATGTAAAGAAGAAAATTAAATCTTTTTAAATTAAAGGGAAAAAATTATAGTATCTTTATGTGCATTTCATTAATCAAAGGGTATTCAAAAATCACATAAAGACTTCTGAATTTCTTAGATCCAAATGATCTCACAGATCACATAAACCCACAAGACATTTTGAAACTACAATAACCCTCATAAGACTTGTGATTACGTGACCATGACATGGCCATGACCACTACATAATAGTCAAAGGATCATGTGATCTTCACAATAGATCACTCCCAAACCCTTAAGATGATCGAGAAACCCTATAAACAAAGTTCAAACAATTACCAAAATTTATTTTGTGGGTGATTTGAGAAAAACCCAAGGAAAAATAAATCACATGAATTAGTTCTTGTGAGGTAGTGTCATGGTGATATATCTTTATCAAATCTTTTGGGAAGGTCTTTTGATAATGTTACATGTTGGGAGTGGGGTGCATGATCATTAGAGAATCAAGTAATCGTTGAATCAACTACTCTATGCTCCCTTAGCTATAGTGAATTATTTAGAATACCAAACTTCTAATGGAAGAAAAATGGTTTCCCAAGACACCAATTAGTGAATGTTTGAAGCCTTAGGAAGGAATTTATTTTTCTAAGAATCAAACCCTTGTCCATGTGGACATTTCCCCTGAGGGGGGAATTTGTGGACGCTCACCAAATGAGCATTGAAAAAAACACAAAGGAAGAAAAACCTAATTATACATATTATCTTACCCCTACAAATGAATGGAATAGGAATGTTTCAATTATCTTGAGATCCAAATGAACCTCCAGGATACACACGATCTCATGACCTTTTGAAGTTCATTCATAAAGTTATACACAACACATGGCCTATGAAAGATCCTATGAAGCCCCTTTGACAAGTCCTTAAACTCTTGAAAAGGATCCCCAGATTGACATTTATCATGGGATGGAAGCTAGATATGATCCTATAGGCCTCACTAATTTTCAAACCATAGATCCCTGAAAAATTATAAAAAAATAAACTGGGAAAATAGAGGAAAATATCCATAGGGGGATCTTTTTAAGGTAGTAAAGATCATGTGATGCATCACTGATAGGTACAGTGATTGTCTTCAATAATACTCATACGACACTATGATATCCCCAACTATTTTATGGTATGAAAAGGAAGTCAAAATGGGGATTATAGGAGCCTCTTGTGGTCAAAAGAATCACTTGTTTCACCTGAAGTGGTCTACAAGACAACCCAAGCACCTGATGACATGTCAGCCTCGCCATGAGAAAGCCCACTCACATGAAATCCTCATCACATGAAGGGCCTCAGATGTGCCCAAGCGGTCATGAACTCCCACTATGGACCCATGGACAATCTGAACAATTTTTCCATGAAAATATTGCACATTTACATATAACCTTTTATTGATCATCTGACACATCAAAAATGGGGAGAGTGATTGTATTCAACAATACTCAACCAAACTCTTGAAACATGGAAGTCCTTATGAAATAAATAGGTAAATATATGAGGAAAATGTGGGAGAATATTGTAGTTGTAAAACTAATGCAACACACTTACACAATCTCACAAGACCCCAAGAAAACCCCATAATACATGTAATATAATATTAGGCCAATGCCTTTCGACAGGCACCCTGATCTCTCAAAAGGCCCTTGAACATATCGATCTAACAATATATAATACCCTAGACCAATCTAATGGATTCCAATAAACCCCATTAATTGGATATAATATAATAAATGGGTCATTAATAGAATGATTTCATAGTAACTGAAAATCATGAAACACCCTCTGAATGACCCACAACAGGATTCACAAACCACAAGACATCAAATCGCTCATCCAATTCCATCTTGGATTTTCATGATACACACCATAAAAAATCAATGAATAACTAGGGAAATGAGGCCTATAAATCCCCCACCATATCATGAAAATAATTGAATCTATCATGTAACATAAAAAGAGCACATCCAAGCATCAAATCAGATTCCTCAGAGCGGCTGGTCTCGTAACCAGGAAATTTTTCCTTTATGTAAGATCCAAAAAAACCATAGTGATCATGTAAACACATAATCACATTACGTGATCACTCATAGATCACATGAAGGACATATAGTGGGTTATTAAAAACATTATCCCACATATCTACTTGTTTCTATGAGATTTAAAAGAATATGACACATAATAAGTCTAAAGAATTTATAATAAAAGGATGAATCAATGAATAAAAAGATGAGAGGCTAATGATAAGAATATACATTCATATTATGGTGCACTTCATTTGAACAACCTAAGTCATGCGAAAACACCAAGACATGTCACACAGATATTGCAATGCACTATTCATATACTATTTGGATTAGGAAATGTCTTCCACACATGTTAGATAAAGTCACATTGAATACCCAAGGAATGACTCCCATGTATCATGAAACCCTCTAGGATATCCATCCTAACCTTGCGGTGTCCCTATGACATGTCGTCTTAATCATATGGCATCATCTGTACAAGTCATACAAGTCTCAAAATAGCACTATGTTATGCCAACTGGATCTCACGAAATCCTCCAATAATTCCAACCATATCTCTTGAAATACTACACGAATTTCATGTGGTATTTTCGATGCCACCAATATATTTTAGGTGGATTTCACAATGAAATTTAGATAAATCATCATGGATCATGAATCACCCACTGGACAGGTTTCACCAACTGAAAGAGCGTTGTCGCACGCGCTCTCAAAAGAACTTCAAAAGTGAGTTACGTTGGATAAAACTCCAAGCACAACACTCCCTGAAGCTAATGTTTAGTTTACTTGGTGTAGCATAGGGGGCTAACCAAGGTCGTCTCTCAAAGGAGGAAGTGAATTAAAACATCTTATTAGAGGTATTCTAAAAATAAAATAAAAGGGAATAAAAACACTACTTTAAAGGATTGGGGTTTGTTGTAGTTTATGAATCTAGAAGAAGTTTGCTGGAAGAAGATTGTATAATTTTTTTTGTTTTTAGTTTTGAAATGAATTTCAATTTAAATGACACAACAAGAAGATGTTTTTTTTAGAAATCTATTTAAAAAGCGTAATCGATCTAACTCTACCTCTTCACTTTATTATTAATCATTATCATTTAAATTAACATTCACTTAATTATGATCCCTTAATTTGTTAAATCCCGAACCCTACTAGAATTAACTTTACCACAAAGATGATGTGAATTTAAACCTAGGCTGACTTTGGAACGTGCAATCGCAGCACCCTGCTTTGATTGATGTTCTAAGATTAGCTTATGATCAGTGGTAAATTAAGGCACATATCCATTCTGGAAATGAGGATGAATTGTGTTTAGGGATTATATTTGAACTCTACAAATTTATCCCAAGTGGTCTTGTATTACCGATTAAGCTCGCACTCTCACAATTTACACAAAATCTCGACCTCGCGTGTTTTTGTATTAATTGTTCAATTGCTTGCTTAGTTTCTTAAAATTTAAAAACATAATTCATGGATCATATTAAGTGAATTACAGTAGGCTCAATGATTCAAAATAATTAAATGAAGAGGGTAGAAGATAGATCGATCACTAAAAATTACTCTTCCATGGGTGGCGTAATCATCGTAGAAGCGTTTTGCATGTGCAAAGGTTTATAATGGGTATAACCCAATATCGCTTCTACTCAAGAATTCCAGCCCCAAGAGGAAGATTAAGAGAAGAATAAATTTAAATAAAACAGAGGAAAAGAGAAGAAATAAAAGAAGAACAAAGAAGTTTATTACACAAACAAAACAATTACAACATGAAGGAGAGAAGGAGGCTTCGGTGAGAGGATCCTTGCTTCAAGAGCTACCTCTCTTACAATGGTTGTAGAATTTGGTTGAAACCAATTCTCCTCTGCCTCCAATCTCCCAATGCACGAACCAGCCTCTCAAAATGAGAAAATCACTAATTTATAGAGTGGAGGGGAGGCTAGGTTTAAAGTGGTTTCAAGTGTGAATGCAAAATCTCGGCCAAATATTTTAATGAAACTTGCACCGCCCATTTGACCTCCAAAACGCGTGAATTGACCGGCCTTCCAGAAGGATGTTTGTGCCACATCATGTCCCCAAGCTTTCCTCAAAATTTGGGCTCAATCCAAGCCCTTATGTAGAGGATATGGCTCAAATACAGAACCTTCTCCATTCTGGCGAGCCCAGCCCAACTTTGACTTCATGGCCCAATTTCAACAACCGAATTAACTCTTTAGCTTTAGTGTCCTGAATAAAAGTTGTAGATAATTAAGTTAGGAACACTGTTACAAAATTTCAAATTCAAATAATAAATATAAAAATATTTATCTTCGAAATAATACAGTGCACTATTAAGGGTAAAACTGGAATTTTCACCAAATTTTCAAATGAATGATCAAATCCCATATATTTTATAAATAAACATATTTAACACAATGTGAGGAAATTATATCATTTATTATCAATAAAATATTCAATAAAATAGTGTTTTATCACCAACTCTCATGACCCCCAAGAATATCATCCATATTTCATGAGGGAACCCTGGAATGTCACATGGATCAGGCGATTTCCACCAAGAATTTCATTGGGGATCATATGTTGGCCTATAAGATAAGTAGGATGAGTCTCCTGATATCCTCCAGAAAAAAAACCTTGATCATGTGACAACCTTCAATAAATTAATCCAGGTTATGGGATATCCTTCAAAAAATTCAAATGGATCATATGATTTTCTTTGGACATGTCAGGTAGACATCCCTGGAAATGCCTTGTTGAAAATCAAGTCATCTCGAGTGGAAAATCAATGCATGTCAGGAAGACAAGTAGACATGGTAAATCAGACATATCAGAAATTGATAACCTTATCCAGACTCCATAAAGGAAAACAATTGTGTGTAATCCTTGACCAAAGGAACTACGATGACTCTGATTCATTTCATAACTAGGATATGTAGGACACCTTCCCAAGGTCTGATATCTATATTAACCATCCAATGGGGAGTCCCAACACATAAGTCTCACATCTACAAGTATTGATATTGATTATTTTCCATCCCTTTTTCCTACATTGAGTATAAATCACATAAACTATGGGAGATTCAATATTCATATCATTAATAAATAGAAACCATAGTGTGTAAACCATGACTAGAGGTATAATATGTTATTCCCTAAACATAATGGAAATGCCATTGTGTATTCCCCAACCAAAAGAAAAATGATAACTCTAATTCCATCCATAACCCAGATAAGTATGATACCTATCTAAGGCATGATCTCTATATTAACCATTCCAAGGTCTTTACCATTACATAATTATTGAGTGCATATACAGTTGAAATGACTACTTATTATCCCTTATTTTTCACACGGGGCATGGAAAACATGGGATTAGGGAGCTACAATGGTCATATCATTAACATCACGAATCATCACTAGCTAGGGAAACCTCACTGTGTATGACCTGATGAGTTAAATGATCTGATTCCACCATATAAGGTAATATACCTTGGGTCTAGTCCCACGGATGTCAAATAACTATGATAACTCTAATTCCTATTATAGTCACCAAAATATGGATGTATCCTTGTCAGTAAATCTAGAATAACTTGTTCCGAAGTTCCAATATATATTTACCCTCTTCATGAAGTTAAACTACACAGGAATTTATTATCTACATGGGTTTTGATTCCTACAATAACTATGATATGTAAGATGGATCCTAATGGCTCAATCAACTCCTAAAAATATTAACTACCTCCCTTCATGGTAAAAAATAATGATATACCTTTTTATATGACTTCAAAACATAAGAATAAACTCATAAATGGAAAAAAAATGATTACTGACATCAGATAAATAAATATGGATTCCAAAATTAGATCCCCTTATTCTGTGCCTAAATGGGTTTAACCTTTGATAATTATTTTAAGGTAATCAGTACCATGTTGGGATTAGGAAGATATTCGTGAAAACATATTAAGTCTATAAAAGAGTATTAGACTAGTCATAAATGCACCGATAATTATTGTGATGATCCCAACCACCCATTATCTCGTCCATTGTGAGTTCCTAATCATCATTGGGTTAGAAACCCCAACTGACCACCGACCTTTCAAAAGTAGTTATGTACCCTGTTATCGATGTGGAAACCATTCAGAGTTTCCCATATGAATGAAAATGGGGTCCCAATTCCAATTATTTTGATTGAAATTAAAACTGTTAAAATAAAACATCATGGCATGAAAAATTCATCCATTTCATCACCTTTTCTGTCAATACAAAAAAAGTGAACCCGACATGAACTTATTAAATCAGGACATCTCCTTCAAAACATAAAAAAGATCCGATAGAAAGTTCTCATAAAACGATTTCGTTCAGAAAATTAGGGTTACCATTCTCCTCTTTTATGTAAAAAAATATCACATATAATCATAAAAATTATCTTTAACACCTTCCAAGTGAAGAGTTAGTGACATATGAATCACATCACTTCACGCGGTAGTATTCCACCGTGCACACGAGCGACGTTATCATATATCATACTGAATGGAAGGTAAAGAGATATATATCATATATAGACTCCATGAGTATAAATATTTCATATATATATATATAATTCATATAAATCATTACACCCAACCTTGAGAGGAGGAAATGAAAAAATGAACGTCATCAATGAATTAGGTGGTAGTCCACTGTACACATGAACTATGATTTTAAAACCCATTTGATGGAAGTGGAGATGATTTTATGTCATCAAAATTTTACAAAAAACATATTAGGATATAGAATTAGTAAAATTTATTATATAAAAATGGTTTAATATAAATTTATAGTGGTGGAAGAAGATATAAAATAATTATTCTTGATAATGAGAACTGCCTCTTCTTCAGGTATCCTCCATAGGATTGCACTAAACACTTCCAAGGTGGGCTTTATGCAAATAATAATAATTATAGTATTAGGTGATGGAGGTTGGTAAGTTAATTTGGCCATAATTGGCCAAACTGAATAGGTGTAAATCATTGTGTAAGGGTAGGGATTGGGTGCCCCTTTATAAGTGTCGGAGAGGACACACTTGGTATTTTTGAAAATAATTGACTACTCCCACATTTTTCATATGTAATAGGGGTCCAAGATGGACCATTACTAGAAAATATAGGTTTAATGGTCTAATTATATAAATAAAATTGTTTCTAAACTTGTTTATTGGACATTTTTACTCGTAACATTTTAGTTTAACTCTCAAAAAATCAATTTTTACCTTAACCATGACAATTAATTTTTATTTCATTCACCATTCATCTTGGTAAAAAGTTATGTTGAAATGATAAGAAATAAAAAAATTATTATAATTCAAAATATTGAATCCATTCTGAATATTAAATTTATAGAAGTGGGAAAATTTAATTTCAATTAAATATCAGATATGTAATGAGAAATCAGGTTTTCAATGTGAAATGTTTTAAAATATTTGATAGTTTTTATACCCAAACTCATTATAAAATTAATTAAAATGACCTAAATTTATTTAATTGATGTAAAATTTAAAAAATTATACTTAAAAACCATGTTAAATAATAAATTATCAATTTAAATTATTTAAATTTATAATCAGTTTTCAATTGAAAGTTAGTATTTTTCACAATTTACCTAATAGTGAAACTTATTAGAAAATTCCCAATACGTCACTAAAAATAATTTTTTATAATGATTTCAAAAATTGAATTTAATTTTTACAATAAAATTTCTGAAAAAAATTAAACCTTAATTTTAAATTATGTGTCCCAAACATAACTAAACCATCTTTAAACAAAATACAATTTTCCAGAAAATATTAATTTTTTTAATGATTAATATTATTATTTATAAGAAATTGATAAAGAACATATGCGTGTAAAATATATATTTTCAACAGTTTTTTCATCCTATTAGTACCCTCTATTCCATGGTGAAGTGATGACTATCATATTGAATGATAATATTAATAGTATATTGGTATTCGGTATAACAAAGTCTTACCTATAATGCAAGCTATTGATGGAACTCATTGTTGTTTGTTAACAAAGATAAACACATTGTTTCATGAATTTTAGGATATATAATTTATTTAATTGTTTAATAATAGTAAATATATCATAAATTCTTAGGATTTTATATTCTTTTCAATGTTTGGTTTAGTGTTTCATACATGATATTGAATATGATGTTCATATTTTTAAATTTTGTGGTGTTATGGATATTCTAGAACCTAAATAGTATTTTTAAATATAAATATTTATTCTCATAGTGGTAATTTATTTTAAATTGTTTTTCAAGACATAACAACCTAAAATTCTTGCACAACACTGATGTTGTAATTATTCCATTCAGGGAATAATCCAATAAATGATATTAAATATATTAAAAATAAATTAACTTGAGATAATTTACGATATAATAAAATTTTCAAGATGAAAATGAAATTATATTGACATATTGATGTTTTTTTCAAATTTTTATTTCTTTAATATGTTTGTAAATTCAAAGTAACTAATAATGTCAAAGTTGACAATAATGATATTTTATAAAAACTATATTTTATTAAATGAGTTAACCAAATATTAAATAATGAAAAATTTTATATTATATGATATTGAATTTAATATAATTATCATTTATGGGCTATTTAGAAGAATTTTTCTCTAGAATAATTTTCTTATATTTTAATATTTTTATAAATTCCAATAGTGCAACTCACCTCAATAATGCAAGGGAACATCCTCCACAATTCCTTAAAATTACTCAATCCTTTTATCAAGACCATACCCTATAATATTCCATTATAAAATTCATTAGAACCATTTTTTAGTTTTTGTTATTCTAAAAAACCAACCAAATATCCCTTAGGAGGAGATATAGGGGAGTTGTCTAAAAGAGGATGTAATGTTCCTTAACCAATCACTTTCTTTCTTACTCTTCTTTTACTAACTATAAATAAGATATATTATTTATAAAATAATTACTTTATTATACTAGATAATCAAAAATATTATTATTTTTATAAAACCACTATTATCATCCCTATTTTCATCAAATGGGACGTGAAAGTATCGCTTGTGCGTACGAACAAATTACCATATCCATGTAGAGATAAAATTATTTTTCCATCACCATGATTCATGGATAAAAAATATTATCATATTAACATTTATATACCATATTTATTAAAGAGTTATTATTATGTAATGTAAACATCACATATACCTTTTTCCCATCTAAACTATTTGAAAATGAAAACATCACTTGTGAATAGTTGTGGACTACCACCTCCACGAGGTGATGTGATTCGTTTTTCATTTATACCTTATTTGGATGGTAAGTAGGATCAATTTGATTAATATATTTGATATAAATTATTTTCTAAATTTTATTCTAAGGTTAAATTATAATTTACCTTAGATTCATTTTATTACTTGAAAAAATCAACAATGTTTTTGAGTACGTACAACCTATAGTCACCATAAATGGTGTAATTCAATTTTATATCCCTATATTTTGTAAATGACTCAAAATTTGTATATATAATTAACATATATGATATTTATATCATGATTGATATTCTGGAAATGATGGAACCATGATCAATGTACAAGGACCAAAACTACTAAACCAAAATATAGGTGATAAAAAAGTTGATTTCAATAAGAATTGGGTTTTTTTATAAAGAAATGATTACAAACATGAAACAAAATTATATAAGTAAATATTATATGGTATGATAAATAAATTATTATGGTTCAGTAATAGATTTATAATTTATCTATATTTATTATACAAGATATTCCAATTTGTATGAAGGATGTCGGACCCAAGATAATAGATTTTCTTCTCACTTTTATTTTTATGGTATGCATTACATAATCACAACGTTTCCATTTGTGTGTGGTATATAATTCCCATGAATAACTTTTTGGATTCATATTATTATTTTTATAATTATTTACATATCCATATATATTTATTTATTTAATGAGGATTATGATTCAACAGTTACCTATGATGTATGGGTTTATTTCAAAATCTCATCATTATCTAGGATTGTTTATTTTTAAGTCTCCACAAGGTAATATTTAAATTACAAGTCCATATTTTATAAAAATGATTTCAAAAAGTTTATTTACTGTTGTCTTAAATTTTATTTATATCATTTTCACCCTTGTTTTACTATTTATACAATGTTTGTAACAAAATCTTTTATCATTTTTTAAACATGGTTCTTTGTGACATTTCTGACAAAAATTTTGAGGGAATGTTTTTTTAATTATTAATATTGAGAATCATTCTCATTCATTATGAAACATAAATTAATTTAATAATACCTTTAAATTTTATTACTTCTTTTAAATAAAGTGTTTTTATCTATATATGATTAGTTTTTTAAAAAGGATAATTGGTTTTTAAAAAACTTATTTTCCTCCAGAAGTATTCCAAGTGATCTTTCAAAATAATTTTCCATCAATGAGATAATCCATGAATGTTACTTATAAATTAATGGGGATATGGTTCAATGGTAACATAATTATTCTATCTTTATATGGTTAATATTTAAAGTGAAAATTTGAAATTTTTATGGAACCCATTTCTATTACATGGGTTATAATATGATGAAATGATTATGATACAAACTTATTTTCATGGGATCTGATTTGATGGATGATTTATGATCCTATGGAACACATAAAAATGGTTTACATTTTGTTTTAGTTGGTACATGTATCTCCCTCCAACTTATCATGTAAATTATTATATCTAATTTGATAGTTTTAGTAAACTATTCGATTTTCTTGATCCATTTGGAAAACATATCGATGTTATTTAACTCTTATGGGAAAGAAGTTGATGTACATGATAGATTTTGGGAAATATTTATTTATTCTTGATCCAATGTTCATGGTTTTTAACCATTAAATATGAAATAGTGATTTTAATTATGATAACGCAATATACATTTATGACACGAACATATGGTTCATGATTGAGTTATGATGATTTATCATTTTTATGATTATTCTCCTTGGAAATGATATGGTTTTGTTCAGAAACTTATGTTATTGACATTTTTTATATTAGGTATTAAATTTTTATGTTATGGTCATGATCTTATACCCTAATAATTATCTTATTCTTTCATTTGATCATCGACTGATATCTCCCATTGTTACACTTACTGAGTATCTGAACTCACCATTTCTTATGTTTCGTTTTACCAGGTCATAAAGGATGATTATAAATGATTTTTGTTAAGAAAAAATTCATATTTGTGAAATTTTATAGGATATTATGTATACAAAACAAGGAATATGAGAATATGGTTATAGTGGGAAATGATTTTGATGAACCAATTTATTATGAACCAAAGTTGTTAAGAGTTTTTATAAATTCTAAAAAACCTTAATCCTAAAAGTTCACTAGGTATGTAAGTTATACAATATTTCCATTTGATGTTTTATGTTTTTTTTGGAATAATTGTGTCACATTTATCAATATGAAATATAGAAATGAAATTTTTATTCGTTTATCCTTGAATGTGGTAGTGTGGGTCTTAGGACATTATGATGACAAAGATTTTTTTGTGTAAACCATTAATAATTAGTACTCGGTCTATTTTTTAATTGGTTTTTTATATCATCCACTATTTTGGTATATCATCATTATACTTCAACTTTGTATCTTTTTATTAGTATTACGCATTGTCTTAGTTTTATTAGAGGGCATTGTCTCCCCACAAACACACCATAGGACCTCACTCCTAATAAGCGTCACCTGGTATATTGGGAGTAGTGATTAAGGCCATGTTGATTATAGAGTTTAGTTAATTAGGATTGAACATAATATTAACCTAAAAAAGTGGTATTAGAGAACATGTACATGTCTAATTTTTTGGGAGTGGTTAGATTAGACATTAGGAAATGTTCGGTTTTAGTAATTTTCATGTGTCTCAGAGTAACTAGCCCACATACACAGAAAATCCAAAATTCCCTAGGATATGATTTGATGTTCTAGACGTCTCCAATTATAGATGTAATTATTTCACCATTTAATGTAACACATGATTTGTGGTGTTAATTATCATTATGTATTTTACCTTTATACTTGGCCTAATAAGGCATGTAATTATTGTTTAATTTATCAGGGTAGGCACTTGAAGATTAACATGTCATGCGTAATATATTCCATGTATATTTTACTACATTAAATACTTTTAGCATGAGTAATGATTTGAATTATATGTATTTTTTCTGAAAAATGTTTATCTGGGGTGAATGAAATCAATAATTGTGTTAATTAATGTGTTTTCATCAACCAAAATGGTTTTTTCCATATATCATTTTGGGGGAACCTCAATTAGCTAATTATAGTGAATTTAATCCATGGAATATTGGTCTCATGAGTGGAACCATAGATTGTTACAATTACATTGATACCAATATAAATTTAAAGAGTGTTTCTACCTCTAAAAAGTGATAATGGTGATCCATCTAATTAAATCATCCATGATCTCTCTATGTATTTATATATAATACTATTTGAATCTTATAAAGCATCAGATTTTATAAATTTGGAAAGGATGATAAATAGTATAGAAACATGATATATATATATATATATTGATATACATATACATATATATTCAATTATTAGATAATAAGTTCTAAATTTTAATAGAATTAGTTATTGTCAAATGGGGATTCCTATTACAACTTGAAAAGAATTTATCTCTATAAAAATTTATTTTAATTTCATATACCAAAACCACAATTATTAAAACAGTGAATTTCACCAATATCCTTACAAAAAACATTGTGTAGTAGGGATAGTATCTTATGGGTAGAAAGCCATTATGCTAAAATTTAAATTTGAGAAATTTTAATTATTTGTTTTTGAGTTCTGAGGTGTTCTCATAGTAATTATGGAGACATTATTCAATGATAGATCATAGTACAACATTAGGAGAGTGAAACATACCTTTCTCTGAATGTAGTGGTACGTAAAAACCAATTAATTCCACATGTGGCCCCTAATATTATACCTGAAATGGTCACTGATTCCCAATTTGAAAAGGGTTTTTCTATAGATTATGAACACCATATAGGGAGCCCCAAAACCTGACCCAATTATGGTAGAGCTAAGGGAAAATTATATTAGTATCATCCACAAAATTTATTGGGGGTAGGTGGTCTACAAGATATATAGAAATGGATAGATACCATGATCTCCATATTTGAGCATCTAGAGATGTATCCAAATAGGACGATCAATATCACCAATTACATGATTTGTAGTTTTTCAAAGAAATGGTGGTATGATATTAATCTAAAGATAATTATAAAGATATGGTACAGAGAGATTTATATAAACCCTTCTATGAAACTTTATATCCAGATACACTATGGGATGATCAGTCCAGGGGGTTTATACACTTTGAGAAAGGATCCATATCAGTTATATATTATTCCAACCACTTTGCTGAGATTTAGAACTTATCACTTTATTTAAATGGTGATATAATTTTGAGAGTTAGATTAATTATGTATTGTCTCAAATATAACATCTGATTTCAGGTAAAAATATTTCTTTCTGACTATTGTTACTAGGATCGTTAACCTGTCCCTGATCACTGAGCACAATTTGAGGGAAGATGGTGGTACTTGTCTTAGTGGTTTAGCACCATGGTAGGAAATAAGTTTATCTAGGGGTAGGAAACATCATACAGAGAGTTATAGATAAACAATTGGAAACCATAGTATCCACACGGATAGATTTTTGTTATTCCTTTAATATGGATGACTAAGTCACATAAAGCCTCAGTGCAACTGACACCCAATTGAATGTTGAGTCTGCAGTATAATGGGACATCTTTAGAGGATTTTCCTAATTTTTTTTAAAAAGGTGAGGCGCAAAGGCCTATTTATTAAATACCGAAAATATCTAGCAGAGGAAACAACATAAAAACCAGGACAAAGGTCCTTAACCCGTTCTAGAGTGGGTAATCATACTATGATGAGGAAGTCTTCCACCCCTAACACGAGTATGTCTTCCCCTCCTCCCAGTCTTTTCTAGCATCCATGAACCATTTCCATCATCCCAAGACACCTAATCAGCATCAATCGTCATGATTTTAGGCCCAGAAACCTCATTTTTCATAGATAAATCATCATCACTGGTGTTGGAGGTGAGCATATCAAACGAGTTAGAGATACTATCATTACCTTTTACCTTTATAGGCTGAGAGGGGGGACTTAGGAATGGAATAGGTCCTGCTATTGAGTTGTGTTTCTCATTCCACTTCATATCCTGATCAACATAGTCCTATGCAGCATCCGCTTTCTTGTGGTCAGCCGAATTCTGCTTGAGATCAGGCTTTGAATCAGTTTGCATTTTATGGAAACCTAACAAGGAGGCTGGGAAGTCCTGGTATGAACTTCATAGGGTCTATAGAGTAGGCCATCTGAATCCAGTGTGTCGGGCACCATCACAAGCTTAGAGGTAGAGGTGGGAGTCCTTCCAACATTAGCGTTGGATTTTCCAGTCAAGTACAACGCCTCTTCAGCAGTGATCTGTGCAGTATTGGATTTTCTAGCCCTATCCAGCGCCTGTTCAGCAGCGATCTGTACATTAACCACTTTATTTTTAAAGGCACCTGAGCTCTGGTTGGAGGATTCCTACCTTGGCATGGGCTATGTAGCATTGTGCCTTCCAGATGGCGGCATATGTGGGTCTTTCACACTAAAAAACTGTGTTTTTTTAGGTGCAGTAATCGCATTGTCCATACCATTATTGGTGGGACTTATCCTAGCATAGGAATTATCCACCATAGAATTAGCTATTGTGCGGGTGACAGGGGGTGCCAACCCAGTGAAAGGGTCAAGAGAATTGGGACTTGTGACAACTTTGTTGCCTTTGGAGTGGTAGGAGGAGACCATCGCATTTCCAGGAGAGTCCCTTCCTTGCTCTTTACTTATGTAAACACTTTTATTCTTGACCTTCATTGAATTTTCGGCTTCTAGAACAATCTTCCCTTTTCTGAATTTTGAAGCATGAATCTCCTATCTAATTTCAGCATCATCCATTGTTTTTGCTGAGATATCTTTCTCTAATTGCCTATCATTTACGTCTGATTCATTTTTGACTTCATCCATGTCCTTGACTAGTGCATCTTTGAAAGAGAGACCCACTTCAGTTGGGTTATTTTCATCATTTAAATCAGCCCAGATGACATTGCTCCTTCCAATCTGAGAAGAAACATGTCCGGGGTTTTTACCACCACTCCTGAATTGCTGCTCAGATTGAATCTTCACATCCTGGACATTTTTAGAGGTTAATAATCTGCTCAATGACTTCTGAGGAATCTCATTCATATCTTGCTTCGTAGATTGCACAGTAGTCTGTTGGGATGGTTTGCAGCTCTCCTTCCTTCTGTAGTGAGTCTCCTCATGCCCTTTTAGCATGAATCTAGTACTAATAATGTTTGAATGACAGATGGACCTAGAGTGTCCAATAATACAACACACATCACAATACATAGGCATTTTTTCATAAACAATACTTAAATTGATTTCATCTTGAGAGGTGGATAGTACCACCTTATCAATCAGAGAAGAACCTAGATCGATTTAAACTAAGATTCTAGAAAAGTTTCCATAACTAGTTTTTTTAGTAGCCAAATCCATTCGGATTGGAATTCCTATCACAGAAGTAATGTCATATATGATTTCAGAATTCCACAATACCCAATTTAAGCCATAAATCCTAATCCATACTTGAGAAAAGGTATCTTTAAAATCATAGAGACTAAAATTCAGATTCCATTCATAATTCCTAAGAGTTCCAGGCTTATGATTGACATACCCAAAACTCCAAGCTCTTCCCTTCAAGTCAGCAGAGGGAAATTGCAAGTGGTAAAAGCCTCTCCTAAGAGAAATGCACTTGAATTAATTAAAGCCCCAAATAGAAGCTAAACGAGCAAAAAGATCAGAAATTTTCCAAGGTTTTATACCTTTAGATAACATGATTCTAGAGATAAAAGAATTCTTTCAAAGCCATAACCGTTGCAAAATTTCTCCATCCGAAGATAAGACATGCGTTGTATTGACCTTTTTGATGATGCGTTGAGGAATTCGGTTTTCTGGGAAAACAATGGATCCTGTAGGAATTCCCGAGTATGAGAAGTCGCCTAACCGCTCTTCAAGTTTCTGTACTTTCCTCGTGACATTCGAAATCTACGAGGCATATTAGATGAAAAGGCTAAAGAGGTGGACTAGGTTTAGGGGGATAGACTCAGTATATGAAGTACCAGATGAGTGGACCCACTCTTGGTATATGTATTATTTCCTATAATGTATTATTAAGGTATATATCTAACTATCGTATAAGTTACTATTTTTGTATCCTCTACTTTAGTGCTTCCACTATGAAAATTACCTCACATTATTTAATCTTAGTGATAATTTTGGAAAGTCTTATGCTAAGAAAGTTTATTTTTGTGGCATGATAATGGTAGATTCAACATATTGAATTTGATTATAGAGTTTTTTTCTAGTGCAGGGAGTTCCCCTTGAGATAGGTGGGTATTGTTTCTTATAGACCCTCTTTGTCCCTCGGATGATAGGATTTGAAATCATACATGGGGAAGATTAGATGGTTTCATATCATTATTATATCGAGTGCTATCACCAAAGGGTATCATTCACATCACTAGGGAATGATGTTTATATTCACAATGGTGAATGGGATGTCTAGGAATGTTGAGTTGGACCTGAGCATTATGGGATGGGAAGAGTGACTACCGAGATGTGTAGTCTCTATATGGTTGATCAGGGAATGCATCAGGTTGATTTGCATCATATAGTTGGATATTTTAGTGAAATCAACCCTGAATACTTTTTAGGAAAACCTCTTGAGAGATTGGTGAAGTTCATTGTTCATCTCATTTAAGGAGCATCACTTGTAACCCTTCATTCTTATAAGACAAATACTACATAGTTTTTTGGCACTCAAGAGATAGCTAGAAAATCTGGATGATAAGAGTGTTATATGGACCAATAACTCCCCTTATGGTTCAAATTTCGTTTTTTCCTTGAATATTGATGGTAAAATTAGTTTTTTGGATTATTGGAGGTTGAAGCAACTGATAGTGAAAAACGATATCATTTACCTCATATAGGATACATATTCAAAAATCTCTGAGGAGATAAGGTTTTCTAAAAGATTGAATTATGGTCCAGCTACATTACAGTCTAATTTAGGAATTCATACATACCTCATAAAAAATATCTTTCTTGGTTTGTACTTTATTAGTATCTAGTTACCCTATATTGTTTGATGAACGCACCCACTATTTTCACGGATCAAATGTATCAAATTTTCTACCAGTACCTTGATTAATTTATGTTAGTCTTCATGAAGTCCATCTTGGTACATTATCATACTTTACATGACCATTCCTACCATCTTCTAATTGTACTGAACACAATGAGAGAGCAGCATCTATATGTTAAGTTCATCAAAACCAACTTTTGGATCGCTAAGGATCAATTCCAATGTCACATTATCTCAGTGGATAAAATATATATTGAAATATAGAAGGTGATAGTGGTTTTTTATGGGGAGCATCCCATGAATGTTTTTTGATAAATAAACCTCAATGGGGTTATATATAAATTATAGATTATTTATTTAGGAATTTTGACACCTTAAAAATCGCTTAGGGGTTTGACTGAAAAGGGTGAAAATTTTTTATAGCCATAATCCAACAAAAGATCCTTTCTAAATTTGATGGGATGATTGACTATGGGGTAGATCAATGTTCTTCCTAAGCAAGATAAAATCTATAAATCGTAGTATAATTCTTTAGGCATCTTAATGGGGATCATTATGATGCAAGATAATTGATTCTCTATATATAGGTCTTTATAGTTGAGGCCACAAGAATGGAATTACCTGATGCATGATCTTGATCCAGTAGTTATTGTTCATTACTTGTTTTCATAGAGGAATTACATGATGGTAGAGTGTTTTTTGGTGTATATTGACCACAAAATCATAAAATAAATCACTATAAAATGTGGAATAAATATCATATAGAATATAGTGGATGAATACCTATAGTCCTTTAATTTGGATCATGCCTATTTACATTAGAAGTTAAATGTTGTTACTGATGCTTTTAGCTGGAGAAATCAGACCCAGACAGTTTTGAATGACATTAGTCAGTAAAAACTGATGGTATTGTCTTCTGAGATGAACTTATTGGTCCATGAGAATCATTGCAATCCAATACATAAAACTTTAAAAGTCAACTCCTAAAATTTATATAGATAGAATATGAGAAAACTATTAAACCCCAATGTATTAGTCCTAAGGGAGGGTGTTTTAGGAGAGGACACTCCATAGGATCGGATCATTGATAGGGTTGAGGTAGTACATATTTGTGGATGTTTGTGGTTCCTTGAGATGTGTTAGAGGAATTTATGTGAGAATATCAAACTTATATATGTTTAGTATACTCCAATCTAGCGAAGATGTACCATGACTTATTTCACCAGTAATAGTGGATAGTGATGAAAATAGAGATTGATGGATTTCACAAGAGCTATTCAAAGAATCACTCTGGGGTCTTGGTTAACAAGTATCACCACCGTGATCTCATATCATATTCTATCTCCTAGGTGTCCTCCTAAACATTCCCATGTTGACACTACACTCGAACTAGAGGTATAATCCTTCTTTGTAGATACTTATCACTGCAAACCACAATACATTTCACATACTCATTAAAGGACGTATCAACATAATTATTTACATCCTTGACTTATATCTAATGATATATTTTGGGATAACATATCCAAGTAAATGATACATAGAACACTTCATTCTAGGAAATGTAGCATTGTTCAAGGTAAAATTGGTATGCCACTAGACTGATCCTCTCCACTATATCAAACAAACTAACTAACCTAGGTTGTTTATTTCCATATTTCCTAATATGGAATTTACCTATCCTATAAAACACCCAAAGGAAACAACAATTCCCAACTATTAACTCTATAGTTCATCTTTGATGGTCAGCGTATGTTTTATGTCCACTCTGTGTTGTCACCAACCACTACTAGAGCAACTAAACCAACTCAGACATCTCTAACATGATACTATGACTAACAAACACTGACTCACCTACCTCCCAAAAAATGTGGAATGAATAATGGACTTATATACAAATACTAAAGGGGTTCCATTTATAGTGATGTCTTCAAGCTATTATTATATTCAAACTCTATGAGTTTCATATTTTTCTCCCATGAACTAATGAAATCCAAAACACAAGATCATAACATATCCAATAGAGCGTAAATATTTCAATCACACTGAATATCAGTTTGAGGATGATAGGACTTACTTAGTGGTAATTTTTATCCTAGTGCCTTTTGAAGACAATTTCGGAACCGTGATATGAAATGAGGATATCTATGAGAAAAGATACCCCTTGGAAAATCATTCAACTTAACTACCTCACACACATAAATACTACCAAGATCAACAACTATGAATGTATTCCTAACAAGTAATAAGTGTTCGTACATTTTTAGTTGATGCACAATAACCCACACATAATCATTCTTATGACCTTTCTTGGGTAATCCTATTAAAAAATTCATAGGGAAATCATCCCATTTCCACTAAGGAATGGGTAAAAGCAACAACAACCTAGCCAACCTAAGATTCTATAATTTCACCAAATTATAAATGAAATATGTATCCCTAAAATCTCCAACAACATTCTTCATTCATGACCACAAATACTCTCTCGGTAGATCATGATTCATGTTTGTCAATCCAGGATGCACCACCCATCTAGAAGCATGAAACTCTGCCAACATCTCCTCATGAAAGCACAATGTAACCCATAATAGGCCACAAAAGGGAATGATGTATCTTCTACCAAGAGAAAATCCTATTAGTGGATCCCACCTTATATTATGTCTCTCAAATAAACCTTACTATATCAAAAAACTACTCTATCATGATTCAATCTATAAGGACTAATATAACAGATGTTGAAGCCAGAGCTACTTATACCTACGACTCATGAACATATAGATGAATGATTGAAATGGAAAAAATTATCTACCACTCTTCACAAGACTCATAACATTGATCCATATGTGCATTCTGGATCAAATCATTAGAAATAATGTAACCCTTTCTCGGTGTATAAGCCAACTAAATGTCAAAAGACTCAAGATATCCAACCCACATAATTTTAAAAAGATTTCGTACCAATTGAGGAAATATGTACCTGAGGCTCTTAGGGTCTATTTGTACTACAAACCACTTGGACATAAGATAATATATCTAGAATCTCAATACATGTACCACCCCATCCAAATATGGATCTTGATTAGAATAATTCTTCTAATGGGGTCTTAGATTTCTGGAGCCATAAGCAACAAATTGGTCCTCCTGTGTTAGAACTGGTCCATGTAAAAAATCGAATCCCTTATAGTATATGGTATAGTCCTTTCCCAGGATAGGAAAAGTGAGAATTAATGCTTTGGATAGCCTTCCTTACAGGTTCAAAAAATATATCTTGTAAGAATATAAATAAAAAACCTCCACCAATTTCTTGTCGGCCAGGACAATGGAGCATCCGGATTGGAGATGTCCTAGATGATGGATTGCTAATAACCTTTTAACCCCAGAGGACACATAATCATGAAGAAATACTGGGGTCTCTGCTGAGATACAATGACTGAAAACTTATATGAATCCACATACACTCTACCCTTCGAGATAAAATGGCCCAAGAACTTCAATTTATCAATCTATAAACATCATTCGGATATCTTAGTATAAAGCTAATGATATCTTTGTGTAATCACAACAATGTAAATATATTAGTAATGAGCATTTTTTAATTTAGTATTACTCTAATATTTCATAGAAAAAACATCCACAAACTGACCCAAGAAAGGATAAACATCCTAATTCATAAATTCCATGAATAATGCGGGTTCATTTTTCAAACTGAAAGGCATCACTACAAACTCTAATAATCCTTACCTACTCCAAAAAGAATATCAAGGTATGTATCATGGTATCAATGTCAATTGATGGTACCTTGACCTTAAGTTGATCTTGGAGAATATCTTGGAACCTTTCAACTGATTAAAGAGATCACCAATATGTGGATGGGGATTCCAGTTCTTGGTCATCAATTGGTTCAGTCTCTAATAATCCAAACAAAAGCACAATATACAATGCGCCTTCTTAGAAAAAAGAACTCGATAATCCCCATGGATATGTACTAGGATATATGAATCCCTAAAATTACAGATATTCCATCTAAACTCTCAAATCATATTTCTACGCTCGTTCCAACCTATAAGGTGTGATTGAAATCGGATCTACACATGGAATATAGTGACCACATCAATTTACACATATCATTACACTATTTTAAGCACCAAATAAAAGCCACGAATCGTAAAATCTGGTGTCTTGGAAGACTACTTACATAAAACTGAAACCATTGAACTAAATAAAACATATATTTATTTAATATTAATAAAGAACTCCTAACTTCAATGGTTCTCATACATATTCATAGGATAACACGGGGAAATCATAAATAAAGGGATGAGATAAAAAGTTCAGTAAGGTAATAAACATATGAATAATGATTTGGAAAAGGGGTTAGAAGGCATGACATAATGATATTAAAAGGCATGGAATATATGGAATAATAACACATAAATATGAGCTCATATAAACATGGATTAATAATAATGTAGAAGAAACATAAAACACAAATTTCTCACAATTTAAGGATCATTGCACGTGGTGGAGCACAAGTCAAGGATAACCACCTAGAATGTTGCATATAGTAGCACGAGTCAAGGCTAATCGCCCAGACTGATTCACATAACGTCTCATGAGACTCAAAATTAACCAATTAATTAGAGATATATCTAGGAGAACTCATCTTAACATGTTCATTAATATGTTTTCCTTATAAATACTCATACACAATCAATTATATATAAACATAAGGTTACCCATGGAATTAAATGGGTATCATTATCATGTCAAAAATTGTAATAAATGAGTGTATCATACAAGTGTCCCTAAAAGAAAATAATTAAAACCTACATTATAATTAATAATGTAAAATAGTCATATATCATGGTAAGGGATTTCAAATTGAATTGAAAACATGTAAGGAGAGTATATATGAATGTTTAGAACTAAAACATTTTTGTGTGGTTTTAAGGAAAATACTAAATAGAATTTAAAATAGAAAAAGAAATAATATTTAATATAAACCATAAGTGAACAAATAATATTTTAATAATAAAAATACTGAGGTTATAAAAACAATGGTGGCTAAAAAAAAATGGAAGTGTGCACCTGGAATTGGGAAATAATTTTGGAAGTTCCCTTAAAAGGGGTTTTCTAGAAGTATCGAGGAGGGAACCCACTTAAAAAGATTTATATTCCTGAAAAAAATTAATGAATGGACCTTGATACATGAGTTTGGAGAATTTTAAAATCATTTATAATATTTAAATAAAAATAAAAGTTAACTACATTTTAGTAAAATGAAATATAGAGAAACCCAAACAAATATTGGAAGTTTGTGTAGAATCCCTTAAGTTAAGTATGATGGTGTCCTTCACATGATCTTAATGTCCTGGGTAACCAAATTAAATTCATTAATTAATTTTTACATAACCTATTAAACATTTAATATATTCTTTATAACCTTTTTTTGTTCATTCATGGCCTTTTTTATGGGTTAAGAGGATCAATTTTATTGTTTGGGAGCATTGGATTCCTTGGTTTTTATAATTGGTTTACTTATATATATGTAATGATAAACATGTAACATGAGAATGGTTGTATATAATTTAAGTTGTAACTTATTAGTTAACATTAATTATATTACATGTTAATAAAATTCATTTTGTTATTGGAGTGAATAGGAATCATTATATTAAACATTAATGAATCCCGTTTTGGTTAATTGGTGGGTTTTTATCACAACAAACTCATTTGGCATTATAAATTAATATAATGTGAAAAAAATAATCAAGTACCTTACATAAGAGATAATATATATATTATATTCAATTTCAACATAAAAATGGTTTCATGTCTAGAATTAATGATTGTAAAATAAATTGAAAACTCATCATCGTCGAATGTGATGAATTAACACATCATGGATGGTGTTTTCATTTCTAGTATAAAATTAGGGGAAAGGAGTGATGATATTGAATAATAACATTATCATAACAAAATTACAATACATTTAAGATACCCATGTTATCATAACATTTGGATTAATGGAGGTGAAGAATAAAATAAAAACAAAGGAACTTGAATGAAAATAAATGAAATGAAAAGAGGAATTTACTTATTGAATATCTCTTCCTTGAGAACCACTATAAGGGTGAGTATTTATTATTTTGAAGAGACCAAGGGGTGATAGAAATGGGAAATGGTCATAGGGAGATATTTGATAAGAATTTTGGCAAGTTACAAGGCTTTAGAGGTGTGAGGAGAGGAAGTAAAAGGAGAGGTATTTATAGTGGAAGAGAGGAGAGTTTTCTAAATATTTTATTCATTTTTTTTATTTTTCTCAAAAAAAGAAATAGTAATGATTTTTGGTGAACAAAAATATCCATATGTGCATTTGATATATAACCGAAGATGATTAACACAGAAAAATATCATCCATGTCTCAATAAATCAGGTATTTATATTATTCGGTAAATTATTTTATTTTACTATTCACCAAAAAATAGAGTATTTCAGAAAAATCCCAAAAATTCACCAAAAACATTTATAAATTTGTAGAATTAAAAAATGAACTCCATTTTATAAAAATATATTTTTATATATGAGAAAATTAATTTTTAATTAAAATCATAATTTACTTCAAAAATACAAATTTTAAAATTAAAACTAATTTTCGAACACTTTGAAAAATTAATTAATGTCTCTTAAAATTATCTTATAATAATATGTAATAAAAAATACTTATTCATGAATAAATTTTATGAAAAAAATATCTTTTGATTTTTTAAATAAATCAGTTTTTTTATTAAATATATATGACGCACAAAAATACTGACACATAATCAATAATTTTTAAAAATATTTATATACTTGTACTATTATATAATTATGACATATTTCCACTTATAAGATAGATAATTTTATTTATACTTTAATTCTTGAGGTCATTAATATTTTTTCTTGTTTACTATTAATAATGGTCACGTCACTATTCCAAAGGTCAAGTAACTATTCCTTAAGTATATGTTCCTTAACTTCTAGAGATTCCTTTTGTTTCACTCATTATTCATTTATAAAGTTTTTATTGTGTAATAAATGTAATATTATATGATTATACTGTAAACATAATTATAATAGTGTAATTTCATTGATAAAACATTGGGTGATTACACTCTTCCCCCATTATGATATTTTGCCCATGAAATTTTATTTAACATTATAAGAATTAAATAGGTGTGGGTAATTTTCCTTCATTTCCCCCTCCAATTCCCATGTTTCCTCTTCATACTCATGGTTCTGCCATATTACATTGACCAGGTGAGTTGTCTTGTGACATGGATCTTTATCTCTATGATTCAAGATCTTCAATAAATACTCCTCATAAGAAAGATCATTCACTAAATGCACCACCTCTGAAGATGGTATATATGATGGATTAGGTATGTACATCCTTAAGAGGGATACATGGAAGACATTGGGTTCATTAGATATTGTTGACGCTCCATTCCGTCACAGAGTCTAAGGAATGAAAAAGGGGAATACCTTAAGCACAATGACAGTCATCCTTTGAAGAACATCAAAAATTGACAAAGGCATGAACAAAGAACTCTTTAAGCATGGTTCGCGCAAGTTTTCTTATGGTCGCACATGTATAATGGCACGCCACATATGGGTCGCACAGGTCACTTCGGCACCCTATTCTTTTTTTTTTCAAGGTCCTAAGATGGCCTATAAATAACCCATATAGGCCCCCATTTCGAGGACGAAAAATCCAAAACTCAGATTTAAGCTCTGGTCTCCCAAGTCTCCATCTGAAGTCTTCCGAACACTTCTAAGGTAAATCATTACCTAGAATGGAAGCTATTAAGAGGAAAATAAGGCCTAAGTATTAGAACTCATCAATACTTCAGCGCCTAGGTGATTATCCGTTAAGATAAGTGATTATACTTGCGCACCGCCTTTCCCTCTCAAGGAAACTTGCTTGCCACCCATCTGAAAGCCTCTAGGGATGATACTAAGGGCTCCAATACAAAGTCTCCCATGTATCACTTCACAGGTTCTTATTCTCCCAAGTGAACTCATGTCTCACAAGTATACTTGCGCGACCAAGAATTGCACGCCCAAACAGGACTTACAAGCATCCCTCTTTTTGGGTGACCCTCCTTTCAATTCACTTCCTTTCATCAAATCCACCTTTCCTCTTCAAGATCTTGCCTTCAAAACCCTCTTCAAATCCACTTATGTAATGGTTCCATTGTTGTCTTCCATATCTAAAATGAATTATGTGTAACATTTCTCTAAACCTTATGATTTTTATAACTTTATATCACTACGGTTAGAGGTTCCCTTCATTCAACCTCATCCCTTATGATGAGAGAATATTTGATTTGGGCATCCTTCTCAAGAGTAAGCCTCAATCATAAGTCAAATCCCCCTTAATTGGGGCATCCACATTAGGAGTAAGCCCGAAATTAAGAATCTAAATCTCCATAAAGCACAAATACCATTATGGACCCTGTTAATGGGCATCCTCCATAGGAGTGAGCCCCAATTCCCCTTTAATCTGGGCCTCCTTATCAGGAATAAGTCCCCAGTTACAAGTCGCCTTAAATTGGGCCTCCTTCTCAGAAGTGAGTCCCAATTATAATTCCCTTTAACTTTGGGCCTCCTTCTTAGGAATAAGCCTCATTCATAAGTCCCCCCTAATTTGGGCATTATCCTAAAGAGTAAGACCCATGTTAGAGTGTCCAAATATCCATAAAGCACAAATATCTTTATGGACCTTGCTCCTGGGTTTCTTTCCTGAACTAAGTCTTGATCTTTATTTAATTGTGCAGTTACACATACATAAGCCCCATATCATTCCTTGTGACTACATCTTTCATGGCACAAATCGTCATGTTTACCAATACCTCTTGTTTCTTAGACCGAGCATGACTCAAGCGAGCATAGAGTGTAAAAGTGACCACGACACATCTATTTGGGACATTAATAATACGTAATCCCCACATTTCTTAATCGAACTATGTGGACTTTGATCTCTACCATAAAATTAGAGTACGTAGGAAGCCATTCTATGGTTCAATCCCATCACCCATTAATTCTCATCCATCTCATATGACGTTAAACTATATCTTAATTCCTGAACTACGTGGGTTCTGTTTCCTATTTAACATGGATACGTAGGTAGCCCATCTGTGGGTACGATCCCAAATATGAATTAATCCATGTCCTTATAAATGAAAATAAACTTCAAGTGCCCCACTGAGTGGCTTTAAAACTAGTATAATCATCATAATGGCCAACAAATTTCAATATAATGTGTTAAAGGATACCATTGACTAATAATCTCTAATAAATACAGATGATTATCTATCGATGAATAACCTCAAATACATATAAAATATTCTCTAAATCTCATACATATCAATCATTGATTGTCAGATCTAAATAAAAACTCATTTTTATACTTGGTGAATTAATAAGGATTCATGAACATAACTTAAATCTATGAGAGAGTCTCCTAGTAGGAAATAATTCACCCCAAAAATGCGTGATGAGCCTGACCTCCCATCCTCTCGACCAATGAAAATTCTTAAGCCTCATCGATCCACAACTTATGAACACCTACCTTTGGAAAGTATGTCCAAATGGATATATAATCATTGGATGTTTCCGGTTCTGTGAATAAACCCTTTAGAAAGCGATTGGAAAAGTTTGAACCTTAAACAAAAAAGGTCATCCCCATTTCCAGAAGAAACAAAAATGGTGAACCCTACGTGAATCCTTAACCAAGGTAAATGATGTTTTTCTTATTTGTTAGGCCCCTATTTAACTTAATGTGAGGGCCAGCAAAGGAATCAATAACATATGTGCTCATCCAAAAGATGTAGTCTGGAAAAACTTATCCTGATTATGTCTGTTATATCAAACAGACACTCTTTTCCAATATCTCTCTACATTATAAGAAATGGATTCTTTAAAATTCACACATGTGAATGCCTCGATTGCTACTCCTGCTGGATCCTCATCTTCTCTGAGGACGAAATCACCTACTCAGCGTCTGTAATGTTGGGTCTAAAATGTATTGGTTAAGGAATACCATCAAAACGGTACCATTTCGACTCTGGAGGTTTCCTGACAATCCCCCCAAGTTAACAATTCACCCTGGTTATCAGGACAGTGATGACCAGTGGTCAAGAAGCAGATGGATCTAACCACATTCTCCAACCGTTTTGGGTCGTTATCCCCAGAATGCAATAACAAGTCGCTCTCATATTACAGATTGGTGAATGAAGAGGTCACTCAAGGCCTCGGTTCAAGAAGGAAGGAGTCCTTTCGGAGGGCTCCCATCAACAATCGTCACCAGACTCGTGCGGTAGTGCACCCTCAACATGGTGAGGGTATCACCTCTAGGGGTTCGGATCTGGTCCCTCATACCCGAGCACATAAGACAAACTGCCAGAGGCGAAAATCATCCAATAGGGAGAAGGTTCTTAATTCTACCCCCTCCGTAGAAGACCATCAAGCCAACATGATGGCAGACAACGAGCGGGCATATACACCCGTCCGTCCTTAAATTACTGCCCAGCATACTCGTCTAGCAGTAACACGCCAATCCCGCCCGACAATTCCGACAGAGTATTATAGATAGGCCTATACACCTGTTTATAATTCATCAACCAGTCAGCAGACTCATCTAACTGCACCTAAAGAAGCTCACCAATTTAATATGGTGGCAACTGATAAGTAGGGACATATATCTATTTACAATCAACAATTCTGTCAGCAGTCTCATCTGCCAGTATTGAAGAAAATTCATCAACCATAGTTGATGAAGAATAAACAGAAGGCACATACACCTCCAATGTTCATCAGGCTAACCAACAGTCTCTTTGGTAGCACCCGGAGAAGTCTATCGGAAAGCTCTGATGAACAATTTGGAGTAGACTCAACTCTCTGCCCCTATGCATAAGTACTTTCAATATCCGTTGATAGGAAAATGAGGACAGGAGCCAGCACATACACCTAATCCAGACACGGAATTGACTTATATTCCCGTTCCAGTAGCTGAAGTCACCAATCACATTCTGACAATGGTGAAAGAGTAGAAACAAATCCCTGCCCATATTCTCGATGCCTGTCAGAATATTATAAAAACTTCAACAGCATCATAGGGAAGGAATCATAAATCTATCCCAATCAGTGGAGTGACTCATCAACATGTCACTCCAGAGCAGATACACACCTCTGTTCCAGTCCAGGAGGGTCATGGGGCATACTCCCCCATGTCATACAGACAATAAAGTCGGGCACATACACCCGATTTAAATAAAGATAATAAGCCTAACCTGACCATTTCTCCTAAGCAGGCACATAAACCTGACCATAATAAACACGTTCATCAACAAGTGGTTCCCAATGTGAGTAAGAATGAGTCTAAGAAAAAGACCCTTCTAGCACAGTTGAGAAATCAAGAGCCAATCTGTAATAATGTCGTGCTCGATGGTGGGGTTCTTGATGCACTCAGACAATTTTCTATTGCAACTCAAGATTCTACTCTCTCATTTCCCAATAGTGGGAACAATAATTCTGAAGGTCTTCATAAGACACTTCTTCATGAAGGCTTTCTTCATGAATGTTCGGTCGATCTCGAAGTATAATCTTCATATGAGAGCCACAATAACCCTCTGTGTGGCCAGAAGACCAAGGAGCAAGAGGTTTCATCTTTTGATGTAACCCACCATGGTGGTCCTCCCCATGATGATGAATTTATCTATGAATGTCCTCTCTGTAGTAGTAATTTGCATTTCCTGGAAAATTCATCAAAGGAAAATGTAGTAATGTGAAATCCATCTTATCTTGAGGCACTTGTAAATGTAAAGCTAGTCATGTCTGATTCTTTACCGCTAGTAGGTGAAATATTCTCTAAATCAGAAGATGGCCCGGGGTGTAGGTCATTCTCTGAACCACCCCTGGGTCATTCATCTTCTAATTTGACAAATGAATTCTCTACCAATATTCTTGAATCTGATAAAAGAACAAAGAAGCAACAACTTTGGGCTAATCAGGTAGAAGAATCTTCATCGAATGGTAAGGAGGAAGTACTAAATTTGAGAAAACAATTGGCGAAAGGTGAAGTACCTGTCATGTTTTGGCCTTTGGCTGACTCTCAGTATGATATTCCCAAAATTTTGACTGAAGATTGTATTCACGATATTCTTCTCAACATATGGAAAACTCTTTGTCATTTAAAAGAGAAAATATTTTCTTACTGTGAATATGAAAATCATGTCAAGATAATAGAAGGGTTACAATTCCAAATTGATTTGGCATCTCCCTCATTTTCCCGACATCCAAAGGTTGAAAATAAGTAAACATCCCTTCAGCGTTCATGCCGTGGTGCGTTAAAAAGGTTGCGCCAGTTAATTAACAATGCCCCACCTAGTATTCATATCATAGGATGGGGTGTTCATGGAGCACTAAATTTCACTGTACTCTCTAGTCAACAAATCCCTCCAAAAGTGGTCTCATGCAATGTTATTACCAATGGCCAGCCACAACAAATTAGTTTTGGGTGTAAAAAAAGCCTTGCTCAGGAACACACCTCAACTAGTACTTCTCAAAATCAAGAATACAAAGAACAAGTTGTCAAATTACTCTTGCATCAGGAAAATGAGAATATCGAACATGATTCTCATTTAGATCATGTGCATCATCAGGTGACAGAAGTGTCAAAAATCATCCAACGGTCATTTGAGCCAGGTGATTTGAGTGGATGTACGTTGATGCATCTAGCCATTTTCCAGACTAAAGTCTGCAAAATCAGGAGTGATTTTAAGAAAGTCTCAGATATATCATCTCAAGAACCCACTCAGCTTTCCAGACTGGGGACACTTTTAGCTCAATCCTTGGGATCAACAGATGTTATTCAAGGAGTTGAGCAGGGAAATTAGGAATAGCCCCAGTCCACCAGACTGGGGATTTTTTTCCAAATCCTCAATCTCTTCCTCAACGGAAGTCGGTCTTCTCTTGATTATGGAAGAAGCCA
Source organism: Viscum album (assembly GCA_963277665.1). Taxonomy (NCBI): domain Eukaryota; kingdom Viridiplantae; phylum Streptophyta; class Magnoliopsida; order Santalales; family Viscaceae; genus Viscum; species Viscum album. Next base: position 295,912,991 of record OY728139.1, read on the forward strand.
TAAGAGGAACGCAAAGCCTAATTATTAGGATATTCCCTCCAAATTATGGTTCATCAAGAAGTTCTTGAGCGATCAACTAAACCAAGGGCAATGTCTCATAAAGGACATGGAAGAAGGCAATGTCGAAGAAATGTCGATAAAAGGGATGCAATGTGTTATGAATCGATAACTGTCATCAATGTCGTTGTCACTGATCCCCCAGAACATGAGGCTCACTTAGAGGAATCAGATGAAGAAGTTCATATTCAAGAGGATGTACACACAAAGGAAAATGAAGAAGGTTTGCATACCAGAAATCAAAGGCTTACCTAGAATTTAGTTATTCCTTCAAATAACCAACATCCACCTCTCCGAAAGGCATCCAACAAGGGGAAAGGAAAAAATTCAGGTTACCCATAACTCTGGAGATGGCCAATCACTCTCATTAGAGGAAAGGTTCGCATAGCAAGGGGAATAAATGAAGGAGTTAAAGAGGTTAAATGCAGAACTAATTCAAGGTATTCTTCCTCCTAAGCATGCTAGAGTTAGTCAGTCAAGGGAATTCGTTATAGCTACTGGGAAGGATCAAGAATATCCCCCATTACAAGTACCCCTCACAGGTCTTATCCTATGGGTCGTACGAAACAGCAACCGGTAGTACTACCATCAGTGACAGTACCGGTCACCACACCCATCCAAACTCTAGTTCTTGCACCTACTCAGGTCCAAGATCAACAAGATGTTTCTCAAAAATTAATGACTACCATTGAGTCATTAACAACTTGGTTGGAAGTTATGGAAGGAAAGTGTTCACCATTTCAACCATAGAAGAGATCTTACCCTGAATGGGTTGATGCAATTCCTCCCCCATAAAATTTTTCAAGTACCACATTCCCAATATTTAATGGCTCGGGAGATCTAGAACCACACTTAACACATTTTGTTTCTCATTGTGATCCTTTGATGGGAACGCCTCAACAACAAGAAGTAGTTAAGCTCAGGTGTTTTGTACAGTCATTACAAGGACCTGCTTTTGTATGGTATACAAGCTTGCAATCCCGGTCAATTACTGGGTGGGAAGATCATCGTCAGAAATTCCTTCTTAAATTCAGCTCAACATTTCCAAAGACAATAATTTTTTATCTTACAAATTTTATGAAAAGGGAAAATGAAAGAGTTCTAGATTTCATTGCTCTATGGAAGGGATTAACATATTCCTTAAGTTTAGCACTCCCTTAAGAAGAATTGTTTCCAATCTATGTGGCAAATTTGTGTGATAAATTACACACACTGTTGATCCCTGTGAAATACACAGGTGGGTTTTGAGACCCTACTTCAATCGCTCAGTAGATTGAAGACTCTCTTACAAAGAATAAGGCAACAACATTTTTAATTCCATCAGTTCTAGGAAAGAGAATGGGGAAAGTAGAGACTGCTACAGTTACTCTTAAACAAGCACATGTGCCTACTTCCACTTAAAAATCTTCATCATATCAAAGGGCTCCACCTCATGAGCATCAACAATTACAGCCACCTCATCAAGATGATCAAAGAGATCAAAGGCCGAAATAGTTTGAATATTTGAAGAACAAAGTTTATTCTTTCTAGAATGAAAAAGATCATGGCTACATCATCTCGGCTCTAGAAAATAATCTAGTTCAGTTGCCAAGGCACAAAAGGCCGAACAAGGATGGAGATGAAGACCTCTCTAACTGTTTCCCATTTCATCAGATGATGGGGCATCCAATTCAAGAGTGTGTTATCTTCAATGACCACCTACAAAAGATGGTGGACTCCGGACCGATAAAACTGAAAGGTTCTTCAGCCTAGGTAGCATGTGTTACTGCTACTAATCCAGAGGAAGAAGGTGAGTGGCATGAAGTCAAAAGAAAAAATGCGCAGAAATATGATGATTGTATAGTTAGGAAAATGATCAACCAAACCCATGCCATTTTATGAACACGATTGAATCAACCAATTGTGTCTTCTACTATGAATGACACAGCAAAACCCCCTTCATCAGACTGAAATCTTCAAAGAGGCGGCATAATTCAAAGAATGAAGAACAGTTAGAAAAAGATGAGTTTGTTTCAAATCCTAAATTTTCTTTGACTCTGGGAGATATAATTACATCTACTTCAAAATCATGGGCACCGCCCATCCAAATGGCACAACCAAAACTGGCTAATCAGGAAGAGTCTTCATCAGATGAAGAGTTGATCATTGGTTCTGTTAACATGATTCACTTAACAGATCTGTATGCCAGTCATAGTTTCGATCTTGATGAGCCTGAGTTCCATGTATCAAACAGAGGAATTAGAGAGAGTTCCAAAGGTCTAGGATACAGGGGAATATGTGGATACTTCAGAAGCCACTATTCCAATCTGACCCCTGCTAGAACTGTATATGTAGTAGCAACTCGTGGAAGATCCCTTTAGCGGGCTCAATAGGAACAAGAAATTTCTTCCACGCATGGAAGATTCAGTCCTGGGACTTTTATTTTAGAGGATCGGTTGGAGGTTACACCTTCTTCCTCTCAGCAAGTAAATAGACCTAGTCGGTCTAATTTCCCAAAGCCTGGAGTATTTCAAATTCCTACCCCAATACGGGGTGCATCTACTTCCAAAGCATAAACATCTAAGGCACCTACGAAATCACATGTTCCTATTGGGAAAAGAAAACCTTTGGATCAAAAGTATGATTCCTTGAAACATTTGTCCCAAGAAGCAGCCAAGTTATCAATTCTGGATGACTTGAATCTATCAAAGGATCTTCGAGAGGCACTCATTGAGGCTTTGTCAAGTCCTCAGAAATTTGAAACTGAAATTGTTGCGGCTGAAGATTACCATATAGAGAATGGTCCTGCAGAATGTCATGCAGTGATATATTTTACAGATGAGGATGAAGATGATGCTGCAAATGGACATATCAAACCTTTGTATTTATCTGGCAAGGTCAATGATGTAGTTATCCGACGAGCTTTTATTGATAATGGTTCAGGATTTAACCTCATCCCTATTCGTACACTTCGTCGATTGGGCCTCACCGAATCTGATTTATCTCCTTCTACTTTTATGTTGCAAGGATATGACAAAAATGAACAAGAACCTCTGGGCGAGATTACACTCAGAACATAGTTTAGAGTCCTTGTATCCAATTCAAATTTCATGGTTGTTCATCATGACACAGCCTTCAACATTTTTCTTGGAAGGCCTTGGCTACATCAACATGCGGTCGTACCTTTGTCATACCATCGGTTTCTCAAATATTGTTTCAATGGTCAAATTGGGACATTGTATGGTGATAAAGCCCCATTAAAAACTTTTGAATCTAAATACATTGAGGTAGAATTCTATCACATGGAAGGAAAAAATAAATCCACGACAATGAGGTTACCAAAATTAATACTCCATATGGTTTGGAAAAGATTTTAGTAAACCCATTCATACATGTGAGTACAAATTATGTGTTGCCTATCAGTCAAATTGACAGGGTAGACCCAAATCCAAATACTATTATGGAAACTTCCATAATTTCAATTATAAAAACTAATCCAGACAGCATGGTAGAAGTTGTTGATTCACCAGGAAATGATGAAAGTTCAAATGGATATGTATTCATTTCATCCACTGAAATACAATAATTCTATACATCATCAACCAGTCTAGAATAAGTTATAGCAATAACAGAGGAAAATAATGATGTCGATTCTCAATCCATCATCTCCTCTCTATCACCTCATAAAGACCCCTCATCGTTTTTAGGGTCATAAATGGTAGTCTCTTCTTCAAGATGTTCAGATTTTCACTTCTCTCCTGGTCATGTAAATTATTTTGCATCATCTACTATGAAAGTAGAAATAGAAGAAGTAACACATATTGAAGAAGAAGATGAAGATCTCAGAGATGTTCCTCCAACATTTGAAAAACGTATCTCTACTATGGTTGATGAACTCAGAGAAATAAATCTGGGTACAAAAGAAGATCCACGCCCCACTTTAATTAGTGTGTCCTTTACTCTTGAAGAGCAAGAAATGTATATATCATTTTTAAAGAAAAATAGAGTTGTTTTTTCTTGGAATTATATAGAAATTTTAGGTATTGATCTCGATGTTTCCACTCATCATTTGGGTTTTCCAGAAGAACATCTAGGATTCGAGCAAGCCACAAGAAGAACACACCCAACCTATGCACCTAAAATTGAAGCTGAAGTGTAAAAGCTTATCAAAGATAACTTCATCAGATAGGTTCAATATCCCAAATGGATGCTTAATATGGTACCTGTGAAAAAGAAGAAACGAAAAATTAGAGGTTACGTTGATTTCAGAGATCTTAATCGGCATTGTCCCAAGGATGGTTTTCCAGTTCTGATCACATAACTCTTAATTGACGCAACAGTTGGCTATGAATCACTTTCTATCATGGATGGATATTCTGGGAATAATCAAATACAAATGGCTCCAAGAGATGGAGAATCTACATCCTTTAAAGCCCCTCAAGGTGGGTTTTGCTATTGGTTAATTCCCTTTGGCCTGAAGAATGTAGGTGCAACGTATCAACGTTCCAGGAAACGTATCATAAAACCCTTTAAAGGGAAATTTGTTGAATGTTATGTGGGCGATTTGGTGGTTAAATATAGACAATGTTCTAATCACTTGGCTGATTTGGAAATCATATTCCACAAACTTCAACAACATAATTTGAAGTTGAATCCCTTGAAATGTGCTTTCGGGGTAACCTCAGGAAAATTTCTCAACTTTGTTATATGCCATTGTGGTATCGAAGTTGATCCTGAAAAGATAAAATCAATCCTTGGTATGTCACCTCCTCAAAATTTGAAATGATTAAGAGGATTTCAAGGAAACATGGACTATATTCGGCGTTTCATTGCCAATCTAGCAGTAAAATGATTACCCTTCACAAAATTAATGAAGAAGGGAGTCACCTACCAATGGACTGAAGATTTCCAAGAGTCACTTGATATCCTCAATAAATATCTCTTGAGTCCACCGGTAATAATTCCACCAATTTAAAGAAGTCTACTTATCCTCTATGTGACAGCTTTAGAGCGATCACTGGTTGCCTTCCTTGCCCAAAATAATGATATCGGGAATGAGAACAACCTTTACTATCTCATTCGAACTATGATTGAGGCTGAAACTCGATATTCAAGTATTGAAAAGTTCTATCTAGCGTTAATCTTTGCAGTTTAGAAACTGAGACACTACCTGCAACATCATGAGGTATAATTGGTATCTCGCAATAACCTGCTCAAATTTATCCATAGTCATCCTATGCTTACAAGATGTCTCACAAGGTGGGCAGTTATTTTGTAGCAGTTTGATATCCATTACGTGTCTCAAAAGGCAATAAAGGGCCATGCTCTAGCTGATTTCCTTGCTGAACATCCTTCAGTTTAAGATATATCATCAGATATTGAACTTCCTGATGAGGAAGTCTTATCTATTCAAGATAATCCTCAAACATGGGAAATTTACTTTGATGGTGCTTCCATAAGTCCAACCGGGATGAAATTGGAAGATCCTAAATTCAACAAAGTTGGGTTAGGAATTGTGTTTATTTCCCCAGAAAAGGTAGTGCTACCATATTCTTTCTTATTGTTGGAAGGTGGTACAAACAATGAAGAATAATATCAAGCTCTCATCGCAAGATTGGAGTTGGAGCTTTAGGCATAGGTGAATCACTTAAAGGTTAAATGTGATTCAGACTTGATAATTAAAAAATTCAATGGGGACTATGCCATCAGAAAAGAAGAGTTAATCCCTTTGTATGATTACGTCTGAGAGTTAATGGCAAAATTTCCTTTAGAACCGACATTTTCTTATGTCCTTCATTCAATAAATGCTCAATCTGATGCACTGGATAATATAGCCACAACCCTGGTAGATCCAAATCGGGATGAAACAATCATCAGTATTGCCCACCGTCGTACAGTTTCACCTTATGTTCAAATCAGAATAGAGTAAATTGATGAAATTAGTCCCATTTCTGAACCATATGGTCATAATATTGGATGGATGACACCTATTAGGGAATAACTTCAAAATGGAACACTCCCACATGATAGGGCCTAGAAAAAACAAGTCTGGAAACGTGTGGTCAATTTTACTCTTTATGATAGCACAGATCACCAAAACAATTCTCTACAAGTGAGGTTTTGATGGAATTATCTTCATATGTATTGATGGTGAAGAGACAATGGCTTTCATGAAAGAAGAACATACAGAAGTCTGTGGTTCCCACCAGTCTAGACATAGACTGTCTGATCAAATTCGAAGGCTTAGATACTTATGGCCTTCAATGATACAAGATTGTGATGATTTCAGTTAGAAGTGTCATTCTTTCCAAGTATACGACAATTTCAATCACCAGCGCCCAGAGTTTCTTCATACAGCTAAATACTCATGGCCATTTTCCACGTGGGGAATGGATGTAGTGGGACCTTACCCTTTGTCTACATCCAAGTAGTTTAAGTATATTCTTACTGCTACTAACTTCTTTTCCAAACGGGCAGAGGCAATACCTCTCAAAGAAGTTAGTTCTAAAAGCATTGTAAACTTCATCAAGTCTAACATCATTACCAGATTTGGTGTCCCTCATACCATATTGACAGACAATGGCACTAACTTCTATTCATCCTAGGTAAGGAAGTTGTATCAAGAATACAACATCAAATCCAACCATTCATGTCAGTATCATGCAGCGGCGAGTGGCCAAATAGATACCTTCAATAAGACTCTTTCAAACATACTGCAAAATATGGTGGATAAAGATAAGAAATCATGTCATGGTAAACTTTTTCATGCTTTATGGGATTATCAGACCACCACCCGCATTGCTACGCGGTCAACTCTATATTCATTGGTATATAGAACAGAAGCAGTCTTTCCCATTGAGGTCCAATTACCTTTGCTCATAGTATCCATATGTGATCAATCATCTACATATGAACAATCTCAAAATCGATTGGATGAATTGGAATGATTGGATGAAAAAAGATTGTGCACCCTTCACCACTTGGAAGTCTATTAGAATCGAATAGCACGGGATTTCAACAAAAAAGTTCGTCTTCATTCATTCATTCAAGGGGAATTGGTATTGGTCCTCAAAACCCCAATGATACCAGGGAAGAAACCTCCAACGATTGAGCCAAAGTAGAAAGTAACTTATTCAATACATAAGGTCTACTCCAATGGGGCTTATTCTTTAATCTCAATGGATGGAGAACTCTTCACGAGTCCAACCAATGCAAGATTCTTGAAGAAGTATTTTTTATAACACAAATACACATTCATACAACATGACTTTATAATATATTTTCCTACCTACATGACACTAAACTATGAAGTAATGCTCCATGAATATGACCTTAAACTATTTTAATACTCACTGCAAGACATTGAACTGCATAGTCCCCTAGTCCTCACTGCAAGACTTTAAACTGCATGGTCCCTCTGTCGTCCAACATGACGTTAAACTGTGTTCCCTTTGTCATCCTACATGATATTAAACTGTACAAATTCGTCATGCATGACGTTTAAACTATGAAAAAGTCCTTAAATATGTCCTACACGACATTAAACTGTGCATACGTCCTACATGACGTTAAATTGTGCATACTTCCTACATGACGTTAAACTTTGCATCATTAGGGTTGTTGTTATCTCTTGCTTCTCACATCGTGCATGACTCACATGAACTTACTTCAATCTCTCAGTAGATTGAACAACGCTGACTTTGATCCTTGCCTTCTAGGCTGGGTACGTAGGCAACCTCACGAGGTTCAAGCCCAAAACCAATCTCTTCACGTTAGTTCACCTTCGTCCCATACGATGTTGATCCGTGAAGTAGCCCAAAACCAATCTCTTCGTGTTGGTTCACCTCTGTCTCACATGACGTTAAACTGTGTACATCCCTTTTGTCCCTGCTACATGACACTAAACTGTGCAGCACCATCATCCTTGCTATATAACGTTAAACTATACAGTCCTCCATTGTCCCTCACCTGAGAGGGAATCATCATTGACGTTGATCTCCAATCATGTCATATTTCAAAGAGTATGTGCATGCATGGTAACTCCCGAACCAATAATTTTGGGCCAAACCATCATTGCACTAAATTCCCCTTTCACCCTTCACTTGTATGAACCAAATCTATACATAGGGTATTTCAAGAACTATATGTGGCTTGATTTCCATCCTTATGGGATATGTAGAAACATTCGAGTGTCCCTCGAATCTAGCTCCAAGTCTTTGGGCCTAACCCCAAATTCCACATTCAGTCCCTTGACTGAAAATTCCCCCCTATGAGCACATGAATTTGGTATGAAAACCCTGGCCTTCATTCACATCAGGTTTATAAAACACACAATGTGTATTCTTCATTATGGTCTGAACTCAAGACATTAAACTAAGATCTCCTACACTCTCATCCCACATGACGTTAAACTGTATTTCAAGAACTAAATTTGGATTGATTCTCATCCTAATAATATATGTAGTGAAGTCCAAAATTTCAATTTAGGACCCATCCACAACATGATTATGGTTAGAATTAGTCTGTGTATCTCCTTTATGCATTGGACCATGTCCATTTTGATGTATCATACTCCTAACATTAAATACTTCCAGATCTCTATAACCCTTTTCTTGACTTCTGGTCACAAAATGTCTGATACTCGAGAGTTCGTTTTCCTGACTATACAGCACGTTCCCTTAGGCGGCCTTGCTTAGGTATTCTACATAATGGACCTGTCAGCCAAAATAAGCTATTATTTGACAATATAGCCAATGCCCTTAAGTGGCCCTGCATAATTCAACCCCATAATGGGTTTTTCAAATAGTGGTAACTTCAATCTTGGGAGGAAAACCTCTTTTTTCCTTATTGGTCTTAACAACAATATGTTGGGATCCGCAATAAAAAGTCATCCTTAACATATTTGTCCCATACTCTTTTTCATGATCTAAAAGTATTCAAGTCTATGGTTTATATTTCCCTTCCCTAGGTTTGGGTCAGACTTTCGCAGGAGTGAAATTCATCCATTTCTTTGAAAAAATTGATTGGGAATATCCTCTCCATATTCAAGTACCTATCTTCATACAAAAAACTATGTGCTTTGGAAAATTTGAATCTCCATAAACTTCCACTACATTTTTAGCAATAGAAAAGTAAAATTTCTAGGAATTCTTTTTCCTAACTCTGCAGTACATTCCCCTAGGTGTCCTTCCATAAGTACTCTACATAACGCACCTTCCATCCAAAAGATGTTGTTATTTTACTATGCATCCAATGCCCTTATGTTGCCCTACATAATTCAACCCCCTAACAGGTTTTTCAAATAGTGGTAAAATCACTCTTATGAAATACTTCCTCAGATGACTTTCAGTCCTTTTTTAATATCATCCCTCATATTCAAAATTTCTTAGGTCATAGTTTACATTTTCCCCCATACTTGAATGTGGTAATATGTTTTCAAACAAACTATCAAGGAATTGAGTCAATTTTAATCCAATCGGTCAGAACTATTCGACCATTAAACATTAGCCTTTTTATGTCTGACATGCATGAAATTAAACTGCCCACAAAATACAAGGGAACTATGAACAAATGTCGAGTCCCATCTCACTAAACATACATTTAGTTTGATTTAGGTAATATTGAGCAACTAAAAGATGCAATGTTTGTGTGGTTATTTGTATCACCCTAGAAAAAAATCAAACTATTATTACTAGTCCAATTGGATTAGGTAAAATTAATTAAAGAAAGTAGCAAGAGAACGCATGCACAATTGATTGAAGATGAAAGATTTTTTCATTGATGCACAAGAGTTAGAATGAAATCCACAGATTGGAGTCTCTTCTCTTTTTCAAGAATTAAAAAAGGCTTTCAACATAACTCTTCATTTTATTTACGGCATTCCATGCTTCATCAACAACCACCTGGAATTCATTCATTCAACAGGATAAAATAAGATATATAGTGATACTATCTCTTCTTGGAACAATTGTAAGAGAATTTTCTTGAGTGCGGTTTGAAAAAATTGTCTGCTGATAAAATAGTGACTCTGTTTTTGCCCAAGAGACTAGGAAGATGGATACATGGATTTGAGAATGGATCATTGGAAGTAAAGAACCATTTGGGGAGAGTAATCTTTTTAGATATTGTTCAAAGGTCATTATATTCTTCTCTTCACCAACTGGCATCGAAAAACATATCGTCCCATGGTTTTCCATTTTCATGTCTGTAAGGAAATGGCATGGAGAAAAAATTTAACAATTCATACCATTGTTGCTACTCTTAATGCACAACATAACCGAAATAGAGGGATAGTAGTGTGGTTGCATCTTGGGATTATAGTTCTTTGGCTCTGGAACATTGACTCCTTACTGATGACCATGACCATATAAAGGCAAGTAAATGCTCTATGGAAAATTAAGATGAAACTTCTTCAAGTACTTTTCCAAATCTAGGATAGTGCTGTCATAGATATCATAGTAATTGTGGCCAAGAATTTTCATCATGTCATCAATCCTATTGCTAGCCAACTCATCAGAAGATACTATTCTTTTGGGAGCAATTGAATCTACACAAACAATAGATAATTAACTTTTATGTAAGTTGATTTGTCATAAAATTTGTGAAGAAATTCTAAAAAATGGCTTAGGCATTAAGGCGTGCAATTCCCATGTTGTCTTGCAAGTCCAAGTTGGTCATGAAAGTTTTACCATGCTAGTACTAGAGCACAAGTCAGATACTCACTACAGAAGCATGACATGAATAGAAGCGCGGACGAACAGAAAGCTGAGTCACTTGCATGAACGAGAGCCCACTTGCATGATGAGAGTGAGGTGATTTGGAAGCTAGGTGCTTTATGCGAGAGTGGCACCCACATTTATTGGCAAGGCCATACCCCTGCACGCTGTAACCTGTACGCCGATACCTGCACGCTCAAAACCCATGTGCCACAGTACCTACTTTTCTCCTTTACCTTAGAGTCAAATCCTCTTTCCTTTTTCTTATCCAACCCTGAGGGGGGACTTTTTATTACGCTCCTTTCCATCACAGAGTCTAACAAATGAAAAAGGGGAATACCTTAAGCACAAAGAGAGTCATCCTTTGAAGAATATAAAAAATTGACAAAGGCATGAACAAGTAACCCTTTAAGCATGGGTCGCTCAAGTTTTCTTATGGTCACACAAGTATACTTGTGCGCCACATATGGGTTACACAGGTCACTTGTGTTCCCTATTATTTTTTTCCCAAGGTGATCAGATGGCCTATAAATACCCCCTATGGGCCCCCCATTTTGAGGACAAAAAATCCCAAACTCAGATTTAGGCTCTGGTCTCCCAAGTCTCCTTCTAAAGTCTTCCGAACACTTCTAATGTAACTATTTACCTAGAATGGAATCCCTTAAGAGGAAGAATAAGGCCTAAGTATTAGAACTCATCAATACTTGCATGCATAAGTGTTCATCCCTTAAGGGAAGCGATGATACCTGCGTGGTGCCTTTCCCTCTCAAAGAAACTAGCGCCCCACCCATCTGAAACCCTCTCGGGATGATACTAAAGGGCTCTAATCCAAAGTCTCCCAAGTATCACTTAACAGGTTCTTTGTCTCCAAAGTGAACTCATTTCGTGCAAGTATACTTGTGCGACCAAGAATTGCACGCCCAAACAGGACTTTCATGCCTACCTCTTTTTGGGTGCCCCTCCTTTCAATTCACTTCCTTTCTTCAAATCCACCTTTCCTCTTCAATATATGTACTTCAAAACCCTCTTCAAATCCACTTATGGGGTGGTTCCTTTGTTGGATTCCCTATCTTGAAAGAATTCTATGGAAAATTTCTATAAACCTTGTGATTTATATAACTTTATATCACTACGGTTAGAGGTTCCCTTCATTCAACCTCATCCCTTAAGATGAGAGAATCTTTGATTTGGGAATCCTTCATAGGAATAAACCTTAATCATAAGTCAAATCCCCCTTAATCTGGGCATCCTCTTTACGAGTAATCCCCAAATTAAGAATCTAAAACTCCATAAAGCACAAATACTATTATAGACCTTATTAATTGGAATCCTCCTTAGGAGTAATGCCCAAGTCCCCTTAAATATGGGCCCCCTAATTAGGAATAATCCCCAAGTTACAAGTCTCCTTAAATTTGGCCTCCATCTTAGGAGTAAGTCCCAATCAAAATTACCCTAAACTTTGGGCCTCCTTCTCAGGAAGAATCCCCAATAATAATTCACCCCTAATTTGGGAATCCTCCTCCGGAGTAATCCCAATGTTAGAGTATCAAAATCTCCATAAAGCACGAATATCTTTATGGACCTTGCTCCTGGGATTCTTTCCTGAACTATGTCCTGATATTCATTTACATGGGCAGTCACACATACATAAGCCACATATCATTCCTTCAGACCACATCTTTCATGGCATAAATCATCAGGTTTACCAATACCTCTTTTTTCTCACACCGAGAATGACTCAAGTGAGCTTAGAGTGTAAAAGTAACCACGACACATCTCTTTGGGCCGTTAATCATACATAAGCCCCATATTTCATAATAGAACTACGTGGAATTTGATCTCTTCCTTAAAAGTAGAGTATGTATGTAACAGCCCAAGATTTTATGAAAAATATTCTTTTTAATTTTATTAATGTCTTGTGTTGTACGCTACACCAAAAGGAGCTTGCACAACACGCATCCTTGACTTGCCTTGCATTACACGCAATCGCAACCTTCCTCGATAGTGTGTGTAGTACGCAATAACGAGTTTCACTAAACAACGATATGCTATTAAAACTAGCCGTTATGAATAGTAATAACCACTTTTTGAAATTTTGTAAATTTTATTTTTCAAAATGGATTTCATTTTTGGATTCGGAGTATCGAATTTAGCCTAAGGTGAAATTTTGGTACATTTCGGATAACTTTCATATTCTGATGAATAGTGAAAATTACTAAATTATAATTAAAAACAACTTTTTAAATCGAAATAATTAATAGTGATAAATTATTAATTTGAGTGGTTTTAAAGTATATTTAGAATATATTTTTACAATTTAATACAATGTTGGTCATTGGACGTAATTTCACATTTAAACCTGACATAAACAAGTGTCAATCTTTTGATAGATGTTGTTTCGTAAAAACACGCTATTTGTTTTAATAGCGGGATTTAATTATAAAATTAATTAATTCAACTTCTATGTTATGAATTTGGTAAAATAGACTTCATTTTTGAATTCGGAATATGAAATATAGCTTAGGATGAAATTTTGGCATTTTTCTGAAAACTTTCAATTTTTGATGAATAGTGAAACCACTAAGTGGTAGGTTAAAAACTGAATTTTGCATAAAACTTAATTTTACCACTTCTGTGAATGGAATTTCGAAAATCCGAGAGACACGGTTAATATCAAGGACTAAAATGTGGTTCAATGAGATGAAAATAATTTTTGGTGAATAGTAACTTTTTACTTTTTTTTACCGCGGTTAATAGTAAATAGGGTAACTAAGGGTAAATATGATATTACTATTACCCTAACACATGTCCTAATTTTATTGGACAAGTGTAATTCGACCAAAAACAAACTTAGGAATAAAATATGACCATTTAGGCCCACTTGGATTAGATAAGGACATTTATTATGAATTTATTTAAAGAAGGGTTAAAATAGTTAAAATCAAAGTTTAATAAGTAAATCATTTTTAATATGGGGTTATACATAAGATAAATTCGATTTTAAATATTCATTAGAAAGCTAAAAAGATTTCCTACATGATGGTATTTTATTTGTAATTTTTAGACATCAAATAATTTAATTTATTTATGACACAACAATGATGCAGTAATTATCTTATTAATGAAATATTGACATAATTGATGTTATAAACACCAAAATAAATGTAATTTGAGATTTTTTATGAATTCCACTAATTTTCTAGGTTACTATGATATATTAATGTTGATTTAATCAACTTTTTTCGAACATATAATTCTGTTATTACTTTCACAAAAATCATATATCAAATAGTGTCAAAATTGACACAAAATAGTTTTTAAATCAAATATTATATTATTAATTGTTATTTTATTCCTAAAAATCTAATGTTCGGCCAAATGACTTAGATAAGGATATATATATTAATAATAAACAATTTGTGGTTCTTTTGGCATGTTATAGTAAGTTTATTAACCATATAGTGAAAGAAAACAAAAAGACACGGTAAAAGTTAAATTATTTAACTTAGAGTTAAATATAATTGATAAGGTTTAAAATAATATCCAAACATGTCTAAATTTGATTGGTTGATGATATTACAACCCTATCTCATCGAATCTTCGAATATGAGTCATTTTTGGAGGTTTTTAAGTGGGGTTAGATTTATTATAAATTAATATTTTTAAGAATTCCTAAGGTGCCCCTCTCCTCCCTTATAAAAGGGCACCTCCTCCCCCTCCTCCTCACACCAATTTTGAGCACTCAAGCTCGGCCAACCCCTGCCATTTTCTCCTCTCCACTTTCCTAGAATAATCCTAGAGGTTCTGGTCTTCTCCAAAGACCAATCTTAGTTCCTTAAGTGGAGGATTCAAAGAGGCGTTCCAAAGAAGAGGTAATATCCATTACCGATCTTTTCAATTTCTTTCTTCTTCAACTTCTTCTTCTTTAGTTGTTTCATGATAAAGTAATAACATCAGTATTACTTACATACTGATATGTTATTATAAATATGAAACAACCCTAATTCACCTTCTATCCATCCTACGGAAAAATGAAATCACCGCGCGTGCGTACGTACGGAATACCGTCTCCACGCCGTGGTGTAATCTATTTTCCACCATCACCTTACAAGGATGGGTATAATGGTGTAATGAGTAACTACATATTATTATTATGAAGTAATATTGATACTGAAATAATATATATATACTCCAATACAATTCCACGATCATAGGAACGATATCATCACTCGTGCGTACGTACGGAATACCGTCTCCACGATGTGATGCGACTCGTTCTACATGATCTTCATTTCATAATGATTATATAAATGAATTGAATGAATGAATATGGTATATACTACACTAATACCATTCTGGAAATGAATTATCTATAACCTAAATATAAGAATAAGAATTTATTCGACAAAACACGCATAAGAACAAAAAGTTATAAAGACCCGAGTAACAAGTAACAATGAAATATTACTAACAAGAAGCTAATAATATGACCATATATGATATCATATCAATATGTATGATTCTGGAATAAGTCAATAACATTATTTAAACCATTATACAGGAGCTTCGGACACGTACAAAGCTAATCGGACCTAAGGTAAGGGAAATATCACAATCTCATTTTTATCCGAGATTGTTTATTCGTAAGTATTTACTGGGGTGTATTTTATCATCCACATCCATGTTCCCTCAATATGTAATATTTTTTTCCATCCACTTGAAATAGTTTAAATCCAATTCTACCCTTAGGTGAGTTTTTGGTAAAGAATATGAAAGGAATCTTTTGTCGTTTTTCCGTACGAGGTACTTTTTGACTTTTCCGACAAAAGTACGAAGAATGTTTTTTTTAACTTATACGGCATGAATGGATTTTTAAAACATTACTTCAAAGAAGATTCCTTTACAAGTTTTCAAGTTTATTTTTAATCAACTTCTTTTATTTTAAAGTTGTATGACATGTTATGAAAGGAAAATTGTTTTTGAAGAAGAAAGGATATTTTCCTCAAGAATTCAATTCAAGTGTTTTATCAAAATTATTTTCCATCTAAGATAATAAAGGGTTCTGTTTCTATCCATATTTTTACATTGGTTTGACTATGTTGTGATGGAATTATGTTTATGAATTCCTTTATCATATATGAATTGATTTATGATGTCATGATGTTTCAAGAATCCCATTTTTGTTATATGTGTTATGCAATGATGTATGTTTTATGATTATGTGGCACACATAAGAAAGGATTCATTATAAGATGGGTGGGACCTATATCTCCCTCCAATGCATTGGGTAATGATTTTATATCTCATGAGATAGACATGGCTGGAACGGAAGGTTATTTCGGTTCAGTGATACAGGACTGAAACGAGGAGTGAACTCGGTTCAGAAAGGGACTTTGTCCACTAAGATAGTCATGGAAATGAGTCATGACTAACAAGAAATGATTTTCCATGATTATGTGTGCATGCCACAAAGTTTCAAGTTTCATGTTATGATTATGGGGATCTCATTTTCACTTCTATGATTTGTTCCATGTTAAGATATTATGATCTCTTTTGCAGGTTGTGATTTTCAAAAAGATATGATATGATTTTTATTTCTTTTGTATACCCTTACTGAGCATTTGAGCTCACCCTTTTATGTTTTCTTTTCCCCAGGATATAAAGAAAGGTTTTAGGTAAAAAAAAATGGAAGATCTTTACGGGAGATATTGAAGATCTTTCACCAGGATTAGAAGATTATGTTCCGAGTTTCCAAAGACACTAAACTATTACGATCCTTTAGTGTGTGTTTTTGTTATGTACTAAGTATTCCGCAAATGTAATGTAATGTCCATGTAAGTCAGGATACGGGTCTCTACAGTTGGTATCAGAGGAAAGGTTTAGTCAACCTTTGGAAACTAGGATGCGAAAACGTTAGTGAGATCCCTAGAGATATTTCTAAGGTATGTCTAGGGATGTCCCTAGGGATAAGTATACGTATAGGTTATAGTAATAGAATTACGCTAACGATCATAGAATTAAACCTAAGATGTCGGATATTGAAGGTACTCCCCCTTTATTATGTTGTTTTCCCTAGCATGATTTTTGCCTCTCACACTATTCTTTTTGGGTTTTAGACGATGGCTGGAACCCGAAGGAACCGTGTTGATCAATGCAATGGA
Source organism: Viscum album (assembly GCA_963277665.1). Taxonomy (NCBI): domain Eukaryota; kingdom Viridiplantae; phylum Streptophyta; class Magnoliopsida; order Santalales; family Viscaceae; genus Viscum; species Viscum album. The sequence continues at coordinate 295,929,903 of OY728139.1, forward strand.
CAATGCAATGATTGCCCTCCTGAACAAACAAATGTTATGGGAGATGGAGTGCAAAATCTTATTGTTATACTTACACAAGCTATGAATCATTCTGGACTTCCAAATGAGCAGAAAAGGGAACAATATTCTATTGAGTCCTTCATGAGGCAACGTCCACCTTCTTTCAGTGGGACTTCCGATCCACTTGTTGCTGAACAATGGATCAGTACCACTGAAAAGATATTTTCAGTTCTTCAATGTTCTGAACATGATAAAGTCATCTTAGCAGTATATCGTTTGGAAGGTGAAGCTGATCAATGGTGGAATCTTATCAAGAATACGAGGCCAAGGGATGAAATTGAGTCCATGGAATGGGACGAGTTCAAGAACTTGTTTTTCAGTAAGTACTTCCCTCGTATTCTTCGAACAAAGATGGAAAAGGAGTTTATTGAGCCGAAGCAGAAGGATGATGAATCTGTTGGTATATATGAAGCGAATTTTACAAGACTTGCAAGGTATGCATCTGGCATTATCATCCAACCTGAAAGTAAAGTTGATCGATTTTTCAGTGGCTTAAAACCAAGTCTTAGAAGGGCATTAGCTATAAGAGACTTCAGTAGCTATGAAGAAATTGTGCGTTGTGCTATCAAGGTAGAAATGGAAGTTGGTGTTACATATCCATCTCATGGTTTTGACAAGAAACGAAAGATGGAGTTCAAGGAGAAATCTCATAATAATGGTGAAAAGAAGATGAATGTTTCCTTATGCACAAAGTGTGGAAAGAAGCATGGTGGAGATTGTCTTAAAGGAACTAGAAAATGTTTTAAGAGTGGAAAAGAAGGTCATCGAGCAGCTGAGTGTCGAAGTAATGGAAAAAGGGTTTCTAATGATGTGAATAAAGCAAACACTGCAGAGAACGCACCGCCAACACTTCAATGCTTCAAGTGCAAGGAAATGGGGCATTATGCTAATAATTGCCCTAATCCAAGGGTTAGTGATGATCAACATGAGCAACCACTGAAGGCAAAGGACAAAGGGAAATCACATGCGATCACTATTGGCAATGTTGAATATGATAACGATGTGGTGGAATGATTAAGTGTTTATGTAATGGGATTCCAAAATAATGTTGTATCATGGAGTATTGGAATATTTATGTATTGGTTTAATGTGGTATTCAAAGTGATTGAGATATTTTTGGAAATAAGATGATATGCGCATAATGAAGGGAAAATAAGAAAATGAAATGTTTAACAATATTCATGAGCTCATGATTGATATAAGGACTAAGTGATATCATGGATTGAGTATATAGAATTTTGAGGATTTTGGTATGTGGAAAGTGTTAACTTTGAACTGCATTCATGTTTTCACTAAGGTATTCAAGAGAATACATGATTAAGGACTTTGAATGTTTAGAATGTGACCAACAAAACATATCTTATGATATGTGGGGATCAACGACAGTATTAAATCTCTGGTAATCGTTGTCACTATATTATGAGAGTGGACTGCAGTATTATGGATAAGCCTAAAGATTGAAATGGATTATGTTGGACATAAGTGAGTATTGTTTAAGGATCGAAGTTTTCTTGATATTATTGATGGGATGTTATAGTAATATAGTTTTAGAAAAAGGACAACCTGCAGGACGGGCGACAACCCATCGCTTCGGACAAGGCTGTAGGAATCGAACCCACAACCGAAGTGCGACTGGCCTTTATCGCCTACCACTGACCTACAGGAAGTCCCTATTTAGTAGAAACTAGTTTTATTATATTAAGCAGTATGATATATGAAGTATAAGTCCATTTTAGGAACCATATATGATTAATCTCACTATAGATCGATTTATGCATATAATTTTTGCTAACCTTTTGTTTGAGACAGATGGAATGACCCGTCATTCTATCACATTATCTGCTAACACTTCACGAATAACAAATTCAACTTCATTTATTTAAGAGATGAAGTGGAAATTGTTCAAGGCACGAACAACAGTGAGATTGTACCAAAATAAAGTAAGTATTTATTCTAATTCAAATTTTCAACTTTAGGGAAATGATCTTGAAAACCAAAAATGTTGTCCTAGTGATCTTATACCTGAGGAATCAGATGGTACCTTATATCATCACAAATTTATGGATTTGTGATTTTTGGCTTTTCCATAGCCATGTTCTCTACCACTCTCCATCAGAACATGATGGTTAGATTTTTCTTCCATATCCATATTTTTACCTATGTGGAAACCCAACAATTAGTTTATTTGGGTAATCGTTACATTTCATACTTTAGTTTTTAAAGCCAAGTTTTGGTATTCCTTTTTACGATGTGGGAAACTTTCGAATAGAAAACCATTTATAACCCCGACGAATTTCGAGGGCGAAATTCATTTTAAGGGGGGTAGAATGTAACAGCCCAAGATTTTATGAAAAATATTCTTTTTAATTTTATTAATGTCTTGTGTTGTATGCTACACCAAAAGGAGCTTGCACAACATGCATCCTTGACTTGCCTTGCATTACACGCAATCGCAACCTTCCTCGATAGTGTGTGTAGTACGCAATAACGAGTTTCACTAAACAGCGATATGCTATTAAAACTAGCCGTTATGAATAGTAATAACCACTTTTTGAAATTTTGTAAATTTTATTTTTCAAAATGGATTTCATTTTTGGATTCGGAGTATCGAATTTAGCCTAAGGTGAAATTTTGGTACATTTCGGATAACTTTCATATTCTGATGAATAGTGAAAATTACTAAATTATAATTAAAAACAACTTTTTAAATCGAAATAATTAATAGTGATAAATTATTAATTTGAGTGGTTTTAAAGTATATTTAGAATATATTTTTACAATTTAATACAATGTTGGTCATTGGACGTAATTTCACATTTAAACCTGACATAAACAAGTGTCAATCTTTTGATAGATATTGTTTCGTAAAAACACGCTATTTGTTTTAATAGCGGGATTTAATTATAAAATTAATTAATTCAACTTCTATGTTATGAATTTGGTAAAATAGACTTCATTTTTGAATTCGGAATATGAAATATAGCTTAGGATGAAATTTTGGCATTTTTCTGAAAACTTTCAATTTTTGATGAATAGTGAAACCACTAAGTGGTAGGTTAAAAACTGAATTTTGCATAAAACTTAATTTTACCACTTCTGTGAATGGAATTTCGAAAATCCGAGAGACACGGTTAATATCAAGGACTAAAATGTGGTTCAATGAGATGAAAATAATTTTTGGTGAATAGTAACTTTTTACTTTTTTTTACCGCGGTTAATAGTAAATAGGGTAACTAAGGGTAAATATGATATTACTATTACCCTAACACATGTCCTAATTCTATTGGACAAGTGTAATTCGACCAAAAACAAACTTAGGAATAAAATATGACCATTTAGGCCCACTTGGATTAGATAAGGACATTTATTATGAATTTATTTAAAGAAGGGTTAAAATAGTTAAAATCAAAGTTTAATAAGTAAATCATTTTTAATATGGGGTTATACATAAGATAAATTCGATTTTAAATATTCATTAGAAAGCTAAAAAGATTTCCTACATGATGGTATTTTATTTGTAATTTTTAGACATCAAATAATTTAATTTATTTATGACACAACGATGATGCAGTAATTATCTTATTAATGAAATATTGACATAATTGATGTTATAAACACCAAAATAAATGTAATTTGAGATTTTTTATGAATTCCACTAATTTTCTAGGTTACTATGATATATTAATGTTGATTTAATCAACTTGGTTCGAACATATAATTCTGTTATTACTTTCACAAAAATCATATATCAAATAGTGTCAAAATTGACACAAAATAGTTTTTAAATCAAATATTATATTATTAATTGTTATTTTATTCCTAAAAATCTAAGGTTCGGCCAAATGACTTATCTAAGGATATATATATTAATAATAAACAATTTGTGGTTCGTTTGGCATGTTATAGTAAGTTTATTAACCATATAGTGAAAGAAAACAAAAAGACACGGTAAAAGTTAAATTATTTAACTTAGAGTTAAATATAATTGATAAGGTTTAAAATAATATCCAAACATGTCTAAATTTGATTGGTTGATGAGATTACAACCCTATCTCATCTAATCTTTGAATATGAGTCATTTTTGGAGGTTTTTAAGTGGGGTTAGATTTATTATAAATTAATATTTTTAAGAATTCCTAAGGTGCCCCTCTCCTCCCTTATAAAAGGGCACCTCCTCCCCCTCCTCCTCACACCAATTTTGAGCACTCAAGCTCGGCCAACCCCTGCCATTTTCTCCTCTCCACTTTCCTAGAATAATCCTAGAGGTTCTGGTCTTCTCCAAAGACCAATCTTAGTTCCTTAAGTGGAGGATTCAAAGAGGCGTTCCAAAGAAGAGGTAATATCCATTACCGATCTTTTCAATTTCTTTCTTCTTCAACTTCTTCTTATTTAGTTGTTTCATGATAAAGTAATAACATCAGTATTACTTACATACTGATATGTTATTATAAATATGAAACAACCCTAATTCACCTTCTATCCATCCTACGGAAAAATGAAATCACCGCGCGTGCGTACGTACGGAATACCGTCTCCACGCCGTGGTGTAATCTATTTTCCACCATCACCTTACAAGGATGGGTATAATGGTGTAATGAGTAACTACATATGATTATTATGAAGTAATATTGATACTGAAATAATATATATATACTCCAATACAATTCCACGATCATAGGAACGATATCATCACTCGTGCGTACGTACGGAATACCGTCTCCACGATGTGATGCGACTCGTTCTACATGATCTTCATTTCATAATGATTATATAAATGAATTGAATGAATGAATATGGTATATAATACACTAATACCATTCTGGAAATGAATTATCTATAACCTAAAGATAAGAATAAGAATTTATTCGACAAAACACGCATAAGAACAAAAAGTTATAAAGACCCGAGTAACAAGTAACAATGAAATATTACTAACAAGAAGCTAATAATATGACCATATATGATATCATATCAATATGTATGATTCTGGAATAAGTCAATAACATTATTTAAACCATTATACAGGAGCTTCGGACACGTACAAAGCTAATCGGACCTAAGGTAAGGGAAATATCACAATCTCATTTTTATCCGAGATTGTTTATTCGTAAGTATTTACTGGGGTGTATTTTATCATCCACATCCATGTTCCCTCAATATGTAATATTTTTTTCCATCCACTTGAAATAGTTTAGATCCAATTCTACCCTTAGGTGAGTTTTTGGTAAAGAATATGAAAGGAATCTTTTGTCGTTTTTCCGTACGAGGTACTTTTTGACTTTTCCGACAAAAGTACGAAGAATGTTTTTTTTAACTTATACGGCATGAATGGATTTTTAAAACATTACTTCAAAGAAGATTCCTTTACAAGTTTTCAAGTTTATTTTTAATCAACTTCTTTTATTTTAAAGTTGTATGACATGTTATGAAAGGAAAAATGTTTTTGAAGAAGAAAGGATATTTTCCTCAAGAATTCAATTCAAGTGTTTTATCAAAATTATTTTCCATCTAAGATAATAAAGGGTTCTGTTTCTATCCATATTTTTACATTGGTTTGACTATGTTGTGATGGAATTATGTTTATGAATTCCTTTATCATATATGAATTGATTTATGATGTCATGATGTTTCAAGAATCCCATTTTTGTTATATGTGTTATGCAATGATGTATGTTTTATGATTATGTGGCACACATAAGAAAGGATTCATTATAAGATGGGTGGGACCTATATCTCCCTCCAATGCATTGGGTAATGATTTTATATCTCATGAGATAGACATGGTTGGAACGGAAGGTTATTTCGGTTCAGTGATACAGGACTGAAACGAGGAGTGAACTCGGTTCAGAAAGGGACTTTGTCCACTAAGATAGTCTTGGAAATGAGTCATGACTAACAAGAAATGATTTTCCATGATTATGTGTGCATGCCACAATGTTTCAAGTTTCATGTTATGATTATGGGGATCTCATTTTCACTTCTATGATTTGTTCCATGTTAAGATATTATGATCTCTTTTGCAGGTTGTGATTTTCAAAAAGATATGATATGATTTTTATTTCTTTTGTATACCCTTACTGAGCATTTGAGCTCACCCTTTTATGTTTTCTTTTCCCCAGGATATAAAGAAAGGTTTTAGGTAAAAAAAAATGGAAGATCTTTACGGGAGATATTGAAGATCTTTCACCAGGATTAGAAGATTATGTTCCGAGTTTCCAAAGACACTAAACTATTACGATCCTTTAGTGTGTGTTTTTGTTATGTACTAAGTATTCCGCAAATGTAATGTAATGTCCATGTACGTCAGGATACGGGTCTCTACAATGTAGGAAGCCTTTATAAGCTTCAAGACCTTCACCAATTAATTCTCATCTGTCTCATATGTCGTTAAGCTATATCTTAATTCCCGAACTACGTGGGTTCTGATTCCTCTTTAACAAGGATACATAGATAGCCCATTTGCGGGTACAATCCCAAATATGAAATAATCCATGTCCTTATAAATGACAATAAACTTCAAGTGCCCCACTGAGTGGCTTTAAAAATAGTATGGTCATCATAATGACAAAGATATTTCTATATAATGTGTTGAATGATACCATTGACTAAGAATCTCTAGTAAATACATATGTTTTTATATCGAAGAAGAAACTCAAATACATATAAAATATTCTCTAAATCTCTTACATATCAATCATCGATTGTCAGATCTAAAGAAAAACTCATTTTTATACTTGGTGAATTAATAAGGATTGAAGAACGTAACTTTAATCTACGATAAAGTCCCGGAGTAGGAAATAATTCCCCCCAAAAAGGTGTGATGAGCCTAACATCCCATCCAATCAACCAATGAAAATTCTTAAACCTCATCGGTCTACAATGAATGATCACCTACTTTTGTAAAGTAGGTCCAAATGGATATAGAATCATTGAATGTTTCTGGTTCAATGAATAAACCCATTAGAAACCGATTGGAAAAGTTTGAACCTTAAATAAACAAGGTCATCCGCATTTAACTCAGAGTCAAATCCTCTTTCCTTTTTCGGATGCAACTCTGAGGGGGGACTTATGTTGATGTTACTTTCTGTCATAGATTCTAACAAATGAAAAAGGGGAATACATTAAGCACAAAGAGATTCATCCTTTGAAGAACATCAAAAATGGAAAAAGGCATGAACAAGGAACCCAATAAGCACGGGTCGCGCAAGTTTTCTTATGGTCGTGCAAGTATACTTGCGCACCACATATCGGTCGCGCAGGTCACGTGCATGCCCTATTCTTTTTTCACCCAAGGTCCTCAGATGGCCTATAAATACCCCATGTGGGTCCCCCATTTCAAGGACAAAAAATCCAAAACTCAGATTTAAACTCTCATTTCCCAAGTCTTCGTCTGAAGTCTTCCAAACACTTCTAAGGTAACTCTTTACCTAGAATGGAAGATCTTAGGAGGAAGAATACGACCTATGTATTAGAACTCATCAATACTTCTGCACCTAAGTGTTATGCCCTTAAGGGAAGTGATGATACTTACGCGTCGCCTTTCCCTCTCAAGGAAACTTGCGTTCCACCCATCTGAAAGCCTCTAGGGAAGATAATAAGGGCTCCAATCCAAAGTAACCCAAGTATCACTTCACAGGTTCTTCGCCCAAGTGAACTCATGTCACGCAAATATACTTGTGTGACCAGGACTTGCGCGCCCAAACAAGACTTGTGTGCTAGCCTCTTTCTGGGTGCCCCGCCTTAAATTCACATCTTTTCTTCAAATCCACCTTTCCTCTTCAAGATCATGCCCTAAAAACCCTCTTTTAAGCCACTTATGGCATGGTTCTATTGTTGGAATCCTTATCTAAAAGGAATTATATGGAACATTTCTCAAAACCATGTGATTTATATAACTTTATATCACTACGGTTAGAGGTTCCCTTCATTCAACTTCATCCCTTAATATTAGAGAATATTTGATTTGGGCATCCTTCTCAGGAATAAGCCTTAATCATAAGTCAAATCCCCCTTAATCTGGGCATACTCCATAGGAGTAAGCCCCAAATTAAGAATCTAAATCTCCATAAAGCACAAATTCCTTTATGTACCCTATTAATGGGATCCTCTTTAGTAGTAAGCCCCAAGTCCACTTTAATATGATCCTCTTTCTCAGGAATAAGCCTCGTGTTACAAGTCTCCTTAAATTAGTCCTCCTTCTTAGGAGTAAGTCTCAATCATAATTCCCTTTAACTTTGGGCCTCCTTCTCAGGAATGAGCCCCAATCATAAGTTCCCCATAATTTGGGAATCCTCCTCAAGAGTAAGCCCCAATTTAGAGTATCCAAATATATATAAAGCATGAATATCTTTATGGGCCTTTCTCCTGGGATTCTTTCCTGAACTAAGTCTTGATCTTCATTTACTTGGGCAGTCACACATACATAAGACCCATATCATTCCTTGTGACCGCATCTTTCATGGCACAAATCGTCAGGTTTACCAATACCTCTTATTTCCCAGACCGAGCATGACTCAAGTGAGCTTAGAGTGTAAAAGTAACAACAACACATCTCTTTGGGTCGTTAATCATACTTAAGACCCACATTTCTTAATCGAACTATGTGGGTTATGATTATTATTTAACAAGGATATGTAGGTAGCCCATCTACGGGTACGAACCCAACTCTGAAATAATCTATGTCCTTCTGAATGACAATAATCTTCAAGTCCCCCCCTGAGTGGCATTAAAACTAGTATGGTCATCATAAGGACCAAGATATTTCTATTTAATGTGTTTAATGATACCATTGAATAATAATCTCTAATAAATACGGATTATTCTATATCGATGAATAAATTCAAATACATATAAAAGATTCTATAAATCCTCTACATATCAATCATCGGTTTTCAGATCTATAGAAAAACTCATTTTCATACTTGGTGAATTAATAAGGATTCATGAACATAACTTAAATCTATGAGAGAGTCCCAGAGTAGGCAATAATTCATCCCAGAAAGGTGTGATGAGCCTGACCTCCAATCATTTCGACCAATGCAAATTCTTAAGCCTCATCTGTCCAAAACTAATGAGCACCTACCTTTGGAAAGTAGGTCCAAATGGATATTGAATCATTGGATGTTTTTGGTTCTATGAATAAACCCATTAGAAATAGATTGAAAAAGTTTGAACCACAAAAATACAAGGTCATCCCCATTTCCCAGAGAAACACACATGGTGGTTGGAAGAGCTAGTCGATTAGCCACCACTCCAACATGATCATAAATATCGAAGGGGTCGATGTACCTGGGACTTAACTTTTCTTTCTTCCCAATCCTCATGACCTTCTTCCATGAAGATATGTAGAGTAATTTCAGGTACACAACGCTGAACACAAGGTCTAATCGAGGATTATGTACATAACCAATACTAGAAAATGATCTTATACAGATGGTTCAAAACCGTGGGTATAAACCCCAAAACTATGGGTATACGCTATTCCCACAGTTTGGGGAACCGTGGTCATTGGTGGTGTCGGTATAGGTCCATGACCTATACCCACAGTGTGGAAAAATTGTGTGTATAGGTTTTTCCACCGTGTCATAACTCTATACCCAAGGTTTTGAAACTGTGGGTATAACATATTTTACAAAATAGGAGCCCGCGAGATTCGATCTCGGATCCACATGTGTGTTCACAAGCGGCCTTACCACTACCCCATCACCATATACATGTATGTATATATATATATTATTAAATATATTTATTTAAACCATGGGTATAGAGGAATAAACCTTGGGTATAGAACTCCCACCAAATATTTTTTTGTTCCCGCAGAAAAAATAAATATCTTGTGCACAGGCGGGAAAACTATACCCACGGTTTTTCAAAACCGTGGGCATAGGTTTTTTTATCCAATGACTATACTCACGGTTTTGGGGAAAACCATGGGTATAGGTCACTCTATCCCCACAGTTTTGGGAAAAACATGGGAATATGAATTTTTTGAAACCCTATACCCAGGGTTTGGAAATAACTGTGGGTATAGGTTAGCCTATGCCCACAGTTTGAGGAAACTTTGGGCATAGGCTATCAAAAATGACTATACCCGAGGTTTTCCCAAAACCATGGGGATAGGGTGACCGATACCCACATTTGTTTCCATAATTGTGGGTATATGCCCATTTTGTAGTAGTTAACCCTTCTGTCGACTATGGGCTGCATTAATATGATGAAAAATGGTTTTCACCTTCTCCACCATTCTACCATTTCAGGTCTAAGTAGCTTATGCTCACTGACCTTATCCCAACATGCTGGTGTTTTTCACATTTTTAAATTGAGGGATTTATATGTTTCCATTAAGATACTTGAGTGGAAACTATTATCATAACATAATTCGACATGTTAGAGATATTGGTCATATCCCCCATTGAAGCCCGTAAAACATGCTCTCAAAATGTTTTATAGAATCCAAATTGTTCGCTTAGATTGGCCATTAGTTTGAGGATGGTAGGACATACTGAAGATTAGTTCAATGCTTAGAGAATGTTGGAGACTTTTCAAGAACAACAAGGTGAATCTCAGATCTTTATCAGATACAATAGATAGTGGTACCCCATGCATCCCTACCACCTCTTTTATATATATCCATGAAATTTGATCCAATGAGAAGACCTATAGAACTGTTATAAAGTGAGTTGTATTTGTAAGATGATCCACAATGAACCATATAGAATTATTTCCTCTAGATGTCCTTGAATGTCCACTAACAAAGTCCATGGTGATGTTATCCCACTTCCATGTTGGTATGGGTTACTGTTTCATCATCCCTTTATAATTTTACTTTTCAGCCTTCACTTGCTGACATACCAGACATTTTGATATATACTCAGTGATCTACTTCTTCATATTGTCCCACCAAAAGTTTTCACAAAGATCTCAATACATATTTTTCCTCCCTGGGATAAAAGATAAGGTTAAGCTATGTGCGCCATTCAATAGCACCATCTTTATCTCTGTATCGAATGGTACACATAATTGTGAGCCTAATCATACAACTCCTTACTCATTAATATTTAACATAGAGGATTTCCCATTTATAATGGCCTCCACCCTATTCTAAATTTCCACATCTTTTCTTTTATCATTCTTTATTTTCTCAATGAGGGATGGTTGAGAAACCATTTGGGAAAAGATTGTTGTTGTTCATACAATAATGATTCCCATGTCCATCCTCTACTAATCTAAGAAAATTTCATCCTTTTAAATTATAATTATTTATAAAGATGAAGGATCCTTTCTACATAGATCATATTCTACCTTATTTTCCATACTAGGATGGTAGTGGATTAAGAAATTATAATACATGAAGAGCTCTAGCCATCTTCTTTGGTGCATATTAAGCTTCTTCTATGTGAATATATAGTTAAGACTCTTATTATTAGTATATATCTTAAAGTACCCCCCATAGAGATAATGCTGCCAGATTTATAGTGCACAAATCACTGCCAGCATCTCCAGATCATGTGTGGGTTAGTTTTACTCGTGTATTTTCAGCTTCCTAGAGCTTTAGGCTATCACATTATCATTTTTCATCAGCACACAATCTAAACCATTATTTTAATAATCATTGTACACCACAAAGAGTTTTCCTCTTATCGTAAGTGTGAGTATTGGTACAATGATGAGCCTCTTTTTGAGATCCTTAATATTTTCCATACATTCTTGATTCTAGATGAACTTCACTCCCTTTTGTGTCAGCTAGGTCATCAAGTTTTACAGTCATGATATGTTCTTCACAAATTGTCGATAATATCCAGTTAGACCCAAAACTATACATACCTCCAGTATAGATGTTGGAATATGCCACTCTTCAATTGCCTTCGTCTTGTAAGGGTCTACAAATATCACTTTTCTAGTGATAATATGCCCCAATAATGATACTTTATCCATCCAGATGTCACGTTTACTATAATTCACATAATGTTTCTCCCTTCACAAAGTTATTAGCATAATATTCAAATTCACCTCATGTTCCTCAATTCTCTTGGAGTATATAATAATATCATAGATAAAGTCTACCCAAAATTTGTCAAGATATTATCAAAAGACATTATTCATTAAATCCATGAATATGGTAGAAGAATAAGTGAGTATTAAGGGCATCACTATGAACTCAGAGTGTACATACCTCATTTAGAAGGAAGATTTGGGAATATATTCCTTCCTCACCTTTAATTGGTGATATCCAGACCAAACATCCACATTAGAGAAATAACTTTCCCTACAAAGCTGACCAAACAAGTCATCTATCTAAGGTTGGGGATAAATTTTCCTTATCATGATTTTAGTGAGATCACGATAATCAATGTTGGGGTGCATTGTTCTATCCTTTGTTTTGATGAAGAGGACTAGCGTACCTCGTTGTGAAGCACTAAGGCCTATAAAACCCTTCTCCAGATTCTCCTGCAATAGATTCTTCAGCTCTTACAGCTCAACAGTGGCTATTCTATAAGGTGTCAATGATATAGGTAGGGATCCATGAATAAGTTCAAATGAGATCTCAACCTCTCGATCAGAAGAAAGATTAGGAAATTCTCTAGGGAATACATCAGTGTAATCCCTTACGATAGGCATGTCTTTGAGCTGTATCATCTACTTTATCTCAATCATTTGAGCTATACATGATTTCTCAAAAGGTAGTAATATCCACACATGAGATAATAAGTCTAAATAAGATTCATCTTCATCCTTCAAATTATAATGAATCGGAGGATTCCTCGATACATGGAGAGTGATATCCCTTTCACAACAATTGATGTTGGCTTTGCATAAAGATATCCAATCCTCAATGAATATAACATCAAACTAAACTAAAGGAAGTAATGAGATTTTTTGGGAGGTTAAGTCCAAAAACATTAATCAAGGAGGTTTTATATACTTTGGATGTAGTAATTTCCCCGTTGTATATTCTCACATATAACTCAACCTCCAAATTTTAAGGTGTTGTTTGAATAGTTCTACAAAACATGAAAGATATGAAATAATGTGTAGAAAAGAATAAAATAGTATATTTACTAATCTTGAATGAATAACTAGCGTACCTACCACCAAATAATTTTCCGGTTTCCCTTCATCAGTACTGATAGAATAAGCCCTCCCTTTTTTCCTTGGATGTTGTTGTTTATTTCCTCTGACAACCCTTGGTTTTGGGAAATTGTTCTCATAATTATCATGATATTTAATGTTGTAACACTACACTACATGCCGATAATTGATTTGAACATTCCTTTATTATTCCACATTAGTGGGATTGTTCATATCCCTTTGGGAGTTTCCAACCACATGACCAATTCTTAGACATTTGAAGCAATTATTTGTTACCTTTAGATAGATCCCAGGATGCTTCTTCCCAAAAGTTTGACACATGGGATGTTCAATCATCTTTCAAACAAGGGATTTATTTTCTGATCCACCCATATTAGACTCCATTTTATACTTTTCTTAATCGGTCCAACAAGACCATTTAGAATCTCGAATGTTCATATCAACCTTGAGGGAGAAACAGAAAATATTCTCATAACTATCGATGTCTTGAATCACCCCAACATTTCGTAGACTCGTCTTTTGTTTTCTAAAAAAGAGATCCACCTTACATTTTGTGTTCATGAAAAAACCAGAGGTATATATTGCAATCTTTGTAATGTTTTCATCATACACCTCTATGGACTCTTCTTCCTTCTGCTTCAGTTTTGGGAACTCTCTTTCCATCTTGAGATGGAGGGTTTTGGGAGAATCATTATTGAATTTTTTTCTTCAACTCCTCCAAATAAATAGAATCAATTTTCTCTGGGGGTTTTTTATTCTTGATCAGTTTCCACTACTGATCAGCTTCCCCATCAAAATGATAGAATGATATCATGACTTTCTCTTCTTCTGAGCACTAGAGGATAGATAATATGATTTTAATGGAGTTAATCCACTGTTCCACAAGGAGGGGATCAGAAGTCCCACTAAACATGGGAGACTTTTTACGCATAATGGATTATATGGAATCACTCTCTTTACTTAGAGGAGGAGGGTGTTCTACATGATTCATGTTATTATCCAAAAGATGAGCCCACTGATAAAGAACAATCATAATATTTTGAGCACCCATTCCCATCATATTTGGAATATCATTAAGGAAATAATCACATTACCAGTCACATTTATTATTGGCATGTGTTCTTCTATTTCCCACATTTATCTAAGAAAAAGAAAGTACAATTAGGGGGCTTGAAAACTTATCTATTAAATATTAAAAGGAAACATAATATGATAAAATCTCAAAGGAAAAGTATATACTAACTTGTGATTCCCTAAGTTTCAATATAGGTTATCGATTATATGTTTCTTTACATTTATTATTATGGGATTATTTTTTGTTATATAAATAATAGTTCGTACTATGCTTATGAATTTACCATAGAATATACCCCGTGAATGTCAAAACAGGAGTGAAGTAAGGCATGTTGTCGTGTACCGGTTCCTGTTCGATTCTATATCAAATCAGTGTTTTCTGTTTTTACCGATAGATACATCTGTGACAAATCCACCTCCATTTTTTATTATCTCAAGGGGATGTATTTTCCTGATAAACAACTTATTCTATATTTAAAAAAAATTAGGGATGTTTTCTTATACTTAGTCTCATCCATAAGTTTCATATTAAAGTTCAATATTCCTAACCGCCAAAAATTACTAGGACATCATCTCATACCAACTATAGTGACACAAGAATTTTAAGAATATCATTATATGGTTTTAAACATCATATTTCAACCCAAGGATCATAAATTCTTGTTCCTTTGAAGGCTAGCTACATATTCATAGGATATCCTAGGGATGGCCTGAATAAAATGATGAACAAAAAATCCTAGTATGGGAATAAACAAAAAAATTAAGCTTCAGTAGATGGGTTAGAAGGCGTGACATAATGATATAAAAAGGCATGGAACATATGGGATCATAACATATAAACATGGGATCACATAAACATGGGGTCATAATAATGTGTAAGTGACATAAAAAAAGGAATTTATCATGACTTAAGGATCACTATACATAGAGGATCATAATTCAAGGTTAACCACCAAGACAGTTCCATAAGGTAGCATGAGTCAAGGCTAACTGCTAAGACGGTTGCACATAATGTCTTATGAGACACAACATTACCCAATAAATTGGAGCACTATATAGTTTATCCCATCATAACATGTTTATGAGTATGTTTTCCACATAAAGAGTCATGCATTATCAATCATACTTAATCATAAGGGTACCCATGGAAAGAAATGGGTATCATTATCATGTCATAAAGTGTAATAAATGAGAATACTATACTAGTGTCCATGAAAGAAAGGAATTAAAAAATAAACAGACATTGATATGTGAAAATAGACATATATCATGGTATGTGATGTTAAACAAAATTTAAAACATGCTAGGAGAGTATTTAAGAAATTTTAGCATTAAAACATTTTAGTGTAGTTTTATGGAAAATAATCAAGACAATTTAAAATAGAAAAGGTAATAATATTTTACATAAAACCAGAATTCAACCAAGAAGGTTTTAAAAGTAAAAATAATGATTTTTAAAAAATAATTATGGATTTAAATAGACAATAATGTAAACTTGAAATTGGAAATTAATCTGGGAAGTTCCCTTAAAATGGGTTTGTTTTTCTATAAGTATCAAGGAGTGAACCACTCAAAAACATGTATATCCCTAATAGAGAATGATGAATGGACCTGATACATGATTTTGGTTAATTTAAATAGCCTTTATAATATTACATTAAATGAATATAACTTCATTTGGGAAAAAATAAAGATAGAGCAATCTGAAGGAATAATGTAGGTTTGGGTTGAATCCCTTACCTAAGTTTGAAGGTGTCCTCCACATGATCTTAATATCTTATAAAACCAAATTAAATTCATTAATTAATATTTATATCACCTCTTATACATGTATTTGATTCATTATAACCTTTTACTATTTATTCATAACCTTTTTGATGGGTTAAAAGGTTCAATTCCATTGTTTGGGGGAACTTGTTTCCTTGGTTTTCATGATTGGTTTACATTTATATATGTACAGATAAACTTGTAAGATGATAATGGATTTAAAAATTTGAAGTTTTATGTTATTAATGGACATCTATTAGATTAAATGGTTATAAAATTCAGTTGGATATTTATAGTTATGATTAATCATTATCTAAAACTGTAATTATTAACGATTTGGTTAATTGGTAGTTTTTATCACAATGAACTCATTTTTATTTATAAATTAATATCATATGAAAAAATAGATTAAAGAAACTTATGTATTATATAATAAATATATTATAGTTTTCTACAACCATATAAATGGTTTCATGATAATAACTAAGGATGGTAAACAAAATTTAAAACACATCGTCCTCAAATTTGATCAATTAACACATCTTGGATGGTGATTTCATTTCTAGTATAAAAAGATGGGAAATGAGAGGTGATGAATACTTATTCCAATATCATAACGATATTCATGTTCTTGTATGGTACTGGAGTTATCATAACATTTTTATGATAGAATGTGATAAAGAAATAGAAAGGAACATGAAAGAAAATAAATTAAATGAAAAGTAGAATTTACCTCTTGAATATATATTACATGAGAACCCCTTTAGGTTAGATGATTTTGTCATTAAAATAGAACAAGGGATGATATATGTGTTATAATGTCATATTGAGAAATTTGAGTAGAATTTGGACTAGGAACAAGGTATGAGAGGTGTGAGGTTAGGATGTACCGAGGGGTGGTATTTATAGTGGAGGAGAGGAGAGTTTTCTCAATATTTTATTCATTATTATATTTTTTTCTCTAAAAATGAAATTTTAATTACTATTATGACCAAAAACTATAATATGTGGATGTGAATTATTACCCAATATGATTACCTGAGCATAACATCATCCAAGACTCAATAAATCATGTATTTATATTATTCGGTAAATTATCATATTTTACAATTCAATAAAAATTCAAGTATTTCAGAAAAATCCCAAAAATTCATCCCAACCATTTTTTTATGTGTAGAACTCAAAACCTAACTCATTTAAAAAAAATTATTTTCTAAATATGAGAAATGTAATTATTAATTAAAATCACAATTTACATGAAAATTTAAAACTGCATTTCTAACACTTTGAAAAAATAATTAAGGTCTTTTAAAATTATCATATAATTATAAGTCAATAAAATAATTATTAATGAATACATTTAGAAAAATAAATTTTATTTTAAATTATTTAATTAATAAAAAAATTAACTAAAAATACAAGACATAAAAAAATACCAACACTAAATAAATAATTCTTAAAAATATTTATTCAATTATACTATGATATAATTATATCAAATTTTCACTTATAAGATTAATAGATTTTATTTATACTTTCATTGGTGAGGTTAACATTACATTGTGTAGTTTACTATTCATAAGGGTCACATTACTTTTCCAAATTTCATGTAACAATTCCTTAAGTATATATTTCTTAACATCTAGTGATACCTATTATTTCACTCATTATTCATTTACACGGTTTTTATTATATTATATATATAATATTATATTATTATACGATAATATATAATTATAAGAAGGGAATTTCATTGATAAAAAATTTGGCCATTACATTCTCCCCCCCTTATGAAATTTCACCCTCAAAATTTCATTTTACATTATAAGCTATAAAAAAGTGTTGGTAACTTTCCATCATTTCTTCCTCCAGTTCCCATGTTTCCTCTTCATACTTATGGTTCCTCCATAGTACTTTAAATAGGTGAGTTTTCTTGTTACATGAAATATTATCTCTATGATCTAATATCATTACTGGAGGCTCCTCATAAGATAGATCATTCTGAAATTGTACCACCTCTGAAGGAAGTAAATGTGATGGATCTTGTGTGTACTTTCTTAAGAAGGATACATGGAAGACATCATCTACATTAAAAATGGCAGGTGGAAGTACTAGTCGATTGGCCAGAGCTCCAACACAATCAAAAATATCAAAGGGGCCAATTTACCTAGGAATTAGCATGAATTTCTTCCCAATCCACATGAACTTAATCCATGGAGATATGCAGAGGAATACCATGTCTCCAACATTAAAATCAAGGTCTCATCGATGATTATGTGAATAACTATTTTGTCGACTTTGGGCTGCCTTGATGAGCTGCTAAATGGCTTTTACCTTCAACACAATTTCTTCGACCATTTCACATCCATGCAGCTTACATTCACTGACTTCATCCTAACACATAGGTGTTCTTCATTTTTTCCCATAAAGGGAATCATATGGTTCCATTCATTTGCTGGAGTATAAACAGTTATTTTAAGATAATTCAACTAGTGGAATATGTTGGTCCCACCCCCCATTGAATTCCATAAAATATGCTCTCAAATTTTCATCTAGTGTCTGAATAGTTCTCTCCTATTAGACATCTATTTGAGGATGATAGGCTATATTTAAGTTCAATTCAGTGCTTTGAGCATGTTGGAGACTTTTCCATATCTTCGTGGTGAATCACATATCTCTATCTGACATAATAATTAGTGGTACCCCACGCATCCTAACCACCTCTATGATATTTATCAGTGAAAATTTATCCAATTAAAAGTCTTATAAAATTGTGATAATGTGAGCTACCATTGTAAGACGATTTATAATGAACCATACTTCATTGCTTCTTCTATATTTCCTAGTAATTCTGGTGACAATGTCCATGGTGATGTTCTCACACTTCCATTTTGGTATGTGTACTAGTTGCATCATCCCCTTAGACTTGTTCCATTCAACCTTCACTTACTGACATATTGTGCATTTTGATATATACTCATCAATCTACTACTTCAAATCTTCCCACCAAAAGTACTTTCATAGATCTCAATACATCTTTGTGTTCCCTTGGTTAAAAGATGAGGTTATTCTATCTACGTCATTTAGAATATCCTTATTTATATCTTGATTCAAGGGTACACATAATCATATCACAAATATTAATATTCCTTCCTTATCAATATTAAACTCATAGGATTCCTCGTTTCTAATGGATTCCACCCATTTCTTAATTTCCACATCATTTATTTCAACATCCATTGTTTTCTCCATAAGGGATGGCTGAGAAACCATTTGAGAAAGGATTGATGATGTTCTTCCATTAATGATTCCAATTTCAATCTTATGAAAATCTAATAATATTTAGTCCATCTCAATTTTCATCATTGATAATGATACATGATCGTTTCTACTTAGATCATCCACCACCTTATTTTCCTCACTGGGATGGTAGTGGAATGAGCAGTCATAATACTTGATGAGATATTACTTTCTTCTTTGGAGCATATTAGGATAATTTTATGTTAATATATATTTGAGACTCTTATTAATAGTATATATCTCACACTTCTCCCCATAGAGATAATTACACCATATTTTTAACACATAAATCATAGGCCCCTAATCCAGAGCATGTGTGGGGTAGATTTTCTCATGGATTTTAAACTTCCTTGTGGCATAGGTTATTAAATTATCATTTTGCATCTGCACACTACCTACGAACTTCTTTTAATAATCACTGCACACCACAAATAGTTCTCCACATATCAGGAGTGTGAGTACCAGTGCAGTGATAAGCCTATTTTTTAGCTCCTTAAAATCATTTCTCACATTTTTGAGTCTAGAAGAAACATCACTCCCTTAAGCTTCAACTTGGTCATTGTGTTTTAAAATCATGAGAAGTTCTTCACAAATCATCTATAATACACAGATAGACCCAAAATGGTGTGGATATCTATAACAGATGATGGCTTGGGCCACTCATCAATTTGATTCATCTTGGAAGGGTCTACAGATAACCCTTTACTGGTGATAACATTCTCCATGAATGATACTTCTTCCATCCAGAACATGAATTTACTATACATTTCATAATTTTTCTATAATTCCCAGACCCTAGAATACTAGAGCAATTGAATTATTTTAATACATTGGCATGATTACAATGAATCATGTCCCGAATGAGTGATCAGTTTGGATGTCATGGAAATTTGACTACATACATGAACATTACATTAAAATTTCTAAGATAAAACACTGCATAGATAATTCATTGAGAACTCCATTATTCCACTTGCTTAACCCAACATATCAATCATAAAACACTTTTTATCATCTTTAGAAAATAAAACATAATAAATGAGTTATATCAAATTCTTAGTAAGGATAAAAAATATAGTATAATCTATCACAAAAAACCATTAACATTTAATGCAAGCTAGAAAACTAAATCACCAACCTTTTAAAACATTACCTTCAGCATAATATGGAAATAATAAGTCCAATAATTCCATTTAAACATTATCATGGATATTATACTAGTCGAATAATCCCATGTAAAATC
This sequence comes from Viscum album, assembly GCA_963277665.1. NCBI lineage: Eukaryota > Viridiplantae > Streptophyta > Magnoliopsida > Santalales > Viscaceae > Viscum > Viscum album. The sequence goes on from OY728139.1 coordinate 295,950,436, forward strand.
AATAATTAATCTCATAATAAGGGAATGAAAAATGTGGGACATCATAAACATACCCTCGATAATTAGGCCAAGAAACCATACCTAATTGTGTAAGGAATTGGCCAAATCCCAAACATAGCTGTCTCACGAGACTACCAATTCATCAAGGGGGTAGAGTGGGCCCCAACCGACACATACTAAGTCTAATGCATTCATCTTATGAAATGTGTGAAACATAACCAACATTATCATTCGTATTAAAACTAGCATATGAAATATCAATACATTAACCATAAACCGTGAATGGTATAAAAATAGAACAACCACAGTCAAACATATCTTAAACCATCAATAAAATATGAAATATTGTATAGTAATATATTGACCTTAATTATGTATACAGTCCAACAAATGATGTTGATATAGATGAAAGGGATCTATGAAAATAATAAAAATCTCTTTTAGTAGTATCCCTTTTTTAATTAAAAAACATTTTAATGCATATATAATTACAAAAGAAAACATTTTATTTTAAAATAACCTTTTATGGTTTTAAGGGAAGATTCAAAATGTTAAAGCTTAAAAATGGTAGAAAATAGCTACTCGCATCGTAAAAGTAAAAAAACATCCATTCCTTAATTTGTCGAAAGGTTATGTGAAGTGCCCAGATCAGTGTGATCACTGAGAGGGGGAGGGGGTGAATCAGTGATCCTTTAAAACTTTTTACTAATTGATTCCTTATCAATTAAACCTCTATGGCTGGTTAAAGCCTCGATCCACTCTTCTTGTATCTCTCAACCTTTCCCGGATAATGCAGTAATGAAAAGGCACAGGACACAAGGATTTACAAGGTTCGGCACCAAAGGCCTACATCCTTGCCATGCTCTCCCAACATGGATTCTCCATTATAACCTGTTAAAATTACAATGGCCGATACAGAGTCCCACTGTATCTCTCCTGAGTCCCACAGGAGGGTCTTTATACTGCTTCACACAGTGTTACCAGAGTCCCACTGGCCTACTCCAGAATCCCACTGAAGACTTCTTCTCCCTGAGTCCCACAGGGTCTTCTCCTGGCTCCTCGAGTCACACGAGTATCTCTTCTTCACTTTAAGTTCTTCAAGTAACTTCAGCAGCCTGGGATAAAGGCTGCTGGCCTTGCTCTTCTCTTCTGATCACTTGTGGTTGATCAGGGCTTCTCGTCTAGCTCAGGATTTATCTCCTTCTTCAGGATGACCTGGCTTCTCTCTCCAACTACTGAATACTCAGACAACTGATATCTTTAACTTTGGTCTGGTCCAGTCTCAATTCAACTCTACTTCATGCACTGAGTGCATGGCATCTCTGCATCCTCATGCACTGATTGCATGGCCTTCTCAAATTCTTCAAGATCTTCTGGTCTTGGACAACTCAGATGCACACAGCCTGATTTAGCTTTGTTCACGTGTGCACGTGCATGCATGCATGCATGCACTCTCCTCTTTCTCCTCTTGGTGCAATAAACCCACAAAGGGTGTAGTCACTTTAAGCACACACCTTCACTGAACTTCACACACTTTATCCAATTTGTTTACACACTTAAATTGTGTGTTCTACTTGAGTGTGGGTCTTGTTCTTCTTCAAAGTGTGCACAATGTTTTTTGTACACACTAAGGTTTGGCCTATTTGTCTTTTTGCACACAAACTTTGTTTTTCACTTTTGCACACACTTGAGCTTGGCCTTTCACTTCTTCTTGCACACACACAAAGTGTTCTTTAATTTGTTCTTTCAATGTGTGCACCCATATAAGGGCTACGTCCTTCTTCTTCAAATTGCACACAAGGCACTAAGGCCTCGGCCTCTTCTTGTCTAGCACACACAACTTGTTCTTTCTTCCTCTTGCACACACACACAAAATGTGTTCTTCTTTGTTGTGGCCTACACTCCTTTTGAACACACCCAAGGCTACGGCCTTCTTTTCACACACAAGGTGCAAGCCTCGGGTTCTCCTTGCACACACACACAAGATGTGTTCTTACTCCACCCGAACTCCTACTCAAGGGAGGGCGCGCAAGGTGCATCAAACTCCACACTTCAACCGCGCAAGGGTGCTTGGTGCAAGGCAGCACGCAGGGTGCCTGAGTAACCTATGTCGCGGGCACAAGGGCCGCGCAAGGCCTCAGGTGCAAGGCACCTCGGGCTTCAACCGTGGGCGCGCAAGATGTTGCGGCCACGGGTCTTCCTGCTGCGCAAGGGGAAGGCGCGCAGGGGACTTCTCCACTTCTTCTTTCGCGCAAGGAGTGCGCAAAAGGAACCTTACGAAGCAAGGGATGCTCCGGGCTTCACTGCCGCGCAAGTGTGCACGCAGGCTCTTCTTCGCGAGGCAAAGGTGCTCTCACGGGACTCCGGATTTTTCAACAAAGGATCAGTAAGCCATTAGAATGCCTCGGCCTCTCTTTTTATAGGCAGAGGAATGCCTCAGATCTTCCGCGTGAGATATCTTGAATCCCCGAGTTTTTCGGGATTTTAAAATCTTTCCAAATCTTGATTTTTATCCTCGGTTCACGCGGGATCCTTATATTTTCCCCTCCTCCTCATGCATGCACATGAAACCGCATGCTTGGCCTCTGTTTGGCCCATCCCATGCAAAACAGGAACACTCCTATGCCTCGGCAACTTCGTTTGCCTCGTCCTCGACCGAAATTCTCCATACATTATATGCAAGCCCATTTTATTTCATGGATGAATTCAGTGTGGCCAGACGATCCTCAAGGACGCTTTACTTCCTTCAGAGGTGGCCGGGAACTCGAAGTCCGGTGGTCGGATGGCCTCTGGTTCAGGCGATGTCGCGGGTGGCCTTCGGCTCGAGCTCGAGGTGGAAGACGAGCCACGGCCGTCGGATCGTGATGCGCGACGGCCAGGATTAGATCATCGCCGCGGAGATGAATCGTGCGGCGTGGATAAAGCGCGCGATGGCTCGGACGGCCGAGATTTGCTCCTGGGGAAATTTCCGCGTCCCACATCGAAACGGCGCCCAGTTTTCTCGCGGCTTATCAACTAAGCGCTGCCGAGAAGCGCTCAGTTGAACTTCTCCCCTCCCGGTGCCGCCCCGCACCGGGTTCTCTCTGCGGGCGCGCTCTGCGCCCACTCTCTGCTCCTGCGGGCGCGCTCCTAGCGCCCACTATGCACACTCGGGTGCGCTCATGCACCCCTGCCGCGCTCCTCCGGGCGTTCCCCAGACGCCTAGCGGTGTCTTGGGTGCGTTCTGCCGCCCTGGACTTGCCCCACGGGTTCCCCCTTGGGCGTGGCGCCTTAGGCCCTCATGTGCCTTGGGGTTGAACCCTCAAGGTGTCCACGGGCTGGCCAATTTTTTGGCTAAGTCTTGAATAAGACTTTGTAAAAAACAAAGTCCTCCATGAAATCAAGCCATATCAAGAGAACCACTTCAAGCCTTTCTTCTCCTTCATCTTCTTCTTGAGAATTCAAGCATTAATCTTCTTCATTAGAATTCCTCCATTCTTCTTCAACATATAATCAACATTTAAGAATGGAATTCCCGAAGGTTTCTCTCTTTATCAACCGAGCTCTTAATCACATAAATTCTTCAATGAACTTCATTGATCTAGTCAGAGATCAAGTTGTAACATCTTCTGATTCACATGCACTAATTGATAGTGCATGGACTTCATTAAACCACTTCATCCACTTAGAAGTAGTGAATGGATCATCTTGCTTCTTCAACTCCTCATGCATTGTCACTACAATGCATGGTCTTCTAACTTTGTTGTGACTTTGTATCCAGTTGATACAAGTTCTTGGAACTTTAAGAACAGCTCAACAATCGTCAGATGTTCATGGAGAATGTTTCAACCATATTCTCCAATGCCACTTAGTGAATCTCCTAAGTGACATTCCTCTAAGTTCCATGGCCATTCTCCATTCTTTACCAACACCATCACAACCTTTGTCATTCACATCTTGACATTCCTTGACTTCCATTCATTCCAAGACAACTTCATGCCTCATTGACAACAAATGCAACACAGTGCACTTCAATCTCCCCCTTTTTATTTGTTGTCAATACACTCCTTCAGCACATATGAATGGGTCAATATGTGTGCCAATATTTTCTCCCCCTTATTGGCAATCAAATGCAAAGGTGTGGTGTGATTCACTTTCAAAAATATCTCTTCCTCCCTTTGAATAGCATCTTCTTGAAAAACACTGAGAGAGGGATGATGTCACATGTTCTCTTTAGCAAAGAACCTTTAGTAAATCAACTCTAAGTCTACTTGGGCTAACCCGGTGTAGAAAACAAGAGTGATGTACCCAAGGTACTCAATGCTGTCCAAAATTCTCTACACATGTGAGATCATGCTTAGGGGTTTGAAATTTTTCAGATATAATAATGAATTTGCTAAATCCTGCACAACTTCACAAAACTCATTAGAAAGTTCAGGTGCAAAGATAAAGCTCTCCCTTTCAACCATTTGTCTTCAATCAATACTCCCCCTTAATTGTCATAATGAATACAATTAAGAAACAAGGGATGAAAGTATGATTGGAATACCTTCACTTTTATCAAGATGGTATTAATCTCAGAATCCCATCTTCTTCAGATTGGCTCCCCCTCAAGGGGTGCACTCCATTCTTTCCAAACCACTCTCCAGATGAGAATGATCATCATCTTCAATTCCCTGAAATGTTAGCACATGTAAATACCAGTGATTAGGGAATAAGATGGAACCTCCTTGGTTCATCAATGTGAACAACAAGGTTGAGAAGATTCTATCAACCGAGATGTCCCATTTTCACCAGTCTTCACACTTGCACATTTGATCTTCATTGATGATTGTGCTGGTGTGGTTCTCAAAACATCTTCATGTGAAATCTTCTTCTTCCCTTTTGCCTTAGCAATTGCCAGAACTTCATCTTCATCTCTTTTCAGATCTTTGGCAAGTTGCAACTGATTTGGCCGTATGATTAATGAGTCATTTGGAAGTGTGGCCTCAGTTCTGGAAGTTCCACATGGTTCTTTTGATGCTGTCAAGCTACCTCTCTTAGGCAACTTTTTTTCAATCAATCCCTTCTGCTTCTTTTGGATTGATTGTCTGTTTGAGTCCAGTCTGACTCTATTGAATTTCATGGCTTCTTTACAAAGATCCATGATATGTCCTTTCTTTCCACAGTAGAAGCATTTCTTGGTGGTCCTTCTGGATGCATTACCCTTCTTGGATTTAGACTCCAAGGACTTATTTTCCTTTTTCAAAACCTTCTTGGGAGCATCTTCAACTTTCTTCTTGATTCCCAAGGATTCTTTCTGAGCCAGGTTCTGTGATCTTTTCTTCTTTTGAGCTCTGTATACAGTTGGAGATTTACATGTATCTTTTTGATCACTTTTGCAAACATCCCAGATGTTGTCAAGCAATCCAAATCTGTTAGCAGTAAACAGATGTCTCTGGACCTGTGGATGCTGCTTCTTTTCTTCTGGCTTGCTCCCCCTAGGCATGGGCTTCCTCTGTGATTTGGCATTCAGTGGATTGTACCAACAATCCTTTGCACAATGCCCATACTTGTTACAACACCAGCATTGTCCCACGAATCTTGACCTCTTCAGTCCTTCTGATTGTAGGGTACTTTTCTTGACAAGTTGTGTTGTTTCAGGAGAGCTCTCTTTCTTCATTGTCTTCATCCATACTTTTTTGGAATTATTCTTCCATCCTGCACTTTTTGTGGAAACACAATTAGAAGCATCAGTACAAGATGGTATGGATGGTACCTTCTTTCTAGAAGATGTTTCACTTTTATTAGAGGATGTCTTTCTCTTAGAATCATCCTGCTCAAAGCATACTTGAGTAGCAACATGTCTTCTACCAGCTGACTGGGAGGTTTCAGCTTTGCGTGATTGCAGATTTGTCAATATCACCTCTAGTTCTAAGCACTTCATGTTAAGGGAGTTCTTCTCATCCTCAACAGCTCTTAGCTTTCCTTCCCAACTTTCTTTCAGCTGATTCATCTGGTCATCATGCACTGTCTTCAATTTAAGCAATGAATTGTCAAGCTCCTTCACCCTTTTTGCTTTGTCTTCAAGTTGATCATCTTTGACAACCATTGAAACTCTGTGTCTCTTTTCCAGTGCACGGAAAACATCTTTGATCATTATCAAAAATATTTCTTTCTCAGAAGAGCTCCTTTGCAATTCTTCACAGGTATCTTCATATCTTTCATTGCAAAGGGAAACAGTTTCATCTTTGGCCTTCACCAGCTTTCTGAGAGTGTTGGTAATGCCAACCCTTTTTTCCAATTGATCTTCCATTGCATTGGATTCTTCTTCTAACTGTGATTTTTCTTCTTGAAGATCAAGGATTCCTGTAGCTATAAACATTGCCACTTCCTTGGGGACTGTCTTATGAAGATATTCGATTGCACTTTGAATATCTTTCATTGTTCCAACATCATCACAGCTCGGACAGGCTTTCTTCATCTTCTTGGCCTGTTTCTTCTTTCTATTTTTCTGAGTCTTGGCAGATATCTCCATTTGAGGCTGGTCACTCATTTCCTCAAATCTGCACTTCATAAAGACTCCCTTGGATCTTTTAGAGGTAACCTCTCTCTGATACCAATTGAAGTGCCCAGATCAGTGTGATCACTGAGAGGGGGAGGGGGTGAATCAGTGATCCTTTAAACCTTTTTACTAATTGATTCCTTATCAATTAAACCTCTATGGCTGGTTAAAGCCTCGATCCACTCTTCTTGTATCTCTCAACCTTTCCCAGATAATGCAGTAATGAAAAGGAACAGGACACAAGGATTTACAAGGTTCGGCACCAAAGGCCTACATCCTTGCCATGCTCTCCCAGCATGGATTCTCCATTATAACCTGTTAAAATTACAATGGCCGATACAGAGTCCCACTGTATCTCTCCTGACTCCCACAGGAGGGTCTTTATACTACTTCACACAGTGTTACCAGAGTCCCACTGGCCTGTTCCAGAATCCCACTGAAGACTTCTTCTCCCTGAGTCCCACAGGGTCTTCTCCTGGCTCCTCGAGTCACACGAGTAGCTCTTCTTCACTTTAAGTTCTTCAAGTAACTTCAGCAGCCTGGGATAAAGGCTGCTGGCCTTGCTCTTCTCTTCTGATCACTTGTGGTTGATCAGGGCTTCTCGTCTAGCTCAGGCTTTATCTCCTTCTTCAGGATGACCTGGCTTCTCTCTCCAACTACTGAATACTCAGACAACTGATATCTTTAACTTTGGTCTGGTCCAGTCTCAATTCAACTCTACTTCATGCACTGAGTGCATGTAATCTCTGCATCCTCATGCACTGATTGCATGGCCTTCTCAAATTCTTCAAGATCTTCTGGTCTTGGACAACTCAGATGCACACAGCCTGATTTAGCTTTGTTCACGTGTGCACGTGCATGCATGCATGCATGCACTCTCCTCTTTCTCCTCTTGGTGCAATAAACCCACAAAGGGTGTAGTCACTTTAAGGACACACCTTCACTGAACTTCACACACTTTATCCAATTTGTTTACACACTTAAATTGTGTGTTCTACTTGAGTGTGGGTCTTGTTCTTCTTCAAAGTGTGCACAATGTTTTTTGCACACACTAAGGTTCGGCCTATTTGTCTTTTTGCACACAAACTTTGTTTTTCACTTTTGCACACACTTGAGCTTGGCCTTTCACTTCTTCTTGCACACACACAAAGTGTTCTTTAATTTGTTCTTTCAATGTGTGCACCCATATAAGGGCTACGGCCTTCTTCTTCAAATTGCACACAAGGCACTAAGGCCTCGGCCTCTTCTTGTCTAGCACACACAACTTGTTCTTTCTTCCTCTTGCACACACACACAAAATGTGTTCTTATTTGTTGTGGCCTACACTCCTTTTGAACACACCCAAGGCTACGGCCTTCTTTTCACACACAAGGTGCAAGCCTCGGGTTCTCCTTGCACACACACACAAGATGTGTTCTTACTCCACCCGAACTCCTACTCAAGGGAGGGCGCGCAAGGTGCAGCAAACTCCACACTTCAACCGCGTAAGGGTGCTTGGTGCAAGGAAGTGCGCAGGGTGCCTGAGTAACCTATGTCGCGGGCACAAGGTCCGCGCAAGGCCTCGGGTGCAAGGCACCTCGGGCTTCAACCGTGGGCGCGCAAGATGTTGCGGCCACGGGTCTTCCTGCTGCGCAAGGGGAAGGCGCGCAGGGGACTTCTCCACTTCTTCTTTCGCGCAAGGAGTGCGCAAAAGGAACCTTACGAAGCAAGGGATGCTCCGGGCTTCACTGCCGCGCAAGTGTGGGCGCAGGCTCTTCTTCGCGGGGCAAAGGTGCTCTCACGGGACTCCGGATTTTTCAACAAAGGATCAGCAAGCCATTAGAATGCCTCAGCCTCTCTTTTTATAGGCAGAGGAATGCCTCAGATCTTCCGCGTGAGATATCTTGAATCCCCGAGTTTTTCGGGCTTTTAAAATCTTTCCAAATCTTGATTTTTATCCTCGGTTCACGCGGGATCCTTATATTTTCCCCTCCTCCTCGTGCATGCACATGAAACCGCATGCATGGCCTCTGTTTGGCCCATCCCATGCAAAACAGGAACACTCCTATGCCTCGGCAACTTCGTTTGCCTCGGCCTCGACCGAAATTCTCCATACATTATATGCAAGCCCATTTTATTGCATGGATGAATTCAGTGTGGCCAGACGATCCTCAAGGACTCTTTACTTCTTTCAGAGGTGGTCGGGAACTCGATGTCCGGTGGTCGGATGGCCTCTGGTTCAGGCGATGTCGCGGGTGGCCTTCGGCTCGAGCTCGAGGTGGAAGACGAGCCACGGCCGTCGGATCGTGATGCACGACGGCCAGGATTAGATCATCGCCATGGAGATGAATCGTGCGGCGTGGATAAAGCGCGCGATGGCTCGGACGGCCGAGATTTTCTCCCGGGGAAATTTCCGCGTCCCACATCGAAACGGCGCCCAGTTTTCCCGCGGCTTATCAACTAAGCGCTGCCGAGAAGCGCTCAGTTGAACTTCTCCCCTCCCGGTGCCGCCCCGCACCGGGTTCTCTCTGTGGGTGCGCTCTGCGCCCACTCTCTGCTCCTGCGGGCGCGCTCCTAGCGCCCACTATGCACACTCAGGTGCGCTCATGCGCCCCTGCCGCGCTCCTCCGGGCGTGCCCCAGACGCCTAGCGGTGTCTTGGGTGCGTCCTGCCGCCCTGGACTCGCCCCACGGGTTCCCCCTTGGGCGTGGCGCCTTAGGCCCACATGTGCCTTGGGGTTGAACCCTCAAGGTGTCCACGGGCTGGCCAATTTTTTGGCTAAGTCTTGAATAAGACTTTGTAAAAAACAATGTCCTCCATGAAATCAAGCCATATCAAGAGAACCACTTCAAGCCTTTCTTCTCCTTCATCTTCTTCTTGAGAATTCAAGCATTAATCTTCTTCGTTAGAATTCCTCCATTCTTCTTCAACATATAATCAACATTTAAGAATGGAATTCCCGAAGGTTTCTCCCTTCATCAACCGAGCTCTTAATCACATAAATTCTTCAATGAACTTCATTGATGTAGTCAGAGATCAAGTTGGAACATCTTCTGATTCACATGCACTAATTGATAGTGCATGGACTTCATTAAACCACTTCATCCACTTAGAAGTAGTGAATGGATCATCTTGCTTCTTCAACTCCTCATGCATTGTCACTACAATGCATGGTCTTCTAACTTTGTTGTGACTTTGTATCCAGTTGATACAAGTTCTTGTAACTTTAAGAACATCTCGACAATCGTCAGATGTTCATGGAGAATGTTTCAACCATATTCTCCAATGCCACTTAGTGAATCTCCTAAGTGACATTCCTCTAAGTTACATGGCCATTCTCCATTCTTTACCAACACCATCACAACCTTTGTCATTCACATCTTGACATTCCTTGACTTCCATTCATTCCAAGACAACTTCATGCCTCATTGACAACAAATGCAACACAGTGCACTTCATTATGTATTACCTCATTTGGAAGATGACATAATGATTCCTTTCAAAACATTTTATAAAAAATCAAACATGGGTATAAATGAATTTCAATAATATTCTTGGAATACTAATATTATTTTTAAATAAATCTAAAAGAAACATGGATGTAGATGATAAATATGTCCATGTAGATACTTACGTATAAAAAATATCAGGTAATAATGACATTGTGAAATTAACCCTTAATTTGTACTTTCCATTAGTTGAAGGTGTGTTAACCTCACATTAAATTGTTATAGATTTTTAATAAATTACCCCAGGACCATATACATATTTATTATATCAAATATTATCCTCTTATAGTATTTTAGTGTTATCATTATTTATGGTGTTAATTTCTTCGTTTTTCAGTGAATGTTTTGATATGTAAGTAATGTTTTTGATGAATATGAAGTATTTTATTCAAATATATATTGATATTAAGTTCATTAATATTATATTTACTTATAATATTATTTTCATAATCATTCTTGAATGGTTAATGCAGAGAATGAATCTCATCACATTGTGGAGACGATAGATTGTATGTACGCACGAGCGATGATATTATTTCTTTAGTTGTTAAATGATATAGAACTTGAAGTTATATTAATTATATATAATCATAATAATGTTGTATTTATTATTTATTTCTATTATAATCATCCTTATACCCATCAAAATAAAGTATCAATGAATTACAAATTACACCACGACGTGGAGACAGTAAGCTGTATGTAAGCACACATGGTAATATTATTATTCATAGGATGGTTAAAATGATGAATAGTGTGGTCCCTTGATTGTAATAAAATCTATGTATTTGGATGATACTATATTTATTAATTTTTTATAGAAACAACATAGAAATTGGAAGTAGAATAAGAAAAGAATTTATTGAAATAATGGATAAATCGATTACCTCCTTTTCAGGTTTCTCTTTTAGATTTTCAAAAAATGACTCTTTAAGATGGTTTTATGCCCAATGGTTGGCCTCTAGGATGAAGTGATGGAAGTTGGGGGGAGATTTGGGTAGGAATTTTCTGATCCAATGGGCTTTGGAGGTGTTAATAAAATAGAAGAAGAAGTTCTCTTTTATAAGAGAGGTGAGGGGCACTTTAGGGAAGTTATGAAATATTAATTTATTATAATTTTTTTTCAGTTGAAAATGGTTAAAAAGTAATTTATTTGGAATATGAGGTGAGGATGGGTCAAAATATTCTCAACTAGTTGGTTTTAGACAAGTTTATGTCAGAAGGATATCCTTATAATTTTTTATTAACCCTTAGTTAACAACATTAACTCTTACCATGTCTTCTTGTATTTTCATAATATATGGATACTATAGGTGCTATAAAATGACAAGAGAACAAAAAGTGTATAATTAATTATATTTTTAAAATTATATAATTTGGTTGGAAGAATCATAGATTTTTAGGAATATTGTATCATTTAATAAAGTAGTGTTAGTTTTAAAACCTCATTTACGTCAATTTTTACACAATATAGTAATTGATTTTTCATAAAGCCGTTAAAAATTTATTCCTATAAAAAAAGGTATTAAATCAAATATAAAATGTAATAATAATCTAGATAATTCTTATATGTCATAAAAATATTCAAATTACATTTATTTTTAAATTTATTATTTCATTTATTTGATTGTTTTGTTAATAAGAAAAATATTACATCATTATTGGGTAATAAATTAATTTTTTTATTTAGTTTCTGAAAATTAAAAAAAATCCCAAGAAGTAGGAAATATTTATATATTTATAATTAATATTTATATGTTAATATATCACTTATAAAACTGGTATTAAATTGTTTTATAAATTATAAACATTTATATGTAATATCCCCCTTTACTTTAAATTAATTTTATAACATGTCCTTTTCACACCCAAGTGGCTTAATGTGGTCCTAAAATCAACCTAAGGATGCTCATGGTCAGACATATATCATCCAATAGGACTAGGACACATGTTATTGTAGTTTTGATCATTTATAATATAATTTTTTACCCTTATTTACCTGATTTATTCTTTAACCATGGAAAATTAAAATAATTACTAAACATACTCTTCATAAGGTCAAAAATGAACAGTTCCTATATATACAATTTATAACTTCTTATTCCAAATATGGAATCCATTTTTCTAAATTCAAAATAGATAATTGGATGAATTTAATTTTAAATTAATTCACATTGTTAAAACCATAAAGTGGTTTTTTATGTAGTAAAAACTATCAAAAGATTAACTTTAGTTTATGTCCAATTTCAGTGTGAAAAAACATACAATGAAAAAAAAGGATTAAAAGATAAAAATATTGTCTAATTAAACTATAAATCCAATTAAAAATATAATGTTACTATATAAATAAATTATATGAAAAAGTAGTTTGGAATTAAAATTTATTATTTTTCAATATTCATCAATATATGAATGTTCTCAGAAAAATATAAAAAATTTATTCAAAATAAATTTTTATGTCCCTCTTCTAATTTTTTTTTTAATTTTTCAAATTTAATATATAAAATTGTCAAATATTGGATTGAGAAAGGGTTATCCATTAAAAGGACTCTAAATTTCCATAATCCATTGTAACATCAGATTCCCAAAAAAATGTAATGTTGCTCTTATTTTCCCATATTGAATATATGATTACCTTTCTCATATGATGACCTTAACCAAAAAATTAATGTCATACAATCCATATATATATCACATTCTTCTTATAACCAGAATATAATTCATGAATCCAAACAAAAATACATTAATTATTCCACTTCGACCTTATTAACAGTATAAGTTTGATCGTGATCCATTTACTTCATTTGTGATACATTTCTTTAACTCTTAGGATATTCATGTGAATATTATTCAATCAACTTGAAATTGAATCACTACACATTACCAGTTTCTTTCTTTCCCTTGAAATCACAAGCATAATGGACTTTTTCTCCACACTTGTAACGAGATCTTGTCCCTAATATGAATGTTCTAGGATATTTCTTTCTATTTTTATTTTAGGATAGAAAATCAACCTTTCCCTTCTTCCCCTTTACATTTTTCATTTCACGGAATTGTCAGCATATTTTTTCTTCTCATGCTTCCCTTTAAAGTCATAAGACATAGATAATTACTTCTTTATCTTGATTGCACGTCAAACTATATCTTCATATGATGAGAATGTTTGGTATACCAGTGCCTTTTGAATAAATGGTTTTATCCAATAAAAGAATCAATAAATCTTACTTATTTGGTAACATATGTAGTCTACAACAATTCATGTGAAACATGTGAAGTTAGCCTCATACTTTACGACATTCTCATCCTCCTTTTCTTGAGACTCATAAATTGCCTTTCCATATGAGATATTTGTTCATGAGGAAAGTATTTCTCAAGGAAAATTTATATTAAAGGCCTCCATTCAATATTTTCTACTTCTTAATCCTCCTTCATGTTTTGAATTAATAACCACCATTGATCAGCATCTCCTGAGAAACGGTAAACTTCCATCACAACTTTCTCCCTTTAGTTCCTTCCCAAAGAAAGAAATATTTTCTATATGGAACTTATCAATTTCTCATAAAAAATGGACTTGTAGTCCCAATTAATGTTGGAGGTTGTTTTCTTAGGAAGAGTTCTAACATAAATCTTATGTGTAGTAGATCAGGGTGTTCCATAAAGGTAAGGTTGTTATTCATAACCTGAGTAGTTGTCCCAGTATGGCTATCTGCTTATCTGTACCAGTTTCCTCGCCAGATACACAATAATTATATTGAATAGGTTATAATTACCTATATGTATTATATGCATTGAAATGGTTTCCATTACTTCCACTGGGTGTCATTTATAAACAATGGAATGCACAAAATTAGGTTATAAATCATAATGAATAATTCCAAACTAGAAAAATACATAACATAAATTGAAAAATTAATGCATATATATTTCTTACCCATACATATGGTTCTTTTGAGGATATATTTACTCATAAATCATTCATAATGGTTTGTAAATAAAATATGAATTATTATAAGAATATCTCATATTAGTGTCAAACCAATTTCATAGTAAAGCCCGTTTTCATATACCATGTTACACCGAGTCATGCCCAGAACACCTTGTCCGAGTTTTCACCCCCTAGGTAAATATGTGCAAGAGACACATCCACAGGTAGTATCCAAATAGGAATTTATTTCTTGTAATATTCATGTAATCCCTACATTACAAAAATTCTAGTTAGTTCTTCTATACTTATCCTCAAGTCAATCATTGGGTTGTGATCCCGAATCTATGTTTTCTAAATCTATTTCCATGGTTGTTGCTGAACCTCCCTCTAATACCAAATTTAATTCCCCAACACCATAAACCTAGAGCTGGTGAATTAATTTTATACATTGGTATGGTTTCAAAGAATCAAGTCCCAAAGGAGCAATCATTGTATCAGTCTTAGAAAATAGATTACATACATGAATATTACATTATAATTTCTAACATAAAACAAAACATAGATAATATTTTGAGAATGAAATTATTCCCCTTTATTAACCCCACATATCAATCATAAAACACTTCTGGGCATCGTGGGAAAATAAAACCAAAAAAATGGGTGATCTCAGATGCTCAGTAAGGATAAACAATATATAGTATGCGATCACAAATAACCATAATCATTGAAGGAAAGGTACAAAACAATAATATAATGCTTTTAAAAATTATCCTCAACATAATATGGAAAGAATAAATCAAATAATTACATTTAAACATTCACATGGATATTATATTAGTTTAATAATCACATTGAAAATCAATAACTAATCTAATAATGAGAGAATTTATAATGAATTCCATCTTAAACACACTATCACGGATTCAACTAAGACACCATACCTAATTGGGTAAGAAATTATCCCAAACCTAAACATAATTTTCACATGAGACTACTGATTCATCAAGTGGCTATAGCGTGCACTTCCTGAAACATAAAAATTCAAATGCATTATACTTATGAAAGGGGTAAAACATAACCAAACTAAGCATTCTTATTAATACTATCATAAAAAAATATCAATACTTTAACTATAAACCATGAATGGTATAAAACTAGAATATCCACAGTCAAACATATCTTAGACCATAAATAAAATATGGAATATTTTATCATGATATATTAACCTAAATTAAGTATAAAATCCAGTAGAGGATGTTGACATAGATGAATGTGATCTAACAAAATCATCAAAAACACTTTTAGTGATATCAGTTTTTTACATTGAAATCATTTTCCATCCTGCATAATTAGAAAAGAAAACATTTCCTTTAAAAATAAACAATTAATCTTGTAAGGGAAGAATCAATATTTTAAGGCATAATAATGGTTTAAAGTAGTCTCTCACATCATATAAGTAAAAAACATGGTTTCTTTAATTTGTTGAAATGTCACACAGTACCTCGTTTGGAAGATGACAGAAAGATTCCTTTCAAAACATTTATTAAAAATTAAAACATTGTTATAAATGATATTAAATAATAGTCTAGGAATAGAAGTATTAATTTTAAATACATGTTTAAGAAACATTCATGTGGATTATAAATATGTCCCAGTAGATACTTACATATAAGGAATATCAGATAATAATGATATTGTGAAATTAACCCTTACCGTGTACTTTCCTTTAGTCGAAGGTGTGTTAACATCCTATATAAATGTAACGCCCCAAACCCTGTTACCCAGAATTGATGAATTATTAGCTAACATTGTCATGATACAAGAGATCATGTCCCGAAAGGCCAATTAGTTTAGTAGGCTTGGAAGTACTAGATACATACATAAGTTTAACATTACATAACGAAATAAAAAAAGAACAACATTGTGTCCCCATTGAAGACTCTTATACCTGTTATCCTATTCCTACAAGTTAGTCATAATATTCTTATTTACATACTTGAAAAAATAAAACATAATAAAGGGGTGAGCTCAGATACTTAGTAAGGATACCTATATAGTGGAAACTACCATAAATAAGAATAAACATTTATGGCAATGTATGAGACTCAAACACAAGCCTTTTAAACGTAATCTTCAGCATAATATTGGAAAGATAAATAAAATAATTCCATTTACTTATTCACATGGATATTCTACTAGTAGAATAATCACATGTAATATCAATAGACAATTTCATTATTATGGAATGCATAATATGAGACATTCTGAAATATTTTGTCAAGGCCAGACGTCTAAACATGATTAAGGCCTCGTCCAAAATCATATATAAAATTGGGAAGGAACTCAGAAAATTCCACTTCTAATTGTCTCATGAGACCTACTGATGCATCGAGGAGATATAGTGGGCTCCACTCGTCACTCAATATGTCCAATGCATTACTCATATGAAAAGGTTGAAAAACAAAATAAACATTCGTATTAAAACTTTCATATGAAATGTTAATACTTTGACCATAAAACAAGAATGGTATAAAGAGATCACATCAATGGTAAAAAAACAAATTCAATACAATATGGAATATTTTATTATAATAAATTAACCTCAATGAAAAATATTTAAGGATATTGACATAGATGAAAATAACCAGTAAAACTATTTGAGAGAAATATCCCCTTTTTTGAAAATATTTAAAAGTCTCACTATTTTTTTAGAAGCTAATTAAAATTAGATTTTTGAATCAAAGTATAACATACCTCTTTGAAACATCTTAAATGTAATTTTAATTTTAAAACATTCATGTCCATTTAAATAAATCCTTAAAACCATTTTTAAAGCATATACATTAATGATAATGATTTAGAAGAATAAATCATTAAAACGTTTAAAATGATATTTTAGTTAGAGTTTCTAACCTAATGAGAGTCACTTGAATTCAAATAATTGAGGTAATAAAATCGTTATAATATCCATAGAATAAATTTATTCATGATATACAATGTCAAATTAAAATAGACAAAACATATTAAAGTGAATTGGCACATAACAACAAAGAAGTCTCAATAGAATGTAAATTGAGATGAAATCCCTTATAAAGACTATATCATTAGGCTAAGGATAATTCAATGAAATAATTATGTGTGAAAAATATAAATATAATAAATATGATTTTATATCCATTGTAAATCTAACAAAGGAAATTCACACATATTCCTAAAAAACAACACCAACTACATGGATGTTTAATTCAATGAATTGAAATTGAGTCAAGATTACTCTTATCAAGATCACATATATGACATGAGAATTTATCAATGGATTTATTATGTGTATCAAGAGTATTTCCACACAAAGGGGGGCGAAAATTACTACATATGTAAATAAATAGTTATTTCACACATAATCTTGGAGTAAGATAATCAATGATGTTTGTGTAAAACCCAATGAGTGGAAATAGAAATTAGAAATTCCCTTACTGATTTGGTAACTTAAGAAACATAATCCCCATGAAAAAAGGATCATACAATGAAGTTGTAAATACCCAAAACAGAATGTATATTATGCAAGGAATACAATAATGGGCATTATATACACCACACAAAATGAAATAGTGAAAATATAGCATGAATCTCACGGGAATAAGAAGTGAGATGAAAACCCCTTACTATGTTGTAATCAATTGAGTCATATGACCAAAAGTTAATAACCACCAAATGAATCACAGAATACCATTAATATAAATATAATCTTGATAATATATATCAAATGGGAGTACCCAATACACCACATGAATAAAATAAGTGGTGAATAATGGAAATCTCACAGAATTAAAAGTGAGATAAGAATCCTCGTACCATGTTGTAATCAATTGAGTCTTATAAAAAAAGTTAATAACCACAAAATTAATCAAATAATAACATGAATATAAATATAATCATGATAATATATATCAAATTGAATTACAAAATACACTACATGGAAAAAATATGTGGTGAACAATGGAAATCTCATAGAATTAAAAGTTAGATAAGAAACCAATTACCTCGTGTCTGACTTGACTAGTATGTTTTGTGTTCTTCCTGAATAATAAACTTAAGTTAATTTATACTTACTTAAGAATATTTTTCAAATTTATTATTCCTTTTATATCCCTTATTACCTGGCTATAACAATTAGTTATTTTTTTGATTTCATATCGGAAATTGTTTCAATATTCGGAACCTCAGTAAAACATGAACTTGTTATAACTACAAATTGTCCATGTGGTCAGATTTCTATTATCTATAGAATGATATTCCTGATTTAGATATAATATATATCTAGTTTATATGTATTTATAATATTCCATATCATGTGGAGTTAAGAAATGAAATACACCGTTCATGGAGACGGTAAGTCGTACGTACGCATGAACGCTACTTTCATTTCTATTTTATATTTGAAAAAAAGAAAACATAATAAAACATAGGTATATTATAATTTAAAAATAATATAATATGATATATATGTTACATAATTTCATTAACTCCATCCTTTATATGTCCCATGTATTTCATGAACGAATCATATCACTTTCAGGGGGCGGTAGTCCCTACTTCCTCTAGTGAAATTATCGTGTTTACACATATTGGAAAGCATAAAGGTAAATTTTTAAATAAAAATTGTAGAAGAATAGAGAAAACATAAATATAATATATATCATATATGAATACAGTTCCATAATAATGTCCACCGTAAGATGTGGTAGGAGAAGACTGAACAATCATGGTTTTGTGAGACAGTTGTTCACCGTCAACAGAAACAGTATGTTCTTCACCCATTAAACGGAGGTGTGTGTAAGTTTAGTTTGAATCCTTCTCAAAAAACAACCACATATATTTAGAATAGTGGTTTTGTTATAAAATAAAGTAATAATATGATTTTAGGTGGTTGAAAAAAAACAATAGAAAATAACTTAAGAGAAGACGTTACCTTTAAATCAGGTAACTCCATTTGGTATGAACCAAAAGGTTTTCTTGAAGTGCCTTCTACCTAAGGTAAGGCTTCTAGAGAGAAGAAAGGGATTTAGAGAGATTAATTGGGGAGCGTTTTTATGAGCCAAGGGGCTTGATATGTGTGATTAATGGGTTAGAGGTGATGGCTTTTTATAAGGGGGGGGCGCTATAGGATTGTTTGGAAATAATATTTTATTATATAATTATTTTTGGTTTCTAAAGGTCCAAAACATGTTAAATTAGAAGATAAGATGACTATTTTTCATAATAAAATCATCCAATAAAAATTTGATAGGTTTTTTATGTTGTTTAATTCTTTAAAATTTTATTCGTTTAAATCACTTATTAATGAGATAAATATTGCATCATTATTGTGTCCTAAATAATTTTATTTATTTGATATCAAAAAATTATAAACAAAATACCATGATGTATGAAATATTTTTTGCATTACAATGAATATTTATTGTCGAATAAATAACTTATATGTCCCAGTTTAATAATTTATTTACTAAAAGATATATGTTTATGTCATTTTTTCATTACTTTAAATTAATTAATATAAAGTTTTATTATCAAACTTAAGTGGCTCCATGGGGTCCCCAAATATACCCAAGGATTCATATGGTCATACATGTATCAAAAAAATTGGATTAGGATACATTTTAGGGTAATTTAATATTATTATACTATTATTTTTACCTTGAATTACCCTACTTACCTTTAACTGTGGTAAATAAAATTAAAAAGTTACTATTCACCAAAAAAATATTTTATCTTATTGAACAAAATTTTTTTACTAATTAAAACCATTTATGTTGAATTTTCAAAATTAAATTCATAGAAGAGATAAAATTTCATTTAAATGCAAATTCGTTTTTTAACTACTACTTAGTGTTTTCACTATTCAGAAAAAATTGATGTTTTTCAGGAAAATACAAAAAATTCAGCCTAAGATATATTTCATATTCCAAATTCAAAACTGATGTCTATTTTCTAAATTCAAAACATATAAGTTGCATTAATTAATTTAAAACTAATTCTCATTGTCAAACTAATAAGCGTGTTTTTAAGAAATAATAACTATCAAAAGATTAACACTTGTTTATTTCCAATTTCATAGTAAAACTACATCAAATGAACAAAATTGGAATTAATGGTAAAAATATAATATAATTTTACTTTAAAACCAATTAAAATATAATCTAATCATATAATTAAATTAGATTAAAATCATGTTCTGAATCAAAATACAATATCTTTCACTATTCATTAAAAAATGAATTTCATCAGAAAAATACCAAAAAAGTACCCAAAGTAAATTTTGATGTCCCAATTCTAAATAAGAATTTTATATTGTCAAATAGAACATATAAAAGTAACCAAATCATTATTTAAAAAGGGTTCTCCATCAAAAGGCGTTAAATCAGACTTATAAAAAATATTAGAGTATTTATGTTTAAAATTAAATTCATTCACATTTTAAGCCTCTATCTTTTATTGGATAAATGTAAAAACATTAATGAAAAATGTTTAATCATAATATGGTTATTTCTATTCATTCTTGCCAATACAACTACTATGTGTTAACTACCATTTAAAGTATTAGTAATATTATATTATTTTTTGGTATAACTCAAATTTTTGTGCAACATAAGATTTCAAAGAAACTCATTGTTTCATATTGGGTACTCCATCGATCATTGAATCACCTTTGAAGTCAAATTTATTTTTAATTCAATAATATTAATAAATATGTAAATTTATTATTATTTATTTACTTGGGATGTTACATCCTTCCCCCCTTTTAGAAATTATATCCTCGCAATTATATAATTGGTCTTGGAAACTTCATTAAAATTCCCAAATCAGAAAAAAAAAAACAAGTCAATGAAAATATTACTTTAATAGAAATAAGGTGAAGTACAAAGGTCACCGGAGATAACCCACATTTGATTTCCATGAAAACATTTATATGGAGGAGAAACTAAGTGTCATATTCGTATGGAGAGTAATAGAAAACATGATTAGGAGGAAGTTAACCACTAGAAAATCACAAAATTGTGATAAGTTAAATGGTCTTCGGTTTTCTAGTAGGAAAAGTAAACAGAAAAAAAAATTGTTTTATGTTCCTTTTCATAAAGTTGTTGAATTTTTTTATGAGATTGAAAACAGACAAAAGGAATTATAATTACTTCCCAAATAGAGTTTCATCCTTCAATAAGTTTCTACCTAAAACTCATCTTTTGCACAAATGATGAGTATTCAAGATGACTTTTTCACATAAATAGTGCTAGAATAAACTTCTAGAGAATCACATATTCCAAAAATCATGAAATATATATTTCTCCTGTCTATAGACATTAACCAAAACCAAAATGGTTAGTACAAGATCAGATAATCCCAAAGAAAGGATAATTCTTTAAAAAAAGAAATATTATTCCTAATCTCCAAAATTTGACAAAAAATACTCAAGTTCAACAAAGGACATAAAAAATTGTCCATATAATTATTCAAAGTAAACCAAACTAAGATTGAAACCCAAAACTCAGAAAGATTTAATCACATAGTCTTCCACTGTAAATCGTAACATTTATATCCAAATAACATCGACTAATCTTAATGTACCATACTGAAGTGTAATTAACCTAATCACATATTCACTATAATAGGTTAATAATTTCCATAAATAACCCAAATCTCTATAAATCCACAATAAAAACATAGATAAAAAACACCATTACTCCTTAAATGAAATCCCATAGTATTCTATTTTCCATAGGCATATAGTGTTCCCAACAGAGGGAACGCCTTCTAAAATAACATTTAACACTTATTCACCTAATAATTTACTTATACTAAGGATATCCATCAGATAAGACAGAAGGTCAGAAATCACCATATTATTTAACAATAAAATTATTTTACTAAAAATAATTAGTCACACTAACCAGGGACTACATGTTGTCCAGTGGTATGTGAAAAATCTGAATCGCACTTTGGTTGTGGGTTCGATTCTTGCAACCTTGTTTGGCGCGATGGGTCGTCACATGGTCTTCATATTGTCCTTTTTTGAAATTATATTCTATAAATTTCCCAAAATTAGATAACTTCCTCAAAATAACCATATCATTATTTAACCACAAATGTTGTCTCATACCTAGAATTTTTATCCCAAAAATTAAAAACATTTAATTGCCTCAAATTCAAGGATCATATAAACCAAAATGGTTATTTATAACTATATCCAAAACGAAATATATAATTTTTTCACAAATAGCATTTTCACATAACAAACTGCAAGGTTACATATACAATAGAATAGTATTCCAAAGTAATCCCATACTTTTAAATATTTATCCATCCATTTATTTATACATTGGTTCTTTCTTGAATTAGAAGTTATCTTATAGAATAGGGCATTGACTTTGGTAATACCAAGGTCCCTTAAATTTATAAAAAAATGATTGTAATTAGATTTTTAGGATCATTTTTATTTTCATCCATATTAATCTTCATTTTTCTTCAGTAATTCTTTACCTAATGTCCTTATTTTCTACACATAAAGAATTTCTGTGTTTTATTGAGATACTTTCTTTGGTGTCTCCTTCCACATTTCTTGAATAATGTAAATTGAGAAATTTTTTCTCCATGGTTTCTACTATTTTAACTCTTATCATTCACCACCTTTCTCTTCCATGTTGAGTCTGGGAATTTGTTAATATATATGTTGTTGATCCTATTTTTGGAAAATTGATTCAACATGAACACGATATCTTTTACGTCTATCAATATTCCATTTCATTTCTCATTTCCGCCGTCTTTTCCACCTTGTACATCACGTTCAATGTTACTTTAACTTTATTGGAATCCTATCATTAACTAATACAATAATGCATAGTGTGAGTCATAAAATCATTTATAGAATATCATGACCCCTTATTTTCAATCGAAAACACCTTAGTATTAACCAAGGTTATTTATTCTGATCTTATATTAAAATAATTCAAACTGGTCTGTAATGAAAATGTTAATTATCCTAAGCATATCCCCTGGGAGTGTCATAACCAAGAGTGTAGAAATTCCTGTTGTCGTGTACCAGGATACCCAGGGTGAAGCTCGAAACTCATTATCGATGTTTTCACTCCTAGGTACATCTGTTCCAGAGCTGCCTCTACCTGCTCGTATACAGATAGGGATGTATTGTATGGAAAACCCACATAATATTTATTTTACCCAAGTTTTTGGATGTTTTTCTATACTAATCCTCAAAGTCAATCTTTAGGAAGTGTTTTATAATCATAGTTTTTCTAAATATAGCTTCCAAGATTTGTACTAATCTTCCTACGATGCAAACAGTAACACCCTGAACCCAGTTACCTAGAATCATTGCATCATTATATAACATTGGCATGATACAAGGAATCATGTCCCAAAAGACCGATCGGGCTAGTATCCTTGGAAGTACTAGATACATACATAATTTTAACATAACATCATGAAATAAAAACAATAACAACATTGTGTCCTCTATGAACACACGTATATCCCTTAGCATATTCCTACGGGTTATTCGTAAGACACTTCTTTGCATCCTAGGAAAAATAAAACATAAGATAGGGGTGGCCTCAGATGCTCAGTAAGGATAACTATATAGAGAAAACTATCATAAATAAGAATAAACATTTAAGGAAATTTATAAGACAAATACGCAAGCCTTTTAAACATCAAATTCAGTATAATATGGGAAAGATAAATCAAATAATTCCATTTAATTATTCACATGGACATTCCACTAGTCGAATAATCCCATTTAATATTAATAGAAAATTTCATAATCATGGAATGCATAATGTGGGACATTATAAAACATTTTGTCAAGGCCTCGACCAAGACATCAAAAAATGATTAAGGCCTCAGAAAAAATCATATATCAATTTGGGAAAGGCATTGGCCAATTCCATGTCTAATTTTCTCATGAGAACTACCAATGCATTGAGGAGATATAGTGGACTCCGTGTAACGCCCCGACCCCAGAATCCCAAATTCGGTGCATTATTACGTATTATTGGCATGATCAAAAAAGATCATGTCTCGAAAGACTGGTTAGTTTAGTATCCGTGGAAGCACTAGATAAATTATTAAGGTTTACATTACATCATAAAATGGAAGACTATAACAACATAGTTTCCATAGAAAACATTGAGAAACCATAAACTATCCATGTAGGTCAGTCATAATATAATTATTCACATCATGGAAAAAATAAAACATAGAAAGGGGTGAGTTGAGATGCTTCGGGAGGACAATAATATAGCAGAAACATTCATAAATAAGCATAATCATTTAAGGCAATGTATAAAACTAAAAAAAACCTTTTCAACATAAACTTAATCATAATATGGAAAATATAAATCAAAATAATTCCATTTACTTAATGACATGGATATTCTACTAGTTGAATAATCACATAAAATATCAATAGCCACATTCATAATGATGGAATGCATATTACAAGAGTTCATAACCACATAGTCAAAGCCTTGTGCCAAGACTAAAAATAAGATTTTCTCAAGGCCTTGTGCCAAGACAATATTTTGTCTTATGAGAACTTCCGATCCATTGAGGAGCTATAGTGGGATCCACCCGTCACTTACTAAGTCCAATGCATTCCTTATATGAAAAGGTTTAAACATAATAAAAACATTCATATTAAGACTATCATACAAAATTTCATTACTGTATCCATAAACCATGAATGGTATAAAAATAACACATCCACAGTCAAACATATCACAAAACCTTCAACACAGTATGGAAGTTTTGTATCATAATAAATCAACTTCAAATAAGCTTAAAATCCATCAAAGGATATTGACATAGATGAAATTAAAACCTATTTAGAGAAATATATCTTTCTAATTGGAAATCATTTAATAGTCCCACAATTATAAAGAAAACATTTATTTGGAAAATATTTCTATAATCTTGCAAGGGAAGCTTCGACGATGTTATAACA
Organism: Viscum album; assembly: GCA_963277665.1. Taxonomy (NCBI): domain Eukaryota; kingdom Viridiplantae; phylum Streptophyta; class Magnoliopsida; order Santalales; family Viscaceae; genus Viscum; species Viscum album. The sequence continues at coordinate 295,975,383 of OY728139.1, forward strand.
GTGGAAAATAGCCCCACCCTCCATATACGTTAAAAACACTCTTACCTTAATTTTTTCAAAAAGGACATAAGGTACCTTGTTTGGAAAAATACGAAAATATTTCTTTCAAACCATTTTATAAAAAGTCAAACAATGGTATAAAGTACTTTAACCCATAGTATATTAAATAGTAAAAATGTTTTAAAATAAATTTTTCTGAAACTTGGTTGTGGATGATAATGATGTTCCAATAGATAGTTACGTAAAAAAACCTCGGATAATAAAGAGATTGTAAAATTAACCCTTACCTTATACTTTTCCTTGGTAAAGGGTAGGTTAACTGCCTGTATAATGGTGAAATAATTGTTATTAAATTATACAAGAATCATATACATTAATATGATATCATATATGATCTTTTAATATTTCTTTGTTAATAATATTTTAGTATTATCGTAGTTTCAGGTGTTAACTAATTTCTTTTCATTTATATGATTTTTAATGTAAGTAATGTTTATTATGGATTTGATGTATCTTATTCCTATTCAGAATGATATTAAGTCTGTGAAAACTATTTTTAATCATCTAATAAGAATTAGTCTTGAATGGATATGATGGGGAATGAATCTCATCGTGTTTGTGGAGATGGCAATCGGTACGTAGGCACGAGCGACAATATCATTATTTTGATATTAAAATAACATATAATTGGATGGTATACAATATATTTAGAATCATTTTCAAGTTATATTTTTTATTTAAATAATTTATACATCATTATTATACCCATCTGAATAATAATGTATTGAGTAACAACTACACCACGACGTGGAGACGGTAAGTCATACGTACGCACGTATGGTGACATGTCATTAAAAGGATGGATATAATAATTAATATGGTTGTACCATATTTATAATAACATCGCATTATATAGTAGATATTGGAGTAATTATTTTATAATGGAAATAACAATTAAAGAAGAAGTGTAAGAAGAAAAAAACATGACAGATGTAAGGACTCGGCCTCCGACTGCCCGGAGCCAGTGCCAGTGAGACATGATGTATCAAAATTACATTTCAAATGTTTACAAGTATTACATCAAGTCCCATTATTATAGAGGATTGTGAGGTTCAGGTTCTGGGAAACCAACTACTTCTGAAAAACATCTTTAGTAAAAACCCATACCTGAAATTTTTTAAAACAAAAACGTAGGGTGAGCATTGAAATACTCAGTAATGGGTTTTGAAAGTACTTAAATAAGGTTTATGAAAACTACATTTGGAAATAATTTCACTAAAATAAAATAATTCCTTTTAATAAAATAGCACAACACCTCATAGGTAGCTATAAAACATTTAGAGCAAGACATGCACAAGTATTTGAACATACCACTGAAAGTTACTGAACTATCAAAATAAGAATGCTTGCATGGAGGTACATAAAAAATACTAAGTAAGAACAACATAGCATTCAAGGTGTGCCAATTCTACTAGAAAAGAATATTATCAGAGTTGCGCATAATTAATCTCACTACAACTTATTTAAATGCACATCATGACATAATAAATGTAGTGCTAGAATTTGAATTAATAATCTGGGAAGGAAAACTGATCGTGCAATATATGTCATATGCACTTAAACTCATACTCATAAGTAATTTTTCTTGATTATAATGCAGAATCTTCTGTAAACATATTATCGAGGCCTCAGCCAAGACATCTATTGATTAAGGCATCGGCCTTAATCCATAATCTCCTTAACCAATATTCTACTAATCAAATATTTTTCTCGTTAATTAAATTACATAGTCATGAAGAGGAAAATGCATATTCCAGACTATTTCAAGGCCTCAGGCCCAGACCATAATCATCTATGTCCAAGAATTTCACTTGAACCGTCTATGTCCAGCAATTTCACCTGAACCGTTTATGTCCATGAATTTCACCTGAACCGTAACTGTTGTCAGGCCTTGTGTCGTGACACTGTTTTGTCTCATTAGACCTACCGATACATCGTGGGTCTATAGCAGGCCCCACCCATCACATATTAATTCCAATTCATTCCTTATACCTCATAAATCAAAGTGCACATACCACTTTGATATATTTAATATAATTTTATTAGATATTACCAAGGTGTCCCATACTACATTGGGTAATTTAATTTCATTTCTCATTATTTTTCATATGCATGCATTATCGAATATAACCATAAATAAAATGGATAATGAAACTATTGTACATTTACGGTAGAAATACATGATATGACAATGAATATATAAAGTTTGATGATAACCATTTCCCAAGGCAGGCATGGATAAGTGAAATATCTTTTGAACGTGTAATAATAACTAGGAAAGCTCAGCCAGAAGTAAACCTCTGACCATAGTTTAATAAAAAGAAAAATTACAGAAAGCAAGAAAATCACAACAAGGAAAACAACTACAAATAATAGAAATCATCCCCAACACCATAATCCTAGTGAAAAGTGTTTTCTGCCATAGCTGATCCCCACTCTGAGAATTCATATTGATTCAGAATCTTAGCATACTTCCTTCTCAGATTCAGCTTTTCCAACGATAAATACACCGTAGGATATTGCATTCCCTTATTAAAACTGCTTTAATTAAAATAAACCTGACATGTTAGACGTATTATTGTATACCCATAAACATAAGTGCGTTGTAGAGACCCGAAGCCTGACGTACATGGACATTACATTACTTTTGCGGAATACTTAGTACATAACAAAAACACACACATAAGGATCGTAATAGTTTAGTGTCTTTGGAAACTCGGAACATAATCTCCTAATCATGGTGAAAGATCTTCAACATCCCCCATAAAGATCTTCATTTTTTTTACCTAAAACCTTTCTTTATATCCTGGGGAAAAGAAAACATAAAAGGGTGAGCTCAAATGCTCAGTAAGGGTAAACAAAAGAAATATCAATCACATCATATTCATAAGAACATAACATTTTGGAAATCATAACCTGCAAAAGAGTGCAAATTTCATAACATGGGATAGATCATGGCAGTGAAATGTAATCACAATAATCATAACTTAAAACATAAACTTTGTGGCATTCACACATAATAATAGAGAATCATTTCTTGTTAGGCAAGACTCATTGCCAAGACTATCTTAGTGGACAAAGTCCCTTTCTGAACCGAGTAACCCTCGTTTCAGTCCTGTTTCACTGAACTGGTATAACCTACCGTTCCAGCCATGTCTATCTCATGAGATATAAAATCTTTACCCAATGAATTGGAGGGAGATATAGTTCCCACCCATCTTATAATTAATCCTTTCTTATGTGTGCCACATAATCATAAACCATACATCATAGCGTAATCCACGTAATAAAAATGGGATTCTTAAACAACATGACATCATAAAACAATTCATATAAGATAAAGGAATTCATAAAAATATTTCCATCACAACATAATCAAATCCATGTAATAATAGGGATAAAAACAGAACCCTTTTATTATCTTAGATGGAAAATAATTTTGATAAAATACTTGAACTCCATTCTTGAGGAAAATATCTTTTCTACTTCAAAAACATTTTTCCTTTCATAACATGTCATACGACTTTTAAAATAAAAGAAGTTGATTAAAAATAAACTTGAAAACTTTTAAAGGATGTTTCTTGGAAATAATTTTTTAAAAATCCATTCATGTCGTATAAGTTAAAAAAAAACATTCTTCGTACTTTTGTCGGAAAAGTCAAAAAGTACCTCGTATGAAAAAACGACAAAAGATTCCTTTCATACATATTACTAAAAACTCACCGAAGGGTAAAAATGGATTTAAACAATTGTAGGTGGATGGAAATAATATTACATATTGATGAAACATTGATGTGGATGATAAAATACACCCCAGTAAATACTTACGAATAAACAATCACGGATAAAAATGAGATTGTGATATTTTCCCTTACCTTAGGTTCGACTTGCTTTGTACATGTCCGAACCTCATGTATAATGATTTAAATCATGTTATTGACTTATTCCAGAATCATATTCATTTTTATTATATCATATATGGTCCACTTATGACTTTATATTACCCGTTCTTTTGTAAATTCATGTTAAAGAAGCGTTTTGGGTAAAATCGTTTCATTTATCGTAGGTGTTTTTAACTTGTAATTATTAATATGATTACTTGGATAATGATTACTTATATCCAGAATGTAAAACATGATTTATATATCATATATATTCAGAATATACATATATGTAATATATTGATAAATGGAATGAAATACACCATTCATGGAGACGGTAGTCCGTACGTACGCATGAACGCTGTTTTCGTTTCCTTATTGAATTGAATAGAATTAAGTAGATGACATACATATAAATATACATAAATACAGTATCATTATTATGTCATATATTTCATTAGTACTTGATTATATATACTTTATAATCATTCATGAATGGTTAATCATTGAGAATGAATCTCATCGCGTCGTGCAGACGGTAGTCCGTACGTACGCACGAGCGATGATATCGTTCTCATGGTTGTGGAATTGTGTTGAAGTGTATGTATACTATTTCAGTATCAATATCACTTTATAAAAATCATATATATTTACTAATTACACCTTTATACCCATCCAATTAAGGTGGTGACGGAAAATATATTACACCACGGCGTGGAGACGGTATTCCGTACGTACGCACGCGCGGTGATTTCATTTTTCCGTAGGATGGATAGAAGGTTAATTAGAGTTGTTTCATATTTATAATAACATATCAGTATATATGAAATACTGATGTTATTACTTTATCATGTAACAACTAATGAAGAAGAAGTTGAAGAAGAAAGAAATTGAAAAGGATCGGTAATGGGTATTACCTCTTCTTTGAAGTGCTTCTTTGAGACCTCCTTTTAGGGCACTAAAATTGGTCTTTTAAGAAGACCAGGACCTCTAGGATGATACTAGGGAAGTGGAGAAGTGATTTCGGCAGGGGTTGGCCGAGATTTAAGGCTCAATGTTGTGTGAGAAGAGAGGGAGGAGGTGCTCTTTTATAAGGGAGGAGAGGGGCACCTTAGGAATATCTCAAAATATTATTTTATATTAAAGTCAAAATCGGTTTATAATGGTTCCAAAGGGTCTTATTTCGAATCTAAAGTGTGGATGGGTCTAAATCCTATCATCCAATAGGATTTAGACAAGTTTAGGGTATTATTTTAACCTTATCAATTAGTTTTAACTCTAAGTTAAATAATTTAACTTTTACCGTGTCTTTTTGTTTTCTTACACTATATGGTTAATACACTTACTATAACATGCCAAACGAACCACAAATTGTTTATTATTAATATATATATATATATATCCTTATCTAAGTCATTTGGCCGAACCTTAGATTTTTTGGAATAAAATAACAATTAATAATATAATATTATATTTAAAAACTATTTTGTGTCAATTTTGACACTATTTGATATATGATTTTTGTGAAAGTCATAACAGAATTATATGTTCTAAAAAAGTTGATTAAATCAACACTAATATATCATAGTAACCTATAAAATTAGTGTAATTCATAAAAAGTCTCAAATTACATTTATTTTGGTGTTTATAACATCAATTATGTCAATATTTCATAAATAAGATAATTACTACATCATCTTTGTGTCATAAATAAATTAAATTATTTGATGTCTAAAAATTACAAATAAAATACCATTATGTAGGAAATCTTTTTAGAATTCTAATGAATATTTATAGTCGAATTTATCTTATGTATAACCCCATATTAAAAATTTTGTAGTAAATAAACTTTGATTTTAACTCTTTTAACCCTTCTTTAAAATAAATTAATAATAAATGTCCTAATCTAATCCAAGTGGGCCTAAATGATAATATTTTACACTTAAGGTTGTTTTTGGTCGAGATACACTTGTCCAATAGAATTAGGACATGTGTTAGGGTAATATCAATATCATTCTTACCCTTAATTACCCTATTTACTTTTAACCGTGGTAAATAAAAGTAAAAAGTTACTATTCACCAAAAATTATTTTCATCTCATTGAACCACATTTTACTTACTAACATCAATCGTGTCTCTCGGATTTTTGAAATTCCATTCACAGAAGCGGTAAAATTAAGTTTTATGAAAAATTCAGTTTTTTAACTACCACTTAGTAGTTTCACTATTCATCAAAAATTGATGTTTTTCAGAAAAATGCCAAAATTTCATCCTAAGCTATATTTCATATTCCGAATTCAAAAATGAAGTCTATTTTACAAAATTCATAACATATAAGTTGCATTAATTAATTTTATAATGAAATCCCGCTATTAAAACAAATAGCGTGTTTTTAAGAAACAATATCTATCAAAAGATTGACACTTGATTATGTCTGATTTAAATGTGAAATTACATTAAATGACCAACATTGTATTAAATTGTAAAAATATATTCTAAATATACTTTAAAACCACTCAAATTAATAATTTATCACTATTAATTATTTCAATTAAAAAAGTTGTTTTTAATTATAATTTAGTAATTTTCACTATTCATCAGAATATGAAAGTTATCCGAAAAGTACCAAAATTTCACCTTAGGCTAAATTTGATACTCCGAATCCAAAAATGAATTCCATTTTGAGAGTTAAAATTTCAAAAAATTTAAAAGGTGGTTATTACTATTCATAACGGCTAGTTATAATAATATTTTAATAGCATATCGTTGTTTAGTGAAACTCAGTATTGCGTACTACACACGCTATCGAGGAAGGTTGCGATTGCGTGTAATGCAAGGCAAGTCAAGGATGCGTGTTGTGCAAGCTCCTTTGGGTGTAGCGTACAACATAAGACATTAATAAAATTAAAAAGAATATTTTTCATAAAATCTCGGGTTGTTACATTCTACCCCCCTTAAAATGAATTTCGCCCTCGAAATTCGTCGGGGTTATAAATGGTTTACTATTCGAAAGTTTATTTAATAGAAACCCACATCGTAAAAAGGAATATCAAAACCAATCTTTAAAAACAAAAGTATGAAACGTAACGGTTACCCAAAAAAACTAATCAATGGGTTTCCACATAGGTGAAAATATGGATATGGAAGAGAAATCTAACCATCATGTTCTGATGGAGAGTGGTAGAGAACATGGCTATGGAAAATCCAACAATCACAAATCCATAAATTTGTGACGATCTAAGGTACCATCTGATTAATCATATATAAGAGCACTTGGACAACATTTTTGGTTTTCAAGATCATTTCCCTAAAGTTAAAGAATTTGAATTAGAATAAATACTTACTTTATTTTGGTACAATCTCACTGTTGTTCGTGCCTTTAACAATTTCCACTTCATCTCTTAAATAAATGAAGTTGAATTTGTTATTCGTGAAGTGTTATCAGATCATGTGATAGAATGACGGGTCATTCTATCTGTCTCAAACAAAAGGTTAGCAAAAATTATATACATAAGTCGATCTATAGTGAGATTAATCATATATGGTTCCTAAAATGTACTTTATACTTCATATATCATACTGCTTAATATAATAAAACTACTTTCTAATAAACAGGGACTTCCTGTAGGCCAGTGGTAGGCGATAAAGTTCAGTCACACTTCGGTTGTGGGTTCGATTCCTACAGCCTTGTCCGACGCGATGGGTTGTCGCCGTCCTGCAGGTTGTCCTTTTTCTAAAACTATATCACTATAACATCCCATCAATAATATCAAAAAAAAATTCTATCCTTAAACAATACTAACTTATGTCCAACATAATCCATTCCAATCTTTAGGCTTAACCATAATACTGCAGTCCACTCTCATAACATAGTGAAAACGATTACCAGAGATTTAACACCATCGTCGATCCCCATATATCATAAGGTATGTTTTGTTGGTCACATTCCAAAAATTTAAAGTCCTTAATCGTGTATTTCTCTTGAATACCTTAAAAATTAACACTTTCCACATACCAAAATCCTCAAAATTCTATATAGTCAAACCATGATATCACTTAGTCCTTATATCAATCATGAGCTCATGAATACTGTTAAACATTTTGTTTTCTCGTTTTCCCTTCATTATGCGCATATCATCTTATTTCCAAAAATATCTCAATTACTTTGAATACCACATTAGACCAATACATAAATATTCCAATACTCCATGATACAATATTATTTTGGAATCCCATTACATAAACACTTAATCATTCCACCACATCGTTGTCATATTCAACATCGCCAATAGTGATCACATGTGACTTCCCTTTGTCCTTTGCCTTCAGTGGTTGCTCATGTTGATCATCACTAACCCTTGGATTAGGGCATTTATTAGCATAATGCCCCATTTCCTTGCACTTGAAGCATTGAAGTGTTGGTGGTGCGTTCTCTGTAGTGTTTGCCTTGTTCACATCATTAGAAACCCTTTTTCCATTACTTAGACACTCAGCTACTCGATGACCATCTTTTCCACACTTAAAACATTTTCTAGTCCCTTTAAGACAATATCCACCATGCTTATTTCCACACTTTCAGCATAAGGAAACATTCATTTTCATTTCACCATTATTCTGAGATTTCTCCTTGAACTCCATCTTTCATTTCTTTTCAAAACCATAAGATGGATATGTAACACCAACTTCCATTTCTACCTTGATAGCACAACGCACAATTTCTTCATAGCTACTGAAGTCTCTTATAGCTAATGCCCTTCGAAGACTTGGTTTTAAGCCACTGAAAAATCGATCAACTTTACTTTCAGGTTGGATGATAATGCCAGATGCATACCTTGCAAGTCTTGTAAAATTCGCTTTGTATATACCAACAGATTCATCATCCTTTTGGTTTAGTTCAAGAAACTCTTTCTCCATCTTTGTTTGAAGAATACGAGGGAAGTAATTACTGAAAAACAAGTTCTTGAACTCGTCCCATTCCATGGACTCAATTTCATCTCTTTGCCTCGTATTCTTGATAAGATTCCACCATTGATCAGCTTCACCTTCCAAACGATATACTGTTAATATGACTTTATCATGCTCAGAACATTGAAGAACTGAAAATATCTTTTCAGTGGTACTGATCCATTGTTCAGCAACAAGTGGATCAGAAGACCCACTGAAAGAAGGTGGACGTTGCCTCATGAAGGACTCAATAGAATATTGTTCCCTTCTCTGCTAATTTGGAAGTCCAGAATGATTCATATCTTGTGTAAGTATAGCAATAAGATTTTGCACTCCATCTCCCATAACATTTGTTTTTTCAGGAGGGCAATCATTGCATTGTCCATTTCATTGATCAACACGGTTCCTTCGGGTTCCATCCATCGTCTAAAACCCAAAAAGAATAGTGTGAGAGGAAAAAATCATGCTAGGGAAAACAACCTAATAAAGGGGGAGTACCTTCAATATCTAAAATCTTAGGTTTAATTCTATGATCGTTAGAGTAATTATAGTACTATAACCTATACATATACTTAACCTTAGGGACATCCCTAGACACACCTTAGAAATATCTCTAGGGATCTCACTAAAGTTCTCGTATCCTAGTTTCCAAAGGTTGACTAAACCTTTCCTCTGATACCAACTTTATAGACCCGAAGCCTGACGTACATGGACATTACATTACTTTTGCGGAATACTTAGTACATAACAAAAACACACACATAAGGATCGTAATAGTTTAGTGTCTTTGGAAACTCGGAACGTAATCTCCTAATCATGGTGAAATATCTTCAACATCCCCCATAAAGATCTTCCTTTTTTTTACCTAAAACCTTTCTTTATATCCTGGGGAAAAGAAAACATAAAAGGGTGAGCTAAAATGCTCAGTAAGGGTAAACAAAAGAAATATCAATCACATCATATTCATAAGAACATAACATTTTGGAAATCATAACCTGCAAAAGAGAGAAAATTTCATAACATGGGATAGGTCATGGCAGTGAAATGTAATCACAATAATCATAACTTAAAACATGAAACTTTGTGGAATTCACACATAATCATAGAGAATCATTTCTTGTTAGTCAAGACTCATTGCCAAGACTATCTTAGTGGACAAAGTCCCTTTCTGAATCGAGTAACACTCGTTTCAGTCCTGTTTCACTGAACCGGTATAACCTACCGTTCTAGCCATGTCTATCTCATGAGATATAAAATCTTTACCCAATGCATTGGAGGGTGATATAGGTCCCACCCATCTTATAATGAATCATTTCTTATGTGTGCCACATAATCATAAACCATACATCATAGCGTAATCCACGTAATAAAAATGGGATTCTTAAACAACATGACATCATAAAACAATTCATATAAGATAAAGGAATTCATAAAAATATTTCCATCACAACATAATCAAATCCATGTAATAATAGGGATAAAAACAGAACCCTTTTATTATCTTAGATGGAAAATAATTTTGATAAAATACTTGAACTCCATTCTTGAGGAAAATATCCTTTCTACTTCAAAAACATTTTTCCTTTCATAACATGTCATACGACTTTTAAAATAAAAGAAGTTGATTAAAAATAAACTTGAAAACTTGTAAAGGAAGTTTCTTGGAAATAATGTTTTAAAAATCCATTCATGCCGTATAAGTTAAAAAAACATTCTTCGTACTCTTGTCGGAAAAGTCATAAAGTACCTCGTATGAAAAAATGACAAAAGATTCCTTTCATACATATTACTAAAAACTCACCGAAGGGTAAAAATGGATTTAAACAATTGTAGGTGGATGGAAATAATATTACATATTGATGAAACATGTATGTGGATGATAAAATACACCCCAGTAAATACTTACGAATAAACAATCTCGGATAAAAATGAGATTGTGATATTTTCCCTTACCTTAGGTCTGACTTGCTTTGTACATGTCCGAACCTCCTGTATAATGATTTAAATCATGTTATTGACTTATTCCAGAATCATATTCATTTTTATTATATCATATATGGTCCACTTATGACTTTATATTACCCGTTCTTTTGTAAATTCATGTTAAAGAAGCGTTTTGGGTAAAATCTTTTCATTTATCGTAGGTGTTTTTAACTTGTAATTATTAATATGATTACTTGGATCATGATTACTTATATACAGAATGTAAAACATGATTTATATATCATATATATTCATAATATACATATATGTAATATATTGATAAATGGAATGAAATACACCATTCATGGAGACGGTAGTCCGTACGTACGCATGAACGCTGTTTTCGTTTCCTTATTGAATTGAATAGAATTAAGTAGATGACATACATATAAATATACATAAATACAGTATAATTATTATGTCATATATTTCATTAGTACTTATTATATATACTTTATAATCATTCATGAATGGTTAATCATTGAGAATGAATCTCATCGCGTCGTGGAGACGGTAGTCCGTACGTACGCACGAGCGATGATATCGTTCTCATGTTTGTGGAATTGTGTTCAAGTGTATGTATACTATTTCAGTATCAATATCAATTTATAATAATCATATATATTTACTAATTACACCTTTATACCCATCCAATTAAGGTGGTGACGGAAAATATATTACACCACGGCGTGGAGACGGTATTCCGTACGTATGCACGCGCGGTGATTTCATTTTTCCGTAGGATGGATAGAAGGTTAATTAGAGTTGTTTCATATTTATAATAACATATCAGTATATAATAAATACTGATGTTATAACTTTATCATGAAACAACTAATGAAGAAGAAGTTGAAGAAGAAAGAAATTGAAAAGGATCGGTAATGGGTATTACCTCTTCTTTGAAGTGCTTCTTTGAGACCTCCTTTTAGGGCACTAAAATTGGTCTTTTAAGAAGACCAGGACCTCTAGGAGGATACTAGGGAAGTGGAGAAGTGATTTTGGCAGGGATTGGCCGAGATTGAAGGCTCAATGTTGTGTGAGGAAGAGAGGGAGGTGGTGCTCTTTTATAAGGGAGGAGAGAGGCACCTTAGGAATATCTCAAAATATTATTTTATATTAAAGTCAAAATCGGTTTATAATGGTTCCAAAGGGTCTTATTTCGAAGCTAAAGTGGGGAGGGGTCTAACTCCTATCATCCAATAGGATTTAGACAAGTTTAGGGTATTATTTTAACCTTATCAATTAGTTTTAACTCTATGTTAAATAATTTAACTTTTACCGTGTCTTTTTGTTTTCTTACACTATATGGTTAATACACTTACTATAACATGCCAAACGAACCCAAAATTGTTTATTATTAATATATATATCCTTATCTAAGTAATTTGGCCGAACCTTAGATTTTTTGGAATAAAATAACAATTAATAATATAATATTATATTTAAAAACTATTTTGTGTCAATTTTGACACTATTTGATATATGATTTTTGTGAAAGTCATAACAGAATTATATGTTCTAACCAAGTTGATTAAAGCAACACTAATATATCATAGTAACCTATAAAATTAGTGTAATTCATAAAAAGTCTCAAATTACATTTATTTTGGTGTTTATAACATCAATTATGTCAATATTTCATAAATAAGATAATTACTACATCATCTTTGTGTCATAAATAAATTAAATTATTTGATGTCTAAAAATTACAAATAAAATACCATTATGTAGTAAATCGTTTTAGCTTTCTAATGAATATTTATAGTTGAATTTATCTTATGTATAACCCCATATTAAAAATTTTTTAGTAAATAGACTTTTATTTTTACTCTTTTAACCCTTCTTTAAAATAAATTAATAATAAATGTCCTAATCTAATCCAAGTGGGCCTAAATGATAATATTTTACACTTAAGGTTGTTTTTGGTCGCGATACACTTGTCCAATAGAATTAGGACATGTGTTAGGGTAATATCAATATCATTCTTAACCTTAATTACCCTATTTACTTTTAACCGTGGTAAATAAAAGTAAAAAGTTACTATTCACCAAAAATTATTTTCATCTCATTGAACCACATTTTACTTACTGACATCAACCGTGTCTCTTGTATTTTTGAAATTCCATTCACAGAAGCGGTAAAATTAAGTTTTATGAAAAATTCAGTTTTTTAACTACCACTTAGTAGTTTCACTATTCATCAAAAATTGATGTTTTTCAGAAAAATGCCAAAATTTCATCCTAAGCTATATTTCATATTCCGAATTCAAAAATGAAGTCTATTTTACCAAATTCATAACATAGAAGTTGCATTAATTAATTTTATAATTAAATCCCGCTGTTAAAACATATAGCGTGTTTTTAAGAAACAATATCTATCAAAAGATTGACACTTGATTATGTCTGGTTTAAATGTGAAATTACATTCAATGACCAACATTGTATTAAATTGTAAAAATATATTCTAAATATACTTTAAAACCACTCAAATTAATAATTTATCACTATTAATTATTTCGATTAAAAAAGTTGTTTTTAATTATAATTTAGTAATTTTCACTATTCATCAGAATATGAAAGTTATCCGAAAAGTACCAAAATTTCACCTTAGGCTAAATTCGATACTCCGAATCCAAAAATGAAGTCCATTTTGAGAGTTAAAATTTCTAAAATTTTAAAAGGTGGTTATTACTATTCATAACGGCTAGTTATAGTAATATTTTAATAGCATATCGTTGTTTAGTGAAACTCAGTATTGCGTACTACACACGCTATCGAGGAAGGTTGTGATTGCGTGTAATGCAAGGAAAGTCAAGGATGTGTGTTGTGCAAGCTCCTTTTGGTGTAGCGTACAACACAAGACATTAATAAAATTAAAAAGAATATTTTTCATAAAATCTCGGGCTGTTACATGCATATTAGTTTATCGAACACCAAATTAACATTTATTAGCAACCCTTGATACATTAATTCCATCAAACCATTAACTAATTCTAATATTTAATATTGTAAATTAGGATTTTGGAAGCTATATAAAAATAATACCGTGTATACACAAGGTTTATGTATTTAAATCTTCATAACTAAAAATGGTTTAACTAATTCCTAGGTGTAGTAAACATTTCCCAATACATTTATATTTATTAACTCCACTTGATTTTAAACCAAAACATGTTAGGTTTATATCATATACTACAAGATGCATTTACATGTATAAAATTTATGGTTTTTCATTCCATGTATAAATCTGATTGAATCCAAAACATATTTCGCATCCAATCCATTAATTAAAGAGTGGTATTAATCCTTTTAAAAGGAAAATAATCTGATTTTTAATTAATTACTCATGTATATCCGAATATACGAAAGTGTATATTTGGTTTTCATTTAGTAAAACAATTCAAAATAAACTTTGGGATCATTGTAAACACAACTTTAAACCTTTGAATATATAGATTAGTTTGGATTTGAAGAACATATAAATGTATATATATATATATATATATATCCAAATATACACTTATGTATTTATTGGGTTCTATAAGAAGTAAAAATCTAATTTCATCCGAAACTTAATTCACAACTAAAACATTATTTGAATATTTTAAGTCATCCTTTAAAATTTATAATTCTGGTTTAGATTGAGTCTTGGGTATACATGTGCATACCCGAATATGCAGATAAGTATATATTGGGTTTTGCATAAAAAGAACATTTCTAATTGAACCCAAAATATAATTCACATCTAGACCATTATGTAATATTTGTAAATAATATTTTAAAAACTATATACGGACTTGTTTTGAACTACATAATTACATATATAAACAAGTTTATATACAAAGTATATATTAAAAGGAGGTTTTGCAGTATTACGACATATTCAAAACAACCGATATATATATATATATATATATGTAACATTCTTTGTGAAACATGTTAATTATTTCTGGAATTACATAAAGAAGGTTGATATATATATATATACACTTAAAACCGTATATACAGAATATATATATATAGGGGTTTAGTAAATTGAAAACTAAGCCCTTACTCCATTTAAAGAATACCATTTATAACCTAGAAACCCAGTTTTAAAAGAGGATAAGGAATGTTTCCAGTACTAATATATATATATATATATATAGTATAACTTATTATACAAAGTGTGTGTATATTATATAAAAAAAGTGGAAACATCCCCTTACATTAACTTGAGGAGGAGGGTTCGGACTGACAGGAACTGTAACGCCCCGACCCCACTAGGCTGGAGCCGGTGCATTACTTGTGATATTGGCATGGTTAGAAGGAATGAAGATCATGAAGGAATGATCATTTTAGTAGTATTGAAGAAACTAGATACATTTATTTATCATAAATTACATTTGATAATTTTATAAGATACAATACATAACAAAAAAACTCAAAACTGCATCTACAAGAACTCAAAAGAAGACCTTCTCTTCATCACCTGTCGAAGGTAGAGAATGAAAGGGGTGAGATCAAATGATTAGTAAGGGTTACAAATAGAGGAATCATGAGTACAATAATAAGTGAATCACAATCAATCTGACATAATAAATAAGGAATAGTGAATAAATGAATAACTAATGCCAATAATAATCAGAGAATGAAACTGCATCCATAGATTTTGTCATAGTGAAAACCTCATGGATAATAAAAATAACTTATAATGAATAAAGATAATGCTTATTAATTGGACATCATGTATCTTGCACTTGAACCATAATACTGTAAAAACGGTTTAGCTCTATGGGTAGAAACCCGTCTGATTTTTGGAAACAAACTCAAAGGGTATGTCGCCAAACTGTTTTGTCTCATGATACCTACCGATGCCTCGAAGGGCTGTAGTGGGCCCCACCCACCTCTACATCCAAATCATTCTTTATAAAATGATTCAATACAAGAGCAGTATGCCTTTTCAATATCTTTATAGAGTATAGAATACAGATTCATCAATAACATCCCAAATATACATCGTATGTGAAATGGTCTATGGTTTAGACAATAAACATATCCATGACATGATATTATGGATATTTAATAGAAATATTATTTAAACATAAATTGATCTCAAATGGGAATTAGGTACACCACATAAGGATTATTAGTTGCACAATACAAAGTTGTCACAACAAAGGGGATATTCTTCAACAAAAGTGAGAGAGAGGATCCCTTACCACAATGTAATCAGTAGAATCAAATGACCAGAACATAATGAACATCAAGTGAATAATTGAATAACATGAATATAAATAGAATCATGTTATTATATATCAAATTTATGTACACATATACCAAATATAAGGAATATTTGGCGAACAATGGAAATCTCACAGAAATGAAAGTGAAGTGAGAAACCCCTTACAAACATTTCAGCATGGTAACGAGTGTTCTTGTGAGGGATTAATGAGACAGAAAAGGTTGTCCCATGATTTATATATAATAAGGTCAGTATAGGGGAGATGATTAAACATACCCCATCATTATAAATTAAAAAAATCACACAAAATAGAGTGGATTCTTGAATAAAAGTGAGAGAGAGAATCCCTTACCTTATGCTTGAAGGTGTTCTTGACTTGTTATTAAAGACCTGAATAAACAAATTAGGATTCTTAATTCATAAATAGAGAACTTATATTATATTTAAATGATATTCTATAACCTTATTATGTTCATTAATGGCCTCTTTGATGGGTTTAAGAGATTAAATCTTATTGTTTTGGAAGCATTTTCTTACTTGGTTTCATGATTTGTTTACTTGTATTCATGAATGGAAGTTGGTTTGAAATATGGTTAAACATCCAGAATTTTTAAAATAAATTATTAGTGACATTTCATAGATATAAATTATCTTATAATTATTCTGAATATATACCTTGAGGATGACTCATTCGATGAGTTAAAAATAAACGCTTGAATTTGGCTTGGGAGTTTTGTGCTCAATAAACTTGTTTTGTATTATTATTCCATATTATGAACATATAAAGATTCCAAAATGTTAATAAAAATAAAACAAATATATTATGACCTGGTTCAACAATATATTTAGTTTCATGACCAGACATGAAATAATTAATGGAAATTGAAATTACATCATCCATGATGTCGGTAATTCGACACATCACAGACAGTGTTTTTATTCCTTAAATAAGTGGGAGAGGAGAAAATAATGATGAAGAATCTTCCATAAAATTTAGAACATCCATAAAATACAAGATTATGAACCATACATTCCTCTTGGTTAAGATTTGGTGAGGAAATAAGAATAAAAGAAAGGAATCTTAAAATGAATGAAAACTTGGTAAATTTCCCACGAAAATTTGGCAGCTTAACGACGCCTCTTAAAATTTCATAAAAATAGTTTGATGAGAGGAATGGAATATATCATCATTCATACATAATATGGAAAGTAAGGGGGAATATTTTATGAAATTTCCCAACCCAAGCCAATGGTAAGGGAAGATAATAACATAAAATGAAAGAAAAGAATGAAAATAAAAGAGGTTGTTTACCTCTTGATCTCTTCTCCTTGAGATCCTTCTTAAGGGATTTGTTTTTGGTCTTTTGGTGAGACCAAAGCTTTCTGGATGTGGGGGAGGAGGTTGGTAAGTAAGTCGGACAGAATTTGGAGAAGGAATAAGGCTTGAGGGGAGTTAATGGAAGAGGGGGTGAGATGGGGTTTTTATAGTGGAGGAGATAGGGGATTTCTTAATATAAAACTCGTTAATTTATTATTTCTCCTCAAGAAATGTAATAGTTAGTATTCCATGACCAATAATAGTAAATGGGTCATTTGAATTCGAACCAAGTGGGCTTTCATCAGCAGAGCATCATCGATGACTCAATTAATCCATTATTTAGCATTTATTGTAAATTATCGGATTCTACTATTCATAAAAAATTCAATTATTTCAGAAAAATCTAAAAAATTCACCGTATCCATTTTTTGATATGTAGACTCTAAAAACAAGGACCATTTTTCAAAAATAATTTTCTAAATATGATTATTTTAATATTTAATTAAAATAATAATTTATTATCAAAACCAGTTTTAAAACATTCATTAACTCATTCTAAAATATAGGTATATCATACTACCACCATGAATATTATTTTTATACCATAATAGGGTAGGTTACTATTAATTAGGGTATTTCACTATTCATAAGCGTAAGTTACTATTTATTAGGGTAGGTTACTATTCACCAAAAATTATTTTTGTTTTATTAGACTCCAAAAAAACATCTTGAACACAACCATGTATGCCGAATTTTTAAAATTCAAATCACAGAGCTGGTAAATTTATGTTTAGTGGCTATGTTATGTTTATCTTCTATAGGTAACCATGTTTTTTCCATAGGGGCTCAGTGATTCATGAAAAATATGCTGCATAATGAATAGAGTGTATTTAAGAGAAAAATACCATAAAATGTTTTGGGTGCTACATTATTTCCTCCTTCGAAAATTTCGTCCTTGAATTGTTTATGTATAAATCCCCCCAAAAAGATTTGGGTGATTATTTTTCATAACATCCTCAGGTTCCGATGTTGCTTCCTCCATATTCTGGTTTCTCCAAATAACCTTCACTAGGCGAGTTGTCCGATTTCTCAATACATGTTCCCTTGTGTCAATAATCCCAATAGTATCCTACCCTAATGAATAGTAACGTACCATTATGAATAGTGATATACCCTAATGAATAGTAACCTACCCTATTGTGGTATAAAAATAATATTCATTTTGGAAGTACGATATACCTATATTTTAGAATGTGTTAGTGAATGTTTTAAAACTCATTTTGATAATATATTATTATTTTAATTAAATATTAAAATAATTATATTTAGAAAATTATAATTGAAAATGAACTTCATTTTTTGATTCTACATGTCGAAAAAACGGTTAGGGTGATTTTTTATGATTTTTCTGAAATACTTGAATTTTTATGAATAGTATAATCCGATAATTTGCAATAAATGATAAATGATGGATTAATTGAGTCATCGATGATGCTATGATGATGTAAGCCCACTTGGTTCGAATTCACATGACCCATTTACTATTCTTGGTCATGGAATACTCACTACTCCTTATCTTGAGGAGAAATAATAAATTAATGAGTTTTGTATTAGGAAATCCCCTCTCTCCTCCACTATAAAAACCCCCTCTCACCCCTTTCCATTCACTCCTCTCAAGACTTTTTCCTACTCCAAATTCTGTCCAAATACCTTCCCAACCTCCTCCCCCATGTCCAGAATGCTTTGTTCTCACCAAAAGACCAAAACCAATGACCTTAAGAAGGATCTCAAGGAGAAGAGATCATGAGTTAATCAACCTCTTTTATTTTCATTCTTTTCTTTCATTTTATAATATTCTCTTCCTTTCCATTTGGATTGTGTTTGGATATTTCATTTAATATTCCCCATTAAAATCCATATAATGTATTAATGATGAGATATTCCATTACTCTCATCAAACTATTATTATTAAATTTTAAGAGACGTTGTTAGGCTGCCGAATTTTCGTGAGAAATTTATCAAGTTTTCATTCATTTTAAGATTCCTTTCTTTTATTCTTATTTCATCACCTCATCTTAACCAAGAGGCATGTATGCACCAGAATATTGCATTTTATGGATTTTCTAATGTTTATGGAATATTTTTCAACATTAATCTTCTCCTCTCCCACTTATTTAAGGAATAAAAACATTGTCCGTGATGTGTCGAATTACCGACATCGTGGACGATGTAATTTCAATTTCCATTAATTCTTTCAAGTCTGGTCATGAAACCAAATATATGATTGAACCAGGTCATAATATATGTGTTTTATTTTGATTAACATTCTGTAATATTTATACATTCATAATATGGAATAATAATACAAAACAAGTTTATTGAACACAAAACTGCCAAGCCAAATTCATGCGTTTATTTTTAACTCATTGAATGAGTCACCCTCATGCTATATAACCAAAATCATTATAAGATCACTTATATCTATTTAATGTCACTAATAATTTATATTAACAATTCTGGATGTTTAACCATATTTCAAACCAACTTCCCTTCATGGATACAAGTAAACCAATCATGAAACCAAGTAAGAAAATGCTTCCAAAACAATAAGATTTAATCTCTTAAACCCATCAATGAGGCAATTAATGAACTTAATAAGGTTGTACCATATAAATTACATAAGAAATAGGTTCTGGATTTGTGAATTAATAATTCTAATTTTTTTATTCAGGACTTTAATAACAAGTCAAGAACACCTTCAAGTATAAGGTAAGGGATTCTCTCTCTCACTTTTATTCAAGAATCCACTCTCTTTGGTGTGATTTTTTTTTAATTTATAATGATGGAGTATGTTTTCTCATCTCCCCTTAAACTGCCATGATGATATATAAATCATGGGATAATATTTTATCTCCCATTAATCCCTCACAAGAATACTCGTTACCATGCCGAAATGTTTGTAAGGGGTTTCTCACTTCACTTTCATTTCTGTGAGACTTCCATTATTCGCCAATTATTCCTTATATTTGGTATATGTGTACTTCCATTTGATATATAATAACATGATTCTTTTTATATTCATGTTACCCAATGATTCACTTAATGTTAATTAAGTTATGGTCAAGTAATTAATTAATGGTTAAAAATATTTAGATCTTAAGGAATTCAATGGACTTTGATTAAATTGTGTAAAAATCCATATATACACTTTGAGTATATATAGTTATGTAAAATGTATTTATATCCATTAAACTTATATTGACAAGCTTTGTAATTTGAATTTTAAAAATCTGGCATACACGGTTGTGTTCAAGATGTTTTTTTGGAGTCTAATAAAACAAAAATAATTTTTGGTGAATAGTAACCTACCCTAATGAATAGTAACTTACCCTTATGAGTAGTGATATACCCTAATATATAGTAACCTACCATATTGTGGTATAAAAATAATATTCATGTTGGAAGTACGATATACCTATATTTTAGAATGAGTTAATGAATGTTTTAAAACTGGTTTTGATAATAAATTATAATTTTAATTAAATATTAAAATAATCATATTTAGAAAATTATTTTTGAAAAATGGACTTCATTTTTGGATTCTACATGTCAAAAAATGGTAAGGGAGATTTTTAGAGACATTTCTGAAATACATGAATTTTTTATGAATAGTAGAATCCGATAATTAACAATAAATGCAAAATAATGGATTAATTGAGTCATCGATGATGCTCTGCTGATGTAAGACCACTTGGTTCCAATTCACATGACCCATTTACTATTCTTAGTCATGGAATACTCACTATTCCTTGTCTTGAGGAGAAATAATAAATTAATGAGTTTTATATTAAGAAATATCCTCTCTCCTCCACTATAAAAACCCCCTCTCACCCCCCTTCCACTCACTCCTCTCAAGCCTTGTTCCTACCCCAAATTCTGTCCAAATACCTTCCCAACCTCCTCCCCCACGTCCAAAAAGATTTTCTATCACCAAAATACAAAAACAAAAGACTTTAAGAAATATCTCAAGGAGAAGAGATCAAGAGGTAAACAACCACTTTTATTTTCATTCTTTTCTTTCATTTTATGTTATTCTCTTCCTTTCCCTTTGTCTTGTGTTGGGATATTTAAATAAATATTCCCCCTCACTATACATATTATGTATGGATGATGAGATATTACATTACTCTCATTAAAATATTTTTTTGAAATTTTAAGAGAGGTTGTTAGGCTGCCGAATTTTCGTGAGAAATTTATGAAGTTTTCATTTATTTTATGATTCCTTTATTTTCTTATTCTTTCCTCACCTAATATTAACCAAGAGGAATGTATGCTCTATAATCTTGTATTTTCTGGATGTTATAATTTTTATGGAAGATTCTTCATCATTATTCTTCTCCTCGCCCACTTATTTAAGGAATAAAAACATTGTCTGTGATGTGTCGAATTACCGACATCGTGGATGATGTAATTTCAATTTCCATTAATTCGTTCAATTATGGTCATGAAAGAAAATATAAGGTTGAACCAGGTCATAATATATTTGTTTTATTTTTATTAACATTCTGGAATCTTTATACGATCATAATATGGAATAATAATACAAAACAAGTTTATTGAGCACAAAACTGCCAAGCCAAATTCAAGCGTTTATTTTTAACTCATCGAATGAGTCACCCTCATGGTATATAACAAGAATAATTATAAGATAATTTATATCTATTTTATGTAACTAATAATGTATATTAACAATTCCTGATGTTTAACCATATTTCAAACCAACTTCCAATCATGAATACAAGTAAACAAATCATGAAACCAAGTAAAAAATGCTTCCAAAACAATAAGATTTAATCTCTTAATCCCATCAAAGAGGCCATTAATGAACATAATAAGGTTATACCATATCAATTAAATATAAAATAGGTTCTTTATTTATGAATTAATAATCCTAATATGTTTATTCAGGTCTTTAATTACAAGTCAAGAACACCTTCAAGCATAAGGTGAGGGATTCTCTCTCTCACTTTTATTCAAGAATACACTCTATTTTGTGTGATTTTTTATTAAATTTCTAATGATGGGGTATGTTTTTTCATCTCCCCTATACTACCCTTATTATATATAAATCAAGGTATAACCTTTTATCTCTCATTAAGCCCTCACAAAAACACTCGTTACCATGCTGAAATGTTTGTAAGGGGTTTCTCACTTCACTTTTATTTCTGTGAGATTTCCATTGTTCACCAATTATTCCTTATATTTGGTATTTGTGTACTTACATTTTATATATAATAACATGATTCTCTTTATATTCATGTTATTCAATGATTCACTTGATGTTCATTAAGTTCTAGTCATTTGATTTGACTTATTACATTGTGGTAAGGGACCCTCTCTCTTACTTTTGTTCAAAAATATCCCCTTTGTTGTGACAACTTTGTATTGTGAACCTAATAATACTTATTTGGTGTACCTACTACCAATTTCAGCTCACTTTCCATTTGTGTTCAAGATTTGTTTTGGAGTCTAATAAAACAAAAATAATTTTTTGTGAATATTAACCTACCGTAATGAATAGTAACTTAACCTTATGAATAGTGATATACCCTAATGAATAGTAACCTACCCTATTGTGTTATAAAAATAATATTCTTGTTGGAAGTAGGATATACCGATAATTTAGAATGAGTTAATGAATTTTTTAAAACTGGTTTTGATAATAAATTATTATTTTATTAAATATTAATATAATCATAGTTAGAAAATTATTTTTGAAAAATGGACTTCATTTTTGGATTCTACATTTCGAAAAATGGTTGGGTTGAATTTTTTAGATTTTTCTAAAATACTTGAATTTTTTATTAATAGTAGAATCCGATAATTTACAATAAATGCTAAATAATGGATTAATTGAGTCATCGATGATGCTCTCCTGATGTAAGAAAACTAGGTTAGAATTCACATGACCCATTTACTATTCTTGGTCATAGAATACTCACTATTACTTGTCTAGAGGAGAAATACTAAATTAATGAGTTTTATTTTAAGAAATCCCTTCTCTCCTCCACTATAAAAAAACCCATCTCACCCCTTCCATTCACTCCTCTCAAGCCTTGTGACTTCTCCAAATTCTGTCTAAATACCTTCCCAACCTCCTCCCCCACGTCTAGAAAGATTTGGTCTCACCAAAAGACCAAAACCAAAGCCCTTAAGAAGGATCTCAAGGAAAAGAGATCAAGAGGTAAACAACCACTTTTATTTTCATTCTTTTCTTTCATTTTATGTTATTCTCTTCCTTTACCTTTGTATTGTGTTGGGATATTTCATTAAATATTCCCCCTTACTATCCATATTATTTATGAATTATTAGATATTTCATTCCTATCATCAAACTATTTTTATGAAATTTTAAGAGACGATGTTAGGCTACCGAATTTTCGTGTGAAATTTATCAAGTTTTCATTCATTTTAAGATTCCATTCTTTTCTTCTTCTTTCCTCAAATAATCTTAAACAATAGGCATGTATGCTCCAGAATCTTGTATTTTCTAGATGTTCTAATGCTTATGGAATATTCTTCATAATTATTCTTCTCCTCTCCCACTTATTTAAGGAATAAAAACATTGTCCGTGATGTGTCGAATTACCGACATCGTCGATGATGTAATTTCAATTTCCATTAATTCGTTCAAGTATGGTCATGAAACCAAATATATGGTTTAATAAGGTCATAATATATGTGTTTTATTTTTATTAACATTCTGGAATACTTAAACATTCATAAAATGGAATAATAATACAAAACAAGTTTATTGAGCACAAAACTGCCAAGCCAAATTCAAGCATTTATTTTTAACTCATCAAATGAGTCACCCACGTGGTATATAACCAGAATCATTATAAGATCATTTATATCTATTTAATGTCACTAATAATTTATATTAATAATTCTGGATGTTTAACCATATTTCAAACCAACTTCCATTCATTAATACAAGTAAACAAATCATTAAACCAAGTAAGAAAATGCTTCCAAAACAATAAGATTTAATCTCTTAAACTCATAAAAGATGCCATTAATGAACTTAATCAGGTTATACCATATCAATTACATATAAATTAGGTTATTTATTTATGATTTAATAAACCTAATTCATTTATGCAGGTCTTTAATAACAAGTCTAGAACACCTTCATGCATAAGGTAGGGGATTCTCTCTCTCACTTTTATTCAAGAATCCACTCTATTTTGTGTGATTTTTTTAATTTCTAATGACAGGGTATATTTTCTCATCTCCCCTATACTTCCCTTATGATATATAAATCAAGGTATAACCTTTTATCTCTCATTAATCCCTCGTAAGAACACTTGTTACCATGCCGAAATGTTTGTAAGGGGTTTCTCACTTCACTTCCATTTCTGTGATATTTCTATTGTTCACCAATTATTCATTATATTTCATATTTTTGTACTTCCATTTGATATATAATAACATTATTCTCTTTATATTCATGTTATTAAATGATTCACTTGATGTTCATTAAGTTCTAGTCATTTTATTCGACTGATTACATTGTGGTAAAGGATCCTCTCTCTCAATTTTGTTCAAAAATATCCCCTTTTTTGTGACAACTTTGTATTGTGCACCTAATAATCCTTATGTGGTGTACCTACTACCCATTTCAGATCACTTTCTGTTTGTGTTCAAGATGTTTATTTGGAGTCTAATAAAACAAAAATAATTTTTAGTGAATAGTAACCTACAGTAATGAATAGTAACTTACCCTTATGAATAGTGATATACCCTAATGAATAGTAACCTACCCTGTTGTGGTATAAAAATAATATTCATGTTGGAAGTAAGATATACCGATATCTTAGAATGAGTTAATGAATGTTTTAAAACTGGTTTTGATAATAAATTATTATTTCAATTAAATATTAAAATAATCATATTTAGAAAAATATTTTTGAAAAATGGACTTCATTTTTGGATTCTACATGTCAAAAAATGGTTAGTGTGAATTTTTGAAATTTTTCTGAAATACATGAATGTTTTTTGAATAGTAGAATCTGATAATTTACAATAATTGCTAAATAATGGATTAATTGAGTCATTGATGATGCTCTGCTGATGTAAGCCCACATGGTTCGAATTCACATGAACCATTTACTACTATTGGTCATGCAATACTCACTATTAATTGTCTTGAGGAGAAATAATAAATTAATGAGTTTTATATTAAGAAATACCCTCTCTCCTACACTATAAAAACCCCCTCTCACCCCCTTCCATTCACTCCTCTCAAGCCTTGTGCCTTCTCCAAATTTTGTACAAATACCTTCCCAACCTCCTCCCCCACGTCCAGAAAGCTTTGGCCTCACCAAAAGACCAAAACCAAATCCATTAAGAAGGATCTCAAGGAGAAGAAATCAAGAGGTAAACAACCTCTTTTATTTTCATTCTTTTATTTCATTTTATGTTATTCTCTTCCTTTAACTTTGGCTTGTGTTGGGATATTTCATTAAATATTCCCCCTTAATGTCCATATTATGTATGAATGATGAGATATTTCATTCCTCTAATCAAACTATTTTTATGAAATTTTAAGAGACGTTGTTAGGCTGCCGAATTTTCGTGAGAGAATTTATCAAGTTTTCATTCATTTTAAGATTACTTTATTTTCTTATTCTTTTATCACCTCATCTTAACCAAGAGGCATGTATGCTCCAGAATATTGTAGTTTATGGATGTTCTAATGTTTATGGAAGATTCTTCATAATTATTCTTCTCCTCTCCCACTTATTTGAGGAATAAAAACATTGTCTGTGATGTGTCGAATTACCGACATCGTGGATGATGTAATTTCAATTTCCATTAATTCTTTTAAGTCTAGTCATGAAACCAAATATATGGTTTAATCAGGTCGTAATATATGTGTTTTATTTTGATTAACATTCTGGAATCTTTATACATTCATAATATGTAATAATAATAAAAAACAAGTTTATTGAGCACAAAACTGCCAAGCCAAATTCAAGCATTTATTTTTAACTCATCGAATGAGTCACCCTCATGGTATATAACAAGAATCATTATAATATCATTTATATCAATTTAATGTCAATAATAATGTATATTAACAATTGTAGATGTTTAACCATATTTCAATCCAACTTCCATTCATGAATACAAGTAAACAAATCATGAAACCAAGTAAGAAAATGCTTCAAAACAATAAGATTTAATCTATTAAACTAATTAAAGAGGCCATTAATGAACTTAATAAGGTTATACCATATAAATTACATATAAAATAGGTTCTGTATTTATGGATTAATAATCCTAATTTTTCTATATTCAGGTCTTTAATAACAAGTCAAGAACACCTTCAAGCATAAGGTAAGGGATTCTCTCTCTCACTTTTATTCAACAATCCACACTATTTTATGTGCTTTTTTTAACATATAATGATGGGGTATGTTTTATCATCTCCCCAATACTTCCCTTATGATATATAAATTATGGGATAACCTTTTATCTCTCATTAAGCCCTCGCAAGAACACTCGTTACCATGCTGAAATGTTTGTAAGGGGTTTCTCACTTCACTAACATTTTTGTGAGATTTCCATTGTTCTCCAATTATTCCTTATATTTGGTATATGTGTACTTCTATTTCATATATAAAATTGAGAGAGAATCCCTTACCTTACGATATATAGATTGGATTCTTGAATAAAAGTGTGAGAGAGAATCCCTTACCTTATGCTTGGAGGTGTTCTTGACTTGTTATTAAAGACATGAATAAACAAATTAGTATTATTAATTCATAAATCCAAAACCTAATTTATATGTAATTGATATGGTATAACCTTATTCAGTTCATTAATGGCCTCTTTGTTGGGTTTAAGAGATTAAATCTTATTGTTTTGGAATCATTTTCTTACTTGGTTTCATGATTTGTTTACTAGTATTCATCAATGGAAGTTGGATTGAAATATTGTTAAACATACATAATTGTTAATATAAATTATTAGTGACATTAAAGAGATATAAATGATCTTATAATGTTTCTGGATATATACCATGAGGGTGACTCATTCGATGAGTTAAAAATAAACGCTTGAATTTGGCTTTGGAGTTTTGTACTCAATAAACTTGCTTTGTATTATTATTAAATATTATGAACATATAAAGATTACAGAATTTTAATCCAAATAAAATTCATATATTATGATCTAGTTCAACCATATATTTGGTTTCATGACCAGACATGGAATAATTAACGGAAATTGAAATTACATCATCCACGATGTCCGTAATTCGACACATCATAGACAATGTTTTTATTCCATAAAAAATTGGGAGAGGACAAGAATAATGATGAATAATCTTCCATAAACATTATAAAACACAAAAAATATAAGATTCTCGAGCATACATTCCTCTTGGTTAAGATGAGGTGAGGAAATTTGAAGAAAATAAAGGAATCTTAAAATGAATAAAAACTTGATAAATTTCTCACAAAAATTCTGAAGCCTAACGGCCTCTCTTAAAATTTCATAAAAATAGTTTGATAAGGGGAATGGAATATCTCATCATTAATACATAATAGGGACAGTAAGGTGGAATATTTAATGAAATACCCCAACAAAATCCCAAGGGAAAGGAAGATAATAACATAAAATGAAAGAAAATATTGAAAATAAAAGAGGTTGTTTACCTCTTGATCTCTTCTCCTTGAGATCCTTCTTAAGGGATTTGGTTTTGGTCTTTTGGTGAGACCAAAGCTTGCTGGACGTTGGGGAAGAGGTTAGGAAGGTATTTGGATAGAAATTTGAGAAGGCACAAGGCTTGAGAGCAGTTAAAGGAAGGGGTGAGAGGGGGTTTTTTATAGTGGAGGAGAGAGGGGATTTCTTAATACATCCTTGTCTGGATATGAGCAGGTAGAGGGGGCTCTGGAACCGATGTATCTAGGGGTAAAACCTGAAAACACCACTTTGAGCTAGACTCGAACGGGAACTGGTACATGATAACGGGCCTTGTTGCACTCTTCGTTTCGACACTCCGGGGGGATATTCTTAGAATAATTCATGTTATCTTTACACGCCATTATGAATAAGTTAATGTAAATTTCTCCTCTGAGGAACCATATTTATAAAATTATCTATGCATAGAATTTCAATCTATGTTATGTGATTTTTTATTTGAGATTCGTAAAATAATCTACTATATCCCATTATTTAGAAATGTTGTCTAATGGAAGAAGGAGAATCAATACTTTTGGGAAATGTAGGGATATCCCTACTGAGTAAGGCAACACAGTCAATGTTGGAGCTGATCAGATCATGACTATATTGGGATGACATACTCAAGTTGTAACGAATAACCACACCACACCTGTGTTGGATCATTTCATGCAGTAGAAGCCCCCATATTTCAGTGGGAATACTAATCCAGTGGTAGATGAGCAGTGGATCAAGTAACTTGAGAAGATATTCATGGAATTAAGATGCAATGAGAATGAGAAGGTGGTACTGGCGGTATATTGTATCAAGGGTGACGTTGACCAATGGTGGTCCTAAATTCAGAACACCATGGTGGAAGAACAAATAGAAAATATGTAGTGGAGAACTTTTATGGAAATATTCTTTGAGAAATATTTCCCTCATGAGCAACGAACTGAAATGAGGCAAAAATTTCTTCGCATGAAACAAAGGGAAGAGGATAGTGTTGCAGAGTAAGAGGATAATTTCGCAAGGCTGGATAGGTATGCCTTAGATTACGTACATGACTCAGTAGACAAGATTGATCATTTTTTTGAAGGTCTTAAGCCATATCTCCAGAGGGCACTGGCTTCTCAAACATTTTCATCATATGATGGAATTGTATCATGTTCCATAAAAATAGAGAGGGAATTTTCTAGATCAAATATTTTCAAAGGAAACCAATATTAGAAGCGGTACTCGGATAACAAAGGAAAAGGAGAAGCACCAAAGAAGAGCAAGGGAACAAATAGTTTACCATTATGCGAGAACTGTGGAAATAATCGTCTCGGGAAATTCTTGAAAGGATTGGGAGTCTGCTATAACTATAGAGAAAAGGTTTATCGATCCGATGAATGTAAGGGGAAGAAAAAATTCAATCATTTTCAATGATGAAATTGCAGAGAGATGGGACACTATGCAAATGAGTGTCCTAAATGCCCTGGAAACTTAACGTAGAAAAGGCCATGAGATCAAGGGAGAGCTTATGCGATTACAGCTGCAGAGGTCGAAGTCCCTAATGATGTAGTGGCAGGTACGTTAATTGTTTCCTCAAACTTATCCAACACCTTATTTGATTCTCGATCATCGAATTCATTTATATCTTCTATGTTTTCCAAGAAACTTAGATATGTTCAATTTGACTTAATAAAGGAGTTTTCAGTCAAAAATCTTGGGGGATGTATCATTGCAACAAAGGCATGTCGACTAGTCCCCCTCCACTCACCAAAGCATGATTTAGTTGCTAACCTTGTCATCATACCAATGACTGAATTTGATATAATTCTCAGTATGGATTTTCTATCAAATTATGATGCGAAGATTTATTTTAAGAAGAAGGTAGTTACAATGTTTGAAAATGGTGTAGAATCCCTTGTCTTTAGGGAACAAACATCACCACCTGATTCTTATCGAGAACCACCCCTAGTAGCTCTACTGAATGCAATTCTTGCAGAGGAAGATAAACCAACATCTATGGGTGAGGAAAGAAATATTCAAATTCAATATGTGCACATAGTGCAAGATTACATTGATGTATTTCCGGAGGATTTACCTGGACATCCTCTAGGGTGGGAATTTGAGTTCTCTATTGATTTAATTCCTGAAGCAAGACCTATATCAAAGAGCCCATATAGAATGGCCACTGTGGAGTTAGTGGAGCTGAAGAAACAAATAAAATATTTGAGTGAAAAAAGATTTATCCTACCTAGTGTTTCTCCATGGGGAGCCCCTGTCTTGTTTGTAAAGAAGAAAGATGGATCCATGAGACTCTGCATTGATTGCCGGGAAATCAATGCTATTACAATAAAGAATAAGTATCATCTTCCCCAGATTGATGATTTATTTGACCAACATCATGGAGTGCAATACTTTTCGAAGATTGACCTTTGATCCAGATATCATCAACTACATGTGAATAAGGAAGATATTCTGAAGACATCATTTCGGACAAGGTATGGGCATTATGAGTTTACAGTGATGCCTTTTGGAATGAAAAATGCACCCTCTGTTTTCATGGATTTAATGAATAGAGTCTTCAAGGAATATCTTGATAACATTGTTTTGGTATTCATCGATGATATCCTGGTATACTCAAAAAGCTATGAAGACCAAGAGGATCATTTGAGAACTATTCTAAAAACTCTGCGAAGAAATCTATTATATGGGATGTTTAGCAAGTGTGAATTCTGGCTTCAGTCAGTTTCTTTTCGAGGCCATATTGTCTCTAAGGATAGAATCCTAGTTGATCCTGCAAATACAAAGGCAATCCAAGAATTTCCCATGCCAACAAACATAACTGAGGTATGTAGTTTTATTGGGTTAGCAGGATATTACTAGTGTTTCGTTCAGAATTTCACCTGACTTGCTAACCCACTAACCAAGATCACATGAAAATGAGTTATGTTTTTATGGAAAAAAGAGTGTGTAGAATGTTTAGAAGAATTGAAAAGAAGATTGGTCAATGCTCCAATTTTGACTCTTCCATATGGAAGTGATGTGTTTGTGATATACAGTGATGCATCAAAGAATGGCATGGGTTGTGTCCTTATGCAAAATGATAATGTTATTGCTTATGCATCAAGAGAGTTGAAGACTCATGAGAAAAATTATTCAACTCATGATCTTTAGCTAGTGACTGTAATCTTTGCTTTGAAAATATGGAGGAATTATCTCTACGGAGAGAGATGTGAGATCTATACGGACCACAAGGGTTGGAAATACATTTTCACACAAAAGGAACTCAACATGAGGCAAAAGAGATGTCTTTAGTTACTAAAATATTACAATTGTTCAATACACGACCACACAGGAAAGGAGAATAAGGTGGCAGATGCATTAAGTAGGAAAGATCATGGCCTTCTGGCTCAAATGAGGATTGAAAGAGATCATAAATTCATGGATCTACTAAAGATGGATATGGGAATTGTTAAGGAAGGGGAAACATCTTT
Source organism: Viscum album (assembly GCA_963277665.1). Lineage (NCBI taxonomy): Eukaryota > Viridiplantae > Streptophyta > Magnoliopsida > Santalales > Viscaceae > Viscum > Viscum album. The sequence goes on from OY728139.1 coordinate 296,007,011, forward strand.
TATATTTCAAATTATTTCTAAACCATATTTATTAGAGAAAATAAACAGCTCTCAATCTGATGATGAGAATCTGCACAAGAAAATTAATGTTGTCAAGGATGGAAGACTGGCTGCCTTCGTGTATGAATAATGAGTTCTAAAATTTGGGAAGAGGATATGTGTTCCATTTGTACCTGAGAAAAAAAGGGAACTATTAGATGATGCCCATAGCTCAAATTTCTCTATACACCCGGGTAGCACCAAGATGTACAAAGATCTGAAGGAATATTTCTGGTGGGATAATATGATGCAGGAAATTGCTGACTACGTGTCAAGGTGTCTAGTTTGTCAACAAGTGAAGGCAGAGAGAAAACATCCCAAAGGAGTTATGCAACATCTACCTATTCCTATGTGGAAGTGGGATAACATTACGATGGATTTTATCACCGTACTACTGAGGACACCTAGAAGGAACAATGCAATATGGGTAATTGTTGATCGTTTCACAAAATCAGCACATTTACTTCCTATATGATAATATTTTCCACTCGAGCGCCTAGAAAGAATGTATATTAATGATGTTGTAAGACATCATGGTGCACCTCTATCAATTTAATCTGAACGAGATCCCCAGTTTACATCAAAGTTCTGTAAAGTTCTATAGAAAGCTTTGAATTCTTAGCTTTGTATTGGTACTGTTTATCACCCCCAAACCGATGGACAGTCTGAAAGAACAATTCAAACATTAGAAGACATGCTGAGGTCATGCTCTCTTGACTTCCAAGGTATGTGGGGTCAATACTTACCATTGGTGGAATTTTCCTACAACAATAGTTTCCATTCTAGTATTCAAAAGGCTTCTTATGAACCATTATATGGAAAAAGGTTTCAAACTCCAACTTGTTGGGACGAAGTTGGTGGGAGGAAACTTATAGGCCCGGAACTTATTGAAGAGACCACGACAAAGGTGATGAAAATTCATGCCCATATTAATGTTGCCTAGAGTAGGGAGAAGAGTTATGCTGACAATCAGAGAAAATATTTTCTATTTTAGGTGGGAGATCATGTCTTTATGAAATTATCTCCATGGAAGGGTGTCTTAAGGTTCGGTAAGAAAGGGAAACTGAGCCCTAGGTATATTGGACCATTTGAAATTATGGAAATAATCAAGGCTCTAGCTTACCGTCTAGAAATGCAGCCAAATCTCTCTAGATTTCATGATGTGTTCCATGTGTCATTGTTAATGAAATACATGCCAGACCCAACACATGTTCTCACATATGAAGAAATTGAACTGGAACCTGATTTATCATATTGTGAAAAGCCTATTGGGATTCTTGACATGAGGGAACTTGTATTGAGAAATCGGACAACTCGCCTATTGAAGGTTCTTTGGAGAAACCAGAATATGGAGGAAGTAACATGGAAACCTGAGAATGTTATGAAAAAGAATCACCCACATATTTTTTGTGGACTTTACACATAAAAATTCTGAGGATTAAATTTCTGAAGGAGGGAATAATGTAGCACCCCAAACATTTTATGGTATTTTTCTCTTAAATACACTCTATTCATTAGGTATCATATATTTCATGAATCATTGAGCCCCTATGGAACAAAACATGGTTAATTATCAGATATAGCCATAACTTATCCACTAATCTTAAATTTACCATCTCTGTGATTTGAATTTTTAAAATCTAGCATACACGGTTGTCTTCAAGATGTTTTTTTGGAGTCTAATAAAACAAAAATAATTTATTGTAAATAGTAACCTACCCTAATGAATAGTAACTTACCCTTATGAATATTTATATACCTTAATTAATAGTAACCTACCCTTTTGTGGTATAAAAATAATATTCATGTTGGAAGTACGATGTACCTATATTTTAGAATGAGTTAATAAATGTTTTAAAAATCGTTTTGATAATATATTATTATTGTAATTAAATATTAAAATAATCATATTTAGAAAATAATTTTTGAAAAATGGACTTCATTTTTGGATTCTACATGTCGAAAAATGGTTAGGGTGAATTTTTGAGATTTTTCTGAAATACTTGAATTTTTGATGAATAGTAGAATCCGATAATTTACAATAAATGCTAAATAATGGATTAATTGAGTCATCGATGATGCTATGCTGATGTAAGACCACTTTTCGAATTCACATGACCCATTTACAATTCTTGGTCATGTAATACTCACTATTCCTTGTCTTGGTGAGAAATAATAAATTAATGAGTTTTATATTAAGAAATCCCCTCTCTCTTCCACTATAAAACCCCCCTCTCACCCCCCTTGAATTCACTCCTCTCATGCCTTGTGAATTCTCCAAATTCTTTCCAAATACCTTCCCAACCTCCTCCCCCACGTCCAAAATTCTTTGGTCTCACCAAAAGACCAAAACCAAAGCCCTTGAGAAGGATCTCAAGGAGAAGAGATCAAGAGGTAAACAACCTCTTTTATTTTCATTCTTTTCTTTCATTTTTTGGTATTCTCTTCCTTTACCTTTGTCTTGCCTTGGGATATTTCATTAAATATTCCCCCTTACTTTCCATATTATTTATGAATTATGAGATACTCCATTACTCTAATCAAACTATTTTTATGAAATTTTAAGAGATGTTGGTAGGTTGTAGACTTTTCGTGAGAAATTTATCAAGTTTTCATTCATTTTAAGATTCCTTTCTTTTCTTCTTCTTTCCTCACCTCATATTAACCAATAGGAACATATGCTCCAAAATCATGTATTTTATGGATTTTATAATGTTTATGGAAGATTTTTCATCATTATTATTCTCCTATCCCACTTATTTCAGGAATAAAAACATTGTCTGTGATGTGTCGAATTGCTGACATCATGGACGATGTAATTTCAATTTCCATTAATTCTTTCAAGTATGGACATGAAACCAAATATATGGTTGAATTTATCCCACATACCTTTGAAGTCAAGAGAGCATGACCTCAATATGTCTTCTAAAGTTTGAATAGTCCTTTCAGACTGTCCATCGGTTTGGGGGTGATTAGCAGTACTCATACACAGATTAGTATTCAAAGCTTTCTGGAGACTTTTCCAGAGCATTGATGTAAACCGAGTATCTTGATCGGATACAATTGATAGAGGTGCACCATGAAGTCTTACAAATTAATTAATATACAGTATTTTCAGGTGCTCGAGTGGAAAATATTCTCATATAGGAAAGAAATGTGCTGATTTTGTGAAACGATCAACAATTACCCATATTGCATCATTCCTTCTAGTGGTACTTGGAAGTCCAGTGATAAAATCCATCTTAATATTATCCCACTTCCACATATGAATAGGTAGAGGTTGCATAACTCCTTTGTGATGTTGTCTCTCTGTCTTCACTTGTTGACAAACTAGACACCTTGACACGTAGTCAGCAATTTCCCGCTTCATATTATCCCGCCAGAAATATTCTTTCAGATCTCTGTACATCATGGTTCTACCCAGGTGTATAGAGAAATTTGAGCTATGAGCATTATCTAATATTTCCCTTTTTATCTCAGGTACTGATGGAACGCATAACCTCTTCCCAAATTTCAGAACTCCTTCTTCATACATGAAGACAGGCAGTCTTCCATCCTTGACAGCAATAATTTTCTTGTGCAGATTCTCATCATCAGATTGAGAGATTTTTATTTTCTCTAGTAAAGATGGTTTAGCAATCATTTGAAAGAGAAAAGATGTTTCCCCTTCCTTAACAATTCCCATATCCATCTTTAGTAGATCCATGAATATAAGATCTCTTTCAATCCTCATTTGAGTCAGAAGGCCATGATATTTCTTGCTTAATTCATATGCCACCTTATTCTCCTTTCGTGGGTGGTAGTGTATCGAACAATCGTAATATTTTAGTAACTCAATCCATCTCCTTTTCCTCATGTTGGGTTATTTTTGTTTGAAAATGTATTTCAAACTCTTGTGGTCCGTATAGATCTTACATCTCTCTCCGTAGAGATAATGCCTCCATATTTTCAGAGTAAAGATTACGGTCGCAAGCTCAAGATCATGAGTTGGATAATTTTTCTCATGAGTCTTCAACTATATTGATGCATAAGCAATAACTTTATCATTTTTCATAAGTACGTAACCCATCCCATTCTTTGGAGCATCACTGTATATCACAAACCCATCACTTCCAGCTGGAAGAGTCAAAATTGGAGCTTTGACCAATCTTCTTTGCAATTCTTCAAAGCATTCTGCACACTCTTTTTTCCACAGAAACATAACTCCTTTTCAAGTGACTTTGGTTAGTGGGTTAGCCAGTCGGGAAAAATTCTGAACAAAACGACGTTAGTAACCTGCTAATCCAATAAAACTGTATACCTCAGTTATATTTGTTGTCGTGGGCCATTCTTGGATTGACTTTGTCTTTGCAGGATCAACTAGGATTCCATCCTTATAGAAAATATGGCCAAGAAAATAAACTGACTAAAGCCCGAATTCGCACTTGCTAAACTTCCCATATAATTGATTTTTTCTCAGAGTTTTCAAAATAGTTCGCAAATGATCCTCATGGTATTCATATCTTTTTGAGTATACCATGATATCATCGATTAATACCATAACAAAATTTTCAAGATAGTCCTTGAAGACTCTATTCATTAAATCCATGAAAACAGAGTGTGCATTTTTCATTCCAAAAGTAATCACTGTAAACTCGTAATGTCCATACCTTGTTCGAAATGATGTCTTTGGAATATCTTCCTTCCTCACATGTAGTTGATGATATCCGGATCGAAGTTCAATCTTCTAAAAGTATTGAGATCCATGAAGCTGGTCAAATAAATCATCAATCTGGGGCAGAGGATACTTATTCTTTATTGTAATAGCATTGATTTCCCAGTAATCAATGAAAAGCCTCATGGATCCATCTTTCTTCTTTACAAATAAGACCGGGGCTCCCCATGGAGAAACACTATGTAGAATAAATCATTTTTCACTCAACTCTTCTAGTTGTTTCTTCACCTCCACTAACTCCACAGTGGCCATTCTATATGGGGTCTTTGATATAGGTCTTTCATCAGGAATTAAATCAATAGAGAACTCAACGTTCCGATCTGGAGGATGTCCAGGTAACTCCTCTGGAAATACATCAATGTACTCTTGCACTATGTGCACAAATTCAATTTGAATATTTCTTTCCTTTCCCATAGATGTTGGTTTATCTTCCTCTCCATGTATTGAATTTAGTAGAGCTACTGGAGGTGGTTCTCGATAAGAATCAGGTGGTGATGTTTCTTCTCTAAAGGAAAGGGATTATACACCATTTTCAAAAAGTGCAACTTCCTTCTTCTTAAAATAAATCTTCGCATCATAATTTGATAGCCAATCCATGCTGATAATTATATCAAATTTTGTCAATTCTATGATGACAAGGTTAGAAACTAAATCATGCTTTGTTGACTGGAGGGGGACTAGTCGACATGCCTTTATTACAATGATACTTCCCCCGGGAGTTTTGACTGACAACTCCTTTATTAAGTCAAATTGAACATATCTAATTTTCTTGGCAACCTTAGAAGATATAAATGAATTCGATGATCCAGAATCAAATAAGGTGTTGGCTAAGTTTGAGGAAAAAATTAAAGTACCTTCAACCACATCATTAGGGACTTCGACATCCGTAGTTGTAATCGCATAAGCTCTCCCTTGATCTCTTGGCCTTCTCTAAGTCAAGTTTCCTTGGCGTTTAGGACACTCAATTGCATAGTGTTCCATATATCTCCAATTTTATCATTAAAAATAATTGAATTTTTTCTTCCCCTTTCATTCATCGGATCGATGACCATTTTCTCCACAGTTATAGCAGACTCTCATACCTTTCAAGCATTTCCCGAGATGATTCTTTCCATAGTTCTTGCATAATGGGAAACTATTTTTTCCCTTGCTCTTATTTGGTGCTTCTCCTTTTCCTTTGTTATCCGAGTACCACTTCTTATCTTCGTTTCCTTTGAAGAGATTTGGTCTTGAAAATTACCTCTCTGTTTTGATGGAACTTGATACAATTCCATCATATGATGAAAATGTTTGAGAAGCGAGTGCCCTCCGGAGACTTGTCTTAAGACCTGCAAAGAAATGATCAATCTTGTCTGCCGAGTCACGTACGTAATCTATGGCATACCTAGCCATCCTTGTAAAAGTAGCCTCATACTCTGCAACACTATCCTCTTCCCTTTGTTTCAATCTAAGGAATTTCCGCTTCATTTCAGTTCATTGCTCACGAGGGAAATATTTCTCAAAGAACATTTCTTTAAAAGTCCTCCACTCAATATCTTCTATTTCTTCTTCCTCCATGGTGTTCTGAATCAGGGACCACCATTGGTTAGCGTCACCCTTGAGATAATATACCACCAGTACCACGTTCTCATTATCATTGCATCTTATTGCCTGGAATATCTTCTCATGTGACTTGATCCACTGCTCAGCTACCACTGGATTAGTAGTCCTACTGAAATATGGGGGGCTTTAGCTGCATGAAATGTTCCAACACAGGGGTGGAATGGTTATTCGTTACAACTTGAGTAAGTTGTCCCAATATAGTCATGATCTGATCTGCTCCAACATTGACTGTGTTGACTTGCTCAGTAGGGATATCCCTACATTGCCCATGATTATTGATTCCACTTCTCCCATTAGATTACATTTCTAAATAATGGGATACACTCTATTAGTTTATGAATCTCAAATAGAAAAGTACTTAACATAGATTGAAATTCTATGTATAGCTAATCTTATAAATATGGTTCCTCTAAGGAAAAATTTACATTAACTCCTTCATAATGGATCATAAAGAAAACATGAATTTTCCTAAGCATATCCCCCGAGAGTGTCAAAACCAAGAGTGCAGCAAGGGATGTTGTCGTGTACTAGTTCCAGTTCGAGTCTAACTCAAAGCGGTGTTTTCAGGTTTTACCCCTAGATACATCTATGCTAGAGCCACCTCTACCTACTCGTATCCAGATAGAGATGTATTGTTTGAAAGATCCACATAATCTATTCCTTACCAAAATACCAGGACGTTCTTGTAATTTTATCCTCAAATGCTACCTTAGGGATTTGTTCCCTACTATATATTTCTTACTCTAGTTTCCAAGTTTCCTACTAAACTTACTCTGATACCAACTGTAATGCCCCGACCCCACTAGCCTGGATCCAGTACATTACTTGTGATATTTTAATGGTTAGAAGGAATTAAAATCTTATCGGAATGAATAGTTTAGTAGTCTTGAAAAAAAAAACTAGATACATTGGTTTAACATAAATTACATTGTATAAGGTTACAAGATACTATACATAATAAACTAAAACTCAAAACTGTATCCATAGGAACCCAAAAGAATACCTTCTCTTCATCACCTGTCGAAGGTAGACAATGAAAGGGGTGAGCTCAAACGCTCATTAAGGGTTAAAAATAGAGGAAACATGAGTACAATAATAAGTGAATCACAATAAATATGACATAATCAATAAGGCATAGTGAATAAATGAATAACTAATGCAAATAATAAACTAAGAATGAAACTGCATCCATAGATTTTGTCATAGTGAAAACCGCATGGATAATATTAATAAATGATAATGAATAAAGAGAATTATTATTAATTGGACATCATGTATCTGGAACATGAACCATAATACCGTAAAAACGGTTTAGCTCTATTGGTAGAAACCCGTCTGATTTTTTGAATCAAACTCGAAGGGTCTGTCGCCAAACTGTTTTGTCTCATGAGACCTACCGATGCATCGAGGGGCTGTAGTGGGGCTCACCCACCTCTACATCCAAATAATTCTTTATAAAATTATTCAATACAAGAGAAATATGCCTTTTCAATATCGGTATCGAGTATAGAATACGGATTCATTAATAACATCCCAAATATACACTGTATGTGAAATGGTATACGGTTTAGAAAATAAACATATCCGTGACATGAGATTATGGATATTTAATAGAAATATAATTTCAAATGGAAATTTGTCTCAAATGCAAAGTAGGTGCACCACATAAGGATTATTAGGTGCGCAATACAATTTTGTCACAACAAATGGGATATTCTTGAACAAAATTGAGAGAGAGGATCCCTTACCACAATGTAATCAGTTGAATCAAATGACCAGAACTTAATGAGCATCAAGTGAATCATTGAATAAAATGAATATAAAGAGAAAAATGTTATTATATATCAAATAGAAGTAAACATATACCAAATATAAGGAATAATTGGCGAACAATGGAAATCTCACAGAAATGAAAGTGAAGTGAGACACCCCTTACAAACATTTCGGCATGGTAACGAGTGTTCTTGCGAGGGCTTAATGAGAGATAAAACGTTATCCCATGATTTATATATCATAAGGGAAGTATAGGGGAGATGATAAAACATACCCATTCATTATAAATTAAAAATAAAATCACACAAAATAGAGTGGATTCTTGAATAAATGTGAGAGAGATAATCACTTACCTTATGCATGAAGGTGTTCTCGACTTGTTATTAAAGACATGAATAAACAGAATAGGATTATTAATTCATGAATCCGGAACCTATATTATATTTAATTTTTAGGGTAGAACTTTATTAAGTTCATTAATGGCCTCTTTGATGGGTTTAAGAGATTAAATCTTATTGTTTTGGAAGCATTTTCTTACATGGTTTCATGATTTGTTTACTTTTATTCATGAATGGAAGTTGGTTTGAAATATGGTTAAACATACAGAATTGTTAATATACATTATTAGTGACATTAAATAGATATAAATGATATTATAATGATTCTGGTTATATACGATGAGGGTGACTCATTCGATGAGTAAAAAATAAACGCTTGAATTTGGCTTGGCAGTTTTGTGCTCAATAAACTTGTTTCGTATTATTATTCAATATTATGAATGTATAAAGATTCCAGAATGTTAATCAAAATAAAAAAATATATTATGACCTTTTTCAACCATATATTTGGTTTCATTACCAGACTTTAAATAATTAATAAAAATTGAAGTTACATCGTCCATGATGTCGGTAATTTGACACATCACGGACAATGTTTTTATTCCTTAAATAAGTGGGATAGGAGAATAATAATGATGAATAATCTTCCATAAACATTAGAAAATACAGAAAATAGAAGATTCTGGAGCATACATTCCCCTTGGTTAAGATGAGGTGAGGAAAGAAGAATAAAAGAATGTAATCTTAAAATGAATGAAAACTTGATAAATTTCTCACTAAAATTCAGAAGCCTAACGACGACTCTTAAAACTTCATAAAAATAGTTTGATGAGAGGAATGGAATATCTCATAATTCATAAAGAATATAGACAGTAAGGGGGAATATTTAATAATATATCCCAACACAATCCAATGGGAACGGAAGAGAATAATATAAAATGAAAGAAATGAATGAAAATAAAAGAGGTTGTTTACCTCTTGATCTATTCTCCTTGATATCCTTCTTAAGGGATTTGGTATTGGTCTTTTGGTGAGACCAAAGATTTCTGGACGTGGGGGAAGAGGTTGGGAAGGTATTTGGACATAATTTGGAGAAGGCACAAGGCTTGATAGGATTGAATGGAAGGGGGTGAGGGGGTTTTTATAGTGGTGGAGAGAGGGGATTTCTTAATATAAAACTCATTAATTTATTATTTATCCTCAAGACAAGGAATAATGAGTATTCCATGACCAATAATAGTAAATGGGTCATGTGAATTCGAACCAATTGGGATTTCATTAGCAGTGCATCATTGATGACTCAATTAATCCATTATTTAGCATTTATTGTAAATTATCGGATTCTACTATTCATCAAAAATTCAACTATTTCAGAAAAATCTCAAAAATTCACCCTAACTGTTTTTCGACATGTAGAATCAAAAAATGAAGTCCATTTTTCTAAAATAATTTTCTAAATATTATTATTTTAATATTTAATTAAAATAATAATTTATTATCAAAACCAGTTTTAAAACATTCATTAACTCATTCTAAAATATAGGTATATCGTACTTCCAACATGAATATTATTTTTATACCACAATAGGGTATGATACTATTCATTAGGGTATATCACTATTAATAAGGGTAAGTTACTATTCATTAGGGTAGGTTACTATTCACAATTTTTTTTGTTTTATTAGACTCCAAAAAAACATCTTGAACACAACCGTGTATGCCAGATTTTTAAAATTCAAATCACAGAGCTGGTAAATTTAAGTTTAGTGGCTAAGTTATGGCTATCTCCTATAAGTAACCATTTTTTATTCTTTTGGGGATCAGTGATTCATTATATATATGCTACCTAATTAATAGATTGTATTTAAGAGAAGAATACCGTAAAATGTTTGGGGTGCTACATTAACTGTAACGCCCCGACCCCACTAGGCAGTAGGTACACCACATAAGTATTATTAACTGTAATGCCCCAAACCCACTAGGCAGTAGGTACACCACATAAGTATTATTAGGTGCATAATAAAAAAATTTCACAACAAAGGGGATATTAATGAACAAAAGTGAGAGAGAGGATCCCTTACCACAAAGTAATCAGTCGAATCAAATGACCAGAAATTAATGAACATCAAGTGAATCATTGAATAAAATGAATATAAATAGAATCATGTTATTATATATCAAATGGAAGTACACATACCAAATATAAGGAACAATTGGCGAACAATGGAAATCTCACAGAAATGAAAGTGAAGTGAGAAACCCCTTACAAACATTTCGGCATGGTAACGAGTGTTCTTGCGAGGGCTTAATGGGAGATAAAAGGTTATCCCATGATTTATATATCATAAGGGAAGTATTGGGGAGATTATAAAACATACCCCATCATTAGAAATTAAAAAAAAATCACACAAAATAGAGTGGATTTTTGATTAAAAGTGAGAGAGAGAATCCCTTACCTTATGCTTGAAGGTGTTCATGACTTGTTATTAAAGACCGGAATAAACAAATTATGATTATCGATTCATAAATCCTGAAAATATTTTATATGTAATTGATATGTTATAACCTTATTATGTTCATTAATGGACTCTTTTATGGGTTTAAGAGATTAAATCTTATTGTTTTGGAAGTATTTTCTTACATGGTTTCATGATTTGTTTACTTGTATTCATGAATAGAAGTTGGTTTGAAATATGGTTAAACATACAGAATTGTTAATATACATTATTAATGACATTAATGAGATATAAATGATATTATAATGATTCTTGTTATATACCATTAGGGTGACTCATTCGATGAGTTAAAAATAAATGCTTGAATTTGGCTTGGCAGTTTTGTGCTCAATAAACTTGTTTTGTATTATTATTCAATATTATGAACGTATAATGATTCTAGGATGTTAATAAAAATAAAAAACATATATTATGACCTAGTTAAACCATATATTTGGTTTCATGACCAGACTTGAAAGAATTAATGGAAATTGAAATTACATCGTCCACGATGTCGGTAGTTCGACAGATCACGGACAATGTTTTTATTCCTTAAATAAGTGGGAGAGGAGAATAATAATGATGAAGAATCTTCCATAAACATTAGAACATCTAGAAAAACTGTAACGCCCCGACCCCACTAGGCTAGAGCCGGTGCATTACTTGTGATATTGGCATGGTTAGAATGAATGAAAATCCTGAAGGAACAATCAGTTTAGTAGTCTTGAAGAAACTAGATACATTGATTTAACATAAATTACATTGGATAAGGTTACAAGATACAATACATAAAAAAAAGAACTCAGAACTGCATCCACATGAACTGATAATGAATAAAGAGAATTCTTATTAATTGGATGTCATATATCTGGAACATGAACCATAATACCATAAAAACTGTTTAGCTCTATGGGTAGAAACTCGTCTGATTTTTGGAAACAAACTCGAAGGGTCTCACCATACTGTTTTGTCTCATGAAACCTACCGATGCATCGAGGGGATTTATTGGGCCCCACTCACCTCTAAATATAAATAATTATTTATACAATGATTCAATACAAGAGCAATATTCCTTTTCAATATCCCTATAGAGTATAGAATATATATTAATCAATAACATCCCAAATATACTCTGCATGTGCAATGGTATACGATTTAGACAATAAAAATATCCATGACATGAGATTATGGATATTTAATAGGAATATAATTTCAAATGGAAAGTGATATAAAATGGGAAGCAGGTACACCACATAAGGATTATTCAGTGCACAATACAAAGTTGTCACAACAAAGGGGATTTTCTTGAACAAAAGTGAGAGAGAGGATCCCTTACCACAATGTAATCAGTCGAATCAAATGACTAGAACTTAATGAACATTAAGTGAATCATTGAATAACATTAATATAAAGAGAATCATGTTATTATATATCAAATGTTAGTACACATATACCAAAAATAATGAATAATTGGAGAACAATGGAAATCTCACAGAAATGAAAGTGAGTGAGAAACCCCTTACAGACATTTCGGCATGGTAACGAGTGTTCTTGCGAGGGATTAATGAGGGATAAAAGGTCATCCCATGATTTATATATCATAAGGGAAGTATAGGGGCAATGATAAAAGATACCCCATCATTATAAATTAAAAACAAAATCACACAAAATAGAGTGGATTCTTGAATAAAAGTGAGAGAGAAAATCCCTTACCTTATGCCTGAAGGTGTTCTTGACTTGTTATTAAAGACCTTAATAAACAAATTCGGATTATTAATTCATAAATCCAGAACCTATTTTATATTTAATTGATATTTTATAACCTTATTATGTTCATTAATGGCCTCTTTGATGGGTTTAAGAGATTAAATATTATTGTTTTGGAAGCATTTTCTTACTTGGTTTCCTCATTTGTTTACATGTATTCATGAATGGAAGTTGGTTTGAAATATGGTTAAACATCCAAAATTGTTAATATAAATTATTAGTGACATTAAAGAGATATAAATGATCTTATAATGATTCTGGTTATATACCATGAGGGGGACTCATTCGATGAGTTAAAAATAAACGATTGAATTTGGCTTGGCAGTTTTGTTCTCAATAAACTTGTTTTGTATTCTTATTCCATATTATAAACATATAATGATTCCAGAATGTTAATAAAAATAAAACACATATATTATGACCTGGTTCAACCATGTATTTGGTTTCATGACCATACTTGAAAGAATTAATGGAAATTGAAATTACACCGTCCACGATGTCGGTAATTCGACGCATCACGGACAATCTTTTAATATATGTGAAAGTATTTCCAAATGTAGTTTTCATAAACTGTATTTAAGTAATTTAAAAACCCCTTACTGAGTATTTCATTTCTCACCCTACGTTTTTGTTTTAAAAAAATTCATGTATGGGTTTTTACTAAAGAATTTTTTCAGAAGCAGCTGGTTTCCCAGAACCTGAACCTCGTGATCCTCTATAATGTTGGGACATGAAGTAATACTTGTAAATGTTTGAAATTTAATTTTGATACATCATGTCTCGCTGGCACTGGATCCAGGCACTTAGAGGTCGGGTCCTTACCGTTGGTATCAGAGGATTGGTTCAGATTACTCTGGAAAACAAGGTAGTATAAATATATTACTGAGTACCACTAAGTAATTATATTGTAAATTACAGATGGATGTTCAAGTAAACATCCTGTATCTACCTGATGAGATAGTATAGGATATTTTAATCAGAACATGCACTGTGGACTATCCATATTTCCTCTACCGGTGAGGATCTTGTCAACGCCTGTTGGACTTGTCAAACAGGTCTGAAATCCTTCGATCATGTCGGGGAATGACCATGTATTCCATATCATTGGCACTGCCCAACTCCCCTGCTATAGGTGAAGGGGAAAATACTACGAAGGCCTTTTTCATTGTTTTACTCTAGCTCAAAACGTTTATTCCAGGGCATGATTCTTTATAGCTTCCCAAGATGGCCACCTCAGGGTAGCCTTTATGTTCCAAATCTTAAATCTTAGTCTACTCAATCGCATCATCCCCCTTGAATATATCGAGTGTGATGTAGTCCGACAGGTCATCATGGAATTTTTCCATTCAGACATACCCAAGCTTTTTACCGCACGGGACTCCAAATGGAAGCCTGTGTGTAGAACACATGAGTAGGGGTTCAAGATATGCTGCTCAAGGTGTATTCAGGCTAGTGAAGCAGAAGAATTAAGTACTAACCTGGGTATCCCATTGACTGCGCCAAATCTCCCTTTTTGGTGATGCTGGTCATCTAGGGGCTTTCTTTTTATGAATGGAATTGTGAGGATGCCATTATTTGTAGGGGATAATGTAATTCCACAATCTTGATGAACTTGAATAATATTATATTTCACCTTGTATTCCCTTATTTTAAGATCGTTTATTTATAGTGCGAATAAAAGTGTTCAAATTAAGTAAATGAGAAAACAAAAAGGATAAAGAATGTCTTTTACTCATTGAAATATTAAATTACAACAGATAAAATCTTACAATGAAACGAGAGATCACAACTAACCCAAAATACCCACCAACAACCCTATTAAGATTACTGGGAGACCGCTCAAAACAACGAGAACCTTGAGTAAACGATAGGGGTATTTAGCATCCTCCATAACAAACATAAGAATGGTCGAGGCCACTACGGCCACACTTAGCACAAAAGGTATGAAGAGCACCATCTTTTTCTCCTCCTTCTCTCACATTGGGTTTAAGACACCTCGAGACCAGGTTTTATATGGCACCAATCTGACTGTTACATTGTATAACCATTGGAAACTCAACGGCTAGAGTTATAGTCATTAGCCATATGGTGTTTAATTAAAGAACAATTAAGTACTCTTCGACGTGGTAATATTAATTAAATATATTTAGTAATAATAATAAGTGATGTATGTTATATATGTAATTGTATAAATATAATTTTGGATTATTATCATCATAAAATATGATTAAATTAATTTTTTATAAAATTATTAATAAAAATAATATTATTATAAAATTACAATTTTATTATACACGTCAGTTTTAAATTATTATATGACATTAATTAGAGAAATAAATTATGCAAACAAATGAAAAATTAAGTGGGTTTCGTACACTTTCAAAAATGATATATATATATATATGTGAAATTATAATTATTGTTATCATTTTATAAATTATTAATAATATGTATTTAACCATTTATAAAATTAGTTTATAATTTTCTTTATGTAAAAATAATATTACATATATATGTTTTATCAAAATAAATAAATCTAATAAAATTTGTTTTTTTAATTTTGAAATTCTATGTATATAGAAATAAAATTATTAATAATAAACACATTTTTATTTGTTTCAAATTAATCAGAATGTTATCTAATAAATCAGAATTATATTATGATTTCTGAATTATAAATATGTATTTTATTATAAATGTATATAATTATATATAATTGGTTTCATTTTTTTATATATAATATATATATGTTTATTTATAAGTTTAAATTAAGATTCGTTTATTTATATTGTGATAAATGTTAAACCTTAATTTTTTAAAGTATTGATTAAATAAAACAAAATTTTGAATTTGTATTAATGAAATAATAATGATAATAATATAATAATAATATTAACAATATTATAATAAAATAGATTGAAGGTTTAAAAAAACAAAAGAGGAATCCCATGGTGTTAACGCTGACCTGGAGGAGTGAAACAAAAAAAATATAATAAAAATAAAATAATGAAACCCTATGTGGGGTTTGAGATCTGAAAACGAATGGGGACCACCTCGAAACAGGGGGGTGTCGTGCGCGAGGCATGCAGGTCCGTGACGCCGCGGGGGTTCGATTAGGGAAAGGTGCGAGCAGCTGGGAGCTTGCCAAGCAGTCCGTGCGTCGTGGGCCGAGGTCGAGTCACCAGGGGAGAGTGGCGACAAGAGTACGGAGGCCGCGCGATGAGGTCGAGCGTCAGGGGTTGTGTGTGTCGCGAGGTGAAGCCGGAGCCATGGGATTTCGAGGGTCCGAGCTATGGTTATGGTTTCATGTGCGATGAGGAAGGAGATCGATGCCAGTGTCTACAGTCATCAGTCTATGTAGGAGCGACGTATTCATCCTATTCTCAATTACTAGGTATTGGTAGGTTCTGTTTTGTAGTTATATTTTTTTGGTGTATCGGAATCTTGATGAGATCCGGTTATTAGTGACTTTGGTGTCAATTTTATTTATCCCATGTTTTGTCTCTAACCAAACTCAGAGGTTTTTTTTACCTCATTAAGTCAAGAATTAGGGTCCTCTGGTGTTGGCGCTGAGACTTGATGTTCTTTTTAAAATCCCCTCCAATGCAAATGAACCCTACAGGTCTTCCTTCGAGCACCCAAGTTCTCCAGAAACCTCATGTCAGTCTGAACCCTCCCCCTAAAGTTAATGTAAGGGGATATTTCCTCTTTTTTTATATAATATACACACACTTTGTGTTAGCGGTTATACTATATATATATATATATATATTTCAGTACTGGAAACATTCCTCTTCATCTTTTAAAACTTGGTTTCTAGGATAGAAATGGTATTCTTTAAATGGAGTAAGGGCTTGTTTTCAATTTATTAAACCCCTGTATATATATATATTATGTATATATGGTTTTAAGTATATATATATGTATATATCACCCTTATTTATGTAATTCCAGATATAATTAATAAGTTTCGCAAAGAATGTTACATATATATATATATATGGGTTGTTTTGATATTGTCGTTGTAGACGCCGGAAAAGTCCGTTGTTCCCAAACAAAGCTCCGGATACGGAAAGCGAGGTCATATTTGGAGTCGGAAGCATGTTTCGGAGGGCCCGGAGGTCTTGCGCGGAATTTTGGAGACCCGCGCGCAAAGTTGATGAGCCGCACGCAAACCTCCCGGGATGCGCGCAATGCGCTGGACCGGCGCGCAATTTTGCGCGCCCGTGGCCCGCGCGACTCCCTTGTGCGCCGGGCCCGATTCCGCGCCCGCGAAGAGAATTTCGCGCCCGCGAACCGGATTCCGCGCCCGGGGTTGCATATAAATAGAAGGCGACCCCCGACGTTTTGAAGGTTGCCAGAATTCGAAAGGTCTCTCGTGCGCGCAATCCAACCCCTTCCGCGCGCAATGCCGATCTTCAGGTAACCTCCTTTCTTTCGCGCAAGAAAGCCTTGGGGTTCGCCTTCGCGCGCAATCCCTTTGGCTCCTTTCCTTTGAATAAATATTCACCCAAAGGCATTCGCGCGCAAAAGAAGTCTCTTGCGCGCAATTGCCCCCGGGGTGCGCGCAATCCAGCCCGATTGCGCCCCCCCCCCCCTTTTCAAAGTGGCCATTCATTAGAGAATGAGCCTTTGCCCCCGTGCGCTATCCGAAGCCCGGTGCGCGCAATCTCCATCATTCGCGCGCAAAGTGCTGGCCCAATCGCGCGCCAGCCCGCCCATTTGCGCGCCGACCCGCGGTATTGCGCGCAAAGCTCCTCTTTTGCGCGCAAACCGCCAGGGTCGCCCCCTTTGACCCCCTGAGGGTACCCGCCAGCGTGGCGCCCGATGATCCTCATCCCGGGTGCCCGCACCGTGCGTTGTCTTCCCGTGCGGCCCTCCAGGCTTGCGCGAAGTGACACGGACCCCTTGGCGGCACCATCCTCGTCCAAGCTACAAGACGTTAAACTGTTCAGCATTCGTCCAACATGACATTAAACTGTACTTTGTCCGTGCGACAAGACGTTAAACTGCCAAGCATCCTCGTCCAAGCTACAAGACGTTAAACTGTTCAGCATTCGTCCAACATGACATTAAACTGTACTTTGTCCGCGCGACAAGACGTTAAACTGCCAAGCATCCTCGTCCAAGCTACAAGACGTTAAACTGTTCAGCATTCGTCCAACATGACATTAAACTGTACTTCGTCTGCGCTGCAAGACGTTAAACTGCCAAGCATCTTCGTCATCAACACACGACGTTAAACTGTACTTCGTCCGGCAAGACGTTAAACCGTCCGCTTCACCCGATCCCGTGCCTCGCACGCAGGGTCCTCCCAGTTTGGATGTGGCCCCCACCCGCTCGTCTCTGCAGGGATGTCGGGATTGGAGTGGCCTTCGCCCAAGGGGGTAGAATGTTGCAAACAGAACGAACTACGTGGACTTTGATCCCTGTCTTCTAAACAGGGTACGTAGGAAGCCTCTCCGAGGTTCAAGCCCACCACCTGGTCGTCCCGGTCGTATTTACGTCGGTTCGTCCATCAGTGGACCCCTCCCGGGTTCACACTTGCGTTGATTCACCTATGAATCTGCCTCTGTGGGGGACTGCACGTGTGTATCTCCATTGTGCTTCCCCAATGCCTCGATCTCTTCGTGAGTCGGCTTGCCAACGTCCAGCATGACGTAAAACTGTGATCCACCCGGCCGTTCCATCCCCCTCTGTGCGAGGTGGTTCAATTCAATCCTTCTCCAGGAAGCCTCGATCTCTTCGTGAGTCGGCTTGCCAACGTCCAGCATGACGTAAAACTGTGATTCACCCGGCCATTCCATCCCCCTCCGTGCGACGTGGTTCGGTTCAATCCTCCGCCCGGCGGCCTCGACCTCTTCGTGAGTCGGCTTGCCGACGTCCAGCATGACGTTAAACTGTATATCTGAACTACGCTGACTTTGATCCGCGCTAACGCACGGTACGTAGGAAGCCCCTACGGGGTCCAAGCTCTTCACTCCATCATCCATCCTGATCCTTACCCGGGCCGCCACATCCCGGTGGGGTCATGCCATTTCATTCCACTCCACTTCACTCGGGAATCCGCCCATGTGCTGGCCCCAGCGTCGGAGATTCCCCACAAGGGGTTCTGTCATCTGATCCACTCCTCGTGTTGATCAGTCCGATGCCATCCCCGCTGGACGTTAAACTCGCGGCATACCCCGTGTTAAACATGGGAAGCTGAGGAAAACCTCAGGTAACACAGTTCCCCGCACCCAGTGCGGGATGCCTCAGGCCATCACGCCTTCGAGAAGCCCTATTAGGGACGGAAGGCAGACATGCAGAGGCGCAGTGTTAAGACACGCCCCCAACACCCAGAGCCACCCGGTCTCCTCACCGTAGGTTGCTGCCCCGACCAGACTCCTTGGAGCGTCCGGGCGGAAGCAGCGTAATTAACCGGTGTCCATGGAGACATGGCGCCGGGAACGAGATTCACAAACATTCTTAAATCTATGAGGGAGACCCGGATTAGGCAACGAGTTCCGAGGAGACGTCCACGGAAGGAGGAGCCGACATCCCATCATCCCGGTTTCGATCAAGGAGCAGACGCCCCTGAATAAGGGACGAATGCCGCTCGCCCTTGGAAAGCGGGACTGCGGGACCACAAGCCGCGCGCCCATCCCCTCGGGTTGACGGGTGCACGCGCGAACGCGTCCTGGCGGAACAGCGTAACCCGACGCACATCCACACCGAAACAGAAAAATGGTGAACCCGACGTGAATCTCTTCTCCTCAATACGAAGACCGATGGCTTTCAGAGGTGTTGGAAGACCAGCATGTTGCTCGACCGAGCATTCAGTTTTACCCGCCAGGGGCTGAGGAAGGGAACTCGGGCACTCCGTCTCGCGACGTCGAGGGCCTGGGTCCCCCCCACGGAAGGCGTCGTGGCACTAATGGTTGGTTGTCGATTCCTTTTCCTGTCAGTGTTAATGGGTTCTTCTCCCTACTTTCAGAAATCAGGTCGCCCAATCCAGTGCCCGATCGCCACCCGCCCACTGGCGCAGGGGTAGAGGAAACACCGATGCGGCTACTCCGCGCGGTCCCGCCCGTTCCACAGCCGTGCCAGCAGCCGCAGCTGCGGGGCAACCACGCCCTCTCTCCCCCTCGGAGTTCATCCAAAGAAGGGTGATCAACAACTTGGTGCGGAGATATGAGGAAGAGGGAGTCATCCCCACCAGGGACATGGCTCGCCTAGACCTCGAGGGAGCTGCACCTCGCCACCAACGCCGCCCCCGAGGGCCGCGCAGGGAGGCACCGCTGCCTACCTCGACGTCCAACCGCTTTGGGAGTTTGTCCCCGGAGCGCTCCGACAACTCCTTCCCCTATGCGGATGAGGTGGAAGATTCCCGGGACCACCCTATCCGGGATTCGCCCCAGGGATCCGCGATGAGGGCTCCTGTCAGGCCACGGCGACATCGCCGCCAGGCCTCTCAAGTCGAAGAACGGGCTCTCCACCTGCCCACGCCGCTCATCCCGACTCGTCTGTCCCGACGCCAACGTCGGGCGCGAGCGGAAGAGGATGCCCACCTTGGGGCCCTAGCAACAGCAGCCGCGTTGGCTCAAGCCACTGCTGGCTCCAGTCGCCAGGCCCCTGCGCATCCTGAGCAGGGGCACTTCTATGCCCGACCCGGATCGAGGCCCCGACCGCCCCAAAGGCAGGTTGGGTTGACTCTCCCGGTTGCTGGTACAGACAATGGCCACCGCGGACCACCTCGCGGTAGTGCTATTCGCCAACAGGGTCTACTCCGTGTGGCCGATCCAAGAGGCATGGGTCACCCCGCCTTCCGATCCCGGCCCGGAGGCCTGCCCGGAATCATCTCTCCCCGCGTCCCCTTTGATATCTGTCCCGGTGCCCCTCGCACCTTGGTTTCTAGTCCTCTTGGCCCCAGCACCAGTGCGGCCGGAGGACGCCAGGATAGAGATCAGCCTTGCCCCGAAGAACCACCCAGGGGCAGGAGGGCGAGGCGTCGACGCCGAGGGAAGAATGTTACGGAATTCCGGACAGAGATCTGACCGGTTCGTTTCTCTGATACAGAGGCGGAGTGTGATTCGGCGACAGAGCCCGCCCCCCAATCCCACCTGTCAGGGGCAGGGGTAGGAATGCGGCACGTCAGCCTCGTACTTCCCGAGAGCGAGATCGATATGATCCCCGCTTCTCTCCGAAGGTATATCCGGAGTAGAGAGGGCCTGGTAGACCCCCAAGGATCAAGCTTGCGGTTGGTACCGGCCCCTCTGGAAGCGCCTTCTGCCTCGATCGGAGAAGCCGGAGACCTTTTCTGGGGACCGACGGTCGAACCAAGATCTAGTGCACCCTCGGCGAGCACCGACGCTACGGCAGGATGTTCGCTCGCCGACCCGTCCTATCGTGATGTGGTAGCCAGGGCACCGCCACCTTCAGAGGGCGGCCCGGGATATGGAGGCTAATCGGCTTGCTCGCCGTATTCACCGCCGGCCAGCCCGTCGGCCCGGAGGCCCGCCTCGGCACCACTGCCGGTTCCCCGTCCATTCCCAGTCGTTGAAGAGGACCAAGGAGACCTGGGTCCCGAGTTTGAGTCGTGGAGTTTCTGGACCGTCCTTGCAGAGGGCCACTTCCCTGAGAAGTTTTGGCCAGTCGCAGGACCGGACTTTGATGCACCCGAATCGCTCACCCCGGATGAGTTCGAATGCTTCCGCCGAACTCTCCGGTACACTCACTCCCGTCTTCACTGCCTACAAATGCCATATCCCGGGAGTCAAGTGCACCTGGAGGATATTGGTGAGAAGTGCCGTCAAATTGACCTGGCCACGCTCCCCGCGGTTCGGCACCCCGGGTCATTTGGGCACCATGAGGCCCTCCAACAACGATGCGTTGAGTGTTTTCAAGTACTCCGCAAGGTTATCGAGGAAGCCACTCCCCACGTGTATATCCGTGGATGGGGGCAGTACGCTGCCCTACGCTTCAGTGCGATTCGCCGACAGCCCGATTCACTGGGTGGCCCTGAGGGTACATCCCCAGGGACGGAAACAGTCAATATGGCTGACCTGTCGGGGGAGGGGAACGGTTTGGAACTTCTCGACGGGGGCTCTCCCCCCGAAGACAAGCTGTTGTTGGATCCATCGGCGAGAGTTACTCGTCACCAGAGGAGCCTCCTGGGTCTCCCCGCACCCACTGAAGCACTGACGTTGAGCCGAAACGTCAGTAAAGGTAAAGAGCACGGCGAGGCTATAAAGCCCGCCGACCCATCTGCCTCCACGCAGAGGGCGAATGAGGATCCGGAGAAGGCTATGCTACGTCAACAGCTCGCCGAGCAGAAGAAGCTAGTTGACCAGCTCCTCGCCGAGCGCGTTGCAGAGCAGCGGCCTGACTACGGTGATCCTAGGCTAGGACAGCAGGGACAGGAACAACCCCCCCTCGATGAGGCTCTCCCGGGCAACCGTGATTATGCCGTGTTCGCCGACAGGAGAGAGGCCATCGCCTATGGAAAGAGGGCGCGGTATGTTTCACCACACCCTCTCGAGCGGCGTGACTACCTGAGAGACCTCGCTCGGATTCCTCCCGCTGCCCCAAGGGCCGCTCCGCCCGCCATCCCACGAGCTGCCGAGTTCGACGACCCGGTCGATGACCCGATTGAAGGGCCATGCAATGCGCTCGTGGTTAGAGATCCTCGTCAGGACTGGAACCCATGTCCGGACGATCCGATGGCGGCACTCATCGCCCGCTTGGAAGCCTTGGAGACTCAGAAAGTGGCAATCCCACCGGACGGCAAGCCATACCCAGCATGGGTGGATGACATGCCGGTGCCTCCGGGATTCGGGAATCCCACTTTTTCCCCCTTCAACGGGACTGGAGATCCGCCACAGCATTTGGCCCATTTCAACTCGAGGTGCGGGCCTATGCTGGGGACTCCGGCGCAGCAAGAGGCCGCTAAGCTTCGCTGCTTTGTCCAGACACTGGAAGGGCCAGCATTTGTCTGGTACAGCCAGCTCCCCGTCGGGTCGATAACTAGCTGGGAGGACCTTCGTAGACAATTCCTCTACCAGTTCAGTTCCACGACCCGGAAGACGAGTATCGCAGACCTCTTCAAGTGCAAGCAGAGGCCTGATGAGCGAGTCGCGGACTTCGTCGCCCAATGGAAGGGTCTCACGTATTCCCTTGACATGCCATTGACTCAGGAGCAGTTGCTGACAATGTGCGTCGGGAACGTCAAGACCGAGCTGGTCCCTTCCTTGATCACTCAGAATTACCCCGGAGGGTTCAGGGACTTCTCAGACAAAGCTCAACGTCTTGAGGAAGCCCTGCAACAGGCCAGCCAGGCACACCCGCTGCCTCCTATGATTCCTGCAAGGAGAGCCAGCAGGGCTGAGCCCGCTGCTGTCGCCCAGATAGAGGCTCCCAGGCCGTTGGAGCTTCTGCCGGTGAGACCAGCTCCACAGCCTCACAGGAATCCGCCTCCACGGGCTCAGTTCCCGGCCCAGCAGCGGCAGCCTCAGAACCGGCCGGCCCCTCCGCGTAATGTACTGCCACAACCCAGGCGAGATAATCAGGGTCCACCTCCTCGGCAGGACCCTCCAGCCCCTCGTCAAGACCACGCTCCCAGGGGCCCGCGATACCTGACCTACTCATTTCACGAGGATCAGGTCCCCGGTTATTTCCAGAGCGCCCTGAAGCAGAGGATTGTGCGACTGCCTGAGTGTTGGAGGCCGGAGGAGGCACATCTCATGGATAACCCCCGCTACTGCCCCTACCATCAGGCCCTGGGGCACACCATCCAGCGGTGCTATGTGTTTAAGGATTGGATCCAAGACCAGATTAACAACAATGTAATCAGGTTGGGCCCAGCTCCGGCACAAGTGGCGGGCGTGTTCGTGGGATCAGATGACGATAGCGGCAATGAGGACGAATGGCAGCTGGTCTCCGACTGCGGATCCCAGAAGTATAAAAACTGGATGGCCCGCAAGACGATCATTCGCGCCCATGGAATCATCCATGCGCGTTTGAATCAGCCTGAGCCCCCAGAATCTGCGGGTGCTGCTTCGGCATCGTCGTCCCAGCCTGCCTCTTCCAAGAAGAGCAAACGGCGGCGGCGCAAGAAGGAAGAACGTGCCCCGCCAGTTCCGCCACTATCCCGCACTCTCGGAGATTTCATGCCCCCGGAGATGGGGATCCCTCCTCGGATCCGCCCAGTGGTGAATGATTCGTCCGATGACAGTATTGGGTACGCTTCGGTTAATACCGTCGAGCTGGTAAATCCCTTTTCGGTTCCCGACGTTGAAGAACACCAGGTGGACCTCCCTAGTGTCCCCGGTCGTCGCCACCGTCGGAGGAGCCGCAACAACAGGAGTCGCCGGGGCACAACAGTTGGTACCTCCAGCCAGGCCGTGCACGCCACTAAGACCAGGCAGCAGGCTCAAAACTGAGCTCAGCGTGCGCAGCCCCCCCATCCGGGGATGACAGATTCGCCTCCGCCACTGTTTGTGGTATGGGATCAGGCAGAACCGCCTCAGCCGCATCGCGATCAGCTCTGCCCTGCCACGAGTCCATCCCGGCCTCCTGGCCTTAGTACGGTGACTACTTCTCGGGCTTCAACCAATGAGCAGCGAGATGCGCCAAGCACCAGTCGGCCGCCGGCCCAACCGGCAAGGCCCGTCATGCTTCCAACCGCAGAGCAACCTCCTGCCACCAGGGGCTCGCGCTTGGCCAAAAAGTATGATGTCCTGAAGCACTTGGCCGACATCCCAGCGAGACTCTCCATCCTTGAGGCTCTGCGCATGTCATCTGAGATGCGCGAGGCACTCGCTGAAGCCCTGAAGAGCCCCCTCCAATTTGAGACAGAGGTTGCGCCTGCAGAGGCCTTTCACGCCGAAACGATTGAGGACGCCGAATGTCAGGCAGTTATCTCATTTTCTGGTAAGGATGAAGACCCTCCTATACAGGGGCACATTCGTCCGCTGTATGTTACCGGCCAGTTCAATGGCCTTGAAGTCCGGCGCTTTCTTGTCGACACGGGGTCCGGGATTAACCTGATTCCCACTCGGACACTCCGGAGATTGGGGTTGTCTGAGGATGACTTGATTCCCTCCGACCTCAGGATCCAGGGGTACGACCGCACCGAGCAAACCCCGGTCGGCAAGATACGTTTGAAGACCCAGTTCGGTGACTTGGTTGCCAACACCGAATTCATGGTAGTCTCTCAAGACACTGCGTACAACGCATTGATGGGCAGGCCATGGCTCCACCTTCATGCGGCAGTTCCCTCGTCATACCACCAATGCCTCAAATACTCCCTTAATGGTCGAGTAGGCGTGCTTCAGGGAGATGCCTCTCCTTTTGCCTCATGTGAAGCCCGTTATCTGGACGCGGACTATTAAAAAAGCAAGGACAAGCAGATCCTGGCAGGTGAGGTTGAGCCTGTCGCTGTTGCAAGTGATCCCTGGGTAAGTTTGGATGACGCTTATGTCCTCCCGATTCAACGGTTGGACGTAGCCATGGTCTCGACGGCTTGTGAGTCTCCTGATGAGATGATCGCGACCGCCCATGCCAGCACCAGCGACCCAGAAGGATCTGGTAGCCCCAATGCAGTTGCCAACGCAGTCTCTCCCGTGGACGATCCCTCCCCGAGTGGAGAGGACGTGGAAGATGCACCCCCGGCCTTTGAGGACGGCGTCTCCGCCACGGTCGATGAGTTAGTACAAGTGAACCTTGGAACCGAAGCAGATCCGAGACCCACATTGGTCAGTGCCGCCATGCCCTCTGAGGAGCGGCAGCAGTACGTGGACTTTCTCAGGCAGCACCGTGATGTGTTCGCTTGGGGCTATGATGAGATGCCTGGGCTAGATCCTCAGGTAGCCGTCCACCGCCTTGGTCTCCCGGCGAACCATCGCGGGTTCAAGCAGCCTCCCAGGAAGATGCACCCATTCCACGGTGCCATGGTTGAGGCCGAAGTTGACAAGCTTATCAAAGACAACTTCGTGAGGGAAGTTCAGTACCCCAAATGGCTGGCCAACATTGTGCCGGTCAGGAAGAAGAACGGGCAGATCAGAGTCTGCATCGACTTCCGCGATCTCAACCGCCACTGTCCGAAGGATGATTTTCCCCTTCCAGTGACAGAGTTGTTGATTGACGCCACGACAGGGTTCCAAGCCCTCTCCTTCATGGTTGGATACTCCGGATATAACCAAATTCGGATGGCCCCTGAGGATGAGGAGTTCACTGCCTTCAGGGCCCCCCAAGGTACCTTTTGTTACCGGGTCATGCCTTTCGGCCTGAAGAATGCAGGTGCCACCTATCAACGGGCGATGCACCGCATATTCAAGCCAATCCTCGGCACACTGGTGGAATGCTACGTCGACGACTTGGTAGTCAAATCGCGCCAGCGTCAGGACCATCTCAAAGATCTTGAGAAAGTGTTCGGCTTCCTCCAGTCTCGCTGCCTGAAGATGAACCCGTTGAAGTGTGCCATCGGGGTCACCTCCGGAAAGTTCCTTGGATTTGTGGTAAGATATCGGGGTATTGAGATCGACCTAGAGAAGATCAGGGCGATTAGCCAGATGCCTCCCCCAGGTAACATCCGGGAACTGCAGGGGTTCCAAGGCCACTTAGCCTATATACGCCGATTCATCGCGAATCTGGCCGGCAAGTGTAAGCCCTTTTCTCGGCTCATGAAGAAAGGTGCCACCTATGTATGGGATAAAGAGTGTCAGACCGCTTTCGAGGAAATCAAGCAGTACCTGCTGCAACCTCCGGTTCTGATGCTGCCTGTATCCGGGAAGCCGCTGGTCCTCTATGTGACCGCCCTGGAACGGTCCCTGGGTGCCCTTCTCGCCCAGAAGAACAACGAGGGAACAGAGAATAGCCTCTATTACCTCAGTCTCATGCTCCTCGATGCGGAAGTTAGGTATTCCCCCATCGAGAAGAGCTGCCTGGAGCTCGTATTTTCCGTACAGAAATTACGGCACTACTTGCAGTACCATGAGGTACAGTTGGTTTCTCGGGTAGACCCGTTGAAATATATCCTGAGCCGGCCTATGTTGACTGGCCGTCTAGCGCGGTGGGCTGTGATTCTCCAGCAGTTCGACATTAGGTATGTGTCTCAGAAGGCCATCAAAGGGCAAGCATTGGCAGACTTTCTGGCTGCTCACCCAACCTCCGCGGATCAGCCGCTGGATCTAGGCTTTCCCGATAAGGCCATTCTCTCGGTTGATCATGCCGATCCATGCTGGCAGATTCACTTTGACGGTGCCTCCCGGAGCCCCACCGGTAGAAGACTCGATAATCCTAAGCTCAACAGAGTGGGCTTGGGTATCGTCTTCATTACCCCGAAGCAAGTCGTACTGCCATACTCTTTCCTGTTGTCAGAGGGCTATACCAACAATGAGGCGGAATACCATGCCCTCATCACCGGCCTCGAGTTGGCTCTCGAGATCGACGTGCCCCATCTGTGTGTGAAAGGGGACTCCGAGCTGGTTGTTAAGCAGATCAATGGAGACTATGTTGTCAGGAAGCCGGAACTTGTGCCATTGCTGGAGTGCACCCTCATTTTGATGGCCCGGTTCCCTTCTCGGCCAGAGATTGTCCATATTCCCCGGTCGCAGAACGGTCGAGCAGATGCTTTGGCCAGCCTTGCTGCGTCACTTGCAGAGCCTGAACAGGATAACCTGACCGTCCGCGTGACGCGCCGCAGGCTCATCGCTCCCGTTATCTCGGAGGGAGATCGCGGCCCGTCGGTAAGTAATCTCACCACGGTTGCCCCTGTGCCCGGAGCCCCGAGTACCCCAGATATGGCAGTCGAACCAGCCCCTGATTGGAGGACGCCTTTGGTTGAGTACCTCCAACATGGAATTCTCCCGCCGGATCGGGCTGAGCGCGAGCGAGTTCGACGCCGCGCATCGCAGTTTGTCCTCCAGAGCAGTCCCGGCATGGAGCGGATCCTCTATAGACGTGGATTTGATGGTGTTCTCCTCCGTTGCCTTCAGGGAGTTGAGATCCCACGAGTCATGCGAGAGGTTCATGCTGGTTCATGTGGTGCCCATCAGACTGGGCCGAAGCTGTCCCACCAGATTCGGAGGTTGGGATACTTCTGGCCCTCCATGATCCATGACTGCATCGAGTATGCCAGGAGGTGCCATGCGTGCCAGGTTCATGCGAACTTTGTGCATCGGCCGCCGGAGCCTCTCCATACCACCAGGTATTCTTGGCCCTTTGCAGTCTGGGGGATGGACGTTGTGGGACCTTACCTGCCGGCGACGGCTCGCCAGTGCCGGTTCATTCTGACCGCCACAGACTTCTTCTCCAAATGGGCAGAGGCGATTCCGCTCAGAGAGGCCAAATCCTGTTCGATCGCTGACTTCGTGACCTCCAACATCATTCATCGATTTGGAGTGCCTCACGCTATCCTCACGGATAACGGAGCCAATTTCCGAGCAGCCGAGTTGAAGAAGTTGTACGCCAAATACAACATTCGCTCGAACCATACATCTCGCTATCATGCGCAGGCAAATGGGCAGATCGAGGCGTTTAACAAAACCCTCTCTAACATTCTGCAAAAGATGGTTGGTCAGAACAAGAAGAGTTGGCCGGACAAGCTCCCCAACGCCCTCTGGGCTTATCGGACGATGACTCGCAATTCCACCCAGATGACCCCTTATTCCCTGGTGTATGGAGCTGAGGCCGTCCTGCCCATCGAGATCCAGTTACCGTCCTTGCGCACTGCAGTCTACGACCAGCAAGCGCCGGACAGAGCTGCTGAAGCCCGTCTAGTCGAGTTGGAAGCACTGGATGAGAATAGACTTCACGCCTTACACAACTTGGAGAGGCATCAAAGCAGAATGGCTCGAGCTTTCAATAAGAAGGTTCGCCTCCGCTTCTTCCTGTAGGGTGACCTAGTGCTAGCCCTAAGAGCGCCAATGATCCCCGGCAGGAAGCCACCCAAGTTGGAGCCCAAGTGGGAGGGACCTCTTGTCGTCCACAAGGTTTATCCCAATGGCGCGTACTCCCTAGCGACTATGGATGGTGAGCGTGTCACTCCTCCCACCAACGCTAGGTTCCTCAAGCAGTACTTCGTCTGAGTGTACTACGTCCTGTACGACGTTAAACTGCATACGTCCAAGCTGCACGACGTTAAACTGCCTAGCATATCGTCCGCGCTGCAAGACGTTAAACTGCCAAGTGTTTCGTCCAACATGACGTTAAACTGTACCTCGTCCAAGCTACAAGACGTTAAACTGTTTAGCATTCGTCCAACACGACGTTAAACTGTACTACGTCCGAGATACAAGACGTTAAATTGTTCAGCATTCGTCCTGCATGACGTTAAACTGCCTCTCAAGAACTACGTGCGGCTTGATTCCCATCCTTATGGGATACGTAGGACCGCCTGAACATTCATGTTTCAGGCCCAGCCCCATCCTTCGAGAATTTCCATCCCATCTCGGGCCCTTGGCCCAGTTGCCTCTGGGTATGTGGCGTATGGTGTGAACGTGGGGCTATGCCCTCATTCACATCGGTTTGCTCACCACGCTGTACGCCCCCCACGTTTGGGGATGCCTTCTGCTCCCCCCTTTTTTTCTCTCTTTTCTTCCTGCATGACGTTAAACTGCCTCTTAAGAACTACGTACGGCTTGATTCCCATCCTTATGGGATACATAGGACCGCCTGGACGCTTGTGTCTCAGGTCCAGCCCCGTCTCTTGGTTGATCACGGGGACCTGCTGTCTTTTGGTTGCTCTCAGGGTGAGTCCTCCGACCCTTTCCGGTGATCCGTTAACATGTTTTGGGTACTTTGGTCTATGACCCGTAGTGTCGGATGCAATCCCGGCAAGTCCCGTGTTGCTTGTCGGGCCGCGCGCTTCCTCTTGTTCGAGCCTTCACTCAAGGGGATCCTCGTTAGCGGTTTGGGTACGATGCCTCAGTGCTCTCCTACCGCTCCGGGTCGAGTTACCGGCGGGTCCTGGGCCGCAAATCGATATGAATCCTGCGATTGAGCGGTTGATGCTCGTTTGCTTGCCCAGTTCTGGGCTGACGCGATCGGATGTTGTGTTGCGAATATGGTCAGCGACATCCTTGATCGCCATGTCGGCTCTTTTAGGCTCCGAACATTGGTTGCACGGTCCTCATCACACTCCGCCTTTGTGCGTTGTAGTGGAATCTCGACACTCTCTTCATACTGACCTTCAGTACACCTTTACACGTTAGGCAGGCCAACCAGGATAATGGTGTATGTCGAGGCTCCCACGATCTGAGCACCAAGGGTATATGCTGATGTCCTTCCTAAGGGCCGTGTATAGCTGGACCCTCGTCCCCATAAGGAGGAAGGAGTCGCCCGGACAATCGCGTTTTGGGCCCAGTATATCTGGAGGCTAGCATCTCTGCCCCTCGGGTGATGGACATACGCAGGCCCCTATCCCAGGATCCTTCTCCTGGAATCGTGCGTGACCGCAGGGCTGGGTATGTTCCCACCTCCGCTGAGTCCGCCGTATCGCGATAAGCGGATTCCTCCATGGTCCGAACCACACGACCTTAAACTGTGTTGTCTGGTCCTACCACACGACCGTAAACTGTGATCGTCTTGGCCGCCCGACGAGAAACGACACTGCATCGTGATGTTCTCCTCAGGGGACACTCACGTTGGGCGCTGGTTAATAACCACGCCATTTATCAATGCCTTTCATGGCTTGATTATTGTGGCGACGCCAGGGATTCCTTAATCACTGGCATGTCGCTGCACGAAAAACCATCCATCTTTAAGGGCAAACAAGAAATATCAAATACCGCTTCTTCTATGTGCGAGGGTCAGACCCGCACCCTTCCCCGCGCTGGTGCCCGATTGTGTTGCGCCGCGCTTCAAGAACTACGTGTGGCTTGATTCCCATCCTCATGGGATACGTAGGAACGCCCGGATGTTTGAAACTTCGGGTCCAGCCCCCACCTCTTAAAGATTCCCCCCTTCTCTGGGGAGTCCGCCGCCTTCAGGCCACCCTCAAGGCGTGTCCCTCGACCCCTTGCAGTGGTCCACTGGTGTCAAGAGTACTCTGGTTTATTTCCAGGAGGGTCAGGTTTAGCTTGGCCAGGTTCCTTCCATTTTCAGGCTTCGTGCTCCCTTTCATTCGGACCCATCGCCTACGCCCTGGGTGGAGCCCCCGTGAACGGTTTGGACACAATGCCTCAGTGCTCTCCCACCGACTCGGGCTGGTGCCCCCAATGGCCTCGGGCAGCAAATCGATATGAATCCTGCGATTGAGCGGTCGATGCTCGTTTGCTGCCTCATTCCATCAACGGTTAGTGCGATATTGATGCTGCTTTTCTGCCACGGTTGGCAGTACTCCCATATCGTTACGCCGGTGCCCCCAGTCCTTGAGTGAATGGCCGCATGATTCACATCACATTTTCCACCTCCCATTCTAACCAGGCAAAATCTCGACACTCTTGACACTATCCCCCAGTGCATCTTCGCATATCCAGGGGATAGGACCACGATGCGGCATACTTTGAGGTTCTTATGGTCCGAGCTCTAAGACCTTAAACTAAGATCTACCCTTATGGTCCGAGATCTAAGACCTTAAACTAAGATCTACCCTTATGGTCCAAGCTCTAAGACCTTAAACTAAGATCTACCCTTATGGTCCGAGCTCTAAGACCTTAAACTATGATCTACCCTTATGGTCCGAGCTCTAAGACCTTAAACTAAGATATACCCTTATGGTCCGAGCTCTAAGACCTTAAACTAAGATCTACCCTTATGGTCCGAGCTCTAATACCTTAAACTAAGATATGCCCCTATGGTCCGAGCTCTACGACCCTAAACTAAGATCTCCCCAAATGGGGTTCTGCGTCCTGCATGACGTTAAACTGCACTCGCAGAACTACGTATGGCTTGATCTCCAGCCTGATGGAGTACGTAGGAACGCCCGGGCATTTCGACTCGGGTCCAGCCTCAGGGATCGCCATGTCCCGCCCCTCCTCGTCGCCGGCTGTCTGGCCTGACTTCGGGTAAAGTGGTGCAGTTGTTATATTCTCCCCGATTCAGCTCGGGATGCCCCATCGCAATGATGGGAAGCGACGGTTTCCTCGTCAAAGAGGTTCTGTCTAAGAATTGGGGTGATTCACGGCCAGATTAGTGCATCCGCCTAATACGTTTTCCCCACGGTGGCGCAATTTTTAGAGCGTTGGATTCTATCCGAACAAATCGTCACTTCGCCCCACGCTTCGCATGCCCTGTTGATCTGGATTTCCACCCTTGTGCCTGAAGGAACCCCCAAAGCGGCATTGATGATGACATGTGATCCGCCTCCTGCAATATGGATGATGACCTTTGGTCCGTCTATCGCAGTAGTATGGTCGATTGATCCATTGTCCGCTTGCCGTCTTGGGCATTTCCTGGAAGGCCGACCGTTGTGGATTTCTGAATTCGGGACACGCGATTCACCCTTTCTCATTTCCCTATGTTCGGATAAAATCTCAATGCCCCTAGCATTGTCCCGCTCGTGTGTCGGAACAAGTTAGGGGGATGATACATTGATTAGGTCTGAGGTCTCCTTTCCTAGGAATGACCTCCCTCTCTTCTTTAGAAATCCAGGCCCAATTGTGGATGCCTGAAGCTTGGTTAACGCTCCCGCGAGACAATGGATTGTGGTTGAGCATGTTAAACCAAAAGATGCAGATAAATATGGTGATTCATACAAATGGATCAAAATATTGAGTAGCGGAAGCAAATGTTCTGGGAGTGGCAAAAACAAAGCCCCTAGGGATTAGCGTGCTGGATAAGTCTTTCTAACGCCGCTACCATTTGGCTGGCGGCCTCCAGAGCTGCTTCTCGCTCTCTGCGTGCCCTCTCCTCGTCGGCGGTCGCAGCACGCAGTTCGTCGATTCTGGCTTGTGCATGCTCCCGCTCGACTTGAATTGTGACCATCTGTTGGCCTGCCTCCGTCAGCTGTACCTGGGCGTCAACCAGCTGGGCTGCTAGTTGCTCCACAAGCTCGGTGCACGTTGCGACGAAGGCCTCCTTCTCTGCCGCCTGCCCTTCGAGACGCCGGACTTCCTGCTCCGCCACGAGGAGCGCCCGCGTGCTCTCCGACATGTCCCGACATTGTGAGACGTCGGCACGCCGGCGGCTCTCGCGCATCTTTTCAGCCATGAAATCACGGACCGTCAGATGGAGGCGTTGAGCATCAGCTCCCCCGGCACACAGGAAGCGCAGCCAGGTTTGGAGTGATCCCATGCGCCCCAGCCACTCCGATGGGTCTCGCTTGAGGAAGCGCTGGATGCACTTCCACCCCCTTCGGCGCGCTATCCGGCTCTCCTCGACCGCCTCCGCGTCCGAGTCATCCATCTCCTCGGGGTCGGCAGGCTGGTAGGCAGGGAAGGCAGCCAGCAGGTCTGCTGCAGGGTCCGCCCCTGGGATGTCCTCATGGGGGATATGTTCCCCAACATCTGGGCGACCTTCTTCTCTCTCCCCAGCGGCGTTGACACCCTCGTCAGCCCCCGACCTCTCTCCGATGTCAGCACCGCCGACGTCCGCAGCCCCCTGACCAGTAGTTGGTGGGGCCGGCTCGGTGTGAAAAGTCTGTTCTGGAGCAGGCGGCA
Source organism: Viscum album (assembly GCA_963277665.1). NCBI lineage: Eukaryota > Viridiplantae > Streptophyta > Magnoliopsida > Santalales > Viscaceae > Viscum > Viscum album. The sequence goes on from OY728139.1 coordinate 296,040,318, forward strand.
TGTCTGCCACTGGTCCACTCATAGATGGCCCGGGTTCGGTAGCCCGACGGGCCTCCAGTCCTGAGATCACTGCGCAAGGCATGCCGTGGTTAGTCACGGGTCGTCAACGGCAAGCACCAACAGTAAAGTAAGGAGACTTACGGGAGTTCAGAGCGTCATCTTCCGTTATCCCGGCCGCCTCCGGAACAGTTGTAGCAGGGGACCCTTCCGCGCTTGTCAATTCGATAATGGGTGCCTGGCCCCCGCCTTGTCCTGCTGGCGCCTCTCATACTCCCGCTGAGGACGCCTGACCAACATCCGTGTGCTCCTGAGAAAGATGGAGAAATGGGTTAGAAGCTGCATAAGAGAATGGATGAAGCCGGTTGAGTAGGGATAGAAGCGGACCTCGAGGAGCTCAGTGACATCAACATTGTCAGAGCCGGCCACCTCGCCGCTCTCCCGCGGGCTCCCCTGATGGGATCTTCCCTCGGAGCCTTCATCCTCCCCCATCTCCTCCTCTTCCTCTGATTCGTTGCTACTGTCATCTTCCGCCGGCGGCATCTGTTCTGGAGCGGGTTCTAGACTGAGCATCACCTTCACCAGAAGGGATAGCTCCGCACGCTGACCACGTTGGCGCGCGTACTCGTCCATGGCCGTCAGATACGCATACTGCCGGTTGAAGTCCACCCTGTCGGCGATATGGAGGCGCCCGACCTCTGGCAGATGGATTCCTTCTCTAAGTATCTTTCGCCAGATGGCGTCGGTCCCCAGTGACTGCCGCAGGGTCATCCAGGCCGACCACAGCGTCGGGAAGACTGCATCGTGGGAGGGTTCGAGCAGACGCCTTACCTGCTTCCCGGGCCACTCCCCGACCGCCGCATGTGCCCCCTCTCTGGGCGCTGAAGTCGTGGCGGCAGCTTGCGATGTGCCCGCCGCCGAAGTCCCTGCCCGCGCCGGCTCCGCTGCTTGGTGCGCCTCCGTTCTCCCCCGTGTGGCGGCGCCTCGCCTCCTTCCTTGACGCCCGGTCTCCGCACGGGTGACTTCGAGCCGCCGAACTGGCTTCCGTAAAAGCCCCTCGGGGTACGCGATGGCCCAGTGTTCGGCGTACTCGGTTGCCAAGCCTGCGTCGACCCCGGTAGGAGGGAGAGTGATGACGTCGCCAGAGCCAAAGGAGACGAACATCAGCCACATCTGGCGAAGGACGCCAGGGTTCGTCTCCTCCCGGACAGCAGTGAATACCCTCTTCGGCATCTGTTGAAGGAACCCGAACTGCCTGGCGAACCGGGTTGGCACGTAGGGCTCGCAGATCACCTTCCCGTCGATCCGAGCCACGAGCACCCCGCCCCGCATGTTCAGGAAGTACTCGTGCTGCTCCAGCGGACCCTGCCCGTTGTCGATCATTTGGCCAACGGGAGTGGGGAACGGGCTGAAGTTGAAATTGGCATGATTGCCAATCCGAATCCTCATGCCCTCTTCACTTAGGGTCATCGGAGCGACCCCCACAATGTTCACCAGGGAGGGTCGCAGGCCATTGCCCGGAGGAATGATGGCGTTCGGAAACGTGTACCCACCAAGGTGAGCAGCCACCCAGCCGTGGATGAATTGGAAGGGCCCACAGATCCTTCGTGGCGACCCCCCTCGTGAGATGCGTCCCAGGATGGCGTACAGCTTAGCCAACACTGGGACCCCGAGGTTGTATCTTTTGTTGGCGGCCATAGCACCCGCCATCGCCAGTGTCGCCGGGCGAACGCCCATTCTCGCGTCCCGCACTGGCAGGAGCCACCCACTCAGAAAGGCGGCCAGGAACGCCGCGTACCGGACATTTGGGTCCCGGGCCTCGATGACGCGGTACCCCCATGAGCGGTAGTCGCCCGTCTCTAGGACCCGCCAGTACGACCCGTTCCGGCTCCTCTGAGCCGCGGTGGGGCACCGCTTCCCCCTGCCTGGAATCTTGACCGCCGGGTCATGCTCCAAGAACTGGCCGAACCACTCCTTGTAGGCTATGTCCTTCTGGAAGTCCTTGATCCCGAGCCGCTGCGTAGCCAGGTCAAGCAGATGCCAGGTCAGAATGGGAGTCCGTGACCTGTCTTCCCAGGTGTTCTTCGGAGGCAGGAACTCATCGTACTGGTAACCCTCCAGCGGGATACCTCCGATGCAGTGGATGTCCCAGAGACCGATGCCGACCTCCCCATGGTGAAGATGGAAGGTGTTGGTATCCGGGGACCAGCGGGTGAACAGCTCCGGCCCGAGCTCGGACTGCTGGTAGAAGTGGAACTGCGACGTCCACACCGCCTCAAACAGGCCGATGTACCGCTGCTCCTCCGCGAAGTGATCGCAAGTGTGGCGTACCCAGAACGCCCAGGCCCACTCACTGGTGAAATTGCCCCCAGATCGCAAGTCCCAGTCCTTCAGCCAGCCCTTGGTGTCGTCGGTGACACTCTGGCGATATATGCTCGAGTAGAGGGCTGGGGAGTTCTCCGCAGTAGGCTCACTTCCGACGATGGTTCGCGTCCTCGGGTTCAGGACATAGACATCTAAGTGTCTGGTCTCCCTGGCAGGATGCCCATTGTTGGTGATGTTATAGCGGGGAAGCTCGTCCTCCCGAGTCACCCAGGTCTGTGGCGCATCAACCTCGAACCCTGGCACCGGAACCTCATCTAGGATGCCGAAGTTCCAGAGCGGCAGGTTGTCCGACAGTGGATATGTCTTCTGGGCCGGCGTCAGTAAGTCGAACAAGGATTGATTGTTGGAAACAATCTCCTTGGCTCCGTAGACCTCCTCGTTCGTCGCCATCTCAGCTCTGCGAGTGGCGGCATCCCCCTCATTTCCTTGATTCGCGGCCATCTCAGAAGCTTCGGGAGTCGTGCGGGTAAAGGGATGAAGCGTGCGGGAGCGGACGAGGCTGGTAGAGAAGTTTGAGAGTTGGCGCGCAATCCTATTGGACGGCGCGCAATCGGGAAGTCCGTCGCGTAAAACCCCGGGTGTTCGCGCAAAAGCAGGTCGAATTCCGGACAGGTTTGCGCGACGAGCGGGCGAATTCCGCGCCGGAAAAGGAAATTTCGCGCACGAGAGCTTAGAGGCTTATCGCGCGGAAGGCCAGTGTACGGTGTGGGGGACCCAGGGCCCCTATTTATAGGCGAGGCCCGGGTCCACGCTGCGCGGAAAGCGCTTTGCGCGACCGCGACAGCAAATTTCGCGCCCGACACCCTTTTTTGCGCGCCACCGTCCCGCGCCACCCAGGACTTCGGCATTCCGGCGTCTCCCTCGGAACCCGATCGTTGCGACCTCTCGCCGATCAGATTCCGAGGGGGGGCTTTTGTAGACGCCGGAAAAGTCCGTTGTTCCCAAACAAAGCTCCGGATGCGGAAAGCGAGGTCATATTTGGAGTCGGAAGCATGTTTCGGAGGGCCCGGAGGTCTTGCGCGGAATTTTGGAGACCCGCGTGCAAAGTTGATGAGCCGCGCGAAAACCTCCCGGGATGCGCCCAATGCGCTGGACCGGCGCGCAATTTTGCGCGCCCGTGGCCCGCGCGACTCCCTTGCGCGCCGGGCCCGATTCCGCGCCCGCGAAGAGAATTTCGTGCCCGCGAACCGGATTCCGCGCCCGGGGTTGCATATAAATAGAAGGCGACCCCCGACGTTTTGAAGGTTGCCAGAATTCGAAAGGTCTCTCGTGTGCGCAATCCAACCCCTTCCGCGCGCAATGTCGATCTTCAGGTAACCTCCTTTCTTTCGCGCAAGAAAGCCTTGGGGTTCGCCTTCGCGCGCAATCCCTTTGGCTCCTTTCCTTTGAATAAATATTCACCCAAAGGCATTCGCGTGCAAAAGAAGCCTCTTGCGCGCAATTGCCCCCGGGGTGCGCGCAATCCAGCCCGATTGCGCCCCCCCCCCCTTTTCAAAGTGGCCATTCATTAGAGAATGAGCCGTTGCCCCCGTGCGCTATCTGAAGCCCGGTGCGCGCAATCTCCATCATTCGCGCGCAAAGTGCTGGCCCAATCGCGCGCCAGCCCGCCCATTTGCGTGCCGACCCGCGGTATTGCGCGCAAAGATCCTCTTTTGCGCGCAAACCGCCAGGGTCGCCCCCTTTGACCCCCTGAGGGTACCCGCCAGCGTGGCGCCCGATGATCCTCATCCCGGGTGCCCGCACCGTGCGTTGTCTTCCCGTGCGGCCCTCCAGGCTTGCGCGAAGTGACACGGACCCCTTGGCGGCGCCATCCTCGTCCAAGCTACAAGACGTTAAACTGTTCAGCATTCGTCCAACATGACATTAAACTGTACTTTGTCCGCGCGACAAGACGTTAAACTGCCAAGCATCCTCGTCCAAGCTACAAGACGTTAAACTGTTCAGCATTCATCCAACATGACATTAAACTGTACTTTGTCCGCACGACAAGACGTTAAACTGCCAAGCATCCTCGTCCAAGCTACAAGACGTTAAACTGTTCAGCATTCGTCCAACATGACATTAAACTGTACTTCGTCCGCGCTGCAAGACGTTAAACTGCCAAGCATCTTCGTCCTCAACACACGACGTTAAACTGTACTTCGTCCGGCAAGACGTTAAACTGTCCGCTTCACCTGATCCCGTGCCTCGCACGCAGGGTCCTCCCGGTTTGGATGTGGCCCCCACCCGCTCGTCTCTGCAGGGATGTCGGGATTGGAGTGGCCTTCGCCCACGGGGGTAGAATGTTGCAAACAGAACGAACTACGTGGACTTTGATCCCTGTCTTCTAAACATGGTACGTAGGAAGCCTCTCCGAGGTTCAAGCCCACCACCTGGTCGTCCCGGTCGTATTTACGTCGGTTCGTCCATCAGTGGACCCCTCCCGGGTTCACACTTGCGTTGATTCACCTATGAATCCGCCTCTGTGGGGGACTGCACGTGTGTATCTCCATTTTGCTTCCTCACTGCCTCGATCTCTTCGTGAGTCGGCTTGCCAACGTCCAGCATGACGTAAAACTGTGATCCACCCGGCCGTTCCATCCCCCTCTGTGCGAGGTGGTTCGGTTCAATCCTTCTCCAGGCAGCCTCGATCTCTTCGTGAGTCGGCTTGCCAACGTCCAACATGACGTAAAACTGTGATTCACCCAGCCGTTCCATCCCCCTCCGTGCGAGGTGGTTCGGTTCAATCCTCCGCCCGGCGGCCTCGACCTCTTCCTGAGTCGGCTTGCCGACGTCCAGCATGACGTTAAACTGTATATCCGAACTACACTGACTTTGATCCGCGCTAACACACGGTACGTAGGAAGCCCCTACGGGGTCCAAGATCTTCACTCCATCATCCATCCTGATCCTTACCCGAGCCGCCACATCTCGGTGGGGTCATGCCATTTCATTCCACTCCACTTCACTCGGGAAGCCGCCCATGTGCTGGCCCCAGCGTCGGAGGTTCCCCGCAAGGGGTTCTGTAATCTGATCCACTCCTCGTGTTGATCAGTCCGATGTCGTCCCCGCTGGACGTTAAACTCGCGGCATACCCCGTGTTAAACATGGGAAGCTGAGGAAAACCTCAGGTAACACAGTTCCCCGCACCCAGTGTGGGATGCCTCAGGCCATCACGCCTTCGAGAAGCCCTATTAGGGACGGAAGGCAGACATGCAGAGGCGCAGTGTTAAGACACGCCCCCAACACCCAGAGCCACCTGGTCTCCTCACCGTAGGTTGCTTCCCCGACCAGACTCCTTGGAGCGTCCGGGCGGAAGCAGCGTAATTAACCGGTGTCCATGGAGACATGGCGCCGGGAACGAGATTCACGAACATTCTTAAATCTATGAGGGAGACCCGGATTAGGCGACGAGTTCCGAGGAGACGTCCACGGAAGGAGGAGCCGACATCCCATCATCACGGTTTCGATCAAGGAGCAGACGCCCCTGAATAAGGGACGAATGCCGCTCGCCCTTGGAAAGCGGGACCGCGGGACCACAAGCCGCGCGCCCATCCCCTCGGGTTGACGGGTGCACGCGCGAACGCGTCCTGGCGGAACAGCGTAACCCGACGCACATCCGCACCAAAACTGTCGTAATCCTGCAAAACCTCTTTTTAATATATAATTTGTATATACAGCTGTTTATATATGTAGTATGTAGTTCAAAACAATTCTGTTTATAGTTTTTAAAAGATTATTTACAAATCTGGCATAATGGACTTGATGCGAATTATATTTTGGGTTCAATTAGAAATGTTCTTTTTACGCAAAACCCAATATATACTTATCTGCATATTCGGGTATGTACATGTATACCCTAGACTCAATCTAAACCAAAATTATAAATTTTAAAGGATGATTTCCAATCTTCAAATAATGTTTTAGTTTTGAATTACGTTTCGGATGAAATTAGATTTGTACTTCTTATAGAATGCAATAAATACTTAAGTGTATATTCGAATATATATATATATATATACATTTACATGTGTTTCAAATCCAGACTAATCTATATATTCAAAGGTTGAATGTTGTGTTTACAATGATTGCAGGGTTTATTTTGAATTGTTTTACTAAATCAAAACCAAATATACACTTTCGTATATTCGGATATACATGAGTAATTAATTAGAAATATGATTATTATTCTTTTTAAAAGGATGAATACCACTCTTTAATTAATGGATTGGATGCGAAATATGTTTTGGATTCAATAGGATTTATACTTGGAATGAAAAACCCTAAATTTTATACATGTAAATGCATCTGGTAGTATATGCTATAAACCTAACATGTTTTGGTTTACAATAAAGTAGAGTTAATAAATAAAAATGTTTTGGGTAACATTTACTACACTTTGAAATTAGTTAAACCCTATCTGGTTATGATGATTTAAATACATAAAACTTGTGTATACACGGTATTATTTCTATTTAGCATCCAAAACCCTAATTTCTAGTATTAAATATTAGAATTAGTTTATGGTTTGATGCAATTAATGTTTTAATGGTTTCTAGTAAATGTTAATTTGGTGTTCTCTAAACTAATATAACTTATGTGTATGGATATAAAATAATATGTTTAACATGTCAGGTTTATTTTAATTAAAGCAGTTTTAATAATATTATCTATGTATTAATTAAAAAAATATATTTTGACTTATCCCAAAATATATTAGAGAATAATGGATTTTTAAAATCATGATTATGTTACATATCATGTTGTGCTCGTATATAGTCTTATTACTTAATGAACCCCCTGTAGATATGGTCATTGGTTAATCATGTTGTGATTTGGTCTAAATGAATGCTCACTAGAACTGTTATCAGCATGCGCGCAATTAAATGTGCATGAAATAGGGACTTTAAACTAGGAAGTTATCATTTCATGTGGAAAACCCCATTCATTCATCATTTTATGTACTTTTATTATTATTACATGTGAAATAGATATTTCACTTTTCCATGACTGCCTTGAGAAATGGTTATCATCAAACTATATATGTTCATTGTCATATCATGTATTTCTTTGGTAACCGTACAATAGTTTCAGCATCCATTTTATTTATGGTTATATTCGATAATGCATGCATATGAAAAATAATGAGAAATGAAATTAAATTACCCAATGTAGTATGGGACACCTTGGTAATATCTAATAAAATTTAATTAAATAAATCAAAGTGGTATGTTCACTTTGATTTATGAGGTATGAGGGAATGAATTGGACTTAATATGTGATGGCTGGGGCTCTCTATAGCCCCTCGATGCATCAGTCAGTCTCATAAGACAAAGCAGTGTCACAATAGAAGGCCTGAAAACATTTACGGTTCAGGTGAAATTCCTCGACATAGATGATTATGGTCTTGGAACGAGGCCTTAACATAGTCTAGCATATGCATTTTCCCCATTATGACTATGTAATAAATTAATGAGTTTTATATTAAGAAATCCCATCTCTCCTCCACTATAAAAACCCCCTCTCACCCCCTTCCATTCACTCCACTCAAGCCTTGTTCCTTCTACAAATTCTATCCAAATACCTTCACAACCTCCTCCCCCACGTCCAGCAAGCTTTGGTCTCACCAAAAGACCAAAACCAAATCCCTTAAGAAGGATCTCAAGGAGAAGAGATCAAGAGGTAAACAACCTCTTTTATTTTCATTCTTTTCTTTCATTTTATGTTATTCTCTTCCTTTCCCATTGGCTTGTTTTGGGATATTTCATTAAATATTCCCCCTTACTGTCCATATTATGTATGAATAATGAGATATTCCATTCCTCTCATCAAACTATTTTTATGAAATTTTAAGAGATGACGTTAGGCTGCCGAATTTTCGTGAGAAATTTTTCAAGTTATCATTCATTTTAAGATTCCTTTTTTTCTTCTTCTTTCCTCACCTAATCTTAACCAAGAGATAGGTATGCTCTAGAATATTTTATTTTCTTGATTTTCTAATGTTTATGGAAGATTCTTCGTTATTATTATTCTCCTCTCCCACTTATTTATGGAATAAAAACATTGTCCGTTATGTGTCGAATTACCGACATCATGGACGATGTAATTTCAATTTCCATTAATTATTTAAAATCTGGCCATGAAATCAAATATATGGTCGAACCAGGTCATAGTATATGTGTTTTATTTTTATTAACATTCTAGAATCTTTATAAGTTCATAATATGGAATAATAATACAAAACAAGTTTATTGAGCAGAAAACTGCCACGCCAAATTCAGGCGTTTATTTTTAACTCATCGAATGAGTCACCCTCATGGTATATAACCAGAATCATTATAAGATAATTTATATCTCTTTAATGTCTCTAATAATTTATATTAAAAATTCTGGATGTTTAACCATATTTCAAACCAACTTCCATTCATGAATACAAGTAAACAAATCATGAAACCAAGTAAGAAAATGCTTCCAAAACAATAAGATTTAATCTCTTAAACCCATAAAAGTGACCATTAATGAACTTAATAAGGTTATACCATATCAATTAAATATAAAATAGGTTCTCAATTTTTGAATTAATAATCCTAATTTTTTTTATTCAGGTCTTTAATAACAAGTCAAGAACACCTTCAAGCATAAGGTAAGGGATTCTCTCTCTCACTTTTATTCAAGAATCCACTCTATTTTGTGTGATTTTGTTTTTAATTTCTAATGATGAGGTATGTTTTCTCATATCACCTATACATCCCTTATGATATATAAATCATGGGATAATATTTTATCTCTCATTAAGCCCTCGCAAGAACACTCATTACCATGTTGAAATGTTTGTAAGGGGTTTCTCACTTCACTTTCATTTCTGTGAGATTTCCATTGTTTGCCAATTATTACTCATATTTGGTATATGTGTACTTCCATTTGATATATAATAACATGATTCTTTTTGCATTCAGGTTATTCAGTGATTCGCTTGATGTTCATTAATTTCTGGTCTTTTGATTCGACTGATTACATTGTGGTAAGGGATCCTTTCTATCCCTTTTGTTCAAAAATATCCCCTTTGTTGTGACAACTTTGTATTATGCACCTAATACTCCTTATGTGGTGTACCTAATACCCATTTGATATCACTTTCTGTTTGAAATTATATTTCTATTAAATATCCACAATCTCATGTCATGGATATGTTTATTGTCTAAACCGTATACCATTTCACATATGATGTATATTTAGGATGTTATTGATTAATCCATATTCTATACTCTATACGGATATTGAAAAGGCATATTTCTCTTGTATTGAATCATTGTATAAAGAATTATTTGGAATTAGAGGTGGGTGGGTCCCACTACATCCCCTCGATGCATCGGTTGGTCTCATGAGACAAAACAGTTTGGTGATAGACCATTCGAGTTTCTTTCCAAAAATCAGACGGGTTTCTACCCATAGAGCTAAACCATTTTTACGGTATTATGGTTCATGTGCCAGATACATGACGTCCAATTAATAATAATTCTCTTTATTCATTATCATTTATTATTATCATCTATGAGGTTTTCACTATGACAAAATCTATGGATGCAGTTTCATTCTTAGTTTATTATAGGCATTAGTTATTCATTTATTCACTACGACTTATTGATTATGTCAGATTTATTGTGATTCACTTATTATTGTACTCATGTTTCTGCTATTTTTAACACTTACTGAGCGTTAGAGCTCACCCCTTTCATTGTCTACCTTCGACAGGTGATGAAGAGAAGGTATTCTTTTGGGTTCCTATGGATGCAGTTTTGAGTTTTAGTTTATTATGTATTGTATCTTGTAACCTTATACAATGTAATTTATGTTAAACCAATGTATCTAGTTTTTTTTTTCAAGACTACTAAACAGATCGTTCCATCAGGATTTTCATTCCTTCTAACCACGCCAATATCACAAGTAATGCACTAGCTTCAGCCTAGTGGGGTCGGGGCGTAACAGAATGTGACCACTGGGTCCAAGTGACAGCACAGAAACCCCGCCTTAACATGGTCGTCGGGTCCTAACCTACAAGGTACCACCAGTTTCCTCACAGACATGTCGGACCCACCCTACGGTCCACCCACGTGCCCAAACGGGACATCTGACTAATGACAGTCCCCACAGGCCAACGCATGTTCTTTCCAGTGTGATTTTTCCTCACTCACAGACACCGTGAGAAACATCCAAAAAGGTCACCCATCCTGATCACTTCTCCAGGCCAAAGACGATTAAATGTGGAGTTCTAATCATACAGGCTCCCAAAAAGGAAGGTTCACCTTGTTGACCTGAGTCATGTAATTTAGTCATTTAACCCTTTATCGTTTGGGGATGTTACAATCACCCCCCTTTAGAGCACAATGTCCTCGTTGTGGGCCCTACATCTCAACCCAGGCAGTGCACCGTACTTATGGCTGGGTACCACCTCTGATACTAAATGTGACCAATGGGTCCATCCACGTGCCCAAACGGGTCATCTGACTAATGACAGTACCCACAAGCCAACGCATGTGATTTCCAGTGTGATTTTTCCTCACTCACACACACCCTGAGAAACATCCCAGAAGGTCACCCATCCTGATCACTACTCCAGGCCAAAGACGCTTAACTGTGGAGTTCTAATCATACCGGCTCCCAAAAAGGAAGGTTCACCTTGTTGACCTAAGTCATATCATTTATTCATTTAACCTTTCATCATTTGGGGATGTTACAATCACCCCCCTTTAGAGCACAATGTTCTCGTTTTGGGCCCTACATCTCAACCCAGGCAGTGCACCGGCCCCACACTTATGGCTGGGTACCACCTCTGATACCAAATGTGACCATTGGGTCCACCCACGTGCCCAAATGGGTCATCTGACTAATGATAGTCCCCACAGGCCAACGCATGTGCTTTCCAGTGTGATGTTTCCTCACTCACACACACACTGAGAAACATCCCAAAAGGTCACCCATCCTGATCACTACTCTAGGCCAAAGACGCTTAACTGTGGAGTTCTAATCATACAGGCTCCCAAAAAACAAGGTGCACCTTGTTGACCTGAGTCATATCAATTAGTCATTTAACCCTTTATCATTTGGGGATGTTACAATCACCCCCCTTTAGAGCACAATGTCCTCATTGTGGGCCCTACATCTCAACCCAGGCAGTGCACCACACTTATGCCTGGGTACCACCTCTGATACCAAATGTGACCACCAGGTCCCCACAGGCCAACACACACTACCTGGGTACCACCTCTGATACCAAATGTGACCATTGGGTCCCCACAGGCCAACACATGTCCTTTCCAGTGTGCTTTTTCCTCACTCACACACACCTTGAGAAACTTCCCAGAAGGTAACCCATCCTGATCACTATTCCAGGCCAAACACGCTTAACTGTGGAGTTCTAATCCGACATGCTCTCGAAAAGGAAGGTCCACCTTGTTGACATGAGTCCTATCATGTAATCATTTAACCCTTTATCATTTGGAGATGTTATAATCACCCCCCCCCCCCTTAGAGCATAATGTCCTCGTTGTGGGCCCTATATCTCAACCCAGGTAGTGCACCGCACTTAAGGATGGGTACCACCTCTGATACCAAATGTGACCATTGGGTCCCGGTGACTGCACAGACACCCCGCCTTAACATGGTCGTCGGGTCCTGGCCTACAAGGTACCACCAGTTTCCCCGTAGACATGAGGGACCCACCCTAGGGTCCACCCACATGCCAGAATGGGTAATCTGACTAATGACAGTCCCTACAGGCCAACACATGTCTTTTCCAGTGTGCTTTGTCCTCACTCACACACACCCTGAGAAACTTCCCAGAAGGTCACCAATCCTGATCATTACTCCAGGCCAAGCATGCTTAACTGTGGAGTTCTAATCAGATAGACTCTCGAAAAGAAAGGTGCACCTCATTGACATGCATCATATCATTTAGTCATTTAACCCTTTATCATTTGGGTATGTTGCACTTAATTCCAGAAATAATTAACATGTTTCGCAAAGAAAGTTACATATATATATATGGGTTGTTTTGAATATTTCGTAGTCCTGCAAAACCTCTTTTTAATATATATACATTGTATATGAAGATGTTTATATATGTAAGTATGTAGTTCAAAACAAGTCTGTATATAGTTTTTAAAATATTATTTACAAATCTTACATAGCGGTCTAGATGCGAATTATATTTTGGGTTCAATTAGAAATGTTCTTTTTACACAAAACCCAATATATACTTATCTGCAAATTCGGGTATGTACATGTATACCCTATACTCAATCTAAACCAGAATTATAAATTTTAAAGGATGATTTACAATATTCAAATAATGTTTTAGTTGAGAATTAAGTTTCGGAAGAAATTAGATTTGTACTTCTTATAGAACCCAATTAATACTTAAGTGTATATTCTGATATATATATATATATATACATTTACATGTGGTTCAAATCCAAACTAATCTATATATTCAAAGGTTGAAAGTTGTATTTACAATGATGTCGGGGTTTATTTTGAATTGTTTTACTAAATCAAAACCAAATATAAAATTTCGTCTATTCGGATATACACGAGTAATTAATTAAAAATCTGATTATTATTCTTTTTAAAAGGATGAATACCACTCTTTAATTAATGGATTGGATGCGAAATATGATTTTGATTCAATCGGATTTATACTTGGAATGCAAAACCCTAAATTTTATACATGTAAATGCATCTGATAGTATATGCTATAAAACTAACATGTTTTGGTTTACAATCAAGTAAAGTTAATAAATAAAAATGTGTTGGGTAACATTTACTACACATAGGAAGTAGTTAAACCCTATTTGGTTATGAAGATTTAAATACATAAACCTTGTGTATACATGGTATTATTTCTATATAGCTTCCAAAACCCTAATTTCTAGTATTAAATATTAGAATTAGTTAATGGTTTGATGCAATTAATGTTTGAATGTTTTCTAGTAAATGTTAATTTGGTGTTTTCTAAACTAATATGCACTTATGTGTATGGGTATACAATAATACGTGTAACATGTCAGGTTTATTTTAATTAAATAATTTTTAATAATATTATCCACGTATTAATTAAAAGAATATATTTTGACTTAACCCAAAATATATTAGAGAATAATGGATTTTTAAAATCATGATTATGTTTCATATCATGTTGTGCTCATATATAGTCTTATTACTTAATGAACCCCCTGCAGATATGGTCATTGGTTAATCATGTTGAGATTTGGTCTAAATGCATGCTCAATAGAACATTTATCAGCATGCGCGTAATTAAATGTGCATGAAATATGGACTTTAAAATAGGAAGTTATCATTTCATGTGGCAAACCCCATTCATTCATCATTTTATGTACTTTTATTATTATTACACGTGAAAAATATATTTCACTTATCCATGTCTGCCTTGGGAAATGGTTATCATTAAACTTTATATGATCGTTGTCATATCATGTATTTCTACCATAAACGTACAATAGTTTCATTATCCATTTTATTTATTAGTATATTCGATAATGCATGCATATAAAAAATAATGAGAAATGAAATTAAATTACCCAAAGTAGTATGGGACACCTTGGGTGATATCTAATAAATTAAATTAAATAAATCAAATTTGTATGTGCACTTTGATTTATGATGTATGAGGAATGCATTGGACTTAATATGTGACGGGTGGGGCCCGCTATAGCCCCTCGATGCATTAGTAGGTCTCATGAGACAAAACAGTGTCCCGACACAAGGCCTGACAATAGTTACAGTTCAGGTGAAATTCCTGGACATAAACGGTTCAGGTGAAATTCCTGGACATAGACGTTTCATGTGAAATTCCTAGACATAGATGATTATTGTCTTAGTGCGAGGCCTTGAAATAGTCCAACATGTGCATTTTCCTCATTATGACTATGTAATTTAATTAACAAAAAAATATTTTTTTATTAGAATATTGGTTAAGGAGATTATGAGAGATAAAAGGTTATCCCATGATTTAGTAGAATATTGGAGAACAATGGAAATATCATAGAAATGAAAGTGAAGTGAAAAACCCATTACAAAAATTTCGGCATGGTAACAAGTGTTCTTGCGAGGGATTAATGAGAGATAAAAGGTTATACCATGATTTATATTTCATAAGGGCAGTATAGGGGAGATGATAAAACATACCCCATCATTAGAAATTAAAAAAACACACAAAATATAGTGGATTCTTGAATAAAAGTGAGAGAGAGAATCCCTTACCTTATGCTTGAAGGTGTTCTTGATTTATTATTAATGACCTGAATAGAAAAATTAGGATTATTAATTCATAAATATAGAACCCATTTTATATGTAATTTATATGTTTTAACCTTATTAATTTCATTAATGTCCTATTTTATGGATTTAAGTGATTAAATCTTATTTTTTTTGAAGCATTTTCTTACTTGGTTTCATGATTTGTTTACTTGTATTCATGAATGGAAGTTGGTTTGAAATATGGTTAAACATCCAGAATTGTTAACATACATTGTTAGTGACATTAAAGAGATATAAATGATCTTATAATGATTCCATTTATATAACATAAGGGTGACTCATTCGATGAGTTAAAAATAAACGCTTGAATTTGGCTTGGCAGTTTTGTGCTCAATAAAATTGTTTTGTATTATTATTCCATATTATGAATGTTTAAAGATTCCCAAATTTTAATACAAATAAAACAAATATATTATGATCTGGTTCAACCATATATATGGTTTCATGACTTTACTTGAAAGATTTAATGGAAATTGAAATTACATCATCCACAATGTCAGTAATTCGACAACTATAACACCCTGATCCCACTAGGGTGGAGTCGGTGCATTACTTGTGATATTGGCATAGTTAGAAGGAATTAAAATACCTAAATAATGATCTGTTTAGTAGTCTTTAAGAAACTAGATACATTGATTTAACATAAATTATAATGGATAAGGTTACAAGATAAAATACATAACAAAAAACTCAAAACTGCATCCACGGGAACTCAAAAGAAGACCTTCTCTTCATCACCTGTCGAAGGTAGACAATGAATGGGGTGAGCTCAAACGCTCAGTAAGGGTTACAAATAGAGTTACAATGAGTACAATAATAAGTGAATCACAATCAATCTGACATAATCAATAAGGAATAGTGAATAAATGAATAACTAATGCCAATAATAAACTAAGAATGAAACTGTATCCATAGATTTTGTCATAGTGAAAACCTCATGGATAATAATAATAACTGATAATGAATAAAGATAATGATTATTAATTGGACGTAGTGTATCTGGAACATGAACCACAATACCGTAAAAATAGTTTAGCTCTATGGGTAGAAACTTGTCTGATTTTTGGAAACAAACTCGAAGGGTCTGTCGCCAAACTGTTTTCTCTCATGAGACCCACCGACACATCAAGGGGTTTTATTGGGACCCACACACCTTTAAATCCAAATAATTATTTATACCATGATTCAATACAAGATTAATATTCCTTTTCAATATCCGTATAGAGTATAGAATACATATTCGTCAATAACATCCCAAATATACACCGTATGTGAAATAGTAAACGGTTTAGACAATATACATATCCATGACATGAGATTATGGATATTTAATAGAAATATAATTTCAAATAGAAATTTATCTCAAATGGGCAGTAGGTACACCATATAAGGATTATTATGTGCACATTACAAAGTTGTCACAACAAAAGGGATATTTTTTAACACAAGTGAGAGAGAGGGTCCCTTACCAAAATGTAATCAGTCGAATCAAATGACCAGAACTTAATGAACATCAAGTGATTCATTTAATAACATGAATATAAAGAGAAAAATGTTATTATATATAAAATGTAAGTACACATAAACCAAATATAAGGAATAATTGTCAAACAATGGAAATCTCACAGAAATGAAAGTGAAGTGAGAAACCCCTTACAATCATTTCTGCATGGTAATGAGTGTTCTTACGAGGGATTAATGAGAGAAAAAAGGTTATAACATGATTTATATATCATAAGGTATGTATATGGGAGATGAGAAAAAATACCCCATCATTAGAAATTAAAAACAAAATCATACAAAATAGAGTGGATTCTTGAGTAAAAGTGAAAGAGAGAATCCCTTACCACAATGTAATCAGTCGAATCAAATGACCATAACTTAATGAACATCAAGTGAATCATAGAATGACATGAATATAAAGAAAATAATGTTATTATATATCAAATTTATGTACAAATATACCAAATATAAGGAATAATTGGCGAACAATGAAAATCTCACAGAAATGAAAGTCAAGTGAGAAGCCCCTTACAAACATTTCAGTAGCGTAACGAGTGTTCTTGCGAGGGCTTATTGTAAGATAAAAGGTTATCCCATGATTTATATATCATAAGATAAGTATAGGGGAGATGAGAAAACATACCCCATCATTAGAAATCAAAAAAAAATCACACAAAATTGAGTGGATTCTTGAATAGAAGTGAGAGAGAGAATCCCTTACCTTATGCTTGAAGGTGTTATTGAATTGTTATTAAAGACATAAATAAACAAATTAGGATTATTAATTCATAATCAAAAACCTATTTTATATGTAATTGATATGGTATAACCTTATTAAGTTCATTAATGGACTCTTTGATGGGTTTAAGATATTAAATCTTATAGTTTTGGAAGCATTTTCTTACTTGGTTTCATGATTTGTTTACTTGTATTCATGAATGGAAGTCGATTTGAAATATGGTTAAACATCCAGAATTTTTAATATACATTATTCGTGACACTAAAAAGATATAAATTATTTTATAATGATTCTGTTTATATACCATGAGGGTGACTCATTCGATGAGTTAAAAATAAATGCTTGAATTTGGCTTGGCAGTTTTGTGCTCAATAAACTTGTTTTGTATTATTATTCCATATTATGAATTTATAAAGATTAAAGAATGTTAATAAACATAAGACACATATATTATGACCTGTTTGAACCATATATTTGGTTACATGACCAGACTTGAAAGAATTGATGAAAATTGAAATTACATCGTCCACGATGTTGGTAATTCGACATATCACGGACAATGTTTTTATTTCTTGAATAAGTGGGAGAGGAGAAGAATAATGATGAAGAATCTTCCATAAATATTAGATCATCTAGAAAATACAATATTCTGAAGAATAAATTCCTCTTGTTTAAGATGAGGTGAGGAAAGAATAAGAAAAGAAAGGAATCTTAAAATGAATGTAAACATGATAAATTTCTGACGAAAATTTGGGAGCCTAACGACGTCTCTAAAAATTTCATAAAAATAGTTTGATGAGAGGAATGGAATGTATCATCATTCACATATAATATGGACAGTAATGGGGAATATTTAATAAAATATCCCCACACAAGCCAAAGGTAAATGAAGAGAATAACATAAAATGAAAGAAAAGAATGAAAATAAAAGTGGTTGTTTACCTCTTGATCTTTTATCCTTGAGAACCTTATTAAGGGCTTTGGTTTTGATCTTTTGGTGATACCAAAGCTTTCGGGACGTGGAGGAGGAGGTTGGGAAGGTATTTGGATAGAATTTGGAGATGGAACAAGGCTTCAAAGGATTGAATGGAATGGGGTGAGAGGGGGTTTTTATAGTGGAGGAGGGAGAGGATTTCTTAATATAAAACTCATTAATTTATTATTTCTCCTCCAGACAAGGAATTGTGAGTATTCTATAACCATTAATAGTAAATGGGTCATTTGAATTCGAACCAAGTGGGCTTCCATCAGTAGAGCATTATTGAAGACTCAATTAATCCATTATTTAGCATTTATTGTAAATTATCAGATTCTAATATTCATCAAAAATTCAAATATTTCAGAAAAACCTCAAAAATTCACCCTAACCATTTTTCGACATGTAGAATCCAAAAATGAAGTCCATTTCTCAAAAATAATTTTCTAAATATGATTATTTTAATATTTAATTAAAATAATAATTTATTATCAAAACCAGTTCTAAAACATTCATTAACTCACTCTAAAATATAGGTATATCATAATTCCAACATGAATATTATTTTTATACCACAATAGGGTAGGTTACTACTAATTCAGCTATATCACTATTCATAACGGTAAGTTACTATACATTAGGGTAGGTTACTATTCACTGAAAATTATTTTTGTTTTATTAGACTCCAAATAAACATTTTTAACACAACCGTGTATGCCAGATTTTTAAAGAAACGATTCTGAATCATACATGCCTCTTGGTTAAGATGAGGTTAGTAATGAATAAAAAAAGAAAGGAATCTTAAAATGGATGAAAACTTGATAAATTTCTCATGAAAATTCGGCAGCCTAACGACGTCTCTTAAAATTTTCTAAAAATAGTTTGATGATAGGAATGGAATATCTCATTATTCATAAATAATATGGACAGTAAGGGTAAATATTTAATAAAATATCCCAACCCAAGCAAAAGGGAACGGAAGAGAATAACATAAAATGAAAGAAAAGAATGAAAATAAAAGAGGTTGTTTACCTCTTGATCTCTTCTCATTGACATCCTTCTTAAGGGCTTTGGTTTTGGTCTTTTGGTGAGACCAATGATTGATGTACATGGGGGAGGATGTTGGGAAGGTATTTGGATAGAATTTGGAGAAGTCACAAGTGTTGAGAGGAGTGAATGGAAGGGTGTGAGAGGGTGTTTTATAGTGGAGGAGAGAGGTGATTTCATAATATAAAACTCATTAATTTATTATTTCTCCTCAAGACAAGGAATAGTGAGTATTCCATGACCAATAATATTAAATGGGTCATGTGAATTCTATCCAAGTTGTCTTACATCAGCAGAGCATCGTCGATTATTCAATTAATCAATTATATAGCATTTATTGTAAATTATCGGATTCTACTATTCATCAAAAAACCAAGTATTTCAGAAAAATCTCAAAAATTCACCCTAAATTTTTTTCGACATGTAGAATCCAAAAATAAATTCCATTTTATAAAAATAATTTTCTAAATATGATTATTTTAAAATTTATTTAATATAATAATTTATTATCAAAACTGGTTTTAAAACATTAATTAAGTCATTCTAAAATATATGTATATCATACTTCCAACATGAATATTATTTTTATACCCCAATAGGGTAGGTTTCTATTCATTAGGGTATATCACTATTCAAAAGGGTATGTTACTATTCATTAGGGTAGGTTACTATTCACCAAAAATTATTTTTGTTTTATTAGACTCCAGAAATGAAAGTGAAGTGAGAAACCCCTTACAAACATTTCGGCATGGTAACGAATGTTCTTGTGAGGGATTAATGAGAGATAAAAGGTTATCCCATGATTTATGTATCATAATGGAAGTATATGGGAGATGAGAAAATATACTCCATCATTATAAATTAAAAAAATCACACAAAATAGAGTGGATTCTTGAATAAAAGTGAGAGGGAGAATCCCTTACCTTATGCTTAAAGGTGTTCTTGACTTGTTGTTAAAGACCTAAATAAACAAATTAGGATTATTAATTCATAAATCCAAAACCTGTTTTATATTTAATTTATATGGTATAACCTTATTAAGTTCGTTAATGGCCTCTTTGATGGGTTCAAGAGATTAAATATTAATTTTTTTGAAGCATTTTCTTACTTGGTTTCATGATTTGTTTACTTGTATTCATGAATGGAAGTTGGTTCGAAATATGGTTAAATATCTAGAATTCTTAATATTCATTATTAGTGACATTAAAGTGATATAAATGATCTTATAATTATTGTGGTTATATACCATGAGGGTGACTCATTCGATGAGTTAAAAATAAACGCTTGAATTTGGCTTGGCAGTTTTGTGCTCAATAAACTTGTTTTGTATTATTATTCCATATTATGAATGTATAAAGATTCCAGAATGTTAATAAAACTAAAACACATATTTTATGACCTGGTTCAACCATATATTTGGTTTCATGAACAAAATTGAAATAATTAATGGAAATTTAGATTACATCGTCCACGATGTCGGTAATTCGACAAATCACGGACAATATTTTTATTCCTTAAATAAGTGGGAGAGGAGAAGAATAATGATGAAGAATATTCCATACAAATTAGAACATCCAGAAAATACAATATTATGGAGCATAAAATCCTCTTGGTTAAGATGAGGTGAGTAAATAAGAAGAAAATAAAGGAATCTGAAAATGAATGAAAACTTGATAAATTTCTCAAGAAAATTCGGCAGCCTAACAACGTCTCCTAAAATTTCATAAAAATGGTTTGATGAGAGGAATGGAATATCTCATCATTCATACATAATATGGACAGTAATGGGAAATATTTAATGAAATACCCCAACACAAGACAATGGGAAAGGAAGATAATAACATAAAATGAAAGAAAAGAATGAAAATAAAAGAGGTTGTTTACATCTTGATCTCTTCTCCTTGAGATCCTTATTAAGGGCTTTGGTTTTGGTCTTTTTGTGATACCAAAACTTTATAGACGTTGGGGATGTGGTTGGGAAGTTATTTGGACAGAATTTGGAGAAGACACAAGGCTTGAGAGAAGTGAATGGAAGGGGGTGAGAGGGGGTTTTTATAGTGGAGGAGAGAGGGGATTTCCTAATAAAAAACACATTAATTTATTATTTCTCATAAAGACAAGGAATAGTGAGTATTCCATGACCATTAATAGTATATGGGTTATGTGAATTCGAACCAAGTGGGCTTACATCAGTAGAGCATCATTGATGACTCAATCAATCCATTATTTAGCATTTATTATAAATTATCAGATTCTACTATTCATAAAAAATTCAAGTATTTCAGAAAAATCTAAAAAATTCACCCTAACCATTTTTTGACATGTAGAATAAAAAAATTAAGTCCATTTTTTAAAAATAATTTTCTAAATATGAATATTTGAATATTTAATTAAAATAATAATTTATTATCAAAACCAGATTTAAAACATTTATTAACTCCTTCTAAATTATAGTTATATCGTACTTCTAACATGAATATTATTTTTATACCACAATAGGGTAGGTTACTATTCATTAAGGTATATGACTATTCATAAGCGTAAGTTACTATTCATTAGGGTAAGTTACTATTCACAAAAAATTATTTTTGTTTTATTAGATTCCAAAAAAACATCTTGAACATAACCGTGTATGCCAACTGTAATGCCCCAACACCACTAGGCTGGAGCCGGTGCATTACTTGTGATATTGGCATGGTTTGAAGGAATGAAAATCCCAAAGGAACAATCATTTTAGTAGTCTTGAAGAAACTAGATACATAGATTTAACATAAATTACATTGGATAAGGTTATAAGATACAATACATAACAAAAAAACTCAAAACTGCATCCACATGAACTCAAGAGAAGACCTCCTCTTTATCACTTGTCGAAGGTAGCCAATGAAAGGGGTGAGCTCAAACACTCAGTAAGGGTTAAAAATAGAGGAAGAATGAGTACAATAATAAGTGAATCACAATCAATATGACATAATCAATAAGGCATAGTGAATAAATGAATAACTAATGCAAATAATAAACTGAGAATGAAACTACATCCATAGATTTTGTCAAAGTGAAAACCTCATGGATAATAATAATAACTGATAATGAACAAAGAGAATTCTTATTAATTGGATGTCATGTATCTGGAACAAGAACCATAATACATAAAAACGATTTAGCGCTATGGGTAGAAACCCGTCTGATTTTTGGAAACAAACTCGAAGGGTCTCTCGCCAAACTATTTTGTCTCATGAGACGTACCGATGCATCGAGGGGCTGTAGTGGGCCCCACCCACCTCTACATCCAAATCATTTTTTATACAATGATTCAATACAAGAGCAATATGCCTTTTCAATATCCGTATAGAGTATAGAATACAGATTCATCAATAACATCCCAAATATACACCGTATGTGAAATGGTATACGCTTTAGACAATAAATATATCCATGATATGAGATTATGGATATTTAATAGAAATATAATTTCAAACAGAAAGTGATCTCAAATGTCTTGTAGGTACACCACATAAGTATTATTCAGTGCACAATACAAAGTTGTCACAACAAAGGGGATATTCTTGAACAAAAGTGAGAGAGAGGATCCCTTACCACTATGTAATCAGTCGAATCAAATGACCAGAACTTAATGAACATCAATTTAATCCTTCAATAACATTGATATAAAGATAATAATGTTATTATATATCAAATGTAAGTACACATATACCTAATATAAATAATAATTGGTGAACAATGGAAATCTCACAGAAATGAAAGTGAAGTGAAAAACCCCTTACAAACATCTCGGCATGGTAACGAGTGTTCTAGTGAGGACTTAATGATAGATAAAACGTTATATAATGATTTATATATAATAAGGAAAGTGTAAGGGAGATGAGAAAACATACCCCATCATTATAAATTAAAAATAATCACACAAATAGAGTGGATTCTTGAATAAAAGTGAGAGAGAGAATCCCTTACTTTATGCTTGAAGGTGTTCTTGACTTGTTATTAAAACCTGAATAAACAAATTAGGATTATTAATTCATAAATCCAGAACCTATTTTATATTTAATTGATATGGTATAACCTTATCAGGTTCATTAATGGCATCTTTTATGGGTTTAATAGATTAAATCTTATTGTTTTGGAAGCATTTTTTTACTTGGTTTCATGATTTGTTTACTTGTATTCATGAATGGAGTTGGTTTAAAATATGGGTAAACGTCCAGAATTGCTAATATAAATTATTAGTGAAATTAAATAGATATAAATGATATTATAATGATTCTGGTTATATACCATGAGGGTGACTCGTTCGATGAGTTAAAAATAAACACTTGAATTTGGCTTGGCAGTTTTGTGCTCAATAAACATGTTTTGTATTATTATTCCATTTTATGAACTTATAAATATTCCAGAATGTTAATAAAAATAAAAAAAATTATGACCTGGTTCAACTATATATTTGGTTTCATGAGAAGACTTGAAAGAATTAATGGAAATTGAAATTACATCGTCCACGATGTCGGTAATTCGACAGATCACGTACAAGGTTTGTATTCCTTAAATAAGTGGGATAGGAGAAGAATAATTATGAATAATATTCTATATTCATTAGATCATCCAGAAAATAAATGATTCTGGATCATAGGTATATCATACTTTCAACATGAATATTATTTTTATACCACACTAGTGTAGGTTACTATTCATTAGGGTATATCACTATTCATAAGGGTAAGTTACTAATCATTAGGATAGTTTACTATTCAAAAATAATTATTTTTGTTTTATTAGACTCCAAAAAAACATCTTGAACACAATCGTGTATGCCTGATTTTGAAAATTCAAATCACAGAGCTAGAAAATTTAAGTTTAGTGGCTAAGTTACGGCTACCTCCTATAATTAACCATGTTTTGTTCCATAGGGGCTCAGTGATTCATGAAATATATGCTACCTAATGAATAGAGTGTATTTAAGAGAAACATACCTATGTTGGGTCGTTTTATGCGGCAGAAGCCGCCATCTTTCAGTGGGACTACTAATCCATTGGAAGCTGAACAGTGGATAAAGTCACTTGAGAAGATATTCATGGAATTAAGATGCCATGAGAATGAGAAGGTGGTACTGGTGGTATATTGTCTCAAGGGTGACGCTGACCAATGGTGGTCCCTGATTCAGAACACCATTGAGGAAGAAGAAATAGATGATATGGAGTGGAGGACTTATAAAGAAATATTTTTGAGAAATATTTCCCTCGTGAGCAATGAACTGAAGTGAAGCAAAAATTCCTTATCTTGAAACAAAGGGAAGAGGACAGTGTTGCAGAGTATAAGGCTACTTTTACAAGGCTGTCTAGGTATGCCGTAGATTATGTACGTGACTCGGCAGACAATATTGATCATTTCTTTGAAGGTCTTAAGCCATATATCTAGAGGGCACTGGCTTCTCAAACATTTTCATCATATGATGGAATTGTATCAAGTGCCATCAAAATAGAGTGGGAATTTTCTAGCTCAAATCTTTTCAAAGGAAACCAAAATAAGAAGTGGTACTCGGATAACAAAGTAAAAGGAGAAGAACCAAAGAAGAGCAAGGTAACAAATATTTTCCCATTATGCGAGAACTGTGGAATGAATCATCTCAGGAAATGCATGAAAGGCAAGGGAGTCTTCTATAACTGCGGAGAAAGGGTCATTGATCTGATGAATGCAAGGGGAAGAAAAACTTCATTGATGGTCAATGCTAAAACTGTAGAGAGATGGGACACTATGTAAATGAGTGTCCTAAATGCCAAGGAAACTTGACTCAGAAAAGGCCAAGAGTTCAAGGGAGAGCTTATGCGATTACAACTGCATAGGTCAAATTCCCTAATGATGTGGTGGCAGGTACTTTAATTGTTTTCTAAAACATAGCCAACACTTTATTTGATTCTGGATAATCGCATTCATTTATATCTTCTAAGTTTTCCAACAAAATTAGATATGTTCAATTTGACTTAATAAAGGAGTTGTCAGTCAAAACTCCTGGGGGATGTATCCTTGAAACAAAGTTATGTTGACTATTCCCCCTCCAATCACCAAATCGTGCTATAGTTGCTAACCTTGTCATCGTACCAATGACTTAATTTGATATAATTATCAGCATGTATTTTCTATCAAATTATGATGCGAAGTTTTATTGTAAGAATAAGGAAGTTACCATTTTTGAAAATGGTGTATAATCCCTTCTCTTTAGGGAAGAAACATCACCACCTGATTCTTATCGAGAACCCCCCTGAGTAGCCCTACTGAATGAAAAACATGGAGAGGAAGATAAACCAACATCTATGGGAGAGGAAATAACTATTCAAATTAATGATGTGCACATAGTGCAATAGTACATTGATGTATTTCCAGAGGATTTACCTGGACATCGTCCAGAGTGGGAAGTTGAGTTCTCTATTGATTTAATTCCTGATGCAAGACCTATATCAAAGACCCCATATAGAATGGCCACTGTGGAGTTAGTGGAGCTTAAAAAACAACTAGAAGAGTTGAGTGAAAAAGGATTTATTCGATATAGTGTTTCTCCATGGGGATCCCTGGTCTTGTTTGTAAAGAAGAAAGATGGATCCATGAGGCTTTGTATTGATTACTGGGAAATCAATGCTATTACAATATAGAATAAGTATCCTCTACCCTGGATTGATGATTTATTTGACCAAATTCATGGGGCTCAATACTTTTTGAAGATTTACCTTCAATCCGGATATCACCAACTATGTGTGAGGAAAGAAGATATTCCGAAGACAGAATTTCGAACAAGGTATGGGCATTACGAGTTTAAAGTGTTGCCTTTTGGACTGACGAAAGCACCCTCTTTTTTCATGGATTTAATGAATAGAGTCTTCAAGGAATATCTTGATAAATTTGGTGTGGTATTCATCTATGATATCCTGGTATACTCAAAAATCTATGAAGACCATGAGGATCATTTGCGAACTGTTCTAAAAACTCTGAGATGAAATCAATTATATGGGAAGTTTAGCAAGTTCGAATTCTAGCTTCAGTCAGTTTCATTTCTAGGCCATATTGTCTCTAAGGATAGAATCCTAGTTTATCTGGAAAAGACAATGGAAATCCAAGAATGGCTCATTCCAACAAACATAACTGAGGTACGCAGTTTTATTGGCTTAGCATGTTACTAACACCGTTTCGTTCAGAATTTCTCCCGACTGGCTAACCCACTAACCAAGCTCACACGAAAAGGAGTTAAGTTTGTGTGGACAAAAGAGTGTGCAGAATGCTTTGAATAATTGAAAATAAGTTTGGTCAATTCTCCCATTTTGTCTCAAAAAGAATCACCCACATCTTTTTGGTGGGATTTATACATAAACAATTTGAGGAGGAAATTTCCAAAGGAGGGAATAATTTAGCACCCCAAACATTTTATGGTATTTTACACTTAAATACACAATATTTATTAGGTAGCATATATTTCATGAATCACTAAGTCCCTATGGATCAAAACATGGTTACTTATTAGAGATAGCCATAGCTTTTCCACTAAACTTAAATTTACCAGCTCTGTGATTTGAATTTTAAAAATCTGGCATACACGGTTGTGTTCAAGATGTTTTTTTGGAGTCTAATAAAACAAAAATAATTTTTGGTGAATAGTAACCTACCCTAATGAATAGGAACTTACCCTTATGAATATTTATATACCCTAATGAATAGTAACCTACCCTATTGTGGTATAAAAATAATATTCATGTTAGAAGTACAATATACCAATATTTTAGAATGAGTTAATGAATGTTTTAAAACTGGTTTTGATAGTAAATTATTATTTTAATTTAATATTAAAATAACCATATTTAGAAAATTATTTTTGTAAAATGGACTTCATTTTTGGATTCTACATGTCAAAAAATGATTAGGGTGAATTTTTTAGATTTTTCTGAAATACTTGAATTTTTTATGAATAATAGAATCTGATAACTTACAATAAATACTAAATAAAGGATTAATTGAGTCATCGATGATACTCTTCTGATGTAAGCCCACTTGGTTCGAATTCAAATGAACCATTTACTATTCTAGGTTATGAAAATTCAAAATTCCTTGTCTTGAGGATAAATAATAAATTAATGAGTTTTATGTTAAGAAATCCCCTCTCTCCTCCACTATAAAAACCCCCTCTCACCCCCTTACATTAACTTCTCTCAAGACTTGTGCCTTCTCCAAATTCTATCCAAATACCTTCCCAACCTTCTCTCCCACTTCCAGCATGTGTTGGTCTCACCAAAAGACCAAAATCAAATCCCTTAAGAAGGATCTCAAGGAGAAGAGATCAAGAGGTAAACAACCTCTTTTATTTTCATTCTTTTCTTTCATTTTATGTTATTCTCTTCCTTTTTAGTTGGCTTGTGTTGGGATACTTCATTAAATATTCCCCCTTACTGTACATATTATTTATTAATGATGAGATATTTCATTCCTCTCATCAAACTATTTTTATGAAATTTTAAGAGACGTCGTTAGGCTGCCGAATTTTCGTGAGAAATTTATCATGTTTTCATTCATTGTAAGATTCCTTTATTTTCTTCTTCTTTCCTCACCTCATCTTAACCAAGAGGCATGTATGCTCTAGAATCTTGTATTTTCTGGTTTTTCTAATGTTTGTGGATGATTATTCATAATTAATCTTCTCCTATCTCACTTATTTAATGAATAAAATCATTGTCCGTGATGTGTCGAATTACCGACATCATGGACAATGTAATTTCAATTTCCATTAATTGTTTCAAGTATGGTCATGAAACCAAATATATGGTTGAACCAGGTAATAATTTATGTGTTTTGTTTTTATTAACATTCTGTAATCTTTATACATTCATAATATGGAATAATAATACAAAACAAGTATATTAAGCGCAAAACTGCCAAGCCAAATTCAAGCGTTTATTTTTAACTCATCGAATGAGTCACCCTCATGGTATATAACCAGAATCATTATAAGATCATTTATATATCTTTAATGTAACTAATAATTTATATTAACAATTCTTGATGTTTAACCATATTTCAAACAAACTTCCATTGATGAATACAAGTAAACAAATCTTGAAACCAAGTAAGAAAATACTTCCAAAACAATAAGATTTAATATCCTAAACTCATCAAAGAGGCCATTAATGAACTTAATAAGGTTATACCATATCAATTGCATATAAAATAGGTTCTGGATTTATGAATTAATAATCCTAATTTGTTTATTCAGGTCTTTAATAACAAGTCGATAACACCTTCAGGCATAAGGTAAGGGATTCTATCTCTCACTTTTATTCAAGAATCCACTCTATTTTGTGTGATTTTGTTTTTAATTTCTAATGATGGGGTATGTTTTCTCATCTCCCCTATACTTCCCTTATGATATATAAATCATGGAATATCCTTTTATCTCTCATTAATCCCTCGCAAGAACACTCTTTACCATGCAGAAATGTTTGTAAGGGGTTTCTCACTTCACTATCATTTCTGTGAGATTTCCATTGTTCGCCAATTATTCCTTATATTTGGTATATGTGTACTTCCATTTGATATATAATAACATGATTCTCTTTATATTCCTTTTATTCAATGATTTACTTGATGTTAATTAAGTGCTCTTCATTTGATTCCACTGATTACATTGTGGTAAGGGATCCTCTCTCCCACTTTTGTTCAAGAATATCCCCATTGTTGTGACAACATTGTATTATGCACCTAATAATATTCTAGTCGTTTGATTCGACTGATTACATTGTGGTAAGGGATCCTCTCTCTCATTTTTGTTCAATAATATCCCCTTTGTTGTGACAACTTTGTATTGGGCACCTAATAATCCTTATGTGGTGTACCTACTGCCCATTTGAGATCACTTTCCATTTGAAATTACATTTCTATTAAATATCCATAGTCTCATGTCATGGATATGTTTATTGTCTAAACCGTATACCATTTCACATACGGTGTATATTTGGGATGTTAACCAAGAGGCATGTATGCCCAGAATCTTGAATTTTCTGGATGTTCTAATGTTTATGGAAGATTCTTTATCATTATTCTTCTCCTCTCCCACTTATTTAAGGAATAAAAACATTGTTCGTGATGTGTTGAATTACTGACATCCTGGACGATGTAATATCAATTTCCATTAATTCTTTCGAGTCTTGTCATGAAACCAAATATATGGTTGAACCGGGTCATAATATATGTGTTTTATTTTGATTAACATTCTAGAATCTTTATACGTTCATAATATGGAATAATAATACAAAACAAGTTTATTGAGCACAAAACTGTGAAGCCAAATTCAAGCATTTATTTTTAACTCATCGAATGAGTCACCCTCATGGTATATAACCAGAATTATTATAGGATCATTTATATCTCTTTCATGTCACTAATAATGTATATTAACAATTCTAGATGTTTAACCATATTTCAAACCAACTTCCATTCATGAATACAAGTAAACAAATCATGAAACCAAGTAATAAAATGCATCCAAAACAATAAGATTTAATCTATTAAACCCATCAAAGAGGCCATTAATGAACTTAATAAGGTTATACCATATCAATTACATATAAAACAGGTTCTGGATTTATGAATTAATAATCCTAATTTGTTTATTCAGGTCTTTAATAACAAGTCAAGAACACCTTCAAGCATAAGGTAAGGGATTCTCTCTTACACTTTTATTCAAGAATCCACTCTATTTTGTGTGATTTTTCTTAATTTCTAATGATGGGGTATGTTTTCTCATCTCCCTTATACTGCCCTTATGATATATAAATCATGGTATAACCTTTTATCTCCCATTAATCTCTCTCAAAAACACGCGTTACCTTGCTAAAATGTTTGTAAGGGGCTTCTCACTTCACTTTCATTTCTATGAGATTTAATCATATGTATTTAACCATTTATAAAATTATTTTATACTTTCCTTTAAGTAAATATAATATTACATATTTATGTATTATCAAAATAAATAATTCTAATAAAATTGTTGTTTTAATTTTTAAATTCTATGTATATAGAAATAAACTTATTAATAATAAACACATTTTAATTTGTGTCAAATTAATTCAAATGTTATTAAATAAATAAAAATTATATTATGATTTATGAATTATAAATATGTATTTTATTATAAATGTATATACTTATATATAATTGGTTTTATTTTTTTATATATAAAATATATGTGTTTTTTATAAGTTTAAATTAAGATTCATTTATTTATATTGTGATAAATGTTAAACCTTAATTTTTTAAAGTATTTATTAAATAAAACCAACTTTTTTACTTTTTATAAATGATACAATTATGATAATAATATAATAATAATATTAAAAATACTATAATAAAATAGCTTGAAGGTCTAAAAAAACAAAAGAGGAATCTCGTGGGGTTAGCGCCGACCTCGAGAAGTGAAACAAAAAAAATATAATAAAAATAAAATTAAGAAACCCCATGCGGGGTTTGAGATCCGAAAACGAAGGGGGGGACCGCCTCAGAACAGGAAGGTGTCGCACACGAGGCATGTAGGTCCAGGACGCCGCGGGGGTTCGTGCAGGGAAAGGTGCGAGCCGCCGGGAGCTTGTAGAGTAGTTCGTGCGTCATGGGCCGAGGTCGAGTCACCAGGGAAGAGTCACAATAGGGGGACGGAGGCCGTGCGGTGAGGCCGAGCATCAGGGGTTGTGTGTGTCGTGAGGCGAAGCTGGAGCCATGGGCTTTCGAGGGTCCAAGCTGTGATTAGGGTTTCATGTGCGACAAGGAAGGAGATTGATGCCAGTATTTATGGTCTTCAGTCTAGGTAGGAGTGTTGTCTTCATCCTATTCTCAATTACCATGTCTGGGTAGGTTCTATTTTGTAGTTTTATTTTTTTTGGTGTATCCGAATCTTGTTGATATCCGGTTATCGGTTACTTTTGTGTCAATTATATTTATGTCTTGTTTTGTCTCTACCCAAACTCAGAGGTTTGTTTGCACCTCATTAAGTCAAGAAGTACGGTCCTATGGTGTTGGATCCAAGACCTGTTGTTCTTTTTAAAATCCCCTCCCATTCAAATGACCCCTACGAGTCTTCCTTCGAGCACACCAAGTTCTCCAGCAACCTCCTGTCAGACAAAACCCTCCACCTCAAGTTAATGTAATGGGATATTTTCACTTTTTTATATATAATATACACACACTTTGTGTAATCGGGTATTCTATATATATATATATATTAGTACTGGAAACATTACTATTCCTCTTTTAAAACTGAGTTTCTGGGTTAGAAATGGTATTCTTTAAATTTAGTAACAGCTTAGTTTTCAATTTACTAATCCCCTATATATATATATATATATTATTTATATACAGTTTTAAGCATATATATATATATATATATATATCACCCTTATTTATGTAATTCCGGAAATAATTAACAAGTTTCGCAAAGAATGATACATATATATATATATATGGGTTTTTTTAATATGTCGTAATCCTGGAAAACCACTTTTTAACATATACTTTGTATATGAAGTTGTTTATATATGTTAGTATGTAGTTAAAAACAAGTCCACTTATAGTTTTTAAAATATTATTTACAAATCTTACATAACGCTCTAGATGCAAATTATATTTTGGGTTCAATTAGAAATGTTCTTTTTTATGAAAAATCCAATATATACTTATCTACATATTCGGGTATGTACATGTATACCCTAGGATCAATATATACATAATTGTATATTCAGATATATATATATATGTATACATTTACATGTGGTTCAAATCCAAACTAATCTATATATTCAAAGGTTGAAAGTTGTGTTTACAATGATGCTAGGGTTTATTTTTATTTTTTTTACTAAATCATAACCAAATATACACTTTCACATATTCGGATTTACATGAGTAATTAATTAAAAATATGATTATTATTCTTTTTAAAAGGATAAATACCACTCTTTAATTAATGGATTGGATGTGAAATATGGTTTGGATTCAATAGGATTTATACATGGAAAGAAAAACCCTAAATTTTATACATGTAAATGCATCTGGTAGTATATGCTATAAACCTAACATGTTTTGGTTTACAATCAAGTAGAGTTAATAAATAAAAATATTTTGGGTAACATTTATTACACATAAGAAGTAGTTAAACCCTATTTTGTTATGAAGATTTAAATACATAAACCTTGTGTATACACGGTATTATTTCTATATAGCTTTCAAAACCGTAATTTATAGTATTAAATATTAGAATTAGTTAATGGTTTGATGAAATTAATGTTTTATGGGTTGCTAGTAAATGTTAATTTGGTTTTTGCTAAACTAATATGCACTTATGTGTATGGGTATACAATAATATGTTTAACATGTCAGGTTTATTTTAATTAAAGAAGTTTTAATAATATTATCCACGTATTAATTAGAAGAATATATTTCTTCCTAACCCAAAATATATTAGAGAATAATGGATTTTTAAAATCATGATTATGTTACATATCATGTTGTGCTCATATATAGTCTTATTACTTAATGAACCCCCTGCAGATATGGTCATTGGTTAATCAAGTTGTGATTTGGTCTAAATGCATTCTCACTAGAACTTTTATCAGCATGTAAGTAATTAAATGTGCATGAAGTAGGGACTTTAAAATAGGAAGTTATCATTTCATGTGGCAATCCCCATTCATTCATAATTTTATTTACTTTTATTATTATTACATGTTGAAAAGATGTTTCACTTATCCATGCTTGCCTTGGGAAATGGTTATCATCGAACTTTATATTTTTATTGTCATATAATGTATTTCAACTGTAAAATTACAATAGTTTCATTATCCATTTTATTTATGGTTATATTCGATAATTCATGCATATGAAAAATAATGAGAAATGAAATTAAATTACCCAAAGTAGTAGGGACACCTTGGGTAATATCTAATTAAATTAAATTAAATAAATCAAAGTGGTAAGTGAACTTTGATTTATGAGGTATGAGGAATGAATTGGACTTAATATGTGATGGGTGGGGCCCGCTATAGCCCCTCGATGCATCGGTAGGTCTCATGAGACAAAATAGTGTCACGGCCCAAGGCCTGACAATAGTTACGGTTTAGGTGAAATTCCTGGACATGAACTGTTCAGGTGAAATTTATGGACATAGATGGTTCAGGTGAAATTCCTGGATAGATGATTATGCTCTTGGCATGAGGCCTTGACATAGTTCGGCATACGAATTTTCTTCATTATGACTATGTAATTTAATAATAATATTAAAAATATTATAATAAAATAAATTGAAGGTTTAAAAAAACAAAAGAGGAATCCCGTGAGGTTAGCTCCGACCTGGAGGAGTGAAATAAAAAAAATATAATAAAAATAAAATAAAGAAACCCCATGTGGGGTTTGAGATCTGAAAACGAAGGGGGGACCGCCTCAGAACATGGGGGTGTCGCGTGTGAGGCATTCCGGTCTGGGACGCCATGGGGGTTCGACCAGGGAAAGGTGCGAGCCACCGAGAGCTTGCCGAGCAGTCCGTGCGCCGTGGGCCGAGGTCGAGGTGCCAGGGGAGAGTCGTGGCAGGGGGACAGAGGCCGCGCGGCAAGGCCAAGCGTCAGGGGTTCTGCGCATCGCGAGGCGAAGCCGGAGCCATCGGCTTTCGAGGGTCCGAGCTGCGGTTAGGGTTTCATGTGCGGAGAGGAAGGAGATCGATGCCAGTGTTTACAATCTTCAGTCTACATAGGAGTGTTTTCTTCATCCTATTCTCAATTACCAGGTCTAGGTAGGGTCTGTTTTGTAGTTTTTTTGGTGAATCCGAATCTTGATGAGATCCGGTTATCAGGGACTTTTGTGTCAATTTTATTTATGTCGCGTTTTGTCTCTACCCAAACTCATAGGTTTGTTTTCACCACATTATGTCAAGAATTAGGGTCCTCTGGTGTTGGATCTGAGACTTTTTGTTATTTTTAAAATCCCCTCCCATGAAAATGAACCCTACGGGTCTTCCTCCGAGCACCCCAAGTTCTCCAGCAACCTCTTGTCAGTCCGAACCCTCCTCCTCAAGTTAATGTAAGGGTATATTTCCACTTTTTTTATATAATATACACACACTTTGTATAATTGGTTATACTATATATATATATATATATATTTCAGTACTGGAAACATTCCTCTTCCTCTTTTAAAACTCGGTTTCTGGGTTAGAAATTCAATTCTTTAAATGGAGTAAGGGCTTAGTTTTCAATTTACTAATCCACTGTATATATATATAAATATATATTTTCTGTATATACATTTTTAAGTCTATATATATATATATCACCCTTCTTTGTGTAATTCTAGAAATAATTAACAAGTTTCGCAAAGAATGTTACATATATATATATATATATGTGTGTGTGTGTGTGTTGTTTTGAATATGTCGTAATCCTGAAAAACTACTGTTTAATATATACTTTGAATATGTAGTTGTTTATATATGTATGTATGTAGTTCAAAACAAGTCCGTTTATAGTTTTTAAAAGATTATTTATAAATCTTACATAATGGTCTCGATGCGAATTATATTTTGGGTTCAATTAGAAATGTTCTTTCTACACAAAACCCAATATATACTTATCTGCATATTCATGTATGTACATGTATACCCTAGAATCAATCTAAACCAGAATTATAAATTTTAAAGGATGATTTCTAATCTTCAAATAATTTTTTAGTTGCGAATTAAGTTTCGGATGAAATTAGATTTGTACTTCTTATAGAACCCAATAAATACTTAAGTGTATATTCATATATATATATATAAATACATTTACATGTGGTTCAAATCCAAACTAATCTATATATTCAAAGGATGAAATTTTTGTTTACAATTATGCTAGGTTTTATTTTTAATTGTTTTACTAAATTAAAACCAAATATACACTTTCACATATTCGGATATTCATGAGTAATTAATTAAAAATATGATTATTATTCTTTTTAATAGGATGAATACCACACTTTAATTAATGTATTAGATGTGAAATATGTTTTGGATTCAATCAGATTTATTCTTGGAATGCAAAACCCTAAATTTTATACATGTAAATGCATCTAGTAGTATATTCTATAAACCTAACATGTTTTTGTATACAATCAAGTAAAGTTAATGAATAAAAATGTTTTGGGTAACATTTACTACACGTAAGAAGTAGTTAAACCCAATTTGGTTATGAAGATTTAAATACATAAACCTTTTTTATACACAATATAATTTCTATATAGCTTCTGAAACCCTAATTTCTAGTATTAGATATTATAATTAGTTAATCTTTTGATGCAATTAATGTTTGAAGGGTTTCTAGTAAATGTTAATTTCGTGTTTGCTAAACTAATATGAACTTATGTGT
Organism: Viscum album; assembly: GCA_963277665.1. Classification (NCBI taxonomy): domain Eukaryota; kingdom Viridiplantae; phylum Streptophyta; class Magnoliopsida; order Santalales; family Viscaceae; genus Viscum; species Viscum album. The sequence continues at coordinate 296,075,704 of OY728139.1, forward strand.
ATGGGTATACAATAATACGTTTAACATGTCAGGTTTATTTTAATTAAAGAAGTTTTAATAATATTATCCACGTATTAATTAAAAGAATATATTATGACATAACCCAAAATATTTTAGAGAATAATGGATTTTTAAAATCATGATTATGTTACATATCATGTTGTGCTCATATATAGTCTTATTACTTAATGAACCCCCTGTAGATATTGTCATTGGTTAATCAAGTTGTGATTTGTTCTAAATGCATGATCACTAGAACTTTTATTTGTATGCGCATAATTAAATGTGCATGAAATAGGGACTTTAAACTAGGAAGTTATCATTTCATGAGGTAAAACCCATTCATTCATCATTTTATGTACTTTTATTATTATTACATGTGCAAAAGATATTTCACTTATCCATTCGTGCCTTGAGAAATGGTTATCATCAAACTTTATCTGTTCATTGCCATGTCATGTATTTCTACCATAAACGTACAATAGTTTCAATATCCATTTTATTTATGGTTATATTCGATAATTCATGCATATGAAAAATAATGAGAAATGAAATTAAATTACGCAATGTAGTATGGGACACCATGGGTAATATCTAATAAAATTAAATTAAATAAATCAAAGTGGTATGTACACTTTGATTTATGAGGTATGAGGTATGAGGAATGCATTGGACATAATATGTGATGGGTGGGGCCCATTATAGCCCCTCGATGCATCGGTAGGTCTCATGAGACAAAATAGTGTCACGACACAAGGCCTGAAAACAGTTGCGATTCAGGTGGAATTCCTAGACATAAACGGTTCAGGTGAAATTCCTAGACATAGACGGTTCAGGTGAAATTCTTGGACATAGATGATTATGGTCTTCGCCCGAGGCCTTGACATAGTCCAGAATATTCATTTTCCTCATTATGACTATGTAATTTATTTAACCAGAAAAATATTTGATTAGTAGAATATTGGTTAAGGAGCTTATGGATTAAGGATGAGGCCTTAATCAACAGATGTCTTGGCCGAGGCCTCGAGAATATGTTTACAAAATATTCAGAATTATAATCAAGAACCATTACTTATGAGTATGATTTTAAGTGCATATGACATATAATGCATGATCAGTTTTCCTTCCCAGACTATTAAGGAAAATGCTGGCACTGCATTAATTATGTCATCATGTTCATTTAAATAAGTTGTAGTGAGATTAATTATGAGAAACTCTGATAATATTATTGTCTAGTAGTATTGGAACACCTTGCATGATATGTTGTTCTTACATAGTAGTTTTTGTGTACCTCTATGCAAGCATGCTTATTTTGATAGTTCAGTAACTTTTAGTGGTATGTTCAAATACTTGTGGATGTCTTGATCTAAAGGTTTTATAGCTACCTTTGAGGTGTTGTGATGTTTTCTTAAAAGGAATTATTTTATGTATGTGAAAGTATTTCCGAAGGAAGTTTTCATAAACTGTATTTAAGTACATTCAAAACCCTTTACTAAGTATTTCATTGCTCACCCTATGTTTTTGTTTTAAAAATTTTCAGGTATGGGTTTCTACTAAAGAAGTTTTTCAGAAGTAGCTAGTTTCCCAGAACTAGAACCTAAAAATCCTATGTAATAATGGGACATGATGTAATACTTGTAAATTTTTGAAATGTAATTTTGATACATCATGTCTCACTAGCACCGGCTTCGGGCACTCGGGGACCGGGTCCTTACAGTTGGTATCAGAGGATAGGTTCATATAACTCTGGAAAACTAGGTAGTATAAATACATGACTGAGTACCACTAAGTAATTATATTGTAAATTTTAGATGGATGGTCAATAAAACATCTCTTCTCTACCTGATGAGATAAAAGAGGATATTTTAATTACAACATGCACTGTGGACTATCCATCTTTCTTCTACCTGTGAGGATCTTGTCAACACCTGTTGGACTTGTAGAACAGCCCTGAAATCCTTCAATAATTTCTAGGGAATGACCATGTATTCCATCTCATTTCCACTACCTAAATCCCCTGCTATAGGCAAAGGGGGAGATACTACGGACGCCATTTTTAGTGTTTTACTCTGGCGCAAAACTTTTCTGCCAGAGCATGCTTCCTTATATCTTCCCAAGATGGCCACCTCAGGGCAACCTTTATGTTCCAAATATTAAATATTAGTCTACTCAATCGCATCATCCCCCTTGAATATCTCGAGCGTAATGCAGTCCGGCGGGTCATCCGTGAATTTTTCTATTCGGACATTTCCGAGATTTTTACCGCACGGGCCTCCATATGTAAGCCTGTGTGTAGAACACATGAGCAGGGGTTCAAGACATACTGCCCAAGGTGTATCTGGGCTCGTGAAGTAGAAGAGCTAAGTACTAACTTGGGTATCCCATTGACTACGCTAAATCTCCCATTTTGGTGATGCTGATCATTTGGGGGCTTTCTCACCAAAAGACCAAAACCAAATCCCTTAAGAAGGATCTTAAGGAGAAGAGATCAAGATGTAAACAACCTCTTTTTTTCATTCTTTTCTTTCATTTTATGTTATTCTCTTCCTTTACATTTGGCTTGTGTTGGGATATTTCATTAAATATTCCCCCTTACTTTCCATATTATGTATGAATGATGAGATATTCGATTTCTCTCGTCAAACTATTTTTATGAAATTCTAAGAGACGTCGTTAGGCTGCCAAATTTTTGTGAGAAATTTATCAAGTTTTCATTCATTTTAGTATTCCATTATTTTCTTCTTCTTTCCTCACCACATCTTAACCAAGAAGCATTAATGCTCTAGAATCTTGAATTTTCTGGATGTTCTAATGTTTATGGAAGATTCTTCAACATTATTCTTCTCCTCTCCCACTTATTTAACGAATAAAAACATTGTCCGTGGTGTGTCAAATTGCAGACATCATGGACGATGTAATTTCAATTTCCATTAAATCTTTCATGTCTGGTCATGAAACCAAATATATGGTTGAACAAGGTAATAATATATGTGTTTTATTTGTATTAACATTCTGGAATCTTTATACGTTCATAATATGGAATAATAACACAAAACAAGTTTATTGAGCAGAAAACTGCCAAGCCAAATTCAAGCGTTTATTTTTAACACATCAAATGAGTCACCATCATGGTATATAACCAGAATCATTATAAGATCATTTATATCTATTTAATGTAACTAATAATGTATATTAAAAATTCGGGATGTTTAACCATATTTCAAACCAACTTCCATTCATGAATAGAAGTAAACAAATCATGAAACCAAGTAAGAAAATGCTTCCAAAACAATAAGATTTAATCACTTAAACCCATCAAAGAGGCCATTAATGAACATAATAAGGTTATAAAATATCCATTAAATATAAAATAGGTTCTGGATTTATGAATTAATAATCCTAATTTGTTTATTCAGGTCTTTAATAACATGTCAAGAACAACTTCAAGAATAAGTTAAGGGATTCTCTCTCTCAATTTTATTCTAGAATCCACTCTATTTTGTGTGATTTTATTTTTAAATTCTAATGATGGGGTATGTTTTCTCATCTCCTCTATACTGCCCTTATGATATATAAATGATGTGATAACCTTTTATCTCTCATTAATCCCTCGCAAGAACACTCATTACCAAGGAGAAATGTTTGTAAGGGGTTTCTCACTTCACTTTCATTTCTGTGAGATTCCCATTATTCGCCAATTATTCCTTATATTTGGTATATGTTTAATTACATTAGATATATAATAACATGATTCTCTTTACATTCATGTTATTCAGTGATTCACTTTATGTTCATTAAGTTCTGGTCATTTGATTCGACTGATTACATTATGGTAAGGAATCCTCTCTCTCATTTTGTTCAAGAATATCCCCTTTGTTTTGATAACTTTTTATTGTGCACCTAATAATCCTTATGTGGTGTACCAACTGCCCATTTAAGATCAATTTCCCTTTGAAATTATATTTCTATTAAATATCCATAATCTCATGTCATGGATATGTTTATTGTCTAAACCGTATACCATTTCACATACGGTTTATATTTGGGATGTTATTGATGAATCTGTATTCTATACTCTATACGGATATTGAAAAGGAATATTTGTCTTGTATTTAATAATTGTATAAAGAATTCCTTGGATGTAGAGGTGGGTGGGGACCACTACAGCCCCTCGATGCATCGATGGGTCTCATGAGACAAAAAAGTTTCGCGACAGACCCTTCGAGTTTGTTTCCAAAAATCAGACGGGGCTTAGTGATTCATGAAATATATGCTACCTAATGAATATAGTGTAGAAACCCATCTGATTTTTGGAAACAAACTAGAAGAGTTTGTCTCCAAACTATTTTGTCTCATGAGACCTACCGATGCATCGATGGGTTGTAGTGGGCCCCACCCACCTCTACATACAAAGCATTCTTTATACAATGATTCAATAAAAGATAAATATTCCTTTTCAATATCCGTATAGAGTATAGAATACAAATTCATCAATAACATCCCAAATATACACCGTATGTGAAATGGTATACAGTTTAGACAATAAACATATCCATGAAATGAGATTATGGATATTTAATAGAAATATAATTTCAAACGGAATGTGATCTCAAATGGGCAGTAGGTACACCACATATACACGGACAATGTTTTTATTCCTTAAATAAGTGGGAGAGGAGAAGAATAATGATGAAGAATATTCCATAAAATTATAACATCCAGAAAAAAATATATTCTAGAGCATACATGCCTCTTGGTTAAGATGAGGTGAGGAAAGAAGAAGAAAAGAAAGGAATCTTAAAATGAATGAAAACTTGATAAATTTCTCACGAAAATTCGGCAGCCTAACGACGTCTCTTAAAATTTCATAAAAATAGTTTGATGGGAGGAATGGAATATCTAATCATTCATACATAATATGGATAGTAAGGAGGAATATTTAATGAAATATCCCAACACAAGCAAAAAAGAATGGAATAGAATAACATAAAATGAAAGAAAAGAATACCTCTTGATCTCTTCTCCTTGAGATCCTTCGTAAGGGATTTGGTTATGGTCTTTTGGTGAGACCAAAGCTTGATGGACGTGGGGGAGGAGGTTGGGAAGGTATTTGGATAGAATTTGGATGAGGCACAAGGCTTGAGAGGAGTGAATGGAAGGGAGGTGAGTGGGGGTTTTTATAGTGGAGGAGAGAGGGGATTTCTTAATATAAAACTCATTAATTTGTTATTTCTCCTCAAGACAAGGAATAGTGAGTATTCCATGACCACGAATAGTAAAGGGTCATGTGAATTCGAACCAACTGGGCTTACATTAGCAGAGCATCAATGATGACTCAATTAATCCATTATTTAGAATTTATTGTAAATTATCAGATTCTACTATTCATAAAAAATTCAAGTATTTCAGAAAAATATAAAAAATTCACCCAAACCATTTTTCAACATGTAGAATCCAAAAATGAATTCCATTTTTCAAAAATAATTTTCTAAATAGGATTATTTTAATATTTAATTAATATAATAATTTATTATCAAAACCAGTTTTAAAAAATTCATTAACTCATTCTCAAATATATGTATATCATACTTCCAACATGAATATTATTTTTATACCACAATAGGGTAGGTTAATATTCATTAGGTTAGGGTACTATTAACCAAAAAATATTTTTGTTTTATTAGACTCCAAAAAAACAACTTGAACACAGTCGTTTATGCTGGATTTTTAAAATTCAAATCACAGAGATGGTAAATTTATGTTTAGTGGCTATGTTATGGCTATCTCCTATAGGTAAACATGTTTTGTTCCACATGGGCTCAGTGATTCACGAAATATATTCTACCTAATGAATATAGTGTATTTAAGAGAAAAATACCATAAAATGTTTGGGGTGCTACATTAACTGTAACACCCTGACCCCACTAGGCTGGAGCTGGTGCATTACTTGTGATATTGGCATGGTTAGAAGGAATGAAAATCCTGAAGGAATGATCAGTTTAGTAGTATTGAAAAACAAGATTCATTGATTTTTCAAAAATTACATTGGATAAGGTTAAAAGATACAATACGTAACAAAAAAACTCAAAAATGCATCCATAGGAACTCAAGAGAAGACCTTCTATTCATCACCTGTCGATGGTTGCCAATGTAATGGGTGAGCTAAAATGCTGAATAAGGGTTAAAAATAGAGGTATCATGAGTACAATAATAAGTGAATCACAATCAATCTGACATAATCAATAAGTCATAGTGAATAAATGAATAACTAATGCCAATAATAAACTGAGAATGAAATTAGATCCATAGATTTTGTCGTAGTGAAAACCTCATGGATAATAATAATAATTGATAATGAATAAAGATAATGCTTATTAATTGGATGTCATGTATCTGGCACATGAGCCATAATACCGTAATAATGGTTTAGCTCTATGGGTAGAAACCCGTCTGATTTTTGGAAACAAACTCAAAGGGTCTGTCGCAAAACTATTTTGTCTCATGAGACCTACCGATTCATCGAGGGGCTGTAGTGGGCCCCACCCACCTCTACATCCAAAGCATTCTTTATACAATGATTCAATACAAGATAAATATTCCTTTTCAATATCCGTATACAGTATAGAATACAGATTCATCAATAACAACCCAAATATACACCGTATGTGAAATGGTATACGGTTTAGACAATAAACATATCCATGACATGAGATTATAGATATTTAATAGAAATACAATTTCAAATATAAAGTTATCTCAAATGGGAAGTAGGTACACCACATAAGGATTATTAGGTGCACAATACAAAGTTGTCACAACAAAGGGGATATTCTTGAACAAAAGTGAGAGAGAGGATCCCTTACCACAATGTAATAAGTCGAATCAAATGACCAGAACTTAATGAACATCAAGTGAATCATTGAATAACATTAATATAAAGAGAATCATGTTATTATATATCAAATGGAAGTACACATATACCAAATATAAGGAATAATTGGAGAACAATAGAAATCTCACAGAAATGAAAGTGAAGTGAGAAACTACTTAAAAACATTTCGGCATGGTAACGAGTGTTCTTGGGAGGGCCAAATGAGAGATAAATGTTTATCCCATGATTTATGTCACGATCTGTCCTTGGGGCCTGTGCGGTGACTATCCCAAGCCCACCTTCCATAGGCCAGGGGCTGGTGAGTAGCACCAAAGGCATAAATCCTAATAAAAGGGAAGGCATTGCCTTTATATAAGTAAACAACAAAACAGAGGACGCAAGCTGAAGTAAAAACTAAGTAAACTTAGTACAAAAGTAAGTGCTAAAAAGTAAATGGTCCAGAATACAAACCCAACTGAAAGTACAGTACAACTGAAAATAAAGTATAGTAGTAGTAAAGTAAATAAGCAACCACCGAGTCATCCTCTGGCTATCCCACCTGAAGGGTGGGTACAAATTGTCTCCTCAGCTCCTCGGGTCCGGTCGTCTGCTCCGTGTATGTCTCGCCTGATAGTCCACCTCCGGATACTATCCAGCTCCTCATGCTTCAACCACAATCAGCGTTGCCCGTATTTGCAACCAACACCACGTAGTGTGGGCATAGCCCATGCAAGGGTGGGTATCCAATACTCAGTAGGGACCCTGAGACCCCCGAGGGTCTCCCAGAATCCACAAAGGAAAGATACAATCAGGAAGTATCAACCAACTCTACTTAGGTATATGCCCATACATATACCTAAGTCATCAATTCCAATTCGACTCCAACTCACGAGCCCAAGTACAACCCAGTCCACACAGGAAAGCACAACCCAATCCACACAGAAAAGCAATTCTATCATATCGATGATATTGATTTAAAGTCGAGACATATCTCACATAGGTATACTACTCATGAATAGGGGTGGAGATGATAGATGTAGCCTCTGAATCATCTCCCCTGTCGAACCCACATAGGATCCAAGTATAGAAGTCATCGTTGCCGAACCCACGTAGGATCCAAGTACAGTAACCATCACTGCCGAACCCACGTAGGATTCAAGTACAGTCGTTATCTCTACGGAACCCATGGAGGATCAATGTACAATCGTCCTCGTTACCGAACCCACGTAGGATCCAAGTACAGTCATAATCGTCGTCGCAGTCGTAGCCAACTCTATGGTTCCCGCACACAGCAAGCTCGATTCCAGGAGGGTCCGCTACACAAGCCAAGGGGGTCAATACATCAACTATAACGAAGTCTAGAGTTGATGTATCACAATTTTCCATCTCATCAATAGGATCTCAACGCGACAGACAACGCGTCAATCGAACGCACGGTCTGAGAGATATTGGCTTTTCCGTCCGAGGGGCCCAGTTGGTTTTTAAGATAAAAACAACCCGACGGTAGTCCAGCTACGTCCAAACCTCAAGTGTAGTAATCCAAAAGAACCGTCTCACTAAGAAAAATTCAACGTAATTGACGACATGTCATTCGGACGTCCGGTCCTTAAGTTATAATCATTTCCGCTCTAAGGGCCCGGTTGGTTTCGGGTTCGAACCAACCCAGCCGAACCCAAATTTCACCTAAACCTCGAGTGTAATATACCGAAACGACCGACTCATTCCAAGGATTCCTACACAATTGACGTTGCATCGATCGGAGGTCCGTAGCTCACGTTATGGGCAAAATAGCGGAAAAAATCAGAAGTGGGGGGTCTGGGCCCAGCCCGAACCGACCCAACTCCCCCGGGTTAGACCGAACCAGGTTGACCCGACCCGGGTTCAGGTCCAGCCCGAGAGGGCACGTCCCTAAATGGAGGGGTGCGACTCAGCCCGTGTGGCCTGCAGCCCAGCTTAGAAGTCGGCTGCGGCTCGCCTGCTGTCCGAGCGTTACGCCAAGGGGGTGCGACCCCTTGTTTCCAGAAACGGCTGACCCGGTGGGGTCCACCCTAGCAACAGGTCGGGGGGGGGGGGGTTACCCCCCCCCCCCCGGTTTTCTGGGTAACGGCCGGTCTTTATGGCTAACCAGTTGTGAGCCTCCTCGGGACCCAGATGGGGTCCCGCCTCATGGAGATGCCGGCAGCCGGCTCAGCCGGCCGCCCCTACTAGTCCTCCGCGGTTTAAGGCCGCAACTCATCTCACCAGTGCAGCGCGACGGCGCCGCGCCCCTCTGCCATGGCCCGCTTTTGGCCGCAGCCTTCTTCGGCCTCACCAACGCGACTTGATGGTGCCATACACCACCACTACAGACCGCTCCAGATGCGGTCCTCTTCGCCCCCGCGCGGTGCAACGGCACCGTGCCGCCTTCGCCTCATACATCAATGATGATCAACAAGGAAAAGGGCAAGAGAATCGTCCGTGTTTGTGTGGTCTGATCTCCTCCCGTTATGACGATATCAAGCTGCCAATACTTAAGCAACGAAGAACAATGATTAAAACGTGATCAGTAATAACCCCTACCTCAAAATTGAAGGCGTACGTCGGGCGTCGCGGAAGACGGCGTCGCGGGGTGTGGTTTCTAAGATGACGTTGGTGTGCGACCAAGGAGGGAATGGCGTCTCCACACTAGTTGTGGAGAGAAGAAGGAAATGCACATCATCGCTCTTTTTGTTGATGGAGTTCTTCGTCGAAGAGATGACGTTCTTTGTGGGAGGATTATGTTCTTCGAAAGAGAAACTTCATTCTCCTTTTAACACAAGTGCTCCCACCAATTTCTACCAACCCAAAATGTGCCAAAGTAAAATAATAGACTAATTCTATTATTTTATTAACACAAGTAATTTAAATTTCAAAATTCAAAACACTTAATCAAATTAATTAAAGTGGTTGAATTCATTAAATTAATGTGTTGGCAAGTGTTAAAGAGGGACAGAGGAGGAGGTGAGTTGTCTCACATTAAAGGGGAGTTAACAAAATAAAGAAGGGGGTTTATGAGAGTTATGGCAGGTTTTAAAGGGGTTATGGGAGATGAATAGTTTAGGTCACATGTGGGATCCACCCCACAAATATCTTCCCATTGGAGGTTATGTGGGTGTGGGCCCACCATCAACTCCCCTTGGGAGGAATTAACCACCAACCATAAAAATAAAATTGTGCCACTAATTTTATTTATTTTAAACTATTTCCCCAAAAATTAATTCTCAACCTGCTTAAAACGCAACTGCCGTAAAGGTCCCCTTAAGAAATTACCAGTGCTGCGAGTTCATCGGTGCCCTCAGATTTCCATTCCGAGTGCCGGTTCAAAATATAGAAAAACTCGCTCGTTCTTTCACTGAATGTACCTGAGCTAAACTTCGAAAATCGATTCTGGGAACACCGGGCCTCGGAATCAAGTGCCATTAGAAACTGCGTACTCGTAAAATCCCAATGAATTTAAGGAAAAAAAAATTCCATGAATTTTATGGGTCTTTACATTACTCCAACCTCAGGGATTTACGTCCCCATAAAACTACTACAAAAACTAGGGAAACAAAAGAGGGTAATGTGCACGCATCTGAGCCTCCCGCTCCCATGTTCTCTCCTGGAGGTTCCCGTGCTGCCACCTGATGTGCACTACTAGAATCAACCATCCATGTAGGACTCGTGCATGTCGATCCTCGATCTCCACCGGGACCTTCACAAATGTCGCCCCGTCATCGATGTCCAGATCCCAGAGGTCGATGATATGCATCGGGTCATGCACGTATCTCCTCGGTTGAGATACGTGGAAGACGTCATGCACCCGGTGCAACTTTGGTGAAAGGGCTATGTGATAAGCCACCTCACCTATCCTGCTGAGAACCTGGAATGGTCTGATAAAGCACAGAGATAACTTGACACCCCGGCCAAATCTCTGTAATCCACGTTGAGGTGAGACCCGTAAGAAAACGTGGTCTCCATCCTCGAACTCTAGTGGTCTCCGCCTCCTATCAGCGTATGACTTCTGTCATCTCTGTGCAGTCCTCATCCAGTCCTGGATGATCTGCACCTTCTTCGTCGTATCCTAGACCATCTCTGGTCCTACAAGTGCTGACTCCCCAGGGTCAGTCCAGAACAGAGGTGATCGGCAAGGTCGGTCGTACAATGCCTTATATGGTGCCATCCCGATGGTGGAGTGGTAGCTGTTTTTGTATGAAAACTCCACCAAGGGTAGGTGTTCCTCTCAGCTACGACCAAAGTCATGGACACATGCACGAAGAATGTCCTCAAGAGTCTGAATGGTCCTCTCCATCTGTCCATCAGTCTGAGGATGAAAGGCAGTGCTCTGTCATAGCTGCGTCCCAAATGCCTCCTGCAACCCCTTACAAATCCGGGAAGTAAAGTGAAAATCTCGATCGGAGACTATAGATGATTGCACACCATGAAGCCGTACGATCTCTTGAACATAGAGGCGTCCCAAGCTCTCCACTATGATTTGCTCTCTGATAGGTAGGAAGTGGGCCGACTTGGTGAGTCGGTCGACAATCACCTAGATGGAGTCGTGTCCTCTGGATGTATAAGGGAGCCCCATCATGAAATCTATGGATATCCCGTCCCACTTCCACTCCGGGACCTCTAAGGGTTGTACCAAGCCTGCTGGTACCTGGTGCTCCACCTTCACCTGCTGGAAGGTAAGGCATCGTGAAACGAACTCTGCCACAACCTTCTTCATACCCGGCCACCAGTGCTGTCGTCTGAGATCCTGGTACATCGTCGCTAATCCTGGATTTACTGCCAATGAGGTAGTGTGAAACTCCCTCAGAACATCCTCCTATAATGAAACTGGGACCATGGTACGTCCTCTGAAAATAATGACGTGCACTCCTCCTACAAAAAATCCATCAGGTTCTTGTCCTGTGGATCTCTGTGCACACCGCATCTCACAATCAATGTCCCCACGTTGTTCCTCTCTAACCTAATAAAGAAGTGGAGGATCGACTGTGAGGGACGGTAGGAAGGCTTCCCCATCTCTATCCACGAAGGATATCTGCAAAGCGGTTAACTGCTCTATCACCTCTCTAAGTAGCTGAATTCCCAACCTCATGCTGAGAGCATCTGCTACTATGTTCCCCTTCCCAAGAGTATAGACTATCTCAAAGTCATAGTCTTGGAAGAACTTGATCCATCGTCGTTGTCTCAGGTTCAGGTCCTTCTGTGAGAATATATACCTGAGACTCTGGTGGTCAGAGTAGACTGTAAAGCGCTAGTACATCAAATAGTGCAGCCACATCTTCAAGGTGAATACCACTGTTGCTAACTCTGGGTCATGGGTTGTGTAGTTATCCTCGTGTTGCCTCAACTACCATGAACCATAAGCGATCAATGCCTTCTCCTGCATCAGGACACACCTGAGTCTGGTCCCTGATGCATCGCAGTAAACTACAAACCCTATGACCTCCTCTGGTAGCCGCAAGATGGGTGCACTGGTCAATCTCTGCCTCAGCTCCTAGAAGCCCTGCTGACATCTATCTGACCACACGAAGGGTTTCCCCTTCTTCGTCAAAGATGAAAGTGGTGCTACAACTCTGTAGAATTCTAGCACAAATCTCTGATAGTACCCAGCCAGACCTAGGAAATTATGTACCTCTGTCACGCTCCTGGGTGGCTCCCAAGAAAGTACAGCCTCGATATTTGTAGGATCAACAACAACTCCTACCTCAGAGATGACGTACCCCAAGAAGTGTACATTGCGAATCCATAACTGACACTTCGAGAGATTACCATAAAGATGGTGCTCTCAAAGTGTATCCAATACAACTCACAAGTGGTAGGCATGGTCCTCCTCGGAAGTCGAGTAAATCAGTATTTCATCGATGAAGAATACGGAAAATCGATCGAGGTAAGGCAGGAAGATCCTATTCATGAGAGTCATGAACACTGTTGGAGTGTTGTTTATGCCGAAAGGCATAACCAGGAACACATAGTGTCCATACCGACTCCTAAAGGCCATCTTCTGCAAATCCTTGTCTCGAACTCTGAGCTGATGATAGCCTGACCTGACGTCTATCTTCGAGAACCATCGTTCTCCCTTGAGTTGATCAAAGAGGTATTCAATCCTCGGAAGTGGAAACTTGTTCTTCATGGTCACTTGGTTCAGGCGACGGTAGTCGACACACAATCGCAAGCTCCCGTCCGCCTTCTTGGTGAACAAAAACGGGAAGCCCAGGGTGAAACACTGGGTTGAATGAATCCCTTTCCCTAAAAGTCCTCCAACTGCACCCATAGCTCACGAAGCTCAGTGGGAGCCATATGATATGTTGGAGTAGATATCGGGGCTGTTCCAGGGTACATGTCAATATAGAAGTCTACCTTTCTATGAGGAAGTAGTCCTAGAACATCGTTAGGAAAAACATCCGCATACTGATCCACCACAATAGGAAAACTCAAACTCTGCACATCAACTGCTCCTAGGATGAGACTAGCCAGTTGATGGTTGATCAGTTGTCCTCTCCTCTACGTGAGTCCATCCTGCACTACAAAGGCTCCCTTCTCGCCGGTGAAGGTGAACCTACTCCCATCTGTGCGGACACATTGCACCTTGCTCCTAATACAGTCGATCTGATCATGGACTGTAGATAACCAATCCATGCCCAAGATGACGTTGTAAGGCCTCGACGCCGCTACAAGAAGATCCCAGTCAATGCTCTTGCCTCCTAGAGTAAGCTCACACTACCGGCACCAGTGTGTAATTGTCGAGTCTGCTCCCGTAGGAGTCTCTAGACATAAGGATCGAGCCAACGGCTCCGTCGGAATCTCTGAGCTCCAAACAAGGGCAGTGAAAATAAAAAAACGACTCGCTCATGTGTCTATAAGAACTGTAGAAAGGGTGGAGTAGACACAAATAGTACCTTAAATCATCTCAGGTGCACCATGGTCATAACCCTCCACTACCTGAAGCTGATCCTGCCTCTGTCCTCCAGCTCCCTGTGGTCAGGGTGGACCTCCTGGTGGTGGTGGTGGCAGAGCCTCAAAGCGTCTCCCACCACCCGCTACTTGGATAGCTCCTCTGCCTCATCTGCTTGCTCCCTACGGACCACCACGGTCAAACCTCTGCCTCTTCCTGGGTAGTACCTCAACCGTCTGCTACTCCTCTGCATGGCGGGTCGGGCAGTCAGCAGCCATGTGGCCCTACCGGCTGCATGCATAGCACCGCCTGCCTCTCATATGACTGGCTCTACTGTGTGTGCCCCGAACATCCAAACCAGTATCCTGAGGTCATCCACCTAATGACCTAGTCTGGTTGGACCTCTGTGACATCTAACTACTGCTGGTTGCAGAAGACTCCACTATGTGTCGCCCTGCTGTAGGCCTCGCTGCCGGCGTAGGCTCAGCAAGGAAGCTCTCCACAAGTAGGGCTCGCTCCAGTACTCCTTCCTGCGTCAGAATGATGAGGGAGATCATCAAAGCCCCGATCTCATGAATCATTCCATGCTCGATGGTCTAGACCTGGAAGAATGGGTCTCGTACCATGTCCATGGAGTAGTGCGAGAGGTCGGTAAACCTTGCTGAGTACTGGGCTACTGACATGCTGCCCTGCTGCAGCTGTATTAACTCATGGATGCGCACCGCACGGAGGGTGGCTGGAACGAACTCAGAGAGGAAGAGACTCTTGAAGTCCATCCATAATAGAGATGCCTCATCGTGCACCTGGATTATCATGCTCCACCATTTACCTACTACTGCGTGCAGGAGACTCACCGTAAGGATCACCATGAGGTCAGCTAGTGTCCCTACTAATCTAAAGACTAGGACAACAGCCTCCAGCCAATCCTTGGATACCCAAGGGTTCGTCTCTCCGTAGAAACTGGGCTTCCATTGTTGCTGAAACTCGTGCAGCACACTCAGGCGGTGTGCACTCTCCCCTACTGGGGCTGGCGTTATCGGTGGCCCAGTGGGTAGAGGTACCGCTGGTGCCTCCGCTGTAATGGGGCCCTACACCGAGGCCTCGTCGCTCGGTGGTTTTCCATCTCGCACAAAGCTCGGATCCCTAGCTGGATGCCGTCATGGGGCCATCCTGAAAACAAACAGTTGTTCCACGGTTAATACAGTATACCTGATGAGCTAACATAATGTAATCACTATGAAAACTTTTGAAACACACATTCAATCAATGTATTCGTGCACTGAGTCAGAAATCAGAAGTCAGGGTCCTAGTGTATGGATACCTCGGCCACCACACCAACACTGGACTCCCTGGACTGATAACTGCACTCAATACACTTAACACTATTGCTTCACAAAAATAAATTATCAGAGTCCTATGTTCTGCGGTAGAACCGACTCCTCTGATACCAATTTGTCACGACCCGTCCTCGGGGACCGTGCCGTTACTACCCCAAGACCGCCTTTCATAGGCCAGGGGATAGAGACTAGCACCAAAGGTGTAGATCCCGATAAAAGGGAAGGCATTTCCATTATATAAGTAAACAACACAACAGAGGATGCAAGCTGAAGTAAACACTAATTAAACTGAGTACAAAAGTAAGTGCTGAAAATTAAATGGGCCAGAATACAAACCCAACTAAAAGTACAGTACAACTGAAAAGAAATTACAACAGCAGTAAAGTAAATCAGCAACCACTGAGTCTTCCTCCGACTATCCCACCTGAAGGGTGGGTACAGATGGTCTCCTCAGTTCCTCGGGTCCAGCCATCCACTCCATGTACGTCCCGCCTGATAGTCCACCTCTGGATACTGTCCCGCTCCTCAAGCCTCAACCATGATCAGCGCTGTCAGTCATCTGCATCCAACACCACGTAGTGCGGGCATAGCCCATGCAGGGGTGAGTATACAATACTTAGTAGGGACCCAGAGACCCCCGAAGGTCTCCCAGAATCCACAAAGTATAAACCACAAAGGAAAGATACAAACACAAAGTATCAAGAAACTCTACTTAGGTATATTCCCATACATATACCTAAGTCATCAATTCCAGTTCGGCTCAAACTCACGAGCCCAAATACAACCCAGTCCGCACAGGAAATCACAACCCAATCCACATAGGAAAGAAAGTCAATCATATCGATGATATTGATTGAAATTTAAGACTCAGCTCACACAGGTATAATACTCACGAAGAGTGGTGGAGATGACAGATGTAGCCTCTGAATCATCTCCCCTGTCGAACCCACGTAGGATCCAAGTACAGAAGTCATCGCTGCCGAACCCACGTAGGATCCAAGTACAGTAACCATCACTGCCGAACCCACGTAGGATCCAAATACAATCGTCTTCGATTCCAAACCCACAGAGGATCCAAGTACAGTCGTCCTCGCTGCCGAACCCACGTAGTGTCCAAGTACAGTCGTCATCGTCGTCGCAGTCACAGCCAGTTCTAGGGTTTCCGCACACAGCATGCTCGATTCTGGGAGGGTCTGCTCCACGATCCAAGGGGGTCAATACATAAAATGTCACGAAGTCCAGATTTGATGTATCAAAGAGTTCTGTCTCATCAATAGGAACCCAACGCGACAGACGATGCGTCAATCGGACGCCCGGTCCGAGAGATATTGGCTTTTCCGTCCCAGGTGTCGGGTTTGTTTTTAAGCTAAAAACAACCCGACCATACTCCAGCTGCGTCCAAACCTCAAGTGGAGTAATCCAAAAGAACCGTCTCACTAAGAGTAATTCAACATAATTGACGGCACGCCATTAGGATGCCTGTTCCTTAAGTTATAAGTGTTTCCGCTCTAAGGGCCCGGTTGGTTTTGGGTTCAAACCAATCCGATCGTATCCGAACTTTGCTAAAAACTCAAGTATAATATACCGAATCGACCGTCTCGTTTCATGGATTCCTATGCAACTGACGGTGAGTCGATCAGAGGTATTTAGCTCATGTTATGAACAAAAGCCAGAAAAAAGTCCGAAGTGGGGGGTCTGGGCCTGGCCCGACTCAGCCCCACCCCCCTGGGTTGGCCAGAACTGGGTCGACCCGACCCCGGTCCGGGTCTGGCCCGGTGGGGTGCGACTGGCCCGACTCGTGGGGCTTGCGACTGGCCCGGCCGGCCTGGCCTACCGTTGGCCCAACCCGCGTTGCCTACGGCCCAGCTCGGAAGCGGATCACGGCTCGGCCGCTGCCCGAGTGGGATGCCAAGGGGGAGCGACCCCTTGTTTCCGGAAATGGAGGACCCGGTGGGGTCTGACCTAGTAACAGGTCGGGGGGGTTACACCCCCCCCCCCCCCCCCCCGGTTTTTCGGGTAATGGCCGGCCTTTATGGACGGCCTGTTGTGAGCCGCTGCAGGACCCAGATGGGGTCCCACATCCTGGAGACACTGGCGGCCGGCTGAGCCGGCCGCCCCTGCTGGTCCGCCGCAGCTTAAGGTAGTGGTTCATCTCACCGGCGTGGCGTGATGGCACCGCACCCCTCTGCCGCGGCCCGCTTCAGGCTGAGGCCTTCTTCGGCCTCACCGGCGCGGCGTGACGGCGCCGCACACCACCGTCGCGGCCCGCTCTAGTCGAGGTCCTCTTCGTCCCCGCGTGGTGCAATAGTGTCGTGCCACCTTCACCTCAAACATTAGCAATGATCAACAAGGAAAAGGGGAGGAGAATCAGTCGTGTTTGTGCGGTCCGATCTCCTCCCGTTATGACGATATCAAGTGGACAAAACCTAAGCAATGAAGAACGATTATTAAAACTTGATCAGCAATAACCCCTACCTCAAAATTTGTGGCTTATGCCGGGCATCACGGAAGACATCATCGCGGGGTGTGGTTTCAAAGACAATGTTGGAGTGCGACGAAGGAGGGAACGACATCTCCACACTAGTTGCAGAGAGAAGAAGGAAAGGCACGTCGTCGCTCTTTGCAGTGACGGCGTTCTTCGTCAAAGAGATGATGTTCTTCGCCAGAGGATGATGTTCTTCAAAAGAGAAACTCCCTTCTCCTTTTTACACAAGTGCTCCCACCAATTTCTCCCAACCCAACATGTGATAATGTAAAATAATAGACTAATGCTATTATTTTGTTGACACAAGTAATTTAAATTTCGAAATTCAAAACACTTAATCAAATTAATTAAAGTGGTTTAATTCATTAAATTAATGGGTTGGCAAGTGTTAAAGAGGGAGAGAGGAGGAGGCGAGTGGTCTCACATTTAAGTGGAGTTAACAAAATAAAGAAGGGGATTTTTGAGAGTTATGGGGGGTTTTAATGGGGTTAAGGGAGACGAATAGTTTAGGTCACACATGGGATCCACCCCACAAATATCACCACATGGGTGGTTATGTGGGTGTGGGCCCACCTTCAACTCCCCTGGGGAGGAATTAACCACCGACCATAAAAATAAAATTGTGCCACCAATTTTATTTATTTTAAACTATTTCCCCAAAAATTAATTCTCGACCCACTTAAAACGCAACTGCCGTAAAGGTCCCCTTAAGCAATTACCAGCACTGCGAGTTCATCGGTGCCCTTAGATTTCCATTCCGAGTGCCAGTTCAAAAGATAGAAAAAACCGCTCATTCTTTCACTGAATATACCCGAGCTAAACTTCGGAAATCGATTCCGGGCACACCGGGCCTCGGAATTAAGTGCCATCAGAAACTGTGTACTCGTAAAATCCCAATGAATTTAAGGAAAAAAATTTCCATAAATTTTACGGGTCTTTAAAATTTATATATAATAAGGGCAGTATAGGGGAGATGAGAAAACATACCCCATCATTAGAAATTAAAAAAATCACACAAAATAGAGTGGATTCTTGAATAAAAGTGAGAGAGAGAATCCCTTACCTTATGCTTGAAGGTGTTCTTGACTTGTTATTAGACCCTGAATAAAAAAATTAGGATTATTAATTTTTAAATAAAGAACATATTTTATGTGTAATTGATATGGTATAACCTTGTTAAGTTCATTAATGGCCACTTTGATGGGTTTAAGAGATTAAATCTTATTGTTTCGAAATCATTTTCTTACATGGTTTCATGATTTGTTTACTTGTATTCATGAATGGTAGATGGTTTAAAATATGGTTAAAAATCCAGAATTGTTAATATACATTATTAGTAAAATTAAAGAGAAATAAATGATCTTATAATTATTCTGGTTATATACCATGAGGGTGACTCATTCGATGAGTTAAAAATAAACGCTTGAATTTGGCTTGGCAGTTTTGTGCTCAATAAACATGTTTTGTATTATTATTCCATATTATAAATGTATAAAGATTCAAGAATGTTAATCAAAATAAAACAGATATATTATGACCTGGTTCAACCATATATTTGGTTCCATGACTAGACATGAAAGAATTAATGGAAATTGAAATTACATCGTCTGTGATGTCGGTAATTCGACACATCACGGTCAATGTTTTTATTCCTTAAATAAGTGGGAGAGGAGATGAATAATGATGAAGAATCATCCCTAAAATTAGAACATACAGAAAATACAAGATTCTGGAGTATACATGCCTATTGGTTAAGATTAGGTGAGTAAATAAGAAGAAAATAAAGGAATCTTAAAATGAATGAAAACTTGGTAAATGTCTCACCAAAATTCAGCAGCCTAACAGCGTCTCTGAAAATTTCATAAAAATAGTTGGATGAGAGGAATGGAATATCTAATCATTCATACAAAATATGGATATTAAGGGGGAATATTTAATGAAATATCCCAACCCAAGCCAAAGGGAAAGGAAGAGAATAACATAAAATGAAAGAAATGAATGAAAATAAAAGAGGTTGTTTACCTCTTGATCTCTTCTCCTTGATATCCTTCTTAAGGGATTTGGTTTTGATCTTTTGGTGAGACCAAAGCCTACTATACGTGGGGGAGGAGGTTTGTAAGGAGTTTGGACAGAATTTGGGGAAGGCACAAGGCTTAAGAGGAGTAAATGGAAGGGGGGCTAGAGGGGGTTTTTATAGTGGATGAGAGAGGGGATTTCTTAATATAAAACTGATTAATTTATTATTTCTCCTCAAGACAAGGAATAGTGAGTATTCCATGACCAATAATAGTAAATGGGTCATGTGAATTCGAATCAAGTGGGATTACATCAGGAGAGCATCATCGAAGACTCAATTAATCCATTATTTAGAATTTATTCTAAATTATCGGATTATACTATTCATCAGAAATTCAAGTATTTCAGAAAAATATCAAAAATTCACCCTAACCATTTTCAACATGTAGAATCCAAAAATGAATTCCATTTTTCAAAAATAATTTTCTAAATATGATGATTTTAATATTTAATTCAAATAATAATTTATTATCAAAACCAGTTTTAAAACATTCATTAACTCATTCTAAAATATAGGTATATCGTACTTCCAACATGAATATTATTTTTATACCACAATAGGGTAGGTTACTATTCATTATGGTATATCACTATTCATAAGGGTAAGTTACTATTAATTAGGGTAGGTTACTATTCACCAAAAAGTATTTTTGTTTTATTAGAATACAGAAAAACATCTTGAACACAACCATGCATGCCAGATTTTTAAAATTAAAATAACAGAGCTATTAAATTTAAGTTAAGTGGCTAAGTTATGACTATATTATATAAGTAACCATGTTTTCTTCCATAGGGGCTCAGTGATTCATGAAATATATGATACCCAATGAATATAGTGTATTTAAGAGAAAAATACCATAAAATGTTTGGGGTGCTACATTATTCCCTCCTTCGGAAATTTCACCCTCGAAGTTTTTATGAATAAAGCCCACCAAAAAGATGTGGGTGATCACTTTTCATAACATCCTTAGGTTCTCATGTTGCTTCCTCCATATTTTGGTTTCTCTAAAGAAACTTCACTAGGCAAGTTGTCTGATTTCTCAATACATGTTCCCTTGTGTCAAGAATCCCAATAGGCTTTTCACAATATGATAAATCAGGTTCCAGTTCAATTTCTTCATATGTGAGAACATGCGTTGTGTCTGGCATGTATTTCGTTAACAATGACACATGGAACACATCATGAACTCTAGAGATATTTGGTGGAATTGCTAGACGGTATGCTACAACTCCGATTCTTTCCAGAATTTCAAATGGCCCATTGTACCTGGGGCTCAGTTTCCCATTCTTACCGAACTTTAGGACACCCTTCCATGGAGATACTTTCAGAAAGACATGATCTCTCACCTAGAATTCCAAATCCTTTATCTGATTGTCAGCATAACTCTTCTGCCTACTTTGGGATGCCTTAATATGGTCTTGAACTTTCTTCACCTTTTTCGTGGTCTCTAGAATAAGTTTTGGGCCTATAAGTTTCCTCTCACCAACTCTGTCCCAACAAGTTGGAGTTCGACCCCTCTTTCCATATAATGATTCATACGGAGCCATTTGAATACTAGAATGGATACTATTGTTGTAGGAAAATTCCACCAAAGGTAAGTATTGATCCCACATACCTTTTAAGTCAAAATAGCATTACCTTAGCATGTCTTATAATGTTTGAATAGTCCTTTTAGAATGTCCATCGGTTTGGGGGTGATAAGTAGTACTCATAAAAAGCTCAGTATTCAAAGCTTTCTAGAGACTTTTCCAGAACTTTAATGTAAAACGTGGATCTTGATCTGATACAATTGATAGAGGTTCACCATGAAGTATTACAACATCATTAATATACAGTCTTTCCAGGCGCTCGAGTGGAAAATTATCTCGAATAGGAAGGAAATGTTCTGATTTTGTGAAACGATCAACAATTACCCATATTGCATCGTTCCTTCTAGGTTTCCTTGGTCGTCCAGTGATAAAATCCACCGTAATGTTATCCCACTTACACATAGGAATATGTAGAAGTTTCATAACTCCTTTGGGATCTTGTCTCTCTACCTTCACCTGTTGAAAAACTAGACACCTTGACACGTAGTCAGTAATTTCCCGCTTCATATTATGCCACCAGAAATATTCCTTGAGATCTCTGTACATATTGGTGCTACCTAGGTGTATAGAGAAATTTGAGCTATGGGAATCATCCAATAGTTACCTTTTTATCTCAGGTACTGATTGAACGCATAACCTCTTCCCAAATTTCAGAACTCCTTCTTCATACACGTAGTCATCTAGTCTTCCATCCTTGACAACATTAATTTTCTTGTGCAGATTCTCATCATCATATTGAGAGATTTTTATTTCCTCTAATAAAGATGGTTTAGCAATCATTTGAAAGAGAAAAGATGTTTCCCCTTCCTTAACAATTGCCATATCCATATTTTGTAGATCCATAAATATATGATCTCTTTCAATCCTCATTTGAGTAAGAAGGCCATGATCTTTCCTTCTTAATGCATCTGTCACCTTATTCGCCTTTCCTGGGTGGTAGTGTATTGTACAATCGTAATCTTTTAGTAACTCAATCCATCTTCTTTGCCTCATGTTCAGTTCTTTTTGTTTTAAAATGTATTTAAAACTCTTGTGGTCTGTATAGATCTCATATCTCTCTCCGTAGAGATAATGCCTCCATATTTTCAGAGCAATGATTTTGGCCTCTAGCTCAATATCATGAGTTGGATAATTTTTCTCATGAGTCTTCAACTGTCTTTATGAAAAATCAATAACATTATCATTTTCCATAAGAACACAACCCATCCCATTCTTTGATGCATCGTTGTATATCACAAACCCATCACTTCCAGATGGAAGAATCAAAAATGGATCATTAATGAATCTTCTTTTCAATTATTCGAAGCATTCTGCACACTCTTTTGTCCACACAAACATAACTCCTATTCGTGTGAGCTTGGTTAGTGGGTTATTCATTCGGGAAAAATTCTGAACGAAACGCCGGTAGTAACATGCTAATCCAATAAAACTGTGTACCTCAGTTATGTTTTTTGGCATGGGCCATTCTTGGATTGCCTTTTTCTTTGCATGATCGACTAGGATTCCATCCTTAGAGACAATATGTCCATGAAAAGAAACTGACTGGAGACAGAATTCGCACTTGCTAAACTTCCCTTATAATTGATTTCTTCTCTGAGTTTTCAAAATAGTTCGCAAATGATCCTCATGGTCTTCATATATTTTTGAGTATTCCACGATATCATCGATGAATACCACAACAAAGTTATCAAGATATTCCTTGAAGACTCTATTCATTAAATTCATGAAAATAGAGGGTGCATTTGTCAGTCTAAAAGGCATCACTATAAACTCATAATTCCCATACCTTGTTCAAAATTTTGTCTTCGGAATATCTTCCTTCATCACATGTAGTTGATGATATTTGGATCGAAGGTCAATCTTCGAAAAGTATTGAGCTCCATGAATTTTTTCAAATAAATCATCAATCCGGGGCACAGGATACTTATTCAGTATTGTAATAGAATTGATTTCCCGGTAATCAATGCAAAGCCTCATGGATCCATATTTCTTCATTATAAACAAGACCGGGGCTCCCCATAGAGAAACACTAGGTTGAATAAATCCCTTGTCACTCAACTCTTCTAATTGTTTCTTCAGAACCACTAATTCCATAGTGTCCATTCTATATGGGGTCATTGATAATGGTCTTGCATCATGATTTAAATCAATAGAGAACTCAACTTCCCGTTCTGGAGGACGTCCAGGTAAATCCTCTGGAAATACATAAATGTACTCTTGAAAAAGTTTCACATCTTCAATTTGAATATTTCTTTCCTTGCCCATAGATGTTGGTTTATCTTCCTCTCTAAGTATTTCATTCAGTAGAGCTACTGGGGGTGGTTCTCGATAAGAATCAGGTGGTGATGTTTCTTCCCTAAAGACAAGGGATTCTACACCATTTTCAAAAATTGTAACTTCATTCTTCTTATAATAAATATACTCATAATAATTTGATAGCCAATCCATGCCGAGAATTATATCAAATTCATTCATTTGTATGATGACATGGTTAGAAACTAAAGCACGCTTTGGTGACTGGAAGGGGAGAAGTCAACATGCCTTTGTTGCAATGATACATCCCCCAAGAGTTTTGACTGACAACTCCTTTATTAAGTCAAATTGAACATATCTAATTTTCTTGGAAAACATAGAATATATAAATGAATTCGATGATCCAGAATCAAATATGGTGTTTTCTAAGATTGAGGAAACAATTAAAGTACCTACCACCACATCATTAAGGACTTCGACCTCTACAGTTGTAATCGCATAAGCTCTCCCTTGATCTCTTGGCCTTTTCTGAGTCAAGTTTTTTTGGCATTTAGGACACTCATTTGCATAGTGCCCCATCTCTTTGCAATTGTAGCATTGAACATCATTAAATTTTTTCTTCCCCTTGCATTCATCGGATCGATGAACCATTTCTCCACAGTTATAGTAGACTCCCATGCCTTTAAAGCATTTCCCGAGATGATTCTTTCCACAGTTCTCACATAATGGGAAACTATTTGTTCCCTTTCTCTTCTTTGGTGCTTCTCCTTTTCCTTTGTTATCCAAGTACCGCTTCTTATCTTGGTTTCCTTTGAAAAGATTCGATCTAGAAAATTCCCTCTCTGTTTTGATGGAACTTTATACAATTCCATCATATGATGAAAATGTTTGAGAATCTAGTGCCCTCCGGAGACATGGCTTAAGACATTCAAAGAAATGATCAATCTTGTCTGCCGAGTGACATATGTAATCTATGGAATACCTAGCCAGCCTTGTAAAAGTAGCCTCATACTCTTCAACACTGTCCTCTTCCCTTTGTTTCAAGATAAGGAATTTCCGATTCATTTCAGTTCGTTGCTCATGAAGGGAAATATTTCTCAAAGAATATTTCCTTAAAAGTCCTCCACTCCATATCTTATATTTCTTCTTCCTCTATGTTGTTCTGAATGAGGGACCACCATTGGTCAGTATCACCCTTGAGACAATATACCGCCAGTAGCACCTTCCCATTCTCATTGCATCTCAATTCCATGAATTTCTTCCCAAGTGACTTGATCCACTACTCAGCTACCACTGGATTAGTAGTCCCACTGAAAGATGGGGGCTTCTGCTGCATGAAACGATCCAACACAGGTGTGGAATTGTTATTCGTTACAACTTGAGTAAGTTGTTCCAATATAGTCATGATATGATCTGCTCCAACAATGACTGTGTTGACTTGCTCAGTAGGGAGATCCCTACATTGCCCATGATTATTGATTCCCCTTCTTCCATTAGACATCATTTCTAAATAATGGGATATACTATATTAGTTTATGAATCTCAAATAGAAAATCACTTAACATAGATTGAAATTCTTTGCATAGCTAATCTTATAAATATGGTTCCTCTAAGGAAAAATTTACATTAACTCCTTCATAATGGATTGTAAAGGAAACATGAATTATCCTAAGAATATCCACCAAGAGTGTCGTAACCAAGAGTGCATCAAGTCCCCTTGTCGTGTACCAGATCCCATTCAAGTCTAGCTCAAAGCGGTGTTTTTGGGTTTTACCCCTAGATACATCTATGCCAGATCCGCCTCAACCTGCTCATATCCAGACAGGGATGTATTGCTTGAAATATCCACATAATCTATTCCTTACCAAAATACCATTATGTTCTTGTATGTTTATCCTCAAATGCTACCTTAGGGATTTGTTCCCTACTATATATTTCCTACTCTAGTTTCCAAGTTTTCTACTAAACTTCCTTTGATACCAACTTTAACACCCTGACACCACTAGGCTGGAGACGGTGCATTACTTGTGATATTGGAATGGTTAGAAGGAATGAAAATCCCGAAGGACCGATTGGTTTATTAGTCTTTAAGAAACTAGATACATTCATTTAACATAAATTACATTGGATAAGGATACAAGATACAATACATAACAAAAAAACTCAAAAATTCATCCACAGGAACTCAAAAGAAGACCTTCTCTTCATCACCTATCAAAGGTAGAAAATAAAAGAGGTGATCTCAAACACTAAGTAAGGGTTACAAATAGAGGAAGCATGATTACAATAATAAGTTAATCACAATCAATCAGACATAATCAATAAATCACAGTGAATAAATGAATAACTAATTCCAATAATAAACTGATAATGATACTGCATCCATAGATTTTTTCATAGTGAAAACCTCATGGATAATAATAATAAATGATAATGACGAAGGATAATTCTTATTAATTGGATGTCATGTATCTCGAACAAGAACCATAATACTGTAAAAACGGTTTAGCTCTATGGGTAGAATCCCGTCTGATTTTTGGAAACAAACTTGAAGGGTCTGTCCCCAAACTGTTTTGTATCATGAGACCTACTGATACATCGAGGGGTTGTAGTGGGCCCCACTCACCTCTACATCCAAATAATTATTTATACAATGATTCAATACAAGAGAAATATTCCTTTTCAATGTCCGTATAGAGTGTATAATAAGGATTCATCAATAACATCCCAAATATACACCGAATGTGAAATGGTATACGGTTTAGACAATAAACATATCCATGACATGAGATTATGGATATTTAATAGAAATATAATTTCAAATGGAAATTGATCTCAAATGGGAAGTAGGTACACCACATAAGGATTATTAGGTGCATAATACAAAGTTGTCACAACAAAGGGGATATTCATGAACAAAAGTGAGAGAGAGGATCCCTTACCACAATGTAATCAGTCGAATCAAATGGCCATAACTTAATGAACATCAAGTGAATAATTGAATAACATGAATATAAAGATAATCATGTTATTATATATCAAATATATGTACATGTATACCAAATATAAGGAATAATTGTTGAACAATGGAAATCTCATAGAAATGAAAGTGAAGTGAGAAACCCCTTACAATCATTTCGGCATGGTAACGAGTGTTCTTGCGAGGGCTTAATGAGAGATAAAGGTTATCCAATGATTTCTATATCATAAGGGCGGTATATTAGAGATGAGAAAACATACCCCATCATTATAAATTTAAAAAAATCACACAAAATAGAGTGGATTCCTAAATAAAAGTGAGAGAGAGAATCTCGTACCTTTTGCTTGAAGGGGTTCTTGACTTGTTATTAAAGACCTAAATAAAAAAAATTAGGATTATTAATTCGTAAATACAGAATCTATTTTATATGTAATTGATATGGTATAACCTTATTAAGGAGGTTCTGGAATTATGAATTAATAATCCTTATTTGTTTATTCAGGTCTTTAATAACATGTTAAGAACACCTTCAAGCATCAGGTAAGGGATCTTCTCTCTCACTTTTATTCAAGAATCCACCATATATTGTGTGCTTTTGATTTTAATTTATAAGTATGGGGAATGTTTTATCACCTCCCCCATACTACCCTTGTGGCATACAAATAATGGGATACCCCTTTACCTCTCATTTAAAATTTTCAATAATACTCGTTACCATGATGAAATGTTTGTAAGAGGTTTCTCATCTCACTTTCAATTCTGTGGGATTTTTATGGTTCACCTATTATTTCTTATATGTTGTATAAGTGTACTACCATTTGACATAGGATATCATATTTCTCATTATATTCATTGTATTCTATGACTCTTTTGGTGGTTGTTGAATTTTTTTCATATGACTCTATTGAATACAACATGTTAACGAGCTTTGTCTCAATTTTTCACTTCGTTGTGACTTGCTTAGTAATTGTGCACCTACTCTTTCTTATGTGGTGTGCCTAATCCCCATTTGATAACACTTTTCAATTTAAATTATATTCCATTCAAATATCTATATTCTAATATCATGGATATTATTATTGTCAAAGCTGTATAACATTTTACATACGATATTTATTTTGAATGTTGTTTTGACAGAGTAAATAATGATGAATCCATATCCTCTCTTATATACAGTTAATTTAAATACATATTTCTCTTGTATTGAATCAATTTATAAAGAATGATTGGATGTAGAAGTGGGTGGGTCCCACTATAGCCCTTGGATTCATCAGTAGGTCTCATGAGACAAAACGGATTGCCGACAAACCCTTCGAGTTTGTTTCCAAAAAATAGGACAGGTTTCTTCCCACATCAGTGAACCATTTTTTATGGTATTATGGTTTCATGTGCCAGATACATGATGTCCAATTAATAATAATTCT
Source organism: Viscum album (assembly GCA_963277665.1). Lineage (NCBI taxonomy): Eukaryota > Viridiplantae > Streptophyta > Magnoliopsida > Santalales > Viscaceae > Viscum > Viscum album. The sequence goes on from OY728139.1 coordinate 296,103,621, forward strand.
CTTTATTCCTTATCAGTAATTATTATTATCCATGAGGTTTTCACTATGACAAAAATCTATGGATACAGTTTCATTCACAGTTTATTAATGACATTAGTTATTCATTTATTCACTATGCCATATTGATTATATTAGATTGTTTGTGACTCACGTCTTATTGTACACATGCTTCAGCTATTTTTAACACTTACTGAGCATTTGAGCTCACCCCCTTAATTGTTTACCTTCAACAGGTGATGAAGAGAAGTTCATTTATTGAGTTTGCATTGATGCAGTTTTTGATTTTCATTATGTATTGTAACTTGTAACCTTATCCAATGTAATTTGTGTTAAATATAAGTATCTAGTTTCTTCAAGACTACTAAACTGATCGTTCCTTCAGGATTTTCATTCCTTCTAACCATGCCAATATCACAAGTAATGCACCGGCTCTAGCCTAGTGGGGTCGGGGTGTTACAGTTGGTATCAAAGAAGTTTAATAGGAAACATGGAAACTAGAGTAGGAAATATATAGTAGGGAACAAAAACCTAAGGTATAATTTGAGAATAAACTTACAAGAATGTCCTGGTATTTTGGTAAGGAATAGATTATGTAAATCTTTCAAGCAATACATCTCTGTCTGGATACGAGCAGGTAGAGGCGGCTCTGGCACAGATGTATCTAGGGGTAAAACCTGAAAACACCTCTTTGAGATAGACTCGAACGAGAACTGGTACATGAAAATAGGCCTTGCTGCACTCTTGGTTACGACACTCCCTTGGTATATGCTTAGGATAATTCATGTTTTCTTTACAAGCCATTATGAAATAGTTAATGTAAATTTTTTCATAGAGGAACCATATTTATAGGATTAGCTATAAATAGAATTTCAATCTATGTTACGTTCTTTTCTATTTGAGATTCATAAACTAATCTAGTGTATCCCATTATTTAGAAATGGTGTCTAATGGAATAAGGGGAAACAATACTCATGGGCAATGTAGGGATCTCCCTACTGAGCAAGTCAACACTGTCAATGTTGGAGCAGATCAGATCATGACTATATTGGGACAACTTACTCAAGTTGTAACGAATAACCATTCCACACCTGAGTTGGATCGTTTCATGCAGCAGAAGCCCCCATCTTTCTGTGGTACTACTAATCTAGTGGTATCTGAGCAGTGGATCAAGTCACTTGAGAAGATATTCATGGCATTAAGATGCAATGAGAATGAGGAGGTGGTACGGGAGGTATATTGTCTCAAGGGTGACACTAACCAATGGTGGTCCCTGATTCAGAACACCATAGAGGAAGAAGAAATAGAAGATATGGAGTGAATGACTTTTAAGGAAATATTCATTGAGAAATATTTCCCTCTTGAGAAATGAACTGAAATGAATCAGAAATTCCTTATCTTGAAACAAAGAGAAGAGGACAGTGTTGCAGAGTAAGAGGATACTTTTACAAGGCCAGGTAGGTATGCCGTAGATTACGTACATGACTCGGTAGACAAGATTGATCATTTCTTTGAATTTCTTAAGATAAGTCTTCGGAGGGCACTGGCTTCTCAAAAATTTTCATCATATGATGGAATTGTATCAAGTTCCATCAAAACAGAGAGAGAATTTCCTAGATCAAATCTTTTCAAATGAAACCAAGATAAGAAGTGGTACTCGGATAACAAAGGAAAAGGAGAAGCCGTAAAGAAGAGAAAAGAAACAAATAGTTTCCCATTATGTGAAAACTGCGGAAAGAATCATCTCGGGAAATTCTTGAAACTCATGGGAGTCTGCTGTAACAGCGGAGAAAAGGGTCATCGACCCGATGAATGCAAGGGGAAGAAAAAATTCAATGATGTTCAATTCTACAATTGCAGAGAGATGGGACACTATGAAAATGAGTGTCCGAAAATCCAAGGAAACTTGACTCAGAAAAGGCAAAGAGATCAAGGGAGAGCTTATGCGATTACAACTAAGGAAGTTGAAGTCCCTAATGATGTGGTGGCATGTACTTTAATTGTTTCCTCAAACTTAGCCAACACCTTATTTAATTATGGATCATCGCATTCATTTATATTTTCTAACTTTGCAAAGAAAATTAGATATTTTCAATTTGACTTAATAAAGGAGTTTTCAGTCAAAACTCCAGGGGGGTGTATCATTGCAATAAAGGCATGTCGACTAGTCCCCCTCCAGTCACCAAAGAGTGCTTTAGTTGCTAACCTTGTCATCATAACATTGACTGAATTTGATATAATTCTTAGAATGGATTTTCTATCAAATTATGATTCGAAGATTTATTGTAAGAAGAAGGAAGTTACAATTTTATAAAATGGTGTAGAATCCTTTGTCTTTAGGGCAGAAACATCAAGACCTTATTCTTATCAAGAACCACCCCCAGTAGCTCTACTGAATGCAATACTTGGAGAGGAAGATAAACCAATATCTAATGGAGAGTAATGAAATATTCAAATTGAAGAAGTGAACATAGTGCAAGAGTACATGGATGTATTTCCAGAGGATTTACCTAGACATCCTCCAGAGCGGGAAGTTGAGTTATCTATTGATTTAATTCCTGATGCAAGACTTATATCAAAGACCCCATATAGAATGGCCCCTGTGGAGTTAGTGGATCTGATGAACCAACTAGAAGAGTTTATTGAAAAAGGATTTATTCAACCAAGTGTATCTCCATAGGGAGTCCCGATATTGTTTGTAATGAAGAAAGATGGATCAATGAGGCTTTCATTGACTATCGAGAAATCAATGCTATTGCAATAAAAAATAAGTATCCTCTACCCCAGATTGATGATTTATTTGGCCAACTTCGTGGAGCTCAATAATTTTCGAATATTGACCTTCGATCGGGATATCATCAACTAAGTGTGAGGAATGAGGATAGTTTTAAGACAGCATTTCGAACAAGGTATGGGCATTACGAGTTTACAGTGATGGATTTTGGACTGACTAATGCACCCTCTGTTTTCATGGATTTACTGAACAGAGTTTTCAAGGAATATCTTGATAACTTTGTTGTGGTGTTCATCGATGATATCCTGGTATACTCAAAAATATATGAATACCATGAGAATCACTTGAGGATTATTCTGTAAACTCTTAGAAGAAAAGAATTATATGGGATGTTTAGTAAGTGTGAATTCTGGATTCAATAAATTTCTTTTCTAGGCCATATTATCTCTAAGGATGGAATCCTAGTTGATCCTGCGAAGACTATGGCAATCCAAGATTATCCCACGCCAACAAACATAACCGAGGTATGCAGTTTTATTGGCTTTGCAGGTTACTACTGGAGTTTCGTTCAGAATTTTGCCAGACTAGCTAACCCACTAACCAAGCTCACATTAAAAGGAGTTAAGCTTGTGTGGACAAAATAGTGTGTAGAATGCTTCGAATAATTGAAAATAATATTGGTCAATGCTCCAATTTTGACTCTTCCATCTTGAAGTGATGGGTTTGTGATATACAGTGATGCATCAAAGAACAGGCTGGGTTGCGTCCTTAAGAAAAAACGATAATGTTATTTCTTATGCATCCAGACAGTTAAAGACTCATGAGAAAAATTATCCAACTGATGATCTTGAGCTAGTGGTCCTAATCTTTTCTATGAAAATATGGAGTCATTATCTCTACAGAAAGATATGTGAGATCTATACGGACCACAAGAGTTTGAAATACATTTTCACACAAAAAGAACTCAACATGAGGAAAAGGAGACGGGTTGAGTTACTAAAATATTATGATTTTTCAATACACTACCACCCAGGAAAGGCGAAAAAGTGGCAGATGCATTAAGTAGGAAAGATCATGGTCTTCTGACTCAAATGAGGATTGAAAGAGATCTTATATTCATGGATCTACAAAAGATGTATATGGGAATTGTTAATAAAGGGGAAACATCTTTTATCTTCCAAATGATTGCTAAATAATCTTTATTAGAGAAAATAAAAAGCTCTCAATATGATGATGAGAATCTGCATAAGAAAATTAATGATGTCAAGGATGGAAGACTGGCTGACTTCATGTATGAATAAGGAGTTCTGAAATTTGGGAAGAGGTTATGCGTTCCATCAGTACCTGAGATAAAAAGGGAACTATTAGACGATGCTCATATCACAAATTTCTCTATACACCCAGGTAACACCATGATGTACAGAAATCTGAAAGAATATTTCTGGTGGGATAATATGAAGCGGGAATTTTCTGACTACGTGTTAAGGTGTCTTGTTTGTCAACAAGTGAAGGCAGAGAGACAACATCACAAAGGACTTATGCAACCTCTAACTATTCCTATTTCTAAGTGGGATATCATTATGATGGATTTTATCACCAGACTACCGAGGACACCTAGAAGGAACGATGCAATATGGGTAATTGTTGATCGTTTCACAAAATCAACACATTTCCTTTCTATATGAGAGGATTTTCCACTCGAGCGCCTAGCAGGACTGTATAATAATGAAGTCCTAAGACTTCACGGTGAACGTCTATCAATTGTATCCGATCAAGATCCCTGGTTTACATCAATGTTTTGGAAAACTCTCCAGAAAGAATTGAATATTGAGCTTCGTATGAGTATTGCTTATCACCCCCAAACCGATGGACAGGCTGAAATGACCATTCAAACATTAGAAGACATGCTGAGGTAATTCTCTCTTGACATAAAAGGTATGTGGGAACAATACATACATTTGGTGGAATTTTCCTACAACAATAGTTTCCATTCCAGTATTCAAATGGCTCCGTATAAAGCATTATATGGAAAGAGGTGTCGAACTCCAACTTGTTGGGACGAAGTTAGTGAGAGGAAACTTATAGACCCGTAAGTTATTGAGGATACCACATCAAAGGTGAAGAAAATTCAAGCCCATATTAAAGCAGCCCAGAGTAGGCAGAAGATTTATGCTGACAATTAGAGAAAATATTTGAAATTTCAGGCGGGAGATCATGTCTTTCTGAAAGGATCTCCATGGAAGGGTGTCAAAAGGTTTGGTAAGAAAGGGAAACTAATCCCCAGGTACATCAGACCATTTGAAATTATGGAAGGAATCGGAGATGTACATTACCATCTAGAAATGCCGCCAAATCTCTCTAGAGTTCATGATGTGTTCTATGTGTCATTGTTAAATAAATACATGCCAGACCCAATGTATGTTCTCACATAGGAATAAATTCAACTGGAACCTGATCTATCATATTGTGTAAAGCCTATTGGGATTCTTGACACAAGGGAACATGTATTGAGAAATCAGACAACTCGCCTAGTGAAGCTTCTTTGGAGAAACCAGAATATGGAGGAAGCAACATGGGAACCTGAGGATGTTATGAAAAAGAATCACCCACATCTTTTTGGTGGGATTTATACATAAAACTTTCGAGGACGAAATTTCCGAAGAAGGGAATAATGTAGCACCCCAAACATTTTATGGTATTTTTTTCTTAAATACACTCTATTCATTAGGTAGAATATATTTCATGAATCACTGAGCCCCTATGGAACAAAACATGGTTACTTATAGCAGATAGCCATAACATAGCCACTAAACTTTAATTTACCAGCTCTGTGATTTGAATTTTAAAAATCTGGCATACACGGTTGTGTTCAAGATGTTTTTTGGAGTCTAATAAAACAAAAATAATTTTTGGTGAATAGTAACCTACCCTAATGAACAATAAATTACCCTTATGAATAGTGATATACCCTTATTAATAGTAACCTACTCTATTGTGGTATAAAAATAATATCCATGTTGGATGTATGATATACCTATATATTAGAATGAGTTAATGAATGTTTTAAAACTGGATTTAATAATAAATTATTATTCTAATTAAATATTAAAATAATCTTATTTAGAAAATTATTTTTGAAAAATGGACATCAATTTTGGATTCTACATGTTGAAAAATGGTTAGGGTGAATTTTTGAGATTTTTCTAAAATACTTGAATTTTTGATGAATAGTAGAATCTGATAATTTACAATAAATGCTAAATAATGGATTAATTGAGTCATCGATGATGATTTGCTGATGTAAGCCCACTTGATTCAAATTTACATGACCCATTTACTATTCTTGGTCATGGAATACTCACTATTCCTTTACTTGAGGAGAAATAATAAATTAATGTGTTTTATATTAAGAAATCCCTTCTCTCCTCCACTATAAAACCCCCTCTCACCCCCTTCCATTCACCACTCTCATGCCTTGTGACTTCTCCAAATTCTGTAAAAATACCTTTCAAACCTCCTCTCCCACGTCCAAAAAGCTTTGGTCTCACCAAAAGACCAAAACCAAAGCCTTTAAGATGGATTTCAATGAGAAGAGGTCAAGAGGTAAACAACCTCTTTTATTTTCATTCTTTTCTTTCATTTTATGTTATTCGTTTACTTTACCTTTGTCTTGTGTTGGGATATTTCATTAAATATTCCCCCTTACTGTCCATATTATGTATTAATGATTAGATATTACATTAGTCTCATCAAAATATTTTTATGAAATTTTAAGCGATGTCGTTAGGCTGCTGAATTTTCGTGAGAAATTTATCAAGTTTTCATTCATTTTAAGATTCCTTTATTTTCTTCTTCATTCCTCACCTAATTTTAACCAAGAGGAATGTATCCTCCAGAATCTTGTACTTTCTGGATTTTATAATGTTTTTGGAAGATTCATCATCATCATTATTCTCCTCTCCCACTTATTTAGGGAATAAAAACATTGTCCGTGATGTGTCGATTTACCGACATTGTGGATGATGTAATTTCAATTTCCATTAATTATTTCAAGTCTGGTCATGAAACCAAATATATGGGTGAACCAGGTCCTACTATTTTTTTTATGTTGATAAAAATTCTGGAATCTTTATACGTTCATAATATGGAATAATAATACAAAACAAGTTTATTGAGAACAAAAATGCCAAGCCAAATTCAAGCGTTCATTTTTAACTCACCGAATGAGTCACCCTCATGGTATATAAACAGAATAATTATAAGATTATTTATATATATTTAATGTCACTAATAATGTATATTAACAATTCTGGATTTTTAACCATATTTCAAACCAACTTCCATTCATGAATACAAGTAAACATATCATGAAACCAAGTAAGAAAATGCTTCCTTTACAATATGATTTAATCTCTTAAACCCTTCAAAGAGGCCATTAATGAACATAATAAGGTTATACCATATAAATTAAATATAAAATAGGTTCTGTATTTATGAATTAATAATCCTAATTTTTTATTCAGGTCTTTAATAACAAGTCAAGAACACCTTTAAGAATATGGTAAGGGATTTTCTCTCTCACATTTATTCAAGAATCCACTCTATTTTGTGTGATTTTTTTAATTTCTAATGATGGGGTATGTTTTATCATCTCCCCTATACTTCCCTTATGATATATAAATAATGGGATAACCTTTTATCTCTCATTAAGCCCTCTCAAGAACACTCGTTACCATGCCGAAATGTTAGTAAGGGGTTTCTCACTTTACTTTCATTTCTGTGAGATTTCCATTGTTTGCCAATTATTCCTTATATTTGGTATATTTGTACTTCCATTTGAAATATAATAACATTATTCTCATTATATTCATGTTATTCAATTACTCACTTGATTTTCATTATGTTCTGGTCATTTGATTCGACTGATTGCATTGTGGTAAGGGATCCTCTCTCTCACTTTTGTTCAAGAATATCCCCTTTTTTGTGAAAACTTTATATTGTGCACCTATTAATACTTATGTGGTGTACCTACTTCCCATTTGAGACCACTTTCAATTTGAAATTATATTTCTATTAAATATCCATAATCTCATGTCATGGATATGTTTATTTTCTAAACTGTATACCATTTCACATACGGTGTATATTTGGGATGTTATTGATGAATCTGTATTCTATACTCTATACGGATATTGAAAATGATTTTTTCTCTTGTATTGAATCATTTTATAAAGAATTATTTAGATGTATAGGTGGTTGGGGCCCTCTACAACCCTACAATGCATCAGTAGGTCTCATAAGACAAAACAATTTGGCGACTGACCCTTCGAGTTTGTTTCCAAAAACCAGACTGGTTTCTACCCATAGAGCTAAACCGTTTTTACGGTATTATGGTTCATGTGCCAGACACATGATTTCCAATTAATAATAATTCTCTTTATTCATGATTATTTATTATTAATATACATGAGTTTTTCACTATGTCAAAATCTATGGATGCAGTTTCATTTTCAGTTTATTATTGGCATTAGTTATTCATTTATTCACTATGCCTTATTGATTATGTCATATTGATTGTGATTCACTTATTATTGTACTCATGCTTCCTCTATTTGTAACCCTAACTGAGAATTTCATCTCAGCCCTTTCATTGTCTACCTTCAACAGGTGATGAAGAGAAGGTCTTCTTTTGAGTTTTTGTGGATGCAGATTTGAGTTTTTTTTGTTATGTATTGTATCTTGTAACCATATCCAATGTAATTTATGTTAAATCAATGTATCTAGTTTCTTCAAGACTACTAAACTGATCGTTCCATGGGATTTTCATTCCTTATAACCATGAAAATATCACAAGTAATGAACCGACTCTAGCCCAGTGGTGTCAGGGCGTTACGGTTGGTGATTAGAACACCTTAAGATGATAAAGGGTTAAATGACTAAATGATACAACTCATGTCTACAAGGTACACCTTCCTTTTTGGGAGCCTGTCTGATTATAACTCCACAATAAAGCGTGCTTGGCCTAGAGTAGTGACCAGGATGGGTGACCTTCTAAGAAGTTTCCCAGGGTGTGTGTGAGTGAGGACAAAGAACACTAGAAAGCACATGTGTCGGTATGTGGGGACAATCATTAGTCAGATGTCCTGTTCGGGCATGTGGGTGGACCCTGGGGTAGACCCCACATGTCTATGGAGCAAGTGGTGGTACTTGGTGGGCCAGGACCCGACGACCATGTTAAGGCGGGGTAGCTATGCTGTCACTGGGACCCAGTTGTTACATTTGGTATCAGGGGTGGTACCCAGCCTTAAGTGCGGTGCACTTCCTAGGATGAGATGTGGGGCCCACAATGAGGACGTTGTGCTCTAAAGGGGGGGGGTGGTGATTGTAATACCCCAAAATGATAAAGGGTTAAATGTCTAAATGATACGACTCATGTCAACAGGGTGCACCTTCCTTTCCGGGAGCATGTCTGATTAGAACTCCACAGTTAAGAGTTCTTGGACTGGAGAAGTGATCAGGATGGGTGACCTTTTGGGAAGTTTCCTACGGTGTGTTTGAATGAGGACAAAGCACACTGGAAAGGACATGTGTTGGTCTGTGGGGACAATGATTAGTTAGATGACCCGTTCCGGCATGTGGGTGGACCCTGGGGTGGGACCCAAATATCTGTGGAGTAACTGGTGGTACTTGGTGGGCAAGAAACCGACGACCATGCTAAGGCGGGGTGGCTGTGCTGTCACCGGGACCCAGTTGTTACATTAAACTGTGTATGCCGGATTTTTAAAATTCAAATCACAGAGCAGGTAAATTTAAGTTTAGTGGCTAAGTTATGGCTATCTCCTATAAGTAACCATGTTTTGTTCCATAGGGGCTCAGTGATTCATGAAATATATGCTACCTAAGGAATAGAGTGTATTTAAGAGAAAAATAACATAAAATGTTTGGGATGCTACATTATTCCCTCCTTCAGAAATTTTTCCCTCAAAATATTTATGTATAAATCCCACCCAAAAGATGTTGGTGATTATTTTTCATAACATAGCCAGGTTCCCATGTTGCTTCCTCCATATTCTGGTTTCTCCAAATAACCTTCACTACTAAAGTTGTCATATTTCTCAATACCTCTTCCCTTGTGTCAAGAATCCCAATAGGCTTTTCAAAATATGATAAATCAGGTTCCAGTTCAATTTCTTCATATGTGAGAACATACGTTGGTTCTGGAATGTATTTATTTAACAATGACACACGAAACACATCATGAACTCTAGAGAGAATTGGCGGCATCTCTAGACAGTAAGCTACAACTCCGATTCTTTCTAGAATTTCAAATGGATTCGTATGAAGCATTATATAGAAAGAGGTGTCGAACTCCAACTTGTTGGGATGAAGTTGGTGAGAGGAAACTTATAGGCCTGGAACTTATTGAAGATACCACGACAAAGTTGATGAAAATTCAAGCCCATATTAAGGCATACCAAAGTAGGAAAAAGAGTTATGCTGACAATCGAAGAAAGGATTTGGAATTCCAGGTGGGAGATCATGTCTTTATGAAAGTATCTCCATGTAAGGGTGTCCTAAGGTTCAGTAAGAAAGGGAAACTGAGCCCCAAGTACATTGGGTAGTTTCATTCTCAGTTATTATTGGCATTAGTTATCCATTTATTCACTATTCCTTGTTGATTATGTCAGATTGATTGTGATTCACTTATTATTGTACTCATGCTTCCTCTAATTATTACCCTTACTGAGCGTTTAAGCTCACCCCTCTCATTGTCTACCTTCAATAGGTGATGAAGGGAATGTCTTATTTTGAGTTCCTGTGGATGCAGTTTTGAGTTTTTTTTATGTATTTTATCTTTTAACCTTATCTAATGTAATTTATGTCAAATCAATGTATCTCATCTCTTCAAGACTACTAAACTGATCGTTCCTTCAGGATTTTCATTCCTTCTAACCATGCTAATATCACAAGTAATGCACCATCTCCAGCCTAGTGGGGTCGGGGCGTTACAGTTGGTATCAAAGGAAGTTTAGTTGGAAACATGGAAACGAGAGTAGGAAATATATAGTAGGGAACAAAGCTGTAAGGTAGCATTTGAGGATAAACTTACAATAATGTCCTGGTATTTTGGTAAGGAATAGATTATGTAGATATTTCAAGCAATACATACCTGTCTGGATATGAGCAGGTAGAGGTGGCTCTGACACAGATGTATCTAGGGGTAAAACCTGAAAACACCTCTTTGAGCTAGACTCAAACAGGATCTAGTACACAACAAGGGGCCTTGCTTCACTTTGGGTTATGACACTCTCGGAGTAAATACTTATGATAATTCATGTTTTCTTTACAAGCCATTATGAAGGAGTTAATGTAAATTATTCCTTAGAGGAACCATATTTATAAGATTAGCTATGCATAGAATTTAAATCTATGTTAAGTGATTTTCTATTTGACATTAATAAACTAATCTAGTGTATCCCATTATTTAGAAATGGAATCTAATGGAAGAAGGGGAATCAATACTCGTGGGCAATGCTGGGATCTCCCTACTGAGCAAGTCAACACATTCAATGTTGGAGCAGATCAGATCATGACTATATTGGGACAACATACTCAAGTTTTAATGAATAACCATTCCACACCCATGTTGTATCGTTTCATGTGGAAGAAGCCCCCATCTTTTAGTGGGACTACTAATCTTGTGGTAACTGAGTAGTGGATCAAGTTACTTGAGAAGATATTCATGGCATTAAGATGCAATGAGAATGAGAAGGTGGTACTAGCAGTATATTGTCTCAAGGGTGACGCTAACCAATGGTGGTCCCTGATTCAGAACACCATGGAGGAAGAAGAAATAGAAGATATGAATTGGAGTAATTTTAAGGAAATATTCTTTGAGATATATTTCCCTCGTGAGCAACGAACTGAAATGAAGCGGAAATTCTTTAGGATGAAAAAAAGGGAAGAGGACAGTGTTGCAGAGTATGTGGCTACTTTTATAGGGATGGCTAGGTATGTCGTAGATTACGTACGTGACTCGGCAGACAAGATTGATCATTTATTTGAAGGTCTTAAGCCATGTCTCCAGAGGGCACTAGCTTCTCACACATTTTCATCATATGATGGAATTGTATCAAGTGCCATCAAAACAGAGAGGGAATTTTCTAGTTCAAATATTTTCAAATTAAACCGAGATAAGAAGCAGTACATGGATAAAAAAGGAAAAGGAGAAGCACCAAATAATTGAAAGGGAACAAATAGGTCCCCATTATGTGATAACTATGGAAAGAATCATCTCGGGAAAGGCTTGAAAGGCATGGGAGTTTGCTATAACTACAGAGAAAAGGTTCCTTGATCCAATGATGCAAGGGGAAGAAAAAATTCAATGATGTTAAATGCTACAATTACATAGAGATTGGATACTATGCAAATGAGTGTCCTAAACCACAAGGAAACTTGACTCACAAAAGTCCAAGAGATCAAGGGAGATATTATGTGATTATAACTGTGGAGATCGAAGTCCCAAATGATGTGGTGGTAGGAACTTTAATTGTTTCCTCAAACTTAGCCAACACCTTATTTAATTATGGATCATCTCATTCATTTATATCTTCTATGTTTTCCAAGAAAATTAGATATGTTCAATTTGACATAATAAAGGAGTTTTCAGTCAAAAATCATGGGGGATGTATCATTGCAAGAAAGGCATGTCGACTAGTCCCCCTCCAGTCACCAAAGAGTGCTTTATTTTCTAACCTTGTCATCATACCAATGACTGAATTTGATATAATTCTCAGCATGGATTGGATATCAAATTATGATGCGAAGATTTATTCTAAGAAGAAGGAAGTTACAATTTTTTAAAATGGTGTGGAATCCCTTGTCTTTAGGGCAGAAACATCACCACATGATTCTTATCGAGAACCACCCTGAGTAGCTCTACTGAATGCAATACTTGGAGAGGATGATAAACCAACATATATGGGTGAGGAAAGAAATATTCAAATTGAATATGTGCACATAGTGCAAGAGTAGATTGATGTAATTCCAGAGGATTTACCTAGACATCCTCTAGAGCGGGAAGTTGAGTTCTCTATTTATTTAATTCCTGATGCAAAACCTATATCAATGACCCCATATAGAATGGACACTGTGGAGTTAGTGGAGCTGAAGAAACAACTAGAAGAGTTGAGTGACAAAGGATTTATTCGACCTATTGTTTCTCCATGGGGAGCCTCATTCTTGTTTGTAAAGAAGAAAGATGGATCCATGAGGCTTTGCATTGATTACCAGGAAATCAATGCTATTACAATAAATAATAAGTATCCTCTTCCCTGGATTGATGATTTATTTGATCAACTTCATGGAGCTCAATAATTTTCGACGATTGACCTTCGATTCGAATATCATCAACTACGTGTGAAAAAGGAAGATATCCCAAAGACAACATTTCGAACATGGTATGGGCATTATGAGTTTACAGTGATTCCTTTTGGACTAACAAATGCACCCTCTGTTTTCATAGATTTAATGAATAGAGTCTTCAAGGAATATCTTGATAACTTTGTTGTGGTATTCATTGATGATATCCAGGTATACTCAAAAAGATACGAAGACCATGAGGATCATTTGCGAACTATTATGAAAACTCTGAGAAGAAATTAATTATATGGGATGTTTAGCAAGTGTGAATTCTGGCTTCAGTCAGTTTCTTTTCTAGGCCATATTATCACTAAGTATGGAATCCCAGTTGATCCTGCAAAGACAAAGGCAATCCAAGAATGGCCCATGCCAACAAAAATAACTGAGGTACGCAGTTTTATTGGCTTAGCAGGTTACTACCGACGTTTCGTACAGAATTTCACCCGACTGGCTAACCCACTAACCAAGCTCATACGAAAAGGAGTTAAGTTTGTGTGGAAAAAAGTGTGTGCAGAATGCTTCGAAGAATTGAAAAGAAGATTGGTCAATGCTCTAATTTTGACTCTTCCATATTGAAGTGATGGGTTTGTGATATAGCATGATGCATCAAAGAAAGGGGTGGGTTGCGTCCTTATGAAAAATGATAAAGTTATTTCTTATGAATCAATATAGTTGAAGACTCATGAGAAAAATTATCCAACTGATGATCTTGAGCAAGAGGTCGTAATCTTTTCTCTGAAAATCTGGAGGCATTTTCTCTACGGAGAGAGACATGAGATCTATTCGGACCACAAGAGTTTGAAATACATTTTCACAAAAAAAGAACTCAACATGAGGCAAAGGAGACGGCTTGAGTTACTAAAAGATTATAATTTTTCAATACACTACCACCCAGTAAAGGCGAATAAGGTGGAAGATGCATTAAGAAGGAAAGATCATGGCCTTCTAACTCAAATGAGTATTGAAAGAGATCCTCTATTCATGGATCTACTAAAGATGGATATGGGAATTGTTAAGGAAGGGGAAAAATATTTTCTCTTTAAAATGATTTCTAAACCATCTTTATTAGAGAAAATAATAAGCTCTCAATCTGATGATGAGAATCTACAAAAGAAAATTAACGCTGTCAAGGATGGAAGACTGGCTGACTTCATTAATGAAGAAGGAGTTCTGAAATTTGGGAAGAGGTTAAGCGTTCCATCAGTACATGAGATAAAAATGGAACTATTAGATGATTCCCATAGCTCAAATTTCTCTATTAACCCAGGTATCACCAAGATGTACAAATATCTGAAGGAATATTTCTGGTGGGATAATATGAAGCGGGAAATTGCTGACTACATGTCAAGGTGTATAGTTTGTCAACAAGTGAAGGCAGAGAGACAACATCCTAAAGGATTTATGAAAAATATACCTATTCCAATGTGGAATTGGGATAACATTACGATGAATTTTATCATATGACTACCAAGGACACCTAGAAGGAACGACACAATATGGGTAATTGTTGATCGTTTCACAAAATCAGCACATTTCCTTCCTATACGAGAGGATTTTCCACTCGAGCACCTGGAAAGACTGTATATTAATGATGTTGTAAGACTTCATGGTGCACCTCTATAAATTATATCTGATCGAGATCCCCTGTTTACATCAAAGTTTTGGAAAAGTCTCCAGAAAGCTTTGAATACTGAGCTTTGTATGAATACTGCTTATCACCCCAAACCGATGGACAGTCTGAAAAGACTATTAAAACTTTAGAAGACATGCTGAGGTCATGATCTCTTGACTTCCAAGGTATGTGGGATCAATATTTACCTTTGGTGGAATTTTTATACAACAATAGTTTCCATTCTAGTATTCAAATGGCTCCGTATGAAGCATTATATAGAAAGAGGTGTCGAACTCCAACTTGTTGGGACGAAGTTGGTGAGAGGAAACTTATAGGCCCGAACCATATTGAAGAGACCATGAAAAAGGTGAATAAAATTCAAGCCCATATTATGGCAGCCCAAAGTAGGTAGAAGAGTTATGGTGACAATCGGAGAAAGGATTTGGAATTCCAGGTGGGAGATCATGTCTTTCTAAAAGTATCTCTATGGAGGGGTGTCCGAAGGTTCGATAAGAAAGAAAAATTGAGCCCCAGGTACATTGGGCCATTTGAGATTATGGAAAGAATCAGAGCTGTAGCTTACCATCTAGTGATGCCGCCAAATCTCTCAAGAGTTCATGATGTATTCCATGTGTCATTGTTAAAAAAATACAAGCCAGTCCCAACGCATGTTCTCATATATGAAGAAATTGAACTCGAACCAGATTTCTCTTATTGTGAAAAGCCTATTGGGATTCATGACACAAGGGAATAGGTATTGAGAAATCATACAACTCACTTAGTGAAGGTTCTTTGGAGAAACCAGAATATGGGGGAAGCAACATGGGAACATGAGGATGTTATGAAAAAGAATCACCCATATCTTTTCGGTGGGCTTTATACATAAAAATTTTGAGGACGAAATTTCCGAAGCAGGGAATAATGTATCACCCCCAACATTTTATGGTATTTTTCTCTTAAATACACTCTATTCATTAGGTAGAATATATTTCATGAATCACTGAGCCCCTATAGAACAAAACATGGTTACTTATAGGAGATAGCCATAACATAGCCACTAAACATAAGTTTTCCAGCTATGTGATTTGAATTTTAAAAATCTGGCATACATGGTTGTGTTCAAGATGTTTTTTTGGAGTCTAATAAAAACAAAATAATTTTTGGTGAATAGTATCCTACCCTAATGAATAGTAAATTACCCTTATGAATAGTGATATACCCTAATGAATCGTAACCTACCCTATTGTGGTATAAAAATAATATTCATGTTGGAAGTACGATCTACCTATATTTTAGAATGAGTTAATGAATGTTTTAAAATTGGTTTTGATTATAAATTATTATTTTAATTAAATATTAAAATAATCATATTTAGACAATTATATTTGAAAAATGGATATCACTTTTTTATTCTAAATGTTGAAAAATGGTAAGAAACCCGTTTGATTTTTGGAAACAAACTCGAAGGGTCTGTCGCCAAACTGTTTTGTCTCATTAGACCTACCGATGCATCGAGGGTCTGTAGTGGGCCCCACCCACCTCTACATCTCAAGCATTCTTTATACAATGATTCAATACAAGAGAAATATGCCTTTTTAATATCTTTATAGAGTATAGAATACAGATTCATCAATAACATCCCAAATATACATAGTATGTGAAATGTTATACGGTTTAGACAATAAACATATCCATGACATGAGATCATGGATACTTTATAGAAATATAATTTCAAACGGAAAGTGATCTCAATTAGGCAGTAGGTACACCACATAAGGATTATTAGGTGCACAACACAAAGTTGTCACAACAGAGGGGATATTCTTGAACAAAAGTGGGAGAGAGGATCCCTTACCACAATGTAATCAGTCGAATCAAATGACCAGAACTTAATGAAAATCAAGTCAATCATTGAACAACATGAATATAAATAGAATCATGTTATTATATATCAAATTTAATTACACATATACCAAATATAAGGAATAATTGGTGAACAATGTAAATCTCACAGAAATGAAAGTGAAGTGAGAAACCCCTTACAAACATTTCGGCATGGTAACGAGTATTCTTGAGAGGGATTAATGAGAGATAAATGGTTATCCATTGAATTTATATATCATAAGGTCAGTATAGGGGAGATGAGAAAACATACCCCATCATTAGAAATTAAAAACAAAATCACACAAAATAGAGTGGATTCTTGAATAAAAGTGAGAGAGAGAATCCCTTACCATTCTTCTCATCAAACTATTTTTATGAAATTTTAAGAGGCGCCATTAGGCTACCAAATTTTCATGAGAAATTTATCATGTTTTAATTCATTTTAATATTAATTTCTTTTCTTATTCTTTCCTCACCTCATCTTAACAAAGAGGCATGTATGCTCTAGAATCTTGTATTTTCTGGATTTTCTAGTATTTATGGATGATTCCTCATCATTATTTTCTTATATCCCACTTATTTAAGGAATAAAAACATTGTCCGTGATGTGTTGAATTACCGACATCGTGGACGATATAATTTCAATTTCTATTAATTCTTTCAAGTCTGGTCATTAAACCAAATATATGGTTGAAAAAGGGCATAACATATGTGTTTTATTTTTATTAACATTTTGGAATATTTATACGTTCATAATATTGAATAATAATACAAAACAAGTTTATTGAGCACAAAACTGCCAAGCCAAATTCAAGCATTTATTTTTAACTCATCAAATGAGTCACCCTCATGGTATATAACCAGAAACATTATAAGATCATTTATATCTCTTTAATGTCACTAATAATGTATATTAACAATTTCGGATGTTTAACCCTATTTCAAACCAACTTCAATTCATGAATACAAGTAAACAAATCATGAAACCAAGTAAGAAAATGCTTCCAAAACAATAAGATTTAATCTCTTAAACCCATAAAAGAGACCATTAATGAACTTAATAAGGTAATACCATATCAATTAAATATAAAATAGGTTCTGGATTTATGAATTAATAATCCTAATTTGTTTATTGAGGTCTTTAATAACAAGTCAAGAATACTTTCAAGCATAAGGTAAGGGATTCTCTCTCTCACTTTTATTCAAGAATCCACTATATTTTGTGTGATTTTGTTTTTAATTTATTATGATGGGGTATGTTTAATAATCTCCCCTATAATGACCTTATGATATATAAATCATGGGATAACCTTTTATCTCTCATTAAGCCCTCTCAAGAACACTCGTTACCATGCCGAAATGTTTGTAAGGGGTTTCTCACTTCACTTTCATTTCTATGAGATTTCCATTGTTCTCCAATTATTCCTTATATTTGGTATATGTGTACTTACATTTGATATATAATAACATGATTCTCTGTATATACATGTTATTCAATGATTCAATTGATGTTCATTAAGCTCTGGTCATTTGATTCGACTGATTACATTGTGGTAAGGGATTCTCTCTCTCACTTTTATTCAAGAATCCACTCTATTTTGTGTGATTTTGTTTTTAATTTCTAATGATGGGGTATGTTTTCTCATCTCCCCTATACTTCCCTTATGATATATAAATCATGGGATAAACTATTATCTCTCATTAAGCCCTCTCAAGAACACTCGTTACCATTCCGAAATGTTTGTAAGGGTTTTCTCACATCACTTTCCTTTCGGTGAGATTTACATTGTTCACCAATTATTCCTTATATTTGGTATATGTGTACTTCCATTTGATATATAATAACATTATTCTTTTTATTTTCATGTTATTCAATGATTCACATGATGTTCATTATGTTCTGGTCATTTGATTCGACTGATTACATTGTGGTAAGGGATCCTCTCTCTCACTTTTGTTCAAGAATATCCCCATTGTAGTGACAAGTTTGTATTGTGCACCTAATAACCCTTATGTGTTGTACCTACTGCCCAACTGTAACGCCCCGACCCCACTAGGCTAGAGCTGGTGCTTTACTTGTGTTATTTTCGTGGTTATAAGGAATAAAAATCCAAAAGGAACGATCAGTTTAGTAGTCTTGAAGAAAATAGATACATTTATTTAACATAAATTACATTGGATAAGGTTACAAGATACAATACACAACAAAAAAACTCAAAACGGCATCCAGAGGAACTCAAAATAAGACCTTCTCTCAATCACCTGTCAAAGGTAGACAATGAAAGGGGTGAGCTCAAATTCTCATTAAGGGTTAAAAATAGAGGAAGCATGAGTACAATAATATGTAAATCACAATCAATCTGACATAATCAATAAGGAATAGTGAATAAATGAATAACAAATGCCAATAATAAACTGAGAATGCAACTGCATCCATAGATTTTGTTAAAGTGAAAACCTCATGGATAATAATAATAACCGATAATGAATAAAGAGAATGTTTATTAATTGGACATCATGTATCTGGCACATGAACCATAATACCGTAAAAATGTTTTAGCTCTATGGGTTGAAACACGACTGATTTTTGGAAGCAAACTCGAAGGGTCTGTCGCCAAACTATTTTGTCTCATGAGACCTACTGATGCATCGAGGGGATGTAGTGGGCCCCACCCACCTCTACATCCAAATCATTATTTTTAAAATAATTCAATACAAGAGAAATGTGCCTTTTCAATATCCGTATAGAGTATAGAATACAGATTCATCAATAACATCCCAAATATACACCGTATGTGAAATGGTATACGGTTTAGACAATAAACATATCCATGACATTAGTTTATGGATATTTAATAGAAAAAAAGTTTCAAATGGAATGTTATCTCAAATGGGCAGTAGGTATACCACATAAGGATTATTTGGTGCACAATACAAAGTTTTAACAACAAAGGGGATATTCTTGAACAAAAGTGAGAGAGAGGATCCCTTACCACAATGTAATCAGTCGAATCAAATGGCCAGAACTTAATGAACATCAAGTGAATCATTGAATATTGTGAATATAAAGAGAATCATGTTATTATATATCAAATGAAATTACACATATACCAAATATAAGGAATAATTTGTGAACAATGGAAATCTCATAGAAATGAAAGTGAAGTGAGAAACCCCTTACAAACATTTCGGCATGGTAATGAGTGTTCTTGAGAGGGATTAATGAGAGATAAAAGGTTATCCCATGATTTATATATCATAAGGGTATTATTGGGGAGATGAGAAAACATACCCCATCAATATAAATTAAAAATAAAATCACACAAAATAGAGTGTATTATTGAATAAAAATGAGAGAGATAATCCATTACCTTATTCTCGAAGGTGTTCTTGACTTGTTATCAAAGACCTGAATAAAAACCCCCCCTGATTTTTGGAAACAAACTCAAAGGGTCTGTCGCCAAACTGCTTTGTCTCATGAGACCTACCGATGAATCGAGGGGCTGTAGTGGGCCCAACACACCTCTACATCCAAATCACTCTTTATAAAATGATTCAATACAAGAGAAATATTCCTTTTCAATATCTGTATAGAGTATAGAATACAGATTCTTCAATAATATCACAAATATTCACCGTATGTGAAATGGTATACGGTTTAGACAATAAACATATCCATGACATGAGATTATGGATATTTAACAGAAATATCATTTCAAATGGAAAGTGATATCAAAAGGGAAAGTAGGTACACCACATAAGGATTATTAGGTGCACAATACAAAGTTTTCACAACAAAGGGGATATTCTTGAACAAAAGTGAGAGAGAGGATCCCTTACCACAATGTAATTAGTCGAATCAAATGACCAGAACTTAATGAAAATCAAGTCAATCATTGAACAACATGAATATAAAGAGAATCATGTTATTATATATCCAATTTAATTACACATATACCAAATATAAGGAATAATTGGTGAACAATGGAAATCTCACAGAAATGAAAGTGAAGTGAGAAACCCCTTACAAACATTTCGGCATGGTAACGAGTATTCTTGAGAGGGATTAATGAGAGATAAATGGTTATCCATTGAATTTATATATCATAAGGTCAGTATAGGGCAGATGAGAAAACATACGCCATCATTAGAAATTAAAAACAAAATCACACAAAATAGAGTGGATTCTTGAATAAAAGTAAGAGAGAGAATCTCGTACCTTATGCTGGAAGGTGTTCTTGACTTGTTACTAAAGACATGAATAGTCAAATTGAGATTATTAATTCTTAAATATATAACCTATTTTATATTTAATTGATATGTTATAAACTTATTAAGTTCATTAATGTCCTCTTTGATGTGTTTAAGATATTAAATCTTATTGTTTTGGAAGCATTTTCTTACTTGGTTTCATGATTTGTTTACTTTTATTCATGAATGGAAGTTGGTTTGAAATATGGTTAAACATCCAGAATTGTTAATATAAATTATTAATGAAATTAAATAGATATAAATTATCTTATAATGATTCTGTTTATATACCATGAGGGTGACTCATTCGACGAGTTAAAAATAAATGCTCGAATTTGGTTTGGCAGTTTTGTGATCAATAAACTTGTTTTGTATTATTATTCCATATTATGGACGTATATAGATTCCAGAATGTTAATCAAATTAAAAAACATATATTATGACATGGTTATACAATATATTTGGTTTCATGACCCGAATTGAAAGAATTAATGGAAATTGAAATTACATCGTCCACGATGTCGGTAATTCGACACATCACAGACAATGTTTTTATTCCTTAAATAAGTGGAAGAGGAGAAGAATAATTATCAAGAATATTCCAACAACATTAGAAAATCTAGTAAATACAAGATTCTGGAGAATAAATTCCTCTTGGATAAGATTTTCGAGGAAATAAGAATAAAAGAAATGAATCTTAAAATGAATGAAAACTTGATAAATTTCTCACAAAACTTCGGCAGAATAACGGCATCTCTTAAAATTTCATAAAAATAGTTTGATTAGAGGAATGTAATATCTAATAATTAATACATAATATGGAAAGTAAGGGGAAATATTTAATGAAATATCCCTACACAAGCCAAAGGTAAAGGAAGAGAATAACATAAAATGAAAGAAAAAATGAAAATAAAAGAGGTTGTTTACCTCTTGATCTCTTCTCCTTGAGATCCTTCTCAAGGGATTTGGTTTTGGCCTTTTTGTGAGCCCAATTCTTTCTGGACGTGGGGGAGGAGTTTGGGGAGGTATTTTGATAGAATTTGGAGAAGGCACAAGGCTTTAGAGGAGTGAATGGAAGGGTGGTGAGATGGGTTTTTATAGTGGAGGATAGAGGGGATTTCTTAATATAAAACTCATTAATTTATTATTTCTCCTCAATAAAAGTAATAGTGAGTATTCCATGACCAACAATAGTAAATGGGTCATGTGAATTCGATCAAAGTGGGCTTACATCAGAAGAGCATCATTGATTACTCAATTAATCCATTATTTAGCATTTATTGTAAATTATCGGATTCTACTATTCATAAAAAATCAAGTATTTCAGAAAAATATCAAAACTTCACCCTAACCATTTTTCGACATTTAGAATCCAAAAAAGAATTCCATTTTTTCAAAAATAATTTTCTAAATATGATTATTTTAATATTTAATTAAAATAAATGATTTATTATCAAAACCTTCCATTCACTCCTC
The DNA here is from genome assembly GCA_963277665.1 of Viscum album. Classification (NCBI taxonomy): domain Eukaryota; kingdom Viridiplantae; phylum Streptophyta; class Magnoliopsida; order Santalales; family Viscaceae; genus Viscum; species Viscum album. The sequence goes on from OY728139.1 coordinate 296,125,997, forward strand.
TCAAGCCTTGTGCCTTCTAAAAATTCTGTCCAAATACCTTCCCAACCTCCTCCCCCACGTCCAGCAAGATTTGGTCTCACAAAAAGACCAAAATAAAATCCCTTAAGAAGGTTCTCAAGGAGAAGAGATCAAGAGGTAAACAACTTCTTTTATTTTCATTCTTTTCTTTCATTTTATGTTATTCTCTTCCTTTCCCTTTGGCTTGTGTTGTGATATTTCATTAAATTTTCCCCCTTACTGTCCATATTATGTATGAATGATGAGATATTCCATTCCTCTCATCAATCTATTTTTATTAAATTTTAAGAGACGCCGTTAGGCTGCCGAAGTTTCATGCGAAATTTATGAAGCTTTCATTCATTTTAAGATTCCTTTCTTTTCTTCTTCTTTCCTCACCTCATCTTAACCAAGAGGCATGTATGCTCCAAAATCTTTTATTTTCTGGATGTTATAATGTTTATGGAAGATTATTTATCATTATTCTTCTCCTCTCCCACTTATTTAAGGAATAAGAACATTGTTCGTGATGTGTCTAATTACAGACATCGTGGACGATGTAATTTCAATTTCCATTAATTCTTTCAAGTATGGTCATGAAAACAAATATATGGTTGAACCAAGTCATAATATACATGTTTTATTTTGATTAAAATTATGGAATCTTTATATGTTCATAATATGGAATAATAATACAAAACAAGTTTATTGAGCACAAACCTGCCAAGAAAAATTCAAGCGTTTATTTTTAACTCATCGAATAAGTCACCCTCATGGTATATAACCAGAATCATTATAAGATCATTTATATCCCTTTAATTTCACTAATAATTTATATTAACAATTCTGGATGTTTAACCATATTTCAAACCAACTTCCATTCATCAATACATGTAAAAAAATCATGAAACCAAGTAAGAAAATGCTTCCAAAACAATAAGATTTAATATCTTAAACACATCAAAGAGGCCATTAATGAACTTAATACGTTTATACCATATCAATTACATAAAAAATAGGTTATAGATTTAAGAATTAATAATCTCAATTTGTTTATTCAGGTCTTTAATAACAAGTCAAGAACACCTTCAAGCATAAGGTATGGGATTCTCTCTCTTACTTTTATTCAAGAATCCACTCTATTTTGTGTGATTTTGTTTTTAATTTCTAATGATGGGGTATGTTTTCTCATCTCCCCTATACTGACCTTATGATATATAAATCATTGGATAACCATTTATCTCTCATTAATTCCTCTCAAGAATACTCGTTACCATGCCGAAATGTTTGTAAGGGGTTTCTCACTTCACTTTCATTTCTGTGAGATTTCCATTGTTCACCAATTATTCCTTATATTTGGTATATGTGTAATTACATTGGATATATAATAACACGATTCTCTTTATATTCATTTTGTTCAATGATTCACTTGATTTTCATTAAGTTCTGGTCATTTGATTCGACTGATTACATTGTGGTAAGGGATCCTCTCTCTCACTTTTGTTCAAGAATATCCCCTTTGTTGTGACAACTTTGTATTATGCAGCTAATAATCCTTGTGTGGTGTACCTACTTCCCTTTTGATATCACTTTACATTTGGAATTATATTTCTGTTAAATATCCATAATCTCATGTCATGGATATGTTTATTGTCTAAACCGTATACCATTTCACATACGGTGTATATTTGGGATGTTATTGACGAATCTGTATTCTATACTCTATACAGATATTGAAAAGGCGTATTTCTCTTTTATTGAATCATTTTATAAGGAGTGATTTGGATGTAGAGGTGTGTGGGGCCCACTACAGCCCCTCTATTCATCAGTAGGTCTCATGAGACAAAACAGTTTGGTGACAGACCCTTCGAGTTTGTTTCCAAAAATCATATGGGTTTCTACCCATAGAGCTAAACCGTTTTTACAGTATTATGGTTCATGTTCCGGATACACGAAATCCAATTAATAATAATTCTCTTTATTCATTATCAGTTATTATTATTATCCATGAGGTTTTCACTATGAAAAAAATCTATGGATGCAGTTTTGATTCTCAGTTTATTATTGGCATTAGTTATTCATTAATTCACTATTCCTTATTGATTATGTCATATTGATTGTGATTCACTTATTATTGTACACATGATTCCTCTATTTTTAACCCTTACTGATTTTTTGAGCTCACACCTTTCATTGTCTACGATTGATAGGTGATGAAGAGAAGGTCTTCTTTTGAGTTCTTGTGGATACAGTTTTCAGTTTTTTTGTTATATATTGTATCTTGTAACCTTATCCAATGTAATTTATGTTAAATAAATGTATCAAGTTCCTTAAAGACTACTAAACAGATCGTTCCTTCAGGATTATTATTCCTTCTAACCATGCCAATATCACAAGTAATGCACCAGCTCCAGCCTAGTGGGGTCAGGGCGTTACACTGTAAGGAATCGGCCCCCCGAATTCCCGAAGACGGTGCCCACGAGGCATGATGTATCAAAATTTCATTTAAAACATTTACAAATAATACATCATGTCCCAAAATTATAGAGGCTCATGAGGTCTAGGTTTTGGGAAAACCAGCTACATTCTGGAATGCTCAATCTATTAAAAACTATAACCTGAACAATTTTAATAAAAAACATAGTGTATTCATTGAAATACTCAGTAAGGGGCTTTGAAAATAATTAATACAGTTTATGAAAACTACCCTTGGAAAATACTTTCACATATACAAAATAATTCCTTTTATGAAAGCATAACAACACCACAATGGTAACTATCAAGCATTTAGATTAATACATGCACAAATATTTGAACATTCCACGGAAAGTTACTGAACTATCAAAATAAGCATGCTTGAATGGAGGTACATAAAAACTACTAAGGACAACATAGCATGCAAGGTGTTCCAATACTACTAGACAAGAATATTATCAAAGTTGCACATAATTAATCTCACTACTAAAATATGTTCTGGATTTATGAATTGATAATCCTAATTGGTTTATTCAGGTCTTTAATAACAAGTCAATAACACCTTCAAGCATAAGGTAAGGGATTCTCTCTCTCACTTTTATTCAAGAATCTACTATATTTTGTGGGATTTTTTGTAATTTATAATGATGGGGTATGTTTTCTCATCACCCCTATACTGACCTTATGAAATATAAATCATGGGATAACCTTTTATCTCTCATTAATCCCTTAGAAGAACACTCGTTACCATGCCGAAATGTTTGTATGGGGTTTCTCACTTCACTTTCAATTCTGTGAGATTTCCATTGTTCACCAATTATTATTTATATTTTGTATATTTGTACTTCCATTTGATATATAATAACATTATTCTATTTATATTCATGTTATTCAATGATTCAATTGATGTTCATTATGTTCTGGTCATTTGATCCGACTGATTACATTGTGGTAAGAGATCCTCTCTCTCACATTTGTTCAAGAATAACCCCTTCATTGTGACAACATTGTATTGTGCACCTAATAATCCTTATGTGGTGCACCTACTGCCAATTTGAGATCACTTTACAATTGAAATTATATTTCTATTATATATCCATAATCTCATGTCATGGATATGTTTATTGTCTAAGTCGTATACCATTTCATATATGGTGTATATTTGGGATGTTATTGATGAATCTGTATTCTATACTCTATATGCATATTTAAAAGGCATATTTATCTTGTATTGAATCATTATATAAATAATTATTTGGATGTAGAGGTGGGTGGGGCTCACTACATCCCCTCTATGCATCGGTAGGTCTCATGAGACAAAACAGTTTGGCGACAGACCCTTCGAGTTTGCATCCAAATATCAGACATGTTTCTACTCATAGAGATAAATAGTTTTTACGGTATTATTGGTTATGTTCTAGATACATGAAGTCCAATTAATAAGCATTATCTTTATTCATTATCATTTATTATTATTATCCACGGGGTTTTCACTATGACAAAATCTATGGATGCAGTTTCATTCTCAGTTTATTGTTGGCATTAGTTATTCATTTATTCACTATGCCTTATTGATTATATCAGATTGATTGTGATTCACTTATTATTGTACTCATGCTTCCTCTATTTGTAACCCTTACTGATCGTTTGATCTCACCAATTTCATTGTCTACCTTCGACAGGTGATGAAGAGAAGGTATTCTTTTGAGTTCTTGTGGATGCAGTTTTGAGTTTTGTTTTGTTATGTATTGTATCTTGTAACCTTATCCAATGTAATTTATGTTAAATTAATGTATCTAGTTTCTTCAAGACTACTAAATTGACTGTTCCTTCAGGATTTTCATTTCTTTTAACCATGCCAATATCACAAGTAATGCATTGGCTCCAGCCTGGTGGGGTCGAGACGTTACATTGTAAGGACCCAGCCCCCTGAATGCCCGGAGAGGGTGCCCATGAGGCATGATGTATCGAAATTTCATTTCAAACAATTAAAAATAATATATCATGTTGCAAAATTACAGAGGCTCGTGAGGTTCAGGTTCTGGGAAAACCAGCTGCATTCTGAAATGCTCCATTTGTTAAAAACTGTAACTTGAAAATTTTTAATCAAAAACGTAGGGTGATCAATGAAATACTCAGTAAGGGAATTTGAAAATACTTAATACAGTTTATGAAAACTACCCTTGGAAAATACTTTCACATACACAAAATAATTCCTTTTATGAAAACATCATAACACCTCAATGGTAGCTATAAAACATTTAGAGTAATACATGCACAAGTATGTGAACATTCCATTGAAAGTTACTAAACTATTAAAATAGGCATGCTTTCATGGAGGTACATAAAAAATACTAAGGAGAACATAGCATGAAAGGTGTGCCAATACTACTAGACAATAATATTATCAGTGTTGCACATAATTAATTACACTACTAAAATAGGTTCTGGATTTATGAATTAATAATCGTAATTTTTTTATTCAGGTCTTTAATGACAAGTCAAGAACACCTTCAAGCATAAGGTAAGGGATTCTCTCTCTCACTTTTATTCAATAATCCACTCTATTTTGTGTGATTTTCATTAATTTATAATGATGGGGATGTTTTCTCATCTCCCCTATACTGCCCTTAAGATATATAAATCATGGGATAACCTTTTATCTCTCATTAAGCCCTCGGAAGAACACTCCTTACCATGCCGAAATGTTTATGAGGGGTTTCTCACTTCAATTTAATTTCTATGAGATTTCCATTGTTCAACAAGTATTCCTTATATTTTGTATATGTGTACTTACATTTGATATATAATAATATGATTCTCTTTGGATTCATGTTATTTAATGATTCAATTGATGTTCATTAAGTTCTGGTCATTTGATTCAACTGATTACATTGTGGTAAGGGATCCTATCTCTCACTTTTGTTCAATAATATACCCTTTGTTTTGACAACTTTGTATTGTGCACCTAATATAACTTATGTAGTGTACCTACTACCCATTTGATATCACTTCTCGTTTGAAATTATATTTCTTTTAAATATCCATAATCTCATGTCATGGATATGTTTATTGTCTAAACCGTATAAAATTTCACATACGGTGTATATTTGGGATTTCATTGATGAATCTATATTCTATACTCTATACAGATATTGAAAAGTCATATTTCTCTTGTATTTAATCATTGTATAAAGAATTCTTTGGATGTAGATGTGGGTGGGGCCCACTACAGCCCCTCGATGCATCGGTAAGTCTCAGGAGACAAAACAGTTTGGCGACAGACCCTTCGAGTTTGTTTCCAAAAATAAGACGGGTTTCTACCCATAGATCTAAACCGTTTTACGGTATTATGGTTCATGTGCCAGATAGGGTGACTCAATCGATGAGTTAAAAATATACGCTTGAATTTGTCTTGGCAGTTTTGTGCTCAATAAACATGTTTTGTATTATTATTCCATATTATGAAAGTATAAATATTCCAAAATGTTAATAAAAATAAAACACATATATTATGACCTGGTTCAACCATATATTTGTTTTCATAACCAGACTCGATATAATTAATGGAAATTGAAATTACATCGTCCAAAATGTCGGTAATTCGACACATCACGAACAATGTTTTTATTCCTTAAATAAGTAGGAGAGGAGAAAAATAATGACGAATAATATTCAATAATCATTATAAAATCCATAAAATACAAGATTATGGAGCATACATTCCTCTTGGTTAAGATGAGGTGAGGAAAAAAGAAGAAAAGAATGGAATCTTAAAATGAATGAAAACTTGATAAACTTTTCACGAAAATTTGGCATCCTAAGAGAGTCTCTTAAAATTTCATAAAAATAGTTTGATGAGAGGAATATAATATCTCATCAATCATACATAATATGGAGAGTAAGGGAGAATATTTAATGAAATATCCCAACACAAGCCAAAGGTAAAGGAATTGAATAACATAAAATGAAAGAAAATAATGAAAATAAAAGAGGTTGTTTACCTCTTGATCTCTTCTCCTTGAGATACTTCTTAAGGGATTTGGTTTTGGTCTTTTGGTGAGAACAAAGCTTGATGGACATGGGGGAGGAGGTTTGGAAGGTATTTGGATAGAATTTGGAGAAGGTAAAAGGATTGAGAGGAGTGAATGTAAGGGGGTGAGAGGGGGTTTTATCGTGGAGGAGAGAGGGCATTTCTTAATATAAAACTCATTAATTTATTATTTCTCTACAAGACAAGGAATAGTGAGTATTCCATGACCAATAATAGTAAATGGGTCATGTGAATTCGAACCAAGTGGGCTTACATCAGTATATCATCATCAATGACTTAATTAATCCATTATTTAGCATTTATTGTAAATTATCAGATTCTACTATTCATCAAAAATTCAAGTATTTCAGAAAAATCTCAAAAATTCACCCTAACAATTTTTTGACATCTAGATTCCAAAAATGAAGTCCATTTTTCAAAAATAATTTATTAAATATGATTATTTGAATATTTAATTAAAATAATAATTTATTATCAAAACCAGTTTTAAAACATTCATTAACTCGTTCTAAAATATAGGTATATCATACTTCCAACATGAATATTATTTTTATACCAAAATAGGGTAGGTTACTATTAATTAGGGTATATCACTATTCATAAGGGTAAGTTACTATTCATTAGGGTAGGTTACTATTCACCAATTGTTTTTGATTTATTAGACTCCAAAAAAACATCTTGAACACAACCGTGTATGCCGGTTTTTTAAAATTCAAATCACCAATCTTGTTTTTAATTCTTCGAAGCATTCTACACACTCTTTTGTCCACAAAAACTTAACTCCTTTTCGTGTGATCATGGTTAGTGGGTTAGCCAGTCAGGCAAAATTCTGGATGAAACGCCGGTAGTAACCTGCTAAGCCAATAAAACTGCGTACCTCAGTTATGTTTGTTGGCGTGGGCCATTCTTGGATTGCCTTTGTCTTTGCAGGATCAACTAGGATTCTATCCTTAGAGAAAATATGGCCTATAAAAGAAACTGATTGAAGCCAGAATTCTCACTTGTTAAACATCCCATATAATTGATTCCTTCTCAGAGTTTTCAGAATAGTTCTCAAATGATCCTCATGGTCTTCATAGCTTTTTGAGTATACCAGGATATCATTGATGAATACCACAACAATGTTATCAATATATTCCTTGAATACTCTATTAATTAAATCTGTGAAAACAGAGGGTTCATTTGTCAATCCAAAAGGCATCACTGTAAACTCATAATGCCCATACCTTGTTCAAAATGTTTTTTTCAGAATATCTTCCTTCCTCACACATAGTTTATTATATCTGGATCAAAGGTAAATCTTAGAAAAGTATTGAGCTCCATGAAGATGGTCAAATAAATCATCAATCTGGGACATAGGATAGTTATTTTGTTATTGTAATAGCATTGATTTCCCGGTAATCAATGCAAAGCCTCATGGATCCATCTTTCTTCTTTACAAACAAGACTAAGGCTCCCCATGGAGAAACACTAGGTAGAATAAATCTTTTGTCACTAAACTCTTCTAGTTGTTTCTTCCACTCCACTAACTCCACAGTGTCCATTCTATATGGGGTCTTTGATATAGGTCTTGCATCATGAATTAAATCAATAAAGAACTCAACTTCCCGCTCTGGAGGATTTCCAGGTAAATCCTATAGAAATACATCAATGTACTATTGCACTATGTGCACATATTCAATTTGTATATTTCTTTCCTCACCCATAGATGTTGTTTTATCTTCCTCTCCATGTATTGCATTCAGTAGAGATACTGGGGGTGGTTCTCTATAAGAATCAGGCGGTGATGTTTCTTCCCTAAATACAAGGGATTCTACACCATTTTCAAAAATTGTAACTTCCTTTTTCTTACAATAAATATTCGCATCATAATTTGATAGCCAATCCATGCCGAGAATTATAACAAATTCAGTCATTGGTATGATAATAAGGTTACAAACTAAAGCACTCTTTGATGACTGGAGGGGGACTAGTCGACATGCCTTTGTTGCAATGATACATCCCCCAGGAGTTTTGACTGAAAACTCCTTTATTAAGTCAAATTGAACATTTCTAATTTTCTTGAAAAAATTAGAAGATATAAATGAATGCGATGATCCATAATCAAATAAGGTGTTGGTTAGTTTTGAGGAAACAATTAAAGTACATGCCACCACATCATTAGGGACTTATACCTCCATAGTTGTAATCGCATAAGCTCTCCCTCGATCTCTTGTAATTTTCTGAGTCATGTTTCCTTGGCGTTTAGGACACTCATTTTCATAGTGTTCCATCTCTCTGCAATTTTAGAATTGAACATCATTGAATTTTTTTTCCCCTTGCATTCATTGGATCGATGACCAGTTTCTCCGCAGTTATAGCAAACTCCCATTCCTTTCAAGCATTTCCCGAGATGATTCTTTCCACAGTTATCACATAATGGGAAACTATTTGTTACCTTGATCTTCTTTGGTGCTTCTCCTTTTCCTTTGTTATATGAGTACTACTTCTTATCTTGGTTTCCTTTGAAAAGATTTGATCTAGAAAATTAACTCTCTGTTTTGATGTCACTTGATACAATTCCATCATATTATGAAAATGTTTGAGGAGCCAGTGCCCTCTGGAGACTTGGCTTAAGACCTTCGAAGAAATGATCAATCTTGTCTGCTGAGTCACGTATGTAATCTATGGCATACCTAGCCAGCCTTGTAAAATTAGCCTCATACACTGCAACACTGTCCTCTTCCCTTTAGTTCAAGATAAGGAATTTCCGCTTCATTTCATTTCGTTGCTCATGAGGGAAATATTTCTCAAATAATATTTCCTTAAAAGTCCTCCAATCCATATATTCTATTTCTTCTTCCTCCATGGTGTTCTGAATCAGGTACCACCATTGGTCAGCATCACCCTTGAGACAATATACCACCAGTACCACCTCTCATTCTCATTACATCTTAATTCCATGAATATCTTCTCAAGTGACTTGATCCACTGCTCAGCTACCACTAGAATAGTAGTCCCACTGAAAGATGGGGGCTTCTGCCACATCAAACGATCCAACAGAGTTGTGGAATGGTTATTCGTTACAACTTGAGTATGTTGTACCAATATAGTCATGATCTGATCTGCTCTAACATTGACTGTGTTGACATTCTCTGTAGAGAGATCCCTACATTGCCCATGAGTATTGATTCCCCTTATTCCATTAGATGCCATTAATAAATAATGGGATACACTATATTAGGTTATGAATCTCAAATAGAAAATCACTTAACATAGATTGAAATTCTATGCATAGCTAATCTTATAAATATGGTTCCTCTAAGGAAAAATTTACATTAACACCTTCATAATGGCTTGTAATGAAAACATGAATTATCCTAAGCATATCTCCCAGGAGTGTCATAACCAAGAGTGCAGCAAGGCCCGTTTTTGTGTACCAGTTCCCATTCGAGTCTATCTCAAAGTGGTGTTTTCGGGTTTTACCCCTAGATACATCTGTGCCAGAGCCGCCTCTACCTACTCGTATCCAGACATGGATGTATTGCTTGAAAGATCCACATAATCTATTCCTTACCAAAATATCACAACGTTCTTGAAAGTCTGTCCTCAAATGTTTCCTTAGGGATTTGTTCCCTACTATATATTTCCTACTCTAGTTACCAAGTTTCCTACTAAGCTTCCTTTGATACCAATTGTAATGCCCCAACCCCACTAGGATGGATCCGGTGCATTACTAGTGATATTGTCATGATTAGAAGGAATGAAAACCGTGAAGGAACAATCATTTTAGTAGTCTTGAAGAAAATAGATACATTGATTTAACCTAAATTACATTGGATAAGGTTACAAGATACAATACATAACAAAAAACTCAAAACTGCATCCACAGGAACTCAAAAGAAGACCTTCTCTTCATCACCTGTCGAAGGTAGACAATGAAAGGGGTGAGCTCAAACGCTCAGTAAGGGTTACAAATAGAGGAAGCATGAGTACAATAATAAGTGAATCATAATAAATATGACATAATCAATAAGGCATAGCGAATAAATGAATAACAAATGTCAATAATAAACTGAGAATGAAACTGCATCCATATCTTTTGTCATAGTGAAAACCTCATGGATAATAATAAGAACTGATAATGAATAAAGGGAATGATTATTAATTGGAAGTCATGTATCTGGAACATGAACCATAATACCGTAAAAATGGTTTAGCTCTATGGGTAGAAAACCGTCTGATTTTTGGAAACAAACTCGAAGGTTCTGTCGCCAATCTGCTTTGTCTCATGAGACCTACCAATGCATCGAGGGGCTGTAGTGGGCCCCACCCACCTCTACATCCAAATCATTCTTTATACAATGATTCAAGACAAGATAAATATGCCTTTTCTATATCTGTATAGAGTATAGAATACGGATTCATCAATAACATCCAAAATATACACCGTATGTGAAATGGTATACGGTTTAGACAATAAACATATCCATGACATGAGATTATGGATATTTAAAAGAAATATAATTTCAAACAGAAATGGATCTAAAATGGGCAGCATGTACCCCACATAAGGATTATTAGGTGCACAATACAAAGTTGTCACAACAAAGGGGATATTCTTGAACAAAAGTGGGAGAGAGGATGCCTTACCACAATGTAATCAGTTGATTCAAATGAGCAGAACTTAATGAACATCAAGTGAATCATTGAATAACATGAATATAAATAGAATCATGTTATTATATATCAAATTGAAGTACACATATACCAAATATAAGTAATAATTGGCTAACAATTGAAATCTCACAGAAATGAAAGTGAAGTGAGAAACCCCTTACAAACATTTTCGCATGGTAACAAGTGTTCTTGCGAGGACTTAGTGAGAGATAAAAGGTTATCCCATGATTTATATATCATAAGGGTAGTATAGGGGATATGAGAAAACATACCCCATCATTAGAAATTAAAAACAAAATCACACAAAATAGAGTGGATTCTTGAATAAAAGTGAGAGAGAGAATCCCTTACCTTATTCTTGAAGGTGTTCTGGACTTGTTATTAAAGACCTGAATAAACAAATTAGGATTATTAATTCTTGCGAGGGCTTAATGAGAGATAAAATGTTATCCCATGATTTATTCTCTTCATTTTCCTTTGACTTGTGTTTAGATATTTAAATAAATATTCCCCCTTATTGAACATATTATGTATGAATGATGAGATATTCCATTCCTCTCATCAAACTATTTTTATGAAATTTTAAGAGATGCATTTAGGCTGCTGAATTTTCATGAGAAATTTATAATGTTTTCATTCATTTTAGGATTCATTTCTTTTCTTCTTCCTTCCTCGCCTCATCTTAACCAAGAGGCATGTATGCTCCATAATCTTGTATTTTCTAGACATTATAATGTTTATGGAATATTATTCATCATTATTCTTCTCCTCTCCCACTTATTTAAGGAATAAAGACATTGTCCGTGATGTGTCGAATTACAGACATCATGGACGATGTGATTTCAATTTCCATTAATTCTTTCATGTATGGTCATGAAACCAAATATCTAGTCGAACCAGGTCATAATATATGTGTTCAATTTTGATTAACATTCCTGAATCTTTATACGTTCATAATATGGAATAATAATACAAAACAAGTTTTTTGAGCCCAAAACCGCCAAGCCAAATTCAAGCGTTTATTTTTAACTCATCGAATGGTTCACCCTCATGGTATATAACCAGAATCATTATAAGATAATATATATCTCTATCATGTAACTAATAATGTATATTAACAATTCTGGATGTTTAACCATATTTCAAACCAACTTCCATTCTTGAATACAAGTAAACAAATCATGAAACCAAGTAAGAAAATGCTTCCAAAACAATAAGATTTAATATCTTAAACCCATAAAAGAGGCCATTAATGAACTTAATAAGGTTATACCATATCAATTAAATATAAAATAGGTTCTGGATTTATGAATTAATAATCCATATTTGTCTATTCAGGTCTTTAATAACAATTCAAGAACACCTTCAAGCATAAGGTAAGGGATTCTCACTCACACTTTTATTCAATAATCCACTATATTTTGTGTGATTTTTTAATTCATAATGACGGGGTATGTTTTCTCATATCCCCTATACTTCCCTTATGATATATAAATCCTGGTATAACCTTGTATCTCTCATTAATCCCTCGCAAGAACACTCCTTACCATGCCAAAATGTTTGTAAGGGGTTTCTCACTTCACTTTCATTTCTGTGAGATTTCCATTCTTCTCCAATTATTCCTTATATTTGGTATATGTGTACATAAATTTGATATATAATAACATGATTCGCTTTATATTCATGTTATTCAATGATTCACTTGATCTTCCCTATGTTCTGGTCATTTGATTTGACTAATTACACTGTGGTAAGGGATCCTCTATCTCACTTTTGTTCAAGAATATCCCCTTTGTTGTGACAACTTTGTATTGTGCACCTAATAATCCTTATGTGGTCTACCTACTGCCCATTTGAGATAACTTTCCATTTGAAGTTATATTTCTATTAAATATCCACAATGTCATGTCATGGATATGTTTATTGTCTAAACCGTATACCATTTCACATACGGTGTATATTTGCGATGTTATTGATGAATCTATATTCTATAATCTATATGGATATTGAAAATGCATATTGATCTTGTATTGAATCATTATATAAAGAATTAGTTGGATGTAGAGGTGGGTGGGACCCACTACAGCCCCTTGATGCATTGGTTGGTCTCATGAGACAAAACAGTTTGGCGACAGACCCTTCGAGTTTGTTTTCAAAAATCAGACGGGTTTCTACCCATAGAGCTAAACCGTTTTTACGGTATTATGGTTCATGTTCCAGATACATGAAATCTAATTAATAACCATTATCTTTATTCATTATAAATTATTATTATTATCCACGAGGTTTTCATTATGGAAAAACCTATGGAAGCAGTTTCATTCTCAGTTTATTATTGGGATTAGTTATTCATTTATTCACTATGCCTTATTGATTATGTCAGATTGATTGTGATTCACTTATTATTGTACTCATGATTCCTCTATTTGTAACCCCTACTGAGCGTTTGATAACACCCCTTTCATTTTCTACCTTCAATAGGTGATGAAGAGAAGGTTTTCTTTTGAGTTCCGGTGGATGCAGTTTTGAGTTTTTTTATGTATTATATCTTGTAACCTTATCCAATGTAATTTATGTTAAATCAATGTATCTAGTTTCTTCAAGACTACTAAACTGATCATTCCTTTGGGATTTTCATTCCTTCTAACCATGCCAATATCACAAGTAATGCACCGGCTCCATCATAGTGGGTTGGGGGCGTTGCAATTGGTATCACAGGGAAGTTTCAATCCTCCGACCCGTGGGTCATGATTTTAAAAATCCATTATTCTCTAATATATTTTGGGTTAAGTCAAAATATATTCCATTAATTAATAAATGGATAATATTATTAGAAATTCTTTAATTAAAAGAAACCTGAAATGTTAAATGTATTATTGTATACCCATACACATAAGTGCATATTAGTTTAGCGAACACCAAATTAACATTTACTAGAAACCCTTCAAACATTAATTACATCAAACCATTAACTAATTCTAATATTTAATACTAGAAATTAGGGTTTTGGAATCTATATACAAATAATACCATGTATACACAAGGTTTATGTATTTAAATCTTTATATCCAAATAAAGATTAACTACTTCTTATGTGTAGTAAATGTTACCCAAAACATTTTTATTTATTAACTCTACTTAATTGTAAACCAAAAAATGTTAGGTTTATAGCATATACTACCAGATGCATTTACATGTATAAAATTTAGGGTTTTTCATTCCAATTATAAATCCGATTGAATTCAAAACATATTTCGCATCAAATCCATTAATTAAAGAGTGGTATTCATCCTTTTAAAAACAATAATAATCAGATTTTTAATTAATTACTCATGTATATCTGAATATACGAAAGTGTATATTCGGTTTTGATTTTGTAAAACAATTCAAAATAAACCCTGTCATCATTGTAAACACAACTTTCAACCTTTGAATATATAGATTAGTATGGATTTGAACCACATGTAAATGTATATATATATATATATATATATATATATATATCTGAATATGCACTTAAGTATTTATTGGGTTCTATAAGAAGTACAAATCTAATTTCATCCAAAACTTAATTCGCAACTAAAACATTATTTGAATATTGGATATCAACCTTTAAAATTTATAATTCTAGTTTAGATTGAGTCTAGGGTATACATGTACATACCCGAATATACAGATAAGTATATATTGGGTTTTGCGTAAAAAAACATTTCTAATTGAACCCAAGTAAGATTTGTAAATAATATTTTAAAAAATATAAACATACTTGTTTTGAACTACAAAATTACATATATAAACAAATAAATATACAAATTATATATTAAAAAGAGGTTTTGCAGGATTACGACATATTCAAAACAACCCATATATATATATATGTAACAATCTTTGAGAAACTTGTTAATTATTTATATAATTACATAAATAAGGGTGATATATATATATATACTTAAAATCATATATACAGAATATATATATACAGGGGTTTAGTAAATTGAAAACTAAGCCCTTACTCCATTTAAAGAATACCATTTCTAACCCAGAAACCCAGTTTTAAAAGAGGAAGAAGAATGTTTCCAGTACTGAAATATATATATATATATAGTATAACTGATTATACAAAGTGTGTGTATATTATATAAAAAAGTGGAAATATCCCCTTACATTAACTTGAGGAGGAGGGTTCGGACTGACAGGAGGTTTCTGGAGAACTTGGGGTGCTCGAAGGAAGACCTGTATGGTTCATTTGCATGGGAGGGGGTTTTAAAAAGAACAATAGGTCTTGGATCCAACACTAGAGGACCCTAATTTTTGACTTAATGAGGTGCAAACAAACCTCTGAGTTTGGGTAGAGACAAAACACGCCATAAATAAAATTGACACAAAAGTCACTGATAACCGGATCTCATCAAGATTCAGATACACCAAAAAAAATTAAACTATGAAACAGAACCTACCTAGACCCGGTAATTGAGAATAGGATGAAGACAGCTCTCCAACGTAGACTGAAGACCCTAAACACTGACATCGATCTCCTTACTCATTTCACATGAAACCCTAACCGTAGGTCGGACCCTTGAAAGCCCATGGCTCCAGCTTCGCCTCCCGACGTGAACAACCCCTAACGCTCGGCCTCGCCGCGCGGCCTCCGTCCCTCTGCCACGACTCTCTCCTGGCGACTCGACCTCGGCCCACAATGCACGGACTGCTCGACAAGCTCTCGGTGGCTTCCACCTTCCCCTGCTTGAACCCCCGCGGCGTCACAGACATGCATGCCTCGCGCGCGACACCCCATGTTCCGAGGTGGTCCCCCCCTTCGTTTTTGGATCTCAAACCCCACATGGGGTTTCTTTATTTTATTTTTATTATATTTTTTTGTTTCACTCCTCCAAGTCAGCGCTAACCCCACGGGCTTCCTCTTTTGTTTTTTTAAACCTTCAATATTTTTTATTATAATATTGTTAATATTATGAATATATTATTATCATTATTATATCATTAATACAAAGCCAAAATTTGGTTTTATTTAATCAATAATTTAAAAAAGTAAATTTTAACATTTATCACAATATAATTAAATGAATCTTAATTTAAACTTATAAACAAACGTATATACTTTATATAAAAAAATGATACCAATTATATATAAGTATATATATTTATAATAAAATACATATTTATAATTCAAAAATCATAATATAATTCTGATTTATTAAATAACATTCGGATTAATTTGAAAAAAATAAAAATGTGTTTATTATTAATAAGTTTATTTCTATATACATAGAATTTCAAAATTAAAACAACAATTTTATTAGATTTATTTATTTTGATAAAACATAAATATGTAATATTGTTTTTACTTAAAGAAAATTATAAAATAATTTTATAAATTGTTAAATACATATTATTATTAATTTATAAAATTCTAACAATAATTATAATTTCACACACACACACATATATATATATATCATTTTTGAAAGTGTACGAAACCCACATAATTTTTCATTCGTTTACATAATGTATTTCTATAAATAATATCATATAATAATTTCAAATTGACGTGTATAATAAAATTATAATTTTATAATAATATTAGTTTTATTAAGAATTTTATAACAAAATAATTTAATCATATTTTATGTTGATAATAATCCAAAATAATATATATACAATTACATATATAACATACATCACTTATTATTATTACTAAATATATTTAATTAATTATACCACATCGACGAGTACTTAATTGTTCATTAATTAAACACCATATGGATATTGGCTATAATTATAGCCGTTGAGTTTCCAACAGTTATACGAGGTAATGGTCAGATTGGTGCCATATAAAACCTGGTCTCGGGGTGTCTTAAACCCAAGGTGAGAGAAGGAGGAGAAAAAGATGGTGCACGTCCTACCTTTGGAGCTCAGTGTGGGCGCCGTGGCCTTGGCCATTCTTATGTTTGTTATGGTGGATCCTAGAGACCCCTATCATTTACTCAAGGTTATTGTGGTTTTGAGCGGTCTCCCAGTAATCTTAACAGGGTTTTTGGTGGGTATTTTGGGTTAGTTTTGATCTCTCGTTTCATTGTATGATTTTATCTGTTGTAATGTAATATTTCAATGAGTGCAAGAAATTTTTTATCCTTCTTGTTTTCTCATTTAAATAATTTGAACTCATTTATTCGCACTGTAAATAAACCATCTTAAAACAAGGGAATACAAGGTGAAATATAATATTATTCAAGTTCATCAAGCTTGGGGCGTTACAACAGAGGAGCTGAGATATTTACCTCTTCTCCAGGTTCTTCCTTTTTATTTGATCAAACAGGCTCCTTAGGTTGGCTTTCTGACTAAATAATGTCCTCTAGGATGAATGGAGGACAATTTTTAGGGTATTTGGGTAGGGGTTTGCCGAGCCAAATGGCTTTGATGGTGTGAATTAGAGAGAAGGGGATGTGTCCTTTTTTAACAGAGGTGACGAGAACTTAAGAAAAGCTAGAAATATTATTTTATAATAAAATCATTCTCGGTTTCTAAAGGCTCCAAAATGAGTTATTTAAATATTAAGGTGGGGAATGGGTTGAGAACCACTCAACGAATAGGTTTTAGAGAGTTTTGGGTCACTATATTAACCTTATCTTTTAGGTTTAACTCTTAGTCAAATAGTTTGACATTTACCATGTCTCTTTGTATTTTTATATTAAATGGTTGAAAAACATACTATAAACTTTCAAGAAAACCTCAACTGGTTCACGAATGATACACCAATCATTATATAAGTCTTTGGGATGAACCTTAGATTATTAGGATTATTATATCAACCAATAATATTGTATTTTTTTAAAAACTCATTTATGTCAATTTTGACATTATTAAATAATTGATTTTTCCAAAGTCCTAAAAAATTTATTACATCGAACTCAATTCATTTAATCAACCTTGACATGTAATTTTTACCTATAAAATTAGTGTAATTCATTGAAATTCTGAAATTAGATTTATTTGGATATTTATAGTATCAATTACTTTAATCTTTAATTAATACGGTAATTACTACACCATCATTGTGTCATAAATAAATTTAATTATTTAATGTCTAAAAATTATAAATAAAATACCATTATGTAAGAAATATTTTTATAGTTCTAATTAATATTTATAATCATATTTATATTGTGTGTAACCCTATATTAAAAATGGGTTTTTTATTAAACTTTGAATTTAACCCTTTTAACCCTTCTTTAAATAAAATAATAAAAAATGTCCTAATCTAATCCAAGTGGATGAAAGAGGTTCATATTTTATTCCTATGGTTGTTTTTGATCAAATTTTACTTATCAAATATAATTAGGACATGTTTTAGGGTAATAATAATATCATCTTTACCCTTTATTACCCTATTTAATTTTAACTGTGGTAAATAAAAGTAAAAAATTTACTATTCACAAAAAAATATTTTCATCTTATTGAACGACATTTTACTTACTAATATCGACCGTGTCTCTCAGATTTTTGAAATTCAACTCACCGAAGAGGTAAAATTTAGTTTTATGTAAATTTGAAAATGCTCCTAAGAGGTGGGTAAAAGACGGTAAAAAGTTCAATAAAATTTTTATATATCTAAAATTATTATAAACTGATGCGAACAAATTACATTAAAATTATATAGGTATTATGTATATATTTTGACCTAAAATAAATTTAAATAAAATAAATAATTATTTCAATAAAAATTCAATTTTAAACTATAACTCATTGTTTTTTACTATTCCTCAAAAATTGAAAGTTTTTAGAAAAATACCAAAACTTCACCCTAAGCTAATTTCGATATTCGGAATCAAAAAATGAAGTTCATTTTGAATGATAAAATTTATAAAATTTTAAAAAGTGGGTATTACTATTCATAACGACTAGTTTTATTGGTTGTGGTGTGTTAGAGCTCGAA
This sequence comes from Viscum album, assembly GCA_963277665.1. Classification (NCBI taxonomy): domain Eukaryota; kingdom Viridiplantae; phylum Streptophyta; class Magnoliopsida; order Santalales; family Viscaceae; genus Viscum; species Viscum album. Next base: position 296,145,133 of record OY728139.1, read on the forward strand.
GTTACGTACAACACACGCTATTGTATTATTCATAGGGAAGCATATTGTGGAAGTTTGGGGAGTTACATTCTACCCTCCATCAAATAATTTCATCCTAGAAATTTCTAGAATATTACTGCATAAAAAGACTCAAGTGGTTCTTCATCATATGTTCATCGGGTTCCCACATTGCCTCTTACATCTTATGGTTTCTCCATAGAACTTTTACCATACGATTCATCCAGTTTCTCAGCACTTGTTCTCTTGTATCAAGAACCTTGATAGGATCATTACAATAAGACAGATCGGGTTCCAGTTCTAATTCCTCATAGGTGAGTACTTGCGTTGGGTGAGGCATGTATTTTCTCATCAGTGATACGTGGAACACATCATGAACTTTTAAGAGACTTGGCGGCATTGTCAAATGGTAAGATACAACCCTAATTCATTATTGATTTTCGAAAGGTCCAATGTACATGGGACTTAATTTTCCTTTCTTACCGAAACGTATAACACCCGTCCATGGAGATACCTTCAAGAAAACATGATCTCCTACCTGAAATTCCAAATCCATCCATCAGTTATCGGCATAGCTCTTCTGCCTACATTGAGCTGCTTTGATGTGGGTTAGGATTACCTTCACATTTTCCTTCGTTTCCTACACATGTTCTGGGCCTATGAGTTTTCGTTCACCAACATCATCCTAACAAGTTGGTGTGTGACATTTCTTTCTGCATAATGCTTAATATGGTGCCATCTGAATACTTGAATAGAAGCTATTGTTATAGAAAAATTCTAACAGAGGTAAATATTGATCCCACATATCTTGAAAGTTAAGTGAGCATGATCTCATAATATCTTCTATGGTTTGAATAGTCTGTTCTGATTGTCCATCAGTTTGGGGGTGGTAAGAAGTGCTCAAACGATGTTCAGTATCAAGGGTTTCTGAAGAATTTTACAGGATCTTGATGTAAAATGTGGATAATGATTTGAAACAATCGATAGGGGCACTCCATGAAGTCTCAAAAATTCATTAATATATAGTATTTCTAGACGTTCAAGTAGTAAATCTTCTCTTATAGCAAGAACATGTGCTTACTTGGTAAGATGATCAACAATGACCCATATGTAAGACCCCTGGACACCCTGAGAGGGGAGGGGTGAATCAGGGTGGAAAACGTTTCTTTTAAACTGATGGATCTTGTTCCCATGTTGGTAGAAACTAGTTTAACCTGTATGATGGATATGAGAATAAATAAATCACTCACATGCAAAGAGACGACACATCACTTTTTACTTGGTTCGCCGTTATGGGCTACATCCAAAGAGCAAACGCCAACAGGTTGTCGGTCATGCCAAATTCCACTATACTTCACTCGTTGTGGATTACAATGGTTTGAGAATAGTGACTCTATCCCAGGCTCACTGCCTTTACAATTGTTCAGGGATAGCCTACTGCGTCCCTCGGGTCACTCTCGTTGACTCCCCCTGGCTCACTGCCTTTGGTGAAGTCCCACTCACTTTATAGATGTGAAGGTCAACTGTCGCTCTTCAACAACACCTGGCGTGCTTCTCCAAAAACACCTGGCGTGCTTCTCCAGCATTCATGTAGCTCCAAAAAGACTGGCGTGCTTCAACAACACCTGGCGTGCTTCTCCAAGCCCAGTGCACAAGTTTCAATATGCTCGCAAGTCTCGGCATGAAAGTCCAAACTAGCGCGCAATTTCTCCTCAACCACTTGCGCGACTCTCTCTTCTTCAACACCAAACTTGTGCGACTCACATTCGTTTCCACCCAAACCGGTTTTGGTGCTCAAAGGTCAACTGTCACGCTTCTTCACATCCTGGTGTGCAAGTGTCACCAAACAACCTTCACGACGCTTCCTTCCCCAACTCCAAACTTGTGAGACCAACACCCTTTCTCACCCAAACCACATTAGATGCGCAGCTAACAACTATCGCGCAACTTCAACTTGCACGACCCACCACCACTTGTGCGACCACTACACCTGTGCGATGGGAACTCTGAATTTTACTTTGTCTAAACTTCATCCTGAATGATGAGGGGTCGTCCTGTATTTATAGTCTTTTGAACACCCAGCGCGATGACGTGCAAGTCTTCTCTCAGCGCACAAGTTTCGGCGCGCAAGTCTCTGCCCCCGAAAATCACTTGCGTGAGAAATGAAAGAATGAACTTAGCCAACACTCTAAGTCTACGTGAGAAATTCTCAGTGTAGAAAACAAGAGGGGAAGCATGAATTGGGATCCCGTGTTTTGGAATTTCTTAATGACGCCCATACAATTCTATTAAATTTTCCTAGACGCATTACATGTCCAAATAATTCCTTATTATCCTATCATCGAATTCTCATTATGATACAAAACATGGCTTGAATTTATTCCTTCTCCCCCATTGGCAATAAACCCAAAGATCGGTAATTTTTCATTGTTCAGATCAAGCCACACTCCCCCTGGAGAGTATCTCCCACACAAAACTGCATCCCATCGATAAACAGATTAAAAGCAATTAACATAACTGGGGAGAGGGGAATTGTGTAACCTCCTTATGCACTGGGAGGTGGGTGAACACCGAGGTTTAACCGATGCTTCTCAAACACAGCTGCTGACAGTGGATTGGTCAGGATATTAGCCACTTGCTCATTAGTTCCCACATGATCCATTCTAATCACACCTTTCTCAACTTTTTCGTTGATAAAGTGATACCTGATTTCAAAATGTTTTGTACGAGAATGCCGAATAGGATTCTTCGTAAGATTAATTGCACTCTTTTTATCATAGTAAATTACATTTGGTTGCTTCACACCATCACCAATATCTATTATTTGTTGCTTCATACATAGTAGTTGAGTGCATGCCTTTGTGGTAGAGATATAATCAGCTTCAGTACTACTAAGAGAAGTACTTTATTATTTATTGCTCAACCAGGAAACACATTTATTCCCAATATATAATGCTCCACCACTAGTAGACATTCTGTCCACTACATCGACTGCCTAGTCAGCATCAGAAAATGCTGATAATTCACTGTCTCTTCCTGAAACAACATATAACCTACAATTGTGAGTACCTTGAATATACATCATGATTCTTTTTACTGCGGTCATAAGTTCCTCCTTTGGATTACTCTAAAAGTGGGATGCTAGACAGGTTTCAAAGACAATATATGTCCATGTCACTATCAGGTACAGTAGGCTCCCAATTATCCACTTGTACATAGTGGGTTCTATAGATGCCCCATCCTCATTCTTTCCAAGTTTGGTTCCAACTGTAATCGGAGTGAATATTGGTTTGGAGTCTTGAATATTAAACTTCTTCAGAAACTCTCATGAATACTTTTCTTGAGAAATGAAAGTGTAATCCTACCTTTGAATCACCTGCTTCCCCAAGAAATATGTGAGCTCCACAATCATAGACATTTCAAATTCTGATTTCATGTGATTGGAAAATTCATCCACTAATTTATGCCTGCTGCCACCAAATATAATTTCATCAATGTAGACTAGAACCATGAACTGGACTTTTGGAGAATTCTTCACATATAGATTGTGGTATACTCCTCTTATTTTGAATTCCAACTTCTTGACATACGATTCCAGCTGGGAATACCATGCTCATGGTGCCTGCTTCAAACCATATAGAGCCTTATTTAGTTTGCAGACCATTGTTTCATGAGTACCAAGAACAAAACCCACTGGTTGTTCAATGTAGACTTCTTATCCGAGTACACCATTCAAGAATGTTGTCTTGAAACCTATTTGATATACTTTGTATCCTCTTTGGAGTCCCATGGCAAGAAAAATCCTGATTGACCCCGGTCTAGCCACTGGATCAAACGTTTCTTCAACATCAATGCCTTCAATCTAGGAGTATCTTTTACATACCAGTTGTGCCTTGTTTCTAATAACACTTACAAGCTCATCAAACTTGTTCTTGAAGATCCATTTTGTACCAATCACATTTTGACCATAGGGTCTCTGGACAAGATCCCATGTCTGATTCTTGTCATTCTAATATAACTCTTCATTCATCGATTTCACCCATGATTTATCCTTTGCAGCTTCTTCAAATGAGGATGTCTCCACAACTGACCGAAATGTAGATTGCGTGTTATTCCTCATCCTCCTTATTTGTGTCGGTGCACTCCTTTCCCCAATTATGTTAGATAGATCAATCTCAGCTCTTCGATTTCTCCTGTGAGGTTCAGTTGCATTCTCTCCACCTATAGTCTCTTCTTCAAATTCTTCTTCTGAGTCAACATCTTGATGTTACTGATGTGTGTTTTTTGCAGCTTCCTCTATTTTTGTATTTGTATTTTCTCCACTTTAACTTTCATTCTCACTTTCTATCACATCAGCATATGATGTCCCTGTAACATTTGTGGGTTTCTCTTCAATTATATTAACATCACTTCTTTCCCCAATCCTTCATAATCACTTGTTGAAACATTTGTAGGCTTTTCTATTAATTGAGTATCTGAGGAAAATTCCTTAATCTGCATTATCGCCATACTTCCCTTGATTTCCTTCGTTGTTTTTGATGAAGAATTTACTTCCAAAAACACAAAAGTATTTCAAAGAGGGCTTTCTTCCATGCCACAATTCATATGGTGTCTTTTTCTCACCCCTATAAAGTCTTATTCGATTTGTAATATACACTGCAGCATGAACAAACTCTTTCCAGTAATGTCGTGGAATATGACTCTCAATCAGCATAGTTCGTTCCATGTTGTTCACTTGTCGATTCCTACGTTCAAAAACTCCATTTTTTTGTGGAGTTCTCACAGAAGCTACCTCATGTTGTATCCCATGCTTCTCTAGGTAATTTTCAAATTCAATGGACATGTATTCCCCTCTATTTTAAGATCTCAACACTTTGATTGTTCGTCCAGTATCATTCTCAGTGATTCACTGATATGTTTTCTTGCAATCAAGCACTTGTTGTTTCCTATGAATGACCATAACACATTCCATTATTCTGTAAAAATCTATGAAAAGCACAAAGTACCTTTCTCCATGAGTTCCAGCAACATTTATCAGCCCACATACATATGTATGAATTAGATCAATAAGATGATATTCCCTTTTCTTCTTTGGCTGATAGGAACTGCAGACCACCTTTCCACGAATGAAAGCATCACAAGACTTTTCACGCTCACGCTTCAGGTTGGGAATGCCCATGAAAATCCTCAATTTTGATATTTTCTCCATGTCTTGTTGATTGATGTGTCCCAATATCTGATGCCACAAATTGTTTTCTTCTTCAACAGTCATGTAACAAAAATTTTCTTTATTATTAACCTGATACAAGTTGCCTTCTGTTCTGCATCCCTTCATAAGTGAATTTCTTGTCTTTCCCTTGATAGTGCAGCCTTTCTGGTTAAAAGTAACTATAAGTCCTGAGTCACATAGTTGACTCACGATGAGTAGATTATAACGTAGGCCATCTACCTAAAGTACTTTAGTCTTCTTTAACTCTCCATTTTCTAATCAAGTACTTCCACTGCCCTTGGTTTTTAGAGCTCCATCATTACCAAATCGTATTGTACCATCAAACTTCCTTTTGATATCCGTTAATAGGCCATCATTACCTGTCATATGAAATGAACAACCGCTATCCAGAATCTAGGTATTGTTGCTTTTTGTAGCTTTGAGGGCCACCTCTATAAGGTTGGATTTCTCAATTTTCTTCCTTTCTTTCCATGATACATTGGATTGAGTATAGTGCATTGATGGCCTTTCAATAATCTCTTCTGTGTACCTCGGTCCTTCATAGTCGAAATATTCTTTTATAGGAGAAAACCATTTTGAAAGAGAAACAATGTCTTTATGACAAAACTTGACTTGTCTCGAACTTCGTTATAAGGTGTCCATGTCCCTTCTCTGCCTACAATTAACAACAATATAACCAAATTTAGAACAATGAAAAAAATATCCATAGAAATTGTTTCTTCTAAAAGAATTAAGATATGAATTTTTTATCCTCTACTGGACTCCTATATCTTCTCCATTCAGATAGCTTCTTGCCTCTTGGCAATAAGACATGGTATGGCCCAAATATCCACAGAACTGACACTTCATGAGAGGAAATGTCTTATCACTTCTATTTGTCCTCATTCCTTCTTCTGTTGGATAATATTATGAGGGCTCCTTTTTCTACGAGGCTTCAGGATAATATTTTTTTTCTTCTTTCAGATTGAATTGGGGGTTTCTATTTCATTACTTCAATAGACATTCCCACATCGCCCACTTTCATCTGGCCTTTATTTTGGTCACCTTTATTTGCAGCATTTGATGATTCTCCCTTACAACCAATTCCACTATTTCCCATGTAGGCAGGTCTTTGATCATTTAAAATATTTTTAACTCCATTAGAGCCACATTTCTCTCTCTCTAACAGCTCAGCATTTGAGATCCTTCCAAACTGTATTTTCATCCTTGATTCTTTTGAAACTGAATCTTTTTCAAGTTTACTCCTAATAGTAACAACTTCTTATTCAAGACGCTCAACTGTCTTGGACTTTTCTTCTAGTATGGAGGTGAGTTCATTGATGAACTTTTCCTATTCTTTAATTATCAACTTTAGATTCACTACATTATCATTGCTTTCAAGAATTTTAGACTGTACTTTCACCAATTCATCCAGTCATTCAATTTTAGCTTCAAGTTGATCAACATATTCAGTTGATTCTTCTACAATTGATTTCCACTTATTGTAACTCTTATATTTAATCTTAATCTTACTAATAGCTTCCTTAAGTTTCAACTTGGGATCTTCACTAATTTTCAACTGATTTTCTCCACCAGAATCTTCTGATTTTTCAATAGTGGCAATCATGGAAGCATGGTTCCTAGTTTTAAATTCTGGTTCTTCTTCATTACAGAATTCATTATCATCATCTTCCTCCTCAAAGAAAAATATCTTCTTTGGTACTTTCCTTCTTGATTTGATGTATCCCTTTTTGAAAATCCTTTTCTAAGGATTCTCAATGTTTTCATCATCACTATTCTCATCATCGAACTTTCTTAAGCACTGAGAGGCAATGTTACCAACTTTTCCACATTGAAAGCAAGCTAGAGGTAACTTCTCTTTGAATTTACTTTTTCCCTTCTGGAACTTCTTTGCAATGAGAGAAATAATTTCTTTTTCCTCATCATCTTCACCACTAATATCTTTTTAGATTTTCAGTTTCTCAATGGATTTGAATTCCATTTCCTTGCTCACTCGAGTCGTAGCATCTTCTGGTTTGAATCTCATTTCATATGCTACTAGGATGCTCAATAGATCATCCAGAGAATGTTTGGAAAGATCTATTTCCTCAAGGTATGACACCTTTGCATTGTACCGGGTTGGAAGTCTTCTCAATATTTTCTTCACAATTTCAACATCTTTTATTTCTTCTCCTAGGCCCCGAATTGCTCCAACCACTTCAGTAATTCGATTGAAGAAGGAGTCTGCATTCTCATCAGGATGCATCTTCAGATCATCGAACCTATTGTGCATCACTTCTAGTTTCACCTCATTCACTTAGTTATCTCCTTCATAAATATTTTCAAGTTTATACCACATGGACTTTGCTGAGGTGTGACTCATCACTTTTAGAAAAATCTTATTGGAAAGGGCTATCGTGAGAGCATTTTGTGCTTTAGATTTTGCATCAAGAATTTTCCTATCTGTATCAGTCATCTCCAGTCCTGTTGGATCAGAAAAATTAATACCTTGAACAGTGGAAAAAAGAACTTCCATTCGAAGGGATCTTAGATGAGATCTCATTCTGTTCGTCCAAATCTGAATATTACTTCCATCAAAGAGGGGAACTCCCCTAACACTGGCTGAATTTTCCATGGTGGTATAAACAGGTTAAACACCAATAACCTCCCTCTGATACCACTTGTAAGACCCCGGTACACCCTGAGAGGGGAGGGGTGAATCAGGGTGACAACTTTTTCTTTTAAACTGACAGCTCTTGTTCCCACGTTGGTTGAAACTAGTTTAACCTGTCTGATGGATATGAGAATAAATAAAACATTCACATGCAAAGAGATGACACAACAATTTTTACTTGGTTCACCACTAAGGGCTAAAACCTAGGATCATACATTGATAGGTTTTCGGTTGTAAGAAATTCCACTATTATTCACCCACTGTGGATTACAACGGTTAGAGAACAGTCACTCTGTTCCAGGCTCAATGCCTTTACAATTGTTGAGGGATAGCCTACAGCGTCCCTCGGGTCACTCCTGTTGACTCCCCCTGGCTCACTGCCTTTGGTGAAGTCCCACTCAGTTTATAGATATGAACGTCTCTTCATAATTGCAAAATAATGCATCATCTTTTGTATGTAGAAGCTCTGTTGAAGTCCAACTCTCACCCGTAGACTAATCAAACTTTTCACCAAAGGTATCGGGAAATCTTCCAGATTTCGTGCAGCTCCAAAAAGACCGGCATGCTTTAACAACACCTGGCGTGCTTCTCCAAGCCCAACGTGCAAGTTCCAATATGGCGCACAAGTCTCAGCACGCAATTCCAAACTAGCGTGTATGTTCACCTCAACCACTTGCGCCACTCTCCCTTCTTCAACACCAAACTTGCACGACTCACATTCTTTTCCACCCAAACTAGTTTTGGCGCGCAAAGTTCAATTGTCACGCTTATTCAAATCCTGGCGCACAAGTGTCACCAAACCACCTATGTGATTCTTCCTTCCCCAACTCCAAACTTGGGCGACCAATACCCTTTCTCACCCAAACCACCTTGGACGTGAAGATAACAGCTATCGCGGAACATCAACTTGTGCAACCCACCACCACTTGCACGAACACTACACCTGCGCGATGGGAGATCTGAATTTCTATAAGTCTGAACTTTGTCCCAAATGAGGAGGGGTCATCCTATATTTATAGGCATTTGAACACCCTGCGTGACGGAATGCAAGTCTCCCCTCAACGCACAGGTTTCGGCACACAAGTCTCTACCCCCGAAAATCACATGCCTGACCAACTTCCAAACTTGGGTGCTCTTCTCCCTTTGCCATATTTTCATGTAATGATCTTGAAAAACAAAAGGCGCGTAAGTTTCCAAGCCTCTAAGTAATCGGCGTGAAAGTCACTTTTCCAAAAACACTTTTCTCCATTTGACAATTTTGAGGTCCAGAAATTTGGCAAACACCGGAAAACAGTTCCACTTTCAATACTGTTATCTGCATGAATTGTAAGATCACTTTGCTGGAACATATTATGAACATCCACTGAGGATTGGAAAAAAATACAAAACATTCTCCAAATCATGAAAAGACAACCATGGTTCTAATAATCTCCCCCTTTGGGTTGGTTGGCAATCAGTAAATAAATTCAATAGAGTACCAGCCAGATGCAATCCAGAAACACAAGAATCAACTCAGCTAACACTCAAAGTCTATGTGAGTAATGCTCGGTGTAGAAAACAAGAGGGGAAGAGTGAATTGGGATCCCGTGTTTTGTAATTTCGTAATGACGCCCAGAAAAATCTCTTAAATTTTCCCAGACGCATTACATATCCAAAGAATTCATTATTATCCTATCACTGAACTCTCATTGTGATACAAAACATGACCTAAATATATTCCTTCTCCCTCTTTGGAAATAAACCCAAAGACCAGTAATCATTCATTGTTCAGCTCATGCCACACTCCCCCTGGATAGTATCTCCCCAAAAAACCTGCATCGCATCCATAAACAGATTAAAAACAATTAACATAATTGGGGAGATGGGAATTGTGTAACCTCCTTATGCACTGGGAGGTGGTTGAACACCGAGGTTCAACTGATGCTTCTCAAACATAGCCGCGAATAGTGGCTTGGTCAGGATATCATCCACTTGCTCATGAGTTCACACATGATCCATTCTAATATTTCCTTGCTCAACTTTTTCTTTGATAAAGTGATACCTGATTTCAATATGTTTTGTACGAGAATGCTGAACAAGATTCTTCGTAAAATCAATTGTGCTCTTGTTATCACAGAAAATTACCATCGGTTGCTTTACCTCATCACCAATATCTGTTAGTTGTTGCTTCATCCATTGTAGTTGAGTGCATGCCTTTGTGGTAGAGATACACTCAGCCTTTTCAGTACTAAGAGAAGTACTTTCATGTTTCTTGCTCAACCAGCCAACACATTTATTCCCAATATAGAATGCTCCACCACTGGTAGACTTTCTGTCCACTACATCGCCAGCCCATTCAGCATCAGAAAATTCTGATAATTCACTGTCTCTTCCTAAAGCAAAGTATAATCCACAATTTTGAGTACCTTAAATATACCTCATGATACATTTTTATGCAGTCATATGTTCCTCTTTTGGATTACTCTGAAATCCACTAGACAGGTTGCAAAGACAATATCTGGACATGTCGCTATCTAGTACAGTAGGCTCCCAATTATCCTCCTGTACATAGTGGGGTCTATAGATTCCCCATCCTCATTCTTTCCAAGTTTGGTTCCAACTACAATCGGAGTGGATACTGGTTTGGATTCTTGCATATTAAACTTCTTCAGATTCTCTCTTGCGTACTTTTCTTGAGAAATAAAAGTGTAATCCTACCTTTGAATCACCTGTAGCCCCAAGAAATATGTGAGCTCCCCAATCATAGACATTTCAATTTCTGATATCATGTGATTGGAAAATTCATCCACTGATTTCTGCCTGCTGCCACCAAATATAATGTCATAAACGTAGACTGGAACCATGAGAGAGTCGTGACATCCATTTGATATACTTTATATCCTTTTTGGAGTACCATGGTAAGAAAAATCCTGATTGACTCCAGTCTAGCCACCAGAGCAAAGGTTTCTTCAACATCAATGCCTTCAATCTTGGAGTATCCATTATATACCAGTCGTTCCTTGTTTCTAATAACACTTCTATGCTCATCAAATGGGTTCTTGAAGATCCATTTTGTACCAATCACATTGTGACCTTCGGGTCTCTGGACAAGATCCCATGTCGGATTCTTGTCAATCTGATCTAACTCTTCATTCATGGATTTCACCCATGATCCATCCTTAGTAGCTTCTTCAAATGAGGATGGATCCACAACTGACAGAAATGCAGATTGCGTGTTATTCCTTATCCTCATTGTTTTTGTGGGTGCAATAATGTCCCCAATTATGTTAGATGGATTAATCTCAGCTCTTCGGTTTCTCCTGTGAGGTTCAGTTGCATTCTCTCTAGTTATAGTTTCTTCTTCAGATTCTTTTTCTGAGTCAACATATTGACGTGACTACTGAGTGTTTCGTACAAATTCCTCTATTTATATATTTGTATTTTCTCCACGTTCACTCTCTTCATCACATTCTATAAAATTAGCATATGACGCCTTTAAATCATTTGTGGTTTTCTATTCAATTATCTTAACATCACTACTTTCCACAATCCTTCCTAATCACATGTTGACATATTATTAGGCTTTGATGTTCATTGAGTATCCGAGGAAAATTCATTCATATGCATTATCACCATACTTCCCTTTTTCCTTCTTTGTTTCTAATGAAGCATTTACTTCCAAAAACATGAATGTATTTCAAAGAGGTATTTTTTCCAAGCCACAATTCATATGGTGTCTTTGTCTCACCCATATAAATTCCTGTTCAATTTTGAATATACACTGCATCTTGAACAACATCTTTCCAATAATGTCGTGGAATATGACTCTCAATCAGCATAGTTCGTGCCATGTTGTTCACTTGTCTATTCCTAAGTTCAACAACTCCATTTTGTTTTGGAGTTCTCAGAGCAGGTACCTCATGTTTTATCCCATGCTTCTCCAGGTAATTTTCAAATTCAATGGATGTGTATTCCCCTCCATTGTCAAATCACAACACTTTGATTATTCACCCAGTATCATTCTCAGCGATTTCCGATATGTTTTCATGCAATAAAGCACTTGTTGGTTCCTGTGAATGACCAAAATAGAGTCAATTCTACTTTAATCATCTATAAATAAGACAATGTACCATTCTCCATGAGTTCCGGAAACATTTATTGTCCCGCATAAATCTATATGAATTAGATCAAGAAGATGAGATTCCGTTTTCTTCTTTGGACGATATGAACTGTAGACCAGCTTGCCACAAATTCAAGCATCACAGAGACTTTTCACACTCACACTTTAGGTTGGGAATGTCCATGAAAATCCTTAATTTTTATATTTTCTCCATGCCTTGTTGATTGATGTGTCCCAGTCTCCGATGCCACAAATTGTTTTTTCTTCAATGGTCATCTAACAAACATTTTCTTTACAATCAACCTGATACAAGTTTCTTTCTCTTCTACATCCCTTCATAAGTGAGTTGCCTGTCTTTCCCTTGATAGTGAAGCCTTTCTAATTAAAAGTAACTATATGTCCTGAGTCACAGAGTTGACTCACGCTGAGTAGATTATGATGTAGGCCATCTACATAAAGGACTTCAGTCTTCTTTAGATTTCCATTAGCTAATTCAGTACTTCCACTGCCTTTGATTTTCAGAGCTCCATCATTACCAAATCGTACTGTAACATCAACCTTCCATTTGATATCCGTTAATAGACCAACATTACCTGTCATATAAGATGAACAACCGCTATCAAGAATCTAGGTACTATTTCTTTTTGTAGCTTTGAGGGCCACCTATGCAAGGTTGGATTTCTCAATTTTCTTCCTTTCATTCCATGAGACCTTGGATTGAGTATATATCATTGATGGACTTTCAATTACCTCTTCCATGTACCTAGGTTCTTCATAGATGAAATATTCTTTGAGGGGAGAAAACCTATTTGAAAGAGAAACACTATCTTGCTGACGAGACTTGACTTGTCTCGAACTTCGGTATGAGGTGTCCATGTCCCTTATCTGCCTGCAATTAACAGCCTTATGACCAAAGTTCGAACACCGAAAACAATATACATAGAAATTGTTTCTTTTAAAAGAATTAGGATATGAATTTTTTCTCCTCTCTTGAACTCCTATATCTTCTCCATTTAGATAGCTTCTTGCCTTTTCTCAATAAGACATAGTATGGCCCAAATATCCATGGAACTGACACTTTAGGATAGGAAATGTCTTCTCGCTTCTATTTTTCCTCATTCCTTCTTCTCTGGGATAATAGTATGAGGGATCCTTTTTCCACGAGGCTTGAGGATAATCTTCTTTTCTTCTTTCAGATTTAATTGGGGGTTTCTGTTTCATTACTTCAATAGACTTTCCCACATCACCCACTTTCAGTTTTCCTTTATTTTAGTCATCTTTATTTGTAGCATTTGATGATTTTTCCTCACAACTAATTCCACTATTTCCCATGTAAGAAGGTCTTTGTGCATTTAAAATATTTTCAACTATATTAGAGCCACGTTTTTCTCTCTCCAATAGCTCAGCATTTGAGAACCTTCCAAACTGTATTTTCTTCCTTGATTCTTTTGAAATTGGATCTTTTTCAAGTTTAATCATAATAGTAACAACTTCCTCTTCAAGACGCTCAGAAGTCTTGGACTTTTTCTCTACTCTGGAGGTGAGTTCATTGATGACCTTTTCCTGCTCTTCAATTCCCAGCTTCAGATCCACTACATCATCATTGATTTCAAGAATATTAGATTCTACTTTCACCAATTCTTCCAGTAGTTCAATTCCTGCTTCAAGTTGATCAACATATTCAGTTGATTATTCTACAATTTATTTCCACTTATTGAAACTCCTACATTTAATCATAAGCTTACTAACAGAATCCTTAAGTTGCAACTTGGGATCTGCACTAGTTTTCAACTGATTTTCTCCACCAAAATCTTCTGATTTTTCAACAGTGGCCATTATGGAAGCATGGTTCCCAGTTTTAAATTCCGGTTCCTCTTCATCACAGAATTCATTATCATCATCTTACTCTTCACAGACAAAGCTCTTATTTGGTACATTCCTTCTTGATTAAAAGTCTCAGTTTTTGAAAAACCATTTCTGAGGCTTCTCAATGTTTTCAGCATTGCTATTCTCATCATCGAACTTTCTTAAGCTTGAGAGGCAATGTGACCAACTTTGCCACAATGAAAGCAAGATAGTGGTAACATCCCCTTGAATTTCTATTTTCCTTTCTAGAACTTATTTGCAATGAGAGAAATAATTTCTTTTTCTTCATCATCTTCACCACTACTATCTTTTTAGATTTTCAGTTTCTCAATGGATTTGAATCCCATTTCCTTGATCACTCGAGTCGTAGCATCTTTTGGTTTGACTCTCATTTCATATGCCACCAAGCTGCTCAGTAGATCATCCAGATAAAGTTTAGAAAGATATATTTCCTCAAGGGTTGACACCATTTCATTATACCGGTGTGGAAGCCTTCTTAGTATTTTCTTCACAATGTCAACGTCTTTGATTTCTTATCCTAGGCCCCGAATTGCTCCAACCACTTCAGTAATTTGATTGAAGAAGTAGTTTGCATTCTCATCAGGATGCATCTTAATATCATCAAACCTGTTGTGCAGCACTTATAGTTTCACCTCCTTCACTTTGTTTTCTCCTTCATATATATTTTTAATTTTATCCCACATGGGGTTTTCTGAGGTACAACTCATCTGTTTTAGATAGATCTGATTTGAAATGATTGCGGTGATAGCATTCTGTGCTTTAGCATCTGCATCAGGAATTTTCCTATCTGCATCAGTCATCACCAGTCCTGTTGGATCAGAAACATTAATACCTTGCCCAGTGGAAAACCAAACTTCCATTCCAGGGGATCATAGATGAGATACCATTATTTTCTTCCAAATCTAAAAATTACTTCCATCAAAGAGGATAACTTCCCTAACACTAGCTGAATTTTCCAAGGCGGTATAAATAGATTAAACACCAGTAACCTCCTTATGATACCACTTGTACGCCTCGTGACACCCTGAGAGAGGAGGGGTGAATCAGGGTGACACTTTTTTCTTTTAAACTGACGGATATTGTTCCCATCTTGGTAGAAACTAGTTTAACCTGTATGATGGATATGAGAATAAATAAATCATTAACATACAAAGAGATGACACAAAACATTTTACTTGGTCCACCACTAAGGGCTATGTCTAAGGAGCATACGCCGACATGTTTTTTATCATAAAAAATTAGACTATTCTTCACTCGTTTTAGATTACAACGGTTTGAGAACAGTCACTCTGTCCCCGGCACACTGTCTTTACAATTTTTCAGGGATAGCCTACTGTGTCCCTCGGGCCACTCCCGTTGACTCCCCACAGCTCACTGCCTTTGATGAAGTCCTACTCAATTTATAGTCGTGAATCTCTCTTCATCATTGCAAAATAGTTCATCCTCTGTTATATGTAGATTCTCTGTTGAAGTCCAACTCTCACCCGTAGACTAATCTCACATTGCACCGAAGGTATCAGGAAATCTTCCAGCATTCGTGCAGCTCCAGAAAGACCAGCGTGCTTCAACAACACCTGGCGTACTACTCCAAGCCCGGCGCGCAAGTCTCAGTGTGCAAGTCCAAATTGGTGCACAATTTCTCATCAACCACTTGTGCGACTCTCCCTTATTCAACACCAAACCTGCGCGACTCACATTCTTTTCCACCCAAACCAGTTTTGGTGCGCATAGGTCAAATGTCGCGCTTATTCAAATCATGGCGCACAAGTGTCTCCAAACCACCTGCACAAAAATTCCTTCCCCAACTCCAAACTTGGGTGACCAACACCCTTTCTCACCCAAACCACCTTGGATGCACAGCTAATAGTTGTTGCACAACTTCAACTTGCGTGACCCACCACCACTTGCGCGACCACTACACCTGCACGATGGGAGCTTTGAATTTATCTAAGTCTGAACATCATCTTTAATGAGTAGGGGTTATCCTGTATTTATAGGCATTTGAACACCCTATGTGATGGTGCGCAAGTCTCCCCGCGGCACACAAGTTTCAGAATGCAAGTCTCTACCCCCGAAAATCACTTGCTCGACCAACTTCCAAACTTGGGTGCCCTTCTCCCTTTGCCATATTTTCATGTACTGATATTGAAAAAAAGGCACGCAAGTTTCCAAGCCTCCACGTAATCAGCGCTCAAGTCCCTTTCTCAAAAACACTTTTCTCCATTTGAAAATTTTGAGGTCTAGAAATTTGTCAAACACTGGAAAACAGTGCCACTTTCAATACTATTATCTTTTTGAATTGTAAGATGACTTTTCTGGCACATATTCATAACATCCACTGAGGATTGACAACAAACAAAAAACATACTCCAAATCATGCAAAGACAAACATGGTTCTGACACCATATTACATTGTTCCTTCTAGGAGTCTTTGGTATCCCCATGAAAAAGTCCATCGTAATATTATCCCATTACCACTTAGGTATGGGAAGAGGTTTCATGACTCCTCTAAGTTGTTTCCTTCCAGCTTTCACTTGTTGACAAACCATACATCTTGACATAAAATCAGCAATCTCCCTCTTCATGTTGTCCCACAAAAAATATTCCTTCTAATCTCTATACATTTAGTGCTTCCAGGGTTTATAGAGAAATAAGAACTATGAGCATAATCCAACAATTACCTTTTTAAATCAGGTATATAGAGAACACAAAGTCTCTTCCCAAATTTCAAAATTCGATCTTCATACACAAAGTCACTCAATCTTCCATCATTCATAGCATTAATCTTCTTTTGAAACTCATCACCATCAGTCTGATCACTCTTTATCCTTTCTAGTAATGAAGGTTAGACAATCATTTGAAAAAGTATTTATGTTTCACCATCCATGCTTATCCCCATGTCCAACTTTACTAGATCCTTGTATATAGGACCCTTTTAAACTCTCATCTTGTTCAGAACTCCATGATCCTTTCTTCTCAAAGCATCTACCACCTTATTTGCCTTCCCAGAGTGGTATTTTATGGTGCAATCATAATGCTTGAGTATTTCAAGCCATATCATTTTCCTCATGTTGAGTTATTTATGTGATAAAATATATTTCAAACTCTTGTGATCGGTATATATCTCACATTTTTCACCATAGAGATAATGTCTCCATATCTTCAAAGAAATGATTACATCTGCTAACTCATGATCATGAGTAGGATAGCTATGGTCATGAATTTTTAGCCATTTTGATGCATAGAAAATAACCCTATCATTCTTTATAAGGACACAACCATGTCCTTTCTTTGATGCATTACTATAAATAACAAACCCATCATTCCCCGATGGTAGATTCAAGATAGAAGCATTGACTAATATTCTCTTAAATTATTTAAAACATTCTTCACACTATTTTTCCCAAAAAAGTTAACACCTTTACATGTGAGATTTGTTTATGGGTTATCCAATTGGGCAAAATTCTGGACAAAAAGCCGATAATAACCTGCTAAACCAATAAAACTTCATACCTTGGTTATACTCGTTGGTGCTAGCCATTCTTGGATTGCCTTTGTCTTAGAAGGATCAACAGAGATTCCGTCCTTAGAGACAATATGGCCCTCCAATGAAATCTCATGAAGCCATAATTCACACTTGATAAACTTCCCATATAATTCATGTCTTCTAAGTGTCTTTAGAATAATGTGCAAGTGATATTCATGATTTTCGTAGCTTTTGGAGGATGCCCAAATATCATTAATAAATACCAATAAATATTCCTCATGATATTCCTTGAAAACTCTATTCATTAGATCTATGTGGAAAGAGGGTGAATTTGCCAATCCAAAAGGAATTACTGTAAACTCATAGTGATGGTACCTGGTTCGAAATACTGTTTTTGAATGTCTTCATTCTTCACACACAACTGATTATATCCAGACCGAAGGTCATTATTTGAAAATTATTGAGCTCTATGAAGTTGGTAAAAAAATCATCATTGCGAGGTAGGGGATACTTGTTCTTTATTGTTAGAGCATTGATCTCCCTATAGTCAATGCACAACCTCATATATCAATCTTTCTTCTTAAAAAAAAGAACATGGTCTCCCCATAGAGAAACACTAGGGTGAATAAATACCTTATTACTCAATCCCTCAAGTTGTTTATTTAGTTCCACTAATTTCATAGTGTCCATTCTATACGGGGTCTTCAATATGGGCCTTGAAATAGGAATTAAGTCAATGTAAAACTCAGTTTCTCGTTCTGGAGGATGTCCAAGTTAATCCTCTGGAAACACATCAACATATTCTTTCATAATAGAAATTTTCTCTATTTGGAAATTCCATTCCTCGCCCACAATTATTTCATTATGTTCCTCCCCAATAATTGAATTTAGTTCAGCTATTGGGGGTGTGTATAGATAAGAATTAGGTGGTGATATTTCTTCTCTAAATATAAGGTACCCTTTATCATCATCAAAAATTGTTACCTCCTTCCCCTTATAAAAAAATTTAGCATCATAGTCCGAAAGCCAATCCATATCGAGGATTATATCAATTTCAATCATGGGTATGATGATGATATCAACAGATAAATAACATTTATATGCCTTAATGGGAACTAATTCAAAATTTTTTTTTGCAATGATAATTCCTTTTGGAGTTTTGACTGACAACTACCTTGTTAAATAAAATTTAAAATATCTAATTTTCTTAGAAAACTGGGAAGATATGAAAAAATGCGATGATCCAGAATCAAATAAAGCATCGGCTAAACTTGAGGAAACCATTAAATTACCTACCACTACGCCTTTCGGAGCTTCAACCCTAGCATTAGGGATAAAAGAAGCTTGGCCTTGATCCCATAGCATTTTCTGAGGTAATATCCCTTGATTTTTAGGACATTCATTCACATAATTCCCCCTTTCTCTACAATTGTAACATTCAACATCGACAGGCTCTTTCTTCCCCTTGCAATCATGAGTTTGGTGGCCTTTTTCACCACACTTGTAACAGACTCCCTTTACCTTTAAAAAGTTACAAGGTGTTTCTTATGACATTTACTGCAGGATGGATATTCAACTTTTTCCTTCTTCCTTTTATTTCCATTTTCCAGATTGTTCAGCAGATCTTTTCTTCTCTTGCTTTGCATTAAATTCATAAGACTTAGAGAATTCTTTTTCTATCTTGATAGCACATGAGAAAATATCTTAATATGAGGAGAAGGATTGTGAGACTAATGCTTGATGGAGAAATAGTTTTATCCCATCAAAGATGACCAATCTTACTTCTTGGGTTACGTAAATAATCTGCAGCATGCCTCGCTAACCTTGTAAAGTTAGCTTCATACTTTGCGACATTATCATCCTCCTTTTGCCTCAGACTCACAAATTGTATTTCTATATCCACTCGATGTTCATGAGGAAAGTATTTTTCTAATAAAATATCTTTAAACTCCCTCCATTCCATATTTGATACTTCATCATCTTCCTTTTTGTTTTGAATCAATGACCACCTTTGATCTACATCTCCAGTGAGGCGGTAAACTGCCATGGCAACTTTTTCTCTTTCGCTACTCCCCAAGGTGTGGAATATTTTCTCTAAATAATTTATCCATTTCTCAGCTAAAAATGGATTTGTACCCACATTGAATGTAGGTGGTTTTTTCCTCATTAAGCGATCTAACATTGATCCTCCACGCTGCAGATCAGGGTGCTCCATACGGGTAAGGTTATTATACATAACCTGAGTGAGTTGCCCCAGTATAGTGATAAGCTGATCAGAACCAGTTGTATCACCAGATCCACTATAATTATCTTGATCAAGAGGGAAATACCTTCATGGAGTACGTGCCATTATACAGTTTCCATTCCTTCCACTAGTTTCCATTTCTATACAATGGAATATAGTAGATTAGTTTATGAATCACAATACATTAATCCAAACATGTAAAATAATTAACATAAATTGAGCAGTTTAGGGATATAATCAATAATAATAATAAAGTTTCTTTGAGGAAGTATATACTCATAAACCCTTCATAATGGTTTGTAAAGAAAATGAGAATAATCCTAAGCATATCCTCAAGGAGTGTAGTAACCAAGAGTGCTGCAAGGCCCATTGTCCTGCACCAGTTCTCATTCGAGTCTTGCTCAAAGTGGTGTTTTCGGATTTGACCCCTAGGTACAACTGTGCCAGAGCTGCATCTACCTGCTCGTATCCAGACATAGATGTATTTCTTCGAAAACTCACAAAATCTCTACAATACCAAAATTCTAGGATGTTCTTTTATACTAATCCTCAAAGTCTATCTTAGGGCTATGTGCTCTAATCAGAGTTTATCTCAATCTAGTTTCCATGGATTGTACAAAACTTTCTCTGATACCAATTGTAACACCCTGACCCCAGAAGCCTAGAGTCAGTGAATTATTATATATCTCTGGCATGATCACAAAAGATCAAGTCTCTAAATACCAATTAGTTTAGTAGCCTTGGAAGTACTAGATAAATTCATAAGGTTTACATTACATTATAAAATGGAAAACTACAACTACATTGTTTCCATTGAAAACACTGAGATCCCATATACTATCCATGTAGGTCATTAATAATATACTTCTTCACATCATAGAAAAAATAATACCTAGAAAAGGGTGAGCTCAGATGATTAGTAAGGATAACAATATCACAGAAACTTTCATAAATAAGCATAAAAATATAAGGCAATGTATAAAACTAAAACAAAAGACTTTTCAACATAAAATTCATCATAATATAGAAAATATAAATCAAAATAATTCCTTTTACTTACTCACATGGATATTCTACTAGTTTAATAATCACATGCAATATGAATACCCACGTTCATAATGAAGGAATGCATAACGCCAGACTTCATAACCACATAGTCATGGCCTTGTGCCAAGACAAAAAATAATATTTTGTCAAGGTCTTGTGCCTAGACACTAGTTTGTCTCATGAGACCTACCGATTCATCGAGGAGCTATAGCGGGGTCCACCTTTCACTTATTATGTCCAATTCATTCCTCATATGAAAGGGTTTAAACATAACAGAAACATTCGTATTTAGACTAGCATAAAAAATGTCAATACTTTATCCATAAACCATGAATGGTATAAAAATAACACATCCACAGTCAAAAAAATCACAAAACCTTCAATACAATATGGATGTTTTGTATCATAATAAATCAAATTCAAATAAGCTTAAAATCCACCAAAGGATGTTGACATAGATGAAAAAAACCATTTTAGAGAAATATCTCTTTCTATTTTGAAATCATTTAAGAGTCACATAATTATAATGAAAACATTTATTTTGAAAATATTTTTATAAGATTGTAAGGGAAGCTTCAATGATGTTATAACATCGGAAAATAGCCACACCCACCGTATAAGTTAAAAAAACATTCTTACCTTAATTTTGTCAGAATGGTCATAAGATACCTTGTTTGGAAAATGACGGAAAGATTCCTTTTAAACCATTTTATAAAAAGTCAAAAAGGGTATAAATGGATTTAACCCATAGTCTAGTAAATATTAAATTTTTTTTTGGAATACATTTTTAAGAAACATGGATGTGGATGATAAAGAGGTCCCAGTAGATACTTACATAAAAACAACCACGGATAATAAAGAGATTGTGAAATTAATCCTTACCTTGTACTTTTCCTTGGTCAAGGGTAGGTTAACCTTCTATATAATGGTGAGATAAATTTTATTAAATTATACAAGAATCATATACATTAATATGATATCATATATGATCTGTTAATATTTCTTTGTTAATAATATTATCGTATTATCATCGTTTCGGGTGTTAACTGATTTGTTTTCCTATATATACTTTGTTATGTAAGTAATTTTTTTTATGGATAGGATGTATCTTATTCAAATTCATAATGATATTAAGTCTGTGAACTTTTTTTTAATCATCTAATGAAAATTAGTCTTGAATGGATACGATGGGGAATTAATCTCATCGTATTTGTGGCGACGATGATCCGTACGTACGCACGAGCGACAATATCATTCATTAAATATTAAAATCATATATAATTGGATAGTATATCATATATACAGAATCATTATCATGTTATATATATTATTTACATCATTTATACATCATTATTATACCCATCTGAATAATAATGAAATGAGTAACAAGTACACCACGATGTGGAGACGGTAAGCCGTACGTACGCACGTATGGTGACACATCATTAAAAGGATGGATAGAATAATGAGTATGGTTGTACCATATTTATAATAACATTTCAGTATACATAAGATAGTGGAGTAATTATTTTAGAATGGAAACAACAAGGAATGAAGAAGTGGAAGAAGAAAATACATGAAAGAGTTGGTGAAATATTTACCTCTTCTTCGGGTTCTTCCTATTGATTTGATCAAACAGGCACCATAGGTTGGATTTATAACTAAAGTAAGGCCTCTAGGATGAAGGGATAATAGTTGATATGGTATTTGGGCATGGTTTGGCCAAGCCAAATGGATTTAATGGTGTGAATTATAGAGAATGGGAAGTCTCCTTTTATAAGAGGGGTGAGGGGCACCTTAGGAAAAGCTAGAAATATTATTTTACAATAAAATAATTTTTGGTTTACAATGGCTCAAAAATGAATTATTTAAAGTATAAAGTGGGAATGGGTCTAAATACACTCAACCAATACGTTTTAGATAGGTTTTGGTCACTATATTAACCTTATCTTTTAAACTTTACTCTTAGTTAAATAGTTTGACATTTACCATGTCTCTTTGAATGTTTATATTATATGGTTAATGAACATAATATAAACGTCCAAGGGAACCCAAAGTGGTTCATTAATGATACACCTATAATTATATAATCCATTTGGCCGATCCTTAGGTTTTTAGGATTATTATATCGACCAAAAATATTGTATTTGTTTTAAAAACTCATTTATGTCAATTTTGACATTATTTAATAATTTATTTTTTCTAAAGTCCTCAAAACTTTATTAGTTCAAAATAAATACATTTAATAAACCCTGACATGTCATATTAACCTAGAAAATTATTTTAATTCATTAAATGTCTCAAATTATATTTATTTGGAAATTTATAATATCAATTACTTTATTCTTTCATTAATATGTTAATTATTCCATCATCATTGTGTCATAAATAAATTTAATTATTTATTGATTAAAAATTATAAATAAAATACCATTATGTATTAAATCGTTTTAGATTAATAAAGAATATTTATAATATAAATTTTATTGTGTGGAACCCTATATTAAAAATCGTTTAGTTCTTAAACTTTGAATATAACTCTTTTTTACTCTTCTTTAAATAAAATAATAATAAATGTCTTAATCTAATCCAAGTGGGCCAAAGAGGATCATATTTTGTTCCTAAGATTTTTTTGGTCTAATTATACTTATCCAATAGAATTAGGACATGTGTTAGGGTAATAATAATATCATTTTACCCTTAATTACCCTATTTACTTTTAACTGTGGTAAATAAAAGTAAAAGGTCGCTATTCACCAAAAAATATTTTCATCTTATTGAACCACATTTTACTTACTGATATCAACCGTGTCTCTCGGATTTTTGAAATTCAACTCACAGAAGTGGTAAATTGTAGTTTTATGTAAATTTACAAATGCACCTAGGAGGTGGGTAAAAGACAGTAAAAAGTTCAATAAAATTTATATATATATATATAATTATTATAAACTGACTCCATTGAATTACATTAAAATTATATAGTCATTATGTATCTATTTTTACCCAAAATAAATTTAAATAAAATAAATAATTATTTAAATAAAAATTTGGTTTTAAATTATAACTCAGTGTTTTCACTATTCATTAAAAATTGAATGTTTTCCGAAAAATACCAAAAATTCAACCTAAGCTAATTTCGATATTCCAAATCCAAAAATGAAGTCCATTTTGAAACATGAAATTTATAAAATTTCAAAAAGTGGGTATTACTATTCATAACGGTTAGTTTTATTGGTTGTGGTGTGTTTGAACTCAAAGTTGCGTACAACACACGCTATTGTATTATTCATAGAGAAGCGTATCGTTGAAGCTTGGGGTGTTACACTCCATCCATAAAATAATAATTCAAATTCATTACCCATATGAAAAGGTTGAAACATAACATAAACATTCGTATTAAAAGTAGCATATGAAATGTTAATACTTTAACAATAACCCATGAATGGTATAAAAATAGCACATCCAAAGTCAAACATAACACATTCAATACAATATGGATATTTTTATTATAATAAATTAACCACGATCATGACTAATTAAGTATATTGATGTAGATTAAAATAACCAGTAAAACTATTTGAGTGAAATATCCCCTTTTTCTTGAAAATATTTAAAAGTCTCACTGTTTATCAAGAAGCTGTTAAAAAATTGGTTTTTGAATCATAGTGTACCATACCACATTGAAACATGTTAAAAAAAATTTAATTTTAAAACATTAATGTCCATATAAATAAATCCTTAAAACAAGTTTTAAAACATGTACATTAATGTGAATGATTTAGAAGAATAAATCATTAAAACATTTAAAATGATATTTTAGTTAGAGTTCCTAACCAAATGAGAGACACTTGAATAAAAATAATTGAGTTAATAAAAACATTATAATATCATGAGAGTAAATGGATTCATGATATCATATGTAAATATACAAAATATACACCATATAAAAGTGAATTGGCGCATAACAACAAAGAAGTCTCAATGGAATGTAAATTGAGATGAAATCCCTTATAAAGATCGTATCCTTAGGTTAAGGATAAATCAATGAAATAATTATGTGTGATAAATATAAATAAACTAAATATGATTTTATATTCAGTGTAAATCAATCAGAACACATTCAAACATATTCTTAAAAAATCACCAATGACTTGGTTCTTTAACTCAATGAATGGAAATTGAGTTAAGATTACTCTTATCAAGTTGATATCGATGACTTGGTAATTTATCAATGGAGTGATTATGTATATCAAAAGTATATCCACACAAAGGGTAGTGTAAATTACTACATAAGTTAATAAATAGTGATTTCACACATAATATTGGAGTAAAATAATCAAGGATGATTGCATAAAACCCAATGAGTGGAAATCAAAATTAGAATTTCCCTTATCAATTTGGTAACTTATGAAACATACACCCCATGAATGAAGGATCATACAGTGAAATTTCAAATACCCAAAAATTAATGTATATTATACAAGGAATAAAATCATGGGCAGTACATACAACACACAAAAGAAAATTTTGGAAATATAGCATGAATCTCACAATAATAAGAAGTGAGATGAAAACCACTTACCACATTGTAACCAATTGAGTCATATGACAAAAGTAAAAAACAACCAAATGAATAATAGAATATCATGAATATAAATAGAATCATGATAATATATATGAAATTACAGTACATAATACACCACATGCAATAAATAAGTGTTGAATAATGGAAATCTCACGGAATTAAAAGTGAGATAAGAAACCCCTTACCTCGTGTCCCACTCGACTCGTATGTTCTATATTCTTCCTGAATAATATCCTTAAGTAAATTTATAATTAATTAAGAACACTCTCCCATTTTATTATTACTTTTGAATAACTTATTACATTTCTATAACAATTAGTTAATTTTTTGAGTTCATATCGGACATTTTGTCAATGTTCGGAACTTTAGTCAAAAATGAACTTGTTATAATTTCAAACTCTCCATATGGTCAAAAGTCGATTATCTCTAGAATTATATTCAGTATTTATATATCATATATATCATATTATATCCATTGTATATTTATTTATCATATTCCATATCATTTTTAGTTAAGAAATTAAACACATCGTTCATGGAGACGGTAAGTCGTACGTACACATGAACGCTATTTTCATTTCTATTTTATATTTAAAGGAATGAAAACATAATAAAACAAAGGTATATTATAATTACATAATTATATCATATGATATATTTGTTACATAATTCAATTAACTCCATCCTTTATACGTTACATTTATGTCATGAACGAATCATATCACCTTGAGGGGGAGGTAGTCTGCACTTCCTCAAATGAAATTATCGTGTTTACAAATATTTGAAAGAATAAATATATGTTTGTAAATATAAATTAAAGATGAATATTAATTATATAGAATAATAATAATGTCATATTTATTATTTATGTCTATTATACTCTTCATTATACCCATCCATCTAAATTAATGTTGAATAACAAATCACACCACAACATGGAGACGATAAGCTGTATGTACACACACATGGTATTATGATTATTCATAGGATGAATAAAATAATGAATATAGTTGTCCCATGATTATAATAACATCTTAGTATATTTATGATACTATATTTAGACTTTCTTATGGAAACAACATATGAATATGAACTAGAATAAGGAAAGATTTTATTAAAAGAAAGGATAAAATGATTACCTCTTCTTCAGTTGTACCCTTTTGATTTGCACAAAAGGACACCTTAAGTTTGTTTTCTACCCAAAGGGTGGCCTCTAGGATAATTTGATTGAATTTTGGAGGAATTATGCAAAATTTTTGGAGAAGACAATGGGATTTGGAGGTGAAAATTAAAGATAAGAAGTACACTTTTATAAGAGAGGCGAGGGGAAATTTTTTACTGTTTTGAAATATTAGTTTATTATAAATTTATATTCGGTTTATAATAGAAAAAAAGTGGTTTATTTATATGATAATATTATTATGGGTCTAAAATATCTCAACCAATAGGTTTTAGACAATTTTATTTCACAAATATAACCTTATCTTTTGGCTTCAACCCTCACTAAAAAACATTAACTCTTACCATGTCTTCTTATATTTTCATAATATATGGTTACTATAGTTACAATAAAATGACAAGAGATCCCGAAGTGGATAAATAATGAAATTGTTAACATTATATAAGTCATTTTTCAGAATTTTATATTTATTGGACTAATATATCATTTAATAATGTAGTACTTGTTTTAAAAACTCATTTATGTCAATTTTGACACTATTCAGTAATTGATTTTTTAAATACAAAAAAAATTGTTTACTTTTTACCAAAAGAATTAACTCAAATAAAATAGGTAAAAATAATCCATAAAGTTTATTTATGGAATAAAAATGTTCAGATTACATTTATTTTAATATATGTAATATCAATTATTTGATTCTTCCATTAATAAGGAAAATACTACATCATAATAGTTTCGTAAATAAATTTAATTATTTAACATCTAAATATTTAAAATAAAATAAAATGATGTCGGATATATTTTTATATTTATAATTAATATTTAGAGTCTAATATATCACTTATATAACTCTAATTAATATTGTTTTTGAAAAAATATACATGTTTATGATATATTTCCCTTTACTTGAGATTAATTATTATAACATGTCATTTTCACACCCAAGTGGACCCATGGGGTCCTCAAATAGACCTGAGGATGATTATGGTTGCCCATATTTCTTCCAATAGAATTATAACATGTTTTGTGGTAGTTTTATTTTATTATAATATTATTTTTTTAACATTATTTACATAATTTATCCTTTAACCATGGTAAATAAAAATAATTACTGAAGTTACTATTAATAATGTCCAAAAATGGAAGGTAAATATTTTCACAATTTGAGCCTTATTATTCCACATATTGAATCCATTTTCCAAATTCATAAAATTTAATTGGATGAAATTAATTTAAAATTTATTATTGTTTCCAAAACTAGAAAACATGTTTTTAAGAAGTAAAAACATTGAAAAGATTGACATGTGATTATGTCCAATTTCAATGTAAAATTACTTCCAATGAAAAAGTATCAGATTAAATGATAAAACTATAATCTAATTATACTATAAAAATAATTAAAAATATAATCTAATGATATAAATAATTTAGATGATAATCCAGTTTTGAATTAAAATGCAGTATTTTTCACTTTTCATTAAAATATGAAAGTTTTCAGAAAAGCACCAAATGTTTATCCAAACTAAATATTTATATCCTACTTATAAATAATAATTTCATTTTTTAAAAGTTAATATATAAAACTATCAAATATTTTATTTAAAAGGCTTCTCCATTTAAAGGGGGAAAATGTACTTTTTTTAAAATACTTCATTTATTTGAAAAATTGAATTTCCCCTTTTATTATTTCTAATAAACACCTGAGATTAATGTTAAAATTATATGGGATGTATAAAATTCAAAATGTTGTTAATATTATTCAGAATATTTTTTAAATGGCTAGTTTGATAGGTTGTGTCGCGCTTAAACTCGGTGTTGCGTACATCGCATGGTGTTGAATTATTTAAAAAGGAAGTGTAACATGGAAGATTTGAGTGTTATAGTTTCTCCATTTTTAATACCATCAATACAATATTCAAATGGTCTCCATTTTCCTCCTTTTTATTGGATTATATTAGAATATCATCGATAAAGACTATAAACAAATTTTTCGAGATAATCTCTAAAGATTATATATTCATTAAATCCATTAATGTTGTTGAATAATTAGTCAGTGAGAAAGTCGTCACCATTAACCCATAGTGTCCATACCTTTTTTTCGAAAGACAGTTTTGGGAATATATTCCTTCGTCCCCTTTAATTGGTTATATCTTGTCTGAAGTTCCACATTAGAGAAATAACTGGACCCACGAAGCTAACCGAACAAGTCATCTATCTGAGGCAGGGGATACTTGTTCTTTATTGTGATTTTATTGTGATCATAATAATCAATGCATTGGTGAATTAATTCATCCTTCTTCTTGAATAAGAGGACTGTCTCACCCCAGGGTGAAGCACTTGGACATATAAACCCTTCTCCAGATTCTCTTGTAATATATATTTTTTCTATTCCAGATCAACAATGGTCCTTCTATGAGGTGTATTAGATATATATAGAGATCCCAGAATAAGTTCAATTGATTACTCGACCTCACAATAAGGAGGAAGACCATGAAATTATCCAGGGATTACATCAGTGTAACCCCTCATGAGGGGCATGTCTTCGAGTAGTATCATCTCCTTTGTATCAGTCATTTTATCTAGACATAATGGCTAATAAAAAAGTAATATACACACTTGGGACTATTATTCTAAAGTATATTCATCTTCATCCATAAACTTGTAATGAATTGGATGATTTTTAGGGATGTGAAGAGTGATCTACTTATACAAACAATTGATGTTGGATTTTCATAATGATATCCAATCAATTCCCAAGATTACATTGAACTGCACTAAAGGAAGTATATTGAGATTTTTTGGGAGGTTTAGTAAAAAAAAGTTAACTGGGGAGGAGTTATATAATTTGTATGTAGTAATATATCCATTTTCTATTCTCACATATAACATAACCTCTAAATTTTGAGGTGGTGTGTGAATAGTTCTGCTAACCATAAAATATATGAAAGAATTCATAAAACCTGAATCCTATAGTACTTTCACTAATCTTGAATAAATAAGTATAGTGACTATCACCACATAATTTCCTAGCTCCACTTCAGAAGTAGTGATAGCAGACGCCCTAAATTTTTTCCTTGAAGGTTGTTGTTGATTTTCATCAATAGCCGTCGTCTATGGGAAATTGTTCACATAATTCCCATGATGCTTATAGTTGTAACACTACACTACATGTTGAACGTTGATATGATCCTTCATTTATTATTCCACATTTGTGGGATTATTCATATTCTTTTAGGAGTATTTATCTATATAACCCATTCTTCCACATTTAAAGCAATTCTTTGTTCCCTTTTGATAGTACCCAAGATGCTTCTTCCCACAATTTTTACAGATGGGATTTTCAATATTCATTACACCATGGGGTTTATTTTCTGAACCACCTATATTAGACTACATTTCCAACTTTTATTACTGGTCCCACAAGACCATTGACAATCTTTGATATCCATATCATCCTTGAGGGCACAACAGAAAATATCCTCATAACTGTCAAAGTCTCAAATCACCCACACTTTTCAAATAGTCTTATTTCTTCCACTTAATAAGTGATCCACCTTACTTTTGGTGTTCATGAAAAATGTAGATGTGTATCTTGATAGCCTGTTGAAGTTAGATTTATACTCCCTGATGGCCTTATCTTCCTTTTGTTTATGTCTGGGGAACTCTCTTTCTGTCTTGAAATAGAGGGTTTGGAGAGAGTATTTTTTGATATCCATTTTCTTGAAATCTCCCATTAAATGGAATCAATTTCCTTTAAGTAATTAGTATTATTGATTAGTGTCCACCACTGATTAGCATCTCCATCAAAACTATAGACTTCTAGCTTGACTTTCTCTTCTCCAGAGCTTTGGAGGAAAGATAATATATTTTCAATGGAGTTAATTTACTATTACACAAGTAGGGGATCATAATATCCAAAAAACATGGGGGGCCTTTGCTGCATAAAGGATTCTATGGGAACTTTATCATTGATTGGAGGGGGAGGGAATTCCATATGATTCAAGTTATTATTCATAACTTCAGCCCGCTGAGCAAGTATTATCATATTGTTTTGAGACCCCATTCCCATCATATTTGGAATATCATTTAGAAAATAGTAAAATTCTGTATCACATTGATTATTGGCATGTGTTCTTATATTATCCACCATTAACTAAAAATAATAATTCAAAATTATGTGGCCTGAACACTAAGCTATTAAACATAAAAATGAAACATAAGAGGATAAACTCTTAAAGGAAAAATATATCCTAAATTGCGATTCTTTATGTTTCAATCCAGGTTATCCATTATATGTCTCCTCACATTTATTCTTATGGGATTATTTTTTTCCCTTGATAGTAATTCGTACTAAGCTTAGGAATTTACCAATGCATATCCCCTGGGAGTTTCAAACAAGAAGTGTATCAATGCCCGTCTCCATGCACCAATTCACATTCAAGTCTAGATCAAAGAATATTTTTGGTTTTTTTCCCTAAAAAATCTATTTCATAGCCACCTATACTTGTTCATATATAGAGGGGATATATTTTCTTTATAAACCACTTACTCTATAATTACGAAAATTAGGGATGTTTTCTTATACATAGTCTCATCCTTAAGGATCATACTAAAGTTTCTTATTCCTAATCTCCCAAAATAACTAGACCATCCTCTGATACCAACTATAGTGAACCTATCATTTTACACATATCATTACATGATTTTAAGCATCATATTATAATCAAAGAATCATAAATTCTTGTTCCTTGGAAGACTAGTTACGTAAAACTAAAAACATGGAACTAAATAATACATCTATTTATTTAAGATCCACAAAGAGATCCTAACATCATTTTTTCTCATACATATTCATAGGACAACCTAGTTATGGATTGAATAAAAGGATGAGCTAAAAATCCCAGTAAGGGAAACACATAAGAATAAAGATTAATGACATGGGTTAGAAGGCATGACAGAATGATATAAAAAGGAATAGAGCATATGGAATCATGACATATAAACATGGGATCATATAAATGTGGAGTTACAATAATGTGGCAGTGACATAAAACATGACATTATTAGAAGTCAAGGCTCCTTGGACATATAGGATCACAAGTCAAGGTCAACCACCAATATCATTGCAAATGGTAGCGTGATTCCAGGTTAACTCCTATGATAGTTGCAAAAAATGTCTCATGAGATCAAAATTTACCCAGTTCATTAGAGAACTATCTAGGCACACCCATATTAACATGTTCATGAATATGTTTTCCAAAAAACTATTAGTACATAATCATAAGGGTACCCATGAAAAGAAATGGATATCATTATCATGTCATAAATCATAATAAATGAGTGTATCATACAAGTTTCCATGAAAGAAAGGAATTAAAAAATAAATATACATTTATAATTTAAAATAGTAATATATCATTTTAAGTGTTATTAAATGGAAGTGACAACATGTAATGAGATTATTTATGAAATTTTATCGTTAAAATGTTTTAGTGCAGTTTTAAGGAACATTCTAAAGTGTATTTAAAATAGAAAAGGTAATAATCTATTATATATAACCATAATTCAACCAAGAAGGTTTTATAAGTAAAAAATGATGATTTTTTAAAAACAATGGTGTATTAAAACATTTTATAGAGTGCACTTGAAATTGGGAATGAATATGGGAAGTTCCTTTAAAGAGGGTTTGTTTTTTAGAAGTATTGAGGAGGGAACCACTCAAAAACATGTATACCCATGATAGAGAATGATGAATGGACCTTGATGTATGATTTTGGATAATTTACATATATTTTAGAATATTTAATAAAATAAAATGATAACTTGATTTGGGAAAAAAGGATGATAGATCAACCTAAAGGAATACTATAGTTTTATGTAGAATCCCTTACATAAGTCCAAAGGTGTACCTAACATGATCTTAATGTCCTAGATAACCAAATTAAATTCATCAAGAAAACATTCAAAAAAACTATTATACATTTAATTTATTCATTATAACCTTTTTATATTCATTCATAACCTTTTCGATGGGTTAAGAGGTTCAATTTCATCATTTGAGAGAGTTTTTTTCCATTGTTTTCATGATTGGTTTACTTTTATATATGCACAGATTAACATGTAAGAAGAGAATGGCTGTCCAGAATTGAATTTTTATGTTATTAGGGTACCTCCAATATATTAAATGGGTATAATATACCTTTGGTTTTTTAGAGTGAATACTAATAATTAAATAAAATTGTATTGATAACTGTTTGGGTTAATTGGCAGTTTTTTTCAGAACAAACTCATTTTTCTTTATAAATTAATATCATGTGAAAACAAATTCAAGAACCTTACATATGGAATAATACACATTTTATATTATGGTACAACCAGAAAAATGTTATCATGAAAATAATTAAATATGGTAAAATATATTTAAAAGCCATCGTCCTCGAATGTCATGAATTAACACATCTTGGATGATGTTTTCATTTGTAGTTTAAAAGGAGGGGAAATGAGAGATGATGATGAATTATTCCATTATCATAACAAAATTATAGTACATGTAAGGTACTAGAGTAATCATAACATTTGGATTTAATGTGGTGAGTGAGGAAATAAAAATAAAGGTACGTGAATGAAAATAAAATAAATGAAAAGAGAAATTTACCTCTTGATTATATCTTCCCTGAGAACCTCCATAGGGGAGAAGATTTTGTCTTTTGAAGAGGGAAAGATCTGACATACATGGGATAGAGTTATATATATATATATTTGTTTAGAATTTTGACTTAGAACAAGTATTTATAGGTGTTAGGAGAGGAGGTAATGAGGGGTGGTATTTATAGTTTAGGAGAGGAGGCTTTTCACAATATTTTATTCAATATTTTATTTTATTTTCTATAGAAAAAAATATTAATGATTCGTGTGACCAAAAATAGTAATATGTTCATGTTAATTCTAACCCAAGATGCTTAACACAACTTAACGTCATCCATGATTCAAAAAATCATGTATTTAAATTATTCGGTAAATTAATGTATTTTTCTATTCAAAAAAATTCAAGTATTTCTTAAAAATACCCAAAAATCAGCCCAAACTTTTTTTGAAATGTAGAATTCAAAAAATTTACCTTATTTTAGGTAAATAATTTTCTAAATATGAGAAATTTAATTCTTAATTAAGATCATAATTTACTTGAAAAATACAAATTTTTAAATTAAAACTGCTTTTCTAACACTTTGAAAAAATTATTAATGACTCTTAAAATTATCTTATAATACAAAATAATTAAAATACTTATCCATGATTAATTTTTATAAAAATAAATTTTATTTTAAATTATAAAAATAATAATAAAATTAATTAAATATACATGACTTACTAAAATACCAACACTTAATCAATATTTTTTAAAAATATTTATTTACTTATACTATGTTATAATTAAGTCATATTGGCACTCATAAGATAGATAAATTTTATTTGTACTATCATTGGTGTGTTTACTATAATGTTTTTTTGGTTACTATTCATAAAGGTTATATTACTATTCCAAAATTAAAGTAACTATTTCTCATGTATATGATCCTTAAGTTCTATAGATATATTTGATTTTACTCATTCTTCATTTATATGGTTTTTATAGTGTTCTAGGTAGGACCCTGGGACACACTAAGATGGGAGGGGGGAAATAGGGTGTCAAATTTTTCTTTTAAAACTAAGGATCTTGTTCCCATGGTAGTAGGAACTCGTTAAACATGTAAGAATGATGGAAAGAGAAAGAAAACAACCACAAGAAAAGAGACCACACAACACTTTTACTTAATTCAACACTAAGGGATACATCTAAGGAGTATACGCCGTCAAGTTGCCGGTCGTACCTAATTCCACTAAAATTCACTATTCGTGAATAAAAAAATTCGGGTACAGTCACTATGTCCCAGGCACACTACCTTTACAAAAGTTCAGGGATTGCTCACTACATCCCTCAGGTCACTCCCATTGACACCCCTGGCTCCCTGCCTTTAGTGAAGTCACACTCAGTTTATAGACGTGAAGGTCTCTTCAATAGATTTTCATTGAAGCCTTTGCTTCTACTCAGCTCGAGACTTTCCTTTCATCAATGTCCTAAATTTATTCACCTTAAAGCACTGAACCACTGAACCGAATATTAAAAACGTGCAAACAGGTTACAGTGATGATTGCGCACAACACCAACCCTTTGCACACAAGATGTCACTCTTGCATGCAATATTTTCTTTTCACGTGGAAAATATTTCATGAAACAACCCCCTTTACATGAAACCTAAACTTTTATACTCAGCCTTCACTTTTACACGCAACCTCAACTTTTACGTGCAAATTCGACTTTTTCACACAATATCAACTTTTACGCGTTGTGTCTACATTTTCACACACCTTAAACTTTTCTGTGCAACATCCTTTTCCCACAAGATTTATACACATCCTAACTCAAATTATCATTAAGTATTCAACCACACTGAATGAGGGGGTGCACCTCTTATTCATAGGCATCACCGACCCCCGCACGCAAACCCCACCGTGGCATACCATACTCTCATTCCGCGCGCAATCCTATGTCACACAACAACCATTTTTCGCGCACATCTCTAGATGATTCGTGTACCTCTTACCTGTAAAGACCCGTAAATTTCAAGGAAATTTTTTTCTTAATTTTCTTTTGAATTTTACAAGAACGCAGTTTCAGACGGCACCTGATTCCGAGGCCCGGAGTGCCCGGAATTAATTTCCGAAGTTTGGCTCGGGTACGTTCAGTGAACGAACGAGCGGGAATTTCTAACTTTTGATCCGGTGCTCGGAATTGAAATCCGAGGGCACCGATGAACTCGCAGCGCCGATATTCGCTTAGAAACGCCTCTTCCGGAGTTGCGTTTTCTCGGGTGTGGCTTTTAATTTTCGGGCTTAAAGTTAAGAAATAAAATAATTTTGCGACAACTTTATTTTATTTCGCTTAAGCCACTTGGAAGCCACTTGAAGCCACTTAAAGGCGGCTTGAACTGAGTTGAACTGGATAGGATGCTATCCAGAAATATCCTACCCCTTGGTAGGATATTTGTGAGGTGGGGCCCGCACGAGCCCCGCCGTTTCTTTCGCTAAGTAACGCACCCGCGAAAACCCGTCAAAGTAACTGAAAAGTCAACCGACGCGTTTTCTTTAATTCTTAACAGACCATTTAATTGGGCGGTTTATTTCGTGAATTAAATGGACTGTTTCTTTCGTGAATTTAATGGGTCGTTTCTTTCGAATTGATGGATCGTTTCTTAACCGGTTTCGTGTGTTGGCATGTTTATAAAATAAGACCAACCTAAAAATCCTTTGAAAGGATTTGAGAGGATCTTGTTTCTTCATCTCCCCGCGAAGAACGCGAAGAACGCCGGCGACCGAAATTCGACGACGCACACCGAGATCTGCGACGTCGACGAGCTTTACCCGCGACGTTCTTCGGCGACGCCTCTTCTTCCGCAGCCGATCCTCGTTCGGCAGCTAAGGTGAGAAACGAATCGTTTGAAATTCTTTTGTGTTATGTGTTAATAAAATAAGAGGTAGTCTTATTTTATTTTGAGTTCTTTGTTTGTCTTTTGGAGAGCTTCCTCTTCATCTTCAAGCTCTGACGAAGAACGAAGAACGCCCAAACTCCGACGAAGAACGACGCCTCTCTTCTTCGTCCTCGGTGTCAACAAGAGGGAACGCTGCACCCTCCTGGGACCTTCTTCGTCGGCAAACGAAGATCCGCCAGCGACGTGTCTCTTCGGGCATAACTCTTCGTCAACGGATTTGACGAACGACGACCGCGACACCCGACCTCCGCGACGCCGTCTTCCGCGGAGCGTAGCCGAATCTTCAAATCTTAAACCCGAGGTAGGGGTTTTTGTTTTCATTTTGGTTTCCTTACTCCTTTTCTTGATCATGAATGATAAGTATAACGTGTGGCTTATTTATTTTAGTTTCGTTTTTATTTCTTTAACGTGAGGGGGGCCGGACCGCACGAACACGGCCGAATCCCCCCTCCATCGTTCATGTTTGTTTATGCTGGTGGAAACAAGTAGCGTGGTGCCGTCGCACCACGCGGACGATCGTTCTTTTATTTTACGCAACGCCGTCGCGCTTCGCCGAGGAGAGTCTTCAAGAATGCGACGCCGTCGCGCCGCGTTGGAAGGATTCATGGCACGGCGAAAGGGGCGCGGTGCCGTCGCACCGCGCCGGACGACGAACACCGCGGCCGGTTCCGGGCCGCGGCGGGACGAGAAGACCGCGGCCGGTTCCGGGCCGCGGCGGGACGAGGAGACCGCGGCCGGTTCCGGGCCGCGGCGGAAGGAAAGACCGGCGGCCGGGCCGCCGGCGTCGGAAGTCGAGGGCGGGACCGGAATTTCCGGTCCCGTTGGTAAAAACCGGCCGGCCAGCGGGCCGGCCGGATGTCATAAAACCGGGGGATTAAACCCCCGGCCGGTTCTTCAAACCCCCCTCTTAATGAGGGGGGGCGGTTCAATTAAAGGATGGGGGGGCAAAGCCCCCCCGGTTCGTTCCAGCCGGCCCCCATTTGTGGGGGGGGGGCCGTTTCTTTTGCAAAGGCACGACACAAGGCCGTGCCACCTTGACAAAAACGCGGGGCTTAGCCCCCGCGTGCCTCCCGCGTGCGCCGCGGCCCGCCGCCACCGCGGCCCGCCGCCGCCGCCGCCGCCACCGCGGCCCGCCGCCGCCGCCGCCACCGCGGCCCGCCGCCGCCGCCGCCACCGCGGCCCGCCGCCGCCGCGCCGCCGTCGCGCCCGGGGGGGGGGGGGGGGGGGGGGGTCGGGCCGGGTCGGCCCGGACCCGGACCCCCCCGTTTCGAACCAGATTCGGTTTTTGGCTCATAACTTGAGCCTCGGACCTCCGAATGACGAACCGTCTGCGGCAACGCGATCCTTGGATCGAGACGGTCGTTTCGGTATATCGCACTCAAGGTTTCGGTTTACTTTGAGTTCGGCCGGGTTGGTTCGTTCACGAAACCAACCGGGCCTACGGAGCGGAAACGCTCATATCTTGAGTTACGGACGTCCGATTGACGTGCCGTCAGCCGCGTTGTGTTCCTCTTAGAGAGACGGATCTTTTGGCATACTCCGCCCGAGGTTTGGACGCAGGTGGAGTACGGTCGGGTTGGTTTTGCCTTAAAAACCAACCGGGCCCCGGAGACGAAAATGCCAATAACTCACAGACCGGGCGTCCGATTGACGCGCCGTCTGTTTCGTTGACTTCCTCTTGATGAGACGGAACTTTTGACATACTCCGCCCGAGTTTTGGATACAGACGGAGTATGGCCGGGTTGGATTGTACCCGAAATCCAACCGGGCCCCTGGAACGGAAAAGCTGATATCTTACAGACAGGACGTCCGCTTGACGAGCCGTCAGCAGCGTTGGTGGTTACGTTGAGTAACGGTCCCTTTGAGTATACCCTATGGGAGTTCGGGGTACAGTTGAGATACGGCCGGGATTGGTTTCGCTCACGAAAGCAACCGGGCCCCTGGGACGAAAAGGCTAATAACTCACAGACCGGGCGTCCGATCGACGCGCCGTCTGTTGCGTTGAGACTCCTGTGACGAGACGGACTTTTGAGATACTTCTTTGCGGGACTTTGTGATACTTGGAGTATCGACCAGTAGCTCGTGGAGCGGACCCTCCCGGAGACGAGCGTGCAGAGTACGGAGACCGTGTAGCCGGCTGAGACCTGACGACTGCTTGACCGACTCGACTTGGAGTGAGTCGACTAGCCCAGTGGACGGAGCGCCCGGTACTTGGCGGCAGACCCACGGCGGACGGAGCGCCTGGTAGTTGGCAGCAGACCCGCGGTACTCGACAGGAGGAGTACCTCAGTAGGCTATCTGGGTAGCGCCCGGTATTTGGCGACAGACCCTCAGCGGACGGAGCGCCAGGTAGTTGGCCGCAAACCCGCAGTACTCGACAGGAGGAGTACTTCAGCAGTCCTAGGTTAGTGAGCGGAAGCCTCGGAGTCGTGACAGGACCACTGTACACTCTAGAGACGGAGCTCTTCAGCAGTTACGGTTTCGATAATGAAAATCCTGGTTTGAGCTGAGACTTTTGACCTTGTGTTTACCTCATGATTGAGATGGGTCACTTGCTAACTTTGGTATATGTATGGGCATATACCCGAGTAGTGGTTATCCGTCGATTTCACAATCCTTGTGTTTCCTCATGATTGAGATGGGTTACTTGATAACTTAGGTATATGTATGGGCATATACCTAAGTAGAGTTTATCTGTTGAGATCTTCTTGTGTTTATCCTTGTTGGTTTTAGTGAGACCTTGAGGGTCTCGGGGTCCCTACTGAGTATCGTTATACTCACCCCTACACGGGCTATGCCCACACCTCGTTGTGTTGGTTGCAGACGACGGACAGTGCTGACAGAAGCCGAAGGTTCAAGGACTGGACGGTACCTGGAGGTGGACTATACGACGAGGCGGTACTCGGAGCGGATGGCGGGACCCGAGGAGCAGAGGAGCTATCTGTACCCACCCTTCAGGTGGGATTTCCAGTGGACATCTCAGCGTAGCAGCTTTACTTTTCAGTTGCTGTTTTCCCTTTCGAGTTGTACTTTACAGTTGGGCTTGTATTTCCGGCCCCTTTTTACTTTTCAGCTCTCCTTTTTGTACTTAGTGTTTTACTTCCTCTTGTACTCTGTGGTGCTTGTTTTCTTTTATAAAGGCAATGCCTTCCCAGTTAACGGGATTTTACGCCTTTGGTGCTAGTCGCCAGCCCCTGGCCTATGGAAGGCGGGCTTGGGGTAGTCACGGCACGGGCCCCGAGGACGGGTCGTGTCAAATTGGTATCAGAGGAGTTCGGTTCTACCGCAGAACTTATAACTCTGATGTTTCTTTCTGTGAAGCAATAGTGTTGAGAGTACCGAGTGTGGTTTTCAGTTCAGGGAGTCCAGTGTTGGTGCGGGCGGCCGACGTATCCATACACCAGGACCCTGACAACTGATTTCCGACTTTGTGCACGAAAACACTGATTGCGTGTGTGTTTTCAAAGGTTTTTCCCCCTTAAAACAGCTCAAACCAGGTCAGCTCACCAGGTATAATCGTTTGATCGTGTTACGTTGTTTCTTTCAGGATGGCCCCACGACGGCAGCCATCTAGGGTTCCGAGAATCGAACGTGACGACAGCCCACCGAGCGACGAGGCCTCGGTGCAGGGCCCTTTGTCAGCAGTGGCACCGGCGGTAGCTCTACCCGCCGAGCCCCCGATGCTTCCAGCAGCAGCCGCTGACGATGCACGTCGCCTCAGCGCACTGCATGAGTTTCAGCGCCAGCGACCGCCCAGGTTTCGCGGGGAGACGGATCCCCAGGCTGCAGAGGACTGGCTGGAGGCAGTGGTGCGAGTGTTTAGGCTAGTGAGGACACCAGCAGACCTCATGGTGATCCTCGCTGCGAGCCTACTACACGCAGCAGCAGGTAGGTGGTGGAGCCACTTGTTTCAGTTTTGCGATGAGATGAACTTCGCATGGGAAGACTTCGAGACCTTCTTCAGGGTGGAGTTTGTGCCAGTATCTCTACACCCCGAGCGTGTACAGGAGATTCTGCCTTTACCGCGTGTTTTTCGATCAGAAGCCGAGTCATCTGTGGGCAGTAGACAGATGATGCAGAGGTCCAGGAGGACCAGACCAGCAGTTGGGCGATCTCGGGTTTTAGGACCAGTGGTGCAGGGCACCCGGAGGGGGAACAGAGCTAGCCGTGCAAGGAGCAGGTTGTGTTACTCATGCCGCGGAAAGGGTCACCTGGCACGTGACTGTCCGACTCCTCGATCCGCAGGCTTGGAGGGAGCCACCGAGGTTGAGGCAGCGACAAATGCTTGAGCAACAGTAAAGCAGGTGGACAGGAGCGGAACTAGTGGATACGTTTCTTGTACTTCTAGTTCCATGTTGATGTTGCTTTTGTGTAGCGTCTTGTATTATGAGCTGCAATAATAAAAGACGCATCCTTTGTGATGTTTTCATTCCTGTCCTCTTTTGTGATGTTACTAAGAGGTTCCAGTTAACTATTGACTTGACCCTCACTTGTGAGACATCTACTGGAGGAGACCAGTTACCACACACTGATGCCGACAGTGTGACTCAACCCTTGGAGGCGAGAGTAACGGTTGGATCTCTTAGTAGTAGCGTCGAGGCCTTACGACGTCATCCTTGGTATGGATTAGTATCATCCATGTTAGGATTGACTGTATTAGGCAAAGAATGTGGTTCATCCAGGGGATGAGGCCAGGTTTCTCTTATCGGCAAAGAAGAAATCTTGCAGCTCTTGTGGGACCAGAGATGGTCCGGGCCACGTCAGAGGAGGTCCAGGTCATCCAGGAGCGGATGAGGACAGCACAGAGCCGACAGAAGTCATATGCTGACAGGAGGCGGAGGCCACTAGAGTTCGAGGATGGCGACCACGTCTTCTTGCGTGTCTCACCTCGACGTGGTTTGCGGAGATTTGGCCGAGGCGACAAGTTGTCTCCCCGCTTCATCGGGCCTTTCCAGGTCCTCAGCAGGGTTGGCGAGGTGGCTTATCGCCTGGCTCTGCCACCTCAGTTGCACCGGGTGCACGACGTCTTCCACGTATCCCAGCTGAGGAGATACGTGCTCGACCCCCTTCGCATATCATCGACCATGAGGAGCTAGACAGTGGCGATGAGTGTCTTATACGGAGGTTCCTGTGGGGATCGAGGATCGACAGGAGCGGATCCTAGGAGGATGGTCGATTCCTCTTGTGCACTTTCTTTGGCAGCGCGGGAACCTCCAGGTGAGCACATGGGAGCGGAAGGCTCAGATGCGTGCTCAGTACCGCTTTGTTTCCCTAAGTTTGTGGTGAAGCTTTACGGGGACGTAAAGCCCTGTGGTGGGAGTAATGTAAAGACCCGTAAATTTCAAGGAAATTTTTTTCTTAATTTTCTTTGGAATTTTACAAGAACGCAGTTTCAGACGGCACCTGATTCCGAGGCCCGGAGTGCCCGGAATTAATTTCCGAAGTTTGGCTCGGGTACGTTCAGTGAACGAACGAGCGGGAATTTCTAACTTTTGATCCGGTGCTCGGAATTGAAATCCGAGGGCACCGATGAACTCGCAGCGCCGATATTCGCTTAGAAACGCCTCTTCCGGAGTTGCGTTTGCTCGGGTGTGGTTTTTAATTTTCGGGCTTAAAGTTAAGAAATAAAATAATTTTGCGACAACTTTATTTTATTTCGCTTAAGCCACTTGGAAGCCACTTGAAGCCACTTAAAGGCGGCTTGAACTGAGTTGAACTGGATAGGATGCTATCCAAAAATATCCTACCCCTTGGTAGGATATTTGTGAGGTGGGGCCCGCACGAGCCCCGCCGTTTCTTTCCCTAAGTAACGCACCCGCGAAAACCCGTCAAAGTAACTGAAAAGTCAACCGACGCGTTTTCTTTAATTCTTAACAGACCATTTAATTGGGCGGTTTATTTCGTGAATTAAATGGACTGTTTCTTTCGTGAATTTAATGGGTCGTTTCTTTCGAATTGATGGATCGTTTCTTAACCGGTTTCGTGTGTTGGCATGTTTATAAAATAAGACCAACCTAAAAATCCTTTGAAAGGATTTGAGAGGATCTTGTTTCTTCATCTCCCCGCGAAGAACGCGAAGAACGCGAAGAACGCCGGCGACCGAAATTCGACGACGCACACCGAGATCTGCGACGTCGACGAGCTTTACCCGCGACGTTCTTCGGCGACGCCTCTTCTTCCGCAGCCGATCCTCGTTCGGCAGCTAAGGTGAGAAACGAATCGTTTGAAATTCTTTTGTGTTATGTGTTAATAAAATAAGAGGTAGTCTTATTTTATTTTGAGTTCTTTGTTTGTCTTTTGGAGAGCTTCCTCTTCATCTTCAAGCTCTGACGAAGAACGAAGAACGCCCAAACTCCGACGAAGAACGACGCCTCTCTTCTTCGTCCTCGGTGTCAACAAGAGGGAACGCTGCACCCTCCTGGGACCTTCTTCGTCGGCAAACGAAGATCCGCCAGCGACGTGTCTCTTCGGGCATAACTCTTCGTCAACGGATTTGACGAACGACGACCGCGACACCCGACCTCCGCGACGCCGTCTTCCGCGGAGCGTAGCCGAATCTTCAAATCTTAAACCCGAGGTAGGGGTTTTTGTTTTCATTTTGGTTTCCTTACTCCTTTTCTTGATCATGAATGATAAGTATAACGTGTGGCTTATTTATTTTAGTTTCGTTTTTATTTCTTTAACGTGAGGGGGGCCGGACCGCACGAACACGGCCGAATCCCCCCTCCATCGTTCATGTTTGTTTATGCTGGTGGAAACAAGTAGCGTGGTGCCGTCGCACCACGCGGACGATCGTTCTTTTATTTTACGCAACGCCGTCGCGCTTCGCCGAGGAGAGTCTTCAAGAATGCGACGCCGTCGCGCCGCGTTGGAAGGATTCATGGCACGGCGAAAGGGGCGCGGTGCCGTCGCACCGCGCCGGACGACGAACACCGCGGCCGGTTCCGGGCCGCGGCGGGACGAGAAGACCGCGGCCGGTTCCGGGCCGCGGCGGGACGAGGAGACCGCGGCCGGTTCCGGGCCGCGGCGGAAGGAAAGACCGGCGGCCGGGCCGCCGGCGTCGGAAGTCGAGGGCGGGACCGGAATTTCCGGTCCCGTTGGTAAAAACCGGCCGGCCAGCGGGCCGGCCGGATGTCATAAAACCGGGGGATTAAACCCCCGGCCGGTTCTTCAAACCCCCCTCTTAATGAGGGGGGGCGGTTCAATTAAAGGATGGGGGGGCAAAGCCCCCCCGGTTCGTTCCAGCCGGCCCCCATTTGTGGGGGGGGCCGTTTCTTTTGCAAAGGCACGGCACAAGGCTGTGCCACCTTGACAAAAACGCGGGGCTTAGCCCCCGCGTGCCTCCCGCGTGCGCCGCGGCCCGCCGCCACCGCGGCCCGCCGCCGCCGCCGCCGCCACCGCGGCCCGCCGCCGCCGCCGCCACCGCGGCCCGCCGCCGCCGCCGCCACCGCGGCCCGTTGCCGCCGCCGCCACCGCGGCCCGCCGCCGCCGCTCCGCCGTCGCGCCCGGGGGGGGGGGGGGGGGGGGGGTCGGGCCGGGTCGGCCCGGACCCGGACCCCCCCGTTTCGAACCAGATTCGGTTTTTGGCTCATAACTTGAGCCTCGGACCTCCGAATGACGAACCGTCTGCGGCAACGCGATCCTTGGATCGAGACGGTCGTTTCGGTATATCGCACTCAAGGTTTCGGTTTACTTTGAGTTCGGCCGGGTTGGTTCGTTCACGAAACCAACCGGGCCTACGGAGCGGAAACGCTCATATCTTGAGTTACGGACGTCCGATTGACGTGCCGTCAGCCGCGTTGTGTTCCTCTTAGAGAGACGGATCTTTTGGCATACTCCGCCCGAGGTTTGGACGCAGGTGGAGTACGGTCGGGTTGGTTTTGCCTTAAAAACCAACCGGGCCCCGGAGACGAAAATGCCAATAACTCACAGACCGGGCGTCCGATTGACGCGCCGTCTGTTTCGTTGACTTCCTCTTGATGAGACGGA
The DNA here is from genome assembly GCA_963277665.1 of Viscum album. Lineage (NCBI taxonomy): Eukaryota > Viridiplantae > Streptophyta > Magnoliopsida > Santalales > Viscaceae > Viscum > Viscum album. The sequence goes on from OY728139.1 coordinate 296,189,119, forward strand.
ACTTTTGACATACTCCGCCCGAGTTTTGGATACAGACGGAGTATGGCCGGGTTGGATTGTACCCGAAATCCAATCGGGCCCCTGGAACGGAAAAGCTGATATCTTACAGACAGGACGTCCGCTTGACGAGCCGTCAGCAGCGTTGGTGGTTACGTTGAGTAACGGTCCCTTTGAGTATACCCTATGGGAGTTCGGGGTACAGTTGAGATACGGCCGGGATTGGTTTCGCTCACGAAAGCAACCGGGCCCCTGGGACGAAAAGGCTAATAACTCACAGACCGGGCGTCCGATCGACGCGCCGTCTGTTGCGTTGAGACTCCTGTGACGAGACGGACTTTTGAGATACTTCTTTGCGGGACTTTGTGATACTTGGAGTATCGACCAGTAGCTCGTGGAGCGGACCCTCCCGGAGACGAGCGTGCAGAGTACGGAGACCGTGTAGCCGGCTGAGACCTGACGACTGCTTGACCGACTCGACTTGGAGTGAGTCGACTAGCCCAGTGGACGGAGCGCCCGGTACTTGGCGGCAGACCCACGGCAGACGGAGCGCCTGGTAGTTGGCAGCAGACCCGCGGTACTCGACAGGAGGAGTACCTCAGTAGGCTATCTGGGTAGCGCCCGGTATTTGGCGACAGACCCTCAGCGGACGGAGCGCCAGGTAGTTGGCCGCAAACCCGCAGTACTCGACAGGAGGAGTACTTCAGTAGTCCTAGGTTAGTGAGCGGCAGCCTCGGAGTCGTGACAGGACCACTGTACACTCTAGAGACGGAGCTCTTCAGCAGTTACGGTTTCGATAATGAAAATCCTGGTTTGAGCTGAGACTTTTGACCTTGTGTTTACCTCATGATTGAGATGGGTCACTTGCTAACTTTGGTATATGTATGGGCATATACCCGAGTAGTGGTTATCCGTCGATTTCACAATCCTTGTGTTTCCTCATGATTGAGATGGGTTACTTGATAACTTAGGTATATGTATGGGCATATACCTAAGTAGAGTTTATCTGTTGAGATCTTCTTGTGTTTATCCTTGTTGGTTTTAGTGAGACCTTGAGGGTCTCGGGGTCCCTACTGAGTATCGTTATACTCACCCCTGCACGGGCTATGCCCGCACCTCGTTGTGTTGGTTGCAGACGACGGACAGTGCTGACAGAAGCCGAAGGTTCAAGGACTGGACGGTACCTGGAGGTGGACTATACGACGAGGCGGTACTCGGAGCGGATGGCGGGACCCGAGGAGCAGAGGAGCTATCTGTACCCACCCTTCAGGTGGGATTTCCAGTGGACATCTCAGCGTAGCAGCTTTACTTTTCAGTTGCTGTTTTCCCTTTCGAGTTGTACTTTACAGTTGGGCTTGTATTTCCGGCCCCTTTTTACTTTTCATCTCTCCTTTTTGTACTTAGTGTTTTACTTCCGCTTGTACTCTGTGGTGCTTGTTTTCTTTTATAAAGGCAATGCCTTCCCAGTTAACGGGATTTTACGCCTTTGGTGCTAGTCGCCAGCCCCTGGCCTATGGAAGGCGGGCTTGGGGTAGTCACAGCACGGGCCCCGAGGACGGGTCGTGTCAAACCTTTTCCATTTTTCATCGTTCTGATCCCGAAACAACTTTTGTGCAAGGAATCCAACCATCTTTCACTATTTCACGCAAAACCAATTTATCCTTCAATCCATGCTTTTCGAGCACCACTCCAATATTTCGCACAGCTCATGACTTTGCCATTTGTTGATGATATGATCTTGAAACATGCCTTTCATGAGTGTTTCTAACACACCTACCATTTTTCATGCCAGCTCCTCTACCAAACACACATTTTCTAATAGAACAGTCACTCCACCTTATATACTGTTGTCTTCTTGAACTATATGAACACTTTACTAGAAAAAATTCTGAACATCCAATTAGGATTGAAAACAAACACAAACCATACTCCAATCATTTCATATAATGACCATGGTTCTAACAATCTCTCCATTAGGGTTTGTTTGAAATCACTAAATAAATTCCATAGAGAACTAGACACATCCAACCCTAAAATGAAAGAATCAACTCATCCAACACTCTATGTCTATGTGAGAAATGTTCGGTGTAGAAAACAAGAGGGGAAGTGTAAATTGGAATCCTGTGTTTTGTAATTCTTAAAGATGCCCAAGATATTCTCATATCGTGTCAGAGAAGCAACAAATTTATAGAGACCCAAATCTTGACGTACATGGACATTACATTACTTTTGCGGAATACTTAATAAATAACAAAAACAGACACACAAGGACCGTAATAGTTTAGTGTCTTTGGAAACTCGGAACGTAATCTTCTAATCATGGTGAAAGATCTTCAACATCTCCCATAAAGATCTTCCCCTTTTGTTTTCTTACCTAAAACCTTTCTTTATATCCTGGGGAAAATAAAACATATAAAGGGTGAGATCAAATGCTCAGTAAGGGTAATCATGAATAAAATAAAACAAATCATATACATTTGAACTTAAAAACATGAACATAATGTTTAAACAAAAAAATCTTGAGCAATGTCATAAAACATGGAAGTAAATAAGGCATAGATCATAATGGAACATAAATCATGATAACATAGTATGGGAATAAAACATGTAATTGTGGCATCCATTAAGCACATGTAATGATTTTCATAGTAGCCAAGGCATTGCTGCCAAGACAATCTTAGTGGACAAAGTCCCTTTCTGAATCGAGTTCACTCCTCGCTCCAGTCCTGTAATACTGAACTGGATTAACTTACCGTTCTAGCCATGTCTATCTCATGAGATATAAATCTTTATCCAATTCATTGGAGGGAGATATAGGTCCCACCCATATCATATTTAAATCATTCTTACTTGTGCCACCAAATAAACATAAAACATTTACCATAACCCAAAGAATAAAATGGGTTTCATAAACATCATCCCATCATTTCATAATCCATATAAAACAAATGGAAATTTCATCATAACAAAAGTGAAACCATGTAAATCATAGAGACATTAAACTTGAATAATACACATATGAAATAATTTCATCTTAGATGGAAAATGGTTTTGATAAAACATTTGAAATGAATTCTTGAGGAAAATATCATTTCTTCTTCAAAATCAATTTCATTTCACAAAACGTCATTCAATTTTAAAAGAAAATCATTTTATTGAAAATAGTCATGAAATATTTTGGAGGAATCTTCACGAAAATAAGGCTTTATAAAACTGTAAAAATCCTTTCATGCCATATAAGTTAAAAAAACATTCTTCTCGTACTTTTTCCAGAAAAGTCAAAAAAGTACCTCGTATGGTAAACAAAAGAAAGATTCCTTTAATACGATGAGGTAAAAGTAGAAAAGGTTAAAAATGAATTTAAACATACATGTAAGAAAAGAAAACATTTTATGAAAACATTTGAGACCATATGGACATGGATAATAATAATAACTCAAGTAAATACTTACAAATAAACAATCTCGGATAAGAATGAGATTGGAATAATTATCCCTTACCTTAGGTCTGATATGCTTCGTACGTATCCAAAAATCCTGTATAATGATTTAAATAATGGCATTGACTTATTACAGAATCATATTAATTGTTATGATATCATATATGTTTCACTTATGACTTTATATTACTCGTTCTTTTGTAAATTCCATGTTAAAGCAGCATCTTGGGTAAAATCATTTCATTTATCGTATGTGTTTCGACTTGTAATTCTTGATATTATTACTTATATCCTGATTTACATAATTCCAGAATGTAAAACATGATTTATATATAATATATATTCATCATATTCATATGTATATTATAGATCGATAAAAGGAATGAAATACACCGTTCATGGAGACGGTAGGTCGTACGTACGCATGAACGATGTTTTCGTTTCCTTATTGAATTTAATGAAACTAAATAGATGACATACATATATATATATACATAAATCCAGTAGCATTATTATTTCATATATTTCATTATTATTCATTAAATAAACTATGTGATCATTCATGTATGGTTGACATTGAGAATGAATCTCATCGCATCGTGGAGACGGTAGTCCGTATGTATGCACGAGCGATGATATCGTTCTCATAATTATTGAATAAAATTGGAGTGGATGGTATAATATATCAGAATTAGTATGATGTTATAATAACCATATATAGTTATTCTTTACACCATTATACTCATCCATGTAAGGTGTTGGTGGAAAAACAGATTTCACCACGGCGTGGAGACGGTATTCTGTACGTACGCATGCGTGGTGATTTCATTTTCCGTAGGATGGATATATGGTGAAATAGGGTAGTTTCATAGTTATAATAACATATCATTATATTATTTATACTGATTTTATTACTTCATAATGAAACAACTAAAGAAGAAGAAGTGGAAGAAGAAATAAAGTTGAAAGAATCGATAACGGACATTACCTCTTCTTTGAAGCGCCTCTTTGAGAACTCCTATTAGGGCACTAAAATTGGTCTTTGAAGAATACCAGGACCTCTAGGATGTTTATAGGGATGTTTAGAAAATAATTTTTCCAGGGTTGGCCAATCTTGAAGGCACAAAGTGGTGTGAGTAAGAGAGGGAGGAGGTGCCCTTTTATAAGGGAGGAGAGGGGCACCTTTGGAAAAACTAAAAATATTATTTTATTATAAAGTCATATTCGATTTTTATTAGCTCCATAGTGATTTATTTATAAGCTAAGGTGGGTATGGGTAGAAATACTCTCATCCAATATAATTGAGACAAGTTTAGGTTTCTATTTTAACCTTATCATTTAGATTTAACCTTAAGTTAAATAATTTTACTTTTACCGTGTCTTTTTGTTTTCTTACACTATAAGGTTAATAAACTTACTATAACAAGACCAAAGAACCCCAAGTTGTGTATTATTAATATATATAACCTTATCTAAGTCATTGGGCCGAACCTTATATTTTTAGGAATAAAATATCAATTAATAATATAATATTTGTTTTAAAATATATTTTATATCAATTTTGACACTATTTGGTAATTGATTTTTGTGATACTTATATCAGAATTATTAGTTCTAAAAAAGTTAACTAAATCACTAATAACATGTCATATTAATTTATAAAATTAGTTTAATTCATAAAAAGTATCAAATTACATTTATTTGGGTATTTATAACATCAATTATGTCAATATTTCATTAATAAGATAATTACTACATCATCATTGTGTCAAAAATAAATTAAATTATTTAATGTCTAAAAATTATAAATAAACTACCATTATGTATGAAATAGTTTTATATTTCTAATGAATATTTATAGTCGAATTTAACTTATGTATAACCCTATATTAAAAATGATTTACTTATTAAACTTTGATTTTAACTATTTTAACCCTTCTTTAAATAAATTAATATTAAATGTCTTAATCTAATCCAAGTAGGCATAAATAGTCATATTTTATTCCTAATGTTGTTTTTAGTCGAATTACACTTATCCAATAGAATTAGGACATGTGTTAGGGTAATAATAATATCATTTTTACCCTTAATTACCCTATTTACTTTTAACCGTGGTAAATAAAAGTAAAAAGTTACTATTCGCCAAAAATTATTTTCATCTCATTGAACCAAATTTTACATACTGACATCAACTGTGTCTCTAGTATTTTTTAAATTTCATTCACAAAAGTGGTAAAATTAAGTTTCATGTAAATTTGCAAATTCTTAGGAGGTGGGTAAAAGACGGTCAAAAGTTCAATAAAATTTTTATATATCTAAAATTATTATAAAATGACTACAATGAATTATATTGAACTTATATAGGTATTATGTGTCAATTTTGACCTAAAATAAATTGAAATAAAATAAATAATTATTTAAATAAAAAGTTGGTTTTTAAATAGTAACCGAGTATTTTCACTATTCATCAAAATTTGAAAGTTTTCAGAAAAATACCAAAATTTCACCCTAGGATAATTTCGATATTCCGAATCCAAAAATGAAGTCCATTTATTAAGATGAAATTTACAAAAGTTTAAAAAGTGGTTATTACTATTCATAATAGCTAGTTTTAATAATATTTTAATAGCATATCGTTGTTTAGTGAAACTCGGTATTGCATACAACACACGCTATCGAGGAAGGTCGTGATTGCGTGTAATGAAGACAAGTTAGGGTTGCATGTTGTGCAAGACTCCTTTTTTGTAACGTACAACACAAGACATCAATAAAATTAAAAACAATATTTTTCATAAAATCTCGGGGTGTTACATTCTACCCCCTTAAAATGAATTTTTCCCTCGAAATTCATCAGGGTTATAAATGGTTTACTACTCAAAAGTTTTTTTAATAGAAACCCACATCGTAAAAAGGAATACCAAAACTTATCTTTAAAAACTAAAGTATGAAACGTAACGGTTACCCAAATAAACTAATCACTAGGTTTCCAAATAGGAGAATATAGGTGAAAATATGGATATGGAAGAGAAACCTAACCATCATGTTCTGATAGAGAGTGGTAGAGAACATGGCTATGAAAAAGCCAACAATCACAAACTTATAGATTTGTGATGATCTAAGGTGGCATCTGATTCATCGGATATAAGAGCACTAGGCCAACATTTTTGGTTTTCAAGATCATTTCCCTAAAGTTGAGGAATTATAAGAAATACTTACATGATTTTGGTACAATCTTACTATTGTTCATGAATTGAACAATTTCCACCTCATACCTTAAAGAAATGAAGTTGAATTTGTTATTCATGATGTGTTAGCAGATCATGTGATAGAATGATGGGTCATTCCATCTGTTTCAAACAAAAGGTTAGCAAAAGTTATAAGTCCATATTATGGTTAGATTAATCCTATATGGTTCCAAAAATTAACTTATACTTCATATATCATACCGTTTAATAAAATAAAACTAGTTTTTATTAACTAGGGACTTCCTGTGGGCCCGTGGTAGGTGATAAAGTCCAGTCGCACTTCGGTTGTGGGTTTGATTCCCACAGCCTTGTCCGACACGATGGGTTGTCGCCCATCCTGTAGGTTGTCCTTTTTCTAAAACTACATTACTATAACATCCCATAAATAATATCGAAAAAATTCCTATCCTTAAACAATACTAACTTATGTCAAACATAATCCATTCCAATCTTTAGGCTTATCTAAAATACATCGGTCCAAGCTCATAGTATAAAGAAAATGATTACTTGAAATGTCACATAACAATCACGTGAATGTAATCATTTATCCCCCATATATCATAAGATATATTTTGTTGGTCAAATGAAAAACATTTGAATACCTTAATCATGTATTCTCTTGAAGAATGAATACCCATTGAACCATAGTGAAAACATGAATGCAGTTAAAAGTTAACAGTTTCCACATACCAAAATCCTCAAAATTATATATACTCAAACCATGATATCACTTAGTCCTTATATCAATCATGAGCTCATTAATACAATCAAACATCTCATTATCTTCTTATCCCTTCATTATGCGCATATCATCTGCTTTCAAAAATATTTGAATCACTTTTTATGGTTACCGGTACCATAAAATTATTGAAAACCACAATAGAATAATACAAATATATTCTAATAAACCATAAAAGTACCTCAAAAACATTATTCTTGAATACCAATACATAAACACTTCAATCCATCCTCTTCAATGATTGTCCTGGAATAATTCCTTCCTTGATTTAGAAGTAACTTTTTAGGTCAGGGCATTGAGTTGGGTAATGCCCATGTTCTCCACAAATAAGACATTAAACTCCATAACAATCTCTCACTCTATGACCCTTTTTTCCACACAAATAACATATGTCCCTCCATTTTAGGTATTCCTCAAGGTTATTCTTCCCTTCTTTAGAAATCTCAATCTTCCCTTATTTATGCTCCTCAACATGCGAACATGCATAAAAGTCTATCTTCTTCTTATTTGATGAATTAGGCATACCACTAAATTTCACCTTGTTAATCATATATCGTGATGACTGATTCAGCATAATCAAAATATCTTTCTCTCTAGGCATTACACAATGTTTTTTCTCATATTCACCAATTTGTCCATTGGATTCAATGTTAACCGAATTCTTTCTGGTTCCCTCCATTGATTAAAACACAAAAAGAATTCTGTGAGAGGAAAAAATCATGCTAGAGAAAACAACATAGTAAACAGGGAGTACCCTCAATATATAACATCATAGGTTAAATTCTAAGATTGTTACCATAGTTTTAGGACTATATCTTATATGTATAATTATCCTTAGGGACATCCCTAGACATACCTTATAAATATCTCTAGGGATCTCACTTACGTTTTCGAATCCTAGTTTCCAAAGGTTGACTAAACCTTTCCTCTGATATCAACTGTAGAGACCCAAAGCATGACGTACATGGACATTACATTACTTTTTCGGAATACTTAATACATAACAAAAACAGACACACATGTACCGTAATAGTTTAGTGTCTTTGGAAACTCGGAACGTAATACTCTAATCGTGGTAAAAGATCTTCAACATCTCCCATAAAGATCTTCCCCTTTTGTTTTATTACCTAAAACCTTTATTTATATCCTGGGGAAAATAAAACATATAAAGGGTGATCTCAAATGCTCAGTAAGGGTAATCATGGATAAAATAAAACAAATCATATACATTTTAACTTAAAAACTGGAACATAATGTTTAAACAACAAAATCTTGAGCAATGACATAAAACATGGAAGAACATAAGGCATAGATCATAATGGAACATAAATCATGATAACATAGTATGGGAATAAAACATTTAATTGTGACATCCATTAATTACATGTAATTATTTCCATAGTATCCATGACATTGCTTCCAAGACAATCTTAGTGGACAAAGTCCCTTTCTGAATCGAGTTCACTCCTCGTTCCAGTCCTGTAATACTGAACCAGATTAACTTACCATTCTAGACATGTCTATCTCATAAGATATAAATATTTACCCAATTCATTGGATTGAGATATAGGTTTCACCCATCTCATATTGAAATCATTCTTACTCGTGCCACAAAATAAAGTTAAAACATTCACCATAACCCAAAGAATAAAATGGGTTTCATAAACATCATCCCATCATTTCATAATCCATATAAAACAAATGGACATTTCATCATAATAAAATTGAAACCATGTAAATCATTAAGACATTAAACTTTTATTATACACATATGAAATAATTTCATCTTAGATGGAAAACGGTTTTGATAAGACATTTGAAATAAATTCTTGAGGAAAATATCCTTTCTTCTTCAAAATCAATTTCTTTTCACAGAACGTCATTCAATTTTAAAAGAAATGGATATTATTGAAAATAGTCATGAAATCTTTTGGAGGAAGCTTCACGAAAATAAGGCTTTATAAAATTGTAAAAATCCTTTCATGTCGTATAAGTTAAAAAAACATTCTTCTCATACTTTTGCCGGAAACGTCAAAAAAGTACCTCATATGGTAAAGAAAAGAAAGATTCATTTAATACGATGAGGTAAAAGTAGAAAAGGGTAAAAATTAATTTAAACATACATGGAAGAAAAGTAAACATTTTATGAAAAAATTTGAGAACATATGGACGTGGATAATAATCATAACCCCAGTAAATACTTACAAATAAACAATCTCAGATAAGAATGAGATTGGAATAATTATCCCTTACCTTAGGTCTGATATGCTTCGTACGTATCTGAACCTCCTGTATAATGATTTAAATAATGTCATTTACTTATTAAAGAATCATATTAATTGTTATGATATCATATATGTTTCACTTATGACTTTTTAATACCCGTTCTTTTGTAAATTCCATTATAAAGCAGCATTTTGGGTAAAATCATTTCATTTATCATATGTGTTTCGACTTGTCATTATTGATATTATTACTTATATCCTGATTTGAATAATTCCATAATGTAAAACATGATTTATATATAATATATATTCATCATATATATATGTATATTATATATCGATAAAAGGAATGAAATATACCGTTCATGGAGACGGTAGGCCCTACGTATTCATGAACGCTGTTTTCGTTTCCTTATTGAATTGAATGAAACTAAATAGACGACATACATACATATATACATAAATAAAGTAGAATTATTATTTCATATATTTCATTATTATTCATTTTATAAACTATATGATCATTCATGTATGGTTAACATTGAGAATGAATCTCATCGCGTCGTGGAGACGGTAGTCCGTACGTACGCACGAGCGATGATATCGTTTGCATAATTATTGAATAAAATTGGAGTGGATGGTATAATATATCAGAATAATTATGATGTTATAATAACCATATATAGTTATTCTTTACACCATTATACCCATCCATGTAAGGTGTTGGTGGAAAAATAGATTTCACCACGGCATGGAGACGGTATTCCGTACGTACGCACGCGTGGTCATTTCGTTTTCCGTATGACGGATAGATGGTGAAATAGGGTAGTTTCATATTTATAATAACATATCACTATATGATTTATACTTATGGTATTACTTCATAATTAAACAACTAAAGAAGAAGAAGTGGAAGAAGAAATAAAGTTGAAAGAATCGGTAACGGACATTACCTCTTCTTTGAAGCGCCTCTTTGAGAACTCCTCTTAGGTCACTAAAATTGGTCTTTGAAGAAGACCAGGACCTATAGGATGCTTCTAGGGAAGTTTAGAATAGAATTTGGTAGGGGTTGGACGAGCTTGAAGGCTCAAAGTGGTGTGAGGAAGAGAGGGAGGAGGTGCCCTTTTATAAGGGAGGAGAGGGGCACCTTTCGAAAAACTAAAAATATTATTTTATTATAAAGTCATATTCGGTTTTTAATAGCTCCAAATTGATTTATTTCAAAGATAAGGTGGGTATGGGTCGAAAGAATTTCATCCAATAGAATTTAGACAAGTTTAAGTTTCTATTTTAACCTTATCATTTAGATTTAACCTTAAGTTAAATAATTTTACTTTTACCGTGTCTTCTTGTTTTCTTACACTCTAAGGTTAATAAACATACTATAACAAGCCAAAAGAACCCCAAGTTGTTTATTATTAATATATATAACCTTATCTAAGTCATTGGGTTGAACCTTAGATTTTTAGGAATAAAATAACAATTAATAATATAATATTTGTTTAAAAACTATTTTATGTAAATTTTGACACTATTTGGTAATTGATTTTTTGTGAAAATTATAACAGAATGATTAGTTCGAAAAAAGTTTACTAATCAATACTAACATGTCATAATAACCTAGAAAATTAGTGTAATTCCTAAAAAGTCTCAAATTACATTTATTTGGGTATTTATAACATCAATTATGTCAATATTTCATTAATAAGATAATTACTAAATCATCATTGTGTCAAAAATAAATAAAATTATTTAATGTCTAAAAATTATAAATAAAATACCATTAGGTAGGAAATCTTTTTATATTTCTAATTAATATTTATAGTCTAATTAATATTATTTATAACCCTATATTAAAAATTATTTACTTATTAAACCTTGATTTTAACTATTTTAACCCATATTTGAATAAATTAATATTAAATGTCCTAATCTAATCCAAGTGGGCCTAAATGGTCATATTTTATTCCTACGTTTTTTTGGTAGAATTTCACTTATCCAATATAATTAGGACATGTGTTAGGGTAATAATAATATCATTTTTACCCTTAATTACCCTATTTACTTTTCACCGTGGTAAATAAAAGTAAAAAGTTACTATTCACCAAAAATTATTTTCATCTCATTGAACCACATTTTACTTACTGAAATCATCCTTGTCTCTCGAATTTTTGAAATTCCATTCACAAAAGCGGTAAAATTATGTTTTATGTAAATTTTCAAATTCTCCTAGGAGGTGGGTAAAAGATGGTCAAAAGTTCAATAAAATTTTTATATATCTAAAATTATTATAAAATGACTCCAATGAATTAAATTGAAATTATATAGGTATTATGTGTCAATTTTTATGTAAAATAAATTTAAATAAAATAAATAATTATTTAAATAAAAAGTCGGTTTTTAAATAGTAACCTAGTGTTTTCACTATTCATCAATAATTGAAAGTTTTCAGAAAAATACCAAAATTTCACCCTAGGCTAATTTCAATATTCCGAATCAAAAAATGAAGTCCATTTTGAATGATGAAATTTATAAAATTTTAAAAAGTGGTTATTACTATTCATAACGGCTAGTTTTAATAATATTTTAATAGCATATCGTTGTTTAGTGAAACTCGGTATTGCGTACAACACACACTATCGAGGAAGGTCGTGATTGCATGTAATGTAGCCAAGTTAGGGTTGCGTGTTGTGCAAGACTCCTTTGTTGTGACGTACAACACAAGACATCAATAAAATTAAAAAGACTATTTTTCATAAAATCTCGTGGTGTTATAACATTCCTTGAATGAATTCCTTTTCTTATGAATTCCTTCTCCTCCTATCACTAAATTCTCATCATGTCACAAAAGCATTACAAGTCCATCACATGTCTTGAATTTATTTCCCCTCCCCCATTAACAATAAATCCAAGGACCAATATTTGTTCATTGAATAACAGAAAACACCCCTGGATAGTATCTCCCCCATAAACCTGCATCACATCCATAAAAATATTAAGAACTGTTAACATAAATTGGGATATGGGTTAATCATAACTTCCTTATGCACAAGGAGGTGGCTGAACTTCGAGGTTCAACAGATTTTTCTCAAACGCAGCCGCTAGTAGTGGATTGGTTAGGATATCATCCACTTGCTCATCAGTTCCCACATGATCCATCCTAATCACGCCTTACTCAAATATTTCCATGATAAAGTGATATCTGATTTCAATATGTTCTGCATGAGAATGTGGAACAAGATTCTTCATAAGATCAATTGTGACCTTGTTATCAAAATAAATCACCATTGGTTGTTTCACCTCATCACCAATATCTATCAGTTGTTGCTTCATCCATAGCAGTTGAGTCTATAACTTTGTAAAGGAAATATAATCAGCTTCATTAGTACTATGATAAGTACTTTCTTATCTCTTGCTCAACTAGACAACACATTTATGTCCAACATATAATCCTCCACCACTGATGGACTTTCCGTCCCCTACATCACCAGCCTAGTCAGCATCAGAAAATGATGATAATTCATTTTCCCTTCTTGTAGCAAAGTATAACACAAAATTATGAGTACCTTGAATGTACATCATGATTCTTTTTTCTGCCACTATATGTTCCTCCTTTGGATTACTCTGAAAGCGGGCTGCTAAGCATATTGGAAAGACAATGTATGTTCATGTTTCTGTTAGGTACAATAAGCTCCCAAAGATATTTCTATACATGTTGGGATCTATAGAGGTCCCATCCTCATGATTTACAAGTTTGGTTCCAATGACAATTGGAGTTGACATTGGTTTCGAGTCATGCATATTAAATCTCTTCCACATCTCTTTTGCATAATTTTCCTAAGAAATGAATGTGTATTTCTTATTTTGAATCACTTGCAGTCCCACAAAATATGGGATCCGCCCAATCATAGACATTTCAAATTCCGATTTAATGTGATTGGAAAATTCATCTATGTATTTCTTCCTACTACCACCAAAAATAATATCATCAGTGTAAATTAGAACCATGAACTGGTCATTTGGAGAATTCTTCACAAAGAGATTGTGATGTACTCATCTTTTGAATTCCAGCTTCTTGAGATAAGAGTCTAGTGGGGAGCACCACACCCGTGGTGCCTGTTTCAAGCCATAGAGTTCTTTCTTTAGTTTGCAAACCTTTGTTTCATCTGTACCAAGAAGAAAACCCATTGGTTTTTCAATGTAGAATTATTATTCGAGTAGACCATTCAAGAATGTTGTCTTGAAATCCATTTGATATACTTTATATCCTCTTTGGAGTTTCATGGCTAGGAAAAGCCTAATTGACTCCAATCTAGCCATTGGAGCAATGGTTTCTTCAACATCAACACCTTCAATCTAGGAATATTCTTTACATAACATTAGTGCCTTTTATCTAATAACACTTCCATGCTCATCAAACTTGTTCTTAAAGATCCATTTTTTTCTAATCACATTGTGACCTTCGGGTCTCTTGATAAGATCCCTTGTCTGATTCTTGTCAATCTAATCCAACTCTTCATTAATGTCTTTCACAAAAGATTCGTCCTTTGCAGCTTCTTCAAATGAGGTTGGATCTACAACTGATAGAAACTCAGATTGTGTGTTATTCCTCATCCTCCTTGTTTGTGTGGGTGTACTCCTATCCCCAATTATGAAAGATTGATCAATCTCAACTCTTCAATTTCTCTGGTGAGGTTCAGTCACCTTCTCTCCATCCAAGGTTTCCTCCTCATATTCTTCTTCTAAGTCAACATCACGATGTGAATCATGGGTGTTTTTTACCCCTTCTTCTATTTTTGTTTATTCATTTATTCCATGTTAACATTCTTCCTTATATTCTATCTCATCATCATAGGAATTATTAGAAGAATATGGAGTTTTGTCTATAATGATATTAACATCATTGCTTTCCATAATCCTCTACAAGCGCTTATTGAAACACCTGTAAGCTTTGCTATTTACTGGATATCCAAGAAATATTCCTTCATCTGCATTGTCACCAAACATCCCTTGACTTCATTCTTTATTTAGGATGAAGCATTTACTTCCATAAACATGAAGCTATTTCAAATAAGGCTTTCTTCTATTCCATAATTCATATGTTATCTTCATCTCTCCCATATACAGCCCCATTCGATTTTGACTACGCATTTTAGCTTCAACAACTTTTTTCCAATAACGATGATAGATACAACTATCAATCAGCATAGTCCTAGCCATGTTGTTGACTAGTTTATTTTGATGCTCAACAACCCCATTTTGTTGCGGAGTTCTAACAGCGTCTACCTCATGCTATATTCCATGTTTTTTTGGTAATTCTCATACTCAATGGATATATATTCCCATCCGTTATCAGATCACAGGACTTTGATTTTTCATCCAGTATCATTCTCGGCAATCTGGTGAAAAGTTTTCATGCAATCAATTACTCGCCACTTCCTATGAATAACCATTAAATAATTCATTCTATTATAATCATCATTAAAAATAATGAAGTACCTCTTTCCATTAGTTTCAGAAACATTTATCAGGCCACAAATGTCTGTGTGGATGAGATCAAGAATGTTTGATGCCCTTTTTTCTTCGGTCAATATGAATTACAGACTAGCTTCGCCTGTATGCAAGCATCATAAGTCTTTTTCTGTTCATGTTTTAGAATGGGGATATCTATGAAAATCTTCAACTTAGATATCTCTTCTATATCTTGTTGGTTAATGTTCCCCAGCCTTCGATTCCATAGATTTTTATCTTCTTCAATAGACAAAGACCATGAGTTATCTTTACTGTCAACCTGATATAAGTTTCCATATATTCTATAACCATTCATAAGATAATTCCCTATTTTTTCTTTTATAGTGCATCATTTTTGATTGAAAGTTACTATGAGCCCTGAGTCACAATGTTGACTCACACTAAGGATATTAGGGCATAGACCATCCACATAATGACCTTCAGTCTTCTTCAGCTCTCCATTTTCCAGAGTAGTACATCCACTGCCTTTAATCTGAAAAGAACCATCATTACCAAGCCTCATTGTTCCATAAATCGTGTTTTTAAAGTTGTTTAAATGGTCATCATTTCCTTTCATATGGGATGAGAATCTACTATCTAGAATCTAGGTGATGTTGCTTTTTGTAGCTTTGAGGGATACTTCTACAAGATTGGATTTCTCAATTTTCTTCTTTTATTTCCATGAGATATTTGATTGAGTGTAATAAAATGATGGTCTTATAATTATTTCTTCCACAGAATCATATTCTTCATACCCATACTCTTCTTCTAGAGGATAAAATCTGTTTTTGAGAACAACATCATCTAGAGGGTAAGTATCGACCCGTCTCTGAGAGTTGTATGAACAACTCCTGTCGTACCTCTACCTACAATACATAGCATTATGGAAGAAGTTAGAACAATAAAAACATTATCCATAGAAGTTATTTCCTCTATAAGATGTAGGATATGAAATTGGTATCCTTTGTTTTTTACCCAGATCTTCCACATTCAAGTAGCTCCTACCTTTTTGCAACATGACATGGCATGGCCTAGATAGCCAGAGAACTGACACATCATGAGGCTTAATGTATTCTCTCTTATATATCTCCCCATACCTTCTTCCCTGGGAAAATGGTTGGACTTCCTGTTATTTATAAATGCTTGAAGATAATCTTCATTTCTTCTTTTATTTTGGATTGAGGGTTTCTTTTTCAAAACATCAGGAAAATTTTCACCATGTACAACTTTTATCTTGCCTTTCTTTTGGCTCTCTTCACTTCAGAAGTTGATGTCTCAACTTCTGAACCAGTTCTGTTCTTTCCCATACAAGATGGTCTTTGATCACTCTAAATCTTTCCAACCCCATCTAAACCACACATGGATCTTACCATTAATTTTTCATATGATAATATTCCGAAATGAATTTTTTTCTTACGGTCATTTGTGTTTGATTGACATTCATGTTTACTATTAAGAGTAACAACTTCATCCTCAAGGCCCTCAATGGTCTTGGACTTCTCTTCTAGTCTAGATGTAAGTTCATTAACAACCTTTTCTTTTTCTTCAATTCTATGATTTTGTTCCCCAATAACTACTGTGCTTTCAAGTATAGAAGTCTAAATGCTCACTAGTTCTTCAAGTCATTCAATTTCAGCTTCAATCTCATCAACATATTTTGATTAATTCTTCCACCATTTATTTCCACTTATTTCATCTCTTAAATTTACTATAAATCTCGGAAAAGAATCTTTAATTGGAATCTTGGGATAACTATTAGGATTCATCTGATTATATCTTCCTTTATTGATCGAGGGTTTTGAATTTCAATAGTATCCATCAAGGAATCATGGTTTCTAATTTTAAATTCTTGTTCTTCTTCTTCACAGAATTCAATATCATCATCTTCCTCTTCTCACAAAAATCTCTTCTTATTTACTTTTTTTTAGATTTGAAGCCTCCCTTTTTGAAAACCCTTTTTGGAGGATTATCAATGTATTTTTCTTCACTCTCTTCATCATCAATATTTCATTGGCACTTAGAGGAAATGTTCCCAACTCTTCTAGAATGAAAACATGCGAGAGGTATCTTACATTTAAATTTAACTTTTAACTTCTTCAGCTTCATGGCAATGAGGGAAAGAATTTCTTTTTCCTCATTATCTTCACCACCACTATCTTATGAAATTTTCAGTTTGTCCATGGATTTGAAAACCATTTCCTTTATAACACGAGTTGTAGCATCTTTGGGTTTGACTCTCATATCATATGCCACTCTAATACTTTGCAGATCATCCAAATATAGTTTAGATATGTTACTTTTTCATGTTATGACAACTTTGCATTGTACATAGGAGGAAGTCTTCTCAATATTTTCTTTACGATATCAATGTATTTGATTGCCTCTTCAATACCTTGAATTGCTCCCACTACTTCTATGATTCGATTGAAGAATGAATCTGCATTCTCATCAGGATGCATCTTTAGATCGTCAAACCTATTGTGCAGGACATGAAGTTTTTCCTCCCACACATTGTTGTCTCATTCATAAATATTTTCATGTTTATCCCAAATAGGATTTGATGACATTCAACGCATCACCTTTAGATAGATATGATATGAAAGAGCCATTGTGACAGCATTATGAGCTTTAACATCTTCATTAGGAACATTCCTTTGTATATCAGTCAAAGTAAGCCATGTTGGATTAGTAACTTGTATTCCGTGAATAGTAGTAAAGAGGAAATTAATTCTAAGGGATCTTAAATGAGATCTCATTCATTTCTTTAAAATTTGAAAATTACTTCCATTAAAGAGAGGGATTACCCTAACATTGACTACATTCTCCATGATGGCAAAGAGTAGATCTAACACCAGTAAACTTTACCCTCTGATACCACTTGTAGGACCCCAAGACACCCTGAGATGGGAGAGTTGAATCTGGGTGTCAATGTTTTCTTTTAAAACCAAGGATCTTGTTCCCATGGTGTTAGGAAGTCGTTAAACTGGGAACAGAAAGAAGACAACCACATGAAAAGAGACCAGACAACACTTTTACTTAGTTCACCACTAAGGGCTACATCCAAGGAGCATACACCGACAGGTGGACAGTCATAAATAAATCTACTAAATATCACTAGATATTGATAACATAATTCAGGTATAGTAACTCTGTTCTAGGTACACTACCTTAACGAAATCTCTGGGATAGCTCACTACGTCTCTCGGGTCACTCCTATTGACTCCCCCTGGCTCACTGCCTTTGGTGAAGTCATGCTCAGTTTATAGATGTGATGGTCTCTTCAAAAGATTTTCATCGATGTCTTTGCCTCTACTTTGTATGAGACTATGCATGCATCTAATTCCTAAATTGATTCACTTTAATGTACTGAACCACTAAACCATATATTCAAAACGTGAAAACAAGTTACACTAATGATTGTGCGCAACACATACCCATTGCATGCAAGATGTCACTTTTCTGTGAAATATTTTTTGTTCGCATGGAAAATATTTCATTCAACAACCCCCGTTACGCGCAACCTTCACTTTTACGCATAGGCTTCCCTTTTACATGCATCCGCATCTTTTTTGCGCAACCAAGACTTTTTCGCGCAATATCAACTTTTATGGGCAATGTCTACATTTTCGCGCACCTTAAACATTCCGTGAAACTTCCTTTTCCCGTAAGATTTTTGTGCTTTATAACACGAATCATCTCTAAGTCTTCAACCACACCAAATTAGGGGGGTCACCTCTAATTTATAGGCTTCACCAAACCCCATGCGCAAACCCCACTTTGGCGTGCAAAACTATCATTCAGCACACAAACCTTTTTCACGCAGGAACTATTTTTTTTGCGCACATATCCAGATAGTTCATGCACCTCATGCCTTTTCCATTTTTAGAATTATAATCCCGAAACACCTTTTACGCAAGAAAACCAACCTACTTTCACTATTGCGGACAAAACCAATTTAGTGCACAATCCATGTTTTCCACGCACCACTCCAATATTTTGCGAAGCTCATGCCTTTGCCATTTTTTGGAGATCTGA
Source organism: Viscum album (assembly GCA_963277665.1). NCBI lineage: Eukaryota > Viridiplantae > Streptophyta > Magnoliopsida > Santalales > Viscaceae > Viscum > Viscum album. Next base: position 296,208,310 of record OY728139.1, read on the forward strand.
TACCGAAACAAGCCTTGTGTTCAAGTTTCCAACACACCTACCCTTTTTCACGCAAGTTCTTTCACAAAAAACACATTTTGAACATCCAATGAGGATTGAAAACAAACAAAAACCATACTCCAATTCTTTCATAGAACGTCCATGGTTCCAACTTTTTATATGTAATGTTATTTGATTATACTATAATACATAATCATAAGAAGGTAATTTCATTGATAAAAAATTGGGTTGTTACATTGAACCATCTTAATCCTGAACTCTGTTTCCTATTCGGGTGGTAAGATAAATAACTCTTTAAGAAAAACGTCCTAAAAATAGTCCAAAACTATATTATAAGTATCTTATTTAATCCCTCCATCATCCAAAAAAAATCAATACGATAAGTGAGAAATTCTAATCTCAACTGAATTTTTCATAAACAACCATCCAAAATACACCACTCAACCTTGTGAGTATAACCGCCTCTATATATAGATAGAATGTTGAATCACCTATAATATATGTCAAGATGAACCTGGAATATAACTATAAAATCCATAAAAATTCTCAAATAGATTTATTCTATTTAAATCAAAAAAGGATCCTAAAAGAAATGATAGAAACTGCTTTCAAGAGAACACACATTTCAGCAATTAATACCCTATGGACGCACTTCCAATGGAATTTCAAAAGTCAATACCCCTTCAATTCTCTCCACAACCGAATGAAATCCATTGGAAAAAATAGAATATAATAAGGAATGTGATTATCTGGTGTCAAATAAAACACAATCTATGGTAGATGATACAAGAATCATAGCTCTTGAAGTAGAAGGTCCAATATCCAAAATGATCTGAACAATTTGTATTGTATATATATGGTTTATTTCTCATCCATAGTATCGATTTGTACTCCCCTATGATGTTCCCTCCTAGTGGTTTTTTCACTTCTATACTGGGGTTCCATGTACCCTAACATGTCTAGAATGGCTAGTGGAACTCCAGCTACGTATCTACTAAGGGGTATCTGAGTCCCTTCTAGATTCATGTTTTTGTCTGAATCCCCTGTCTCTAATATGATGTATTAATTTCTTATAAAACATATGTAGATAACCCAATATACCACAATAACATAACTTTATAGTTGGGCATGAACATTAAAGCATAATGTGAACAAACATTCCACACTGATAGAACTACAATGGAACATAGTCCCGATATGGATACCCACTGTCCTGACTACACTATAAATAATTTCCTTAGTTAAAACTATCATAGTGTCCATTCTTTCTTCTCAAGGAAGAGATACTAGTTCACCCAGTTGAGAAAGGTTGGACGCTACTTGAAGCCACTATTAGATTACCTTTTGTGATGATTTCCTGATTCTGCATGTCCACAAAACTACTCAAACAAAAAATGGTCACATGTTAACTAATCTCATAGTTTTTACTATCTAAAATATTTCTCACCTTTGCATCCTCATCAGCTAATAGAGATAGAGAAATGTCCTATAGTTCACTAAAATACTTGTTTTAGTACATTATTGTCATGAACTCCTATGTTAGGTGCATGAACTCATGATAATTATCATACCTCAATGTCTTGGGATTGAATTGGATTTGGAACTTCATATCAAATACTTTCAATATTACTCATCTTTAATACTGTATTTTTCAAGAATATCCCTTAAATTCTTGGGGGGTACATGAATCATATATGAATCATGATTCTCCCTTATATTTGTGGGTGTATCGAGGAAATTGAAAATCATTTGGACTGACTCGATCTAGAAGTTAGCTCCCTGGGGGTCTCCCTCTCTAGTTATCATAGGTGAATACTGCAATAAAAATACTCTCATCAACACAGACAACAAGGGTATGGTGTAAACAGTCACCCTTTCCATGGATTTTGTGACTCTTAGGAAGATTTCATGAAACTAAATATCCATATGATCCTAAATAGCTATAGTAAGATCTATATTTTCTACTTTATGAGCATGTTGATTTCCACTCTCTTAAAGCTCAATTATAAGATAATGTGGAGGAATTTTATCTACCACATAATCACACTCTTTAGAACATAGGTAACAACACAATCAACCTCAAAATGTGACAACTACAAAAAACCAACGGATCATGGTCACTCTATAAATGGATTGAAAAGTGATTTAGCATGAAATGTCAAATCATTTATTTTATTTATCTAGTATAAAAACAATATATTTTAAAATTTCATATAGAGAAAATTATGACATTCAATAAATATGTCCTTATCATGAACAAATCATATAATTTTATATCCCTATGTACCTACCATGATGCATGCTTAATAATCTCGCACCATATCTGGTCACAAGTATATGTCTTAAGAAATAATTACATCAAACAACATGTGAATCGCCAAAGGTAAAATAACCCCAACCCATAATAAGATAACACCATTAACCACAATTCCAACCCTGGGCTCTCTGATTCCCCCCATACATGGGTTAGATAGACCCCTGAAATAGACCATTACCAAGTCATAATAGATCATAGTCTCATTCATACCTTTTCCAAATAGTAAAACAATATAAAAGTGACATGGCTCTGATACTACTTTATAATGTACCCAAATAAGTGCTCCCTCAAGTTACCGAGATTGTTGGATATGTGACCTCAGGAATTCCTCCATGTTCCCTAGTTTCTACCAAATTGAAGTGAGGGTGTGGTGAATATATTGTGAATACTATACCCCCAGTTTGGAGTCATTAGATAGTGGAAAATAGATAAATGTCAATGTTTAGAAATAATAAAAACCATACAACACAATTGAAAAACAAAATAATAAATTCTATTTGAATGACATAGTAAATAATAATTGAATAATGCAATGAGATGATGGAATGTAACTAAACTTCATACTATAATTAATATATATAAAAAACTAGTAGAGTCAAATGATGACTCAAATGACCCCAGTTCAGATCCCCATGCTAGTACCATATCCCCAATCGAACCCTTACATTAAGAACCAATCAACAATATGGTTCTTTACCCATGAACAATGTGTATCCATTTAATCTTCTTAGGTAACATACAATGGCTCTAGTAGGGTGTGTGTAAAATTCAATAAATCAACACCACTATGTCTAATCAAACCAATATGATAACAAGTTCATACAATAATGTAATAAATGGGTGTCTAAATTAATTAAACAATTAATATAATACATCAATCATCTTACATTTGTTCTATGTTGTAATATATTTGAGATTTAATAACAACAATTTCACCAACAATCATATACACATGATATAACATATCACTAGGGAAATCCCTCCATATAAGAATAATTTCATATGTCAGGGATTAGAATGATATCTAATCATGGAAACATGGGGTAGGGCCTTTCCATTTATATAAGAATTACAACATGCTTCAGGTCCTATCATGGTATAGAATCATAACAACATGTGTGAGGGCCTATCTCGACATATAATCATCATAAAATGTACCACGGCCTAGCCTGGTATATAAGAATCACATCATTTCTTTAGGCCTAGCCCGATATATAAGAATCACATCATGTTTTAGAAGTTTGTATCAGAAGATAAAGTATAGAAGAATATAACAACATAAAACCAAATGGTGTATTATACTAAGTTCCATTAATCTTTCAAATTAAAAATTAATTTAATTAATCAAATAATCCATTTTCTACGGTGATTCTATAACAATAAATCACCTAAACCACATTTTATACAAAAATCATATGTTTTTCATTTCCATTTCGTTATTTCCAAAGGAAACAGGAATTAAGGTCACATCTGAAGAGACCTGAAGGGATCCATGGAGTGATCAAATTATATGATTATCCTTTGCAATTAATACATTAATTACTGTGCATATTTTTTTGGTGACATACAATATATATTTCTTCCACTTTTGTAATGGAAACTAGACCACATGGTACATTTTTAAACCCCTACCTTTATCTATTAATTAAGTAATACTAATATTGGGTAATGATAACAGAAACAAAGATGATGGAGATAAAAGAAGGAAACCTAGATCAAACAACATCGAGGCTAGAACAAATAAAACTATATTCAAATTATTTCCATTAAAATAATGTAGATCGACGGAAGAGAGATGAAAATCAAAGTAGATCAATTCACATTGGATAAGATTTCGAAATGAAATATATGAAATTGCAGGAAGGAACATAAAATCACCTCGAAATCATCCAAGGTTAAGAGGATGAAGGGCTTAAACAAATCACAGAATGAATCATATTATCATAATAATTAAATCCTCCATGTATAAGGATTACATGATGTGTAGTCCTTTCACATCATTTATTTTTTCATTTTTTTTGTTTTTCCAAAAAAAAATTAACATGCGTTTAATGTTTATCTTGATTTAAATTTACCTGACAAGAATTTTTCTCATGAAATGTAACCACTTCATTTCATGAAAAATTTCATGACATCTGTTTGGTTGCAATTACACATCATGTAACATGCATACAATGTGTTAATTCTATCTAGACAGTTTTCTGATGAGTTTCTAAAAGGAACTATAACCATCTCCAAAGCATTTCAAACCATAGAAAGCACTTGTATATCGATATAACATGTTATACATTGACATTGTTAAATAAATAATCATAGAAAAAAATCATGTCATATTCTCAATAATGGATATTTATCTCCGAATAAGACTCGACGTCCATCGTTCAATGAAAAACACAAAGAGGAGTATACCTAGAAAAAGATAGTGTCTTACATACATGTTATCCATAAAAACATGGAATAAAATAATTCTAGGAATATGTCTTATGATTATCGTTATCGACAATGTTCAAGTTTTGAGGTTGGGGATTAGATTATCATATGTGTTTTTACTTGACTAGGGAACTAATGGACTTAGAGATAGGGAAGCCTTTCTCATTGTTATGTCGGTCCCATCATGGTTATGAAGAGAGTTGGACCAATATCCTATTAGTTGTAGTTATCTCATAATCATCAATACATGCATGAAATATACATTTTTTAGATATTTCATTATCAATTAAACATGTCTCATATTTTTTACCCTGATGAGGATACTTTGGATTTTGATGCTTGTTTTACGAAGAATGCTATTAGTTTTGTTGATTGGAGAAGAATGGATCTCATAGGAAGCTTAGTTCAATTCATGTTGGTTTTATGGAAGTATGATTGCATACTAGATGAGACCTAAGTGAGGGAGGCAGACATACATGATTAGTTGCTCGATTTTATCTCAGATGATGCCTTACCACCATCATAAGTGAAACTCAAGGATGAGTCATATTAATGATGGGTTTTATAAGATATCTATTTTTCTCAAAGGTATGAACAATTAAAATATTAGTATAAATATATATTTTTGTTCTAATGGAAAATTTTAAAGTTTTAAGAAATGTTTTGGGAGAATTTGAGGATTTTTCAAAGCCTAAATGTTTGGTTTTTGGAGAATCTACATGAGGCACACAGTTGGTGAATGGTTAGTGGTAACTGTGTTGATCAACCATAATAACCATATATAATAGTGTGTGGTTTGAAAAAAATAAAAGGGAGGACACATGACCACGTGTAAAACTATATACTTATTCTAGATGATATTTTCATGGGAATAAAAATAGTTTTCTAAACCATACGCCTTACCTAGAGAGGGAGTGCTGCATAGGTTGTCTCCCTACATGGTTGGTTCACTGATTGGGTAAACCATGTATCTAAACCGTGAAATCCCCTTTAAAGGATTGAAATACCATTTTTCATTATAAATTATAACATTAACCACTCTTTTCCTTCACCTCCAAGAAAACATCCTCCTCCTATTTTGATTTCTTCTATGGACACTGACACTTTTAATTGATGCATCTCCTACAATATGACACCAATCAGAGCATTGTATAATGCATTGATTATCAAATGATAATTGATTCCATATATTACCTTCATTTTTTAGTTTATCTCTCTACCTTTGGAATCATTTTAAGGTAAGACGATATTCCTCATTTTCATGTTATTTGTATATTCCTCCATTTTTTTCATTCAAGCCTATATCTATGACTGATACTCAAAAATTGTTCATCAACCATCATAATGTTGGTGGTTTGTAGATTTTCTATCAAAGTAAGGTCAATTATACTGGTCCCTGTTGTGATGCATGTTGTTTTCACGCTGTGTTTCTTGTCAAATTTATATATCTTAAATTTTATTCCCTAGCAAAGAAAATAAATTCACTATTCCTCCCCTTATTATATTTGATGGTCATTCAATTTAATGGAAGACACCCCTTTGGTATTTCAATGTATAATCATATGTGACCAATTTTATAATATTAACCAAAACACCTTTCAGTGTATTGTGTTTGATTTTCACAAAAGATTTAAATAATTTAAATAGATAAAAAGATACATTATATTTGGGAGAGTAAGTTTCACTTGGATATTAAAAAATTTCAATGAAATGTTATATTGGCATGACACAATTTGTAATTAATTTTCATTATTGAATGAAAATGAAGTGGAATGAATTAAATCAATTGAATGAACTATAATGGTTATAATATGAACAAGGAATATTTATAAATTTAATGTACCTGTTACTGCAATGAAATTGTTCTTACTGAATGATTAGTAAAACATTCACAGGCCTTGGATTCCCAAGGGAATTCCATAAACACTATGATGATGCCACCCTAATTCATTGATCTAGTTTCCAAGGTACATACTAACCTTGGACTTCAGTATGTTTCTTAATAGTAAATGAATTCCTTGGGGTAGTACCAACAATTCATTACATTTAGATCTATAAATTAGAATTCATGGGAAACACTCTTTGGATTTAGCATGATGTCCTTGAACACAAAACACCTTGGAATCTCTCAATGGGCTCTAGTGAAGATTTTCCTATGATTGATAATGGATATACTCTATGGAATCAGTTAGAAACCATTCTACTAGAATGACTTGTGTGTGCCCCTTGGATTACACTTAGACCCTTTATCTAGGGCTCATAGTGATTTTTTATTAATTGGATCAACCTTATATTTTCATGTATTCTATCATTTTACCATGGGTCTAATATTTCTTCTATGTCTCCCAAGATTCCTTTGTTAAACAATTTTTCCTAAATTATTATAGTTTTTGCTTGGTTACCATCATTATATTCTTAGACTTGGACCTTTTACAGGTCCCTTATTTAGATTCATCTAGCTTAGCTCGAAGTAGGTATGGTCTGGTGGGCATCTGAAGAGGATTCCTAGATTGACTTTATTATTATTTCATGCATATTATTTTAAGTTCTTACTCACATACCTTCACACTATTACATTTATATTCCTAGACTAGATTTGTATAGAGACTATTGATGGTTACATACTATGTATATCAAACTCCTGATTTAGTCCCCCTATTGGTACCTAGATATATTTCATAAATTCATGTAGGTATAAGGGAAATCATGTAATATTAGAATCTTGATTTCATCATAGCATGGATGATTGGATCATAGAATTGGGATAAGGCTCAAAATTATAGTGGAGATAGTTTTGGTCATTTTTTGTATTTATGTAAATGTTTTTTACTTCTGAATTCTTTCATTTACTCCCACTTAGTTTTTAATATCATCATGAAATATACCACATTTTCTATACTGTGTTGATAATTATTTTTTAGTCTATTAATTTTATCTATCTTTATCTCTTATGACATTCTGGTCTATCATTTTATACGTCAATAGTTTATATATTTTTTATTCTTATGTTGTTATAAACATTGAAAATAGGTAATATTCTCCTCAAATACACACCCTAGTCCATCACTACTAATTATGATCCTTAAGCGCATGGAGAGGTATGCATGAGGCCATGTGGTTGATTGGGATCAATTACGTAGGAGTGAAATAAGCATGTGATGACATAATTGGAAAAAAATTACACTAGACATATAGAGGGAAAAATCTATGGGTTTTTATGAAGAACTCATGGTTATATAAAATCAAGAATGATCTTATCAGGATGATATAGTGGTTGACTAATGAATCTTTTTTTATTAGGTGATGGCTCTTTCAAGCCTTCTTCATCCAAATCTATCATTGGTTTATGAGAATTTTATTAAACTCCAATTTCATACCATATATGACAATAATAAAAAAATAATTCCACAATCAAGGATAAACGACTATTTTTAAGGAATAAAAATATATTGTGATATTGGTTGAACATCTCTTAGCTAATAACAATTGAGAGTGATCGGTGATCCAAGTTGAATAGTAATACATGGTGAATTCTAGAAGCTTTTCCATTTTATTATCCTAAAATATATATACACAGATATATATATATATATATATATATATATATATATCTTGTAATGCACCGACCCTAGTTACCCAGAATTGCTGCATTATTACATAACATTGGCATGATACAAGGAATCATGTCCCGAAAGACCAATCAGTTTAGTAGCCTTAAAAATACAAGATACATACATAAGTTTTACATTACATCGTTAAATAAAAAACAACATTGTGTCCCCTTTGAACAATCTTATATCCCTTAGCCTATTCCTTTAGGTTAATCGTAATATAATTCTTCACATCTTGGAAAAAATACAACATAAGAAAGGGGTGAGCTCGGATGCTTATTAAGGATAAAAATATAGTGGAAACTATCATAAATAAAAATAAACATTTAAGGTAATGTATAAGAATAAAACAAAAGCCTTTTAAATATAAACTTCATCATAATATGGAAAAGATAAATCAAATAATGCCATTTACTTATTCACATGGATATTCTACTAGTCGAATAATCACATGTAATATCAATACCCAATTTCATAGTGATGGAATGTATAATGCATGAAATTATGATCCATTTTTTCATAGCCTCGTCCAAGAAGTCTAAAAATTATTAAGGCATCAGACAAGATCATATATCAAACTGGGAAAGGCCTCGGCCAACTCCACATCTAATTGTCTCATAAGACCTACCAATGGATCAAGGAGATATAGAAGGATCCACCCATCACTTACTAAGTCCAATTAATTCCTCATATGATAAGGTTGAAATATAACATAAACATTCATATTAAAATTAGATTATGAAATGTTAATACTTTAACCATAAACCATGAATGGTATAAAAATAGAACATTCATAGTAAAACATATATCATTCAATACAATATGGACAATTTTATTTTAATAAATCAACCTCAATAAAGAATTATTAAGGATATTTACATAGATAAAAATAACCATTAAAACTATTTGAGATAGATATCCCATTTTTCATGAAAATATTTAAAAGTCTCATTATTTATCAAAAAGATGTTAAAAATAGATTTCTGAATCAAGGTGTCCCAGACAACTATGAAACTTTTTAAAAAGAATTTTAAATTTAAAACATTCATTTCCATAAAAATAAACCCTTAAAACCATTTTTTAAACAAGGAAATTAATGATATTGATTTAAAAGAATAAATCTTTAAAACATTTAAAATGATATTTTAGTTAGAGTTCCTAACCAAATGATTGATGACTGAATAAAAATAGTTGAGGTAACAAAAAAATTATAATATCATGGTAATAAATTGATTCATTATATACTATGTCAAAGTACAATATATACACCATATAAAAGGTAATTGGCACATAACAACAAAAAAGTCTAAATATAATGTGAATTGACTTGAAATCCATTATAAATACCGTATCATTTGGTTAAGGATAAATAAATGACATAATTATGTGTGAAAAATATAAATACACTAATATTTATTTGATATTTAGTGTAAATAAAGCATAGGACATTCACACGTATTCTTAAAAAACAACACCAATGACTTGGATGTTTAACTCTATGAATGGAAATTGAGTTAACATTACTCTTATCAAGTTCATATCGATGACTTGAGAATTTAACAATGGACTGATTATGTGTATCAAAAGTATATCCACACAAAGGGGAGTGGAAATTACTACATAAGTAAATAGATAGTGAGTTCACTCATTATCTTGGAGTAAAATAATCAATTAAGTTTGGGTAAAACCGAATGAGTGGAAATCGAAATTAGAAATTCCCTAACAGGTTTGGTAACTTACGAAACATACACCCCATGAAAGAAGTATCATATAATGAAGTTTTAAATATGAAAAACGTAATTTATATTATGCAAGGAATACAATAATGGTCATTACATGCACCAAAGAAAATTGAAATAGTGTAAATATAGCATGAATATCATGGGAAGAAGAAGTGAGATGAAAACCCCTTACCATGTTGTAATCAATTGAGTAATATGACCAAAAGTTAATAACCACAAAATTATTCACATAATACCATGAATATAAATATAATAATTATAATATATATCAAATGTCGGTGCACAATACACCACATGAAATAAATAAGTGGTGAACAATGGAAATCTCACGGAATTAAAAGTGAAATAATAAACCCCTTACCTCATCTCCGACTTGACTCCTTTGTTCCATGTTCTTCATGAATAATAAACATAAGTTATTTTATAATTACTTAAGAACATTTTTCATGTTTATTATTCCTTTTATATCACTTATTACCTTGCTATAACAATTAGTTAATTTTTTGAGTTCATATCAGAGATTTTGTCGATGTTCGAGACTTTAGTAAAAAATAAACTTGTTATAATTAAAAATTGTCCATGTGGTAAAAAGTCTATTATCTCCAAAATGATATTCATGATTCAGATATCATATATATCATATATATCTAGTGTATATGTATTTATAATATTCCATTTCTTTTGGAGTTATGAAATGGATTTCACCGTTCATGGAGAAGGTAAGTCGTACGTACATATGAATGCTACATTCATTTCAATTTTATATTTAATGGAATGAAAACTTTATAATAAATAAGTATATTATAATTAAATAATAATAAAATATGATATATAGGTCACATAATTTCATTAAATCCATCCTTTATACGTTCCATTTATGTCTTGAATGAATCATATCTACTTGAGGGGGCGGTAGTCTGCACTTCCTCAAATGAAATTATCTTGTTCACCCATATTAGAAAGCATAAAGATATGTTTGTCAATAAAAATTACATAAGAATAGAGAGAAAATAAACATGAAATATATCATATATATATATATACTTCCATCATAATGGTCACCATTAGATGTGGTAGGAGAATATTGAACAAACAACGTTTCATGAGGCTGAAGTTCGCAATCCACAAAAATTGTTTGTTCTTTATCCATTAGACGGAGGTGTGTGTAAGTGTAGTTAGAATAATTCACATAAAAACAACCTAGAATATTTAGTATACTGGTGTTTTTATAAAAGTAATGAATAAAAAGATTTTATTGGGTTTCAGAAGTAAAATAAAAGAAAAGAACTTAAGAGAAGACGTTACCTTTAAATCGGGTAACTCCCTTTGGTTTGGACCAAAAGGATTTCTTGAAGTGCCTTGTACCTATGGTAATGATTCTAGGTGTAATAGAGGGATGTAGGGAGGTTAATTTGGCCGAGGTTGGATTATCCAATGGGCTTGAGAGGTGTGAGTAATGGGTCAGAGGTGATGGCTTTTTATAAGGGGGAGGAGGGGCACTTTAGGAATGTTTGAAAATATCATTGTATTATATAATGATTTTCGGTTTCTAAAGGTCAAAAACACATTAAATTAAAATATAAGATTAATATTGTTCAAAATAATATCAATAAATAATAATCGGACAGGTTTTGGATTTTTGTTTAATCATTATAATTTTATTTATTTAAATCATTCATTAATGAGGTAAACGTTGCATCATTATTATGTCATAAATACTTTTATTTATTTGATGTCTAAAAATTATAAAAAAAATACCATGATGTAGAATATATTTTTATATTTAAAATGAATATTTATATTAAAAAATATAACTTATATAACCCCATGTAATAATTTATTTACTAAAAGATATATGTTTATGTCATTACATTAAATTAATTAATATAAAGTGTCATTATCACTTTTAAGTGGCTCAATGAGTTCCAAAAATCTACCCAAAGATTAAAATGGTTAAAATATATCAAAAAATAGTATTATGATACATTTTAGGGTAATTTAATATTATTATAATAGTATTTTGACATTGAATTTCCCTATTTACCTTTAATCGCGGTAAATAAAAGTCAAAAGTTACTATTCAATAAAAATTAATTTCATCTTATTGAACCAATTTTTACTTATTAATAACAACCATGTATGAATAATATTTTAAATTCAATTCTCAAAAGTGGTAAAATTTCATTTAAATGAAAATGTTGGTTTTTAACTACTACTCAGTGGTTTAACTATTCATCAAAAATTGATGTTTTTCAGAAAAATACCAAAACATTTGCCTAAGCTATATTTGTTATCTATAATTAAAAAATGATTTATATTTTTTCAAATTCAAAAGATAGACTTTTCATTAATTAATTTAAAATTAATTTGCGTTTTCAAAACAATAAGCGTGTTTTTAAGAAATAATAACTATTAAAAGATTGACACTTGTTTATGTCCAATTTCAAAGTGAAATTACTTCTAATGACCAAAATTGGAATAAATGGAATCAATATAATCTAATTAAACTTTAAAACCAATTATAAATATAATCTAATCATATAAAAAAATTATATTAAAAGGATGCTTTGAATTACAAAACAGTATTTTTCACTATTCAATAAAAATGAAATTTATCAGAAAAATATCAAAAAAATACCCAAAGTAAATTTTGATGTCCTAGTTCTAAATAAGAAATTTACCTTGTAAAATATAACATATAAGAGTAACCAAAACTCGATTTAAAAATGGTTCTCCCACAAAAGGAGGTAAATTGAACTTTTAAAGGATATAAGAGGATTTATGTTTAAAATTAGATTCATTCAAATTTTAAGCCTCTAACTTTTATTAGATAAATGTAAAAATAGTTAAGATACACTTTTAATAATAATATGGTTAGTTATTTTAATTACATCCAATACAACAAATATGTGTTAACAACCATTTAAAATAATAATAATGTCATATTATTTTCTGTATAACTCAAAGTTGTGTGCAACATAAAATTTCAAGAAAACTGTTGTTGTGTATCGGGTACGCCATCGAACATAACATCACCTTTAAATTAAAATTAATATTTAGTTCAAAAATATTAATAAATATGTAAATGTATTATTCTTCATTTACTTGGGATGTTACATCCTTCCTCCCTTTTAGAAATTGCATCCTCAAAATTTTAAAATTCGGCTTAGAAACGTCATTAAAAGTCCCACATTAGAAAAAGAGTCAATAAAACTATCACCTTAAAGGAAATAAAGTGAAGTAAAAAGGTCACCTAAGATAAAACACACTTGGATTCCTTGAAAACAAGGATATTGAAGAGAAACTATGTTTCATGTTCTGATGAAGAGTAATAGAAAACCTAATTAGGTAGAGTTTCATACTTTAATAAGTTTCTACCAAAAGCTTAGCTTCTCTCCAACTGATGTGTATTCAAGATGAATTGTTCACATTTGAAGTGCTTGAATCAACTTATAGATAATACCATAATCCAAAAATGATGAACTATATATTTCTCCTATATATAGACATTAACCAAAACCAAAATGTTTTGTACAAGATCAGATAATCCCAAAAAAGGATAATCATTTAAAAAAAGAAATATTATTCTTAATATCCAAAATTTGACAAACAAAACGCAAGTTCAACAAAGACTATAAACAATTGTCCATAAATTTTTCAAAGTAAACAAAACTATGATTGAAACCCAGAACATAGAAGGATTTAATCACATAGTCTTCTATAGTAAATCTTAACATTTATCTCTAAATAACATCGACTACTCTTAATGTTTCATACTGAAGAGTAATTAACCTACTCACTTTTTCTCTATGATAGGTTAATCATTTCCATAAATAACCAAAATCACTATAAATACTCAATAAAAACATAGATAAAAATCCACCATTACTCCTCAAATGAAATCCCACAGTATTCAGTTTTCATTAGGGATATAGTGTTCCAAACAGAGCGAACGTCTTTTAAATTAAAATTTATCACTTAATCACCAAATCATTTTCCTATACTAAGGTATACATTGGATAATAAATAAGATCCCAAATAAACTTATTATTTATCAATAAAATAATTTAACTAAAAATAATTAGTCACACTAACCAGGGACTTCATGTAGTTCAGTAGTAGGTGACAAATCCCAATCGCACTCTGGTTGTGGGTTGATTCCCGTAGCTTTGTCCGATGTGACGAGTTTTCACATAGTCTGCGTGTTGTCCTTTTTCAAAATTTTATTTTATAACATTCCCAAAATGATATATATTTCTCAAAATAACCATAGCATAATTAAACTACAAATTGTATCTCATACCTCGCATTTTCATCCCAAAAATTAATAACATGTAATTGCCTCAAATATAAGGACCATATAAACCCAAATGGTTCTTTATAACTATATCTACAAAAGAAAAGATAATTATTCCTCAAATATCATTTTCACATCACAAACAGCATGGTTACTAATACAAGAGAATATTCCTCCAATTTAATCCCATACTTTTAAACATTTCTTCTTCCATTAATTTCCACATAGGTTCTTCATTGACATAGATGTTTTCTTATAGAATAGGGAATTGAATTCGGTAATTCCATGGTCACTTACATTTAAGGTAAATGATGTTAATTTCTTTCTTAAGATCACTTTTATTTTCATCCATACTACTCTTCATTTTTCCTCAGCAATTTGTTACCTTATGTCCTGATTTACCACAAATAAAGCATTTATTGGTTCATTTGAGACAGTCTCCTGGGTGTATCCTTCCACATTTCTGGCACGATGGAAATTGAGCTTTCTTTTTTCTATGGATTCCAATATTTGAACTCTTATCATTCACTGCCTTTATCTTCCTTGTTGAGTCCAGGATTTGGTTATTATATATTTTGTTGATCATATTTTTGGAAAACCAAATCGGCATGAACACGATATCTTTTACGCATATCAACATTCCATTTCGTTGATCATTTCCACCACTGTGCCCAACCTGTACATAATTTTCAATGTTACTATGACTTCATAGGAATTCGGCCATCGACTAACACAAAAAAGCATAGTGTGTGTCATAAAATCATTTAGAGAATATCATGACACCTTATTTTCAGTCTAAAACACCATAGGATTAACCAAGGTTATTTATTCTCATCTTATATTAAAATCCTTCAAATCGGTTTGTAAATAAAATTTGAATTATCCTAAGAATATCTCCAGGGAGTTTCATAACCAAGAGTGAAGCAAGTCCCATTATCGTGTACTAGGATACTCTGGGTCAAGCCCGAAACTCCTTATCGGGGTTTTCTCTCCTTGGTACATATGTTCCAAAGCCGCCTCTACCTGATCATATCTCGACATGGATGTATTACTTTGAAAACCCACATAATATTTATGTTACCAAAATTTTTGGATGTTCTACTATACTAATCCTCAAAGTCTATCTTCGGGTAGTGTTTTTTAATAAGAGTTTTCTAAATATAGCTTCCAAGGTTTGTTGTAAACTTCCTCTGATACAAACTATAACGCCCTAACCCCAGTTACACAGAATCAGTGCATTATTACATAACATTGGAATGATGCAAGGAATCATGAACTGAAAGACCGATCAGTTTGTAGCCTTGAAAGTACTAGATACATAAATAATTTTTACATTACATCATGAAATAAAAAACAAAATCATGCCCCCCTTGAACATTCTAATATACCTTATTCTATTCTTACAGTGTAATCGTAATATAAATCTTTTCATCTTATAAAAAATATAACAAATGAAATGGGTGAGCTTAGATTCTTATAAAGGATAACAATATAGAAAAAACTATCATAAATAAGAATAAAAATTTAAGGAAATGTATAATACTAAAACACAAACCATTCAAACCTAAAATTCAGTATAATATGGAATAGATAAACCAAATAATTCCCTATACTTATTCACATGGATATTATACTTGTTGAATAATCACATGTAATATTAATAGCCAATTTCATTATGATGGATTTCATAATGTGGGAAATTCTGAAACATTTTGTCTAGGTCTCAACCAAGACGTCTAAAAATGATTAAGGCCTCAGCTAAAATCATATATCAAATTGGGAAAAGCCTCATCCAATTACACATATAATTGTCCCATTAGACATACAGATGCATCGATGATCTATCGCAGGCTCCACCCATCACTTACTGATTCCAATGAATTCTTCATATGAAAAGGTTGAAACATAACATAAATATTCGTATTAAAACTAGCATACAAAATGTTAATACTTTAACCATAAACCATGAATGGTATAAAAATAACAATCCATAGTCAAACATAACTCATTCAATAAGAAATGGAAGATTTTATTATAAAAAAACATCCTCAAACAAAAATAATTACGGATATTGACATAGATGAAAATAACCAGTAAATCTATTTGAGAGAAATATCCCCTTTTTCTTGAAAATATTTAAAAGTATCATTATTTATCAAGAAGATGTTAAAAAATAGATTTTTGAATCAAAGAATCCAATACCATATTGAAAATTTTTAAAATGAATTTTAATTTTAAAACAATCATGTC
Organism: Viscum album; assembly: GCA_963277665.1. Lineage (NCBI taxonomy): Eukaryota > Viridiplantae > Streptophyta > Magnoliopsida > Santalales > Viscaceae > Viscum > Viscum album. The sequence continues at coordinate 296,224,957 of OY728139.1, forward strand.
CTTATAAATAATTTTTTAAACCATTTTTAAAACATGGACATTAATGGGAATGATTTAGAAGAATAAATCGTTAAAGCATTTAAAATGATATATTATTTTGAGTTCCTATCCAAATGGGAGATGCTTGAATAAAAATAATTGAGGCCATAAAAACTTTATATCATCATGAGAATAGAGTGATCCATAATATACCATGTCAAAGTACAATATATACACCCTATAAAAGTGAATTGTCACATTACAATAAAGAAGTCTCAATGGAATGTAAATTGAGATGAAATCCCTTATAAAGACCATATATTTAGGATAAGGATAAATCCATGACATAATTATGTGTGAAAAATATATATAAACTAAATATTATATGATATTCAGTGTAAATAAATCACACAACATTCACACTTACTCTTAAAAAACCACACGAATTACTTGGATGTTTAACTCAATGAATGGAAATTGAGTTAAGATTACTCTTATCAAGTTCATATCGAGGACTTGAGAATTTATAAATGGATTAATTATGTGTATAAAAAAGTATATCCACACAAAGGGGAGTTTAAATTACTACATAAGTAAATAAATAGTGATTTCATGAATAATCTTAGAGTAAAATAATCAATGATGTTTCGGTAAAACCCAATGAGTGGAAATGAAAATTTTAAATTCCCTTACTGATTTGGTAACTTTCAAAACATACACCCCATGAAAGAAGGATACAACAATGAAGTTTTAAATACCCAAAATTTAATGTATATTATTCAAGGAATACAATCTTGGTCTTTAAATACACCACACAAAAGTAAATAGTGTCAATATAGAATTAATCTCACGAGAATAAGAAGAGAGATGAAAACACCTTACCACGTTGTAATCAATTGAGTCGTATGACCAAAAGTTAATAACAAAAAACTGAAACACAGAATTACATGAATATAAATAGTATCATGATAATATATATCAAATGTCATTACACAATTAACCACATGTAAAAAATAAGTGGTCAACATTGGAAATCATACATAATTAAAAGTGAGATAAGAAACCCCTTACCTTGTGTCTGACTTGTATCGTATGTTTCATTACTTCCTGAATAATAAACAGAAGTTAATTTATACTTCTTTAAGAACATTTTTCAATTTTATTATTACTTTTATATCACTTATTAGCTTTCATTAACAATTAGTTAATTTTTTTACTTCATATCGGACATCTGGTCGATGTTCGGAAGTTTAGTCAAAAATGAACTTGTTATAATTAAAAATTGTCCTTGTGGTCAAACTTTAATAATCTCCAGAATGATATTCATGATTTAGATATCATATATATCCAGTGTATATGTATTTATAATATTCCATATCATTTGGAGTTAATAAATGAAACGCACCATTCATGGAGATGGTAAGTCGTACCTACAAATGAACACTACTTTCATTTATATTTTATATTTAAAGTAATGAAAACATAATAATACATATGTATATTATAATTAAATAATAATATCATAAGATAAATATGTTACATAATTTCATAAACACCATCCTTTATTAGTTCCATGTATGTCAGGAATGAATCATATCCCCTTGAGGGGGCGGTAGTCCGCCCTTCCTCAGATGAAATTATCGTGTTAACACACATTGGAAAGCATAAAGGTATGTTTGTAAATAAAAATTATAAAAGTATAGAGAAAAAATAAACATAATATATATCATATATAAATAAATTTCAATAATAATGACCACTATACGAGGTGGTAGGAGAAGATTGAACAATCATCGTTTCGTGAGGCAGTAGTTCATCATCCACAAAAATAGTATGTTCTTTACCCATTAGACGGGGGTGTGTGTAAGTGTAGTTTGAATACTTCTCATGACAAAAAACTATTATATTGAGGATATTTGTTTTTTTATAAAATAAAGGAATAAAAATATTTTATGGGGTTGGATAAGTGAAATAAAAGAAAAGAATTTAAGAGAAGACATTACCTTTAAATCGGGTAACTACCTTTGGTTTGAACCAAAAAGATTTCTAGAAGTGGCTTATTCCTAAGGTAAGGCTTCTAGGTGGAATAGAGAGATGTATGGAGGTTAATTGGGCAGAGTTTGGATGAGATAAGAAGCTTGAGATGTGTGAGTAATGGGTTATATGTGGTGGTTTTTTATAAGGGTGAGGGGCTCTTTTGGAATGTTTGAAAATATTATTTTATTATATATGGATTTTCTATTTATAAAGGTCAAAAACACTTTTAATTGGAAGAAAAGATTGCTATTGTTTGAAATAAAATCATCCAAATTTGGTTTTACAGGTTTTTGATATTTTTTTAATCTTTTTAATTTTATTTATTTAAATCATTCATTAGTAAGGTAAACATTGCATCATTATTGTGTCATAAATAATTTTATTTATATGATGTCTAAAAATTATAAAAAAATACCATGCTGTAGGATATAGTTTTATATTTAAAATGAATATTTATAATTGAACATATAACTTATATAACTTCATTTAATAATTTATTTAATAAAAGTTATATGTTTATGTCATTTTTGTTGTTGCTTTAAATTAATCAATATAATGTTTCATTATCACTCTTAAGTGGATCCATGGGGTCCTAAAATCGACTGAATGATGACCCTGGTTGGAAATTTATCATCCAATAGGATTAGGATACATTCTAGGGTAATTTAATATTATTATAATATTATTTTTACCTAAGATTAACCTATTTACCTTTAACCATGGAAAATAAAAGTCAAAAGTTACTATTCACCAAAAATTATTTTCATCTTATTGAACCAAATTTTACTTATTAATTACAACCATATATGTTGGATTTTTGAAATTAAATTCATAGAAGTAGTAAAATTTTATTTAAATGAAAAATTATGTATTTTAACTACTACTCAGTGTTTTCACTATTCATTTAAAATTGATGTTTTTCAGAAAAATTTGAAACATTCACCTAATATATATTTGATATTAAAAATTCAAAAAATTAGTTTATCTTAACAAATTCAAAACATAGACTTTTCATTAATACATTTAAAATTAATTCCTGTTGTCAAAACAATAAGCGTGTTTTTAGGAAATAATAACTATTAAAAGATTAACACTTGTTTATTTCCAATTTCAAAGTGAAATTGCTTACAATGACCAACATTGGATTAAATGGTAAAAATATAATCTAATTACACTTTAAAAACAATTAAAATGATAATATAATCATATAAATAAATTATATTAGAAGGATTTTATGAATTAAAATACATTATTTTTCACTGTTCATTAAAAAATGAATTTTATCTGAAAAATACAAAAAAATTACCCAAAGTAAATTATGATCTCCCAATTATAAAGAAGAAATTTATCTTGTAAAATAGAACATATAAAAGTAACCAAAGCTATATTTAAAATTTTTCTCCATCAAAAGTCGGTAAATCGACCTTTCAAGAATATTAGAGTATTTATGCTTAAAATTAGATTTATTCACATTTTAAGGACCTAAATTTAATAGGATAGATGTAAAACAATTTAAGAAACATGTTTAATAAAAATATGGTTAGTTCTGTTCATTAAAACCATTACACCGTCTATGTGTTAGCTACCATTTGAAATAATAATATATTATTATTTTTTGGTATAACTCAATGTTGTGTGCAACATAATATTTCTATGAAACCCGTTGTTGCGTATCAAGTACTCCATCGAACATAACATCTCATTTAAAGTAAAATCAATATTTAATTCAAAATTATTAATAAATATGTAAAAGTATTATTCTTTATTTACAAGGTATGTTACATATATTTATAAAGACACTCCAATATATTGATTTTCAATCAACTTTCTTATTTAATCACGGTGAAAATACACATAGATGTATTATCATAGTAACATAGATTGTATAAATATTTTATTGGTAAGGATTTGGAAAATTATAACGTTAAAATATTTTTGTCATTTGATGAATTTTTTTGAATAAATCCATCATCCTTAAATAATTTTCTCCAATATTGATATATGGGTCATGGATATGTATCATATATATAGACAATAATCGTAAACATTAATTAACCTAAAAGACAAAATATTACAATTTTTATTATTTCCACCAAGACTTGTTCTATTAGATGGGTTTATATAGGCCAAATATATGAATATTCACAAACAACCTTAAGGAATGCTTAATCTAAGTGAATTAGTTAATATAATTGAAACTGTGAATGGGATTATTCAATATTAAATACATGATTAAGAGGGATCAAGTACTCAAAAATTACATCATTGTGTACTTTGAACAGAATATCTAAATTGATATATACATGAAAAATATAATGATACATGAGTTTCATTCTATATCCAAATACCAAGAGAAAATGTATTTTCTTATACAAGATCTATATTTTGGTCCTTATTGGATTTTGAGTCTTTTATTCTATTATTTTGGACATTTTTCTATTCATAGAATAAGAAGGTCATGGAAGGTAAAAAAAATTATTTTTCTTGGCCCTTCCTTTATGTGTTATCAACCTAATAAGTGTGGTGCCTTTTTATCTTCTAAATAATACAATTTTGTTTAACAATATTTAATATGTGTATGACTAATTAATAACGACTCTTCATTTTCCCATGAGAATGTTTGCGGATTTCCAAAATGATGAGAACTATAACAATTTACTTTATAATTTTATAGTCATGAATCTTTAACCAAAGATAACATATGTTCAAGATCATATATATTATACCACATTATTGGGAGAGGTTTCATGTTTTTCAATAGGGGAAAATTTACTTGAGATGATATCATATACCTTATGATATTATAAGATACCTTTTAAGAGGAATACATAATTATTTTATGGTCATAATTCTTCTACCATTATGGGAAGTGTGAGAATCCAAATGTAGGTTTATATAGTTTCAATCATTTCAACACATTTTAATTATGTATGAGAGTGATGTAAATTGAATATTTTATTATCTGAACATGATAATGATGAAATGAAAGTGTAAAAGCTAATTCAGTTTTTGAACATGTTTGAATGATGGATCTGTTACTATAGCATTGAATAGACATACTATGGATGAGCACTCACTACATTAAATTGATAAGTTCCATGATAATTATATCATGGGATTATGGGATTATATGACCATATCTTCAAGATGAAAATGTTTATTACATTGGTCATATATAAGAAATATATAAAATTCATAATGTTCCACTAATCATTGGAGTGTTTAATGATATGATATACTTGTTACTAGTATCCATGGATGATTTTTGGTGATTTGGATACTATAGGTAATAAGTATTTTATAATGGAATAAAATATTCAACAGATAACCTGGATACGATAGCTTAGAATTGATAAATAATAGGCCACTATAAAATATTTGATTGGAGGGGGTGTTGATGGTGTTTTACTGTTGCATCCAGAAAAGATGGTCTAGACATTTCTATGTATACCTCCATAACTCTTATCAATCAATGTGCAATTTAAAAGAGAAAATATTCTTTCCCCATGTGTTATTAAATGTTAAAATACCCAGTGTTATTGGGTAGAAATAAACTGGCTATGCGTTTCTTAAAGACATAAGTTATGGATTGTCCCCAAATAAGTGATTTTGGTGTAACTTTTTGTCTTGGAAAAATGGGAATAAATCCTAAAAAAGTTCTCATAAAGAGGACTCTATGAATATTTGACTCATAAACATGATGAAATGAAATGATTCCCTCATACTATTTGGTTATTTGTAAAAATAGAAAATATATTTACAAGGGCCAATGAAACTAGACGAGAAAGAGAATTTTAGAAGATGGAACTAGATGATGGATCAAGAATAAGTTATCTAGGAATCACTAAATATCATTGATAAATTAAAATATATCTTCATGTAGTCCTAGAAAGTGGTGTTAATGCATATCTAACTCATACATTAGGGGAAATGAAATGATCTGTCCCAGCTCCTACCTATAAAAGAAACCCAAAAGTTAATTAATAATGTATAAGACACTAAAATTAAATTAGGAATTGAATATGGTGAAACATATGGATGGTTCTGAGATATGTGGTCTAGAAGATTCTATATTGTTATAGGAACAAGAATCAAGCCACGCATAGTACTTGGATATGGGGGAATTGTTTATCCTAAAATAATCTTATGGACGAGAAAAACCATACACTATTACCATTAATTGAATTAGACTCTCATATAAGAAAAATTAGGTTGTATAAAATAATACAATCCTTGTAGTTAAATGGCCATGATGGATGAACCTACTACTGTAAAACTTATTATCAGTCGATAGGGATGATATCATATACAGTTTGAAGTCATTGAGATAGGAATCACGTGACATGAATTTTAGTGTCATATGAGAAGGAATACTGTGTCTTCCCATGTGGTTGAGTGAAGTATTTCATTAAAAAACATTCACTAGGTAAATGAGTAACACACTCATCATATGTTGTAATAACAATGGAATGTGATCTTTAGTCGTAGACTATGTGAATGATGTAAGGTCCATCCTCTTTTAAAACCGTTTTTATGGATTATTTTTGTATATCATGGGTCTTTTTATGTCCATCACTAAATACCCTAGGTGGAATAAGATGAGATGGATCTTTTTCTTGAATTCTCATACAACATGGTTTTTATAAACTTCATGGTTATACAGTGTCCGTAACCATTTACCATGAATTCCTTCGAAAAAATAAATCTATATTTGTGATGATCTATATTAATAATGTTGATTGAAAATGTAAATTTAGAGTGATGTAATTTGGGAATAGATAGAAAATATTACCTTTTTCTCATATACTTGTTAAAATAGGGTAACATATATATAAGTGTGTGTCATGTTGTGATAATACCACAAAGCATACATGAGTATACCAGGTAAATAGATCATATCCTTATCTATCATTTTTATGAATTTTGTTTAATAATATTATTTATAAATCCTTTTTATATCTATTAAAAATAACATGATAGATGTATTGGATATTTGAATTAATATTTTACTCTTGGTATAATGTCTTCAACTTGAATGAATTTAAATTGGATCCATTACCTCTCTATATTTTATGAGTTACTATAAATCTACTAATGATAGTGAATTTGATGAAATTAATCATTGATTTTTTCTTCAACTCCTTTACACGTACAACTATATCACATTTTAAGAGGAATTTGGTATTAGTAAGGGTAAAATTAAAGTAACTAACTGTTAATGAAAAATTTATTCCTATGAAATCTATCCACCAATAATAAAATGGAAATATATATTTAGTAGTTTTTGTAATTCTAGGGGTTAATGTTTAAATTTGGCATGTAAAGGAATTGAACACCACTTTATGAATAATTCCTAGTTGTAATTCATCATCATTGGATATTAATATCCAACTATCATTATATGGTGTTAGATATTAGCCCCTATCTAATGATATGAAAAGGCATTATAAAGGACTTCATATATAGTGTAAAAAATATCTCCTCCTTTAATACACCTGAGGAGGACGCCGACAATGATTTTTTTTGTAGAGGGAATTATATGAACATGTAATATACTAAGGAATAAATTACATACTCAATGATGGTTTTGTTCAATCATTTTTCAATATTATAGAAGATCCACATTCTAAATATTCCCGACTAAAAGATACATCCAACAAATTTGTTCATCAGTTGGTTAGGGTAAAAACATAATTTAACTAGAGGCTACACTTATATAATTTATCTCCCCCATATAATTGTTAATATATAGAGATATCATTCTACACTTTTCAAAATGAGTTACTTTTACATCCAGATTTGGGTTAGCCAATGGGGTAGGTGCGTTTTCCAATCTGTTATCTTGATCATTCTATTATCATGGAAGGTGGGACAACACAAAATTTTAAGGAAATAATGATATGAAATATATTACATTGTTAAGGAGGAGAATCCTTTCATATTTCAAGATTTTACCATCTCCTTGGATTTTACTGATTTCCAACACCAAATATCCACTAATCATTAATTTGGAAAGAAGTTAGTACAGATCATGTTCCAGACCTATTAGAGGAGCCTGCTATTTTTTATTTTGTTGGTACATCCTTCTTCCAGAATGAATATATAGGGTCTGACTAAATTTTTTAGGGGAACAAATATACAACCCAATAATATTGACTCTCAGATAATTCATCATTATACTACCCATAAACTGAGATACACTATAAAAATAGAGTTCTCATCCTTAATACAAATTATGGATAGAAAGACGTTCTTCATTTGAAGTTTTTTTGTCTCGTTATTATTCCTTTGGGGAAGGTTTCACTATAGGAAATTTACTTGTGTTTTAGCATTGATTTATTTACTCAATATATAAAATATTTCAAACTATAATAGGATAAATACCAATAATGATAACAATCCCATTAATATGGTGAGACCAAGGATGTATTCTATTGGAACTGTATGAGAAATAAGTTGGTCCTCAGGATGGTATAAATAATTTTATAGTTTATTGATCATGAAGATAAGTGTTTGGATATTTTTCTCAATATCTATGTATCAGGATTTAGTTTCCAACATTTATATATATATATAATATAAAATATTCTACACTCATACATCATTTATTTGTTGACGTTGCAATAAAAAACCACTTCATGGTTTCCACATAATGGACAAGGGATTTCCCTTTTATATTTGGCATCAATATTAGAAGGTGTAGAAGATGCTTCTTGAGGACATTAAAGACACTCTGGAAATATCCATTGCACAGAAAAGTTACCCCTTTTCATTAGACTATTTAAGGAAAAGCCTTTACTAGTGAGGTTTTATTTGAAGAAATTATTGTAGAAGATACTCCCTTGAATCCATATAAAAACTTAGAGGGTTCTAGGAATAAAAATATCAAAACATTTTTTTGTTTTCTTATAGAAAACATTGATTCTATAATAACACACTGCCATTATTTGAAATTTTAATGACATTTACCCAAAGACACATTTCTGTGGGTTTATTTTCAATCTAAATTAGGGTAATATATTAAACACTACCTGATGATTTGTAATGTGTTCATGAAACTAGTGGTACACGACGACCAAGACATTCACATAAAATTCCACTATTTTTAATTGAAATGAATCTAAAATATTTTGAAAAGAACATTGAAGTGTATATTTGTCATTCACTATGAAAAATAGAGTTACTTGTTCGAAATATATCCATTTTTGTTCCAAACAAATAGTCTATTATTCATTTCCAATTTTCATTCAGATATAGATGTAACTAGAATTTCTGTCCAAGAATGAGAGGGACTAAAAATTGGTCATTCCATCAATATGAGTCATCATTATAAGAACTAGAAATTCATCCTCTGGATTTCAGTGGTTTAAATACTTAATGAAAACACATACTCTAATTTTCTTATTCATTTTCATGATAGTGATTATTTTGGAATAGAAATTATAGAACTAATACTCTTGTATTAAAATTGATTCGATCAACATATTAAACATACCATGCACCATGGAAGAAGGAGTTTATGAATTATCTTCACTAAAAATTTATATCTATACTATATTTTTGGCAAACCTTGGTGAAGATTACCCACCTACGAAACTATCCTAGAATCACTATATAATTCCACGAGAACATGTCCAAATGTTTTCTATAGAAATAAAGATATTATTATTATTTTGTAAGGGTTCATGGAAGAACTGATTAGTTTTGGTTATAGGTCCTCTTTAGTACCCATATTATTGTACCTAAGCTCTTTTATGGTGGTGTAAACACAGTCTTGTAAGGATAATTCATATTCTTTGATCATTTCCTCTTCATTATTATCAAAAGTGAGAGTTAAGGTTATTACATGACTTTTGGGATATAGGGTTTTAGTTTTATCTTATATATGAAAATGAAACCTATATAAGGAGTGTGAAGGGGTGTCTGGTTTGATTGAAACAATATGAATGGAGGTGAAGGATCTGAAGACCAATTTTCTTCAATGAGGCTACATATACAAACTATCAAATACTCTTCATTAGGTAAACTAAATTTTCATTAAACTAGTGTCCATGAAGATATGTTTGGTGTAAATATTTAATTGAAGTTATTTCATGGGAATTTCATCCAATATGGAAGGAGGTTTCTCAATGGAATCATTATCATTCCCATCATAAGATAGAAAAGTGTTTGGATAGTGCATGTAATTAGCTTTTATGCCTTAAATCTTCCCTATATTTAGAGGTATTTTCCCTATGTTCTTAGTTGGAATCATAGATTCATTTCCTAATATTTTCCATGGATCTATGAGAGAACCGTCAAAGATATAAGGTACCATTATTTTTATTTAATTATTCATTAATGTATGATTCCCCAATGTTTGTTAGTACCTTAGATATATATTTTGACTCAATGATTCAATAATGAGAGACATAATAATATATTATCTATATATTCCCATCAATGAAACATTTCTAGAAACAATTACATGAAAAGTAAATTACTATGTTCATTTAAATCCAATAAATTCCAAAAAAATCATTGAAATCCATCTCCTGGAAGGCACAATAAATTTCGGGGTTTCCAAAATATGCCTGAATTATCCACTTAATGTAGTTCTCATATGGGGAAAATACTAGCTTATATTATACCCCTTGATCATAAAATTGGAAGTATCTATCTCATCCTAGTATAGTAGAATTTTTTAGGGTTCATATTGTAATGTGGTTGATTCTATAACCCTTATCGATTAGTGTAACACCACGAGATTTTATGAAAAATATTATTTTTAGTTTCATTAATGTCTTGTGTTGTACACTACACCAAAAGGAGCTTTCACAACATGCATCCCTGACTTGTCTTGCATTACATACAAGTGCGACCTTCCACGATAGCGTGTTTTGTACGCAATACTGAGTTTCGCTAAACTACGATATGTTATATAAACTAGCCATTATGAATATTAATACCCACTTTTTGAAATTTTATAAATTTTATCTTACAAAATGGACTTCATTTTTGGATTCAGAATATCGAAATTATCCTAGGGTGAATTTTTGGTATTTTTCTGAAAACTTTCAATTTTTGATGAATAGTGAAAACACTGGGTTACTACTCAAAAACCGACTTTTTATTTAAATAATTATTTATTTTATTTAAACTTATTTTAGTTAAAAAAATGATACATAATACATATATAATTTCAATTTAAGTCATTGGAGTCATTTTATAATAATTTTAGATATATGAAAATTTAATTGAACTTTTCACCGTCTTTTACCCACCTTCTAGGAGAATTTCCAAATTCACATAAAACTTAATTTTACCGCTTCTGTGAGTGGAATTTCGAAAATCCGAGAGACACAGTTAATATCATGTACTAAAATGTGGTTTAATGAGATGAAAATAATTTTTGGTGAATAGTAACTTTTTACTTTGTTTTACCACGGTTAAAAGTAAATAGGGTAATTAAGGGTAAAAATGATATTATTATTACCCTAACACATGTCCTAATTCTATTGGATAAGTGTAATTCGACCAAAAACAACCTTAGGAATAAAATATGACAATCTAGGCCCACATGGATTAGATTAGGACATTTATTATTAATTTATTTAAAGATGGGTTAAAATAGTTAATATCAAAGTTTAATAACTAAATAATTTTTAATATAGGGTTATCAATAAGATAAATTCGACTATAAATATTCATTAGAAATATAAAAAGATTTCTTACATAATGATGTTTTATTTATAATTTTTAGACATTAAATAATTTAATTTATTTATGACACAATGACGATGCAGTAATTATCTTATTAATGAAATATTGACATAATTGATGTTATAAATACCCAAATAAATGCAATTTGAGACTTTTTATGAATTACAATAATTTTATAGGTTAATATGACATGTTATTATTGTTTTAGTTAACTTTTCTCGAACTAATCATTCTGTTATGAGTTTCAAAAAAATCAATTACCAAATAGTATCAAAATTGACATAAAATAGTTTTTTAAAAAAATATTATATTATTAATTGATATTTTATTCCTAAAAATATAAGGATCATCCAATTGACTTATATAAGGTTATATATATTAATACTAAACAACTTGATGTTCTTTTGGCTTGTTATAGTAAGTTTATTAACATTATAGTGTAAGAAAACAAGAAGACACGGTAAAAGAAAAATTATTTAACCTAAAGTTAAATCTAAATGATAAGGTTAAAATAGAAACCTAAACTTGTCTAATTTCTATTGTATGAGTGGATTTAGACACATCCCCACCTTAGCTTCTAAATAACCCAATTTTGTGCTATTAAGTACCGAATATGACTTTATAATAAAATAATATTTTTAGTTATTCCAAAGGTGCCCCTCTCCTCCCTTATAAAAGGGCACCTCCTCCCTCTCTTTCTCACACCACTTTGAGCCTTCAAGCTCAGCTAACCCCTGACAAATTATCTTCTCCACTTCCCTGGAAACATCCTAGAGGTCCGGGTCATCTTCAAAGTCCAATTTTAGTGCCCTAAAAGGACGTCTCAAAGAGGCGCTTCAAAGAAGTGGTATTGTCCGTCACCGATTCTTTCAACTTTATTTCTTCTTCTACTTCTTCTTCTTTAGTTGTTTAATTAAGAAGTAATAACATAATTATCACTAATATACTGATGTGTTATTATAAGTATGAAACAACTGTATTTCACCATCTATCCATCCTACAGAAAATGAAATCATCGCGCGTGCGTACGTACGGAATACTGTCTCCACGCTGTGGTGTAATCTGTTTTCGACCACCAGCTTACTTGGATGGGTATAATGGTGTAAATAAATAACTATATATTATTATTGAAAAGTGATATTTATTATTAAATATTATACATACACTTCAATGCAATTCCATGATCATGGGAATGATATCATCGCTCGTGCATACGTACAGACTACCGTCTCCACGACGCGATGAGATTCATTCTCCACGTTAACCATTCATGAATGATTATAAAGTATATAAAATAAGTAATAATGAAATATATGAGATAATAATGGTACTGTATTTATGTGTATATATATGTATTTCATCTACTTAATTTCATTCAATTCATTAAGAAAACAAAAATAGCGTTCATGCATATGTACGACCTACCGTCTCCATGAACGGTGTATTTCATTCCATTTAATCAATCTATCATATATATATATGTATATACTGAATATAAATTATATATATATCATGTTCTACATTCTGGAATTAATTAAATCAGGATATAAGTAATAATATAAAGAACAACAAGTCCAAACACGTATGATAAATAAAATGATTTAACCCAAAACGCTACTTTAACACGTAATTTACAAAAGAACCGGTAATATAAAGTCATAAGTGAACCATATATGATATCATAACAATGAATATGATTCTGTAATAATTCAATGACATTATTTAAATCATTATACAGGAGGTTCGGATACGTACTAAGCATATTGGACCTAAGGTAAGGGATAATTTTGCAAATCTCATTTTTATTCGAGATTGCTTATAAGTAAGTATTTACCGGGGTTATATTTTTCATCCATGCCCATAAAAGGTTTTTCATAAAGTGTTTAATATTCTTCCATGTATGTTTAATTTCATTTTTACCCCTCTTTGACTTTTACTTTGTGTTATGGAAGGAATATTTCTTTTGTTTACCATACGAGGTACTTTTTGACTTTTCAGAGAAAAGTACGAGGAAAATGTTATTTTTAACTTATACGACGTGATCGGATTTTTACGGTTTCATAACGACTCATTTTCATAAAGCTTACTATATAAGATTTTATGACTATTTTAAACAAAATACTTTTATTTTAAAATTGCATGGAATTTTTTTAAAACAAAATGATTTTGAAGAAGAAAGGATATTTTCAATAATTCATTTCAAATGTTTTATAAAAACCATTTTCCATCTAAGGTGACATTATTTCATATGTTTATGTTTCAATTTTAATGTCTCTCTGATTTACATGGTTTTACTTTTATGATATCCATTTCTTTTATATGGATTATGTGATGATGGGATGATGTTTCTGAAACCCCTTTTATTTATTGGGTTATTATGAATGATGTATGTTTTCTTTGTGGCACAAGTAAGAATGATTTCATTATGAGATGGGTGGGACCTGTATCTCCCTCCAATGCATTGGGTAAAGATTTATATCTCAGGAGATATACATGGTTGGAACGGTATGTTAATCCGGTTCAGTGTTACAGGACTGAAACGAGGAGTGAACTCGATTCATAAAGGGACTTTGTCCACTAAGATGGTTTTGGCAGCAATGCCTTGGCTACTATGGAAATCATGACATGTGCTGAATGGTTGCCACAATTACATATTTTATTCCCATGCTATTTTATCATGATTTATGTTCCCTTATGATATATGCCTTACGTACTTCCAAGATTCTTGTCTTTGCTCAAGATTTTGATGTTTAGATTTTATGTTCATGTTTTTGCATTCAAATGTTTATGGATTGTTTTTTGTTCTCTATGTTTACCTTTACTGGGCATTTGACCTCACCCCTTTTATGTTTTATTTTCCCCAGAATATAAATAAAGGTTTTTGGTAAGAAAAAAAGTTAAAGATCTTTATGGGAGATGTTGAAGATCTTTCACCATGATTAGAAGATTATATTACGAGTTTCCGAAGACAGTAAACTATTACGGTCTTTGTGTGTCTGTTTTTGTTATGTACTAAGTATTCTGAAAAAGTAATGTAATGTCCATGTAATTCATGTTTTGGGTCTCTACTGTTGGTATCAGAGGAAATGTTTAGTCAACCTTTGGAAACTAGGATGTGAAAACGTTAGCGAGATCCCTAGAGATATTTCTAAGGTATGTCTAGGGATGTCCCTAAGGATAAGTATACGTATAGGATATAGTTCTAGAACTATGGTAACGATCATATAATTTAACCTAAGATGTTAGATATTGAGGGTACTACCCCTTTACTATGTTGTTTTCCCTATCATGATTTTTGCATCTCACACTATTCTTTTTGGGTTTTAGAAAATGGCTGGAAACAGGAAGATTCACGATAATGGAGGATAGACAATGGAATGATATTCTTCATGATCAACCAAATGAAACGGGATTTGGAAGTCCAAACATCATTATTATGACTAATCAGAAATCTCATAATATGATCAATAATCTCAACTTTGGTAGGTTTTCTGACTCAGATAATAAGATAAAGATGGAGTTTCATCATGATCATAGTGGAAAGAAAGTTCAATTTCCCTCATGTAAATCATGTGGGAAGAGGCATCGGGGAGATTGTTTCAAAGGAACTGGAAGATGATTTGGGTGTGGAAAAGAAGGACACAAAGACAGTAAGTGCAATGGAAAAGGTTCAGTTAACACCATGGACAAGGATAATGGTATTTCTACGACTTCAATAATGATTAGATGTTTTAAATATGGAATGTATGGTAATTATGAAAACCAATGCCCTAAGGAGAAATCTCATGAAGAGAATCAGCATGGTCATATGAGTAGTATTTATGTGGATGATGATGAAGAGACTAAAAATGAAATATCATATGAAAGAAATGATGAATCTCAGTTAGTGGTTTAAGAAGTTAGTGGAATGATTGTATGTTTATAAAGAATAATGTATGGTACTTTGGAATAATGAATCATCTAAGGATCGTTACACTATTTTTTTTCCTAAATTATTTGAAAGTATATGTTGAATGGTTCCGGTAACCATGGAAGGTTATTCAGATATTTTTGGAAAGTAGATGATATGCACATAATGAAGGGATAAGAAGATAATGAGATGTTTGATTGTATTCATGAACTCATGACTGATATAAGGACTAAGTGATATTATGGTATGATTATATAGATTTTTGGGATTTTGTTATGTGGAAAGAGTTTCCTTTTGACAGTATTCATGTTTTCACTAAGGTTATATGGTAATTTATGTTTCAAGAGAATATATGACTAAGGTATTCATGTGTTTGGAATACAACCAACAAGATATATCTTATGATATATGTGGGATAAATGCTTGTATTCACATTCTTAGTAGATAACCTTTCTAGTAATTGTTTTCTTTATACTTTGAGCTTGGACCGAAGTATTTTAGATAAGCCTAAAGATTGGAAGGTATTATGTTGGAAATAAGTTATTATTGTTTAAGGATAGAACTTTTTTCGATATTATTGATGGGATGTTATAGTAATGTAGTTTTAGAAAAAGGACAACCTGCAGGACGGGCGACAGCCCATCACGTCGGACAAGGCTGTGGGAATCGAACCCACAACTGAAGTGCGACTTGCCTTTATCGCATACAAATGGCCTATAGGAAATCCCTGGTTAGTAGAAACTATTTTTATTTTATTGAGCGGCATGATAGATGAAGTATAAGTTCAATTTTGGAATCGTATACGATTAACCTCACCATTGATGGACTTATGTATATTTGATAACTTTTTTCTAACCTTTTGTTTGAAACAAATGGAATGACCCATCATTTTATCACATGATCTGTTAACACTTCACGAATAACAAATTCAACTTCATTTATTTTAGAGATGAAGTGGAAATTGTTCAAAACACAAACAATAGTGAGATTGTATCAAAATCAAGTAAGTATTTCTTCTAATTCAAATTTTTCAACTTTAGGGAAATGATATTGAAAACCAAAAATGTTTTCCTAGTGCTCTTATATTTGATGAATAAGATGATACCTTAGATCATCAAAAATTTATGGCTTTGTGATTGATGGCTTTTTCGTAGCCATGTTCTCTACCACTCTCCATCAGAACTTGATGGTTAGATTTTTCTTCCATATCCATATTTTAACCTATGTTCTCCTATATAGAAACCCAGTGATGAGTTACTTGGGGTAATCGTTACGTTTCATACTTTAGTGTTTAAAATTAAGTTTTAGTATTCCTTTTTACAATGTGGGTTTCTATTAAAGAAACATTCGAGTAGTAAACCATTTATAACCCCGACGAATTTCGAGGGCGAAATTCATTTTAAGGGTGGTAGAATGTAACACCCCGAGATTTTATGAAAAATATTCTTTTTAATTTCATTAATGTCTTGTGTTGTACGCTACACCAAAAGGAGCTTGCACAACACGCATCCTTGACTTGGCTTGCATTACACACAAGCGCGTCCTTCCACGATAGCCTGTGTTGTACGCAATACCGAGTTTCGCTAAACAACGATATGTTATACAAACTAGCTGTTATGAAGAGTAATACCCAGTTTTTGAAATTTTATAAATTTTATCTTTCAAAATGGACTTCATTTTTGGATTCAGAATATCGAAAGTATCCTAGGGTGAATTTTTGGTATTTTTCTGAAAACTTTCAATTTTTGATGAATAGTGAAAACACTGGGTTACTATTCAAAAACCGACTTTTTATTTAAATAAGTATTTATTTTATTTAAATTTATTTTAGGTAAAAATTGACACATAATACCTATATATGTTCAATTTAAGTCATTTGTGTCATTTTATAATAATTTTCGATATATAAAAATTTTATTGAACTTTTCACCGTCTTTTACCCACTTCCTAGGAGAATTTCCAAATTCATATAAAACATAATTTTACCGCTTCTGTGAGTGGAATTTCAAAAATCCAAGAGACACAGTTAATATCAAGGACTAAAATGTGGTTCAATGAGATGAAAATAATTTTTGGTGAATGGTAACTTTTTACTTCTTTTTACCACGGTTAAAAGTAAATAGGGTAATTAAGGATAAAAATGATATTATTATTACCCTAACACATGTCATAATTCAATTGGATAATTTTAATTGGACCAAAAACAACCTTATGAATAAAATATGACAATTTATTCCCACATGGATTATATTAGGACATTTATTATTAATTTATTTAAAGAAGGGTTAAAATAGTTCAAATCAAAGTTTGATAACTAAATTATTTTTAATATAGGGTTATATATAAGATAAATTCGAATTTAAATATTAATTATAAAGATAAAAATATTTCCTACATAATTTTTTTTTATTTATAATTTTGGAAAATTAAATAATTTAATTTATTTATGACACGATGATGATACAGTAATTATCTTATTAATGAAATATTGACAAATTTGATGTTATAAAGACCCAAATAAATGTAGTTTGAGACTTTTTATGAATTAAACTAATTTTATAGGTTAATATGACATGTTAGTATTGATTTGGTTTACTTATTTAGAACTAATAATTCTGTTATTATTTTCACAAAAATCAATTACCAAATAGAGTCAAAATTGACATAAAATTGTTTTTAAAACAAATATTATATTAGTAATTGATATTTTATTCCTAAAAATATAAGGTTCATCCAAATGACTTATATAATGTTATATATATTAATAATAAACAACTTGGGGTTCTTTTGGCTTGTTATAGTAAGTTTATTAACATTATATTATAACAAAACAAGAAGACACGGTAAAAGAAAAATTATTTAACTTAAAGTTAAATCTAAATGATAAGGTTAAAATAGAAACATAAACTTGTCTAAATTCTATTGGATGAGATTATTTCGACCCATCCCCACCTTATATTCAAAATAACTCAATTTGGAGCTATTAAAAACCGAATATGAGTTTATAATAAAATAATATGTTTAGTTATTCCAAAGGTGCCCCTGTCATCCCTTATAAAAGGGCACCTCCTCCATCTCTTCCTCGCACCACTTTGAGCCTTAAAGCTCGGACAAACCCGAACAAATTCTCTTCTCCACTTCCCTAGAAACATCCTATAGGTCCTTTTTTTCTTCAAAGACCAATTTTAGTTCCCTAAAAGGAGGTCTCAAAGAGGTGCTTCAAAGAAGAGGTAATGTCCGTTACTGATTCTTTCAACTTTATTTCTTCTTCTACTTCTTCTTCTTTAGTTGTTTCATTATGAAGTAATTACATAAGTATCACTCGTATACTGATATGTTATTATAAGTATTAAACAACCCTATTTCACCATCTATCCATCCTACGAAAAATGAAATCACCGCGCGTGCGTACGTACGGAATACCGTCTCCACACCGTGGTGTAATCTGTTTTCGACCACCACCTTACTTGGATGGGTATAATGGTGTAAATAAATAACTATATATAATTATTTCAAAGTAATATTTATTCTGAAATATTATACATACACTTCAATGAAATTCCATGATCATGGGAATGATATCATCGCTCATGCTTACGTACGGACTACTGTCTCCACGACGCGATGAGATTCATTCTCCATGTTAACCATTCATGAATGATTATAAAGTATATATAATAAGTAATCATGAAATCTATGACATAATAATGATAGTGTGTTTATTTGTGTATATATGTATGTCATCTACTTAATTTCATTCAATTCATTAAGGAAACAAAAACAGCGTTCATGCGTACGTACGGCCTACCGTCTCCATGAACGGTGTATTTCCTTCCATTTAATCGATCTGTCATATATATATGTATATAATGAATATAAATTATATATAAATCATGTTTTACATTCTAGAATTAATTAAATCAGTATATAAGTAATAATATCAAGAACAACAAGTCCAAACACGTACGATAAATAAAATGATTTAACCCAAAACGCTGTTTTGACATGTAATTTACAAAATAACATGTAATAAAAAGTCATAAGTGAATCATATATGATATCATAACAATAAATATGATTCTGTAATAAGTCAAAGACATTATTTAAATCATTATACAGGAGGTTTGGATATGTATGAAGCATATCGGGCCTAAGGTAAGGGATAATTTTTCAAATCTCATTTTTATCCGAGATTGCTTATAAGTATTTACTGGGGTTATATTTTTCATCCATGCCCATAAAAGGTTTTTCATAAAGTGTTTAATATTATTCCATTTATGTTTAATGTCATGTTTACCCCTATTTTACTTTTACTTCGTGTTATGGAAGAAATCTTTCTTTTGTTTACAATACGAGGTACTTTTTGACTTTTTCGACAAAAGTACAAGGAAAATGTTATTTTTAACTTATACGGCGTGAACGGATTTTTACGTTTTCATAATGCCTCATTTTCATTAGCTTACTCTACAATATTTTATGACTATTTTCAACAAAATACTTTTATTTTAAAAGTGCATGGAATTTTTTGAAAAGAAAATGATTTTGAAGAAGAAAGGATATTTTCAAGAATTCATTTCAAATGTTTTATCAAAACCATTTTCCATCTAAGATGAAATTATTTCATATGTGTAAGTTTCAAGTTTAATGTCTTTATGATTTACATGGTTTCACTTTTATGATTTCCATTTCTTTTATATGGATAATGTGATGATGGGATGATGATTATGAAACCCATTTTATTTATTGTGTTATTATGAATGATGTATGTTTGTTTTGTGGAAAAAGTAAGAATGATTTCATTATGAGATGGGTGGGACCTATTTATACCTCCAATGCATTGGGTAAAGATTTATATATCATGAGATAGACATGGCTGGAATGGTAATTTAATCAGGTTGAGTGTTACAGGACTGAAACGAGGAGTGAACTCGATTCAGAAAGGGACTTTGTCCAATAAGATAGTCTTGGCAGCAATGCCTTGGCTACTATGGAAATCATGACATGTGTTGAATGGTTTCCACAATTACATGTTTTATTCCCATGCTATTTGATCATGATTGATGTTCCCTTATGATATATTCCTTACGTACTTCCAAGATTCATGTCTTTTCTCAAGATTTTGATGTTTATATTTTATGTTCATGTTTTTACATTCAAATTTTTATGTATTGTTTTATGTTCTCTATGTTTACCCTTACTGGGAATTTGAGATCACCCATTTTATGTTTTCTTTTTCCCAGGATATAAAGAAAGGTTTTAGGTAAGAAAAAAAGGGACGACCTTTATGAGAGATGTTGAAGATCTTTCACCACGATTAGAAGATTATATTCCGAGTTTCCGAAGACACTAAACTATTATGGTCCTTGTGTGTCTATTTTTGTTATGTACTAAGTATTCCGCAAAAGTAATGTAATGTCCATGTAAGTCAAGTTTTGGGTCTCTACAATTAGGGCTTGATTAATGTTTTCATCACTGAGCATTCTTGAAACATAGAAGAGTTTGAAGTGTATTTATATGATAGTATCATGATCATGTTTGATGAAGAAATTAATATTTTACTCAATGAGACCCATTTATCCATGACATTTCTAAATAGAATCCACTTAGATGTAGAAATCCTATGGGATTAAATGGGAATTTACAAGAAGACCCCTTAGTTTCTAAGAGTGGTCATTAGAATCCTACATTGGAGGTCGGACAGGGATGATTGAGATATGTATAAATATATCTTACTTTTGATTCAGATAACTTTTCCTCTTGAAATATAGCTTTTCCTAATGTTATGGTATAGTTTCAAGTGGTTATAATTTCCTCTTTGGTCTAAATTAGTGAGTGTATTTTCTTATAGAAATTTATGTTGAGAAATTCTTCATAATTCTCGAGATTTATTGATGGTCTGAATTTTTTCTTCCATGTTTACCAATATGATTATATAATGATAATCCTTAAAAGTAATAGGATTATATTGATTCTCCTTTTGATATTATTAGAGAAATTGGTTTTGATTCTCAGTAAAAAGTGTGATGTCAGTGGGGAAAATCCTGAATGTTGGGGTCCACCATTGATTTGTTTTCCTCAACCTCTGTGGCCTCTTCGAGACTACTATAGGAAAATTCTATGAAATATATTCCACCTTCATTGATAAAGGGATATTTTAGGTAAATTGTTTTACTTTAACGATACATTAACTATTCATAATATGAGAAATCTATTTGGCGGGGGTAGTTCCCTTCAACAAACTGATTGGTGAAAAATAGTTGGTAAGTTATATATCATATTGGATATTGTAGAAACCATGAAATGTGTTCCATGCACTTCTCCGAAAAATTTCTTCAACTAGGATCAAAATGTTCACCGTGCAACTTTTCATTTTTCATGGGGGTGAGTGACGGTAGCGAAGGCACTAGCTCGAAGGTCCGGGACCACATCCCAATGCTAATTTGAATTAGGGGTGCAGGGGCGTAACCCCCAGAGTATAGAGAAATTATTTGAACGTCCCTAAAGTTGTGCCCAAGGTCCCCGCACATAAATTCTTTTGCGCCACCATGATGGGGCTGATTGAAGTAAGAAATTTGGATAAGTCCTCAAGGTGTCACCATTTTCAAGCCAAATAATTAGCGGTGCACAAGTATACTTGGGCACCACCCATCCGACACGCAGCCACTTGCGCGCAACAAAATGTCACGCAACCTACTTTCCTGACCACACTCCATTCACCCAAGTTCCTATTTTTTCCTATAAATAGACCATTGGGGCCTCATTGTTGCGGAAAAATTTCCTTCATGCCCAATTTCTTCTCTGGTCTCCCTAGTACTTTGCCCTAGTCTTCTGAAACATTCAAGTTACTTCTTTAACACCTTGAGTGGAGGATTGAAGGGTGGATCATTGGACTTATGTCCTTTTGGTGTTTGAAAACCTTCACATTTGCATGCCTAAAGCGCCCAACCTCCCCAAATCATAAATACTTGCATGCCAAACATTCATCTCGTAGGAACTTTAGCACCCCCCTTCTGGGATCACCTGTGAATACACTCAACGGATTGAGCACAGTATTTTCCAAGTATTAACATATAGGTTATTCATCGCTTAAGTGAACAACAGGTCACGAAAGTGTACTTGCACGCCCATACTTTCATGTCCTTACCTACTTGGGTGCCCTTCTTCGATTCACTTAATCTATTTAGTCTACAAGACATCAAGACTTCCTCAAATCCATTCGTGGGAAGGATACTTCTTCAATGGCTCCCAATTCTGAAAGGTATTCTATTAATACCTCCACCAAAACCTCATGACTTATCAAAAATTTGGAAAAGACACATCAGCATGTCTTCTATTTGGGTTTGTATTTCCAAAGTCAGAGGTTTCCCACATTTTTTATGAGGTAGTTAAGATATGTGGAATGTATTTGGGTTTGTATATCCATAGTCACATGGACATTTCTCCCAGAAACAGTGTTGGGAATTTCTCGGTTTGATGGATTATGGTTTGGGTTCTATCCTCACCTTTTCGTCTCTAAGACATGGAACCTCAGGTCCCTATTAGGGAAGGTACAATTCACAATTTATTTTCCATGTAAGAAAAGGAGAAGTCTCCTTCCCCTACCAAGATCAATTTTAGGGCAACCATTTTGGCATAAGCCCCTAGATTTTCTTTCAGGAGGTATCCGAATTTCTCCTCCTCTCTTCTTTGGTGCCAAAGGGCAGTAGAGAGATCGACACAGGGACTTTTCTTACCCTTTACCTCACCCGATGGGATTTTTTCCCATGGGTATCCATCTTGGTGTATGCCCCTAATCTTCATCCCTTATTACTTCCATTGGATCCTTGTCTAATGAGAAGGTAACAGAGGGAAAGCTAGTCACCTATCCCTCTTCCACAGTCGACATTCCCTCTTCTACTAACAGAGGAGGAAAAATTTGAAAGTGTGAATACCTTTATTGAATATTTGACATCTTCTTGTTTCTCATACCAATAATGAATCACATAATCTTAGAGATTTTTCATGGTCACAACATTTTCACAATTGAAGAAACTATGAGAACTCTGATTCATGTTC
This sequence comes from Viscum album, assembly GCA_963277665.1. Classification (NCBI taxonomy): domain Eukaryota; kingdom Viridiplantae; phylum Streptophyta; class Magnoliopsida; order Santalales; family Viscaceae; genus Viscum; species Viscum album. Next base: position 296,248,640 of record OY728139.1, read on the forward strand.
AAACCAAGATAAACAGGAATCACTTTCAGCGCCTGAGCTCACTGGTCATCATCTTTAGGAATCCAACCCTAATTCCATTAATATGGGCATCCTCCTTAGGGAGAATCCCAAAATTAAACCCTTAAGTCACCAAGGCATCCTTTTCAGGATGTAAGCCCATAATCATTTCTCTCAAAGTACTATAATATCTAATGAGACTAATAGAACTACGTGGGATTTGATTCTCATCTAAATGGGATACGTAGGAAGCCTCCTTGAGGTTAAAACCCAATACCCTAAATCAAACCTGTTCTGGTTGGGCCATATTCCCAACATGGTCTAATACTACTTGGAAATACATATTCATTCCAAAGTTCATTTGGTTTTTTTAGTATAAGTCCCACACTATGTTTTGTCTAAGAACCTTCCTCTTAGATGTCCATACGAAATGACATTATACAGTACGGCTACGTCCTTATCACATGACCTTAAAATGTTTGATGTGTCCCATTTAGTGTCACCGAACTATGGGGGTTCTGATTCTTTTTACAAGGATATGTAGGTAGCCCATTTTATGGGCATGATCCAAAATTAATTTAAAACTTCATCTCCCTAGATGAAAATAAATTATAGAGTGCCCCACTGAGGGGATTAAAAACTTGTATCATCACAACGATGATTAAAATAATCTCTAACCAGTATATTAGAGGATACCATTGATTGAAAACAATAAATACATATGGATATTTCCATTAACGAATAACCTTGAATGCATACTGATGATTCTAAATTTTATACATGTTAATAAGGGATTTTAAATTCAAAGGGAAACTTATGTTATGCTTGGTGAATTAATAAGGATTCATAAAAGTATCTTAAATTCACAAAGAGAGTCCCGGAGTAGACAATAGTCCCTCCCAAAAGGGTGTGATGAGTACAACCTCCCATTCTCTCGACCAATGCACGTTATAAAGTATTGTAAAGTTCAAACATAACGAACACATGCCTTTGGAATGCAGGTCCCCTTTGGGTAAATAACTATTGGAAGTTTCTGGTTCCATAAATAAATCCAATAGAAACCTCCTAGAAACATTGATTCTAAATACTAGAACACACGTTTCAAGGAACTAAGAAACAATAATGGTGAACCCAACATGAATCCTTCACCAAGTTAATAATGTTACCCACCTGTTAGGCCCCTATCAATTGTTAAAGAAAGGTCAGAAAATGAATAAATTATAGATGTATCCATCTACAAAGATGTTACTTTAATGGAGTTTGTTGTTGTTTCATGTGTTTCTCAGAATTCCTTTCACTCCAAAATGGATTTCTTCAGGACAACATCTGTAAACTTCCCAAACACTACTAAAGATGGATCCCCATCCACGAGAAGAAATCACCACCAACCCAACATCTTCAACACTGGGTCTCTAATGTGCTGGTAAAGGAATATCTCCAGCACAGTACAATCCCAACTTTGGAAGCTACACAGTAAGCCCTCTATGTCAATAAAAATCCTCGATCATCTGGCCAACGACGACCAACAATCAAGAATCAGATAGTCCCAACCACTATCTTCAACCATTTTGGGTCCTTATCCTTGAAAGGCAACAATTAATCCCTCCTATACTATAGAGAGGTGGATCAAGAGGTCACTGAAGGCCTTAATTCAAAAATGAAGAAGTCCTTCCTAAGGACTCCCAACATAAATCACTTCTAGAATCGCTCGGTAGTGAACCCCCAGCATGATGGGGGTGCTGCCTTTGGATGTTCGGCCCAAGTCTCTCAGACCCGGGAATGCAAGAAAAACTAACAGGGAAAATTTCTAATCAACATGGAGTAGGTTCTTATCTCAACCCCTTATGGAGGATCCCATCAACCTAACTTTATGGAAAATGACGAGCGAGCACATAAACCCGTTCGTCCTAATTTTGTAGCTCAACAAACTCATCTGGAAGCAACCCACCAATCCCAATAGATAAATCCATTGGAGTATTGTGAACAGGCACATACAATTGCTTACAAGTTATCAACCAGTCATCAGGCTTGTCTAACATCATATAAAGATGCCCACCAATCTAATGTTGTGGCACCTTCTAAACAGAAACATACCCCTGTTTACAATCCCAAATTCTGTCAGCATTATCATCTATCAGTATTGAAGTAATTATTTCAACCATACTTGAAAAGAAATAGATACCAGAAACATACACCTGCCAATGTTCATCATGTCTTCCAAGATTCTCATTTGGTAGTACCCGAATAAGTCAGCCGGAAAGATCTGATGAAAAATTTGGTGTAGAACCAAATCACTGCACCCATGCTTGATTACTGTTAATACCCATTGACTGGAAAAAGAGAATAGGGGAAAGAACATACAGGTAATCCAGATAGGGAATGGATTTATATTACCATTCTGGTCGCTTAATTCACCAAACATATCTTATCAATGGTGAAGGGGAACACACAAATCCCTACACATATTCTAGAAGCCTTCCAGGATATTATAACAACCAATTCAGTTGTACCAAGGAAACATACACATAAACCTATCCACACGCAGAGGATGAAACATTGGAATTCCATCCCAAAGAAGATACATAAATCTGTTCCATTCCAGGAGGGTCGTGGGGCATATTCCCCCATATCATACAGACAACAAGATCGGGAACATACACTCTTTCCAATTGGAGGTAATCATTCCATTCTGGTAACCACTCCAAAGTAAGTACATACACCAGCCCATGATAACCATTATTCCCAACAAGTGTCCCCAACTAAGTATAAGATAACATCTAAGAAGAAATTTCTCCAAGCACTATTATAAAATCAATAGTAAAGCCAAGATTTGGATCCTCTTAATGCTCGAGTTCTTGAAGCCCTTAGACATTTATCTGTTTCAAATCAAGATCCTATCCTCTCAATATCAAATTATGTGATTTGTAGTAGTAATTCTGAAGTTCCTCATCGGACACTTCATCATGAAGGATTTCTTCCAGAAAATTTACACAACCTAGAGTGTCTATCTTTGGGTGAGATATATGAAAACCCTCTGTGTGTCCAGAAGACCAAGGAGAAAGAAGATTTATCCTTTTTTGTAATCCATCATGGTGATCCTCCCCATGATGTCATGCACTGTGAATTTCCTCTCCATAGTAGTATTTCTCATTGTCAATACAATTCTATAATTGACAACGTAGGGACAAGAAATCCCTCCTATCTCGAGGCACTTGAAAACACAAGAGCATTCATGTAGGTTGCCTTGTCATTGATAGGTGAAACACTTTCTTAACCAGAAGAAAACTTAAGGGAACGATAATTCACCAAACCTACCTTGGGTCATTTTTTTTCTAATACAGAGCATTCAAATTGGTCAGATCAAGTGTACAAACCTCTATTGAATGATGATGAAGATGTTTTAAACATGAGGAAATAATTAGCTAAGGGAGAAGTACCAGTCATGTTCTGGCCGTTGGAAAATTCTCATTATAACATTCCAAAATTGATTACAGAATATTGAATTCCTGATATGCACCTCAATTTATGGATGAATCTTCATCATTTGAAAATTAAAATATTACCATATGGCGAATATCAAAATAATGTAAAGGTAACAGAAGGGCTGCAACACCAAATGGACGTGGCATCTCTCTCAGTTTTGCAACATCCAAGGGGTGAAAATATGCCAAGAACTATTAAGCGTGCATGACTCAAAGCTCTAAAGAGGCTACTCTAGTTAATTTATGATTCCCCATATAGTTTTCATATCATAGGATGGGGTGCACAAGGATAATTTCATTTCACTTCACTCCATAATCTGAAAAGTCTTCCAAATGTGGTCTCATGTAATGTTATTGCACATGGTCTTCCACAATCAATATATTATATATCTAATAGAATGCATGCTCAAGAACAGGCCCCAACCATCTCTTATCAGAGTTAGTCCCAAAGAAAATAATTTTTTCAGTTACTTTTACATCAAGCATCTGATAATCTTGAGTAGGCGTCCCTCTTAGAGGATGTCAAGCGTCAGAGAATGAAAATGTCTAAAATAGAAAAGCGATCTTCCGAAATAGGTGATTTGAGTGGTTATCGGATAATTCACCATGCTAATGTCTAAACCAAAATTTGAAAAATCAGAAGAGAAGTTGCATGAATTTCATCCATATCAGTTCAAGAATCACCTCATCTTTCAAGGTTGGGGGCTCATTTAACTCAACCTTCAAAATCATTAAATTTTTTTATATAAAAGGGAATCCCCGAGAGTGGCCTTTTCGAACACTCCACACTTGAGAACCCCTGTCACCATGAAGAATAATGTTTTTCATTAAAAAAACTTCAAAGATTTAAATAAGAAGAACAAAAATAGCCCCAGCCTACATGACTAGGGGTTTTTTCACATCTGCAATCCCCTATTAAACAGAAGTTGGTTTTCTCTTTATTAAGGAAGAAGCCACAAGGAATGTGAACAACTAAATTATCCAAATATTCTCTTTGAGTTAGTGTCCTCCAAAAATTTCTAGGGAATTTATCATATATGAGAACAGAATCTCAAGGATGATACAGAGGGAGACGATCTTACAAAAATACTGATAGAATTCCATCGATGCATTATGCATTAGTGAATTTCATTAATTCCACTACAGAAGATCTTCCAGAAAATGATTTCCGTTCAGGGGAGTCAAAATATGAAGTTCTTGTCCATAATATGGTACACACTAAGGAAAATTAAGAAGGTGTACATACCCAAAATCCGAGGCTTACCCTGAATCTTGGAATGCCTTCAAATAACCAACTCTCACTCCTCTGAAAGGAATATAACAAGGGGAAATTTAAAAGTCAGTTCACATCTCACTTTTCCACTGGATAAGGTCAATATCATTCCCTTAAAGAGATATTTTCACTGCAAGAAATGGAAATTAATGAGTTGAAAAGACTCAATATAGAGTTACTTCAAAGCATCATTTCTCCTAAACGTACTCCCTAGGCAGGTCATAAACTTGCACATCCTGTAGGAGCTCCTCATTAAAGAGGATATGTACTAATTATATATGAATATAATGAATTACCTCCACTAAGTACACAATAAAGACAGGATCATAAACATCCTGATAAGACTATTCTCATGGGTTACCCATGGCAAATATCAGCATCACCCTCAGTGGTTTTGTCGATCGTTGACAAGATGAAGCTCCAGTTTCTATATCTCCACAGGTTCCAACTCATTCAGATGTTCCCCAAATTCTTATGTATACAATTGTGGCACTAACAGCTCAGTTGGAAGCCATGTAAGAATGACATGCACAAGTTCATCTAGAAAAGAGAGATTACCCTGAATGGGTAGACGCAATTCCTCCCCCATCAAATTTTTTGAATACCACATTTTTAATCATTAATGGTTCAAGAGATCCATAAAAATACTTACCACATTTTGTTTCTCATTGTGATCCCATGATGGGAACTTCTCATCAACAAGAAAAGTGAATCTTAGGTTTTTTTTCAGTCATTACAGGGACAAGCTTTTGTCTGGTACACAAGTTTTCAATCTGGATCAATTACTGGATGAGAAGATTTTATTCAGAAATTCCTTCTTCAATTTATCTCAATGCAACAAAATAAGATAATTATATATGTTACCAATTGTAAAAAAAGGGAGAATGAAGGAGTTTTAGATTTAATTATGCGATGGAAAAGATTAAAAAAAATTCCTTAAGTCTATCACTCCGTTAAAAAAAGTTTATGCCAATCTATGTGGAAAATCTATTTGATGAGTTATGTAACACCCAATGATTCCATGGTACGCTTCTCTTTCAATAATGCAATAGCATGCGTTGTACGCAAGTTCGAGATTCTAACACACCGCGACCAATCAAAGTTGCCATTATGAATATTAATACCCACTTTTTGAAATTATATAAATTTTATATTTTAAAATTGACTTCATTTTTGGATTCGGGATATCGAAATTAGTCTATGTTGAATTTTTGGTATTTTTCTGAAAACATCCAATTTTCGATGAATAGTGAAAAATACTTAAAAACAACTTTTTTAATAAAAATAAATTATAGTGATAAATTATAATATCGAGTGGTTTTAAAGTATAATTAGAATATAATTTTACCATTTTATCCAATGGTTGTCATTATAATTAATTTGACTTTGAAATTGGACATAAACAATTGTCAATCTTTTGATTGATATTATTTCTTAAAAACACGCTACTTGTTTTGACAACGGAAATTAATTATTAAAATAATTAATGCAACTTATATGTTTTTAATTTTTTAAAATATATATCATTTTTGAATTCGGAATATCAAATATATCTTAGGGTGAATTTTTGGTATTTTTCTGAAAAACTTCAATTTTTGATGAGTAGTGAAACCACTAAGTGGTAGTTAAAAAACTGATTTTTTGTTTAAATGAAACTTTACCACTTATGTGATTTTATTTTCAAACATCTGACATACATGGTTGTCATAAAGAAGTAAAATGTGGTTCAATGGGATTAAAATTATTTTTTGTTGAATAGTAACTTTCAAGTTTTATTAATCGCGATTAAAGGTAATTAGTGTAATTTAAGGTCAAAATAATGTTATAATAATTTGAAATTACCTTGAGACATGTACTACCCTTATTGGATAAGTCATGGAAGACCAATACAATCCATGGGTCTAATTGGGCACCCCATGGAGCCACTTGGGTAAGAAAATGTCATTAATAACATTTTATTTAAAGTTAAAATAAAAAAATTTCACAAACATGTATTGTTTTACTAAAAACAATTTTTCATTGGGTTATACAAGTCATATTTTTGACTATAAATAGTCACTAGAAATATAAAAAGATTTCCTACATCATGGTATTTGTTTTATAGTATTTATACATTAAATAAATTAAATTTTTTATGACACCATGATGATGCAGAGATTACCTCATTAATTAACGATTTAAATAAAATAAGAAGATAATGTAAAATATAAGACTTACACATGTAAAAAACCTATTGGATGAGTATATTTCTAACCCTTATCACCTTATCATAGAAATATATAATTGTGGGACCTTTAAAATCCTAAATTCATTATATAATAATGTAACATTTCATGACTTTCCTAGAGTGCCCCTCCTCTCCTCTTATAAAAGGCCCCCAGCTCTACCACCTTATTCACACCATCAAAGCCATTTGGCTAGGCCAAAATCTACCCAAATACTCTCCCAACATCCCTATCTTACTCCTAGAAGCCTCACATTGGGAATAAGTCTTCCCAATGAAGCCTTTGGCTCATATCAAAAAGAGTTACCCAATTTTAAGGTAATTTCTTCTCTTATGTTCTTTTGTTTCATTCTGCTTCTCCAACCACTTAAAATATTTTTATTCATTTCTTTTGTAACAAAAACAGTATATTCAATACACTAGGATTATTTTATGATAATTAATTGATTTAAACTTACACATAACTTCATCAAATGGTTAACAAACATACTGTTTCTGTGTGTGGAGAATTACTGCCTCACGAAACGATGATTGTTCAATCTTCTTTTAACACCTCTAATGGTAGCCATTAAGATGTCACTATATTTATATATGATATATATTATGTTTTTTATTTCCTTCTGATTCTTTATTTTACATTTATGGAAAACCTTTATGATTTCCATTATGGGTAAACGCGATAATTTCATTTTAGGAAGTGCGGACTACCGCCCCCTCAAAGTGATTTGAATCGTTAATGCCATAGGTGGGACGTGTAAAGGATGGAGTAAATGATATTATATATGATATTATACTGGAATTATAGTACACCTTTATATAATTATGATCTCATTCTATAAAATACGCAATATAAATGAAAGTAGCGTTCATGCGTACGTACAGCTTACCGTCTCCATGAACGGTGCATTTCATTTCTTACCTTTAAATGTTATGTAATATTACAAATTCATGTATCTACTGGATATATATGATATATATGATATCTAAATCATGAATATAATTATGGTGATAATGGATATTCTACCACATAAAAAAATTGTAATTATAAGAAGTTTATTGTTGACTCCAGTACCAAAGATCGACAAAACGACTGTTATTAACTTAAATGACTAAATAATTTTTGTAACCTAGTAATAAGTGATATAAAAGAGATAATGAACTTGAAAAAGGTTATTAAGAAAGTATATATTAACTCTAGTTTATTATTCAGGAGATTAAAGAACGATCGAGTCAAGTCGGACACGAGGTAAGGGACTTCGTCTCAATCTCCTTTCATTGAGGCATATATTGTTTTATACACAACTTTCCTTTATACGGTGTATAAAACCCTTTGACTTTTATGTTTATTCAAAAAGAATATTTTTATACGAATAATTTTACTAAACGAAAAAAAGGAATGTTTTTTTGTGGTATGTATGCGGCGACAACGACTTCTCCGCCGCCATGACCATTATTTGAGTTTCGGCTTCCTCTACAAGCCATAACTTTTTTTAAATGAAAAATAAATACAGAGTTCTAATTTTCTTTTATTTTCATATTGAAAATGGTTTTGAAAGTATCTTTATTATATCAATGTTTTGTATTGATATCTTGTGATTGAAATGTGGAAATGTTATGTTTCCTTTATGCATGTTTTATGTGATACAATTATGTTATGGTTTATGATATGTTTAAACCCATTCATATGAAAAATGCATTGGAATTAATAAGTGATGGATGGAGCCCGCTATAGCTCCTCGATGCATCGGTAGGTCTCATGAGACAAAATAATGTCTGGGCATGAGGCCTTGACAAAATCTTATTTGTAGTCTTGGCACGAGGCCTTGGCTACATGGTTATGATATTCTGGAATTATGTATTCCATCATTATGAAAGTGGTTATTGATATTACATGTGATTATTTGACTAGTAGAATATCAATTTGAATAAGTAAATGGAATTATTTCATTTCATTTTTCCATATTATGCTGAATTTAAAGATTAAAAGGCTTCTGTTTCAGTTATACATTGCCTTAAATGTTTATTTTTATTTATGAAAGTTCCCGCTATATTGTTATCCTTACTGATCATCCAAGCTCACCCCTTTCAATGTTTTAATTTTTCGAGGATGTGAAGAAGTATTTTATGAATGACCTGCAGGGATAGTGTGAAGGGGGTATGAGTTTCGACTATTGAGACTATGTTATTGTAGTTTTTCACTTTATGATGTAATGTAACATTTATGAATGTATCTATTGTTTCCAAGGCTACAAAACTAATCGGTCTTTCGAGACATGATCTTTTGTTATCATGTCAATGTTACGTAATAATGCACCGACTCTGGGTAACTGGGGTCAGGGTGTTACAGTTGGTATCAGAGGCAGTTTAGTACTAACCTTGGAGTCTAGATTTAGATAAGCTCTAATTAGAGCACATAACCCTAAGATATACGTTGAGGAATAGTATAGAATAACTTCCTAGAATTTTGGTATTATAGAGATTTTGTGAGTTTTCCGAGCAATACATCTATGTCTGGATACGAGCAGGTAGAGGCGGATCTGGCACAGATGTACCTAGGGGTAAAACCCAAAAACACCGCTTTGAGCTAGACTTGAACGAGAAATGGTGCATGACAACAGGCCTTGCTGCATTCTTGGTTACGACACTCCCAGGGGATATGCTTAGGATAATTCTCATTTTCTTTACAAACCATTATGAAGGGTTTATAAGTATATACTTCCTCAAAGAAAACATTTTTATGATTATGGATTATATCCATAAATTGTTCAATTTATGTTAGGTGTTTTTCAAGTTTTTATTATGTTTTTTGATTCATAAACTAATCTAGTTTATGAAATTGTTTAGAAATGGTGCCTAGTGGAAGGAATGGAAACCGTATCAATGCACGCACTCCATGTAGGGATTTCCCTCCTTCTCAAGATAATTATAGTGGAGCTAGTAATACAACTAGTGCTGATCAGATTATCACCATACTGGGACAACTCACTCAGGTTATGAATAATAACCTTACTCGTATAGAGAACCCTGATCCGCAACATAGAGGATCAATGTTAGAACTCTTCATGAGGTAACAACCACCAACATTAAATGGGAGTAAAAATCCCTTAGTAACTGAGCAATGGATAAATTCCTTAGAAAAAATATTCCATGCCTTGGGGAGTAGTGAAGGGGAAAAGGTTATCATGGCAGTTTACTGCCTCACTGGAGATGCTGATCAATGGTGGTCATTGATTCAAAACACAAAAGAAGATGTTGAAGTGTCAAATATGGAATGGAGGGAGTTCAAAGAGATTTTCTTAGAAAAATACTTTCCTCGTGACCATCGAGGAGATATGGAAAGGAAATTTTTGAGTCTAAGACAAAAGGAGGATGAGAATGTCGCGAAGTATGAGGCCAACATTACAAGGTTAGCGAGGCATGATGCAGAATATATACGTAACCCCAGAAGTAAGATTGATTGTTTCTTTGATGGTTTAAAACCATTTCTCCATTGAGCTTTAGTATCACAATCTTTCTCAACATACGAAGATATAGTCTTCGGTTCTATCAAGACAGAAAAAGAATTCTCTAAATCTTATGACAATAAAGTAAAGCAAGAGAAGAAGAGAACGGTGGAACAAGAGACACATAAAGGGAAAAAGGGAAAGAAGTATTTTCCATTATGCCATAATTGTGGGAAGAATCACCTTGGTACTTTCCAAAAAGGAATGGGAGTTTGTTATAAATGTAGAGAAAAAGGGCACCGGGCTAGTGATTGCAAGGGAAAGATAGAGGTTGTCAATGATGAATGCTAAAATTATAGAGAAATGGGGAATTATGCAAATTAATTCCCTAAGCACCAAGGAAAGTTATCTCAGAAAAGTCCAAGGGAGAAAGGCCAATCATATGTTGTTACTATAGTTGAAGTGGAATAATTATTGTTTTTGTGTTTTTGGACTCAATAACGATATTATGGTTATAATAATAATGTGATATATATAAGGATTGTACTACAGTACTTGGTGTTTTCATTAAGGTTTTAATATGATGAAGGTAATCATATTTTTAGTATGTGACAATAAGAGAAGCTTTACTTTGTTTGGGGAATCTGATGAGTTGATTTTGGATTTTAGAGACCTTTTAGAGAAAGTCTGGACAGAGGTATTTTGGATAACTATAAAGGTTGGAATGGATTAAGTTTAACATTGTATAGTATTGTTTAAGGTTAAAATATTTCTGAAGATTGTTTTTGGAATGTTATACTACTATAGTTTTAGGAAAAGGACAACCCGTCAGTCGGGGGATAACCTGTCGCGTTTGACAAAGCTGTAGGAATCGGACCCACAATCATAGTACGACAGGCCTTTATTAACTACCAATAGCCTATAGGAAGTCCCTGGTTATTACAAAATAGTTTCCCTAATCTAAATGGTATGTGTTAATATTTTGAATCTTGTACGATTAGGATAAATATAATATTTTTGAGTTCTATTATTTTTTTGAGTGAAAGATGAGTTTGTGGTAGAAATTAGTTGAATGTTGAAACTCTACATGTCAAGAATATATATATACCTATCTATTATAATATGAATAGGTTAATTCATAAACATTAGGAACAGTATATTAAAACAAAAATGTGTTTTGTTGAACTGATGATATTTTAAATGAACATAGATTGAAGGTTTTGAGGCCCTCAATTTTACACTTGTTTGTGATTGATGAACTCACTCACTCCCTACAAATATTTAAGTTTTTACTCCAATTATATGTCTTTAATTTCCACCAATGTTCTCCTAATCTGGATCATAATTTAGTGGTGACTTTTTTTCATTTCCCTTTCCCTCTTATTAAGGATAAATTTTATTAACCTTATTTCTGATGTGGGTTTTCCACAATGGTATTTTCTATTTTCAACCTTTTATTATTGAAGAAAATTTTCAAATTGTGAGGATTCAATTTATTTACGGAGGGGATAATGTAACACCCCAAGCTTCCACAGTATGCTTCTCTTTCAATAATGCAATAGCTTGCATTGTACGCAAGTTCGAGATTCTAACACACTGTGACCAATCAAAGTAGCCGTTATGAATAGTAATACCCACCTTTTGAAATTATATAAATTTTATATTTCAAAATGGACTTCATTTTTGGATTTGAGATATCGAAATTAGCTTATCTTGAATTTTTGGTATTTTTCTGAGAACATCCAATTTTCGATGAATAGTGAAAAATACTTTAAAAAAACTTTTTAATAAAAATAATTTATAATGATAAATTATAATATTGAGTGTTTTTAAAGTATAATTAGAATATAATTTTACCATTTTATCCAATTTTTTTCATTTGAATTAATTTTACTTTGAAATTGGACATAAATAATTGTAAATCTTTTGATTGATATTGTTTCTTAAAAACACACTATTTCTTTTGACAACAGAAATTAATTATTAAATTAATTAATGAAACATATATGTTTTTAATTTTGTAAAATAGACATCATTTTTGAATTTGGAATATCAAATATAGATTAGGGTGAATATTTGGTATTTTTCTGAAAAACTTCAATTTTTGATGAATAGTGAAACCACTAAGTGGTAGTTAAAAAACTGATTTTTCATTTAAATGAAACTTTACCACTTCTGTGATTTGATTTTTAAAAATCCAATATACATGGTTTTAATTAATAAGTAAAATTTGGTTCAATGGGATTAAAATAATTTTTGGTGAATAGTAACTTTTAAGTTTTATTAATCGCGATTAAAGGTAATTAGTGTAATTTAAGGTAAAAATAATGTTATAGTAATATTAAATTACCTTGACACATGTCCTACCCTTATTGGATGAGTCGTGTCCGACCAAGACAATCCATGGGTCAACTTGGGGACCCCATGGATCCAGTTGGGTAAGAGAATGACATTAATAACATTTTATTTAAAGTTAAAATAAAACTTTCACAAACATGTATTTTTTTACTAAAAAAAATTACATGTGGTTATACAAGTCATGTTTTTGACTATAAAGAGTAATTCGAAAGCTAAAAATATTTCCTACATCATGGTATTTTTTTATAATTTTTAGACATTAAATAAATTAAATTTTTTATGACACCATGATGATGCAGTGATTACCTCATTAATTAACAATTTAAATAAAATGAAAAGATAATGTAAAATCAAATACATACACTTGTCAAAAACCTATTGGATGAGTAGATTTTGAACCCTTATCACCTTATACTCGAAATATATAATTGTGGGATCTTTAAAATCCGAAACTCATTATATAATAATGTAACATTTCATGACTTTCCAAGAGTGCCCCTCCTCTCCTCTTATAAAAGGCCCCCACCTCTACCACCTTATTCACACCATAAAATCCATTTGGCTCGGAAAAACTCTGCCCAATAACTCTCTCAACTTCCCTCTCTTACTCCTAGAAGCCTAAATTTGGGAAGAAGTCTTCCCAAAGAAGCCTTTGGCTCAAATCAAAAAGAGTTACCCGATTTTAAGGTAGTGTCTTCTCTTATGTTCTTTTGTTTTATTTTGCTTCTCCAACCCCTTAAAATCTTTTTATTCCTTTCTTTTGTAACATATCCATTATCTTTAATATACTAGGATGTTTTTATGATATGGATTTGATTTACACTTACACATAACTTCATCTAATGGTTAAAGAACATACTGTTTATGTGGGTGGCGAATTACTGCCTCACGAAACGATGATTGTTCAATATTCTTTTAACACCTCTCGTGGTGGCCATTAAGATGTCAGTATATTTATATATGATATATATTATGTTTTTTATTTCCTTATGCTTCTGTATTTTTCATTTATGTCACACCTTTATGATTTCCATTATGGGTAAATGCGATAATTTAATTTTAGGAAGTGCGGACTACCGCCCCCTCAAAGTGATTTGAATCGTTAATGCCATATGTGGGACGTGTACAGGATTGAGTGAATGATATTATATATGACATTATACTAGAATTATAATAAAACTTTATATCATTATGATATCATTCCATTAAATACGAAATTGAAATGAAAGTAGCGTTCATGCGTACGTACGACTTATAATCTCCATGAACGGTGCATTTCATTTCTTACCTATGAATGTTATGTAATATTATAAATGAACATATCTACTGGATATATATGATATATATGATATCTACATCATGAATATAATTCTGTATATAATGAATATTCTACCACATAAACAACTTTTAATTATAAGAAGTTTATTGTTGACTCAAGTACCAAAGATCGACAAAACGGCCGTTATTAACTTAAATGACTACATAATTTTCATAACATGGTAATAAGTGATATAAAAGGGATAATGAACTTGAAAAATGTTATTAAGAAAGTAGATATTAACTCTAGTTTATTATTCATGAGATTAAAGAATGATCGAGTCAAGTCAGACACGAGGTAAGGGACTTCGTCTCAATCTCCTTTCATTGAGGCATATATTGTTTTATTCACAGCTTTCTTTTATATGGTGTATAAAACCCTTTGACTTTTACATTTATTAAAAATGAATATTTTTATATGAAGAATTTTATTAAATGACAAAAGGGAATGTTTTTTGTCATACGTATGCAGTGACAACGACTTCTCCGCCACCGTGACAATTATTTGAGTTTCGACTTCCTCTTCAAGCTATAACATTATTTAAATGAAAAATAAATACAATGATTTAATTTTCACTTATTTTGGTATAGAAAATGGTTTTGAAAGTGTTTTTATTATATCAATGTGTTTTATTGATATCTTGTGATTGAAATGTGTAAATTTTATGTTTCCTTTATGCATGTTTTATGTGATACGATTATGTTATGGTTTATGATATTTTTAAAAATGTTCATATGAGGAATGAATTGGACTTAATAAGTGACAGGTAGAGCCCGCTATAGCTTCCTAATGCATCGGTAGGTCTCATGAGACAAACTAGTGTCTTGGCACGAGGCCTTGACAAAATCATATTTGGTGTCCTGTCACGAGGCCTTGGCTACGTGGTTATGATGGTATGGCATTATGCATTCCATCATTATGAAAGTGGTTATTGATATTTCATGTGATTATTCGACTAGTAGAATATCCATGTGAATAAGTAAATGGCATTATCTCATTTCGTTTTTCCATATTATGCTGAAGATCAAGTTTAAAAGGATTTTGTTTCAGTTATACATTGCGTTAAATGTTTGTGTTTATTTTTGAAATTTTCTGCAATATTGTTATCCTTACTGAGCATCTGATCTCACCCCTTTCAATGTTTTAATTTTTCCAAGATGTGAATAAGTATTTTATGAATGACCTGCAGGGATAGTCTGAAGGGGATATGATTTTGGACTATGGAGACTATGTTATTGTAGTGTTTCACTTTATGATGTAATGTAACATTTATGAATGTATCTAGTGTTTCCAAGGCTACTAAACTAATCGGCCTTTCGAGACTTGATCTTTTCTGATCATTCCAATGTTACGTAATAAGGCACTAACTCTGGGTAACTGGGGTCGGGGCATTACAACTTATGCACATCATTGATCCATGAGAAGTACATAGGAGGCTTTTGAGACCTTACTTCCATTTCTCAAAAAATAGAATATTATATTATAGAAACTAAGGCTTAAACTCATGTAATTCCATCAGCTCTAGAAAGGAGGATTGGAAAGGTAGAAGTTGCTACAGTTACAGTCAACCAGGCACCTGTACCTGCTTATACTTCATGAACTTCGGCATACCGAAGGGCTTCGCCTCATGAGAATCAGTAGCAATGACCGCCTTGTCAAGATTATAAAAGAGATTAAATGTGGAAATAGTTTGAGGAATTAAAGAACAAAGGTTGTTTTTTATTGGAATGAACAGATTCCTGGTTACTTTTTCTCAGCTTTGGAAAACAATTGGGTTCAGTTGACAAGGACGAAGAATCCAAATAAAGGAGATGAAGATCTTCTGTATTATTTTATCTTTCTCTAGATGGTAGGGTATCCCATCGAGAAGTGTTTTGCTTTCAAGGACCTACTACAAAATATGGTAAAATCTTGACATGTGAAACTGGAAAATTCATCAGCTCAAGTAGCATGTTTTTCCACTACTGATCCAGAGGGAGAAAGTGAATGGCATGAAGTCAAAATTAAAAATGTGCAGAAATATGATGACTGGATGATCAATAAAATGATCAATCGAACACATTCCATTTTACGAACATAGTTTAAACAACCAATTTTTTCTTCCTCCACAACTTCCATAGTAAAACCACCATCATCGAAATGTTGTTCCTCAAAGAAGTGAAGTGATCATAAAGACAAAGAGAAGTCAGAAGAAGATGAGCTCACATTAAGGCCAAATTTGTCCTCAACCCTAGAATATTTCATTCCATCTGTTTCAAAAGCCCAGGCACCACCCGCCAAACAGCACAACCAGAATTGACCTGTCGAGAAGAATCTTTGTTAGGTGAAGAACTGATCTTTGGTTCTGTCAACATTATCCACTTAACAGATCCTTATACTGATGGTGATTCTGATTATAATGAGTAAGAATTTTTTGTAACTAATTATGGAACTAGAGGAAGAGGCCAAGGTAGAGGATACATGTGAAGGTGTGGAAATTATAGAAACCAACACTTTAACACTACCCGTACTCGAACCATATATATGGAAGAAAATTGCGGAAGAGCCCTTTAGTAGACTCAACAAGAACAAGGAGTTTCTTCCATGAAAGATATGTTCTATTCTGACGCAATTATTTTGGAGGACCGATTAGAAGTCACACTTTTTTATTCTCATCAATTTAATAGACCTAGTTGGTCTAATCTATGAGAGAAATTAGTATTTATAGGTTTTTCTCTGACACAGAATATGGCTACATTAGAAGCATCAATTTCTGAAGCACCTACAAAACCGCATCTCCACGATGGGAAACGTAGACCTTTAGACTAAAATTATGATTTGATGAAACAATTGCACCATGTACCATCCAAGTTATCAATTATGGATGCTTTGGATCTGTCAAAAGATCTTCGAGAGGCACTCATTGAGGCTGTGTCAATTCTTCTAGAGTTTGAAACCGAAGTTGTTGCTACTGAGGTTTACCATATAGAGAATGATCCTATAGAATGTCATGCATTAATATCTTTTATATATGAAGAGGATGATGTTGTTGTACATGGACATATCATACCCTTGTATTTTTTTGGAAAGATCAATGACATAGACATCTGATGAGCCTTCCTTGATAATGGCTCAGGAGTCAACCTCATCCATGTTCGTACACATCATCGATTGGGCCTAACTGAATCTGATTTATCTCCATCCACTTTAATGTTGCAAGGATATGAAAAGAATGAGAAAGAACCTCTGGAAAAGATTACACTCAGAACCCAGTTTGGAAATATTATGTCTAATTCAGATTTCATTATTATTTTTCAGGACACAGCCATCAATATGATTATTGGAAGGCCTTGGTTGCATCAACATGTGGTCATACCTTTGTCATACAACCAATTTCTTAAGTACAACTTCAATGGTCAAATTATGACATTATATGGTGACAAGGATCCATTAAAAACATTTGAATATCAATACATTGAGGTAGATTTTTATCACACAAAAGGAACAAAGTCCATGCCAAAAGAAATAACTAGGGTAAATTTTTCGAATGGATTAGAAAATATTCCAGAAAATACCTAAATACATTTGAGTACATATTATGTGTTACCTATTAATCAAATTGAAAAGGTAATCCAAAATCAAGGAACTGGTCCAATAACTTCCATAATGTCAATTACTACAATTGAGTCTGACAACTTGGGAGAAGCAATTGATCCACCAAGCAGTGAGTGAATTTTAAATAGAGATGTCTTCATTTCATCCACTGAACTACAACAAGCCTCTACTTAGTCAAGAAGAGAAGAAACGATTTTAGAAATGCTAGAGAAAGACAAAGATGTTGATTTTCAATCAATCAACTCAACTTTATTTACCTGGGAAGACACTTCACCATTAGTAGGGTCGATTTTGTGGCCTCTTATTCGGGATGTTCAAATAATGACTCCTCCTTTAACTTTGGGTGTTTTACATGTCACATATTATGAAAGTGGAAATAGAAGAGTTAACAGGTAATGAAGAAGAATAGGATTCTCATGGATTCTCCTTCGGCATTTGAGGAAAGTGTCTCCACCACTGTGGATGAGCTAATAGAAATAAATCTGGGTACAAAAGAAGATCCAAACCCAACTCTAATTAGTGCGACCATGAATTTGGAAGAAAAAGAGGTTTATACTACATTTTTAAAGCAACAATGATATTTATTTTCTTGGAATTATAAAGAAATTCTAGGTCTTAATCCTGATGTATCCACCCATCATTTGGGTTTTCTAGAAGAACATTGCATATTCAAGCAATAAGCAAGAAGAACACACCCAACTCATGCCTCTAAAATTGAAGCTGAAGTTGATAAGATTATAAAGGATAACTTTGTCAGGTAAGTTCAATATTCTAAAAGGTTGTTCAACATTGCCCCAGAGAAAAAGAAGAATGGAAAAATTGGATATTTCATTGTTTTTGGAGATCTTAACAAGAATTATCCTAAAGATGATTTTCCAGTTCTGATTATAGAGATTTTAATTGATGAAATGGATGGATATGAATATATTTCATTCTTGGATGGATAATATAGGTATAAAAAAGTCTGTATGGCCCCATAGGATGAAGAATATACAACATTCATATCCCCTCAAGGTGTATTTTTCTATCAGGTAATGCCCTTTCGCTTAATTAATGTAGGTGCAACATACTAACGTGTCATGAACCATATCTTCAAACCCTTCTTAGGGAACTTTTTTGAGTGTTATTTGGATGATTTAGTGGTTAAATCCACACAACGTACCGATCACTTGGCTGATTTGGATACTATATTCCATAAACATTAGCAACATAGTTTGAAGATGAACCCCTTGATATGTGCTTTCGGGGTAACCTCAGGTATGTTTCTGGGCTTCATTTTATGTCGTCATGGTAACAAAGTTGATCCTGAGAAAACAAATCAATACTTGGTATGTCACATCCTCTAAATTTGAATGAATTAAGAGGACTACAAGGTCACTTGGCCAACAATTGGAAATTTATCGCCAATTTGGTAGGCAAGTGTTTGTCCTTCACCATATTTATGAAGAAGGGCCTATAAATGGATTGAAGTCTACCAAGAATCCTTTTATACCATCTAGAAATATCTCTTGAGTCCACCGGTATTAACGCCGCCTGTTGATGGAAGACCACTTATTCTCTATGTGATGGATTTTGAGCGATCATTAGGTGCCTTACTTTCCAAAAAGAACAATACTGGGAATGAAAATAGTCTTTACTATCTTAGTCAAACTATTCTTGATACAGAAACTCGAAACTCAAGTATTTAAAAGTTCTGCATAGAATTAATCTTTGTAGTTCAAAAATTGAGGCATTACCTACAACATCATGAGGTCTAATTGATATCTCGCAATAACCCGCTCAAATTTATCCTCATTCTTCCTATGCTTACACAGAATCTGGCATGGTGGGAGATTATTTTGTAATAGTTTGATATCCAATTTGTGTCTCAGAAGGTACTAAAAGGATGAGCTCTTGATGACTTCCTTGATGAGCATCCATCTGTAGAAGATACATCATTAAATACTGAGCTTCCTGATGAAGAAGTCTTCTCAATTCAGGATAATTCTAAAACATGGGAAATGTACATTGATGGTGCTTCCAGAAGTTCAATAGAGAAGAGAATGGAAAACCCTAGTCTCAAAAATGATGGGTTAGAAATTTTCCTTATTTCCCTAGAAAATAAAATGTTTCCTTATTCATTCCTGTTGTGAGAAGGTGGTACCAACAATGAGGCAGAATATCAAGCTCTCATTGCAAGTTTGGAATTGGACCGTCATGTTCAAAAGAATCACTTAAAATTTAAAGGTGATTTAGAATTGGTAATAAAACAAATCAATGGGAAATATTCTATCAGGAAGAAGAGAAAATCCCTCTGTGTGATTACTCCAGAAGGTTAATGGTTGAATTTCCCTCAGAGACAATATTGTATTATGTCCCACGATCACAAAACGCCCAAAAATATGCACTAGCTAATGCAACTACAGTATTGGACGATCCAAATCAAGATGAGGTAGTCATTAGCATAGCCCATTGTCGTGTGGTTTGATCTTTTGTTCAAACTAGACTGGAGGAAATTAAAAAAATTATCCCTATTTCTGAACTGTATGGTCATTCCACAGGATGGAGAACATCCACTATAGAATATCTTCTAAATAGGGTACTTCTACTGAATAGGGCTGAAAAATAATTGATATAGTGACAAGAAGACAATCTTACACGTTAAAATAGTCCAAACCACAAAAAAAGATCATTTATAAACGATGATTTGATGGAATTCTCTTCAGATGTATTGATGGAGAAGAGATTGAAACTGTCATCAAAGAAGTATATTCGGGAGCTCGTGGTACCCACCAGTCTAGGAATAGACTCTCTGATCACATCCAATGGATTGGATACTTTTGTCCTTCAATGATGCAATATTGCATATATTTCACTAAAAATTGTCATCCCTGCAAAATGCATTACGAATTCATTCATCAACCCATAGAGTTGCTACATACAGCTAAATACTACTGGTGATTTTCTATATGGGAAAAGGATGTAGTAGGGCCTTATCCTCCAGCTACAGATAAGCAGTTTAAGTATATCCTTACAGCTGCTGACTTATTTTCGAAGTGGGCTGACGCAATACCTCTTAAAGAAGTCGGAGCCAAAAGCATTGTTAGTTTTTTCAAAACTAATATTGTCACCAGATTTGGTGTCCCTCATACTATTTTAATGGAAAATGGCACCGATTTTTGTTCGATTTAGTAAAGAAGTTATATCAAGAGCATAATATCAAATCCAACCATTCGTCTTGCTATCATGCAGTGAATAATGGATAGATTTTTGCCTTCAACAAGACCATATCAAATATACTCCATAAGATGGTGGAAAAAGATGAGAAATCATGGCCTGACAAACTTTTGAATTCTTTATGGGCTTATCAGACAACTACACGTACAAACACCCAAGCAACTCCTTATTCATTAGTATATGTAATAGAATCAGTTTTGCCAATTGAAATGCAATTTCCTTCACTCATAGTTTCAATATGTGATCAGTTGTCTAAAGATGAGAGGTATCAGAAATGGTTCAATGAACTGAAATTATTAGACAAGAAAATATTTCATAATTTTCATCATTTAGATGTTTATCATAACAAAATATTGTAAGCTTTTTACAAGAATGTTTGACACTTTTCATTTCTTCAAGGAGAATTGGAATTGGTCTTTAGGACTCTAATGATACCAGGGAAGAAACCTGCAAAGCTTGAGCCAAAGTGGGGAGGACCTTATTCTATAGATAAGGTCAATTCAAATAGAGCTTATGACTTAATCTCAATGGATGGAGAGATTATTACAACTCCAACCAATGTGATATTTTCAAAGAAATACATTGTTTAGTTAAACAAATCATCCCCACTGTAAGACATAAAACTGCACAGTACAACATCCGCACTACAAGACTTAAAACTATTGAGTACATCGTCCCCACAACAAGACATAAAACCCTATAGTAGAATGTCCTCACTGCATGACTTAAAACTGCATAGTACAACATCCTCCATGCAAGACATAAAACTGCATAGTACAATGTCCTTGCTGCAAGACTAAAAACTGCACATCCCCCATGTCCTAGTTGCAAGACATTAAACTAAATAACAACGATAAGTGTCCATTCTGTATGATGTTAAAATACATTTCGTCTTCTTCCTTGTCGCGTGACGTTAAACATCATGATATAATTTATACAACTGATGTTTTCTCTATTCGGTGTTATAAGATTCCATAAGCAAACACCATTGACATCATTGCTACTCCTTAGTGGCACATGCGTCCCTATCTTTCCTATGTCCGAGTCAGATATGAATAGAGACCTTATTTCAAGAACTATGTACGGATAGATTCTCACTTTTAATGAGATACGTAAGGATGCCTAAATCTCTAATTTTGGGACAATCTAGAAACACAAAATATTATTAATTTCTATTCACCTCTTGTGTAACACCACGAGATTTTATGAAAAATATTCTTTTTAATTTCATTAATGTCTTGTGTTATATGCTACACCAAAAGGAGATTTCACAATACACATCTCTGACCTATCTTGAATTACACGTAATCACGACCTTCCATGATAGCGTGTATTGTACGCAACACCAAGTTTCGCTAAACAACGATATGCTATTAAGATATTATTAAAACTAGCCGTTATGAATAGTAATAACCACTTTTTGAAATTTTGTAAATTTTATTTTTCAAAATTGACTTCATTTATGGATTCGGAGTATCGAATTTAGCCTAAGGTCAAATTTTGGTACTTTTCGGATAAATTTCATATTTTGATGAATAGTGAAAATTACTAAATTTTAATTAAAAACAACCTTTTCAATCGAAATAATTAATAGTGATAAATTATTAATTTGAGTGGTTTTAAAGTATATTTAGAGTATATTTTTACAATTTAATACAATGTTGGTCATTGGATGTAATTTCACATTTAAACCAGTTATAAACAAGTGTCAATCTTTTGATAGTTATTATCTCTTAAAAACACGCCTTTTGTTTTGACGAAGGGAATTAATTTTTAAATTAATTAATGCAACTGATATGTTTTGAATTTGGAAAAATAGAAATCATTTTTGTGTTCATAATATCAAATATATCTTAGGCCTAATTTTTCGTATTTTTCTGAAAACTTTCAATTTTTGATGAATAGTGAAACCACTAAGTGGTAGTTAAAAAAATGAATTTTTCATAAAACTTAATTTTACCGCTTCTGTGAGTGGAATTTCGAAAATCTGAGAGACACGGTTAATATCAAGGACTAAAATGTGGTTCAATGAGATAAAATAATTTTTGGTGAATAGTAACTTTTTACTTTTTTACCACGGTTAAAAGTAAAATAGGGTAACTAAGGGTAAATATGATATTACTATTACCCTAACACATGTCCTAATTCTATTGGATAAGTGTAATTCGACCAAAAACAACCTTATGAATATAATATGACCATTTAGGTCCACTTGGATTAGATTATGACATTTAATATTATTTTATTTAATGAATAGTTAAAATAGTTAAAATCAAAGTTTAATAACTAAAATATTTTTAATATGGGGTTATACATAATATAAATTCGACTATAAATATTCATTGGAAAGCTAAAGATATTTACTACATAATTATATTTTATTTATATTTTTTAGACTTTAAATAAATTAATTTTTTATGACACAACGATGATGCAGTAATTACCCTTTTAAAGAAATGTTAACATAATTGATGTTATAAATGCTCAAATAAATGTAATTTGAGACTTTTTATGAATTCCACTAATTTTATAGGTTACTATGATATATTAGTGTTTATTTAATCAACTTGGTTCGAACATATAATTCTGTTATGACTGTCACAAAAATCATATATCAAATAGTGTCAAAATTGACACAAAATAGTTTTTAAATCAAATATTATATTATTAATTGTTATTTTATTCCTAAAAATCTAAGGTTCGGCCAAATGACTTATACAAGGATATATATATTAATAATAAACAACTTGGGGTTCTTTTGGCATGTTATAGTAAGTGTATTAACCATATAGTTTAAGAAAACAAAAAGTCACAGTAAAAGTTAAATTATTTAACTTAGAGTTAAATCTAATTGATAAGTTTAAAATAATAACCTAAACTTGTCTAAATCTTATTGGTTGATAGGATTTCGACCCATCCCCACTTTACCTTCGAAATAAGACCCTTTGGAACCATTATAAACTGATTTTGACTTTAATATAAAATAATATTTTGAGGTATTCCTAAGGTGCCCCTCTCCTCCCTTATAAAAGGACACCTCCTCCCCCTCCTCCTCACACCAATTTGAGCACTCAAGCTCGGAAAACCCCTGCCGAAATCCCTTCTCCAATTCCCTATAATAATCCTAGAGGTCATGGTCTTCTTCAAAGACCAATCTTAGTTCCCTAAGTGGAGGATTCAAAGAGGCGTTTCAAAGAAGAGGTAATATCCATTACCGATCTTTTCAATTTCTTTCTTCTTCAACTTCTTCTTCTTTAGTTGTTTCAAGACAAAGTAATAACATCAGTATTACTTACATACTTATATGTTATTATAAATATGAAACAACCCTAATTCACCTTCTATCCATCCTACGGAAAAATGAAATCACCGCGCGTGCGTACGTACGGAATACCGTCTCCACGCCGTGGTGTAATCGATTTTCCACCACCACCTTAATAGTATGGGTATAATGGTGTAATGAGTAACTATATATTATTATTATAAAGTGATATTTATACTGAAATAGTCTACATACACTTCAACACAATTCCATGACCATGGGAACGATATCATCGCTCGTGCGTACGTACGGACTACCGTCTCCACGACGCGATGAGATTCATTCTCAATGATTAACCATTCATGAATGATTATAAAGTATATATAATAAGTACTAATGAAATATATGACATAATAATGATAGTGGATTTATGTATATTTATATGTATGTCATCTACTTAATTCCATTCAATTCAATATGGAAACGAAAACAGCGTTCATGCGTACGTACGGACTACCGTCTCCATGAACGGTGTATTTCATTCCATTTACTGATTTATTATATATATGTATATTATGAATATATATATATATATAAATCATGTTTTATATTCTGGAATTAAGTAATCATGATCTAAGTAATCATATGAATAATTACAAGTCAAAACACGGACGACAAATGAAACAATTTTACCCAAAACGCTCTTTAACATGGAATTTACAAAAGAACGGGTAATATAAAGTCCTAAGTGAAGAATATATGATATCATAACAATGAATATTATTCTTTAATAAGTCAATGACATTATTTAAATCATTATACAGGATGTTCGGACACTTACGAATCCAATCGGACCTAAGGTAAGGGAAATATCACAATCTCACTTTTATCCGAGATTGTTTTTACTTTGGTAATTACTGGGGTGTATTTTATCATCCACATCTATGTTTCCTCAATATGTAATGTTATTTCCATCCACCTACAATTTTTTAAATCCAATTTTACCCTTTGGTGAGTTTTTAGTAAAAGATATGAAAGGAATCTTTTGTCGTTTTTCTTACGAGGTACTTTTTGACTTTTTCGACAAAAGTACGAAGAATGTTTTTTTAACTTAAACGGAACGAACGGATTTTTTACGGTTTTATAAAGCCTTATTTTCATGAAGATTCCTCCAAAATCATTCATGACTATTTTCAATAAAATCTATTTCTTTTAAAATTTCATGATGTTTTGTGAAAAGAAATTGATTTTGAAGAAGAAAGGATATTTTCCTCAAGAATTCATTTCAAGTGTTTTATCAAAATTATTTTCCATATAAGATAATAAAGGGTTCTGTTTCTATCCATATTTTTACATTGATTTGACTATGTTGTGATGGAATTATGTTTATGAATTCCTTTATCTTATATGAATGGTTTTATGATGTCATGTTGTTTAAGAATCCCATTTTTATTACATGGGTTATGCAATGATGTATGATTTATAATTTTGGGGCACACATAAGAATGGTATAATTATGAGATGGGTGGGACCTATATCTCCCTCCAATTCATTGGGTAAAGATTTTATATCTCATGATATAGACATGGCTGGAATGGTAGGTTATACCGGTTCAGTGAAACAGGACTGAAACGAGGGTCACTCGATTCAGAAATGGACTTTGTCCACTAAGATAGTCTTGGAAATGAGTCTTGACTAACAAGAAATGATTCTCTATGATTATGTGTGTATGCCACAAAGTTTCATGTTTTAAGTTATGATTATTGTGATTACATTTCACTGACATGATTTATCCCATGTTATGAAATTATGATCTCTTTTGCAGGTTAAGATTTCCAAATGTTATGTGCTTGTGTATACGATGTGATTGATATTTCTTTTGTCTACCCTTACTGAGCATTTGAGATCACCCTTTTATGTTTAATTTTCCCCAGGATATAAATAAAGGTTTTAGGTAAAAACAAAAAAGAGGAAGATCTTTATGGGAGATGTTGAAGATCTTTCACCACGATTAGAAGATTACGTTCCGAGTTTCCAAAGACACTAAACTATTACGATCCTTGTGTGTGTGTTTTTTGTTATGTACTAAGTATTCCGCAAATGTAATGTAATGTCAATGTACGTCAAGCTTCGGGTCTCTACAGTTGGTATCAGAGGAAAGGTTTAGTCAACCTTTGGAAACTAGGATGCGAGAACTTTAGTGAGATTCCTAGAGATATTTCTAAGGTATGTTTAGGGATGTCTCTAAGGTTAAGTATACGTATAGGTTATAGTCCTAGAATTGCGCTAACGATCTTAGAATTTAACCTAATATGTTAGATATTGAGGGTACTCCCCCTTTATTATGTTTTTTTCCCTAGCATGATTTTTGCCTCTCACACTATTCTTTTTGGGTTTTAGACAATGGATGGAACCCGAAGGAACCGTATTGATCAATGCAATGGACAATGCAATGATTTCCCTCCTGAACAATCAAATGTTATGGGAGATGGAGTGCAAAATCTTATTGCTATACTTACACAAGCTATGAATCATTATGGACTTCCAAATGATCAGAGAAGTGAACAATATTATATTGAGTCCTTCATGAGGCAACGTCCACCTTCTTTTTATGGGTCTTCCGATCCAATTATTGCTGAACAATGGATCAGTACCACTGAAAAGATATTTTCAGTTCTTCAATGTTCTGAACATGATAAAGTCATCTTAGCAGTATATCGTTTGGAAGGTGAAGCTGATCAATGGTGGAATCTTATCAAGAATACGAGGCCAAGAGATGAAATTGAGTCCATGGAATGGGACGAGTTCAAGAACTTGTTTTTCAGTAAGTACTTTCCTCGTATTCTTCGAACAAAGATGGAAAAGGAGTTTCTTGAGCTGAAGCAGAAGGATGATGAATCTGTTGGTATATACGAAGCGAATTTTACAAGACTTTCAAGGTATACATCTGGCATTATCATCCAACCTGAAAGTAAAGTTGATCGATTTTTCAGTGGCTTAAAACCAAGTCTTAGAAGGTCATTAGCTATAAGAGACTTCAGTAGCTATGAAGAAATTGTGCATTGTGATATCAAGGTAGAAATGGAAGTTGGTGTTACTTATCCATCATATAGTTTTGACAAGAAACGAAAGATGGAGTTCAAGGAGAAATCTCAAAATAATGGTGAAAAGAATATGAATGTTTCCTTATGCACAAAGTGTGGAAAGAAGCATGGTGGAGATTGTCTTAAAGGGACTAGAAAATGTTTTAAGTGTGTAAAAGAAGGTCATAGAGAAGTTGAGTGTCGAAGTAATGGAAAAAGGTTTTCTAATGATGTGAATAAAGCAAACTCTACAGAGAACGCACCACCAACACTTCAATGCTTCAAGTGCAAGGAAATGGGGCATTATGCTAATAAATACCCTAATCCAAGGGTTAGTGATCATCAACATGAGCAACCACTTAATGCAAAGGACAAAGGGAAGTCACATGCGATCACTATTAGCGATGTTGAATATGAAAACGATGTGGTGGAATGATTAAGTGTTTATGTAATGGGATTCCAAAATAATGTTGTATATAGTATTGTGGAATATTGGAATATTTATGTTTTGGTCTATTGTGGTTTTCAATAATTTTATGGTACCAGTAACCATGAAAAGTGATTGAGACATTTTTGGTAAATAGATGATATGAGCATAATGAAGGTATAAGAAGATAATGAGATGTTTGATTGTATTCATGAGCTCATGATTGATATAAGGACTAAGTGATATCATGGTTTGAGTATATAGAATTTTGAGGATTTTGGTATATGGAAAGTGTAAACTTTTAACTGCATTAATGTTTTCACTAAGGTTCAATGGGTATTCATTCTTCAAGAGAATACATTATTAAGGCCTTTGAATGTTTGGAATGTGACCAACAAGACATATCTTATGATATATGGGGATCAATGATGGTATTAAATCACTGGTAATCATTTTCACTGTATTATGAGAGTGGACTGCAGTATTATGGATAAGCCTAAAGATTGGAATGGATTATGTTGGACATAAGTTAGTATTGTTTAAGGATAGAAGTTTTTTCGATATTATTGATGGGATGTTATAGAAATATAGTTTTAGAAAAAGGACAACCTGCAGGATGGGCGACAACCCATCGCTTCGGACAAGGCTGTGGGAATCGAACCCACAACCGAAGTGTGACTGGCCTTTATCGCCTACCACTGGCCTACAGGAAGTCCCTGGTTAGTAGAAACTAGTTTTATTTTATTAAGCGGTATGATATATGAATTATAAGTCCATTTTAGGAACCATATATTATTAATCTCACTATAGGATGACTTATGTATATTAAATAACTTTTGCTAACCTTTTGTTTGAGACAGATGGAATGACCCGTCATTCTATCACATGATCTGCTAACACATCACGAATGACAAATTCAACATCATTTCTTTAAGAGATGAAGTTGAAATTGTTGAAGGCACGAACAATGGTGAGATTGTACCAAAATAAAGTAAGTATTTATTCTAATTCAAATTCTTCAACTTTAGGGAAACGATCTTGAAAACCAAAAATGTTGTCCTGGTGCTCTTATATCTGATTAATCGGATGGTACCTTAGATCGTCAAAAATTTATGTCTTTGTGATTGCTAGCTTTTCTATAGCCATGTTCTCTACCACTCTCCATCAGAACATGATGGTTAGATTTCTCTTCCATATCCATATTTTCACCTATGTGGAAACCCAGTGATTAGTTTATTTGGGTAACCGTTACGTTTCATACTTTAGTTTTTAAAGATTGGTTTTGGTATTCCTTTTTACGATGTGGGTTTCTATTAAAGAAACTTTTTAATAGTAAACCATTTATAACCCCGACGAATTTCGAGGGCAAAATTCATTTTAAGGGGGGTAGAATGTAACACCCCAAGATTTTATGAAAAATATTCTTTTTAATTTCATTAATGTCTTGTGTTATATGCTACACCAAAAGGAGCTTTCAAAACACACATCTCTGACCTGTCTTGAATTACACGCAATCACGACCTTCCACGATAGCATGTATTGTACGCAACAGCAAGTTTCTCTAAACAACGATATGCTATTAAGATATTATTAAAACTAGCCGTTATGAATAGTAATAACCACTTTTTGAAATTTTGTAAATTTTATTTTTCAAAATGGACTTCATTTATGGATTCTGAGTAACAAATTTAGCCTAAGGTGAAATTTTGGTACTTTTCGGATAACTTTCATATTTTGATGAATAGTGAAAATTACTAAATTTTATTTAAAAACAACTTTTTCAATCGAAATAATTAATAGTGATAAATTATTAATTTGAGTGGTTTTAAAGTATATTTAGAATATATTTTTACAATTTAATACAATGTTGGTCGTTGGATGTAATTTCACATTTAAACCAGTTATAAACAAGTGTCAATCTTTTGATAGTTATTATCTCTTAAAAACAGGCCTTTTGTTTTGACGACGGGAATTAATTTTTAAATTAATTAATGCAACTAATATGTTTTGAATTTGGTAAAATAGAAATCATTTTTGAGTTCATAATATCAAATATAGCTTAGGCCTAATTTTTGGTATTTTTCTGAAAACTTTCAATTTTTGATGAATAGTGAAACCACTAAGTGGTAGTTAAAAAAAATGAATTTTTCATAAAACGTAATTTTACCGCTTCTGTGAGTGTAACTTCAAAAATCCGAGAGACACAGTTAATATCAAGGACTAAAATGTGGTTCAATGAGATGAAAATAATTTTTGTTGAATAGTAACTTTTTTCTTTTTTTACTACGGTTAAAAGTAAATAGGGTAACTAAAGGTAAATATGATATTACTATTACCCTAACACATGTCCTAATTCAATTGGATAAGTGTAATTCGACCCAAAACAACCTTATTAACATAATATTACCATTTAGGTCCACTTGGATTAGATTATGACATTTAATATTATTTTATTTAATGAATAGTTAAAATAGTTAAAATCAAAGTTTAATAACTAAAATATTTTTAATATGGGGTTATACATAATATAAATTAGACTATAAATATTCATTAGAAAGATAAAAAGATTTCCTACATAATGATATTTTATTTATAATTTTTAGACTTTAAATAAATTAATTTATTTATGACACAACGATGATGAAGTAATTACCCTTTTAAGGAAAGGTTAACATAATTGATGTTATAAATGCTCAAATAAATGTAATTTAAGACTTTTTATGAATTACACTAATTTTATAGGTTACTATGATATATTAGTGTTGATTTAATCAACTTGGTTCGAACATATAATTCGGTTATGACTTTCACAAAAATCATATATCAAATAGTGTCAAAATTGACACAAAATAGTTTTTAAATCAAATATTATATTATTAATTGTTATTTTATTCTTAAAAAACTACGGTTCTACCAAATCACTTATACAAGGATATATATATTAATAATAAACAACTTGGGGTTCGTTTGGCATGTTATAGTAAGTGTATTAACCATATACTGTAAGAAAACAAAAAGTCACGGTAAAAGTTAAATTATTTAACTTAGAGTTAAATCTAATTGATAAGGTTAAAATAATAACCTAAACTTGTCTAAATCTTATTGGTTGATAGGATTTCGACCCATCCCCACTTTACCTTCTAAATAAGACCCTTTGGAACCATTATAAACCGATTTTGACTTTAATATAATATAATATTTTGAGGTATTCCTAAGGTGCCCCTCTCCTCCCTTATAAAAGGACACCTCCTCCCCCTCCTCCTCACACCAATTTGAGCACTCAAGCCGGCCAACACCTGCCTAAATCCCTTCTCCACTTCCCTATAATCATCCTAGAGTTCCTGGTCTTCTTCAA
The DNA here is from genome assembly GCA_963277665.1 of Viscum album. Classification (NCBI taxonomy): domain Eukaryota; kingdom Viridiplantae; phylum Streptophyta; class Magnoliopsida; order Santalales; family Viscaceae; genus Viscum; species Viscum album. The sequence goes on from OY728139.1 coordinate 296,279,672, forward strand.
AGACCAATCTTAGTTCCCTAAGTAGAGGATTCAAAGAGGTGTTTCAAAGAAGAGGTAATATCCATTACCGATCTTTTCAATTTCTTTATTCTTCAACTTCTTCTTCTTTAGTTGTTTCAGGACAAAGTAATAACATAAGTATTACTTACATACTGATATGTAATTATAAATATGAAACAACCCCAATTCACCTTCTATCCATCCTACGTAAAAATGAAATCACCGCGTGTGCGTACGTACGGAATACCGTCTCCACGCCGTGGTGTAATCTATTTTCCTCCACCACCTTAATAGGATGGGTATAATGGTGTAATGAGTAACTATATATGATCATTATAAAGTGATATTGATACTGAAATAGTCTACATACACTTCAACACAATTCCACGACCATGGGAACGATATCATCGCTCGTGCGTACGTACGGACTACCGTCTCCACGACGCGATGAGATTCATTCTCAATGATTAACCATTCATGAATGATTATAAAGTATATATAATAAGTACTAATGAAATATATTACATAATAATGATACTTGATTTATGTATATTTATATGTATGTCATCTACTTAATTCCATTCAATTCAATATGGAAACGAAAACAGCGTTCATGCATACGTACGGACTACCGTCTCCATGAACGGTGTATTTCATTCCATTTACTGATTTATTATATATATGTATATTCTGAATATATATATATAAATCATGTTTTATATTCTGGAATTAAGTAATAATGATCCAAGTAATCATATGAATAATTACAAGTCAAAACACGGACGACAAATGAAACAATTTTACCCAAAACGCTCTTTAACATGGAATTTACAAAAGAACGGGTAATATAAAGTCATAACTGAACCATATATGATATAATAACAATGAATATGATTATTTAATAAGTCAATGACATTATTTAAATCATTATACAGGATGTTCAGACACTTATGAAGCAAATCGGACCTAAGGTAAGGGAAATATCACAATCTCACTTTTATCCGAGATTGTTTTTACTTTGGTAATTACTAGGGTGTATTTTATCATCCACATCTGTGTTTCCTCAATATGTAATGTTATTTCCATCCACATACAATTTTTTAAATCCAATTTTACCCTTTGGTGAGTTTTTAGTAAAAGATATGAAAGGAATCTTTCGTCGTTTTTCGTACGAGGTACTTTCTGACTTTTTCGACAAAAGTACGAAGAATGTTTTTTTAACTTAAACGGCACGAACGGATTTTTACGGTTTTATAAAGCCTTTTTTTCATGAAGCTTCCTCCAAAATATTTCATGACTATTTTCAATAAAATGTCTTTCTTTTAAAATTGCATGATGTTTTGTGAAAAGAAATTGATTTTGAAGAAGAAAGGATATTTTCCTCAAGAATTACTTTCAAGTGTTTTATCAAAATTATTTTCCATATAAGATAATAAAGGGTTCTGTTTATATACATATTTTTACATTGATTTGACTATGTTGTGATGGAATTATGTTTATGAATTCCTTTACCTTATATGAATGGTTTTATGATGTCATGTTGTTTAAGAATCCCATTTTTATTACATGGGTTATGCAATGATGTATGATTTATAATTTTGTGGCACACATAAGAATGGTATCATTATGAGATGGGTGGGACCTATGTCTCCCTCCAATGAATTGGGTAAAGATTTTATATCTCATGAGATAGACACGGCTGGAATGGTAGGTTATACCGGTTCAGTGAAACAGGACTGAAACGAGGGTCACTTGATTCAGAAATGGACTTTGTCCACTAAGATAGTCTTGGCAATGAGTCTTGACTAACAAGAAATGATTCTATATGATTATGTGTGTATGACACAAAGTTTCATGTTTTAAGTTATGATTATTGTGATTACATTTCACTGCCATGATTTATCCCATGTTATGAAATTATGATATCTTTTGCAGGTTAAGATTTCCAAAAGTTATGTGCTTGTGTATACAATGTGATTGATATTTCTTTTGTTTACCCTTACTGAGCATTTGAGCTCACCCTTTTATGTTTACTTTTCCCCAGGATATAAAGAAAGGTTTTAGGTAAAAAAAAAGAGGAAGATCTTTATGGGAGATTTTGAAGATCTTTCACCACGATTAGAAGATTACGTTCCGAGTTTCCAAAGACACTAAACTATTACGATCCTTGTGTGTGTGTTTTTTGTTATGTACTGAGTATTCCGCAAATGTAATGTAATGTCAATGTACGTCAAGCTTCGGGTCTCTACATCTTGTATATGAATCAAATTTATATAGAGTGTTTCCTTAAGAAATATGATTTGGTCCTTATACCATTTTATCACTTAAGATATACCATTCTCTCAGAACATGTCCAAATCCCCCATTATTAATGTCAAACTCGATTGACGTGAGAAATGATTGTTTCATGATCTACGTATGGCTTGATTCTCATTTTCAATGAGATATGTGGAGAAGCCTAGATCTCCAATATTGGGCCCAACTATGATAAATAACCCCTTATTCATTGTATATGAATCAAAACTGCATAAGGAATGTTTTAAGAACTATGTATGACTTGATTCTTTCCCCAGTAAAACACATAGTGACATTTGGGATTTATCCCTTAATCCAGTTACAATATTTCTTTCTTTTCACATTGGTTCATCTTCGTCCTTACCACATGAAGTTAAACTTCATGGAAGTCTAACACCCCTATTCTTCATTTATTTTACCTTTCCATTGTAAAATAAAAACTTATCGCTCCTTGTTTCTCACACCAAGCATAATTCACATGGTCTTAGTAATTGAGTAAAAGGATTATTTTTATAAATAAGGTGTCTTAATTTCTTATGGTTTTGTTAATGTCCTCACTTAATGATTTAAAACTATATAGTATAATGTCCTCATTCCATGACATAAAACTACATGTCTCAATATTAATTCATAGGAAACAAATAAAGTCTCCATTTTACATATGAGACAGATCTATGTAAAGGATGTTAAACTCACAAAAATATTTATTAAAATATTTCTCATGTGCATTGAGAAAAATCCCCTTCTATATTTCACACTCCTAATATTTAATATTTCCAGATCCTCATAATCTTTCTTAGGGTTTCTGGTGACAGAGTTTCTAATATTTAAGAATTATTTTTCTTGACTATGTAGTACATGCCCTTAGGTGGCCTGGCATTAGTTTCCTACATAATTGGCTTGTCATCCAAAAGATGCCACTATTTGGCTATGCAGTATATTCCCTAGTTGGCCATGCATAACACATCCCCCATAAAGGGTTTTTTCAAATAATGGTATCTTCATTCCTGATTATAGTATCTTTGTTCCCTTCAAACGTTGATGAAAATATGAAAGAATAGGTATTTTAAAACAATCACACATGTATACTTCTCCCATTATATTTATCTTGATCTGAAAGTCTCAAGACCATAGTTTACACATTTCCCTCACTATGTTTTCAATACAAAATGAAATAACTTTGGAATAACTTGGCCACATATCACATATTGTTTCCATTTATATTCCTAGATTTATGACCTAAAACAACAAACATCATAAATTTTATGTTTGGGTTAGACCTTCGTAAAATACATATTCCTCCAATTATTTGGAAAACCTGGTTGGAATTGTCCATTCCATACTCTAGTACCTTTATCTATAAACCAAACTATGTTCTTTGGAAAGTCTGAATCCCCATAACCCTTTTTTGGATTTTAGAAATAGAATGTCAGATTTTTGAGATCTCGTTTTCCTGATTATGCAGCACGCGCACTTAGGTGGCCTTTTATAAGTTAACTACATAATAGTTTTGTTAGTAAAAAGATTCCACCATTCGGCTATGTAGTATATTCCCCAGTTGGACCTACATAATACAGCCCCCATAACGGTTTTGTCAAGTAATGGTAACTTCATTCATTGAAAAAAGACATCCTGTAAAGCCTTTAGTTCCTTTTTTATATCATTCTTTATATTAAGAAATTCCCAAATCATAGTTTACCATTTTTCCCTTCCATACCTGAATATGATAGTATGCTTCCAAACACATTATCAAGAAATTGGGAGAGTCTCATAACTTTGGTCAAGGCTAATGACCTTAAATTAAAGCCACACAATGTCCACATTGCATGACTTAAAACCGCACATTACCAATGTTTTCACTGCATGACTTAAAAATGCACAGTACCAATGTCCTCACTTCATGACTAAAAACTGAACAATATGATATCATAAATTCACCTTTATGATAAATTTTAATGATTCCTCATAAAGAAAATTTTTGTAGAGATGTTTTTTCTATTCATGACATTTGTCAGTATAAATCACCCTTTCATTCTTAAAATTCTTTTCCTTGGAAAAACCAAACACCATGGTATCGAGTCACCCAAATCTTATTTTCCCTTATTTATCAGCATCAAAATGATAAATTCATAAAGAACCCTTTTTCCTAATTATGCAGTATGTGCCCTTAGGTGGCCTTTCATAAGTTGCCTACATAATAGGACTGTCATCCAAAAGATGTCACTATTTGACTATGCAGTATATGCCCTAGTTGGCCCTGCATAATATAACCCCTATAATGGGTTTTCAAAATAATGGTAACTTCATTCTTGGAAGAAACTCTCCTTAAATTGATACAGATTTAAAATTTGGTGACCACAAAAATCATGGATCAAGATTCCCCTTGGAAATATTTAATGAATAATTAAAGAAATTATTGACCATAGAGTCTTGTTTGGGATCTGATTTCAAAATTTATGGTCAAATAAATTTGACCTTAAATAATGTCCCTTTATAGTCCAACATGTATGACTCTAAAATGCCAAGATATGTGGTGCTCACCAGATTGAGAACCTGTGAAGGGCACTCTAAAAAAAGTCGAGTCCCAGCTCACTAAACATACTTTTTTTGTTTTTTAGGTTATATTGATCAATAAAAAGTCAAAAAAACAAAAAATTTGTATGGTTTTCCACATGACCATAGTAACAGTCAAACTATGCTCACTAAACCCCACGACTTTGAAAAAAACATGAGCATCCTTCCAAACATGATGTAGCTCCAAATCATACCAAATGATGTTGGAATGCAGCAAAGTGCCCTATATTTACCTTAGAGTAGGATTCTTTTCATTATGAACAAATCAAATTACAAGGGGGATTTTTTTGACACCATGAAATGTGTTTCATGCACTTCTTTGCAAAATTTCCTCAACCAGGATTGAAAAGTTCATGGTGTGACTTTTCATTTTTCATGGGGGTGAGTGATGGTAGTGAAGGCATCGGCCCAAAGGGCCGGGACAGCAGCCCGATGCTGATCCCATGTAGGGGTGCGGGGGATGTCCCCCATAGTATAGAGAAATTATTTGGCTAAGTCCCTAAAGTGGCACCCAAGGTCCCTGCACATAAATACTTGTTCACCATCATGTTGGAGCTGATTGAAGTAATAATTTTTGCGATGTCCTCAAGGTGTCTTGCTAGTCTAGCCAAATCAACGGCATGGCGCAAGTATACTTGGGTTCCACCCATCCGACACGCAGCCACTTGTGCGCCACAAAATGTCTCCCAACCTACTTGCATGACCAAACTCATTTCACCCAAGGTCATGTTTTTGCCTATAAATAGACCATATGGGGCCTCATTTGTATGGACGAATTTCCTTGAAGCCCAATTGCTACTCTGGTCGCCCCAGTACTTCACCCTAGTCTTCTAAAACGTTCAAGGTATTTCTTCAACCCATTGAGTGGAGGACTTTTGGGAGGATCATTGGACTTAAGTCATTTTAGTGTTTGAAAACCATAACACTTTTGCGCCTAAAGTGCCCAACCTCCCCAAATCTGAAATACTTTCACACCGCCCATTCCTCCCAAAGGAACATCAATGCCCCAATTCTGGGATCACCTATGTATAATCTTGAAGTCTTGAGCACGGTCCTGACCAAGTATTAACATATAGGTTATTCGTCGCTTAAGTGAACATCAGGTCACCCAAGTGTACTTGCACACCCATACTTTCACACCCTTACCTTCTTGGGTGCCCATCTTAGATTAACTTACTATCTTCAGTCTACAAGCCATCAATACATCCTCAAATCCATTCATGGAAAGGCTAATTCATCCTTGTCTCCCTTTTCTGAAAGGGATTATGTTGAGACCTCCACCAAAACCTCCTGACTAATCAATCCTATGGGAAAGACAGATCAATGTGTCTTCTATTTGGGATTGAATTTCTATAGACAGAGGTTACCCACATATGTTTTTTGAGGGAGTTAATATGCATGGAATGTATGTGGGTTTGTATATCCATAGTCACATTGACCTTTCTATCAAAAATAATGTTGGGATTTTCCCATTTTGGAGGATTGGGGTTTGTATTTTGTCCTCCCCTTTTCGTCTCTAAGACCTGAATCCTCATATCACTGGTAGGGAAGGTACGATTCACACTTTATTTTCCATGCAAGAAAAGGATAAGTCTCCATCCCCTACTAGGATCAATTTTAGGAAAACCATCATGGCCTAAGCCCCTAGATTTTCTTGCAGGAGGTATCATCACTGCTCCTCGTCTCTTCTTCGGTGTGAAAAACCAGAGGAGAGATGGGAACATGGAATTTTGTTACCCTTTCCCTCTCCCGCTGGTCTTATTCACCATGGGTAGCCATCTGGGTGTAAGCCCTTAATCTTCTTCCATTATTCCTTCCATTGGACTCTTGTCTGATGTGAAAGGAATAGATGGAATGCTCATCACCCCACCCTCTTCCACGATTGATGCACCCTCTTCCACTAGCGGAGGAGGAAAACTTTGAAAGTGTGAATGCCTTTGTTGAATCTTTGACATACTTTTGTTTATCACACCGAGCATGAATCGCATGAGCTTAGATATTTTTCATGGTCACACCTTTTAACAATTGAAGAAACTATGAGAACATTGATTCTTGTTCAAATTAGGATACGTAGGAAGCCCTTCCAGGGCCCGAGCTAACTAGTCATCTTCTTTAGAAATCCAACCCTAATTCCATTAATCTAGGAATCCTCTTTAGGGATAATCCCCAAATTAAACCCTTAATTCACCATGACATCCTTTTCAAGAATTAAGCCAAAACTCATTTCCCTCAAAATACTATACTCTCCTATGAGACTAATAAAACTATATGGTATGTGATTCCCATCTATATGTGATATGTAGGAAGCCTCATTGAGGTTCAAACCCAATACCCTAAATCAACCCTATTCTCCTTGGTCCATATTCCAAACTGGGACTAATCCTAGTTGGAAACCCATTGTCTTTCCAAAGTTCATTGGGTTGTTTTAGTATATGTCCCACACCATGTTTTGACTAAGAACCTTTCTCTTAGATGTCCATACCACATAACATTAAACTATATAGGTAGGCCCTTATCACATGACCTTAAAATGTATGATGTTCCCCATTCAGTGGCACCGAACTACGAGGGTTCAGATTACTTTTTCTATGATACATAGGAATCCCATTTTATGGGCATAATCCTAAAATCAAACCAAACCTTTGTCTCCCAGTGTGACAATAAATTCTACAGTGCCCCACTGAGGGTCTTAAAAACTAGTTTCATCGCAATAATGATTAGAATAATCTCTAAGAAGTATATTAGAGGATACCATTGATGGAAAATATTGAATACATACGATTATTTCCATTAATGAAGAACCTTGAATACATACTGATGATTCTAAATTTTACACATGTTTATATGGGATTGTAAAATACAAGGGAAACATATGTTATGCTTGGTGAATTAATAAGGAATCATGAAAATATATTAAATTTATAAAGAGAGTCCTGGAGTAGTCAATAATTCCCACCCAAATGGTGTGATGAGTCTGACCACCCATCCTCTCGACCAATGAACATTCTTAAGTATTGTAAAGTTCAAACATAATGAAAAACTTCCTTTGGATAGCAGTTCCCCTTTGGATAAAGAACTGTTAGATGTTTCTGGTTCCATAAATAAATCCAATGTAAACCACCTGGAAACCATGATCCTTAAAACTAGAACACGTGTTCCAAAGAACTACTAAACATATAACTATATGGGCTCATATCCATTTTATTTTATCCTCTTATTTTTATTATTTAAAAATTTATAAGATTTTGTAGATGATGATGTCACCTTTTGAATTTGTAGGAATTTTTTTTCTACAAATAGCTTATTCAGTCAAATTGGATTATATCATGCATGTTGTTCACCAATGTTATTATTATCTCGTGGTGAGACATTTGAAAATTTATATGTGATACATATTTATATTTAATTTCATCTTATAATGAATTATTAGCAATAGAATTTAGTTGACATGAGTAACTACCCAGATTTACTCTCAAATTTCTATCATTTTTTTGGAGTAATTCCATAAATAAAATGTAGTTCCAGATGTTGTACATTGCTAATTGGAAAAAAGGGAAATAATTAGGTTGTTCATTGAAACCCACCTCATTATGCCTCATGATTTCTAGTAATGTGAATATGTTCTCCTCTAATGAATCAATGTCATTCCTAGGGACTTATTAAAATGGAATGGAATAATATTTTTTCTTCTTATAATTAAAAATCCATCATTATAGTTCATTAATTATATATTGGTAGGGATGATTCTTTTGGTTTATATTCAGATGGACTGCATTTTATTTTATGGGATCAAGAGTTAGATATAGAACTAACATTGAATCGATATTGATGGTCGCAATTTCTACCTCTCCAGATTTCATTCCTTGTGTGGTGGATATCATCAATGATTTGTCTTTTAGACGTTGATGTAAATACTATAACCAAAGGTCCACTCTATAAAATTATTAAAATCCACCAAGATACATCTATTGAGAGAGTGATGTTTACAGACCATCTTATATTCTACTTGTGAGAGTTGTATGTTCTGGAAATTAACCATAAATTTACACTATGTGATGATATCCAAAACCCTATCAATTTAATTATTTTTGTAATTTGAATGGTAACTTATGGCCATCCTTCTCAATGTTGAACATGTATGTTAAATGAACTTCCATAAATGATACCAATAATAGAAAATATATCAAGGGGATTGATTTGAATATGAGACAAAAGGAGGTCCTTCCATGGCCTATGTGAAACATATGAGTGTTGCTACTTCATGCTCATATGGTGTTCTTGGCATAGGGATGCATTGCTATGAAAAATGTATATGGTACTTTATAGGTCTCTAATTCCATTTAATGTAAGTAATTTTATATTCCTTGTGATGGGTAGTGTAGGGGTGAGATCTTTTCATAGAAGATGTATATTTTACTTTGGTCTCACCAACCCTCTTAAGTATTCATTTCTGTCCAATTAGTGGAAAGAGATTAAATATATTTGAAAAAATCACATGGTTTTACATCATGATATGATTTATTAGTTTAAAAATGGAGGATCCTAATATCATTGTCCAATATTCACTTATTATTAATAACAAACCCTAGTAAACCTATGATAACTTTCTTGGTGTAGTGGGGGTTGCTTCCTCAGTGAATGGAATTAAAAATAATTAGTCAGTGGTGGAGTTAGGTAAACCAGTTTATTTGACCCAAGGTTGACTAAATAGATAAAATTATCAATTTTTATTAAAGATATATCATAATTTTAATGTTGGTTAGTCTGGGGAGCCACAATGGACTCAACCTGATATTTACACTAAGTGAGTGTGTTTCCTCTTAATAATTCAACATTAAGTCAAATAAAAATATTTAAATCAATGTGATATCATGTCATATATTATTCTTCAAATGGAGGAAAAATTTATATGGATGGTATGGGGTTTTATTATGCATCTATACTTATCATTTTTCTATTAGATTAATCTCACTGAGTAGAATATAATTAAATGACTGATGAAGCTTCCAAATCATGACCCTACAACTGATATTGAATTATGAAACCATTTTCTCTCAAATCAATTCTATTCAATATTCTAAAAACTACCTCTTAATTGTGTTCATATTTATTATAATTGTACTCTTAATTATAAAAAAGGTTTATATTGATATCAATTATTAATATGAATCATGTGGTTGGAATGATATTAGTATTTTTATCGATGTATTATGGAATTTATCAACTTATGAGGATAACTCAAAGGATATATCGCATCTTCTATTAAATATTCACATGATAGATGTATTATATGACTTGAAACCCCTTTGAGGTTTTAGTTTTCACTCTTTGTAATCATGTTTTGAGGCAATTTAAAATTACTCCTGGATAATGATCCTTAGTTAATCTTCTATAGCTTCTATAGAACATGAAATAAATTTTGGGTTTGAGTCAGGAAGTTCTAGAAATTGGAATCTATGAGTTCATGATTTTGGTGATTTTATTAACCTAAAAATGTATGAATTTATTTGAATAAGGTAAGGTAAAAATACCCCAAATGTTGTGGTAATTGGTAGACCTTTCTCTTCTACAGTCATTGATTCAACATGTCTCATATTTTACCGTTACAGGAGTGGGGGAGGAGGTAAAATTCCCCAATAACTATTGGTAGGCCTTCCCCCGTGTTTATACTAGTTCTCTTACTATATATATCTCAAAAGTTTAGGCACTCAATATATAATTATTTGTGTTTTGTGTGTATTCAAAACACTCTAGAAGAAATGTTATAATGATCAGTTATATTTAAACTTCTATGAAACCCTCTTTTCTAATGATGGGGGAATTATTACCATTTATTACAGTCTGATATAGTTTTTATAAATGAGATAATTCCCATAAATTTTTTATTCTATAAGATTTAGGTATACTTGTATTATATTAGACTGATAAAATAAAATTTCATATCTAGAAAGTGAGACTTTCCCTAAGGAAATTAGGGCTCATGTTGGTCTGATTAATGAATATTACCATCCTAAAAATGTAGTTATGTACAAAGTTCCATATATATAACACTATGTAATGAATATTTATGATAATATGTCTAAAATAATTTGATATACAGTATTTAAACCACAAAAGTAGTATTCTTAGAAATACTCATGATGCTTTTTTGATTGAGGATACCAGGCCATTGAAAGGGAATCTAGATCACTATAGTAAAACTACACATCTAATTCCTTGAGGTGATTATAATATTCCTTATAATTAATGTGATTATAATTAGGGTGATTAAATGAAACTCATAGGATATAATAGAGATGATGTACAAATTACTCTTCTCAGATCTTCAGAATTCCGTATTGAGGAGTGGAAATGGGATAGAACATGAATAATAATATATCTTTAATCATTTTTGTAGAGATTAATTTTTAATATACCTCAAATTAAACGAGACCGTATTAGAAATAATATAACCATAATGGTACTTTACCTATATTAGTATCTATAGGATCATGAAAATTTTGAATAACATAAACTACAATCATGGTTGTAAGATATTCAGGAGGCACTAAGGATGATCATTTCCTTAGTTATCCATTTATTCAGATGAAATACCACTAATCGATGGTTAAATACAAAATGTTGATGAAAAAATATTTTATTATATATTTAGACATCAGAATAAAATTTTCACCATTACAACATGATGATGATTTTCTTACTGAGTAATTGTGTCATTTAGAGAAGGAAATTTAAAAATATCAATGTGGAGAAGACCTATATTATTGTTGTTTTTGGATTTATGTTATGTGGAGGACCTAATTATTGGTCAAATATTTTAGTATATGGAGGAACTATATAAAATACTCACTATGGTGGATGTTTAAGGTTTTTTTATTGAATACCATGGAGGGGGGCTCTGTGATTTTTTATTTGTTTGTTCTGAGATGTGGAGGACCACCAATTTATTTATTTTACACATGAACCCCATGGGGATGAACTCTATGATTACTGATTAATAGTTGATTTATATAGTGAGAACCTATTTGATAGTTGATCATTTATCCATGGGTAGGACCTATAAAAATAGAATCACAGTGGGAATCTCAAAGAATGTTAGATGATGTTCATCGATATAAAGGGTCTTCATAACTGTTATTTTTATTTGTATAAGGAGTAACTTCTCAAAAAGGAAATTGGGTAGGAACTATAGAATTTATTTATTTTATATTACCCTACAGAGGACCTATATGGTTAATTAATTCTTGGTTTCATCAATGTGGATGTCTTCTATGGTTTTAATGTTTTTTCTTATGGAAGACCTCTATGGGTAGTGCACTAGAGGGGACCTCCAGGGTTATTCGATGTATTATAATGGGGATTATTTTAGGTGAACTAAATCTATATGAAAATTATGAATATATCTTAAGGATAAATTCAATATCATATATCTTTAAAGTTAATCCTAATATTAAGTTGGTTCCAACAAATCATAGTTTAATTTGATGTAACATAGCTGTACAAACTCCATCATATTACACTGTCAAATAATTTCTGCATATTTACCTTTAGTTACTCATCCTTGAGAGAATTAGATAATGAATGGAATATTCATTAAATTATTTCAATGAATATTATACCAACATGAAGTGATGTATTTAGATACAGATGGTTTTATTCTCTTATGTGAATAGCATCATAAATTACATTTAATATGTGAATGAGTTTATACCATTCATGTGTATATGGGGAATGTCTTTTTATTAAAAATATTTTAGATGATATGTTCTTCCCAAAAATGTTAATTAAATAAAAATTAAGGCCCTATAACCCATTCATGCATAATGGAATCCTCATGAAACATTCGATGATAATTATTTTCTACTTTTGTGATAATTATCATGCTTAGGCCAATGATATGAAGGAATATTTCATTGTATTTCTGGTTTAATACTGTAGGGGTTTTCTTTATTTCCATGCATGTTTGATTATATTGAGTATAGTTCAAAATATTTTTAGGATTTCTTCCACTGAATTATATCATAAGATATTCCCTTAAACCCCTTTAATGGTATCATAATATTATTCCTCTTTATATTAGTATGATTCCTTCACTATTAATGGAAAATTCATTTCATGAAAGTATTATTTTTTCACACATAACATTACATTATTTGGAAATACAAAATTTGGATATCCACCAGAAATAAAGAAAATATGTTAGCATAATGTAGAGTGTGTTGAATGAAGGATTTAAGTTGTTAATGTAATATGTTTCCAAGCCATGTAAACATAGAGAATCATTAATTTTGTACCTAATATTTCATTTATTGACGATGTAATGTTGAATGTTGGCATAATAATACAAAGTGAAAAATAGAAATATAGATAAATAAATTCATTGAATTCATTTAATAATAAATACTATCCATTACCTATTGAGTCCAATATCTTTTTTTATATTAGTAGTGTTCTCCTTTACTAGTAAACACACTCTACGGGGTTCCACTAAATTTCATTACAACTGCACCACAGACTGACCATTGTCATTATATCAGTCCCCTTTATGGACATCCTTCCTTATGTATCCCTATGCTCTCCTTACCATTGTTGACCCAAAATTTCCATCTATAATGACAAACTACATAAAGGGTTAATGTAATTTCACATGATAGATAAGAAAATATTTTTTGTTTTTTTTTTGTTTTTTTGTTATATTTTTTATTCATTTTAAGTGTTAGTATTTATATATTTTTTCAAGAATAAATAAAATATTACTTTTTCAAAAAGGATTTTACATTAAATAATGTTTTTGTTTAATTATTTAAACTCATATACTAATATTTCATATAAATTTCTTAATGAATTCAAATAATTTATATGATTTTATTTACATGATAATTTTTCCTAGGAGGTAAAACATTATATTATATACTAGGATGGTTTATCAGAGGTTATTAGGGTCAAGAATATTTTAAAATATTCATTTTTGATGCTCCAGTGCTTGTCTGTATCTTGTGGAGATTCAGATCAAGCGTTGGGCCTTTCAATGTGTTGGCTTAGGTGACATGTAGGTTTGACATGGGATGGTTCACTTAAAGTTATCGTGATATATATTTTTTATATATAATGTTGATAGGGTGGGGTTCATAATAGATAGACCTAAAATATTCTATGAGGATTCATTGTATTTGAAATAGATTCTATAAACAGTAGTGTTACTTCAAACATAGTTGGTTCACCTGATGGGGTGTGACCCATCAGGTTCATTTTGGGGTTTTCCAAAGATAAAATGACAGGGATGGTAGATTTTCTACCTATAAATAACATCCGAATATAAAAGGATTCATGAATATTCTTGGTGTCAACTATGAATAAACCCTTTCATGTGTTTCAATGACAAAGTCCATTAATATATTGTTCACCATAAAACCTTACATTGAATATGTTGTTTTTCCAATGGATTTCAAAACTGATTAACTTTATAGGAATTTAGTTGAGGACCTATATATGATTCATTCAAATGCATTTTAAAGTCCATATAAAACTATTAAATTATGAAAGATTTAATGATCCATTTACGAATTGAATTAAGGATCAAGGTGCTCAAATATCCTGTTTTGTGATAAAATAAAAGAGTTTTGTTTCATAAAAACATAGATGATTACTATGTATTAAAAAAAATTTATGAGTATTATAGTGTTTCGAATATTGTTTATGAATGTTATAAAACTCATTAGAAATATGGTCCCAAACCGTAACTCTTTGAATATGTGTTTTGGTAAGTGATTCACATTAAGAGAAGTTGGTGAGTATACCTGTAGGATATGTATAGAGTTATAATAAGATAGATCAAATTGTTTGATTAGTATTAGTTTAGAATCTTACATTAGTAATGTGATCAGGAGTTTTATGTCGGATAACTACATAAAGGTGAATTTACTTATGTTGTATAAAACTTATTTTTAAATAGACAAGATCCTTAAAAATAGTTTGCATGGATTTATAGAACTACCTATCCATATTCCATAGGAGATATCATGTAAGTGTGGCTGTTTAATTGAAATAATGCTTCCAATTCCATTAACCTTAATTTTCAATACCAATTTAATCTAGGTTAAAGTCACTCGATCATTGTGAATACCATTCTTAAGTACTTGGGAATGAATAAATATATATTCATTATTTTTAGAGGAGATAATAATGTTTGGGTATAAGTTTACATTGATTCTAGTTCTAATCTGAGAGAGATGACATGGAATCTCAATATGATTTTTTATTTTGTATAAATTATGGATCTATTAGATCTATTAATCCCAAATAAGAAACCATAGAGTACTCAACCAAAAGGCATAATACGTTAATCTATCAAATGTTTTTAAGGAAACTGTTTGAATTAGTAAGATTATATATAAACATGAGTTGATTCCCAACATCAAAGGTGTAATAAATCTTTATTATACAAATAATGGCGGTATTTATTAGGCTTGGGAACTATATTTTCACCACAGTTCATGACCCATTATTTAATAATACAATATTATATATGATCTAATTAACTAAAGTGATGTTTGGAATAGTTGGGGGCTACATATAAAAGTATATAAGATACATTAATGAAACCATTATCAAAATATATTCATAAGTGTCATGAAATGTATCCCATATTAGTATTCTTAATATATTATTGAAAAAATGCAATAATTTAAAATTTTATTATAATAAATAAAAAATTCATTTATCATTAATGTGTGAAACAACTTACATTATAAGAATATTGTAAAGTTGATATCACATCAATATAATACTTTGATTTATCTCTAATCAATGATCATCATGATGTATCATGAGTTGTGATGATATGTTAATATTTGAATGAATAAAATATTTCAATTTTTATGATTGGTTTTATATGTGAAAATAAGAATTTATTCATGAAAAAATAATTAAATACTTGTAACATAGATTTTTCTGTTAAGTATCTTCCATGTAATTTTATAAAGTAATTGATATATTTAGTTGTTTAATATTATAATATATCATAATTTCTGGAGTTTTGTGTCACATGTATCATAAAAACCTACTTACATTGATATTATTCTTACACAAGTTGTTGTGAATTCAAAAATTATAAGGACCTGGCCTTATAACATTAATAAATCTTGAATTTAGTCAAGAAAACACTTCCTTTTACATTGAGGATATTTTCAAGTTTAGATCATTAGAGAATTAGGACAAAACATTCATGACATTACACATTATTACAGAGTGGATACCACAAAAACAGTTTCCATTTTTTTTAAAATATAAAACATTAAAACATAAAACAAGACTCCTTGACAATTATTCACCATTTAACGTGTCTTCCTTTCTTGTATTACACATCCATTAACCTGTGAAAAATCATTTAAAAACATGGGATGAGCTCAAAATCTCAGTAAGTGATGGAAAAGAAGGAAAAATCACCTTAGTCCATGAATACTCATAATGTATGAAAACATTTTCAAAAGACATGATTTTCACCTGTAAATACTTACATTGTGTAACATGAGATTTACGCAAGATCCACACAAACATGAGAACATAAATATAATAATAGAGGTATCTTGGGAAATTACTTACATAATCTTCTAACCATTCTTGGCTACCTTATAATCTGTAACCCTCACGACTACCTTACTTTGTATAACCATTGCAGTTATACTTGGAGTAACCATACGGACGACCTACAACATACACATAACCAATGCATTGGAGGGAGATATAGGTCCCAAACTTATTCAAAAATAATTCCCAAGAACCAAAACATAATCATACAGCATGAATAATTCCATAAAAAACATTACTTTGGAATTTCGTAAAATCGAATTTAAAAATATGATTTTTAAATAAGAGCCCCTTATAAATATTATACAATTGACGAGAAACATAATAGAGTGGATGGAGTATGTATATATACTGTAAATACACATAATAAAACATAATATAAACAGAACCCATCACACAAACAATTTAAATAGTACATAAATGATGAAGTAGAAGGTTAACCCAAAGAATGGAAATCGGGTTAAAAATTCCCTTACCTTGGGTTTGTCTTAATTCCAACTTGTTTAAACCTCTTGTATAATAGTTAAAATAGTGTTATTAATATTTTAAAGAAACATTTTCATGTTTATAACATCTTATAGGATCATTTAATAACATTTTTTCACCCTTAATTGTTAGTATTTTTTCCCTTGCACTATTTTTGGTTAAATTCTTTACAAGATTTCTATGATTGGTTCATGGTGGACATTCTTGTCGATTGGAAGTGAAACTCCAGAATTGGAATGGAGTAGTATTTTCATATAACCAGTAACATAAATTATTCCATTTATCATTTTGAATTCTTACATGAGGATGATTCATAAGTTAGAACATTAATGATGTTCGTTTAGATCCTTTTAGTGGTTCTTTGATAATCAAAACATTCTTTTGTATTATAAATTTGAACCATGAGTACAAAAGAATTACAGAACCATGGGTGAGTCATAAAAAATATATTTCAACCTGTTTCGACCATATAAATGGTTTGATGACCATACTTTAAATAATTAACGGAAATCGAAATCACATCGTCAATGATGTCGATAATTCGACACAAACGGACAATGTTTGTATTCATTAAATAAAAGGGAGAGGAGAAGAATAATGATGAGTAATTTTTCATAAAAATGATAAGAATCCAGATTATACCTGATTTCTGGAGATTTCATTCCTCTTGGGTAAGGTGATATGAAGAAATAATAAGGAAGGAACTCAAAATAAATGAAAAAGTGAGAAATTTCTTACAAAAAATTGGCAGCTTAACGACTACACAACATGGTTTTAGAAAATATTAAAAATAGAGGGGACAAGGGTAACCCATTCAGAAATGACTAATAATATAGATTAGATCAATAATAAGAATAAAATAATAACATGGTATAGAAACTTGAAAATTATACCACATAAAGGAGAACTTGAATATAAAAAAGAATGAAATTGGGAATTTCCTTACCTTGTAGAGTAACCCTTAGATGTTGATGGTTGGGACCTTGGGTGCTTGAGAAAGCCTTGGTAAGAATACTATGAAGGTAAGGAGGCCAGAGATTCATTGAGTAGGAATTGGGAATGATGTTAATGGAGGAGTGGATTGGTATTTATAGGGAAAGTATGAGAATATTTTAATAATTTTCAAGGGACACCTCATGAGTGGTATTTGAAAAACCATGGGCTTGCCCATGGTATTTTCCCATAGTATAAGCCACATGGGACAAATCACATATTATTTAACTATAAACAAGTCGACCATATTTATGACATCATTATTATATCATTAATGATGTCATTATTACACTGAAACTAAAAACTGTATTTTTTACTATTCACCAAAAATGAATTGTTTCAGAAAAAATCCCAAAATTCACCCTAACCATTTATAGATCTGTAGATTTAATAAATGAAGTCCATTTTTTGAAAATAATTTCATAAATATTATTAATTTAATTTTTAAATAAAATCATACTTAATTCAAAAATTAACAATTCTAATTCTGTAACTACTTCTATATCACAATGAAAAACTAACCTAGATGATATTGTCTTAAAGCCATAATAAAATAAAATAATAATAAAATTTACTATTAATCAGTGTCATATCACCATTAATATAACTATTCATAAGGGTATGTTACTATTCACCAAAAAAACAAGTTGGTTCTAATAGACTCCAAATAACATACTGAACACAAATGCAGATGATAATTTCTTGAAATTCAGAAAATAGAAGTACAAAAGTTATATTTTAAAGGATAATTAAAAATATCTATTTAAAAAAAAGTTCCGTGCATATCTATTTATTTTTAGAAAAACTTGGGGTGTTACATTATCCCTACCTTCTTGAAATTTCATCCTCGAAATTTTATTTACATATTAAACAACTGAGGGTATTTTTCTCTCATAGAATTTTCAGACTCCCATGTTGCTTCTTCAACCATGTGGTTTCTCTAAAAAACCTTTTCCTGGTGAATTACTTTATTCCAAAATACCTATTCTTGTCAATCAAGAATCTAAACTGGTTTCTCTTTATAAGAAAGGTTCTCTTCCAACTGAACTGCTTTTGGTCTCGGGACATGTGATGAATCTGGCACATACTTTATCAACATCGAAACATGAAATACATTGTGTAGAAGAAACAAACTCGGAGGAAAAGCTACATGGTATTCAACTGTTCCAACTTTCGCCAAGATTTAAAAAGGAACGGTGAACTGTGGACTTAGCTTCCCTTTCTTACCAAAACGCATCACACTTTTCGAAGGAGAGATTATAAGGAAAACATGGTCACCTACCTCGAAAGAGAAGTTTTTACTTCTGTTATCTGTATAAATTTTTTGCCTGCTCTGAGCTGTCCTCATGTGCTGCTAGATCATCCTCACTTGCTCAGCCACTTCTTCAAAAAATTTGGGCCCCATCAACTTTCTTTCACTGACTTCAACCCAAAATGCTGGAGTCTGACATCGCTTTCCAAACAAGGCCTCAAAAGGTGCCATCTGAATACTAGAATGAAAACTATTATTATTATAAAACTCAACTAATGAAAGATATTGATCCCAACTTCCCTGATAGTCCATTGAACAAGCTCTAAGCATATCCTCCAAAGTTTGAATCATTCGTTCTGAATGCCCATCTAATTGAGGATGAAACGTTGTACTAAAATTTAACTTTGTGCCCAATGACTTCTGAAGTCCCTTCCAAAAGTTAGAAGTGAACCTGGGATCTCGGTCAGATACAATGGAAAGAGGAACTCTATGTAACCTGACAATCCCTGTGAGGTACAATCAAGAAAGTTGATCCAAATTCATTGTATCTTGAATATAAGGAAAATGTGAAGACTTTGTTAGCCGATCAACAATAACCCAAATCGCATTGTTACCTCGAGAAGTCTATGGTAGTCCCACCACAAAGTCCATAGATACATTCTCCTATTTCCACTCTAGAACTGGAAAAGGCTGAAGCACCCCCTTCGGTAATATCCACTCTGCTTTAACCTATTGACACATCAAACATTTCATGGTAAAATCAGAAATATCTCTTTTCATTCCATCCCACCAATAATACTCCCGAAGGTCTCTGTACATCTTAGTACTGCCAGGATGAACAGAAAATGGAGAACTATGAGCTTCACGCAACAATTATTTCTAAAACTGGGAATCACAAGGCACACACAACCTTTTTCTAAATCTTAAAACACAATCTTTATCAAGATTTAATTCTGGAAACTTACCAATTTTAACAAATTCTACATTATTCTGTATCTCACGGTCTTCCTTTTGTGTTTGCTTAATTCTATCTGACAACGAAGACTGCATTGAAACCTGAAACCAAACAAATGTATTCCCTGCACCAACAACTTCTATTCCAAAATTCATCAAATCATTAATCAAGGGATCATGTTCCAAACATAGCATGGTTAATTATGTATGATTTTTCCGACTTAAGGCATATGCTACTTTGTTTTCTTTTCCATGATGGTAATTGATCATGCAGTCATAATCCATTGTCAGTTATAGCCATCTTCTCTGCCTCATTTTAATTCCTTCTGAGTGAATATATACTTTAGACATTTATGGTTAGTATATATTTGGAATTTGGTTCCATATAGATGATTCCTACATATTTTCAAAGAAAAAACCACAACTACAAATTCCAAATCATGTGTGGGATATTTTAGCTCGTGAGGTTTAAGTTGTCTCGAAGCATAGACATTTACCTGATCATTCTGCATCAAAACACAGCCATGTCTCTTCAATGAAGCATCACTGTATATGACAAACTCACCGTTTCGGGAAGGTAAGGCCAAAACTGGAGCATTCCTCAACCTCGTCTTCAGTTCCAGAAAACAAACATCGCATTCCTCTATCCAAAAAAATTTATCCCCTTTCTGTGTTAACTTAGTCATTGTTCTAGATAACCGTGCAATGTTTTTAACAAATCGTCGGTAATAACTTGATAAGCCCAGAAAACTATGAATCTCTGTAACATTTTTGGGTCTTGGCCATTCATCGAATACTTTTGTTTTGGCCGGATTAGCTTTTATTCCATCCTTATTTACAATGAGCCCAAGAAAATAAATCTGTTGCAACTAAAAATCACACTTTCTGAATTTTCCCTATAGTTTATTTTCTTTTAATGTTTGTAAAACAACCCTTAGATGTTTTTCATTCTCCTCTTTATTTTTAAAAAATACTAGAATTTCATCAATAAATACAACCACAAACTTTTCCAAGAACTCATGAAATTATCTATTCATAAGATTCATGAATACAGCAGGTGGATTAGTTAATCCAAACTGCCTAACAAAAAATGCATAATGCCCATATATAGTACATAAGGCTATTTTTGGGATGTCATCCTTCTTCACCTTCAGTTGATGGTATCTAGATCTCAAGTCAATCTTAGAAAAGTACTGAGCTCCCTGGAGCTGATCAAACAAGTCATCAATATGAGGCAAAGGATACTTTTTTTAACAGTGATGTTATTCAAAGCTCTGTAATCAATGCAAAGTCTCATGGAACCATCTTTCTTTTCAACAAAAAAATAGTTTCTCCCCATGGTGAATTGCTAGGATGAATGAAGCCTTTTTCAAGAAAATCCTGCAACTGATTTTTCAATTCCATAAGTCCTATTAGAGCCAAATGATAAGGGGTTTTTGAAATTGGTTTAGCATCAGGAACTAAGTCTATTGTGAATTAAACTTCTCGATCATATGTGACCCCAAATAACTCATCAGGAAAAACATAAAGGTATTCATTTAGCACTGGAACATCATTCATTTGAATAGTTCCATTGTTTTCAACAATACAAGGAAGACAAATTTCATTTCCATATTTCAATATTTTCTCAGCTTCCTGATATGTTATCAATTGTATGGGTTAATTCTTGTATACAAACTAAAACTATTTCTGAAAAAAAAACTTCTTTAGCTCTACAGTCAATCTTAGCATGATAATCAGAAAGCCAGTCCATCCCCAAAATAACATCAAACTCTACTAAGGGTAAAACAATGAGGTTTGCAGGTAAGGTCTTTCCACAGACCACAATAGAAATATTCTTAAAATTCCTCTTTGCTATAGCATTTCCCCCTGGTGTTTTAAAAACAAGTTTGGGTCTCATTTGTTGAGGTGATATTTCCAATTTACCAGAAAATTTCTCAGAGATGAAGAAATGTGTAGACCATCTATCAAGAAAAACTTTAGAAAAATATATGTGAACAAACAAAGTACCTGATACAACTTTATAGGATGGACCGACATCTACTGACGTAGTCGCAAAGGATCTCACTACACCTTTCTGCTTGTATTTTGGCTTCTTTGCATCATTCAGATCTCTCTTTGGGCAGGAATTTTCATAATGACCCATCTCACCACATTTAAAACATTTTACAGTCTACTTATCAGGATTAGTCTTTGGATCATTTTCATTAAAATCTTTGGCCATATGTCCAAACTTACCACATTTAAAACACTTCCTAGTTTTGTTAAGACATTCCCTAGGTTGTTTCTTTCCACACTTTTCACAAACTGGAAATTGGATTTTCTTACCATCATATTTCTTTGGTTGATTCTCACCCATTGCTTGCCAACTGGACCTATTATTCTCTTTGTTTCCAAAATGCACGTGATCATCAGCATACTCCATATCTACCCTCTCAGTACGTCGAACAAGATTCTCATAACTTTTGAATTCATGAGAGGCCAACGCCCTTTGATACCTTGGATTCAATCCTGAGTAAAAGCAGTTGATTTTGCTATCAAGATCCAGAATATGATTTGGAGCATTCCTCACCATTCGGGTGAATTTTTCTTCATAAACGACCACTGAATCTTTCTCCTTATGTTTCAATTCAAGTAATTTCTTCTCTATTCTAAGTTGCACCACCTTAGGAAAATATTTTTCATGGAAAAGACTTTTAAATTCATCCCACTCTAGGGAATCAAAATCTCCTCCAACCTTGATATTTCTTACCATTTACCACCACTGATTAGCTTCCCTTGCAAAATGATAAATGTAAAGACTTACCTTTTGATTTTCTGGACATCCCATAACATCAAATATCTTTTTAAGGGCTTTGATCTATCCTTCAGCTACTACTAGGTCAGATAATACATTGAATGTAGGTGGATGTTTTCTCATAAAATGTTCCACTATTGTCATGTTCCATTGTGGTACCTCTATTGGTTCTCTTGCATGGATGCACCACCATTTATTTCCTGCGTTGGCTTAGCCATTACTGTCACAAATTTCTCGATTCCAATTCCTACCATTCCAGGCTGTAGTTCCATAAGGATGTCATTCTGTCAGTGCCTCTCCTATTCAGCAACCCTCTTCCTTCTGTATACAACCATTCTTAACAGAAACATCGTAGGTGAAGCAACATGGTAATCTTTAAATGTAATAACAAATTAAACATAGATTGAAAATCATTTATGGAATTCTATTAACATCACCCTAACCCCTAATGTTATCTAAACCATCCTATGATACCAACTATAAGGACATGGCCTTATTACATGCATAAATCTTTAATTTATTCATGAAAACACTTCCTTTTACATTGAGGATCTTTTCATGTTTAGAGCTTTAGATAATGAGGACAAAACATTCATGATATTACACATTATTACAGAGTGAATACTATAAAAGCAGTTTCCATTTTTTTAAAATATACAACATTAAAACATAAAACAAGACTCCTTGACATTTATTAAAAATTTAACATGTATTACTTCATTTTATTACACATCCATTAACCTGTGAAAAATAATCTACAAACTTGGGATGAGCACAATAGCTCAGTAAGGGATGGAAAAGAAGGAAAAATCACATTAGTCCATGAATAATCATAACCTATGAAAACATTTTCAAAAGACATACTTTTCAGCCATAAATACATACTTCATGTAACATGAGATTTACATAAGATCCACACAAACATGATAACATAAATATAATCATAGAGGTATCTTGGGGCATTACGTACATAATCTTGTAACCATTCTTGGCTACCTTATAATCTGTAACCCTCACAGCTACCTTACTATGTGTAACCATCGCAGATACACTTGGAGTAACCATACGGCCGACCTCCAACATACACATACCCAATGCATCGGAGGGAGATATAGGTCCCACCCTTCTTCATAAATCATTCCTAATAACCAAAACATAATCATACAACATGAATAATTCCATAAAACATTACTTTGGAATTTCATAAAACCAAATTTAAAAAGATGATTTTTAAAAAAGCAACCCTTATAAATATCCTGCAATTGAAGAGAGACTTAATAGAGTGGATTGGGTATGTATATATACTGTAAATACACATAATAAAACATAATATAAACCTAACCTATCACACATACAATTTAAATAACACATAAATTATGAAGTAGAAGGTTATCCCAAAGAGTGGAAATCGGGTTAAGAATTCCCTTACCTTGGGTTTGTCTTACTTACAACTTGTTTAAAACTCATGTATAATAGTTAAAATACTGTTATTAATATTTTAAAAAAACATTTTCATGTTTATAACATTTTATATGATCATTTAATAACATATTTTCACCCTTAATTGTTAGTATTTTTCCCCTTGCACTGTTTTTGGTTAAATTCTTTACATGATTTCTATGATTGGTATGGTGGAAATTCTTGTCGATTGGAAGTGAAACTCCAGAATTGTAATGGAGTAGTATTTTCATATAACCAGTAACATAAATTATTCCATTTATAATTTTGAATTCTTACATGAGGATGACTCATAAGTTAGAACATTAATGATGTTTGTTTAGATCCTTTTAGTGGTTCTTTGATAATCAAAACACTATTTTGTCTTATAAATTAGAACCATGAGTAAAAAATAATTCCAGAAACATGGGTGAGTAATAAAACATATATTATAACCTGGTTCAACCATATAAATGGTTTCATGACCAGACTTGAATGAATTAATCTAAATCGAAATCACATCGTCCACGATGTCGATAATTCGACACAAACAGGCAATGTTTTTATTCTTTAAATAAGTGGGAGAGGAGAAGAATAATGATGATTAATTTTGAATAAAAATGATAAAGTACATAGTATACATGATTTCTGGAGATTTCATTCCTCTTGGTTATGGATATATGAAGAAAGAATAAGGAAGGATCTCAAAATAAAAGACAAATTGAGAAATTTCTTAAAAACATTCGGTAGCCTAACGGCCACACAACATGGTTTTAGAAAATATTAAAAATAGAGGGGACAATGGTCACCCATTAATAAATGAATAATAATATATATTAGATCAATAATAAGAATAAAATAATAACATGGTATGGAAACTTGAAAATTATACCACATAAAAGTGAACTTGAATAGAAAAAAGAACGAAATTGGAAATTTCCTTACCTTGTAGAGTAACCCTTAGAACTTGAAGGTTGGGACCTTGGGGGATTGAGGAAACATTGGGAGTAATTATATTAAGGTAAGTATTCAAGATCTTAGTTGAGTAGGAATTGGTAATGAAGTTAATGGAGGAGTGGGTTGGTATTTATTTGGAAAGTAAGGGAATATTTTAATAATTTTCAAGGGACACATCATTAGTGGTATTTGCAAAACCATGGGCTTTACCATGGTATTTTCCAATGGTATAAGCCACTTGGGACACCTCACATCTTATTTAACTATAAATAAGTCGATCATATTTATGACATCATTATTATATCATTGATGATGTCTTTAATACACCGAAACTAAAAACTGTATTTTTTACTATTCACCAAAAAATCAATTGTTTCAGAAAAATTCCCAAAATTCACCCTAACCATTTATCGACATGTAGATTTCAAAAATGAATCCCATTTTTTGAAAATAATTTTCTAAATATTATTAATTTAATTTTTCAATAAAATCATACTTAATTCAAAAATTAACAATTCTAATTCTGTAACTACTTCTATATCACAATGAAAAACTAACCTAGATGCTATTATCTTAAAGCCTTAATAAAATACAATAATAATAAAATTTACTATTCATTAGGTTCATATCACTATTCATATTACTATTCTAAGGGTATGTTACTATTCACCAAAAAACAAGTTGGTTCCAATAGACTATAAATAACATACTGAACACAAATGTAGATGACAGTTTCTTGAAATTCAGAACATAGAAGTAAAAAAGATATGTTTTAAAGGATAATTAAAAATATCTATTTAAAACAAAGTTCCATTCATTTCTATTTATTTTTAGAAAAACTTGGGGTGTTACAAAAATAATGGGGTGGTTACGTATGTTGGTAATTAATTCATCAATTATAGCATAAACAAGATTTGATTTGTGCACATTAATGATGAGTAAATAAATTTTTACCTTGATTGAATTATAATAACAAAGTAATGTCAATTATAAGTTGAGTAACATATAATTTTTTTCATCTGTTCAGATAAGAGACATGTGATTTGTTCATCTATTAGATGAATGACATGTGATGTATTCATCAACATGGTTAGCATATTTTAGAGAATCATGAAAAGATTATATGAGTCCTAGTATACTGACATTGATCAATGTCTAGTGGGCACTCAATGTAATAGATATATGGATTATATAATTATTAATATTTTATATATTATACATATTTTATTTTATATTATTTTATAGAGATATGAATTTGTTTTAAGGAGATCACACCAGGCCCCTTAGTATCATTAAAGGAAAAAATTCTTTTATAGATACTACTCTTTTCTTATAAATATAAAATAGGGTTTTCATATTTTTTCATGTATAATATGGCTCATAGGGTCACATAGTTAGGAATTTGGATAGTTATATTTTCTGGGACAAATGTTTTGCTCTAAAATGATGATATCATGATACACCATATTTAGAAGAATTAAGATTATTTAACAAATAGTTTGATGTCAATAGAAAAGTCAGTATTATATTTTAGGGTAAGTATGAGGCTATTGGAAATGAACTAAATATATATTCATATGATGCATATGTGTTAAGGATACATTGGATCCAATCCATACACAAGAATATGACTGATATTACGTTGGTTCAATCATAGCCTAGTTGTAGGCAATGAAACCTAGACACATAGTCTGAATTCCATAGAAATGACATGTCACTCAAATACTGTTATGTCTGGCCTTTAATTCATGAAATGGATGAGTAAATGCGTGAAATATTCATTTAATGGATTCATTGAACGTTACATTGTTATGAAGTATTATATATTGATACAAACAACAATACTCAACTAAATAAAGAGTGTTGGGAACTACCTACAAAAGGGGAAGTATTCCCCTTCATTCCAGTATAGATAATTATCATTAGTCTCATTCAATAATTTTAAAATATATATTATTCCTAAAACATCCTTCATTACTTCACATTAAGAGCACTAACACCCATTTATGTGTATGCAAATCCTCAATAAAAATTCTTGGATCCTTTAATTATTGGATTAACTATACGGGTGGGATAACGCATTCTGTGCTTTAATAGTTATTAACATAACTGATCTATTGAGTTTAAGGTTACTCAAACTACACTTCTGGTACACTACAACCCAGATTTTATTCATTTCCATAAATGTTTGATTTTAATAAGTAATGTGAGGGATATTTTTATGATTTCCTATGATAGCCTTTAAAAAAAATGATCCCATAAATATCATCAGGGAGGTCCTCCACAATGGTTGTTGTTTTGCATCCCGATGTGGATCTTTTTTAAAAACCCCTCGATGCCCGCATTGACATATTCTAAGGACCCTTTTAAATGATGACTTCAAATCATCATAGAGTCTTGATTTTTATATACTAATATGTTTTAATAAAATTATTGACATCATTAAAAGTTGAGTAATGATATTAATTGATTACTAAATTCTCTCTATTTGACCTCCTCCTAGACACCTTGATGTAGATAACTAGATTGGTGGTTGATTTATTATGTTTCTCCTAAGTAATTGTGGTTATAGATTGATGATGTAATTCATAGTTATTTGGGACCCTCTTAAGTAATACTATTAGGATTGGTAAACCTCTACAAAACTTCTTATCTAGATCACTAGAATCTCGTAATGAGAAAAGAGATTTCAAATAGTGGATGAATGTCCTGGGGGGAATTTCTAAGGGAATTTCCAGTTCAATGGATGATGGATCACCTAGTGTAGAAAATTATAACATGGATGGTAATGGAATTGTCTAAAATATATCCTATCAATTGAGGTTATATAAAATTGATTGAAGATAAATATGGAAATTGAATGGATACCCGTAAATATTGGAGGTTATGGTAACTAGTTGACTAGAAATAACAAACTGTATATATATATGTGTGATGGGAAACGTTACTGATGTTTAATAAATTTTTTAAGAGTGATCAAAATTGAAAAAATCCAGTAAATTTTTTAACTTGATAATTATATATAAATAAATTTTTTATTATTATCCTATGGATATTGGATGAAAATATGAACCACATAAATCAAATTATTCTATATTTACCAAATTTGTATTTCATGTTGGTTGGATAGTTTATTTTCGTTAGAAAAAGTTTTAGTGTGGTATTTTAGGGCTTATTTAAGATTAATAACTTCATAAGATCATATTATATAAGTATTTTCATGTTTTGTATGTGTGAATTATTGAGGTTGAATTTTTTTTGGATGAAGGATCCTTCTTAAGATGGTTTAACACTCAAGGAAATAATGATTTAAGCCTCTGAGATATTTCATTTTCCCTCAACTACAAGTGGTTTCAAATATTAGTTAATGACATACTAAACACACTCATGAGCCTTCTTTCAATTTATATAATGAGGTTGTTTTATTGAGTGGGAGTTACTGAATTAGTAAAATGATTTCAGAATCTATCAAGAATTTTATTTATGTGTTTGATGAAAATGATTGGGGATTTTTAAAGAGGTAGATCGATTATTATCTGTAACAACCCATGTATTTATAGAATAATAATTTTTCATATCTATTAATATTTATGAATATGATAATATTTTTAGTTAAAATAGGACACTTTTTTCGATAGCATACTCAACACGCAAGAACGGGTTTCTTTGAAATCTTATGTTTCACAGTACTTTCAGTTATACCAAAAAATAATATATTATTATTATTATTTTAAATGGTTGTTAACACATAGTCATTGTATTTCTGGAAATGAAAATAACTAAATAAATTATTATAAAACATTTTTTAAATGTATATAAATTTATCCATTGAATTTTATATGCTTAAAATAAGAATGAATCTGATTTTAATCATGAAATACTCTAATATTCTTTAAAAGGTCAATTTACTACATTTTGATGGAGAACCATTTATAAATATAATTTTTGTCACTTTTATATGTTCTATTTTTCTAAATAATATTCTTATTTAGAATATGTACATCAAAATTTACATTGGATGAAATTTTGGTATTTTTATGATAAAGTTCATTTTATAATGAATAGTGAAAAATATTGAATTTTAATTCAAAACTGTCTTTTAATATAATTTAGTTATATAGTTTGATTATAATTTTAATTGGTTTCAAAGTGTAATTGGATAATAGTTTTACAATTTAATCCAATTTTTTCATTATAATTAATTATACTCTTAAATTTTACATTAACACAAATCAATCTTTTTTTAGTTTTTACTTCACAAAAACACGTTTTTTGGTTTTGGCAACAGAAATTAATTTTAAATTAATTTCTACCAATTATGGGTTTTTAATTTCAAAAAATAAATTCTATATTTGTAATTATGAGTTTCAAATTGTCTGAATTGGTAACATTGTTTTTAGACATGATGAATATTAATTTAAGTAAATAATTTATTAACCACGGTTAAAGATTATATCTAGTACATAAGGTTAAAAACTAATATTATAATAATATTAAATTACCCTTACACATGTCTTAACACTATTGGATTTGGCATTTCATACCATGGTAATCCTTGGGTTGATTTTAGGGCCCCATGGAGCCAATTGTGTTGGAAGATGACATTTAATTACTTTTAATTTATAGTTAAGGAAAATATAACCTAAACATGTATCTTTTACTAAAACATTTTTATATGTTGTTATATAAGTGATATATTTGACTATAAATATTAATTTTCAATCCAAAATTATTACCTATATCATGGTATTTTATTTATTATTTTTAAACATTATATAAATAAATTAAATTATGACACAAGGATTATAGAGTGATTGCTTCATTAATAAAGGATTTAAATAAATGATATTATAAATGATAAAATAAATTTAATTTTGTTATTTTAATGTCATAAACTAATTTTATGTATGATAGTTACATTTTATATTCGTATTAATGAAATTTTTTCAAAGTAATAAAGTAGTTTTATATTTTAAAAAAATCATGATATAAATAGTGTCAAATTGATATAATTCATATTTTAAAATATAAAATATTTTATTAAATTTTTTAAAATTTTAAAACAAAAATCCATGATTCATAAAAATAGTTATAATTAGTCTAATATTTCTTTATTGACTTTTTAAATGGATATTTTTCAGGTTTTGGTAACTATTTTGATTCTAAAAGTGTTAAATTCTTGATAAGGCGGTAAGAGTAAAAATGGGTTAATTAAAAAAAGATAAGGATTAAAAAATATCCAAAACCTATCTAATTATTATTGGATGATTTTATTTTGACAAATATTTATTTTATCTTATAACTAACTTAATTTTGAATCATTCATAATTGATATATAATTTATAATAAAATAATATTTCAAGATATTTCTTAAGTGCCCCTCCTCCCTCTTATAAAAGGCCACCACCTGTAACCCTTAATCACACCTCTCAAACTCACTTATCTAGTCCAAAATCTACCAAAATAAGTTTCCAACGTCCCTATCTTCCTCTTATAAGCCTTATCCTTGGATGAAGGCAATTTAATAAATCTCTTCGGATCAAATCAAAAGAAGTTACCTGATTTGGGGTAAGGTCATCTCTCAAGTTCCTTTCCATTATTTTTCCTTATCCACTCTCTATGATCTTATTATTATTTGTTTATATAACAAAAATAGTATTCCCCATATTCAAGGTATATATTATGAGAATTATTATAACAAAACATACACACACCTCCGTCTAATGGGTGTAAAACATACTCTTTCTGTGGACAGCGAACTGTTACCTCACAAAACGATGATTGTTCATTATTCTCCTACCACCTCTTATGGTGTCCATTATGAAGGAACTGTAATTATATATGATATATATGATATTTATTTTATCTATATCATTATTTAATTTTCCTTTATAACATATATTTAAGCTTTTCATGTCGTATAAATGTGATAATCTCATTTGAGGAAATCTGGACTACCGCCCCCACAATGTGATATGACTCATTCATGATATACATGGAACGTATAAAGGATGGTATTAAGGAACATATGTAACATATATAACATAAATATTATACTTTAATTACAATATACATATGAATCATTTATTTTTCTTTCCTTTAAATATGATTAACGGAATCAAAGTAGCGTTCATACGTACGTACGACTTGTCCTTTCCATGAATGGTTCATTTCATTTCTTATAACTTAATGCTATAAAATATTATAAATACATAAATATTGGATATATATGATATCTAAATCATGAATATCATTTTAGATATAATTTACTTTTCACCACATGGACAATTTTTAATTCTGAAGGTTGACAAAATGTCTAATATGAACTCCAATAATTTACTAATTGTTATACTAAGGTTACAAGTGACGGAAAAAGAATAATAAAATTGAAAAAGGTTCTTAAGAAAGTATAAATTAACTAATGTTTATTATTCAAGAAGAACTAGGAACTTATGATACCATCCAGACTCCAAGTAAGGGACTTCGTGTTAATCTCATTTCATTGAGGCGTATTTTAATAATACACACCTTCTTATTTTACACAGTGTATAATAAACCCCTTTAACATTTACTTTCATTCAAAGATAATCTATTATCTACAACGAATTTTACTAAACTACTAAAGGAAATCTTTTAACGTATGTCGTGACAATGACCTATCCACTCTAATAATCATTATTTGGCTTCCTCTATAAGACTTAATGTTTTTAAAAGGAAAAAAGAAACACTATATTCCATTTTTGGGTGTTTTGGTATTGAAAATAGTTTTTGAAATGAATTGAGTATTTCATTATCTTGAAATGATTTCTTGTGATGAAAATGAAATGTTATTAGTGAAATTTTGAAATTTGTAATATTTTAAGAGTTAAAATTATATAATTTTACTTGGACATTTAATGGGTGGTTACATGATAAACCAAATGACAGGTGGTTCTGTGATAAACCAATGATAGGTGGTTACATTATAACCTCCAATGCATTAGGTATGGAAGTCAGTCGTATGGCTATTCTATTTAGTGATATGTGTAGAAGTTGACCGTATGGTTATTCCATTTAAGTATGTTTATGTCCCAAGTTACCATTATATGTTATATGTTTCATTCTATGGGATTGTGGTAATATTTTGGTTATAAAAGGGTAAAAAAATGATCTTATATTCAGTGAAGTGTTTTTAACACTTCCTAAAAATGAAAAGTATTACTTTATAATAAATTATTCATGGTTTTGTTGTCATAAAAAGACTAACAGTTTTCATTTTTATGTATCCCTTACAGAGCTTTTTATGCTCATCCCATTTTTTCAAATGTTTTTTCACTAGACATAATGAAGAATAGACTCAATAATCGGATAAAGGAATTTTTTTGTTAAAACATAAAATGATGTCATGTTTTTTTAAAGAGTTTTTGTTTTATGAAAAAATGTATAGTCAGTTGAAGTGTCTACTTGTAATATTCAAGATGATATGTATATGTTATGACCCATTTCTCTAAAGCTCTAAACCTGAAAATATCCTCAATGTGAATTATTAACTTAATTCAAGATTATGTAATGTTTAAATTTAGATCCTTATAGTTGGTGTCAGAGGTCTATTTATATAACATTAGAGGTTAGGGTGTTATTTAATAATAAGTGTCCTAACCATGAGGGTTAGAATATTAGAAAGACTCATAGTTATTTTAGATATATTGAATGTCTTTGAGATAACATGAATAAGTATATCTTAGTGTTTACCCTCGGCATAAGATAGTATATGATGATTTTACTGATATACTCACAATGACCTTTTTTGTTTTAGTAAATGTCTAGATCTAGTAGGTATAAAAGTAAAAAATGGATGTGAGGGAAACTGTGGTGGTTTTTAGAATGAGTAATTGAATGAAATGGGAGCTGCAATGAGAACTCTTGTGGTTATTCTTAACTATCTATCTGGAGTAACTATTGACCACCTGAACCTTGGTGATTTTTAAGGCATCATATATGCACGAAAAAAGCCCTATATAAGTTTAGGTAATAATCCTAAAGGTAATTATATTAAAAAATCTTCGTGTTAGTGATATAGAGAGAAATACTTTGGAAAATGATTCAAAGGGGTGGGAAGATGCTATAGATGTGTTAATGAAGGTCATAACGCAAGAACCTACCATGGAAAAAGGAATCATCCAATTAACTTGAGGAAAAGGAAAGAAGTTCTTTTCGAATGTTCAATTGAATGTTTTAAATGTGGTGTTCATGGTCATTATACAAATAGATATCCTACAAAGAAGGCTCGGGAGTGGGATAAAAAGGATCATAAAAATGCATGTTTACCAATTCTTAATTCCATTTCAATTGAAGATGAGGAAACCGAAAATAACCTATGGAAGATATGGATTATTTATTACCTCATGTTTTGACATTACTGAAATATTAGGATGTTATGCATCATTTTTTTATAGAAGATAAGTACAAAAGAATAAGATCGAAAACCAGGGATAAAAGAACATAAAGAATGTTCGATGACTAAGATGTCTTAATTTTAGGAATTGAAGCATTATGTTGGATCTATAGATGATGATATGTTTAAATGTACTAATGATAGGATTACTTTGGAAGACATTTTCTAGATTGTGAAACCCTGAATTTTGATATGCGAAAATTTTATTTAAGGAAGAATTATATTTTTCTTTTGTGGATATAGATATAAGGAACCATTTGGGTTTATATGATCCTTGAATTTGAGGCAATTATAGGTTATTACTTTTTTAGATGAAAATACGAGGTATGAGATAACATTGATGGTTAAAATATGTTATAGTTATCTTAGAGGGATTTATCTCATTTTTTGGATTTTTGTAGAATTATATAGTTTTTTAAAAAGGAAAATATACAGGTTGTGTGAAAACTTGTCGGGTCAAACAAAACTATGGGAATCGAACCAACAACCAAAGTGAGATTGGGATTTATCACATACCACTGGATATGTGAAGTCACTGGTTTGTATTACTTATTCTTTTTTTACAGAAATGAATTTATGGATCCAGAATAAATTGATTTTGGGAACTTATATTTTATCAATTTTATATCCTTTTTATAGGAAAATTATTTGGTGATTAATTGATACATGATAACTTTTTGACTACATTATCTCTTTAGAGAACAATTTAAGCCAATGAAAAATTGAATACTATGGGATTTCATTTGTGGAGTAATGGTTGAAATTTTATTTTGGAAGAATATATGTTTTTATTTTGGACCTATGTAGATTTAAGTTATTTATGGAAATGATTATCCTATCATAGATAATGTATGATTAGGTTAATTACACATCTGTATGAGACTTTAAGAGTAGTCGATGTTATTTGGAGATAAATGTTAATATTTACTATGGAAGACTAGGTGATTAAATTCTTCTGAGTTTTGGGTTTCAATGTTAGTTTTTATTATATTGAATAATTTTAATGACAATTTTGTTTTGAATGGTATTTTTTTAACTTTTGTTACTGTTTGTTGAATTTTGGAGATTAAGAGTAGTGTTTTTTTAATAAAGGATTATTCTTTTGGGGATTATCTGATATCGTACTAACCATTTGAGTTTTGGTTAATATATAATTCATATTTTCTAGATTATGTTATCCTCTATAAGTTGATTCTAGGACTTTTTATGTAACAAAATCAGCTTTAATACTCATCAGTAGGAGAAAATATGAGGTTTTTGTAGAAATTTAGTAAATAATTAAAGTCTACATGACAAATAAATATGTTTCCTTATGTTCTTAGTCATCACATAAATAAATTCCCCAACATTATGAAAAGTAACTAAAAACAAAAATGTTGTCCGTTTACATTTCCTACTAGGGAATCAAAGACCGTTTAACCCATCACAAGTTTGTGATTTTATGGTGGTTAAATTTTTCTCATAATTATGTTTTCTATCACTCTCCATCAGAACTTGATTGTTAGTTTCACTTCCATATCCATGTTTTCTTACATATAATCCTTGTGTGGGTTATATCATGATACCTCTTTAATTCTCTTTCTTTATTTTAAAGTGACAGTTTATTTTCTATTTTATTGATGTGGGACTTTCAATGACGTTTCCAAGCCCAATTTTAAAATTTTGAGGACGTGATTTCCAAAAGGGGGGAAAGATGTAACGAACTAGGTATTTATAGAATATTATTTTTTCATATCCATTAATATTTATGAATGATATATTATTTTTATGTTAATGATGAAACTTTGTTCGATATCATACTAAATGCGTAACAATGGGTTTCTTTGAAATATTATTTTGTACACAACATTGAGTTATAATGAAAAATAATATAACATTATTATCATTTTAAATGGTAGTTAATGTAATAGACATTGTATTAATGGTAATGA
Organism: Viscum album; assembly: GCA_963277665.1. Classification (NCBI taxonomy): domain Eukaryota; kingdom Viridiplantae; phylum Streptophyta; class Magnoliopsida; order Santalales; family Viscaceae; genus Viscum; species Viscum album. The sequence goes on from OY728139.1 coordinate 296,315,368, forward strand.
ACATAAATAAATAAATTATGATTAAACATGATCATTAAATGTCTTTACCTTTATCTAATATATTTTTTTGGCTTAAAATAAAAATCTAATCGATTTTAAGTATGAAATACACTAATATTCTTTAAAAGGTCGATTTACCACCTTTTGATGGTGAACGATTTTATGTTTTGTTTTTGTCACTTTTATATGTTATATTTGAAAATATAATATTCTTTTTTAGAAGAAGGAAATAAAAATTTACATTTGATGAAATTTTGGTATTTATCTGATAAAGTTCATTTTTTTAATGAATAGTGAAAGTACTGAATTTTAATTCCAAACTTCCTTTTAATCTATTATATATATATATTTAGACTGTATTTTTAATTAGATTTAAATTATAATTGGATTATATTTTTTACATTAAATCAAATATTTTTCATTGTAAGTAATTACACTCTTAAATTGGAAATAAACACATGTTAATCTTTTGGTAGTTTTTAGTTCTTAAAAACACGTTTTTTTTGTTTTGACAACAGGAATTAATTTTAAATTAATTTCTGCCAATTGTGTGTTTTGAATTTGGAAAAATAGATTCCATATTTGGAATCATGAGGTCCAAATCGTGTAAATAGGTAAATTTTATGTTTAGATATTATGAATAGTAATATCTCTAAATATTTTATTTACCATGGTTAATGGGTAAATCTGGAAAATAAGGGTAAAAATTGATATTATCATAATATTAAATTACCCTTACGCAATTTATAACCCTATTGGACAAGACATTTCCGACCATGGGCATCCTTGAGTCTATTTTAGGACCCCATGGAGCCACTTGTGTGGGAAAATGACATTTAATTACTTATAAATTAATGTTAAGGAAAATGTAACCTATACATGTATCTTTTACTAAAACAATTTTTATATGGGGTTATATAAGTGATATATTCAACTATAATTATTAATTTTAAGGCTAAATTTTTTTCCTATATAATGGTATTTTATTTATAATTTTTATAAATTAAATAAATAGATTTAATTATGACACATTGATGATGTAGTGATTGCTTCATTAATAATGGATTTAAATAAATGATATTATTAATGTTAAAATAAATGTAATTTGGTTATTTTAATGTCATCCATGAATTTTTTGGAAGGTATTAACATGTAATATTTTAATTAATTATTCTTATTTGAAGTAATCAAGTATTTATGGATTTGTTTTAAAAAAATTAATGACATGAATAGAGTTAAATTGGCATAATTCTTATTTTAAAATATAAATTTTTTTATTAAATATTATAAAATTCCAAAAAAAAATAAATATTTTGAAAAATAGTTATCAGAAGTCTAATATTCTTTTATTCACTCTTTAATTGGATATTTTTTAGGTTTTGGTATCTATTTTGATTCTCAAAGCGTCAAATGCTTGATAAAATGGTAAGAGTAAAAGGGGTTGAATAAAAACCATAAGGATTACAAAATATCCAACACCTATATAATTATTATTGGATGAATCTATTTCTACTTATATTCATCTTATATTAAGTCTAATATAAATTGGACTCATTTATAATTGAAATATAATTTATAATAAAATAATAATTCAAAATATTCCTTAAGTGACTCTCCTTCATATTATAAAAGGTCACCAACTCTAACCCTTTCTCACACCTCTTAATACTACTTGGATCATCCAAAATCTACCCAAATAGTCTCCCAAAATCCCTATCTTCCTCCTAGAATCCTTTCCTTGGGCATAAGACAATTTAAAAAATCCCTTTGGCTCATATCAAAAGACGTTATCCGATTTGAGGTAACATCTTCTCTCAAGTTCATTTCCATTATTTTTCCTTCTCCACTCCCTAAGAACTTCTAATTCATTGTTTATACATAAATAATAGTACCCTCAATATTCTAGGTTATTTTTATGAGAACTATTTGAATTAAACTTACACAAACCTCTATGTAATGTCTATAGAACATACTGTTTATGTGGACGGCGAACTACTGCCTCACGAAATGATGATTGTTCAATATTCTCATTCAACATTTTATGGTGGCCATTATGATGGAACTGTAATTATATATGATATATATTATATTTTTATTATTTTTATTATTTTTTTAATTCTCATTTAAAACATAACTTTATTCTTTTCATGTTGTATAAATACAATAATTCATTTGGGGAAGTACGGTGCATTTAATTTCCTATATCCAAATGCAATAAACTATTCTAAATAAATATATAATGGATATATATGATATATATGATATCTAAAACATTAATATCATTTTGTAGATAATATACTTTTGACCACATGGTAAATTTTTTATTCCAAACATTGAAAAAATGTCTGATATGAACTCGAATAATTAACTAATTGTTATAGTAAGGTAATAAGTGATATAAAAGAATATTAAACCTGAAAAAAGTTCTTAAGTAAGAATTAATTAACTTAAATTTATTATTCAATAATAACAAGGAATATATGAGACATGTCAGACTCAAGGTAATGGACTTCGTCTCAATCTCCTTTCATTGAGGCATATTTTGATAATATACATCTCCTTATTTTACACGGTGTATAATAAACCCCTTTTCCTTTTACATTCACTCAAAGGGATTATTTTATCTAAAAATAGTTTTTCTAAATGGAAAAAGTAATTTTTTTATCATATGCGGAGATAATGACCTCTCCTCTCCCATAATCATTATTTGGCTTCCTCTATAAGACTTAATGTTTTTAAAAGAAAAAATGAAACGACTTATTCTATTTTTGGGTGTTTTTATATTGAAAATGGTTTTTGAAATGGATTGAGTATTTCAATATCTTGAAATGATTTCTTATTATTGAAAATGAAATTTTATTAGTTAAATGTTGATATTTTCAATATTTTATGTGTTATGATAATATAATGGTACATGAATATTTAATGGGTGGTTACATGATATACCAGATGATGGGTGGTTCTATGATAAACCAAGGACGAGTGGTTACGTTATAACCTCAAATGCATTAGGTAGGTAAGTGAGCCATATGGCTATTCCATTTAATGATATGTGTGGAATTCAACAATATGGTTATTCAATTTAAGTATGTTTATGTCCAAATTTACCTTTATATATTATATTTTTCATTATTTAGGATAGTGGTAATATTTTGGTTAAAAAAAGGGTAAAAAAAGAGCTTATATTTAGTGAAGGGTTTTTACTACTTATTAACGGTGAAAAGTATTTCTTAACAATAATGTATTGATGGTTTTATTTTTATCTAAAGGATAATAGTTTTCTTTATTTATGTATCTTTTATTGAGGTTTTTATGCTCATCCCACATTTTGAATTTTTTTCACATGACATAAAGAATAATAGAGTCAAAGATGAGATCAAAGAAAATTTATTCTCTTAAAACTTGTAATGATGTCATGTTTTTTTAAAGTGTTTTTTTATTAAAAAATGGATAGTGAGATTAATTGTGTACTATTAATATTCAAGATGTTATGTATAAGTTATGACTTATTCTCTAAATCTCTAAAACTGAAAAGATCTTCAATGCTAATTATTAAATTAATTTAAAATTATGTAATATTTAAGGCTCGATCCTTACATTATCTCATCCAAATGACCAATAAGTGATGATAACTAGATCCATGAAAGAAAATATTGAAAAATTTGAATGTTAAAAGATAGTTCTATTAGAACTCATATTGGTTTGGATGTTATTAACAAGGAATTTTTTAGTCAATGTTTGGAAAAAGGAAACAATATAATAACTAATCATAACATGGATAAAAATGTAAAAAAAACTAAAATATTTAAATATCATTTAAATGATTCAATGGATGTTTGAAAATATATTGTATTAATAAATACCTGCTAGATAATATGTCGATGTTTTGGATATTACTAAAAAAGCAGCCGGTAAAATTTAATTTCACATTTGATGTCTTGGAATTTTTTTTTTCATCACTACTAAAGATTTATGAGGTGATTATAATTCTATCAGTAATTATCTTAGAATAACTAACATTTTACATGATTATATTAATGAATTAAATCATAATGAAGATATCAGGGAGAGGGGAGTTCAGGTACCTACCTAAAATTCACGTATCATCAATGGTAGAGGTTGTTAACCCAACCAAAAATTGAATCCAAAGAAAGAAAATACATCTAGATATTTGAGTTGGGTTAAATATTCTATACCTTATCCTATGTGATGGAACAATAGTAAAATGTGAACTCTCAAGATTGATTATGAATACCATGGTAGGAGTTTCCAAAAAAATATATTAAATAGGTTCTAGTTCTTTATACCCAATGTAATATAGTACCTTATTTCTATTAACTATTAATTATCTAATTGAATAATTTATTATTGATTGGGTAGAATTGTTTCATTCCATATTAGAGCATGAGTACATGCTTAATTTTTGACAGCCCATGTCACATCATTAATTTCCCATTGGGATATAGAAATTTAGAAATTCATAAAATCGGAGAACCTAACTACATAAGTGTGGTCCTTAGTCATTCTGAGTGTCAAACCCACAGAGATAGTTTGTATACTCTCAATTAACACTAGGAATTAAAAATTTAATTATTTGATTTGTTGGTTAGGGGAGAGAGAGAGTGTGAAACAAAGTGAGAGGCAAAAGAAGGATTGGTTGTTTGGAAATAATGATTGATGGCATTCCAAGGTTATTTTGTTTCAGGGTTTTGATATAATTTTATTTTATAAATTAAATTAATTATTTCATGTTTAGTATAAAATTATTTATGATGTGGATCAAATGGTTATGGAATCACATCCTTAATATAGACACCCACATTTCCCATGGTTATTTAATTAAGGTATTTCTAATTTTATTTTTTTATAAAAATTTTATACTCGGATTCCCTGAATGCAATGATGGTCATGCCTCAACTCATTAAAACTAGTAGTTCAATTATTAAATTTTCCTTTTAGATTCCAATACCATTGTGCATGAAAGAATAAAAAATGGGTGGTAAATTGATTAGATAAACTAAATCACTCTATAAAAATTGTGGGAAATAAATAATGATCCAAAATAACCTTACCCCTTGGATACATTACACTAGAAAAATGAAGGGTTTTCCCCATAATCCCAATATAGAGTAAGTAACACATATGTAATAAAAAATTAAAACATAAATGAAATTCCTAGATGAAACTGATGACGAACCAACACATTTCAACTTTTTTTTATCAAGATTTGATCTCCATATCTCTATAAAAGAAGCAGTGTCATCCTTTATTAATATAATTCAGTGATATCATATTACATTTAACCCATCGTAAATGTGTCCCATTATGATGATTGAGTCATAATTAAATTTAATGGTGGTCTATTAAATAAATGAAGTCATCCGTAGATATTTCCCACTGTGTATATCTATGATGCTTTATTTTTTGAATGTGTCGGGACCTCCTTTGAATAATTTTTATTCACATCATGTCATATCTTTGGTTCATTTACAATAATTATTTCATGTCTTGTATGTTTTTAAATGATGAGAAATATCTATTTAGAGCTCCAAAATCCTTGTTTATTCTTGGTTATTAACATTCAACCCCTGAGATCACCCCATTATAATCCTATATTGTGGTATGTCTTACTTTATGTTTCAAAAATGATTTTTTCTTATAAATTATGTGATGTATAGCTCCATTATAGCTTTAATTTTCTTGTGTCACCCTACAATGCTTCACCTCAAAGCCTAGAGTTTATTTTTTCCACAATTTTTTTCATTTTCTTCCTTTTCCAGTTATTGTTTTTATCCTTAAAAATATCAATAAAACAAGTTATAAAACCCAAATTTTGTCAATAATATTAAATAAATTATTAATGTTACATATTAAAACACCCTAAAATATATGCATTAAATACACGTATCAAAATACCCCCACACGTGAATTGAGTATTGTCCCCAATTATGGAATATCAACATATAACCAACGATTCTCACCTTAAAATGATTTAGATTAAATTTCAATAAAATAAATTTATCAAATGGTAAATTAATATTTTGAGAATCACGAATGGAAAATTCCTCAACACCTTATTTTTCAGTGAAAATAAATTAATCTTGTATTTTACTTTTGAAATTTTGATATTAAAAAGACTTTATAATCATCCATTTTAATTTTTATATTATTTATTAAAACGAAATTCATTTTTTTATTACCTAATATGAATTTTATACTCAACATTAGGGTACAGATGTTAGTATAGATCATAACATACCTCAGGAACATTACATATTACATAGTCTTGTAAGACATATAACATCTCCTTCATGTAACAGTAGAATTACAAGATATCATGAGGGCTTAGTTATTATGTTCAAATGTCTCTAAGGCTTTAGAACATGTTTTATAGTGATGTGAATAAATAAGATTCAAAGGGGAGGTTTTAATCTAATGCTTAATACATGATATCAAAACCTAATCTCAATATAAATCTCCCTCACATATGTATATTTCCTTTCTCTATTTTCCCCAAATGATAAAAGTTGGATCGTGATACTTGTATGTACAATGAATTAATCATCATCTATTTCTTTCTTTTTTTTTTTTTGAAAGAAAAATTATGAAAAATATCACAGAAACCTCTAAACAACATCTGATTAATATATCACATGTTAGGAAATGGTGATTTTTGATCCTCATAATACACAGTCCATTTTCTTTAAATATTTTTTTTTAATAAATGTGAATAATATAATACAGGAAAAAATACACGAACTCTTCCAAAATCCAAGGGAAATTACCAACACAATCTTCTCAGTGTAATATTTCCCTTTATACAATAAAATGCCTCTCCCCCTTATTATTTTAAATATGATGAAATATATTTAGAGGAAGGTATTAATGGAAGAAATTATAATTTCAGGTGTGCACATTTCATGAAAAGGGTATTCATGGATTCTATAGGCCTATAAGGATAAATTAAATGTGGGTATAAGGATAAATAGTTAAACAAAAGATTCCCCAAACACATTAAAAGTTATTTTGTTCACTTATATCATAAATAATATATAAATAAATTCATGAATATAAAATTAACTATTTTAAAAATAAATATACATTAAGATGGTTTTTGAAATATTAGGCTCAAAGGATGTCTCATATATGAGGATTAATGTTTGGAAAAATCACTTATGTAAATAGATATAGATAATAATATCAATTAATGAAAAAATCAGAAATAAAAAACCATGCCAAATCTCTGAAAATTTTCATTTACCTAAATTATATACTCTAGAAAATAATGATTTTCCAAATCCTAATCAATATTCTCATCTACACTACTTATTTTCCCCATTTTTATAATTAAAATTTTTTGAAAAATAAATTTAGATTCAGGGCATAGTAATTCTCCTAGGTAGTTTATATCTCATAATTCAGTTGAGTAAAGTTAGAATAAAGGGTATTCATGAAATTTTAGTTCAATGTTTAAATAAATTAAATGTGTGAAATATAGAAGAAAAATAAGAATTGAAACACTTACTTTTTTTTAACAAACCTTCGAACATGACTGTGTAGGTTCTCCATACACCAGATTCATGATGGAAATTTTTCTGATTATGTGTATTCTATTGATTTCATGATAGAAATATGTTTTATGATGTGTAGAAGTCTGGTATGTTTATTGTGTCCATCATATATAATACTTCCTACCGTAGTTTTGATGGTCCTCGAAAAATTTAATTACATAAGTAAATGTATGGGCCTTAATCAGGGTGAGTGCATGTGCGCCTCTAAAAATAGAAAATATATAACAGAAATTCAAAAAACATAGGTTGACTCCCAAAAGTGGTTTCATTAATCATTATACATTTAAACATACCTAAATTTTCTCATATAAAGGTTTCTATTTAAAACCTGATCTAGATCTAAAAAAGTTCAATTCCATGATTCCCTTATGTACATGGGTTCTCTCCCCTTTTCAGACATTAATTTTATTCTTCTATTGTTTAACACATTATCAATTTATGTGGTCCCAATCTAGTGAGTCATGTCCCTTCTTGAACAATCAAATGCAGACTCCCTAGTAGCTGAATCCCACATTACTTCTTTGAATTCCAATTTTATGAATGTCCCTCTTCTATGTTCATTTTTTTTCTACAATTTTTACCTTTATTAAAATCAATATAAATTTATTTTTTATTTTTTATTGTAGATACCTAATCTATTATTCCATTAAAAATAGATCCATCAACTTCAATTAAACTATATTTTTATTATTCTTTTTCTATTTCTTCTGATTTTTTTCATTTCCCAGTGTAATTCGAACTTCACTCTTGATCATCCAACTCCTACACCCAATTCCGCATTTTTTGTACCAATCATTTACCTTATTGTAGCTTGGAATGTTCATTATAATATTATAGGAACATTCACCTAATGTTTTTCCATCCCAAAAAAATACACCGAAAAATTGTACTTTTTAAACATGATGTTGAAATCTTAAAGTAATCCCAAAAGATATATATCTTTTTTATTAGTTATTTGATTCTTAACATGATTTGGTTTCATCTATCCCAATAATAATCTCTGGAATATTGTATATGAAATTAAATTTTCACTGGAAACTAAATCACCAGAATAACTTCCAAACTCAATAGATGAAATATTAATTGGAATAGAAAAATACCTGGATCATTTTTCTTTTTTGGTAGGAATCAAGATACAACTACATAAAATCCCCCTATCACTATAATTGGGCCTAATTCTGTGATATTCTTTTTTATCACTTACACTTTCATGATATTTTCTTAGATATTCATGTCTATAATTTCCTCAATATGTGGAATGTTGATATAAATATTTTTTAATATATATATATATATATTTCATTTATTTTATCAGTATTTAATTTATATAAATGATTTTTATAAGTTAGTTGTCGCTATTATGAAGTTGGATCTTCCCATTCATATATTATTTAGGTTCTCCATGATTTTATCCACTTTCCCCAAAACATTTTTCAACATTATGTCATATCAATTCTACAGAATCACATTGTGTATTCTTAACACATATATGTAATAATTATTTTAAATCTATGTGGGGATGATGGTCTATGAATCTTGGAGGTACTCCTCTAGGCCTCTCCCTATATTTCTCAGTAATGTGACCCAATTAAGATTCCAATATCCTCAATGCATATCGTTTTTTTCAGCTTGCAAACCATGTAGTATATAATGAAATTATTTTCAATTGATTGTGATTTTGGTATTGTGGTTTTCATGGCCTATATCAATAAGACTAATCCTGATGATTAGAATATATACAACTCATAACTTAAAAATATATACCTTGGGGATTCTGGTTGTCCATCATTGCATCATTCTTCTTTTACATGACATTAATTTGGGTGGAAACCTAGTTGTTGTCTACGATGTTTATTCTTTGTTCTCTCTAATCTTCTAGATAATAATAAAAATAGTTACTGGTAACTTTATTGAATAAATTTTAGATCTCCTCTTATGATATTTTCATAATAAAAACAATTTATTAGCATCAACTATTGATTTTTTAGCCTGTGAAATTAATTTGTACGATGTTTTTATTAGAATATAAATTTCAACTAAATGATAATGAAATCATCTTATCAAACCCTTACAATTATCACATGCAATTTTAAAATAATATTTAGAAAAATGATTAATATTTAGAATAATTATCAATAATCCATTCCCATTGAGGATAGGTAAACCCTTATTAATAATTTTCTTTCAAAATCATCTGAGGTGGTGATTGAATGTGGGGGATGAATTTGATCCACTCCAATTATTGTCCCTTTAATTAGAATCTAAAGAGTTATAATATCACTACTCTATTTGGGAAATTATGAAAATGAAACATTTTAGATATTTCTAGGAAACACCCAATATGCGAGGCAGGGTTTTCATAAGGTATCCTAGATAATTGGATTGATTTTGTATTAATTTTGATGGACACCAAATTGATCCGAAAATGTTTAGTAGTTTTGAAGAGTATGAGAATTATTGGGTTGACCACCATGCTCGTGGGTCTTCCATAGTTGATCAATGCTTTACCCATTTATGACTTCCCTTGAGATCTAGTCCCCCTCTCAGAACTAGCTCATGTTAATCTCCTTGATATTGGTTACTTACTACCGTGAAATCCTATTATTTCAGGGCTACATCATTTTTTTCCTCTTCTTGTGAGTTGTACATACAAAGTATTGGTCATATGAAAGATCATTAATTTTCTCATTCCCAAAAGTGGATTATTTGCAAAAACATTTTTAACACAAAACAACAATATGACATGGACAATTGTAAATTAAATAGTAAAAAAATCTCATAAAATTCCAAATTAATCTACGAATGATAGAATCCATCTACAGTAGTGGCTCCAAAAAATGTAAAAGACCATAGCATGTCATTAATTTCCTATGGGGATACAGAAAATTTATAAATTCATAAATCTTGGACAACATAACTAAAAAATTGTGGTACTTGTTCAGTATTAGTGTTGAACCCATAAAGATAATCCATATGAGCAAAATTAACTATATGAATTAAAAATAATACTTTTTTTATTGCTTAGAAATTGATAGAGATAAATAAGTGTGAGACAAAGGCGTATTCGGTTGTCCAGAAATCAAGACTGAAATCATTATAGGGTCATGAATTTTTTTTTATGATGCAATTGGATATTAGAATGTAAATTTATTAATTCAAATTTGGAATTAGACACTTGAAAATGTGGGTGAAACATCCATTGTATCCCACCTCAATGTGGAGATCCACATTTTCCCATGGATAGGTAATTAAGGAATTGTCGAATCAAGATTTTCACGATTCCATTTTTAAAACTGGTTACATTGAATGTGACAATGGACATTCATCAATTTAGGGTACCATTTTAACAATTCAAAAATGACACTTTCATATTAAAATACCAATGTTCATAATAAAATCATATAAAATCGATTAAACATTTATTAAGAAAACTACATTAATCAAAACATATGAATATAAAAGAAATAAATATACAACAACACCTCCCCCCATGTTTAAAAGTCCATAGAACATGGAATGTTTTACCACCTATTCTTATAATGTTTCAACATTATGTAATTCCTACAGTTTTTGAAATGTCATTTTCATCTTTGGAACCCATGTTTCTTCTAAGATCTTCAATTTTGATGACTAAGAGCAGCCCATTTTCATACCGCATCTTGTGATGTCTTCTTTTATGTTATGAAAACGATTTTTCTTGGATTTCTTAAACACTAGACAACAATATTATTGCTTTAATTTCTTTTATTATGTACTAATCACTTCATGTCGTGGCACAAAGTGTCTTCGTCTCCTCAAATTCATTCATTTTTCTTCCTTTTCCAAATTTTTTTATCCTTCCAATTATCTCAAAAATAATAAATGTTACAATAAATGGATAGATAATAAATTATATTATTAAAATTATTAGATTAAAGAATTAAAAAATATTTTCCTGAGATACACATATCAATTATATATATCTAAGATTCAATAATGTAATATAAGTAGATAATGAGTCTCCTGATGTTGTTGGAGAGGGTGATGTAAATTTAATGATTCGGAATGGGAAATTCCTTAAGTGTAAGGGTGTGAGATTCATCCATGGATTAAAAAAATATCATTTCTAATATATAATTGGATAATAAAGGATATTGATTAAGAATTTATAATGGTGTACGGAATGTTACTCATGGATCATTGGGTAAGGAAATGGGATTCATGCAAGAGACATTATATCTCACTAAAAGATCATGAAAAAATCATATGGACAAAAAAATTACATCTACAGGTATGTGGTTAAGGAAGAAATACTCTTCTCTTCTTTGTGAGAGGAATGTAGTCATTTTGATAGAAATTGGAGTTCTAAATATCAATCAAACCAATGTCATGACATATGAGAAGTTTATACATGAGAAATAGTAGAATATTTAATTAAATTTGTATGGATGGAAACCTCACCAATATAAGTTTTAACTCATTAACAGTGATTTTTATGGGATAGATATAGTTCATTCCTAAGGATTTTCAATATATTTTATCCACATTTATTAGTGGTGTAATATAAAAAGTGGGGGAATATTTTTGGGTGAAAAATTTATATGTTTTAGTATTTTCAAAAAATATAAATCCATGTTGAAATTAAGGAAAAGGTCTTAAATAACCTAGGGTAGAAAATTTTAGTGAATATAGTGGAACTGAATTCCAAAAATAAATTTGGAGTATTGGAATTAGACATTAGAAAACTATACCCAGAATTATAGAAAAAAACTATGTTTCTAAAAATATGAACATAACACTGAATAATAAGTCATTTTATATGAGGTTTTAATCTAGTATTTAAAGTTAAATGTGAAATATGACACTAAATTATTCATTGAAATTAGATAACCAAAGTCGATCAAGAATATTGGGGAATAAGATCCCATAGTTTTTGTGGTTTGTTAAACTAGTCAAAATTCATCGTGTGAATGTTTTTATATGTATTTAATATGTTTAAATTGATGGTATTTATAAGGATAAAAATGATGATATTTCCCATGTTTTTTGGGATATGGGGATGAAAACATTGGTCACTATCCATGGGTTGACGTTTTTTAGAATATAGTCAAAGATGAAAAAAATTCATTTTAATTAAATGATCTTATAGAAAATTGGGACATGATAGAGGATAGATATGTGTTCAAGGAATCAATAGGCTAGATAACTATTTAACTAGATTGAATTTATGGAATTAAAATATATTAATAAAGTTCATATATAGGAATAAGTATATTGGATAATAAGATAGTGAATGACATAACTTAATTCTCAATGGTTGTTGGGTCACAAAGTTATGTGCGAGAGGTTTGGAATTCAGATGAAATGACACTAGAAGATGTATTAATTGTATGATAATAATCCAAGGTTGAATTATGAAGGTCATAAATTTTAATTTTAATGTTAAAAATCTTTTTCAATGACTTAATTACTTATAATAGATAGAATAAATTTAGAGTTCTTGAAAGATGCAGAATCACTCAGATATTCATCAAAGTGGAAGTATTCTATGAATGTGGAAACTCATTTATTATACTATAATGAATATTTTTTTAGGGTTACAAAGGGGATAAAATTGATTAATAATAAGTGTATTAGATTTTTGAATAAATAAGTAAATTAATTAAGGTGGTATATAGTTGGGATTGTGGTTACGCTATTTCAATTTAAATATAGAGTGTATATCTCATAAATATTTTTATATTTAGTAATATATACTACCATTAAGATGGTGTTTTGTTTTGTTTTTACAAGTTATTTATTCATATATTAAATTTATATAAATACTAAATTCCATAATACTGATTTTATGAATCATTTAACATGATGCAACCAACTGGTTTTGAGGTTGAACAGAACAAGCAATTAAAAGATAAAGCAAATCCTCTATGACTTAAAAAATTCACCCAGCTAATAAAACCAAATTTTTAATGCATTCATAGTTAAAACTGTTTTATACCAAGACTCCCAAATCACTATTATAATCAGATTGAGTAAATGAATAATAACATTATCATTTTCTACTATAAATTTTTGATATTATTCTGGTGGTTCCAATCATTCAATGCATCATATATTTCATGCATAAATTGTACAAAATATTTTAACTAGAGGATCTTGAATTTTTAATTGTTATTCATGGAATGATGTTTTTAAAAGATATGAGGAATCAAGGTTTAGTGTTTCTTTAAAGGGAGAAAATTTTGATGGTCATAGAGTGGATTTTAATGATCAGATGTAAATTAGTTTCAACTCCTCATGTTGGGTAAATTTAATTTTTAAATGGAAAAAACAAAAATGGAAGAGGATGATAGATTCTAAAAAACTTTGTCCTTAGAAATCAAATTTTTATGGTATATGATTGTTTACACAGTTGATAAAATTTCATTTATTGTGGAACGTACAAGATAATATATGGTATATCCATGGAAAAAATCATTGGGAGTATATGAAATAGAACATCTAGCATAAAAAATCAATGAAATATATTTCCTTTTTCAGAAACCAATCTGAACATTTACATTGATTTTATGATCCATATTTTGTGGATGAATATTACACTCATAAGATTAAAATTGGATTTGTGTCTCTATTTAGGAGGATGATAATCAATCATATGTTTAAGGTGTAGTTAGAAATCTCACTCTTTAATAAAGATTCATATTGTATAAAAATAATAGAATAAATAAAGGGGGTGTTTTTATTGAGATTCTTGTTGACAGAACTGAGGAGGAATCAAGCATGTTGTTTACTTTATTGTGATACCCAAAGTGTGATTCACTTATAAAAAATATGTTGTTTCCTTCGAGGAAAAAACATATCAACATGAAATACCAATTAATTCATAATATTCCAAAGGATATAAGGTTAGTGATACAAAAAATTAATATAAATACAAATCTATTTGACATGTTCACTATGGTTCCGGTCTACGAATACATGAGGCAATACACAACCTTGGTAGTAATATGGTGACAATAAGGTGGAAGTTGTTTTTATTTGTGATCGCTCTTTAGTTTTCTATAAGGATCTATTAAGAAGGAGTTTTGTAAAATTGATATTTTTTAGAATTAGGTTTTATATAGTGTTTATGAACCACACTATTTGTGGAAGGTGTCTTAATGAAACATATTGTTAGAATTTTTTGATTGAAATTATTAAAAGGATAGTTTTAGTAATTGGGAATCACAAAATTTCACTATCATTTATTTGTATATATGAAGGATTAATATAATATAAAAAGTTATCGTCGTCAAAAAATGGATATCCATGAATCTTAGAGTGTGTTGGATCCAGTTTACTCGAATAATACGTCCAAAAATATGAGGTGTGATCAGATATATAGAATAAAGATGTATGAGTAGATTTAAATTAATCACAAACAATTTTATCTATAAATTAAATAAAATTAGAGAGTTTTTAAATATCTTGTACTTTAATTAATCGCACTAATTTTAGTACTCTCCCATGGATATATGTCAAGGAAGGCATGGGGCCAGGCTATTCCTGACCCCCCAAAATGTCATCGAAAAAAGAAACCGTATACAAGGGGAGGGTGGAGTCAATCAACCCATACATAAAAACCCTAGACACCCCCAAAAAATAGAAAGGTCCTTGAAAAACACAAAATATACGCAAAACCATAAAAATCATAAAAACCAAAGCATCTCCAACAACATCTCCCAGCCAAACAGCAACCAGAAGTAATGCAAAATCAGCTCCTTCAGTACCACCCATCCAAGCAGTAACCTACATCCAACTTCACTGTCTCCAGCCTCCAATACCTCCTCGCTAGTTAGAATAACTTCCAAAAACACCGAACTTCCAGCACCAAAGACATATACATGAGCTTCACCATTTTCTAGCCAAGCATTATCCAAACTCAAACACCTCATTTTATAGTAGCCAACACCCTCTACAACTGTACCCAGCCAAGAAGCATCCATCAACCAGCATTTCAGTTCCTAGAATCTGGAACCTCTTATCCTGACCTCTTTCAGCATACCACACTTTTAGAAGTACAACCCACAACACATGACCACCAGTATCCCTGCCCAAAACAAACAACGTCATCACATCCCAGCCCAGTATCAAACAGAATCCAGCACCATAGTTCCCAAAAACCATCAATTACTTTAATACCTCATAAATATGCAGAAGCACACAACTAGTCCCTCACACTGGGACACGCAAAATTCCACAATAGGAGCAAATAATTCGAACAAACTAGAGCTATATCATCCATAAACTCAAAACAGAAACCACTAACCAAATGTTCCGCCTAACCAATAGACCAAACCACCAATGAACCAATACATTTTTGCAGAAGCATGAACCCACTGAGATAATGAAAGTTGAAACCACAAGCCACTAGCACACTAAAAAAATCATAGGATCAACACCACAGAAGAGACAATATACTAGATCATCATCGGAGAAGAAACCGAAACCTAAGGAAGTAAATCGAAATAGGCGACCGAATATTGAAGAGGCCAAATCCTAGGATGCCACTACAACCGTCTTGGATGATCAAGCCTTCGATCATGCTAAACCATATGTGGAGAGCCTATATCTGCAAGATCGACCCCGATCCACGGCAGATGTCCAGAAGGGATCTTAGCCACCAAGGATCCGTCTGCGATGTCACTTACCAAACATCAAATTGAGATACCAGCATACTGTGCAACCTCTATGGCTGTTGAATCCTGAGAACATAGAATCCAACCCCCCTAGATCCAAGACTAATAGCCTGAGCAGAGACACCACCTGAGGAAGTCGAAGTCATCGAAGACATGAAACCACCACCGCCTTGAGACCGAAAAGTACCTCCAGTGCGCACCTTCGCTGAGAACTCTGAAGAAGTGAGGATCCAAAATTGAAGCCCCAAGGTGAATCTAGGGGAAACCCGAGAAAACTCGTAGAGCGAGAGAGTCCCGGGGGCGTGAACTTCCATCGTTTCTTCAGCTTATCTCCCTTGGATATAGGGATCTCCTTTGAACAACATAAATCATCTGTGTGATTTTGTGTCTACATTTCATTCAACATATGTTTTTGTGTTGATGATTTTATATGGCTATTATTATATGGTCCCTTATTATTTTGGATCATGAATAAAATGAACTATAAATTATTTTGAATTTTAGAATTTGGAAGGAATAAAATTATTCAAAATTATTTATATTGATATTTTTCGTCAATCAGAAGGTTCAACTACAAAAAGTGGTATCATTGTGTAGGCTTAGTTATACACCCATGAAAACATGAAAAATTTCATTAGATGATGGAATTTTCTGTATTGAAATGATTTGTGGGATATAATTATACATTTAGTGGACGTAGTTTGAGGTATTAAAAATTAAAATTTACACATAACAGTTTTTATAGAGAGTGTGTATAAAATATGGATGATTCTAAATGGGATTGTTCACCCATAAGGGATCTAGTTTTAACAATAATTTCACTAAAAATGAATGTTTTCTTTAATATATGGGATAATTAAATCACTATGTATGTTATAAAATCATATGGAAACATTTTTTATAAACCAAAAAACTCCAAAAAAGTATTCATTATGTTGTGATTATTATACTCGATACTATCAGGAAGGATGATAGTATAACATGTGAATTATCTCAACATGATACATGAACTGGACAAATTAGAGAATGTTACTTTAATAAACAGTGTATAAGAGTTCCTTATTTTAACGTCAGTTATAGAAATATGGGACTCTATGGTTAAAATGGAAAATAATTGGAGTGGAATAAAAGACCTTGTATTTGGTAATATTGTAAATTTAATTTTTAAGTGTGATTTGAGGTAGAAGGATGTCCAAGTCCCCTAAAAAAGTACTCTGAATTCTAGAGGGCGAAGTCTATCTGCTCAACGGAAAGACCAATGGATGAAGTAATAAGATTATAATCCCAAGGAATTAATTAGAGTGTATTAGATATCAAATTACCTACATTTTGGATTTGTGAAAAAATGGACATATCAATTTGGATTTTATAAATAATATGTTGTATAATAAAAATTATTCAACTTGTTGGAACAGAAATTCAATTAGTATGAATGAAGGTGATAGTAGTTTCTTATAAAGTGTGAATATTCCAAAAAAACAATTTTTTATTAACTTAGATGCATATTTCCATTTAACTGGTGAGTGCAGGGTATATGGTGGACTATATATACAAATATTTAGGTAGATTACACAGGATAGACAATTAATATCCAGATATAATTAAAAAGGAAATGATAACATTTGGATAATGAATAGAGGTTTCATGAACCTGAAATATTTTATACATGTTATAGGTCTCATGAATAACAACATATCAATTTGAAAAATTATTGAATTTGGTTTTAGAACTTCTTTGTTGAATGGGGTTTGGAAAATAACCCAAGGGTAAAATGAGATTTCTTGTGGGATAAATGAGTTTTTTAAAAATCTTTTTTTCAAATGAATATCTTTTAATAATAAAATAAAATTTATATTAATTTATAAATTTCATTTTAAAAAATAAACATCATTTTTAAATTGAAATTGTAAAAATTTTCCTACGGTGTATTTTTGGGATTTTTTAAAGAAAATTCATTTTTTATGAATAGTGAAAATACTACCTTTAAGATAAAAACTGCCTTTTTTAATTAAATAGTAATGATAAATGATGTTATAGATTTTTTAAGGTCACATTAAATACATGTTATTTCTATTAATACAATTTAATTTACTAGAATCAATTTATCTTTTAAATTGAATATAAAATCATAAAAAAAATTGAACATTTTTCTACATTAAAAACACGTTACTTAGTTCCATATATATTTAGAATCTAATATTCCCAAGTTATATTTTTACCAAAATGATTAGCTAGGGTGATCAAAATTAATCACATTGTTCAATTCCAAATTAATGTTAATTATGCAGTAAACCTTAAAATTATTGCCCAAAATAACTTAAAACTAGTCCAACATCCGTTTTATGTCCATATTTCTCCCATAAAACTTCCATTGTTGAGTAGTTTTATTTGGTATGACTTATTTTAGGTAAGAACATGTTTACACCTAACTTGTTTCTAAAAAATCCAAGTGAGTAATTTTTTGTGCCTACAAAAATCCACCGCATCTCCCACTTTCTGACACCAATAAAACCTATTATTTTTTGACATGAAATACCCAATACACTTCCTAGAAATATTAAATTATTACTCTATGACTTCCCTTGGGAAGAAGGCAATCCAGTGAAAAATTTTGGCACAAACCAAAAGGAGTTACCCGATTAAGAGGAAATTTCTTCTCTCAATTCGTTTATTTTATTTTACCTATACACCCCCTACAACTCTATTTATTATTTTATTATATAAAAAAGGTATCACCAATATTATATGATTTTTTATGTAAATATTTATACCTACACTTAGACGCACCTCCAAGTAATGGGTAACAAACATACCATTTCTGTGTACAACGAACTATGACCTCAGGAAACGACAATTATTCATTTTTCCATTAACAACTATAATTGTAGACATTATAGTGGGAAATATATTTATATATGAAATACATAATTTTTATAAAGTCTTTATTCTTATATTATTCTTATTTGTAATGTACCTTTATGTTTTCCATCTTTTGTAAATAAGATAATTTCGTTTAAGGAAGTGTGGAATACCGCCCCCTCAAAGCGATGAGATTCGTTCATACACTACATGGATTGTATTAAAAAGGTTTTAGTCAATATATATTAAATAATAAATATAATTAAATAATGGTATATATAAACATATATGTCTTTTACTTTCTTTCTCTCAACACGACAAATAGTCAGAAATATCGTTCATGTGTATGTATGACCTACCATCTCTATGAACAATGTATTTCGTTACCTAATTATATATTCTTTAGATTGTTATAATACATATAAAATATATATAAATGTTTTTTATATCATGGTTTAAATTCTGTAATCTTGATATAATTATAAGGACCGCCAACATAACAAATTAAGACACATATGAAAAACAAAGTGAATATTACCCGAAGTGAAACATTAACATAGGATGGTTAACAAGTGCATAAGATAAGGTAGTAATAATTTTTATATACATTTTGATATAATAATATGGTTCTTTGAAATATTTATGATAAATTTATATATTATATAGGTGTTTTGAATGTGTATAATGAGAGTCAAGACACTAGGTATTGGGATTTCATCTCTCCTTTTATTTATGTGAGATACATGCTTTATTCACCACCCATTCCTTTTCAGTGGTGTTTATTATGCCCCTAGATGAGTTATATTATAATTATACTTAAATTAATTGGAATTTTAATATTCATTCTATGATCCTTATTTTATATGGTCAACGCTTCAACAGTTACCAAATCGGTAAAGTAGTTTTGTCTCAAATTTCCTTCTTTGAGACACGTGTTTTGGTATGCACCTATGTTATTTAACAAGGTGTATAAGATTTAAATATAAATGTTATATAATGAATATAATTATTTTCCTGATATTATAATCTTAATATAATTTACTTTTCATACATATAGAGTGTGACCGCACTTTAACAAGTTTTAAGAGTTTATTGAAACTATCTCATTGCTTTTCAGGATTGTTTTTCTTTTTTGATTCCCTTGAGGAAATATTATGATCCATATCTTAAGAACACTAATTAATTCCATAATACATTGGTTATTCATAATATATTAATTTATTAGAACTTTTATTCCAAAATTTGGTATCTTTGACAGTTAATAATGTGTTTTTAAGAAAGATCGACTTTACCCTCCCTTTGGTCAGAAATATTTGTTCCTTCAAAACCATGTTTTCAAAAAAGGGTTTCCAAGAATCACTAAAAAATATTTAACTTTTTGCAATGGGGAAATATCTATTGGTAAAATTTTATTTTCTATTGGCAATATTTTTTTCCAACATATATATCTTTATCACTAATCTGTTGGTAAAAACTCAATGTCTATATGTTTTCTCAATAGATAAAATTGTTTTGTTTTAATTATAATTATACCAACATATAATATATATGTTGGTTAAAGTATTTAGTAGCAGGTTATGGTGAAACATTTAGCCACTGTTAATAATATTACCAATATATAAAATATATTAGTTTATAAATTACATTTGATCAAAAATTATATATTTTTATTCCTAGTAAAATTTCATATTATTTTTATTATTTTATCATATATAATTCAAAAAATACGATTTTAACACATGTTCAAACAAAGAAAAAAATTAGTTATATTAATAGTGATATTTTTTATAAAAAATGTTGGATCCTCTAATCCACCACACCACCCCACACTGGATCCCCATAATAGGCACCCCCATCCAAGTGACCAATCCATGCAAGGAGACCATCCATGCGAGGAGACCCATCCATGCCATGTAGTCATCTCCATCTCCAACCCCCCAAACATACCAGTAAACCATCCATGAAATCTATTTAGTTCCAGATCGAGTTCCCCAACCATCCCAGTGCCCCATCCATTCTATATAGTCACCTCATGCTCTAGCATCTAACTCTAAATAAAAGAGAAGTTTAACTTTCATTAGAAACAGAGGCTATGGTATACTCTCAAGCACATCCTAAAACACCACCATGATTAAAGGCCCAATATTCTTATCATAGTCCTCTAGAACCCATCTATGGTCTTCCAAAATCAATACACTTCAATAATAATTCAGTCGAAAAGTAGTACGTCACCAACTTATAAGAAAACAACACAAATAAAAATAACTCCGGCAATACTTCAAGTTGTATATTCAAAATATAAACTCAACCTATGAAAAAATAAAAACCCAAGAATCATCTCAAACTCGTCTAGCAGCCATCCACGATCTTCTAATATCATCTATCACTATAGCGATTCACACAAAAAACAATTTCTCTCACACTCCCAACAATGTTTCATTCACACTATCCACTACAAACATCAAAATACCAATGGGATATCATCACTAAATAAAAATCAAATTTCATTTAATTTAAATTGTAGGCTATTGTGTGAAATAAGAAAAACATTTTTTTATGTGTTGCAATAACAGAAAGTGAAACTAACTCTTCCAAGAGATAATTATTTTTACAATGTCAATTATTTATGATAAAGAAAAAATCTGTTAAAAACCTAGTGACAAATAAAAAAATAGGTTAGACTTAATGAATGCAATGATAATCAATCTAGGTGTAGCGAAGTAGATCTTGAAACATTCCAATTCTATTAAACCATAATACTGCAATAACATCACTAAAAACCACCCACAAAGAACAATATATTGGACCTCCAGTATCTTACTTCAATTCTTATCATCCCAATGCTATCAAAAACACCACAATCTATCTTCATATATTTATATCTGCAATAAATTTCAAAAACATCAAGATAAATAGTTGTGAAAATATAATCAACATTATAGAAAACATAGCTAGCCCCTCTCTTAATAGATTAAAACTGAGACCGCAAACATTCTAGATGATAATATGGTATACAGATTCAATAATCTTCAAGATTAGTCGATCAATGAAACATGATAAAATAATGTTGAATCCGGAAAACCATGTTGACCTTACCTAGGAAATTAAAATAAGGATAAATTCCATAATACAATGTTAATAATGGGTTCAACGGTACATCTAAACGATATATTGACCGAAAAAAAACTCCCTTCACTCAAGACCCAAAGTATAGACAAATTCCATATCCACATTAGGATTCCCTTCTACAATGATGATCAAACACCCATAGCCCCGAGGATAAACATATTAATCTCCCTATAATTTCCCTTATCATCCCATGAATTCATAATTCATGAAACTTGTATCCACATTCCATAAAATAAACGAACCCAAAATTAATGAACACAAAATATAATAGTCATACCTCTAGAACCACCTACCCTTGAATAATGAATTTGAATATGGTGCTGGAGACCCACCACGAACACTGGGCCCACTACTAAAAACCATCCATGAAAGAAAATGTACACCTAAAAGACCTTTAAATGGTCCATAAATACATTCATATAATGAAAAATAAATGAAAACATAATCTTTCAGTGACCATAAATAACAAACATATAACAGGTGAATCATTGGATATTGATTAGTGTGAATGCCCTCTATTTTTCACAAAAATCTATAATTGAAAAGGTAGACCATGAATAAACAATCTGTCTCCAAATTACCAATATCATGAGTAAATATCACAGGTTTATTGATCAAACCTTCAACAAAGAGATTATGAGTGACCATGATGAACTCAAAAATGAATGTAAACAAAAAACATGAAAAAATATCTCTAAAAATATAGCTAAAACCAAAAAATATTAAATAAAATAGTCAACCAAATCAAACATCCTAAACATGTTCAAGTCATCACTCAATGAACAAGATAAAATTATTATAATAATTATTAGATAAATCCAAGAAATATGGAATATCTAAATTACTTATTAATATAATTTTCAAATTTAGAAAAGAAATAATCAATATGAAAATTTGATAACATATTACATTCAATAGAAGTTGAAATATATCACATGAATACTAGACCAAAGATATAATTTATTTGTAGTATCAAATTACAAAAACATACAATTAATATTTTTAGTTTCAATACCAAAATTGAACGCATAATTTTTTTTTCATGGAAATATTCAAAACAATACAAAAATAGTTATGATTCAATAAAAAAATGTCATGATCTAAATAATGTGGTACTGGTCAAACTGAAATAGATTATGACATAAAATAGAATCAACATTATCAAAATTCCAATTCAAAAACATGAATTGTAGCATTAATAGTTCAAGGAAAATGAAACAACAGAGATGATAATAAGTGACTAACCAAGAAAACTATGAATGACAGAGTTATTGAAAAATCAGAGTCACATATCGAACCAAATATTAATATATCAACATATACACCCAATATATAATAAATCACTAACTCATATACCAATATATACAACCACGTATGATTTTTCATATTGAATAATCTAGTATATGGAATGTAATAACAACTTGTGACAAGGAACTTGTACTCAATTTCAAATATCAACATATACATGCCCTTATACTAATTAACTACATATAACCTGATATGTTTATATGTTTTTATTTATAATTAAACTAATAACGTCATTTTTTCCATTGGAATGGAAAATTCTCTAGGTGTATCCATATAAGAGCGGATTTAGAAGGATAAAAAGCGATAATGATGCATCTTTTTTATATTTATGTGACCACAAATGTAGAAAAAAAGTGATGTAGGGTTACCTTTGGTTGAGTGAAATTTAGTAACATGATGTTTGTGAAGTGGTTTGGTGAATCTAAATCTTCCAGATATGATGTTAGGGTAAAATAAGAACCCACAAAACCTAAAACCATTAATAAAATACCATATATAACATAAATTTTATGAGGGATATTTCAAAAAAGATTACAAATGACCATTTAAAATAATCTATCAATAAATACTGTAACTATTTTTCATAAGAAAAAGAATTCCAAATATATAAAATAGTTCAAAATCATACAAACTATTGGTCATTGTTCTTGCAAAAAGATCTATAGAACACCCAAAAATTAAATGCACTTCCATGACATGAATATTATAATTACCCTATAAAATCTAAATGTTGAGTAAAAATTAAATATTTTTATGATTGATAATGAGTTTTACCCTCTATGTAGGTCATCTTGAACACATCTCTAGTGAATGAAATTGATCCTATAATTTTCTCTTCATAAATGTTCACATTAATGACAACAAATAATTGGAAATTTGAGTAGAAACTGGTTAGTATGAAAGAGTGTAATGTTGCTCAAAAATTAATAAAAAGTCACTAGTGTAATTTAACAAGGAAACTAATGCATGTCTATTAGAAACTGATGTTGTTTCTGAGTGATAATGAGTGTAATGTTTCTAAAAAAATTAATTAAAAGTCATAATTAAATATTAACAATGAATATAACAATAAAATAACAAATTTGACCATTCATATTGAATAATAAAATATTTTAATATTCATTAATATGAATCCCCACTGGTTTTTTATCACATAAATAATATAATTTTGGTGTTCAAAATGTAAATGAAATTCAATATATTTATAAAATATTATGTATATTTCAAAAAATTAAATCAATGAACATAGAGAAAACGTTTTAAATACTCTTATAAGAATAAAATCTCAATATCAAATTCAGTAGTAGAACGAAGTATTAATGTAATAAAAAGAATATATTGCATTTACTCGTCACACTGAATGGTAATCATACATTAATTAGAAAAAACACAATGTTAAGGCATTCAACACACCAAATCCAAAAATGAATTCTACCCAAATACAAAAGGGAAAAACATTATTACAAAAATTTGTAATGAATCCTCACTTAATAATATTATTAAGGGTGAATTCATATGTAAAAAATTCAATCTCTACAGATTAAAGTTGTAAAATTTCTACATAGATTGTATGTTTTACTATGATATATAAAATGAAAATAGTTTAGTTCAATTAAAATGGAAGTTGTACATAGAACGAGTCATACAAAGGAGTCTAGTAAAATCTAGATTTCAATTAAATACCCATTCATCATCATGGGCCCCTGAAACCTGTTCAAAATCAAAGATATTGTACAACAAGTAATTTTCATGTGTAAAAAAATGAATTTCTATTTAATGCCACCACTGTATTAGCATTATCAAGATCAAAATCAGTCATTAATAACTACTATATAGAATTGGTTCATCAATTTTGTGATGAAAATAATGTTCCTATTATCTATGAGTTATGCAAAATAAAATTGTTGCATTCCCAAAACATTCACAACCCAAAATTGGGAAATCGTGACAGAAATTTACCAAATTGATCGGATAAATAAAAAAATCCCCCCACTTGTGATAACCTTACAGTTGATGAAAGAAAAAATAGGTGGAGATGAATAGTGTGGAGGAAAACCAAAGGGAGTGGAATTGTTACATGATTTTTGGGAGAGACATAATGGTGAAAGACTAGTAGATTTGACAGATGAACAGAAGGGGTTATCTAAATAGGGTAAATGTGTGGTGATAGACTAAATAGGGATTAAAGGTCTAGTGACACATCGACAGTGGGTAAATGGGGTGGGTACGAGTTGTAGGCCTACTTTGGGGTTTTAGAGGGCACCCATAATGCAAGGAATTCCTAGTGTTGATAGGCGCAAGAGCGGTGGTATGTGAGGCGGGGCAATGGGATGTGAGGCCAATGTATGGAAAGGTGGTAAGATGTGAGGAGGGGAGACATGTTGTGAGGATAGTGGGATGTGAGGCCATAACAGGGTAGGGTGTTTGGATGTGAGGTAGGGTGGTGAGATCTCAGGTTGGAGTAGGGCAGGGTTAGATGTGAGGCAGGTTAGTGGGATGTGAATCGGGGTGGTGGGAGGCAAGCCTAAACATGGATAGGGGATAGATATGGAGTCCCAATTTTGGTTTTACTGGTTTTTTATAAATAATTATTTAGATATTAATTTATTAAAAATATTTTAAAAAGTAAATTTAGTTTATATTTCATTAAAAAAGAATAAATTGTATAAAAATTATAAAAACATTTAATATTTCATGAAAATTGTAAATTAAAATCAATTATGAGATGTTTTTAATAAAACTCCTTGAAAATAAAATTTACTTTGGTTATAAAAATAATATATATATATATATATGTGTTTCTCTTAATTGGTTTTTGATAAAATCTTATTTTGGAATGGTTAATTGTAACATTTTTTACTGACATCAAACAATTTGGTGGTAATTGCGTTATTAATAATAGATTTGTGTGGTAGTAAATATCTGTATTAGTATGGTAATTCAATAGATTCAATTCTTTGTAAATGATATATTGTTATTGAATGATTAATATCAATAGATATATCTGTTGGTAAAAATATGTGTTGGTATTAAAAATTAATACCCATAAACTTATTATCTGTTGGAGTGCTCGTTTTTACCATAAATATATTATCAATTAATAAATATATCTTTGTAAAATTCAATTTTTTAATTGAATATTCGGTATATATCTTATGATAATTAAAATACATTTTTACCTTTTTTTTCTTTTACCAACCTTTTCAATGGAATTTTCTAGTCGCTTTCCAAATGGGGAAATTTTCTATAATTTTTAACTTGTAAAAATAATTTTCTTTTTTATGTTGTACGGAATGTATGGATTTATACACCGTCAATCATTTGATACTTTATTTTCATGTTTAAAGATTAATTTTTATGTTTTAATAAAAAAGATGTTCAAATAAATGTCTTTCAAAAGAATTTCAATATTATTTTTATGTTACTAATTAAAATTTTTTCCAAAAGGTATTTTGTTTTAAATAGCCTTTTCAAGAGAAGAAAATATATTTATCACAAGGAATTTTTTCAGACATATCAATCCATATTATTTTCCATTTAGGGTAACATCAATTGATGTTACTCATACCCTTATATAAAATGATCTAAAGTTTCTATTCATATCATTTTTTGAATGTGTTGTGATTAACGTCATGGTCCTTATGAAATCCATTTATTTTCCATGGGTTATATTTTTTTGAAACCCGCTTCTTTTCATGGGTTATGATTTCATGAAGTGATTATGAAACATATCTATTTTCTATAGGTTATGATGTGACTAAATGTTATTGATACCCCTTTCATTTCATGGTTTATGATTTGATGTTGTTATAAACCATTTCTTTTCATGGTTCATGAGATGTTGAATATATTGTGTCACATGCATGTATGATTTCATAATGTGTTGGGTGGGACCTATATCTCGATCAAAATAATTGGGTAATGATAAGTTATATGTGATCACAAAGGGTACATGGGTCTTAGCCCCAGCTTAAAAACAAGAAGGTACATGGGTTGTATCCCAAGCCTAAAAGAAAGAGGGTACATTGGTTTTAGCCAATGGAAAAAAAACAAGAAGGTATATGGGTTGTATCACATGCATGAAAACAAGAAGGTACATGGGTTGTAGCCTAATCCTAAAAGAATGAGGCTATATGGGTTGTACCCCAAGACCGAAGACAAGAATGTAAATGGTTTGTATCCCAAGCCTAAAAGTAAGAGGGGACATTGGTTGTTATCCCATCCCCACTACAGGTACACATGTCATATCACATTACTAACATGTTATAAAGGTATTTTTAGTAACCTTTGATATAAAATTTTCTATAATTATAAGTATTCCCAAAATCTTATGACTTATTCATTCATTGTAATTTTACTACTGATTATGTTTATTTTTTTATGATTTATGTCTTATGAACTACCAATATTTATCCCATAACTCATGTTTATTATCTCTGATATGTAGGGTATGATCTCCCAATGTTATTATCATGTTATCATACCCCTATCCCCATGTTTATACTTACATGTCTCCCTTATTTACACATATTGAGTGTCTCAGCTCACCCCTTTTTATGTTTATTTTCCACAGGTTATGAATAATGGTTTTAAGTATAAGTGAAAAAGGTAGATATCATTATGAGCCTTATTTAATATCATCCACTAAGATAGAAGATTTTATTTCAAAGTTTCCAAACAAACTAAACCATTATGGGGATCAAGCATGTTTTTTTCGCAATGTATTGAATATTAATCTAAAATGGTTTAATATCGATTTATTACAATTATGGTCACTATAGTTGGTATAAAAGGAAAGGTTTAATCAAATTTGGAAGCTAGGATGAGACAAAATTATCAATATCATTATGTATATTTCTAAGGGTAAGTACTGGTATGTCTCTAAGGATAAGTATAAGGATGAGTTAACATTTAAGAAATTGTTCTGGAATTTCAGTAAAGGATATAGTCTTTGGGTTCCTAGAAATACATCCATTATTGGATACTAAAAGTGGATGTGGATCTGGAACAGAATTACCTAGGGCCAATAAATAAGAGAAGATGTTCCTAGACTGACTCGGGGTAATCCATTACATGACAATAGGCCATTCTGTAGAACTATTTTGACACTCCTAAAGGATATGCTTTGGGAATTAAAAAACACTTCATGGACAATCCTAAAGGATTTAAATAGAAGATTGATATGAATAACCTAGGTTAAACATAAGGTTTCATAGATTAAGGAAGGTCTCACAGTTTTGAAATCTAATAGTTGCATTTTCTTGCTTATGTGGTTCCTCTCAATGATAATTGTTTCTTACTATATACTTTATTATAGATTTAGTCAATGGATGAAACCCGAAGGAAACACATTAATGGTGATTGTGAGTAAAAATGAAAGGATTGTTCTCCTAAGGATTTGAATACTTTGGGAGATGGAATAAAAAAACTCATTTTTATGATTACACAACTTTCTCAATATACGAATCATGATGAACATCCAAATGATCTAAGGAGGGAAAAATATTCTATTGATTCCTTCATGAGGAAACATCCACCATCTTTTAGAGAGGTCTTCTGATCCATTTTTTATTGAACACAAGATCAGTACCACTGAAAAGATATACTATATTATCCGGTGTTCAGATCATGAGAAATTCATTATGGTAGTTTATTAGTTTGAAGGTGAAGAAGACCAGTGGTGGACTCTAATCAATAATACCAGGAATCGAGATGAAATTGAATCCATGGATTGGGATGAGTTCAAGAACATATTCTTCAATAAGTAATTTCCTCATGTTCTTCGTACGAATATGGAAAAGGAGTTCCTTGAGATGAATAAAATGCATGATGCATCTGTCAGTATAGATGAGGTTAATTTCAAAAGACTTGTGAGATATGAATTTGTAATTGTCATCCGACTAGAATATAAGTATGGTATGTTCAATAGTGGCATAAATCCGAGTCGCACTGGGGAGTTGGCCATAAGAGACTTTGGTAGCTATTAAGAGATTGTGTGTTGTGTAACAAAAGTTGAAATGGAGGTGGGAGTTATGTGTCAATTTAATGGTTTTAACCTAAAAAGGAAGATGGATTTCAAAGGGAAATCAACAAAACATAGAGATTGGATGATGATCATTCCATTTTTCTCTATGTATGGAAATAATCATGGTGGGAATTATCTTAATAGGACTATTAAATGTTTTAACTATAGAAAGGAAGGTTATTGAGTAGTTTAATGCTGATGTGATTGGAAAAAAGTTATATAAGGATAAAAATAATGAAAAAAACCCTCAGGATGCACCTTCCACACTTCAATGTTTCAATTGTAGGGGTTTTGGACATTTCACAAGAATTTACCCTAATATGACGGTTAATATGGTGATTAGTGCCAACAACCTCTTAGGAAAAAGGTAAAAGAAAAATTATATGTGATCATAGTAGATGATGTGAACCATGATAATTAAAAATTATCGATCATTCCCTCCTCATTTGATAATTTAATGTATTATTTTTTATGAATAAACCCTATAAAAGTATAATTGTTCATCCTTTTTTGAGATTTCATGTTATATTATTCTCTTACATGGATTATGGAATAATGAAATTGAATTTGATATTCAACCAGAACATAGATGTACTCAAGATTCTGATATAATTTTTTTTGGGTTTAAGATAAGAGCTTATTTAAGGAATAAAGGGTGAATTATATTTTGGAAGGGTTATTAGGTTTACCATTAATGAAAATATAATGTTTTTTAGATTAATGTGTTATATCTCCTCATAAATATTTAAGCATATTGTATAGAATATTTAAACTAATTTCTATTTGATGATAAAATATGGGTTGGAATATTAAGGATCTAATGATATTTTAGTACTTCAGAAATGAAAAAGTCCCCATCTGTTTTAGGGAATGAGGTGAAGTTAATCTAGGAAAAACAGAATGTGTGTTTTTCATGAAATAATTCCAGTATATTTTTTCATGAAAATTCCATAACATTATGAAAAAGGATCTTGCGACTAAAAATGTTATCCTAGTACTTTTATTTTCAATGAATAAGAAGGTCCCTTTGTACATCACAGATCTATGGATTTCTAATTGTTAACATTATCCATACATTGTTATCTATCACTATCCATCGCAACATGATAGTTATATTTTTCTACCATTTCCATGTTTTCACACCAAACCTATGTTATCCTATGTGGAAACCTATTTATATGTTACTTTGGGTAACAATTATGGTTCAAACGTTCCCATTTGAATGGAAGAGTAGTATTTATTTTTACAATGTTTGTTTCTATGAATGAAAATTTCAATTATTAATCCTTTGATAACATAGATTAATTTCAAGTGAAAATTTAATTTTAAGGGGGGGTATAATATAACACCCTGAGATTGTGTGAATTTTTTTCTAACTAATTTAACCTTTTTGATATTTTTCATTTCATGAAACACTAAAGATATTTCATTTTATAGTATATCATTATGTTTGTCTTGTGTTATACACAACACCAATTTAATTGTTCACTACACAAAACATAAACATTGGCATACTCTACATGGAACATCGCGGTTATCTTACATTATATGCAACAATGAATTTTCTTTATGACATGAGTAACATGCAAGACCGAGGATTAATGAACCATAATATTTTACTAAAATGTGATTATTTACTATAATATGATAAAATCTTGAAGTTATATTAGTAGTTATGAATAATATTAACTAATTTAAGAAAATATATGGTTTATAAAATATAATATGGATTCAAAGGTTACCAATTAATCATAAATTAATACAAAGACTGATTGAATATAAAAGGAAACATTATTATGTTCACAAAGTTGTTTTACCCAAATAAATTAAATTTTCATTTATTTCTTGCAATGCGTCACGTCAAACATTACTTTAACACAACAACAAATTGGATTACTATACATGGAACAACAACTTGGTGTACAATACTCATAGCACCGACTTAGCGTACATCACTGACAGTACAAATTTTCAATGAAATATCATTTTAATGATATAATTATATAAATGAAATAATAATAAACTGGTCATTAAACATAGTAATATTAATTGTAAAAACTAATTTTAAAATATTTTATAATACAGATAAATCATATTGATAATTAAGGATATGATTTTTGGTAGTCCTTTTATGTTTTAATGCTCTGTTTTCTCAAATGAACTAATTTTAATAATAAAATAAATTTTAGAAACATATAAAAATTTAATTAGTTAAAATAGTCATTATTTTTGAATTTATAATGTCTAAATTATCCTAAGGATTATTTTTTGAATTTTTTTTGAGAAATATCATTTTTTTGATGAATAGTGAAACTACTGTTTTTTAGTTGAGAACTGCCTTTTTTTTAATTAATTATTAATATTAGATGATGTTATAAATTTGTTTTAAGGTTAAATTAGATATTCATTACATCTATTAATACAATTTTATTGACTAGTATCAATTTGACTTTAAAAATGAGTATATAATCACAAAAAATCATTTAAACATTTATCTACTTTAAAACCCATTATTTTGTCCTGTATGCTTGATTAGTATTAGTCATAATTTTTAAACATATGTGACTTGAATTTTGAAAAACCTACATAAAATTTTTTATTCATTATAATATTTTTAGTCTAATAAGACAAATTTTTTTGTACCAAAATTAGTATTAAAATGATTAAAAATAATCACAGTGATTAAGGCTAAATTAATCTTAAATAGGGACCAAACCATAAAATTAAAGGCCCAAATAAAATGGAAACTCATCCAAATCCCATTTTATGTCCATATTTAGGCTCTAACCCTTCAATGATTTAGTTTTTCGTTTTTATTTTAATTTTTTTATTTAATAACATGTGTACACCTTACTTGTTTCTAAAAATTTAAAGTGAGACCTTTACCTTCGTTATATAAATACACCACTTATCCAACATTCTCACAACTCTAAAACAACTTATATTAAGGAAATACCTACCCATTAAACCTTCCAAAAATACTTAATCTCTCATATAATCCTTCCCTTGGGTAGAAATAAATCAAATGAATTCTTTTCGATCAAGCCAAAAGCAATTACCAGATTAAGAGGTAACATCTTCCCTCAAGTCCATTATTTTATTTTCCTTCTAAACCCTATACAACTATATTTATTCATTCATTATTTTAAAGACACCATTATCCTAATTATACTAGTATATTTTAACTAAATTATTCTACTTTAAATTACACACACCACCATCTAATTGGTAACGGCCATATAATTTCTGTATACGGTGAAATACTTCCCCACAAAACGATAAGTGTTCATTTTTCCATTACCACATATCATGGTAGAAATTATTATGAACATTATGTTTATATATGATATATATTATATTTATAATGTATTTTTTCTTCTGTAATTTTTATTTGGAACATGACTATATGCTTTCCATCTTATGTAATTACGATAATTTCATTTGAGAAGTGTGGAATACCTCCCCCTCAATGAAATATGATTCGTTCATACAATACATGGAATGTATTGAGGATAGATTTATTGAATGTATGTGATATATATGATATCATAATTCTAATTTAATAATAATAGTAGATTCATTCATGTATTTTACTTTCTTTCTCTCATCGAGACAAATAAACGGAACTAGCATTCATGCAAACATATGGCATACCATCTCCATGAATGGTTTATTATATTTCATAACTATATATTATATAAATTCTCACAATAAAAAATATAATTAATATTTATGATATTTATATCATTTTTTACAATGTATAATCATTATATAATTAAAAGGACCAACAATATAACAAATTAAGACACATATGAAAAACCAAGCTAATATTACCCGAAGTGAAACCTTAACATAAGATGATAAATAATAGGGTAAAATAAAGTCAAAATTAAACCATATATATAATTTTATATAATAATATTTTTTTGAAAATGTTTATAATAAATTTATATTTATTATACAGTTTTTTGAATGATTACGATGAGAGTTGAGACATTTGGTAAGGTGATTTCGTCTCACTTTTTTATTTCAATGAGATACATGTATTATTCAACACCCATTACTTTTGAGTGTTGTGTATTCTATCCCATCATGTATCATATTATTATTATACATAAATTTGTGTTTATTTTCATACCCATTCATTGATCCTTATTTTTTGGATTTAATGCTTCAAAATTTACCAAATTGGTAAATTAGTTTTGTCTCAAATTGCATTATTTGAGTCATATGTTTTTTTATGCACCTATGTTACTTATTGAGGTGAATATGATTCAAGTTGACATATTATATAATGAGACTCCTTAATTTTAATTATATTTTATTCTTCAAGTATTTTTTTTTCTTAAATGGAATGTGTGACCAAAAGTTACCACATTATAATAGTTTATAGAATCAATCTCAATGCTTTTCATGATTGTTAAATTTATGCTTATTTTTATGAAATATCATGATCCATCTCACAAGAATAGTCATGAATTATACTATTTTTTTGGTTATTTATAACATAATCAAGTATTTGTAGAATTCTTCATCTATTTGTTAAATAATATCATTAAGAAACTTCTTTTAAGAAAACCCTACTTTACCCACTCTTCGATCAGATATTCATGTTCCTTCAAAAACCATGTTTTCAAAAAATGAATTACAAGAATATTCTAGTAGTCTCCTATGAAGATGAAAATAAATTTTTACCCATTTTTTTTACCAATTTTTTCAAAGGAATCACTTTTTATCTTTACAAACAAAGAAACTTTTCCCTGCTTTTGACCATAAAAAATAAATATTCTTTTTACCTCGTATGACATGTACGGATTTATCTTCCATCATCCCTTTGATGATTTATTTTCATGTTTAAATTTTATATTTTATGTAATTTTTTTTAAAAGATATATTCAATGAAAGTTTTTTAAAAAGGTTTTCAAGATTATTTTAATGATTCTAAGGAAAATGGTTTTCGAAAGGTTTTATTTTTTAAAGATCCTTTTCCAATAAAAAAAGATAATTAACTCAAGAAATGTATCCAAACATATCCTTACAATATAATTTCCTTATAATATAACATCTGTTGATGTTAATCATACCATAATAATAAATTATCTAAAGTTTCCATTCATATCCTTTATCTAGATTGGTTATTCTTAATGTCACATTTTTAATGAAATCTGTTTCTTTTCCATGGGTTATATGCTTTTGAAACATTCATACATTAATGGGTTATTCTTTGATGAAATGATTATAAAACCTATATATTTTCCATAAGTTATTATTTGATGAAATTTTATTGATACCACTTTCATTTCGTGGGATATGATTTGATGTTTATAAAACTCGTCTCTTTTTATGGGTAATTATATGATGAATGTATTGTGGAGTATGAATTGATGAATTCACTATGTAATGGGAGGGACATATGTCTACCTAAAATGAGTTGGGTAATGATAAGTTGTATTTGATATCAAAGGGTATACGAGTTGTATCCTAAGCTCAAAAATAATATGGTAAATGGGTTTTAGACCAAGTCTAAAATAAATATATTGCATGTGTTGTAGCCCAATACTGAAAACAATAAGGTACATGGCTTGTATCCCAAGAGTAAAAATAAAATGTTACATGTGTTGTAGCCCAAGCCTAAAATAAATAGGGTACATAGGTTGTATCCCAATCCTAAAAATAGGAAGTTACATGGTTTGTATTGAAATAATAAAAGTATGATGGAACATTGTTTTTTATCCAAATAGAGATGTCGGTACATGAGTGATTTATCAAGCCTAACATGTTATAAAGGTCCTAGTAGGTAGAATTGACATAAAATATTCTATTCTTATATGTATTCCACAAATCCTATATCATATTACTTCATTATGATTTAAGTTATCATAATGTTTATTTCTTTATGATTAATTTCTAATGAACTACTAATATTTACACATAACTCATGATAATGATATTTCATATGCAGGGTATGATCTCTTAATGTTATGATCATGTTATCATACCCCTATCTACATGTTTATGCTTACATGTCACCCTTGTTTACCCATATTAAGCATATGATCGCACCCCTTTTTATGTTTCCTTTACCCAGGTTATGATGAAAGGATTTAGGTTGATGTGATAATGATCAAGATCTCTAGGGGATATTTTTATGATATTTCACCATGATATAAGATTTTGTTTCTATGTTTCCAAAGACACTAAACTATTAGAGTCATCAGAAATGTATTTTTGTAATGTACTGAATATCCATCTAAAACGTTGTAATTTTCATGAATGTCAATCTTGATTTTATATCGTAAGAACCCATTTTAATGAAATCACATTTTTATTTTTTGTATTTATTTATATGAACCAACAATATTTACTTTCTTCAGCTAAAATAATAATATATTGAATATAATAATAAAAAATACCCCTCTTCACCCCGATAAATAACAACCCTCACTGCCCCTTATCCGAACACACTATAATCCTTTTAGATTTTCTAAATTAAACCCAATTACATTAGAAATACCCTTACCCACATCTAAGAGATGTTGGTATCAATAACAGACTAAACCAATGTTCTTTAATGAGGTTCTCAAAGAGATGACATTCAAGAGGTAAAATCCTAAATCCTTATATATTATTTTCTATTTATTTTCTCATCCTATAGTCACATTCACTGTAAATATAATAATTAAAACTAAAATAATAATATATATATATATATATAATTTTATTACATATTTGGAATATATATCATCAATTCTATTCTCTTCTCCTTTGAGTCTAAAAATGAAAACAGCGTCTGTGATATGTCGGTTCACCGCCATTATCGACCAAGATTTTTAATTTTCCATTACAGCCCTCAAGGCTCATCATAAAACCATTATTATGATTATAAAAGGTTATACCATATATATTATAACTTATTTAATGTTGTTAACTAATTTACACACATACTATTATATAAAATTAAACTTGTTCCTGATGGTCCGAAAACCCGTAAAAATGAACTAAATATTTATCATTAATTCTTTGCAAAAATAAATCATAATCATAATAGAAAAAAATTATATATTACACAATTTAATATTATTTTATTTAATTAATACCATATAATTTAACTTCTATAAAATTATTCTCATTTGAAAAGATTATTCATAATAATAGACATGTAAATCGACTGTGAATCCCTGAAAACAAACGATCCCCAAATGACGAGATTGAACATTATAACTCATCAAACATTAATTAAATAAACATAATAAAATTATAATAAAATAAATAAATTTAGAACTGATTTTTAATTTAGTAATTAATGAATATAATATTATTATGCAGGGTTTTAAGTGAATGTCCATAATGCATTCGAACATAAGGTAAATGGATTCGTGGACCCTAATATCTTTCATTAGGTTGTCCTGATTTCATTCTAATCTCATTGTGTGTATTCCTATAATTTTTTATATATATCCTTCCACTAATATTCCCTTTTAATTTTGTTATAAATATGTTTTCACCTTTATTTATGATCCAAAAAATATATTTTTGAAAAGTATATTTGTTTTTAAACAAATATATTACTCCTCATGAGTTATTTTTTATCGAAAGAAAAATGATCTTTTATTAAAATGTATGATATCTCTTTTTTATTTGAGAATATATGAGTTAATTCATGAAATAATTATTTATGAAATTATTATGAAACTCATTCCTTTACATGATTAATTTTATGACTACTGTGGTTGTATGATCTATGTATCATGATTGATTATGTAAATATTATGGTGTGATGGGTGGACCTAGAATTATATATCCCTCCAATAAATTGGGTAATTTGATTTATATCATGAGATAATGTGTAGAAATCATGAACATGATTCTATATTTGTTCAAAATGATGATTTTTTATTATTAACATATATTATACGTGAACATAGAGATTTATTTGTTAACTATTATCTGTGGTATTTGTCTACTAAGACCTTATGTTTTATTTTTATGCACTACCACATTTCATGCCTTTATCATATATTTCCATCAATTATTCTTATTTTATGATAATTATAATTATTCTCACTCCTGTAATATTGATTCATATCCACTATTCATCCTCTTATTAGTATTTTGTCTCACCCTTTTCATTGATGTATATCCTTAGGTGAGTACATGTAATTTGGATAATATGAGATTTATAAGGATAAAGAATAAGACTTTAGATAAATTTTTATGTTTTATTATGTATAGGTTTTTCATTTGACTAATTTTTTAAGGAAACCAAAACATTTGATCCAATATCATAACACTATTTTTTTGTTTGTCAAAGAAATTATGTAAATTGGTATGTAAGAAAAAGATGTGTCACTAAAGTTGGTATTTGAGAACAATTTAGTAAATGTTAGAATTAGGGTTATATAAAGTTATTGAAAACATTTCGGATAATTTGATGAATATTTAAACATGTAGGAAAATTTAATTGAGAAAAATTATAAACATAGAGATACCATAAGATATTCATTTACTATTAAATTCAAAAAATAAAACATTATTTATTCATTACTTGTTAAATTATATTTTTTTCGAACATTTTATCTTTTAAAAAATGGGGGGAACTAGGAGAATCCATGTCAACTACCCATGTGAGGGTCAATCTAGTGATTTCCCAAATTATATCCATATTTCCATGTGATGTGGAGAGAAAAACATCATGGGAATAATTACCCAATTGTCTTATGGTAAGAATAATAACCTAAACCATGAAGATAATCCACCTTCAGATAGGAAAGAGAAACTAGCCATTGAGTCCTTTATCTACAAATTACCACCAACATTTATTGGATATTCCAATCCAATTATAGAAAAAAAGTGGGTTAACTCAACAGATAAGATCTATTATATGCTCTACTTTTCTAATAAGGAGACGATGACTATAGTTGTATATCATTTATATGGAGAAGACGATCCATGTTGGCCACTGATAAAGAACACTAATCTAAAGGATGAAGAAGAATATTTATAGTGGTAATACATTAAGAAAATATTTCATATCAAGTATTTCCCTTAAACTCTTTGTATAAATAAAGAGAATTAATTTATAGAGCTAAAGACAAGGTATGGTAAATATTTCATGAATTATTAAAAAAAAATTAACAATCCTTGCAAGATACACCTTCAGTTTTTATCAAAAATGATAGAAAAATTTACATATTCTTTAGTTATTTAAATACACAATTTCAAAAGGATATAGAGATATGAAACTTCAGTAGTTATTAATAAGTGCTTCAGTATTCTCTTAATGTGGAGACAAACTTAAAAGAATAATCACATTTTTATAGAGACAAGAAGAGAATAATATTGTTTCTAATAGGTGGGTAAAATTTAAAAAATGAGGGAAGAGGACTCAACCACCCATGTGTGAAACATTTTTGATGAATCATCATTGGAATTGACTCAATAGAACTATAAAATGAATTAGGTGTTGGAAATAGGTCCACCAAGATCATGAATGTTGAAAATAAATGATGAATCTAAACAACCTAATGGAGGAAAGTAAGGAACCTCTAAATAAACCACCTATGGTTTAATTCTTCAATTTTAGGGTGAAAGTTGAACTATGAAATCCATTGAATTAATCCTCGAGCCCTCGAGGTTAATAAGAGTATGAATCTACCACACCTAAAGAAGAAAGGTAAAGATTATTCCCTCATTATTTTTGAAGTGGAGTAAGATATAAAGATGAACATGTTACAAATATTTTTATCTCGAGAATGGAATAGGTATTATTTGATTTTGGTTGAAATCATTTCTTTATATCCTGCAAGTTTTCTAGAACTATTGAACTAAATCCTGGATAACATGAACTAGATATATATATAAAAACACATAGTGGTGGGATCATTGAGATAGAGTGTTGGACTCTTATCCTACTGGTTTATATGGGAACATTCATCCATTTAATCCTCTAATAATTCCCTTTATGTAATTCAAAACTATAGTAGGAATGGATTGGTTATCTTTAAATAGACCACAAAAAAACTATCTGAAAATTGAAATATATTTTCATATTTTGATCCATCAGATACTATTATACAAATAAAAGGAAGACCATGAATCTCCATTTAAAAACACCTCAATGGTGTGGGTGTTGATTCCCTATGAAGATACATAAAATGATAAAATGGATGAATTAAAGGAAGGTATCAACTTAGAAGAAATAAACATTGTGAAGAAATACAGTAATGTATTTCTCTGAGTGTTACCTAGACCTCCCCCAAAATGTGAGGTAGAGTTATAAATAGGAATTTAACGCTAATCCATTCTTATTTATAAATCCCTCAACATGATTCCCCAACAGAATGGGAGGAGTTAAATAAGAAGTTGTAGGAGACGTTTGAAAAAATATTTCATACGCCCTATTTTATCAACTTGTTGGGAGCCAATGCTCTTAATAAAGTAAAAAAGGTTGATAAATATGTTTGCCTATCGATTATAGATAGATTAATAAGATCACCATAAAAAACATGTATCTTCATTCATGGATGTATTACTTACTCGATCAACTACAAGGAGCTTTGTAATTTTTAACTGTGGATCCTCATTTATGATATCCTCAACTAAAGGTCAATAAAGAACATATTTATATTATGGATTTCCATAAAAGGTATGGGAATTATTACTTCCAATATATTCCATTCAGACATGTTAATGGCCCTGAAATATTCATGGATTTGATGAATATATTCTTTACCAGCTACCTTGAAATTTTTTTGGAAGTGTTTACTGATGATATTCTCATCTACTCCAAGAGTAAATAGTTACATGAAGATTGTATATGAATTTTTCTAGAGAAAATATGGAGGGATAAATTAATTTTACAAGTTCCAAAAATGTGACTTTTGGATGACAGATTTCACATTTTAGGGAACATGATCAAAACTGAGGGAAGTTCTATGGTCCCTTCCAAAATAAAGGCAATGTAATCATGGCCCAAACCTACTAGATTCATATAAATCCATATTTTTATTTGCTTATTAGGGAACTACCAATGTTTTTCAGAAATTTGACTTTATTCTCTATGCCACTGATTAGGTCAACATGGAAAGTGTTAATGTATATATGGAAAGACGATTGTGAGGAAAGCATCATGAAGCTTAATAAGTGGCTAAACACTGCACCTATAATCACATTACCTACAGGTATAGAATGTTTTGTTATATATATTGATGAATAAAAGAGTGGTTTGAGTTGTTTACTTGTGATGAATGATAAAGTGATAGATTATTCCCCATAGCCGTTGAAGATCGTTGTGAAGAACTTCCCAATACATAATTTACAGATATCATATATGATATTTTCCTTGAGGATTTGGCGTAAGTAAGTATATATTGACAAGTGAGACATATATAATGATCAAAGAGTATAAATAATGTTTTGACATATAATTAAGTCAAAAATATCAAATAAGATGGTTAGATCTAACAAAGGATGGTGATTTCCCTATTCATCCCCACCAGGGAAAGGCGAACCAGGTAGCTTATTCTCTTAGAAGAAAAGAAACAGATACCTTATGCATGATGAAAATTTAGAGAGGCACTATATTCACGGTTACTAAAAGTATAGATACAGAAATCATAATTGTGGGGATTAAATCCTAAGTTTACATAATTATTTCTCAGCCTTCTATTCATGAGAAGATCAAGGAGGCCCAAAGAGATCATAGAGAGGTTCAAAAAAAGGTAGAAACATTAAAATAAGAGAATATATATGAGTTTATCATATATGAGGATGATTTCATCTAATTTGGAACTATACTTTGTCTTCCTAAATCACCTAATATAAATATGGATCTATTGTATAATGCAAATAGCTATTCTTTCTCCATCCATCTAGGAAGTACCATGATGTATCACGATCTTTGAGAAAACTTTTAGGCAGACAACATGAACAAGGATATCAAAAAGTATATATATAGATGTTTTTATGTAATTATGTTAAAGGATAGATAAATATGTCCAAAGGGAAGATGAAACCAGTTTTATATATTAACATTGAAATGGGATAATTTTACAATGGATTTTTCACTGGTCAGCTGAAAACACCCGAAGAAAACAATGCGATATGGGGTGTGGTGGATCGACTCACCAAGAATGACCACTTAATTTTTATTTCTGATGATGTATCACCTAAATAACATACCATGATATATGTGAAAAATGCGGTGATTCTACATGGGGTTACACTTTTGATCATATATATTCGTGATCCATGGTTCACATAAAAATTCTATAGAATTATTCAACATTCATTGGGAAATGAATTAAATTTTATCACAACGTATCACCCCTAAATTGTTGGATAGTCTAAAAGTTCTATTTAGATTCTCAAGGAAATCGTAAGATGACTCTCAATGGAATTCAATGTAGGTTGGAATCAATATCCCCCATTAGTTGAGTTCTCAAACTACATCAGCTTCCACTAAAGTATTCAGATGGGTCCATATAATTCCCTTTATGGGAGGTATTTTAGAAATACCACATGTTGGGATGATGTTGGAAAATGAAAGATACATGGAAATGGTCTTGTGCAATTGGGGACCAAAAAGATATAATCAAACCAAATACATATAAATTCTTATTAGATTCATATAAATATCTATGTTTATGACCATCAAATAAACTTGAATTTTGAAGATGGAGAATTTTATTTTTCATTTTTATATCACAATGAAGGAGAGTCATACCATTTTGAAATAAACAGAAGCTTAACCCAAGTTACATTGGCCCCTATGAGAACCTTGATCACAGATTAGAGTAATTCTATAAACTTTCACTTTCACCAAATATGTCTCAAGTTCATGAATTATTCAATATATTACTCATGAATAAGAATATACTAGATGCCTCACATGTACTAAACTCATATGTGGTACATCTGGAGAACTATTACTATTTTGAGGAGAAACTAGTGTAGATTTTTGATCGGGGGGATAAGGTTCTATGTATGATGAACAATCAGTTGTCCAAGGTATTACGTAGAAACCATAATTATGAGTAATCAGCATGTTAATCATTGAAATCAATGAATTATAAATACCCTCGTCAAATTTCACTTTATTATGTTAAAGAAAATATTTTTTCAAAATCTCATAAGGTAGAAGAACACAACATCCTAAAATTTTATCAATTAGGTTTCTCTTCGTATAATTGTGTCATAAAACGCATTAATCACATAGAGAACACAATAAAAAAATTAATTTCATAAGTGAATAATGAAATAAGTTATATTTTATAAATTGAGGAACCTATACCAATGTAATAGTAACATGACCATTGGAATAATAATACAACCATTAGTAATTGTAATCTATCCTATAGAAGGATATCCTCACATATTAAAGTATAACTAATATTTAGGAATTCTATAAATTAAAATATGATGTAATTATATCTTGTTATAATGTATGTAAGTTTTTAAAAATGATAAATTAAGTGTTGGTATTTTTATAATATTTAAATGTTGATATAAAATTTTATAATTAATATATTGATATAAATGAAAATGTATTTTCAAAAAGAATACTACAAATTTATTAATATGTTTCATTATAATTTCAATATAATTTTATTGTCCCAGAATTAATTTTTGAAAGGGTTATAAGATCGATTATAATATTAATATGAATTGTTTTCAAATAAATGACGATTTCATTTAAAATTAAAATTTCCCATATCTATAAAATTATTTTCTTATAGTAGATTCCATTTTATAAATTTAAATGTTGAAAAATGGTTAGGCTAAATTTTAGTATTTTTCAAAAATAGTTAATTTTTTTATGAATAGTGATATACCAATATTTTCAATATTTAACATTATATTTATTTTTGATTTATGGATGATGTATGGATATTTTAATCACCCATTATATTAAAATACCATTCACTGTTTATTTAATTTATTCATTGGAATCAATACTATTGATATTATTGAGCATAAATTATAAACTAAGGAATATAATAAAGAAATATACACGTCTCCCCCTATTAATATCACCCCTTATCCTAACACATTATAAGACAAGGAGTTTTTGTAAATTATTCTAATTTCCCTTAATATCCCTCTTCTCTGCATCCCATAGATCTTGTTTTCAACAATTGATTAAACCTAGATACCTTAATGTGGATCTTAAAGAGACGACATTGAAGAGGTAAAATCCTCAATTGTTTTATTTTAATTTATTATCAGCTCATCACATCCCATGTTCAATGTGGCATGATATATAAAGTATCATATATATACAGTCTTAATGAAATACCATGCATAAAATCTATCATCTCCTCTTTTTTATTCAAAAAATGAAAACATTATATGTGATATTTTAGTTCAACGCCACTGTTGATGATGAGTTTTCATTTTCCCTTTCTATCTTCATGGATAGTAATAAATAAATTATTATCATTAAACCATATCTTAATTTTTATATTATATCTTTTTTAATGATATACAATTAATTTATATAAATTTAATTAAATAAAACGAAACTACTTTTTTATGTCTCGAAAAACCACCAAAATAAAAAAAATGTATCATTAACGTCTTGTCAAATGAATCAACCTCATACCAGAAAAAAAATTATATATGAGAACATTAAATATTAATAACATTAAGTAATATAATATAATTTAACATCAATATAAATATTTCCATTTGATATGAACATTCATAATTATACACAAGTAACCCTCCCTTGAATCCATGAAAATGAATGCTCTTCAAATGTGGAAATTACAAAATATAAATCATGAAAAAATCCATTAATTAAATAATTAAAATCATTATTAATCAAATTCATGTATAAGGGGTTGTGAATTAAGTACTTAATGAATCAAATTTTTTTATTCATGATATTAAGTTAATTTTCGAAACTCATTCTTACATAAGGTAAGTGGATTCTAGAACCCAACTTTGTTTCTTTACGTTATCCCTCTTTTATGATAATCGTGTTTGTGTTATTACTCTCATGTAAATTATATATAATTTTACTCTATTTCCATTTTTTCGGTAAATACATCTTTCCAACTTGATTTATAATCCAAAAAATATATTTTTGATAAATAAATTTCTTTTTTAAACAAATCCTTGACCCCTCATCTGTTATT
The DNA here is from genome assembly GCA_963277665.1 of Viscum album. Taxonomy (NCBI): domain Eukaryota; kingdom Viridiplantae; phylum Streptophyta; class Magnoliopsida; order Santalales; family Viscaceae; genus Viscum; species Viscum album. The sequence continues at coordinate 296,360,057 of OY728139.1, forward strand.
TCTTATCTAAAAACCCATATTTTATTCTAATGTATGATATATCATTTTTATTTGGAAACACAAAATTTTATTCAATAAATAATTATCTATGAAATCCTTACGAACCTCATCACAATCCATGGGTAATTTCACGACTACTATTGTTATACATTTTATGTGGAATGCATGATCGTGTAAATTTTTTGATGTGATGTGTGGGAAAAAAAATTATATCCATACAATGCATAGGTAATGTGGTGTATCTATGTATATAATGTTTAATATGTGTAAACATAATTCTATATTTGTTTACAATTATTATGTTATGATTAATCCCATATGTTATGCATGAACATTATACTATCTTTGTTCACAAATATGTGACAAATTTGACCACAAAGACATGATGTTTCATTTTTATGCAAGGACACTTTCCATGACATTAACCATTTTTTTACACATGATGTTGAAGACAATACTATGATTATGATTTTTCTCAATAATATTATATTGTTTCATTCCCCTTATTTATCCTCTTACTAGTCTTCTATATCACCAATTTCTTTGATGTATATCTTCTGGTGACTACGTGTACTAAGGATATTGTGATATTTATTAGGATAATGATGAATATTGTAAATAAATTTTATTATTATTTATGTATAAGTTATTTATGTGCGTTATTTTATAATGACACGAAACGATTGATCCTATATCTGGATGCTATTATATTGTTTATCGTTAAAATATTATAAATAATAATGTATGATAATGAAAGGTCTCTATAACTGATTGTATCAAAAATATTTTAAGCTAATCCCAAAATAATTACAAATAATCATGTTATCCAAACCCATCCCCAGTTTATCAAATATTTCATACCAGTATGAAAAAGGTGCTCCTATCAGTAGCTTACATCATAAAGCTGATAAATGCATTATTTATCAACATCAATATCTATAAGAATACTCAATCCATATCCAAATCTCTAATATTATTCACAAGAATCACCAAATATTACATGGTTTTGTTTCCATTAGTCTAATCAAAAGAAGAAACCAAGTTCATTAGGAATAATACAATCACCCATAAATTGTTTAGAGTCACCCCATTGTCCACTGATGTTCCATATCCCCCACAATCTTTTGTAATCAATAATAAAAATTAAGTTGATCCACCACTATTAGATCCCAAGATAATACCCTCCAAATAATATTAATTAAAAACAATAACCTCCCATGAAAACCTCATTATCGACCACATAATAAGGATTTCCATATGAAAGGATCATCCATGGAGGTTCTATTTGATGAACCACTCTAAAGGAAGAACCCATATAAGTTGGTACCCTTATAGGATATCCATTTAGATATTTAATATAAACCCTAATATAAAACTTTTATATTCCTAGGGATGTTATTGAATTCTTTAAACCATTAGTGAAAACCTTTAGGTTTATCTCTTGAGAAATCCTGATCGCACATGAACACTACGTGAAAATCACCCCAACAGAACTCCCTTATAGAAGGGATGACTTCAGGGTAACAATATTCAATGGAGGGTGAGAAAAATATGTTTCTTAACACATCAATCACGAATTAAATGTTTTATTATCATGAACCCCATTCATCAACCTGAAAAATATTCCACTACCAAAATCATCAACCACAACATTGATATTTCAACACCATGATCTCACCATCCACCAAAACATTAATTTCATGATGAATAATACTACAACATTAATGATGATCTAATTTCATGAGAAGTCACTAAATAGGTTACAACTTTAATATAAGACAAGTTAAATTCATTTACTACCTAATGGGATCATCCTCAAACCAATAAAACTAAGTATCTGATCTCAAAACCTCATAATTACTACCCTGGTGTTTACCATTCCATTCATACATCACTTGAAATTACATCTATAGAATGGAATACACTATATACATTAGTCTAACTTGGAGGATCAATAATATTTTTTCCTTCATAATCAACCATTCATCCATCTAGATTAACAATATTTGAATTCTTTCCCATACACAAAGTGAAAAAATACATACATTCCATTTTATGGGTAGTTGATAACAACTTATTGATGGTTGATATACTCAAAACACATAAGGGGATCCTACTCTCTATTAGTAATTTTAATCACCTGAATTAATCAAATATGAGTCATTTTGTAGTATTATCATTCGTTGTGAATCCATATTTACTATAGAGTTGTCTCATGAAAGTTCCCCTTCTGCACTAAATATACACACACATTTCTATAAGGGGTTATGGAAAGAGGGTCTCAATAAGTGAATATTATCTTGCTAATAATAATCTAACTAGTGGTTTCAATGTAATATCACATTTCTAAACATATGATATAGGTAGAATAAATCAAAAAGGAGCAATATAGTACACATTATTTTGAAAAGGGGACAAGAATCATAATCCAAAATATATTCATTAACAACTGAAAATTGTCATCTATTACACACATATTACCCTAAATCTAATATCTATCACCCATTACATTATCAAAACCAACCAAAGTTAGTGATTTTTAGAGTGTATCAATGCATCATCCTTATCTAACTACTGCTACGACACCCACTTCATAACCAAAACCTCTACCTTATTAAAAAATTCCTATAATAGTGAAATTTACAATTTCATCACAATTATTTACAAATATATATGTAAACAATATTTATATTTTTTTCCGACCGCAGTACTCTAGGATACTTCAAAATATTGAGTGCATCAATATAAAGAAAAATAAATCCAAAAATTACCACTCATTGTCTTTTTCATTAGTGGTGTTGTAAGAAAACACAACCACATCTCTATAACTAATCCCATATTTCCTTGACCCAACTTGATGAGAACAAAAAAATTCATCAAAAAAATATTTTCATGGAGAACCCTGCAAGGTTCATGGACCTCGTAGTGTACCAAAAAATGATCGATTCTCCCTATAGAGGTTCTAATATACATGATAAAAAATATATCCTAAAAAATGGATCAAAATTCAACTATGATAGTGTAGTCACATCAGGAGTTTGTGAAAACCATCCTATAATAATTGATAAGTATGCCATATAGAGAGATAAAAACAAAAATTATCATCTAGTACTTGGAAGTCAAAACCTAATAGGAAAGAATGTCTCAAAATCATTCTAATACTCTCTCTCCTAAGGATTATCGTATTATCTCAAACCAATGTGGATTTTATTGTCAAAACACAAGAAACATAATTATATGATGGTTAGACTAGTCTAACTCAATGTAAACTACCATCCACAATGTAATAATGATCCATACTAAGTGAAAATTGAAAAAAAAACTATCTTATATCATGGGGAAAGAATTTATCTCTATCATGTATTGGAAAATAATGCAATATCACACACAATATTTTGGGGAGAGGCCCAACTATAGGCATGTTCATGTCTTGAAATATTATTTACACATGACGTGGATATAAATGAGACAAAAATTATAATTAATTATTTGTACTCATATATAATTGAGTATATCTGGACATCATAATACAAAACAGGCAATAATGAACACAAATAACCACTATATAATGTATATAACAACTTTATTGTAACCCTTAATCAATTTATTAGTGATTTGGGTTGAAATAAAGTCTATCAGAGACTCAGTAAATGAACACATTAGATTCCACGCCCTCACTAGTCTTCCGGTTCTGATAATATAACTTGATACCCCCTTAACATCATTTCACTAAACTTTAAAACTATTCCTTAGGTAACATTTAACTATAAACATTTTCTCTAGGTAAAATTGGATCTAATACCACATTGAAATGACTTGAAACACTATAACCCCTCACGGGGAGTGATAAGATAATTGTGACACAATTATCCTTCCTCTAATTAGTCAAGGGATGGTGACTAGAATCAATTAGGAATATTACACATGATGGTATGACTTATCCTAATATACCATTACAAAACACATACATCCACACAAGTAATAATAATGTATTAAAATAAATTAAAATATGTATAATGTATATACATAAGTATACAAATGATAATATCCATAAATATAATCTTAGTGATAAGAAATAAAAAAATGGTAAAGGTACACACACACCAACCAAAAATGAAAAACCTACTGAAATTGCTAAGACAATGAATTTACAATGTTTGTTTCCTCTAAACATGAACAACATTCACTACCATCCCCACTGAATACCACTATGTTCAACCACCACCACATCCATTAATTTTTCATTTAACATATTCCAAATAATTACACACTAGATCCACATCAATTAAGACTACCTCCGAACCCTAATTTATTAGTGGAAATACAACATGCCTTGCCAAAAGTCCACTGTAGGGGTGAGATCAATCATTCTTAGTAGAATATCCCAAAAATAGAAATAAAATATATTACAAAAATTTGATCAAGAGCCATAGAATAAGAGATTTACAATGAAGAAAATGAGAATAATTCTAGATATAACATATTACTATAAGCCTCAAGGAAATAATTATTTATCAGTTATCTCAAATTCAATATAAGTAGGTTTAACCACATGCAAAAAATAGATCATAGAGTACTAAAAATTCCAAAAATATTAAATTCAATATCTCATTTTTTTTCACTTCTCATATGAAACTAAGGAGTTCATTATAAAATAATTTTTCTAATGAATATAATATTATCATGCATTCCAAATTATGCATTTCTACAAGAAATAAGAAAGGTGAACTTGGTCTATGTTGAATCATGTGAGACGACCAATATGATATAACACCTCATTTTCCGAAACCTAAAAATCCATTCTAAAAACCCATGGGGTACTTAAACATTGACCATGAAATAGTTTTGGTCAAGGGATTAAAAACAAAAAATATATAAAATACATAGGTGTACTATAAAGGAGAAAACCCAAAACTATTTTAGAGACCCACTCCGCACAACGAAGATATTGGATAAATCATCATGCACCTCCAATAAAAAACCCACATAACCTGTCTTGAATTATAGGGGAAGATCTTATTCCCTTGGTAGGTAGGATGATACATAGTTTAACTTTTGATCTCGTTATCCAATTTATCTCTTTAGATAGGTTCAATTATAACTCAACATAGAGGGGATGGTTTACCCCTGGTATGTGGGTGAATAACCGACCCTATCAAATATGTGTGTGGAGGTTTATGTACCTCAATAAATATACCCAAAATGGAAGAAATATTTTCCCTAAATGATTATGTAGGGGAAATTTCACCCAAAAATATTAATTCCACAATGGAGTGTTTCCACTGCTCATAAATATTTGAACGTCTGGCATAAACCAAGATGTAAAAAATATAGATCTAAATTAATTATCTACATATATCACCACATAAATGGACTCAAAATGGAAAATAGAATACCCCATTGTGATATATATAGAAATATTTATTGGTTATTTTATTAATTCTATATAAAACCAACAACCAATTAGAATATTAAGAAAAACACTCCACATATGTGAAGAATTTTCCACATAGTGGCCCTTGGATGAACTATATGGTGTACTAAAAAGGTGATTGTCTACCATAACTCTCTCCAAGGAATTGTCTAATTGGAACTATTTCATGACTACATGGGTTAGCATGGAACTACCATAGGGAATAATGTATGAAATTCTTGATGTGTGTCTCAGTGTCCCTGTACCTTGTGTTGTGGTGACATGTCAGGAAAAACCTATCACCCCTTCCCTATGCCTCATATTTCTTGGTGTATATTTAAGGAATCAAAAAGTTATAATTTTGACCATTGTTTTAAAAGAAAACTATCATTACACAAATGAATCTCTACTAATTCCACCATTTTATGGGTATGCCTCACAGTTTTTCCTCCCACACCAAAATCCTTTAACACACTAAGACACCATGAATTCTCTACTATTGTCCCCATAATCTTCTTGGATCCACTTTTTCATTTTAAAAAATATATTCTATTATCTTCACGGAACACTAGTGAAGTGCATAGATGGGCCATTAGATAGTGGATATATTATATAATGATATGACCACCAATCGGCAACACCACACTACACCTTAATAAAACCCCATCATAGAAAATTTAAGAAAAATATACGCATGCAATCAATCCCTAATTTCCATTACATGGGTATTGTAACGTAATAGAGAAGAACAAAATTTTAATTCCATTCCCGGTTATTCATAAAAATTATCTGAAATAAAATAATGTTCTCTACCTTAGCAATGGTTTAATCATTAACTAAAAATTCATCCCTCTCACGGTCTAATGGCTATCTTGAAAGGATTTGGATATCAAAGGCTCCTATGTATAATGAATCCCATAATTCTATATTTTCTTATTTAATTAGGGTTTATGGAAAAATCTAATCAAATAGAATAAGAATTATTAAATAAGAGACTATTAGAGTTTCATAATTAATTAATTAATTAATTAATTTCATCAACCATTTGAATTGAGATAACCAATCCCAATGATCTTGGTAAAAATTAAATTTATATATCCTCTATTGTAAAAACAAAATTCTTGATGAAAAAAATGTGCTTTGATTTCTCATTTTGGGATCCATTGTGAATGAAAAATATTATTTATAATAACACATGAATAATGTATAAAAAAATATATTATCATTAATTTATTATTCTTGATGATCTAAAATTCCCCCAATTATTTAAAGAATCACCTCGGGGTTTAAAATCATAACCCCAAATAAATAGATCTATCAAAAATATATTTTGAGTTCATCTTGTAGGGTAAATTTACCATTTAACAACTAGAGTGGTATAGTGTCACATTAACTAAAGTATTGAGTTTTGTCTTATTTGGGAAAAACTTTGGTAACTATAGATGTCTCCTTAACATAAGTGAAATAGATATATGTTTGTGTATTCATTAAAAAAATGTAAATACACATGCAATGATATATCTTTTCAGATGATTTATGTGAACCGGGTCAACAAAAAAATGACTATAACTAGTTTTGATCCATTCCAGAAGTATGATCTATTTTATTCCTTGGGTATATCTTAGAACATGACTAGAACCTTCTCACTAAAGGAATGATCTGAAGTTAAATTAAACACCAAGAACTATATTGAGTCTCATGTGGGGACCTAGACCACACCCTGTCACATAGAGTAGTTCACACATCATCACCATAGTGAGAAACTCTATTACCCAGCACAAATTCAATAACCATAATCCCATTCCAAGAAATCACTAGACACGATCCCATTAATAAGTACATTGTTCCACAATCAAAACACATGATATCTATCACGACCCATCCCCTACGGCCCGTTCCGTTACTACCCCAAGCTCGCCCTCCATAGGCCAAGGGCTGGAGACTTGCACCGAAGGTGTATTCCCTAAAACTGGGAAGGCATTTCCTTTATAACCTGTAAACTCACGCAACCAAGCACACAGTAAGATATAGACATGAGTAAACTGAATAGTAAAAAGAGTGTGTACATATAGTAAAAGGGGCCAGAATACAAGCCCAACTGGAATGTACAAGAAACTGAAAGTACAAGAAAACCGGAACAGGAAGGAAGGCAGTTGTTGGATCGTCCTCCGAGGTTCCTACCTGAAGGGTAGGTACAGATCGCCTCCTCATCACTCCTTGTCTATTCGTCTCCTCCGTGTATCGACACACCGTATGGTCCACCTTCGGGCACCATCCAGTCCTGAACTCACATCCACAGTCAGTGTTGTCTGTCACCTGCACAAAACACAATGAAGTGCGGGCATAGCCCATGTAGGGGTTAGTATAACGATACTCAGTAGGGACCCCAAGACCCTCAAGGTCTCACAAAATCCACAAATGATAAACCAAAAAACATGAAGTCAACTTTCAACCCTACTTAGGTATACGCCCATACATATACCTAAGTTATCAAGCATACCCATATTAATCATGAGGAAAACACGAAGTCCAACTCAAATCCCAAAGCTCCACTGTTCCACAATGGAAGGAAAACCATGAAGGAAAGTACCACATAGTTACGCCACATAGAAGAATACCACAAAGGTATTACTACAAAGGAAGAGTACCAAACAGGTACGAACTCAGCTCACACCATGTATAACTTAAGTACAACACTAGAGATGATTAGATGTGAAAAATGAATCATCTTACTCTGTAATGAAACTGACCCACAAAAGATCTCTATGAGCTGACCTGCACAGGATCGATAGGAGCTAACCCACACATGATCGCTAAGTTCGGACCCACACATGATCCAAGGTGCTGACCCACACAGGATCACAAGGAGCTAACCCACACAGGATCACTAGGAGATGACTCACATAGAATCTCTAGGAGCTAACCCACACAGGCTCTCTAGGTGCTGACCCACACAAGATCTCAAGGGGCTCACCCACGCAGGATCGCAAAGAGCTGACCCACACAAGATCTCTTGGAGCTAACCCACACAAGATTGCTACGGAAGACCCACACAGGATCGCTCAGTACATTGTCAGACCCACATAGGATCCTAGTACATCATCCGGCCCACATAGGATCCTAGTACATCTCGATTATATCATCAGATCCACACAAGATTATAGAACATCTCTAGTACATCGTCAGACCCACACCGGATCCTAGTACATCTCAAGTACATCGTCAGACCCACACATGATCCTAGTACATCGTCCCAGACAACAACTGGGCTCCCGCACTGAGATTGCTCATCTCTGGGAGGATCCTCTCCACAAGTCACTGTTTAATACACAAACTACTACGATGTCCCATGATGAAGTATCACAAAGTTCTGTCATGTCATAGTGGTCTCAACACAACAGACGACACGTCAATCGGACGCTCGGTCTGTGAGTTATTAGCCTTTTAGTTCTGGGGGCTTGGTTGGATTTGTTCTTGATCCAACCTGACCATTCCCCATATTAATCCAAAACACTAGTGGGGTATTCTCAAAGGGACCGTCCCGCTCCAGGATTTCCAGCGCCACTGACGGTTCGTCAAATGGACGTCTGGTGCCAATGTTATGGACAAAAGAAAGTAAATGAGTCGTAGTGGGACAGGGTCTAGTCTGATCCGGCCCGACCCATCCTGACCCGCTGGGTCTGGACCGGGCCACTTGGCGGCCCGACCCATTGAGTTTGGCCCATCCTGTTAGGCGGCCTGACCCACTAGGTCCGGCCCGTCAGGCCGTGCGGGGTCGCGGAGGGCCACTGGTGGCCGCATGGCCCCGGAGGGCGTGAGGCTACGGGGTAGCTTAGCTGGGGCGGTTCGGATGGAAGGGTGGTGATGGATCGACCTGGAAGGCGGCGGCAGCTCGTCCTAGACGGTAGTGGGGGCTCAGCTTGGTGGCACGGCTCGACTCCTCGGCTCAGTGGCGGTGGCTCCGAAGGCGACTTTAACAGCGGCAGCGGCTGCTCGGGCGGCAGCTCGGCCCGGACGGCGGCGGATCAGGTGGCTCGACCTCAAACGATGTGGAGTGGTGGAGGCCCCGGGGGCCGCGTGGCGGTGCGGCGAGGCAACGAGCAGCAGAGCGCTATGGGGCGCGGAGACCACGGGTGGCGGCTTCCGTAGGCGGTGGAGCATCATTTCCTTGGTCACCCTCGTCGCCTTCATCCCTTGCGAAGAATGCACCAAAGAAGCAGAACCGTGGAGGGGTCGGTCCATGTTTGTTTGTTTCGCACCCTCCACTTTAGTGTGGTAATAAGTAGTTCACAAAATTGAATCACAATGTGTATGGTAGATGTATAAAAACACAAATCCCGACAACCCTCGTCAATCTCTATTCCCAATATTGCAAAAGAATTAGATGGGGAGAACATGAGAAGTGATAATCATATAGAAATAAACCCCTTCCTTGTTTTCTTGTTGGAGATGGATTGAGGAAGGAGATGAAGTCATTGGGGATGTTGGTGTTTGTCGCTCCTGCAAGAAGCCTCCAACGATGCCACTCGATCATCATTCTTCATTTTGGGGTCGCTCATCGTCATTCGTCGGAACTAGCTCCAGCCTCCAAGTGTTAGGCATTGTGGCACTTTACCAGCACTTCGTCACTTGGTGAATCCGTCCCAAATCCTCCCCCCATGCTCTATATAAATAGGATAGAGGAAAGGTATGTAACGATCGTGGAATTTATGACGGTTCATTTAATAGGAACCTTCTTAAATTCCAACGACGCTATTACTTAGTATTTAAAAAAGGTTAATCCATTAAATTTACGTTGGTACAATTAATTAGGAGGATTCCAAGGGACTTCCCCACATTTAAGAGGGGTTCGTGTGGTCCCCACCACTATGAATTCACAAAAAGGTGTTTTAGTTCATGTGGTCCCCACCTCTTTAAGAAACAAGTGGGAGGTTATAGTAGAAATAAAATAAAAGTTTGTTTTATTTTATTTTCATTTCCATGAAAAACAGAAAATCTATCCTTCACCCTCGACCTACTACAGTCGAGGTGAAGTCTCTTTAAGATAATATTGGCGCTACGAGATCAACGGTGTCCTCAGATTTCTATTTTGAGCCTCGGTTCAAAAGTTACAAAACCCTCCTTGCATGTTTAATGAATGTACCCAAAAAATGTTTGGAAATTATTACGAGTCACCCTTGACCCACGCTGGTCGAGGTTAGGCTCTGACCAAGTAAAACACGCCGAAACAGAACCCAACGGTACTCTTGGATTTCCAATCCGAGTTACCATTTAAAAGTTATGGATTTTACAATAAAATAATTTTTAATTAGTTATCTTATTTACGGCCAAAATCTAACATTCACTTCTGGCCCGCACCGGCCAAAGTTAGTGTCTGCTTAAATAAAGCATGCCCTCATGAGTTTAGTAGTGATCTTGGATTTTCAATCCAAGCTACCGTTTGTGAGTTATAAGCATTTGAAAAATAAAATAATTAATTTAATTATTTTATTTATGGTTATTCCATTTTTTGGTTTTCTCACAAGAGGCCTACGCAAACTAAACTTAAGTCATTCCTAGGGTAAACCAACCATCTTGAACACAATGGTGCCCTTAGATTTCTGATATGATTTTCTGTTTAAGAGTTATTCTTCTTGAAAACCGAAGCGCCTTCGTGGCCAAGAGGCTGATTACTGACAATGCAATTGTTGCACATGAAGTGTTCCTCTTGATGAAAACGCGCTCCACTACAAAAAGAGGAACCATGGCCTTGAAACTGGATATGACCAATGCCTATGATAAAGTGGAATGGAAGTTCCTAAGAGCTGTGATGATGAGAATGGGTTTTTGCACAAAATGGACAGATATTGTCATGCACTGCATTTCGACCGTCTCCTTTAGAATCAAGGTTAATTGGGAGCTCACCAGAGGATTCACCCCAACCCAAGGCTTGTGCCAGAGAGATCCCCTCTCCCCTTTTCTCTTCATCTTGGTGGCTGATGTTTTCTCTATCCTTATTTCCATGGATTTAGCTGCTAAGTCTCTTCATGGAGCAAAGGTCTGCCGTAAGAGCCCATAAATGTCGCATTTATTCTTCACCGATGACTGGTTCCTTTTCTCCATAGCAACTATTAATGAATGTTGGGTGATCAGCCATGTGATCCAGCAGTATGAGTGGGCATCTCGACAGTCTATCAATCATGGAAAATTAAAAATCTCCTTCAGCGTAGCGGTGCCTCCTGCCAAGAGGGATGTGCTTTGTGCATCTACAGGCATCCATATGGTCGATAAACACCAGAAGTATCTCAGGCTCCCTACAGTGATTGGCCGGTCCAAAAAAGAAATCTTTGCTTCTCTGGTGGACAAGATTGAGAAAAAAATCCAAGGCTGGACCCCAAAAGGTATCTCCAAAGATGAAAAGGTAACCCTCATTAAATTTGTCATTTAGTCTATCCCCAGCTACTTTATGTCAATGTTTAAGCTCCTGGGGGCTATCATCAATCTGATCCATTCACATACTGCCAACTTCTGGTGGGGGAAAATGATAGAAGGAATAGACCCCACTGGCTAGCCTGGGAGAAACTCTGCAAACCCAAGTCAGAGGGAGGGATGGGATTTCTGAATCTTCTCTTGTTCAATGTTACTCTGTTGGCCATGCAATGATGGTGCCTTATTAACCGCCCATTATCTCTCTATGTGTGGGTACTCCGTGCCAAATACTTTCCCCACATGGACTTACTTGGTTCCTCTCTTAGCCCCCAACCTAGCTTCCTCTGGAGAAGTATTTTGGGGGCCCAAAATCTCCTGGAAAAAGGGTTGGGATAGAGTATTGGTAATGGCTCATCTATCAACATCTGGACCGATCCCTGGATTATCGATTAGGATGGTACGCGGGCCACATCCCCTGCCCAACCAGGTCTTGAAGATGCCACTGTCGACTGCCTCTTTTCAGACCAGGGTTCGGGTGGTGTGTGGAAAAGATCCAGGAATGGTTTAATGAATGAGACTAAAGAATTATCCTCTGTATCCCATAGATCCCTAATGCAGGCCCTGACCATCTTTTCTAGACCAACGATATATCAGGCGAGTACACGGTGAGATCCGGTTACAGACTGGCTCTTGGAATCCACTCTCTCGACCGTGATAAGGGACCATGGAATGAAGTTTGGAAGCTCAACGTCCCCCAAAAAATCCCCCATTTCTGGTGGCAGGAATGCATGGGCACCCTCCCTACAATGAGCCTTCTCACTTTTTGTCATATGGCCAGTGCCGAGTCCTGCCATTTCTTCCCGAATATCCCAGAAACCCCATGGAACACCATCATTCACTTCTCGGGAGATAAGGAAACTTGGAATAAATGGGGCCCAGATTCGGATGCCTCACTAGACATCGCATCTGACCTCCACGATCTTCAGATGCATTGGTGTTCCTCTCTTTCATCTTCTAATATTGGTTCTCTTTGTACCTTGTCCAGGATCATTTGGGTTCGGCGTAATGATTCGGTTTTCCACCACGTCCATAAAACCCATGACTTCTGGATTGAATGAGCCATTTCTTGGATTGAGGGCTAGAAAGACCATAAAGGGAACCTTACTCCAGGTTTTATGCCCTCTTCTCCCCCTCATTGGACCCCCCAATGGAAGGGAGTCTAAAGCTTAACGTGGAGGCTTCTCTCACCAAGGATGGGCCAATTGCTCTCGGCCTCCTGGCTCAAAATCATATGGGACTGATCATCGCAGCAAAATATGAATTACATCATTCCCTCTGGGAACCTGCAGTTGTGGAAGCCTATTCCATCCTTGCGGGTATGACGCTCACTATGGAATGTGGATGGGCTGATATCATCATTGAGTCTGACTGCCTTACTGTTATCAATGTTATTAACCACGATGATGCTGGACTCCATCCTTTTGGCCTCATCATCAGGAGAATCCACTCACTTTGCCAAGGCTTCTCTTACTGCACCTTCTCCTTTACCAAAAGGGAAGGAAACAATGCAGCCCATCTGCTTGCAGCCTTAGGCCCCTTTGATTTCATCCAGCTTTGGCTGGGACAATTTCCCTTCATGGCTCTGCTTATGTACGGATGCTGATCTTCATCATTAATATTATCTCTCTTTGAAAAAAAGATTTATTCTACTTTTTCAGGGAAACTGCTTACGCGGGCTAATTAAAGCATAACCAAACATCGACGGATCATTCTGGTCACTCCGGGCCTCGGAATCGTACGCCGTCAGATTTTGCGGTCTCGTAAAATCCCCATATAATTAAAACAAATTACATGGAATTTTCGGGTATTTAATTTCTCCCTACCTAATGGATTTACGTCCACGTAAACCACATCTCAAACTAAGGGAACAAGTGGGTGTAATGAGCACGTATCTAAGATTCCCGCTCCCATGTACTCTCTTGGATGTTCCCATGCTGCCAGCAAAATTGCACAAGAGGTATCTATCGCCCACAAAGGAACCTCTACTGTTGATCCTCAATCTCTACTGGAACCTCTATAAAGCTCACCCCATCATTGAAGTCCATCTCACCATGTTCGATGATGTGGGGTGCGTCATGCACGTATCTCCTCAACTGGGATACATGGAAGATGTCATCCACCCGGTGGAACTGTGGGGGAAGTTCTAGGCAGTAAGTCACCTCGCCAACTCTGTTGAGGACCCGGAAGGTTCCAAAGGACCTTAGAGACAATTTTTCACCCCGGCCAAATCTCTGCAAACCTTGTTGAGGTGAGACCCATAGAAATACATGGTCTCCATCCTCGAACTCCGGAGGTCTCCATCTATTATTGGCATAAGACTTATGTCTACTCTCTGCAGTCTTCATCCACTCCTAGATGATCTGCAACTTCTTCGCGGTAGCCTATACCATCTTTGGTCCCATGGGTGTTGACTCTCCTGAGTCAGTCCAGCACTAAGGCGATCTGAAAGGTCGCCCGTACAACACCCCAAAAAGTTCCATCCCAATTTTGGAGTGATAGATGTTTTTGTATGAAAACTCCACCAAAGTAATTTGATCCTCCTAGCTTCAACCAAAGTTGAGGATGCAAGCACGTAGCATGTCCTCGAGGGTCTGAGTGGTCCGCTCAGTATGACCATCCATCTTAGGATGGAAGGCGGTGCTCAAACGAATCTTCATCCCGAAAGCCTCCTGCAAACACTTCCTTAGTCGAGAAGTGAAACATGTATCACAATCAAAGACAATCGTCGAGGGTACTTCATGTATCCACGCAATCTCTTGCATATAAAGGTGTCACAAGCTCTCCATTGAACCCTACTCTCTGATTAGTAGGAAGCGGTCCAACATGGTGAGTCGGTCGATGACCACCCAGATAGAATCATCACCCTTGGATGAATGTGGTAGTCCTATCACAAATTCCATGGATATCCCATCCCACTTCCACTTTGGAACCTCCAAATGCTTAACCAAGCCTGCTGGTACCTGATGCTCCGTCTTCACTTGCCGATAAGTGAGGCACCGAGATAAAAACACTGCTACTTCTTTCATCATTCCCGGCCACCAATATTGTCGCCGGATATCCTAGTACATCTTCTCCACTCTTGGATGTACCGCTAGAGGAGACATGAGGATCTCCCTCAACACTTCCTCCCTAAGAAACATCGGTACTATGGTATGTCCTCTAAAGAGGATGATGTGATCCCCACCTTCAGAAAATCCATCAGGTGCCTATCCTGTGTACATCTAAGCACGTCGAGCCTCGCAGTCAATGTCCCCATGTTGTAACTCCCTGAATCACTGAAGAAGTGGGGGAGTGACTATATGAGACTGAAGAAAACCTAATCCATCTTGATCCACAAAAAATATCTTCAAAGAGGCCAACTACTCTGTCACCTCACCAAGCAGTTGTATACCATATCTTCTACTGAATGCATAATCTACTACATTTCCCTTCCCAGGAGTATAAACTATTCTAATTCATAGTCCTGGAGGAAGTCTAGACATAATTGTTGGGAACTGAAATCTAAAAACTTTTTCTGCCACGAGGGTGAGGCTGGCCAACTCACGAGTGATCAGCCACACCCTCTTATGCAGGATTTTGTCCTGTGCTTCCTCGGTTTCCTTTTTCACCGACTAAGGAAAACCTCATCCCAATGTTGTATATAAACAACAACCATTTTTTCTAATATATTAAATCAGAGTATGAATTGTGGATTCCCAGTCCATACCCAAACTAAAGTCGTAAGGCCTCGATGCTGCCACCAAGAGGTTCCAACCAAAACTATCACCTCAAGTGTCAGATCACACCATCAGCATAAATGTGATTATCGAGTCTCCTCCTAATGGTATCTCCAGACGTGAGGGTCAAGTCAACAGTTTAACTGGAAACTCTAGGTCTTGGAAAAGATTCGTGGAAGGTAGGAATTATTTGTACTTATGTCTTTTGATATGACAACTAGTAGTAGACACAAACCATACATCGAATCATTACTAGAGCCCTTGGGTCGCATTTTTTGATGGCATGCAGCTACTCTCTTCCCCTGTCCTCATGTTCCCTAAGCCTAGCGGGGCCTAGAAAGGGGTTGGTTGTAATATGTTGAAATATACACCACCTCATGCGGCTCTCCTAGCTCTGCTTCCACATCTGCTACCCTACAGATTCATCTATCCTTAACACTTCCTATTTATGAAACATTTTACATGCTCATGTCTCTGAGACTAGAATCAGTTTTCGACTTTCCCACTACTAAAATTCACTGGTTGTATCCACTCATCCAAAGAACATTCAACCACAAAGGTTCTCTCTAGCACCCTAACATAAATAGGAGTGCATAAAGGAATAGTTATGGCTCAGATGTTCTTAAAAACACCTTGCGCAGAGGTCTGAGCCCTGAACCACTTCTCATATCGTATTCATCGAGTAACAGGAATGATCGTTATGCCTTGATGAACACTCAGCTACCGACATGTCATCCTGCCAAAGCTGTAGAAGCTCTTAAGAACTCTGAGCCACCTCCTCAGGATAGTCCTTAGCTGCCTGTGTGTTGGGATCGCCTCGAAATTTGAGGGGTATCTGATGCTGAAACATGTGTAAGGTACAAAGCCTACAAGTGTCCTCTACCGGTACCGCTGGTTGTAACTGCTGACCAACAAGCAGTGATATAGCTGGCACACTACTCGAAGGTATTGCCTCAGGTAATGGTCCACATATCGAGGCCTCATCACTATGCGTACCATCATCAATGTCACTCACTAAAAAATCCTAGAAGCTAAGATCATTATTATCTTCTCTACTGGTGTCTCAACTAGTTGGAAAACTGTAGCAATCACCTCCATCCATCCCTCAGCTGTGTGGGAATCTGTCTCGCCTCGAAACCTCGGAGGCCTCCACTACTGGAACTCTTGCAATGTGCTCTATCAGCATGCACCATTCCCCATTGTGGATGGTAGTATCTGCTGGCCTATGGGTGGTGGTGATGTCGGTACCCCACTAGAAGAGGACAACATAGAAAGAGGGCCTTGCACCGAAGCCTCGTCGCTCGGTGGGCTGTCATCGCGTACTCTCTCAGGAACCCTAGCTGGCTGTCTATGCAGTGGCATCCTGATAAGTAACAGGTATGCCATGGTTAATAAGTTATACTTGGTGATCCAATTCAAAGAGATCACAAAGAACACTCTTGAAAAAAACACGCAATCAATGTTTTCGTGCACTGAGTCGAAAAGCAGAAGTAAGGGTCCTGGTGTATGGATACGTCGACCGCCGCACCAATACTGGATTCCCCAAATAGGAAACCACACTCATAACACTAATAACTATTTCCACACAGAAAAGATTAGGGTCCTTGTTATACGGTAGAACCTCTATCTGATACCAGTTTATCACGACCCGTCCCCCTGGGGCCTGTGTCGTGACTACCCCAATCCAGCCTTCCATAGGCCAGGGGCTGGAGACTAGCACCGAAGGCATAATCCCTAAAACTGGAAAGGCATTTTCTTTATAACTTGTAAACTCACACAACCAAGAACACAGCAAGATACGAACACAAGTAAACTAAATAGTAAAAAGAGTGTGTACAGTAATTAAAAGGGGCAAGAATACAAGCCCAATGGGAAAGTACAAGAAACTAAAATTACAAGTAAACTGGAACAGGAAGGAAGAAAGTTGTTGGATCGTCCTCCGAGGATCCTACATGAAGGGTTGGTGCAGATTACCACCTCAGCACTCCACATCCGTCTGTCTCCTCTGCGTATCAACATGCCATATGGTCCACCTCTGAGCACCATCCAGTCCTTGTACTCCCATCCACAGTCATTGATGTCTGTCGTCTACACCAAACACAACGAAGTTCGGGAATAGCCCATGCAGGTATGAGTATAAAGATACTCAGTATGGACCCCGAGACCCTCAAGGTCTCACAAAATCCACAAAGTATAAGCCATAAAACATGAAGTCAACTGTCAACCCTACTTAGTTATATTCCCATACATATACCTAAGTTAGCAGGCATAACCATCTCAATCAAGAGGAAAACATAGAGTCCAACTCAAATCCCAAAGATCCACTATTCCTCAAAGGAAGGAAAACCATGAAGGAAAGTACCACACAGGTACTCCACATAGAAGATTACCACCAAGGTATTACTACAAAGGAAGAGTACCACACAGGTACGATATCACCTCACACCAGGTATAACTTAAGTACAACAATAGATATGATTAGATGTAACAACCGAATCATCTTACTCTGTAATGATGCTAACCCACATAGGATCCCTATGAGCTGACCCACACAGAATTGCTAGGATTTGACCCACACATCATCAATAAGTGTTGACCCACATAGGATTGGAACATGCTAACCCACATAAGATCGCAAGGAGTTGAACCACACAAGATCTCTAAGAGCTTACCCACACAGGATCGTTAGGAGCTGACCCACACAACATCCCTAGGTGCCGACTCACACAGGATTGCAATGTGCTGACCCACATAGGATTGCAAGGAGATGACCCACATAGTATCTCTAGGAGATGACCCACACAGGATCGCTAAGGCAGACCCACACAAGATCACTCGGTACATCGTCAGACCCAAAACAGGATCCTAGTACATCTCTAGTACGTCGTCATACCCACACATGATCCTAGTACATCTTGAGTACATCATCAGACCCACACAGGATCCTAGTACATCTCCAGTACATCGTTATAACCACAAAGGATCCTAGTACATCTCCAGTACATCGTCAGACCCACACAGGATCCCAGTACATCGTCACAGCCAGCTACTAAGTTCATGCACTATGTTTGGTCATTCCCGGTAGGATCCCTGCAACAAGTCACTAGTAAATAATCCAACCACTTCAATGTCCCACGAGGAGTAACACAAAGGTATACCACATCATAGGGGTCTCAACGCAATGGAAGACCCATCAATCGGACGCCCAGTCTGTGAGTTCTTAGCCTTTTAGTCCCGGGGGTCTAGTTGGATTCGTGCTTGATCCAAACTGATTATTCCCCATCTCAATACAAAACTCTAGTGGTGTATTCTCAAAGGGATTTTCTCATTCCATGATTTCCAACTCTTCTGACGGTTCATCAAACGGACGTCTGGTGCCATAGTTATGGAAAAACAAAAGTAAATGGGTCATAGTGGGCCCGGGTCGGTCCGACCCGTCCTGGCCCGTTGGGTTTGGCCCGGCCCATTGGGAATCCTACAAGGCCATGGGGGTCGTGGGTGGCCGCGAGGCCGCAGAGGGCTGCGGAGGCCGCGAGGCCATGGGGAGACTCTGTTGGGGGCGGTTCGGCTGGAAGGTCGGCGGCAGCTCGACCCGGATGGCGGCGGCGGCTCAGACAGCAGCTCAGATGGCGGCTTGGCCCGGCAATGGCGACTTGGGTGGAAGCTCGGTCTGGGCGAGATTGGTGTCTCAGACGGTATTGGAGGATCTTCCTTGATGGTGTTGGTGGCTCGGACAGTGGCGGAGGCTCGGCCTGAAAGGTGGCGGCGGCTCGGCTCTGCGACTCGGCTTAGTGGGGGCGGATCGAGCGGCAGCTCTGCCCGGACAACAGTGACAGCTCGGCTCAGCAACTCCGCAGGGTGGATCTGCTCAGCAGTGGAGGCTCGGGTCATCGTGGCCACGGATGGCGCGGACCGGAGGAGGCCGCGAGTGGGGGAGTGCCATGGGGCATGGAGACTGCGGGCGGCGGAGCTCCGTTGCCTTAATCGCCCTCGTCGCCCTTGTCTATTTTGAAGAACACACCAAAGAATCATAACGGCGGAGGGGTAGGTCCATTTTTTCTTGTCCCGTACCCACCGCGTTAGAGCAGTAGCAAGCGGTTCACAAAATTGAATCACAAATGTGTATGAAAGATATTTAAAAACATCAATCTCATAACCCTCATCAATCTCTATTCCCAATGCCACAAAAGAATTCAAAGTGGAGAACATGGGAAGTGATAATCACATAGAAATAAACCCCTACCATTTTTTCTCTTTGGAGATGGCTCGAGGAAGGAGATGAAGTCGTTGGGGATGTCGGTGTTCGTCACTCCCGTAAGAAGCCTCCAACGACGTCGCTCGATCGTCGTTCTTCAGTTTGGGGTTCAGGGTCACTCGTCACCATCCGCTGGAACCGGCTCCATCCTCCAAGTGTTGGGCATCATGACAGTTTACCAGCACTTCGTCGCTTGGTGAATCCATCCCAAATCCTTCCCCCAAACTCCATATAAATAGGAGAGAGGGAAGGTAAGTAACGATCCTGGAATTTTCGATGGTTCATTTTATAGGAACCTTCCTAAATTCCAACGACGATGTTACTTAGTATTTAAAAAGAGTCAAGACATTAAATTTACGTTGGAACAATTAATTGGGAGTAATCAAAAAGATATCCCCACATTTAAGAGGGGTTCGGGTGGTCCCCACCACCATGAATTCACAAAAAGGGGTTTTAGTTTAAGTGGTCCCCACCACTTTAACAAACTAGTGGGAGGTTCCAGTAGAAATAAAATATAAGTTTATTTTTATTTTATATTCATTTTCATGGAAAACACAAAAGTTATCTTTCACCCTCGACCTATTATGGTCGAGGTGAAGGACTCATTAAGTGAATATCGGTGCTGTGAGATCAACAGTGTGCTTAGATTTCAATTCCGAGCTCCGGTTCAAAAGTTACAGAATTCCGCACGCGCGTTTACCAAACGTACCCAAAAAAAGTTCAGAAAATTATTAAAAGTCGCCATTGACACTCGTTGGCCGAGATTAAGCTCTTCCCAAGTGAAAAATACCCCAAATAACCCAATGTTACACTCAGATTTCCAATCCGAGTAACTGTTTAAATGTTATGGATTTTACAATAAAATAACTGTCACTTAATTATTTTATTTATGGACAAAATATAACTTTCACTGGTGGTATGTTCCAGCCAAAGCTAGTATCTTCTTAAATAATTAATTCCCTCATCAGTTCAGCGGTGGTCTCGGATTTTCAATCTGAGCTACCGTTTGTGAGTTTTAAGCATTTGAAAAATAATATAATTTTTTTAATTATTTTATTTACGGTTATTCCAATTTTGGGTTTTCTCACAGGTGGACCGCGCCGACTAAACTTAAGTCGCGCCTAGGGTAAACATGCCATCCTGAATGAAACAGTTCCCTTGGATTTCTTTTTCGAGTTACCATTTAAGAGTTATTCCACATTTTCAGGGAAACTACTTAATCACACTAATTAAAGTATAACAAAACTTTGACGGATCATTCTAGTCACTCCAGGCCTCAGAATCGCACGCCGTCAAATTTCGCGGTCTCATAAAATTACCATATAATGTGAAAGAATTACATAGAATTTGCAGGTCTTTACAATATCATCGACTAACTTATGATGAGGTCTGATAATCAATATATACTTCCATCATCTCACTAATGATGCAGTCAAAACCTCATATATCCCAATAAAAAATATAAAAAGTGGTTGAAGCATTATGTTTTCATAAAAATTTTAAATAGTCAACCACTATACCCAAATATAAATCATAGAGATAATGGAACCACAAGGATATCCTATTGGCTGCTCCTTATTAAAAACCTCTACATCACACATAATAGATGTTATTTTTAACTTGATACCTTCATAATTGAAGGCATCTGTCACCCATAAATGCCGACTAATCCAAAGGCTTACCAAAGACGTCACAAAAATAATAGATCTCACATGTTTCCAAGGGAACCAAGAAGACATCCATACCAAATTTCATAAAATAAGGATTTTCCCACCAAATTCAATAAATTTTACACATATCTACACTTAAAGGTGTCTTTTTTCATCAATTCAGACTCACCCAAACACTTAATATCCCAGAAACAAGAGAGAGTCAAGAAAATATAGTTACCTTTATGATGAATGATCCATATAACCACATTTATATATTATAAAATGGTATAGACTTCCTACCTCATTTTGAACAAAGAGGAATGATAGGGCTATTCCCTTTGATTCAATCATGATAAATAGAATCCCTAATATCAATAATAAAAACAAATAACTAGGGATTTAGATCCAAACAATAATATTTAGTGAGAGAACCCATTAATAGTTTCTATAATGGGGGTAGATAAAACAAATTGATCTTATGTTATATTATATTATTAAATAGTGCAGGAAGGACCCAATATAGGGTTTGAATGATCATGTGTAAGACATTGAAAAAAAATTACATGAACGAAACCCTAGTTAGGGTCACCAAAAATCCTCAATAAATCCTCCTCATATACCATAGAAAACCATCTAGTTTTGAGAGTCATTGGTCAATGTTTTTGAGTCTAAACTCCCCCTATCAAAAAAATCAATAAAAAAAATATTATCCATATGCACAAATCATAGTACACAAGTATGTAATTACAGTAAAAGAAAATAGAAAAAAATCAATGATACTAAAAATAATGAACAATTCATCTATACAGTCATATATTTAAACATATCACCCATTGGGACAATCACTTATAAAACTAATATAAAATGATATAATATACAAGAGGCTCTACTACCAAATTCAAGACTCACCGCAATCACATTTATGAAATACATCAACCTTCTCTAGCTTGATCCAATCTACATACTTTGATCAAACAAGTTCCACAAACAATATTTCTAAAGACATAGTAGTTTTATTGTACAACGAATGAGAAACAAATATCCTTAGGGTATCACAATGTTTCTAATATATAAAACATCATATAAATGTGTATGAATTAGATAAATAGTTATAGAAGACATTATAAATATAATAACGTACCCCATATCATCCATTTTTATCCAAAAAACCATTACACACAACCATACTTGGTCTGATAACCTTTGATGAGCCACTTACTTCATTGTCTCACAATAACTAGGATGTTTTATGACATCCCATACTATTTTTAGTTGGACCATAAATGCTAATAAATTCAAGATGTTTTAACACCTCTCAGTATAGTTTACCATGGGAATTAAACATTATATGGAATCTACGACTCTCTATTGGTCATACCATGAATGATAAAAAATTTGTGAGGATTCCCGGGATCATGATCTCTTTCACTATAGTTTACAAAAACACTAGATGATGTCATAGTCCATCTTAAAATCTCACAGTATATCTAAAATGTCATATGGAATCAAATACACTCAGGAAGTTTGATCATAGAATCTATAAAATACCAAACAAAATTTTGGATTTTGGCTTGTATGACCAGTGTAATCCAAGACAATGCATGAAAGGAAGCAAAACACCATGTATTATATATCAATACCCCGCTTTTGTGATCTTTGTGTCATTTTAACCTATTTACCTACAGAAATATAACTTTATGAATATAATATAGGAATCTTATACCATAGTGTAGCACTAAGCAATAAACCCATGTATTTGACCCTTATATTATCATATCTCACAACATACACATTATTCATATGTAAATTAGCCTCCCTACTCATGTATTATATCAACGAAAACCTCTTCACCTCTGCTAACTTTTCCATTTGAATCATTTAATCATAAGGCATAAAAATACACACCCCTTAGTGTGTCTTCCCATATCATGAAGGAAACCACTATGTTCCCTAGAACTAACTTGGTCTCTACACATAGATACCACCTCATATCAATCAGTAAAAAAAATACATAGCACATGAGACCTTTGAAACCATTACAACAAGGCACTTTCCCAACTCTAATTTAATGTTCCAAATCACCATACCATTCCCCACACTAGAGGACCATGCCCATACAAACAGAATTTGGACCCTTAACCATCCAAATTCTTGGGAAATAGAAGAAAATCACTCATCCCACACTTGGTTACAAATTTATACCTCAAATCGGATTGTTATCAAGTCAAGAATCTAGATGATACACTCCTCGTTACATTATACTAATTACAAAAGGGATTAACCCACTCACCACATATTTGAGGACCATAATATACCAATAAAGGGGTTACTCATTTATAAAATTATCCCACCTATACAATGTGTAATTTAACTTCAACCCATAGATATAGTGCTGGGAAGGCAGCCTTCTGTATTACTCGATGGGATCTTAATTTGGAATATTGATTGAAGGCCATCAAATATCCATATATACTGTATGGTAGATGAAATGTTTTTCATTTTATGTATAAGAAAGGTATTGGTTTATGTTATGTTGAATATTGGTATTATGGGTTTCTAATGATCTTCATATCCTTGATTAAGTTTTAGTCATTCCCAGAAATAACATATGTGGGGTCAAAGATTTTCCAATATAATTTATTCTCAAAATAATCTTTTAAAATAAATTAAATATAATTAGAATTATTTTCATACTATCCATCATAAAGTATGATATAGATATTATTCTGTGGTTGGACATACAATATGAGATATCATAGTGTGAGATCATGTGTTAAACCATTGATTTTAAAAAAAATTACAGTATGAAATGGGGAATCGTTGAATATTGAGGAATTTATTAATACAATATCATGCAAGAAAAATATAGTATCAAATAATATGTTCAAGAAAATAGATATTTTAATGAATAATTAATAGGAAATGATATATTTAATTCTATATAAGTTCTTGTATTAGACAATTATAGCCAAGTTCCTATTTTAATGTTGAGTTTCCTTGTCATCCAATTTAATTCTATATAGAACCATATCATATGACCATGTTTGGTACATTATTCCTACATAGACACTAGGTGTTCACTGTTAAACTTATCTGATAAATTTTATATTGGGTGTAATCTCAATTGGAAGTATATCATATGTCTTAATAACTATGATGTTCACACTCAGGTCACACAAGACACTACATGATGTATTAATCCTATAAAACACATCATTGTACTATAGAATTTATATCATGAAGACACTTTCTATTCAATATTTTCCTTACATAGGAACTATCATAATGTTGTTTCCAATTTTCCTTGGACTTATTACTCCATATGGGATTATCATAAGATGTTTTATTTTTCATTCTCACACATGATAATGTTATAAATGTTTTATCTTACATGGTCCATATTAAAAATCAAATGAGATGATTAATATATTCCATAGTTTTATATTTCCTAACATATTAAATGTTTTATATGATATAGAATACATCAATAAAATATGACAGGGTTGACAAATACCATTATTGTAAATTTAAATTATGAATTTAATTATATGGTTTATAAAATGTTTATAAAACATAATATACAGGTATTTGGGATAATAATTAATTTATAAAGTTTATTAAAAATTAATTACTTATAAAATAATTGTAATTAAATAATGAAATTATAGTGAAAAATTTTTTATATAAACATGGGTACTTATTCTTTATTAACATTGAATTACAATTTTCTAGTTATATAGAAGGACTTATAATTTTGATATGGTTTGTGTTAAAATTAATAGTGATGTTTATAAGGAGTTATAAACTACTAAAATAATTCCAAAATAAAAAAGGAATATAAATAAATTATGAATAGTTAATAAACATTAATTTCAAAATGTTATGATTGATGGATTTATTTTGGGAATTTTATAATTCAAATAAAATAATTGTTTTGATAATTTATGTATCCAAGGATAATACAATGATAAATATGTTAAATTTTAATTATGTAACTTGTTACATAAGAGAAATTATAATATTTTATGCTTATGTTTCATTTAATACTATACATTCAAGTGAAATTACATATCAATAAATAATATTGAGTTCATATTAAGATAAAATATAATGAGTTCATTTTTATTTAATTATGGAATGTATGTAATATATAGATAAATTATAAATTTTATCTAATTCACATACATATGAAATATTCATAAAGTGTTTAGCTTCAAATTAAATTTATGAATAGATATTATATTTATGTCATCCCTAAATAGTTCATAGATATTAAGGGTTATATTTGTAATAGTTTTGTATGATTTATCTTAAATGGATAAACTACTTCAAGATATTCATAAAAATTTATAAGTTACATGCTAGGTATGAAAGTTAATTTTGTTTTCTTCTACCATGATGAAAAATTATTATTATAATATAAAATTAAATAAAGAAATTGATTCTATTTTTATACATATTTGGTGTTAGAATAGTTATGGAATACAATTGAGTAATGAATCCCAAGGTAAAATGACTTTGGATCAGACTGATCTTTATCATCAAGGTCTATGCCTTGTCAAGAAAAGTGAGGGATAATTATATATGTATCAAGGTTTTATATAAGGGGATTATTGATTTCATAGGATTTTAATGATATGAATGAAAGGTTTTTGTGTACCTTTTGTAAGATTTATATTTAGATTTGTATTAAGATAGTTAGATTTTAATTTGGGTTTGTAACAGAATCTATGAGTTTTGGAACAAGTTACACAACAATAAGTTATGAACATATTTATTTGATCAAAAAAAATAACTATAAGCATAAAAATATTCAAGGTGAATACATTAAATGTGTTAGTGGGACTAAATCCCTCAAAAAATGCAACCTATTTGATTCCTTATAAAGAATACAAATGTCATGTTATCGATCATCCTACCATGTATGTTCAAAAAAATATGAGCACCCATTGATTATATTCTATAGGTAATATTGGAAAATATAAAATCATAAGAGTGAGGAAACTAAATAATACCATGTGATTTGGGTTACATATAGCTTGGAATATATTATGAAGGATACCGCAAGACTGTTGTTGAGTTTATCTATTTGGTCGGTTTATAATGGATTTCCCCACTCAACCATCGATGATATATATATGATATGATTGGAATGATATCCAAACTAAAAATATAGTTGGTTGTAATAATACTAAATTATACTAATTTATTAGTGAATTATGGTAATTTCACACTAATGGATATTATGTGAATCTAAAATATAAAATTATTTGGTGGGTTAGTAAAACTACTTATTAAAGGAATGAAAACATGATATTCATAATATAAAAGATACAATTAAAGGTATAATTGAATTATCATAATTAATCTATAAATTGTAATCAGTTATATGAAAATATATTTTTAATGTATACAACTTCTTGTACTGGTAAAAATAAAAGATTATCTCTTAATATTTTAAAAATTATAGGCATTGTTGAAAACCCTTCTTGAGTGACCATTAGTTGAATTTTTTCAAAAAGATATTTTATAGTATTTGAGAATCATAGAATGACTCACATGTGGTTTCAAAGGAATTAAATGAAAATTGACTGACCTTAGTTTATACTCATATAATCAATGTGATTAAGTGTCATAATGACTTGGTGATATTACAAGATTCCCATAAGGCATATTCTACTTGAGGAATTCATTATGTTTTAATCACTAGAAATTTAATTATAATTTATTTAATTTAATGAAATGTTTACCCTATATTGTTAATGATGTAAGAATAGATAAAATACGAATTTGATTTATATATTCTTATACTATTGTCATAGTACATGTGGGTAAATGTAGAAAAAACAAGAAGAAAAAGTTATTTGGAAAGTCAAAAAATATTTCTTCAAATAGTTAGCCGAGGTTATTGAAACCTAATGGTGGTGTCCTGATGGTCTAATCATTCCATTGGATGAAATTTTTTAGAATAATTGATGGTGTTTTAAAAACATCAAGTAAATTCAATGATTGGAATTTGTGTCACAGAAATATAATATTTTCTTTTATTATATAATTTATACAAAATGTAAATTTTTGTAGATATTGTGTGTATAAAATAGTCCAAATGTGAGAAAATAATTAATATGTCTTCAATTTTTCATTAGAATGATGAATAAATGTGTTTTTTAACCATTTAAGTGATTATAATGTAATATTATCAATCTGATAAGTGTTTAATTAAGAGTGGAGTATTTTCATCCTTTTCCTATTATATTAAAAGAGATGATTTTTTTATAATGAATTATTAAAAACAATGTGTGATTATACACATGGATTATGAATCATCAGTTTCTATAATATAATTTAGAATAATATAATGCCAAAAACAATTTATTTGGTATTAAATGATTTTTTTCTTGATGATTGTTAAAATACAAGTAATTGCTCCCACCACATAGAGTTTCATATTTTAATGAATATTATTAATTACAAAACAGTTATCCAAATGAATAGAATACCATATATGATATGTATACAATAATATATTGGAATATATTCATACTAAAAAAATAAGTTTTATTTTATGAGACAAAAAAAATTTGAATCTTAGCATGATATTTTGGAATAAAATATTCTTTAAGAATATAGTGGGAGTTTATTTTAAATTTATATAATTTAAAAGAATAAAATTGATAATATTATTCCAATAAATAATTTTTTTAATGCCATAAAATATTCTAAAAGTGTACAGGTCACTAAAATAAAGGGAAATGTATAGTGTTATATTTAGTATCTATAACATAATGAATTTTAATTAATATAATAAACAATAATTTTCTATGTATTTAAAGATAAATGTAAAGTGGTAAATTTAGTTAAAATAACAATGTGAATGCTAATAAATTTCATAAAATAGATTAGGGTATGACCAAAAAGGTAAATGTAAATAGATTTATTTTATTACCTTAAAATGTATAATGTCGCATTATATTATAAATGAGCTTAAGATGTGTTGATAAAGATATAATGTATGTAGTTACATTAGTAAAAAAATGAACCCTAATAATTTTTTTTTGTTTGAATGAGTTTGAATAATGATAATAATGATAATTCTTAAATGATTTATACATAGAAAATAGAAGTTTAAAAGATCATTTAATTTGGTTTTTTGAAGTAAATGAGTTCAGAAATACTATTTATAGAAGTGAAAATTATAAAAATGATTCTTATGTCTCACCATTATTCAATGTAGATTTTTTAACATATGTTAGAAACTAAAATTTTTTAGTGGGAGGGTTTTATATGGTGGAAACATAATGTTATGGCTGGAATTACAAATAGATGTAATGATTTTGGAAAACTATAAAAATGTATCAATAATAAATAGTTTTGTTGGTTTATCATATCTGATCTTATTGGATGGAATATTATGTATGGTTTATTTTAAAATATTATAATAGTATAATAAAATAAATTTATAATGTTAAAAGAAAATAATATCTCTCTCTTTTGTGTTGGATTCAAATATTTCATGAATTAACCACTAAATATACATCTTTGAGTTCTCCCTAAATTGTCTTCATCTTGAAGTATTATCAATTGAAATTAAATTAAAATGTTTTTTGATTAAGATTCATATATTAATATATATAATATTATCATGATGAAAAACTTTGGATTTTAGTGATAGATGACTCCCTGATTATATGCCACATAAAGTGTCAAACACTATTTCTTTCACATAGTTGGTGTGCATCATTCTTGTTGATATTTTTTCATACGTGGAATATGTGTGATTCCTAGAATTTAATCCTTTATTAATTGATTCCATACTTAAACAATCCTTAATCATTATCTATTTTTGGGGTGGTAAGGAATGTTTTTAATCAGGATGTCTACTTGTGTTTATCCAGTATAAGTCTTTTTTATCTCAATTGTTGAGTATGATATATGGGTCCTCAATTAAGATAATCATAGGAATTAGATGACACTTAAAAGATAGTATATATGATTATTATATAATTTGGATAAGGGGAATTTGATTTTTTCATCAATGAATATTAATCAAATGTGGTGAATTCAACAACCTGGAAAGTATATACTTAGAGAATGAAGAACATATGAGTTTGTTATATCTGATTGAAAAACAATGTATCCTTTGATTACTTTATTTCATTGAAAATGTTCTCATATTTAAAAGTATTATTACATGTAATATATCTATAAAAATATATAAATATGTATGTATTTGAAACATATTACTCTAGATTGATTTGAAACTTTAGTAACACTGATGGTTTATTAGAAAGAAACCCTTTCATACAATTATGAATTTATATTTTTTCAACATTATAAAAAAAAATGGGGTCACACATTATGGTTGATTTTAGGTGTATTGAGATTGATTTAAAATGATTCTTTAAAAAAACCTTTGAGTTTATAATAATTGAATTTAGAAGGGTATTCAAAAGGTGTTTTATATGATTTTATACAAGTTGAATATGAAGATAGATTTCCAAAAATGTTTTAGAAGATATTCATAAAAAATTAGATATTTTTTCAATAATTAATTTATAAAATGCAATAAAATGTGGAATAAAACAATTTCGATGATTTTTTAGTGAAATTGGATGATCGATAATAATATCCAAAAAGAAATAAATCTTATTCTATGATATAAACATGTCATATTATAAGGAATGCATGGTTATAATGGACTATTATATGCCCTATTCTTATATCATAATGTATGGTATATGTTTCCATGAAACATGAAATGATTGAAAAGAAAATAAATAATAAATTATTGAAATTTGAATATACTCCACAAATTTATATCACTGTTATATACATTTTATAACATTAGATTCCTCAATGGTTAACAGATTCATATGATGAATGCATGAAAAACAAGATGTAATTTTATTTTTCATTGTAATTCATGATTAAATTCATGGAAAAGGAATGTAATCCTTGATATATTATATAAGTACCCACCACCTTTAATGTAGAGTGGATTAGAGCATACCCAAGCATTGGTTAAATCCCAATTTTCATCAAGATCACTCATCTTCCACTTGTTTTAATTACAAGGTAGTAGAATATCATATATGATAGGAGAATATCACCCTTATGATGGGTGACTCAAATTCATCTTATTGATCTAATAAATGGTATGGTGTCCCTTTTCCACCTCTATGTTTTCATTATATGGCATATTTATTAAGAGATGTAACAAAGGTATCTAATGTGTAACATATATGAAAATTACTACATTTTATGTATATATATTAATTTTATTTCAGGAAATATATATCTAGTGTTATTTTAATTTGATTTTCGTATACTAAATTGATTAATTATAAATATATTTCTTAAAACACACCACTCTCAACCACACAATAGAACATCGATTATCAGATCCATCCTACTTGGTCCTAAGATCCTCACAGCTAAAGACATTCCCTAGGAATAATATTCATAGGCTATGCACAAGTCATATCACCTCAAGATAATTTTTAATTTCTCTTGAAATAGAAACCAACAAATTCATCCATCATGAAATAGTTGTCAGTAAATTATGGTATTATAAATTCAAAAATAATAACTTGTTTTAGTCTCGAGGGGTAATAAGACAGCTAAATTACCACCTAAATAACTCTTAGTCCCATATATATTATGTTACCCAGTAGAACATGTTATCATGAATAATCCTAAAAAATCCATATGGGATATTATTATCGCGACCACATGCATTGATTTAGGATTTATACTCCTCAATGTAAGATCTCCAAGCTTGATAAATCCCACACCGAGCCTTTCCAAGCTTCCTCCAACATCTTAAGTCCTTATGTAATACAAAAACTCTGTACAAATAAATATAGTATTTTATTAATAATTAAATAAATTATAATGATGTGGAATACCTCATAAAAACACAAAGAGTGGTGTCAAGTCAAAAAAAACATTGATCATTGTATTGAAGAAGGTCCATAATAATCCCATAACACCTTTAAAAACAAAATCAACATCAGTGACCACAAAATTGATTACAATTTTAAGAATATAATCAGTAGAAACCTTATAAAAAAATAAAAACTAAACATCCCTCAAGTACTTTGGTGATCGATTACCTGAATTATTAATCCCATCCCATTGTACACCAAATAGATTTCATATGGAATAATTCCACTATGACCTTGTCCAATAATCACTTTAATCCATAGTCTAAAACTTCAAAAAATAAAACAAAATAATGAAAATGAATAATAGAGGAAGGGTAATGTAATAAAGTTTTCCTATTGATTGAATAGACACATTTCCATTTTAATATGGTCATCATGTCAATATACTCCAGCACCAGTAGTTGCACTGTAGACACATGTTATCCCATCCATAGTGTCCATGAATATTCAAGCATAGATTACCACAGTAATGAAAACCCCTATAGGACAACACTTGTTCTTTTACCATTCTATGACCACCCTTACTCACAACCTTGAAAAATGCTAAAAATCCCACCCATCAAGAAATCATTCCAGGCCAAACATTCTTATCTGTTGAGTTGTAATAAGGTTTTATCCTAAAAATAAAACCAATCCTTGCCGACATGGGTAGTAACATTTAGTCTTTTAACCCATTTACACTGTGGGGTGTTATATTCATCGCAAATTTAGATAAAATAATCCCTATTATGGACCATACATTTTGACCTAGGAAGTTACACTGATATTCTAGGTGGGTACCACTCTAATACACCTATAATAAATGGGTTCCAATAATAACACAAAAACTACACCTTTTTAACATGGTTTTTTGGTACCAGCCTTCTTGGAAACACATATTTTCATACCGACATGTGTTGTTCCATCATTGGTATATACCAATGTGCTCTAATGGATCATCAAATTGATAAATACCCCCCACAAAACAATACATGTTCTTTTTATATGCTTCTTCTTCAATCTCACACACATGGGGAAACATCACAAAAGGTCACACATCATGAAACTACTCTAACACAATCACATTTAACTTTAGTGTTTTCAGTAGGTAGTCTCTAGAGAACTATAGTACGCCATATTGACATGGGTAGTAACATTTATCCTTTTAACCATTTTTCTTTCTATGTTGTTACAAGGATGAGTTATCTGTAAAAATAATTTCCAAAAAATTAAAAAAAACATGCCATATCAAGGGGGAACTCAACAGAGAAAACATAGGTGGAAAGGGTGGAATATATTGAAAAAAACATCTATTCATAAGAATATAACCACTTAATAACAAATGGAGATTGATGAGGAAATTAAAATAATGTCAGGACTAAATTATTTTCCACAAAAATTACCATAAAACCAGTCATCCCTCGTTGTGTTCTTAGTATAGAATCTACCACCCATTATTATTTCCTCAAACACCATGTATAAATACATTTTCTAATGTTAATTATATATATCAACCATGGTATTGATGTGTTTATACCAGTTAACCAATGGATATTAAAGTAATATTTTTGTTTGCTACACATTCATTCCATGTTAGGTACAACCAAATGACATCTCAAACCTCCCACACCCCCAAACATGAGAACATAGATCCAAGTGAAATTTAAATTCAATAAATTATAATATATATCCAAATTATGAATTACTTAATACTTCAAGAAAACAATTAAAATTCCATATGAAATTAATGACACATAACAATGTAGGTAATTACAAATACCCCACATACTGCTTCTCATCACCGGGAATCACCCAAAAATGATTCACAACATTTAATTCATTGATTGGATTCCAAATACATTTTAAATTATTGATTCCAAATTTATTTAGGAACATAACATCCATCTATGAAATCAATATAGATACAAGAAACATTTTCTAGAAATCCCTGAACCAATTCTAAAAACCTGATTATCATACCTGAATGAAGCATATGATTTTTTCCCACCACACCACATGTGATTAAATATGGTATTAAAACAGTATCCTTAATTTATATCCATCACCTAATGTAATCTTAAATCACATTCTAGTGTACCATAAAAAAAATTTATTCATGATTTGATAATAATTATAGTCTTTATAGATACACCCAATTTTTAAACCAAATTCCAAACCCATTACTCAGTGTGATTCCTTATAAAAATACATTGTATAACCAATATTTCACTATACACACTATGATAGTACTTATGTACCCATAATCTATGTCATCCTTAAATTTAATGTTAAATTTCACTCGATTCATCCTTATAAATAACTAACCCTGCCCAAACACCATAATTGAATTAGAAACTATTATATTTATCAAGAAACCTAATGGAACTTACTTACAATGTATTATTACAATAGGTTTGTTCTTAACCACTATAATTCAAGTTACCCTACACCATGATCCAAATGAAATGACAATTTTACAAAATTGATTAGTAAGACTCTCCCAACTATAGATGTATCCATATCTTCATCCTGGAAAACAAAAAATATATATTTATTTTCTACATCTTATCCATTATTGATAATAACGAATCGATGAAACTGAACCACTAATACATTAGTATAAAATATAATTTCATTCAAAACACATCCGAAACTTATAAATAACTTCCCCAATTACATTTATTGAGCCATCCTGATAATGATATTCACAACCTAAAATAGCTAATGGTGAACTCCTCACCATAAAATTTTTTACATACCACTTTCTAGGATTAGAAATAGCCT
Organism: Viscum album; assembly: GCA_963277665.1. Taxonomy (NCBI): domain Eukaryota; kingdom Viridiplantae; phylum Streptophyta; class Magnoliopsida; order Santalales; family Viscaceae; genus Viscum; species Viscum album. Next base: position 296,394,271 of record OY728139.1, read on the forward strand.
CGATGAAACATCACCTGTGTGTCACTCATCTCAAGGAATTCTTATCACATCCCAAATTAACCGAACATTCCATATGTTTAAAATGATGAGCCCATTATGAACTAAACGATTGTTATCCAAATAAACAATTGGGATTTTACTCTCCTCCAAAACATTAAATTATGTAATTCAAACAGATGATATCATCTACTATTAAAAACAATCATTCTTTTCATATAACAACCCTTATAGGGCCTCACTTTAGAGACCCAATCTTGAATAACATGGAAATTACATTACTTTTGCGGAATACTTAATACATAATAAAAAAAGACACCCAAAGATCGTAATAGTTTATTGTCTTTGGAAACATGGAACACAACCTTTTAATCATGGTGAAAGATCTTCAAAATCTCCCATAAAGATCTTTCTCTTTTGTTTTCTTAACTAAAACCTTTCTTTATATCCTAGTGAAAATAAAACATAAAAAAGGTGAGATAAAATGCTCAGTAAGGTTAAGCATGGAGAAAATAGAACAAACCATATACATTTGAACTTAAAAACATGAACATAATGTTTAGACCTCAAAATTTTGAGTTGTGAAATAAATCTTGGTAGTACGTAAGGCATAGATCATAAAACACATTAATCATGATAAAATTATAAGGGAATAAAACATGTAATTGTGGAAAACCATTAAGCACATGTTATGATTTCCATAGTAGCCAAGGCATTTCTACCAAGACCATCATAGTGGACAAAGTCCATTACTGAATCGGGTTTACTTGTTGTTCCAGCCCTGTATTACTGAACCGGATTTTACTTTCCGTTCCAGCCATTTCTATCTCATGATATATAAATCATTACTGAATGAATTGGAGGGAGATATAGGTCCAACCCATCTCATATTTAAATCATTATTATGTGTTCCACAAAACAATCATAAATCATTCATCATAACCCAAAGAATAAAATGTGTTTCATAAACATCATCCCTTCATAACATAATCCATATAAAACAAATGGATATAATTTCAGCATAATAAAAATCAGAACATATAATTAATAGAGACATTATGATTGAAATATAAACATACTAAATAATTTCATATTAGATGGAAAATAGTTTTGATAAAACACTTGAAATGAATTCTGGAGGAAAATATCATTTCTTCATCAAAATCATTTTATTTCCAAAAAATGCCATGTAATTTTAAATGAAAATGTTTTTGTAGAAATTAATCATGAAATCTTGTAGAGTAATCTTCATGAAAATAAGGCGTTATAAAACCTTAAAAATCCATTCATGCTATATAAGTTAAAGAAACATTCTTCTCATACCTTTGCTGGAAAAGTCAAAAAGTACCTTGTATGGTACACAAAAGAATGATTCCTTTCATACCATGTGGTAAAAGTAAAAAAGGATAGAAAAGAATTTAAACATACATGGAATAATAGTAAACATTTTATGAAAACATTTTTAGAAAACATGGACATGGATGATAAACATAACCCCAGTAAATACTTACTAATAAACAATCTCAGATAAGAACGAGATTGGAATAATTATCCCTTACCTTATATCCAATTTCTTCTGTATGTTGCCGAGACTCTTGTATAGTGGGTTTAAACATATTATTAACTTGTAAAAGAACCATAATAATATTTATGATATCATATATGATTCACTTATGACTTTATATTACCCGAGCATTTGACAATTCCATGTTAAAGTAGCGGTTTGGGTAAAATCATATCATTTATTGTATGTGTTTGGACTTGTTGTTATTGATTTTATTATTACTTGTATCATGATATACTTAATTCCAAAATTTAAAACATGATTTTTATATCATATATATTCGGGATATATATGTATATAATAGATAGATAAATGAAATGAAATACACCGTTCAGGGAGACGGTAGATCATACGTACGCATGAACGCTATTTTCATTTCCTTATTGAAATGAATGGAAGTAAGGAGATGAAATATATATATATATATATCCAGTAGCATTATTATGTCATAAATTTCATCATTATTTAATATATATATACATTATAATCACTCTGGAATTGCTAACATGGAAAATGATTCTCATCGCGTCGTGGAGATGGTAATCTGTACGTATGCACGAGCGACAATATCGTTCCCATAATTGTTGAATTGTATTGGATTTGATGATATAATATCTCAGAATAATAATGATATTTTAACAACCATATATAGTTATTATTTACACCATTATACCCATCCATGTAAGGTGGTGGAGGAAAAAACAGATCACACCACGGCGTGGAGACGGTATTCTGTACGTATGTATGTGCGGTGATTTTGTTTTCCATAGGATGGAAAGAAGGAAAAATGGGGTTGTTTCATATTTATAATAACATATCAGTATATTAGTTATACTGATGTTATTACTTTATAATGAAACAACTAATGAAGTGAACATATAAGAATAAAGAAACTAGAATGAATCGGTAGAAGAGATTACCTTTTCTTCGACGCGCCTCTTCTACACCTCCTCTTAAGGCACTGAAGTTGGTTTTTTGCGAATACCAGGACCTATAGTATGTTTCTAGGGAAGTGGAGAAGAAAACTTTTTAGGGTAGTTTTGATCTTTAAGGCTCAAAATGGAGTGATGAGGAGAGGGAGGAGGTTCCCTTATATAAGAAAAGAGAGGGGCACTTTTGGAATCCTCTAAAATATTAATTTGTAATAAACTCAAAACCCACTTATAAACCACCCGAAATGAATAAAATATGAATATTAGATGAGATAGGGTTGTAATATCATCAACAAATAATATTTAGACATGTTGGTAATTTTGTTTAAACCTTATCACCTTAATTTATACTTATTTAATCTATTTAATTTTATTTGTGGTAATAATAATACTAAATTTTAAATTGTTATAAATAATTACTTATGTGTTAATAATTGTCCATAATTGGATAATTTATAAAATTTTAGACCCTATAAATTTCACTTTAAAATTTTTAAATATTTTTGTCATTTTTAAACAATTTAATAATATGTTATTTTAATAAAATAACAATAGTGTTAATTCTGACACTATTCATCTATTTGAATTTAAATAAAATCCACACCGAGGATATATTCAAAAAAACATGTTTAATAGATTTCTAACATGTCATACTCATCTATAAAATTTTTGGATGACATTAATTAGTTTATATAATATTTATTTTAATATTCATAATACCATTTATTTGATATTTCTCTTAATAAAACAATTTTTACATCATTTTTGTATAATCATTTAATATAATTATTAGTCACACAAAAATTAAAAAAAATCATATGATGAAGATAAATATAATACCTTTCATAATAATATTTTTACACGAATTTATCATCTTAAAATCACAACATTTAAATTGTTTTATTTATTAAATTATGAAGGTGAAATCTTTGACATCATTTAAAATAAAATAATATAAATGTCTTAATCTGTTTTATCAGACTCCAAATGGTCTAAAAATCGACCCTTGGATTCTTAGGGTATTGATATACTCGAAAAAAATGTCTGGTCAAGTTTCTGATCATTTTTATAGGTATTATTATTTTAATAAAAAACTATATTATTTATTTTTTACTAAATAAATAATTTCTACATCATTAATGTATAAGCTATTAAGGTAATTAAATATTTCATAAAAATTAAAAATAAATTACCATGATAAATTAAAAAAATTTATATTTAAAATGAGTATTTATAATCTAATTTATATTCTGTATAACCTTATATAAAAAATAATTTAACTATTAAAGTTTGAGTGAGACATATTTCACTTTCCTTTAAATAAAATAAATACAAGGTTTTAATCAAATACAAGTGGGTTTCATTAGATTCTATTTCTACCCAAGTTTGATTTAGGGAAAAATAAAATCATCCAATTATATTAAGACAAGTGTTAGGGTAATTTTATAATATTATATTTACCCTTAATTACCCGATTTACCTTCAACTATGGTAAATAAAATTTACCGTAGTTACTATTCATAATGCCTAAAAATAAAAAGTATCTTATTAACATAATTTGGACCTAATTATTCAAATATGGAATCTATTTTTTCAAATTCAAAATACAGAAGTTTCAGAAATTAATTTAAAATTAATACCTTTGTTAAGAAAACACGTTTTAAAAGTTAAAACATTTCAAAAGATTGAAATGATTTTACCTATGAATTCAATGTAAAATCAATGCTAATGACATATATTATATTAAATTATGAAAATATATTATATTTATACTTTAAAACCATTCAATATTATAATTTAACCATATACATTTTTACGATGAAAAAAATTTGTTTTTAAATAAAATTTAGCGTATTTTTACTATTCATCAAAATAAGAAACTTATCTGAAAAATATCAAAAATTTATCCAAAGTATATTTTTATGTCCTGATTCAAAAGTAGAATTTTATTTTGTCAAATTGAACTTATAAACATGTCAAAATGAGATTTAAAGTGGGTGCACCATCAAAAGGTGGAAAAATTACATTTTTTGAAAAATACTTAGTTTACCTGAAAATTTTATTTTGTTCTCATACCATTTTCTATAAAATGTGTAAGACGAATTATACTATCATAAAATTAAAAATTTAGTAACTATTATTCATAACGTCTAGTTCATAATAATATTATAACAATATATCATTGTTTAGTGAAACTCAGTATTGCGTACAACACATGATATTAAGGAAGGTTGCTCTTGCATGCAACACAAGCCAAGAATAGTGTTTGTGTATAATACAAGCTAATATGGTGTTGTGTATTGTACAAGCTAATTTTGGTGTGGCGTACAACACAAGACATCAATTAAATTAAAATAATATTTTTCATAAAATCTCGGGGTGTTACATTCTACCCACCTTAAAATGAATTTCTCCCTCAAAATTCTTTGGGGTTATAAATTTTTTAATACATGATAGATTCTTTCATAAAAACCCACATAGTAAAAAGGAATACTAAAACATAATTTTAAAACTAATGTATGAAATTTAACGGTTACCCAAATTAACTCATCACTAGGTTTCCACATAGGAGAACATAGGTGAAAATATGGATATGGAAGAGAAATGTAACCATCAAGTTATGATGGAGAGTGGTGGGGAACATGGATATGAAAAATCCAACAATCAAAAACCAATAAATTTGTGATGATCTAAGGTACCATCTGATTCATCAGATATGAGTGCAATAGGACAACATTTTTGTTTTTCAAGATCATTTCCCTAACGATGAAAAAAATTTGAAGTAAAATAAATACTTATTGATTTTGGTACAATCTCACTGTTGTTCTTTCTTTGAACAATTTCCACTTCATATATTGAAGAAATGAAGTTGGATTTGTTTTCTTTTAAGTGTTAGCGGATCATGTGACAGAATGATAGGTCATTCCATCTCTCTCAAACAGAAGGTTAGCAATATATATATACATAAGTCCATCTATGGTGAGATTAATCATATACGGTTCCAAAAATGGACTTATACTTCATCTATCATACCACATAATAAAATACAACTATTTTCTACTAACCAGGGACATCCTATGGTCCAGTGGTAGGTGATAAAGGTCTGTCACACTTCAGTTGTAGGTTCGATTCCCACAAACTTTTCCAACGAGATGGGTTTTCACTCGTCCTACGGGTTGTCTTTTTTCTAAAACTATACCTTTATAACATTCCAGAAATAATATCTAAAAAAAGGTTCTATCCTTAAACAATATTATCTTATGTCCAACTTAATCCATTCCAATCTTTAGGCTTATCCAAAATACTTCTGTCCAATCTCATATTATAATGAAAAATATTACCAGAGAGGTCATATAAACATGTGAATACCATCATTTATCCCCCATATATCAGAAGATATATCATGTTGATCACATTAGAAACATGTTAATACCTTAATCATGTATTCTTGAAACATGAATTACCATATAACCTTAGTGAAAACATGAATGCTGTCAAATGTTAACTCCTTCCACATACCAAAATCCCAAAAAAAATTATATACTCAAACCATGATGTCACTTTATCCTTATATAAGTCATGAGCTTGTTAATACTACCATTTTCTCTGTATCCCTTCATTATGCACATATCATCTTCTTTCCAAAAATATTTGAATAACCTTTCATGATTATCGGTACCATTCAACATATACTTTCAAATATTTTAGGAAATACAATAGTGTAACAATCCTTAGATGTGTCTTTATTCCGTAGTACCATTACCTATACAACACAACACTTGATTAGCATAAATCATTCCACTAATTTCTTAAACCATTGACTGATCTTTTACAATTCTTTCATCTCACATATCATTTGTAGTCTCTTCATTATCATCAACATAAATTCTGCCCATACGACCATGATGATTCTCTTCATGAGACTTTCCCTTAGGTCATTGGTTTGCATAATGCATGTACATTCAACATATAAAACATTTAACCATTATTGTTGTCTTAGAAAAACCATTATTCTTGTCCATGGTGTTAACTGAACCTTTTCCTTTGCAATTACTGACTTTGTGTCCTTCTTTTCCATACCCAAAGCATCTTCCAGTTCCTTTGAAACAATCTCTCATATGCCTCTTCCCACATGATTTACATGATGGAAATTGAACATTCTTTCCTTTATTATCATCATGAAACTCCATCTTTCTCTTATTAGATGTGTCAGGAAACTTACCAAAGTTGAGATTATTGATCATATTATAATATTGATGATTAGGCATAATAATGATGTTTGGACTTCCAAATCCCATTTCATTTGGTTGCTCATGAAGAATATCATTCCATTGTCCATCATATCCTCCATTATCATGAATCTTCCTGTTTCCAAACATTTTATAATATCCAAAAAGAATAGTGTGAGAAGAAAAAATCATACTAGGAAAATAATATAATAAATGTAAAGTACCTTCAATATCTAACATATTAGGTTTAATTCTAAGATTGTTACCTTAATTCTAGGACTATAACCTATACTTATACTTAACCTTAGGGAAATCCCTAGACATACCTTAGAAATATCTCTAGGGATCTCTCTTAAGTTTTCGTATCCCAGTTTTCAAAGGTTAATTAAACCTTTCTTCTGATACCAGCTGTAGAGACCCATGCTTGACTTACATAGAAATTACATTAAACTTTGAGGAATACTTAATACATAATAAAAACAGACACCCAAGGACCATAATAGTTTAGTGTCTTTAGAAACATGGAATACAACCTTCTAATCATTGTGAAAGATCTTCAACATCTCCTATAAAGATCTTTCCCTTTTGGTTTCTTACCTAAAAGCTTTATTTATATCTTAGGGAAAAGAAAACATAAAAAGGGTGAGGTCAAATGCTTAGTAAGGGTAATTATGGAGAAATTAAAATAAACCATATACATTTGACCTTAAAAACATGAACATAATGTTTAGACCTTACAATTTTGAGTTGTGAAATAAATATCTGCAGTACGTAAGGCATAGATCATAAAACACATTAATCATGATAAAATAGTAAGGTAATAAAACTTGTAATTGTGTTAAACCATTAATCACATGTTATTATTTCCATAGTATCCAAGGCATTACTACCAAGACCATCATAGTGGACAAAGTCCATTACTGAACCGGGTTTACTTGCCATTCCAGCCCTGTATTACTGAACCAGATTTTACTTGCCATTCCAGCCATGTCTATCTCATGAGATATAAATCTTTCCCCAATGCATTGTAGGGATATATAGGTCCCACCCATCTCATATTGAAATAATTCTTACGTGTTCCATAAAACAATCATAAATCATTCATCAAAACCCAAAGAATAAAATGGGTTTCATAAACATCATCCCTTAATAACATAATTTATATAAAACAAATGGATATCATTTTATCATAAGAAAAATAAAACCATTTAAATAATAGAGACATTATGCTTGAAATATAAACATACTAAATAATTTCATCTTAGATGGAAAATAGTTTTGATAAAACACTTGAAATGAATTCTTGAGGGAAATATCATTTCTTCTTCAAAATCATTTTATTTTCACAAAATTCCATGCAATTTAAAAAAATATTTTGTTGAAAATAATCCTGAAATATTTTAGAGTAAGCATCATGAAAATAAGGCGTTATAAAACCGTAAAAATCTTTTCACGCCGTATAAGTTAAAAAAACATTCTTCTCATACTTTTCCCAGAAAAGTCAAAAAGTAACTCGTATAGTAAGAAAAAGAAAGATTCATTTCATACCATGTGGTAAAAGTCAAAAAGGATATAAATTACTTTAAACATAAATGTAATAATATTAAACATTTTATGAAAATGTTTTTAGAAAACATGGACATGGATGATAAACATAACCCCAGTAAATACTTATTAATAAACAATCTTAGATAAGAACGAGATTGGAATAATTATCCCTTACCTTATTTCCAATTTCTTCTGTATGATTCCAAGACTCCTATATAGTGGGTTTAAACATATAATTAACTTGTAACAGAACCATAATAACATTTATGATATCATATATGATTCACTTATGACTTTATATTACCTGTGCATTTAACAATTCCACGTTAAAGCAGTGGTTTGGGTAAAATCGTATCATTTATCCTATGTGTTTGGACTTGTTGGTCTGGATTTTATTATTACTTATATCATGATATACTTACCTAAAGAATGTAAAACAAGATTTATATATCATATATATTCAGGATATATATGTATACAATTGATATATAAATGAAATGAAATACACCGTTCATGGAGACGGTAGACCGTACGTACGCATGAACGCTATTTTCATTTCCATATTGAATTGAATGGAAGTAAGTAGATGAAATATATATATATATATCCAGTATAATTATTTTTTCAAAAATATAATCATTATTTATTATATATATACTTTATAATCATTATATAATTGTTAACATGGAGAATGAATATCATCGCGTCGTGGAGGCAGTAATCTGTACGTACGCACGAGCGACAATATCGTTCCCATAATTGTTGAAGGGTATTATGGTGGATGATATAATATATCAGAATAAGTATGATGTTATAAAAACCATATATAGTTACTCTTTACACCATTATACCCATCCAAGTAAGGTGGTGGTGGAAAAACAGATTACACCACGGTGTGGAGACGGTATTTCGTACTTACGCACGCACGATGATTTTGTTTTCCGTAGGATGGATAGAAGGTGAAGTGGGGATGTTTAATATTTATAATAACATATCAGTAAATTATTTATACTTATGTTATTAATTTATAATGAAACAACTAAATAAGAGGAAGTAGAAGAATAAAGAAACTTGAAAGAATCGATAGAAGAGATTACATCTTCTTCGACGCGCCTCTTCTAAACCTCCTCTTAGGGCACTAAAGTTGGTCCTTTGAGAAGACCATGACATCTAGTATGTTTCTAGGGAAGTTTATAAGAGAAATTGGTAGGGTTTGGCCATGTTGGAAGGCTCAAAGTGGTGTGATGAGGAGAGGGAGGAGGTGCCCTTTTATAAGAGAAGAGAGGGGCGCTTTTGGAAACTTCTAAAATATTAATTTATAATAAACTCAAACCCCACATAAAAACCTCCAAATATGAGTCAAATCAGAATATTAGATGAGATAGGTTTGTAATACCATAAAAAAATAAGATTTAGACATGCTGGTAATTTATTTTAAACCTTATCAACTTGATTTATCCTTATTCAATCTATTTATTTTTATTTGTGGTAATAATATTCTAAATTTTAAATTTTTATAAATAATTACTTATGTGTTGTGAATTGTCCATAATTGGACACTTTATGACATTTTGGACCATATAAATTTCAATTTATAATTTTTAAATATTTTTGTGATTTTTAAACAATTTAATAATATGTTATTTTCATAAAATAACTATAGTGTTAATTTTGACACTATTCATTTATTTGAATTTTAATAAAATCCACACAGAGGATATATTATAACCAAAATGTTTAATAAATTCCTAAAATGTCATATTAATATATAAAATTTGGGGAGAACATTAATTAATTAATATAATATTTATTTTAATATTTATAAAACCATTTATTTTAAATTTCTATTAATAAATCAATTACTACATAATTTTTTCATAATCATTTAATATACTTATTATTTGCATAAAAATTAAAAATAAAATCCTATGATGAAGATAAATATAATAAATTTCATATAATAGTTTTACTAGAATTTATAATCTTAAAATCACAACATTTAAATTGTTATATTTATTAAATTATCAAGGTGAGATCTTTTCCATCATTTAAAATAAAATAATATAAATGTCCTAATCTATTTTATAAGGCTCCAAATGGTCCAAAAATAGACCCTTGGATGATTAGGGTATATATATACTCGTGCAATAAGTTTTGTTCATGTTTATGGTCATTTTGTTAGGTATTATTATTTTAATAAAAACTATATTATTGATTTTTCACTAAATAAATAATTTCTACATCATTAATGTCTAAGTTATTAAGGTAATTAAATATTTCTTAAAAATTACATATACAATACCATGATAAATAAAAACATTTTTTCTTTCAAATGAGTATTTATAATCGAATTTATATTATGTATAACCATATATTAAAAATAATCTAATTATTAAAGTTTGAGTGAGACATATTTAACTATTCTTTAAATAAAATAAATAAAATGTATTAATCAAATACAAGTGGATTCCATTAGATTCCATTTTTACCCAAGTATGATTTAGGAAAAAATATAATCATCCAATTATATTAAGACAAGTGTTAGGGTAATTTTATAATATTATATTTACCCTTAATTACCCGATTTACCTTCAACTATTGTAACTAAAATTTACCATGGTTACTATTCATAATGCCTAAAAATAAAAGGTAGCTTATTATCATAATTTGGACCTAATGATTCCAAATATGGAATCCATTTTTTCGCGTTCAAAACACATATGTTTCATAAATTAATTTAAAATTAGTCCCTTTATTAAGAAAACGAGTTTTAAAAGTTAGAACATTGCAAAAGATTGAAACTATTTTACCTATGAATTCAATATAAAATCAATGATAATGACATAAATTATATTAAATTGTAAAAATATATTATATTTATAATTTAAAACCAATAAATATTATAATTTAACCATATAAATTATTAAAATGAAAAAAGTTGTTTTTAATTAAAATTTAGCGTATTTTTAATATTCATCAAAATAAGAAACTTATCAGAAAAATATCAAAAATTTATCCAAAGTAAATGTTTATATCTGGATTCAAAAGAAGAATTTTATTTTGTCAAATTGAACTTATAAAAATTTCAAAAACTAGATTTAAATTGGGTGCGCCATCAAAAGGCGGCAAAACTGCATTTTTAAAAAAGTACTTAGTTTACCCGAGAAATGTATTTTGTTCTCATACCATGTTCGATAAAATGTGTAAGTTGAATTATATTTTCATAAAATTCAAAATGTAGTTACTACTATTCATAATATCTAGTTCATAATAATATTATAACAATATATCTTTGTTTAGTGAAAGTCAGTATTGCGTACAACACACGCTATTGAGGAAGGTAGCTTTTGCGTGCAACACAAGCCAAGAAGAGTGTTTGACTATAATACAAGATAATACGGTGTTGCATATAGCACAATCTAATTTTGGTGTGGCGTATAACACAAGACATCAATGAAATTAAAAAAATATTTTTCATTAAATATCGGGCTGTTACACTCACAATATTCCAATTCCCATTGATGCGACATCTTATCATATATGAAACACCTCATATCAGGGACCAGATCCTAAAAACCACCACCCTTAGAAATATCACAAATCCCAATCAATTATCTCAACATTGGGGTACCCATATACCCAAAGCAAACTAATGTACAATTAAATAACATTGATAAGTTAATTAAATGGGTTACTTGACATCGTCAAATCATCAGGAAAAAGTTTTGGACCTAAAATCCCTACAATAATCAACGGACCCTTACCTACACATCATGATTTTTTGATGAAAAATACTACATTCTCTCACTTTTCATTACCCTATAAGGAGTGAATTCTTTAGATAGATCCCCCATAGATTCCATACAGTACTAGAGTTTATCACATTCAAACCAAAATAGACATATACTCTCATATCATTTTATCATACCATTATTTCCATTATCCCATGAATTAAATATCATTAATCCAAGAGTCATGTTCCTGTTTGACTATCCATGCACACCTAGCATTCCAAAACATATGTCCCAATGAACTATTGGTGACCAATTTCCTAAAAACATGAAGAAAAATTTCCATTCTAAAACCAACACATGATCACATGATAACCTACCAATCAATGTCAATATAAAAAACACTAGGACTCTACATATTCTAAAAAATTCATAAACCAAACTATATTGGATCAATTACCATTTTTTCATCAATATACATTCCCACAATCAATTTAGATAAGCACCAAATAAATTCTTCTTCTGAGCACATCCACCACAACAAGAGAAATCCGATTTCATCAAATATCATATCCCAAGGAATCACATGAACCTTCTGATAAACACTCTAGATAATCATACTAATCAAAGTAACATGTTCCAATTTCTTATCATATGTTATGAATAATCATTTAGTGAAAATAATAATTATGGTATCAAATTTTTAGTCAAACCCACCTAGGATTTTAATACATTACCATAAATTGGGACTACAAAAAAATAATTAGATGATGTCCCATTACACGATCTGTGTGACAATTTTTTAGAACCAAATTTTGATATTGTATAGTATGATCCCACTTAGAAGATATTTGGAAAATTTTGATATAGGTTTTCATTAACACTTTAAAAATATGATCCCTCTATCAGAAGCAGTAATCAATGACACATAATAGCATGAATATTTTGTTACTCCTTTACCCCAAATATGATTCATTTATACAGGTATCTTTACAGTAATGGAAAATAATAAAAAAAGTAACAACCTAAAATTATCTCATCATACTTGAATAAAAATATTAGTTGTAATAGAATAACAAAAAACATAATCAAATAATACACTGAAACATAAATTTACCACTAGACATGTGCTCATGAATCAGTATCCCAAGGTGCATCATAAGATACAAAACATAATAATATATGACTAACTAGTCTCAAATATTAATTAAAAATAGATGTGATACCATTATTAATACCATGTATATAATCATTCAAATAATACCCTATATGGGGTTACCACATGGAATCAAGAAAGTCTCCCTGTAAACTAGAGGCCACCGACCCCAATAGAATGTCCCTGATCAAAATTGTTGGGACTATAATCTATTTATAACAATAATCAATAAAAAATATATAACATCCACAACCACAAATCATTGTAAAAAATCCAGGAATAACTATCAAATAAAATCCTAAAACGAAAAACATTTACACATTTCATTATAAATGAACAATGAATATATACAGTAATAAATCCCAATACTTTTCCAATTGTTCAAGTAGTATATATAATTAAGAAATATGATTAATTATAAAATTACCTTGAAGACTAACCCCTCAACTTACCTCAATTTTTCGACCAAAACATGGTGTGGTCCTCCAATAGCACAACCTTTGATCAGCCCTACATAGACAACTATAGGTTTGTGTGTCCATCAACATACTCTTACTAGGTTTGAGACATATATCGCATTAGTATCTCACCATATACCCTTAAAAAACATAAAATATGAAAAAATGAATGTTAGGTCCTTATTTTGGAACTATACTGTAAAAAAGTTTGACTATACCCATACTTATCAACTCTGGTTACGTATGTATTTCACAATCTCATATGTAAAAGGATTTCATAAGGTCTCCCATACTTCTATCCATTAGATTATAAATGTTAAAAACTTCTAGATGGAATCCAAAATATATTCTATTCTGAACTTGAGTTTCAAATATTTTATGGAATCAAAATCTATTTACTAGTATGAGCATAGAACCAAAATAACATATGGTATCTCAATATCTTGTATGGTTTGAGAAAATTGAATAGAAAATTCCTAGTTTTTTATCACTTTCAATACCGATGTAATAATTGAATCAAAATAAAATAAAATATGGTTCCCTAAAAAGTCTGATGTTTTGAACATTTATGTTAACTTTTATGTTCCATCTTTGAGATTCTTATTAAATGACCATATATGATAACAAATATTAAATGACATCTCAAATATCGATAGTTCTAAGTATTGGAATCCAACTTAACTCATCACGGTATATAAGAACCTGGGTGGTGAATCTCAAAACCCCACATACTTGGTCCCCATTTCTTGAACACCATGATACATTCACTAACATAATAAAATGAATATAATAAATAAGCAAATCACAAATATTAATATACCTCCTATCAAGTATCCCACACATTCAAGTATTTTCCCCTAACAACACACAACATGGGAGTGAGTCACACATAACTCAATACCACTACCCATGTATTATATCCATCATAACCTAGAAACCATAGTAAACTCCTTCATACTAATCCATATTTTACGAGGCTCAACAATCATTATCCAATGAGGTTGTTTACCATGTAATGAAGGGAGCCACAAATTTTCACTATCCAAAATAAGTCTCTACACACAAATAACACCCAACATACATCATATCTCAGTGAATACAAATTCCATAGGCACTACCTAACCCTAAAAAAAGGTTCTAGTCTAACTAATTTTTTTATACCACATCAAAGTTCTTGTCATGATAATTGAGAATCATATCTTTAAAAACCAACTCTAGTACCCTTGGCATATCACTGGAAGGCCATTAGAAGAAAATTACCCATCCAACACTAGGGTCCCAACTCGTATATCACATATGATAGTTCATAATCCATGTATATAATGAAAACCCTCCAAATCACTCCAAACTAATACTAAATGTTATTAAACAATTGAATATAAACACCAAGACCACTACCTAACCTCAAGGGGGAGAGGGGTAATCCTAAACACATGTGAGATGTATTACTATCTCACTTATCACCCATTGGACTATTCTTCTAATTCCATCTGACTATACCTATGGTTATAAAATATTGGATGTTGAAAAATAATCCTAAAAATAAGTCTTATATAAAAACAATCACAACATCAACTAGAATCTTCTCTACTTTGGAAACATAATCATCTAGAGATTATAATTTCTTTGGCTTTTAGAAGAGCACTAGCTTCGGGCCTAGGAGGTACCATTCCACCAAAACTACGAGCCATAAAACACTTACTCTATTTTATATTATCTAATCTCTATACCACATGTGGAATTATTAATCCTATTTAAATAATAATATGTTTAACATTATAGGGACTATCTATTTGGATACTATAGTTACACACCACAATCCATGCTTGTCATGCCTTGACCAATCCCTTTACAAGACTCATTAATGTAGTACCAAAATATCAATCCACTATTTGATATCAATATGATCAAATAATTAATTATTAAATTTTTTATTTAATAAAACAAATTAATTTAATGTATAATAACACATGAAAACTCATTGGTCAATTTACACTCGGTGAAATCAAGATCATAAATCTACAGAAGGTATAAGACATACCCAGGAGAAATGCATCAAGGAAATCATAATAAAATGAAATATAATTAATTACCTTTTTAATGTCTAGTTAAATGAATCTGTAGGAAAACTCTTTGGGATAAATATCTCCATCACAATAATGAGTGAAATTATACATTCATGAAATCTTAGTGACTTTGATCAACAACATACTAAATCACCAACATATGAGATGATTCCACCCTATTAAATTGTAATAATAACTTAAATTACATGGAAAAACAAATAATAAATGAATGAAAATGAGGGATAAGATTAATAAATTTTGGATAAGGGAAACCACACCTCAAATAAAAATGAAAATCCATCCCAAACACCATATAATAAGAGTTACATAATGGTATAATATAAGGGAAATGGAGGAATGGCTAGATAAAATGGAAATTCTTGAACTTTCCCTCAGTATATTATAAAACAAGATTTATGGTGAAATGAATATCAAGACCCCAATACAAAAAAAATTCCATAATCTATCGAGTACATGTTCAACCTTTACTGGGTCCCTAATAAATAACCAACCACCTTATAAAGTTATGTCAACCACTCAATGAAACAATAGGTTCTACTACACCTTTTCCTCAACCATCATGTAAATAGTAAATTCTTATTTGGTAAATGGTTGGAAATTCAACAGTCCTTCCGTTTACCACCTCACCCTTCATTGCTATGAACAATATGATACCTCCTAGACCTTCCCAAACACCCAAGAATTTGTAAACACATCCTATAGGATTTTTCTCTCAGAATTAATTTTCCATAAATGAATTATATAATTTCCCTAATATGGTAACAAAAAAATCTTATTCCATCATGAATTACCAAACTATAATGGCATTGGTTTCAAAAATCAAGTAACCCCAAAAATATTGTGTTGGATGATTTAGGGTTGAGAGAGGGAAAAAATATTTAAATAAGGGGGATGAAGGATAAATGACATAAATTCCCTTGAAAACGACCAACATTACAATAAGTACCATCCACCCCCTGATAAGTTACTCCCTAGAACTACTATGTAACCCCCCACACATCTTCTAGGTGTCTATTAGGGGTCCACCCCCATAGGGATTCTACCCACCCCACCGAGTACGTGGTCCCCCTTGACTGGGTAGTAAGTTCCATTTTGATGTATATTTCAATAGGAGTGACATGACTATCCCTATTCAGAGTGATATCAAGCCACAAAACTCACCACATGATACCAAATATAGATTAGAATAATTAATTAAATAATAAATGAAGCATGAAATCATACATGAAATTTAAGGGCAATTATAAACTCTCATGATCCCTAAGAAGGGTATCTATGTATCCTTAGAGAATATATTTTACCACTAGGGTCAAATATTAATTTCCTACTCTCATGTATTGTCTAGGATACATTCATTCTCCCACAATAATAGGAGACTATTAACTATCTCCCCACCTAAAACATTTTTATGATGGACCAAAATATGGATCAGATTCCACCCCTAGGAAGCATCCATATAAATTTTTACATAATCACTGTCATTAAAATTCATAGGGTATAGATCAAAATTTTAAAGCTATTCCATGTGAAACATGACATTAATACATCTCTATCATGTATAAATATCTAATTATGGTTCTAAATTCATAATTAATTCCATGCTTTTGAGTAAACTACCAAAATGTAGCATGAGAATCCTCTATATCTTAATATATTGATTCCCTTACCCATATCATACACATTGTAAAAGTAAATAATCGATATGGATCTCTATATATCATCATATTAGGTTGAGAAAATGTTCATTACACAATTTTAGTGGTAAAAAACCAGTTCCTGATAATCAATGCACGCTTAGGGATCTCCGCCACTTAGCTGAATGAAACCACTATCGACTGACCCACCTCTAACCATCATATGACTGAGTAACATAACCTGCTACATATGTCCTAAAATGGGATTATTTATAAAATATTATGAAATAGTTTATTATTAAAAATATATTTCAAAGATGAATAATCTTTCATTTATATGAAAAAATTTAGCATACATTACGTGAGCATATCCTCAAGTATGTAGATTATCCTCTCGAATTTATCATATATCCCTAAGAGGTTCATTGTAATCAGTTTCATCTAGTAATACATGTTATTCTATATTCAATTATGAAATATCTTCATGAAAGTCACATATCAATATGATTATATTATTATAGGTACCCTCATACAACAACACTATCTTAGTCACATATGGTTTTTCTTGCTCATTCACTAACCTAATTTTCAGAAAGAAATGAAATGAACAATCTATATTAGTTGGTACACCACCACACATAACACATGGTGACACCTCGGGGACAATGTTACTCCCATAATAAAATGCATGGGTACCATTTTCCACTTCCATATAAGATCAATAAGGGACTGATTTAACCAATTAGTCCACTTATGATCCGTTTCAGTCGATTTTCCTTTATAAGAATGAGAAACCAAACCCACACTACCCTTCCTTATATGAGGAAATTAGAATGGGAACCAAATATAATAGTATATATTTATATACCATTGGTAAAACAACCATCATGAGGCATGATAATACCACACCATCTCCATTGTTATCAAAGAATAGACTCCCACCCTTTTAGTGGATGTAAAGTACCCTATCCTTATTAGAAACCTATCTGTGGACTAGGTCATCACCCATTAGTTGTCCCTATATCATAAAAATATATATTAGCTTTCTAGAAATAAATTACTCCATCCACCAAGGATTATGTAATTATTAAGGTGAAGATATCACCAAAACTTTGACCATTGACATATCATTGTCACAGGAATAGAGAAAGGTCCTCAATATCCACTTCAAACTAAAAAAATAAAATATCATACTCCAAATCCTCCTAACATGGGTGTATTACATGGTGATCCAATTCATTGAGGCATACACTATGTAAAAATTTAATGCATATAAGAATTTGACACAATTATTTATTTGCTGATTGATTAATATATAGGAGAATATAAACCATCAGTTTTTTAACACATATAAAAGGAAAATATTTTACATAAGAAATAAGGATGAAAACACTTTAATGAATGAATAAAAATATCTTTATCCAAATCATTAGTATGGTAGTTACACCAATGGGGTCTTTGTTAATGAGACATATTAGTCATTACTCGATTTCCCTATATCAAAAAAACTCTCAAACCAACCCCAAATGATTTTGAAAAAATGATATTGTCCAACCAAATGTATATAATAAATTAAATCAGAGTTTATTTCTACCTAGATTTCAACTCCTTGTATTTCACCATACACTAATTGGTCTATTTAAATTTCACCCACTACATAGTTATCCATGCCATAAGTGATAAAATGATAGAGCAATTTTAAATAAACTTCTTTTAATCCTTATGATGTTCATGAAAACTCTTGATCTCAAACACAATCCTAGGATGATCTCAAGACATCACTTTCTACACTTTATCTGGATCAACTATGATCTGATCCTCTAAAAACACAGGATTGCGGATGTGGAACCCTTGAATCAAAAAGTGACACTTTGATTATTTGGAATGTAGATGATTTTCTTGAAGTATAATTAATATCATATAAATGTTTTTGAAATGAAACTTTTATAACCAAGAGTATAATAATATATAATAAATGAACCCAATTAAAAAAGAATCTACATAAAGATATACAATATGGTTCATGAAATCCATGAACACTATCATTTCATTCATATGATCGAATGAAATTATAATATACTGTTAGATCCAATAGGCTAGATACCCTAAGAGGGGGGGTGAATCAGGGTATAACAGATTAAAACAACTTCCCATTTTGATCTTGTTTTGCTGTTTTACAAAACCCTCTTCTCTCTGCTTCCCAATAAAGAGTACGAAGAAACCTTAATGCATGCACAAGACACAACAATTTTTTCTTTGTTCACCCTCACTGGGCTACGCCCAAGAAGAATACACCGGTAGTGTGTTGATGTACCAATTCCACTATAAGCGCACTGAGGTTTACAAGTTCGAAGCAGACTCACTATCCCTCCAATTTGAAAACCACTCACAAAATAAATGCTCACTTCTCTCTCAACTGAAGTGTTCTCGCTACTTCTTCAAAAGATCCACCCACAATTTATAGACCTGTAGGTCTTTTCATTATCTATAATGAAATCTGCATCCTTAACTATTGATAGATACTCTATTGATGTCCAACTTTCACACATAGATTAATCTCACATTGCACTGAGTGTACTGGGAAACTACAATTTTTACGCTCAGCCCTTACTGCACCTTGCAAGTAATTCTCCGATTTTGCGCGAAATTCACATTTCGTGCAACACCCCTTTTACGCCAAATGAATTATTTTATGCGCAAAAACATTTACGTGCAACCTCTACACTACCTTTCATGGAAATCTATGCTTCTTCATGAAATTTAATTTTTGCGCAATAGGATTATTTTCGCGCCACCTCTGCTTTGCGCGCAAATTGTTCTTTTACATGCAAAATTGTTGTTTTCACGCAACTCTCTTGTGCACTCCAATTTCTCATGCCAGAGCTTGGATACAATCTATGTCTTGAGCTACTTCTATTGAGGGTGGTCACTTCATATGTATATGAAAAATCAACCCCTACGCAAAAAACCCTCCTTCCATGCGTAATCCTCATTGAGCGCGAATAAACACATATTTCACGCTACAACGTATTTTGTACCATGCTACAATTTTTCACGCACCTCATGCCTTTTCCAATTTTCGAGCTTCTGATCTCGAAACACCTCTTGCATGAAAAATACCAATCCTCTATTTCGTGCACCACACTGATATTTCGTGCACCAATTTCATTTTCATGCACCTTGCTAATATTCCGTGCACTACATTCCTTTTGCACGCACCGTGAAAATATTTCACGTAACACTTTATTTTTCCACACACCGCGTTGATATATCATGCACCACACTGATTTTTCACACGCCACAGTATTTTTCACGCACCACACTAATTTTTCATGCACCTCCCTTTGCCAAAAACACATCACTCCATTTTCCGATTTTCAGGCCCATAAATTTGGAAAACACTATAAAATGAAACCACCTTGTATCTTCTCTTTTTTTACCACCTCTAGATCGTTTATTCCTTTATCTAGGTTCTTCAATCAATCATGGATTGTTGAAAGCAACACTAGAACCTAAAAAATTACCATGTAAACCTTCTTTGTCAACACACTCATACATCATGATCTTCCTTGTCAACAAACACAACATAGAGGCCCACTTTGTCAACAAACACATTCACCTAAAAATACATCAATGATTCATTGAGGGATTTTTTCCCAACAATCTCCCCCTTCGGGGTTTTTGACAACTATTATCATAAAAATTATCTGTACTTTTATACCTCGGTAAAGCTTCTTCAAACCACTTCCACCATTCACCTCTAGCGATTCTGATAGCGATCAAGGATTCACTCAACAAATAATCTAAGAACACATGAGCAATGATAATCAGGAGAAACAAGAGTAAATGAAAAGATCATTAATGAATCACTTCATTTCAAAAACCAATTAATGATACCAAACTGATAATAATTTCTAAATTGATATCAATTGTGGATCATTGGAAACCTTATCACATTATTCCAACAACACTCTTCTACTTTTATCATGTTCATAAGCTATCATGATGTCTATTATTTGATCGATCACTTTTAGCATCGCCAGATTTAAAACTCCCCCAGTCTGCTTACAGCTTCAAATATTCTTCAGCCTTTCAACTCCCCCTATCTCGCTGCTCCACTTTTCAGCTTTTCCCCATATCTTTGATTAAGACATTTTATCCCCCATGTGTAGTCACTATTTCTCCCCCTTTGTTAGAGAACCCAAAGGTCACTCCTCTGTGATATGCAAAAGTGGAAAGAATTAAAATTATCATAGTAGAGAAAAACATACCATCCCTCGGGGAGGGGGGGTCCCACATCCACACATTTTCAAGTGCGGGGAGTCGACTGAACTCTTAGATCCAGTCAATGCCTCTCAAAATCTTCCTTGGGTAAGGCTTTTTTTAGAATGTCTACAACCTGTAGCTCTGTAGGCACATACTCCAACTTCACGATTCCCTGCTCAGCCTTCTCCTGGATAAAATGATACTTTATCATAATGTGCTTTGTCCTGGAGTGATGGATGAGATTTTAGCTACGACTTATAGCACTTGAGTTATCGCACTGGATTCCAATCGGAGACTTCACTTCAACCCCCATATCGTCAAGCTGTTGCTTCATCCATAATAATTGTGTGCAAGCTTGAGTGGCCACAATATACTCAGCTTATGCGGTGCTCAATGAAATGCAATCTTGATTCTTGATTAGACATGAAATACAAAAACCACCAAGATAGAAATCACTTCCTAAAATTTATTTCCTATCATCCGCTGAACCGGACAAATCTACATCAGTTTATCCTAGTAATTATAAATGAGATTTGTCACTATATATCAAGCCAAAATCCACTGTGCCCTTGATATACTGAAGTATTCTTTTCATTTCTTGCATGTGGCTTTCCTTTGGATTACTCTGATATCTTTCTCCTTGGAAAGTGGCGAATACAATGTCAGGCCTTGCCACATACAAGTTTAGAAAACATCATCTGATTTGCCTATATTCTGTGATATTAACTTTCTTGACATCCTCATCTTTGGACAGTTTCATCCAGGTAACAATTAGAGTCTTCATCTCCTTGGAATTTTCCATTCCAAATCTTTTCATAACCTCCTTGGCATATTTTAATTGAGAAATGAATGTTCCATTACTTCCTTGTGTCACTTGTAGACCAAGGAAAAATGTTAGCTCTCCAAAAATTGATATTTAAAAATCACTTTTCATGAATTCAGAGAACTGTCTACACTAAGATTTATCTGATCCGACAAATATTATGTCATCGAGATAAACTAGTACCATCATCCTTTAATTACTCTTTTTTAAAATAGAGTTTGTAATCAAATCCCCCACGCTCGAAACCATGATTTTCAAGTACCAACCGAGCCTCGAGTATCATCCCCTTGGTGCTTATTTCATCCCATTCAACGCCTTCTTTAGACTGCAAACCCTTTTCTCATCCTCATGATTGAGAAAACCATCATGTGGATTGATATACACCTCTTCCTCCAGAACCCCATTCAAAAATAAAGATTTGATTTTCATCTAGAAAACTTTAAACTTCTGTTTCACTGCAATGGCTAGGAATAATCTGATTGTCTCTAGTCTCGCAACCGGTGGAAATGTCTCATCAATATCTATTCCCTCTATCTGGGAGTATCCTTTGCATACAATTCGTTCTTTATCCCGAATCATTGATCCATCTTCATTAATCTTGTTTGGATAGACCCATTTAGTCCCAATGAATTTTTATTTGTTGGCCTTGAAACAATCTCCCATGTCTGATTTTTCTCAATTTGATATGGCTCTTCATTTATTGCCTGAAGCTAGATTTCATCTTCTGCTTCATCAGCGAAGCACTTTGGCTCAACCTGAGATAAGAACGATTTCTACTGTAGCGATTTCTTTCTCCTTGTCTAAATAAGAGGTGACTGATCACCTATGATATTTTTCCTGTAAATTTCATCCCAACTCTTTGGCTTTTGTGTAGATACGGATTTTACTTTATCATGCTCTTCATCTGTATCTTCTTCTGAATCAACAACAGCCACTTCTACTCCCCCTGCATTGATGTCATCCTCATCACTTTCATCAAGAAATTTTCCATTGTGCTATTGAAAGATCTCTTTATTCTCCACTATAGTGACATCATTGCTCTCAACTACTTTTCCCAGCCTCTTGTTAAAGCATTTGTATGCTTTTATTTTTCCTAAGTATCCAAGGAAGATCCCTTCATCTCCACACGAATCAAATTTCCTATGTTACTCCTTGTTGAGGAAAAATCACTTACTTACAAATATTATAAAGTATTTCACCATGGGCTTCTTTCCATACCACATCTCATACGGAGTCTTTCCTTCTGTCAGACACAACAAATCCCTGTTAGAAATGTAGACCGAAGTCAATACTACCTCCTTACAAAATTTCTCTGATAGGTCTTTTTCTATAAACATCGTTCTAGAAATTTTATTGATGATCTTATTTCTCCATTCAACTACTCTATTTAGTTGGGGAGTTCTCACTGAGGAAACTTGATACCTTATCCCATGTTTCTCTAGATAGTCTTCCACCTAACTATTTTTGAATTATATACCATTATTAGTACGAAACATCAGAATTTTCTATCTAAGCAGCCTTTTTCACTCTCTCTGGAACTGTTTTAAGCAGCTGGACACATTGGACTTATTGGAAATAACAAATACCCATTCCATTATTCTATAGTCGTCAATGAAAAGAACTTAGTACCTCTTTCTATCAATTTCTCATGGTGTGAGAGGCCCACAAACATCAGCATGTACTAATTTGTGCACTCTTGTTGACTTTTTTTCCTTAGCCTTATATGTCTTTCAAATGAACTTCTCTTAATGGAATGCTTAACACATGTGAGTATGATAACGTGATAGCATAGGGAGGTCTCTTGTTGCATCACACTTTACCAGATCTTCCATGGATGGTTGGCATAGATGACCAAGTCATTTATGCCACATCTTGTTTTCTTTATCTCTGGACAAAAAGCACATATCTTCTTCTCCACTTACCAGGTAGATATTTCCCTTTGTTCTTTTTCCATGTAGAACCATTGTCCCATCTATTCCTTTGACGATAAACATCTTCTTAGAAAACCTTATAGAATGTCCAAAGATACATAGTTGACTGAGGCTAAGCAAATTGTGACTGAGGCCTTCTACAACTTAGATATCAGCACATCTCATCTCTTTGCCCCCAAACATGGACTTTCCTGAGCCAATAATCTTCAAGCATTCATCATTTCCAAACGTGAAAACTCATTCTTTGTCATGTTTAACACCTGTAAAAATATCCTTATTACCTGTCATGTGAGATGTGAAATCGTTGTCAAGGATCCACACACTAGAGCGATCTGATGCTTTAAGGGAAATTTAGGCCACCACTGTCTTCTCTTTTTTTTTCTTTTTGGTACATACTTTTCCTTTCATACATGACATTTATTGAGGCTTATGATCTTTTTTAGAGTATGATGGACTAGCTTCATCTTGCAATGATAAAAATCTATTTTTCATTTTTAACTCACGTATTGGTATATTGATATGCTTCTTGCAAACATTTTGATTCTCCTTTGGATCATTTTTCTATATAGTCAAAGTACAATACCTATCCATCTACCCAAATCCTCTGCACCAAAAACAGTTTCCTTCGAAATATGTTCTGGAGAACCGTTATCTATTTGGATATCACCTTTTTTCTTGTACCCTTCGATATCTCTTGGCTATGGAACACACATACTGTGAATGTCTGATATTTCCACAAAAATAACACCTGATATGAGGTGAATTCCTTTGAGTGACATATGCACTGCAATTTTCCTCTTGGGATCTCTAAATATTATAATTCTGCCTTGTGTCCAGATCAAACTTCAATATCGGAGTGGATACTTGCGGTCTGACCTCAATTTTCATAGCTTTTTGTTTTCGATCAATCCCCATATCGGTCTTAGCATCTGAACATAGTTGATGTTTCTTTTTTCTGAACCACTATTTTCCACTTTCAGCTACTCAGTTTTCTGAGTTATCTGATTTCCCGATGACCTAGTAGGAGTCAAGATTTTTTCTTGATCTTTAACATTTTTCCCTAAACCGACAACTTCTCCTTCAAGTTCTTCAATATGCTCGATTTGATCTTTCTTTGTGTTTTTCAAGATATCAATCTATCTTTTCTGTTCTTCAATTATTATTTTATACTCACTAACTAATAATGAGTCCTCAAGTATTGATGATTTTAGTTTCTCAATTTCTTCCATCAACTCAGACTTCTCTTCTTCATGATGCTGCATATAGATTTTGGCATCACGAAAAACTTTGTTGGCTTTCTTAGTTTTTTCTCTCCAAACATCTATCTCCTCAAGAGCATCCTCTAATCTAGCTTGCATATCAACTCTTCCCTCAATTTCTTATTCTTCTTCATTATCTTCGGTTTCATTCTTATTCTGAGAACTACCGACAACTACACCATAGAATTTTCTCCATGATCTATGCAGTTCTCTATCTCTTCAACCTCCTCAACCTCAGACTCATCTGAACTGTCGTATTCTTTTGAAAAGAGGTTATTCTTCTTAAAGAAATTTCTCTTGAACTATTTCTTGCCTTTCCCATAGGTTGGAGACTTTTTCTTGGGAATTTTGATTTCATCAACATCGTCATCATCTTGGAACTTTTTGGGACACCATGCTGTAAGATGTCCAACCATTCCACATCTAAAACAAGAAACTGGAAGCTTCCCTTTATACTCTTCTTTTCCCCTTTGATGGTTTGAGGAGAGGAATGAAATCACCTCATCTGTCTCTTCTTCTTCTTGAGAGTCTTCAATGGTGAGCTTCTTCATGGCCTTGAATGCCACCTCTTTGGATTTCCCCTTTTCCACAACATCATTATCATCATTTATCATTTCATATGCAATAAGGGTGTTATGCAGGTTTTACAGTGTTAGCTCTTTTGGGTCATTATCTTCCAAAACCAAAACATTCAGATTGAACCGAGGAGGAAGTTACCTCAAGATTCACTTCACAATCTATATGTCTTCAATAAATTCTCTAAGACCTTGCATGTCTTCCACTACAACATTTACCCTGTCAAAGAAAGCATCAACAGACTCATTCGGGTTCATTCCCAGATCTCCATACTTATTCAACAACACTTGAAGCTTTGCCTCTCTGACCTTTCTATTCTATTCATATATATTCAATAGCTTTTCCCACATGACATGTGACATTTTTCATGACATCACCCTTGTATAGATAGGATTGGATATGGCTCCCCCTAAGGCATTATTTCCTTTGGCATCATCATTCAACTCTCTACGCTCAGCTTCTGATAATGCACCAATATTAATATCAAATGTTATGCCATTCATTGATATTATGAACACATCAATTCCTAATGATCGAAATTAGTGTTGCATCTGATTCTTCCATAGATATAAATTGTTCCCATAGAAGATAAAAATCCCTTTATGATTAGTGACCTCCATTTGAGAGAGAAATGCGGATATTAAACTTTTTCTCTGATACCAATTTATAGGTCTACTAGGTAAGATACCCTGAGAGGGGGGAGGGGTGAATCAGGGTATGAAATATTAAAACAACTTCCCCTTTTGGTCTTGTTTTTCTGTTAGAAAAAACCCTCTTATCTCTTCTTTTCAATGCAGAATATGAACAAACCTTAAATCATGCACATGACACATCGATTTTTACTTGGTACACCCTCACTGGGATACATCCAAGGAGCATACACCGACAGTGTGCCTATGTATCAATTCCACTATAATCGCACTAATTTTTACATGTTTGGAGCTGACTCACTATCCCGCCTGGTTTACAACCACTCACAAAATGAAAGCTCACTGCTCTATCAATTGATGTGTGATCATTGCTTATTCAAAAGATCCACTGACAGTTTATAGACCTGTAGGTCTCTTCATTATATCTAATGAAATTTACATCCATAATTGTTGATAGATGCTCTGTCGACGTCCAACTTTCACCTGCAGATGAAACTCACTTTGCACCAAGTGTATTGGGCAACTGAAATTTTTACGTGCAACCCTTACTTCACCTTGTGTGTAATTCTCCACATTTATGTGAAATTCACTTTTCACGCAACACCCCTTTTACGTGCACCGAATTATTTTATGCGCAACCTCTTTTACACGCAAACTCTACACTGCCTTGCGTGGAAATATCTACTTTTGCGCAAAATTCACTTTTCACGCAATAGCCTTCTTTTCAAACCACCTCTACTTTGCCCGCAAACAGTTCTTTTATGCAAAAAAACTTTTTGTTTTCGCGCAAGTCTCTTGTGCACACCAATTTCTCTCTCCATATCTCAGATACACTCGATGTCGTGATCTACTTCTAATGAGGGGGGTCACTGCATATTTATAGGCAAAATTGACCCCAGCGCGAAATACCCTTCTTCCGCGCGTAATCCTCATTGAGCACGAAAAAACACATCTTTCGCACAACACCGTATTTCGCGCCATACTCCAATTTTTCGCGCACCTCATGCCTTTGCCAATTTTCGATCTTCTGATCTCAAAACTCCTATTGCATGAAAAATACCAATCCTCTATTTC
Source organism: Viscum album (assembly GCA_963277665.1). Taxonomy (NCBI): domain Eukaryota; kingdom Viridiplantae; phylum Streptophyta; class Magnoliopsida; order Santalales; family Viscaceae; genus Viscum; species Viscum album. The sequence continues at coordinate 296,422,186 of OY728139.1, forward strand.
ACGTACCACGCTGATATTTCACTCACCAATTTCTTTTTCACGTACCGCACTAATATTTCTTGCACCACATTCCTTTTTCATGCTCTGTGAAAATATTTTGCGCAACACTTTATTTTTCCGTACACCGCACTGATATTTCACACACCACACATATTTTTCACGCGCCACTATATTTTTATCACACCACTAATTATAATTCAATTTTAAAGTACCATTATGTACCACTCAACTAATAAATGATATTTTCATTCCCTTAAATAGATATTGTTTCTTCACTATGAAATTATATACATTTTAGTAATCTATGTAGAACCAATAACTATCCTTTATTTTTTTTGAAAAAAAAAATAAATTCATTCCAAGGAGAGGTTCATCGATGGATAAAAATCCTCACATAACGGTCTACTAGATTGACCATCAACACCCTCACATTGGCTGGATCCATATGATAAGAAGGTATCTAAATAGTTTCCAAACCATATATGGGATTAATCACAAATATTATCTCTATCTCAAGATTTAACCATGAGAAATCATTGAGGAAAATGGCATATAAACGGTACACTTCTTGGAAAAAAGCACCTGGTACTATTACCTGATCCACTAAAATTGTCTTACCTTCCACCGATGGTGTAAAGGAAATAGAATGAATGAAGTCAAGTACATATATACCTTATTTCACATCTTATTCATCAAATATAATATACTTATTTCATATTAAATAAGTTACTGATAGCTAAAAGAAGAGGAATAATCACCCATTATTGAGGTAAAGTATATACCCTTTTCTGTAGATTCTTATTGATAATAATAATTGAATATATGTGTGGGTATAAGATAAGAATGAACCTTTTATTGGTGAAATATCCATTGATGTTATAGAAGAATGTCCCCAATAATTATTCTATTTTATTTATATTTATTTTAAACTATGTTTAGTTAGATAAACCTATTTGAAGAATAAGGGGTGGGATTTATTATAGAGAAAATCAATTATCTACAAATATTCATGCCCAATTTGTATTGCCCACAACCCATGTGATTATAATAGTTAGTATCAAATAAATTTTTTCTCTTGAAAGGTTCAAGTTTCTTATAAATATCAACATAACTTCGTTAACATCAAAAGTTATTACAATAAGTTATTAAGAAATATTTTAAAATTTTAATGATATATTAGTACCTTGTATTTTCTCATTGAGACTTAATGTTATTGATTATATTTAGAAAAGATTCATACTTCAAAAATGGACTTATAAATTTTATCAATTGGATATGAAAATATTTTATTATGATGGTAATGAATTATTTAATATCATTATTATCTTATTAAGAGATAACAGAAGATGTATGATTTAAAAAATATAATTATATTTAAGAAAAACATTATAGTTATAATAATGGGAACAATATGGTGAAACAAGTTATGTTAAAAATATATATATAATATTTTATATATGTTTTAATTCATGATGATGAATATGTTAAAGATTAATATTTCCGAGTAAATGTTATGGTTAGCCCTATCATACTATATAGAAATTTTATTATAGACTATAATGTGGTAAATAAACTCACTATCTTTTTATCTGATTTTTTTCTAAATTCGCAACACTATAAAAAAGTTCTTGATGAAATTACTATTGATACAAATCAATGTACTCTCATTAATTATCTGATGAGAATAGGCACTACTATGAAAATAATGTTTAAGAATGATAAAAAAATCTCTTAAATATTTAAAGAATTTAAAAATTGAAGATGATGAAATTGATTCTGATGAAAAAATATATATGAAAGGTTTTTCTAAAACCCTATCCCAGAGATTAAGTATCTTCGAAATGAAGATTTATCAAGGAAAATTAACTGTTAAATTTTTTTTCTATTGAATAATTTTTCAATTCCCCCTTTTTATTTCCTTTGAAAATAACAAATAAATATCAATATGATGAAGCAGTTAACAATCCTATAGAAAAATAAATTCATTCAATAGAAATAAATCTCCAACAAAATGAATTAATAAAATTGAATCAAAATTATTTAGAAATAATACTCAATCTATTAAGGAAGGAAACTGTGGAAGTGATGAGTGTTATGATTTTCATGAATGTTTTGAATATAATTATTAAAAGTTTTTTATATAACATGATGAATAAAGGAATATTCCACATAATATCTATAAAATATTAATAGTGATTATACCATAGAATAATAAGAATAATACAAGGGGTAAAGGATGATAATGCTGATGATTATGTGCATAAAGGATATTTGAATGATGAGAGATTAAATTTTTCATCTCCAAAATTATTTCATATAAGAATAATAAAATCCTGATTGATAATGTTTTTTGTCAAAAAAACTAAAAGAATAAAACATGAGAATGATGAAAAAATAAACAAAATTTGATGAAATTAAATAAACTATTATAATTGAGGATAAATATGTCACATCCTAACGAAAGATCCATTAAAAGAATGCCATGGGCCAATTTCTCACTAGGAATATAGCTTTCCTCCTCATATGAAAGAGCCCTCCAACTAACATCAAGGGTCTAATAGAGGTACATTGTATTTTATATAACTTTTTTATCATTAATAAATTTAGTATATTAAATAATAAATAAATATATCAATATATAGCTTTAACTAATCATCACAAATAAATGACAGAGTAATCACGTAGAACATGGTACAATGAACAATAATAGACACATGGAATGTAACAGGTAAAAAATTATAAGGAAAAGGAAAAAAACCCAATGGGCGTCTCCATGAGTATTATGATATAATTATTGGTAATATGAATTTAACATCCGATGCACAAGAATAACAATATATTACAAAATCCATGATCTCAAACATGCAATCCAATGATATATGTTCGGGTACAAAATGATGACCCATACAGTGTGTGTGATATACTGAATTGGCTAGAACCAATAGTGTAATATTTTTAATATATTCCCTTTATATAAAATTAAGAAGTGTTTTAGTATATATAATATAATGAAGTGTAGTAAATGTATGTTTAATGGAGTTAGCTCAGGTTCTTCATGGACCCCTGTTCGATCATAATTACATTATCCTAAGCCATAATATCTATGTAATTAGTCATCATGTGTTCACATATATATATATATATATATATATATATTAAATTTATACACATTAATTTATATATACATATATATAGGTATGTATATAAATATGTAGATTTATATGTAGTAATGTACACTTTTATATATACAGATACGTAGTGTGATTGTGGATCCTAGTCGTAACATAGGCTTCCTTGTGTAGTAATATGAGCATAATAGTGTAATAAGAGATGATATGCCTGATTATAATGATCAAATGGTGGAAAACCTACACACTCATCATAACCATAAGATATTCCATGCTTGGTATCATAATATATGGGATGGCATTCCCATGGTTGTCATGCCCTACTGCGATAATCATAAGAGACTCCATTCCTGAATGCCATAATTTTATGAGATTCCATTCCCAGGGAATTCATGAATTAATACTATAATTATAATGGATTCCATGCCTAGGGATTCCATGCTTGAATACCATAATCATATGTGATTCCATGTAAAGGGCTCCAAGCCCATAAAAAATAAATATTTTTAATATAACTATGCAATTAGGCTATAGGAATCAACCACACCAAAATTACGCTCAATTATTTAATTCATTAACTCTAATAATAATAAAAGGGAATATAAATGGAAATTCTATTTAAAATTTATGATAGATTTAATCATCATCCAATAACCTCATTTACCAAAATTAATAATAGTACAAGTGTGTATACACATAAAACTTTCCCTTTTACAAGTTCTTATAGTCATTACTTCTAAATAATTATGCCACCACACCATAAGAAAGTTGTTTGGTTGTGAAATACATATAGTTATCACATGAATGTGATTATTTGAGTCATAAATTTCAGTACAAACTCTTCTATTCTAATGGAAAACATCAACTGTTTATAACACCCTATTTTTTATTACCTATAGACCAATTAAATCATTACAATTTAATCTTATTTCAAAAATATTTTTTAAATGCCAACACAAACACACTTAGTGGTATTTTGGATAATTACACACATTCTTCATCAAGGAAATGTGCAGGAAATGCCCATGGGTAGTACAAATTTAGGTTATAACCTATAACAATAATAAAGTTTCTCTTTAGGTGTCTATATTATAGTCTAGGAAATTAAATTTTAGGGTTACATGATTTAGGTTTGATGCATGGAAAACCTTGAACACAAAACAAAGAAAATAAATTTTAAATGAAACAACATTGATTTAAAATTGTATTCACCATATATAACATGATCAGGATAGACCACTCATCCAATACAAATCCTTATTTAGAGCCTAAATGGGAGAAATCATAAGAATATAAAAATTACCTTAAAACAGGTTGAGTTATATCACACAAAATTATGATTTTATATTAAAATAGAAAATGAAATAATAAGAACGGAGAATCATGAGCTTATAGATATAGATCCAATACAACCAATGATATTGAATTATGAGATAATACAATGATGATACATGGAACCTAGATAAATAAAATTGTGGAGGGAAATCATCTTGGACATGGGAAAAAAGAGAGAGAAATAGGAGGAAGAATAAAATTAGAATGGGGTTGTGAAAAATTCATTACAACCCTCTTTATTGAGGCTCATTCTGGATCTGTATGAATTTTTATAACCTTGTTCCGACCAACTAGCTTATACATTCCACGATCCATTCTCATAATGGGTTGGGCACACATTTTGGGATAACCATGCACTAACCATGTGGTGTTACTACTTATGTAGAACAAACCATGTTCCTATGGACATGGTATAGAAGACCATGCCCAGCCCGTGAACCAACAAATTTAATTTCCTATAGAAATTTCTCATGGATATTCTACCCTACCTTTCATGGTATATGAAATCATGTAACACCCCTTACATGGATACATGGTTTCTCCTAAGGGGCCACATGGTTTAAAAAACCCCGAAACCTATCTATTTCCACCAAAAAGTGATCGTTTTTGGGCCCAATGGTTATGAATCTCATCCAAACACCCAGGAACACTCTTGAGGTTTAAAACAATTTTTAAAAAACACATTTATGTGTTCCAAATCATGGAATCATGTTTTGAGACTCAATTTATGATTTGAACCATCTAAAGAACAAAAAGTTCAATTTCACATAGGAGTTCGTAAGTAGTTCAAAACCTAGGATGTCATATTCTCCTTACCACTGAACATTTGTTCCCATAGAAGACATGGGGAAATACTAAAAGTAAACCCTAATAACTCATTTCTTGAGGTTTTCGTCACATGTCCATGTTACATTTTTAGACACCCAACATGACATCAAACACTACCTAAAGAATACAATAGTTTAACCTCTAAAATGAATCCAATGCTTGTATCAAAAGATGAAACAGCATGATTGTTCTAGACAATCCTTTCTAACCGAATACAAAACCATGATTTGGACTCTATTATAATCTTCCATATGTCACTTAGCACCATTAGTTATATTCTTAAACAACAAATTCTGGGTAATGATACTCCCACCGTTGGAGTTAGAGTTACCTACTAAAACACATCTATAATGTTATAGGAACACTCTAGGATAATTTATCAAATTAATCATGATGAAACTAACCTATTTCATTGATCTGATCAAAAATATAGAACTCCAATCGATGGATCTCAAACTGATTATGAAGACTTTTCATTGAAAAGCCTCGGTCGACCCATTATGATGCCCTATGTCTCATCATGATGGAATACCTAATGAGATTATATCACCAATAACCCCTTTATTTAGAGAAAATATGTGAGTTACCTCTAATAAAATAATTCACAAATGATTGAATTTATCTACTAACATACCACTAGAACCAACTATAAATCCTTATCCCAAGAGATAATGTGATTGTTTTGAGAATGATTAATGAATCCTATACTGAGTTCTAGTGACATCTCCAAGATGAACCATCTCCAAAAAAATATCCATCATTATTACAAATAACCTACTCCATTACAATCTCAAGCCAACATCTATTTATTTTCACAAGCTACACTTGGCGTAAATCCTACATTTTGTTTTATCCCAAATCCATAATCAGTCTTATACCGTTAATGTACCGAGGATTATTTCCATTCATTGATCCATTTATTTAATGTCATTAGAGTTATAAAATGACTATTAAATAACCTGTATCAATTTCCAATGACCCTTATCACATTAGGGTTCCTACATGAAACCTATATCCCACTCAACACCTTAAGATCTTCAATGTTACCACTTAAATGAATCAAAACTAATTACCTCAGTCACTGCCATGTCCATTTTTCACATATGAATTGCACGAAAAATATCTCAATCATCATGATATATATCATAAATTTCAATAATTTCCTATTTCGGAATCTATTGAATGGTTATCATGGAGAACACCTATTTTGTATTCATACAAGGGTAAACCCTCTAAAAGGAAAATAGAATACTAATAATCACATGGATTATATTGAATCCATCAATGAGAACAACTCTTAGAGAGTTTGTTCATCAAACCATAAGTGACATTTAGATAATAGGATTTCTATTATCTGATCCTCTCCCAGTATAGTCATGATTATGTAAAGATATAAGAAATTATCAACACTAGACGAGGATCACATTGAGTTTTTTTTATTGGTAGATATGAATTCCTCCTCCTAAGACTCAAATTATTTAAAGTAAGGTCATCAAGAAATTAATTACATAAAATTCCATGAATATTGACCATGAGTATTATGTTTCAATCATAGGTCAATAATTTCACATCACCTATTCCATTTAATAATTATCCATTATCACAGTGTGCTTCATTTAGTACATCTCAAAGTTTCGAGTCACCCTGCTAGTAAAAATGATATTATAGAAACCATCTGTCCTTATCTCATACCTAGACATAATTCTATGTTCAATTCTAAATATTTTCTGCATGAAATGGTGGAAAATTGAATTATTAATTTCAGTAGTATTATTATCCAATACCACCCTTTTCAAAAACCCAACCCATGATTACCAGAGTTGTGAATCAACAAGGTCAAACTAGTGATGCTACTCAGCACACCCATGTTAATTAATCTTGATGTTACCTTGGAAATACTATTCAAAATTGGAATATCATTTGTTCCATTATTTATAGAACAATGACCTACTTCATAGCATTATTTTAGAATGAAATCCACAACCATGTAAAGTACTGGTCAACTAGGCCAGGCACCCAAATAGTCCTACCCAACATAACCATTTTCAAGGAAAAAGAACTTGGGTGATTTTAAAATCAATGGAATCACCTTACTAGATCAAAATGCTTTATTTTAAACTGTGAATCAGACTTTATATCTTCATTACTCAATTCATACCATATAAAGGATAATATATTCATGAACCATTCACTTCCAAATGTTTTTGGTAACAAAAACCATCATCACCCTACTAGGTTATGAGTCAAACTATATATATCTCGATCCTTCCACTTATCCTTAAGGTATATAGCATGAAAACCACACACAATTTATTAAAATTACATTCATAGATTGAAGAATTATTTAAATCAAACTTTTAGAAAAATGTTGATTAAAATTGGTAATAAATCATTAACCTAAAAGGGTCAAAATCTATCATTATAGGAAAAAAATAACCTTCCAAACATCGGGGGACCAAGACAAGATCATCACTAAAAGTCTAAAGAGGTTAGTTCTTTTATAAATGATATAATGGTAATTGTAGTATTAAGGGATAATACTCACCAAGTATCTATATTAGATAATTCTCCCTCCAGTTTCAACATACCTAGCACCAACACATCTATATGGGTTTTTGTTTCTTTATCTTGAGTCCTGCTCTGGATAAAAGCCACCCAAATGAAACTTCACATAAAAAATTGAAATCATGTATTTATCAATACATTATGTTCAATGGGTGATACAATAACTAGTATAACCCATTACTTACACAAGGCATTGATCCCAAACTATGGCCACACATGAAAAGATCACTAGTCCTTACCACATAACCTCTAGGTATAACAATACCTATATTGAAGTCTGCAATGTTCCACTAAAACACATACATCACTTTTATAGGAAACTCTCAATTCAACATTGAATGAGGAAAACTACTTGATTGTATGTACAACTATAACCCCTAAAATATTCATCTTTAAGTAACTTAGACAATGCTCATTCATATCAACATTTAAAATATTTTATATATCAGGGATATCATGTACTGGTTTAAAGGAAAATTGTACTTTGTATACTATATAGCTTCCATGATGCATAATAATAGGTAAATTATCTCATAATTCTCATTTAAGCATTTATTTTGACAAAACTTCTTCATAAATGGGATTGGTTTAAAAATATTAAGTCCGTGTTATCGAGGAAAACACTCTTTTGGTTGGAATTGCAATTTTAATTAACCAACACCATAGAATAATAAATCCCAAAGAAGAGAAAAAATATTTTATCAACCAATGGGGATTTGATAATTAACATACCACTCAAAATTTTTATGTAACATGATATAAGAGGTTTTAGACACTTTAAATAACCATACAATACAACATGTGTATACGCACAAGGGGTTTATCAATAAGAAATAAAAGAGTAAGGCAACCTAAAAGGGTCCCATCGTACTAACATTAGTCTCTCTAAATCCAACTCAATAGTATTTTTTCCATTACAGATCAATTACACCCATGGATGGTTTATTTCAAAAACACCATTACTCAACTTCCTAACATCGGTCAAACAATGAAATTAGAAATTTGGCCATATGTATCATAATTCCTAAATGATATGGGTATAAGCTTTTAAAAAGGAATCCATTTTCAATAAGAATTATAATTTTTTATATATTATGGTTTAGTATGATGAATTAACATTTTCCTGTTATAAAGGTAATTCCCATTATAGTCACAATTGGCATTCATGAAATTGACACCATGTTTTTATTTTCAGTGTCAAATATTTCAATTTTAGGTACGATTGTTTGATTATATAGGTTAACTTTCCTAATATATAAAGTCCCATAAACATTATAAATTTTAATTTAAATCCATTTACTCACAACCCTAAATATTTAAACCCATGTAACCAATTTTTCATGGCATAAACATGTCATAATTGGTTAATTATGGTGCCACCATCAAACTATAATGAAGAAAACTATTTAGGTAAATATATATTCATTAATAACTAATATTTTGTCACAATGAAAGCTAACACATCAATAAAAAGGAATATAAATGAAATAATAGATGTATGGTATACAACTATGTATTGAAAATATTCTCTTGATCATGGTAAATAAAGAAACATGCATCAGGACACCTATAATGAAATCTACATGGAATGCAGTATGAATGAAAAGTGAATATATATTTTCTTATAAAGTTTCATGAAATGATACCTTCTTACATTTTTCATCCACGTATATATTTAATACATGATAAACAATAATAAATATTCATAAAACAATCACCCAAATTGAAATAATGTTCAATTATAAAATAAACATAAACAATTATAACATCCCATAAATCTATATATTACCTCATGCTTGGGCTACCCAGAACAAGACATGAGATATTAACTGAGTGTTAAAACATTCCAAGTATCTATTCTCAAATCAAAAAATATATTAAAAATCTGGAAAATAAGATAGGATACCATTTGTATAGTCCCATCATAAGATACACTAGAAAGGTTCCCTGAGATGGTTGGGCATTAGTCCACAAGTGCGCCTCCCCATATGACAAAGGTCGATGAATATAAGTAAGGGTATAATGGAGGTACACTATGGATTCTATACCCTCTATACGAGTGCTAAATAATGTTGTTTAAATAAAAAAAAATATTTTCAAAGAATATAATAACAATTGGTCGTCTATAATATAGGGAAGATTAATCATGCATGAGCATGAAAAATGAATATAAATAGATATATATTAGGTAATAAATAAATAATACAAAGGGAAAAAAATCCCTAAGATCCATCTCCATGATCATCCAAAGCTCTGGTTCAATCTAGTGGTCCAAATATCCAATGAAAAATCATAAAAACACATATCATAATCCATGATCAAGAACATACACTTAGATTATATCTATTAGGGTACTAATAGACATCCTAAAAAATGTGTGAGATATAGTTATTAGGAAACCATTAATCATGTATAAAGCATGATCTAGTGGATTTATATAATATATATTAGTGTACTGGTACATCAAAAGTAAGGTAGTGTAGTAAATGTAAATGAAATCAAGTCGACACAGGTTCTCCAAGGACACCTGGCTTACCATACCTTCTCCAGCCTAAACTGAAACATCTTTGGAATGAAGTCACAATGATTATATATATATATGAATAGTATACACAATAATGTATATATATGTGTGTGTGTGTGTGAATATATTTATATATTTAATTTATATGTAGGAATGTATACAACCTAATATATTGATATATAGTGATTTATAAGACACATGACATAACTTGAGAATATAATCATAGTCACATGAGTGTTATTAGGTAGTAAGGGATGTCATTATTGAATATAAATAATATACGATGGACTGTATGTATAAGTATCATTACCATAATTGATTCCATTCCCATGGACACCATGCCCAAGTATCATAATTGAAGGGATGCCATGCCAAGGGACTTCAAGCCAGGGTATCATAATAATAATGGAATCCACGTTTTATGACCATAACTATAAGAGAATCCATAATTATGGACCACATTATAATTAAAATAATAATCATTTCTAATTAACTATTCAACTATGTTATATAAAACACCCATGCGATAATATGATTCAATTAATTATTAAATTAAATTGAAAAATTAAAATGGAATATCGAATGGAATTCCAATAAAAAATCTTAAAACACATTTAATCTTTTTCCTATAATATAATTTGTAACAATAAAAAAGATTACATGTTCATATATCTAGAACACTTCCCCTTTTTAATGTTCTTATAGTAAATATTTATAAATAATCAGGCCTCCCCAACATAAAATGTTTCTAGTTTATGTATGATATATAGCCATCATACATATTTGACTATGGTATAATTATATCTCATTCCATACCCTTAAATACCAAGGGTATACATTATAATATCACATGGTCCTAGTATGTTATAAGTTTGAGATCAATTAAACTAATTCGTTTTAACCTCATTTGATGGATTTTGTTTAAAGTCCAAGCCAGAAACACATAGCAAAGTTGTGGATAATTATGAACATTCATCATCAAGGGAATATGAGGGACACTCCCACGGGTTGGCATAAATTGATGTCATAACCTCTAGAAATGTCAAAGGGACTCCTATGGGATCTAAACAATATGCTAGATTACACAAATTATGGCTTAGAAAATTTATGCATGACAATCAGATAATATTCCATGTGGAGGAATGATAATACTATATAAATGATGAATCACTAAAGTAAAAACATATAGTCCACCTAATGCATGCATATGATTTTCCACCCATCTAATACAGATCATTCATGTATTCTTTAATGTGATAAATTAGAAGACAAGATGAATACCCATAAAATATGGTGAATTATCTGGAATGAAATTTTCATTTGGTATGGTGATAGAAAAAAAGATGTAGTAGGAATATAGAGCTTTTGGATTTATATCTAATACAACTGGAGATAGGATATTCTAATCTCAGATGGTGGAGATACATAAAATCATCAAAAAGGATGATGGGAGATCTTGAGCGGCTTGGACATTGTGGAAATACTGAGAAAGAGAAGTAATAAATCATTAATATTGGATGGGAAAACACTCATTTAACCCATATTTAATGAGGTACATGGTTAGTACACATATATTTTTATAACTTTTCACTTATCTTGCATCTCAGACCTTCAATGACCCATACCATGCATGGTTTTTCCGCATAGTTTGGACAAACAGTTTGGGATAATAGTGCACCGACAATAGTGTGCTACTAGTTAAGTGGTACTAACAATGTAGTTAGGGTAATGGTTTAATAAACCATGTGTAACTAGTGTTACCAATTATGTAATTTAATAAAGAAATTATGAATATCCATACTTCCTGCCTTTAAAAATTTATCAACCCTTTTGAAACACATTACTGGGCCACATGGTTTCTCAAGAAAGGAATTATAGTTTAAAAACACATTCCACCATAACCGTTCCTCCTATAAAGTGACTATTTCAGGGCATGATGCGCTTAAAACTCAATTGAACTACCAACACCCCTTTCATTCCTTAAAACTTGTACAAAAACAACACATTTAAGTGTTACAATTCAGATAATAATGTTCAAAGAATAAATTTAAGATTTTTTCCCATCAACCAAATGAAAAGCTCAATTTCCCCTTGGATTTTTCATCTAGCTCAAATCATGAGACATTACAAAATAGACTTTCATGTTAGAAATGTCACTTGTTGGTGATGATATGTAAACAAAATCATGAATGATTATAATTTAATATTCATAGGAGTAGGAGGATGTTCTATTTAATCATATAATAAATTGAATGGAATTAATGAATTTAGTAATTTTTAAAATGAATTTAAACCAAAAACTGAAGATTAAAAATATTTTGTACATGAGTTAAATAACCCATCAAATAATATACATGAAAAATAAAATCTTTCCTTCAAAATGATTTATTAAGAATTGGATTTTCTAGTATGTTTGACGAAAAGGAAAATAATACTCTAATATGATAGGGGGAAAATTCTAGTGAAATTTCTAGACGGACACCAAATTATAGAACAATATATCTATATAAGGGTTTAGTGAAATTAATTCCCTAGAGTTCAAAGAATGATTTTGGACAAAAACTAATGAAACTGAATAAATACCATCTATGAATAAGGTTCCAAGGATTCTGTTGGTCTTTTGGTATTTTTTAAATAAATCATATGGTTTCTAGTGTAGAATTTTATTAACATGAAAAATATGGGAGTACGATAAAATGTGGATAAAATAGTATAAAATGAGAATTACAAATAATTTCCAACACCCTGAGAAGAATATCGAAGTGAAAAACTATTTTAAGAGTTTTAAAGAAGTTTGTGGACAATGGGATTTTGAAGGAAACATATAAAATGAATGTATTATATTTATAATAGTTCAAATAAATCGGTTTTAGAATTATAAAAACGTTATATATATATATATATCACGTCAATCTATTGGAAATGTTTTTATACTTTATTTATGGTGTGAAAATCTTTGAAACCATTGACAATGTATGTCTATTTTCCTTATCATGTGATCTGATATTTGAATAACATGAAATATTATAAATTATATTAGGTATGATATTTTTTAAAAACAATTATATTTCATTAAATATAAAATGGGTTAAAGTTTCTAATATTATGATAAAAATTCATATATACCAAAAAATTTCTATTTGTTTATAGTTGGAAATAAATATGGTAATTTTATCAAAATCATGTCACATGTAAACTGATTTTTCTCAAAAATTATATGTTTTTAGTGAAGATATAAATTTATGGATATAATATTATAGGAGTGTGGAGAATCCATGTCAACTTGTTTTATATTGGAGAAGCAAAAACCTATTTCTATAATAGTATTCAATCTGAGAACAATATTATACGTAGAACACATGGTCATATATACTAAAATACTATAAAAAATTTATTATAGAAGAGTTTTTTGGGAAATAATATTACATTTAATGATGAAACTAACACTATTTAAAAAAATACAAGAGGAAATGTAAAGAATACATATCACATAGGAGTGGAGATTCAAACTAGAAGACCATGAGAGTTATTTCTCCTTCTGGTGTCTATATACCCAGGCCCAATAATTCATATAGGTGGAGATGATTATTTAATTATTGTCATCATTTAATTAACTACGATGTCAGGAATTATTATTTTATCACAAAAATTAGAAGCAATCTTCATTTTGAAAATGTTTAGAAGGATACCAAAAAATAAAATAGATTTTCATTTTATGAGACTTTTTTAATGAGTATGCTAACAATTTTTTTTTAGAATATATTAAAAAAATTGAATAATACACGAGTTTAGTACAACCTTGAGTTATAAAAAATGGAATTTCTAAATTAATTAAAATGAGGCTTATTGATAATGGTTCACCCATATTAAAAAATAATTACTCTTGTAGATATATCTTGTTAAAATACGTCACACATATAGAACTATTCAAGGTAGATTTTTTAGGGAATATTCATATATAAATCATTTGGTAACTTGGTTAAAGAAGAATCCAAATGTAAAACATATTAAAGTGTATAATAGAAAATTATTGATCATGAAGAAATGCATATGTTGTGGAATAATGAGAATGAAAAAGATAAAATATTACATGGATATACACTAAATAAAATCTATTATATATTATACAAAAATATCATAGAAAAATATAACCATGATGATATTATAGTTATTGAGAATAGAGAAGACCAAAAAAATTATCTTGGTAGATTATGAGGACGATATTGACACAATTAAAACTAAAGAATATAATAAATAGATAGAATATAACCATTATGGAGATAATGACTCTATTTTCTATATTGATTATTCTGATGATATTAGGTCTAGTGAAAAAATAAAAGTCATAATAAACATGATTATACTGAGAATATTGTTATGGATTATAATAAATGGTCTTGAATGAGAAAAAAAAATCATGGAAAGTAATTATATTAGTCCACTTTTTAATATGTAACAGAAAACTATTGATGAATCTTTTGAGAAAAAAAGTGGATTCTATTCTTTTGTATAAGGATTGGATTTAGTTAAAATTAACAAAATCATGATAGGTATTTCTTAAAAAAGGTTGAATACATTTTATGTCTGTGATAAAAGTATTTTATAATTTTTTTGTTTATAGAGTTGTTGGTTGCTAATGAATTGACAATGGGATATATATTTAAAAGTCACTTTGAACATCATTGGATACATATGAGTATATATAGAAACTGTATTCAAGATATATAAGTTTTATCAAGACCATAAATACTAGAAATTGAAAAAATTTAAATTCACCCTGTGATATTTCAAAATATATATCTCGATATATATGGGTTTCAAAATTTTTAATGGGATACATAATGATACTAAGTCAGATAAATGAGATAAGACAATTTATTAGAGTCACCATGTGATATATAATAGTGATGAAAACTTATAGTGCATATAGAAGATTAAATTGGAGAATTATATCTTACCAATTGTGGGGTGATTCAAAAGCTAATATTTATGTTTCTTGATGCAGCATAGTGGATGACCATGGTCTTGCCTCTAAATGATATTTCATATACTACTATTAATTGTTTTTGACTAACTTATTATAATTTTTTATATTATATGAAATAATTTCAAAACATGGGGTTTTTTATATGGAATAAAAAAATAAAAAATGAAAATAAATATTGTAAAATCTAATTGGTGTTAGAAAGAAAGAACAGAGGCTTGAGGGTTATTCACTTGGGTTCCATATTTATTAATTATTATTATTAATATATTTTTCATAGTTCATTCCATCATAAATGAACTGATATCTTATACATTAAGGATGATGTTTAGATCTCCTAGATGACCTCTTTAGAAAATTAACATACACCTACTATAGTATTTGAGAATGATAAACACACCATAATTTAGGATAGGGAAATATTATGTGAGATAAATCCATATTATGTTTTTCCATCATAAAAACACACTCAAATCAAACATTTGAAGTGAATGAATTTTGTAATGGTTGTGAATGATGATTTGGTATATAATATATTGAGTTTGAAATCCATGGAGAAATATAAAAGGACTATTTGAACAAAATCACATAACCCTTTTTTCTACCTTACCATAAATAGAAAATAAATCAATAATAATTGAAGTGAATGAATTCAATAACACTATGAAACTTATACAAGGCTAATCCTTGGGTAGGTCACTCACAGTCATTAGGGTAAGAGATCACCATGAAGAATGGGAAAGTGGGATAGATAGAGAGAATGAAAATATAATATAAATATATACATTAATTAAAGGAATGGAGGTCCATCCCCAAAATGATGAAATAAAATATAGAATAAAATATAAAATAAAAGTCATAGTTGAAAAACCCATCTCTTACCCAAACATCTCTTCTTTTATAGGTATCAAGTTTCATCTTTCCAAAAGTTTCAAATTATTTCCACCATGTTGTCTTTTAACTTATATTAAATAGTCTCGCCCTCTTCATCCTTATTACATTTTGAAGATCTAAAAGGTTCATAAGATTTAAAAACATCATAACATGCAACTTTAACCATTCCATATTCACTCTCCACTATGACATATGATTCCATGATGTTTTTCCATTTCAAATTTGAATCCCCATGTGTATGGAACAAGATTCTTCCTCGAATAAACCATTCCTAACTACATGAAATTTCATTGCTTTATTTAGGTATATAAATCCATGAACATCCATACACTAAAACTACCTTATAGTTATATATAGTGGATATATTTCCACAAATCATCACATGTGCTTCTTCAAATTCCTATAGGAAATATAAGTATCATGTCATGGTAATTAAACACTTGTTATGGTCTTTTTTCCAATATATATCCCTTCATTAACATTAATAAGCAACATATTACCTTTCTGTAATACTTAATTACCTTTATATGTATATTAAAACTCTATCAACTCTTTCATACATATTTCATAGAACCAATTCATGAAGCTTCTTTATTAAAAGAAAATGAGACACGAATCACACATCATCCATGGTTCTACATCATTTCTTAAACCGTTTTTCCATTCATTTCATTCACTATTGGACTCTAACTATGAAAAATTACATCATATTTTATTTCACCTACCACAGAGGTTTCCATTTGATCTTGAATTATATAGTACATAAACCCCATGATTTCCCTAGAGCTTTATATTTTTGTGGAAAGGGGTTTTATATTTTTATAATGGTATGTAATAGATATTTATTTTTGTTCATTGATGTGGTTTTGGATACGTCATCTTTTATACTTTAAAACTTTGACAATGATCATTGGGTGATACTCCCATTATGGTATCTAGGGGATGTAGTGATGCAGTTGTAGATCTAAAGTATCATTCATAAAGGCCTACAAAGAAGAAGTGATCAGTGTGGTGTAGCATGAGGGGGAAATTTACCAATAATAGGGAATGAAGTTATATTGAAAATTACGATTGAATATATTCATACAAGATAAATTGTTCCCACTTGTTTTTTAGGATCCCATTTTGTTTATGGGTTGTATTTGTTGTCAAATTTTTTTCATTGATTATCCCTGATGTTTAATGAGATTTGAAGATCTTATTGATTTCAATATGTTGATGTGGATCTTGGATTTAGTTCTCAATCCATTTAATTTGTTGATACATATAAATTGTTTGAAGACATTGAGTTTTAAGTTTATGCCCAAAAAATTGTTAGGGATTTATTAGATGATATTACATTTCATTCGTAAACAATTTTCCAAGTAAATCAGATGATTATTTAAATTTCTATAAGATTAATTACATGTATCAAATGTGTTAAGTTATTTAAAACAATGATAAAAGTGGGTTTCATTTTTCAAGTTTTATTTGGAATCTATATTCCAAAAAAATAATGGAAGTGAAGGAGAAATATTTAATAATATTATTATTATTACATGAAGAAATATTTACTATTTCAGTTGAGAAGTTTAATGGATTAAATAATTTTAATCTTATGTTATCTATGTACTATGGAGGCTATATATGAAAATTTTCATTTTGATATTTAGAATTTTACTATGTTATTTATATGGGTTTATATTAAAAAATTTGATAACTATTTTTTTAGCCAAGAAAACCTTAACCAAGGCTTTTGTGGGACAAAAGGGTCAACTATTACCATGGAAGGATAGTTTAATACACCAAGCCTTGTGGAAAAGTAGAAAAGTTCTAATAAGATGTGTTCTCATGTGTAACGCCCATGAAGTTCCCAACTTCTTCCATTCATATATTAGGCCAATAGCCGATAGAAGAAGAAGCAGATTGTGGGGGTGTTACAGTGGTAGGGGTAGGGGAGTTTAGGCTGCTTCAAGTGTCAATTGTTTTATATACCGCTCTGCAAACACATCTTGAATCTAATGTGGGATGTGGCACGTGTGCTATTTATTCATCCATTTCAAAAATAGGGATATACCTGATGATTTAAAATTGAAGTGATCAGTATCATTTGATCCTATCACAGTCAAAGATTTAATTAAGCTACTCGTTTTTTAATGTTACTTCACATCATTCAATGGAACTATTATAACACTTGAGAAGATTGATGAACTAAAATTTCTCAAACCCAAGGCCACCATAATAAAAAATTGGTTGAAATATTGAGTTGAACTCAATCAATGGAATCATGATACTTTTTTTCATGATTCATGTCAGGAATATGAAGTAAAAGCTTAACCAAAACTGAAAACATAGTTACAGGAGTCCATTCAAACTCATTCATTAGGGAATTTTTTTTTCATATGTTTAACAATTCATGTATTTGAGGATCACATTGCAAAATTAAATCCCGATCATGCTTAAAAAAACATGAAACTTATTACCATCATTTTAATGCACATTTTAATATATAAATTCATAGTGTTTTGGTATTCAAAGCTCATATTTTTAGGAAATAAATTTAGTGATATAATGAGTAAGAAACAAGAACTAGTGGTGGGGATCTATTCCTATAAAATTAGAAGGATTAGGCCAAGGAGTAGTACTATCTATTTTCTATATTCGATAGATGTATGTTTCTATACAAAATCGAGTGTCTATGATATTCAATTTTATGTTAAGGGAAATCAGGGAACCATGTTCTTTGAAGGCATCATGAAGAAGAAAAACACTATGAAAAAAAATTCTTTCACAATAGATAAGAACCTATAGAAACATGACTTCTATAAATTAACCATGTTCGTGCTTCAAACAGAAGAGCGTTCCATAAAAAAAGGTTTACACAAATTTTTATCCATATCATTCATGATGATCTAATATCCATGAAGCCTTACTATTTTATGATTGACATTGGGACATCTGCGATCCAGTGCATGAGTCAATTACTCTCACTATTTATCATAAGGAATTGGTTTCAAGAAGTATTTTTCTTTTGATAAGAAGAATCTTGGACACTTGATATGCATGAAACACACTCAAATGTTATGTGAGCTAATTGAGAAATAGCATGAATATGCTTATCATAAACTCATTACTTGTTCAAATTAACCCATGTCTCAAACCAATGCTCTATAAAGATGATCCACATGTACAATATTAAGTATAATATAAGATAAAGTAATAACATGTTCACATTAACTAATATTCATGAAGATTAATACATCTAAAAACATACATTTTTCATGTAGGAAAGAGGATGTTAACCCAGTTGCATTCACTTTGATGAAGATTTATACAGTGTATAAATTATTTGAATGTAACACTTATATGTACGAGTTAGATAGTATATAAAATATTAAAACATTATATTTTATATATGCACTATGGTCTGTTATTTCAAGAAGAATATAGTTCTACACAATTGAACATGCCCAAATATAATAGGGAGAATGAGAAAAATAGTGATGTGTGCATGCATGGTAGTGAGAATGACAAAGTCATACATAATTAAAATACATACATTAGTTGATAATTTTAGTGTAGTGTAATTTTTGGTACCAAAATATTATGATTCACTACAAATAACTAATACAATCAGTTTTTGATATTGTGTGTCAAATAAACAGATCAATACATTCTTACTCAATTACGTATAATTATGTGTCAAATAAGAATATAGTGTTGGAAGTTAAACATTTAATATTATTCAGGGAAGAAAAATAATGATGATGCATTGAGGGGATGATCATTACTGTTTTGATAAACACAATGGAGTTTTTTGTTTCCTAAAATATTGAAAGAAGGTAATTCAGTGAAGTTGGTTTTGAAATGACTGATAAATAGAGTGGAATAGAAGAATGAGTGACTGAGCAATTTATATTTAGATTATCATTATTTATTCCTAGAGAATTATGTGTTCATCAGTCTACCACATTCATATTATTGTGATCGATAGAAGAAGAATATCGTGTAGCTATCAATTTTTAGTTGTGAAGAAGAGGATGGATTATTACCTATTTCATTTCTAGTAGACATGTGAATAAGAGTTTTTTGTAGAAAAAATATGAAATATGACATCAAACAACACTCTATAAAGGTGGAATGCAGTTTTGGCTTTACAAAGTATCATTAGAAATGACTATACTTTCTTCAGAGGCAATATACATATTTATCCAATATCAATTGACTATAGTAAATTACAACTTAGAGGGTATTTTTAACTTAATAAAAACACATTCAATGGATTGAGTTCTATTGGTTGTGTGGTTCAGATAATTTCCAAACCATTCCAATGACTAGATACTATTATTAATCAGTGAACCTTGTAAAAGAATCATGTGATATTCATTACTACATTCATAATCCTTCAAATGATAGGGAAAATTGTATAGGATAATCAATATTTTAACTGGTCTAAGTGGTACTAGTATAAAATAGTTTAATTGGATTATAATGTCCCCAACACATATTCACCCCCTCTTAGTGTTAGCAATATCTAAAATTGGTCTAATCAAGTTGTATCTGATCACATGTTCACCTCTATTTCATTCTCTATAGTGAATCAATTATCTTTTGAATATTTGAGTTTATTTCATAAGCCAATAATGAATTAAAATTTTAGAAAATATTCAATTATATCTGAGTAGAAGTATATATCTATCAAGACCATGATCAACTGGAAAAAAAGAGAAGTGAAATATGAAGAATAAGTCCCTCTTATCTAATGGGGATACAGTTTCAATTTCTCTGTGTCTTTCCAATAATGAAGAATATTTAGGATTGTAAATTAATGAGAAGGTGTCTCATGTTTTCACCAATAAGAAGGATAACCTACATTCCTCTAGTAATTATAAGGGGTGTTTAATTAAATATAAAAATTCATATAAATATGAATATATTAGTACAAGTGTTGATGATGATCAATCTACAACCTCTCAAAGATCTTTCCTTTATATATTAAGATTTTTTCTGTAAGGTATTACAGAAGAGATAGAATCCTTTATTTGTGTAGTCTTTTAATGTATATCGGATGAGATCACCCAACTAAATGAAGAAACTGATGTTTTGGAGAATATATTGGAATAAAATTTATTTGAATGTATAATGCTCTCTAGACAGGTTGGAATATTTGAAGAAAAAAAGAGGGAAATTGAAATATATCCCTCTAAATGATTCAAAGAATTTGATATCAAATTTGGATTAAAGAAGACTCTTGAATAATTTTCCATGAACTTGTAGAAAAACTGAAAAAAAAAGAACTGGTGTAAAGGGTTTTAAATTGGAATAAATATCCTAGAAGATCAAGCAAAATTACTCGTTGATTTAGAAAAATGATAAAATTCATGAAGATGATGCTGTTATAATGAAGAAGGCTTGTGTAGAGAAGATAATTATGATTGAAAATAAAAAAAATATTCACAATATGAAATTTTTGTAATTGTAAGTTCATTTGGACAATATAAATAAGAAACGTATTGATACATCTCAAAGGAATGAGATACTGGATATATGTATTCAATTATCAATGGATGATTCTATAGTCAAAATGCCTCCAACATGTAATAAGAAAAAAATAACTCAGTTTATTGATCTATAACATGTATTTGAGAAGAAAAATTAATCATCCATACTATCTTGTAATATAATATCTAAATATTAATCCATAAAAAGTTTTGGTTTGAAAAAATTTATGAACATGTAGGGATGAAGAAAGGTGAAAGAATCCTACCACCCCTTAGTGTTTGAATGTAGTACCCCTGGTTTCTTGTATTTAACCCTTAATTGATTCTTTTTTGTTATAAATTGTAATTGTGAATAATGGGAGAGCTTGGTGAACTTTATTTATGTTATGGGGAATAATGGAGAAGTGCACGGGTTGTGCATGGTTTTCGAAGACCGTGCAGAAATCAAAGTAGAAACTGTTCAGCCTTTTCTAGGGTGGGCACAATTGTGGTAGTAGCTTTGGAACAGTGTCTGAATGGATATGGATTACATAAAATAATGATATTAAAGGGTTTCCTAAATTCATTTTCTAACACATGGTTAGAGAATAGTTTGACTAACTGTGCGGTCTAACCGCCCTCATAGTCAAAAGCTAGATACTATTTTTAAGAAGTTGCTTGTTTTTTCTCAAATTAAATCTTTTTTTTCAAAACGCCACTAAATAGATATCTCTCTATAATGAAGGATGGATAACCTTTTCATCTCTCTTTAGAGCCATCCCATATCCCTCACTTTGTGTTTTCAAGCATAATTATCGCGGTAAGTGCCTGATCTTCATCGTTTTTGCCTTGTGTTCTTTTATCTCCTTCTCCTCTATTCTTGTTTCATTATATATACACCCATTTTAGGTAAATATAATATTTTTTAAATCAAATAATATAAGATCTAGTGTTTATCTTGGAAGGAGAGGACATCTAAGCCGATTTCTTGGAATCATGACCCCAATTCTTGAGGTACGTATTCATTCTTTGTCGTTTCTCTCATGATTTCATAGTTATAATTAGATATTACAATATGATCCTCATTATTTTTCTAATGTAAAATTTTAATGGGTATATATATGTTTTGGTATGCCAAATAATTTGTGTTTTGGTGGTTATCTTTCAGGGAGGAGAGATATAGGGTTGTTTATTGGAGAATCCACCTCGCTTCTAGTAAGTTCTCTGTATGTTGTCAAGTTTCATCCAAACCATTAAGTTAGGTGACTTAAATATCATATCCACTTTCTAAAAATTATTTTATTAGTTTTAAATTTGTTAAAATGAATGAAATTTATTGTGATATCTTAGTTTAACACATGTAAGAAATCAATTTAGTGATGATTTAAAATTTTTGGGGATAATTTGAAATCTTGATATATTATTGTGAAAATTGCCTTAGTCTCTTGATTTATTACCTTTTTTCTTTAATTGACTTATTTATGAACGTAATAGAATATATAAACTGTTTATGGCAGTGGGGTTTTAAAAAAATAGTGTTTTATTGAAATATCTTGGTTTTGGAACGGTTTTGATGAAAACATTTTTCAATAAAAATGTTATTTTATTGAAAAGTTTTTTTTTTGGAATGATCATTCGGCATATTGGTGTGTGTGTTAATATTTCATATATGGGGCTTGGTTGAAATATAACCTTTTTCTCAATTGTAATTGCATAGTGTAATATGGGATATAGTTACCTTGTGACGACTTGGTAGATCGACAAGAACCACTCATAACTATGGAACTGTCATAATGAAGCATGCTTGTTTTATAATGTGAATGTATGGAATGGTTCATGTGTTAAGAAAATGATATTATGAAATGGTTGAAAATATTTATTAGTATTTTAATGGAATGATAACTTTTTGGAAAATTATTAGAAATAGAACTTGTGTACTTTTGGATGAAATGGTTTTTGGGACTTGTTTATATTTAGTTATAATCTATTTTAGGAAATTTTTTTAACTAAACTATTTTATATAAATGCTTCTAACTCTTCTATACTAGTGGAATGAGTAGGTATGTCATTGGGGAGAGGCTATTGAGTTTTATACTCACCCCTACTTTGGAACATTGGTTCTTTTTCATATTCTATCTTCCAGGATAGGGGAAAAGGCAACGTTTTACATGATTTTAGCACCACTTCATCATACTCAGTCTATTTGGTGATCTCGGAGCTTGGGGAATGGGGAACATGGAGTCATGTAATCTTATTGGAGTGTTTAGTTTTCAGTCATATTTTTACTTTGAAAGTTGGTTTTTCTTCAACTATTTCACACTTTGACGTTGTTTTATCATGAATAAAGTAGTTATTTTTTCTTTCATTTTCTCATGCATCATTTAGTGAATAGTTTCATTTTGGTTCATTGGTTTAGTGTATTTTTCATTAATGGAAATTCATCCCCCACATGTATTTGAATCCCTTCAGCATTTATTACAACCCTTTTTCTTCTTGGGTATGTCGCCTAAGTCCAATTAATGATTCATTGTATTCTCATGTCAATGAGAATAAGTGAATCATTACAAGTGGTATCAACTAGTTTGGTCCTTACATAACAAGTAGTTTTCAGTATTATTGGTCATGGAGTTGAAATTTCTTTTTCTTATTCCATGGGTTGGTATCTTAGAAAAGAGTAGGATTTTCAGAATAAGAAATGTATATTATAAAAGGACGTAGCTAACCCTTTTGTATTGAACTTCATGTTACTAGGGAGTTGGGTACACAAGTGATTGGATACACTTCTAGGATTTTTAAATCTCACTATCAAGGGTTTGTCCAATGAGACGAGCATGTCATCCATTAGATGAATGACATCCCACTAGGAGTTCATAAATCATTTTGAGTAATGATTTATGTTGTGTAAAAGTATTGATTTTCGAAATAGTATGAATTTTTTTTAAGAATAGTTTTTGAAAAAGGATATGGTTATGGAATTTTGAAAATGGATTGATCTTAAATAGGAAGAACTATTTTTTCAAACATGGTTGAACCTGAAAAATGTTTTTTAGAAAAACAAATTACGATAGATGATGCGATATAATTTGAAATACTAATAAATTGTATTCTAGATAGTGATACTTACAGAGTTAGTTGTCTGTTTAGAAAATGGCATCTTGTATCCGTTGTAGAAAACAACCGGAAGAAGATGTAGAGAATGTGGTTACACCTGACTCATAAGAGATTCCAGAGCTGGTTTAGAGTATCATCTAGATATTTCAGGCTATGGACATGGGGAACCAGAGTGATTAGAAAAAACATGTGTACAATTCTATAGTGTCAACCCATATTCCAGGGTGATTCTAAACCCTAAAAGGTAGAGGTGTGGCTGAGTAGGATGAATATTATCTACAAGTTCATTGGAAAACTGGTGGAGATGAAGGTCAAGCTAGTGACATATATGGTTTAGTAACTTGCACAACAATGTTGGGAACTAGTTATTCATGCTAAAGATAATCAAGGACTTGAATGGGAGAATTATGAGGAATTTTTTAATAAAAAATTTTATCCTCACACGTTCAATATCCAGAGAACAAAAAAAATCTTTAGCCTAAAGTAGTAGAATCTCTCTATCACAGAATATGAAGATAAATTCATTAATTTAGTACGCATTTCACCAGAATTTGTAGTGAGTTTATCCCAAAAGGTACTCATCTTCAAATCTGGGCTAAGTCATTAAATTCATTCAAAGAGTGTTCTTCTTTATATTAATGATTATAAAAATATGGTGAATAGAGCAGAAGTGGATAAGTGACACATATTAGGAGCTATGGGAGGAGGAATTATTATGATCCCTACTAGAAATGTTTAAAACTCCAATGTTAGGAGCAAGAAAAAGCAAGACACCTATTTCCAAGGTGAGGGGGAATCAAATTCTGAAAACTGGATCAGTAAATATTCCTCCATGAACAAAGATCCAACTGGGATGCTACCAATGTGAATTTTTTACCACATAATATGGGGGTGTACAAATATTTCCCTAATTTAAACAATATGGGACCCCATATGTACTTTTTTTTAGTGATCTGAGGTCCAGTGCTCTGGAAACTTCTCAGGTGTTAGAAACATCTTACGCTTCAACAGGATGATTCTAGTAGAAACAGTATTGTCATCATTGAAAATCTAACCATGGTAATGCTTATAATACCATGAATTCTTAGTAAGAGAAATCTCAGCAAGGAAAAAATGAGTAGATTGTAGAGACAAATGAATTATATGTAGCTGATCAGATGATTTTTGGGGATCAGGTAGGACCATCTATAGTGAGTAGTACGATTATTTTGAATTCTGCCTTTGTGAAAGTACGGTTTTATATTGGTGCATGGAATTCGTTAATTTATTCTCGTGTTATTGACCTGCTATGTTTAATTCATGAAATTATTCCCTCTATGATAAAACTATATACTCCCCTTATAAAAAGTGAATTTCAAGCATTTTTGTGTAGATCATGTGCTATAACTGTTGGCAGATATGATCTGAAATGGGAATAATTGATATTAAATATGGATGTCTATGATGTAATCCTAGGTATGAATTGGTTGACATTGTTCAAGGATCACATTAACTATTATATAAGAAAGGCTAGTTTTACATCAGAAGATGGCATCTTGTATCACTTCAATAGATAGAAGGTTTTGGAGAATGGTGCAATAGGATTTCTGGAACTAGTGGTGGGAATGATCTCTTACCAGTTGGCGGTTTTGACTTTTGCATCGATGGAAGAGATCTAGTATTTTAGTTTTCCAATAGTTATGGATCAATTTCCAAATATCATCCCCAAGAACTTGTAAGGGGTACCACCTATAATGGAAGTAGATTTTATGATTGATATCCTTGCAGGGGCAAGTCCTATTTCACTTCAGTCTTATAGGATGGAACCAACAGAGTTAATGGAATTGAAAGTGAAGTTGGAGGATCTTTAAATCAAAGGTTTCATGCTGCTAAGTAAGTCTCTATAGGCAGCATCAGTCCTATTCATAATGAAATCAAGTGGAACTCTTCAGTTGTGGGTTGATTATCATAAGCTTTACAAAGTTACAATAAAGAATCAGTATCCTCTTCCACAAATTGTGATCTGTTTGATCAATTGAGGGGATCTAATTGGTTCTATAAAATTGACTTATGAGTAGGATAGTATCATTTGTGAGTTTGGAAGGAAGAAATTCAGAAGACAGTTTCAGAAGAATCTGTACTAAATATGAATATTTATTCATTCCATTAGGTCTAACGAATTCACTAATAGTCTTCATGGATTTGATGAATCAGTTATTTTAGTGATATCTGGTCTCTATTTTTGTGGTGTTTGTGGATGACATCTTAGTGTTTTCAAAGACAAGGTATTAGCATAAGGAACACTTGGAGAAAGTGTTGGGAATCTTGAGAGACCATCATTTGTATTCCAAATAGTCAATGTGTGACTTTTGGATAAAATAGGTACACTTTATCTGCCACGTGATTTTTGAAAAAGATGTCTCAGTCTGCCCCGAAAAGATAGAAGTTGTGGTCTCATGGAAACCTCCAATGAATATATCTGAGATAAAAAAAATTCGTTGTATATCTAGTTATTATCAATGCATTGTGCATGAATTCTCATGGAAATCCTCACCAATGATAGCTTTGAAAAAGAATAATTATCCATTCTAATGGATATAGTAATGTTAGAAGTCTTTCCAGAAGTTGAAAGTTCATCTTAATTCGACACCTTTCATTATTTTTCCAAAATTAGGATGGGGATATGTGGCATACTATGATACATCGAGACTAGGGCTTATATGTGTTATTATGCAAAGAGACCATGTTGTTTCTTATTATTCAAGTCAGTTGAGATTGCATAAGAATAATTACCCAACACATGATTTGGATCTAGCTGCAGTCATCCATGTTTTGAATACCTAGTCTCATTATCTATTTGGTGATATATTTATTGTGTTTACAGATCATAAAATCATGAAACACATTTTCTCACAATGAGATTTATATCTGTGGAAAAAAATATGGTTGGAGTATCTCTAGATGTTTCCCTTTGACTTGATGTATATAGTAGGAAAAAAGAATTTGATGGTAGATGCATTGAGTAGAAAATAATTTTCTCAGTTGGAAAAAGAAGCTTTAGATGAATGGTAGTTGTTTAGGTCCAAGCCAAAATGCATGTGAAATGTGAAAACCATTGTATTGTTTCAGTTTTATTTTCAGATATGCTTCTTCCTGATTAGGTAAATATGGTCAAAGAGGTACAAACATCTGATACAAAAATGCCTGGATATGAGTTCAAAACTCAATGGTGGGGAGACCATTGAGAGCTGGAAATTTAATGGGAGTTCAGTTTTGTGTTTTAGATACCATAGGGATGTACATATTGATTTTGAAGAACAAATCCTTCATTCGTACCACCATTCAGATGGTTTGTACACATAGGATCATAAAAAATGTATTGGGAGTTGAAGAAAAAGATTTGGTGGAGCGACATGAAAAGAAAGGTGGCTGAGTTTTTCTTGTGGTGCTTAAATTGTTATCAGGTCAAAATAGAGCATCAGAGACCAATGAGTATGTTAAAGTCTTTACAAATTACTGTGTGTAAATAGGATCAGATATCTATGGATTTTTTTATAGGTCTCCCAAAAATGGTCCATAAACATGATTCCATATAGGTGATATTGGATCATCTTACCATGTCGAAACATTTCATCCCTATTTGTGAAACTCATATGGTGTCTGATCTATGAAAAATATATATCCAAGAAGTGGTGAATAGGCAAGGTGTACCAGTTTCAATAGTCTCAGAATAACATCTAAGTTTCACATCTCATTTCTAGAAATCTACATAAATCTGTTGTCACTCAATTGAATATGATGACGGTGTATCATCCCCGTACATATGGGAAATCCAAATAGATGATGCAATCAATGGAAGACATGTTTCTATCTTATGTAATGGATTTTGGTGGCTCATGGGAGTATCACTTAACCTCAGTGGTGTTCCCATATAATAATAGCTATCCGGCCTCGATAAATATGGGTCTTTTTAAAGCATTATATGGGATTCCTTGTCATTCTACACTTTGTTGGGTGGAAACGAGTGAAACTTCACTAATCTGGATGAGCCTTTTCTATGAAACAATATATAAGTTTTAGTTGATCGGAAATAGAATGGGGATGGCTCAGAGTCATCACAAATCTTTTGAGAAAGATTGAATATGACCTTTGTCATTTTTTTTGAGTGATCATGTGTTATTGAGGATCTTTCCCGGGACTGTACATCATCGTTTTGGGAAGCACGGAAAGTTATATCCTTGATAAATTGGTCCTTTAGAGATACTATAATGGGTTGGAGATGTAGAATATCAGTTGTCATTACAACCATGGTTCATTGTAGTGCATAATGTGTTCTACATATCTCAGTTGAAAAAGTATCAGCCTGATCCTGACCACATGATTAGAGGTGATCACATTGACCTATAGTTGTATTATTCATTGGTACATATCCCATTGCTGATTATGGATATTCAAGAGAAAGTATTTCATTAAAAAATCATCGGTCTAATGTGGTTTATAAGTAATCATGGTCAGATTTAGGAAGATACATGGGAACATGAGAAGGAAATGAAAGATCAATACCAGGAACTCTTTTAGGGAAATGATGTTTGTCTACTTTCTAGGGATGGAAAGGCCAACGGTTGGGAGAATTTTGTTCCCCAAGATTCTGGTATATAACCCTTAATTGATTATTTTTGTGTTTATAAAGTATACTGGTGATGAATGGGAGAACTTAGTGAAATTTATTTATGTTTTAGGGGCTAATGGAGAAGCGCACGGGTTGCGTACGGTTTGCCTAGACCGTGTAGAAATCGTAGTAGAGACGGTGCGGCCTATTATGGGTTAATAACTTTAAAGGAAGTAGCTTTGGAAAGTTTTCTACATAGTTAGGGAGGCTGAGATATATGTCTATGAAAGAGTTTCCTTAATACAGTATCTATTTCATAGTTAGTGAACAATTTTTCTAACTGCACGGTCCAACCGTGCGTGGAGTCAAAAGATAGATCTGATTTTTAAAGAAGTTTCTCATTTTTTTTCTAATTCACTCTTTTTGGCTTCAAAATTCCTCTAAATTGATATATCCATTATTTTAAGGCTATATAACCTTTCCCTAATTCATTAGATCCATCCCAGAGCCCTCCCTTGGAGTTTTGAAGCCCGAATGTCGTAGTTAGTGCCTGATTTTCCTTGGTTTTGCATCGTTTTCTTAGATATCCTTCTCTTATCTTCTTTTTTTCATAGATATATATCTATTATGGGTAGATATATGTTTTTTTATCAAAAATTAATGTCATATATGGTGTTTTTTTGGTAGGGGGTGAGATCTAATCCAGTTTCATGTAATATGGACCACGATTTTTGAGGTATGTCTTCGTTCTTCGTCACTTATCTCATGCTTTATTAGATATGCATAGATATTCTTCTCTGATCCTCGTTATTTTTCAGATATACATCTATTAGGGGTAGATATATGTTTTGGGATTCCATATAAGTTTTGTTTTCTTCATTATCATTCTAGGAGAATATATCTACGGTCGTTTTATGGGGAATCAACTCGGCTTCTTGTGCGTTCTTTGTCTGTTTTCAAGTTTCATCAAAACCATTAAGGTAGGTGGATTCACTTTAATCTCCAAATTCTATAATGGATTTTTTTAGTTTTATATTAGTTAAATTTAATTATATTGATTGAGAAATCTTGGTTTTACACATGGTGTAAATCTATTTAGTGATGAATTATCATTTTTCGTGAAATTGTGATATCTAGATAAATTGTTGTGAAAATTGCATTAGTCACTTGATTTTAACATGGTGATTTAAAATTATGGATTTTATAGAATCTTTAAATGATTTTTTTTGAATGGGGTTTTCAATAAAACAGGAATTTTATTGAAATGACTTGGTTTCGGAATAGTTTTGATGGAAACAGATTTCAGTAAAAATGTAATTTTATTGAAAAGAATATTTTTGCATGATCCTTGGGAATATTTGCATGTTAGTTTATATAGAATATACATGTATTTGTTGAAATATGAAATTGTTCTTTTTTCCAAAGTTCAAATGGAACATGGGATAAAATTACCTTGTGATGACATGGTAGATCGATGAGAAACCACTCATGAGTATGGAACTGTCAAAATGAAGAATGTATGACTGATATTATGAATTTGTGGAATGGTTAGGGTGTGCCAAAATGGATATTGTGAAATTGTTTAAAATATTTATTATAATGTATATGGGTTGATAAATTGATGGAAATTTTGTTTTAAAATCTGTCTATTTTTTGTTTCAATGGTTTTGGGACTTGTTTATATTTACTTATAAACCGTGTTGGGAAATTGTTTTATATAATCTAATTTATATAAATGTTGTTAACTATTATGTCCTAGTGGTGTGAGTATAGAAATCATTGGGGAAATCCAACTGAGTTTTATACTCACCTCTTCTTTGGATCTTTGGTGCTTTTGCAGATTCTATCTTCTGAGACAAGGGAAAAGGTAACATTTCACTTTTTTAGCAGCACTTCATGATACTCATGTTGTTTAGTGGTCTTGAATTGTGGATCTTGGGGATTATAGATTAATTTAGTCTTGTTGGAGTCTATAGTTTTCTTTATACTATTTCATTTATAGTTTCTTCTCTTCTTCTATTCTACACTTAGAAGTTTTTTTACCATGAATAAATTAGTTATATTGTCTTGATTTTGCTCATGCATCATTTAGGGAATAGTTTGGTTATGGTTAATTAGTTTAGTGGTATGTTTATTTAAGGGTAAATCATCTCCCATGGGTATTTAAAACCCTACAACATTTATTACAAGCCATTGGAATCTTCTGGTTTTTTCTTAAGGCCAAATAAGTATTCGTTGTATTCTCATGACAATGAGAATAAGTGGGTAATTACATTGAGGAACTATAGTCTACTGATGTTTTTTGAGATGATAAAGGAGGAATATGATAAATATAATTTTCTAGAGATAATTTTACACTATGTAAGAGATTCTAGAAGAGGCATTCAGTGTGATTTCTTCTATGGGTATTCTCGTAGAATTTTCGAGATAGTGCTTTGATTTTTCATTAATGCAGAGAAAGAATATTGGATCAGCAATCATGTCCATATTTTATGCATGTATTGAATAAAGTGAAAATATATCTAGAGGACTAGAATTTTTATGATCTCATAATGGTTCACTCAGACGTGAATATAACCTCAGTCGAATGGAGCTTATATGGGCTGAATGATTTGAATACTCGTTTATTTTTCTTGAATGTTTTTGTGATATCTTATTTTGTTTGATGTATGATGTTGACATAATTTTTTTGTGGGTTACAACTATAACCTTTAATATTATTTTTGAATAAATAATTAATTATCCACCAGAGATGTATGATATCTAGTCACATTGTGAAATTTAGCTTAACCTTTTTACTAGATCTAGAAGTTTTAGTTGAGGTGATGAAGAATTTATCATCTATAAAGGTTGTTTAAAATATATTTTCTCTACAAAAATATGTTGAGGATGGTAAGAGATCCATGCTTCCTCAATATAAATTAGAATATATTTTCAGATTTTGAATAATGAAGAGTGGAAATGATGGAGCAGTTATGTTGAGAAAAACATCTCAACCTTGGTTTCCAAATTGATAAAGCATAGAGTATCCACCTTATTCCCTTAATAAATTGTGTATTTTAATTTTTAACATATTTCAGGGAATGGATGGTAGAGAAAGTTCACAAGGGGAGTACTATAGTATTAGTGTGTGCTGCAAATTATTGATATCAATGCTAAAGAAGTTACCATCCTTGAATGATTCCTCATGTTTAAAATCAAAAAAAATATATAGGCTCATCATGGATAAAGTTAAAAAATATGAAGAAGATTCCAGTATGGATTGATTTTATTTTTATTGTTCTGGTGAACAAGTTTTAACAATATCATTCTTGTTGATATTTTAGAAGTTGTCTAATCTTGACAGTCACAAGTGGAAGATCCATTGCGATGTTCTATCAAAATGAGACATCTTGAAATCCATTTTTTTAAGATATCATCCATTATGAAGAAGATGAGAATTTTTTCCCTTAATGGGGATACAATTGATGAATGATAAAGAATTTTCCAGAATCATTATTTCAATTGGTGAAAATTTTAATCATTCTTGAATTTACATGAAGATCATGTCATTTGAAAAGGTATGTAAATATTAATCTCTCTCCTTGGTAATCAAAAATAACATAAATTTGACAAAGGGGTAGTAATTGAATTACTAAATGTCATAATAAATGATGATGTTCCCCAATTCCACATATCCTGCCTATTTCACTATAATGTTTTTAATTTATTTGTTAAAGTGAGTGCATGATTTTTACATTGATATTTATTATAAGAGTTTCATATCTCATTTAGTATCATCATCCATGAATGAATATGAATAAGCTATAAACATAAGTATATGAGTTCTCATTTCATAAGTTATCATGTTCAGTTGGTAGTGGAAAACATTATTGTCTAAATCAAATCCATATGTTTTCTAATCGGAGCATATCTCAAGTAAACATAGAATGGAATGATGGATGGAAAATTTCTTAGGTATGGACTAACACTATTCTCCAATTAAAGTTTTATTAAATTTTCAATAAAGAGGAGACAAATTGAAATATATTTTTTGAATGGTAAAGGGAAGGGAGAAGATAATGATCCATATATTGACACATTCATTTTGGATTGAACTCTAACAGTTAACCAAAAATATAATGGTTTAGATTAGTGAGACCATTTTTTGAATAGATTGTATTTGTTTTAAAATAATTTTCATTAGTTTTAAATGATGATCATGGAATTCGAATCCGCATGAGCTCATGGATTTAAATAATCCATATTTTTTTTGAATTGTCCTTCATATTTCTCCTCTCAACTCTTAACATTGCCATTTCCTTACTAGAGAAGAATGTCAAACCAGCATCGGTCCAACATAAGGCCACCAAGACCAAACCGTTGCTGAAATAATGAGACAAAGTTGATCTCAGGAATCACAAAACTTATATTCCATGATTTTTTGGAAGAATACAAATAGCAATCTTCTGTCGAACTACAAACATAGTTGCAAGAGGCCATTGAATCATGGGCCTTTAGGAAGATGAAATTCATGCATTTATGAATTCATGGACATGAGGATACCATAAAAAAGGAGAATCCAAATCCCAAAGGAAAATTTCAGGTTTTATCATATTCATAGTAACCTGCATTTGAATATGTTAATGCCGATTTTTTAGATCATTAAAATCATGGATTTTCAATGTATAAATTCAAGGATTCGGTTAGGTTGACACAAGAACAAGTGGTGGTGATCCATTCTTATAAAAGGGGATGGAATGAGATGACGAGTAGTTTTTTCCCTCTCATATATTTGAGGGTATTCATTTTCTCTGTAAAAATGAGAACCTATGCTATTCCATTACAACAAAATCAAAAGTAGTGAACTGTGAGCCTTAATAGATTCATGAAGAAGAAGACATCTTCAAATATTTCTACATTCATGATGGAGAAGACCCTATGGACATGAAACTATTGTTCATTATCCCTTGTCTTGTTTCACAATGAATAGTGTTCTCCAAACTATATGGGATATTAGAAATGTGTCTCCCTATATTTCATGAATATCAAATATCCATGAAACCATAATAGTTCTCAAATGATATTGATAAATCCATAAGTCAGCACTTGAGCTGACAACAACCACTTTGAATCACAATGAATTCGTTCTGCCAATACTTTTCTTTCAGGAATAAAAATCATTCCTAATTGATATTAATAAAAAATACACAATGGTTATTCAATGTTATCGAGAAATAACACAAATGAGTTTATTATAAACTTATTACATGTAAAGTGGAACAACTGTCAAGATATAGTTATCTGAAAAGTTGATCCACGTATAGAACCTTGACTAAAAGAGAAGATACATCACACATAGTTAATCACAAATGAATATTCGGGAAGAATAATGAATCTAAAAAACACCCTATTTCTCATGTATGAAGGAGGAAATGAACCCAGAAGAATTCAATTGAGTGAGGAGTTATACAGTGTACACATTATTTATATATAAAAATTAAATGCACAAGTTGGATAATGCATAAAATATCAAAATATTATATTTTATATAAGTTCTTAGGGTTTTTTCTTTAAAAAGAATAATTTAATGTGCAGTTGCACATGAGCAAAGATAATAGGAAGAAAGATAATAATAGTGAATTGTGCATGCATGGTTATGTGAATTATAAGGACATGCATAACTAAAATACATTCATTAGATGAGATGTTTAGTGCAGTGTAATTAGTGGACCCAAATTATTCAGTTGCAAAACAATAAATGGTACAATCAATTTTTGATATTGCGTATCAAATAATGATATCAACACACTTTATCACAATTGGAAATAATTTTTTTTTCTAAGAAGAAAAGAGTATTCCCTGCTACATAATGATGACTATTCTGAAATGAGTAATTGGGATGATGTTGTATTAAGATAATCAATATTGTTTTGATAATAAGAAATGTTTTTTATACTACCAATATTGGAAGAAGGTGATTCATTACAGTTTCATTTTAACTGATGAAGAATGAGAGAGGAAGAGAAGAAGAAGTGACTGACCAAATTATATTTAGTTAATAATTTTTTACTTAGGAAGAATTCAGTGTTCCTTAGTCTAACACATTATTATTATTGTGACTAATATAAGAAGAAGATTGTTTAGCTATCAGTTTATTGTTGTGATGTACATGAAGGTTTCTTGTTTAATCATTTTCAATTATCCAAGTGAAGTAGAGTTTGTGGAAGAACAAAGAAGCGTTGTGACATACAAGAATAGTATAAAAAAGTGGTGGACATTATTGGTGTTACAAAGAGACTATACCATGGAGAATATTGTCTTCATGGTTAGTATAATGATCTACTTTATTGTTTTAAAACATGCACTGACCATTGAATGTAGTGTATTGTAAGTGAGAGGGTGTTTTATAATTTTTGAAACCACATTCGAAGGATTAATTTCTAGTGGTTATGTGGTCATGATTATTTCTAGACTATGTTAATGACTGGCTACATTTGTTGATTACAGAATCTTGTAAGAAAATATTATTCTATTATTTACCCCATTCATATAATTTCATGTGACATGAAAATGGGAATTGGAGAATCGAGATTTTAGCAGCACTAATAGGCACGTGGATAAATGTTTGAATTAGATTAAGAAGTCCCCAACACGGATTCACCCCCCTCTCGGTGTTAGGAATATCACAACTGGTCCATTTAGTTTCCTTGTCCCACTACTATTATCCACTATATAATGTTAATGATATTATACTTGGATTACAAGTATAAAACTATTGAAATGCATTGGTACTAAAGGTACACCATGCCCGACCTACTCACTGGTTCTTGCCTATTCACCGATTGTCGATCTGTACTAGGTTTATTTCCTTACCCTGGCATGTTTAACAATGGTGATTATATGACTACATAAAGGTGGCTAGTTTTATCTCTTATGGATCTTGAATCAGTTTGACTCTTATTTTTTGTAATCACATGTTAGATATTTAGATTTATTTAATCTTCAAAACCGAAATCAAGACATTGTAAATACTCAAATTCATTCGACATGAAAATTAAAAAACTGCATTTTATATATTTCAATATATAAAATAGTTATAGAAATCTTATATATCTTATCATAATATAAAACAAGTTTTATATTTGTTCAGTGTAAACTTATTGACCTAAAACTATTATAAAAAAATACAAGATTTAATATATAATTTAATTATAGAAATTATAATGTTAAATAAAATAATTAAAAATCATCATTAATGTATTTTCCTCAGTTAAATCAGAAATAAAACTATAACCTAAACATGTGATAATCCCACAGTAAACATTAACAAATATGGATTAAAATAATTAACATAATAAAAGAAAATATATAACAATATTTTATTCTGAATTCCCCCAAAAATTGTCATTACACTATGGTAAATAACCTTTTACCATGGTCAATATATATTTATAAAGATATATTTGATAGTAATTTTCAATTTAAACAACCATAGTTGTATCATTCTTGATAAATGGATTCCAATTCCCTATTTTTTCTCAAAATCATTATAGTTCATTCAATCTCTTTATAATTACCATGCAACGGTATACTTACCAATAAATGTGTGTTGTCACTCTTCAATCAAGTATTTTGAATTTGATCTTTTCTATTTCTTAAAATAATATATGATTTCCATAGGATTACTAGATTCTTATAATATATACTTTAAATAATCATAAACATTTGTTTATCCTAATATATTTACCAAGGTTTTTCAATGGATAAATAATTATTATGAAGACAAGAAAAAAAAATATTGGGACTGAATGTGGTGGATTAGCTCTAATGTAATTTATAACATACAAGATAGTTTAAGATCAATAATATATTCTCAGTCATTCATTATTTTTAAATAGTTTTTAAAAAAATTCTCTTATTTTTTGATTATTCTACACCTATAAATTTCAATATGAATGATATTTTTCTTTACTTATTTCCCATTTTTACAATGTTTTAGCGATGATTTTGATAAGAATTTTTCTTTAGAACCATTTTTTTGAGGGAAATAATGGAACATTTTGCTCATGAGGTTTGGTGAAAACAAACACCTTATTTGAATGATTTTGTCATTGTCACATCTTCCCATTATGCATTTAGATCCAAGAGAATATTATCAAAGGTGTACAACATCTATGGAATGGGAACAAAAAAATTTCAAGGTAGAATAATTCTCCTTATCCTAAACCTAAATTGAAATATTATCATGAAATGTATATATATTTATGTTATATATGGAGAAATTTCATTTATTTTCACTACTATAAAAATGGGCTTTATCAGTTCTCAAAATGGGCTTCATCAGCGCTAAAAAGCACTGTAAAGCTCAGTGCTGATGAAGGAAGCCTTTATCATCACTCAAAAAGCACTGATAAAGGATCAGTTTATCAGCGCTAAAAGAGCGCATATAAAATAAGCCTTTATCAGCGCTAAAAAAGCAATGATAAATGTACATTTTATCAGCGCTAAAAAATCATTGATAAAGGATGATTTTATCAGCACTTTTTTAGCACTGATAAAGGCCTCTTTTATCAGCGCTAAAAAAGTGTTGATAAATGCCCTGTCTATTGCAAAACAAATTATGCACCAGCACACCCAAATAGAACCTGCAAATAATTCCGAATCTCAATATGTATACTCATACAAAATTAACACAGAAATCATTATCTAATTACACCAAGTATACCCATACACCATTAACACATAATTAATAAGTTAAATAAATACATAAAGAATTCTATTCATAATTCAAGGGGTTGTGGGTTGTTCAGGGGTTTCGGGTGGCTGTCCAAGGGGGGTAGGGGTGTCCGGGGGGATGGGTGTGTCTAGGGGGTGGGGGTGGTCCAAGAGGATTGGGGTTGTCCAAGGGGGGTGGTGGTGTCCAGGGGGTGGGAGTGTCTAGGTGGTGGGGTGGTGTCTAGAAGGGGGGTGTCTAGGTGAGGGGGGGTGTCCATGGGGGTGTCCAAGGGGGTGGGCTGGTGTCCAGGGTGTTGGGGGGGGGGGATTTCTAGGGGTGAGTGGGGTGTCTGGGGGGTGGGGGCGGTATGGGGGGTTGCTGGGGTTGTCCATGTGGGGTGGGTTGGTGTCCAGGAGGGTGGGATAGGGGTGTCCGGGGGGATAGGGGTGTCCAGGGGGGTTGGGGTGTCTAGGGGGTGTCCAAGTGGGGGGTGTCCAGGTGGGGGGTGTCTATGGGGTGTACATGGGGGTGGTATGGTCTCCAGGGTGTCAGGGGGGGCCTTCTAGGGGGTGGGGGTGTCCGAGGGGGGGGGGGTCCAGGGGGTTTGTGGGGCTGTCTAAGGGGGGTGGGATGGTGTTTGGGAAGGTGGGGGTGGCCGTCCATGGGTGGGGGTGTCATGGGGGGTTGGGGGTATGCAGGTGTTAGGGTGGTGTCAAGGAGGGGTGGGGGTACCATCCAGGGGTGGTGGTTGTCCAGGGGGTGTGGGGGGTGTCCAGGGGGGAGGCTGTCTGAGGTGGGGGGGCTATCCAAGGGCATGTCTAGGGGGTGGGGTGTGTAGGGGGTGGGGTGTCCAGGGGGTTGAGGGGGCTTTCCAGGGGTGGGGTGTCTAGAGGGGTGAGGCGTGTCCAGGGGGTGGGTTGGTGTCCAGGGGGGTGGGGGCGGTACAGGGGGTTGGTGGGGTTGACTCTTATAGATCAAAAAGGACCCATGGATCGTTCCCATAAAGGATCAATACAATCTGAATGCGTTTGGTCGGATTTCCGTTGGTCAGTTGTTGTTTTCACTTAAAATTGTGTCCATTTTAAACAAAAGAGAGACCCTTTCAGTGCTATCGGCCACACTGTGCCTTATATTTAGGCGGGTATGACTCATACACATCCCCAATGCACCCATCGATCATTATATTAGAGGATCAAGACAATACGAATGTGTTTGGTTGGATTTTCGTAGGTCAGTTGTTGTTTTCACTTAAAATTGTGTCCATTTTAAACAAAAGAGAGACCCTTTGAGTGCTACTGGCCACACTGTGCCTCGGATTGAGGCAAGGATGAATCTTACATGTCCCCAATGCACCCATGGATCATTATCTTAAAGGTCAAAACAGAATCCGAATGTATTTGGCTGGATTTCTGTAGGTCATTTGTTGTTTTCACTTAAAATTGTGTCCATTTTAAACAAAAGAGAGACCCTTTGAGTGCTACCGGCCACCCCATCCCTCAGATTGAGGTGGTGATGACTCATACATCTCCCCAAAGCACCTGTGGATCGTTATCTTAAATGATCAACACAATATGAATGCGTTTGGTTGGATTTTTGTAGGTCAGTTGTTGTTTTCACTTAAAAATTTGTCCATTTTAAACAAAAGAGAGACGCTTTGAGTGGTACCGGCCACATAGTGCCTCATATTGAGGCGGGAATGACTCTCACACATCAAAAATGATCCTTGGATCGTTATCCTAAAACAACAATACAATCTAAATGCATTTGGTTGGATTTATGTAGGTCAGTTGTTGTTTTCACTTAAAAATTTTTCCATTTTAAAAAAAAGACCTTTTGAGTGGTACCGGCCACACCGTGCCTCAGATTGAGGCAGGGATGACTCGTACATGTCTCCAATGTACCCTTGGATCATTCTATTAAATGATCAATACAATCCGAATTTGTTTGGTCTGATTTCGGTAGGTCAGTTGTTGTTTTCATTTAAAATTATGTCCATTTTAAACGAAAGAGAGACCGTTTGAGTGCTAACGGCCACACCGTGCCTCGGATTGAGGCTGGGATGACTCATACACATCCCCATCATACTCGTGTATTTTTTTTCTTAAATTATAAACACAATCCTAATGCATTTGGTCGGATTTCCATTGGTCAGTTGTTGTTTTCACTTAAAAATTTGTCCATTTTAAACAAAAGAGAGACTCTTGAGTGGTATCTGCCACACTGTGCATCGTATTGAGGAAGGGATGACTCTTACACATCACAAAGGACTTGTGGTTCATTATCCTAAAATATCAAAACAATACGAATTCATTTGGTCAGATTTCTGTAGGTTAGTTGTTGTTTTCACTTAAAATTGTGTCCATTTTAAGCAAAAGAGAGACCCTATGAGTGCTACCGGCCACACCATGCCTCGGATTATGGTGGGGATGACTCGTACACATCTCCAATTCACCCTTGGATCGTTATATTAGTGGATCAGCACAATCTGAATGCATTTGGTCGGA
Source organism: Viscum album (assembly GCA_963277665.1). Taxonomy (NCBI): domain Eukaryota; kingdom Viridiplantae; phylum Streptophyta; class Magnoliopsida; order Santalales; family Viscaceae; genus Viscum; species Viscum album. Next base: position 296,462,804 of record OY728139.1, read on the forward strand.
TTTCCGTAGGTCAGTTGTTGTTTTCACCTAACAATTTGTCCATTTTAAACAAAAGAGAGACTCTTTGAGTGGTACCAGCCACACCGTGCCTCATATTGAGGCTGGGATAACTTGTACACATCACAAATACCCGTGGATCATTATACTGAAGGATAAACACAATCCGAATGAGTTTGGTTGGATTTCCATAGGTTAGTTGTTGTTTTCACTTAAAATTTTGTCCATTTGAAACAAAATAGAGACCCTTTGAGGGGTACCGGCCAAACCATGTCTCGGATTGAGGTGGTGTTGACTCTTACAGATCCCCAAGGACCCATGGATAATTCTACAAAAGGATAAATACAATATGAATGCGTTTGGCCAGATTTACATAGGTCAGTTTTGTTTTCACTTAAAAATATGTCCATTTTAAACAAAAGAGAGACCTTTTGAGTGGTACCGGCCACACTGTGCCTCATATTGTAGAAGGTATTACTCATACATGTCTCTAATGCACCTATGGATCGTTCTCCTAAAGTATCAACACAATCCAAATGCTTTTGGTCAGATTTACGTAGGTCAGTAGTTGTTTTTACTTAAAATTGTGACCATTTTAAACAAAAGAGAGACCCTTTGAGTGGTACCGGCCACACCGTGCCTCGGATTGAGGCAAGGATGACTCATAAAAATCCCCAACGCACCCGTAGATCATTATCATAATGAATAAATACAATCTGAATGCGTTTGGTTGGATTTCCATAGGTCAGTTGTTGTTTTCACATAAAATTGTGTCCATTTTAAACAAAAGAGATACCCTTTGAGTGGTACCGGCCACACCGTGCCTCATATTGAGGCAGGGATTACTCATACACATCTCCAACTCTCCCTTGGATCATTATCTTAATGGATCAACACAATACGAATTCTTTTGGTTGGATTTACGTAGGTTAGTTGTTGTTTTCACTTAAAATTATGTCCATTTTAAACAAAAGAGAGACTCTTTGAGTGGTACTGGCCACACTGTGCCTCGAATTGTGGCAGGGATGACTTGTACACATCGCCGACGCACCCATGGATCATTTTCATAAAGGATCAACACAATCTGAATGCATTTGTCAGATTTCTATAGGTCAGTTGTTGTTTTCACTTAAAAAGTTTTCCATTTTAAACAAAAGAGAGACTCTATGAGTGGTACTAGCCACACCATGCCATGGATTGAAGAAAGGATGACTCTTACATGTCACAAAGGACCCGTGGATCTTTCTCCTAAAGGATCAGTACAATCATATTGCGTTTGGTCTGATTTCCGTAGGTCATTTATTGTTTTCACTTAAAATTGTGTCCATTTTAAACTAAAGAGAGACCCTTTGAGTGGTACCGGCCACATCGTGCCTTAGATTGATGTCGGGTTGACTGGTACACATCCCCAATGCACCCATGGATCATTATATTAAGGTATCAACAAAATACGAATGTGTTTGGTTGGATTTGTGTAGGTCGGTAGTTGTTTTCACTTATAAATTTGTCCATTTCAAACTAAGAGAGACCCTTTGAGTGGTACCGGCCACACCATGCCTTAAATTGGGGCAGGGTTGACTTGTACACGTCCCAAAACTCACCCGTGGATCATTCTCTTAAAGGATCCACACAATCCATATGCATTTGTCAGATTTCTGTAGGTCAGTTGTTGTTTTCACTTAAAAATCTATCCATTTTAAACAAAAGAGAGACCCTTTCAGTGGTTCATCATTCTTGCATGTTGTTGGTGCATATCAACTGTTAAAATGGAAAATCAAACCATTGGAGGAAGGATGTTTTATTTAATAACAATTACAATATTCCTACGAAAATTTACAGACAACAATGTTTCATCTTTTGATCCCCTTAACCCCTCTCAAAAATGACCGCCAATTGTTCACGTACCCAAGTCAGATCTTCATGTAATTTGTATAAAATCTTCCATCAGGTATGAGACCCACTCATTTCTGAACATATCTATATTGTCTTGTGAGTATGAGGATTTTTGGCAGTCTGAGTAGTACATAAAAATATAAAAATAAATAATTAATAAATAAATTAAATGACCAAGTAGTTGTTTTTGAAAATACCTCTCTAGGGATTCTTGTTTGTTGATGAAAAATGATCTCTTTCATAAATTTACATAAATAATAACCACAATCATTATAATTTGTTTGTTTTGGACACTGCAAAAAAATTGATCATTAGGAGAATAAGTAACTTGTGTTGAGATGTGTTTGGATAGTGAAATTTTATTATATATACCCTGAAATTTGTCCAGACGTAGTACTTGCTCGCCTCCTTATGCTTAGCCCCAGTCCTCATTCCTTTTTTAGATGATAATGATACACTACCCTATCATTACATAATCCTAAGTAAAAGTTAATATAAATTATATTAATTTATGTTTATAACTAAAACGTAGTATGTAGTGTCTTACATATTAATAAACTCCATCATGTGTGGTCGGTTTGATGGATATCCTTTCTTTGAATCCAGAAAATAAATCTTTGGAGTATCCAAGTTCACCGTAATTAGCATCCAATGTTGCATAAAAACACAAAAAGGAATAAGTAATAAAATAAGTCAAAACATAAATGATATGCTTTAATCGTATAGTTTTACCCCTGCATGGCTGGTATTAAGAAGAGTCTTTAATCTGTAATCTTTCTTTCAAATGTTTTCAGCAAGTCGTTCACTATTTCATTATTTTTTGATGGCTCTAGTTTCGTCAGATGTGATGATGTGGTATGAGGACTAACGAGTCCAAATTTTGGCTCAAGGGAAATTCCATCAACTATTTTTCATATATACATCTTTCAACAATATAAAATGAATTTAGTCATAATTTGCACATTAGATCCACTTTTAGAAAATCAATTCACGAAAGCATAACTCATATATATATTTACAATTGTGATGCCTCATCAACCGTTTTCAAGGATCTCATTTACATTTTCAGCAGCAATTAAATCTTGACTTTCTTCTCCGCATATATTCTCTTCGAAACCCACTATATGAATACTACCACCTCTTAGATTTTTATCCACATGAGTATTCAATGCTTTCAAATGTGGATAGAGAACAGGTGGTGTTATTGTGCTTTCAGAAGCTCCTTGGGATCAGTTGGTCGATCGTTTAGATGGTTTTGAGCCGACATTTTCACCCCTCCCTTTCTCCGTCTATAATAACATTCCTTGGTTCATACCCTTTTTTCATTAATTGTTAATGGTTTAGCTTGAAAAAAAGGAAATAAATACCTCTTTGTTTGCATGTACTCTTACAAGTTGTGACGACCATGCAATGAATGTCCCAATAGCCTTTTCAACCACATGAATATTATCGTCATCAAGTGGAATAGGTAGCTCTGCATTTGGCTCATGAGCTATATTAATCATCACTTTCAGATGATCTTTCATAATTGGTCTATTATGCAGCATGGCATCTGGGATGTTGAACACTGTAGCCCTCGCTACAAGGTGATAGGCGGGTGTTGACAGATATAAATCACAATCATTATCACCCTGTAGAAGATCAGTATAGAAAAATTATTAGTGTGTTTTTTATTCACATTTCATGGGCACAATTATTAGAATATTGATTACCACTTCTAAGATAGTTCTTTGAGGGGAATGGATTGCCTCAAAGCTGGTGGGGGTGGGGCGGGATCATCACGCGCTGGTTTTTCCTGATTTGTGTCTTCTCTTTGCTTCCCACCCATAAAAGTTTCTATCCACTCTCTTTGCCATTGCTATCATTTTTCAAGGGTTTCTAGTTTTTCTCTCAATTGTTCCAATTTTTCATCTTTATCATCCATTTTTTTTCTTCTCAAAATATACTCAGGGTGTCACCCCAAACCCTGCACCTCTGACACGACCATATTTTTCTGGCTGCTTCCAAGCCGTCGATAATAGGTCTGCATCAACTACAGAAGTATCTGATTCCTATGACTTTCGAATATAAGAAAAAAAACTAATTATTTTTATGTAATAGCAATTTAAAAGAAATATTTTTATAGTTGTGTCATACTTACATATATTTCCCACACTTTTTGTGTGTTCTCATCTAATTTCTTCCCTTCCTTTTTCACACGCGACTCCTTCCATATCACATGACGTGGGATGGAAGTGTCTTTGGTTTTAGACTCATCAATCTACATATTAACATAGAAAGATAATTATGATGTTGTTTATTGGAACCAAACAATATTAGTGTAAATTTAAAATACATACCATTTTCTTTTCTAGTGAAGCGTACCCCATCCTTGATTTACGATAGGGGTATATTGTTTTTTATGCATGTTCCTTATTTTCAGTACAGAGTTTCTATTTCAGAATTGAAATATTGACAATCAAAGTGAAGAATACACGTATCCTCAAACAAAGTTTTATCACCCACAATGTACCTAAAACTTCTCATCCCCATGGTGGCCAATAAATGCATCCCATGATTCTTGGAATATCAGGTGAGCGTAGACAATTGGTGGGTGAGGGTTTATTTTTCCTTTGTAATCTTTCAGGTGATATCTTGTTAAAATAGTTAGAAAACCTCGATGAATCATTCTTGGAATCCTTAGTAGATAATCCTTGTGTGAATCGTCTACTATAAATGTACTCTACAAGAGATTGAGAAGAGTATGACATTGTTTCATTATTTTATTTGCTTGTAAATTAATGAAATAAATTCATAATGTTACCGTAATTTCTTCCTTGATCATAGCCTTCAGCCCGAACACAACATGGTTCCATGAATCTATGTCAACCGGCAGGCGTTGCCGAGTGACAACTCTAATGTAACTACTAATCATATCCTTTTTGGGATTCACATGTTGGCCTCGTGCATTCCAACCGACATCAAATTTGATGCATTTTATTTTCATCTTAAAAACTTTGGCTAACACCATCAAACTATGACGCACCTGTGTTTTCTGCGACATCTGTCCGTTACCGATTCTTTCAATTTTCTTTCTTGTTCAACTTCTTCTTCTTTAGTTGTTTCATTATATTTTAATAACATAAGTATCAATAATATAATGATATGTTATTATAAATATTAAACAACCCCATTTCACCTTCTATCCATCCTACGGAAAACGAAATCACCGCACGTGCGTACGTACAAAATATTGTCTCCACGCCGTGGTGTAATCTGTTTTTCCACCCACAGCTTACACGAATGGGTATAATGGTGTAAAGAATAACTATATATGGTTATTATAACGTCATACTGATTCTGATATATTTTACCATCCACTCCAATTCTATTCAATAATTATGGGAACGATATCATCGCTCGTGCGTACGTATGGACTACCGTCTCCACAACGCGATGAGATTCACTCTCCATGTTAACCATTCAAGAATGATTATAAAGTATATATAATAAGTAATCATGAAATATATTAAATAATAATGCTACTGGATTTATTTATATATATATATTTATATCATCTACTTAATTTCATTCAATTCAATAAGGAAACGAAAACAGCGTTCATGCGTACGTACGGCCTACCGTCTCCATGAACGGTGTATTTCATTCCATTTATCGATCTATTATATATATGTATATTCTGAATATATATTATATATAAATCATGATTTATATTCTACAATTAAGTAATCATGAACTAAGTAATCATATTCAAAACACGGAGGATAAATGAAACGATTTTACCCAAAACGCTGCTTTAACAAAAAAATTACAAAAGAACGGGTAATATAAAGTCGTAAGTGAATAATATATGATATCATAAATATTATTATGGTTCTTTTACAAGTTAATAATGTGTTTAAACCCACTATATAGGAGTCTCGGACATATATGGAAGAAATTGGACATAAGGGAAGGGAAAATCACACAATCTCATTTTTATCTGAGATTGTTTATACTTTGGTATTTACTGGGGTGTATTTTATCATCCAAATCCATGATTCCTCGATATGTAATATTATTTATATCCTCATAAAATGGTTTAAATCCAATTTTACCCTTTGGTGAGTTTTTATTAAAAGATATGAAAGGAATATTCTGTTATTTTTCGTACAAGGTACTTTTTGACTTTTCCGACCAAAGTACGAGAAGAATGTTTTTTTAACTTATACGGCATGAACGGATTTTTAAGGTTTTATAACACCTTATTTTCATGAATCTTACTCTACAATATTTCATTTTTATTTTCAATAAAAAAAATTATTCTAAAATTGGGTTGCATTTTGTGAAAAGAAAATGATTTTGAAAAAGAAAGGATATTTTCCTCAAGAATTCATTTCAAGTGTTTTATCAAAACAATTTTCCATCTAAGACGACATTATTTCATATGTGTATGTTTAAAGTATAATGTCTCTATGATTTACATGGTTTCATTTTTCTTAGGATGAAATGATATCCATTTGTTTTATATGGATTATCATATGATGGGATGATATTTATGAATCCCATTTTATTCTTTGGGTTATGATGAATGATTTATGTTTATTTTGTGGAACAAGTAAGAATGATTTCAATATGAGATGGGTGGGACATATATCTCCCTAAAATGCATTGGGTAATGATTTATATCGCATGAGATAGACATGGATGAAACGAAAAGTAAATCTGGTTCAGTAATACCAGGCTGGAACGGCAAGTAAACCTGGTTCAGTAAGGGACTTTGTCCACTAAGATGGTCTTGGCAGCAATGCCTTGGATAATATGGAAATAATATCATGTGCTTAATGTTTTTCCACAATTACATGTTTTATTCCCATGCTATTTTATCATGATTGATGATCCTTTATGATATATGCCTTACGTACTTCGAAGATTTATGTCTTTTCTCATGATTTTGATGTTTAGATTTTATGTTCATGTTTTTGCATTCAAATTTTTATGGATTGTTTTATGTTCTCTATGCTTACCCTTAATGAGAATTTGAGCTCACCCTTTATATGTTTTCTTTTCCCCGGGATTTAAAGAAAGGTTTTATGTATGAAAACCAAAAAGGGGAAGATCTTTATGGGAGATGTTGAAGATCTTTCACCAAGATTAGAAGATTAGGTTCCGAGTTTCCAAATACACTAAACTATTACGGTCCTTGTGTGTCTGTTATTATTGTGTATTAAGTATTCCACAAAAGTAATATAATTTCCATGTACATCAATCTTTGGGACTCTACAGTTGGTATCATAGGAAAGGTTTAGTTAACCTTTGAAAACTAGGATGCAGAAACTTTAGTGAGATCCCTAGAGATATTTCTAAGGTATGTCTAGGGATGTCCCTAAGGTTAAGTATAAGTATAGATTATAGTCCTAGAATTACGGTAACTATATTATAATTAAACCTAAGATGTTATATATTGAAGGTACTCCCCCTTATTATGTTGTTTTACCTAGCATGATTTTGCCTCTAACACTATTCTTTTTGGGTTTTAGAAAATGGATGGAAACAGGAAGATTCATGTTAATGAAGAATATGATGGAAAATGGAATGATATTCTTCATGAGATACCAAATGAAATGGAATTTGGAAGGTGAAACATCATTATTATATCGAATCAGAAATCTCATTATATGATCAATAAACTCAAATTTGGTAAGTTTCCTGACTCAGCTAATAAGAGAAAGATGGAGTTTCATGATGATCATAGAGGAAAGAAAGTTCAATTTCCCTTATGTATGTAATGTGGGAAGAGGAATCAAGGAGAATGTTTCAAAGGAACTTGAAGATGCTTTGGGTGTGGAAAATAAGGACACAAAGCTAGTAATTTCAAAGGAAAAGTATCAGTTAACACAATGGACAAGGATAATGGTATTCCTGGGACATCAACAACAGTTATATGTTTTAAATGTGGAATGTACGGGCATTATGAAAACCAATTCCCTAAGGGAAAATATCATGAAGGGAATCAACACGGTTTTATGGGTAGTATTTATGTTTATGATGATGAAGAGACTACAAATGATATATGAGATGAATGATGTGTTGAGGAATAAAATGATGAAGCTCATTCAATGTTTTAAGAAGGTAGTGGAATGATTGTATGTTTATGAAGAGTTATGTTGTATAGGTAATTTAATGGTACTAAGGAATAAAGAAACATCTAAGGATTGTTACACTTTTGTTTTTCCTAAAGTATTTGAAAGTATATGTTGAATGGTACCGATAACCATGAAAGGTTATTCAGATGTTTTTGGAAAGAAGATGATATGCGCATAATGAAAGGATACAGAGAAAATAATATGTTTGATGGTATTCATGAGCTCATTACTAATATAACGTGATATCATGGTTTGAGTATATAGAATTTTTGGGATTTTGGTATATGGAAAGAGTTACCTTTTGACAACATTATCGTTTTCAGTAAGGTTCTATGGTAATACATGTTTCATGAGAATAAATGATTAAGGTATTCACATGTTTTGAATGTGATCAACAATATATATCTGGGATAAATTATGGTTTTCACATGCTTTTTATATGACCATTCTAGTAATCATTCTCTTTATACTATGAGTTTGGAAAGAAGTATTTTGGATAAGTCTTAATATTGGAATGGATTATGTTGTACATAAGTTAGTATTGTCTAAGGCTAGAACTTTTTCGATATTATTGATGGAATGTTATAATAATGTAGTTTTAGAAAAAGGACAACCTGCAGGATGGGAGAAAACCCGTCGCGTCGGACAAGACTGTGGAAATCGAACCCACAACTGAAGTGCGACAGGCCTTTATTGCCTACCACTGGCCTACAAGAAGTCCCTGGTTAGTAGAAACTAGTTTTATTTTATTAAGCAGTATGATAGATAAAGTATAAGTCCATTTTTGGAATCATATATGATTAACCTCACCGTAGATGGACTTATGTATATTTGATAACGTTTTCTAACCTTTTGTTTGAAACAGATGGAATGAACCATCATTCTATCACATGATCTGCTAACACTTCACGAATAACAAATTCAACTTCATTTCTTGAAGAGATGAAGTGGAACTTTTTCAAGGCACGAACAATAGTGATATTGTACCAAAATCATGTAATTATTTATTTTAATTAACTAACTTTAGGGAAATGATCTTCAAAACCAAAAATGTTGTCCTAGTTCCCTCATATCCGATAAATCAAATGGTACCATAGATCATCACAAATTTATGGCTTTGTGATTGGTGGCTTTTTCATAGCCAAGTTCTCTACCACTCTCCATCAGAACAATATCGTCAGATTTTTTCTCCATATACATATTTTCAACTATAATCTCCTATATGGAAACCCAATGCTGAGTTACTTTGGGTGACCATTATGTTTCTAACTTTCCTTTTTAAAGTTAAGTTTTAGTATTCATTTTTACGATGTGGGTTTCTATGAATAGTAAACGATTTATAACACCAATGAATTTCGAGGGAGAAATTCATTTTAAGGGGGGTAGGATGTAACACCCTGAGATTTTATGAGATATATTATTTTTAATTCCTTAGATTGTACACTACACCAAGATTATCTTGTACTATATGCAACACCGTATTAGCTTGCAGTATACGCAACACTATTCTTGGATCTTGTTACACACAATTTCAAGTTCGCAACATTGAGTGTATATATATATGTATATATATATATTCAATGTATAAATGAAATATGGTTGGATTATTTTATACAAAACAACAAAGGAGTCTTTCACTACACGCAACCCCGACTTGACTTACATTACACGCAATCACGACCTTCCTCGATAGCGTGTGTTGTACGCAATACCGGGTTTCACTAAACAATGATATATTGTTATAATATTATTATGAACTAGCCTTTATGAATATTATTAACTAAGTTTTGAATTTTATAACATTATTATTCATCTTACACATTTTCTAGATCACGGTATGTGAACAAAATGAATTTTTCAGGTAAAATAAGTATTTTTCAAAAAATGCAGTTTTGTCGCCTTTTGATGGAGCACCCACTTTAAATCTAGTTTTTGACAGGTTTATAAATTCAATTTGAAAAAATAAAATTATTCTTTGGAATCAGGATATAAAAATTTACTTTGGATAAATTTTTCATATTATTCTGATAACTTTCATATTTTAATGAATAGTAAAAACACGCTATATTTTAATTAAAAACAAATTTTTTCATCTCAATAATTTATATGGTTAAATTATAATATTGAATGGTTTTAAAGTATAAATAGAATATCTTTTTACCATTTAATACACTGTATGTCATTATCATTGATTTTACATTGAATTTTTAGGTTAAATCAATTCAATGTTTTGCAATGTTTTAAACAAAAACCCATTTTCTTTCAACAACGGGATTAATTTTAATTTAATTTCTGCAACATTTGTGTATTGAATTTGGAAAATTTGATTCCATATTTGGAATCAATGGGTCCAAATTTTGTTAATAAGCTACTTTTTATTTTTGTGCATTATAAATAGTAACTACGGTAAATTTTATTTACCTTAGTTAAAGGTAAATCGGGTAATTAAGGGTAAATATAAGATTATAAAATTACTATAACACCTGCCAAAATTCCATTGGATGACTAAAAGTAGACCCATATTACCTAAGGGTCGGAATAGATTCATTTTATGGACTTGTTTGTTTGAAAATAATTTAATTATTATCAAAACCAAAGAATGTGACAACATGTCACTCTCTTAAATCATATAAGTATATTAATTTTAATTTAGTGATAAACTTCATGAAACTTTGAACATGAATAGTGTCCAGAAATATAATAAAATTATATACATCATATGAATTTATTTATAATTTTTATGGATTAAATAATTATCATTAATTTTGACACAATAGTGATGCAGAAATTGTTTATCTAGTGAAAAATCAAGAATATAGTTTTTATTAAACTAATAGTGACCATAAAAGGCACAAAACCCTGACCAAAAATTATTGGTCATGTAAATGTAAACCATAATTATCCAATGGTCGAATATTTGACCATTTGGAGCCTTATAAAAGCGATTATGACACTTATATTATTTTATTTTAAATAATTCCAAAGTTGTCACACTCATAATTTAATAAATATAACAATTTAAATATTGTTATTTTAAGATGATAAATTCTAGTAAAAGTATTATTGTGAAATTTAATAGATTTATATTCACCATAGGATTTTATTTTTAATTTTTATGCAAAAAATAAGTACATTAAATAATTATACAAAAATGTTTTAGTAATTATTCTATTAAGAGATAAACCAAATAAATGGTTTTAAAAATAATAAAATAAATATTATATGAACTATTTAATGTGCTCAACTAATTTTCTAGATACATATTCCATTTTATTAATCTATTAATTCATTTATTTTGAACATTTCTTCTGTATATATTTTATTTAAATTCAAATAAATGAATAGTTTCAAAATTGACCGTATTGTTATTCTATAAAAATATCATATTATAAAATTGTTTAAAAATCCCAAAAATATTTAAAAATTATAAATTAAACTTTATATGGTCTAAAAATTCATAATGTTTCAAATTATGGAAATTTCACAACACATAAGTAATTATTTATAATAATTTAAAATTTAGAATATTATTACCCCAAATAAAATTAAATTGATAAATAAGGATAAATCAAGTTGATAATGTTTAAAACAAATTCCTAACATGTCTAATTTTTATTTTTTGATGTGATTACGACCCTATCTCATCTAATATTCGGATATGAGAAATTTTGGAAGATTTTAGGTGGGGTTGGGATTTGATATAAACTAATATTTCTTATATTTCCAAAGGTGCCCCTCTCCTCCCTTATAAAAGGGCATCTCCTCCCTCTTCTCCTCACACAATTTGGAGCATTGAAGCTTGAAAAACCCCTGAACATTTCCCTTCTCATCTTCCCAAGAAACTTTCTAGAGGTCCTGGTCTTCTTCAAAGACCAATTTTAGTACTCTAAGAGGAGGTTTCAAAGAGGTGTGTCAAAGAAGAGGTAATATCCGTTACCGATTCTTTCAATTTTCATTTTTCTTCAACTTCTTCTCCTTTAGTTGTTTCATTATATTGTAATAATATCAGTATAAATAATATACTGATATGTTGTTATAAATATTAAACAACCCCATTTCACCTTCTATCTATCCTATGGAAAATGAAATCACCACGCGTGCGTACGTACAGAATACCGTCTCCACGCCGTGGTGTAATCTGTTTTTCCACCAACACCTTACATGGACGGGTATAAGGGAGTAAAGAATAACTAAATATTGTTATTATAACATCATACTAATTCTGATATATTTTAGCATCCACTCCAATTCTATTCAATAATTATGGGAATGATATCATTGCTCGCGCGTACGTACGGACTACCGTCTCCACGACGCGATGTGATTCACTCTCCATGTTAACCATTCAAGAATGATTATAAAGTATATATAATATGTAATCTTGAAATATATGACATAATAGTGCTACTGGAATTATGTATATATATATGTATGTCATCTGCTTAATTTCATTCAATTCAATAAGGAAACGAAAACAACATTCATGCGTACGTACGGCCTACCGTCTCCATGAACTGTGTATTTCATTCCATTTATCGATGTATTATATATATGTATATTCTGAATATATATTATATATAAATCATGTTTTATATTCTGGAATTAATTAATCATGAACTACGTAATCATATTCAAAAAAAGGACGATAAATGAAACGATTTTACCCAAAACACTGCTTTAACAAGGAATTTACAAAAGAACAGGTAACATAAAGTCATCAGTGAATCATATATGATATCATAAATATTATTATGGTCATGTTACAAGTTAATAATTTGTTTAAACCCACTATACAGGAGTCTCATACATATACAGAAGAAATTGGACATATGGTAAGGGAAAATCTCACAATCTCATTTTTATCTGAGATTGTTTATACATTGGTATTTACTGGGGTGTATTTTATCATCCACATCCATGTTTTCTCAATAAGTAATATTATTTATATCCTCCTACAATTTTTTAAATCCAATTTTACCCTCCGGTGAGTTTTTATTAAAAGATATGAAAGGAATATTTTGTCATTTTTCGTACAAGGTACTTTTTGACTTTTCCGGCCAAAGTACGAGAAGAATGTTTTTTGAACTTATATGGCATGAATGGATTTTTACAGTTTTATAACACCTTATTTTCATGACGCTTACTCTACAATATTTCATGGTTATTTTCAATAAAATCCTTTTCTTTTAAAATTGTGTGGCATTTTGTGAAAAGAAAATGATTTTGAAAAAGAAAGGATATTTTTCTCAAGAATTCATTTCAAGTGTTTTATCAAAACCATTTTCCATCTAAGATGACATTATTTCATATGTGTATGTTTAAAGTATAATTTCTCTATGATTTACATGGTTTCATTTTTCTTATGATGAAATTATATCTGTTTGTTTTATATGGATTATGTTATGATGGGATGATATTTATGAAACCAATTTTATTCTTTGGGTTATGATGAATGATTTATGTTTATTTTGTGGCACAAGTAAGAATGATTTCTATATGAGATGGGTGGGACCTATATCTCCATCCAATTCATTGGTTAAAGATTTATATCTCATGAGATAGACATGGCTGAAATGGCAAGTAAATCTGGTTCAGTAATACAAGGCTGGAACGACAAGTAAACCCGGTTCAGTAAGGGACTTTGTCAACTAAGATGGTCTTGGCCGCAATGCCTTGGCTACTATAGAAATAATATCATGTGCTTAATGTTTTTTCATAATTACAAGTTTTACTCCCATGCTATTTTATCATGATTGATGTTCCTTTATGATATATGTCTTACGTTCTTCCAAGATTTATGTCTTTGCTCAATATTTTGATGTTTAGATTTTATGTTCATGTTTTTGAATTCAAATGTTAATGGATTGTTTTATGTTATTTATGCTTACCCTTACTGATCATTTTAGCTCACCCTTTATATGTTTTCTTTTCCCCAGGATTTAAAGAATGGTTTTAGGTAAGAAAACCAAAAAGGGGAAGATCTTTATGGGAGTTATTGAAGATCTTTCAACAAGATTAAAAGATTAGGTTCTGAGTTTCCAAAGACACTAAACTATTACGGTCCTTGTGTGTCTGTTTTTGTTATGTATTAAGTATTTTGCAAAAGTAATGTAATGTCCATGTACTTCATGCTTTGGGTCTCTACATCCAGTGTGACAAGATTTCAGGATACCAATGCTTTCCACAGAAAAAAGGTATTCAATACAAAATTAAATGGCTTCCTCGACAATATATTGCTCCACTATACAACCCTCTGGACAACTTCGATTTTTGACATACCCTTTGAAAATCTTCATATACCATTCAATAGGATACATCCATCTATAGTGCATAAGACCACATAGTTGAATCTATCTCACCATGTGAATCATCAAATGAACCATCATATCAAAGAATGTTGGCAGGAAGAACATTTATAATTCATATAATATGATGATAATTTATTTTTCCATAGATGGAAATTTCATCGGGTCGAAAACATTGCTACATATTGCTTTGAAAAAGAAACAATGTTTGGTTAACATATGACGAACATTCTTGGGAAAAATGCAACGTAAATCTATAGGAATTATATCTTGCATCAAAACTTGGTAGTCATGTGATTTCAAACCTTTTAAATTCAAATAATTCATTAAGAAAATGTTCTTGATATTTGATGAATACCCTTGTTGAACCTTTACATCATTGAAGAAGTTGAAAAACTAATATCTCTCCTCCCTAGAAAGAGTATTAACAGCTGGAGGAAGAAACATTCGATTTTCACCCTTCATGGCAGCCAAATCTTCTCGTATTACCATGTCAACCATGTCCAACCTTGCCTTAATTCCATCATTTTTTTTCAGGGGCATTTAGCAACGTTCTGATAACACTAACACATTCATTTTTCCACATGCATCACATCAAGAAAATGTCTAACGTACAAAAAATTCCAGTATGGTAATTCAAAAAAACTTGATCTCCTTTTTCAATCGATTTTTGCAAGGTTTTTCGAAAATGGTTTACCAAAAATAGTGTTCACATCTTTTACATTCTCAAACAGTTGATCACCTATTAGTGGAGATTGTGCTGCGCATTTTTCTAAACTTCAATTGAATGATGTCGTCCAAGATCGGTACTTATGATGATGAGGTAGAAATCTACGATGTCCAAGAAACACAGATTTTGATGAATGTTTTAACCTAATTGATTCTGTATCTTATTTTCACACGGGACACCGTTGAGTTCCTTTAATGTTATAGCCTGAAAATTTTCCATAAGCAGGGAAATAATTTATTTTCCCATACAACATCGCTCTAAATGTGGAGTATTCTCTTTTATAAGCATCGTACAACATAACACCTAAATCCCACAATAACTTCAATTCCTCGATCAAAGGAGCCAAATAAACATCAATATCGTTACCTGGTTGTTTTGGTTCTAATATAAGCATAGCTAACATTATGAATTTCCACTTCATGCATAACCAGGGTGGCAAGTTATAATTTAACAACATAACAGGCCATGTACTGTGAGTGCTAGTTTGAAAACCAAAAGGATTTACTCTATCTGTAGATAACGCAAGACGAAGGATTCTCGGGTCTTTTCCAAATTCAGGATACTCATGATCAATTTTCTTCCATTGAGGAGAGTCAGCTGGATGACGTAATTCCCCATCTTCATTTCATTTATCTACACGCCATGACAATTACCTTGCTGTTTTTCACTTCCATATAGACGCATAAGCCTTTGAATAATTGGAAAGTACCATACAACTTTCATATGATTGGATTCATCTTTCTTGTATCCAGAAGCACCACACTTTGGGCATTTTGTAAGTGATTTTATCTCCTTGAGAAACAATATACAGTCTTTCGGGCAGGCATGTATTCTTTCAAAAATCATACCCATCGAGCGTAGAATTCGTTTAGCTTCATATGTCTGGCTTGGGAGCTCATTATCTTCAGGGAGCATGTCATTCAAGAGATAAAGTAGTTCCATAAAACTAACATCACTCCATCCATTGCCTACCTTCAATTTATACAACTTCAGTACAGCTGAAAATGTTGTATAGTTGGTGCAACCAGCATACAATAGCGTCTTTGCACAACTCTTTAACTTCTCAAACAATTTTGGGCAATCATGGAGTTCATATTAAATTGTATTTGTCATTTCCTCAATACGATCTTCATCATCATTGACATCTGTAATCACATCCTCCATACGATATTCTTCATGATCCATATTTGTATTCATATATGATGATCCATAAAATGTAGTTTTATCCCAGCAAATAGCTACATTCTCTTTTTCTCCATGTTTATTACAACATTTATAACTCTAATCTATTCCATGAAATATCAAATGTTCTTCCAACTCCCCTAGAGTAAGTAGTCTAGAATAACCACAACGTAAAGAAGGAGAAAGAATTTGAGAAGGAGACTCTGTGTGATCCATTGCAAACTTGAGGTACTCTTTCACTCCGTTCTCGTACTCTATTGTCAAACGATTAGCATCCATCCAATATTTATTCATCTTTATCCTATTTGAATCTCAAATATTAGTACTTATGGTTCAATTACACAAAAAAGACTTCCAAATACAGTAGAAGAGAATCACTTATAAAAATAAAGATTAATAGAGCGTAACCATTTCCAATAAAGATTTGGAAATCAACAGAACGAGGATAGACCCCCCATCAAAATCAACACAATTTCCAACCTAAAATATCAACTAGTCCATCCTTTTATCAGGTCAACCCTTCTATGGTAAACTAGTCCATCCCTTTATACCTCAACAACCTAAAATACATATGGATGAAAACTATTAACCAACTCTATAAGTAAATAAAGGATTCTCATTATCTCTAGAAAATGGAATTCTTAAATATAATTACTTTAGATTCATTATAGTTTCCTCAAATCACCCCAATACACACAAAAGAATAATCAAGAATGACACATCTAACACTCCTAAGTCTCTACCCTACATTCAATATCATCATGCCTAAATACCCATATATCCACACATACACAAGTCACAAACACATAAAAAACCATATCCACATCAGAACCAAAGTACCCATATGGATTTCAATCAGGTTACTTGACTCAAGTGGTGGTCTGTAAAAAATAATAAGAAAATATAGTAAGTATATAGTCACACAGAAATCTCAAACTGGTGTTAATAATATAATAAACCCAAGGTATCATTCCATTTATCAGAATACTTTGAAGGAGACCATATGCAACAGTAGTCCCAGGTGGTGAAGGTTCATGAGGAGGAAGGGGTGAACACGCACCTATCGGGGTTCAAGGTCAGGTCACTGAGGTTGAAGGTGGCCCGATACTCCAACAAGGGTTCATTCCATATTTCTCAAACCATGTCCTGGTACTCTAGGATGTTAACCCACTACTGATGGATGTGAAACCGTTTCTGATGATCATGAAAAAGAAGAAATGGAAACCTAGAGGGGGAGTGGTTCAAAATTCTTCAACCAAGATAGAAAAACATGGAATTTGAGAATAGGATAGTGGCATTAATATTGGCTAGACACCTATCCAATAGACTCCACAATTGGTGATATCCCCTGCATTTGTTGCACCAAGAAAAACTGTCACCTAAGAAGCCGAGATCAATGAGGCTCTTCCCAGCCATGAAATGAACGAACTCCATGATGGACTTCCTCTAGAATGGGATTTTACCTTTCCTTTCCATTAGTATAGAAATGACATTAAATTCACCCCCAACAAACAATGGATGGTGGTAGGGATCAAAGGTATTTCATTCACTCTATAGAGATTCCCTTTTAAGAAGGTCATAGCTTCCAAAAACAAAAGTCATAAGGAAGGAGGTTTCAACGTTGGAAACATTGGTAGTGATAAATTGATTACAATATTGAACAGTCTCAACAACATATTTATTGTTCCAAAATACCCAATTGTGTCTGTTGGAGGGGTCATAATGTAGAAATACATGAAACTTAATCTTCCAGTAGAATTCTATGATTATTATAGGGTTTTTTGTGTTATTTGACAACAACAACAATGAAATTATGATTTTTTATTTCTATGGTGAGGATGTCCAATTTAACATGGTCACTAGGACCATGAGAATTACATATGAAGATAATAATGATGGGTAGAACAGGGCTCTGGCATTGGATCTAGAGCTAGTAGCCTTATTAAAGTGGGAGGATGATCTCTCATTGGGGTCCCTTAATTTTGAACATGTTCATAATCACTTCTGGTTGATAAGCTTCATATGAGTTGCAGATGAGGATCCAAAGGGGCAGGGGAAGGATGGGTAATGAAACTTGGGGGCTGGTGGGGGAGTTCTCACTGGATCCATAAGTATTTAAAGCTGGATGAAAGGCTCAGAGCCAAGGGAGATAGAACAAACACTACTTGGAAGGGGCCTAACCACTACAGAGAAGCAGTCAGTAACCTCAGCGAGGGAGAAGGATAGAGATGGAGCTAGGGGTGGAAAGTCTAGAAATCTTGGTGGTCTAGGAATCACGCCATACAAGTGCACTTCCAGAAAAAGTCACTTAGATACCATGAAGGAAAGAAGGGGGGAACCCCTCAATGAAAATAGGGTTCAAGCATTGGATGACCTAGAAATGCATCAGAACCGGGTGGTGTTGTCCTTAAGGAAAAAAATTATCCTTCATTATTTAATTTACAGTGACATGGTGTTGGATCTAAGGGAATTGATGATACCTAGGAGGGATCTAGTGAAACTGGGATCCAAATGGGAAGGACCTTAAATTTTTCATAAACATCACTATAATAGTGTAAACTCATTGATCGCCATTGATGATGAGAAAATCAATCTTTCCACCAACACTAGGTTTCTCAAGAGATATTTCACATGAATAAACCATCCCATTAGTCTGAGATATATGGATTTGAACTAAAAATATAACATCCTAGTTATATGTTGTTTCGTGTGGTGTTGAGCCACCACAAGCCCCTTCTCACATCAGGTCGTTATTCTTGCATGACACGCCAAAAATTCTGGTACACACCCCCTTTGGTCCATGAATCATGAACGTAATCCTTTTTCATCCTCTACCCATATTTCACATGGTGTAGGGACTCTATGGATGGAAAATTCACCTCACCCTCACTATATGTTCTAGTTGAATGATATGAAACTGTGTGACATTTTGGTAAAATTTATTCAACCTTAAAATACATTATCATAATCCTAATCACAAGATATTAAAATGTGTGTCCAATGTTCTCATTTCATGAAGTTAAAAAATATCTTTCATGTCCCTATTGTATGATATAAAACTTTGAAATGAATTTATCCTTCAACTGAGAGGGATCCCTTATTCTAATTTCGATCACTTACCGCACCATGTTGAAGAACTAAATAAGGATTGATTCCCATTTAATATCATGGGATATCAAGAGACTAAAAAATTAAATATCATTGGCTTAGCTCACTCATTGAACTACCTCAACACTTCCATCATTGAAAACAATTTTTTATCTCACTCACGAATACACTCCATCTTGGTGTGTTCCGACATGTGGTGTAAGAAAAACAAGGGTGTTAAACCATAACAGAAACATTTCACAAGATAAACTTTATGATGTAATAATCCTTCAACATAGGTCCTTATAATTCTGGATGAGTATATGTAATAGGGAACAAAAAAACTTTTCACACCTCGTCCGACAACACAAAGATAGAGGGAGGTGGAGGTACGACAATGCGAAGATCGAGGGTGGCGGAGGTCCGGAACATGAAGATCGGGGGAAGCGGAGGTCCGGCAACGCGAAGCTCGAGGGCGGTGGAGGTCCATCACATGAAGATCGGGGGTGGCGGAGGTCCGGCAACGCGAAGATCGAGGGCGGCAGAGGTCCGGAAATGCAAAACTCGGGGGGAAGCAGAGGGGAATCACAGGGTTATAGTACTGCGAGAGCTTTAGGTCCCGATAAAACGATGGTACTGTGCGACTTACTTTATAAAATATGAGACTAAGGTTTTATCAACGCTGATGAAGACTACCTATATGAGCACTAAAATTTTAGTGCTGATAACGGTATCCTTTATCAGGTATTTTTTAGCGCTGATAAAGGTCTTTTTTATCAGCGCTTACATTTTGGCGCTGATGAAGGACTTCTTTATCAACGCTTTTCTAGCGCTGATAAAGGGTCTTTTTATCAGCACTTTTTTAGCGCTGCTAAAGGTTACCCTGTATCAGTGCTAAAATTTTAGTGCTGAAAAGGGCTTATTTATCATCACTTTTATAGCGTTGATAGATGGATTATTTATCAGTGGTAGAAAAGAGCTGATAACGAAACCCTATATCAACGCTAAAATTTTAGCACCGATACCAGGTTGTTTTATCAGCGGTTTTTTCTTAGTACTGATATAAAGTGGCGCTTCCCTTGCCCGTTTTTGTAGTAGTTTTTTGTATCCAAATAAAATTTTAAATTCCTTCTTGGTGTGTATTAAAATTTTCAAATTTAAGGGTAGTAATGAGAAAATAGTTCAATGTAAAATAAATATCCATTCAAAATATTATTTCAAACATTTTCATTACAATTTTTGAATTATAATATCTTTAATTAATTTGATGAAAATAATGTATACATCTCAAATAAATCATCAATTCATTCATGAAAAATTGACATGTAAATTATGTTTCAATCACACTAATAAATCTCTCATGTTATTGAAAAATTTGAGCATGGTGGACAACACTAGTGTAGATTGAGATTCACTTTTGACTCAACATTATCAAATTTGGGTTTTTTTAATCGGGAAAATTTTCCATTTGAGAAATAATTAAAAACTTTATATATTGGAATGATTTATTAATGCTAAAAATGAAGATAGTATCAATTTTCCCAATGTTTTTAGTGATGATCAAAATCCTAATAAACGGTAATAAAAATAAAAAAATAAATAAAATAATCCTGATATTAATAATCGTTTTAGTACCACACTACCATAATTAAATAAATTTATCTTTTAATTCTCATGAATGAGATAATAATATTGGAAGAGATTGAAAAAAAATTAACATAGAAATAAAAACTTGTTTTATTTGTCCTAATAGTATCCCTAGGATAGTCAAATATTACTACCCAATTCACACATAGAAGTAAAAAATTGAAAACATAAGAAAACATATTGTAATTTTACATTATATAAATTAAAATTTTTAATGAGAAAGAGTTGATAAGTGTTGTTTTAACACCCATGTGGCCCATTATTTTTCGATTCCCCTGGAAGGGATGTTCCAACTATTATCTATAGACTAATGGTAGGAAGAGTATCATTGATTTGTTCCACCACATGTTCTTTATTATATATTTATTTTCTTCATATATTTTTTATATTATCCTATAAGTGGATAACATATTAATTGTACCAAAGGATTTGAGGTATAATTTTAGTGTTGGGGTATGATAATGAATGGACCCTCCTCCTTTGGTTTGCCTCAACTTCTTTTTCTCTATTATAATATATACATCCTACTCTTTATGTGAAGAAAAAAATGTATTTATGAATGTCAAATTCCATGAATATAATAATTTGAAGAAAATTTAACAATTCATAATCAATATAAAAAATATTCACGTTATTAATGAAAACATGTGTCTCGGTTTAATCATATAAAGCCACCATGATATCTAAATATTCATTCCATAGAAAATGTTCAAAATGTTAAGGGTTTTCATGGTATTACTTTTTATTTTTAATTTTATATTCCTCATTATAATACAATGTAATACATATTTTATCTAAATCATAAAAATTTTAACAAGTGGAGTTAATAATAATTTTTTATTTAATAAAACTTGTTGAAAAAGATTTCAGGAACGAACTATCTCCCAAAGCTAGATTGTCTTCCACTGCATCTTTTCTAGAAAGATTCGCCTGGATTATTGTTTTCACTACATATATATACGAAGGACACTCTAATTTTTATTTATGATTCAACCACTTTGGTGGGTTTTTTCATGATTTTAAAGAGAATAATATGAGGGATTCCATTCATTATCATAAAAAATGAGAAGATGAGGTCATATGTAATTAATCAAAAAAATTCTCAAAAATTTCATCCAAATTTTATAGATCTTCTATGATTGTATCATCAGGTATACTATTTTTATAAATCTCTTCTAGCCATGGATAATTTTTGGATGATGATAAAAATTATTAAATTTTTACTTACTGAAACTCTTCATGATCTATAACAAAAATGTTATTAGGGTAAATGTATTCCTCAACAATATCTGGTATTGAGTTTGGTTTATCTAGATATTTCCCTCTAGATACACATAAGTATTCAAATATCCATTATATTTAGACACCCATGCTCTATATGTACTATAAAATTCATTACAAGTAGACTTCCCCTTCATTATTTACCTATTCATATTGATGTTGTAACACTTAGGATTAGTTAATCCATGGAGGATAATAAAATTTTGAATATATATTTGAAAATTAATTATTGAGTTTATTATATTTTTTATTGATTAAGATAAATGATTTTTTCTACCAAATGTGATTAAAAATAGTGAGTTGAAAACACCTGGATCATCATAAATGACTCTATGTTTTGAAACACTTATCATGGTGTAGTACAAAATATGACATTTATATTTCTTGATGAATCACATTTTCTCGTCATATTTTTTCTCTAGAAGTGATTTCATAGTTTGTAACTAATTATTTATAATTAATTTAATAAAAAAAATATTACATTATATATTTTTTTAATCTATTGGGGAATTCAGGGTATTTTTCTATGGAATGGAAATCAAGGAATAAAATGAGTGAAAATGAATCATATGTGGCTTTGAAATAAATAACATGTTCTTGGTGTTAGTCACATGAGATACATCGTTTACGAAAAATTATCCTCTACTATGATTTTGTATATTTTCATACCTAAGAGTTCTCTTTGGTACACCAAACCTATCTAGTTCTAGTATTCAAGAATGAAAAACACACTTCAATCAATTATGTGATATCTTCTTTGACCCGAGATGATATTATTCCATTTAACTTATCAAAAAAAATAAACTATATCATATGATGATAATGAACAAAAGATATAGGGAAAGGTTGATTTATTGTAGAATTTAAGGAGTTTAAAGCCATTTCATATAGTGGTGGACAATCTCCCCGCTACTCCATATCATGTATATATCCTTCACAAAAAATAAATAATATAATATCAATAAATAATACGTAAGAATATGGAAAGGTCGTGAAATGACCCCAAACGAAAATATTTGGGTTACGAAATCACCATATTCTTTTTAGGATATCATAATGAAAAAATTTATAATGTGAGAGTTATAGAGAGAAATTAAGGATTAAATAGATAATATTTTTAAACTTAGTATGTGTGACCACAACAATAAAGAAATAAAATATTGAAGAAGTATAAAATAAAATTTTCAATTGAACAACAATTTTATTAGATAGTATCGTCTATTTTTAATAGGTTGTTTGTTTCCCCTTTCCAATATTTCAGAATTACTTCCTTGACGAAATTTTCTAAACTGTTGACAATTGTCTCACCTTCCTTACCCATGATTCCTTCCAATTATCTAATAGGATCTTATAATTTTAGACCAAGATGACATCTGGCACTGAATATTACATATTCACTCTTGACCAAGACATGTTATAATGAGATACTTTTTTTCTTCCAAAATTTGAATCTACGCATGGATGGTGGATGGTTATTCTTCCTAAAAAACATACTAAACTTCCTTCAAAATCTCCACTTCCATTGAGTATTCGAAAAAAAATACACTCCTCTACCTGATCTCTTATATATCTATATACAGTTATTTTGATATCCATAGTGCTTCACCTATCCTTTCTTTAAATCATATATGTAACCTATGTTTGATTTAATTGTTACTATACCTATATATGTGTCATTTCATTTATCATTTAACATCCTCATGTATTACCTTTATGTAACACAACATATAGTTTAGTAGTTCATCATTACCATTATTTTTCTTCAAAAACCACATCAATATATTTATGAATCTTTTATAGCAATGATACATGAATCTTCACTATATATTGGTAATCAGTCACACCTAACTACTCATCCATAACATAACATCAAATCCAAAAATATTTTTAAAATCTATTTTATTAATCCTTGAAATTCCACTTTTGGTAAATATTCACATATAGAAATTTCCCCATTGAGATGGTAATAATTTATTCTTGAATTAAGTAGTGAATCATCAATAAGGATGGGCTCGATTGTTTTTTTCCATAAATAGTTATTTTCAATTTTACTATGGATTTAAATGTATCATGAATTACATTTAGTTCATTAATTTTGGTTTCAATTTCCACTAGAATTTATAGTGGTGGAAACGATATTTTAGTGATTCTCTCATAGTTTTTATCTTTTTTATTTAGTGATGTAGTTTTTTCAATGGAAATTCGTTACAATACATTAATAGTTTTATTTATTTTGATAAATTACTATCTCATAAAATTTGTTATAATTCAAAATTTTTATTAATAAATGATCATTTTATACTTACATAAGTATCTTTTTTTACATTATATTTTTTAGTGCATATGAATGTGTTTTAATGATGTTCATTGTATAATTAATATTTCATTTATTTACTCAATATTTATTATATAATTTTTTGTAGTATTAGGTAAAATAGATGTCCAACTAATCTCAACCACTCATATGGACCCATAGGGTCAACCACAAGGTTTTTCAAAGAATAGGTTTTCCATATAGAGGAAATGGATAACTCAAAACAAGGAACATGACATGGGTTTGTATGATTTTCAGGCCAAATATTCTATGTGTGATGGCATAACCGATGGTATTATCCCATATATATATCTAACGGATGGACACCATGAGTTGTATGATATAATACAGCTTTACTAAACTGAAAAACCGATGTGGGTCTTGATCCGCGCTAAACTGTGCATCCCGTCTTAAAATATTGAATATATGCTCATCCTTTGGATATGTTCTATCTAAATCATGTGATCATTTTTTTTTGATCTCCCATGTTTGGATCAATATATCACGCCTCTCTTTTTTCAAATTCATTCATCTTCTTTTTCTAGCAGCTTGAGGGTCTCTCTTAAAATTAGTACAATGCATTGGAGTGTTTATCCTATTATCATGATTTTATCTTCCATATTATAGGTTTTCTTAATTGGTCATTAGTTTAACCATCACACATCTTAAAGATCATCCTTATACAATAGTTTATGTGGGATTTTTATTTAATGAATGATTATATATCTACCCCTTATCCACTTATAGATATCCTCTATTGTTATTTAAAAATTTCAATTGGACCACTATCTTCATGTCTATCATAAAGGTTTTTAATATATTCATTTAAACTAGTATGTTCATGCATAATGGTTGAACATGATAGAGATGTTCTTCATTGAACTACAATAATATATATCTATTATGGGTCATCCACCGATAGATATTCTTTTTTATCCAACATGTCTCTCCAACAATGGATCTTTATTCACTGTGGCATGTCTATACTTTTCAGATATTATATTCATCGTTCACTGGTAGATTACTCTTCCACTGATAGATTAATCTACCATTTGACAAAAACTATAGATTATTAAACCATCAGACACCACCATTTGATCATATTATCAGTTATTCATTGGTAGATATCTTTACCTATTATAAATGTTGTAACTACATCTTCATCTTACTTCCCCAGAAGCTAATGGTTGTATAGTGGTATGATAGTAACCCTATTCAAAATAACTCTTATTTTTTCATGCTTCTTTATGGAAGGGTAGACATACCTATTATTGGATTCCAATGGTAGATCATATATGTTTTACTGATATATCAATCCACCATTAGACACTAATATTAGATATGCACCAACTATAAATTAGTTTACTGCCAAGTATTTTTAATTCCTTATTAGTTCAAAATAACACTTCTAAACATTATGTTATTTTTTAATTGATATAGATAAAATAAATTTTTTGTTTTATTTTGTTAAAATGTTATTATAGTTTGTGTAAAAACAATTGAAACAATATTTTATATAATTTTATTCACAAAGTTTAATATATGAAGATATTCCTTTTTACATCATTTTTACTATCTTAATAAACTAAGCAGTGTATTCTTTTTTTATTTCAACACTTTTATAAATATGAATTGAATGAATTTTTTTTATTATTATATTACATGTTTTAGTTGAATATTTCAGGAACAAATAATGATTTTAATTGTTCATTATTATTTAGTATGGATTTTAAAATTTATAATAATGATAATATTATTTCATTGTTATACAGTAAAAATGTTTCATGAAGCTATTGGTTATGAATATGGTCCAAGAAGATATATTTATAATAACATAAGATTTATTAAAAATAGACATATTATTGGCATAAATATAATTCCTAGGAAGATCATTTTATAGATTCTTGGTGATACAAAATTAACAAAATTCATTCTACTCTCATTCATTCAAGAACGTTTTGTGAATATTTCAGGAAAAAATAATGATTTTAATTGAACATTTTTTATGATCTACTAGTTTAACTAGATTCTTTCCATATAATATTTTATTCTTATATTTGTATTTCTTCGAGTCTGGTTTATGCTTTTACCAACAAAAAGTAATCACATCATTTTCTGGTTATTCTACCACCAAAATGAAAGTATGGGTTGTGACTCCCAATTAAAAGTAATATCACATACTAAGAATTGTTCATATTTAAATTTATAGGTTATAATACCAAATTATTTTACAATTAAATGTCTGTAACATGATCTCAGAACTTTAAAAGTGACGTCCATTTTGGGTACCAACATTCTTGTGGAGTAGAGAATGTTACGGAGTGGACTTGGATCTTTTTTATCCAAACCACTAAAAATCCTTGTCTTCATGCATTTATTTTCATTTCACAGTATTTCAAGAACACAAAACTCTCTACAAGTCATTATTTTATAAAATGGGATTGTTTTGTATTTAAATTTTTATAATCACTATTCACTCCCTCTAGTCATTATTTTCATCTCTATCGTTCCAATAGTAGTTAGAGCCCATAGAAACATTTCATTGAAATATACATCATGATGGTGTTCAATGTGGTATAACATGGGGGTGTTAATGTGAAGAAGTTGACTAACTGAAAATTATATTTTTATTTGATTTTTGAAATCTGCTTTTTGGGTGAGTGGGAACCGCTCAATTCCAAATAACCGATTCATAAACACCTCAAAAGAAGTTGAGAATAATGAAATTTTAAAAGTATATATTCATTGGAATCATAAAATTTGAAATTTCCAATGTGTCTCCTTCTCCCACACCGATTATCCAATTATGTAGCCTTAAATATATCAAAATCAGCATGGAACCATACAACTAATGAGATCCATTGTTTCTGATATTGTTTTCCTACCATCATGAATTTTAGATATAAATGTTGAATAAGATGAATAAAAATTGTGTTTTGGATAAAAACGTGTTAGTAATGATTTACCCGAAGCTATCTTAATGGAAAAACAAGTTATTCTACCACCCATAAGGGTTCACCCCCAATCCACCACACATACCAATCCAGATCTCACCAAAGGCCTAAATCCATACCATATGTACTAGTACACTTTCCACTATCATGCTTAAAAATTGTCAAAATAATTAAATTAAATTAATTATATTTCATATAATTTTTTCTGAAATAACTAAATATAATATTTTTTTTATTTGATTAAGTTCTTCCTTTACCATCTATATGAATATAGGTAATGAACATGTCAACCAATGTTTCAAACCATGATACCTGAACTCTTGCCCTCTCTCTACAAGTGGAATGTCGAAAACCCCATAATAAACTATAGATTCATAATATCCTTGAAAAAACCCAGAATCTATAACAACATAACCAATTGAAGTAGTTGAAAAACTATAAAAACTCGAATGTTAACTACATAGGGGATATCCAAAGCACATAGAAACCCACTAAAACCCTAACCTTCATATCATCAATATAATAAATCCTATATAATAAATCAACTAAAGTGGTCTCTCATACCATTATAGAAAATCCTAACCTGAATCAATGGGTTTGAGATATAGTTCCACATGGGCTCTTGCATGCCTCCTCATATGTAAGAAGCTGCTGACAGGTGGAGGGGGCCCAAGAGATACCATCTGGGGACTATTCCATCGATTTCATCATCTATAAAAAAAATCAAATTTTGGAAGAAAATATAATAAATAGAATAGTATTAATGATTCACCATGGTAATTGAATTATACAAATATCATAATGTGCTATTAAAAAATAATAAGCTAATAATTGTATATCCATAGTCAAAAGGATCACCATAATTTGTGGATTGAAAATTTAAATAAAAAAAATAAAAGATTAAATTGGAAGACAAATGAAGGATCGTGAAAAGTCATGATGTCTCCCAAATCCATGGCTTTTTGATCCTTCTTAGCATACCCGAATAAAGACATTTCCCTTAGTAATATGTTTGACAACTATTTTTGCACTTTCACTAGGGATTCCATGCAGGGTGTGAGTAATAAACCAAGTAAGAGACCAAAAACATATCATTAATATAAGTGAAATACATATATATCTTATTTTATTAACTCGCTAAAATTAAATGATCTTGTATGCATATATACTCATCAAGTCAACATACAAAAAACTGGGCCACCACAAACATAATCCATACCTATATCATATCATAGCTTAATTTATGAAAAATATCTTTCCATAAGTTAATCTTATTTCATAACCCATACCTTCTCACTCAAGTAACCCTCTCACATTGAGTAGAAAAATCAATTCTTATTTCATATCACATACTAGAACCTAACATGATCAGGAAGTCACACATAATAATCCTAGTGCCCAACCATCTTACTCATGTAATCCTCAATAACCACAATCTGATGCCTATATATCAAAATTCACTATCCTGTCACTTGGGATGTGTCTCCTTAATAAAATTATTTTCTACCATCCTCTGACTTAGGATGTGGTTACAACCTCATTACAAACCACCATCCTATCATTCAGGATATTTTTGAAACCACATCTATATTAATACTAAATATATCTTAAACCATAAACATTATGATATTATATTGTTAAAAAATAGTTTCAATTTAAAATTTCCAACGTAATATAACAATAATTATTAAACATTTTATAATATTAACCTGAACCTTATATGTATAGAACAATAGCTATGATTACTAAAAAAAACATTCACAATTGAAGGATTATATGACCCATAATTATACACTCAGTGGAATGTTTACAAAATCCTTAATAAATCTTGGAAAACATTCACCAAGAGCAACAAATGGAGTGGAAAATAATACCTCAAATCATTTAAAAGGAATAGTTCTATCAATTATAATCAATTTTAAAAATCCCTACACTCTAACATGTAAACTACATCCATCAAGAGTCACTGGACCAATTGACACCCAAATAAAATATAATGTTAGGAAAAAATAGGAACCCATATTCATGAATGTCTATATAACATCATATAAATTCAATAATTTGGTAATAATTTCATTCCATAATCCTAAAAGATCTCACTCACTAAAAAACTCTCTATAATTTAAACTCAATACAATGAATCCATAAAAGTAAGAATAAACAATTAAAATTATGGATTGGGAACCAAAAAATAATAATAAATTTCCTAAAACACTACCTAAATATAATTTGTGGTTAAACATTTAAAATTAATGTTATCCCAACAATAAAAAATTACAAGGGTATAATAAAGAGTTAAGTGTGGTTTTGTAATTTTAAGGAGCCCCAATAAAATAGTGTTCGATGAGTGTGGTTCATGGGAGGAGAGGAGGACATAAATAAGGGGGTAGGTTGGAAAATTACCCAACAAATTCAAGATAAATATTAGCAAGAGGCCACAAGATACCCATACCTACATGATAGGGTAAAATAATTCCTTGATGGGTACCCATCAAACTCTTATCAGTTGGCTGGTGGGGAGGGGGTTCTTCCAAGGATTATTATAGGGTTAGAACTGAATGCTCTAGAAGAATTCCTTCTTGGCTTGTAGAGTTCAAGGTCAGTTTCATTCAACCCTCGTGCTTTATTCTGTTATGGAAATTTTGGAAGACGAAGTTTCCCACTTGTGAGCAGCTGAGAAGAAATGGGTTGTGCATTTCCTCTATTTTTTCCTATGCATGAGGGCTGGTGAGGATATCGATCAGCTGTTTTTTCCATTCCCCTTTTCAAGATCTTGTTGAGAGTATGCGGGGGTCGTCTTTGAGATGGATTTCAGCACTGGGCGCTCACTGGAGTGGCTACTATCTATCATTGGTAGTGCTGGGCAGAGTGAGCAAGTGCATCACATGCTACTTACGGAAATTGCATCAATCTTTGCTACTACCAGGAGGGATCGGAATCTTAGGTTGTTCGAGGGGCAGAGTCCTTCTACTTGTG
This sequence comes from Viscum album, assembly GCA_963277665.1. NCBI lineage: Eukaryota > Viridiplantae > Streptophyta > Magnoliopsida > Santalales > Viscaceae > Viscum > Viscum album. Next base: position 296,493,295 of record OY728139.1, read on the forward strand.
CCAGCATCATGTCCATGCATTGGGAGGTCCATGCTACTGAAAATGTTCAGGTTGGTGTGATGCATAACAATATGCAAGATCTGAACATCCTCCAGAGACTAGGAGTGGCGGGCAGGTCCAAGGCACCCCTGGTTCTTAAATCTGTTAAATGGATTCCCCCTATTGATACATGGATCAAAGTGAATGTTGACGACATGACATTGGCGCACCAGGACCTTCGAGTTGTGGAGGTACTTTTTGAACATGTCGTGGTTTTATCAAGGGTTGCTTTCATCATTATATTTGAATAGGGACTGCCTATGAAGCTGAGTTGTGGGCGATCATTTATGCAGTCAAGTACATTGTGTTTCATAATTGGCATGATCTCAGGCTCGAATCGGACTCCCAGAATGCGGTTGTCGCCCTGAATTCGAAAATGAGGAATGTTCCATGGAAGCTCTTACTGCATTGGGTTGACTGTTTGAGGCTCGTCCATCGTCTCAACCTGCATGCCACACATGCGTATAGGGAAGTCAATCAAGTGGAGAACGCCTTGTCAAAGAGGGTGGTTCTGAAGTCAACCTCTATGTGGTCTTTCAAAACCTCAGATCATTGTAATACTCTTGTCTGTGATGATATTTGTGGGGTTGCTCACTCCCAGATGTGCAAGTTTCCCTGTAACACCTTACTTTGTACTCTCTTTTTCTTCTATTAATTCCTAGGATCGGGCATGCCCGAGTCCTGGACCCTTCTTTGGTTGGTTGGTTTGTACTTAAATTTATTATGATTACCTGAATTGTGTTTTACTACATTTTCTTGAGAAAACTCCATTATAAGTCAACTATGACATGAATAGTCATGGACCGTTGGTCGCTTGGACTGGAACATGTTATGGTATTAATTATTTTGATGTCGTATTTTAATTCATGATTTGTACCAATCCTTATGGATCAGAAGTGGTGGCCCATTTCATTCAACCATTTAAATATAAATATTATATAAATTTGAATTAAAATTGATATTTAGTTTTGAAAAAAGAGAAAATTAACTTGACTCGACATTATAGTGTGGAGTAGGTAGTGTCACTAGTGAAATTCACAACTATTTCATTTTACCCAGTCCTGGATTTAGGAGTAAGAAGAGGGGTGTGGATTTTTTGGAAGGCTTTAACCATCCCTATGCTTTTAGCTATGAAATTTCATTATCAATCTTCACTGTGGAATGTATTTGTGATTTTAGAGACATGACACAATGAAGAACTCCTGTCATATGCCAGGATGTCGGTGATGATCATGCTTTAGAGGTGGTGGGATTTGAGATACTTGTAAAACCTCCTATAATGATAGTTTAATAACCACTAGTTTTATTAAAAATATGTTTTGAGGCACAATATCAGGAGTGTTTTAAGATATTTATCCATGCCATTTTGGGAGCACCATAACCTACCTCTTATATGGAAAGTCTGACACATGTGTTTTAGAAGTATAATTTTCCCATGTTTTTAAGGGATAGAGGTCTATATAGTGATGGGATATATATTGAGACAAAATTTTCAATCTTCAAGCATCTGGAGACACCTCAGGAGTGCAGAGTGAGGCTCACAACTTATATTCTTCTGGGATTATAAAAGTATAGGTGGGATGTTTGGAACTAAGTTAATTCAATGTGAGATGGTTTAGAGGGATTTCAAATCTCAGGGTTTTTAAAACATTTTCCTCGAGACGCTGATTTTAGAGAAAGTGAGTAATAATATGTGTCTAGAGTAGGGTGTGATTACAGTTATATAATATTATTCATTCTTAACAGAGAAGTGGTGTTTTCCCCAATATGTCATCTTGAGGAGGCATCTTGGTTGATATGTTTTGAGAAAGCTCTCACGCATCCCATTTGATTGCATGCGAATGTGTTTAGGTTGATTACTATTATTGAGATACTGAACCATGTTACTATTACTAAGAAGAACCCCAGGGATTCTATGGGTGCAGAGTAGGGATGTATAATCTATTAAACCGGTGGTTCTTCTTAGAGTAGAGGAAGTGAAATTTTGAGTTTCTCACAAGAGGATCACTAGCCATGCTATTTGTGTTGGTTACTACATTTCTATCATCCGTATTGAAGATATGGGTACGTTAGGAATCACTGATATTGAGGCCCAGTCAAGTGTTGATCTTGTGAAAATATAGTCCAATTACATCATTTTAGTAGGACTTCCCTCCAGTGGTCAGTTGTAGGGGTTGTACATCGATTCTAGGCACATGTGAAGGATCCACAACTTCACATCAGTATAAGAGAAAGAGACATTCTGGTTGTTCAGGCCAACATGGTGGTCATTGCCATGGAATCCATGCACCAGTTGTACCTAGATATCTGAGTAGAACTACTCAGGGTAGTGAGGTTATTTCACAGGGTTGCGGTTCAGGCCAGATATATTCTATATAGCTTACCCTTGAGGAGCATAGTTCTAGGCTATCTATGGTGAGAGGTATGATCTATGTATCCACTATGCTAGTATATTCAGTTTTTGATGCAGTTTAATCTCATAGTTTTAGATCTCTACATTTTGTGGGAATCCTTGGGATTGGTATTTTTTTGATGGAATTATAAACTTGGATACTCTTGTTTGGGTTCTGAATGGATATTTTAAGCCAGTTTAGGTATTTCCACTTGAGATAGGTTAGTTTTAACTAGTATGGGATATTTTAATCCTTCATATGATAGATTTTGATTTCATACTCTTCATTGAGTTTATTGTTACTTACTGATCCCATGATGACAGTTATGTAGAAGGTTGAATTTCACATCCCCATTGGGCATAGTTATGATTCGCATGGGTGGATGAGATGTGCAGACAAGTTGTGATATACTAAAGAATTTTGGTATTAGAAATATGACAACCTAGATAGATATTATATGTCTAGAAGATTAAGGAATGTGTCCAGAGAACATTACTCCTATGGTTGATCATTTTTGGGATTTTCCCTAGAAGAATTTTCTATTTCCCTTCCTTATAGAGTGGTGAAGTTCTCTGTTGAGATAGTTCCAAGATATGAACCATTATCCATTCCTCCTTACAATATTTCTACTGTGATGTTTCAGGAACTCAAGAGGATGATAGAGGACTTGGAGGGAAAGGGGATTATATGATGCAATAAATCTCAGTGGGGGTTCACCAGTCTTTTTTGTGAAATGGAATATGTTACCGTCGGTCTATGTGTTTATTATGAGAAATTGAATCAGTTGACAGTAATGAACCAGTATTTGTTACAATGGATATATTATCACTTCAACATCCCTAATGAGGCTGGATGTTCTTGAATATTGACTTGAGAGATGGATATCATCTTGAATTAGTTCTATATGCAGACATTCCTCGTGAATATTTTCATTAAATGTATAGTATTTATGATTATCTATTTATATCGTTCAGTTTCATAAACACACCATAATTTATCATGGTACCGATGAAATGGGTTTTACAACCTTGTTTGGATTTATTTCTGGATGTATTTATTGGATGATATCTTAGTATTTTCTCACAATCAAAACGACAGTGCCAAATAATATGAGATTAGTTTGGATACACTGAGAGAGCATCAGTTATATACTATGCTCACAATGTTATACTTTTGGATGGATAAGATTCACTAATTGGGTCATATTATCTCTAAGATAGGAGTATTAATTGACCTAGATAAGGTGGAAAGACCTGGAATTTCCGTGGAAATTTGTTTTCTTAAATACATGGGATTTTTACGAGTCCGTAGTTTCTAACGGTGCTTGATTCCGAGGCCCAGGGTGCCCGGAATCAATTTCCGAAGTTTTGTTCGGGTACGTTTAGTAAACGTACGAGCGGGATTTTATATCTTTTGAATCGGTGCTCGGAATTGAAATCTGAGGGCACCGTTGAACACGCAACATCGACGATTTCTTAGTGAGACCTCCATCGCCGTTGCATTCTAACGTGAATGGAAGTTAGTTTTTGGGGTTTTTAAATAAAATTAAATAAAAATAAGGTGTGCTTATTTTTATTTGTTGGTGGTTAAAACCTCCAAGTGGAGGTTAGAGGTGGAAACCACCTGCACATAACCTCCCTTGGGAGGATATTATTTGGTTGGGCCCACCTGATGTTTAACACCTCTTGTAATCCAAGAGGTGAGGCCGACACGGGCTTTAACCCCTTGAACTACCCATAAATGGGGGAACTCTTGAACTTCCCCATAATGGTGCCAATTTACCCAAAAATTAATTAATGGCTTCAATTAATTAATTTTTTTTGAAATCTTTTGAATTCTTGTGAACCATTAAAATAATAGCGAGTCTATTTTTTTTTTGGTGTTTGCATAATCTTTTGTTGGAGCTTGAGAGAGGGCTTGGAGAAACCTTGGATAACTTCATCCTACCAACAAAGAACCACTGAAGAACGACGAAATTCTCCTTTGATCTTTGACCGAGTCAAAAGAGAAGGAGTCGACCACCAAGAACGCTGACGACATTTATTCCTCAGTCTCCTACCCGGACGCTTCTCAACGTCAACGGAACAACGTCCGCCTTACTGTGACTCCGTCAACGCTCACCGAACTCGGGGTAGGGTGATTTGGAATTATTTTATATATGGGTTTTAACCTCCATTCTTCATCGTTCAAAATTTATGGAATATGAAATGCGAATTGTTATCTCCATGACGAGGAGGGCTCAGACTGCAGGAACACAGCCTGACCCCCCCTTAGTTGTTCTTATTTGTTGGTGGTGGAGAGGACCGCAGAGAAACCGGCGGCGCAAGGCCGCTGGGTCACCAAGAGGGCGCGAAACCGTCGTTCCGCGTGGAAGGAGAGCTGCGGCCATGTCGGGCCACGATGAAGGAGGCGCGACACCATCGCACCACACGGTGAAGTTGGACCGCGGCGCCGATTGGTCGTGGAAAAGGAGCCAAGGCGGCCGAACGGGCCGGTCGTGCGGTGGAGCTGAAAGTCGCGGCCAGGCCGGGCCACAACCGTGGTGGCGTGGCGCCGTCGCGCTGTGCGGACGGCAGCAGAACCGCGATGTTGTCACGCTGCTGTGGAGGTGCAGAGGTGGCCGGCCAGGCTGGCTGTCGTGGAGCCAGAGCGGCTGGCCACTCGATCATCCGGGAGGAGCGAGACCCCGTCGGGTCCCATGAGTGCTGGACCAGCGCCACCTGGCGCCGGTTGGAGCACCACCCAAATGACAGAGATGTTCGGGAGCCAGGGGGCGTGCACTACCCCCAATCTGTGGCTTAGGTGGACCCCCGCTGGGCTGCCGGGTCCCCAGGCCGACCAGGCCACCAGGCCGAACGGGTCGTCGGGCCAATTGGGCCGTCGTTCCGCCTTCGGGCCGGGCCTCCCCCTTGGGCTGGGCCGACCAATCGGGTCGTGACAACCTCTCATAACAGGTCATACCCACGGATCAGGTCGGACCAGACTCAGACCCGTTTCACCAGTTTACACCTTTTCACCCCTATCTTGGGCTACGAGTGTCTGAATGACGAACCGCCTATGGCGATGGAAAGATTGGAGAGAGACAGTTATTTTGGAACACTCCACATGAGGTTTGGAAATAGTTGGTGTACGGCCGGGTTGGTTTGAACCTAAAAACCAACTGGGACCCTGGAACGAAAATGCCAATAACTCACAGACCGGACGTCCGATTGACGCACCGTCGGTCGCGTTGGGACCCTTACAACAAGGCGGTACTTTGGGTTACTCCTTTGTGAAGTTTAGTGGTGGTCGAGGTACGACCGAAATCTCGAGTTCAAATTCTACAGATTTCGAGCGTACCAGGTGCGAGGAATCCAGTGGCTGTTAGTGAGGCGGAGGTTGGAGACAGATCATATGGAGGTCCACGCTAGTGATCCTATGTGAGTTAGTGCATATCGATCCTGTGCAGGTCAGATCATGTGTGGGTTAGCGCTCATCGGTTCTATGTGGGTCAGCACATTCCGATCCTGTGTGGGTCAGATCCTATGTGGGTCATTGCGGGGGTTAGTACCAATCGATCCTGTGTGGGTCAGAATCCGTATAGTCAGAAGCAGAGCCTGTTGAAAGAATAAGATGATCTAGCTTCGCGACTAATCACATGTACTTTTATACTTCACTAAAATCCGGGTTTGATCTGAGTAAATGACTTTCGTCTTTTCCTCATGATTGAGATGGGTTGCTAAATAACTTAGGTATATGTATGGGCATATACCTAAGTAAGGGTTATCCGTTGACTCCGTACTTTGTGGTTATCCTTGTTGGATTTTTTGAGACCATGAGGGTCTCAGGGTCCCTACTGAGTATCGTTATACTCACCCCTGCACGGGATATGCCCGCACCTCATTGTGATGGGTGCAGATGACGGATAGCGCTAATCGGAGTAGAGAGTAGCAGAACCGGATGGTGACTGGAGGTGGACAACTCGGCGAGACGTACACGGAGCGGACGGAAGGACTTGGGGTGCCGAGGAGGCCATCTGTACACACCCTTCCGGTGGGAATTCCATTGGACGACCCAATAGCTGCTTTACTAACTTTCTTCAGTTGTATGAGCATTTTTTTTGTATAATACTTTACTGTTGGGCCTGTATTTCGGGCCCCTTTAATTTCAACACACTCTTTTGTATACAGTTTTACTTAGAGTTTTATTTCCAGTTGCGTACTCTATTGTGTTTGTTTACTGTTATGACGGAAATTCCTTCCCATTTAGGGATTTTTGCCTTTTTTTCTAGTCGCCATCCCATGGCCTTTGGAAGGTGATCTTGGGGTAGTCACAATATGGGCCCCGGGGGAAGGGTCGTGACAAATTGGTATCAGAGGAGTCAGTTCTACCACATAACATAGGACTTAGATCTTTCTTTTCTGTGAAGCAATTATGTTGAGGGTACTGAGTGTGGTTTTTAGTCAACGGAGTACAGTGTTGGTGCGGCGGCCCACATATCCATACACGAGGACCCTAACTACTGATTTCCGACTTACTGCACGAAAACACTGATTGCATGTATGTATTCAAAAGTTTTTCTTTAAGACAGCTCAACCAGGTCAGCTCACAAGGTATAATGTTTTGACCGTGTCTCATCTATTTATTTTAGGATGCCTCCCCGTAGAGCCCCAAGAGTCATACACTCTTATTGCCCATCGAGCGACGAGGCCTCGGTGTAGGGCCCTCTTCCAGTTGAGGCACCAGCGGGGGAACCAGTAGTACCACTACCTGTTGGCCCACCGATGCCACCAGCCCCAACAGCAGATGATGCACGCCGCTTGAGCGCATTTCATGAGTTCCAGTGCCAGAGGCCACCCAGGTTTAGGAGAGAGACGAACCCACAGGCGGCTGAGGATTGGTTGGAGGGTGTGGTGAGAGTTTTCAGGCTGGTAGGGACACCATTAGACCTCATGGTGATTTTTGCTGTGAGTCTCCTTCAGGAAGGAGTAGAAAGATGGTGGAGTCTGATGCTCTAGGTTCACGACGAGGCGACACTACTATGGACAGACTTCGAGATCCTATTCCGGGAAGAGTTTGTACGAGCCACCCTTCATGCGGTGAAGATACAAGAGCTACTACATCTACAACAGGGTAGCATGATAGTGGTGCAGTAATCAGTGAGGTTCACCAACCTCTCGCGCTACTCCACTAATATGGTGCAGGACCGATTCTTCAGGGCTCAAACCTTCGAGAAGGGGCTCAGGTGAGATATCAGAGCCTCGATGATCTCTTTTATCATCCCGACGTAGGCGGGGGTGTATAGAGAGCCTTCATAGTGGAGAGTTTCCTTGTTGAGAAATCACCAGCAGTGAGACCCAATACTAGTCGACATGCAGCAGAGTCTTCTGCAGTTGGCAGTAGATAGATGACGCAAAGGTCCAAGAGGACCAGACCCACAGGTGGTCGACCGCATGACTCAGGATCGGTTGTGCGGGGTACACAGAGCCGAGACTTATATGCCCGGAGCAGACAATGCTACTCATGCGGTGAGCAGGGTCACATGGCATGTGACTGTCCGACCCGCCGTACAGACGATCAACAGTCAGTGAGGGACCTCCCAGGCAGATGCACAGATTCAATTGAGGTGGTCCACAGGGTGAAAGCATATGTGGTAGAGGATCTGGTCAAGAAGATGGCGGTGGAAGACGTCTTGAGGTGTTTCCACCACCATCACTAGGAAGTCCACCCTGACCGCAGGGAGCTGGTGGACATGGGAGAGCTCAGCTTCAGGCAGCTGAGGCATACAACCATGGCACTCCGAAGATGATTCGAGGTACGATCTGTGTCTACTCCACCTTAGATGTAGTTCTTATAGACCCAAGTGCTAGTCATTCTTTCATAGCCACTGCCCTTGTTCGGAGCATGGAGATTCCAACGGAGCTGTTGGCTTGATCCTTACGTCTAGAGACTCATACAGGATCGGAATCGATGATGATGCACTGGTTCCAGCATTGTGAGCTTACTCTAGGAGTTGAGAGCTTCGGTTGGGATCTCCTCATAGGGAGTCAAGGACTTACAATGTCATATTGTGTATGGACTAGTTATCTACAGTCCATGATCAGATTGACTGTATTTGGCACCATGTGCGGTGTGTCCGCATGAATGGGACCAGGTTCACCTTCACCAGTGAGAATGGAACCTTTGCAGCAAAAGATAGACTTACTCGGAGGAGGGTGAAACCGATCACTAATCAGTTGGCCTGCCTTACCCTCGGAGCAGTTGATGTGGAGAGTCTGACTTATCCTGTTGTGGTGGACCAGTACGCGGATGTTTTCCCTAACGATATTCCAGGAATACCTTCTCGCAGAGAGGTGGAATTCTATATTGACATGTACCCTGGGATGGAACCGATATCTAATTTAGTATATCAGATGGCTCCCACCGAGATTCGTGAGCTGTGGGTACAGTTGGAGGACTTGTAGGGGAATGGATTCATCCGACCTAGTGTTTCTCCCTGGGCATCCCCAATTCTGTTCTCCAAGAAGGCGGACGGGAGCATGAGGGTCTGTGTCGACTATCGTCGCCTAAACTAGGAGATCTTGAAGAACAAGTACCCAATTCCAAGTACTGACGACCTCTTTGATCAGCTCAGGGGAGCACGATGGTTCTCGAAGATAGAACTCAGATCAGGCTATCACCAGCTCAAAGTTCAAGACGAGGATTTGTAGAAGACAACCTTCAGGTTCCGGTACGACCATTATGAGTTCTTGGTTACGCCCTTTGGTGTAACCAATGATCCAGCAGTGTTCATGTGCCTCATGAACAGGATATTCTAGCCATACCTCGATCGCTTTTTCATAGTCTTCATTGACGACATTTGGATCTACTAAACTACTGAGGAGGAGAATGCCTACCATTTGCAGGTGGTACTGGAGAAACTCTGAGAGAACCAGCTTTATGGTAAGCTCTCGAAGTGCCAGTTTTGGATTCGAGAGGTTCAATTCTTAGGAAACGTCATCTTAGAGGCTGGAGTTGCATTAGATCAAGTGAAGATTGAGGCGGTACTAGCTTGGGATCCACCCAGGAGTGTGACGGAGGTACCGAGTTTCATGGGCTTGTCTGGATACTATCGAAGATTCGTCCCATACTTCTCCAGAGTTGCAGCACAACTATCATACTTGACGAAGAAGGGGAAACCCTTCGTGTGGTCTGAGATATTCCAACAGAGCTTTCCGATGCTGAGGTAGAGGCTGACTAGTGCCCCCATCTTGAGGCTTCCAGAGGAGGGCGTAGGGTACGTAGTTTACTGTGATGAATCAGGGACCAGACATGTGTGTGTACTAATGTAGGAGGGAGCAGTGATCACATATGGTTCTCAGTAGTTGAGACATCACGAGAAAAACTACGCTACCCATGACCTGGAGTTAGCAGCAGTGGTCTTCACCTTGAAGATGTGGCATCACTATCTTATGGGCGAATGTTTTACCGTGTACTCTGATCACAAGAGTCTTGGGTATATCTTCTTTCCGAAGGACCTGAACATGAGATAGCAGTGATGGATTAAATTCCTACAAGACTATGACTTCGAGATAGTCTATACTACTAAGAAGGGGAACATTGTTGTGGATGCTCTCAGTAGGAGATCAGGCATTCAGCTGCTAGGAGAGGTGACAGATCAGCTGGCTGCCTTACAGATATCCTCTGTGGATAGGAATGGAGCAGCCTATCTACAATCCCTCATAGTCACTCCTACACTTCTACAGTGAGTCAGGGTGGAGCATCGTCGGGATGCTGACTGCGAGACATGACATGCTCAGATATCCATAGGGCATGCTCCTGATGAATTTTCTGAATGTGGGGAGCACATTATCCTTTTACGAGGACGTATTATGGTACCAGTAGCACTTCAAGAGGAAATTTTGAGGGAGTTCCACACTTCCCCTATAGAGGTACATCCAGGAGTTTTGAAGATGTACCAGGACCTTCGACGATAGCACTGCAGTCCAGGTATGAAGAAGGCAGTAGTAGATATTGTCACACGATGCCTCACTTGTCAGCTAGTGAAGGCAGAACACTAGGTACCAGCAAGCTTGGTTCAGTCCTTAGAGGTCCCAGAGTGGAAGTGGGATGGGATATCCATGGACTTCATGATGGGTCTTCCATGTACATCCATGATTCATGATTCGATAGGGGTGATCGTTGATCGACTCACCAAGTTGTACCACTTCCTACCAATCAAAGAGAAGGGCTCAATATTGAGCTTGGGATGCCTCTATATGCAGGAGATTGTGTGATTTCATGGATTACCTTCTTCTATTTTCTCCGACCATGACACACAGTTTACATCCCGAAAATGTAACGGGCTGCAGGAAGCTTTCAGGACACGGCTTCTCTTGAGCACCGCCTTCCATCCTCATATGGATGGTCAGACTGAGCGGACCATCCAGACCCTCGAGGACATGCTCCATGAAAGTGTTCTCGACTTCGGTCATAGCTGGGAGGATCACTTACCTTTGGTGGAGTTTTCCTAAAACAACAACGATCACTCCACCATAGAGATGACACCTTTGAGGCCTTGTACGGGCGACCTTTCAGATCAACCTTGTGCTGGACTGACCCTCGGGAGACAGCACTAGTGGGACCAGAGATGGTATGGGCTACCACGGAGAAGGTGCAGATCATCCAGGAGTGGATGAAGACCGCACAGAGCAGACAGAAGTCGTATGCTGACAGGAGACGGAGACCTCTAGATTTTGGGGATGGTGACCACGTCTTTCTATGGGTCTCATCTCGATGAGTTCTACAGAGGTTTGGCCAAGCCGGCAAGTTGTCTCCATGATTCATCAGACCTTAACCGGTCCTTAGTAGAGTAGGCGAGGTGGCTTACCGCCTAGATCTTCCACATCAGTCACATCGGGTACACGATGTCTTCCATGTATCTCAACTGAGGAGGTACGTGCATGGCCCTTACCACATCATCGACCATTGGGATCTAGACATCGAAGATGTGATGACTTTCGCGGAGGTTCCAGTGGAGATTGAGGATCGACAAGAGCGGGTCCTATGCGGATGGTCGATACGTCTGGTGCGCGTTTGTTGGTAGGATGAGAACCTCTAGTAGAGCACATGGGAGCAGGAGGCTCAGATGCGTGCTCAGTATCATCATTTGTTCTCTTAGTGTGAGTTGTAAATTACGGGGATGTGAAGCCCTGCAGAGGGGAGAATGTACAGACCCAAAATTTCCATGGAATTTTTTTTCTTAAATACATGGGAATTTTACGAGTCCACTGTTTCTGACGGCACTTGATTCTGAGGCCTGGTGTGCCTGAAATCAATTTCTGAAGTTTTGTTCAGGTACGTTCAGTAAACGTATGAGTGAGATTTTATATCTTTTGAACCGGTTCTCGGAATTGAAATCTGAGGGCACTGTTGAACTCACAGCGTCGGTGATTTCTTAGTGAGACGTTCACCACAGTTGCGTTCTAACGTGAATGGAAGTTAGTTTTTGGGGGTTTAAAATAAAATTAAATACAAATAAGGTGTGCTTATTTTTATTTGTTGGTGGTTAGAACATCCAAGTGGAGGTTAGAGGTGGGACCCACCCGCACATAACCTCCCTTGGGAGAATATTAATTTGTGGGTCCCACCCAATGTTTAACACCTCTTGTAATCAAAGAGGTGGGGCCCACATGGGCCTTAACCCCTTGAACTCCCCATAAATGGGGGATCACTTGAACTTACCCATAATGGTACCAATTCACCCAAAAATTAATTAATGGATTCAATTAATTATTTTTTTCCAAATATTTTGAATTCTTTCCAACCATTAAAATAATAGTGAGTCTATTATTTTTGATGTTGGCATAATATTTTTGTGGAGCTTGAGAGAGGGCATGAAGACATCTTGGAAAACTTCATCCTTCCAACGAAGAACCACCGAAGAATGACGAACTTCTCCTTCGATCTTTGACCGAGTCAGAAGAGAAGGAGGCGACCGCGAAGAACGCCGACAAAGCTTCTTCCTCGGTCTCTTACCCCGGATGCTTCTCGGCATCATCAGAATGACGTCCGCCTTACCGTGTCTCCGTCAATGATCATCAAACTTGAGGTAGGGCGATTTTGAGTTATTTTATATATGATTTTTAAACTCCATTCTTCGTCTTTAAAAATTTATGGATTATGAAATGCCAAATGTTATCACCATGACGAGGAGGGCTCAGACTGCATGAACACGGCCTAACCCTCCCCCATTGGTTGTTCTTATTTGTTGACAGTGGAGCTGACCGTGACAAAACCGGTGGCGCAAGGTCGCCAAGTTTCCAAAAGGGTGCGACACCGTCGTGCCATGTGGAAGGAGAGTCGCGGCCATGCCAGACCGTGGTGGGGGAGATGCGGCATCATCGCGCCGCGTGGTGAAGCTGGATTGCAGCGTCATCACGCCACGGTGGAGGAGCCGAGGAGGCCAGCCGAGCCGGCCGCACAGAGTAGCTGAAGGCCGCGGCTTAGCTGGGCCACGACGGTGGTGGCGCAACACCATTGCACCACGCGGAGGGCAGTAGAACCGCGACGTCGTCTCACCGTGGCGGAGCTGCAAGGGCGGCCGACCTGGAGGAGCAGGACCCCGTCAGGTCCCGCGTGTGCTGGACCAGCGCCACCTGGCACCGGTTGGAGCACCACCCGATTTTCTGAGTCATTCAGGAGCAAGGGGCATGCGCTTCCCCCTAGCCATGGCTTAAGCGGACTCCCACCGGGCCGCCGGGTCGCCAGGCCGACTGAGGCGTTAGGCCGAACGAGTCGCCTAGCCAACCGGGCCGCCAGGACAACCGGGATGTCGGGCCACATTCGGGACGAGTCGAACCCACGGATCAGGTCGGACCTCGGCGCGGACCAGGTCGGGCCGGGTCGGTCCGACTGGGTCGGCCCGGTCCCAGACTCGTTTGACCAGTTTACACATATTGGCCCCTATATTGGGTTACCAGTGTCCGATTGACGAACTGCCTATGGCGATGGGATGCTTGGAGAGAGACGGTTCTTTTGGAATACCCCACTTGAGGTTTGGATATAGTTGGAGTATGTCTAGGTTTGTTTTAACCTAAAAACAAATCGGGCCCCTAGAACGGAAATGCCAATAAGTCACAGACCGGGCATCCGATTGACGCACCGTCTGTCGTGTTTGGACCCTTACGACATGGCTGTCCTTTGGGTTACTCCTTTGAGGAGTTTAGTGGCGGTCGAGGTATGAACGAAATCTCGAGGGCAGATTCTATTGAACTCGATCGCACCGGGTGCGAGGAATCCAATGGCTGTTAGTGAGGCAGAGGTTGGAGACAGATCATACGGAGGCCAGCGCTCAGTGATCCTGTGTGGGTTAGCGCATACCGACCCTATGTGGGTCAGATCCTGTGTGGGTCAATGCTCAGTGATCCTATGTGGGTCAGCGCATTCCGATACTATATGGGTCATATTCTATGTGGGTCATTGCGGGGGTTAGTACCTATTGATCCTATGTGGGTCAGACTCTGTATGGTCAGAAGCAATGTCTGTTGACATAATAAGATGATCTAGCTTCGTGAATAATCATTTGTACTTCTATACTTCACTTAAATCCTAGTTTGAACTGATTAAATTAATTTCTTGTTTTCCTAATGATTGAGATGGTTTAGAAAATAACATAGGTATATGTATGGTCATATACCTAAGTAAGGGTTATCCATTGACTCCGTACTTTTTGGTTATCCTTGTTGGATTTTGTGATACTTTGCGGGTCTCGGGGTCCCTACTTAGTATCGTTATACTCACCCTTGCACGGGCTATGCCCGCACCTCGTTGTATTGGTTGCAGATGACGGACTACGCTGATCAGAGTAGAGAGCAGCACAACTTGACGGTACCCAGAGGTGGACCACTCGGCGAGATGTACACGGAGCGGACGGACGTACATGGGGTGCTGAGGAGGCCATCTATACCCACTCTTTAGGTGGGAATTCCGGTGGATGACCTAGTAGCTGCTTTACTACCTTTCTTAAGTTTTACAATCATTTTAGTTGTATAGTACTTTACTGTTGTGCATGTATTTCTAGCCCCTTTACTTTCAACACACTCTTTTGTATACAGTTTTACTTATCCTTTTACTTCCAGTTGTGTACTTTGTTTCTTTGTTTATTGTTATAATGGAAATTCTTTCCCAGTTAGGGTTTTTCACCTTTGGTGCTAGTCATCAGACCCTGGACTATAGAATGCGGGCTTGGGGTAGTAACGATATGGGCCCTGGGGGACGGGTCGTGACAAATTGGTATCTGAGGAGTCGGTTCTACCATAGAACTTAGGACTCTGATCTTTGTTTTCTATGAAGCAATAGTGTTGAGGGTACTGAGTGTGGTTTTCAGTATAGGGAGTCCAGTTTTGGTACGGTGGCCAACGTATCCATACACCAGGACCCTAACTACTGATTTCTGACATAGTGCAGGAAAACACTGATTGCGTGCGTGTCTTCAAATGTTTTTCTTTAAATCGATCAACCAGGTCATCTAACTAGGTATAATCTTTTGACTGTGTTGCATCTGTTTCTTTCATGATGCCTCGCCAAATATCCCCAAGAGTCATACGCTTTGACAGCCCACTGAGCGACAAGGCCTCGACGTAGGGCCCTCTTTTAGTTGAGGCAACAGCGGGTGCACCAGCGGTATCACTTCCGGTTGGTCCACCGATGCCACCATCCCCAGCACCAGATGATGCACGTCGCTTGAGTGTGCTACATTAGTTCCAGCGCCAGAGGCCACCCAGGTTTGGGGAGAGATGGACCCACAGGTGGCTGAGGATTGGATGGAGGTTGTGGTGAGAGTTTTTAGGCTCGTAGGGACACCAGCAGATCTCATGGTGATTCTTACTGCGAGTCTCCTTCAGGAAGTAGCAGGAAGATGGTGGATCATGATGCTCCAGGTTCACGAAGAAGAGACACTACCATGGAAAGACTTCGACAGCTTGTTCTGGGCGGAGTTTGTACCAGCCACCCTTCGTGCGGTGCAGATACAAGAGCTACTTTATCTACAGTAGGGTAGCATGATAGTGGCGCAATACTCAACGAGGTTCACCGACCACTCGCACTACTCCACTTATATGGTGCGGGACCCATTATTCAAGGACCGGACCTTCTACCAGGGGCTCATGAGAAATATTAGAGCCTTGATGATCTCCCTTAACATCCCGACATAGGTGGGGGTGTTATAGAGAGACCTCCTAGTTGAGAGTTTCCTTGCTGAGCAGTCACCAGTAGAGAGACCCACTACTAGTCGACATGTAGCGGAGTCTTATGCAGCTGGAAGTAGAAAGATGATATAGAGGTCCAAGAGGACCAGACCCATAGGTGGTCGACCGCATGACTCAAGATCAGTTGTGCGGGGCTCATAGAGAAGAGACTTATATTCCAGGAGCAGACAGTGCTACTCATGCGGTGGGTAGAGTCACATGGCACGTGACTGTCCAACCTACCATACAAAAAATCAGTAGTTAGTTGAGGGACCTACTAGGAAGAGGTAGTGATTCGATCGAGGCGGTCCGCTGGGTGAAAGAGAGTGTGGCAAAGGAGCTGGTCGAGCAGCTGGTGGTGGACGACGTTTCGAGGTGTTGCCACAACCACCACCTGGAGGTCCACCCCGACCACAGGAAGTAGGTGGACAGGGGAGAGCTCAGCTTTAGGCAGCTGAGGCATACGACCATGGCGCTCCGGAGATGATTCGAGGTATGATCTGTGTCTACTCCACCTTAGCTGCAGTTCTTATAGACACAGGTTCCAGTCATTATTTCATAGCCACTTCCCTCGTTTGGAGCTTAGAGATTCTGACGGAGCCGTTGGCTCGATCCTTACGTCTAGAGACTCCTACGGGAGCTGACTCGACGATTACGCACTGGTGCCGGCAGTGTGAGCTTGCTCTAGGAGGCGAGAGCTTCAGCTAGGATCTCCTCGTAGCGGCGTCGAGGCCTTACAACTTCATCTCAGGTATGGACTGTTTATCTACATTCCATGCATAGATTGACTGTACTAGGCGCAAAGTGTGGTGTGTCCGCACGAATAGGACCAAGTTCAACTTCACTGGAAAGAAGGGAACCTTTGTATCACAGGACAGACTTAATTGGATGAGGGTGTATCCAATCACTCATCAGTTGTCCTACCTTACCCACGGAGTAATTGATGTGGAGAGTCAGACTTATCCTGTAGTGGTGGACCAGTACGCTAATGATGTTCCAACACTAACTCCTCGTAGAGAGGTGGACTTCTACACTGACCTATACCCCAGGACGACACAGATATTTACTCCAGCATATTGGATGGCTCTTGCCGAGCATCGTGAGCTACGGGTATAGTTGGAGGACTTACAGGGGAAGGGATTCATCCGGCCTGATGTTTCTCCCTGGGCATCCCCGATTCTGTTCACCAAGAAGGCAAACAATATCTTGAGGCTCTGTGTCAACTATCGTCACCTGAACCAGGTGACCGGGAAGAACATGTACTCACTTCTGAGGATTGATGACCTCTTTGATCATCTCAAGGGAGCGCGATGGTTCTCAAAGATAGACCTCAGATCAGGCTATCACCGGCTCAGAGTTCGAGACGAGGATGTAAAGAAGACAACCTTTAGGTGTCGGTACAACCTTTATGAGGTATTGGTTATGCCATTTAGAGTAACCAATTCTCCAGCAGTGTTCATGTGCCTCATGAACAGGTTCTTCCATCCATACAAAGATCGATTTGTTGTAGTCTTTATCGACGACATTCTGATCTACTTGACTACTGAGGAATAGCATGCCTACCATTTGCAGGAGGTACTGGACACACTCTGAGAGCACCAGCTCTATAGTAATCTCCCGAAGTGCCAATTTTTTATTTGAGAGGTTCACTTCTTGGGACACCTCATCTCGGAGGATGCAGTTGCAGTAGATCCAGCGAAGATTGTGTGGGTACTTGCTTGGGAGCCACCCAAAAGTGTGAGGGAGGTACGGAGTTTCTTGGGCTTGGCTGGGTAATATCGAAGATTCATCCCAGACTTCTCCAGAGTTGCAGCACCACTATCATCCTTAACGAAGAAGGGGAAACCCTTCGTGTGGTCAGAGATTTTCCAGCAGAGATTTAAGGAGCTAAGGCAAGGGCTGACTAGTTCCCCCATCTTGAGGCTTCCAGAGGAGGGCATAGGGTATGTAGTTTAATGCGATGCATCAGGGACTAGACATGGATGTGTCTTGATGCAGAAGCAAGCAATGATCACATATGGTTCTCGGCAGCTGAGACAACATGAGAAGAACTACACTACCCATGACCTGGAGTTAGAAGTAGTGGTCTTTTCCTAGAATATGTGGCAGAACTATCTTATGGGAGAATGTTTTACCGTGTACTCTAATCAAAAGAGTCTCAGGTATATCTTCTGAATGAAGGACTTGAACCCGAGACAGCGGGGAAGGCTTGAATTCTTACAGGACTATGACTTCGAGATAGTCTGTACTCCTGGGAAGGGAAACATTATTGCGGATGCTCTCAGTAGGAGATCATGCATTCAGCTGCTAGGAGAGGCGACAGAGCAGCTGGCTGCCTTAAAAATATCCTTTGTAGATAGGAATGGAGAAGCCTATCTACAGTCTCCCACAGTCACTCCTCTACTTCTATAGTGAGTCTAGGAGGAGCAACGTGGGGATGCTGACTGCGAGACACGACGAGCTCAGATATCCACAGGGGAGGCAATTGATGGATTTTCTAAAGGTGGGGAGCACGTTATCCGTTTCAGAGGATGTACTATGGTACCTATAGCACTTTAGGAGGAAGTGTTGAGGGAGTTCCACACTTCCCCTCTAGCGTTACATCTAGGAGTGGCGAAGAAATACTAGGACCTCCGATGATAGAAATGGTGTCTAGGTATGAAGAAGGCAGTTGCAGAGTTTGTCTCACGATGCCTCACTTGTCAGCAATTGAAGGCAGAGCACCAGGTACCAGCAGGCTTGGTTCAACCCTTAGAGGTCCCACAGTGGAAGTGGGATGGGATATCAATGGAGTTCGTGATGGGCTTTCCATGTACATCCAGGAGTCAGATTTGATATGGGTGATCGTTGACCGACTCACCAAGTCAGCCCACTTCCTATCGATCTGAGATCAGGGCTCAGTAGAGAGATTGAGATGCCTTTATGTGAAAGAGATTGTGCGGTTACATGGATTACCTTCTTCTATTGTCTCCAACCCGGATGGATGGTTTACATCCCAACAATGTAAGGGGTTGCAGGAAGCTTTCGGGACACAACTTCTCTTGAGCACCGCCATCCATCCTCGGACAGATGGTCAGACTGAGTGGACCATCCATACCCTCTAGGACATGCTCCGTACAAGTTTCCTCGACTTCGGTCGTAAATGGGAGGATCACTTACCTTTGGTGGAGTTTTCCTACAACAACAGCTATCACTCTACCATAGGGATTTCACCTTTTGAGGCCTTGTACGGGCGACCTTGAAAATCACCCTTGTGTTGGACTGAACCTGGGTAGACAACACTAGTGGGACCAGAGATGGTATGGGCTACCACGAAGAAGGTGGAGATCATCCAGGAGTGGATGAAGGCAGCACAGAGCTGACAGAAGTCATATGCTAATAGGAGACAGAGACCTCTAGATTTCAAGGATGGTGACCACATCTTTCTAAGGGTCTCACCTCGATGAGGTCTATGAAGATTTGGCCTGGGTGGCAAGTTTTCTCCGCGATTAATCGGACCTTTCTAGGTCCTCAGTAGAGTACGCGAGGTGGAATATCGCCTGGCTCTTCCACATCAGTTGCATCGGGTACACGACGTCTTCCACGTATCTCAGCTGAGGAGGTATGTGCACGACCCTTCCCATATCATCGACCATGGGGAGATGGACATCGATGATGGTGCGACTTTCACAGAGGTTCCAATGGAAATTGAGGATCGCCAGAATCGAGTCCTGTGTGGATGGTCGATACCTCTGTTGCACATTCATTGGTAGCATAGGAACCTCCAGGAGAGCACATGGGAGCGGGAGGCTCAGATGGGTGCTCAGTATCCCCATTTTTTCCCTTAGGGTGAGTTGTAGCTTACGAGGACATGACTCCCTAAGGTGGGGAGAATGTAAAGAACTGGAATTTCTATGGAATTGTTTTTCATAAATACATGGGAATTTTACGAGTCCGTAGATTCTGAAGGCGCTTGATTCCGAGTCCTGGTGTGCCTGGAATCAATTTCTGAAGTTTTGTTCGAGTACGTTCAGTAAACGTACGAGCGGGATTTTATATCTTTTGAACCGGTGCTCAGAATTGAAATATGAGGGCACCGTTAAACTCGTATCGTCAGTGATTAATTAGTGATATGTTCACCGCAGTTGCGTTCTAACATGAATGGAAGTTTTTTTGGGGGTTTTTAAATAAAATTTAATAAAAATAAGGTGTGCTTATTTTTATTTGTTGGTGGTTGAAACCACCAAGTGGAGGTTAGAGGTGGGACCCACATGCACATAACCTCCCTTGGGAGGAAATTATTTGACGGTTCCCACCTGATGTTTAACACCTCTTGTAATCAAAGCGGTGGGTCCCACACGAGATTTAACCCCTTGAACTCCCCATAAATGCGGGAACTCTTGAACTTCCCCATAATGTTTCCAATTCACACAAAAATTAATTAATGGATTCAATTAATTAATTTTTTTGAAATCTTTTGAATTCTTTCCAAATATTAAAATAATAATGAGTCTATTATTTTTTGTGTTGGCATAATCTTTTGGTGAAGGTTGAGACAGGGCTTGGAGAAACCTTGGAGAACTTCATCCTTCCAATAAAGAACCACCGAAGAATGACAAACTTTTCCTTTGATCTTCGATCGAATCAAAAGAGAAGGAGCCGACCACGAAGAATTAAAACAATGCTTCAACCTCGGTCTCTTACCCCGGACGCTTCTCGACATACACAGAACTACGTTCTCCTTACCGCGACTCCGTCAACGATCACCAAACTCGAGGTATGAGGATTTTGAGTTATTTTATATATGAGTTTTAACCTCCGTTTTTCTTCGTTAAAAATTTATGCATAATAAAATGGAAAACTTTATCACCATGACAAGGAGGGATTAGGCCGCACAAACGTGGCCCGACCCTCCCCCTTTGGTTGTTCTTATTTGTTGACAGTGGAGCGGACCGCAATGAAACCGGTGGCGAGAGGCCACTGGGTCGCCAAGAGGGCGCATCACCGTCATGCCATGCGGAAGAAGAGCTGCGACCATATCGGGTGTGGTGGAGGAGGTGTTGTGACATCGTGCCACGTAGTGAAGCTGGACCGCGACGCCATTGCTTCGTGGCAGAGGAGCCGAGGCGGCCGGCCGGGCCAGCTATGCGGAGGAGCTGAAGGTCGTGGCCAGGACGAGCTGCAGTGGTGGTGGCGCGACGCCGTCACGCCGTGCAGAGGGAAACAGAACCGCGACACCGGTGCACCGCGGTGGAGGTGCAGTGGCAGCCAGCCGGGCCGACCGCCGTGGAGCCAGAGCGGCTGGCCACTCAGCAAGCTGGGAGGAGCGGAATCCAGTCAGGTCCCACGTGTGCTAGACCGGTGCCACCTTGTGCCAGTTGGAGCACCACCTGAATGGCAGAGCCGTTCGAGCGCCAGGGGGCGCGTTCTACCCCCTTGTCGCGGCACAGGCGGACCGCCGTCACGCCGCCGGGTCGCCGGGCCGACCGTGCCACCGGGCATACCGGGCCGCCCACTCGGGTCGGGCCGACCACTTGGGTCCGGCCGCCCACTCGGATCGGGCCGCCCACTCGGGTCGGGCCGACCACTTGAGTCGGGCCACCCTCTCGAACCGGGTCGGACCCACAGATCGGGTTGGACCCCGGCTCTGACCGGGTCGGGCCTGGTCGATCCGACAGGGTCGGACCGGACTCGGACCCGTTTGACCAGTTTACACCTTTTCGCCCCTATCTTGGGCTTCGTGTGTCCGATTGATGAACCGCCTACGACGATGGAAGGATTGGAGCGAGACAGTTCTTTTTCCATACCCCACTTGAGGTTTGGACATAGTTGGAGTATGGACAGGTTGTTTTGAACCTAAAAACCAACCGGGCCCCTGGAATGGAAATGCCAATAACTCACAGAACGGGCGTCTGATTGATGCACCGTCAGGTGCGTTGGGACCCTTACGACATGGACGTCCTTTGGGATACTCCTTTGTGGAGTTTAGTGGTGGTTGAGGTATGAATGAAATCTCAAGGACAGATTCTAAGGAACATGAGCGCACCAGGTGTGAGGAATCCAGTGGTTGTTGGTGAGGTGGATGTTGGATACAAATCATACGGAGGTCCGCACTCAACGATCATGTGTGGGTCAGCACATACCGATCATGTGTGGGTCAGATCCTATGTGGGTCAGCGCTCAGTGATCCTATGTGGTTCAGTGCATTCCAATCCTTTGTGGGTCAAATCCCGTGTGGGTCATTGTGGGGGTTTTTATCTATCGATCCTGTGTGGGTCAGACTCCGTATGGTCCGAAGCAGTGCCTCTTGACAGAATAAGATGATCTAGCTTTACGAATAATAATTTGTACTTTTATACTTCACTGAAATCCTGGTTTGAGCTGAGTAAATGTCTTTCGTATTTTCCTCATGATTGATATGTGTTACTAAATAACTTAGGTATATGGAAGGGCATATACCTAATTAAGGGTTATTCATTGACTATGTACTTTTTGGTTATCCTTGTTGGATTTTGTGAGACCTTGAGGGTCTCGGGGTCCCTACTGAGTATTGTTATACTCACCCCTACATGGGCTATGTCCGCACCTCGTTGTGTTGGTTGCAGACAACAGACATCATTGATTGGAGCAGAGAGCAGTAGAACTGGACGGTACGTGGAGGTGGACCACTCAACGAGACGTACATGGAGTGGACGGACGTACATGGGGTACTGAGGAGTCCATCTGTACCCACCCTTCAGGTTGGAATGTTGGAGGACGACCCAGTAGCTGCTTTACTACCTTTCTTCAGTTGTACTAGCATTTTAGTTGTATAGTACTTTACTGTGGGGCTTGTATTTCCGGCCCCTTTACTTTTAACACACTCTTTTGTATACACTTTTAGTTAACGTTTTACTTCCAGTTGCGTACTCTATTGTATTTGTTTACTATTATAAAGGCAATGCCTTCCCAGTTATGGATTTTTTCCTTTGGTGGTAGTCTCCATCCCCTAGCCTATGGAAGGCGAGCTTGGGGTATTCACGATACGGCCCCCAGGGGAATGGTTGTGACATAAGGTGAGAGTTGTGGTTTTTTAAGAGCATCTGAAGAATGAAAATGACATAAAATGTTTCTTGATGATATATCGATTTTATATGTGATTCATAAAAAATTATCATTATTATAAATACCTTTTGTTGAATTGAATAATAAGGTTCTAATGATCGAATGCAGAGATACCTATGGAATAAACATTGAGGAGATGAAAAGGAGATAGACATCAATGCCAGTTCTCATTCTTCCAGAGATGGTTCAGAGCTATATTATGTATTATGATGCATCAGGTATCGGGGTAGGTGCATTCTTGATGCAAGGAGAGTGAGTCATATAATGCGTGTCTTGGTAGTTGATGCCACATGAAAGGAATTACCAAAAACATGATCTAGAGTACGATATAGTTGTTCATTAATTGTATAGTTTGATTCATTATTTACATGGAGAGTGTTATTTTTTGTACACAAACTAAAAAATCATCATGTATATATTTAAATAGTGTGATATTAATATGCTCTAGTTAAGGTGGGTTGATTACCTATAGTCTTTTGGAAATGAGCATACTTATATCCCTAAAATGGAAATGCAGTCACCGATGCACAGAACATGAGTACTCAGATAATGAAAGTTCAAGAGTCCAGAATCAAGTGGATGTTTATGGATTTATTTTCTGAGATGCACTTAGAGGTACAAGATAAACAAGGGTATATGTTAATTCATCTTAAATAGTTAATTCTACAATTTTGTATAGAGTGAGGATGAAACAGTTATCTGATGATGAGGTCCTATCCGTACGGGAGAGTGCGGTGGGGGAGGACTCACCTCCTGGTTGTACTATAGGCGATGATCGGATTCTATGTACACAATGTCATGTATAGGTTCCAGCAGACATACCTAAGGAGAAGATGATGTATTTTCATGCCTCGGTTTAGGGAAGTGCATCCCAGTGTTACTAATATGAATTTTTATTTTCATCTTTATTATTGGTTTTTAGGGAAGAAACGCATGGTAATTAGTTTTTTTAACAAGGTGTTACACCTATCAGATGGTGATGAAGGACCATTGATGAGCATCCCTACTTTTACCTTAATTACCCATTCCCATGTGGAAATGGGAGCATGTACTGAGGGATTTTGTGACCATATTTCAACGGTCTCTTCATGGTATAAATGCAGTACAAGTTGTTGTGTAAAGGATCACAAATATTGATCATTTTCTTCAAATTAGTGATACCTTCTCATTGGATAATCTTGGGATGTTGTATATCCATAAAATATTATGACATAAATGGGTCCTCAAACCTTTATATCGGATAGGGATACCTAGTATATATCTTGTTCATATTAGATTTTGTGGAGGGCTATGGGTATGTTGATAGTTCTAAGAAAATTATACAACACTAAAACTTGTGGCTAGCCAAAGTGAAAATTTTATGTTCTTGGGGACAAGGTGAGAGCATGTGCCCTGGATTTAGGGGGATCTTGGGAGATGTAAATACCAATAGTTGAGTTTCCCTACAATAATAGTTTTGAAGAGGTTACACAGGTGAAACCCTATGAGGATTTGTATTGTAGTCCATGATGATCACCTGAATGCTGGTTAGAGCTAGGTGAGGTAGTGTTTTTGAAATATCCCCTTGCTCAAGAGATTTTAATGTAAGTTCGAATGATCAGAATTTTGATTGATACTACATAGTATCGATAGAAATCTTACACCGATTGTCTTTAATGAACAATAGAATTCAATGACAGGGATCAAGCATTTTTTACATATACCACTGAGGGTGGGACACTGAAAGATTAAGAAACAGTGTAATCATTCAACATAATATGTTTGTCCATTTGAGATTCTAATGAGATTTTGGTTATTGAACTATTGGTCACAATTACCTCAGAGGTACCAAGACATGCACGACATCTTCCATGTATCTCTGCTACACTGTTATCACTCAGACTTGTCTCACACAATACATCTAGATGAGGTGAAGTAAAAATTAGATAAAAACATTTATAAGAATCAAATAAACATTACTAACAAGAGAATAAAGGTTCTATAAGGCTAGTCAATTCCTCTAGTATGGGTTCTATGGAAACATGGTTGTTTCTAGGACAATATATGGGGGCAGGTGGCCAATATACATGCTTTGATGCCAGAGTTATTGTCAACTAATTATTGACCACCCTTTGAAGGGTAAAATATGGTTTAATTACATTAAGAGGATAATATTGTATGATCATTAGTTTTCTTATTGTGTAATAATATGGTTTTTTATTTAAATCCTCGGTTTTGACCTATTGTAAGTGAATTTTGAGATCCTTTTAGGTTTAGGGGGTGTATGAATCTTGTTCTAGGCATAGAGAATGGGTTTTTGGAAAAGGAAGTTGGGATACATGGTTAGTAGAAATTATGTGACCTAGATCATGTAGTTTTAGGAAAGCGTGCAAAGACTTTTACAAGGTCACAGGAGGCCACACAGTTTGAGATACCATGCATCTATGGGTGCACACCCACATAAGTACCTTTTCTATTTTTAGAAGAGGCATGCATAAAGTTTTGAGTATGATTTCCCAAACCATCCACATGATCTATGTGGGGTCCCAAATGAGATATATAATGGTGCATGGTTGAAGGACAATTAAGACCACTATGAATCCACAATGAGACCCATCTAATTGAGTAAAAATTTCAATTTCACCCTTAATATCTCTTATAACCTGATTATATTTCATTGTCTCTTTTATGGATAAACCATTGGAGTTGGGATCTCCCTTTGAATATCTCTTCATATAATTTTCTCCTAAATATCCATCCAAACTCAAATTCAAACATTGTCAGTTTCGTTTGATTTTCACCAGTGAGATCATCATTCATCTTATGATGTTTGTCGTTTTTATTCATAACAACTTAGTTATTTAGGTTCAATATAATATTCCCTATTTTTATGTTCTTCATTAGTTATTTGTTTTTCTATCTATATGGAGTAAATCAGATATCGATATGTGATGAGTTCTCTACCAAGAACCTAATTTAGGGGGTCTATACCATTCTCTCATGGTTTAGTGTTTCAAAGATATAATTTCCATTGTGCAACAGGTTTTAATTTTACACATTTTCCCTCAAATTAATTTAATAGTTTGATTAAGTTAATTGGAACCTATTCGGATGGCCCTTGAGTTCCCTTTTATGGTTGTAGGTCATTTTTCCTCCACCATGTCCATCCACATGGTATACCATTTCATTTTACCTATGTTGTACCACCCCATTGTGTGTATGTTAGATCTACAATAATTTGGTATCATATTAAATTGAATTAATTGAACTTAATTTTTATGAGATGGTTATACCTCCTTCCCCAAGTGATGATATAATGAAGATTTATTGAACTGTTATATTTGAAATTGTGGAAATCAGTTTATGAACTCAAGTAGTGGTATTATTATGAAATGATCAGTCAATGAGACGGTTCAATTATGGTAGTGGATTCCTTGGTTGGTATATCTTAGATCTTGATTCCATAAGATACTATGGATTTTTTTTACTCCATGGGTTTTTATTACATTTGTGGTTGACTTCGACCTGTTTCCTTCTTGGTTCATGATTTCCTAGGATTGGTTTGTCCTTACTACCCCTTGGATCTTGGTTTCTTTGGATCCTATTGAACTACTTCTATTGACATGCTCGATGGACCCCACCCAATTCCTTTTACTGTTTCCATTGAGATTATCTCAGGAATCAATGTGGATGCCTCGGTCATCTGTATCGTGAAGCCATCCCTTCATGGTATGACACTTTTGATCATAAGGAATGGAAGTGATGATAATATATACTAGTTATGCATTGGGTTCATGATAGTTTGGTACACTAGTTTATATGGTGTGGTTTTCATATCTATTTACACAATATTACATGGCTATCCCATTGCGGGTTTTTGATATTCTTTAATGATATCGCTAGTATGGGTTTCTGTTTACACTTGTTTATTCATGAATTAGAGTAGTCATTGTTTAATGTATATTGATTGTTGTTTATAGAGAGACATGGTAGGTAGATTGTACCACATGAATTTCTTCACTTTACATTCAGTATTGATATTCCTTTGTTATATATTGCATACAACTCGTATTCTTATACACTATCTGGATATGTTATATACATTGTTGTTGGTGGTCTATTGAGTGTCATCTTACACCCTATTTAGGTCTTCATTGGTTACCTAGATAGACTTTATGGATGTATGTAGGGACCAGGGTAAACAACCATTGTACGATTCTTGAGTTAAAAATTGTTTAGGAATATTGGAGAATATGACCACGATATACTCGTGATGCTAGACAGGATAATTATTTTGGCCTTTTTGGTATTTTGGTACATTTATTGTACTAATTATTGTATACGTGTTTTAGATATTTGAATATACCTTAAATGAAACATCATTTTGTGTATGAAATTACTTTTGGAATTGCCAATATATTTCTGTTTTGGTTGATTATCTTTATTTTAGTTGATTTATGACTTTTTCTGTTAATCTATATGTTTAATCTTGTTTTTCTACACTCTGACATGATGGAATAGTATCCCTTAAAAATACCTAGTCCCTTGTTGTTAGTTGGTATCCCATTCCATTCATGGATGCATTCTTGAGAACAAGTGACCCACCAGCTCAAGGCACCATTTAGTGGCATTCAGATCAGGACATGAAAAATTCATATTTGAGGAATTTTATTTCATGATTTAATATATTAAGACAATATATAGTGTATTTGGAAGTTATTATAATTTATTATTGAGCTATACCTGGGATTATCTAACCCACATACAGAAAAAACATAAATTTCTTAGATAAGAAATTGTTCTCTTTTGGATTTTGACAATTTCAATTGATCTGATTCAATGGTTGGGTGATGAAGTTGAGTTATTCTATTCCTATTCGAATGATTTTGATTATAAATTAGTTATTGTTTGAATATGTGAGGATATATATGCCATAAATCACTTTAAGATCCTTCTATAACCCACATTTCCCACATTAAGCCATTCCATATAAGATGCATTGCTAGACTTCATGACTTTGATCTATGTGCCTGAAGTGACATGTCTCTGATTTGATAGATGGTTTTCATAGGTAATTGAGAAACATGGTTAGTACATAGGGTAAGGTCCATTACCAATATAAGTATTTCCTTATTACAATACACAATTAACCATAATAATTCAACTATGGAATGTTGATTCATGGTTCATTGGTTGTGTGGAATTTAACTTTGTATGTTATTTAATATGTGGATTCCATATTTCGATTCATGAGGTGTATGAGACCTTATGAAACAGAAGTGGTGACCCATTTAGTTCAATGATTTAAAGAGAAGTGTGATGTAAATGTGAATTTAAATATAAACAGATTTCAAAAAAAAAAGGAACTATACCTTTAGCAGGATTTTGTAATTGAATGTAGGTAGAGTTTTGTGGCTTGTTTTTAGGAAGTCTATGACACTTTTTCTATGCTTTTAGCTTTGGAATTTCACTATCAATATTTTTTGTGGCATTTGTTTGGCATTATTGTGATATTTGGCCACAATGAACACTATAATTACACTAGGAGAGTGAAAAAATTCATACTCCAAAGGTGGTGGGACATGGGATATCAGTACAACCTCCTATAGTTCCACCTAAGGCACTGAAAATTTTACCAAAAATAGTTGTTAGGCATAGTTCTGTTAATGTTTTATGTAATTCATGAAGTCTGTTCAGGGAGCAACCAAACCTTCCTCATCTATTGAAATGATGACATATGTGTTCTAGTAGTATCATACTCTAATATTTTCAATGGATGAAGGTCCATGGGATTTTGAGCTATGGATTGAGAATTTTTTTGATCTTCCAGAGTTTAGAGACTCCTCTTAAGAGGTGAGTGATGCTCACGAATTACATTTTTCTGGAAGTAGAAATGTGATAGTGGTATTTTTGGCTTTAGGATAATGGGTTTTGAGATATGGTTTGGTGGGATTTCAAATCCATGTTTAATGACTATGATTTCCATGAGACACTAAGAGAATGAGCTAGTTATATTATATGTATATAAAGGGGTGCGATGAGAATTATAGAATATTCAGCATGTATACTAATGATGTAGTGCTTTCAGATGATATATCTTGATGATGAGGCATTTAAGGACAGATGGTTCAAGGAAATAATCAGGAAAAAAATTGATCATGGGTCAACATTTTTTGGTTGAATATTGTTACTAAGATATAGAATAAATCACTTATTACTGAATGGAAGTTGAGAGAAGCCTGGGGCACAAAGTTGGGGATTATAATATCTCAACCCAATGGTTCATTGCCCAGTGTTAGGTATTATCGTATTGATGTTTCTTATAAGGGGAGAACTATAATGGATGTTAGTACTAGTAAATATGTTTTGTATCATCAATGTGTCATAATAGGGAATATTAGGAATCAATGTGATCAAGACCAAGTCATGTTCCATGATTTTAGTAGGATGGTCTATTTAAAGAAATTTTTAAGGGCCTTCCCTCCAAGAGTTATTGCTTGAGGATCATCTCTAAATCCATCTTCAAGTGAGAGATTCAAAACTATGAATTATGTTTCAAGCTAGGTCATTACTGGTTGTTCAGGATGAGATAGTGTTTGTGGATAAGGAACCCATGGACCAGTTTTACCTAGATTATATAATGGTGTTACTTCATGTAGTGATGTTTTCTCACCATGTCGTGGTTCAGGCTAGATATATTCTATACAGCCTACCCCAAAGGAGAAGATTATTGGGCCATATATGTTGGTAGGTATGATTTTTGTATCCCCTATCATAGTATTTACTCTTCTCAATAAAGGAACATCTCATATTTTCAAATCTGCACCTATTGTGAAGATCCTTGTGATTATTGTTCAAATTTATAATGGAATTATAAACATGGATAATTCATTTCAGATCAAAAAGAAGGGTGTAAACTAGTGTGATGAGTTCCCCTTGAGACATGTGGGTGTCAGTTTGTATGGGATCATTTAATCCTTGAGATGATAGGGCTCGAAATTATACATGGAATGGACTCACTTATTTCTTATCAATACCATGTGGATTGTTATCACTGGTGGGTGACATCACCATAGGGTAAAGGTTTTATTCACAAGGGTGAATGGGATGTCTGGGTGAGTTGATATGGACCATAGATTCATGGGATGTGAGGTATGCATCCCCGAAGGATTTCTTATATATAAATTAGAAGGGAATTCACCATGATGAATTTTTTCCAGTGGTTGATTTTTTCAGGGATGATTTCCCATATGACATTTTTGGTTTATCTCCTTAGATTCAGGTGGATTTCTTTATAGAGATAGTGTGAGGATCTACACCGGTATCCATTACTTCTTATAGGATGGGTACTATGGAGTTGTAGGAC
This sequence comes from Viscum album, assembly GCA_963277665.1. Lineage (NCBI taxonomy): Eukaryota > Viridiplantae > Streptophyta > Magnoliopsida > Santalales > Viscaceae > Viscum > Viscum album. The sequence continues at coordinate 296,523,360 of OY728139.1, forward strand.
CTTGGGAGGTAGCTAGAGGAGATAGAAGAAATGAGTGTTATACGACCCAATACATGTCTATGGGATTCACCGATCCTTTTTGAGAAAAAGGCGGAAGATACCATCAGGATATGTGTGGATTATCATAAGTTTAACTAGTTAATGGTTAAGAACCAATATCATTTATCATGGATAGATGATCTCTATGAACATGTCTACATAGATCAGGTGTTCTTGAATATTTATTTGGGGTTTGGATATCATCCGGCATGAGTTTTTTCTGTAGCCATACCTTATATTACTTTCCATTGCACATATGTTTTATATGAGCATATAGTTATTACATTTATTTTCAAAAATGCACCAGCAATTTTTAGGGTGCTAATGAACCACGTTTTCCATCAATATGCAGATTCATTTTTGGTGGTATTCATAGATGATACCTTTTCTACACTCATAATTGAAACAACCGTGCCAAAAAACATGAGATAATTATAGATACAATAAGATAAAAATAGTTATATTCTAATCTCACAAATTAAAACTTTTCTATGGGTAATATTAACCTCTTGGGTCGTATTATATCATAGATATAAGTATGAGTTGAACTGAAGAAGGTGAGAGATGTAGTTCCCTGGGACCATCCCCAGAACCTATTTGATATATGGAGTTTATTTTTGATGTTTATATATTAAAAATGAATAATATATGACTTATCACACTTAAAATAACCTCTTACATGATTTAATAATCATAGTGTGAAGTGTTTGTTGACTCATACATGTGAGGCAACAGTTCAGGAGCTAAATGGGATATTGTCTTCAGCCCTGGTCTTGATTCTATCAAATCAGGGTATCAGATACACTGTGTATTATAATTCATCAAGTATGAGTCTTGCAGTAGTGTTTATGTAGGGAGAGAGATTCATGTAATACATGTGTCTATTGTTGAGGAAATATGAAAGAAACTACCCAACCCACGATCTTGAGTTAGTAGTAGTTGTTCATCATTTCTTCTATTGGAAATATTAATTTTTTAGAGATTATTTCTTGGTGTACCTGTACCAAAAAGCCTCAAGTATTTTTTTTAATGTTTTACATGAATATGAAGTTTCAACGGTGGGTCTAGTACTAATAGTCTTTCAACATTAAGATTTCTTGTACGTCAAGAAAGGGAAATGTAATTGACAATGAACTGAGTAGGAGGACTCAGATACATGAAGTAAAGGAAGAAAATAATATCTTAGAGATTGTTTTATTAAAATATTTACTTATAGGTGAAGGATATCCAAGGTAGACATTTCTTTCATCATTATAAGTTAGTTTCACTCTTCTAGATAGAGTGTGTATGAGACAGTTTTTAAATGCTAAGGGAGTATTCATATGAGAGAGGGTTGTAGGTGAGGTCCCACCTCATGGTTGTACTGTTGGTGATGATGTTATAATACATATAAATGGTCACGTATGGGTTCAAAAATAAATTCATGAAAAGAGGATTTGGGAGTTTCGTGCCTCAATTTGGGAAGTAGATCCTGACATTACCAATATTTATCAGGATATATGTCACAAATATTTGTGGTTGGGGATAAAACATGAGGTAACTGGTTTTTTATGAGGTGTTCTACCTATTAGCTAGTGAACGAAGAAAAACATAGAAAAGATATGATTTTACAATAGTTACCCATTCCCAAGTTTAAATATGAAGTTTTCAAGATTCATTTTATTACCGGATTGTCTAGGTCACCTCAAGGTAGTAATACAGTTTGGGTTATAGTGGATAGGCTCCTGAAGGTTTCTCAGTTCCGTCCAATCAAGAAGACCTTTTTAGAATATAAGATTGGGAGGTGGTATATCTGTGAGATAGTAAGTCTTCATAGGGTTCCTTATAACATTTTATCAGATAACAATGCAGGGTTAAATTCTTATTTTTTTAAGTTTTTGGAGATTTATTTGAGTACACAAGTGCGACTGAGCAAGGTAAGCCACCAAAAGACTGATGTCTAGTTAGGCTGAATAATTTCAATGCATGATAACATATTGAGAATATAAATCCTATGTTTTTGGGTCTCTAGGGAGAGGCATATGCCCCTAGTTCTATTTTTCTACAATAATAGTTTATAGGTGACTATACAGATTAAACCCTATGAGGCTTTGTATGGTAGGCCATTCCAATCACCCCTATTCTGGTTAGATTTAGGTGTGATAACACTGATAAGACTTCATATCATTCAAGGGACATCAGATCTAGTCAATATGATCAGAATTTATATGGATAATACAAGGTATCAAAAAAATATTACGCTAATTTTCGTCGACAATCTCAAGAATTAGAGGTCATGGATGAAGTATTTTTACATATCTCACCAAGTATGGGACACAGATAGATTAGGTGATAGGGTAACTTTCACTACGATATATCAAGCCATTTGAGATTATATCGAGATTTGGGCTAGTAGAATATCATTTTCAATTACCATATAGGTATCAATACATACATGACATCTTCTATGTGTATCAATTGTGTTGTTATTACTCTTACTCATCTCACACTCTACAATAAGATAAGGTAGAGTTATTGGAAGATAAATCATTATAGGATCATTATATATGTATTTTATAAGGATAAAAAAGGTTCTATGAGGCCAGTAAGTTCATTTATTATGGGTGTAATGGAAGCATGAAGTTTTAAAAGACAATAAAATGGATTTGGAGGCTGATATAATTCCCCACTGCCTATAGTTTTTAATCATCATCATAATTGTTATATCTTTATTATGAAATAAATTTAAGCAACCAAAATAGGGACATGGAACACCAAAATAAATAAGGATTCCTAAATTAATGAATAACAACTTCATCCCCCAGATCAAATTAACCCCCTTTGGTTTCAAGAGATTGATTTTTGGGAAGCATGTGACGCTGGGTTCGTGATCCTCCACTGTTATGGAAGCAAGATGATCTGATACCCTATTTCCTTCACACCATGTATGGACCAAATGAATGTTTTTGAGGATGGTTATACATTTTTTAATGATGTAGTCTATTGACTAGGGGTTGGAACCTTTTCCATGCACAGAGTCATGAATGGTCATAGAATTAACCTCTACCTAATTAAGTGAATCATTCTACTGGTAGAATTTTTCCAGCCTAGTGTACATTTCCTTAGCCTCTTCCTGGAGAGAGGTAGCAATCCCATAGTAGGTAGTAAAATCAGTTATGAAACTCCCCCGATAGTCGTGGAAAACCCCCCACCTAGTATGACTCCCAAGATGCCAAAACCATATATATTTATCATGAAACTTGTAGATGGTGGTTTCTAGAGCACCCATTCTCCTCGAGGACCAGCATTGAGAGGTTTTCCTAGGAACACAACTACCTACAAAGATCTTAGATATGAATAACCATGCTAGTTTTTGATCCCACTTACCAAATTGATGAGAGTTCTTGTTCTTACGAAATTAGATATTCATATGGATAGAATTCCGTCATATACATCCTTATTTCTGTCCTTCCATATAAAAACACCTCTAGTTCTCAGAATAAAAGATCATTACATTTTTTTCAATACCTTATAATTCAAACCATGAATCCATTCCTCATAAAATTGGAGGCTAAAAAGATATTTGGATTAGAATGCAGTGAACTCACCGTAGAAACTCTTAATAGATAGGGAACATTCTCCCTTAATGAACAGACAATTTGAGTTATCCTCCTGGTGGGTTTTTTCATAGTGATATCTTGAAACAATGTGGATGCCCATATTTTGAACATTATCATCCACTGGAACTGCATAATTCCTTCTCTTCCATGTGATAAATTTAGACACTTCTAGAATTCTGTTTCACCTTACCATCAATTTCCAACTATCCCCGTACTCTTGAGGTGTTGATATCATTCATAAGTCCTTTTTAGTGAATTTACTTGAGTTGGAAGAGGTGAACACACACTTGTTAGGTTCAGAATTAATGACAATGAGATCAAAAAAATCATTCTAATTCTCATCTTTAATGTCTATGATAAAACTCAGTTGTAGGTTGGTCCCCTAAAATAAATCGATGGGACCTGGAAACCCGAAAACTGTATTTTAAATCCTTCTAAGTTATTTTTCTAGAAGAGGATGTATCCTTTACCTACAATCCAATGTGGGTGTTTTCGGAGGACTAGAATGAGAGGGTATATCTTGGATGAGAAAATGGATTTTTGAGCTCTAAGATCTTCTACATTCCCAACACATTTATAAGACATAATTTTACACTATAAAGTGTGTTGATCCACAATCTATCAAGATATATTTTCATGCATGAGTGAATAGTGTCATATAAGTTCATCATGACAATCCTACCTTAATTTATGGGTATGTCCATCCTACCCCATGTGGTCCATTGGAATTTATATTCAGATAGGGCATCCCAAATAAAATTGGCCATGATTTTTTCAATGGTATTAATGACCCTATTTAAAACTTTGATGAATGATAGTGCATGTATAGGAATAGCTGAAAAGACCATTTTGACTAAGGCGATATGTCTCCCATATGAAAAGTATTGATTTTTCAAGTTTATCACTTGAGTCTTTTTCTTTCGCACAATGTGATCATTATCAAGAATGCATAGTCTTCCTGAGGATATCGAAGTACCAAGGTCATCCAACAGAAATTTTAATCTATGCATGCCCATCCCATTTCACTGAGATGTGACCCATATGCAAGTGCATCTTCATGAAATATAAAGGTTACTCTAAGATTTTTTTATTATATTAATGCTCTAGTAACAATACTCATCTCAGATTTTGTTATTACCATGAACTAATATTCTGCTAGCATTAATGAAGATAATAGTATCATCTGCAAAAATAAGATGGGAGATATAAGAAATGTTCATTTTACTACGATAAGGTATCATTTCCCCAGTAGATAAGCTTTTGTTAATAAGGTGAATAAGGATATATTGGATGAGAATAAAAATTCACACAGAGATAGAATCACCTTGACTAGGCCCACAGGTCACCTTAAAAAGGCCATGAGTCCTTCCCATGAAAGATACATCCATCCACGAGGTGATAAAAAATATAAAGATGAGTTCTATGGCCCATGAAGAGAGACCCATACCAGTGAACACCCAATTGATGAAGCCCCATCCCATTCTATCATAGGCCTTATTCATTTCCAACTTTATTTCCAGGTTTAAGTTGTGGGTCTTGGTGTTGATGTCTCCAAGAATTTCTGGATCCAATGAAAAAGCTACTAGTATTAAATTACCCTTCACAAAGCCACGTTGTTCTAAAGAATTCCCGTAGGGAATGTGGATGGACAGCCTTGAGATGATGATGCTTTCCAATATCTTTTTAGGAAATGTACACATACATACCTGTTTGTAGTGCATAATGGAGGACCGATCGCTGATCTTTGGTAAAAGGATAAGAATTTTAGCACCAAAAATCCATGAGAGTCTACCGCCACAATAGAAATCCTCGATAGCCTCAATAATATCATCTTTAACTACATTTTATGATCCCCTATAGATTGATCCTATGAAGAAATCGGGACCCAGGGGACTCTTTGGGTTGAGGTTAATCATGGACTCATGAACTTCCTTCTAATCAGGTATTTATTATAGTAATGTGTTGTCTGAGTTGGAGGCTATTTTAGGAATCCCCTCCTAAAGCATCATATTCCTTCTTGTATATCTATTCAATATGTTTATATTAGGAATCGTAAGGTGATCTTTGATGAAATAAAATTCCATACCTCCAATGACATCACTGTCATCTGAATATGATCAATACTCAAGCATAATATTGGGTTTCATTGGGTTACTATTTTATTTGATGCATGCATGGTAGTAGACTGTGTTTTTGTCACCATCATATAGCCATTTAAATCTCGAGAATACCAATCCATGCATTAGGGATTAAATATTAATTACGTCAGGATTTTTTTCTTATTAGAGATATCATCAAACATAGAATAATTACAAATATGCTCCAGTATGGGTTCCAAGAGATCAACATCTTGTTTGAGAGAATCCATGTCCTGGTCAAAATGGGGGACATTTAGCCTATTATTGTACCTTGTGTTTAAGATACCTCACCTTGTTTTGTATAGCTACCCATGATAGTCCCTATGTAGGTTCACCCCAAACATGATTGAAAAGTTTCTGATAACAGGGACTGAAAATCCCTTGAGTATAGAATCTTAAGCATTAACATCCTTCTTGTCTGGGAGATAATGAAACAATAAAAGGGTAGTGATCATAAATACTGTGGACCAGATGAATTTCCTTAGTGTTGTGAAACATTAATATGGAAAGAATGATTACTAGGATCTGATCCATGCAACTCCAGCATTATCGTCACCCTTTTTGTTTATTACACCTTATGAAACGATCATTAGGGTACCCCGTATCTAGGAGACCATTACCCACCATGAATTGTAAAAAATTAATGTTAGCCACATAGGGGAAAGAACCCCTTCCTTTATTCTCATCCAAGACTATTATGATGTTAATGTACCCACCAATGATCTATGGGGATTCCTCTAGATCCAAATAATTAAGATCCTTCCACAAAATCTGTCTTCTTTTTGTGTCACAGCTCCCATACACAACATTGATAGATAGGTACTCCACACCAATAGTCACTTTTGGATTGATAAATTGATCACCATCCTGAACCATATATATAGTAACATCTTTGTTCCTAATGATTTATATATTCCCATTAGTCGGGTCTACATGCATGGAAGTATGCATTCTAACATTATGAGTGATCTCGTTAATTTTTAAAGGAATTTTTTTGTGCTCTATAATAGTGATAGTGTGGGCCTTAGGATTTTTTTCTATGTGGCTAAGAAGTTAGTTTCCACTCGGGACTTGATGCCACATGTGTTCCATATGAGAATAGAAATCATTGAAATGATGATGTCCTGACTTTGGACCTAAATGACTTGATCTCAATCAGATGGGAGGAAAAACAGTCATGGATTTTTTTGATTTCTCCTTCATTCATACTCCAATATTTTGTGTCAAGGATAGATTTTATGGAGAGAATGAAAGATAATGCATTCTTAGTGTATTCCCTCTCACATTTCTTGGTGGAGACTCGGTTTTTAAAACATGATTTCCAAGTTTCCTATTTTCTAATGTAACCAATATTACATTCTTAATTCCCTCAGGATCAACCTGGGGATGGGAATTTGACTGAGGGGGAGGACAAGGTAGAAAGCCTTCTTCATTGGAAGTATCCTGACCTACAACAGTATTGGGGGAAAAACCTGGGTGAGGAGGCATCATAGCCATAGGATAAGAAGAGGTACTATCTTCACCATATCCTCATGGGTAAACTGATGAGATGTTAAAATATTATGTAGATGAAGGGAGCATTTCTGGAGGGGTGGGGATCCTGAGAAGTTAACCCCAAAATTTATCTACCCATTAGATCTCATTGAAATAATTATGAGGACTATATAAGCAATAGAAGACGTAATGAGAACATGTATAGTACATTAGGCGGACATAATGCACCAAAGACAATAAGGGGATCATTACAGGGTGGGGGAGGATTGCCCAATGAATTGGGATGACGGGATACAATGGGGGCTGAGGAGTCAACCTGAGTTTGTCCCTATTCTGGTTCATGTATACTGCCATCAGATGAGTTTGGAACGACTCACATTCTAGAAGTATATCTAGGATGATGAAGGTGTTGATGACATCCACATTGACAATGTTTCCTACACACCTGCACATAATTCCACTAATGAGAGAAGAAGGAGAAAAACCTGGTGAGCACTGGGTAGATGTTATCCTGATTCTTTACTAGTGACTCATGCACCTTTAAGGAGATCCTTTCCAGTAAAGGTAAGGATATATCTATATACACATAGATATGAGCCAATAGGTATCAACACAGTACTGAGTATGGTTGTCTATATAGAGAAAAACACAAAAGGAGTCCCCCATGTGCTTTAGAAGGGGACCATTGTGAAAATGGAGATATAGATATAGAAGGATGATTCACACGGTGGCTTGTCAGATTTTCTTCCCCTTGTGGACCTCCAGCGACCAACGATCCATGATAAAACACTAATGACCCATAATCTAAGGGGCTTTGCACAAGTCCTAGATAAAGTCTTCCTCTTATGGGAGGATTAGGCAAAAATAATTCATATGAATAAAAGATATCCGATCCAGATCATTAATCTCCTAGGAGTCCACAAATCTCTTGAAAACCATAAGAGGTGGATTCTTATAACCAAAACATGGGATGAGTGACCATTTGAGGCAGTCAACAACTTCATCATAGGACTCTGATGGGATATTCATTGACAGGAAATAACCATCCCTCATTATCATCGAATCTATGGGGAAAACATCACATAATTAGAGCCATAGAGGACCATGAGAAGAGATGCATAAGGCCTACTTGAAGGAAATAGAACCAAAATGCGGTCGGGGGAATATCCCAGGACTCCAAGGATGGAGATGGGATACTAGTATAGTATGAAGGGCTCATATTAAAGGTCTCTAGTGCTATAAACCCTGCCTGCGAGAGGGCAGCAGGAGGACAGATGGTCATATGAATTTGAAAATCAGCAGATGTGTGAGGCGTATTCTCATTCGTAGTAGAATAAGAGGTCACATGACTAGGTTAGTGCCAATAGTTATTATCAGCTAATCCTTGACCACACATGGAAGCACAATTTTGGGAAAAATTTCGTTTAGGGGAAGATTTTAATATATTTGGTTATTATTAGGTATGTATCTATTTTTACTTTAAATCTTTAGTTTTGAACTAATTTGAGTGAATTTTGAGATCTTATAAGGTTTGGGGGTGTTCAGGGCTTGTTGGGAACCTGTAGCTCATGTTTTTAGAAAATGATTCTAGGTTTCATATTGAGTGGAAAACCTGTGACTCAAACTGAACAGTTTCAGGAAACCATACTTAGTGTTTTAGAGGGTAGTACGAGGTCACATGGTTTAAGAAGCTGTGAGTCTAAGGGAAGTTGCAGGTGTGGGTAGTTCTACAATTATTATCAATAGTTCAAAAAACAGTTTGTTCGTGGTTTCCCAAACCATGGGAATGAACTATGTGTGGTCCCCATTGAGATAAAGAAAGGCACATGATTATTGCACGAGTTGGCCAACAATGCGTCCAAACCGGGAGACCCAGTTAATAGAGGGTAAAACATCATTTCACCCTTCCAATCTATTATAACCTAATTCTTTTTCTTTCATACACTATTGGATAGACCCTTGGTGTTGGGAGCTACCATTGATCCTAAATTCATAGATTTTTCACCCATATCTCCATCTAGAAATAAATTCAAACACCATAGGTATCATTTGATTTTCATTGGTGAGGTATCCATTCATCTTGTTTCATTCTTAGTTTGACTATTCTTCAAAATATTTATTTTATTGCAATATAATATGTCATATTTTTTTGGTTCTTTTTTCATTATTAATTTTTATCTCGATCTACACTGATTCATGGATCATTATTAGACATGTTTTCTATTAAAGACATATGGTAGGTAATATATACATTTCCCCCACAGTTTAGTGTTTCATATAGATAATTTCCAATGTGTCGCAAGCCAAAAATCTGACATCTTTTCCAAATGAATTTAATTCATAGATTAAATGAATTTGAACCCATTAGGATACACCTTAAGTACCTTTTTTTGCTTAGATTTCATTTATCCTCAACCTAGGACACATATACGGTGGAACTTTTTTTCCCTCTGTTGTACCACCCCATTGGATGTCTGTTGGTGTAACACCCCACCCCTACCTGTTTGTCTTGAGGAGGAAGTGAGGTTTACTTGGCCTTATGTGACACTACCAAGGCGCCAAAGGATGGAAATAAATGCCGAGGGCTTCAAGGAAAAGTTGGGAACAATTTTCTCTTTAAGAAGATAACCCAACTCAACCAACCAACAACTAAAGATTCATGCACTTTCAAACCCAACCATGTGACACTAACAATTCCATCACAAACCCCAAAACAATTCAAACTAGGCATGTCCACAAAACATTAGAGTACAAAGATGAAACTAAAAAACAAACACCACGAGCCATGACAGCACCACAGCTCCACACCATGCTCCAAGATCCAAGCACCACCACATACCCAGAGCATCACCACGAACCACTTGTAATGAGATGCCATACCTTTACCTGTGTCTCAGAATACGACATCTGCAAAGGCACCAAAGTGTTAAAGCAGGGGGTGAGTACTAATACTCGATAGGTTCTCCCAAAATGACTTCCCTACACATGCCACTATGATAAAACCGTTATCACATTTATATAAAACAGTTTATATAATATAATCACAAGTACAAAAATTTCCATAAGTCAAACAAGCCCTTACCAAGCCATCACACCCAAACAAAGAATCCATGGGAAAGCCAACAAACATGCCACAATCCATTTCATTATTAACACACTAGCACAACAATTCCCAACATGCAAAGCAATGCACAACCAACAACCAAAACGGTGGAGCTTCCATCCAACCTGTTCACCAATTCACACCAAAAAACCAAAACGGTGGGACTTCCGCCCAACCCGTTCACCCATTCACAACAAGCAGTACTTCCCGACCGCTACCCATATGGTGGTTCTTCCGACCACTATCCACAACCTTTTATTGTGAGAATTCCTATCCACTTCCACACAACATTTCAATCAATCACAACTAAACACATAACCCACCAAGGCTATAACAATACGAAATCAACCAATTCCATTACATGATAAACAACTTCAATAAATCACCCATTTATTGAAACCATCCATAAACCATTTCCCATGCCAAAGCACCATTTCAATAAAACAACCCTTTTTTTAAACCATTTTTATAAACCATTTTCTTGGCCCTGAGTGAAGAAACCAATTTTATAATCTCCATTTTAAAATTCACAACAATAATATTTCACTATAAAATCCCCGTTTTCCCCCCAAAATCCCCAAAACATTACCAAAAGGATTTACAACCAATTTTTCACAAAAATCACAATTAATTACAACCACAACAAATTAATTGTAATCAAACACCACTGGTTCTAACCAAATGGAGCTGAGAGAGAAGACACCTACCTTTAGGGTTCCCGAGAAATCGACCCACAAGCAACCACACCTCCGATCCAGCAAACGAACCACAAAAACCTCTCTAGATCCCCTTAACTAACATTCAAAAGCCTTAAAATCATCATCCAAGGAAACTAAAACCCTAGATCTACACACAACAAGTGTAGATCTAGAAAACCAAGAAAGAGAGAGACGTGGATCTAGAGGATACCACAAAAAAACCAAGAGGAGAGACTTACCCGGAAGAAACCACCTTTTTAACCCCTTCAAATCACTTCCAAAACATGTGGAAGAGCACCCTCAACCTCGAAAAACCCAAAATCTTGAGTGAGGCTCGAGTGGGAGGAAGATTGGAGTGAAATAGGTTAAGCCTGAGGGAGCCCGGAACTTAAACACTATTTTTTAAATGGACGCAGGGTTAGCCCGCACGGTTTGGAAAACCGTGTGGTAACCGTGCACACTCTAATACCTCGAGAGCAAGGGTCTGAACAATTGACTCACACAGTTTTTCAAATCTGGAGAAAACCATGAGAAGCCTACTACCTACCCCTGCACGATTTCCGGGAGCACCCACACGGTTTCCCTTAACCGTGCTCAAACCGTGTGCCCATAAAAAAGCCTCCAAACTCATCCAAAACCATTCCAAACTCTCCCAACCTCTTCCCCACTCATCCCATGAACTTTAAAAACATAAAAAGGCATAAACAAAGGCTTCATACCTCAAACCGGGGGTGCTACATTCTCCCCACCATTAGACTTTCCATCCTCAGAAAGTAGTGAACCAGCCCTTTTCCGAAAGAGCACAGGCCACTGCTCGACCATCTCTTTCTTCCGCTCCCAAGTCTCCTCTTGAATCTGACAATGTTGCCACAAAATATGAAATAAACTGATGGTTTTACCACGCAAGACTTTCTCTTACATATCCACAACCCGCACTGACATGTGCACCAATGAAGCATCTGGATCTAGCTCGTCATGATCCCATCGAATTACATGGTCACGATCCGACTGATATTTTTTCAACTGTGAAACATGAAACACATTTTGCACCGAACTGAACCTAGGTGGCAATTGAAAAAGATAATCCACCTCAACAACTGGATCAAGAATCTCAAAAGGTCCAATATTCCTTGGAGATAAATTTCCCTGCTTCCCAAATTAATGATGTCCCAACTTTGGAGAGATCCTCAAGAAAACATGATCACTCACCTCGAATGACAACGACTTTCGACGATGATCCGCATATGATTTTTGAAGACTCTGAGCCATCTCTATTCTCTTCCTGATCAACATGATCTTCTCCACAGTCTCCTGGACAATGTTCTATCCAACCATCGAGGACTCACCCGTTTCCACCCATCATAGTGGAGAACGAAATGACCACCCATACAACGCTTCAAACGAAGCCATATGTATGGATGCTTGATAACTGTTATTGTACAAGAACTCAACCAACGACAAGTGATCCTCCCTCGAGCTACCAAAATCCATAACACAAGCCCACAACATATCCTCCAAAGTTTGTATCATCCTCCCAGATTGACCATCCATCTGAGGGTGATACGCTGTACTCATGGTCAACATAGTTCCAAGGGTTTGCTTTAAGGATTTACAGAAACAAGATGTAAACCTCAGGTCTTTATCAGATACAATCGAAACTGGAACATCATGCCTATTTACCACCTCCCGGATATAGAATTTTGACAGGTCCTCCACTGTATGAGATTCACGAATTTGGATGAAATGGGCTGACTTCGTTAGCCGATCCTCTATCACCCAAATGGAATCTTGCTTTCTGACCATTCTTGGGAGTCCTGTGACAAAATCCATCGCTATTTTCTCCCACTTCTAGATAGGGATTGGTAAAGACTGAAACATTCCTGCAAGCCTCTAATGCTCTGGCTTGACCTGATGACAAGTCAAGCATCTCGAAACAAACTCATCCACTCTCCTTTTCATACCAGCCCACCAAAACTGCGCTTTCAACGATTTATACATTTTCTAAATTCCAGGATGAACAGACCACATGGAATGAGGGTACACCATGAGAAGATCCTTTTGACTATCAACTGGTACAACCATCCGATTCCGAAAACAAAAAACTAAATCTCCATTCAGTTGCCAACCCTTAATGGTCTCCCCACCATTGATTCGTGAACCTATGGTCACACAATCAGAATCAGATATCTGTGCCTATTTAACCAATCCAACCAAGTCAAGAATCAACAAAACAAGAAAAAAGACCTCTCTATCGCCCTGGTCCTCACATTCCAACCGCATGTCAGCTATAACCGACATAAACTGGCACTTTCCCGATACCTCTTTCACCACCTGAGCATATGGTTTTCTACTTAATGAATCCGCCACCAAATTTCCCTTACCTGGTGTGTACATCAAGTCAAAATCAAGCATCTGGAGATATTCCATCTATCTCCTTTTCCTCATGTTCAAATATATTTATGAGAAAATATGCTTGAAGCTCTTATGATATGTGTATACCAAGATTTTCTCACCGAAGAGATAATGACACCACACTTTCAAAGAATGCACCACTGCTGCCAATTCCAAATCATGAGTTGGGTAGTTCTTATCATGCACTCTCAAATTCCATGAGCCATATGAAACTACATGGTTTCCTTTCATGAGAACACACCCCAACCCTCATCCCGATGCATCACAATACACAACGTACCCCTTTCCTGGTTCTGGAAAAACCCAGATTGGTGATGATGTAAGGTGACCCTTTAACTTTTGAAACACAGCTGGCACTATTCATTCCACTGGAATGGATAATTATTTCTTGTCAAAGTTGTCATCGGTGAATCCAAACATGAAAAGTCATGAACAAAACTCCGATAATACCCTACTAGACCAAGGAAACTTCGTATCTCAAACACATTCTTTGCTGGTTTCCATGAGATAACAACCTCTATATTTTTTTGGATCTAGTGAAACACCCCTTTCAGAAATCACATGGACAATAAAATGAACTTCTTGTATCCAAAAGTCACACTTTAATAATTTTTCATACAACTGATGATCCCCCAAGATTTCTAGAACTGTCTCCAAGTGCTGCTCATGCTCCACCCTTGTCTTCAAATACACCAGAATAACATCTAAAAACACCACCACAAATGAATCTAGATATATTTGAAATATGAGATTCATCATTTCCATAAACACTACTGGCACATTCGTTAGACTAAAGGGAATAACAACATATTCATAATGGCCATATCTACTTCTGAAAGATTTTTTAGGAATATCATCCTTCCTCACCCTCAATTGATGATGGACGTACCTCAAGTTCATCTTGGAGAACCACTGGGATCCCCTCAATTGGTCGAACAAATCATCAATTTGTGGAAGTGGATATCTGTTCTTTATCATAACTTGGTTAAGTCTATGATAATAAACATAGAGCCTCAAAGTTCCATCTTCCTTTTTCACAAACAACACCAGCGCTACCCACGGGGACGTGCTAGGCTGGATAAACCCGTTGTTTTCTAACTCTTCCAATTGGACTTTCAATTCCCGCAATTCAGTAGGGGCCATCCGATAAGATAGAACGGAGATAAGACTGGTCTCCAGAAGGAGATAAATTGTAAACTCTACTTCTCTTATGGGAGGTAACCCAGAGAATTATTTTAGAAGAACATCCATGAGCTGATCCACCACTGATAGAAGAACACTCTTCTCAACACCCATTACTGATTCCAACGACAATACCACCAACCGATACAATAATGTGCCCACTGGTGGTGCCAAAAAACCCGTTGCACCTTGCTTTTTATGCCTCTCTCCTCTATAGAGATTTCAAATGCCATCGTGTTTCATAAAATCCACTATTTGCACATCATAGTCAATGTGATCCTTAAACGCCGCCAACCAATCCATTCTCAGGATTACATCATACCCATGCATCTCAAGACCTGAGAAATTCTACATTAGCTCCACCTCACCCAAAATGATACAACATTATCAACACAAGAAATCTCAACAATCTCTTAGACCCAGAGGAGTTTGATGTTTTAAAACCAAGGGCATAATTTCTACCCTTAAACCCAGCAAATCAACCACACGTGCAGCAATAAAAGTGTGTGAAGCACCCATATCAAACAACACTTGCATCAAGGTAGAATTTAAATGAACAGTACCTCGCACCATGGATGGTCCTGAATGATCATCCACCACAACCTGCTCAGCTCCAAACACATGTTTTCTTACCACGCTCTACTCTTTATTTCCCTGCTGAGGCATCGTGGTATTATGAGAATCACCATGACCCACTTTACTCTTCTGTCGAGGGGTATGCTGATGTCCCCATCCCATTGAATCAGACAACGTCTGTGATCCCTGAGAAGTATCACATGCACCCAACCTCGGAGCATTCCGAAAATAATGTTGCATATGCCCTATATGCTTAAAATTATGACATTCTCAAGTTTGTTCCATACAATCTCGCTTGATGTGGCTCGTCGAACCACACTAAAAACAACCTGGTTTGCTCTGGGGATTCGGAGGAAGATACACCAATCCTACCATTGGATTACGTGTCATACTCCAACCCTGGAAATAAGTGCCCCTACTCTGATTGAACATAGTGTTAGAGTTCCCACTATTCCCCATGGGTACCACCATGCTTCCTCCACCCTGAACGCCCAATAGATCCCACTCAGCCACCGAGGCTCTATTCACCATCTATGTGTAATCATCTATACACAGTATTGCTATCTTTGAATGGATTTCATGCCTTAACCCTGCATCAAAGATCCTTGCCTTCAATGAGGTGCTACCCACCACCTCAGGTGAAAACCTCACTAAGTTAATAAACATAGTTGCATAATCTGTCATAGAGATAAGATCTTGCTTCAAACTGAAGAAATCAGACATACCCTGAATTCCGAACGCATCTGGGTAGAATGTTTTATTAAACAATTCCTCAAATACTTCCCACATCACAACCTGGTCTGTCCTCGCTTGTACGACCAACTCCTACCACTAAAGGGAAAGACATTCCAACATATACGTGGCTGGATTCACTTTTAACTCTACCGGTGTTCCCAAGAACTCAAAAATCTTGTTCATTCTATTCAACCACGATTCTGCCCTCTCTGGTTCTAAATCACTCCTGAATATGGGTGGATTCTGCTTTTGAAACTGAACCGCATGATCCACATGCCTTGGTTCTTCCATTTTATTTCCACTTTACATAGCTTGGAAAGCTTGCACTATGATTTTCACTAACTGCTGGTTCACCTGAGGCTCAGGTGATACCAAATTCTCAGCAGCCTCCTTTGGTTGGTCTCTACAACTCCTAACCAATGACATTTCTATCAATAGAAAACAAACATCCATGAGTCTCATTTCCGTAGTCATCAAGAATTCCCATTTCTAATCACATTTCACAACACTATCACACAAGGCTTTCCACAAGTTCACATTTTCTATGTTTCACCATTTTGAAAACCAAACCAGTTTCAAAATACCAGATTTATTCACATTAAAATTTCACACATTCATATCACACCATAAATCATTATAACTCAATGAAATATGCATCTTATAGAGGGAATTCATTTCTACTTTATATGCCTTGCACATCTCATTGGTTACTCCCAAGGCAATGAGATTTCCAATGCCTATAAGTTTCTACAGAACACTTATGTACCCAACTCCCTGGCAACTTGAATTTTTGCATAAGAGGGTTAGCTACGTCCTTTTATTCTATATATTCCAAGTTCCAACATTCCTATGCCTTTCAACCATCCCAACTCTAGGAATATACCACAACGAATGTCAAATCCAAAACTAAGGTGCCAAAGCGACCGAACAACCGCTGTCACTTCAAAGTTAAGGACTGAACAAACTGATACCACTTGTAACACCCTGCACCCACCTCATTGGATTGAGGTGGCAGTGAGGGTTACTTGGACCTAAGTGACATTCCCAAGGAACCAAAGGCTGGCAGTAAATGCTGAGGGCTTCAAAGAATAGTGGGGAACAATTTTCCGTTAAGAAGATAACCCAACTCAACCAACGAACAACTAAATATGCATGCACTTTCGAACCCAACCATGTAATACTAACAATTCCATCACAAACCCTAAAACCATTCAAACTGGACATGTCCACAAAACATCAGAGTATAAAGAAGAAACTAAACAACAAACACCACGAGCCATGACACCACCAAAACTCCACACCAAGCTCCAAGCCCCACCACATACCCCGAGCATCACCAAAAACCACTAGCAATGAGATGCCTTACATTTACCTGTGTCTCAGAATACGACATCTGAAAAAGCACCAAAGTTCCAAAGCAGGGGGTGAGTACTAATACTTAGTAGGTTTTCCCCAAATCACTTCCCTACACACACCACTAGGATAAAACCATTAACACATTTATTTAAAACCATTTATATAAAATAATCACAAGTATAACCATTTCAACAAGTCAAACATGCCCTAACCAAGCCATCACACTCAAACCAAGAAACCAAGGGAAAGCCAACAAACATGCCACAATCCATTTCATCATTCACACACAAGCACAACAATTTCCAACTTGCAAAGGAATGCACAAAAAACAACCAAAATGGTGGATCTTCCGTCCAACCCGTTCACCCATTCAAACCAAAACAACCAAAATGGTGGGACTTTCGCCCAACCCGTTCACCCATTCACAACTAGTGGTACTTCCCGACCACTACCCACATGGTGGTTCTTCTGACCAATATCCATCACCTTTTATAGTGAGACTTCCCACCCACTTCCACACAACATTTCAATCAATCACAACCAAACACATAACCCACCAAGGCCACAAAAACATGCAATCAACCAATTTCATTACATGATAAACCAATTCAATAAATCACCAATTTATTGAAACCATTTTTAAAACCATTTTCCATGCCAAATCCCCATTTCAATAAAACAACCCTCTTTTTTGAAAACCATTTTCATAAACCATTTCCTTGGCCTTGAGCCAAGCAAAAAATTTTAAAATCCCCATTTTAAAATTCACAACAATAGAATTTCACCATAAACCCCCCCTTTTCCCCAAAAATCCCCAAAAAATTACCAAAAGGATTTCCAACCAAATTTTCCCAATAATCACAATTAATTTCATGCACAAAAAATTAATTGTAATCAAACACCACTAGTTCTAACCAACTGTAGTCGAGAGAGAATCCACATACTTTTAGGGTTCTCGATAAATCGTCCCACGAGCAACCGCACCTCCAATCCGGAGAACACACGACCAAAACCTCTCTAGATCCCCTTCCCTAACATTCAAAAGCCTTAAAATCATTACCCAAGGTAACCAAAACCCTAGATCTACACCCAAAAAGAGAAGATATAGAAAACCAAGAATGAGAGAGATGTGGATCTAGAAGAAAACACATGAAAACCAAGAGGAGAGACTTACCCAATAGAAACCACGTTCAAACACCTTCAAATCACTTCCAAAACGTGTGGAATAGCACCCTCATCCCCTGAGAACCCAAAATACTGAGTGAGGCTCGAGTGGGAGGAAGATTGGGGTGAAATAGGTGAAGCCCGAGGGAGCCCGGAACTTAAAACCTATTTTTTATGTGGTCACATGGTTAGACCACATGGTTTGGAAAACTGTGCGCTAACTATGCACATGCTACTGCCTCGAGATCAAAGGTCTGCATGGTTCCCTAAAATGGTTTTTCAAACTGTGCACAGGCCGTGCGAAGCCTATAGCCTCCCTTTACATGATTTCCTGGAGCACCCACACAGTTTCCCTTAACCGTGCTCAAAACGTGAACCTATAGAAAAGCCTCCAAACTTATCCAAAACCATTCCAAACTTTCCCAACCTCTTCCCAACTCATACCATGCACTTTAAACAAATATAAATGCATAAAAACATGATACATACCTCAAAATGAGGGTGCTACAGATGTATTGCCACTAATTTGGGAGATTGTTAAATTTAAGGAATTGAATTAAATTATTAAGATAATTTTAGGCTTTATTTTCCATGTTATGACATGTTGTGAATTTATTAAACTATTTAAATATAAATTTTGGAAATGGGTTGATGAAATATGGGAATGTTTATAATTTTAAAATTATGAACAATTTTTTTGATTTGATTATGTTAGTGTATTCCTTCATTGGTAATCCTTGGATCATGATTCCATTAGACTCCATGGACATTTCTACTCCAAGGGTATTGAATAAGGTAGTGGATTCCATTGAAAATTTTCATCATAGTGTCTTGATTCTGCCAGATTACTTATGCATTTCAACCCCATAAATCCATATTTCTTGGGATTGTAGTGGACATGGTCAGTTAACATGCTCCTTGGACCCCACCTATTTCATTACTGTGTTTCCATTGAGATTATATTGGTACTCAAAGACGATGGATTCTCATTATATAACATGGATCCACCCCTTCATGGTCTAACACATTTGATTTTACGGGGTGGTCATGATGATTTTACACACTTTTTACATAGTGTGGCTAGGATGATATGATACACTGGTTTATACAGAATGGAGTTGGTTGTTTTGTACACCTGATTAAACATTGATACCATTGTGGATTTTTTTCTACTTTACTGATATCTTTTTTATAGTAATTAATTTAATCCTATTTAATCATTCATTAAAACTGTCATTTTTAAGGGAGTTTGAGTATTTTTACAAGGAGACCTGGTAGGCTGACTTTAGC
Organism: Viscum album; assembly: GCA_963277665.1. Taxonomy (NCBI): domain Eukaryota; kingdom Viridiplantae; phylum Streptophyta; class Magnoliopsida; order Santalales; family Viscaceae; genus Viscum; species Viscum album. The sequence continues at coordinate 296,543,146 of OY728139.1, forward strand.
ACTTAACTTGATTCAATTTACAATCCGTAATGATATACCAATGATATATATCCAACACTTATAATCTTTTAATACATAGACTGGATATGTTATAGACACAATTGGTAGTGTCCTACTAACTATTATCTCAGACACTACTCAGGCCATCATTGGGTACCAATACAGACTTCATTGGTGTAGGTAGGGACCAATTAAAGATACCATTGTATGATGCTTGATATGATCGTTTCATAGAGTCTTGGAAGAATAATATGAATCTATGTGTGTGATATTAGATGGGATAATTATTTTATCTTTTTGGTATTTTGATACATTTGTAGTACTGATGCTTGTATACTAATTTTCCAAGTTTGTAGAGACATGAAATGACACTCCATTTTATGTATGAGATTACTTTTATCATTTTTAATCTTCTTGTATTGGTTTCTTTTTAAATCAATCTGGTCGATTTATTTCTTACTTTATTTACTAATATTTTTACTAAAAATTTGTTACACTGTGACATGAGGTCATATTCTCCCCATGGAACCACCTTAGGCCCTCACTGGTAGTTAGAGGCGTCTGGAATTTGTAGAGGCATGCTCGAGGCCATATGTCCCTTTTTCTTAAAACACCATTTAGTGGAATCTGGTTCAAGAGGATACAATTTTTAAAATGGATTGCCTGTTTTTGGGAGAGTATGAAATTTAGAATGTTTTTAAAATAAACAATTTAGGGAATGGGTTAAGGTAATTAATTGAATAATTTAAAATATAAAATAAGACTATAATATGGTAATTTTTTTCCTCTAATTAGCTTTTTATCAGAATCCGGTGTCAAAATGACATTTTTAGAAAATAAACAATTTTATTTTGGAAAAATCAATGTTTTTTCACTATTTCTAAAAAACATAGATCACATTATAATGAAAAATTAATTGTTTGGGAACGTTTTGGAAGACCATTCATCATAATAATTCATTTAAAAATTATTTTTCAAACAAATATTTCACATTTGGTACACTGTTAGGTTACAATGAACATTAATTCGGCACTATAGGATATACTTGAAAATCATTTTTTATCCCTTCATTTCCCCAAATAACATTCTATACTTTTATTATGATCCATAAACATGTATAATATGTTAAGGGTTGTTAATAAATAAAATTTCATCTTTAAACATCCATAAATTTTGACCCATGTATTCATTTGGGCATTGTGAACAATAATAATGAAGATTGAAAAATATCAATGACATCGATTATTAGGGAATCCGTGTATAAAAATTATATTTACTCATAATATGTCTAGATGTCATCCAAATGATGTCCGAATCTTGGCATCCTAATTCTTCTTATCTGGTGAAAACTTCGGAGGATTGGAATATAACTTTTATTATAGTTTGAGTTAGCCATTTTTTATTTAATATTAGTTATTAATTACAATGTCATATAAACTGAATTAATTTATCCAAGGAATTCAATTTTATTGAAATCATATATTTTATTAAAGTATATATATATATATATGTTTTTTAGAAAAAAAATATTTTATTTTTTTACACAATGTGATTATTGAAATAAAATTTGAGTTGGGTGATAGATTAAACATGGTGATGTATTAAATGTTAATTTTTTATAATAGAGGAACCTACAAGAAAATTATACATCAATTATAGTATGTTTAAATAAGGGTTTTAAAATAATTTTTTTACATTTTAAATGTTTTAAAATTGTGGAATCATTACTAACTAAAATTGAAATTTATTTCAATAATAATAGTTATGAGGGGTTATCCTATGGTACAAATCATTATGGTGTGACGAATTTTGAGACCTTAACATATCAATTTTATATAAATTATTATTAAGATTTTATTTTTGATATAAAATTCTATAACTCTTAATATCTTTTACAATTGTTATTAATGTATAGTGTGTGCATGATTTTAGAAACCATTCAGATTAACCATATGGTGTACTATTCTAAAGGTAGTTAGTGATGAATAATTAGTGTATGGATTCAGATGTCATTAATTGTAACTTTGAATCCCACTTATTTGAACAAAAACATAAATTTTCATTTCTATAATTCTAGAGTCCTTCCTTCATTTAACTCAGTATTATTATAATCATATTTTATGTATTTTATCAGATTATATAAATTATGAATTGCGTATTAATTATTTAATTGACATTTTCTTAGAATATATGTGTCTCTATATTCAATTTGTGTTTTAGTTATTATTTATATATTTTTTGAATTTATAATTTTATGTGGAAGATGGATAAAATTATAATTTGATATCCAAAGGCGTGTATTTAATTTTAATTACAACTATTAATTGATTTTTTGTCAAATTATTGTTATTTATATTATTATTTTCAACTTATTATTATTATTATTTGTATATACCTAGATTAATCATAGTAACATTGAATATATTTTTGGAAATATTTTTAAAAAAGTGTTTTCTTATGAGAAATATTATTTTCATTCATAAGAACCTAGATAATATTATTTTAAAAATTTAATATTATAATATAAAGTTATGTGTGTAAGTGATAAGAAATCATCAAAATCACATAATGGAGACCTAAAATGTAAAATCAAATACCAAAATTCATATTTAGATTAGGGGGTTTTATAATGGAGTAAAATAGTCCAAGATTGGGTTTGGGCCCCTGGTCCAAACCAAATTCAGGTAATTCAACAATTTTCTAATCTCTATAATTAGAGGATTATGAATTATCGACAAAAACTCAAGAAATATTGTTGTTTAAAATACATTAAAGATGTCATCTAGATGAATTATTTTAGTTAAGTAACATCACAATTAGGTTAGACCTTCTTTTTTTATGCTTCATTTTTGTATCCCTTAAATGTTTTGTGTTCATATTTTTTCATGGTGATTATTATGAATGAAGTTTTATTGATTTAATTTTACAATAAATCATTTAATTTGAACTATTAATCATATGATGAATGTGTTTGTTGATTGGGTGGTTGAAACACTGATAACAATCATACGCACTCCCCATATTCTACTGCCTGACCAACCTGAGACAATGATACTGCCTCTGGGGTCAATAACAGTTCAGAAGGGGTGGATGATATACATTGTAAAGTACATGAATCCCTCCACATATCTCTCTCTCATTTCTCTATCCCTTAGTCTAGGTAATATTAGTGAATCTCAATTTTCCTTCATAGTGATAAGTGGCGAGTGAGGAAAATGATAATGTACAGCTTGGGTGTGATTACCATGGGATGACATAGACACATGATTGAGTAGGATTGGTTGATACAATATCAAGAAGAGGCTATTTCAACAAAGTAGGAGGGAATAAAAACCAACAAATGTTGTATTTACATACTATGTCCATTTCCATGAAAACAATGGATATATGGCTGCTACCATAATTTTGACATAATGATATTTTGGAATATATATAAATATATATATATATTCATATTCGTATTAATATAATGTTGTAATCATTTCCCCACACATGAATCCAAACTAAAACAATTGGAAACATATTTATTACTAATTAATTTTAAGAATAAAAAACTTTTATTCAATAAAAACTATTTTAATACATTTGAAAAGGCTTAAAATATATGATTATGAAAACCTAGTGTCTTAAAATGTCATTTTTAAATAAAACAGTATTTATTAATCTACATTGAATTTTAATTTAATTTTTATATAAATTTATGAAGTTGAAATTTTAAAAACTAACATAAATAATAAAATCCAAAAATAATATAACACTATAAGATTTTAAAAAATGAACATTTCTTTCAATAGAGTGTAATATACAAAACACTAAGCTTATAAAATATATTTTTTAAAATTCAATATCTTCGACATCATGCAGAACACACAACACCAAGTATAAATGATATTTAATAAAATTTATCAGCGTAACATAGAAAATAAAATTTTTGTGACATATAGTACTAACTAAATTATGAAAATTATGGCTATCTATTGATTAAGGAAAAAATAATATTTATTTAAAAGAAAAATAAATGTTTTCGGAAAAAACAATATTTTTTATAAATGATGGATTAGTCGGGATTTGTGAACATAATTTAAAATTTAATTTTATAAAATATAGAAAATTCAGTTAACAAAATAAACATCATTTTTGAAATAATTATATAAAAATAATCTTATGCTGAACTTTTGAGATTTTTTTTGAAATATTTAATTTTTTTGATTAATAGTGAAAAATACTGAATTTTAATTAATAGTTTCAATCTTGGTAAAATTATTTATAATTAAAAATTATATTAAAATTTATTTTTAAAGTAAAAATAGTTCATTAATATATCAATCAGTCCAATTTATTTAAATTTAATAATTTAAATTTAAATTTTTTATTTAAAAAACTTTTAAAAGTTTAATCATTTTCACTTTGATAAACTACCTTCTCAGCACATCTACATGATTAATATTAAATTAAAAACTTCCAATTCATGGATTTGAATTTGGAAAAAAGGATTTTTTTTTCTTTTTAATTAATTTTATTTATAACTACTAAAAAGTTCAACATAACATTTTTCCAAAATGAATAGTGAAAAATACTATAAAATAATAATTGTAGTTAAATTAAATATGGGTTTACCAGTGGATAAAAAACCTATAATAGATAAAATGATATAAAAACTTGTTTAAAATATATTTTCTAGAATTATTGAGATCTTAGACCCTCTATTATTGTGAAATTTATAATATTAGAGTAGTGTGACTTGAAAAAGATTGGCGGAATTCATTTTATTTTAAAATTACTGGTGTTTCACTCGCCACACATCTAAAATGCCACCAACTATCATCTATTCATTAAACCATATAATCATTTTTTACATAAAATAACTAACCAAATTAATTTATAAAATCCATCATCCAATAATAATTTTTTTGGTTACAGATCCATCCTAGAAAGGCACTGGTGCAAACCTAAGGACGATACTCGAAGAAGATGTAACATTCTTCAATGAGATTTTTTATTTTATTTCTTCCGCCCCATCATTTAAACATTATTATATAATAACTTTAATATCTTTCATATAAAAATAATTTTTATGTTAATTTAATTAAATATATCCCCCTTACTTCCATCAATTGGGTTAAGAAATTAACATTCGTGTTTATGGGGGACTACCTCCTCATGAATAGATGTCATTCATTTTTTCCATTAACGCCTCTCATGGATGGGGGTATGATGATAGATATAAAGAATATATATTATTTTTATAACATAAATATTCCATTATATTAATTATATCATATATATTATTCTTTATTTACATCCCATAGTTGGTATGATAACATTGCTCGTGTGTACGGCTGATTACCACCTCACTAAGCGATGTGAGTATTCAATCACTAATGCTTTTCACGGAAGGGGGTAATGATTAAGTAAATGAGTATAAGTGATATACATGAAATTATTATGATAATAATGAAATATTAATCATTCCTAAATGATAATATGTATAGTTTAATCTCTTAGCTTTTAACTCAATAAAAGATGATAATGTCGTCTGTGTACATGTGGACTACCGCCTTCTGAAAACGATGTGACTATATTTTAAGTACCGAACCAAATGTCTGATATAAATATATATATAAGTATATTTAAATAAATAAAAGGGTATATATTATATTATAATTATTTTGTAATGAAACTATATTACTTACCTTCTTTCCATAATGATTATTTGAAAATGGAAACGTTTCTTATGCACACATATGAACTATTGTCTCCATGATCGTAACATACTTCATTTCATAAAAAAATATTTATTTTTGGAATTAAAATTATAAGTGATGTATAAATAGTATAAGAATTTAATTATTATTATTTTGGAGATGAGATAACTATATAATATATAGAAAAATCAGGTCTTTCATTGAAAAAACAAACATTAGAAAACAAGGAAATTAACACTCGAATCAATGAAAATAATGAAATATTATTAAATAATGAGTAATTAGATGTTATAAAAGGATATTATTTCATTTTATAACTGTTAATTTTTTTATTTATTAAGTTAATTAAATTTTTATAACAACTATATAGGAGGTTAATGAATTATCAACTAAAAGGAATTGTGAGGTAGGGGATTTCCATCTATTTTTTTATTTCTATGAGACAAATACTATATTCGCCAAATATTTCCTTTGTTTGGTGTATATAATGGCCATTAATGTATTTTATTACTCATAGACTCAAAATTATTCATATTTAAAAATACATTTTTTGAACTCTATTTCACGGGGCTTGCGATTTAATATTACAAAAGTGGTAAGGGTTTTGTGTTATAATCTTTGCATTTATCCATATTTCTCCAGATTATGCTTCCAATAAAGAAATATTATGATCCATCCATAATTAAACTCTATAATTTTCTTCTCCTCTAGTTATTCAAGAAATTTTCATGTAATAGTACTATTTCATCCACACTTTGGTACTTAATATAGTAGAGATAATATTTTTAAGAGTATTTTGATTTATTTTTGTCATCTATTGGAAGTCTGTTTTCTTTCAAAATATTTTATTATAAAAGAGTTCTAAAAAATATTTTTAAAATTACAAAAATTATTTATTAATGATATTTATAAGCATGTTTTACATTTTATAAAATTATTTTAGAGGAATCTTCATGTCATTTTCCAAACAACACCTCTTTCAATTTTATTGAAAATGTGAAATGAATATTTGTGTTAAAATGTGTAAAATTTATGGTATCTTTTGATGTCATGATCAAAAAATGTTTTAAAACATTAATTATATGTTTTTAAGTTTATTATAAATGAATAGTTTTTCTAACATAGTTTATGTTTTAAAAAATTATTTTCTAAATGAAAATGATATTTTCTCTATGAATGTATATAAATAACTTTTTAAGGTATATTTATTCATAAAAAACAAAAACAATTTATTATTCACTCAATGAATATATGTTGTTTTGTTAAATATTCATTATATGAATGGTTTATGATAAATTTGACCGAGGAACTTATTGAAATTCATTTTCTGGATTAATTTTTCTAGTCATTATCTTTCCCTTAAAAAATCAATTTCCTATATTGTCTAGAAATTAAATATACACTAAATATCCATATTATTTATCAAGGATATTGTTTTCTTAAATATTATCTTATTACTCTATACGTTGTTTTAATTTTAATGTTATTTGATTGCTTGGGAAAATATTTATAATTAATATTCATTATTCAATATGGATATTTAATGGTAAGGAATGTTGATTAATGAATTAAATATTTTATTATATATACTAGGATTAATTTGGACATTCAGTTATGAGTTGGGACCATATATAAGATTCCCCATGATCCATCGACTAGTCTCATGAGACAAATCAATTAGCTTATCCTGAATGGTTTTTACCGTGTACTTTTTTAAAGTCTTGTGAAAGGTATTGGAATTAGAGATATAGTTATCCAAATAAAATCAAGTTGTACCCATAAATTTTAAACATTCTAGTGGATAGATATTGATAGTAGGAGTTTTCTTTTTCTAGATTCATGATAACAAATAATTAAGAATTTTATTCATTGAGAATTTAGTTATCTAATAATTTGTGAGATTATTTCCATGATATTATCTATAGATGCCATTCATTCTCATTTTACTAATTAAATGGAATATGTTTTCATTTATTTACCTATCCATATTTATTATTCCTCGTCCAATTATGATTTACATGTTATTAATTAAATGGAATGTGTCTTCAGTTATTTACATTTCCACATTGATTATTATTCATTTATTCCCGATATCTTTCATTGTACTTAACCATTTTTGATAACTTGATCTCACCATTATTTTCTACCTTTATCAAGAATCCATGAGGTGTAATAATAATGATATTAAATTATATTCTAGTGGGAATAATTTTATTCTTAAAAACAAAATATTGAAATTTTGTGTTTTTAAATGTAATGTGGGTATCATGTATGTATCTTATCTACCAAGACTACTATACTATTAGTTCCTTTGGTATTTTATTCCATGAATATTATGACAATGTAATATAGAAGACACTATATATGGTATACTGTTGTAGGGGTTAATATAGTTGGTATTATAGTACTTTTATTACAAAAATTGGGAACTAGATTTAGGAAAACATAGATTAGGAAACATATAACTATTACAAAATTTTAGGATAATTATAAGTAACATCATAATGTTTTGGTAAGTAAGATATTTTGTGGGTTTTTGTTAGTAGTAAAACCATTTTTTTGGATATTTATTGTGAACATGGTTCTGGAATAGAAGAACCTAGGGGTAATAACTCCAAATTGGGTGTATAGGGATTTTCCCAATAATCATATTTTGCATGAAAACAATCCTTACTAAACACCTTTTTTGAAACTCTAAAGGGATATAAATATGATAATTGATTTTTTATTTAAAAAACATTACAATATTTTTAAAAATATTTATATACCCACATTTTATAATTATGTATAGAAACACCCAAGTGTTTGTATGAAGGAAATGTGAGTTTTCTATATGTGTAGATATAAATTACATCATTCTTGTGATTGAAAGGGTACAAAATTATTTTACAACATACATTGATTCAATGGAAAAGAGATGGGACACTAGAAAAATAAATTTCTATATCATTAAGTGAGTATACATGAAACAAATCTAATTGATCATGGTAAATGCAATTATATTAACACTTATGAAGATGAATGATTAATTTTCTTAGGATTTGATTCAAAACTTACATAATTAGAGTATTTTATCAATGATATCAAAATTATAATAACTATTAAATATTAGAGGATTTTATTTTTGTAATTTTTCATTATGGATTTAAAATTGTATGTTCAATGGTACCAATGATGAAGAAAAATAATTTAGTGGAAAGCTGAACATATTGGAAAAAACATGATTAAGGACCCCAACATGTTCCGAACGATTAGATAGTGGTGTTGGGATAAAGGGATAATTGATATGGATAATGTAAATTGTAATGTGCTGAAAATATTGAGTCTGATTAATGAGTTAATAAAAAAGTGGTTTATAATATCATTAATGGAGTTTTCAAAATCACTTTATTAAAATAATCTATTCAACAATCTAGGTTTCAAATTTTGAATAAAGGAGCATTCATGTTTCCATTAAGGTATTTTTGGAAATTCATGTTGTTACTGTTATTAAAAACAATACATGATGATGGTATTCATGTGTTTGGTATGTGATGGTAAAGATCAACATCATGTTTCTTGTAGGATAAATAGTAAGTTAATTTTTTTTAATTTAGTGACCTTATTTCTAATGTGTTGGATATTGATCTTTCAGAAAGGGCATAATGTTAACCATTTATCAATTGTCTTAATTTCAATAATTGGCGAGGCATTATAGATTGATGATTTAATTCACCATATGATAATTTATTCGTATTTGGTAACGTCTTCTAGCCATATTGGGTTAGGAAAATAGTATGATATAGACAAAAAAATTCACTTTTTTATAGTTCTGACGTTTAGTTAAAATTCAATTTTAGTGATTCTAGAATAAAAAAATCATTTTCAACTATTCATTTCATAGAGTAAGTGATGAATTTGAAATTTATCAATGCACAACTAAAGGATAAAATTATTCATATGAAATTGATATGTATAACCTATGAATATTTCTTTATATTCATAGATAATAAAATAATTCTTCAAAATTAGGAAATAGATCTTGTAGAAAATGATATCCAATTATATTCATGTATGTTGAATCTTATGGTATTTTAAATGTTCATAGATTTATGGTCGTTGGGTCCCTTAACATTCCATTGATCATTCACTTGCTTTTGATCAATGACCATAATCAATCCCTATTATTTTTTTATTATTTTCATCCTTATCCATATATCGACTTTACAAAAACTATCTTCTACTTGTAATCCTATTTATGTTTTATTCCATATAACATTTTCATTTCCATTATTATCATATAAATAGGGTATTTTAGTAAATCTTTTTATGATGTGGTTTTTCAATAAATTAATTTTTGAACAAAAAACCATTGATTTCATAGATTATGTTAAAAATTTTAGGATGTAATTTATTTAATATGGTAAGTATTTAAAACCCCATGATTTTATAATACTATAATTGTTTTTAATAGATTCTTAAACACACAAAATTTTGGTTAAAAAACCAAAAATTAATTTCATCAAATTTAATCTATTTGATAGCTTGCGGATCACAGAACCTCGAGTCTAAATGAACCATAATATAATGTTATGTTATAACCTATCTATTAAATTTGTGGCCATTAATATTACAATATAAATTATTAAAATTATTTTTATGAATTATTTATGAATAAAATAAGAAATATTTAAATGGAAAATAAATCGTTTAAAAAAAATGTATTTTTCTAAAAGATAGATTTGTCATGTTTTGAACAGATAATTTAAAATATAATTAAATTTTTTTTATAAAATTCATTCGAAATAATACCCTTAACTATTGAAATATAAATTTCAAAATTATCTTATGGTGAATTTTTTCAATATTTTTTAAATGATTAATTTTTTGATGAATGGTTAAAAGTATTGAATTTTAATTAAAAACTACAATTTTGATCAAAATATTTATAATGATAAATGATAAATTGATTTTTTCTAAAGTAATACCAATTCAATTATATATACATTAATACATATAATTTCATTTTAATAAATTTCATATTGAATTATGATATAAAAACTTATAAACATATGAACATTTTATATTTGTAAAGTTGTTTTTCATCACATCTATTGGATTAATTTTAAAATAAATTTTTTCTCCTATATGATTTGAATTTGGGAAAATGAATTTGATATTTTTATTCAGAATATTTTATGAATTATACTATGTTCTACTTAATTTTTTTCCCAAATAAAAAGTGAAAATAGTAGAATTAATTAATGTAGTTAAGGTATAAAACGTGTTTACCTGGGGATAAACTAAAATGATATGTCGTAAAATGAAAAAGAAAATTATAAAATATATTTTATGGACATATATATACAATATACATTTTATTATTGATTATTTTATAATATTACATCTCAGGGCCATGAACAAATGTGATTTTAATTCATTCTTTTCAAAAATTACATGGGTGCCACTCACCTCACTTATAAAAGGGAACCCCCTCTTCTATCTTCATCACACCTTCACAGTCTTCGAGTTCAACCAATAACTAAAATAATCACTACAAAACATCCCTCCTATAATTATATATTCATTGGTTTAGATGCAATCCATCCTTGGAAGGTTTTGGTTCAAACCTAATGAGGTTTCCTAAGGAAGAGATAACATTCATCAACGAGCATTTTTATTTTATTTCTTTCCAAACATCCTAATTTTATTAAAGAATTGTGATATAATAAAATTATTATATTAAATATATTTACATGTGCTTATTTTAATTTTAGGACCTAAAAAAAACAAAGTTCCAACATAAGTGTTACACAATCATTATTCATGTGCACGGAATACTACTACCTCGTGAATTAATGTCATCCATTCTTCCATTACTGTCTCTCACGATTAGGTATGATGATAGATATAAATAATATATACCATTTTCAAAAAATAATTGTACATTTTTATTTATAATATAATATATAAGTTTTTACTTTTGATTATGTGGGATATATGATAATGTCTTTATTGTGTACGACATACTACAGCCTCATGAAGCTACGTGATTTCACATTCACTAACTCTATACATAGAATGTGATAATGAAAATGTTAAAAATTATATGTGATATAATTGAAATAATTATTATATTCACTATATATTTATCATTCACATATTTTAATATATATATATTTTACTTTTATACCTTTTCACTCAATGAAAGTCTATAATGCTATTCGTGTATGTGTGAACTACCACCTTCAAGAAACGATGTGCATCGATTTTTAACATCACACCATAAGGTTGATATATAAATATATGTATATTTAAATAAATAATATTATATACATTATATAATCCTCATTATAAATATATATATTATAATACTTATAACCTTTCTATAATTATCCTTGGAAAATGGAAACATTGCTCATTTGTACATACGACCTATCGTCCCCATAATCAAAACATAATTCATTTCTCAAATCCATATTAATTATTTATATTAAAAGTATAATTTGTTTATAAAGTAAATATTGTCCTTATTATTAAAATTTATGTAACACCCCCAGCTTCCACAGAACTTCTCTCTTGGAATAATTCAATATCTTGCGTTGTACGCAACTTGCAGTTTTAGCACACCAGGACCAATCAAACTAGCAGTTTTGAATAGTAATACCCACTTTTGGTAATTTTATAAATTTTATTTTTTCAAAATGGACTTCTTTTTTTGATTCAGAATACCAAAATTATCTTAGGGTTAATTTTTTATATTTTTCTAGAAACATTCAATTCATGATGAATAGTGAAAACACTACATTATTGTTTAAAACCATTTTTTAAAATAAAAAGTAATTTTATCTCAATTTATTTTAGGTAAAAATATATAAATAATTCTTTTATATGTTCAATGTAATTCATTGGAGTCATTTTATAATAATATTAGATATATAAAATTTTATTGAACTTTTTACTGTCTTTTACCCACCTTTTTGGCGCATTTGCAAATTTGCATAAAACAAAATTTTACCGCTTCTGGGAATTGAATTCCAAAAATCGATGAGGCACTATAGAAATCAGTATGTAAAATGTGGTTTAATAAAAAGAAATTAAATTAGGGTGAATAGTAACTTTGACTTTTATTTACCACGATTAAAAGTAAATAGGGTAATTAAAGGTAAAAATGATATTATAATTACCCAAAAACATGTCCTAATTATATTGGATAAGTGTATTTAGACCAAAATAAACCTTAAGAATAAAATATGATCCTTTTTTCCACTTGTATTATATTAGGAAATTTATTATTATTTTATTTAAAGAAGAGTTAAAAGTGTTAAATTCAATGTTTAATAACTAAACCATTTTTAATATAAGGATATATATAAGATAAATTCGACTATAAATATTCATTAGAAAGATAAAAATATTTCCTATATAATGATATTTTATTTATAATTTTTATACATTAAATAATTATATTTATTTATGACACAATGATGAGGCAGTAATTACATTATTAATGAAAGATTAAAATAATTGATATTATAAATATCCAAATAAATGTAAATTGAGACTTCTGATGAATTAAAATTGTAACACCCCAAGATTTCATAGTGTGTTATTTCTTCAAAATAATTCAATAACTTGCACTACACGCAACACTGAGTTCAATTGCACCATGACTTGCCAAAAAAAAAAAGCCAGTAAAAGAGGTCATGAATAGTATTAACTAAATTTTAAACTTTATATAATCCTTATAATTTTAGAATCCATATTATGAGTTTCTTAGTCATAATGCAAGAACAGATTCATTTTCAGTATTGCACTTTTATCAACTTTTGATAGTGAAACCTTTTTAAATACAATATTTTAAACTTTTTGACTAAATGGAGACATCAAAAAAATTTAAAATGAAACATCCCAAGCTTCCACGGTACGCTTTCCTTTGAATAGAACAGTAGCGTGTGTTGTACGCAACTTCGAGTTCTAACACACCGTAACCAATCAAACTAGCTGTTATGAATAGTAATACCTACTTTTTGAAATTATATATATTTTATATTTTAAAATGGACTTAATTTTTGGATTCGGAATATCAAATTTAGCCTAAGGTGAAATTTTGGTACTTTTCTGATAACTTTCATATTTTGATGAATAGTGAAAATTACTAAATTTTAATTAAAAACAACTTTTTTAATCAAAATAATTAATAGTGATAAATTATGAATTTGAGTGGTTTTAAAGTATATTTAGAATATAGTTTTACTATTTAATATAATGTTGGTCATTGGACATAATTTTACAATTAAACCGAACATAAACAAGTGTCAATCTTTTGATAGTTATTATCTCTTAAAAACACGCTTTTTGTTTTGACAGCGGGAATTAATTTTAAATTAATTTCTGCCACTTCTGTGTTTTGAATTTAGGAAAATGGATTCCATATTTGGAATCAGGATGTTCAAATTGTGTAAATAGGTAACTTTTATTTTTACACATTTTGAATAATTACTGCGGTAAATATTTTATTTACCATGGTTAAAGGGTAAATCCGGTAAATAAGGGTTAAAAAAAAATAATATTATAATAATACTAAATTACCCTAAAACGTGTCTTAACCCTATTGGTTGATACATGGTCGACCATGGGCATCTTTGGGTCTATTTTGGGACCCCATGGATCCACTTGTAAGTGATAATGACACTTTATTTTAATTAAGTCAAAATGAATACAAAAATGACACAAGCATATATCTTTTAGAACAACAATTTTTACATAGGGTTATACATGTTGTATTTTCGATTATAAATATTCATTAGAAAGATAAAAAGATTTCCTACATAATGATATTTTATTTATAATTTTTAGACAATAAATAAGTTATTTTATTTATGACACAATGATGATGCAGTAATTACTATAATAGTGAACAATTAAAATAATTGATATTATAAATACCCAAATAAATATAATATGAAACTTTTAATGAATTAAACTAATTTTCTAGGCTAATATGATATATTAGGATTGATTTAATGGACTTTGTTCGAAGTAATCAATCTGTTATGAGTTTCACAAAAATCAACTATTGAATAGTGTCAAAATTGACATAAAAGAGTTCTTAAAACAAATATTATATTATTAATTGATATTAAATTCCTAAAAATCTAAGGTTCGGCCAAGAGACTTATATTATGATAGGTTAATCATTAATGGACCACTTGGAGGTCGCTTGGATGTATATAGTAAGTTTATTAACCATAATATATAAAATACAAAGAGACATTGTAAAAGTGAAACTAATTAACTTAGAGTTAATACTTAAAGATAAGGTTAATATAAGTACCCAAACCTGTCTAAATTCTATTGGATGAGTTGTTTTCGACATATCCCCACCTCATCCTTTGAATAGTCAACTTTGGAGCCTTTAGAAACCGAATATGAATTTATTATAAATTAATATTTCTAGCTTTTCCAAAGGTGCCCCTCACCCCTCTTATAAAAGGGCACTCCTCCTTCTCATTTCTTCACACCTTCAAAGCCTTTTGGTTCGGCCAAACTCTGCCCAAATACTCTCCCAACATCCCTCAATACAACCTAGAGGCCTTAGTTTGATCAGAAAGCCAACCTAAGGAGCCCTTTTGATCAAATCAAAAGGAAGAACCCGAAGAAGAGGTAATGATTTCACCACCCTTTTCTAAGTTCATTTCTTCTTCCACTTATTCTTCCTTTGTTCTTACCATTCTGAAATAATAACTCCAGTATCTCACATATACTGTGATGTTATTATAAATATGGTACAATCATATTCAGTATTATATCCACCCTTTGAATAACATGTCACCATACGTGCGTACGTACGGCTTACCGTCTCCACGTCGTGGTGTAATTGTTATTCAATATAATATTATTTGGATGGGTATAATAATGATGTGTAACTCATGTAAATAATAAATATAACATGTTAATGATTCTGTATATATGATATACCATCCATTTATATATTATTTTAATATCAAAAGAATGATATTGTCGCTCGTGCGTACGTACGGACTACCGTCTCCACGAACGCGATGAGATTCATTCTCCATCGTATCCATTCAAGTATAATTATCATTTGATGATTTAAAAATGATGTTTAAGGACTGTATATCATTCTGGATATGAATAATATACAACAACCATGGCTTATGTAACAAAACATATAAAAGAAAAGGAGTAAGTTAACTCCCGAAACGACGATAATTCTAAGATATTATTAACAAATCAATGTTAAAAGATCATATATGATATCATATTAATATATATGATTCTTGTATAATTTAATAACAACTATTTCACCATTATACAGGAGGTTAACCTACCCCAACCAAGGAAAAGTACAAGGTAAGGGTTATTTCACAATCTCTTCATTATCCGAGGTTGTTTATACGTAATAATCTACTGGGATTTCTTTATCATCCACATCCATGTTTCTTCGGAATGTATTTCAAAACATATTTATTATTTACAAGAATATGGGTTAAATTCATTTATACCCTTGTTTGAATTTTTGTAAGTGGTTTATAACGGAATCTTTCCGTCGTTTTCAAAATAAGGTCCTTTTTAACCTTTTCGACAGAATTAAGATAAGAATGTTTTTTTTACTTATACGGCGGGTACGGTTATTTTCCGCCGTTATAAAATCGTCAAAGCTTTCCTTACAAGCTTAAAAGAATATTTTCAAGAAAATGTTTTATTTTATATGGCTCTTAAATGATTTCAAAAATAGAAAGAGATATTTCTCTAAAAAGTGTTTTGATTTCATCTATGACAACATCCTTTAATGGATTTTACGCTTATTTGAAGTTGATTTATTATAATACAAAACTTCTATATTGTATTGAAGGTTTTGTGATATGTTTGACTGTGGATGTGCTATTTTATACCGTTCATAGTTTATGGTGAAACTATTGACATTTCGTATGCTAGTTTTAATCCGAATGTTTATGTTATATTTCAAACTTTTCTTCAGATGAATGTGCTAAACAAGTATGTTCCGGGTTGGGGACCGGTAAAAGTAAGCCCTCCAGGTTGGGGACTGGTAAAAGTAAGCCCTCCAGGTTGGGGACTGGTTAAAGTAAGCCCTCTAGGTTAGGGACTGGTAAAAGTATGCCCTCCGGGTTGGTGTCCGGTTATTAGAGGCACTCCGGGTTGGTGTCCGGTTATTAGAGGCACTCCGGGTTGGTGTCCGGTTATTAGAGGCACTCCGGGTTGGGTTCCGGTTAGAAGTAACCCCTAGGTCTTGGGATGAGGCCTAGACAAAGAAATTAACATTTAGTATTATGCATTCCAACATTATGAAAGTGGTTATTGATTTTTGCATGTGATTATTCGATTAGTAGAATATCCATGTGAACAAGTAAATGGCATTATTTCATTTTACTTTTGCCATACTATGTTGAAGTTCAATTTTAAAAGGCTTTTGTTTTAGTAATTCATTGCCTTAAATGTTTATGCTTATTTTGAATGTTCCGCTATACTGTTATCCTTACTGGGCATTTGAGCTCACCCCTTTTCTATGTTTTATTTTTCCCAGGTAGTGAAGAAGTAAATTATGATTGACTTTCAGGGATATTACGAGGGGTTTATAGTGTGGATTATGGAGACAATTTGTTTTTGTAGTAGTTTTTTGTTTAATGATGTAATGTAAAACTTATGAATATATCTAGTGTTTCCAAGGATACTAAACCAATCGGTCTTTCGGGATTTGATCCTTCTTGTGATCATGCCAATGTTATGTAATTAATGCACCGACTCTGGGCAACTGGGGTCGGGGCGTTACAGTTGGTATCAGAGGAAGTTTAGTACAAACCTTGGAAGCTAGATTTAGATAAACTCTGATTAGAGCACGTAGACCTAAGATGAACTTTGAGGATTAGTATAGAAGAACTTCCTAGAATTTTGGTATTGTAGAGATTTTGTGAGTTTTCCGAGCAATACATCCCTGTCTGGATACGAGCAGGTAGAGGCGGCTCTGGCACAAATGTACCTAGGGGTAAAACCCGAAAACACCGCTTTGAGCTAGACTCGAACGGGAACTGGTGCACGACAACGGGCCTTGCTGCACTCTTGGTTACGACACTCCCGGGGGATATGCTTAGGATAACTCTCATTTTCTTTACAAATCATTATGAAGGGTTTATGAGTATATACTTCCTCAAAGAAAACATTTTTATGATTATGGATTATATCCATAAATAGTTCAATTTATGTTAAGTGTTTTATAAGTATGGGATTATGTGTTTTGATTCATAAACTGATCTAGTTTATGCCATGGTATAGAAATGGCGCCCAGTAGAAGGAATGAGAACTCCAGAAATGCACATGATCCAAAGAGAAGGAAGGATCATATCTTTCATGGTCTTAAGCTAGAATTTATAAGAGAAATAGTCTCCCATGTATTATCATCATATGAAGAAATAATATCATGTGTTGATAAGATAAGTAAAGATTTTACTGAGTCCTATGGCTTTGAAGGGAAGCAAGAGAATAAAAGGATGGAAGAGAGAAAAATGGATAAAGGGAAGAGGGAAAAGAAGAATTTTCCCATATGTGGTAACTGTGGAAAGAAACACCCTGGAAATTGCCTGAAAGGAATGGGAGTTTGTTATAAGTGTGGAGGAAAAGGGCACAAAGTACATGACTGCAAGGGTAAGAAAATGGTTTCAAATGTACAATGCTTCATTTGCAAGGAGTTTGGACACTACACGAACCTATGTCCCAGTCATCAGACTATGCCACAAATGATGCTATTGGATAATAATCAAGTTATGATACTACCACAGATGAAGAAGAATGATTAGAGTTCTTATGTTGATTATGTCAATTGAGTGTTGTATCAACAATGTACTTGTTATAATAATTATGGAGTATATAGGATTGTACTGCAGTACTATTTCATTAAGGACTTGAGATTGTGTGGAACAAAGAAAAGTGACTCAATATCAGGATAAATTTTTGGAAAATATATGGTTGAGAGAATGATAAACCATAATATAGTTCTGATACCGAGGTAGTGATTTTCGAATAATACATGATTATTTTGGAAAAATTATATTGGATATTCTTGACTACCTTGGAACTGATTAATGATTTGTATATTCCATCATTGTTGGGGTTTAAAACATTTTTGGATTGATGAAGTATATCCAGCATTCAATATGGAATAAGGGAGCATGAATGTAATCAATAAAAAATATGGTAATTCAGGATGTTTCAGTGTATTAAAAGAATACACGATGAAGGTATTCATATGCTATTACGGGTTAAAAAGGATCTACATTATGTTTACCCTCCTTATAAAAGTTTGACTGTGAGTTTGGATAGAATTATTTTGGATAGTTCTTGTTTGGATTATTTTGGATTGCCATAAAAGGACAACCCGGAGGTCGGGCGGCAACCCGTCGCGTCCGGCAAGGCTACGAGACTTGAACCCGCAACCGAAGGGCGACAAGGGTGTATCACCTACCACTGGCCCACGAGATGTCCTGGATTAAATAATGTAGTTTTTATTAAAAGATCTTTTAGATGAATTATAAATTCTTTTATTTTGGAACCCTATACGAATAGTGTAAATAGAATTTTTTTTTTCTATTAGAGTGAAAGATGAGTTTGTGGTAGAAATTTATTAATGGATAAAAAACTAATTATAAAGTAAGTATATCTCCTTATGATCTTAGCCAATATCATAAATAAATTCCTCAATATTAAGAAAAGAAACTTAGAACAAAAATGTTGTCCTAGATGGTACCTTAAATCATCACTAATTTATGGCTTTGGGATTGTTGGCCTTTTCATAGCCATGTTCTCTACCACTCTCCATCAGATAATTGATGGTTAGATTTCTCTTCCATATCCATATTTTCCTACATGGAACCCTAGTATGTGTTATTTTCGGTAATCTTCATACTTTCCACTCTTTATTTTAAATAGAGGCCTCATTAATTCATTTTTCGATGTGGGATTTCAACTAAGATATTTTGAAACGTCAAAAATGTGTTATCCTAATACCCTATGTTTTGTTGAACCGATGGTATTTCAAATCATCATAGATTGATGAATTTAAGGACCTCAATTATACACTTGTTTGTGATTGATGACCTCAATCACTACCTATAAATATTTACGTTTTTCCTCCGATTATATGTCTCTAATTTCCACCAATGTTCTCTTAATCGAGATCATAATTTGGTGGTGACCCTTTGATTTCTCTTTTCCTCATATTAATACTAAATTTTAGTAACCCAATTTCCGATGTGGGGCTTCCCACAAATATATTTTCTACTTTCAACCTTTTATTTTTGAAGAACAATTTCAAATTGCGAGGACGCAATTTATTGAAGGAGGGGAGAATGTAACACCCCAAGATTTCATAGTGTGTTATTTCTTCAAAATAATTCAATAACTTGCACTACACGCAACACTGAGTTCAATTGCACCATGACTTGCCAAAAAAAAAGCCATTAAAAGAGGTCATGAATAGTATTAACTAAATTTTAAACTTTATATAATCCTTATAATTTTAGAATCCATATTATGAGTTTCTTAGTCATAATGCAAGAACAGATTCATTTTCAGTATTGCACTTTTATCAACTTTTGATAGTGAAACCTTTTTAAATACAATATTTTAAACTTTTTGACTAAATGGAGACATCAAAAAAATTTAAAATGAAACATCCCAAGCTTCCACGGTACGCTTTCCTTTGAATAAAACAGTAGCGTGTGTTGTACGCAACTTCGAGTTCTAACACACCGTAACCAATCAAACTAGCTGTTATGAATAGTAATACCTACTTTTTGAAATTATATATATTTTATATTTTAAAATGGACTTAATTTTTGGATTCGGAATATCAAATTTAGCCTAAGGTGAAATTTTGGTACTTTTCTGATAACTTTCATATTTTGATGAATAGTGAAAATTACTAAATTTTAATTAAAAACAACTTTTTTAATCAAAATAATTAATAGTGATAAATTATGAATTTGAGTGGTTTTAAAGTATATTTAGAATATAGTTTTACTATTTAATATAATTTTGGTCATTGGACATAATTTTACAATTAAACCGAACATAAACAAGTGTCAATCTTTTGATAGTTATTATCTCTTAAAAACACGCTTTTTGTTTTGACAGCGGGAATTAATTTAAATTAATTTCTGCCACTTCTGTGTTTTGAATTTAGGAAAATGGATTCCATATTTGGAATCAGGATGTTCAAATTGTGTAAATAGGTAACTTTTATTTTTACACATTTTGAATAATTACTGCGGTAAATATTTTATTTACCATGGTTAAAGGGTAAATCCGGTAAATAAGGGTTAAAAAAAAATAATATTATAATAATACTAAATTACCCTAAAACGTGTCTTAACCCTATTGGTTGATACATGGTCGACCATGGGCATCTTTGGGTCTATTTTGGGACCCCATGGATCCACTTGTAAGTGATAATGACACTTTATTTTAATTAAGTCAAAATGAATACAAAAATGACACAAGCATATATCTTTTAGAACAACAATTTTTACATAGGGTTATACATGTTGGATTTTCGATTATAAATATTCATTAGAAAGATAAAAAGATTTCCTACATAATGATATTTTATTTATAATTTTTTGACAATAAATAAGTTATTTTATTTATGACACAATGATGATGCAGTAATTACTATAATAGTGAAAAATTAAAATAATTGATATTATAAATACCCAAATAAATATAATATGAAACTTTTAATGAATTAAACTAATTTTCTAGGCTAATATGATATATTAGGATTGATTTAATGGACTTTGTTCGAAGTAATCAATCTGTTA
Source organism: Viscum album (assembly GCA_963277665.1). NCBI lineage: Eukaryota > Viridiplantae > Streptophyta > Magnoliopsida > Santalales > Viscaceae > Viscum > Viscum album. Next base: position 296,564,687 of record OY728139.1, read on the forward strand.
TGAGTTTCACAAAAATCAACTATTGAATAGTGTCAAAATTGACATAAAAGAGTTCTTAAAACAAATATTATATTATTAATTGATATTAAATTCCTAAAAATCTAAGGTTCGGCCAAGAGACTTATATTATGATAGGTTAATCATTAATGGACCACTTGGGGGTCGCTTGGATGTATATAGTAAGTTTATTAACCATAATATATAAAATACAAAGAGACATTGTAAAAGTGAAACTAATTAACTTAGAGTTAATACTTAAAGATAAGGTTAATATAAGTACCCAAACCAGTCTAAATTCTATTGGATGAGTTGTTTTCGACATATCCCCACCTCATCCTTTGAATAGTCAACTTTGGAGCCTTTAGAAACCGAATATGAATTTATTATAAATTAATATTTCTAGCTTTTCCAAAGGTTCCCCTCACCCCTCTTATAAAAGGGCACTCCTCCTTCTCATTTCTTCACACCTTCAAAGCCTTTTGGTTCGGCCAAACTCTGCCCAAATACTCTCCCAACATCCCTCAATACAACCTAGAGGCCTTAGTTTGATCAGAAAGCCAACCTAAGGAGCCCTTTTGATCAAATCAAAAGGAAGAACCCGAAGAAGAGGTAATGATTTCACCACCCTTTTCTAAGTTCATTTCTTCTTCCACTTATTCTTCCTTTGTTCTTACCATTCTGAAATAATAACTCCAGTATCTCACATATACTGTGATGTTATTATAAATATGGTACAATCATATTCAGTATTATATCCACCCTTTGAATAACATGTCACCATACGTGCGTACGTACGGCTTACCGTCTCCACGTCGTGGTGTAATTGTTATTCAATATAATATTATTTGGATGGGTATAATAATGATGTGTAACTCATGTAAATAATAAATATAACATGTTAATGATTCTGTATATATGATATACCATCCATTTATATATTATTTTAATATCAAAAGAATGATATTGTCGCTCGTGCGTACGTACGGACTACCGTCTCCACGAACGCGATGAGATTCATTCTCCATCGTATCCATTCAAGTATAATTATCATTTGATGATTTAAAAATGATGTTTAATGACTGTATATCATTCTGGATATGAATAAGATACAACAACCATGGCTTATGTAACAAAACATATAAAAGAAAAGGAGTAAGTTAACTCCCGAAACGACGATAATTCTAAGATATTATTAACAAATCAATGTTAAAAGATCATATATGATATCATATTAATATATATGATTCTTGTATAATTTAATAACAACTATTTCACCATTATACAGGAGGTTAACCTACCCCAACCAAGGAAAAGTACAAGGTAAGGGTTATTTCACAATCTCTTCATTATCCGAGGTTGTTTATACGTAATAATCTACTGGGATTTCTTTATCATCCACATCCATGTTTCTTCGGAATGTATTTCAAAACATATTTATTATTTACAAGAATATGGGTTAAATTCATTTATACCCTTGTTTGACTTTTTGTAAGTGGTTTATAACGGAATCTTTCCGTCGTTTTCAAAATAAGGTCCTTTTTAACCTTTTCGACAGAATTAAGATAAGAATGTTTTTTTTACTTATACGGCGGGTACGGTTATTTTCCGCCGTTATAAAATCGTCAAAGCTTTCCTTACAAGCTTAAAAGAATATTTTCAAGAAAATGTTTTATTTTATATGGCTCTTAAATGATTTCAAAAATAGAAAGAGATATTTCTCTAAAAAGTGTTTTGATTTCATCTATGACAACATCCTTTAATGGATTTTACGCTTATTTGAAGTTGATTTATTATAATACAAAACTTCTATATTGTATTGAAGGTTTTGTGATATGTTTGACTGTGGATGTGCTATTTTATACCGTTCATAGTTTATGGTGAAACTATTGACATTTCGTATGCTAGTTTTAATCCGAATGTTTATGTTATATTTCAAACTTTTCTTCAGATGAATGTGCTAAACAAGTATGTTCCGGTTTGGGGACCGGTAAAAGTAAGCCCTCCAGGTTGGGGACTGGTAAAAGTAAGCCCTCCAGGTTGGGGACTGGTTAAAGTAAGCCCTCCAGGTTAGGGACTGGTAAAAGTATGCCCTCCGGGTTGGTGTCCGGTTATTAGAGGCACTCCGGGTTGGTGTCCGGTTATTAGAGGCACTCCGGGTTGGTGTCCGGTTATTAGAGGCACTCCGGGTTGGGTTCCGGTTAGAAGTAACCCCTAGGTCTTGGGATGAGTCCTAGACAAAGAAATTAACATTTAGTATTATGCATTCCAACATTATGAAAGTGGTTATTGATTTTTGCATGTGATTATTCGATTAGTAGAATATCCATGTGAACAAGTAAATGGCATTATTTCATTTTACTTTTGCCATACTATGTTGAAGTTCAATTTTAAAAGGCTTTTGTTTTAGTAATTCATTGCCTTAAATGTTTATGCTTATTTTGAATGTTCCGCTATATTGTTATCCTTACTGGGCATTTGAGCTCACCCCTTTTCTATGTTTTATTTTTCCCAGGTAGTGAAGAAGTAAATTATGATTGACTTGCAGGGATATTACGAGGGGTTTATAGTGTGGATTATGGAGACAATTTGTTGTTGTAGTAGTTTTTCGTTTAATGATGTAATGTAAAACTTATGAATATATCTAGTGTTTCCAAGGCTACTAAACCAATCGGTCTTTCGGGATTTGATCCTTCTTGTGATCATGCCAATGTTATGTAATTAATGCACCGACTCTGGGCAACTGGGGTCGGGGCGTTACAAAAATAATTTTATTGGTAAATATAACATGTTATGGTTTATTAGATAATTTTTTTGAAGTGATAATGTTTTTCTGACTTTAACAAAAACAAAATACCAAATAGTGTCAAAATTGACATAAACGAGTTTTTAAAACAAATACTATATTATTAATTTATATAATATTCATAATATTATAAGGTTTAGAAAATGTACTTAGATAAGGTTATTTATATAAATAATGAACCACTTGGGGTTCTCTTGTATTTTTAAAGTAATTGTATTAACCATTTATTATAATAATACAAGAATACATGGTAAAAGATAAACTATTTAACATAGAGTTAAATCTAAAAGATAAGGTTAATATGGCAACGTAAACCTATCTAAAACATATTGTTTGAGAGGTTTACGACCTTGACCTACCTTATCCTATAAATTATTCCTTTTGGATTCATTATAAACTGAATATTATTGTATAATAAAATAATATCTCAATATTTTCCAAAAGTGACACTCACATCTCTTATAAATAGGTACTTCCCCTTCTCTAAAAATCACACCTCCAAAGTCATTTTTCTTGGCCATCCCCTAATCAAATATCCTCCAAACTACCCTAACATAAAACTAGAGTCCTTAATTTGATCAGAGAGCCATCCTAAGGATCTCTTTTGATCAAATCAAAAGGAAGAACTCGGAGAAGAGGTTATAATTTAATCACCTCTTTCAATGTTCTTATCTTTTTTCACTTCCACTTTCTTTGTTATTTTCATACCAAAATAATAACTCCAGTACTTTCTACATAATATGATTTTATTATAAATATGTTATAACCATATTCATTATTCTATCCATCATATGAATGATAATGTCACTATACATGCATACGTACAGCTTACCGTCTCCACATCATGGTGTAGTTTGTTATTCAACACATCATTGTTTTGATGGGTATAATAATGAGTATAATTGATGTAAATAATAAATATAACATGTTAAATATTCTTTATATATATGATATATCATCCAATTACATGTGATCTCACCATCAATAGAATGATATATACGCTCGTGCGTACGTACGGATTAACATCTCCACAAACGCGATGAGATTCACTCTCCATCGTAATAATTCAAAAAAAAATTCATTTTATGATTGAAAATAATGTTTAAAAACTTAGTATCATTCTGGAAATGAATCATATACATCCTATCCATAACAAACATGACTTATGTAACAAAACATATATAGTAAAACGAATCAGTTAACACCTGAAACAATAGTACTAATGCAATATTATTAACAAAGAAATATTAAAGGTTCATATATGATATCATATTTATGTGGGTGGTTATTTTATAATTTAGTAAAAATTATTTCACCATTCTAAAAGAGGTTAATTTAACCTCGATCATGGAAAAGTACAAGGTAAAGGTTAATTTTATAATCTCTTCATTATCTGAGGTTGTTTATAAGTGAGTAACTACTGGGACCTCTTTATCACACACACCTGTGTTTCTTAAAAATGTATTTCAAAACATTTTTATTATTTCCTAGACTATAGTTTAAATTCATTTATACCCTTGTTTTACTTTTTTAAATTTTTTTATAAAGGAATATTTCTGTCGTTTTCCAAACAAGGTCCTTTAATACCTTTTCGACAAAATTAAGGAAATAATATTTTTTTAACTTATACGGCAGGTGTAGCTATTTTCTGCAGTTATAAAACCTTCAAAAAATACCTTACAAGATTATAAGAGTATTTTCAAAATAAATTATTTATTTTATAATTATGTGGCTTTTAAATGATTTCAAAATAGAAAGAGATATTTCTCTCAATTAGTTTTTATTTCATCATTGTCAACATCTATTGATGGATTTTACATGTTTTTGAAGTTGATTCATCATAATACAATATTACATATTGTATTGAATGAGTTATGATATGTCTGACTGTGGATGTGCTATTTTTATACCATTCATGGTCTACGGTTAAAGTATTGAAATTTTGTATGCTAGTTTTAATAGGAATGATTAGGTTATATTTCAACCTTTTAATACGAGGAATGTATTGGACATAGTAAGTGATGGGTGGAACCCACTATAGCTTCTCGATGCATCGGTAGGTTTAATGAGACAAACTTGATTCTTGGAACATGGCCTTGACAAAATCTTACTTGTAGTCTGGGCACGAGGCCTTGACTATGTGGTTATAATTTTCGACATTATGCATTCCATCATTATGAATTAGGTTATTGATAATGCATGTGATTATTAGACTAGTACAATATCCATGTGAATAAGTAAATTTAACTATTTGATTCATATTTTCTATATTATTCTAAATTTTATGTTTAAAAGGATTATGTTTTAGTGTTATACATTTCATTTAATGTTTATAATTCTTTATGATAGTTTCTTCTATATAGTTCTCATAACTGAGCTTCTGAGCTCACCCCTTTCTTATGTTTTATTTTTCCAAGAATTCGAAGAAGTATTTTATGGTTAAACTGAAGGAATGTGATAAAGGATAAAAGTGTGTTCTAAGGGGACAAAATGATGTTATTCTTCTTAATTTTATGATGTAATGTAAAACAAATGTATGTATCTAGTAATTTCAAGGCTACTAAACTAATTGGCCTTTCGAGATGTGATCTCTTGTGATCATGACAATGTTATGTAATAATGCACCGACTATGGGTAACAATGGTCCATGTGATACAATTGGTATCAGAGAAACTTTAGTACCAACATTGGAAATTATATTTAGAAAAAATCTGATTAGAGAACATTAACCTAAGATTGAATTTGAAGATTAGTATAGAATAAATTCTTATAATTCTGGTAATGTAGAGATTTTGTGAGTTTTACAAGAAATACATCCATGTATGGGTACGAGTAGGTAGAGGCAGCTCTGGCAGAGATGTACCTTGGAGTGAAAACTCCGACAAGCAGTTTCGGGTTTCACCTAGGGTATCCTGGTACATGACAAAGGGCCTTGTTGCACTATTGGTTATGAAACTTCTAGGGGATATTCTTTGGATAATTCACATTTTTTTACAAACCATTATGAAGGAGTTTTGATTAAATACCTTTTCAATGGAAACATTTTTATGATTATGGATTATATCCATAAACTTTTCAAATTGTGTTAACTGTTTTACACGTTTAGAATTATGTATTGCAATTGATTAACTAATCTACTATATGCCATTGTTTTGAAATGGAACATAGTGGAAGAAATGGAAACCGTATCAACATACGTAATCCATGTAGGGATTTCCCTCATACTCAAGATAATTATAGTGGAGTTGGTGATGCAACTGGTGTTGATCAACTTATCACCATACTGGGAAAACTCACTCAGGTTTTGAATAATAACATTACCTATATGGAGCACCCAGATCCAAAATGTGGACTATCATTGTTAGAACACTTCACGAGACAACAACCACCAACATTAAATGAGACTACAAATCCATTTGTAGCTGAGCAATGGATAAGTTCCTTAGAGAAAATATTTATTTCTCTGGGGACGGGAAAATGTTTCCATGGTAGTTTAACGCCTCACAGGAGATGCATATCAATGGTGGTCATTAACGAAAAATACAAAGTAAGATGAAGAAGTATCAAATATTGACTATAGGGAGTTTAAGGAGATTTTTTTAGAAAAATACATTCTTCGTGACCATCGAGTGAATATATAAATGCAATTTCTGAGTCTGAGGAAAAAGGAGGATAAGAATGTCGCAAAGTATATGGATAACTTTACAAGGTTATCAAGGCATGTAGCAGATTATATACGTAACCCAAGTAGTAATATTGAACAATTATTTTTTGGGTTAAAACCATTTCTCCAACAACCATTAGTCTCACACTCCTTCTCATCGTACAAAGTTATTGTCTCACTTTCTATCAAGAAAAAAAGGAATTCTCTAAGTCTTAAATCTTTAAAGAAGATCAAGAGAAGAAGAGATCTGTTGAACAGTCTTGAAATGGAAATAAGGTGAAGATGGGAAAAGATTAATTTCTATCTTGTTGTAAATGTGGGAAGAAACACCCCTGGTACTTGCCTAAAGTGAATGGGATTCTGTTTCAAGTGTGGTGAAAAAGTCCAACAAACACATGATTGTAAGGGAAATAAATAAGTTGTCTATGTTGAATGCTGTAATTGTAGAGAAATGGGTCATTATTAAAATGAATTTCTTAAGAGAAATGGAAACTTACCTCAGAAAAGACCAAGGGAGAAGGTCCAAGATCATACGATCACTACCACTGAAGTTGAAGTGCCGAATGATAAGATGTCAGGTAATTTAATGGTTTCCTCAAATTTAGCCAATGATTTATTTGAGTCTAAATCATTATATTGTTTCATATCTTCATAGTTTCCTATGAAAAATAGATATTTCCAATTTGATTTAACACAAGATTAGTCATTCAAAACTCCCAAGGGAAGTATCATTGCAATAATGTTTTGTGAATCAGGTACTATTAGGTCAAATAAGAATTCTTTATCTTTTGATCTCATCGTCATACCCATGATTGAATTTGACGTAATCCTCAGTATAGATTGGCATTCAGACCATGTTGTGAAAATTTATTATAAGAAAAAGGAGGTTAAATTTTTTTTATGATGATGAGTACCTTATCTTTAGGGCAGAAACGTCACCATATGATTCTTATCTAGATCTACCCCTTTAGCTCTACTAAATTCCTTTATTGGGGAGGAAGAGAGTGAAATAAATATGGGTGAGGAAGGGAATGTTCAAATTGAGTACGTACAAATTGTGAAATAATATGTTAATGTGATTCTAGAGTATTTACTTGGACATCCTCTAGAATGAAAAATTGAGTTTTCCATTTATTTAATTCCTGTTTCAAGACCCATATCGAAGACCCCTTATAGAATGGCCACTATGGAATTAGTCTAACTAAACAAAAAACTAGTGGAATTGAGTAATAAAGTATATATTCTCCGTAGTGTTTTTCTATGGGGATCCCTTGTTGTTTTATTAAGAAGAAATATGGATCTATGAGGGTTTTCATTGACTACAGGGAGATCAATGTTATAACAATAAATAACAAGTATCCTCTACCTCGTATTGATGACTTATTCGATCAACTTCATGGAGATAAATATTTTTCCATGATTGAACTTTGATCTGGATATCATCAGCTGTGTGTGAAGAAGGAATACATTCTGAAGATAGCATTTCGTACCAGGTATGGGCATTGCGATTTTATAGTAATGCCTTTTGGAATGACTAATGCACCCTCTGTTTTCATGGATCTAATAAATAGTGTTTTCAAGTAGTATCTTGAGGAATTTATAGTGGTATTTATTAATGATATCTTGGTTTACTCCAAAAGCTATGAAAATTATAAAAATCACTTGCGCACTACTCTAAAGACTCTTAGAAGAAATTAATTATTTGTGAAGTTTAGCAAGTTTGAATTTTGGCTTCAAGAGATTTCTTTTCGTGGCCCTATTGTCTCTAAGGATAGAATCTCTATTGATCATTTTAAGACAAGAGTAATACAATAATATCAAGAACGGATGAGTATAATTGAGGTATGATGTTTTATTTGTTTAGTAGGTTATTATCTACATTTCGTCCAAGATTTTTTCCAATTGCCTAACCCATTAACCAAGATCACATGTAAAGGGGTTAAATTTGTATGAAAAAATGAACGTGAAGAAAGTTTTGAAGAACTGAAGATAAGATTAGTCAATGATCTTATCTTGACCCTGACATCGAGGAATGATGGGTTTTTTATTTATAGTAATGCTTCAAAGAAATGACTTGGTTGGGTATTTATGCAGAATGATAGAGTTATTTCATATGCATCATGACAGCTAAAAATTCATTAACAAAACCATCTCACTAATGATATTGAGTTACCGGCTGTAATATTTGCATTGAAGATATGGATACAGGATCTCTAGGGTGAAAAATGTGAGATATATACCTATCACATGAGTTTGAAGTATATTTTCTCACAGAAAGAACTCAAAATGAGACAAATTTGATGGATTGAAATACTCAAGGATTATGATTGAACTATATAATACCACCCAGGGAAGGAAAATCAGGTGGAATATGCTTTGATTAGAAAGGATCATGGAGTTATGAACAAGATGATAGTTGAAATGGATCCTATGTTCATGGATCTAGTAAAGATGTATGTGGGAATAATCATGGAAGGTGAAACATCGATACTTTTTCAAATGGTTTCCAAACCATCTATACTGGAAAAGATAAGAATTTCCCAGATTGATGATGATGAGTTTCAAAATAAAATTAATTCTATGAACGATTGGATATTGATTGAATTCATATATGAAGATAGAATTTTGAAATTTGGGAAGAGATTTTCTGTACCTGATATACCTGATCTAAAAATGGAATTGTTGGATGATGCACATAGCTTCAATTTGTCTATACACCCTAGTAGAACTAATATGTATAGAGATTTGAATGAAAATTTTTGGTGGGACAACATTGAAAGGGAGATTGTTGATTATTTGTCATGATGTACGGTTTGACAATAGGTTAAGGCTAGATGACAACATCGTGGAGGAGTAATTCAATCTCTTCCCATAACTGAGTGGAAATGGGATGATATTATGATGGATTTTTTCACAGGACAACCAAAGACTCCTAGAAGGAATGACACAATATGGGTCATCATTGATCATCTTACTATCTCAACATATTTTCTTGTTGTAAGAGAAGATTGACCACTTGAATGTTTATAAATACTATATATTAATGAATTTGTAAGACTTCATGAAATACCACTATGGATTGTTTCTCATCGTGATCCCTATTTTACTTCAAGATTTGGGAAAAGTATTCAGAAAGACCTTGATATTGAGCCTCGTTTGAGCACTGCCTACAACCCTAAAACTTATGGACAATCATAACGGACTATTCAAACCTTAGAAGACATGTTGAGATCCTTCCCAATTGACTTTCAAGGTATGTGGGATCAATATTTACCTATGGTAGAATTTTACTAAAATAATAGCATCCATTCAAGTATCCATATGGCACCATATGAAGAATTATATGGAAAGATATGTCACACACCAACTTGTTGGGGTGATGTTACTGAAAGAAACCTCTTAGGCCCAAAACTTGTTGAGGAATCAATGGAAAAGGTGAATATTATCCAAACCCACATTAAAGAATCTCAATGTAAGAAAAAGGTCTATGCCCATAATAGAATGAATGATTTGGAATTTCAAGTTGGTGATCATAAAGGGGGTTATAAGATTCAGTATGAAGGGTAAATAATGTGTTAGGTACATCATACCTTTCAAAATTCTAGAATTAATTGGAGTTGTAGCTTACCATTTGGAAATACCACCATGCCTCTGCAAAGTTTATATTGTGTTCCACGTATCACTATTGAGAAAATACACGCCTGACTCAACACATGTACTCATCTATGAAGAAATAGAATAGGAACCCGATCTATATTATTGTGAAGAGAATGTGAATATTCTTGATACCAGAGAATAAGTGTTGATAAACTGGATGACCAGTGTGGTAAATGTTCTATGGAGAAACCATAAAATGGAAGATGCAACGTGGGACCCGAGGAAATTATGATGAGAACCACCCAAATATTTTTATGCAGTATTATTCTAGAAATTTCTAGGATGAAATTATTTGAAGGAAGGATGAATGTAACACCCCAAGATTCTGCGATACGTTTTTCTTTGAATAATGCAATAACTTTCTTTGTACGCAACGTTGAGCTTTAGAACACCAGGACCAATCAAACTAGCCATCATGAATAGTAATAAACCCTTTTTGAAATTTTATAAATTTTATTTTTAAAAATGGACTCCATTTTTGGATTTGGAATATCAAAATTATTTAAGGGTGATTTTTTGGTATTTTTCTGAAAACATTCAATTTTTGATGAATTGTGAAAAACACTGTGTTATTGTTTAAAACTGAATTTTTATATAAATAATTATTTATTTTAATTAAATATATTTGAAGTAAAAATAGATACATAATAATTATATATGTTCAATATAATTTATTAAAGTCATTTTATAAGAATATTATATATATAATTTTATTGAACTTTTTACCGTCTTTTACCAATCTTCTAGGCGTATTTGAAAATTTTCATAAAACGTAATTTTACCGCTTCTGTGAATTGAATTTAAAAAATCCGAGAGACACAATTTACCTTAGTAAGTAAAATATGGTTCAATAATATGAAAATAATATTTGTTGAATTGTAACTTTTGACTTTTATTTACCACGATTAAAAGTAAATAGGGTTATTGAAGGTAATAAATGATATTATAAATACCCTAACACATGTCCTACTTCTATTGGATATGTGTATTTAGTCCAAAATCAACCTTATGGGTAAAATATTATCCTTTTGGTCAACTTGGATTAGATTAGGAAAATTATTATTATTTTATTTAAATAGTTAAAAGTGTTAACTTTTATGTTTAATAACTAAACCATTTTTAATATATGGTAATACATAAGATGAATTCAACTATATATAGTAATTATAAAGATAAGAATATTTCGTACACAATGGTATTTTAATTATAATTTTTAGACATTAATTAATTAAATTTATTTATGAAACAATGATGATGCAGTAATTACCTTATTAATGAAATATTAAAATAATTGATATTATAAATATCCTCATAAATGTAAATTAAAACTTCTTGATGAATTCCACTAATTTTATATATTAACATGACATTTAAGGGTTTATTAGATACATTTTTTCAAAGTGATAATGTTTTTATGACGTTCACAGAAACAAAAAACCAAATAGTGTCAAAATTGACATAAATGATTTTTTAAAAGAAATACGATATTATTAACTGATATAATGTTCAAAAAATTATATGGTTTGGAAAAAGTACTTAGATACAGATATATATATATCAATAATGAACAACTTGGGGTTCTCTTGGATTTTTACAGTAATTATATTAACCATTTATTATAATAATACAAGAATACATGGTAAAAGTTAAACTATTTAACTTAGAGTTAAATCTAAAAGATAAGATTAATATTGTGAACTAAACCTATCTAAAACCTATTGGTTGAGAGGTTTTCGACCCATACCCAATATACCCTCTAAATGATTCCTTTTGGATCCATTATAAACTTAATATGATTGTATAATAAAATAATATTTCAAGATTTTCCTAACATGACCCTCACATCTCTTATAAATGGTACTTCCCCTTCTCTCAAAATCACACCTCCAAATTCATTTGTCTCGAACAAAACCTGGTAAAATATCCTCCCAATCACCCTAAAATCAACCTAGATTCATTACTTTGAAGAGAAATCCAACCTAAGGAGCCATTGTGATCAAATCCAAAAGAAGCACCCAAAGAAGAGGTAATAATTTCATCACCTCTTTCAAAGTTCTTTTATTTTTTCACTTCCGCTTTCTCTGTTATTTCCATAACAAAATAATAACTATAGTACCTTCTATATACTATGATTTTATTATAAATATGGTACATCAATATTAATTATTCTATCCATCATATGAATGATAAATTCACCATATGTGCGTACGTACAACTTATCGTCTCCACGTCATGGTGTAGTTTGTTATTCAACACTTCATTATTCAAATGGTATAATAATTAGTATAATTTATGTAAATAATAAATATAATAGTGTAATGATTATTTAAATATATTATAGAATACAATTACTTGTAATTTCACCATCAATAGAATGATATGTTTTCTCATGCGTACATATGGATTACTGTCTCCATGAACGGGATGAAATTCATTCCCCCTCGTAATAATTCAAGAATAATTTTTATTTTGTGATTAAAAACAATATATAAAAACATAATATCATTTTTAATATTAATCAAATACATCCTATCAATAATAAATCTAACTCACGTAACAAAACATATAAAGTAAAATGAATCAGTTAACACTCGAAACAATAATACGAATGCAATATTGTTAACAAAGAAATATTAAAGGTACATATATGATATCATATTTATTTATGTGGTTATTTAATAATTTAATAACAATTATTTCACCATTATAATAGATTTTAACATACCCTATATCAAGTAAAAGTACAAGGTAAGGGTTAATTCTACAATCTCTTCATTGTCCGAGGTTGTTTATACATGAGTATCTACTAGGACCTCTTTATCATCCACATCTGTGTTTCTTAAAAATGTATTTCAAACCATTTTTAATATTTCCTAGAATATGGGTTAAATTAATTTATACCCTTTTTTAATATTTATAAAATTTTTATAAAGGAGTCTTTCTGTCATTTTCCAAACAAGGTCCTTTACAACTTTTTAGACAAAATTAAGGAAAGAATGTTTTTAACTTATACAGAGGGTGTAGCTACATTCTGCCATTATAAAACCTTCGAAGCATTACTTAAAAGCTTATAAGATTATTTTCAAAATAAATGATTTATTTTATAATTATGTGACTATTAAATTATTTCAACATAGAAAGAGATATTTCTCTCAAATAGTTTTGATTTCATCAATGTCAACATCCTTTGATGGATATTACACTTGTTTGAAGTTGATTCATTATAATAAAATATTAAATATTGTATTGAATGAGTTATGATATGTCTGACTGTGGATGTGCTATTTTTATACCATTCATGGTTTATAGTTAATGTATTGACATTTTGTATGCTAGTTTTAATACGAATGATTTTGTTATGTTTCAACCTTTTTAATATGAGGAGTGCATTGGACTTAATAAGTGACAGGTGGAGCTCGCTATAACTTCTCAATGCATTGGTAGGTCTCAGGAAATAAACTACTATATTGGAATAAGGCCTTGAAAGTATCTTATTTTTAGTCTTCTAACGAGGCATTGACTATGTGGTTATGTTGTCTGGCATTATGCATTCCCTCATTATGGAATTGGCTATTGATATTGCATGTGATTATTCGACTAGTAGAATATCCATGTGAATATGTAAATAGAATTATTTGATATATATTTTCCATATTATACTAATGTTTAAGTTTAAAAAGATTATGTTTTAGTAATATACATTTCCTTAAATGTTAATGCTTATCTATGAATGTTTCTGTTATATTATTATAATTACTGAGCATCTGAGCTCACCCCTTTCTTATGTTTTATTTTTCCCATGATGCGAAGATGTATTTTACGATTAACATGCAGAAAAAGGATAACGGATAAGAGTGTGTTCTAAGGGGAAACAATGATGTTGTTTTTATTTATTCCATGATGTAACGTAAAACTTAAGTATGTGTCTAGTACTTGTAAGGCTAATAAACTAATAGCTATTTTGAGACTTGATCTCCTGTGATCATGAAAATATTATGTAATAATGCACCAAAATTGGGTAACTAGTGTCAAGGTGTTACACTTTAGATTGTGGAACTATATTATATGCACAAGAAACATATCATTCATGAAAAAAGATGTATGAGAAAACAATGTGATTATCACCCGAACAAATGAAAATAATAATATTATTAAAGAATGAAAAATATGATATTATAAAAGGGTTATAAATGAAATTAAAAATATTAATATAGTAATAGTTTATGTAAAAAAAATGTTTATGACCACTATAACTATGTTTTAATCATGTTCATTCAAAAGGAAGATTGAGGTTAGCAATTTTCATCACACATTTTACTTCTATAATACATATGACATATTCACCACCTATTTATTTTATATGATATATATACTTATCATGAATTTATTTTATTATTATTATAAATAAAATAAAGGGGATCTGCATATCCATTTTAGTATCTCCCTCTCACGGGGAGTATAATTTAATGTTACAAAATTGGTAAGGGTTTAATGTTTCAATCTCATCGTTTATCGAGATTTATCTGGATTATGCTTCAAATAAGGAAATATTTCGACCCATACATCAATAAAATCATTAATTTTATTCTCATATAGTTATTAATGATCTATTCACTCTATTTTACGTAAAATAATTGTCACAAAGTTTTTTAAAAATTCAGACATTTTTTGGCTCTTCAGTCAGAAATTTGATTCCATTTGAAAGAACGTTTTATAAATGTGTTTTCAAAATTGATCCTAGTATTCCAAAAAAATATTTATTAAATAAAATTTTACCCATTTTTTATTTTTTAAATTTTTTAATGTAATCTTCATGAAATTTTCCAATCATTTCCTATTTTTCTTTTACAGAAAATGTGAAATGAAACTTTGTTCTAATATGTATGAAATATATGGTATTTTTCACCATCCTAACCACAAAATGTTTTAAATATTAATTTATATGTTTTCTTGATTATTTTAAAATAAAATTATCTTGAAATTATTTTATTTTTTAAACACTAATTTTCAAAATGAATATAATATTTCTCGCAAGAAGGGTTTTAAATACCTTTTAATGGTATTCATATTCATTAACAAAAACTAACCTTTATTATTAATCTAATTAGTATATGTTGTATTGACAATATACTTATTATTTATATGGGTTTTTATGATCATTTTACCATGTAATGTCTGGAATTCACTTTCTTGATTCATTTTTTCTTCATTAACTTTCCCTTGAAATATTCACATTCATTTGATCATTAGAAATAAAAATTTACCATATATATCAATATAATTTATCATGGATATGATTTATTCAAAAAATCTATCCCATTCCTCTATATTTTGTTTTAATTTCAATGTTATTTGATTTATTGGGAAAATATTGATATTTGATATTCATTTCTCAATACTGATATTTAATGATAAGGGATGTTTAGTCAAGAATTTATTGTATTGTTAGATATAAGAGGAATGATTTGGAAATGTAATTAAGAAGGGGTGACTGTTTATAGAAACCCCCTCAATGCATCTAAAAGCCTCATGAGATAATCAGTTGACCAAACATGATTGTTTTTTACACTAAAGTTTTAAACTAAATTATGAAAGATGTTGATAGTAGAGATATAGTTTTCTGACTCAGATTGGTTTCTACCCAATTATTTTAAACTGTTTGGAGGATTGATCTTCAATGTAGAGGTTATCATATAACTAATACATGAAATCCAATAATTTATAATATCCACCATTGTGAATTCAGTTATTTTATTATCCATGATATATTCTACTTGATATTTTCTCTTAATTCTGAAAATTCTAAGTTTATTGATTAAATGAAATGTAATTTTAGTTATTTTCCAAGACAGTTTTATTATTACTTAAATAGGTATGATTGTCATGTTATTGATTAAATGGAATGAATCTTTATTTATTTAACTTTCCATATTAATTATTCTTCATTTATTCATGATAGCTTACACTATACGTAACCCTTACTGTGAATTTAAGGTCACCCATATTGTGTTCCCTTTATAAGAGATCCATGAAGGGTAATATGAATAGTATTTAGAGATATTATAGAAGGAATAATTTTATTCTTGAGATACAATATGTTATAATTTGTGTTTTCAAATTTAAATTGGGAATCATGTATGAATTTAGTTTACCATGAATAATTAACTAATAGGTCATTTGATATGTTATTCCTCACATCTTATGCTAATATAATAAGGAGAAGGAGAAACTTCATGCACCTGCCTTTGGGACCTCTAGGGATTTTGCGGCACTGTCCGACTAGTCAGCCCCTCCCCTCCTGGTGGTTGAAGGAATCAATGGAATCACTCCACCATCTCTTGATGGCGCTTCCCTTCACTTCTCACCCTTTACTAAACTAGGGTTTCTCCCTATTTTTTTCGAGTATTTATTTATCCCCAAAGGTTATCAGATTCTGTACTGGTTCCCCTTCGCTTAGGATTTCCCTTTTAGAGTTCGTAGAAGGTTATTCCCTAAAAAACTTCACCTTGGTTTATCATTTTTGATTGTGGAGGCCTTTGGTGGATGTTGTTGACAGATTTATCAACACTCATTGGGGCCTTTGACATCGCGCGGTCGTGGGTTTTCTCGACTCTCAGAAAATGATGATTTGATTCTACTTTAATGAAGATCTGGATATTTCATGGTTCAATGACTTGAAATGTGTCAATAATTTCTGTTTATGTATTCTTTGTTGTCCCTTTGACTTGAACTTGTATCACGACCCAAAGACAATGACGATTTGGTTTCGTCATCCATGTTGTCTGACCTCTTTCCAAAATCCTTCAATATTTCGGATGCTAGGTAATCTTGTGGGATGATTCTTGGTTTCAAATATTATGACACAAAAGGTTTGTCATCCTATATTACCCCAAAAATTTCATGAGGTAGAGATTTATAAACCTCCTCTATATTTTATCTGAATTGAAATTAAGGGTGAATAAAGACTCAAACAGCCTATTGTATAGTAATCTCGGACCCATTATTGTTCCTCTTGCTACCTTCATGGGAATTCTTCCCAGAAATGTTGTCGAAGTGGTCCAACATCAACTGGTTTGAATCTATTTAATGGGGCTTGCTCGATGTATAAGGATACTATTACAGGGAAGGAGATTGTTCTTGTAGAGGTCCAACCTCCTATGTGCAACATTCATAATAAAGGTTTGTGGGTGTCTTATGAAGATTTAGTAAATTAAACTCACCTCTCGACGAGGAGTTTGGGTGCAATGTTGATAGAGGATTGACCTGAAGGGCCAAAGAATTATTCTGACTCTGATGTCCAGAGTGTGATCAATGGCCATGCATGGGATGTTCTACCAAACCAGGATAGGAACCTTGTTCAATTCCAATCTAGCAAGTTTTCTACTAAAAATATTAATAGTATTGTAATCCAAAGAAGATATGTGGTGCTGGAATTTGAGGTTCATACCTCACTCGACGGAGTAAGTTGAAATGATAAGGGTCGTGAAGGGAATCGGCCGCTACGATGCATGTTGGATGTGATGGAGGCTAAGAATGATTCAAATCTTGAAACTATATCTTCTCAAAGAAATGAAATTTAATTAGAGGAAGAAAATTTAATCTCTTCATCAAATAAAGGGGAAAAAATACTTGTTGATTCTGATTGTTTCATCAAGAAATTTGATAGATTGAAGACACAGAAGGATTACTCCAACCTACCCAGTCCACCAGTTACCAGATTGGTTAGAAAAGGTTTGTTTTTTCAAAAGAAACCCTCAGTTTTTGTTGATACCCCAACAAAGTTAGATATTCCTCCCCTTTCTCCTGAGGAAAGTAAGTCTGAGGGGCCAAAAGCTGTGGATAGTCATGTTGACATGAAATTTCTAGAAGGATGTGAGAAAGAGGAGGTGGATAAAAAAATCATCTAGGAGCTTATCCTTCATTCTAATAAAGATATTCTGAGTGAGTACTTATGGATCAACATCTCATAAAATGATTCTCACATAATGTTCAAAAGACTACTGCAAGTGGATTTGAGTGAAGAACATACTACTTGGATCGATAAATAGAATTGTATTTTGATCTACGGTTTCTATGAGGGGAAAACAAGATTAGAGGAACATGTGAAAACCAGTTAAAATATGGCATTACACTATGAGGACCTTATCAAAGACAATTCATAATTTAAGTTTGACTCAGTCGAATGGCATTTTACTGCTTAAACAATTCCAACTCCCATAAAATCTAATCGAATGATCTATTTATCTCGTATGTAGTTTGATGTTCATTTTCTTTTGTGAGGTTTATTAGTTTCTTGCTTTTACATACAATTACTTGAAATAAAAAAAATTATTTTGTGGTTATTACCATAATACATTTATGCTAATGTAATAATACATACACTATCTCTATGATACTATGTTTGAGGTCTCTAAAATTGGTATTAGAATACATTTATTATAAACCTTTAGAAAAAGATTTAGTTAAACACAGATGAATGAGAATAAACCAAATATAAAATTTCATGATATGTATGAGAATATACAAATGTTTTGGTAATGAAGATATTATATGGTTTTTCCAAGAAATACAAAAAATTTTGTATACTATAAGTTGACGTGGCTATGGAATATAGGTCCCTATGGGTAATGACTCCAAAATTTGTACAATGGGCATGATCATATCATCACCTGGTGCACAAAAATGTGCCTTACTATGAATGTATTTTTGAACCTCCTAGGGGATATACATAGGATAATTCACATTATATTTATATAATATTATTAATGATTTGAAAATTTGGATATTCTCAATGAATCTATCTTTATTATTATGAGATTGGATATGCATAATTTTTTCAATTTATAACTGTTATTTCACTAATTTTGGGATTATGATTTTTTTAAAAAATTGACATGATATAATCTACTATATGTAATCATTTAGAAATGGTTCCTGTTACAAGGAATGGAAACTAAATTAATTCACATAATCCAAAGATTATAAATGATCATTTATTTAATGGGATTAAGCTAACCTTTTAAAGAGAACTACTCTACCAAATATTTTAATAATATGATGACATAGTATCATGTAATAACAGGATAGATAATAAATTATTTATGTATTTAGAAAAGTGAAGTAAATACAAAGTTAGATAATAGGAAGAAGGTAAACACTGACTTTTTCATGTGTTATAATTGTGGAGTAAAACACCCAATTGATTTCTTAAAAATAATGGGAGTTTTCAACATGTGTAGAGAGAAATTCCATCAGATATTTGATTGTAAGGGTATGAAAAAATTTCCAATGTATAGTGATTGAAATTTTAGGATATGAGACACTACATAAATCAATATCTCGAGAATGAATGGAATATACCTCAGGATAATCTAATGAATCAGAGTCAAGAATATTCTATTCCCACATAATAAGTGGAATGATTAATGTTCTTCTATTTAGATTCAAGAATTATGACTTTTGAGTATTTTATAAGTGATACCATTCTTATAAGAGTTATTAAATATATAATTGATGTAATACATAAAATTTTCAATAAAAATTTTAATGTGTATGTTTAATGGTACTGATGAACAAGAAAAATTATTCAATGGAATGTTCAAAACCTTTGAAAACATTTGTCTGAGGACCCTAATATGTTCTTAATGTTGATATAGTAATGTTATGATAAATGGGTAATTTATATAGATAATGTAAATTTGATAGTACTATGGACTTGATTTTTATTAGATTTTTATTGAAAAAGATGTTTATACCATCATCAATAATGTTTACATCATCTTCATATTTAATGAATGTATCTAATAATACAGTATTTACTTAAGGAATGTCTTCAATAAGATTTTATGGTAATTTAGATTATTACCATGTCTCAAAATAATACATGACGATATTATTAATATGATTGGTTAGAGAAGGTCAAGAGATACTTCATGTATTTTAGGAGATTAATCATAATTAAATTTTTAGAAATTTGACAACCTTCTTTCATAAGTATTAGATCTTGATCATTCATAAGGCCTGTAATGTTTACCATTTTTGTAAGTGTTTATGTTGATCATTGGATGATGTTTTTATAGATTAATTTATTACTTCACAATATGATGCTTTATACCATTTTATAAATTGTCCTTACCATATTGGTTTTTGGAAAATATTTTGAGATAGATGAAGATACTAATCACTTTTTTAGGGATATTCCGATGAGTTAAAAGTGAATTTTAGTGCTTCATGCATAAAATTAACTTTTAGATATTTATTTCTAGAAATCAATGTAATTTTAAATTTATCTAAGCACAAGTAAATGATCACATTTTTCTTATGAAATAGAAACATATCAAGTAGGTACATTTCCTAAAATTCATATATAGTAAAATAATTCCACAACCCTAGAAAAGGGATCTTAAAAAAAGATATCATATTACATTCATATACACTGAATCCTATGGTCTTTTAAATAATAGCAGATTTATTTTTTTGAGGTCCTTAACTTTCCATTGATATTTCACTTTATTGCGACCAATGACCTAAATTACACCTTATAATTGTTTATTCTTTTCTTCCATGTAGATACCTTAACATACCACAAATTATACTATACTTGGGAACCTAGTTATGTGTTACTACCTACGAAATTATAATTTTCATATCTCTTATATTAAGAAGATATTTTATTAACTCTTTTTTTAGATGAGGGTTATGAAAAATAAAGAATTATCAAATATAAAACCCTTGATTTCTAAGAACAAGATTCAATTGTGAGGAAGAAATTTAATTATGTTTGTGTGAATCTAACAACACATGTTTATAAAAGAGGAACATTATATTCAATAGAGTATGCAACACATAACAATGAGCTTAAAGAACCAATGAAATATATTCATTTCCAGAATTCTTTGAAATACGAATAGTTCAAAACCACTGGTATGGGATGGATAATAGTTATTATAGCCTATACCAATGATTATCCAAACCATTGGATAATTGGTTATTAGTATGGGTCTGTACCAATGGGTTTTAAAGAATTATTTGTATAAGATAATGGAATTTTACTATACTAACGGTTTTGAAAGAACCATTGGTATAACTCTCTATCAATAGTTTGAAACTATTGGCATATAACTATGTGAATGATTCTATAAAAAAAATTCGAAAATATATAGAATAGTAGTTTTGAAATGATTGATAGAAACGCACCATAATTCTTCAAGAAGAAGCACCCACACCCTACCCAAAAAATCACATAATGCCAACAGAAATCACAATCACAAAACACCTTGGTAAATTACCTATAAACAAACATCACCATCTAATATAAAAATAATGCTAATATAAGAAACCAATTAATTCATTCAACTATTGATAAATTTTATTCAAAACATCACAAATATTCACTCAAAATAAATCATTAGACATAAAATGTAAAAAATATTAGTAAAAAATGTAAGGGATAAATCTCTTCATCATCACCAACACCATCAAAATCATCACCTCCATCCTCATAATCATTGTTTCTATAATTATTGTTATCATCCTTGCCATCATCATCTCTATCATTCTTCTCATTATCCTCACTATCATCATTAACATAATCCTAATCATCATCCTCACCATTTCCATTGTGATGAAGGTCATCGTCACATCCTACACTAGGAATAGTACCCAGTGTACTATATATCTTATATATCATCAACATATATGCATCACAGAACATGATGATATATGGGGTAAGTTATGGACATAAGGATTCCATAATTTTAATAAATTCTTCGGTCTCCTACTGATTTTGTTCACTCATTTATGTGACTATTTCTTGGTCTCTTATACCTCAAAATGTTCATGCACTACCCATGAATTAGCTTTTTCAAACTAGGTGCTTCGAGAATTGGCCCTAAAAATGGGCTAGTATCAAGTTAAGACTACCCTTACCTGGTTGACAATATACTTATCCCTAGATCTTATCTTCCAAAACATGATGTAAATTATCATTTGACCAAAACATTTCATCTTCCTTCTCAACAAGTGTCTCTAATGCACACTTTTACTAATATAAAAATACTATTTAGTTTAAAAATAAATTTTACACCATGAAATCAATAATGTAAATCATAAAATATACTACTATGTCATTTCATTTACCTCACATCAATATTTTATTTTGCTTTAGCAGAAAAAAATTCTCGAGGTACACAACCTTAAATATTCAAAACATCCCTTTGAAATGACATAAAATGTAGAAAATAATAATTGAAAATTTGATATTTATAATAAATTTCAGAACATAAATCATATTAATATACTATATGTTGCAATATTATTTTATGAAATTATTTATTACGTTGTGCTAGAATTATATGAGTTTGTCTAAAAAATTATATAATAAACAGAGATGATTTAGAATATGACTAAACAATGATTTTGTAAATTATATTAATGTGGTATTTTAAGAATACTGTTTGTATATATTATTTCAATGAATTTATGGGAAATATAATTATAGAATAATGAAAATGGAATGTATTTGTTGGAAAAAAACTTATTATTATTAAATAAATTTATAATATTGAAAATGGAAAGGTAAAATGTGTGCTTGATGTATTTTTATTTGGTTTTCTATGATTATATAATTTAATTTTAAAGGTGTTGAAGTCAGAAAAATATAGATAAATTTTCCATTGATGGATATTGATAATAGTGTATATTAAAAAATTGAAGTTTGTTTTTTTCAAAAGACATATAAAATAATTGGATTTATTGTTTATTTGGTTAAATACTTTTAATGATTTGTTATCATGATAGTATGTAAAGTTAACTTTGTTTTGATCCTTATTGTTCATATTCATTTTCACATGGTATAATTTTATTTGTTATTTTTAATTAAAACTGGTTAATTATTGTTTAATTCAATTAATTTTGGTTAAATTGGTTTCAATTTTTATTAGTGATGTACCATTTCATTATTGTTCGGATTATGTTTTTCAACTTAATTAATTTTAGTTTATTCTATTTCGATTTTATTTATGTTTATCCTCCTATATTTATTTTTAATGTTTCATTTTAATTTGATTTTGTTTTTCCATCCCACATATTATTAAGTTTGGTAGATGCTAATTTATATTCATTTAGTTATGTAAGATTTTATCTCATTTGTTTTAATAGAATTCAATCCAGTTGTATTTATATTAGTGTCATTTGTTTCATTTTATATTCACTTTTTTAGATCATCTTAAGATAAGTAAATTTATGTGTTTCCATTCCATTTTGGGTTTTTATTCAATTAGGTTTTTTCGATTTCGTTAGATTCAATTCATTTCAGTTTTCTATTATTACATTTTTATCATAATTGATTTAGTTATGTTTTGGATTGGTTGGTTCCGAAAGCATTGATTTGGTTTTTTCCATTCACTATTTTTTTTTGTAGTTTTATATTCATTCAGTTCTATTAGATTTAGGTTTAGTAAATTTATGCATATTCAGTTTGTCTTGATTGTACATAAGATACTTATGTTGGTTTTAAATCGTATTAAATTTCAAATTATTGTTATGTTTAATTCAATTTAATTCTTTGTTGATGGATTCTATCATTTTATAATTTGGATTTTGATTTTTAGGAATATTTAGTTTGATTGAATATAATTAAATTCAATTATTGTTGATTTTTTTGGTTTTTTATTTTTGTTTGGTTTCTTTCTGGTCAATTTGTTTATCTTAGTTTATCATGGTTTTTTTCTATTTGATTCACTTTGGATTGGTCACTGTATTTTTTTTCATTTTACATTATTTATTTTTATTTTTATTTTTTATTTTTATATATCATTATATTCAGTGTTGGTTATATTCAATTAGATTTAGTTCATGAATTTTTACATATGTTTGATTCAGTTTTTATAGATTAAATTTTTCTTAGTATAATATTTTAATCCACAAAACATGTGTTCTATTCCATTTATAGTTCATGGGAAGTAAAATGTTTTATTCCACAATAAAAACATTCACGTGGAAAACAATCATGTAATTTTACACCAATGAAACTATCACCAGATAGATGCCTATCAATAGAAGGCATGAAAACCCATAATCATAAATTTCTTCATGATTTTGAGTTCATAAATCAACAAATATAGGCGGGGTTTATGTTTATATTTGGGCCTTCACCTAGTATAAATTTTATATATTATTTTTAATGGAGTTTATGGTTCCACAAAATTTATCTATCATAATTTTGATTTGATTCTTGAGATGAATTATTATTAGTTTCCTTAGATTTATAAATTCCACTTCTTGTAAAAGGAATTGTGTTTATAACTTTGAGATATGTTTTATTGTTGGGGAAATCTTATTATTGGCATCTTATTAAATTAATTCACTCATTCTTACAATATTTGGGTTGATTGTGATAAATATCACGTTTTACAATAGCATTGAGAGGAGAAACCATAAAACATGGGGAATCCTTTAAATATACATTGATATACTCTTTATAGATTGGGTTAAAATATTCTTGGACCCCTACACCTAAATTATTATGTTGAGAAGGAACCGATGCAACAAATTCCCTGAACATCCAGAAAAGTGGTGTCTATAAAAATGATAGAATTATCTATCTACATTGAATGAGGATTCTAGTTTATGTTAATAGTTATGGGCCATCTAAAACTAGCAAGATTCATAGTAATGATTCAGATTGGATTGTTATTTTTAGTCAGGGATACTCTAATATTTTTTTCAGAAAAACGATTTTTTATTACTATGATGTTATAAAATGGACAACATATTAGTGATGCTTCAAATTTTGACCATTATAGGAGAAGGTTTACATTATTTGGATACTTTCAATGAATAATATGGTTTTAAATGAGAAACCTATAATAGTTATGACATGGTTTATAGTTTAATATCCCATATATGTTATATACAATGGAGTGATCATTTATATTGTAACATGTCTTTCAACGAGACACAAACAATGTGATATAAAATTTTTATGGAGCCTCCATTATTCCTTGATATTGTCTTATTAATTTCAATTTTATTCTTTGATTTTTTGTGGAATACCTATTTTAATGTTACTAACTCTTTTTTATCTTTTTATGTGTAAATACCCTCAATTTAAATATTTTTGTTTTTTAGTGTAAATTTCAATTTTTTATTTTAATGAGGGTATTTTTTCAGAAAAAAAGACTCATATTGGAATCTCGGCAGCTTGAACATCTCTAGGAGGTGTATTTTGGATGATTTTATAATATATTATTTTGGTTTTTGGGATCAAGATCACTATAGAGAAAATCTTTCTAGACTCAGAATGAAATATCACTATAGGTGATCCGCTACAAGGAAGAATATTCCATAGTAGACCCCATGGTGGAGGTGAAATTACACTCATAGAGGGCATGATTCCAAGGATGTTAATGTAACATGAGGTTTGTGCATGTAAAAAATAGATATAGACAATAAACATGGTTGGGGGTTATGATCAATGTAGCACCTAATAGAGACTGTCTATTGTAAAGAGTGGAACTTGAGAAATGACCAGGTTGAATGTTTTGCTGGTCATTGAAGGGGTATTAAGATGATATGAGTTTTAATTTAATGTTTTATATTTATACAAACAAACCAATCAATTTTTTTTAATATTGAAAGTTTTTATATATAGTATACATAATACTATTATTAATGATATATAAATCTAATATAAAAATATTTATACTATATATTCTCGGAATAAATAATATTGGATGTGTAAATATTTTATGTAAGGGATAAAGATACAAAAGTTATATTTAATAAAAAAATGTTATATATGATTTGAATTTTTACGTTTTGTTTTTATATAGTTATTTATTATCCTATAAAGTTAGAGATAGAAAATTTTAGTTGTAATCTTTGGTAAATTGGTGTTTAGGTGAAAACATTAAGATAAATAAATAACAAAAAAATATCATGAAATATTTTTGATATACAACATTATAACATTATCACAAAGATAAAAATACTAATCCTAAAAAATCAGTACAAATTAAATAATTTCAATAATAAACTAAAGGATTCAAGATCCTTAATCTAGAACAATTAGAAATGGAATAAAATATTAAGAAAACTAAAGTATTTAAATGTACTAAATAAAAACAATGTAAATCTTAAGAGGAACCCCACTCTTTTTTCCTATAGTTTCCTAACTAACACATTTAAAATTCAAACATGATTAAGAGGATATATAGGATTCCAAAAGAAAATATTATAGCCTAATAACCATTTTACACTTCCCTGTAAAAAATATATAGTTAATATATCACAAACTATCTAATTATTAAAAATAGATGTTTTGAAAAAAATCAAATTAATCTATATAATTGACAATTGGAGAAATTTTAATTCCACAATTAATATAAATATAAAAATTATAAAAAAGTGTTGCACCTTTTTTTTCTAAAGGTGGTTACTTAGTCAAAGGCCAATGCACAATTTATTAGATAGAGAAAAAAGGATTACCTGAGTCTGAAATATGAAGTCTTATTAATATCTTTTTCAAAAAGAGGAATCAAATCCCCATGAAAATTATCCTATCAAGTAATTACTCGGTTGACTCCCTTATTGGAAAGTCCATCTGTAACCTTATCTATGTCACAAAAATCATGCGTAATAATGTAGTTGGTTTACAAAAATCAATGTGATACAATTCATCCAACGTGTAGGTATTTTGGAGTATCGTTGATTTTTTATTTCTTCTTATTTGTTCCTAATTTTTTTAATACAATATTAATTGTAAATAAAAATAATGATAATTTTCATTGAAAATACTAAAATTTGATGAATAATGTGATCTCAGTACTCCTATAATACGTCATCATTTCCTAATAATATACTACAAGACACTCTTTAATTATAGGTGTGTCCACTAAATCAACACCAACTCTTGAATTCCTTAAACTATACAACTCATGTTTATAATATCTCTAAACCTCACATAATTTCACGAGTCATGGTGTCCTCACAGGCTCACTACTAGAAAAATTAAAATGAATATGGCACTAAATTATTAAATCATATAAATAAAATAATAAAATAATATTAAACCTGATCAATTTTTATACCCATATTTTCACCCAGAATTATCCATTACTTCATTTAGAATGTGTCTCTAAGACATTTTTCTAATGGGAATGGTGTCAGAGTTTTCGGAATGAATCTTCATAAAACACCAACATTCTCACCCAGATTTTCCTATCATTTGATTGACTAAAATGAAGTTATCCATCCTATGAGATCACCAGTTCCACACTGCATGCATGTGTGTATAACCATTCCACCTAGTTTTAGATCCATATGTGAATGAAAAAATATATTATATCAATACCTATTACAATGAAAAAAATATAGTGAAAATATTTCTATGGCTCTATAAATAAACTTGATACATGATGATCAGTGGGTGTTACTGGATCACTAGACTCAAAATGAATGACAACCAAAATATAAATAGTGTGACCCAATTTATGATCCAAAGGCTTGTAATGTTTCAGAGTAAAAGAAAAATGGTTAGGAATGTAGAATATTTGGGATAAGTAAGTATAAGGAAAATATGTTTTCATATACGTCTCTGGAAGTGTATAATATGGATGGGTACTAAGACCCATCATCAGATAAGTTAAAGGTAGATGATGAGGATTAGATTAAAATGGTGGTGAAAACATTAGGAGCCAAAATATATAGAGTGACTCTAACTAGACTATGGGATAAGATTTTTTATATGGTATTTCAGAGGAATAGATATGGTGTGATTGATTATAATAAGTAGTGCATTTAGCTCTAGTACCACGCCCTCATATCGTCTAGTTGAGCACTGATACCACTTGGATTTTCTGATAATAAATGTCAACTAGGTGGTGGATACTAATTAAAAGTAAAAATAATAGTCACATGAAATTATATTTTATTGTTATGTATATAGATATTGTAAATAAAATAATCACAACACGAACAGATGGAGGGATTCTCATCCCTCTCATTTAGAAATTATTGTCTGTCATCTTTTCCCTTCACATCTCTTCACTGTTTTTCATTTCCTATATTGGAAGTGAAATATGGAATTAATTATAAAACCCTAAATAATTTTTAATCAAAACAAGAAAGACTATGGGACATTACTTAATTAAAAAATATCAATTTTCATACCAAATAAATGATATGTAATTATATAAAAAATGAATTTTATGTTCACTGGGATGAATATAAAAATATAAAATGAAAAAAATAAAAATCAATACATTCAAATAGGTTAGTTTAGTATGTAAATGAAAAAGTGATCTTGTATTTTCAAATGGATCCAATTCAATTCTAGATAGTTCATTTAGTTCATTTTGGTTAATTTATTAGATAATTTTTTTTTGTTTTATGGGCTAGTTCATTTGATTCATATTTTGGGTTGGGTATTTTTTCCTTTTTTTGGTTAGGTAAATATTTTCATTGGTTTTTATTTTCATTTTAATTAGTTTAATATTTTTCAATTAAATTCATCTTGATTTCTTTCAATTTTAATTATTTTAGTTTTTTTTGTTTTTTAGGTTCTTATACAGTTCAATTTAATATTAGAAATTCCAACTCAAAGAAAACAACAACAAGTATATATTGAAAATAAACATGAAGTTAATGTTGGATAAAAATTATTTTTCATCAATAGTAATGAAATTTGAATTTTTACAACCTTAACACCAACAAATGAGAAAAACCAAACGTTATGAGATCATGGATGGATCATTCTATATATTTCCCACCAAAACATCTAGTTCACAATAATCTCTAAAAATTTAACTATTGGAGTCAATATATGTAATAAGTTGATTGGGGCATTGGGAGTAGGAATTGTGTCATTTTCATTATCACCACTATTATGAATATTTCATGGAATTTCATTAATAATATCACCAAATTCAGTTCATGAATTATCTTTCACATAAAAAAAGTAGTTTTTTCATTCATTCAAATATATATGGCTCGTCTATAGCAGGAGTGTGAGTATTGTCAAAAAATAGAAATAAAAAATCATCAATAAATCTAACATGAATATTCAACAAATCAGACCACTCAAATTTCATCATAGTAACATGAACATGAAACTAATAATACATTATTAGGTTTTTTCTCAATAACTCCATAATAAGATACATTTTCAAACCAAGGTATATTATCTGATGTACCCGCATAATAGTCTATTTTTTGATATTACCATAACACCATCTTATTGTGTTATCTTGTTAATTCTCGTTCAGTGATAATAAATTTGTACCAATTGATCATAATTGATTTTCATCCTTAAACCATATTATTATGACCAATATCCAAATCTCTTATTTACTCAGAGACAAATTCATCTAGAAAAATCAATACCTGAAATATAAATGAATATTAAAATGAACAAATTATTAATTTTAATAATTTATTAATGTAATACTTTAACCATCAATTTCAATCAGGTAGAAAAATGTTTTTGATGTAATGCTTCTCTCATTATAAAATACAATGAACGATGATTTACATTTATAATTTAATGATATTACCTATATAAAAAATATTTTAGTAGATATATACAATTAAATGATATGAGATAACATATATAGATTCAATTTACATAATTATTTCCATCATCGAACAAATAACAGTTAAATAAAACTATGAGATGTTTCATCTCCCACTCGTCATTTCATAATATGGTTGATGTATATGATCAGCGTGTTCCCCCTAATTGGGTATGAGATGGAAAAATGGGCTCAACTTTCTCATAATTCCCTTCTTTATTTCTTATTGGTCTATTCTGTCTTGTAGGCACGTCAGACCCAAACATCGAATTGAAATCCATACATTATAGATCTAACTAACATTTCAAGATATAACCTCTAATATGATTAGTATTCTATACATAATACATCTATTTTTAGAAATTTATTTCAGTTGGATACTTCCAATGAAAATAATTAGGTCCTATAAGAATATGTTTGGTTGGAAGATGGACAATTTGATGTAGAATTCATGTGAGAAATGATAGAGGAACTATTTTATCTGACTCACACAAAATTAATTGTTTATCTTCAAAAAAAATTCATGAAATATTTAGAAAAATGAATTGCACAAATATATCTATAAAAATATCACAACTGAATAAGTACCACCCTTACATTATTTGACCGTATATTCCAGATTGCTATTGGAATAAACTCATGTTAAAGGATATGATAATCATGTATCATTACTGACATAAGATTAAACTATATTATATTAACCAATATTATTTTATTCCCGAATATCCATCATGAACATTAATAATCTATAGTAATTAAAGAAATTAATTTGTTTCTATAGTTGTCATCACATAAGAAGCAGACTGAACATTCTACTTATTTTAACTAATACAAACAAGGTGTATTTTTGGTCATCTACCTCAATCTATCTAGTCATTATAAGATATTCAATCATATTTTTATCTTTCTCTTTATATATAGAATAATTGA
Source organism: Viscum album (assembly GCA_963277665.1). Taxonomy (NCBI): domain Eukaryota; kingdom Viridiplantae; phylum Streptophyta; class Magnoliopsida; order Santalales; family Viscaceae; genus Viscum; species Viscum album. The sequence goes on from OY728139.1 coordinate 296,595,312, forward strand.
ATGAATCAATTCATAAAAAAATTAATTGATAATTATGTCTAGGTAGTGACAAAACAAATTGGTAGACCAATAAAAAACTTAAATAAGATAACGTTCTTCATATAATTGAAATTGGTTTTAGTGGAAACATTCATCCTATTTCTATATTTCATATGACCCTTCTTGAATGAAAAAAACATCTATAAATTCATTAAGAACTTCACTTCTAGATTGACATTTAGGTGGATTGTCAATCTCTATAGTATTGTCTACGATTCGATGATTATTCAAATATGGATGATCCATTGAAAAGAGTTATTGATGTCTAATAAAACTATAAATATGATGATATTTAAGGATTTTGAATAATTTATTATTCATAAAAATAGAACATGATAGTTTTCTCATTATGATATATCCATACATCATTACATAAGAAGGAAGATCACATTTCATCAATATAAGAGTAAAACATATCTGAAATATTTCTTTGAATCGTTCATCATATGTGTGTACGCCCATAATAAAAGATATATCAACAAATTTATTAAAGGATTAATGTATAAATATATATCATTTAGAGGATTATAAGGTCCAGATATGAGTACACTCATTAAATTGAAAGGTTTTTTCAGACCCATATATAGAGGAAGGTTAAAAATGAGCAAGAAAATTGGGCATGTGTTGTGAAAATTAAACATCTTACCCATCAAATTAAAACCATCACATGATTGAACAATCCTAAAATTATTCTTATTATCTAAAAAATCAGGATATCAAGAATAAAACTCCTTCCATGAAAATTCATCCACTGTATGAATGAACAAATAATTATCCCTCCTTCTCTCAGTATTAGGTAATCACATTTCTATTTATTTTTTAGTAGACATGAAAATATTATGGAGTCATAGAATCAATTTAAATGACTATATTACTTTTTTTAAAAACAAGTTGGTGTTCCATCATTATTTTTATTTCATTGATATATTCTGCATTTTATACAATCATTCCATTCAGCAGTAGCTCCCAGAATATGCTGCAATCTATTAGGAAAGAATGATTTTATTTTTTTAAAATAAAATTTCATCAACTAACTTCCATGCCATATTATGATTTTATGAAATATCTAAATGATATTGAATTATTTTTTTAAAAAAATTAACAGTATATTCAATTGAATAATTTGAAATCCCAAACATGGTTTTCCCTAGAAACACTTTGATTAAAAATTCCAATTTTTTTCTACATTTCTTACATACTTGTGTCATGGATTCATCATTAAATTTTTCAGAATATCAACATCATAATTTTCATTACATGAATCATGTTTTCTAATATCAACGTCTTCTTGGGTTATAATATCTTATTTCACATGATTAAAAATAAATAAAAACTGATCATAGAATAAATTATTCAATACTTCCCTCTCATTCAGATAATGAACATTTTGAGATTTCATTGTATCCTCAATGTGATACCAGACATAGTAGTAATGAAAATCATATTTTTTTTATATTGTATCTAAATTCATCAAAACTTATCCAAGTTCTTCAAATAAAATTATAACATGGTAATTGAATGTGAGCACTATATGAATCATTTTTAAATGAAAAATAAAAAAGGATATTTCTTTTTTCTAAATCACTTGTTATTTTATCAGTTTCTTACATCGATATTATATCCATTCTGAAAAAAATGTTATATATCATGTAGTGAAATAAATTAAATAATATTTAAGTTAAATAAAAACATTATTTAGGTAAATGATAATTGTTCACTTTATATGAAACCAAAACTCACACATGGGTCTATCTGAGAATCACAATATAAATGGAAAATTTATTATTTTTATAAAAAAGTACTATAAATACAAGACAATGATACAAAATTAAGTCATATCAATGAGTAATAATAATACATAATAGCACACAAAATTGTCATTGTAATTGCGGTTTTTATTTTTTCTCTTATTCTATCAACTTTTTAACTAATGTTATTATTATTATAAAAATTCATTTATAAAACATTTCAATTTCTGTGTAACCATGTTAGGTGTTGTATGGTCACTTGTTTACATAATTAGTATTTATGAAAATTTTAAATAAATTGATTATTTATTATAAATTAGTTAATTAGTTTTTAGCAGTTCATAGCATGAGATAGGGCCCCATGTGTGTGGTAAATAACCAGTACACTTTGATAGGCCAAAAAATAGATGAGTAGGTGGTTCTGAAAGAGATAATTTATTCAATTAGAAGATATGTTTTCCTTTAATATTATCCATTATTATTATACATGTTATTATATTTATTGTGATATGTGTGGTATCTACCCATTGTGCAATTAACCCTATTTAAAAATTAATGAACAATATAATTTATGATGAATTATATATGAATATGTATCGAATAATTTGAGAAATCCATTGAAGGTCAAGGATTTAATTTTGATAACATTCTTTATGAAATATAAATTTGTAAGGGAGTTATTTAAAGGAGTTATAATCATGTGTATAAATTGATGTGGCATAAAGGACCTTCATATATATTCCTTAGTGAATCTTCCCTCCAACAAAAAATATTGAAAGACTGGCTACCATGTTCATTCATTCTATCTCTAATGGACCCCATGATCATCATGAAATGTGTTTGAAACAGAACAAGCTTAAAATTTGATTATCTTTGATAAATTTAGATAGATTCACCATACTTTAGTTTATTTTGAGTGGTTTTGATTATTTTTTATTTGAATTGGATTTGTTTTCTTCATTTTTTTTAGTTTAACTCAGTATTCATCACTTTAGAACTGGTTGTGTTAGGATGATGTTTTTCAATTTAGTTTCATTTACGTTGGTTTGGTTTGTGTTAGGATGGTTTTTTCTAATTCAATTAAGGATTATCGAAATAATTTTAATTCTTTTTATGTACAATTAGGGTTTTTTGAATTTTATTTAGTTTATATTAGTTCAATTTGATCTGGTTTAGGTTGATATTATTCAGTATAGTATTTTTTGGTTAATTTCATATTATTCAGTTTAATTAGTTTAGTTTTGGTCAGGTTAGATTTGGTTAATGTTTATTAATTTGGTCTAGTTTTATTTGGTTGGGGTTGTGTATCATTAGTTCGGGTGAATATTCTTTAGATTAATTTATTTTCTTCAATTTGGGATAGTTTTATTAAAAGTGGGTTAGTTTCGATCAAATTGGTTCGATTCATTTTATTTTGAATGATTTGTATTTGGCCTTTTTAGTGTTATTTAATATGGTTCTGGTCAATTTGGTACAGTGTGGTTCTATTCATACTGTGTCAGTTTGGAATGGTTTAGTTCAAATACTTTCCTTTTTAGTTTTATTTCTCAGGTTGTTTTAGTTTAAATATATAATATATCATTTAGTTTAGTTATTTTTTGTTTAGATATGTTCAATTAATTTTTCCTTATTTTTTATTTATTCAATTCAATTTTTTTTATGTAATAGTAATTTGATTTTTTTTGGTTTCATTGGGTTTTTTCATATGGGCAAGTTTGTTTATTTTGGGTTGGGTCAGAATAGTTCAGTTAATTTTTTCTATTTGGTTATATATTTTTTATTTGATTTAGATTAGAATTTATAGATTGTGTTTGTTTCTATTTAGTTTATTTCTGGTGAATTTAGTTTGTTTGGGTTGGGTTTTTTTATTTCGTTTGGTTCAGTGCATGCCTATTAGGGTTTTATTTAATATTTTTTAAGTCAGTTCATTTTTGTTCAATACCGTTGAATTTCATTTACTTAGGTACAATTTAGTTTAGCTCTTTTAAATTTAGTTCAGTTTGATGCATTTTTGTGAATTTCAGGCCTACTCAAGTATATATTTTTCTGATCAAGTCATTTTATATTAATTATGTTTCTTTTTATTAGTTGTCTTGTTTATGATGTAGATAGGATATGATAGTTTGGTAAGATTTTGGTGTGTAATAGTTTTATTGGTTTGGATAATTTATTTTCAATCCCATTGAGGTCAGTTTGGTAAAATTAAGTTTTCTTAGGGTTTAATAAATTCATTTAATTTTTTTAATTTAGTGCTACATTAGGTATTCATGGAAAATTTCACAATTTTTTAGTTAGGTTCAGTACCATTTTTTTATGTTCCATGTCATTTCAAGTCAATTTGGTGGGGTTGGTTAGAGTTACTTTTGACCCATTTTTCCGTTCAAGTTAGGTTGACTTGGGTAATGTCAACTCAGTATTTTTGGATTGTGTTGGACTAAAATATTCCCATTCCATTATATTTGGATCCTATATGATTAGTTAGGTTCAATTAAATATAGTTTGGATTATGTCTGGTCTGTGTTGTTTTTTTACTGAAATTGATTTATGTTGTTGGGTTTTAATTGAAATGAGTTTTTATGTTCTATATAGTTTAGATTTATTTATTTTTGGGTCTTTTATTTAGTTTATGATGAGTCGAGTTGATTTTTTTCTATTTTATTGAAGTTTAGTTTTTTTGTTCTTTTCATTTCTAATTAAGGTTTTTTTACTTCCAATTACTTCATAACAATTCAATTTATGTTGGTAAGGGTCTATATAGAATTAGGGGGACTTGATCTTACCTAAAACAAACCAATATAAATCATTGAAAACCAATGAAAACAAAACTAAAAAGAATTTAACTGACCACAATTCATTGAAACCCACAATAATGAACAAATATTCTCTAAATAACACCTAAATAGAGTAAAATTTGACTTAAATAAATGGAACAAGACAGAGAAAAGGTTATCCAAAGAAAATGAAAATTATCCAATGAAAATTGATATGATCAAACCAAAGCCAAACCAAATTGGTCTAAACGAACCCAACCAAACATGAATCGAATATATAAAATCCAAAATAAAACCAAATTATTTTGGATCAAAATAAATTAAATACAATTTTTTTTATTGTGGTGTTTTAGACATAGAATAAAACAAATTGATGGTTGATAGAATACCTTATTTATTTTAAAGTCCATAATTTAATAATAACGAAGAATTAATTAAATATTGGAATGAATGAGAGATCTTAATGGGTTGTGCTGAAAGTGGAACAATGAATCCTGCTTCTTCTAGGGTTCTGGATTAAGGAATTAACTCGATTGGATGAGGGTCGATTGTGCGGCTAGGTATTTGGGGAAGGCATATGACAACAATTATTAAAATAGTTGGGATAAACATTATATAATCTTCATACTACAATGGTTCATCATAACCATTTGGATATGGTAGCCTATACCAATATTCTTTCCAAACTATTGTTATGGGCTCGTGGGTGTTGACTAAACTTTCGAGTGAGATTTCTTTTTTGCTTACTCTATTCTATAGCTTATAGAATATGTAGCCCTGAGTATAAATGAACCATAATAAAGTGTACCATTATAACATCTCGATTAATTTGGTGGGTATTAACAGTACCATCTAAATTATGAAAGTACTATTTATCCATTTATTAAAAATAAAATAAGAATCATTTCAGGGAAAATGATTTCCTTTTTAAAAAATATTTTTCTAAAATATTGATTACTCGGGCATTATGAACATAACTTAAAATTAATTTCCAATAATTATATTAAGTTTATTTTAAAATTAAACTTCACATTGAAATTATAATATCAAAATTATCTCAGGGTTAATTTTTTCAAATTTACAGAAATATTTCTTTTTCCAATGAATTGTGAAAATATTAAATTTTCATTTAAAACTTCATTTTAATTTAAATTTATTATAATGTTGAATTATATTTTTAATTGGTTTTAAATTAAAATTATATCAATTATATATCAGTTTACATAATTCTTGTCATTTTAATAACGGTCATAATTAATTTTTATATAAATGTTCTATAAACTTTTGAATATTTTCACTTTCAAAAACCTATTTTATTTTCACTTTTACAAGATTAACTTTAAATTAATGTTTAATTGTCACTTCTACAAGATTAACTTTAAATTAATATTTTAAACAACTATGAATTGAATTTGGAAAATAGATTATATATTTTAAATAAAATAAAATTATGATATATAATAATTTCAACATAACTTATAAATTAAATGAATAGTTAAAATAGTAAAAATTAATTATGGTAGTTGAGGTAAAAATGGGTTTCCTAGGGATTAAACATAATAAATAATTGATAAAATTTGTAAAAAAATCTATAAAATATATTTTATAGACATATTCACTCATTATCCCATCTAATATTGAAAATGGTCCTTTACTAAAACTTTCTAACATGAAAAAAATGGAATTGGAATTCATTATTTCCAAAAATTAAAAGGGTGACACTCACCTCACTTATAAAAGGCCACACCTATCCTCTAATATTAACTCCTTTAAAACATTTTGGTTCAACCAATAACTAACCAAATCACTTCACAACATCCCTCATCTAATAATATAAGCCTTTTTTGAGAATATACCACCTAGGAAAGCATTGGTTCAAACCTAAGTAGGATATCCAAAGAAGATATAAAGTTCTTTAACTAGTATTTTTATTTTATTTATTAATAAAACTCTTTCAATTCTTATTAAAACATTATAATATAAGGAATTAAGTGTATAAAAAATAATTATATGTTTTATGTTCATTTCATGATCCAAACCACCACAAATTCCTAGAAATGCGTTACAAAATGATCATTCGTATGTATGACAGACTACCACCTCATGAACTAATGTAATTCATTTTAATACTACCTTATCTCATGGTTGGATGTGGCGATTGGTATAAATAATATATATTACTATTATAAAATAATAACATATATGGATTAATTATATAAAATTTACAATTTTTAAAATTCCCTTCATATGAGATATGATAACATTGCTCGTGTGTATGAGAAACTACCACCTCACAAAGAGATGTGATTCTTATTTCGATAACACATTACATGAAAGGTGATATATAAAATTTTATTGATTATATGTGATATAAAATATAAAATAATTATATTAATTAAATATTTTTTATTCTGAAAAATATAATATATATCATTTTATTTCCTTGCATTTCACTTAATGAAGTATGATAACTTCATTTTGTGTACGTGTAGACAACTGCCTTCACAAAATGATGTGACTTTATTTTCATCATAACACTAAATGGATGAAATATATTTTTTTATTTTAATAAATAATTATATATATATATATATATATGACATTATTATCATTATTAAAATACAATATTATAATTACTAACATTCCACAACGATCATTGGAATGTTGAAATGTTGTGCAAGCATAAGTATGACCTATCGTCTCCATGATCATTAAATACATAATTTTTCAAAAACTTATTTCATGATTGGTCATATAATTATAATAGATTTATAAATTTGAAAATAATTTGATTTTTATTATTATTCAGAGTAGTTAGCTACAAAATATTCACAAGAACATGACCTTTTAAGACAATACACACATGAGAAAATAGGACAATTAACACATGAGTCAATGAAAATAATAAAATATTACTAAAGAATGGGATATAATATGTTATAAAAAGATAATATATGATATTATAAAAATTAATATGGTTCTAGTATAAGTTAATAAAATTTTTAATACCACTATACCTGATTCTAAATCATGTTCAACAAAAAGGATGTGTGGCCTAAGGGATTTCCATCTCACTTTTTTACTTCTATGAGACACATTCCATATTCAAAAACAATTTATTTTATGTGTCCTATTTAATTCCCCAGAATATATTTTATTTTGATTATACATAAATTTTTGGGATTTAAATATCCATTTTATTATCACTCATTAATGGGGATTTTGATTCAATAATATAAAAGTGGTAATGGTTTTATGTCAAAAACTCATCATTTGTTGGGATTACTCCCGATTACACTTCCAATAATGAAATATTATGATCAATACCTCAATTTACTCAGGAAGTTTCTTCTCATATTCTTATTTATGATTTTTTTATGTAAATTTTTAATTTTCCACTGTTTTTTATTTAAACTAATTGAGAAAACATTTTTAAGAAAATTTGACAATAGATCTATGTTCGATCTGAAATCTATTTTCTTCTAAAACCATGTTTCAAAAAATAATATAAAAAGTTTTAAACATTCCAAAAATGATTTATTAAAAAAAATTATCAATTTTTGACATAATTTTTTTTTTGAATGGAATATTAATTTCTTTCTTCAAATAATTATTATTTTTATTTCTCAGAAAAAGTGAAAGGAAATTTTGTTTTCAAATGTACATCATGATCAGTATGTTCCTTCTTCATGACCTAAAAATATTATAAATAATAAATAATAATTTATTATATTTATATTAAAATAAAATTATTTTATAATTTTAAATTTTTTCAAAAATGATTATCAAAATGAAAATAATATTTTCCCCAGGAATATTTTTAGTGACCTTTTTGTGTTATTTCTATTCATCAATGACCAAAATCATTTGTTATTACTACATTGGGTTTAGTTTTTATTGACACCAACATTATTAGTTACATGGAGGGTTTATGTTAATTTTGAAAAAGGAATGTATTTAAATACACATTATTGATTTATTTTGTGTTCATTAACTTTTCTATCAAATATTCACTATAATGGGATCATTAGAAATTAAATTTCCTATAAATTTGAATATTAGTTATAATGGATATGTTTATTTCTTAAACCGTATCTCATTTTTACATATGAGGTTTTACTTTTATTTTTATTTGATTAACTAGGGAGATATTGATGATCTATATTCATTATCCGATATGGATATTAAGTGGTAAGAAAATTTGATTGTAGAATTAAATATATTATTAGATATATGAGGAATTATTTTGACATAAAGTAATTGGTGGGGACTGTTAATAGAAAGAACCTTGATTCATCTGTAGGTCAAATGAGTCTAATTAGTTGGTAAAATTTTATAGGTATCTACCCAATAGTTTTAAACTATCTTATGAAAGGTATTGATAGTAGATATTTACTTTGCTAAACCGATCATATTGTTCCTAGTAGTTTTAAGCAGTCTGGAGGATAGATATAGATAATAGAGATTTTCATGTTCCTGAGACATGTTGTCTAATACTTAATCATTTTCTTTATAGAGAAATATGTCATTTTATTATCCATGATATTTTATCTATGATATTATCTTTGGATTCGTTTTATTATATGTTTTTTATTATATGGAAGTTAATTTAAATTATTTAACTTTATATATTATATAACTCTAATCCAGTAATTATTTTCATATTATTGATTAAATGGAATGTGTTTTTAGATATTTACATTTAGATATTTTTTATGCTTGAATTATGTATAATAAATTTGATAAATGTATCTGTTAAAAATATTTTGTTCTCATTGTTATCTTTGTCCAATTCCTAGGAATCCATGAAGTTCTCTTAGAATTATATGTAGGTATATTATAGAGGTAATAAGTTTATTCTAAAATTTATATATTCTGATTTGTGTTTTTAGATGTAATATTAGAATATTGTATGTATACAGTTTACCTGGACTGGAAAACTATTCAGTCCCTCTAAATGTGATTCCTAATATATTTTTTAAGTTAAATAAATCATACAATAGATCTAGGTTACTTGGCTTAGGATTTATATATTTCAAACATAGTGTAAGGATGAAATTTTGGAATTTTTATAAATTATTGATTATTTAGTGAACATTAAAAAATATTTATTTTTCTAATAACTTCATTTTTATAAAAATATAATAAAATAATAACGAAATAAACATGATTGAAAATATTTATAAAAACATCTAAAGAAAAATAAATTATCTAAAAATTCGGTATAGATTTTATAAAACCAATGTTTATCATTTTCTAAAAATAATTACTATTTTACACTAAAAACTTATTTCACTCAAATATATCACCAACTAGTTTTCATCATATAGAAAAAAAATATAAAAAATATAAAAAATATTTTATATCAACATGTTCAAAATATTTGATGAGTTTGATTTCATTTTTAGCCATAAAAATATGATTACTAAGATTAAATTTAATGAAAATGATAATCATTAAACAATTAATTTTAATAAATTATTTTATTAATAGAGTGTATTTTTATCTAATGAAATATAAGAATCAATTATAAAAAGTTAATTTAATATAATTATTAAAACTATTAATAAATTTACTATCCGTCGTTTAATTTGTAATAAATATTAAATAATATTTAGTAGGCTTAATGATAAAACCCTAATTTTTCAAAAAAAAATTTAGATGTTAAATAATTTATTTTCAATGTTAAAACCATATTATTTATAAATTCAATTAGATTATAAGTGGATTAAATTTAGGTTCATTACATCCATTTTATTTAATATGGGTTACCTTATATTTTTAATGAAACATAATTTACGTGGATAAAAACTACTTACATAGTTAAAAAATAATATGATAAAATGTAAAAATGAATTGATAAAATGAAAAAAACATCATTAGAATTATTTTAATGTGTTTTTATTGGATTTATGTGAATTATAACAACTGAAATTCAATTATAAATCAATTTTGGTTCTAGTTCCCCTTGAATGTTGTTATGAACTTGTTAAAAAATAATGGATATTAATAAAAGATCCCTTTTTATCACGTTTAAAAAGGGAACATTTAAATACTATCATACCACCCTTATTCCCCAAAATTTCACCAAAAAATCTATAAATTTTATGCTTCTATAATTCTATATAAATCTTATAATACATTTGTCTCAATTATTTTTCTGAGAACAATCAATTAAATGTCTACTTTCAAGATTAATTTTAAGGTCCCAATGCCGTTATTACTTAATCCCTAACCATTCCAACATTATGTTGATTTTAAAATAATATCCTAATTTTTTATATAGTTACATAAGTGTGATTAGTGTACTTATTTTTTTTATATTAATGTAAATTCAATTATTTATTATAACCCATCCATATCTAAAATTTAGGAACATCGATCATTGGTTTTTGGGGTCTACCATCTCTATAAAGTGACATATTCCATTTTTCATCATTAACTCTATTTTCTAGTTATAAAGACGTAAATTAATAATAAATTTTATATATAATATAATTACTATTATGAAGATATAATTTATATACCACCTTCATCCATGCCAATTTGTTGGAAAATGAAAACGTTAACCAGGCATTATGTCGACTACCACCCTTGGAAGTTACAATTTTCATATTTTACCTTTATTTTCAATTTTATCAAAACAACATAAAATATGTTAAAAAAATTAAATATAACTATTAATAATAATACAATTATCTTATAATGATATTATATACTTTTTTAACCTCACATACCCATCAGTTACAATGTGTTCTTGTTTGGGTCTATTTGACCTCCTATATAAATGTTGTGATAACACTCTATCATGAATGAAAATGGGAAATTTAAAAAAATTATAATATAAGTTTATATGAAAATAATGAATTTTTATTGTTCTAAAAATGTGGTAATAAACATTTAACTTATTATAAAAATATAACTATTTATTTCTAAAATTACAGAAATAATTTGTCACCAATTAAATTTTTATGGAACATAACTAAGACACATATGGAATGAGATAAGATATTTATATATAAATATATATTAAATATTACATTAACATAAATTAGATAGGAATTATTAACATATTATAAAATAATTTATATCAATATTGATTTTATAAAACGTAAGTTAAACAATCAGAATTACTAACATATGATGGTGAAAATAAACCATTAATAAATAATTGATATATAATAAATGATTATAATTCATGATTATGAATGTTTTTAGATAAAAAAATTCAAAAATAAGTAATTATGATAGTTATTTTTTACCAGAGTATAATGTGTGTTCATCTTAGAAGGAAACGAAGTTAGTTTTTCATTATCTCATTTTCAAATTCAAGAGGGAAGTTTGATATTGGGAACCATAATATCTCTTACCTGGAATATTAAATTATATATATCCTTTATTTATAATTAATATATTTCATTTCAAGATATTTACATTTCTATTACATAGAGTATTCAATTCAATATTACATTGATGAGATTTTCCCTCATAGAGAACTTCATATCATCCCTTTCTAATATATTCCTCTCCTAAGTTGTGAAGATGATTAGAACTTATGAAATGTCAAGAAGGGAGCCCCATGCATTTCGATTATAGATAAATGATCTAAATTAGAATAAAATAAGTTACCTATGAAGCAGATCCACTAATATATTAAACCTTATTTTATCTATATTTTATGATTGCTTGTGAGATGCAATGATTAAAATATACAAACAATATAAAATTAAAATATGGTTATCTTTACTTTTATAAGAAACCTACTATGAAAATTATTCTAGATAGTGGAAATAGTTTCCCTATATCCACAATCATAGTAAAAATTGGATAAGTAACATGGTCATAGTATTTTTTTTCTAGTAGTTATATGCTAAGAGTTTGGAGTTAAGATTATATTAATGTTTTTTTAGTAACTCTTTGGAAAAGGTATGAAAGGGACATTATTTTAATTTTTTGGATATGGAACCCAAAATTTAGTTAAGGAAAGACACATATTCTTACTCTTTGACTCTAATAATATATTAATGAACTTAGATAAATAGGTAATCGATTGAATGGAATGAACATAAACTATAAATGTATCATATAATTATTATTTATGGATTTCAGTATCCTTCCAATGTCATATATAAAAGATATAATTTATTTAATATGGTTTGATATTGTTTAATATAAGTTTCCTCTCCATATATAGTTTTATAAGATTCAGATAATGGTCCAAAAAGATCCAATTTTAATCATATAGCTAACAACCACTACTTAGTTCAGTGATGAGGAATTTGTTATGTGTGGTTCTCATAAGATTAATTTTGTTTTAATGAATAAAAATTATTTTATTTTATTCATAATATTTTATTAAATTTTTTAATATTTTGATTATATATTATCCTAAAATATAGTTTTACCCATTAAATATTCCTCAAGGAATCTAATAAAAAAGGTATTATTAAACTATCCCATTAAAAGACTATAGGAAACCACTAAAAGGATGGATGGAATGGGTTTGGTAACATCCACCACCACAAAAACAATAATGAGCAATATAGGAACTTAATGTTTTTGAATAAAATAATTCCTTATTTTTGGAAATCTGTACTTTATTAATGGTTTCCATAAAACTCAAATGTCCTATATTAATGACTCCAATGGCTATTTTCGACCGCCATTGCCTCTATTCAAGATTCAATAAACTTAGTGGCCAATAATATCCATTTAGAGTTAAAATTAAATGATATTTATGGTCTTTTATGTCTTAGAATACGAAAGTATTTCTATAATTATATTTTTTTGTAAGATTTAATTTATTTTAGGGTTTTTATTCTTCGGTTTTTATAATCTCTTACCTCAACCTCTCTATTTCTATGTTTCCCTCTTTCTTACCCAGTAATATGTATCACTTTGTTATGATATTACAAAGTGTACTTAAAATGTATTATATTATATTAATCCAAATATATTTTCTATTATAAATTCATTGGGTCTTAAAAACTCTAAAATGAGTAATTGGGGGAATTTATGGAAAATTAAAATAAATTGTATTTCATTTTTTTCCTACATAGACACAACTAATGAAAATAAAAATTAAATAATCTTATATATATTTTGGAAATGATATTTACTCACTCATGAGATTGAGTTTTAATTTAATTCAATAATAAATATGTATTTCCTATTTTTTCATTTTATACTATATTCTGAATATTAATATCTACTTAATTTTAATTTCATATATGAATTTTTTTATATAGCCATTTCTCCACCTCATTCTATCATCTCAGACAAAAATTCATTAGTATAGTGTCCCATAATTTCTCATCCTTTTATTTTTTAGAGTAAAATATTATAAATAATTAACTCTACCTCATACACGTAAGGTGCCCCTAAGTGACACTCTATATGTCATACTCCCTTATTTGAGGATATGGACTATATCATTTAGAAAAAAATAATATGTTTCTATTTTTCTGAAGCATTATATATCATGCAAAGAAACTTATAAGACATGGTTTCAGATCTAATAATGAAGTAGAAAAAAATGGATTCCAACTGATATAACCACTTTTGAGCATAATTGAACTATCATAATTTCTCTCCATTATTATTTAGATATGAATGAATTTAATCATGTTTTAATATCTAAATGTTATAATAAAAAATTGGAACTTATTTATGTAACACATAAAATATAAATAGAAGACAAGGATACAAGATTTGATATTTATAAGAATGTATTTAAAATTTTTCATCATCTTTTTGATGAATCGATTACAAATATATTTACAAATTTTGTAGATATTTTCAATAAGATAAAATTTATTAGTTGTGATATTTTTAAAGAAACTATTATGGAAAAAATAATTTTAGAATCGAAAAGTACATTTCAACTCTAAATAATGGGAACTATTGGTGAAAAATATATATAAATGACACCTTTAGTAGAAATAAATGGGTCACTTATGAATTATGAGATCACGGTGAGATGGAAAGCTAAAAAAAAATAAAATGAGGTTAATGAAAATAATACAATATATTTAAAATGAATTGAGGAATTATATATTGATGGATATATCCAATTCATTGAAGTGGAAAATAATATGAACTAGTTAATATGGTAAAAAATCATTTCTAATATCAGAAAATTAAGTAAATATCTACAAATGAAAGAAGAAGAGTCACAAGAAATTATATTATCCTATACATTAGAAAAACAAAAAATAAATGAAGGAATAAATACAGATCATAATGTCGAAACATGGTTCCCATGTGATGAATTGTACTCTTAATTTGAAACATGTATTGAAAAAGATAAATTTTCCATGGATAATTTTAAGAAAATTAAAGTGGTCACCTTGTATAAGTATTTATGTTATGAAAATTATTTAGGTTATGAGGATGATAAAAATACTATAGATCTACTCAAAATATTGTTTTATTATCTTTAAAAAATATATAAAAGAACATAAACATAAATATATAATTTTTTATAATGATAATGAATACGTATCTAATAAAAAAGTAGATTTATCCACGAAATTAAAATTCCAACTAAATATGGATCTATAGTATTTCACTATAAATTGTATTAGAAGTTTTAAGTTAAAATCCATAAAAATTTATCTTTATGACAATTTTTTTGATTGTAAATATAACGTAATGAAATATTTATTATTTTTTTATAATAGTAATACCATTTTCCATAAATTATAATTTATTAGAAGAATATATCGATATAATTTTCTATATTATTTTCATAAGCATGAGCATCTAAAATATTTGTTTATTTATAAAAGAATATAATGGTGTGTGATAAGAATGGTTAAATTATCTATATTTTCTAAGAGATATTGTAACACCTAGAGTTTTTTCAAATAAAACATTGTTTAATAGATAATGTGACACACAACACAGAGCCTAAACAATACCTGAAATATTATTTTTTAAATATGACCATTATAAACTTTCAATTAAATTAATTTCTATGAATATGATTAAAAAATTTATGAAATATATATAGAGGTCATAATAAATATAAATTTATTGATAAAAATTTAGGGAAAACACTAAATATTTAATAATGACATTTCACCCTTGAAAAATAAGGTTTAATTAAAAAACGTTTCCATTTATTTTTAAATATTGTACTTAATTTATTAAAATTATATAAAATTTACTTCATAAAATAATATATTATCTGAAAATTATAATATTTAAATTATATTTGGTTAATTTTTTTGTATTTTTGGAAATTATTGATTTTTCAGTTAAGAGTGAAAAATATAAATATTTTTTAAACTGTCAATTCATTTCAATAAATTAATTAATTATACTATATCATTATGATTTAAATTTTATTTAAAATTTAATTAATTTTTAATTATTATGATTTAATCTAATAAATAATATTTGAATCATCTTGATACCTAATTTTAGTGTAAGCTAGTTTTTAGGCTTAAAATTTATTTTTCAAAAAACTATTTTAACTGTACAATGTTTCTCCATATTAAATACTTAAAATAAACCCTAATTAGGAATTATTTAAATGATATTTATATATAATATATCTAAATTTATTAATTTAAATTCATAAAATAAGTATTATTATCCAAATATTTAATAAAATACCATCTTATTCTTGAAAAATACAACTCTCAAAAAACTATTTTTGAACACATTTTATAGGTTTATTTTTTGAAATTAAAATAATCCACATATATGAATTAAAAATATTAAAATTGATTCTACATTTGGAATTAGAATAATTAATATTATATAATATGTTCTATATATTGATTGGTCATAATGAATTGTAAAAATAGTAAAAAACAATTATTGTTATTAAGGATAAAATGGGTTTACCAAGGGGTTAAACCAAATGATAAGGGTATGAATGAAAAGTAAATTTTTATAAATAATATTTTATAAAATTATTTCATCATTATTAAAGCATAATTTAGAATATATTCTATTTTATAAGCATTTGAAATCATCATCAGTATCGTTTTGTATTCATTTATGAAATTTCAAACTTGGTTCCCTCCTCCACTTATAAATGGACTGCCACTCTCCCCTCCTCTCCAAACATCATGAACATTTTGATTCATCAAGGAGATTAAAAATAATTTAATTATTTAATTCCATTGTTATTTAATCCTTGTATCGATCACAAAACAAACCTAGGGAAGATTTTGGTGTAAACATTATGAGATTGTCAGAAGAAGATGTATAGTTTTTAATCAATACCTTTTTTACTTATTCCACATCTTTCAAATATTATCCAAAAATGATGATAAAAAAAATAATTTCACCAATATAATAATATATTACTTGTTTAATTTTATAATATAAATCCATATCCTCATCAATAAAATGGTAAAGAAAACAATTGTTCGTGTGTATGACTAACTAATTTGTCACAAACTGATGTAATTCATTTTACATAATCACCTGTCATAGTTGTTTTTGATGATGGATTTATTATATATATATATGATATTTAAGAAATATTTTTAATTCGGAAAAATTATTATATCATTTGTTTTCTCACCTTTCCATTAATTGAAAAATCATAACGTCTTTCGTATGCATGTGTGTTCAACCACCTGTACAAAGCGGTGTTATTTGGTTTTCATTATCACATAAAATGGATGGCATATATAAGTTTATTTAATGATGTAATATTTTATTTATGATATAATAATTTTTAATGATAAAATAATAGTTACTTACTTTCCATCATGACCATTGAGAAATGTAAACATTAGTCATGCGTATATATGACCTACTATCTATATGATTGTAGTGTAGTTCAATTTTTATAACCATAATTCAATATTGCTTTAAAAGGTTTAATATATGAATAATAATAATAATTATTTCATGATTATTATTATAGATATTACAAAGAAATTATCTATATGACCTTAGTCATATTTCCAAAGTGATTTTGGACCTATGAGGAAAACATCATAAAAATGAATGACTAATTCCAAAATGATTATGTAATATAATATAACATGACATTAAAAAAAATTAAACACTTAAAATTTACATAAGAATTAAAATAATTAATATAAGTTTATTTTTCATGAAAAATAACACATGCGATGAATCAATATTGTGGTAAGGGAAATACCTAAACATCCATTTTCATTGGTTTATGGCCATTATCTAATTAACACACTTTTTATCCATATTAAATGTTATAGAATGCTTCAAAATTATTTTTATATGTCTCTTAGTTATATGACTAGAAAATACACCCTTCCATTAAGGGTTAGTACATTTCTCATGTTAATTTTTATAATGACTTCATTAGGAGCATTCCTTTTATTATGATATGTGGAAATATTACATATCCCATTTTATTTACATTGGTAATTATTATGTTTAAACATTATGATTTATTTCATTTTTATGGAATAGATAATCATGAACATGTTATAATGGGATTTTCCAGATAGCGCTGAATGAAATGGGTAAAATTTTGGCCTCATGAGACATTATGTATGGGAATAGGGAGTAAACCTATTCAATTTTGTGGCTTTTTTTACCATGTTATTTTGTTCGGGAATTTATCATTGACTAATGTTTATGTCATGTTTTGGGTATCTGTAAAATTTTCTATATTGTTTAGATCTTACGATACCATGTTATTTATGTTATGACTGTATATTATTACCCAAGAGTCTTATATTTTATGATATTTTGTTATACATTTTACTAACAAGTTATATTTCCTTGTTATTATTATTACCTTATTAGGTTTTTATCAAACCCATTTCTTTTATATATTCCATATTTTATCCTATATAGTTGTAGGAGTTTTGAAATATTTAGAATCTTACTAAAAATAATAAAAAAGATAATATGTTTTAGTTTTTGTTTGATGTTTTATGAACCAATCCTCTTAATGACACTAGAACTCATGATCTTTGGGTAGTAATTAATAGTTTTTGATGTTAAGAATAATGTAAAAATATGTGAAAAATGCATGGGTCACTATAGATTTTATTTGAGCAAGGTATAGTAATTTTTGGGGTTTAGAACTTGTATACCCTAGTGAGAACCCTATGTATAAGAACATTTATAGGAAAACATCCTATAAATATGGTAATGGAAGGAGTTGATTGTTTCTAATAAATTACTTCTATTTATAGATTGTAAATATAGATGTGGTATGGAATTTCTGTACGTAGGGTTAATAACTTTAAAAAGGAAATATTGTTCTTTGAATTATTCATCACATGGATTGTGAAAATGGGATTTGCCACACACCTAGTTTGACACAATTAGTTTATATATTTATGGAAATTGATAAATCCTTTATGAACCATTATGAAGGACTTGAAAAAATTGTTAGGTTATAAAACCTAATAGGAAACATTACCTTAGAATACCTATATATAATCCCAGAGAATCATATGTTCGGATATTCGTTCCATTTATAAGATATTCATGCAGATTTTTTAATTATCCATTTTTATATTAATAAATCCCATATTTTTTATTCTTATTATTTAATGGATTAAAATATGATAACCCATTTAAAAAAGAAAATTATTGGAAATGTGATGATTTCACCAATTATATGTATACCATATGGGTGGGGGATCTATGAATTTCACTTTTGTACTGGCTCAACCAATTTGAATCACGCATAATACCCCATAAACTCATAAGAAATATCATGTTGTAGTAGATAATTTTATGAGAAAATGACATCCTAAAATTAGTTTATCTTCTAATCCCCTCATCACATAATAAGGTATTCACTCGATTTATAATATATTCATTATATTACAACAACAAAATTAAGAATAACATGTGTTGAATTCAAGAAATTTTGTTCAATAAATATTTTCCCTCAAACATATTTCTAAAATTAGACAATGTTCTTCAAACTGAAGGAAAATGATGATGAGACTATTGGGGTGTGTGAGGAAAACATCACAACGCTATCTTAGTATGATTCTGGATTTTTTTATCAACACCAAAACGAGGATGGAAAAATTATTTAGTAGGTTAATGAAAATTATATGAAAATCATTAGTTATTCAGGATATTGACATTAATGATGAGATTTTCCATTGTTCCCTAATGATTGTGAAAAATATCAGTGACTCTTAGTGGTATCATGTGACTAGAGACAAAAAAACATAAAAATTCGTTTTCCTTGTGACTACAAATTAATAAATCTCATCGTTGAAATACAAACCCAAGAAATCACATGCCAAGGCTATAGAAGAAGGAACAGTGGAAACTATATCATAAAAACTGTAAGGTGTGTCAAATGAAGAAAAGTGGGGCATCATGTTAATCAATGCCATATCGAAATGAAAAAACTGACTAATGTGGATGGAAAAAATAAGGTTCAAATAAATACTCAGCCAAGGGTAAATTATTTCATATATAAGGAACATGGATATTATGCATGAAAAATTAATATTCTAAGGTTTATTAGATACAATTAATGAAAATAACCCCCAGGGCCCAAAGAATGAGGAATGACCTATGATATCACTACTGCTATGGTGAATCATGAAGGTGATGTGGTGATAAGTATACTAGTTAATCATTCAATAATAAATAATAGTATTTATTATTATAGTTATATGCATTATTTTATGTCATTATTGTTTAGTAAAACTATTCAAACACCATCTCAAAATGCAGGGGTGAGTAGTCTTTGAGAATAACAAATAGAGATATTGTCTCATACCAACTATAAAACTGCACTCAAATCAATGTTTTTGAATTATATATTCTGTAAAATATCTTTATACCTCATTATTTGGTGTTTGATTATATATTGGGTGTGTATAGGATACCTTATACAAATCCAAAAACTACTGTCAAGATGGGGAGATCACTCATCATGTCCCAAGTCATCATCTGAATCCATAAATGTGAAAGGAACAAGATGAATATTTCATGGATCCATCTTTCCATGAATATATATTATTACCATATGATAAAAAATATCTAATCCAAATTATGGAGACAAAGGATTGAATCATTTTTGAGGACATGAAAATTGTGTGTGATTATACAAACATATTCCTAAAAAATATTCAATGTCTTCCACCAAATCTATATTTTGATTTAAAAATTGAAATTACAGCTAGAACTTTGCCCATATCATGGAATCTTTATATAATGTCTTCTATTGAGTTGGTAAAGTTGAAAAAAAAAATATAATAGATTTTTGAAAATGGTTTTAAATTCATTTGTGCTTCAAAATAGGGTGTTGAAGTCCACTTATTCAAGAATAAGGTTGATTCACCTTGTATCCACATTGATTATACTAAGGTCAACAAAGTCATGATAAAGATATATTATCCCTTTTCATTTATATAAAACATGTTTGATCAACTACGTGGGGCCATGTATTTATCTATGGTTCAATTCGTGTTAGAATATCACTTATTAATATTAAAGAAGGGAGATATACCCAAAACTGCATTTTGAACATTTTTTAAAAAATATTTTTTACAGTGATATGTTTTAGACTAACTAATTCACTAGAAATATATATGGACATGATAAATAGTTTCTTAAGATATTTTCCAGAAAAGTTTTTGGTAGTATTTATAGATGATATTCTTATATATTCCAAAATCACGGAGGAGTATGAGAATCATCTGAAAACTGTTCTATAGACTTTTTGAAAAGATAATATGTATGAAATTTTAATTAAATGGGAGTTCTAAATGAATAAGTTTAATTTTTATGAAATATTATCATCTGAAAAGAGATATATATGGACACTTATATGATTATTGAAATTGAGTACTGGAATAAAACAATATTTATAAAAGATATTTTTTGTTTCATAGTAAAATCAAGGTACTATTGATGATTTTTGAAAAATATCTTGTGATTATCAAACATGATAACCATGATAACTCAAAAAAGAGTACCATTTTTCTGGAAAATTGAATATAAAGAGAGACTTAAAAAGTTGAGAAATATAATTATCACTTCAGTTGTCCTCTAGGTTCCCTCGAGTGGAGATATTTTTCATGGTAAATATAGATGATTTAATTAAATTCTTAGTTGTGTACTAATGAATAATAGAAAATAATTCACCTATACATTAATGATGTTGAAATTTTGTGAGAAAAAATATCCAACACATGATCTGAAGTTGAATGCAATGATATTTGCATTGAAAATCTTGTGACATTATCACTATGGAGAGATGTTTAAAATATATACATATTATATGAGCCTAAAATATATATTCACACATAAGGTGATTGATATGTAATAATGAATTTTATTATATATGATCAAGCACTATAAATTCTGAATACATTACCATCATTGGATAGAAAACAATATGATATATTCTTTAAGAAGAAATGATCTAGCCAACTTTTTGCAGATTAAAATTGGTAAGGATCCAATATTCATAGGCTTGAAAATAATAGATAAGTGAATCATAGTGTAAGGAACATCATTATTCATTTAAAAAGAAATTTTCAACCACCCATTCTAAAAATGATAAGGTATTATAAAAAAGAATATGTGGATATTTAGAAGAATGTATAATCTATAAGAAAAGGGGAATCCTAATATTTTAGAATTGATGGAGAGGGAGTTATAATATTTCATTCTTTACTTTTTATGCCACCTAATCCTGAGACAAATAAAGTTCTATTTAATGATATTCATAGCTCAACCTTCTCTATCCATCAAGGGGGAATACAGATATAGATAGATCCTTGATTGAAATATTGGTGGGATAATATGAATAAGGAGATCACAGAATATACATGATAGATTTTGGTATGTTATAATGTAATGTATTTATTGGAAAAGTATAAGGGGATGATGAAACCATTACCCATACCAATATAAAAATGAGAAAACCTCACCATGGATGTTGTCACTAGTATTCAATAGACAAAAAGATGAAATAATTCCACATGGGTTCTTGTGGATCAAATTAAAAACATTACTCACTTCATTTAAATTTTAGTGGAATTATTACTCAATCGATTGGAAATGATATATATTAAAAAGGAGGTGATGTTTCATGGAACACCACTATAAACTACACCTGATCGAGTTATGAGATTTATATATATGTTTTGAAAGTGTATAAAATATTCCCTAAATACTAAGTTAAACATTAGTCTGTATTATCACCCCTAAAATTATAGACATTCTTAATGTACTATTAAAAACACGTGATGAAATATTGATAGAATGCTTGATAGACTTCAATGGGGGTGTAATAACAAACATCCTATAGTCGATTTTACATACAATAATTAGTTTCCATCAAGCATAAAAATGGATCCTTATGAATCCCTTTATGTAATATATTTAAAATTCATGTGTGTTGGGATGAATATGTTAAATGAAATCAATTGGGACATGAAATATTGTGTGAGGTGGTAGAAAATGTCATCCCCATTCATCAACAAACAATGACTTCTTAGAGTTGAAATAAGAGTGATGTTGACAATCATTAATGGTATTTTTAGTTTATTTTAGGGATACATTGTGTTTTTCTTATGTCCATGGAAGTGATTCATGATATTTCGGAAGAAGTGAATGAAATGTCATAGTTACATTAGCCCATTTTAGATTCCTCATCACATCAGAGTTGAAGGTTATCAACTAGCACCCCCACCAACCCTTTCTAGAGTACACGACATATTCTATGAATCCCTCCTGACTAAGTATATTGAAGTGCCCAGATCAGTGTGAATCACTGAGAGGGGGAGGGGGTGAATCAGTGATCCTTTAAAACTTTTTACTAATTGATTCTTTATCAATTAAACCTCTATGGCTTGTTGAGGCCTCGATCCACTCTACTTGTATCTCTCAGCCTTTCCTCGAGTGATGCAGTAAATGTAAAGGCACATGACACAAGGATTTACAAGGTTCGGCACCAAAGGCCTACGTCCTTGCCATGTTGGTTATACACCCCAACATGGTTTCTTCCATTATAATCTATTAGTATTACAATGGTCGATACAGAGTCCCACTGTATCTCTCCTGAGTCCCACAGGAGGGTCTTTATATTGCATCCCACAGTGTTACCAGAGTCCCACTGGCCTGCTCCAGAATCCCACTAAAGACTTCTTCCGCCATGAGTCTCACAGGGGGCTTCTCCTGGCTCCTCGAGTCACACGAGTAGCTGTTCTTCACTTTAACCTTCTTCAAGTATCTTCAGTAGTCTGGGATAAAGACTGTTGGCCTTGCTCTTTGCTTCTGATCACTTGAGTAGGTCTTCTCATCTTGCTCAGGATTTATCTCCTTCCTCTCAGGATGACCTGGCCTCTCTCTTCAAGAATCTTCAACAGCCTCTGATAAGGTCTGTTGGTCTTGCTCAAAACTTCTGATCACTTCTGTTGATCAGGGTCTTCTCAATTACTGAAAACTCAGGCAGCTGATGTCTTTAACTTCAGTCTGGATTCAGTCTCACTACACATCAACTTCATGCACTGAGTGCATGGCATCTCTGCATCCTCATGCACTGATTGCATGGCTTCTCAATTTCTTCAACAATTGTTGTTCCTGGACTTCTCAAATGCACACATCCTGATTTAGCTTTGTTCACGTGCGCACGTGCATGCATGTAAGCATGCACTCCCCTTTCTTTCTTCTTGGTGCAATAAACCCTCAAAGGGTATATTCTCTTTAAGCAAACACCTTCTAGCTCCTTCACACGTTTAGTTCCTTTTGATTACAGACATAAATGTGTGTTATACTTTGTGTGAGTGTCCTTCCTTTTCTTCTTCTAAATGTATACACAATTCTTCGTGCACACACATAGGTTCGGCCTCCTTGTCTCGATGCACAAACTTCTTTCACTTTTGCACACAAGTGAGCTTGGCCTACTACACTTATTGCACACACTTAGGCCATAGGTTGTTCTTCAAGTTTGCATACACACACAAAGGTGTGGTCTTCACTTCACTCACACAAGGCTACAGCCTTCACACTTATTTTTTCACACAAGGAACAAAGGCCTCAACCTGCCTTCTTCAATTCACACACACAAGAGGTGTGGAATCCTCTTCACTTGAGCTCCTTCCAATATGAAGGCGCACAAGGTGCAATCAGGGGCACGCAGGTGCAAGGGCACAAGGGCCGCGCAAGGCGTCAGGTGCAAGGCAGCCGTGCAAGGCTCAACCAACCGTGGGGTGCGCAAGTGATGCGGCCTCGGGTCATGCAAGCCTCAAGAGTGAAAGAGCACCTCGGGCGTGCAATCTACTTCTGCCGCGCAAGTATGCGGGTAGAGAGAGCTCTTCATGATGCGGAAGTGAGGTGCACAGGGGACTCCTTCGGAGCCTCGGGTGGCTCCGGAACAAACTGCCGCTCAAGTGGGATGCGCGGGGCTCAAAGCTTCGCAAAGCACAGGGTGATCGCGGGACACTCTTCAAATATTCAGCAAGCTTCACCGAGGGCTTGACCTCTCTTTTTATAGGGAAGGGAGAGGTGGTTCATCCGCGTGAGATATTTTTAATCTCCCGAAGATTTCGGGAATTCAAGATTTCCTTAAATATTGTTTTCTTCTCTCTGTTCACGCGGGTTCTCTTTTTTATTTTCCTCCTTCACGTGCATGCAACTTAGAACGCATGTATGGCCTTCCTTCGGTCCAAACCATGCAAAATATAAACTTCATGGCCTCACACCTCCGGTTGCTTTGGCCAACCTAGAATTCTCTCATACGTTGCATGTATGCCCATTTTTATGCATGGATATGTTCAGTAGGGCCAGACGAACCGAATGGAGCCTTCGGTTTGATCGGAGGTGGCTGGGAACTCAAAAACATCGCTCGGAGGCGCCACTGGTTCAGCGAGGACATCAGGTGGCCTTCGGCTGAGCTCGAGGAAGGAGACGGACGGGGAGCCGTCGGATCAGGCGATCAAATAATCTTCAACGGCCTGGATCTGAACGGTAGCGGCGCGATGAGATGTGCGGCCGAGATCTGGCGCGCGATCAATCGTGCGGGCAGGATCCGCTCCTAGAGATTTTTCCGCGTCCCACATCAAAATGGCTCCCAGTTTTTCCACGGTTTATCACCCAATCTCTCCCTACAGCCGCTCAGTTGAACTTCTCCCCTCTCGGTGCCGCCCCGCACCGAGTTCTCTTAGCGGGCGCGCTCTGCGCCCACCCCTGCCACTCGGGTGCACCACTGGCGCCCACTATGCACCTTCGGGCGCGCGCTCTGGCGCCCATGCTGCGCAGGACCTGATCCCCTGCGTGGCCCCGGGCTTACACACGGCCCGGCCTTGTGTCTCATGGAGTGACCTAGCCTCGAGGATTCCCCATGGGCGTGGCGACCTTGAGTCCCACATGTGCCTTGGGTGATGACCCTCGGCTGGCCTCCTTGGTGGCCTATTTTTTTTGGCAAAGGAAATGAATAAGGACTTTGTTAAGAAACAAAGTACTCCCAATATAAAATGCCAAATGCCACTTAAGCCATCCTTCCTCTTCATTTCTTCTCATCTTCTTCTTCATTTTAATTCCTCAATCCTTCTCAACAAATAATCTTCACTTAGGAGGGAAATGTAGAAGGTTCTTCCTTCAACCGAAGCTCCTGAATCACATAATCTTCAATGTTCTTCATTGATCCAATCAGAGATCAAGTTGGATCTTCTTCAAATTCACATGCACTAATTGATAGTGCATGGACTTCATTTATCCACTTCATCCACTTATGAGGTGTGGATGGATCATCTTAATCTCCTCATGCATTGTCTTAACAATGCATGGTCTTCTAATAATGTGGTGACATTGTATCCAGTTGATACAAGTTCTTGGAACTTAAAGATCAGCTCATCAATCATCTGATGTAATGATGATGTTCCATCATCATCCATTCTTCAAATGGTGTAACTTAGTATCATCTTGATACAAGTATTGAAACATTAAGATTAGTTCTACAATCGTCTGATATAACTAGAGAATGTTTCAACCATCATCTCCTATGTCACTTAGTGAATCTCCTAAGTGACATTCCTCTATGGTCCATGGCCAGTTCTACAATCGTCTGATATAACTAGAGAATGTTTCAACCATCATCTCCTATGTCACTTAGTGAATCTCCTAAGTGACATTCCTCTATGGTCCATGGCCATTCTCCATTCATCACCATCACCATCACATCCTTTGACATTCACATCTTGACGCTCCTTGACATCCATCCATTCCATGTCACCTTTTGACAACAACATACATAATTGACAACAAATGCAACACAGTGCACTTCAATCTCCCCCTTTGTATTTGTTGTCAATACACTTCTTCAGCACATATGAATGGGTCAATATGTGTGCCAATCTTTTCTCCCCCTTATTGGCAATAATATGCAAAGGTGTGGTGTGGTTCTCTTCCAAAAATCTCTTCCTCCCTTTGAAAAGTATTTTCTTGAAAAACACTGAGAGAGGGATGATGTCACATGTTCTCTTTACCAAAGAACCTTTAGTAAATCAACTCTAAGTATACTTGGGCTAACCCGGTGTAGAAAACAAGAGTGATGTAACCAAGGTACTCAATGCTGTCCAGCATTCACTGTACATGTGAGATCATGCTCCAGGGGTTTGAAATGAATTGCTAAATCCCGCACATACTTCACCAAACACATCAGAAAGTTCAGGTGCAAAGATAAAGCTCCCCCTTTCATTCATTTGTCTTCAATCAATACTCCCCCTTAATTGTCATGATGAATACAATTAAGAAACAAGGGATGAAAGTATGATTGGAATACCTTCAGTTTTTCTCAAGATGGTATTAAATCTCAGAATCCCATCTTCTACAGATTGGCTCCCCCTCATGGGGTGCACTCCATTCTATTCAAACCACTCTCTAGATGAGAATTATCATCATCTTCAATTCCCTGCAATGTCAGCATATTTAAATACAAGTGATTAGGGAATAAGATGGAACCTCCTTGTTTCATCAATGTGAACAACAAGGTTGAGAAGATTCTCTCAACCGAGATGTCACATTTTCAGCATTCTTTACACTTGTACATTTGATCTTCAATGATTTTTGTGCTGGTGTGGATCTCAACACCTCTTCAACTTCTTTGTGTGTGACACCTCTATTTCTAAGTGCCTTCTGAACACTAGAATCTCCTGGTGCAATCTTCATTATTTTGAAGAATCCCTTCTGAGCTAGAATGAATATCATGCATTTATCACTAGTATGTCCAGCTTGATTGCACCTCACACACAGAACTTGATCTTCATGTGAAATCTTCTTCTTCCCTTTTTCCTTAGCAATTGCCAGAACTTTATCTTCATCTCTTTATAGTTCTCTGGCAAGTTGCAACTGATTTGGCCATATGACAAGTAAGTCACTTAGAAGTTTGGCCTGAGTTCTGGAAGTGTGGCCTCAGTTCTAAGTGTGGCCTCACTTAGAAGTGTGTACCTTTCTTAGGCAACTTGTTTTCAATCAATCCCTTCTGCTTCTTCTGGATTGATTGTCTTTTTGAGTCCAGTCTGCTTCTATTCAGTTCCATGGCTTGTTCACAAAGATCCATGGTATGACCTTTCTTTCCACCGTAGAAGCATGTTTTCTTGGTGGTCCTTCTGGATGCATCACCCTTCTTGGACTTAGAATCCAAGGACTTCTTTTACTTTTTCAAAACCTTCTTGGGATCATATTCAACTTTCCTCTTGCTTCCCAAGGATTATTTCTGAGCCAGGTTCTTTGATCTTTTCTTCTTTTGAGCTCTGGATACAGTTGGAGATTGACATGTATCTATTTGACCACTTTTGCACACATCCCGGATGTTATCAAGCAATCCAAATCTATTAGCAGTAAACAGATGTCTCTGGACCTGTGGATGTTTCTTCTTTCCTTCTGGCTTGCTCCCCCTTGGTATGGTCTTTGTCTGTGCTTTTACATTTAGAGGATTGTACCTACAATCTTTTGCACAATGCCCATACTTGTTACAACACTAGCATTGACCCACAAATCTTGACTTTTTGATTCCTTCTGATTATAGGGTACTTGTCTTGAATTGTTGTGTTGCTTCAGGAGAGCTTTCTTTCTTCATTGTCTTCATCCATACTTGTTTGGAATTATTCTTCCATCCTACACTTTTTGTGGAAACACAATTAGAAGCATTAGTACAAGATGGGATGGATGGTACCTTCCTTTTAGAAGATGTTGCCCTTTTATTAGAGGATTTCCTTCTTTTGGAATCATCTCTCTCAATGCACACTTGTGTAGCAACATTTCTACTTTCAGCTGACTGGGAGGATTCAGCTTTGGGTGATTGCAGATTTTTCAATATCACCTCTAGTTCTAAGCATTTCATGTTAAGGGAGTTCTTCTCATCCTCAACAATTCTTAGCCTTCCTTCACAATTTTCTTTCAGCTGTTCTAACTGGTCTTCATGCACCTTCTTCAATTCTAGCAATGAATTGTCAAGCTCCTTCACCAATTTGACTTTGTCTTCGAGTTGAGCATCTCTGACATTCATTGACAATTTATGCCTCTTTTCCAGTGCATGGAAAACATCTTTGACCAGTATCATAAAGAATTCTTTCTCAGAAAGGCTTCTTTGAAATTCTTCAGTATTGTCTTCATATCTTTCATTGCAAAGAGGAACAGTTTCATCTTTAGCCTTCACCAGCTTTCTGAGAGTGTTGGTTATGCCAACCCTTTTTGCCAATTGGACTTCCATAGAATTGGCTTCATCTTCTAGCTGTAATTTTTCTTCTTGAAGATCAAGGACGCCTGTAGCTATACACATTGCCACTTCCTTGGGGACTGTCTTCTGAAGATATTTGATTGCATTTAGAAGATCATTGTTTCTTCCATCTTCATCACAGCTAGAGCAGGCTTCATCAGAAGAACGATAAAAGGAATTGTCATCTGATGTGACTTTCACATTTCTTTCCATAGAAGGAGTTTCTCTGATTGCAACAACCTTCTTCCTCATCTTCGTTGCCTGTTTCTTCATTCTGTTTTTCAGAGTCTTGGAAGATATCTCCATTTGAGGCTGTTCTTTCATTTCCTCAAATCTGCACTCCATATAGACTCCCTTGGATCTTTTAGAGGCAACCTTGCTCTGATACCACTTGAAGTGCCCAGATCAGTGTGAATCACTGGGAGGGGGAGGGGGTGAATCAGTGATCCTTTAAAACTTTTTACTAATTGATTCTTTATCAATTAAACCTCTATGGCTTGTTAAGGCCTCGATCCAATCTACTTGTATCTCTCAGCCTTTCCTCGAGTGATGCAGTAAATGTAAAGGCACAGGACCCAAGGATTTACAAGGTTCGGCACCAAAGGCCTATGTCCTTGCCATGTTGGTTATACACCCCAACATGGTTTCTTCCATTATAATCTGTTAGTATTACAATGGTCGATACAGAGTCCCACTATATCTCTCCTGAGTCCCACAGGGGGGTCTTTATACTGCGTCCCACAGTGTTACCAGAGTCCCACTGGCCTGCTCCAGAATCCCACTGAAGACTTCTTCCGCCCTGAGTCTCACAGGGGGCTTCTCCTGGCTCCTCGAGTCACATGAGTAGCTCTTCTTCACTTTAAGCTTCTTCAAGTATCTTCATTAGTCTGGGATAAAGACTGATGGCCTTTCTCTTCGCTTCTGATCACTTGATCAGGTCTTCTCATCTTGCTCAGGATTTATCTCCTTCCTCTCAGGATGACCTGGCCTCTCTCTTCAAGAATCATAAACAGCCTCTGATAAGGACTGTTGGTCTTGCTCAAAACTTCTGATCACTTCTGTTGATTAGGGTCTTCTCAATTACTGAAAACTCAGGCAGCTGATGTCTTTTACTTCAGTCTGGCTTCAGTCTCCCTGCACATCAACTTCATGCACTGAGTGCATGGCATCTCTGCATCCTCATGCACTGATTGCATGGCTTCTCAATTTCTTCAAGAACTATTGTTCCTGGACTTCTCAAACGCACACAGCCTGATTTAGCTTTGTTTACGTGCGCACGTGCATGCATGTAAGCATGCACTCCCCTTTCTTTCTTCTTGGTGCAATAAACCCTTAAAGGGTATATTCTCTTTAAGCACACACCTTCTCACTCCTTCACATGTTTAGTTCCTTTTGATTACACACATAAATGTGTGTTATACTTTGTGTGAGTGTCCTTCCTTTTCTTCTTCTAAATGTATACACACTTCTTAGTGCACACACATAGGTTCGGCCTCCTTGTCTCGATGCACACACTTCTTTCACTTTTGCACACAAGTGAGCTTGGCCTACTCCTCTTCTTGCACACACTTAGGTCATAGGTTGTTCTTCAAGTTTTCATACACACACAAAGGTGTGGTCATCACTTCACTCACACAAGGCTACAGCCTTCACACTTCTTTTTTCACACAAGGAACAAAGGCCTCGGCCTGCGTTCTTCACTTCACACACACAAGAGGTGTGGAATCCTCTTCACTTGAGCTCCTTCCAATATGAAGGCGCACAAGGTGCAATCAGGGGCGCGCAGGTGCAAGGGCACAAAGGCCGTGCAAGGCCTCGGGTGCAAGGAAGCCGTGTAAGGCTCAACCAACCGCGAGGTGCGCATGTGATGCAGCCTCGGGTCATGCAAGCCTCAAGAGTGCAAGAGCACCTCGGGCGCGCAAGCTACTCCTGCCGTGCAAGTATGCGGGCAGAGAGAGCTCTTCCTGATGCGCAAGTGAGGCGCACAGGGGACTCCTTCGGAGCCTCGAGTGGCTTCGGAACAAACTGCCGCACAAGTGGGATGCGCGAGGCTCAAAGCTTCGCAAAGCACAGGGTACTCGCGGGACACTCTTCAAATATTCAGCAAGCTTCACCGAGGGCTCGACCTCTCTTTTTATAGGCAAGGGAGAGGCGGTTCATCCGCGTGAGATATTTTTAATCTCTCGAAGATTTTGGGAATTCAAGATTTCCTTAAATCTTGTTTTTTTCTATCTGTTCATGCGAGTTCTCTTTTTTATTTTCCTCCTTCACATGCATGCGACTTAGAACGCATGTACGGCCTTCCTTCGGTCCAAACCATGCAAAATATAAACCTCATGGCCTCGCACCTCCGGTTGCTTCGGACAACCTCGAATTCTCCCATACGTTGCATGTATGCCCATTTTTATGCATGGATATGTTCAGTAGGGCCAGACGAACTGAATGGAGCCTTCGGTTTGATCAGAGGTGGATGGGAACTCAAAAACATCGCTCGGAGGCGCCACTGGTTCAGCGGGGACGTCAGGTGGCCTTCGGCTGAGCTCGAGGAAGGAGACGGACGGGGAGCCGTCGGATCAGGTGATCAAATAATCTTCAACGGCCTGGATCTGAATGGGAGCGGCACGATGAGATGTGCGGCCGAGATATGGCGCGCGATCAATCGTGCGGGTAGGATCCGCTCCTGGAGATTTTTCTGTGTCCCACATAGAAACGGATCCCGGTTTTTCCGTGGTTTATCAGCCAAGCGCTCCCTACAGCCGCTCAGTTGAACTTCTCCCCTCTCGGTGCCGCCCCGCACCAAGTTCTCTTAGCGGGCGCGCTCTGCGCCCACCCCTGCCACTCGGGTGCGCCACTGGCACCCACTATGCACCTTCGGGCACGCGCTCTGGTGCTCATGCTGCGCAGGACCTGATGCCCTGCGTGGCCCCGGGCTTACACACGGCCCGGCCTTGTGTCTCATGGAGTGCCCTAGCCTCGAGGGTTCCCCATGGGCGTGGCGACCTTGAGTCCCACATGTGCCTTGGGTGATGACCCTCAGCTAGCCTCCTTGGTGGCCTATTTTTTTTTGGCAAAGGAAATGAATAAGGACTTTGTTAAGAAACAAAGTACTCCCAATATAAAATGCCAAATGCCACTTAAGCCATCCTTCCTCTTCATTTCTTCTCATATTCTTCTTCATTTGAATTCCTCAATCCTTCTCAACAAATAATATTCACTTAGGAGGGAAATGTAGAAGGTTCTTCCTTCAACCGAAGCTCCTGAATCACATAATCTTCAATGTTCTTCATTGATCCAATCAGAGATCAAGTTGGATCTTCTTCAAATTCACATGCACTAAGTGATAGTGCATGGACTTCATTAATCCACTTCATCCACTTAGGAGGTGTGGATGGATCATCTTAATCTCCTCATGCATTGTCTTAACAATGCATGGTCTTCTAATAATGTGGTGACATTGTATCCAGTTGATACAAGTTCTTGGAACTTAAAGATCAGCTCATCAATCGTCTGATGTAATGATGATGTTCCATCATCATCCATTCTTAAAATGGTGTAACTTAGTATCATCTTGATACAAGTATTGAAACGTTAAGATCAGTTCTACAATCTTCTGATATAGCAAGAGAATGTTTCAACCATCATCTCCTATGTCACTTAGTGAATCTCCTAAGTGACATTCCTCTATGGTCCATGGCTAGTTCTACAATCGTCTGATATAACTAGAGAATGTTTCAACCATCATCTTCTATGTCACTTAGTGAATCTCCTAAGTGACATTCCTCTATGGTTCATGGCCATTCTCCATTCATCACCATCACCATCACATCCTTTGAAATTCACATCT
Organism: Viscum album; assembly: GCA_963277665.1. NCBI lineage: Eukaryota > Viridiplantae > Streptophyta > Magnoliopsida > Santalales > Viscaceae > Viscum > Viscum album. The sequence goes on from OY728139.1 coordinate 296,628,381, forward strand.
TGATGCTCCTTGACATCCATCCATTCCATGTCACCTTTTGACAACAAGATACATAATTGACAATAAATGCAACACAGTGCACTTCATATATAAACAACCCATCAAATGTACTAAATTTATAGGTGGTATTGATTGATAATTATGTCTCTTATGAGAACAATGTAGTGAATATCTATGACTATAAGGATAAATTTCAATCCATCAAGACAACTCATATGTTCATTATATTATAGTGGAACCATAAATATGAAAAGGAATCATAGAAAGTAGAAGAATCCATGAAGAAGAAGTACACACACCCATTTTCACCTTATTAAATAATACAAAAGTTAGAGGTAAATATTACATAAACGGGGAATAATGTAACACCCTAAATTTTCAAAAAGAAAACATTGTTCAATACTATATAGACACACTACACCAAGCCTAAAAACCAGTAAAATGTTATTATTTAAATATGACCATTATAACAAAGCTGCTAATTTGTTAGGTATGAATAAAATTAAATTATTTATGATATATATATAGTAACTAATATATATAAATGTATTGAAATGTTAATAGGAATAAAGCAATCAATTTTTAATAAAGGCCCTTTATCCTTCAAAATATGAGTTTTCTTCAAAAAATGAATTTATTTATTTTTATAAGAAAATATTATATTTAATTTCTAGAAATTTGATAATTTTTTTTTGATAAAATGAAAATAATTTTTGAAATAGGAATATTAAAAATATTTTAGTTTTAGATTTTATGATCTTTATGAAATGATTGATTTTTTAGTGAATAGAGAAAAATACTGATTTTTGTAAAGATATTATTTCTTTTCAATTAATTATGAAATTTAAAATACAATTATTCTATGAATTTAATTTCAAAGTGATATAGATTCTACCCATAATGATTTTTTAAAAATGGAATGATTACCCATGAGTACGTACAACCTAGTAACTTTATGATTGCAACGTATTTTATTTATTTTAACTGTCATTCATGATTTCATTTTAAATTATAAAAAAAGTATAAAAATGATAATTATATCATGACTATTATTTTTTATATGTGGAAATGTTAATCTTATGTACCATTGTCAATTTTATACTGTGATTTTAGACATATGATCCAAACATCATCAAAACAACTAACCTGAACCTAAATCATTAATAATCAAAAATAGAATATAAATAAAAGGGATAATAAAAATTAATGGTTATTAAGAATTTTAATAATTATAATATTTTTATTATTCTATAATATACAAAACACATAAGTTTTATTGGCCTTTTGGTAAGGTCTCTCTCTAAACAACCCTTTCCCCTAGGATATGTCCATTATCTATCATACTAACTTCATATATCACTTTAATGAAAGGTAATTATTATAAATTTTGTATATATCACACTCAAATATATACCTATCATTTTCTCCCTTCCTTTTGAAGGATAATAAATTCCTTCTTCGCATTTATTAAATTCTTTTATTGTGAAATTTCCTTTGATTATGATATATGTCCGGATTATGTAACCCATTTTTTCTATTGTTAATAATTATGTTTATACCATATGAATGATTTCCTTTTTATGGAACACAGAATCATGAACAAGTTTTGATGTGTGCACCCAGATATCCCACCAATGCATTTGGAAAATCCTTTGTCTCAGGAGATGTTATGTATGGGATTAGAGTGTAAACCTTATCCATTATGGGACTTTGTCTACATTGTTATTTTTTCTATGAGGATATTCTTGAATCATGTTCATGTCATGTTTGTTATTCCTCCCATAGTTCATATATTGTTAAGAAATTATGATACCATTCTCATTATTGTATTCTTCCATAAGATTACTGGTATTTAATCACATTAATAATATCATGTTATACATTTGATTCACATGTTAGGTATACCTACCATGTTTATTACATGAAAGGGAGGTTTATCTCACCCCATTCTTTTATGTATTCCCCAAGTTATCTGATGTAATTTTAGGATATCAGTGAGACTTAGGGGCTCACTAAAGAGAATAAAAATAAATATGATATTTTTTTAATTTATTTTGTTGTATTATGTACATAGTCTTCTAAACACACTAGTAATCATAATAATTGGGATATAATTCATGGTTGTATATGTTAAAAAATGTTATAATATGTTGAAATGGACTCTGTTTCTTTATATATACTAATATATTGAAAATATGGGTCCCTAAATATATTTTGGCTAACAATATTTCACTCAAATTAAGTTGGGTAAAGAAATATTTATTATACCAATTATTTTATTTAAAAATATCTATAGGGAAAATACCACGGACATAAATAACGCGTGGATGTAAGATAGTTAAGGTATATGTGTTGTTGTCACACTATGTTCTAACACTAAGAAAAAAATAACTACAGACATGTTACATTAAATAATATTTGAATGAGAAATATCATTGGAATATGTTTGATTGGTTTTATTAAATTTAATTTCACTAAAGTTGTTTTATATGTTGATTACTTTGAATCTAATTTTTTATGTATTAGTCAATTATTTGATAGTGGTTTTAGAGATTACATTAGGAATAAATTATGAGCAGTGTTTTATTTTAAGCGTAAATGTTTACTTTCTACATCTCATATTGGAAATTAAGTATGTTATTAATCTATAACTACATGTTATATACCACTATAAATACTTTAGGATATAGGATAGAGAGAAATTTTATGAAATAAATTCCTTAGTCGTTATGTCCTATAGAAACATTCAGAGCATAAGAAAATTATACTTGTAAATGATTTCCCTAAATAATTTTTTTAAATGTATATTTCAGTGGATCCCTCCCAACATGGTTAACAATAAAAATTATCCTTGAAATAAAAATAGAGAGTATACACTTCTAAGGCCCCTTTTATTATAAATCATTATTTATTTAGTACACATGATGTTTATTGTATGTTTTTTAAAATCATACATTTTTTTAATTTTTGATTATTATATAGGATTAACAAGGGTTTATATATTGACATATAATGTTGAGTTATATAAAGAATCAATTTAATTTATTATGAATGTTGAAAATGAAAAATGATATAAAATCATATTTATTCAGAGTGATCACATGGGGGAGTATAAAATTTTTTATATTCTTTGGAATTGTATATTAGAAATTTATATTCATTATTATTCTAATCCATGAACACTTTCAAAATGGGGTTGTTAGGAGATGGAATCGATGTCTCTAAACGGTTATATAAACTATCCTAAATTAATACATAATCCCTCAAAAAAATTATTATGAGGTTCCCAATACCATTTTTTATTCATTAAATTGAGTCCTCAGAATACATTTTCTTAGGGTGACTTCATATGAACATTTACCCAGTAAAAACCCAAGATTGGTAATTTTATGTTGTTTAGAAGGAAATCTCATATCCCGAACAACAAGGATGACGTAGAATATTTTTACCTAAAATATAGTTATGTTTTCATTATTGGGTACTTTATATCATATAAAACCTATATAATTTTCCTAAAGTGGACTAAGTGAATAGAAGAATAAATTCACAAAAAATTTCATGATAATTTCCATAAACCAAAACCACTAATTTATAATGTTTTTGGATTCTTAATATAATTAATTGTTATTGTTCTATATTGATAAAAATAATTTGATTTTCAGGAAGAATCCACCTCAAATACATTGAAAAAACAACGGATTAAATCTAGAAAATATATATTAGAAAATTTTAATGATGACATTTATACCAGTACTCGTAAAAGAAGTTCATTCTTAAATTGTTATGAGAATATATATATATATTTCATTACAACATACTCCATGTATTGAGGATTACATTAATGTTTAAAATTAAGTATAAACTATGGAATAAGATTTAAATAAATTTAATAGAAATGATGTATGAAGTACCATTTACAGACCTATATATAATCCCATTACTAGTAATAAATTTACTTTTATAAGTATGTTAATTTAGAATGGAACCATTAATATAAATAAATCAAAGAATTGAGAAAAAATTATCTATGGAAGAATAAGGTTATAATTTCCACAAAACCTTTATACCCATTTCTAGGATATAATCTAGAATAATCTTATTGGTATTTTCCTCTCACCTTAGATTTATGTATTTTGAAATGGAAATAAATTTCCCTTTATTAAATGGGTTTATTTATAAAATGTATATGCTGAGAAACCTCATATGTTTTTGGAATAAAATTACCAAATCATATATTTATGTTAAGAAAGTCTCTCTATGGATTGAAAAATTATCCTCAATTTTAGTAATAGTAATGCAATACATACCAAATTACTAATGAATTCAAAGTGGTGAAAATGGATTATAGCTTGTTTTTTAGGTATTTTCCTAATGATTTTTTAGTTTCCAAAATTTTTTAATGATGTTATATTTTTTAAGTAAATAATCTTTTTGTATTGATTTTTCATAACTATTGAGTATATAATTTCCAATGTATTTTATATATGAGTAATTTTTTCATTCATTTTTATATTTATCAAACTTTGGATATCATTTTTCAAATCGAAATAAAATAAACCAATTACCCTATTATGTGGTTTTTCAAGGATCTCATTATGGAAATAAAAAAATATGAAAATATTTTAGGTAACAAAAACTTAATAGATATAGAAAAAATAAAAGATAATAAGAACTATCAATGTATGATTTGTCTCGTTTATTATATTACCATGATCTAACAAGAAAATATGTGCAATATTCATCATTTTGACCATTTTAAATCAAATTACAAATATTTTAACCTTTTGTCTCTTAAAATGATCTTGAAAAAACTAAAAGGATTGAAAAACCATAACTTGTTATATCTAAAAGAAAAGTATTAATAACTATTATATTATTTAAATATTCTTATAAATAAATTAAAAATATATTAATAAAATTAAATATGGTAATTTAATCTTATATTGTAAATCATCATTCCATTAGAGTAGTCAGATGCAGCATTCTATTTGTCATTCTATCATAGAAATGAGTCCATAGCCTCAGGAAGTAATTACATTCAAACCATTAGGATGAGGAAAAAAAATGTTGGATATTTCATTTCTTATGATCATGTATGTATAAGTTTTTAAAACACTAAAATATTTATTATATCTTGAAATACTCTTAAATACTCACACACCAATCACATTGATCTTAGGAACCACTTAATGGGATATAACTATAGAAGATATGACTAATAACATGAGTTTATAAGAACCCGTCAGCAAATAGATTCTATATTTAAAAAAAATCCATTAGTCCAGACCATTATTATTTTAGGATATGATAGTTAGGTTTGTCTCAAATGTGACTATTTCAAGGGATTATATTTTTAGGGTATTATATGAAATCTTTTTATTTTTGATTAATTTTATCTTTCCATTTCAGATTTATTATTGAATGTAATGAAGAAAGGTGTATTGAGCTTAATGTTTTTATTCATATTTGTATATAATTTATTTATTTATTTTATAAATATATTTATTTATTATATATAAATCAATTTAAAAATTTATAAATGTATATGACTCATCTATTTTCATTAGTTCTATGTTTTTTTAGAATTGTTATTTAATCCCCCTTGGTTTGTTGATTATTTTAGTTATGTGAGGGAAATTTTAAACCCCCATGTATTTTTTATTTCTCTTCTATTATTTTTATTTTAGTATCATAAAACCATTATAATTATTGTATGGTGATACTATAGCTTGGGTATATGATTCGTTAGATCCAATATCTCTCATTCATCAAACAGTATGTGACAGTAAAATTCCAATGGTTATCCTGATAGTTCACTAATTTGTTGTTAACCATTTTTTTTAAATATATCAATTAATATCACTGTTCTATACACCCAATAAAACTTATATATGACTCCAGTGATTATAAACTACATTGATTTATATTTTTCCAATTTTTTGTTATGAATTTATCTTTTACCTAGATCTATCTCATCCATTTCAACATTATTCATTATAATTCAGTAAGGGTTATACATTATCCATATCAACACCACCAGAGTCCATTTTTTAATTTCAAAAAACACTTTCAAAGGAAATGTGTGAACCTTAAAAAATAATCAACTAGATTAAACATTCAATAGATTTAAAACCACAAAAACCAGCCAACATCAAAATCCAAAAAAACACCTCATCAATAAAAAATATAATTTCAAAATTCATATAGAAGTAGTGTAACATTCTCACCAATTATGGTAATGAAAAAACCAACCACCTATTGTTTATTCCTCCATAATGTCATGAAACAAAACAACCCTTTGAAATTTTGTAAATCGATATATATTCAGTCCATCATCATGTGTCGGTCGCCATTTTCTCAGGATGCACACATGACACCAAATACATCAGCCATCAACATGCCTTGATCACAATCACCACTTGAAACAATTTTCACCCTCATCTCATAACCATCCATCCAGGCCCTCATCACTGTTTTGCGCAAAAAACTTAACTGTCATCACCTTTAACTTCCTCCAAAAACAATCATCGACAACGATAAGACATTAGATTTTGCATATCTCTTTAAAACTTATCTCTATTAATGAAAATATAAATTTCACAATCCTTCCAATTCTATTTACTTATTATTATTTGACATTTAAAAAATTAAATCAAAACAACATTTTGGTGAATCATTTAAGTCAATACTAATTACTCTTATTCATCACATATGAAGAAATAAAACTATAATAGATTGTAAGATAATAAATATTATATGACTAAAATTATCTTTTATTCCCATTTAATACATAAGTTCATTTCAATGATGGAATTTATATAATAAAAAATCTCACAATGATGTGTTTCATGATTTTGCAATTTATGAATTTTGTCTTGATATCATTTCTAAAAATAATTAATGTTCTGACATTATTACAAACACTTTATATTGAGTTCACATATAACAAAATCCTTTTTTAATTATTATTATGTATATTCTTCTTGATGGGTCATATTTTCATTCATTTGAATGTTTTGTTAATGAACATGACATTGATTTTCTTCCATCTATTTATCAAAATATTTTCATCGGTCATGTGAAGGAATTAAAAATATATTTTAAAAAATAAATATTATAATTTTAACTGTTAGTAGAAATAAGTATTCCCTTGGAGATGTAAGATGCAACATTCTGTTTTTCTTTTTACCATTGAAATGGGTACATAACATCTGTAAGTAATTGTATTCAAACCCTTATGATGAGGTAAAAACATCTTGGATATTTTATTTCTTATGATGATGTTTGTATATGGTTTGAAAAAACAAAACTAATTATTATATCTTTAAATAATATTAAATACTCACACACAAATCACAATGATCTTAAGTAACACTTTTTCAGAGAAAAATAGAGAAAATTTGAAAAATAACTAGAGTTTATAATCACCCATCACTAACTAGATTCTATAATTAAAAAAATATATTAGTCAACACAAATTTTATTTTACTATGTGATATTTAGGTTTTTCTCAAATGTGACTATTTCATTTAGATTACATTTTTTAGACTTTTTTATGATTTTTTTTATTTTTGATTAATTCACTCTTTTCATTGCATAATTATTATTTCATGTAATAAAGAAAGGTGTATTGAGGCAATTTTTTTATTAATATGTGTTTATAATTTATTTATTTATTTTATAAATATATATATTTATTTATTATAGGTAAGTTTAAATAATTATAAATGTATATAACTAATCTATTTTGATTAGTTTTATCTTTTGTTGGTATTTTTATTTAATCGCTCCTAGTTTTTTAATTATTTTGGTTTTGTGAGGGACATTTGAAACCTATGAATATTTTTATTTGTATTCTATATTTTTTATTATATTATCATAAAATCATTATAATTCTTGTGTGGTGCTACTATAGTTTTTCTAAAGGATACAGAAGGTCCAACACCTCTCATTCGTCTTATAGTATATGACTATATAATTTATGTGGTTATCCTGATAGTTCGTAACATTTTTGTTAACCATATTTCTATTATGTATTTTTATCTATAATTTATTATTTTAACTATCATTTTTGTTAAATTATATTCTTATTGAGTACCAAAAATGGGGTAAAAGAAAAAAATTTATCTTCCCAATTATTGTATTATTCTATAAAAATATATTATATAACATCTATTTAGTTTGTAAAAAACAATTAAAAAGGGGAAGAAATAATATTTATAATGAACATTAAAATAAAACACTTTTTTTCATTCTTAATTGATTATCTAGTGTTGTAAATAAATCCAGGTTTCATATTATTCATAATTTATATTTTTTATTTCAATTATTTATTTAGTGATGGGATATTTTGGTAGTTTTCATAAGAACTAATACCTTGATTTTATATTCATTATTTTCAGTTAAAGAAATTAGGATCATCAAAAGTGGTTGATTATTCTACACTGAACTCACACCCTTTATTTTATTAATGAATATAATATTACACAGTATTATTAATATATTTTTTGATGTTTTATAATATAGTAATTATTGGATTGTACCAAAGTAGGTATTGATGTGAATTTCTTTTCTCATTGATTAAACATGAATGATATTGTAAAATAGGTGTTTTTCTACCTTTCGACATGATGGATATGAAGAATCCCCAAGAAGGTTGGTGGTGGTAGTAGTGGATTTTACCTCCCCATATAGAACTCCAATGAGTTTCATTAGAAACCTATAAGAGTATATATTTGATATTATTCTATAGGATATGATTATTATACTATAGTGGAATCCAACTATACTTTGGTAATGCTTTAAGAATTAAATCCACCCAAATTTATGTATCATATTGATATCTTCAACCCCTAACATCTTTATTCAATATTCTATGATTAAAATGTCTAAAAATGGTATGATATACTATTTTTACCCCACAAAAAATATTTTATATATTTTTAAACATGATAATGCTTGTTAGATTATGTATTTTACTTTGATTTCATGCATTTGAGTAATTTTTTCATCCTTTCCCAAACTTTTACCTCCCCAATTATCACAATCATTTATATACTATTAATTTCAAATTATATTTATATTATTAAGTGTTCTTCTATGTGATTTCATTGGAAAATTTAAAAACCACATTCTATTTAAATTAGCTTGGGTTTACACCACAACTAATGTGGGGGATTGAGTTTCTTGTTAAAAATATAAAAAGCTAGTGTATTTATTCTATTTTTGTTACTTGGATAATACTAAATCAATGGTATTAATGAAATCCATTTACAATTTAGGATAAGTGACATAAGAACACATGAAATTGAGTTTTTTTCTAACTTATAGTATAAATTTGGTATTCAGTTTTATATTCACTAAATAGTCTTATTCTATCTGTAATTTCTATAAAATTTTAATTTGTTAAATTATTATAAATAATGAAAATTCAATCCCTCTTTAAATCCTCTTTGTCCAAAAACCTCAATTTGAAGGCCGAGTCAAGATGTATCTCTACATGTTGAGAAAATTTTAGATCCTTCATATGTTCTATAGAGTGAGATCCACCATGGTTCAAGAAAGAGTTATTTATATTTTTTGGGAAAAAATACCTCAAGGTATCATTGAAACATTTTTGAGGTGTTTGGGTTTGTTGATAAAGTGGGACTTCATGTTGTGTTTGTTGGAAATATATATCATGATGATCAATTTGTTTATAAAGGTCGTTTACATGGGGAGTTGTCGAGTTCTAGAGATGTTCTTGACAATCATTTATTGGAAAAATAACCTCGCCAAATGAATTAATGATCTGGAGGTGGTACAAAAAGAGCATATACAAGGTGGCACCTATGTATTAGAGGCTTGTAAAGCTGTGTGCCATATGTTTTTCAAGATTAGAACATCAAAATATGGAAAAGGAAAGAGGGGATCCCATGTTTTCATTTGGTCGTTTAAGGTGACTAGGTCGACAGAGACTAGGGCGACTGGACATGCGTGCTGGGAGGAGACTTGTGTGCAGCGCTCAGGGTGTCAAAAAATATTATAGATAGAGGGATACCACTCATCATTTTTTATTAATCTCAACACTTAGAGTAAATTTCATCTCCAGTCATGCAGGTGGTTTGGTCGCACAAGTGGTGATTTGGTCGTGAAAGTCTTAATATATTCAGAAGTTATGTGCAAGTTGATAGTTGCACACCAATATTGGTTTGGGCGTAAAAGGGTGTGAGTCACCCAAGTTCTGAGTTGGAGAAGGGAGTGTCTCACAAGTGGTTATGTGACACTTTTGTGATATGCATTGAGAAGAGTTCCAGTCTTGGAGAAGTGATCTAGTCATTCTAGGGTTGCGTGAATGTTGGAAGATTTCCCCACACAACCGTGGTAAAGTTGTATTCATCAGCGGTTGAAAGTGTAACTCAACATAACATCTACATATAGAGGAATATTATTTAATTTGTAAAAATGAAGGGACATATATATCTTTAAACTATGAGTGGGACTTCAGAAGAAGCAATGATCACACTTCAGTTGAGAGAGCAGTGACCTGTTATATTGTGAGAGGTTGTAAACTAGGAGGGATGGTGAGTCCGACCTGAACATTGTAAACAACGGTGCTCTTTTAGTAGATTTGGTACATCAGTACATCATCAGTGTATCCCCATTGTAAATATCCCATTGAGGATGAACCAAGTAAAATTTATGTGTCTTGTGCTTACTTTATGATTTTTTCATACTCTACAACGGGAATAAGAGAGAATAGAGTTTTGTCTAATAACATAACATGATCAATATGGGTAGTTGTTTTAATCTGTCACACCCTAATTTACCCCCTCCCCCCTCTCAGGGTATGTAACCTATTGGTCCTAAAAATATTCAATTCAGATAAGATGACACATATACTCAATGTGTATCCTGGGATTCAGTGTAATAGGATACCCATGTTTCAAGGTGATCACGAACCCCTATCCAATCCAGTTGTTGAATGTAGTAAGTTTGGTGTCCTTATTTATTTGAATTCCCATGGACTATATAGTGATTATGGAATTAATCCTCCATTTGGTTGTGATGATGGGTTAGTGTTATTTAATTATATAGATTCATGATGAGGGTATATTAACATTTTAAGAGAATAAATTCCTGTCTAGAGAGGAGTATTATCCGGATATAATTCTATTGAGTTTTGGAGTAGATGGACTTTTTCCGTGGTTGGATTTTGTGGTAATTATATGTTGTGGTTTACTGACCATATTACGTTTTCTTTTTCTTTTTTTCATGATACGTGATGGGATCTTAAAAATATAATAGTTCAGTGAAACCAATGTGCTATGAAACATTGGACTTGGGAAAAAATTGATTTTACTTTGGGTGATTCTTTTTTACACATAACTAATGGTAGACATATGGGTTCTATCAGTGGAGAAATACACATTAATGATATCAGTAATAGTAATTAGTAAATAAATAGTTTATCATATTTTTGAATCATTAAAATATTGTATTTTCTATTCTTGAAGTTTTTAAGGCCTCATTTCTCATGACTATTAGACTAGACTGATAGTTGAGGGATGACAAAGTAGCACAATGGATGGACATCTGCATGAGAGGAAAAACTGAGATAAAGGAAATTCCGAAGGTGGAATGAGATACCATTGATCATATTGTCTTAGTGTATTATATATAAGCCTTTTGGTAGAAGAATTATGTTTATGAAACTACAAAACTATTTCATAAGAACCACCTTGAGGTGATCCCCCCCATGCTTAGAGTGCTATGAGTTATGGTCATGGATAGATTCATGATATGGGGGAATTAATTAGGAATCACTATATATTGTTTGAGTTATGATATATTAATTTTACACTTTACCACCCATAATTATCAAAACTTATAGTAGAATCAATTTTTTCACTCTATATCTAGTCTATGAGTTAGAGCATCTAGTGGATCACCTAGTTTGACAAATTCAGACATAAACTTTTAATAGAGGTGACCAAATTCTCACCCATAAATACTAGTGGTCAGATCCTTCCATTAAAAGTGATAGGAATTAATGGGACATCGTTGTGTTGGAAATTATGCCTTATATAATTATAATTTTTATGGATTAGTTTATATCAGTTCATACTATGAAATCCCACCTTTTTATTACATAACGTCTCATTACATTGTACACCCATATGATCTTTTAAATTTTAGTTTCGTAGAATAAGATAAATAATTCTTGTAAAATTAAAATTTTCATCTAATAAACCTGAAAGACATAGTATTGGGTTCATCCTAAGTACATTTAATAAATTTCATATTCTGGGAACATACATCAAAAGAAATTGGTGAGCATGAGGCCCGATAAGGAAAATGTAGGGAAATAGTTTACATGTGATCATAAACAATATTAATAAAAACATGAGTAATATGATTATGGAATGAGAAAATTAACATGAGTTTACATGTCATTTCAAAATGATACTTTTTTAATCATAATTATTCCATATTTATGATATTTGTTACAATTAAATATAAAAATACTTATTTAATAAAATAATGTGAATTGTAATGCATAGAAAAATTTCTGACACTTAAAATTTTCCATAGAAATTATTAAATTATTTTATTATTTATATTTAAATAAGAGTTTTTTAACATAATACTTCATTAAAAATTAATCTTACTCTGAATAACTGAGTTTATTATTAGAGAATTTATATTTTTTTGAAATGTACAAATTTTGTCTAAAAAATTAAATTTATCAAATTCTATATAAATTAAACCAATATTTTTATTAAGAAAAAATATTCATGAATAGAAAATGATGGAATGCTAATTTTGTTTATTCAGTGGAATTATGCATTATGTAACTAAAGCCTCAACACAAAACCCATTATAACACCCATGCGTGACCTATGTGTAGGGTCTACAATAGTGGTAGTTTCATGGGGTGGCTTGAATATTGTCGGTTGAGTGGTAATCTCCATAACATGAACTTATCCAATCTGATATTTCTTTCAAGATTCATTTTTTGAAGCTTGGTTTGGGATTGGAAAAGGGAAAACCTAATGATAATACCTCCCTCACTTATTTTATCAAATGGTCTTCAAAAATCATTTCTCTATTACTTAAGGATATCTATTTCCCTTTCTTTATCAATTATAATTAGTCATTACTACTAATAAACAATACCTATAATGATAAAATCATCAAAAATGGTATAGTTCACAATAGCCAAATTTTCAAAGTTTAGATTTAATTTTTTACTCTATGAAAAACACATCATTATTAAAGAGATATGGTTTTGTTGTGTATTATATAATATAACATACAATTTCTCAGTAAAAAAATATCATTTAAAATGAAACATGGGTCATTACATTCTTCTGCCTAATTAAATTTCAACCCCAAAATATAATGTCATTGTATCAATTTAGAAAAGGTGGGGGTACTTCAACTTAAATATTTCTTATAGTTCCTTTGTTGCCTCTTCAAACTTGTGCTTCCTTCATAACACTTTGACAAGGTGGGTAGTTTTGTTGATTAAAACCCGGTCTCTACTGTCAATGATCTCTATCAAAAACTCCATAAAAGATATTTCATGTTCCACAACTTCAATGTGATCATCATAAACATGAGTTCAATTTAGTGTATTTTATTGCTAATAGGCCACTCCTCCTATAAGATCAAGGAGTTCATAGGGGACAATGTACCTATGGATAAGCTTCCCTTTCTTCCCAAATCACATGACTCGTTTCCTATATGATATTTAATGAAAAAATTATCATCGACATGAAACTCCATGTTCCTTCGATTACAGTCATCATAGCTCTTTTTCTGACTCTAAGAAATCATAATGTGTTGTTTCATGGCGTGAAAAGCTTCTATTATCCCTTGGACAAGATCATGATGAATCATCTTATTCGCACCAACATTATCCCATCAAGAAGGACTTGTACATTTCTTCCAATATAGAGCTTCATGGGGTGTCATTTGGATACTTGAATGGATTATTTTTATGAGAAATAAAATAATGGGATATGTTGATTTCATCCACCTTTATATTCTAATGATAATTTTCATTGTATTTCTTTGAGTTCCTGAATAGTCCTTTTAGATGGGCCATCAGTTTTGGGAAGATATGTTGTACTGAAATTCAATTTAGTATTCAAAATATGTTGAATCCTTCTCTAAAATATACATTTGAACCTTGGATCATGGTAAAAAATGATATAAAATGTCACCCCTTGTAGCCTCACCACTTCTTTTATGTATATCACAGAATGTTGATCAAGTGATAAATCTTCACAAATAGCGATAAAATGTTATCTCTTGTTTAGTTGGTCCACTATAATCCATATTGTATTGATTCTTGTGAATATTCTTTGGATACCATTTAAAAATTATATATTGATATTTCCCCACTTTAATATTGGCATCAGTAGTGGTTGCAATACCCCATTAGGATGTTGTCACTCCTCCTTCACTTGCTGACATACCATGCACATTATAATTTAGTATGAAATCTACATTTTCATATTAACCCACCAATAATGATCAGGAAGGTATATATATAATATCATGATCCCAAGTTGTATAGAAAATTTTGATCTATGATATTTTTCCATGTGATATTTATTTATGTCCAGAATACTTGGAACACATAGCCTTGTAAGAAAATTATGTAGAACTTCTCAATCAAAATTGTACTAAATAAATTTCCCACTCTTCACACCCTATATCTTCTTTTGTAAAAAGGATATTCTCATTGAGATTTATTGAAAATATATATTGATGATAGGTGAGAGATCATATGTATAAGGACCCAGCCTTAAAATATTACATAATCATGAATTAAATGAACAATTCACAGAGAGGATATTTTCAATTTTAGAGTTCTAGAGAATTAGGACATAATTATTATATCTCAAAAGATTACAAAGTAGACACTTCTAGTAAGTTTCCATAAAATAAAAACTCTTAAAAATAAACATGTCTAGTTCCATGTTTTAGATAGCATGTCATTCCTTGATCTTATCCTTGACCCTATTCATCTTTAAGTCCTGTGGAGATCATTTCAAAAACTTGGGATGAGCATAAAAATCCCAGTAAATGATACCCAAGGCTTGTGGACACGAGAACCGGAATCCACTCATTACTCTTACACATATATTCATTTATAGAAATATATATAAATACCCATATATATAATGTAGATATTATATTACCAATGAAGTAATATCTAAATAGTATATATATATATACTCCTTACCCATGAATATGCATGCAGTCATCCTCAAGATTGACGGTCCAAACACACTATTGAAAAATTCCAAAAACCAAAAAATGACAAAACCGAAATTTTTTTAAAATGAAAATAATAAAAACTTAATAAAACCTACCTAGAACCAAAGAAAACCCCACTTAATTCAATGATCATGGAATGAATGGTCCTCAATATTACTTCAATACCAATAAGAACCAAGAACAAATAAATAAAAAATAAAAAATCGGTATTGGGACTAGGTAGATCATGCGAACCACAACAGATGGAAGGGAATCCAAAATAAAATTTAAGAATAGTAGAGTAGGGGAAGATAATCTTACTAGAGTCAATCACATTATAAATATGGGGGGGGGGGACGTCCCACCAAATGGGGAGAAGGAGTAGAATGTGCATGATTGGGATCCCTTCGTAGTGTGGGTGTCATTAGAGATATGGAATGTGAGGGGGTTGTAGGTTTCAGGAACAGAGGAAGCACGTGGATGGGTGTATCTAACTTTAATTTTACCATTATCAATAATAAATCTATGATCCATCACGATGATAAAATGATGGATCTTCAAAATAGAATGAAAGAGAAGAAGGAATTATTGAAAGCAAAGAGAAGTTCATCATATGTTGATTATAATTAATTTAATTAAAAGACAAGAATTACCTTAAAATAAATCTCTCTCCATTGATACTTTTGGTCATGATCTGATGTGATCTGTCATTACGTCACAAAATCTAAGTGTAAGAATACTCTAGTGGCGATTCACACATTTTCCACGTATCTCTAGATGTCAGGGAAGGTATCTCTAGGTGCTAGCATGGAATAGCCTTGCTTGTGATGTCCGCCTTCGATCTCTTTGAGAATCGGTTAAAAAGAGTCACACTTGATCCGGTGGAGGGGGACCTCTCTCAAAACCTGAGAGAATTATTTGATGAAAAGAATTCTATCTTGGATTGAGATATTTCTTCAGATTCATTGCGCACAACCACAAGAATTTTTAGGCATAATGAGAATAATGTAAATGGGATTTATATTACGTATAATAACAAAATGAATTAATTACCCAAAGGCATTTATTCATTTCATTAAATTCTTAGTAAGACCCCATGTCTAATAATAACATTTGACTATTATTATTTCTTGACATGAACCCAGGGAATTATACGTAATATTATTTAATTAAATTAATAATATTATTTCTCAGAAATCTCCATAAAAACTACATAGCGTGTATATTAATATACATGGAATCTAATTTTGTTTTTCCATTTTCATTATTTATTCCACCACATTTATTAGAACTTGAGTAATGAAAATTTATTTACTAAATAAATATCAATGCATTACTCATTAATAAATATATTTGATTTCTCCCATAATATATTATATCAAATAACTAGTATAAAAAACGCGATTAGTCATCCTTGAATATTTATTAAACCACACACGAAAATTATCTTTATTTAACTTGATAAATGAATATTTAACTAAGGTACATGGATACACATAGTGTGTGGCCCTCTTGGACACTTTCTTTGTGTCATTAGATGGAGCCTGCCTAAATTCCAACATTAGCATCTAGAAACACGCCAAGGAACCTATAGAGAAAGAAGTTAACGCTGCAATGATGTTTCACCTCATATGATTTCTTATCTTGTAATGTAATCTTTTTATCTCGATATCTCAAATCAAGAAGGATTCATACTAGTGATATCAACAAATGCGCTCGATTATTATTTCTTTGAATTTTTAAAATTGAACATAAACATTCCTCCCCATGGACATGGATTTATTTAGGTTATATCAATTACACTAAAGGTCTTAAGATATCATCTTCTGTTAAGGAATAGAAGGAAAAAATCCTTTCTCAAATTATCAATTAATGAAGTGTTACTCATGACGCACCCAACATATCCCACCTCTCTGTAAATAGTGTGTCGTCATAGTTTTCATCAACAAATCTATGTGAATGAGGTGTAATACCCATTAATAATAATCTTAATGTCTATGGACCAATACACACATCCAAATACAGGAACACGTAATGAAACTATGAAATGTGGATTTCCTACTTGTGGGTCTCGTTCTCATAATATCCAACTGTATATTACCAATGGAAAAAACCATGAAAAGGTTCCTCAAAGTTTAATGGGTCCTCACCACTAATGGCTTGTATTATTTTTATCCCTCAAATAACATCATCCGGCCATAGAACATATATTCAAGAATAGTGTTATCACACTTCCAGGTTCTCATCCTGGTAAGGATCTACAATTACCCTTTAGTGCAACAACTATCTTTAGGAAATTATCACATGCTTTGTCACACAGAATACCAATCAAGATGTGATAAGGTATTTATTAATATTAAAATACATGAATACAAGTTTATCATAAATCACAATGTAGTTGGTTCTAGGCCACAAACTCCAAGAGACTCCCACTGGGAATAGAGCCAACTGGTAACAAACTTTAACACTCAAGCTCTCAGATTTTATTCAGGCATTTGCTGAGATAGGCCTTTAGTCATGGGGTCCTCCACATTATCTTTTTTAGAAACTCTTCTCACTACAACATCACCCCTTTGATATAAATCCTTCAAGAGGTGATAATTATAGATATTTTATTTGTCTGTTGATGTGACATTGGTTGTTTTGAAAGATCAATCAATAAAGTGTTATGACAACACAATGTGATAGGTTATCTAGTGCTAGGAACCACATCAAAATCCTAGACAAAGTTCCAATTCCAAATAGATTCCTCATATGCTTCACAATCCGCTATATATTCATACTATACTATAGGTTCGGAAACAACCAGTTGTTTTGAACTCTTCCAGATCACAGCCCCTCCTTTAAGATAGAAAAAAAAGTGTGATTGTGAATTTATTTCATTTTAATATGTCTGATAACTAGATTCTGCATACCCTTTGACGACAAGCTCTTCATCTCCTCCATACACCAGGAATATTTCCTTATTTCTTCTTAGATACTTAAGGATAGTATTAATAGAAATTCGATGTTGTTTTCCTGGATCTTTTTGATATCTTCCTACTATGATTAGTCCATGGAAAACATCAATATTGTTATATAACATGGTATACATGATGGATCCTATCACTGAATATTATGGGATCTTACTCATCCTACCTTTCTCATGTTCTATTTGAGGACACATTCTTTTTGAAAGATGTAAGCTATGGGACACTAGAACCAATCCCTTATTGGATTATTCTATACAAAATATCTTTTTTATCTAGTTAATGTATGTACCCTAACATAGTAAAATTGGCCTCCATGATCTATCATGAATGATATTGATCCCTAAAATGTAGGCTTCTTTACCTAATTCCATTATGGAGAAACACTTGTTCAACCAGTCCTTAACTGATTGTAATACTGGTACATCATTTCTAATAAGTAATATGTCGTCAACATATACAACTATTATAATGGCCACATTCCCATTAAAACACATATAAACACATGGATCTCATTAATTCTTAATGAAACCAAATTCCTTTAAGGATTCATCAAATCAAATGGTCCATGACATGAATGCTTTCATTAATAGATAAATATATTTTGGCAATTTGAAAACCTGTTTGGATTTAACTGGTTTCATGAACCCTTCTAGTTGTGTCATATAGATATCTCCCTGAAGATTCTTGTTAAGGAACTCTATTTTGAAAACAATGAGGAGTGAGTTGAGATAGAATCCCAGACACCCGTATAAGTTCGATGAACTCTTGGTTTCAATATTATTCACCTTGATCCGATCAAAGCTTCTTTATCTTCTTACCAAGATTATTCTCTAATTCATTCTTGAATTACTTAAATTTATCCATGGATTTTGACTTATACCAAATTAATAAAATATATCCAAATCTAATCAAGTCATTATGAAAATTAATGAATTAAGTGTATCCACCTCTAGCTTCTATTGGAAATGGTCCACACACATCCGTGTGTACCAATCCTAGGAGCTCTGTGACCCTTTCACCTTGTCTAATGAATGGTGTTTTGGTCATTTACCATTATAAACAAGTGTGACATCTATCAAGTGGCTTTAGCTCAGTAGAGTCTAAATAACCATCTTATAAGAGCTTTGTCTAGCACTTCTCATTTACATGACTGAGACATAGATTCCACAACATGGTGTTGTATGAGTCATTTGAGTATGTTTCTTTATCGATTTAAACACAAGGTTTTCGTAATTTAATACAAGAAAATCATTATGTTAATGCCCCATACCATAAAATACGTTGTTCTTATAAAATAAAAAAATGCTTATTTACAAACATGAAAATAAATCCATCAATATCCAAACATGATACACAAATTATGTTCTTGGTAACACTAGGTACATAATTAACGTTATGTAAAACCAAAATCATCCTAGTTGGAAATGAGAGATGGTAATCTCCAATGGCCAACTCAGCCATCCTTTCACCATTTGTAGGTCGAAGATCCACATCTCCTCTTGAAATCATTATAAAACTACTTGGTTCCTGTATTTGAATACAGATGTGATCCCCACATGCTGTATCTAATAAACATTGTGTAGAAATATAATGATTACACTTGATAACAAATGCAACATTATCATCCCAATGATTCTAGGTACAGTTCATCTTCTAGTGGACTAGATTTCCACATGAAAAACATACTACCTCGGGTTCATTTCCCATCCTATGGATCTTCCTCTTCTTGAGGGGATGGTGCTTGGGGGCTTCAGAATGTTTATAATTACATGGCCCCTTTTACTTGCCTTTCCTCTTCTTATTCACCATAAGTTCTGTAGGTTTTTCATGCCCCATGTCCTTATTTACCAGGAGAATCAAGGCCAGGTGTTTTGATAGACTTTTCTCATTGTTTCTCATGTTTTAGTGGGCAATAAATCTAGAGAAGGTCTTGGGAAGTGATGATAGGATGAGATCTATACTCAACTCATCCGGGAAAATAATCCATAATATGTATAGGCATTCAATGCAGCCAATAAGATTGAATACATGAGACCCACATGGATTAGAATCATCATGATTACTTGTGAACAAAGAATTAGAGATCTCATATATCTCATGTCTTGCCTTCTCATGATATAGATCCTTAAGGTGAGACATCATGCTATACGCATCCATGCTTTCATATTTCTTCAAGAGATCATTAGACATGGACGATAGCATGAAACATTGGACATCTATGGAATCATACAAATGTTTCATATAGAAATATATTTCCTCATTAGTAGCCATGTTTCCAGGTGCAACTGAAATAGGCTCCTCCAGCAAATACAATTTCATCCCGTGGTTAAGGATGACATGTGACCACCACTTCCACTCTTGGATATTTGTGTTATTGATCAGGTTTTCCTTATTGAGTATATTTTGAAATGATATGTTTTATTTCATTTTTCATTCCATTTCTAAAAATTAAGATGATAAAATATTTAGTACTTTATCATGATAAAACCGAGACAAATAAATAAATTAATACTTACTAGTGTCCCACAATTTTTTCGAAATATAATAGCCCTCACCATTGACTTAAAAAATTTTTGTTTCCTAAATATTTTAGTGGAATGGATCCATATTTACATTTTCATTATCACAACTAGGGTTTTTCAAGAAACATGATGAGATTTAGGTAGTAATTCCAAATGCCGACTGCATTAACACACTACTCCTTTATCCGCTGAATGGACTCCCCAATCCTGAAATCATTTTATTTTAGATTTCCTCAAACTTTGCCTCTAGGTCACACCATGTATTCTTGTTGTAGTCAACCCTTGATGTGAACCATGTCATGTTAACCCAAAACCTCAAATTATAATTTCCCAATAATTGAAAGGACCCATACTAGGGTTGGTCAATCACTTTGAACTATAGTTCGATTCTAACCAAGATTATGGAAGGTTATACCGACATAATATTTCTTGATGGGATTTTATCCTTATACATAAGTTTCCCTTTTATTACCTTTCTTACATGATTTTTAATATTAAGTGGGAAATTATTAAGTGATTAACCATTTCTAATATAATATTTATGCATAATCTGGTTTTATTTTAGTTCTATTATTCATGGTTTTTTAATTCATTAATTGTGTGATCATGACAACACACCCACAATAAATAAACCATGAAATTGAAAAAAATAAAATAAATATCAAGATCATGATCATGTTCTATTGGCCAGCTTATCTAGTAGTTGATAAACTAATGAAATACCTAGGGGAGAAAAAACCTTAAACCTTTTGGGTTTGTTTTTATAGCTTTCCACTTGTCCAACTTTGTATCTCCTTGGGTTGGTTTCCCCTTGGCTCCAAACTTGAGCCACCTCCACTAGATTTGGAGCTCCTTCCATTACATATGCTGTTATCTCATATGCAGGTGAGGGGTAAAATGGGGTTTTACAAAAATGAAACCTTTGTCATGTAGGACCTATATATTAATGAGGATAAGGATCGAAGACCGAAAAATTTAATTTAAAAAAATTAAAAAAATTAAACCATCCACAAGAAAGGGTCATGGTCTAACTCATCTTCTCCCATACATGAAACAATATTTGTGCATAAATAAAACTAGAATTATATTATTTAATTGTTCTTATTTATGATAAATCACGCACAAATCAATTATTTATTATCATTAATTAATCAATCCCTTTATTTTAAACCCTTTTCTTAATTTTCATGAGATTCTCATCCAACATAATTTTAATCAAATAAATTCATTTAAAATTATCATTATACGTAACTTTTACCTTGGTGGAAACTGGGTGAATTTCTATTCATAAATACCCAATGAGTAGAAATGAACATTACACCAATGTTAAGTTAAACACACACACACACACACACACACACACACACACACACATATATATATATATATATATCGTATCACGTGTTGTGCCCCAGCATTACACCCGCACCATGGTACACATATCAAGGGTTTGTATAATATAATAATAAATTTTAATAAATTTTCATAATTTTTTTGAGTACACGGTGTGTATTATCATTCACCATCCATCCTAAGTACACACCTAGGGATAGTGAGTGTAGATTTACATTGGAAATATTTGGAGTATATGGTGTGTCCAGCGGGCCACATGTCATGTAGTATCCACATTACATAGTCTCCAGCCAAGTAAGCAATGTATGAGTTTCAGGGTCCAACCCTAACCTGAAGGGACTACATGCCATGTCCAGTGGGCCAAAAGCTATGTAATCTAGAAACAGTGTGCCACATGTTCCTATTAAACACATAAAGTCATTAAGACTTAGAAAAAATCCAATCACACAACTTTTTCTGGAGGACCAATCCCGATGCATTGAACCATGACTACACAGTGTGTACTATCGAAGACACAATATGTGTTCTGGTGTTGTATGTCCTGGAACCTTTGGTTCCTCTAAATGAGATAATACACTTTTTTTTAATCAAAATTAAAAGAAAATATCATTTCTGTAAGGTGAACTAGAAACAAAAGAGGAGGAATAGATCACGAGATTCAGATTTACAAAACAATTAACATGATTTGATAAAACTAAATTATTAAATGCGTAAATAATAAATGAAAAAATAAATAATTATCATCAAATAAATGACCCTCTGATACCACTTGTAGCTTCCAGGTGTAGTGGAAGCATATGGATGGGTGTACCCTACTTTAATTTTATCATTAACAATAATCAATCTGAGATCTGTCACGATGATAAAATGTTGAATCTTTAGAATAGAATAAAGAGTGAAAGGAAATAAGGATGTCCCAAAACCATATATAGGACCACCATATGTTGGTTATAATTACTTTAATTAAAATATAAGAATTACCTTGATGGAATTCTCTCTCCATTGATGCTTTTGGTCCCGATCCGATGTGATCCTTATTGCATCGTAGAAGCCAATTGTAGGCTTCCTCTAGAATAAATCCACACATTCTCTATGTATCACTTTACGTCTCTGAAGGGATCTATGAGTACTAGAAATAAATAGTAATCGCTTGAGATGTCCGCCTTCGATCTCCTTGAGAGATGCCTTCAAAGCGCTCTCCTTGATCTAGTGGAGGAGGATCTCTCTCGTAACTTGAGATCATTCTTGGAGGAATGAAATTCTCTCTTGGATTGAGATATTTCTCCAGATCCATTGTGCACAACAACAAATAATGGCTAGGATTAATGATAATAATGTAATTTGGATTTATATTACATAGAATAAAAATGATTTAATTACCCAAATACATTTATTCATTTCAGTTAATTCTTCGTAAGACCCCATGTTTAATAATAACCTTTGACTATTACAATCACTTGACACGTGCCCAACGAATTACACATAATATTATTTAATTAAATAAATAATATTCTTTCACACAAATCCCCAGAAAAACTAAATGGTGTTCTTTTTAATATATACATAATGTACTTTTGTTTTTCTATATTTTTTATTTCCTCTTCCTCATTTATTAGACCTTGAATAATGACTATTTATTTCATAAATAAATATCACATCATTACTCAATAATAAATATATTATTTCTCCTACAATATATTATCTTGAATAAAAATTTTCAAAATAATTGTGATCATACATCCTTGGATAATTATTAAACCACACTCAGGAATAATCATCTTTCAACTTGCTAAATGAATATTTAACTGAGATATTTGGATACACTTAGTGTGTGACCCTATATGCCTCTTTTTCAGTTGCATTATGTGAAGCCTTCCTAATTTCCAAGGACAGAATCTAGAAACATGCCACCGAACCCATAGATAAAGTATTTAACGCCTCAATGATGTGTCACCTTATACGAACTCTTACCATGTAATGTAATCCCTTTGTCTCAATATCACATATCTAGTGGGTTGCATACCAGTGTCATCAACCCATGTTCTTGATTATTCATTCTTTGAATTCCCAGAATTGAACATGCCAATTCCCCACCATGTCCATGGATTTATTTAGGCTATATAAATTCCATCAAAGGGCCTGATATATCAACTTCCATTATGGAATAGAAGAGACAAATCATTTTTCGCATTATCTTTTAATGCAGTATTACTCATGATGCACCCAACATATCTTACATCGTTGCGAATAGTGTGTCATCATAATTTTTTTAAATACATATAAGTTCAATATTTTTCATACCCATTAATAATAATCTTAAAGTCTAAGGGCCAAAATACATGTTTGCAGATCAGAACATCTAATGACACTATGAAATCTGGATTTCCTACTGGTGAGTCTCATTCTCATAATATCCTCCTAGATATTAACATGGGCTCACAACATGAGGAGGTGGCTCAATGTTTTCTGAGTCCTCTCCCCTAATGGTATGTATTGTTTACATCCCTCAAATAACATCATCCATCCACAGAACATATATTCAATAATAGTGTTATAGCTCTTATTTCTTTTCATCATAATAGGGATCCGCTATGACCATATAGTGTAACAAATATGATTAGGACATTATCACATGCATTTTTACCCATAAGATCAATCAATATGTGATAAGGTATTTATTAATATTCAAAACATGACTACAAGTTTATCATAAATTACATGTTATTTAGTTCTTGGCCACCAACTCCAACTGGTGTCACGTCACGCTTGGAGATGGGGGTGAGGGAGAAAAACATAAAAGTTTTTATTTAAACAAATATTAATAATATTAATAATGAAAATAATAATTACATATTTATTTTTTTCCTTTTATTGTTATTATTTTAATTTCTTTTTATATTTTTTGTCTGGTTTTTATCTTTTTAAAAACCCTGGGATGACTACATTTTCTAGTCGCATGGTCTGTGAGATCATTCTCTAACTATGTGGTTTCCTCTATCCTAAGAGGGGGGGGGGGTATGGGCTACTGGGGAGAAGAACAATCTCATGTTACTATTCATTCACCAAAGAGAGTTCCACTTTATGGGTTTCACAGGTTTCACTCGGATGGGGCATGATTTTTCTTAACCATGTTCCAACTATGCACCTCCTTCATCCCACCAAAAAGTTCCCATTTTTTTTTTGAAAAACACATGGAAAATAAATTGAATAAAATAAATTCCAAAAATATATAAAATAATATAAAAATTCTGGGTTGCGGTGTGACTATTCTACCAACTATTAACACTTTCTTCCCCTAGAATGTCACCCAGTCAAATGAGGACCAATCATGACTCAATAAAAATAAATAACAAATGAATCCAAAAAACCTGATGTGATCATTAATCTTCACAAATCACACCTGAAAACCCCGAGATAAATCTATAAGAAGATAGATGGGGGAAATAGATGTGTCTCTCCACCATTAAGGAATTGAGTAGCACAATGGTTGAACTAAGTCGATATCTCAATGAAACCACCCACCAAAATAACAAGGGTTGAACCACAAATACTCGAACATGGATCTTAGCCAAACCAAAATTCATAATTACTCATGATATGATAATATGAAGAATATTTCCACTAGAAAAATAAATACATTTCAAAGGAAGAATAATAATTCAATAGATCACATCCACAATGCATAATTATATTAATTTAGAGAAAAATGCCACCAAGATCATCAAAAATAAAGGTTCCCATTGAAATAAATGCAATGTAGGATGAATTTTTAATAGCCATCAATACAACCTCAAAAACAACTGATTAAATTTATATCCCCCAAACACACCTTGAAACTCTTTAAACATATAAAAATATCCACTCTGGGTCCAATGGTCAGTGCCTCTAAGTGTTGAAGCATTTATTGCCCACTTTTTTTTGGAGCTACTAGTCCCCAACTGAATATTCATCGAACAATGAAACTTATTAAAAATCATTAGATATCAAAAGAGGCCACACCATTAACAAGATTTTAGAGGATTTTATAAAATGGATTAGATTACCAAAACCAAAAAAACTAGGAGAAATAAAGAGAGAGGTCCAATTAATGAAATGAAAAAATGATATGGAGACTTATTCAAAACATGTTCCTCGAATTAAAACTCCTCATCAGACGGGGATCCTTCATGAAAAAAATAAACTTGAATATAAAATGACAAGGGAGACTACTTAGGCTTCCAAAAATGAATGAAATTTAACCTTGATCCATATACAAAGACACCATAAGAAAATAAGAGATTTCAACTAATCACTCAACATTATCTATTTAGAAAAGGAAAGAAGTTCACTAAAATGGTCAACATACCCCCTTCTCTAGATGTTGAACTTACAAAATGTGTTAATTCATCAAACATTATTCTTATTGACTTTCTAATGTATAAAAAGATAGATGAATGTTCTATTGATTAATACCAATGACATCCCAACTCATAGAAAGGAGGGAGTGATCACCTTACACCGGTCTTGTCATGGTTCTTCAAACATACCTAAGAGAACTCACACTCTCACGAAAACTAGATTTCCCAAAAACATGATAATAATATCTAATTCCTCAATCTACTCCATAACCTCTAATAAACATTTATATTAATAAAAAACATGTAACGATTGAAATGAGATCAGCTATACCACTCCACTAAGAGTCTAGGTGGGGCCAACTACTATGAGGGGTTCCATAGAAACCATCTAGGTCTTTCTGAGCGGCATACTCTATAGAATTTAAAGCATAAAACCAGAACAACATGAATGAAAAAATTTACCAATTATCATTTTAATCCAAAAAATATGCTCATAAACGAAGACATTATAAAACCAAATAAAAATCAAATCAGATCTCAACAAAAAAACACAACATCATCACAATACAAACCAATAACCATCTTTAAAAAATCACTATTTTGGAATTCACCAATTTTCAAATTCAATTCTCCCTTTACAAATTATATTAATTTTTTACCCCCCCAAATAGAAAAATCACAATATAAATAAGCCTTTCCCTTTTTCAAAATCCAGTTTATCACTTCAAGAAACCATTTTCAAATTTCTTTTTCATTTCAAAATCCACTCACAATTACCAAAATCTAACAAAATCATCAACCATAAAAAATTACCAAAATAAGGAACTAGTGGTCATAAATAACCTGGCCACAATTCTTAGAAGACCATTCATTGATCATGCACTCGACATTGGAAGCATATTGAACTGTGTATTTGGGAACCATGTGGTTCACTATAAGAACATTGTGTAGAACTTTCTAACTTCCACTTTGTCCCCCAACATACACACGACCATTTAAATAAACTAACTCTATCATAATAACCCAAAAACTAAAAATAAGGACTAAAAATCCAACTACCCCTTGTGTATCAGGCCTCATAACAAGTGGTGGTGATCTTACACCAACACATGAACAACCCCAAAATCCTTAAAAATCCTATATTTGTTCTACCTAATATCCAAAATGATAAAGGGATTACTCTAATTCCATTTTCTCAAAAGCTAACTCTGGTCAACCCCAAATCGAGCACTCGATTCAGCCTGTGATAAGGCTAAAGTGGAATTCCCAATATTCCCATGTTGGAAACTACTTCCAGAATTCATTAATACATAGTTTGGAAAGATATAGTAGTTGAAAAACATATAAATAAACTAATATAAAATAAATAAATAAGATTGAACAATATGTGTAAAATATTTAAAACAACGCATACCTCTATCTATTTATATATTTTTTTAAAACATGTTTTACATTTAGGAAGAGGTTTTAGAATTTTATAAAGAAAATGAGAATGAAAGGTTTGTTTGAAAAAGGAGTGGAATGTTTTACAATTTTTTTTAATACATTCATTATGAAAACCCTTAAAACCCAACATTAAATATTATAAATGAATCACATGATGAATATGAAATAGTTGAATGTATGAAAAATAGGGAAATAGAATGATGTTTTCATGTAACCAAATGAGGCTAGGCACCATGATAATCCACCATATATAAACAAGTTTTAGAGAGAATGGTAATGCCTTAGAGCTTAGGATAAATTATAGAATATATTATAACCTTATCCATCATTTTTTCATGCATGATGCAATAAAATGTCCCTAACACTCTGTCATACCCTACACGGTCGAACCGAGGGGCATCATCACTTAAGAGATAAATTCCATAATATGGGCCACTAGCCAGAGCGAATTCATAGAATATTGAATTAATAATTCTCAAATATTCCACTAGATATTCCGGGTTCCCATGATATATTTAAAATGTGGGTGATCCAAATATATCCATACAATCATCCATGAATAATCACAATCCACCACACGAGAGTCCCACCAAGTCACACTACCCCTTAACACCTCATAGAATAGTCCATTTCCATCAAACAAACAATGTAGTAGGGAATTACCATGTTGTTGATATTACCACATCATTGAAATTGAAATGGTTGGGTAAACATTTCCATGGAGGGTTTTCTAATAAAATCATATTGAATGTGAAAAATGGGCCTCACATATCCTTAAAGTGAAAACCTTTTCTAAAAGAACCAACATGTACCACATAAATTTATAAAAAACCACTAAATTCCCATTTAAAAAAATTGAAATCCACCATTTAGAATTATAAAAATATTTACAAGGGCTAACCACGAATTTGTTATATAATGATCTAAGAATAATTTCTACTATTTAATTAAATGGAAAAACCATATCCATTGATTTTAAATAATTAATATAAATAATAAATATCACTAATTATTATTAAAAATAGGTGAGAAATACAAGAAATCAATGGTTTTTAAATTTAATTTCCACACACAAAGGGAAGCGTACCTCAAACGGTAGGCATTTGGATTCGACCAACTGAATCCAGTATTTATTTTACACACTCATGCATTTATTCATATATATATATATATACCCATAGTAGCAATGTAAATATTCCCATTTCCACGAGGGAATATCTACAAAGTTGGAGTATATATATATTCCTTACAAATGAATATTCATATAGGTAATCCTTATAAATATATTTCCAAATGCACTTGGGAAAATTTAAAAAAAACTCAAAAACCATAAAACCATAAATTAATTTTTTTAATAAAAATGGAATAAAACCTACCTAAAACCCATTGAGAACCCACAACCATTAACAAACACATTTTTTACAGTCATCAATCGGGCTTCAAGAGCCCTAGGAACAATGAAATAACAAATAGAAAACTAAAATTTGGGTTAGGGTCTATCTAGGGTACTCACACCACAACTAAGGGATGGGAAGCCAAAATAATAGAGGAATAAATGAATAGGAGTGGAATATAATATTAACAAAGTTAATCTTTAACACCCTAAGTTTTTATGAATTATTTTTTTCAACTAAAAAAATTATTTAATGGATTTCATTGCAAAATAAACCAATTTATGATTACTTCATATGAAACACCATTTTTTTCTTTCACTAAAAGAAATAATTCGATTAGATTGTGGAACAAAGAATACTATGTCTGCCTTGCGTTACACAAAATTCATAGTTTTATAGAAGTACAATATAATATTTATATTATTATCAAAATAATATTATAAATATCACCTAGCCATTAAATGGGAATAAATAAATAAGATTAACTAAATAATGAAACAATTTTTTATACATTTTTATAAAATAAATAATTTGGTTTCCAATTAATAAGAAATGAAAATAAAAACCATTGGAATATAAAGGATGTGTTTTAATAAAAAAATAATTTTTATTCCTAGAATGTGGTTTTATATTATTAAATTAAATTAATAATTATTAGTGAAAGATACTAATAAAATTTATATATTATAAATTCAAAAAAGTTCTTATATTCATTTAATAATTTCTAAAGGCATAAAATAAGAAGAACTCCACTTTTAGATATAAAAGTCTATATTATTCTAAAAGTTAAATTTACCCTCATTTAAGGGAATACATGTTTTAAAAATAGTATTTCAAGGTTATATAATCATTATTTGAAAAAATAAACTATATTTTTTAAAATTTTAATTTTAAAATTTAGGTTGGTTGAATTTTTTGTATTTTTTCTAAGAAGTCTCATTTTTTGATGAATAGTAAAAACAATGAATTTTAATCTATGCCTACATTTTATTATAATTTATATATATAGTTAAATTATATATTAAATTATTTTAAAGTATAATCAGATTAATTTCTCATATAATAATCTAATTTATGTCATTTTAATCAATTTAAGACTGAAATTGGATATAAAAACATAGAAAACTTTTGAATATTTATACTTTAAAAACCCACCCTATCATCCCATCAGTGGGATAAATTTTAAATTAATTTATTCCACTAAGGTGATTGGAATATTTTGAAATGGTTTTCATATTTATAATTAGAATAATTTATAATTTATATAATGGTAATATTAGTTTTTTAACAAATAATATTAGTGAAATTAATTAAAATCAATTAAAATGATTTACGTAAAAAAGAGTTCACTTAGTGATTAAACATTAATCTTATGGGACCATATGAACACAAAACATATATAAAACCAAATTTATGTTAATATTTAGGTATTATTTTAACTTTTTTATAATAATTATTATTATTAAAGCACATGATGTGTGTATCATCAATCAATAATTTTTAAATTTTTGTATTTATAAAAATACCACTCCTCCTCTATTATAAAAGGGAACCCCCACTAGTAAAACCACTCAAGTCCTTTGGATCATCCATAAAATACCCTAATAAGATCTAAAAATTCTTCATATCAACCTATAATTCAAAAAATAGTCATAAAGAAAACCAATGAAGATATTTGGGGAAAACCAAAAGGAGTTTCTAGAAGAAGAGGTAATGTTTTTTAAAAAGAACTTTTGAATTATTTCTTTATCCACCCATTAAATTATTATTATTCAATTTACATATAATAACCTATTTATCCTTATTATTTTGAGATATTTTTAATCTTAATGGAAGTATCAAAACATTCACCCACTTATATTAAATTGTACATTCAATCATTATTTGTCTGTACGGCGAACTACCACCTCACTGATCGATTTCATTCGTTCTTCCATTAATACCTATCAAGGGTGGAAATAATGATGTAATTATTATTTTAATATTATATATATTATATTTATAATTTATTTATTATTATTTAATTATGATATATCACATACCTTCACAATTTCCATTTTATTGGAGTATAATAACTTTGTTACTGGATTTATGGACTACCGCCTCTTCAAAGAGATCTGATTTTCCATGCTTAACATGAAAGATATTAAAGATGGGTTTATTAAAAATATGTTATTTTTATGAAATAATAATTCTACAATACTGATTATATATATATAATATACTTTTCTTTCTTTCAATATGATATAAAAATTGAACCAACAACAATTCGTACATACGACCTTCCGTCTCCATGAATTGTCTTATTCATTTTATAAATATATATTTTATAGATTATTGTAAATAGATATATAATGAATATATATGGTATTTAAATCATTTATTTTATTTTATTTATAATGAAATCATGATTGAAATTGGATTATAAAGAATAAAAAGTCAAAACTTGTTTGAAAAACAAATATTTTATTACCTGAAACATAACATTAACATGGAATTCTTAACAATGGGATAATATAATGTCACAATCAAACCATATATGTTATTATATATGAATCTTTTTGGATGATTTAAAATAACATTATATTTATTATATTGGGTCTTTGAATGTGTTTGAAGAAAGTCAACACTCAGGTAAGGTAATTTCATATCCTTTTCTTATATCTGTTAGATACATGCCATATTTTCCACCCATTTATTTTATGTTGTGTATATAATACACTAAGAAATTTTATATCATAAATTATATTTATTTAATGAAATTAAAAGTTTCTATTGAATTTATTGTTTCATACGGATCATGATTCAAAAGTTACTCATGGAGTAAGGGGGTTTGTAGTCTCACATTTATTTCTGTAAAACGAATGCCTTATTCAACATTTGTTTTATATGAGTGGAGTATTTACTAACCATGAATGTATTAAATTATTTTTATACCAAAAATTATAGGTATTTACATATCCATTAGATGATATATAATTCATGTGTTTTAAGGATAATATTTTACCAAATTAGAAAGGTAATTATGTCCCAATTTTCCTTATTTGAGACACATGTTATCTTACGAAAATAAATTATTTGAAGAGGGGAATGGAATTTAATTTTATATATTATATAATACATATTATTAATTTAATTATATTTTAAGCTTAAATTAATGTTTTTATGTCAATTAGTTTATGATTCAATGTTTCCAAAGTAGTAAGACTGTATTGTTAAAATCTCATCATTTATCGGGATTGTTTACGAATTTTATTATATTGATGAAATTATATTTTCCATATCTCAAGAATTATATTGAATTTTATTCTCTTGTGGTTATTCATGATATCTTCATGGAAAAATGTTTAAAAATTTCTTATGATTTAAAAAGATTTTTTCAAAGTATTATGGATATTATCATCCTGAAAAGTTTCAAATTATGTTATAAAGAATACATTAAATGTTTTCCAATGGGTTTAAAATAAAATAATTTTGAAAATTATTTATTTTTTAAAACAATATTTCTAATTAAATATAATTTTCCTTAACGCATGTTCCATGCGACCTTTCAAAATCCTTCTCCATCTAATATGGAATATTTTGATATAATTAATGACTTAGTTGGGATATGATCTAAGGACACCATTATTATTCTTTATTTTAATGGTTTATGTTTGAGAGGACATGATGTTTATGAAACCTATTTATCTTCCATAGGATATACCATGTTAAAATGATTATGAAAAATTCTTATTTTCCTGGGTTATTTTATGATTAAATTTTTAGGAAACCTTTATCTTTTACAAAGGATATCATATTATGAAATTTATATAGTACACATATCATTTCATTAGTTTTGATATGATGAATTATTTATCATCTTGTGGAACATGTATTTATGATTTTATTATGTAATGGTTGGGACCTATATCTTCCAACAATGCATTGGGTAGCAATGGATAACTCATAAGTATATATGTTATCTTTGAACATTAATAAACGTTCACAATGAAATGCATCAACATGATTACATGTTCATAATGTTTTGAGTGAACCATATTACATGTTCACATAGTTATGTGTGAACTTGATTACATGTCCACAATGTTATTCAAGTATTTTTTTTCATGTGCATAATTTTATGCATGAACTTGATCAAATGTTCAAAATGTTATGGGTGAACCTGATTACATGTTCACAATATTATGAATGGACCTAGATACACATCTATAAGTTAATGTGTGAACCTGATTACATGTTCACAATATTATGTGTGTTCCTGATTAAAAGTTCATAATGTTATTGATAGACCTGGTTTAATGTACACTAGTTAATGTGTGAACTTAATTACATGTTCAAAATGTTATACATTAACCTAGTTACAAGTCCATAATTTTAGTTGGGTTGTTGATTTCATGTCCTTAACTTTTTTTGGGAACCTGTTTCAATTGATACATGATCACAATGTTATAATATGATGTTCATGCAACAATTTTATGTATTATCCTAATTTCTTTCTCTCACAAATCATGTTTTTTGATATCTTTGTCATTAATGTCTTATGAACATCCAATATTTATTCAATTATTAAAGTTTATGTTCAATGATATAAAAGGTCTGATATTATAATTTTAATCTCATTATCTCATGTCCCTATGTTCATGTTATGTTAACGTATCTCCTTTATTTACCATTACAGAGAATCTTAACTCACCCTTTATTAAGTTTCCTTTCCATAGGTTATAGAGGAAGGTTTTAAGTAATATTACTAAGAGGGAGATCATTATGAGAGATGTTGAAGATTATTCACCATATTAAAAGAATGTGTTTTATTTTTTCAACGAAACTAAACTGTTATGATCCTCATGCATGTATTTTTTTAATATGATTAATATTCATCTAAAAATATGTAATATCCATGTATGTTAATCCTGGTTTTATATATTTTTTATAAGTAATTGTATAGTAAACATT
Organism: Viscum album; assembly: GCA_963277665.1. Lineage (NCBI taxonomy): Eukaryota > Viridiplantae > Streptophyta > Magnoliopsida > Santalales > Viscaceae > Viscum > Viscum album. Next base: position 296,662,613 of record OY728139.1, read on the forward strand.
GGAAAGTAAGATGATAAATCTATAGTGTGATCCCCATGTATATTTCTATGGATATTTCAAGGTTTTTCTCTAAGGATATGTCTAAGGATGATTCAAATTTTAGGAAACTCTCTTCGAATTTTATTAAATTATTAATAGAGTTGTTTCTGAAAAATTAAATCTCTATCTCAATACTAAAAGTGGATGTGATTGAGGAAAATTAATATATTTTTACTATGTAAATTAAAGACAAAAATTAGTTAACTATAAAGGGAAAATGAAAAAAAATTGTTCAGTTAACGCAATGGATGGTAATAATGGAATCCTGATGGTATTGTCAATAGTAAAATTTTTAATGTGTAGAATGTATAGATATTATGAAAATTAATGTCTTATGGTGGATTCTAATGAATTAAATCAGTAATGTTAAAAGAATAATGAGTTTTCTACTAATCATTATGAAACTAAAAACAATACATTAAAGGTGGCATGATTAAATTAATGTTGATGAATGTTAAAAATTGATTATTATTGAATATTGTTAGAAGGTTTATTCAGGAATAAGAATATAAATCCTACATAATTTTTTTTAGAAAAGAGTTCGATGATTGAAGTGAACATATATTAGAATTCACGAATCCTATTACATGAATCAGGATGTATATTTTTTAATTAAGTATTGTAAAAAATATATTGAATGGTGTTGACTTTTTAGAAAGGTAATGTAATGTAAAAGTGATATTTTGATCAAGGTATGTTTACCATTATGTGTTTATGATGTTGAAAAAAATTGGTTTTAGCATGATAAATAGGTGATCGATATTGATAAAGTAAATAGGATAATATTGATGACCTTAGAATTGAAAAAGGATTTGTTGAAATAGTGGTTTATGTTATCAATAAAGATTTTTACAACATTTTTTTGGACTCAAGAAATATAAACAATAATCTAGGATCTATTTAAATAATGAATAAACATTTATGTTTTCAATGTGATTTTATAGTAATTTTCATTATTACCATGTTTCAAGAGAATACAAGATGAAGATATTCATGTATTTGGTATGTAACAACTGTGAGGTAAGTTATGATCAATGTAAATATGATTTCATAAATTCAATGACCTTGTTTTTTATGTTTTGAACTTTCATCTTTTAAAAAGGTTTATGGATTTGTTTGAGTAGAACATTGGATGAGGCTTTGGAGGTTAAAACATTACTTCACCATATGAATATTTATTCATAATAAATAACCAATGATGACCATTTTTATTCTGATGATACCTGAATATGTATGTAATGACTTATAAATATATCTATGTGTATTATGATACATTAGTGATTTAGGGATAACAAATTCACCTTCATTTCATAGGGTAAAAGATAAAGTGGGAAGTGATCAAGGTACAACAATAGGGTGATATTGTTCTTATTGAAGGGAATGAAATCAATTAGGTATATTTTATTATGTTCATAGATAGTAAAATAATTATAATACTATAGGAAAAAGGATATTTAAATGTATTTATCCGAATACCTAAATTTGTGTTGAACAGATGGTCTTCTAAATCATAACAAATTTATGGTTTTGATGCCCTTAACATTCCACTGATCATTCACGTGTTTGTTATTGATGTCCTTAATAATTTTTTTATAATTAATATATATTTTCTTCAATGTCCAATAATTAATTCCCACCTATGTTATAATATGTTTAAACCTAGTTCTAGGTTACTTTGGGTAACAATTATGGTTTCCACTTTTCTTATTTATAGTAATTTTTTGTATTCATTTTTACGATGTCTGTTTCTATGAAAGGAAAATTGATGTATTAAAAATTTGATAACTCAGACTAATTATGGGGGGAAACTAATTTTACGGTGGGTAGACTAAAACACCCTAGTGTTTTAGAATTATTTTTATGATTAAATTAAAATTAATTGATGTAATTCATTGCATGATACAGAATGTTATTCTTTCTTTATATAAAACACTTAGTTATCCTTTAAGGACATTCAAAAAATTGATTAACTTATGGAACACAAAACATTTAGTTTGGATTGTGTTACCCACAATGATGAGATTTACCCGACTATAATATACAATTAATATTATTATTAAAATATTATTATAGTTATCAACTATCAATTAGAATGGAATATATGAATAAGATTACAAAAACATGAAACTATGGTTTCCACATTTTTTAAATTAATTATTAGTTTATCAATTTGTTATAAATGAAATTAAAAACCAACTGAATATATAGGATGTGTTTTTATAAAAAAACTATTTTTATGACCAAAAATGTGTTTTATCTGAATAACTTAAATTAATCACTATCAGTGAATGATATAAATAAAATTTATATATTATAAATTAAATAAAATATTTTCACATTCATCCAATAAGTTTTATAGGTAGAAAAAAATAACAAATCGATTTTTAAGAATAAAAAACTACAATATTATAAATGGTAGTTTTAATTCCATTTAATGGATGAATTTATAAGGACCCGACCTTAAAACATTACATAATATTGAATTAAATCAGTTATTCACATTAAGGATCTTTTAATGTTTAGAGTTTTAGAGAATTAGTCCATAACTATTACATTTCAGTTAAAAAAATTACAAAGTAGACACTTCTACTCAGTTTCCATTTTTTCACAAAACAAGAACTCTTGAAAAAAGGGTCATGTCTAGTTCCATGTTTAAGAGAACATAAATTTTCTTTGATCCCATCCTTGACCCTATTCCACATTAAGTCCTATGAAAAACATTTCAAAAACTTGGGATGAGCATAAAAATCTCAGTAAGGGATACACAAAGAAGGAAAACTATTTGTTTTTCAAAACAACAAGTAAACCGTGAATAATTTATCATAAGTAATACTTTGTACCTTTATGAAGTAGTAAACATTATTCACTGAAAAAAATATCATTTCATACCCTTTTTTAACCAAAAGATTACCATAAAACCCATATAAAGAACACATAAAATATAATGGTAACTTGGGACATAAACATACTTAAATGAAATAACCACACTGTTGACATCCACACATATCACTAAATAGAATAGCAATACGACCGACTTCCATACCCAATGCATTGAAGGTTATAACATAACCACCCGTCCTAGTTTATCCCGACACCATACATCATTTGGTTTATCATGTAACCACCCGTCAAATGTCCAAGTACCATTATAAAATCATAACACATAAAAAAATATAAAGGAAAGAAAAAATTTACACATTTTAGTCACAATATATCACTTAAATATATTGACACAAAAAAATACATTATCAAAACCATTTTCAATAACAAAATACATAAAAGAGTATATAGTATTTATTTTCCTTGAAAAAAAACATTACGGCTTGTTAAGGAATCCAGAGAAAAAAATACTCACTGTGGTGAAAAAGTCATTATCACTGCTTACGTTAAAAGAAACAATCCTTTTTATAATTTATTAAAGAGGTTCATAAAAAATATTCCCTTCGAAAAGTCAAGGGTCTTTATACAACGTATAAAAGAAAGTCGTGTATTAAAATAAAATATTCCTCAATGAAAGTAGATTGAGATGAAGTCCCTTACCTCGTGTATGACGTGACTCTATCGTTCTTTAATCCCCTGAATAATAAAATAAAGTTAATTTCTACTTTCTTAAGAACATTTTTCATGTTTATTATTCCCTTTATATCACTTATTACCATGTTATAAACATTATGTAATCATTTATGTTAATAGCGTCCGTTTTGTCGATATTTGGCACTTGAGTAAAAAATGAACACCTTATATTTACAAGTTGTGTCATGACCCATCCTCGGGGCCCATGCTGTGACTACCCCAAGCCCGGCTTTCATAGGCCAGGGGATGGTGACTAGCGCCAAAGGCGTAAATCCCAAAATAAGGGAAGGCATTGCCTTTATGAAGTAACATACAGAACATAGTACGCAAGTGAAGCAAGCACTAAGTAAATCTGGGTACAAAGTAAGAGCTAAAAAGTAAATGGGACAGTATAAAAACTCAACTGAAAGTACAGTACAACAAGAGTAAGTAAAATAGCAACATCGAATCCTCCTCTAGAAATCCCACCTGAAGGGTGGGTACAGATAGTCTCCTTAGCTCATCGGGTCTGGTCGTCCGCTCCGTGTACGTCCCACCAAGTGGTCCACCTCCGAGTACCGTCTAACTGCACAAGCCTCCAATTCAATTAATGTTGTCCGTCGTCTGCATCCAACACAACGTAGTACGGGCATAGCCCATGCATGGGTGAGTATACGATACTCGGTAGGGACCCCGAGACCCCCAAAGGTCTCTCAGAATCCACGAAGGATAAACCAAAAAGGAAAGATACAATCACGAAGTATCAATCGACCATACTTAGGTATATGCCCATACATATACCTAAGTCATCAGTTACAAAAGGACTCCAACTCTCTAGCCCAAGCACAACCCATTCTACAATGGAAAACACAACCCAGTCCACACAGGAAAACTTAACCCAATCCACACAGGAAAGAAAGTCAATTACATCGATGATAATTATTGAGAATCAAGACTCAACTCACACAGGTATACACTTCGTAAGGTGATAGAGATGATCAGATGAAGCCACTGATTCATCTAAGCTGTTGGACCCACATAGAATACAAGACCAGCTAAGCAGTCGGACCCACAAAGGATACAAGACTAGCTACTCTACCGGAACCACTCACGATACAAGTACATAGGTCATACTACCGGACCCACATAAGATAAAAGAACTGTAGTCATCGCCGTAGAACCCACAGAGGATCCTGGTATGTTCGTCGTCACTTCCAAACCCATGGAGGATCCAAGTAAAGTCGTCCACGTTGCCGAACCAACGGAGGATCCAAGTGCAGTCGTGATCGTCGTAGTCGCATCTAGCTCTAGGGTTCCCGCACACAACATGCTCGATTCCGGGAGGGTCTGCTACTCGAGAAAGAGAGTCGATACATCAACTGTCACGAAGTCCAGAGTTGATGTATCCCAATGATCCATCTCGTCAAAATAAACCCAACGCGACAGACGGTGCATCAATCGGACGCCCGATCTGAGAGTTATTGGCTTTTTCGTTCGAGGGGTCCGGTTGGATTTTAAGCTAAAATCAACCTGACCATACTCTAGCTGCATCCAGACCTCAAGCGAAGTAATCCAAAAGGTCTTTCTCATCAAGAGGAATTCAACGCAGTTGAAGGCATGTTAAACAGACGTCCAGTCCTTAAGTTATAAGTGTTTTCGCTACAAGGGTCTGGTTGGTTTCGGGTTCGAACCAACGCGGACGTACAAAAACTTTGTCGACACCACGAGTGTAATATACCGACATGACCATCTTGGTCCAAGGATTCCTACACAACTGACGGTGCATCGATATGAGGTACGTACCTCATGTTATAGGTAAAATACCGAAAATGGTCCGAATTTGTGGTCTGGGCCCGGTCCGACCCGACCCAACCCCCTAGGTCAGCCCGAACCGGGTTGAACCGACCCAGGTTTGGGTCCGTCCTGGTAGGGCGCTGCATGGCCCGGCTGGGCGCGGCCCGACCCGGCTGGCGTGGCCCGGTTTGCGTGACCCACTTTGTCGTCGCCAATTATTCCGCACATCAAGAACAAAGTAGCGGTGGGTTCAGACTTGTTCATTAGTCCGCACCCACTGCGTTACTGGTTCAAAACATCACCCAAAAATTACATGCCATGCCGAGGGTATAAATCACATAATGAAAACATCACCCACCAATTACACACAAGAGGAACAAATTAGGGTACTGAGCACACATCTGAGCCTCCCGCTCCCATGTGCTCTCCTGGAGGTTCCCGTACTACCAACGAATGCACACAAGAGGAATCGATCAACCACGTAAAGCTACAACATAAAATAGGGGAATAGATGAGGGTACTGAGCATGCATCTGAGCCTCCCACTCCCATGTGCTCTCCTAGAGGTTCCCGTGCTACCAACGAATGCACACAAGAAGAATCGACCGCCCACGTAGGACCTGCTCCTGTCAATCGTCGATCTCCACCGTGACCTCCGCAAATGTCTCCCCATCATAGATGTCCAACTCCCCATGGTCTATGATATGCTTAAAGTCATGCACATGTCTCCTCATCTGAGATACATGGAAGACGTTGTGCACCCGGTGCAATTGAGGTGGAAGGGCCAGGTGGTAAACCACCTTGCCAATCCTGCTGAGGACCTGAAATGGTCTGACGAAGCACAGAGATAACTTGCCTCCCCGACCAAATCTCCGTAATCCACATCGAGGTGAGACCCATAAGAAAACGTGGTCTCCATCCTCGAACTCCACTGGTCTCCGCCTCCTATTAGCATAGGACTTCTGTCTGCTCTGTGCAGTCCTCATCCGCTTCTGGATGATCTGCACCTTCTCTGTCGTAGCCTAAACCATCTCTGGTCCTACGTGTGCTTACTCCCCAAGGTTAGTCCAGAAAAGAGGTGATATGCATGGTCGGCTGTACAGTGCCTCGTATGGTTCCATCCCGATGGTGGAGTGGTAACTATTGTTGTAAACAAACTTCACCAAGGGTAGGTGATCCTCCCAGCTGCGAGCAAAGTCAAGGACACATGCACGGAGCATGTCCTCGAGTGTCTGAATGGTCCTCTCTGTCTGGCCATCAGTCTGAAGGTGAAAGGCAGTGCTCAAGCGTAGCTGCATCCCAAAAGCCTTCTAAAACCCCTTCCAAATCCGTGAAGTAAATCAAGCATCTCGATCGGAGACGATAGACGATGTCACACCATGAAACCATACGATCTCCTGAACATAGAGGTGTCCCAAGCTCCCTACTAAGCCCTGCTCTCTGATCGAGAGGAAGTGGGTCAACTTGTTGAGTCGGTCTATGATCACCCAGATGGTGTCATGTCCTCTGGAAGTATGTGGAACCCCGTCACAAAATCCATGGATATCCCATCCCACTTCCACTTCGGGACCTCTAAGGTTTGTACCAAGCCTGCAGGTACCTGGTGCTCTGCCTTCACTTGCTGACAAGTGAGGCATCGAGAAACTAACTCTACCACATCCTTCTTCATACCCATCCACTAGTACTGTCGTGTGAGGTCTTGGCACATATTCCCTACCCCAGGAAGTAATTATAGAGGGGAAGTGTGGAACTCCCTCATCACCTCCTCCTGTAGTGCAAATGGTACCATGGTACATCTTTTGAAGAGGATGATGTGCTCCCCGCATTCAGAAAATCCATCGAGTGCTATCTCTGAGGATATCTAAGCACGTCACGCCTCACAGTCAACGTCCCCACGCTGTGCCTCACTGACCCGCTGAAGAAGTGGAGGAGTGACTATGAGGGACAATAGATAGGATACCCCCTCTTTATCCACGAAGGATATCTGAAAAACAGATAACTGCTCTGTCGCCTCCCCAAGTAGCTGAATGCCCGATCTCCTATTAAGAGAATCAGCCACAACGTTACCCTTCCCAGGAGTATATACAATCTCAAAGTCATAATCCTGGACGAACTTGAGCCATATCCACTATCTCAGGTTCAGGTCCTTCTGCAAGAAAATGTACCTAAGACTCTGGTGGTCAGAGTAGAATGTAAAGCGCTCACCCATCAAATAGTGCCGCCACATCTTCTGGGCGAAGACCACTACAACAAAATCCAGGTCCTGGGTGGCGTAGTTCTACTCATGCTACCTCAACTTCTGTGAACCGAAAGCAGTCACTCCTCGCTCCTGCATCAGTACACACCCGAGTCCTGTCCTTGATGCGTCACATTAAACTACGTACGCTATTCCCTCCTCTGGTTGCCTCGATATGGGTGCACTGTTCAATCTCTGCCTCATCTCTTGAAAGATCTACTGACATCTTTTTGACCACACGAAGGGTTTCCCCTTCTTCGTCAAAGCTTTAAGCGGTGCTACAACTCTAGAGAAGTCCAACACAAATCTCTGATAGTACCCAGCCAGACCTAGGAAACTCCGCACCTCCATCACACTCATGGGCGGCTCCAAATCAAGTACCACCTCGACCTTCACGGGATCCACTACAACTCCTGCCTCTGAGATGACGTGCCCTAATAAGTGAACCTCTCGAAGCCAGAACTGGCACTTCAAGAGCTTACCATAAAGCTGGTGCTCTCGTAGTGCAACCAGTACAACCCGAAAGTTGTAGGCGTGCTCCTCCTCAGTAGTCGAGTAAATCAGTATGTCGTCAATGAAGACTTCGACAAAATGACTGAGGTAAGGCAAGAAGATCCTGTTCATGAGACTCATGAACACTGCCGGAGTGTTGGTCACACTGAAGGGCATGACCAAGAACTCGTAGTGTCCATGCTGACACCTGAAGGCCTTCTTCTACATATCCTCGTCCTGAACTCGGAGCTGATGATAGCTCGACCTGAGGTCTATCTTTGAGAACCATCGTATCCCCTTGAGCTGATCAAAGAGGTCATCAATCCTCAGAAGCAGATATATGTTCCTCATGGTCACCAGATTCAGGAGACGGTAGTTGACACACATTCGCAAGCCCCCATCCGCCTTCTTCGCGAATAAAATCAGAGAAGCCCAGGGTGAAACACTGGGTCAGATCAAACCTTTCCCATGTAAGACCTCCAGATGTACCCGCAACTCACGAAGCTCGGTGGGAGACATCTGATATGCTGGAGTAGATATTGGTGATGTACCTGGGTACATGTCTATATAGAAATATACCTCCCTATGAGGAAGTATTCCTGGATCTTCGTTAGGAAAAATGTCTGCATATTGATCCACCATAACAGGAAATCTCGGACTCCGCACGTCAACTTCTCCGAGGATGAGACTAGCCAACTGATGTGTGATCGGATGCCCTCTCCTCTGCGTATGTCCATCCTATGCTGCGAAGGTTCCCTTCTTACAGGTGAAGGTGAACCTGGTCCCATCCGTGCGGACACACCTCACCTTGCGCCTACACCTCACCTTGCGCCTAATACAGTCGATCTAAGTATGGACTATAGATAACCAGTCCATACCCATGATGACGTCATAAGTCCTCGACATCGCTACAAGAAGATCCCTGCCAAAGCTCTCACCTAATAGAGTAAACTCACACTACTAAAACCAGTGTGTAATCATCAAGTCTTCTCCCATAGGAGTCTCTAGCTGTAAGGATCGAGCCAATGGCTCTGTAGAAATCTCTGAGCTCCGAACAAGGGTAGCGGAAATAAAATAATGACTCGCACCTGTGTCTATAAGAACTGCAATAAGGGTGGAGAAGACACATATAGTACCTCGAATCATCTCGGGTGCGACATGGTCATAAGCCTCTGCTGCCTAGAGCTGATCCTGCCTCTGCCCGCCAGATCCCTGTAGTCGGGGTGGACCTCCTGGGGGTGGTGGTGGTAGAGCCTCGAAACGTCGTCCACCACCCGCTACTCAGCCAGCTCCTCTACCTCGTCCGCCTACTCCCTGCGGACCGCCACAGTCGAACCTCTGCCTCTTCCTGGGAGGTACCTCCACTATCTGCTGCTCATCTGCATGGCGTGTTGGGCAGTCACGAGCCATGTGGCCCTGCCCAACGCATGCACAGCACTGTCTGCTCCTCGTAAAAATGGCTATATGCCGTGTTCCCCACATAGCTGAACCTGTATCCTAAGGTTGCCCACTTGACCACCTGGTCTGCTTGGACCCCTACGTCATCTGTCGACTTCCGGCTATAGAAGACTCTGCTCCGTGTCATCCTGTGGTGGGTCTCGCTGCTGATGGCAGTTCGGAGAGAAAGCTCTCCACTAACAGGGCTCACTCCAGCACCCCCGCCTGCGTCGGGATGTTGATGGGAATCGTTGAAGCTATGATCTCTTTCCTGAGTCCCTGCTCAATGGTCTGGGTCTGGAAGAATGGGTCTCATACCATATCTGTGGAGTAGTGTGAGAGGTCAGTAAATCTCACCGAGTTCTGGGCTACTGTCATGCTGCCCTACCGCAACTGCAGTAACTCCTGGATGCACACTGCAAGGAGGGTGGCTGGAATAAACTTCGAGCGGAAGAGTCTCTCGCAGTCTGTCCAAAGTAGAGATGCCTCATCATGCACCTAGAGCATCAAGCTCCACTATCTACCTGCTGCTTCGTGCATGAGACTTGCGACAAGGATCACCATAAGATCTGATGGTATCCCTACCAGTCTGTAGACTCTAACGATGGACTCCAACCAATCCTCAGCTGCCTGAGGATTTGTCTCTCCGCGTAACCTGGGCGGCCTCTGTCTCTGAAACTTGTGCAACGCGCTCAGGTGGAAATCACTCTCCACCGCTGGGGCTGGTAGCATCAGTTGCTCAGTGGGTAGTGGTACCGCAGGTGCCTCCACTGTAATGGGGCCCTGCACCGAGGTCTCGTCACTCGGTGGGCTCCCATACCGCACGTAACTAGGAACCATGGATGGCTACCTTCGTGGGGCCATCCTGAAAAGAAACAGATGTGAAACGGTCAAACAGTATACCTGGTGAGCTGAATCAAAGTAATCACAAATAAAACTTTTAAAAGGAAACACACACCCAATCAGTGTTTTCTTGCACAGGGTCGGAAATCCGAGGTCAGGGCCCTGGTGTATGGATACATCGGCCGCCGTACCAACACTGGACTCCATATACTGAAACCCACACTCAATACTCTTAATACTATTGCTTCACATAAAGGAAAGATCCGAGTTCTGAGTTCTACAGTAGAACCAACTCCTCTGATACCAATTTGTCACAACCCATCCTTGGGGCCCATGCCGTGACTACCCTAATCCCACCTTCCATAGGCCAAGGGATGGCGACTAGCGCCAAAGGCGTAAATCCAAAAAAAGGGAATAAATTGCCTTTATGGAGTAACATACACAACCGAGTATGCAAGTGAAGTAAGCACTAAGTAAAACTGGGTACAAGGTAAGTGCTGTAAAGTAAATGGGACAGTATACAAATCCAACTGAAAGTATAGTACAACTGAAATAAAAGTACAATAGCAGTAAGTAAAATAGTAACACCGAGTGTTCCTCCGGAAATCCCACCTGAAGGATGGGTACATATAGTGTCCTCAGCTCCTTGGGTCCGGCCGTCTGCTCCGTGTATGTCCTGGAAAGTGGTCCACCTCTGGGTACCGTCCAACTCCACATGCCTCCACATTGATCTGTGATGTCCGTCGTCTGCATCCAACATAATTTAGTGCGGGAATATCCCGTGAAAGGGTGGGTATACGATACTTAGTAGGGACCCCGAGACCCCCGAAGGTCTCTCAGAATCCACGAAGGATAAAACATCAAGGAAAGATACAATCTTGAAGTATCAATCGACCCTACTTACGTATATGCCCATACATACACCTAAGTCATTAGTTAAAAAACGGCTCCAAATATTGAGCTCGAGCATAGCCCAGTCCACACAGGAAAACACAACCTAGTCCACACAGGAAAACTTAACCCAATCCACACAAGAAAGCAATTCAATCACATTGATGATAATGATTGAGAATCAAGACTCAGCTCACCGAGGTATAAACTTCGTAAGGAGATAGAGATGATTAGATGAAGCCACTGATTCATCTAAGCTGTCAGACCCACATAGGATACAAGACCAGCTAAGCTGTCGGACCCACAAAGGATACAAGACCAGCTACTATGCCGGACCCACTCAGGATACAAGTACAGAGGTCATACTGCCGGACCCACATAGGATACAAGAATAGTAGTCATCACCATCGAACCCACAGAGGATCCCGGTATGGTTTTCATCGCTGAAGAACCCATGGAGGATCCAAGTACAGTCGTCTTTGCTGCCGAACCCATTGAGGGTCCAAGTGCAGTCGTCATCGTCGCAATCGCAGCCAGCTCTAGGCTTCCTGCACACAACATGATCAATTCCGGGAGGGTCCGATCCTTGAGAAAGAGAGTCGATACATCAACTATCATGAATTCCAGAGATGATGTATCCAAAAGTTCCATCTCGTCAAAAAAAAACCCAACGCGACAGACGGTGCATCAATCAGACGCCCGGTCTGAAAGATATTGGATTTTCCATTCCGTGGGCCCGGTTGGGTTTTAAGCTAAAACCAACCCGACCATACTCCATCTGCCTCCAAACCTCAAGAGGATTAATCCAAAAAGTCCATCTCATCAGGAGGAATTCAATGCAGTTGACGACACATCAAACGGACGTCCGGTCCTTAAGTTATAAGTGTTTCCGCTCCAAGGGCCCGGTTGGTTTCGAGTTCGAACCAACCCAGCCATACCCAAAATTTTCCAAAACCTTGAGTGTAATATACCGAAACGACCGTCTCGGTCCAAGTATTCCTTTAAAACTGACGGTGCGTCGATCAGAGGCCTGTAGCTCATGTTATGGGTAAAGGACCGAAAATAGTCCGAAGTGGGGGTCTGGGCCCGGTCCGACCCGGCCCAACCACCCCTGGGTCGGCCCGAACCGGGTCCGGGTCCGGCCCGATAGGGCGTCGCCCAACCCAGACCGGATGGGCGAGGCCCGATCCGCGTGACCCGCCCCGACCCGGCTGGGGGGTTCGCTGGCTCGGCCAACAAGCAGAGAGGGGGGAGCGGCCCCAGCTTTCCGCAGACGCGACGCCATGGTGGCGCTGCAACTTCCCTGGATTCCACGCAGCCGTGAGATCTGGTCCTCGCCACTGCGGCTGAAGCCGCGGTGGGCTTCTACCGATGGACTGCCACTGCCGGCGACCCACACCTCCCGGGACTTCCGCGGGCGACCATAGTCATTCCGGTGGTCTGATTTTGCTCCTGTCTGCGCCTGTAGTCGTCTCGGGACCCATACATCACTATGAAGGCCTCCAATCGCCATTTAAGTCCCGCTTCATCATCGCCAATTATTCCGCACATCAAAAACAAAGTAGCGGTGGGTTCAGACTTGTTCGTTAGTCTGAACCCACCGCATTAGTGGTTCAAAAAATCACCCAAAAATTACACCCCATGCCGAGGGTATAAATCACATAAATAAATTTATAAAAATTACCCTACCTCAAAAAATGAAGACAAACATCGGCGTCGCGGTAGACGGTGTCGTGGTAGATGGCGTCGCGGGGAAAGGGGTTCGTAGGCATCTTCGGAGTGCACCGAGGATGAATCGGTGTCTCCTCTCTTGTGATGGAGAAGAGGATTTGTGGCGAGTCGTTGTTATTCAAGGAACCAATGTTCTTTGTCGTTCTTCATCGGAGGTCGGCAATCTCCCAAAACCTCAAGAGTTCTCCCGTCCTTCCTCACACAACAAAGCTCTCCCACTTAATAAAATAATAGGATCCTCCTATTATTTAATTATACACGCAAAGTAACTCTCCCATAAATTAATTCACCACATTAAATAAAATGTATTGACAATCAATTAAGGAAGGAAGAGGGAGGGTCCTCACTTATTAAACGCATTGGAAATTAATTAAAAAGGGGGGAAAATAGGAAGGATCCTCATTAAATTATCTTTTGACATAATTTAATGGATTGAGGTGGATAGATTGACATTATTGGGGGTTTACCAATTTAATGAGGGGTACTTAATGAGATTAGCGGAAATTAAATGGTGGGGCTCATGTGGGCCCCTACTCTCTAACATCCACACCTGGGTAGTTAGGTGGCGGTGGTCCCCACCCTTAACTACCTAGGGGAGGGAATAACCTCCGGATAAAATAAAAATTATTCTGAAATTTTTTATTTACTTCTTAAATAAACCCCCAAAATTATCTTCTCCTCCATTGTGAACGCAACTATGGTAAGGATCGTGTTAAGAAATTACCGACATTGCGAGTTCATCGGTGCCCTCAGATTTTAATTCCGAGGACCAGTTCAAAAGTTAGAAAACCCTGCTTGTTCGTTCACTGAACGTACCCGATCTAAACTTATGAAATTGATTCTGGGCACACTGGGCCTCGGAATCAAGTGCCATCAGAATCCACAGACTTATAAAATTCCAAAATATTTTAAAAAAATTCCTTGAAGTTTCTGGGTCTTTACATGTTTTCCATGTGGTCAATAGTCCATTATCTCTAAAATGACATTCACTATTTATATATTATATACATAATATATATCCACTATATATAATTATTTATAAAAGTACGTAACATTTTGCAGATAAGAAATGAAATGCACCATTCATGGAGACGGTAAGTCTTATGTATGCATGAACACAACTTTCATTTTATTCCCTACATTAATGGAATTAAAACATAATGATACATAGTTATATTATATTTCTTGTATAATATAATACATAATATCATTAACAATATCCTTTATATGTCCCACATATGGCATTAACGAGTCATATCACTTTGAGGGGACGGTAGTCCGCACTTCCTCAAAATAAATTATCGCGTTTACCTATAATGGAAACCATAAAAGTATGCTATAACATGAAAATACAGAAGAATAAAGAAAACAAAAACATAAAACATATCATACATAAATACAGTTCCATCATAATGTCCACCAGGAGGGGTGGTAGGAGATAATTGAACAATCATCGTTTCATGAGGCGTTAGTTTTCCAACCATAGAAACTGTATGTTATTCACCAATTAGATGGAGGTCTGTGTAAGTGTAGTTCCAATAATTCTCATAAAAACATCCTAGTATATTGGGGATACTGGTATTGTTATAAAGGAAAGGAAAAAAAGAGGTTAGGGGTTATAGAAGTAAAATAAAAGAAAAGAAGTTAAGAGAAACTATTACCTTTAATTTGGGTAACTTCATTTGGTTTGAACCAAAATAAATTCTTGAAGTGCCTTCTGCCTAAGGTAAGGCTTCTAGGTGGAGGAGAGTGATGTAGGGAGCCTAATTGGGTATAGTTTGGATGATCCAAAAGGCTTTATAGGTTTGAGGAATCGATTAGAAATGGTCTCCTTTTATAAGGGGGAGGAGGGGCTATTTATGAAAGTGTGAAAATATTAATTTATTATATAATGATATTCAGTTTCTAATGGTCCAAAAATAATTATTATCGAATATAAGATGACTCATGGTTGAAATAAAATCATCCAATAAAAATTGGACAGGTTTTTTATGTTATTGTAATAATTATAATCTTATTTATTTAAATGATTTATTAATGAGGTAAACATTGTATCATTATTGTGTCATAAATATTTTAATTTATTCGATGTCTAAAAATTATAAATAAAATTTCCATGATGTAACAAATATTTTTATCATAATAATTAATATTTATATTTGAAACTATAACTTATATTACACCATGTAAAAATTACTTTACAAAGAGATATTGGTTTATGTCATTTTTGTATTTACTTTAAATTAATTAATCTAAAGTGTCATTATCATTCATTAGTAGCTCCATGGGGTTCCAAAATCGACCCAAAGATTCCCATGGTTGGTTGTTACTCATCCATTAAGGTTAGGACAAGTGTTAAGCTAATTTTGAATTATTATACTATTTTTTACCTTGAATTACCCAATTTACCTTTAACCACTGTAAATAAAAGTCAAAAGCTACTATTCATAAAAAACATTTTCATCTAATTGAACCAAATTTTACTTACTAATAACAACCATGTATGTCGGATGTTCAAAATTCAATTCACTTAAGTGGTAAAATTTCATTTAAATGAAGAAGTCGGTTTTTTAAATACTACAAAGTGGTTTCACTATTCATCAAAAATTGATGTTTTTCTGGAAAATACCAAAAATTCAGCCTAGATATATTTGATATTCTGAATTAAAAAATGATGTCTATTTTACCAAATTCAAAACATATAAGATGCATTAATTAATTTAAAATTAATTCTCGTTGTTAAAACAAATATCGTGTTTTTAAGAAACAATAACTCTTAAAAGATTGATAGTTATTTATCTCCAATTTCAAAGTAAAATAAATTACAATAACCAATGTTGGATTAAATAGTAAAAATATATTCTAATTAAACATTAAAATGAATCAAAAAGATAATATAACCATATAAATTAATTAGATTAAAATGCAGTATTGAATTAAAATACAATATATTTCACTACTCATTAAAAAATGATCTTTGTTGAAAAAATTACAAAACATTACACAAAGTAAATTTTGATGTTCCCTTTATAAAAAGGATTTCATTTGGTTAAATAGAATGTATTAAAGTGACCAAAACTATATTTAAAGAGGTTTCACCATTAAAAGGTGGTAAATCAACCTTTTAATTGAAATTATGCTTAAAATTAGATTCATTCACATTTTAAGCCCTTAAATTTTATTGGATAAAAGTCAATACATCTAACAAACATGTATAATCATATTGTAGTTAGTTTTGTTCATTCCCACCAATAAAATTACTAGGAGTTAACTTTTGTTTAAAATAATAATGTTATATTATTAATGTGCAACATAAGATTTTAAAGAAACTCATTATTGCGTATCGGGTACGCTCTCAAACATAGAAACCATTTTAAAGTAAAATTAATATTTAATTCACAAATATTAATAAATATGAAAATCTCGTATTCTTAATTTAATTGGGATGTTACTTCCTTCCCCCCTTTTGGAAATTTCGTCCTCTCAATTATAATTAACTTATCAAAATAAGTGGGGGTATTTATCCCTCAAAGCATTTTCAGAATCCCACATTGCCTCTTCAACCATATGAGTTTTCCCCAAAACCTTTACCTGTTGAATTACCTTATTCCACAAAACATTCTCTGTACAGTCAAGAATTTGGAATGGTTGTTATTCATAAGAGAGATTCTCTTCCAACTGAACTACCTCTGGGCTCAAAACATGAAATCGATCTGGTATATACTTTCTCAACATCGAAACATGAAAACAATTGTGTACCTAGGATAAACATGGAGTGAAATCCACTCTATATGCAACCGGTCCAACTTTATCCATGATTTCATACGATCCAATGAACCCCGAACTCAACTTTCCCTTCTTACCTAAATGCATCACACTTTTCCATGGAGAATGTTTGAGAAAGACATGATCACCTACCTCAAAAGAAATATCATTCCTCCAGTTATCCGCATAACTTTTCTGTTTGATCTGAGATATTCTCTTGTGCTTCTAAATCAACTGAACTTTTTCTGTCATCTCTTCAACCAATTCTGGTCCCATCATCTTCCTTTCACCTACTTCATCCCCAACAGGTGGAGTTCAACAACGCTTTCCATATAATTCCTCAAATAGAGCTATCTGTATACTGGAATGAAAACTGTTATTATAAGAAAATTCAACCAAAGAAATATGTTGGTCTCAACTTCACTGGTAATCCAGTGAACAAGCACGTAGCATATCCTCCATTGTCTGAATTTTTCATTCTGACTGCCCATCTTTTTGAAGATGAAAAGTTGTACTAAAATTTAATTCAGTACCAAACAACTTCTGAAGGCCTTTCTAAAAGAAAGATGTAAACCTGGGATCTCGATCAGATATAATGGAGAGGGTAACTCCATGAAACCAGACTATCTCTTTAACATAAAATCGAGCAAGTTGACCTCGAGATAAATTATATCAAATAGGAAGGAAATGATCATATTTATTCAATCGATCAACTATAAACTATATTGCATTATTACCTCGAGATTTCTTCGGTAATCCCACAAAAAATACCATCAATATATTATACGATTTCCACTCTATCATGGGTAAAGACTGAAGAATCCCTTTCAGTAACTGCCACTCTGAATTAAACTACTGATAAGTCAACACTTCATAGTAAAATTACTAATATCTAATTTCATTCCATCCCACCAGTAATACACCTAAAGATTTCTGTACATCTTTGTACTACCTGGATGAACTGAAAATGGAGACCTATAAGCTTCACATGGTAACTCATTCATCAACATTTAATCATAAGGCACACATAATCTCTTCCCAAACCTCAAAACACAATCATTATCAACGTTAAAATTAGGAAACTTACCCCTCTGAATGAACTCTACCTTTTTCTATAACTCACTATCTTCTTTCTGTGCTTGCGTTATTCTACCTGATAGAGATGATTTCTCTGACACCCGAAACAAAAAATAATAATTTACTACACCAAAAACTTCTATGCCAATGTTCATCAAATCAAAAACCAAAGGATATCGTTCCAAATGGAGCATGGTTAATGAGACATTACTTTTTCAAATCAAAGCATCATCCCGTTTATTTGCTTTTCCCGAATGGTAATGGATCATGCAATCATAATCCTTGATTAATTCCAACCATCTCCTCTGTCTCATGTTCAATTTATTCTGAGTGAATATATACTTTAAACATTTGTGGTCAGTATATATTTCACATTTTACTCCATAAAAATGATGCCTCCAAATTTTTAAAACAAAAAACAACAATAGCTAATTCTAAATCATGTGTAAGGTAATTTCACTAATGGGGTTTCAACTGACATGAAGAATAAGCAATTACCTGATCATTCTGCATAAGTACACATCCAACTCTTTTCAATGAAGCGTCACTGTTAATAAAAAACTCACCATTTCTGGAAAGTAGTTCCAAAACTAGATAATTCACCAATATTCTTTTCAATTCCTGAAAACTATCATCACATTCTTTTTTCCAAATTAACTTAATACCTCTTCAAGTTAACTTATTCATTGGACTAGATAACCATGATAAATTTTCATCAAACCTCCGTTAATTACCTTCCAAACCAAAAAAACTGTGGATATCGGTTATATTTGTGGGTCTTGGCCATTCTTCAACAACTTTTGTTTTAGAAGGATCAACAGTTATTCCATTTTTTGAAACAATGTGACCAAGTAAAGAAATTTGTTTTAACCAAAAATCACAATTGCAGAATTTCCCATAAATTTTCTTCTGTTTTAGGGTTTTAAGGATGACCCTTAAATGACTTTCATTCTCCTATTTACTTTTATAATAAACCAAAATATCATCAATGAACACAACCAAAAACTTATCCAAGAACTCACGGAAAATTCTATTCATCAGATCCATGAATACAACAGGTGCATTGGTTAACCCAAAAGGCCTAACTAAAAATTCATAATGGCCATATATAGTATGAAATGTGGTATTCGGAATGTCTTCTTCCATTAATTTCAACTATTGGTACCTCGATCTCAAGAAAATCTTCGAAAAATAGTATACTCCTTAGAGGTGATCAAACAAATCATCGATATGAGGCAAATGATACTTGTTCTTAACAGTGATGGTATTAAATTCTCTATAATAAATGCAAAGTCTCATTGAACCATCTTTCTTTTTAACAAACAAGACAGGAGCACCCCATGGTGATGTGCTAGGTCAAATGAAACCTTTATCTAATAACTCCTGCAATTGCTTCTTTAACTCTAAAAGTTCAATTTGAGCCATTTGATAACGGGGTTTTGAAATTGTCTTAGCATTATAAACTAATTCAACAGTAAATTCAACTTTCCGGTTAGGTGTAATACCCAAAAACTTATTAAAAAAAACATCAGGGTACTCATTTTACATGAGAACATCATTAATCTCAACACTTTCTTTATTTTCAACAATATGAGAATGGTAACATTCCTTTCTATATTTTACTAGTTTCTAAGCTTCCTAATATGTTATCAAAATCAAGGGTTCATTCTTGCACAAAAACTGTAAATATTTCTGAAATGAAACCTCTTTAGATCTTTAGTTACTCATAGAATGATAAATAGACAACCAATACATTCCCAAAATAACATCAAACTCTACTAGAGGAAAAAAAATAAGGTTGCTGGTAGATTCTTCTTACACATAAGGACATGAAGGTTCTTATGTTTTACTTTTGTCTCAAAATTTCCTCAAGGTGTTTTCACCATAAGTTCTATATTCATATCTGGAGATGGAATTCAAAATTTATTAGAAAACTTCTCAGAAATGAAAGATTGTGTAGACCATGAATCAAAAAACGCATTGGCATAATATGAACTAACAAACAATGTACCTGATACTACTTCATTTGATGGATGAACATATACTGAAGTAGTTGTAATGGATTTTACCACCCCTCTCTGCTTGTAGTCTGGATAATTTCCCTCAGTTGTATTCTTCATGGGACACACATTTTCATAATAACCCATTTCATTACACTTAAAACATCTTACTGATGGCTTTTAATTGCCTGATTGATCATCTTCTTTACATTTATAAGCAATATGACCAGACTTACCACACCATAAGCACCTTCCAGACTTTGATAAACATTCTCCAGGATGGTTTTTACTACACTTCTCAAAAGTTGGAAATTTAATTTTCTTACCTCAAGGATTATTTGATAAATTCATTCCCTTAGCCTACCAACTGGACCTCTTATTCTATTGTTTGTCAACGAATACTTGATCATCGAAAAACTGATTTTCCACCTTCTTCGCACATCAAAAAAGTTTTTGATAAATTTTGAACTCACAAGAGGCTAATGCTCTTAGATATCGTGGCTTCAGTGCTGAGTAAAATCAATTTACCCTACTATCATGATCTCGAATGAAATTTGGTGCATACCTTTCCAGTCGAGTGAACTTTTCCTCATAAGCAGCCATTGAATCATCCTCCCGCCTCAATTTTAGGAATTGTTTTTCCATCCTAAGATGAACCACCTTATGAAAATATTTCTCAAGAAACATACCTTTGAATTCATCCCAATCAAGAGCATCAATCTCCTCACTATCCCTAATATTTTTCACCATTGACCACCACTGATCAGATTCACCTTCAAATTTGTAAACAACAAGACTAACCTTTTGATGTTCTGAACACCCATAACATCGAAAATATTATCAAGTGCTTTAATCCACCCTTCTTCTAGCACAGGGTCAGATGATACTCTGAATGATGGGGGATGTTGCCTCATGAAATTATCTACTACTGACATGTTCCTCTATGGTTGATCTGGCTGATCTCGTGCATGGATACCATCACCATTTTTAGCCTGATTCAACTATGCCTTCACTGCAACAAACTGATCAGTTCTAATTCCAACCATCTCAGGTTGCTGATTTGGAAGGTTGTCTTCCTCCTGATGTCTTCCCAACATAGCTACCCTATTTCCTCTATGGAAAACCATCCTGAACACATAAATATCTTAGGAGAATCAACATGGTAATATGTAAATGCTATATCATTTCAATATTACCATAATTTAATTTATGGACATTTATTTAATAATACAATAACTCCTAATGTTGCCTAAACTGAACTCTAATACCAACTATAAGGACATGGACTTAAAAAATTACATAATATTGAATTAAATGAATAATTTACATTAAGGATCTCTTCAGGTTTAGAGTTTAAGATAATTAGTCCATAACTATTACATTTCATTTAAAAAAATTACAAAGTAGACACTTTTACTCAGTTTCAATTTTTTTCACAAAACAAGAATTCTTAAAAAAAAGAGTCTTGTCTAGTTCCATGTTTAAGACAACATGAATTTTCCTTGATCCCATCTTTGACCCTATTCAACATTAAGTCCTTGGAAAAACATTTCAAAAATTATGGATGATCATAAAACGCTTAGTAAGGGATACACAAAGACAAAAAACTTTTAGTTTTTCAAAACAACAAGTAAACCATGAATTATTTATCATATGTAATAATTTTAACCTTTATGATGTAGTAAATACTCTACACTGAAAAAAGATCATTACCTACACTTTTGTAACTGAAATATTTCCATAAAACCCATATAAAGAACACATAACATATAAAGGTAACTTGGGACATAACATACTTAAATGGAATAACCACATGGTCGACTTGCACACATATCACTAAATGGAATATCCATACGACCGACTTCCACACCCAATTACTTGGAGGTTATAATGTAACCACTTGTCCTGGTTTATCATGGCACCACCCGTCGTTTGGTTTATCACATAACCACCCGTCAAATGTCCAAGTACCATTATAAAATCATAACTCATAAAACAAATATAAAGGAAAGAAAACATTTCCACATTTCAATAAAAATATATCACATAAATATATTGACATAAATAAATCTATCATCAAAACCATTTTTTATACCAAAATACATAAAAGAGTATATACTCTTTATTTTCCTTGAAAAAAACATTATGGCTTGTTAAGGAAGCCAAAAAACAAATAATACTCGCGACAGATGAAAGGTCGTTGTCACCGCTTACATTAAAAGAAACATCCCTTTATTTCATTTAGTAAAACACATAATAGAAAAATATTCCTTTATAAATTTCAAGGGTGTTTATAATTTATATAAAAGAAAGTCATTTATTAAAACAAAATATGCCTCAATGAAAGGAGATTGAGACGAAGTCCCTTACCTCATGTCCGAATTAACTCGATCATTATTTAATCTCTTGAATAACAAACTAAAGTTAATTTATACTTGATTAAGAACATTATTCATGTTTATTATTCCTTTTATATCACTTATTACCATCTTATAAACATTATTTAATCATTTATGTTAATAACGTTCTTTTTGTCGATATTTGGTACTTGAGTAAAAAATGAACACCTTATATTTACAAGTTGTCCATGTGGTCAATAGTACAATATCTCTAAAATGATATTCACAATTTATATATTATATACATCATATATATCCAGTATATATATATGTATTTATAACAGTACGTAGCATTTTTTGAGATAATAAATGAAATGAACCTTTCATGGAGACGGTAAGTTGTACATAGGCATGAACACAACTTTCATTTCTATTTCTTACTTTAATGGAATTAAAACATAATGAAACATAGGTATATTATAATTATAGTATAATATCATACATAATATCATTATCTCTATACTTTATACGTCCCATATATGGCATTAACGAGTCATTTCAATTTGTGGGGGCGGTAGTCCGCACTTCCTCAAATGAAATTATCGCATTTACCCATAATGGAAACCATAAAGGTATGATATAAATGGAAAATACAGAAGCATAAAGAAAACATAAACATAAAATATATCATATATAAATATAGTGCCATAATAATTTCCCCCATGAGAGGCGTTAGGAGATAATCGAACAATCATCGTTTCGTGAGGCATTAGTTTTCCATCCACAAAAACAGTATGTTTTTCAACCATTAGATGGAGGTGTGTGTAAGTGTAGTTCAAATACTTCTTATAAAAACATCATAGTATATTGAGGATACATTGTTTTATAAATTAAATGAATAAAAAGTGTTTAGGGGTTGGGGAAGTAAAATAAAATAAAGAAGTTAAGAGAAACTGTTACCTTTAATTTGGGTAACTTCCTTTGGTTTGAACCAAAGGAATTCTTGAAGTGTATTCTGCCTAAGGTATGGTTTCTAGGTGGAGGATAGAGATGTAAAGAGATTAATTGGGCAGATTTGGGATGAATAAAAAGGCCTGATATGTGTGAGGAATGGGATAGAAATGGTCTCCTTTTATAAGGGGGAGGAGGGGCTCTTTAGGAAAGTGTGAAAATATTATTTTATTATATAAGGATATTCAGTTTATAAAGGTCCAAAAATTATTAGTGTCAAAGATATGATGACTCATGGTATAAATAAAATCATACAATAATAATTGGATAGGTTTTGGATCTTATTTTAATATTTATAATCTTATTTATTTAAATAATTTATTAACGAGGTAGAAACTGCATCATTATTGTGTCATAAATAATTTAATTTATTCAATGTCTAAAAATTATAAAACAAATACCATGTCATAGGAAATCGTATTAGATTTCCAATGAATATTTATAGTCGAAAATAGAACTTATATAACACCATGTAAAAATTACATTACTATGAGATATTTGTTTATGTTATTTTTGCCTTTACTTTAAATTAATTAATCTAAAGTGTCATTATCATTCATATGTGGCTTCATGAGGTCCCAAAATCGTCCCAAGGATGCCCATGATCAGCCATTACTCATAAAATAAGGTTAGAAAATGTGTTAAGGTAATTTGGAATTAGTATAATATTCTTTTTACCTTGAATTATCCTATTCACCTTTAACCACGGTAAATAAAAGTCAAAAGTTACTATTCAAAAAAAATTATTTTCATCTTATTGAACCAAATTTTACATACTAATAAAGACCATGTATTTAAGATTTTTGAAATTCAATTTATTGAAGTGGTAAAATTTCATTTAAAAGAAAAAGTCAGTTTTTTTAACAACTACTAAGCGGTTTCACTATTCATCAAAAATTGAGGTTTTTCATGAAAATACCAAAAATAAATTCTAAGATATATTTGATAGTCCAAATTCAAAAATTATTTCTATTTTACCAAATTCTAAAAATATTTGTTGCATTAATGTATTTAAAATTAATTCCCATTGTTAAAACAAATAGCGTGTTTTTAAGAAACAATAACTATCAAAAGATTGACACTTGTTTATGTCCAATTTCAATGTGAAATTAATTCCAATGACCAAAATTGGATTAAATGGTAAAAATATATTATAATTAAACATTAAAACCAATTAAAAATATAATCTAACTATATAAATAAATTAGATTAAAATGTAGTTTTGAATTAAAATACAATATTTTTCACTATTCATGAAAAAATGAACTTTATTGGAAAAATTCCAAATATTTAAACAAAGTAAATTTTGATGTCACCATTCTAAAGAATGATTTTATTTGGTCAAATGGAATGTATTAAAGTGACCAAAACTAGATTTAAAGAGGGTTCTCTATTAAAAGGAGGTAAATTGAACTTTTAATGTAAATTATGCTTAAAATTAGATTCATCCACATTTTAAACCTATAACTTTTATTGGATAAAAGTAAATACTTCTAAAAAACATGTATAATCATATTTTAGTTAGTTTTGTTCATTATTGCTAATAAAAAGGCTAGGTGTTATCTTCCATTTAAATTAATAATATTATATTATTAGTGTGAAACATAAGATTTCAAAGAAACCCGTTGTTATGTATCGGGTACACTATCGAACATAAAAACCCTTTTAAAGTAAAATTAATATTTAATTCACCAATATGAATAAATATGAAAATATCTAATTCTTAATTTACCTGAAATGTAATAGAATTGTTTTAAAAATAATTATTGAAAATTTTATTGGTTTTTTTCTACAAAATAAAATTCATTTTTCAATTAAAATATCCAAATTTACTTTGGGTAAATTTTTTGTAAACTTCTTGAAAGTTTCATTATTTGATTAATAATGAAAATATTGAATTTAAATTGAAAATTGCACATTGGTATAATTTATTTATATAGTTAAATTATATTTTAAATTGGTTTTGAAGTATCATTAATTAAATTTTACATCTGTTCATCCAATTTAGGTTAATATAATCAATTTCACATTAAAATTTTATATAATAACCTAGACAACATTTGAACCTTTTTACTTTAAAACACCTCTTTGTTGTCCCGTTTGTGGGATTATTTTTAAATTAATTGCCAACACATATGTGATTTGAATTTATTAAAAATGATTACTTATTTGTAATCATAATAATTTTTAATTTTTATAATGTTTAATTTTTTTTTGAAAACAAACTAGTGAAAACAATTATAATGTATTATAGTGATTATGGTAAAAACTATCTTTTTTAGTGGTTAAAATATTATATTAAGGGGCTATATAACCTATAAAATTTCCCAAAAAACATTGGATGGACATATTTAGACCATATAATCCATTTTTTTGAACATTTCTGTTATTTTTGGAACATCATGCAATGAAAACCTCCCAATAGTGTATACAAATATGTATTTAAAAGAATTCCACGCATTTTCCACTATAAAGGGAAATCACCCCCTCAATTCTTCAAAAATCTCAATAAAATTTCCTTATCAAAACCTTACCTAAATAATTTCCCAAATTAAATACTTTCAACCTATAAACCTCACTTTGGTTATAAAGAAATCAAATGATTATCTTTGGTGAAAACCAAAAGGACTTACCCAAAGAAGAGGTAACATTCATCAACGAGAACATTTGTTTTATTTCTTTATCTGAACATTAAATTATTATTATTTAATAAATATATAATAAACATAATATAATAATTATACTAATATTAATTTATGTTATTATTATTACCTACAACATCACACACATTCTTAAAATGGGATACACAATCATTATTAATTTGTATAGAAAACTACCGCCTCTCAAGCCATTGTCTTTTGTTCTTCCATTACCACCAATAAAAGTTAAAAATAATGATGGAATAATTATTTTTATATTATATATATTACATATATATTATTATTTTATATTTTATTATTATTTAATAAATCACACCTTCATGATTTCCAATTTTGAGACTATAATAACTTTATTTTTGGATGTGTGGAGTACCACCTCTCCAATGCGATGTGGTTAATTCATGATTTACATGAAAAGTACTAAGGATGGATTGTTAAAAATATTTAATATTTATTAGATAGTAATTCTAATATAATTATATTATATATATCATTTACTTTTAATTCTCTCAAAACACCAAAAAAATAGAAGCAACATTCATTTGTACGTTCAGCCTATCGTCTCAATGAATTGTGTATTTCAATTTCTAATTATATATTTTATTGATTATTATAAATACATATATAATGAATTTATATTGTATTAATATAATATTTTACATTCTAAAAATAATGAAATCACGATTTAAGTAATATTAACAAGAATATAAAATCAAAACATGTATGAAAATCTATACATTTATTTCTCAAAATTTAACTTTAACATAGAATATTTAGTAAACAGGTAATATAAATTCATACTAAAATAATATCTAGAATTATATATAATAATATGATTTTTTATATGTATAATAAACAAAATTTTTTATATAGTAGTCTTGTACATGTACCAAAAAATTCAATACTTGAGGTATGAGAATTTCATCTCACATTGTAATAATCATTACATACATGCCATATTCACCACCCATTTTTTATGTTGTGTCTATACTACCCTAATAAATTTTATATCATGAATTAATTTTATTTAATTTTATTTAATGTTTGAATTATATTTTTTCTTTCATGGGGATCACTATTCAAAGGTTACTCAAGTAATAAGGCGACTTCCAGCCTCAAATTTATTTCTATGAGACTTATGACTTAATAAAAAATCATTTATTTTTTGTGTTATATATAATACCCATGAATGTATTATATGATTATTATAAATAAATTAATGGGAATGTACTAATACATTTTATGATATCACATTCATGGGGTTTACCGTTTAAAATGTACAAAATCAGTAAGGTAATTGGGTCTCAATATTCCTTCTTTGAGACACATGTAATTTTTTGTAAATATATTATTTAATAAGATGTATATAATTCCATTTTAAATTTAATTTCATGAATATAATCATTGTAAGTATATTTAATTCTTCATGTAATGTTACTCTATTTGGGGGTTTATTATTCAATGGAACCAAATTGGTAACACTGAATTGAAACAATCTCATTATTTATTGGGATTGTTTAAAATTATTATTCCATTGATGAAATGTTATGGTCCATATCTCTATAAATATCACAAATTTTATTATCCCATTTTTAATAATGATATATTAATTTAATGGTACCATTTTCTACTCTTCATTACATAATATAAATAATAATATAATTTTAATATAATCCTTCTTTATTTATATCTATGGTGGGAAATCAATTTTTTTTATAAACCATGTTTTCTAAAAACGTTTCAAATTTTTTTAAATTATATTTTAGGAAAATTTTCATGGGAATGGATTTATGAATTTATTTTTGTTATAAAATTTGATTAAAATAGTTTTCAATAATTTCTTTATAACATTTAATGGCTGTTTCAATGAAATGTTTTTCAAAATGTTCTATGATTTAGAAATAATTTTTCAAAGATGAAAGAAAATTTTAATAAATAATTATTTTAAATGACTTATAATTGATTAATATTTTTCCCAGGGTTTCAATGAAAATGACTTTGAATATGATTTAGATTTTAAAAAATGAATTACAAAGAAAGGTTATTTTCATTAAGAAATGATCCATGTGAACATTCAAAATACTTCTCCATATAAGATGACATATATTGATATAGTTTAAGAATTAATAGGGATATGTTCCAAGGACACCATTATTATTATATCTTTTAATGGTTTGTGTATTATATGACAAGTTTTTTATGAAACCCATTTCCCTTCCACTGGTTATACCATGATAAAACCCTTATGAAACCCACCTCTTTTCATGGTTTATGATATCATGAAATGTCTATGAAACCTATATATTCTCCATGGGTATTGATATTATGAAATGTTTATGATACAAATTTCATTTAATGTGTTTTTATAGGATGGATGTCTTACTATCTAGTGGAACATGTATTTATGATTTTATTATGTGATGGTGGGGACATATATCTCCCTCGAATGAATTGGATAATTATGGATAACTAATGAGTATATATTTAATGCATGAACCTAATTACCTTTTCCACATGATATGTGTGAACTTGATTACATGTTCACAATGTTATAAGTGAGACTTATTATGTGTTCAAAATGTTATTTGTGAACCATATTACATGTTCACAATGTTATGCTTGGATGTGGTAACATTTCCATAGGTTTATGCATAAATCTAATTAAAATCCCACAATGTTATTCATAAACAATATTACATGCTCAAAAATTTATTCACGAACCTTGTTTCATTTCCATAAGTTTATGTTTGAACCTAGTTATAGGTTCACAATGTTATGTGTGAACCTAATTACTTGTTAACAATTTTATGAATGCAAAAGTTGGCATGCCTATAAGTTTATTTATGAACCTAATTACATGTTTTTGATGTTATATACAGACCTGGTTTCATGTCAATAAGTGTATTAGAAGTCTACATTTTCATTCCTTAAAAAAATTACTGACCATGTTTCTATTTATACATGTTCAAAATGTTATCAGATGATGTGTATGCCCCATGTATATGAATTATTCCTATTTTATGGTCTTATAAATCAATTTCTTTGACATCATTATGATTAATGTCTTATTAAATACCAAATATTATTCCATACTTCATGTTTATGATCTTTGATATGCAGGGAATGATCATCTATTGTTGTGCTCATTATTTCATAACCCGATGTTCCGATTTTTCTTATGTATCATCTTTATTTAACTTTACTAAGCGTATGATCCAACCCTTTCTTATATTTTACTTCCTTAGGTTATAAAGAAATGATTTAAGTAGAAGTAATATATGTAATATCTTTATTGGAGTTATTGAAGATCCTTCACCATGGTAGAATATGTTTCTCTATGTTTTCAAATACACTAAACCATTACAGTACACGGGAATGTACTTTCTCAATGTTCTTAATATTCTTATAAATTTATGCATTATCCATGTATGTTAATCATTGGTCACTATATGATCACATTGGAAATCAACGAGAAAATGGCCCACTAGAGGGGGTGGAGGAGGTATATGGTTGAGATCCCTCTTGGGTGTGGGTGTCATGTAAGACAGTGGAATGGGATGAGTTTTTGGGTCTCGCATGGTGGGGGTTGAGAGACTCTCTTATGGGTTTTAATAAAACCTAATAATAATAATAATGACATAACATTTATTTTTTTCATTTATTATTAGTATTAATTTTATTGTTTGTTTTAATTTTATTATTTATTTATTTTCTTAAACCCAAGGAAGATATCATATTTTGTCTTTATGGTCATCCAGATTGATCACCAATTGTGTGGTTTCCTCTATCCAAAGAGGGATTGACCACAAGAGATACTATGGATAAGTACAATCCCATGCACCTAGTTGAGAAACTTAGACAGTTCCACTATATGGGTCACACAGTTTCCACTAGGTTTTCAGATAGTTACTCTTAACCCTGATCCGCCTAGGTGCCTTTATCAACCCAATAATGAAATGATATTTTTACCAGAAAAAATAATTTAATGACCCAAATTAAAGGAAATAACAAAAATATGTTAAATAATAGTTATATTATGGGTTGGGGATTGACAAATACGGAAATCAATTACTATATGATATAATATAATATCCTTCATTGTACATAAATATATAGATTGAGATGAATATTTAATTTTTAAAAATTCAAATTTCTTGTCAATCATTTTTTGATAATCATTCAATCATTAAAGATATTGATGATATAATAATTTATTTTAAATATCTCATCATTTACATAATTTAAAAACATTCATATACTAAAAAAACATGGCTCGATCCACTAATGAAAAAATATCATTATTTCAATTATAGAATTTTTTTAACTTGTGAACAAAATATATTTTTCATTGTATTTTCTCTTCTGTAATACTCTAATAAAACACATTTATATTTAGTATTGTTTATTATATTAATGAAACCTTTCTTATCTAAAGATCACCCACTATCCATGATCAATGCATTTTTCTTTTTTATCATCTTCCATGAAAAATATATATCATATAAATTATCAACTCCTCGACATATTTATAGATATTTTGACTTCAATAGCAAGTTTTAATAGCCCTATGAGTATCTTTAATAACTCCTATTCATTAAACCATCACAATAATATCTCCATTTTTTTTATGAAAATAATTAAATAAATTAATTTTATTAAAAAACAATTATTTTTTTAGTTTAGTTATATCCCCGAATAGGATAACCCATATTAACATCTAGCCTTATATTCCATCTTTTAATCAAAATGTTGTATAATAAATTATAATATTTATGTTTTTATATATATACATGTATTTGGATATATATATATATATATTCCATAATATTAATAATAACATGAAAATGCTGCATCTCTTCTCTGGAACAATTTATTCATTGAATTGTTCCCATTCAAAATTTAAAAAAAAACTATTACATTTATTTGGAATAGTAGGATCTATAAGCTACACTTATGAATTTTGTTTTAATATTTTATTCAATCTCCCATGATTTATATGTGGTTGAATCATATTTATCTTTCAACTATATTTTCTTGAAATCTATCATATAATAAACACTATAAGAGTAATGTTTTTCAAAATTGTTATACATTTCGAAGAGTTGTTTTTCTATTTTATGAATTTAAGTAAACCATATGTTTAGTAAATTTAATACCATTTCTTAATTTAAAATAATGACTATGAAAATACCCGAATTCCTATAATTTCATATTATATAATACTCCCTTATCAGTATCCTTTGGGGATTAATCATTAACCACATTGAATATTTTAAAATCATTCGTCAATTTTATAAGTTTTTAGAAACAATAATTGATTGAGGTTCCAATTTCTCATTCTATTCTAAAAAATATCATTATCAACATCCTTACTGATAACATTATGTAGAGTAATTTTATGTTTAAAAATTATTATTCCTCATATGTATTCGTCATAATTATTTTTAAATCTATATTCACTTTTGGTAAATTTCTCAGACTCATTATTCAAACTCTTGATATCTTTTTTGATGTCAGAAATATTTAGTAATAAAAAAATTCGATTTATACTTTAGTATGTATTCATAATATACTCCTTATTATCATTCTCATCCATATTTACCTTCAGTTAAAAATTTCCTTTTATTTTATACTATATCCAAGAATTTTATTCATATTTCACTAGATTATTCTTCTTGAGATTTAGACCAATTAGTAGATATATCTTATTCCACATCATCCAGACTCATGTGACACATTTTATATATTAAAGATATATTCCTCTCACAGAATATTTTTATTACCACTTGGAATTGTAAATTTAGTTTAATTTAGTATATATAAAAAATTAATCCAAATAATTATATTTCATTCCAATACATCTTGGGATTAGTTTTCAAAAGAAGGGATCAATAAATATAATATTAAATTTTTTGAAATTCATATTACCCTTATATTTTTCTATTACTTTTTCGTGAATTTTATAAATTAGAAACATTTTTATCTCCATTTTTTCTTAAACCTTTCATCAATTTACTCATATTCATTGGAATATTATTTTTTTTATATACGAATGTTTTAGCTCTATTATATTCATAAAATGAATTTCATTATATTAAATATTTCTTATTTTAAGGATAATAAAAAAATTTGATTAAAAAATACTGAGTATATTATACATTTCACAATGATAAAATTGGTTTAAATCTCTATCTCCTAGTAAAGAAACATTGGAATCAAATATCCTTGAAAAAATATTCAATAGTTTCTTAAAACCCATCCCTTCAATAGTTATCTATAGACTATAATGTTTCTGAAAATAACAATTTTTCCTATTAAAAAGATATAAATGTTTTCCCAACTAAAGATCTTCATTTTTTAGTTTAATATTGTCATATCCAAATCCAAACATATTAATGATATTACTCATATTAAAAAGGATAGTTTTACTATGAATAGTGGAAAAATCATGTTAGATGTGGGTTCTAACTCCTATAAAACTCATTTGGGTTACACATCCCAATGATGTAAAGTAACAACTTTCATTGGGTTATCACTGTCTGTCAAAAGTGATTTTTCTAGTGGGTACCATCTTTATATCCAATTTTAAAGGATTGGAGAGTAAATATAGGATCATGGAGATCAAAACTACTATAAAATAGCATGTTTTAGTTATTTTATGTTTTGATGCATTATTTTTTCATCATTTCATGATCAAAATGAAATTCATTCACAATATTAAGATTATTTGTTTCTACTCTACAAAACCCATGGAATGTATTACATAAACACTATCCACAAATTCGTTAATATATAATGTTTCACTAGTTATTTATCTGGTAAGAATAATTTGGTTTTTGATAAAAAAGAAAATTCAAAATCTTCTAGTCCATCTTTCCATCTCATCCAGACCTAACACTATTATCAAAATTAAAACTTTTGTATCCCATGGTGACCTAGATATAACCCTTTAAAATTAAAGTCTAACCCTTGGTTATTTAGAAATTATCCCATTTGAATCTCAAGGAAACTCTTAAGAGACACAAAGTTAAGCCTTAAATATTTCCATTATTAAAATCAACCCTTACATATTTCATTTTCTACATAAAATCTTTTTATTTATTTTATCATGGGAAACCCTTACATATCACAACCACTATGTATTTTACATCATATATTCCAATACATAAAATTTGACAAAAAAATATATCATAAGTAAAAAATCACTATTTTTGGTGTGACTAACTCCATTAACAAGGTTTTACATCAGGGATACCCCCGCCAAACTCCAATACTCACCTAAGAATTTGAGAAATCTATTGGGCCTTATATCACCTCTAGAAACACTCCTTATTGCTTTCATAATTCATAGAATAATAATTTAAAACCCAATTCTTAGAATATCCATAGCTCTAAGACATAAAAATATAACTTTACTTAATTTTCACCGACCTGTAATAACACGGGTCATTAAAACTCCCCACTTTAACACAACCCATCCTATAAAAGTATACCTATGCACCCTATATAAACCATCCAAGTCATTGATCCGTGATTCACTGTCTAAATTGTATGTCTATCATTGGTTGGGTTCATATAGATGTTGCTCTCAAATAATCTCCACTATTAAAACCCCCAAGATCCTCTCATTGCATCCCCTAAAAACATCGTACATTCCATGCATAATACATTCCATCTTCATTAAAATCATTATTCTCAATGGTTATGGAATTCCATATTTATTTCCAAATTGTATTGACCACTATGGAAACCCATCCAACCCAGAAATCATAGCACTAACTGTTTCCACCAATCCTATACTAATTACATACTCCCTATGACATTAATTAATTCCCAAACCATAGATATAAAACTCCATTAATTGAAAAAATTGGTCTACATTAGACTACATCTCACTCTGTGTCACAACCGAGCCCCACTCGACCATCCTCATCTAAAACCACCATCCTTATCCTAATCCAATTTCGAATACATGAATCTTAACTATAGTTCACCAACCAATATATTATTTTTTATTATCCACACCCAAAAAACCTGATCACCCAACTGGTCTATTTCATGTAATTCACCCCTTGTCATAACACCATACAAACATCCCATGTCTAGGGGTTGTTAGCTACTAAATCTACAAACTCATACAAATTTTCTTCAACCGACACCCACATCTGAGTATTTTCTATTTACCATTCATAACCCAATGTCCTGAAACCAAGAACAATAAAAAACCTAAATCTCCATCAAGTTTTATCTATAGACATGTTACCCTTTAAATTTTATGAAAACATATTGAAATTATTGCTACATGATTAAAATTCCATGGTGTTCCCCAACAAATGATTATTCCTCGTCATCTATCCATATGTACAAACATATCCAACAAAATCAATCGGATTAATACTGAAACTCATGAACCCTACTCATATTTATCTAATAGATCCACACCCTGAGACTTGATCTCTATTTAAAGGATATAGTGGTGTCACACACAACCACTTTCCTACTCAACTAATAATAATCCACTATTCACCATGTCAAAAACTCATCTATCACAAGGTCAATGACCTGATCATCATGAAATAAATATCATGTTCTATCTTTCTATGTTCCCCAAAAAGTATTGTTAGAATCAAAAAACCCATACAGAACCCTAGTCATTTATCTTAGGATCTCTCCTGATTCGTTAACTACCTCATTGAGTAACTCGACCACATGGATTTTTAAAAGATCCAATAGTCATCATAATGTATTTCAATTTTCACAGTATTTCATAACATGTAATTATTATGAGTTGATCATTTGGTATAGCCAAAATAAACACAACCACCAGGTCGCATCACCATCTAATTCTCAATATCTCATCTCATTCAACAATCATAATAGGATGCACCGACCATAATTGGTCAAAAAATACCTGATTATACCTTAGAAAAAGCTTTGAACTACACAATACACATCATTGAATTATGGTTAAACACACCTTTTCCACTCATTATTAACCAGGTGTATATGACATTTCAAAATGCATCTCATATCCGATAAATATACACATGTTACCCCTCAATGAATCCATAAACAACACATAACCTAAATCCATGCAGTTCGAGGACTAAATATTCTTGTACCCCATCAAAATATACTACCAACCATTATGTTATTATTTGGGATACATGAATCAATGTACGAATCATAGACCTTAAAAACCTATCAACAAATTAGAATGGAGCCCATATAATTATGGTTTGTTACCTTCTATCAACATGCCCTCACCTCGAAGGATATGGGACATATACAACTCAAAATCCCTTTCCATTAGATTTCCTAAAATCAACACGTCAATAAATCTCACATGTCACTATGTCTAATAACACCTAACCTAAATACTAATCTCACCTTCCATTATATAATATTAGGTAACACCCATCATCCCACAACAAATTTATGAAAAATATCACTCTTGTGACACATGGTAAGTGAGTATACTTCAATGTAGTCTCACATTAGTGTTTTTTAAACCTCATTACCAAAACAAATCATATTGAAGGAGGCATATATCTATGTGCTAGATGATCACACCATTGAACTCATGAAATGTTCACATGAATCCCATCAGTCATAATAATATGTACCAAATATGATATTTTACTATTCCTCCCTACATGTCAGACACATTATAACATGATAACTACAAATATTTTCACATCTTCAATAAATAAAGAATCTTCATTCATATATCACACACTTGATCTCACCTCCCATGAATTTTTCCCATATCCTAAATAATATAATAATTCTCCTCATATCTAAATACACAACCATGTTTACCCAACCGTTATCTTGAGATACCCTCATGCACCACAACACATCTAAAATAATAAAAATAATGTTTCCTTATATTCAATTACAAAATTCAACTCACTAGTATCATTAATTACCTATCTACATCAATAATCTATCCCACTTATTCCATATTTCATTTCTAATATAGGGCACAAATCTCAAAGTAACATCCACACTCCCATTTTAGATTCTACAAGGAATCTCACTGGATAATACACCCAATTTCGGGTTTATATATATATATATGTTTATATATATATAGAATATCCTACTCTACTCAACTACCAAATCATGGATTTTAATCCTAATTGAGTATCTATATAACATACTAACCCTCTATGATCATAGTAACATCCACATGCATATAATTAAATATCATTATGATGATTTGTATAAGGAAAATCATAACCATCTAATTTAAATAAGTGAGGCTCCACTAATAAATTATTTCATGGAAGACTAATTATGTTTTTATAAACACATTAAATGAACAAAACCTATTTTATTTTCTATAACCAATTTCAAAATCAAACCAAATAATATACATGTCTTGTAAACCTATGTCTCTGATATAATGCTTGAACACCAACACCTATACCCTACCCAAGCCATGGGAAAACCCAAAAATAAATAAATCCAAAATATCATTCCTATCTTAAATCAACTAAATAGTAACATAGAAAACACATTAAAAAGTCAAAAATCCCTGGTAACATGGAAATACACTCATGATGGTGCAATCCATACACATGATATAACATCCTTCTCATTTTTTGATTAGGCATATCCCTTACATTACATATACCAAGAAGTAAAAAAAGATCTAATAAAACATTATAAAATATTAACCTATCTCACACTAGTGTATCTAGATCAAAGAGACACATGACCTCAAACATGACTCCCTGTAAAATAGAAGCTACTTATTATTAGTTAGGGTAAATGGTCACTACAAAATAATTATCTTTTTCCAACATGAGTATATCTGTTGGTAAATGTTCATTTTTTATTGGGAAAACGTTTTACCAACACAAATTGTCCTATCACTAAACTGTCGGTAAAAACTTTATCACTAAATGTTATTGTGACAGATAAAATAGTTCTGTTACAATTATAATAAAACCAACAGTTAATATATATGTTGGTTAAAGTGATTAGAAACAAATTCATACAACAAATTTATCTGTTGATAATAGAAATTTCAACAGTTAATATATATTTACAAATTACTTTTTAAATGAAGAACTATGTGATATTATTATACCTTTTGGTAATACATTGTATTATATTTATTAAATTAGTTATATATGATATAGTGATTATAAATATAATATATTAATAATTAAATTAACATGCATAAAACTATACCAAATAGACCGGAAAGATGATTCACAAGAATAAAAAATAATTTATTTTCCTAAATAAATAATGTCATTATTATCATAATATAATAGTAGCACCAATCAAACTATGCCCATGAATTTGATTCCATGATGTCATTTCATTCTATCCAAACAACGATTACACAAAATCCAAGGTACACAACCAAGGTCTATGAATAATTTTCTACATGAGCCCAAAAAAGTAGAGGAACCATGACCACCAAGAATGAATCTATCTCAAACCCTAAAACCGGCATCATGCAACACTTAGTACAAACACTGTCATCTTTCCACACTACAACTGGGAAGAGAAACTCCTTGAATATGGTTTGGTCGACCTCCGATGTCCCTTCATGAGTAGTGAACACAGAACAACTCCAACAACAGCATCCTCTACAAAGACTGGCTAGATTCATCCAGAATGACAACCAAAATCAATTAAAAGAACCATAACCAAGAACAAACTGAACAAAAAAACATAGAAAAACAATGTCAGCAACATCCGGGTCTGCATTTAACCACAATAATTCCTTGACCAGAACCTCCATATAAACTGCATTCAGTTCGAAAAAAAAATAGCTTATCATGTATAAAAATATTTAGAAAACTATATGATTTAAAACATATAGTATGCTTGAAATCAGTATAAAAAATAAACTAATTTCATATTGTATACAATATGAAAAATAATACATTATAAAATCAATTTAGGAAATATGAAATCAGTTCATATTGTAACATAAATAATAGAACAGTATGAAAAACTATAGAAGAACCTGATAAATGGTTGATATATCAGGAATAACTATATACAGTATGAGAAATAGAAAAAAATATGAAATTAGTTAATACTGTAACATAAATAACGAAATATGGTATGAAAAGAAGTATACAATATGAAATCAATTTACAATATACAATATGAAACCAGTTTATATATTATGAAATCAATTTACTGGTGACCTATACTTGAAAAACATTATGGTATGAAAAGAAGTATACAATATGAAATCATTTTATGTAGTACGAAATATATTTACTGGTGAGATATACGTGAAAAATATTATACAATGTGAAATTGGTATGAAATCAGTTTACAATATATAGTATGAAATTAGTTTATAGTATGAAATTATTTTAATCATTAAGGTATATGGAGTTTATGAAATTTATTCAATAAACTGCATTTAGTTATGCATTTATTTTATTCATTAAACTATTTATAGTTTATTCAAATAAACGGTATGAAACCAATAAACTACTTCAATAAAATGTATGTAGTCAGTTTATTCCAAAAAATTTATAAACTATTTAA
Source organism: Viscum album (assembly GCA_963277665.1). Classification (NCBI taxonomy): domain Eukaryota; kingdom Viridiplantae; phylum Streptophyta; class Magnoliopsida; order Santalales; family Viscaceae; genus Viscum; species Viscum album. The sequence goes on from OY728139.1 coordinate 296,701,013, forward strand.
CTACTCCTGGTGAGGAGTTGGTGTCTGGTAGGTGCTTTGGGTTTTCCTGGAAATATGGAGTGCGTGCTATATTACAGAGTACTACAGATTAATGCTTCATTGTGGCTTCAATTTGGAATTTCAAGTGAGAAATTTTGGTTCAATCATGCTAGTGTGATTGAGGGTGAAACGATTTTGAATACATGGTAGATTGGACATTAGGAGTTGGGTATTGTGCACTTCCTACAAGTGGGCTTCAAAGATGGAAGCTGGAATTTCGGACCATAAGGGAATGTGTAGTAACATCCAAAAAAACATAATGAATTTGATATTTCTAGAAGTAATTTTCCACACAACAATAACACTAAAATTATAGTTTTAACATGAACTGTGATGAAAAAAATTACATGTTTAAATGAACAAAAAACATGCAATTTTCATAACATATTTACATGTTACACAATTATTGAAAATTCTAAATTTTTCCAGGTTTTGATACTATTAGGGGGTTGTTTTAAATAAAATGAAATAAAATTAATGATGATTTTATGTTAATAACTACCCCCTCTCATGAAATTTTCACTCCCAGAAAAATCATCCTAAAGGAATCTCCATAACATGAAAAAAAATAACGTTTCACGAATAGATTTTAAGGAAACCAATTTATATTTCCTGCTCAAAGTTTCCATATCACAATTTAAAACAAGTTAAAATGTATGAAATCAGTAAAAATTCAAAATTAATTTCAGAACTACCAATATAGATATATTTGAAACAATCAAAATACACAGGCTTAAAATTTTCAAAAATTAAGAACTTATAGTAAATTAGATGATAATTTCAGAAAAAAAGAATATAGATATATTTAGAAATTCCCAAACCAAATCAAAAAAACATTTTCTATGAAATTAAAGTTCCACTTCAACCAGAAGAGAAAATTTAACATTAAAGTCAAACATGTTTAAGAATCTTGTTTCTTTTTTACTTCTTTCATTAAACATCCAACATATCAAGCAAGCATCAGTTTAACAGTTGTGCAAGCAAAGGGTTATTTCCATGTATGTTTCGCTTATCAGTATACTACACAAAAAAATCCCTTCAACATGACTACCATAAAATTAAATCATCAACTAGTCAAACTTCAGTTCATTTCAAATGATTGGTATAGAAATTTCAAATAGGTTTTATAAAATTCCAAAAGGGTTATGAATCACTGAAATCTTAACAAGATTTCTTCTTGATATCTTCTATTGTTTTCTTTATTTTTTACTTTCTTTGGGATCTCAAATATAGTGTTGATTAGTCCAATCCCATTTAATGGTATTAATTGATATTAAATCATCTTAAAAGCATAAAAAACAGTGGTATGGTAAACCAAGATATAGTCAATCTTCAAGTAACAAATTCTTTCTACTGAGAAGATCTAATAATAAGTAGGCAAATCTAGCACTGGGAAAGGTATGACAACAATACAGAGAAGAACCTTCATTATGAACTCCAAGAACATCAATTAATCCGAGCAAGAAAGTCTGAGATAACATACCCAACTGTATTTCCTCATTATAACTACATGAACATGAAAAAAACCAAATCTAAACCTGCATTGCTGATGCTAACTACAAGAATGTATGATCACATCCAAAACTAAACCTGTATTAATAATTCCAACTATAAGAAAGTGTGATAACAACAAAAAATGAACATGCATTACTAATGAAAATTGTATTACCAAAATTGAACCAACACTAAATTCTCATTAGTAATTCTATAACTCACCAAAGTATGTCAAAAAATAGAGAACAACCCTTGATACTAACTTCAAGAACATCAATTAATAAGATCGTGAATGTCTGAGATTACATACCAATCTACACTGCCTCATTCTCATTTCAAGAACATGAAATCAACCAAAATTGAACCTGTTTTTAGGAAAAAAAACCAAAATCAAACTTTTATTAATAATAGTGAGATCATGAAAACCCAAATTACATACCAACCTATACTACCGCATGCTTTGTTTAATCTGAGCCAAAATCCTTGGATAATAACCCATATCAATGAATTGAAAATAATTATAAACAATCCAGGATGAAGGGAGGCATGGGGATAAGTGTGGATTAGGGAAGGATTATAAGTAATGATAGAGATTAGAGGGACTGGGTGTGGGGGGAAATGATGGAAATGACGATGAACTAGGTGAGTGAGGGCAGGAAGCAGATCGCTGATGTGGGGTCAGGTGCTGAGGAGATGCAAACGAGGGATGCACAGATGATCGAAACATATGAACATGATGTGAATAAGAGGTGATCAAGATGAACCAAATGGGTAGTTGATGAAACAATAATAAATAGGTGGCAATGAACAATTTAGAAGAATTGATGTAGATGAACGAGTGGAACTTAGGGTTTTCAGGATCCTCAAGGGCACGGGAAAGGATAAAGGGGCACAATGTTTTTAGGATAAATGGAATACACGTATAAAAAATTATTAATAATTTTAAAAAAATAATGATATCTAACAACTTCATATATAATAAATTTATATATATTTTATATATATATAAATCTATTGTATACATTTAAAAAATGTGTTTGCCTTATTTTCACTAAATTATATTAAATTATAAATATTTTGATTAATAATATATTTATATTTTAAAATGATATGTTTATAATAAGTAATTAATATATATATATATATATATTTGATTTTCGGTAAAATAGTTGTATTATTGAATAATTTATTACAAAGAAATTTTAAAATGGAAAAAGATTTTTTGGTGATAATAATTAATAATAACAAATTCAATTAATGGTAACTCAATTGTTGGTATTGTTATGATAAACCACCAGATTTAAATTTCATTAAAAGATGTGTTGGTATTGGACTGCTAATAAAAAAAATATATTTTTTGGTAAAAATATTTGATCCTCCCAATACTTTATATCAAAAAAATTAATTATCAGTTGGAATTCATCATTTTTACCAACAAATATATTATCTGTCAATAATTTTCTATTAGTTCATGTCACTTATTAGTAGTGGGTGATACTGTAATGAGACTATACCATCACATTGGAAAAAAAGTTTCATAAATAACACACAATATGGAATCTTTATATCAAATAAAATGAAATAAAACATCATAATAATTGAAATCCAAACAAATAAAACACATAAAAATTATAATAAAATGAGCTATCCAAAATTTAATGTGATTCAGGAATATAATTCCTTATAAACTAAACACCTCATATTTAAATGATTTATAATAATGATTAAACTTTACTAGAATTTACGTTTCTTCTTTATTTACGTATCTTCTTTATTCAGGAAACACTTTCCCCATTAAATGAAAATTTACTTTCTTTATAGTTATACATTATAAATACATCATATACATCATATATTATTATTAACTACATCATTTTTCTATCCATATGTGTCAGTGGTGGAAAATTATACTCCTGACTATGTGGAGATGGTAGTATGTGCGTACACATGAGGGATGCTTTCATTTTCCATTTTATGGATTTATAAATAAGTACATTATATATTTTAATTATAAATGAATAATTATAATAAAAACAATACATATATACACTATAACCACCATAATAACCATCCATGAATGTTGGTGATGAAAAATGAAATACATCCAAATGTGAGAGTTATTCCACATGTACACACGAATGATGATTAAATTTCTCATTTGATGGCAGTGGAGTTGAATAATGGTTTTCCCATGAATATAATAGAATATCAGTATATAGAATATACTAATATTTTTATATCTACATAATACGAGAATAATTTAAAGAATTAATAGAAGAAATAAGATGATGGAACTTAGTTAAGATTTATATCTATTATTTAAGAATCCTCCATTGGATATCTCGTTAATAACACTCTAGGTCTGATTTTAAGAATATTAGAACCTATAAATTTAAAATAGTGTTGTATAAAAAATATTTATTTAGGTTTTGGTTAAGATAAATGGATTAATAAAAACGAACAAGAAATGAGGTATGATATACTTTTATAAGTTACTTAGGTGGAAAACATCAAAATACTTGAAATATTAATATATAATATTTGTCTAACTCATGACCAATAGGTTCAAAGTATTTTGAATGGTAATATAAGGAGGATTAGGTTGAAATATTATCAACCAATCAATTTTAATATATTTACAATCATTTTTAACCTTATTTTTTTATTTAACCACCTCATCAGTCCTGTTTAACCTTAACTATTGTGAAGGAAAAAATTGGGTTATTCTTATTAGTATTAAAACCAATATGTAAATAATATATGATTAAGAAATGAATATTGCTGTAAATGTATATGGGTGTTATAATTGGTATTATTTGATATTATTAATTAAATTTTGAGGTTTGGAAGATTCAAATGAGGATATATTAAGAGTTTTTTATACCATAGTGTTTAAATAAGTATATTTTGATCATAATTTTAAATACATAGATACCCCTTTTGAGGTTTTATGTGATCGATATACATTAGTAAAAATTTATTGAGATTTTATAAATTTTCTAGTTAAATGTAACCATTACGTTTCAATTTTTTTTGTGTTTGATTAGGTTCTTTGAAAAAGAATGATTTTATATTTTTTAGGCGTAAATTATAAGGTATTGATAGCATTTAGGGTTAAGATGATCATTGATTTGGGGGTAACTATGTTTAATTGGGATAAAAGGGTTATCAAATTTGGGGAACATATGATTTATCCAATTGATAACAATGCAATTGAAAAGTTATATGGTGATTAATGTTATATTTGAAGTTCACTGTATTGGGAACATTATATGATTAATGGGAACAAAAATAGTTTTTTTGGATAATATGGGAGATTATTTCATAACAAATTTGTGAATTTTATTTTATAATAAAATATGACATTATTGTGAAATAAATTTTATTGAGGATATTTGTGGAATATGTTATCATATTTTGGAGAATATATGATTAGGGAATGTTATTTTTTTGTCATTCATTGTGATTGATGTTGTTTGAAGATTTTTTTTACTTTATCTTGTATGAAAATGTGATCAGATAGTTATGATTTTTTTTGAATATGGTCAGGAATATTTTGAGGTGTTTTAAAGTTATTTATTCTTCTAATTATTTAACCTGATCATTGGGTGTTATTTTTGTAATAGAAACAATTCATTCATGTTTATCTATATCAAAGTGAAAATGTAATTAATATATGTGGTATCATAGGATCATATTTTATAGGTTTGGGATTTTAATATGCAATAGACTAATAATATCCCTCTTAGATACATCATTAATCAGCAAAACAAAAAGTAAATAATGTGAATCGAAACCTGGTCTCAATTACTAACCCATTCTCATCTCCAGACATAATCCAATATATCCAATAACCCATTCAACAATGGTCCTCTTGCCTACCTATAAATGTGATCAAAATGTTTGTATTGGTAGAAATTTTTTAGGTATTCTTGTGCGTCATGTTATTAAAACATGGTTGGTTACCACCAATGGTGTCTCTAATATAAACAGTATATAAAGGGCATGCATGATGTGATATGGTTAGAGTAATGAATAACCACCTATAGAATAAACATGTCATGACCCTGGGTACTGTCTATGTCTATTAGATATATCCATACCTAATTCAACAAGTTTTTAATGTTGATGATCTTGAGACATCAAAACACCTGGGAAATAGTGACTCACCCCATAATAATCTATTATATATATACACCCAGGGGAATAACACCCCATTTATGAAACTAATCCATATATCATACATTAGGGGGGATAATTCCCTTATCATAGAAAAATATCACATATATACACTCAAAGGAAAACAGATCCCCAACCTTATAACTATCATATCTCATTTGAGATAGTACTGGACATCCCGTATAACTGCAGATATAATTTGGTGGGAATAATTCATTTCGTGTATACCATTATATATCATTATATAAAATATGTCCTATCATGTATACCATCACATATTATTAGAGGTAATATAACATTCTTTGTATACCATCATTTATTACATATCATTATCATTTGGGGTATTAGTGGCTCTCTTAGATATCATTATGTGTTATAACCATTATTGGGGATAAGAAACCCACTTGGATATCACTACATACCATACTCATTGAAGTATAAGAAGCCACCTGGGATATAACCACATATTATAATCATACATTTTATCAACTAACATGAAACCATTATAAATTTCCTCGGTTGCCTCTCATACTCCCAACGTATTCCCAATGCACTATTCAAACACGTCTACAACTATGTTATCTCTCTTGTTCTAATTTTCTTCAAAGTAAACAAGAAACTAGTGAAATTATTATACTCCCCTATTTCGAATCAAGGAATTGATACCCCATGAGGTTCCATGATCTCATTTCCATATCTTGGTTGACAATATATCACTCTAAGGGAATATGATCCCTCAATATCGCCATAATTACATCATGGAATATTCCTCTACACATGTAATACAATATAGGCATAACATAATTGGATAGAATAAAGACCAAATAAATTTAAAATTGAATCTCAAACATCCCTCCCAGACCCAAAAAATAACATAAATATCTTCCCTTGTGTTCTTGCCTAGATACAAATATCCCATTAAGGGAGAAACACACAAACCATACTCAATCATCTATCTATAGGATAAAAGTTAACTGAAGGTTCTATATACCCAACTCATTAGTAAATTTTTTCCATTCTATAAAAAATCTCCACTCAAAATAAACTAAGGGAACAAAATTAAATATTACATTATGAATTTTTAATTGAACACATACCACTTTATTCTCAATATAGTGAATTATAAATTTTTAGAGTCATGGACATAAGAGATCGTGGAATAAATAGTACTATTTTAGGGTCTATCATATCCCAAGAAACTACCATTATAATAATGGAGGTTATGGAAAATCAAATCATTTCCAATTCATGTTCACAAATAAAAAAATGATGGTACCATTTCTCAAATGTTAAAGTAAAAACTCATAAACTATTATTATATATTTAAGGACCACCAAAATCAATTTAATTAATTCTCCTTCAGAAAAACTATGTCACCAATGTTGAGTAAATTAAATAGGACACTTCCTATCGATGTTATTCCAAAAATTCGCAAATAAAAACTTAAATTGTTTATATAATAATTAAAGTTAATTATATCATTTAATACATAATTAATTGTTTAGGAATAGTAAAAATATATCTTACATGATGGAATAATGATTCCAAAAACACAATATACAAGACACACACTAAGCCCCAATATCCATCCAGAACTCTAGAACATAAAAGGATAAATTTACGTGTTTATAAATCTATCAATTTCACCACAACTGCTGCAAATCCATAAACTTATGGATAGAACATTCCTTGTGTGAAATTGAATAATAAATTTTGTGTTCATTCTATCGGGATGTCCGTCATCTAAACAGATAAAAATATCCAACATATCCAGATGGTTACACCATGTTATAGTAGAATTTATACCAGAAAGTCCGATCCAAGCAAGCTTGGACCACAAAATTTATTAATAAAATAAAAGTGCAGAAACAAGAGAAGGAAGAGAGAGAGATTAAAAGTCAAAACATTCAAAGTCACCACCCCCATACCCGATCGTGTCATCAGCATCAGCTGATTCCCATTCTGATTGGGTCTCGTATTGTTTAAGAAACTTCTTATAGAACTTCCGTTTGTCCAGCTTCTCCTTCGAAAGCTTCTCAATCTCCTTCTTGGCAGATGCCCTAGTGGTCACAGTCCTCGGAACTGCAGAGTAGTCCTTCCTTGGTTTCCTTGAAACAGGGGCAGATCTGACACCCTCATTGTCAGAGCCTCTTTTCTTTTCTCCTCGGACAATATCACTATATGATATCGTATTTGAATCCATACCTCTTCCCTTGGTCTCAACATGAGAGGCACCCCCTTTCCAGAGGGTTAGGTCCCCAACTCCAGCAGTGGATTCCTCCGCCCTTCCTTTCTCAGATGCAGAGGAGGAGGGTTGTGCATTCTGATGTGGAGGATCAATCACCATCATAGCGGGGGCTGTACTCAGAGTCTTTTCAGAGGGAGGCTCTTGAGCTCCAATATGATCAGAAGATCGAGGCGGAGAAGCATCAATTATCACCTCTTTCCCATTCCTATAAAGCGGCAGCTCACGAGTGTCAGATTCCAAAAGAGGGTCAGTGTCCCTAGTGTCAAGCTTTGGTGAAGGCGGATCCTTTAGATTCACTTTACGACGACATTGATTGGAGGGGTGCCCTCGCAGTCCACATTCCTTACAAGAAATTTTTTTACGACATGACTCCAAAGAGTGCCCCACAGCCATGCATTTCGTGCAGAAGAGGGGTTTGTTTTCATATTCAACATCAATCAGAATTTGATTAGAGGGAATAGAAAGTGTAACCGTGTCAATGAGAGTGGACCTGAGGTCAACTTCCACCAGAATTCTGGCAAAGTTCCCATACCTGACATCTGTCGTCTCCTTATCAAGACGGATGGGTGTTCCGATTGCCGTTCCAATATCATGCAATATTTCTGGATGCCAAAGAACCCAGTTCAGCCCATGAAGAAGAACCCATACCTGGGAGAAGACATTCTTAGCACTTGATACATTAAAATCCAATGACCATTCATGCAGATGAATCCAACCCGGCTTTAAGAACATGGATCCAAAGCTCTAAGATTTCATCTTCACATCATCCGATGGAAATAAACAGTGAAAGAATCCCCGACCAAGAGAGACACATTTCCAGTTGTCAAAACCCCACAATGTCGAAATCCTTTGGAATAAATCTTCACATTTCCATGGAAAAACACCTTTAGGAAGGACAACACGAGCAATCAAAGAGTTCTCCCCTAGTGCCAGTCGTTCTGCAATGACACCAGGGTTAGCCTCCACATGGGCAAGAGAACCCTTTCGAAGAATCCTCCTATGGTCCTCTTTCTTAGACACAGGTGCCGATGCCTTCATGACATCCACGAAGGATCGCTGACCGCGCGATGCTCCCAAAGAATCTCCACCCGAAACCCTAGCTTCAGCCATGTCTCGAGGTCGGGAAGCAACTGGGCTAGCCGCCCTTGCCTTCTTCTGCACATCCACATCCATCCGAGCAGGACCTTGAAAATCACCATTCCGTGACCGAGCAGCGTTGGTCAGAGGCTGAGCCGCACAATCCTGCTCCTGCACATCCCCAAACAGCCAGACTGGTGCTCGGAAATCATCCCTTTCAACGGATCGCCTCTCATCGATCCGGTTGAAACCAAGAAAGTGCGGAAAATCCATAAAGGGAGAAAAACCAAGATCGTGTGCAGATCTTGAACCGAATCACCGTGAAAGAAGAATTTTTGTAGATATCTCAGCAAAACCAGGGAAGCCGAATGCCAAGAAACCCGACTCCAAAATGCCGAGACCTCCGAATTTGGATTCAAGACACCGAGGAAGAAAAGGCGTTGGAGACGAATCGCCGAGACCTCCAGCTTTGGTGCTGGACCACCGAGGACGCAAGCCGCGGAAATCTGAAGCAAATCGAGAAGAAGAAAATGCGATGCCAAGATCCACTGGGTACCGCCGAACCAGAGCTAGATCTTGGAGAAGAACGAGATGCCGAAACCCTAGAGCCTGCGGGTTCTAGAGAGAGAGAGAGCGGCCTCTCTCATCCCCTCCTCAAATAGTAGAATTTATACTAAAACTATAGCATAGAGACCCAAAAATAAATGGATAATAAAATAAAATAGTAACAAATAGAGAGGAATAAAATATTACCTTATATGAAAAGGTAAGACAAATTTAATATCCATGGATCATGGAGGTTTAGGGAAAGGATATAAAGATGTTGGGAGTTCAACCACCCCTTATTTTCACATCTAAAAAATGAATAATTCCTAATGGGGTTCCAATTTGAATTCCACAAAACATTGTATTTTCCCTAGATAAAAACATGATAGAAGGAAAATTATGTCATGACACTAACCATCATGGTGCAACGGACCTTTTAAAGTAGCTTAGTGAAAAAAAAACTCTTGAGGAACATTCATAACCCATCCTACCAAGTATTTCATTAGTAAACCAACCCCTAAATTTACTATTATAGAATAATCCACTTCATTAAGGTTTCTAGCTCATCACACTCAACTCAGAATAGTCAGGAAGTCATACTAATAAAGTAACTCTTATGTATCACCCTTATATATCAGAATAGATTTTATATATTAAGTAATTTACAAATTAGGATAACCCTTTCATATCAAAAAGTTAACCATTATGTATCGAGGACTCTACCAATTTTTTGAGCTCTTATATTTCATACATATGGATCCTTATGTATCTCAGGGTGACCAAAAGTCAACCTTTATATATCCTAGTGTAACCATTATGTATAGCATATTTGACATTAATGTATATTAGGGTGACTGTTAGACTTCATAGTGAAAAAAATTATATATATCATTTATTGTAGGAAAACATTATGTATTGACTTTAATTTATAACATAGTAATGTATCACAACCTTTACGAATTGCTCAGAATAGAATCCAGCACTTTTAATATCATAGAAAAAACTTGAACAATGAAACAACTAGTTGTTATGGAATGAATTACAAACTACAACAACTATTTATAGATGCACCCCCATAACCATATTCCAACACTCACCCAAGCTCCTAATACACCTCTCATACCACTAATCATAACAAAAACACCTCCAAGAGATGTTGTAATACTTAGATATATGATCTGGATCCCAATTAATAGAACATGCCCTACTATAAGACCAAAAATATAAATTTCAAATGATTTCCCACAACTTTTAATGAAGACATTTGTAATAATTTACATTTAACTCCTATGTTTGTCTAACATAATGAATCTGATGCATCATGTTAGGTATCAATATGTAGGCACTAATAAGAATACATGTCAACATGAATTCGTTGTATTAGTTGATCATTATATAGATGGAATAAATTAGAGGATAAAATTATTAGAAACATTAACAATAAATTAATAGTTTCTTCCTATATATTTTTTTTTACAAATTGGACAATAAGGACATAAGTTTATCCCCTAATTTTGAATTTTTGTTCATTTTTATGGATCACTAGATTTATTTATTTAATTTAATTTCAATTTAATTTTTATTCTATAGAATTTATTCTATCGACCCATATAATTTGAGAATAAATCATTTTCATGTACATAAATGTGAATTAGTTAAATATTATATAGTTATATTAATCATAAAAATGTAAGTAATTTCAAAATAAAAAAGAAATTGATTTATTAAATTCTTTTCATATATAGATTTATTTAATTGTGAAATTATAGAATTTAAATTTGAGAAAATAAATTTAATTTTGGAATAAAGAATGTAAAAATTAAATAATAATGAATTTTTTATATTTTTTGAAAAATAATCATTTTTAGTGAATAGTGAAAAATTCTGATTTCGTTATTAAAAACTGAATTTATTTTCAAATATTTAAAAATAAAAAATCTATTTTTTATGAGTTAAAATTTTATCAGTTACATTGGATCGAAAATAATATAATTATAATTTTTAAAAAATTAATTTTATAGTTTAATTTTGAAAAATATATGTTTTACCTTAAAAGGCTATTTTTCATAAAATAATAAATTTTCAGCACTTCCTTCCAGTTTAATTTTAAATTAAAATTTGAAACATATAGGTTTAGAATTTTGAAATATTTATTCCATATTTGGAATAAGTGGGTATAAATTTGGTAAACAATACTCTTTTATTTTTATTTAATATGAATGGTAACCAGAAAAAATTATGTTACCACAATAAAGGGAGAATTGTGTAATTAAGGGTCAAAATAAAATGATGAAGACTGAATAATGGCTTTAAAAATTATGGAAATATTATTTTGAGAGTCCCTTTCATCCACATTCATCTAAGATTTTTTATATATTTTTTTTCATTTGGATGTGATTATAACCTTTATAATTTTTTATTAATTTTAATGAAAAAATATCACAATATGATTTTGAATAACAATAATATTTTTAACATAGGATTAATAAGTGAATGTGATTGGTTATAAGAATTATTTTGAAATATAAATGAGTTATATTCATCATGATAATTATTAAAATTTTAGTAAATACATAATTACCTTAATTATTTACGCAACACAGACACATTAATTATTCAATTAATGGAAGAGTAAAATAAATGAATTTAATAATATTTAAATTAATGTAATTTGAGATAATTATTGTGATCTTAGAATTTTATAGATGAAGTTAAAATTTTAAGAATTCATTAAAAATAATTCATATTTTAATTTATTAATGATGTTATTAAAACCAATGTAATGAATATATGTTAAAATTGATATTAATGATATATTATAATAAAACATATTTTATTAAAAAAAATATATAATTAAAAAAAATATTAGATTCATCCTAGGGATTATCATAAAATTTATAATATCTTACATGGTCTATTTATAGGTTTTTATCCATTTATAGTAACAATATTATTCCACAAAGAGTAAAAATACTTTTTTTCACAATAAGTGTGAAATGGATTAACGTGGGGTTATAATAAAAATATAAGTGTGGAAATGTTCTCAAAACATATATAATATTAATTTTAAGAGATAATATATATCCATAATCATAAAATATTTTAAATAAAATATTTTTTTCCATTTAATGTTGACTAATAATTTATATTAATTTCGAAATGTATGAAAGTTTCTGAGTACCTCTCACTTCTCTTATAAAAGAGAATTTATTCTTTAATTTAATTCACAGTTTAAATCCCATTTTGTAGGGTCAATACCAACCCAAATACCTTCTATAATCCCTCCACTAATTCAATTAAATTTTTTTATAAAAAATACCATCCTTATAGGGATAATGGTGTTTATAAATAGAGACTTCTTTACAAAGTGCAATAGTTTTTAACCACTTATTAAATTTTTATTTCTTATTCCATATATTTAAAATATTAACTAATTGTAATTATAAAATAAAACTTTTATATTTCATATACATAGGTGTTTTCATGAGAATTTAAAAATATAAATCTTTATTCTCTTCCATTAAATGGAAAACAAAACCTTTTGTTGTTTTTAGGACAAAGTACTACCTCACGAATCGATGTAATTAGTTTTCCATCGCCATCACTAATGATTGGATTATAATGATGGAATTAATTTTAATATATGATTTTAATGACAAATTAATAATTATTAGAAAATAATATATAATTTACCTTCTAACATTTTCATTCACTGGGAAATGATAACGTTGTTCGTCCGTATCTGTGGACTACCACCTCCCTGAAGTGATATAATTCATTTTTCATCACTACATAACATGGAAAATATATATTGTATTAATAGTATATTTATTATATTATTATAATTATTTCAATATAAAAGAATACATTCTTTCATTACATAATTATTATTGAAAAATTTTAGTGTTACTCAAGCGTATATTCAACCTACCGTCTGCATGAATGTAACATAGATCATTTTTAAAAACCATATTTAATGGTTGTATTTAAAAGTATAATTTATGTATAATAATGATAACGATTCCATTATTTTTATTCTATATATGGTTTATTAATTAATTCATTTACTATAGTCAACTTAGAAAAGTCATTTCTGACATATGATGCAAATATCCTTAAAACTCCCGATGTGAATTTAATTGACTAAGTAATTGTATATAACCTAGTAATAAATTAAATAATGAACAAGTAACTTCCAAAGTTTCTTAATAAAGTATAAAATTAACATGATTATTTTTATTCATGATGATAATTAATGTATGTGATGAGTCAGGATCATGGTAAGGGACATTCCTTTAAGTATATGTTTTAAATGTTTCCCTTAAAAAAATATTTTTCATCCATGTCCCTTTTATTGAAATATATTATGGATTTATTTTTATGGATAAAATTTAATTAAAAATGGAAACTTTATGTTTCATATCACTTTATTTCATGAGGTTTCAAAAGGAATCTTTAATGTAATGTTTTAACATCATACACAAAAATAAAAAGGAAGGTTCAATTTTATTGTATATGGTGATTGTGACCTTTCCCACCACTATAACCATTATTTCAAGTTTACATTCATATACAATATTTCATGTATTATTTAAATAAAAACCATCTTTCACTTTTTTGAGATATTTTAGTATTGAAAATGGGTTTTTATGAAGAGAGGATATTTTGATATCTGAAATGTTTTGTACACTAGTATAAAAGAGTTTTTCAAGTGTTTTATTCATGATATGGTCCATGAATGTTGTTTACAAAGGGTTGAGCCCCATTATAAGTCATAGTTTAACCTAATATATCATAAATTATGGGTTCAACTGAGGATTTATCTAATCCAAAGGGTAACTATTATGTTCTCTATAGAATTATATTTCATGTCAGACGAATGGTCAATCCAATTTGTAAGTATTATTATGGGTTTTAGGTGGATGATGTCGCTAGGAACCTATGTGACAAATATTTTCAAGAAAATGAGTGTTCATAGAAATAGTTTGATTACAAAAATTAAGACATTGATAATCTTAAGGAAATAATGAGGAATTTCATATATAATAAGGTCTACTTTTTAGGAAAAGTTTTTCATGTGTATTATTCTTTTTCACTATACAAAATGAAATCTCCTCTTTATGTTCCTTACTAATATTTTTGGTCTCCTCCAATATTTTTAATTTTTTCCACATGGTATAATAATGGGTAAAGAGAATAAAAAGTCACGTTGAATGTTGAGAAGATTATCCTGGATAAGAAATCATATTTTATTTTAAAAGTTTTATATTGTATACTAATGGATTCAGACTATAACTTTCCACTTCGTATATATATATCGCTTTATTATGTAATATTTATAACCAAACACTATAATTCTATAAATATATAATAGATATTTTTTAATTTAAGAAAGTTAATTTTAGTTAAAATTCACTAGAATATGAAATGTTTATGATGAGTTCCTCACTATTGGAATCAATTCCAGGTTTAGATAACATTAGGGGTTAGGATAATGATAACAGAATACCATTAAAATAATTTAACTAATTTATTTTAAAATAATATACAATTTTAAGACTAACATGTTTCTTAAATTAATATATGTTTTTCAGAATGGTTTTCACTAGAGTAAATGAAGAGGTTATAGTAGGAAGTCACTAAGAGTATAATATCCTACTTAATCAGTAAAATAAAATAGTCAGAATTGAAACAAAATAGTCTTTTTCTGTGACATGTTAGTTGATGCAAGATATAAATGTATAGGAAATCCATGCTATTGAACATCCATATTTACCATAGATTAATATGACACTTATAGAGAATATAATGAGACTACATCCTCTAATAGTGAATGGATTATCTTACCTAATGATAGCTGAAAGATGGATCAATTCCCTAGAGAAAATGATAGAATTATTGAGGTGTTTATAACATCAAAAGGAAATCCTTTAAATTTATCACATTGAAGGTGATTCTAATTGATGGGGGTATTTTATTAAGAATACCAAATTGAGAGTTGACCTTAATTCTATAGAATGTGGAAAAATTTATAATCTCTTCCTTAAGATATATTTCCATAAGATTCTTTGACAAGTGATAGAGAAATAATTCATGGACATGTGGAAAAAGGATAATAATTATGTAGCTTCAAATGAAACATATATTACAATATTGGATAGGTATGTAATAGTTTTTTTATGATATTAGTTTTAAGATTAATTTTATTTACTCAAGGTAAAAACCAATATATTTAATGGCAATAGCTGCACGTGAATTAAATGATTATGATAAATATACTTATAGAGGTGAGAAAGTAGAAATAGAGTTCGGTGATGATCATGTATTCCATGAAAATAAGTAGGAAATAACGATGGATGGATTTAAATGGGGAATAATTTATTAAATAAATACATAGGTATGAATATAAATCTCATATATTATGAAAAGTGTGGTAAAAATAATCCTAGGTAATGTTTGGTAGATTCTGAAAATGGTTACCAATGAAGAAAGTTTTGTCACAGGGCTAGTGAATGAAAAGAAGGTTACCTAAATAATCAAGGAATTGGGTAACTGATTTCCATTTTTAGTGAGATGTTTTAGTTTCAATTAGTTAGGTCATTATTATAAGATGTATCCAAATTTAGTTACTCAATACGATAATGATCAAGACCAATAATAGAAAGATGTGGAGAAATATTTTCTTACAGATATGGTTGGTTTAGTTTCATCAAATGAAGTTGTAATAGGTGTGTTCCTTATTTATTATAAGTATTTCAGTTCTCTATTTGACTCTAGATCTTATAATTTTTTCATTTCTCATAAAATTTAAAAAAAAGATTGGGTATTTAATCACCTCATTATAGTATGATAGCTCATTTGGTGAAAACTCAGTGGGGAAAGATTAATGTTTTGAAGAATTATATTAATTTTTCTTTTTTAGTGGAAGAGTGTTTGATATTATTTTATATTTGGATAGGAATTATATTTATCATTCTAAGATAAATTATAGATTTATGAATGTATTTTACAATGATTTTTTCTATTGAAAACCAACTAAAAAATGAAAAATTGATTAGAAATGAAAGGAATGTTACTTAGAAAATATTGTTGGAAAGAAAGAAAAAACTAAATTTTAGTTATATCAATGTAATGAATAAATATTTGGATGTTTTTACTAATTATTTTTCAGTTACTATTCTAGATTAGAATGTTGAGTTTATACTTGAACTAATACATGACGAAAATTAAATTTAAAATTCCCCTTATTGAATGTCTAAAGTCAAACTTTTTGAAATAAAAATGAAATGGTAAGAGTTTCTAGATAATGATTCATTCAAACATATACATTATATTACTGTGACATTATTTTTTTTGTTAAATATAAAGATATTTCAATGAGGATTTTCATTTATTATAGAACTTTAAATTACATCGCTATTATAAATAAATATCATTTCCCATATATTAATTATTTCTTCGATATGTCCTAGGAAGTGAAATATTTTTTTGCATTTTGACATGTGGTTGGGGTACTATCAGTTGATGGTGAAGGAGGTCTATATTATGAAGATTTAATTTTATACTATATATAGTCTCTATGTGTTTTTAGTTATCCCCTTTGGGTTATCTAATTCAATAGTTGTATTATAGATCTTATGAAGAGATAATTCTATGAACATTTGAATATGTTTTTGGTTTTGTTTGATGAAGATATATTGTTCTATTCTAAAATTCATTAGGATTATAAAATATTAATAAGGATGGTTTAGAAAATATTAAAAGAAAAGAAACAATATGAATAATTAAATATGTCAGGATTTTGGTATTAAATTTTTTGTACATTGATGTATTTTTTATAGAGATGTAATAACTGTTCACCCAATTAAAACTAATTTTTTTAATAGTGTTCAAGACCCACCAATGTCATAAATATCAATAGTTTTCATTGTTTATTAGGTTATTATTAGTGGGTTGTTAAAAAGTTTTCTTGAATATCTTTTCCGATGACTAATTTAACTTTAAAGGGAGTTAAATTCTTCTAGAAAAAATAATTTGATGATTATTTTTAAAAAAAATTAGATTAGTGAACGAATAAATTTTTTCCATTCCCCATGAAGATGTTTAATTATCCATATATAGTGATCAATAATTATAATCACCTAGTTTCATTCTGATGATTGATGATTGGGTAATTTTTTATTATTTGTAGCAACAATAAGCTCATGAGTTAAATTATCCTACCCATGTTCTAGAATTAGTTTATGTGGTTTGTTATAAAAACAATTTAGGCATAATTTAAATGGATCCATGTGTGTAATATATATTGATAAGATATGATTAAAGTTTATATTCACAAATAAATATTTTAAAATGAGACAAATATGATGGCTAAAATAGATTAAGGATTTTTACTACATGATTCTTAATTATCTTGGAAAAGAATAAAAATAAAGATAATGCATTGAATAAGAAAAATAATTCTACTTTAACCATGATACATTTGGAACATGACTCTTGGTAAATGATTTGATGAATTTTATCCTTGAATTTGTGGGGGCTAGAAAATTTTCATTTTTATTTTGGGTATCAATTCAATCTATGTTTATAGATAGAATTAGGAAAGATCATAAGGAATATAGTGGGTTACATGAAAAATTTTGGATTGGTTAAGAAGGGTAAGATTCATTAATATAATGTAGACAAAGAATGTGTTTTTCTATCTGAAAAATAGATCTTCTGTTCCTTTTTATTCTCAGTTGAAGAAATAATTATTAATTGAAGCCTGTAGTTCCCCTCTTTCCATTCATCATAGTAGTACTAATATGTATCAAGACCTTTAGAATCTTTAATGGTGGGATGAAATGAAAAGAGATATTGTTGAAAAAAACATGAAAATTTTTACTTTCCAATTGGTTCTAGAAGAATTAAAACTATTTAATATAAACCCCAATTACCTTAAAATATTTTCCTTTTAAAATAAATATAATATATTTGTCAGCATTCTTTATGTACAATGTTAATATTATGCTACACATAATAATGAATTATCTTGTGTAACACACATGGCTTAGTTTTCTCTCCTTTTAATGGTGTGCCAATTTTAAAACTAATTTTTTTCACATTAATACATTTTTTCCAAAATAATAATCATTATTGAATTTTGAAGGTTAAAATTATCTTCGGGTGAATTTTTTGGTTCTTTATAGGAAAACCATTTTTTAATGAATAGTAAAAACTACAACGATTTATTTAAAAAATGTCTTTTCATTTAAATAATGATTAGTGATAAATTATATATTAATTTTTTTAGAGTCACATTACATAAATTATACATCTATTTATACAGTTAAATTAACAACAATCAATTTCACTTTGAAAATGAATATAAAAACTTGAAAAACTGTTGAACATTTTTTTACATCAAAAACTCATTATTTCACCCTGTCTGTTTGATTAGCGTTTATATTAATTTTACCACTTCTATGACATGAATTTTGAAAATCTAACACACATTTTTGTAAACATTATGTTATTTTTCATCTAATAATATCAACTTAATTTTTGTCAAAAAAATATTAGTGGAAGTGATTAAAATTAATTACAATGATTAATGTAAAATTAAGCTTAATGAGGGAATAAAACTTGATCTTATGGACAAGAATGACATGGAAACATTTCAAAAAAAATTCCAATAATTATACCATCTTCCCCTCTGGATATATTTTTATGGGTTTTCAGAATATTATTAAATGGAGGTACCCTATATAAAATGTTATGTCAGTAAAATGAAAAAAAGGGAACACTCATTAACATTATCATTTATGAAACATTGGGATGTGTAAAAACATAATAATTTTGGTTGTACATATTATTTTGAAATGATAAATGGGTTAATTTTTTCATAAAAATTTGTCTTTACTTTTTAGATAAGATTTAGTTACTTAAAATTCTAAAGAAATTCCAATGTAATGATTATTTAGTTAATAATTATCTAAAACAAATTATACTGTAAATATTAAAATTAAAGTGAATTTATTGAATTATTATATTTATTTATATTTGAATATGAATATGTCATTTTACAAAACATTAAACCTAATATATTGTAATTAAAATGTCATATTGATGTTTTAAAATTGAATATAAATAAATAATGTCGGAATAGACATTATATTTATTTTAAAATAAATAATATTTTATTAAAATATTTGAAAATCATAAAAATTATATATTATGGAAAGTGAATTGTACGTTTTAATATATATTCTATAAGTTCAATTAATAGATGAATTGATCTTTTATAATAAACATATTAACCCATAGTTTGTAAAGACTTTGCTAACACAGTTCGAGTTTAAGTAGTATTTCAGTGCATCATATGCACTTGTTCTAAAATTAATTTACAAAAAAAGATATTTCTTATCTTTAAAAATTATATATAATGTTCATAATTTAGTGACTCTATATTCTCAAAAATATCACAGTTTATTTTATTCTTAATGGTAAATTTACTTTGGTTAGAAAATCAGATGCTTTAATAAAATCCAAAATGATAAAATTGGGGAGTCCTTGATGTTAAGAAAACAAATTATTAAAATTTATATATCTTTGTTTGGATGAGATTTTTCTCAACCATTATTCTCCTTTACTCAATTTTCCCCCTTTTTGGAGGACCTTTAAGTAAGTTATACCTCCCATTAATGAATAACAGTTGGTATTTGCAAGATTGCTACTCCCCCCCACACTATAAAAATACTTCTCTCCTCCCACTTAATTACACCACTAAAACCACTTGTTGTTTTACACTAACTAACCATATATTGTCCCAACATACCTCCCCTCATCCTATATTCCTCCTTTTGGTGAAAATTAAAAGGAGTTACATAAGGTAACGTCTTCTCCCAAGATCTATTGTTTCATTTAAATTCCCTCCCCCTCCAATATCCTTATTATATGTCTATATAAAAATAAAAGTATAATCAAAATACCAGTATTTTGTTATGTAGATGGTTTTAAATACACTTACATACACCTCCATCTAATGGTAGACAGACACATTGTCTCAATATATGACAAATTATTGTCTCACAAATGGGTGATTGTTCATTTTTCCAAACCACTTACATGGTGGCCATTAGGATGAAAAAACTATTTATATGTGCTATATATTATATTTATAATGTCTGTATGATTCTTTAATTTTTATTTGGAACATCCCTTTTTTCTATCCAATTTTTGGAAATACAATAAGTTCATTTGAGAATGTGTGGACTACCACCCCCTTAAAGTGATATGACTCAATCATGCTATACATAAAATGTATAAAAATGATTTTAATAAACATATATTACATATATATCATAGATATAATATTGTAATTATAATATACATATGGATCATTTAGTTTTCAGTCTTTTAATAATACTTAGAAATGAATGTAGCGTTCATACGTATGCATGGCCTACCATTTCCATGAACAATGTACTTCATCTCTAATCTCCAAACATTATAGATTATTATAAATACATATATACTGATTATATATGATAATTAAGTCATGGTTCAAATTCTATAGATGATTATACCATGATCTAATTAATGATAACAATAATTAACAAGTTAAAACTTACTCGAGAAGATTGGGCTATTAACAACTGAAATAGTGAAATTAATTAAAGAGAGTTATTAAAAAGGTAATAAAATATTGTGATAAGTTAATATATTATATTATAAACATGATTATGGTTATGATATAAATTAGTAACATATTTTAACCCACTATAAAAGAGGATACAGACAACACACCAAAAGAATGTTTAAGGTTAGGAAATTTAGTGTCAATTTACATTCCCTTGAGAATTATTTTTATTATGAACCAATTAAATTTTAATTGCTATATATACTACCATTTGATATGTTATATCATGAATATAATTATTCTCATGATATTTTATGTATTATTTAATTAACTGTTAATTATGATTTAAATGTTTCAATGTGGTATGGGACACATTGGACTGTTTGAATATCATTTTTCCTCAAGAATGTTTTAATGTTAGCAACCATTGTTTTTACTTATCCTCATCTGAGGTATTATGATCAATATTTATTATTTAAGGATATTTGATAGGGTATATTTTTTATTTTATATATGAAGAATGATTTGGAACAGTACGACACTGGTGGGGCCTTGTTATTGACAACCCCTCGATGTATCGGTAGTCTCATGAAAAGAATCATTAGGCCAAATCAGATGGGGATTTACCCTACATGTTGTAAACTAGATTTTAAATGTTATTGACAGTAAAGGAAACATGTACCGAGGAAACATGGTGTCCAACAATTAATAATTTCCATCTTTAACATTTATTTGTTATCCATCCTTGATATTTTTCGTCAATATATCTATGGATACATTTTACCTTAGTTTCAATTATTTTTCATATGTGACATTTTTCTTTAACATATCCATGGATACATTTTATTCTAATTTTATTGATGTAGATGGTATGAGTTTTAGTTTCATACTATCCCATATTGATTTTTCCTTATCAAGTTATTAATTGGAATTTTTTTTCAGATAATCAACTTTCCATTTGAATTTATTCCTATATATTCATTATTTATTCTTCTTTACTTACCCATACTATAAATTTGAGCTACCCCTTATTCTGTTTCATTTCCTCGGGTTATGAATAATAATGCATTGAAAAAGTGTTCAAGGATGCAGTTTATTCCATTTTATTTCTTATTATGATTGTATTTTCTATTTCTAAATATATTATGGGTATCATGTATATTAACTAACTTTCTAAGACTGCGAAAATGAATAGTCCTTCAGGATTATATTACTTATAAAAATTACAATTTAATAAAATAATACCTCGGCTTCGAGCTTTCTAGGCTCAGGGCATTATAGTTGGTATCAAAGGAAGTTTAATAGATATCATATAAACTAGATTTAGAAAACATAGATTGTGGAGAACAAACATATGTTAGACATTGAGGATACGTATACATGAATATCCTTGAATTTTGGTAAGTTAGTGATTATGTGGGTATTCCTAGCAATTCATCCTTTTCTAGATACTGCAAGTGGTCGTGGTTCTGGTAGAGATGTACCTAGGAGTAATAACTTTAACAATGTCTTATAGGTTTGACTCAGGGTATCCTGGTACAAAAAAAAATGGGACTTACTACGCACCTAGTTTGACACAACAAGGGTATATGCATTGGATAGCTCACATTATCATTTCCTACGATTATGAATGACTTAAATGTAATGTTTTCTCAAAATAAACTAAATAATCTGATTCTAGGATTCAAGATGCATAAATTTATTTTATGGGCTATACCATATTTAAAGCTACAAAAATATCATAATTTTAAGAGGTAATACAGTATATTCCGTTGTTTAGAAATGGAACCAAGTATAATGAATGAGAACTTCACAAGTGCACATGATCCAAAAAAGAATCATACCCTTCGTGGACTTAATACAACATTTCAGAGGGAGATCGTCACCCAATTATTCTCATTTCATGTGGAAATAGTATCATCTATTAAAAAGATATTTAATGAATAATCCATGTACATTGGAATTGAAGTGTATCAAGAGAACAGGTTGATGGAAGAGAAAAATATGGATTAAGGGAAGGAGGGAATGAAAGATTTTCCCACATATGATAATTGTGGAAAGAAACACATTGGTAATTTTCTTTAAAAGTAATGTGAGTTTTATAAAAGGGTGGACAAAAAGGCCTCCAAGATTTTTAGTGAAAGGGTTATAGAAAGGTTTCCAATATAAAATTATTAAACTACATTGAAATGGGACACTATTCAAATGGATGTCACAAGGGCCAAAGGAATATACCCCAAATGATGATATTTCTCAAATGATCAATTTATGCAACTATTGTAGATGAAGATGAATGATTACTTTTCTTATTTAATAATTATTTCACTTGAATATTTTATCAGAAATGTATTGGTTATAAGAATTATGGAATATATGAGGATTGTACTATAGTACTTTCTCTTTAAGTATTTGAGATAATATGTCGAATGGTACCAAGAAATTGTTTTTATTTGAAAGTTAAACATTTTAGAAAACCCTTGATTGAGGGAAAGATAACCTTTAATATGATCTTAATGTTAAGATAATGATGAAGAAATTATTGATTTGGACAAGTGTAGACAACCTTAGAACTGAATAATGACTTTTCAATAATTGGACTATGCTATCATTGATAAAGTATACAAAACTTATGGATTTATGGAATATATCCCATAATATGTGTCTTACATAAGGAATAAGGAATAATTATGGTTTACAATGAGGTTTTATGGTGATTTGAGTAATTACCATATTTAAATAGGATACATGGTCATGTTATTCACTTGTTAGGAGTTTGAAAATTTAGAGCTACTTTATGTTGATTAAACGCTAATGTTAAGTTCATTTTTGGAAATTAAGTGGCTCTCCTTCAAAATTGAGTGGATCATAATATGTTTGAAAAGTTGTCCATTTATGAAATGGTTAATCATTGGATTGGATTTTAGAGGTTAATGTATTACTTCTCCATATGATGTTTCATTCTCTATAACATGAATTAGAAATAGTTCAATGCATAATAAAAGGAAAATATTATATTTATAGAGACATATATTTAATTATATTGTTACAGTGTGAATGATTTCTTTAACTATAGATAAGGGGGTTTTGGAAAAAAATTGTCCTATTATCAATATTTTTTATGATATTTATGGAATTTATTCACACCTATAAATTATGGTTTCCTAGTCCATAACTTTCATCTGACAATGTTCAAAAACACACTCTATAGAAACTTAATTGTTAGATTCTTCATTCGTATCCATGTTTCCATTTACCACATATGTTATTTTACTAAGGATCCTATTTTCATGACCATTTTACTTTCATTTATTTCTTATTAAGAATATGTCTTATTAACATTAATTATTATGTCTGTGTTTAAGAAATATTTTTTTAAAATATCAATTCCTTGATTACCTATATCATGTTTAAATTGGGAGTACATAATTTAATTAAGATGGGGAGAATGTAACACCCCATAGAATTACAATATTTTCCTTTCAGAATAAATATATATTTTTTAATTATGAATTATACATAAAGTTAAACGTAAGTTACATAGAACACTAAATTATCTAGTGTTAAACGCATGCTCTAGTTTTTTCACCTTTTAATGGTGCACCTATTTTAAAACTAAATTTTGGAAAATTTATTAATTTTATTTTAAAAATAATCAACATGTGTTAATTTATATATTTTATATTATCTTAGGGTTTATTTTTATTATTTTTCTAGGAAACATTATTTGTTGATGAATAGTAAAAAAATTACTACAATTAGTTAAAAATAACCATTTTCTTTAAATAATTATAAGAGTTAAATTCAAATTTAAATGTGATTTAGAGTCAAATTATATCAATTATACATCTATTTATAAAATTATTTTCATTTGAATTAATTTCAATTTTAACATGAATATAAAAAACTTAACAAGTTTTTTTAACATTCTCTACTTTAAAAAGCCGTTATTTTTCCCCATCTATACGATTAGCGTTAATATTAATGTTCCCACTTCAGTGATTTGATGTTTGAAAAATCCTAAATACATTGTTGTAATAAGTATGATATAAGAGTTCTAATAATATCAAATTATTTGTTTACAAAAAAATATTAGTGGAAGAAATTAAAATTATTTACGATGGAAAAGGTAAAATTAAGTTTAATGAGGGACTAATCCATAATCTTGAGGACCAAAATGACTTGAAAACGTGACCAAAAGACATTTAATTCAAATTATATGACCATATCACCTATTTTATTGAATTTTATAGGTTATTATAATATTAATAAATAAAATTTCTCTATATTAAATATAAAGTAAATAAAAAGAAAAAAGGGGAACATTCAATACCTTTAACATTTATGAAATTTTGAGATATTTAAAAAAAATTTCAATTATACATATTATTTTTTAAATATAAATGGGTTAATGTTATCATAATTATTTATTATTAATTCTTTGAGATGATTATGTTTCTTAAAATTCTTTTGAAAGTCCAACAAAATGATTATTTCATTAATAATTAATTAAAATAAATGAAATTATAAATATTAAAATTGAAGTGAATTAATTGAATTATTGTCTATATTTTTTTGATAAGTATTTTATGTTACACATCTATAAACATAATATTTTTTAATTAAAATATTTGATTGATATTTTAAAATTTAAATTAAATAAATAATGTCAAAATTGACATTATTGTTATTTTACAATAATTAATATTTTATTAAATGGTTTGAAATTAATGAAAATTATATATTCTTACAAGTGATTTTTAAGTGTTAATATATTTTACATATGGTCTATTAATTGATCAATTTATATTAAAAAATTAGCATATTGTTCTATTGATTGTAATGATGTATTTAACATAGTCAGGGTTTATACGGTATTTAAGCGCATCACATGGAATTAATTTAAAATGTATTTCCCAAAAAAAATATTTTAATTTTATAAATTTTATATCATATTAATAATTTTTTGGATTTATTTAATCTAATAAATATAACATTATTTTACTCTTAAAGATAAAATTACTTTATTTAGAAAACTAGATGCTTTATTAAAAACCAAAATGATAAAATTGGGGAATCTTAGAATTTAAGATCAAAATTATTATAATGCACATATTTTTGTGTGGATGATATTTTTATCGATAATGGTTATACATTAATACATTATTTTCCATTTTTTATGCAATTTATTTAATTTATTCTTCCCATTAAGGAATACTTTTTGGCATTTACAAAAGTGTCACTCCCCCTCCACAATAAAAATCCTCTTATCCTCCCACTTTATTACACCTATCAATCCACATAGGATAAGAAAATACCTTCAAAATAGTCTCTTAAAATCCCTCCAATACTCCTAGAATCCCCCTCTGGGATGAAATCAATATTAATAATCCCTTTGGTGCAAACTAAAAAGAGTTACTAGATTAAGAGGTAACGTATTCTCTCAAGATCTCTAGTTTCATTTCCATTCTACACCCCATAAAATATCCTTATTAAATTTTTATATATAAAAACCATTATACTATATATTATATGATTTATTATGTAAACTATTTTACCTACACTTACTCAACCCTCAATCTAATGGTTAACATACATATTGTTTCTCTGTTTCGTGAACTACTGCCTCACAAAATGATGATTGCCCATTTTTACCTTAGCCCCTATAATAGTGGCCATTATGATGAAAACTATGATGATATATTCTATATATGATATTAATATTGTATTTATGAATATTTTTATTTTTTATAACATAACTTTATCCTTTCCATCTTGTATAAATTCGATAATTTCATTTGAGGAAGTGTGGATGGCCTCCCCCTCAAAGCGACATGACTCATTCATGCCATACATTGAACTTATAAAGGATGGTTTTAATAAAACTATATAAACTATATAATATATATGATATTGGAATTATAATATACATATTTATTTTTTAGTTTAAATTCTTTTAATACAGCCATGAATTGAATGTAGTGTTCCAACATACGTACGACCAATCGTCTCCATGAACATGGAACTTCATTTATAATATCAAAATGTTATAGATTATTATATATACATATATACTGATTATATATGATAATTAATTCATGGTTTAAATAATGGAGATAATTATACCATGATCAAGTTAATGATAACAACAAGTACCAACTTAAAACTTACTCGAGAAAACTGGGCAATTAACACCCAAAATAGTGAAATTAATGAAAGAGTGTTAATAAAAGTGTAATAAAATATTGTGAGAAGTTAATATGATATATTATAAATATGAGTATGGTCCTAATATAATTTATTAACATATTTTAATCCATTTTACATTATTATAAATACCACACATGAAAAGGAATGTTAATGTAGGGGTATTTCGTCTCAATTTACTTATTTTTTTTATGCACCAATTAACTTTCATTTTTTGTATATATTTCTATTTGACATGTTATATCATTAATATAATTATTCTTATGATATTTTATGTGTCATTTAATTCATTGAGAATTATCATTTAATTGTTTCAATGTTGTATGGGACACATTGAATTGTTCAAATATTATTTTTCCTTAGGATAGATTTAATGTCAACCACCCTTGTTGTTACTTGTCCTCCTCTAAGGTATTAATGATAAATAAATATTTTTTCATGATATTTGATAAGTTAAATTATTTATTTGATATATGAGGAATTATTTGTACTTATATAACATGGGTGGGGCCTGGTTATTGATAGCCCCTCGATGCATCGATAGTCTCATGAAAAGATCACATGTCCAAATCAGATGGGTTTTTACCATACATATTGTAAACTGTCTTATGAAAGGTCTTGATGGTAAAGTTACAATGTACCTAGGAAACATGGCATCCAATAGTTAATCACCCCCATAATTGAGTTTTAGTTATTATTCATCCATGATATTTTGCTTCGATATATCTATGAATACATTTTATTCTCAATTTATTGATTTAGATGGCATGAGTTTCAGTTTTTTACATTGCCATATTGATTTTTCATTATCTGGTTATTGAATAGAATTATTTCAGTTAATAACATTTCCATGCTAATTTATTCATATATATTGATTATTGGTTCTTATTTACCTACCCTTTCCGAGAATTTTAGATCACCCTTATTATGTTTCCTTTCCCCAGATTATAAAGAAGAAATAATTAAATAATGGTTCAAGGATGCAGTTTATTCCATTTTATTATGTATCATTTTTATATTTTTGATTTCCCAATGTATTGTGAATATCCAGTATGTCAACTTTCCTTCCAAGACTGCTAAATTGAATGGTCCTTCGGGATTTTATTCCTTATAACAATGATAATGTAATAAAATAATTCACTAACTCTAGGCTTCTAGGGTTGAGAAGTTATATTGAAGGGGATTATGTTTTATTTCCCAGTACTAGAGTGGAAATAGTAATTTTTTGCATGTATTTCATTTTTATATAGACAAATTATACTATTTATAATAATGCAATTTGGGTTATTGTAGATTTATTAACTAAATCTAGGCATTTCATTTCCATTAGAGACACTCTATCATTGGATCAAATTAATAACTTGTTTCTCAAGGATATAGTTCAGTTACATGGTTTTCCGTTATCTATCATATATAACTATGATCCATGGTCTAGATTAAATTTTTTGAAAGGGATTCATAAGCCATTAGGGACGGAATTAAATGTCAGTACATCATTTTATCCTCAATCTGATGGATAGTCCAAATGAATTATTCAATCCTTAAAAGACATGATTCGTGATTTTTCATTGGATTTCTAAGAAATTTGGGAACAACATTTTTCTTTAGTTGAGTTTTCTTGTAATAACTGTTTTCATTCCATTATACAGATGGAACCACATAACACTTTATATTGAAATTGATGTCAGGCTTCTTCATTTTGAGATGATGTAGGATAAAGGAACATGATGAAACCGGATTTGGTGTAGAAAAGTGTTTACAAGTTTATGTTAATTCAACAATATATAGGGATAAGTTAGAGTATATAGAATTGTTATGTGGATAACTATGTGAGAAATTTTTTTTAGACATAGGTTATCATTTTTTTATTAATGAATCTCAATGGAAATGTTTTATGTGTTTTAGTAAAATGGGTAAGCTATATCCATGGTTCATTATACCATATGAATTCCAAGAAAAAGTTGGATCAGATTCCTATAGAGTGTATATTATTCTATTTTTATCCTATGTACACAATGTTTTACAAGTTTCTATTTTAATAAAGAATATACTAGACTCAACTCGTGTTTTGATCCCTGAAGTTGTTCAGTTAGAAGATAACCACTATAATGATGAATACCCAATTTAGATTCTTGAACATATAGATAATGTGTTGTTGAATAAGTCAATTCACCAAGTTATGGTTTTTTACAAAACATATATGGTTGAAGAAGAAACATGGGAGTCTTAAAGTTCTATGAGGGAAATGATTCCTCACTTCTTTAATTATTTGATATAATTATGGGGATGGAATTTCCAAAAGGGGGAAGAATGTAACAAATAAGGTAATGGTAGAATAAATCATTTTCATTTATTATAAATATTCATTAGTTAGATATTATATAGTCATATTCTTTATAAAAATATTAATTAATATGTAATTCAAAAATGAAATAATTGTATTTATTTCCTTTTTATATAATATAATTTAAAATTTAAAATTTAAAATTATTGAAATTTAATTAAATAAAATGAAATTAAATATATAATTAATAATGTTAAAATCATCATATTCTGAAAATTTTATAATATTTTAAATGATGGATTTACTAGTGAATAGTGAAAAAATATGATTTTGATACTAAAAATTGTATTTCTTTTCATGTATTTTAAATGTAATAATATATTTTAATGAGTTTTAAAATGTAATTAGTAACATGTTTTTTCAAATATTACATTTAACATTTTTTGAAAATTAATTTAATGCTTGCATTTAGTATAAAAACTTTTTTACATTAAGAGGGAATATTTCTTGAAAGTAAAATTGTTTTCATCATGTTTTTCTTGTTTAATTTCAAATTAATTTCTTTAAATTTTTTGGTATTAATTTGTATAAATTTCTTCCATAATTACAATCACTAGTTCTAAATTCTATAAATACTCTTCTTTTATTTTTTATCAATATAATGAGTAACCATAGTAATATTTTTTACCATAGAAAACGGTAAATCAGGTAATTAATGTTAAAATAAAATTTTAAGGATTATCATATGACCCTAACACTTGAATATTATATATTAAATGATCCCCATTCTTTAATAATCATCCAATATTTAGTTATATGTCTTTATTATTCCATATGTAAGTGCTTATAACCTTTATAAACTTTTATTAAATGAATGGTCAACATGTCACACTCATTTTTTAATAAATATAATATTTTTAACATAGGTTCAATTAGAGGATATGTCCAGTTATATATATTTTTCAAATATAAATTATTTATTTTCATCATGGTAATTTATTTTTAATTTTTAGTAATGAAATTATTCCCTTGAATATTTACACAATACAGACATAGTAATTAATCAATTTATAGAATAATTAAATAAATTATATTAAAAATAATTAAATAAATATAATTTGAGATATTTAATGTGAATAATTAATTATATATATGACCCTAACATGATATGAGAGTATAAAAATATCGGGTTCTAATTTTTCTTATTATCTTGATTTTATTAAATTCAATTTAATGAATAGTTCCAAAAATTGACATTAATGCTATATTATTGTAAATATTAATTTATAAAATGATATAAAATTCATAAAAATACTATAACAATATAAGGGATTAATATATGGTTGATAATAACTATTGTGGTCTATTTCTGGTATTTGTTCTATTATTGTATCTATATTAACTATCAAAGAGTAAATACCTCTATTGTCATAGTTCGTGTGAAAGGGGTTAACTAGAGGATAAACAAATAATAAGGGTAATAATGTTGGAAAAAAGTCTAATTTTTTATTGGTGAATTTATATATTTAATCATATTATAGTAGAAATAAATGAAAATGGATCCATTTAGAATTGAAAATTAATTAATATTAATTTAATATTTTGATAAATTATAAGAGTTCATCACCTCTCACTTATAAAATGAAATCTATTATACCCTCCACTTCACATGTCAACCCACATTTTTTTTATCCAGTACCTTCTCAAATAAATTCCTTGAATCCATTCACTTGTTAAATTGCAATTATTTTAGGCATAGTACTTACTTTATAGGGCTTAAGGTGTTAGTCAAAATAGACATTCCCAAGAAAATGTATAGTTTTTAATCAGTTGTTTTAGTTTTATTTATTATTCCATTTTATTAATATTTTCATTAAATATGATAATATACTAAAACTAGTATATTTCACATATCTATTCCTTTTATGTTAATTTCATAACCTATATTTGTCTTCTGTTCCATCTAATGGGAAACCAAACCATTGTTTGTGTGCACGGTGGACTACCACCACTTGAACAAATGTAATTCATTTTCCATAACCATATCTTATGGATGGATTATAATAATTGAATTAATGTTTATACATGATATTAATTAAATATTTATCATTGTGATAATATTATATATCATTTACCTTCAAAAATTTGTTTTCACTGGAATATGATAACATTATTCAGGCGTATATGTGGACTATCACATATACTAAGCAATGTGGTTGGTTTTTCATCCCTACATCACATGGTTGATACATATAAAGGTATATTTAAATGTGTAATATGATATTTATTATATTATTATCATTACTTAAATATAAAATAATACATTATTTTTTCCATAATGATCGTTGTGAATTGGAAATGTTACTCAAGCATAAGTATGGCCTACAATCTCCATGATTGTAACATAGTTCATTTTTCAAATCCATTTTTAATGGTATTATTTAAAATTATATTAAACTTATAATAATAATTATCATCTTGTGATTATTATTTCTGATATGGTGGAATAACGACATCATTGACCATAGTAAACCTACTGATGTCATTTCTATCATATGTACTGAATATCCCCAAAATAACCTGCATGAATTTAATTAAATGTGAAATTTTATATGACATGGTATAAATTAAAAAGTGGAATAAGTAAATTTAAAAAGTTTTCTAAAAATTTATAAAATTACCTTATTTACTTTATTTATGATGATAATAAACATTTGGGATGATTCAGGCTCAAGGTAACAGACTTTTGTTTAAAAATAAATTTTTATTGTTTCAATTTGAAACTCTATATTTCTTCAATATCCATATTTGAAAAATTATTTCAGAGAATTATTTATATATATATAAGTTAATTATAATGGATGAAATATTTTTATTTTAAATTACATCAATTTTTATCAAAACAAATCCTTTCTATAATGTTTTAACATCTTATCAAAGAAAGAAAAAAAAAGTTCTATTTTAAATTATATGAAATTAAGGATCATTACCACCATCGTAACCATTATTTTAACATTTGATTCCTATATTATAATTAATGTTTTATTTAAATAAAATATTTCATTTCCTTTTTCTAGGTATTTAGAATTGAAAAATTATTTCTTAGAAGAAAGGGTATTTTGATATCTAAAACATTTTTAACACAAGCTTAAAATAGTTTATCATGGTTTTTATTTATGATATGGTCATTGTAATTTGTTTATGCATGTTTGATCCACATTATAGTTCACATGTGATCCACATATATCTTATTTTATTGGTAAAACTAAATTTCACTCCAATACATTGATTAATTATTATATTCTTTGGATAATTATATTGGATATCACCAGAATAGTTATTCCAATTTGTAAGTGTTTTTAAGGGTTTTAAGGTGATGTTATACCAAGGAACATATATAGATTTTATATGATTTCTAATTAGTTTACTTGTATGTTATTTAATTTAAAAATTTAATGCAATGATTTTTTAAGGAAAATGATAGTCTTTGGGATAAAAATAAATTTTTAAGAAAACATTTTTCATTGTTTTTCATGATTTTTATTTGAAGAAATGTCTCCTATTTATGTCACTAACTATTTTTTTTCTGTTAATCCAACATTATAATGAGTTTTCACAAGTTATAAGGATGAATAATGGGAAATGAAAAATCAGGCTGAATTTTGTAAAGAATTTTAATGATTATAAGACATCTTTTATTTTAGAAGTTTTATATTGTAGGAAAGTATATATTGGTTAAAAGTGTCCAATTTTGATACATATATAGATTTTTTATTTAAGGGTTATGACCTAACCCTCTAAATATTTAAACCTAAAATATCTCTAGGAATATATGTATGTGAAATATGGTTTACAGTTTGTAGAATATGTAATATTTAAGGTGGGGTCGTTACATGATTTATAAGACTTTAAATTATATTGGAAGAATTATAGGCTAAATTAAAATTTTGAAAGAAAAATTGAAAGGGAGATAGGGAATGGGGGTTAGATATAATCATATTCATGAATTGTTATAATTTTAGTCGTTAACTGATGGGAAGAAATTAATGTTTTTTTCTAATTCCTTTTAGAGTATTCTTTTTAGAGAACCCCCACCTATGGAGCATGAAGGGGTGGATGAGCATGCATTGACATCAAGACCTATAGTTAGTCATTATGATTTATAGGTATATTATCAATTTCACCAAGATTCTATTCAATGGGTTTCTATAAACTAACCAATAATGTATAATGTAATAAAATTCTTCCAATTATACTATTTTCTCAATTTACAGGGTGTGTTCCTGACAAAACAATGTGAGTATTAGATTTAAAATGATCTGAAAATCATGGATCAATAAAATATAATTCATTTAAAATAAATTTTTTTCTATTGTTTTATTTTTTAAATACTCTATCAGGGTCGAAAAATATTAGTTTATAGTCAGGGGAATAAAGAGGGAATATTCCTCTTGGGTCTATAAACCACTAGGTAGTTGGGGGTCCTTGAACAGGTGCCCTGTAAATACCAAATTGGCATTGTAGTTTTGATTGATCCAATGTTTAGTTGGTGGAATAGTATTGGGTACCTGATAAATATTTAGCAAAATTACCTTCATATAGTGTATTTATACTTTTATTATCCAAAATTTAACATCTATACTCACCATATCTTGAAAATTCATCTCATTTTATAGACATTATCCTCTCTTATATAGTCTCCTTTTTCTCCCCACATCTTTCTTGGATTCTACATCTATCATTGATTATAAAAACTAAATTTGGCCACATGAGTTTACCTTTTCATAGGTAAGGCTATGAATTATCTCTAAATCTTTCATTTTATATATTTTCATTACTTTGAGTAAAATCTTTTCTTCATAAATGTGAGGTATTTTTTGGGTTATTTTTTTCTTCAATACTATTTTAATTTTCTTTTGGAGTTGTAGGTTATATTTTATAATACTATGTAATCACATTGGTTTATTTCACTAATTTCATCTTTCATGTCAGGATTATTCTATCTAGAAATATCATTTTTTATGATTTTTATAAAGGTAATGTGTTTATTTGATCTTAATACTTTTAGTACAAATATTTTCATTACAATTTATTTCATAGTAAAATCTCTTTTTCCCTCGTATTCAGTGAGGGTTAGGTTTTCAATGTTATAGGGTTGATTGAATAAAATTTAAATAAATGTATTTAATTTGAATAATATTTTCAAAAGATGGTTTTATGAATAAAATTGATATAGTTTTGGATTTTTTGGTTGTATTTATATGTTATCATTTTGTCTTTGAAAATATTCCCTTAATTCATTATCCGGTAAAAGATAAATCAATTATTTTAATTGATTCGAGTGGAAGACTCAAATACTAAACAATCCTATCATAATAATCAATTACATCATTCATGAGAATATGGTTTTGTTCTTTACCCATTTGTTTTAGTATTATTTTAAATTTTATAGAAAAAATGATTATTTGGTATCTAATATTGGTAAAATATGAGTCAAATGGATTTGTAATACTTCTATAAGAAAAGTGATTTCAAACACCTATCATCAATGGATAGGATTATGGAAGGGGATGGGTTCATAGCACCTTATATATATTATACCCATTTATTTAAACATAAATATGATGGATAGCATGGTTAACTATTTCTATTATCAATGATTCCATTTTTCCCAGATGGTATAATAGGTTCACCCTAAATTTAGATATAATTTTTCTCAGATCTTAGTTATTCATGAAGATTGTTTGAATATTATGTACCCTCCAAGTATATCAAGTAAATTTTTTGTTTATAAATACTATGAATTAAAGTATGTTATGTATTTTTCTACATTTTATATCTATTCATATGGATTTGTTTCATTGTTTCGTTAAACTTGCGTTTATAATTGGTTTTTAGGGTAGGTAGTGACTTCCTATAGGGCATATCATACAAACACCATGTACAGTCACCTATTGAGATGTGTGTAGACCCTTGTGAACATAAACTAGGAATTAAAAATTTTCATGATCATAGATTTTAGTTTCATTGAGGAGTGAGATATCTTATTTTATTAATTCTTAACACACAGTGAGTCATTATTTTGATTTTCTGGTGGTTTTCCATGACACTTCATCTAATATTTTTCACATTAAGATCTTCATTTTTGGGAATCTATTCTTATTTTTTTTTCTAATTTATGTACAATATTGGTTTATTCAAATTTACCCTTGTTTTTATATAGTATATGTTTTATTGAACCTTTATGATATATTCCTTGTATGACCAAAAAATATCTAATAATATATGAGGTTCCTTTATTTCAATTTGGAGGTGTATCTTAGGTGTTTTAATGACTCTCTATACTTTTATTTAGTTAATTTGGATACGGGAATTACAAAATGGTATTGGGACATATGTCAAGGCCTCTGAGGTATGAGCATTGTGAGTATCTTGGAGATAAAACCACTATGACCCAATATTAACCCATAAATATGTCTCTCTGGCATGATTATATTGGAATCCTGTATTAGTAGGGGTATTCCAAGATCTTCTCCTTTTCCTTTTTTAGAATTAATTCTCAATAATCACACACAATATTAGTAATTAGTAGGTAGAAACATGTTTGGTAGAATTTAAGTATTTCTAGTTTTGTATCTTTGTCTATTATGTTATTTTTTAATCGATTAATAACTCAAATTAACTAAAACATTAATAATAAATAATTTTTTGTCATTTTTTTATTATTGTTTACAATTAGGATAATATGGGGTTAAAATTTATTCGTTTGATTGATAGTTTATTGAAACATTGAAAATATTTGTATACATTTGTTTGATAACCACGTAATGTCTTCACGTGTTATAAGAATAATATTTGTGCATGTATAATTGTTTTAAAATTATTTATGATGTGTTAATAATAATAATTCATTGAAAAATAGAGTTAAGGGTGATGGTACTATGGTTTAACCTAATATGATTTATAATGTTATTTAATATATGGTTGTCCATTTTATGGAAAAATAAATTTTATATAGGTCTCTACTTTATTTTAGATAATATAACCTCATGGAACAACTATTACCAAGTAGGATCGAGTGTGGGATAATGAACCACCAAAATGACATATAAATTATCCACATAACCTTGATGGGATATCACAATTGATGCAAGTTGCAAGCTACACATCTCCATGAAAGTATCCTACCACTTCTTAGGTTATGATATATTTCCATCTCTTTCGTCTTATTACCTTCTAAGGAGGTGTATCTTATAATGAGGCAAGGGAATGAGTCAATCAACACCATTAGATATTCGAGAGTATCAACACACCCAAGAAAAACCGGGCTAATCTACTAACTTTCTTTAGTATAAGAAAAAATCACCTATGGGGTGATGTCATGTTTTAAGTTAATAAATACTACTACATAATTTGTAAGAACATCTAGGTTTTATTTATCAAGCATTTTCCCCCATAATATTCTATACATTAATGAAAATGTGTTTATAAGCTTCCGTCAGAGCTCAAGGATGGTTATAAATTATACTATCATGTTTACAGATATCCTTCACCATACTCAATATCTTAGTGTAGATTAGGATTCTAAATAAATGATAATTGATACAGACTTAAAAAAGAAACTATGGAATTTGGTTATGCATTTCATCATTATTATAATTTTAAATGATTAAAATGTTGGTTTTTTTCCAAGACCCGATTCAAGGGAGGTTTATAAGTGAGTGTGTCATTAAATAGAAAACTTATGGGTCACAGTTCCTCTAATAGTCAAAATTTTTGATGGGTGGTGATAACCAGGGGAGGATATCACAAGGGGTTTCATGGAAGTGTCATACCCTCATATCTATGTTGTGGAAGACCTTATACACATTTTTAAGTGTTTGGGTTCATTAGAAATATCAATAAATATTGCAACTATGAAGCAATTTAATCCCATTTACATAGTTTCTATGGTCATCACTCTTGTTCTTCTACGAATATTCATCATAGAATTCTAATTAGTGACCTCAATCAACATAGGTGTCTCAGGCCCTATCAAAATCTTTTTCTACTAGAGATATTCAACCATGTTTGGACAGTTCATATTAAGGAGGCTGTAATAGTATACATGGCCAGGTATCTGAAGACCCATCTATAGTTTACATGTTTATAACTTTGGGATAGTATGAGGATATTTGTAAGATATATACAGTAGACCAACCCATTGTTGACGTTTCAACAAGGCTATTTACAATTTGATTTATTATTCCAATATTTTCAATGTTATTATATACTTTATTTGATAGGATTACATCACACTATCTTATTTATATTATGCTATTGTCACTTCTAGGAATTATATTTAATTATCTACTTTTAATTATGTGCCTTGATACTCTTCCAGGGAAATGAATCGAGCAGACCAGGATGTGTCCTCCATGTTCGTTGACTTTTCATTCTTATATAAAATTTTGGGATCTTATAGATCAAAATAAATAGTTATTTGAAATCAATCAGATAATGTATTGGACAAATCAATTTCAAGAATATATATATATATATATATTGCTATGATATATGGGTACCAATCATGTCTCTTGTCGGTACATGGTGATTGCTCTATAGAAAGTGGGGGATTCAAGCTGGTCTAGTAGATAATGACTAGTGGAAGGTCTGGGATATCACCATTAAGATATATATTGTTCTTAAAAGTGTATTAGAGATTAATGGATGTCTATTTTTACCTCAATTGGTGGATATCTACCCAAAATGGTGTCACACCCAAACTATGGTAGCACCACTACAAGGTAAAGTTTTTTTAATATTTTTTTTTTAAAATATTTATTTAAGTATTTCTAGATTAATAAAAATTGAAATTAATGTGGAAAGGTGGAAGTGGCCCGTATACCAATCCTTTTAATTGAAAGGTGGAATAGTGATTGTGGTCTTTTCCTCTCATTGGACAACATCGATGACATTGAAAAGGCGACATGGGAGATATAGAATTTATCCTATAGTAAACTGAAAGGTAGCTTCAATGATGCATCCATTCAACTAAATAATAAATAAATTAGGAAGATCCCTTGATACATATGCCTAAATTGCCTATAAAAGGGAACAACCACCCCTCCATACTCCAAATTTATTTCATGTCTCCATGTTTCACTCTTATCCACTCTCTACAATTAGCTCGATGTTTCTTATTTTGTGTATTGTGGTTTCGGTGGCCAAAATGGTGTGCCAAACATTGTGAATAACAATTTAGAGGTTTTTACTAGTTTATTTTAATGTTATTTATTTATTAAAATTATTTGTTTTTATTTAGTTTTAAATATTTTATTTATTTACTAGTTTATTTTGTTAGATATATTTTAAAAATAATAGTTATTATTTGTAATAAATAAGTGTAAATTAAGTAATTAAGAACGCATTAAGAAATAATTATTACATAATGACTATATAATAATAATTAACTACTAAATATCATAAGATTAATTAATGAATACCATATTTTTTACTAAGGAGTTTGGAATAATTAATTAAGGACTATGTTGTGTATAATTAATGATTAGCTAATGAAAAAATCATGACTAACTAATGATTAATGATTGATTAAATAATGATTAACTAATGATTAAAGATTAATTAAATAATTATTAAATATTTATTAACTAATGATAAAATAATGATTGAATAGAAATTAAAGATTCAATAACTAATAGATAAAGATTGATTAACTGAAAATTATGGAATGATTACCAAATGATTAAATATTGATTAGCTACTGATTAATGGATTATTAAATGATGATTGAATAATGATTAACTAATGATTAAGTAATAAGTAACAAATGATTTTGTAATTATTGAATAATTAATAATTAAATATTGACTATTGATTGAATAATGATTCACTAATGATTAAAAATGATCATCTAATAATTAATGAATGATTCAGTAAGGATTATGAAATTATTAATGATTGATTAACTGATGTTTAGAGAATAATTATGTAATTATTATCTAATAATTAATGATTGGTTAACCAATTATTTAAGATTTATTAAATAATTATTAAAAATTGATTAACTAATGATCTTGGAATGGTTGACTAATGATTAAAGAATGAATAAATAACTAATTACTCATGATAAAATAAAAATTTAGTAATTCTTAACAAATGAAAAAATATTGATTAAATAATGATAAAATAATGATTAACTAATTATTATAGAAAATAATGAATAAATAATGATCAACTAATTATTAAAGAATTATTATCTAATTATAAATAATGATGAACTAATTATTAAAAAAGGATTATGGAATGATTTACTAGAGATTAATGAATGAATACATAATTCTTAATGAATGATTATATAATGATTAACTATTTATTAAAGAATGATTAATGAATGAATTACTTATGATTAAATATTGACTAACTAATGAATAAAAATTTATTAACTAATGATTAAAGAATGCTTATCTACTGATTAAATAATGATTAAATAATTATTAAATAATGATTATATAATGATTGACAAATGATTAACTAATTATTAAAGAATACCTGAATAATTATTAAAAAATATTTAACTAATGAGTAATGATTTATTTAATAACAAATAACTAAGGATTAAGTATGTATTCAAAAAAATTAACTATTGATTAAATAATGATAAAAATGATTATCTAATGATTAAAGAATGATTAACTAATGATTGAATAACACTTAACTACTGATTAAGTAAATATTAAATAATTTTTATCCAATTATTAAAGAATTATTAAGGAAAAAGTAATGCAAGATTACATAATACATAACTAATGAATAACTAATAATTTACTAATGAATAAAATTTTATTAAATAATTAGTAAAGATTTATTCACTATTAATTACTTAATAATTAACTAATAATTAACAAATAATTAGAAATAAAGTAATTGTTTGATATCTATTCATGAAGTAATGATTATATATTAATTTATTAATAATTAAGGAATAATTAATATAAAATTAATTATTGATTAAAGAATGATTAACTAATGATTTATTAATTTTAGATGTTTATTAACTTTAGATTATCATAGAATTAACATCGGATGAAATATGTATAATTTTATGAATAGTTTCATAACTACACACATGATTTATTACTCTCATGATTTAGATTACTCATACATTATTTCATTCCTAGTTCGTTTCTCTCTATTTATATATTTTATATGAATCATGTTCCCTTTATAAACAACTTAGCACACCTTTAGAAGAATTTAAAAATTTAATAAGGAACAATAGTTTCATTTTTAGGATACATGAAGTTGTTATAAATTATTGGTTTTATAAATTTTATGTGGTTATCTAAGAAATAAAATCCATGTCCAGATTCTATAAGTGGATGTGGCTTTTTCACAGTTGTACCTAGGGGTAAAACCCAAAAACATTGTAGTCAGCTAGACTCAATTGGAAACTGATACCTGACAATTTTCCTTGTTTCACACCTTGTTTGATACTCCTAGTGGATATTATTTAAATGATTTATATTTTCTATACTGAATATTATTTATGAAGATTTAAAATTTTACTACAAAACATTAGTTTCATCTTTCAGGATATAAGAAGAAGTACTAAAATAACAATATCATAAAGATTATATGGTGAAACCTCATTTTAAATATTATTTACACTTCTTAATCTTGATCAAAAAACATTTTTGACATAGTGAATCATGATTTCATGTTTCTAATATTATATGGAGCTTATTCAAAGCAAGAAATGATCTTATTATAGAACACAACCAACAATAATGATTATGAAATATGATTGTGTAATCCTAAGAGAACTTCTAGAAACAATTTATTATTATTTAAATATGGGACCTGATTAAGAGATAATTTCATATACATTTAGACTTATTCAAACCCCATCTACACTATAGAATCATTTTTGTCCAATGGCTACTGATGAACACTGTGTACAAGTAATAAAATTAATTTTCCAATTGTCTGATGGTGCCAGGGTGGAGTTATATATTCGGGTTCATACTCTAAAACACCAATTTGGGATTGTACTAAGAAGTACATATACGAGAGTGGTTATAGAAGGTATATTCCATAAAATTGAGGGCATTATCTATAATTTTGAATATGATAACCTTGTTGATCTCATATATATAAATGTAAATCTGATGATTGGGGAGGAATTTTCTAATTATATAACTGACAATGTAAAAAATATTGAATAAGATGAAGCTATAGAAGTTGGGTAGGTAGTTTATAGAAATAAATTAATTGTATAAAATCCTCTACCCTTAATAAATCATCCAACACTCTTTCCATCTTGGTAAGAAGTAATGAAATGTGTTCCTAAATTCAACTGGAAGGTTATAAAACTTGAAACTATGTTTTAAGGAGTTTTATAGGACTGGTTTAGTTAGACAGAAAACACATTATATGATGGTATATATTTTCCATGTAATGATTTATTGACAAAATTACTAAAAACATTTCATATTGAGAGGCAGTGTATAATTAGTTCAGTAACCAAGCTATACAAAATACATCATACGGTGCGATAAATATGGTGATGATTATAGATTCTACTTGAGAGCAATTCAAGACATTTCATTTCGAGATGGGGTAATTTTGAAGATTGTGGTAGCTCATACTTGAGTTTATCCCAACCTAACACAATATTATAATTAATTATATTCTGTATTTTTGTCATCTATTATCTTTGAGATTATTAGGACCAACAAAGATGTTCTTGAATCTATTTTTCAAGAGATGATACAATAAACATTTGGTTATAATATTTCCTATAATAAGGCATTAATGGTGAAACATATGTAAATTTTGAAGGTATATGGTGATTGAGATGACTCGTATTGGGTGTTTCCATAATTGATATCCATGTTGAGATACAATAACCAAGTTGTAATATATCATGATATGAATGAAAATGTGTATCAATATATATAAATGACTTGATCCATATTTTTTTCAATTTAGTTAGTAGTTTTTGGAATTACTCCAATGTAATTCTGCATTTATTTTCTTACAATAGTTCATACAGATCAGTGGAAGGTTTCTATACGGAAAATACAAGGGTGTATTATTGATTTTGGAAACTAAAGATATAAACCATT
This sequence comes from Viscum album, assembly GCA_963277665.1. Taxonomy (NCBI): domain Eukaryota; kingdom Viridiplantae; phylum Streptophyta; class Magnoliopsida; order Santalales; family Viscaceae; genus Viscum; species Viscum album. The sequence goes on from OY728139.1 coordinate 296,743,834, forward strand.
CATCATTTCCTCTTTCATTTTAAATATTGGAGATGGAAATATACGAATCATGGAGTGGTTTTTTGGCACGTATCAGCAGCTATTTCAACCGCATTCGAGTGTATGTTGGATATCTAATCATCATTGAAAATTAAACGAGGCACTCAATGAATATTATGATATATAGAGACCCAAAAAGGAACATAATTAGTACTGAATCAGATACATTGATTGAAATGTGAAAATAACATTCCATAATGAACCTATGAAGGAGGAAATCAAGAGAATTGGTATGAAATGTATTTATTATTTTGTACTATTTTAATATAATTAAAAAATTAATTAATGTGAAATATGATCAATTCTATATAGAATATAATCCTAATAAATGATATTTTGAACAATTTTTTGATGAAATATGTAAGTCTAATCATGGATCGAATGATTATATGATGCATAATCTAAAAGAAAATTGGTCATTGGCATATGAAGGGGGAAAAGGTATAGAAAAATGACCACAAACATTGTGGAGTACATCAATGGTGTCTCAAGGTGCCTCAAAAGTAACCTATAAATGACCGAGTTCCAGAGACTTTTTATCATAGTGTGAATTAATTTGTTGATTGACAAAAATAATCCTCAGATGGGATTCAACAAGGTTTAAGGTACATAACACAATTTCAATTAGACATTAAAAAGAACACTGAAGATGATTCTGCTTATTGATTTTGCCTTTAGCATTGAGAAGATTATCAATTCGAAGTGCATGAGTATCAATACCCCAACTTAAATACCAGTGTTTGAGTCTTGGTGGTATTACTGGAAGTGAGGTAATGTTTATAAGGCATATTCTAGGCATTATATTTTCTACATGCACACACCATCATTGAATGTGCCTCTTTGAACATATCATTGGAAGCATATGCTGATCTAATGTACTAACTTGAAACCATTACTAACTATTATGATACATTATGGATGCCTATTGAGGAGTTTTTATATATACCTATGTCTAATGACCAACAGATATATATACCTAACAACAATATGTTGCATCAACAAGGGATACTGTTTCCCCTGGAATTGGGGATGACATCATTCATTTAAGGTTCAAACATTCCAAGCGATTTCTAACGGGTTTTTTCATAGAACCGGAAACATCCAATGATTCCATATCTATTGGGAACTTCTTTCCAAAGGTAGGCACTCATAAGTTATGGACCAATGAGGCTTAGGAATTTTCATTGGTCGAGAGGATGGGAGTTCGGACTCATCACACCTTTTTAGGGGAATTATTTTCTACTCCGGGACTCTCTTTATAGATTTAAGTTATGTTCTTGAATCCATATTAAATTACCAAGTATAAAATGAGCTTTCCTTTAGATCTGACAATCAATGATTATGTATGTAGAAAATTTAGAGAATCTTTTATATGTATTCGAGTTTCTTCATCGATAGAGAATCATCTTTATTTGTTAGAGATTCTTAGTCAATGGTATCCTAAAACACATAAAAGTCTCTTGGTCATTATGATGACCATACTGGTTTTAAATCCACTCAGTGGGGAACTTGATGTTTATTGTCATTCAGAAGGACATGGATTATTTCAGAGTTGGGATCATACCCGCAGATGGGCTACCTACGTATCCTTTGTTTAGAAAAGGAATCAGAACCCACGTAGTTCGAGTAAGGGAGTATGATGTTTATGTATGATTGATGGCTCAAAGGAAGATGTCATAATTACTTTTACACTCTAAGCTCACGTGAGTCATTCTCTATGTGAGAAACAAGAGCTATTGGTAAAACCAGACAATTGTGCCACGGAAGATTCAGTCATAAAAAATTATGTGGGGATTATGTATGTATGACTCCCCAAATAGAGATCTGGAATTATTTCGAAGAAGAAGTCTGGGAACAGGGTCTATAAAGGTATATGTACTTTATGGAGATTTGGATACTCTAACTTGGGGCTTAATCCGGAGGAAGATTCCTAAATTAGGAAGGGACTTATGATTGGGTTTTACTCCTGAGAAGGAATCCCATATCAAAAGTAGATTAAGACTGGTTAAGAGAAATTATGACTGGGGTTTACTCCTGAGAAGGAGGCCCAGGTTAAAGGGGTTTTAAAATTAAGGGACTTGGTGCTTACTCTTAAGGAGGATGCCCATATTTGAGACTGGGGCATATTCCTGAAAAGGAAGCCCAGATTTGAGAAATTATGGTTGCGTCTTACTTCTGAGGACGATGCCCAGATTTGGGAACTCTATGACTGGAGCTTACTCCTAAGGAGGATGCCCAAATTTAAGGGATTTGGGGCTTACTCCTATGTAGGATGTCCATGTTTGGAAATTAAGACTGGGGCTTACTCCTGAAAAGGAGGAACAAATTAAGTATTCTCTCATTTTAAAGGATATGGTCAAATGAAGGAAATCTCTGACCTTAATGACATAAAGATATGTAAATCACTAGATTTTAAAAGATGTTCCACGAAATTCCTTTCAGATAAGGAAGCCAACAAGGAAATCATGCCATAGATGGATTTGGAGAGAGTTCTGAGGCCTAATCTTGAAGAGGATATGTGGATAGGCATAGGAGGGGTAACATGGGTAGGAAAAAAAGAGGTGGCGTGCAAGTCATGGTCGCACAAGTATACTTGCGCGACACATGGGTACTTGCGCGACACATGGGTACTTGCATGATGGCCAAATATTAGGGTAATACTTGGGCGAGGCTTGGATCAAGCCTTTAGTACTACCCCTAGAGGCTTCCAGAAGAGTGGCGTGCAAGTTAAGATGAATGGGTAAAGCGGCGTGCAAGTGTGGCCATTTCCCTTAAGGGATGGCCACCTAGGAGTGAAAGTGTTGATGAGTTTCAACACATAGGCCTTACTCCCTCTCTTTAGATCTTTTGTTCTAGGTAAGAAATCACCTTAGTAGTGTTCGGAATCATTGAGAAGAGAATAGGGCACTGGGAGCTCAAATTTGAGTTTCTGGAATTTTTCCTCCCAAAATGGGGGGCCCACAGGGGGTATTTATAGGTTGGAGAAGACCCTGGGAAAATTTCAAAGAAGGCGTGCAAGTCACCTGCGCGACCAAGGGGCAGCGCGTAGGTCTACATGCACGACCTTGGTGGAACTTGCGCGACCCAAGTGCATTTGAATCCTGGTTCATGCCTTTTTCAATTTTTGATGTTTCTTCAAAGGATAAATCACTTTGGGTTCAAGGTATTTCCCTTTACATTCCTTTAGACTCTTTGACGGAAAGGAGCGTCAACAAAAGTCCCCCCTCAATGTTGGATCTGAATGAAATGAGGGCATGACTCTGAGGAAAAGGAGAAAACCAAGGAACCTTAGGTGCGCAAGTTCTGTTGAGTGTGCAAATTGCGGCGCGCAAGTGGTTGAGCCGCACAAGCGTCGGTGCGGAAGGGTGCGGCCTAGCCTATATATATGCGGCCATTTCTCGCTCAAAGCACCAAATTTCAGAATTTTGAGCTCTTGCCGTGCAAGTTTTCTTTGCTGTGCAAGTTGCTCTGTTTTCTGCTATTGCTTCACTATCGCACTGCTGTCAAGGTATTTGTATTTGCGCGTTGATACTTGCGCACCAAAAACATGCGCGACACATCCATACTTGTGCGCCAAAATTAGACTTGCGTGCCTTAATTCCTTAGCCACTTTTTCGAATTTCTTCACAAATTTTATGAAAAATCAACCCATTTTATAGTTAATTTATTCAACTTTTGTGCAGATTCAATGGCTCCCAAGAGAATCGGAATGGCTGATGAACTTTCTAGCAAGAGAATTGATGATATGATGAGCATAATTGGCCATGATTACTATACCGTCTGCGACAGCACTCTCCTAGATTTGGCCAAGTGCCTGAAAAGTATCATCTTGATTTCCCACAAAGCATCTATCTTCCTTTGTATGGCTACGGTCATCTGCGAGATGTTACCATTCCAGAGGCAATGAACTATCTCCCAATTTCTTGGTTTCATAATTATACCAATTTTGATTCACTAAATATCTCATGTGGAGGAGCATTTATAAGTTCTGGAATAGTGGAGAAGGCTCATATGATGCATTATAGCCCTTGGACGCCGGATCTAAAGCCTCACAAGCCCAAGCTGCATCCACATTGTAATCCTTCAATATTCCAAAATTCTCCGATGGATCAATCCAAAGGTAGGAAGAAGAGCTGGGACTTCTGTCCTGGAGGAGGTGTGAAGCCAACATGGATGTGGGTATACTGGTTATGACAAACCTGTGCAGAGTTTGTCAAGGATTTGAATGGATTTGTGATATATGAAGCCGTCTAGGCTGGGCAAACATATGTTTACAGGCATGGTAACTTTATACCAGTGATACTCAGCCATTGGAGCCCAGAAACCAATTATTTCCATCTGACTCATGGAGAAGTAGGCATCAGTCTATGGGATGTTCACAAGATCCCAGGGGCTCCAATTTTGGGTGATATGTATGATGAATTCATCCCTCCCAAGGCGACTTGGAATGATTTGGAGAAGACTCCAGCTTTAGCTCAGGAATTATTGAAAATCTTCCATAATCTTAAGAGTTCAAAGACCTCATTAACTCATTCTAGAATGGATATTCATCCAGAAGAGTGGATTAATATGTTTCTTGTCGAGAAGATGGAGAAGGAGCTGAAGGAGAAGGGATCGAAGGAGAAGGGATCCAAGAAAAAGAGGCCCACTCGTCCTACCACCTGCCCCAAAACAGAGAAGAGGGGTGCTCCTGGAACATTCTGGCCAACCCTAGAAGCAGGAGAATTTGAGAAGTGGGGATATGAGGTGAATCAGAGGATCCAAAGAAAGACTCGTCTGGTGGGCTTCTTGGCCTTGTGGCTCAATTTTTATCTCTTCCCAGTCAGGAACTCGAAGGGAGGAGTTAGGCTAGGGACCTTTGTTATCGCAGCTAAATTGGATGAGGCGAAAATGGTTGGTTTGGATACCCCCATTTAAGAAAGATTCACAGGAGATTACTCCATGTCTTCATGGGTAAGTCTCATTTGAGAATAGTTCGACCATTCCAAGTTTTGTGGTGATGGATCGCCACTCACTTCAGAAGGTATAATGTACAAAATGGAGTACAGATCCCTAGATGTTCTCTCAGGCCATCAGTGCAAGAATTATATGGAATTTATCTACTAGCTATAAATTATTATGACATAAAGGTGAGGATGAGCATGCATAAGGAATTTTCTTTCTTTCCTTATGGAGATCCGCCATCCGGGCGGTTTTTTGATGATGGAACAGCCAGTATGGAATTAAGGGCATACATGCTAGCCTGAAGAGATGGTGTGCTAGTCACCAGGATTGACAGAGAGATTATATGTGAGGCCTATGCTCTATATTGATTTGCATGCCAATTTAGGTGTTTACAACAGACTGTTGTATCTCCCCCTGTGCATGTCAGGTTAGAGCAACATCTGATGGTTTCCCGGCAACTATGGTTTCTAACATCTAGGGAGAAGACTGGGGAAATGTTTGATCTACCAGTCGATAAAGCGGAAAATAACTTGAACACAAGGTATGCCGAGAACTGGATAACATCATACCCTAGAGGGGTGCTGAATCACCCGGTTTATCAGGTGGGGAAAAAGAAGAGAACTGTAGAGAAAGAAACCCTTCCTCAGGAAGGTGATGCTTCCCCACCTGAAGCTGATTCGCCGGATTCCTCATCTAGGACTGACTCATCGAATTCCCAAGATGGGGATGATGAGGCACAACAAATGGCTAAGCGGCCTCATGCCTAATATAATCTTCCAGTCAGAATCAAAAGACCTAATCCATCAACTACTGGTAGGTTACTTCATTGTGGAAATTTAATCACTATTACTTTATAGAGCAACAAATCTTATTTTATTATTCTCTATCATTAGTTGTAGGAGTTGGGAAGAAACTGATGTCCAAGATTGTAGGACCTTACTTGAAGCCTTCTGTTACACATACTGAATATCTATGACCAGAGGTTGTCCAGACATGGCAGAGTTTATATTGTGGTGCTAAAACTTCTTGGCTAGATTTGTGCGAGGGGATACACCTCCCTGGAATAGGGAATATTGTGGATTCTAAATATATTCATTACAAGGATAACCACGATTAAGTGCGGGATTATATCAGAGAGCTGGAAATGTTCATATATTCCACTGACTATTCCATTCCTGTCACCAAGCGGGTGAAGGAAATGATAGATCGTGGCACTACTGAGGGGACTGATGATTCCAGAGATGAGGAGTGGCACGATTACGTGGCTCCTAAAGAGGTAAGTTTTCTTTACTTATTTTATTTGCAACTTGATTTAAGTTAAAGCATTGTTACTCAATGAAATTATTTTCTTCATACTACAACTTTAAAATAATGGAACTAATGAGGTTCCTTCGCCACAATATAGCCCCGGTGGTACTGCCATCGGGGCTGATGCTGAATCTCCTCGCGAATCGGGTGAGATATCTCTAGGCCAGTAGGCTATGGATGTGGGGTTGAACATGGCCTTCCATTCTCCAATTGAAGTTCCTATAAGGGAGACTACCAGCACTCCCAAAAAGGCAAAGAAGCAGAAGCAAAGATGAAGGAAGTCCATAGCTAAATACTTCATTATTAGTGGTAAGTCCTTCGGATAATCATGAGTCTTAACCCATGAAAAGGTTGCTCACACTTCATTGTATTGAAGGGTATTCTTCAATTTCCCCTCTAAGGGAGAGTACTGAACCTCCTTTGAGGACCATGGAGGGTACTAGTGAACAATCACAAGTTCATGCCGACTTGGCTACTCCAAGAGAAGAGCCATTGTCTGTTCCCAGTATCCCTCCTGCTGCTGTTTCAAGAAGCGAAGAACTTTCTTCTGGTAAGTTAACAGTGTTTCATAAAAGGTTTAATGAAACATCGACTGAATTCCATTCTGTGATACTTTAGGTTCAACCCCTACATTAGAGAATTTGGTGGCTATTGCAACTGACTCCTCCACTTTATCTGAAGATGATGTCCAGGGTCAAGGACCGCATGATGAAGGTCACCAAGAAGACATACCAAATGCTCCCACTGGTGAGATTAACCAGGATTCTTAGATTACATTGGATGAAATGATGGGACTTGGTGCATCTTTTGAAGATATTTTAGATCATGTTAAATTACCATGTAATTTAGAAGATTATGTACATGAGTGTTATCCTTCATCCTATAAAAACAACTTCTTATTACATGTCTAATCATGATTGGTTGAAATGTGCAATTCTATCTGAGCAAGTTTCTGAACTACCAACGCCTAAAGAGGGTACAAAAAACCCTACTATTGTAGAGACATTATCCCAGGTGGAGCTAAAACTCGTAGAGCTTCCTCAAACTCACCCTCAAAATCCTATTGAATCTAGGAAATATGGGGAGGAGCCTTATCAAGTTACTGATCTACCGTTGGGTAAGGGATAAGAATATTTGCGACTGTACTTAATTTGAAAGACGTCAGTGGCTAGATCTAGTGGTGAAGCCTCAGCCTCCGCCCCAACTGGAATTGAAAGTGAAGAAGCACAGGTTAGGGGGGAAGGAGCAAAATAGGGCACTTCCCTAAGTGCATTAATCCCGGATTATATTCCCCCCAACGACAGTGATGCTGAGTTGGATCCAGAAGTACAAAAGGTGCTATAATTTTCACGATGCAAGGAATAGAAGAACATATTGAAGATCATATCCGAAGTGACTTTAGAAGATCTATCATCAAAGATCCTATGACTATCATCCTTGTTTGTCATGCTGGGACTTGGCGGTTTTGGATATCAAAAGATTCATGCCGCAGTGAAGAAATACATCTTACGGAGGGAGGAGGAGAAAAAGTGCCGTGAAGATATGAACAGGGTGAAGCTATCAGCCAATATCAGTGAATTTGAGGCTGCAGTATCCCAAGCTGAGGCTGACTATACTGCCAAGATGAAGTAGCTGAAGCATAAGATCAAAGATAAAGTTGTCTAGTAGATGAACCTTTAGCAACAGTTAGATGTTGTTACTGGGGAACTTGACCAACTCAATAATTCATTGGAGGGAGCTCAAACGAATGGTATGAAGGCCATCTCAGATGCCAAGAAAGCACTCCATCATGCTGAAAAGATCGAAGTTGGTCGAGTGCATGAGCTTCAAGTGGCTGCTGATGAATCTCAAGATGCTGTACATCATGTAAAGACTTATGTTGACAGCCTCTTGTAATTTCTTGGAAAAGATAAGAGACTCTAATCTATGGATGTCCTTCTTATTCTCGTGTATCAATGAAGAATACTTTCATCTTCCATCATTTGTGCTTGTATTCTTTGATACCTGCTTTAAATTTTACCTAAGGCAAAGGGCCTAGTAAACATAGTTTGATTTTTTTTACTAGGATTATTAAATAACCCTACAAACTTTGAATCTTGTAATTTATCAATATTACCTAAACCACACGAAATGTATGTTTAGCGAGCTTGGACTTGACTTTTGTTCAGAGTTCCCTTGTCTTTTGTGGACAGCTTAAAGTCATGCACATCGGACATAAAAAGGATAATGTTTAAGGTCAAAATATCTTTGACCGAATGGATTAAAATTGACTCAATTCCTCAACAACTTATCTGAAAACATATTACCACACTCAAGTATGAAGGAAAACATGAAAACTATGACTTACAAAATTTTAAATATGAGGAATTATATGAAAAAGGGCTAAAAAGGCATTATAATAAGTAGTTCTCAAGACTGAAGTTACCATTATTTAACAAACTCGTTAGAGGGTTGAATTATGCAGGGCCTCCTAAAGGGAATTGGATGCATAGTCAAATAATAATATCTTTTGCCTGAAAAGCCTGTTATGGGGACTGTTTATGCAAGGCCGCCTAAGGGCACGTGCTTCATAGTCAGGCAAAAGAACTCTCAAAAATTTACTTTTCTACTGCTAAAAAATCCAGTGGAAGTTTATGAAAATTCAAATTTTTTAAAGCATAGAGTTTGCTGTATGGAGAGAGGTACTTGAATATGTAAACTATATTTCAAAAAAATATCGTTTAAGAACTGGCTGAATTTCACTCCTACGATGGTTTGACCCAAACGCATGGAAAAGAAATATAAACTATAGACTTGAATACTTTCAGATCATGAAAAAGAAAATGGGACAAATATGTTAATGATGGATATTTTTTTTCGGATCCTTACACATTACTATTAAGATAACTAAGGAAAAAGAGGTTTTGTTCCCAAGAATGATGTTACCATTATTTAACAAACCCGTTAGGGGGTTTAATTATGTAGGGATGCCTAAGGGAATTGGCTACAAAGTCAAATAATAATATCTTTTGGCTGAAAAGTCTGTTATGTGGACTGTTTGTGCAAGGCCGCCTAAGGGCACGTGCTGCATAATCAGGCAAAATAACTCTCATTGATTTGACATTTTTTTGACTAGAGGTCAAGAAAAGGGTTATGAAGATCTGAAAATATTTAAGGTTAGGATTATGACACATAAATATGGGTATTGTCCAATGTATACATAGATACACAGATAAATGCTAACCATAATCATGTTGTGGCTGGGTCCTAAATTGAAATGTTGGACTTCACTATGTATCTCATAAGGACGGGAATCAATCCATACAGAGTTCTTGAAATACAGTTTAACGTCTTGTGGGACGAATGTATGGGAGATCTTATTTTAGGGTTGTAGAGCTCAGACTATAATAATGAATACACAGAGTGTGTTTTCATGGGGACTTTTCAGCCAGGAGACTGAAAATGGAATTTGGGGTTAGGACCAATGACTTGGAGCTGGATCCGAGGGACACTCGAACGTTCCTATGTATCCCATAAGGATGGGAATCAAGTCGCACGTAGTTCTTGAAATACCCTCTATACAGATTTGGTTTGTACAGGTGAAGGGTGAAAGGGGACATTAGTGCAATGATGGTTTGACCCAAGATAAAAGGTTCAGGCATTGCCATGTATGCATGTAGTCTTTGGAATATAACATGATCAGAAATCAATGTAAATAATGATTCCCTATCAGGTGAAGGTAACAAAGAATGTTGTATTTTATGGTCATACAGGACAAAAGTGTTGTATAGTTTAATGTCATATAGCAAGGACAGAGGTGAACCAATGTGAAGAGATTGGTTTTGGACATGAACCTCGGGAGGTTTCCTATGTACCCAGCCATCAAGGCAAGGATGAAATTACGCATTGTTCAATTAAATAATGAATTAGCGATCATGTTTTTCTTGGGGACAATGACCTAAAATATGGCGTTGGGACTTACACATGGTTAGCGGCCCAGAGAGGGTGTTATGGTTGAATTTTACTCTAAGTTCACATGAGTCATACTCAGTGTGAGAAACAAGAGGTAGAAAAAACCTTAATTATGCATAGTTTAATGTCATGTAGGACATATGTAGGGACTATGCAGTTTAAAGTCTTGCAGTGAGGACTATTGGTGCTGCACGGTTTAGTGTCATGTAGCAGGGACAAAATACAGTTTAACGTCATCTAGGATGTATTAAAGGGACATAGTTTAACGTCATGTTGGATGAAAGGGTGATGTACAGTTTAGCGTCCTGTAGCTAAGACGATGGGGACAATACAATTTAATGTCATTTTCGACGAAAGGGGGACTATGCAGTTTAATGTCATGCTGTAAGGACAAAAGAGGACATAGTTTAATGTCATGTCGAATGTATTAGGTACTTTTTCATAGTTTAACGTCATGTTGGACGATGCTGAGAATAGTTTAAGGTCATATGAATGGACCGTTGTATATGTATTTTAACGTCTTGATAGACGATGGCATAGTTTAACGTCATGTTGGACGTAAGGGACTTCTGTACATTTTAGCGTCTTGTAGCTAGGACGTCAAAGTTTAACGTCATGTTGGATGAAGAAGGGACTGTGTAGTTTAAAGTCATGTTGTAAGGACATAAGAATGGATGTATAGTTTAACGTCATATAGAAAGGAAGATAGTTATGCAGTTTAACGTCTTGCTGGATGTGTAAGTATTTGTGTTACACAAAATACTTCTTCAGAAATCTAGCATTGGTTGGAGTAGTGATGAGCTCTCCATCCATTGAGATTAAAGCATAAGCTCCATTGGAGTAGACCTTATGTATTGAGTAAGGTCCTTCCCATTTTGGCTCAAGCTTGGGAGGTTTATTTCCTAGTATCAATGGAGTTCAGAGAACTAATACCAATTCTCCCTGAACGAATGAACGAAGACGAACTTTTTTGATGAAATCTCAAGAAATTCGATTCTTATAGACTTCCAAGTGGTGTAGGGTGCACAATATTTTCTCATCTAACTGTTCCAATTCATCCAATCACTTTTGAGATTATTCATCTATAGATGACTGGTCACAAATGGCTACTCTGAGCGAGGGTAATTGAACCTCAATGGGCAAGACTGATTCTGTTCCATATACCAATTAATATAGAGTTGACTGCATTGCTATGCGGGTGGTGGTTTGATAAGCCCATAAAGCATGAAAAAGATTATCTAGCCATGATTTAATATCTTTTTCCACCATCTTTTGCATCATGTTTGAAAGAGTCTTGTTGAAAGATTCTATCTGGCCATTAGCAGCTACATGATACCGAGATGAATGATTGGATTTGATGTTATATTCTTGATATAACTTCCTCACCTCGGATGAACAGAATTTGGTGCCATTGTCTGTCAATATGGTATGAGGGACACCAAATCTGGTAATTATGTTAGACTTGATAAAGCTAAAAATGCATTTAGAACTGACTTCATTGAGGGGTATTGCCTCTGCCCATTTGGAAAAGAAGTTAGTAGGAGTAAGAATATATTTCAACTGCTTGACTGTAGCTGAAGGGTAAGGTCCCACTACATCCATTCCCTATGTGGCAAATGGACACGAGTATTTAGCTGTATGAAGCAACTCTGGGGGTTGATGAATGAAGTTGGCATGTACATGGCAAGAATGAAAATTCTTTTTGAAATCAACACAATCTTGTATCATTGAAGGCCAAAAGTGTCCAAGCCTTCGAATTTGATCAGATAGTCTATGTCCAGACTGATGGGCACCACAGACTCCTAGATGTACTTCTTTCATGACATCCATTGTCTCTTCACCATCATCGAATCTGAAGAGAACTCCACCAAAACCACACTTCTAAAGAATTTTCTCTAAGTGATCTTGGATATCATAAAGAGTAAAATTGACCACACGTCTCCGGGCTTGTTCTTTCCCAGATCAATCAGGTGGAAGTATTCCATTTTGATGGTATTCCCTGACAGGTTTCATCTATCCTGTAGTATGACCATATAGTTCAGAGATGGGACTAATTTCATTGATTAGCTTTGTTCTAGTTTGACCATAAGGTGAAATTGTATGACGGTGGCCAATATTGAAACTTGTCTTGTCCCAATTTGGATCTCCCAGAGCTGTGGCTATATTAATGAGTGCATCAACTTGGGCATTTTGTGATCTAGGGACATAAGAAAATGTCGATTCCAAAGGAAATTACACCATTAACTCTCTAACGTAATCACACAAAGGGATTAGTTCTTCATTTCTGATTGCATAATTCTCATTGACTTGTTTGATTACCAGTTCTAAATCACCTTTCACCTTTAAGTGACTCACTTGTACTTGATGTTACAATCCCAATCCGGTGATAAGAGCTTGGTATTCTGCTTCATTATTTGTACCGCCTCCCAACAATGAGAAGGAATAAGGTAACACTGCCTTTTCTAGAGAAATGAGTACAATTCCTTACCCAACTTTGTTGAATTTAAGATTTTCCATTTTCCTTCCAGTTGGACTTTTGGAAGCACCATCAATGTACATTTCCCATGTTTTAAGACTATATTGAATAAAGAATACTTCCTCGTCAGGAAGTTCAATATCTAAAGATGTATCTTCTTCTGAAGGGTGTTCAGCAAGGAAATCAGCCAGAGCTTGGCCCTTTATTGCCTTTTGAGACACATATTGAATATCAAATTGCTGAAAAATAACTGCCCACCTTGCCAAACATCCTGTAAGCATTGGACGACTATGGATTAATTTGAGCGGGTTATTTTGAGATACCAATTAGACCTCGTGATGTTACAGGTGGTGTCTCAACTTCTGAACTGCAAAAATTAATGCTAGGCAGCACTTCTCAATACTTGAATATCAGGTTTCTGCTTCAAGCATAGTCCAACTGAGATAGTACAGGCTTTTTTCATTCCCAACATCATTCTTATGATCAATAAAGGCACCCAATGATTTCTTTAAAGCTGTCGCATAGAGGATAAGTAGTCTTCCTTCAACAGGTGGCATTAACACCAGTGGACTCAAGAGATACTTCTAAATAATATCAAATGGTTATTCACATTCTTCATTCCACTTGTAAGTGACTCCCTTTTTCCTCAATTTGGTGAAGGGTAAACTTTTGCCTACCAAATTGGCGATGAAACGCCAAATATAGGCTAAGTGCCCTTGATGTCCTCTCAATTCTTTTAAATTTCGAGGAGGTGACATATCTAAGATTGACTTTGTCTTCTCAGGATCGACTTCAATTCCACGATGGTGTACAAAAAAGACGAGAAATTTTCCTGAGGTTACCCCAAAAGCACATTTTCAGGGGTTCATCTTCAAATTATGTTTCCGAAGTTTGTGGAATATGATTTCCAAATCATCCAAATGATTAGAATGTTGTTTGGATTGAACCACCAAATCGTCCACATAACATTCAACAAACTTCCCAAAAAGGGTTTGAAGATGCGATGCATGGCATGATGATATGTTTCTCATGCATTCTTCAGGACAAAGGGAATTACCCTATAGAAAAACACACCCTGAAGGGATCTAAAGGCTGTATATTCTTCATATTCTAGAGAAATTCAGATTTGATTATATCCACAATATCCATCCATGAAGGAAAGTGCTTCATAGCTAGCAGTTGCATCAATTAAGAGTTCTGTAATTGGTACTGGAAAATCATCCTAGGACAATGCTGATTAAGATCTATGAAATCAATGCAAACTCAAATTTTCCCATTATTCTTTTTCACTGGGACAATATTAGCCATCCACTTGGGATATTAAACTTCTCTGAAGAAGTTAGCTTTGATGAGATTATCCACTTTAGCTTCAATTTTGGAAGCATAGGTTGGGTGTGTTCTTCTAGCGGCTTGTTTGAATCCTCGATGTTCTTCTGGAAAACCCAAACGATGAGTGGAAACATCAGGATTAAGCCATAGAATCTCTGTATAGTTCCAAGAAAATATATCTCGATTTTGCTTTTAAAAAGAAATATACATCTCTTGATCTTCAATAATCATGGCCGCACTAATTAATGTGGGGCGTGGATCTTCTTTTGTACCAAGATTTATTTATCTCAGTTCATCCACGGTGGTAGAGATACCCTCTTCAAATGTTGGAGGAGCATCCCTAAGATCTTACTCTTCTTCTTCAATATGTGTTATTTCTTTTGTTTCTACTTGCATAGTAAATTATGAAGTAGAATTTTCATGATCAGAAGAGATGTTAAAATTTGAACATCTTGAAGAGGAAGCTTCCATTTCAGACCCGATTGATGATGATGGGTCTTCCTTGGGTAATAAAGAGGAGATGATGGATTGAAAATCGACATCATCATTTACCTCTAGCATTGATATAACTTCTTCTAACCTGGTTGGCGATGTATAGACTTTCTGAATTCCATCGGATGAAATGAAGACATCCCCATTTGAGCTTTCATCATTTCTTGGTGGATCACCACTTTCTCCCATGTTTTCTGGTTTAATTTTTGTAATTTACATTATGGAAGTTTCCATAAGAGTATTTTGATTTGGGTCTATCTTGTCAATTTGACTGATAGGCAACACATAATCTGTACTCACATGTGAAAATGGGTTTACTGGAATTTTTTCCAAACCATATGGAGAATTAACTTTGGTAATCTCCCTTGTTGTGGATTTATCCTTACCCTTCATGTGATAGAATTCCACCTCAATGTACTGAGATTCACATGTCTTAAACAGGGCCATATCACCATACAATGTCCCAACTTGGCCATCGAAACTATATTTGATACATTGATGATATGATGAAGGGATAACCACATGTTGATGTAGCCAGGGTCTTCCATACAAGATGTTGAAGGCTGAATCTTGATCAACAATCAGAAAATATGATTTGGATACAAGATCTCCAAATTATGTTCTGAGTGTAATCTCACCCAGTTCTTCTTGTTCATTTTTATCATATCCGTGTAACATTAAAGTAGAAGGAGATAAATCAGATTCTGTGAGGCCCAATCGAAAAAGTGTACAAATGGGGATGAGATTGACTCCTGAACCATTATCAATGAAAACTCTCCGGACGTCTACACCATTGACCTTTCCAGATAAGTACAAAGGTCTAATATGTCCATGCACGACATCATATTCATCTTCATCAGTAAAAGATATCACTGCATAGAATTCTGCAAGATTATTCTCTACATGGTAGACTTCAGCTGCAGCGATTTCAGTTTCAAACTCTTGAGGACTCGACAAAGCCTAGATTAGTGCCTCCCAAAGATCCTTTGATAAATTCAAAGCATCCATAATTGATAACTTGGATGGTATTTGGGCCAAGTGTTTCAATACATCATAATTTTGATCCAAAGGTCTGCGTTTCCCAATAGGAACATGTGGTTTCGTAGGTTCCTTGGAAGTTGATGCTTTGGAAGTTAATGCATCTTGTACCGGGATAAGAGTTGGTAATACTTATGGCTTTGGAAGATTAGACCGATTATGTATATTTACTTTCTGAGAGGAAGAAGGTGGAAGCTTCAACCGATCTTCCAGTATAATTGTGTCAGGACTGAATTTTCCTTGAGAAGAAGAATTTGCTTATTCTTGTTGATCTCGTTGAAGGGCTCTGCCACGAGTTTCTGCTGCATACACAGTTCTAGCAGGGGTAGAATTAGAATAGTGGCCTCTGAAAGATCCACGTCCCCCCTATACCCTGAGCCTCTGGAACTTCCTCTGATACCTCTGTTTGATGCGGGGAACCCAGGTTCATCGAGTTCGAAACTATGATTGGCATAAGGATATATTAAGTGAATCATATTAACAGAACCAAAGACTAACTCTTCATCTGATGAAGACTCTACCTAACTAGCCAATTTAGGTTGTGTCGTTTGATGGGGCAGTGCCCATGACTTTGAAGTAGATGGCATAAAATATTCTAGAGTCAAAGACAACTTGGGCTTTAACACATACTCATATTCTTCTGATTCTTCTTATTTCTTTGAATTATGTCGTTTCTTTGAGTATTTTCCCTCTAATGAAGAGGGTTTTGCTACGGAATTCATGGAAGAAGACACAATTGGTTTCTTCAATTGTATTCGCAAAATAGAATGAGTTCGGTTGATCGTTTTTCTGACCATCCAATCATCATATTTTTGCACATTTTGGTTCTTGACTTCTTGCCACTCGCCTTCTTCCTATGGATCTGTAGGAGTAACACATGGTTCCTGAGCTGACTAAACTTTCAGTTTGACTAGTCCCAAGTTGACCATTTTTTGTAGGAGGTCCTTAAAGACAAAACACTCTTGAATAGGATGCCCCAACATTTGATGAAATGGGAAATAATTGGGACTGTCTTCATTTCCTTCCTTATTTGGCCTCTTGGGCCTTGGCAATTGAACCAAATTATTTTCCAGAGCTGAAATGAAATAACTAGGAACATGTTCATTTCGGAAAGAGTAAACTTTTCTCTTCAAATCCTCAAATTGTTTTCGTCTTTGATCTCTTTGATCATATTGATGAAACGACCTCTGTTGTTGACACTCAAGAGGTGGAGCCCTTCAAGAAGATGAAGGTTTTAAAGTAGAAGCAGGTACAGGTACCTATTTAAGCATAACTATAGCTGTCTCTTCTTTACCAATTCTCCTTCCTGGAGCTGATGGAATTACATGAGCTTTATCCATAGTCTTTATAATAGATTCTTAAATCTATTGAGCCATTGAAGTAAGGTCTCAAAACCCTCCTGTGTATTTCACAGGGATCAACGGTGTGTGCAACTCATCACACAGATTTTCCACACAAATTGGAAACAATTCCTCCTGAGGGAGTGCTAAGATCAGGGAATATGGTAATCCCTTCCAGTGAG
This sequence comes from Viscum album, assembly GCA_963277665.1. Lineage (NCBI taxonomy): Eukaryota > Viridiplantae > Streptophyta > Magnoliopsida > Santalales > Viscaceae > Viscum > Viscum album. The sequence goes on from OY728139.1 coordinate 296,760,933, forward strand.
AAATGAAATCTGAAACCCTTTAATTCTCCCTTTTCTTACAGTTTTTAAGATAAAAAACTATTGTCTTTGGCAATGTTGAGCTGAATTGAAGAAGGAATCTTTGGCGGAGATCCTCCCATCCGGTAATTGACTGAGATTGCAAGCTTGTGTACCAGACAAAGGAAGGTCCTTGTAATGACTGTACAAAAAACCTGAGCATAACCGCTTCTTGTTACCGAGGGGTTCCCATAAAAGGATCGCAACGAGAAACAAAATGTGTTAGTTGTTGCTCTGGGTCTCCCGAACCATTAAAGATTTGGAATGTGGTACTTGAAAATTTTGATTGGGGAGGAATTGTGTTTACCCATTCAAGGTAATCTCTCTTCTCCGGTTGAACCAGTGCATGCTTTCCTTACATAGCATCCAACTGAGCTAATAATGACTCAATAGTAGTTATTAACTTTTGAGAAACTGCTGGTTGAGATTGGACTTGAACAGGTTAAATGAATGGAGCTTAGATAGATGTGGTGGCGGGTACTGCAACTGATGGTAGCACTGTCAATTGTTGTTGCATTTGACCCACAGGATTAGACTTGTGAGGGTGTACTGATATAGGAGAATATTTTTGATCCATCACAGTAGCCACAACAAATTTCCTTGGCTGACTGACTCTAGCACTTTTGGGAGGAAGACTACCTTGAAGTAGTTCTTTGTTCAATCTCTTCAATTACTTCATTTATTCCTCTTGTTGTGAAAATATTTTATCTAGTGAGAGTGATTGGCCTTCTCCAGAAGAAGGGTATATAACCTGATTCTTTCCTTTCCCCTTGTTGGACAAATTTCGGAGAGGGGGAAGTGGGTTACTTGAAGGATTACCTAGATTCTGGGTAATCCTTTGATTTCGTGTACGCACACCTTCTTCATTTGTGTCTGTGTGTACAACTTCTTGAGCATAAACCTCTTCATATGATCCCTCTGAGTGAGCCTCATTTGGTGAATTAGCAACAATGGAATTGATGAAATTAATTGATTCCTAATGCATTGCATCCCTTCTATCGGCATTTCTGCGATATTGTCTTCTTCCATGTCCCTGATGAGACATTGCCTTTTGTCGATTTGATCCCTATGGAACTTCTTGATGAACCGTAATTTAGAGGGAATATCTTGATAATTTGGCTCTTCATTCCTCTTGAGGCTTCTTCCCTAATCGAGTGAAAACTAACTTTCTCTAAGGAAGATATTGATGATTTGAAAAAGTCCCCAGTCCAGTGGACTGGGGCTGTTCCTGCTCAACTCCTCGAATCTTATTTGTTGATTCTGAGGGTAGGGTTAAAAGAGTCCCCAGTCTGGCAAGCTGGGGTGGATCTTGAGTTGCTATATCTGAGACTTTCTTGAAAGATCTCTTGATCTTGCGAACCTTAGTCCAGAAATTAGCTGGATGCATCAACCTGCATCCACTTTTATCACCCGGCTCAAAAGACCGCTGGATGATTTCTGACACTTCTTTCACTTAGTGAAGTACTTGCTCCAAACAAGAGGCATGTTCAATATTCTTGTTTTCTTGATGCAGGAGTAATTCAATAACTTTTTATCTGTATGCTTGATTTTGAGAAGAAATAGTTGAGGCATGTTCTTGAGCGAGCCTCTGATTACAGTCAAAGCCAATTGACTGTGGCCGACTATGGGCAATAACATTGCATGAGACCATTTTCGGCAGGCTTTACTGACTGGAGAGTACAGTGAAATGTAGTGATCCATGAACACACCATCCCATGATATTAATACCAAATGGGGGCATTAGAAATTAACTAGCACAATCTTCTTAGTGTGTAAAGGCATGAACACTAAAGGGCTCTCTGCTACTTTTTAGCCATCGAATATCAATAAACTGAGAGAGATGCCAAGTTAGTTTGGCGTTATAACCCTTATATTATCTTGACATGATTTTCATATTCATCATAAAATAATATTTTCTTTTTCAACTGAAAAAGAGTTTCCCATATGTTGAGATGAATATGATGAATTCCATCTTCCATCAACATCTCTGGAATGTCATACTGAGAATCAGCCAAAGGCCAGAACATGACTGGCACTTCACCTTATGCTAGTTGTTTTCTCATATTAAACATTTCCTCTTTATCATTTGATGAATATTCTTATACCTATTTAGACCAAAGATGGTTCTTCCTTGTTGCTTCATTGGATTCAACAATATTGGTAGATAATTCGTTGATTAAATTAGAAGATGCATGATTCAGGGGTGGTTCGGAGAATGACCTACACCCCGGGCTATCTCTTGGTTGAGAAAGTATTTCACCTGCTATTGGAAAAGCATCAGACATGACTGTCTTGACATTTGCAAGTGCCTCAAGATAAGAGGGATTTCTCGTCACTACATTGTCCATTGGAAAATTTTCGAGGCAATGTGCATTATTACTGCGGAGAGGACTTTCGCAGCTAAATTAATCATCATGGGGAGGACCAACATGGTGGGTTATAGTAAAAGCTGAAACATTTTTCTACTTGGTCTTCTGACCACATAGAGGGTTTATGTGGCTCTCATATGAAGATGAAACTTTAAGTTCGACCACATTGTCATGAAGCAATGCTTCATGAGGATGTATCTGAAGCAGACCTTCGGAATTAATGTTCCCACTATTGGGAACTGAGAGAGTAGAATATTGAGTTGCAACAGATAATTGTCTAAATGCATCAAGAAATCTAGCATTGAGTAAGGCCTTATTACAAGTTGGCCCTTGATTTATTGACTGTGTTGGGTGGGTCTTCTTCTTAGACACCTTGTTACTCACTTTGGAACCACCTGTTGAAGAAATTGGTCATTATGGGCAGGTGTATGTGCCTTCTTAGGAGAAATGATCAGGTTAGGCTGATTATCTCCACTCAAATCAGGTGTATGTGCCTGACTTGGCTATTCGTATGATATGGGGGAGTACGCCCCACAACCCTTGAAGTGCCCAGATCAGTGTGAATCACTGAGAGGGGGAGGGGGTGAATCAGTGATCCCTTAAAACTTTTTACTAATTTATTCTTAATCAATTAAACCTCTATGGCTTGTTAAGGCCTCGATCCACTCTTCTTGTATCTCTCAGCCTTTCCTCAAATGATGCAGTAAATGTAAAGGCACAGGACACAAGGATTTACAAGGTTCGGTACCAAAGGCCTATGTCCTTGCCATGTTGGTTATACGCCCCAACATGGTTTCTCCCATTATAATCTGTTAGTATTACAATGGTTGATACAGAGTCCCACTGTATCTCTCCTGAGTCCCACAGGAGGGTCTTTATACTGCGTCCCACAGTGTTACCAGAGTCCCATTGGCCTGCTCCAGAATCCCACTGAAGACTTCTTCCACCCTGAGTCTCACAGGGGGCTTCTCCTGGCTTCTCGAATCACAGGAGCAACACTTCTTCACTTCATGTTCTTCAAGTATCTTCAGCAGCCTGGGATAAAGGCTGCTGGCCTTGCTCTATTCCTCTGATCACTTGAGTTGATCAGGACTTCTCATCTTGCTCAGGATTTATCTCCTTCTTCTAAGGATGACCCGGCCTCTCTCTTCAAGAATATTCAACAGCCTCTGATAAGGTCGGTTGGTCTTTCTCAAGACTTCTGATCACTTCAGTTGATCAGGCTCTTCTCAATCTACTGAAAAGCTCAGAAAAATAATCTCTTTGACTTCAGTATGGCTTCAGTCTGACATCAATTCAACTTCATGCACTGAATGCTTGGAAAGTCTGATTCTTCAAGATCTTCTGGTCTTGGACTTCTCAATTGCACACAGCCTGATTTAGCTTTGTTCACGTGTGCACGTGCATGCATGTAAGCATGCACTCCCCTTCTTCTTCTTAGTGCAATAAACCCACAACGGGTAATAACTCCTTAAGCACACACACCAACTTCCTCCTTCACACTCTTTGTTCTTTTTGTCTACACACTAAAAAGTGTGTTATACTTTAGTGTGAGAGTCCTCTCTTTCTTCCTTCTTCTAGGTGTGTTCACTTCACTTAGTGCACACACACTAGGTTCAGCCTCTTTTCTCTTTGCCCACACTTCTTTCACTTTGCACACAAGTAAGCTTGGCCTCCTCCTCTTCTTACACACCCCAAAGGCTACAACCTCTTCTTCAAATGAACACACAAAGTGTGTTCTTCAATTTGGCACAACCAAGGGCAACGACCTCCCTTTTTTTACACCTACTGCCCACGGCCTTTCTCCTTTGTAAAACACACAAGGCCTTGGGTCTCCTTCTCCACTTAGCACACACAACACCAAGTGTATATAACACTTAACCCGAATTCCTTCTTCAATGGGAGGGCACACAAGGTGCGACCTCTCACTTCCTTCTTCAAACGCCGCACAAGGGTGTAATGGGTCTTGGGAGCGCAAGGATCACATGCCACAAAGGCCGCGCAAGCCTCGGGTGCAAGACAGCCTACTTCCGCGCAAGCCTCAACCAAGCCCGGGGCGCGCAAGTGATGCGGCCTCAGGTCGCGTAAGTGAAAGCCACAAGCCGGCCACACAAGCTCCTCCTGCCGCGCAAATTTGCGGGCAGTGAGGGCTCCTTCTGCCGCGCGAATACGCGGGTAGGGACCTCCTTCAGAGCCTCGAGTGGCTCTAGAACTTCAGCCTCACAAGTGGTTGCGCGGTGGCTTCTTTCTTCACGAGGCACAAGAGCTCTCGCGGGTCTCAAAATTTCAGTACATCAGCAAGCTGCACCAAGGTCTCGACCTCTCTTTATATAGGCAGAGGTGGTGCGGTTCATCCGCGTGAGATAACTTTTGAATCCCTGAGATTATCGGGATTTCAAGATTCTGTGAAATCTTGTATTTTATCCTCTGTTTCCACGCGGGTTCCCTTATTTTTCGGCCTTCTTCTCATGAATGCATTTTCGAGCATTTGCATGGCCTCCTTTAAGTCGATACATGCAAACCATAAACCCCACGTGGCCTCGGCATTCTCTTTTGCCTCGTCCAAACTCGAAATCCTCTCGTTGTTGCATGAATTCAAAGTTTATTGCATGTATAAGTTCAGTGTGGCTAGACGAACCCAATGGAGGTCTTACTTTGATCGGAGGTGGCCGGAAACTCAAAAACATCGCTCGGGAGGGATCTGGTTCATCGGCGACTTCGCGGGGTGCCTCGGTTGAGCTCGAGGATGGAGACGGTCTCGCAGCCGTTGGATGAGCGTTTAAATGACCTCGGACGGCTCAGATTAGATCGCGGCGCCGCAGATGGATCGTGCGGTGCAGATCAAGCGCGAGATCACCCGGACGGCCAGGATTAGAACGTGAGCGGCGCGATGAGATGTGCGGCGCAGATTGTCCGCGAGATCAGATGGATGGCCACGATTTGCTCCGCGGCAAAAATGCGCATCCCACATCGAATCGCCTCGTGGAATTTCCACGGTTTAACATCCAACTCCTTCCGCAACCCCTCGATTGAACTTCCAACCCTCTCGGTGCCGCCCCGCACCGAGTTCTTCTTACGGGCGCGCTCTTGCGCCCCTACCGCGCAGACTTGATCATCGCGTGGCCACTGTGCCACCTTGGGCTTTCCCCACGGGTTCCCCCTTGGGCGTGGCGCCCTAGGCCCATATGTGCTTTGGGGTTGAACCCTCAAGGTGTCCTTGGCTGGCCAAATTTTTGGCAAAGGAAATGAATAAGGACTCTGTTAAGAAACAAAGCACTCCCAATGTAAAATGCCAAATGCCACTTCAAGCCATCTTCCTCTTCATTTACTCTTCTTTATTTCTTCTTCTTCATTAGAATTCCTCCAATTCTCTTCAACATTTATTCATCACATAGGAATGGAATTCCCAAGGTTTCTTCTTCATCAACCGAACTCTTGAATCACATAATTCTTCAAAGTTCTTCATTGATCTAACCAGAGATCAAGTTGGATCTTCTTCAGATTCACATGCACTAAGTGATAGTGCATGGACTTCTTCATCTCACTTCATCCATTTAGGAGGTGTGGATGGATCATCTTCATCTCCTCATGCATTGTCTTAAAAATGCATGGTCTTCTAATAATGTGGTGACATTGTATCCAGTTGATACAAGTTCTTGGAACTTAAAGATCAGCTCATCAATCGTCTGATGTAATGATGATGTTCCATCATCATCCATTCTTCAAATGGTGTAACTTAGTATCATCTTGATACAAGTATTGAAACATTAAGATCAGTTCTACAATCATCTGATATTTATAGAGAATGTTTCAACCATCATCTCCTATGTCCACTTAGTGAATCTCCTAAGTGACATGCTTCTAAGTTCCATGGCCATTCTCCTTCATCACCGTCACCATCACATCCTTTGTCATTCACATATTGAAACTCCTTGACATCCATCCATTCATTCCTTGACAACAACATACCTCATTGACAACAAATGCAACACAGTGCACTTCAATCTCCCGCTTTGTATTTGTTGGCAATACACTAGAGCACATATGAATGGGTCAATATGTGTGCCAATATTTCTCCCCCTTATTGGAAATCAAATGCAAAGATGTGGTGTGTTTCACTTTTAAAAATCTCTTCCTCCCTTAGGAAATCATTTTCTTCAAAATCACTAAGAGAGGGATGATGTCACATGTTCTCTTTAGCAAACAACCTTTAGTAGATCAACTCTAAGTCTACGTGGGCTAACCCGGTGTAGAAAACAAGAGTGATGTAACCAAGGAACTCAATGCTGTCCAAAATTCACTATACATGTGAGATCATGCTTCAAGGGGTTTGAAATTTTTCAGATATAACAATGAATTGCTAAATCCTGCACATACTTCACAAAAATCATTAGAAAGTTCAGTGAAAAGATAAAGCTCCCCCTTTCATCCATTTGCCTTCAATCAATACTCCCCATTAATTGTCATGATGAATACAATTAAGAAACAAGGGATGAAAGTATGATTGGAATACCTTCACTTTTCTCAAGATGGTATTAAATCTCAGAATCCCATCTTCTACAGATTGGCTCCCCCTCAAGGGGTGCACTCCATTCTGTCCAAACCACTCTCCAGATGAGAATGATCATCATCTTCAATTCCCTAAAATGATAGCACATGTAAATACAAGTGGTTAGGGAATAAGATGGAACCTCCTTGGTTTATCAATGTGAACAACAAGGTTGAGAAGATTCTCTCAACTGAGATGTCCCATTTTCACCATTCTTCACACTTGCACACTTGATCTTCAATGATTTTTGTGCCGGTGTGGATATCAACACCTCTTTAACTTCTTTGTGTGTGACTCCTCTATTTCTAGGTGCCTTCTGAGCACTAGAGTCTCATGGTGCAATCTTCATTCTTTTGAAGAATCCCTTCTGAGCTGGAATGAGTATCATGCATTTATCACTAGTATGTCCATCTTGATTGCACCTCACACACAGAACATGATCTTCATGTGAAATCTTTTTCTTTACTTTTGCCTAAACTGTTTCCAGTGCTTTATCTTCAGCTCTCTGCAGCTCTCTGGCAAGTTGCAACTGATTAGGCCATATGACTAACAAGTCATTTGGAAGTGAGGCCTCAGTTTTATAAATTCCACATGGTTCATTTGATGCTGTTAAGCTACCTTTATTAGGAAACTTATTTTCAATCAATCCCTTCTGCTTCTTCTGGATTGATTGTCTTTTTGAGTCCAGTCTGCTTCTATTCAACTCCATGGCTTGTTCACAAAGATCCATGGTGTGTCTTTTCTTTCCACAGTAGAAGCATGTTTTCTTCCTGGTGGTCCTTCTGGATGCATCACCCTTCTTGGATTTAAAATCCAAGGACTTATCTTCCTTTTTCAACATCTTCTTGGGAGCATTTCCTACATTCATCTTGCTTCCTAAGGATTCTCTCTGAGCCAGGTTCTGTGATCTTTTCTTCTTTTGAGCTCTGGATACAGTTGGAGATTTACATGTATCTATTTGACCACTTCGGAACACATCCCAGATGTTATCAAGCAATCCAAATCCGTTAGCAGTAAACAGATGTCTTTGGACCTATGGATGTTGCTTCTTTCCTTCTGGCTTGCTCCCCCTTGGCATGGGCTTCATTTGTGCTTTGAAATTCAATGGATTGTACCAACAATCCTTTGCACAGTGCCCATACTTATTACAACACCAACACTGACCCACAAATCTTGACCTCTTCAGTCCTTCTGATTTTTGGGTACTTTTCTTGACTTGCTGTGTTGTTTCAGGAGAGCATTATTTCTTCACTGTCTTCATCCATACTTGTTTGGATTCATTCTTCCATCCTGCACTTTTAGTAGAAACACTTTTAGAAGCATGAGTACAAGATGGTATGGATGGTACCTTCTTTTTAGAAGATGTTGCCCTTTCATTAGAGGATGTCTTTCTTTTAGAATCATCCTTCTCAAAGCTCACTTGAGTAGCAACATTTCTTCTTTCAGCTGACTGGGAGGCTTCAGCTTTGGGTGATTGCAGATTTTTCAATATCACCTCCAGTTCAAAGCATTTCATGTTGAGGGAGTTCTTCTCATCCTCAACCAATCTTAGCCTTCCTTCCCAATTTTCTTTCAGCTGTTCTAACTGGTCTTCATGCACCTTCTTCATTTCTTGTAATGAATTGTCAAGCTCCTTCACCCTGTTTACTTTGTCTTCAAGTTGAGCATCTCTGACATTCATTGAAACTTTGTGCCTCTTTTCCAGTGCAGGGAAAACATCTTTGACCACAGTCTTAAAGAATTCTTTCTCAGAAAGGCTTCTTTGAAATTTTTCAGTAGTGTCTTCATATCTTTCATTGCAAAGCGATACTGTTTCATCTTTAGCCTTCACCAGCTTTCTGAGAGTGTTGGTTATGCCAACCCTTTTAGCCAACTGATCTTCCATTGCATTGCCTTCTTCTTCTAGCTGTAATTTTTCTTCTTGAAGATCAAGGATGCCTGTAGTGATACACATTGCTACTTCCCTGGGGACTGTCTTCAGAAGATATTCGATTGCATTTAGAAGATCATTGATTCTTCCATCATCATCACAGCTAGGACAGGCTTCATCAGAAGAGTGATAAATGGAATTGTCAGGTGTTTCTCTATCAGCAACAATCTTCTTCTTCATCTTCTTGGCCTGTTTTTTCATCCTGTTTTTCTGAGTCTTGGCAGATATCTCCATTTGAGGGTATTTTCTCACTTCCTCAAATCTGCACTTTATAAAGACTCCCTTGGATATTTTAGAGGTAACCTTCCCTCTGATACCAATTGAAGTGCCCAGATCAGTGTGAATCACTGAGAGGGGGAGGGGGTGAATCAGTGATCCTTTAAAACTTTTTACTAATTGATTCTTAATCAATTAAACCTCTATGTCTTGTTAAGGCCTGGAACCACTCTTCTTGTATCTCTCATCCTTTCCTCGAATGATGCAGTAAATGTAAAGGCACTGGACACAAGGATTTACAAGGTTCGACACCAAATTCCTACGTCCTTGCCATGTTGGTTATACGCCCAACATGGTTTCTCCCATTATAATCTGTTAGTATTACAATGGTTGATACAGAGTACCACTGTATCTCTCCTGAGTCCCACAGGAGGGTCTTTATACTGCGTCCCACAATGTTACCAGAGTCCCACTGGCCTGCTCCAGAATCCCACTAAAGACTTCTTCCACCCTGAGTCTCACAGGGGGCTTCTCCTGGCTTCTCGAATCACACGAGCAGCACTTCTTCACTTCATCTTCTTCAAGTATCTTCAGCAGCCTGGGATAAAGGCTGCTGGCCTTGCTCTCTTTCTCTGATCACTTGAGTTGATCAGGAATTCTCGTCTTGCTCAGGATTTATCTCCTTCTTCTAAGGATGACCTGGCCTCTCTCTTCAAGAATCTTCAACAGCCTCTGATAAGGTTTGTTGGTCTTGCTGAAGACTTCTGATCACTTCAGTTGATCATGCTCTTCTCAATCTACTGAAAAGCTCAGACAAATAATCTCTTTGACTTCAGTCTGGCTTTAGTCTGACATCAATTCAACTTCATGCACTGAATGCATGGAAACTCTGATTCTTCAAGATCTTCTGGTCTTGGACTTCTCAATTGCACACAACCTGATTTAGCTTTGTTCACATGTGCACATGCATGCATGTAAGCATGCACTGCCCTTCTTCTTCTCGGTGCAATAAACCCACAACGGGTAATAACTCCTTAAGCACACACACCAACTTCCTCCTTCACACTCTTTGTTATTTTTGTCTACACACTAAAAAGTGTGTTATACTTTAGTGTGAGAGTCCTCTCTTTCTTCCTTCTTCTAGGTGTGTTCACTTCACTTAGTGCACACACACTAGGTTCGGCCTCTTTTCTCTTTGCACACACTTCTTTCACTTTTCACACAAGTAAGCTTGGCCTCCTCCTCTTCTTACACACCCCAAAGGCTACAGCCTCTTCTTCAAATGCACACACAAAGTGTGTTCTTAAATTTGGCACAACCAAGGGCAATGACCTCCCTTTTTTTTACACCTACTGCCCACGACCTTTCTCCTTTGTAAATCACACAAGGCCTTGGGTCTCATTCTCCACTTAGCACACACAACACCAAGTATATATAACACTTAACCCGAATTCCTTCTTCAATGGGAGGGCACAGAAGGTGAGACCTCTCACTTCCTTCTTCAAACTCCGCACAAGGGTGCAATGGGTCTTGGGAGTGCAAGGTTCACATGCCACAAGGGCCGCGCAAGCCTTGGGTGCAAGACAGCCTACTTCCGCGCAAGCCTCAACCAAGCCCGGGGCACGCAAGTGATTTGGCCTCTGGTCGCGTAAGTGCAAGCCACAAGCCGGCCGCACAAGCTCCTCCTGCCGCGCAAATTTGCGGGCAGTGATGGCTCCTTCTGCCGCGCGAATACGCGGGCAGGGACCTCCTTCAGAGCCTCGGGTGGCTTTGGAACTTCAGCCGCACAAGTGGTTGCACGATGGCTTCTTTCTTCACTAGGCACAGGAGCTCTCGCGGGTCTCAAAATTTCAGTACATCAGCAAGCTGCACCGAGGTCTCGACCTCTCTTTATATAGGCAGAGGCGGTGCGGTTCATCCGCGTGAGATAACTTTTGAATCCCCGAGATTATCGGGATTTCAAGATTCTGTGAAATCTTTTATTTTATCCTCTGTTTCCATGCGGGTTCCCTTATTTTTCGGCCTTCTTCTCATGCATGCATTTTCGAGCGTTTGCATGGCCTCCTTTAAGTCGATACATGCAAAGCATAAACCCCACGTGGCCTCGGCATTCTCTTTTACCTCGGCCAAACTCGTAATCCTCTCGTTGTTGCATGAATTCAATGTTTATTGCATGTATAAGTTCAGTGTGGCTAGACAAACCCAATGGAGGTCTTACTTTGATCGGGGGTGGCTGGGAACTCAAAAACATCGCTCGGGAGGGCTCTGATTCATCGGCGGCTTCGCGGGGTGCCTCGGTTGAGCTCGAGGATGAAGACGGTCTCGCAGCCATTGGATGAGCGTTTAAATGTCCTAGGACGGATCAGATTAGATCGCGGCGCCGCGGATGGATCGTGCGGCGCAGATCAAGCGCGAGATCACCCGGACGGCTAGGATTAGAACGTGAGCGGTGCGATGAGATGTGCGGCGTAGATCGTCCGCGAGATCAGATGGATGGCCACGATTTGCTCGGCGGAAAAAATGCGCGTCCCATACCGAATCGCCTCGTGGAATTTCCGCGGTTTAACATCCAGCTCCTGCCACAACCCCTCGATTGAACTTCCAACCCTCTCGGTGCCGCCCCGCACCGAGTTCTTCTTGCGGGCGCGCTCTTGCGCCCCTGCCACACAGACTTGATCACCGCGTGGCCACTGTGCTACCTTGGACTTGCCCCACGGGTTCCCCCTTGGGCTTGCCCCACGGGTTCCCCCTTGGGCGTGGCGCCCTAGGCCCATATGTGCCTTGGGGTTGAACCCTCAAGGTGTCCTTGGATGGCCAAATTTTTCGCAAAGGAAATGAATAAGGACTCTATTAAGAAACAAAGCACTCCCAATGTAAAATGCCAAATGCCACTTCAAGACATCTTCCTCTTCATTTACTCTTCTTTATTTATTCTTCTTCATTAGAATTCCTCCAATTCTCTTCAAAATTTATTCATCACTTAGGAATGGAATTCCCAAGGTTTCTTCTTCATCAACCGAACTCTTGAATCACATAATTATTCAAAGTTCTTCCTTGATCTAAACAGAGATCAAGTTGGATCTTCTTCAGATTCACATGAACTAAGTGATAGTGCATAGACTTCTTCAGCTCACTTCATCCACTTAGGAGGCGTGGATGGATCATCTTCATCTCCTCATGCATTGTCTTAACAATGCATGGTCTTCTAATAATGTGGTGACATTTTGTCCAGTTGATACATGTTCTTGGAACTTAAAGATCAGCTCATAAATCGTCTGATGTAATGATGATGTTTCATCATCATCCATTCTTCAAATGGTGTAACTTAGTATCATCTTGATACAAGTATTGAAACATTAAGATCAGTTCTACAATCGTATGATATTTATAGAGAATGTTTCAACCATCATCTCCTATGTCCACTTAGTGAATCTCCTAAGTGACATGCTTCTAAGTTCCATGGCCGTTCTCCTCCATCACCGTCACCATCACATCCTTTTTCATTCAAATATCGAAACTCCTTGACATCCATCCATTCATTCCTTGACAACAACATACCTCATTGACAACAAATGCAACACAGTGCACTTCAACCCTATTGGACTGTAACAGATGTCTGTGTCTGTTTCGGAGTGAACTATGGATGTGTCACTCCACTAGTATGGATAGATTTATGTGTCATTCCCTGAGATGCTACTGAAGATATTATAATATCCTGGTAGGCATCCAGAATATGAGCATGGATTTTCTTCTACTCTTTCACCATTGATAGAACATTCTTGGTGCCTTCAGCTGCTGGAATAGGGATATACGTCCATTCCATGCATGGAGTAGGTGTATGTGCCTGCTCATGTCCTCCTTTTCCTTCCAATTAATTCTGACAGTACTCATGTGTGGGGGTAGAGAGTTGAGTCTACCTCCTATTTGTCACCAGAGCTTTCCGACTGACTTCTACGAATACTACCAAATGAGACTATTGGTAGTCTTGATCAATACTAGCAGGTGTATGTGCCTACGGATTGCACTCCGCTGAATGTGGTTGATGAAATTCCTTCAATACTGACAGACGAGGCTGCTGGCCGGATTGATGAGTGTAAGCAGGTGTATATGCATGTTTACCATTTGTCAACACATTGGGTTGGCGGGCTCAATCGCATGTAGTCAGACGAGCCTGCTGACTAGCTAATGATTTATAAACAGGTATATGTTCCTGTATATAGTACTTCGTCAAAATTTCCTCGTGAGATTGGAGTGCTGTAGCCAGAAAATTCTTCTGGACAACAGAATTAAAACGGACGGGTGTGTGTTCCCGCTCGTTGCTTGCCACCAAGTTAGGTTGGTGGACTTCTCCAAAGATGGCAGAGATGAGAACCTTCTCACTGTTGACCGGATTTCTCCTCTGGTGGTTTGTCTTTCCTACTCGGGTTCGAGGAACCTGAGCCGAACGGTTGGAGACGATAACCTCATCATGTTGAGGGCGTATTGCCGCCCGAGCCTTGCGGAGATTGTTGATGGGAGCTCTTGGGAAGAAATCATGTCTCCTTGAATTAAGACCCGGAGGGACCTGCTCATTAACCTCCCCAGAATATGAGAGTGAATGGTGATTGCGTTCCAGGGATAACGACCCCAAACGGTTGGAGACGGTGGTTGGCACCACCTGCTTCTTGATCACTGGTCATTGTTGTCCGGATGACCAGGGTGAATTGGTCACTTGGAGGGATTTTCGAGCAGCCTCTAGAGTTGGAATGGTACCGTGTTGACGGTACTCCATAACCAGTGCAGTTGATACCCAGCGTTGAAGACACTGAGTAGGTGATGTCGTCCTCAGAGCAGACAACGATCTAGTAGGAGTAGCCGCAGATGCATTCACAGCAGAAGTTTTAACAGCAAATGCATTCACAGAAACAAACTTAAGAAAATCCATTCTCGTAATGCATAAGATCTTGGAAAAGAGTTCCTGTTTGATATAACAGACGTAATCAAGATAAGTTCGTCCACGAAATCTTTTGTATGAGAACATATGTCATTGATTGATTTGTTGGCCCTCTCATTGAGTTTAAATTGGGGATTAAAAAATAAGTAAAACATCATTTTAACATGGTTAAGGGTTCACGTCAGGTTCACCATTTTGTGATTCCTCTGGAATTGGGGATGACCTCGTTGATTTAATGTTAAAACATTCCAAGCGATTTATAACGGTTTTGTTCATAGAACTGGAAACATCCAATGATTCCATATCCATTCGGACCTACATTCCAAAGGTAGGCGCTCATTAGTTATGGACCAATGAGGCTTAGGAATTTTCATTGGTCGAGAGGATGGGAGGTCAGACTCGTCACACCTTTTTGAGGGGAATTATTGTCTACTCCGGGACTCTCTTTATAGATTTAAGTTATGTTCCTGAATCCTTAATAAATTACCAAGTATAAAATTATATTTCCTTTATATCTGACAATAAATGATTAGATATTTAGGAAATTTAGAGAATATTTTATATTTATTCGAGGTTCTTCATAGATAGAGAATCATCTGTATTTGTTAGAGATTCTTATTCAATGGTATACTTCAACACATAAAAGTATCTTGGTCATTATGATGACCATACTGGTTTTAATTCCACTCAGTGGGGCACTTGAAGTTTATTGTCATTTAGAAGGACATGGATTATTTTAGAGTTGGGATCATACCCACAGATGGGCTACCTACGCATCCTTTGTTTAGAAAAGGAATCAGAACCCAAGTAGTTCGAGTGAGGGAGTATGATGTTTATGTATGATTGATGGCTCAAATGAAGATGTCATAATTACTTTTACACTTTAAGCTTATGTGAGTCATGCTCGATGTGAGAAACAAGAGGTATTGGTAAAACCAGACAATTGTACCATGAAAGATTCAATCATAAAAAATGATGTGGGGCTTATGTATGTATGAATTCCCAAATATAGATCGTGACTTATTTCGAAGAAGAAGTTCGGGAACAGGGTCCATAAAGTTATATGTACTTTATAGAGATTTGGATACTCTAAATTGGGGCTTAATCCTAAGGAAGATGCCTAAATTAGAAGGGGACTTATGATTGGGTTTTACTCCTGAGAAGGAAGCCCAGATCAAAAGTAGATTATGACTAGTTAAGGTAAATTATGACTGGGGCTTACTCCTGAGAAGGGGGCCCAGGTTAAAGGGTTTTGAAAATTAAGGGACATGGGTCTTACTCTTAAGGAGGATGCCCATATTTTGGACTGGGGATTATTCCTGAAAAGGAAGCCCAAATTTGAGAAATTATGGTTGGGGCTTACTTCTGAGGAGGATGCCCAGATTTGGGAACATTATGACTGGGGCTTACTCTTAAGGAGGATGACCAAATTTAGGGGATTTGGGGCTTACTCCTAAGGAAGATGCCCAGGTTTGAAAATAAGACTGGGGCTTACTCCTGAAAAGGAGGCCCAGATTAGGGATTCTCTCATCTTAATGGATGAGGTTAAATGAATGAAATCTTTGACCTTAATGACATAAAGATATGTAAATCACTAAATTTTAAGATATGTTCCACAAAATTCCTTGCAGATAAGGAAGAAAACAAGGAAATCATACCATAGATGGCTTTGGAGAGAGTTCTGAAGGCTTAATCTTGAAGAGGATAGGTGGATAGGCATAGGAAGGGTGGAATGGGAAAGAAGGTCACCAATAAAAGAGGTGGCGCGCAAGTCCTGCATGGGAACGCATGTCATGGTCGTGCAAGTATACTTGTGAGACACATGGGTACTTGTGCAACGGCCAACCATTAGGGTAATACTTGGGCGAGGCTTGGCTCAAGCCTTTAGTACTACCCCTAGAGGCTTCCAGAAGAGAGGCGTGCAAGTTAAGTTGAAGGGGTAAAGCGGCGGGCAAGTATGGCAATTTCCCTTAAGGGCTGGCCACCTAGGCGCGCAAGTATTGATCAGTTTCAACACTTAGGCATTACTCCCTCTCTTTAGATCTTTCGTTCTAGGAAAAAAATTACCTTAGAAGTGTTCGGAAGCTTTGAGAAGAGACTAGGGCACCAGGAGGTCAAATATGAGTTTCTGGAATTTTTCCTCTCGAAATGGGGGGCCCACAGGGGGTATTTATAGGATGGAGAAGACCCTAGTAGAATTTCATAGAAGGCGTGCAAGTCACTTGCATGACAAAGGGGTAGCGCGCAGGTCTACTTGTGCGACCTTGGTGGAACTTGCATGACCCAAGTGCATTTGAATCTTGGTTCATGCCTTTATCAATTTTTGACGTTTCTTCAAAGGATGAATCACTTTGGGTTCAAGGTATTTCCCTTTACATTCCTTTAGACTCTATGACGGAAAGGAGCGTCAACAGAGACCGAAGTCCAGCAAGATGAGGAATTAGATGGAATAGCGTCAATACCAAGAGGAATGTTTGAGATGCACTATATGTGATCAAGAAAGCCATAACTGGTAATAATGCCCTAAAATTGTTGGATCGAGTTCATACACTAAGACAAAATGAGGTATTGTATCCAATATAATACATTAATATTATTAATTACATGGTGTTGATATAATATCCTTCAATTTTTATAATTTTCTTACATTTTTGAATACTTTTACTATCAAATAATAGTAATCATTTCATATTTACATTAAAAGAAATATGAAATATACATGTGAGGTGACATGAAATCATAAGAAAACAATCCATGGATAAACTATAAATACATCATGTGGGAAAATAATCATCAAACCTACCATCATGTGAGAAATCATACATTAATTTCAAATCACACTATTGGGGATCTGACATATTAGTTAAAGTCAAACTAAATGTTTTATTGTGTTATAAAAAACAGTTTTTCTTCGTTATCTAAACATTTATTAGAAATTAAGTTATATATATTTTTTGTAAAGTGAGGTAAAAATAATAGAAAACATCATGTCAATATTTTTCTCCAAGATAAAATGTAAATTATGATCATATAAAGGGAAATGGACGAGAAAAATCCCATTAAGTAACACATGAATTCTCTACAACAGATTCTAAATAACATGAAATTTTTCAATTGAAAAGAGTTTGGATGATATGAGCTTGGAGTTGGAAGTTATGTAAAATATGGTTATATTCAAGTAGTTTCTTAATAACATCTTACAAAGGTATCAACTTAAATTTTGAATTTTCAAAAGATTTTGGCCTTCTAATGTGATCTTCACCATATGGGGAGGCATTACATTAGAAGTCCAAAATATTTTGAAAATTGAAGAGTTATGTACACCATATTAGAATATATTATTATGCTACCACTGGAAAATAAATGGTATTTTACATCACTTAAAATGTCTGGCTCATATCATCCAAACTCTGTTAGGTTGAAAAAAATCAATGTATTTCTTGTCTGTGGAAAGGAATTCACTAGTTATTTAATGAGTGTTTTCTTTTCTATTTCACATTATATGATCATAATTTTCATTTTATCATGGATATATATATTTATTTAATGTTTTCTCTTCTTTTAATCTCACTTTACAAAACATTCTATAACATATTTTCTAATAAAATTTTAGATAATTAATATATAATGTTTATATATAAAAATTTGTAAAACTATATCTTACAAAACACCCATTTGAAGGTAAAAACAAATATAAAACCACTTCATAAATTTTCTTTGAGAAACATGAAGGAATTCCCCTTCTTTTGGTAATAAAATCATTAAAAATAATGGGAATATACCTGTCATTTCTTATATTCTACCGTTCATAACATTTTTCTGACCATAAAATTATATTTTTATTTCAAACATAATAATTATTTAATTTTTTATATAGAGATGGAGGCTACTATGCTACTCACTATGTAGTATTGGAATGTTCCATACAACGTGCTAGTGGTTCGTGAGGTTCGACGGATCAGGTAGCATAGAGCACACAATTATCATCAGATTCTTCCTCTACCTGCCATTGTACCATACGTAAGTCGTGATGGATTCTATGTCACTGTTTTAACTAATTTTACATTCATTGATAACCACATCCTTGCTATGCTCACTAAGATATGGATACATGAGATACAAACATTCCCCTTATTTGTTAGAGAGGTGACCATCGCCCTTGAGGATGTGGTTGTTCTTATCGGTCTTCCTATCCAAGGGGATGCTGTAATTGGACCCCCTATGGAGACTAGAAAGATCCTGTATAAAAAATACTATGCGTCTATATTCTATGTGATTATGATGTTATAAATTATGGTTTGACATCTATGACATGGATTGAGATGCAATTTGCACAGTTACCCACTAACGGTGATGAACAGGCTGTCATGCGTCATGCTGGTGCATATATATCTTGTCTCAATGAAGGGACACTATGAACTAATCACCCTGGTATGCATTTTTACATGATGTTTCTTGGGATACTAGAGGATTTTTATCAGGCTGGGATATATAGCACAGGATCTGTGTGCTCCGCATAAACTTATAGAGTGTTATGCATGGCATGTTGATCATACCAGAAAGATCTCGGGGGATGTGTCATCATTATTTAGATGTGGGCACGAGGGTGCATCTCACTATGGGAATTTCAGCTTTTTGCGATGGGCTATTTTCTACAGGTGGATAACTCATCAGGAAAAGTCTGTAAAAAATAGTATTCATGACGAGAATCACTTGTCATAAAAAATACATTGGGCGAGTTATGCGAACCAAAGCCCGAGATGTGTATTTGCGACAGAAATCAACCCCTATCGCAAATACTCATCTCGGTTTTTTGTTATTTGTGATGGCGATTTACTGAAGTCGCAAATAATTTTTTGGCAAGATAGTATTTGCGACGGGTCCCATCACAAATACTATTTGTTACCACCACCACAATTAATAACTGCATAATAACTTGTGATGCGGGTTTACTCATGTCAAAAATAATGTGTTGGCATGATAGTATTTATGAGGGGACCCGTCACAAAAACTATTTTTAATCGCTGCCACTATTAATAACCACATAACTATTTGTGATGGGGTCTATTGCAATTAATAATATTTACGATTGGAATCTCATTACAAATAGTCTCATCACAGGTGATCTAACCTATATACCCCCCCCCCCGAATGTTTTCCTTTCCCACATTCTCTATACTCCTATGAAATTATCTTCTCTTAAAATTTTTATTTTGTCCTTTTTATAGTTTTCAACTTCACAAGGGATCAACATTCAGGTTCTGTATCTACTGTGAGATCCAGTTTTAAGGAATTTTATTAGTGTTTATTTTATTATTTATTTTATTTAATTTAATATTAGTAATACTTATTATTAATTAGTAGTGATAAATTTAAGTAGAATTAATTAGTTTTATTTTTAATTATTTTTTAGAAATATTCAGTTTTTATTTACAGTAATGTATTTAATTAAAATTAATTAAATTTAATTAGAAAATATTTGTTTTAATTATCAATAATTAGTAATAAATATGTGTAATTAGTAATAATTTGTGGAAATTAGTAAAATTTAGCGGTAATTAGTAAAAAATAGTGGTAATTATTAAACATCAGTCGTAATCAGTTATAATTTGTAAAAATTTCTGGGAATTAATAATAATTAATAATAATTAGTAATAATTAGTAATAATTAATAAAGATTCTTAATAATTTGTAATAATTAGTGGTAATTATTAATAATTAGGAATAATTTGTAATAATTAACAATATTTAGTGGTAATTTATAATAATTATTGATAATTAGTAAAAATTAGTAAAAATTAGTAAAAATTAGTGGTAATTGGTAATAATTAGTGGTAATTGGTAAGAATTAGTAATAATTAGTAATTATTAGTAATTATTAGTGGAAATTAGTAATAATTAGTAATAATTAATAATAACTATTGGTAATTTGTAATAATATGTGATGATTAGTAACAATTAATAATAATTAGTGGTAATTTGTAATAATTAGTGATAATTTGTAATAATTAGTAATAATTATTCATAATTTGTAATAATTACTAATAATTTGTAATAATTAGTAATAATTATAAATATTTAGTAATAATCAGAAATAATTATTGGTAGTTAGTAATAATTAGTAAAAATTAGTTGAAATTTGTGGTAATCATTAATAATTATTAATAATTAGTAAAAAATAGTAAAAATTATTAATAATTAGTAATAATTATTAAAGGTTAGTAATAATTAGTCATAATTATTAAGAATTAGTGGTAATTATTAATAAAGATTGGTAATTAGTATTAATCAGTGGAAATTAGTATTAATTAGTAATCAGTAGTAATAATTATTTAAAATTAGTAATAATAAGTGGAAACTAGTAATAAGTAATAATAATTAGAAATAAATAGTAATTGTTTGTAATAATTTGTGGTAATTGTTAAAAATTATTGGTAATTAGTAATAATTAGTGGTAATTGGAATTATTTAGTGGTAATTAGTAATAATTATTGGTAAATAGTAATAATTGTTGTAAAATAATAATAATTTGTAAAAATTTCTTATAATTAGTAAAAAATAGAAAAAAAAGTTATAATTAGTAATAACTAGTAATAATTACCAATGACTAGTGATAATCAGGAATAACTAGTTTTAATTTGTTATAATTACTCGTAATTAGTAAAAAATAACAGTAATTAGTAAAAATTTACGGTAATTTTTAATAATTATTAGTAATTTTTATAAATTAGATATAATTAGAAATAATTAGTAATAATTAGTAAAAATTAATGGTAATTAGTTGAATTTAAAAAAATATATTGGTAACTAGTTATAAAATTGTGTTTATTTGTAAAAATTAGTGGTAATTAGTCATAATTAGTGGTAATTACTAAAAAAATCAGTGGTATTTAGTGGTAATTAGTTATTACTTAGTAAAAAATAGCAATAATTAGTAAATATTTGTTATAATATGTAATAATTAGTTCTAATTTGAGAAAAATAGTGGTAATTAATTAATGTTAGTAATAATTAGTAGTAATTAGCAAAAATCAGGGATAAATAGAAAAAATTGAAAAAATTGACATGTGAATTATAATTTATTAATTTTTTTTACTCTTTCTGGTTCATATTTTTCTTTTATCATATAATTCGTGAACTATTTATTTATATTAATTATTTAGATAATATAGAATAAGGAAGTGGACAACAGTCATAGTTACATGATCGTGATGGGATAAATCATCGTAGGAATCCAAACAATTCTGGTATAAATCTTATAAATATTGAGGGTGTTAAATCTTTTTAATCATTTTCATCATCAAAAAAAAGAAATTTGTTTCAGAAGGGACAATTAAGTGTCCATGTAATAAAATTGATATGAGGAGGTTTAACACATTTGCCAATGTTGGGGGTCATCTACTGTGTTTTGGTTTTTAAAAATATTATGTTTTTTCATATCAACATTGTGAATTTAGTTCTAGCGATGATAATAATAATTTGGATCTTGATCAATCATGGTTTCAAAATTTAGTATATAATCTTGTAGGTTTGTCTTTTCAAAAACATGAAACTCAGGATGATATTGATTTAACTCCAGAGTTGGAACCATCTAAATATTATGATTTTTTGAAGTCTGATGAGGAAGTCTTATATCCTAGATGCATGATAAAGAAATTGGAAGTGGTTGTAATAAAATTTGGATATTAAATCAGATAATATAAATTCAGATAGTTTTTTTGATCTTATATTCCCTTTGGTTAAAACAATTTTTCTAAAAGGAAATGTGTTGCCTACATATTTCTATGAGTGTATAAGGTTGGTTTGTAATCTTGGTCTTAGTTATCATAAGATTCATGAAAGTTCAAATGATTTCATCTTATATTATGATGAAAATGGATCAATGTATAGTTTTCCAACATGTGGACATTCGAGGTACAAAGAGGCTCAATTAGGGATGTTTTTATTGATTCATGTAAAAAATTTGATCTATTTCTTAATTACACCCTGATTGGAGAGTTTATTTATGTCTCAGAACATACTGTCATTGATTTCAAGGAACAAAAGATATATTTCAATTTGTAAAATATTAAATCATCAATGTGATGGTGATTCATGGAAACATTTTAACCAAGTAAATATTTCTTTTACTTCAGAATCCCAAAACATGTGATTGGGTCTTTCTACTGGTGGTTTCTATCCATTTGGCTCTTACTATAGTAAATATTCCTTTAGGATTGTCTTCATAACTCCATAGAATTTACATCCTTGGATGTTTCTGAAGAAAACATATATATTTTTTATCTTAATATAAAATGTACATCAAAATTTTTTTTTATTTTTATTTGAAGCCATTGTTTGATGAGTTAAATATACTATAGATTAATGGTGTCAGTATATATGATGTTATTATGAAAAAAATCCCAATAAAAGATATATTGATCTGGAAAATTAGTGAATTCACAACATATGGTATGTTATCTGATAAAATTACACATGGTCCAATATCATGTCTATACTATATGAGAGACAAAAAATCATTTATGATATTTAATGGAAGAAAACCTTGTTTTTCAACTATAATTATAGATTTATTCCAAAAAATATTCATTTTCAGCGGAACATATATCATTTCGTAAATAGAACAATCGAAAGAGATGGACCTCCAACATTGATATTAGGTTTTAATTTAAAATATATTATCTATTCATTACCTCCCATTACATTTTAACCAACAATAAACCAAAAAAATGATGAATTTGGGAGAGCACACAATTTGAAAAGACCTAGCATATTTTGGGATATTTTATATTTGTATGGTTTTTTGCTATGTCACATGTTGGATGTTATGAATATGGAGAAAAAATATTTTGATAATATGTTTTATATAGTTATGGACACACCATGTAACATCAAAGATAATATAAATGCACAATTAGTTCCTGCCAAAATTTAACGGTGAGCAGAATTGTAATTGTTTGAACATGTCAGATCACATGAAATAATGAGGTCAAAATCATCTTATACAATTTCCAATGAAAACAGATTTTTTTAGTGAAGTGCATCATTGAGTATTCTGGATGGTTATGTTTCCAATTTGGCTAGATGTTTTAGAAATGGTCATATTTCCAAATTAAAATTAATGCATATCGTGTTATAATATAAATACTTATACACATTGGATTAAGATGTATATTGAATTTTATGACTTGGGATTCACTAATAGAAATATCATATTTTTTCAAGCCATTTGTATGGTGATAATAGAATACAATTCACTAAGTAGACTACAAGAAGAGGTTATTTTAATTTTATGTAAATTGAAAAAAATATTACCTCTATCTTTATTAGATTCATTGGAACCATTGATATTGAATTTGATGCATGAAGAAAAATGTGGACGGTCTGTAGAGTTCTAAGGGATGCACACATTCAATAGATACATGCAAAAAATGAATAAAAATGTACATAAGAAATCATTTGTTGAAAGATCAATTAGGGAAGCTTATTTTCAAGACGAAATTTCTTTTTTCAGCTCACATTAGTTTTAATAAGATCAACTGTCAAAGAATAACTACATGGGCCAGAATAAGGGGAATATTGATGATGAAATGAACAGTAAATTATTACTTTTTTATCATCATGAGCATGGATTTAGTGGAGTTCATGAACAATGTAATTCATGTGATGAACATCATAGTGCTCATAAATATATTCTAATCAAATCTGAAAAAAGTAATCAATATTTACTATGATTTCCCCAATCAAATATTCTATAATTTTTTTTATTAAATTCATATTTTTTTCTTTACTGATTTTATGATATTCACATAGAGAAGAAGTTTCGACAAATTATAGTAGATGCTCTTGAATAATGTTGGAAATCTAATGTTTCATACTGGTTCCATAAGTTGGTAATGTATATTGTTTATAGTTTAACATAATAAATAAATTTATTATTTGTTATATTGATAACTATTTTTCAAATTTTCTAGTATCCCAACATGATAATAAATTTGCTAATCGATTGTTTGTATTGAGTAACCCACCATCCAAAATGGTTAAATCATATACTTCATATGTGGTGAATGGATTTTGATTTCATACATGTGAATTTATGTAATCCAAATAACTAATTAATAGTTGTGTTTTCATAAGGGGATCCCATCATAGAGAACATGAATTTGAAATTTTTAGCTAATTATAAGAAATAATTTTATATTGTTATCTTGGACATAATTATGCAACAGTGTTTAAATGTAATTTTCTAGATATTGAGAGAGGCATGTGTGTTTAGCCACTTCATGGAATCATTGCTATAAAATATAAAAGTCTTCTTTATGTAAATGAACTATTTTTCTTTCCTCACCAGGAATATCAAATTCATTATCCTAATTATTTTTCTGCTACAAGAGAGTTATATGATTGGTGGAGCATAATAAAAATAAAATATCTATAAAAATATGTTTATCCAAAATGAATTTAGTTTCATTGATATGAATGAAATTGAACTTTTTCACTAGAGTTATCCAAATCCATCTTTTCCATGAAGAGAAATGAATATCGATGATTAACCTCTATGCTATGGGTCAATGATAACGATTATGTTATTTATGTAACAAATGAAATTCAAATAGTAAGAGTTGATGATGTTGAAACTCTTATGGGAATTGATGACACTGATGAGGAATGTGATGATATTAACAACATAATATACTAAGGTGAGTATGAAGATGAAATTTGAGAGAGTAACATGATTTTTATAATCATATATAATATATATCTATATATAATAAATATCTTTATATAATATGTTTTTTCAATTATTTGCTAACAATAGTCATTTCGTGTTCCAAATGGTCGATGAATGATTATCTGATCTATTTTAATATTTCGAAGAGGGTGATCTACTTTATGATGAGTGTGAAGTTGCATCATTTTACATGGAGGGGAAGTGGTCTTGTAAGATTGATGATTCATGACCTTGTTCTTGAGGGATGTTCAGGTCTTGAGTTTTATCCATGAATGTTGACGTATGTTTAGCAGTGTATTTTAGTCAATTTTTAATAATATTCATTTATTTATTTATATAATTTTTTTGATTATTTGTTTTTATTTTTCACATATTTTTTACATATAGTTATTGGACAGGGGAGTGCTATATTTTGGAAATATTTTTAAACAGCATGGGTGACATGGGATCAGATTTCCATTGATGTTCAATACCGCATGTTTGATCATTGGATGGTACGTAAATGAATAATAATCATTATGAAATTTATTTAGTCCGTGACATGATGTTATTAACTACTTGCAGTGTTTACGGTATCATGTCGATGATAGCATGTTGGACTCTATCTGGGAAGAATGGGAGATCATTATACGTGATATCTACTATCTGTTTGTTGCGCTCGCCGACCATATTACAATTCATCTCAGGTTTGGGATGGAATATGTCCATACTGGATGAGAGAGACTTTTCAGAGTAGAGAATCATTAGGTTGACATAATTTGGGGGGGGGTGTAGGAGGTGACACATCGAGCTGGTAGTCGTAATTAAATACACATTAGTAATATATGGTATATACTTATTTTTATAATTTAAATTACTTTAAATATGAATTGTCTATTTTATACTCGTATTGGTAGTCAATCATCTTGATATTATGATTATCCATGTTTATAAGATAATGTATAATTATTTTGTCACCGGAGAGATTATAGGTGATTGTCAATGCCATATTGTGGTTAGTAATGTTTTTTAGTTTTAAAATTTTCTGCAATTTTTTAACTATTTTAATTAAATATTGAAATTGAAGGAGTCATATAAAGTCTTCACTTCTCAGAAACATATTGAGATTAAGGTTGAGAATATAGATTATACCACAAGTGTATCCACATTTAATGATGTAGAATGGATATAGACAACTCATTAGACCTTAGAGAAAGGCCGAGTTTTTGGTATCTACCCTCAATTAACACCTGGGAGTTATTATGGTTCTACAGCGATGTTGGCATATAGCTTGAGGGGATCTCATAGAGAGTTATTATTATCTTTTTCACAATATCATGAGAAGCTGTGATCTTAGGGTGAGCTTATATAGACTATTCATATGGTGCAGGAGGAGCTCCATCGACAACAGCAGGAGGAGGAGGAGGAGATGTATTGATGATAGAAAAAAGAGTATGAGCAGATGACAGAGTACATGTGACATCTAAATCATGGTTTAGAGATGGAGTTTCCTCCACCATCTCCTCCGGCTTCTCAAACTCTTCTAGATGACCCCTCCACTCTGTGATTTATGTACTTTTTCTCATAATACTTTGAATATACAATTTTTTGTTATATTTTTATTAATCCACATGTTAACATTTCTAAATAGGGTGTAATTTATATTGTTCATAATATTATGTTTTTTATTTTTATTTTATGTTTTTATTTTATTTTTTTATTCAATTATGATTTTATTATTTTTAATTACAATTAATATTATTGTGAATATAGTGATTTTTTAGTTTATTATTTTTAAATATTTTTTTATTGTTTATTATTTTAATTATATTTTTATGAATTTTATTAGTTATTATTTTCTTAATCTATTATTTTTATTTTTATTATTATTTTATTAAAATTTATTAACAAAATTTTATTTTATAATTTATTATTATTATTATTATTATTATTTTATTAATATTTTTTATGTTTTTTGTGATGGGTGGATCATCCCTTCACAAATACTTTTTTGCGATGGGTACATCCACCCATCGCAAAATATTTTCTAAAAAACTCGGATAAACTATTTTCCACGGGAAGGGATACTATCGTAAATAGTTTTTAGTGACTATCCATCATAAAAATAGAATATATTTTATTCCATATTCTACAAAATTACATTTGTGACAAGAACCCATCACAAATGACATTTTGAAAATACTTCAATTTCTGGTTGTGCCCCTCCACTCTCCACTATTGTTTCTAGTCAAGAGATTTATATAGATATGGTGCATAATGCTTCTCATGGACACTGGTATGATCAATCATCTTTATTTGTTTATTCTACTCTGAGTTATTAATTTTTTTTATTATTTATCACTTTCTATGTTATATATTATAAGTGGAGTCACTAAAGCCACCTTGTCTGGAAACCGAGTCACAACGTCGGTGCATATCATCTCATATAGGAAATTCTGGTACCGATTAGTGTATGTATATATAGTCTTTCATTAACTAATAAATTTCAATATCATTATATTTTTTGGGTTTCAATAACAATTAATTTAACAAATTTCACATTTCATTTCAGATTGTATGGATACTATATTGAGCCCTATTGAACCAGTTTCTCGCATCACTACACCAAACTGACAGTTTAGTGGAGTTTCTAGAAAACCACCGCTAAACCATTAATTATTTTCATACCCACAAAACTATCCCCCTACCCCAACACCCCCGACCCCACCAACCCCCCACTTTTAGAATACCTACTAGCCCCATTTCCACCTGTCACCACGGTCGCTGCATTCGCCGCACCTCATCTCCCATAACAAGCCTCATTGCGCCTCACTGCCCCTTTCTGCTGCTTTTCCACCACTCAAATCCTATAATAGAGTTGGTATTCTCTATTTTAACATAATTATAATAAGATAAGAGATTTATAAAATTACCATTTTCATGCATATAGACTTGATATTGTTCAACTGATCCAAGATTTTCATAACATAAGGAAATCATCTTATAACCCACCCATATTCTTCACACATTATCTATAGCTCATGATACATTATGTTAAAGAATTAATTCTCTTTCATATGATGCCCCAAATGTAACATATTCATATTATTTTATTTAATTATTTTTTTTATTAAATTATAGAATTTCTAGTTTTTAATATTCAAAATATTGGGAAAATATTATGTCACATAGCGTGCATGTGGTTATTAGCAATTTGACTGACTATTCTTATATAGAATGATTAAATGATAATTATTAGTATACGATTAAAACTTATTAAGGAGTTAAAATGTTGAATAATCCTAAGTAGGGTGAAATATTATTGTAGTGGAAAACTATGGGGTTTCCATTCTTAGGAGTAATTGTGTCTCCTAACCACGTCATTGAAAACTTCTAACTAATAACATTTCATGGTGGGTTACATTTTCCAAACCAATATGACTAAAAAGTACGCATTTTTCAAATTTAAAACTATTTATTTTTTCTCTTTTACCTTTCTCAATTTAAAAAACAATTAGGGTATCTTCATTTCTATTAAACTTTTATAAGACACTCAGAAATATCCCCTTTATTTCAACTCTTTTCTTTTGGTATCATTAATGGATTATTTTTACCCTTGGTGATAATACATAAGTAAATTTGGAAAACACCTCTTCCTACCTTCATCAAGCTGCTTCATCATCCGAATTTCAATATTTTATTCCTTTAATATTGATGTAATTTTGAGGGATTTTCCACTAATCTAATTTCATTATAGGTTTCGTTATTTTAGGGGTCATTATGGTGGTTTAATGGTTTATCTTTCCATCATGACTAGAATAAAAACCATTGTTTTTATGTTTAATGATTTTAGGTAGGATTATCTATATGATTCATTAAAAAATAAATATACTGTTAATTTATTATATGAAAGAAATGATTCAAAATGGTTAAATTGTAATATAATTTATGGTTATTGATTTTTCATCAAACTAATTTATTTTCCCTATTTATTTTTATTTGGAATAAAATAGAATTTTAAAATTTCAATTCTAAATACTAGATCCTTAGAATGATACTCCCATACAGAGTGTTATGAAATATATACATTAATGTATCTTGAATAAATTGACATTAGTTTCAATGAATTATTACTCATAAATACAAATGTTGTTTTTGAATATTTTAAAAATGATATAAAAATAATTCACCTTGAGTTCCTTGATCTCGTATTTTGAGGATCTCATCTTATATTTTAATTTATTATAATCTCTTTTGATATTATCAAATTCAGTTAACAAGTTTGGAAAAAATTATTTCATTTCTGAACTATCTAATGTTTTACTCACCGATAATGAATCCTTATGCTCTAGGGGTGGTGATGTCATATGGGGTGTATGAGAATGGTAAATAATCTCCATAACCACATCAACGACTCTATCTCCACTAGTAGGTGGTTCCATAATAATTGGATACACTGACTGATGATAAAATGTAGATCTAGGTCGTACTTCAACAACTAAAACAACATGAACCATCTCAATTTTCCTTTCTTTAGGCACAAAAATAGTTGTCTCAATAACTCGATTTACATAATGGACTTCTTTGGTGGATTCAATTACTCCAGATCCTTGACTCCGACCAACCTCCTATGTTGTAGGAATGGCCTATAGAAACTAACTAATTCTTAGTAGAGATAAACTCAAGAGTAATACCACATTGTCGAATCATCTGATAATTCTTGTATATGATAAAATTTGATGTGAATACCCATATATGAGTACCCCTATGTGGATATAGTCATACATGAATATTTATTTTTACCAGAGGAATCTCCAAACATGTATGAACCTGACATGAATCTCAATATTAGGTGGATTTTATGTGAATCCATTTATGTGTGGACTTTTTAATTTTCCAGAATATCACTCTAATTGTATTTTAATCTCATCCAATTGAATTAATGCCTTTTCAAACACATTTTGTTCATCTAAATCAGTATTGGTATTTATTAAGAAAAAACTACACAATTCAAAGTCAATATTTTATGGATCAATTTTCTCTCCCCATTAACGACCATAATTCAAACCACCTTATTGATATCTTGGGGTTAGTGAGGAACATTATTCAACCATTTTCTCTTTCTACAATTTTTTCCACTAAATTTAATTTAAGGCATGAATTTATTGATAGTTGGATGACATTGAATTTCTTAAAGTAGTAGGACATGAATGGGAAAAATCTATATCTATGTTTTCCATGCCTGGGATATAAATAAAGTGTTATTAACTCAAAAATTATAGACATAATTAAAATTTCAAAAGTTATTTTAACAATTATATACATTTTGTTTGTCAGTATTGTGTATCTATTATAATTTTTAATTTTTATCTGCATAATTTTTTTTAAATATATGTTATGAACTTAATTTTATTTGATTAAATGACTGGAATTCCAAGGAGGAATAACTAAACTATATAATTGACCACACCAATAGATAAAGATCTTTATATATCCCTACCTACGACATATATGACACCATCAGCTTTCCCCCATGAATCATCTCCCCCTTCACCATCTATCACACCCTCAATGGCCATCCCTTTAGCTACTCAGTCATCTGCTCCACTTTTAGGAGCCTCAGGAGTGAGGGATCAGGTCGCCACTTCTAGTCTATCACGGGAATATGGGAGGGTGAATACTATAGGTAACAATTTTAATATAAGTAAATGTTTTTCAATTATTTTATACTGGCTTCTTGTTCATTAAATATGGAAATAATGAAAGTATAGAGAAAAATATGAACGGTTAATATGTATGAAATCTAACTATAGAGAAGATAGTTGTCCCATTCGATTCATATGGGGTCCCTACGGATGACGTCATAGGATTACTTTGAAATATTCTAGGATAGCTAGCCATAGAGCTAGATTCTCTTCCTATTATGTTTGATGATTGGAGTAATATGACTTAAACATGAAAAAATGATGTTTTTAATTCCCAAATTATTATAATTTTAATACATTATGGTGTAATTGAATTTCATTAGGTTTTAAAATTATAATATTTTCAAAATGAATTTATGTGTACAGATGTTATTCCGCTTTAAGGATACTGAAGCGCTAGCACGAAAGTGGGTTTTGAAAAACCTGGGTAATAAATGGAAATAATTTAATTTTATATTGTTGGGTGATGTCAACAATACTCCGTTGACTTCCAACCAGATGTATGATAAGCTACCCGACTGGATACCCAATGAGAAATGGAAATTTTTGGTTGAAATCCATCACGATGGGAATCAGATGGTATATAAATATATATTATTATATTAATCTCAATTTACATTTATACATTTTATTGTTCTGAGTGGATACTCAAGAGGGGGTGAATTGAGTTCCAATTAAAAATTTCTGTTAAAAATATTTCTCTTAAAATCCCCCAATTTAAAAACAAAGTTAAACTGTAGTGAATCTATACAGAGTGTAAATGTTCAATCGGTTTCTCAAAGATTGATTAGGTCCCAGTTGACTTAATCTGAAGATTAAATTAACTTTTGAAACTAACTTACTGATTTACAATAAGTATAAACACTTCCGAATTTAACTATCAAAGTAGCTTCAAAATAGTATTGTATTTCAAAGTAATGGAAGCAGAATAAGTATATAGCTTACATATAGACTTAAATTAAAATGAACAGTAGAGCTAACCAAGAGGTTCAGTCTCAAGCCGAGACTTAGTCCTCTCAACAATTTATATAAATTCATCCACACCCTGGATCGGGGTTAACAATAGTGAATGACTGTCCTGTCCACACAAGGACCACTACCACAGTTCTTTGTGGGAAACAAAAACAATGACTAGGCCACACAAGGACCTCTTCCACAGTTTTTGTGGGTAAACAAGAGTAAAAAATTGTGGTTTGAGGATTTTGATATCCTCCAGTTAAGCACAGGAGTCAGTGTGTGTGTAAGATATATAGAGTACACACACAGCTCAAAAATGTAAGTAAAATAATCACTAAGAGAGAATGTGTCAGAGTGTAGAAAGCTCTAGTGATTGGAAGTGAAGCTCTGGACTCGTTGGATTCAGCAGAAATGCTTCTAAGTCCTTCTCTGGTTTTTCCCTTGAAAAACAGAGTATCGTGATTCACTTCCTTCACTTTCAGTGTAGGTGTTCAGCTCAAGTATGTGTAGTTGTTATAGCTCTTGAGCTTCTTCTTGGAACTTGTGTTCTTGATGTATATCAATGTTCTTCAAGTTCTTCTTTTCATGTACGTGTATGGAAGAATTCTATCTCTTTTTTTATCTTCGTATCTGTTGTATATCTGTGTGTATCTTTTTGTGTGTATCTTTACTGCAGCTCGATCTTCCTTTTATTCCATGAGTTCCGGTAGTAGGAATGATTAACTTTTCAACTGTACGAAGTACGGTCCCCTAACATGCCAACAATCAAAATTAAATAACATTAATTGCATTAGAAACAACAAAAATGACCGTTAAAATTAAATACAAATTTATAGAAATTCAAACAGTTTTAATGACTATCAGTGAGTCATGTGATCGGTGAGACATTTTGAATCTTTATTGATTTCGGTAGCATTAGCATCGGTGTCTCAGAATCAGTGTCTCATCATCGGTGTCTCAGCATCAGTGGATCAGCATCGGTGTCTCAGCATCGGTGTCTCAGCATCGGTGTCTCAGCATCGGTGTCTCAGAATCGGTGTCTCAGAATCGGTGTTTCAGCATCGGTGTTTCACCATTGGTGTTTCATGATCGTCGGTATCGGTGACACATGATCTTCGGTATCAGTGACACATGATCGTCGGTATCGGTGGCACATGATCGTCGTTATCACTTTAGATCTTTGGTAGCTATCAGTGCGACCGTTCATCATCGGTGACTCGGGAAAATGACTATCAGTGAGTCAAGATGAACAGTTCTTACAAAGTGTCTGTTCAATCCAGAATAATTCCAAGTCAACCATAACCATACATTGATCATAGATAAAAAATTGTATATATGATTTAAAAATTTTTAGAACAAGTTGAACAAGAGATTAAAAGGAAATAAATAAAACTAAGATTTCTGATTATTAAAATAACCATTCCACATAGAGTTCATCAATCTCCCCCTTTTTGATAATCACAAATCAATGGAATAAATGAAAATAGAATACAATATTTCATTCATTATGCTCCCCCTATAAAAAAGAATATATGCCAAAAGATAAAACATGGTTAGAATAGAAACCAGATCATATATATAACTGAGGCATTATCCTCTTTCAACATTTCTCCCCCTGTTTATTTATGCATCTGATAAATAGACAGCATGGGCATTCAGGTCACCCATCCAGACATGATGCATCCAGAGATGATGCATACAGAGTTCGCATATGCATGCATGATTCACCTGTTTTCTCTCCGTGATTTCTCTCCCCCTTTTGGATTTTCAAAAAGAAGAGATTAAAGAAAGATAAGCAAGAAGATTTCATACCAACAAAGGGTACATATATTACAAAAAAAGAATAGTTTTGAAAAAAACACCCTATCAAAAAATGACAGTAACAACTATTTATTTGGGTGCAAGGGAGCTTTCCCTTTAGTAGTAGGAGGAATTGAAGGTCCAGAAGGTTGTTGGGTAAAAGGTGGAACTGGCCTTATGGATAAAGGAGGTAGGATGACTCGAGCTGGACGAACTGTGGGTTCCAAGGTCACCTGCTGCAAAGAAGGTCGTTCTGAAGGTTGCTATTGAAAGACTGGTCTAATACTGGAAAGATCTTGAGAAACAGACATCTGGCCAAGAGCAACATCTGATGATTGTAGAGTCTCAGCTTTAGAAAAAACAATGGATTTTTCTTGCACATGAAGGTAGGGTTTTAGCAAGTTGATGATGTCTTGAATGACTTCTCCACCATACTTCATGGATTTTTCAAAATCATCCTTATTTTGCATGAAATTTTCTAATGTGGGGGTAAAATATTTTAACTGCTGAACTTGAGCTTTAAAAGCTTGAGTCACTAGAGGGAGTCTCAGATTATCAGTCAGTACTTTAAAATGATGATTCAACTCTTGCTTTGTGTAGATCTTAGAGAAATAATTGTCTACTTTCTTTTTAATCTCCTTTTGATCTTTTGTAGCATCAGCCGAATACAACTGTACCATTTTATGCACATGATCACTATGCTCTTTCATTTTCTTCAATGAATCTAAATCTAAAATCTTCCCAAGAGCCGCCAGCTCTTCTCTAACAACATCTCTTAAGGTATCTAATTCTCGACCAGTGATCTTGGTTACCATGGAATTTCCAGCCAGAGCAATGACCTGAGTAATCTCAGATTTTAACTTCCTCAAATCTTCTTTCTTCAAATGTTCTATCATATTTCTTAAAACTTCCATCATACCATAGATGGTTGTTCTGAAAACACCTGACAAAGAAACAAGATTGTTGTCTAACTCCGTAAGTGTTTGATTCAAAGAGGTAACATGCCTGCCAATCGATTCACTTTAATTGCACATGTCTGGTTTGATAAGGTTTTCCACTCTTTGAGCCAAATCATTCATAGTAGCATCAGATAAAGTCAAAGGAGTAGGAGCAGGAATATGAGATAACTCACTTTTCACAGTCTCCCTAACAGCTTGAATCAATTCAATCTTGAAATTATCAAAATCTGACTGAGCAACTGCCGGATCAGGTCTACTTTGAGATACTGAAGGATCTGGTCTGACATCTGTTCTTTGCAAAAACTCGACAACGAATTGAGCCTTAACAGAATCACTTATGACTGCAAGATCCAGTTCTAAACCTTTCTCGTCCTCTGGTTATTCTAATCCTAGAACAACAAGACCTGGATGCTCTTCCCATGCCTCTTTACATGAAGGGTATATAGGTTTCACAAACTGAGATCGTCCAGAATTTTCAGGAGGGATTTCCTCATCCACATCACTAACTAACTGTTCTGTCCTCCCAGCTTCATGAATATTCTCTTGCTCTAGTGGATGGGGTTGAGGATCATCTTGGATCACATATTGACCTTCTATAGGTCGATCATCAACATCATCATCATTACATTCATTGTCACCGCTACTACCATCACCGTCAGCATCACCCTTATCACCATCACCACCTTCATCATCATCATCATCATTAACTGATCTCTCATTAGAACTGTCTGTACTTCCAGATTCATACTCCTCAGAATTTGATTCAGTAGTCTCGCCTTCTTCTTCATCATCTAAAAGCGGTTCAATTTCTGGTAAAATGAGAGGAGGACTTGCTGAACCAAATTCCATCCTTCTTATCTTTGGGCTAACAGTATCAGGATCACTCCTTTCATCAGGAGATGATTCATCCTCTTCTTCAGCATTTAGATTCTCATCATCTTCTTCTTATTCTTATGTTCCTTTCTTACTGGATTCACCAGTTTTTTTAAGAGCAATGAATTCCTCTTCTTAATCCGAATAGATCACTTCCTCACCAGGATTTATGCTAGGATCTCTTACTTCCCGTGGTCTCCTGGGATGATCAGTAGGATTGAAAGACTCATATAACTTTTCTTCATTAGCAACCCAGGCTTTTTTCCACGGGTTCCAATTAATTTTCATTCTCTTAAAAATAAATTTGTTGAAACAAAAGCTAACTGATGAGATACACTCATCTCTATCATCCACAAAGCCTAAGAATTTCATCATGGCAGAAATTTGTTAAGAATAAAATAGAGTGGTAGCTTTCTTTGAAGGTTTTATCATCTCAACAATATGATCAGAAAAATATCTACATAGATTTATCTTTTCACCATTCAGAAAAAGAAATAGCAGAAAAACATCTTGATACTTTACTGTAGAAAAATAACCTTTTCTCGGACATACCTGATGTTGAATAAATTTGAACAGGATTCGGTTCTCACCATCCAACTCAGCAGCAATTATCCTTCACGATTCAGACTTCCTAGTCAAAAATTCCAGGGCTAACTCATAAGAAAAGTAATCAGTTGTGGGAGGAGTATTACCAGAATAGTCCTCGTATCTTCCATTGTGAGGTACTCCTAGACATTCAGCCCATCATTTTGATGAAAACATAATCTTTTTCCCTTTTACTATAGAAGACAATCTCGCAGCCTCTACTCCGTCCAAATCTATATCCAGGTTCAAATAGAACTCATGCACTAGCTTCGGGTAAAAGAATCTATCATTATTACCGAACCACTCCTTCCAGCCTTGAGTTTCCAAAACCATCAAGAGAACGGACTTGATAGATAAAACCCATTCCGAATAAAGTTCCTTTTTAGCTATAACTTCTCATTTTTGTAGCTCCGGGTTCACAGACCTCTGCGTCGTACTACTCAACTTACCTCGAGCATGCTTGATAGGTGAATTTCCTTCTGATTCCTTGCTCTGTCTCTTTTGCTTGGCCATTTTGAGGTTTTGCGACAATCGAGAGGCTTGGAAAGATTCAAAAGGCTCGGGTTACAGAGAAGAGAGGACAGAGTTCAGCGGGAAATAGAGGGTCAATAGTCTTTAGAGAATGGAATATTCACATGCCATTATTTGTATCATTTAGGGTTATAGATAATAAAATATTGATGTAAAACAACTTCGTTTTTAAACACAAAAAAAAATAGTACGACCCAATCGGTAGCACTAGTCAACATGATAGATCGGTTTGACAGATCGGTTTGACAGATCGGTTTCACAGATCGGTTTCACAGATCTATCATACCTAACTGTCTTTTAATCGAGTTTAACCTTTTTCAATTTAAGGGCTTGGTGAAAATATCGGCTAATTGATGTTCAATACCTATAAACTCAAGAGTGATATCACCTTTTTGGTAGTGATCTCTCAAAAAGTGATGTCTGACATCAATGTGTTTGGTTCTAGGGTGAGACATAGGGTTCTTTGAAATGTTAATTGCACTAGTGTTATCAAAATTAATTGATATATGCTTAAAATTATATCCATAGTCCAAAAGAGTGTGTTTCATCCATAGAATTTGTGCACAACAACTACCAGCAGCAATGCATTCTGCTTCAGCAGTAGATAATGCAACAGAGTTCTGTTTCATACTACACCAAGATACTAAGGATTGACCCAATAAATGACAAGTTCCATATGTGCTCTTCCTATCTAACTTGCAACCAGCAAATTCAGCATCTGAATAACAGATTAGCTCAAAAGATTTTCTTTTCGGACAAAACAATCCTAAGTTTACAGTGTGTTTAAGATACTTAAAAATTATTTTAACAGCAAGTAAATGAGATTCTTTTGGGTTATCTTGAAATCTTTCACACATACACACACTAAACATAATATCTAGTCGACTAGAAGTAAGGTAAAGTAAGCTTTCAATCATACCTCTATAATTGGTTTGATCCACTGGTTTCCCAGCTTCATCTGCATCCAATTTACAGATTGTACTCATAGGAGTATTACTTTCATTAATACTATCCAAACTAAAACGTTTTAGAATATACTTTGTGTATTTACTTTGAGTTAAAATAATACCATTTTCATTTTGAAAAACTTGAAATCCAAGAAAATAGTTAAGTTCTCCCATTAAACTCATTTCAAATTCATTTTGCATACTCTTTGAAAATTCAGTACATAAAGAAGGATTAAAAGATCCAAAAATTATATCATAAACATAGATTTGAACTATTAGAACATCTTTAGAAATTATTTTAATAAAAATAGTTGGATCAACAATCCCTTTAGTAAATCTTTTTGAAATAAAAAAATTACTAATTCTATCATACCAAGCTCTTGGAGCCTGTTTTAAGCCACATAAGGATTTAGAAAGTATAAAAACTTGATTTGGAAAATGAGGATTAAAAAATCCAGGTGGTTGTTCAACAAAAACATCTTCAACAATAAACCCATTTAGAAAAGCACTTTTGACATCCATTTGATATAACTTGAAATTCAGATGAGAAGCATATGCAAGTAAGATCCTAATGGATTTTAATCTGGCTACAGGTGCAAAGGTCTCCTCATAGTCAATACCTTCTTCTTGACTAAATCCTTGTGCAACTAGCCTAGCTTTGTTTCTAACTATGTTTCCAGACTCATCAACTTTGTTTCTAAACACCCATTTTGTACCTATTGTTAAAGTTTCCTTAGGTATGTCAACTAATTCCTAGAATTTGTTTCTTTAAAATTGATTTAACTCTTCTTTCATATCCATTACCCAAAATTCATCATTGATAGCATCATTGACATTTTTAGGTTCTTACTGTGAAAGAAAGGCTTGATGTTCAACCTAGTTTCTTAGAGAAGCTCTAGTTTGTGTCCCTCTATCAAGATTACCAACAACAGTATCTAAAGGTTGATTCTTTAGAATTCTTGTTGATCAAGTAAAGGCAGGACTAGAAATTTTAGGTTCTTATAGGTTCGGGTTCATTAGGAACCGATTCTGGAATAAATCCAGAACTGGTTCTCTTTATAGTAGGTTATTTAGATTTTTCATTAAGGTCCAGAACAGATTAATCTTCTTCAAGATTTTCAAGAGAGGTTTTAGGCTCATGTGGATTAGTTTCATCAAACTTGATGTGAAAAGATTCTTCCACACACTTGGTTCTTTTTTTGAAAACTCTATAAGCTTTTCTGGTTAAGGAATATCCTAAAAAGATTCCTTCTTCACTCTTAGAAGCAAACTTATCAAGATTATCTTTTGTATTGAGAAAAAAACTTTGCATCCAAAGACTCTAAAGTAACTAACTTTAGGTTTTCTATTATTCCACAACAAATATGGGGTCTTCTTAAGAACTGGTCTAACTAAGACTCTATTAATGATATAACAAGCTATATTGACAGCTTCAGCCCAAAAGTAAATAGGCAGGTCATATTCATTAAGCATAGTCCTTACAATTTCTTGAAGGGTTCTATTTCTTCTTTATACTACACCATTCTGCTGAGGTTTCCTAGGAGCAGAAAAGTTTTGAATATAGACATTATGCGAGCAGTAGGAATCAAACTCATGATTCTCAAACTCACGACCATAATCACTTCTTAGGGTTTTAATCTTAAGTCCACTAAGGTTTTCTACAGACTTGGAATATTTGACAAAGTAAGAACAAGCTTCACTTTTGTGAGCTAAGAAGTATACCCAAGTATATCTAGAAAAGTCATCTACTAGAACATAGACATAGTGCTTCCCATTTAAACTAGAAACTCTTGATGGCCTGAACAAGTCCATGTGAACCAACTCGAGAGGTTGAGAAGTAGAAACTTCTTTCTTTGATTTAAAAGAAACATTATGTTGCTTTCCCTTTTGACAGGGATTATAAACATTTTCAATTGGGAATTCATGTTTAGGTAGGTCTCTAACCAAGTTTTTCCTAGTTAGTTTTCTAAGTGAATGGATGTTGCAGTGTCCTAATCTTCTGTTCCAAAGCCAAGACTATTTATTAAAAGCATTTAGACATGTAACATTTTTCATAGCTAAAGAATTTAAACCAACTGCATAAACATTTTCATTTCTTAAAGCAGAAAAGATTAAAAATAATTAGAATTAAAAACATTACAAAAATCATTTTCAAATTTTACATTAAAACCATCATCACACAATTTAGAAATACATAACAGATTATATTTCAGTCCATCAACAAATAAAACTTTGGGAAATAAAAATGAATCAGTGTTACCAATTTGGCCTAGGCCGATGATTTTTCCTTTAGAATTATCACCAAAGGTGACATGGCCTCCATCAATATTGATTAGACTTTTAAAGCATGAGTAATATCCAGACATGTGTCTCGAAAATCCACTGTCCAAGTACCATACCTTCTTGTGAGAACTCTTCAAACAGGTCTCCTACAAAATAGATTTAGATGGAAAATGACTTTGGTACCCAGATCTTCTTGGGTCCAGACAGGTTAGCAATCAAAGATTT
This sequence comes from Viscum album, assembly GCA_963277665.1. Classification (NCBI taxonomy): domain Eukaryota; kingdom Viridiplantae; phylum Streptophyta; class Magnoliopsida; order Santalales; family Viscaceae; genus Viscum; species Viscum album. The sequence goes on from OY728139.1 coordinate 296,800,542, forward strand.
TGGTACCCACATTTGTCTTATGGGTTTCATACAATTTACAGAATCAGTAAATTTTGAAAGATAAACTTTATTTGATCTATAACTATGTGAATCACTAGTTGAAGCATATGAATGTCCAGAACTAGAACTACCAGTATTCTGTCCAGATTTAGGAATAAATCTATTCTCAGTAATCTGTCTATGTCCAGGTTTGTAGCCTATTCCAGTAGTGTATTTCGGAGCTACTTACTTTCCAAGAATTTGAGTTAGTGTATCCTTTCCATTTGTAAACTTCTCTAAGTCTTTTCTAAGTTGATCATTTTACATTTTCAGTTCAGTTTTTTCCTTTAACAGTTGAGCATTTCTCTCTTTTTCAATAGTAAGTTCAGTTTTAACAGTAGTAGTGAGAGCATGTTGTTTCTTCAATGATTTGTATTTATCCTTAAGTTCATTGCATGTCTCTTCCAGAATAATACAATATTAAAATAATTCCTCCCTAGTCATGTTTTCAGAATTAGAATCAGATTCTACATCATCTCCAAAATAACAATAATTTAAAACAATATAATCTAAGGTTACCTCGGAGTTGTTGGTCATGAAACACATGTTGGCATGATTCATCTCAGAATCAGACATTTCAGATTCACTTGTACAATCTTCAGATGCACTCCAAGTATCCTTCATAGCTTTCTTGTACTTACTGTCTTTGTAATAATATTTCTTCTTGAATTTTATCTTTGGGGAGTCTGCTTTAATGTGTCCTTTTCTTTTTCACTCGTAGAAAACAACTTCATCACTTCTTTCTGGATTTTTCCAGTCCTTCTTCCAATGTCCCTTGTTGTCATACTTTCCTTTGTAATTTGATTTTCTGAAAAATTTATTCTTACTATAAAATTTCTTAAACCTCCTGGCTATCTGAGCCATTTCAGCATCACTATCTAAATCAGAATCTTCACTGGTTGAACTCTCAGTAGGTATTTGAATTTTCTCCTTGTCTTTGATCTTTGAAGCAGTAGTCTTGAAAGCCACTTATTTCCTTTTTGGTTCATCATCATCTTCTTTATTTACCTTGACTTATTCCTCATACATCATGAGCTTACCAATAAGTTCTTTGACAGGCAGAGCTCCAATGTCACATGATTCTCTGATTGAAACAAATGTGCCTCTCCATCGGTCTGGTAGACATCTCAAGATTCTCATGATTTGTTCCTTTGCTGTAACAACATTACCAAGTGAATTCATTGTATTGACTATCTCATTGTACCTGAGATACATATCAGAAATGGGTTCATCAGTTTTTATTTTAAAATTATCATATTTAATAGTATAAGTATTCAATCACATTTCTTTAACATTAGATGTTCCTTCATGAGAAACACCTAAAGTATCCCAAATTTCATAAGCATTTTTGCAAGAAGAAATTCTATTAAAGTCCTCATCCCCTAAAGAAAAATACATGGCATTCATAGCTTTACAGTTATTATTGTAAGGAGTATTTGTAGGTTCATCCCAATTTGTTCGTTCAGTTTCTGGAATTTTATATTCAGACTCAATAGTAGTCCAGATATCAAAACCCATACTCTCTAAATGTATTTTCATTTTAAGTTTACACTGACCATAGTTCCTATCATTAAAGAAATGTGTCATGTTAGTAGCAACACCCACTAGTCTATTATCCATAACTAGATTTTAGAAAATAGGTTTAAAGAGATAAAATTTAGAACTAACATAAATTTAAGATCATTAAAGATAAAACTAAAATCACAGTTGAAAAGAAGAGTGTTTCAAAAATCCTTAAACAAAAACAAAACCCTCTGATACCAAATGTTGGTCGGAGTGGATACTCAAGAGGGGGGGGGGGGTGAATTGAGTTCCAATTAAAAATTTCTATTAAACATATTTCTCTTAAAATCCACCAATTTAAAAACAAAGTTAAACTATAGTGAATCTATACATAGTGTAAATGTTCAATCAAGTTCTCAAAGATTGATTAGGTCTCAGTTGACTTAATCTGAATATTAAATTAACTTTTGAAACTGACTTACTGATTTACAATAAGTATAAACACTTGCGAATTTAACTATCAAAGTAGCTTTAAAATAGTTTTGTATTTCAAAGTAATAGCAGCGGAATAAGTATATAGTTTACTTATAGACTTATATTAAAATGCACAGCAGAGTTAACCAAGAGGTTCAGTCTCAATATGAGACTTAGTCCTCCCAAAAATTTATGTAAATTGATCCACACACTAGATCGGGGTTAACAAAAGTGAATGACTGTCCAGGCCACATAGGGACCTCTACCACAGTTCTTTGTGGGAAACAAAAACAATGACGAGGCCACACAAGGACCTATTCCACAGTTGTCGTGGGTAAACAAGAGTAAACAATTGTGGTTTGAGGATTTTGATATCCTCCAGTTCAGCACAGGAGTCAGTGTGTGTGTAAGATATATAGAGTACACACACAGCTCAAAAATGTAAGTCAAATAATCACAAAGAGAGAATGTATCAGAGTGTAGAAAGCTCTAGTGATTGGAAGTGCAGCTCTAGACTTGTTGGATTCAGTAGAAATGCGTCTAATTCCTTCTTTGTTTTTTCCTTTGAAAAACAGAGTATCGTGATTCACTTCCTTCACTTCTAGTGTAGGTGTTCAACTCAAGTATGTGTAGTTGTTATAGCTCTTGATATTCTTCTTTGAACTTGTGTTCTTGATGTATATCAATGTTCTTCAAGTTATTCTTTTCATGTACGTGTATGGAAGAATTATCTCTCTTTTTATATCTTCGTATCTGTTGTATATCTGTGTGTATCTTTTTGTGTGTATCTTTACTACAGCTCTATCTTCCTTTTATTCCATGAGCTCCGGTAGTAGGAATGATTACCTTTTCAGAGGTATGAGGTACGGTCCCTTGACATGCCAACAATCAACATTAAATAACATTAATTGCATTAAAAACATCAAAAATGACCGATAGAATTAAATACGAATTTATAGAAATTCGAACAGTTTTCATGACTATCGGTGATTCATGTGATCGGTGAGGCATTTTGAATCCATATTGATTTCGGTAGCATCAGCATCAGTGTCTCAAAATCGGTGTCTCAGCATCAGTGTCTCAGCATCGATGTCTCAACATCGGTGTCTCAGCATCGGTGTTTCACCATCGGTGTCTCAACATTGGTGTTTCAGCATCGGTGTTTCAGCATCGGTGATTCAGCATTGGTGTCTCATGATCATCGGTATCGGTGACTCATGATTGTCGGTATCGGTGACACATGATCGTCAGTATCGGTGACACATGATCATCGGTATCGCTTTAGATCTTCGGTAGCTATAGGTGCGACCGTTCATCATCGGTGACTCCGGAAAATGACTATCGGTGAGTCAAGATGAGGAATTCTTACAAAGTGTCTATTCAATCCAGAATACTTCCAGGTCAACCATAACCATACATTGATCATAGATAAACAATTATAGATATGAATTAAACATTTTTAGAAAAAGTTGAACAAGAGATTAAAAGGAAATAAATAAAACTAAGATTTGTGACGATTAAAATAACCATTCCACATAGAGTTCAACACATTTATATGAAAAGGTGATGGAATTGAATAAATTATTATTAAATTACGTTGTATTTATTTTTATAACTTTCAAGGATTAATTCATCATGCTGGGATATGAAAGTCATCCCTCACATTGCTAGGTCAAAGAGTTTTTATATAAGCCAATCAACTATGGTAATCTTTTAGTTAGTTTAAATATTTATAAGGAAATATTATTATATTAATATATTAATTTTTTTATTTATATTTATTTAATGTAGTCAGAGAATTTGGGGCACCAGGAATCCTAACCGTGAAGTTTTGTTATATGTTCACAAAAAATCTTATGGAAGTTTTGTAAATGAGCATGCCAAGAATTTTGGGGTGTGAACTCATTCTTCCTTATAATAATTTATTATCAGTTATCATTAAGCTAATATATATTGTTTCTCAGATGACTGATATTTAATTTATACGTAAAAATTAAAGAATTATGGGATGCATATCCCACGTAGTCATACCTAGTCTCATAGGATGACCTAGTTCGTAATGTCCTTAGGAAATAGCATCATGGTCGAGTGCACAAGGTGGATGTAGGACCCGTACCATATGAGGTCTTTAAAAGGCCACTGGAGATTTCAACTGCATCTGGTCCGGGTTGTAATCAGGTCATACCCCGAGATGCTTAGAGATAGATTGTTTCTCTACAAAACACAGTTTAGGAATAGGGGACATAGATATCTGCTATGCAAAAAACATTGATTGATTTATATTAGAAGACGACAATATCTATCCTTTTTGGTATTTCATCGATTAGTGGTGAGCAGGTAATTCAAAAAAATTCAATGTCATTTAGTTTAAAAAAATTAATTGGATTTATGTTTAAATATAAATATACAATAGAATTTGATTTTCAATATAATGCTCTTACAAGTTCTGGTAGTATGATGTAAAGGTGTAGGTGGAGAGGGTGACAAGTTGTGTTGATCATCAGATAGTGATTAGTGAAGAGGGTTCTCGTAATAGTATTTGTATATGTTTCATGTGTAGCATAGAGTAGTCACAAAAAAATTTCATGACCTAACATTTTCTTGATTTCTCATGTTTACTTTTATGTATTATGAACTCAGTCTTCAAAATACACTAAGAATTTACAATCCTTATGTTTTATTAGTGGAAATTTATATTTATGAATAATATAATAATTTGTGTAATATTTAAAGGTTGTTATATCTATGGTGTAGAGGATCAGGAGGAGGATTTTGGTGTTATTTCTAAAATCATCATAGGTTTCTCATAGAGATAATGGCTTTAATATGGTGACTAATGGGGGAGTTTCTAGCGGTTATACATTTTTTGGAATAGTTTCACCATGGAGCAGGGATGTGGCCTAGCCTCTTCTTGATAAGATATGACAATGTATGTTTATTCTTATGTATTTTAGGTGGGTGGTTAGTTAAAAAATTTGGATGTTTACTGTTTTTTAGTTTTATAGGAATAAATATTTACTATATTCATGTTTTAAAGTTTGTTGGATTAAAAATTAATAGTTTTGTAGGTTTATAGTTTATAGGATTGATAATACAGAGGTTTTAAAGCATTGGGTTTAATGGATTCAGTTTTTATCATTAGATGTTTCTAGTTTATAGGTTTCAAATTTCTTAAGTATTAGGTTTCATGTTTTTCATGTTTCTAGGTTTGTATGTTTCTCGTTACATATTTTTGTCTTTTTTGTTTTTATGTAATAATTTATACATTTTTTGTTTTTTAAGTTAATGTTTTATTGGACTTCATGTTATGTGTTTCAATTTTTTTTTACATTTCCATTGTTAAGTTTTTCACTTTTCATGTTTTCATGTTTATAAATTTTTTTTACAAATATTAAATTCATCTGTTCACATTAATTATAGTTTATCAAATTTCTAGAAATATCTTATCCATTTATCATATTTTAAAAAATTTAGATTTCATATTTATTATGTTTCATGTTTTCAGGATGTAGGCTTTGAAATTTGATGATTTCATTTATTTTTATTTTTAGGCTAATGGTTGGATGTTTTCATACTTTTTTGTTTTTAGAAAAGAAGTTTGTAATATTGTAGGATTTCAAGAATGGATATATCTTGTTAAATGATATCTAAAGTCACGTTATTTTTATATATAGGTACTAGGATTCCATGTTTTCAGTCTTATAGGTTTTTTTTGTTTTTTATGAAATAATTAGTTTCAATGTTTGTTGGTTGAATGATTTTGAATTTGAAGAAATGCATGTTTGGAAGTTTAATATTTTCTAGATTACATGTTTATCATGTTTTCAAGGTGCTAGTACTGGGGATGTAGAATCTATATCAATTTTTTATTTTAAATCTACCTTTATCGGTGGTTTCAACCGCCACTAGGAAAATGGATCATATTTCACAGGGGTTCAAACCACCGTTACGTACATGAATGGAATAATTTTAGAAGTGGTTATTGTGAAAAAATTCGTTTTTTTACAGAGGCAGTTTGAACCACTACGAAAAATTTCTCATTTTTATAACCATTTCATGGTGGTTCTAGTGGTTTTCATGGAATTTTACCTGGAAAACAATGAAAAGATTTTTAGCGGCAGTTTAATCCACATCCAAAAAAGATTTCATATTTTCTGGGAAAACCACCGTGAAAACTGCAACAACCATAGTGAAATGGGTTTACTACGATGGTTACCAAAACCTAATGCTAAATTTAATAAAATTTTTTATATTGTAATAAAAAACCCAATTTAGTGGTGGTTTTATAAAACCGTCGCACAAGCGTAACACAACAGTTTGAATCACGACCATAAAAGAAAAAATCGCCGCTATGAGGCGATTTTTGTGCAGTGCATACTTAACAGATGGTATTCACGATGTCATGGTTGTAGTGAATATTATTCATATTCTTATTTCTATGTGGTACTATATTGGTAGAGTTTACCATTTGGATTTATTCTGTGTATTTACATTCCACCAAGATAGTCAGCAACACATAATTATGTGAAACTGATAGGGAGGTAGGATTTCGATAGGTACCAGTGTCATGCATAGTATCTGGGACATTGGAACAAATGAGTTTTATTTCATATCGAGGGTATGTGTAATATGTGGTTCCCTCTAGTATAGTTACTCCAGTATGATCTATGGTATAGAATGAAGTTTACACTATATCTTACTCCATGAGAAAGAGGGATTTGGGATCTAGTAAGTTAAAAAATATCGATTAACTTTTTTAATTCATTTTGAATCTATCTAAAGAAAACATGGAAACAATATAATATATATATATATATGTATAAACTAGATTATGATGGTATTTTTATCTAAGAAGAATTCCATTTTTCAGTACAGGGGATGATATAATAATATCATGTTTTATACGATAGTATATTCCATCTTCCACCCCAGGGACATGCCATTCCTACCCAGGGAATGGTGGTTCCTACTCAGAAACCTCTTCCAATGGCTGCTGATGTTGAGGATCCATGATGATCATGATGTAGACTACGTCATGCTACATACCAGGCCTCCCCCATTTCCTCATGTAAAAGTATGACCCTCTAGAAATCCAGCCTCAATAGATTGGGGATGTGCATTATGAGGCACGAGATGCATTCATGTTTTTAGGATATCCACAATTTTCTCTAGGTACATCTGCTTTGAGTTTATATCAAGGGTGTTTTACAATCCCTTACCTTTAATTCATGAGCCTACACGTGTTTTATAGATCCCCCGGGGGATGATGGAAGGTTTATATACTGACCCATTGGGTAAGGATCTGGTGCACATGATGATATTCAACTGAAAACTTCTCGTGATGAGTCATACCCAAATCATTAGACATTCAAAGTTCAAGAACCCCAGGAAGAGCCCTCTCAGGTACATCATACTCTAGCCCGACATAGTTTTCTATGATCTCTATTCATAAATCCAATCCATGGACCATCATATGGGATATGACCACAACATAGACAGTGATTATACTCATTTATTTATATGTATGTTATTGACTTAAATAATTTGAAACAAAAATATATTTTGTCCTCCATATGATTTTCTATATATTTATGTGATGAAATTACTTTCAGTATCATCCATTTTTACATTTTATCCATTGTTTCAATTTTTATTTATATTTTAGTTAGAGTTTATATTTTATAAGTAGTCAATGTTTACAAATTAAAACATATGAAAACTTATTAAATTTCAAGTACTTAACATTAAAATATTGTATAATATAAACTATAAAAAATATATATAAAACATAATACATATCATAAAATTCTATTTTTTGGAAAATAAAAGTAACTTCTTAAATATAATAAATAATTTTAAATTAAAATAATGTAAAAAAATTATAAATACAAATGTGATAGTTTAAAACAAAAATATAATGTTCAACTAAAATTAAATTTAATTAATTTTTTTATGAAATGTTTTTTATTTTAAATTATTTTATATATTTTTAGTATGTGTGACAAATTTAATTTATATTGTATTTATAATTTATTGTTTATATTGATTCATAACCACCAACGTCAAGCATTAATATGATTCATGTAAGTGAATTTGAAAATTATAACTTATAAAATACTAATATAATCAAAATGATATCGAAAAAACTCACTCAACGTGAATAACATAATTGAAAAAAACTCATAAAAATAATAAGTAAAAGATAATCTACCTTCCGCAAAAAGTATTTCGTAAAAATAGAATATTTTCAATTTGAAATATTAATCAGAATAATTCAAAATAAAATAAAATAAAAATAATATATATATATATATATATATCAAAATTTAGAAATATTTTTTAAAATATAAAAACATTTATATTTAAAATAAGTTATTTTTTACTGAACAACTGCATTGCTAATGCCACATTTTGACTTAACTGATAGGCTGCATTAGAAATGCCATATTTTTTGTATTAGTTTTCAAAATATTTAAAACCTAGACTTATTTGAATATATATTTTTTGAGAAAATGTATAACTCTCCATGGTACTCCTACCAATATCTATCTTCCATGGTAACACCACCCCATTGTACTACCACCACTTCCCTGTTATCACCCCACAGTAATACCACATCACGACACCTCCCACTGATTTAAATTTCCACTATGAGTTGTGGTAGACATCCACTAATCCATCATAGAAAAATTTCTTATACACCTCTCTCATGAAGAAGAAACCAATGAACTGTTCTGAGGATTTCATTTGTTCTGAAAAATGCTACACTGACAGTGTATGGGAGATGAACCAAGTGATACCAGATCTAGAAGAAGATTCCTCTTGGATGAAGAATTCACCTCCACACTAAAAACAGCGACTACAACACCAAAGCATGAAACTACTCACCAGATACATCAAGGGAGAGGAAGTGTTATTCCATATCAAACCACCAAGGAAGATGAACCTGTGTCATGCCTGAGTAGTGGTAGAGGACCAAAGACCCTATATAGAAACTCATCTGTTGAAGTCAACACCTAACGACCACATTCGAGGCCCAATTGCAAGCCTATTTGAATGGAATATAAAAAAAATCATGCCACTGAGGGGTGTTAATCGAACCCATTTATGAACCAATGAAGACCGAGTGCCACCATACTTGAGAGAGAAGACAACCATAGTCAGTGTTAGGATTGAGAAAGAGTAAAAAAGAGAAAATTGAATAAAAAATAAAAGAAAAAAATTTGAAATAATAATCCATATATAATAATATTATTAATAATAATTAATAGGTAAATAAAAAATACAGAAAGGATTAATAAATATGAAATTATGAATAAAAGAAAAAAATAAATAAATATTTATATTTATAAAATAAAAAATAAAATAAAGAATTGGATTAGGGTGGTGGAATTTCAAATTTATTTATATTTTCCCTCTATATAACCAGAAAATGTAGTGACTTCCATGTCCATTTTCCCAGACACACTGAAATCCAAATCAGATGATCTGGTTTTCATCATATTCTTATTTCGAGTATATAATGACATCCATTGTGTTGTGAAGTAATGAATCAATTCACCATCAAAATGAATATAAATCTATTACATGAGTAACACTAATCAGTTATTCTAATCAAATATGGTCACATGATGATCATCCAGTCTAGTGGAAGTCATTGTCTGAAACTGAAATTGAGGATCATTCCTAAAGGAGTTGAATATGATTCTACTGCTCATGTAGAAAATTCCCAAAGCTCCCAAGGATACTTAAAACCTCTTCTGTAAATAATATCAATATTCACTTTTATCAAGAGGATTCCCACTCTATCACACTCAATATTGAGTGCACTTTTCTTTTTCCACTATTTATGATATTTCATTATTTTTTCTTTGTAATAACTCCTAGGATGGAACACTAATCTCTTAGAGGATGTAATGAGGAGATTCAAAATAACCATTAAAAATGAATTTAGTAATGTAAATATTTCATTTTTTTGAATCTATATCTATATTTATTAAATGTTCATCAATATTATGATATTTCTTAATTCTAATCACTTTGAAATAATTTTCTCTTCAGTTGACCGTGCAAAAAGTCCACTTACATCTTCTCAAATAGTTTGGATCATGAGAATTGGTTCATTTAAGGGTGATCATAGATATTTGATTATTAGGATCAGCTAAATTAGGTGTTGTATATTTTTCATGTCTCCAATTGAAATAGAAATTAGAAAAGATACAAATGTAGTGATATTTCACTATATTAGAGGGACAACATGTGATTTAAATTGGAACAATGATTTAATAGGGTAGGTGAGGGGATATTTGAGGTAAATATACTTCTCCTTAATTTAATTTTAAAACTAATCCACTTTAATCATCCAATTCCCTTTTCAAAAATTGAACCCACAAAGCAATACCATTTTATTCCTCTATAGAGACAAACCTATGTCCCACTACTACTACTACATATAAATCTAGTTTAAAAATGTTTTTTTGACCTCCCCATGATGGGTACATTATCAAACAAGGAATAATTTCGGGGGATGGGGGGTTGTGTTTTTGCTTTACTACTATTTAAAAATTAGTTTAAAAATTATTAGATTAATCTCAAATCACCTCATTTGGTTTCATCATGAGGTTGATTGAATACTTATGGAAGACTGAGAACTTTGGAAAATATTGAGGGAATGGAAAGAGAGTTTTCTAAAATTCCATTTATTGTATCTTCATTCCCTTATTCTACTTCAACTAGAGTAAATTTTATAAAATTAATTGAGGAATATAATTATTTTAAATTAAACAAAACAGAGAGCAAATTTTACACACCTAATTTCAATAAAAACAGTTGATATTTACAATTGAATGGTCAACAATATTGTGACATTAAAACTGTAATTCTAACTCACCAACTAAAATTTCATGGTTTTTCAAGAAAACACCCCAACATATATCTATGATAATTTGGAGACATTTTAAATGGCTTCAAACCTTGAGGATTCAATGATTGTTAGATTGGATGGAAGGTATTTTCCTTCATCCTTAAAGAATATTCCAATGAGTGGATGTACATAATAAAATATTGAGAAATCGTAAAAAGTGACGAATTGGGAAGATCCATCCTCTAGTAGTATTTCCCAATATCGATGAGTTTCCAGATGAGAAAGGATAATTATGCAATAAAAAATTATTTGAATATACCATGTGTGAGTATTGAGAGATATTAAAAATACTAACCAAGTCCTACCCACAACATTAATATAAAAGAGATATTTATTGGTATTCATTTACTAGGGATTCAATGATAGTGACTGGAAAAATTTCGCTAATTCTTATGGAGGATCACATTTTTGCAAACTGAAGTGTCTAATAATTGTGCAGTCACACTAAGGAGGGGGGGGCTGAATCAAGTGCGAATTTTTTAATAAATTATTTTCTTTTCTGAAAACCCTTTAAACCTATGTCACATATTAGGATAAATGGATATTGTTTACAATGAAAAATTTAAATGAAACAAAACACACAATATTTTCACAAGGTTCAGTACTAAGACCTACATCCTTGATGCAACTGGTGATTACCCTAGATTACAAATTATCCAATATATATAGATTCTTATAGCCATGTAAATTTCAAATCCCATCATCACTGATTCCCACAATGTTCCACTGTAGATTACCACTAGAGTTAACCAGTTCTCACCTACACTAGTGACTCATATGTCCCACAAGAGGATCTTTATACAGCATTCCAAAGTGTTACTATCATCCCACTGTCCTGCTACAAAGTCCCACTAGAGTCTTACACTACTTCATAGTCACATGGATGTCTTCACAATCTTTAGTCCCACAATATTAGATCCACTGATTGGATGATATTATAATCTTCCACCACGAGCTTGCTAGATCAAACTAACCTATGTAAAAAAAGAAACTTTGCACTGGTGCAAGTTTTCTCAATATATTCTAATCAGCTGATGATGGTCAGCTGCCTTAGTACAACACTGCTTGGGCATGAATTATTTCTTCAATATAAGAACTGTCCTCACTAATCATTTTAAAATTGGATACCAAATGTTTTGAATCACTAATAGTCAAGTTGTTCCATATTCAGTCTAAAAAAAACTACACACGAATTAGACAAAAAATATTTCACGTGCACTTATTAAATCATCATGCATGTATTTAATACATTGCATGATCTTTTCAACTTGTGTCAATGAAATTTCATGCACATGTAAATATTTATTTCATCCACAACATTACATAAAATATCCACTTGCACATGCACTTCACACAGTCTCAAATATTTTTCTTCATGCACACAATGTCAACTTTTTGATGCACAATGTATGTGTATAAATGAAATCTTTTATATAGAGTATATTATTTCTCAATTTATAAAACCTTGTCAAAATATTAACACAAACATATTGTACACTTTATTTTTTGTCAACCCTTCACAAAAAACAATTTTTCGTTTGAACACACACCATGCACAAACCTCATACCCTGCTAGTATTCAATGCATGGGTATCATGTATGTGCATGTGCACAATGCAATTATTCTACCTCATAAAAAAAATCATGAAACTCAGACACTCATTGTATATCATTTGTCTTTCCTACCAACCTAAATGTGTATAGGATATTAGGATGCTAAATTACAATGTTCAATATGAATATTCTTCTCCTCTTGCTTGTACGAACCCAAATACGTATTATGCATGCAAGTCTTTACATTTATGTGTAAGCTTACACTGTTCATGGTTCTTAAAACCTATTCTCGCAAATAAAATCTATACAGAACTCACATAATCATGAGGATGTACGAGTGTGAAAATTACATGTTCAACAGTCATGGATAACCAAATCATCCATGAAAAAAAACTCAGTGCCAAAACCCTCTTGAACCAGAGAATTCACAACACTCCTTCTCTCTCAGAAATTAAGCTTGTATTTGAGATAAACTACACTATAAAATGATCCTAGTATATGGTATTTATAGGAAATGAATATAAAAAAACATTCCGGAACCTTCAAAAATGACTAATAAATTGACATCGATTATGATTTGGTTGTTGTGTCTTGGAGCTCCAAAGAACGAAGCTTCTTAGAATAACAGAAGCTTCTTGTTGGCTTCCTAGAGAAGATGATCTCTAGTCAATGATCAAGCCCAGATGCTAAGCAAAAAGAATGCGTAGTAGATATCATAATAAGAAGATCAGAAAACCATGACATTTCACTAAAGTGATCCAATAAACAATAAATATTTTCCATTAAATTTTTTATCCCACACAGAGTCGCACCCCCTTGCGATGAACCTTAATAATACATGATGTGGTACCATTGACTCAATTGGTTCTCTTCCACCTCCTCTGGTACCGCCCTTTACCAGTTCTTGTGGGCGCGCTATTGCGCCAAACTTCACTAATGTGCTTGCATGCATGGTGGTTGCTCTGCTGCAATGGTGCCTCATGTAGACACATCCACACCCTCGGATATGGCTGGGCAGAGGCTGGATGGTGGGGATTGAGCTCATCTGCCCGCACTAGTGTGTGCTTCTCCCCTTAGCTTGCTGGTCATGTCCATATTTTTTGTATAATGCCCTTTAAAAAATGTTTTCCAAATTGCAAATCCAACCAACTAAAATATTATTCACTCATTCTCTAAACCCTCATGAAAATTTTTTCCATGGATCATACTTGAATCTAAATCAATTTTGTAAACAAAGTGTCAAACTCACATCACAATTAACACCTATTTTCAGAAATAAAAATCATCTCTACATTCCTCAGACTTATAATTCCTTAACTTTTTCATCTATTTATTAATTTACAACAATTACAACTTCAAAAATCACTTGACCACATCACAACCAACTTGCTAAATTTAATGACTCATTAAAGGGATCTCTTATAACTCTAAAAAAACTTGCATGAGAAAAAATGTAAGGGGGTACATGTGGTGAATGGTTATCACTCCATCATTATATTGTAAATTCATGAAATATTCTATATTTTGAAATGTATTTTTGTGAAAAAATGTAGGATACATCACCCACCATACCCTCTTCGGTCTATTATCTCTGTTTCTCTCAGGAACACTTCAATGATGAGTGTCCTCATGTTTTAGAAAACTATTAAGCCTAGTACGAGAGACCATACAAAAATATAAATTCTACAATCAAGGATGTAGATATTAAAAATCAAGGATGTAGATATTAATACCAATAGCAAGAATGTAAATGGCATCAATGAAATAGAGAAGTTGTTGGATGTGAAAAACAACATGCACCTAAAGCAACGATCTATAAGAAAGAGCATAAAGAATAAGTACATATAGGAACACCCCTTTTCAAAAAGGATAATGAAAAATTTAATTTAGTTTATCCACATTTAAAAATTCTCCATTAACAAGAATAATGTAAGATTCCTAGAAAAATAGTGAACTCTAACTGCAATACGAGACATTTTATTGTTTCATGAAAGTGGAAATTTGGATCCCCTTACTGGATACCATCCATCAAATAATAAGATATGTGAATTTCATCAATGGCATCTTCATTTGAAGAAAATTATTGATATATTATGAGAATATATGTTTAAATAAATATATTTTTTCCCTTATAACCCCACAAATTACCCATATGTTCCAAGATAAGTGTATCCTTTCTATCATCTGCACCAACGATGAGATCAAATTTTCCAACACAATTTCTGATTTAGGGGCATCAATAAATTTTATTCCTTATTCAGTTTGATCATATCTAAATATATGAGAAATTAAACCCACCTGAGTGGTTATAAAACATTCCAAAAGAACCACCTACTATACAGTAATTGTTTTAGAAGACATTCTAGTATGTGTGTAAGGCTATACATTCCCTATAGTATTCAACATTCTGAAAATAGAGGAAGATATTGGTAACAATGTTTCCTCTATTATCTTATGAAGTACATTTCGCATAATCATCAAACCAGTAATAAATGTTAATGACAGAAATCTTTCTATTACCTTTAGTGAGTAAATAGTAGATTTAAATATACTATAATCAATTAAATAACTTCATGAGGAACAAACTGCTTTCACTGTCCAACATTTTGTAGTGTTATAATTTTCTCAAAAAAAGAATGAATATCTGGATGACATAATTTTATTTACTAAAGGATTTTGATCCTCATGATTTTCATTATTGAACATTGTTTTCAAATAACTTTAATGTGGAAAATGTTTTATGTATATTATAGAATTATTAAATTGTTGATAGATTCTTAAAGAATTCACTAAAAATTTCTATATTAACATATTTCGTACCTATTCAGGAAACATGTAACCACTAATTATCATTAGAGTTGCTGAAAAAATATTTATAGGCTTCCAAAGGAGTAAAACCGAAGTTAGGGACAACTAGAGAGAATTGGAAGCTACATAAGGTAATGATGGGGAAACTAATACTCAAATCCCAAAAGAACCCCTACTATGAAATAAGAAAACTAAATACATCCATGAATGAATCAATAATTATTTTTAAATTGGAGAAAAGGTTTTGATGAACTGTTAAAGAAGAATACTAATTCTTGGTATGAATCATTCCAATATATACTCGACCATTTACAGTTACCCGCATTATTCCATCTTGAGTAGTGAAGATCAAGGGAGATGATTCCCAGAACTCATTCATGGTGAAGTGTAAGAAAATAATTTTTTTATCATCAATGGAAATATCCCATAGTTGAGTTCAGTATCCTCCATGCAGCCAATTAATATATAAAATCTGGTTTTATACCTCCTTCACACTAGCTTATATAATCTTATATTGAATTGTCTTTTTGAAAATATGTCAGATTCATTTCAAAACAACGGTGTTTTGTAGAGTAGTTAGATAATGTTGTTTTAGTATATAAAAATCATAGTTTCAATTTTAATAAAAAAACACAAAAAATATTTTAAACAAAATCAAAATCAAAATATCAACATGTTTTAGGAATTTAAATATAGTTCACTATGTTTTTGTTTTTAGATTTTTTTTATAGTTTAAATAAATAAATTGCAGTGCTCTTCATGACTAAAATACCATGAAAAATATAATTATTTCAATGATTTTGAAACTAAATATGAGTGATATTTTAGTGAACATCACCTTTTGGATATGGTAATTCTCTTTTACGACTTGAAGAAATACTTAGAAACTAAAAATATCGTTATGAAATAACAATTATAACATTTTTTCCTTGGAATTTGGAACTAAATATTGAGTGACCTAGACTTATTAATTATGTAAAACGGTAAGGAGCCTCACTAAAAGATATTCATATGAATATTTTAAATGTGGAATTATAATTGGAAAGTTGGATCCCATAATGAATATCTAAGGAAATGGAACGTGGTGTGTGAGTATCCCTATGTAAATTTCAAAAAAGTTCTTTTTAACAATACTTGTCACGTACATGGTTATGAAATATATATATATATATACATATATATATATATATATTCAAAAATTAATAAAGTTCCCAGTTATCAAAAATGACTTCTTTTAGGTCAGGGGAATTTTGGACCCATGAATTGGGAAGTTTAAATATAAAAATATCATTTAAGGAGTATCAATGAGGGGTGAAAATGAACTTTGGTTTTGGAAAATTTGAGACAAGATAAATACCTAAGTGAAACTCATTATAAAAATTATTCAACTTAAATCAATCACATTGACAAATAAAATTTGGATTTGGATTTGAATTATATTTAAACAATTTGTGATACTCCTTCTTTCCCTATAAAATTGATGTTGTGTCGAAGAATAATTAATCCTTTTATTAATTTTTTTAATTCAATGATAATAATGCATGGAGTGAAATATTACTAGTATTGGAGAGTGATGTGAGTCTAGGTTGCAAAATTTTTTGTCTGTTAATGTTTGAAATTACCCCCACTGATTAGACAAATTCGAGTTAAAATAGTTTGTTTTAATTTTGAGAATTTTAAACTTCATTGTTAAATGTCCTAATATCTAATTTCTTTTGATATATTAATTCATATTATTAATTTTATAACCCTTAAAATTTGGTTTATGAATTAATAGGGAAAATAAAATTATTTGAATGTAATCTGAAAATGGATTATTTTTATGTTTTAATTCCTTCAGTAATTTTTTATTTAATTAGAGATCCAAAATTTTAATTGTTTCAGATAAGAAACTGTGAATTTTAATTTTCAATGTAGAAATGGATTTGATTTTTAAATGTTGAAAACTGAGTGTTTTGGAAAATAAAATTTTTAAATGATTAATAAGAAATTAATTTAAATGAATTTTTATTTTTTTGAAATACAATTATTTTGAATTAGTAAGGGTTATTTCAAAAATTTAAATCTTTTTTAGTGATTTTTATTTCCCTAAAAAAATGTAATTTTTTTATGATATATAGGTGGATAAGAAATATTTCTACCGCTCTAGTGGAACCATCCTACAACACCCCTATTCCATCTACCACTCCAACACATACCAGTTGATACTACTAATTCCTATTATGGGTCTTCCACTATTATACCTCCAGTAGTAAAAAAACTACTGTTGTTAGAAAAAAATCATTATAGCACAAGTTCCCGCTTCCAGGTTCCACCATCAATTACCAAACAACCATTCCTATATCGTAGAACACCCAACCCCTGGTCGTACTACTCAAAATTAATGCCACTATCATCCACCACCAAGGAGAAATTGGATTCGTCATACTCAAACTTCTAAGGGAGATGAATCCATTCCATTCATGAGTAGTGGACGAGCAGTGAAGACCCTATGACAATTCTAATTTTTTATAGAATGTCTTTACTAACCACTATCGAATCCTAGCTATGCACCAATATTTTTGTAGAAGAAAACTGAACCTCACTATTAAGGGGATAAAGTCAAACCCAGCTGTACACTACTTATGATTGTCTACCACTCTGATTGAGTTAGGAGAAAACCCTAGCCTCAATATATGATGATTTATTTATTTTTTCCCCTATAGGACAAAAAGTGTAGTTACATTTGGCAGAAATTCCAAGACCTACAAAAATATAAATAAACAACACATTTAATTATTATTATTTTCAAACATTAAAGGTAGAATGATGTCCACTATGCAGTAAAGTACAGAAGTATTTAATTTTCAAAATGAATGGACCTCAACTATGGGAGGAACACAAATTAGTTATTCTAATCATATCTAGACACATTTCGATTATCCATCCAAGAGGAGGATACTATTTGAATCTAAAATTTATTGACATTATGAAAGGATAAGAATATGTTTATGCCACTACTACTGATATAATTATTAACACTGCCTAAAAGGTCTTTTAACAATACTAAAAAAATGATGTTGTCCTCAATTATATTAAAGGGGAGTCCCCTTCACTAACTTGTAAAATAATGATCATAAAAGTCCACCTTTATCAACACTCCAAATATCACTGATAAAGGACCAACCTGTTGGATTGTCTTGTCTGTATAATAGCACACCATAGAAAATACATGTAACCTATATGAATAATATATAATTTAATTGAAATATAGTTTACCTCATAAATACAATAGAAAAATACTATATAAATTTCATATAATAGTTTTTCATAATTACATTTACAATTACTATCCAGAAACATTTAAAAAATAATAATTTTTCATCATCTTTGGCACCCGTTATCCCCTCTTAAAAAAGTATGGACATGGTATCCGTTAACGTAACAATCACCTCAACCTGAAAAAAATAATCCATCTATATAAAAAATAGTATTATTAATAATATAAATAAATTAATTAAACATTAATCTGAAATAATACCAATAATACAAATATTCTCTTTAAAAAGATACAAAAAGTACTTTAAAAGTGTTAAAAAGCGTTGTTTCCCTTAGTTCCATTAAAGGGGGGGTCTCATTTATCAGCGATAAAAAATCATTGATAAAGACCTCCCCCTTAACAACTCTAGAAATAACACAGATAATGTCCCAAACTATTCTATTGTGGTGGTTGAATAAAAACACACTACAACAAAAAACCTATTACATGTGTATTAAAAATATATAATTTAATTGAAATAAATTTGGCATCAAAAATAAAAAAAATAACTACATAAATTTCAAAAAATGGTTTGTAAAATTATATTTACAATTATCCATAAACATTTAAAAATAGTAATGTTTTATCTTATTTGGCACCAAAGATCCCCTCTCAAAAAAGTATATGCATAGTATCAATTTCTGAACAAATTATCTCAACCCAAAAAAAGAATCTACCAATATGATATAATAAATATTATGTTAGTATTATAATAAATAAATATATTAATCATTATAATGAAATAAAACCCTAATGAAATTGTCAATTTTAATGAAAAATACACACATTGATTAATACCAGTCACACCGTACATCGTATTGAGGTGGGGTTTATTCCTAAACACTGAAAATGACATATGGATCATTTTATTAAAGTATAAAATCAATCCTAATGTGTGTTCATGATTTTTAGTTTTTCCCTTATTCTTTTTAATAAAATTAATATAAATTTTAAATAAATACACCCTCAGAGCCATACGAGTCACATTGTGCATCAGATTGAGGTTCAGATGATTCCTACCTATCAAAAATTACATATGGATCATTTTTATAATGTATCAAAACAATATGAATGCATTATTATTTTTTACTATAATGTCATTTCAAATTGGAAACAATCATTTTGAGTCATACTAATCACATCATTTGTTGGTTTTACGTATGATTACATCCAACATTTCAAAAATGACTTATAAATCATTGTCTCAAATTATTAGGTCAATTGGATATTGTTTTCTGAGTTTTCAATGAGTGACACATGTTTTGAACTAAAATATCAATTTGAAACTAATATCGAACACTTTGAGTAATAAAGGTCACATAGTGGGTCAGATTGAGGAGGAGTTGATTCCTACAAAACATAAATTAATCATGGGTAATTTACTAAATCATAAAATAATCCAAATGAGTTTGCTCAATTTTTAGTATATAAGTTGATTCTTGTGAAAAAATTAATGATAATTTTAAATTAGAAGACGCACTTGGAGTCTTACTGGTCACACCATGCATCAGATTGAGGTTTGGGTGATTACTAAACATCATAAATGACTTATGGATCATTTTCCTAATGTATAAAATAAATCATAATGTGTTTTCTTAGTTTTAGGCAAATCACTTGTTATTTTTACTAAAATTTATTTCAATTTTATATAAAAAGGAACACTTCAAGTTATACTGGTCACAAAGAGCATCATATTGAGGCATAGATGATTCATACATGTTATAAATGACATATGATTTGTTTCCAAAAGTATCAAAAAAATCTGAATGAATTTTCCTGGTTTTCAGTATGTCGCTTTTTATTTTTAATAAAATGTCACGACTCGTCCCCCGGGGCCCGTGTCGTAACTACCCCAAGCCCGCCTTCCATAGGCCAGGGGCTGAAGACTAGCACTAAAGGCATAAATCCATATAACTGGGAAGGCATTACCTTTAGGAAACGTAAACACACACACAACCAGAGTACAAGCGGAAGCAAACACTAAGTAAAGCAAGCTGAAAGTACATAGGGGGGCGGAAATACATGCCCAATAGTAAAGTATAAGAAAAAGAAAAAACAACAGGAATGTGTCAAGCTACTCATGGATCTTCCTCCAGATTCCCTACTTGATGGGTAGGTATAGATGGACACCTCATCTCTCCACGTCTGTCTGTCACCTTCGGGTACTGTCTGGCCATGAAGTCCACCTTCGGGTACCCCCTCGTCATTAAGTCCACCTCAGGGTGCCGTCTCGTTGTCACATCCACCTCCGGGTACCGTCTAGCTCTACAAGCCTCAACCACGATCAGTGATGTCTATCATCTGCAACAAACACAATGTAGTGCGGGCAAAGCTCGTGCAGGGGTGAGTATACGATACTCAGTAGGGACCCCGAGACCCATGATGGTCTCCCTGAATCCACAAAGGATAAACCACAATGAAAAGATAAAATCACAAAGTAACATCCAACAATACTTAGGTATATGCCCATACAAATACCTAAATCATCAAATCTAGTTTAGCTCCAACTCACTAGATCAAGTATAGTCCAGTCCACTCAGGAAAGTAAATCTTATTCCACATAGGAAAGTATGAACCAATCCACACAGAAAGAACAACCCAGTCCACACAGGAAGGTACAACCCAGTCCACACAGAAAGAACAACCGAGTCCACAAAGGAAGGTACAACCCAGTCCACACAAGAAATTACAACCCAGTCCACACAGGAAAGTACAACCCAGTCCACACAAAAAGGTACAGCCCAATCCCCACAGGAAAGTACAACCCAGTCCACACAGGAATGTACAACCCAGTCCACACAGGAAAGTAAGTCAATCACATCAATGATAAAGATTGAAAATCAAGACTCAACTCACACAGGTATACATCATTTGTAAAGAAAAAGAGATGATCGTAAGTAGTTACTGATTCATCTATCTAGGACCCATGTAGGATACTAGACCAGCTAAGCTGTCGGACCCATGTAGGATACTAGTCCAGCTACTCTGTCGGACCCACGTAGGATACTACAACAGAGGTCAATACTGTCAGACCCTTGTAGGATACAAGTACAGTATTCTACACTGCCGAACCCATAGAGAATTCCCGTACAGTTGTCATCGTCGTCGAACCCACGGAGGATTCCAGTATGAAAGTCTACACCGTCGAACCCATGTATGATTCCAATACGGTTGTCATCGTCGTCAAACCCACAGCTACTGGGGAACTCATCCTCTATCGAGTACAATGAGCCTACCACTACAACCAAGCACTTCCAAACCTCGATCAGAGTAATCCAAAAGAACTGTCTCACTAAGAGGAATCCAACAAAGTCGACGACACATCAATCGGATGTCCGGATCTCAAGATATAAGTGTTTCCGCTCCGAGGGCCCGGTTGGTTTCGTGTTCGACCCAACACTTCCGTACCCAAAGTTCTCCAAAACCTTGATTATAATATACCAAAACGACCGTCTCGATCCAAGGATCACTACGAAACTGACGGTACATCGATCAGAGGTATGTAGCCCGTGTTATTAGCTTTTGAACAGAACCGTCCGAAATTAGGGGGTTTGAGCCCGGTCCGACCCTTCCCGATACCCCCCTAGGTCGGCCCGAACTGGGTCGACCCGACCTAGTTCCGGGTCCGGCCCACTAGGGCGCGGCCCAGCCCGACTGGCACGGCGTGGCTTGGCATGGCGGTCCGGCCCGGTGCGGGCGGTCCAGCTCGGTGCGGGCGGTTGGCCTGGCGCCGGCGCGACCCGAGTGGCCAGTAACTCGGCCCTTTGGCCGAGCGGGATACGGAGGGGGGCGCTGCCCCCCCCCCCCTTGATTGATGAAACGCAGCCCCCCCCCCCCCCTGAATGGGGGCCTGCCTCTTTGCCAGCCGGGGGTTACGACCCCCGGGTCTTCCGGAACGGCCGACCCAAGTTGGCCTACTGGTGTGCCACCGTGGGACCCCCACGGGTCTCACCTTCCATGTGCCGGCGGCCAGCGGTTTCAGCTACCCCTCACTGCACCGCCACGACCTTAAGCAGTGGACTTGTCCGACCAGCACGGTGTGACGGCACCACGTCCCTACGCCGTGGCCCCCCCGGCCGCGACCCTCCGTGATGATCCGGTGCAGTGCGACGACGCCACGCTCCTCTCTCGCGACCCGTCCTTGGTCGCCGCTTCCTAAGGCTTCACCGACGCGGTGCCACGACATTACGCACTTTCACCGCATTCGTCCTCTTTCCCTCATGGTGTCGTTGCACCGTGCCATCTCTGTTCCAAACCATGTCGATGATCAACAAAAAAGGGGAGGAGGATCGACCGTGTTTGTGCGGTCCGACCTCCTCCCGTTAAATTGATAGCAGGCGGCTAAAATAACATAAACAACTTCGACAAGGCAAAGCACAAATTTAATCCATTTAATTTGAACTTAAACCCCCTACATCAAAGAAGGCATTCTTCGGCATCACGGTAGAAGGTGTCGTGGTAGACGACGTCACGGTAGACAAGCATCGCGGTAGATGGCGTCGGGGTAGATGGGTGTCGCGGCAGACGACGTCGCGCGAGACGATCGTCGTTCCGTCAACGTTGGGAAGGATGAAGTCGAGGGTGGGGTCGGCGTTCTTTGTTCTTCATTGGAGGAAGAGGAAAACTCTCCAAGTGCTGGGTGTCGTGCTTCGCTGCTAGCGTTCCGCCACTTGAAGAAGCCATCCAGAACTCCTCCCCCTAGCCTTCTTTAAATAGGAGTGGTGGGTTGGTCATTAGAACACAAGTCATAAATGGGGGATTTATGACATATGGACCCACCCAATTAATCCGATGCGGTGGAACATTAAATAGGGTAGGAAGGATCCTCATTAATTAAACACGTTGGCATTTAATTAAAGTGAGGGGGGGGGAAGGTTCCTCATTAACTTGAGGGGTTGACATATAATAAAGAGGGGAGGTGGGTGTGTTACACATTTATGGGGGGTTTCCAAAATAAAGAGGGGGGTTTAGGTAATTTGAAGTGGTGGGGCGCATATGGACCCCTCCTCACAAATATCCAACCAAGTGGTTAGGATGTAGTGGGTCCCACTCAACTCCCATGCATAGGTTATAACTATTTAGATTAGAAATAAAATTGTGGCGCAAATTTTATTTCACTCTTTAGTTAACCCAATTATTTAACAACACCACCCGAGAAAACACAACTCCAGAAAGGATCTTCTTAAGAAACAACCGGCGTTGCGGTTTCAACTATGTCCTCAAATTTCGATTCCGAGAACCAGTTCAATATATAGAAAAACCCGCTCGCTCGTTCACTGAACGTACCCAAGCTAAACTTCGAAAATTGATTCCGGGCACACTGGGCCTCAGAATCAGGTGCTGTCAGAAGCCACAGACTCGTAAAATACCAAATAAATTAAGAAAGTATTTTCCTTGAAATTTCTGGGTCTTTACATTACTCCCACCTCAGAGATTTACATCCCCGTAAAGCTATAACAAAATCTAGGGAAACAAAAGAGGGTACTGATCACGCATCTGAGCCTCCCGCTCCCAAGTGCTATCTTGGAGGTCCCTGTGCTGCCACTTGATGTGCACTAGAGGAATCGACCATCCACATAGGACCCGCTCCTGTCAATCCTATATCTCTATCGGGACCTCCAGAAAAGTTGCCCCGTCATCGACGTTCAGCTCCCCATGGTCGATGATACGCGTCAGATCAAGCACGTATCTCCTAAGCTAAGATACGTGGAAGTCGTCGTGCACTGGGTGCAACTGAGGTGGATGGGTAAAGCGGTAAACCTCCTCGCCTACCCTGTTGAGGACCTAGAAGGGTCCGATGAAGCGCGGATATAACTTTCCGCCTCGGCCAAATCTTCGTAATCCATGCTGAGGTGAGACCCGTAAGAAAACGTGGTCACCATCCTCGAAATCTAGTGGTCTCCGCCTCCTGTCAGCACTGCGCTGTCCTCATCTGCTCCTGGATGACCTGAACATTCTCTAGTTGTATAAGAGCTGCAAAGATTTCTTCTTTGCCGATAATAGAAATCTGGTCTCATCCCCTGGATGAACCACATTATTTTCCTAATACAGTCAATCCTGACAAGAATGATACTAATCCATGCCACGGATGACTTCGTAAGGTCTCAACGCTACTACCAAGATATCCAACCGTTACTCTCGCCTCCAAGGGCCGAGTCACACTGTCGGCAGTAGTGTGTTGTCACTGGGTCTCCTACAGTAGGAATATCTAAAGTGAGGGTCAAGTCAACAGTTTTAAACCAGAACCTCCTAGTATAAACTACATAAAAAGGATAGGGAAGAAAACGTCACAAGAACAAGTGTCTTTTATTACTACAGCTCAAGGTATGAAGACACAAAACATCCACAAGGCTAGAAGAAACATGAACAAAAGTGTCCAGGACTGGAGCTAGTCCCTCTTTTGTCCATCAGCTCCTGGAGCTCTATGGTCGTAAGCCTCAGCTGCCTGAAGCTGAGCTCTCCCTTGTACAGTTGTTCCCTGCGGTCGGGGTGGTCTTCCTGGTGGTGGTGGTGGTAGGGCCTCAAAGCATCGCCCACCAACCGCTGCTCGACCAGCACCTCTGCCTCGTCCGCCTACTCCCTGTGGACCGCCATGGTCAAACCTCTACTTGGGAGGTCCCTCTACTACCTGCTGCTCATCTGCAGGACAAGTTGGGCAGTCTCAAGCCATGTGACCCTGCCCGCTGCAGCTGTAGAAACTCCAGAATGCACACCGCACAGAGGGTGGCTGGAACGAGCTCCGAGTGGAAGAGGACCTCGATGTCCATCCAAAGTAAAGATTCCATGTTGTGCACCTAGAGAATCATGCTCCACCATCTGCCTGCTGTTGCGTGCTGGAGATTCACTGCAAGGATCACCATGAGGTCAGTTGGTGTCCCCACTAACCTGAAAACTCGAACTATAGCCTCCAGCCAATCATCAGCTGCCTGAGGGTCCGTCTCCCCACAGAACCTGGGTGGTCTCTAACACTGAAACTTATGCAGTGCACTAAGGTGACGTGCACCCTCAGTGGCTGGGGCTGGTGGCATCGGTGGCTCGGCGGGTAGAGGTACCGCTGGTGCCCCCACTGTAATAGGGCCCTGCACTGAGGCCTCGTTACTCGGTGGGCTGTCGTCTTGTACAAAGCTCGGAACTCTAGCTTGATGTCATCATGGGGCCATCCTGAAATGAAACAGGTGCGCCACGGTCAAAACAGTATACCTGGTGAGCTGACACAAAGTACTCAAAATGAAAACTTTTTAAACACACATGCAATCAATGTTTTCATGCGCTGAGTCGGAAATCAGAAGTCAGGGTCCTGGTGTATGGATACGTCGGCCGCCACACCAATACTGGACTCCCTGGACTGATAACCACACTCAATACCCTTAACATTATTACTTCACATAGAATAAATATTAGAGTCCTGAGTTCTATGGTAGAACCGAACTCCTCTGATACCAATTTATCACGACCCGTCCCCTAGGTCCTGTGTCGTAACTACCCCAAGCCCGCCTTCTATAGGCCAGGGTATGGCGACTAGCAACAAAGGCGTAAATCCCTATAACTGGGAAGGAATTGCCTTTATGAAACGTAAACACACACACAACCAGAGTACAAGCTGAAGCAAACACTAAGTAAAGAAAGTTGAAAGTACACAGCGGGCCAGAAATACAAGCCCAATAGTAAAGTACAAGAAAAAGACAAAACAACAGGAAGGTGTCAAGCTACTCCTGGATCTTCCTCCGGAGTCCCTACCTGAAGGGTAGGTACAGATGGACACCTCAGCTCTCCACATCCGTCTGTCACCTCCGGGTACCGTCTCGTCGTGAATTCCACCTCTGAGTACCCTCTCGTTGTTAAGTCCACCTTCGGGTACCATCTCGTCGTCACGTCCACCTCCGGGTACCGTCTAGCTCTACAAGCCTCAACCATGATCAGTGATGTCCATCGTCTGCAACCAACACAATGTAGTACGGGCGAAGCCCGTGCAGGGGTGAGTATACGATACTTAGTAGGGACCCCGAGACCCCCGAAGGTCTCCCTGAATCCACAAAGGATAAACCACAAAGAAAAGATACATTCACGAAGTGACGTCCAACAATACGTAGGTATATGCCCATACATATACCTAAGTTATCAAATCCAGTTCAGCTCCAACTCACGAGCTCATGTACAGTCCAGTCCACTCAGGAAAGTAAAACTTATACCACATAGGAATGTATGACCCAATCCAGACAGAAAGAAAAACCCAGTCCACACATGAAGGTACAACCCAATCCACATAGAAAGAACAACTGAGTCCACATAGGAAGGTACAACCCAGTACACACAGGAACGTACAACCCAATCCACATAGGAAAGTACAACCCAGTCCACACAAAAATGTACAAACCAGTCCACACAGGAAAGTAAAACCCAGTCCACACAGGAAAGTACAACCCAGTCCACACAGAAAGTAAGTCAATCACATCAATGATAATGATTGAAAATCAAGACCCAATTCACATAGGTATACATCATTTGTAAAGCAAAAGAGATGATCATAAGTAGTTACTAATTCATCTAGCTGGGACCCACGTAGGATACTAGACCAGCTAAGCTGTCGGACCCATGTAGGATACTAGTCTAGCTACTCTGTCGGATCCTTGTAGGATACTACAACATAGGTCAATATTGTTGGACCCACGTAGGATACAAGTACAATAGTCGTCACCGTCGAACCCAGGGAGGATTCTCATACGATTTTTGTCGTCGTTGAACCCACAGAGGATTCCAGTACGGAAGTCTTCACCGTCGAACCCACAGAGGATTCCAGTACGGTTGTCTTTAACGTCGAACCCACAGAGGATTCCAGTACGGTTGTCTTCACCTTCGAACCCACAGAGGATTCCAGTACGGAAGTCGTTGCAGTCCCAGCCAGCTCTAGGGTTCCCGCACACAACGTGCTCAATTCTGGGAGGGTCCGCTCCATGAGAAAAGGGGGTCAATACATCAACTGACACTTAGTCCGGAGTTGATGTATCCCAAAGTTCCATCTCAAAAATAGGAACTCAACGTGACAGACAACGCATCAATCAGACGCCCGGTCTGAGAGTTATTGGCCTTTTCGTCCTAGGGGCCCAGTTGGTTTTTAAGTCAAAACCAACCCGACCGTACACCATCTGCATCCAAACCGTGAGCGGAGTAAGCCAAAAGAACCGTCTCATTAAGAAGAATACAACAAAGTTGATGGCACGTCAATCAGACATCCGGAGTTCAAGATATAAGTGTTTCCCCTCCGAGGGCCCGGTTGGTTTCGTGTTTGAACCAAACGGGCCATACCCAAAGTTCTCATAAACCTTGAGTATAATATACCAAAACGACGGTCTCGATCCAAGGATCACTCAAAACTAACGGTGCGTCGATCGGAGGTCCTTAGCCCATGTTATGGGCCTTTGAACGGAACTGGTTGAAATTAGGGGGTTCGGGCCCGGTCCGACCCGGCCCTATACCCCCCCTGGGTCAGACCGAACTAGCTCGACCTGACCCGGGTCTAGGTCCGGCCCACTAGGGCATGGCCCGGCCCGACTGGCATGGCCTGGCCTGGTGCGGGGGTCCTGCCCGGCCCGGGCGGTCCGGCTCGGCACGGCCGGTTGGCCTGGCGCGGGCGCGACCCGCGTGGCAAGCAGCTCAACACTTTGGCTGAGCGGGATGCGGAGGGGGGCGCTTCCCCCCCAAGATTGAAGAAATGTCCCC
This sequence comes from Viscum album, assembly GCA_963277665.1. Taxonomy (NCBI): domain Eukaryota; kingdom Viridiplantae; phylum Streptophyta; class Magnoliopsida; order Santalales; family Viscaceae; genus Viscum; species Viscum album. The sequence goes on from OY728139.1 coordinate 296,828,858, forward strand.
TGAATGGGGGTCCCCTCTTTGCCAGTCGGGGGTTACGACCCCCCGGGTCTTCCGGAACGGCCGGCCCGAGTTGGCCGGCCGGTGTGCCACCACGGGACCCCCGCGGGTCCTGCATTCCATGCGCCGGTGACCGGCGGTTCCGGCCGCCCTCCCTGCACCGCCGCGGCCATAAACCACGGACCTCCCTAGCCGCGGCCCTCCGTGATGCTCTGGTGCGGTGCGACGGTGCCTCGATCCTCCGCTGAGACCCGTCTTTGGCCGCGGCTTCCTAAGGCTTCGCTGGCGCTGTGCGACGGTGCCGCGCTCCTCCATTGTGGCCCGTCCTTGGTCGCGGCTTCCTAAGGCTTCACCGGCACGGCGCAATGGCACCGCACACTTTCACCACATTCATCCTCGTTCCCGTGTGGTGCCGTTGCACTGCACTGTCTCCGTTCCAAACCACATCGATGATCAACAAAAAAGGGGAGGATGATCGGTCGTGTTTGTGCGATCCGACCTTCTCCCGTTAAATTGATATCAGGCGGCTAAAGTAACATAAACTACTTCGACAAGGCAAAGAACAAATTTAATCCATTAAATTTGAACATAAAACCCCTACATCGAAGAAGGTGTTCGTCGGCGTCGCGGTAGACAACGTCGTGGTAGACGGGCGTCGCGGTAGATGGCATCGGGGTAGACGGGCGTCACGGTAGACGACGTCGTGGTAGACGGGCGTTGTTCCGTCAATGTCGGGACGGATGAAGCCGAGGGTGGCGTCGGATTTCTTCGTTCGTTGTTGGAGGAAGAGGAAAACCCTCCAAGTGCTGGGCATCGTGCTTCGCTGCTAGCGTTCCTCTGCTTGAAGAAGCCGTCCAGAACTCCTCCCCCTAGCCGCTTTTAAATAGGGGTGGTGGGTTGGTCATTGGCACGCAAGTCATAAATGGGGGATTTATGACATAGGGCCCCACCCAATTAATCCTCTATGGTGTAACATTAAAAAGGGGAGGAATGATCCTCATTAATTAAACACGTTGGCATTTAATTAATGATAGGAGGGGAAGTTTCCTCATAAACTTGAGGGGTTGACATGTAATAAAGAGGGAAGGTGGGTGTGTTACACATTTATGGGGCGTTGCCAAAATAAAGAGGGGGTTTAGGGAATTTAAAGTGGTGGGGCTCGTGTGGGACCCACCTCACAAATATCCTACCAAGTGTTTAGGATGTAGTGGGTCCCACTCATCTCCCATGCATAGGTTATAAGTATTTAGATTAGAAAAAAAATTGTGGCGCAAATTTTATTTCACTCTTTAGTTAACCCAATTATTTAACAACACCACCCGAGCAAAAAAACTCCATAAAGGATCTTCTTAAGCAAAAACCGACATTGCGGTTTCAACTGTGCCCTCAGATTTCGATTCCGAGCACTGGTTCAAAATATAGAAAAACCCGCTCGCTCGTTCACTGAACGTACCCGAGATAAACTTCGAAAATTGATTCTGGGAACACCGGGCCACAAAATCAGGTGCCATCAGAAGCCATAGACTCGCAAAATTCCAAAGAAATTAAGAAAAAAAATTCCATGAAATTTCCGAGTCTTAACATAAAATTAAAATATTTTTTCAATAAATATGCACACATCGAATCATTCCGGTCACAAAATGCATTATATTGTGATGTGGATGATTTTGACATGTAAAAAATAAATTATGTATCATTTTCCTAAAATATCAAAACAATCCAAATACATTTTCATGTTTTTTGATTTTTCATTTATTCTTTTTTCTGAAACTAAAGTCAATTTTATAAAAAAAAATACACACTATGAGTTATACCAGTCACACTATTCATCATATTGAGGTTATTTTGGTTTCTAAATGTCAGAAATGACTCATTTGTCCTTTTTTTAAATTATAAAAATAATCTAAATTAATTTTCTCAGTTTTCTGTATGTCACTAGGTTATTTTAATAATAATAATGTTAATTTTAAATAAATTGAAACACTTGGAATTATACCGATCACACCATGTGTCATATTGTGGTGAGGCTAGTTCCTACACTTAAAAAATTACATATGGATCATTTTTTATGGTATCGAAATAAAACGAATTTTTTTCTCAGTTTTCATTATGTCACTTTTCCTTTTTTCTAAAATTTATGTCAATTTTAAATAAAATGACACAATTAGGGTTATATTGGTAACACCATGCCTTATATTGTGGTTTGGTTGATTATTACTTGTAAAAATGACTCATGGGTCTTTTTTTAAAGTATCAAAAGAATTTGAAAGTGTTTTCTCGGTATTCAATTTGTTACTTTTTTTTTCTAAAATTAATGTCAATTTTCAATAAATAGACACACTTGGAATTATACAGGTCACACTATACATCATATTGAGATTCAAATGATTCATAAAAATAAAAAGTAATATATTCATCATTTTACTAAATTATCAAATAAATATAATTGCATTTTCTTGATTTTTAGTATTTCACTTGATCTTTTTTACTAAAATTATTTTCAATTTTAAATAAATGAAAAAATTTGATTTATACTGGTCACATCATGAATCAGATTAAGGTGCATTTTATTCCTACTTTTATAAATGACCCATGGTTCATTTTCCTAAACTATCAAAAAAATATGAATTTGTTTTCTTAGTTTTTATTTTGTCACTTGTTTATTTTACTAAAATTAATGTCAATTTAAAATCAATAGACACACATTATATTATAATGGTCACACCATTCATCAAATTGAGGTGCGACTAATGACAACATGTCAAAAAATACACATGGATCACTGTTATAATTTAACATAATAATATAAATTAATTTTCTTATTTTTGAGTATGTCACTTTTACTTTTTATTGAAATGTCATTTGAACCTAGAAACATGAACTTATAATTAAACCATGACATCATGTATCTATTTGACATGAGACTACTTCCTACACGTCACAACTCAAATATAATTCAGGTTCCTAAATTATCAATACAATCAAAATAAATTTTCAGGGTTTTCCTTAAGAGACACTTTTTGAACGAAAATGTCAATTTTAATTTGATCACAAACACTTTGAGTCATAACGATCACAACGTGCATCAGATTGAGATTTGGTTGATTCTTATAAGTCATAAATGACATCTGAATCATTATATAAAGCTATAAAAATGAACTAATTTTTTTTTCTCAATTTTAGGTTTGTCACATTTTCTTTTTCTTGAATTATTGTCAATTATAAATATAAAGATGCACTTAGAGTCATACCGATCACACTGTGCATCGACATGAGGATAGATTGATTCTTAAACATTAGAAATGATATATGAATCATCTTCCAAAAGTATAAAAACAATATGAATGTGTTTTATCATTTTTTAGAATTTCACTTGTTCTTTTTACTAAAATTAATGCAAAATTTAAATAAAAAGTCATATTTGGAGTTATACCAACGAAATCATGCATCATATAGAGGTTTAATTGATGCCAACAAATAAATAATGTCTTATGGATCATATTCCAAAAGTATAGAAACAATATGAATGCGTTAACATGGTTCACAATATGTCACTTGTTATTTTTACAAAAAAAATATGTTGATTTTAAATGAATAGAGAGACATAGAATTATATCAGTCACACAATGCTTTAGATTGAGGTGAGGTTGATTCTTGTATGTCATAAATGACATATGAATTATTTTCTAAAAGTATCAAAACAATATGAATATGTTTAATCAGTTTTGATTGTGTCAGTTGTATTTTAATCTAAAAGTAAAGTGAATTTTAAATTAAAATAATCACTTGGAGTCATACCAATCACACTATATGTAGGATTAAGGTGTGGATAATTATTACACATTACAAAGTCTAAATAAAATCATAAATTCCAATGTTAAAATGAGTTCTATTGTATTTATTTCATAAACTACCAAAAATTCATATTGACTCGATTTTATTAGTTGAAATTTTTTTTTGAATAAAATCATCGACTCAATAAGTAGGGTTGGAAGTTTAAAACTGAATGGAAATAGAAATCATGGAAACATTCCAAGAAAAGGAACATTTTATATCTTTTGTGGGTTCTTCTAGATAGTTGAACGAATAATACGTCTTCCCAAAAGATCAATGAAAGAACTAAATAAGTATTAGATAAAAATGATAAGGTAATTAACTTACAAATTGTAGATAAAATGATGAAACAAAAAATTAAATGAGTAGTAGGAATTATCCTTTTCAGGATGGTTTTATGTATTCTTGACTCATTTCCTTATTTCCATTATCTTAGTTATAGCCTCAAAGTCTAATATCTCACAATTATGAGCATCATCCAACAAACCACCCCAACTCGAGCAAAAGAATCCTCATGTTTTAGAAAATAATTATTAAGTGAGTAATAATAAATATTAATAAAATAAACATAAATATAACGCAATATATTAATTTTATGGTCAATGATGTTATAGTGAAAACCTAAATATCCCCTCTGAGATTAAGCAATGGTGGTAACTTGAAAAAAATTAGTAATTACTTACACTGCAAATGTGAAATTTTTTTGAAGGAGAAGAAGTATGTGGATGTTTTGGTGAAGAAAGGAATACAAGATGGATAGAATTATTATAATATAAAAAATCTCCCTATGAAATATAGAAATATAAATAAATGATTCATTATATTTTTTTGGGTAAAATATAGATAGTATATCATAGCATTACCTTTACATATTCCCAAATGGTTTCCAAAACTATAGTCTATACTACCACAACATTGGTAACGTCATAATGTGAGGAAGACATTTTCATGCAAGAGTAGTCAAACATATAATTTAGATTATGTTAATTCAGTAGAGAACAATTGATATTATGAGAAAAAATTAGAATATTAAAAAAAACATTAACATTATTCATGCTATTTGTGTACATTATGTAATCAGGTATGTGGCCCATTAATTTCTAAAAAATTCTATATCATATTGTGAATACATTTTTTTATAGTCATGGTAGTATAAGAAGAAAATTAATACACAAAATATTAATAAATATTTTAAATAAAATTGTAATTATCTTCGAAAATTCCTATTTGGGTTGATATATTTTTTGATGGAATATGATCTCCCTCATAAATTGATAAACATAATTACCACAATATCTTCCTTTTTATTTCTGAAAACTACTGAAACATTGAAAAAATAAGTAATTTGTTTTTATTTGTTTTTGGATAGTGAAATATTATTATATATACACTGATACGTGTCTAGTTGTAGAACTTTTCATGCTCTTTGTGGGCATTGGATTTTCTCATTCCATGATTTTTGTGATATTTATACACTACACTATCAAAACTGAGTTTTCATTAACACATAATATAAAATATATAACATGAAGTATAGTACTAATATGTTGGATGTACTGTATTAAAATTTTCAAAAAAATCATCATGTGGGGTTGGTTTTTTAGGTATCTATGCATTGAATCCGAGAAATAATTATTTAAAGTATCCAAAATTGACCGCAATGAGAATCCAATGATTTCTAAAAAATTAATAAGTAACAATATAAATTAAAATACATTTTATATCATCTAATATTAATAATTATGTCTTCAGGGTAGAAATATGCAATTTCCTAGATACACATTCTTTGAAGAATGTTTCAACCTAATTGACTTTGTACCTTGTTTTCAAATTAGACACCATTGAGTTCCCATATATCCTAACATATATCCATAAGTAGTAAAGTCTTATATATTCCCATTCCATGTGGATATCAACATGAAATCTTCATTTCTATATGCATCATATACAATGTTAAAGCTGAATCACACTATAATTTCAAATATTTAATCAATGAAGCCAAATAAATATCAATATCATTACCCGGTTGTTTTCGTCATCATATAAGTATAGATAACATAATTTATATTTTTTCCATGTGTAAACACATTGGAAATTTTTAATTTACTAACATAATAGGTCATGTATTTTGGGTACTTCTTGTTGAGTCAAAAGTCTTCTTTTGACTTCTATATCATGTTTTGGAAATCACAAATGCATTCTATCATATTTTGGAAATTACAATTGTCTTCTATTATGTTTATCATATCGTACAATAATGATCGTACTATCCATATTTTATCGTATGATACTGATCGTACTGATCGTACTGATCATGCTGATCGTACTGACCATATCGTATTGTACCATACTGATCGTACTGACCATATCGTATCGTACAATACTGATCGTACTGACCATATCGTATCATACAATACTGATCGTACTTACCATGCCAATCGTACAATGCTGATCATACTAAATATGAAAATTGTATTTATTCTGTTACTCATAACTTTTTGTTTCAATACTTTGTCAAAAACACTTATTGCATATGAATCATACTCATGTTTTTCATTTCTATATATCTTATATCCTGACAAAATGATGTCGTTGAGTTAGTTACAAACTAATCAAAACGATGTCGTGCTTTCTGTTTCAATATGACCGTTGGAGGCAATATGACCGTTGGAACCCAAGGCCTATAAATAGGAGGTCATTTGAAGATGAGAGAACAACGATGAATGAAGAGAACGAACGAAGAGACTCTGTGAACTATCAAGATTCTAGAGAGAGACACTGTGACTTATCTCATCTGCCTTGTGCGTCCGATCATCGTATCGAGGGCTTTCAAGTAATTGAAAGATAGAGGTGCCGATTACCTACAAAATCGAGGGCTGTCAGGGATAGGCAGACAGACGTGCCGATCATCGTATCGAGGGCTGCCGGGGATAAGCAGACAGACGTACCGATCATCGTATCGAGGGCTGCCAGGGATAGGCAGACAGACGTGCCGATCATCATATCGAGGGCTCGCCAAGGTGTTGGTGAGACAGACCTTTTATCCTAGGTGAAAGGATAACCCTTCTCTTTGGGTTAAAAGAATTGTAATACTTTTACATTTCCGCTGTTACTTGTATTAGAAAGGAATTATATTGTTTCCTTTCTTCTTTACATATTCAATTGTAATTGTTTCAATTACAATCATTCTATTACATATTGTATTGATTGATTCTATACGCTTTATGGTAGAATCATTCATCTTTGTATTACTCTGATTATTGTCTTCATCTTGAATACAATTGTTTTACATTACATTAGTATTACAATACATCATACCTTTTTATATTCAATACAATCGTGGGTGTTTGTATTTGTATTAGTTTAAGAACTTTTAAACTAATCTCTTAGTTTCTAAAACTCAAAGGTTTTTAAACCTACAATTCACCCCCCCTCTTGTATTGTTCCATCTAATAGACATACATATCTATATATTCGATCCTACAATCGATATCAGAGGAGGTTTTCCACTGATTTGTATTACTAGCTTTATTTCTTTTATATTATTATCTTAAATACTTACTACACTAACGTGTGGAGTGGAAAAGTTTTTGTTGTATTAGATGGCATGAATGAATATTAGGTCAATAGACAATCTGAATCCTTCTAGACCACCAATCTTTGATGGGAATTATTATGAGTATTGGAGAGATCGTATGAAGACTTTCGTTATTAATACTGGTGTAGAAAATTTTATTATGCTTACTGGAGGTTACAAAATTCCTGACAAAGAAGTCAGTACTTTCACCAACCAAGAGAAACAAGAATATCAACTGAATTACAAGGTACACAATACTTTATTATGCTCTATGACCAGGAATATATATAGTCAGATATCTTCATGTGAAGCAGCCAACTGTATTTGGAAGAAATTAGAAGTCACTCATTTTGGTACATCCAAGGTTATAGAAACAAGGAGAGAAATGCTTCGAGCAGAGTATCATGGATTTGTTTTTTCCTTATGGAGAGACAGTATGTAAAGTATAGCAAAGGTTTATGACGATAGTCAACAACTTACAATCTATGGGAGAAAAAGGTCTTGATGATGAATCTCTAGTTGATAAGATTATAGATATAATGCCAAATGAATGGGAGTCAAAAAGAACAGCTATTGATGAAAAATAGAAAAGTTTCCCAGATTACTCTTGATGTACTTTTTGGAACTCTTCTACAGCATGAGACAAGAATGAAGAGAGATGCTGATTTCAACAAGAAGAAGAATGGGAATGGAAGTGTAGCCTTTGCATCTAAAGCTAAAACACCTGAAAGGCTTACAAGGTCTAAATCCAAAAAAATTGTCATATCTGATTCAAGTGATTGTAATCTTTCAGATAATGAGTTAGCCAATATTTCTAGAAGGATGAACAAGATCATGGGAAAGAAAGACTTTCAATATAGATTCAAAAAGAAAGATAGGAAGGATAGGAAAGATTCAGAGGTAACTTGTTATGAATGCAAGAAAGCAGGACATATAAGGCCTGATTGTCCTTTACTAAAGAGGAAAGATAGAAAGGAGAAACACTCTGAAAGAAACAAGAAAAGGTTTTATAAGACAAAGAAAGTCTTGAACGCAAATGATACGTGGAGTGCAAGTGGTAGTGATTCCTCAGATGATTCTTCATAATATGAGACATCAGGACAAAGGAATATTGGACTTCTAGCCAGATTACCAATTGAAGATCATTGTCTCATGGCTAAGGTACATAATGCTGAAGCTATTACAAATGTCTCTTTGAATGAAAATTGTACTGATAATAGATATTATGAATCTTCAAATGAAGAATCCTCATCATCATAGGATGATACATTACCTTCTTTTGAAGAGGTCTCTAGATTTGCTAAATTACTTGAAAATGAAAATTCTAAACTCAAAAAGAGATTTGAAAAAGCAAATTCTAGAATTTCAATCTTGACTAAAGAAGTATCAGATCTTTCCAAAGATCTTGATGTGAAAACTTCTGATTTTGAAAGTATTTTAAAAACCCTTGAGAATGTTAAATCTGATAAGGATAATCTTTCTAAGGATCTTGAAACTGTAATTTCAAAGAAAAATATTTTAGAGCCTAACCCTAGTTCAAATGTTTTGGAAAGTAAGAATTTGGTTTTAAAACTAAAGTCAGAGATTTTATCCTTGAAAAAGTGTTTGTAAAACTTTACTCATGGAAAAGAAAACTTTGATAGGATGTATTCTCAAATTAGACCTTTGAGAAATCATTCTGGTCTTGGGTTTACTTATTCCAAACCTGTTTTTAGCAATAACTATTTTGTTCCTCAAAAAACCATTTTCTGTTCTAAGTGTCAATGTGGTGGACACTGGAGAAGAGATTGTTCTCTTAACAAAACTCAATCTTTAGGATTTCATAAAGCTCATTTTGCAAAACAAATGTGGATTCCTAAAATTCTTTTATCTAACCCTTCTGGATCCAAACAAGTTTGGATTCCGAAAATCTAATTGTTTCTTTTTCAGGAAGATGAGAAGTATACCAATAAGAATATTTGGTACATGGATAGTGGTTGTTCTCAACACATGATTGGAAACAAAGATATCTTTGAAAAGGTTATCAAAACAAAAGGTGGAAAAGTTACCTTCGGAGATAATTCTCAAGGAAAGATTTTTGGTATAGGTAATATTGTTTTTCTTGGAAAAGTTCTTATCTCAAATGTTTTGTTTGTTAAAGGACTTAGGCACAATCTCATCAGCATAATTCAATTATGTGATGAAGGTTACCTTGTGAATTTTAGAAATGACAAGTGTCTTGTTCACAATTCCAAGGATGAGTTCATTCTATCTGGCCATAGGCAAGAGAATGTTTACACTATTAACTTAGAAGACCTTAGGAACCAAAAATTACCTTGCTTAAGTGTAATAGAAGACCAATCGTGGCTATGGAATAGGAGACTAGGACACTGTAATCTGAGAAACCTTAGTAAACTCTCAAAGAAAAGACTTGTAAAAGGACTACCGGACCTTAGGTATGATTCTTCAAAAGTCTGTGATTCTTGTCAATTTGGCAAGCAACATAAAACTAGCTTTAAATCAATTAATTAAGTTTCAACTTCTAATGCATTACAGCTAGTGCATATGGATCTTTTTGGTCCTTCACAGTCTGTAAGCATTGGAGGCAAATACTATGTATTTGTTTTAGTTGATGACTTTACTAGATTTACATGGGTTTACTTTCTGACAAAGAAATCTGAAGCCTTTTCCTATTTCAAAACTTTTAGAGCCCAAGTTAAAAATGAGAAAAACCTACCATTGATAACTATTCATAGTGACCATGGTGGTGAATTTCAAAATTCATATTTTGAAACTTTTTGTAGTAAGAAAGGTATTACTCACAATTTCTCAGCTCCAAGAACTCCTCAGCAAAATGGTGTTGTTGAAAGAAGAAATTGTATTCTTCAGGAAATGACTCGAACCATGTTGAGTGGATACTCAATTCCTAAGCACTTTTGGGCTGAAGTTGTCAGTACTGCCTGTTATACTATAAATCGTGTTTTAACTAGACCATTCCTTAATAAAACCCCTTATGAGTTATGGACTGGCCGAAAACCAAAAGTTTCATACTTCAATGTTTTTGGATGCAAAATATTCATTCTGAATACAAAAGATAATCTACACAAATTTGCACCAAAATCTGATGAAGGAATATTTCTAGGCTATTCTACAATCTCTAAGGCTTATAGATTTTTCAATAAAAACACTTGTACTGTTGAGGAAACAGTACATGTAAAATTCGATGAAACTGATCCTTTTGTTTTCTACCAACCCAATCCTACATCCTCGGATGTGTTTTCTAAAAATGTTTATCAACCTTTATTAGAAGATCATTCTGATAAGGAAAATGTTCAAGAAAGTATTCCTGAAACATTTACCATAGAATATTTTCTACCATATGTTGATGAACAAGTTTTACAAAACCCAAATCAATTGTTTCTTAGGAATCATCCCAGTGATAACATCATTGGTGATGTAAATCAACCCGTAAGGACCAGAAATTCCTTAAGAAATGAAATAGAACATCTTGATTTTCTTTCCCAATTTGAACCTAAAAGTCCAAGTGAGGCTTTAAGTGATGATGATTGGATCAAAGCAATGCAAGATGAACTAAATGAATTTGAAAGGAATCAAGTATGGACTTTAGTTGATAGACCTAAAGAAACAACTGTGATTGGTGTAAAATGGGTTTTCAGAAACAAATGTGATGAAAATGGAATCATTGTAAGAAATAAAGCAAGACTTGTTGCTAAAGGCTATAATCAACAAGAGGGAATAGACTATGAAGAAACATATGCTCCTATAGATAGACTTGAATCTATTCGTATTCTATTAGCCTTCACAGCATTTTTCAATTTCAAACTATTTCAAATGGATGTCAAATGTGCTTTTCTAAATGGTTATGTTCAAGAAGAAGTTTTTGTCGAACAAACTCCTGGTTTTCAAGACCCAAAACATCCTGATCATGTTTTTAAACTTACCAAAGCTTTATACGGTTTAAAGCAAGCCCCTAGAGCATGGTATGATAGACTTACATGATTTATTTTACAAAACAATTATACAAAAGGTACAGCAGATCCAACCCTTTTTATTAAAATGGAAAACAAAAATGTTTTGATTGTCCAAATCTATGTTGATGACATCATATTTGGATCAACTCATAAATCTTTAACTGATTCTTTTTCAAACTTAATGAAATCTGAGTTTGAAATGAGTATGATGGGTGAGTTAACATTCTTTCTAGGTTTTCAAATTTCTCAAAAACCAGAAGGGACTTATATATCTCAACATAAGTATATAAAATATTTACTCAAAAAGTATGGATTTGAAAAAACTAAAAGTATTAGTACTCTAATTGGTACCTCAAATACTCTTGATCTTGATGAAACTGGGAAACCAGTAGATCAAACAATCTTTAGAGGTATGATAGGAAGTTTTCTATACTTAACAGCTAGTCGACCAGACTTCATGTTTTCTGTATGCTTATGTGAAAGATACCAATCTAATCCAAAAGAGTCTCATTTAAAATCCGTAAAGAGAATCTTTCGGTATTTAAAATACACTATGGATTTAGGTCTTTTTTACTCCTCTGGAAATGATTTTGTTTTAAAAAGTTTTTCAGATGCTGACTTTGGCGGTTGTAGAATGGATAGAAAGAGTACATCTGGAACATGTCACTTCTTAGGAGATTCCTTGGTTTCTTGGTCATGCAAGAAACAACACTCAGTAGCACTCTCCACTACTGAAGTTGAATATGTAGCAGCTGGAAGTTGCTGTGCTCAAGTATTGTGGATGCAACACAAACTCACTGACTATGGATTGAGTTTCACCAAAAATCAAATTCTTTGTGATAATAAAAGTGCCATAGCTCTTAGTAAGAACCCAGCACATCACTCTCGTGAAAAACACATAGAATTTAGGCTTCAATTACTTAGGGATCACACACAAAAAGGAGATATTATTTTACGATTTATCAGAACACAAGAACAACTTGCTGAAATTTTTAAAAAAACCTTTACCTTCCGATAGATTTGAATATATAAAACAGAATCTTGGAATGATTACATTAAAATAATCATTCATATCTACTCCCTGTTTTACATCTCTTCTAATAGTAAGAAACTCCTCGTAGAAAGGGGGACAACATTTCTTTCTATGTTTCTCACTTTATTCCATTTTATCTTATGATTTTCATTTTTTCCCTTGCTATGTCTTTTCTGTTTATCGTATTGACAATTTTTAGTTTTCTGTTTATCGTATTGACAATTTTTAGTTTTCTGTTTATCGTATTGACAATTTTTAGTTTTCTATTTATCGTATTGAATTTCATTTCCACCGTATCAATCAATCATGGTATTGTATCAACCGATGATGGTAATGTTTTTGTTTTCTATCATATCGACCGATGATGGTAATGATTTTCTTTTCCATCGTATCGACCGATGATGGTAATGTTTTTCTTTTCTATCATATCAACCGATGATGGTAATGATTTTCTTTTCCATCGTATTGACCGATGATGGTAATGATTTTCTTTTCCATCTTATCGACCAATGATGGTAATCTTTTTCTTTTCTATCATATCGACGGATGATGGTAATGATTTTCTTTTCCATCGTATCGACCGATGATGGTAATGTTTTTCTTTTCTATTGAATCAACCGATGATGGTATTGAATTTGTTTTCCATCGTACTGTCAGTTCATGGTAACAAGATTGTTTTCCATCGTACGGTCAGTCCACGGTATCGACTTTGTTTTCCATCGGCTTGATGTTTTTTTCTTACGATTGTATTTTCTTTTGATTTCTACTAAAACCAACAATCACCTTACGTTCTCCGACAAGTTTTTTTAAAAAAATTAATGAAAATTTTTCCCTTTATTTTAATCCTAACCATTGATCTGGTTTTCTCTAATCTTGACCGTAGAAGATCAACGATCACCCTTTTTCGACTGTAGAAGATCAAAGGTCACCCCTTTATCGCCTATAAATATCACCCCTCCCCTCCCCAAACCCACACTGGTTTTTCAGGTTTTTAGGCGAAGCTCTGCTCCACCAGCTTTAAATCATCATACAATCTTCTCTTCGGCAGCACTTTTATGTCTCAAACCTCTGCTAACACTCCCACCGAAATGTCTTCAAAGACTTTTACAGAGAAAGAATTTAATAGAGAAAGGTTAGTATCTCGAGAATTTTTCTATACGTACGATTCCACAATCAGGAGGATCATTTTGTTTCAAGGGTGGGAACATCTGTGTGTTGAAAAGCCTGATTCTCAAGATCAGGTTCTTTTTGATGAAGTTTGTCAATTTTACAAAACTGTTTCTTTCGACAAAGACATGACTATAAACTTTGTTGTGTACGATAGAAAATTGTCTATGTCTGTGAAACAAGCGGCACATTTTCTGAATGTTTCTGTAGAAGGGGATTCTTTCTGTCCATCGCACAAACTACCAGAGGAAGTTGGTACGTTTAATAGAGAAAGTGCTGAAAAGACATTGTTTGTTGTGAATGAAGAAAAGAGAAAAGTGCCTCATCTTTCACTGGACAATCTCTTTGTGACTTTATGGATGCAAGGTTTTCTTATCCCAAGGAAAGGGGATAGAGAAACTCTGAAAGTTTCTGATATCTTTATGCTTGACTATCTTGTGAATATGAGAAAGGTAAATCTCATGGGGTATATTTTTGAAACCATTAAAAATGTCAAGACAGGAGGGATTAAGTCCCAAAGGATTATGTATCCATCCATCCTTACGAAATTCATTCTCGAAAGTACGAAGTTTTGTAACATTCCTTTGAAAGGAAACCCCATTGATTTGAAGCCCTCCTAGATTAGTAAGAGTACAATGAAAAAGATGAATGTTTGTTTTGATCAGAATTCAAGACTTTTTGTCAGAGATGTTGAAGCTGAATTGGCTCAGAATCAATCGGCACCTATGCCAGCCAAAGACTTTCAATCTACTAGTGTTAATTAAAAGTCTGATCCGAAAACGAGGTCAAAGCCTAAGAAGAAGCCAAGGTACAGTAAGGAGGTTGTAGAAAAATGGAGAAAGGATAAGGAATAGAGAAAGGAAGGTGATACGAAGTTCGGTCTTGACCCTACTGAGGCTTTTGCAGAAAGAATAAGGGTAGAAGAAACCCTTAAGGCTGAAAAGAAAAAGAAAACTGTTTTGAAAAGAAAGGCTCAAGATTTTGATATCTCTAAAGTCTTGAAAGCAGTTGAGGAAGCTAGTGCGCAACTTACCACAGAAGTTCTTCAAGAGCCCATCGTACAGAGCCTTCATGAGAAAGAAAAACAAAAACAAGTGATGGAAGAGATAGAAGAAGTGGAAGAAGAAGAAGGAGACTTTCTTTTATAATTTCTTCAAAGTTCAAAGAAAAGTAGAGAGGAATCAGTTCAAAAGCTCCATGAAGGTGTTCAACAAACTCCTCATGCCGATCAAGCACAATCTCAGGATAGAATGTCATCTCAAGAAAAGCAAGGTGCTCAATCCTCTCATTCTGATAAAGTTGTTGTCATTAGTGACAAAGTGGAAGAAGAATGAAAGCAGAAAGAAAAAGAAAAAGGAAAACAACCAGTTGTTGATTGAAGAAGATCGTATGAACTAGCATCGTACGATGAAGATACTGATTCAGAACATACAATCTCTCTCAAGAAGAGTGATTACATTGTTCATGTTTTAAGAAGGTTTGAGAAGACCATTCCTTATTTCCCGAGGCTGGAAGGGAAGATTGATTTTATTACTGACAATCAAAAGAAGAAGTTTGGCTCTGTAAAAGAATTTAGGAAGAAAGTTTTGTTAGTAGAAGCCGATTTGAAAGTTCTTTCAGAAAGTTCAGTTGCTCATAAGAAGGCATGCAATAAGATGACCAAGTGGTCGTACAAAACAGAGAGCTTAATCAATGATCATGAGATAGCAATTGAAGATATAAGAAGGTTTTCAAATGAGCTTGCAATTGCTTTCAATAAACTTGACAGAGAAACAGTTGAAAGGTTGAATCTTTTGTCTTCTCAAAGAGCCGATGTTCCTTCAGTGAAAGATTTGCAAGAGAGAATGAATGTTTTCCAATCTTAATTCTCTAAGGTTTCATCTTTCAAGGATGAAATGGTTTTGTTGAAGAATCAAAATTCTGTGTTATCCAAAGATAACAAGAATTTGCAAAACAGAATTGATACGCTTGAAGAAGTAATCAGAGTCCAGGAGGAGACTATCAGAAATCAAGATCAGATTTTTGCGGACCAACAAGAGCTTCTCAAAACTCAGGGTGAATCAATTTGTGAAGACAATAAGGAGATCAAAAAGATGAAATCTATTCTTCATGAGCTTATAAAGAAGTAGAAGGAAAGAGAAAACAAATGATTGTTGTATTTGTTTTCCTTTAGAATTTGTCTTTGTTTTGTAATGACTTTTATGATCCTTTTCTTTTATCCATTGTCTTGTTTTTTTTCCTCTAACTCCTTCAGACATTTCAAGATTACTTCTTTCTTTTTGTAAATCACAAAGGGGGAGAATGTTTACAAAGGGGAGAATGTTTTATAAAGGGGGAGAATGCTTTACAACACTCTTAAGGAAAATCTACGAATATAATCCTTTGGAAAGTCCATACCTAAGGGGGAGTTAGTGGTATTCAAATTCATTTTCAGAAGAGTTTCAAATAACTCAGAGGGAGATTAATATTTCTTGTTACATTTACTTTGTGTGTTGTGCTTTCCAAAAAGGGGGATATTGTTGAGTCAAAAGTCTTCTTTTGACTTCTATATCATGTTTTGGAAATCACAAATGCATTCAATCATATTTTGGAAATTACAATTGTCTTCTATTATGTTTATCGTATCGTACAATGATGATCGTACTATCCATATTGTATCGTACGATACTGATCGAACTGATTGTAATGATCATACTGATCATACTGACCATATCGTATCGTACAATACTGATCGTACTGACCATATCGTATCGTACAATACTGATCGTACTGACCATATCGTATCGTACAATACTGATCGTACTTACCATGCCAATCGTACAATGCTGATCATACTAAATATGAAAATTGTATTGACTCTGTTAATCATAACTTTTTGTTTCAATACTTTGTCAAAAACACTTATTGCATATGAATCGTACTCATGTTTTTCATTTCTATATATCTTATATCCTGACAAAATGATGTCGTTGAGTTAGTTACAAACTAATCAAAATGATGTTGTTCTTTCTGTTTCAATATGACCGTTGGAGGCAATATAACCGTTGGAACCCGAGGCCTATAAATAGGAGGTCATTTGAAGATGAGAGAACAAAGATGAACGAAGAGAACGAACAAAGAGACTCTGTGAACTATCAAGATTCTAGAGAGAGACGCTGTGACTTCTCTCATCTGCCTTGTGCGTACGATCATCGTATCGAGGGCTTTCAAGTAATTGAAAGACAGAGGTGCCGATTACCTACAAAATCGAGGGCTGCCAGGGATAGGCAGACAGACGTGCCGATCATCGTATCGAGGGCTGCCGGGGATAGGCAGACAGACGTTCCGATCATCGTATCGAGGGCTGCCAGGCATAGGCAGACAGACGTGCTGATCATCGTATCGAGGGCTCACCAAGGTGTTGGTGAGACAGACCTTTTATCCTAGGTGAAAGGATAACCCTTCTCTTTGGGTTAAAAGAATTGTAATAATTTTACATTTCTGATGTTACTTGTATTAGAAAGGAATTGTATTGTTTCCTTTCTTCTTTACATATTCAATTGTAATTGTTTCAATTACAATCATTCTATTACATATTTTATTGATTGATTCTATACGCTTTAAGGTAGAATCATTCATCTTTGTATTACTATGATTATTGTGTTCATATTGAATACAATTGTTTTACATTACATTAGTATTACAATACATCATACCTTTTTATATTCAATACAATCGTGGGTGTTTGTATTTCTATTAGTTTAAGATCTTTTAAACTAATCTCTTAGTTGCTAAAACTCAAAGGTTTTTAAACCTACAATTCACCCCCTCTTGTATTGTTCCATCTAATAGAAATACATATCTATATATTCGATCCTACACTTCTTTTAAAACCAAAAGGATTTTCTCTATCTATAGATAATTCAAGATAAAGGTTTCTCATCTCATTTCCAAATTCAAGATACTCATGATGAATTCTCTTTCATTGAGGAGATTATTTTGGGTGATGAAGGTTCCCATAATTATTTCTTGTATCTTTTTGAAACATAAATTTCCTTGATGTCTCCTAACTTTTATGTAGGCACTAACAACTTATAATGTTTTGAAATTTCAATATAACATATACAAGACATAATTCATCTTTCTTGTATCAAGAATAATTACACTTTGGTAATTCTTTATGTGATTTATGATCCTTGGGAAAATTATAAAATTATTTGGACATGCATGTATTATTTAAAAAATCATACCCATAGACCATAACCGTTTTTAGAATCATATGTTAATCTAGGAAGCTCATTATCTTCTTGGATAATATCATTAAAGACAGAATGTAGTTCCGTAAAACTGGAATCACTTCATTTTTTTCCAGATTTTAAATTATACACCATCATTATGGTTGAGAATATTATACATTTTGTAAAACCAACATACAATGGTGTCTTTTCACTACTCTTTAAATTCTCAATTTTTTTTGCAAAATCACAAAATTCATTTACAACTGTCATTTTCATTTCCACAATACGATCTTCATCATAATTTAAACCTCTAATAAAATCCCAGAAATGTTCTTCTTCATTTTCCACACTTGTAATCATATCAGATGATCCATAAAACAAAGTATAATCCCACTCTCTAGCTAAATTCTCTTTTACTCTTGCATATTCCGTCATTTATTACATCCATCAATTAAATGATAGATCAAGTATTTCTCTAAGTCCCCTAGACTAATTAGTCTCAAATAACAATAGCATAAACACAAACCAATAATTTTAGAAGGGTCAAATGCATGATCTTTTGGAAACATAATGTACTCTTCCACCGCATCTTCATACTTTTTTTGTCACACAATTGGAATACTTCCATTATTTATATCTATAATATTCTATTCACTAATATTAAAATTTAACAAAATAATTACTCAGAACGGGCTTTTCAAATAAAGAAAACACAACATTTGAATTTTTTAAATAATTTAATCCACCCCATATCCAATTTATTCCACAACCATTACTTGAGAAATTATGTAACATTTAGGGGTTTCCATGGCCCTAAAAATTTGAAAATTGGATTTTTACGCCTCTTGGTTGAGTTATTGTACACTAATATTTATTATACTAATAACAGAATGTATCAGTTCTAAAAATTATTTCACCCATTTTTTAGTTTAACTATTTTTATTGAACAACCCTTTATCCAAAGGTACCATTCATTTGAACAACCATACATCACTTTTTGTTCATCATAGGTTGTTTTTGGTTCGAGCCTCGTAAACATCATAATATAATCAAAAAAAATAACTAAAACCTTATCAAATTCCAACTAAAGCACCATAGTCCCAAAATCTTAGATTCAATGAAAAAATAATAAAATTATATATAATTTTAAATACCAAGTGGGATGACTCAAGAATCTCTCAAATTTACATAAAATATTTTATATATTCTAAACATCTCATTTAAAGAATTAAAATAATCCAAGAAACCAATGGCATGGTGTTTTCGGAGACTGTATAAAAAAAATAAATTTTAAAAACATTCATAAATATAACCCTCTAATATTGTTCACATAATATACCCATGTAGACATATCATATATAATATTCTGATTCATAACCTAGGGAGGTAGAAACATAAGAAAGGGGTTAGCTCATAAACCATGTATGGTTAAAAATAAGTGAGAAAAATGAGGAATATTGTAACACCATGAAATTATAACAAAAATTTACTTTTAAATAAATTAATTTGGTTATTATGTTACTCTGCATACAACATCAAACATAAATGGAACTACGATACATTTAGATAAAATGTAATTGTTTATGTATGGTAATTAAAACATAGCCACTGACTTAGTGTATATTAAATGGATTAACCATTTATAGAATACATGTATTCAACAAATAAAGTCCACTTTTAATATTAATGAAATTCAACTAGATTACCTAAAATGGCTAATAAGACAATTTATTGTTTAGGTAAGTGTTTTCCAAAAAAATTATATTTAAGAAATATATATTTCTATTTCAAGAAACATATGATATATGATAAATGATATTAGATTTTTATAAATATTTAACACTAATTTAGTTAGAAAATGATATGATATAAGAGTAGTACTAATTAATAATAAAAATTTGATTTTCCAATTATTTTTTTCAATTATATTTTATGATTTTTCTAAAAAATAATTTTAATAATTATATAATTTGAAATTAGTAAATTAAAATTCTTGTTTTAGGTTCTATTATAAAAATATATTTAGTATGAGTTTTTATTATTTTTATAAATGGTCAGTTTTTTACGAAAAAAATTGTCTCCACGAAAATAATAAATTTTATAATGTTACCACTATAAATGAATGACCGAGAAATTTATATAACTTATTAAGTGATAAAATATGAATTCAAGGAATAAAATAATTCATTTTAAAATTTTATATGACCTTATTAAATCATTGGAAAGAATATATATAACTGATAAATATTTAACATTAATATAGAAATAACTTTTTGAATTGTTCATTAGATTAATATTAGTTCAACATTGATTCTATTATGGATTTCCCTAAAAGCATCATGAAATTTATTTTCTATTTTGTAAATCAATTTATATTATGAAAATCGGTATTCAATGTAATTTTTTTATATATAAATTTAAATCACAAAACATTTATTTCTCTAAAAAATATTTTTTACTTGATTAAAGAAATTTAATTATATATTAAATTTTCACATATTTTGAAATTAATATTGATAAAATGATTTTCTAAATTAAAATTATAAGTATACAATTATATTCAACGGAATTTATTAATATTTTTCAACAAAATTAATTATTAACATTATAAATTAACTATGAAGGTAAATTTAGAAGGGGTGAATTGTGTTTAACCAAGTTAAAAAGTTGTAATACATTTAAGAGATGTTTCTAGAATTGAGTGGATGATATTTGGATTGACCAAGACAAGTGTCTCGTAATTTTATTCCTATTTATGATCCATTAAAACTTGAATGGTTTCATGGAATTATTAGAAATTGAAAATGTGTTCCCCAAACAAACCATCCCTTCATTAATAAAAGGGAAACACATTCTCTACTTTAAGACACACATTTCATTTTAATTTATACATGAAAATTGTGTAAGCACCTAGATTTAAACATTTCATATTCTATAGATTTTGAATAAGAATTCACATTCTTTATTTCAAAAAAATCATCTAGGTTTATAGTTCAATAGATCTATGTCAAAAATATTACATAACGAATCTTTATATATGAAAATTGCAAACTTGTAATCATTATAAATTTTCCCAATATGTTAAACCTTTGAAATAAAATATGATTTATTTTCCTAGATATTATTCAAAACATTCAACATGAGTATTTCTATTACCTTATCAATCCTTAAGAATGATGAAAAAATGTAAAACATTAGATGAGCATAAAAAGCTCAGAAAGGTGCATAAAAAGAAATGAAAACAGTTAGACCCATGAAAAGTATCAAAATGCATAAAATGTTTTACTTATATAGAAATTTCATTATATAAAAAGAAATAAATAGTTTTTAAATTAGAAACACACAATTTTAGAATAATTAAAATCAATAAAACCAATTTAAATAAAATAAAAACACTTTTGGGGAACTTAGAGTATCACACTCGTAACCCTTTTTAAACATGTGTTATGATTAATTGGGGCCCAATATAATCCATTTGAGAAAGATAATGGTAAATCCATACTTATTTATTATTAGAATAGTCCATCAGCCAATGAATTAGGGAATTATATGAAATCACCCATCATATTAGCTATACCGGGCTTAGTTGGAGATATCTAGGAGCACCCATTGTATACGCTATATTAGGCTCACTCAGTGGTATCTTAGTTCACCCATCATATATGATATATAAAGATCACCAATTTATCATATAATACTAATGTTCCATATTATGAATAAAATAGATATTCATGAAATTATTTATTATAAACAAATTGAAAAAATATTTTAAAATCACATGCAAATATTTTTTGGATATCAAATTACCCGTTTTTAAAAAAATATCAATTTTAAATACCAAAATACCTTTTTCATTAAAAAAATAATTTTAAAAAACAAAATAACTATAAATGGGTTGTTATTTAAATAAGAAATTAAATCCTTTAGTGTAATCCAAACATCAAATAATGGTTATGGCAGTAGAAAAAGTCATTTTCACCTTATATGTTAAAATAAAACCTTCCTTTTTTCATTTTTAAGGGAACTCAAACATTCCATTAAAATATTACTTTTTAAAAATATTTGAAGTAAATAAAGAAATATACTTTTATAAAACTCTAATTTCCATTTAATTTAATTATTAATAGAATTTTAGAAACATAAACATGCAATAAAAAGATATTTTGAAGGAAAAAATTTAAAGAGGCCATTTTAGAAAGAAAAGTCTCTTAAAAATATAGAAACATTTGAATCATAATCCCCATGAAATAATTACATTAGAAAACATTAAATATAATTTGAATAGATAAATACATGATATTACATTTATAGGGGATATATATACACCTTATAAAAGAATATAGATTCATAACATCAAAATATGGCTCAATGAACAGAAATTGAGATAAAGTCGCTAACCTTTAGTTCCACTCTTCACGTAAATTATTCATATACCTAAATAATAAAATTATGTTAATAATTTATGTTTTAAATTACTCTTACAATTTATTATTCCATTTAATTGTTTTATTAACATGTTATATAAAATTAATTAATAAATTGTGTTTATGCCTGATGATTTGATGATATTTGGTTTTTGTGTCCAAAATGTCTTCAGTGGGTTTACTAATATCAACGTGGTAATTTTTCAAAATCTATAGAATTATAACATGAACTAATTATCATTTTCATAAATTATTTATACTTTTAATAACAATCATTAAAAAAATTTAATGAAAAAAAGAACTATGTTTCAATCATGTAGTTGGTAGGTTGTACGTACACATGAGTAACATTTCAATTTTTCAACGATAATTATGGAATGAATGTATAAAATATTATATATTTAATGAAGTATAATAATATCATAAATACTATATTTGTTAATTAAATATAATTATATTTTACATCTATGTGGAATGGTGATGAAAAAAGAGTCACATCGCCTCAGGCAAATGGTAGTCCACATGTACGCATGAAAGACGTTATCATTTTTAGTGTAATAATGAAAATGATATATTATATTTTAATAATCATAATTATTTCATTATTATCATAATTATTTAATTTATATCCAATATAGTAATTAAATATTTCGTAATTACCTTCCATGTATAGCATTCGTGAAAAATGAATCACATCGCTTCGGGAGGCAGTAGTCCACCGTACACTCAGCCAATGTTATCATATCCACCATGAAATGAAAATTAAAATCCTATAGATGATATAAAAACATAAAATGTATAAATACGTAAAAAATATCATATATATTATTTAAATATTTCATTAAAACCGTTAATGACAGGAAAGGATGGAAAATTAATGACATCGTTTCATGATGTGGTAGTCCACCGTACACATGAATGATTATTTCATATCCCATTTAAAAGAAGTTGTGATGGATTTATGTTATGGAATTAAAATATTTAAATCTAATTATATGGTGGATAATAGTTTTAAAATATAATAATAATATAATATTCTTTTTATTAGGTGTAAGAATAAATAAAAAAAATTGCCTGATTAACCACGGTAGCACTTCTTTACACAACATCCATAAGTAAGCACCAAAAGACATTATAAGATGAATTATAATCAATATAATTGATCCATGTTATGATTCATTAATTAATTATGTTATTTTTTATTTAATAGCTAATTCAAAGGTATTTTTTGTGTAATGGAGGTGAGTGGGGGGTATTACAAGTGAGGTGATTGGTACACTTATAATTTTTTAAACTAAAAAGGTGTATGCATGTCTTTAACATACCAAAAGATTTTATAAATAGACTCTTAATGAGAATAAGAAATTATATAGTCTAAATATTTTATTCTAATATATTTTAAATGAGTTTTAGTTCATTTTAGTACTTACAATTTTACTTTAACCCCAATAAATTGTTTTTTACCTTAACCGCATTTTTTTTTTTGTAATTTTCAAAATTCATCATGGAAATAAATTATGTTGCAATTAGTAGACAATATTTATTTTTTTTATTAAAAACATGGAATCTATTTTATTAAATCAAATTCAAAATTTTTCGAAATTTAATTTATAATTAATCCCACATAACAAAAAAAAGTAGATTTTTAATAATTGTATTATTAATTAAAGACATGTCTATAATAACTATATGACTAGTAAAAATCATTATATTAATTAAAGTAAATATATATATTTAATATTTATATTTAATTTAAATAATTTCTGTTTATGAATTTTTTAATTAAGTGAAAATGATAAATATAATGTACGTTATAATAGTTTTCTAAAAAAATACTATTTATAAAACAAAAAAACTTATACCAAAATAAAATATTGTTTTTATTGAAAAGAAATTATGTGGGATAAATAAAACACAAGAATAATTCTGTTACTTGAAATAAAATTTAAAAAATAATCATACTTTTCAATTACTTAATTTATTGAAAAGAAAATAAATTTTTACAAAAATCATTATTTTCACTATTCAATGAGAAATCAATATTTTCTAAGAAAAAAAATTAACTTTAAGTTAGTTTTGATATGTTTATTTAAATATTATATATAATTTTTAAAATTAAAATTCTAAAATATATAATTTAATCTTTTTAAATAAATATATCTAATAAATTATTTGATAAAAAACTATTATCTTTTTTATTTTAAAAAATTATTAATAATTTTATGTTGAATATAACTGTCTAATTCATATTAATAAATTTGAATATTATTTATTCCATTCTTAATTTTTTATATTTTTTCCCCCATTTGTAAATTGCAACCTTTCAATTTAATTTACTCAATAAACATGTGAGGATATCTTTACCTCATAACATTTTCAGATTCCCATATTACCTTATCAACCAAATGGTTTTCCCCATAAGCTCATGAATCAAATTTTTCTAAAACACTTTCACTCTATGGTCCAAAATATAAATATTTTATTCCTTATAATAATGTATCTCTTCCGACTGAACTGCTTCATGGATCAAAACATGAGTTGAATCAGGTACATAATTTTTTAACATTGAAACATGGAATATGTTATGTAACTAAGATAAAATAAGAGGTAAGGCCACTTGATTTGAAACTGATCCATATTTCTATCAGATTTCATAATTTCTAATGAAATGAAGGCTTAATTTCCGCTTTTCACCAAAATTTATTATAAATTTTTATTTAGATACTTTTAGAAATACATGATCACCAACCTTTAATGAAATAACATTCCTCAAGTTATCCAAAATACATTTCTGTAAGATCTGATTCATCCACATATGTTGTTTAATAAAATACACCTTATCAACTATTTCTTCTACCAACATTGTTCACATAAACATCGTTTCTTCAAATTTATTCCTAAAATCTAGCATCAGACACCCCTATCCATATAATGTCTCCAAAGGCTCTATCTGCATAATAAATGAAAATCATTATTTTGAGAAAATCAACAACATAAAGATATTGATCCTAACATACCTATTAATTAATTGAACAGTAATGAACCATATCTACCATAATATGAATTATTCACTAGGACGATCAATTAGATTGAGGACAAAAATTTGAAATGAAATTTAATTCAGTACCTAAAAATTTCTGAAGTCCTTTCCAAAAATTAGATGTCAACCTGGGATAACTGTCTGATATAATTGAGAGAGGAACTTCCGGTAACCTAACTATATAATTTTCATATAGTATATGATTTTAATCTAAGGAAATTGTATATCTAATTGGAATGAAATTCATGTATTTAATTAATCGATCAGAAATATCTTGAATAGAATGGTTACCTCAAGATATACTTGGAAATCCTTCTATGAAATCCATGGATATATATTCCCATTTCAATTAAATGATGTAAAAGGTTGATATATTTTCTTAATTAATTCTCATTGCACATTATGATACTAACAAGTAAAAAAATCTCATAGTAATGTCAGTAATATCCATTTTTATTCCATCCTATTAGTAATAATCTCAAAGGACTCTGTACATCTTAATACATCCTAGATAAATAGAAATCATTGAACTATGAGATTAACTCAACAATTATATCTTCAAGTGAGAATCACATAAAACATATAATCTTTTTTCAATTCAAGTAAATCCATCTTCATCATCATTAAATAAAGGTAAGATACCCTTTATAACGAATTCTACCTTTTCTTTCAAAGAATTATCTTCTTTTAGAGATTACTTAATTCATTCGGATATTATCAATTACACTAAAACATAAATCATAACATGAGATATCCCAACATCAAAAACTTCTATGAAACAATTCATCAAATAATTATCCAAAGGGTTATATTCCAAACATAACATGGCTAATAGAGATATTTTTTTAAAACTCCAAGAATCAGTCACTTTTTTTATATAATTGTAATGAATCGTGAAATAATATTCCTTGAATAGTTTAAACCATATTATCTTCCTCGATTTCGATTATTTTTAAGTGAATTTATACATCAAGATTTTTTTATTAGTATAAATTTTACTATTTACTCTATATAAATTATTCATCCAAATTCATAAAGAAAAAGAAAAGTTACAAAAATCTAGATTAGGTGTAGGGTAATATAACTCAAGAAGTTTTATATGAAATGATGCATAAGCACATAACTAATTTTTTTGTACCATCATACAACTTGGTTCTTTCGATGAAGCATTACTATAGATGAAAAATTCACCATTTCAAAAATGTAGTGCTAAAACCAGGACATTCCACAATCTTCTTGTTAATTTATGAGAACATGCATCATATTCATTTATCTAGATAAAGTTAAATCTTTTTCAAGTTAAAATTGTCATTAGGCTAGACAACTAACCAAATCATTTTAAATACTATCAATAATAACATGATAAAACAAGAAAAGTACGAATCTTTATGATATTTGTTGGTCATGGCCAAAATCCATGAAACTTTTAAGTAATTTTAGTAGTTATACCATCATTAGAAAAAATATATCCAAGGAATGAAATCATTGAAACCAAAATTCACATATACTATATTTCCCATACATTTTATTTACATTTATGTCGTGCAAAATAATACTTACATGCATGTTATGATCCTACTGACTTTTAGAATATTGTAAATTATCCTTTAAAAAAACCATAAAAATATCAACAAAATCAAGGAATAATATATTCATAATGTATATAAAAATAGAAGGTTTTTAAGACAATCCAAATGGAATAACCAAAAACATATAATGCCTATATCTTATCCGAAATATAGTGTATATAATTTCATCCTCCTTTACCTTGAGTGGATGTTACTTGGACCTTAGATCAACCTTGGAAACAATATCGATCTCCCTAGAGCCGATCCAAAAAATCATAGATATGAGGTAAATCATATTTCTTATTAACGTGGTGTTATTAAAGTCTCTATAATTAATGAAAAGTCTCATCAAACAACAAGTATTATTAGTAAAAAATAGGAGAATCCCATGGTTATGTTCTAGGTCAAATGAAACCTTTATCTAATTACTCAAAATATTTTATTTTAAATTCAAACAGTTATACTTGATCCATTCATGAATGGGGTTTATAAATATTCATATAATTAAGAACTATGTCAATAGTAAACTCAACCTATTTATCATGAATAAAACTATGAACATCTTCAGAAAAAACATCTATGTATTAATTTAATTCTGGTATATTAGTAATTTGAATATTTTTTCTCTTTTAAAAAATATGATCAAGGTAATTTTCAATGCCATATGTAATCAATTTCTCATTATTTATGTATGTTATAAAAGGCATGAAATCATTTAATATAACTTTCTTAGCTATTAAATATATATTAGCATGATAAACTGAAACACAATCCATACCAAGAATTATTCTAAAATTGACTATGGAAAGTTCAACAAGATTCTCAATAAAATCCAATCCTCTAATAAAATGAGTGAGATTCCTACAAATATTTATCACTATAATATTTCCTCCATGTTTTTAAAAAAAATTATTATCTTTTCTTGTGGTGATATTCCAATTTTACATGAATATTTCTCAGAAATGAAAAAATTTCATTATCTGGAGGCAAAGAAGTCATTGGAATAATTTGAGTAAAAAATTTTTCCTAAAAATGACCACTTAATTTTATGGTCTATCATTAGCTCTAGTAGAAAAATATTAATTTTCTACTCTATTTGATTTCTGATCATGATTATTTTCATCCTGTTAGTCTAACTTCAGAAACATAATATCATAATGACCAAACTTATTGCAACTAAAACACCTCACTATTGAATAGTTATTGGTTACCCTATTGTTTAGTTGTTTATGACAATCTAACATACAATTACGAGCATTGTAATCATACATACTAATCTATAAAAACATTCTACATTCTATCAAACAATTATTGATATTTAATTTACTACACATGGAAAATTTTTAGGGCTTACCTGAAGACGTTTTAACGAGCTGCTTCTCTATTTCCTACCA
Organism: Viscum album; assembly: GCA_963277665.1. Classification (NCBI taxonomy): domain Eukaryota; kingdom Viridiplantae; phylum Streptophyta; class Magnoliopsida; order Santalales; family Viscaceae; genus Viscum; species Viscum album. Next base: position 296,857,080 of record OY728139.1, read on the forward strand.
CCTTGTCCTTTTATTAATTTTGTCATATGGGGGAATATAGGTGTCTACAAATTCCATATCAAACATCTCAGAAAAGTGGACCAAATTTTCCCGAAAATGAAATTATCATGTATCCAAATCTCTACATAACATGGTTTCTATCACGACCATCCTCGGGGACCATGCCGTGACTACCCCAAGCCCGCCTTCCAAAGGCCAGGGGCTGGCGACTAGCACCAAAGGCATAAATCTCAACAAAAGGGAAGGAATTCTCTTTATATAAGTAAACAAACACAATAGAGTACGCAACAAAAGTAAACACTATGTAATACTGAATACAAAAGCAAGTGCAGAAAAGTAAATGAGCCAGTATACAAACACAACTGTAAAGTACAGTACAACTGAAAAGCTAGTACAATTGCAGTAAAGTAAAACAGCTACTACTGAGTCGTCCTTCAGGAATCCCACCGGAAGGGTGGGTACAGATTGTCTCCTCAGCACGTCGGGTCCGTCCGTCTACTCCATGTACATCTAATCAAGTGGTCCACCTCCAAGTATCGTCCAGCTCCACAAGTCTCTACCTCGATCAGTGCTGTCCGTCATTTGTATCCAACACAACATAGTGCGGGCATAGCCAATGCAGTGGTGAGTATAACGCTACTCAGAAGGAACCCCGAGACCCGAAGGTTCTCACAATATACTCTAAGGATAAACAAGAAGTAAGATACAAAACACGGTGCATCAACCAACCCTACTTAGGTATATGCCCATACATATACCTAAATCTTCCATCCAGTTCGGCTCCAACTCTCGAGCTCAAGCACAACCCAGTCTATATAATTAAGAAGTAAATTACATCGATGATAATGATTGAAAGTCAAGAATCAGCTCACATAGGTATAAAACGTTCTTATAACGATATAGATGATCATATGTATACAATGATTCATCTAAGTTGTCGGACCCACATAAGATACTAGACCAGCTATGCTGTCAGACCCACGTAGGATACTAGACCGGCTACTCTGTCGGACCCACGTAGGATACTAGAACAGAAGTCAAACTGTCAGACCCACTTAGGATATAGGTACAGTAGTCATCATTGTCAAACCCCTGGAGGGTTTCAGTATAGTTGTTGTCGTCATCGAACCCATGGAGGATTCCAGTATGGGTGTCGTCACAGTTGCAACCTTCTCTAGGGTTTATGCACACAACATTCTCAATTATTGGATGGTCCGCTCCTTGAGCCAAAAGTTTTGATACATAAAATATCATGAAATCCAGAGTTGATGTATCCTAAAGTTCTGTCTCTTAAAAATGAACTCAACGCGACAGACGGCGCGTCAATCAGATGCTCGGTCTGAGAGATATTAGCATTTTCGTTCCAGGGGCCTGGTTGGAAATACCCTCGTTCCAAACCTGGATGTTTTCCAAAGTCGTCCAAACCTCATATAGAGTATCGCAAAAGGACCTATTAGTCATGAAGGTCCCAGTGCTATAGATGGCGCATCGATCAGATGCACAGTCGTGAAGTTATTCGTATTTAAGTGTAACGGGCACAACCCGTTAATCTCTGTGGGCTGATGGATAGGGTCGACACGGTTATGGTGGGCCGATGCTTCATCGGCCGAGCGGCCAGCGGTTGTGGCTCACGGTCTTTCCCTCTTCAAGCAGCACCTGGTTTTTTGGCCCTCTTCGGTCTTCTCCACCTCTTCCATCACCATCTTCATTGAAAGAAAACGAGGATCAATGTAGGGTCGTCAGGCCGTGTTCGTTCGGCCCGTACCCTCCGCGTTAGGCGGTATCAAAAGGCCGAAGATAAAAATTTGTTTCAACGAGGTATGAAGAAAAATTTTATTTAATTAAAAATGAAACAAACCCCATACCTTATAAATGACAATGCATGGCGACATGCTATGGAAGACGAGCGTCGAGGTAGTCGGACATCACGGAAGATGGCGTCGTGGAGAACAGTGACGTTCGGTCAACATTGGAGGAAGAGTCATTGACGTGGGTGACGCTTCTCACGAGCGATGTCTTCTCCCTTGATGCGGAGGAATAAGAATATAGGATAAGTCGTGGAGTGTTCTTCATCGAGAGAGAGTATGGCGTTCTTCTTAGAAGAATAAAGCTCTCCCCTAATTCTCTAAAGTTTCTCCCAAAATATTTTTCAAGGTAAATATTATATTAAGCCTCTCCATTTTTTAAAAATAATTCCCATGTAATTCAAATTGTTTCAAAATGAGAGGCCAATTAATTAACGAAGAAATTAATTGGTTGGGGTGGCATATTCAAAGGGTGGAAGGTGATAAATAATTAAGGGAGAAGGTGGAGAGTTATAAGGATTAATAAGGGGTTTCATGGGGTTTAAGGGAGTTAAAGAAGGAGTTGAAGGGTTAGGGGCTCATGCGGGCCCCACCAACATTAGTTATATCCTCCCATGGGATGTTAGGTGGGGTTTGAGCCCCACCTCTGACTTCCCTTTGGAGGAATTAGCATCCACATAAAATAAAATTTTAACACTACAATTTTATTTAAGTCTTAATGAATCCCCAAAATTTAACTACCACATACGACAAAACACAACTACAGTAAAGGTCCCCCTAAGCGAATACTGGTGCTGCGAGTTCATTGGTGCCCTCAGATTTCAATTCCGAGCACCGGTTTAAAAGATAGAAAAACCTTCACGTACATTTACCGAACGTACCAGAACAAAACTTCAGAAATTGATTTCGGGCACACCGGGCTTTGAAATCAATTGCAATCAGAAACCGAAGACTCGTAAAATTCCAAAGTATTTATGAAAAAAATTTCCTTGAAATTTCTGGGTCTTTACATTACTCCCACCTCAGGAATTTATGTCCCCATAAAGCTATAACACACACTAGGGAAACAAATGGAGGTACTGAGCTCGCATCTGAGCCTCCCAGTATCAATCTCTTTCCTGGAGGTTCCTGTGCTGCCAGCGAATGCGCACCAGGGGAATCGGCCATACACTTAGGTCTTGCTCCTATCGATACTCTATCTCCACCGGGACCTCTTTTAATGTCGCCCCGTCATCGATGTCCTGCTTCCCATGATCGATGATGCGGTTCGGGTCATGCACGTATCTCCTCAGCTGAGATACGTGGAAGACGTCATGCACCCGGTGAAACTGAGGTGGAAGGGCCAGGTGGTAAGCCACCTCACCTACTCTGTTGATGACCTAGAAATGTCCAATGAAATGCATAGCTAACTTGACGCCCCAGACAAATCTTCGTAGACCTCATCGAGGTGAGGCCTATAGGAAGATGTGGTCACCATCTTTGAACACTACTGGTCTCCGTCTCCTATCAGCATAGGACTTCTATCTGCTCTGTGCAGTCTTCATTCGCTCCTGGATGATTTGCACCTTCTCCATCATAGCCTGAACCATCTCTAGTCCTACAAGTGCTGACTCCCCTAGGTCAGTTCAGCACAGAGGTGATTTGAATGGTTAGTCGTACAGTGCCTCAAAAGGGGAAATCCTGATGGTGGAGTGGTAACAGTTTATGTATGCAAATTCCACCAAGGGTAAGTGATCCTCACAGCTGCGACCAAAATCAAGGACACATGCACGGAGCATTTCCTCGAGAGTCTGAATGGCCCTCTCTGTCTGGCCGTCCGTCAGAGGATGGAAGGCGGTGCTCAGACGTAGCTGCATTCCAAAAGCCTCATGTAACCCCTTCCATAGCCGAGAAGTGAAACGAGCATCACGATTAGAAATTATAGACGATGGCACACCATGAATCTGTATGATCTCTTGAATGAAGAGGCATCCTAAGATCTCTAGTGATCCCTACTCTCTGATGGGTAAGACGTGGGAAAACATGGTGAGTCGGTTGACAATCACCAAGATAGAGTCGCATACTCTAGATGTACGTGGAAGACCCATCACGAAATCCATGGATATCCCATCCCACATCCACTCTGGGACCTCTAAGGGATCTACCAAGTATGCTGGTACCTGGTGCTATGCCTTTACTTGCTGACAAGTGAGGCATCGTGAAACGAACTCTGCTACAACCTTATTCATACCCAGCCACCATTACTGTCATTTAAGGTCATGATACATCTTCACCACTCCTGGATGTACCACTAGAGGGGAAGTGTGAAAATTCCTCAGAACTCCCTCCTGTAGTGGAACTGGTACCATAGTACGTCCCCTGAAGAGGATGACATGCTCCCCTCCTTCAGAAAATCCATCAGGCGCCTGCCCTATGGATATCTAAGCACGTCGCATTTCACAGTCAACGTCCCCACACTTTACCTCCCTGACTCGCTGAAGAAGTGGAGGAGTGATTGTGAGAGACTAAAGAAACGTTGCTCCATCTATATCCACAAAGGATATCTGCAACGCGGCTACCTGCTTCGTCACCTCTCCTAGTAGCTATATGCCCGATCTCCTACTAAGAGAATCAGGTACAACGTTCCCCTTCCTAGATGTATAGACTATCTCAAAGTCATAGTCCTGGAGGAAATCAATCCAACATCGCTATCTTAGGTTCAGGTCCTTCTGCGATAAGATGTACCTGAGACTCTGGTGGTCAGAATAGACAGTAAAGCGCTCGTCCATCTGATAGTGTCGCCATATCATCAAGGCGAATACCACTACTGCTAACTCTAGGTCATGGGTAGTGTAGTTCTGCTCATGTGGTCTCACCTGACGAGAAGCATAAGCGATCACTGCTCGCTCCTACATCAGGACACACCCGATTCTGGTCCCTAATGTGTCACATTACACTGTGTATTCAACGCCCTCCTCTGGTAGCCTCACGATGGGCGCACTGGTCAACCTCTACCTCAGCTCCTGAAAGATCTGCTGACATCTATCTGACTATACGATGGGTTTCACCTTCTTTATCAAGGATAAAAGCGGTGTTGCAACCCTGGAGAAGTCTGGCACAAATCTCTGATAGTACACAGCTAGACCCAGAAAACTCCGCAGCTCTGTCACGCTCATGGGTGGCTCCCAAGAAAGTACTGCCTTGATCATTGCTGGATCCACTATGACTCCAGCCTCCGAGATGATGTGTACCAAGAAGTGAACCTCTCGAATCCTAAACTTCCAGTTCGAAAGCATACAATAAATCTGGTTCTCTCAGAGTGTATCCAGTACAACCCGCAAGTGGTAGTCGTGCTCCTTCTCAGTAGTCGAGTAAATCAGTATGTCGCCAATGAAAAATACGACAAATTGATCGAGGTAAGGCTGTAAGATACTTTTCATGAAACTCATGAACAGTGCTGGAGATTTGGTTATGCTTGAAGGCATAACCTAGAACTCATAGTGTCCATATCGACACCTGAAGGCCGTCTTATGCACATCCTCATCTCAAACTCTGAGTTGGTGATAGGATGACCTGAGGTCTATCATCCAGAACCATCGTGCTCCTCTGAGTTGATCAAAGAGGTCTTCAACCCTCGGAAGTGGGTACTTGTTCTTCATGGTCACATAATTCAAGTAACGATAGTCGAGACACAGTCTCAAGCTCCCATCCTCCTTCTTGGCGAATAAAATTGAAGATTCCCAGGGTGAAACACTAGGTCAGATAAATCCCTTGCCCTGCAAGTTCTCCAGCTGTACCCATAGCTCACGAAGCTCGGTGGGAGCCATCTGATATGCTGGAGTAGATATTGGTGTTGTCCCGTGGTATAGGTCAATGTAGAAGTCTACCTCTCTGTGAGGAGGTAGTCCCGGAACGTCGTTAGGAAAAACGTCCGCATACTGATCCACCACAATAGTAATACTCAGACTCCACACATCAATCACTCAGAGGATGAGACTAGCCAAATGATGTGTGATTGGATGCCCTATCCTCTACGTATGTCCATCAAACGCTGAAAAGGATCCCTTCTCACCAGTGAAGGTGAACCTGCTCCAATCTGTGCAGACACACTGAACATTGCACCAAATATAGTCGATCTGAGCATGGAATGTATACAACCAGTCCATCCCAAGATGACGTCATAAGGCCTCGACGCCACTACAAGAAGATCCCAGCCGAAGCTCTTGTATCCTAGAGTAAGCTCACACTACCGGAACCAGCGTGTAGTCATCGAGTTTTCTCCCGTAGGAGTCTCTATCCATAAGGATCGAGCCAACGAATCCGTCAAAATCATAGAGCTTTGAACGAGGGAAGAGACAATAAAATAATGACTCGCACCTGTGTCTATAAGTACTGCAGCAAGGGTGGATTAGACACAAATAGTACCTGGAATCATCTCAGGTGCGCCGTGGTCATAGGCCTCGACTTTCTGGAGCTGAGCTCGCCTCTGCCCGCTAGCTCCCTATGGTCGGGGTGGACCTCCTGTTGGTTTTGGTGGTAGAGCCTCGAAACGTCGTCCACCACCCGCTGCTCGGCCAGATCCTCTTCCTCGTCCGCCCTCTCCCAGCAGAACACCATGGTCGAATCTCTACCTCTGCCTGGGAGGTCCCTCTACTCTCTGCTGCTCATTTGTATGGAGGGTCGGGCAGTCCCGAGCCATGTCACCCTGCCCGCCGCATGCATAGCATTGCCTGCTCCTCGTAAAGCTGGCTTGGTTTCGTGTGCCCCGCACAACCGAACCTATATCCTGAGGTCGCCCACCTGATGGCTTGGTTCGCTTGGACCTCTACGTTAACAGTCTACTGCCAGCTATAGAAGACTCCTCTATGTGTCATCTTGTGGTGGGTCTCGCAGCTCATGTCTGCTCAGCAAGAAATATCTCAATAAGAAGGACTCACTCCAGTACACCCGCCTACATCGGAATACTGAGGGAGATCATAGAAGCCCTAATCTCAGGTCTGAGTCCCTTCTAAAAGGTCTGGTCCCTGTAGAATGGGTACCGTACCATGTCCGTGGAGTAGCGTGAGAGGTCAGTGAACCTCACTGAGTACTGATCTACTTTCATGCTTCCCTGATGCAGATGAAGTAACTCTTGAATCTGAATCGCATGAAGGGTGGCTGGAACAAACTACGAGTGGACGAGACTCTCGAATTCCTTCCAGAGTAGAGACTCCTTGTGATGAACCTAGAGCATCATGCTCCACCATCTACCTGCTGCTCCGTGCAGGAGACTCACAGCAAGGATCACTGTAAGGTCGGCTGGTGTCCCTACCAATCTGAAAACTCTTACGATAGCCTTCATCCAGTCCTCAGCTACCTGTGAGTCCATCACTCTGCGGAACCTGGGTGGCCTCTGTCACTGGAACTCATGCAACACACTCTGAAGACATGCACTCTCTACTGCTGGGGCTGGTGGTATCAGTGGCCCAACAGGTAGTGGTATAACTGGTGCCTCTGCTGTGATGGGTCCCTGCACCAAGGCCTCGTCGCTCGGTGGTCTACCATCTAGCACGTAACTCAGAACCCAAGATAGATGCCTTCGTGGGGCCATTTTTGAAAAGAAATAGGTGTTCCATGGTCAAATAGTATTACTGGTGAGCTAAACACAATGTAATCATAAAGAAAACTTTTGAAACACACATGAAATCAGTGTTTTCGTGCACTGAGTTGGAAATCAGAGGTCAGGGTCCTAGTGAATGGATATGTCGGTCACCGCACCAACACTGGACTACATGAACTGAAAACCACACTCAATACTCTTGACACTATTTCTTCACAGTAACATAGATTTGAGTCCTATGTTCTGCGGTAGAACTGAATCCACTGATACCAATTTTTCATGACCCGTCCTCGGGGCCCGTGCCATTACTACCCCAAACCCGCCTTCCATAGGCCAGGGGCTGGCGACTAGCCCAAAAGGCATAAATCCCGATAAAAGGGAAGGAATTGCCTTTATTGAAGTAAACAAACACAACAGAGTACGCAACAGAAGTAAACACTATGTAATACTGAATACAAAAGTAAGTACTAAAAGTAAATGGGCCAGTATACAAACCCAACTGTAAATTATAGTACAAATGAAAAGATAATACAACTATAGTAAAGTAAAACATCTACTACTAAGTTGTCCTCCGGGAATCCCACCTGAAGGGTGGGTACAGATGGTCTCCTCAACTCCTCGGTTCCATCAGTCTGCTCCGTGTACATATCGTCAAGTGGTCCACCTTCGGGTACCGTCCAGCTCCACAAATCTCTACCTCAATCAGTGCTGTCTGTCGTCTGTATCCAGCACAACGTTGTGCATGCATATCCCATGCAGAGGTGAGTATAAAGATACTCAGTTGGGACCCTAAGACTCGCAAGGTCTCACAATATCCACTAATGATAAACAAGAAGTAAGATACAAAACATGGTGTATCAACCAACCCTACTTAGGTATATGCCCATACATATAACTAAGTCTTCAGTCTAGTTCGGCTCCAACTCTCGAGCTCAAGCACAACCCAGTCTACAAAGGAAAAAAGTCAATCACATCGATTACAATGATTGAAAGTCAAGACTCAACTCACACAGGTATATAACTTTCATATATCGATAGAGATGATATGATGTATATAATGATTCATCTAAGCTGTCAGACCCACATAGGATACTAGACCAGCTAAACTGTCAGACCCATGTAGGATACTAGACCAGCAACTCTGTCGGACCCACATAGGATACTAGAATAGAATTCATACTATCGAACCAACTTAGGATACAAGTACAGTAGTCATCACTGTCAAACCCATATAGGATTCTAGTACAGTTATCATCATCATCGAACCCATGGAGGATTCTAGTACTGTAGTCTTTGCAGTCGCAGCTAGCTCTAGGGTTCCCACACACAACATACTCGATTCCGGGAGGGTCCGCTTCTCAAGATGAGGGGTTTAATACACCAACTATTAGTAAGTCCATATTTGATGTATCCCGATGTTCTGTGTCATAAAAAGGAACCCAACATGACAGACGACACATCAATCGGGCGCTCGGTCTGAGAGATATTAACATTTTCATTCCAGGGACCCGGTTGGAAATACGCTCGTTCCAAACCCGGCCATTTTCCAATGTCTTCTAAAACTCACTTAGAGTATCGCAAAAATATTGCTTCAATACGTGGGTCCTAGTGCTGCAGACGACATGTTGATCGGATGCACAATCGTGAAGTTATTTTCATTTAAGCGTAACTGGCCCGACTCGTTAATCTCAGTGGGCTGGCGGGTCGGGTCGACCCAATTTTGGCGGGTCCGACCCGACTGGTGTCGAACCTACCCGGTGAAGCGCACGGCCCGGCCTGAAAGGCACGATCCAGCCCGACGCGGCGCGGTGCGGCCCGACTCGGAGGGGCGTGGCCCGGCCGGCCGAGCGATGCAGGGGGGGTCGCTTTACGGAATCGACGTCGTCGAGCGACGCCGCCATCTTATCCAACCGGCCGAAGCCGTCTGGTCTTCTTCGCCTGAGCAGCCCAGGTGGTTCGCTCTCCTTCCACGCGGCACCTGTGGGTTCCGCGACTTTCTCCAACCCAGCCGGCCCGTTCGCCCGTCGAAGCGGCCCGCGGAGCGCGGGACGTGGTCCTCCGTAGTGCGACACCCCTTGTGGCGCCGCGATCTCTTTAGTCCGGCAGGAATTAGCCAACCGGTTCTTCGTCGGCTGAGCGGCCCGTGGTTGTGGGTCACGATCTTTCCCTCTTTGCGCGACACCCAGTGTCGTGGTCCTCTTCGATCACCACCACCTCTTCCGTCACTGTCTCCATTGAAATAAAACGATCAACGGAGGGTCGTTGGGCCATGTTCGTTCGGCCCGTACCCTCCACGTTAGGCGGTATCAAAAGGCCGAAGATAAAACATTGATTCAAAGAGGGACGAAGAAAAACTTTATTTATTTAAAATTGAAACAAACCCCCTACCTCGTAAATGACGTCGCACGACGACAAGCTGTGGAAGATGAGTGTCGTGATAGTCCAACGTCACGAAAGATGGCGTCCCGGAGAACAATGTCATTCTGTCAACGTTGGAGGAAGAGTCATCGATGTAGGTGACGCTTCTCACGGGCGGTGTCTTCTCCCTTGATGCGGAGGAAGAAGAAGATAAGAGAAGTCGTGGAGCGTTCTTTGCCGAGAGAGATTTTGGCGTTCTTCGTGGAAGAATAAAGCTCTCCTCTAATTCTCCAAAGTTTCCCCCAAAATATTTTCTAAGGAAAATATTATATTAATCCACTCCATTTTTTTAAAATAATTTCCATGCAATTAAAATTGTTTCAAAATGAGATTCCAGTTAATTAATGAAGTAATTAATTGGTTGGGGTGTCATGTTCAAAGGTTGGAAGGTGATAAATAATTAAGGGAGAAGGTGGAGAGTTATAAGGATTAATAAGGGGTTACATGAGGTTTACTGGAGTTAAAGGAGGAGTTGAAGGGTTAGGGGATCGTGCAGGCCCCACCACCCTTAGTTATATCCTCCCATGGGAATTTAGGTGGGGTGTGAACCCCACCTTCAACTTACCTTTGGAGAAATTAGCTTCCAATTAAAATAAAATTGTAACAAAACAATTTTAATTAAGTCTTAATGAATCCCGAAAATTTAACTACCACATACGACAAAACACTACTATGGTAAAGGTCCCCCTAAGTGAATATAGGCTCTGCGAGTTCATCAATGCCCATGGATTTCAATTCTGATCACCGGTTGAAAAGATAGAAAAACCCACACGTACGTTTACTGAGCGTACCCGAACAAAACTTTAGAAATTTATTCCGGGCACACCGGGCCTGGGAATCAAGTGTCGTCAGAAACCGAAGACTCGTAAAATTCCAAAGTATTTAAGAAATAAATTTCCTTTAAATTTCTCTGTCTTTAAAGTATCAACCATATGTAAAATCTATTAATTTTACTATCAGTGTCCTAAATATAATCTGGCACATTCCTAGATTATATTATGAAAATTTTATTATATGCATCTACATAATCTTTATCATTGTGCCTCAATTCCAATAATTTTTTCATAATCCAGAGATGAAAAATATAGGGAAATATTTATCCCTAAAAATATTCTTAAATGGGTCCCATTATAAAACATCAAGATCATCTATCTATCTATTAATCAAAACCAAATACCACCATTAATCAGTCACTGATTAAAAATGATTGATGGAATGGGTTGCCTTTTTTAAATTATGAACATCCCATGACGTAATATATATTCTCTATTTCATCAATCCATACTTTGTCTAACATGGGTAAATATTAGGTATTAAATGATTGGGGATGTTATCTCCTAAAATTCTCCACTACTAATATGCTCCTCTCTAGTATATCTAACTAATACCTTGCGTGGATGTTAGCATTTTTATAGATGTTTCCAATTGATCCAACATTGTAAGAAACTATTTTAATCCAATTAAAACTATTTCAGGTTGCATATTTGGAAGTGTATTCTCCACTAGGTTCCTTCCCACTATATCAGCTTTGTTTCATCGTTGAAAAACCATTCTGAATAGAAATTATGAAATGAGAAAAAAAAATTAATCTCAATATTCTATATCATTTCATCATAACCATAAAATAAAATATTTCATGGGGAATCAATTAACCACATCCTAACCAATAAAGTTATATAAATAATTCTCTGATACCAAAAATCACATCTAGGCAATAATCACTAGATTTTCCAGTGACTTTGAACTACAACTCAATTTCCTGGATTACCAAAGATCCTTTAGGTTTAGAGTTTTATAAAGATAGGTCATAACTGTTAAATGAAATATCCATATATAAAAATAGTGGAAACTTTTAATCAGTATCCATTGGAGTGATATTTCAGGAAACCCATCGTATAATCTATATCAGGCCAACCTGAAACCATATGGGTGGACGCATCAAATAGGGTTTATTGGGATCAACACTTTATTATAAAATTATAAAGTTCCACACCATGAATAAACAATTTATTCTTTCACCTTTTCCTTATAATACATTTTATAAACTATTTTAAACACATGTGTAAATCTTTGTTGAATATCCAAATATCTTATTCTTCTAACAAAACCATTTTCTATACTAAAATATGATCTTATTTAAAAAAACCATTTTAAATACTAATATTACCAAAATGGGTATTTATTGGATAAAACATGAATTCGTGTAATTCAATCTAAACATTAAATAATGGCTATGGTGGAAGGAAGAGTCATTGTAACCGTATAAATTAAAAGTTAATATTCTTTTTTTTATTTGTAAAGAAGGTTAAACATTCTGTAAAAATACTTCATTTTGAAAAAAAATTAAAATAATGACATAAATTTACTTTTAGAAAACTCTCATTTCCATATAATTTCATTCTTAAAAACATTTTATAAAACACAAGTATTGAATAAAATTTCAGTTTGAAGTTAAACACTAAAAGAGGATGTATTTTTAAAAAAAAAATCAATTACCATTTTGGATAAATTTGAATCACAAGACCCATGAATAAATAACATTTAAAAAAGTTTAAATATCATTATAATATTTAAATTCATGATATAACATGTTCATGGGTCTATATATACACCTCAAAGAAAAATACATGTGCATAACATCAAAATATTCCTCAATGAAGGAAAGTTGAGATTACGTATCCTACATTGGGTACAAATCATAACATACATTATTTATATTTTCAAATAATATGGTAATTATTTACTATATTAATAATAATTTTCAAGTTTATTATTCATTATATTTCACTTATTATCATGTTATAAACAATTACAAAATCAATTATGTTTATTCCTAATGTTTTGATGATATTCGATTTATGTGTCCAAAATGACTTTGGTAAGTTGAATAAAGTTAATGATATTCTTTTAAAATACATATAGAATAATAACAATGAAATAATATTACTTTTTATAAATCAATTAGACATTTAAAACTAATCATTAAATATGGTTATGAATAATGAACTATGTTATGATCATGGAGATTTTTGTTCATATATACGAAAGAGTAACATTTCCATTTTCTGAATGATCATTATAGAAAGAACATAGGAATATTAAAATTTATATAGTGATAATAACATCATAAATACCATATTTTTTTTTAAATATAAATATATATATATATATATGTATATCATTCATATTATTCAGTGATGAGAAAAGTGTCACATCGCTTCATGGAGGTAGTAGTACACACATACTCACGAATAACGTTATCATTTATCAGTGTAAGAAAAAAAATCATATATTATATTTTAATAATGATAAATAATTTCTTAATATAATAATTATTTCATTTATTTAATATATATTAATTAGCTTTATCATTATTACCTTCCTTGTAAATAAGTAGTGAAAAACTATTCACATCACTTCATGAGGTGATAGTGTGCCCTGAACATGAGTCAAGTTATCATATTCCCCAAGGAAGCTAAATTAATAATTTATATTTGAAATCATAAATAAAATTTTATAATTTCGTTTAAAATATCATATTTATACTTTAAATCCATTATTATAACAAGCTGTGATAGGGGATTATGGAAAACGAATGACTTATTTTCATGAGGTGGTAGTTAAAGTAAACACAAATGATGATTTCTCATCACATTTACTATAGGGAAAAAAGATTTATATTATTAAATTAGAATAATATTATCTACCAATTTTTTATATAAATTCTTTAATATATAATCATAATTGATGAATATTAAATGGATTTGGAAGAAGAAATAATATAAAAACACTCGGTTAAGCATGACACCTCTTCTTCAGACAACCTCCTTATATAAGAACTAAAATCATTCATAGGATGGATTTATTATAAAAATTAGAAATATAGGTAGTGTATAAGGAATTAAATAACATATTTTTTAGGTCTTTTTAGGTAAAAAATCACTGATGATGTGAAGTGGAGAGGATATTGGTGGGATTTTATAATTGAGGTGAGTGGCCCACATATAATTTCTGAAAATAAACATCTCTACACACGTTTTTCAAGTTCCAAAAGGATCATAAATAGAAAATTATAGATAATTATATATTAAAAGTTTAAAATATTGAACTGAAATACATTTTATAAATTTTTTGGTCATTTTAATCCTTAATTTTTAGTTTAACAACTAATAAATTGATTTTTACCATAACTACGATAATTTAATTTTACTGTTTTCACTAATCATTATGATAAAAAATAATGTAAAACTTTTTAGATAATATAAATTATTATGATTAAAATTATATAATACATATTACCAAATTAAATTCACATAAGTGGAATAATTTAATTTAAAATTAATGTTATATACGCGAGGAAAAAGCCAGTTTTAAAGAAGTGTATTTTTCAAGACAATGATGATATTATGTTAACTCTATGACTATTAATAATAATTATATTAATTTTAAAATAATATACATATAGTATAAATTTAATTTAAATAATTCATAATTATCATATTTTTGTTAAATGAAAATGAGAAACATTATGTACTTTAAAAAAGTTTTTTTTTGAAAAATTCAGTTTTTAAACTAAAAAATAAATCTAAATTATAAACCCAATATAAAATTGGATAAAAATATAATTAATTGAATAAGTACCACTAAATAATATTTATATTACATTAAATAATATTAAAAACATAATGGGACATTTAAATCACTTAATTTATACAAAAGAAAAGACATTTTTTAAAAAATCTGTATTTATCACTATTCATTGATAAATAATAATTTCCTAAAAATACTAGGATTTGGACCTAAGTTATTTTTTATGTGCTCATTTAAAAAATTATTTTTATTTTCTTGAGTTTCTCTAATAAAATTTAATAATTAAATGAATAAATTTAACTTTATACTAAAATATTTAAATTAAAACTACTTCCTTTTTTATTTACCGATATTATATAACAATTTATAATGAATAAACCTATCTAATTCATGAAAATAAAAATGAAAAATATTTATTATATAATTATAAGGGTTTTTAAAATCTCTAATTTTTATCTCCCTTGAACCCTCTCTGATTAACATATTCCCATGGTAAAACATTGTTTTCCTAAACCGTTTGAATTTAATAAGACATCAAATGAAAATTCAATCCCCAACATGAGTATTATCAGCTAATTTGGTTTTATTTTTTATTATACTCATTTACATTTATTATATAATTCTAATATAGTAAAATATGTATTTTTTATATAATTCAATTTTACTATATAAAAGTTATTATAATTATTTATTTATATACCCCATCGATTAAAAAATTGTTGTTCATGTGTTTGGAGGACTACTGGATCAATGATGTAACATGTTTAATTTTCCTTCACATCCTTTAAAGTTTTAACCATAGTATGGAATTAAAGTATAAATATGATATATATTATATCATTATGGTTCTGTTATGACAAAGTTAAGAAACTATTTATGAAATGATCAACAAACGATCATTGTTAATTTAATCTTTTAAAATAATCTAACCAAGAGATTCATCTTCTATTCAAATATATAATTTTTACACAACCATTACTTATTCATATTAATTATTTAATTGATCATTTATAACATTAATAAACACAAATTATTTTCACTATTCATCTCTTAAAATTATATTAATACATAACCACCTTGGAATTATTCATTAATTCATGGTATGTTCTTGTGTTGGTCGGTATAACTTCATAATTGATAAATTATATGAATTTATATAATGAAAAAATACAATAACATACTTACCATTATAATATGATATTAATATATAAATAATTATTTTTAGACATGTTATATCATTATATAATTCGTTGAATAACAAACAACACTTCGATTGTCAAGAATCATCGAAACATGTTTGTTATCAATTTTATGTTCAAGGATAATGAATAATAAACCCACTAAAAGAGTCCAAAAAACATAAATAACTATAAATAAACCATAATATTATGATTAAGGACATATTAATGGTGAAATTTTAATGAATAAATAACATAAACTCTACTATTTTGAAATGAGTATAAATGATCATAAATATAAGCACACGATTTGGAAAATCGATAGAATTCATAAGGAGGGTGACTATTTAAAAATTGTATAAATGAAAATATATATGAGTTGGATTATGAATTAATAAATTTTTTTATATATAAATATATATATATTTGGGATATATGAGTTTGAAGTATATTTAGTGGAGTTAGGAACAAAAAGTAAGAATATTTGTCTCAATTTCCTTTCATTGAGACATGGTTATGTGATAAATCATTATTACATTTATATTTTGGATTTAACTCCCTATTATTATATTTAAATAATTATTCTCTTATATTTCAGGATATATATATTTGAAATTATATTATAACTTTCTTATAGGATTTCCATTTTAATATGCCAATGGTCGTAATGGTTTTCGTCTCTAATTCATCTCTCTGAGACATGTTTGGTATTATAAAAATAATTTTATTTATGTGGTGTATATACTTCCTATTTTAAATATAATATCCTGAATTATATTTTAATCATGTTATTTTACTTTAGTTTTAAATATATCTCTTTCAAGGGTTTTTTTATAATGGTTTTACTAAAGCTACAAGAGATTTCTTGGTCCAAATTCTGATTCTTTGAGACATGTTACATGTTAGAAACCATGTTCTCCTTGTTTTTTATATTCACATACCATGGATATTTTTTTCATACTCTTTTTACTTTGTGGTATTTTCTGGCCAAAAGTTTTACCTTATTCAAGTGGATATTGATTGAGTTTCTTCCCTAGTGGTGAGTATTTTTGGTAAATAAATTTCCCTTAATTGAGTTTTTATTTTTCATTGACAAAATTTCACAGAAGTTGTGTACATTATTCCCTTTGATGATATTATATGGTTGTTTCAAGTCAGTCTCGAAACGCCCAACGGTTCCGTACCCGATAACACGCGGACCTGATTTCCAAAGGTAGGCATTCATCGGATGGTCTCACCAGCGACGCTTAAGAACTCACATTGGTCGAGAGGATGGGAAGTCGGGCTCATCGCACCCTTTTGGGGGGAATTATTGCATGTTCTGGGACTCTCATATAGATTTAAGACATATTCATATGTTCATGAATCTTTGTATATACCCAAGCATAGTATCCATAGATTTAACCCTAGTGGGAAATTGTCAACTGGATGCAGGGGTTTGAAATCATTTAGGCAAGAGGATTACCATCCCTCATTGTATTAATGACCCCATGGAGTCGGGACTAATTGAGGTGGCACTAGGATTTTCGCGATGAACCGATGTGAAGATAGTCGGATCGACCGGTTGTTGGGCTTGAACCATACAGAGGCTTCCTACGTACCTTGCGTAGGAGAGAGGGATCAAATTCCATGTAGTTCAAATGGGAGCTTTGGAGAACCGATGTGAAGGTGGACCCAGGGGGTCCGCTGGTGATCAGGCTTGAACCTCATGGAGGCTTCCTACGTATCCCTGTGGTAGGGAATCAATGTCTTCGTTGTTTGCATTGGATTGGGACTTACGCTCTGAGGTAGCCCAGAGTGATGGATCGAGGCTTACACACTGAGGAGGCCCATAAGAGGATGTCATGGTTGATGATTACTCAAAGCCCATGTGAGTCATGCTCAGTGTGAGAAACAAGAGGCAGTAGGGACCAGATGATCACGTCGCGAAAGGTGCATCCGTGGGAAGTGGAGTGGGGCTAATGCATGGAGCGATCCATAAATTCGGGGCATACTCCGAGATGGACGCCCATGGGTCATCCTCATGTCTAGCCATGAGGGCATCCCAACCCATTGGTGGGTTGAGGAATATAATGGGGGCTAATGCCTATGCACATGTGGACAAGCAGGATAACGCCAAGGGCATTGGAATCAGTCCGAACAAAGGGAGATGAAATGTTTGGATCACATGTCCCACATTCGGAACACGGTGAAGGTGGTGTGATGATGGAGGATAACTGTTGACCATGTTCGAAACACGACATCCATTTCACGTTAGCCTGAAATGGGGACAGACAACTGAGGGTCGACTGCGGACCGTGTTCGAAACACAGGACCTGACTCGAAGTGTTGTCCAAATTCTTCCAGGGCGTTGGCCCAGGACGGTAGGTGAGCCTATGCGTCATGGGACGAGGCCGTTAGGGGGTCCCTTCAGACATGGAAGAGTATGAATATCCGAATAAAGGACATGAAAAGCGTGAGGTGGAGTGATGGAATGCTTGAATAGATTCAAAAACTCTTGAAATTACGCCACTTTGATCATGGATTTAGGCATCTTATTCTTGGTGTACAAGGCATATCTTTCATGGAGCAAGAGGCATCCAATTATTGAATGATAGGGAATTCTATAGTAAATAGTCATGTAGAGAGGACTGTTTCTATATAGTTTAATGTTATATGGATAGGGCGAGGGCCATATAGTTTAACGTCATGTGGTCAGGACGAAAGCCATATAGTTTAACGTCATGTGGTTAGGACGACTAGGTAGGAGAGACCTAGAAATGGATAGTGTGGGACTTACGCAAGGGCGGCCCTTTCTAGACGAACCTAGCATGGGAGCTAGGTAGTGGGAATTTTGGAGTCTCATGAGGAGTAGCTTGACTCATGGATTTTATAGGAGGGATGTTGGAGGGGCATAAGGGTGCAATAGAAAATATTTTTGACCCGACCCAAAATGGTTGTGGTGCGATTCTCCATTTTTCATGGGGGTCAGTGACAGTAGTGAAGGGACCGGCCTGGAGGGCCAGGACGGCAGCCCGACAGTGACCCCTAGAGGGGGCGCGGGGGCGCATCCCCCGCGGTATAGACCCGCGAGTGCATGGGGTTTTCCACATGGGGTGGGCTACATAAGAGCTGGCTATATCGGAGATGGATGCATGTGGTTCGCGGTTTTGTTGCCCGCAAAGAGTGTCCGCGGAGGAGCTGGCCGCGAAGGACTAGGCCAGGAAGGGGCCTATCTGAGAAGGATGGCCGTTCGCGAAGGATGGATGTCTGCGAAGGGTGATTTCCACGAAGGATGGTAGTCCACGAAGGATGGCTGTCCGCGAAGGGTGCCGACACCCGTCCTACTTTGCGCCCGCAAAGTGGTTCCCGCCTCCATTTCGCAAACGACACTGGTCCACGAAGGGGGTGGCCGTATAGGGACTATCCGCAAAGGAAATGGACGCTATGGGCTGGATGCGGAGGAGTTGGCCACATGTGGTTCGCAGACTAGTTTTCCGCAATGGAGTTCATCCGCGGATGATATGGGGTCCGCAGATGGTCGCAAAATTTTACCGCTGGGTGGGATGTCTCCAATTTCTCCCCACGGGTTTTCACTCGTCCTTCCTCACTTATTTTCTTATTTTGGTGCCCCTCGGTGATTATTTATAGAGTCACGAAGGGGATTTGGCACACGACACTTTTTGCGGAAGCCCATGAAGGAATCCCCACCCGCGAATGACACGGTGAACAAGCAATTTTTGGAACCGAGATTCGTGGGATTGCTCCATGGTCATGCACCACTCCGCCTCCATCCCGCGAATGATAGCAGTCCAAGAAGGAGGTGGCTCACGGTGGTGGACCAGCCTGGCACCTATCCTACTTTACAACCATGGAGGGTCCCCACCTCTATTTCGCGAATGATGCTGGTCCGCAGAATTGTAAGAGGGCGGCCTGCTGAACTGGCCGCGTAGTGTTGTTGGGAGTTGGTGCGCGGACCAGTTCGGCCCTTTTCCAAGGCTTTCGGTAATTGGATTTCCCCTTGCAGAATTTTCAGGACCCTACAATGGTATTATATCATTATTTTATAAGGATATACATTCAAACCACATAAAACCTTTGACTTATATTACTAACTTCTTTTGATATGTTCTTTTTAAACCATCCAACTTCATTCACTGGATAGATTATGATCATGTCAATATAGTGTTGACTTAAACATGTAGTCAATTCTGTATACATTGTGAACATAAAATTTTACATATTTTAGATTGGTTGATTTTCACATGGAAATAATATTATTATATTATTATGGTAAAAATATGTTATCATTTTTTAAATAGAAATTCAAATGCAAATTGTTTTTTTCATGTTGAATATGTACTATTTAACCATCCACATACTTTATCCAGATGGGTTATAATCATGTTGAATATTTTATTGAAATGAGTAAAATTATTTTCATTCATTATATTATTATTAATATTAATAATAGTATCAGAATGTTGAATATGTATTGTTATATGACCCCCCTTATTTATAATGGTGAGTTATGATCATGTTGTCCTTTTTACTAACATAGGAGAAAGTGTTGAAATCCTTAATGATTATAGTCTGATAAATCAATTTGATAATGTATTTTATTGTAATATTTCATAATATATCGATAGAAATTTTTTATTGAGTTAGAGGTTCTTCGGGGAATGGTATTAATTGTATTGATGAATATTATGGTGAATGAGTTGGAATTCATCATGTGATTAGTGGTGATAAAAATCATATAAAAACTTGATTCATTGAAAAGTATCAAGAGATAAAATAGGGTAGGGTATTTGGTGAATGCCTCTCCAATTTAGAAAGATGTATTGACTGTGGCCTTAACAAAATGATTTTTTTGAACAAGCCCTTGAATTCATATTTTTTATGACTGAAATTATGAATTGAATTTGTATGAGATAAAAAATATTGGCATCCATGTTTTTATTTATTTTAATATATATGGAATGATCTTAATTTCAGGTTGATCATGTTTTTATGAAGTTTACATATTCCTAGAATAATATTTTTTCCATGTTTAGTCCACGGTTTATTTAGTTATATTTGTTTCATTTCTTAGTTTTTGAACTCACCCAATCTCATGTTTCTATTTTCCCAAGTTTTGAGGAATATTATCACACATGAAATGTTTAGAAGGATATAATGGGTGGAATAATATATTGCAGGTTTTGAAGAATGATGAATAATTATGTAGTTTCATATATAGTGGATGAAAAATGAATGTCTGATTCAATAAAAAGGGGTTTTATTAGTTTGTGATGTTTTATAATTCCCTAAATCACTAATATTCAAATAATTCTTCTGATTTAAGAGATGTAATCATCATTATAGTATTTTAAATTAAGTATGGTTATATCAAGGCAATTAAATCTAGTATCAAAGAACAATTGTAAATTGTTTTTTTATAGAACCATATCTGAGGGTGTGGATTCAGGGGTTCAAAATTTGTTATCAAAATAATGTTTTATATAAATTTAGAGGCTATGATATTTCGTGAGGATTATTTAAGGACAGTTATAATATGGTTGATTAAAATTTTAAAGCTATAGATGAAACATGGAATATTATTTTATTTATTGTTAATGTAATAATTCAAATTTTATTTAGGTATTAAGATAATAATTATTTAGTTTAAACCCTAGAAATAAGTCTATATATTTGAAAACATCCTGATGTTTTGGTAAAGGGGATATTTTATGGGGTTTCCTAGAAATACATCCATTTATGAATGCATGGAGCTTTATGAAGATTTTCCATTATGAAACTAGTGGTAATCACCCCGAAAAGGGTTTGTTGAGTGTTAACTCAATCATCACATCAATAAATGATGAACGTAGAAAATAACACATACATATAAATACACACTAGGGGGATATGTTTTTGTTAATCACATTCTCTTTATAAACCATTATGAAGGATTTAATTTCTAATTACTTCATGATATTTGGTGAAGGATAATCTGATAACCAAACATAATGAAAATTAGAGTATTCTAGAATTTTCAAAGTATGAAATGAATATTACACTATAGAAGAAATATAATTGGTGAGGTTTCATATTAATATTTTCATTTACTCATATTCAATTGATAATTATTTTTTTTTGTATTTGGTTGAAATCTAATCACATGGATGAAGTTGGGAAGGGAATGTACTTAGAAACCACTATATATAATGACCTAATACGTAGGATGTGAGAATGGTTTGAAATTTTAGTATATTCCTATTATGTTATTGAATGTGAGATTTTTAGTCTTACCTATGGAATTGAGGTTAATATCATAATATAAATCAATTATGGAGGATCTTTGTAATTTATTTAGTGAAGTGGTAATTATAAATGAAATTTTGGAATATTTTATTTTCCATTAAGAATTATATGAAACATCTAATAACCATTCAATAATAGTTTTATTTTAATGGTTTGAAATCATATATTTATTGGAATAAATAACCTTGAGAATTGGTTTTATGTGCAGGATATATTTTTGGAGATAATTATTGAAGAACACTTATTTTACAAATGAAAAAATATTATGTTTAATATACACATGATATTGAGATAATAAAGGATGGTTGGATTTTGAATATATAATTTTAATTTGAATTGGTATCCTTGTGATTGATAATTGACTCATGATATTTTATAGAGAAGTCCGTCTCTTTTTTGGTATTATGATATATAGGGACAAAGAGTTTGACCTTATTAATAAGATGTTAATTCCATTTTAGGGTTAAAGATAGGGTTACATTTTAGAGGAATATATAATGTCATTGTGGATTTATATCTGTGGATTTAAATAATTTTTTAGAATATTATTCTTTTTAAAATATATAATCAGGGTATATTAAAACATGGGTATATGATTTTAGGAATGATTAATGATGTTTGAGGAGGTATACGTTGGATTTTGGGAGAATATATTTCCATGATTACTGGGTTTATAATATTTTACTAATGTTCAGGTTAATTTGGGATCTCTATTTTTTGTATTAGGCCACACTGGGGAAAAATAGGGCTATACCAATGGCCTTATAACAATGATTTATTTAAAACTCTATTTTTCCCTTTATAAAAATAGTTTACATTAACCATTGGTATAAGTTTATTTAGTTAAGGTTGTATTAAAAAATTCAGTTAACCGTTGGTATATATTAGATTTTCCAATGTTTTTGAAAAATTGTTGGTATATATTTACTCCCATGTGAATACTATGGACCCCCCTCCTTATATAGCATTAAACTATATAGAAGAATGTTCATGTTTTTTCCTCATCCATGACGGTCTATCCCTTTATTTTCTTTTCATTCAGTTTTTCTTCATTATCAAATTGGTGAGTTCAAAATTTTTTATATCATTTGTGAATAATGTTTTTTATTTTTTTTCAATGCGTAAAATATTATCCCATTTATTATGGCCATATTCTTACAGATTCATTGAAGAGAGAAGAGTATTGGTACTCATGGATTATATTAATTAATTAATTATTCTATGTTTTTGTTACAATTTTTCTTAATTTTTTTATAGTTTTCTTGGATATATGTCACTATTTTTTTAATTTTAATGACTATGTGTTTATTGTGTTTGAAGTGGGTTTCCATTGTAAATTTACGAATGATGTGTGGGAGGGTGGAATTTTCTTTCTTTTTATTGATATTGTTTTGGATTTTATATGTTAATATACCACTCAACATAAAATATATTGTACTTTTCAATGTCTTATTATATAAAAAATGATTATCCTATATTTATTGATTAAGAGATGGATTTTTTTTAAATTTAGTTACAATAATGGTTGTATATTTTTTTTATTCATGAACAAATAGATCTTATATTATCCATTGTGAGTAATTTTGATGATTTTGTTTGTGATTTATAGTAACCAAATTTGTAATATTATGATTTATAATGGGAAGAAAATTAACTAAATAAAATATTTTGTGAAATTGAAGTAAGATTTGTAGAGGTATTTTTAAATCAGTGCATGTTCCTATTGTGATGGTATTTTTACTATTTGCAACCATGGAAAACCTTTTGTTTTAAATAGAGTAAATTAAGTTTTTAATTTCGAAATGGATTGGTGGATGATGAAAAATAATTTTACAAAAAGATCGTGATCCATTACACCCCCACACACATATATATAAACCATGATACATTAAAACATTTAAAATTCCAAAAGAGATAGTTTAGAAGTAAGAGTAATCAACCATTCATTTCTTATAAAACATGGATGTTAGAAAAACTACTAGAAAACAAAATGTTATGAAAATCAGTAAGGATACACTACTGATGTGGTTTTGTAAAGGAAATAAAAAAATTAAAAGGGGTTATAACATATCAAACAAACAAATTCTTAAGTGTATAAATTCAAACCACACTATAACAACCCATAATGAAAACCTCATATTCAGCACCCTCTCCAGAAACTACCATTTCAAATACATTTACTGTAGGCATTAATACAATATAAACTATCCATATCTATCTTCAATAAATAGTTAAAAATTTATATTTATGCTTTTATGTTTTATTAAAAATTAATATATTAATTCAAAAGGTTTTATTCAAACTAGAATTTCATGGATTATATTATAATGGTTAAGAATGGATAATTTAGTTTAATCTTAGTAAAATTTGTATATTTCACAATACATGCACATTATATGTGTGTGTAGACCCAATTTAATTTCAATTTTTTACTTTATATTTAGTATTAGGGGTTTTAATGATTATTGAATTTTGTTTAGGATAATGGAAGGAGATAAAAGATATATTTTTTCATTCCACATGAATATGGGTAATTTTTTCTAAAACAATTTTTATTAAAATTTTTATAATATACAACTTCCAACTTCTATATACTTTATCACCTGTTGAATATATTTGTGTTATTTTTTACATTTTAGTTTTAATGTTTTTTTGAAATATGGAAACTTCATGTTTATGGATTATTTTTCAATTCATTCCTACTATTTTAAAAGTAATATTCTTGAAAATACAACATTAATATATAGTTTTAAATATATACTTAAGTGATTGTAACAAAAATTATGATTCCAAAAGGAGAAGTGGTTTTTTAAAATCACGATATGAATTTGAGACTGCAATTTTACGAAAAATAACTATATGTTTAGTATTATTAAATCTTGGTAGACTTTAAACCATTATGTTTCATTTAGAAACAAATATGGTAGTAAATAAAAAACACTTACAATATCCATAATTTCATTCAAATTATACAACCCCGTCATCTCCTCACCACTGATGAAACCCTAAACTGATGTTAACATTAGATTTATTTCTTTGGTCTAAGTCAGGTTATCATGGCATTAAATGGTCACTCTTAGTATCAAACTATGACGATTTAAGAAATGTTGTTCTTAATAAGTTTGGTTCATACTACATTAACTTTAAGTCTAGGTGTTTCACTCTATCCTATAGAAAAACCCTTACAGAATGATTAATTGGATCACAAGAACAATAAAGGGTATTTTCAATAACAAACAAATCATACAAATAAAATCATACGTTCTAGGGACTAATATTCTATAAAATAATAATATAATACATTATAGAATCCAAAGAAAGCACCAATTTTAAGGAATGAAAGATTTTGGGTGTTCCACTGCTAGAAAATACATACACCATAAGAATCATTTCATGAAGTATTAATGAAAATTTCTTAAAGATATGTATGTACCAATCCATCCAATATATAGTTCACTCTAAAAATAATTTTCTAAATTTTCTAAATTTGATATATGAAAATAAAATATATAAACCATTCATATAAAATTATTAAAATAATTGATTAATCTTTATTGTAAATTTACTGAAAAATTGATAACATATTCATGGAATAATCTAAGAAATTCACTTAAAAAGATGATACCCACTAACATATTAAATAAAGACCATTATGCATCACAAAATATATTTTAGCATCCCTTAAAAATAACCAACAAAAAAATTAATAACAATCTCAAATAAGTACCCATTGAAGCATAACAGGCAAATGTGAATACAATACAAACCCTTGATAAAACCTATATATAAAATTTTTCTAATAATCCCAACTATTAACCTATTATTTAAAAATCTATATTGATATCCCAAATCATATAAAAACACCAATATTAAACCTAAAATACAAGATACCATTGAATACCCCATCCAAGAGGAACACATTTAGTAACACACTCATACACATCCCAAATTTATAATCATATTATTAATGTTCATTCCTAAAAGGAAGCATGACCTTTAACACTATGATATAATATTCTCATTCCAAAATCCATTGAGTATCAAATTTAAAAATTTATAATCAACTGTTATCACTCATATTAAATAATCAATATGATTCTAATGTGTGACTCTTAAAATAGAATAATTCTCTATTATTAGTGGACCATATTACCCAAGGGACTCTATATTAGACTTTAAATATAGAAATACTACTACCAAACCACCCTTTCTCTTATAGTAATTCCTGCTATAAAGTGATCTAAGGAATCTTATACTGCCACTAAATTTAAAATTCATTAAAACCCATCCATGTCATAATATTTTAAGCGAAATAAGTTTTATATTCCAACATAATAGAAAAAATAAATTTTTAGAAACTCAATAAATTGAAGAATAAACTTTTTTAACAACTCAATTTCAAGAAAATTGTTTTATTTAAATCACTTCATTAGAGAGGCCTTATGTAGAAAAGACTATTACTTTAAAAACCATCTCCCATTGAAAAAATAATTTTGTTGGATCATTTACTTTAATTTATGTTTTATGTAGTAATTTATATATTAATTTTCAAAACCCTATAACCCCTACATCAATATTAACATACTAGAAAATACTAGCACAAAAACAATAACTGATATGTAGAGTATAAATATTTTTAAAACCATTATATCAATATATTACCAATAATGGAAAAGTAAAATGATTGGGTTCCAAAATCATTACATTTTCTATTATAAAAAACAAGAAGGGACCTAGATATGGAATTTTATGTAGTAGAATCCTAAAAAATACACTAAAAAAGAAACAATATACAAGAAATAGGTAACCGTTATTTGGTATAGTTGATTTTTAACAATGAAAGAGTATAATGCGGAAAAAATAACATGATCTACAATAAAACATAAATATATTATAAATAAAATAATCAGAATCAGATAGTTGTTATATTGACAATAATTAATTTTATAACACCTACTAAATGAGAGTTGGTTTTCCCATTAGAGTATAAAAGAAACAAAATACATGGTCTACTAAAATTTATCTTTTACCATAGGACTTGAGGGACCAATGGACTAAAACACTATCATCTTTTTTTGATGTATATTTAAATGGATATAAAAATATGACACAATATTTAGAAGACATGTGTTTATCATCAAACCAATCCAAAAAACCCAAAAAAAAAGTCTAAAAAATGAATAGAATAGACCACAAATAAAATATGTATAAAATTCAAAAACCGAATATGTCCTTTGGAAAAATGGGATGTTCTATATGCAAAATCACCATAAAAAATAGTAGAAAACTCCTACACAACTCATTTGAATCAAATCTATACATCGTTCTTGAACACAATGAGACTTCACCCAGTCCATAGACTCGACGAGGGTTAGACTACTTTGATTCCCATAATTAGATGAACCATGAACACTCCTCCCCTAATGAGGTAATTAAAAATAATCATAAGAAGATATGAATTTCCACCATAGTATTCATGATTGGTGTGAGAACATGCATACTTAATAGGTAACCACCAATATCCCTTTACTTAATATCTCATAATCAAGCATATGTTATAACATTTCTATGCATTTACTAAGATATATAAAAAACAATTTTTTTATAAAAAATTATTAAATATAAAAAATATAAAATAATAAGTTAAAAAATTAATTAAAATAAATTTCAAATAAATCCCTATACTGAGAAGATCTTCACGTCATCTTTCTTTGTAATTTCCTATTTTTTAAAAGATTGGTATCAATATCAGGCTGGAGGTTAGGAAATCTTCTTTCCTTTCCTATCTATGTTGGGGGTAGGGAAATCATATAGCCTACCACACCCAAAGTCACTTCTAGAGTTTTGGGAAAAGCCTATCCTATGAAAATATTAAGGGGTATAAAAATTTAGGGACATGACCCATTACATTGAATAAGGGAATTAATATATAGAGCTATGAAATTAAGTTCATATCAAATTATTATCCTTTATAAAATGATGTACCTAGTAAAAAAATTATATGGTAGGAATACATATACGCATACACCACCTATCTATCTTGTTTATCAACTATAAAAGTAACATCCGTTATAAAAAATAAAACAATAATTATGATATTTAACTGACATTAAAATACATGCTCAGATACTAAAATTCACTATCATAATACCTTCATTTTATTCAAAATACATAAGATTATAAAACAGATCCAATATAAATTGATAGAGATCAAAATATGTTAGTTTATTTTAACATTTTTAAATATAATTCAAAACATGTTTCACAACAGGGTAAATCATTATATTTGGGCAGTTAAGTAGAAATTATTTCAAAGTATTTTTTCTTATATAGATAGAATCAAAATATTTGTTTTAAAATTTGGTATATGAGATTACAATCATCATATGAGAAACTTATCATCTCAACATAGGTAATATATTATGTTTATTATTGGCCATTATCAACACATGAATTTTATAACCCCATGAATAAGTGAAAAAATACATAATTATTGAATTTAGGTTTTTTGTAAAAATTATTTCATATTATTTAAAAATTATTTAAGAAAAAAATTATTTTATTTAATTCTAAAATATTCTACACTCTTGTATTTTGTTCAAAATACTACTATAATTAATACTCCCCCATTTATTAATAATTTATTAAAATCAAACCATTCATTATATGATGCATCAAGAGAAAGTGGTGATGTTCCTAGTGGTGCTTAAGAATATGATGATCCTAGATATGATATTGGGGAGGCTAATGGTGATGATGATGAGGATGAGGATGATGGTGATGATGATTTTGAGGAGGGATATATTAATGCCCTCTATTTTGATTTTAAATTAATGATACCTATGCGGATGATGTTTAATTAATAAAATTGATTGATTATTTGGGTTGTATATATATATATATTATAGTAATGTGTTTTTTAAAACTATTGATAATATCTTAGTTAAATTTTTAGTATAAAATATTTATAATACATTAATTGTTAATTGTGGTTTATTTTTTGTTTAAAAGTTTTGGAAGAGGTGATGAATGGGCCATGTGGTTGCTAGGGAGAGGAGGGTATACCTGTAATTATAGAAACCATTATTAAACATGTATTATGGAAAACATGTTATACCATTGGTTCTTGAACTGTTGGTACACATATATACCAATGGTATACTTCAAACTATTGGTGTATAAATATCTCCATGACAATTACTAATGGATCAAGAATTTGTCGGAGTAGGGTAATTCTCGGAAGCCTATATAAATAGTTTTATGAAAACTATTTGCATTGGGATATACCCACTTCAATAATACTAATGGTCAAAATAACCATTTGTCTATCCTATACCAATTGTTCCAGGGTAAATACCATTGGTATAAAATAATATGTATTGGGTCAATTTACAGTAGTGTTAATAATTATGAGAGATACCATATCATAGAAACCTATGTCAAACCTAGGATGATATTTGTTAAACTAATATAAATATAAGGTGAACATATTTTGATACAAGTCGAGTTATAAGAACTATAGAATAACATGATTGTTTTATCAAGTGAGACACGTTAATGTTAAATTTTACTGTGGTAATTTATGATAATACACTACAAGAAAACCGCCGTTTAATGGCGGTTTTATCGCGGCGGGTTTTAAAACCGCCGCGAAACGCGTTTTCGGGCCGCCATTTTGTGACGGTTTTAAGAACCGCCGCGAAAAAACCGCCGCTAAACGGAAAAATTGTTTTTTTTTTAATTTTTAATTTTTTGTTTATATTTATTCGAGGATTAGCGGCGGTTTTTTAAAAAACCTCTGCGAAATAGAGGCGGTTTCCGTAAAACCGCCGTGAAATGAAATGAAAAAAATAAAAAAACGCGAGAAACCCCAATATCACTAAAACGACAATAACTTTTGATCCGTGCGTCCATTGAAGTGCCACGACCAGTCAAATAGAAGTTCATGAAGAGATATAGAGGCACATATAATCAAAACTGTGAGACGGTCTAAGGTGTGGAATATATTAGAGTTATAAGAAAGTTGAAAAAAGTTATCCAACTTCAAACGGCCATAACTTTCGCTCCGGGTGTCCGTTTGGGCTCTACCACATATCAAATCGAAGCCAGCAAAGAGAGATACACACCAATTTGATAGAAGCATGCTTTTGTTGTGTTTTTCGTCCCCAAAAACCCCTCAGAAGTCCTCCAAAACCACGTTTCCGTCACCGGTGTCCCGTCGAACTTGTCTTCAGACAGACCTAACTTTCGATTCGCATGTCAGTTCGGCCTACTCTACCTGCCAGATCATAGCTCGTTCCATGAGCTTCAGTTTGACTAGTTGCGGTGCCCACATGCACTCCTAGATCATATGTTATGGCCTTTTTAGTGGGTATCGGGTTTGTTATGTTTTTCAATGCCTCGTTTCTAGCACCCGTTCTCTGTCAGCTTTTTTTAAATGGTCATAACTTCCGATCCGTCCATCCATTCAGACTCTTTCACATTCCAGGTTGAAGAGCGTTTCATGATCCTTGATTTGACAGGTTGCAGATCTAAAACGGACTCTTGGATCATAAGTTATCTTCGTTAATGTGAGTCCAATGTTTTTGTCTCTTTATGATCGTTTTGACGGGTTTTAACGGTAGCTCCATTTATTACTGTTTATTTGGGTTTCCATGACTTGTTATCTTTATGAATGGTTTTTATGGGTTATTATGATGATTATGTTGAATTATTAAGGAGTTTTCCATAGTTGTCACGACTTTTCACGCGTTCTCATTTTTTCTAATGTCTCATTCTTCATATGCTTCTCCATCCTTTTTCATGCGTTTTCATGATTTTTCATCCCTTATCACGTCTTTTCAAACTTTTTCATGTGTTTCCTTTATTATTTATTATTTATTATTTATATTTATTTATTAGTTATTAGTTATTAGTTATTAGTTATTATTTATTATTTATTATTTATATTTATATTTATTATTTATTATATATATTTATTTATTATTTGTTATTTATTATTTATTATTTATATTTATTTATTATTTATATTTATTTATTATTTATTATTTATATTTATTATTTATATTTATTTATTATTTATTATTTATCATTTATATTTATTTATTATTTATTATTTATATTTATTTATTATTTATTATTTATATTTATTTATTATTTATTATTTATTATCTATATTTATTTATTATTTATTATTTATATTTATATTTATTTATTATTTATTATTTATTATTTATATTTATTTATTATTTATTATTTATTATTTATTATTTATTATTTATATTTATTTATTATTTATTATATATTATTTATATTTATTTATTAATTATTTTTTATATTTATTTATTATTTATTATTTATATTTATTTATTATTTATATTTATTTATTATTTATTATTTATTATTTATATTTATTTATTATTTATTATTTATATTTATTTATTATCTATTATTTATATTTATTTATTATTTATTATTTATTATTTATTATTTATATTTATTTATTATTTATTATTTATTATTTATATTTATTTATTATTTATTATTTATTATTTATATTTATTTATTATTTATTATTTATATTTATTTATTATTTATTATTTATTATTTATATTTATTTATTATTTATATTTATTTATTATTTATAATTTATATTTATTTATTATTTATTATTTATATTTATTTATTATTTATATTTATTTATTATTTATTATTTATATTTAATTATTAATTATTAATTATTAATTATTAATTATTATTTATATTTATTTATTATTTATTATTTATTATTTATATTTTTTTATTATTTATTATTTTCTATTTATTATTTATTATTTATATTTATTTATTATTTATTATTTATTATTTATTATTTATTATTTATTATTAATTATTTATTATTTATGAATTATGAATTATGAATTATGAATTATTATTTATATTTATTTATTATTTATTATTTATTATTTATTATTTATTATTTATATTTATTTATTATTTATTATTTATTATTTATCTTTATTTATTATTTATTATTTATATTTATTTATTATTTATTATTTATTTATTATTTATTATTTATATTTATTTATTATTTATTATTTATATTTATTTAT
The DNA here is from genome assembly GCA_963277665.1 of Viscum album. NCBI lineage: Eukaryota > Viridiplantae > Streptophyta > Magnoliopsida > Santalales > Viscaceae > Viscum > Viscum album. The sequence continues at coordinate 296,889,049 of OY728139.1, forward strand.
TATTTATATTTATTTATTATTTATCATTTTCTATTTATTATTTATTATTTATATTTATTTATTATTTATATTTTTTTTATTTATTATTTATTATTTATATTTATTTATTATTTATTATTTTCTATTTATTATTTATTATTTATATTTATTTATTATTTATTATTTATTATTTATTATTTATTATTTATTATATATTATATATTATATATTATATATTATTTATATTTATTTATTAGTTATTATTTATTAGTTATTATTTATTATTTATAATTTATAATTTATTATTTATATTTATTTATTATTTATTATTTATATTTATTTATTATTTATTATTTATATTGATTTATTATTTATATTTATTTATTATTTATTATTCATTATTTATATTTATTTATTATTTATATATATTTATTATTTATTATTTTCTATCTATTATTTATTATTTATATTTATTTATTATTTATTATTTATTATTTATTATTTATTATTTATTATTTATTATTTATTATTTATTATTTATTATTTATTATTTATATTTATTTATTAGTTATTATTTATTAGTTATTAGTTATTAGTTATTATTTATTATTTATTATTTATTATTTATATTTATTTATTATTTATTATTTATATTTATTTATTATTTATATTTATTTATTATTTATTATTTATTATTTATTATTTATTAGTTATTATTTTTATTTATTTATTATTTATTATTTATTATTTATATTTATTTATTATTTATTATTTATTAATTATATTTATTTATTATTTATATTAATTTATTATGTATTATTTTCTATTTATTATTTATTATTTATATTTATTTATTATTTATTATTTATTATTTATTATTTATTATTTATTATTTAATATTTAATATTTAATATTTAATATTTAATATTTAATATTTGTTATTTATTATATATTATATATTATTTATTAATTATTAATTACTAATTATTAATTATTAATTATTTATATTTATTTAGTATTTTTATTTATTTATTATTTTTTATTTATATTTATTGTTCCTTATTTATTATTTATTATTTATTATTATTGAGTTTATATCTATTATTTATGTATTATTTGTTTTTTCAATTAATATATATAAGTATATTAAATTCTGTTTATTAACCACATGGCGAGCTTGCTGGAGTGGTAAAGTCTTTAGAAAATATGCAAGAGGTAGGGGTTCAAATCTCACTAAACGCAGAATTTCTTTATATTGAATGGGTATGCATGTGAATGTGCATGTGCATGTGCATGTGCATGGGATGTGCGTGCATGGATAAATAAAGTAAATAAAATAATACGAAATAAATAAATAAATAAAATAAATACGAAATAAAATAAATACGAAATAAAATAAATAAAATAAATAAATACGAAAAATAAATAAATAAATAAATAAATACAACAAATAAATAAATAAAATAAATAATTAAATAAATAAATAAATTAATTAATTAAGTAAAATAAATAAAATAAAATAAATACATAAAATAAAACAAATAAAATAAATACATAAAATAAATATATAATATAAATACATAAAATAAATATATAAAATAAATAAATAAAATAAATAAATAAATAAAATAAATAAATAAATAAAATAAATACGAAATAAATATATAAATAAATACGAAAAATAAATATATAAATAAATATATAAATAAATAAATATAAATAAATATATATATATATATAAATATATAAAATTAAAAAAAAACAACAAAATAAAAAATAAAAAAAACCGCCGCTAAAAAACCGCCGCGAAACGTTCTACGACGGTTTTGAAAACCACCGCAAAGAGTTTCCCGACGCACGATTTAGCGGCGGTTTATGAAAACCGCTGCTAAATGCCTTTTTTGCCGTAGTGAAATCACTACAATCAATACTAATGATAACTATATTGGTGATATTAATGGATGCATAAAAAAGGTATCACGTTAACATTGGATTTCATAGACAATAAGAAAACCAACCCAGTAAGAAACATAATGGGATAATGTATAGAGAGTTAAACCATGTGATCATGCCAAAATTTCTACCTCGAAATATGATTGACAATGTGAATATATTCCAAGTACCATGGACACAAAGGAAGAGATATATGGGGTCTTACAAAAGATTAGTTGATGAAGTTGATAAAGGGAAAAAATCAGTTTCTGATATGTTACTATTTTTGAAAGAAACACAGGAGGAATTTCCTCAAAGGGAATGGAAAATTATATATTTTTAAAATTGAAGGTACTAAAACTCTTCAGTGTAAGGAAAATAGATAAGCTAAAAAAATTACTTTCTCTAATTTCAAGTGATATGGGAATTATGCAATACAATTTCCCTATCAAATAGCTAATGAGGGAGATTGTCACCAATAACCTTGTGAATAAGGAAAATCTTATGAAAATACTACTAATGATTCTCATAATAAGTATTTAGTCTAAATATTCTAGAGTCATATGTCATTTAAATTTTTACAAACTACTAGATATTAGGTTATAAATAAAAATGAATAGTGGTATGATCATCAAATTTTTTTCTTATGTTGTATGATATTATTATTTATGGATCTATATAAGCATCCCATGGTAACATTTAAATAAAATTAAGAATATGATAACTCCCTTTTTAAATAAAATATATTAATTTTTCATATAGATAAATATCTTTCCACATATTAAATAAACCCATGACCATCTAGAAGTGTATTATTAATTATGAGATCCCTATACAAATTATATCGATATTATGAGTAAAATTGTGAGGACATAATTTATTTTGTGTGGGTTTAACACCCCAAAATTATAATATATTAATACCATTAAACAAGTCGATTTTTTCATTATCTTTCTCCACACATAAAACTCAACATACATGAAACAACAATATATTTAGATAAAATATATATATTTATGTATAATCATTTAAACAGATCAATTGAATTAGTGATAATGAATATTATTAGTGACTTTAAATAATATATGTATATGGAAAATAATGTCTAATTTTAACATGAATGAAATTCAATTAGTTTTTCTGAAATGATTAATAAGATCATTTCTTGTTTAAAAATGTGATTTTATAAAAAATCAATTTTAATAATATATATTTGTATTTCAAGATACATATAATTTAAGATAAATATTTATATTAAGAATTAGTCAATACCTATTTAGTTGGTAAATGATATGAAATAATAATAATTGGATTTTATATTTGAAAAATTCTTTTTCCAATAACAAATGTTTTCTAATTATATATTATTATTTTATTTTCAACCTATAGTTATAAATTTTGGAATTTGAAATAAATAAAATGATGTTTATTTTTTTCTTCATATCCAAATTTACTTGGTGATATTTTTTCTGATTTTTCTAAAAATGATAATTTTTAGTGAAGAAATATGATTTTCGAAAAACATGTAATTTGTGTGAACTTACTATTATATATGAATGACCTATAAATTTATAAAACCATTTAACTAAGAAAATATTAATTTTTAGAATAATATTATTCTTTTGAAAGTATTTATTGATCATATAAATCCAATGGAAATCATTTTAATAACTAAGGAAAATGTTACTTTAATATTAAAAATATTTCTTTTTTTAGAATCATGTATTTTCAAAAGATATTCAATTTTTTATTTCCTTTATATAATTATAAAATTTATTTTTTATAATAAATAAATTTATGTCATTAATTTAATTATTATTCTTTTGTTCTTATATATAAATTTGAAGCTTAAAATATTATTTCTCTAAAAACTATTTTTTATGATTAAGTGTACTTATTTAAAAAATAAATTTTAACAACATTATAAATTCTATATGCTAATATTATTTTTAAATTTTAAATTAGAAATATCAAGTTAGAAAAAAATTAATCTTACTCATTATCATTAAAATTAAATACTATGGTTAGAAATTAATTACCAATGTTAATGTAAATTTGGTGAACTGAGTTGAACATAATGTAAAACTCTCAAAACATTTAAAAAAGGATCCAATAATTGAATAGTTTAGATTTTTATCTACCAATACATGTTTACCCTACACTTTTGTACAATATTTTAGCGATTTATAATTGAATAGTTTCATGTAATTATAGAAAACCATCATGGTGTTCCAAAAAAACATGTCCCTTCACTTATAAGGGGTAAAATTATTCACCACATAATGAATCACCATTAATTCTAATTTCTAAGAAAAAATTATTCATTTTTTTAACCCCATAACTCTATCTGAGGAACACAATTCCATATTCACTCATATTTACCTTAATCCCTTCACATTAAAGGATGATTTTAATAAAAATTAATGTCCTTGATGTGAGTATTATCAACTAATTCATTTTTTAATTATAATTATCATCATTAAACTTTATTATATATATACTAATGTAATTACATTGTTATATTTTATATCCTATAATGGTACAATAAAAATTTTATAATCACTAATTATTTATATAGCAATCCATTAAAAAATTGTTTTCATGTTGTGTGGACTACCTCATCCACAACATAACATGTTCTATTATTCTTAACATCCTTAAAATGTTGTATATAAAGATTATGTTAAAGGATACAAATTATTTTTATTATATCATTGGGTTTATTTTATGAAATTTTTTATAACCTCTTAATGATATTATCAAAAAACAATCATTATTAATTTAATCATTTAGAATAGGAAAACTAAGAGAATAATAATTTTTTAATTATATAATTAGTTCATTTACAATAATTATAATCCATGTTCCTTAAAATTATGACATATAAACAATTATAAACAATAAATGTAATCATTATTCTTCTAGAAAAATGATATTAAAAAAAACCACCTCATTGTATTTCATTAAATTAGATTATATTAATTTTTGGGTCAGTTTAACCACCTAATTAAAAAATACTATGAATTTATTTAATTAATGGATATGGGAACATAATAACTTGTATAATATGATATAAATATTTGAATAATTTTTTTCTAGATATATTATATCTATAATTTATTCTTTATTTAAGAAAGAACACATTGATTGTCCCGAATCACTAAAAAAATTCTTTTATCAACTTCATATTCAAGGATATTGAATAAAAAAGACATGGAAAAAGTTAAAAAAATCATAAATAATTATAAATCAACAATAAAAGTAATTTTATTTTTATATTAATTGTCATATTTGAATTAATAATGAACACACACTACTATAATTAAACTGGTACAGATGATCTAATCTATAAACACCTAACATGGAAAATAATTTGAATTCATATGGATAATCACTATTTATGAAGAGTGAAAATAAAAATGGGTATGATTAAGGTTAAAAATTAAGGGATTAATATATATATGTTTGTGATAGGGGAAGTAAAAATATTTTCATGGAATTTAATAACAAGAGGTAAGGGTTTGAGTCTCAATTTTCTATCATTGTGGCATGTTTATATTATACACTAGGAATGATTTTTTATGGTGTATATACAAACCAATAGGAAAATTTATCTCATTATTCTACTGTATTTCATGATATTTAACATCCCATTTCATGTTAACATTTTCTTTGTATTTTGGTTCTAATATTCTAATGGTTGTAATGGTTTTCATCTCCTACTTCACTCTTTCAGATATATTTTCTACTATAAACGTAATATCACTTATTTGGTTCATATACTACCTATTTAAGATATTATATCACGAATTTTGTTTTAATTATGTAAAATTATGTTCAATTATATGAAAAGTATGTTAAGGGGTTTAGAAAAAAAGTGTTACTTAATCGGAAATAGTTTTCTTGTTCTCAATTATAATTATTTGAGACATATTTAATGTCATAAACTATGTTTTATTTTTATGATGAATTTATTTACCATGGATATATTTTTTCATACTCCATGTACTTAAATATATTTCTAGACCACTAATATTCCACTATTTAAGTGTCTGTTGATTAATTTTTCCTTAGTAGTGAGGTTTTTTGCTAACATATTTTTATATTGATTTATGATCTATATTTGTACTTATTTTATAAATATTTAGTAATATTTTTACCATTATTTTTCTTTTGTAAATTATACCATTTTTCATATGGATATACACTCATTCCACAAAAAACCTTTAAATGATATTCCTCACTTATTGGGATATGTTCATTTTTGAGCATCCACCTTCATTATTTGGATTACTTATGATAATGTTATTCTAGTATTGACATAGCCCTATATGCATTTCCCTATATGGTGTGAACAAAAAAATTTATATAATTTAGACTGGATAATCTTAACCTAGAAATAATTTTATTCTATTTGAGTGGGGGAAATGTATTTGAGTTTTGTGTATAGATATTACAGTATATATTATTATTGGAATGTGGATTATGTATTGTTTAGACATCTACATTATTCCTATGAATGGGATATAATCATGTTGTCCATTTTATTGGAATAGTTAAATGTATTTGTATTATATATATTTTTATTACCACATGGAATATTATTAAAAACAATGATATGTATTGTTTGACCATTGACCATATTTCATTAGATGAGTTATGATCTTATATTTCCTTTTATTAACATAGGGGAAATTATTGTAATTCTGGATGATTATTGAATAAAAATGCACGTTGATTGATTTTTATATTTATAAATATACAAATATCAAATTTTATTTAATTAAGTGGTTCCTCGGGGAATGGAATGACTAATTTCCCTTATATAGAATGCGTTGGAGTTAATCAGGTTATGGGTAGGGCATGGAATTATATTGTCCCTTGATGTGTTGATAGGTATCATGAGAAAGTATAGGCATGAGAATTTGGTATATGGATAACCAATTCATCAAGATGTCTCTAATTAGGTCATAAAGTCAAGTAAATGTCTTGGCACAAGGACATGACAACATTTTTTTGGTATATAAAGTTATTGATTTTTTAGTATGAGATAAGTATTATTGATACCCATGTTTTTAGTTTTTTCATGTATTTTACAAACTCTCTATTTCAAGTGGATTATGGATTCACATTGATTACCTATTAAATTGATAATTTGTATGCTGTTTTTTGGCTATGATTTCTTTTGTTATATGTTTTCCCTTACTAATAATTTAAGCCCCATCCTTCTATTTTTCCAATTACCTATTATATAATGAAAATTATTACACATGAAATGTTTTGAATAATATCAACTTTCAAATAATTTATGGGAGATATTGAAGAATAATTATGGATTATATAGTTTTTCAAATAGTTGTAATAAAATTTCTTATTGATACAAGTATCATGTGATAAATTATTTTTTGATGTCTCCAAATTATTGAAGTCAGAAAACATAAAAGATCCTTTGAATGCAAGAGATTCAATAATTATTATTGATATTGTAATTAAGGACGTATTTATCTAGTATTTTATAGCTAGTATCAAATAAAGATGTATTCGTGGAACCAAAAATAGTAGTGTGGTATCAAGAATCAAAATCATATGTGGGCATAATATGATCATGTCACTCTAAAAACATTGTCAAGGTTATATAGATCTAACATAATAAAAGCAAATTCAGAAATATATATATCATAGATCAAGATCTATTGCATGATAATTTTGGAATAACATAATAAATGAGTCATAGGTGGGAAAATATGAGTCAATTATTATGATTCATGATATCATAACATACTAACATAGTAATGCTTCCAAAAATAGAACTAATAACATAGATATAGGATAACCATAATGACATTAATCAATTAATGGAATCATAAAACCACCCCCCCATTACATAGTAGGATTGAAAAAAAACCATTTTACCCTTTTTGGATTATGATACTACCTATGAAACCATTTGGGATTTGGATACTACCTACGTACCCTTTTTAAATTAGGTTAATCACAGTTTACTCTATTGGGAATGGGACACTACCCATATACCCATTTTCTCTTTCACAATAACCTTTATTCCATTTTGATACTAATAGATAAAAAACATTTTCAAATTAATTGGATATCAATAACAAACCCACCCATCACAAAATGATAATACATACGAAGGTTTGTTAAAAAACATAAAAACATTAATAATATCATTATGGCTTACTTAATCCATGGAAGAGAAATGTCATTCATGAAAATTAACATAAAATAATATCATAATTCATCAAGAGAAATAATGTTTAAGGTATAATTATTTCATATTCCTAGTGAGACATATGATATATTAAATTAAATTTATATATAAAATAACTTTTTAATATAATTTAATTTTTTTTTTGAAAAATTAGAAGAAATATAATACAATTTTGTAAGATTTTATTTTAAAAGAAACATTTTTATAAAAAATTATAAAATAATTTACTTATAAAATTCATAAAAATTATTAGATTATTATTAAATAAAATATATATAAATTAATGAAATAGAACTATTGTAGTGAACATTGAAAAGTTATTTCATTTAATGATTTGTAAAGAAACTCAAATAAATTGAAAAAGACATATATAGATAATGATTAAAAATATACTCCTAAAACCCTATTAAATAAAGTAAAAATTAATATAAAACGACTTTATGAAGTCATTAAATCATATAAAATGGAATCTATAAGAAAATATAAAGATCATGGACATGAAATAGAAAATTCTCAAATAATAAAAAGAGATAAGGTCAACTCTTCTTTCAAATATCCATTTAGTTATATTATCAAAAAATGGAGGTAAAATGTTAATAAGATATGTAAACATAAGAAAATAAATTAGATAGTTTTTATGATAGAAAAATCATATAATGTGTCCAAATAGTATTTTCTACATATACAATCTGATTTGAATGTGGGATTGGAAAGGAATCCCTTATATCTTTGGTAAAAGTCGAATCAAAATTCACTAAAATAAAAAAAATGATATGCATTTTAAAATACAATGATTTATAAGAAATATATTGTATAATAAATTCATGGGAATATATATACAGAACATAAATAAATATATTTATTAATATAAAACATACCTCAATGAGATAAAATTAATATTTAAAACCCATTACAATTACTCTTACTTAAATAAAATTACATTTAACACTATTATAATAACCATAAAAAATTTAATAAATTATTTAATAATAGTATCCATATATTTAAACTATTATAGTATTGAATCATTATCATTTAATAGAAATATATATTTGTTATTTGTTATTTATTTTCAATAACCATTATTAGTAATCTTGATTGTTTTATATGATTTTTGTAATGGAAATGATGTTCCTCATTCCTTGATATCAAGTTAATAATTCCCAAATTTTTCATGTAGTGGAATCAATATTTATTAATTACCATGTTTCTTTGATGGAAGGTATGCATATGGGTTGCAAGAAAAGAATTCACGATGAGCTTCTTTCAGGTAATTTCATGATTATAATAGATTACTTTATAATGATAATTAAATTTTGTAACATAATTATAGAATAATTTTTATGATGTAAATTAATTCATATATTCATATATACCAATTATTCTTTATTAAGGTGATAAATTTCTTTCTTGAAAAAAGAATTAGAAAGAATATTATTTTCATTCTTTTATAAAAACACTTAAACCAATTGAAATTTAATCATATATAAAATGTTAAAAAATAATCCTTCCAAGCCCTTTTAGAGAAAGTGAAAATTAATGTAAAATTATCTTAATAAATCATTAAATAATAAATAAGAGCATTTATACACAAATTAAATGAATATGGACATGGAGTAGGAATTGTTTTGACTAACAATAAGAGATAATGTTGAATCCACATACAAATATATGTTCACTTCAATTATAAACCAAAGTGAGGTGAGATTGCAATAAGTTTTGCAAAGATAAAAATTGAATATATGAGAAGAAAATATATGAGCTTTAAGGTAGATATTACCTTCATTTTCACAAAATATATGTTTGTACATAAATAATCATGGTTTGAAAGTCATATTTGAAAGGAAACCCTTATGTATTATGGGAAATTTAAATCAAAATCCATTAAAATATATAAGATGGTCTGAATTTTTATTTCCAATGAATTATATGGAAAATATGGTATGATAAATTTATGAAAAAATATATACAAATCATAATGAAATAAGGTGATTAACAAAATGCTTATCTTAATGAAATAAAACTTATGTAATAAAACCTATACCATTTCCCATAATATCCAAAAATGGATTTTACAACCAATATAATAAAAATAAGAAAAAGTAATCAATTATTTAATAACCATATACATATATTTTACCTTTAATACTATTAAATTATAATTATTTTTTACAAATATATTGGTTATTTATTATTTATATTAATCATTGGATGTTAGTAATTTTGATTGTTTGATATGTGTTTTACCGTGGAAATGTTCATCCTATTTCCTTATTACTACTTTCATAATTACTAGATTAGTCAAGGTAGATGAATCATAGTATTTTAATAATTCATTCACTCCCATGTTCATTTAATGGATGGTATGGGTACGAGTTGCAATAACATAATCCATGATGATATGGTTTTGTGTAATTTAATGATAAAAATTGATTACTATATTATAAACCTTATTTTTTGTTAATCCTTATAAAGTAATATCAGTGAAATAAATTTATACTTTGTATAATATATACCCATTATTATTTTCATAATACATATTTATGATGGAAATGATATTGTTGGTATATAATTGTTTATATAGGTGGTTGAACTAACTAAAAGAATATGGGATGCTAATTAATGAGAAAGAGTATATAGGTATATAATAGTAATATAATTTTATCAAAATAATAATTAGGTTTACATAACATCTTTAAATAATATAATAAGATTTATAAATCATGTATATGATATGGTTATTGATAAATGTTGTGATGAACTCGGTATACACTTCATTGATTTCACTCCATATGGGAACGACCTCCATTGGAATGAAGGATTTTATCTTATATAATAGAAACATAGGATAGAAATGTATATATATATATATATATAAAGGATTTAGGAATGTAAAATTGGACAATTTTAAATATATTTTTTTAAGGAAAAGTGTGGTTTGGTTAGTGTCTAATAGTGGTCTATTTATAAAATATTTTTGAGTGGTATTTTCAAAAAATTCACTTTCCTTAATGTACAATGATATAATTTTAAAATTAATGTGCATAAAATTGGTAAAATAATGTATTTGCAATACGTTTTATGCAAAAAATACCCCATACACACATTTAATTATATGTTTTTGTGAAATTTGATGTCATTAACACTTATTTAAAAACATTTTTACCCCATTTAAGCTTTACTATGGTTACTCAATTTTTTGCTCAGTCACTATTTTTTATGAATAATAATGAAAATAAAATTTTGACTACTTTATATTATTTGATTAAAAATTTCTGCTTCATATAATAAAATTGAAATTCTCAATTTAAAAAATATTGATTTTAAATAAAAACTTAAAATATATAGAAAACAATTTCTAGAAAAATTATAATTTACCTTTTCATTTACCATAGGAAATAAATTGGTACTATTTTTTATTGAAACATTAAAATATTTTAACATAATAATTATTCAAATTGAATAAATTTTATTTTTTAGCAATAAAAAAACATTGAAATAGAATTATTTGAAAAATGTCATCTCATTGCCATTAAATTATTTTAATGGAATCCCCTTACTATTAATTATTTATCTTATTACAATTTAATTATATCAATCCATTAAAATATTTTTCTAAATTTTAGAAGTAAATAAAATACTTATTTAATAATAATAATAACTATTTTATATAACACATAAAAATATACTTTAAGAATAAAATATTCTATCAAATATTTATTTTTTTGATCAATTATTTATCATATTTAAATTATATCATTTTAAATGTTTTAGAAACTATTACTCAGATTCAATACACCTATTATATGCATGTATAAAAAACATTCATATAACTAATTTTCGTATTTCCAATGACCATATATACAATTTGTATATATATAATAGTCACAATTAATTCCTTTATATATACTTATACACATTCCATAAATCATTCATCCTTTTTATTATTTTTTCTCTTAATAGGTCTTTTATTTGTATTTTTTTTATTTCTTTTCATAGTTTCAATCTTGGTGATGATCTTCATGAAAAACCCTAAGGATAATGATTTTATTTTCAAAGTATTATGATTTATTTGGTGATTTAATCCTTCATAACATCTCTTAAAAACGATTTTTATTTTATTAACATTATATATTAAATTATATCTTGAATTATAATATATTATATAAATAAAATGTGTCACAAATTATTTTAATTTTTTATTTTGTAGAAATAGGATATTTAATAATGTATTTATTTAAATGGAAATTCATACTAAAATGTCTATGTGTATAAATTCATTAGTCAATAAGCTTGTGATATTGTATGGAATAAAAAATTAAATGTTCACAGTGTGCCTACTAGTTTTTCTTTTTAATTAGACCCATGGACATTATCTTGGATCTGGATAGGGTTTCAATGGGATTTAGTTTCTCATTTAAAATTGTCTTCTAATTACCACCTACAAACTCATGGATATTTTGAGTGGACTATCTACATCTAATAGGATATTTTATGGGAATTTGTTATTAACTTTGGGGGATTATAAGAGGATTACCTCTCTTTTGGTGAATCTTTCTATAAAAAAAAACTAATAAAATCATTTTAAAACGAAAAGGTATTCTATATTTAGGGAGGCCATGTCATTCTCTTATTTTTTGGATTGTGATTGGTGAATCCTCAATTATCATGCACATAACATTATAAGATATTACTAACCATGGTAAATTGATTTGGAAGAGGATCACAATTAGAAAAAGGTTATGGAAATAGTTTGAAAACTATCATTAGAAACAATTTAAATTTAAAGTGGGTGACCACGTCTTTTATCGAGTGCCTCTAATGTTGGGTCAACAATGAGTGTGAATGTTTTGGGTTACCTTCCCTGATATATGATAAGTATTTTGTTATTTTGAGATAATTGGAGGATTAATCCTATCAAATATCCTTATATAGAAAATTTATATCCACATACAATATTTTTCTCATGTCATTTCTATAGAATTATGATCCTAAACTTGCATATATAATTTTATTTGATGATACTCAACTTATAGAAAATGAATCCTATTTGATGACTCCGCTCTTAATTATTCACTGATTTGAAAAGGTGTTTTAATGAATAATTATTCTTATAGTTTTGGTTGATTTGATACATTGGAAGCTCAAAGATGAGACTTTAGAGTAATAAATTTAAATGAAAAGACAATGGTTGATCTTGTTTCCTATGGTTATAAATTGAATCTTGAGGTGATTCCAAATCTGGGTAGTGGAGATAAAGTAATGAACCTAACCCCTTAGAGTAGGTAATTCTAATTCATTTTTTTCATAAATTTATTTTTTAGGTTTATTTTATGTTTATGATGAGTTGCGAGGAAAATGGTGGAGTTTTATAGAAGGATCAAATAAGAGGGAAAACACCTATTAGGTATAAGGGCCATAAACTTCTTAGTGGTCCTAGACCAGGGACACTGTAAGGCCCTATTTTCCCTGGTATATTTTTATTTACTAGATATCTAATTTATTACTATTGGTTTCCAAAAAACGTTTTGGGATAATTATAATAATACAGTGTATTTTAGACCTTACATAAACAAACTTTTACCACTAAACTCAACATAATATGAATATTCATCTCATTTCAAAGCCTATGGGATCTCATATAATGTAAACCTAGTCAATACTTTATCCCTATTGTATTATTAACTAATACTTGAGCTAGAATGCTTGGTTTGGTCATGGGAGTCTACCCTTTCCCATGAAAGGTTATGAATTGACACCAAATATGACAACCCAAAACCCACACTTTCAGATCCAGTGATGAAATCATAAACTTCAAAATTCCGAATTTGATGATAATAATTGTGACCCATTTTTTCATCTAAACATTATGAAATAAAAATCAGAAATTAGACCACTTATATTCTTGACTACCTTGTAGGTTTATAGATTTATAGAATCAGAACATACTCCCACCTAAACAAAACTGATATCTTTTAATGAGGATTTATCCCACATAACATAGGTTTACTTATTCCACATTAATTCATCATCATCACCCATATGGAATCCCTTATTGGTATAATTCATTTAAACTGATTATTTTTAAACTGGGGTAAAGGAAACATATAACGGGTGACATCAAATGCTCTGTAAGTTCAAACATAAGCATTATAAATTTAATATCATCAATGAGAATACTAATCACATAAGGGTATGAAAACATAATCATAAGGAATGGTAGAATCATAAAATAACACGAACTAATCAATACCTGGATCTTTAAAAATGAAATCATGAAAAAGTCCGAAAACATTGGAATCAATAATCACAAGCCATGTGAGATCAGTATTTATAATAAGAAACATTGTAATCCCAAAATAAGGAACACAAACATATTTTGATAACATAGACCATCATATTCATGAAACACTTTCAATAAAAATTTAATTTTAATAACCGTATGGGTGACTTCCAATATAATAATTAACCAATGCATTATAGCTTTATTTAGGCACACCCATCATTTAAGATATAATGTGATCACTCAGTTTTATTTGGGCCTCTACATCATATAAGTTATTTTGTGTTGACCCAACCCGATGTTATATCATCCACCCCATCATATAAGTCGCAACTGTCTCACCCAGTGTTATATAGAACACATAATAGTATAAGTTATATGTGACTCACTTAGTGCTATCTGGGAATTACCAACATATAAGATGTCGCAGAACCCCAAAATAAATAAATTATATTGATATTTAATCACAAAACTCCTAGAAAAAAAATTATTATTTTATTACCAGATTAACTCATGGAAAATAAATGTGTTTATGTGAATCGCTTTGAAACATGAATAACCAATGGAAAATAAATGAGTTCTGTAAAAATATCTTTGAAATAATCATAAAAAATAAATAAAAATGATGAATACTTTATCATTTAATAATATCCCCAATATATTATAAATAACAAATTTTTTTTTGATGTTGATGAATGGAAATACAAATAAAATATCATAAAAACATTATTGATTAAAATATCCTTCTCATTTTGAAAATCAATATTTAAAAAAGAATATAACTCGAAAATAATTTTCTTTAAACAATAGTTAAAACATATAAAGTACGAACAAAAAATAATTTAAAATATTTCTTGAAGAAAATATCCTATTGTATTTTAAAAAAATTAAAGTAATTTTGAAAAAAAAAAAATTTGAAAGAAAAAGTGTTTTAGATTGAAAAATGATTGTTAGAAAAACATTATTTTGATCTTTTAAGTTTATAAATAGAATAAAATGAATAGAAACATGTATTATCATTAAATAGAAATATTATAAAAAAATTCATTAGTTAATTGAGATATAGATCATAATATTTCATTATTAGAAGAATAATCATAAAAAATTATGATAAACGATGTAGTAGTAACATAAAACTCTTAAAACCTTGGAAACATTTAATTGTAAGCATCGTGATATAATAAAAATAAATTTAACATAAAATATAATTAGATTAGTTTATTAACGATATAACATGATAATGAGTTAGTATATACACCTTGTAAAATAAAAGAGTTGTATAACATAACATATATCATCATCATCAATGTTAATAATTTTTCATTGAATAAACACAAAGAGATACCAATTGGGGGGGCTAAAATAATTTAAATCATGTTCATTACCCCTAATAATGTTCTCCCCCTCTGAGGGAATAGATTTCAAGTTATGGAAAGGAGATATGTCTGATGAGTGGGACATCTGAGAAGAAAGAAAATTTGCATCCTTTTTACCCTCCCTCCAAGTGTGAAGCATAATCTTCCAATTGTAAATATACCTCCAACAATATCTAATTATATATGCATTCAACCAGGGTATCCTCCCATAATTCATCATTGAATAAAATAGGATGATCAAGTCTACTTTCACCACTTCCAAGATAATGTTCTTCGGGAGACAAACCTGAAGGCCATTGAGGAGGAATAAGGCTTCCGCTTGGAGGGAGTAACCATGTTCGAAGAATGCACAGAACTCCAAAATGAGGTAATTGTTTATGTCAAGAATGACACCACCTTCCTAGGCCATCCCCAAGATTAAAGTACAGTCATTAATCAATTTGAGATCCGCTTGATGAGGGTTCCAATAGACCTAGTTTCCTTAGTCGACGTAGTTATTGAGATGAGAGAGGTGGACACCAACACATAGAGGACTTAGGGTGGAATTTTTCTCTTAGTTCCTCACGAGCTTCAACATGTCATGTAGAAAACAATTGGTTCTTATAAATAGGATTTCTTCCCTATACTATTATTCCATGAGGTGGTTAGAATTTTTTACCCTATTGAGACACCAATAGCCTCCTATAAGCACAGATGCTCTCGCATTCCATTCCAGTTTAGTGTCACCAGCTCCATGAAACCAATGTTGGAAAAAATTTACACCCACAATATCTATGGAAGAGAAACCTAGAATGTCTCCTAAGTACCTATATATTTTTCATGCCCACTCATTTTCAAAAAATAGGTGATTAAGAGACTCGACCATGCCATCATTTCATCATGAAAATCAATAATCCAAGGGGAATACCATGCATTGGATATTGTCATACGTAAGTATGGCTTGGTTATTAGTTCTCCACAACAGGAAATTGAACTTTGCGGGTAACTCTTTACTCCACCTTGTTTCCCCCCACTCTTCAATGATTTCTGATGGAAGGTCCACTTTTTTGGTAGACCCTCACAGAATAATAACCCTATGTGTAAGCAAGGAAGATATAATGATCCTTCTCTGAGTTGATCTCAACTTAATCATATAGGTGGAGCTTGTCTGGGGTAATAATATCTTCAATGATGTACTTATTTCTATAGGACTATCGAAGATATAAATCTGGAGTGGGGTAAGTAGGAAATACAAGGACAAAAATATCCCAATTATGAAACCATAAGAATAGGTCACCCCTTCTCATAAGCCAGTGTGAATTATCCTTAAGCACCTTAACATGTAGAATAACCACATGAAAAACAGAGGATGCATTCCACCCTTAAACACTAGTCGATTCACCCTGCTTCTTCTTCATATAAACCCCTAAATAAACTGTTCAAATAATGATTCACATGCATATAGTTCGGGGTGCCCTCCATATTCCACACACCTATCCCTCCTTGAATCGGTTTGGCGAACCACTACTAGGGATCCTACTGATGCTTCCCTTCGGATTGAGAATCCCATATAAATGAGCTCAATTTCCTCTATATGTTGTGAATCCCTTTCCTAGGTACCCTGATAGAAGATAAATCATGAACCAAGATGAAAATCAAGATGTTATTAATGAGAGTAATATGCCCACTAGAAGATATATACCTTTTATATCAGCTGAGGATTATTCTTGATATCCTATCTAACCAATGATCAAAATTCTGATTGTTGATCCTCCTTGGGGAGACTGGGGCATCCATATAGTCCATCGGGAAGAGGCCACACTAAATATTCAACTGTGAGGAAATAACAAAGGTTCAATCTTTGAAACACCTTCTATAGATAAACATGCTTCTCTTCCCATTATTAATCACATGTCCACTCCCCTTACAATATTCATTAAGGACCTCAATGAATCCTCTATAAGACCTCTTACCCACATTAAAGAAACTTATTGCATCATATAAATACATGACATGGGATACAATATTGTAGTTCATTTTTCCTCTCTATGGAAATAATCACTCCCTGAATTTTCTCATATTGATATGGCGATTGAGGACCTCCTAAACTTGAATAAACATATTTGGGGACAACAAATACCCATGCCGAAGACCATGCACGACCTTGAAGAAACCATGGATCTTCCCCATGAAAGTCACTAACAATAAAAAATATCTAAAACATATCAAAATGATATCTTCTATACAGGGGATAATCACATTCTTTCTAGGACTCTAATAATAAAATTCAATTTGATTCTACAGTATGGTTTATCCGTGTGCAGTTTGATCCCCATATTAGAGACATGTACATTATGACTAATGTCACTTATCATGTCATGATCCAATGAAATTGAACGTTTTATCGACCATACCTAGATAAACCTGTGATGATCCATAAAAATAAATTGATGAATGTTAGAAGATAGACTATTATTAAGGATTATAGCTGACACCTTCAACATAAAATTGAATAGGCTCACCGGTTTGTACTAAAGAACATATGTTGGGTCCTTAACCTTTGGTAACAACACCAAATAGGTTGCACAAACTACGTGGGGAATATTTCCACCACGAAATAAGTCTTGTACTGCCTCTATAAGATAATGACCAAACTCACTCAAAGGCATCGTAGTAAGATACCCTAGAAACCCATCGGGTACATGTGCACTTTCTAGGATGAGTTTTTTCATTACCTTGGAAATTTCATGTTCATTAAGATTACTATAGAACACTAAATTTTAATTACTATAGACAACCTTAGGCACAATATTAAGAAACTCATGATCCACTCCTAAGAACCCATGTGGAATTTAAGTATGGTTCTGGCAAGAATTTCATTAAAATGTTATAATTCCAAGGCAGAAACTATCTTCAGGTTGTCTGAGTGTGAGCCATCCTCATGCTTGATATTGGGACTATCATATATCTTACTCACCTTGATATAATTGATAAGTAAAGATCCATAAATTTAATAATAATAATAATATAATGCATTTATGGGCAGTATATACCCCACAAAAAAAGTGGTGAATATGGAATATATCTCAAAGAAATTAAAATGATATATGAAAACCCTTACCTCGAGATTAATTCATCATGTTGTTCTTTATATTCCATATATATAAACTTATCTTAATTGACTACATTATAAATAATTTTTTAATGTGAACTATTCCTTTTATTTCACTTGTTACAATTTAATAATCAATTAACAAATCAATTACGTTTACATATGATGTTTTGACCATATTTATCTTATGTGTCAAAATAAAATTTTGAAGGATGACTATGCTCAAATGGATCATTATCTAAACAAATAAGGATTAATAATTATGAAATAATTATAATATTTATACATAAATTATACTTTTAAACCAATAATGTAATTTGGTTATGAAAAAATTAACTACTGTGACAATCATGAAGATTGTAGGTCGTACGTGCGTAAGGGTAATGTTCCAATTTTTTAATGATCATTATATATTGAATGTAAGAAACATTTAAATTTCTATAATGATAATAATTTCAAAAATACCATATTAATGAATTATATATATATATATATACATACATACATACATATATATATCATTCTTGGGATATTGTGATGAAAAAAGGAGTCACATCACTTTGAGGATGCGGTAGGGCACACACCCATGAATGACGTTACCATATTGTTTGTGAGTGAAAAGGTAAGAATTAGTAGATATATTATATTTAAATAATGATAAATATAACATTAATATCATAAATATTTCATTTATATAAAAAATATTTATTATATTTACTCTTATTAACTTCCATGTACCGTGGTAGTGAAAAATGAACCATATCGTTTCATGAGGCGATAGTCCACTATACAAACGAGTGATGCGTTCATATCCCTTAAGGTATGAAATGTAAAAAATTTCATATGATATAATGAATCCGAAGATATATTTATTTTATAAATTTCATATATAAAATTTATATCCACCATCATACCAAACTGTGAGTGGTGGTAATAGAAACTCTAACGACATCAATTCGCGAGGCAATAGTCTTCCATACACATGAATGATGATTTCATGACGTATTTGATGGAAGTTTGTGTGGTTGTAGGTTGAAACCATAAAATCCCAAAATTCCATAATATATTTAGATATTAATGTTTTTGTAACATTAATTTTAATATGAAATGAAATATGTGTATAAAGAAAAAAATTAAAATGCTCGTTGGAGAATGATACCTCTTCTTCAGGTAACTCCTTCTAGTTTTTACAAAAGGCCTTACATGATTTTATTTCCACCAAAAAAATATCTTATAGTATGATATGATGAAATTTTATTTGATATTTTTTAGGCATTGTCTGAAAAAAAAATTGTTTTTATTGTTTGAATAGCGGAAGAGTGGGTGACCTTTTATATGTGAGGTGAATGTCTCACTTGTAATTTTTTAAAACTGTTAATTCCTCCCATGTTTTTTTCAAGTTTAAAGGCCCAAATAATGGTAAAATATCGTTCCTATAGAATATAAGGTCAAAATATTGTCAAAATATAGATTTTGGACATGTGTAGTGTAACTTTTACACATTATAATATTCATTTAACTACTAAGTAAACTCATTTTTATTGTAATAATTGTATTTAATTGTAATTATTTTATCTAATCACTTAGATAAAAAATAAAATTTTACTTATTAGAAATTAAAAAATATTTTTATTCCCATTTTGGAGTCCATTTTTTAAAATTCAATTCTCATATGAGGAAAATTTGAATTTAATATTAATCACGTTGTCGGACGAGCTAGTGGGTTTTTTTAATTAGTACATTATTGAAAAAGTTGATTCTATATTAAATCAATGGATACTATAATTTTTTTTGAAACATAATTAGTATTTATTGATATATAATATAAAAATTTCATCTAAAACATTCCCAATTGGTGATTTTTTTAATTAAATAAAACATAGAAACATTATGCATTTTAAAACAGTTTTTAGAAAAACCCATGTCTAACCCCCAAAAAAATTATACTAAAAAAATAGTGTAGATTAAAAGGTAATTAATTGGAATAAATAAAAATAACTAATACATAGGTTACATTAAATCATAATCTAAAAAATATTTTGTCTTTTAAAATACATAATTTATAAAAAAATACGACTTTTTAAAAAAAATCAGTTTTTTCACTATTCAAAAACAATTACAGAAAAATATAAAAAATTCATCTAATGATATTTCCAATGCCCAATTTTGAATATAAAGTTTCTTTTATAATTTTTTTGATATTTGAAAATTTGTTTTTATTTTTTCAAAGACAGACTGTAAAGTCTTTCATACAAAATTCAGAAAACAATTCTTTTAATTGTGAATAGTTTTAATTATATCACTTATCTATAAGTATCCATTTTATATGTCTTATACATTTATATAAAATATAATTTTAGAATTTTTATTAGTAATATTCATACTCTTTAATCCAACAACTAGGTTGTTATGGTTAGTATTTTAATAATGTATCAAGTTTCATTAAATCCCAATGTTCTGTTCATTACTAGTGATTTGAAATAAGACATTTTTAAATATATTATAATCTCTTGGGATGTTATATTTTCTTATATTATTTTTATTTAACTCTATACATTCTATAGAACATTGTGTTTTCCTTTAAAACTCTAGGTATTTCATCCCCCATTTAACAAATTACATCCTCAAAATTTGAACTTTTTATCGATAATCGTAGGTTGGACATTGGAAAATTATTTTATTGAAAACCGAAAATTTCAAAAGTATTAATAAATCATATTCTTGATATATGTAGATGGTATGTATGAGGGCTATCTAGAATACCGAATAACATTTTTCCAAATAGGAGAATATTGGTGGGAAGTAAATATTTGGACCTGGAAGAAATGAGTAATTAATTATATAGATTTATTGAGGTCTTTTATCACAAGGAAGTTAATGATCAATGGAAATTTAGGGGTCTCAAAAACATAAATCTTTGATAATATAAAAGTCTATCTGATTAATTGGATTTTAATCTAATAGGACAACATTTGTTTCAAGATCCTTTTACTTTTTTTAGGAATTATCTTACCATCTATACTTGTAAAATATGGAAATATACATATATGATGAGTACAATTTCATCATTTAATCAATTTCCACCACTTCCATGTCTTCTTATCCAAAAAATGTGTATTCTGACTATATTTTTCATTTCTGAATCACTTAAATCGAATTTTAATGACCACATTACCATAAAAGAGATAAAAATGTATTCCTCCTATCATTAAACATTAAAAAAATGGATAGAAACAGGTAATATAACTCCCAAAATGAATATAAATTAATATGATATAATAATTTTCAAAATTCAATAGTAATACCCAATGTTTAAACTAAATAATTCGGTAATATTATACACCAAATAATCAAAAGAACTTTAAAAATTAAATTTGTCATTTAACCTCTAATATTATCTTATACCTTTTAGATATCGACCCCATATATTTAGTGGTAGTCTTTTGAAGTAACATTAAACACTTCTTTACCAAACCAGGTTTCAATCATGTAGTTATCTATACAATAAAAATTATGTTGTCAATATCCATTATCATATTAAACCTAAAGGTTATCAATACATTAAATATTATCTCTATAATATTTAAATTCCATGTTTATGTTTACCAAAAACATTAAAAATAATTCTACCTATTAGAACATCTCCTAAAATTCATTAAACACTTTAAGATCTCAATACATAAACCTCGAAGGGGTGTATAAGACATTGAACTTATGTTCATCCTTAAGATTACATACCTATGATGGTATTTATAACTCCTTAGATAAAATCACATGAAAAAAATCATAATCTCAAAAGTTATATACACATTTCCTCTGATAAAAACTATAATAACCTAGATCCCGCACTCTTGGATACAGTCCTCAAATCATAAGATTTACATTTCTAGGTTTGATATCAATAATTGTGACCCATTTTTTTCTATAAAAACCATACAACAACAAAATTAAAAATTTGATCACATGAATTTTCAAGGACATTTTATCTTTATATTTTTATAGAATCAGTAAAAACTCCTCTAAAAAAATAAACATGTCATAAAATGAGAATTGATCCCACTTAACCCATATTTTCTTATTTCCCTATATGTCATCATCATTTTCCATATTAAATCCATTTTAGACATAATTATTTCAACCTAATTCATTATAACCTGGGAAAAGGAAATATAAGAAGGGTGATCTCAATTGCTTAGTAAATGTATACATTAGCATTAAAAATTGAACGTCGATAATGAGGATAAGTAGTGCACTAGGGAATGATTACATAATCAAGGTTCATGATCGATATACTAAATAACTCTAACCCGTTAATACCTATATCGTCGAATATGAAAACAATTAAATGAAAAAATTCATCAAAATAATTAATCATGAGCCTTGTGATATCATTATAGACCATAAGAAACAATATAAACCCATAAAAAATGAAATAATGTTTTTGAAACATGGAGCATAATTTTTATAAAACCATTTCAATTCCTTTTTAATTTTCATAACAATATGGTTTCTTTCCATTATAATCTTTATCTAATGCATTGGAGTGTTATCTGGGTTCACCCATTGGTTAATTTATAACTGGATCACACAATGTTATCTAGGATACATTATCATATAAGAAGATAGGGGATCACCCGTCTTTATTTATGAAATCCCATTATATAAGTTGTAATGGGCTCACACAATAATATCTGGTCCACTCCATTGTATAAGTTGTAATGGTCTCACTCAGTGCTATCAGGGTTTCCCCATCATATATGATGTACATAAAACAAAAAATGAATAAATTACATAGATATTTAATCATAATACTAATATAAATAATCATTATTATTTTATAACCTGACTGACTGATTGAAAAGAAATGAGTATCATGTCATTCTCTTTGAAACTTGATTAACCCATGGAAAAGAAATGGGTTCCATAACAATATATTGGAAACAATATTAATCCATATAGAGAAATAATTATGATGGTATCATTTCAAAATATCACAAATGGATAATAAGTAATAACACTGGTTTCTGACATTTATGAATGGAAATGACATTAAAATATCATCATAAACATCATTTTGAAGAATAACCTTTTCATTTTGAAAATTACTTTTTAAAATTGAAAACACTTTTAAAATACTTTTCTTCTAAAATAAACATGATAATTTATATAAAAGGATTTAAAAATAATTTAAAACATTTATTAAGGAAAATTTTTGTTCAGATTTTCAAAAAACATCTTAAACATTTTTGAAAACATTTTCAGGAAATTTTGTTTTGGAAGAAAAAGAGTTTTTGACTAGAAAAATTATTTTATATAAAAACATCATTTTGTGCTCATGAGTACATAAATATAGGAAAATTAATGTAAGATATGTATTCTCATGATATTAACATAGGATAATAAAATTCATGTGTTTCTTTAGAGATATAGATTATAATATTTCCTCATTAGAATAATACTCGTAATAATCTTGATAAACAATGACATTATAACATAAAACACATACCACATCGGTAAATTTTAATTGAAAGCCCCGTGAATAAAAAATGTAAAATTAGACATAAAATATCATGGAATTATGTATATTAAAGATATTACATGTAAAATGTTATGTATATTCACATCATAAATGAAAAATGGTTTATAACATAATATACATCTAAAAGGGGAATTGAGACAAAACCCTTTCACCGCTTTGGTGACTTTGAAACCATAAAAATCAAGTATGTTAGGTGATAAAATGGATATGTAAATCCAAAAACATAAATTATAATAATCATAATATAAATTCATGTTTATTATATACCCCATACAATACAATAGGTGTTGAATATGAGATATAACTCTTAGAAATAAAAGTGCGACGATAAAACCCTTACCTCGATTTTGATTCTTCACGCTAATTTTTTATCTTCATGAATAATAAAAAAATTCAATTATTTACATTCTAAATATCATTTTAAAGTTTAATTTTAATTTTATTTCACTTCATACAATGTTTTATTCAATTACTTAATCAATTATGTTTATATTGGGAGTTTTGACCATATTTAGCTAATGTGTCTAAATCGAATTTGGTATATTGACTATGTTAAAATTCGTCATTTTATAAACATCTCCAAAATAATAATCATGAAATAATTATAATATTTTTCATCAAATCTACTTTTAAAACAAACCCTTAATTACGGTTACAAAATGTGAACTAATTTTACAATCATTGAGATGGTAGACCATAAGTACACATGATTAAAATTTTCACATTTCAATGATCATTATAGAAAGAAGATAAGTAAAATGTATCAGTAAATAATTATTATATTATAATAAAAACCATATTATTTAATTATATATACTTATATATATATTTCTTGTGATGTGATGATACATAAAGTAATCACATCACTTTGTGGAGATAATAATCGACACGACCATGAATGATGATATCATTTTTTCATTGTGTGAAAAGGTAAAAATAAAATGATATATTATAGTTCCATAATGATAAATATTTTATTTATATCATAAATATGTCATTTATATATCTTATATTTATTATCATTACCCTTAATAAATTTCATGTTATGTGTTAGTGAAAAATGAATCACATCTCTTCGTGAGGCGGTTGTCTGATGTATACTGGAGCAACGATGTCGTATCCCTTAAGGTAAGAAAATATAAAAAGGTATATATGGTAAAATTACTCAAGAGATATAATTATTTTGTAAATATTATATATAAATATAATTTACATCATAATACACAACTATGAGAGATGATAATCGAAAAACGAGCAACATCGGTTCCTGAGGTGGTGTTCCTTCATACACACGGACAATTATTTTTGAAACCGTTTTATGATATTATGTGTAGTTTAATGATGTTACATGAACATAAAAACATCTCATTATATTTAATATACTTATTATATCACCATGATTTACGAATAAGTGAACGGGTGGATAAATAAATTTAATAAAATCGCACATTGGATAACGTTAACACTTTTTTTGCAACTCCTATTAGTTTGCACCAAAGGACTTATATGGTTGTATTTCTTCCCAATCTATGTATTGTACTACAACAACCTGAAATTTTGAATTACAAAAATTATATCCAATTGCATGGATGATAGAAAACACTAAGCACGTAAGGGAATATAATATCCAAAGTCATTATAATATATTTACTATTTTAAATAAATTCAATCTCGGGTATTAATTACAATTCACATGATACAGAGTTATAATATGTCACATTAAATAAGTATTTTCTTCAATGTTATGCATTATACAGAAGACAATGTTTTATCGAAAAATATATACTATTAAAATATTATTATTTAATTTAATTAGATATAACCTAGAATATAAATTAGTTGTTTTTAATAAGATTTACTAACTTATAAAAATATATTTTTTTATAAAAACTTAATATGAATTCATTGGTTAAAAATTAATCCGGAATGAATATAAAAACCAATTAAATATAATGGAATTTTTTTAAGGAAAACTATTTCAATGTTCACAAAGGTGTTTTATCTTAAAAAATTAAATTAATTTCAATTAGTGAATGATATTAATTAAATATATTTGTTATATGTTCAATAAAACATTTTTTATTTTCATTCAATCAATTGGATATACATAATATAAAAACAAAACCAATTATATGTATAAAAACCATTATTTTGATAAATATAATTTAATTGAAATTTAATAAAGAACCTATTTTAAATCCAATTTTTCTAAATGTTTTTAAATATTATATGTCAAAATAAACATAATATTTTAAATTGTAACATAAAAATTATCCTTGGGTAAAGTTTTGGTATTTTCCTGTAAATTTTTTAATTTTTGATTAAGAGTGAAAAATACTAAATTTTAATTCAAATCTATTTTTGACTAATTTATATTTATGGATAAAAATTATATTTTTATTGGTTTTAAGGTTTCATTAGATCAATTTTGTCATTAACTAATCCAATTTTGGTTATTGGAATCAATTTATCATTTAAATTTGATATAAAAACATAACAAAACATTGAACATTTTTATATTAAAAACATTCATTGTCATCATGTATGTCAGATTAAATTTAAATTTAATTCTAATATCTTTGTAATTTGAATTTGGAAAAATGAATTCCATAATTGTAATAATTAGAATTTATAAAATCTAATGAGGTGAACATGTTTTTTTTCCAAAAATATTAGTGAATGTATTTTAAATTAATTACAATAATTAATAGAAAACATTTCATAACAACATACATAGTTTGACACTTTACTCCATTTATAAACATTTTTTCATTATTGGAACCATTTATATGAAGAAACGAGGGGTGGTACTCCCTTTTCAAAAATTTATAGGAGTTCCATTACTCCTCCACTTTAAAAAATAACCCACAATTTCCGCTTCCTCACACATCTCAAGACACATTAATAGAATCGATATCTAGACAAATAGATCCTAAAAATACCTCCCCTTAACATAGAAATATATCCATCAGTAGAATGAAATCCATGAAATCCCTTGGGTGAATACTAAAAGGAGTTACCCGAATTAGAGGTAACATCCTTCCTCAATCTATTGAGTTTTATTTTTTTACGCTCCAGCAGTAATCTTTATTCCATGATTATATAAAATAAACCTTATCCTAAATATAATGATTTGTTTTTTCATTAATGGTTCTACCTATACTTACACACACATCTATATAATGGGTAACAAACTTACAATTCTTGTGTACGTAGAACCACATCCTCACAAAATGAAGGGGTTAATTTTGCATTTACCATGGATAATAGTTGTGAATTATGAAGGAAACTACGTTTATATATATTATATATGATATTTTAATGAATTTATAATTTTTTAATTCTTTTTATAACACGTTACTTTACACTACATGAAATTTAAGGTATACCAACGGTTGAAAACCATTGGTATAGGGTGGATAACCGTTGGTATAAATTATAACAACGGTTTTAGAAACCGTAGCCCAGTAAGCCATGACAGTAGACATATACAAACTGTTTGAGATGAACCGTTGGTATATGTGCAGAAATATACTCTATACCAATGGTTTAATAAAACCGTTGGTATAGAGTTCTCATACAAAATATATGCCAGCGGTTTCAAAACCATTGGTATATCTTTTAATAGTCTTCCATTCACCCCTATACCAATGTTATCAGCCATTGGTAAAAAAAATTAATACAAAACATATACTAAAGGTTTACAACCATTGGTATAGGCTTCGTTGTACAATTCACACAGCTGCATGATGTGTGTGCTGTTGTGCTGCTGTGTGAATTGTACAGCAGTAAATGCAGAATATAGTAAAATACACAATAATTATATATAATTAAAAACTGATAATTATAAGGGTACATAATTTAATAATCAATTATGAATACAATACATTAAAAATTGAATACATAATTTTATGTGATACAGAATTTAGAATACATACAAAATCTCATTTTTTATAACAGATACATGATTGAATTCAGAAATTAGAAGCTAATAACCCAAAATACAGAAATGAATAAATCAATTCAACCACACACAAATATATTGGCCCATGGTTTGGGGAGGGTGTCTTTAAACATAATGATGATGATGATGGGTGTGTATTAATGAGCTTGTGTGACATAGGGAATATATTATTCCTTGCCCTATTAAATTTCATGTGTTTTAGAATAGGGTTAGGAGTTCCTTACATGAGAAGTGGATTGTGTAAGGCTGAACCGTGAATCATTTTTGCTAAAGTATCAACACAATCCGAATAAATTTGGGTGGTTTTCATTATGCCAATTGTTTTTACGTAAAATGATGTTCATTTTAAACAAAAGAGAGATAGTTAGAGTGATACCGGCCACACCATGCCTCGGATTGAGGCAGGGTTGACTTGTACATGGCACATATGACCCATTGATCATATTCCTAAAGTATCTATACAATATGAATGCATTTGGTTGGTTTTCCATATTCCAGTTGTTGTTTTCACTAAAAATGTTGTCCATTTCAAATAAAAGTGAGACACTTTGAGTGGTACCGGCCACACCGGTCCTCGAATTGAGGCTCGGTCGACTCGTACATGTCCAAAATGACCCATGTATTGTTTTTCTAAATTATCAACACAATCCGAATACGTTTGGTCAGTTTTCAGTATGCCAGAATTTTTTACATAAAACACTGTCCATTTTAAACAAAAGAGAGACATTTTGAGTCATACCGGCCACACCGTACCTCAGATTGAGGCGGGGATGACTTTTAAACATCAAAAATGACACATGGATATTTTTCCTAAAGTATCAATAGAATCTGAATATGTATGGTCCATTTTATGTATTCCTGTTGTTGTTTTCACTTAAAATGATGTCTATTTTAAACAAAAGAGAGACATTTAGAGTGGTACCGGCCACACCATGCCTTGGATTGATGCTGGGATGACTCTTACACATACAAAATGTCTCATGGATCGGTTTCCTGAAGTATCAACAAAATCCAAATGAGTTTGTTTGTAATTCCATATGCCATTTGTTGTTTTCACTTAAAATGTTGTCCATTTCAAATAAAAGTGAGAAAAATTGAGTGGCACCGGACACACTGCTCCTCAGATTGATGCGGGGTTCAGTCATACACGTCACAAATGACCAAGGGATCATTGTCCTAATGTATCAACACAATCCAAATGCGATTGTTCGGGAAGATATAGAAATTATAATGCCTATATTCAAGGATTTCTCAGTAATATATTGGAAGTGGATCAAGGAATACATAATCCATAAGGGTCTTGTTGGGAGTATATGAGTATTATACTTTAACTTTATCAGGGAGATCAGGATGAGGAGTAGGATGAGGATCACATCAGAAGTAGTTATGGGCTCATCAGGTTTCACCTTAACTATGGATTGAAGGATCCTAGGTTTGGGGCCATAGATCATAGGTTGTTAGGGTGTATTCATTGAATCATGTCCCAATTGATTTTGGAGAGGGATATTAAATAGTTAGAGGTATGGATTTGATTAGAAACACCTATAAAAAGGACATCTAGGAAAGGTGACGTCCCAAACTAGGATCCCACTCATTAGTGACCCAAACCCAGATAGAAACATGGGCTCAAGAACATCTACCAAAATTCCAAATGTTATTGACTAATAGTGAGAGCATGTGGTGTGTCTAGGGGGGGGGGCTATTCCCTCATTACCTAATTTGAACAATTTTAATATTATTAGTTAAAAGTGGATGAAAGATAACAGTGGGAAAATATTGGAAATGGATAAAAATAACCAAACTAGTAATACAAACTAATAACAGAATCATAAACCTAATGATTGTAATGTATTTCATGTATCACGAAGAAAAACATAGTTACAACTAGTAGGAAGTAGTACTATACAAGAGGCTAAATATATTCTAAAATTTGACCTAGATTCTTGTGCTACAATCCAATCATCTACTACATGCTCTATCCTATGTCATGTGAGTTGTCATGCATCTGTAAAATGGTGATTCCCCTTAACTAAACATATAATCATGTAGTTTATCCGGGTACCCAATGGCATCTCGAACAATGTGTGATATACAATTCATGTAGGTGACCATCAACAGGTCTATAACTATCTAGTCTATTTATATAACATTTTCATACAATGACATGATAAATTAATGCGATAACTAAAAAACCTAAAAGGGTTTTCTATGGTTCTAGAGAAAATATCTAAAAGGGTTTTATGTGAATTAGATTCATGAAGAAGGAAGAAGTACTACATGGGAGAAGGAGATTTCCCACTGAGAGTTAACTTTGTAGATATTTTATTCATAAGGAACATTGGATTGTACGGTTATGTATTTCTTATTTCTTCTGTGAAAAATAATTAGATACCACATAATATTCTATAAATTTTGAGAAGATACTCCATATGTTCTATTGTAAAAAGGATAAGCGAACAGTGTGTCATTTTATATATATAAAGATTTTGATAGAAAAATGATACATACATGTTATGTATCACGTATAGTGTACAAAAATGAAGATGAATAAGGTATTAATGTTTGACATGATCTTAATGAAAGGAGTGATTTTCATGAAATACTATGAGTAACTATTACAAACTATTTATTATGAGTTCATATGCATGAAGCTGTAATATTTGGAGCATTGAGATTAAAAAAAGAACTATGAATCTTTAAAATTAGAAAAAAAGATACCATGCCCTTATAAATGTATATGTGTAATGAAAACATTAATTGGACAATGGGTATATTGATGTAGTGATTTGAGTACACAATTTGTGAAGGGAGTAGTGAATCATAAATTTTTCCAAAATCCCTAGAAATAGGGAAAAATGAAATGATATTTCTAAATAGTGAAATAAATAGAGAAATGTTAAGAATAGAAGTATATCCTTACCTAATATGAGAATTGGTTGAAGGATTCTAACCTGAATGTCGGAGTTGCAGCTGATCAGATGGAAGAGTTTCACCTGGGCGGCCGCTTTTGGGAGTCTAGAATGCAGTTCTGAAAATGGGGCGCTTTTGGGAGTCGGGGGGTTCTGTTTGAGTGAATTTGTGGGGGTTTTTTCCCATAGGCTATTAAAAACCATTGGTTGAAGCATGTATTTTCCAATGGTTATTAATAACCATTGGAAAAATCATGGATCTCCCAATGGTTTCTTCAAACTTTTGGGAAATCCTTCCCTAGCCACACCTTTACCAACAGTTTATTAAAACTGTTGGTAAAGGACATCTATACCCATATTTATTTGGAACCATTGGTATAGATGTGTTGGGAAATATATCATTTCTAGTAGATTTAGGTACTTCATTTTTTGGGAATATGATAACATCTTTTCTGGAAGTGTGTACTATCATCTCCCCAAAGTGATATGATTCGTTCATGCTATACATGGTATGTCTAAAAAATGGTTCTAATAAACCTATGTTAAATATATGAAACATATATGAAACTGGAATTATAATATACATATATATATTTTACATTTAATTATTTTAATATGACAATGAAATGAATGTAGTGTCCATGTATACGTATGGAAAACCATCTCCATGAACAACACATTTCATTTCTTATATCCAAACACTATGGATTTTTATAAATACATATA
This sequence comes from Viscum album, assembly GCA_963277665.1. Taxonomy (NCBI): domain Eukaryota; kingdom Viridiplantae; phylum Streptophyta; class Magnoliopsida; order Santalales; family Viscaceae; genus Viscum; species Viscum album. The sequence continues at coordinate 296,921,077 of OY728139.1, forward strand.
TAATGAATATATATGACAATTAAATCATGGTATTAATTTTTATATGATAAATACATGATCTAATTAATAGTAACAACAAGTAACAAGTCAAAACATACTCGAAATATTGCGCAATTGACATCCAAAATACTAAAAATAATGAATGATTACTAGCAAAAGAGAAATAAAATTTTATTATAAGATGATATATGATATAATAAATATAAATATTTTTCTGTAATAAGTTATTAATATGTTTCAATCCCTTATATACTATTTTGTAGGATTTTCACCTAAAAGGAAATGAAAGGTAATGGATTTCGTCTCAATTAACATTCCATTGATACTTATTTGTTGTTATACCCCTAGTTTTTTATCTAGAATATATACTACCCTTTGAAATGTTATAACATTAATATATTTATTATAATGATATATGTTATTCATTTATTATTATTTCTTCATGGAGATTATGATTCATGTATTTCAAAGTGACATGGTACACATTTTAATGTTTAACAATTAATCTCATCAATAATTTCTGTAATGATTATCTTGTCAATATCACTTAAATTTGTTATTATTAACATTATCTTGAAACATTCATATTATTTTTTTCTCATAATTTCTTATATATGGTTGAAATACTACCACTTTTTCATATAATAATGTTATTCATTCATTCTTTTTGATATTTGGAGTTTTAATGGGAAATTATTTCATCAATGGGGATTTGAGTTAAAAGTTACCAAGTGGGAATGAACTTCATAACCCAATTTATTTTATTTAGGTTAAAATAATACTTCTTTGTCATTCATATTCCTTTATTATGTCTATAATTACATTAACTCTATATTGATTTATTTTTACTTCTTTATGTGGGTTTATAGTTGATAGACATAATCTACTCATTTATTATTTAACACTTTTATTTTATAATCTTTTAAAGAGTTTACTTTACAATCTCATTTTGTTCGGGATTTTTTACACATGAATTTTGAATACAGAAAATTGTTGGATTATTATTCATTAAACCATTTTATTTTATTCTTATTTGGTTATTCATGACATTTTTCAATTAATAGTACTATTTTTTCATTCTTCGGTAGCCAAATGTTTTTAGAAAATGTTTTTAAGGAAACCCAGCTTCATTTCTCTCTATAGTCAAAGAACCTATTTTCTTCTAAAAACACTATTTTCTAAAATTGTTTTCAAAAACGTTTTTAACCATTCCAAAATTATTTACTAAATAAAATTTTAACCCTTGTGTCTTTTACGAATGTTTTCAATGTAATTCTGTTATTTCCCCCCAAAAAAGGCATCTTTCTATCCTTTTAACCATGAAAATGTAATGTTCCTTTTACCTGGTATGATATGTATAAATTTATAAGAAAAAATTTATTTGAAGATTCCTTTGAATGTTTAAAAGGTTAATTTTTAATGAATTGTTTCCTAAATGTTATTTTAATAGAAAAGTATTTTCAAAATGTTTTTCAAAATAAATGTATATTTTATTAAAAAAATTTGAAAAATATTTTTATATAGTATTTATATTCATAAAAAACAAACCCATTTATTTTTTATTCCACTTGGGATTTTTTGTATTGATACCATCCTTATTCTTCTTATGGATGGTTTAAAATTTAATTTTTTCAATATTAGTATGGACATTAACTTACATTATTCTTTTACACCCCCCAAATATTCAATTTCTAATGATCATAAAACATTAAATTTCTCCTAATTATCCATATAATTTACTATAAATATGTTCATTAAGTAAACTGTATACAATTTCCCTTATGGTATTTACATTGAAACTTATTTGATTTTTTTGTGGAATTATTGATCAATGTGTATCCTTTATTCAATAAGGATATATGATAAGGCATATTATTTATTTAATATGAAGAATTCTTGGGACACTAAAGACATGAGTTGGGGATAATTTAAGGAAATAAATAAGGGTTGGAGGCGGGTTAATAAAAACACCACTATGCATCAATAGTCTCATAAGATGAAATTAGTTGGTGAAAAACACTTTGAGTTTGTTTACAAATTACTGTAGTTTAAACTATCTTGTGAAATGTCTTGATAGTAATGGTTCCATGTACCTAGGAAACATGGAGTCAGATAATGAAATAATTCCCTCATTTAGATTTATTTATTATTAATATATTTAATTTTCTATTGACATGTTTGTATATTAGTTTCATTCTTATATCATTTATTAAATGAAATCTGTTTCATTTATTTACCATTCCATATAGATTTTTCTTCACCTAGTTATTTTAATGGCATGTGTTATAAGTTATTACATATCCATATTTCACAACCATTCATTGTATTGATTATATGGCTTGGGGTTTTAGATATTTACATTTTGTTAATGATTATTCTCATTGATTCATTATTGTTTCCACTGTAATTTTCCCTTATTTAGCATTAGATCTCACCCTTATTATGTTTCCATCCCCATGAATCCAATATGTTTACTAGGAAATATATGAAAGGATGCGCTTGATGGAATAATGTTATACTAGTGAGGGAAAAATATTTTTTATTTATATTATTAATTTGTAATACAATACTCATATATTTCTCTTGTTTACAAAGACTACGAAACTGTTATGTTCTCCGAGATTTGATTCCTTGCAATAATTCCAATTTAATGGTAGTTGATAGTAGATCTGGGCTTTTTGGGGTCATGGTGCTACATATAGGGTGAGATAAGTAAATAGGTTAAGTTATTTTGGTATGAATTTGGCAAACATTTTTTAATTTCTGAAGATTATAGGAGAGTGGGTGGCCCTTTGTAAGTGAGGTTAGTTTAACACGTGTAATTTTTTAAAATATTGAATTCTATATTTTTTTTTTCATTTATACAGGTGCCAATAATGGTCCATAATTATTAATTTAATATATAATGTAAATATAGGGCCATCCAATGAGTTTTGGAAAATTTTGGGTCATTTCTACATCTTATATTCTTAGTCTAACGATAATATGAACTCGTTTTAGTAACTTTAATTGATTTAATATATTTTAATACTTTTCACTAATAAATTTTTTATGAGAATTATTTTAGAATTCTTAGATATTATAAATTATTATGATTCCAAATATCTAATATAATTTTAAATATTAAATTCACATAAATTAAAATTTTTAATTTATTATTAACCCCGCTGACGCGGCAAGAAAGTGGGTGTTTTAGAAGAGTATTTTTATAGAAAAAGGTGATTCTATATTAACTATGTAACTAAGAATAATGATTTTATGAAACTAAATTAATTTGTACTAATTAATAATCTATAAATATCATTTAAATGATTCCCCATTTGGTATTATTTTAAATAATTAAAATGGGGAAACATTATTAATTTTAGAACTATTTTTATAAATTCTTGTTTTTAAACAATGAAATCATACAAATAAACATAATAAAAAGTTTATAAAAATTTAATTTATTTGATTAAATATAACTAAATAATACTTACATTAATTTAAAACATATTTAAAAAAATTGGCTTTTAAATTACTTAATTAGTCAAAAGTTAATGGCTTTTTTAAAAAATAGGTATTTTTAACTATTCATTGAAAAAATAAAGATTTTCTGAAAAATACCTAAATTAACACAACTAAAATTATGGTATTCTGATTTAAAAAGTGAATTTTATTTTTTAAAAAAATCATAAATTGGAAGTAAATAATTTTATATTATGCATGAAAAGAGCGATTAAACAACCTTTTAAATAAATAATGTGCTTTGAAAATAAATTATTTTTATTTCAAATGGATAGAATTCTATAACTAATAAATATGTATCCATTTTATTTGTCTTATAAATGTGTAAATCATATAATTTTCATAATTTGTCTAGTACTATTCGTCTCTCTAATTTAAGGGCAAATTTATAATGGAAGTATTTTAATCATGTATCATGTTTCATTCAAACCTGGAATTCAAAACATTATATGATATCAGTTAAATTAAATATATAAATGTATAATAAATTATTTAGATTCAATATTATCTTATTATCATGGTGTTTTATTTCACACATTTTATTGAACATAATTTTCTTCTTATAAATAGTTAGTGTTTGGCACCAAGTCCTTAATTTATTCTTGTTTTTAAAATTGTGGGTAAAATCTTTCCCCCCTAAATCTTAAGGATAGTTATATCAATCTTTTTCTTTAATAAAATTAGGATTTAGTTTTAATAGGGTTTTTATATTGGATGATACTATGTTATAGAGTTGGTTTAATTCACCGGTTTTATCTTTCATTTCATGAATGATTCAATCCCAAAATATCTTTTTTTAGGTTTCTAATGAAGGTCAAGTTTTGGTTTAATCATATTATTTGGAATATAAAAATATTTTTTTCAATTAATTCAGTAGGATAAATATTTAATTCTCTCATATTCACTATGGATTTGGTTATATATAGCATACCTCTGAGTAAATAAAATTAAAACCAATGGGTTCCCTCATAATAGTTTTTTCCTTAAATGGTTAATGGATAAACCAGATATATATTTTGTAATTTTAGTTGTATTTATATTTCGTAATGTGTTGTTTTGAAATTTATTCAGTATGATTTGTTGGATAAATGATAAAACATTTTTTTATTTCATTTTATTGGAATAATTAAATACTAAGAACACCTATTGTACTAATTGTTGATATCATGTCTGAGCTATATGTTTTGGTTTCCATACACATATTGTTTTAATATAATTCAATATTTTTTAGAAAAGTTAGTGATTTTATATCTAATGTTGTTAAATGTGTTAATCTATTCATTTATAATAATTTTTCAAGGGTTCACCTATAATTTGTTGAATGATCAAAGGAATTTGATGGGCTCGTACTTCCCTAATCACATTATACCCCTATCCACAACCATTAATGGGAATATTATCATGGAAGAGCCAAATATATTATATAATATTTTATTTAACCCATATGGGATTGGTGGTTCACCATAACTTCTATTATGGTTCATCTCAGATTAGGGTTTATCCCAAAGTAGGTTAAATTAGTAAGGACCCACCCAGTATAGGTTGTTAATTATTATTCTGTTAAATTTTGTATGTGAAAATAAATTAAGAATGTTTCTTCTTTGTATTTCTATTTCAAATTTTCTATTTTGTTTCTAAAAAAAATTGTGTTTATTCTAATTGGTTAGGGGTTGGTGTTGACTATTTACTGGGTAAGTCATACACACACACACTACATGGGTGCCTCTTTGGATTCATGAGGACCATTTTATATGTGACATTAGTAATGAAAATCGGATTTAACACGAAGCATAAAATATTACAGGGAAATATATATGAATGGTATAACATTTAACACTGGCAGGGTGATCTTTTTTGTGGTTTGGGGTTTTTAAATGACACATATTCTGAGTTGTTTCTCATTTGGGTCAGCAATTTTGTGCCCTCTTTCATTGTTTGGTTATCACAATATATATATATATACTGTTTTTATCAATTTAATTGTTCTATTTTGAATAATATAGTTTTTTTTAACCATTAAAATATACACCTCAAATGTTTATGTCATATCAGGCATTAAATGTGGTTCTTTTGTTCCCTGCTTGACAACCCATGCAATTTTACACTCTTGATGTTGCTAAGAGCCATTTTGTTTTATTTAAGTAATTAAAACACATTAATTATAGGATCAATCATATCCACCATATCTATGAAATAATATAGAATCTATAGAAACTATAGTTTAATCTATTGATCTTTCTGATATAATTTTTTTCTCTTTGAAGGTTGGATTTATTGCTTGAGGTAAATAAATAACAATTCCTCACATTATTCAAATTCAATGAGAATTGTTTTTCATAAATTATACCCTAAATGTATACATTGTTTAAATGAAATTGAGTTTATTAATTTCTTGAAATCCTCAATTACTTTTATGGATAATTAAATGAAATTTATAAGTTATATATTTTATCTTCCCAATATAAGAGAAAAGACGATAAGTCTAATGTGAGGCACATAAATATGTGATTAAAAGAGCTGTTATTAACTATTGTAAAAATTTTCAGCATTCCCAAATTATATTATGTGTTCATTAAATTTAAAATCATTGATATGTGTTCTAAAGGTGGTACGATAGTGGTATCTTTTCTACTTCACGAATCTATTGATTATTCCATTTCAAATATCCAAATGTGAAGGTAGGAGAAGTAAAGAGTTGTGATTTGCACCAGGGTCTCCAGTGAAGTGTGGTACCATTATCCCCAAGTTCTGAAATTCCTTCAATACTGCTCCACTAATGTAATCATTAAGGGAACATTAATCTTAATCATGCCTTTGATGCAAATAAATCACATTGGCTATTTGGGTTTATCATTCACAAAAGTATATATGAGATGTAAGTACATGGCCTTACAACGTATACAATCTAGATTATATTAACTATATTTCACTTTATTAAAATATTCAAGACCTTTTAGTTTTATAATTTTACATAATTATGTCATAAGTCAAACATAAAGCCGCATATATTACAAAGTAGACACTTTTACTCAATATAATTTTTTAACAATATAATATTTTTTTAAATGATTTGTTTTCAAGGAAAATAATCCTGAACATAAACAATGAATATTAATTTCCTTTACTCATCCTTAAAACCTAGCATAATTTTTTAAATAAAATGGGATGTGCATAAAAATATCATTACGAGAAATAAAAATGAAGATATTTGTTAGTCTAGTGAAAAACATGAAAACCCATGTATTGTTTTATTTTATCTTATTATTTATTTTCATGTATGATATAAACAACTGACCATGAAAAAAACATACACTTTTTTCTCATATAAAACCTTAAAAACCCATAAATAGAAAATAAAAACCATTTTTGGAAACTTAGAACATCACATTAATAAAACCCTTTCAGAACCCTTGTAATTAGAATAACCATACGACCGATTTCCAATAAATTTATCCAGATAACATTATAATTTCTAATTAATTGTGAAGAAATAATGGGGTTCACTATTAATATAAGATATATCAGGCTCACTCATGATCTATAATGGGGCCCAAGCCATCATATAAGTTATATCATACTCACCTATGAACTTGGATCAACCCAATGTATAAGCTTTATCAGGATCACCCCTGATCTATAATGATAAATTTCCATATAAATAATATAGTTTTTATGATTTCACCTTTTCATAAAACAAAATAATAATTAAAAACTCTTTTAAACCCAAATAAAAACACATTTGGATATCAAAATACCATTTTCTTCAAAAAAATCACTTTTAACATCTAAAAATTATGTACGTAATAAAGAAATAATGTTCCCTGAAGAGAAATATATATAATTATAGGAAAAAAAATACATTTAGTGTTATGTTATTTTTAAAATCCACTTAATCTGTATAATCTAAAAAATTCATTTAATTACACTTTTATAAAAAGAGTGGGAAGTAGAAATTTAAAAGAGGTTTTTAAAAATAAATTCCATGACCATGAGTCTCACATGTTACATATGTTCTTTATCTACCATAATAATAAACTTATGTTAATTATTTACTTTCTTTAATACCTTTTTGAATATTAGTATTCCTTCTATATCACTTATTTCCATTTATAAAAATTATTTATTTATTTAGGTTCATGTTGGATGTTTTGATGATATTCGTTTCATTAGTCCAAAATTGCTTATGTAAACTAACTATTGTCAGAATGGAATTCATTATATAATCAAATGAATAATAATAAGGAAAAAACTGTCAATTTATACCAAAATTATACATTTAAATCCATTCATTTAAAAAGGTTATTAAAATGAACTATGTTAAAGTCATGGAGACGATAGACTGTACAAACGCATGAGTTACTTTTCCATTTTTCAACGATCATTATGGAAATAAGGTAATCATTATTTTATCCTTATATAATTATAATAATATGATAAATATAATATAAATTCTTTATATATACTTATATATATCTATTGGTCAGAGTAGATGACTCAGGGGGTAAATTGAGTATCTATAAAAATTTCTGTTAAAATTGGTTTTTTAAAATAATATCCCCCTATTATAATAAAATAGAAGTCTGTTTGTAGTGAATTTATAGAAGTCCTAAAAGTTCAAATAGTTTATCTGAAGATTGATTAGTTCATAGTTTTACCAGTCTAAAGATTTTTGAAAATTTTGATAATAATCTACTAAATCAAAACAGATATAAACACTTGCTAAAATAACTATCAAAGTTCATTTTATCTTAATGCAAGAAATACATAACAAATAAGAATATAAGATAGAAGGAAAAACTATTAAAACAACAGGTTAAGCCTCAAGATGAGACACAGTCTTCTCCACTTGGTGATCACCTATCACCAAGTAGTTTATATTAATAAATGTTTGATCCACACCCTGGATTGGGGTTCACAACAGCACACAAAGCTGTCAAGGTCACACATGACCTCTACCACAGTTATTCATGGGGAAAACAAATAAACAGATCATGCAGGATCTCTTCCATAGTTCTTCGTGGGATACATGTGTAAGAAGGGATTGAGAGTGACGATATTTTGTTATCCTCTAATTTAGCACAGGAGACAGGGTGTGAGATTCAAACAGATATGCACAATGCTCAAATAGTTATAATAAGAACACAATAGAGTTACGAAAGAGAATATGATTTAGAATTCACTATGTGTTGTGCAGTAACACTCTGGATTCAATGGATGTTGAGGAAATGATATTTGAGACCTCTTCTGAATGTTGGCTTCAGAATAGAGTGTCGCAGTTTCTTGTGAAAGTGTTCAGCTCTTCTTTTCGAGGATGTTCAGTATGATTCAGTAGGTAGTTGATATGTGAGCTCATGCTTCAATTTTCTATCTTTTTTCAATATTTTGAGTTTGTACAGTCTATATATCATCAAGTTATTCATGCTCTCCATGTATCTGTATATGTTTGTGTATCCATATTTTTAGATCTCTGATTGAATTTCTTTTACACATCAAGATCCACTAGGCATGAAGATCTCCACACATGCATGTACCTCGTACTATCTATGGATAGTTCTATAGACAACATTAAATAATTTCAAAAACATTAACTTGCCAAAATATGACCGTTAGAAATAAATTAGAATTAATAAAACCAAAATAGTTATTTAGGACTATCGGTGAGTCATCTTCAGTCTATCGTCTTTGGTTTGATAACATCGGTCTGTCATCATCAATGTGTCGACTTCGGTTTTCCATCCTCAGTGTGTCGACTTAGGTTTTTCATCTTTAGTGTGTCAACATCGTTCTGTCATCTTCGGTGACTTGACTTCAGTCTATCATCTTCGGTGTGTAAAACATCGGGGTGTCGAACATCGGTGTGTGGGAATCTAAAAAGGATATGAAGTGTATGTCTTACAAAAATCATTACAAGACTAAGTGTTATCAAAAAATACATGTATAAATACACTTTCAAACATATTTTTTCATGAATATAGGCTATTGACTTATTTAAGTAAATTTTTATGTTTGACAAAATTAATTTACATAGAGATATTAAAGTGTCATGAAAGAGTAGAGTCTGTATATTGACATTATTTGTGATTATAAAAACTAGAAAATCATAGAGGGTCTAACAGTCTCCCCCTTTTTTGATAATCACAAATTATGGCATACATTAAAATATTTAGAATAAAGATAGCTTGACATAGGATACTGAACTGAATGTAATTATCTAATATAACTACAGTTTTCCATATATGAATTTCTAAAAAAACCCCCCTCAATAAATTTATTAAGGTGAGTACATGATAGGTATCCTAAACCAAAAAATACCCCCTTAGATAAATAATTTATGCCTTATTTTCTCCCCCTTTTGGGATTAGGAAAAAAAGAAAAAAACTGTAAGGATAAATAACAGAAAAGATGGACACCATAAAGAATTTCATTAAGAGGCATAAGAGTACAAGTCAAACAAAAAAGATCACATCCCTATAAAAATTACAATCCATTATTAAGGGTTTGGATACTGAGCATCTTTTCCATTGTCTGAATGATCCGATGGATAAGGAGAAGGTTTGGGAGTGGCAGAGGGAAGAGTTGGTCTAATGATAACACCAAGTAGGGAAACAAATGCAGGAACAATGGTTGCATTTTTAGGTAGGATTTCTAATAACACACGACTTGGAGGTTCCTATTTGATGATTGGTTGAATCTGGGAAAGTGCCTAAGAGACAGTCATTGGAACTGGAGGCTGAGAGGCAGTACCAATTGAAGTTGCTGGATGGACCACAATAGCCTCGACCTAAACATGCAGGTAAGTTCTGAGCAGGTTGAAGAAGTCATTAATGATTTCACCACTATATTGCATGTATTTCTCACATTCATCCTTAATTTCCATAAATTTACTCAGAAAAGTAGTAAAATCCTTCAATTGAAGGACTTGCTTCATGAAGGATTTTGCAACTGGATGAATTATATGATTTTATGTGAGAAACATGAATTTATTGATGAGATCATGCTTGGTATAAATCATAGTGAAATACTAATTCACCTTTTCTTAAATCTCTTGCTGAGCTGTCGAGGCTTTGTTTGTGCACTACCTGAACATATTGTAGACATGGTATATATCTTGATGTACTTTTTCAAGAGTTTTTTTGTCTGAAACACTCTGATGTTTTTGAAGTTCCTCTCTCATCACATCCTTGAGAGACTTCAAATCAGCAACAACACCTTTCCCACTCCTAGAACTGGATGTTCCAATCAATATTTTTCCAATCTCTTCTTTCAACTTTTTCAGATCTACACTGATGAGATAAGTCACCATGTTCATAATAACTTCCAGAATACAACTAAAGAAGGTCTTGAAGTTAGAGGTTAAAGAGTTTAACTCATTTTTCATCTTTCTTACTTCTTCTCTCAGCAAGGTATTGTGTCTAATAATGGTTTCTGTTGTGGTAATGATATTCGATTGAATATACTAGATTACTATTCGTGAAATATTCATTGCATAAACATCTAAAATACCTGATGAAGTAGAGGCTTCACTTCAGGATCCCACCGAAGCTATCACTGACTCACATATATCATTTTTGAATTTCTCCAAATCAGCCTTAGTAACATTTTCAAAAGGCACTGACTGTGCTACTGGCTATATTGGTGGAGGTGTAGTTGGTGGAATAGGTGTAATATGTTCTGTTTCAGCCTGGACTTGTGGAGAAGAAGGAGGAGGTACCCTCTCTTCATCTGAGTCATACTCTAAACTAAAAAGAATGTATCTGGGATCTTTATTCCATTCTCTATTATAGTTCTAGTCTGTTGGATCAATAGTATCAATTTTAATCCTTCTTCTATGAGGCTCAAGAACAACATCATAATCATCAACTTCTTCATCCTTATTTCTAACCATAGCAACTTGCCTGGGGATAAGAACCAACCGAACTTTAGGTTCTGCTTGTGGTCCAGCAACTTCAGCTTCACCAGACACTTCCGCAATTTGAAGCACTGGAACCATATCTTCTTCCACTTTTCCAATAGCCATAAAATAATTCAATTTCTGAATAATATCTTGATTTTCAACATTAGGAAGAGGTGATCGGTCCTCATGTTCAGCATCTCAATGACTAACAGTCTATTGTTCAACATGATCAAAACCCTCACCAGCTCCATGTACAGATTCCTCACAGGATCTGTCAACCATTTATTATCCCATTTTTAGAGAGTCACTCACATGCTCATCATTTCATCCATAATTACCATCATTATCATCGTCATCATCATCATCTTATGATTCCTCGGATGATTTACTAACATATCCTTTAACTCCAGTAACCTCAGTCTCTTCTTCGTACTCATCACCAAACACTGATTTTCCCGAGGGTAAGTCCAAAGGTGGTATAGAAGGTCCATAAGACATATATTTGGGAAATTCAGTAGTATCAGGATCACTCCAATCCTTAAAAGGAGAACCTTCTTCCCTTGGTACTTCAGGCTCAGCTTCTTCATCAGAACAAACTGGAACCTCTCCTGGTTTGAGACCTGAATCAACTTGGTCCTTTGGTCTATAAGGGTGGTCAACTAGATTGAAATCCTCATATAGCCTCTCCTAATCTCCTACCCATCAATTATTCCATGGATTCTAGAAGATTTTTTTTCTCTTACAAATGTCTTTTTGAAGACAAAAACCATTTCATGCATTTATCACTTCATCTTCATCTTCCACACAACCTAGCCTTTTCAGCATGGCAGAAATCATCCTTGGATAGTACAACCAGGTTGCCTTCATGGATGTCTTAATAAAATCAGATATATGCACCATTAGATACCTAAATAGATTAACTTTTATCTCATTTTTTAATAAAAATATCAATAAAATATCTTGATACTTCACAGTAGAGAAATCTCCCTTCCTTGGGTAGATTTGATGTTGTATGAACTTAAAAAGCAATCTTATCTCTCCTTCAAATTCATTTGAAATAGTCCACCTAGATTATCCATTTCTAGTCAACTCCTTCAGATAATCTTCATAAGAGAAAAAATCAAAGGAAGGTGGAATATTACCCGGATAGTCACCATAGAAACCTTCATGAGGCATTTCTAAGCATTCAGCCCATTCCTAAGATGAGAAAGCTATCTCCTTTACATTTACTAGAGACTTCATGTTTACTGACATAGCTTCATCCAGGGATATACTCAAATGTTGATATAACTCATGAACTAGCTGGGGATAATATGGTATTTCATTGTTGGTGAACCAACTGATCCATCCTTGAAATTATATCACTTTTAACAAAAAGGATTTTCTTGACAGAAGCCACTCAATAGACACCTTTTTTCAGCAGTAACCACTTGACTATCCAAGATCGGATTCACAGTCCCACTGGACTCACCTTTCTGATGCTTAGCATAAAGATATTTTCAAGGTTCTTCCATTGCACGCTTGTTCCTTTCTATGACAAGGCTTCGGATTCCAACAATGTTTCGAGGTCGACAGTCGAGAGGGAGTGTGACAAAAGGTAGAAAGATTTTTGGCATGGGGGAAGGTGAAAGTTTAGGATGGATTGAATGATATACCATTTGGGGATTTTAGATCGTAAATCCTAAAAATTTAAATGAGACAAAACGATAGTAAAACAACGTCGTTTTATTTTAAAATAGACATAATTTAGAAAAACTGTTTATTACATCGGTGATAATAAAATCGATTTCTTGGATCAGTTTCAAGAATTAGTTTCAAGGGATCGATATCATGAGATTGGTTTCAAGGGATCGGTTTCATGAGATCATTTTCAAGAATCTTTTTGACAAGATCTGTTTCAAGGATTTGTTTCAAAGATATGTTTCATGAGATCGTTTTCAAGGATCGGTTTCATGAGATCAGTTTCAAGGATCAGTTTCATGAGATTGGTTTCAAGGATCGGTTTCAAGGATCAGTTTCATGAGATCTGTTTCAAGGATCGGTTTCATGAGATCTGTTTGAAGGATTGGTTTCAAGGATTTGTTTCATGAGATCTGTTTCATGAGATCGGATTGACAAGAACAGTTTCAAGGATCATTTTTACAAGATCAGTTTCCAGGATCAAGTTGACAAGATATGTTTCAAGGATCAGTTCCAAGGATTAGTTTCAAGGATCAGTTACTGATTTACAATTCCTAGTTCATGTCTGGTGTAATTAATTCTCTCAGAATTTAAGGTTTTAGAGACTATATAAGCAAGATGATGTTCATTCCCAATAAACTCAATATTTATATCACCCTTTTGATAATGATATCTCAAAAAGTGATGTCTAACATCAATATGCATTGTTATAGAATGATAAATTGGATTTATATTAATGTTAATAGCACTTGTGTTGTCACCGTTTAAGGGGATATGTCTGAATTTAAATCCATAGTCTAATAAGGTGGGTTTCATCAACAAAATTTGTGCCCAACAACTACCCGCATCAATGTATTCTGCTTCAGCAGTTGATAATGCAACTGAATTTTGATATTTACTAAACCATGATATTAGTGACTTTCGCAAAAGAGACATGTTTCAGAGGTACTCTTTCAATCTAAATCACATCCCCCAAAATCAACATCTGAATAGATAATAAAACCAAAAGTTTTTCCTTTAGAACAGAACAATCCTAAGTTAGTTGTATACTTGAGGTATTTGAAAATTCTTTTAACACTATTTCTGTGTGACTCCTTTGGATTTGCTTGAAATCTCACACACACACACACACTGAACATAATATCTGGCCTACTAGTTTTTAATTACAACAAGCACCCTATCATTTCTCTATAAGCAGTTTGATAAAATGATTTTCCATTTTCATCAAGATCAAACGTACTTATAGAACTCATAGGGGTTTCACTACTCTTAAATCTATCAAAGGCATGTGTTTTCAAAATATCTTTTTTATAGTTACATTGATTAAAAATAATACCTTATTTATTTTGAAATATTTGAAATTCAAGAAAATATTTATGTTCAGCCATTAAACTCATTTCAAACTCACATTTCATTATGTTTAAAAAATAATTACATAGAAAAATTGTTGGAGGATCCAAATATAATATCACTTACATATATTTGGGATATTAAAACTTCTTTCGAAACTGGTTTTATAACGAAAGTAGGATCTTTCAGTACTTTTGTAAACCCATTATAAATAATAAAATTACTTAACCTTTTATACCAAGATCTAAGATGTAGTTTTACACCATATAAATCTTTTGATAATTTGAACACATGATTTAGGAAATGTGGATTTTTAAAACCTGGGGGTTTTAAACAAAAATATCCTCAATTATATAACCTTTTATGAATTCACTTTTGGCATCCATTTGATGAAGTTAAAAATTCAAGTGTGCTGCATAGGCAAGTAAGATATTAATTTCTTCAAGTATAGAAACTGGTGTAAAATTATTTTCATAATCAACTCCCACTTCTCGATTATATCCTTGTGCAAATAATATAGATTTATTTCTAACTATATATCCAACTTCATCTACCTTATTTCTAAACACCCATTAGGTTCCTACGGTAAAATTATCCTTAGATCTATATACAATTTTCCAAGCATTATTTCTCTAAAACTGATTAAGTTCTTCTCCCTCTCCTAAATTACTTTTTTATTATTAAAACACTTTCAAAGGGGAAGTGAGAACCTGCACAACAAACTAGGCCAGGCAACAAAAGAAACTATAGACTTATCAAAGAAAATTTTAAGCCGTTTGGACTCAATTTCCCTACATAATTTCCAAGGGATAGCATTTACCTTTATGTCTGGGTCATCCTTTAAGACGTCTTCATAGTGCTTCACTAGATGATCCCAAGAGATCATGTACTCATCTTTGCTGATCTTCTCCATGTTAAACCCTATAATCAATATACAGTCTTGCTTCTCTATCCACTCGCCTTTCTCCCTGGTAATAGCAACTTCGATCATTCTTTCCATCATTTGGTCAACCTCTTCCTTTGTTGCCTTAATTATTAGGACGTCCTCCACCATTTCTTCTTCCGAATGAATGAGCAGTTCCATATGGGGGTCCATAGACGCATCTTCATGTTGTTGAGTACCAACAGGAGTCCCGGCCTCCCGCTATTGTGCAGAATGGAGCATAACCATATCCTCAAATCGTGCATCCTCTAGATGCAGTGAAATCACCCCATGTTGACCCTTAGTCTCATCAGCTTGAGGAGACTCCAAAACATCCACGTAACCCTCTGCCTGATGCTTTGGGGAACCATTTCCTCCTACCTGTTTCTCCATTCCACCCTTCATGGTGCCCACAACCTGTGAAAAACACCCTTCTTCCATAGGATGCGGTTCTTGTTCTGTGGTCTTTCTAACTTTTTTTTTTCTGACTATGACTCCATAGACTTAGGAAGATATGAGTCATATATTTTTCCTTTTGATTTCTCCATATTTTTGACTATGCAACTTCTGGGGTCCCTGTTTTCTTTATTCCCCTTTTTCCTCCTCGGGTTATGCAGGCCACTACCATACTCTCCTATTTCAGCTAAGGGTTGATCTCCATCAGACTCGGATTCTGAGGGACAAGTGTTGTTATATTCAGCCCCCGCTTCGACACTCAATGTATGAAAACAGTTGTTCAAATTGAGATAAGACAAATTTCTAGGACTCTGATTGTAATTCGGCTGATATGTGACATTCCTTGACACCCCCACTCCTGACCAACCTTGGAACATTCCATGATTGTATTGCTTGCACGCACATCCATGAAATAGGTGCAGGACTTGGGAGCCCCCATGGAATTTGAATTGTAAACCCCCATGGTATTTACCGAACTGGACATTTTCACAGATTTCTTCTCTTGAAGAGTTGAGGTTTTATCATTAATGTCCTTATTGGACATAACTTCTTCAATATTTTCTAGTGAGTTATTGGGCTCATGTGGATCTACTTCATAAAATGTGATGTGTACAGAATCCTCCACACATTTGGTTTTCTTATTAAAGACTCTATAATATTTTATTGATGTTTAATATCTAAGAAATATTCCTTCATCACTTTTGGAATTATATTTATCTAAATTATTTTTAGTGTTTAGAATATTAACTTTACATCCAGACACTTTAAAATAAAATACTTTGGTTTTTCTATTATTCCACAACTCATAAAGAGTTTTCTTAAGAATGGGTCTAATTAAGACTCTATTTATTATGTAGCAATCTGTATTAATAGCTTCATCCCAGAAATAAATTGGTAGATCATATTCATTGAGTATAGTTTGGGAAATTTCATGTAGTGTTTTATTTCTTCTTTCTACCACACCATTCTATTGAGGTGTTCTAGGTGCATGAAAGTGATGATTATAGATATTTTGTGAGGAAAAAAGCTTCAAAATCATGATTTTCAAACTCACGACCATGGTTACTTCTTAAGGATTTTACCTTCTATCCACTAAGATTTTTTACACTCCCAGCATACTTAGTAATGTGAGAACATGATTCAATTTTATGAGCCATGAAAAAGGTCCAGGCATACCTATAGAAATAATCTACAAGAACATAATCATAGGGCTTCCCATTATGACTTGAAAGTCTTGATTGTCCTAACAAGTCCATGTGAACCAACTCAAGAGGTTGATAAGTAGATACATTTTTGTTTAGTTTGAAGGAGCTTTTATGTTTCTTTCCTTTTGGACAAGGATTATATACTTTATTTTCTGGAAATTCTAATTTGGGTAAGTATCTAACTAAGAATTTTTTTGTTAAGTTCCTATGAGAGTGTATATTACAATTTCCTAGGATTCTATGCCAGATCTTAGACTATTTGTGAAATTCATTTAGAAATGAGACATTCATTGAGGCTACTATGTCTAGATTTATAGCCTATACATTATCATTTTTAAAATTAGTAAATACTAAATCATTTTTGGCATATAAAACATGACATGCATCATTTTTGAATTTGACATTAAATCCTTCAACACAAAATTGAGATATGAAGATCAGGTTATACTTTAATCCATAAACATACAATACTTTACAAATTGAAATAGAGTTAGGGTTACCAATCTGGCCTAGGACGATGATTTTTTATTTACCATTGTCACTTATGACATATCCTCCATCAATATTGATAAGGCTTTTAAATCTTTAAAATACTCTATCATATGTCTGGAACACCCACTATCCAAGTACCACAACTTTTTACAGAAACTCTTTTGGACGTTTTCCTACAGAACAGTTTAACCAAGAAATGACTTTGGTACCCATATTTGTCTGGGTCCACATACATTAGTGATATAAGCCTTAAGAACCCACTACTGCCTAATAGGTTTCCTATAGTAAGAATATATAGTGTTTGAAAAATAAACTCTATTTGGACCTGAATAATTTGATATAGTAAATGTATTTGTGGAACTAGAACTTGCAGTGTAGCTCTTGTTTTTGAAAATGTAAGAAAATTTTCCAAATTTTGATACAAAATATGATTTGGATAAATGCCATTTACCTGGTTGATATCCTATCAAAGAAGTATACTTAG
Source organism: Viscum album (assembly GCA_963277665.1). Lineage (NCBI taxonomy): Eukaryota > Viridiplantae > Streptophyta > Magnoliopsida > Santalales > Viscaceae > Viscum > Viscum album. The sequence goes on from OY728139.1 coordinate 296,939,067, forward strand.
GAACTATTTTTTTACCAAGAATTTGAGTAAGAGTATTTTCTCCATTAGTAAAATTTTTTAAGTCATTATTCAATTGTTCATTAGACATTTTTAACTCATTGTTCTCATGGAGCAGTTGGACATTTTTCTCTTTTTCATTTGTATGTTCAGATTTAACAGTCACAGTAAGAGCATATTACTTCCACAATGATTTATAATTGTCTTTCAACTCATTACATGTTTCCTCTAACATGTTTCAATATTCAAATAGTTCATCATGTTTCTTATTTTCATACTCACTTTGAGAATAATAAGAATTATTTGTAGAAGAATATAAGGTTACCGTAGTTGTGTCTCTAATTAAACACATATTAGCTATATCTTTCTCATTTTGATAAGATCCATTTTCACTTGAGCTATCCCCGGAGTCACTTCAGTTGGCCTTCGTAGCTTTCTTATACCTTTTATCCTTATTTTAATACGTTTTCTTGTATTTCATACTTTGGATGTCAGCTTTGACATGTCCTTTCCATTTATATTTGTAACATGTTATCTCTTCAAATTTATCATTTCTCTTCCACTCCTTTTTCCAATTGCCCTTGTTATCATACTTTCCATTGTAAATGGTATTTTTGAAAAAAATATTTTTCATCTAGAATTTCGTTATTTGTCTTGCCAATTAGGCCATTTCTTAATCACTATCTGAAGAGACTTCATCACTTCTTGAGCCTTCGACAACATCTTGAACTATCTCTTTGTCTTTACATTTTGATGCAGCTTTCTTGAAAGACACAGACTTTGGTTTTGGTTCATCCTCCTCTTGATTTACCTTCAGTTTTTCTTCTTACATCATTAATTTTCCGATCAATTACTTCACTGGAATTTTATCAACATCAGACAATTCTCTAATAGACACCGATATTCCACACCATATTTCTAGTAAGCGTCATAGAATCTTCCTGATATGCTCTTTGGCAGTTACTTCTCTTCCTAAAGAAGTCATGGTATACAAAAATTCATTGAACCCGAGATACATATTAGAAATTGACTCATCAGGATTCATTCTAATGTTATCGTATATGATAGTATAAGTATTCAATCACATATCATTAATATTAGATGTTTCGTCATGAGAAAGAGAGTGAGTATACCAAATTTCATCTACAGTTTTACATGCTGAAATATGGTTAAACTTTTTATCTCCAAGTGCACAATACCGAGAATTCATCACTTTAAAATTATTATTATAGGAAGCCTTTGTAGGCTCATCCCAAGTGTTCCCAGTAGTTTTAGGTATTGCATATATTCTTTCAATAGGAGTCCAGATTTTAAATCCCATACTTTCTAGATGTATTTTCATTTTAAGCTTCCACTGAGCATAATTAGATTCATTAAAGGAAGGAGGTATGTTAGTAGAAGCCCCTTCTAATCTATTTTCCAGGATAAATGTTGTAAAAGAATTTCCAAGAGAGAAAAATTTAGAAATAACAAAAAATTTAAGATCTTTGAAACACAACTATAATCATAGTTCAAACTATTTGAAAAACGAATAATAACTTTCAATATCCCTCTGATACCAAATGATGGTCGAAGTAGATGACTCAAGAGAGGAGGGGGTGAATTAAGTATCTATAAAAATTACTGTTAAAATATGTTCTTTAAAATAATATCCCCCTATTATAAAATAATCTATGTCAGTTTTTAATAAATTTATATAAGTCCTAATAGTTCAATTAGTTTCTCTGAAGATTGATTAGTTCTCAGTTTTACCAATTTAAATATTAGTCAAAATTTTGAAACTAATCTACTAATTCAAAACAGATATAAACACTTTACAAACAAACTATCAAAGTTAATTTTATCTTAATTAATGATATACATAATAGATAAGAATTTAATACTAAGGACATAGAGGTTAAAACAAGAGGTTCAGTATCAAGATGAGACTTAGTCATCTCCACTTAGTGATCACCTACCACCAAGAATTTTATATTAATAAAATTTTGATCCACACCCTGGATCGGGGTTCACAATAGTACACAATGATGTCCAGGTCACACTAGACATCTACCACAATTATTCACGATTAAAACAAATAAATAGATCACACATGATCTCTTCCACAGTTCTACATAAGATACAAGTGTAAGAATAGACTGAGAGTGAGTATATTTTGTTATTCTCTAGTTTAGATCGGGAGACAGTGTGTGAGATTCAAACAGATATACACACTGCTCAAATAGTTATGATAAGAATTCAACAAAGTTATGAAATAGAATAGGGTCTATAATTCTCCGTGTGATTTGTAGAAACACTCTGGATTCAATGGATTTAGAGGAAATGATATTTGAGTCCTCTTCTAAATGTTTGCTTCAGAACAGAGTGTCAATTTTTCTTGTGAATGTGTTTACCTCTTCATTTTTAGGATGTTTAGAAAGATTTCGTAGGCAGTTTATTGGTGAGCTCAAGATTAGAGTTTCTCTCTTTTTCAATTTTCTGTTTTCGCACAGTCTATATATTAGTGTGATATTCATGCTCTATGTGTATATGTATATCTCTTATATCCATATTTTAAGAGCTCTAGTTGAAGTACTTTTATACTTCAAGATCCACTAGGCATAAAGATCTCCGCACGTGCATGTACCTCATACTATCTATGTATAGTCTTACAGACAACATTAAATAATTTTAGAAACATTAATTTGTCTAAATATGACCGTTAGAAATAAATTTGAATTAATAAAATCGATACAGTTATTTGTGACTATCAGTGAGTCATCTTCGGTCTGTTGTCTTCAGTTTGGAACCATCAGTCGGTCATATGAGGTGTGTCAACTACATTATGTCATCTTTGGTGTGTCAACTTCGGTTTTTTATCTTTTATGTGTCGACTTTGATCTTTCATCTTTGGTGTGTTGACTTCGTTCTGTCATCTTCTGTGTGTCGAACATTGGTGTGTCGAACATCTGTGTGTCGAACAGCGGTGTGTTGAACATTGGTGTGTTGAACATTGGTGTGAAGGAATCTAAAAAGTTTATGAATTGTCTGTCTAACACAAATCATTACAAGACTAAGTGTTATGAAAAAAACATGTATAAATACACTTGTAAAAATATTTATTCATGAATATATGTTATTGACTTATTTAAGTAACATTTTCTGTATGACATAACTGATTTACTTAGAGATATTAAAATGTCATGAAAGAGTAGGGTCTATATATTGAATTTATTTGTGATTACGAAAACAAAAAAAATCATACAGGGTCCAAAAATATCATTCTTGTGATGTGTTGATAAAAAAAATCACATCACCTCGTGGAGGTGCTAGTCCATACATACACATGAACGTCATAACAATTTTTTCATGGAAATGTAAGAATATAAATGATATATTAATTTTTCATAAATTTAAATATATTTTTAATATATTAAATAAACATTAAGTCCATTATTAAAGTTTATCAATGATAGATTGTGATGGAAAATGAATTACATCGGTTCACGAGGCAATAGTATGTTGTACACATGAACGATGAATGTTTTCCCATTTGATGGAAGTAGAGATTTATATAAGACATGAAACTATTATAATAAAATATAACTATATATTGGATACCTGATTTATTATTTTATCATGGTTTAATATGTTTTTTAGTATTTGAAAGAAGAAAAAAACTAAAACAAGAAGAAAAACATTATACCTCTTATTTTGAAATCCTCATTTAATTAACACCTTAAAACTATTAAGGGTGTTTTAAGCCTAAAAATGAAATATATATTGAGGTTAAGGATTATATGAATGTATTTTTTATGTTATGGGTGGGAAAAAATGGGTTTTGATGTTTGATGAAATCATATGTGGTGGTTCCCTTTTTTTATATAGGGAATAAGCACTCTTAGAATTCCTCAAGATATTAAATTAACATAAACACATTTTCAATTAAAAATTGATAAAGAATAATTTAAATATAATATAAAATGAAATGAATTAAAATTACCCTAATGAAATTAAAATTATAATTTTTTACTATATGTCTAACCTTATCATTCGGTTTTAATACTGAGTTAACACCTTTAACTCTTACCATGAAAACATGTATTCCTACTCATTGGGGTTTATATATTAAAAATATATTAAATTTAACCCATAAGTGGACCATTGGTGATATTTTAATCATTATAATAATAAATTTTACAAAATTTTTATTTTTAATGAATTTTATATCATTAAATGAAATATTATTTACTACAAAATATCCATAATGTCATTTTTAAGAAATATTCATTACATTGAATTTTATAATATCAATGTAATAGATAAAATTAGAACCAATTATTTTAAAATAAATCGAAAATTTATATAAAATTCACTTATCAAATTATTTATCTCAAATTATATATATTATAATATTTTTAATATCATTTTTTTATTTTTCTATTAATTATATAATCATTACATCAGCATTATGAAATCATTTAAGGTAATAATTTCATTAGAAAAAAATAAAAATAAATTACAAAGATTAATATAAATCTGTGACACTTATAAAGACTATTTATAGTCAAACATTTCATCGGTATAACACCATATAAAAAATAATGCATTTATTAAAAACAAGAGTCTTCCAAATTTGACATTTCATTAAATAAATTACTATAAATGTCATAATCTCGTCCAATTGACCTCAAAATGTAATTAATTCTTTCATTGGATAATTTTGGTTGATTTAAACTCATAAAATATGATTTAGGTAAGTATATGGTTCATTTAATGGTTCTTATCAATTTAATTTTAACTTAAATTACTCAACATACATTTTACCATGGTTATAAATATTATTTGGGTTACTATTCATGTTATTTGAAAAGGGAAATAATTTCTAAATTTATACCCTCGTATTCCAAATACAGAATCCATTTTAAAAAATTCAATAAAAAAAAGTTTTTGAATATAAATTAAAATCAAACAGGAAAACACAAGGAAATATAGTTCCTCTTACAAATTCCATTTTGAAATATTAAAAGTTTTTATAATAAATTCAAGTATAAAGACAATTTAAAAAACTATAATTGGATCATTTTAAATCCAAATTCACCAATATAAATTTAATACTACTCCAAAATATTATTTTTACTTCTAATTAAAATAATGTTTTCAACAGAAATCATTATTTTTCACTATTCCTTGAAATATAAATATTTTTCAAAATTTGTCAAAATTTCATCTTAGGTTTATTTTTAAATTATGAATATAAAAATTAAATTCATTTCATAATATTAAAAATCAAAATTTTTAATGGTAAAATTTTAAATAAAATTATATATTTAACATAACTACACAATTCAGTAATACTAATAAATATTAAAAAAATATATTTTATCATTACCTGGGTTTAATATTCTCCACCCCCTATTCTGGAAATTGAATCCTAAAAATTTGGAACTCAGTCTCGATAAATAGGGTTTGGTTTTTCAAAATACATTTTTGGAAATCCCATTTCATATAAAGGATTAATAAAACACTCTCTTGAAAAGAGATAAATGAAAGTATGAATGTCACTTGAGATAACACATACATTGATTCCATGTAGTTAAAAATGGAAATGAAAGAGTAAAGATAACACCCAACTAATAATAAAGAGTGATAGGGAATATAGTAATGATAAAATTAATCTTCACATAACCATATATCTATGATAGTTTAAAGTCCATTATTTCTTTGTAAGAAAAGTAAAAGAATATTATTTTTTTAAAATATTGTACTACTGTAATTGAATTATTTTATTACAATATATAATAACTTGAGTAAATATACTTACATGACAATTATATTTTCATACATTACAAAATTTCTACCATAAACTAATCTCTTTCACCAAATAATGAGTATTCAAGATGATTTTCTCATGTCTAATACACTGAAATAAACTTCTAAAAATCACAAAATCCAAAAAATATTAAAGATATATTTATACTATTTTATAAATTTTCAAAAATTGAAATAGTTAGTACATGTTAATATAATTTAAAAAAAACCATAAAATGAAGGAAAAAATTTCCTCTAAAATCTGATAGTAATATCCAAAACTCAACATAGATCAATCAATAAATCACTACCCTAAAATTCCTCTAAAATATTCAAGATTATGATTAAAACCCAAATATTTAGAAGGATTTGATCACATAGACTTTAAAGAAATATTTTATATTTTATCTCCAAATAAAATCAATCTTCCTTAATATATTATACAAAAATTTTAATTTCCCAAGTCAATAATATCATTGTTTTTCTAGTCATGTTTTATAAATAAAATTAATCAAAATAATCTACAATAAACCCACTAATGATCCTAAAAGATATTTTTTCTGTTACTTCTAAAAATATAATCAAATAGTATCATATAAGGTTCCCAAAATTGTGATATTATTTGGAAATATCACAGATCACCAAATCAATTAATGATAAAATATATGTTCCAAAATTGTAAAAACCTATAATTACCTCAAAATAAAAGATCCTATAAATCATAAAAGATACCAGTACCTTTAAAAATATTTCCACCAAAACTAAAAGAATTATTACTCAAATATTTTTTTAGTAAAACCTATACTAGACATAGAAGTTATATTACTATAAATGTATCTTAAAATACTCTTAACCATCTAAGTCATCCTATATAAAAAAACTCAAAAGGTGTATCTAAGATCATGAACATAACATCAACCTTAAACTTGTAAACCACTGATGATATTTATAACAATTCAAATTTTCACATCGAAAAAAAATCAAATATATAATGTTAACTGAAACCTCCTTTGATTCTAACATTAAGGACCCAACTATATTCATTAACTACTTTTTGTTTTTGATCTTGAATTCCATTTTTTATAATCTTGATGATCTTTTCTATTTATAGATATATATAATTATATCATAACTCATGCATAAAACCTTATATATTATAGAGTATACAATTATACTTAATCCCCATTTTTTAGAATATGAGTCATTTAAAAAACATGATTTCTTTTCATGAAAAAACATCGCAAATATTAACATTACCTCTCGTATTCCATTAACCATCCTTAAATTTTGGGATAAATTTTTTAAAAATGTGGGATTTTCACTAAAACTTAGTAAAGGACATAAGAATAAGAAATAAATTATTCATGTGAAAGACTTGAAAACCCATTAAATTATTACTTTAATAATTATAGTTCTTTGAGTGTATCAAATAAAACTAGTCCTCATCAAAAACACACATGATTATTTTTCTAATATAACCTTAAAATCCCATATGAAAAAAAAATTCTTTTTATAAACATAGATAATCACATTCCTAAAACACTTTTAGAACCCTTTCAAATGGAAAAACCATACTATTTACTTTCAAAAAAATCTCTAGATAACATAATCATTACCCAATTCATTGGAGAGTTATAATGGGGATCACCATTTGTATAAGCTATATCAGGATCACCCGTGAGCTATAGTGAGGATAAAACCATCCTATATGTTATGTCAAACACACATTCAAGCAGTAATTTGGATCAACCCATTGTATAAGTTGTATCAGGATCACTAAGGAGCTATAATGGGACTCAACCCATCGTATAAGCTGTATCGGGCACACTTGCGAGCTATAATGGGAATTAAACCATCGTATAAGATGTATTGGGCTAACTGGTGAGCTATAATGATAATTTCATTTTTCATGAAATAGATTTTTTTCTTATGTATTTTCATCAAAAAAATATATTTATACCAAATAAAAACACATCTGGATATCAAAACGACATTTTCTATTAAAAATAACTTTTAACATAAAAAAATTGTGCATGTAAAAAAGAAACAATTTTTAGTGAAAAGAAACATGGAAAATTTTATAGGAAACATAAAATAAATTAGTTTTTATGATAGTAGGAAAATACACTCATTCCATATAAGTTAAACATATATATTCCTTTATCCTTCTGTAAAATAGTTGAAAGAGAAACATTAAAATAGGGTTTTTAAAATAAAGTTTCTTACCTGGAGTCTGACAAGCCATGTATGATCATTATCTTCCAGAATAGTAAACTTATGTTAATAATATACTTTCATGGTAACCATTTTAATATTTATTATTCATTTTATATAAATTAGTACAATGTTATTACAATTAATTCATTATTTATGTCAACATCAGATGTTTTGACAATATTTGTTTCAAAAGTCCAAAATGATTTCAGTCATTTGATTACGATAAAAAAGATAAATATTATACCATATACATAATAATAATAATGTCGTAATTATCAATTATAAACCTCTATTATACATTTGAATGAAATCATGTATGTTTTTATGAAAAATGAAATGTGTTAAAATCAGAGAGACAGTAGGTCGTATGTACGCATTAGTAACATTTGAATTTCAATGATTATTTTGGAAAAAATGTAAGTATTATTTTATCATTAAATAATTATAATTATATAATAATTATGATATTATTTCATTGAATTTACTTATATAAATAATTTATGTGATGTGGTGATGAAAAAAGAATCACATCATATTGTGGAGGTGATAACCGATACTTACGTACGAACAACATTATCAATTTTCAATAAAAGGAAACGTAATAACATGATAATATATTAAATTTTTATAATTAAAATAATTTCATGAATATCATATATAAAAATTAATTCTATTTTTATAAATAATCCATGAGAGATGTTGATGTAAAACGAATTACATTAGTTTGAGTGGTGGTAGGTATCCATACAAATAAATGATGAATTATTTTCCCATTTTATAGAATTAGATATGAATATAAGTCATGAAATAAAATTATAAAATCTTATTATATGTAATACTGTAGTTGATATTAATTTATCATGGTTGAATAGGTTTTCAGGGATGAGGATGAAGAAAAAAACTAAAACATCCCGATAAAATCTATACCTATTATTTGGAAAAATTCCTTTTCTTAATGCCTTTAAACTACTAAGGATGTTGTTTTGAAAAACCAAATACCACTATAATGAAGGTAGGGCTTTTATAAAGTTATATTTTTAGGTATTGGAAGTAAATTTTTTTTGTGTGTGATGAAATGATAATAAGAGATTCAATTTTATAAGTGAGGGAAGGGGAACTCATAAAATTCATCAAAATATTAAATTAATATATATTAATTTTCAATTAAAAATGTATCCCAAGTGAGTTATATCAGATATAAGATTATTTTGGTTCTAAATATTCTATTGAAACAATCATTAGATGATTTTTTACTATATTTAAAAGGTTTTATTTTTTAACCCTTATTAAACTCCATTTACTCTTACCTTGACTACATTGATTTTCACTATTTGATGGTTAATAAGTGACTATATAATAAAAACAGGTCCATAAATGGACCAGGATATTAAATTTTAAGCATTAACTTAATCACTTGTATAAATCGAAGATATTTTTTAGTTTTATACGATTTAATAAAATATTATTTACTATAAAATATCTATACTATCAATTTTAAAAACTTTTCATTACTTTGACATTAATAATATCACGATAACACCTAAAATTAGAAAAAAATTTCCCATATCCATAAACGTTAAATTCATATATAAAATTTATTTATCACATTACTTTCCTCAAATTATATTATTTATAATTTCTTATATCATATATTTTATTTTTCTATTAATTACCTAATAACTGCATCAGCGTTGTTAAATCAGTTATGAAAAATAATTGTTTACTAAAAGTTGAAAATAAATTATCAAGATAATGATAAAGCATTAATATTTCCATAGACTATTTATATTATAATAGTTACTATGTATTACACCATACTAAAAATATTACACTTTTAAAAAACAAGACTGTGACATGTTTGACTTTTCACTAAATAAAATATGATAAAGGTATAAATATCATCCAAGTGGCCCAAAAGGTACTAAATTATACCATTGGGTTATTTTAGTCGAGATAGACACATGTGTGATGATTTTTGTTAGTGTAGGGTTCATTTAATGGTTCTTATAAATATATTTTAACCTAAATTACATGATTCACCCATTACCATCATAATAGATATTACAATGGTCATTATTAATATTTTTAGAAAATAAGTGGGATATACATACTAAATTTAGAACCAATTATTAAAAATATGTAATCAATTTTTCAAAATTCAAAATATAGAATTTTTAGATTTTAATTGAAAATTAAACCAGAAAAACATAACAAAATATAACTTCTCAAAAAATACACTTTTTAAATATTAAATGTCTTTATACTAAATTGAAGTATACAAACTATTTAAACAAATATTGTATTATTTTAAATAAAAATGAACTAATGGAAATTTAGTTTATAATACATATCATAATTATAAATTTTAATTAAAATAATTTTTTGTAAAAAATATATATCTTTCATTATTTTTTGAAAATAATTATTTTGTGAAAATTCTCAAAAATTCAACCAATTATAATTTTTTACATTATGATTTTAAAAATGAAATTAATTTCACATAATTAAAATTCTATAATTTTAAAATTAAACTTTTAAATAAAATATTATAATGAATATGACTACATTGTTCATTAATACTGATAAATATTAAATTGATTTATTCTATTATTACGTGAGTTGTTACATGAGAGCATTGAATAGTGACATGACACATATCATACATCATAGGCTCAGTTAACAACTCTGTTTATAAGTGGTAGTTAGCTGCTATCTAGTATATTAGGTAAATGATATCACTAGGGAATTTAGTGTCTAATTGTAGTTTATAATCTTCTATGTAAAGATTTTTACCACAGAGTCAGTAGGAGGCTTCTAGTGGTATATGTCACGATGTTTTCAAAAATGAAAAATCAAATATCACCATCAACTATTAGATGTCCTTTTATGGTATCCAATAATTTTTATTTTTCTTTCACTGATACAAGTTATTCATATACCATTAATTATGATAAACTAGATTGCCTTCTTGGTCCAAAAGTGGATATACGAACTACTTATATGAGTCTTCATATGACACTATAATAGAGAATATATATAGTAAGAAAACTACCATCATGTGATTTAGTTATGCCTACATATAAACATACCTATGGTCTTATGGTTCTCAATATAATCCATTTTGATACAATTTTAGGGATGGACTATTTGATTTAGTTCCATGGATACACTGATTTCTATATGAGGAGGTTAATGTTCATATTTTCTAATGGCCCATTTTAAAAATCTCATAATTTAAGGGAATCACAATATAGTTATTAGGGAAAGAATCAAAGATAAGTTGGAGAGATCACTATCATAATTGATAGTCCTATTTTTAGGGTAGTTGAAGCTAGAGGCTAGAGATTCTAACCTCTTGTAGTGGATCCTCACCAATAAATTTTCTCATGAGATTTATTAGAACTACCTCTAGTGTGAGATTTTTAGGTCACAATTGATATAACACATAGTAGTGAACCTATCTCAATTCCTCTATATTTTATGGAACTAATATAATTTATCAGAATTCAAGATATAATTAGGGGATTTAGAGACTAATGATTCATTTGGAGAATTAATTTCCATTGGGGTGCTCTGTTATTTATTTTAATAATATCTAATGTAATTATACACTTATATGTAAAATATTGAAAAATGAACAAGTTAATGATTACTAACATCTATAATTTCCATATAATTGTTGATCTTCTTGATCAAATGAAGTGATAAATATTATTTTTCATAATTGACCTATATTCTAGCTATCACCAGCTTTGATTCATGCCTATAGATGTTCCAATAAAAATTGTTAAGTGTTGTTATAGGAATTTATAATATGTAGTGATGAATTTTAGATTGTCTAATACTATAGATATCTTTTTGTTATTAATGAATAAGAACTTCATCATTTAATTGATTATTTGTTTCTTTTTAAATGATATTCATGTCTATTATAATTCATATTATGAGATTTTATGACATATCCATATGTTCTTAGAGAAATTTCAATACAATTAATTGTATTATTATCTATATAAATACTTATTTTGGTTCCCTGTAGTAAAATTAATTATAAATTTGATCTCATCGGATTGTATTTTTATAGGCCATGTAAAGCTAAAACACTATAGTTCATTGAATGATTACATTAAGGTATTAATTATTATGAGTTTTATTATAATCAGGGAGTGTTGGAACTACTGTATCCAAGACATTTCGAGGATAAGAACTCTAATAAATTATATTCTAAAGAGTATAATTAAAATTTTGTGTTTAGAACAGTGTGACATAACCTCTTAAGAATTAAATAAGAACCTTAACACTGAACTAGATATTAATTTCCCTAATCTATTTGAGGGTATTAAATTGTATTGTAATTTATCAACTTCTAGTCTTGTTTGTGCCCTTATAAATGATCACTGGGCTGTTTTAAATGGTTTTAGGAATCTCAGTATTCATGAATCGAATTATATTACCCTTCACTAGTAGTCAGATACTACTTTTCACACTTTGTTGTTTTGAAACACTATTTATTTGAAGAGAACATTATAGAATTAAAGGAGAACCCCAAGATCATTAAATTAATTTTCCAACATTGATAACTAAATCTCTAGAATAATCACTTTGTGGAATACATTCAATCATTCAATTTTGACATTTAGAATGTTCCTGGTAAAGTAAATGAAATTTTAGATTCTCTTGCCTATAAAGTACACTCTGAAAAGGCGAAAGTGGATAAATAAAAATGTTAACTGATATCACTAATGGTTATGAATCATATGGATGTTGTGGAAGATAAAGTGGAATTAAAACTATGCTACATTAAAATTTCATCTTTCATCTTTGATTATATCAATGACTCTCAAATTGTAAACCCTGATTATTCAATTATTAGAGAGATACATGATGGTCTGTCAGTAATTGATGGATGTTTCAAATAATATCATTCCTTAAAATCTATCCACCAGAGGATCATGGTCTCTATTGGTATTTAAGAGGAGTTCATAATGAAATACCTTTTTTAGGTGGGTTATACACACTAAGATCATAAATATGTATCTTGATTTCCATTGAGTGTTTTTATGGCATTCATTGAATAAATACAATGAAATATTAATCATTAAATTATTTACCTATCATTCGGTAAATTTTGAGCATCAAAATTCATTATGTGCCACTTTTCCCAATCTCATACTAATATGGATGTGGGGGGAAATCAAAAAGATTTTTAGGACTACATTATTGAGATATACTAAAAGTAAATATACTATATGGGAGATTTTAACATGTATAACTAAGATATTATAATATTTATATGATAAATATCCAACCCTAATTTATGTACTTTGAAAAATTTATGTTACTGTTATATTTAATACTCATTGTGTACTTTATAGAATAATTTCTAATTGATATCTGGGGTTTTTTAAAAATTTTATGACCAAATTTTAGTGAGAGGATCCCTTAACTCTCACTCTAAAATATGCTACTATAATAAAAAAAATTAAAAATATTATTTGATACCAATTGATAAAACCCAAAAATATGTTAAATATTTATTACATCATTTATATAATTTAAACTTCACATCTCACAAATTCACAAACTGATAAAAACCAAAACATTAGTGTATTTTAGACTAGATATATAAAGAAATTTTTTCAAAATGGTTTATCAATATTTCCCATAAATACTTTTCATAAATTATACCCTTATATACATATAATAAAAAACATCCATGTTCATAACAAAGAGAAAGGGAATCCTACAAAATGAGTGAACATGGTTGCTCAGTAAGGATTAAAAATAGTTAAAAATAAAAATATCATAGGTGAGCATAAGATGATTATATGGGTACGATAACATATTCATGTTTAGTAGAACTAATAAAAAATAATCAAAATCATAGAGTTATATATCATAAATTAGGACTTAGGGCATAAGAATTTCCACACATCATATGAAATGAGTCATATGAAATAAAAATATGGGTTGAAAAATTATTGTGGTTGAAGAGTTAACGAATATAAATGTTCTACTACATTTCATGTGGTGGTTAAAATTTTGAATCCATTTAATCTAAATAAAGCTTTCAATATTAGAAATTTAAATTTCATATAAAAAATCTGTAAAAAAAAATATATTTTTATAGTAAAATAACTTATCAAATTTTATGATTTCATATTAGTACTGAATTAAATGAGTACAAATAAATTGTTCTAAATGTTTCAACATTTTATTACAATTATTCATTAAATGATATGATATTAATTTATTTATAAAAAATATAAAACTCTTTAAAAAACAATCCTTTGAAAAATATCCCCTTTTATCATTAAATGATTTCAATTACATTACAATAAAATTAATCATTTTTCGTCTAACCATTAAATTATATAAATCCATTAAAATTATTTTTGATTTTATAAATACATAAATACCTCTTTTAAAAATAATAAAATTACCATTTTCTAATAAATAATTATATATTTATATAATAAATTGTACTTATTAATGTTTCAATGTTTCGTTTCATTATTTCTTTAAATATATTAATTTCAATTTTTTACTAAAAATTTCAAATTTTCAATATAGATTTCGGATACTTGAATAACCTCTAAAAATATATCCATCAACCATATTTCATATAACAATATATAAAATGACCATAGTTTTAATGGCCATATACATAATGATAATATTTGATTCCTATATATAGACTTATTTACATTCATTATATCATTAATCATATTTATGTACATATCCCATAACATTTATAATATATTTATTATGTTTTTTATTCCTTATATAGTTTTGATCAATTTGATGATATTAATGAAAACCACATTTATCAAGATCTTATATTCAGGTCATTTTTAATCACTTTTGGATTCATTTTTCATACACTTTCCTTGGTGATATTTCATATTGAATTCTCATAATGAACCAATGATTAACATTCATTATAATATTTTGTTTCAATAAAATTTCTCATTTATCATTTTTTTTGTTCTATGTGAAACTTTATTTTCAATATAGTAACTATTTAAATGGAAATTTATAATAAAATATCTATGTGTAACATTCTACCCAATTTAAATAAATTATGACTTTTCAATTTTAATTATCTCCCTTATGAAAATAGTTGATGGTATACACGAGAGAGATTGGGATCAAGATATAATTTTTAATGAGATATCAACCTCACTATATTTGGAAAGACTAAGAATGAAATATTTTAATTATATTAGGAATATACAAAAAATTTGAATTTATCTAAAATCAATGGACCTATATACCACTCATGAATGGGTACTAAGACTCAAATAATATAAGTGATTCACATAAAGAAATTATAAATTTCCTTTCAATGATAGACGATCATAAGTTAATTTATTATATGGAATGCGAATATCTTTATCCTATAAATTAATATGAAATCATTGTAGATATTCCCAATCCATAACTATAATTATAGAAAATTTAACTATACTAAGAATAATAACATCTACAAAACTGATATACCAAAAAACATAAACCAAGGAAGTTTAATATATTTTAGATTAAATCATCATGCCATTAATATTATTAATATATAGATCAATATTTAAAATTTGCGGTTGTGATTTTTATATCTTATAAAAATCTTGAGATATGGTTGAGTGGGTAGAACAGGAATAAAATAATACATTTTAGTTCTTCAGTGGATGATGATTTTAAGGTCTCAATCTTTTATGAGGTTTATTATCATTTTAAATTTTCAATAAAATCATCCCAAATAGGTTAATGGAGGGTTTCCTATGGGTATGGAAGGAGTAGAGGATTTCCTATGGGTTTGGTTAATAGAAAAGACGGAAAAGAGGATAACATATGTCGATGGAATTATTTGAGAACAATTATTAGTACGTAGGAACCATAACTGTGTGGCCTTCAAAAGGGGGTGAATGGTCAGGAAAATAATGCAGGCTATTCCCAAAGATCATGCAACTTGAGATTCAATTTGGACCATATCGAGTTCATGACCACTGAAATGTTTTTCAAACTATTAGGGTGTCTGAGAAAAATATGCTGATTGATTTCCCCTTGGAATAAGGAAAGCACTTAGTTGGATCATTGATTGGAAATGGATGCATCCAAATAGTATGGATATTTTAAGGTAAGAAAATTCCAATTTTCACTACCGGGGAATAAGGGTTATCCTTTTAATTTCTTCCCCACTTAACCTTCAATAAATCGTGGTTAAAACAAGAGGATTACTATATATACATGGTCATTTCTCCTTCGATGTTTAAGCATTTGGAGCACCTTTTTTTGAGAATCAAATATCAAAGATAGGCTTTAATTTTTCCATTACATTTTCTATAAGATTCATGGTGGGTTTTATACTCTCTCTCTAATTATCATGACCTCCTTTTCGTAGGGGTACATTACTATGGATTTTTGGACAATTTTACTCTGAATCAAGGCCTAAGGTTGGAGGAGTGGTGTTTTATAAGCATGTGGTAGTTGATAAAAACGATTTTTAACATAGTCTTGATTTCTCGTATTTATATATTTTTATTCTAATTAGTTACCTTGATAAATTTTCACGTCTTTGACTAAGGAATGTAATTTGATCCAGAATTTGTATGCGAGAATCATCAAGGCCCTCATGGGTTACATTTATTATTTGACAATAGACCTAGGCCACCTATGGGGTATGCCAAATCCTTGAAAATGGTGGGATAAATTTCATAACATTGAAATAAAGTAATTTAGATAAGGAATTATTTTTAATTGTAAATTTTTATGTGGACAAGGTTAAAGTAAAAAAAATGAAATGATTATATTCCATCTTTTTTGAAATTCATAAGAGGATTTTGAAATGGTTTAAGTGATATGTTTTGGATTTTGATCAGAATTTGGTTTTTAATGAAGTAAAATGGTTTTTTGAAATTGGATAATGTTTTAAAAATATTGTTTTGTCCTCACATTGATTATTAAGGGGTTTTTATAAAATTTAAATTTTTTAATAAATTTTGTGTGGTTTTATACTAGCAAATATTCCATGGTGGGTTCTTTTAAATAGATTGAAGGGAATGGATTGACACTAGCCTTTTTGATATTAAAAAATAAAGTCCCTTTGCAAGGGTTTTTTGTAATGTTTTAATAGTTGAGTGATTTTGGAATTCCACTCAAAATTTTCTATGAGGTGTTTTAGAAAATTGTAAAAAAGGGGATTGGGGCTTGTCGAGATGTGTTTTGTTTTAATGGTTTGGTGGGGCATTAGTAAATGAAGAATGATTAATATAAAACCAAGAGTTATTATAAAACTTTTTTTCTAAATAAATTAAATTTCCTTGTTGTAATGTGTTATACTCTATACTAAGTTAGGAATTTTGTACTTGAAACACCATATTTTCATACATTACAAGCAACATTAGGTGTTTACAATGTGAAATAGTTATTATTCTAATCATTTAATCCACACAATCATAACCTAGTAATTAAATTAAAGTAAATGAATAGTATTAACCGCATAATAAAAGTTATGTGTTATTAAATGTTTTGGAATAAATAAAACATTTTTATAGAAATAAAACAAGAACAATACAATTTTTAATCACAAAAAATGTATTTTCTATAAAGCATTTTTCTTAACTTTTAATAGAAGACTTGTTTTCAAACAAAAATTTGCAAATTTATAAATTTTATTTCAAATATTCAATTTTTTTCTAAATAGTAATGTTGAAATTATCTTGGGGTGAATTTTTGAGTTTTGTTTTCTGATAATTTTTATCTTTTTATGAATATTGAAGATACTTATTTTTACTGAAAACTGTATTTTCTTCTAGATCCTTTACCACAAAAAATTGGGTTTTGGATTTGTTTAAAATTTTAATTATTTTATTTTAATTCTATGTAATCTATTTTTGTTTTTTTTAAAAATATCACCTAAATTTATTATAAAATCATTTTATGTTTTAAAAGAGAATGTTTTTGAAAAACTATTTTTCCTGGTGTTTTAATATTAATATTTTAAATTAAATTATGAAAACTATTTTTTTGAATTTTAAAAATGGATAATAAAATTGGATTAATAATTTTATAATTTATTTAATAAGTCCTTTTTTTATTTTTGGATAATATTAATAGTAACCATGTTAAATTTTGTTACCACAATATCGGGAAAATTGGGTCATTTAAGATAAAAAATGATAAAAACATTATAATGGCCCTAGAAGATGAAAAAGTTTTATTATATCAATTTAATTAGACCATTAACCCATAATTTCTGAATTTTATTATTCACTGGGCACATTTCCATGAATATCACTTATTTTTTATTTGTATCAAGGAAAATCACAAAATGACAGTTTATTTGTCTTAAATTTCTCTTATGTGTCCAAATAAGAAAAAATTTGGCTTTGAAAGAATATAAAGGATTCTATTGAATATAATTTAATTATTTTATTTATAGTAATATATTTTTAATTTTCATAATTGAAATAATTACCATTAATTCTTATGCAACATTGATGCAGTGCATCTGAAAAGAGATGAAAAATCAATAACTGATTATAACTAATATAATAATAACCATTAAAAGATCCAAACACTAGACAAAATCTTATTAGATGAGTATATATTGACTATAACCAGCCAAGGGTTTTATTAATGATCTTTTTTATCCAGTATAATTTCATTATGACCTTTATAGTATGTAATTTAAAGAAAATCCAAACATGTCACACTCTTATTGTTAATAACTGGAATATTTGAAAAATGGGTTTAAATAGTAGATATTATCTACTATAAATATTATTTATAAATTTAAAATATTTATAGAAATCATGTTAATTTATTTATAATTTCCATAAGTAAAATAATAAACTAAAATAATTACACAATGATGATGATGTATTTATTCTACTGATGGAAATATAAAATAAATGAGATAAAAATAATAAAATAAAACTAATTTTAATTAATTAAGGTTTCCAAAAAAATTTATAACTGAATATAAAATATTATTAGTTTCTAAAATTATTTGTTTGATGCTATCTTTTTGTTTTGATTTTTTTAAAGGCAATGTAATGAATAGTGTCAAAATCGACAATAATGAAAATTTATGAAAATAATATTTTATAGAAATATTTAAAAATAATAAAAATATTTAAAAATTTAAAATATTTATTATAAGTTATAAATTTCCATTAATTTACTATTTAAGGAAAATTTAGAGAAAATATATTAAAATTTCAAAAAACATTAATATGAAAAAATTGGACAACATAGTTAAAATTAATATGTGCTAACTAAGAGATAATAAAAATGATAAGGTATAAAATAACTTGAATAATTGTTGAAAATATATTTTTTGTTGATAAGAAACCCCTATATTATTTTATATTAGAATACATAGACTTTTGGATGTATTTGTATTGAGATTGAATTTATTATAATTCAATCGTTTGAAAATTCCAAAAAGAAGGCCTCACATAAATTATAAAGTGGAAGCTCCTCCCTCAGTTAATTTAATCCCATTGAGCCTTCTATCTTGACCATAGAATAGAAAACTATCTGATAAACTTATATAGACAAATTATAGAGGATATTTTCTTATCAAAAGACAAATCCTCGGGAAATTTAGAAGAGATACAAATGAGACGTTTTGAAGAAGAGGTAATCACTATAACCGATCACTTTACTTTTCTACTCTTCCTTACCTAGTTCAAATATATGATTCTTATCATAAAATAAAAATGTAATTATCCTGAATATGTTTAATTTTAATTATATTTACATAAACAAAATCATACACCCTCTTTCCCATCAAACAAGATGTTAATGTGTTGCTCGTGCATATGTAAGGCTTACCATCTCCAAGAAGAATTACAATTCATTTTTCACCACTATAGTTTATGGATGTTTATTATTATGGGTTTAATTAATATATATATATATATTGTAAAATAATAATTATATAAAATATGAATTATTATTTTCCTTTCTCTCATTTCTTCAACCAAAAAATGAAAATAACATTTATGTGTACATATTTTCTACTATCTCCATGAATGGTGTAATTAATTTTCTATTTATAATTAATATAAATTAATTTAAATAAGTATATAATTATTATATATTATGATTATACCATGATTAAAATTATTAAAATTTTGGGATCAATGATCAATGTATAAGAGCCAAGACTTCTGAACCAAAACAAGCTTAGAAAACAATGTTGTTATCACCCAGAACCGAGATTTGAATAAAAAGATATTAATAAATGTAAGATAAGTTGTTCTAAATAAATATTAAATGGTATGATAATTATATGGTTATGTAATAAATTTTTAGTAAATCTGTATTTACAATACATGCGGTTTTAATGTGAACAAATAAAGTCGAGATTTGAGGTAAGGGAACTCTTAACTCCATTTCACTTCCTTGGGATAAGATATAATTTCATTGATTATGTCATTCTATGGTTATACGTGAAATAAATTTAGATTATATTATTTTTTACTTCTAATTTTTATATCTGGATTTACATAAAATACACATAATGAATTCTTTTGATTAATTATCACTTCATTGATATAATAATCATAAGGGTGTTTTAGTCACAATTTTATTTATGTGATACTGATTCCATATTCTCCACTCATTTATTTTGTGTAGTGTATATACTCCCATTGAAATTAATTTATGATCTATAACGTTAAAATTTAGGGTTATTTACACATCTATTTAATTATCTCTCTTTCATGTGGTTTACAGTTCAAAATATAAACAATTTGTAAGGGAATGTTGTGAGAATTTTTATTTTTTGGGACACATGTTATATTAGTCACCAAAAATATTTTATGAGGTGAATATACTGCCCTTTGAAATGATAAATCATTAATTTAATTATTTTCCTCATATTATAAGTTTCATTTAATGTTAATTTATCATTGGTTTTTAATATATGTTCCTTCAAATGAATGTTTTAAAAAAATTCTTTAAAGTGTTCTTAATGATATTTTAGTTATTTATGTGGAAAATATTTGCAATGATTTTTAATACTGGTTTCAATGATTCCTTTATATTTTTTTCATGATTATTTTAAATTAAAAATGTTTGTTAAAAGATTTATGATTTAAAAAGTGTTTTTTACACTGAAATGTAATTTCCCCATGAAATGTTTTAAAAGGATCATTCAAAAATATTTTAATTCTATAATGACTTCTTTTAGTGTTCCTCGTGCCTTTCTATGGATAAGATCCAATGATACCAATTTATTTATTTTTCAGAATGGTTTATGTTTATGATGGCATGATTTTTATGATTTTTTTATTTTTTAGTTGTTATGCTATAAGGAAATGTTTATGAAATCCATTTCTTTTCATGGATTATGATATGGGGAATGATTTATATTCAAGTGGAACATATATGAATGATTTTCATTATATGATGGGTGGGACCTATATCTCTATCTAATGCATTAGGTAATGATTTATATCTCATGAGATATATATGACTGGAAGTGGGAGTTAACTTTGTTTTGTAAGGAAAATTGTCCCTCATGATATTCGTGGTAGTTAACATTGACTACTACGATGGTTTTGGGAGTTAACCCATTCCACAATGAAAGTATTGGCAAATAACATTGACTACTAAGTAAATAATTTTCTACGCTTATGTGTTTCCCATAATTCTATGTTTTCTTGTGAACACTCTTTTCTCATGGATCATGTTCTTGTATGATTTATATCTTTTTTACTTCCAATATTTATTCGATGACTCAAGATTATGATTTTTTATATTTAGGGTATAATTTACAATTTTTATTTAAATATTCCTATACCATTTTGATCATATTATGATTAAAAAATCTTTGATATCTCATGTAGTTACCCTAAATAAGAATATTAGCTCACCATTTTGTATGTACACATTTCCATAGAATATGAAGAAAGGTTTTAAGTAGGATATATCTAATAAGGTTTCTTAACATAAAGAATTTTTTTGAGATAATATATATTTTTTATGGGCATGTTATTTAGTTTTCTTTTATATGTAATAGTTTTTCATAATTCTCTAAAACCATAAAACAAAAAGGTTTATGGATATATATGTGTTCTAGAATTTATTTATTATGTTTTATGTTTTGATGGCAAAAAATTGGGTCACAATTTTAATGTTTATGTCTTTAGCATCGGATCTAAAAGTGGGTAATCTAGGCTATAACATTTGGCATCAGAGAAGGTTTTAGATAAATTTAGAGATTATGATATTTTCAAGATATAGTTTCTTAATAGTCATATATGCCATCATAGATATATAATATCATAAGTTAATAGTCATAAAAACCCATTTCATATTTTAAATTATGAAATGTTAAGGCCTCTAAAGAAATTTTTTTATACATTTATTCTGGAGGTAATTATGGGGTATTATATTTTGTGATTCTAGATGAAATATATGAGATAACAATTGAGGTTAAAACATTTCTTTAATACTAAATATATTAATGTTATTATTTAGGATGATTATCAAGTTTCATTAATTTCATTATGATTATATTAATATAGATTAAAAAATGATAACCCATAGGATGGATGACAACCCATCATGTCTGGAAAAGCCTTGGTGATTGGACCCAAAACCAAAGGGTGACAAGGGTGCATCACCTACCACCCACCTACTTAATGTCCTGGTTAGTATTTAATTTTCACATTAGTTAAATGATCTAATAGATAAAAGTTATGTTCATTTTGGTAAAATAATTTTTATCATATTACAAACTATTGGATTAAAAATTAATTTGGTGTTAGGTGATTAATATTATTTCAGAAGACGTTCACAATTTTGGTTACCTTATATGATTAAGATAAATATAACACTATGGAATTTTGTTCGGCTAATTATTGTTGAATTTTATTTCAGAGGAATGTATTTTTTATTGGGTATTTACTATTACTTAGGTTATTTATGGAAATTTTTAGCATATCTTGAAGATTAGTATGGTAATTACATTTTTGTAAGAGACATTAATACTTATTAATGTTACATGGAGATAAATTATAAAATTTATATTGGAATATGACAGTATTAAATCATTATTCATTTTTTGGTATAAATATAACTCTTGAATAATTTTGAATAATTTTTGAATAATTTTGAGGGTATATATTTAACGAATTATAAATGTTGAACTTAGTGTAATATTGATATAATGGATTATTAATTTATATGAATTATATTATCTAGTAAAAAATATATTTTTTATAAATTGATAATGAAAAGGATAATAGATTTTTTTATTATTTTATGGATTTTTTATCCATATAAAATTATTTTGATACTTTTTTCATGAAAAGTTCATCATGAATACTTATCATTAGAGAAAAATATGTTCTTTTGGTTGAAAAATGTTTAATAAAAATACTATATATTTCATTTAATTATATTTATTTATGTTCTTACTCTAATTAGTAAAATAAATTTTTAACTCTAGGAAATGGATATTGGAAAAAAATATTTATCCTTTTAAATCAATATTACTTTAGCTGGTCACAAATGTATGTTTTTTATTGTTCACTTTATAATGACTATGTTTTCTATAACTCTCCTTCAAAACATGATAGTATGATTTATCTTTAATTTTTAAGTTTTCACTTTTAACTGTTGTTATTCTGTTAATAATAATAATTTGGTAGTGACCTCCAATTTTCCATTTTCCCACTTATTAATAGGATTTTTTATTAACCCGATTTACAATGTGGGTTTCTCAAAAAAAAAATTTAAAGTATCAACCTTTGATTTTTGAAGTGAAATTTCATATTTCATTGTCATGAATTACCTTTTAAATTCAAGACTCTTTCAGAATTATAGCTTATTGATTTGTTCTATGAATAAATATATCTCAAATTAATAATGTGAAAAATGTATCACTTATGAGGAAGTAAATACATGACCCATCACATGTACTAAACCTAGAGGTCTAAATTCTTGAATAAGATCCTTTTTGTGAAGATAAATTAGTAGAAATTTTGGATCATAGAATTAAATTTCTAAAAAACTAGTCCACTCAACTGGTTATTGTTTTGGGGAGAAAAAACTAGTTTTAAAAAGCTACATGTGTACATTATGATAAAATGAGGTAAAAGTATCCCCATTTTTTATTAGAATTAAGAATTTCATGAGAAAAATTCATTTTAAGAGGGGTATCGTGTAATTAAATGATTTATTGTGATCCTTTTATTGAATAAATTTTATTTAATTGATTTCATGTGTTATATAATGCACCATGTTAATCTTTCATTGCATGTAACACTGGATTAACATTCACTATATAGAATAGTGAGTTTTTACAAAGCAATTTTTTTATTATTCTATTCATTTAAACAATACAGTCATAACCTAGTTGTTAAAATGGTGGAAATTGATAGTATTAACCAAATCATTAAATTTATATATTATTAATTTTTTTAATTCATCCATTTGTTTTATAGGTATGAAATACGAACAAACCCATTTTTATGCAAAAAGTAAATATTTTTCTAAAAAATATTTTTTCATTTAAATGAAAATAAATCTTACAATAAATTTGGAACATTTATAAAATTATTTTAAAAAATAAAAACAATTCAAGAAAATTTTGAAAATCATCATAGGGTGAACGTATTGGGGTTTTCCTTGAATTTTTCATCTTTTGATTAATATTGAAAGTACTTATTTTAATTGAAAAATGTATTATCTATTAAATCTATTACAATGTCAAATTATGTTTTGGATTATTTTTAAATTTTAAATATTTAATTTCACTTTAAAATAATCCAATTTTAAATTTTCAACAATATTTTATACCAGAATTTATTTCAAAATGATTTTAAATGTTTTAAATGGGTTTTTTATGAAAAAGTTTCTCCCTATCATTTTAACGGTATTATTTAAAATTAAATTGTCCAACTTCTGTATTTGTTATTTTTAAAAATTGATTTCAAATATTTATTTTGAATTTAAATATTTAGTGAATATGTCCCTTTTTAATTTTTGGGCATTATAAATAATAATGATGATAATTTTTGTAACCATAGTAACCGGTAAATTGGGTAATTTAGGTTACAAATAAAATAATAAGGACAATAAAGTGATCCCAAAACATGAAAAAATTTATGGGATAAATTTAATTTGACACTTAACCCATAAGGTTTGGAATTGAATTACATAGTGGACATTTGTCTGTGAAAATGAATTTTATTATATTTAAATAAAAAATTAAAAAAATTCCCACATTCATTGTCTTAAATATCTTTTATGTGTCCACATAGGAAAAAAATTAGGTTTTGAATTAATATAATGGATTATATTGAGATTAATTTTTTTTATTATAGTATTTTATTTTTAATTTTAATATGTCAAATTATTACATTTAATTCTTATGCAACACTGATGCAACACATTAGCCTTATCACAGTTAGTGAGGTCTCCTCATGTTCATCCATGAGACCCTAGATTGAATTTTGGAAAAGGAATATATCTTGGGTATTGTAGTAGCACTGTATCAGGTACGATAGTATGTACAGTTTGGTACTATTGCAGATAGAACTATTCACCTTCTGGCCACTAGTTTGGGTTTGGATTCCTTAAGGCCTTCATGCCACCCATGCCTTTAAGTCAATAAGGATTGCAGGCCACCTTAAGGCATTTGGGAAAACTTAAGGCCTTGAGTCTACCTCAAGGCCTTGGTGCAACATGATGTGATAATGAAAACCAGATAGATTCTCCAAGGAACAAGTCCTAGTGCGTGATTCATTGTAGAAACATTCACCAAAAAAGAGTTATCAGATTTGGAAGAATGATAGGGTATGAAATTTTCCATCGGTACATGGCTTGTGCATCCCTGCATAGGACAACTAGTCAAACAAACATGCAATGGTGGAGAGATAATCATGATGAAGAGGCTAAGGAGGGGGAGTTTCAAGTAGTCATAATCTCAAATGAATTCATTTTGGACATTCAGATCCTATAATGTCACGAATCCTATAGTCCGCATAAGGGTTCCCCTTCATCCCATAGAAGGGTGATTATAAAACATGAATAAAAATTTAAGGCCTTTGGTTCAATTCGGTCAACAATAATTGAGGGATCTTTCAATTATATGAAAAATAAATAAAATGATTATAATAAAAATGATAAGAACCATTAAAAGAAAAAAAAAGAATAAATATTATTAGTTGACTGTATATCAACCAAAGTACTCCTAGGGTTTAATTAATGACCATTTGTATCCACTGGAATATTATTATGACATTAATATTATTTAATTCAATGAAAATTGAAACTTGTCACACTCATATTTCCAATACATACAATTTATTTAATCTGTGTCGAAAATTATATTCTCAACTATAATAATTATTCTAAAATAAAAAATATTTATCTATATAATAGGAATATTTTTATTCTTTTTAGAAATTAAATAATTACATAAACTAATAACACAATGATGATTTATTAATTATTCAACTAATGGAAAATTAAAATAAATGATATTAAAAATATTAAATGACACATTATTTAAATTAATTATGGCCTCCCATTAATTTTATAGGTCACTTTGACATATTATGTGTTTAGTAAATTTTTTTTTATTATATATTGCCGTTTTAGATTTTCTTAAACTCAAAGTAGTGAATAATGTCATTATTGAGACTAATGATATTTTATGAAAATAATATATTATTAATTTATTTAGAAATATTAAAATAAGTAAAAATAAAAAATTTATTATTAAAGTGAGCAAAATATAATAGGTTTACTATTTAGGGACAATTGACACCATATTCGTGAAAATTTAAAAATTTTAATATTAAAAACTTTGTTGTCGTAGCTAAAATTATAATCGGTTAACCAATAATTAATAAAATTGAGATGGTTTTAAATAACACCAAAACCCTTTTAAAATATACTGGTTGATTATATACAAACCTATATTATATAATATTATAAAAATTGTGCTTTTGGTTGTATTCAGATTGGTATTGAATTTTTTATAATTTAATCTCTTAAAAATTTATAAAAGCGCCCCTCACTAAAATTATAAAATGGAACAACCTCCATCACTTCATTTCGTCTCCACGATCCTTATATTAGGAACATACTATATCATATTATATTATAAACTTCTCTGTAGACATTCTAGATGTTTTGGTTTTCCTAAAGGACAAAACCCAGACCACTTTGAAAGAGATCCAAGGGAGATGTTTTTAAGAACATGTAATCACCCTAACCAATCACTATCTTTTTCTACTCTTCCTTGAATCCTATAAATATATTATTTTTAACAGAAAATAATAACTTCAATTCCTAATTATTATTAATTAATATTATTATTATAAAAAATTCATCAAAAATCATCATTCCCATAAAATTGAAATTGAAAGTTAAACTTTTCCATATACTTGGTTTACCATCTCTATGTAGCGATACAATTCACTTTTCAACTATATATTATATAGAAGGTTATTATGATAGGTTTAATGAATATATATATATATATATATATTTGATATAATAATGATTTGTGAAAATATGAATTATTATTTTCCTCTCTCTCATTCCATCAATCAAAAAATGAAAACAGTGTTCAAGCGTACATATGGCCTACCAACTCAATTAATAGTGTAATTCATTTTATATTTATACTTTACATAAATTAATATAAATATTTATATAATTGTTATATATTATATTTACACCTTGACTAAATTAATTCAAATTATGGGAAAAAAGAACAAATTATAAGATTCGAGACTTCAAAACAAAATCAATATTAGAAAACAAAGTAAATATCACCTTGAAAATTGAATTTAAAGACAAGATATTATTAAATGGATGATAAGATGTTATAAATAACTCATAAATGGTATTATAAGTATATGTAATAGGAATACATTTATAATAAATCTATATTTATTATATATTTAGTTTTAATGTGAAAAAATCAAGTCAACACATGAGGTAAGGGAACTCTTACCTCAATTTCCATTACTAGGTTAAGTTAAAATTTCATTGATTATGCCATTATATGATTATCTGTGAAATAACTATTGATTATATAATTTTTTATTTCCACTTATTTTATGTGTATTTTTAGATAATTCACATAATCGATTTACTTGATAAATGCTCAAGTTGAAGATATTATAATCATAAAAGGATTTGTAGTCTAACTTTTATTTATGTGAGTCTTCTTCGAAATTGAAGACTATTTTGTTTTGTGTGGTGTGTTTGATGCATGTAAAAGTAATTGTTTCACTTCCCTTTGAATGTGTGTTCTGATTATGAATTACTACTTCTAGGTGGTTTCCATTGGATTTATTTATGGAACTGGAAACATACAGTGGTTCATTATATAGAGGGACATGCTTTCCAAAGGAAGGCATTCGTTAAGATTGAACTTACGATACTTAAGAGAATGAATTGGTTAAGAGGACAGGAGGTCAGACTGATCACACCCTTTGGGGGGGGGGGTAATTATTTCATACTCTAATACTCTCTTATATATTTGAGATATTTTCATGAATTACAATTAATTCAACATGTATAGCATAGGTTTTTCTTGGAAATTTCAATTAATTATTAGAATGTGTGAAATTTAGAATCATCAACTTATATTCGAGGTTCTTCATTGATGGAAACATCCATATGTATTTGCGGTTCTCCATCAATGTTATCCTCTCATATACTATTTAAATATTCTTTAACCATTGTTATAATCATATTAGTTTTTAAGAAACTCATTTCGGAACTCTAGAATTTTATCATCATCCAGGGAAACCTTTTAAGGTTATGTGATAAGGTCCTAGCCAAATAGTTTAATTTCATGCAGTAAGTACATATAAGAAAAAGTTTTTTAGTTATGGTTTGGTGTGGTAATTATCCGAATGAATCCCAAGGAACATGGAAACAATATGGGTTTCCATGATAGATTAGACCATGTTGAAAATATGTCCCAGGATGAATAGGGTTGATTTGAAGTTTTTGGTTTGAGCCTTAGGTAGGCTTCTTATATATCCCATTTGGATGGGAATCAAAGCCCACATAGTTCTATGAGTCTCATAAGAGAGTATTGTTCTTTGAGATATATTATTTTGGGATTACTTTTTGAAAAGGATGCCTTGTTGATTTGGGGGTTTAATTTAGGGATTACTCCCCAGAAGGATTCCCATTTACGGATGAAATGAGATGGATCTCAGGGAATAAGAATACTTCCTACGTATCCCAATAATGGTAGGAATATGAGTTCTCATAGTTCAAGAAATCATAGGAGTTGTGGAAAATGTTGTGATCATGAAAAATATGTAAGCCCACATGAGTCATGATCGGTGTGAGAAACAATAGGATATCAAAGATTAAACAATGGAATACACACTTATCCTCCTCCACTGGTGGAAGAGGACACACCTATGATTGCGATGGTGGAAGAGGCCAAAGAGACATGGGAGGAGGGAAAGGGGATGGGCCTTCCCTCTATTCTTTTTTACACTAGACAAGGGTCTAATGTAAGGAACAAATGAAGGATAAGAAAGTATAGAGGAGAAAAACTAAAACCTCATACTTGAAATATTAGGGTATTACACTTGGATGGATGACATAAAATTGGTCTGGGTAGGGGAGGGAGACATCTCATTGGTTCAAAAGGATAATTAGGTGTGAACTGTACCTTCCCTACTAGAGACTTGAGGTTCCAGACTTTAGGGATGAAAAGGGGAGGACATAACCAGAACCCTAATACTCCGAACCGGGAACTCCCTAACACTATTATTGGGAGAAAGGGCCATGTGACTATGGATATACAAACCCACATACACTACATGAATCCTATCCCCATTGAAAAGAAAATGTGGGGAACCTCTGACTACATATATACAAACGCAAATATGAGACACACTGATGCGCCTTTCCCAAATGTTTGACGAGTCTTGAGGATTTGGTGGATGTATTAACATAATCCCTTTCAGACAAGGTATCCAATGAATGAGAAGCCTTTTCAGGAATGGATTTAATGATGTCTTGATGAAAGTCTTAGGTGAATCAAAAGAAGGCGGTTCAAGTAAGTATCTGGCGCACAGGTATGGGAGCACAAGTACTCCTGGGAGAACTGATGTATACTTATGTGATGAAAAACCAAGATTTTAATACTTGGGTGAGACTTGACTCAAGCCTTTAAGAGTATTCATAGGTATTCCCAGAAGTGGGGCACAATAGTTACTTTGAGAGGAATAGGTAGATCCCAAGTGTTTCTGATTCAAGGAGGTTGGGTACATTAGGAGCTCAATTGTTTTGGATTTCAACCACTAAAATGACTTTTGTCTTATGATACTCCTCTAATTCCTCTACTCTAGGTGTTACAGAACTACTTTGAATGTTTTTAAAGAAATGGGTAAAGCACTAGAGAGACCAAAGTAGAAATTGATCTTCAAAAAATTTCTTCTGTAAAAATAAAGTCCCCAAGTGTATATTTATAGCAAAAAATATGACCCTGAGTGAATGTTTATTGGGCACACAAGTGTATTAGGAACCAATTTTTTTTGATAAAGTACCTTCTATGTCGACGCTGTTTTGTCTAGACCGTGGGGATACGTTGAGGAATTAGTCAAAATAATTACTTTAATGAGCTCCAACATGTTGGCGCGAAGGTGTTTTCGTGTAGGTATCTTGGGTGCCTCTTCTGGGACATTATCCAAAATAATGGCTCCATACCTCAAGGGATATTCCCCCACACCCCTTCTTCAGATCACTACTGGGCTGTGATCTCGGCCCTTTAGGCTGGTGCCTTCACTACCATCACTGACCCCCATGAAAAATAATGAGTAGCAATGTAGAATTTTCAAGCCTAGTTAAGGAAATTTTACAGAAAAGAGCATGGAACACATTTTTTAGTGTCTATAGTAATATAAGATAAATAAAATTAAATTTATATGTACTTAAATATCCATTTTATTATCTCTCTATCATGGGGATTACATTTTAAAGTTTACCAAATCAATTAGTGAATTTTGTGTCAATATTCATTCTTTGGGAAACATGTTATGTTATGGATATAATTTATTTTTTGAGGTGTGTATAATACCCATTGAAATATTTTATCATAAATATTATTAATATAATGATATTATAAGTTTCATGTGATGTTATTTTCTCTAAGTTTGGAAATCTGTGTTTCATCAAATCAATGATTTCAAAAAATGTTTTAAAAGTGTTTTAAATAATATTTTACAAATTATTAGGAGAAAATGATTTAAAATATTTTTAAAATATATTTCATTCATTCTTTATTAAATTTTTAAGGATATTTTAAGTGAAAAATATTTTTTAAATATTTTGTAATTTTAAAAGTGTATTTAGGGTGATATGATATTTTCCCCAAGAAATGTTTTTAAAACATCTTTTAAAATAAATTTCTATATATGATGGCTTCTGTTTGTGTTACGATTGAATTAATTGGGATCTGATCTAAGAATACAATTATTATTATTTAAATTAATGTTTCATGTTTGGGGTGGCATGGTGTTTGTGAATTTTTTTTACCTTTTATGGTGATATGTTATAATTAAAGGTTTGTAAAACCCATTTAATTTCATGGTTTTTAATAATATTAATGATTTATATTCATGTGAAAGATATATTTATAGTTTTCATTAGGTTATGGGAGGTCTTATATCTCCTTCCAATGCATTGGGTAATTATTTATATCTAATGAGATAGATAATACTAGAATAGGGAGTGAACTCGGTTCTGTAAGGAACTAAGTCCCTCATGGAAGTTAAGGGAGAGAACGTTGACAACTATAATTGATAGTGAAGTGAACCCTTTACACTATTAAAGTCTTAAAAAAGAAACGTTATTAATAAAGAAAAAATTTCTATGATTATCTGTTTTTAAAAATTCCATGTTTTTTTCAAATGATATTTTTTCATTGCTCATCTTCTCATATGATTTATGTCTTATAAACTACCAGGATTTATTCCATTTATCACGATTATGATTTTTGATATGCATTGTATATTTTGTTGTTGTCACATTTATGTTATTATACCGATTTGATCATGTTATGATTACATAATATTTTATATCTATTATATTTACTCTTACTGAGTATCTTATCTCACCCATTATTATGTAAAATTTCATTGGGTTATGAAGAATTTTTTTAATTATGATACATAAAAGAGGGGTTATACACATGAATAATTTTCGAGACACAAAATATATAATTTTATATGATGATTACTTATTTTTCTATGATATGTAATATTTTTTCCTAATTCTCTAAAACTCTAAATCTCAAATCTCTATGGGTATGTATGTAATCCCATATTTCCTTTTTATGTTGTATGTTTTGATGGAAAAAAATTGGGTCACATTTATAATTTTTTTTATTTAGAATCATATCTGGAATTGAGGATTATGGGTTATTAAAATTAAGGATATTTTATTTTTGATAAATAATGTGATAAAGAAGGAATTAAATAGTGAAATGGTTCTAGGTTGTTGGAATGAAACTCCAATCATTAGTTTTGGGTGGGCCAAAATAATACTCTAGGAACCCTGGTGCACTATAGTTTTTAGTGTATGGATTGACAGTCTTGAATGAAAGAGTATAGAAATGGAATTTAATACCTTATTTGGGGTGTTTAGACTTGAGGTTCATAATCCTCGTTAGATATTTATACAGATGCATCTTGATTGAAGAAATGTGACCTCTATGATGTGAGAAATCGGTACCTAGACCGATGATCCATGGTATGAATAATTATGGAAATGATAAATTAATTCCCCTTGTGAAATAAAATTGTTAAACCCTATGGTGCATGGATTGGGCTCTTGTGATGGTTAGAGTAGATTTGATTGGTTGTATGGAACAGTTGGATTCAATGGATTAAATTGATTATTAAAACATTTTTAATTGAGAAACAGTATTGTTTTCCAAAATTATTTTTTAATTACTCCCTTGGTAATCTGTATATATTATTATTCCAATCGATATTGGTTTTAAACACCATTGTTGGTGGCCTACTAAATAGTACACACACCTTTCTAAAGAAACCATGATAATAAGGTACCCGAAGAGAAGCTATTGTTTCACCTACAAGTTCAGAATAAGAACCTAGATCTTAGTTTCCCATTTATGCATGGGTTATATCAAGGGATGTTAGGAAGATCTTGTAAATGGGACCATGTTTTTCTTTTTCCTAGATTTTATATTTTGGGTTTTTACTATATGCCTTTCAGACATGTACTATAAGAATCCAATTATTCTTATGTGTTTCTATTGGTTTATTATTGGCCAATGAAGCTATTTTTACTATTTACTATTTCTATTGGTTATTCTATATTATATTTTTAGTTACATTGTTGGTATACTTCGATAAGAGGGTATAATCACCCCATTTCATCACCATATACACATGATTCTAGTCATCATAATTTGGCATATGTGGAGTCATGTCTAAGTTCATGTGGTGATCTGTCTTGGGGAACCAGTTATAGTGGAACCTGGTCAAGTATTTTACAAAGTGGTATTAGAGGGGTTGAATTGTGTGACACGATTTAGGGAATTTTTTAAATGAGACTAGGATCTTGTTGGGTCTTAGTAATGAGCTTTTGTCTAGGTGCTTATATCCCCATGTATTAGTTAAATCCCATGTTTCCAGGGGAGGCAATTGATGTTCTATTTTTTATTTTATCATTGATTGATATTTAAACCATGAGATGTGTACTTGTATGCGGTGTTATTGATTTATGATGTTTTATCTCTTGGAATGGTATGGAAAGAGAGGGTGTTTGTGTTAATGCATCATTCTAGGCACATAATATTGATTTTTAATTTGAATGTTTTATATGATTGACTTGGGAATGTCATGATGTTTAACCTTGAACCATTATTTAGGAAATTGAATAATGTTTGGATTTTTGAAATGATTGGTAAATGGAATGTTTTGAAATGTTATTTATCTATTTTTTAAATATTAATGTTATTTATTGTGGAATGTTCCATTTAGGGACACTATTGTGGGTATCCCTAGGGTGGTGATCAGACCCTTTGTATGTGTAGTTAGGGAAGTGAGATTTTCATAGTAATGAGACCTTAGGTTACATGCTATGAGTAATTAATGGGTTGGAATGTGATGTATAGTGGAATTTTTGTTATTGTTCCATTGACTAGGTTGGGACCATGAGGTTGTAAAATGTTGACTTTAATATGGATGTGGTGAACCTTATGGGTTGAGACCTTGTGATATTTGTTTTGACCCTAAAGTGGGGTTTTTAATAAAATTTCTAATTTATGTGGGTGCGTATCATTAATGTGGGACCTAGTGTAAATGGTCACATTGTGTGTTAGAAAAAGTGTCTTATATATGGGGTAGGAGTGGTACCCGTGAACAGTGATCTGTTTCAGGTTATATGAGTATATCTTTGAGCAATATCAATTCGTCTTTTCATGATATGACACAAGTTTGGGAGTTTGTTCCGTTTGATATTTAAGGGTGACCCATGAGAGGGGTTAGATGGGTTGCTAGCGTTTTTGGGTTTGTAAGGCATAGGTGTGAGTCACTGGATTTTTCTATTAACACACATAGAGTTATTCCTAGTGCCGGTTTTTTCTAGTGTTCTATGTGATAAATTCAGTGGTTTTTTGAAATTGAGGGTGACCACGAGGGAGGATTATAGAGGTTCAGGATTGACATATATAGATATTACATCAATTTAGTTGAGTATTCAACAAATTAAAAAGTACATTGTTATAGACTATAATTTTTTTATTATCTTTAGAATCATGTAACAAGTTGTTCAAATTTCGTGTATAATCTTCAACATCCCCTATAAAGATCAACCACTTCAGTTCTCCTACTGAATAGATTTTTTCATAACCTAGTGAAAGGAATCGTAAGAAAGGGGTGAGTATAGATTATCAGTTAGGTAAAAAGTTATATATGAAATCATAACCTTAGAATACAGGTATGAGAACATGATCATATCATTATAAGATCATACCCATCATATTAAATATCATAAAAAGGAATCATGAAATAAAAAATGGCAGTCCATAAGACATGAATTTGAAAAAAAATAAAAGAACATGATTCATGAGATCATAAAATTTGAATAAGTTATATACTTGTGGAATAGAAATCAACTTATAACATTGTGAAAATGTGTAAATAGAATTAGGCTCACTTATTAAGTAAAGTTCATGAAATCAGGCCCACACAAATACTTATGGGA
Source organism: Viscum album (assembly GCA_963277665.1). Lineage (NCBI taxonomy): Eukaryota > Viridiplantae > Streptophyta > Magnoliopsida > Santalales > Viscaceae > Viscum > Viscum album. Next base: position 296,974,317 of record OY728139.1, read on the forward strand.
ATGAAACCAGGTCCACACATAACATTGTGAACATGTAATCAGGTTCACACATAACACTATAAAAATTTAATCAGGTTCACACATAAAATTATGAACATGAAATCAGGTTCATGCATTAAATTATGGATATGGAACCAGGTCCATTCATAACACTGAAAAAATGTAATTAGGTTCACAGATAATATTGTGAACATGTAACTAGGTTGATGCATAATCAAATATACATGAATCTATGACCATGAATAATATTGAAAACATGTAATCTGGTTCACACATAACATTTTTAACATGAAATTAGGTTCACTAATAAACATATGTTCATGAAAGTAGTACCATTCATAACATTTGGAACATGAGATCAGGTTCACTCATAACATTGTGAGCACATAATAAGGTTCACTCTTGACATTGTGAAGATGTAATCAGGTTCATGCATAAAATTTATAATCATGATTCATCCATTATTACCCAGTGCATTGGATGGATATATAGGTCCCACCCATCACCTATTAAAAAATAAATCCATATACCATAAAATAATAAAAAATCTTTTATATCATGACCTATAAAATAGATGGGTTTCATATATCATAACCCTTGAAGTGAAATGGGAATTATGAAAAATTTATCCTAGAAAAACCTATAGAATAGAGATACGATTCCCAATCATTTCATCATACAATAACCCTTGAAAATAATTTATTTCCATAAGGGATTTATCATGGTATACCTTATGGAAGAGAAACGACTTTCATAAGAAACATGTCATCATAAACATAAACCATTTAATGAAATAATATGAATAGTTTCATTGGATCATATCCCCAATAAAGAATAAAATATATAAAATAATTTCATATTATTTGGAACATAGTTTTAAAATATATTTCAAAATCATATCTTGATATAAATATCCTCTCTTCTTTGAAAAATTTCTTTTGAAACATAAAGCAATTTGAAAACGTTTTTCTTTGAAAATAACATTGAAAAAATATAATGTAAGAAATTAAATTATTTTTAAATTATTTTTAAAAAATGGAAAAAAAATTATATTCAATTTTATTTTAAATTATATTAACATATAATTTCAAAAAAATTGAAAACATTCTTATAAAATATGGTTTTTGAATAAAACAGATTTATGAATGAAGAGAAAAATATGGTCATATTTTATAAAAATATTATTAATAATATTATATACTGAAGAGTGTAAAATGGTAATGTTACATGAATATATCATGAATAACTAGAGGAAAATAAAATTAATTGGATTTATTGAAATACGGGTCACAAAATTTCATCAATGGAATCATGATCATAAATAATCTCGATAAACGATGAGATTGTACCAAAAAACTGTTACCACTTTCGTAAATTTAAATTATAATACCTTCAAAAGAATAACATAAAATTAAGATTAAAATATAATGAAAATATGTAAATCCATGATTTAATATTTCAATTGTATGTATATACACCTTATAGTATAATATAGGTGTATAACATTGAATGTATCCTAAAGAAGGTAAATTGTGACAACATTAATTTATCAATTTGGTAACCTTTGAACATTAAAACACATGAAAGACAGATCATAAAATGAATATGTAAATACCCATAAATTTAAGGATAATAATCATATATTATATTCATGGGTACCATATACACCACACAAAAGAAATGAGTTTCGAATAAAGAATAAATCTCATAGAAATAAAAAGTGAGATGATAAAATCCCTTACCTTAATTCTTGACTTTCATCATACATGTAAAAAATATTTTTTTAATAAATATATGTTTTTTTTTAAAATCTTACAAAAAAAATATATTCATATTTCTTATACCATATATGATTTTTTATAACTTTATATTACCCTTTTATAATCAATTCTATGTCAATGTTGTATTCTGGGTTATATCCTCTTTGTTTTTCGTATATGTTTTGACTTTATATTCATGATCATATTACATAGATCATTATTTAATTATTTATTGAATTTATAAAATCATATTAATATAATATATATTCATAATATAAATATTTATAATAATATATAAAATATATAAATATGAAATAGAATACACCGTTAATGGAGACGGTAGGTCGTAGGTACAGATGAATGTGTTTCTGTTCTCTAGTAGTATTAAAAGAAAGAAAAATGGAATACATTTATATAAATTTTATAATTAAATTAGAATTATTATGTCATAAATATCATATAAATTTACTAAAACCATCCTTAATACATTCCATTAAATGTATGAATAAATCACATAGCTTTGTAGGGGTGGTAGTCCACAAATCCCCAAACGAAGTTATCGTATTTACAAAAATAGAAATAATGAAGGTATTCATTATGTAATTGTTAAAAAAATATTAAAAATATCTTAAATATAATATAAATCAAATAAAAATATTATTTCCATCACAATTCCTAGCCATGAGTTGTGGTAAAGCAAAAAAAATGAACAACATCGTTTCTTGAGGCGGTAGTTCACTGTACATGAACGGTAATTTTGTTAACAATTTGATGGATGTGTGTGTATGTGTAGGTAAAAAACATAAAATAAAAATATATCAGTATATTTAGGATATTAATGTTATTATTTAAGAATTAAATACAATTAATTGAATGGGTTGGTAATGAAATAAAACATAAACAGATATTCAAAACTGTTACCTCATTATTTGGTAACTACTTTTTTATTGAACCAAGGTTATCCTGTGTTTTTATTTCTTCCCAATGTGAAAAATCTAGGGAGAGAAGAGGGATTTTAAAAGAATATTTTTTCAGGGTTTTCTGAGAAAATGTTCTATATAACTGCAATGAAATTGTAATGGTTTAATGTATTTTTCATAGTGGATGGGGAATAATATTCTTGTAAATATAAAATGGTCAACAGTATTGGGAGGTATCTAATATGTTACATAGTTAAAAAATGAAAAATAATAGATCAAATCTAGACCGTATTCAATCCATAGTAACTCCAAGAAAAATACAATCATTTCTATCATTTTTTCCTTAGATTTTCTATTTTCTTATATTTTGGTTGTGGTTTTAATTTTTGTAGCTAGTTTTCTATCCGATGTAATAAAAACAATTAGAAATAATTAAAGTGTGAATTTTTATAAAATGTATACCCAGTGAATATAAAATATGTCATATAATTTATAAAATAAAAATTTCCAATTTAATAAAAATAAATTTTAACATAAAGGTATGTAACACACAAAAAACACAACATTAACCATAACTACGCTAATAATGATTTTACTATTTATGGGTCAATATGTTCATTATAAAAGATAATCCAAAACATAAATGGATAATTTTATATATTTATTAATACATAAAAATAAATTTTAATATGATAATAATTTAATTAATTTTAATACATTTAATAATATATCATTTTTGTTTTTAATTGTTATCTAAATATTCCAAGCATTGGCATTTCTTAACTATTTAAGGAAATTATATCATCCATAAAAATTAAATATAAATTATTATGTAAAAAATAACTCTTTTATCTTCCAAAATAATATTTCTAAACAAACCTATGTAGCTTCTTCCATTATCCATAATTTTATAAGTGTTAAATATAAGAAATGATTATTTTTTTCCTTAACTATTTATATTGGTCACATTAATGCAATACTATCCAAATAACATATAAAATAGAGATTAAATGGTCTAGGATCTAAATATGTCTATAAAATTGGTTTTTGACATGTTTATTTTCATTTATACAAATTATATACTATGTTTAGTCATTAAGTATGTTGTATTTACATTAATCACCGTAATTAATATTAAATACCTTCACCAATAATATTGGTAAAAAAAATATTGATCTTATTATAAAAAAAATTCATAATGATTCCAATTAATTATATCAATTTTTCAAAACTAAATTTATATAAGTGGCTAAAAATAATTTTAAATTAATACCGCAGATGTTGTGAGACAATAGGTTTAAAATAGAAAATTCCAAAAGTTTGAAATGCTTCTATATCCAATTTCAGTTTGAAAATAAATCCATTGAAATTAATTATATTTATTTATGTTTAATTGAACTAATTATATTTTAAAAACAAATTAAACTATAACTTAATAATATTAATTAATTATATGAAAATTTAGTTTTTAATTAAAATATAGTATTTTTAACTATTCATCTAAAAATGAATTTTTAAAAAAAATATCCAAAATATTTAACCTAAGATAATATTGAAATTATGAACTCAAAAATGAATTATTTTTTCTAAATAAAAATTATAATGGTTTCAAAAATTATATTTTGAATAAGTTCACTAGTAAATGATGGTAAAATTAGTTTTTAGAAAATACCCCTTTTCATTCATTTAATTGTATTTATTATTATAATATTCTTATGAAGTAAACTGGAAGAGTTAAAAAATATTGATAGAATATGTAATATGTAAATTTTATTAAAAAAATTAATCAAAACTAGGTTGTTTAATTTGTTGAGATAAAATGGTGTTTGTACATTGAAAAATAGTTTTCTTATAAATAGAATTTCATTATTTTCAAATAGTTCTTACATTCATTTACAACAAATTGATAACCATATGATTCATTTAATATACATGCCTAAATATTATTTTCCTAATTTATTAAATCATATTTACAAATTCTATTCCAACATCTAGGTTGTAGCTATAATATTATTTTAATAATATTAGTGGTATATTATATTTCAGTGACACTCAATCTTCCATGTAACACAAGCTATCAAAGGAACTCAGGATTGTGAATAATACACAAAAAAATAGTGTTTCATGTAATTTAAGCTAATATAAGTGTTTCATATAGTGCATTATTGGATTTTTTTCATACAATGAAATAATAACTTGGTGCTTTGATATACCAAAATTCATATTTTGTGATACATGAACTGAAGAATAATGAAAATATTGAATTATTTTGAAAAAAATATTTTCTAAAATCTTAGGGTGTTACGTTCTTACCTCATGAAATGAATTTATCCATTGAAATTAATCTTATTTATCAAAGGATTAATAATTGAAAGTTTAGTATATATAAATGAACATCGTATAAATGAACACTAAAAATCACGTTAAATGGGGAAAGTTGGAAACATAATGGTTTCTAAAAGTTACTCACTAATGGGTTTCCACATAAGAAAATATTGGTTGGGATTGAATATTAGAAATTGAAGACAAACATAAATAATTATGTAGAGTGATAAAATCATTGATCACCAACAAGTAAATGATCAATGAAACATTAAGGGACTCAAAACCATATATCTATGATGATTTATAAGACCATCGACTCAAGAAAAATGATGTAATTAGGATAATTTTTCTCAATATCATTTTTTGAGAGTTTAAGAATTTGTTTATTGTATAATATGATAATGAAATATACTTATGTGATTTTATTCCTTTTTTATATGAACAATATCACCCTATGGTTGTTCCCTTATCGATTTCCTCATCATCTCTTACTCAATGAAATGAAGGTGAAATATTCATTCTAGAAGTATAAATTGATCATGAGGATGAATGATAAGTAATTTCATCAGTCATTAGTTAGCATCATAAAAAAAAGGTTAGTACATATTATCTAATAAGCATAAATTCTCATGTGGTGAGATATTACTTTAATCTCTAAAACCTCATTAGAAGTTTAACTAATACCATTCCATAAATGGTCAACCTTACCACCCTTTAAAATGATGAAAATCTACAACCTCAGTAATAAGGTTACTATGTTTCTCAATATTATATTAACATTGATTCCCCCATATATCATAATGTAGATCTTGGTTGTCACACTCCCTAAATGTGAATGCATTTATCCTGTATTCTCTTAAAACATGGTAATAATTAGAATTACCGAACATCCTAAATGAAAATTTTCATTCTTTATAATTCTAATGAACATTGGATATATTCCAAAAATTCCAAAATCTACATCCATGATAGTGAAAGCCTCTTTTTTAACAATTCATTTATCAGTTATGAGGTTATAAATACTGTCTAGTTTAATTAATCCATGTCATCATCACATTATCTATACTATATATAATTTTCTCATCCTTATGAACACATTAAGGATTACCTTCCATTAATAAATATATCATCTTTCCAATAAATCACTTTTATAATTCTTCAACACCGTTCAACATATCCTTTTAAATATTTAATGAAAAACATTTGATGAAATTTTTTATATATTTCATGATTCATTTAAAATAATCTATGAATTCTAAAACAAATATACTTAAATCATACAAATTTACTCTAAATCGATTACTTTGGATTTAGAATTATAATCATTAACACCCTTTTTCTAGAATATGAAATATGAACCATGTCTTAAGGTTCCTAGACCTCAATCTAATTCATCTTCTTACATTTAATATAAAGAATATTGTAAGAACATCCATACCTTTGAAATTTCCTTCATAGTCTCTTAATTAAAAGTGGTATAACCAATACTCATATTATATTTCTGATTATATTTTTGATATTTCCACTTTTAAATAATATTTCCATAATTCCCATACATTACACATTGGAAACATTGAAGGTTAACAAAGTCACTTACAGTTCCCTCCATTGACAAAATCATGAAGAATTACTTATATGTTTCCAAACCAATGACTCCTACTTATTCAATCTATGACACCATATATTTATCATTGGTTATTCATAGTCATATTCTATTTAAATCCTTAATGATTGTTAAAAATGATTTTCTGAATTCCAAAAGCATATCCCCTAGGAGTGTCAAACTCGGTGTGCATCAATACCTATTTTCATTCACTAGCTCTTGATCTAGTCTTGATCAATATAGTCTTTTCAGGGTAGTTACCCCAATGTACATATGTGATATATACACATCCACATGTATTATTCATATAAGGATGTTTTTCTAGGAATCCTCTCACTTTATTAATTATCAAAATTCTAGGAAAATATCCTAAACATTAACTCATCCTTAAACCTATCTGTAGATAGATCCATAAAAATATCCTTAGAATTATCCATATAGATTTCACTAATGTTTTATCAACCAAGTTCCCAATTTTTTTCTAGACCATTCATTTGATACCAACTATAGAAAACCTTGGTTAACATATAAGGATATTACATCAATTTGCAATAATATTTAGCACATTACAAAAGTACATTTCTGAGGACCGTAAAAGTTTAATGTCTTTCAAAACACGGGGCACAATATTCTAATTTTTTGAGTGATAATTAACATATCTTATAAGGAAATACACCTTTAGTACTCCAACATAATACCGTTCTTTATAACCAGGAGAATGGAAACAAAAGAAAGGTGTGGGCTCAGAAGCTCGGTAAGGGTAAACAAGGGAGATATGTATGTATAACATGATAAAAAGTGTATGAGAACATGATAATATCTTTAGAAGATCATACCCTACATATAAAATATCATAAACATAAATCATGACATAACGATTGGAAGTTCATAAGATATAAATTATAATGAAAAAAGAACATGATTCATGATAGAATAACATTGGAAGATGATATAGACTTTTGGAATACACATCAACTTATAATAGTGTGAACATGGGTAGATAGAAACAGGTTCAGACATTATGTTATGGAAAATAAATTATTGCCTCACATAAACTTATAGAAATGCAACTAGTTCCACATATAATATTGTGAACATGTAATATGGTTCACTCATGACATTGTGAACATGTAATCAGGTTCACCCATAAACTTATGGACATCAAACCGGGTCCATGCATAACATTGTGAACATGTAATTAGGTTCTCCCATAACATTGTGGTCATGTCATTTGGTCCACCATTGACCATATGTACATTAAAAAAGGCATATTCATAACATTGTGAACATATAATCATGTTCATGAATAACATTATGAAAATATAATCAGGTTGAGACGTAAAAATATGTACATGCAATCAGGTCCAGTCACAAAATTGTGAACTTGTAATTAGGTTCATTTATAACATATATACTCTTGATTAATTCATCATTACTCAATTCATTAGAGGGATATATAGGTACCATATATGACATAATAAAATCATAAATCCATGTGCCACAAAATAATAATGCATCTATTACATCATGGTACAAAAAAGAAATGTTCTTCATATACCATAACAAATGAAAAATTGTGTGTTATAAACAATGTATCCTATCATAACCTGCTGAAAAGAGACAGGATTGACAATCATTTCATCATATAATAAACCATGAAAATAATTTTGTTACATATTCATTTTATCATGGTACAAGCCATGGAATAAAATCAAATTTCATAAGAAAGCTGTCATCCTAAACAAAAACCATTCAAACAATGAATAAGAGTGGTTTCATTAAATCATATCCCCAATAAATCATAAAATATATCAAAGGATGTAGTATTATATGGAAAATAATTTTGAATGATCTTTCAGAAAAAATTATTAATGAAAACATCATTCCCAATTTTAAAATTTTTTTGTAAAAAAATAAAATCTTTTGAAACCTTTTTCTTTTAAAATAACATTGTAAACAAAAAAAGACGATTAGAAATCCATATTAACTTTTTAAGCAGAAAAAATTTTTAAATTAATTTTACTTTAACAATGTATTTAAATATCTTTCATAACATTGTAGAAATAATTTTTAGAAAAAACAAATTCGAATGAAATTTTTTTTTCTGCGAAGAGTTAAATAATGTATGATTTTCATAAAAACATTTTCATAATCATCTTATTTACCAAAGAGTTGAAAATGGTGCCTTTACAAGAAGATATCATGTATAAAAAATGGATAATTAAATTAATTGGAATTCTCTAGATATGGTTCATAATATTTCATCAATATAATCACGATCATAAAAATTTTTGATAAACGATGAGATTGTAGCAATAAACTATTACCACTTTGATAACATTGAATCATAAAAACCAAGAAATAATAGCATTAAAATAATTTTAAAATATCATGAAAATAATTATATTAATTATGTAACATGTAAAAGGGTATTATATACTCTTCATAGAAGAATATAAGTGCATAAAATGTCATATATCTCAAATAAGGAAAATTGAGATAGAATTTCTTTATAGATTTGGTAATTTTTGAATCTAAACCCCATGAAAATGAGATAGTAAAATTGTTATTTAAATACCTATAAATTTAAGTATAGTTAAAATAGAATATATTATTGGGAATTATATACACCATAAAAAATAATGAAGTGGTGAATAAGGCATACATATCAAAGAAATAAAATTTATTCGAGAAAATCCATTACATTATGCCTTATCTTCCATCACACACTTTCAAAACTAATGTATAATAAATAAAATTTTATTATAAATCTACCACTGAACCATATTATTATATATAATATCAATTATGTTTTTATTATGACTTTATATTACACATTTATTAACAATTCTATGTTAATGTTATGATTCAGGTAATATATGCTTTGTTTTTCGTATATGTTTTGAATTGTTATTCTTGGTCCACATTAATTGATTTTGGATTAAACCTTTAAATAATGTAAAAATTAAAATTAAAATTTTATCTATTCATTATATAAATATTTATTATTATATTTAAAATATAGAAATATGAAATGGAATACACCATTCATCGATATGGTAGTCTGTATGTATGAATGAACATTATTTCAAGTTATTTGTAATTTAGAATGAAATAAAGATAATTAAATATATATATATATATATATTATAATTTGAGAAGAATTATTATATCATTCATAATATACACATTTACTAAACCCATTTTAATTCATTCCATGCAATGTGTGAAAGGATTGCATCACTTTGAGGAGGTGGTAGTCTACAAAGCCACAAACGAAGTTATCATGTTTACAAAAAAGGAAATAAATAAGGTATGATTATATAATAATTAGAGAGGAATAAATACATATTAAATCTAATGTATATCATATAAAAATATTATTTCCATTATAATTATCGACATTTCAAGGTGGTAAAGGAAAAATGAAGGACATAATTTCATGAGGCGGTAGTTCACCGTACATGAACTGTAATTTTGTTACCCATTTGATTTAAGTGTGTGTAGGTGCATGTAAAAACCATAACCTAAAAATGTGTCACTTTATTTAGTATAATTATTTTATTATTTAAAAATTAAATAACTATAATTTAATTATTGGAGATAGAAATTAATCATAAATGTATTTTGATAATTACTAACTTTTTTTGGGTAACTCATTTTAGTATGAACACATGGATTTAAATTGATTGATTTTGTCACGTCCCGCCTTCTCCAAAAGGAGGGAAGGGTCAGTAGATTGCTAGTCCCTTATTTCTTTTAGTCAAAGGAGTGATATTGACCCCTGAAACCTGCCCTCAATAGGTCTCGAAGTGGCGACTAGCACCAAGGGTATAGATTCACACACTAAATGGATGGCATTACCCTCTTTATTTTAATAGGATCGGGAGATAAGATGGTAAATCCCAACAACCCCAAAAGCAGAAAGTAAAAGTAAATCCAAGAACCATTCCCAATACATGTTACGAAAGTAAAAACCACAAAGTACAAAGTGACTACAAGGGTAAAGTACCAAAGAAAGAAAACAACAACTGCAACTGCCCCAAAGGTCCGAGCTAGTATGGTCCCGTGCGATCCCCGAAGTCCTCCTGGAAACCTGAAAGCAGTTTTATATACATAGGGTGAGCATACAAGTATACTTAGTTGGGAAAACCAAAGACTCTCGTGCACAAGTGGGGGAACGTAATAAAGTCTTGTGAGAAAAGGAGTAAACGAAACACCTAACAAGGTAAGCTATCCACCCAAGCCTCACCAAGGAACACTCCCCAATTAAAGCAAGTCAAGTAATATATATAATAAGAGCACATAGATGTTTGGGTACCCCACTCCACTTTCCAACTGGTTATTGAAGACATCCTACGCATTGAACCAATCCTGCCATTCTCACCGCAATCCCACTGCCACACCCTGCCTGCACACACCTGGGCCACAACCTCACGCAGTCCCACTGCCAAACCCCACCCGTATACACCTAGGTCACAACTGTCACACGTAACCACGCCTACAACCACCTAGGCCAGAACAACCACTACCACGCCCGAAGACACCTGGGCTAGAAGATCCACTGCCACGCTCGAAGACACCTGAGCTTCATCCCGAAGATACTTGGGAAACCACCTGCCCGCACGCACCTGGGCCATAACCACCACACTACCCCGCCCGAAGGTTATTGGGCTAATAATGGACCTCAGGCCATCACAGCCTGCCCGAAGATACTTGGGCTATCTGGGAAATGGAGCAGAAAAGGAGCTAATAACCAGCCACTAATAATAGTGTTGGAAAAAACACCCTCCCCCATGAAATGGGGGGTTTCGGCACTAAGTGCCCAACTTGTGTTAGGTGTGAATAAGAAACACAAAACTACAAGTATATATATATAGGTAACAAGCACTCTCCCAAGTTTAGGGTTTTCATCCAGACTAAGGAACACAAACAACACTCAAGTCTGAGTCACAATTCTCACCAACAAAATCATTTGTCCCATTCGTTGTCATTTTCAGTAGTTATGTTTAATTATGTTACGCACCTACATGGGAAACTAGTAAGCATAGGCACAACTCCAGGAAAGAAAATAGTCAAGAATTAACGGTAACCTCCAGACCTGGTTCTCTCGTAAAACCACAAAAACCAAAGAAATCCACAAGATACAGCCCCATGTCCAACATCCAGGTGCCAAAAGGGTTTCTCAACAACAGAGGATCCCACCCCAATTCGTGATATAAACAATGTAACCACCCGGTCTTAAAATTCACAACCAATGAATCCATAACAATAGGAGATCCCATCCCCACCCACATCACCCCACAATCGGCCTGTGAAAGGATATAACCAAACCACTACCACCAACATAAAGCATGGCCATGCCAATATTTTTAGATTTATAAGATTTTACACACTTCATGATATTCAAATTCGTTGTACTTTAACCGGGGTTATCACAGAAATGATTGATCCTGATGCTTCAAATTTATTTAGCCGAATATATGTAATTAACCAAATTCTTTTACACAGTAAGGGTTATCCACCACAACAAAATCCATTTAAATGTCACTAGAAACAAGGGTTCGTTAGTGCACAGAGAAATACCACCAACAACCATGATTTTCAGAAGGCGTAGGCCGCACAATTCAGGAATCATAAATCATAGAAGATCATAAATCAAATCATCATCGATCACACCCCTCCCCCTTCATTATTTAGAATCGGTTTACTATCTTCATTAAGGTTCCTTCCAACCAATTCTATAGAATCAAAAGCACTCCAACCCCACAAGATGAACAGAATGGAGAGTCGAAGGTAAAACCCTACCTGTTGATCAACGATCGACGCTAAGGCCGGGCGCAGAACTTCACAGATAGTGATGCGGCTCATCTGAATGAAAAGGGGTTTGTCTGGATGAAGGGTACTACTACCACAGGGTGATCGAGAAAAGAAGAAACCCACAGTGAACTCTTTAGTTTAAAAGGGCGGGGGACGGTTGAGATAACATCATGCAACCGCATAAGGAGTGGGGGTTGTGGGTTGACCACGTGGTCACATCATTAACGGTCCCTGCGGTTTAAACTAACGCACACCTCACAAACATTAAATTTAATTATATTCCATTTATGGGCATTACTGGGCTTTAAAACAAGCTTAGGGGGGTCGAAATAGGGTTTAAAACCCATTTGCACAAAAAGGAATGCTACTGGAAAGAAAAACCCTGTGGGGTAGGCGAGAGCCACCTATAGCTGATAGCTACCGGTGGCTGATAGGCACCGGTAGCCACGCTACCGGTAGGCTGCAGCGACCGGTAGACCGAGCTACCAGTAAGTTGTAGCCACCGGTAGACCGAGATACTGGTAGACAGAGCTACCGGTAGCTGCAGCTACCGGTAGACCAAGCTACTGGTAGGCAGAGATACCGGTAGGCTGCGACTACCAGTAGACCGAGCTACCAGTAGGCCTGCTACTGATAGGCTAAAGCTACAGGAAGGCCTAGTGTTAGGCCAAACTTCACCGAGATTCCCAGACCAGAAACCCAACTTGAGATTTTCACAAAGTAATGGACCCAAAAAACCCGGTCCATTTTATCAGATACCTCTTAAACGATTCTCGTCCTTGAGAATCAAAACAACCCATAAGGAAAGAGAGATTCCGAACAACCACCTCGAAAGATACCTCTCAGTAGTGAACCTCATTGTTAACTAAGAACACCTTTCTGTCAAGAACCAAACAACATACCATGTCAAACTGCCCAACCTTGTGAGTTGGGGAGTCTCCTTCCCAATGTCAAGATATTATCCGCTTTGGGTGGCACTGACTCGCCTACACGGGTTTAATCACATCCACCTTAATGCGTCTTGATTAGGGGTCGGGTCCTACCCTCCCCATAGCCAAGACTTTTCACACACATTCAGAGGAATGAAAACCAGTATTTCATTGCCAACAAGGTAAAACGTTCTACCACGGTAGCTATAAACCGAACAGTACAAAACTCAAAACAACTCTGGGTAATGGGCATGCATCTATGCTTCCCACTCCCACGTTCTCTCCTCAATCCCACCATGTCTACATAACACATGAACCAATGGGGTGGTTTTCCCATAGACCACATTCTCCTCATGATCCTCAATCATCACTGGTCTTTCCACAAAAGTCACATCAAACTTGATGTCTAGCTCTCCCCAATCAAGGACGTGTGAATCGTTGTGCAGGTAACGACGAAGCTGGGACACATGGAATACATCATGTATCCTCAGTAGCGATGGTGGTAACGCTAGCTGATAATCCACTTCACCTACCCACTACAACACTTTGAAGGGTCCGATGAACCTTAGAGATAGTTTACTCCCTATGTCGAACCTCTGTTGTCCACGCCGAGGGGAGACCTTCAAGAACATGTGGTATCTAACCTCAAACTCCAAGGGCCTCCTCCTGGTATCAGCATACGACTTCTGTCGGCCCTGGGCCGCCTTCATCCTTTACTATATGAGTTGAACCTTCTCTGTCGTGCTCTGCACCACCTCTGGGCCAAGGATGCCTGCCTCTTCTACTTCGGTCCAACATAAAGGTGAACGGCATGGCCTCTTGTACAAGGCTTTAAATGGGGACATACCAATGGTAGAGTGATAGCTATTATTGTAGGAAAACTCTACTAGAGGCAAATATCACACCCACGATCCTCTTGTGTCTAGAACACATGCCCGCAACATATCCTCCAAGGTCTGGATGGTGCGCTCTGTCTGTCTATCTGTCTGGGGATGGAAAGCAGTTCTAAGACACAGCTGGGTGCCAAAAGCATGCTGAAATCCTCTCCAGACTCACGAGGTAAACCGTGCATCCCTATCCGAGACTATAGACCTCGTAACTCCATCCAACCGCACCACCTCATCCACGTATTTCGTCCCAAAGCATCCACTGCACTCGACTCCTTGATCTCCTGAAAGTGAGATGATTTCATTAACCGGTCCACTACCACCCAGATAACGTCGTATCCCCCTTGGACCTTGGGTAGTCCTGTGACGAAATCCATCGAGATGTCGTCCCACTTCCACTCGAGGACATCTAGAGACTGCATTAGGCCGCCTGGAACTCAGTGTTCAGCCTTCACTTGCTGACACACTAAGCACTTGGCCACAAACTCTGCCACTGCTCACTTCACTCTGGGCCACCAAAACTATCTCTTCAGTCCATGGTACATCTTGGACACTCCAGGGTGTACTGCTAGGGGTGAGTTGTGAAACTCACTGATAATCGTGCCGCACATCGCCTCTGGAACAAAAAGCCTTCCCTAGAAAAGCATCCGGTCTTGGCCATCCTCCGTCCATCCTTCCGGAGCATTTCCTTGGTCAACTCAGTCGCACATCACTTCGCACTCTGGGTCTCCCCACTCGGATTCCTACACTTGCTGAAACAGCGATAACTATACTGCCATCTGATATAAGAAACCTCTACCTCTATCCATCCTCGCATCCACGTGCAAGGAAGCCAACTCCCCCATTGACTTCTAGGTGTCTGCCGACTCTTGGGCCGCATCCTTCCGTGATCTCCTGCTCAAGGCATCAGCCACTACCTTCCCCTTTCTTGAAGTTTAGGAGATCTCAATGTCGTAATCCTGGAGGAACTCCATCCACCTTCGCTTCCGCAAGTATAGGTCCCGCTGGGAGAAGATATACCTCAATCTTTTGTGATCTGTGAAGACCACAAATCATTCTATGATGAGGTAATGCCGCCATAACATTATCACAAAAACGACCGCTGCATGCTCCAGGTCGTGGGTGGAATAATTACGCTCATGAGGGCATTTCTTCCTAGACCTGTAAGAGATCGCCCCTTGTCGCTGCATCAACACACATCCCCAGCCCTGTCCTGAAGCATCACAGAACACTTCATATGCCGCCCCTTCTTTTGGTAGCCTCAGAACTGGGGCACTAACCAACCTCTCATTCAGATAGATGAAGGCTGCCTCGCACTGCTCACTCCACACGAAAACCTGATCCTTC
The DNA here is from genome assembly GCA_963277665.1 of Viscum album. Classification (NCBI taxonomy): domain Eukaryota; kingdom Viridiplantae; phylum Streptophyta; class Magnoliopsida; order Santalales; family Viscaceae; genus Viscum; species Viscum album. The sequence goes on from OY728139.1 coordinate 296,989,908, forward strand.
CTGGTCAAGGCTGTCAAAGGGGCTGCAACCTGGGAGAAGTTGTGTATGAACCTCCGATAGTAACCCGCAATCCAGAGGAAACTATGGAACTCTGCCATATTCATGGGTGATTCCCAATAAACAACTGCCTCAACCTTTTATGGGTCCACTGCTACCTCCTGCTCGGACACCACGTGCCCAAGGAAGTGCACTTCTTGTGTCCAGAGTTTTCATTTTGACAACTTCCCATAGAGATGATGCTGTTGGAGGACCTCCAAAACCGTCCTCAGGTGCCCTACATGGTCCTCCTCTGATCTCGAATAGATCTGGATTTCATTGATTAACACAACCACGAACCGATCCATGTACTCTCGAAAGATGGAGTTCATAATCCCCATGAACATAGCTGGGGCGCTCGTTACACCGAAAGGCATGACTATGAACTCAAAGTGCCCATATCTGCACCTGAAGGCCGTCTTCGGGATGCCTCCCCCCATCACTCTCAACTGGTGGTACCCAGATCGCAGGTCGATCTTCAAGAACCATCCTGCCCCTTTCAGTTGGTCAAAAAGATCGTCTATCCTTGGAAGAGGGTAGTGATTCTTGATCGTTACATGATTCAGCCTCTTGTAGTCTATGCACAACCTGATACCACCATCTGCCTTCTTTGCGAACAAGACTGGAACACCCCACTATGACGCACTTGGTCGAACATAACCCATCTTCATCAGACCGTCAATCTGAATCCGCATCTCCTGTAGCTCTGAAAGTGCCATCTGGTAAGGAGCCATCGAAATTGGATGAGTTTCGGGATGCAGGACTATCCCGAACTCGATATCATGTAGTGGGGGTATAGTCATCACTTCCTTAGGAAATATGTCCATAAACTCACGGATGATCTTTGGAACCTCCTCCATTTCAGCATCTACTGACTCTACTGACAGCTCATCTAACAAGGAGAGGAGGTGTTCCTCTCGCCTGTTGCCCTTCTGATTGCTCCGCTCGTCGGTGGAGGTAACACAACGACCAACCATGTCTGAGAACACAACCCTTCCTCAAAAGTAGTTGATGATGGCACACATAGAGAATAGTCAGTCGATGCCTAGGATGACATCGTATGGATGTATCTTTAGCAGAAGAAGATCCCTAACCGACTGATGTGGCCCTATCATCAGTCTTCATCCTCGACAAACAAATAACAAGTCGGTCTGACCTCCGTCTGGTGTGCTCAACACAAGGGGCACTGGAAGTCTCTTGGCATCTATACCCAAGGCATGGGCTACACTGGGTGTAACAAAGGAGTGAAAAGATCCAGTATCTAACAAGGCATAAGCAAGGGTACTGAACAAACTGATCGTACCTCGAAAAACCTCCGGCCCTGCTGGAACTGCTGCCTCCGCAACGTGTAACTATCCACACCCAACCCTTCTTCCCCTCGGCTGTCGGCCACCTCCCCGACCATGCCCCGGTCGAGGACCCTAAGGAGCGCCTTGAGGTCGGCCTACTCCTCCTATGTCTTCCCTCGGAGGAGCGGGAGCTCGCAGTCCATGCTGTTGCTGCTGGAAAGGCCTGGCTAGAAGCTGCTGCTGGGGCGGGTGCTGGGGCTGTCTGCCACCGCCGTACTATACCCGGTCCAGGCCCTAACTTCAGAGATGTCCATGGCTCCCACAGACGAAGCACTGCGGTCCCGAGCCCAAAGGAAAATGCCGAGGACCAGGGGACCAGAATTGCAACTGTTGCGGCCTGCTCCCTGCTGGTCGGAACCTGGAGGGTACTGACGCTGGGGGCCTGGTGCTGATGGCCTTCCCCTTCAATGGTCCCATCTGGATCCCCTCTCGTGACACACCTCCCAGAGTGTGCATCCTCTCCACCACTTTGGCCTTCTTCTTTACCTCCATGTACGTCGGCAGGATAAAGGGGGTAACAACATACTTGAGAGAGGGTCGGAGCACCTCCTCTAAACGTCTTGCCCGAGACTCCTCATCGGGAAAGAGGTCTGGAGAAAAACGTAGGAGGTCCATGAACTTGATTCCTAGCTCCCCCACTGACATACTCCCCTGCTGTAGGGAGAGTAGCTCTTGTCTCTTTTCCGCCTTCATCGCCGAAGAGAGGAATTCCGCCCGGAACTCCCTCTCGAAATCAGCTCATGCCACCTCAGCCTCTCTCCTCTCTCCTAGGTAAAGTTTCCACCACTGATGCGCCGCTCCCCACATATGGATGACGGCCAGAAGAACCCAGTACTCGGTCAAAGCCCAGAACAAGCCGAAGGCTATCACTAGCTCTTCTAGCCTGCCCTCTGTCTTCATATCAGAGGTGCTGCCCTCATACTTCTTGAGGGTCTGTCGCTGGAAGGACCGAAGTGTCTTCTTCCACTAGTCGTCATCCTCCTCTCGATCAGCTCTCTACCGATCGGCCAAGGTAGTCTCTGGGGCCTCGATCGCCTGCACCAATCATGGTCGCCTTCCAAGTGCCATAGCTGCAAGGTAATCAAGGAATGCCTAAGCCCAAGTAGTGTAGAATATTGTTCTTAAAACTTCTTAAACTTTTTATTTATTCATAATTCCCAAGACACCCCTGAAACATGAGAACACAAGTCATTATGATGCATGTACCTTTCCTAGGGTCTTTACCCTGCAATCATCATGGACTCACTTGGTCGTTTGGTAGGTCCAGAGTCCTTGCATCGGATCATGGGGGGCCCTAAAATCCTGTGTCCTAGCCGGTCTTCCCTGTCCGAATTCATGCACCAAGGTCACCCAACACAGTTTCCCTACCATCCCATGCAATCCTCACTGTGCCTAACACCGGACTCCACCCTATCTCTCAACCATCACCTCTGATACCATTCTTTCACGACCCGCCTTCAACAAAAGGAGGGAAGGGTCAGCAGATTGCCAGGCCCTTCCTTAATTAAGTTGAAGGAGAGATAATGACCCCCGAAACCCGCCCTCAATAGGTCTTGGAGTGGCGACTAGCACCAAGGGTATAGATTCACACACTAAATGGAAGGCATTAGCCTCTTTCTTTTAATAGGATCGAGAGATAAGATGGTAAATCCCAAAAAACTAAAAGCAGAATGTAAAAGTAAATCCAAGATCCATTCCCAATGCATGTTACAAAAGTAAAAACCACAAGGTACAATGTGACTACAAGGGTAAAGTACAAAAGAAAGAAAACAACAACTACAACTGCCCCAAAGGTCTGAGCTAGTATGGTCCCACGCGATCCCCGAAGTCCTCGTGGAAACCTGAAAGCGGTTTTATATACATATGCTGAGCATACAAGTATACTCAGTAGGGAAAACCAACGAATCTCGTGCACAACTTGGGGAACGTACTAAAGTACCGTGAGAAAAGGAGTAAACCAAACACCTAACAAGGTAAGATATCCACCGAAGCCTCACCAAGTCACACTCCCCAAATAACGCAAGTCAAGTAACATATTCAATAAGAGCACATAGATGTTTGGGTACCCCGCGCCACTTTTCCACTGGTTATTGAAGACATCCTACACATCAAACCAATCCCGCCATTCTCACTGTAGTCTGACTGCCACACCCCGCCCGCACACACCTGGGCCACAACCTCACACAGTCCCACTGCCAAATCCCGCCCGCACACACCTGGGCTACAACTATCACACATAACCATGCCTGCAAACACCTAGGCCAGAACAACCACCGCCACACCCGAAGACACCTGGTCTAGAAGATCCACTGCCACGCTCGAAGACACTTGGGCCTCATCCCGACGATACTTGGGAAACTACCTTCCCGCACACACTTGGGCCATAACCACCACACTACCTCGACCGAAGGTTCTTGGGCTAATAGTGGACCTCAGGCCATCACAGCATTCCCAAAGATACTTGGGCTATCTGAGAAAGGGAGTAGAAAAGGAGCTAATAACCAGCCACTAATAATAGTGTTTGGAAAAACACCATCCCCCCTAAAATGGTGGTGTTCGGCACTAAGTGCTCAACTTGGGTGGGGTGTGAATAAGAAACACAAAACTACACGTATATATATAGGTAACAAGAACTCTCCCAAGTTTAGGTTTTTCAGACAGCCTAAGGAACAGAAACAGCACTCAAGTCCAAGTCACAACTCTCGCCAACAAAACCATTTGTCCCATTCGTTTTCATGTTCAATAGTGATGTTTAATTATGTTTTGCACCTACTTGGGAAACTAGTAAGCAGAGGCACAAGTCCAGGAAAGAAAACAGTCAAGAATTAACTACAATATCCACACCTGGTTCTCTCATAAAACCACAATAACCAAAGAAAACCCCAAGATACAACCCCATTTCCATCATCCAGAATCCAAAAGGGTTTCTCAACAACAGAGGATCCCACCCCAATTCGTGATATAAACAATGTAACCACCCGATCTTAAAATTCACAACCACTGCATCCATTACAAGAGGGGATCCCATCCCCACCCACATCACCCCGAAATCGGCCTGTGAAAGGATATAACCAAACCACTACCACCAACACAAAGCAGGGCCATGCCGGTATTTTGAAATTTATAAGATTTAACACACTCCATGATTTTCAAATTTGCTGTAATTTAACAGGGGTTATCACAGAAAGGATTGATCCTGGTGCATCCAATTTATTTAGCCGAATATATGTAATTAACAAAATTCCTTTACACAGTAAGGTTTATCCACCATAATACAATCCATTTAAACGTCACTAGAAGAAAGGGTTCGTTAGAGCACAGAGAAAGACCACCAACGAACATGATTTTTAGAAGGCGTAAGCTACAAAATTCAGGAATCATAAATCATGGAAGATCATAAATCAAAGCATCATCGATCATACCCCTCCCCCTTCATTCTTTAGAATCAGTTTATTATCTTCATTAAGGTTCCGTCCAACCAATTCTACAGAATCAAAAGAACGCCCACCCTGCAAGATGTACAGAATGGAGAGTCGAAGGTAAAACCCTACCTATTGATCAAAGATCAACGCTAAGGCCGGGTACGGAACTTCACGGATAGCGATGCAGCTCGTCTAAACAAAAAGCGGGTTGTCTGGATGAAGGTTACTACTAGCACAGGGTGATAGAGAAAAGAAGAAACCCACGGCGAACCCTTTAGTTTAAAAGGGCGGGGATGGTTGAGATAACAATGTACAACCACATAAGGAGAGGGGGTTGTGGGTTGACCACGCGGTCACGTCATTAATGGTCCCCACAGTTTAAACCGACGCACACCTCAGAAACATTTAATTTAATTAGACGCCATGTATGGTCATTACTGGGCTTTAAAACAAGCTTGGGGGGGGGTTGAAATAGGGTTTAAAACCCAATTGCGCAAAAAGGAATGCTACTAGAAAGAAAAACCCTATGGGGGTAGGTGAGAGCCACCAGCAGCTGAGCTACTGGTTGGCTGCAGTGACCGGTAGACCGAGATACCGGTGAGCTGCAGCTACCGGTAGACCGAGCTACCAGTAGACATAGCTACCCATAGGTGCAGCTACCGGTAGACCGAGCTACTGGTAGACAGAGCTACTGGTAGGTTTTGGGTACCAGTAGACCGAGCTAACGACATGCCTGCTACTGGTAGGATAAAGCTACCGGTAGGCCTAGTGTTAGGCAAAAACTTCACCAAGATTCCCAGACCAAAAACCCAACTTGAGATTTTCACAAAGTAATAGACCAAAAAAAACCGTCCCATTACAGATTTCATCCAAAAGTGAGGAATATATGGTGATATGAGGGATTATTGGCGATTATTTAGTTATTGTTTAGATGGGACAATGGTCTTGAGAGGTGTGAATAAATTGGAGGTGTGAATGTCATTTTATAGTGGATGGGGAGTGGTATTCTTCTAATTATAAAAAGGTATACTATATTAAGAGGTATTCCTTACCTCACGTGATTATAAAAATAAAATAATGGATTAAATGGGATTTTTTTTTCAATTTACACTCACCCCACACAAAAATAAAATCATTTTTATGATTTGTTCCTTATTTATTATGTTTCATAATTTTTATTAATTTTGGGTTTTCAATTAGGTATCTTGTTCTCTGACCTAAGTAATTCATGAATTAATACTAAATTTAAGTGAGAATTATTATAAATTTTATACAAATTTATTTTAAAATATTAAATATTATTTATAAAATAAAAATACCATATGTGTTGGAAATTAATTTTAACAGAAACAGATGAGACAGAAAAAACACTACTTTAACCCAAACTATGCTAAAAAGGATTTTTGTATTTACGGGTCAATATTTTTATTATAAAAGATAAATTGGAACATAAATGAAATGAATTTTATATTTATTAATATATATATATATAACTTGAAATAATATAATATTTTAATTAATTTTAAATCATTTAATACAATATCATTTGTTTTATTCAATTTTTATCTGAATATTCTTTTCGTTTGCATTTCTTAAGAATTTAATATATTTTTATAATCTTTAAAAATTAAATATAAATTTTTATTATTACAATAACAATTTTACATTCCCAAATAGTATTTCTAAAGAATCCTGTTTTGCTTCTTACATACCCCAAATCATTATATGTTTTAAAGTAAAGGAAGGATCTTTTTTTGTCATTTTCTATACATGACTTATTATATAGGTCAGTTTCATGGAATAGTATCCCAATAACTCCTAAAAATAGATCCTATGGTGGTGAGGGGGAAAATATTCCCATTAAATGGGTCTTAAACTTGTTTTGGGTCATATATACACCTTATATTGTATGTTTAATTATTAAGTATGTGTGTTTGTTCCTTAATCACCAAAAATAATTTTAATTACTTTAATTAATATTTTTTGTCAAAAATATTAGTTGATATTATTATACCATAAATTTCATACTAATTCAAAATAATTATACCAGTATTTTCAAAATTTAATTCACATTAGTGGATAAAATTAATTTAAATTTAATATTGTTGGCATTGCGGGATTTTGGGGTTTTAAGGAGAAAAGATCAAAAGATTGAAATGTTTCTATATTCCATTTCAATTTTAAATTGAATACATTTTACAAAATTTTATTAAATGATATATAATTGATGTAATGGCTTAGACCTCTTCGATCCATTATTTGCTAAAATGTCGTGTTTTTGGTGTTCTCAGAGGTCAATGTGACTTATTCCCAACACATTGCCAAATTCCGTGTTCATGAACAGTGTTTCCAGATCAGTGAGTTTCCAACAACAACCTCAATTTCCTTTACCAAATGTTGAGTTCATGAACAGTGTTACTAGACTAGTGAGGTTCTAACAACACCCTCTATTTCTGATGACATATTTTGAGTTCATGAATAGTGTTTCCAGATCAGTGAGGTTCCTAGAGCAACCTCTTTGTCCTTTACAAAATTTCGAGTTCATGAATAGTGTTTCTAGACTAGTGAGGTTCTAACAACAGTCTCAAATTCCTTTTCCAAATTTTTAGTTCATGAATAGTGTTTCCATACCAGTGAGGTCCCAAAAGAAACCTCTATTTCATTTTCCAAATTTTGAGTTCATGAACATTGTTTCCAGACCAGTGAGGTTCTAACAGCAGCCTTTATTTTCTTTGCCAAATTTTATGTTCATAAATAGTATTTCCAGACCAGTGAGGTTCCAACAACAACCTATTTTCCCTTTTCCAAATTTTGAGTTCATGAATAGTGTTTCTAGACAAGTGAGGTTCCAATAGCAGCCTCTATTTCCTTTTCCAAATTTTGAGTTCATGAACAGTGCTTCATGTTCAGTGAGGTTCCAACAGAAACCTCTATTTCCTTTGGCAAATTTCAAGTCCAAAAATATTGTTTCTAGACCAGTGAGGTTCTAATAGCAGCCTCAATTTCCTTTTCCAAATTTCTATTTTGGTGTATAGTGTTTCCAAACTACTGAGGTTCTCATAGTAGCCTTTCTTTTCCTTTCCCAAATTTCTAGTTTTGTGTACATTGTTTCTAGCTTCATAAAGTTTTGTCCCTTTATCGCTTCCTTTGACGTAAAATGGATTTATAGCCTCGTTTTATGGATTATAAGGCCAATTCATAGGAAATAACTCATATATTAATTTTTATGTGGATCAAGATGCTTTTACTTGGTCAAACCACATGTTTTAATGCGATCCACTTTAAAAGGAAAATCCAGTGTATCTTAAACCGTTGATTTGTTAAATCTTTTAAAAGGATGAGATATCTTCCTCCCGTGTTCTTCCTCCTTGTTCTCTAGTGTGAGATGCTAAAACCTTTCATTCCTTCCCATAGGAGTGGTGTGATCAAACTTTCCTCTTTGGATTGGTTCCACTCTATTTTTTATGCAGCCATGTAGTATCAATCAATATTCGATATAAGGTATGATCTATTGTCATTCTTTTGAGTTCATATCCTTCTATTTCTCCTTTCCCTTTTACGAAATGATATCTCCATTTTTCTAGCGAACTTTTATTGGGTGTTGACTGATGTGGTGGTGTATTAGTATCCTCAGGTGGATATAGTTGTCACGAGGGAGGAGATCATAATCTGTTGTGTGGATTGATCTCATATAAAGAACATCAAGAACCGTTTGAGGTAGGGGATTTGTTTCATCTCTATAATTTTATGTGAAAATGTAGATTTAGCATGTTTTATCCCAATGGATCATAATGTAATTGACATGTTAAATATTTTAACTAGATAAATAAATTGATACTGACCATATGTTATTGCCTCCTTTTTTCCCCGATAGTGTGATATCTATGCCTTCTCTGTTTAGATTTTCATTATTGATGGAAATTAGTAAGAAGCATAAACCTAGAATTAATTGACAATTATTTCGATAAATATTAGGAGGAAAAAATGAATCTAGTTGTCATTGTTGTTATTTGATGCTAATCAAATTGATATAGCACAATTTTTTAATTATTTGTGATGGATTACTATTTTGGTTTCCCATCACTAGAACCTACTGTAGAGGCCCAAATCCGGACATACATGGACCTTACATTACATATTTAGAATACATAATACATAATGAAAACAGACACACAGGGACAGTAATAGTTTAGTGTCTTTTGAAACTCGGAAAAAATAATCTTCTAATCGTGGTGAAAGATCATCAACATCTCCCATAAAGATCTTCCCCTTTTCTTTTCTTACCTAAAAACTTTCTTTATATCTTGGGGAAAAGAAAACATATAAAGGGTGAGCTCAAATGCTTAATAAGGGTAATCATAGAGAACATAAAACAATCCATAAACATTTGAATGTAAAAACAAGAGCATAAAATCTAAACATCAAAATCTTGAGCGATGACATAATACATTGCAGTACGTAAGGAATAATTCATAAAAGAACATTTATCATGATAAAATAGCATGGGAATAAAACTTTTAATTGTGGAAAAACATTAAGCACATGATATAATTTCCATAGTAGCCAAGGCATTGCTACCAAGACCATCTTAGTGGAAACAGTCCATTACTGAACCGGGTTTACTTTCCGTTCCAGCCCTGTATTACTGAACCAAATTTACTTGCTGTTTCAGCCATGTCTATCTCATGAGATAAAAATCATTACACAATGAATTGGATGGAGATATAGGTCCCACCCATCTCATAATGAAATCATTCTTACATGTGCCACCAAATAAACTTAAAACATTCATCATAACCCAAAGAATGAAATGGGTTTCATAAACATCATCCCATCATCACATAATCCATATAAAACAAATGGAAATTTCATCATAAGAAAAGTAAAACCATGTAAATCATATAGACATTATATGTGAAACAAAAACATATGAAATAATGTCATCTTATATGGAAAATGGTTTTGATAAAACACTTGAAATGAATTCTTGAGGAAAATATCTATTCTTCTTCAAAATCATTTTCTTTTTACAAAATTCCATGACATTTTAAAAGAAAAGTATTTTGCTGAAAATAGTCATAAAATCATATAGAGTATGCTTCATGAAAATGAGGTGTTATAAAACTGTAAAAATTCTTTCACACTGTATAAGTTAAAAATAACATTCGTCTAATACTTTTGTCGGAAAAGTCAAAAAGTACCTCGTATGGTAAACAAAAGAAAGAGTCCTTCCATACGATGTGGTAAAAATAAAAAGATGGGTAAGAATAACTTTAAACATACATGGAAGAAAATTGAACATTTTTTGAAAACATTTTGAGAACATATGGACATGGATAATAAACATAACCCCAGTAAATACTTACGAATAAACAATCTCGGACAGGAATGGGATTCGAAAAGTTATCCCTTACAAAGATCTTTTTGTAATTAAAATAGATCACTTATGTATATTCACTATAACTTCACATAATGAAATTATAAATACATGATAATATATAAAAATTCATTTCTCACATAATCAAAGAACGACATAAACAAGAAAGAGAAGATCAACCCAATGAACGGAAATTGGGTTAAGATGTTCCCTTACCTCGTGTCCGACTTGACTCAATCGTTCATTAATATCCTGAATAATAAACCAAAGTTAATTTCTACTTTCTTAAGAACCTTTTTCAAATTTATTATTCCTTTTATATCACTTATTACCAATGTTATAAACATTATGTTACCATTTAAGTTAATAATGTTCGTTTTGTCGATATTTGGTACTTGAGTCAAAAATGGAATTCTTATAATTACATGTTGTTCATGTGGTCAAAGGTTCCTTATATCCAGAATGATATTCATGATTTATATATAATATATATCATATATATCCATCATATACATGTATTTATAATATTTCATAACATATAGAGGTTTGAAGTGAAATGCACCGTTCATGGAGACGGTAAGCCGTACGTACACATGAACACTACTTTAATTTATATTTATTATTTTAATGGAATTAAAACATAATGATAACTAGGTATATTATAGATCCATCATAATATCATAAATAATATCTTTAACTAAATCCATTATACATCCCACATAAGGCAAAAACGAATCACATCACTTTGAGGGGGCGGTAGTCCGCACTTCCTCAAATGAGATTATCATATTTACCAACTATGGAAACCATAAAGATTTATATAATTGGGATGTAAAGAAGAATAATTAAATCATAAACATATTATATATCATATATAAATACAATTCCATCATAATGGCCACCATTAGATGCGGTAGGAGAAAATTGAACAATCATCATTTCGTGAGGCGTTAGTTCGCCATCCATAGAAACATTATGTTCTTCATCAATTAGATGGAGGTGTGTAAGTGTAGTTCTAATACTTATAATAACAACATAATAGTTGTTTGAGGATAATGTTGTTGTTACAAAATAACGGATTAAAAAGAGTTTAGGGGTTTGAGAAGTAGAATAAATGAAAACAACTTAAGAAAAACTATTACCTTTAATTTGTGTAACTTCCTTTGGTTTGAACCAAAAGGACTTCTTGAATTCCTTATTCCTAAGGTAAGGCTTTTAGGGGGAGTTGAGGGATATAGGGAGATTAATTGGGTAGAGTTTGGATGAGCCAAATGGCTTGGGAGGTGTGAGAAATGGGATAGAAATGGTCTCCTTTTATAAGGGGGGGGGTGGGGCTCTTTTGGAAAGTGTGAAAATATTATTTTATTATAAACTTATATAAGGTTTAAAAAGGTACAAAAATAATTATTGTCAAATATAAGATGCCTCATGGTCGAAATATAATCATAAAATCAGAATTGGACATGTTTTGGATAATATTTTAATCATTATAATCTTATTTAATTAAATCATTTATTAATGAGGTAAATACTGCATCATTATTGTGTCATAAATAATTGAATTTATTTGATGTCTAAAAATTGTAAAAAAAATACCTATATGTATGAAATCTTTTTATCTTTCCAATGAATATTTATAGTCAAAAAGAGAATTTATATATCCCCATATAATAATTAGGTACTAAAAGATTTTTGTTAATGCCAATTTTCTCTTTACATTAAATTAATTAATCTAATGTGCCATTGTCTTTCATAAGTGGCTCTATGGGGTCCAAAAATAGACCCAAGGATGACCATGGTTGGCCATTACTCATCCAATAAGGTTTGGACAAGTGTTAAGGTAATTTTTAATTATTATTATATTATTTCATCCTTGAATTACCCTATTTACTTTTAACCGTGGTAAATAAAAGTAAAAAGTTACTATTCACAAAAAATTATTTTTATCTAATTGAACCATATTTTACTCCTTGATATTAACCATGTCTCTCGGATTTTTGAAATTCAACTCACAGAAGAGGTAAAATTAAGTTATATGAACAATTGCAAAAGCTCTTATGAGGTGGGTAAAAGGTGGTGAAAAGTTCAATACAATTTTTTTATAAATCTAAAATTATTATAAAATGAATCCTATGAATTTCATTGAACTTATATAATTATTATGTATATAGTTTGACCTAAAATAAATTTCAATAAAATAAATAATTATTTAAATAAAAAGTCGGTTTTAACCAAAAACTCAGTGTTTTCACTATTCATCAAAAATTGAAGTTTTTTAGAAAATACCAAAAATTCAGCCAAAGCTTTATTTGATATTCCAAATTAAAAAATGATGTCTATTTTTCCAAATTCAAAACATAAAAGTGGCATCGATTAATTTTAAACTTAATTCATGTTATCAAAACAAATAGTTTGTTTTGAAGAAACAATAACTTTCCAAAGATTGATACTTGTTTATGTCCAATTTCAAAGTGAAATTAATTCTAATGACCAACTTTGGATTTAATGATAAAAATATATTCTAATTACACTTTAAAACCAATTAAAAAGATAATCTAACCATATAAATTATTGTGATGAAAAAAGTTGTTTTTAATTAAAATATAGCGTGTTTTTACTATTCATCAAAATATGAAAGTTATCAGAATAATATGAAAAATTTATCCAAATTAAATTTTTATATCTTGATTCCAAGGAAGAATTTTAATTTGTCAAATTGAACTTAAAAACATGTCAAAACTAGATTTCAAGTGGGTGTGCCATCAAAAGGCAGCAAAACTGCATTTTTTGAATAATACTTATTTTACCCGAAAAATTTATTTTATTCTCATACCATGTTCTAGAAAATATGTAAGATGAATAATAATGTTATAAAATTAAAAATTTAGTTAATAATATTCATTACAGCTAGTCCATAATAATATTATAAAAATATATCGTTGTTTAGTGAAACCATGTATTGCGTACTACACACACTATCGAGGAAGGTCGCGATTGCGTGTAATGCAATCCAAGTCAGGGTTGAATGTTGTACAAGACTACTTTGTTGTTTCGTATAATAGAATCCAACCATATTTCATTTATACATTGAATATATATATATATATACACTCAATGTTGTGTAGAATGACTACTATCAAACGAACTTGAAATTATGTGTAACACAATCCAAGAATAGTGTTGCGTATACTGCAAGCTAATACAGTGTTGCGTATAGCACAAGTTAATCTTGGTGTGGCATAAAATACATGACATCAAATAAATTAAAATGAATACTTATCATACAATCTCATGGTGTTACATTCTACCCCCCTTAAAATGAATTTCGTCCTCGAAATTTGTTAGGGTTATAAATGGTTTAATACTTGAAAGTTTCTTTAATAGAAACCCACATCGTAAAAAGGGAATACCAAAACATATCTTTAAAAAATAATGTATGTAATGTAACGGTTACCCAAATTAAATAATTACTGGGTTTCCACATAGGAGAACATAGGTGAAAATATGGATATGGAAGAAAAATATAACCATCATGTTCTGATGGAGAGTGGTATAGAACAAGGCTATGAAAAAGCCAACAATCACAAAGCCATAGATTTGTGATGATCTAAGGTACCATCTGATTCATTAGATATAAGAGTACTAGGACAACATTTTTGGCGTTCAATATAATTTCCCAAATGTTGAAGAATTCTTGAATTGAAAGAAATTCTTACTTGATTTTGGTACAATCTCATTGTTGTTCATGTATTGAACAATTTCAACTTCATCTCTTAAAGAAAAGAAGTTGAATTTGTTTTTCCATGAAGTGTTAGCGGATTATGTGATAGAATGATATGTCATTCCATCTGTCTCAAACATAATTTTAGCAGAAGTTATATACATAAGTCCATCTATGGTGATATTATTCGTATATGGTTCCAGAAATGGACTTATACTTCATCTATCATACTGCTTAATACAATAAAACCAGTTTCTACTAACCAGGGACTTCCTATATGCCAGTGGTAGGCGATAAAGGCCTATTACACACCGGTTGTGGGTTTGATTCCCGCAACCTTGTCTGACGCGATGGGTTTTCGTCTGTCTTGCAGGTCGTCCTTTTTCTAAAATTACATCATTATGACATTCCATCGATAATATCGAAAACAGTTCTATCCTTAAACAATACTAACTTATGTCCAACATAATCCATTTCAAATCTTTAGGCCTATCCAAAATACTTTTTCCAATCTTATAGTATAAAGAAAACAATTACTAGAAATGTAATCTACTGAGCATGTGAAAACCATCATTTATCCCTGATATATCTTGTTGATCACATTCCAATCATGTGAATACCTTAATCATGTATTCTCTTGAAAAATTAATACCCATTGAAACTTAGTGAAAACATAAATGCTGTCAAAAGTAAACTCTTTCCACATACCAAAATCCCAAAATTTATATATACCCAAACCATGATATCACTTTGTCCTTATTTTAGTCATGAGCTCATGATTACTATCATATTATTTTCTCCTATCCCTTCATTATGTGCATTTCATCTACATTCCAAAAATATTTCAATCACTTTTTCATGGTTACCAATACCATATAATTATTGAAAACCAATACATAGATATTCCAAAATTCCACAATACCATAAATGAGATTCCATGATACTATTTTGAAATCTCAATACATAAACACTTAATCATTACATAGTATCATTTTCATACTCAACATCACAAATAGTGATCGCATGAGACTTCCCTTTATCCTTTGACATAAGAGGTTGCTCACATTGATCATCATTAAACCGTGGATTAAGGCATTTATTAGCATAATGCCCCATTTCCTTGCACTTGAAGCATTGAAGGGTTGGTGGAGAGTTCTCTGTAGTCTTTTCTCTATTCACATCATTAGCAACCTTTTTCCCATTACTTTGACAATCAGCTGCTCGATGGCATTCTTTTCCACACTTAAAAAATTTTCTAGTCCCTTTAAGACAATATCCACCATGATTCTTTCCACACTTTTAGCATAAGGAAAAATTCATCTTCTTTTCACCATTATTCTGAGATTTCTCCTTGAACTCCATCTTTCATTTCTTGTCAAAACCATGAGATGGATATGTAACACCGACTTCCATTTCTACCTTGATAGCACAACGTACAATTTCTTCATAGCTACTGAAGTCTCTTATAGCTAATTCCTTTCGAAGACTTGGTTTTAAGCCACTGAAGAATCGATCAACTTTACTTTCAGGTTGGATGATAAAGCTAAATGCATACCTTGAAAGCCTTGTAAAATTCTATTCGTATATACCAACAGGTTCATCATCCTTTTTCTTAATCTCATGGAACTCCTTTTTTATCTTTGTTCGATGAATACGAGGGAAGTACTTATTGTAAAATAAGTCCTTGAACTCATCCCATTCCATAGAGTCAATTTCACCATGGGGCCTTGTATTCTTAATTAAAGTCCACCATTGATCTGCTTTGCCTTCTAATCGGTAAATAGCCAGAATGACTTTTTCATGCTCTGAACAATGAAGTATGGAAAATATCTTTTTAATGGTATTAATCCATTGTTCAGCAACAAGTGGATTATAAGACCCACTAAAAGAAGGGGGACTTTGACTTATGAAGGACTCAATAGAATATTGTTCCCTTCTATTCTCATTCGGAAGTCTAGAATGATTCATAGCATGTGTAATTATAGCTATAAGATTTTTCACTCCATCTCCCATAACATTGGTTTGTTCAGAAGGACAGTCATTGCATTGTGCATTGCATTGATCAACACGGTTCCTTCGGGTGCCAGGCATCGTCTAAAACCCAAAAATAATAGTGTGAGAGGAAAAAATCATGATAGGAAAAACAACATAATAAAGGGGGAGAAACTTTAATATCTAACATATTAGGTTTAATTCTAATATCTTTACCATAATTCTAGGACTATAACCTAAACTTATCCTTATCCTTAGGGACATCCCTAGACATACCTTAGAATTATCTCTAGGGATCTCATTAAAGTTTTTGCATCCTAGTTTCCAATGGTTGACTAAAACTTCCCTCTGATACCAACTGTAGAGGCATGAAGCCTGAAGTACATGGACATTACATTAATTTTGCGAAATACATAATAAATAAGGAAAATAGACACACAAGGACCGTAATATTTTAGTGTCTTTGGAGACTCAGAAAAATAATCTTCTAATCGTGGTGAAAGATCATCAACATCTCCCATAAAGATCTTCCCCTTTTGTTTTCTTACCTAAAACCTTTATTTATATCCTAGGGAAAAGAAAAAATATAAAGGGTGAGCTCAAATGCTCATTAAGGGTAAACATAGAGAACATAAAACAATCTATAAACATTTGAATGTAAAAACAAGAGCATAAAATCTAAACATCAAAATCTTGAGCGATGACATAAAACATTGCAGTATATAAGGCATAAATCATAAAAGAACATTAATCATGATAAAATAGCATGGTAATAAAACTTGTAATTTTCAGAAAATATTAAGCACATGATATGATTACCATAGTAGCCAAGGCATTGCTTCCAAGACCATCTTAGTGGACAAAGTCCCTTACTGAACCGGGTTTACTTGCCGTTCCAGCCATGTATTACTAAACCGGACTTACTTTCTGTTTCAGCCATGTCTATCTCATGAGGTAAAAATCTTTACCCAATTCATTGGAGGGAGATATAGGTCCCACATATCTCATAATGAAATCATTCTTACTTGTTCCACCAAATAATCTAAAAACATTCATCATAACCCAAAGAATAAAATGGGTTTCAAAAACATCATCCCATCATCACATAATCCATATAAAACAAATGGATATTTCATCATAAGAAAAGTGAAACCATGTAAATCATATATAAATTATACTTGAAACATACACATATGAAATAATCTCATCTCTGATGGAAAATGGTTTTAATAAAACACTTGAAATGAATTCTTGAGTAAAATATCCTTTCTTCTTCAAAATCATTTTCTTTTCAGAAAATTCCATGCAATTTTAAAAGAAAATTATTTTGCTGAAAATATTCATAAAATCATATAGAGTAAACTTCATGAAAATGAGGCGTTATAAAACCGATATAATCTGTTCATGTCGTATAAGTTAAAAATAAATTTCCTCGTACTTTTTTCAGAAAAGTAAAAAAGTACCTCGTATTGTAAACAAAAGAAAGATTTCTTCCATACGATGTGGTAAAAGTAAAAAATAAGGGTAAAATGACTTTAAACATACATGTAAGAAAAGTCAAAATTTTTTGAAAACATTTTGAGAACATATGGACATGGATAATATACATAACCCCAGTAAATACTTACGAATAAACAATCTCGGACAAGAATGAGATTGGAAAAGTTATCCCTTACAAAGATCTTTTTGTGAATAATATAGATCCCTTATGTGTATTCACTATAAGGTCACATAAAGAAAGTATAAATACATGATAATATATAAAAATTCATTTCTCACATAATCAAAGAACGACATAAACAAGAAAGAGAAGATCAACCCAGAGAACGGAAATTGGTTTAAGATATTCCCTTACCTCGTGTCCGACTTGACTCGATCGTTCTTTAATCTGATGAATAATAAACCAAAGTTAATTTATACTTTCTTAACAAAATTTTTCAAATTTATTCTTCCTTTTATATCACTTATTACCAAGTTATAAACATTATGTAACCATTTAAGTTAATAATGTTCGTTTTGTCGATATTTGGTACTTGAGTCAAAAATGGACTTCTTATAATTATGTGTTGTTCATGTGGTCAAAGTTTCATTATATCCATAATGATATTCTTGATTTATATATCATATATATCATATATATTCATCATATACATGTATTTATAATATTACATAACATATGGAGGTAAGAAATGAAATGCACCATTAATGGAGACGGTAAGTCGTACATACACATGAACGCTAATTTCATTTATATTAATTATTTTAATGGAATTAAAACATAATGATAAATTGGTATATTATAATTCCACCATAATATCATATATAATATCATTAACTATATCTTTTATACATCCCACATAAGGCATTAATGAATCACATCACTTTGAGGGGGCGATAGTCCGCACTTCCTCAAATGAGATTCACGTATTTACCAACTATAGAAACCATAAAGGCTTGATATAATTGCGAATTTAAGATGAATAAGGAAATAATAAACATAACATATATCATATATAAATACAGTTCCATCATAATGGCAACCATGAGAGGTGGTAGGAGAAAATTGAACAATCATCGTTTCGTGAGGCGTTAGTTTTCCATCCACAGAAACATTATGTTCTTCATCCATTAGATGGAGGTGTGTGTAAGTTTAGTTCTAATAGTTTTCATAAAAATATCCTAGTATTTTGAGGATACTGGTGTTGTTACAAAATTAAGGATTAAAAAGAGTTTAGGGGTTGGAGAAGTAAAATAAATGAAAACAACTTAAGAGAAACTATTACCTTTAATTTGGGTAACTTCCTTTGGTTTGAACCAAAAAGACTTCTTGGAGTGCCTTATTCCTAAGGTAAGTCTTCTAGGGGGAGTAGAGGAATGTAGGGAGATTAATTGGGCAGAGGTTGGACGAGCCAAATGGCTTGAGAGGTGTGAAGAATTGGATTGAAATGGTCTATTTTTATAATGGGGAGGAGGGGCTCTTTCGAAAAGTGTGTAAATATTATTTTATTATAAACTTATATTCAGTTTCAAAAAGTCCGAAAATCAGTATGGTCGAATATAAGATGACTCATGGTCGAAATATAATCATCCAATCAGAATGGTACATGTTTTGGATAATATTTTAATTATTATAATCTTATTTATTTATATTATTTATTAATGAGGTAAATACTACATCATTATTGTGTCATAAATAACATAATTTATTTAATTTCTAAAAACTATAAAGAAAATACCAACATGTAGGAAATAGATTTATCTTTTCAATAAATATTTATATTTGAAAAGATAATTTATATATCCACTTATAAAAATTAATTACTAACAGATTTTTGTTAATGCCAATTTTGCCTTTACATTAAATTAATTAATCTAATGTGTCATTGTCTTTCATAAGTGGCTCCATGGGGTCCCAAAATCGACCCAAAGATGCCCATGGTCGGAAATTACTCATCTAATAAGGTTTGGACAAGTGTTAAGGTAATTTTAAATTATTATAATATTCTTTTAACCTTGAATTACCCTATTTACTTTTAACTATGGTAAATAAAAGTAAAAAGTTACTATTAACCAAAAATTATTGTTATCTAATTGAACCAAATTTTACTCATTGATATTAACCGTGTCTCTCGGATTTTCGAGATTCAACTCACAGAAGCGGTAAAATTAAGTTATATGAACAATTGAAAAAGCTCCTATGAGGTGGGTAAAAGATGGTGAAAAGTTCAATACAATTTTGTTTATAAATCTAAAATTATTAAAAAATGACTCCAATGAATTTCATTGAACTTATATAAGTATTAGGTATATATTTTGACCTAAAATAAATTTAAATCATATAAATTATTATTTAAATAAAAAAGTCAGTTTTAACCAAAAACACAGGGTTTTCACTATTCATCAAAAATTGAAGTTTTTCAGAAAAATACCAAAAATTCAGCCTAAACTATATTTGATATTCTGAATTCAAAAATGAAGTCTAATTTTCCAAATTCAAATCATAGAAGTGGAATTAATTAATTTTAAAATTAATTCCCGTTATCAAAACAAATAGCGTGTTTTTAAGAAACAATAACAAACCAAATATTGATACTTATTTATGTCCAATTTCAAAGTGAAATTAATTCCAATGACCAACATTGGATTTGATGGAAAAAATATATTCTAATTACACTTTAAAACCAATTAAAAATATAATCTAACCATATAAATTATTGTGATGAAAAAAGTAGTTTTTAATTAAAATATACCATGTTTTTACTATTCATCAAAATATGAAAGTTATCAGAATAATATGAAAAATTTATCCAAATTAAATTAGTATATCCTGATTTCGAGGAAGAATTTTATTTTGTCAAATTGAACTTATAAAAATGTGAAAACCTAGATTTAAAGTGGGTGTTCCATCAAAAGGCGGCAAAACTGCATTTTTTTAAAAATATTTATTTTACCCAAAAATTTTATTTTATTCTCATACCATGTTCTATAAAATATGTAAGATGAATAATAATGTTATAAAATTAAAAATGTAGTTAATACTATTCATAACAGTTAGTCCATAATAATATTATAATAATATATCATTGTTTAGTTAAACCCGGTATTGCGTACTACACACGCTATCGAGGAAGGCCGCGATTGCGTGTAATGAAAGCAAAGTCAGGGTCGTGTGATGTGCAAGAGTCCTTTATTGTTTCGTATAATAGAATCCAACCATATTTCATTTATACATTGAATATATATATATATATACACACACAATGTTTCGTAGAATGACTACTATCAAACGAACTTGAAATTATGTGTAACACAATCCAAGAATAGTGTTGCGTATACTGCAAGCTAATACAGTGTTGAGTATAGAACAAGATAATCATGGTGTAGCATAAAACACAAGAAATCAAATAAATTAAAAAGAATACTTATCATAAAATCTCAGGATGTTACACCTACGAATAACAAATTGGTTAAAGTCAAGATGGATTAAAGAATTGGTTGTTTGATAAAAGATAGTTTTTTGTAGGGTTTTGAGTTACCCTATTTATTGTTTAAGGGCCAAGAGCCAAGTTGATAGGATGATTTTTTCTTGCTGCATGTGTTGTGATATGAGCCTGGAAGGCTATTGGGATATGTGGGGGCAGGGACGCCTATTGGCTATTGTCATAGTTGATGCTTAGAGTGGAGGGATGCATCAGTTAATGCATGTGGGTGTCATGGAGGAAACCAGAGATGATAGAACGGGTCAGATGTGAATGTTTGGATGCATACATTTTCATGTTGGTTGTTTATATTTATTACTTTCTCTACTTCTCAATGTAGTTGGTTTTCTTACCCTCATTCCAAAAGTTCTGAAGATTTATAGGGTATGCCACGTACTTTCTTTGTTTAGCTTCCTGAGGGAGTACGGGTCTACGCTCTTGCTATAGGTGGAAAATTCTCGACAGGTATTTCAACTACTCACCATGTCGAGCCCCTTTTGTTTAGTAGCATAGAATGTTTTTCTATAATGCCTTGGAATATGGGAGAGTGATAATGTTGTTAATAAATGATTGAATATATGATGTTAACCCATGGTGTTGTAGCTTGCTGGGACGCAATGCTGAGGTAGCAATTTAATGGAACAATGGATTTTTCATGTGATGCTAAAGAAATATAATGTGGAATTAGTTAATAATTTATTAATGTTTAAAGAATTATTGAACGTAAAGTGAAACTGATAAAAAAGGAATGAAGGAATGTAATCAATCTCTTTAAATGGTTGTGTGCTTATAGGAAACCCAGTCTTAGAAGTGGAAGCCAGGAGTCCGAGAGACGTTAGCTGCTATTGAGTATAAGACTTGGTTATTCCCATAGTTTGGTTATGAGATAGATTATATTCTGTATTTTTTTATTCTATATTCTACTCCACCCCTTGGGTTAGTGAAACTAACACCCCGGGGATTCTGAGCCTTGGGGGGTGTTTTCCCCAACATTCTAGTGGGAGGATGGATGGCTGACTACCCCATTTGGACCATTCTCTTCTCTTGGTAGTTACTTTTCCTGGTTTCCACATCAGTTATTTTTTCCCATATGTGTGTGAAGAGGGCTGTAATGTTTTGTGTTTATTCAAACACATATATTCTGGATATAGTTTCTTATGGACTACTAGATGTGAAACATGTATAGGCTGTGATGTCTTGAAGATCCTTACTTGGTTTGTGGGATGTAATAAATTGAGGCCTAATGCCCAATGTTTGATACACATTATGGGAGAAATGGTGGCTCCCATAAACTACCAAGTTACTTTTCTTGTGTGAATGTTGTGGTTTTATTGCATGAGGTGTATGTTGTGGTGCTTCACCTAGGTGCCTGTGGGCAATCCATTTAAAGAGAGATGGATTAGGACGTGTGATGTTGGGGTAAAGCGGAAAACCAGTGGGGAATTAGTAGTAGGGAACCCTTGATATTATTTATTATATTATATACTCTTGTATGCAATACTTTATGAGAGTAGCCATGGTGAGGCTAGGACCATAGTATACCTGTTTAGGTGACGAGTTAGTTTCACTTGTTGTTAAATATGCTTTAGCATTATTTCTTTACTTTTTCATGAGAGGCTCCAGGGAGATTCCAACTGAGTATACTATTATAATCACACTATGTATATATAAACTGTTTTTCAGGTCACCTGGAGAAGGTTCTAGATCAGGCTGGTTTCTTCTATATTTGGATTGTAGGAGCTGTTTGGGCTTCGTGCTTTCTAATTTTTTTACTTTCCTTTAGTAATTGTTGTTTTCCCCTTTCTTTTTTAGTAGTTTTTCATTTCGTTGTAAATTAACCGGGGTTATCACAGAAAGGATTGATCCTGATGCTTCAAATTTATTTAGCCGAATATATGTAATTAACCAAATTCTTTTACATAGTAAGGGTTATCCACCCCAAAAAAATCCATTTAAACGTCACCAGAAGCAAGGGTTCGTTAGTGCATATAGAAATACCACCAACGACCATGATTTTCAGAAGGCGTAGGCCGCACAATTTAGGAATCATAAATCATAGAAGATCATAAATCAAAGCATCATCGATCACACCCCTCCCCCTTCATTCTTTAGAATCGGTTTACTATCTTCATTAAGGTTCCGTCCAACCAATTCTACAGAATCAAAAGCACTCCCACCCTGCAAGATGCACAGAATGGAGAGTCGAAGGTAAAACCTACCTGTTGATCAACGATCGACGCTAAGTCCGGGCGCAGAACTTCACAGATAGTGATGTGGCTCATCTGAATGAAAAGGGGTTTTTCTGGATGAAGGGTACTACTACCACAGGGTGATCGAGAAAAGAAGAAACCCACAGTGAACCCTTTAGTTTAAAAGGGCAGGGGACGGTTGAGATAACAACGTGCAACCACATAAGGAGTGGGGGTCGTGGGTTGACCACGTGGTCACATCATTAATGGTCCCCACAGTTTAAACTAACGCACACCTCAAAAACATTTAATTTAATTATATTCCATTTATGGGCATTACTGGGCTTTAAAACAAGCTTAGTGGGGTCGAAATAGGGTTTAAAACCCAATTGCGCAAAAAGGAATGCTACTGGAAAGAAAAACCCTGTGGGGGTAGGCGAGAGCCACCTATAGCTGATAGCTACCAGTGGCTGATAGGCACTGGTAGCCACGCTACCGGTAGGCTGTAGCGACCGGTAGACCGGGCTACAGGTAAGCTGCAGCCACAGGTAGACCGAGATACTAGTAGACAGAGCTACCGGTAGCTGCAGCTACCGGTAGACCGAGCTACTGGTAGGCAAAGATACTGGTAGGCTGCGGCTACCAGTAGACCGAGCTACCAGTAGGCCTGCTACCGATAGGCTAAAGCTACAGGCATGCCCAGTGTTAGACCAAACTTCACCAAGATTCCTAGACCAGAAACCCAACTTGATATTTTCACAAAGTAATGGACCCAAAAAACCCGGTCCATTTTATCAGATACCCCTTAAACGATTCTCGTCCTTGAGAATCAACACAACCCATAAGGAAAGAGAGAGTCCGAACAACCACCTCGAAAGATACCTCTCAGTAGTGAACCTCATTGTTAACTAAGAACACATTTCTGTCAAGAACCAAACAACATACCATGTCAAACTGCCCAACCTTGTGAGTTGGGGAGTCTCCTTCCCAATGTTAAGATACTATCCGCTTTGGGTGGCACTGACTCACCCGCACAGGTTTAATCACATCCACCTTAATGCGTCTTGATTAGGGGTCAAGTCCTCCCCTCCCCATAGCCAGGACTTTTCAAACACATTCAGAGGAATGAAAATCAGTATTTCATTGCCAACAAGGTAAAACGTTCTACCACGACAACTATAAACCAAATAGTACAAAACTCAAAACAACTCTGGGTAATGGGCATGCATCTGTGCTTCCCACTCCCACGTTCTCTCTTCAATCACACCATGTCTCCATAACACATGAACCAATTGGGTGGTTTTCCCATAGACCACATTCTCTTCATGATCCTCAATCATCACTGGTCTTTCCACAAAAGTCACATCATACTTGATGTCTAGCTCTCCCCAATCAAGGACGTGTGAATCATTGTGCAGGTAACGACGTAGCTGGGACACATGGAATACATCATGTATCCTCAGTAGCGATGGTGGTAACGCTATCTGATAATCCACTTCACCTACCCACTGAAACACTTTGAAGGGTCCGATGAACCTCGGAGATAGTTTACTCCCTATGTCGAACCTCCGTTGTCCACGCCGAGGGGAGACCTTCAAGAACACGTGGTATCCAACCTCAAACTCCAAGGGCCTCCTCCTGGTATCAGCATACGACTTCTGTCGGTCTGGGGCCGCCTTCATCCTTTCCTATATGAGTTGAACCTTCTCTATCGTGCTCTGCACCACCTCTGGGCTAAGGATGCCTGCCTCTCCAACTTCGGTCCAACATACAGGTGAACGGCATGGCCTCTTGTACAAGGCTTCAAATGGGGACATACCAATGGTAGAGTGATAGCTATTATTGTAGGAAAACTCTACTAGAGGCAAGTATCACACCCACGATCCTCTTGTGTCCAAAACACATGCCCGCAACATATCATCCATGGTCTGGATGGTGCGCTCTGTCTGTCCATCTGTCTGGGGATGGAAAGTAGTTCTATGACGCAGCTGGGTGCCAAAAGCATGCTGCAATCCTCTCCAGACTCGCGAGGTAAACCGTGCATCCCTATCCGAGACTATAGACCTCGTAACTCCATCCAACCGCACCGCCTCATCCACGTATTTCATGCCAAAGCATCCACTACACTCGACTCCTTGATCGCCAGAAAGTGAGCTGATTTCATTAACCGGTCCACTACCACCCAGATAACGTCGTATCCCCCTTGGACCTTGGGTAGTCCTGTGATGAAATCGATCGAGATGTCATCCCACTTCCACTCGGGGACATCTAGATACTGCATTAGGCTGCCTGGAACTCCGTGTTCAACCTTCACTTGCTGACACACTAATCACTTGGCCACAAACTCTGCCACTGCTCACTTCACTCTGGCCCACCAAAAATGTCTCTTCAGTCCATGGTACATCTTGGACACTCCAGGGTGTACTCCTAGGGGTGAGTTGTCGAACTCACTGAGAACCATGCCGCGCATCGCCTCTGGAACAAAAAGCCTTCCCTGGAAAAGCATCCGGTCTTGGCCATCCTCCGTCCATCCTTCCGGAGCATTTCCCTGGTCAACTCAGTCGCACATCACTTCGCACTCTGGGTCTCCCCACATGGATTCCTACACTTGCTGAAACAGAGATAACTATACTGCCATCTGATATAAGAAACCTCTACCGATATCCATCCTCACATCCAGGTGTAAGGAAGGCAACTCCCCCATTGCCTTCTAGGTGTCTGCCGACTCTCGGGCCGCATCCTTCCGTGATCTCCTGCTCAAGGCATCATCCACTACCTTCCCCTTTCCAGAAGTGTAGGAGATCTCGATGTCGTAATCCTGGAGGAACTCCATCCACCTTCGCTGCCGCAAGTATAGGTCCCGCTGGGAGAAGATATACCTCAAGATTTTGTGATCTGTGAAGACCATAAATCATTATCTGATGAGGTAATTCCACCATAACATTATCACAAAAATGACCGCTGCATGCTTCAGGCCGTGGGTGGAATAATTACGCTCATGAGGGCGTTGCTTCCTAGACCTATAAGAGATCACCCCTTGTCGCTGCATCAACACACATCCCCGACCCTATCCTGAGGCATCACAAAACACTTCATACGCCGCCCCTTCTTTTGGTAGCCTCAGAACTGGGGCACTAACCAACCTCTCATTCAGATAGCTGAAGGCTGCCTCGCACTGCTCACTCCACATGAAAACTTTATCCCTCTTGGTCAAGCCTGTCAAAGGGGCTGCAACCTGGGAGAAGTTGTGTAAAAACCTCCGATAGTAACCCGCAAGCCAGAGGAAACTATGGACCCCTGCCATATTCTTGGGTGATGCCCAAGAAACAACCGCCTCAACCTTTTATGGGTCCACTGCTACCTCTTGCTCGGACACCACGTGCCCGAGGAAGTGCAATTCTTGTGTCCAGAGTTTTTATTTTGACAACTTCCCATAGAGCTGATGCTGTTGGAGGACCTACAAAACCGTCCTCAGGTGCCCTGCATGGTCCTCCTCTGATCTCGAATAGATCTGGATGTCATTGATTAACACAACCACGAACTGATCAAAGTACTCCCGAAAGATGGAGTTCATAAGCCCCATGAACACAGCTGGGGCATTCGTTACACTGAAAGGCATGACAATGAACTCAAAGTGCCCATATCTGCACCTGAAGGCCGTCTTCGGGATGTCTCCCCCCATCACTCTCAGCTGGTGGTACCCAGATCACAGGTCGATCTTCAAGAACCATCCTGCCCCTTTAAGTTTGTCGAAAAGATCGTCTATCCTTGGAAGGGGGTAGTGATTCTTGATCGTTACATGATTCAACCTCCTGTAGTCTATGCACAACCCGATACCACCATCTGCCTTCTTTGCGAACAAGACTGGAACACCCCACTGTGACGCACTTGGTCGAACATAACCCCTCTTCATCAGATCGTCAAACTGAATCCGCAACTCCCGTAGCTCTGAAAGTGCCATCTGGTAAGGAGCCATCGAAATTGGACGAGTGTCGGGATGCAGGTCTATCCCGAACTCGATATCATGTAGTGGGGGTATAGTCATCACTTCCTCAGGAAATATGTCCATAAACTCACGGACGATCCTTGGAACCTCCACCATTTTAGCATCTACTGACTCTACTGACAGCTCAGCTAACAAGGAGAGGAGGTGTTCCTCTCGCCTGCTGCCCTTCTGACTGCTCCGCTCGCCAGTGGAGGTAACACGCCGACCACCCATGTCTGAGAACACAACCCTTCCTCGGAAGTAGTCGATGATGGAACACATAGAGAATAGCCAGTCGATGCCTAGGATGACATCGTATGGATGTATCTTTAGCAGAAGAAGATCTCTAACCGACTGATGTGGCCCTATCATCAGTCTTAATCCTCGAAAAACAAATAACAAGTCGGTCTGACCTCCGTCTGGTGTGCTTAGCACAAGGGGCACTGGAAGTCTCTCGGCATCTATACCCAAGGCACGGGCTACACTGGGTGAAACAAAGGAGTGTAAAGCTCTAGTATCTAACAAGGAATATGCAAGGGTACTGAACAAATTGATCGTACCTCGAACAACCTCCGGCCCTGCTGGATCTGCTGCCTCCGCAGCATGTAACTATCCACGCCCAAATCTTCTTCCCCTCGGCTGTCGGCCACCTCCCCGACCATGCCCCGGTCGAGGACACTGAGGAGCGCCCTGAGGTTGGCCTACCCCTCCTATGTCTTCCCTCGGAGGAGCGGGATCTCGCAGTCCATGCTGCTTCTGCTGGAAAGTCCTGGCTAGAAGCTGCTGCTGGGGCGGGTGCTGGGGCTGTTCACCACCGCCGTACTATACCCGGTCCAGGTCCTGACTTCGGAGATGTACATGGCTCCCACAGACGAAGCACTGTGGTCCCCAGCCCAAAGGAAAATGCCGAGGACTAGGGGACCAGAATTGGAACTGCTGCGGCCTGCTCCCTGCTGGTCGGAACCTGGAGGGTCCTGACACTGGGGGCCTGGTGCTGATGGCCTTCCCCTTCGATGGTCCCAGCTGGATCCCATCTCGTGAAACACCTCCTAGAGCGTGCATCCTCTCCACCACTTTGGCCTTCTTCTTGACCTCCAAGTACATCGGCAGGGTAAAGGGGGTAATAGCATACTTGAGGGAGGGTCGGAGCGCCTCCTCTAAACGTCTTGCCTGAGACTCCTCATCGGTAAAGAGGTCTGGAGAAAAACGTAGGAGGTCCATGAACTTGATTCCTTGCTCCCCCACTGACATACTCCCCTACTGTAGGGAGAGTATCTCTTTTCTCTTTTCCGCCTTCATCGCCGAAGAGAGGAATTCCGCCCGGAACTCCCTCTCGAAATCAGCTCATGCCACCTCAGCCTCTCTCATCTCTCCGAGGTAAAGTGTCCACCCCTGATGCGCCGCTCCCCACATATGGATGACGTCCAGAAGAACCCAGCACTCGGTCAGATCCTAGAACAAGCCGAAGGCTATCACTAGCTCTTCTAGCCTGCCCTCTGTCTTCATATCAGAGGTGATGCCCTCATACTTCTTGAGGGTCTGTCGCTGGAAGGAACGAAGTGTCTTCTTCCACTGGTCGTCATCCTCCTCTCGATCATCTCTCTACCGATCGGCCAAGGTAGTCTCTCGGGCCTCGATCGCCTGTACCAATCATGATCGCCTTCCAAGTGCCATAGCTGCAAGGTAAACAAGGAATTCCTTAGCCCAAGTAGTGTAGAATATTGTTCTTAAAACTTCTTAAACTTTTTATTTATTCATAATTCCCAAGACACCCCTGAAACATGAGAACACAAGTCATTATGATTCATGTACCTTTCCTAGGGTCTTTACCCTGCAATCAGCATGGACTCACTTGGTCGTTTGGTAGGTCCAGAGTCCTTGCATCAGATCACGGGGGGCCCTAAAATCCTGTGTCCTAGCCGGTCTTCCCTGTCCTAATTCATGCACCAAGGTCACCCAACATAGTTTCCCTACCATCCCATGAAATCCTCACTGTGCCTAACACCGGACTCCACCCTATCTCTCAACCATCACCTCTGATACCATTCTTTCACGACCCGCCTTCACCAAAAGGAGGGAAGGGTCAGCAGATTGCCAGGCCCTTCCTTAATTAAGTTGAAGGAGAGATAATGACCCCCGAAACCCACCCTCAATAGATCTTGGAGTGGCTACTAGCACCAAGGGTATAGATTCACACACTAAATGGATGGAATTAGCCTCTTTATTTTAATAAGATCAGGAGATAAGATGTTAAATCCCAACAACACTAAAAGCGAAAAGTAAAAGTAAATCCAAGATCCATTCCCAATGCATGTTACAAAAGTAAAAACTACAAGGTACAATGTGACTACAAGGGTAAAGTACAAAAGAAAGAAAACATCAACTGCAACTGCCCCAAAGGTCCGATCTAGTATGGTCCCACGCGATCCCCAAAGTCCTCGTGGAAACCTAAAAGCGGTTTTATATACATAGGCTGAGCATACAAGTATACTCAGTAGGGAAAACCAACGAATCTCATGCACAAGTGGGGGAACGTACTAAAGTACCGTGAGAAAAGGAGTAAACCAAACACCTAACAAGGTAAGATATCCACTGAAGCATCACCAAGGCACACTCCCCAAATAACGCAAGTCAAGTAACATATTTAATAAGAGCACATAGATGTTTGGGTACCCCGCGCCACTTTCCCACTGGTTATTGAAGACATCCTACACATCAAACCAATCCCGCCATTCTCATTGTAGTCTGACTGCCACACCCCGCCCGCACACACCTGGGCCACAACCTCACACAGTCCCACTGCCAAACCCCACCCGCACACACATGGGCCACAACTGTCACACATAACCATGCCTGCAAACACCTAGGCCAGAACAACCACTGCCACACCCGAAGACACCTGGGCTACAAGATCCACTGCCATGCTCGAAGACACTTGTGCCTCATCCCGACAATACTTGGGAAACTACCTTCCCGTACACACCTTGTCCATAACCACCACACTACCCCGACCGAAGGTTCTTGGGATAATAGTGGACCTCAGGCCATCACAACCTGCCCGAAGATACTTGGGCTATCCGGGAAAGGGAGTAGAAAAGGAGCTAATAACAAGCCACTAATAATAGTGTTTGGAAAAACATCATCCCCCATGAAATGGTGGTGTTCGGCACTAAGTGCTCAACTTGGGTGGGGCATGAATAAGAAACACAAAACTACACGTATATATATAGGTAACAAGCACTCTCCCAAGTTTAGGTTTTTCAGCCAGCCTAAGGAACAAAAACAACACTCAAGTCCAAGTCACAACTCTCACCAACAAAAAAATTTGTCCCATTCATTTTCATGTTCAGTAGTGATGTTTCATTATGTTCTGCACCTACTTGGGAAACTAGTATGCATAGGCACAAGTCCAGGAAAGAAAACAGTCAAGCATTAACTACAATATCCACACCTGGTTCTCTCATAAAACCACAATAACCAAAGAAAACCCCAAGATACAACCCCATGTCCATCATCCAGAATCCAAAAGGGTTTCTCAACAACAGAGGATCCCACCCCAATTCATGATATAAACAATGTAACCACCCGATCTTAAAATTCACAACCACTGCATCCATAACAAGAGGGGATCCCATCCCCACCCACATCACCCCACAATCGGCCCGTGAAAGGATATAACCAAACCATTACCACCAACACAAAGCAGGGCCATGCCGGTATTCTGAAATTTATAAGATTTAACACACTCCATGATTTTCAAATTTTCTGTACTTTAATAGGGGTTATCATAGAAAGGATTGATCCTGGTGCATCCAATTTATTTAGCTGAATATATGTAATTAACAAAATTCCTTTACACAGTAAGGGTTATCCACCACAATATAATCCATTTAAACGTCACCAGAAGCAAGGGTTCGTTAGAGCACAGAGAAAGACCACCAACGAACATGATTTTCAGAAGGCGTAAGCTGCAAAATTCAGGAATCATAAATCATGGAAGATCATAAATCGAAGCATCATTGATCACACCCCTCCCCCTTCATTCTTTAGAATCGGTTTATTATCTTCATTAAGGTTCCGTCCAACCAATTCTACAGAATCAAAAGAACGCCCACCCTTAAAGATGCACAGAATGGAGAGTCGAAGGTAAAACCCTACCTATTGATCAAAGATAGACGCTAAGGCCAGGTACGGAACTTCATAGATAGCGATGCGGCTCGTCTGAACAAAAAGCGGTTTTTCTGGATGAAGGTTACTACTAGAACAGGGTGATAGAGAAAAGAAGAAACCCACGGCGAACCCTTTAGTTTAAATGGGCGGGGGATGGTTGAGATAACAACGTGCAACCACATAAGGAGAGGGGGTTGTGGGTTGCCCACACGGTCACTTCATTAAAGGTCCCCACAGTTTAAACCGACGCACACCTCAGAAACATTTAATTTAATTAGACGCCATTTATGGGCATTACTGGGCTTTAAAACAAGATTGGGGGTTGAAATAGGGTTTAAAAACAAATTGAGCAAAAAGGAATGCTAGTGGAAAGAAAAACCCCATGGGGGTAGGTGAGAGCCACCGGCAGCCGAGCTACCAGTTGGCTGCAGTGACCGGTAGACCGAGCTACCGGTGAGCTGCAGCTACCGGTAGACTGAGCTACCCGTAGATAGAGCTACCGGTAGGTGTAGCTACCGGTAGACCGAGCTACCGGTAGATAGAGCTACTGGTAGGTTGTGGGTACCAGTAGACCGAGCTACCGACAGGCCCGCTACCGGTAGGCTAAAGCTACCGGTAGGCCTAGTGTTAGGCCAAACTTCACCGAGATTCCCAGACCAAAAACCCAACTTGAGATTTTCACAAAGTAATGGACCAAAAAAACCGTGCCATTACAGATTTCATCCAAAAGTGAAGAATATATGGTGATATGAGGGATTATTGGAGATTATTTAGTTATTGTTTAGATGGGAAAATGGTCTTGAGAGGTGTGAATAAATTGGAGGTGTGAATGTCATTTTATAGTGGATGGGGAGTGGTATTCTTGTAATTATAAAAAAGGTATACTATATTAAGAGGTATTCCTTACCTCACGTGATTATAAAAATAAAATAATGGATTAAATGGGATTTTTTTTCAATTTACAGTCACCCTACACAAAAATAAAATCATTTTTATGATTTGTTCCTTATTTATTATGTTTCAGATTTTTTTTTTAATTTTGGGTTTTCAATTAGGTATCGTGTTCTCTGACCTATGTAATTCTTGAATTAATACTAAATTTAAGTGAGAATTATTATAAATTTTATACACATTTATTATAAAATATAAAATATTATTTATAAAATAAAAATACCATATGTGTTGGAAATTAATTTTAACAGAAACACATGAGACAGAAAAAACACTACTTTAACCCAAACTATGCTAAAAAGGATTTTATTATTTACGGGTCAATATTTTTATTCTAAAAGATAAATTGGAACATAAATGAAATGAATTTTATATTTATTAATATATATATATATATAACTTGAAAAAATATAATATTTTATTTAATTTTAAATAATTTAATAAAATATCATTTGTTTTATTCAATTTTTATCGGAATATTCTTTTCGTTTGCATTTCATAAGAATTTAATATATTTTTATAATCTCTAAAAATTAAATATAAATTTTAATTATTACAATAACACTTTTACATTCCCAAATAGTATTTCTAAAGAATCCTGTGTTTCTTCTTACATACCCCAAATCATTATAAGTGTTAAAGTAAAGGAAGGATCTTTTTTTTGTCATTTTCTGTACATGACTTATTATATAGGTCAGTTTCATGGAATAGTATCCCAATAACTCCTAAAAATAGATCCTATGGTGGTGAGGGGGGAAATATTCCAATTAAATGGGTATTAGACTTGTTTTGGGTCATTTATACACCTTATATTCTATATTTAATTATTAAGTATGTGTGTTTGTTCCTTAATCACCAAAAATAATTTTAATTACTTTAATTAATATTTTTTGTCAAAAATATTAGTTGATATTATTATACCATAAATTTCATACTGATTCAAAATAATTATACCACTATTTTCAAAATTTAATTCACATTAGTGGATAAAATTAATTTAAATTTAATATTGTAGGCATTGCAGGATTTTGGGGTTTTAAGGAGAAAAGATCGAAAGATTGAAATGTTTCTATATTCCATTTCAATTTTAAATTGAATACATTTTACAAAATTTTATTAAATGATATGTAATTGATGTAATGGCTTAGACCTCTTCGGTCCATTACTTTTCTGAAATGTCATGTTTTTGGTGTTCTCAGAGGTCAATGTGACTTATTCCCAACACATTGCCAAATTCTGTGTTCATGAACAGTGTTTCCAGATCAGTGAGATTCCAACAACAACCTCAATATCCTTTACCAAATGTTGAGTTCATGAACAGTGTTACTAGACTAGTGAGGTTCTAACAGCACACTCTATTTCTGATGACATATTTTGAGTTCATGAATAGTGTTTCCAGATCAGTGAGGTTCCTATAGCAACCTCTATTTCCTTTACAAAATTTCGAGTTCATGAATAGTGTTTCTAGACTAGTGAGATTCTAACAACAGTCTCAAATTCCTTTTCCGAATTTTTAGTTCATGAATAGTGTTTCCATACTAGTGAGGTCCTAAAAGCAACCTCTATTTCATTTTCCAAATTTTGAGTTCATGAACACTTTTTCCAGACCAGTGAGGTTCTAACAACAACCTCTATTTTCTTTGCCAAATTTTATGTTCATAAATAGTATTTCCAGACCAATGAGGTTCCAACAACAACCTATTTTCCCTTTTCCAAATATTTAGTTCATGAATAGTGTTTCTAGACAAGTGAGGTTCCAATAGCAGCCTCTATTTCCTTTTCCAAATATTGAGTTCATGAACAGTGCTTCATGTTTAGTGAGGTTCCAACAGAAACCTCTATTTCCTTTGGCAAATTTCGAGTCCAAAAATATTGTTTCTAGACCAGTGAGGTTCTAATTGCAACCTCAATTTCCTTTTCCAAATTTCTATTTTGGTGTATAGTGTTTCCGGACTACTGAGGTTCTCATAGTAGCCTTTCTTTTCCTTTCCCAAATTTCTAGTTTTGTGTACATTGTTTCTAGATTCATAAAGTTTTGTCCCTTTATCGTTTCCTTTGATGTAAAATGGATTTATAGCCTCGTTTTAT
Source organism: Viscum album (assembly GCA_963277665.1). Classification (NCBI taxonomy): domain Eukaryota; kingdom Viridiplantae; phylum Streptophyta; class Magnoliopsida; order Santalales; family Viscaceae; genus Viscum; species Viscum album. The sequence goes on from OY728139.1 coordinate 297,024,166, forward strand.
GGATTATAAGGCCAATTCATAGGCAATAACTCATATATTAATTTTTATGGGGATCAAGATGCTTTTACTTGGTCAAACCACGTGTTTTAATGCGATCCACTTTAAAAGGAAAATCCAGTGTATCTTAAACCGTTAATTTGTTAAATATTTTTAAAGGGATGATATATATTCCTCCCGTGTTCTACCTCCTTGTTCTCTAGTGTGAGATGATAAAACCTTTCATTCCTTACTATAGGAGTGGTTTGATCAAACTTTCCTCCTTGTATTGGTTCCACTCTATTTTTTATGCAGCCATGTAGTATCAATCAATATTCGATATAAGGTATGATCTATTGTCATTCTTTTGAGTTCATATCCTTCTATTTCTCCTTTCCCTTTTACGAAATGATATCTCCATTTTTTTAGTGAACTTTTATTGGGTGTTGACTGATGTGGTGGTGTTATAGTATCCTCAGGTGGATATAGTTGTCACGAGGGAGGAGATCATAATTTGTTGTGTGGATTGATCTCATATAAAGAACATCAAGAACCGTTTGAGGTAGGGGATTTGTTTCTTCTCTATAATTTTATGTGAAAATGTAGATTTAGCATGTTTTATCCCAATGGATCATAATGTAATTGACATATTAAATATTTGAACTAGATAAATAAATTGATACTGACCATATGTTATTTCCTCTTGTTTTCCTAGATAGTGTTATATCTATGCCTTCTCTGTCTAGATTTTCATTCTTGATGGAAATTAGTAAGAAACATAAACCTAGAATTAATTGACAATTATTTGGCTAAATATTAGGAGGAAAAAAATGAATCTAGTTGTCATTGTTGTTATTTGATGCTAATCAAATTGATATAGTACAATTTTTTAATTATTTGTGATGGCTTAATATTTAGGTTTCCCATCACTGGAACCTACTGTAGAGGCCCAAATCCTGACGTACATGGACCTTACATTACATATTTAGAATACATAATATATAACGAAAACAGACACACAAGGACAGTAATAGTTTAGTATCTTTTGAAACTCGGAAACAATAATCTTCTAATCGTGGTGAAAGATCATCAACATCTCCCATAAAGATTTTCCCCTTTTCTTTTCTTACCTAAAACCTTTCTTTATATCCTGGGGAAAATAAAACATATAAAGGGTGAGCTCAAATGCTCAGTAAGGGTAAACATAGAGAACATAAAACAATCAATAAACATTTGAATGTAAAAACTAGAGCATAAAATCTAAACATCAAAATCTTGAGCGATGACATAATACATTGCAGTACGTAAGGAATAAGTCATAAAAGAAAATTTATCATGATAAAATAGCATGGGAATAAAACTTGTAATTATGGAAAAACCTTAAGCACATGATATAATTTCTATAGAAGCCAAGGCATTGCTACCAAGACCATCTTAGTGGACAAAGTCCATTACTGAACCGGGTTTACTTTCTGTTCTAGCCCTGTATTACTGAACCAGATTTACTTGCTGTTTCAGACATGTCTATCTCATGAGATAAAAATCTTTACCCAATGCATTGGATGGAGATATAGGTCCCACCCATCTCATAATGAAATCATTCTTACTTTTTCCACCAAATAAACTTAAAACATTCATCATAACCCAAAGAATGAAATGGGTTTCGTAAACATCAGCCCATCATCACATAATCCATATAAAACAAATGGATATTTCATCATAATAAAAGTAAAACCATGTAATCATAAAGACATTATACTTGAAACAAAAACATATGAAATAATTTCATCTTAGATGGAAAATGGTTTTGATAAAACACATGAAATGAATTCTTGAGGAAAATATCCTTTCTTCTTCAAAATCATTTTCTTTTTACAAAATTCCATGAAATTTTAAAAGAAAAGAATTTTTCCGAAAATAGTCATAAAAGCATATAGAGTATGCTTCATGAAAATGAGGTGTTGTAAAACCGTAAAAATTCTTTCACGCTGTATAAGTTAAAAATAACATTCTTCTAATACTTTTGTCGGAAAAGTCAAAAAGTACCTCGTATGGTAAACAAAAGAATGATTCCTTCCATACGATGTGGTAAAAATAAAAGAAGGGTAAGAATAAATTTAAACATACATGGAATAAAAGTGAACATTTTTTGAAAACATTTTGAGAACATATGGACATGGATAATAAACATAACCCCAGTAAATACTTACGAATAAACAATCTCGGACAGGAATGGGATTCGAAAAGTTATCCCTTACAAAGATCTTTTTGTGAATAAAATAGATCACTTATGTGTATTCACTATAAGGTAACATAATGAAATTATAAATACATGATAAGATATAAAAATTAATTTCTCACATAATCAAAGAACTACATAAACATGAAAGAGAAGATCAACCCAAAGAACGGAAATTGGGTTAAGATGTTCCCTTACCTCGTGTCCGACTTGACTCAATCGTTCATTAATATCCTGAATAATAAACCAAAGTTAATTTATACTTTCTTAAGAACCTTTTCCAAATTTATTATTCCTTTTATATCACTTATTACCAATGTTATAAACATTATGTAACCATTTAAGTTAATAATGTTCGTTTTGTCGATATTTGGTACTTGAGTCAAAAATGGACTTCTTATAATTACATGTTGTTCATGTGGTGAAAGGTTCCCTATATCCAGAATGATATTCATGATTTATATATAATATATAACATATATATCCAGCATATACATGTATTTATAATATTTCATAACATATAGAGGTAAGAAATTAAATGCACCGTTCATGGAGACGGTAAGCCGTACGTACACATGAACACTACTTTAATTTATATTTATTATTTTAATGGAATAAAAACATAATGATAACTAGGTATATTATAATTCCATCATAATATCATATATAATATCTTTAACTACATCCATTATACATCCCACATAAGGCATTAACGAATCACATAACTTTGAGGGGGCGGTAGTCCGCACTTCCTCAAATGAGATTATCATATTTACCAACTATGGAAACCATAAAGGCTTGATATAATTGGGAATTAAAGAAGCATAATGAAATCATAAACATAATATATATCATATATAAATACAATTCCATCATAATGGCCACCATTAGATGCGGTAGGAGAAAATTGAACAATCATCATTTCGTGAGGCGTTAGTTCGCCATCCACAGAAACATTATGTTCTTCATCAATTAGATGGAGGTGTGTGTAAGTGTAGTTCTAATACTTATAATAACAACATAATAGTTGTTTGAGGATAATGGTGTTGTTACAAAATAACAGATTAAAAAGAGTTTAGGGTTTGGAGAAGTAGAATAAATGAAAACAACTTAAGAAAAACTATTACCTTTAATTTGGGTAACTTCCTTTGGTTTAAACCAAAAGGACTTCTTGAGTGCCTTATGCCTAATGTAAGGCTTATAGGGGGAGGAGAGGGATATAGAAAGATTAATTGGGTAGAGTTTGGACGAGACAAATGGCTTGGGAGGTGTGAGAAATTGGATAGAAATGGTCTCCTTTTATAAGGGGGAGGAGGGGCTCTTTTGGAAAGTGTGAAAATATTATTTTATTATAAACATATATTAGGTTTAAAAAGGTACAAAAATAATTATGGTCGAAGATAAGATGACTCATGGTCGAAATATAATCATAAAATTAGAATTGGACATGTTTCAGATAATATTTTAATCATTATAATCCTATTTAATTAAATCATTTATTAATGAGGTAAATACTGCATCATTATTGTGTCATAAATAATTGAATTTATTTGATGTCTAAAAATTGTAAAAAAAATACCTACATGTATGAAATATTTTTATCTTTCCAATGAATATTTATAGTCAAAAATAGAATTTATATATCCCCTTATAAAAATTAAGTACTAAAAGATTTTTGTTAATGCCAATTTTCACTTTACATTAAATTAATTAATCTAGTGTGCCATTGTCTTTCATAAGTGGCTATATGGGGTCCCAAAATAGACCCAAGGATGACCATGGTTGTCCATTAGTCATACAATAAGGTTTGTACAAGTGTGAAGGTAATTTTTAATTATTATTATATTATTTTATCCTTGAATTACCCTATTTACTTTTAACCGTGGTAAATAAAAGTAAAAAGTTACTATTCACAAAAAAATTATTTTTATCTAATTGAACCATATTTTACTCCTTGATATTAACCATGTCTCTCGGATTTTCGAAATTCAACTCACAGAAGCGGTAAAATTAAGTTATATGAACAATTGCAAAAGCTCTTATGAGGTGGGTAAAAGGTGGTGAAAAGTTCAATACAATTTTTTTATAAATCTAAAATTATTATAAAATGAATCCAATTAATTTCATTGAAATTATATAATTATTATGTATATATTTTGACATAAAATAAATTTAAATCAAATAAATGATTATTTAAAAAAAAGTCAGTTTTAACCAAAAACTCAGTGTTTTCACTATTCATCAAAAATTGAAGTTTGTTAGAAAATACCAAAAATTCAGCCAAAGATTTATTTGATATTCCAAATTAAAAAATGATGTCTATTTTTCCAAATTCAAAACATAAAAGTGGCATCGATTAATTTTAAACTTAATTCCTGTTATCAAAAGAAATAGTGTGTTTTGAAGAAACAATAACTTTCCAAAGATTGATACTTATTTATGTCCAATTTTAAAGTGAAATTAATTATAATGACCAACTTTGGATTTAATGGTAAAAATATATTCTAATTACACTTTAAAACCAATTAAAAAGATAATCTAACCATATAAATTATTGTGATGAAAAAAGTTGTTTTTAATTAAAATATAGCGTGTTTTTACTATTCATCAAAATATGAAAGTTATCAGAATAATATGAAAAATTTATCCAAATTAAATTTTTCTATCTTGATTGCAAGGAATAATTTTAATTTGTCAAATTGAACGTAAAAACATGTCACAACTAGATTTAATGTGGGTGTGCCATCAAAAGGCAGCAAAACTGCATTTTTTGAATAATACTTTTTTTACCTGAAAAATTTATTTTATTCTCATACCATGTTCTAGAAAATATGAAAGATGAATAATAATGTTATAAAATTAAAAATTTAGTTAATAATATTCATAACAGCTAGTCCATAATAATATTATAATAATATATCGGTGTTTAGTGAAACCCTGTATTGCGTACTACACACACTATCGAGGAAGGTCGCGATTGTGTGTAATGCAATCCAAGTCAGGGTTGCATGTTGTACAAGACTACTTTGTTGTTTCATATAACAGAATCCAACCATATTTCATTTATACATTGAATATATATATATATATACACTCAATGTTTTGTAGAATGACTACTATCAAACAAACTTGAAATTATGTGTAACACAATCCAAGAATAGTGTTGCGTATACTGCAAGCTAATACAGTGTTGCGTATAGCACAAGTTAATCTTGGTGTAGCATAAAATACATGACATCAAATAAATTAAAATGAATACTTATCATAAAATCTCAGGGTGTTACATTCTACCCCCCTTAAAATGAATTTCGCCCTCGAAATTTGTCAGGGTTATAAATGGTTTAATACTAGAAAGCTTATTTAATAGAAACCCACATCGTAAAAAGGGAATACCAAAACATATCTTTAAAAACTAATGTATGTAATGTAACGGTTACCCAAATTAAATAATTACTGGGTTTCCACATAGGAGAACATAGGTGAAAATATGGATATGGAAGAAAAATATAACCATCATGTTCTGATGGAGAGTGGTAGAGAACAAGGCTATGAAAAAGCCAACAATCACAAAGCCATAGATTTGTGATGATCTAAGGTACCATCTGATTCATTAGATATAAGAGTACTAGGACAACATTTTTGGCGTTCAATATAATTTCCCTAATGTTGAATAATTTTTGAATTAAAAGAAATTCTTACTTGATTTTGGTACAATCTCATTGTTGTTCATGTCTTGAACAATTTCAACTTCATCTCTTAAAGAAAAGAAGTTGAATTTGTTTTTCCATGAAGTGTTAGCGGATTATGCGATAGAATGATAGGTCATTCCATCTGTCTCAAAAATAATGTTAGCAGAAGTTATATACATAAGTCCATCTATGGTGATATTATTCGTATATGGTTCAAAAAATGGACTTATACTTCATCTATCATACTGCTTAATAAAATAAAACTAGTTTCTACTAACCAGGGACATCCTATATGCCAGTGGTAGGCGATAAAGGCCTGTCGCACATCGGTTGTGGGTTTTATTCCCGCAACCTTGTCTGACGCGATGGGTTGTCGTCCGTCTTGCAGGTCGTCCTTTTTCTAAAATTACATCATTATGACATTCCATCGATAATATCTAAAACAGTTCTATCCTTAAACAATAAAAACTTATGTCCAACATAATCCATTTCAAATCTTTAGGCCTATCCAAAATACTTTGTCCATGCTTATAGTATAAAGAAAACAATTAAAAGAAATGTAATCTACCGAGCATGTGAAAACCATCATTTATCCCTGATATATCTTGTTGATCACATTCCAATCATGTGAATACCTTAATCATGTATTCTCTTGAAAAATGAATACCCATTGAAACTTAGTGAAAACATAAATGCTGTCAAAAGTAAACTCTTTCATCATACCAAAATCCCAAAATTTCTATATACTCAAACCATGATATCACTTTGTCCTTATTTTAGTCACGAGCTCATGATTACTATCATATTATTTTCTCCTTATACCTTCATTATGTGAATTTCATCTACATTCCAAAAATATTTCAATCACTTTTTCATGGTTACCATTACCATATAATTATTGAAAACCAATACATAGATATTCCGAAATTCCACAATACCATAGATGAGATTCCATGATACTATTTTGAAATCCCAATACATAAACACTTAATCATTACACAACATCATTTTCATACTCAACATCACAAATAGTGATCGCATGAGACTTCCCTTTATCCTTTTCCTTAAGAGGTTTCTCACGTTGATCATCATTAACCTGTGGATTAAGGAATTTATTAGCATAATGACCCATTTCCTTGCACTTGAAGCATTGAAGGGTTGGTGGAGAGTTCTCTGTATTCTTTTCTCTATTCACATCATTAGCAACCTTTTTCCCATTACTTCGACAATCAGCTGCTCGATGACATTCTTTTCCACACTTAAAACATTTTCTAGTCTCTTTAAGACAATATCCACCAAGATTATTTCCACACATTGAGCATAAGGAAACATTCATCTTGTTTTCACCATTATTCTGAGATTTCTTCTTGAACTCCATCTTTCGTTTCTTGTCAAAACCATGAGATGGATATGTAACACCGACTTCCATTTCTACTTTGATAGGACAACATACAATTTCTTCATAGCTACTGAAGTCTCTTATAGCTAAATCCTTTTCGAAGACTTCTATTTAAGCCACAGAAGAATCGATCAACTTTACTTTCAGGTTAGATGATAAAGCTAGATGCATACCTTGCAAGACTCTTAAAATTCTCTTCGTATATACCAACAGGTTCATCATCCTTTTTCTTAATCTCATGGAACTCCTTTTCTATCTTTGTTCGACGAATACGAGTGAAGTACTTATTGAAAAATAAGTCCTTGAACTCATCCCATTCCATAAAGTCAATTTCACCATGGGGCATTGTATTCTTAATTAATGTTCACCATTGATCTGCTTTGCCTTCTAATCAGTAAATAGCCAGAATGACTTTTTCATGCTCTGAACAACGAAGTATGGAAAATATCTTTTTAATGGAATTAATCCATTGTTCAGCAACAAGTGGATTATAAGACCCACTAAAAGAAGGGGGACTTTGACTTATGAAAGACTCAATAGAATATTGTTCCCTTCTATTATAATTCGGAAGTCCAGAATGATTCATAGCATGTGTAATTATAGCTATAAGTTTTTTCAATCCATCTCCCATAACATTGGTTTGTTCAGAAGGACAATCACTGCATTGTCTATTTCATTGATCAACACGGTTCCTTCGGGTGCCAGGCATCGTCTAAAACCCAAAAATAATAGTGTGAGAGGAAAAAATCATGATAGAAAAAACAACATAATAAAGGGGGAGTAACATTAATATCTAACATATTAGGTTTAATTCTAAGATCGTTACCATAATTCTAGGACTATAACCTAAACTTATCCTTATCCTTAGGGACATCCCTAGACATACCTTAGAATTATCTCTAGGGACCTCATTAAAGTTTTTTCATCCTAGTTTCCAAAGGTTGACTAAAACTTCCCTCTGATACCAACTGTTGAGGCCTGAAGCCTGAATTACATGTACATTACATTAATTTTGCGGAATACTTAATACATAAGGAAATTAGACACACAAGGACCGTAATATTTTAGTGTCTTTGGAAACTCGGAAAAAATAATCTTCTAATCATGGTGAAAGATCATCAACATCTCCCATAAAGATCTTCCCCTTTTGTTTTCTTACCTAAAACCTTTATTTATATCCTAGGGAAAAGAAAAAATATAATTGGTGAGCTCAAATGCTATTTAAGGGTAAACATAGTGAACATAAAACAATCCATAAACATTTGAATGTAAAAACAAGAGCATAAAATCTAAACATCAAAATCTTGAGTGATGACATAAAACATTGTAGTACATAAGGCGTAAATCATAAAAGAACATTAATCATGATAAAATAGCATGGGAATAAAACTTGTAATTTTCGCAAAATATTAAGCACATGATATGATTACCATAGTAGCCAAGGAATTGCTTCCAAGACCATCTTAGTGGACAAAGTCCCTTACTGAACCGGGTTTACTTGCCATTCCAGCCCTGTATTACTGAACCAGACTTACTTGCCGTTTCAGCCATGTCTATCTCATGAGATAAAAATCTTTACCCAATGCATTGGAGTGAGATATAGGTCACACATATCTCATAATTAAATCATTCTTACTTGTGCCACCAAATAATCTAAAAACATTCATCATAACCCAAAGAATAAAATGGGTTTCAAAAACATCATCCCATCATCACATAATCCATATAAAACAAATGGATATTTCATCATAAGAAAAGTGAAACCATGTAAATCATATATAAATTATACTTGAAACATACACATATGAAATAATGTTATCTTAGATGGAAAATGGTTTTAATAAAACACTTGAAATGAATTCTTGAGTAAAATATCCTTTCTTCTTCAAAATCATTATCTTTTCAGAAAATTCCATGAAATTTTAAAAAAAAATTATTTTGCTGAAAATAGTCATAAAATCTTGTAGAGTAAACTTCATGAAAATGAGGCGTTATAAAACCGATATAATCCGTTCATGTCGTATAAGTTAAAAATACATTTTCTCGTACTTTTTTCAGGAAAGTAAAAAAGTACCTCGTATTGTAAACAAAAGAAAGATTTCTTCCATACGATATTGTAAAAGTAAAAATAAGGGTAAGAATGACTTTAAACATACATGTAAGAAAAGTTAACATTTTTTGAAAACATTTTGAGAACATATGGACATGGATAATAAATGTAACCCCAGTAAATACTTACGAATAAACAATCTCAGACAAGAATGAGATTGGAAAGGTTATCCCATACAAAGATCTTTTTGTGAATAATATAGATCACTTATGTGTATTCACTATAAGGTCACATAACGAAAGTATAAATACATGATAACATATAAATATTCATTTCTCACATAATCAAAGAACGGCATAAACAAGAAAGAGAAGATCAACCCAAAGAACGAAAATTGGGTTAGGATATTCCCTTACCTCGTGTCCGACTTGACTCGATCGTTCTTTAATCTCAAGAATAATAAACCAAAGTTAATTTCTACTTTCTTAATAACCTTTTTAAAATTTATTATTCCTTTTATATCACTTATTACCAAGTTATAAACATTATGTAACCATTTAAGTTAATAATGTTCATTTTGTCGATATTTGGTACTTGAGTCAAAAATGGACTTCTTATAATTACGTGTTGTTCATGTGGTCAAAGTTTCATTTTATACATAATGATATTCATGATTTATATATCATATATATCATATATATTCATCATATACATGTATTTATAATATTACATAACATATGGAGGTAAGAAATGAAATGCACCATTCATGGAGACGGTAAGTCGTACATACACATGAACACTAATTTCATTTATATTCATTATTTTAATGGAATTAAAACATAATGATAAATAGGTATATTATAATTCCAGCATAATATCATATATAATATCATTAACTATATCCTTTATACATCCCACATAAGGAATTAATGAATCACATCACTTTGAGGGGGCGATAGTCCGCACTTCCTCAAATGAGACTCACGTATTTACCAACTATGGAAACCATAAAGGCTTTATATAATTGGGAATTTAGGAAGAATAAGGAAATAATAAACATAATATATATCATATATAAATACAGTGCCATCATAATGGCCACCATGAGAGGTGGTAGGAGAAAATAGAACAATCATCGTTTCGTGAGGCGTTAGTTTGCCATCCATAGAAACATTATGTTCTTCATCCATTAGATGGAGGTGTGTGTATGTTTAGTTCTAATAACTTTCATACAAACATCCTATTATTTTGAGGATACTGGTGTTGTTAAAAAATAAAGGATTAAAAAGAGTTTAGAGGTTGGAGAAGTAAAATAAATGAAAACAACTTAAGAGAAACTATTACCTTTATTTTGGGTAACTTCCTTTGGTTTGAACCAAAAAGGCTTCTTGGAGTGCCTTATTCCTAAGGTAAGGCTTCTAGGGGGAGTAGAGGGATGTAGGGAGCTTAATTGGGCAGAGGTTGGACGAGCCAAATGGCTTGAGAGGTGTGAAGAATTGGATTGAAATGGTCTCATTTTATAATGGGGAGGAGGGGCTCTTTCGAAAAGTGTGAAAATATTATTTTATTATAAACTTATATTCAGTTTCAAAAAGTCCGAAAATCAGTATGGTTGAATATAAGATGACTCATGGTCGAAATATAATCATCTAATCAGAATGGTACATGTTTTGGATAATATTTTAATCATTATAATCTTATTTATTTATATTATTTATTAATGAGGTAAATACTGCATCATTGTTGTGTCATAAATAATATAATTTATTTGATTTCTAAAAACTATAATGAAAATACCAACATGTAGGAAATAGATTTAGCTTTTCAATGAATATTTATATTTGAAAAAATAATTTATATATCCCCTTATAAAAATTAATTACTAAAAGATTGTTGTTAATGCCAATTTTGTCTTTACATTAAATTAATTAATCTAATGTGTCATTGTCTTTCATAAGTGGCTCCATGGGGTCCCAAAATCGACCCAAAGATGCCCATGGTTGGAAATTACTCATCCAATAAGGTTTGGACAAGTGTTAAGGTAATTTTGAATTATTATAATATTCTTTTAACCTTGAATTACCCTATTTACTTTTAACTCTGGTAAATAAAAGTAAAAAGTTACTATTCACCAAAAATTATTGTTATCTAATTGAACCAAATTTTACTCATTGATATTAACCGTGTCTCTCAGATTTTCGAAATTCAACTCATAGAAGTGGTAAAATTAAGTTATACGAACAATTGCAAAAGCTCCTAGGAGGTGGGTAAAAGATGGTGAAAAGTTCAATACAAATTTTTTATAAATCTAAAATTATTAAAAAATGACTCCAATGAATTTAATTGAACTTATATAAGTATTATGTATATATTTTGACTTAAAATAAATTTAAATCATATAAATTATTATTTAAATAAAAAGTCAGTTTTAACCAAAAACACAGTGTTTTCACTATTGATCAAAAATTGAAGTTTTTCAGAAAAATACCAAAAATTAAGCCTAAACTATATTTGATATTCTGAATTCAAAAATGAAGTCTAATTTTCCAAATTCAAAACATAGATGTGGAATTAATTTATTTTAAAATTAATTCCCGTTATCAAAACAAATAGCGTGTTTTTAAGAAACAATAACAATCCAAAGATTGATACTTATTTATGTCCAATTTCAAAGTGAAATTATTTCAAATGACCAAAATTGGATTTAATGGAAAAAATATATTCTAATTAAACTTTAAAACCAATTAAAAATATAATCTAACCATATAAATTATTGTGATGAAAAAATTAGTTTTTAATTAAAATATAGCATGTTTTTACTATTCATCAAAATATGAAAGTTATCAGAATAATATGAAAAATTTATCCAAATTAAATTTGTATATCCTGATTCCAAGGAAGAATTTTATTTTGTCAAATTGAACTTATAAAAATTTCAAAACCTAGATTTAAAGTGGGTGTTCCATCAAAAGGCGGCAAAACTGCATTTTTTGAAAAATATTTATTTTACCCAAAAAATTTATTTTATTCTCATACCATGTTCTAGAAAATATGTAAGATGAATAATAATGTTATAAAATTAAAAATTTAGTTAATACTATTCATAACAGTTTTTCCATAATAATATTATAATAATATATCAGTGTTTAGTGAAACCCGGTATTGTGTACTACACACGCTATCGAGGAAGGCCGCGATTGCCTGTAATGAAAGCCAAGTCAGGGTTGCGTGTTGTGCAAGAGTCCTTTATTGTTTCGTATAACAGAATCCAGCCATATTTCATTTATACATTGAATATATATATATATACACTCAATGATTCTTAGAATGACTACTATCAAACGAACTTGAAATTATTTGTAACACAATCCAAGAATAGTGTTACGTATACTGCAAGCTAATACAGTGTCGAGTATAGCACAATATAATCATGGTGTAGCATAAAACACAAGAAATCAAATAAATTAAAAAGAATACTTATCATAAAATCGCAGGAAGTTACACCTACGAATAACAAATTGGTTAAAGTCAAGATGGATTAAAGAAATGGTTGTTTGATAAAAGATAGTTTTTTGTAGGTTTTTGAGTTACCCTATTTCTTGTTTAAGGGCCAAGAGCCAAGTTGATAGGATGTTTTTTTCTTACTACATGTGTTGTGATATGAGCCTGGAAGGCTATTAGGATATGTGGGGGCAGGGACGCCTATTGGCTATTATCGTAGTTGATGCTTAGAGTAGAGAGATGCATCAGTTAATGCATGTGGGTGTCATGGAGGACACCAGAGATGATAGAACGGGTTGGATGTGAATGTTTGGATGCATACATTTTCATGTTGGTTGTTTATATTTCTTACTTTCTCCACTTCTCAATGTAGTTGGTTTTCTTACCCTCATTCCAAAAGTTCTGAATATTTATAGGGTATGCCACGTACTTTCTTTGTTTAGCATCCTGAGGGAGTACGGGTCTACGCTCTTCTTATAGGTGGAAAATACTCGACGGGTATTTCAACTACTCACCATGTAGAGCCTCTTGTGTTTAGTAGCTTAGAATGTTTTTCTATAATTCCTTGGAATATGGGAGAGTAATAATGTTGTTAATAAATGATTGAATATATGATGTTAACCTATGGTGTTGTAGCTTGCTGGGACGCAATGCTGAGGTAGCAATTTAATGGAACAATGGATTTTTCATGTGATGCTAAAGAAATATAATGTGGAATTAGTTAATAATTAATTAATGTTTAAAGAATTATTGAACGTAAAGTGAAACTGATAAAAAGGGAATGAAGGAATGTAATCAATCTCTTTAAATGGTTGTGTGCTTATAGGAAACCCAGTCTTAGAAAGGGAAGCCAGGAGTCCGAGAGACGTTAGCTGCTATTGAGTATAAGACTTGGTTATGCCCATAGTTTGGTTGTGAGCTAGATTATATTCTGTATTTTTTTTGATTCTATATGCTACTCCACCCCTTGGGTTAGTGAAACTAACACCCTAGGGATTCTGAGCCTTGGGGGGTGTTTTCCCCAACATTCTAGTGGGAGGATGGATGGCTGACTACCCCCTTTGGACCATTCTCTTCTCTTGGTAGTTACTTTTCCTGGTTTCCAAATCAGTTATTTTTTCCCATATGTATGTGAAGAGGGCTGTAATGTTTTGTGTTTATTAAAACACATATATTCTGGATATAGTTTCCTATGGACTACTAGATGTGAAACATGTATAGGCTGTGATGTTTTGAAGATCCTTACTTGGTTTGTGGGATGTAATAAATTGAGGCCTAATGCCCAATGTTTGATACACATTATGGGAGCTGTGGTGGCTCCCAGAAACTACCAAGTTTCTTTCCTTGTGTGAATTTTGTGGTTTTATTGCATGAGGTGTATGTTGTGGTGCTTCACCTAGGTGCCTGTGGGTAATCCATTTAAAGAGAGATGGATTAGGACATGTGATGTTGGGGTAAAGCAGAAAGCCAGTGGGGAATTAGTAGTAGGGAACCCTTGATATTATTTATTATATTATATACTCTTTTATGCAATACTTTATGAGAGTAGCCATGATGAGGCTAGGAACATAGTATACCTGTTTAGGTGACGAGTTAGTTTCACTTGTTGTTCAATATGATTTAGCATTATTTCTTTACTTTTGCATGAGAGGCTCCAGGGAGATTCCAACTGAGTATACTATTATACTCACACTATGTATATATAAATTGTTTTTCAGGTCACCTGGAGAAGGTTATAGATCAGGCTGGTTTCTTCTAGCTTTGGGTTGTAGGAGTTGATTGGGCTTCGTGCTTTCTGATTTTTTTACTTTCCTTTAGTAATTTTTGTTTTCCCCTTTCTGTTGTAGTAGTTTTTCATTTCGTTACATATGTGTACTTGAGATTTAGTATATATTACTGTCCAAGTTAGAGTTGATTGGTGTCTATCTTATCTCTTTCTTTTTCATGTGAACTCTTAGAGGGTAATGCCTCCCTTTTGTATGTTTAATATACCCATAGTTCTAGTTGCAATCCTAGGGCCTACTGAAGGCATGACTTGGGGGGGAATTATCTCTCTTCTCACATTACCGACTTGGGTGGGGTACACCTTATGGGGAGGTGGTCGTAAAAGAGTGGTATCAGAGGTATGGTTGAGGGATAGGATGGAGTTTGGTGTTAGAAAAAGGTGAGGATGGAATTGTTGGTAGGGAGACAATGTCAGTCATGTTTAGAAAGTGATGTAAACACTAGGGACCAGGTGAGACATATGAATTTAGAGCCCCCTATGATCAGATGAACAAACCTTTAAGTTTATCATAGATACTAAACGAGGTGATACTAGTTGCAGGGTAGAGACATAGGAAAGGATCATGCATCATTCTTCTTTATGCCTATGTTTGAATGGGTATACCTTGAAATATGTTAACCTAAAATGAATAAAAGAAAACAATTAATTAGTTAATGTTGAGTCTTCCATATTCCAGGTTAAAGAGCTCTACCTATTTTTTATTTTGTAGGTATGGCTCCAGGTCAATGTCCTCATCAGGTTTTTACAGAAGATGTCCAACAGGTTGTTCCAGCAGATCGTCGCAGGGTAGAGGTTGATGATGAAACACAAGGAGGAGGACACTCTGGGATTTTCGGTTCCAGAGTTTGTAGAAGTAAAAGGGATCCATTTCAGATGAAGTCACTAAAGACTGGTTGGAGGAGGTTGACACTGGATTCTGTTCAATCCGTGCTCAGAAGGAGCATTGGGTGTCCTTGGTTGTGACGATGCTACATGGAGAAGTGAGTTAGTTGTGGTTCTTTTTCCTCGGGGATCGCGAGGAGTCGATGATCTCATGGGAGGAGTTTAGAGACATGTTTTCAGTTGAGTTTCATTCTTCGAACGCAAATGTGTCTAGTCAACAGGAGCTTATTACCCTTCTACATGGGAGCTTTAGTGTGCAAGATTTTGTAATCCATTTTTGGAACCATTTATGATATGCTTGAGACCTGTTTCCAGATGAGGAGGCCAGGGCGAGGCATTTCGAAGAGGCTTTGCATCCAGAGATCCTACACTAGGTCACCCCATTTATGATAAATGCATATATTGAGGTGTGGTGAGGGAAGAGGTTATCAAGAGGACATTGGAAAGTAACAAATCATCATGAGAGGGGAGTTTTCATGATTCCTCATGAAGAGGAGTTATGGTCTCGGATTCCTAGTTTTCATGGCAAAAGAGTTTCTGTTTGCCTGAGGGTAGGTACCAGCCCTGATCATCTCATTACTCCAGGGGCAGTGGATCTCACGCCTATACCAAGGGATCAGTAACATATTTTTCTTATGGTGATCGAGGTCATCAGTATTTAGAGTTTAATACCATTCAAAGCAGCCATTGTACACCAGTTTTACTGCTCCAGGTTCCTCCGTTGAGGCCGTTCCAGCTAAGGTTGCAACAGCAGGTTGCACCAACATTGGATCAGTAGAAGGTATATGGGGTAGGAATAGGACATCCCCATGACACTCCTCATCGTCATAGAGTAGAGTGAGGTTGTGGGGGTGGTTGTCATCGGGGTCAGAGAGGCTGTGGAGGAGGTTGTGATCCTCTTCATGTTATAGCGTTTCCAACGCCAGTCGAGCTAGAAGTCGTTCGAGGTACCCTTTGCTTGTTTTCCACTTTGGTTAATGCCTTGTTTGATTCACGAGAGACACACTCCATCATTTCACCTACCATTGTTCATGCTTTGGGACTTGAGGTATAGAGTCTTCCAGTGCCCTTGGTGTTGACTACGCAAGTTGGAGGTCGAGATGACTTGTTTGAAGTATGTAGATATTGTGAGTTGGTGCTCGGGAAACAATAATCTTGCGTAAATTTCCTATGTTTTTAGATACAACCATATTATATCATCCTTAGCATGGATTGGTTGTATTCAGTGTAGGCTATCATGGATTGGTTTAGGTGGCAGGTGGTTTTCTTCGATGCAGATGGAGAGCCAGCAGTGTTTGTTGGAAAGAGAGACACTTGGATGGTTCATAGGTGTGTTCCATCCTTATCATCCTTGATGGATGAGTTGATGTAGATTTATTCAAAGGATTAGTATTTTGAGTTTCTTAGGGTCATAGAAGAGTACCCTAATGTTTTTAGAGAAGAGGTTGTAGCATTACCCCCTCGATGAGAGATAGAGTTTGGGAACGAACTACAACCAAGAGCATCTCTTGTCTCTATGTATCCATATAGTGTGAACCCTTCTGAGTTACAAGAGCTATGTATACATATTGATGTACTATTACAGTTTGGTTTTTATTGGCCGAGTGTGTCACCATGGGGTGCACTAGTTTGGTTTGTAAAGAAGGCGGGCAGTGGTTTCTGGTTGTGTATCGATTATCCTCGCTTACACAAAGTGACACTGAAGAATCTCTATCATCTTCTGTGGATTGATGATTTTTTTGATCAACTAAATTGTTAAATTTGGTTCTCAAAGATTGGCTTTTGGTCATGATATCATCAGATGTGTGTGAAGGATGTAGATATCCCGACGATTGCTTTCCATTGTCTTCATGCACATTACGAGTTCGTTTTAATGCAATTTGGTGTGACGAATGATCCAGCTGTGTTAATGGGATTGATGAATCATGTGTTCCTTGAGTTCCTGGATAAGTTCATGGTGGTTTTCATCAACGAAATCCTTATGCACACTATGTATGAGGAGGAGAATGCATATCATCAACATGCCAATTTGTGAGTTCTTCATCAACAACAGTTGTTTAAGAAGTTGTCAAAGTGTGTGTTTTGGGATCAAGATGTCCGCTTCATGGGGTAGGTTGTGTCTTAGTAGGGAGTAGATATGGATCCATAGAAGATATGAGCAGTTGTGTCTTGGGAAGCCCCAAAGACAGTGGCAAAGGTGCGATGTTTCCTTGCTCTTGCAGGATACTATTGGAGGTTTGTAGCCTTTTTCTCTCGAGTTGCAACTCCTCTAACATCACTGACCATGAAGGATCAGGCGTTCATGTGAATTGATCAGTGTCAGGAAGCTTTTAAGTATCTAAAGGAGAAGTTAGTATGTTCTCTAATTCTTTGTCTTTCAGTAGAGGGAGTTTAGTTTTATGTTTTCTATGATGGTTCACACTTGGGGTTATGTTGTGTTTTGATCCAGTAGAGAGAATTTTTTTCTTATGGGTATCGGCAGGTGCATCCTCCCTGAACGTAACTATGCCACCCATGATCTTGTGTTGGCATACATGGTGTTTATCTGATGTTTTGAATACATTACCTCATTGGTCAGCACTTTTTGGTTTTGACCGATCTTAAGAGTCTGAGGTATGGTTTCTCCCAGCGTTACTTGAACTTACGACCACATCAATGGATGTAGTTCTTACAAGAATATGACTTTGAAATATTTTATACCCCTAAAATGGGAAATGTGGTAGCTGATGCACTAAGAAGGAAGTCACATAGTCATGCAGTGCGTGAATCTGGTGATTTTTAGAGAGTTATGGAATAACATTTGGCATTGCATCTCTATATGGGAGACGTTGGAGGAAGAGGTTTTATTATTCATTTGACGGTTCAATCATCTCTGGTGCAGCAGGTGGAAGAGTCCCAATTGGGGGATCTTGAGTTGGATTTCTAGAGAGACTGAGTTTTTTTTGGCGAGGCCTCTAATGGCTGGTCTGAGGATGAGCAACACCAAGTGTTGTATCACTAAAGGATATTTGTTCCTTTAGCGATGTGCGAGACGGTTCTGAGAGAGTTACATAGTTTTCCTTTAGAGGTGAATACTAGCATGAGAAAGATTTAACAAGCCTTGAGGATTCAATTTTGATGGCCTAAGCTGAATCATGCAGTTGTAGAGTTTGTGTCTCGATGTTTTGTCTGCTAGAAGGTGAAGGCTAAAAACAGTGTTCCTGGTGGTCTGATCCAGCCGTTAGATGTTCCTCAGTGGAAGTGGGTGGACAACTCAATGGAGTTTTATACTAGTTTACCTCTAGTTTAGAGTGGACAAGGTGTTATTTGGGAGGTAGTGGATTATTTTACCAAATCAGCCCATTTCATAGCAATCAAGGAGTAAAGCTCAGTGGATGTTTTGTCAAGGCAGTATCTGGAGGAGGTGGAGAGACATCATGGATTCCCAAGGACGATCATTTCAGATCAAGATCCTTGTTTTAACCCCATGGTGTAGAGAGGTCTCCGACAAGCATTTGGTTTTCAGTTATACCTTAGGACTACTTTTCATCCATAGATGGACGGTCAGACCGAGCGAACCGTCCAGACTCTTGAAGACATGTTGCGATCATGTGTCCATAATTTTAGAGGTTTGTGGATGAGACACTTACCCTTGGTGGATTTCTCTTACAACAATAGTTTTCACACCTCCGTTGGTATGGAGCCATTTAAAGACGATCCATTTAAAGAGTTGTATGGCCGACCCATCCATTCTCCGTTGTGCTGGACTAGGGTTGAGGACTCATCAATTCTCAGATCGGAACTAGTGCACAATACGATAGAGATGGTTCAGGTGATTCATGAGAGGATGAATGTAGTGAATGATGGCTATAAATCATATTCTAATCAAAGGAGGAGACCCTTAGAGTTTGATTTTGGGGATCACATGTTTTTGAAGGTGAATCACCATCATGGGTAGTGAAGGTTCGATCACGAGAGTAAGCTTTCTCCCAAGTTTGTTAGTCCTTTTGAGGTTTTGGATTGTGTTGGAGCCGTGGCATATCAAATAGCACTTCCCCCGTAGATGACCTAGATATATGATGTTTTCCATGTATTACTACTCCGTAATTATCATCATGATGACTCACATGTCATCGATTCAAGCGAGATCAATGTTTACGATGATACAACCTTTGAGGAGAGGTCGATAGAGATCTCGACCAGTAAGTAGAAGGTGTTGTGTGGGCGTTCTATTCCCTTGGATCATGTCTTGTGAAGACACAGTGGTGTCGAGGAGAGTACATTGGAGCGGGAGTACCAGATGCGTGTCTAGTACCCAGAACTATTTTAAGTTGTTGTGATGAGATTTCCATTGATTCTCTCATTTTTGCAACTTTGATGTGATGTTATGTTTAACTTGTTTGGATATGGAATGTTTGTTCCCTTGTTCTTAGCTGTCGAGGTTTTGTTCTTGCTCTCTAATAACTCAGGGTGGTTTTCCCCAGAGAGGTATCTTATAGGGTGGTTGTTCAATCCCCTCTTTTTTATGGATTGGTTTTTAATTCTCATGGATGGGAGTATTTTCAAAGGTATCTAATGTAATGTCCTAGACCGCTTTGGTCCATTAATATTCTAAAATCATCATGTTTGATATGATCTGGGAGGACCAAGTGACTTATTCCCAAGACACATCCAAATTATGAGTTCATGAAAAGTGTCTCTAGACTAGTGAGGTTCTAACAGTAGACTCTATTTACTTTTCAAAATTTTGGGTTCCTGAATAGTGTTTCCATATCAGTGAGGTTCTAACAGCAGCCTCTTCTTCCTTTTCCAAATTCTGAGTTCATGAAAAGTGTTTCCAGATCAGTGAGGTTCCAACAATAACCTCTATTTCCTTTACCAAATGTTGAGTTCATGGACAGTGTTTCTAGACCAGTGAGGTTCTAACAGAATCATCTATTTCTTTTTCTAAATTGTGAGTTCATTAATAGTGTTTCTAGATCAGTGAGGTTCCAATAGAAACCTCTATTTTTGTTTCCAAATTTCAGGTTCATGAACAGTATTACAAGACTAGTGAGGTTCTAACAGCATCCTCTATATACTTTTCCAAATTTTGAGTTCATGAATAGTGTTTCTAGACCAGTGTGGTTCCAACAGTAACCACTATTTCCTTTTCCAAATTTTGAGTTCATGAACTGCTTTTCTAGACCAGTGAGGTTCTAACAGTAGCCTCTATTTCCATTTCCAAATTCTGAGTACATGAACAGTGCTTAGAGATCAGTAAGGTTCCAACAATAACCTCTACTTTGCTAAATGTTGAGTTCATAAACAGTGTTTCAAGACCAGTAATTTTCTAACAGTAGCCTCTATTTCCTTTTCCAAATTTCTTGTTTGGTGTACATTATTTCCAGACCATTAAGGTTCTAACAATATCCTTTTATTCCTTTTCCAAATTTTTAGTATGGTGTACAGTGTATCTAGCTTCCTACAGTTTCACCCCTTAAAAGTTTACTTTGATGTAAAATGCATTTAAATCATCGTTTTATGGACTCTAAGGTTGATTCAAAGTCTATAACTACTATATTAATTATCCAAATGATAAAGATTCTTTTACTTGGTCAAACTGTGTGGTTTAATGTGACACATGTTTAATGGAAAATCCAACATATCTTAAACCGCTGCTCCATTAAATCTTCTAAAGGGAAGAGATATCTACCTCCCTTGTTCTTCCTCCATGTTCCCTGGTGTCAGACGCTCTAACCTTTCATTCCTTCCCATAGATGTTGTGTGATCAAAATTTTCTCCTTGGATTAGTTCCCCTTTATTTTTGATGTAGCCATGCAGTATCGATCAATATTTGATATAAGGTATGATCTATCATCATTCTTTTCAGTTCATCTCCTTCTGTTTCTCCTTGAACTTTTATGGAATGCTATATACATGTTCCTAATATAATTTTTTTGGGTGTTTATCAGTGTGGTGGTGTCTCTGCATTCGCGGGTGGATACAATTGTCATGATGGAGGAGATTATAATCTGTTATGTTGCTCGTACTCATATAATGACCTTCAAGAACAGTTTGAGGTAAGGGATTTGTTACTTCTCTTTTCTTTTATGTAAAAATGAGGAGTAAGAATATTTTATCCCACCAGATCGTATTAGAATTGACATATTAAATATTTTAACCGGATAAATAAATTGACATCAATTGTATGTTATTGCCTTTTGTTTTGCTAGATAATGTGACATCTATTCATTCTCTGTTTAGATTTTCATTCTTAATGAAAATTGGTAAGGAAAACAAACCTGGAAGTAATTGATAATTATTTGGATAATGATAAAGAGACATACCAATGAATCTAGATGTTGTTGTTGTAATTTGATGCTAATTAAATTTATACATTAATCATGTTAAATTATTTGTGATAACTTACTGTTTATTTTTTCTGTCTTTGGAACCTACGAATAAAAAATCAGTTAATTCATGTTGGATTAAAGAACTATTTGTTTGATAAAAGATAATTATTTGTAGGGTTTTGAGTTACCCTCTTTCTTATTTAAGGGCCAAGATCCTAGTTGAAATGATGTTTGTTTTTCAGTTCCTTGTGTTGGGATGTGAACCGGGATGGCGATAGTGATATGTGGGGGTGGTGAGGCCTATTGGATATGGTAGTAGTTGATGCATAGAGTGGAAATATGCATAAAATAATGTATGTGGGTTTTGGGGAGGACATGAGTGATGATTGAACCAGTTAGAGGTGAATTTTTGGATGTTTGGAGTTTATTGTTGGTTGTTTATCTTCCTTAATTTATCCACTGCTCATGGTAGCTATTTTTCTTACCATCCTTCTAAAAGGGGATAAGATGCATGGGGTATGTGATGTGCTTTCCGTGTTTATATTATTGAGGGATGATGGGTATACTCCCTTGCTATAGGTGGAAAAGACTCGATGGATTGTTTATCTACTCATAGTATTTTTCCCCTTATGTTTAGTAGCTTATAATGTTTTTCTTGAATGCTTGGGATTATGAGAAAGTAATAATGTTTATAATAAATGAATGAAAAATGATGTCAACCCATGGGGTTGGAGATTGCTGAGTTGAAATGTTGAGGTAGAAATTTAAAATAATAGTGGACTTTGGGTGTGATGATGATGAAATATAATGTGTAATTTGTTGATAGTTAATTAATGTTTAAAGAATTAATGCATGTAAAGTGCAACTGATAAAAAAAATTATGGAATGCAATCAGGTTCTTTAAATGGTTGTGTGATTATTGGATACCTAGTCATTGAAGTGGCAGCCGGGAGTTTGAGAGATGTAAGGTACAGTTCATTCTAATACTAGGTTATGCCCATATTGTGGTTGTGAGCTATTGTATATTCTATAAATTTTGTGTTTTTATATGCTACACTACCCCATCATTTAGTGAAATAGACACCCATAGGATTCTGATCCCTAGGGGGGTGTTTTCCCCAACATTCTAGTGGGAGGATGGATGGTTGACTACCCCTTTTGGCCATGCTCTCTTCTCATGACAGTTACTTTTGCTGGTAGGCACAACAGTTAGTTTTCCCCATATATGTGTGTAGAGGGTTGTAATGTCTTGAGGTTATTCACACACATATATTCTAGATATAGTTTCCTATGGACTACTATAGGTGTAACGTGTATAGGTTGTGATGAATTGAGGAACCTTACATGGTGTGTGGGATGTAATTCCTTGAGGCACAATGCCTAACATATGATACAGGTTATGCGAGCTATCACTACTATAAATGGAGACTATACCAATAAAAATTTTCCAATAGTTTTCATAAAACATTAGAGTAGGGATTTCTAGAGAACCTTACCCAACGGTTTCAGTAAACCATTGGAATAGATATTTTTCGATGAGTTTTACCCAATAGTTTTATTAAACTGTTGGGATATGTGATTTTTATATGACTTTTACCCAATGGTTTTATCAAACCATAGGGATATGTGT
Organism: Viscum album; assembly: GCA_963277665.1. Taxonomy (NCBI): domain Eukaryota; kingdom Viridiplantae; phylum Streptophyta; class Magnoliopsida; order Santalales; family Viscaceae; genus Viscum; species Viscum album. The sequence goes on from OY728139.1 coordinate 297,047,632, forward strand.
GTTTTACGTAGGGTTTCCCAGTAGTTTTTCAAACCATTCCTAAAGCTTACCTTTCCTAATGGTTTTTTAAACTGTGGGATTGTTTTCCCCTAATTTTTCAATAGACCCAATCCCCCATCTGCACGATTTCAGGCTTGAAGGAGAGACCTAAAGCGGAGATCTCTCGCTCCGAAAATTATTCCACCTGGTCCATCTTCAATTAGGAAATTGTTTTGTTCAATAATTCAAATCTATAAGTGGTGCCGTAGGTTTAATTTTTTGCATCTATTTTCTAGTTTTTTGTTTTCATTTGGCCTAACCCCGAGGTCTGTACAGTATGGTATACCTAATAATTGAAATTTGATTTGTTTTTAGTTTTTGTTCTACAGTTCAACTATCATGATTTTGTGAATCAACTTAATTTAATGTATTTATTGTCACTCTTATGTAGAGTTAGTGAACCATATAAAGGTATTGTGGCTGGTTGGGGTAGTGTTATAGGTGGTTTTCGCTTTTTTCAGTGGGGTGATATGGTAGTTTCTATGAACTTTAGTTTACTTTATCTTAACTATGTATAATTTTATGTTTGTATCTATTTGGTTTACATTGAGCCTGTAATATTTATTTATAATAATCTTAAGATTAATAAGGTTTTGTATATGTAAACCATCATACTATGACACTCATATAGAGATATTCTTAAGAATAATCCATGTAAATTTTTAATTGATATGTTGTTAATAATATAAAAGGTTTTTTATAAAAAAATATAATATATAAAGTTTTTAATGTTTGGACACTCGATTACTATTGGTGTTACATCTTATGACTATATTTATTTTGGTTTTTTATATACCACGTTTATTTTATTTCCCCATCCGTTGTAATCCCTCATCGTTTATGGTTTTTTAAATGTGAAATTGGAATGTTCCAAATACTCTAACCTATACATAGAAAACACATTTCCCATATCAAACCACTACCATCCCTAATTTTCTAGGCATGTTACACAATATTAGTGTTATAGGGGTACTTTATTTTCTCCCATCAGGCATATTCACATTTATATTTTAAGAAGTTTTACCTTGAAAACTAATTTTTTTCTTCGAAAAAGTAGTTACAATAATTAATTTTTGAAAATTTTAAGTAATGGTTTTGTGGGATGTGTAGGTGGGGGTGTGTAAGTCAAGAGGATGGGGGTTGTGTAGGGGGGTCTGCTGGGGGTGCGGTGGGGGGGTGTACAGGGGGTGGGGGTAGGCTGTGTAGGTGGGGGTGGGTAGTGGGGGGATCTAAAAATGGGGGGGGGGGGTGTAAGTGGGTGGGGGATGTGTAGTGTCCATTTGGGGAGGGGGTACAGGGGGGACGGGAGGGAGGGGCGGTGTAGGGGGAGTCTCTTGGGTGTGAGGTGGGTGGGTGGGGTGGGGGTGCATGTGGGGGTGGGTGTGGGCTTTGTAGGTGGTGGTGTGCGGGTTGGGGGGAGGGGAGTCTCATAGGGGTGAGGTGGGGGGTGACTGTATAGGTGGGGGGATTTTCAGGTGGGGGTGGGAGAGGGGGGCTATGCAAGTGTGGGGTGGGGGGGGTATAGGTGGGGGTGAAGTGGGTTGGGGGGAGGGTTGTGCATGGGAGATGTGAAATGGGTGGGGGAATGTCCTGGTGGGGGGTGCTTGTGTCCATTTGAGTATGAGGGTGGGATGTGTAGGTGGGGTAGGGGTGTGGGCGGTCCTGGGGGTGGGATTTCCATGAGGGGGTGGGAGTGGGTTGTCCATGGGGGGTATCCCTTTGAGAGATAAGATGGTTTTTTGTTTTTTAACCAATGGAGTGATGTGTTTTGGAGGTTTATCTAATAAAATTGGTAGCATAAGAAAAACCATAAAGTTAATGATCTATAATAAAATAATCAATATAGTAGTGAAGAATATAAAGAATAGGAATTTGTTTACTATAAAAATAACCATCATTTACTCTTCAACAAAGTATGATTGATGGGGGTGTAGGCAATTTTAAAGGTATTATATGGGTATTGGGGGTGGGTATTGAGGTGGGGGAGGGGGTGTGGGCTGTCCGGAGGGGGGGGGGGGCTATCCAAGTGTGGTTTGGGGTGGGCTGTCTAGGTGTGGGGTGGGGTGGGCTCTAATGGTGGTGGTGGGGGTGTTCATTTGGGTGTGGGGGTGGGCTATCCTGCTGGGGGAGGGGTGTGGGCTGTCCGAGGGTGGGGCTTTCCAAGTGGGGGTGGGGGTGGGGTGTCCAGGGGGGAGGGGTGTGTCGACTGTTGGGGGGGGGGGGTGGTGGGTTGTCCTGGTGGGGTGGGTGGGGGGTGTCTAGCTGGGGGTGGGGGTGTTCAGTAGTGGGGTGGGGGTGTGTGGGGATGGTGTCTAGGTGGGGTGGGGTGGGTTGTCCAGTTTGGGAGGCCTCTTGGGGGGGGGGGGCTGTAGGGGGATAGGGGGCTATTGGGGGAGGGGATGTGGGCAGTCTAGGGAGGGGGTGGGATGTCCACGGGGTTGTGGGTGGTCTATACAGGTGGCAGAGGGTTATAGGCCGTCAAGGGGGGTGGGATGTCCAACGGGAGTGGTTTTTCTAGGTGGAGTAAGGTTGTGGGTTGTCCATGGAGGAGGGGGTGGGTTGTCCAGGTGGGGTGGGGGTGGGGTTTGTTCATGTGGGTGGGGGGCTGTCCAGGTGCATGGGGGCTGTAGGGGGTGTGTGGGTTGTCTAGGGAGTGGGTGGGTTTTCGACACTGATACTCTACATAAAAATAGAAATCACATATAACCATTGTATCGTGGAGTTCACACGTTAAGACTTTTGTTGATGTTCTTTACCAACAATCACCCTTACCCATTCAAGAAGAAGTGATATCTGCAAAGAAATATTACTCAGGTTCTTAACCACTATCCATATTTATCTCATTTAAATTTAACTTTTGTACAACTCCATATCACCTAATGATATAACAAGGATCATACTCCCATGAGTGGTGTCCCATCAAAACTTGGCTCATATGCCAATAAAACACACATATGATCATATTTGACACACATAATTTTTTTAAACATACGCCTTGTATGAAAACCTAAAATTAGCTCTTAGCTAGCCCCTAAATGCATCAATAATCCACATATGTAGATCAAATTTTTTATGTGTGTTTATAATTAGGTGGTTTTTTTAGAATTCTTGTATGATATTTAGAGAGGAAGATAAAATATGATCCACGTAATTGGATGTGCGTTTACAATTAGGTGTGTTGCGATTTATATGTATGGAATTCATGGTTTACACAACAATCTTATGGGTCATCAATAATAGGCTTGAAATCATGCTACAATTGGATATAGATTGGATTCTACAACCCTAGTTTGGGGGTGGACAACGCCACCCCCTTGGACATCCCTCACCCCCTAGACACCCCACCACCCCCAAGGACATCCCCCATCCCCCCTGGAAAACCCCCACCTCCCTAGACCGAAACCCCAATGGACCCCCACCCCCTGGACACCCCACCCCTCCTGGACACCCCTCCACCCCAATGACAACCCCTATATGCCTAGACAGCTTCCACCTCCCATGGACACCCCTAACCACCCCCTTGAACAACCCCCTGGACACCCCCACCCCTTCTGGGCAGCCCCCACCCCCCGTACAACCCCCACAACCTTAAATATCCCCCAACCCCTTGGATAACCCCGTGGACAGTACCCCCCCCCCTATACACCCCCACCACCCTTGGATACCCTCCACCCCCTGGATAGCCCCCACCCCTTCAGACTGCCCACCACCCCCTAGAGCCCTCGTGGACAACCCCACCCCCTTGGGTAGTGCATGTGATAACTCAAATAATATACTAAAATATAAAATTTCTTGAATCTAAAATATACTCATCTTTTAAACAACACCCCACCCCCTGGACACCCTCACCCCCGGGACACCCTCACCCCCTTGGGAAGTGTATGTGATCACTCAATCAATTGACTAAATCATAAAATATTATCATTCTAAAATATTCTCAAATCCTAAATAATTTTCTTCTAAAAGTGTATATGATATTGTACACTCATGTATAGTTCTTCAATGATATTTTGTTATAAATATTATATTTTGTTTTATTTTATTTTATGATTCTCGTATAGATTAGTGTGTCAATTATGGTTTCATATAAAGAGAACAATTTTGTTTACATAAATATATTTTTTATGGAACTTCAATCATATTGAATTGGTTTGGACGTAATTACTCTTAACAAAAAAAATTATAGAAGGGATAAAAGTTGGATGCATGAAACCGATCGGATCTCAAGCGATTTTCAAAAACAACTTGGAGAGATTTTTAGATTTTTCGTTTCAAAATGGTTCAGATAGTAGTCACATACACTTCCCCCATTACAATTGCATTGGAAGACCTTGGTTGAGTTTTGAAGAAGGAAGCTACCACATAACAAAATATGGTTTTGAAGAAAACTGCTCTGTGTGGTATCACAATGGGGAGAAAATGAAATCTCAAATTGTTGATGATCTAAATGAGAGGATTGGATTGGAGAATTTGTTATATGACCAGTTTCCGTTTATTCGTCTTCATGAAAAAGAAAGGATTCTGGTCCAAGAATAACTAGATATGAGCACACTTGATGTGTCTAACGAAAATGATGATGTTTTAGGGTGAAAAAATTGAATGATGGTGCCACGACTCTAGTATATCGATAATGAGGTAAAATAAAAAAGCTATAATTTTTAGTCTGATTGTTTTATAGGAAAACTATGTATGGTATTTCTAATACTCCCATTGATTACATTCATACCTTCTTGAAGGACTTACTTTTAGATGATACAGATATTCCCTCAAACCATAATATATCAATGATGTTAGTTGAGGAACTAGGATTTTCAGGAAACAAAATTCACGTTTTCCAGAAATATTTCAACTTATTCTGGGAGAAAAATACTGAATGAAATGAATACAAAAAAACGTGGCACATCCCATTGGAAGCCAAAAGCTAATTGAACACCATCATGTGTGCCACTGAAAGTAATGTGGCACTTTCCATTGATCCCCGAACTCCAGAATTTTTTATGTATGATGAAATATCAATAAAAATGTGATGGAATGATACCAAGAGAAATGTGACTAATGATGAGTTGGTTCACCTAGTAGAGGGATATTCATGGCAGAGATTTGATGCTCGATATCCTGGTTTTTTAGTTGACGTGCATAATGTGAGGCAAGGTATTTCATGTGATGGTTTTAATCCATTTGGGAAAATTCTTACTTCGCACAGCACATGGACAGTATTTATACACATTGATAACCTTCCCAAATGGTTGTGTATGATTTTTTTTTCCTTTCTTGATTATAATCATATTCAGTCCTTCTGATACCGACAATGATATAGACATATACATGAAAACTTTAAAAAATAGTTGAATCTTCTTTGGGATGTGGGTGTGCGCACATACGATGCATATTCAAAAAAAATATTTCAGTTTCCTGTTGCACTTATATGGACGATCAATTATTTTCCAGCTTATGCAATGATTTCTTGATGGGGCATAAAGGGAAAAATATCATGTCTAGTCAGTATGAATAATACACGATCTAGAATACTGAAACATAGTTATAATTGCAGTTTTATTGAAGATCAACGATTATTTAAAATGGACCATCCCTATAGAAATAATTTTCAATGATTTGAAAATACCATAGAAACCAATGATCCACCTCAGTGTATATCTGGAACCTATGTTCTTAATGAATTGAAATATTTCATTTTTTTCATTTGTGAAGGGTCAAATGAAATCTGGAAAGGGAAAGAATGGTTCCACTGAAACTTATTACAATTGGAAGAAGAGAAGTATCTTCTTTTAATTTCCTTATTGGTCAAGTAATTTGTTACGTCATTGCTTAGATGTAATGCACATTGAAAAAAATATATCTGAAATGTTGCTTTCAATTTTTCTAAATGTTAAGGGAAGGAAAAAAGATAATTTATGGTCTCGGCGTGACTTGGTGGATTGGGGCATCAGACTAGAATTGCGTCATGTGCGTATTAGTGAAAATAAATGGAAAGTTCCATGTGCTTCTTATATGATGAAACTATAGACACAATGAAATGTGTTTCAGGAACTCTTTCCTTAGAGTGAAGATATGATTCTAATATAAAAAACAAATTTCAAGTACGACTAAAGCTGTTTTTACCATGTAGGAAGAAGTTGTAGGCAGTAGATTTTCGAGATCGATGAAGAAAATGTGTCATCATATTAAATTCAATATCCTAGTTTCATTAAAAAATTCATATTTAATCTACCTTCTCTATACGTTTAGTTCTTATCAAGACCTTCGATTTGACTAGTCGTGGAACCTAAACGGACTTATAGATCAAAAGTTATGACTCTCAGAAGACGGACAAATTTTATCCTAAAGAGATACGCGAAGGACCAACTCGAAGGACCAACGCGAAGGACCAACGCGGTAGTATAATGTTTTCACATGTACATGAAAAAAATATGCGGAGGACCTGAGAGGAGGACATACGCGGACCACTTCCCTTTTGACCAGGTCCCCTCTTTGCCTATAAACAGGACCCTTGGACTCCCCATTTCAAAAAAAAAAAGAAAATTGGAAGAAGTCCCAATGCTCCCATTGCCTAGATATTTTGCCAAGATCTGCAAAATTTTCTAAGGTAGCTCTCTAAAAATGAGAGAATAGGGAATAAAAGGGGAAATGTGGTTCAAAGTCCCACCAGGGTCTAGACCATATGGATCTGCACTGTGCACCTATGTGGCGCACCTGTGCGGTGCACCTGCGCGGCAGCACCTGCGCGGCAGCACCAGCGCGACAGCACCTACGCGGAAGCACCAGCGCGGAAGCACCTTCCCAGCAGCACTTGTGCTGAGTACCTATGCGGGGGAGCTACATGGGGGTTCTACACAATGCACCGACCCAAGTAACCCCCAAGAGAAATTCAGAGTTACACCGTGAACTTTTCAGATTCCGTCGACGTCATTTTCCATTGCACCCTTTATGCGGCCATAATTCGAAACATTGAATGCCATCATCTAATCCACTCCATAACACTCAATTAAATGCCTTATGTTGACTTAATCCTCTTGGTTCCTATCGCATGTTATGAGTTTGGACTCTCTTTATGGATTCCGTGAGAACCTTGAGTCGATATAATCCTCAAGAAACTCATCAAACCTCATCACCTGAATTCCTTTCCAGGTTAAACATCAAATCGACATCCTCTATTGGAGTAAGCCCCAACGAATTCCAAATGGGAATCCTCCTTAGTATTAACCCCCAACCAATCTCAAATGGGAATCCTTATTAAGAGTAAGACACAACCAATCTCAAATGGGCATCCTTCTTAAGAGTATGCACCAACCAAACCTCAAAAGGGCAGTCATCCTAGTATAAGCCCATCACCTTCACCCCTTCTTCCGTACATTGGACCCTTGTCCAATGTAAATATAACAGAGGGAAGGCTCTTCACCTCACCCTCTTCCATGCTTGATGCGCCCTCTTTCATCAACATCGGGGGAAAAGTGTGAAGTATCATTATTGAATCTTTCACATCCACGTGTTTCTCACACCGATCATGACTCACGTGGGCATAGAGATACATGATGATTAAAACATATGAACAAAAACTCATAGGAAGGAACTATGAGAAATCTGATTCTCGTTCAATCCAGGATACGTAGGAATCCCTTTCAGGGTCCGAGCTCACTGGATATCCTCCTCAGGAATCCAACCTTAATTCCCCAACTTGAGAATCCTCATTAAGAAATAAGCCCTAAATTCAATCCTGAAATAATCAAGGCATCCTTTTTCAGGAAGTAAGCCCGAAATCATCTCTCTCATTTGTCTATACTATCCTATAAATGGTAACATTAAACATATAGGATCTCAATTCATGTTCAGTGATGTATAATGGGATGTAATGAAATTTTATTTTTCTAGTGAGGTTAGGATGGTAGTCATGTGATGAAGACATGAAATTTCATTTGGTGTAACTCAACAGGTTTCTCGGAAGAAAAAAGATATTGATTTACATGAAATAAATATTGGTAGTGCATGTTATGAGAGAGGAAATTTGGATTTGGGTCTATGTGGTGGATCATTGTGTTTTAATTTTGAATCATTAGATTTCTTGTTTCGAGAGATTGTGTTGTGTGGAAGTTTTGGTTCTAAATGTAATGTTAGGTTGTGACTTCATAGAATAGATTAATGAGGCTATGTTGAGTTTTGGATAGAAATACCATCTGATTTTTATGTCTGAGAGTTGATAATACATTTTATGGAAAGCAATCCGAAGACTTATAAGTGGGACAAGGTTTTCTTGTAGAGATAGGTGACTTTAGGAATGAATCAGATGTGATAGTATTCAATTATTTTATTTTAGTATAATCTCTAGTTTAATATAATCATTCCCAATATCATTACATAGTCTTGCATAAAATGGGAGTGAAGTGGCTATATTATAGGATACGCAAAGGGTTTATTCTTCTCAAATAAAGTTCATTCATGAATTGTTTTCCCTTAAAACATGTTAACAGAAGTAGTGAGGTGGGAGGTGCACCCCTAACCACCATAGAGTGAGGTTCGTGTGGTGATTTTCAGTTTGGAAAATGCTAAAGGTGTCCTCCATGGAAGCTAAGATTGGGTGATAGTGAACATTTTATTTTTTCCTTAACTAAGGGAGGGATGGATCTTTCCAATTCGAATAATCTATAGTAATGTGGGAATGACCAATTTAGGTTAAAAATTTCATGAAAAATGTGGTGTAAATGAATCTCCTAAGTTGGGGAGTGATGTGTTAATCATGGTAGTATGACCTTCATGCTATTAGCTCTGTAGTTGTGCGGATTTGATTGTGAGTAGGATGTGGTCATATTGGGATCCCAATAATGAACCTCCCGGATACATGTTTAGTTTACATGTGTAAGGATAGGTGGTCCATGTATATTGTCGTTCATCAACCCAAGAATTGGATTTTGGCTCGAGGTGGTTATAAAATTAATCTTCGATGTTTTTTTCAGAGATTTTTCAGTGGATGATACATATTATGATAATATTTTGGGGAGGAATGGATGCTTTTAAAAAGTAATTTCACTAGAATAAAGTTATATACTATGGTACATGTGTTTAAATGGTGGCATTCCTTAAGTTATAAGATGTCATAGTTATGTAATGTGGCAACTTACTCGTAGTGGGAGTTGGTTGTTTTTAGGGAGATTTAGTAAGGAATGGTCTTCCACGACATGGTAAATTGGAATGGATATGGTCAGTTACAATTCTCCTTTTCTAAATGTTTTAAATGATATGTGTTTTTTAAGAATCGAAGGAAGTATTTAGGAAAACGAAACATGACTCTAGTCCATATATGAATGGTGGATTGCATCCATTCAAGGCGGTTTCAATGGTAAGGTTTTATTTTGATGTAGGTTGGCACTCTTATAGATGTTTATGTTTAGTGAGTTGGGAGATACATCATGTAGATTGTGAATCTTGACATTGATGTTCTAGTGTTCCTTTTCTATGGTAGTGGTTACAACCACTAGATGTTGGTGGTTATGATCTCAAGCATATGGTATTGATAACTATAGTGATTTTGTGGTCGGTTGATGAGGTGATTAATGTTTCAGATTGGATTGGATTTCATAAGATCCATATTGGTGTTTTAGTTTTGACCATGGGATTTATATTGGTATTTGACTTGTTGAGTGTCTTGAGATGAATATTTTTCTTTGGTTGCATTTTAGGTGTTCATTTTTAGAAGTAGGATAGTGGTACTTGAGTTGTGGCCTAAGATAGGTTGGGGTATGTGGTTAGATAATCATAAATTCATTCAGTCGATTCCATGATTGGATTAACATCGGGTTTTGGAAATAGGGTAGGTTAGTAATTAGGTATGACAATTTATTTGGGGTTTGTGGGGAGAATAAACCCTGTGGTATCCCAATTGGATATCCCATAGATATTTAGATCTGTACATGATAATTTTCTTGGATATAAGTTCTAGTGGTATCACATAGATCATTCTCATGTGTTTGATGTTTGTAATAAAGATCTTGAGGCTTATGTGTCCTTTGAGTAGCATCTGAATTGTGTTTTGAATCATAAGGGGAAGTTTTTGGGGTTAAGACCATGAATTTGATCTGAAAGTTGTGGTGGCATGTCCATTTTAGGATGAAAAAAAGAGATAGGGAGCTGGTATACGGGTTTATTAGCATGGAAACCTCTACTTCTAAATTTAGTAAGGCGTATAAGTGCATCTTGAGGATGATATGTTATATATTGGGGAGGTTATAAAGACCTAGTGTTTAAAATTTTTTGTTTTCATTTTAAATTTTGGGTAAAATCATCCTAAATTAGTTAGTGGATGGCTTCCCATGGATTGGTAAGGGATCAATAGTGTCTGGAGGGTTTGGGGAATTAAAAATAAAGAAAGGGGGATAACACATTTCAAATTAATGGTTCATGAAAAGTTAGTAGTAACCATGTTCCATAACCACGTGGAATGTAGATGGATTTAATGGCTAAGAAACCCATGTGGGAGATCCTAGGAGACTATCCATATTCAGTTACCCTTTGGATAGTAATGAGTGCATGACCACTTCCTGGAGCGGTTTCTGTGACGTGGATGGCTTAGGTCGGCAATGCGATTATGGCAACTAGGTGACGTGGATGGCTCGGTATGAGGGTGGTTTGAAATTCAAATTTTGAAAAATTTGCAACTGGAGCGGTTTCGGGTTCGTGAGTGACGCTGGCTGGCTGTTCGTGGGAGGAGCGGTGATTGCGGTGCTGTTTGAAATTTTTGAATTTTGAAATATGTATAGTGAAATTTTCTTTTCGAAGGTCGTGTGTGATGATGCGGCCATGTTTCTGTATGGTTACCGCTCTTCCTAAAAGTGGCTTTTTAATAAAATAAAAAATGAATTTGGTGAAGGTGGCCATGAAAATAATGAGGCTTGGTTTACTCTATTATAGATGGAATGACATAATTATCACACATTTTGGAATCCATGCATCCAAACCACATACAACATTAAAAGTGGTAAATTTCATATTTAAACTATTGATTTTTTATGTTAGTTCACCAAATTTCTTCCCCATTCTACCCCAATAGCCTAGGGTGAAAACCATGGCCATCCTCCTACTCTATAGACGTTTCTCCTTTATTTCATAGGAATTTGGTGTATCATTTTTTGAGAATTAGAGATCAAGGTAATTCATTGACGCTATTTATTTCCATTTTATGGAAGATGCTTTGCTAGTTGTATCCAGTCTAACCAAAGATCATGAACCCTATATTAAGGTGGGTAATTTTACATGGTATTTGAGTCCATATTTGTTCGAATCAAGGGATGAGGTTAGAAAAGTGTTTATCTAGGAGCATGAGGAAGGTGCTATTAATGATTTTTCTAACAGTCCTGATGTATGATATGCGTATATCATTGTTAAAATTCACTTCCATGATGTTTTTTCAAGTCTTTGACTATATAATGTAACTTGGGTATGATGTTGATATGTGAGACTCATCACAAACCTCATTGGGTCCATTGAGGTTTGACACCGGACCTAGGGCTACCTATGGGGAATGCCAAACCCTTGAAAATGGTGAAATGGATTGTTAAATGTTGATATGTGGTAATTAGGAAAGTAAATGGGATTCATTTTCCAATTGGTATGTGGGAATGGTTAAATGGATAATTTAAATGTTTATATTCTATATTTTTTTAAACGTCGAAGATTATTTTGAAATGGTTTAAATGACATGTATTAAATTTTTTTTATGGTCACAGTTTTCATTTAGGAAACATGATGTTATCAAATTGGGTAATGTTTTAGGAAGGATATATTAAAAAAAGTGATTATTAAGGTGTGGTTATTATATTTCAAATAATTTTTTGGAATTTTATGTTTTGTTTAACAGTTGTAAAAATTCAATGGTGGATTCTTCGAAATGGATTGAATGGAATGGATAGACATTGGATATGTTTTTATGTTCAATGATAAAGAACCATGTTGAAGGTATTTTTTAAAATGTTTTAATGTCGTGAGTGGTTTAGTTAATACTATCAAAAAAATTTATTTGGTGTTTTAGGAAATTTTGGAACATGGGTTTTTATTAATTGAGTCGTGTTTGGTTTTAAAATTATGTTGGGGACTTTGTAAAAAATGAATGATTAATTGTATATTTTTTTGATAGAAGATGTCAAAAATATGTAAATTATTAAAATTTATATGGTTCTGGGATGTTTTGGACTAATGCTCCATTCCCTGGTTTTGGGTAGGCTATAATGATTCTCTAGGTTCCATTGTGCATCGTAGTTTTCATAGAATAGACTAATGATCCTAATTCCAAGGGTATAGACATAGAATTTTATATAATGGTTGGGATAGTTGGACATTGCATTCTGAGTCTTGGTTAAATACATGGAATGAGGCTCCTTGTTTTCTAACCTATGTCATCTATGATGTTAGAAACGAGTTCCTATACTGATTCTCTATTTAATGAATAATTATAGAAAATTTAAAATAAATGACTCATGTGAATTGAAATTGTTAACCCCTATGGTGTATGGATTATGAAATTGGAATAGTTAGAATAGGTTTTATTATTAGGATGACATGTTGGGATTCAAAGTGTTAAAAAACAAATTAATAAATGATTAATTGATATAAATGTTTATTTTGATACAATATTTATTTTTTAATCCCCTAGTTATTTTAATATAGTTTTGCTAATAGTGGTATTTGTTTTCGGCACTATTGGTGGCCGCTTGTTGAATTGTATGCACACCCTACCTGGTTCACCATGGAACTTGTGTACCTGAAAATTTGCTATTGTTTCATGTTCAAGATAAATTCTAGGACCTTGTTGTTGGGTTCCTGTTAATGTATGGGTTTTTGGTCTAGAGAATGGGATTTTGATGACCATGTAAGGAATTGAGACTGTGTTATGGACTTTCATATTTTTGGTATTTGGGGGTTTTACTTTATGAATTCATGAAAAGTGGTGTAAGAATCCCATTGCTCTCATATGTTGCACTTGGTTAAATTTTGGCCCATTCCTCTGGTTGTTCTATTTACTGTTTCAATTAGTTATTCTACCTTGTTGTACTATTTCTATTATTTTTTACTTTGACAAGCATGTACAATCTCTCCATTCCATCACCATAGTCCCACACTACTAGTCAGAAGCCTCTAGAATTTGGGGTGGCATGCCTAAGGTCATGTGGTGATTTGTCTTGGGAAACCTGTTACGGTGGCATATAATCAGCAATGTTAAAATTAATGTACCTTAAACCCCTTTTTTTCTTGACCCAACATAGCAGATTTGATTATATATTTTTTAATTTACCTTTTTCATAGGAGGATTTTGAAACAAAATTTTATCATTATCCTGTGGATTTGTGCATTGGTTTTTATTATTTCCACACTTCATACAATTACATTATTGGAGTGTTATTAGTGTATTTGTTTAATCATTAATTTAATTTTATACATCCCTTTTTTATTTTTTTAATCGAATTATAGACCACAGTTAAATCATTTCAATAATTCATTGAGTACCCCTAGAAGTCCTTCATTCCACATTTTTCGAATATTTTAATATTTAATTTCTATCATCAATGGGATTTATAATTTATTTTCCTAGAGAATATTAGTTTCCCTTATTATACCCCAAATAATGAGATTAATATTTTCTTTTATTCTTTTTCATACCTATATGGGGCATCGATTTTATTTTATATCTTCTAAAGTCCCTTATTGTCATTTTCATTCAGAGACTATTATTTAATCTACTTAAGAAATAGTCGATTTGGCTATAAAGATAAATAAAAAAATAATAAATGTATTTTTCCAGTCTTCTATGGTTCAGTTCATGGGTAATAATGTATTCATCCTCCATTTTCGTCAGAATAAGTAATTATATTTTCATAATATTAATAAGAGTTCCTAGATAATAATTATTCAAAAATACCTCCTTAAATTAATCTCATTTTGATGATTTTATTTCATACTTTTACATCATGTTCTTGATTGGGTCCACTATTGGTATGCTTCCCCTTCCCATTGATAAAGAACCAAAATTACTTTTAATTTATCAATAAATAGAATAATATAAAATATCTTTTTTTTCATATTAATACATTTCTCAATAATTAGTGGATCATAAGAAACACTTTCGGTTGGTGTTTCTTGAAAAAATATTGGCTCAATACCCTATTTCTTATACTTTGGTACATTCAAAAACTCAACATTGTTATGATTATTGTTAGTAACCATATATAACACTTCTAGGATCATACTCATTATTTCATCCCATTTTTTCCAATTTTAACAATCTCCACATTATCCATAGCACCAATTATGAACTTTGTTCTTCATATTTTAAGACATTGACTATAACCATAAGAGTATGATTGAGTATATGGTAACAATAATGAGAGTAAGAAATCATATGATAAAAGAAATCAATCAAAATATTTCCTAAAAAATGAAACCTTCTTCTTAACCTATAACATTGTAGGTTCATCATACATAAAAATTGGTTCATCATTTGTTATTTTTGTTTGTATCCCATTTCACTTCATAACTAAATCCCCCCAAATAACTAAACCCTTCTCTGTTACGAACTGAGGAACACTAGACCTGCATTCCAAAACCCTATATTAAACTAATATATTTACAAATATGTTTTAATACATATATATAGTACATGATAATAACTGAAATGTACATTATAATATTTCAATAATTTAAATTTTATATGGAACAAATTTTTTTAATCAAAAATCCCACAAGTTTAGTGTCTCTAGAAACTATATTCAAAACCAACTTATTTTACCTCCATTTTACAATATACTTTTCTTAGATGAAACCCTTAAAAATATATCAAACACAATATTCCTCTATATAAACATTGAAATATAAACATAATTATGGGGTGATGTTATTACATTATTAGGGTTTGACATTATAGATAACAATAAAAAAAAATTAGTTAGATGAATATAAGATTGAAGGTATGAGAATGAAATGAAGGTTTATGGACCTAGAAAAATAGAGTCATACCCAATAAAGAATATATCGTATATCATGAGTCAAAGAATAAGCCTTTTGGAATAACAGAAGACTTGATTTTTAGGATTGAAAACATGAATCAAAAATTATGATCTATGAAAACAAAAAATAATGTCATACAAATGTGTCTTAAAATAGAACTAATAATGTGTGTCATTGTTAACTGAATATTCATTACTCACATAATGGATAATTCTAACCACCTACCCACAATAGAGTATGCTCACACTAGACACTAGAATTTCATTATGGTATTAGGATACTACTCATATGAAATTTTTTCTTTTTTCTATTATGTATGAACCCATTGGGTCTTAGGCTTTAACTGTATACCCTTTTATTTATATGATACTACCAATGCACCATTTTGGGATTTATGTAATTAAAACCTTACAAAATTCATTTGAGGGATATAAAAACCCAATCATTATATAATTATAATCCATATATATGTTTTTCGCATGAACCTATAAAGATTTATATTCCCATCATAGATTAATTAATCGATTATAATGAAATTCTTTTCACGAAAAAATTAAGAATACATTATCATAATTTTTATACCAAAATCAGATAAACATTTTAACTAGAGAACATGACCAGAGTGTAATGCCCCGACCCCAAAAGCCCTGATTTCGGTGCATTATTATGTATCATTGGAATGATCACAAAAGATCAACTCTCGATAGACCGATTAGTTTAGTGGCCTTAGAGGTTATAGAAATATTTATAAGGATTACATTACATCATAAAATGGAAAAATAAAACAACATTTTTTATATAGGAAACACTAAGATCCCATATACAATCCCTACAATTCATTCATAATATACTTCTTCACATCTTGATAAAAATAAAACATATAAAGGGGTGAGCTCAGATGCTCAGTAAGGATAATAATATAATAGGAACTTTCATAAATAAGCATATAAATTTAAGGCAATGTATAAAAATAAAACAAAATCCTTTTCAACATAAAATTCATCATAATATGGAAAATATAAATCAAAATAATTCCATTTACTTACTCACATGGATATTCTACTAGTTGAATAATCACATGAAATATCAATAGCCACTTTCCTAATGATGGAATGCATAGTGCCAGACTTTATAACCACATAGTCATGGCCTTGTGCCGGGACTAAAAATATGATTTTTCCAAGGCCATAATCCAAGACACTAGTTTGTCTCATGAGACCTTCCAATGCATTGAGAATCTATATCAGGCTCCACACATCACTTACTAAGTCCAATACATTATTCATATGAAAAGGTTTAAACATAACATAAACATTCGTATTAAAAATAACATACAAAATGTCAATACTTTATCCATAAACCATGAATGGTGTGAAAATAACACATCCATAGTCAAACATATCACAAAATCTATAATAGAATATTGAAGTTTTGTATCATAATAAATCAACTTCAATTAAGCATAAAATCCATCAAAGGATGTTGACATAGATGAAATCAGAACATTTTTTTACAGAAATATCTCTTTCTATTTTAAAATTATTTAAAAGTCATATAACTATAATAGAAAATATCTATTTTGAAAATATTCTTATAACATTGTAAGGGATTCTTTGACGATGTTATAATGGTAGAAAATAGCTGCACACGCCGTATAAGATAAAAAACATTCTTAACTTAATTTTGTCGAAAAGGTCATAAGGTACCTTGTTTAGAAAATGACAGAAATATTCCTTAAAAACCATTTTATAAAAATTCAAACAAGGGTATAAAGGTATTTAACCCATAGTCTTGTAAATAGTAAAAAATGTTTTGGAATAAATTTTTATGAAACATGGATGTGGATGACAAAGAGGTCCAGTAGATACTTACATAAAAACAACCTCAGATAATAAAGAGATTGTAAAATTAAACCTTACCTCGTAATTTTCCTTGTCCAAGGTTAAATTAACCTCCTGTATAATAGATAAATAATAATTATTAAATTATACAATAACCATATACATAAATATGATATCATATATGATCTTCTAATATTGCTTTGTTAATAATATTTTAGTATTATCGTTGTTTCAGGTGTTAGATGATTCGTTTTGCTTTATTTTATATATTGTGTGAGTCATATTTGTTATGGATGGGATGTAAATTATTCATATCCAGAAAGATATCGAGTCTTTAAACATTATTTATAATCATCAAATGAAAATTAGTCTTGAATGTATATGATGGGGAATGAATCTCATCAGGTTCGTCGAGACGGTAATCTGTACGTACACACAAGCGAGAATATCATTCTTTTGAAATTAAATTCATATATAATTGGATGCTATATCATATATACAGAATGCTTATCATGTAATTTTTATTATTTAAATCATTTATACATCATTATTATACCCATTTTAATAGTAATGTATTGAGTAACAACTACACCACGACGTGGAGATAGTAAGTCGTACATACGCACGTATGATGACATGTCATTCAAAGGATGGATATAATAATGAATATGGTCGTACCATATTTATAATAAAATCATAGTATGTATAAGATACTGGCGTTATTATTTTCGAATGGAAACAACATGGAAAAAAGATGTGGAAGAAGAAAAAACCTGAAAGAGGTGGTGATATATTTACCTCTTCTTTGGGTTCTTCTTTTTTATTTGATCAAAAGGGATCATGAGGATGACTCTATGACTAATAAAAATCCTCTAGGATGAAGGTAGGATAGTTGAGAGGGTATTTGGGCTGTGGTTTTCCGAGCCAAATGGCTTTGAAGGTGTGAATTAGATAGAAGGGGAAGTTCGCTTTTATAAGAGGGGTGAGAGGCACCTTAGGAAAATCTAGAAATATTATTTTATAATAAATTAATTTTCAGTTTCTAATGGATCAAAAATTAATTATTAAATGGCTAAGGTAGGAATGGGTCGAAAAACTTTCAACCTATAGGATTTATACAGGTTTGGGTCAGTATGTTAACCTTATCTTTCAAATTTCTCTCTTAGATAAATAGTTCAACATTTACCATGTCTTTTTGTATTTTTATATTATATGGTTAATAAACATTCTATAAATTTCCAAGAGATCCCCATGTGGTTAAATAATGATTCACCTAACATTATATAAGTCTTTTGGCCAAACCATAGATTTTTAGGATTATTATATCATCCAATAATATTGTATTTGTTTTAAACACTCCTTTATGTAAATTTTGACATTATTTAATAATTGTTTTTGTTAAAGTTCTAACAACGTTATTATTTAGAAATAACTAAATTTAATCAAACCTAGAATGTCATATTAACCTATAAAATTAGTTTAATTCTTTAAAGGTATAAAATTAGATATATTTAGATATTTATAATATCAATTATGTTAATCTTTCATTAATACGGTAATTACTTCCTCATCATTGTGTCATAAATAAATTTCATTATTTACTATCTTAATATTATAAATAAAATAAAATTATGTAGGAAATATTATTATATATCTAATGGATATTTATAGTAGAATTTATATTGTGTCTAACCTAGTATTAAAAATGGATTAGTTATTAAACATTGAATTTAAATCTTTTAACTCTTCGTTAAATAAAATAATAATAATTGTCCTAATCTAATCCAAGTGGATCAAAAGGATAATATTTTATTCTTAAGGTTTTTTTGTCTAATTATACTTATCCAATAGAGTTAGGACATGTGTTAGGTTAATAATAATATCATTTTACCCTTAATTATCCAATTTACTTTTAACCGTGCTAAATAAAATTAAACAGTTACTATTCACCAATAATTATTTTCATCTTATTGAACCACATTTTACTTACTGATATCAAGTGTGTCTCTGGGAATTTTGAAATTAATCTCACAGAAGCGGTAAAATTATGTTTTATTAAAATTTGAAAATTCTCTAAGGAGGTGGGTTAAAAGACGGTAAAAAGTTCAATAAAATTGTTATATATCTAAAATTATTATAAACTCACTCTGATTAATTACATTGAACTTATATAGGTATTATTTATCTATTTGACCTAAAATAAATTTAAATAAAATAAATAATTATTTAAATAAAAATTCGGTTTTAAACAATAACTCTGTGTTTTTCACTATTCATCATAATTTTTAAAGTTTTCAGAAAAATACCAAATCTTCAACCTAAGATAATTTTGATATTCCGAATTAAAAAAATAATTCTATTTTACAAATTTCAAAACATAGAAGTTTCATTAATTAATTTAAAATTAATTCTTGTTCTCAAAACCAAATATCATATTTTTAAGAAATAATAACTTTCAACAGATTGAAACTTGTTTATATCCAATTTCAAAGAGAAATTACATACAATGACCATAATTAGATCAAATAGAAAAAATATAATATAATTATACTTCTAAACCATTAAAATTTATAATTCAACATTATAAATTATTTTTATTAAAAAAGTTGTTTTCTGTTAAAATATAGTATTTTTCACTATTCACCCAAATATGAATGTTATCAGAAAAACACCAAAAATTTATTGAAACTAAATTCTTAGGACACTATTCTAAAGAAAAAGTTTATTTTGTAAAATTGAATATATAAATGTTTCAAATATTGGATTTAAAAAGGGTTCTCTTTTAAAAGGCGGTAAAATTTCATTTTTTGAAAAATAATTCTTTTATCTGAAAAAATGAATTTTTTCTTACATTATGAAAAAGAAACTCATAATATGGATTCTAAAAT
The DNA here is from genome assembly GCA_963277665.1 of Viscum album. Classification (NCBI taxonomy): domain Eukaryota; kingdom Viridiplantae; phylum Streptophyta; class Magnoliopsida; order Santalales; family Viscaceae; genus Viscum; species Viscum album. The sequence continues at coordinate 297,067,403 of OY728139.1, forward strand.
ATTAAATATTATATAAATTTCAAAATTAAGTTAATAATATTCATAACCGCTTTTGAATGGCTAGGTTGGTAAGTTGTGGTGCGCTTGAACTCAATGTTGCGTGTAGTGCAAGTTATTGAATTATTTTGATGAAATAATGTCCTATGAAATATTGGGGCGTTACATTATTTCCTAACTTAATAAATTTTATCCTTGCAATTTGAAATTGTTCTTCGAAAATAAAAGGTTGAAAATAGAAAATACCCTTGGGGGAAAACCCACATCGAAAATTGGGTTAATAAAATTTAGACTTAGTAAGTGGAAAAGGGGAATGAAATAGTCACCACAAAATTATGATATATATTAGGAGATCATTGTGGGAAATTAAGGACACATAATTGAAGGAAAAAATAAATATTTATAGGGTGTTATTGAGGTCATCAGTCTCAAACAATTGTAGAATTGGGGGCCTCAAATCAATCAATCTATGATGATTTAAAATATCATCATTTCAACAAAACATAAGGTATTAAGATAACACATTTTTAGTTTTAAGATCCCTTACCTAAAGTTTACGAATTAATTTCTTCATATAATAAGAGAAGAAAAAAATATATACTTGACATGTATAGTTCCATCCTTTAACTAATTTCTACCACAAACTAATCTTTCACTCTAAAAGATAATAGAACTTAAAAAATATTCTATTTATCCTATTCGTATAGGGTTCCAAAAAAATGGATTTATTATTCATCTACCAGACCTTTTAAAAAACTATATTATTCAATCCAGGACATCACGTGGGTAAATGTTAGGTGATAGACCATTATCAACATTTCGTTGCGGGTTCAAGTCTCGCGGACTTGCCGGTCGCGATGGGTTGCCGCCCGACCTCGGGGTTGTCTTTTTTATGGAAATCCAAAAATAATCTCAAACATGAATTATCCAAAATACTTATGTCCAAAGTCATCATCCAAAATTTAAAAGGAAGGTAAACACAATAGAGATCCTTTTTTCCATGTAGTAAAATGTAAACACCTTCTTCGCGTATTCTTTTAAAACATTGCAACATCCTGAATTACCATAAAACCTTATTGATTACATTAATTCTACCTTATTCCTTATAGAATACTGGATATACTCCTTCAATCCAAAAATGTTGTAAACTCCTACAATGACGGAATATACAAATCATTAATCAGTTTCAAGGTAGTCAAGAATATCTAATATAATTTATCCAAATCAATCATGTATTATTACAAAATCACTACCTAGGTATCAGAACCATATTTTGGTTTATCTTTCTCTCAACCAAATATTTTCCAAAAATTTGACCTGCTAATGAGTCACTTTTCTTGGTTCCACACAATATCAAGTCCTTAATGAAATAGTACTGCAGTACAATCCTTATATAATCTATAATTCTTATAACATGTATATTGTAACACCCTGATATTTTTTGAGAAGTATATGTTTTTAATGTTTTATGTTATACACAACATTAAATAAATCTTTCACTACACACAACACTAGCTTGGCTTGCGTTATACGCAAGAGCAACCTTCGTCGATAGCGTGTGTTGTACGCAATGTCGAGTTTCACTTAAAAAAGATATGTTATTAAATAATATATAAAGAAGCTGTTATAAATAGTATTAACTAAATTTTTAACATTATTATCCATCTTACATATTTTCTAAAACATGGTATGTGAACAAAATAATTTTTTTGGGTAAAATAAGTATTTTAAAAATAACGCAGTTTTGCCATCTTTTGATGGAGAACCCACTTTAAATTTAGTTTTTGACAGGTTTATAAGTTCAATTTGACAAAATAAAATTCTTCTCTGAAATCAGGATATAAAAATTTACTTTGGACAATTTTTTCATATTATTCTGATAACGTTCATATTTTAATGAATAGTAAAAACATGCTATATTTTAATTAAATACAACTTTTTTCATCACAATAATTTATATGGTTAAATTATATTATTGAATGGTTTTAAAGTATAAATAGAATATAATTTTACCATTAAATATAATGTTTGTCATTACCATTAATTTTACATTGAATTAATAGGTAAAAACATTTAAATCTTTGGCAATGTTTTAACTTTTAGAACCTGTTTTCTTAACTACGATATTAATTTTAAATTAATTACTTCAACTTATATGTTTTTTTATTATGAAAAATGGATTCCATATTATAATTCAGTGGGTCCAAATTAAGTTAATAGGTTACTTTTAATTTTTTGATATTATGAATAGTAACTATGGTAATTTTTATTTACTGCAGTTAAAGGTAAATCTGGTAATTAAGGGTAAAAATAAGATTATAAAATTACCCTAACACCTGCTAAATTTCTATTGGGTCACTAAAGGTAGGCCCATATCACCTAAGTTCCGGAATAGATTAATGTTTTGGACTTTTGACCATGAAAATAATTTAATTATTATTACAACCAAAGAAAGTGACAACATGTCACTCTCTTAAATCTTATAAGTATAATTATGTTAATTTAGTGATAAAATTAATGAAACATCGAACATAAATATTCACCAGAAATCTATTAAAATTATCTACATCATGTGAATTTATTTAGAATTTTTAGGGATTAAATAATTATCATTAAAGGTGACACAATAGTGATATTGAAATTATTTTATTGATTAAAATATCAAATAAATTGTTTAAAAATATTAAAATAAATATTATATGAACTAATTAATGTTCTCCCCTAATTTTATAGATAAATATGACATGTTATGAATCTATTAAAGCTTTTAGTTTGAATATATCCTCTATGTATATTTTATTTAAATTCAAATAAATGAATAGTGTCAAAATTCACACTATTGTTATTTTATAAAAATAGCATATTATAAATTTTTTTAAAAATAACAAAAATATTTAAAAATTATAAATTTAAATGTATATTGTCTAAAATGTCATAAAATATCTAATTATGGATAATTCACAGTACAAAAGTGTTTATTCATATCAATTTAAAATTTAGAATATTATTACCACAAATAAAATTAAATAGATTAAATAAGGATAAATCAATTTGATAAGGTTTAAAATAAATTCACAACATGTATAAATTTTATTGTTTGATTATATTACAACCATATCTCATCTCATCTTATAATTGAGTCATTTTTTAAGGTTTTTAAGTGGGGTTGGAATTTATTATAAATTAATATTTCTTATAATTCCAACGGTCCCCCTCTCCTCCCTTATAAAAGGGAACCTCCTCCCTCTCCTCATCACACAATTTTTTTCCTTAATGATTGGCCAACCCCCGACCATATCCCTTATCAACTTCCCTAGAAACATACTAGAGGTTCTGGTCTTATTCAAAGACCAATTGTAGTTCTCTAAGAGGAGGTTTCAAAGAGGCGTGTCGAAGAAGAGGTAACAACTGTTACTGATTCTTTCAAATTTATTACTTCATATACTTCCTATTATTTAGTTGTTTCATTATGAAGTAATAAAATCAGTATCACTCATATACTGATATGTTATTTTAAATATAAAACAACCCTATTTCACCTTCTATCCATCCTACGGAAAACAAAATCACCGTGCGTGCGTACGTACGGAATACCGTCTCCACGCCATGGTGTAATCTGTTTTCCACCACCACCTTTCTTGGATGGGTATAATGGTGTAAATAATAACTATATATGATAATTGTAAAGTTTTATTGATTCTGAAATTGTATATATACACTTCAATACAATTCCACGATCATGGGAACGATATCATCGCTCGTTCGTACGTACGGCCTACCGTCTCCACGATATGATGCGACTCATTGTACATGATCTTCATTGAATAATGATTATATAAATGAATTTAATGAATAAATATGATATATATTACACTAATAAAAATTTTGAAATGAGGTATCTATAATCTAAAAATAAGAATAAGAATTTTTTCGATGAAACATGCATAAGAACATAAAGCCATGAACACCCGAATAACAAGTATCAATGAAATATTACTAATAATAAGATACGAATATGACCATATATGATTTCATAACAATGAATATGATTCTTTAATAATTCAATGACATTATTTAAATCATTATACATGAGGATCGGATACGTACGAAGAAAATCAGACTTAAGGTAAGAGAAAATCTCTCAATCTCAATTTTTATCCGAGATTGTTTATACTTCGGTAATTACTGGGGAATATTTATCATACACATACATGTTTTGTCAATATGTAATATTATTTCTATCCTCATAAAATTTTCTAAATCCAATTTTACCTTTTGGTGATTTTTTAGTAAAAGATATGAAATGAATATTTTGTCATTTTCATTACGAGATACTTTTTGACGTTTTCCGCCAAAGTATGAGTAGAATGTTTTTTAACTTATACGACATGAATGTATTTTTATCATTCCATAGAACATTATTTCCATGAAACTTCCTTTAAAAGTTTTCAAGATTATTTTTAATTAACTTCTTTTAGTTTAAAATGTGATGACATGATTAAGAAAGGAAAAATGTTTTTGAAGATGAAAGGATATTTTCCTCAAGAATGGAGTTCATGTTTTTTTTCCAAAATTATTTTCCATATAAGATAATATAGGGTTCTATTTATATCCCTATTATTGCATTGATTTGATTATGTTTTGATGGAATTTTTTTTATGAAGTCCTTTATCTTATATGAATTGTTTTATGATGTCACGATGTTTAAGAATCCCATTTTTATTTCATGGGTTATGCTTTGATGTATGATTTATGATTTTGTGTCATATATAAGAATGGTTTCATTATGAGATGTGTGGGACCTATATCTCCCTCCAATTCATTGGGTAAATATTTATATCTCATGAGATATACATGGATGGAACTACAAGTTAATCTGGTTCAGTGATACAGGACTGGAACAAGGAGTGAACTCGGTTCAGTAATGGATTTTGTCCGCTATGACGGTCTTGTCAAAGATCCTTGACTAATACTAAATGATTTTATATGAATATGTGTGTATTACATAATGTTTCATGTTTTATGTTATGATTATTGAGATTAAATTTCACTACTATGATTTATCCCATGTTATGATATTATGATCTCTTTTGTAGGTTAAGATTTTCAAAATGTTATGTTCTTATGAATATGATGTGATTGACATTTCTTTTTTTACCCTTACTGAGCATTTGAGCTCACCCTTTTTTACGTTTTCTTTTCCTTAGGTTAGGAAAAAGGGTATTAATTATAATATTCCAAAAGGGACTCTAGATATGATGAAATAAACGGGAGACAATATAGATGATTTATGAACCAGTTGTTTATGTTTCCCAGTTCCAAATGACACTATACCTACATAGTTCTATCATGGTTTTGTTATATGGTGCAATAATAATGCTTCAATTATTAAGTATTAACAATGTATGTAAAGTATGGGTCGTTATAGTTGGTATTTGAGGAAATTTATAATCAACCTATGGAAACTAGGTTGTCAAAGCCTTAGTAAGAACCCCAAGGATATGTGTAAGCATAGAATAAAAAATTAGTGTTTTAGAAATGGCCGTGAATAACCTATGATAAGCACTTAAGTGTAAAATTTTATTCTTGATTATGTGGTTTTCCTATTATGAATAGTGTTTCTTAAACTATGCTTCTTGGTTTTAGTCAATGGCTGGAAACCGAAGGAACCGTGTTAATTTTGAATGTGATGGGAAATGCAATGATTGTCCCCCTGAGCAACCAAACGTTATGGGAGATGGAATCTGAAATCTTAAAGCCATGATCACAGAACTTTCTCAAGCTATGAATCATGCAGGACTTCCAAACGAGCAAAGGAAGGAGCAAGATTCTATTGAATCCTTCATGAGGCAGCGTCCACCTTCATTCAGCGGGTCTTCTGATCCATTAGTGGCTGAACAATGGATTAGTAACACTGAAAAGATATTTTCTATTCTACAATGTTAGGAACATGATAAAGTCATCTTAGCAATATATTGTTTGGAAGGTGAAGCAAATAAATGGTGGAATCTTATTAATAATACAAGGAAAAGGGATGAAATTGAAACCCTGGAATTGGACAAGTTCAATAACTTATTTTTCAATAAGTACTTCCCTCGTATTCATCGAACAACTATGGATAAGGAGTTTCTTGAACTAAATAAAAAGGATGATGAATCTGTTGGTACCAATGAAGAAAATTTTACAAGACTTGCAAGGTACGCTTTCAGAATTATTATCTAACCTGAGAGTAAAATCAATCGATTCTTTAATGGCTTAAAACCAAGTCTTCGAAGGGAGTTATCCATAAGGGACATCAATATCTATGGGGAAATTGCTTGATGTGCTCTCAAGGTTGATATGGACATTGGAGTAACCCATCAATTATATGGGTTTGATAAGAGGAGGAAAATGAAATTCAAAGGAAAATCTAAAGACAACACTGAAAAGAAGATGAGTTTTTCCTTATGCTCAAAGTGTGGAAAGAAACATGGAGGGAATTGTCTTAATGGGACAAGTAAGTGTTTTAAGTGTGGAAAAGAAGGTCATCGGGCAATAGAATGTCTAAATAATGGGAAGATGATGTCTAATGATGCGAACAAAGAAAGGGATACACAGAATGTACCTCCTACAATTCAATGTTTCAAGTTCTAGGAAATGGGGAATTATGCCAATAAATTCCCTAATCCAAGGGTTGTTGATGATGATCGATGTCAACAAACTCTTCAGGCCAAAGACAAAGGAATGTAACATGCAATTTCTATCAGTGACGTGGAGTATGATAACGTGGGTTGAAAGATACTCTTACCATCCACTCAAAAGTAGCAAATGTTTTATTTGATTCTGGATCCACCCACACTATTATTTCTGAATAATTTTCTAAGGGTATCTCCATATTACCTTAGCAGTTAGATATTGAGTTAGCTGTGACAACCCCCAACGGCACAACAGTCGCATCAAAAGTTTACAATTCTTCTCCGATTGATGTTTTTGGGAAAGTGATTCTTACAAATCTTGTGATCCTTTCTATAGTGGGATTTAATGTGATTCTTGTCATGGATTGGCTTTCTGTATACGGAGCTCATATCAATTTCAAAACAAGGTGAATCACACTTAATATTACCGATCAATCTACTATCATCTATCGTTGCAAGGCTGAATATAACCATCCAGTGGAAATTTCTTCCATATTATGGGCCTTGATTCCACTAAATGAAGTCTATTTATCTGAAATGGTTGGAGAGAAACTCACGAATAAGAATATACCCATTATATGGGAGTTTGAGGATGTTTTTCCAGAGGAATTTCTAGGTATTCCACCAAATAGTGATGTTGATTTATCAATAGAACTCATACCGAGTGCTATGCCTATTTCAAATACATGATATAGAATGGCTCCAATTGAGTTACAGGAATTGAAGAAGAAAATCCAAGAGAATATTGATAAAGGATTCATATTCCCTAGTGCGTCACCTTGGGGAGAACCTGTTCTCTTTGTTAAGAAGAAAGATGGATCAATGAGACTTTGCATTGATTATCGAGAACTTAAAAAGATCAATATTAAGAAAAAATATTCTCTCCCACGCATTGATGACTTATTTGACCAACTACGCAGAGCTCAATACTTTTCCAAGATTGATCTTCGTTCAGGGTATAATCAATTAAGGGTCAAAAAGGAGGATATACCAAAGACGTCTTTCCGTAAAAGGTATGGACACTATGAATTTATAGTGATGTCATTTGGTCTTACTAATGGCCCTGCTATCTTCATGGATCTAATGAATAGGGTCTTTAGAGATTATCTTGATCAGTTTTTGGTAGCCTTTATACACGATATTCTTGCCTATTCAAATAGAAAGGAAGAACATGAAGATCACTTGAGCATTGTATTAAAGAACCAACGAAAGGAGAATCTTTATGCCAAATTTACCAAGTGTGAATTTGGGCTTCAAAACATTTCATTTTTGGGTCACATAATCTCAAAATTGAGGATATATATGGATCCAGAAAAAATAGTGGTTATTGATAGATGGTCGAAACCAACAATAGTAACTGATATCCGAAGATTTCTTGGTCTGGCTGGATATTATTGACATTTTGTGAAAGATTATTCAAGGTTATCTAATCCACTCACCAGGTTTACTCAAAAGGGAGTTAAGTTCATTTGGATGGAGGAGTTTGAAGAGAATTTCAAAGAGTTAAAACGAAGGTTATACAGTGCACCTATGCTCACACTGCCGTGTAGTGGAGAAAGGTTTGTGATCTACAGTGATGCATCCAAGAAGGGACTGAGGTGTGTTATCATGCAAAATGATATGGTGATAGCTTATGCCTCATGACAGTTGAAAATCCATGATCAAAATTACCCAACTCATGATTTGGATTTAGCCGCGGTAATCTTTGCATTAAAAATATGCAGTCATTATCTTTATGGTGAAAGGTGTGATATTTATACTGATCATAAAAGTTTAAAGTATATTTTCACACAAAAGGAGCTGAATATGCACCAAAGAAGATGGTTGGATTTGATTAAGGACTACAACTTCTCAATTCATTATCATCCTGGGAAAGAAAAGAAGGTGGCATATGCATTAAGTCGACAAGACAATTCTAGCTTATCCATGATGAGGATCACAAAAGATCCAATATTTATGGATTTATAAAGGATGGATCTTGGAATTATAATGGAATGGGAAAATCTTATCTTTCTCAAATGAATGTTCAACCATCTATACATGTGAAGATTAAAGAGGCACAACAATAAGATGTAGAGTTTCAAAATAAGGTGAGAAATGTTCTTGAATTCAACCTTGATTGTGATGGGATATTAAGGTTCAGGATTCGGGTTTGTGTTCCTCCCATCCCAGAATTAGAGAAGGAGCATTTGGATGAGGCTCATATTTTATCATTCTCTATTCATCCTGGAAGAACGAAGATGTATATGGACCTGAAAGAGTACTTCTAGTGGGATGGCATCAAAACAGATGTTGCTGAATATGTCTCTTGATGCTTGGGTTTTCATCATGTTAAAGCTTAGAGACAGAAGTCTAAGGGGATTTTACAACCACTACCCATACCTGAATGGAAATGGGAAAACATCACTATGGACTTTGTCACCGGACTTCCTAAAACATCCAAAGGCAATAATGCTATCTGGGTCATAGTTTATCATCTTATGAAGTCGGAACACTTCATTGCTATTAGAGAAAAGTTTTCTCTGGATCAGCTTGCCAGGATATATGTAAAGGAAGTGGTAAGATTTCATGGAGTACCACTTTCCATTATATTTGATCGGGATTTGAGGTTTACCTCAATGTTCTGGAGAAGACTTCAGTATACTTTAGATAAAGAGTTGAGTTTCAACACTGCTTATCAACCTTAGATAGACAGTCAGTCTGAGAGAACAATTCAAACTGTAGAAGATATGTAAAGAGCTGTCTCTATGGATTTCAAAGGTGGTTGGGATCAACACCAACCTTTGGTGGAATTTTATTAGAATAATAGCTTTACTCTAGTATTCAGATGGTTCCTTATGAATCTCTCTATACAAAGAAATACAGGACTCCAACTTGTTGGGATGAAGTTGGGGAAAGAAAGCTATTCAAACATAATCTAGTTGATGATATGGAAGAAAATGCCAGATCTATTCAACAACACATAATAGCATCTTAGAGTCGACAAAAAATTTATGCCGACAACCGAAGAAAAGACCTCGAGTTTGAAGTGGGTGATAAAGTGTTTTTACGATTATCTCTTCGGAAGAGAGTAATTAGATTTGGAAAGAAGGGAAAGCTAAGCCCTAGGTATATCGTTCCTTTCAAAATACTAGATCATGTGGGGTAGGTAGCTTACCGATTGGCACTTCCACTGAATCTCTCTCAATTTCATGATGTATTCCATGTATCTCTCCTGAGAAAGTACATACCTGATCAGTCACATGTACTAAGCTCAAAAGTTGTACTGCTGGAGAAAGATCTTTATTATGAAGTACTGCCAATAGAGATTCTAGATCGTAGAAAAAAAGTTCTATGGAACAAGACCTCTCTCTTGGTGAATGTTTTGTGGAGGAACCACCAATTAAAAGAAGCTACATGGGAGCTTTAAGATATGATGAGGGAGAGGTATCCTCATCTGTTTGTTACGAAGTGACGAATTTCGAGGGCGAAATTCATTTTAAGGGGGGTAGAATGTAACAACCTGATATTTTATGATAAGTATATTTGTTTATGTCTTATGTTATAGACAACATAAAAGGAATATTTCACTACACACAACACTAGCTTGGCTTGCGTTATACGCAAGAGAAAACTTCCTTGATAGCGTGTGTTGTACGCAATATCGAGTTTCACTAAACAACGATCTATTATTAAAATTTAACATAAATTAGCCGTTATAAATAGTATTAAATAAATTTATAACATTATTATTCATCTTACTTATTTTATAAAATATGATATGTGAACAAAATAATTTTGTCGTGTAAAATAATTATTTTTCACAAAATGCAGTTTTGCCGCCTTTTGATGGCGCACCCACATTAAATCTAGTTTTGGATAGGTTTATAAGTAAAATTTGACAAAATAAAATTCTTTTTTGGAATCAGGATATAAATTTCACAAAATAAGTATTTTTCACAAAATTTTCATATTATTCTGATAACTTTCATATTTTAATAAATAGTAAAAACACGCTATATTTTAATTAAAAAAGAACATTTTCATCACAATAATTTATATGGTTAAATTATAATATTGAATGGGTTTATGTATAAATAGAATATATTTTTACCATTTAATATAATTTATGTCGTTACCATTAATCTTAAATTGAATTCACAGGTAAAAACATTTCAATCATTGACAATATTTTAACTTTTAAAACTCATTTTCTTAACAGTGGAATTAATATTAAATTAATTACTGCAACTTATGTGTTTTGAATTTTGAAAAATGGAATCCATATTTGAATTAATTGGGTCAAAATTATGTTAATATTTTAGTGTTATTTTTTTTGATATTATGAATAGTAACTACGGTAATTTTTATTTACTATAGTTAAAAGTAAATCGGTTAATTAAGGGTACAAATATGATTATAAAATTACTCTAACACCTGAAAAAATTCTATTGGATGACTAAAAGTCAACCCATATCACCTAACGGTCGGAATAGATTAATAATTTGGACTTTTGACCATGAAAATAATTTAATTATTATTAAAATCAAAGAAAGTGACAACATGTCACCATCTAAAATATTTTAAGTATAATAATTGTAATTTAGTGATACACTTCATGAAACATAGAACGTGAATAGTATCCATAAATCTAGTAAAATTATCTACTTCATGTGAATTTATTTATATTTTTTAGGGATTCAATTTTATCATTAAAGGTGACACAATACTGATGTTGAAATTATTTTATTGATTGAAATATCAAGTAAATGGTTTTAAAAACATTAAAATAAATATTATATGAACTATTTAATGCTCTCCACTAATTTTCTAGATAAATATGAAATTTTGTGAATCTATTAAAGCTTTTAGTTCGAATATATCCTCTATGTAGATTTTATTTAAATTCAGATAAATGAGTAGTTTCGAAAGTGACACTATTGTCATTTTATAAAAATAACATATTATAAATTTTTTTAAAAATCACAAAAATATTTAAAAATTATAAATTTAAATTTATATGGTCTAAAATTTTATAACATATCTACTTATGGATAATTCACATCACATAAATTATTATTTATTTCAATTTAGAATTTAGAATATTATTACCACAAATAAAAATAAATAGATTAAATAAGGATAAATAAATTTGATAAGGTTTAAAATAAATTCACAACGTGTCTAAGTTTTATTGGTTGATGAGATTACAACCCTATTTCATCTCATTTTTTAATTGAGTCATTTTTGGATGTTTTTATGTGGGGTTGGAATTTATTATAAATTAATATTTCTTATAATTCCAAAGGTGCCCCTCTCCTCCCTTATAAAAGGGAACCTCCTCCCTCTCATCCTCACACTGTTTTGAGCCTTAATGCTTGGCCAAACCCTGCCCATTTACCTTATAAACTTCCCTAAGAAACATACTAGGGGTCATGTTTTTCTTCAAAGACCAATTTTAGTGCCCTAAGAGGAGGTTTCAATGAGGCGTGTCGAAGAAGAGGTAATATCCGTTACCGATTATTTCAAATTTATTTCTTCTTCTAATTCCTATTATTTAGTTGTTTCATTATGAAGTAATAACATCAGTCTCACTCGTATACTGATATGTTATTATAAATATGAGACAACCCTATTTCAACATCTATCCATCCTACAGAAAATGAAATCACTACGCGTGCGTGCATACGGAATACCGTCTCCACGCCGTGGTGTAATCTGTTTTCCACCACCACCTTACTTGGATGGGTATAATGGTGTAAATAATAACTATATATGATTATTGTAAAGTTATATTGATTCTGAAATAGTATACATACACTTCAATACAATTCCACGATCATGGGAACGATATCATCGCTCGTGCATACGTACGGCCTACCGTCTCCACAATATGATGCCACTCGTTCTACATGATCTTCATTGAATAATGATTATATAAATTAATTGAATGAATAAATATTATATATATTACAATAATATCATTCTGGAAATGAGGTATCTATAACCTAAAAAATAATAATAATAATTTATTCGACAAAACATGCATAAGAACATAAAGCAATGAACACCCGAATAACAAGTAGCAATGAAACATTACTAATAAGAAGATAAGAATATGACCATATATGATATCATAACAATGAATATGATTCTGTAATAAGTCAATGAAATTGTTTAAATCATTATATAGGAGGATCAGATACGTACAAAGCAAATCAGACCTAAGGTAAGGGAAAATCTCACAATCTCATTTTTTATCCGAGATTATTTATACTTCGGTAATTACTGGGGAATATTTATCATCCACATCCACGTTTCGTCAATATGTAATATTATTTATATCCTCATACAATTGTTTAAAACCAATTTTACCTATTGGTGAATTTTTAGTAAATGATATGAAATGAATCTTTTGTTGTTTTCATTATGAGATACTTCTTGACTTTTTCGGGCAAAGTACGAGAAGAATGTTTTTTTTAACTTATACGGCATGAATGGATTTTTATGATTCCATATGAACATTATTTTCATGAAGAATCCTTTACATGTTTTCAAGTTTGTTTTTAATTAACTTCTTTTAGTTTAAAATTTTATGACATGATTAAGAAAGGAAAAATGGTTTTGAAGTAGAAAGGATATTTTTCTCAAAAATGGAGTTCGAGTGTTTTATCAAAATTATTTTCCATCTAAGATAATATAGGGTTCTATTTATACCTCTATTATTACGTTGATTTGATTATGTTGTGATGAAATTATTTTTATGAAGTCCTTTATCTTATATGAATTGTTTTATGATGTCACAATGTTTATGAATCCCATTTTTATTACATGGGTTATGCTATGATGTATGATTTACAATTTTGTGGCACAAATAAGAATGTTTTCATTATGAGATGGGTGGGACCTATATCTCCCTCCAATGCATTGGGTAATGATTTATATCTCATGAGATAGACATGGATGGAACGACAAGTTAATACGGTTCAGTGAGAGAAGACTGGAACGAGGAGTGAACTCGGTTCAGTAATGGATTTTGTCCGCTATGATGGTCTTGGCAAAGAGCCTTGACTATTATGAAATGATTTTCTATGATATTGTGTGTATTCTACAAAGTATCATGTTTGATGTTATGATTATTGGGATTACATTTCACTACTATCATTTGTCCCATGTTATGATATTATGATCTCTTTTGCAGGTTAAGATTTTCAAAATGTTTTTTTTATGAATATGATATGATTGATATTTTTTACCTTTACCGAGCATTTGAGCTCACCATTTTGTATGTTTTCTTTTCCCCAGGTTAGGAATAAGGGTATTAAGTAAGATATGACAAAAGGTACTCTAGATATGATGAAATAAATAGGATACAATGTAGATGATTTACGAACCAGTTGTTTATGTTTCCCAATTTCTAAAGACACTATACATATAGTGTCCTATCATGGTTTTGTTATATGTTGTAATAAGTATACTTCAATTCTATGGTAATAACAGTGTATGTAAAGTATGGGTCGTTATATATATCTTTAATACAACACTAAAATGAATCAATACTCTAATAACAATGTAAGAAATCTAATCATTCCTTTTCATCATAGGTTGTATCAATACTTTAATATTATCCAATAGCAGCATTTGGGGTATACCCTGATGATTTGGAAATTTATTCGCAGTGTCCCAAATCCTTGAAGATGAAGCATTATACATTTGAAACTTTTTTTTCTTACCCTTGGAATCACCTACTTGGTGTCTTTTTTCTCCACACTTATAACAAACTCCCACTCCCTTCTAACATTTTCCAAGGTTATTCTTTCCACAGTTATCACATATGGGAAAATCCTTCTTTTCCCTCTTCCCTTTATCTATCTTTCTATCTTCCATAATTTTCCTCTCTTGCTTCGATTCAAAGCCATATGACTCAGATAATTCTTTACTTATCTTATTAACACATGATACAATTGCTTCATATGTTGAGAATACATGGGATACAATTTCCCTCCTAAATGTAGGCATAATACCATGAAAGATATGATCCATATTACTCTTTGGATAATACATATTGCTGGAGTTCACATTCCTTCTACTGGGTTCCATTTCTATATAATGGCATACACTAGGTGAGTTTATGAATTGAAATGAATAATTCCAAACTTGTAAAATACCTAACATGAATTGAACAGTTTTGTTGGGTCGGAGGTGATGGCAAGAGGGGGGGGGGGGTGAATTGCCTTTTTAAAATTAATTAACAATTTAAAACAAATTTAAATGCAGCGGAAAGTAAAATGGCAAGATACAATTGATAACGGAGTTCGGCTTTAAACTCAAGCCTACGTCTCCGCTCCCAACTCAACCGTTGGGAGATTTATACGACCGCTTGCTTTTTAATGGTTATAGCAAGAAACCCACTAGCCGTTTTAAGGTAGGCTAGATCACCCTCTTACAGCTTGCTTTTTTATAATGGTTGTAGCAAGAAACCCAAATTGAAAGAAGAAAGAAAACGGGTGGTTTGTTTTAATACAAACCCAATTAAGAACTAAACAATTGAAGTAAATAAGTTAGAACAAACTAGAGGAAGCCTTGAGCGCCAAGAAGTGAGTGTAGTTGATGTAGAGGCAGCCCAAGCTTCAAGGGTGGCAATTGGATCCCAAGTGGCCTTTGAGAATTGTCGTAGGAGCCTCAAATGATCAAAATAGCTTTGGTATGCTTTGGTATATGATCGGTAGTCTTCCCGGCATCCATGGATGTCTATTTATAGGAGAAATACTCCCAAATACTTCAATATGGCCGTTGGAGGGCTTTCGGAGCCGTTGGGGATCAAGTGGGCAAGTCTGGTCAAGCTCTAACGGCTAGTTTGACTTTGCTTACCGGCTGACCGGTGCTTGTCCACCGGCTGGCCGGTGCCTTGGAAGGTGGAGAGAGCTTCTGCCCATGAGCCACCGGCTGGCCGGTGGGAAGGCCACCGGCTGGCCAGTGGTGAGACAGTAGGTCTCACTATTCCAAAGAGTTCCACCGGCTGGCCGGTGAGGAGGCCACCGGCTGGCCGGTGGTCTGGACAGAAGACATCCCATTCTGTCTGAGACCACCGGTTGGCCGGTGGCCAGACACCGGCTGACCGGTGGCACCTGGCAGAGGGCAAGCCCTTCTGCCTTGTCCACCGGCTGGCCGATGGGCTGGATCCGGCTGGCCGGTGCCCTTACCGGCTGGCCGGT
This sequence comes from Viscum album, assembly GCA_963277665.1. Classification (NCBI taxonomy): domain Eukaryota; kingdom Viridiplantae; phylum Streptophyta; class Magnoliopsida; order Santalales; family Viscaceae; genus Viscum; species Viscum album. Next base: position 297,083,268 of record OY728139.1, read on the forward strand.
GGTCCTACACCGGCTGGCCGGTGGACTTGAAAAAAGTCCACTTTTCCCTTTTTTTGCCACTTCTTGCTCCTGAAATCATGCCTATTAACAAGAACACTTGAAACAACATTAGATCACTATGAGAGTGATTGTGATCATTAAAATCCAAGAGAGTGGGGTACAACAATCTCCCCCTATTTTGATGATCACAATCACAAAAAAGAAATCTTTAAAAAAGGGTATGAAAGCTTTAAAAAAAAGGTATGTCAATTGAAAACTTTAAATAAACAATTTGAACTTGGAAAACTTAGAGACGTGCCAAATATAATGATCTTGAAAGCATTGAAATACTGAGAAAGGAGCTTTTTTTGAAATTGCAACCAAAAGCCATTTTTTAAAGAAATCAATTGAAAACAATAACTTAATCATTTAAAACAGATTTTGATGACATCAATAATTTAAAATGGAACTTGTAAAAAGAGCATTTTAATAAAAAACTATGTAATAGAGAGGTTTTCTCCCCCTTTGGGATTATCAAAATAGGAGAAAAATTATGAAAGAAAAATACTAATAAGTAATGAAAAAAAAGGATGGTAAGATAAGATAACTTGAATTCCATAAAAGATGAAATGATACAAAGGAAGTTCAAAAAACAAATACAAATACAAATACAAGCCAAAAAACAGAAACGGATCTATTCACTCCTAGAGGGCCGAGAGTGACGGCGGCGCCTGAAGGTCGGAGGAGCCGGAGGAGCCTGGACCGCCTCAAAGCGACGATCTAGAGAATCAATCCGTGAGTGAAGCTGATCAAACTGAGAGCTGATGTAGGAGAACTGTAAGTCCAGCCGGTTCTCAATCTGATCCTGGAAGCGTAGGAACTGGTCAGCCGTCACCGGCAAGCCACCAGCATTAGTAGGAGGGGGCACAGCCTCAGCAGGCTCAGGTGCATCATCACCCTCTCCAGCCTCCTCATCAGCAGCAGCATCAGCCTCATCTTCGCTGTCACCACTGCCTTCTTCTTCATCATCATCACTATCCTCACTGTCTGAAAGGGGATAGGCAGCGGCGATAGCAGGAGGCATGGCATTGGCAGGAGGATGGGAATGAGTCTGAGGAGAGTAGGCCTTGAGAAGACCGTCCTTGTCCACAATCCATTCCTGACGCCAAGGGTGCCAACGGATGTTCATTCGTTGCACCATCATAAAATTCACTATGCTATCCTTCGTTGGCTGCTCGAAGGAAGTAGCATGAAGAGGCACATCAAGAAATGAAAAGATTTTAGTCAAGAGGCGTCCGTAGGGTAGAGTTTTGGACCGGCGCGGGTGCTCAGCCACATAAGTCATGGCCCGGAACAGAAACCGGACCAAATTGAAGTGTATGCCTCGGGTGATAAATGAGAGAAGATAAATGTGAATGAATTTGACATTATCATGATCCCCGATACGGGGCGCAAGGGAAGTTTGGATGAGGCGCTCAATAATACGATGATTAGGAGAAAGCTGGGAGAGCTTGACAATAGGATTTGTGGGCTGCCCTGTGAGATGCTCAAGGGCTTCAGCTACATCAAACTCACGGTCCCGTGGAAACTCCCCCTGAGCAAAAGCATGGGGTCCAACATGAGGAACCCCGAGCATCCGGGCAATCTCCAACGAAGTGATAGTGATGGGTTTCCCAAGAGCAGTGGAGGAGATGGTATCAATGTCATCAGAAAAGGACCATGTCAAATGAGCATAGAACTCTTTGACTAGAAGAGGATAAATGACATCCTTCTCAGGGGGTTCAAAGAAAGAATGCCAATATTGATACTCAATAATCGAGAAAAGCTCAAGACGAGCAGTAGACAACCAAGAAAAATCAATTACCCTACCCGGCAGAATAACTTTGTCATGCCAAATGTCCGGGAGTTGAGGGATGGAAGGAGGAGGAGGAGCTTCTTGAGCGATTCCCTTGCCTTTGCGAGTGGATCGAGGTCCCATGAAGGCAAAAGGAGCAAAAAGAGAGAGATTGAGAGAATAGAGGAGTTTTGAGAGGTCAAAAATCAAGAAGGGAGGCTAGGGTTAGGAGGAGCTTCGGTTTTGGGAGGAGCTGCCCGAGAGAGAGGAGAGAAATGAGGGAGGAAGGGTTTTAAAATTGATTTTAACCCTTCCTCGGGTCGGCCCAAAAAGAAAAACCCGACACCACCGGTTAACCGGTGATGTACCACCGGTTGACCGGTGGTACTAAAAGTCATAAAAAATATAAAGAAAAACAGAATTAAAAAAAGTTTAAAAATTTCAAATAAAAATAAAATAATGGCAAGCCAAAAAAGTCAAATATTTATTAGTGCTCATTGACGAATCATTCCTAACTCCCCTTTAATAAAAGCAAAACGGTCAACTGGGAGCGGTTTGGTAAAAATATCAGCTAATTGGAAATCAGTGGAAATGAAGTCCAAAGTGATATCTCCTTTTTGAAAATGGTCACGAAGGAAATGATGCCTTAAGTCTATGTGCTTTGTCCTAGAATGTTGTATTGGATTCTTAGAGATACTAATGGCACTAGTGTTGTCACACCGAATTGGGACATGATCATAGGAAAGACCATAATCCAAGAGAGTGTGTTGCATCCAAATAATTTGGGCACAACAATTGCCAGCGGCTACATACTCGGCCTCGACAGTAGAAAGAGCAACACAATTTTGCTTCTTGCTACTCCACGAAACAAGGGACTTGCCTAGCAGATGACAGGTTCCACTAGTACTCTTACGATCTAATTGACATCCGCCAAAATCAGCATCCGAATAAGAAGATAGTTCAAAAGAAGTATTTGAGGGATAAAATAAACCAAGATTTTTGGATCCTTTTAAATACTTAAAAATTCTTTTGACCGATTTAAGATGGGATTCTTTAGGATTGGATTGAAAACGAGCACAAAGGCAAACACTAAACATGATGTCTGCACGGGTCGCAGTTAGGTAAAGTAGACTCCCGATCATACTCCTATAAAGCTTGTTATCCACCGGATTCCCGGCTTCGTCTAACGTAAGCTTACATGAAGTACTCATGGGTGTACTAATTTCCTTTACTTGATCCATACCAAAACGACTTAGAAGCTCGTTTGTGTATTTGCTTTGGCTTAGAGAAATACCATTTGAATTTTGAAAGATTTGAAAACCAAGAAAAAATTTCAATTGTCCCATAAAACTCATTTCAAATTCTTTTCTCATTAAATCTGAAAAATCAGTACAAAGAGATTCTTTGGTAGAACCAAAGATAACATCATCAACATAAATTTAGACTATTAAAAGATCTTTTGAAGTGCGTTTTAAAAAGAGGGTACAATCGGCTTGACCCATTTTAAAATCATTTTCTAAAAGAAATTTTGTTAACCGCTCATACCAAGCCCGGGGGGCTTGCTTTAAGCCATAAAGAGCCTTGGTTAACTTAAAAACATGATTTGGAAATTTTGGATCTTCAAAACCGGGAGGTTGTTCAACAAAGATTTTTTCAGAAATAAAACCATTTAGAAAAGAACTTTTAACATCCATTTGAAAAAGCTTAAAATTTAAGTGGGCGGCGAATGCCAACAAGATCCTAATGGATTCTAACCTAGCAACAGGGGCAAAGGTTTCACCATAATCGATTCCTTCTTCTTGATTATAGCCCTTAGCTACTAGGCGAGCCTTGTTCCGGGTTATGTTTCCTTGATCATCAAGTTTGTTCCTGAAAACCCATTTAGTGCCAATAATTGGATGATCATTGGGTCTTTCAACAAGAGTCCAAACATCATTTCTAGAGAATTGATTTAGTTCCTCTTGCATTGCAAGAACCCAATTCTCATCATTAATAGCATCATTAACGGTTTGAGGTTCTAGGTGAGAAATGAAGGCTTGATGTTCAACTTCATTGAGGATAGATCTTCTAGTTCGAGTACCGGCTTGAAGGTCACCTATGACATTTTCTAAAGGATGGTCTCTAGAAGGTTTCCAAACCTTAGGCAAGGTGGAAGGCGAAGAAGGTGAAGAGGGTTCTTGATGGTCATCCTCCTTGAGAGGAGAAGAGGAATCATTCAAATGAAGCTTACCAATCTTATCTTCAACATCCTCAATGACCGGGTGAGGTTTTGGAAGAGTTTCATCAAATTTGACATGAGATGATTCTTCGATGGTTTTTGAACGTTTATTGAAGACACGATAGGCTTTGCTTGAGTTGGAGTACCCAAGAAAAATACCTTCATCGGATTTGGCATCAAATTTCCCTAGGTTATCTTTTGTGTTAAGGATGAAGCATTTACACCCAAACACTTTGAAATAACCAACTTTGGGCAATTTGCCTTTCCAAAGTTCATAGGGGGTTTTCTTAAGAAGGGGTCTTACAAGGACTCTATTAATAGTATAACAAGCAGTGTTTACCGCCTCGGCCCAAAAATATTGAGGGAGGTCGAATTCACTAAGGAGGGTTCGAGCGATTTCTTGGAGAGTTCGGTTTCTCCTTTCAACCACTCCATTTTGTTGAGGAGTCCTAGGGGCAGAGAAGGTGTGATTGTATCCTTGAGAGGAACACAATTCATCGAATTCTTTGTTCTCGAATTCACCACCATGATCACTACGAAGAGATATGATTTTATATCCTTTTTCGTTTTCTACTTTCCTAGAGAATTTCAAAAAGGTTTTACAAGCATCACTCTTATGGGCTAAGAAGAAAACCCAAGTAAAACGAGAAAAGTCATCAACAATAACTAAGGTATAGGATTTTCCACCTAAGCTTGCTACGGGAGTAGGACCAAAAAGATCAAGATGAAGGAGTTCAAGAGATTTTGAGGTGGACACTTCCTTCTTAGATTTGAAAGAAGACTTGTGTTGCTTACCAAGTTGGCATGGCTCACAAATCAAATCTTTCTTAAATTTAAGTTTAGGAAGGTCACGAATGAGCTTGTTCTTATTAAGCTTTAGAAGTGAATGAGAGCTACAATGCCCCAATCTTCTATGCCAAAGCCAAGACTCATTGTCAAGAGCACTTAAACATTTAACATTTTGGCTAGCTAGAGATTTTAAATCAATAATGTAAACATTTTGAAAACGGGAAGCAGAAAATATCAACTTGTTTTGAAAATCAAACACATTGCATAAATCATTTTGAAAATTGACTGAAAAACCACTATCACAAAGTTGACTAATGCTAATTAAATTATGCTTTAAACCTTTAACTAATAAAACATCTTTAATAAAAGAGGAGCTACCAAAACCAATGGTACCTATTCCGACGATCTTTCTTTTTGAGTTATCACCAAAGGTGACATATCCTCCATCGAATTCTTCAAGTGAGTTGAATTCGGAGGGATCGCCACACATGTGCCTTGAGCAACCGCTGTCGAGATACCATGAGCCTTTAGAGGTCCTGCTCTTTTGGCGTTTATCCTACAAAATCAAGAAAGAAGAGATTTTGGTACCCATATAAGTTTGGGTCCGGAAAGATTAGCAAAAAGAGACTTTTGAACCCATAATGTTCTAGAGGGATTCCTTCTATGATACTCATCCGAGTAGGTAATAGATTTGGGTCTTCCATACCTAGCATTTTTACAATCACATTCATAAATCATGTGACCGGTCTTTTTACAATAATTACAAAATTTGTATTGAGAGCTCCCCCTTACAAAAGTAGTGGGTGCCCTAGAAAAAGTGGATTGCTTGTTATAGCCAAGTCCATGTGTGGTTCTAGCCGAACGCTGAGAACCAAGCAATTTAGTTAAGTTTTGTTCACGTTGGGTGAACTTGGCAAGAGATTCCTTCAAATCCTTAATAGTAGAATTTAAAGAATCTACATTTGGAATATTTTTGACTTTAAGGGAAAGCTCCTCATTTTCTTTGAGAAGTTTGTCTTTTTCGGAAATAAGAGTTTTGTTTTTCTTTTTCAAGGTCAAAAATTTAGAGGTAAGTTCGTGAAAACCTTCCTCTAATTGATCTCTTGCATTTTGGAGTTCTTCATAAGACATATCATTATTAAAAGAAGAAGATGAGGAAGAAGAGTGAGAAGAAGAGTGAGAAGAGGATACCTCATCAAATGCCATTAGGCATTTTCCACCTTCATCACTTGAGTCGCTTGATGACATGGAGTCATCACTTGCACTCCATGTTGATGCTTTGAAGGCCTTCTTGTCTTTCTTTTCTTTTAACCTTTTCTTGAAAATGTGGCACTCCGGTTTGATGTGGCCTCTCTTTCCACATTCAAAGCAGGTGATTTCTTTCTCCGCCTTTGGCTCTTCCTTTCGTGCCTTTTGAAATTTCTTCTTCTTCTTCATGAACTTACTCATTTTCCTTGCTAGTTGAGCCATCTCGGATTCACTATCATCGGAGGAGCTTTCTTCCTTTGCCTTGAAAGTAATGTTCTTTTTCTCCTTGAAGATCTTTCCTTCTTTATCGGCTTGTCTTTTCATGGTAATCTCATAAGTCATGAGTGACCCTATGAGTTCTTCAACCGGCATCTTCTTGACATCTTTCGCTTCTTGGATTGCCGTCACCTTTGGTGCCCAAGAGCTTGGTAGGACCCAAAGAATTTTCTTCACCATTGTTTCTGCTGAAACATCATCACCAAGGGACATTCTCCCATTGCAAACATCAGTAAAACGAGTAAACATTTCGGTGATTGACTCGTGTGGGTGCATTGTGAAACTCTCAAAGTCTTGACGATACATATCTAACCTAGTGTCTTTGACTTTGTTAGTGCCCTCATGGGTCACTTCCAAAAGTTTCCAAATTTCGTGTGAGGTGGTGCAAGTAGAAATACGATTAAACTCATTACGGTCTAACCCACAATGAAGAGCATTCATGGCTTTGCCATCAAGCTCAAAATTGGCAATGTCTTCGGGGGTCCAATTAGATTCATCCTTACTAGAAAGAGTGTAGCCTTGCATAACAATTCTATATATAGGATAGCCAATACTCCTAAGAAAAGTAATCATTCGTGTTTTCCAATATGTGTAATCGGTTCCATCGAAGTATGGAGCCCGAGTCATGGAATACCCTTCGGGTGCTTGTGAGGAAGAAGCCATCACTATGGATTTTTCGTTTGTAACCGGTTAAGGTATTACACAAACGCTCCCTCTGATACCAAATGTTGGGTCGGAGGTGATGGCAAGAGGGGGGGGGGGTGAATTGCCTTTTTAAAATTAATTAACAATTTAAAACAAATTTAAATGCAGCGGAAAGTAAAATGGCAAGACACAATTGATAACGGAGTTCGGCTATAAACTCAAGCCTACGTCTCCGCTCCCAACTCAACCGTTGGGAGATTTATACGACCGCTTGCTTTTTAATGGTTATAGCAAGAAACCCACTAGCCGTTTTAAGGTAGGCTAGATCACCCTCTTACAGCTTGCTTTTTTATAATGGTTGTAGCAAGAAACCCAAATTGAAAGAAGAAAGAAAACGGGTGGTTTGTTTTAATACAAACCCAATTAAGAACTAAACAATTGAAGTAAATAAGTTAGAACAAACTAGAGGAAGCCTTGAGCGCCAAGAAGTGAGTGTAGTTGATGTAGAGGCAGCCCAAGCTTCAAGGGTGGCAATTGGATCCCAAGTGGCCTTTGAGAATTGTCGTAGGAGCCTCAAATGATCAAAATAGCTTTGGTATGCTTTGGTATATGATCGGTAGTCTTCCCGGCATCCATGGATGTCTATTTATAGGAGAAATACTCCCAAATACTTCAATATGGCCGTTGGAGGGCTTTCGGAGCCGTTGGGGATCAAGTGGGCAAGTCTGGTCAAGCTCTAACGGCTAGTTTGACTTTGCTTACCGGCTGACCGGTGCTTGTCCACCGGCTGGCCGGTGCCTTGGAAGGTGGAGAGAGCTTCTGCCCATGAGCCACTGGCTGGCCGGTGGGAAGGCCACCGGCTGGCCGGTGGTGAGACAGTAGGTCTCACTATTCCAAAGAGTTCCACCGGCTGGCCGGTGAGGAGGCCACCGGCTGGCCGGTGGTCTGGACAGAAGACATCCCATTCTGTCTGGGACCACCGGTTGGCCGGTGGCCAGACACCGGCTGACCGGTGGCACCTGGCAGAGGGCAAGCCCTTCTGCCTTGTCCACCGGCTGGCCGATGGGCTGGATCCGGCTGGCCGGTGCCCTTACCGGCTGGCCGGTGGTCCTACACCGGCTGGCCGGTGGACTTGAAAAAAGTCCACTTTTCCCTTTTTTTGCCACTTCTTGCTCCTGAAATCATGCCTATTAACAAGAACACTTGAAACAACATTAGATCACTATGAGAGTGATTGTGATCATTAAAATCCAAGAGAGTGGGGTACAACAAGTTTATGGATATAAGGCACAATAATAAAAATATTTTCTTTGAGAAGGTATATACTCGTAAATACTTCATAATGATTTGTAAACAAAATAAAAATTATCCTAATCATATCCCCCAGGAGTGTCGTAACCAAGATTGCAGCAAGGCACATTATCATGCAGCAGTTCCAGTACGAGTCTAGCTCAAAGCGGTGTTTTCAGGTTTTACCCCAAGTTGCATCTGTTCCAGAACAACCTCTACCTACTCGTATCTATATAGGGATGTATTTTCTTGGAAAACTCTCAAAATCCATATAGTAGAAAAATTCTAGGATGTTCTTATATACTAATTCCCAAAGTCTATCTTAGGGATATGTGCTCTAATCAGAGTTTATATAAATCTAGTTTCTGAGGTTTGTACTTAACTTTATCTAATACCAACTATAATTCCCCAACCCCTAGAATCCCAGATTCGGTGCATTATTACATATCATTGGCATGATCACAAATGATCATGTCTTGAGAGACCGATTAGTTTAGTATCCTTAGAAGTACTAGAAACATTAATAGAGTTTAAATTGTATCACAAAATGGAAAAATACAACAACTTTGTTTCCATAGACAACACTATGATCCCATAGAATATCCATGTAGGTCATTCATAATATACTTCTTCAAATCCTGGGAAAAATAAAACAAAGATAGGTGTGAGATCAGATGCACAGTAAGGATAACAATATAGCGGAACCTTTCATAAATAAGCATAAACATTAAATGAAATGTATAAAACTAAAACAAAATCCTTTTCAACATCCATCCAACGGCCCGAAGGCCTTCAAATTTTTATTTTATTAAAAGATAAGACCCCTTTTAAGAGAATAAGAGCAGAACCCAGACTTCATAGACATAGTACACCAATGACTCGAAGTTCAAAGAGAGAAAAACCAGACAACAACATGGAACAACCCCACCCTAAAAAATGATCATGAAGAAACCTCCACCTTTTCATGACAGATCTGCAAGAAAGTGTCCTGTGTCAAAGCACATGCCTGATCCAACGGCTGACGCCATACCCTCTCAGACAACCAAATCTGAAAATCCTTGCAAAGATGAAAATTCAGCTCTGAATCCTCTCTGAGGCTATTCCTTGTGGTCAAGTCTAGTTGCACACCAAACCTATTGCTCGAAGACTAGATTGATGCCAGCCAGGTGCAAACAGCTCCCACGCCTGCACCCTGACTCTCCTACATAAACAACCCACACATCACATTTCCAAAAGCCTGATTGGGAACAAATAATTCTCAACAAAAACTTCATCATAATATGGAAAATATAAATCAAAATAATGAAATTTACTTACTAACATGGATATTCTACTATTCTAATAATAACATCCAACATCAATTGTCACTTTCATAATGTTATAATGCAAAATTCTAGACTTCATAACCACATAATCCAAGGGCTTGTGCCAAAGCTAAAAATAATACTTTTCAAAGACTTGTTACAAAACACTATTTTGCCTCATGAGACCTACTGATGCATCGAGGAGCTATAGCAGGCTCCTCCCGTCACTTACTAAGTCCAATGCATTTCTCATATGAAAAGGATTAAACATAACATAAACATTCGTATAAAAACTAGCATAAGAAATGTCAATACTTTATCCATAAACCATGAATGGTGTGAAAATAACACATCCACATTCAAACATATCACAAAACCTTCAATACAATACATAAGTTTTCTATCATAACAAATCAACATCAATTAAGCTTAAAATCCATCAAAGGGTGTTGACATAGATGAAATCTAAACATTTTTTAGAGAAATATCTCTTTCTATTTTGAAATAATTTAAAAGTATTACAACTATAAATGAAAACATTTATTTTTAAAATATTCTTACAAGATTTTAAGGGGTTATTTGATGATTTTATAATGAAAGAAAATATCCGCACCCACCGTATAGGTTGAAAAATCATTCATACCTTAATTTTGTCGAAATAGTGATAAGGTACCTTGTTTGGAAAACAATGATAAGATTCATTTCAAAACATTTTATAAAAAGTAAAACAAGGTTATAAAGGACATTAAACCATATTATAGTAAATAGTAAAAAAATTTGGAATACATTTTTATGAAACATGGATGTGGATGATAAAGTGGTCCTAGTAGATACTTACGTAAAAACAACCTCAGATAATAATGAGATTGTAAAATTAACCATTACCTTGTACATTTCTTTGGGAGAGGTTACGTTAACTTATTTTATAATAGTTAAATCATTGTTATTTAATTATAAAAAGACCATATACATAAATATTATATCATATAAGATCTTTTAATATTGATTTGTTAATAATGTTTTAGTATTATCATTGTTTCGGGTGTTAACTGATTCGTTTTCTATTATATAATTTATTATATGAGTCATATTTGTTATGTATGGGATGTATATTATTCATATCTCGAATTATATGAAGTCTTTAAAAATTATTTTTAATAATCAAATGAAAATTAGTCTTGTATGGATACGAAGGGGAATGAATCTCATCACGTTCGTGGAGACGGTAATCCGTACGTACGCATGAGTGAAAATATCATTCTTTTGATATTAAAATAATATTTACTTTGATGTTATATCATATATACACAATCATTATCATGTTATATTTATTATTTACGTCATCTATACATCATTATTATTCCCATCCGAATAGTAATGTATTGAGTAACAACTACACCACGACATGGAGATAGTAAGCCGCATGTATACACGTATGGTGACACATCATTCAAAAGATGTATAGAATAATGAATATTATTTTAACATATTTACAATAAAATAATAGTATATAAAAGATATTGGTGTTATTATTTTAGAATGGAAACAATAAGGAAAGAAGAAGTGGAAGAAGAAAAAACATGAATGAGGTGGTGAGATATTTACCTCTTCATCACGTTCTTCCTCTTGATTTGATCAAAAGGGATCCATAGGTTGGATTTATGACTAAAGGAAGGCCTCCAGGATGAATTTAAGATAGTTGAGAGGGTATTTGTGTAGTTTTTGGCTGATCCAAATGGGTTTGAAGTTGTGAATTAGAGAGAAGGGGAAGCTCCCTTTTATAAGAGGGGTGAGGGGCACCTTAAGAAAAGCTAGAAATATTATTTTATAATAAAATCATTTTCGGTTTCTAATGAATAAAAAATAAATTATTCAAAGGATAAGGTGGGGATGCGTCGAAAAACTCTCAACCAATAGGTTTTAGACTGGTTTGGTTCAGTATATTAACCTTTTCTTTTAGATTTAACTCTTAGTTAAACTATTTGACATTTACCATGTCTCTTTGTATTTTTATATTATACGGTTAATAAACATACTATAAACTTCCAAGAGAACCCCAAGTGGTTCATTAGTGATACAACTATCATTATATAAGTCTTTTGGACAAATCGTAGATTTTTAGGATTATTATATCAACCAATAATATTGTATTTCTTTTAAAAACTCAATTATGTCAATTTTGACATTATTTAATAATTATTTTTGGTTAAAGTCCTAAAAACTTTATTACTTCGATCTAAAAACATTGAATCAACCCTAAAATGTATTATTAACTGATAAAATAAGTGGAATTAATTAAAAGTCTGAAAATTAGATTTATCTGGATATTTATAATATCAATTATTTTAATCATTCATTAATATGGTAATTATTGCATCATCATTGTGTCTTAAATAAATTAAACTTTTTAATGTCTAAAAATTATAAATAAATTACCATTATGTAGGAAATCATTTTAGATCTCTAATTAATATTAATATCATAATTTATATTGCGTGTAACCCTATATTAAACATGTTTTAGTAATTAAACATTGAATTTAACTCTTTTAACTATTCGTTAAATAAAATAATAATTAATGTCCTAATCTAATCCAATTTGACCAAAGAGATTCATATTTTTTCTTAAGGTTGTTTTTGGTCGAATTATACATATCCAATAGAATTAGGACATGTTTTAGGTTAATAATAATATCATTTTTACCCATAATTACCCTATGTAATTTTAACATTGGTAAATAAAAGTAAAAAGTTACTATTCACCAAAAAAAATTATTTTTTGGAACCCCAATTTATTTATAGATATCAACCGTGTCTCTCAGATTTTTGAAATTCAATTCAAAAAAGCGGTAAAATTATGTTTTATCTATAATTTCAAATCCTCCTAGGAGGTGGGGTAAAAGACGGTAAAAAGTTCAGTAAACTTTTTATATATCAAAACTTATTATAAACTGACTCCAATGAATTACATTGAACTTATATAGGTATTATGCATAAATTTTTACCTAAAATAAATTTTAATAAAATAAATAATCATGTAAAAAAACATTTTAAACAATAACTCAATGTTTTTCACAATAAATCAAAACATTAAATTTTTCAGAAAAAATATAGTATTTTTCACTATTCACCTAAATATGAAAGTTATCAGAAAAACACCAAAAATTTATTGAAACTAAATTATTATGTCCTGATTCTAAACAAGTAGTTTATTTTGTGAAATTTAATATATAAAATCATCAAATATCAGAATTGAAAAGGGTACTCCACTAAAAGGCGGTAAAATTGCATTTTCTTAAAATTCTTCTTTTATCTAAAAAATGAATTTGTTCTTACATTATGTCTAATAAAATCATAATATGTATTCTAAAATTATAAGTATTATATAAATTTCTAAATTCAGTTAATACTATTCATACCCTCTTTTGAACGGCTAGTTTGGTAAGTCATGGTGCAATTGAACTCAATGCTGTGTGTAGTTCAATTTATTGAATTACTTTGAAGAAATAATGTACTATGAAATCATGTGGTGTTACATAGAGAATCATCAAAAAAATTAAATAATTTATAGATAGATTAATAACACTTCAATAATAATATTCAAAAACCAATTTTAAAAATAATAACAAATATAAATTAGTTTTGATAACTTTTATTTTAAAAGAAATTATTATATAAAATAATGAGAAGAGAACTAAAATTATAAATACATGAAAAATTTGAGATGAAGAGACATAAATAAAAATGGATATTGTTGGTCGGAGTGGATACTCAAGAGGGGGGTGAATTGAGTTCTAATTAAAATTTCTGTTTTAAAATCCTTTACCAAAATCCCCCACTTTAAAATACTAATTGAATTGTAGTGAATTTGAACTAAAGAAAACTTTCTGTTAGGTTATCAAGGGATTGATTAATTACTAGTTAATCTAATTAGAAGATCATATTAGATTTTGAAACTAACTTAATGATTTACAAATAATGCAAACACTTGCTAATTCAATTATCAGAGTAACTCTGAAAAATAGTTTAAGTTTTAAATCACTTGGTAGCGGAATAAAAGGTTTTAGATAAGACTAAATAAATCATAGAAGATATGACTAAGAGGTTCAGTCTCAAGCTGAGACTTAGTCCTCTCAACAATTTATATAAATTGGATCCAGTTCCTGGATCGGGGTTCACAACAGTTTACAACTATCCAGGTCAAAGACCTCTACCACAGTTCTACGTGGGAAACAAAAACAAGAGCAAATACAGCTTTCCAGGTCACACAGGACCTCTACCACTATCCATAGTGGGAAATAGAAGATGTAAAGAGTTTGAATGAGGATTTATAGATCCTCCAGTTAAGGTTCAGAAGATAGTGTATGTGTAAATTAAAACTGATGACACAAACTGCTCTTAATGTAAATAATAAATCACTGAGAAAGATATAGAGTTTATAATGGCTCTAGTGATTGCAGTGTAGCTCTAGACTCCTTCGGATTTGATCAGAAATGGTTCTGAGTCCTCTTCAGGTTTTTTTTCTGAAAAATAGTGTGTCGTCTGCTTGACATCCAGGTTCAGAGACAGTGAAGATGTAGTCGATGAAGTTCTTTAAAGTCCTTGTGAATGTAACGAACTCTTCTTGAGTAAGCTTGAGTGTGTATGAGCTTCTGTGTCTTCTTGGTCATGCATGTATATCCATATGATCTCTTATTGTGTATTTCACTTGATGATCACTTCTTTATTGCGCTTGTGTATATTCTCGTGTCTTTCACATGTGTATATTTGTAGCAACCGGGACTTCTTGTTTTTATGGCCCAAGCTCCGGAAAAAGAAATGATTTCTTTTTGCAGGTATGAGGTACAGTTCCCTGACATCCAAAAAAATTCATTAAATAAATGATAGAGCATTAAAATATATCTGATATTACTGTTGGTTTGATTAAATAAAGATAAAGAAATTTAGACAACGTCAGATTCTCTGGAACGGTAGCTTTGGATATCGGTAGCCTTTTGTATCGGTAAGTCTTTGTATCGGTAGCCTCTTGTGTAACGGTAGCCTTTCTATCAGTAGACTTCATGTCTATTGGTAGACTTTATCAGTAGCGGTATACTTAATGTACCGATGAACTTTCATGTAACGGTAGCCTTTATGTACTGGTAGCTTCCTTAGTGCATCGGTAGACTTCCTTGGTGTATCGGTAGACTTCCTTTGGTAACTTGTCTGTAACGGTAGACTTGAATAACGATGACTTGTCTGTAAAGGTGACCTTTACGTAACGGTAGACTTGTTCTATAATGGTGGACTTGAATAACGGTGAACTATCTGTAACCGTGACATTCACGTAATGATAGACTTGTTCTGTAACGGTGGACTTGAATAACGATGACCTGTCTGTAACAGTGACCTTCACGTAACGATAGACTTGTTTTTTAACGGTGGACTTGTTGTATCGGTGTACTTGATGTATTGGTAGGCTTTCACGTAACGGTAGACTTTACAAATCGGCAGCTTTCTTCTATAAAGGTGACCACTTTTCTGTTTAAGCATTCTATTGGCAGAAAGGGTTAAGTTAATATATATCCATCCAGTAAACGAATTCTCTGAAAATATTATAACATATGAATATGTGCATGGTGTACATAAATAATGAAATAAGTATGTAATCATTAATCAATATAGAGATTATCAAACCATAATTGAGCATAATTGGGATTATCATAATATGGGTGAGCATAATTGGGATTATCAAAATATGAGTTCAACTAATTCTCCCAGAGGGTTCAACAATCTCCCCCTTTTTGACAATCACAACTTATGCCAAGGTATTAAAATAAAATGGTGTCAGAGAAAGAATTTCCAAAAAAACTTTTAAAACAAAGTTCTCATTTTTCTCCCCCTTTCAATATCACTCTCCCAGTTCTCATTAGTTTAATTTTCTCCCCCTGTGTGATTAAAAAAAGAAGGGTAGAATCAGAGAAATGTATAGACTAAAAGAGAAAAGATTACAAAGAAACATAAACATAGTAAAGTGGAGAATGTAAGATTAAATTTCCATTAAATCACAAAAGGTACAAACTGATAAAGTCAGTATTACAAAAATGCAAGTGAATCCTATCAAAAACGTCCAGAATCACTCAAACGTCCCCTTGAACGGGAGTCTTCCCCTTACGATCAGAAGAGGGTGAATGGTCAGATTGAGTAGATGGCTTGGGAATAGCTGAAAGAACAACTAGAGGGTCAACCACTAAAATTGTACCGAATCTGAAATCTATGCTCTTCTATGGGATCATAGGTGTCAAGCTTCGAATAGCCTAAACTGAAGTCAACTGATTTGTACTCCTAAAGGTAGAAGCAAGAAGTTCAGGAGGTACAATCATAGGTCTGTCATCCACATGTCGGAATGGTAGCAACAGGTTCTTGAAATCAATAATAATACTTCCTCCTCTCTCCATTGCTGACACAAAATCATCTCGATTTTAAATGAATTTATCCAAGGTAGGAGTAAGCTCCCTAAGCTTACTAACCTGTTCTCTGAAAGCCTGAGTCACTAGAGGAAACATCAAATTATCCATCAAGATCTTGAAATGGTTGGTCATTTGATGCTTGGTATAGATATTCTCAAAGTAAGTATCTACTTTATTCTTAATTGCCTCTTGAGAAGCAGTAGCTACCCGTAGGTGATCACGAACAAAACTACTAACTGACCTAGTGGTAGAAAGGATCTGAGTATCCGAGGTGCCACTGGTACTGGCCTTAGCCAACTCTTCCTGGATAACAGTTCTGATCTTGTCAAGGTTCACAGTGGAGCTGGATGAGGGAAGGGGTTTAACTAAGAAAGCTACTGTCTCCTTGAAAGATTGTGTCAGATTACTAACCACCTTCTGAATAAGATCATCTTGACTGTTCAAATGTTCTTTGACCGATTTCTTAGAATCCTCAAAAACATCCACAAACTGCTTGAATACTTCTTTGATATATCTGATATCAGTATTCACTTGGGTTTGATAACTGTTCATGGTAGTCAATGAAGCAATCTATTGTCCTAGAGCCACCATAGCTCCTGTCCAACTCTCAATTTGAGTATGACATACATTAACTTCATCCATCATTCCATTAACTGGACTAGAAACATCACATCCCAGAGATAGCTCCAGGGATTTCTCCACAATCCTGAATTCATCAACTAGGATTTTATTCAAATCTGCCACTAATTCTCTCAGTGGTTCTTTCATTTCAGCCTTTAAGGACTCAAGGTCCTCCTTGGTTGACAAATTTTCAGCCACAACAGGTAGGATAACTGAATCCCTTTGGGGTTGGTCTTCCACATCAGAATCTCCATAATTATGTCAAAGTTCCATATATCACGGATCTGATGTCCAACCATAAATGTCATACAAAACAGAAACTGAACCAAGATGGTCCCCCTCACATAGAGCATTCTCCTGAGGAATCTCCTCTAACAGTTCTGCTCGAGGTAACTCTATAGCCTCCTCTGTAACTTCAGTAGATTCAATAACCATTTTCTCTGATAGTTAAACAGTAGGGTTAGTCCTATCCTTTTCTGACTCATCAATGACTCTCTCATAAATGGTAGTAGATTCCATTTATGCTTCCTGATCAGGCACAATCTTGTCTGTATTAGCAATTAGAGGGCTCAAACTGAGCTCTTCTTCTTCATTTTCCTCATCATTTGCTTCACCAGCAGCCTCCATTTCTCCATTAACAAAAAGATCAGATTCTGTTACCTCATCCTCTTCATAGGTGTCCTTAACAACATAATGATATGCTTCTTCTTCTTCTTCTTCTGTGGTCTCAGTATCATTTTCCTTCAAAATAGTTTCTCTCCTTGGTAGTTCTTGTGGAGGACTAGCTTCTCCATAGGAAATATTTTGATACACAGGACTAGGAGGTAAATCTGGGTCTCCTCCTTCCTCAAATGATGTCTCTTATTCCTCAGCTTTAGCTTCATTATCACTGTATATCGGTTCTGTCTCATCTGGTCCAAGACCAGGATCCCTCACATCCTTGGGTCTAGAAGGATGGTCCACAAGAGTGTACTTGTCATAGATTTTACATTCATCATTAACCCATGATTTCTTCCATGTGTTCCAGCTAACTTTATTATAATTACAAACAGTCTTGGTGAGGCAAAAGTTATCCCTAACCACAACATTTTCATCCTATGGTCCAGCTAACTCCTTTGCCTTCAACAAGAATAGAAATAAACTTAGAAAAGAAAAGTGCATTGGACATAGACTTTGGTCTAGTCATATCCTCAGTCAGAATCATTAGAAATCTGCACAAATTCACATTTACTCCATTCATTAACAGATACAACAAATTAATATCCTGAAATATGAGGGTAGAAAAATCCCCTCTCCTTGGACTAATCACATGCTGAATGATCTTGAAAAGTAGTTTATCCTCCCCTTCCATCTCTGCAGCAATGATCTTTTTAGGGGTTCCATTTCCTGTATATTCTAACAAGGCATCCTCATATTTTAAAAAGTCACTAGTAATATGTATGGATTTTGAATAAAATCCATAATCACCATTATGAGGAACTATAATGTTCTCATCCAATTCAAATGATGAAAACGTCAACTTTTGACAATTCACAAAGGAAATCATCATGTTATCCTCTTCTGATGTCTCAAAACAGACAAACCCATAGAACACTTTTACCAGTACTTGATAATACAGTCCATTATTGTTCGTGAAGCCCTCGAGCCATCCTTGTTCTTGTAAGATCTTCAGAATCAAGGACTTTCTTTCCAACATCCATTCCGTACATAACTCCTTTTCCACTACAATTTCTCGCTTCGATAAATGCGGATTCATAGGATTCTTTCGAACAACACCTCTACTGCTTCCACTAGCACCAGCATTGGTTACTTTATGCTTCTTAGCTTGCGGTGAATCACTCCCTTCATCCACTAAGGGTCGCTTCACACTGGCCATTTCAGATTCTGAGGCTTAGGGTTTTGTGAGATTGAGAGGTTTAGGTAGGAGGGATTCGAACAGACGGGTTCGCGGTGATTGAGTGAAGTCTAGAGTCGGGTGTAATATCATTTAGGATTCACATTTAAAATAATCCCAAAAAAAATCAGAGTCTTGGCCTTAATACGAAAATTTAAAACAGCGCGAGAGATGTACCGGTGAGGTGTCCTTAAACGGTGAGGTCTATCCTAATAGTGAGGTTTATCTAACGGTGAGGTCTATCCTAAGGGTGAGGTTTATCTAATGGTGAGGTCTATCCTAACGGTGAGGTTTATCTAATGATGAGGTCTATCCTAACGGTGAGGTATATCCTAACGGTGAGGTTTTATCTAACGGTGAGGTCTATCCTAATGGTGAGGTTTTATGTAACCGTGAGGTCTATCCTAAGGGTGAGGTTTTTTCTAACAGTGAGGTCTATCCTAACGGTGAGGTTTTATCTAACGGTGAGGTCTATCCTAACGGTGAGGTTTTATCTAATGGTGAGGTCTATCCTAACGGTGAGGCTTTATCTAATGGTGAGGTATATACTAACGGTTTAAGAGTAAGTTATCATTCCTAATTCATGACTAATGAAACTTAATCTTTCGGAATTTAATGGCTTAGTGAAAATATCAGCTAATTGGTGTTTAGTGCCTATAAATTCAAGAGTTATATCACCTATTTGATAATGATCTCTTAGAAAGTGATGTTTAAAATCAATGTGTTTGTTTCTAGAGTGAGACACAGGGTTCTTTGAGATGTTGATCGCACTAGTGTTATCACAGTTAATTTAAACATGTTTAAAATCAAATCCATAGTCTGATAAAGTGTGTTTCATCCACAGAATCTGTACACAATAACTACCAGCAGCTATATACTCTACTTCAGCAGTAGACAATGCAACCGAGTTCTGTTTCTTACTACACCGTGATACTAGGGACATTCCAAGTAAATGACATGTTCCAGATGTGCTCTTTCTGTCTAACTTGCATCCAGCAAACTCAGCATCTGAATAACTTATTAAATAAAATTATTGTCCTTTTGGGTAAAATAGTCCCAAATTAGCAGTATATTTAAGATATTTGAAAATACTTTTAACAGCACGTAAGTGTGACTCTTTAGGGTTAGTTTGAAATCTAGCACACATACATACACTAAACATAATATCAGGTCGACTAGCAGTGAGATATAGCAGGCTCCCAATCATACCTCTATAATTATTTTGATCTACTGGTTTACCAGTTTCATCAATATCTAATTTACAGGTTGTACTCATAGGTGTATCACGCCCCTTAATACTATCCAAACCAAAACGTTTTAATAAATCCTTAGTATATTTACTTTGATTTAAAATAATACCATCTTCAGTTTGAAAGATTTGAAACCCAAGAAAGTACTTAAGCTCTCCCATTAAACTCATTTCAAACTCGTTTTGCATAACCTTTGAAAATTCAGTACATCGAGAATTTTTAGACGATCCAAAAATAATATCATCAACATATATCTGTACTATTAAAACATCTTTTGAAATTCTTTTTATAAAAAGAGTGGGATCAGCAATTCCTTTTGTAAATCCTTTTTAAATAAGAAAATTTGTAAGTCTTTCATACCACGCTCTTGGAGCTTATTTTAAACCATATAAAGCTTTAGAAAGTTTAAAAACATGATTATGAAAGTGAGGATTTGAGAAACCAGGTGGCTGTTCTAAAAAAACATCTTCAATAATAAAACCATTTGGAAAAGAACTTTTCATGTCCATTTGATATAACTTGAAATTCAGATGTGATGCAAAGGCATGTAAGATCCTAATTGCCTATAATCTAGCTACAGATGAAAAGGTTTCCTCAGAGTCAATTCCTTATTCTTTATTGTAACCTTGTGCAACTAGTCTACCTTTGTTTCTAATGATGTTTCCAGATTCATCAACTTTGTTTCTAAACACCCATTTTGTGCCTATGGTTAAAGTTTCTTTAGGTATTTCTACTAATTCCCAGACTTTATTTCTTTCAAATTGATTTAGTTCTTCATTCATAGCCATTACCCATCATTCATCATTGATAGCATCATTGATATTTTTAGGTTGTAACTGTGAAAGAAATGCTTGATGTTCAACCTGATTTCTTAGAGAAGCTCTAGTTTGTGTTCCTCTATCTATATTACCTACAACAGCATCTAAAGGGTGTTTCTTTAGAGTCCTAGTTGGTATCGAAAAGGTAGGGCTAGAGATTTTAGGTTCATCAATAGCTTGGGATTCAACAGAAGCAGGTTCTCGAAAATTTCCCGAACTGGATGTTTTAACTACAGGTCCACTGTCTTTATCATTAAGGTTCAAAACACAGAGATCATCTTCAAGATTTTCAAGAGAGGTCTTAGGTTCATGTGGATCAGTTTCATCAAATTTTATGTGAACAGATTCCTCCACACATTTCTTTCTCTTATTGAAAACACTATAAGCTTTACTTGAAATAGAATAACCTAGGAAAATTCCTTCATCACTCTTGGATGCAAAATTGTCAAGATTATCTTTGGTATTAAGAATAAAGACTTTGCAACGAAAAACTATGAAGTAGTTAACCTTAGGTTTCCTATGGTTCCAAAACTCATAAGGGGTCTTATTAAGAACAGGTCTGACCAAGACTCTATTGATAATATAACAAGCTGTATTGACAGCTTCAGCCCAAAAATAAATAGGTAGGTCATACTCATTGAGCATAGTTCTGGAAATTTCCTGAAGGGTTCTATTCCTCCTTTCTACAATAGCATTTTGCTGAGGTGTCCTAGGGGCAGAGAAATTGTGACTATAGCCATTGTGTGAGCAGTAGGATTCAAACTCATGATTCTCAAACTCACAGCCATGATCACTTCTCAATGATTTAATCTTAAGTCCACTAAGGTTCTCTACAGACTTGGAATATTTAACAAAGTAAGAACAAGCTTCACTTTTGTGAGCTAGAAAATATACACAAGTATACCTAGATTAGTCATCTACTATAACATAGACATAGTGCTTCCCATTTAAACTATAAAATCTAGAAGGTCGAAAAAAATCCATGTGAACCAACTCGAGAGGTTGAGAAGTTGATACTTATTCCTTTTATTTGAAAGAAACTTTATGTTGCCTTCCCTTTTGACAGGGATTACAAACTTTTTCTTCTGGGAATTCAAGTTTTGGTAGGTCTCTAACTAAGTTCTTCCTAGTCAGTTTTCTAAGTGAATGTACATTGCAGTGTCCTAATATTCTGTTCCAAAGCCAAGACTCTTTATAAAAAGCATTTAAACAAGTATTATTTTGCATAGCTAAAGAATTTAAATCAACAACATAGACATTTTCATTTCACAAGGTAGAAATTACTAAAGCATTTTTAGAATTAAAAACATTGCAAGAATAATTTTAAAATTTAACATTAAAACCATCACCACATAACTGATAAATACTTTGTAAATTATACTTAAGTCCATAAACAAATAGAACTTTAGAAATTAATACTGAGTCACTGTTACCAATCTTTCCTAAGTCGATGATTTTTCATTTAGAATTATCACCAAAAGTGAAAAAACCTCCATCAACTCTAACTAAAATTTTAAAGCATGAGATGTATCCTGACATATGTCTTGAACATCCACTGTCCAAGTACCAGGTCTTTCTACAGGAGCTCTTTAAGAAGATTCCCTAAAAAACAGATTTAGATAGGAAATGATTTTGGTACCCATATTTTCTTGGGTCCAGACAGGTTAGCCAATAAAACTTTAAGTACCCAAATTTGTCTTATGGGTCTCATATGATTTTCAGAATCAACAGATTTAGACAGATAAAACATATTAGATATGTAACTATGAATATAACTAGTTGAAGCATATGAACTTCCAGAACTAGAACTATCTACATTCTGTCCAGATTTAAAGATAAATCTAGTTTTGGTAATTGTTCTTTGTCCAGTTTGGTATCCAATAGTAGTAGTATATCTAGGTGCAATCTGCTTAGCTAGCATTTGAGTAAGAGTATCTTTCCCATTTGTGAACTTTTCTAAATCCTTCCTAAGTTGATAATTTGACAATTTCAATTCAGTTTTTTCTTTAAGTAACTGAGCATTCTTTTACATTTCTATGTCAAGATCAGATTTATGTTTAATAGTTAAAGCATACTGTTTCTTTAAACCTTTGTATTTTTCTTTCAGCTCATTACAGGTTTCTTCCAACATATCACAGTATTCATACAGTTCATGTTTTGACATATTTTCAGAATCAGAATCATCTCTAGAATAATATGTATTTAAAGCAGGAGTTTCAGATGTTACCTCAGATGTGTTTGTCATAAAACACATGTTTGCCTTATTTCTGTTTTCAGTCTCAGAAGCTTCAGATTCATTGGATCTATCCTCAGAAGCACTCCACGTAGCCTTCATGGCTTTCTTATACTTATTATCCTTATACTCATACTTCTTCTTGTATTTCAGCTTTGGATAGTCTGCTTTTATATGTCCTTTTCTTTTTCATTCATAGCAGACAACTTCATCAGATTTGTCAGATTTCTTCTAGTCCTTTTTTCAGTGTCCCTTGTTGTCATACTAACCGTTGTAATTTGATTTTCTGAAAAACATCTTCTTCCTATAAAATTTCTTGAATCTTCTGGCTATCTGAGCCATTTCTGCATCACTGTCAGATACACTTTCACTTTCCTCACAGCTTGAGCTATCACTTACAGCTTGAAGTTTATCCATATCCTTGTTCTTTGAAGTAGATGTATTGAAGGCAACTGACTTCCTTTTTGGTTCATCTTATTCTTATTTGTTTACCTTAAGTTCTTCTTCATACATCATCAACTTACCGATAAGTTCCTTAACTGGCAGTTCACCAATATCACATGATTCTCTGATTGAAATAGAAGTGCCCCTCCATCTTTCAGGTAGGAATCTCAAAATTCTCATGATCTGCTCCTTTGATGGAACATCCTTTCCCAGTGAGATCATTGTATTGACAATCTCGTTAAACCTGAGATACATATCAGAAATGGGTTCATCAGGATTCATCTTAAAATTATCATATTTTATAGTATAGGTGTTCAATCTCATTTCCATAACGTTAGTTGTTCCTTCATGACAAACACTTAAAGTATCCCAAATTTCATGTGCATTCTTACAAGAAGATATTATATTAAATTCCTCATCTCCTAAAGCACAATATATGGCATTTATAGCATTGCAATTATTATTGTAAGTTGTCTTATTAGCTGGATACCAAGTTGATCTAACAGTAGTGGGAATTTTATATTCTGATTCTATGGCAGTCCAAATATCAAAACCCATGCTTTCTAAATAAATTTTTATCTTAATCTTCCACTGAGTATAGTTGTTTCCATTGCAAAATGGTGGTCTATTAGTAGAAACACCTTCAAGTCTGTTATCCATTATAACTAGGTTAAAAAGAATTTTAGAGAGATAAAAATTTAGAAATAACAAAAATTTTAAGAACATTAAAATACAACTAAAATCACAGTATAAAAACAGAGTACTTCTGAAAATATTTGAAATCCTCTGATACCAAATAATGGTCGGAGTGGGTACTCAAGAGGGGGGTGAATTGAGTTCCAATTAAAATTTCTGTTTTAAAATCCTTTACCAAAATCCCCCATTTTAAAATACTAATTGAATTGTAGTGAATTTGAACTAAACCAAACTTTCAGTTAGGTTCTCAAGGGATTGATTAATTCCCAGTTAATTTAATCAGAAGATCATATTAGCTTTTGAAACTAACGTAATGATTTAAAAATAATTCAAACACTTTCTAATTCAATTATCAGAGTAACTTTGAAAAACAGTTTAAGTTTTAAAGCACTTGGAAGCGGAATAAAAGGTTTTAGATAAGACTAAATAAAGAACAACAGATATGACCAAGAGGATAAGTCTCAAGACGAGACTTAGTCCTCTCAAAAATTTATATAAATTGGATCCACACACTGGATCAGGGTTCACAACAGTTTACAACTGTCCAGGTCAAAGACCTCTACCACAGTTCTACGTGGGAAACAAAAACAATAGAAAATACAGCTATCCAGGTCACACATGACCTCTACCATTATCCATAGTGGGAAATAGAAGATGTAAAGAGTTTTAATGAGGATTTACAGATCCTTCAGTTAAGGTTCAGAAGAATGCGTATGTGTAAATTAAAACTGATGACACACACTGCTCGTAATGTAAATATTAAATCACTGAGCAAGATATAGAGTTTAGAATGGCTCTAGTGATTTCAGTGTAGCTCTGGACTCTTTCGGATTTGATTAGAAATGGTTCTGAGTCCTCTTTGGGTTTTTGTCTGAAAAACAGAGTGTCGTCTGCTTGACATCCAAGTTCAGAGACAGTGAAGATGTAGTTGATGAAGTTCTTCAAAGTCCTTGTAAATGTAACGAACTCTTCTTGAGTAAGCTTGAGTGTGTATGAGCTTCTGTGTCTTCTTGGTCGTGCATGTATATCTATATGAGCTCTTCTTGTGTATTTCACTTGAAAATCACTTCCCTATTACGCTTCTGTATATTCTCGTGTCTTTCAAAAGTGTATATTTGCAGCAACAAAGACTTCTTGTATTTATGTTACGAGCTCCGGCAAAAGAAATGATTTCTTTTTTCAGGTACAAGGTACGGTTCCCTGACATCCAACAACCTTCATTAAATAAATGACATAGAATTATAATATATCTGTTATGACCGTTGGTTTGATTAAATAAAGATAAAGAAATTTAGATAGTGTCAGATTCTCTGGAATGGTAGCTTTGGATTTCGATATCCTTGTGTATCTGTAAGTCTTTATATCGGTAGCCTCTTGTGTAATGGTAGCCTTTCTATCGGTAGACTTCATGGATATCGGTAGACTTTATCGGTAGCGATAGACTTAATGTACCAGTGACCTTTCATGTAACAGTAGCCTTTATATACCAGTATCTTTATTAGTGTATCGGTACACTTGCTTGGTGTATCGGTAGACTTCCTTGTTGTATTGGTAGACTTCCTTCGGTAACTTGTCTGTAACGGTAGACTTGAATAACGGTGACTTGTCTGTAACGGTGACCTTCACATAACGGTAGACTTGTTCTGTAATGGTGGACATGAATAACGGTGACCTGTCTGTAATGGTGACCTTCAAGAAACGATAGACTTGTTCTGTAACGGTGGACTTGAATAATGGTGACCTGTCTGTAACGGTGACCTTCACGTAATGATAGACTTGTTCTGTAATGGTGGACTTGTTGTACCGGTGGAATTCATGTATCGGTAGTCTTTCACGTAACGGTAGACTTTACAAATCGGCAACTTTCTTCTGTAAAGGTGACCACTTGCCTATTTAAGAATTCTATTAGCAGAAAGGGTTATGTTAATATATATCCATCCAGTAACCGAATTCTCTGTAAATATTATAACATATGAATATGTGTATGGTGTACAGAAATAATGAAATAAGTAAGTAATCATTAATCAATATAGGGATTATCAAACCATAATTGGGCATAATTGGGATTATCATAATATGGGTGAGAATAATTCGGATTATCAAAATATGATTTCAACTAATTCTCCCAGATGGTTCAACAGATATGAATTATATAAAACTAAATATTATGGATAATATTAAAATAAGGTTCATTTCTCACCTTTGTAATGTAAGTCAAATAAAAAAACACTTGTACATAAAAGTTTTAAAAATATTAATTTAAAAATCTTCTACAAAAATTTAAAGTTAATCGAAAATTAATTTAAGTACACTTTGATGTATATATAAGGGAATATATAAAATAATAGAGATAATAATGAAATGGATGATAACAATTCCAATATAAAAATAAGATATATGGTTGGAACCACTTACAAACATCCCTTTAATTGTATTTTGTACTAAAATGAGTTGAAATGTTAACAATATATTTAAAACCAAGAAATAATCTGAAGGAGAAGAAATTATATGGGTTTTAATTGATATATAAAACAATTTACCTGAATAAGAGGACAAATATTTTTAATACATATTTGAAATTGATATCAGGAAAGAAACCCTTACGAGTTTGGTGACATTTGACTCTAAATCCATTCAAACAAAAATCATGATATAGATTTTTAAATAACATGATTTATAAGAAACATATGATCAAATAAATTCTTGGGGAAGTATATATTACACATAAAAAATTTGTTTTTTGAATATATAACATATCATAATTAGAGATCCTTTTAGGTTAAAACTAATAACTTTACACTCAACTTCCTTAAATGTGATAAAACACCTTTGATGAATTATCTCCATCTAGAAATGAGTTCATTAAGAATGAGGATTTTTGGATTCATTATTTCATTTATGTGGTATATATTTCATTAAAAGACTTTATGATATGAAACATTTCTAGGGATTCAAGATAATTTGAAATAAAAATCGTTGTTTGGAAGGGGAAATGGAGGGTTTATTTTATAGGTGAGTTGATTTTTTTCAATTTCGTGGTGATTGTATCATGGGTGGTTTGGATTATCATGGTGATGGTTGATCTTTGTCAAAGCCCCTAAATGTTATAACCTTAATCTGAACTAATGTTCCATATTTCCTCTCCTAGTCAGATATGGAGCATTGGCATCATAGAGGTTTTGGGATATGTTGTTCGGTGGTTAATGGTTTTTTGAGTGCATCCCAGACTAATCAAATCCATGACCTTATCTATATTTCCTCTCATTTTCTCTAGGTCAGATCTAGTGTGGTGGGATCGAAGAGGATCCGGTTGTGGGGTTTGGTGCATGACAATGCTTCTTGCACGTTCTGTGTTGATTTCTCCCTATGGTGGAATTCTTGTTTTGTTACCCTTTGTCAAAGTTGTCTTTAACTTTGTGTTCAAAAACGTTTCGTATTGGTGTTTTATGATTTTGATTTTGTGATCTTGTAATGTACTGAAAATTTCGTTGTTCTTGGTTCTTTAGGAGACGACATCGACTTGGTGATGATGTTTTACAATAGTTACGATGGACTCCAATAGGCTATAGTGATTTTTTTAGTTCTTGGATAGAGACCTCGACAATGGTGATAAGAAGAAGATTTTTACAGTTTACTTAATGATGGTTGTTGTAGGTGATGGGACCATTGCTGATGCATGAGATCACGGATTGTGATCTTTTCGGTTTCAATGGGTTGTCTAAATTTGGAATTTTGTAATGTATTTTTGTTTTTTGGAATCCCACCAGTTACAGATCATCCATAAAATTTGGTTCTTTGAAAAAAAATTTAAATATTCAGTCAATAAATTATAGTTTTTTCAATTTTCAACAAATAAATTATAATTCTTCAATATACGAATTGGATACATGTATTATGGGAAATTTTTTAGACCTTAGATTTAGTTTTTAATTGCCTATATTTTTTTCATGATGTTTGTTTGTATATTCAATACTACAATTCCTCATAATATTTAATAAATTATATTTACTTTTGATTATTAATATTTTTAATATATAATTATAATTTTTCACATAAATATTTTCCTTTGTTTTATTTTTATAAAATCCATATCATTACATATTTAATTTTTATTTATGTAAATTATTATAAAAATTATATGTTCATCTATTATGTTTGGGTTTTTGTTTTATTTTATCTTTTTTTGATCTACATTATGTTAACCAATCATATTCTTTCTTTGTAACTATAAGAAACATTATTTAAACTTTTATAAGTCTCAACATACTGTATGAATAATTTTCATGGTCATTCGAGTAACCACATAGCACAAGTATCTACCAACTTCATGTAGTATGCTAAATGTGAGCCTTCATCAGACTGACCGGACAAGTTAATTCAACCAACTGTGAATCATTTTATGGACAAAAATCTGGCATATCCATCCACATGCCCAATTTTGAGTTTCTTAAATGGAACATGAGAAAAAACATAAACTCACGTATTTCACACCTAATGATATTGAAATTAGGTTTCATTTTGGTCATATTTTAACAACAGAGAGGTTGTTTTCCATAAAGATTGTATAATGTTTTTGAAATGTGGTTTACGATCTCCCCTTTAAGTTTATCAATGTGAGTTGAGTTAGAGAAGCTACATATACATCCTAATATATCAAAAATATGAATAATAAAAGTATGATACATGGTAATTATAGTTTTAGGGATATCATATCACTTATAAAACACCAATTTATATTTTCATATCATGGATCTCTCATTCCCTATAAAGACTTATAGTGTGGAGAATGTATCTTGGTTACAAAATATTCTGAACATTAACCATGGGATACCATGAAACTATAGAATGAATTTTGTATGATCTACCCCATGAAGAGGAAGAATGGTTTCTTCAATTGGTATGTGTATCTACCGCATGTTTACTCATCAACAACATAGTCAACACATTGAACACATAATATAAGGATCTAAAGCCTGTTATACCTAATGAAGAAATGGTAGACCAAGGTTTGTCATATAGTAAGTTCATTGACCACAAGTTATTTTCACTATAAGTAAATCCACTGCATGGTATATACCTCATGGTCCCTCTCCACTCACATCTTGTTCGTTAAATGGTTTATCCTACTAAAATGTTGAAATTTGAATAATAATTTTGTTTATTTATTATTGGTATATAGATTTACTACATTCATAAATTAAGTGTTTTAAATTATATCATTTGTCATTAAATTCATTTTAATGTTGTGGTAACTCTGTGAAGTGTTTTTAGACTATATTAGATAAATTAAAATAGGAAATCATTTTTTTCATTTCATGAATATTCATAAAATATATATTGAATATTTTGAATATTAATTTTTTGGGTTAAATTAATTGTATTATTATTTTATAGACTAATATTTAATGATAAAGGGTATTTTCAAACTTATTTTTTAGTATTTAATTCAGTTTCATTAATTTTTGAATGTTTATGTATATTTTTGAGTATGGCTTGAGTTTTCTAAAATAAAAATTTAATCATTTTAGAAATAAAAAATGTGAAATTTATGAAATATCTTTGAAATATTCTTACAGATATTTTTTATATTTTTAATGACAAATTAAAACTAATTTTAATTTACCTTTATGTTTTTTGAATTAAAATTATTTCTATTTAGATAATTATGGAATGATAAATTTCTGTCTCTTTAAAATATATGATGTTTGGGTTTTAATTTCTTTACCCTATTGAAGATTAGCTTTTTAATGTGTTGTATTTATGTTTAATGGGATTCAAGACTCATTCAATAGACATAGACTACTTATGAGTTATGATACTACATTTATTCTGATGAATTCCTTTTACACGATGCTTTAACTTTTGAACTCTCGATGTGTTGTATGATTCTATGATTTGGTGAAAACATAGTTACATATACTGGTTTATCACTCAAAGAACCTAATCTTCAACGAATATTATTGCTTTATTGATGAGACGTGGTAATCCTATACTCATGAACACAAGGATGTGCTTCACCATTACTATACGAATTTATCTTCCTTATTATATTTGACTTCACTATAATTATTTATATCTATATCACTTTGACTCAAATGATGGTTTATTATTTTTCAACCTAAAATCAATCTCTTTATTTCTCTATATGGGTTGTGACTCAGCGATTATAAACTTAACACAATTTTGGTTGTAACTCTTATTGTATGAATTCATTTTTGTAAGGGTTTTGACTCCCCAACCAAAATTCATGTGTCCATTTGTACTTATTATAGAAGAGGTAGAACAACAATGGGTTATGAATCCCAAAAATTAGTAGGCTACTGGTGAATTCAAATATCTCAATGATGAGAGAGGTGTACAAGTAGATTCATCGCACTTTAGACTAAACTACTATAAAAATACAAGATTTAATAATTTACTTTTCTATATAATTTTATCACTAGAAAATTAAATCCTATTATTAATTTTGAAAATTAACTCATCTATACAAAATATTAATATGGTTTATTCAACCATGTTCCCCTATAGAACAGCTGATATTGCGATCATGGACCTAACAATTGGTGACATGGATTTTTATTATTCTGTTATATTAATTAACTACTATGACTGATACCATAACACTTAGTATCAATGTTTATTATTCTTGGATATGTAGTCTTTTATTTATATTTCATTGTGTTAAATTATTTATCCTATACCTCCGAGTGGAAAAATATCATTGGAAAATAGTATGTATGTGTTTAAATTATTCACGGTCACATATACTATCTACCATAAACAATGAATCAATCCATGGAAGTGGAATAACACATAGATGTAAAATCCCAAAAGAGGATATACACAAATGTAAAAAAATTGTAAAAAAAACTAGGTCTCCATGTAACCAACTATCGCCACCAATCCATCTCACTATAAAGGTGACAAAAACACTAATTTTGTTTTTGAACTACATGAAACCCTTCCCTTTACATGTGTACTATAAAACCAAATATATAAACCCTCATTATAAAAATTATTGTTTGATCACAAATTTCAGAAGGATTTGACCATTAAACTTATATAATATCTAACACCATTGAACCGCTGGTTTGAGCATTAAAAAATTCTATAGATAAAGTATCTATGAAAAACAATTTGTAGAACAACCTTTGGTTTCCTTTAATGTATTTCATATTCAAATAAATTTAGAATATGAAAAGTAAACTAATGATAGTGTAAAAGGTATAACAGAATTATCCATTGAAAAATAATATGATAAACATGTGATAAATTAACCATGAGAAAATAACATTATGTATAAAAAATACTAAGTTGGATCTATCCTATAAGAATACATACATGGAAATAATAAACAACACTAAGACCAAAATACCTCTAATCCTACTAATAGTGAGTCATGCTACAATATATCAATATCACAAGAATAATCCATAGTTTTGTTATGATTAGTATGGTCTTTATATGTCAATACTCGATTCCACCAATGTTCTTAATGAGGAAAGTTTGTCAAAAAAAATTCTGGACACAATTTATACATCCTTTCCATAAAAAATAATAATAAATCCCATGCATGAAAATTCATTTTACATAAAACTCCATCATGATGGAATTTCGAAGAACACATAATGTACATAAACTATTTCTAAATAAAAACCCTTTAAAAACCATTTCATTCCATGATTAAATCAATAAATTAATTCCTTAATAAAAATAAAATGAATTTAAAAGAACATTTTGTGATTCATGGGTTAACATCGACATGTATTTACACCTACCTCATCAATGAAAGAAAACTAATTTCCCTTGAAAAAATAGATTGGAATCAAGGAATTATTATTCTCATATGCCCATATCCATGATAACAATGATTAATTCCCCATCAAACCAACTTGACCTACATATCATCCCCAAAATGGGTTCCAAAATAATCATGGGAGAATTGGTCAAGATAGATGTAGAAAAAATAGGAGATCAGAACATACATGAAATATAACTTGAAGAGATCCATCAAGAAATAAGGAAAAATTAAAATAATCAAAGGAGATATCCCTCTAGAACATTAGTGAGAGGACAGTTTTAGCCTAATAATGATTAAGAGGTAATTTAAAAAAAACAAATCGAGGGTAGTGAGGCGATTATGAGTTTTATGATGTTTAAATGTGGGTGGATGTTTAGGCCAAATGGTTTGTGAAACCATGAACCAACCATATGTGGTTATTGTAAACGAAATACCATGGAACATGGTTTCCATGGAAAGGTCACATTGTTTGTTAATAAGTGTTTCATCCATGTGGGGTTAAAATAAATAGAAAAGAAAGTCAAATAGTCTCCTTGCTTGAGCTACATGGTATAAAAAAAGCTCAAATAGGGAAAAGAACCACCCTATCTCATAGTTCCATACAACTCGATTAATGTATAGTTAGTGTTAATCATGTTCCTGAACCATATGCCTATCTTTTTTTCCTTATAAAATAAATTTTTTTTCCTAACTCTAAAAAATTTCAAAAACATATAAATAGGCTGGCCAGCTAAAACTAAATCATACCCACCACATGAAGGGAATATAAGATCCACTTTGTTATAAAATAATTTATAAATACATCTGTTCGTTATGTAATTTTCCATTTCATTTTACAACCTAATAATTAACTCTGAAATTTTTTATAAAAAACCAATCCATCTCTTTAGAATTATAATAACATCTAATCACCCACATGTTATTGTTTTCTCCTAAATCTAAATGCATAATAAATAGAAAAATATCCAAATACCATATTTCTAACAAAAATATTTACAACAACTTTATTTATAATGACCATATAAATAAAATTCCAATTTCATACCTATTTGATTCTTTACATTCATTCATAGAATCATTCACTATATTTATTTTCATATCACTAAAAATATATATTATATATATAATATTTTCTATATTTTAATATTTATAATTAAGTTTATGATCTTAATGGGAACACATGGGGATAAATATTTTCATTTCATGGTATTTCTATTCCATTGCGGATTTATTCCTATTGAATTTTTCTTAATGATGTTTCATATTGTATACACATAATAAATTAATTTTTTAAAATTAATTGTAATATATAATCTGTATAAAATGTAACACATTTCATATTAGATTATTATTACATGTGAAATAGGCTTTTAAATACAATATTTATTTATATGGAAATTCATTATAAAATATAATGTTGTTCTGCAGAGAATTGGGGTATCATGTTAAATGTTGTACCACATTTCATCCCTAGACTAATGGCTAGTATAAGTAGGATATCCAGAAAATATAAAATATAAATTGGATCATTACTCTCAATTTTGAAGGATATTAGGAGGACCACCTACCATTGGAGGAATTCTCCAATCACAATAACAACCAATTATTTATCTATACATCCACATATAAAAGTTATATGGATGGACCTATAATTATCCTCTATATTGGATAGAGACACACAAATATTATATAATTGGGCTTTTCCTTATTCAATTGATGATAATGAAATTAATTTAGATTCATAAATATCATGAGACTTATCAAATAAATAAAAACTCAATATCATCCATCAAAGCTAGCCTCTTGAATTCAAGGTTCCTGGTCTTTTTTTTGTGTTTCCCTAATATTTTATCTCCTCTAGATGGGAAACAATGTTGGCATAAACCCAAGATATTTCAGGAATTTTGAAATCCTTAGCCGGGTTAGGGAGGTTTCTTAGAATTTATCAATACCTTTTAAATTTAGTTCCATGAACATAGCCTTATTTGTTTACCAATATATGTTTTATGTGCTTTACCCCTAAAAAATTACCAAGTATGATTTTTTGGGGGGTAATATGATGCTACCTATAAAAATAATCATATTTTTACCATTGATCGGAGTAAAAAATTGTTATTGTGAAATTTTATTCCTCTAGTTCGAGTATAATGTTAGCATAAAATTATCCCAGATTTAATTTGGGAGTGGAAAGTTAAAGTAAAAGGTCATTGTACAATCTTATTTCATCCCAATGTGAGAAGAATAATATTCGATCTGAGTAGCCCGATGGTGTACTATTTGTAGTTACCCTAGCCATTACAGGTTTTTTCTATGTTTAATTTGACTCATTTTAATAATCTCTATAAATTTCCCCTTTGATGGTTTTGATTGTGGGTGTGTTTATAGTGGGATCAAACACTATCTTATGAGAAACCTTTGGGGTAGTAAGAGTCTTACTATTTTCTAAACTCCCAGAAAATGGTTTGTGGGAGTCATTTAGAATTCTATGGGGGTCATAGAGAAAATCACCTATTACAAAGCAACATAGTGGTGTCAAATTGATGTTCTATTAGAATATTTTATTTTTTTAAAAAGAGAATAAATTATAATTTTATAATTATGAATAGTTAAAATATAGTATTTATGCCCATAGAAACAATTTTGTCTCTCCATTCACACTCTTATGCTCTATTATATGTTCTCACTATCATTTCAACATGTTAAAGTGAATTTTATCACATTCTTCGATCTTAATGGATTTTTATTTGTTTCAGAGTCTTATTTATAGAATGTTTATTTATCATCTAAAATTTAATTTATTTTTATTTATAGTAATAGTTATAATCTCATATCACCATACTTTAGAGATTCTAGAATCATAAAAACCAATTTGATTCAGCTCGTTCTAAAATGTTTGGGTTCTTACCCAAGTAAAATAAATATAACATTATGGTTTATTTCTTGGTCACATGCTTTCCAAATTAATGAAACTTAAACAATTGTTTCCTCTAAATTTAGGTTGGTCTAACTAGTGTGGTGGAAAAATCCATCCTCTAAAGAATTAAAGTCCTAATTGTATTCTCTTAGTTGGGATATCCCTATTTACTGTCATGCACCCTACAAGATTGGTTTAATTTGTTTCTATCAAGGTTTATTTTATAAAAATTAATGTTTTGACAAATGAATAATGCATTCTTAATTTCCATTTAAAAAAAATTAATGTTTTTGGGTTGATTTTATTATATACTCATTTATAATCATTTATTGAGTGATTTATATGCTTATTTCAAAATGATAGTTCCATTATATTTTTCTAAACATTTTACAGTTGAAATTATTTTATTTTATTTTTAAAAGAGGATTCCAATAATTTCTAAATATATATTCATTTATGTATCTATAAACATAATTTTATTGTCAAATTTTTTGATCCATTCAATTAATTTATAAATTCTACCTGGCGATTTTGAAATGTAGTAGAAGGTGTGTTGGGTTATTATATATTCATATTAATCAAGAAAATCATGATACAGAGTGTAGTAGTGGGATAATATCATAATGTATTTCCATTGAATACAGCTTATCCCTATTCGACTTGATAAATATATGAAATGATTTACTATATCCATTATTTTATCCCACACAATGAGCTTATTCCCATGATATGTATATTTATCTATAAGATGGTATGTGTTGAATGATTTTCCTACCTCTAGTTTGAAATTTATATTAACTTATACCCAATGCATCTAGGTAAATGTATGAACCCTTGTGATATATAGAGTTACTCAATTATTTAAAACTTCCCTACTTAAAATAATTTCAATTTTTTTCATTGTTATAATTTTACACTATCTATATAATGATTCTATAAGCCTTTTTATTTATAAATGATAGGTAGGGGTGGGTGGTGGCATTATAGATACTTATAAAACTCTTTCCCTACATGTTATCCAATGGGATATGAGTGGAATTAATTTTACATGATCCATATAATGATAAATCATTGAATCATGGGAAGTACTATGTGGAGTCTAAATAATATATGAAACCATTTTCTATTTTTATAGGGAATGTGGAATATGTTTCGAGGGGCCATCTTGGATGGTAACCAAGGATGATTCAACCTGGAGATCCTTTTTTGCCCGTCCTTAGGAAATGTTTAATGTGGTAATTATATATAAATTATCAATTTTTATAGGATACACTTTTAATTGGACTTCTTGGATACTTTGGAACTAGATTGTGTGTTTATACATTAACATTTTTCGATTGAATCATATTTTATTAGTGTGAGTTTTAAAATAGGTTATCATGTCAGATATTAATGATTATTGGGTGATTTTACATTGAAATGATGTGTCATTACACAATTTCATGTATTCTATTATATAATTATTTTATGTTTTCAGAGGTGGGACCATCTACCACTAGATGCTTATTCAGCCACTGCTATTTAAAGAAGCCTCTAGATATTGGGTGGTTTACGTGATGTTCTTTTTATATCATGAAAATTATCGTTTTGGAATTTAGTTCATAGAAAATAAAGAATCCATTTCTTTTTTTTGGAAACTTTTAATCCAATATAATCACAATCTATACATATAACATTAGTTCTTATAACAATACTCAATACATGGCCCTAGTTCAATATTATAATTACACTAGCTAGACATAGAATTCTTAATACCAAAATGTGGGTCTCTACATGGATTCAAGAACATTATCTAGTTACAATATGATAAAAACTAGTATTGAGAGATGATGGAAAAAATAAAGGATTTATTTTCCATTAAATATATTTAAAATAAACAGTGCATATCAAAAAAAAATATTAAAAACTTTTTCATTTATTTTCATAAGTAGACCAAATTATTTATCATAGAAATGTTATGAATAATACTTTATGAAAACTGTGACAAAAAAACATCACGATAATCTAAGAAAATAAAAACCACCAATTTCTATATAGAATCCTATACCAAATCCCTCTTAATATATTCATCAAAGGATCCATGGGTCATATATGATAGTGAATAAATTCTTTTATCAAAATGAGTCACGACCAATAATGTATTAATATGAATCAACATATATAGGTTGGGAGTAAGTATGAATTACTATCGTCTTTATTTATGAATCCAATGTAATTCTATAAATAAGATAATACATAATGGAATAATAATTCTATTTAAAACATTTACAAACATTTATAGATAATAATAAAATTTAAAATATTTAAAATATATAGTTTTCCAAACAAGTATTATAAAAACTCCTTTAAATGGAATTTTTTGATCAAAACCAAACAACCTCCACTCCCCCTACCCAAATAACATTTTTATAAGAAAAATCCTTATATTTTTTGTTAATTCCACTAAACTCATTCATAGACTCCACTTATTAGAAGAATTATTTTTCTAAATATTATTATTATATCAATAGAAATATTCACTATGATATAATAAATGTTATATTATATCAGTTTCATTCAATAACTTAACCAACATGCCAGTGAATGTAACCTAATATGAATGAGTTATCAATTTCACAACCTTGTGTATATAAAATATAAATTTTCTCCCACCTATTTAATGAATATTTTTTCTTATTAACTGTATACAGAATTTCAAAGGTAAGAAGTTACTATTATATGACAGTGACATTTCAAATCAACAATTTGTTGAGATATTGTAAAATCATATCATTTTTAAAGAGGAATTATTTCATACTCTAGGAATCTTTTATAGATAAAGGATGTATTCTAAAAATAATTCCAAGTAATCTTACATCACACCATTTTTCATGAGGGGGATTTATCATTACTATGAATCAACTTGAACAACGTTATGTATCATAGTTTCTCCATATTTCTCTTATCAGTTAGTTTTTTATTGTTTAAATATCCATAGACAGGATCTTGGGAATTTATCATTGTTTATAGTGGATGTATTTGATGTGGAGTAGGTATTAGTACCATGTGATTTATTTCTTATATATCCTTATAAATGGAATTAAAACCCACATAGTTTGGCGATACTTATTGTGGAAGGTTATTATTTTTATGGTCATGTACCAAGGACCATTGTTGATCCTTTTTTGGGCATGAAACCATGACTAATGAAGAACCTTTTATGGTTATAAAAATTTGACGAGAGATGCACCTTTTAAGGTCCTAGAAATAAGTCTAGATTTTAATGTAGCTTATGTTTATTTTATTGTGACCTATTCCAATATTATTAACATCGCGAGGAATAGAATATGTGTTTTTCAACTCAAATTCATGTAACTAGGATTTCTTAGTGAATGTTTTTTAGTAATGATTTGTGTGATACCTAATCATGAATGTCCTTTTTTATATTAACATATACTTTGATGATGATGAACTAGGTTAGGGATTAATATTTATTTATAGTCCAATGATACGTATAGATAATTGATGGGATAAGAAGGATAAGAACATCATTGAGGTGATAGTCGGTGCATGGTCTGAGGTTAGGTAGAGTTCCACATATGTATAAGGACAAAGACC
Organism: Viscum album; assembly: GCA_963277665.1. NCBI lineage: Eukaryota > Viridiplantae > Streptophyta > Magnoliopsida > Santalales > Viscaceae > Viscum > Viscum album. The sequence continues at coordinate 297,121,567 of OY728139.1, forward strand.
CTCATTATCCAAAGAATATATGAATTTTAAAACCATGAGGGTCCTATTATTTTGATAAAAAACTCATGGAATGAAACTCATGGGAATTATGATTTTCATTATCGATGGAACACATAATTGAAAAGGATCATGGAATTATAAATTATACAATAATGTAACTTAAGAGGCCATAGTCGGGGAATGGTTAAATATAACTTTATAGAAGATTGTTCTGATATAATGAGTGTCATAATAATTTTTTATGAAATTAATTTACGTGATTTAAAGGACTTAAGAAGATAAGGCAACATTGTAGAGGCCTGGGGAATGGGAACTAATCTTGGTTACCTAGTTGAAATTGGTATCCATGTAGGTGATTGAGTATAAAGGTTTTCACAACTATGGATTTGGTGATAGTGGTTCCTTGATTGGTTATCTATAAGAGTGGTAACCTAGTTATATGGCCTATTTATAACTACACATTATGAGGACCAGGGCATAACTCCAATGATAGTGAAATGTGATCCAGGTAATGGATGGATTGAATGTTTCCCCTCATTCCTAATTAGAGAACTGAGTGGAAGGGTGCATAGTTTGGTTACCTCTAGAACTTGTGCATTCCCCATTAAGGTAACATTGTTTGATACCCACTTTTGAATGAAATGGTGTGGAGATGGTGTTCCATGGTATTAAAGTAACACCTATCTAAGATGTACATTCATCATGGTCTTCATGATAACCTGATTTTTTTATTATAATGATTTTAATCACTAAATGAAATAAATAACTTAAAAATAAATTATTTCCCAAATATTAATGCTTCAAAAATGGCCTAAATTTAATTCTTAGAACATATTTCTTATTATTAGGTGATTTTAGGGATTATTCATTTGTTAAAATCCAAAAATGGGTGTCAGGAACATTGAAGTTTTAGATTTGCGATGTTCGAATCACATAAAAACATTATTGAAACATTTTCATGATGGACTAAAGGTTTTATGGTGGATAATTTTACTTTAATAATTTATTCTATGTATTATAAATTTCTGGATGGGTCTTAATTAGAAGATGTTTCACCCGTGGTTAGCTATCCAGTCCACTGAACAAAGGCACCTGTGGGAGTCAAATCATCCTTACCTGGGAACCATCATTCCAGCCAACCATGATGTAGGATGTTAGTGAGAATAGTTTTGGGTTATTGATAGTAGGTGTATATATATAAAAAAAGAGGTGACCTATTTTATATAAAATTTGGTGGCCCGACCCATGCATGGGAGTGTGAATGTGTGTCGAGTTCTGAACCTGATTGTTGTCTTAATGGATGGACTCCATGTAAACACTTATGAAGAGGAATTCAACTAAATTTAATTCATATAGGGGGATCAATAAGTGATTAACTATTTATTCATATTTAAATTGTAATGACATAACCATAACCATCAATTCAAATTAGTGTGCACTATTCAATTAGGTCACATATTGATCTTTAACCTCATAAACCCTAGCCTACCAAAAATCGGCACTCTAATTTTCAAAATCAACTATTAAATAAATAATCAATGACCAATAAAAGAAAAATAGATGTTCTCAACCATAAAAAATCATACATGTGACCTCTATCTTAAATTTATGGGATAATTGGATGGAAGGGTTTATTTCTATCATGAAGGTGATCAAATGAAATGTGTGAGGCCATCACGAGAAGTTCTATGGATTATGGGATCACATAGAGATAATTAGTAATCCATCATGAGAAAAATGAAGCATCACATAAAAATTATTTATTCCTATGAGGTTATTTTGTATACAATATCATGCATCATCATGTGAAGTCATCGCATCATTGTATGGACCATTATCTTTAACTTTCATCATTTGAATGGTTTTCTTTGTGTGAGCTCATGACACCATGTAGTTATTCAAAGGATTTGATATTACTATGGAATGACCAAATGATCCAATACATTAATGAATGAAAATAAATCAAATGAATTCGATAACAAGTCATGAAATTATAAGAATCCGTCGCATGATGAAATCATAACATACAATGTGTGATTCTTTTTTCTTTCGCAACCTCCCATAATGTGATACCATTAGTATTAGTTAATAATTTATCTAATGATGTTCCGTATAAACTTTATATTCCCTAAAATCCATCATTGGAAGCCTGTGAAATATGAATCCTATTATATTTATTGGTCATGTGAATTTATCCATGCTCAACTATGAAGAGATCATCAGATCGCTTATCCAGATCAGAATAAAAAACATCAAGAGTGCTATGATTTTTTGAGTTCTAGAGATACACCAACAACTTCTACAAGCTGGTATACACATCATAAAAACCATGAAAAGAGATAAGATATTCATCCCCCTTTTCATATATAAACCCTTTCCTCATCTTTGATATTTTATGTATAGGAGAGGGAATACGTATAAACAAGGGAGAATGTGAGAGTAAAACTGGAGGATAGAGAACTACCTTCAGAGATATAGGTAAGCATGATACCCCATTTTGAGATCCCATCCTAAGATTCCATCACAAAACAATGTTATGATCTTTAAACATGAAGAGGAAAAATTACCCAATTATTAACAAATAAAAAAATACTCCCTTAATGAATGGTCAATGAGGAAACCCATTAAAAATAAAGTGGAAACAATATGATAAGAAGCCAAACCAAAAGGGATAAAAAAACACCAAAGAGGTCAATGGAAAAGAAATATCAAGATAAGAAAGGGAAAAAGTAGAATAGACCCATAAAAGTTAATGCAAGAAAAAAAAAATTACCAAGAAAATTTGTTTCCCGTGAGAAGAAGTTGCACTAGGCTAGAAACACAATGAGAGAGAGGACTCATATAACACACATTAAAATATGGATAAAGAAAAGACAATTTATTCCAAAACATCCATATCTCTTTCGTGATGACCACTAGAAATTTATTTTGAATAAACCACAAAAGTATACCTGATGAAACACAACTAAAGACCAAAAACATTATACAAAATCGAATCATGGCATCCATCCACCCCACAAGAAGGACAGACGATTGTATGATGGGTGTTTATACACCCATCCCTATATCATGGACACCCACCCAACAGTACATGAAATAAGTTTCACTACCATTCAATTGTGATGAAACAAATTGAAAACCCCATAGATACTTATACAACCCATTAATAAACTAGTACCATATAAAACAAACAAGATAACAACTATAAAATCTAAAAAAGGTCATAACCCACATAAATAATATTCAATCGACATCTTCGTACATAAACCAAATCCAAATCAATACTAAAACATAGGGATGACATGAACTAACCAATGTCAGCAACAAAATCCAACTATAGAGGCACCCAGAATAACAACCTTTCACATGATAATCACCACAATGGTCTCTGGTCAAAACCACTAGCAGGAAGCCAAACCACCACCCAACCTCCAATATCCACTACTCATGATTGAAATTGTATGAACACCTCACTAAGAATTTTCCTCTACAAGAAAATTGGATAAATTCCTCACTATTCTCGTGAATTACAACATGTGTCTTGGACATGTTCCCTTGGCTATAAAATGGCTTCTTGAGCCTTTCATTGTGTATAATTTCTATCTAGCACTATCATGTGAACCACATGACATGTGCACGTCCGGACATGTGATACATTAAACAAAACCTTGGTCTCATTACACCATCATGTTTCATTGTATATGAAACTAAAACCCTCAATAATTCTCCCTTTTAAATGGAATTTCATTGACATCTGATCCCATAATATGTGAATCCTTGACCTAAGAACCATTTTACATTTCAGCCTTCCATGAAGACACTCTTAGGAATTCTAGTCTTGTTAAAAAACCTCCATTTTACATGTCAATCATTATTTATAGGCACCCTCATGTAGGTCATACTTTTCATGACGAAGCACTTGAAAATGTCATCCTTGTCATGTGAGTACCCATGGATTTGTATCCTCAAACGATGTGTTCCCTTAATGATGAGCCTTTGACGAAGTGAACCATTTATATAGTGACAACCTGAAATGGAATTGGGTTATACAATCATGAAACCCTATTGATTCAATAATCTTTGAAGAGCCCATGCTCCATATAAACACATTCAATGTATATAATCATCCTTTTTGTTTCATTGTTAGAGGATAAAAAATGAATTTATGACTTAGGACTCCATCATGGTGTAAGTACAATAGTAGTCATCAATATTCTAGACCACGTGACCATAGTCATTAATGATTATATCATACATTCACATCTAATAGTGTACATGAAATAGTTTCATAAAAAAGAACCCTCTTTAGTGTAATCCCCAACCACGTCCTCAAGAACCTTAAGTCGAGATGACTAATTTTAATTATATCATACATCACGAGTCCAATTTTAGATGCTCTGTCGGGGTTAATCCTTTTTGGGAATCCACCCTAGGGAATGTTACTATTATATTACCATGTTTATAGTCTCTTAAGAAATAATAACAATGATTTTTGGTTACCATTCATCTCCCATGTGTGGGTTTGGAATAAACTAAACTATGAGGATGGAACTTCTTATTATAAATATCATATGTAAGATTCAATCCAATGTCCTGATCAATATATCAATCATACTGTCATAATACATTTCATGTGGCTATTTTCTTATTAAATTCCATAATTCACTCATATATATATATATATCATGTATTTACATGATGCTATATTCCCTGTTAAGACTAGGATACATGCATACAACATTTCACATCACAGTACTCCTTGTGAAAGATCACAAATCATCCATTGTCAGTCTATATTCTATGAGTCACTTGTGATCATTCATCTATAAGGCCAAAATCTATTTAAAAGACCCAAATTAATTTTATCCTATGATCTCATGCAATGTGTCTAATATTCCATTTTCTCTTGTTTTTCCCACCATGCATGCCTTATATGGTCATAGAGACCAGTAATGATTGTTCCATCATCATGATGAAAATACCCCAATATTGGACTCTTTTTAGATTTAAGGCACATTACATAGTCTTTTAATTTAGAGGTACATATTCTCAATGAATGTTCTTTGGAAATTCACCATATTCAGAAGTCATATTCAGTTCTCTATTTTTGTGCCTTTTATGACATGGATTCCCATATCACAATCTACGGGGACCCTAATTTTTTTTCATCATAGGTAAAATATGTAGCCTCTCCATGTATTGATCCCTATACTCAATATTAATATTCAATTATATATATTATCACCACATGATGTTAAACTACATGGTGTGGTCATGTCATAAGACCTTATACTATGTCAAACAATATATGGGGGGTTTGACTACTATTCCCACACAATACATTGGATTCCTCTTTTTATGTCAATACTAATTGAAAAAAAAAACAAATGCAACCTTGTATTGTGGTCGAGCTCAAAATTTCTTCAATGTTATTGTAAACTAGGTAATAATAAATTTGTTAGAGAATGATGGAAAACTTATTACACACACATGTTTTTCATCAACCCATCAATTTGTTCATATTATTGGATCATGTGTCATCAATCATATTTATTTTTTGGGGAAGTATTCATGAACATATTATAAATCTATAAGAGAATCCCAAAGATGGAAATGACCCCTTCAACTGGGCAAATTACTAGCACCACCCATCCTCCCAACCAATTTTAATTCATATCTTCCATTAGTATAAAATCTTAATAAATGATTACCTTTACAACATAATCCTATAGCCCATTACAGATGTTGAATCTTTTTGGAGTTACTGTTAGATACAAAATAGTGAACTAGATGAAAATGATTGTAAATCAAATATCAATCACCCATAATAAAGAATCTGATGACTACTTTTTCTGAAACAAAAAATGGTGTACCTGATAAGAATCTCATTATAATTCTTATCACGCAATTTATTAGGAATCAAAAATGGTAACCCAACATGAAACATTTAACTGTATGAACTTTTTCATGAGTATAAAATGAATGGTTTTTTAGTACACATCAATCCGTTTTGGTTCACACATTCTGCAAAAATAGGTAAGGTAAACTCGACATGAATCCTTTAATAGTGTGAAACCCCACAAATGTAAAATAGGGCACATATTTTTTTCCATTTAACTATAAATGAAATTGATTAACAGTTCACTCTTATATATAATGCTTCATAGACATGGTGTCTTGTTTTCTCCCAAGGAAATTAAATATTCCCTATAATAATAATTAATTCATCACATTTTCAAATAGATTCGAAGACCCTTGGAAAAGATAATAATACCCATAGAATAACTCATTTTGTTGCACATAACCCGCTAAAACACCAATTATCCACCAAGGAAACAGTGTTCCTGAGGTCCCAAAAAATATTATCATTAATCCAGTTCCTCTAGTGTTTTTTGATGAATATCTTGATCGGTGAATACCATCTTAGCAGATCCATTACAAATTTTGTGGTTGATCATGTAATCCTCTAGGGGATAGACCACCAAAGTCGGTCATTCCAATGAAAGGACTTAGAGAAGTTTATTTCCCTAATTAATACAATAAGCGAAATATATATATTATCCCTAATGATAAACAACATATACCCCCCAATCTCATTGAGATATATAGATAAAATTAACAATTCAATATAGCCACTATGAAGATTCCTCGGAGGGATACTATCCACTCTGGGCATCATCATTGAAAAGTGACAAATATTACATAGGAAGTTACATCAGAATTAGTGTCTACCCCAATAATCCATACAAGTGGATCTAACAAGAGATCCCAAATGTGGTATCAAAACTATGAAACTATAGAGAAATCCCTTATCAATTCTAATTCTATTTTTTATTGAGGCCCAATGGTGTATCATGGTAACGATAGAATATTATTCCTCGATCAACAGTAGTCATGAAACTCAAACTATTTCACATGAAGACTTAATGACAATGGAATTCTAGGAAGAATCCATTACCACTATTTTGGGGGAATTATTCTATTTTTTCACCCTAAAATTATATTTTATATGTCCTTTATCCCAAAAACATTATAATATGCACCATCCCACTAAAGTGTACGTTAGGAACCAATCCATCAAATGAGATACCCCACTGAAGGGGGAACCCTCCAACCTATATCTACATGAACATAATATATACCATATTTGAGGACGTTTATATATATTTGGATGTGAACGCTTCTGATGATGATAATTTGGAAATTACATAATCTAATGAGTCACAACAGGTTCACCCACATTAAACCCCAACATTACTAAAGATGGAATCAATTATACCCTTCATGTATGTATAGAATTTAATACTAACCATATTGAAGCTTACAAGTGAAATATTGATGGAAACTATTCCTAATGGAAGTACAATATTCAGAATTTGGGACCCATGTTGAGATTCCCATCATCATACACTCACCATGTCATTGACAAAGGAAAGGGTGGTTCCATAAATTCTTCTAGTCATCCCTTTAATGATGACATATCAACATCTTCCAAAGAACTGATCACTTAGTTATAATGATAGAATGAGGTCACTTGATAAAAAATTGTGTGAATTATTCTTAGATATTTTCCATGAAATACCATATCAATATATTCTTCTAATGTTCCTCCTTGTATTGATGTTCCTAACTAACTTGTCAAGGGGATTTTTTATATTCTTGAACCACTAATCTTGTGAAATGTAGAAATTATTTCACATTTCTATATACCATAGGTCTTAAAATTTTTCAATATTTTCCTAAATCCTATCCCAAATAGCTTGGGGAGTGTCCATATTTTTCACTTCATTATCAAGTTAACTTCGTATATGATATGACCTCAGGAGTTGACATAGGGACTCAAAGAGATATATTTTTATCAAATTTACTGGAATAACCATCAATATCTAGATCCCAAATGATTCAGTACTGACCCAAAAATTGATAAATTTTTTAGGAAAACAACCAAGGATCTAAATGCCTTCATGTAATCATGATGATAAAGGTATATGAGGTATTTAGGGAAAGAGTTTTGGTCATCCATATCAGGATGATAAAAAAATAAATGTATATTCTTTCTTGCCAACACATGTCCCGAAATATTTCATTTATTCCGCATAGAATGATCTGATTAAACTCCCAATATTGAGGAAACCCTAAAAGGTATCATTTAGCATCCATGAAAGATACTTCTCCTATCATAAACATATCATATATATAATGTAGGGTTTATTTAACTTCAATGACTTTCTTTATGTGTAGATATTTGATTGAATGTTTGAACCACAGAAAAATAGATCCCCAATACAGTAATGTTAGAAATCTAAATAAAAAAACATGTTGTGTTGTAGAATGGGGTTCACCTGTATCACGATGATAGATGAATGTATTTTAGTAATAGTTGAAATGTAGAAAATTAATTCATGTCGAAGAATATGTCTATATAATTTACATGATCAATAGAGAAAAACCTTCTTAGGAACACAATGAAAAGGAAATATAGGGATGAAGCCATGAATTACCACCCCAAATATTGTTCTTACCATAGATTTTTAGGGAATATGATTGAATGTTGACTTCTCCTTAGTAATTGGATCTTGAAGAATGTAATTGAATTCTTGACTGTGATAGGGAATCTTAAAATTCAAGCAATATTCATATGAGTCATCTTGGATCCATCAAGAAGTACTAACTTCAGAAAAGTTATGGCCACCCAAATTTCTTATACACATGAGGTAAAACTACATGACAACATACTAGTCACATAATGTTAAACATAATATGTGTCATCAATACTACATTACATGAATCTTCATGGGGAATTTATATGTATGAAGGCATTAAAATGCATTTTTTCAAAATCCATGGATATAATAAACTAAATTTCACAACAACCTAAATCCTCAATTCACTATTTTAGAATGTAGGAAACCCCTTCCTAGTCTCAAGATGTTAAACTATGTGACATAATCCATAGTAGCCACTGTTTAGCTATAATAAGTAAGTATCCTTATATCGCTGCTCACTTAAAGTCTCCTAGCATATCCAACCAGTTTGTATGGTGAAGGTAATTGTGCTTTCCTCAATGTATAAATCCCATCAATATATTCTAATGGAATAAAGTGGATAGGAGTTTTTCTAACACCCTATGTTTTTATGAAATATATTTTTTCGAATAACATAACTTATTTGATTGCTTTTTTACATGAAATAACAACTTTTATAAAACCACAATATACTATTAATATTATTATACAAATGTGACAGTAGTAAACTATCCATTAATCTTGGTTGTATAAATAATAAAGAACACAGTTTAAAAATTATGTATAATGGTTTTATATACATAAAACATAATTATAAAAACTTACATTATTTCTAAAAAAATCATTATTTGTTTTGATTATACTATTTTTTTAAAATGTTTTTCATTTTTTTGTGTGGACACATAATTTTTTTTTCAAACATAATAATTTTTTTATAAAATTAAGACTCATTTTTTTAGTCTACATGTCAAAATTATACGTAGATATTTTTTTATAATTTTCTGTGAGGATTTATTTTTCAATTATTAGTAAAAAATTACTGATTTTTATTAAAAACTGCCTTTTTAAAGAATTTGTGAGACACATGTCATTTTTAGATGGTTTTAAAAGTTATATTATTAAAATTATATATTTATTAATCAATTTTATGTCATATTATTAAATTTCATATTGAACTATGATATTAAAACTTTTCATTCTTACAGAAACCTTCTCTTTGAAAACCCTATTTTTATTGCATTAAGGAGTTTAATTTAGATTTTATTTTTTTTCAAATAAATGAATTGAATTTGGAAAAAATTGATTCTAAAATGGAAATTATGATAAATATTGTTGAATAATTATTTTATGATAATTACGCATTAAAATGAATTTCCAAAATTTATTATCATGCTTAAGGTAAAAACTGGGTACTAGGGGTTAAACAAAAAGATAAGTATGAAAATGAACTTGAAACTTGTACAAAATACATTTTCTGGACATATTTAGACCATATCAATTAAAATTACTTATAATGGTCCACATGAATTCATGTTTTATGTTTAAAACTTTGGTAAAATTTTCTCCTTAAACATTTCTACTGAGTCATGTACCCCACTTATAAAAGTGAAACGCCTCCCATCTCTTCTTAACACCTCCAAAACACTTTGGATCAGAAAATACCTACCCAAATCCATTATTTACATCCATAAAAATATTATTGTGACTATAGTTTTATAAATAAACCCTTTTATGAATTTTTTAGGTTTAAACCTAATGGGTTTCCACTAATAATATATATAGTCTTAACTATGTGTCTTTATTTTTTATCTTCTTCTAACCCCTTAAAATATTTTTAACTATAATGATATAAAAAACTAAGTATCTATAATATATATATATATTATCATGTTAATTGTGTGACCTACATCTATCTCATTTTTCATAAAATGGTAAATTAAACATTTTATCATGTGTACGGAAGACTACCCCCTCCTGAACCAATTAATTCATTTTTCATCACCACCTCTCACTGATTGATTTAATTATATATTTAACATATTTTAATTATATTTATGACATGATTATAGTTTTGTAATAATAAAATCACACATAAATTTTTACATTCCATTCTATGGGAATAAAATTACATCGCTCTGGCATACGGTGGACTACCGCCTCATAGAACGTTGTAATTAATTTATTAGTTTTTCTTTAAGTAGAAGGTAATAAGGATGAATTTAATGAAACATAGTGATATATATGAAATACAAATGACTCTTTAAAGGTGATAAATTATACACCTACCTTCATTTCCTTCCTTCATGAAAATGGAAACAATTCTTATGCATATATACAATATAACACCCCAAAAATCTAAAGTGGGAACATTGTATTTGATAGCGTTTATGGAACACAACACCAAGCACAAAAAGGAATATGAAATCCCAATAATTTATAATGGATTTAATACTTTAAATAAATTTAACATATTTTAGAACTTTTAACTAATGAGAAATTTAGTTATCATGCATCTCAAGCAAAAAATAATTTCTTTGAATGCTTATATTATACGCAAGACCGAGTTTTTTCAATCAACAACAAATTATTGAAGTAAAATTATTTAATATAATAAGATTGAAACAAAAAAAATTAGTGATTATGAATATAATAAAATAAATTACTAAAATATTTAGTTTACATGAAATATAAAAATAAATTAATAGGTTACAAATTAATTATAATTGAATACAAGAACACATTAAATATAATGGAAACATTTTTATAGAAAACTATTTTTATTCACAAAAAGTAGTTTTATACAAATAAATTAAATTAATTTGTGAGTGATGATAATTTAATATTTATTATATAAATTCATTAAAATATTTTTTATGTTCATCCAATAGATTCGATATTCATATGGCTCGAATAATAACAATATTACACATTAAAACCAATATTTTTATTAAGGCACTTTCACCACCTTTTAATGGAGAACATATTTCAAATACAATTATTTTTACTTATGTAAATATTATATATAAAATAAAAACAATATTTTAATTATAAATATCATAATTATTTTAGTTTCATTTTTTTTTGTTTTTTGTGATGTTTCATTTTTTAATGAATAATGAAAATACAAAATTTTAATTTAAAACTTATTTTTAATCTAATTTATTTATATGGATAAATTATAAATTAAATGGGTTTAAATGTTTAATTAGACCCTTTTTTTATATAGTAAAATTTAGTTCATTGGAATCAATTTCACATTGAAATTGGTTATTTAAACCTAGAAAACATTTGAATGTTTTTACTTTAAAAACCCAAATTTTCATCTCATCTACATGATTAAATTTATTTTAATTTCTTCCACTTATATTTTAAAAATTTTAAAAATTGTTTTACTATTGGGAATAATAATATTTTATAATTTATAATAAGTTAAACATAGATTTTGACCCAAAATATTAGTGAAATTATTTAAAATTAATTAAAACGATTACGGTAAAATTAAGATTAACAAGGTACTAAACCATAATCTTTATGGACCAAAAAACCCAGTAAATTGTCTAAAATCCATTTTATTTTCATATTTATACCCTATAGTTCCTTTTATATAATTGGGACCTTTAATGGTGAAAATTTCAATGTAGAAAATGGCGTTGGAATTCCCTCTTCCCATATTTATAAGAGTTCCACTCCTCCTCCACTATAAAAAGGAACTCAAGCCTCCCACTTCCTCATACTTCTCAAGACTCTCTAGATAAATCAATATCTACACAAATATATCATAAAAACACCTTACCTTATCCTAAGGTAATCCACTTGGGCTTAAATCCATATAGTTAATCCCTTTGGTGAATACCAAAAAGATTTATCTGAAGAATATGTAACATTATTCCTAAAGATCTTCAGTTTTATAACATTTGTTAATCAAAATAAAATTATTAGTCCATTATTATAAAACTAAAAATAAATTGTAAATATAATAGTATGTTTTTAGGTTATGGTTTCTATATAAAATTATACAAAATTCTATCTAATGGGTAACAAACATACAATTTATATTTACGGTGAATTATCGCCTCACGAAATAAAGTTGTTTGTTTTTCCATTAACACCTTTAATTGTTTAGAATTATGATGGAAATGATGTTTATAAATGATATATATGATAATTATTATGTCTATAATATAATATAATGCATTTATAAGAAATAAAATTATACTATCAATGTTTTGTAAATATGATAACGTTGTTTGTGAAAGTGTGCACTACCGCCTCCTAAAAGCGATGTGATTTGATCACCTAATACATAGAATGTATAAATAATGGTTTTAACATAAAATATTTTGTATAAATAATCTATATTAAAATCATTACATAATTACCTTTCTGTAAATATAATATATATTGTTTTCTTTATTACCCTTTAACACACTAGAAAGTGATAACGCTGGTCGTGGATGTGAAGACTACCACCTTTTTAACATGATGTGAATCATTTTACCAGAAAAGAATTAAAAATATAAGAATATATTATTAAATAACATGGTATTTATGATATAATTATCATTATTTAATTATATAGTGTTACTTATCTTATTTCCATAACAATCATTGAAAACTGGGAACATTACTCATGTGTATGTACGACCTACCGTCTCCATGAATATATCATTAGTTAATTTTTCATAACCATATTTAATGATTGGTTTTAAAATTATAATTTATGAATAAATATGATAATTTTACAATCATTATTATTATTATTTAGATGTTATATAATGTCCTATTTTTATCAAAGTTGACCTACACATGATTGTTTTTACACATAAACCGAAATTAGTCAAAACACCCGACATAAACTTAATTGAATATGTAATTGTACAAAGAATGGTAATAAGTTAAATAAACGTTATTATAAACCTTAAAATGGTTCTCAAGAAATTAGATAATTAACATCATTTTTTATTCTGAAATATTTTGTCACATAATACAAATCAGATGCAAGGTAAGGGATTTATTCTAAATTTATATTTCATTTAGTCTTTTTTGTTGTTATGCAACATGTTTCTTTTATATGGTGTATATACATCTTCTTGACCTGTGATATTATTGATCTATTTGTTATCATGATATTATATGTTTCATTTAATTCTATTACATCATGAATATTGTGATTCAAATGTTTCCAATAGGTACGAGACACTTTGGACTGTCTAAGGATTAATCACTTAATGAATGTTTTAATGCTTTTATTTACAATCTCACTTATTTTTGTGATTTTTAACTTTATATTTAATCTATCAATTTATTTTTATATACTTAATTTATTATATATGGTGTACATAGTACAATGTTTTCTTATAATATCATGAATCATTAATTATCCATGATATTTTTAGTTTCAATATGAATTATTTCATTTATGGGAATTTGAGTTAAAAGTTTCCAAGTGGAAAATATTTTCATAACCAAATTTATTTTTATTGGGTTATACAACTACCTAATTGTCATTAATATTATATGATGATTTTTATTTTTACTAAAAAATATATTTATTTATTTCCAGTTATTTACATGGATTTAAACTAGATACACATAATCTAATAATTGATTTATTCTCTCATAAAAATTATATTATTTTCTAGTTTTAACTTTAAAATCTCATTTTTTGGGATTGTTTACAACCAAATTTACATCAAGGGAAATTATTTGTTCATTTTCTATTATAACATTTAATTTTATTCTCATATTTTTTTAATGATTTAATTAAACAATTTTGCCATTTTTTAATTATTTGGTACTCAAAATCTTTTATAAAATGTTTTTAAGAAAACTTTACTTCATTTATCTCTTTAGTCAGCGAATATGTTTTCTTCTAAAAACCATTTTTATTAATATTATTTAAAAAATGTGTTTACCCATTTCCAAATGATTTATCGTATACATTTTTACCCCTATTGTTTTTACTAATTTTTTCAATGTAATCTTATTTTATCTTTCGGAATAAATTATTTTTCTCACTTATTTACCATGGAAAAAAATGCTATTTTTACATTACAGGAAATGTAATGATTTGTCCACAATAATTTATTTGGATCTTCCATTTATTGTTAAAAATGTTACCTTTTAATATTTTTTTAAAATATTATTTTCAATTAAAAGTATTTACCAATATAAAATATATTTTACTCAAGAATGTTTTTAAATTTTATCTTTTATTTCATCAATGATGAAAAGCCTTTAATTTTATTCCACTCAGGATATTTTGGATTGATACCCTACTTATTATTCCATTAAATTTTTTATGATTGATTTGGACAAGTAAAGTATTCATATTCACTTCCTTGATTTATTTATTATTCCCATTGAAATATTTAATTTCCAATGATCATTGTGTTGGGACCAAATTTTATATAAGATCGTATTTGTTTTCAATAGTTGTCAATGAAGATCAAAATGTATGAAATCAAGATTAAATCCAATGAAATAGAGGAATGAAAATTCAGATGATTATTTTCTGATTTGTATTTCACAAATATCATAAGTCAAGGGAACTTATTATTCAAGCCTTATGAAGGAAAGGGGGAGTAAATGTGCTTCCAGTAATATACAGTTTTCATTAGAAGGAAATATAATGGTGGATGACATGGAATTTATAGTACATTCCATGAAAACTGTGATGATGAAAATAATAATATATCAAAGGATATATATCATGATAATGGAGTTTGTGATGATATTAGAAGAGTTGTTGAAGAATCTGAATCACATAAAAGAAGAATGAATGTTATGGCCAAAGACTATATTGAAGGTGACACTGTTCTATAGTGTTTTCTAAATATTTGGGCCGGAAAATAAGAAGATTATGACATGTGTTTTTGTTATAGAAACTTAAACGATAGATTCAAGGGGGTTTGAATAGTTGCATACAATTGATGATTTAGGATCAAAACCTCGAAATTTGGAAAAGGCGTGGAGTGCGTGAAAAATTGGGCAAAGTGTGCGAAAAAGGATGTTGCGCAAAAGATTTTTTTTTGTGTGAAATATGGAACACTGTTTACAATTTTTTGTGCAAGGGGTATTTTTAGATTATAATGGAGAAAAATGGAAAAGGAATGAAGCACATGAAAATCTCAATAAAGTGCATGAAATATGATGTTATGAAAAAATGTTTCTACATGCATGAAGTGGTTTTTATGCATGGATTAGTGTTTTACACGTAGAGTCAAAACACCTATAAATATGTGGTGACCCCTCTCATTTGGCATGCTCGACACTTAGAAAATTTCTAAGATCTAACTCTTGAAAAAATTTATATATTGAGTGGTGCGTGAGAAAAAGAAGTGACGTGAAGAAAAGAAAGTGTTGCGCAAAAAGGGAAGTTTTGCTTGACAAAGATGAGTTGAACGAAAAGAAATTTTCACGCCGAAATGTGTTTTTATGCACATGGTTTAAATTTTATCTACAAGACACCTAGAAGGGTGTGAGAAAAATTTGGGGGTACTTCAGGCCTTTGACATGTTCTTAGAACTCTCAAAGCAGCTTCACGAAGAAGGAAGTATCGTGAACCATTCAGTTTTACGAAGAGAAGTAGTACCACACACACATGACTGGTTTTTAATACCCTTGTTGTGCTTTGTGATGAGAAGAAGAAGAATACATACAACTGAAAACATATCTTAATAAAAAAAGTAATAATACTGATACAATTAGTTTTTGGTATGGGGAATTAAAGGAAGAGAATATAAAGAAGAACAAAGTGTTCTTAACTAAAGATTGTGAATTATTCAGGACAATACAACTATGATAATGCTTTGCTGAGATGATATTCATGTATTGAACACTCACTTAGGATTTTTGATTCAATACAAGAAGAGAAGAAGGAGATTTAGTGCATTCAGTTAGTTTACGAAAGGAGAATCTTGAATACAAAAGTGCATCAATTCTCGACTCTGATGTGAGAATTATCTCATACTGAACAGGAGGCAAAGATTTTCATGCTTATCTATTGAAGTGACCTTCAAGTCTATAAAATAAGTGAGACCTATCCCAAGGCAGTGAGCCAGGGGAGTCAACAAATTTGATCCAAGGGTAGAATTGAGATATCCTTGATCCCTTGTAAAGGCAGTGTGCCTGGGATATAGTGAATGTGCCTAAACCTTTGTAATCAAAAACAAGTGAAGATTAGTTGAATTCGGTATGACCGGCAGCATGTCAGTGTATTATCCTTGGACGTAGCCCTTAGTGGTGAACCTAGTAAAAATTGTTGTGTTTTCTATCTGTATGTGAAGGTTTTAATCACTACTCATATCCATCATATATGTTTAAACATGTTCCTACCAACATGGTAACAAGATCTAGAAAAGATGAGAAAAAGTTGACACCCTGGTTCACCCCCCCTCTCAGAGGAGTCTAGGGTCCTTAACATTGAACATTGAATTTCACCTAATTATCCATATCAATTATTATTAATATATATATTACCTAAATAATGCACCATTTGTCAATGATTGTATACATTTAATGTCATTTGAATATTTTGGGGAATATTGATAAATATGTATCTTCTACTCTCTATATATATTTGATAAGGACCATTTTTAAATCAATTATTCTATATACGAGGAATGATTTGGACATGTATTCTATCATTGGGAATATTTATATATGACACCACTATGCATTGATAGTATCATGGGATGATTCAGTTGGTTATCCACCTTAGATGGGTTTTTAATTGATATGATAAACCGTATTCTGAAAGGTAATTATAGTAATGGTTCTATGTACGTAGGATATATATATTTGAATAATTAATAATTTTACTAATATAGTTTTTTTATTATTCATTCATGATATATTTTATCAAAATATCTATGGGTAAATTTAATTTTTAGTTCATTGATTAAATAAAATATGTTTTAGTTTCTTACCATTCGATATTGAATATTCCTTATCTAGTTATTTTAAATGCATGTGTTTGTAGTTTTTACCTTCCTGTATTTTTTATTCACTTCCTTGTCAGTTTATTGATTACATTGTATGTGTTTTTAGTTATTTAATATGAAATAATTAATATTCTCATTAATTCATTATTTTTTCCATTATACATTACTCTTACTGAGCTTTTGAGCTCACCCTTATTATGTTCCCTTTCCATAGGAATCTAAGAAGCATACTATGAGTGATATTCAAGGACATAAAATATGGGTTGATGTTAATTCCCTTAAATGAAATTACAATATATTGTTATTAGTGTGTTAATTATTAAATCAAGACCCATGTATGTATTTGTTTTACCAATACTGTTGTACTCTTTTGTCCTTCAGGATTTGATCCCTTGTAATCGTGCCAATGTAATCGTAGTAGAAACTGGAACTAGGATTACAGGGTTGAGTCACAATAGTTTTTATTGAATGAATTTTAGTAATAAACTTGAGAACTAGATTTATTAAAGATTATATTAGAGAAAATCACCCTAAGGTATGATTTTAGGATAAGTATAGAAGAACATGCTATAATTTTGTATGGTAGAGATTATGTGGGTATTTATAGAAATATATCCCAGCATGGATACTACTACTGGACATGGTTCTAGCATATATTTACCTAAGGGTAATACCTCTAATAAGGTGGGTTGGTCTCTACTCGGTGTAACCTAATAAATAACAATGGGCCTTAATGCGCACATTTTTTGACACTCTCGAGGGAAATACTTAGGACAATACAAATTCTATTTGTAAAAAATCATGGAGGATTTAAATATATAGTGATAACAAATGAACTAGGTTAAATCATCGAAAAAGGAAGGAAATATGAGGAAATAAATGGATAAAGTATTTATGTACTAGGGTTGTGTTGAAAATTTTATTCTATTTAATGATTATATTTCATGGATGTCTATTATTTTTATTTCGGAAATTATATCACTATGGATTTAGAAAAGGAAACCTGTATGCTGGGTGACAACACATTAAATCTATAAAGGTCATGGGACTTGAACCTATAACTGAAGGATGATGAGGGTTTAATTATAACTACCGTTCAATTAAATTTTCTAATTAAATTTTCATAATATTTATTTGAAGAATTTCATGAATAAATATTAATGACAAAATAGTAGTGTAACTTTTTAGGATTGGTGATTTATGAGTTAACCATATTGGGTTTGGATAATAGTTATAAATCATATAGAGAATTTTTACTCTTTTATGAGACTTATCATCCGTTAATTTTTTTATTTTAGTTCTTTAGTGATAAATGTTCACTTTTGGATATGCATTTCATAAATAAATGGATGAATTATAATTTGATCCAAGCATGAGAAAAAGATTTAATTTTTCATATGTTATTAAAAAATATCATGTATGTAATTTTACTAAAATTAATAGGTTGTAAATGGATTTCTTAACATGAATAAGATTATCTTAATTTGTTTTCCTAATAATTTAATATTTACTAAACCAATGGTCTTATAAATATTTACGGATTTATGGCTTTGAGGACCACACCTTTCAATTGATCATTCAATTTTTTGTTCTTGATGACCTTAATCACTCAATATAAATATTTATTATATCCACCCAATTGTGTATCTCCACTTTCCACTAATGTTACCCTATTTAGAGTCCTAGTGATTAGCCATTAAAAATAAATATGTTAAATAAATTTTAATGGTATTAAATGTTTATTTTTTATCTTATGGGCCTGAGTTAGTGGATTTTAATTTTGAACATCCATTCTCATCTTTAGTTCACTTCATGCCTAATGTACACCAATTTATGCCTAACGATTCATATGATTTTAAGGAATGAAATTATCATTATTTTAATTTACTATATTGGGAAATTGATATAAACTTCAATATGAACATCATTTATTCAGGGATTAATGGAGGATTCATAAAAGATGATGGGGATATTTGGAGCTAAAAGGAAACAATTCTGTAAAAGGCAGATGGGACATCGGCCCAAAGATGAGAATGTGGGGACCACAATACAGATATAATAAAGCCAAAATTTCTTGGTCTGATAGAATATATACAGGAACATATACTTCTTCTAGAGATATTTCTATTTCGACTTCCATTGTGGCTATTTAGGCGGCCCAATTTCATGATAAAATTCTTGGCCAGATTCTGTGGCCCAGAAAAACAGCCCACAAATTTAATCATATCTCAGCAACAACAAATTCATTTGGGCATAAAGTTTATATAGAGATAGTAGAAATCCAAAGATTCACATTTTTAATATATTCACCACTATAATTTGTCTATCTAGAAGGACATCTAGGTGAGTCTATTCAGTGGATACAAGTTGGCTACCACATCGAGTCAAGCACAAAGAAGTCCACTCTGCCTTACTTTCCACCAACCTAGGCCTTACATAATAAATTGGAATTCTTATTACTATTGGAGGCTCGAACCAAGGCTCCCAAAGGCCAATTTTAATGCAGTAGTGTTAAAGGATTTAAGTATCTTTCGGTGCATGGTTTCATTGTAGTGTTATGCTACAAATTTTTGTTTGTAATCACATTTATTCCTCTTGTAAGTTGTTCAATTAACCATAGTTTATTAATAAAAGTTCTTACATTCATGTTATTATGTTCTTATAAAAATTATGTTGATACCGTTGACTAAAAGTGTGAATTTATTCACACCATAATTTTTGATATTTGTCACACAACATTGGAGTGATCAATTTTAGTTGTTGTTTTTTACTTCTTCAATTCCACCCACGTAACTCTATTTCCCGCTTCCTTTGAGGACATGTCATAAATGGAGGGATAACTATTTTATGGGTTGATCTATGTGAGTATCTAGGTGAGAGATTAAATATTATTTCTCACTGTGTAAATGTTTATTAGTTTTTTTTATTTCTGTTTCTTTTATTCGAAGATTTTTTATCTTCCTCTTCCATATTGAATTTAATCACCCCACTATTATGTGATATTAAGATACTTTACCTTGGAGTGATCATGAAAATTATCCTACAAGTGTATAGTTTATTAGAATGTGTTTGGGAAGGTTTTTAATTAGTAGGTTATGAGGTTAGTTAGAATTCATTAAATTAATCCTTCTCGAGTTAATGAAATTTAAATCATTAAAAACGGAATTCATCCAATGCACCCCAAGGGACAACCTAGGATCACCTCATTATATTAATTTGAATTAACGTAAATCTATTATTGATACATTTAACCCATATAAAATGAACCCAAAGTTGGAAACTTCATACTCAAAAATCCATCTCATAGTTTGTGTATCTTAGGTATCTTCTTTAGTCTCATGGGATTTGACAACCCAAGTTAGACTATAAGGACCGTTCTACCTATATATGTTGGGTAAATTTGAGCGTGAATCAAATTTTGGTGTCGTTTCCCGGAACCATGTAAGTACCTTAGGCCAAAACCTTCTTTCCGAACCCCCATTCTTCTATTCTCACTTAAGATCTCTTATCTTGTCCATTTATCATTTTTTTTCTTTTTGGCGCATGTCCTCCTACACCCGTGATAATTCAATTGGACTAGTTAGGGTAGAAAGTCTTAGGATAGGGGATTCAAGTGAACCTAGGGGATTTTTTCCATTAGATCCTAATCTCTTTTATACTCCAACGTCAATTTTTTTTCCCATTTCAATGGAAGTTCTTCAAAGAAACCAACTCATAAACCCAGGTGGAAACCAAAATGGAAATCCAAATGAGGCACCCCAAACAAGTGGAATGCAGTCGATCAAACCATGAATGACTACCTCACCCATTCCTGGACCAATTCCCGCCCATTCATTATATAAAATTACCTAGGATATTCCAACTACTTCATTAAACCCCATGTCCTAAACCACTTTCCCACATTCCATGGAATGGAGTCCGAGAGGCCCTACCTACAAGTTAAGGAGTTCAATGACATTGTAGGAACCATGTGTCCCCCAATCAACTAGAACTAGCTATGTTGAGGCTCTTTATTTTTTCATTGAAGGATTGAGTTAAAATTTTTCTAAACAATTTGAGACCATCATCCATAATATCTTGGGACCAATTACAATGAGAATTCTAAAAATAATAATTTCCCGACCACAAAAAAATTGCACTTAAAAAGATCATCAAATTTTTTTTGAAACATTGGGAGAGTCATTATATGAAACATGGGAGAGGTTCAAAGACACCCAAATCATGGTTCCACATCAGAGTTTTTATATACATGAACAATTGAGACTTTTTTATGATGGGTTGGGAATGAGGAACAAACAATTCATTGACATGATGTGTAATGGAAACTTTAAAAACAAAGCCCCAAATGATGCTTATGAGTATTTGGAAAGCCTTCATGAACAAAACCAAACATGTGGAACTTCACCTTATTCAAAAAAATCCATAAATAACTAATAGAATTAATAAAAATAGAGAAGAGGAAAGCCTTAGGGATAAACTTACAGCACTCTCTTGGATGGTTGAAGAGATAGACCTTATGAAAGTCCATGAACTCCAAACTGTAGACCCTGTTTTATCAATTTGTGTCAAACATGACCATGAGACAGACAAATTCCCAACAATTCCATAAATTAAGAATGTTCTTTTATGAGGACCCCCAACAGAAGTAAATTCCTTGAACATTCAAAATCATCAATACCAAAACACCTTCAACCCAAGGTATAATGACCACCAAGGCTTCCGCTGGAAAGATAACCATTAACCTAGCCAACCACAAGGACAAAATACTTACCCACATCAGAACTACCAAACCCATAACTAGTTCAAAACCCAACCTATCCAATACCAAAAAACACCGGTCCATTTTCAATAAAAAATCCCACCTCCAAAATAACCCCTTTGGATAAACCAATCTTCTCAAGAACCAACCCAAACTGTTCCACAAATCCTACTAGAACAACTGTGAAAACAAATGGAAAGGATGAACTCAGATGTCTCTTCCCTAAAACAAGAACTTCTAACCATAAAAACTGGAATAGAACCAAGGACGAAAGAAGCCATTACAGAACAAACAGTAAAGGGAGAGTCATGTTTCACTCAAAAAATTCATGAACATATAATGTTTGTGACAATTTTAAGAAGTGGGAAATTAATTGAGGAACTTGAACAAATAAGTCAAAAACCATGTGAAGATTCAAACTATAATGAAAATTCAAATGAACAACTAGATCAAACAAATGAAACTGATAACAATGTGAAAAAAACTCTTGTGAAATCAACCCCACAACCTATACCATTTCCTCAACACATGAGGGGTAAAACCAAGCCCGAATTGAGTGAAACATTGAGGGAAATATTCTCACAAGTCAAGTAGAAAATTCAAATCCATGATGCTATTAAAACCATTCCTACATATTCAAAATACATTAAAGACCTTTTCACATTTAAAAATAAATTCTCACATAAAAACCAAGTCATTTTAGAAGAAAATGTTAGCACAACAATCCAAGGAACCCTTCCACCAAAGATGAAAGACAACATTTTCCCTTATATCAATGTTGAATTGGGAGAGAAAAAAGTTTTCAAGGACTTCTGTGATCTAGGTTCTAGTGTAAATATCATTCCCTATGCTATGTACTTCCATTTAGGCCCAGAAGAGCTGCAACCCACATCAGTCACACTTCAACTTGCTGATCATATCATTATCGTTCCGAAGGGGATTTTGAAGGATGTTATAGTAAAAGTAGAAAATTTCATCTACCATACTTACTTCATTGTCCATGACAACAATCATAACTTAGGAAACAAGTAACAAACCCCAATCATCTTTGGTCATCCCTTCCATTCAATAATCAACTCTTTTATCCAAGTCAAAAATGGGAACATGACCATCACCTTTGGAAACATGAATCTAGACTAGAACATCTATAATGAAAGCTCACAAATAGGGGATGAAGATGAAATTCATGAAGTAAACATGATAGGAAGAATTGATAATGAATCCATATAACATCAAGGAATATTTGATGGATGTTTAAGTCAGGATGAGATTGATTTCCTTTTTTCACATGAAGGAAGATTATCTCCTCGGTTTGAATCATTTTCAAACTGATATTATGATGATGTCTTAGGTCCAAAAATCAGTGAAACCTTTCAGGAAACCACTTTCATGGAGACCAATAATACTTCTTTCCCTATATCTGATCAAACTAATCATGTAACTGAATCTTCTACACATAGGGATTCAATTCTATCTATAACTCTAGAAAACAAAATTGATCTTGATACAATGTCCCAATATTCTCCTAAAATTATGAGCCAACCTGATATTGAATTGAAGGAACTTCCCGCTGCACAAAAGTATACCTTTTTAGGGGACAATCAAACACATCCTATTGTCATTTCTTCATCACATGAATCCAATAATTAGAGGATGCTTCTGGATATCTTTAGGAAACATAATAAATCCATTGGATGGACCCTGTCTATTATTCTTGGGATTAGACCACTTATTGGGACTCATAGGATTGTTATGGAATCTGATTCAAAGCCATGTCGTCGACCTCAACAGCGACTCAATCCTAATCTCATGGAAGTAGTGAGAAAAGAACTTCTGAAATTGATAAAATATGGTATCATCTATCCCATAGCTGAGAGTGAGTGGGTGAGACAAATCAAAGTGGCCCCAAAAAGGATAGAATCACAGTAATAACCAATGAGCATGGAGAGATTCTTCCAACAAGGGTGAGTAGTGGCTGGAGAGTCTGCATCGACTATAGGAAGCTAAACTATTTTACCAAAAAGGACAACTTCCCCTTACTATTCATTGAACAAGTCCTTAAGAGAGTGGAATTTCATGCCTTATACTGTTTCATAGATGGGTACTCTAGGTATAATCAAATTGAGATCTCCCTAGAGGATCTAGGTAAGACTACATTCACATGTCCATTCGACACCTTTGATTTCAAACACATGCCCTTCGGGTTAAGCAATTCCCCTAGAACCTTCTATTAGTGCATGATGGGAATATTCTAAGACATGGTAGGGGATTTTATTGAGGTCTTCATGGATGAATTTTCTGTTTATGAGGATACATTTGAGGGATTTCTTAGAAATGTGGAGAGATTTTTGTCCAGATATGAAGAAACTAATCTAGTCCTAAACTGGGGAAAATTCCATTTCATGGTTAAACAGGGATTAGTCCTTGTCCATATAGTATTGGGTAGAGGGATTGAAGTTGATAATGAAAAGGTTGAAATCATTCATCACCTTCCATCACACAGAACTGTTAAGGAAGTGAGGTTTTTATTAGGAAAGGCTAGATTCTATAGAATATTCATCAATGACTTTACTTCAATCTCTCATCACCTTTGTGCAATCATAGTAAAGGATGCTCTGTTTGTATGGACAGAAAGATGTGAGGGTTCATTCTCAAACCTAAAATCCTTTGCCACCACTCCTCCCATTAGGAAATCTCTAAATTGGATCCTTACTTTCAAACTTATGAGTGATTCCAGTGACTTTGTTTTAGGAGATGTGTTAGGAAAACGTTGTGATAAAACTCTTTTTGTTATTTCTTATGCATGAAAATCCTTAAATGATGCCAAAATCAACTACACCATCACTGAAAAAGAGTTACTTTATATTGTGTTTGCATTAGAGATGTTTTGGTCCTACCTATTAGGATCCCCCATCATTCTATTCAATGACCTTTTTGAAATAAAATACCTCTTTCAAAAACAAGATTCCAATGCTAGAATGAAGAGGTGGGCCATTTTCTTACAAGAATTTGACCTCACTATAAAGGAAAAAAGGGTGTTTAAAATGATTTAGTTGATCACATATATAGGATGGAATTTAAAGGCAACTCAAATAACCTTTCTGTTTATGATCTTTCACTGATGAACACCTATACTCTATGAGTGAATGCCCTTGGTATGCCGACATAACCAATTTCTCAATTATAGGAGTCATTCCAAAATTCTTAGGGACTCACGCTCGAAGGAAATTCCTTTCTGAGGTTAGGAACTATGTGTTTGATGATCCATAACTCTATAAGTTCTGCCCTAAGAAAGTCATTACGAGGTGTGTCCCAAAATCTGAACAAGAGTCCATCCTTCAATTCTGTCATTGTGAGGCATGTGGAGGTTACTATTCCTATAAGAAAACATATTTTAAGATTATTTAGTGTGGTATTTTTTGTCCCACCCTCTCAAGGTACTCTTATAAATTTTTTCAAAGCTATCCTAGGTGTCAAAAAAGTAGGAAAACCGTAAATATAAATCAAATGCCACTCAATCTCATCTTAGTGGTTGAAATCATTAACTGTTGGGGAATTGATTTCCTGGGTACCTTCCCAAACTCTAGGCGATATCTTTACATTCTCTTAGCTATTGATTACATCTCAAAATGGGTTGAATCCATTCCCAAAAAATCCAATGATCGTCATACTTTGATTATATTTCTAAAATAAAACATCTTCTCTAGATTTGAAATTCATAGGGCTATCATTAGTGATCATGGAACTCATTTTTGAAATCGTCAATTCTCATCACTCATGGAAAAGTATGGGATTTTTCACAAAGTGTCCACTTTTTACCACCCACATACCAATGGTTAAGATTATTTATCTAATCGATAAATCAAACAAATTCTTGAGAAAACTATTAATCCATCTAGGAAATATTGGTCGAGTAATCTCTTAGATGCTCTTTGGGCCTATCAAACCGGATATAAAATTATTTTTGGAATGTTCCCATATCAGTTGGTTTATGGTAAAGAAATCCATTTGATAGTGGAGATTGAATATAAGGCATTTGGGGAAATTAAGAAAATGAATTATGTTCCCTCATTGGATGAAACAAAAAGGAAATTATATCTCAGGGAGCTTAAGGAACTTAGAATTGAGGCTTATGAAAATTCAAGGATCGATAAAGCTAAAGTACAAGCCTACCAATATCGTAATATTAAAACCAAACACATTGTACGGGGTAAACCTATTATTTTTTATAGTTCTAAACTTCATTTACACCTGGGAAAGTTGAGGTCTAGATGGTCAGGTCCATACATAGTGCATAAGGTGTAAGCCCATGGGGCTGTTAAAATTCAAGATCCCACCAATGGTCAAACATTTAAAGTTAATGGTCATAGATTAAAACTATTCAGAGAACCATTCCAAAAACATGAAGTTGATGAAGAATTGTGTGAACCTAACTTATATGATGAAAATAATTAACCAATTATGGGTCCAAGTTGAGTTAACGATATTACACAAAAGTGCTACAAAGGAGGCAACCCATGGTTTCCATGTTTCCAATATTTTTGAATCATCTTTATTCATCAAATAGGATTAATGAATCATTTTGATATTTAAAAAAATAAAATGTTGACATATTCTTCTATTATGAGTATGGATGGGTATGAAAGGGGAGTGCCATATTCATTTGTGTCATGTGGTGTGATCCTTATGTAATACCATACCCAAAAATTAAAAAAAAAAGACAATGTATCATCAATTAATTTTTTTATGTGTTTGTATGTTCAAATAAAAATTTAAAAAAAATTAAAAGGACACATCATAGGTCGTGGGGTAAACCTCATCACAACCAGCGAAGCTGTGGGGACTCGAACCTGGGATTGAATGGAGACATGTGTGCGCTTTTACCATTGACCTACGACTTATAGTGCTTCCTTATTCAATAATTTTTGTATATATGTTTATGTTTTACATTTTTCTGTTATATGAATAAATATATATATCTATATATACTGTTTTCTTTGTTTGTTTGTTTTGTCCCTTTTTCACTATGGATCTCTGCAAGTGACATTGATATCAAAGGTCTAATTTGGAGCAGCAAGAACTTCAACTTCAACCACCAGGTGACATCATTCCATGATCCTCATATTTCAATTTCCTTTTTGAACTCCCTTTCTCTACCTCTACCCCCTACTAAATACTTTTTTCTTCAAACACTGGGGACAATGTTAATTTAATTTGGGGAGGAGATGAAATAAAAAAATTAGATTTTGTGTTAAAAAAATTTCTTTTTTGTGAACAAAATGAATGATTTGAAAAAAATGTGTCCCTTAATGGAAGGAAAAAATCTCTTTAACCTAGAACATGATAATAGAAATTGAACACTTTTATACTGAATATAAAATAATTTAGCATGCCCTGATTATGATTTTAATCCACGTTTATGTCATGAGCATAGATTTTGGAATGTGTGTCTGTCTAATGTGATATTTCATTATTTATATTTTCATCCAAATAAAAAAAGAATCACAACACAAGTCCTTTGGATAGTGGGGTATTAGTTTGAGTTCATGGGGTCCCCCAAATAAATAACATGGGTTTGGTGGTCATTTTATTTTTAATATGAGTATTCCAAAAAAACAATAAATGTGCATGTAGAGCAAGGAAATGGCCTAATGTGTGGCTTTCGGCACTTGGGGATCCTGAATCCATAGTTTTTTTACCCGGAGTTAGTAATTTTATCTCTATTTATGGTAATTTTACTCAGTTTTTTACTGAGTTAACCTAAGATACTGCCCGAGTATGTGGGATTCACTTGGTGCCCTATGGTCTTTGAGCCTGGGAGTCATCAGTAAATTCTCTCTATAGGGGTTGACTCTTTTGAGTGCATGGAAAAATTGAAAAAAAGAAATACAATAATTTTTTTTAATACTCACCATAATATTGAAATGTGATTCCACCTAGAGCTTGAATCATTTCCCCCATGAATAAAGATAAACCCCCTTGTCTAATGGGATGCACAACACATCATCACTCTAAATTGATATTGGATGAAATATGTCGTTGAATTTGAACAAAGGAATTTGCTTGAGATTTGGATCTTCTTATGAAACAATTTTTTATTAAAATATCAATATGGGTTTCAGGATTGTTTGGTATCAGGGTTTTTTGTGATCATTGTGTTTTAAAATGTTTTTGGAAAAGGATATTCGAATTTCAAATTGTTGAGATACATTTTGCTTGGGACTAGAAAATCTCGAGTTGGGGGTGTAATTAGAAAATAAAAATACATATGTTAATTACATTTTAATGGTATTAAATTTAATTTTTTATATTATGGGCCAGAGTTAGTGGATTTAAAATTTGAACATCCTTTCTCATTATTCGTGCACTTCATGCCTAATGTACACCAATTTAGGCCCAATGATTCATCTTATTTTAAGGAATGCAATTTTATATATTTGATATTTGATATTATTTTAAATGGATCTACCCTTAAATATAATCATTTTTCATTCATGGATAAATGGAGGATTCACAAAGTACTATGGGGATATTTGTAGATGAATTGAAACAATTCTGGAAAAGGCAGATTGGACAGCAACCCACTGATGAGAATGTGGGGCTGACAATACAGACCCACTAACGCCCAAATTTCATGGATGATAGAAGACATATATAGGAATATATAATTCTGTAGTAGCTAGTGATTATCTACCCACCATTGTGGTTATTCATGCGTCCCATGTTAGATATAAAATTCTGGGCCAGATTCTACGGCCCAGAAAAATAGTCCACTGATTTAATCATATCTCAGCAACCAAAAGTGAATTTGGTATGAAATATTACAGATCGCTATTAGACATCTATATCTTCAATTATGTCATCTATGGACCACTCTTATTTGGCCATACATAAGTCCATATAGGCACGTGTGTTCAGTGGATTCATGCTGGCCTCCACTTCGAGTCAAGGATAAAGAAGTCCACTCTCCCTTGCTTTCCACCACCCTAGGCCTACCATAATCAAGTGGGAGGCTTTGTAATATTGTAGTCTCTACCCAAGGCTCCCAAATTTTTTTTAAGGTAGTAGTGTTGAAGTATTTAAGGATATTTTGGTTTTTGTTTTCATTATAGTGTTATTTTGCCGCTTTGTGTTTGTAATCACATTTTTTTCTCATGTTAGTTGTTAAATTCACCATAGTTCATTAATAAAAGTTCTTCCTTTACTCTTATTATGTTCTTCTACATATCATGTTTATATCATTGCCTAAATTTTTGATTTTATTGACACCCTAATTTGTGAAATTTATCACACAATGGTGGATTGATTGATTTTTTTTGTTGTTTTTACTTCTTCAATTCCACCCTCATAAGTCTACTTCCCACTTCCGTTGAGGACATGTCATCAATAGAGGGATAACTCTTTTTTGAGTTGATAAAAGGGAGTAAAAAGGGGATGGATTGAATGTTATTTATCATTACCTATTTTTTTAAATTTCTTTTATTTTAGTATATTTTATTCAAATATTTTCTCGCTTACTCTTCCATATTGAACTTAAGAACCCCGCATTTATGTGCTAATAAGATCCTTTACCTTGGACTGCTCATGAAAATGATCCTACAAATTTATATGTGATTAGCATATGTTTGGAAAGGTTTTTAACCAGTAGGTGATGAGGTTAGTTTTAATTAATTGAATTAATCCTTCATGAGTTAATGAAATTGAAATCATTAAAAAAATGAATTCATCCAATCCACCCCGAGCGATAACCTAGGATCCACTTCTAATCTTAATTTGAATTAACTTAAATTTGTGAGTGATATTTTAAACCCATCGAAAATGAACCCAAAGTTGGAAACTTTAAAGCCAAAAATCCATCTCATAGGTTTTGTATATTAGGTATCTTCTAGGTCTCATTGGATTCGACAACCCAAGATAGACTACAACGACCATTCTACCTTCTTCTCTTGGGTAAATTTGAGCATGAATCACATATTTATTTGTTTTTTCATGTGAAATTTATACTTCTTATTATATATTTTTAGTGGATTTCATAAAAACACATATAATGATGTGGGATTCCAAAAATAAGAAATATAAAACATTCTATTAACTTGATTCAGTATAAATTTTGAGGATGCAATTTCATTAATATTTGGAGAATGCAACACCCTGAAAATCCAAAGTATAAACATTGTATTTGATAGCGTGTTTGACACGAAACACTAAGTGAATATGAAAATATAAAATCCTAAGAATTTATAAAATATTTACTATTTTAAATAATGTCAATATAATTTATATCTTTCACTATACATGACTCTGAGTTAGCGTGAATTACACACAATAATGACTTTCTTTGAAATCATACATTATACAGAGCACCAAATTTTACCTAACAACATCATATTACTAATATATTATTATTTAATATAATAAGAGATAAAAATAAATTAAATTAGTGACTATGACTAGTATTAAATATCATATGAAAAATATTTTTTTACCCAAAATATAAAATAGATTCATAGGTCACCAATTATATATAAATGAATATAAGAACCGGTAGAATAAAAATGAAATGTTTTGATAGAAAACTATTTGTATTCCCACGGAGTTGTTTTATCCTAATAAATTTAATTATTTAGTGATTTATATTAACTTAATATATATTTTATATATTCAATAAAATATTTTTTATATTCATCCAATATATTTTATAGTCATATGATTAGAATAAGCACAATATTACACACAAAACCATTATTTTTATTTAGGAACATTTATCTCCATTTAATAGAGAACCTATTTTAAATCCAATTTTTTAAATTTTATAAATATTTTTTGTTGAAATAAAATTAATATTTAAATACGATAAATAAAAATTAGATTATGGATTTTTTCTGTTTTTTTCCCGGAAGTTTCATTTTTTAATGAATAATGAAAAATTATACATTTTAATTCAAAAACCATTTTTTCATCTAATTTATTTATAAGGTTATGTTATATTTTAATTTCATTTTAATGTTTAATTATATTATTCTTTTTAATAATTAATCTATTTTAGTTCATTTTAATCAATATTACATTAAAACTGGATATAAAAACATAGTAAACTGTTGAATATTTTTACATTAAAAAGCTGCAATGTCATCCTGACAATGAGATTAAGTTCAAATTAATTTTATCCAATTATAAGTATTGAATTTTAAAATATTGATTCCATATTGGGAATAATAATAATTTATAATGTATAATAACTTCAACATAGTATTTGACAAAAAAAATATTTGTGTAAGGAATTAAAATTAATTACAATAATTAAGGTGAAATTAATCTTAACCTGAGACTAAACAGTAATCCTAAGGTCCAAAATAACATATAATCTTTTCCCAAGCCATTTGGAGGTCATATTATGACATTATGCTTCCTTTTATATAATTGGATCCATTATTTGATTAAATTTCAATTGTAAAAACGTGGTAGGAATTCCATATTCCAAAAGTTACAAGAGTGCCACTCCTCCACCACTATTAAAAGGCACCCAAGCTTTCCACTTCCTCACACCACCCAAGACACATTGGGTAAACCAATATCATCCCATATAGATCCTAAAAATACCCTATCCCTCATACAAAATTCCTCTCATTTGGAAGAAATCCATCCATGGAAGCCCTTTTGGTAAAAACCTAACGGAGTAACCCAAAGAAGTGGTCACATCATTCCTCAAACTCTATAGTTTAATTGCCTTTATTAAACCCCCAAAATAATATTAATCCACAATTAGATAAAAAACATGTTTCATAAATGTTAATTTATTCATTTATTTTATGGTTTTACATACACTTTCACACACTTCCATTTAATGGGGAACGATATTACCCTTTAAGTGTATAGAAAACTACCACCTCACGAAACAATGTTGTTTGTTTTTCCTATACCACCTTTCATGGAAATACATTTATGATGAAAAATATTTATATATGATATATATGATACTTATTATGTTGTTATTATTCTTTACACATACCCTTATACATTCTATTTTGTGTAAATATGATAATGTCATTTGTGGAATTTTGGACTGCAACCTCTTAAATGTGATGTGATCTGATCACATGATAAATGTTTTGTTTAATGTATGGTTTTAATTGAAAATCTGTGAAAAAAATTATATGATATTAATTACATGATTAAATTTTAGGGAATATAATTTATAACATTTTATTTATTACCCTTTCACACACTAAAAAGTGATAACATTGGTTGTGGATGTGTGGACAGTTGCCTCTTTAACATGATGTGGTTCCTTTTACATTACTAGAATTATGTATATAAGTTTATGTTATTAAATAAAATTTTATTTATGATATAAATATCTTTTTTTAATTATATAGTGTTACTTACCTTTTTCTATAATGATCATTGAAAAATGAGAACTTTACTCATGCATATGTACGACCTAAGTTCTCCAAGATTGTAATGCTGGTTAATTTTCCATAACCACTTTTAATTATATGTTATAAAAGTATAATTTATGTATAAATATAATAATTTTGTAATGCTTATTATTCTGTTTATGTTATATAATGGACCCTTTTAACATAGTCGATGTACAGAAGTTGTTTTAGACACAGAAAATGAATTTATTCAAAAAAATGAAGTAAAATTAATTGATTAAGTAGTTGTATACAAATAGTTAATAATTTAAATAAAATATATTATAAAAATGAAAAATGCTATTAGGATAATAAATAATTAACACAATATTTTTATTCAAGAATATAAAGACACATGAGACAAATCAGAAGCAAGGTAAGGTATTTTCACTCAATTTACATTTCATTGAGACTTATGTCATGGCCGGACTTCATCAAGATGAGGGAAGGGATAGAAAAAGTGCCACACTCTTCTTTCATCAAGATGATGGAGTGATAATAACCCCCGAGTATCACCTTTAATAGGCTCTGGAGCAACGACCAACACCAAGGGTATGAAATCTCATATAAAAAGAAAGGCATTTCCATTTTTATTCAACAAGATTGGGTGATAAGATGGTAAATCCCAAGAACTCCAAAAAAAAAGTAAAATTAAATCCAAAATCCATTCCGAAATGCATGTTAAAATTTAATATTGATATAAGGTACAACAAAACACCAAAGTAATGTACCAAATGAAAAGACCCTGAACAAAAAAATCAACTATTACTGATACCCGAGCTAGTAAAGACGAGCATGATCCTCAAAGTCCTCCCAGAAACCTCTAAATAGTGTCACAGATGTAGGGTGAGTATACAAGTATACCCAGTAGAAAAACTAAAGCCACCCCTGCACAAGTGTGGGAACATTCTGACATCTCTATGAGAAAATAGTATAACCTCAAACCACCTACCAAGTAATGTGAACCAGCCCAACCTCACCTTGTAACACGGACCATATAACGTAAGTCGGGTAAAGTAGTAGTATAAGCACATCGATATTTGGGTACCTCGCACCACTTTCCAACCGGTTAACTTATCATTTATAATAGAAAACATCATGATTCTACTACTCTTCCCATGCATAGTCTCACAACCACAACCTTCATGGATATAGTTGTGCCACAAACCACACACAATCCTACCTACAAACACCTAGGCCATTAAAACCACACCTCTCTCCCGAAGACAACTTGGCCTCATCCCATAGACACTTGGGGAAAAAAACCTGGCCCACAAACACCTAAGACCCTAATCCACAAAAAGACCTTTCCCAAAGGATCCTAGTCTATGGTAATCCTCAATCCATTACAACCTACCTATTTATGGTCGAGAGATAAGTAATCGGAGAGGGTGAGATAAACAATGTTAGTAACCAGCCATCCATCCTCCCACCAGGATGTTGGGAAAGACACCCTCCCCCATGAAATGGAGGTGATCAGAACATGATTCTCCACAATGGTGGGGTGTATATAGAAATGACAAGGAACTATAATTTATACATATAAGTAATCAAACAATCATCACAACCTATATCTTTCAACAACCAAACCAACAACCCCTCCAACGCCACTTTTGATGCAACCCCAATATGACCAACCACAAAACACCAACTACCAATCATAAACCCAACCCCTTTTCATTTAACTACATTCTATATATTTATTTAAGGGGATTTACCTTAATTTCTTATTGTACTACTAGGAAACTACCAACCATAACCATACCAAAACAACAAAATAACCATATTTGCAGTCCCACTACACACCCTCAGTCAACCACTTCCAACTATCAATATTCAATGATGTACCAAAAAATCTATCTATCACAACCTATATCTACAACCTCGCTACCCAAAAATTACCAGATGCATTACCACAACGTACTAGTTCATAACCACACCACAGTCCCATTACCAAACTCTACTAGATGGCCATGACAAAAACAAAGGCAGTTCAACTACCTACAAGTCTATTCATTCCACAATCAATCAGTCTCTCAAACCGGGACACCATTATATCCCATATACTACCCCAAACAAAAATCCCACAAAAATAATATTATTCCACAACCCTGTTGTACAAACATACCACAACCATCTCATGTAACCAACTCTTTTGTCCACCCATGTACCCACAATCGTTCTCCCAATAGAAGCACCACACAACTCACACAAAGTCACACATCTCAACAGAACACAACACTCAACCACACCTATCAACAGGATGTGTATGTATATATATATATATATATTCAGATATTATAAACACCATTATTTAATCCACTTGTTAAATAGGGCTGATGATTCAACAGTTTTCATTATGGGGCACTTGTTTCAATTAACCAAGTGTATGTGTTTAAGATTTTTTTATGTTATGAATGATTATCAGAAGACATAAAAAATCATACGAGACACCACTAGTTCACAAGAAAAGACAACCAATTGCTATTATTTTATGAAGGCATAAAGCCACAAATAATCGACAATTAATCAATTTTAACAAAAATAAAACAGGTGACCAAACATCAATCCACTCTCTGCCTGTTATTTCATTACCCCGCTAGCTTTTCACCATATTACCTTCTCATTTATTTATTGCTTAATAATATGTTCACCCATTCTTCACACGGATCCATTAGTAAAATCACCACATATGATGCACAATTAAATAGAGATAGAAGAAATCCCTACATGGATGATCAATGGATTGATGTTCCCCCTCATGCCTAGAATAGGGGATCACGTGAGCAGTAGGGAAGAACTCCAAGGAAACTAAGCAGGAGGGGATCTAGCATAGGTGCATGAATTGTCATGGGAGGAAGGTTCTAAATGTACCAAGAGGGAACTAATAACATACTGGTATGGTATGATCCCTACATTGAATATCCAAATCCTATAATAAAGGATGAACGATTTTAAAAGGATTTAATTGTGGAAATGTGGTCAAGATCACGTGGTTTGAGTATATATAATCCCCCAAAATGTAAGGATATTAATGATAAACATAATATCTTTTGAAACAAACTTAAAAATAGTTAAATTATTCTTGAAACATGGTTTACATCAATTAAGATGTAAGTGAGGTGAAACTGGAAAACTTGGAAAAGCTAGGAAAACTGCAAATGAGTCACCAATGGGTGAGTCAGCAACGATTGTTCTACTAACACGAACTACAAACATAGAGCCACCACAACTGATCTACCAACATAATGTATTACTTACATCTTGACCTAATGACACCTCAACCTACAGATACTGACTCTTCTGACTCATTGACACTAACGCCCTCGACTCACTGACACTGACACTCTTGACTCACCGATGCACTTAAATGCCAATTCACTAACATACCGATGCACTGACATGCTGACACCAATGCCTTGAGTTGCATATATGAAACTAAAAAATTGGAAAACTCTTGAAATGAGTCATATACAACTCCCAGAAAACCTCAAACATTGGATTATCATAAAGCAACTTGTGAAATATAGATTATTACATTAGAAACCTATCAAACTATTTTAGTCCCTAAAAGTTTCAAAACAAACCCATATAAAATGGGTATTCAAAAAACCACTCCATAATATACATCTCAAAAGAAAACCTCTTGGTGTTATTCTAAAGATGGTGTGAAATCCTTGACATCCTAGAACACCTATGTGTCATCTATCTCCTAAAAAATTATGAAAACACTAAGGGCCACATCTTCTAGAGACATATATTAAGGATCTCCTTCATCCATGTAAAAATACTATCCACTTTGGTATCACTAGCTCACACACACAAGATCAATCACATCCATATGAATGCTTCTTTATTACGGATCAGTTTATCCCCTCCCCACTATCAGGACGTTTCACAGGCATTTAGAGAATAGAGAAAAATTATTCTGATAATGAACAATGTCAAGAATTACATCATCGAATGACAAACAAAAGTAAAACACATAAACAAAACATTGAACAACTCTAGGCACTGGGAACACATATATGGTTCTCATTCCCAAGTACTCTTCTTGAGGCCGCCACGCCTCCATAACACATGAAACAAAGGAATGGTTCTTCCTTGCAACACCTTCTCCTCAGAATCCTTGATTCTTGATGTTCACCCTATAAATGTCACGTCATCCTCAATATCCATATATCTCCATTAAATGACATGGGATTCATTATGTAGATTCTGACAGAGCTGAAGGACATGGAAGACGTCATGCATCTTCTCTAAATGTAGTGGAAACTCTAGCTAATACACCACCTCACCAAATCATCCCAACACTTGAAAGGTTTGATAAACCTAGTTCTACCTCTAACAAACCCCTATTTCCTATTCAAAGTTGAGACCATTAAGAACACATGGTCCCCAACCTCGAACTCCAAGGGCCTCCTCCTGTGACCAACATAAGATTTCTGTCGGTCGTGAGCTGCCTTCATCATCTCATGCACAAGCCGAACCTTCTCTGTTGTTATATGAACTAAATATGGTCCTAGAAGGGATTTTATCCTAACCTATATCTAGAATATGGGTGAGAAACACAGTATTTATACATGGATTCAAATGGTTCCATGATAATATTAGAGTGATTGTTATTATTGTGTGAAAGCTCTACTAGAGGAAAGTGGCATACCCATGATCCTACTAAGTTTAAGACACACTCCTGCAACATGTCATCCAATGTCTATATGTTCCTCTTAGTTTGACCATTCGTCTTAGGCTGGAATGTAGTTATGAGGCATAAATGGGTGCCAAAAGAAAGCTGTAATCCCCTCCAGACCCATGAGGTAAGTTGGGTGACTCGATCTGAGATGATGGACCTTATAACTCCATGAATCCACACCACATAACCTACAAACCTCTACGTAAAAGCATGCATTATTCCCAACTCCTTCATTACCCAGAAGTGAGCTGATTTACTCAATCGATCCACCACTAGCAAGATAGCATCATAGCCTCCCTAGCTCCGGGGTAGTCCTGTGATGAAATCCAATGACATGTCATCTCACTTCCCCCTGGTAACATCTAAGGGAATCATACCTTCAAGAACATAGTGCTAGACATTCACCTAATGACACACTAGGAAACTTTCCAAAAAGTCCACCACTACATGATTTATCCTATGACAGCAATACTATCCTATCATGCCTCAGTACATCTATGAGATTCCTAGATGCACCACCAGGGGAGAGCTATAGAACTCACAGATAACTCACTCACACATTCCCACTAGAGAAAACAAATTCTTAAGGAACAACATTTGAGTCCAATTATCCTCTGACTATCCCTCTAGAGCATCACCCTGGGATGTGTGATCATACATCACATCCATATCAGAGTCTCCCCACTAAGACTCCTCCACCTTCTACATTAAGTAAGATTGCCCTGCCATCTAAAACAGATAGCCTTTGCCATAGTCCTTCCCATTATCCAGGTAGAAAGCGACCAATTCCTTCATTTCCATTCAATAATTAGTGGATTATAGAACTAAATCCTTCTGAAACATCTTACTCCAAGAATAAGGCACAAAATTCCCCATTCCAGAGGTGTAATAGATCTCAAAGTCATTATACCAAAGTAACTCCATACACCTTCACTACTACAAGTTAAGCTCTCCATGGTAAAAGGTATACCTCATGCTATTTTGATCTATGAAGACCACGAAGAGCTCTCCAATGAGGTAATGTCACTACTACTTCAATGCGAACATGACTGCTGCAAGCTACATGTCATGGGTGGCATAGTTATGTTCATGAGTACATACCTTCTTCGACCTGTAAGATATCACTCCCCACTTTTTCATTAAAACACACTCCAAATAAAAGACTAGAAGTGTCACAAAAAACCTCAAAATCCCCACAAACTCTAGATAACTAAGAACTAGATCCCTGACCCGCTTCTCCTTTAGATAGATGAAGGTTTAATGACACTGCACACCCAACAAGAAGGCCTAGTATTTTCTAGTCAAAGCCATTAATAGAGCCACAATTGGAGAGAAGTTGGGTATGAACCTATGTTAATAGTCATAGAGACCTCGGAAGCTATGAACGTCCTCTAAATTCATTTTCGATACCCAAGAAACAACCACGTAAACCTTTTAAAGGTCCACTACTATCCCTTTTAGAGACACCACAAGTACAAGGAAGTGCGCCTCTCACATCCAGAACTAGTACATGGAAAACTTTCTTGTAGAGCTAGTGGTGTCGGAGGACCTCCAAAAAATTCCTAAAATTATTGGTGGGATTCCCCTCTAATCATGAGTATATTAGGATGTTGTCGGTGTACATGACATCGAACTGATCTAGGTACTCTGGGAAAACAGAGTTCAAGATCCGCCAGAACACCACTGGTGCATTTGTAATGTTGAATGGAATGACCACGAACTCAAAGATAACATACTTGCATCAGTCTTCACGATCTCAAAATTAATCACCATCAAATGGTGATATCATGAAAACATATCGATCTTATAGAACCTACCAACTCCCTTTAAATATTTGGAAAGATTTTTGATCCACAAAAGGGGGTAATGGTTATTTATCATCATCTAATTTATTCTCTAGTGGTCTATGAAAAATATTATACCACCATCCAACTTCTTCGTGAACAAAAATGGAGGACCCCATGGCAACACACTTGGACAGATAAAACCCTTCTTCATCATGTCGTCAACCTGAATCTGCAACTACCACATGTCAGAAGGCTCCATCCCATAGGGATCCGTCAAAATGGGATGGGCACTGGGTTGCAGGTCTATCAAGAACACAACATCACATCGAGGGGGTAGAGTCACAGCCTCTCCAAGGAAGATATCTAGGAACTCACTAACAACCCCCAGAACATCCAACATCTCTATATCTGTAGATTCTGCTGACTACACGGCTAATAAATCAAGAATAAGCTTCGCACACAAGCTTCCCCCATGACAACTCCACTTTCTAATGAAATATACGCACTGGACTCCCATATCTAAGAACACATCCCTTATCTAGAATAATTCAATAACATCATGAGAAAAACTAGTTGATGTGTAGGATGACTTCGTATTGCCGAATCTATAGAGGAAGAAGATCCCCACTGGAATGATGTGGCCCCAACATCAGTAGATATCCCTGATAAACATGAAACAGTCTGGTCTAAACTCCAACTGGCGTACTCAACACATGGGTCCTTGGAAGTCTCTCTAAGTATATTCCTAGGGCATGGGATAGACCTAGTGAAATAAAGAAGTGTGAGGATCTTGAATCAAAAAAATCACATGCATGAGTATTAAACAGACTGATCGTACCTCGAACAACCTATGGACCAACTAGAACTCCTTCCTATGTGGCATGATACTGCCCACACCCAGCTCCTCTACATCTCTTCATTTGACCTCCTCCCAGTCCAATCCCTAGTCTAGGTCCATAAGGATCACCCTGAGGTCAGCCTCCCCCAACATCATCTACCCATAATGGAGCGGGAGCTCGTTGCTCCTACTACTAGAAGGGAATGACCAGGAATTGTCGTAGCTGAGGTTGGCGCTGGACCTTTCTACCCCCACAATATAGAACTTGAACTGGGAACTAGTTCTGAATATGTACACATCCACCAAAGATAAAGAACCATGGTCCTTAGCCCATGGGGAAAGGGGGAGGACCAACAGATCGAAACTGTAACTGTTGATGCCTACTTCCTGCGAACTGAAACCTAAAAAGACCAGACGCCAGAGACCTACTACTAATTGCTTTTCCCTTTGACTAAATCGGATGACTCCCATATCATGGTACACCTCCTAGGGAGTTTATCCCTTTTACTACCTCAACCTTCTTCTAAACCACCATGTATATTGGTATAGTAATGAGAGTAACAACATTCTGAAGATAAGGTCACAGTTCCTCCTTTAATCATCTTGATTGGGACTCCTCATACAGAATGATATATGGTTTGGTGCATTAGAGATCCTTGAACATGATCTTGAGTTCTCATACAGACATACTCCCTTACTGGACATAGTGTAGCTCATGCCTCTTTTCAACCTTCATCATGGAAGAAAAAAAATTCTTGGGACTCCTTAAATCAGCTCACAAAACCTCAGTTCCCTTCTCCTCCTCGAGGTAAAGCATCCATAAACAACACACTACTCCTTGTATCTCTCTCAATTCCAGAGGAACCTATTATGCTCTCAGATCTCAGATCAAGCTAAAAGTGATCTCTATATCCCTAAGCCAACTCTCTATCTCTATGTCTGAGATGCTTCCCTCGTACTTCCCTGGAGTCTGCTGCTATAATGCAGAAAGTGTTGTCTCCACTGGTCATATGTATCCTCTCAGTCCGCCCCCACTGATCAACCTGGTCAAACATTCGGGCCTCAACTACTCGTACCAAATGTGGGACACGTTTGGGTGCCATAGCTGAAAATGTAAACAAGGAACTCTTAAGCCCGAGTAGTGTGAAAATTTTCATCTAAATTTTTTTTAACTCCTAATTTATTTTAAATTCCAAAAAAACACAAGAACACAAGTCATTATGATTCATGTACCTTTCCTCGGGTCTCTACCCGACAATTGGTGTAGCCTTACATGGTCGTTCAGTTGGTTTATTGTCCATGCATTGGATCACGAGGGGGCCCTAAAATCCGGTGTCCTAGCTAGTCTTCCCTCGCCTATCTAACGCACCATGATTTCCTAACACTGTTACCCTAACTTCGCATTAAATCTTCACTATGCCTAACTCCAAACTCCATCCAATCCCTCAACTCCAAAAACCCTGCCTCTGATACCATTTTGTCATGAAACTCCTTCAGGATGTGGGAAGGGACATCAAAAGTGTCAGGCCCTTCCTCCATCAAGATGAAGGAGGGATAATGACCCCCACATCCATAATTAAATAAGCCCCATAGTAGAGAATAGAACCAAAGGTATAGAATCTCACATAAAAAGGAAGGCATTCCCCGTTTGTTTGAATAAGATTGGGAGATAATTTGGTAAATCCCTGGTAACTCCAAATACTAAAAGTAAATATATAGTAAAAATAAATTCCAACATGAATGTTGAAAAGTAAAGATTATACACGGTACAAAAAAATTCCATAGTATAGTACCAAAGGAAAAAAGACTAAGAAGCGACAATAACTAATCCCGACACTCTGGCTAGTAAAGTCTAGCATGTTCCTCAAATTACTCCCAGAAACCTGAATATAGTGTCACAAACATAGGGTGAGTATAAAAGTATACCTAGTAGAAAAACAAAATCCACCCATGAACAAGTGGGGAAACATAATAAAATCCCTCTAAAAAATATTATAAGCTCAATGAACCTATTAGGGAACACTAAAAAGCTCAGCCTCACCAAGGCACACTCACCAAATAACTCATGTCAAGTAATGTAGGTGTATAACCACATAGATATTTGGGTACCCCAGAACACTATCCCACTGGTAAATTCTCATTCTTAATGGATAACATCTTGACGCTACCACTCTTACCATACACAGTCCCACTGCCAAAACCTTCTTACACAAACATGGGCCTCAAACAACACACAACCCCTCTCATATACACCTCAGAAATAATAACCACTCCTCTCTCCCAAAGACACTTGTTCCTCATCATGAAAACACCTAGGAAAAGAAACCTGGAAAAAAACACCCAATCCCCTCATACATAACAAAAAAACTCCCAATGGATCTTAGGATATGGTAATACTCAAGCCATTACATCATGCTTGGATACACTCGAGTGTTATGTACTCGAAAGAGGGTATGAGGAAAAAGGTCATCAACTAGCCATCCTTCCTCTGATTGGGATGTTGGGAAAGACACTTCCCCCCTGAAATGGGGGTCTTCGGAACATGGTGCTCAACAGGGGTGGGTGTGTATAGAAATCAAAAAAAAACTACAATTTATATATATAGGTAATCAAACACTTAGACTAACCTACTATTTTCAAACAAACAACCAAACGATCCCACTATTACCAATTTTTCTACTCCCCCTATATGAAATACTACACAACACAAAAATGAAAATCCTAAACCCAACCCCATTTCATTTAACCAATTTCAATTTATTTATTTAAGGGGATTCCCCTTTATTTATTCTAGCACTATTAGAAAAATACCAACCATAACCATACCAAAAAAAATACAGATTTTCCATCCCACTGAACACCCCCACTCTACCACTACAAACTATAATTATTCACAGTTATGAAACAAAATCCTTCTCTCACAACCCAGATCTGTAGCCCCACTACCCAACAATTCCTAGATGTAGTCCCACTGTAAAAAAGTTCCTAACTACACGACAATCCCACTACCCAACTCTGTTTGATAGCAACGAAACGAATAAAGGGAGTTCAACTACCTACAAGTCCATTCATTCCACTATCAATCAGTCTCTCAATATGGGATACCAAAACACCCCTTATACTGCGCCACACACAAAAAAACAATAACTATTATATCAAAACCCCATTGTACACACATACCCCACCTTTCTCATGGAACGAACTCCTCTTTCCACCCATGTACCCACAATCGTGCTCCCAACAGTAGCACCACACAACTCACACTATGTCAGAAAACTCAACAGAACATAGCACTCATCCACATCTATAAAATAGATATGTGTGTGAATATATATATATATATAGATTTGGTAAATACAATTCATTAATCCTCTTGATAAATAGGAATGATCATATAAGTTTTTTCATCCTCGGGTATCGGTTTCAATTAACCAGGTGTACATGTTTAATCATTTTACATTTTATGGATGATTATCAAATTTCATAAAAAAACAAACGATTCAACACAAGTGATCAAGAAAAGGCCACCAATGACCATGATTTTCAGAAGGCATACAACAACACTCAATCCATAAATAAACAAAGTGAATAGAAATAATATAGGCGATCACATGTCAACCCACTCTCAACCTATTATTTAATTACCCCTTAATCTCTTGACCATATTCCCTTATTATTTATTTCTCATATAAGAAAGTGTTTACCCATTATTCAGAAGGAAACATTAGTAAACCCACCATGTGTAATTCACAATTAAATAAATACAGATGGAATCCCTACCAAGATTATCAAAGGGTAGAAGTTCCTTCTTGTGCCATGAGAGAATCGTGTGAGTAGTAGGGAAGAACTCTAAGGACACTAAGCAAGAGGGGCCTAGAATAGGTGCATGAATTGTTTGGGGAAGAAGGCTCTAAAATCACCATGATGGAATGAAAAACATAATGGGTAGAGAAGATCCCATCTTTGAATAGCCAGATCCTATAATAAAGGAAGAACAGTATTAAAAGGCATTAATTGTTGAGTCGTGGTCAAGGTCGCACAGTTTGAGTTTCTCAAATGCCCCCAGAATGTTAGAATATTATTGATATACATAATATCCATTTAAATTCCCATTAATTTGATCAAACAAGGCTTTAAAAATGGTTTACATAATATAAGATGTAAGAGGGGTGAAATAAGAAAACTGGGAAAAACTGGGGAAACTATAAATGAGTCACTGATTGGTGAGTAATCGATGGGTGAGCTACTGACGTGACCTACAAACACTAAACCACTTACGAAGAGATACCAACTTGATAACATACCAGAACCTAAAAATACCGACACCTCTACCTAACAACACTGATGATCCAAAATCCCTAACACTAACGCCCTTGACTCACCGGGACTGATGCTCCTGACTCACCACTGCACTGACATACAGACACACTGACATGCTGACACACCGACATGTTGATGTACTAACATGACAATGCACTAACACATGGACATACTAACATGCCGGCCCACTAAAATTCCGACAGTAAGACACTTATTTACTGATAGAAAACTAGAAATTTGGAAAACTCTTGAAATGATCCACCGACATCTCCCAAAACACCTCGAATGCTAGATTTTCACAAAATAAGGTCCTGAGGAAAACTTGTTTATTACAACTTATTTTTTATTATGCACCTAGTTTTTTTTATATGGTGTAAAAAAATCCATTTGACAAGATATATCATCAATATAATTATTTTCATGATAACATATTTTTCATTTAATTTTATTCCATTGTAGAGATTATGATTTAATTGTTTCAATGTGTAATGGGAAACATTGGAATGTTTAAATTTTTTATTCTCCAGAATTTTTTTAATGATTATCATTCCAATCTCAC
Source organism: Viscum album (assembly GCA_963277665.1). Classification (NCBI taxonomy): domain Eukaryota; kingdom Viridiplantae; phylum Streptophyta; class Magnoliopsida; order Santalales; family Viscaceae; genus Viscum; species Viscum album. Next base: position 297,166,411 of record OY728139.1, read on the forward strand.
TTCATTTTGTGATTATTAACTTTATCATGAAACAAACACTTTATAGTCGTGCAATTATTTTCTTATATATGGTCTAGATACAATAATTTTTTCATATAATGTCATGATTCATTCATACTTCATGATATTTGGAATTTCAATTTGAATTATTTCATCAAATGGTATTTTTGTTAAATGTAACTAAGTGGAAAATAATTTCATAGACCAAATTATTTTCATTGAGTTATAATACTACCTCATTGTCATTATTATTCTATGATTATGTGTATAAGGACTTTGTATATCTATTTATGTATTTACCGTTATTTATGAGGATATATAGACGATACAAAAATATAGTCATATATTGATTCTCACTTCCACATTATATTCATTTCAAGGTTTTACATTACAATATAATCTTTTTCAGGATTAATTATAGACCAATTTATATCAAAATATATTATTCTATCATTTTCTGATAAATACATTAATTTATTTCTTCTATGTTTATTTGTGACTTTTATCACATAATAGTACCAATTTTCAATTGTATGGTACGGAAAATGTTTTACAATTTATTAGGAAAACAAATATTTATTTTTTCTTTAGTTACAGAAAATGTTTTCTTATTAAAACAATTTTCTAATAACATGTTTTCAAATTTTTTCCCCATTAAAAATGAGTTAATAAACACATTTTTACAATTTGTTTTATAAATATTTTCAATGGAATATTCTTATCTCTTTTCGAAGAAGGCATTTCTCTAAAAAAATTACCATGTAAAAAAAATTTCTTTTTAACTCATATGAAATGTATAGATTTACCTAGCATCATTTCATAAAATCATTATTTTCATCTTTAAAAGGATACATTTTAAATAAAATGTTTTTAAAATATATTTTTCAAATAAATGGTTTTTCAAAAGGTTTTTCAAATATAAGTGATGTTTTCCTCAATAATGAATATAATGTTCTCATTTTATTTCATCAATGACAACAAGAATTTACTTTTACACCACATGGGATATTTTTAATTAATACTATCCTTATTATTCTTTTACATGCATTATGATTTATTTGGACAAGGATGGTATTGACATTCACTTCATTAATTCCTCTTTTAGTCCCCTTGAAATATTCAGTTTTCTAGGACAATTGAACATTTAATTTCGCCTAATTACCTATATCATTTATCATGGATATGATCATTGCTAAAATTTTATACCATTATTCCAATGGTGTTTACACTAAATGTTATTTGATTATTTAGATAAATTTTGATAAATCTATATTTTATACTCTATAAAGTTATTTGATAAAGAACATTGATAAATCTATTATTTGATATATGAGTGATGCATTCAACTACTATGACATGAGTGGGTCCTAGTAATAGATAGCTCCTTGATGCATCAATAGTCTCATGAGATGAGTTAGTTGTCTAGCCACTTTAGATGGAGTCTAACAAGATATGAAAAACTGTCTTGTGAAAAGTCTTAACTGTAATGTGTCTATGTAAATAGAAAATATGGTTTCCGATAATTAAGCATTTCTATAAAATAGATATAGTTATTATTCAGCCTTGAGATCTTTAATCGATATATCTATGGATAAAATTTATTTTTCTTCAATTTATTAAATGTAATGTGTTTCTATTTCTTACCTTTACATGTTAAATAAGCCCAGCTAGTTATTTTAATGGAATTAGTTTCATGTTATTACTGTTAAATATTATATATCCACTCCCAGTTTGTTGATTTCATGGTATGTGTGTTCAGTTATTTAACATGTCGTAATTATTATTCTCAATGATTAATTATTACTTTATCTTTATTTTACCCTTACTGATCATTTTTACTCACCTTTTTTATGTTCCATTTTTCGAGGAATCCAATAAGTAAACTGTAAAATATATTCAAGGATATACCTGATAGAATGAAGTTATTATCCCCAAAACAAAAAATATATGGTATAATTAGTGTATTCATTTGTAACACAAGACTCATGGATGTATATAGTTTAACAATACTACTAAACTCTTCGATTATTCAGGATTTGATTATTTTTAATCCTTAAAATTTAATGTTAGTAGACATCTGCTCCGGATTACTGTGTTGGGTCACTATATATGGCCTACCGTCTCCATAAACGACATTATTCATATTTTATATCTAACATTGATAGATTAATATAAATATATCTGTAATGAATATATATGATATTTATATCATGTTCTTAATTATATAGATGATGGTACAATGATCAATTTAATATGATTAAAAATAGCATATAAAAAATCATTTAAAACACAGTAGTTATTACCCGAAACACGATTTTGACATGGAATTGTTATTATATGACTGATAAATTTTTCAAGGTAAACCATATGTGGTATGATAAATATTATTATGGTTAGTTATTATATTTCTCTAAGACAATATTTATTATATATGAGGTTCTATCATGTATTAATGAATTATAGAGTTAATGCATTGGATTTCTACTCTCTCTTTTATTTCAAGGAGATATATTCCATATTCACCACTCATTTCATTTGTTTTGTGTGTATACAACACATTTGAAATGTTATAACATGAATATACTTATTTTCATTATATTTGATGATTAATTTGGATATTATTCATTAATGGGATTCCAATTCAAAAGTTATATAAGTTGTATGTGTTTTATGATACAATTTTATTGGTTATTGGGATTGTTTATTATTATGCTTCTGATGACAAAATATTATGTTCTATATATGAAGAAAGTAATGGATTTTGTTCTCCAATATTTATATTATGAGAATACATTTTTTGCATTTATTTTCCTCCAATTTTTTACTCAGGAGTCTAAAATAATGTTTTTATGATCAATCACCTTTATTTCACGCATCGGGTCGAAAAGCATATTTCATTGAGATCCATTATTAAAAAAATGTGGTACTTTTCTCCAAACAATTGTAATATAAATTTTTACCAATTTTTTATTTTTTATGGAATGTATTTAATGGAATCTTATTTTTGTTTTCCGACTGAGTGATAAATGAATTTTAACAAAAATATGAATGGAATATTTGTTTTAGCATGTATGACATGAATAGTCTTTTCCCTATCATGAACTCACAATGGTTTTAATAATTCATTACAATATTCCAATTTTATATTCAAATAAAATGTTTTCATTACAATTTGAATAAATTTTTTATTTTAAATAAGTTCTTTCAAAGTGGGAAGATTAATTTTCTCATGAATTTTTTCAAGTGGTCTTTCAGAATATTTTTCTATCTATGATGAAATATTTTAAAGTTGGTTTTGATTAAATAGATATATGATCCAATGATACCATACATATTTTTTATATAGATGAATATTGATTATGATGAATATATGTTTACAAAAATCATTATTTTCCATAGCTTATGAAATGATGAACAGATGATATGTCTATGAAATCCATTACGTTTTTATGTGTTATGCTATGATGGAACGTTAATATAACACATTTCTATTCTATGGATTATGATACGATGAATGTTTTATTATCCTGTCAAACAAATCATTATGGATTATAAGGGGGGTTGGAATAATATATCATGCTAGTGTATTAAGAAGTGGTTAATGTTCTATGATCCGAAAGAGGGTACTCATGAGGGTATCCCTAGCCCAATAGGGATTACATGTGAAGTTATCTGAATCCCAAAAGAGGGTACATGGGAGGTTTTCACAATAATAAATGAGGGTACATATGAGGTTATACAAAGCACAATAGGGGGTATATAAGAGGTTATCCCAAGCTCGAAGTAGGTGCATGGGCGGTTACCAAGCCTAATATGTTATGAATTATATGGTGGGGGTCCATGATATAATATTTTGCATACTTATGTCTATTCAACAAATATATGTCTTGTTCTAATTTTTTCCTCTCATTGATCATTTTCATTGATTCCATTAAGATTAATATTTTACTAAGTATCATTACTTATTTCATGACTTATATTTTTATATATGATATGTAGGTTATGGTTTTGAAATTTCATTATTATGTTCTCACACCCTTATTACCAGATTATGTAGATATCTCCCTTTTTTACCTTTAATAGGTATATGAGATCACCTTATCATAGGTTTCATTTCCATGGGTTATGAAGAATGGTATTATGTATGATATGTCAATGAAATTGTTATAGTTATGGTGAAATTAGTGGGAGATGGTGTAACAAACTTTTGGACCAGTTATTTATGTGTAAATTTTTTGAAAGGTACTAGGCCTATATTTTTCTTATTTTGATCATTATATTATGTAATGAATAATAATATATTAATATTTAATATTTATATATAATAATTTTGGGTAATTATAGCCAATGACATATTAAATTTTATTTAAACCATCGGAAACAAGGATGAGAAAACATTAGTGAGAAACAGAAGTATAATTTTAGGAATATAAAATTTTCATGGAATTGTTTTAAAGGATAGAGAGAATTTTAATCAAGAAATTACATCCCTTTATAGACACTACATGTGGATGTGGCTCTAAAACATTTTACCATAGGGGAAACAAATCTGAAAAAGGAACATTGAGTTGGACTCGATTATTACCTACTACACGGTAATAAGATTTACTACACACATGGTTTGACACTATAAATGGTTGTGTTATTGAAATTAACAAACACTTGAGGATTCTTTTTTCATGTCAAGGAAGATCACTCACTTTTGTTTGGAGAGTTCTTAGATATGGATCCGTCTATGGATTTAGAGGATTTTCTACAGCTATCATCATGTATAACACAAATGAATTGGATCTCATGGAAAAAATAATATTATTATTTAAATACCACTAGGGTTTAGAAATAAATAATTTCACAACTTCCCTTTAAAATTTATTTAATCACTTATGGATCCCCATGTCTATAATAATAATAATAATATTTCCTTGACATGAAAATAACATGGAAATTAAAATAAATATTATTTAATAAAATAATATTCAATATATATTATTTCTCATCGGACCTAAGAACATGGTATGTCATTCCTCCTTAACATTTATCAGGCCTTGAATAATGAATATTTAATTAATAAAAATATATCACTACATTATTCACAAATAATTAAATAAATATTATATTCCCTAAATAGAAAATAAATATTTATTAAATAATATGCCCACATTATATTCTCTCAAATAAGAGGTGAAAGAATATATTCAATAAAAAAACATGAAAACTATTAAACCATGTGAGATAATAATATTCCTTCCACATGTAAAATAATAAATAATAATTTATTATCGAACTAAGACTCTAGACACACAAAGTGTGTGACCCTCGAGGCCTATTTGTTAGTGGCATTAGGAAAATCTTCCTAAAGTACAAGTTTATCATCTCAAAACATTCCAAATCTTCCATATATGAAAATATTTAACACATAAATAACATAATACCTCATATAGGCACATACTGTTTAATATAATCCTTTTGTCATGGTATTTCTAATCAACTAGGTTGCACACTGGTTCCATCGACCTTTGTGCTCGATGTCTCTTTATTTGATATTTCAAAAAAAAATTGCCTATAAAACACAATGACCATGGATTTATTTAAGAAATATCATTTAAATCAATGGGATAATATATAAAATTATGTTAAATAACATAAGCAAAAAATCATTTCTTGTGTTATTGTTTAATGAAATATTACTTGTGACACACCCATTGTATTCTACCTCACCATAAAAATACGTCTTCATAGTTTTCATCAACACATAAAATTAAGAAACTTGTAATATTAATTATTAATAATCATAACACTTATGGATCAATACACATATCCATAGAAGTGAACATCCAAGGACACATTTTAATGTTGATTTCCTACTAACGGTTCTCATTCTCAAAATATCATACAAATGATATTTCTAAGTATTTACAATATAAGAAGTTGTGTCAATTTTTTTTGATCCTACACCAATTATATCATGTATAATTGGTCTCCCTTAAATGATAAGATGAGTCTATTTAACTTATATTCAAGAATTGTGTCATAGCACTTCTATTTTATTATTATATTAGAAAACTACATTGACATTATAGAGATAAATATACTCTTAGGAAATTATAAAATAATATATTACATAAAAAAAATAATGAGGGGTAAGGTGTTTTTTATTATTCAATACTACGAATACAGTTTATCATAAATTACACTAAAGTTGGTTATAGGGAACTAACTCCGACAAGTTCTCAGATTCACTAGATCCATATTCTAACAACATTTAGTCCACTAGCTCTCACTTGTCTCCCATGAATCAGCTGAGTTAGGACACTTGTCAAGGGGTCCACCACATTATCTACCACGGGTACTCTACTTACTGAAGCATCACCCATTTGATAAAAAATCATCAAGAGTTGATACATTAGGTGTATATTCTTTTTTCGAGACCTTGGTTTGTTTTCAAGATCCTCCATTGTAGTGTTATGAAAATACAGTGTGATAGGGACTTTACTTATAGAAACTATATAAAACTCCTAGAAAATTATATTTATCCAAATAGATTCCTTGGCTGCATCATAAGCTGCAACATACTTAGTCTTTACTATAGAATCAACAACGACTAGTTGATTTGAATTCATCTAGCTAAAAAATCCTTAATTGAGACAAAAAACATTTCCTGACAACAAATTTAGATCATTTTGATCTATTTGAAAACTAGAATTAGTATAACCCTTTATGACAATCACCTCATCTCATCCTTATACTAAGAATATATCATTAATTATTCTCACATACCTAGTAATATCCTTAACATAAGAACGGTGTTGCTCTCCTGAATGTGTTCGATATCTACCTACTATGTTCAATGGATAGGAAACCTCAAGTCTATTACATAATATGGAATATATGATTGATCATATCACAGAAGCATATGAGATATTACTCTTTCTCTCTTTCTCCTATTGTGTATGAGGACACATTTTCTTAAACCTATGTTAACTATGTAACAGTGGAACCAATATACTCATATATTATTCCATACTAAATATCATTTGTATCTAGTCAATATATATAATTTGACTTAGTGCAAAAAGCATCTTGTTTATATCACAAATGATCATGATGATTATAATATAGGCTGCTTCACTTAATTCATTCACAGAGAAACACTTGTTTAACCAATCCTTAATAGATTGTAAGACTGTTATGTTGTTTCTAATAAGTAATAAGACATCAACATATACTACTAGGATAACAACCACATTACCACTAAACCTCTTGTAAAAACATGACTCATATTCACTCCTAATGAAACCAAATTCTTTTATAGCATCATCTAATTGATTGTTCCATGACTTAGATGCTCGATTCAAACACTAAATGGTTCTTTGAATCTTGAATATTCTTTTAGAATCACCAATAGTCACATACCTTTCTAGTTGTGTCATATAAACATTTTCATGAATAATCCCATTAGGGAAATAGTTTTTTTACATCTGTTTTCCAAATTTCATAGTCATGGTATAATGTTATGGAAGGTAGAATTCTGATGGATTTAAACTTGGATTTTTTTTAAATTATTCATAGTAGTAGATTCCATAACATTGATTAAATCCTTTAGCAACTACCCATTAATTATAGGTATTATCTTTACCTTCCATTCCCATATATCTTTTTAATACCAATTTTCACCCAAGGGGATTTACATTGATAAGATCATCGACTAGAACCCAAACATGTTTCTCATACATGGAATCCATTTCGAAATTCAGGAATTCTTTCAATATTGCAGTTTCTGAGCACTCTACTGCCTCTTTGTCCTGGAGATTTTCATCATTGTAAACCAATGATGAGTAACTATCTTTAGTGAATATAAAATAAAAAATCTCTATTAATCTTACCTCTCTTGTGGTCCCATGAAATACTTGGGTTTCATAAACTAAATCATCAATGTGGGCATATGAAATTTGTCCATGTACCAAATATTACGTATCTTTAGAATCAACTTAATCAAAATCAATTTTTACCCCAATATTTTTATTGATCATGTGGTCCCCCTCAAGAAATATGAATTTTCTGGAGATAGTTACATTCTTTTTAGGGGTTCATATATGTAAAATCTATTTGTTTTTTTGGAATACACTATAAACATACACTTTGCGCCCTGAGGATCTAGTTTGTTTCCTAAGAAGGCCTTAATAAATGCCTCATAAACCCATACACATGTATGAGACAAAACATATTTCATTCCACTCCTTAACTCAAAGTGAATTCCATTTTCTAATTTATATGGTACTCAATTTGGTGTTAATGTTGTATTTTCTAATGAATATCCCCATAGGGATAATGGGAAATCTTCATGACTCTCCACTGAACACACCTTGTCCAACAACATATGATTCCTCCTTTCACTAACATCATTCCACTATGGTGTATAAGGTGGAGTGCATTGAAATAGAACCCAAAAATCTTATAGAATGTTTATAAGATCTTGGTTAAGATAATAACCACCTCGATTTGATCAGAGATTTTTTATCTTATTTTCATATTGATTCTCTACTTCAATATTTAATTCCTTGAATTTCTAAAAGGACTAGGAATTATATCCCATCCAGTAGACATAACCATATCAATTCAATCATTAGTAATAGTTATATAGTAAGAGTATACACTCCATTTTTCTACTGGAATTGGTCCACACACATCAGTGTGTACAAATAAAAGACATTATAGGGCCCTTTACCCCTATCCATCAAATGATTGTTTGGTCATTTTTCCTCATAAACAAGCATGATATTTTTCAAGTGGTTTTATCTAAAAAGATTTAATATATTGATATTAATATATCCTTTTTAAAAAATTATAATTTACATGACCAAGATGGTGATGTCATTTATGGGTGTTATATGATTCTGGTGAACATTTTTCTTTATCAATTTCCAATACTTGTTTTTTGTAAGATCTTGGATTTATTCATATGTTATTTTTTACTTACATTTAAGTTTAAGCACTTTATTTTCGTTAATTAAGTGTTTTCCATTTCTTTAAAGAGGCTCATGGGTGTTTAGATGGTTCAAGACATGAAAAAGGGTGAAAATGAGTTTTTTGTGATAGATGCATGGTCTGTGCACAGTTTGTACTACCCATGACGGTAGCCCCAGTAAATCGCGAATGAGGGGGATTTCTGGACAGTGGTTTCTGCCCGGTTTGCGCATGGTTTAAAAAACTGTGCAGGTAAACCATGCGGCCCATAAACCAGTAAAAAAATTAAAAAATTTCCACTCTGGGATTTTATATCTCACTCAGGATTTTCCTCTTTCTCCTCGATTACAACCCAAGGAATCAACCAAAGTGACCAAGAGCTCCCAAGGATCAATCTAATTCGATTCTTGGTCGTTGGAGGTGGCATTGGTTGTGAATCGATGATCCAGGTAGGTCTAATATTCTTATTCTATCTCTTTCCAATTTAGGTCTTGTATTTCAGGAGGTCTCCATTAGAAGCTCTCAAAACGTTATTTTTCAGTGAGATCTAGGTTGAGGCTTCAAAGGAATGTTGGATTCGAATATAAGGCCTTGATTGAGAGGGAATTCATCAACAGATCTGAGGTAGTTGTTCTACTTCTTATACCCCTCTGTTTTAGTGTAGAGTGTTTCATGTAGGTTGTTTATTCATTCCCTCTTTTAAATATTTCTTGATGCCTATTACATGATTTCATTTAGTGGTGCCTAAGTTGTTAATTTAACCCCCTCTAGATCCCCATGGGATGCAAGAAGGATGATGAGAACAAATTAGGGCCACCGGTGGGGCTTGCCGATATTCCCTAGACTTAGAGCTAGCTAAGTAAGTGTATGCCATTGAGCTAGACCATAGAGACTTTGATGAATATGTTAATATACTTAGGTGATGAGAAATTTGTGTTTAGTAATGCACTTAGGTTGGGTAATTACCTAATAGGTTGTTTGGTTGGAATGAAAAAGGGACAATAGGATAAATGGGAATATGCTAGGGATTATCCTTATACTTGAATAGACATAGTGATATAGGCATGGAAAATGGGAATATGGATAATTTGGTTAAGTAATATGAATAATGAACATGCTAATAGATGGAAGAAAAATGTTGACTTCCCATTTATTGATGTTCTCATGATGTTGTAAATGGTGTTGGATTTGTAGTTGTGATATTGTGATTTTTGGTGAATGATACATAAGCATGTACACATGGCTTGGTTGAGTGGGGTATCAACTTTAGGTTATACAACCACATGTTGAGTTGGACCGAGGATTTAGCTCCTCTCCTAAATGCACAAGTTATAGATGGGGAAAGTGTTGTATTCCCCTAACAGTTTTATTCCACCCGAACCGAGGCTTTGAGGTGAGGATATTAGTAATTGTTTGGATATGATTTCTATTGGGATAGGACTTGTTTAATTCTCATATTTCTAAAATTTTTATCATGCCTATTCTATTAAACATATGAAAAATGTAGATTAAACTACGAAATTTCAATGTAGTGAACTTAGATTAAATGGTAGTATAATTAAAAAGAACATAGTCTAGAATGGGTTATTGAACTATTTATCTTTACATGCCATTATTTTTTATTTTCATGAACTATATACGTTTCTAGATATTCTGTAGACACCTTTGGTCATGGCCTACTGAGTAATACTCACACACTTCTTGGGCCACCGTTGGGTACCTAAGAAAATTTCATCCTTGCAGGTCAGGACAAGGTCAAGTGCCCTATGCTAGGGAGTTGAGTTGTACATGGAACATGTTGGGTTGAGGTTTTAGACTTGGAGTCCGGACCATTTTTGGGATTCTACAATTTTCTTTCATCTGGGTTTTGTTCACTTGACATTTTAGCCTGACATGACACATTTACTATTGTATATAGTTGTACCTATTCAGGGGATTTGGTTATTTATTCATGTTATTGATTTTTATCTTTTGTTTATACTATTTCAATTGTTATCTATAGTGACTTACTTTGGTATTGAGGGTATAGTCTCCCCACATGACCTATTGGACCCTCACTGCTAGTTGACAACCTCTGGTGTACGGGGAGGCGCGCATGAGGTCATGTAGTGACATAGATCGGGGCACTGGTTTAGGGGATCACAGGTCGGGGACGTTATAATTTTGGATTAGAGGTGTTGTTTTATTTTTCTTACTGTTTGAGAATGGTAGATAGGATATTAGGAATTTGTGAGTCCTTGGTAATGAGCTTGTTCGTGGTAGTAGAAAACCCATGTACGGGGGGAAACCAAAGTCACCATGGGAAGAGATTTTTGTTTTTATTGTTTGTTATTACATTTGATGATATTTGACCATTGGGTGATGCACTTGTTGTGTGATTTGACAGTTTTGTGATAATTATCTTGTGGTCGAAAAGGCACGAGGTTGTGTATTCATGCATCATTGAAGGCACCTAAATAAGAAAGTGACATGCATCATTATAGGCACACACGGTATGGGTGTACGAGATATAATGGTTAGAATGCATATGTTTTCATAAAAACAAATAAATTGTGCCTAATATGATGATAAGAATGTGTAGAAAAGGGAATTGGAAATGTCAATGTATAGTCATAAAATGGTGCTTGATAACGATGTAAAAGTGGATTAATTTGTTGTATGGGTGAATTGGAATATGGGAATAGTTTTTAATGGGAGTAAAAGATAAGGCTTGTAGATCTGTGAATTAGATACCATGATAGCCATGGCCTTAGGAGAGATGGTCGGGGGTAGTGATCCAATTGTGAGTGGGCTCGTTTGGGCAGTGTAAGAGAACCGGTTTGGTTATGACAAGTGATGATTCTCACTATATATCTTTTATTTTCATAAAAGTGTTCTAGTTTCTTTCTAAAGCCCATGTTTGGCATTGAAGAGAAATTCCACCTCAAAGACATGCGTCATTTGGGAGACCTGGGGTCGTAACTGAGAATGCTTCTCCAGTATTGTATAAATAGAACATGGTGATGCAAGGATATATGGAGGAGATGTTTGGAGAGAAATTTTCTCATTTTATGCATATGATGGTGTGATACTAATGGCGGGTTGAGCCGAGCATGTTTTAGAAATCCTGGGAGTTTCAGCTGTAGCACCCTCAGACCTTTACTGGATAGGGTGGGACAGAAGCAACATAGTTCTGGATAGAGTCCCTCCAAACTATTCTCATTCATCTATAGACTCATCTCATGAAGAGAGTCATGTTAAAGGCATATATTCTGAGGGGGAAAGAAAAAAGTTGGTTGGACATTATGGTTCAGATAGAGCAAGATGAGGGGATGATGTGGAATGGTTTTTAAGAGATGTTTCATGAGAACATCTACCCAGAAACATTGAGGGAGGATAATGATAAGGCTATTATGAGGATGACTCATTGGACAATGTTGGTTATGGACTATGCTAGATGTTTCACCGATTTGAGAATCTTCGTCCCAACATTGAATAAAGATGAGGCAGTTGTGGACAAATGCATCAAGGATGGGTTGAGGCACAAGATCAGATCTCATGTGAACATATTCCAAATAAAAAGGTTTGATGAAGTGGTGGGTCAATCCCTTATATTAGAAGGTAACCTAAAGGGAGATTCGGGTAGTGAACATGTGGAGCCAGCTGGGCGAGCAAGTGATGTGGCTTCTGATAGTAGGAAGTGCCACATTGGAACCTTCCAGCTTGGGGGAAGCACACAAAACCATTAAAATAGGGGGTTAGCTTATCAATGAAGTGACTAGGTATTATATTTTCAGTGTTTCTGGTCAGGACACAAGTGTGACCAGTGTCCCCGCCCACCAGTTGAGTGCTGAGTGTGTGGTACGCTCAGTCACATGCAGAGATTCTACAGGAACCCGTGGTAGTTGGGGAATAATGGAGGATATTGGGAGATGCAGAGTGTGTGCAGGGGTTTGGTTACCCCATATTAGGTAGGTGGTTGGATCTCATGGGATAAAATACTAGGGGTGTTGAACATGGAACTTCAGGGCGAGATCACTCTTACCAGAAGATCAGTGCAGTGCAGGGTATTCAGGCTAGATCCCAAGGTAATGGGGCAGGTCATCTCCATGCAGTTCAGGCTACACCTGAGGGTGGTGAGGAAATACCGCATACTATTAGAGGTACTATTGTTGTAGCTCCCACATTTTCTGGTGCATTATTCAATACATGTTCTATGAATTCCTTAATTTCTGCTCAGTTCATAGTTATGTTGGGCTTAACTGTAGACACTGCATGTGGGACAATGTCTCTTAATACTACTCTAGGGGTATGAGTGGTGGAGATTAGGCAGTGTAAATATTATGCTCTGGATGATGGTGGGTATCGTTTCTGGTGGTATCTGTATATACTACAGATGTCATGTTTTGACTTAATTTTGGGAATGGATTGGTTGGTGTTATATCAAGCCCATATTTCCGGTCACCTAAATCTCTTAATGTTCACATATCTCGATTTTAGAATTGATTTCCTTTATGGTGATTGGGATACTTGAGTGGGCCACGCATGGCTGCTACGCCATTAGATGGAGGATCTCACAGCATAGGTGGCATGCCTTATGATAGATGATGGGGAGAGAGGACATGCAGTTTTCCAGTTTGTTGTGGATCAGTTTCAAGATGTGTTTCTTGAGGACAAATCATGGTTACCACCTAAGAGATATGTTGAGTTTTCGATCAAATTATTTCCTAGAGGGGAGCCAATTTCTATTCCACATTATCGAATATTTTCGGAAGACCTAGAAAAATTGAAGGTTCAATTAGAGGAATTGGAGTGTAAGGGGTTTATATGTCCTAGTACATCTCACTAAAGATCCCCTACATTGTTTTCTAAGAAGACTAATGAATCATTGAGGATATTTGTCGATTATATGTTGTTGAACCAGATGAAAGTTAAGAACGGATACCCTTTTCCTAGAATTGATGACATGTTTGATCATTTCAGAGGTGCCTCTGTGTTCTCCATGATCGATTTGAGATCAGAATACAATCAGTTTAGGGTGATACCTTCTTACATACCCCATATTTCTTTCCAAAGAAGATACGAGTTGTATGAATTCTTGGTAATGCGGTTTGGTTTTACCAATGCACCATCTGTGTTCATGGCCTTGATGAACTAGATATTCCACAGGTATCAGGATCAGTTTATTGTTTTCATCATTGATGAAATTTTTGTGTACTCTAAAACTCATGATGATGATGCCGAACATCTTAATATCGTATTAAGTACACTAAGAGAGCATATGGTTTATGAAAAGATTTTAAAATGTCATTTTTGGATTGATGAAGTGCACGTTTTGGGACATATCATATATGAGTCAAGTGTATCGGTGGATCTAGAAAAGGTGTAGGCTATGGTGTCTTGGGAGAATCCCAAGAACATCTATGATATTTAGTGTTTTCAAGGTTTGGCTAGTTATTACCGAAAGATTATTATAGATTTCAATTTTTTGGAAGTGAAACTCACATGCTTATCCAAGAATGGTGTTAATTTCAATTAGTCAAGGGCTTATACAGATGCTTTACAAGAGCTGAAGAAGCAGTTGACCACCGCACCAATTTTGATCTTACCTGAACTAGGTATGAAGTATACCATGTTCCGTGATGCATCTGGTGTTGGACATGGGGAAGTGTTGATATAAGATGATCAGGTTTTAGCTTATGGGTCAAGATAGTTTCGGCCACCTGAATGATATTATCCTACTCATGACTTGATGATAGATGATGTGGTTCATGTCTTAAAGTATCAGAGGTATTGATTTTTGGGATAAACCATTAGAGTGTTTACTGACCATAAAAGTCTCAAAAAAATATTCTCTCTGCAATATATGAATCATCGAAATAGACGGTGGTTTGAGTAACTGCAATTTTTTAATTTTGAATTGGTCTACACACTGGGGAAAGGGAATATTGTTGCTAATGATCTGATCCGGAATACTCAGAATCAAGTAGTTCAGGAATCCAGTTCGGAGTGGGTGATGATTTTCTTGTTTGTGGAGATGAACTGGGAGGTATAGAAGGGGAAGGGGTTGATGATCCCTACATCTATAAGATTTGATTCTATGCTTTTGAGACAAATTAAAGATAGTTAGTTGGTAGATTCAGAGTGTTTGGTTATGAAGGAAAGTCTTCAAGGTGGGGAGTCACCATCCTGTTGGAAATTTGGTAATGATAGAGTTTCTTATGTTCAAGGTCAGGTTGTGGTGCCAGAAGATGTATGGGAATAGTTGATTCATGGGTTCCTTATGTCAAGGTGGGCAGTGCATCTGTTCATGACTAAGGTTTACAGTGATGTACGTAGGCAGTTTTGGTGGCCGAGAATGAATAAGGAAGTGGCATTATTTGTGGCATGATGTTTTACTTGTCAGCAGGTGAAGGTTGAAAATTTGCACCTAGCCGGGTTGTTGCATTCATTGACTATTACAGAGTGGAAGTGAAATGATGTCACGATGGACTTCATAGTGGGAACTCTAAGGTTTCCCACAATAATGATTCCATTTGGGTGGTGGTATATCGGCTGACCAAAGTGGCCCATTTATTTCCGAATCATGGGGATTATACATTCAAACAGTTACGGGAGTTGTATGTTCGATAAATAGTATAGTTGCATGGCGTGACGAGAACCCTAGTTTCAGATCATGATCCATGTTTCACCTCTAGCTTCTGGAAGGGACTACAGAAGGCACTTGGTACCCAGGTGTTTATGAGTACAAATTACCTCCCACAGACTAATGGAAAGCCCGAGTGTACAATTCATGTTCTAGAAGACATGTTGAGAATATGTTTTCTGGATTTAAGTGGTTCATGGTAAATTCACTTGTCTCTTGTTGTGTTTTCTTATAACAACATTTTTCTACCTATAGTTCAGATGACACCTTTTGAGGCACTTTTTGGGAGACCGTGTAGATCACCATTGTGTTTGTGAGAGGTCAGAGAGTCTGAGCTGTTAGGGTTGAGTCCTATGCAAGAGATTTCAGAGAAGGTTTGTTTGATTAAAAAGAGTATTGGAATGTCTCATAGTAGGAAGGATTCATATGAAGATCAACGTCATAATCCTCTTGAGTTCATGGAGGGTGACAGTGTGTTTCTTGGAATGTCACCATGGTTGGTTCACCATTGAATTTGGAAATAGGGCATGTTATCGCCGAGATATATGGGCCATTTGAGATTATAGAGAGGAACAAAATAGTGGCTAACCAGTTGGCCCTTCCACTGTGGTATAGTGTTATGCATGATGTTTTCCATGTTTCACAACTCTAAAAATATCACCCATACCCATTTCATGTGATAAATGCTGAGGATGTTGATCTTGAGGTTGGTGCGTCCTTTGAGGAGCACCAGGTTCGTATTGTGGATCATAGGGAGGAGATTTTGTGGGGTATGGTTGTGCCCCTAGTTCATGTTCTATGTTATCCTGGAATTAGTCAGGAGGAAACGTGGGAGTGGGAATCTAATATGTGGGTCCAGTGTCCCGATCTCTTTTATTTAGAAATGCAATTATTCTTAGAAAGAGCAGCTCAGAGACGAGCCATTATAAGGTGAGGAGGTTATAAGATCATGGATTTCACTAGAAGGTATGTTTTTCTTACGTTTCAATTTAGGCGCCTTATTTTAGTTAATTATGTGCTTTCAATGTCCATAAGGAGGCTTGTGGGTGTTACGGGGGTTAGGGACACAAAAAAGTGGGAAAATTAGTTTAATGGGCTAGCTTCACGGTCTGTGCATGGTTTCTGATAAACATTCGACAATTCCATGTAAACCGTGTAGGAGGTGGATTTTTGGACAGTGTTATCCACCCGGATTGTACACGGTTTTGAAAACAATGATGGTAAACCTTGCGGCCCAGAAGCCATTAAAACAATTTCAAAATTGGCACTCCAAGATTTTATATCACACCTCATATTTTCCTTCTTCTCTTCCCTTGAAACCCGAGGAAAGAACTAAAGGAACCAAGACCTCCCAAGGATCATTCTCCTTTGATTCTGGGACATTTGATGTACCATTTTATGCGAATCAAAGATCCAGGTGATTCTAATCTTTTTCTTCTCTCTCTTTTTCGATTTAGGTCCAGTATTTTGGGTGATCTCCATTTGAAGCTCTCAAAGCCTTCTTTTTTGGTGACATATATGTTTAGTAATCAAAGGCATTGTGTATTGGGATCTAAGTCTTTGATTGGGAGGGGGGTCATCAACGGATCCATGGTATGTGGTCTACAATTTATACTCCTTGAGTTTTGTGTAGAATTTTTAGTGTAGGTATTTTGTTCTTGCCCTCTTTTGAAAAGTTCTTGATGGATTTGGCCTGATGTGATGTAGTGGTGTCTAAATTGTTAATTGAACCCCCTATTGATCCCCATGGGATGCATAAAGGATGAGTCGAAAAAATTAAGGCCACATGTGGGGCGTGCCTATATTCTTTGGACATAGAGATGGAAAAGTAAGTGTTGTCCATTGTGAAAGAACATAGATCCCATGAAAAATATTTTAATATAATTAGGTGATGTGAAATTGGTGTTTAGTAAAACACTTAGGTTGGATATTTACCTAAGAGGTTGTTTGGTTAGCATAAAAAAGTGCTAAAATTTTAAATGGGAAATTGCTAAGGATTAGCCTTATACTTGAATAGGCTTATAGAGATATGCATGGAATAAGGGAATGAGGGTAAAGGGGTTAAATAATATTAATAATGAATGTGTTAATTGATGGAGGAAAACTGTTAATTTCCCATTTATTGATGTTGTCATGATGTTGTAAATGATGTTGGATTTGTTGTTGTGATATGGTGATTTAATGTGAATGATACATAAGCATGAGCACGTGGCTTGGTTGAGTGGGGTATCGACTTGAGGTTTTACACCCATGGGTTGAGTTAGACCATAGTTCTTGCTCCTACCCTAAATGTATAGGATAGAGAAGGAAATGGAGTTATATTCCTCAAACGGTTTCATTCCACTTAGATTAAGGCTTTGAGGTGAGGATATTGAGAATTGTTGTGATATGATGCACAGTGAGATATGACTTGTTTAATTCTCAAATATTGAAAACGTTGATCATGCCTAATCTATTGAACACATGGAAAAGGTAGATTAAACCATGAAAATGATATGTAATGAAATCTGATAAAATGGTATTAAAATTAAAAGAAACATAGTCTGTAATAGACTATTTAAATTTTTTCTTTACTTTGCATTATTTTTCTTTTTCATGCACTATCTACTTTGATAGATATTTCGTAGACAGCGTTGGTGGGGGACTACTGATTTATAATCAAACCCATCTTGGGTTGCCATTGGATGCTCGATCAGATTTTATTCTTGCAGATAAGGAAAAGGGAAAGGGCCCTATGCTTTGGAGTGGAATTGGACATGGAACATGTTGAGGTGAGGTTCCATACTTGGGGTTTGGACCATTTTGGGATTCTACTATTTTTTTTCTTTTGGGTTTTGTTCAGTTGAGATTGTAGCATGACATGACACAATTATTTTTGTATATGGTTGTACCCATTATTGGGATTTGGGTATTTATGCATGTTATGGATTTTTCTCTTTTGTTTCTTCTATTTCATTTGTTATATGTGGTTAATTACTCTAGTATTTAGGGTATAATATCCACATGGGACCTATTGGAACCTCACTGCTAGTCAAAAACCTCTAGAGTACGAGGATGCATGCTTGAGGTCATGTAATGACCTGGCTCGGGGCACTGGTATAGTGGTTCTCGGGTCGACGACCTAAAATTTTTCATAATTTAATACATAAATAATATTATTTAAATGTTCCATATCATAACATATGATTTCATTAAAAAATAAACTACATTCGCTTCTAAAAATAAAAATAAAACCATTTTAATCAAGTCATGAATTAGAAATTATGTTATTTATACCCATTAGTACATAATAACAATCCTTTAAAACCAAAATCATTCTCGATGGAAAATGAAAGGTGGATATCACCAATGGCTAGAGCATCCAGCCTCACACTATTGGAATCTCGCAGATCCATATCTCCTTTGGAAATATTTCAAAATATACTTCTTTTCTACAATTGGATATAAATGTGAGTAACAAATGCTATATCTAATACCCAATGTGTAGATATTTAATTATTACACTTGATAAAGAATGAACCTTTAGCTTCCCCATTATTGTAGATGAAATTCTTCTTTTTGTGGCATTTCTTTCCACATTTAAAACATACTATCATCTTTTCATTTCCATATATATGGATCTTATTCTTCATGTAAATAATGTTTTTGGGAGATTTAGAATTTTTTTGATTATTGGGATCCTTCGTGTTGTTCTTCCTATTCTTATTCACCATATGGACTATGAGTTTTTTACGCCCCATGTCCTTATCCACTCTGAGAATCGATGATTGAATTTATGAAAGAATCTTCTCATTGTTTCCTATATTGTAATGATTAATAAAACTAGATAAGGTCTTGTGTAGTTATGAAAGTATGATATATGTGTGAAAATCATATAATAATTTAATCTCTATGACATATAAGTGTTCAATGTATCCAATAAGTCTGACTACGTGAGGCATATCCTGTACAGATTCTCCATGATTAGTTTTGTACAAGGAAAAATATAGCTTGTGTGTAAGGCCTAAAACTTAAACATTACATATTATAGTTTTCCATGAAAATGAATTCACATTTCATGATCTTTTCATTTTATAGGTTTAGAGAATTAAGAAAAACTCTTACAAAGAAAATCCATTAATTACATGTGGACACTTAAACTTATATCTATTTTTTCACCAAATAATTTTTTTAAAACATGGTATATTAATTACATCTGAATTATTATCCTTTCATCATTATTTTCAATACTCACTCTTTGTATAAGCCATATCAGGCTTTCGTGTGAGCTATAATGGGGATCATCCCTTTATATAAGTTATATCGGGCTCTCCTATGAGCTATAATGGGGCTCAAACCTTCATATAATCTATATTAGGCTCACCCGTGAGCTATAATGAGGCTTAAAACTTCGTATAAGTTATACTGGCATTACACGTTTCATATAATGATAATAGAACTTTTTTATTTACAGAAATCTATCATCATAAATCCCTTTTAAAAACTCCTTTAACCCTATATGAAAAACACTTTCTCATAAAAATACACTTTTTTTATGAAACCATTTTCAATAAAAACCCCAATATAATTAAATGGGGTTTCAATTTAAGAAAACATGTATGATTTCCAAGTAATATTGAAACTAAATAATTTTCACGACTGTGAAAAATTTGTTGTCATTGTGCATTAAAAATAAAAAAAATCTTTTTTTTATTTTCCCAAACGTTCCTTGTAAAACATTAAATTAGATTCTTTTTGAAATTTTTTAAATAAAACTAAAACATTTTATAAAATTTCATTTATAATTATTTAGTATCCATATAAATATATATTTAAGATAAATTCATGAATATTGACATGGAGAAAATGATTTGATAAAAAATATTTGAACATTTAAGGTGTCGCATACCTCATTAAACATTTATATCATCATATACATCAAATCATACATTTACCATAACATTAAATAAAATTATTATAGATAAAATATGGATATATAATTTCATATTATTCGTATATACACCTTTAAAAGAATAAAGGTGCCTAAAATCAAGATATACCTCAATGAATAGAGATTGAAAATAAATCCATTAAAAATATCATAACATGGATGTGGAAATTAATAAAATAAAATTAATATGGGTATCCTATATAAATACATGTAAAACATTTTACATAAAATTTAATATATTACAAATTTGTTTCACATGAAGGATTATAATGACATAATCAAAAGTATAAGTTTAACTTAAAGAATGGAAATTGTGTTATGAAATTCCCTTATATTATATCTTAAATATATTTATACTCATAAAAAATTAATTTATAGTATTTTTATGTTTATTATTGATATATTATATAACCATATTAATTTTTATAATACCATATATGATTTAAATAGAAAATTATATTACTATTTTATTATTCACTCCATGTTTAAGTTATGTTTCATGTTATATTTTCTTTGTTAATCAAATGTATTTTGAGTTATTATTCTTGATTCTCAAGAATTGATGGTTTATAGATTATGAAACACGATATAAATATATTATATATTCAATATAAATGTAATTATAATAATCTTTATGAATAAATGAAAAACACAGTTCATGGAGACGGTAGACCGTACGGACACATGAATGCTATTTTCATTTTCCTAACATATTGAAAGACAAAAATTATATTAATTTTATGTTTATAAGTACATATATTATATCATTAAAGTATTATTAATATTTAATTTAGTTCATATATGTTTAATAAAACTATCCTTAATACATTCAATGTGATGTGTGAATAAATCATGTCACATTGAGGAGGCGGTAGTCTACACGCCCACAAATGAAGTTATATTATAACCACAATATAGAAATCATGAATGTATGTTTAATATAACATTTCTATCATACTAAATATGTTATAATATAAATTTTAAAAAACTATTTAACCAATAAAATAGTTTTAAGACCATCCATTAAGGTGGTAATGGAAAAAGAATAAAAATATTATTCACTAGGGCGATTAACCGGTGTATCATGGAAACCAATTTTTTTATTTGGATATTAGAGGATGAGAAAAAATTAGATATGAGATATTAAATTATAAATATAAGAATACATTAAATACCTGATTTTGTAGTTATCATGCATCTATAGATGAAGGATGAGGGGCTAAAAGAAAAAAATATAATAAATTAAGAGTGGTACATTGAGAAAATTACATCTTATATATCACATCATTTAGAGACCCCTAAATACTTTGGATTAGGTGTTTTGGTGTGACCATAAACACTTGAATATATAGAGAGTGAGTAGGAGAGTCTTTAGTAGACATTTGAGGAGCTACAATGATTTTTTTTGTTGAAAGGGGAGGTGATGTGGTATTTAATCTTGAGGAGAGGTGGGTTCAAGTGGTTAAATTGTTGATTATTTTATATTTAATGTTAAAAAAGTTATGGATTCATTTATTTAATTGAATTATACATTAAATTAATCTTTTTACAAGTTAGGATTGATCTAAACCTCAATATACAATTAAATTTTCTTGTTTTTAGGTATTTTATGCCTTTTCTATTTTAGCTTTAACATGTTTCATTTTTTACCTAAACCGTGGTAAATAATGTTTTTACAAGGGTAAATGTTTAGGAATCAAAATGAAATTTACCATTAAAACTAATTTTTAACAAGTTATTTCAAATATAGAAGAAATTTTATCCAATTATATATACATAAGTGGAAAAATTAGTTTCAAAATTAATCATGTAGACATAATGGAAAATCAGGTTTTTAAAGTGAAATGTTCAAAAGTTCACAAGGGCTTTATATCATATTTCTATGTAATATTATCTCAAGTAAACTTGATTTTATTCATTGATGTATAATTGATCAAATTTTACATTAAAAAATTTTAAAATATAATTCAAATATATAAACTAATTTAATGAAAAAGAAGTTTTGAACTAATATTTTGTTTTATTCATTATTCACCAAAATATTAAAGTACTCGGTAAAATACCAAAACTTTACCATAAAATAATTATTATGTTTTATTTAAAATATGAGGATTAATTTTTCATATATAAATTATAAATTTGAAAAAAATTTATTTAATATGGGTTCTCTATTAAGAGGAAGTAAAACTACCTTTTAACAATATTATTGTTTTTATGCTCAAAATTGGATTTTTTTTCTTATTTTAAGCCAATATAATCTATTGTATTAATGTCAAAACACTTAATAAAGATGTTTAAATATAATATAGTATGTTATATACATTCAAACTGATTCAACAACAATGTTACAAATTCCACATAAAATAGTAATATAAACATTATATTTTTTCTGGTATATCATAGTCTTGCATGCAACATATGATTTCAAAGAAACACATTGTTGCCTGTTCGGAATGTTATTGAAAAAAGTGACATATTTAAAGGTAAAATTACTTTATAATTCCTTAATATTATTAAATATGAAATATCCTTATTTTATAAGTGCATGGGATGTAATATCCTTCCCCACTTTTGAATATTACATCCTCATAATTTGGAATTAGTGATAAAAATTTAAGGGTATTACATTTCAAAATACCGTTATTAGAATCCCATATCAGATAAAGGATTAAAAAATTATCCATTTTAAAAGAAAGAAATGGAAGTACAATGGTCATTAAGGATAACACATTCATGGGATCTATGTATGAAAACATGGATATTGAAGAGAAAACTAATGATTATGTTTTGATGGAGAGTGACTGGAAACTTTTTCAGGAGAAAGTTTATAATAAAAAAAACCATAAATCATTGATTGATTTAAAGACCATTTATTTCTTATTAAGAAAAGTAAATGGTTATTTTTTTCATTTCAAATTTTTTTTTCTATAGTTATGGAATTATTTTACCATTTATGAACATAAGGGAATATACTTGATTAAATATTTCAATTTTATATGATATATATCATCCTCCTAATATTATAGAATTATGATGTACATCCATAAGAATAACCTTCATCAAAAAAGATCTCATAGAGACTAAAGGTTATCAATACCTTAAAACTAATGTCCAAAAGTATATTCATAATTTACATTAAACAAAATCCTTACGTAAACCTAAAAAAACATATCCTGGAAATTTCCTTAATAAATTATTATCACATCACATAAAACCTCTGAATTTGTATCTAAAACCCTGAACATATGGTTATCCTTTGAAAAATATTGGCCTCCATAGAGCTTCCATCACTTCACCAGATGTATCAACATAAACTAAAAATATAGCAAAATATTTCCCAACGTCGTTTTGTATTTTATCATGATTATTTCCACCATCAGTAACTTTATTTGGAAAAAAAATCTCATAATGTCCCAACTCATTATGACTAAAGCATATTACTATAGACTAGTTTTTTTTATCTCATTATTAGACTCTTTAAGACCCTTATCCTTATAGTCACAAACCTTTTGTCCAAACTTACCACATCATTAACACTTTCAATATCCTATCATACATTCCCAAAATTTTATTTTACAACACATGGAACACTTCTTATGATTAACTATAGAATTCTTAGTTGGTTGGATCTCCATTTCTTACCACCAAGAGAATTTCGTACTCTTTTCATCTTATGGCATGTATGATTTTGAAAAATCCATTTCAACATTCTTAGTACAATGAATTTTTTTTCATAATATTTAAATACTCTAGAATCCAATTATCTTCATAGACTTAGTTTCAATCCTGTGTAAAATCTATAACTTTTACTATCAATGTTTTGAAAAAAATCTAGATCAAACGTGGAAAATCGTGTGATGTTTTTTTTCATATGTACAAACTTAATTTTCATCCTTTTATCTTATTTCAATGAATTGTTTTTTCATCTTTAGGTGAATAACATTATGGGAATATTTTCTGAAGGAAAATATCATTAAATGGTTCCCATTACATGGAATCAATATCATTTTTCTCAATAGTTATCTAAACCAATGACCATTAATGATCATCTTAACCATCAGAATGATATATATAAAGAGATACTATTTGATGTTCTAAACATCCCATGAAATCAAATATCTTCTCCATGGAATTGATCTATCCATTGGCTACCATTGGTTTAGAGGATCCATTGAATGATGGGTGTGTTTATTCATAAGATTTCCCACTACTAACATATTCTTTTGTGGTTGATCTAGTTGATCTCATGCATGGATGCGAGTGATATTAATAGCATGTGTCAACTAAGCCATCATAGATACAAACTATTTAGTTCCAATTCATACCACCTCATGATGTTGATTTAAAAGGTTTTTTTCTTCTTACCTCATTATCAAAATATCATTCCAATTTCCTCTAAGGAAAAATATTATGAGCATAACATGTTTAGAAGATGAATAGGGTAATCATAAAATTCTATATCATTTAAACTTACCTAAAAAATAAAATATTCTTACAGAATTATATAATCATTATATTAACCTATAATGGTTGTATAAAAATTACTCTGATACTAACTATAAGGCCCCGACTTAAAAATTAAATATTTTTGTGTTTTTTGATATAGAAATCACATTTGAGGATCTTTTCAGTTTAGAGTTGTACATAATTAGGACAAGATCTTACAATGTAAACCTATGCATTACAATTGGACACTTATACCTAGTATCCATTTTTTTTCAAAGAAAACATTTTAAAAAACATGTTTTATTTATAACATCTCAATTCCGTTATTGTCCTCATCCTTGTCCCTACTCATCCTCTAACCCCATTAAAAACATTTTAAAACTCATGATGATAACAAAAGCTCAGAAAAAGATATAAAAAGAATGAAAATTATTTGTCTTGAGAAAAAAAAAGAAAACTTATTTAATGAATGGAAATGAAAAATTTATTTAAGAATAACAGACACATTTGTTTCTAAAATAACAATAATTAAAATAAATATAAATCAATTAAAAGTCATTTTGGTGTCATAGATCATAATATACATAAAACCATTTCAAAATCATTTCAATTGGAATAGTCATATGTTATAATTCTAATAATTATTATTACCCAATGAATTATTGATATTTAATTGTGGTCTCCCTTCATGTAAGATATATCAGGCTCACCCGTGATATATAATGGGCCTCATCCCTTCAAATAATCTATAACGCTCACACCTAAGAGCTATAATGGGGAACAACCATTCGTATAAGATGTACTAGGCTCAGTTGAGATCTATAATAGGGATCAATCATAAATATATGATATATCAGGCTCATCAGATTCATAAAATTATAAAAAACATTTTTTTTATAAAACCCTTTCATTATAAAACCTTTTGAAAAAACTCCTTTAATCCCATATGAAAAACAGTTTTGTATAAAAATACTATTTTCTTTTAAGAAATAAATTTAAATAAAAACCCCAAATAATGATTTTTTTATTTAATAAATCACTTAATCTTGTAAAGGAATACTAAAATTAAATAATAGTCAAACCGATGGAAAATTTATTATCGTCTTGTACATTAAAAATAAAACATTCCTTTTGTTGTTTTTCAAAACTTTCCTTAAAGAAAACATAATGATATTCCTTTTGAAAATAGTTTAATGGGAATAAAAATAGACATAAAAATGTCATTTAAAATACATTAATATCCGTAGAAATATCTTGAAAAAATAATGAAAATAATATTAACATGGAGAAAATGATTTGATAATAAAATCCTTAAACATTCAAGGTGTCTCATACCACATTGAATATTTAAATCATAATCTCCATCAAATAATAAATTTACCCTAAAATTGAATAGTATAATTATAGATATAATATTGATAGTAAATGTAATAGTATATGGATATACCCCTTATAAAATAATAAAGGTGCATAACATCATGATATGCCTCAACGGTAGGAGATTGAGTTGAAATCCCTTACAAATATCATAACATGGATGTAAAAATTAAAAAAATGAAACGAATATGTGTATCTTATTTAAATAAACATAAAAATATTTTGAATAAAACATAATATATTCAAAATAATATTCAAATTAAGGATAATAATGACACAATCAAGAAGTATAAGTTTAATCCCGATACTGGAAATTGGGTTAGTAAATTTACTTACCTCGAATCTTGAATCTATTTATAGTCATACAAAACTCATGTATAATAATTATAAGTTTATTATTCTTATATCATAGAAAAATATTCATATGTATAAAATCATATATTATTTAGGTAATACATTATATTCCTCTTTTATTAAGAACTCCATAATTATCTTACGTTTCAGGTGATATTTTCTTTGTTAATCATATGTGTTTTGAATTCGTATTCTTCATTATAATTATTTAATTATTTATAGAATATGAAACATGATAAAAATATATCACATCATAAATATATAATTATTTTTTATAATCATTATTCCTATGAAAAAACACAATTCAGGGAGATGGTAGGCTGTACGCATGCATGAACATTGTTTTCGTTTTCCTGTCATATTTAAAGAATGAAATTAAATGAAATGTATGTAAATATGGGTATACATATTTTATAATAAAATTTTAATTAAAATTTAATTTGTATAATATATTTTTACTAAATAAATCTTTAATACATTCCATGTGATGTGTGAATGAATCACATCGCTTTGAGGATATGGTAGTCCACAGTTCGACTAACGATGTTATCGTGCGACCACGATATGGAAAACATGAAGTTATGTATAATATAACATTTCAAAATTATTAAATTTTAAAAAATAATTTTTTTAAAAATATTATTTAATGAATAAAATAGTTTTAATACCATTCATGAGGGTGGTAATGGAGAAAGAGAAAAAGCATTATTCACAGAGGTGATTAACCAACATAACATGGTCAACAAATTGGTTTCTTTGAATAAGAGGAGGTGAGAAACCAAGTAAATATAAGATATTACAATATAAACATTAAACATCATTATATACATGATTCTAGGGTTATAATTTATTCACTGAAGATGGATGTTTGGAGACAAGAGAAAAAGAAAATTAATTATGAGAAGTAGATTAGAAAAATTACCTATTGTATGTCACCTCCTTGAGAGACACTTGTAGATGTTGGATTTCCACTTTTGGTGAGACCAGAAAAACAAGTATGTATCTATTTTGAGGATGATAGGATTGGAAAAATATTTAGGTATATACAAGATTTTTTGGATCAAAATAGATAGGTGAGGGGTGGTATATTTACTTGAGGAGAAGTGGGTTCATGTGATTAAATTATTGAATATTTTATATTTAAAGATAACCACATTGAGGTGGAATTAATATCAATTATTTATAAATTCTATTAATTTTTTTTTTAAATTATTATGTACTATCCCCATCACAAATAAAATTAATGGTTGCATTTTTCATGTATTTTAATTCGTTACCCTTTTAACTTTAACATGTCTTATTTTTTACCTATACTGAGATAAATAATATTTTTACCATGGTAATTTTATTAGACATAAAAATTAAATTGTCCTTAAAGAATAATTGTTTTCTTCCTAATTCTAACAATGGATTCTATTTTACCCAATTCAATTCATAGTATTAAAAAAATTATATTTAAAATTAGTCCCGAAAACACAATGAAAATGCGGCATTTTAAAGTCAAAATTTCAGAAGTTTACAATGTTTTTATATATATATTGAATGTGAAATTGATGAAAATGACCTAAATGGTCTTTCGTTATGTATAATTTAACTAATTATACTTTAAAACAAATTTAAAATATAATTTAACTATGGAAATAAATTGGGTGAAATAGTTATTTAGAAATAATATTTTTTATTATTCACTATTGACCAAAATATTAATGTTTTCAGGAAAATACCAATAATTTACCCTAACCAAATTTTTAATAGTCAATTTAAAAAATGAGGTTTAATTTTTAGTATATAAATTATAATGTTTCCAAAAGTATATTTAAAATGGGTTCTCCATCCAAAGGTGGAAAAACAACCTTTAAAAATATTAGAGTTTTTATGCAAAAAATTGGATTTATTCTTATTTTAAGACTGTAAAATATATTGGATGAATATAAAAAATTTAATAAACATGTCTAAGTATAATATATTTAGTTCTATGCATTATCTATGATACAACATCTAGGAGATTTCTTATTCTTAAAATAGAAATATTAACAGTATATATTTTTTGGGAATAACATAGTCCTGCATGAAACATATGGTTTCTGAGAAAATAATAATTGCATATTGGGTAATATATAGAACATATAAACGAATTTAAAAGTAAAATTACTATCCAATTCATTAGTATTAATAATTATTAAAAATCATTATTCTATAATTTCCTGTGATGTTACATCATATCTCTGTTATCTCTCAGTCTCATGACAGTGATCCCGAAGGTGAGACATCAGGCTATATGCATCAGTGTATTAATTTTACTTTAAACTCTCAGTGGTCATGGATGATAGAATGAAACAATTAAATTTTTCTACCATAATAAAATTTTTTCTTATAAAGAGATAATTCTTCTTCTCTATCCTCTTTTCCAAAAGCATTAGGTATTAGTTATTTCGGAACACACAATTTTCTTTCATGGTGAAGGATAACACATATGCACACTCATAGATATTGAAAGTTTGTGTCAGTGAGAAGGTTTTACTTATCATGTAGGGATCTCCGTGATATGTACGATTTAATTTTATAGTTTTTTATATATGTAATATTAATAGTGATATAGTAATTTATCTGATAAAATTTTCAGAAATAAATAAATAAAATACTTATTAATATCCCACTATTTTATCAAAACCCAATATCCCTCACCATTGGCTTTAGAATAATCTTGTTTCTTGGACAATCAAGTGGAAAGGATCCACATTACCCTTGTCATTACCCCAAATTTGTTTTCTTAAGAAATGTTATTTTTAATGAAGACATTTCAAATTCCAATTGTATTACATCACTATTCTATGATATGTTTAGTGGACTCCCCATACCATAAATCCTTTAATTGGATTTCCTGAACCCTTATCTATCAGTTAAACCATTCCCTTTTTTCCAGTCAACCCTTGATGTTAACTAAGTTAATCCAGCCAAAAACATCATGTTTGAATTCCTGGATAATTGAAATCACTCCAACTTTGGCTTGTCAACCACTTTGAACCATGGTCCATTTTAAGTGAAGTAGTGTAATACAATAATGACTTAATATTTTGTTGAGTGATTTTATATTATAAGATTAAATTTAAAATTATTATATTTATCACTTGATTCTTAATATTATGTGGGTTCACTTATGTGATTAGCCATGTATTGGATAATATTTACACATTCTTTTATTTAATTTATTTCAATCTTGAATTTTTGTTAATTGAAAAAATCGTGTGATCACCAAAAAACATCCAAAATGAAATAATTTTGAAATTTCAAAAAATAAAATAAAATAAGAAACTAGAGTGATCATGAGATTTTGAAATGGTTTTTTTACCTAGTGGTTGATAAAATAACCATTTACCTATGAGAAAAATAGTTTGATCCAATTCAAGTTTGTGTTACAGTATTCACCTTTACAACTATATATCTCTCTTAGATTGGTTTGTCCTCACATCCAAACTTGAACTACCTTCCTTGTATTAGGATCTCCATCCATTATATATATGCTATTACTCACAGATATTTGAGGGGGAAAATGTTTACATAAAAGAAACCATGGGTATATATGCCCTTAAATAATTAGAAAAGATTATGCATGCATGGGAACAATTTCATTTAATAATAAATTAATTGAAACCAACCACATACAATAGTGTGGTCTATTCTCATGATTATACACATTCATGAAATGCATTATAAATTAAAAAAACTATAATTAAATCAATAATCGTTCTTATTTAAGATAAATCATGATCAAATAAATTAATTGTATTGTTTAATTAATAAATTATTGTATCATAATTATATTCCAAATTTATTGGAGACTCTCATACATCATAATTTATAAAATTAATTAAATTTATTTAAAATTAATCATTTACATAAATTTTACTTGGAGGAAGCATGATGAATATCCATTCAAATCTACCCAACATGTATATACACTCATATACTATTTACTCTTATGATATGTGGCATATATGACTTATCACATATAATCAATAAGTATACTATCAACATAATAATTACTTGTATTAGATGTTTTTTCAGTCACATTTCATGATTCAATGCATGTAGAGTAATAACTATAATAAAACATATGGTATGTAGATATGAACACTACAAATAAATTAATTAAAAGTTAATATATATATATATATTAAATACTATCACATGGTGTATTCTATCAACATAAATACCACACATAAGAATAAGTTGATAAGATTTACATAGTTTAATAAATTATAGTTAATTTTACATAATTTGGTATAAGTACATGGCATGTTCAAGAACGCTACATGGAATTTACATCTCTCCCCATCTATCTGGGGAACACACCTAAAGACTCATCATATATACTATTCATTTGAAAAATTAGAGTGTGTAGCATGCACAAAGGTATACACGGTGCCTGGTAACGAGTTAAAAGGACACCAGTCTTGTAGGTCATGTATGGAAATACACAGGCTGTCTATGACTAAAATGACTACACAATGTGTTTGTGGGTTACACGGTGGGTTCCTTAGATGACCTTGAACTAGGATGAGCCAATCAAAAAGAAGTGTAAGAAATTAAATAAAATTTGTGTATTCAATTCACATAGTTTGAATTATTTCTAAATTAATTTTTAGTTCAATGAACATTAGTACACAAAGTGTAACTCTAGTTAAATTTCATGTAATTCTATGTTATCTAGCAAGAATCCTCATCTCAACGTGATATATTTTATTATATTTCATAAAAAAATTTAATCGATCTTATTAGATATATGAGAAATGAAATATGAAGAAGATATCCCAATTAATATTAATAGAATTATTATAATTTAATTGAAAACAAAATGAAAAATGTGTAAATAAATAAATGATCTCTAAATAATTAAAAATAATAATGCCAATCCTCTAATAACACTTTATGGTTTTTCACACAGTGGATGTGTGTGATGGGTCATGCCCAAAATTCCTTTTTGTTATGACTGATGATCAATCCATGATTTACAAGACAATAAATTCCATGATCAATGGAATTCATTGAATGAAATAAAATAAGGGATAGATTGCTAGAACCAAGTTGAGAATCATAAAATATTATTTATAATTAATTTAATAAATTAAGGAATTTACATTCAAGAAATATTTATTCATTAATGGATCTGAAAATAGATCTACTTTTTATGTTTTTTTCATTTTAGGAATCAATAATAGTTTCCATCATGCAGTGATACACACATGTTTCATAAATATCTGAACATCACTAAAAGAATCTCTTTGTTTTATCATGGTAGATACTATCATGCATGTTCTTCTCCTTTCATAACCTTGGGAATTGATTCTAAAGTGTAATCCTTAATCTCTCTTTACTCGAGAGTGAGATGTTCATAAAGATCGGTCTCTGCTCTTGGGAGTGTTTTTGGAGAGGGAGCTCTCCAGGATTTATGTGTATTCTCTCTGGATATCACTGTTCAAAGCAGAAAAGATCTAGATCTCTTGGAAAATAATATAATTGTGATTAAATACTATTAGGTTTTGTAAATAATGATTTTCAAAATATTCCTTTAATGTTTCTTTATTCTCTTGCAGAACCCCATGTCTAAAATAATAATAACATTATTATTTCCTTGAAATTTTCCTAATACAAGAATTAAATTAAATATTAATTAATCAAATATTATTTAATATATATTATTTTTAATGGGACCTAAAAACTTAGTATGTCATTCCTCCAAAATATTTATTGGTCCTTTAATAATGATTATTTATATTAAAATAAATTTGACCACATTATTAACTATTAATAATAAAAATATTATATTACAAAAAATGCATGTAAATATTTTTTAAATGTTATGGTTACATTATATTCTCTCAAAAAACATGTGACAAAGTATATGAGATCATTAATAAAATTTTTAAACCACACGTGGGGAAATATTAATTGAACCTGTTAAAAAATAAATAATAATATAATATTTAATTGATATTCTTGATACACTATGTGTGTGACCATCTTGGACTCTTTCTCATTAACATTAGGAAAAGGAGCCTAATGTCGAAGGATATAATCTAGAAACATTCCAAGGAACCCATATAGAAATAATATAATTTCATAATGACGTAATAAATCACAGAGGTTTCAAACCGGTGCCATAAACCTATGTTATCGATGTCTCTTTTTTTAACATTAAAAAAATTGAAATTGCCTATAGAAAATAATAGAAATTGATTTATTTATGATATATCATTTCTATAAAAGGTCATGATATATCAACTTCCTTTATAGAGTAAAGGGTATAAATCATTTATTGTATTATACATTAATTCAATATTACTTATGACGCACCCAACGTATCCTACCCGCCTGTGTCATGAAATATTTCATCAATAAATCAATGTAAATGACTTATAATATTCATTAATAATAATCATAAGTTATAAGGATCAATACACGTGTTCATATATAGTAACATCCAATGACACATATAAATGATGATTTCCTACCGACGGGTCTCGTACTCATAATATCTTGCACTGGATATTTCCATGGGCGTACACCATGAGATGGAATCTCAATGTCCTATGATTATCCACTAATGATAGTCAATGTCATTTATGTATCTCAAATTATATCATCCAGTTATATTGAAAACAATTAAGAATAGTTTCATAGCAGTCCTCAGTTCTTATTATAGTGGGGAACCACTATGACCATTTAGTGAGAAAACTAATCTTAGAACATTATCATATACTATG
Organism: Viscum album; assembly: GCA_963277665.1. Taxonomy (NCBI): domain Eukaryota; kingdom Viridiplantae; phylum Streptophyta; class Magnoliopsida; order Santalales; family Viscaceae; genus Viscum; species Viscum album. The sequence continues at coordinate 297,199,871 of OY728139.1, forward strand.
TTATATTGAAGAACAATCATGATGTGATAAGATATTTATTAATATTCAATTATATGAATACATGTTATCATAATGTGAAGAAAATTTGTTCTTAAGGAACCATCTCCAACACCTATGATGCAAATATTACATGTTTTGTTATGTACGCTTCAAATATCATCATCCCACCTAAAAGTAAGGTTGACCAATTCTTCAATGGCTTAAAACCATGTCTCTCAAAGGATATAGTCATAAGGGACTTTAGTAATTATGGGAAAATCATTCAATGTGCTATCATGGTTGGAATTGGGATAGGGGTTACTCATCAATCTAATTAATTTGATAAGATAATTAGAATAAAATTAGAAGGAAACTATAAAACCCATGTTGAAAAGAATATTATATTTCCTTTATGCTCCACGTGTGGAAGGAAACATGGTGGAAATTATATTAAAGGGATAAGTAACTTTTTTTAGTTTGTAAAATATGTTTATAGAGTGTATTAATGATTATGTGATGGTAATAAGTTTGTTATTGATTCAATGTTTGAGAAATATTAATAGAATGTTCCACACCCACTACAATGTATCAAGTGAAAGGAGTTTGTGAATTATATGAAATAATGATGTAATAAATGTTAAAATGATGATAATGAGCATCCAAAACCACTGAATACAAAAGAAAAAGGGAAATATCATGAAGTCATAGTAACTGAAGTGAATCATGGTAAGTAGGGTGCACATATCCTCTAATCTAGATTTGGGAATTTAATGATTGGGTTTGTATGAATTAGTCCTTGGAAAATATTATAGATGTAATGTCCAGAAAATAGTTACCCAAAGTCAGTGCATTATTACATATCATTGGCCTGATTACAAGAGATCAAGTCCTAAATGATAGATTAGTTTAATAGACTTGGAAGTACTAGATAAATACACATGTTTAACATTACATCATGAAATAAAGAAAAAAAACATTATGCCCCATATGAAAACATTCATATCCCTTAGAATATTCAATTAGGTTGATCATGATATAAATCTTCACATCCTGAGAAAAATAAAACATAGAAAGAGGTGAGCTCAGATGCACAATATAGATAATAATATAGCAGAAAATTTCATAAATAAGTATAAACATTTAACGCAATGTATAAGAATAAAACACAAGCCCTTTAAACATAAACTTCATAATAATATGGAAAATATAAATCAAATAATACCATTTAAATATTCAAATATTTATTCTTATAGTCGAATAATCACATGTAATATTAATAGATTATTTCATAATGAAGGATTGCATAATGTCAGACATCATAACCACATAGTCAAGGCCTCATGCCAAGACTACAAAAAAATATTTCATCAAGGACTTGTGCAAAGAAACTAGCTTGTCTCATGAGACCTAACTATGCATCGAGGAGCTATAGCGGACTCCACCTATCACTTACTATGTCTAATGCATTTCTCATATGAAAAGGTTGAAACATAATATAAACATTCGTATTAAAACTGGCATAGTAAATGTTAATATTTTAACCACAAACCATGAATGGTATTTAAATAGCACATCCATAGTAAAAAATTACCCATTCAATACAATATGTAATATTTTAATATAATAAATAAACCTCAATCAAGATTAATGTCGGATATTGGCATAGAATAAAATAACCTGTAAAACTATTTGAGAGAAATGTCGTCTTTTCATGAAAACATTTAAAAGTCTCTCTATTTATCAAGAAGATATTAAAAATAGATTTTTGAATGAAAGTTTCCCATACCACTTTGAAACCCTTAAAAGGAATCTTAATTTTATAACATTCATGTCTATATAAATCCTTAAAACCATTTTTAAAACATCGACATTAATGATTATGATTTAGAAGAATAAATAATTAAAACATTTAAACTGATATTTTAGTTAGAGTTACTAACCAAATGAGAGATGCTTTAATACAAATAATTGAGGTGATAAAAACTTTCTAATATCATGATAATGAAGGGATTCATGATATATTATGTGAAAGTACTGTATATACACCATATAAAAGTGAATTGGCACATAACAACAATGAAGTCTCAATGGAATATAAATTGAGATGAAATACCTTATAAAGACCATATCCTTAATTTAAGGACAAATAAATGACATAATTTTGTGTGAAAATATAAATACACTCAATATTATTAGATATTTATTGTAAATCTATCAGAGGACATTCACACATATTCTTTTAAAAACAATACTAATGACTTGGATGTTTAACTCAATGAATGGAAATTGAGATAAGATTACTCTTATCAAGTACATAGTGTTGGCATGAGAATTTATAAATGGAGTGATTATGTGTATCAAAATTATATCCACTCAAAGGGGAGTGGAAATTCATACATAAATACAGATGTTTTTATGTCACACATAATCTTGGAGTAAAATAATCAATGAAGTTTGCATAAAACCCGTTGAGTTTAAATTGAAATTAGAAATCCCATTAACGATTTGTTAACATATGAAACATACATACCATGAAAGAAGGATTATGCAATGAAGACATAAATACCCATAAATGAAAGTATATTACACAAATAATACAACCATGGGCAGTATGTACAACACACAAAAGGAAATAGTGGTAAATATAACATGTATCTCATGGGAATAAAAGTTAGATGAAAACACCTTACCACATTGTAATAAATTGAGTCATATGAAAAAAAGTTAATAACCACAAAAATAATCACATAATACCATTAATATAAAGAGAATAATGATAATATATATCAAATGTCTGTACACAAGACACCAGATGCAATAAATAAGTGGTGAACAATGGAAATTTCACGGAATTAAATGTGAGATAAAAAACCCCTTACCTTGCACTGTTCCATAGTTGATGGTACGTCAACCTCCTATATAATTGTAAAATAATTGTTATTAAATTATAAAAGAACCATATACCTAAATATGATATCATATATGTTTTTTTAATATTTCTTTGTAAATAATATTTTTGTAGTATCATTGTTTCGGGAGTTAACTGATTAGTTTTTATTTATATATTTTGTTACGTAAGTATTGTTTTTTATGGACAAGATATATTTATTTATATATATAATGATATACTATTATTAAACCTTATTTTTTAATCACAAAATGATATTTATTCTTGAATAGTTATGATGGGGAATGAATCTCATTGCATTCGTGGAGATGGTAATTTGTACGTACGCACCAACGACAATACCATTCTATTGATGGTGAAATAATATGTAATTGGATTTTATTTCATATATAAAGAATCATTAACATTTTATATTTATTATTTACATCAATTATAATCATTATTATATCCATCCAAAAAATTATGTGTTGAATAACAAATTACACCACGACGTGGAGATGGTAAGTCATACGTATGCATGTATAGTGACTTTGTCATTCATAGGATGGATAGAATAATTAATATTGTTCTACAATATTTATAATAACATCACAGTTTGTATGTGGTACTGTAGTTATTATTTTGGTATGGAGACAACAAAAAAAGAGGAAGTGGAAGACGAAAAGATCAATGAAAGAGGAGATGAAATAATTACCTCTTCTTCAACTACTTCCTTTTTATTTGATCAAAATAGCTCCTTATGTTGGTTATACGATCAATGTACGACCTATATGTTGAAGTTAGGGTATTTGGGATGATATTTGAGCTGGGTTTGGCCGAGCCAAATGGATTTGGAGGTGTGATATAGAGAGAAGGGAAAGTACCCTTTACAAGAGAGGTGAGGTTCACTTTAGGAAAACCTTGAAATTTTATTTTATTATACAATCATATTCGGTTTATAATGGATCCAAAAGAATTTATTTTTATGATAAGGTGGGTATAGGTATAAAACCTCTCAACTAATAGGTTTTAAACTGGTTTAGGTTACCATATTAACCTTCTATTTTAGATTTAACTCTTAGTTAAATAGTTTAACATTTACCATGTCTCCTGGTATTTTAATATAATATGGTTATTAAACTTACTATAAAATGAAAATAGAAACCCAAGTGGTTCATTACTGACATATAAATTATTATATATCTCCTTTTACATATACTTATAAATTTATGAATATTAAATCATTTAACAATATAGTTTTTGTTTTAAAAACACATTTATTTAAATTTTGACATTATTTAGTATTTGGTTTTTGTGAAAGTCATAAAAATATGATTTATTAGAAATAAATAAATTGAATCAACTTTGACATATAATCTAAACCTAGAAAATTTGTGTAATTAATCAAAAATCACTATTTACATTTTATTTATATTTATAATATCAATTATTTTAATCTTTCATTAATATGGTAATTACTGCATCATCATTGTGTTGTAAAAAAAATTAATTATATAAAGTGTAAAAATTAAAAATAAAATACCATGATGTAGGAAATAATTTTATATTTTTAGTGAATATTTATTTTCTAAATTATCTTATGTATAACCCTATAATAAAAATGTATATTAATTCAAATTTAAATTTTACAAATTTAACACTTCATTAAGTAAAATAATAATAAATGCACTAATATAAAGCATGTGGTCCAAAAGGATCATATTTTATTCCTAAGTTTGATTTTGGTCGAAATACACTTATACAATAGAATTATGACATGTGTTAGGGTAATTAAAATATCATTTGTACCTTTAATTATCCTATTTACTTTTAACTGTGGTAAATAAAATTCAAAAGCTATTATTTACCAAAAAATATTTTCATCTTATTGAACAAAATTTTACTTATTGATGTCAAATATGTCCCTCAGATTTTTTAAATTCAATTCACAGAAGTGGTAAGGTTGTGTTTTATACAAATTTATTAATCTGCCTAGAAGATGGGTAAAAGACGTAAAAATTATCAATAAAATCTTATACATCTAATTTTATTATAAAATGACTCCAATGAATTAAATTGAACTAATACATGTATTATGTATATATTTCGACTTAAAATAAAATAAAATAAAATAAAAATTATTTAAATAAAAATTCTATTTTTTAACAATAAAGTTGTGTTTTTCACTATTAATCAAAAAATGAATGCTTTCATAAAAATACAATAAAATTACCCTAAGATAATTTTGAAATTCTGAATCCAAAAATGATGTCTATTTTACCAAATTAATAACATATAAGTTTCATTAATTAATTTAAAATTAAATTCCATTGTCAAAACGATAAAGTGGGTTTTTGAGAAGTAAAAACTATCAAAAGATTGATATATGTTTATGTTTGGTTTAAAAGTTAAATTACATCCAATGACTGACATTGAATTAAATGATAAAAACATAATCTAATTATACTTCAAAACCATTAAAATGTATAATTTAACTCTATAAATTATTTTGAATAAAAAATTTGTTTTCAACTAAAATTTATTATCTTTCACTATTCATCAAAATATGAAAGTTATTATAAAAACACCAAAAATTTATCCAAACTAAATTTTTATGTCCTCATTCTAAATAAGAATTTAAATATATAAAATTGAATATATAAAAGTGTCAAATATTTGATTTAGAATGGGTTCTCCAATAAAAGGCGGAAAATTTTCATTTTTTGAAAAATACTTCTTTTATCTGAAAAATTGAATTGGTCCTTATATTATGTCTAAGAAGCCCAAAATATGAATGCTAAATTTATATCATATATATATATAATTCAAAATGTGGTTATTATTATTCGTAACCCATTTGTAAATGGATAGTTTGATAGGTCGTGGTGCGCTTGGACTCGGTGTTGCGTATATTGCACGCTATTGTATTATTCAAAGAGATGCATAACATGGAACCTTGGGTTGTTACATTCTTCCCACCTTCTATAAATTTCATCCTCACAATTTGAATTTGTTTTTATTAAATAAAAGGTTAAAAAAATATATAAAATACTTTTGTGGAAAACCCACATCTGTAATAGGGTAAAAAAAATTTAGTCTCATAAATAGTGAAAGAGAGATGAAAAGGTAACCACAAAATTACGTTTTTTAATAGAAGAACATTGGTGGACAATAAAATTAGATAAAAAATTTAAATATTTATAGGGATTTATTGAGGTTATAAATCACAAACAAGTGAATGGTAAATTGAGGGCCTCAAAGCCATAAATCAATGTTGAATAATGTATGGTATTAGGATAACACTTTTTTGGGTTTAAGATCCTTTTCATACGTTTTATGAATTAATATCTTACTAGAATAAGAGAGAGAAATAATAATTTATATGTCGAGTCCCATCCTTTATCTGTTTTCTACCAGAAACTCATTTTCACTTCAAACGATGATTATTCAAGATGAATTGGTCACACCTGAAGGGAAAAAAATCAACTTATAGAGAATCAAATAATTCACAAAGATGAACTCTATCTTTCCCGTGTCTTTAGAGATTACCAAAATCCCAAATGGTTAGTACAAGATCAAATGATCCCCCAAAAGGGTAATCCTTTAGAGAAATAAATATTAATCTTAATTTCTAAAATTAGAGCAACAATACCCATAGGTCAACAAATACCATTCAATTAACAATTGTCCTTAAAATCCTTCAATATAATCCAAAATAAGATTGAAACCCAAAACTCAGAAGAAATTCATCACGTAATCTTCCATGTTAAATTGTATCTCCAAATAACATTGACTACTCTTAAAGTCACATACTTAAAATTAATTAAACTAATCCCATATTCTCTGTGATCGGTTAGTCATTTTCATAAATAACCCATATCTCTATAAATCCACAATAAAAACATAGATGAAATCCACCATTACTCCTCAAATGAAATCCCGTAGTATTTTATTTTCCTTAGGCATATAGTGTTCCTAACAAAGAGAACTATTTTCAAAATAACATTTATTACTTAATCACCAATTCATTTTACCACACTATAGATATCGATTTGATAAAGCATATGATCCCAAATCAACATATTATTGATCAACAAAATCATTTAACTAAAAAGAATTAGACACAAAAACCAGGGACTTCACATAGTCCAGTGGTATGCGATAAATCCCAATCACACTTTGGTTGGGGGTTCAATTCCCTTATCTTTTTCCGACGTGACTAGTTGTCACACAGTCTGTGCGTTTTCTTTCTTCATAAACTATATTTTCTAACATTCCCAATGTAACACCCCGAGATTTTATGAAAAATATTCTTTTTAATTTCATTAATGTCTTGTGTTATACGCTACACCAAAAGGAGCTTTCACAGCACACATCTCTGACCTGGCTTGAATTACACGCAATCGCGACCTTCCACGATAGCGTGTGTTGTACGCAACACCATGTTTCGCTAAACAACGATATGCTATTATGATATTATTAAAACTAGCCATTATGAATAGTAATAACCACTTTTTGAAATTTTGTTCTGGATTCGTAATATCGAAATTAGCTTAGGGTGAAATTTTGGTACTTTTCGGATAACTTTCATTTTCTAATGAATAGGGAAAATTACTAAATTTTAATTAAAAACAACTTTTTTAATCGAAATAATTAAGAGTGATAAATTATTAATTTTAGTGGTTTTAAAGTATATTTATAATATATTTTTACAATTTAATACAATGATGGTCATTGGATGTAATTTCACTTTTAAACCAGTTATAAAGAAGTTTCAATCTTTTGATAGTTATTATCTCTTAAAAACACGCTTTTTGTTTTGACAACGAGAATTAATTTTTAAATTAGTTAATTCAACTGATATGTTTTGAATTTGGTAAAATAGACATCATTTTTGAGTTCATAATATCAAATATAGCTTAGGCCTAATTTTTGGTATTTTTCTGAAAACTTTCAATTTTCGATGAATAGTGAAACCACTAAGTGGTAGTTAAAAAAACTGAATTGTTCATAAAACTTAATTTTACCGCTTCTGTGAGTGGAATTTCAAAAATCCGAGAGACACGGTTAATATCAAGGACTAAAATGTGGTTCAATGAGATGAAAATAATTTTTGGTGAATAGTAACTTTTTACTTTTTTTTACCACGGTTAAAAGTAAATAGGGTAATTAAGGGTAAAGATGATATTATTATTACCCTAACACATGTACTAATTCTATTGGATAAGTGTAATTCGACCAAAAACAAACTTAGGAATAACATATGACCATTTAGGCCCACTTGGATTAGATTAGGACATTTATTATTAATTTATTTAAAGAAGGGTTAAAAGAGTTAAAATCAAAGTTTATTTACTAAAACATTTTTAATATGGGGTTATACATAAGATAAATTCGACTATAAATATTAATTAGAAAGATAAAACGATTTCCTACATAATGGTATTTTATTTGTAATTTTTAGACATTAAATAATTTAATTTATGTATGACACAACGATGATGCAGTAATTATCTTATTAAAGAAATATTGACATAATTGATGTTATAAATACCCAAATAAATATAATTTGAGACTTTTTATGAATTCCACTAATTTTCTAGGTTACTATGATATATTAGTGTTGATTTAATCAACTTGGTTAGAACATATAATTCTGTTATGACTTTTACAAAAATAATATATCAAATAGTGTCAAAATTGACACAAAATAGTTTTTAAATCAAATATTATATTATTAATTGTTATTTTATTCCTAAAAATCTAAGGTTAGGCCAAATGACTTATATAAGTATATATATATTAATAATAAACAATTTGGGGTTCGTTTGACATGTTATTGTAAGTGTATTAACCATATAGTGTAAGAAAACAAAAAGACACGGTAAAAGTTAAATTATTTAACTTAGAGTTAAATCTAATTGATAAGGTTAAAATAATAACCTAAACCTGTCTAAATCCTATTGGTTGATAGTATTTCGACCCATCCCCACTTTAGCTTCGAAATAAGACCCTTTGGAACCATTATAAACCGATTTTGACTTTAATATAAAATAATATTTTGAGATATTCCTAAGGTGCCCCTCTCCTCCCTTATAAAAGGGCACCTCCTTCCCCTCCTCCTTACACCAATTTGAGCACTCAAGCTCGGTCAACCCCTGCCAAAATCCCTTATCCACTTCCCTAGAATAATCCTAGGGGTCCTGGTCTTATTCAAAGACCAATCTTAGTTCCCAAAGTGGAGGATTCAAAGAGGCGTTCCAAAGTAGAGGTAATATCCATTACCGATCTTTTCAATTTCTTTCTTCTTCAACTTCTTCTTCTTTAGTTGTTTAATGATAAAGTAATAACATCAGTATTACTTACATACTGATATTTTATTATAAATATGAAACAACTCTAATTAACCTTCTATCCATCCTACGGAAAAAGGAAATTACCGCGCGTGCGTACGTACGGAATACCGTCTCCACGCCGTGGTGTAATCTATTTTCCGCCACCACCGTAATTGGATGGGTATAATGGATTAATGAGTAACTATATATGATTATTATAATGTGATATTGATACTTAAATAGTATACAAACACTTCAACACAATTCCATGACCATGGGAACAATATCATCGCTCGTGCGTACGTACGGACTACCCTCTCCACGACGCGATGAGATTCATTCTCAATGATTAACCATTCATGAATGATTATAAAGTATATATAATAAGTACTAATGAAATATATGACCTAATAATGATACTTGAATTATTTATATGTATGTCATCTACTTAATTCCATTCAATTCAATAAGGAAACGAAAACAGCGTTCTTGCGTACGTACGGACTACCGTCTCCATGAACGGTGTATTTCTTTCCATTTACTAATTTATTATATATGTATATTCTAAATATATATATATAAATCATGTTTTATATTCTGGAATTAAGTAATCATGATCTAAGTAATCATATGAATAATTACAAGTTAAAAACACGAACGACAAATGAGACGATTTTACCCAAAACGCTACTTTAACATGAATTTACAAAAGAACGGGTAATATAAAGTCATAAGTGGACCATATATGATATAATAACAATGAATATGATTCTGGAATAAGTCAATAACATGATTTAAATCATTATACAGGAGGTTCGGACACTTACAAAGCAAGTCGGACCTACGGTAAGGGAAAATATCACAATCTCATTTTTATCGGAGATTGTTTATACTTTGGCATTTACTGGGCTGTATTTTATCATCCAAATACATGTTTCCTCAATAAGTAATATTATTTCCATTCACCTAAAATTGTTTAAATCCTATTTTACCCTTTGGTGAGTTTTTAGTAAAAGATATGAAAGGAATATTTTGTCGTTTTTCGTACAAGGTACTTTTTGAATTTTCCGACAAAAGTACGAGAAGAATGTTTTTTTAACTTATACGGCATGAATGGATTTTTAAAACATTATTTCTAAGAAGCATACTTTACAAGTTTTCAAGTTTATTTTTAATCAACTTCTTTTAATTTAAAGTTTTATGACATGTTAAGAAAGGAAAAATGTTTTTGAAGAAGAAAGGATATTTTCCTCAAGAATGGAGTTCAAGTGTTTTATCAAAATTATTTTCCATCTAAGATAATAAAGGGTTCTGTTTTTATCCCTATTATTACATTGATTTGATTGTGTTGTGATGGAATTATTTTTATGAATTCCTTTATCGTATATGAATTGTTTTATGATGTCATGATGTTTAAGATTCCCATTTTTATTACATGGGTTATGCAATGATGTATGGTTTATGATTTTGTGGAACACATAAGAATGGTATCATTATGAGATGGGTGGGACCTATATCTCCCTCCAATGCATTGGGTAAAGATTTTATATCTCATGAGATAGACATGGCTGGAATGGTAGGTTATACCGGTTTAGTGAAACAGGACTGAAACGAGGGTTACTCGATTCAGAAAGGGACTTTGTCCACTAAGATAGTCTTGGCAATGAGTCTTTACTAACAAGAAATGATTCTCTATGATTATGTGTGAATGCCACAAAGTTTCATGTTTTAAGTTATTATTATTGTGATTACATTTCACTGCCATGATTTATCCCATGTTATGAAATTATGCTCTCTTTTGCAGGTTAAGATTTCCAAAATGTTATGTTCTTTTGAATATGATGTGATTGATATTTCTGTTGTTTACCCTTACTGAGCATTTGAGCTCACCCTTTTATGTTTTCTTTTCCCCAGGATATAAAGAAAGGTTTTAGGTAAAAAAAAGGAAGATCTTTATGGGAGATTTTGAAGATCTTTCACCACGATTAGAAGATTATATTCCAAGTTTCCAAAGACACTAAACTATTACGGTCCTTGTGTGTGTGTTTTTGTTATGTACTAAGTATTCCGCAAATGTAATGTAATGTCCATGTACGTTATGCTTTGGGTCTTTACAGTTGGTATCAGAAGAAAGGTTTAGTCAACCTTTGGAAACTAGGATGCGAGAACTTTACTGAGATCCCTAGAGATATTTATAAGGTTTGTCTAGGGATGTCCCTAAGGATAAGTATACGTATAAGATACAGTCCTATAACTACGGTAACGATCTTAGAATTCAACCTAAGAAGTTAGATATTGAGGATACTCCCCCTTTATTATGATTTTTGCCTCTCACACTATTCTTTTTGGGTTTTAGAAAATGGCTGGAAACAGGATGATTCACGATAATGGAGGATATGATGGACAATGGAATGATATTCTTCATGAGAAACCAAATGAAATGGGATTTGGAGGTCCAAACATCATTATTATACCGAATCATTAATCTCATAATATGATCAATAAAGTAAAATTTGGTAAGTTTCCTGACTCGGATAATAAGAGAAAGATGGAGTTTCATGATGATCATAGAGGAAAGAAAGTTCAATTTCCCCTATGTAAATCATGTGGGAAGAGGCATCAAGGAGAATGTTTCAAAGGAACTGGAAGATGCTTTGGGTGTGGAAAAGAAGGACACAAAGCCAGTAAGTGCAAAGGAAAAGGTTCAGTTAACACCAGGGATGAGGATAATGGTATTGCTACAACATCAACAATGGTTAAATGTTTTAAATGTTGAATGTACGGGCATTATGCAAACCAATGCCATAAGGGAAAGTCTCATGAAGAAAATCAGTATGGTCTTATGGGTAGTATTTATGTGGATGATGATGATGAGACTACAAATGATATGTGAGATGAAATAATTGTTGAAGCTCGGTCAATGGTTTAAGAATGTAGTGGAATGATTACATGTTTATCATGTGTAATGTTGTATAAGTAATCTCATGGTACTATGGAATAAAGAGACATCTAAGGATTGTTACATTGTTGACTTTCCTTGAGCTTTGAAAGTGTGTGATTAATGCTACCAGTATCCGTGAAAGGTTATTTAGATATTTTTGGAATGAATATGATATGTGCATAATGAAGGGATAAGGAGAAAATTAAATGTTTGATAGTATTCATGAGCTCATGACTGATATAAGGAGAAGGTTATATCATGGTTTGAGTATATAGAATTTTTGGATTTTGGTATGTGGACGGTGTTAACTTTTAACTGCATTCAAGTTTTCACTAAGGTTTAATGGGTATTCAAGAAAATACTTGATTAAGGCCTTTTAATGTTTGGAATGTGACCAATAAGACATATCTTATGATATATGGGGATCAACGATGGTATTAAATCTCTGGTAATCGTTTTCACTATATTATGAGAGTGGACTGCAGTATTATGGATAAGCCTAAAGATTAGAATGGATTATGTTAGACATAAGTTAGTATTGTTTAAGGATAGAAGATTTTCGATATTATTGATGAGATGTTATAGTAATGTAGTTTTAGAAAAAGGACAACCTGCAGGACGGGCGACAACCCATCGCGTCGGACACGGATGTGGGAATCGAACCCACAACCGAAGTGCGACTGGCCTTTATTGCCTACCACTGGCCTACAGGAAGTCCCTATTTAGTAGAAACTAGTTTTATTATATTAATCAGTATGATATATGAAGTATAAGTTCATTTTAGGAACCATATATCATTAATCTCACTATAGATGGACTTATGTATTTTTTGATAACTTTTCTAACCTTTTGAGACAGATGGAATGACTCATCATTCAATCACATGATCTGCTAACACATCACAAATGACATATTCAACTTCATTTCTTTAAGAGATGAAGTAGGAATTGGCCAAAAACGACAAATAGTGAGACTATACCAAAATCACGAAAGTATTTCTTCTAATTCCAATTTCATCAACTTTAGGGAAATGATCTTGAAAACCAAAAATGTTGTCCTAGTGCTCTTATATCTGATTAATCAGATGGTACCTTAGATCGTCACAAATTTATGGATTTGTGATTGCTAGCTTTTCCATAGCCATGTTCTCTACCACTCTCCATCAGAACATGATGGTTAGATTTCTCTTCCATATCCATATTTTCACCTATGTGGAAACCCAGTGATTAGTTTATTTGGGTAATCGTTACGTTTCATACTTTTGTTTTTAAAGATTGGTTTTGGTATTCCTTTTTACGATGTGGGTTTCGATTAAAGAATCTTTCGAATAGTAAACCATTTATAACCCCGACGAATTTCGAGGGGGAAATTCATTTTAAGGGGGTAGAATGTAACACCCTGAGATTTTATGAAAAATATTCTTTTTAATTTCATTAATGTCTTGTGTTATACGCTACACCAAAAGGAGATTTCACAACACACATCTCTGACCTGGCTTGAATTACACGCAATCGCGACCTTCCACGATAGCGTGTGTTGTACGCAACACCATGTTTCGCTAAACAACGATATGCTATTAAGATATTATTAAAACTAGCCGTTATGAATAGTAATAACCACTTTTTGAAATTTTGTTCTGGATTCGTAATATCAAAATTAGCTTAGGGTGAAATTTTGGTACTTTTCGGATAACTTTCATATTCTAATGAATAGTGAAAATTACTAAATTTTAATTAAAAACAAATTTTTTAATCGAAATAATTAACAGTGATAAATTATTAATTTTAGTGGTTTTAAAGTATATTTATAATATATTTTTACAATTTAATACAATTATGGTCATTGGATGTAATTTCACATTTAAACCAGTTATAAAGAAGTTTCAATCTTTTGATAGTTATTATCTCTTAAAAACACACTATTTGTTTTGACGACGAGAATTAATTTTTAAATTAGTTAATGCAACTGATATGTTTTGAATTTTGTAAAATAGACATCATTTTTGAGTTCATAATATCAAATATAGCTTAGGCCTAATTTTTGGTATTTTTCTGAAAACATTCAATTTTCGATGAATAGTGAAACCACTAAGTGGTAGTTAAAAAAAACTGAATTGTTCATAAAACATAATTTTACCGCTTCTGTGAGTGGAATTTCAAAAATCCGAGAGACACGGTTAATATCAAGGACTAAAATGTGGTTCAATGAGATGAAAATAATTTTTGGTGAATAGTAACTTTTTACTTTTTTTTACCACGGTTAAAAGTAAATAGGGTAATTAAGGGTAAAGATGATATTATTATTACCCTAACACATGTACTAATTCTATTGGATAAGTGTAATTAGACCAAAAACAAACTTAGTAATAACAAATGACCATTTAGGCCCACTTGGATTAGATTAGGACATTTATTATTAATTTATTTAAAGAAGGGTTAAAAGAGTTAAAATCAAAGTTTATTTACTAAAACATTTTTAATATGGGGTTATACATAAGATAAATTCGACTATAAATATTCATTAGAAAGATAAAAATATTTCCTACATAATGGTATTTTATTTGTAATTTTTAGACATTAAATAATTTAATTTATGTATGACACAACGATGATGCAGTAATTATCTTATTAAAGAAATATTGACATAATTGATGTTATAAATACCCAAATAAATATAATTTGAGACTTTTTATGAATTCCACTAATTTTCTAGGTTACTATGATATATTATTGTTGATTTAATCAACTTGGTTAGAACATATAATTCTGTTATGACTTTCACAAAAATCATATATCAAATAGTGTCAAAATTGACACAAAATAGTTTTTAAATCAAATATTATATTATTAATTGTTATTTTATTCCTAAAAATCTAAGGTTCGGCCAAATGACTTAGATAAGGATATATATATTAATAATAAACAATTTGGGGTTCGTTTGGCATGTTATAGTAAGTTTATTAACCATATAGTGTAAGAAAACAAAAAGACATGGTAAAAGTTAAATTATTTAACTTAGAGTTAAATCTAATTGATAAGGTTAAAATAATAACCTAAACTTGTCTAAATCCTATTGGCTGATAGGATTTCGACCCATCCCCACTTTATCTTCAAAATAAGACCCTTTGGAACCATTATAAACCGATTTTGACTTTAATATAAAATAATATTTTGAGATATTCCTAAGGTGCCCCTCTCCTCCCTTATAAAAGGGCACCTCCTTCCCCTCCTCCTTACACCAATTTGAGCACTCAATCTCGGAACACCCCTGCCAAAATCCATTCTCCACTTCCCTAGAATAATCCTAGAGGTCCTGGTATTTTTCAAAGACCAATCTTAGTTCCCTAAGTGGAGGATTCAAAGAGGCCTTCCAAAGAAGAGGTAATATCCATTACCGATCTTTTCAATTTCTTTCTTCTTCAACTTCTTCTTCTTTAGTTGTTTCATGATAAAGTAATAAAATCAGTATTACTTACATACTGATATGTTATTATAAATATGAAACAACTCTAATTAACCTTCTATCCATCCTACGGAAAAAGGAAATCACCGCGCGTGCGTAAGTACGGAATACCGTCTCCACGCCGTGGTGTAATCTATTTTCCGCCACCACCTTAATTGGATGGGTATAATGGATTAATGAGTAACTATATATGATTATTATAAAGTGATATTGATACTTAAATATTATACATACACTTCAACACAATTCCACGACCATGGGAACGATATCATCGCTCGTGCGTACGTACGGACTACCGTCTCCACGACGCGATGAGATTCATTCTCAATGATTAACCATTCATGAATGATTATAAAGTATATATAATAAGTACTAATTAAATATATGACCTAATAATGATACTGGAATTATTTATATGTATGTCATCTACTTAATTCCATTCAATTCAATAAGGAAACGAAAACAGCGTTCATGCGTAAGTACGGACTACCGTCTCCATGAACGATGTATTTCTTTCCATTTACTGATTTATTATATATGTATATTCTGAATATATATATATAAATCATGTTTTATATTCTGGAATTAAGTAATCATGATCTAAGTAATCATATGAATAATTACAAGTTAAAAACACGAACGACAAATGAGACGATTTTACCCAAAATGCTACTTTAACATGAATTTACAAAAGAACAGGTAATATAAAGTCATAAGTGGACCATATATGATATAATAACAATGAATATGATTCTGGAATAAGTCAATAACATGATTTAAATCATTATACAGGAGGTTCAGACACTTAAAAAGCAAGTCGGACCTACGGTAAGGGAACATATCACAATCTCATTTTTATCCGAGATTGTTTATAATTTGGCATTTACTGGGCTGTATTTTATCATCCAAATACATGTTTCCTCCATAAGTAATATTATTTCCATTCACCTAAAAATTTTTAAATCCTATTTTACCCTTTGTTGAGTTTTTAGTAAAAGATATGAAAGGAATCTTTTGTCGTTTTTCGTACAAGGTACTTTTTGACTTTTCCGACAAAAGTACGAGAAGAATGTTTTTTTTAACTTATACGACATGAATGGATTTTTAAAAACATTATTTCTAAGAATCATAATTTACAAGTTTTCAAGTTTATTTTAAATCAACTTCTTTTAATTTAATGTTGTATGACATATTAAGAAAGGAAAAATGTTTTTGAAGAAGAAACGATATTTTCTTCAAGAATGGAGTTCAAGTGTTTTATCAAAATTATTTTCCATCTAAGATAATAAAGGGTTCTGTTTTTATCCCTATTATTACATTGATTTGATTGTGTTGTGATGGAATTATTTTTATGAATTCCATTATCGTATATGAATTGTTTTATGATGTCATGATGTTTAAGATTCTCATTTTTATTACATGGGTTATGCAATGATGTATGGTTTATGATTTTGTGGCACACATAAGAATGGTATCATTATGAGATGGGTGGGACCTATATCTCCCTCCAATTCATTGGGTAAAGATTTTATATCTCATGAGATAGACATGGCTGGAATGGTAGGTTATACCAGTTCAGTGAAACAGGACTGAAACGAGGGTTACTCGATTCAGAAAGGGACTTTGTCCACTAAGATAGTCTTGGCAATGAGTCTTGACTAACAAGAAATGATTCTCTATGATTATCTGTGAATGCCACAAAGTTTCATGTTTTAAGTTATGATTATTGTGATTACATTTCACTTCCATGATTTATCCCATGTTATGAAATTATGCTCTCTTTTGCAGGTTAAGATTTCCAAAATGTTGTGTTCTTTTGAATATGATGTGATTGATATTTCTGTTGTTTACCCTTACTGAGCATTTGAGCTCACCCTTTTATGTTTTCTTTTCCCCAGGATATAAAGAAAGGTTTTAGGTAAAAAAAAGAAAGATCTTTATGGGAGATTTTGAAGATCTTTCACCACGATTAGAAGATTATATTCCGAGTTTCCAAATACACTAAACTATTACGGTCCTTGTGTGTGTGTTTTTTCTATGTACTAAGTATTCCGCAAATGTAATGTAATTTCCATGTACGTTAAGCTTTGGGTCTTTACACCCAAAATGAGATAAATTCCTCAAAATAACCATAACATTATTTAACCACAAATTTTATCTCATACCTCATATATTCATCCAAAAAATTAATAACTTGTAATTTCCTCAAATTCAAGGATCATATAAACTGAAATGTTTATTTATAACTATATCCCCAAAACAAAATATAATTCTTCCTCGAATATAATTTTCACATAAAAAACTACACGGTTACACATACAATTGAAAATTATTCCAAAGTAATCCCATCAATAAAGAGAACTAATACTTTTAAACATTTCATCATCCATTTGTTTCCACATAGGTTCTTCCATGACCAAGAGGTTATCCTATAGAAAAGGGAATTCACTCGGGTAATGCCCAGGTCCCCTAAATTTACGGAAAATAACTATAAATGGAATATTGGGATAATTTTTATTTTCTTCCATAGTAATCTTAATTTTTCCTCAGCAATTCTTTACATTATGTCCATCTTTCCCACATATAAATCATTTATTTGTTCCATTGAGAAACTTTCCTGGGTGTCTCATTCCACATTTACTACATGATGGAGATTGAGATTTCTTTTCACCATGGTCTCCATTACTAGAACTCTTATCATTCCTGACCATTCTCTTCCCAGTTGAGTCCGGAAATTAGTTAATATATAAGTTTTTGATCATATTTTTGGAAAACATATTTTTCATGAATATGATATATTTTACCCCTATCAATATTCCATTTCGTTTCACATTTCCACCACCATTACTACCTTTTACATCATGTTCATTATTATTATTACTTCCATGGAATCCATCCATTGACTAGAACCAGAAAGCATTGTGTAAGTAACAATAGTTAGAAAATCATTTAGAGAATATCATGTCACCTTATTTTAAATCTAAAACACATTATGATTAACAAAGGTTTTTTATTCTCTTATTATATTAATATCCTTTAAATCAGTTTGTAATGAAAATGTGAATTTTCCTAATAATATCACATGGGAGTGTCGTAACCATGTGTGCATCAAGGCTCATTGTCGTTCACTAGTTCCCATTTGAGTCTATCTCAAAGAGGTGTTTTCAGGTTTTACCTCTAGGTACATCTGTTCTAGAGCCACCTATACCTTCTCTTATCCATACAGGGATTTATTACTTGTAAAACCCGCATAATATTTACCATACCAAATTTTTTTACTATTCCTGTATACTAATCCCCAAAGTCTATCTTTGGGTAATGGTTTGTAATTAGAGTTTTTTTTTCTAAATCTAGTTTCCAAGGTTTGTACTAAACTTCCTCTGATACAAACTGTAATGCCCCGACCCTAGTTAACCTGAGTTATTTCATTATTATATATCATTGGAATGACCACAAGAGATAAATTCTCAAAAGACCGATTTGTTTTGTAGCTTAGGAATTACTAGATACATACATAAGTTATACATTACATCATGTAATATAGTAAAACCACATTATTTCACATTTGAACACAATCACATCCCGTATCCTATTACTAAAAGTTAATCATGATACACATCTTCACATCTTGGAAAAATTAAAACATAGGAAGGGTTGAGCTCGGATGCTCAGTAAGGATAAAAATATAGTGGAACCTTTCATAAATAAGCATAAAAATTTAAGGCAATGTATGAGACTAAAACTCAAGCCTTTTAAACTTAAACTTCATCATAATATGGAAAATATAAATCAAATAATTCCATTTAATTATTCACATGGATATTCTACTAATAGAATAATCACAGGTAATATCTATAGCTAATTATATAATGATGGATTGCATAATGTCGGACATCATAACCACATTCTCAAGGCCCCGTGCCAAGACTATAAAATATGATTTTCTCAAGGCCTTGTGACAAGACACTAGTTTGTCTCATGAGCCCTACTAATGCATCGAGGAGTTATATAAGGATCCATCCATCACATACTAAGTCCAATAAATTCCTCATAGGAAATGGTTGACACATAACACAAACATTCGTATTAAAACTATCATACGAAATGTTAATATTTTAACCACAAACCATGAATTGTATAAAAATAGCCTATGAACAGTAAAACATAACTCATTCAATAAAATATGGAAGATTATAATATAATAAATCAACATAAATTTAGAATAATGAAGTACATTTACATAGATGAAAATAACCAGTAAGACTATTTGAGATAAATATTCCCTTTCTCGTGAAAACATTTAAAAGTATCATTATTTATCAAGAAGCTATTAAAAATAGATTTTTAAATAAATGTGTCTTATACCACTTTGAATCTTTTAAATGGAATTTTAATTTTAAAACATTCATGTCTATATAAAACATTAATACCATTTTTAAAACATGGATGTTAATGTGAATGATTTAGAAGAATAAATATTTAAAATAATTAAAATGATATTTTAGTTACAGTTCCTAACCAAATGAGAGATGCTTGAATACAAAAAGTTGAGGTAACAATGAATTTATAATATCATGAGAATAAAGGGGTTCATGATATATTATGTCAAAGTAAAGTATATACACCATATAAAAGTGAATTGGAACATTACAACAATGAAGTCTCAATGTAATGTAAATTGAGATGAAATCCCTTATAAAGACTGTATCCTTATGTTAAGGATAAATAAACGACATAATTATGTGTGAAAAATATAAATACAATAAATATGATAGGATATTCCATGTAAATCAATCATAGTACATTCACACATATTCTTGTAAAAATAACCCCAATGACTTGGATGTTTAACTCAATGAATGGAAATTGAGTTAAGATTACTATTTTCAAATTAATATTGATGACATTAGAATTTATCAATCCAGTGATTATGTGTATCAAAAGTATATCCACACAAACGAGAGTGGAAATTACTATATAAATAAATAAATAGTGATTTCACACATAATCTTGGAGTAAAAAAATCAATGAAGTTCACGTGAATCCCAATGAGTGGAAATTGAAATTAGAAATTCCTTTACTGATTTCGTAAATTATGAAACATACATCCCATGATAAAAAGATCATAAAATGAAGATGTATATAGCCATAAATTAAACTATATTACATGCAGAATACAACCATCAGCAGTACATACACCACACAAAAATAAATAGTGGTAAATATAGTATGAATCTCACGGGAATAAAAGTGAGATGAAAACCCCTTACCACGTTGTAATCAGTCTAGTCGTATTAGCAAAAGTTAATAACCACCAAATTAATCACTTAATGAAATTAATATAAATATAATCATGATAATATATATCAAATGGTAGTATGCAATACACCAAATTCAATAAATAAATGGCGAACAATAGAAATCTCACGGAACTAAAAGTGACATTAGAAACCCCTTACATTGTACATTTATTTAGTGGAGGGTATTTTACACACTTTTATAATGGTTAAATAATATTTATTAAATTATAAAATAACCATATACATAAATATGATATCATATATGATCTTTTAATATTTCTTTGTTAATAATATTTCATTAGTATCATTGTTTTGGGTGCTAACTGATTCGTTTTTCAGTATATTTTTTGTTACGTAAGTCATGTATTTTATGGATTGGATATATTTGATTCATATACAAAACTATATAATGTTATTGAAACATATTTTTAATCAGGAAATGATATTTATTCTTGAATGGTAATTACGGTGAATGAATCTCATCACGTTCGTGGAGACGGTAATCCGTACGTACGCACGAGTGACAATTCCATTCTATTGATGGTGAAATCGTATGTAATTAGATGGTATTTCATATATAAGAAATAAGTAACATGTTATATTTATTATTTACTTCAATTATACTCACTATTATATCAATTAAAATTATTTATCTTTGAAAAACAAACTACACCACGATGTGGAGATGGCAAGCCGAACGTACGCACGTATGGTGACTTTGTCATTCATAGGATGGATAGAATAATTAATATTGTTGTACCATATATATAATAACATCACAGTATTTATAAGTTACTGGACTTATTATTTTGGTATGGAAACAAGAAAGAAAGAGGAAGTGTAAGATGAAAAGAACATTGAAACATGTGATGAAATAATTACCTCTTCTTCGGGTGCTTCCTTTTGATTTGATCAAAAAGGGCTCATTAGGTTGGCCTTATGATCAAATTAAGGCCTCTAAGATGTAGTGAGGGTAGTTGGGAGGATATTTGAGAAAGGTTGGCTGAGCCAAACGGTTTGGAGTTGTGATTTCGAGAGAGGGGGAAGTATCCTTTTATAAGATAGGTGAGGGTCACTTTTGGAAGACCTTGAAGTATTATTTTATTATACAATAATATTCAGTTTATAATGGCTCCAAAAGAATTTATTTTTCAGGATAAGGTGGGTTTGGTTAAAAAACCTCTCAACCAATAGGTTTTATAGAGGTTTAGGTCACCATATTAACTTTATAGTATAGATTAAAAACTTGGTTAAATAGTTTAACATTTATTATGTCTCCTTGTATTTTTATATTATATGGTTAATAAACATACTATTAAATTCAAAGATAACCACAAGTGGTTAATTAATGACTTATATATTATTATATAAGTCTAATGGAAAAACCTTTTATTTTTAGGACTATTATATCATTTAATAATATTGTATTTGGTTTAAAAAATCATTTATGTCAATTTTGACATTATTTTGTATTTGGTTTTTCGAAAAGTCCTAGCAAACTGATTTATTCTAAAAAATAAATTTTATCAACCATAACATGTAATGTTAACCTAGAAAATTTGTGTAATTCATCAAAAGTCTCAATGAACAATTATTTTAATATTTATAATATCAATTACTTTAATCATTCATTAATAAGGAAATTATTGCACCATCATTGTTTCAGAAATAAATTTAATTATTTAAAGTTTAAAAACTATAAATAAAATACCATGATGTAGAAATATTTTTTATCTTTATAATGTATATTTATAGTCTAAATTATTTTATGTATAATTCCATATTAAAAATGTTTTTGTTATTAAAATTTGAATTTAGCACTTTTAACTCTTCTTTAAATAAAATAATAATATATGTCCTAATCTAAACCATATGGACCTAAAGGATCATATTTTATTCATAAGGATAGTTTTGGTCAAAATAAAATTATCCCATAGAATTATGACATGTGTTAGAGTAATTATAATATCATGTTTACCTTTAATTACCTATATAGTTTTAACTATGGTAAATAAAATTAAAAGTTACTATTCACCAAAAATAATTTTCATCTTATTGAAAAAAAATTTACATACTGATGTCAATCGTGTCTCTTGGGTTTTTAAAATTCAATTCACATAAGTGGTAAAATTACGTTTTATGAAAATTTTCTAACATTCATAGAAGGTAGGTAAAAGACGTTAAAATATTCTATAATATTTTATACATTTATTTTTATTATAAAATGACCTCAGTGAATTACATTGAACTTATATATGTATTATGTATCTATTTTGAGTTAATTTTTTTTTAAATAAAATAAATAATTATTTTAATCAAAATTCGGTTTTTATATAATAACGTAGTTATTTTCACTATTCATCAATAATTGAATGTTTTAAGAAAAATAACCAAAATTCACCCTAAAATAATTTTGGTATTCTAAATCCAAAAATTATTAATATTTTACCATCTTTAAAAAATAGATTTTGCATTAATTAATTTATAATTATTTCCCATTGTTAATACCAGAAAGCAGGTTTTTGAGAAGTAAAAACTGTCAAAACATTGATATGTGCTTATGTCAGGTTTAAAAGTAAAATTACTTCAAATGACAAACATTGGATTAATTGATAAAAATATAATCTAATTATACTTAAAAACCATTCAAATGTATAATTTAATACTATAAATTATTCTGATTAAAAAAGTTGTTTTCATTTAAAATTTAGTATATTTCACTATTCATCAAAATATGAAAGTTATCAGAAAAACACCCAAAATTTATCCAAACTAAAATATTATGTCATTATTATAAAATAGTATTTAATTTAATCAAATTGAATATATAAAAGTGTCAAATATTGGATTTATAATTTTTCTCCATTAAAAGTTAGAAAAATTGCATTTTTTTAAAAATAATTCTTTTATCTGAAAAATTTAATTTGTCATCATATTATGTCTAAGAAAAAAAAGATGATTGTTAATATTTCATTTGATATATATATTATTAAAAATGTGGTTATTAATATTCATAACCTCTTTCTAAATGGCTAGTTTGATAGGTCGTGGTGCGCTTGGACTCGGTGTTGTGTATATCGCACGCTATTGTATTATTTAAAGAGAAACATACTATGGTATTTTGGGGTATTACAATAGATCAACCTATATTAAAATTAGATATTATTTTAGGCATTGATTATGTCTATCTATATAGATTATATAGAAATGAAATCACTTTTGATGATCTAATGGTGCAAGGATGAACCAATGTTTCAAATGGAAATGATTTTTTATATGACAATAGATTAATTAAGTTATAAAGAGTCCATTAATTTTTGTAAGAATATATTTATCCACTTAATAATTACATATGATTTATATCTACAATCAATTATTTATGATATTTCGATTTATCATATATTTAGATCCTTAGATGCCACTTTTTAGGTTATATGTGATAGGATTTTATCATGATTAATGAATTTTTAAGAGGAATGTATGCCAATTGAACCCTTTGGGTTTTAATATGTTTTATTGAACAAGTTATTTAATGAGTTATGTAATTACATTTTTTAAACATATGAATAAAGGTATTGGTGAACATTAGGGTTTACTTTATCCTTGTTGACGATATAATTATGGGTTTTTATAAATTTAAAATGTTTTCAGAATTATATTAATATATTTCTGGAAAAGAAAAAACCAAATGATGTGGGACAAAATGTTGCATATGTAATGTCCATGGGGATTGAACGCATGATTGAAGGGAGGCAGAGGTATATTACCTTCCATAAGATAATTAGACAGATTATTTTTTTGGGAAAAAATGAATATATATTTCTAAATATTTATCTTGATGATTGTTATGTAATAGAGTTAAGACTATGGGGAAAAATAATGGGATATTAAAACCATTAGACATACCATAATGGAAACAAGAAAATGTCACTATGGATTTTATCACTGGAATCCCCAAAAAATCTAAACGAAATAATTCTATTTGGTTTTCTTTGACTGCCTTATTAATTAAACACACGTCATCACCATCATAAAATATTTCTCTATAGATAAGACTTATGGGATTCACATTAAAGAACTGATAATGTGTCATGGTGTAACACATTCCATTGTATCTGATCAAGATTTGAAATTTTCCTATAAGTTCTGGAGAATTTCCAAATAGTCTTTGTATATAGATTTATGTTTCAGAACTTCGTATCATGCTCATATTGGTGGTCATTCTGAGAGAAAATTTAAATCTTATAGGATATAATGGGATATTGTCCTTTGTATTTAGTAGGTGGTTGGGATCAGCACTTTCCGGTAGTTGAGTTCTTAAAAATCAATATCTTTCACTTAAGAATTTAGATGTCTCTATAATAATTCCTCTATGGAATGAAGTGTAAAAATAATTTTCTTAGATGAATTTGGAGAAAAACGTTATTAAAACCTAATATTTCTGTGGAAATTGGAAAAATTGTTAGAGCCATTCGATAATTCATAATGGTTGAAAAAACTCAGTAGAAAAGTTATGCTGAAAATTGTCAGTTTTATCTGGAATATGAAGTTTGTGGAATGGTGTTTCTAATAATTTACCCATGAAAAAAGGTAATGATATTCTTAATAAAGGTCAAACTAATCCCTATGTATATTATTCACTTTAAAATTATTGATCATATTGGGATTGTAGCATATCGATTAGTGCTTCCACAAAATCCCTCTTAAGTCCATGATGTGCTCCATGTATCTCTTGGAAGAAAGAATATATCTAATCTTTGACATGTATTAAACTCAAATTACATACCATTAGAACATTATATTTTCTACAAATAAAATATTTTGGGTATTATGGATCATAGAGAGAAAGTGATAATAAATATTACCACTCACCTTGTCAAAGATTTTTGGTGAAATCTCTAAATTGTTATAGAAATATGGGAAATTGATTATAGAATGAGGCATAAGAATCCTCATTTGATTGTATTATAGTGATTAATTTCATGGGGAAAATTAATTCAAGATGTTATAATGTTTCACCCTTAGTTATTATGAAATATTTTCTGAATATTTTAATTTCCTTTATATCTTTCGTTACAAGAAACACCGAGTTGTAACAAACTGTATTATACTATTAATATTATATTTTAATCATGACCATTACTAGATAGTTATCATGTAATGAGGAATATATAGGAATAAAAAAATTTAAAAATTATGTATATTGTTTTTAAATAAATAAAAAATATTGAAAAAAATTACTTAGTTTTATCTAAAATATTTATATGTGTCTAATATACATTATTCTCAGAAAAATGTTTTTCTATTGCCATATTTGAAAAAAAATTAATTTTTTAACTTTTAGAAAATATATTGGAAAAAATAAACTTCATTTCTGAATTTTACATGTTGAAATTATATTTTATTGAATAGTTTATAATATTTTGCAAAGATTACATTTTTGATAAATAATTAAAAAATGTTGATTTTTATTAAAAATTATATTTTCATTTAAACAATTAACAGGGTAGATTTTATTTTACTATTATTTTAAAATTAACATTTGTTAAAATATATATTTATTAATCTATCTTATGTCATTAAAATCAATTTCATGTTGAATTATTATATTAAAACATTCTATAATTATTGAAATTTTATCTTTAGAACCCCGCTTTTTGTTGCATATATTATATTATCTATAGTTTAATTTCAATAAATTATATGATTATAATTTATAAAAAAAAGATTCAATATTTGGAAAAATAATATTTAATATTATAAAATATTGTCAAATTATGTTTCAGATAAAATGAATAAAAAACATTAATGAATAATCATCACAGTTAAGGTTAAACAAGTTTATTAGGGGTAAACTAAAATATAACATTCAAAATGTGTTATAAATGTGTCCAAATCCAATATTTTTTCCATATTATGTCTTTATCTACTATAATATTAGAAATATTTTCATTTTTGGTCCTTATGTCATGTTTAAAATAAGGGTATACTTTTTTCTTTTCAACAATTGCATTTGTGTGCTTTCCCCCCACCCCCTCTCCTCTCCTCTTCACACATCCAAAACCCATTAGTTTATCCTATACCTACCCCAATTAATTAATTACTTTTTTCAAAAATTCCTTTATTCTTTATTTTATTAGGAAACCCTTCTAATAATTATTGACATGTAAGCCTAAATGGATTCTCTAAAGAATACGTATAGTCCTTAACTATGCGTATTAGTTTTATTTATTCCACTAACCAAATAAAATATAAATTTACGATGATGACAAAATAAAATCAATATCTCTAATATATTGAGATATTATTATGTTGATTTCATGAAATATTTTTATCTCCTTTTCAATTATTTAGTAAATGAAACCATATATCGTGTGTACGGAAGACTATCACCCCATGAATTGATGTAGTTCATTTTCCATCACCACCTATCAGGGATGGATATAATGAGATATTTAAAATATGTATATGATATTTATGAAATAATTATAGTTTTGGTATTACAGTTTCAGATATACTTTTTTTATTCCAGTCCTGGTAAATATGATAACGTCACTTGTGTGTACGGTATACTACCACCTCGTAAAGTGATGTGAATCTTTTTTTAGTTAAGATTTACATATAAGGTCATAAGGTTAAATTAAATGAAATTATGTAATATATATGACAAAGAAGTGATTATTGATGGGTAATGAGTTGTCTACCTTACTTATTTTTCTTCAGTGGAGGAAATGGAAACAACATCCATGCGTACGTACAGCCTAGCATCTCCGTGGATGATGTAATTCATTTTCTATCTATAACATCAATGGATTACTCTAAATATAGATATAGTTAATATATATGATATTTATATAATTGTTAAAAATTTTGGTATGATCAATCCATGATCAATGTAAAAGTACCAAAAAACAACAAATCAAAACACACATGAAAAACAAAGGACACCTTATAAGAATCATGATTTCAAAATAGAATTCTTAATAAATGGGTAATAAAGTGTTTTAGGTAAATCATATATGATATGATAAATATGATTAGGGTTATTTAATATACATATTTTTAACCAATATTTTTTATAGGTGAATCGAACATATATAAAGGAAGTCGAGACTTAATGTTAGGGATGTCTAGTCTCTCTTTCATTTCTGGGAGACATATGCCATATTCACAACTAATTTATTTTATGTAGTTTATAAAATTAATTTTTTACATGTTTTATCATTAATAAAATTCTTTTTATGACCCTTAAAGTTTCATTTGATGATGATTATTTAAGGTTGATTATGATTCAATAGTTCATGAAATGGTAAGGGTTTAATGATACAATCTCATTTTTTATGTGGACTATTTATGATTATGATTTTCATGAAGAAATAATATAATATATAACTCAATAAACTCATTAATTTTCTTCTCCTCATATTATATAATTTAAAAACATGTTTTCTTTTATTTTTCCACAATCTATTTACTTAGATTCAAAAATTAAGGTTTTTAAGAAAAAAACATCTTTATTTCTCTCTTCGACCTAGAATTCCTTTTCTTCAAAGTCCATGTTCTTAAAAACTAATGAATATTTTTACTATTATAAATAAAATTTAAAATATTATTTTATCCATTTTTTATGTTTTATAAAATTGATTTAAATGAATCATCCTTTTTTAAAATATGATACTTGTTTCTTTTAACAAAAATACTATATTGATATTTGTTTTAACTTCTAAGACATGACTAGTAATTTTAATCATCATGAACAATCAGTATTTTTAAGCTTTCTTTTAATGTGTCCCTGTATATTTTCATGTTAGATGTTCTATTTATAACATTGAATAAATTTTGGAATTTAAATAATTATTTTCAAAATGGACGTGCTATTTTCCTCAAAAAATGTTCCACGTGATATTTCCAAACCGTTTTCCATCAAAGATTATATATTTTGATGATAATTTTGTTCTAATGGGGATACTATATAATGATTCGATCCTTATTTGTCCCCAAGATTATTTATGTTTATTGTGAAGTTATTTTTATAAAATCATGTTCCTTTTCAATGGTTATTCTATGATGAATTGATGAGGTTATTATGAAACCCATTTCTTTTTATCGGTTATGCTATGATGACATCTTAATAAAATTGAATTCATTTCCATGGGTAATGTTTTGTTGAAATTATTATGATCTTATGGCCGAAAAATGTATATATTTTGTTATGTGTGTGAACTATACCTCCCTCTAATGCATTTGGTAATGATTAATGTTCTATGATCTCAAAAGGGTACATATGAGGTTATCTGAAGGCCAAAATAGGGTAAATGAGAGGTTATCGCATGCCCAAAAGAGGGTATATAAGAGGTTATCACAATCTCAAAAGTGGATGGATATGTTGTTTTTACAAGCCAAAAGAGGGTACACTAGAGGTTATCCCAAGCCATAAAAAGAGTATTCAAGAGGTTATCCCATGCCTGAAGTTGTCTTATGGGTGGTTATCCCAAACCTATCATGTTATGAATGTCTTGATGGTAGCCTTAACCTAATATTTTATATGATTATGTAGATGGTAAAAAATATATATTATGACAATGTCATGCACTCGTGTATTATTTTGTTGATTTCATTATGATTTATGTCTTATGACCTGTTATTATTTATTCCATAACTCATTTATATGATATATGATATTTAGGGTATGGGTTTATAATGTTATTATAATGTTCTCGTACCCTTATTTGAACATTATGTTGATATCTCACTTGTTTACCCTTACAGATATTATGAGATCACTATTTCCAATGTTTCCTTTCCCCATGTTATGAAGAAGGTTTATGTATGATATGTATAATAATGGTTCTAGTTATGATAAAATTAGTGTCTCACATATGGACCATTTTTTTATGTTTCCATGTTTACAAAGACACTGGACCTAAATGATTCTTATATAGATTGTTCCGGTATGGAATGAATATTCAACTATTAGAATTTCATATTTATATATGATATGTTTGGGTCATTTTAGTTGGAATATATCCTGACATAAGTCCTACATTTATTCAATTATATCTTAGAAACCAATAATGTAGAGGCCTATGTTCCATAACATACCCTATTAATGTTCCAATACATTTTGTATGTAATAGAGGAGCTTTACCATTATACATAGGTGATGATTCATGGGTTGGAACATATTTTTATCCTAATAGCCACAGAAGTTCATCGCAATGATCAACATGAATACATATAGACTTTAAATAAAGTGCATACTCTTGCTCTCATCTAAGAGGATTATTCAAAATACATAATAAAGGATGGAGAATGGGATTCTTCAAAAATTCCCATTCTAACTAGATTTTATCTACCCGGTTTGACAATCACCTTATGAATGGTGTATATTTCTATCAATAAATTCAAGTGGCATAACCTAAAGGCAAAGGGTCGGGCTCATATTCTCATTCTAATTTGGGTTTGTCATCTTATGTTTGAAAATAACCTTAGGATAGGTATATATTCTAATTTATGATATCTATATGAATAGTAAAATTTGACATGAATGGGATCATATTCCCATTCGAATGGCAGTCTATCAACCTATTTTTGGAAATCACCTCAACCTAGACTCATATCCCTACCCCAAAAGAAAATAAAAATTTTATATCATATTATATGAGTTAAGAATATGTTAGAACTACTTTTAATGATATACCATAATAACTTCATTCAATGGATATATAGGAGGAGGCACATATTCATTCTTCCATTCTGGAGGATCTCATCTTATTTTATCAAGCAATTCATATTAAAATCATTCTTATACCCGAACATTAAATAGGATTCATCAAAAAATTCAGGATACCACTCAATGGTAGACTCAAATTTCCACCAACAATACAAAATCTACCCATAAAACACTATAGGCTTCTTATTAATTGGATCATATCCCCATACCAATAGATATTCATCACTATGCTCAAAGTCTTTCACAAATAGCTCTCACACGCCTGATCAATCCCAAAATGAATTTCATCGTATTCCAACATAATGTAGGGTGAGTCTCATATTCCTACCCTTCATGATACAAATACCCTTAATATATTCATTGGAATACATGATTTTTTTCATTAATTTTACCACATCCAAGATTAGTAAAAAGTGTATCGGTATTTTTATGCCTTCCTACCAATGATTTGGTGTAGCACTACAAACTGTAAAACATTCCATGTCCTCGTCACAAGACCATATACTATAGGATTCCCATATCCTAGTCAAAATAAGTAGAACAACATGATAGTGTCCTTATCAGATGATATTAAATTACACAGTACCCACACAAGTCATGTGATGTTAAATTGAACAACATGTAGTAACCATTTAGGACTTTCCACCCCCTTCTAAAAGTGAAGTAGATATATAAATAATTTTTTATGGGTATACATGTTTATACTATGTTTTCTCAAACAAACATATATGAGAATAACGATTCCTTTCCATATCCTCACACCAAGCCTTTATTCATCTTGGTTTTCCCTCTCTCTTAACCAATGATATCTCTTTAGTGGAAATTCAAAATAAATGATCCAGATCTATGTAGAAAAATATAAATATTCATCTTTATATAGCAGTCAGATTGGCATAGGGACTGCATATTAGTACTACATGTTTCTTGGTTCCTATCTTTGAGGAATACATTTTGATTTCTGGAATAACTATTTCAATCACTACCAATGATCTTTGTTACTTTTCACTGTATTATTTGATGAGAAACAAATATTTTTAGGCATTCCTTTTCACATTTCAATTTTAATTTCCCCATATATTTACAATCATGAACTCTCATGTATTTTAATCATCATCCTAGTGTTCTCTTTTTTCTCTCAATGATCATGAATTATTTGAGTATAAATAACATGGAAATCCATTGAAACATTGATTGTTTCTATGAATAGAAAAATTGATATGTGATATATTTAATGATAGGGAACCACATCCTTATCACGTGGTTTTAAACTACATTAAATTAAGTCTCATTAATGAAAAAATAACACCTTTGATGATTTTATAATAAAGAGTAACATGTTTTATCCATTCACCAAAATCAATTTGGTCAATACATTTCATCCTAACCTTTAGGTTGCTTGAGGTATCCTATTAAATTATGTTTCTCTTGAAAAAACATTATAACTTCTAAATATGAGTTAATACCAATAGATTCTTTGAGAGGAACATACCTCGAAATTCCATGGAACTCGATCTCAAATACACTTGGTTTTACCCAGTACAATATTGGTAATAAGGACTGTTTGATCTAATGGGGTCCCATAAGGATTTTCTAGAAAATAACACAATTCCTAGTTACTTATTCCTAATAGATATTATAGTCCAGATGGAAGGTTCCCCTTGAATCCATGGAGTTACTTTCCTTACTGAATGGGATACATGCTTCCTCCCTTATAAATTGTTGACATATACCAACTGATATCCACCACCCTTTGACTCATATGTTCATGGTTTATTTTTTACACATCCCATAACCCAACTATTAATGGTAATTCAAAAACCATATATTTTACACATATGTGCATTATAAATATTTTAAAAGAGATATTATAACATTATATTAATTTATAATTTGTTTCTATGGTATGAATATCCCATAAAGTCCCAAATTCCAGGATTTAGTCATTCATCTTAGAAATTCCATTTGGTTCATCCTGAAAGACCTAATATTCCATATATTGGGATATCCTGTGAAAACCACTTCTTAGATGAGATGTAGTTCCATGAAAGGATATGTGAAATATTATTAAAATTTTTATGATGGGATCTAATGTTTTAACCCTATAAAAGGAGAGTACATAGAAAATACCATTCATTATTTATTAACATGATCTATATAGATACCCCATTAGCTATCAATTATGTTAAGGCTCGCCTAGAGAAGATAAAAATTTCCAACTCACTACATGTGAGACAGATCTATAAATGGAGTCCATATAAAATCTATCTGTGTCTTGATTCCAACTAACATAGGATATGTAGTGACACTCATATTCTCTAATACTATGCCTAACCTTTGTATCAAGAGGAAAAAATAACTATTCGTCCACATATAAATCATATATTTGTTGGGAACTGTTTTTTATGAAATATGAGTGGCTGTAGTGATGAACAATAATGATATGTATTGACACCCAGATACTTCAATCCGAGGACCAGTCACAATATATAAAATAATAATTCACCCCTCCATGTTGATGATTTTAATTAGTGTAAGGAATTTTTTTCAAAAGAACTATATACTTCATGATTCATATTAGCCTAGGATACATAGATCCACCTAAGTCCCCTAGTCCTAGGTCGATATTCTATTCCTAAGAATTATAATACACCCATTCTCTCCACATATATATATATCCAATGTCCATGGCTCGTAGCCACATATTTAATCATAATAAAAATAATATATGATTATACCACTCTCAAATTAATATATTGGCACAAATAATTTCATAAATTGGTCTTGTCCCTTGGTAAAACTACTTTTTATCTCCAACGCACATGTTCTTGATATATGCAGGGGTATTTTTATTCCATAACTACATATTACTTGATTCTAATCCATACATGATACTTAGTTATCCTTTGATCACTAATGACTGAGACCAACTATAAATTTCTAATGAATACCCCCTCCCACAATGGTATTTGAACATTTTTAGGGAAAATTTGCATCCCCCATGAATCTAAACCATGGTATGACTTAATTTCTGTTTATTACACATGATTGTTATCCATATTGAGTAATCACCAAACATATTATGTATGTCCTCATAGTAATTACTCCTATCCACATATGATTTATATCTATGTGGATATCCCTATTAAAACTATGTGAGGATTGATTCCTATTATCACATGATATGTAATGACCCCTGGATCCCATAATCCTAGGATTAGTTTAAAAGTCAAATAGGAAATGATATATACCCTTCTATTTATACCATTAAATTCCATATAGAGATTTCATTGAATGAGATTTTTGTGACTTGATTCCAGCCATAATGAGACACATTGAGAGACACAAGTGAATCACATGAATATAAATTACATATTCTTCTTTCCAACACAATGTTTATTATTCCCTCTTCACCACTTGTTTGTCACACTAAGCGTGACTCACATAAGCCTATAAGAATGGACTGTCCCATTTCATAAAGGGGAGAGTACCCTGATCATTGGTGACATTGATCATACACCATGAAAGGCCTTAAACTAGATAATAATTTCCAAGTTATATATACTCATTTAACCCATGTGTGATCCAAATATAAAAATTGAAATTATGTGTATAAGTCAATTTTACCCATATAGATATATAAAAATAAACACATGTAAGGGAAAAAATTTCTCATGCATTCAAATCCCCATGGTCGATTATAAGTGTCTCTGAAGACATGTTGCATAAATTTCACATCAGTTCATAATGTATTGGTTGCATGAATTTAAAAATCACAACAATCATATCTTGGTCACATGATGTTAAACTTCAAAACAATTATTTCCAAGTAATATGAATTTATTCTTCATGGCAGCTTCATCCCACTCCATAACATTAAACTACACATAAAATCATCTATCATCAATCTTTATCAAATAACCACACCTACCTAGCATTGGGAATCCTGGTTTATCTAGTGTGAAACACTCCACTAATAACAGGTCCACATAAAATAACATTAAACTATATTCACTTTAGTGAAATTAATATGAACGTAAACAATTGGTCAAAATCACATGACCCAAAACTACTGGAGAAAGAGACACAAGTCCTGTCAGTATGAACACATGAAAAGGGCAGTCTAAGAAACATTAAAGTCTCCTATCACAATTCTATTCATCTCTAGTGATTAGGGAAAAGGTCGGTCAAAAATAAAAAATTAAAAAGACATGTTGGGATAGTATTATAACCCTTGTAAAAGTTAATACATGCTTTCCCCCCTAAGATCTAGGAAACTATTAGGTAAATTATTTATCACAGACACTCATCATGATTATGTGTTTATTATAAAACAACACAAAATTTAAGGTTCTAAAACCCTTCGTGATTTTCTTTTCATAAACCAAATTTTTTTCCTTGAATTCCGAGTTGATGCACAATACATCCATGAGTTTTCACACATCTCCTTGAACCCCATATAATTGAGTAATTTCCCTTGGTTATTTTCTATAGTGTATTGGTAAGAGGGAATTGATAATCTAAAGTGACTCCACTAAGATTCATTGGTGAATAACACAATTAATAATAGACTATGCCTATGTAATTTTCTAGTCGCATAGAAGATGTCACCATTAAATCCATGAGTTATTTTCCGAAATCGATGTGATGTGGTCTTCTACAAATACTAATTATGTAACTATACCAATTTTTCTCCACCTCCCATTGACATAAATATTTGTGGGATTTGATTTACATCTCCCACAACCATAGTATTCAAGTGGATTTGACATCCTTGATGTCATTTCACATTTTATTCTACCCATGATCAAAGAATGTGTACGATACACCCTTGATTAACCTTTTAGTGATCTCCATTTTGAGACCATAAATTGAATGATCTATGGTTACATGCTTCAATACAATAAATGCATCTACTCTCAGGGTTCCATAGACCTCTTTGGGTTATATTTTCTTCTACACCCTACCTCACTATCTATGTGTTTGAATCTTTGTAAATCTTCCACAACACTATGAAATGAAAAATAACCCATATAATAAACTATTTAAGAGCTGGATCTATATAAGGGTGTTAGACCCAAAAATCCAAACCATCATGGATTTTTTATAAAGACCCTCCGATCCTTGTGGCCCCTTACAACATTTCATTGGAACTCATCATGTCAAAGTGATTCACAAGAATACCTTAAATTTTTTTCTCCACCTCATTATCCTTGATTCAAACTCCTTGTGGATAACTCAGAAACTCCATAATCCAACTATACATGTAGGTTATACATATTTGATATCACATCCCCAAATACAAAATCTATTCATATTCAGGATACATGGTATGTGAACCCATCATGAATACCAATCATTCATAATCTATGCAAGGATACTGGGTTTCATAATTATTCATGAATATAAACATTGTAATATCAGTAAGGATGTATGGTTTCAGAAAACTTCATGAATATCAATGATTCATTATCTATGTAATGATGTATGGTATCAAAACCCTTCATGAATATGAATACATCATAATCCCAATAAGGATGCAGAGCCTGAGATCCCTTCATGAATATCAATCATTTATAATCCCAATAAGGATGCAAGGTGTCAAAACCCTTTATGAATATTCATTCTTCTTAACCTTTATCAAATATGTAAGGTGTTAGAACCCTTTATGAATACCCATCCTTGAAAACATTCTCCATATACTATGCATCTGAATTAAAATTATTATCTGGATATATGAATATAAACTATAGAAAAATAATTTCTTAGTTGTACCACCATAAACTAGAACAAAATAACACATAAGATATATGACCCTAAAATATATAAAATAATTCTGAGGTATAAAAACCTAAAATATAGAAAAATAATGTTTGATCTATATGACCATAAACTATAGTAAATAAATTTATAAACTATAAGACACTAAACAACAGAAAAAAAGTTCTAAGTAATATTACCAACAACTACAACAAAATAAGGCTTTATCTACTCATTAATAAACTACATGAAAATAAGTTTGAAACTAAATGAATCTAAACTATATGAATATATGTTATGAGCTATATGGGCTTAAACTATAGAAATAGATGGTTCAAACTATACTACAATAAATAATAGGAAAATAATTTAAAAGATATAAGAACCAAAAATATAGATTCCTTAGGTCAAAGAAGTTTAGTCTTAAACATCAGTCACAATGTTCCATCCTATAAGAACATGAACATCCAATTAAAAGAGACACAATGCTTGTAATGTAGAAAACTCGAAAAGGGAACCCTAAGAAAAATTTGATTTTCTTCTCACTGGACACGTATCTTGTGTGATCTAGAAATCTTTGAGAAATTATAATTGGAAAAAAGAATAAAACTTTTCAGTTTAAAACCCCATAATGGGTCGACTAGAAAAATCAAGGACTATACCCACTAACCATATTCATCAATGGATTAGAAAAAATGATTAAAAAAAGAGATACAAATCTTATATGGATCATTTTATGGAGCATGAAAAAAAAAGAACTATTATCCCTTGGTCCACTAACCTTGTAAATAATTAGAGTGAATCTCTATTACTTGTTCCTATATGAGGGTACCTTATCCTATCATGTCTAAAAAATACATGAGCCCCGGACTATCTTGCATGACCTTAAACTGCATAGGGTGGCCTAATTTATATAGCCTAAAATGTGGAATGAGAACTAGATCCATGTTATATCCCCATGAAAACATGGGTCCCTACTAATTTTACCGTAAAGTGATGACATCCCTTATTATAAATATGACCTAGATCTATGTAAGATTTTTTATCAAATAGTTATTCATCCATAAACATATGTCACCTATGAATGAGATTGATCTGCATATGAGACCATCTCAAAACTACATAAGGATTGATTTCTATTCATTTGGGATACGTAGTGATGTCTAGTTCCCTTATATTGGATCCGGTCACAAATTAATTTTCATCCCAATCCCTTTTATATCCTAGAAATTATACATATTCCTTTTTTTTAAATCCATTCCCCAAACCATGGTTATTAATTATATTGGATCCAACCAAGCACTCTAGATCAAGAATCTCCTCTTGATAACACCAAACCATATTCAATAAATATGTACCCTTTCTAAATCATCTCATATGATTCAGTATCAATGTTTTTGAGATATCCATGTACATGTTAAATATCTCTATGATTACTTTAGAACTTAATACATTTATTTATAAATAAATCCAATTATAAGGGTGTATTTTTTAAACCCATACTGGTGTGTAATGAACTATTCAATCAAGTATTTTAGAAGTGTAATCCCCATGAATGAATTATTGATATATATTTCAAGAAGGATATAAGGTTTAGAGGTGGAAAATTTTTCCTTGATATTTTATTTTAAGGTATTTAATATTTTTTGATGGAAATGTATTAAAACATATTGTCCAACCATGGATAGCTATACAACCTACTCAAAAAAACACACATGATTGAGTGACCTCAACCATTCATGGGATTCATAAAATCCAGCTAGCCTAGAATCATGATGTTGGTGACAATAGAACCCATAGAGTGCAAATATGTGTGCAAAAAGAGCATATTGGTGCTCATGTAGATGGCACAATTGTGTACTCTAGTCAATTCTAGGTCGTGTGTTCATGTGATCTAGGTATCAAACCCCAATTTTATCTTGAGGTATGGATGAATTATAACTTCATATTATCTTTTACTAACACAAATAAAAGTATGTTGTCGGAACCACAAAGCATTTCACTGTTTATCTAGATTTAAATTGTAGGTAAATAACTAAATTTATTCGATCACATGAGTTTGTATATTTCAATCAAGCTGCAAATTTTCCTTCAATAACACCAAAACTGGCTTGCTCGATTTATTCCCTCTAGTTTCAACATCTTCCATGTCATCTATATCCAATAACGAATATAACATACCATGATGCCTTAATGAAAATATTCTATCGCATAACTCCAGTATGTGACCCCCCTATGGGTTTTCAAGCCCGGACTAGTGCACAAGGATTAAAAACCCTTGAAAATGAAACCCCTTGTAATATTGGACATCATCCTTGAATGGGAACCCTTATCATGTGATGAATTCACTCAATCACATGACACCTCACCGATCTCACGATATACTCATGTTGCTTTGATAAGCACCCTGGGTTTTGAAATATCCAATTGTGTCATTTATATTGTTTTCGTGTAATGTAAACCTTCATTCATGTGAATTATTTACATGAACCCTCAATCTCATAATTACCTCATGAATCCTTAGACATGCATCGTGAACCATATACCATAAACCTATAACCATTCAAGAATATTTATATGTGAGTCGTTGATATGTTATCCCTTGAAAAGAGAACCATTTTAAATTTTGGCCTTTTCATATATACATCCTTGGAATGTATAGAATTATCCCGAAGAACGACATCAACAAGCCATCCTTGTTTGGTAGACAACCAAAGATGTGTCAGCCTTTTCCTGTAGAATCTCATTAAAATGTCACCTTTTTCATGGGGAAATCATGTACATTTATCCCCAAACCATGTGAACCCATGGAGATGAGCCTTTTCTAAATCAACCCATTTATGTGGGGAGATCTATAATGGACTACATTTATGCACTAATACTAAACTATTCATTTCATACTCTTAAAACAGGCTTTTCCCATATAAATAAGTTTAGTAGGCTATCATCACCTCCCTTTCTATAACAAAGTATAATGAATGAACATGTGATTTAGGCCTCCAAATAGGTGTATGTAATTCAAAATCTCTAAATATTATTTATAATGTGACCATATTATTCTGTAATTTTATCATTCTTTATCATCGATCAATGGAAATGTAATGTGTTCATAAATGTGAATCCTTTTTGGAAAAATCCCAGACCAGGCCCCCACAAAGTTTAAGTCAAGATGTAACCTTTTAACATTGTCATGCCTCATGAGTACAAACTTCAATAGTAGGTCTAGTTTAATCCTAAGTGGGGATAATACATTTTTTTAATTCCCAAAGACAGTATAATATTACTAAAAAATGCTGAAATAATCCTCACAAGTATTGGTTACATTTATTCACCCATCAACGGGTTAAGGATAAATAGAACTATGAGAACACTGATTCTTATTACGAATATGATATGAAGGATCGTTATTAAGGCCTAAGATCCATATAAAAATTATTTTAATTAGTCATTCCATGTGGACATATTCCCCAAGAAGGCCATAATTCCATCATATGTATATATGTATATATATATCATGCCTTTACATGAGTCTATATTTCTCGTGAAGGCTTGGATAAGCACCTACAACTTCTCACATCACATTATCTTTGTTAATGCTTCTTACTCTTCTTTTGTTTCTCTATGTTCTCTATGATAAATGTTTTCATACCACCCTAAGGTATTATTTAGTATGTATTCACTATATGAATTTTGTCGGATGGTCTGATGGAATGTGTTTGTTCTTCAGTGATATCGTGTTTCACACATCATGCATTACTCATGTGGGCATAGTGACTTGAAATAATTGTTTCATTAGCATAGTCAAAATTCCCCGACATAAGATTTTTTTGTATATAATATAGATTAAGTATTATATTCTTTTATATGTCCATATTTCCTAAAAAAATATCATTGTGTATTCCCCATATATATAAGTATTATTCAAGGAACTGTTGTCACACCTTTTATGATACATATTCCCACAACACGAACTTCATGGAATATGATTCCTCTCTGTATAAGATATATAGGATGCCTCTCTAAGGCATAGTCCCTATACTCAATATTCAAATTCCATTATATAAATCCACACTGTATTATGTGAAACTTTAATGTGTATTCATGTAATAAAATCTAAAACTATTTCATTAAACTATGTGTATTTTGATTCTATTTTCACAAAGGATACATAGAATGCCTCTATGAGGTTCAATACCAATTATGGAACATGAAACACCTTTATATATGGAATTAATGTTATAGAGTTCCTAAATATAGCTATAAACAAGATCATCAAAAATTAACTAGAGAATAATGGGGAACCAGTGATAGAAACAATTGTTCTTATCAAAACATAGCTCAGATCAATTCATTGGAAGAAGGGTAACTAGTTCCATATAGAGGGTTTTAAAGGATTTGAGAACATATATTATATATATAATAAATTCCCATAAGATGAAATAATCCCCCCCATCAATATGTTTTGACGAGACTGACCTCAAAACCTCTCAAGTATTGTGAATTCCGAAGGATAATTGGTATCAAATTATAATGATAAGATGTATTTAGAATGCAGAAACATAGCATGATATTGATATAAAATTGTTGGGAAGTTTATATTAAACAAAATATTAAATTAAATTTATTTAATATAATCCCATAAAAATCACAAATAATCAAGAATCGAGTGCATGTTTTAATGTGGAAAAATGGTGAAACCAACGTGAATATGTTTAGAACACTGGTCACATAATTTTTTTGTGAACACTATAATGATATGCTTACAATTAGATTCATTTAGGATATATTGGTGTAAAAATTTAATGTTTAAGGGTCTTTATATTTTATATAGGAGTTGTGATAATAATAAATAATCAGTAACATCATTGGGTGCCCATATCCTTTGAAAAGGGAATGTGATATAGACATTAGTAATGATGGGTTCATGTTGTATAGTGTGTAACATTGATATTTAGTGAGAATGGGTTCAATAATTAATAGGGTATTTGGATTCCATTTTGAAACTAAGAACATGAGGACTAAGTTCTCATTTTTCTCCCCCTCCGAAAACTCTTCAATCATGTCAATTTAATATTGGAATTATTTCATTGTTAAAATTAAAAGGAAATAAAATTCATCCCTTAATAATTGGATCTAATAAGCACGAATATTATTTAATTATGAGTTAAATATAACATGGGATGAAAACTAGGATCGGCTTGCACATTTAGTTGTAAGGAGTCTGCACACACTCAGATAGAGAATGTTATATATGGTGTTTGGGTTTATAAATTGTCTGGTTGGTGTTTTTTTGATATGGGACATAGTCATTAACAATAAATAAAGGTTAAATACCTCATCATCAATTATAAATATGTAGATTTAATATTATATATTAAATATCTCCATTTTCACCAAAATCTTGCACTATTTTGTCAATAAGCATTGGGAATTATATAATTTTGAAACAATGCATGACCAATAAAGAAATGGAGTAGAGTGAAAGCTTCATCATGTGGATGGTTATTCTTATTAATACATTATGAGTGAATATGCATGAATTAATGGGAATTGAGTCATATTCTTACACTTCTATGCCTATATAGTTAGGGTGATTTTATTTGGGGACAAAAACAAGGGTTTGATGGGCTAGGTTAAATTACATAATAAGTGAATTTTTTCTCACATACTTTTACCCATATTTTTATAATTTGTCCATGAAATAACCTTATTTTTAATTTTCTGTCATAATTTATTTGATTTAGCTGATTTGAGTTGTATTAAATGGATAAATCACCAATCAAAGTCTCTAGTGTAGTAGTTGTTTCTTGTACCAACGAAATGACTGAAAGTATATTTTTAGGGAAGATTAGAAAAAGTTGACCATGTATGTCATCCCTTTCAATGTCTCTAAAGCATCATCACGAAGAAATTACACTTCTAAATTTCCTAACCTTTTATTTCTTCATGATACTGTGTGATTCTAACATCCCTTACTCAGATTGTAGGCATTTTTCTTCCTAGTCTAACTACTACTATGATCTAGAGTGGGTTAATATTTTAAAAAATGGTGTATTTATCAAAGAGTGTTTTACAGACCATGAAAAATGATTTATTATAAAAGGTATACTATTAAAAATATAAAAACTCAATAGGAGCCTTAGAATAATTTCTACCCTTTTATCAATAATTGTGCATAAAATAGTCAACTTCAAGGGTGAAATTAGTGTTATGACCATCTCTCGGGAGACGATTCCAAACCTGAGTGTATGTGGTATTATTAGTTCATGTAAAAATGTGAAAATTATAAAATATATCTTTGTATCACATTACTATATGTTCTTTTATGATTTTTTCAAATGTATATCTAAAATTACGGAAACATGTTCTCTTTAGTTAATAGAGAACATAAACCAATATATTCTACATGGTCCTCAAAGGAGTAGGGAATAATCTATAGGATATTTAAAATATCTCCCTAGAACCCACCATGAAATCATTTTTAATGAATTTCTCCAACCTATGGCTACATTTTTGTATGTTTAGTAGACACCACCTATGGAACATTATATATTAAAAGAAGTAAAGAATGTTTCCAAGAAAAAACATCACCTTAATTCTCATGTAAAATATGAACGTTCAAATAAATTCTTTTTGGTAAAGTATGGTGATAGAAAAAAATCTCAATTCTATGCACTGTGTCCTAGTATATAGAAACTTTTATCTCCATGTATCTTCTAGCAGGGAATAAAGTGCATTACATAGAGATAATTGGTTTAAGATTCAATAGAGACCTAGATTCCTTATTCTATTTTGCAAGATTATTTTCTATATGGATCATGGGGAACATTATTCTAGCCCAGTATTCACATATGGATGTGAGACAAAGAACATTTGTTATGGTGTTGTAATTTCCTTAATATTACTATATTTCCATCAACTTATGAGTTCTAATATTGACTAAAATATATAGATTATTTTAAATTAAAATAAATGGAAGTACATGCATTAATTTCAAGGGAATTTAATGTGATTTAATGTGATATTCACGTCAATAATTATTAATTTCATAAAAGAATAGATTAATAGGTGTAAACACATGCCTTACATTTTGGTTTTCTGTAGCATATGATCACTAGCATTGGAAAAGTTGATAGTTAATAGGGATTTAGAGATACACATACAATTAAATTTCATTCCATACTATGATTTAATGATATTAATAATAATATATAATGGTCATAAAAAATATCAATAGTGATTATATATAATTTTTTTGTCTCACTCTGTCTTATTGGAATACATAGACATTAACATTACCTATCTGGTTTGTAAACCATGAAAATTTTCATATCAATTTAGGTGCATGTAGTAAGGGGTTCCAAAAACAATTTTAAATGGTATGATATGTAAAAATCATATAGTGTCTAAGAAACTATATTCATTGATGATTTTATATAATACCTATTTAAAAATCAACGTTCCTTCCCAATATTCTAGTATTGAGTCGATGGTAAAATATATGAACATATAAACATCATCATATCCTTACAACATTTTTTCCACTAACATAACCAGGTTTTGAGGGTCATATTCCACTGATAAGTGAAAGAAAATGAACAAAAAGATTCAAAAGGTGAAGGGTAAGGAAGAATCATATGATCTTCTAAGATGGTGATATTCTCCTTCCTCCCAGCAATCTATGATTATGAAGTCAATGTAACATGACCATATCATGTATAGATCAATCTAGAAGTGGTAATATAATTTCCAAATAGAATTCCACTTGATGAAATGTCATCTAATTAATAATGGGATTAGAATATTCTCTTATCCTATGTGAAAATTTAAAACTACTTCCCCATGTTATATTTATACTGAGGCCATCTATTTCTAGAGAATATGGAAATTCTTAAAAAAAATATGAGGACCTATGGGATTCATTCCATGCCATTAAATAAATCCCAAAGATTTGGAATATTGAATCCCTATTGTGAATTATTATAGAAAATAGTATTGATAATGTCATTATATACGTTAATAAGGTCAATATTCAAGTACAAACTGTGGACAAATATTCCCAATTTTGATACATGTGTAGGATATTCCAGATAGTGGGAATAAAAAATGGGTAGTTAACCAATCTACTAATGAATAGTGGAATTATTACCTTAACCCAAAATATTTATGATGACGGTCTTCTATAAATAATTTCTTCACTTCTAGAGTCTCCTTAGTATGATAAAGGTCTAACTCTGATCGGATATGTTTTATGGGTCATATTCCCCAAAGACATGGGAAAACTCAGTGGACCACTAATTTAATCTTGAGAAGTATGGACAATACCCCCTTAATACATTTCTAGTTTTAGATCTAGATAACCCATAGGTGGAGTCAAATATCCCTCTATCCCACAATATTCATCGATTAGTCTCTTAAATAATGGACACAAATACTCACAATGGATCCATAAACCATGATTTTTATTTTTATAGGAGAAAATG
The DNA here is from genome assembly GCA_963277665.1 of Viscum album. Taxonomy (NCBI): domain Eukaryota; kingdom Viridiplantae; phylum Streptophyta; class Magnoliopsida; order Santalales; family Viscaceae; genus Viscum; species Viscum album. The sequence goes on from OY728139.1 coordinate 297,244,748, forward strand.
TGAGTCTATCCAAGATGATAAAGTATAGGTATGTGTCAAATTAAGAAATATACCCCACCATGGAAAATTAGACTCCATCCCCAACCATGTTTTCTACTCTGTTTCTTGTTTACTATTAATTATCTTCCACAGTTCCACTTCCCTATAAGTTATCTGGCAGTGATGAAGATTTATATGAGTACAAGAGTACAACAACATTATATTGTTCTAAGTTAGAAGAAAACAATTTCAAGGATAGATATCCCTATTTCCCAAACTAAATCTAATATTATCACTGATTAATCTCTATTTTCTCAAGATAATATTTGATTCATCAAGAAGGAGACCATGATGGGGGATTTCCTCAGAACTCATTTGTATTGGAAGAAACATTAAATTTGGTTTCATCTAATAACTTTAATAATCATAAATAAAAACATTTTGGGATTTCATTTATGAATATGAGAACATTCAGTGATTCTAAATATCTTCCAAAGGTTGGTTTTGAAGTAGATACAAGACATTTATATATTTAATAAAGTGTGAGTGATATCATGTAGATGAATGTATTAGATCAGTATGTGTCTTTATCGGATTATACCTCTAGTGTTGTGGACCCAAGAACTAGAGTATACCCACCAGGATTATCTGGATCACTAAATGAGTGTACAATAGGGATTCCACTGAGGGAAGTCATGCTGATAAATCTTTTGGATGAATTACTGGTAGAGAAACATATTACTTCCCTCTAAAAAACCAATGAGGCATTTGTGATTGAGGTCATTCCTATTATGATTTTCAGTGGAGTAATATCAATAAAAGGTATTTACAATCCAAATATTTGAATTAAATACTTACACTTTTTATCATCGATTCTTTCATATGTTGACTGATTTATATGGTTTTTTATCTCCATTGAAACCCCACAAGAGATCAGAAATTATCAAATAGACTATGATAATTCCCCAATAACCTTTTCATTAGAGCTTTCAATGAGCATAGAAAATTTAGTGACCATATTTAGATAATGTTCCTTAATACTAGATTAAATTATTACATCCCCAATGGGATCTATCTCATATATAGTTTCTCCCATACTCTATTGTTACTTGAAATAGGTGGTTAGTAAATACATCTAGTTGACAATCCATGAGAATACCATGGGAGTACTATACCATTAATCACGTAACCTTGATCTCCTACTCATCATTCAAGGGTATGAGATATTTTATTGTAGATATATTAATGATGTCATAAATAAAATTATCAATGAAATGGTATAATATGAGAAACACTAATTAGTTATTTTAAGGGATGAGATTCATGGTATTCTTTCTGAGATCAGTGGCATAACATTGTAAGTGCTATATTAGCTTGTTGTGATTGTGGTTGGGAAATAATTATTTGATAATGTTTGGGTACCCTTTTTATAACACATCCATTATCTTTTTATTGAATTTTCGGAGTATATAAATGAAAATTAATGGATTTATAATGATGTTGTGTTTGTGGGAGAGATTATTTACCAAAGGATTGATGAATTACTATTAATTGAGGAGGTATATTACATAATGTTGTTCAGAATTATCACTTTTAATGATGAATCAGAGAAATTCATGATCCATATCTATGTGTTAATGGAACACCTATTATAACAGTGCATAAATATCATGTCCTCTAATTAAGTAAACAATTTTTAATATGATACTTAATTGTGTATGTTCCACCAATTATTCCAATGAATGACCAAACAATTGTTAAAAAATGAAGTAAATTTATTAAGATTTTTCATCTTCTCAAATATATATTCATGACAATCTATGAAACTAACATATATTGTCATAATAAAAATGAATCAATATTAGAAATGTTTGGGAATGGATTCAGGTAAATTAATACCTATGAAAACGTGAATCAATGATGAAATACCTAGATCCATCCATTATCTTCAAGGAATGCGATTTCGAAGTGATATAGGTTGTCAGATTGGTAGAAAATATGACATAAATATAAGTTGAGGTGATTCCATGAGACAAATTACAACAATATTCAATTTCCTAATATTCTAATATTATTATACAAATATATAATGTTAGGATATGCGGCACATTTACCATTATTATAAACCAAGGTTAGTTATTTATGATATGATTGAGTACATGAATTAGTATAATAGAAATCATGAGGGTGGATTTTGAATGCGAAATTAAATTCTTATGACGGGAAAATTACATTGAAAGTTCACCATCATGCTTTCCGAAGAAATAATATGCACCAATATATGAATGGAATTGAAGGATCCCTTAATTTTTTCCTAGATTTATTATCCTAGTGGTAATCAATAAAATTTTTCCTGGATCGAGATGTTATATAAAAAATATTTATGTGTTTTCATTTTATTCCCATGTTTTTCAAAATCCCTAAAAGAGGATAGGTTTATAGGGAAATGACTAAAATTTTCCTCAGGACGCTGTTTCTAGGTATTATTCTAACCAATATTTGTTCCATTTAATTTTTTTAAAGTTGAAAATTATTCCTAGAATATTCCAGGTGCATATCTTATGAGAAAAGACCAATCCTTTACCCATAGTTTTTATAAGGGTTCAACCTATTGATAATTATGCCTCTTTCCTTAAATTAATTTTTGTTTATCTTGGCATGCCTATGTTTTGGGGAAGACCTAAATCCATCTACTTCTTCAGTATTCATGACCATGTTATTAACTAGCTTGCCTCTTGGAAGGGTAAATCCCTTTCCATGGCTGGTAGAATATGCCTATTCAAATCTACATTTGTTTCCAAAATGGTCTATTTGATGATGGTTTACAAATGGCATGCTGGTCTGCTAAAGAAAATTAAATTTTTCATCAAAAATTTTGTTTGGAATTGAATAATGCTTGAAAGGAAGCATGTGACCATCCCTTTGTCCAACTATTTTAATCCTTTAGATAAGGGTGGTATTGGCATAAAATACCTGATCCTTTTTAATGAGGCTCTTTTAGCTAGGCTCACTTGGAGGCTTCTTAACAACAAATCTGACTCTATTTCTTTTCTTAAAAAAAGATTAATTACTAAGCATATAAATGGAAATTTGAACTATATCACCTCTTCCATCTGGCTATCCATTAGACATTACTACACTAAAATTATGGCCAACTCTAGATTGATGGTCACTTCTGATTCAACCATGAATTTTTGGCTTGACAAATGGACGGGGGTTCCTCTAATTTCCATGATGCCTCTGAATTCTCATCATTATAACACCAACTCCACTATAAGGGATTTTTTAAATTCACACAACATAGAACTGCATGAAAACATTAGAAATGTCATTGACAACAACTCATTTTATAACCTTGATGATTTTCATTATTTGGGAACCTGTCTGTAATGGTGTCCTTGACTCCAAGAGTTTCTATAAACACAATTTCATTTGATAATGATTCTAACTTATCTTGGTTGATGTCCTTTATAAATCCTTGGATTAAAAAATTGATACTTACTCTTGTTTATCATATTTCTCACAACAGAGTCCCCACTGAGGTTTGTTTACAATCCCTTGGGATCCAACTTTGCTCCAAATGTCCCATGTGCAACCAACATAGGGAAGATGATGAACATTTCTTTCTTTATTATTCTACAGCTTCAGCTCTTTGGAACTATATTTTTGACATATTTGTTTGCATATGGTTACTCTTTATCACAATTAGCTCCCAGCTCCAAAGTTGTACTGGTTTCGAATCTTCGCTACAATTTAAGAATATTATTTTTTGCTGCAGTTGCTGAGCTCCTCCATGTGATATGGTATGACAGAAATAATATTATTCATAATAAATAACCATTCATGCTTAATGCCTTCCAGTTGAGGATCTTTATTCTTTTTCAGGATACTACCTTGATTCAGAAAGCCTATTGTGACAACACCGTGGGAGACTTTGAGATCCTGCATCCCCTTTGGATTTATATTCATTAAAGTCATCCTAGACGCAACTTTGAGGTATTCTGGAAAGACCCACTCCCAGGATAGATCAAAATGAATGTTGATGGTGCCTCTAAAGTCAATCCATGATCTGCTGGATGTGGAACAATTTTTAGACACCATCTTGGCCAATGTCTCAGATGCTTTATTGGTGGATGTGGTACGACCCTGTCTCTTGAAGCGGAAATGATGGGGTTCATTCATGCTATTTACATTTATAAACAAAAAGGATGGAACAATATTTGTATTGAAAGTGATTCATCCACCATTTTACAGGCTATTTGGATGGGTGTGGTGGATCATGCTTGGTCGCTTACTTCACGTTGGATGAATTGTCTCACTTTAATTTTGGAAACCAACTACATTATTACACATGCTTTCTGTGAAGCGAATATAGTTGTAGATGGTCTCGCCAATAAGGTAGTCAACCAAGTCGTTACATGGAAGGATTATATTCTTGGTGATTTGATTCCTCTTTTTGAAAAAGATTGCAATAATATTATGTCTTTTAGACTCATGTAATTCTTTTTTCTCTATCCAATGAATTGTTCATTGGTCTTTGACTGAGGCACCGCCTTCCTATAAAAAGAAAAATCATGTTTATGGTTGAATAACCTAGACATGATATTTTTGGGTTTTAATGCAATTATACTTTATCTAAAGGGTTTCACAATCTCTATATAAAGGGGAATGGTAATCTCAATCCAAATTGATAGAAAAAAACTAATATAGGAATCCTTGTTAATGGGTTCAAATAGAGTCGTCAGGCTTAACATAGATATATATCACATCATTTTAGATGAATATTCAGTTCATTACAATAGTACATGCTTAATTACCATAATAGTTTAGTGTATTTCGAAACATGGAAACAAATATCTTCTATATTGTACAAATATATTCAATATCTCCCACAAATATCTCCACCTTTAGTACTTCTACTTAAAACCATTCTTTGAAACCTAGGGAAAAGAAACATAAAAAAGGGGAGGTATCAAATGCTCAGTAAAGGTAAGAAAGAGATATGTGTAAGAACAATCATGAGAATAATTATATGATAACAAGAACATAAAAATATAATATCATACCCTATATAAAAAATATCATATGCATAAATCATCAAATAATTAATGGAAGTTCATAAGAAACAAATCATAATGAAATAAAGAACATAGGTCCAGAAAGCCTAACATATGAATAAAACATAGAATTTTTGTAGGCACATAAGCATATAATGATTTCCATATTTTCTAATTTATCACATCCAAGACCACCTTAGTAGTATGTGTTCACTCCCCAAGCCATATTAGTAGTAATGGTTCGCTCCCATGGTCATCTTAGTAGCGTTAGTTCACTACTCATACCATCTTAGTAGCCATGGTCAACTCACATGTCCATCTTAGTAGTCAAGTGTCACTCCCAATATCATCTTATTTAATCTCTTGAGATATAAATATTTACCCAAATCATTGGAGTGAGATATGGGTCTCACCCATATCATAATGAAATCATACACACATGTTCCATAAAGACATAAAAAATTTATCATGAACATAACCCAACAATAAAATGGGAATCAATAACATGTAATCATATCATAACATGTGGAAAATATACAAGTTTCATAATAATTTAATCAATTGAATAACCCATAAAAATTAGTGGGGTTTCTTAAATATCATTCCCTTATAACATAAAAAATTCAAGGAAATAATATGAATAGTATTCTTGAAAAATAACAAAGAAAGTCGTCATAGGTGGGGAACGATTTCGAAAGATCACTCAAAATATGAATTTTCCTTAAAAATCACTTATTAAAACATTGAAAATTTTCAAAGAACATTTTTTTTGAGACAACATTTAAATCATATAAACAAACATGAAAATCATTTAAAACATTTCTTAAGGAAAATATCCATTCTTTGTTGAAATTGTTTTATTTTCTTAAAATGAAATGCAATTTTAGAAGAAAAATGTTTATTTGAAAATAACCATTATTAATTTAATGAAAACATAAAGGAAAGATGTCATTATTAAATAGTACAAAACCATTCATTACATAAATTTTAACATAACTGTCTTCTCATACTTTTGCCGAAAATGTCTAAAAGTACATCATTAAAAAATAATAAAATGATTCCATTAAAACCATGGAATAAAAAGTTAAAATTCTTAAAAATTTATTTAAAAATTCATAGGATAACACTAAAACATTTTATTAAAAAAAATTAGAAAACATGGACATGGACGGTAAATATTCCCAAATGAGGACATAAAAGGAAATAGTCCTAAATATAGGTGATATTGTGAAATCAATAATCATCACATTATAATAAATAGATTTGTATGCCTCATGTAACAAATAAAATCATAATAATATGAAAATATCAAAATATTCTGGGTAATACACAGAAAACACATTCATAGAATGTATATGCACCATGTAGAAGACATATGTAGTGTATGAGGCTTGTGTCATACAGAAATAAAGGTGAGACAAAAATCCCTTACCTTGTGTACTGAGTCGTTTCATACTCAAACAAGCATCTTGTATAATAAATATAAGTTAATTATACATGTTCTACAGAATAATATTCTTATATATGATATCACACTTGGCGGGAGGGGAACAAAGTGGCGGACTACCTGGCCTCCCTGGCTGCTCCAGATACCATGTTTAGTTGCCTTTCTGATGTTTTATTACTCAAACCTGAGGGGGTGAACTTGATTAGGGCTGATGCCCTTGTCTTTTATTACATTAGGCCCCTATAGGCCCTGGTTGTTCTCTTTTCTTGTAGCCTTTTGACCTAATAATAAAATTATAATGATGATGATGATGATGAGTTGGGGTAATATTCACTTTGTTCTTCGCATGTGTCTTAATTTGTTATGTCATTGGTCTTTATACTTATATCGTGATTCTAGAATATAAATCATGATATAAATATCACATATAATTATTATATTTATATTACAATAACATATATCATAAAAAATTATGAAATGTAATACACCATTCATGGAGACGGTAAGCCGTACATACGCATGAACATTATTTCCGTTTTAATTGTCGTATTGAAAGAAAGTATGTAAATGATATGTATATATATATATATCATTATTAAATTATAAAGACTATATGATATATATATCATATAATTTCCATAAACTAATCCTAAATACATTTCACATTGTGTGTGAACAAATCACATAGCTTTGAGGGGGTGGTAGTCCGCACTTCCTCAAAAGAGAATATCGAATTAACACGAAATTGAAAGTAAAAAATTGTATTATTTGTCAAGAATAATAAAACATATCAAATACATAATAAATATTATTTATAACTTATATAAATATATTTCCCATCAAAATGAAAACCATGATTGGTGGAAAAGGAAAAATGAACAATCATCATTTCATTATGAATTAGTTCACCGTTCACAGAAATATTATGTTTGATATCAATTAGATGGAGGTGTGTGTAAGTGTAGGTAAAAAAATTATCATAAAGACATCCTAGTATATTTAGGATACATTTTTTCCCTAAAATAATGTAATAAATAGAGTTTTGGTGGTGGATAAGAAAAATAAAGGAAATGAGATGAGAGAAGATGATACCTCTTAATCTGGTAAATCCTTCTAGTTTCTGTCAAACGGTTTCCTTGAGTTGCCTTATGCCCAAGAGAAGGATTACAGTAGTAAGTTAGGAATTTTGGTAGAAGAAATTTATAGGGATTTATTGAGTCAAAATTCCTTATAGGTGTGAATAAAAGAGTATGATAGGTTCCCATTTATAAGAGGGAGGAGGGTCATTTTTGGCAACTCCAAAACTATTAAGTTATTATAAAATTATTTTCGACTTCAAATAGTTCCAAATTGAGTTATTTAAAGGATACGATGATTATGGGTTGAAATAATTTCAACCAATTAATTTTATACATAATTATGTCACGAAATTAACCTTATCATTTGGCCTTTCCCTTTGTTAAATAATTTATCTTTTACCGTGACAACATGTTTTATACAATATAGAGTTAATATAGTTACTATACAAATCCAAAATAAAACAAAATGGATAATTTATGATATATTTGAAACTATAAAAGTTATTTTTCCAAACCAGATTATTTGATAAAATTATAAAATTTAATAAATTATTATTTATTTTAATGTATCATTTGAGTGAATTTTGATACTATTCAACATTTTCATTTTTAAAAATTTAAAACCAACATGATAAATTCAATAAAATACTTCCAATATGTCACTAACATGTCTTAGATATCTATAAAATGTGTGGATATCATTAATTATGTAAATTAAATTTATTTTAATATTATCAATATTTTTTATTTGATATCTCAAATAACTAATCAATTACTTCATCATTATTATAAAAGCCTTTAATTAAGTTATTTCATTTCTAAAAATTAAAAATCAAATACCATAATGAAGATAACGATATTATATTTCAAATTAATAATTATAGTCAAAATTATCTTATGTGTATCCCAATATTAAAAATGATACAGCTATTAAATTTTGAATATGACACTTTAAATGCTTCTTTAAATTAAATATAATAAATGCCATAATCTTACAAAAGTGGATTAAAAGGGAGAATATTTAAGAAAGAAGGATTATTTTGGTCAAAAAATTATCTAGTGAAATTAAGTCAACTGTTGGGGCAATTTTATATTATTTTGATATTATTTTTACCTTTAATTACCATATTTTCCTTTAACATCGGTAAATAAAATTTAAAAGTTACTATTCACCAAAAAATATTTTAATTATATTCAATCAAAATTTATATAATTATTATATCCATGTATATCAGTATTTTAAAATTCAACTCACATAAGCGATAAAATTACGTTTACTGCTAATCCAACAAACATGGCTAGAAGGTGAGTAAAAGAGACGTTCAAAAGTTTAATACTTTTTTATATATAAATGTTTTATAAAAATGATTCTAAAGAAATAAATTGGATTAATATATATATATATATATTATTTATCAATTGTGACTTTAAAATTTATTTAAGTTAAAATAATTTTTTAAATGAAAATATTAGTTAATAACTACTATGCAGTATTTTTCACTATTTACCAAAAATTAAAACCTTTCAAAAAATATGAAAAAATTCACCATAAGCTAAATTTGATATTATGAATTCGAAAACAATTTTTATTTTATCAAACTCAGTTTCCATGAGATTTTAAAATTAGTTTCACTGTTTTTCATAGATGGACATGAAAAACAGTTGATTTTAGAAAATAGTACGTTTAACCATATAATGATTTTACTAGAAATTATATTTGTCCTCATTAAAACTATGATAAAAAATATTTAAAAAGTATTTATTAATATTCATATTTAAATTTTTACATCTAGGTTATACCTATCTTTTTTAAATAATTATAATAGTAAAGCATTGTTTCACATAAACTTGGTGTTGTGTGTAACGCAAGTCAAGTCAGTGTTGCGTGTAACACATGTCAAGTCGGTGTTGCGTGTTATGAAATATTTTATTGATGTTTTATATAAAATAATCCATATTTTTTATATATAATAAAAAAATCTCTATTCAGTGTTATATCAACTAGAAATATCAAAAGATGAAATTTTTTTGAATGAACAAATAAATTCACAAAATCTTGGCATGTTACTGTTCACATGGTTTATGGTCATAATTATTAGATAAATTAATGTATAGGTGACCTATTTAGTGATAATTGAAGGGTACCAACCTGAATTAATTGATTATGAATCTATATTAGTATTGAAAACAATTTATTGGGATATGCAGTTATTTTAAGGCCACAGTGATTAGAAAAAATGATTACAATGAAAAAAACACATACAACATCATGTTATAAAGATGTCATATGTTTTTTTGATAAGTTTATAATTGGCCTGATGGGAATGTTGAACCCAATATCAATATGGGAAACCATGGGTATGATTTTGTTCATGTAGTTTATGGTCATAGTGATTCTACCAAAAATGATTTGGGTTTTACATCCCAAATAAGGCTGAAGAGTTATGAATAATTCATAGACACTAAATAGGAACACGAATGATGAGAATCTAAACATTTCATATTTTAATTGAGAGGTGATTAAATGAAACCAGAATACCATGTATAACGACTGAAAAAATTTGAATGATGGGTTTTAGTAGAGTGATTTTGAGGGAATATTGGGTTAGAGGACCTTATCCTTGGGAAAAAGCATACCTCCCTTTGGTAAATTCTATATGGGGCTTGGATGTCTTTACTGATCAAATGGATCCTTTTTTGGAATTAGTTACACATGAGACGTTTTCAATGAATCAATCACTTACATTTTAATCTATGTAATATAGGGAGAAGATACTTAGAAGGCAATTGGAACACTCCAGTCTAAAAAAACAATTTTTGGGATGTTATAGAATACTCAAGAGAGTGTGTATGTGGATGATGATTTATAGTTGGGTCTGATATTCAAGGTCAAGAAACTTCTATGTATCTTATGAAAATGTGAATCATGTTTCACAAATATCTTAATAGGTCTATAAAAAGACTCATCTCCTATATTAATGACATAATAGGGGAATATATTATTAACCTAGTGTGAGAAGTGTTTAAAAAAATTAATGAGTAAAGGTCTAAATACTAGGGAGATAGAGAAAATGAGGTATTGGAGTTTTTATAAAACCCTTTGATTTTAGTATGTATTTTAATTTAAATATGTAACATTTTTAATGAGGTATTTACAAGTAACATCGAACTAAAATGAATAATTCATGATTTCATTATAGATGAATATTATAATGAAAAATTAAATACATTATAAGATTACTAAATGAAATATAATGACTACAATTTTTTAAGGATTTAAAAGGGAATTTAATAATAAAACATTTTATAAATATGAAAGAAATTGTGGATCATTTATTATAAAATAAGATAATGATTTTTTATATGTATGTGGGGATGTATATAAGCATATAATATAGTCATTATATATATAACCATTATTTATAAATTTATATAACAGGTACATTGAGGTTATGTATTTTTTATTCATATTAAAAATAATATAATTCATATTTGATTAATAATTCTATAAATAAATATATATATATATATATAATAAATTAAAATACCTTATAATTAAAAAATTTATTCTTATTACCTAATTTTTAAGAGGAAAGAATCATTATTATTAATGAAACAAGGAATTCAGGCATAGTATTCCATCATAAAAAATGGAAAGTCCATCCATTATAGTCGATTGAATAAGTGGAAAACTAATGAATTTGCCTTATCAAGCCTTTAACATAGTAAGGGAAGACTCCTAGAAGTATATTTGACCTTAACCTTACTCGTACAATTCCCGTGAGAAGTAAGATAGTCCTCTATAAAAAATTTATTAATTACACTATATTATTATTAAATATTTATTTTATGATTTTATAAATTTTTTTAAAATATTATACAAATATTGTAGGTATTAAATTGAATGGTTATAAAATTAAGAAATAATTTTAATGGGATTTAGTTTAATATTTTTAATGTTAAAATATAATATTGTTCAATTAGTTGTTTTTTTGAGTTGTTCATTTTTTTATTATAAATAATTTTTTTATTATTTAATGGACTATTATTGAAAATTTAATGTTCCAATGTACATAAAATTAGGCTAATATTCATTTATGTTTTAATTTATATGAAATAATATGAAGAACACATAATTTCTTAAAAATCCACTTTCAATGAATACATGTTATTGTATATATTTTAGGATTTCATTTGGACGTTAAATTATTAATATGTAGATTTTAAATAATTATAAATTGAATCCAGATTTTAAATCATCACATCAAAATTATCAAAGAGGTTCAATTTTATATTTCGGAAAAAACATTTACCACAGAGATTATTGAGTTAAATAAATAATGGTAAAAAGAGGTTGAAAAGGGTTAATTATTTGGTAAAGGCCTAATATATTTCTAACCATTTCTATATAAATATATAGGAGTGTTTTAATGACCCATATCCTTCTTCATTCACTTTGGATCCACTTTTCATATAAAATGACAACAATATTCTATTAGAACTGATTATTTGGGGATATGTCACACAAAAATAACCTATAATAGGAAACATCCTATACACCCAAAAATTATTTTATTTTATTTTATCACTTTAATAGCGTTCAAAATTCCCTCACCTAAATCATTATTATGTGTATGGTATCATTTATTATCAAGACTGATTCCTAAATCCTACATTTACAATGAACTAATTTAGAGGAGAAGATTCATCAACATTTGTGTCCAGTCAATCACTATATTTTTTAATTAAAATCTAAAATAAACTCTGTATAAATAAAATTATATATTATTGCATTAATATTTATACTCTAACTCAATCATTTGGTATAAAATATGTATGTTTCGGTCGATTACACCACCAACAAGGAAAAAGATATACGAACACCATGATTTTAACCTTGGATGAGTATAAAAATAATAAAAATTGTATTATTGTATTTTAAAGTGTAATTTTGGTTTTTAATATTTTTCTATAAATGTGAAATAAAAAAATATTGATCATTATAAAGTAACTTATTGTTATTAGTAAATTAGCTTCAACAAGACCATCATGAATTATATTCTCACAAGCCATAATTATACCTTCTATAAAGTGAACATTGTACCACATAAATAATTTAATCATATTGATTCCACTAGCTTTAATAACATTATAATAATGAAGTTATTATCAATCAATTTAGATCAATATCTCTATTAAGAAACCTATATAAGGCAGTAAGAATCACTAACAACTATGGATGAAAATAAAAAATAACCAACTTATATATGTGTAATAAATAATTATAATTAAATAGTATAAATGGTAATAGATATGAATAATATTCCTAAATAATGTATTAATACACTTATCTTCATTTTACATGCGGTTTGTGAACCTTTTTGGAATTCATAGGAAAATGGAACTTCTCTTGGTCTCAAATTTCATTCCATGAGTAATGTTTCATACTATGCACCAGTTTTATTTTATGTTGTGTAATCACTTCCCCATGGATTTCTTTTTACTATAATTATCATTTAAGTAAATAAGAATTACAAATCTAATCTAGTTTATTTCTTTAAAGGGAATTATATTTTAATTTTACAAATCCATAAGGATTTTTTTTCAAATCTCATATTGAAAACGATATTTTATTTGTATAAATTAAGATATAGGTAAATTGTTTATAATTTATACTTAAAAATCCATTAATTTAATTCTTATATATTTATATTTTATAAACTAATTATTACCATTTACCCTCTCATTGGATTAATACTCACAGGAAATGATTCCTTTAAGTGAAACTAACCTTTTGTATTCTTTTTTAGTGAGAATCTGTCCACCATGTGCTCATATTTTTTATATGATTTTATGGATGTAGTAATCCATAATTGTAGAATATATTATTTTATTTTCATATTTACTTTTAACATTCTTACAAATTTTTGTATGAAATAATTTTAAAAATTTTATTCATAGTATTTTTCTGTAATAAATTTGTTTGGTTTTATATATGAAGATTCCTTAAAAAAATTCATCAATTTCCCAAGTAATTTTTCTTTATTTTATCATAATTTTTATTAAACTATTGATGTGTAATTATTCTGTTTTTAAATAAATGTTATCAAAATGTAAAGGGTATTTATTCTTATTTTTAATAGTAAATTTATAATTCTTCTATAATGTGTTTTTCATATATGTAAATATCCCATAACAATTGAAATACACTCTAATAATATAATCAAAATTTGTTCGATGGATCGATAATGATCATTTATTATTGAATTTTCAAGAAACTAATTTCATTCAAATGGGTTAACTATGGTGTGATGGAAATTTGATTTTTTTTCATGTTCATTTGAAACATATATTTATGGGTTTTCAATATGCAATAAAAGGGATCGAAACAATATATCCCTATAATTTAATTTGTAAATATTAATAACTTATGTGATGACAAGTAAGGGACTATTGAGTGACCACAATCTATTATGGGACATTTCCCAATATGTTTTTGGGAATGGGGAGTTAACCCAATCAACTATGGGCTCTTTCCACTATCAAATTATAGTCTTTGTGTTTATTCTTCATATTATAATTATTTTTCAATTCAATGTATGTTCTATATTCTTATTCCATTTTTCTATGTTATTCCACATTCATATGTTATGTTTTCATATCTTATGATAATTCCCTTTTGATTTTATATTTTTATGAATCATTTCACATGTTATGTCAAAGTCCTTATGTTATGATCTATGATTTAAGATCCATGTGTTATTCTGTTTGATATCCTTATGTTACATTTATGTACATTATTATTCTCTCTTTCCCACATGTTCTTTTTATGCTCACATATGATATTGGATTGATATCTCCTATGTTTTCCCCATCTTGAGAATATGAAATCACCCTTATGATTCCATTAACTTGGTTTTTAATAATAATATTATATATGATATATCTATAAGTATACCATGTTTGAATAGTTTTTGTGCAATATGTTAAAGAATGATTGAAAAATGCTCTAGTCATGTATCTAATCTTAATATAATGTAAACCTATATGTTTTAGATGTTTAATTTATTTTCATTTGAAATGAATAGTGTTGTAAAGTAAATATTTATTTATTTATGTAATCATTGGGTCATCTCATTTAGTATTACAGTAGTTTTATATTATATTTGTATTAGGTTATAAATAATATGAGGAAAAAACATAAATCATTTTATGATCATCTATCTCTATAATCTAGAATATGAACTTTCTATGGATGTTATCCTTTTATATGGGACTTCTTAACAAATAATTTGGGATATTTAGATTAAATTATTGGAAGAAAATAAATACTGAAGATATGTCTTTTGTGTAGGAATATATCAATGTAAAATCTGTTTAATTTCCTGGAAATTTCCAAGAAGATATGGTTGAGTTTTCATAGAACTGATACCTGGTGTTATTCTAATATCAAAGACTCCAAACATATTTGATCAATTGAATTACAATAATTAAAGAAGCATCTTCATGTGAACGTGCATATAGGGTTTATATGACAATGTACTTCACCATGGGGTGCCCCAATTCTCTTTGTTAATAAGAAATATAGAACAATCCAAATCTTCATTAATTATCATGAACAAAAGAAAATCATGATCAATAACAAGTATCATATACCATATTTTGATGACTTTTTTTAGAAACTATGTGGGGATCAATTGTAACACCCCAAGGATTTACAAAAAAATAAATATATAATGTAATGAACACAACACTATGTCGATAAAAAACAATTTTTATTATAGTTATTTAAATAAGATAGTTATAACCAAGTCGTTAAACATTATTTTTCTTCTTATGTGTTTTGAATTTAAAAAAAAAGACTTAAGCGGTTGTGATCAATAAGATATTTAGAATATGATATGATCAACACAATGTTTTGGTGAATAGTAACTTGATCCTTTGGAATAATAATTTACCCTTATGAATATAAATATGAACCTTATGGATAGTTAATTGACCAAGTGAATAGTAACATCATCTATGAGAGTATAAATAATATTTAAGCACTTTATAAATGAATATATGATATAATTATATCATAATACATGTAAGTGAATAAATTAGAAAATAATAATAATTATGTTTTGGTATTTTTTTGAGTAACAAATATTTAATTAAAATTTTATAATTAATAAATTGATTTGAAATAAAATTCAT
This sequence comes from Viscum album, assembly GCA_963277665.1. NCBI lineage: Eukaryota > Viridiplantae > Streptophyta > Magnoliopsida > Santalales > Viscaceae > Viscum > Viscum album. Next base: position 297,260,509 of record OY728139.1, read on the forward strand.
TTTCACCAAATGTATTCATAATTAAATGTTTTATTGTCTTATGATTTCAGGACAATCTAATAAGACATTTCTTAAATTTTCAGGGTGTTATAAAATCAGTTTTAACTTTAAAAACTATATTTTTAGTGTAAATTTTGATTTTAATTAAGAATATATTTTCTCAAATTTAAAGAACAATTCATTAAAAGGAGTTATTTTTTTAATTCTACTCATTTTGAAAATTTTTAGTCAATTTTTTTTATTTTTCAGAAATACATGATTTTTTTTGTGAATAGTTAAAGACGATAATTTACATTATAAATACTTTAAAGATAAATAGGCTATTTATTGAGTCATTGATGATGTAAGAACCCTTAGTTAGAACACACATTGTCTTATTGCTATATTTATTCACAAGAATCAACACTATTGGTTTTCTTGGTAAAAATAATAAAATAATGAATAATATAATGAGATATTACCCCTCTCCACCTATATAAATATCACCCCTCACCACCACTTCTCGTCACACCTTCCGTGCATTGAGTATTTTCAAATTTCTTCCCAATATTCTTCCCAACCCACCCCCATGAATATAATCTCATGGTCACATCAATATACCGAAATCAATCCCCTTGAAGAGATTCTCAAGGAGGATTATTACAGATGTAAACCCTCTTCCTTTTTATTTAATTTCATTTCAATTTATTCTATTTTATTATCCTCCAACTACCTACTATGTCCAAATAATAATGATAACTCCAATACCATCTATATAATAGAATGACATCTTGTTTATGGAATATCCTTTATCAAACTCCTTTCTCTCTCCCTTTTATTATAAAAAAGAAATCATTGTCCGGGAGGTGCTAATTTACAACCTTCGTGGATGAAAAAACTTTTGTTCTTTTATTTGTCATTCAATATTTGTTATTAAACCATTTTATAGTTGATAATGATTATAAAACATATATTATATCTTATTTAATATTATTTAACTGGTTTATATATTTGATATTAAATAATTGAACAATACTAGTTCATTATTATTGAAAACCTACTAAAATTATGCGAAACAATTATCATTAACATGTTATCTAATGATTCATCCTCATATACTGAATTAAAATTAAAAAAATACCAATTAAACTTATTTTATTCATTAATAACATTTAATTATAGTTCTGGATGATTATAACTATTTTACATAAACTCCATTACATGTAAACAAGTGAACCAGTCATGAAAACCCTTAAAATTAATTCTCCTGAATGATGCAATTAAACTCCATAACTAATAAATAGGGCTATAAATGAAATTTATAAAACTATAATGAATAAAATATTTATATAAAAGGTTAAAAATTAATTAATTAATTTATTTAATTTTATTATCCAGGATGTTAATGTAATGTATCAAACTCCTTCAGACATTAGGTAAGGGTTTTCTTCTGAAACCTCCATTTTCATTTGGGATAAGATTTATTCCACTATACACCAATGTAGTTATTCATTATTTTCATATAATTTTTCAAAATATATATATATATATGTTCCAAAATCATATATCTAGATCATTTCTTCATTCTTAGATGTGTTAATAATTCTCTTACAATGTTTCATTCTCATTTCGTCTCGATACACAAGCCTGAATAAAGGAAATGTCTTGATTTCATAAAAATTTCCATGTGCACTCTATAATCATTATTAAGACACCAATATATTTATAAAATAACTAAAATTATTATTGAAATAATATCCAAGTTTATTTTTGGGTTTATTCAAATATATTTCCAAAAGAACCCTTATTTTCAAATTAAAAGTGGTATTTCTCTCAAGAATTCAACCATAATTTTATTAGAGTGTTTTCATCCTTTTCAAAAAAATCTATCAAATTTTATTATTTATTTTGCTTTATATATTATTTTTATCATCCCCTATATTTTATTAAATGGTTTATGATTAGTTTTTCTGTAGATGAGCTATCCTGATACGATTCACCATACAACTCGTAATGGTTAGTGGTTACGTTTAATGATTGGGGAAAGTTATTTACATTTAATTGGAATATTTAGTTTATTTTATCCCCATTTATATGATTAATGAATTGGAATTAGTAAAATATGGGTGGGTCCTTATATATCCCTTTGACTCATCGGTATGTCTCATGAGATAAACCGGAATTAGTTTTTCCACTAAGGCCTTACCCTAGTACTTTCAGATTTCATGGTCGAGGCCTTAAGGATATATTTTAGATTTCAAAAATTATGAATTCTGAGAAAGTGATATTATAAATTGATAAACCATGTGAAATTTAACTAGTAAAATATCCATTACTCTGTTTTATTCTCTTCTAATATTTTATATAGATTTATTTAATCATATTTCATTCATTACATATTATGAAAAAATTTATTTTTAAAGTAATGTGTTTTTTGTTATTCCCCATGCCAAATTTATATGTTTATGATAACTTTTATTGTGTTACATACCCTTACTAATCATATGATATCACCCAATACTTATGTTTTTTTTCTATTTTTTGAAGATGAATATTATTGTAAATGACTTACAAGATTAATCAAAGAGTATATGGGTGTTTCAATGGAGTTGAAATGTTGTTTTTTTATTTCATGATGTAATGTAAATATTATGTTTGTATTTGGTTTCCATAACTACTAAACTATTCAGTCCTTCAGGGTTTTACATCCTTATAAACATACCCATGTATTGATATAAGGCACTGAATCAGGGCAACAAGGGTAGGGGTCCTTATAGATGGTATCATCGTAAGTTTAGTAGAATCCATAGATTCTAGATTTAGAAAACATAAATTAAGGAAAACCCTTAGATATAATTTTAGGATAAGATTAAAAAAAACCATATAATTTTGGTAAGGTATATATTTTTTGACTATTTCTAGAAAATACCACCCTGTTCAGATACTACAAGTTGATGTGGTTTTGGAACATATGTACTTATGAGGAACAAATCTAACAAGGTGTTTTGGGAGTGACTCAGGGTGACTTGGTACATGACAACATGGCTTACTATAGACTCGGTTTGACACTCATGGGGAATATTTGTATGATAATTTTCAATTTATTTACAAATCATTTAAAGTATTTAATTGTAATTATGTCTCCAGAGAAACCATTTTTATGATTACGAGAATTTTCATACATAAAATTACAATTTATGTTATGTATTTTTCTAGTTCGATAATATAAATTATGATTAATATCCCAATTTTTTGTATGGAATTATTTAGAACTAGAGCCTAGTGGAATGGATTGAGATTACATGAACTTGCATATCCAATATACGGATTTCCCTCCTATCAAAGATAATGATGTTGGTTAGGAAGCTATGACTTTTAATGAGAATCTTATAAATATACTGGTATAACTAACTCAAGTTATGAATAATACCTTTATACATATGGATTATTCTGATCCACAACGTTTAGGATATATATTATACCCATTTATGAGAAAAAAACTACAATCATTAAATAAGACTATAAACCCATTCGTAGTAGAGTAGTTGATACGTAAATTATAGAAAATATTTCTCCCATTGGGGTGTAGATAAAGGGAAATGGATGTCATTTAAATTTATCATCTACGAGAAGATACAGTTCAGTAGTGGTCATTGATTCAAAACACAAAGGACGATGCATCTATTGAAAATACAGAAATAGGGATATTAAGGATATTTTCCTAGAAACATATTTTCCTCAAAAACAGTAAGAAGATGTGGAAATGTAATTCCCAAATATGAGGTAGAAGTAAAATGATAATGTTTCCAATTATGAAGAAATCTTTAATAGGATATCATGGAATTCCTCAAACTACAAATGTAATATGATGATAAAGATTGAGCGATTCATTAACAGTTTGAAATCATTCCTCTAAATGAAACTAGTTTCCCAAAAATTATTATCATATGAATATAAAGTCTCATGTGCAATCAAGACAGAGAAGGAATTCTATTTGTATAATGGATTTAAAATAAATAAAGAGAATAATATGGTAGAATATGAAATAATTGATAAAGGGAAGAACAAAAAAGGGTTTTCCCAACATGTGATATCTATGGATGGAAACACCTTGGATCCTACTTAAAATGAAAAGGAGTTTGTTACAAGTGTGGAGAAACAAGCCACGAATCCTATGATTGAAAGGGAAATAATGAATCTATGCATGTTCAATGCAATAATTTTAGGGATATGAGACACTCTAAAAATTATTTTCCTATGAGTCAATTACACTTTCCTCATTAAAATATATGGGCACAAAAATAATCTTATGCGATCACAATAGCTGAGGTTGATGTTATGAATGACGTGGTTGAAAGTATATTAATTATATCCTCAAATTTTTCTAAGTATTTATTTGATTTTGCTTCATCTTATTCTTAATATCATCTAACTTTTCATTAAAAAATTATATATTTCCAATTCTCCTTTACAAGGGATTTATCAGTATAAAACCTTATGGGATGTATCATTACAATAAAGACGTTCCAATCAGTTCCTATTGTAGAATATAAACATGATTTATCTGCAGATTTCATCATCAAACCTATGTTTGAATTTGAAATAATCCATAGTATGGATTGGATTCCAAAATAATATGAGAAAATATATTTCAACAAGAAGGAAATTGAAATTTTTAAGGAAGGGGTAGAACCCCTTATCTTTATAGAAGAAACAACACCATCTATTTCTTATCTAGATACACCCCCAGTAGCTCAATTGAATTCAATTATTATGAAGAAATATAACACAATATCTATGGGTGAGGTAAGAAATCTTAAAATTGAGGATGTATCTATTTTGAATGAATAAATTTATTTATTTCCAGAGGATTCACCTGGACATCATCCAGAGTGGGAAATTGATTTTTATAATGATTTAATTCTTTGTGGAAGGACTATATCGAAGACTCTTTATATAATTTAAACTATGGAATTATAAGAACTGAATAAAAAGCTAGAGTAATTGAATGAAACAGGATTTATCATCCCTAGTGTTTCCCTATGGGAAGATCCTATTCAATTCATTAATAATAAAGATAAAACTATGATGTTTTGTGTTGTATATAGGGAGATTAATGCTTTTATGATATATAACAAGTATCATATAACTCACATTGATGGTTTATTTGATCAAATTCTTGGATCCCAACTTTTTTTGAAGTTTGACCTTTTATATGGATATCATCAGTTTTATTTAAGGAAAAAAACTATTCTAATGATAGAATTTTGAACAATGTATGGGAATTACAAGTTTACAGTACTTCCTTTTAGACTGACTAATGAACCATATATTTCCCAGGATATAATTAATAGAGTTTTCAAGGAATATATTGATGAATTTTTAGTGGTATTTATTGATGATATCTTTGTATTATCACACCTAGACATTTGAAATGATTTTTATTTAATTATATTATACGACATTAAAGTATTCTATTGAGGTACGGGATGAGCCGGATTTAAATCCTTGTGTTCTTGGTGATATATGAGTGTTTCTGGGATTGGAAACATACAACGCCCGGGCAGGGCACATCTGAAGTGGTGTGGCTACACCAAATCATCGTGGGTACCTTCTTATGCGCAATTGATTAACTAATTAATGAAATAATGTTATATATATATATAATAAAATTAATTAAGGGTTGTTTTTATAATAATAATATTATTATTATTTAAGATTATGATTATTATTGTTTTTGTTAATATTTTGAATTAAGCCATTGTCGTTAATATTATTACGATTTTTATTATTATGGTTAATATTTTATTAAATTTTTATTATTATTATAAAATAATAATTATTATTATATTTATTATTGTGATTATGGGATGTAGTTTATTTAGAGTTTTTACTTTTATTTTTATTTTAGGTACTTTTTCCTCTATCTCTCCCCTCCCCTCCCTCTCTCACGTCACACACCAATCCCCCCCATCCCTTTCACAATCCATTCTCCCATCCTTGGTCAAGGCTCCCCTTCATCTCCCTCTCTATAGAAGCTTTTACCTAGCCTACCCTTTCATTTCCCTGACCTTCCCCCCCCCCTCTTCCACACTTTTTTTGCGTGCATTTCCCCTGGTTGGCCAACATTTCTCTGGCACAATCCCAGTCGACCGACCTCCTTTCTGGCGGCCGTGACTTCACAGGTGCCCTCCCCCTTCGGCAACTACAATTCTCTGGGAAATTCTTAGGGTTTTTGTTTCTTCATTGGGGATTCAGTTTTTTTAGGAGTTTTGGGGGTATGTTTTTGGATTTTATCTTCATTCCATTTAGTTCTAATTCTTTAATTAGGGTTCAATTTTGGTTGCTCGTGGTGTGATTTTGGTGCGATTGGAGTTTTATAGCAGTTTTTTTGTAGGTTTAGATGCTTGAGGAAAGTTTTTTATCAATAAAATATATTTTTGGGAATTATTTACATGATTGATTAATTTAGTATGCTGGTTAGTTTATTTATGTGATGAAAAATTCTTTTTAAAAGAGTTTATTATGTGATTTATTTTAAAAAGTGGTATGTTCATATGAAATGTGGTGTGTTGTTTTTGAAAAAAAAAACAATCTATTCCATTGAAATTTGTTTTATATAATTTATCGTTGGTTTATTATTTGATTAAATAGGTGAAAATTTTCTTTTGGTATGTTTTTGGTGTGCTTATGACTTTAAAAAGAAATTTGAGTGGGGTTTTGTGTGCAAAGTCTTATGATAACTTTTTGGAATTATTTTTTAAATTTTATGAAAGTATTATTAAATTATGTCAATGTCGAAATACATGGATGGAAATAGTTTTTGTGTTTTTCTAGGTTTTATGATTATTTTTGGAGTAAAAATTTGTGGTGCTAATTTTTGATGTTTTTCATAAATTGTTTTACATATTTACTAAATTACATGTGTAATGTGTGGTCTATTATTTGGGGTTTCGAGTTGGAAGAGTCTATGGAAAGTCACATGTGTATGTATAGGTAAGTATATATATATATAGTTTTTCCTCTTACGTGTAAATTCACCCATGGTAATGAAATACATGTATGGGGAAGTTCTGTCTTTGTGTTTGCAAGAAATATTCATGCGTATGTTAGTGGTGACTAGTATATGCATATAAGAATATATTTAAGGATCCCCTATCATATGTCTATATCCATGTATATGTTTGAATAGGGGATATGTTTCCTTATATGTGTGTGAATGTGCATTTTCATTGTAGGGGAGAAACAACATCTAGTTAGAAAGCGCCAATAGTTGAATGTTCAGATTGGTTCCACCCTAAGGTCGGTCCCCTAAGCCTATACCTTTAAACAGAATTCCTTAACTTCCTGAGTGTTTTAAAAAGAATTTATATATATTAAATAGTATATGAATGCTATGAAAAGTTATGGTGATGCTTGATTTTGGACTTTCCGTCATTTTCATGTTCTCTATTAAGTGTTGACATATATCTTTTCACATTGAATTCTGATCCCAAGCTTGTTTTAGAATGCTTAACAGTTTATGTTCTTAATAGTTGTATAAAAAATTGTTTTGGATTTTTGGTGGGTCTTTCTTTAAATACTGGTGTGTATATTAGTTTTTATAGTTTATTTAAATTACTATGGATATTTGTGTGATGTTAAAAAGTGGAAATTACAAGATTTAGTATGTTAAGTGAAGTGTATGGTTTTTTATGTGAATTCAAGGTAAAATAGTGATTCATCGTTCTTAAATAATTTTCTAGGATTTAAGCATGGTTTCATTATGTTTTTGAAATGTGTGAACCCTTTGTTGTTAATTTAAATTTCAAATGGATTTTCAACTTGAATGTTTTGGGGGAGCATGTTTTCTAATGTGAAGTTATTCCTATAGGAACAAATTAGGCTCGTTTGGATCCTTGAAAAATATTTGTAAATGTGAAAACCCCCTACTGAGTCATGCCCCATTGTTTTAGAAATATGATGTGTGTGTTAAATGTGTGATTTGAGATATGTTCCTAGTGAAAAGACTTGTGCCTTATCACGTGAATTATAATAGAGGATACACTAAAGGAGGGACATCAGTGATGAGTGGTTGGATGTGTTTTGGAGTAAAGAAAATTAGAAGTTCATATATGTTTCAATGATAAAAACTCAACTCCAGTTGAAATAAATCACATAAGAAACATGAGTATCAAGGTGGGTAGACTAGGACTAGTATGCTAGATGATACATATGTGGTTTTTCCAAGTTTTGTCTCACATGATTAAGGATACAATGCTAAAAAATATATTTGTGATGATTTTAAACCACTAGGTTATGGGTGTGTTCCCCACTAGTGGCCCGTGCATGAGAACACAGTTTTTTGTGGTTCATATGCCATGTTTCAATGAGGTACAAGAATTGTAGGTCCCTAACTAACACTAGCTTCTTAGGGATTTCCCATGGTGCTTGTGATATGATTTTCAATTCATGTGTTTCATGCTTGTCCCCACTTTTGTGAAATCCATATTTTTAATTTTAATTGGTCTATTTTCATTTTGAAATGTTAATTCATGCTTGGAACCAATTTTCAAAATGAAGTGGAAGATAAAAACTTTTCAGGAAAATGAAAGCTTATTACTAGAATTTCAAAAGAATGAAAACCCTAATTTTATTATGTCATATTTTCAAACTAGCATATTTTGGGTGACTTTTTAAAGGTAAGGTTATAAGGTGTTGTTGTACTACGGATATTACTACTGAGAATCTCAGTGCTCACGTATACATTATCTTTTCAGTTTTATGGTCACGTTTCGGACCTCTCTTGTAGTATGTGTGGTTTAGGTTTTGTGGTGACCCACAAGATCACTTGAGGTATGTATCATTACATAACTTATTAAAATTTATACTTTCGGGTTATTCAGTTCATCTTCCAATATGTACTTGTTTATCATTTATTGGGTAAATCATTCCCAAACATTCATTTGATTCCCAGACACTTGTGCCAACCTGTGGTCATTGAGAACGCCCCTCGGTCCATGCTACGGACTGGTTTGGGAGTCGGGTCAGATGGTCACTCGGGTTTGTTTGTGACAGGTATACTCCAAAATCTATGAAAATCTTGAGAATCACTTTTACATTATTCTGAATACACATAGATGAAATGAGTTATATTATAGTTTTATAATGTGTGAATTATAGCTTTAAAATTTTTTTTTGTCCATATGTTCTCTAAGGATATAATCATAGTTCATCTTACAAAGACAGAGGATGTTCAAGAATGTCCTACCCCAATGAACATAATTAAGGTATGTAGAATAATTTGTTTAGTAGGTTATTATAATTGTTTCGTTCAGTAATTTGGTTTATTAGATAAAACATTAACCATGCTGGCTCATAAAGGGGTTAATATCGTATGGACTAAGGAATGTGAGGAATGTTTTGAACAATTAAAGAAGAGATTAGTGAATTCTCTGATCCTGACTCTACCATTAGAAAATGAAATATTTCTTATTCATATTGATGTATGAAATAATGTAAATGGATATTTCCTTATGAATAATGATAGAGTTATTGTCTATGCATTAAGGTAGTTAAAAAATCATGAATAAATCTATACCACACATGATAATGAGTAAACAACTGCAATATTTTCCCTGAAGATATTGGAGACATTATCATTATGATGAAATATGTGAGATATATACATATAAAAAAATATTTAAATATATCTTCTTATAAAAATAACTGGGCATGAGGCAACTAAGATTGCTCAAGATAATATAGGATTGTTTTTTCAATAAACCACCACCCAAGGAATGAAAATAAGGAGGTAGCTATATTGAGAAAGAAAGATAATGGAGTTCAAAACAAAATAAAGATTGACAAGGATACCGAGTGAATGGATCTAGAAAAAAAGGATATGGTAATTATCAAGGAAGATGAAACATCATTACTCTTCCAACTAGATTCCCAACCATCTTTATTGGAAAGAATTAAAAGTTCATTGTGTGATGATGAGAATCATCAAAAGGGAATTAAACCTACTAAAAATGATAAGTCTCTAGAATTCATGTGTGTATATGGAATTTTGTAATTTAGAGGGAGACAATGTGTTTCTTATACACCTAAGAAAAAAAATTAGTTATTGGGTGATAACCATAGCTTTAATTTCTCTATACACACTAGTACAACTAATATGAATATATATTTGATGAAATTTTTTTTTGGGATAATATGAATCATGAAATTTCTTATTATGTACCAAGATGTATAGTCTATCAATAGGTGAAGGATGGGAGACAACATCATAGAGGATTCATGAAGCCTCTTCTTATTCCTATATGGAAATTTAATGAAAATACTTTCGATTTTTCATTATATTACCAAAAAACCATGAAATTATGATACAGTATGGGAAATTTTTTATCGACTTACCAAATCTACACATTACATCACTATAAGGGAAGATTTTCCATTGGCGTTACCTGAAAACCCATATATTAATTTTGTATTAAGGATTCTTGGAGCACCTCACCCAATTATATCTTCTTCATGAACCTTGATTTACATCAAAATTCTAGAAAAGTATTCAGAATGCTTTGGATACAATGCATCATTTGAGTTCTTCTTATAAACCTCAAACCAAAAACTAGTCATAAATGGTGACCGAAACGTTATAAGGCATGTTGAGATAGAGCTCACTTTATTTTTGCATAATGTCGGATCATTATTAACCTTTGGTTGACTATTCCTACAATAATAGATTCCATTCAATTATCCAGATTGCACCACATGAATCATTGTATAGAAGGAGATTTCATACACCAAATTTCTTGGATGAAGTTGGTGAAATGAATATTTTGTTCCCATAGATTGTGGAAGAAACAACAACAATGGTAAAGACTATTTATGTCCATTACAAAATAGCTCAAAGAAGGAAAAATAAATATGCCAATAATTGATGGAAGGATTTGGAATTTCAAGTTGGAGATAAATTTCTCTTGAAAGTGTCTCTATTGAAGGGTGTTATAATATTTGGAATGAAAGGGAAACTAAACCCTAGGTATATTGGCACATTCAAAATTTAGGAGAGAATTGGAGCTATGAATTATCAATTGGCATTATCACTTTTCCTTTCTAAGGTACAAAATGTGTTCCACATCTATTGGGTAAGGAAGTACATACATGACCCAACACATGTACTCACTTCTAATTCAATAGAATTGGAACCCAATATATCTTACTACGAACAACCTATCGTTATTTTGGACCCTATAGAGTATCTATTGAGGAATCAAACGACTTAGCTGGTAAAGGTACTTTGGAAAAATTATAAAATTGAAGAGGCAATGTTAGAGTATAAGGAACTTATGATGAAGATCTATACATATCTTTATATGAGATAACATTTTGGTGATTTCGATGATGAAATTTTTTGAAGGATGGGATAATGTATGACACCAATGATTACCAAATAAATTTAACATAGAATTTATTGAACACAAAATTGAGTCTCTGCGAAACATCACTTTGTTTTTATTGTTTTTTAAGAAAGATACTTATAACCTTGCCATTAAAAATAATTTTTATACATTAGTGTTATGAATTTTTTTAAAAAAAAATTATATACACAGTTTTGATGAAGATTTTATTTAGTGTTTGATAGGATTAAAATTATTTTTTGTTAATAGTAACATGGCCCTTCGGCATAGTAATATACCATTATATATTTTAATATGACCCTTATGAATCGTAAATCAGCTAAATTAATCGTATCCTCATCCATGAGATTATAAATAATATTTAGTCATATTGTAAATTAAAGTATGATATAATTATATCATAGTACAAAAAAGTTTATATTTTGAAAATAATAATATTTAAATGTTGGTATTTTTGTGAGTAATAAATATTTCAATAAAATATTATTATAAATAAATTTAATTCGAAGAAAATTTATTTTCATAGATTGTATTTGTAAATTAATATTTTCTTTTCGTTTTATTTTAGAATAATCTAATATGGTCTTTGTTAAATTTTTAGGATGTTATAAAATTATTTGTAACTTTAAAAATATTATTTATCGAGTACATGATGATTTTAATTAAAAATTCAATTTCTCATATTTAGAAAAATATTCCAATAAAATAGAGTTTGTTTTTTAATTATAGATTTTGAAAAATGGTTATGGTGAATTTTTGGGATTTTTATGAAATACATTAATTTTTAAGTGAAAAGTAAAATACGATAATTTATAGTTTAAATACATTATAAGATAAATACACTATTCCTTGAGTCATGGATGATGTAAGAAACCTTTTTTGAACTCACAAGAACATATTAAAATATTTACTCCCAATAATCATCACTATTGGTTGTCTTGTGAAATATAATAAAATAATGAATAAAATAATGAGAAATCAACCCTCTCTTCCACTATAAATATCTCCCACACCACCACTTCTCCCCACACCGTTCATGATTTTATCCTAGCAAAATTTATTCCCAATATTCTCCCCAAGACCCCCCCCACGTCCATAAGTTCCTAGAATCATAAAAAGACCCAAATTAATCCCCATAAGGATATTCTCAAGGATAAGTATTCAGGAAGTAAACCCTCTTCATTTTTATTTAATTACATTTCAATTTATATTCATTTCTTATCCTCTCCAAAACTAATCTCTACAAATAATCATAAAATAAAAAATAAAATATATATATATAAAATGGAATTATGTCATGTTAATGGAATATGCTTCATTAAACTCATTTATCACTCTATCTCTCTCTTTATTTTATTTTAAAAAGGAAATCTTCGTCACAAAGGGGCCAATTTAAAACCTTCATGGATGATGAAAATTTATTATTTAATTTCTCCTTCCAGTCTATTCATGAAAGAATTTTTATGGTTGAAACAGATAATAAAATATTTATTATATCTTATCTATTTTTTTGGAACCATTTTATATACATGATATTAAATATGAGAACAAAATTAGTTCATTGTGATTGAAAAACTGCTAAAATTTATCTAATCTATTATCATTAACATGTTATCTAATTATTATTCCTTATATACAGAAATAGAAAAACAAAAAATACAAATTAAACTTCTGGTTATTCATTAATAACATGAAATTCTATTTCTGGATAATTATAACCATTTACATGAACTCTATTAATTATAATCATCTGAATTGATCATGAAACCCAAGAAAATAAATTCTTCAGAATGATGAAATTAAACTATATAAATCTTCAATAAGACCATAAGTGAACTTAATAAAACTAAAATCAATCAAATACATATATAAACAGTTATGGGTTAATTAATTAATGGATTTAATTTTATTATCTAGGATGTTAATGTCACATGCCAAACTCATTCGGATATAAGTTAAAGGGTTTCTTCTTGAACCTCCATTTTCATTTGGGTTATGCTTTATTCCTCTATAAAGAAATGTTAGTATTAATTATTTTTATATAATTATTATAAATTATATATATATATATATATATTCCAAAATCATATATCTATATCATTTCATCATTCTTTGGTTGGATAATAATTGTTTTATAAGGTTCACTTTTCATTTATTCCCCATGTGCAATCCCAATTAAATGGAATGTCTCAATTTATTAACTATTTTGAAGTGCACTCAATAATATATTTTGATACACCGTTATTTTTCAAAAACAATAACTCATTTTATCATGGAAAATATAACTTAGTTCATTTCAGGTTTTATGAAAATATTTTCTAAAAATAACTATACTTTACAAAGTAAAAGATGTATTTCTCTCAAGAGTTCCTCAATGGTTTTATTAGTGTATTGTCATCAATTTCCAAAAAAATATTGAATTATAATTTTATTCAGGTTTGTATATTATATTTATCATCAACCATATTTGATTAAATGGTTTAAGTTTTGTTTTACTATGTATGTGATATCATGATACCATTTACCATACTACTTATAATGGTTAGTGATTTTGTTTAGAGATTGGGGAAATTTATTTTAATTTTTTATGTATATGTTGTATAGTTTTATCCCTGTTCATTTGAGCAATTAATTTTTCTTAGTATGTGATAGATAAAGCCCATTATAGCTCTGTGACGCATTAGTAGTTACCATGAGACAAAACAAATAAGATTTTGGCTGAACCCTTACACAAGTATTTTCGAACGTCTTGCCTGATGCCTTGAGGATAAGTTTCAGATGTATGAAATTATGAATTCCCTCATTGAGATATTATAAATTAATAAACCATGTGATTTTTTAAAAAGTATAATATCCGTGACTTAGATTCATTCTCTTATGATTAGTTATACTGATTTATTTACTCATCTTTCATTCCTTATATATTAAGATCATCTTTATTTTTGAAGGCATTTGTTTTTGGTTATTCACTAGGACTAATGTTTCTATTTGTGACAACTTCTCCTATATTAAGTACCCTTACTTGGCATATGAGATCACCCATTCTTATGATTTATTTTTTCCATGATGTGAAGATGAATATCAAAATTAATGAATTTAAAGAATAATCTTAGATTTTATGGGAGTTTCCAATGGTGTTGCAATGTTGTTCATTTATTTCAAGTTATAATTTAAACATAATGTTTGTATATGATTTTCTTGGACTATTAAACTATTCAATACTTTGGTATATGAAATCCTTTAAAACATAAAAATGTATTAATATAATGAACTATCTCTGGGAAACTGGGGTTGGGGTCCTTACATAAATACTTCTCAATGATTGACCTTGGATCTAGGTAACAGTCATTATGGGTGAAAATTGATGATATACCCAAGAAAACTTTTCATACAAAATAAAATTACTAAATTCCTAGTGATTCCATTAAAATATAAAAATTACCAATTTATATTTATATATTTTGTTATCATTGATCAATTTTTGTTTTCCCTTAAATATTTCACACTCATATATTTCAATTTAAATAAAGTGCATGAACACCATTTTAGGACTATTAAAAATACATGGAGAAAGGGGAAACTATATCCCAAATTTATTAATTGTAAATTCAAAGATTATAAAAGATGGTTGGTCAACGAATCTTTAATAAAACTATTTTTTATTTAAGAAGGTTTTGGGAAATACAGTGACTCATTGAAGAAGATATTGGGTAGTTTCCTCATGAGAAATGACATTGTGGTAGATTATGACTCAGATTATATAATGGTTTATTT
The DNA here is from genome assembly GCA_963277665.1 of Viscum album. Lineage (NCBI taxonomy): Eukaryota > Viridiplantae > Streptophyta > Magnoliopsida > Santalales > Viscaceae > Viscum > Viscum album. The sequence goes on from OY728139.1 coordinate 297,275,667, forward strand.
GAAAAATTTGATGATTTATGATCCAGACTTTGAAAAAGTAGTGTTAGTATTAATGATAGAAAGAATTATCACTATCATTAAAAGTGTGAAATATATACTGATCATCAAAGCTCAAAATATATATTCACTCAAAAAGAGTTGATCGTGTTCCAAAGTCGATAGTTGGATTAGGTCAAGGACCATGAATGCTCAATACATTACCACTATGAAAGGAGAACCTGGTTGTTGATGCTCAAAATTAGAAGGATCATTCTACCTTATCAATGAAGATGATGGAAAAAGATCCAATATTAATTGATTTTAAAATATGTATATGATAAAAATATGGGGAGGAGATAAATAATATCTTTCCAAAATGACAACTCAACCACCCACCCATGTGAAGATCAAGGATGTGAAAAGGATGATATAGGCCAATATAAAATGTTATGGAATATTAAAAAGTATAACAATGAGAATAATGGAATTTTATTTTTTAAAAAATTAATAAGTGTCCCTTCAATACATGAATTGAAGAAGTGTTGTTAAAATATGAAAAAAATATAATCATTCTTTATTAAATCCAAAATAACACATATGTATAAATATTTCAAAGCACATTTATGGTGGCAAAAAATAAATAGAGTGACTGTAGAGTATATTTATTGATGTTTGGTATCACATAATGTAAATACAGAAAGATATAAGTCTAAGGGTATTATTAAATCATTACCACTGTCATTATTTAAATTATGAACAAAACAATATTTTTTAGCCTTACAAAGACCACTATATTACATAATTACTTTTTGGATGTTGCTGATCACATTAAGAATTTATTTTATTTCATAGCCATTTGAGAACATTTCTCAAAAAATCAACTTTCATAGACATAAATAAAGATGGTGGTAAATATTCAAGGAATATAATTTACAATTATATCTTATAAAGATATAAATTTAAACTCAATGTTTAGTAGAATCCCTCAATAATAATTTGATATAGTGCATAGCTTCCATATAGATTATCATCCTAAAACGTAGGGTTAATATAAAATACCAACAAAAAACTTAAGAGATGTAAAAAAACCTTCATGATGGATATAGAAAGAAGATCGAATCAACACATTCCCCTGGTTAATTTCTCATACAAAAATAATTTTCTGTTTTTTATTGAAATGGAATCATGTGAGGCTTTGTATGTGAAATAGTGTGTAACTCAAACATGTTAGGATAAAGTCACTAAGGATAGGATTCTAGGACATGATCATACTCATGAATTGTTATATACTATTAAAACCATTTATTTAAAAATTCATAATTTATTAATTTGATATAAGAACAATACTGATAATGTTTGGTGAGATTTGGTGTGTGAAGTTAGAGACATGGTTTTATTTGAATATCATTATTGAAGAGGGATATGAGATTTGTGAATAAGATAATGTTGATACCTATATACACTGAAAAATTTGAAAATATGGATCATTTGGGTATGGTATCTTAATATTTTTTACTTCAACTAAACATCTCTTAATTTCAGGACGTGTTATGTTTATCACTTTTGAGAAAAAACATAGTTGTCCATTCACATGTTCTAAACATAGAGTTATTATAACTAGAACATGATATCTTTAAGAGTAATAACTAGAATAAATATGAAAATTATATAAAAAAATTACTGTCAAAAGATATCATTCATCTAGTTAATGTTCTCTGGGTGAATCATTAGTTTTAGGAAGGAACATGAGAACTTAATGATGTAAGGAGATAAAGTATTCCCATTTATTCTTATAAGAGTAACTAAATTTTAAGGGAAAATTATTTAAAAGTTTATATAATGTAACACCTAATGATTTTATTGAGTATTTACCTTTAAATAAATATTGTGTTTTTAATATCCTAAGATAAACAAAATACTAATCCAAAAAGATAAATTCACAATTTTATTATTGTATAATATTAAAATAAAAAATTAAATACATAACAACATCAATAAATTTAACATTATTTTAAATATTACTAATGTAAAAAATCGAAATTAAATTGTATTAATTCATTATTTTAATTATCATCAGCATTAATTTCAATGAAAATCACACAAGTGATAAAAATTATAAAAAGAGTAATACTGGAATCAAGGATTTTCACAGTTGGAAACAGATGGTATTTTGTGATTAGTTTCAACCAACAATGGGTTGATGAAGTATTTATAAATTCATTTTATCCTATGATTTATGTGCATTCTGTATTTAAGGTGTCATAGTTTTCTAGTTCTTTCTATGTATTTGGGGTCCAAAATGTGGAAGATTGAGAAAGCTATTTTGGAAAAAGAAATAATGCTTTAAAAATACAATAGTTTCATGATACAGTAAAGGATAACTATATAGTCTCACATATGGGGATATTTGAGACTATCAAATAAAAATTTCGCTATGAAAAGTGTTTCAAATGAGTTATCAAATTTCTTGAAGATCATAGTTTTGCGCACCTGTGAAATATAGATTGAGTTGTGTGCAAAAGGGGACATCAAAACATCAAAGTTAAGTGTACCAAGACGTTGCATGTGATGGATTAGTGCATGAGAGAGTTTTGAGAAGGTCTATATAAGTATATAAATAGTGGTCCCCACAATATAGAACATGAAATCTCTCATTGAAGATTCAGACCCTCTTCTTTGTGAAACGGTTGAGCACAAAAGAGAAGTGTTTAGTAGAGTGGCATGGGTATAGTTGTTCGATGAAGATAAAATAGCTTTTAACTAAAATATAGTTGTTAAACACTGCGTAGTTACATTCAATTGATAATTTTCATGTAATTAACAGTGTTTTATACAAGTAAAAATGTTTCTTTCAAGTGCATGAATTGACTAATAAATGTGTTTTAAACATTTGGTTTGATTATTAGTGTATACATGTAAATCGATTCATGACTATGGTGCAAGAGGAGTATTGTTCTACTCAAGGAAAAATAATTATCCCAATTAATTTAATTGAATTTAATATTGATAAACTAATTAAGAATTCCCTTAGGATGTGAGAATGGGGGGGGGGGGGTCAATGAATGATAACTGAGGGAGGTACTATGTTATCCCTAAAAATATGAATAGGAAGTGTGACTTGAATGAGTGACCATCCCTAAACAATTTTAATATACATTTACTAGAAAATATTAGGGAATTTATGTATGACAGACACACTATTGGCATATTCTCCTTGGACTGTACCTTATTGGTGAACCAAGTAAAAATGGATGTGTTGTGTTTCTGTTTTTTTATATGGGTATTTGATAATTACTAATTTTCAACAGATTGGTTTGACAGGTTCCAAAAAATGTGTGGATGAGAACGATATAATTTTACGAAACATCTGACACCCTAATTTTCCTCTCCCCTCCCAAGGTGTTATACGGTATTAAAAATATAACATGTTCGAAATATGTTGAAAATCATGAAAATGAAATTATATAATATGATGAATGATTTTATTATTGTTTGTAAGTAAATGTATAGGAATGTCGTATAGTGGATGTGTATACTGTCTTTGGATTATTATATACCTAGTAATTATATTTATTTTCTGAAATTGTTTGTGAAAAATTAAAAATAATAAAATTTAGATATAATAAATAATCTTGGAATTAAATGAAAAGACACTAAATTAAATTATTTATTAATAAAAATATGTATTTTTATTCATTAAAAAATATTATTAGTATGATTGTTATTTTTATTCATAAAAAGGAATGATTTTATGTATTTATAGAATTAAAAGTATTATTCTAATACTATGGGATGGATATAATTAAATGGTTGGAAGAAAAAATATTAATTTTAATGGGAAGGGATTAAAGTAAATTAATGTAAATATTAGATGTTTCTAAATGATTTATTTTCAGAGTGATGAGTAATTTTATATTAATAAATAAAATTGATCACTTTGAAAATAAAAATAATATATAATTTAATGTTTAAATGTAAAGTAAAATCTATTGACATTGTTTTAAATACTAATATATATGAAATAATATTAAGAATATATAATGCTTAAAATGTCAGTTTATGTAAAAATAGTTTTTTCAATATATTTTATATATTAAATTAAAAGGTAAATTTATAATATTTAGATATTAAATTAAACTATATTGATTATAAATTATTAATCAAAACATCATATAACAACATAGTATTTTCTGAAATATATATTACATCTTAATATATGAATATTGAATACATTTCACAAATAAAATCCCAAGGACTATAATGTTGTACTGTATTTTGGGTCTTGATAGAAAATATTCTTTATTTCATGAAATTAATTCTACATATTTCATAAAGATCATCCCACATATTAAACTTCAAGTACTTTCCCTACTTAATAAATTTCTTCAAAACCTGGGGAAATGAAACTTAAGAAAGGGTGAGTGCGAATGCTCAGTAATGGTAAACATGTAGGATATCACCATAAAATTAGAATAAGGATATAAGAACATGAGAATAACTTTTTAAAACGAAAACCTATATATTATAGACCATAAAATTGTTTCATTGAATAAATATTGGATATTTTTTAGACATGAATTTTGAAATAATAAAACATAAATTGTGATAGCATAACATTGGAATAAGAAATAGATTTATGGCATACCCATACGCATAAATACAATTATGCTAATGAGACCCACCAACACATTAATAACATGTCAAGCCTGAGCTAATGACCCATGTACTTGCATTAGGCTTGGGGTAACATCATGTGTACCCTATTTTTCAAATTTTGGTATAACTACAATGTACCTCTTTTTTGGCTTGGGAAAACCAATTGTTTACCCACTTTTAGGATTGGGTAACATCTTATGTACCTTCAAATCACATAGAACATTAATGATTACCCGATAAATTGGTTGTATATATAAGTCCCACCCATCAAATAATCTATACATTTTGTTCCCCAAGATCATAAATAATTCATTATATCAAAACTCATAGAAAAAAGTTTTTTTCATAAACATTGCATCATAGAATAACTAATATAAAGAAGATGTGTTTCATAAAAATATCATAAAGACATCATAGAATAAACTATGAAAAAGCAATGGATTGCCTAAAAATATTGTCATCATAATCATAAACCATCAATAGAAAGAATTAGGATGGTACAATTGGATCATATCCCTAGTAAAAAAAATAAAAACCCATGGTTGTTTAAAATGATGAATAAAAATATTAATAAAACATTCATAAGGAAAATATCCTTTCAATTAAACGAAATTATTTAAAATATAATAATTTTTTATATATTGAATAAATAGTTATCATTGAAATTATTGTTCATATAATTTAAAGAAATATTTCAATCCTTCATTGGTCATGACGGTGGATAATATCATTCCTGTCGTACACGTTAAATTGAATATTCCGTTTACATTTTATATACAAAGTCATGAGAGACTTGTTCAAAAAAATGAAATGAATATTACTGATGAACCGTATTCAAAAAAATATAACTTGGATAATTATGTAAATATAAAATAATTTTATAATAGGGAAATAATTCTATATAACATTCCTAGAAAACATATATTGGAATAAAATGGGGTTTTGACTATAGAGAGGAATAAATTCAATTTTTCCTCAAAAAAATTTCTTATAGAATATAGAGTACATAAATTGAGTAAAAAGATAAATAAAAATTTGATTTCATTAAACAACCATAGATATTAAATTTCATGAGTTACATTTGATATATATCATAATATATCATTGTTGGAAGCATAATCATAAACAACCCTAGTAAACCATGCGATTGAATTTTTGAATACTTACCACTTTGATAAAATTTGAATTATAATCCCCATGAAATAAATAAAATTATATGGACATGAAAATATACAAAAATTAAATAATAATTATAATTAAAAAAATCATATTTATTTTATACCCCACTCAAAAGAAACATGTTTTGAATAAGGCATCTGCCTCAAAACAAATAAATGGAGAAGAACCGGGTTACGATCGTGGCCAACAAATCCATCCCCACCATCGGTTTTCTTATAAGAAAATATATATATATATATATATATATAATGTTTTCTACACACACCGTGTCTGAAAAGGAGGAACCCCGTGCCGAAGGTAGGTCAGGAGGATTCGAACCAGGGATGGCTCGGATAAACTCCAGTGACTTTATCATCAGCACCGACATCTTCTCTGGTTATTTATTAGTTATTCTATAGATTTATTCAATTAAAATTATAAAATGAAAAGATAAGTACACTCCGTGTATATAAGTGGGACACGATGTGTAACCTCTGGGTTGCCTCCCAGGAAGCGCCTCTGTTTTAGGTTATTGGCTCAACCTTCTTACCTTGACTTACCGGAGAGGTGTGGTGGAGATCTCTCCCACTGTATCTTACATGGGATGGTAAATTTTTAGGCGCTGTCCGTTAACCTTGAACGGTTGACCATCCTCCTTAGAAATTTCCACCGCTCCGTGAGGGAATACTCATATGATATGAAATTTTCCCAACCACCTTGATTTGAGCTTTCTTGGGAATAGATGAGGATGAGAGTTGAAGAGGAGTACCTGATCACCAGGTTGAAATGCTTTTCGAGAAATCATCTGGTCTACAATGGCTTTCATCCTCTCTTTGTACAATTTAGCATTCTCATACGCCTCTCTTCTGATTTCATCGAGTTCTGATAGCTGGAAATTACGTCTCTCAATGGCTGCCTTCAGATAAATATTTAGGGATTTGATAGCCCAATATACTTTGTGTTCCATCTCCACAAGAAGATGGCATGGTTTTCCATAGACGAGACGAAATGGTGACATCCCCAGTGGTGTTTTCAAAGTGGTGCGATAAGCCCACAAAGCATCGCCAATCTTTTTGGACCAGTTCTTCGGTGAGGTATTTAATGTTTTCTCCCAAAAAAATTTGAGCTCACAGTTGGAGAGCTCCACCCGTCTAGTTGATTGGGGATGGTATGGTGTACCCATGTGATGCTTCACCCCATATTTCAACAACACTATTTTCATTAACGTGTGGTCAAAGTGAGTACCCCTTGTCGCTGATAAAAACACAAGGAATGCCGAACTTGCTGAAAATGTGCTTTTTTAGAAAGGTCACGACTACCTTAGCTATGTCGTGGGCTATCGCTATGGCTTCCACCCATATGGAGACATAATCAATGTAGACAAGGATGTAGGTATGCCCGAAAGAAGGGGGAAATGGTCCCATGAAGTCGATGCACCACACATCAAAAATCTCGACCTCCAGGATGGGGTGCTGGGGAATCTCAGCTCTTCATCCCATATTACCTCTACGTTGGCATGGATCACAGTGGGCAACAAAGGCTCGGTCATCATTATACATTGTGGGCCAGAAAAACCTAGATTGCAGAATCTTCGCTATGGTACGGTCCGACCCATGATGTCCTCCAATTGGTGAGGCATGACAAAATTCCAGGACCCCTTGAACCTCTGTCTCTGGGATGCACCGTCGGATCACCCCATCTCCAAAGGATCATAATAGAAGTGGGTCTTCCCAAAAGTATCACTTAACATCAGAGTGTAACCTTTATTTCTGCTGGAAGGAGAGGTCGGGATGGATGGAACCTGTACCTAAATAGTTATCAATATCTACAAACCAGGTCCTAGGGGACTTAAAAATAAAAAATTGATGCTCATCAGGAAAATCCTCCCTTATTTGTTGATATTCCTCTTTCTCCAAGTGTGGCATCTCCTTACGGGATAGATGACCAGCCACCATGTTCTCACTCCCCTTCATATCTCGGATCTCTAAATCAAATTCTTGTAAGAGGAGGACCCATTAGATCAATCGGGGCTTTGAATCCTTCTTGTTTAATAGGTACATAAGTGCTGCATGGTTAGTATAAACAATAAATTTAGACATCACAAGGTATGAATGAAACCTGTCGAAGGAGAATAATACTTCCAGCATCTTCTTCTCTGTAGTGGTGTAGTTTAGTTCGGTCTCATTGAGTTTCCTGCGGGCATAGTAGACGGGTTGGAAGATTCAGTCCAGCTACTGACCCAGGACAATTCCCACCACATAGTCGCTGGCATCACACATCACATCAATTTTTTCCTCCCAGTTGGGGGAAATCATCACTGGAGCTTCGACCAGGCATTGCTTTAGATGCTGAAAAGTTGAAGTGCATGCCTCAATGAATTTGAAAATGGAAACCTTTTTCACGATATTTCTGAGGGGCTGGGCTATCTTTGAGAAGTCGTAGAAAAACCGCATGTTAAAACCCTAATGTCCTAGGAAGCTACAGATGGCTCTAACAGATGTTGGAATGGGAAGTCGTGAAATGGCTTTTATTTTTTACGGATCCACCTCTATCCCCTTTGCTGAAATTCAATTGCCCAGAACTATCCCACTTTGCACCATAAAATGACACTTTTCCCAGCTCAAAACTAGGTTAGTGTTTTCTCAATGCTCCAGTACAAGTTCTAGGTGCTGCAAACAGGTGGTGAAGGACATCTCATAAATAGAAAAATCATCCATGAAGTCCTCCAGGATTTGTTCCACCATGTCGTGAAAAATGGATAGCATGCATTGCTGGGATGTGGTGGGAGCGTTACACATACCGAAAGACATCCTTTGGTAGGTAAATTTTCTATATGTGCAAGTGAAAGTGCTCTTCTCCTGATCTTCTGGGGAAAAGGAGATCTGATTATAGCCAGAGTAGCCATCGAGGAAGCAGTAATATTCATGCCCAGCTAGCCTTTTTAGAATCTGATCCATGAAGGGCAGGGGGAAATGATCTTTCCTTGTGGCTTTGTTCACCTTCCTGTAATCTACACAGACTCTCCAGCCTGTGACTGTATGAGTGGGGATGAGCTCATTCTTTTCATTTGATACCAAAGTGATTCCTCCCTTCTTAGGGACCACTTGTAGGGGACTTACCCACGGGCTATCTGATACAGGGTAAATGATTCCTGCATCTAAAATCTTGATTAAATCCTTCTTTACGACTTCCTTCATAGGAGGGTTCAGACGCCACTGGGGTTGTCTAGATGGCTTTGCTCCTTCATTTAGTAGCACATTGTGGGTGCAAATGGTAGTGATGATACCCTTAAAATCGGCAACAGTCCATCCAATTGCCTAATTTCTCTGCTTCAAAACATGAAGAAGTGCATCCTCCTGTTCCTATTATAGTGTTTTACTATGTATAATTGGAAAAGTATGATGATCCCCCAAATAACCGTACTTTAAGAAAGGTGGGATAAGTTTCAATTCTAGTTTAGGTTCCTTCAGAACTGAAGGTACCAGTGGTTGTACTTCTGACCTCTCTTGGGTGTCAGGAATGACAGCTCGTTTCCAGTAGTGGCTGCCCTGGCCTTCGATGAATTTCAGGTCCATTGGCGCATCATCAGTGGGTATGTCTGTAAAAATCATATCAACGAAAATGGAAGAACATACCAGATCATCTTCTTGTCTACTCATTTTTTCATCCATGGTAGTCACTTTTTAGTTGTCCTCATGTTCGGATAACGATGATTGTTTGATGGCCTTTAGAACATTTTGGGAGACTCTTTTCCCCCCTACTCAGAAAATCAACTCTCCCTGGTGCAAATCAATCAAGACATTCCCTGTGGCCAGGAAAGGTATCCCCAATATAATAGGTGCCTTCTGATCCTCCTCCATTTCTAGGATAATAAAATCTGGTGGGAGGATCAATCATCCCACCTTCACGAGCACATTCTCCAGTAGCCCTTCTGGATATTTTATGGATCTGTCAGCAAGTTAAAGGGAGTCTTGGGTAGGCTTCAGATCGTGAATCCTGAGAATTTGAAAAAATCTGAATGGCATGAGGTTGACACTGGCTCCTACGTCGCATAGAGAACATCCAAATTCGTAGGGACTAATTGTACAAGGGATAGTAAATCTACCTGGATCCTGGAGTTTCAGAGGAATGGAATGTTGTACGACTTTAGAGAAATACATTTTCAATGCTATGGTGCCCAAATCCTCCATCTTCTTCTTATTCGAGAGGATTTCCTTCATGAATTTTTCATATGTGGGAATTTGAGCCAGAGCCTCTACAAATGGGATGTTTATGTGTAGATTTATGAATAATTAAATGAATTTTCCAAACTGGTGATACAACTTCCTTCGCTACATCCTCTCTGGAAAAGGTAATACAGGCTCGAATGGTTTTATGACCTCGTTTTCTTTGCCTGGTTGAGCCTCCGGTGACGGATTTTTGGATAAAGAGGTGTCTGAAACTGTACCTTTGTTTTCAGTAGGAAGTACAGGTGTAGTTGACTGTGTTGGTTCCTTCTGGTGTAGATTCTTTCCACTTCGCAGTGTTATGGCATGGGCCTCCTCCCTTGGGATCATCTCGGTTTTTCTAGGTAGTGTACCAGGTTTCCTCCTTGAGAGCTGGTTTTCTAATTGGCTGATTTGGTTATCGAGGACTCGAATAGAAGCCTCCTACTTCTCAAATTAGGTCTCTGTGGTAGAGATGAATTTCTTCAGAAGATCCTCTAACCTAGAGGTATTCATTTCCTGAGTTGGTTGTTCAGCTGGTGGAGGTGGTTTCTGCCTTGGCTGCTGTGGGTGAGGGTTTTGATACCCTTGCTGCAGGTAAGGGCCCTGTTGGGGATGTTGCTGCCGCTAGTACTGGTTCTGATATAACGGCTGACTGTAGCCGGGCGGTCACTGGGGTGGAGGGTTCTGCTGCTGTTTTCCTTATCCTGTGTTCTGATTATCTCACCATTCCAGGATCTGTTATTGTTAAAATGGGTTCGACCATCTGTTTTTAGAAACATATATCACTTCGCTCGTCGATGGTTCGACTGAAGGTCCCAGGAATTATCCCAAGATGTGTTTGTTACGACAATCACTGCATGCTGGATGGTTTACTGCATGGATTTGAGGTGCTCCCATGATATTTAATGCGTCGATCTTTTTGGATACTTCGTCCAACTAGGCAGCAAGCATGGTAGTAGCCTCAATACTATGCATACCTCATTTTTGGGTCCCCCACTCAGAATGCCACTGGAATCTGTTGGTAGACATATCTTCCAGCAGTTCGAAAAGTTATTTGGGGGACTTTCGCATTACCGTACCTCCTGTAGATGCATCCACCACGGACTTCGTATTTGTTGTTAGTCCTCCGTAGAAGGTTTGTACTTACATCCAGAGTGGAAGTCTGTGGTGTGTGAATTTACGTGACATATCCTTGAAACATTCCCACGATTCGTACAACGACTCTGAGTCATACTGCTGAAAGTAGTGGATCTAATTCCGTAGGGTTACCATCTTCGATGGTTGGATGTATTTTGACAAAAATGATTGGGCTAGCTCCTCCCAGGTGAGGATGGATATTTGTGGAAGCCCTTTGATCCAGTATTTCACCTTGTCCTGTAGAGAGAAATGGAATAGGAAAAGATGGATGGAATCCTCAGAAACGAAATGGTACCTGAATGAATCACAGATCTCCAAAAAATTGGAGAGATGGGCGTTCAGGTCTTCACTGGGTAGGCCGCCGAATTGTACAGTGTTCTGGATCAGCTGCATGATAGGAGGCTTGATCTCGTAGTGCTGATCCCGAACCGGATGATGAACGATGCCTGTATCAGCTCCGTGGATCGATGGCAGGCCGTACTCCATGAGAGTACGACATGGAGGTGGCTGCTGAGGAGGGATAATCAGCAGGTACTGTTGGTCCTGAGGGGCGTAGTAGGTCCCCTGACCTTGGTTGAAATATGTAATCTGCTCTGGTTGGATTTGTTGGAGCTGTGGCGGGCCATATGGTGGTGCAAGAGGAGCTTTCTGGTTCTGATTGTCATCTGGACCTAACTTATGTCCATCTCCTTAGACAGCAGCTGGATTACCTTCCTCGTTCTGTGTCGTGTGGTTGTTTTGATTTTGTTTAGCCATGAGTGTTTGTTGGAACCTCAATAACGTCTATTCGATCTCCGAGTCAGTTGGGAAAAACCCTGATGACTCCTTGCTCTTGGAATGTGTGAGGTGGCCGCTCATACACTGATGGACCTGCACAAAATAAAACAAACTACCAAGCGTAAATGAGGAAAAAGAAAGATAAAAATAAATATGATTAGAAAAGATATTTTTGTGAATTATTGATTTTTATTTTCACTAAAATGTAATACAAATTGAATTAAAACAGAAATAAAATAACCTTATAGATCCTCGGAAACGATGCAAAAATTTGATGCGTCCTTCCACAGAAGTTATATTATCGATGTCTCAAATTATAATTACCCTAACAAGTATAGCACCAGCAGGGGTCGATCCACATAGAACTTTAAGAGGTTACTCTTATCTTGTTTCAACTTTGTTTGTATATTGCTATTAGTGAAGATTGCTGAATTTAGAGTCGAATTTTTTTTGGTTGTTTTTAGGTACAAAAAGAACCATTGGTTTTTAAGTTTCTTTTAACAAAGTAATTGCTAGAATGAATGAAGAGATGGGAAAATTGGTTTTGATGCAAATAAGAATAAGAATGTGTTGGGGTTATGGATTTGTGATATGTTGATTATTAAATTAAATGTTTTTTGCGGTTGTGTTGTTCATGATAATCCAACACTCTGGATTTAAATTTTTAATTAAGTTTCCTTGTTCCGGATCACATAATATTAAGAGATGAAGTAACCAAATCCTTGGTTCGGTAGTTAGTTTTTAACAGATATTTATTTGGATTGGTCCATTTTGAGTTGAATAATCCTTTTAATGGTCATGAAATCATTCGTCGTTATTCTTCTATTGAATCCCTAATGATTCTGCCCTTGGTCTGGTATAGAATTTTCAGTGATAATATGAAGTGATTTAAGAAGAATACGAAGAGATTGTTAAAAAACACATTCACAACAACTTAATTCAAATTACAACTCCTTAGTCTCCACAACCCCAACACACTGGGTGTTTAGTTACACATATTGAAAATGAAAAACACAAATTTATTAATACCTGATGAAATCATGATCGGAATTTTGAGGTAGAAATGATGCTTCGATAGAAGACCAACGGTATTACGGCGGTAGAGAGTCTATCCTTCAGAACATCGTCCCTTGTTCTCCACACCACACCTAAATCTCCACTTCTCAACTCCTTGGTCTGAAGGCCAAGGCCTCTTTTTATAGGAAAAATAAGTACACGGCGTGTATAGAAAGTACACACCCTGTACTTTCATCAACACACTTTTGGCTTCTTTTTCTATGTTGGTAGGCGGCCTAACACGCCGTTTTTGACTTTGAACATGGCGCCTCCAGGTAGGTGAGTGTACACGACATGTAGTGCTTCCATACATGGGGTGTAGTATCAATATTTGGCCACCAACCCCTTCTATAATAGTAGACACAACGTGTATAAATGGAACACGGTGTGTCTTATTCAGCGGCCACATGGGTGTGTAGACTCTTCTCAGCCACCAACCACTTCTAGAATGTCGTACACGACGTGTAACGCCACCCCATAGGGCATGTAACGCCGCCCCACACGAGGTGTAGTGTCTCGATGGTGACTTGGGCATGTACTCCCCCCATTGATTTGTGTCCCTATTTGAATGTACACGACACGTATAAAATTACACGCCGTGTAGTTGAGAATTTTTACATACATCCCTTGATTTTTATATTTGGATATAAAACTCTTGAAAATAGACAAGGTCACCAAAATCAAAGTATTTTTCCTTTATGAAGTAGGTATTTGGTGAAAGCTTCTTTTCATTGTTAATAAAGTGTATGTAAAAATGAATACACAAATTGGGTGCATTAGTATTCACATTCTCGGTATATGCCTCTCTAGTAATCTTTTTCTTTATAATTTGAGATTGGATAAAAGTGTTTTGAATATGCCTAAATATTGGAATGGATTAATTTGAACATAATATAGATTTTTTAAGGCCATAACTTTTTTATATTATTTCTGGATTGTTATAATAGTATAGTTTTGGAAAATGGAAAACCCACAGGATGGGCGACAACCCGTCGTGTCGGACAAGGATGTGGGAATCAAACCCACAACTGATGTACGACAAGCATTTATCTCCTACCACTAACCTACAGGAAGTCTCTGGTTAGTAGAAATTAGTTTTATTTTATTAAGTGGTATGATATATGAAGTATAAGTACATTTTTGGAGTCATATACGGTTAATCTCATCATAGATGGACTTATGTATATTAAATAATTTGTGTTAACCATTTTGTGATAAATACAGATGTAATGACCTATCATTATATCACATGATCTGCTAACACTTCAAGAATGACAAATTCAACTTCATTTCATTAAATAAGTGATGAAGTGGAAATTTTTCTGGAATGACCAATGATGATATTAAACAGAAATAAAGTATGTAATTCTATTTATGTAAAAATTCATCAACTTTAGGGAAATGATCTTGAAAACAAAAAACGTTGTCCTAGTACCCTCATATCTGATGAATCAGATGGAACCTTAGATCATCCAAAATTTATGGCTTTGTGATTGTTGGCTTTTTCATAGCCATGTTCTCTACCACTCTCCATCAGAACCTGATGGTTATATTTCTCTTCCATATCCATGTTTTCACCTATGTTCTCCAATGTGGAAACCCGATGATGTGTTAATTTGGGTAACCGTTATATTTCTTACTTTACATTTTAAATTAAGTTTTAGTATTCCTTTTTACGATGTGGGTTTCTATGAAAGAAACTTTCAGGTATTAAACTGTTAATAACCCCGACGAATTTCCAGGTTGAAAATCATTTTCAGGGGGGTAGAATTTAACACCCCGAAATTTTATGAGAAGGATTATTTTTAATTTTTTTATGTCTTCTGTTGTATGCTACACCAAGATTAGCTTCCTCTATAAACAATACCATATTAGCTTTCCGTATATGCAACAAAATTATTGGATAATTTTATGCACAATTTCAAGTTCTTTTGATAGAATTTAACACTAAATATAGATTTTGTTCTATGAATTACGATTAGATTGTGTTATATGCAACACCACAAGAATATTTCACGCAAAACTGACTTGGCTTGCATTCCACGCAAAAGCGGCCTTCCATGATGGCTTGTATTGTACGCAATATCAAGCTTCACTAAACAACAATATATTATTATAATATTGTTATGAAATATCCATTATGGATTATATTAACAATTTTTTTTATAACACTATCATTCATCTTACATAATTTCTATAACATGGTATGAGAAAAAATTATTTTTTCGAATAAAAGAAGTATTTTTTAAAAAATTCATTTTTGTCACCTTTTGATGGCGCAACCATTTTAAATATACTTTTTTACATGTTTATAAGTTCAATTTCACAAAGTAAACTGTATATTTTGAATCAAGATATAAAATTTTATGTTGGATAATTTTTTTACATTATTCAGATAACCTTCATATTTTGATGAATAGTGAAAATACGCTAAAAATTAATTAAAATCAACTTTTTTCATCGAGATAATTTATATTGTTAAATTAAAATATTGAATGGTTTTAAAAAATAAATTGATTATATTTTTTCCATTTAATATAATCTATTTCATTAGCATTAATTTTACATTGAATTCATGGGTAAAAACATTTCAATCTTTTGCAATGGTTTAAATAAAAACTGATTTTGTTTTCGACAACAGGATTAATTTTAAATTAATTATTGAAACTTATGTGTCTTAAATTTTGAAAAATGGATTCAATATTTTGATAAGTATCTCCAAATTATGTTAATAGGATAATTTTATTTTTTGACATTAATACTAGTAACTATGGTAAATTTAATTTATCATAGTTAAAGGTAAATTAGGTAATTAAGGGTAAACATAATATTATAAAATTACAATAACACTTGTCTTAACAAAATTGGATGATTATGGTTCGTCCAAAAACATACATGGGTCGAAATGGTATATATTGGATCCCACTTTTATGTGATTACGACCTTTAATTTATTTTATTTAAAGGAATGTGAAATATGTCTCACTCAAGCTTTAATAATTAAATTATTTTTAATATAAAGTTATAATAAATATAAATTCGATTATAAATACTAATTTGAATGATAAAATGTTTTTATTTATTATGGTAATTTATTTGTAATTTTTGTGAAACATTTAATTATTTTAATTTCTTATACATTAATGATGCAGAAATTATTTATTTAGTGAAAAATCAATAATATAGTTTTTATTAATCTAATAATACTCATAAAAAGGACCAAACGCTTGAACAAACCTTATTGGTAGAGTTTATCTATACCATAAACATCCATGTGTCTACTTGTAGACCATTTTGAGCCTTATAAAACATATTAAGACATTTATGTTGTTTTATTTTAAATGATGTCAAAGTTGTAACCTTCACAATTTAATAAAAATAACATTTTAAAAGTTGGGCATTTTAAAAGATAAATTCGACTAAAAGTATTATTATTAAATATATTAGATTTATCTTCCTCATATGATTTTATTCTTAATTTTTATACAAAAAATAATTATATTAAATAATTGAACAAAAATGATGTAGTTAATATTTTATCAAGAGAAATATCAAATAAACGGTTTTAAAACATTAAATTAAATATTATATGTACTAATAAATGTTATCCACGAATTTCCTAGATTCATATGAAATGTTAGGAATCTATTAAATTTTTATTTCTATTATATAATTTTCTTGGATTTAATTTAAATTTAAATAAATGAATAGTGTCAAAATTGACACTATTGATATTTTATTAAAATAACATATTATTAAATTGATTAAAATTAAAAAAAATTAAAATTAAAAATTAAAAATTATATGGTCTAAAATTTTATAATGTATCCAATTATTGAAAATTCACAACACATAATTAAGTATATATAACGATTTAAAATTTAGAATATTAATACCACAAATAAAATTAAATAGATTAAATAAGGATAAATCAAAATGATAAGGTTTAAAATAAAATCAAAACATGTCTAAATATGATTGGTTGATGAGATTACAACCCTATATTATCTAAAATTTTATTTTTCATTACATAGGAAGTTTTTATGTGGGGTTTGTGTTTATTATAAATTAATATTTTGGAGGTTTCCTAAAGTTCACCTCTCCTCTCTTATAAAAGGGATCCTCCTCCCTCTTCTCATCACTCCATTTTGAGCTTTCAAACTCAGAAAAGCCCTGTGAATTTTCCTTATCCACTTCCCTAGATATATACTATAGGTCATGGTATTCATCAAAGACCAACTTTAGTGTTCTAAAAGGAGGTTTAGAATAGGCGTGTCAAAGAGGAGGTAATATCCTTTACCGATTCATTCAAACATCTTTCTTCTTCTACATCCTCTATATGAGTTGTTTCTTTATTAAGTAAAAACTATAGTATCACCTATAAAATGATATGTAATTATGAATATTAAACTACCATATTTCATCATTTATCCATCCTATGAAAAATAAAATCACCACACGTGCGTACGTACGGCTTACCGTCTCCATGCCGTGGTGTAATCTATGTTTCATCACCAACATACTTGGATGTGCGTAATGATGTAAGAAATAACAATATGTGATTATTGAAAAATTATTCTGATTCTGAAATATTATACACCATACACTTCAATAAAATTCTGCAATCATGGGAATGATTTCGTGGTCGTGCGTACATACGATCTACTGTCTCCAGGATATGATGTGATTTGTTCTACATGATATTCATTGAATAATGATTATATAAATGAATTGAATTAATTAATATGATATATATTAAACTAATAATATTCTGTAAATGATATAACTATAACCTAACAATAGGAATGAGAATTTACCTGACAAAACATGCAAAATAACATAAAGTAGTTAACACGTGAATAATGAGAAACAATAAAATGTTACTAATAAATAGATAAGAATATGACCATATAGGGTATCATAATAATAAATATGATTCTGGAATAAGTCAATGACATTATTTAAATAATTATATAGGAGGTTCAGATATGTTCAAAGAAATCGGACCTAAGGTAAGAGATAATTATTCCAATCTCGTTCTTATCCGAGATTTTTTATTCATAAGTACTTACTGGGGTTATATTTTTCATCCATGTCCATGATTTGTTAAAAATGTTTTCATAAAGTTTTTACTATTCTTCTATGTATGTTTAAAGTTTTGTTTACCTATTTTTGACTTTTACTATGTGGTATGGAAGGAATCATTATTTTGTTTACCATACGAGGTACGTTTTGACTTTTCTGGCAAAAGTACGAGGAGAATGTTTTTTTAAATTATACGCATGAATGGATTTTAAGAATTTAATAATGCCTTATTTACATGAATATTCTTCAGAAATATATCATTATTATTTTCAACAAAATTATTTTCCTTCAAAATTTCATGACATTTTTAGAAAAGAAGATTATTTTGAAGAAGAAAGGATATTTTCCTCAAGAATTCCTTTCAAGTGTTTTATCAAAACTATTTTCCATGTAAGATGATATTATTTAATATAGGTATGCTTTAAGTGTAATGTACCAATTATTTACATGTTTTGATTTTTTTAATGATGAAATGATATCGATTTATTTTATATATATTTTATAATGATGTGATGATGATTATGAAACCCATTTTATTCGTTGGGTTATAATGAATGATTTATGTTTATTTTGTGGAACATGTAGTAATGAATTCATTATGAGATGAGTGGGACCTATATCTCCCTCCAAATAATTGGGTAAAGATTTATATCTCATGAGAGAGACATGTTTGGAACAGAAAGTAAATATGTTTCAGTAATACAGGGCTGGAACGGTAAGTAAACCATGTTCAGTAATGGAATTTGTCCACTATGATGGTCTTAGAAGAAATGCCTTGGATACTATGGAAATAATATCTTGTGCTTAATGGTTTTACACAATAATATGTTTTATTACGATGCTATTTTATCATGATTTTTGTTCCTTTATGATCCATGTGTTGCATACTGCCATGTTTTATGTCATTGCTCAAGATTTTGATGTTTAATTTTAATGTTTATGTTTTTACATTGAAATGTTTTTGTGTTTTTTTATGTTCTCCATGTTTACCCATAATGAGAATTCGAGCTCACCCTTTCGATTTTTTATGTTTTCTTTTCCCCGTGATATAAAGAAATGTTTTAAGTATGAAAACAAAAGGGGAAGATCTTTAAGGGAGATGTTAAAGATCTTTCACCATGATTAGAAGATTATGTTCTCAGATTCCAAAGGCACTAAACTATTACAGTCCTTGGGTGTCTATTTTTACTCTTTTTTAAGTATTCTGAAAATGTAATGTATGTCCATGTATGTCATTCTTGAGTCTCTACATGTGCCGTCAAAAGGTGAAAAAACTGGGGTTTTGAAAAATATTTATTTTATAAAAAATTTGAATTGTTTCTTATATCAGGTATATAAAACATATAAGATGAATTTTATACATTAAATTGTATAGTTTAAATATTTATTTCATTAATAAAATCATTTAATAGATATTTTATTATATAATAAAATTTCTTATTTTCATTTAAATAGTTTTTCATAAAAAATTACAATTTTTAAAGTGGGTTATATTTTAATGTATAATTAATTTCTCACAAAATAATTAAGAATATTTTCATAATTATGTTAATAATGTTAATAAAAACTATTATGATGACTATTTTATAAGGAAATGTAACAATATTTAGTTTTTCTCTTAAACTCGGTCTTGCGTGAAATGAATTTTATCAAAATAGTGTTGTGGAATCTCATTTATACTATTGTGGAATTTTATAATATCTATGTATTTGTTTATTATGGTTTTCAATAATTATATAGTACTGGTAACCCTGAAAAGTGATTGAAATATTTTTGGAAAGCAGATGATATGTTCATAATGAAGGGGTAAAGAGAAAATAATATATTGGATATTATTAGTGAGCTCAATACTAATACAAGGACAAAGAGATATCATGATTTGATTATATAGAATTTTTGGGATTTTGGTATGTGGAAAGAGTTAAATATTTCCAGCATTCATGTTTTCACTAATATTCTATGGTAATTCATGTTACAAGATAATGCATGATTAAGGAATTCAAATGTTTATAATGTGACCAATAAGATATATCATTTGATATACGGGGGATAAATGATGGTATTTGACGAGTCGTTCCACTGATGATACGTTATCGGTGTCTCAAATTATAATTACCCTAACAAGTATAACACCAGTTGTAACACCCCAAGATTTCATAGTGTGTTATTTCTTCAAAATAATTCAATAACTTGCACTACACGCAACACTGAGTTCAATTGCACCATGACTTGCCAAAAAAAAAGCCATTAAAAGAGGTCATGAATAGTATTAACTAAATTTTAAACTTTATATAATCCTTATAATTTTAGAATCCATATTATGAGTTTCTTAGTCATAATGCAAGAACAGATTCATTTTCAGTATTGCACTTTTATCAACTTTTGATAGTGAAACCTTTTTAAATACAATATTTTAAACTTTTTGACTAAATGGAGACATCAAAAAAATTTAAAATGAAACATCCCAAGCTTCCACGGTACGCTTTCCTTTGAATAAAACAGTATCGTGTGTTGTACGCAACTTCGAGTTCTAACACACCGTAACCAATCAAACTAGCTGTTATGAATAGTAATACCTACTTTTTGAAATTATATATATTTTATATTTTAAAATGGACTTAATTTTTGGATTCGGAATATCAAATTTAGCCTAAGGTGAAATTTTGGTACTTTTCTGATAACTTTCATATTTTGATGAATAGTGAAAATTACTAAATTTTAATTAAAAACAACTTTTTTAATCAAAATAATTAATAGTGATAAATTATGAATTTGAGTGGTTTTAAAGTATATTTAGAATATAGTTTTACTATTTAATATAATGCTGGTCATTGGACATAATTTTACAATTAAACCGAACATAAACAAGTGTCAATCTTTTGATAGTTATTATCTCTTAAAAACACGCTTTTTGTTTTGACAGCGGGAATTAATTTTAAATTAATTTCTGCCACTTCTGTGTTTTGAATTTAGGAAAATGGATTCCATATTTGGAATCAGGATGTTCAAATTGTGTAAATAGGTAACTTTTATTTTTACACATTTTGAATAATTACTGCGGTAAATATTTTATTTACCATGGTTAAAGGGTAAATCCGGTAAATAAGGGTTAAAAAAAATAATATTATAATAATACTAAATTACCCTAAAACGTGTCTTAACCCTATTGGTTGATACATGGTCGACCATGGGCATCTTTGGGTCTATTTTGGGACCCCATGGATCCACTTGTAAGTGATAATGACACTTTATTTTAATTAAGTCAAAATGAATACAAAAATGACACAAGCATATATCTTTTAGAACAACAATTTTTACATAGGGTTATACATGTTGGATTTTCGATTATAAATATTCATTAGAAAGATAAAAAGATTTCCTACATAATGATATTTTATTTATAATTTTTAGACAATAAATAAGTTATTTTATTTATGACACAATGATGATGCAGTAATTACTATAATAGTGAAAAATTAAAATAATTGATATTATAAATACCCAAATAAATATAATATGAAACTTTTAATGAATTAAACTAATTTTCTAGGCTAATATGATATATTAGGATTGATTTAATGGACTTTGTTCGAAGTAATCAATCTGTTATGAGTTTCACAAAAATCAACTATTGAATAGTGTCAAAATTGACATAAAAGAGTTCTTAAAACAAATATTATATTATTAATTGATATTAAATTCCTAAAAATCTAAGGTTCGGCCAAGAGACTTATATTATGATAGGTTAATCATTAATGGACCACTTGGGGGTCGCTTGGATGTATATAGTAAGTTTATTAACCATAATATATAAAATACAAAGAGACATTGTAAAAGTGAAACTAATTAACTTAGAGTTAATACTTAAAGATAAGGTTAATATAAGTACCCAAACCTGTCTAAATTCTATTGGATGAGTTGTTTTCGACATATCCCCACCTCATCCTTTGAATAGTCAACTTTGGAGCCTTTAGAAACCGAATATGAATTTATTATAAATTAATATTTCTAGCTTTTCCAAAGGTGCCCCTCACCCCTCTTATAAAAGGGCACTCCTCCTTCTCATTTCTTCACACCTTCAAAGCCTTTTGGTTCGGCCAAACTCTGCCCAAATACTCTCCCAACATCCCTCAATACAACCTAGAGGCCTTAGTTTGATCAGAAAGCCAACCTAAGGAGCCCTTTTGATCAAATCAAAAGGAAGAACCCGAAGAAGAGGTAATGATTTCACCACCCTTTTCTAAGTTCATTTCTTCTTCCACTTATTCTTCCTTTGTTCTTACCATTCTGAAATAATAACTCCAGTATCTCACATATACTGTGATGTTATTATAAATATGGTACAATCATATTCAGTATTATATCCACCCTTTGAATAACATGTCACCATACGTGCGTACGTACGGCTTACCGTCTCCACGTCGTGGTGTAATTGTTATTCAATATAATATTATTTGGATGGGTATAATAATGATGTGTAACTCATGTAAATAATAAATATAACATGTTAATGATTCTGTATATATGATATACCATCCATTTATATATTATTTTAATATCAAAAGAATGATATTGTCGCTCGTGCGTACGTACGGACTACCGTCTCCACGAACGCGATGAGATTCATTCTTCATCGTATCCATTCAAGTATAATTATCATTTGATGATTTAAAAATGATGTTTAAGGACTGTATATCATTCTGGATATGAATAAGATACAACAACCATGGCTTATGTAACAAAACATATAAAAGAAAAGGAGTAAGTTAACTCCCGAAACGACGATAATTCTAAGATATTATTAACAAATCAATGTTAAAAGATCATATATGATATCATATTAATATATATGATTCTTGTATAATTTAATAACAACTATTTCACCATTATACAGGAGGTTAACCTACCCCAACCAAGGAAAAGTACAAGGTAAGGGTTATTTCACAATCTCTTCATTATCCGAGGTTGTATTATACGTAATAATCTACTGGGATCTCTTTATCATCCACATCCATGTTTCTTCGAAATGTATTTCAAAACATTTTTACTATTTACAAGAATATGGGTTAAAGTCATTTATACCCTTGTTTGACTTTTTATAAGAGGTTTATAAAGGAATCTTTCCGTCGTTTTCAAAACAAGGTCCTTTTTAACCTTTTCGACAGAATTAAGATAAGAATGTTTTTTTTTACTTATACGGCGGGTACGGTTATTTTCCGCCGTTATAAAATCGTCAAAGCTTTCCTTACAAGCTTAAAAGAATATTTTCAAGAAAATGTTTTATTTTATATGGATCTTAAATGATTTCAAAAATAGAAAGAGATATTTCTCTAAAAAGTGTTTTGATTTCATCTATGACAACATCCTTTAATGGATTTTACGCTTATTTGAAGTTGATTTATTATAATACAAAACTTCTATATTGTATTGAAGGTTTTGTGATATGTTTGACTGTGGATGTGCTATTTTATACCGTTCATAGTTTATGGTGAAACTATTGACATTTCGTATGCTAGTTTTAATCCGAATGTTTATGTTATATTTCAAACTTTTCTTCAGATGAATGTGCTAAACAAGTATGTTCCGGGTTGGGGACCGGTAAAAGTAAGCCCTCCAGGTTGGGGACTGGTAAAAGTAAGCCCTCCAGGTTGGGGACTGGTTAAAGTAAGCCCTCCAGGTTAGGGACTGGTAAAAGTATGCCCTCCGGGTTGGTGTCCGGTTATTAGAGGCACTCCGGGTTGGTGTCCGGTTATTAGAGGCACTCCGGGTTGGTGTCCGGTTATTAGAGGCACTCCGGGTTGGGTTCCGGTTAGAAGTAACCCCTAGGTCTTGGGATGAGGCCTAGACAAAGAAATTAACATTTAGTATTATGCATTCCAACATTATGAAAGTGGTTATTGATTTTTGCATGTGATTATTCGATTAGTAGAATATCCATGTGAACAAGTAAATGGCATTATTTCATTTTACTTTTGCCATACTATGTTGAAGTTCAATTTTAAAAGGCTTTTGTTTTAGTAATTCATTGCCTTAAATGTTTATGCTTATTTTGAATGTTCCGCTATATTGTTATCCTTACTGGGCATTTGAGCTCACCCCTTTTCTATGTTTTATTTTTCCCAGGTAGTGAAGAAGTAAATTATGATTGACTTGCAGGGATATTACGAGGGGTTTATCATGTGGATTATGGAGACAATTTGTTGTTGTAGTAGTTTTTCGTTTAATGATGTAATGTAAAACTTATGAATATATCTAGTGTTTCCAAGGCTACTAAACCAATCGGTCTTTCGGGATTTGATCCTTCTTGTGATCATGCCAATGTTATGTAATTAATGCACCGACTCTGGGCAACTGGGGTCGGGGCGTTACAGTTGGTATCAGAGGAAGTTTAGTACAAACCTTGGAAGCTAGATTTAGATAAACTCTGATTGGAGCACGTAGACCTAAGATGAACTTTGAGGATTAGTATAGAAGAACTTCCTAGAATTTTGGTATTGTAGAGATTTTGTGAGTTTTCCGAGAAATACATCCCTGTCTGGATACGAGCAGGTAGAGGCGGCTCTGGCACAGATGTACCTAGGGGTAAAACCCGAAAACACCGCTTTGAGCTAGACTCGAACGGGAACTGGTGCACGACAACGGGCCTTGCTGCACTCTTGGTTACGACACTCCCGGGGGATATGCTTAGGATAACTCTCATTTTCTTTACAAATCATTATGAAGGGTTTATGAGTATATACTTCCTCAAAGAAAACATTTTTATGATTATGGATTATATCCATAAATAGTTCAATTTATGTTAAGTGTTTTATAAGTATGGGATTATGTGTTTTGATTCATAAACTGATCTAGTTTATGCCATGGTATAGAAATGGCGCCCAGTAGAAGGAATGGAACTCCAGAAATGCACATGATCCAAAGAGAAGGAAGGATCATATCTTTCATGGTCTTAAGATAGAATTTATAAGAGAAATAGTCTCCCATGTATTATCATCATATGAAGAAATAATATCATGTGTTGATAAGATAAGTAAAGAGTTTACTGAGTCCTATGGCTTTGAAGGGAAGCAAGAGAATAAAAGGATGGAAGAGAGAAAAATGGATAAAGGGAAGAGGGAAAAGAAGAATTTTCCCATATGTGGTAACTGTGGAAAGAAACACCCTGGAAATTGCCTGAAAGGAATGGGAGTTTGTTATAAGTGTGGAGGAAAAGGGCACAAAGTACATGACTGCAAGGGTAAGAAAATGGTTTCAAATGTACAATGCTTCATTTGCAAGGAGTTTGGACACTACACGAACCTATGTCCCAGTCATCAGACTATGCCACAAATGATGCTATTGGATAATAATCAAGTTATGATACTACCACAGATGAAGAAGAATGATTAGAGTTCTTATGTTGATTATGTCAATTGAGTGTTGTATCAACAATGTACTTGTTATAATAATTATGGAGTATATAGGATTGTACTGCAGTACTATTTCATTAAGGACTTGAGATTGTGTGGAACAATGAAAAGTGACTCAATATCAGGATAAATTTTTGGAAAATATATGGTTGAGAGAATGATAAACCATAATATAGTTCTGATACCGAGGTAGTGATTTTCGAATAATACATGATTATTTTGGAAAAATTATATTGGATATTCTTGACTACCTTGGAACTGATTAATGATTTGTATATTCCATCATTGTTGGGGTTTAAAACATTTTTGGATTGATGAAGTATATCCAGCATTCAATATGGAATAAGGGAGCATGAATGTAATCAATAAAAAATATGGTAATTCAGGATGTTTCAGTGTATTAAAAGAATACACGATGAAGGTATTCATATGCTATTACGGGTTAAAAAGGATCTACATTATGTTTACCCTCCTTATAAAAGTTGGACTGTGAGTTTGGATAGAATTATTTTGGATAGTTCTTGTTTGGATTATTTTGGATTGCCATAAAAGGACAACCCGGAGGTCGGGCGGCAACCCGTCGCGTCCGGCAAGGCTGCGAGACTTGAACCCGCAACCGAAGGGCGACAAGGGTGTATCACCTACCACTGGCCCACGAGATGTCCTGGATTAAATAATGTAGTTTTTATTAAAAGATCTTTTAGATGAATTATAAATTCTTTTATTTTGGAACCCTATACGAATAGTGTAAATAGAATTTTTTTTTTCTATTAGAGTGAAAGATGAGTTTGTGGTAGAAATTTATTAATGGATAAAAAACTAATTATAAAGTAAGTATATCTCCTTATGATCTTAGCCAATCTCATAAATAAATTCCTCAATATTAAGAAAAGAAACTTAGAACAAAAATGTTGTCCTAGATGGTACCTTAAATCATCACTAATTTATGGCTTTGGGATTGTTGGCCTTTTCATAGCCATGTTCTCTACCACTCTCCATCAGATAATTGATGGTTAGATTTCTCTTCCATATCCATATTTTCCTACATGGAACCCTAGTATGTGTTATTTTCGGTAATCTTCATACTTTCCACTCTTTATTTTAAATAGAGGCCTCATTAATTCATTTTTCGATGTGGGATTTCAACTAAGATATTTTGAAACGTCAAAAATGTGTTATCCTAATACCCTATGTTTTGTTGAACCGATGGTATTTCAAATCATCATAGATTGATGAATTTAAGGACCTCAATTATACACTTGTTTGTGATTGATGACCTCAATCACTACCTATAAATATTTACGTTTTTCCTCCGATTATATGTCTCTAATTTCCACCAATGTTCTCTTAATCGAGATCATAATTTGGTGGTGACCCTTTGATTTCTCTTTTCCTCATATTAATACTAAATTTTAGTAACCCAATTTCCGATGTGGGGTTTCCCACAAATATATTTTCTACTTTCAACCTTTTATTTTTGAAGAACAATTTCAAATTGCGAGGACGCAATTTATTGAAGGAGGGGAGAATGTAACACCCCAAGATTTCATAGTGTGTTATTTCTTCAAAATAATTCAATAACTTGCACTACACGCAACACTGAGTTCAATTGCACCATGACTTGCCAAAAAAAAAATCCATTAAAAGAGGTCATGAATAGTATTAACTAAATTTTAAACTTTATATAATCCTTATAATTTTAGAATCCATATTATGAGTTTCTTAGTCATAATGCAAGAATAGATTCATTTTCAGTATTGCACTTTTATCAACTTTTGATATTGAAACCTTTTTAAATACAATATTTTAAACTTTTTGACTAAATGGAGACATCAAAAAAATTTAAAATGAAACATCCCAAGCTTCCACGGTACGCTTTCCTTTGAATAAAACAGTAGCGTGTGTTGTACGCAACTTCGAGTTCTAACACACCGTAACCAATCAAACTAGCTGTTATGAATAGTAATACCTACTTTTTGAAATTATATATATTTTATATTTTAAAATGGACTTAATTTTTGGATTCGGAATATCAAATTTAGCCTAAGGTGAAATTTTGGTACTTTTCTGATAACTTTCATATTTTGATGAATAGTGAAAATTACTAAATTTTAATTAAAAACAACTTTTTTAATCAAAATAATTAATAGTGATAAATTATGAATTTGAGTGGTTTTAAAGTATATTTAGAATATAGTTTTACTATTTAATATAATGTTGGTCATTGGACATAATTTTACAATTAAACCGAACATAAACAAGTGTCAATCTTTTGATAGTTATTATCTCTTAAAAACACGCTTTTTGTTTTGACAACGGGAATTAATTTTAAATTAATTTCTGCCACTTCTGTGTTTTGAATTTAGGAAAATGGATTCCATATTTGGAATCAGGATGTTCAAATTGTGTAAATAGGTAACTTTTATTTTTACACATTTTGAATAATTACTGCGGTAAATATTTTATTTACCATGGTTAAAGGGTAAATCCGGTAAATAAGGGTTAAAAAAAATAATATTATAATAATACTAAATTACCCTAAAACGTGTCTTAACCCTATTGGTTGATACATGGTCGACCATGGGCATCTTTGGGTCTATTTTGGTACCCCATGGATCCACTTGTAAGTGATAATGACACTTTATTTTAATTAAGTCAAAATGAATACAAAAATGACACAAGCATATATCTTTTAGAACAACAATTTTTACATAGGGTTATACATGTTGGATTTTCGATTATAAATATTCCTTAGAAAGATAAAAAGATTTCCTACATAATGATATTTTATTTATAATTTTTAGACAATAAATAAGTTATTTTATTTATGACACAATGATGATGCAGTAATTACTATAATAGTGAAAAATTAAAATAATTGATATTATAAATACCCAAATAAATATAATATGAAACTTTTAATGAATTAAACTAATTTTCTAGGCTAATATGATATATTAGGATTGATTTAATGGACTTTGTTCGAAGTAATCAATCTGTTATGAGTTTCACAAAAATCAACTATTGAATAGTGTCAAAATTGACATAAAAGAGTTCTTAAAACAAATATTATATTATTAATTGATATTAAATTCCTAAAAATCTAAGGTTCGGCCAAGAGACTTATATTATGATAGGTTAATCATTAATGGACCACTTGGGGGTCGCTTGGATGTATATAGTAAGTTTATTAACCATAATATATAAAATACAAAGAGACATTGTAAAAGTGAAACTAATTAACTTAGAGTTAATACTTAAAGATAAGGTTAATATAAGTACCCAAACCTGTCTAAATTCTATTGGATGAGTTGTTTTCGACATATCCCCACCTCATCCTTTGAATAGTCAACTTTGGAGCCTTTATAAACCGAATATGAATTTATTATAAATTAATATTTCTAGCTTTTCCAAAGGTGCCCCTCACCCCTCTTATAAAAGGGCACTCCTCCTTCTCATTTCTTCACACCTTCAAAGCCTTTTGGTTCAGCCAAACTCTGCCCAAATACTCTCCCAACATCCCTCAATACAACCTAGAGGCCTTAGTTTGATCAGAAAGCCAACCTAAGGAGCCCTTTTGATCAAATCAAAAGGAAGAACCCGAAGAAGAGGTAATGATTTCACCACCCTTTTCTAAGTTCATTTCTTCTTCCACTTATTCTTCCTTTGTTCTTACCATTCTGATATAATAACTCCAGTATCTCACATATACTGTGATGTTATTATAAATATGGTACAATCATATTCAGTATTATATCCACCCTTTGAATAACATGTCACCATACGTGCGTACGTACGGCTTACCGTCTCCACGTCGTGGTGTAATTGTTATTCAATATAATATTATTTGGATGGGTATAATAATGATGTGTAACTCATGTAAATAATAAATATAACATGTTAATGATTCTTTATATATGATATACCATCCATTTATATATTATTTTAATATCAAAAGAATGATATTGTCGCTCGTGCGTACGTACGGACTACCGTCTCCACGAACGTGATGAGATTCATTCTCCATCGTATCCATTCAAGTATAATTATCATTTGATGATTTAAAAATGATGTTTAAGGACTGTATATCATTCTGGATATGAATAAGATACAACAACCATGGCTTATGTAACAAAACATATAAAAGAAAAGGAGTAAGTTAACTCCCGAAACGACGATAATTCTAAGATATTATTAACAAATCAATGTTAAAAGATCATATATGATATCATATTAATATATATGATTCTTGTATAATTTAATAACAACTATTTCACCATTATACAGGAGGTTAACCTACCCCAACCAAGGAAAAGTACAAGGTAAGGGTTATTTCACAATCTCTTCATTATCCGAGGTTGTATTATACGTAATAATCTACTGGGATCTCTTTATCATCCACATCCATGTTTCTTCGAAATGTATTTCAAAACATTTTTACTATTTACAAGAATATGGGTTAAAGTCATTTATACCCTTGTTTGACTTTTTATAAGAGGTTTATAAAGGAATCTTTCCGTCGTTTTCAAAACAAGGTCCTTTTTAACCTTTTCGACAGAATTAAGATAAGAATGTTTTTTTTACTTATACGGCGGGTACGGTTATTTTCCGCCGTTATAAAATCGTCAAAGCTTTCCTTACAAGCTTAAAAGAATATTTTCAAGAAAATGTTTTATTTTATATGGCTCTTAAATGATTTCAAAAATAGAAAGAGATATTTCTCTAAAAAGTGTTTTGATTTCATCTATGACAACATCCTTTAATGGATTTTACGCTTATTTGAAGTTGATTTATTATAATACAAAACTTCTATATTGTATTGAAGGTTTTGTGATATGTTTGACTGTGGATGTGCTATTTTATACCGTTCATAGTTTATGGTGAAACTATTGACATTTCGTATGCTAGTTTTAATCCGAATGTTTATGTTATATTTCAATCTTTTCTTCAGATGAATGTGCTAAACAAGTATGTTCCGGGTTGGGGACCGGTAAAAGTAAGCCCTCCAGGTTGGGGACTGGTAAAAGTAAGCCCTCCAGGTTGGGGACTGGTTAAAGTAAGCCCTCCAGTTTAGGGACTGGTAAAAGTATGCCCTCCGGGTTGGTGTCCGGTTATTAGAGGCACTCCGGGTTGGTGTCCGGTTATTAGAGGCACTCCGGGTTGGTGTCCGGTTATTAGAGGCACTCCGGGTTGGGTTCCGGTTAGAAGTAACCCCTAGGTCTTGGGATGAGGCCTAGACAAAGAAATTAACATTTAGTATTATGCATTCCAACATTATGAAAGTGGTTATTGATTTTTGCATGTGATTATTCGATTAGTAGAATATCCATGTGAACAAGTAAATGGCATTATTTCATTTTACTTTTGCCATACTATGTTGAAGTTCAATTTTAAAAGGCTTTTGTTTTAGTAATTCATTGCCTTAAATGTTTATGCTTATTTTGAATGTTCCGCTATATTGTTATCCTTACTGGGCATTTGAGCTCACCCCTTTTCTATGTTTTATTTTTCCCAGGTAGTGAAGAAGTAAATTATGATTGACTTGCAGGGATATTACGAGGGGTTTATAGTGTGGATTATGGAGACAATTTGTTGTTGTAGTAGTTTTTCGTTTAATGATGTAATGTAAAACTTATGAATATATCTAGTGTTTCCAAGGCTACTAAACCAATCGGTCTTTCGGGATTTGATCCTTCTTGTGATCATGCCAATGTTATGTAATTAATGCACCGACTCTGGGCAACTGGGGTCGGGGCGTTACACCAGTAGGGGTCGATCCACGGGGAACATTAAGAGGTTACTCTTATCTTGTTTTTACTTTGTTTGTATATTTCTTTCAGTGAAGAATTCTAAATTTAGAGTCTATTTTGTTTGGTTGTTTTATGTACAAAAAGAACAACTGGTTTTTATGTTTCTTTTAACAAAGTAATTTCTATAATGAAAAAAAAGACTAGATAATTTGTTTTGATGAAAATAAGAATAAGAATGTTTTGGGGTTATGGATTTGTGATAAGTTGATTATTAAATTAAATTGCTTATGAGGTTGTGTTGTTCATGATAATCTAACACTCTGGATTACAATTTGTAATTATGTTTCCTTGGTTCGGATCACTTAATATTAAGAGCTGAAGTAACCAACTCCTTGGTCAGGTAGTTAGTTTTCAACAGATCATTATTTCTCTTAGTCCATTTTGAGCCGAATAATCCTTTCAATGGTCCTGAAATTATTCGTCATTATTCTTCTTTTAAATCCCTAAAGATTCTGCCCTTGGTCCGGTACAGAATTTTCAGTGATTATATGAAGTGATTTAAGAATAATATGAATATATTATTAAAATAAACACATTCACAACAACTTAATTCAAATTACAACTCATTGACCTCCACAACCCCAACACTCTAAGGTTTTTAGTTACAAATATTGAAAATGAAAAACACAAATTTATTAATACACGATGAAATCATGCTTCGAATATTGAGGTAGAAATCATTCTTCGGTAGAAGAACGATGGTATTATAACGGTAGAGCGTCTCTCCTTTGGAACTTCATCCCTTGTTCTACACAGCACACCTCAATCTCCACTTCTCAACTCCTTGGTCCGGAGGCCAAGGCTTGTTTTTATAGGAAAAATAAGTACACGACGTGTATAGAAAGTACACGTTGTGTACTTTCGTCAACGCTCTTTTGGCTTCTTTTTCTCTGTTGGTAGGCGGCATAACATGCCATTTTTGGCATTGAACACGGCTCCACCTAGTAGGTGAGTGTTCATGGTGTGTAAAGCCTCCATACACGGCGTGTAGTATCAATATTTGGCCACCAACCCTTCTAGAATAGCAGACACATCATGTAGAAATGGAACACGGTGTGTCTCCTTCTAGGGCCACATGGGTGTGTAGAGTCTTTTCAGCCAACAAAAACTTCTAAAATATCATACACGGTGTGTAACGCCACCCAACATGGCATGTAGTGTCTGGCTGGTGACTTGGGCGTGTATTCCCCCCTTTGATCCATGTCCCTGTCTAAATGTACACGATGTGTATAAAAGTACACGCCGTGTAGTTGAAAATTTTTCCAGACTTCCCTTGATTTGTGTATTTGGATATAAAAATCCTGAAAATAGACAAGGTCACCAAAATCAAACTATGTTTTCTCTAAGAATTTGGTATTTGGTGAAAACTTGTTTTTATTGTTAATAAAGTGTACGTAAAAATGCATACACAAATTGGGTGAATTAAACTCCCCCATGCTTAGTCATTTGTTTTCCCTCAAGAAAATATCAACATCTAATTATCAGAGTCTATATGTTAAAAGGAAGGACATTAGTTAATCATAATTATAAATAATATGTTAAAGGATAAAATTAAAAAAAGAATACAGAATAGTTTTAATTCTGAAGATATTCTAATCATGCCTCATATATAATTCAATTAACTGTTTTCATCTTCTTCTAACACATGTTTCAACCATCAAAAAACAATCAAGCCACTTGATGATCTACCTCACCAATAAAGAACTCAACACTTGAGAATTTTTTTAAAAAAAAGTTGTGCTAAATCAAAGAAATATACACTATATCCATAGGTTCGGAAGAATTCATAGTTCTCCACTTTAAAAAAATTAACATACAAAAATCATGAGGGCTTTCCGAATAGGATCAGATGTTTCTGTGGCAAACGGTTGGTGGGTAAATATGTGAAAAATAATTCTGAGGCTTGAAAATGGAGGCTAAATTCTTAAATAACAATACATGATATTCAAAATTAAACTCAATGTAAAAATGTCCTCAACAAGCCTAATCAAACGATCTCATCACCACCATCTCCTTTAGCTGAGTAGGAGTCACAAACCAGAAAGTGTGAATAAGGTCCCTCTATTTATACCATTTTTTATTCACAAAGGAAACCCTTATAAATTTCCAAAATAGAGGTTTGGAACACTTTTCTTTTCTCCCCAAATGATCAAGAGGCACTCCCCCATACATAATTTCTTGACAATTCACAAATTTATGCCATGGGTTTCCAATCCATTCTTTTAATCTCAAATGAATAATCATGAAAAATAATAATATAATTAGGGTAGGAAGGGAAATAAGCTTCTAATATGGCTTCCTATTAAGGATATTAATGGCTTTTATGGGCTTAATGAAGATCATATGTAGGGTGGGCATCAAGATAAAGGGGTTAACAATTTTATTCCTCAATCATTTCACTGTAATTAAACAATTCTTCGTGTTTTGAAAAGAAATCTTGAAAATTCTAGTTGTTATGTATATTCTATGAATCTCTCAAAAAAGAGGGTATTAGAAAGAATATGACAATGGGTTTAGAATACCTCTCAAGAGTGGGAATAAATAAGAGACAATCGGGTCATGACTTGCAAATAATTTATTTGACAAATCGATGTAATTATCCAAAGATTACAATTTGTAATTTAAATTAGATTAGAAATCATTTTAAAACAGTTAAGAATCAAAATAAGCAGGCAAATTTTGGAAAACTTTTCACTTTCAGTTTTGTTATTTAAAAATATAATTAACCAAAATATCTTCACATTTTAAAAATATATCTTCCAATGAAGATGTCTCCTAGATTGATGATAAGGGAGAAGACTAAAGCGGTCGCGAGATATACCCCCTCCATACATAAGAGTGCACGTGGTCCATCAAGTGCCCAAAAAGAGGAAGAAGGTAAGGTGGGAACACAATAGTGGACCAGACCAAGGGGAAGTGACAAAAGAAATAATATCATGAAAGAAAAGAAAATAATGGAAAAATTATACTCCCCTCGTGTTTAGGCGAAGAGAAACGGTATGCAGTGGAAAAGAGCAGCCCAAAACGTGTCAGGGTACCTGTGATGGTGGGAGAAATAAAACAAGGAAAGCATAAAAAGTAGACACAAGGATTAGAGAGCACAAAAATATATATACAATGAAAAGAATATGTCCTAAAACCAGTCATGGGGTCGCCCCAGAAGAGGCATCATCCAGTACAGAATCGGCTGAAAGAGATGGCGGAGGAGCCGTGGAAGCTGGAGGATCGGACTCGGCGGCAGGATGGGAAGCTGGAGACCTAGGAGCGGCATGAACTGGACTCGGTAAGGGAAGCTCAGCATCCCCCCTAGACTGGCAGTAGTGGTGGCAGCAAAAGAAGTTGCAGCAGGGCCCATAGTAGATAGTAGAATGGAATCAGTGGCTAGTGCTGTGAATGGTAGTGGATCAGCAGCAGAAGGGCCAGGAACCGAGGCAGGCGACGGGGGGAAAGGAATACTCAAATTCTGAACAATAAGGCCCCACAACTACTCCATGCGGTCCTGGAGGCTGTCTATATGAACCAAATGCCCCCCCAATACTGTCCCAGCGGCCGGCGAGATGAACCAACTGCTGCTCCATCATGGCTAGGAAGACGAAAAAGGCGAAATCAGCTATGGGTGTGGGGGTAGGTGGGTCTGGTGGTGGGGAAGAAGAAGAATGGATAGAAGAAGTAGGGTTAGTAGGAGGTGGGTGAGGTGGAGAAGCTAGAGGGGGTGGGGAAGGTGGAGCAGGGGCATCATCCGAGGCAAGAGGGTCAGCGGGTTGCTGGGGATGAGCTTGGGCAAGGATGTAGGGACCCCCTTGCTTCCGGACCAATATCATCCAAATAAGCATGAGATAGTCCATCCGTTGGGGAGAACCTAACAAATTATGGGGTAAATGTTTCTCAAAAACCCCATGGTGGTGGGTGAGGCGAGTGGCGTAAAACCCGTCGTTCAGGTTTCCCTTACGGCCGGTAAACATAGAGTGGAAATAGGAGGTGGCTAGATAGGGGAGGTCTGGGTAGTCATGCCATATGACATAGGTAAGGATCTCCATGCAACAGCCGGTCACAACCCCCATATCCTCATGGAGAGGGAAAAGGATGGCACTTAAACACTGGTGGGCGAAGCGAAGGATGGGGTCGGTGATAAGGTTTCTCTTCTGGGATGTGGGGGAATTCTGGTGGTCCGGCACAGTGATCTCCCGCCACATGGTAACGAGCTCAAAGTGCTCGTGTCGAGTAAAGGTAGAAATGGGGGGTGTGGTGATAGGATGGGGGTATAAGCCACACCCTCGGCCAAACTCGGTCATGGTGAGGGAGAATTGTCGGCCGCCCAGCCAGAATCGAACCACCGGCACCACATCACCAGGTGTCTCCCAGTACTCAACTCCATCAAACTCGAAAGAGGCCTTGAACTCTAAAAATAAATCATGGAAGATAGGAGTGCTAACCTGGAAAATAGCGAGCAGTGGAGTGTGTCAAAGGAGCTCCTCCAAGTCCTCCCAAATAACATGCTATTGTCAAGGTATCAGAAACTCAATGGTATCGGCCAGCGAGAGAAGCGTCGGACCCTGTCATGGGCCAGATCGATGACCTGGAAGACCATGAAAGGGTAGGAAACACCTGAAGGTCCTGGTCTAGGTGTAGGTGCAACAGCAGGAGCTGTCTCTGTGGGTGGATCAGCTGCAGGAGGTAAGGGCTCGGTAGATGAAGCAGTAGATGTGGGACCAGCTGCTGAGGAAGATGGCGTAGGTATAATGGAAACTGGTGGAGCAGAAATGGAGGTGCTCGGATACTCTGTACAGGTAGGCGGAGATACATCCATGCTAGGCCCGGCATCCACTGGGGCAGTC
Source organism: Viscum album (assembly GCA_963277665.1). Taxonomy (NCBI): domain Eukaryota; kingdom Viridiplantae; phylum Streptophyta; class Magnoliopsida; order Santalales; family Viscaceae; genus Viscum; species Viscum album. Next base: position 297,311,776 of record OY728139.1, read on the forward strand.
GGTGGTTGAAGAATGGCCAATGGAGGGTGCTCGTAGACTGGTGCGTCTGGGTCTGGCCGCGTCGGAGGTCGGAGTCGAATTCACTAAAACATGGGCCCCTTGCCCTTAGTGGCGGAGGTCAGCCGCTTCCCCCGGAAAGGATCACAATCTGCCATATCCTGGAATAGAATGAAAAAGAAAAGAAAAATAAAATAAAAGAATGAAAATGTGATAAAACAGGAAAATAAAACTACACCGCGTGTACATCCATAGTACACGGAATGTAGTGAAGAATGTATAGCATCCCTTGTTCTCTGGATAAACACGCCGAGGGAGAAGAAAGACCATGTAGAGGTACACAGTGTGTATCGAACATACACGTTGTGTTCACACAAACAGTAGCTGGTCGTGTATTATAAACGACATGACCATGTTGTTTATCAGTTCAAAGAAAAAAGGACACACCGTGTATAGAACAGACACAACGTGTTCATGACTCTAGGAACATGGCTGTGTGGTGGCGAGGCATGGGCTGGTTGAAATAAATAAGAGACACGGCGTGTACCGAACTCACATGTCTTGTTTGGGAACATGAGGTGGGAGGTTGTGTAAAATGCGACACACAGAGGGGCCAAAAGAAACACCATACACGGCGTGTCTCTAACACACACGCCGAGTACGTGAAAATGGTGTGTGAGGCCGTGTGTAAAAAGATACCTAGTCACGATGAGGAAAGGTACACAGTGTGTACCAAACATACACACTGTGTATATTCCAATTTCTAAGTATTTCGTTTGTGGCCATGTACAGAACTAGACGGTATGTGTTCTTCATGTCGTGGCTATGTATCGTGGAATCCGAATGGTCGGAAGATTCGAAAATCACCCTAAACGAGTCTAAATATTTGAAATAGAGTGTGTTCAAGGGTGTACCTTGACCGAGGATCGCAATGAAAGGGAAATCAGAGGTTCAAACAAACCAAAATAAAGGATATGAGAAATGGGGCTTCGGGTGTCGTTCGGGAGAAGAAACGGGAAGAAGGGGAGGAAATGGGGAGGCCGCGCGACACAGCGTGAAGCCAGGTGGCCCATGGCTTATACAGCTGCGGTACACGACATGTACACCTGGACTATACGCTATGTATCCCAAATTATTTTTTTAAGCATGAATAAAATTTAAAATATGATAATTAATATTAATTAATTAAAATAAAAGTAAAATAGGTATATATAAGTATATACATAATTATAAGAAAATAAAACTATATATGTAATGTAGTGGGAAAATACACGCTGTGTGTATAAAAATTGTAAAAAGAGAAGTACAACCTTTGGTCTGGTGCTCGGGGTGAGGTTCGAACTGGGGATCGGCCATTCCGAATGGAAGCCCTCAGCCACTAGAGCGAAGTTTCTACTACTGCCCATATTTATTATATATATATATATATAATCTATATTTCCTAGAGACATGGGAAAAAATAAAAGTGCGACATGTGGTTTTTAATTATATAAGAAGGGGATGAAGCAGGGAGATTAGCTAAGGTCGAACCCGGGTATTTTGGATCTAGGGCTGAGACTTTACCAATCTTCCAACTTCATCCGCATGAATTTATTTTATAAGAAAACGTTTTTAAATTAGTTCGGAAAATTATAGTACACACGACGTATATCGGGAGACACGCCGTGTGGTTTTATTAAAAGGTTTGATGATGGAAATGGGGAAGTTGGCAGGATTCGAACCCGAGTCTTTTAGAACCGGGTTACGATCGTGGCCAACCAATCCATCCCCACCATCGGTTTTCTTATAAGAATATATATATATATATATATATATAAAGTTTTCTACACACACCGTGTATGAAAAGGAGGAACCCCGTGCCGAAGGTAGGTCAGGAGGCTTCGAACCAGGGATGGCTTGGATAAACTCCAGTGACTTTATCATCAGCACCGACATCTTCTCTGGTTATTTATTAGTTATTCTATAGATTTATTCAATTAAAATTATAAAATGAAAAGATAAGTACACGCCGTGTATATAAGTGGGACACGATTTGTAACCTCTGGGTTGCCTCCCAGGAAGCGCCTCTGTTTTATGTTGTTGGCTCAACCTTCTTACCTTGACATACCGGAGAGGTGTGGTGGAGATCTCTCCCACTTTATCTTACATGGGATGGTAAATTTTTAGGCGCTGTCCGTTAACCTTGAACGGTTGACCATCCTCCTTAGAAATTTCCACCGCTCCGTGAGGGAATACTCATATGATATGAAATTTTCCCAACCACCTTGATTTGAGCTTTCTTGGGAATAGATGAGGATGAGAGTTGAAGAGGAGTACCTGATCACCAGGTTGAAATGCTTTTCGAGAAATCATCTGGTCTTGAATGGCTTTCGTCCTCTCTTTGTACAATTTAGCATTCTCATACGCCTCTCTTCTGATTTCATCGAGTTCTGATAGCTGGAAATTACGTCTCTCAATGGCTGCCTTCAGATCAATATTTAGTGATTTGATAGCCCAATATACTTTGTGTTCCATCTCCACAAGCAGATGGCATGGTTTTCCATAGACGAGACGAAATGGTGACATCCCCAGTGGTGTTTTCAAAGTGGTGAGATAGGCCCATAAAGCATCGCCAATCTTTTTGGACCAGTTCTTCGGTGAGGTATTTAATGTTTTCTCCAAAAAGAATTTGAGCTCACAGTTGGAGAGCTCCACCTGTCTAGTTGATTGGGGAAGGTATGGTGTACCCATGTGATGCTTCACCCCATATTTCAACAACACTATTTTCATTAACGTGTGGTCAAAGTGAGTACCCCTTGTCGCTGATAAAAACACAAGGAATGCCGAACTTGCTGAAAATGTGCTTTTTTAGAAAGGTCACGACTACCTTAGCTATGTCGTGGGCTATCGCTATGGCTTCCACCCATATGGAGACATAATCAATGTAGACGAGGATGTAGGTATGCCCGAAAGAAGGGGGAAATGGTCCCATGAAGTCGATGCACCACACATCAAAAATCTCGACCTCCAGGATGGGGTGCTGTGGAATCTCAGCTCTTCATCCCATATTACCTCTATGTTGGCATGGATCACAGTGGGCAACAAAGGCTCGGTCATCATTATACATTGTGGGCCAGAAAAACCTAGATTGCAGAATCTTCGCTATGGTACGGTCCAGCCCATGATGTCCTCCAATTGGTGAGGCATGACAAAATTCTAGGACCCCTTGAACCTCTGTCTTTGGGATGCACCGTCGGATCACCCCATCTCCAAAGGATCATAATAGAAGTGGGTCTTCCCAAAAGTATCACTTAACATCAGAGTGTAACCTTTTATTCTTCTAGAAGGAGAGGTCGGGATGGATGGAACCTGTAACTAAATAGTGATCAATATCTACAAACCAGGGCCTAGGGGACTTAAAAATAGAAAATTGATGCTCATCAGGAAAATCCTCCCTTATCTGTTGATCTTCCTCTTTCTCCAAGTGTGGCAGCTCCTTATGGGATAGATGACCAGCCACCATGTTCTCACTCCCCTTCATATCTCGGATCTCTAAATAAAATTCTTGTAAGAGGAGGACCCATCAGATCAATCGGGGCTTTGAGTCCTTCTTATTTAATAGGTACATAAGTGCTGCATGGTTAGTATAAACAATAAATTTAGACATCACAAGGTATGAACGAAACCTGTCGAAGGAGAATAATACTTCTAGCATCTTCTTCTCTGTAGTGGTGTAGTTTAGTTCGGTCTCATTGAGTTTCCTGCTGGCATAGTAGACGGGTTGGAAGATTCAGTCCAGCTGCTGACCCAGGACAATTCCCACCACATAGTCGCTGGCATCACACATCACATCAATTTTTTCCTCCCAGTTGGGGGAAATCATCACTAGAGCTTCGACCAGGCATTGCTTTAGATGCTGAAAAGTTGAAGTGCATGCCTCAATGAATTTGAAAATGGAAACCTTTTTCAGGATATTTCTGAGGGGCTGGGTTATCTTTGAGAAGTCGTAGAAAAACCGCCTGTTAAAACCCTAATGTCCTAGGAAGCTACAGATGGCTCTAACAGATGTTGGAATGGGAAGTCTTGAAATGGCTTCTATTTTTTACGGATCCACCTCTATCCCCTTTGCGGAAATTCAATTGCCCAGAACTATGCCACTTTGCACCATAAAATGACACTTTTCCCAGCTCAAAACTAGGTTAGTGTTTTCTCAATGCTCCAGTACAAGTTCTAGGTGCCGCAAACAGGTGGTGAAGGACATCTCATAAATAGAAAAATCATCCATGAAGTCCTCCAGGATTTGTTCCACCATGTCGTGAAAAATGGATAGCATGCATCGCTGGGTTGTGGTGGGAGCGTTACACATACCGAAAGACATCCATTGGTAGGTAAATTTTCTATATGTGCAAGTGAAAGTGCTATTCTCCTGATCTTCTAGGGAAAAGGAGATCTGATTATAGCCAGAGTAGCCATCGAGGAAGCAGTAATATTCATGCCCAGCTAGCCTTTCTAGCATCTGATCCATGAAGGGCAGGGGAAAATGATCTTTCCTTGTGGCTTTGTTCACCTTCCTGTAATCTACACAGACTCTCCAGCCTGTGACTGTATGAGTGGGGATGAGCTCATTCTTTTCATTTGATACCAAAGTGATTCCGCCCTTCTTAGGGACCACTTGTATGGGACTTACCCACGGGCTATCTGATACAGGGTAAATGATTCCTACATCTAAAATCTTGATTAAATCCTTCTTTACGACTTCCTTCATAGAAGGGTTCAGACGCCACTGGGGTTGTCTAGATGGCTTTGCTCCTTCATTTAGTAGCACATTGTGGGTGCAAATGGTAGTGATGATACCCTTAAAATCAGCAACAGTCCATCCAATTGCCTAATTTCTCTGCTTCAAAACATGAAGAAGTTCATCCTCCTGTTCCTATTATAGTGTTTTACTATGTATAATGGGAAAAGTATGATGATCCCCCAAATAACCGTACTTTAAGAAAGGTGGGATAAGTTTCAATTCTAGTTTAGGTTCCTTCAGAACTGAAGGTACCAGTGGTTGTACTTCTGACCTCCCTTGGATGTCAGGAATGACAGCTCGTTTCCAGTAGTGTCTGCCCTGGCCTTCGATGAATTTCAGGTCCATTGGCGCATCATCAGTGGGTATGTCTGGAAAAATCATATCAACGAAAATGGAAGAACATACCAGATCATCTTCTTGTCTACTCATTTTTTCATCCATGGTAGTCACTTTTTAGTAGTCCTCATGTTCGGATAACGATGATTGTTTGATGGCCTTTAGAACATTTTGGGAGACTCTTTTTCCCCCTACTCAGAAAATCAACTCTCCCTGGTGCAAATCAATCAAGACATTCCCTGTGGCCAGGAAAGGTATCCCCAATATAATAGGTGCCTTCTGATCCTCCTCCATTTCTAGGATAATAAAATCTGGTGGGAGGATCAATCATCCCACCTTCACGAGCACATTCTCCAGTAGCCCTTCTGGATATTTTATGGATCTGTCAGCAAGTTAAAGGGAGTCTTGGGTAGGCTTCAGATCGTGAATCCTGAGAATTTGAAAAAATCTGAATGGCATGAGGTTGACACTGGATCCTACGTCGCATAGAGAATTTCCAAATTCGTAGGGACTAATTGTACAAGGGATAGTAAATCTACCTGGATCCTGGAGTTTCAGAGGAATGGAATGTTGTACGACTTTAGAGAACTACATTTTCAATGCTATGGTGCCCAAATCCTCCATCTTCTTCTTATTCGAGAGGATTTCCTTCATGAATTTTTCATATGTGGGAATTTGAGCCAGAGCCTCTACAAATGGTATGTTTATGTGTAGATTTCTGAATACTTAAATGAATTTTCCAAACTGGTGATACAGCTTCCTTTGCTACATCCTCTCTGGAAAAGGTAATACAGGATCGAATGGTTTTATGACCTCGTTTTCTTTGCCTGGTTGAGCCTCCGGTGACGGATTTCTGGATAAAGAGGGGTCTGAAACTGTACCTTTGTTTTCAGTAGGAAGTACAGGTGTAGTTGACTGTGTTGGTTCCTTCTGGTGTAGATTCTTTCCACTTCGCAGTGTTATGGCATGGGCCTCCTCCCTTGGGATCATCTCGGTTTTTCTAGGTAGTGTACCAGGTTTCCTCCTTGAGAGCTGGTTTTCTAATTGGCTGATTTGGTTCTCGAGGCCTCGAATAGAAGCCTCCTACTTCTCAAATTAGGTCTCTGTGGTAGAGATGAATTTCTTCAGAAGATCCTCTAACCTAGAGGTATTCATTTCCTGAGATGGTTGTTCAGCTGGTGGAGGTGGTTGCTGCCTTGGCTGCTGTGGGTGAGGGTTTTGATACCCTTGCTGCAGGTAAGGGCCCTATTGGGGATGTTGCTGCCGCTAGTACTGGTTCTGATATAACGGCTGACTGTAGCCGGGCGGTCACTGGGGTGGAGGGTTCTGTTGCTGTTTTCCTTATCCTGTGTTCTGATTATCTCACCATTCCAGGATCTGTTATTGTTGAAATGGGTTCGACCATCTATTTTTAGAAACATATATCACTTCGCTCGTCGATGGGTCGACTGAAGGTCCCAGGAATTCTCCCAAGATGTGGTTGTTACGACAATCACCGCATGCTGGATGGTTTACTGCTTGGATTTGAGGTGCTCCCATGATATTTAATGCGTCGATCTTTTTGGATACTTCTTCCAACTAGGAAGCAAGCATGGTAGTAGCCTCAATACTATGAATACCTCATTTTTGGGTCCCCCACTCAGAATGCCACTGGAATCTGTTGGTAGACATATCTTCCAGAAGTTCGAAAAGTTATTTGGGGGACTTTCGCATTACCGTACCTCCTGTTGATGCATCCACCACGGACTCCGTATTTGTTGTTAGTCCTCCGTAGAAGGTTTGTACTTACATCCAGAGTGGAAGTCTGTGGTGTGGGAATTTACGTGACATATCCTTGAAACATTCCCACGATTCGTACAACAACTCTGAGTCATACTGCTGAATGTTGTGGATCTAATTCCGTAGGGTTACCATCTTTGATGGTGGGATGTATTTTGACAGAAATGATTGGGCTAGCTCCTCCCAGGTGAGGATGGATATTTGTGGAAGACCTTTGATCCAGTATTTCACCTTGTCCTGTAGAGAGAAATGGAATAGGAAAAGATGGATGGAATCCTCAGAAACGAAATGGTACCTGAATGAATCACAGATCTCCAAAAAATTGGAGAGATGGGCGTTCAGGTCTTCACTGGGTTGGCCGCCGAATTGTACAGTGTTCTGGATCAGCTGCATGATAGCAGGCTTGATCTCGTAGTGCTGATCCCGAACCGGATGATGAACGATGCCCGTATCAGCTCCGTGGATTGATGGCAGGCCGTACTCCATGAGAGTACGACATGGAGGTGGCTGCTGAGGAGGGATAATCAGCAGGTACTGTTGGTCCTGAGGGGTGTAGTATGTCCCCTGACCTTGGTTGAAATATGTAATCTGCTCTGGTTGGATTTGTTGGAGCTGTGGCGGGCCATATGGTGGTGCAAGAGGAGCTTTCTGGTTCCGATTGTCATCTGGACCTAACTGATGTCCATCTCCTTAGACAGAAGCTGTATTACCTTCCTCGTTCTTTGTCGTGCAGTTGTTTTGATTTTGTTTAGCCATGAGTGTTTGTTGGCACCTCAATAACTTCTATTCGATCTCTGGGTCAGTTGGGAAAAACCCTGATGACTCCTTGCTCTTGGAATATGTGAGGTGGTCGCTCATACACTGATGGACCTGCACAAAATAAAACAAACTACCAAGCGTAAATGAGGAAAAAGAAAGATAAAAATAAATATTATTAGAAAAGATATTTTTGTGAATTTTTTATTTTTATTTTCACTAAAATGTAATACAAATTGAATTAAAACAGAAATAAAATAACCTTAGAGATCCTCGGCAATGACGCCAAAATTTGATGCGTCATTCCACAGAAGTTATATTATCGATGTCTCAAATTATAATTACCCTAACAAGTATAGCACCAGCAGGGGTCGATCCACATAGAACTTTAAGAGGTTACTCTTATCTTGTTTCAACTTTGTTTGTATATTTCTATTAGTGAAGATTGCTGAATTTAGAGTCGATTTTGTTTGGTTGTTTTTAGGTACAAAAAGAACCATTGGTTTTTAAGTTTCTTTTAACAAAGTAATTGCTAGAATGAATGAAGAGATGGGAAAATTGGTTTTGATGCAAATAAGAATAAGAATGTGTTGGGGTTATGGATTTGTGATATGTTGATTATTAAATTAAATTTTTTTGAGGTTGTGTTGTACATGATAATCCAACACTCTGGATTTCAATTTTTAATTAAGTTTCCTTGTTCCGGATCACATAATATTAAGAGATGAAGTAACCAACTCCTTGGTTCGGTAGTTAGTTTTTAAGAGATATTTATTTGGATTAGTCCATTTTGAGTTGAATAATCCTTTTAATGGTCATGAAATCATTCGTTGTTATTCTTCTATTGAATCCATAATGATTCTGCCCTTGGTCTGGTATAGAATTTTCAGTGATAATATGAAGTGATTTAAGAAGAATACGAAGAGATTGTTAAAAAAACACATTCACAAAAACTTAATTCAAATTACAACTCCTTAGTCTCCACAACCCCAACACACTGGGTGTTTAGTTACACATATTGAAAATGAAAAACACAAATTTATTAATACCTGATGAAATCATGCTCGGAAGTTTGAGGTAGAAATGATGCTTCGATAGAAGACCAACGGTATTACGGCGGTAGAGAGTCTATCCTTCAGAACATCGTCCCTTGTTCTCCACACCACACCTCAATCTCCACTTCTCAACTCCTTGGTCTGAAGGCCAAGGCCTCTTTTTATAGGAAAAATAAGTACACGGCGTGTATAGAAAGTACACACCCTGTACTTTCATCAACACACTTTTGGCTTCTTTTTCTATGTTGGTAGGCGGCCTAACACGCCGTTTTTGACTTTGAACATGGCGCCTCCAGGTAGGTGAGTGTACACGACATGTAGTGCTGCCATACATGGGGTGTAGTATCAATATTTGGCCACCAACCCCTTCTATAATAGCAGACACAACGTGTATAAATGGAATACGGTGTGTCTTATTCAGCGGCCATATGGGTGTGTAGACTCTTCTCAGCCACCAACCACTTCTAGAATGTCGTACACGGCGTGTAACGCCACCCCACAGGGCATGTAACGCCGCCCCACACGACGTGTAGTGTCTCGATGGTGACTTGGGCATGTACTCCCCCCATTGATTTGTGTCCCTATCTGAATGTACACGACATGTATAAAATTACACGCCGTGTAGTTGAGAATTTTTACATACATCCCTTGATTTGTATATTTGGATATAAAACTCTTGAAAATAGACAAGGTCACCAAAATAAAAGTATTTTTCCTTTATGAAGTAGGTATTTGGTGAAAGCTTCTTTTTATTGTTAATAAAGTGTATGTAAAAATGAATACACAATTTGGGTGCATTAGTATTCACATTCTCGGTATATGCCTCTCTAGTAATCTTTTTCTTTATAATTTGAGAATGGATAGAAGTGTTTTGAATATGCCTAAATATTGGAATGGATTAATTTGAACATAATATAGATTTTTTAAGGCCATAACTTATTTATATTATTTCTGGAATGTTATAATAGTATAGTTTTGGAAAATGGAAAACCCACAGGATGGGCGACAACCCATCGTGTCGGACAAGGATGTGGGAATCAAACCCACAACTGAAGTACGACAAGCATTTATCTCCTAACACTGACCTACAGGAAGTCCCTGGTTAGTAGAAATTAGTTTTATTTTATTAAGTGGTATGATATATGAAGTATAAGTACATTTTTGGAGTCATATACGGTTAATCTCATCATAGATGGACTTATGTATATTAAATAATTTGTGAAAACCATTTTGTGATAAATACAGATGGAATGACCTATCATTATATCACATGATCTGCTAACACTTCAAGAATGACAAATTCAACTTCATTTCATTAAATAAGTGATGAAGTGGAAATTTTTCTGGAATGACCAACGATGATATTAAACAGAAATAAAGTATGTAATTCTATTTATGTAAAAATTCATCAACTTTAGGGAAATGATCCTAAAAACAAAAAACGTTGTCCTAGTACCCTCATATCTGATGAATCAGATGGAACCTTAGATCATCCAAAATTTATGGCTTTGTGATTGTTGGCTTTTTCATAGCCATGTTCTCTACCACTCTCCATCAGAACCTGATGGTTAGATTTCTCTTCCATATCCATGTTTTCACCTATGTTCTCCAATGTGGAAACCCGATGATGTGTTAATTTGGGTAACCGTTATATTTCTTACTTTACATTTTAAATTAAGTTTTAGTATTCCTTTTTACGATGTGGGTTTCTATGAAAGAAACATTCAGGTATTAAACTGTTTAAAACCCCGACGAATTTCCAGGTTGAAATTCATTTTCAGGGGGGTAGAATTTAACACCCCGAAATTTTATGAGAAGGATTATTTTTAATTTTTTTATGTCTTCTGTTGTATGCTACACCAAGATTAGCTTCCTCTATAAACAATACCATATTAGCTTTCCGTATATGCAACAAAATTATTGGCTAATTTTATGCACAATTTCAAGTTCTTTTGATAGAATTTAACACTAAATATAGATTTTGTTCTATGAATTACGATTAGATTGTGTTATATGCAACACCACAAGAATATTTCACGCAAAACTGACTTGGCTTGCATTCCACGCAAAAGCGGCCTTCCATGATGGCTTGTATTGTACGCAATATCAAGCTTCACTAAAAAACAATATATTATTATAATATTGTTATGAAATATCCATTATGGATTATATTAACATTTTTTTATAACACTATCATTCATCTTACATAATTTCTATAACATGGTATGAGAAAAAATTATTTTTTCGAATAAAAGAAGTATTTTTTAAAAAATTCATTTTTGTCACCTTTTGATGGCGCACCCATTTTAAATATACTTTTTTACATGTTTATAAGTTTAATTTCACAAAGTAAACTGTATATTTTGAATCAAGATATAAAATTTTATGTTGGATAATTTTTTTACATTATTCAGATAACCTTCATATTTTGATGAATAGTGAAAATACGCTAAAAATTAATTAAAATCAACTTTTTTCATCGAGATAATTTATATTGTTAAATTAAAATATTGAATGGTTTTAAAGAATAATTTGATTATATTTTTTCCATTTAATATAATCAATTTCATTAGCATTAATTTTACATTGAATTCATGGGTAAAAACATTTCAATCTTTTGCAATGGTTTAAATAAAAACTGATTTTGTTTTCGACAACAGGATTAATTTTAAATTAATTATTGAAACTTATGTGTCTTAAATTTGGATAAATGGATTCAATATTTTGATAAGTATCTCCAAATTATGTTAATAGGATACTTTTATTTTTTGACATTAATACTAGTAACTATGGTAAATTTAATTTATCATAGTTAAAGGTAAATTAGGTAATTAAGGGTAAACATAATATTATAAAATTACAATAACACTTGTCATAACAAAATTGGATGATTATGGTTCGTCCAAAAACATACATGGGTCGAAATGGTATATATTGGAACCCACTTTTATGTGATTACGACCTTTAATTTATTTTATTTAAAGGAATGTGAAATATGTCTCACTCAAGCTTTAATAATTAAATTATTTTTAATATAAGGTTATAATAAATATAAATTAGATTATAAATACTAATTTGAATGATAAAATGTTTTTATTTATTATGGTAATTTATTTTTAATTTTTGCGAAACATTTAATTATTTTAATTGCTTATACATTAATGATGCAGAAATTATTTATTTAGTGAAAAATCAATAATATAGTTTTTATTAAACTAATAATACTCATAAAAAGGACCAAACGCTTGAACAAACCTTATTGGTAGAGTTTATCTATACCATAAACATCCATGTGTCTACTTGTGGACCATTTTGAGCCTTATAAAACATATTATGACATTTATGTTGTTTTATTTTAAATGATGTCAAAGTTGTAACCTTCACAATTTAATAAAAATAACATTTTAAAAGTTGGGCATTTTAAAAGATAAATTCGACTAAAATTATTATTATTAAATATATTAGATTTATCTTCATCATATAATTTTATTCTTAATTTTTATACAAAAAATAATTATATTAAATATTTGAACAAAAATGATGTACGTAATATTTTATTAAGAGAAATATCAAATAAACGGTTTTAAAACATTAAATTAAATATTATATGAACTAATAAATGTTATCCACGAATTTCCTAGATTCATATGAAATGTTAGGAATCTATTAAATTTTTATTTCTATTATATAATCTGCTTGGATTTAATTGAAATTTAAACAAATGAATAGTGTCAAAATTGACACTATTGATATTTTATTAAAATAACATATTATTAAATTGATTAAAAATAAAAAAAATTAAAATTAAAAATTAAAAATTATATGGTCTAAAATTTTATAATGTATCCAATTATGGAAAATTCACAACACATAATTAATTATATATAACGATTTAAAATTTAGAATATTAATACCACAAATAAAATTAAATAGATTAAATAAGGATAAATCAAAATGATAAGGTTTAAAATAAAATCAAAACATGTCTAAATTTGATTGGTTGATGAGATTACAACCCTATATTATCTAAAATTTTATTTTTCATTACATAGGAAGTTTTTATGTGGGGTTTGTGTTTATTATAAATTAATATTTTGGAGGTTTCCTAAAGTTCACCTCTCCTCTCTTATAAAAGGGATCCTCCTCCCTCTTCTCATCACTCCATTTTTAGCTTTCAAACTCAGAAAAGCCCTGTGAATTTTCCTTATCCACTTCCCTAGATACATACTATAGGTCATGGTATTCATCAAAGACCAACTTTAGTGTTCTAAAAGGAGGTTTAGAATAGGCGTGTCAAAGAGGAGTTAATATCCTTTACCGATTCATTCAAACATCTTTCTTCTTCTACATCCTCTATATGAGTTGTTTCTTTATTAAGTAAAAACTATAGTATCACCTATAAAATGATATGTAATTATGAATATTAAACTACCATATTTCATCATTTATCCATCCTATGAAAAATAAAATCACCACACGTGCGTACGTACGGCTTACCGTCTCCACGCCGTGGTGTAATCTATGTTTCATCACCAACATACTTGGATGTGCGTAATGATGGAAGAAATAAAAATATGTGATTATTGTAAAATTATACTGATTCTGATATATTATAGACCATACACTTCAATAAAATTCTGCAATCATGGGAATGATTTCGTGGTCGTGCGTACATACGATCTACTGTCTCCAGGATATGATGTGATTTGTTCTACATGATATTCATTGAATAATGATTATATAAATGAATTGAATTAATTAATATGATATATATTAAACTAATAATATTCTGTAAATGATATAACTATTACCTAATAATAGGAATGAGAATTTACCTGACAAAACATGCAAAATAACATAAAGTAGTTAACACGTGAATAATGAGAAACAATAAAATGTTACTAATAAATAGATAAGAATATGACCATATAGGGTATCATAATAATAAATATGATTCTGGAATACGTCAATGACATTATTTAAATAATTATATAGGAGGTTCAGATATGTTCAAAGAAATCGGACCTAAGGTAAGAGATAATTATTCCAGTCTCGTTCTTATCCGAGATTTTTTATTCATAAGTATTTACTGGGGTTATATTTTTCATCCATGTCCATGATTTGTTAAAAATGTTTTCATAAAGTTTTTACTATTATTCTATGTATGTTTAAAGTTGTGTTTACCTATTTTTGACTTTTACTATGTGGTATGGAAGGAATCATTCTTTTGTTTACCATACGAGGTACGTTTTGACTTTTCTGGCAAAAGTACGAGGAGAATGTTTTTTTAAATTATACGCATGAATGGATTTTAAGAATTTAATAATTCCTTATTTACAAGAAGATTCTTCAGAAATATATCATTATAATTTTCAACAAAATTATTTTCCTTCAAAATTTCATGACATTTTTAGAAAAGAAGATTATTTTGAAGAAGAAAGGATATTTTCCTCAAGAATTCCTTTCAAGTGTTTTATCAAAACTATTTTCCATGTAAGATGATATTATTTAATATAGGTATGCTGTAAGTGTAATGTACCAATTATTTACATGTTTTGATTTTTTTAATGATGAAATGATATCGATTTATTTTATATATATTTTGTAATGATGTGATGATGTTTATAAAACCCATTTTATTCGTTGGGTTATAATGAATGATTTATGTTTATTTTGTGGAACATGTAGTAATGAATTCATTATGAGATGAGTGGGACCTATATCTCCCTCCAAAAAATTGGGTAAAGATTTATATCTCATGAGAGAGACATGTTTGGAACAGAAAGTAAATATGTTTCAGTAATACAGGGCTGGAACGGCAAGTAAACCATGTTCAGTAATGGAATTTGTCCACTATGATGGTCTTAGAAGAAATGCCTTGGAAACTATGGAAATAATATCTTGTGCTTAATGGTTTTACACAATTATATGTTTTATTACGATGCTATTTTATCATGATTTTTGTTCCTTTATGATCCATGTGTTGCATACTGCCATGTTTTATGTCATTGCTCAAGATTTTGATGTTTAATTTTTATGTTTATGTTTTTACATTGAAATGTTTTTGGGTTTTTTTATGTTCTCCATGTTTACCCATAATGAGAATTCGAGCTCACCCTTTCTATTTTTTATGTTTTCTTTTCCCCGTGATATAAAGAAATGTTTTAAGTATGAAAACAAAAGGGGAAGATCTTTAAGGGAGATGTTAAAGATCTTTCACCATGATTAGAAGATTATGTTCTCAGATTCCAAAGGCACTAAACTATTACAGTCCTTGGGTGTCTATTTTTAATCTTTTTTAAGTATTCTGAAAATGTAATGTATGTCCATGTATGTCATTCTTGAGTCTCTACATGTGCCGTCAAAAGGTGAAAAAACTGGGGTTTTGAAAAATATTTATTTTATAAAAAAAATTGAATTGTTTCTTATATCATGTATAGAAAACATATAAGATGAATTTTATACATTAAATTGTATAGTTTAAATATCTATTTCATTAATAAAATCATTTAATAGTTATTTTATTATATAATAAACTTTCTTATTTTCATTTAAATAGTTTTTCATAAAAAATTACAATTTTTAAAGTGGGTTATATTTTAATGTATAATTAATTTCTCACAAAAGAATTAAGAATATTTTCATAATTATGTTAATAATGTTAATAAAAACTATTATGATGACTATTTTATAAGGAAATGTAACAATATTTAGTTTTTCTCTTAAACTCGGTCTTGCGTGAAATGAATTTTATCAAAAGAACTTGAAATTGTGTATAACACAAGCCATGAAAAGTGTTCCGCATATCGCAAGATAAGACGTTGTTGTGTATATATCAAGATTATATTTTTATATCATAGAATATAAGACATTAATTTAATTAAAAAATCTATCTCATAAAAAACTCGGGGTGTCAGATTGAGTTAGATTGCATCCCACACGACATTGTGTTTCCTCAATATCTTCCATTCACGCAAGACCGATATTTACTGAAAAATAACATATGATTAAAATATTATTATAAGATATAAACTAGTCATTAAATTATTTAATATGAAAATAATTAAAAAACATAATAAAATATATAGTCTACACAAATATTAGAGGAATTTATAGGATACTAATTAATTAGAAATGAATATAAAATACAATTAAATATAAAAGTAATGTATTTATGCTCACAATCATGTTTTATCAAAATAAATTAAATATATTAATATTAGTGAATTATACTAATGATAAAAATAATATATATTCAATACAATATTTTTCAAATCCCTATAATCGATTTAATAAACATAAGATATAAACAAACCCAATACTATGCATACAAGGTAATATTTCTATAAAGGAAATTTTACTACCTTTTAATTGGAAATGTATTTTAAATATATTTTTAGGAAAATTTATAAATTTTATATTTAAAATATATTTCTTTTTATAAATAGGAACATAAAATTTACCTTAGTTTTAATTTTTTGTGTTTTTATGAGAAGTTTCATTTTTTAATGAAAAGTAACAATATTGAATTTTAAATGAAAACTAATTTTTCATCTAAATAATTTCTAGGGATAACTTATATTATTAATTTTTTTAAAGTAAAATTATGTAAATAATAAAAAAACAACCCAATTTAAGTTATTTTTTTCAATTAAACTTTGAAATTAGACAAAAAAACATAAAAAACGTTTGAAAATTTTTTCTTTTAAAAACACCATTTTTGTCCCATCTCCGGGATTAAATTTAAATTAATTTCTAACATTTTTATTATTATAATTTTTAAAAATGGGTTAAATATTTTTAATCATAATAATATATAATTTATAATAAGGTAAACATACATTTTTACCAAGAATATTAATGAATGTAATTAAAATTAATTACAATAATTAAGAGGAAAATTAGCATAACAGGGGACTAAACATTAAACATAAAGAAAAAAAGAAATATAAAATTACCCAAAATAAATATTCTAGAAATATTTTGACATTGAAATCCATTTTCCATAATTCTTTAATTATTTTATTTACTAGTCATTGAAAAAATGTGGGTGGAATTCCCTTTTCAAAAATATACAATAATGTCACTCCTCATCCACTATAAAAAGGCACTCACCCCTCCCACTCATTCAAACATGTCAATAAATTTTTTTCATAAAATGTATAAAAAATATGCTCTAAAAAATCTTCCCATTATCCCTGAATCCTCGCTTTTGATAGAGATAAAACAATGGAACTATTTAGGTTTTAAAAAAAGGAGTTACTCGAATAAGAGGTAACCTTCATCAATGACCAGTTCCACCCCTTTAATTATTTTTCTTTAATTATTATATAATATCTTCATTATATTAAATATATGGATATGTTTTTATGCTAATATTTTGATCTAAGAAATCACACAGATCCATAAAATTGGAAACACAGTCATTGTTCATGTGTATGGAGAACTACCACCTCATGAACTCGTGTCATTCATTGTTCTATTTACCACCTTTAACGGTTCGAAATAATGATTGATGTTGATTTTGTATATGATATATATAGTATTTATAATTTATTTATTCTTTTTAAAATTTTATATTACACAAAACATTATTCTTTCTATTTTTTGTGAATATTATAACATCATTTGCAGACAGGTGGACACATGCCACCTCAAAGCGATGTGATTCGTTATCACTATAGATGGACAGTATAAAGTATGATTTTAATAAACACAGGTGATATACATGAAATTAATATTATACTATAATTATAATAAACATATATATAATTTACTTTTCATTCTATTATATATGAAAAGGATAGGGAGGCAGTGTTCATGCATACGTATGACCTACCATCCCTATAAAAGGTGCATTTCATTTAATATCTCCAAATTTTATGGATTATTATAAATAAATATATAATGAAAATATTTTATAATTATAGAAGTTTTTACATTCTAGATATTATGAAATCATGATCTATGTAATGGGAACCAAAATAAAAAGTCATGACATACTCGAAAAATAAGACAATTAACACCCAAAATGATGAAAATAATGAAAGATTGCTAACAAATGGGTAATAATATGTTATAATAAAATCATATATTATATTATAAATAAGAGTATGTTTATTGTATAATTATTTTACATTTTCAAAACCATTATACATGAGGTTAAATAATGTTCACCCATATGGAAACACAAGGTAAGGGATTCTTGTCCCACTTTTTCTTCTGTGAAGTACAAACCATTTTCACCACTTTTTTAATTTGTGTGGTTTATATACATCCCATATTTTTTTATATCATGAATAAAGTTATCTTTATGTTATTTAATGTTTCATTTGATTTCATTTCTTTTATGGTGATTATGATTTATAAATTACCAATTGGTAAGGGAATTCGTCTCAATTTCCAATGTTTGAGGAAAACATTACAGTGTGCACCTAATTTATTATATACGGTGTACATAATGAAAATTTGACTTTTAATATCATGATTCATTAATTAATAGTAAATTTTTATGTTTTAATTTTAATTATTTCATATAAGGGTATTTAAATATATATTATCCAAGTGGTAACTAATTTCATTACTCAATTCATTTTCATTGGGTTATATTACTTCCTCATTTTCGTTAATATTCTACGATCATGTGTATAATTATTTGGAACATATATTGATTTATTTCCACTTCCTTTATGTTTATTTACATGTTATTCACATAATAAATAAATAGGCTTAGTCTAAATTTAATGTTATATTCTTTTAAGGGTTACTTATGAGTCCCCATTTAATCAGGATTATTTGGACAGTAACTTACATTAGGGGAAATTAATTGTTAAAATTTCAATAAACCCATTAAATTCCATCACATCTAGTTATTCGTTACCTTTTTGAAGTAATAGTACCATTTTACCACTCTTTAGTACATTAAATGTTTTATAAAAAGTTTTAAGTAAACAGGAAATCATTTCTATCCTTATTCAATGTACTCATTTTCTTTAAAAACTACTTTTTTTCTAAAAAGAATTTAATATATGATTTTAACCATTCAAAAATTATTCATTAATATTTTTTACCATTTTGGTTTTTCACAAATATTTTCAAATGAAGCTTTTTTCCTCTTTTATAATGATGAACATTTTGATTCTTTTACCACACAAAATAAATGTTCATTTTATATTGTAAGACATTTACAGATTTACCTGTTGTTATTCCTTTAAAGCTTCCTTTTCAAATTTAAAAGGGTAATTTTTAATAAATTTTTTGGATAGTTATTTTAAAAGAAATTGATTTTCAAAATGTTTTTTTAAATGTAAATGTTATTTTTATTTTATTTTATATTATTTCTATCCACCAATGATAGAAACCCTTTATTTTTATTCCATATGGGATATGTTTTATAGATACTAGCCTTATTTTTTTCCTCTATATAATTTATGATTTCTTTGACCATGGAAAGTATTGAAATTCACTACCCTGATACAATTTAGATCCCTTAAAATTTACAATTTTCTATGATCATAGTACATGAAATTTCTCTTAAATATCAGTATTATTTATCATGAGTTCTATTATTTCCTAAACCATATACTATTTTTTATATGGTTTCAAAATTTAATGTGACTTTATTCTTGGAGGAAATATTGTTAAATACAAGTTATTTTTTAGATATGGATATTTGATAAGGTATATTGTATGTTAATTAAATCTATTACTCAATATGAGAAATACTTTGTACATGTTTTGATGGGTGGGGTCAAAACATTATATAGCCCCTCATTGAATCGACTTGTTCGGATTAGAAACATTAGTTAGGAAAATTAAATGGGTTTCTACCTGTATTTTTAAATTTTCATATGAATGTTCTTAACAATATTAGTTTCCATGTTCCTCAGACAAGACATACAATAATTAATCATTTCCATCAATTTGACTCAGTGTTTATAATCCATGAGATTTTTACTATGTGAAATATATGCATGAAATTGATCTCCAGTTTATTGATTTAAATGGAATGTGTTTTTCGTTTCATACATTTCTATATTGATAATTCCTTATCCAAATTTTTTAATGGCATGTATTTTCAATTATTTAACTTTCCATATTGTTAACTCACTTATATCATTGTTTATTGATTACATATCATGTGTGATAAAATAAGTACTTTTCCATAATGATTATGCTTCATGATTCGTTGTTACTTCCATTATACTTACCCTCACTAAGATTTTGAGCTCAACCTTATTATGTTTTCTTTCCGTATGATACCCTAAAGTATTCTATGATTGATATAAAAGGATAAGATAGATTTAATAATGTTATTATCAAAAATAATTATGTTGTAATTTATTTATTAATTTTTAATAGAAGACTCTTTTTTGTATCTAGTTTACCAAGAATACTAAATTGTTTGGTCCTTTGGGACTATATTAACTTTTATCGTATTCTCATGTAAAACTAATAAGCTCCAGCTATAGTAATTTTGATGTTGGGTCCTTATATATGTAGTTGTATTACATGCCATTAACATAATAAAATTTCAGTATATTATAGATAATTATGTTATTATATAATCATGATTGTAAAATATTTTTAGGATTTCAAGTAATAAAAAAATAAAAATATATGGTTGTGGATCATACCTCTTTTTATGGGAACCCATTTAGGATTAATCTTAAATCCATCATAGGAGGCTTTCATAGCCAATATAAGGCAATTATGATGTGGGGAGAGAAGTGAATGAATTTTTTATGTGTGAATATGAGAGGAGAGGGGTGACCTTTTATATGTCAGGGAAATGGCAGACTAGGAATTATTGAAAGAAATAGGTTACCCACATTTTAAACATGAAGAAGGACATGAAATGGATCATTCCATAACATAAGTTGATATAAGGTGATAACATGGCTATAAAATTGTAGTTAGATAATTTTTAGGTCATTTTACCCCATATCAATTTGTATTAAACCCCTAGAAAACCTATTTTAACTAGAACCATTGGAATTTATTTTAACTAGTTTTACTATTCATTTTATCCATAAATTAAGTCTAACTTATTTTATAATTTTGATTATTTAGATTAAAAATATGAAATTTACTTTTCCAATTTGAATTTATATAAGCATAAACTTTTAATATAAATGTGTACGCACCAATATGACAAAAATGGTTTTTTGGTGAGAAAAGTTTCATAAGTATAAAATGTTTTATTATCAAAAAATCAAATTGAAATTGATTCCAATGAATTAATTTAGATTTATAAATATATAATTTAAATAATTTTGCTTCTAAAATTATAATAATAAAAATTTATGTTTTAAAATCACTAAATAAAAATTTATATTTTAATAAAAAAAGGATTTTTACTATTCATCAAAAATTAATCTTTGTAAAAAATTCCCAAGAATCCAAAAAAATATAATATTTACATGTATATTAAAATAATGAATTTAATTTTATCAAATAAACATTATAATATTGGGAAATTTTCTTTTTTTTCTATTTTTTCATGAAAATTTAATAAAAATATTCTTTTGAAAATAGAAATTTTCAAACATATAAAGACTTTATCAATATTTAAGTACTTTTTAGCAAAATAAATTCCATATATAAAACCATTATACTTATTTTTTATAATTTATTTATTAATATTCATTCTAAAATGTTTAATTACCATTTTATAATTTTGATTTTTAAATAATAATATACATATAATATTTTGTTTTGTTAAAACTCGACGTTGTGTATACCGTAAGCTATTGATGAAATTAAATTTTATCTGAAAAAAAATATTTCATAAAAACTCTGGCTTTTACATTCTACCCACTAAAAAATGAATTCTGCCATTGAAATTCATCGCTCCAATATAAAATATGAGGATACTTATTCTTCATCATATCCAAAGATTCACACTTTGCTTCTTCAAATTGGGGGTTTCTCCACAGAGCATTATTTAGGTGATGGGTATTATTTTATAGAAGTTTCCCCCTAAAATGGGAAAAATACTCTAGTATTTATTCATAGGATTTTCACGTTCTCCTGTTATGAAATGTGATTTTAGTACTTATGATGGTTTGTTTATTCACTTTTTCATCACACCAATATAAACCTCAAATCCTAGAATTATTCTGTTTAGATGTTTCTAGGGTTCGGATGAATAAATCCATGGTGATGTTTTCCCATTTCAATTTTGGTAGGATAATGGTTTGTAGAATACCCATAGAATTTTGTTCACTCGACCATAACTTTTTTACATACTTTGAAATTATATAAGTACTTTGTAATATATCTCATCATGTTATCCCACCATAAATATCATTCATATCAGAATGTGGTCTGTAATATACCCTTTCCAACATTCAATTGTGGGATCAAGTCTTGTGGCCTTGTAGGATGCGATAGTTTGTCACCTAACATGTCGTTTATCTTTTTCCAAAACAATATTTATATAATTCATATAGAATCCCCAAATTTAAATTACTAATAATTAACTCAACACCAAATATAATATAATCCTTAAAGGGTTTCCAATACCTTTAATCTTTTTTCAAAAAATGTAATCGAATTCCCCCTCAAATAATTATTTCAAAACAACGCATTTAAAACCAAAGGTTGTATTTCAATATTTTTTTCCAAAATATACTTATTATTGATAAAATAACATCACATAAAACCAATAAAGGGGTGCCGATGATTTTTAACTTATAACCAAACATAAAATCATAAACCTGTGATGGTATTTATAACTATTTAGTAATTCTTTCATTGAAACATATATGATTCTAGAAGAAAATTCACCATTTATTACTTAAATAAGATATTAATGTAGATAGATACATTTAAATTGGAAACTTGGGTTCATCATTGCACTGATATAATATCAAATTTATTTTCATTCTTTCATAATCAATGTAGAGTGAGATAATGAATTCTCAAAAATACATTAAATTTCACTAAATAATGACTGATAATATTTTCATTGGGCTTATTCATTCAAACTCCAACATTAAATTTCCAACTCTAGATTGGAAAAAAGTGTTCCCTAATTATAAGGATTCAATTTAGCTACCATGATTTTAGATTCCATCCCTTTTCTATTGTATTCATAGTTTATTTTGACATATATTTATAAATATTCCTTTGATTATGCCATTTATTTACATAATGAGAAATCTACTTGCATATATTAAAAAAATTAATGGTTAGTGAATTTATTGGAGCTATCTCTCTATTCAAATAATTATCTAATTTTATTTCCATAACGTAAGAATTTATCCACTCTATAACTATACATTCCACACAAAAAACATCTATTAGTCCCCTTCAAATAATTTTCTCTATGTTTTATTCTACACATCGAGCATAAATGAATGATAATATTCTTCTCTCAATGGTTTTTAGTGTTTCCTTTGAATTTGATCTTTATATCCTTATCGAAACATAGAATATTATGGGTAACACCAATCTCCTTTTCCTCCTTTATAGCTAATATAATGTATTCATAAATTATATTCAAGTACCATATGGAAAACACCACTTAGAGACTTAGTCTTAATTGACTGAATAATCAGTGGACTGTATTTTCAGGTTGGATGGAAATACCAAAATCATACCTTACATGTCATGTATGATTTTCCTCATATGTACCACAAGGTTCTTCTTCCTTCTACTTTAGCACAATGAACTACTTATCCATTTTTTAATGAATAACATTAGGAAATTTTTTATTGGAAAATAATATCTTAACCACATACCATCCGAGAGAGTTAATTGTTTCCTATTGCCTTATATTTTTGGTAAGAGTCTACCATTGATCCTCTATGAATTCAATGTTATAGAAAACAAAATTTATTTTTTCATTATCAAAATTCTAGATAATGGAAAATATATTTTTAGTTGTATTGATCCATTTCCTTGAAAATAGAGAAACATCAGAATCACTAAAAGATATTGTTATATCCACATTAAAGACTCAAAAGTATAATGTTTTGTCCTTTAATTTTTTGGTATTTAACCATTATTAGTCGAATTTTGTGTGATCATACACTTTTTTATTCCCTCTCAAATAACATTTGGTTTATAATAAGCATAATAATTTAATTTTCCATTTCATTCATCATGGACATGAATCCTTTAGGTTCAATACAATGAATAAAACTAGAAAATATAGGGTGAGTAAGAATATTCATAGTGGGGAACCTTATAATCATGAAAATCACTTTTAGGATCTCTAAATCATGACAATTGCATTCCAATATAACACACATCGGTGTTAATGTAGATCATTCATAGTTATTATTCAAATACTTCATGATGGTTTATAAGAAGTTTATGAATTTATAAAGAATGACACGTGAGAGTTTAAAACTATGTGTATGGTAAGGCTTATGGATGTTTACCTTTTGATGATCGATCCCAGTTTAGTGAGATTTTTTGGATTTATTAGACCTATGTACATCTATTCTAGATCCAAATCCACTTTTATTATCTAGAAAGTGATGTAATTTCATGGAATCCACTCTCTATATCTTTTAAAAAAATTCAAGGAAATATTTATATACCCAGACTTATTCTTATACTTATCTTTAGGGTTATCAATATATATTTCTCCTCTATGATCCAATAGATAACTAATCCCTTTATCTGGTACTATCTATAGTAGTCTAGAATAATTTATTGTGGGCTATAATTGATTTCTATCAATGAACTCCATGGGTAGTTACAATTCTAAGGAGGGACTCTTACCACCATCCCTAGTGGCATCCCATTAATCATGAAGCACTAGGGAATAAAGCCATACGTCATCAAATGGTCACACATTAGAGTTCCCAAGTATTGTATTTATTCGTTTGTTCTCATACCTACTATACCAAACCAGGATTTTTATATATAGATATTTTATATTAATATATGAATATTGATTAAATTTCATTAATATATTCCTGATGATCATAATGATTTAGTGTCTTCGATGACTATATAAAAATTTTAATAATTGTAATAATTATCTTCAACATCTCCCATAATGATCTTCCCACATAGTAAACTTCGTAGGAATACCCTACATAACACCAATCTTTAGAACCTAGGGAGAAGAACCTGAATAAATTATGAGATCAAATATTCACTAACGGTAAACATGGGGTATATCAAAATTAAATGAAAATAATGGTATGATAACATGAGACTAACATTTAAAAAACATATCACATCTCTTCATGGAGGTGGTAGTCCACATCTACACATAAGAGACATTATCATTTTCCAAAAATTTGGAATAAAATATGGTAGATGTGATATTATAATCCCAAACTTATAATTATTTCAGTAATATCATATATAATATTAAATCAATTATTTTCTTCAGCTGTGAGAGGTTTTTATGTAAAATGAATTTCATCATTTCACAAGGTGGTAGTCTCTTGTACACATGATCGACAGTTTTATTTCCCACTTGATGGAAGAGAAGAAATATATAGGCCATGACATGAAAATAATAAAATAACAGTATATGGGATATTTAGATGTGATTATATCATTGTGGAATTTTTCATGATATCTATGAATTAATAAAATGAAAATTAAAGGCTATGAACTCTACCTCTAATTTGGAGAACCCCATTATTTTTACACCAAAAGACTTAATAGAAGAAATTCATAAAAAAATAAGTCTTATAAGTTGTGAATATGATTGTAAGAAATTTATTTGGGTTGGTATTGGATAAATCAAATCATTTTTTTAAGTGTAAATATGAGAGTACATGGGGTGCCCATTTAAAAGTGGGGGAACAAATACATGTCGAATTATTGATAAAAATGATGTAACCCCATTTTAAACAAATAAAAATTCTCTAAAATGGTAAATAATGATGTTTTAGATGATTTAAGATCTAAATATATCTATGATATGGTATTTTGTCATGTTTATTGGTCATTTTACCCCTTACATTTATATTTAACCACTAATAAACATGTTTTAACATTAATCATGTAAATAAATTTTAACTATTTTTATTTTTCATTTTGACCAAAAATTATGTTTAAAATATTACATATTATAAATTTTTCTTGTTCCAAATATTGAATCCATTTTTACAGATTCCATTCATAGATGTAAATAAATTTAATTTAAATTTAAACACGCATCTGCGATGAAAAAGTAGATTTCCAAGGAGAAAATTTTCCTAAGTATAGAATGGTTTGATTTAAAAAATAAATATTAAATTTCATAGAAAGAAATAAAATTTGTTTAATAAAAATATAATTTTTCTAATTTTACTTTTAAACCGTATTAAAATAAAATGGACATTGTAAATTCTTTTTATGAAATATCCATTCTTAAGAAAACTTATATTTTTACCATTCATCAAAAATTTAATTTTTTTTTGAATATTCCCTAATATTTACAAAAAAAATAATTTTAATATGTAGATTTTTAAAAAATTATTTATCATTCTAAATAAATTTTATAAATTTAGAAATAAATACTTTTATTAGTTTCTCAAAAAAATAAAAAAAACATTTTTTTGAGAAAATAGTGTTTTTAGAAATATATAATTACTTTTCTAAAAATTAAGTTGTTTTTTATTCAATATGTTTTATTTATATAAAAAAATTTATACGTACTTTTAAAAAAAATTATTCTTATTCATACCTCCACGAGTAAAGGTTATGTTATAATAGTCATGTTTAAATAATAAAATTAATATTATATTTTAGTTCATTAAAACTTGATGTTTTGGGTAACGAAAGATATCAAATATATTAAATTTATTATAAACAAAATTTCATAAAATAATAGGGTATTACAAAGAAACATTAGGTAATGGGTTACATATCATTTTTTGATAAATAAATTAAGTTATAGAGGTAAAAAACTGATTTACCACAATAATTTTAAACTGAGGTTAAATTGTTGAATTCTTGAGTAAAGTCCAAAAATATATATTAACATATGTTGAGATTTTTTGATGGTATTAATGAAAAATATCTTATTTTTTACTTTAAATCCAAATTTTTAGAAAATAGAAACAATACACCTTAGGGAATTAGTATTTGTAGAAATGAAAAACAAAAAAACCCTATAAAAGAAATTTTATTATACCTCTCCCAGAAAACTCTTTAACATTGGTCTTCTCTTTATTATGTATCGAAATTCACTCTAATACATCCTTATTAGATTTCTGGTAGATTATGGTCACTAGAAAGTGGCCTAAATCCTTTATTTTGGAAAACCATGTTTTGATAAGGGAGAATTCATAAATCTATGTATCTAGTTATTCACCATATTTTTCGACTTACATCACATCTCAAATTTTAATAAAAATAATTGTCCACACTAATTATGTTATAATAACATAATTATACTTTATTAAAAATTATATTATCATTATATAACTTTATAATACTACTCATTAATTAATATAAAAAGTTATTTGTAGGGTATGTTTGACCACTTATATGAACAATGTCATACCATCACCATTATTTTAATCATATATGTGTATCTAGACATTAATAATGGTTATTAAAGAGCACAGTTATATTAATGTAGTTTATTTTGTATTTTATTTTTCAATTGCCAATAAATATATATGAGATTGAAAATTAATGAATTTTTTAGTGATGAATGATGGAGTAGGTATCCCCAAAATAAATAGAATATATATTTGTATCATAATTTGATTGATATAGAATTTTGAGGAGAAGATATATTGAATATCTATATGAAAAAATTAAGGATAGTTTATGTCTAAATAAGATGAGCATTTAGTTGCTCTTTATGGATGATAATAAAATATATTTAAGGAATAATAATAATAATAGTAATATCAAAATTTTATTGTCAATGAGAATGTAAATCGAGTCAATATTCTCAAGATGATCAACAGAGTTGATGTTGGCTACTGAACAAGATGATGAACATGATAAATAGAGGATATTTCAACAGATATTGAAGTTAGTTCAATGTTATGAAATAATTTGTCTCAAGTGTGAAGAAACCATCTATAGAGTGTTTATTATGAAGGATAATGAGTTTGATGATTAAAATTTCCTAGATGAATTTTTGAATTACCTAAAGTGAGGTGAGAAATAAATATGTATTAGAGATATTGAAAAATAAATTAAAAACAGGCTAAATATGTTTGAAATTATTCTAATAATTCCCTAAATTATTTGATTTTTTAGTTAATTTAATATAATTGAGAAGTTTGTAATATGATAATGATATCATAATGTTTTCTACAAGCCATATTAATCATATCCTACAAGAGAGATGAAGTTATACGAAACTAAGACAGTGAATAATGCACTGTTGTTTTTCCAGCATGATAATTGTTTGATGTCCCAAAATATTCATAGAGTCATTCCTAGGAAATAGTAAACTACTAGGAAATGGTCTAGTGATTGAAATGGGAACCAGAACATCATGGATAATTTCTTTGTGAATATGACACCCTGAGATACAAGTATGTTTTTTTAAAAATAAATATTCTATTTTATAACTTATATCATACACAACACTAAACTAAAATAAAAAAGAAATATCTTTATCATTGTAATATAAACATTAATACATCATAATAATTAAATATGAAATATGATTTTGAAAATCATAATAAGATTATATCCGCATGTAAATAAGAAGATAGTTAAAATAACTTAGTTTACATATTATTACTAATTAATTTTATGTGTTCCAAAACAATTATAGTAATTATATTTAATGTTTAGATGATAAATAATTAACTAAGGTGGTTAAAATAAATTTGATTTAAAAAAGTTATATTTTGAAATAATTTAATATTATCTATATATTTTATAATATTATCTCAATAGAGAATATTTAACACTTTAAATTGATTTTATAAATAGATTATATCAATGTAGAAACAAATAAATTAACTCTAATTTAATTTTTAATTAATATAAAACTAGATTTATTGAGAAAGAAAATGTATTTAAGTAGTAAAATATTGAATAAAACAATATTATGTTGATAATAGAAACCTATATTTGAAAATTTGGAACATAAATTATATTTCATCATAATAAAACTTTTTTTGGTTTTTACAGTTAATTGAGTGTTTATAAGATTCCATTTACTTTTTACCAAAAATTATGGGGGGAATAACCTTTATTAAAAATAAAAAATAAAATAGAATCCCCTTTTGAACTAGGATAAGGGAGAACCCATTACAGACACATATGCCCAAAGGTATATAGCCTTATAATCTAGTGGCCCAAAAGCCTAGTGGGACCAAACTCATTACAAAACTAAATCCCACTAAATATCTATCACACATCCAACCGCATAAGAACCACAGATGAAAAACCACCATCATCACCATCAATCTAACTAAACCACCCACCACATCCAGATAGGGGAGTTAAGGTTGCCCTGAAGCCTGCACTATCGTGCTGGAGCTCTACCTCACCATTTTATCACCCAATGAGTGTCACACCTTAATCCATGCACACAACCCAATGAACCATTGGGGACCACAAATGTTATAAAATTCTGACTAGATCTAATAAACAAATCTAGATCAGATCGGAGAACCTCATCAAGTTTGTGACTAGAGAGAGATGCACCGATAAATCTCAAGACCACTGATTCCTGCACCATAACCCAATAGCTTGAAGACCTCCATCCATGGTATGACCAAAGGCCATTGTCTTCACTGTTCACCAATGCCTAAACAAACATCACTATTCCAGCTAGATCTGGTCAGAAAGAACTATATCTGAACATGAGATCCAAAGAGGAGTCTCCACCAGCATGTCTCTACCATAGAATCCCACCTTCCAACTTACCCTCTTGCCATAAGAATGAGCCACCACCAAGTCCACCTCTACCACTCTATGTGGGAAAATCACTCATTAAATCCATTGAATACCATATGATGACCCACCCTCCCTAATCATCAGTGAACCGGTGCTGAATCCACACCATGACATAAAATCTAGGGGAAGTTTTTGTCGATGGGAAGCCCAACTCCAGAGATAAAACCCTAGAGAAAGGCTGAGAGGTCTCACCCAAAGCCGAGCCCCTCACCTCTTTACATTCATTTTTTATTCATATAATTTTCAAATAACTATCCATTTTAAAAAATAATCCAAATAGTTTCATAGGAATCATTACTATTCAAAATTAGTTGGCCTAAAAGATAAAATATTCATAATTTTAAGCCAAATAATACCCATCACTTCAGGTATAAATACCCCC
Organism: Viscum album; assembly: GCA_963277665.1. Taxonomy (NCBI): domain Eukaryota; kingdom Viridiplantae; phylum Streptophyta; class Magnoliopsida; order Santalales; family Viscaceae; genus Viscum; species Viscum album. The sequence continues at coordinate 297,341,699 of OY728139.1, forward strand.
TCTCTGTTCCCTAAGAACAAAAATTTCCCTTAACTTCACAAATATCACTATATACCCATTTTTACAATCTTATGTCTCTTTTCATTCATATGGATGTTATAGAGTTTCTAAAACCAATCCTTCAAGGCTTCAGGAGAGTAAGTGTTCCTCAACGTGGTAACTCCAATTTTATTTTATTACTTTCATTCTATTCTTATTTATACAATCCTGATAAATTTATCTTTTTTTACCACTAAAATGTATTTAATATAATATAATAAATAATATTTATTTTATTATGATGCTGCTATAAAATTTGTTTGCAATTCATTATATATACAATCATTCCCTCTCTTTTGACCCGACATGATAAATGTTCAGTTTAATACGCCTATCAAGATGTTGCCAACGATTTAGTTATCACATTCTACATGGATGGTTTGTATAGATTATATAATATAATTATATTTTAATTTAATGAAATATAATGAAAATAAATTTTAAAAATTATAAACTAAAAATAGTCAAAATAATAAAATGAAAACAAAACTGGATAATTTAAAAGATATAATGTCTTCAAACATTATTTCATAAAAAAATAATAATAGAATTCCAATTATTATAACTTATATATAATGAAATAATGGATTATAATTCAATTTTATATTTTTCTTTTAATAAATCTATGTTTATTATACAAATGGAACATGTATAATGAAATTAATGGGGACATAAGGTAAGGGTTCTTTGTCATAATTTCAAATCCTTGAGACAAGATTCTTATTGTGAACTAATTTATTTTTATAATGTGTAAATTATTCCATATTGACTTTATATATAATAAATCAATAATTGTTTTTATGAGTTTCACTTTTATTAAAACTATCAATATTCCTTATCCTTTAATTCATTACATGTTCCACAAGGGTTATTGTTAATATACTTTACTTTCAATAAGTTATAATCATTGTTATTGAAATTTATCTTTTTACATTTGATTTATTCAACCCTGTAATTTAATTATATTGTATTAAATATTTATTTTCAAGGTTTTCCAAGTCTTCTTGACTTTTGACCTCCCATTAGTTCATAATTTTAGCAGACAACTTTATTTTTATAGTTTGGTATTTTTCACTTCTATGTCTTGATTCATTATGTTATTTAAATATTTTTAATCTCTATAAATAAATAATTTTTATAGTCCTATACTATTGTAGATGACATTATTTCATTGGTTTAAAATAAATCATTTTATTTTTTCCAAATGGGTCATTTTGGTGCTTCTCTACAAAGAGTAAAAATCTCATTTTTTCATTTATTATATAAGATTCATTTTCTCATTTTAAAAATGTTTATCAAAACTATTCTTAATATTATATTTTAATGGTTTTAAAAATTAATTAAAATACCATGATTTTTTTAATATCTCATTTAATAATAAAAATAATGTTTTAAAAGAATAAATAAATGTAATTATTTTAACCTATGTATTTTTTAACTTCTACTCCACATTTAATATCATTAGATTCATTTATTTTAAGGGTTTCAATATTTTGAGTTCATTTTAAATAAATGTCTTAAATTTCTTCATTTCAACCTATTAAAATGGATTTTTGATGTGACATGTGTGTTTTTTGACAAAAAATATAGAATATATTTATAAAAATAATTTTTATAATTTTTCTTTTATTTTCATGTCAAACTATAAATGAACCAACTATTATATATGTATGATTTATATATTACCCTATAAATAATCTTTTGCATTTATAGTTCATACCACACATTGTACATGATGGTTATGCCCTCAATCACTCTCCATCTCTCTCTTGACATTATTTTTTCCTTCGAATCCATATTATTTAATTTCTTGAATATAGTCTATATCCACTAGATTATTTATAAATATTGTTTTATTGTATAGTTTTAAATATATACCCATTACTAGATATAATGTCAATTTGAAGAATACTTATAAAGAATGTCATTCCATATGAATTGGGAAGTATTAAAAATTTATATTTTATTTCAACATAGATAATCATTGATTACAAATTCCTGTTTTTTATATATCAAAATTTTTATATGCTCCTTCATCTGATGAATTCAATGTAATTAATTAGTGATGATTTGGGCCTATAATTATATATCCCATTGATGAATCAGTTGGCCTCATAAGACAAACTAGCATGGGAATTTCGTGAAAAAATTTCTCATTTACACATGATGCCTTAGAATGTGGCCTTAATGTTATGTTTATGAGGTCTAACAATATTAATTACATTAATTTTAAATCAGATGTTATTATCCATATCATTATTTACATTTTTAGGTTATCCAATGAAATATTGCCTTCTCATGATATCAGTTATATGAAATTATTTGAAAATTATTTATTTATTCTATATTATTCAAGCCTTGTGAATTGCATTATATCTTCTAATATACTATACTATATACTGAGAATTTTAGACCACTCTTCATATATTTTCCTTTTTTATAGGTTATGCTGTAAATTATTAATTATATTAATTATGATATGTCTAGATATGTTTCATGTGTTGAGAATTGTTTTTATACATGTTGGATACTTTATATAAAATAAGTAATATGTAGTTTACGAGGAAAATTTCACATTAGGTGAGAAAGATATTGGTTTTATAAATTATTGGATTTTCCTATATCTTTTAGAATATAAAACAACATGTTATTGGGTGTATAAGTGACTCAATAATTTTTATTGATATATTAATAATTGATGGTTATGTTTGTCTCCCATCAAAAAAATTCAAATATATTTTTTAGGGAATATATTCCTCTCATTTAATCTAAATGTATGGGCCTAGGGAATTATAATTGTTGTTAGAGGAGAGTTTAAATAACTTTATAGGTTATTATTTTAACATATGTAGATAATTTTAGAGTTTTGGATACCATCATGGGATAATATGTTAATGTTTTATAATAAGATTGAAGGCATAAATACCCATTTTGAGGTCCTATACGGTTGGTTTTTATAGTGATTAATGATTTTTTGGGGGAAAGTTTCTAGGTTCCCAAAATAATAAACAATCAACTTATAACTATTACATGGGGTTGGTTTGTAATTTTACATCAATGACATTCTTGATATTATCAAAAAAAATTAATATATTTTGAGGGTATACGTGATTATAGAATATATTGATCAGTCTAGGATTAATGATGTTTGATAATAAAGATTAAAATTTAATTATAAACGAATATGTTTCTTTGAATTTTGGGTGTATATTATAGTATGATGGATCTCGATTTAATTATTATTTTTAATTAGGATGAGAATATAATATTGAAAACCCAATGGAAAAATATAAATATAAGAAAAAATATCGTAATATTTATAAAATACTGGGTGTATTGTTTCCCATTAATGGAACTCGTGTCTATATATATAAAAATATACATGTTGTGACTCATATACATCTAGTGTTGACAACCATAAAAGTGTTTTTTTTGTATAACTATATCTTCACTAGTTGCACAATAAAAGGTCTTAATTTCACACCTAGTCTGATGCACCAAAAGGATATGCTTTGGAAGATTCATAATATCATTACGAATCAATATAAATGATTTAAATACAATTTAATATAAAACTTCATGAATATCTTTATAAAACTCAAATATTTTCATTGATAAGAGAAATTTAAATTCCAAGAATATAATTAATTTAAGGGGGGAAAGATGTTTCACCCTGATATTCAAGTATTTATATTCATTAAAATAAATAATATTATGAATAACATGTATCATATATAATTACAGATTAATTTATCCAAAATATCTTTTATAATGATGAAATACATCATTGGAATAAAATATAAAACATCATTAATAATATTACAAGAATATAAAATCACCATGTATAAAAAAATTAAAATGATTTATTTTTATATTATTATTTAATTTTATTTTGTCTAATAACAAGGAAATGAATAAATTTAATTGTTAAAAATAATTATTTAAGGTATTTGATTAAAATAATTTACTTTTAAATGATATTTTTTCAAGGAATTTATTTTTCTATATATATATATATATTATATTTTTATCTTAATAAATTAAATTGAACACTTTTCAATGATTAATATAATAAAAAGTTTCAATGCCTAAATAAATATATTAAGACTCATATAATTGGTAATTTATATGGCATAATATTTCCCAATTAAAATTGTATTTCTAGTGTAAAATAATGAATATGAAAAAACATAATTTCAGTTTAGAATCATTTATTATACATTTTTAAACTTAGACTATATTTTATCATAATATTAAATGAATTTTAGTTATTCTCATTTAGTTGTGTGGTTTAAAGGTTTCATTTAGTTTTTTTATAGATCAAAACATAAAATAATACTCATTTTTTAATAATAACCCGACTAATTTCATGGGAACCATTACCATTCAAATATAGTTGTCCTGAATGATAAAATATTAATTATGTTATACCTAATATATCCATTACCTTAATAATAATTACCCCTATCATTTACCATGGAAAACTAAATCCCCTGAACTTCTAAAAGACTAATCTCTTGAACTTTTCCCATTCCTACATCTCTTATACCACTTAAGGATTTTCTAGAGTTACTTAACCCAATGACATAAAGGAATTAGAAAAGGATTAAATCTTATATGATGAGGTTTCCATGAATAACATTTAATATTTTCATTCTATTCTAATTTCTATAAAACAAATAAATTCTCATTTTATGACTTTTCAAAGTATGTGATAAATATTTATATAACATATATATTTTGTTTTGATACTTTTATGAAAATTTTAATATATTAATCATATATTTAACCTCTTTATATCCTCAGTCATGTACTGATAAATATCTAGTCTCATTAGCCTTTTAGGATATTTCCAATACATTAATTATCACTATCTATAAGGATCACTATAAACAATTATGTAATTAAATCATATTTTATTTCATTATATTGATTTTATAATAATTTTAGAAAATTATAATTTATAAATAGTCAAAATTAAAAATTCAAATCAAAACCTATGTGTTAAATATATTTTAACAGAAAATTAAATATTTATAAATAAATTCTAAGGAATATAACTATACAAGAAAGAAAAAAGGAATATAACTCATTTTTTGTTGATGAATAAATAAATTTTATTTTATTACACAACAAGCAGAAATTTGATGAAATAAAATGAGATCTAATATATAGAATTGTTTTTAAAATTAGAATGATGTGATATATGTTTCTTATGCTCAACCAATTTATTTTTTATTAATAATAAATTAATATTGACATATTATATCATAATCATTATTCTTGAAATTCAATAATCTAGGTTTTTTTCATCCATTATATGATTATATTATATTTTGTTTCCTCTTTAATTAATAGATTTTGAAATTCTTCTTTATATTTCACCACCTATTGGTTCAAATTTCAACCAAATGATAGTTTTTTGTGGATTTGTCCTTATCTCTGGTTTATAGTTCATAATAATTCTTTTCCAATTCTGTTTTTATTAAATGTTTTCAATATTTTTCTTCTCAACTATTTAAAGATTATTTAAACATTATTTCCAATCTTATTTTACTTTTTTGAAATGGTTTAAAATAATAAATTTATGTTTTTTATGAAAGGAACATTTTATACCTTCTTTACAAAAGTGTGAAAATTCTATTTTTATTATTTACCGCATGAGTTTACTTTCCCAAATATAAAAAAACATTCTTATAATGGATCTTTTTATTCCTATTTTCATGTTTTTCCAAAGCAATTATTATTTCCAAAAATTTGATAATGATTAATTTAAAATATTTATAATTATTTAATGTAATAAGTAATGATTTTTCATTCCATTGATGTATTCTTTTTTAATCTTGTCAATATTTTTTATATTTTAAATAATATATTTTTTGGTTTTCTATATTATAAATTATTTTAAAATTAAGGTTTTCAATTTCTTTATTTCCCCACCCAAAAATGTATTTAGAAGTGACTTATAAGTTTGTTATTTATAACCACGTTACAAAATACTTATGAAAATTTTTTTCTATATTTTTTCCATTTTCTTATCAAACTCTAAAAAATCTACAGCTTTTTTATTAATGTTTCATGTATTACCCTCTAAATTATCTTATGATTTTTTTATAAAAACCTCATCTTATTCATAAGTGAAATATTTTTTGTCATGAATTATATTAATATTGAATTAATTTTTTCCATCATATATATATTCTTTAATTTCATGAATATATTCTATATCACTCCCACCAATTATATATTTGGTTTTATGTAACTAAATTTACCATATAATCATTTCATTTTACAATGTCTATTTGAAGGGTGGTTACCAAGAATGTTATTCATTTTATTTTTAGGGGATGTAATGATAATCTGTATACTTGTAATTTCAATAATAATTTTTATGATTATAACATAATATTAGTTTTTTATTATATTATGTATTCATTCATCCATTTGACGAATGAATTGACTAAATTATTTATATTTTGGGCCAAACTTATATATCCCTTGGATGAATCTATTTGTATCATAAAACAATATATCTTTGATATTTATTATAAACATTAGACATCTATGTATTATGTCATGGGATGAGGCCTTGGAGGTTTGTCTATGATATCTAGAATAATGCATCACATCACTATGAAATCAGTTATTAATATACTTGTGGTTATTTACTGTCAATACCAGCCAAATATGCATTCGAAAAATCATAAAAGTGGAAGGAACTAAATATGGGAATTAACATCCCCCTAAAACAAAGTAAGAAGGATGTGACCAAAGGATAATAGATCATGTAAGCCTCTATGAGGAATGCTATCATGTGACCATCATAAATTCACAAGAAGGATCATGTACAGTGCATAATCTATGGGAAATCTCATGAATTACCTGTGAAAAGTCCTTATTTTCTTTAAAAGGTTCCACATGAAATTAGTGTTTGCACGGTGGTAGCCAGATAAGCTCCCCCTGACACACTAATTATAAACTGACTGATGCCTAACAAACCATCCAATACTCCTTTGAAAATAAGTGGATAATATCAAATATGTGTGAGCCTATAATAGTCGTAAATCCCACATGATGCATCACTTATGAGGAGAATGATGGTAATTGAATACATTCAAACACACTCCTGAGATTCCAAGGTGTTTTTAAAAAAACAATGGAAATAAAGTGGAGTAGGTGGGAGTTTCTCGCGGTTCTAAAAGGTGCATGACAAATCCTTGGTGATCTTCAAGACACCACAAGAACCCGATGATGTCCCAGCCTCATGTCAAAAAATCCATTTGCATTGTCATCCTCATCATTAGGATGTCCTAAAGTATGTCCCAAGAAACTAAATTCTCCCCTTTGGACCCTTAAGGAATAGAAGATGAAATATTATATGAATTTCTCATGCATCTCTATAGGACCTTTTGTGGTCACGATATGCATCACCAAGAGGTAAGGTGATTTTCGTCAACAACACTACAAAAACCTCATGAACTACCCAAAATTTGTAAAATAACACAATTTAATAAAAAAGTGATAGGGGTGGAGGCATATCATTGTCATAAGAATCATGTGAAAGGCGTAAGATATCTGTATCATGGTCTAACAAGTACCCAAATAGAGCATGCATGATCTCGTGAAGCCCCCCCGGGAATTCATCCTTGTCTCATGGAATGTCCTAGACAAGTCAACTTGGATAAATTGAAGGACTTTTAGTTGGAATCCATATCTCATGATGGAACCTTGATATTTCAACCTGAAAATATGAAGTTACCTTGGAATGTCCATGAGATTAAAAGGGACCCCATTTATTGGAAATATTACAATAAAAGAAGAAATGATATGATGGTCTTGACGTCTCTAAAAGACAAGTGATACCCTTGTAGAGATTCACGACATGGACACATGATGACGCGTGATGTCGAGGCCCTCCAACCAACTCAATACTAGAGCCGTCTGATACACACCATGAAAAAGAATGAAAAACTAGGGTGGCGAGGCCTATATACCACCCAGTCTAATGTTAAATAATAAGTTGACCTTTTTGTATCTAGATGCACCGACACACCCATGTACTAGAGAAGATTCCTCGGATCAACTGATCTCATGACTGAGAAAATGTCAAATTAGGTAAGATCTTGGGAACAACCAATGAAATCATATAGCATGCATAAAGAAAATCTCATGATCACTCATATATCATGTGAAGGACTTCGGGAAAGACATGCGAAGAATATACCAAATATTATCTAGATGGAATTTGACTTAAAATAAGATCATACTAAATAAACCTAATATTTTTTATAATCGTTTGGAACAATAGACATGTGATGAGATACGTAATCAAAGAACACATATGATGATCTTTATGTTATTCTCATAGAACACCCAGGACAAGAAAAATTACTAAAATAAGTCTCTCAGATATAACAGTGATCTTTTTCAATACTATTTGGATCATGAAAATTCTTATGAGACATGTTAAAGAAAAACTCATGGAGCCCCATGGGAATGCCACCATAGTATCACAAATCCATTCATGATTTCCATCCAAAACCTATGATTTCTTTTAAACATGTAGTCCGATTCATATAATGGCACCCAACTATGTTATCTGAGTATTGTGATAGCACTTAGGCATGCCGAATGGATCTTGTGATTCCCTCTGGGCATACAATCTAGGTCTCACAACAACCTCTAAACATGCTTGGTTGGATCAAGTATCATATTTGACACATGTTGAATTGACTATTATGACACCCCTAGGAGTTTCATCCAACTATAAGGATGAATGCATGTAAATTTTGATGGATCACACAACACCCTTATGACATGATGACTGGGTTAATGTGGTGATTTATATGATGAATGAGCAAGCTATCATGATGTCCTCTGGACAAGTCAACCTTGATCATGTGAAACCCTCAATGATTTCATCTAGGATATACAAATTCCATTGTAAAAGTCAAATGGATCATTTGATTTCCATAAGATATGTCAGGAATACATCCTATGACTTTTAAGGCATACAATCAAGGCATTTCATGTAGAAAAGAAACACATTCAAGGTAAACGAGCATGCCGGTACAAATGAGAATCATAGGAATTTAGAATCTTGTTCATTGTTAGTGTGTAATCCCTGATTATATGGTAAATATTATTATGTAAGACCCAATCAAATGAACTATGATAAATCTAATACACTGACAATCAGGATACAAAAGACGTCTTCCTAAGGAATGATCTACATATCAAACCTATGGAGGTATGTTCCAACATATAATTCTTGTATCCATAATCAATGAGATTGATAATTTTTTATCCCTGTTTTCTCACAGTGATCATAGATCGTGCGGGATTAGGGAGTTTCAATAATCTTATATTTTGTATCACAATAATCCTCAATGTTATGGGGAACCTCAGTATACAGTCCCCAATCAGTGAAAAAATTACTAATGTCCCACATATAAGTGCAACGTTAGTTTGTGATCCCCAACCAATTGAATGAATATGCCTCTGATTCCTTCCATAACTATGATATATAGGATATATTTTTGAATATCAAGACATATAAAAATCATTTAATGGGAATCCACATCTGTGTAAGTCCCTCCATATCTCTAAAATTTGAACCATTTAGACCCAATAATTCCCATAGGGTGATTATTCTACCTTATTCATCTATGGATTGAGAAACCAATTGAAATATGAGAAATCTCATTACTATCCTAAAAAATATATATAGAATACCTTTCCATGAATCGAGAAATATATTAATCAGATGATGAGAATCTCCATTATTTTAAGTCCTTAATTGCATCTGACATCTCAATCATCGACACCCAATCATTCCCATGGGTTGATTACCATTCCTCTTCCCTCAATAATATGAGAAATAAGTGGAACTACAACAACTGTAATTTCTTCTATAACCATATAATACACCCTACTAAGGACCAAGATCCATATTAAACATCCCAAGGGCCATATCAACACATAAGGAATGCATCAAAAAGAAAAGAGGCTTCTCACTTATTATATCTTATTTATCACATTGAGAATTGATCATGTGGGATTAGGGATCCACAATAAACACATCATTGGAATTATGAATCGTCACCATCCAAGTAGATCATAGTATTTAAGCCATGATTATTCGAACAAAATGAATACCCCTTAGATAAGGGAATATACCTAGGGTCCATTACCAAGGGCATGATCAAACTATGGTAACTCTGATTCATGCAATAACTAGGATAAATAGGATGCCTTCTCGAGATTTGATTTCAAATATCTAGTTCCTTGGTGCCTTCCAGTACGTACTCTCTACATGACACTAAAATGGATGGATTTGAAAAACTACAAGGGTTTTGATTCCAATAATACATATGATACGTAGGATTTCAAATAATGGATCATTTCCCATATTGGAATGTTATCCTCCCCCTTAAATGGATGTAAATTTGGATTTTATTAGTTATACGACCTTAGCATATTAGTAGAAATTCACTACTAAGATATAGATGAAGAACCTTTAATATATACATATGGATTTAATGATGATAATCCATATTTATTTTGTATATAATATAGATTTAACCTGTAATCATTTTGATAGGGAAACTAGTCACATATTTTGATTATGAAGATATTATCAAACATATCTTATATCTATAAGAGTCTTGGAGTTAAAAACAATTCCACACAAAAGGGATCATTGATTTTCCCCTCCCATCCTCTCGACTAACGTGATTCCAAAAGAATATTTGGGTTTGAAGCCCCAATTGACATAAAACTTTTGGAAAGAAGGTTTATACGTAGTTATGGATGAGGAAACCATTGGGATCTTCCATTAACAGTGATAATGAAACAATTGTAATTATTGTGCCAGAAATGCCCCCCCCCCAAATTAATCTTCACGAAAAACCAAACCCACAACTTCTAGAAACTCTACACATACCAATGGTTCTATACCAATGGTTTTTCAAAACTGTTGGAATAGGGTATGGTTATAAAAACATTTTTTCCAAAACTATTGTTGTTATATCAAATTAAATTCCCTATACCAATAGTTTTTTCAAAACTATTTGCATATGTATGCCCCTATACCAAACCTTTTTAAAAACAATCTATTTTAGTCGTTTTTAAAAAACCAATACCAACAGTTTTCTAATACCAATGGTATATGCCCCAAAAATCTGGGTACCAAAACCAACAGTTTTTAGAACTATTGGTATAGGTACCCAGTTTTTTATGAATTCATTTCCAAAATATCATTAAATAAATCTACATATTAATTATATTTATATATCCAATTATATTCACAATGATAATTTTTGACTAGTGGTTATGCCTTTGATATATTAGTGGGAGATCGTGGGTTCAAATATCACCTAAATATTTTATTTTACGTTAGCTATCTCGAATGATATAAAAACTCATTCAGATATGTATATCCCAATGTTTTGTAAAGTATCAATATAGACCAATGCCAATGGTTTTCCCAAAATCATTTTTATAGGTCAATATCGATGAAAAATCAACCAATAGCCCTCCAAACCATTAGTGTAGGCTATACCAATAGATTGGGGACCTATACTAATGGTTCCAAACCATTCATATGGTATATTTTTCCAATAGTGCACATCAAATAGGGTTTCCCAGTCATATCATATCTATATAGTTGTAAATGGTGTACCAAACATGAATCTCTCAAACAAAATATTTATTCGGTTTTTATCTGTTGGGACATTTTTTTGCTCAATATACAAAAAATATAAATGGTGAACATGATTTTAATCTATAAAATAAAAAAAATGAATGTGTTATTATCCTTTAGTCCATTTTTCACATTATAGAAAAACAGAAATGATGAACCTGAAGTGAATCTCTTGAATAAAAACATAATCAATTCATTATACATCGGGTCATTTTTTCACACTATAAGAAAAAATAACTGATAATCCCAGAAAAAATCATAAAGTCAATACTCTATAATTGAGTTACCTATCAAATAGATCCATAATTTAATTCCATGCGATCATAATGACCAGATCGAGAATAAAAGGACAATTGTGTTAACCATACATATTTGATTGATCACATCATACATACGATATTGAATTAATCGATGACTTTCATATGTGTTGTATATTTGAATGAAGATACTAATCTCATAAATAGAATAATGAAATATGATAATGTCATCATATAATGACCATTTCAAAAAGGAATATGTGGATAAAAACCCCACATGCTATAAATTGACCTCACCTACCCAATTACTTTAACGTCCGGTAATGATGATGATAGTCTGAGAGTACTGTCGACATGGTACAATCCAGAACCTCGAGACAACTCAATAGGGTCTCCAAAAACTAGAGATAAAAAGTCCTCATCATCTAGAAAAACCCACATTTATGGATGTGGCCCATTGTTTCCACATCCAACCGCTTCAGGAGCTTATCCCTTAAGTTTTAAGACCACCACCTTCAATATCTAATGAATCTTGATTGAGAAAAAAATAATTTTTCCTTCCAGTTTAGGGACCACCCATGAGGATTCCTATAAAACATCATCATGAGCAACATCCCACCGATACCCACCAGACACCTATTTATGGTACCACTTGACAGACTTCCACCACTGACGGCCATTCACCTACAGCAATAAAGACACATCAAGCAATAATGGTTTTGTATAATTGTGAGTGGTCCCATATCCCATCTCCCGCTGATTATATATTCTAGAATATTCAAGAAGTGTTTAGTGAGAATTCTCATATCCCTACTCACTTAGAGTATGCCTATGGGAATATTCCCACAGCTGGCATTAGGGAGATTTATATACCTACCCTTGTGCATGAACTCCATCTGCATATTCTGATGGCATGGGGAGGAAAGAAGTGGAATCATATCCCTGATTCAATCAAATATATCTTAAAGTACATAGTGGGGATGGAAAATGTGTAGGCTTATGTCACAATACACACACTTCCAAAATGATAACAAATCATAGAAACAACTGAAGAACTCGACAGAACAATTTTAGCAATAGTACATGTAACGAACCCGACATTTTGAATGATATTTTATTTCTTGAAAATATATTTTATTTTATTTTACACAAAAAATAGATATCACTTTTATAATAAATTTGTATTTATTGAATATAATGGGAAATTTTAACATTGAGGTTTGACCGTCATATGACGGTCGGTCAAATGTGATAGTTTTTTAATAAGACTATTGGAAACAATACTCTTGGTAATTATTTTAATGTTATAATGTGTGTTCTTAAGTAGAAATGAAAAAGGAAGATTAATACAGAAGAGTGGATTGGTGGCCTCAACTAGTAGAGACATGTTTATTGAATTCCATTTGTATGAATATGGGGGGAGGTACTGTCACTGTGGTTTCCCCTTGTCCAATTCTAAGTAGTTCTTCAATAAGTGAAGCAAAAAATAAAATAATTTATCCTATAACTTCAAATTAGTGGAAATTACCACTCGGACGATGTTAGTCGATCCACCCCATGAATCTATCACTATTTCAAAAAGTACCCTTAGTTCATACACATTTGTTATAAGATGAAATGTGTACATTACATAGTCATGTAATTTGTAATTCCATGGTATATGTAACATTTTTATTCCAACAATTGTGTTTTAACAATATTTTTTTCCTAATTACGACGAATTTGATAAATTGATTTTTCAGACACAAACTGTAAGTTCAATAAATGATGATAATTATTTATCATAAACTAAGGAATTATGAATAAAATTTAAATTAATTAAATATCATGATAAAAATTATCTTATTTAAATATAAATGATAAAATAATATTGTTTTATCATTGAAAATTTTTAGGAGTCGTAAATTTTACAAAGCATTTTACACCATATATTTTTTTACAAAGTAAAGATGTTTATATTAAAAAGTTAATATTCTCTTACCCATATAATTATTATGAAAAAACAAATATCATTTTTGAAATAAACTTGTTTAAATTGGTTTAGGGTGAATTTATGATAATTTTCTAAAATGGTATAATTTTTATATGAATACTAAAAATAGAGTTTGGATTTTATGGTTTGTTTAATGAATTTATAATTATTTCATAATTATGTAATAATTAATTGGGCCCAATAAATGACGTAAAATATTTTATTTTATTTATTGATGTTATTTTAATTTATTTTAATTAATTTATATACAAATAAGATAGTTTCCCAAGTCTAAAATGGAAACATTGAAATTAAAATTATTAATTTGTGGAAACAAGTATTCTCAATGAAAAAATAAGTAATATAAAATTATAATAGGTTATTTTTGGTTTAAATAACATAATATATTCCTTAAATTTGAAAAAAAATATGCAAAAACTATGGTCAAGCCCTTGGGTTTTCATTTTGACAACGTAGATTTTGAATACCTATATTTGAAAATTATTAAACCAACCCCAGATTTATTTTTTATAAATACCCACCCATTGATAATATTAATTTCACAAAAATTCATCCACTATGATTCTATAGTAGTTTTTTATCCCATTTATTCCCCTAAATTTTTATTCAATTCATTATGGTTCTATTCCTCAGGAACTAGGGGTAACAATTCAAGGGAAGGGAAATCCAAACTTCACTTTTCCATTCAAGTTCCCTTTTTTATGAGGTATGTTTTAAAATTTCCAAAACTATGTTATATTTTACTCTTTATCATATCCAGATAATATAATAATAGTCATTTATGAATTTTATACCCTTTTCCCTTACCATTTTACCCTTTTATATATCCATATTTTATACCCATTATGCTACTGAATTTACATCTCAAAATTTCTTTCTTATCCTTAAGATATTCTCTTTAGTTATCTTGTTATGAATACCCAAGCCTCATTATTTTCTAAGGGTATTTACCTAAATGAAAAAATTATTTATTTTATTCTCTAGGATTAACATATATGAAACCCCCATTCACTTTTTTTGGGTTTAAAATCACATAATTATTTTTTAAATCACTGTGGAAATGTCATGATTTTTAAATGAAACCCATTTATTTATTTTCTATTAGTAATTTATGAATTATTTGATTATGATTTTTGTGGATCAAGTTAATTAATACATATGAAGGTTGTGTACTTATATCTCTCAAATTAATTTTGTAAGGAATTTATTCTCTATAGATGGCTTGTTTTACGATACCTTGGTGAATGACCTTGATAATTTTCATTTATGACACCATGATGAAAATAATTTATTATATGCAAATTAATGTCTAATTTAATTTTATTTTCCACATTCCCTTATTATTATTAATTTTATATTGATTATTAAATTCATTATTTTCTTTTTCTTAGGCCTTAATTACATTCATCATACAATTATTGATATTCCTCATGATCACATGTAAACTATTTTCCCCTAATTGGGTCTCATGGAAACCCATTTTCTTTTATGCATGTTCCTAAGATATGAAATATAGTAATTGTACATAGGAAGATCCCAAAATGATGTATTCAGGTGTATTTATATGAATTTAAAATTATTTTTCATGTATTATGTATCTTATTACCATAAAACTAAACTTTAAAAAATCTTCTATTTGTACAATGTAAATGAACAGTTTGTGTAATAAAAAGGTGAGATTCTATAGTTTGTATCAAGATAATGTCTATTTATTTACAGAAATTAGGAATTAAAAGTATTATTAATAACATTAGTGAAAATTTTAAATATAGGAAATCATCCTATTAATTTGGAAAAGTATTATGTAGGTGGTTTTTGAGTAATGAAATCTTTATCTAGATACGGATAGATGGATGTGGATCTAAAACAATTTTATCTTTGGGTAAAACCTAAAAACACCACTTTAAGATATACTCCGATGAGAACTACTTCACAGAAATAGGTCATGCTTTAACCCTTGTTTTACATTACCAAGAGATTTGTTTAGTTTTTCACAAGAGTTTTATGAACCATTATAAAATATTTTTTGAAAATGTATTTTCCATTAATAATAACATATTTATGCTTGATGTTTTAAGAAATAAAATCCCTTTAAATGGTAATATTATTATGTGAGACATTTTTCTCAATAAGTTTTCATTCATTTAAAAAATAAGGGTAAATTGGAGGAATCACATAAATGATGAGATCAATGGAACATGTGCTGAATACCCTCTAATAGAAGAAGAAATGGAAAACATCATGAGAATAATGAACCAACTAACTCCAGTTATGAAAAATAACTTGAATCCGGATGAGATACTTGATTCCACTAGAAGGGAAAAATTTCCATTGATTCTTATATGTGTTAGATACCACCTACTTTTAGTGGATCTACTGACCTATTTATTGTTGAACAATGGATAAAATCTATGGAAAATATCTTTTATGTACATCATTGTTTGGAAAAAAGATAACATCACCTTCAATGTATACTGATTAGAGGTAGATACTAATAAGTGGTGGAAACTGATTAAAAACATAATTCCAAGATTCGGTATAGATTCTAAGTACTATAAAGAGTTTAATTGATCATTTTTTCAACAATTATTTCCCCAATTTGATGTGAAATAAAATGGAGAAGGAATTACCAAAGCCGAAGTGGAAGGAAAATTAATCTGTTTGAAGATATGGGATGAACATTCCAAGAGTTTCTCATTACACTTCTTGATTTTTAATGATCCTAAGGGAAAGGTTTATAAATTATTCAGTGGAATAAGACACCATCAATGGAGGAATATTGAAAATTGAGGCTATGACAGCTAGGAGGAGATAATTTAGAGTGCTATGAAGGTTGAACTATATTTCAGAGAGAGTCAATGGTCAGTCATTTTAATAAAAAGAAGATATATTTGGATCAACTAATAGGAAGAAGATTTTATCATGAAAGAGTAGGAAAGAAACTACCACTTCTTATATATAAATAATGTTGGAAGAATCATTCAAGGAACTACTTTCTTGGGAGTAAAAATTTCTACAAGTATAGAAGAGATGGAAATATAGCTTGAAACTATCATGGTATGGTGAATCCTTAACTTCTCAACATTAATAATTTAGGGAAGATGGTGCAGGGCCCAAATTAAAGTCTGATGCTTCATGTGTGGATATCTTTGCTACATTTCGAATAACTATCCAAATCATAATATAATGGAAGGATATCATTATCAACCTCAGTATAGGCCAAGAGAGAAAGGTATGAAATTTTCTATCATGAAGACAAAAGTAGAATCTATAAATGATGTGGTGGTAGGTATTATTGTTTCTCTCTCATAGCTAGAAACTACTTCATTTGATTTTATTTAAATTCATTCCATTATTTCCCCCCAGGATGAAAAGAATATATAATTTGTCCTTTAACTTCTAAAAGTATATTTATTAGTTATGACTCGTAGATGGCTTATACAGGCCTCAACAATGTATATAATCTCTAGTAAAAACTTTAGAGAGAACAATGTCATAAAAAATATAGTATTTATTTCCATTGTGGAATTCAAAATTATACTAGGGATGGAATGACTCTCAAAGTATATAGCTAATATCAACTAATGAAGTTAGGAAATCAAAATTTTATTAAATGGAAAACCTAAATTTATTTTAAATGGAGAGATATCACAACATGAAATTATTCTATAAGAACATCTTATAGCCTTATTTAGGTATATGTTCCATGAATCGGAAGAAGTAAATAAATGTACTAAAATAGAAAATATTCCCATCATTTTGGAATACATAGATGTATTTACTAAATAGTTCCTTTAAACTATCCTTGAATAAGTTGTAGAGTTTTTAATTAAAATCATATCTGGATTCAAAAAGATATCAAAGAACTCAAATAGAATGTAAAATGTGGAGCTATAGGAACTAAAGATGCAACTTCAAAATTTTTTAGAGAAGGGTTTTTCAAGACATGTATGTCACCTTGGAGAGAACCTCTTTTGTTTGTAAACACGAATAATGGATCAATGTTGTAATTAATTGATTATAGATAACCTAATGGGATGAAAATAAGGAATAGGTACCATCTCCCAAGGATTGATGATTTCTTTTACCCACATTGGGGGGCTCAATTCCTCTCCAAGATTGATCTTTGATGTATTTACCATCATTTGAGGGCGAAGAAAGAAGATATTAAAAAGACCACCTTCTGATCAAGGTGTGGGGATTATGATATTGTTGGTATGCCCTTCATCTTGAAACATATTTCTACAATATTTATGTATTTTATGAATTTTTCCTTTAATGACTATATTAACAAATTTTTTATATTTTTTTGTTCATGATATTCTCATATATTTAAAATTTCATGAGTTACATGAGGATCATCTATGGTTTATATTGAATAATATGAGAAAGGAGATGCTATTAGAAATTTTTTAAAAATTTGAATTTTGTTTACAAAGATATTATTTTGTGAAACACATTATAACCAATGAAGTAATATTTGATAACCCTACCAAGATCAAGGTCGTAATGAAGTCTCCTAATCCTAAATCATTAACTAAGATTAACCAGTTCCTTGTTTTAGTAGGATATTATTGGTGTTTTGTGATAAACTTTTCACTAAATTGTAATCCACTAACCATGTAAACTCAAAAATGGGCTAGGTTTATTTGGAGTAAGGATTTTGAATAATGTTTCCACGAATATATGAATAGATTGGTACCCACGCCATTTTTATCGGAGAAAGATTATATATTTTTAGTGATGCATCTCTTCAAGGGATTTGGGGGGTCCCCAATCAAAATGACACGGTGATTGATTATCATCCTGATAGTTAATGTCCCATGAGAAAAATTATCCAATAGATAACCTAGATATAACTGTAGTTTGTTTGTTATAAAAATATTAAGGCACTATCTTTATGGTGAGAAATTGGATATATACATAGATCACCAATGATTGACGAATATATTCACATAAAAGTAAACAAAAATGAGACAGAAAATATGGTTCAAACTTCTCAATGACTATGATTTCTCAATAAATTATCACCTCAGAATAAAAAAAAATTGATTATGCATTAAGTATAAATAACATAGTTATGCTAGAAATGATGATGATTTAGGGAGATCCTTTGACCAATGATCTAGTAAAAATGGACATGGAAATCTTAAGGGAAGGGATATTATAAACCTTATCCCAAATTATTTTATAACTTTCATTACCAGATAATATCAATAAATATCAATGAGAAGATCCACTGTTAAAAAAGTAAAAATCATCTTTGAAAAATGGGATGTTTCTAGAGTTCAATATTGATCATGAAGGTGTACGAAAAATTTCATACAAGACTATGTGTTCCATCTAATATGGAAATAGAGAAATAATTGGTGGATAAAGAACATAGATCAACATTATATTTGCATCATTAAAGAACTAAAGTGTATAGGGACCATAGTGATCATTTTTCATGGGAAAAAATGAAAAGGGATATTACTGAGTACAATAAAAGGTTCATAGTGTGTCAACATGTGAATGAGGAGTGACAAATATCTATAGGGGAATTAAAACCACTATACATACCGACATGGTGATGAGAAAATATCACTATAGACTTTGTACCAGTTCTACAAAAAACACTCAAAGGAAACAATGTGACATGGGTAATAGGGGTCCGACTCACCAAGACTGCCCATTTCATCAATTTTTTGGGATATTTATCTCTTGAAAAACCATAAAAAATTTATGAAATGGAAGTAGTGATGTTGTATAGGGTGAAAATTTCTGTAGTTTTTTATTTCCATTCAAGGTTCACAACAATATTTTGTAGAAGTATTCTACATGCTTTGAATATTGAATTGAATTTCAGTATAGCGTATCACCCCCAAATTGATGCCCAATCTGAATGGACTATATATAAACTCTAGGAAATTATGATAAAATTATAAATAGAATATAAAGGTTGATGTTATCAATAGAACCAATTAGTTGAGTTTTCATAAAACAAAAAATTTCACTCAAGTATTCAAATGGAACCCTATGAAGATCTATATCAATGGAAAGCTAGAAATAATATATGTTGGGATGAAGTTGGTGTGAGAACGATTCTTGGGTATAATATTGTGCAAGAGATGACTGAAAAGGTTAATGATATCCAAAAACACATAAAGACTGCTCAGAGATAGCAAAAGAGATATGCTGACAACAATAGAAGGGACTTTGAGTTTGATGTTGGAAATTAATTTTTCCTTCGAATATCGCCATAGAAGAGAGTCATACGATTTGGGAAGAAAGGGAATATTCACCCCATGTACATAGTCTCTATGAAATCCTTAATCTCATAGGATAAGTGGCCTATCATATTTTAATTCCACCAAATCAAGATCAATTTCATTATTTATTCCATGTATCTCACTTTAGGAAATACATACATGATCTCTCACATGTAATGAATTCGGAGGTGGCATAGACAGAACGTGACCTCTCTTATAAGGAGAATCTAGTAGAGATCATGGAATTTAGAGATCAGGTTATATTCAACATGACTACCCAACTCATTAAAATGTTTTACATGAATTATTAATATGATGAAGTGACATGGGAACCACAAGATACAAAAAGATAGAATCACTCGCACCTTTTCTCAACTAAGATAATGAGTTAAAAATTTCATGACTAAATTTTATGAATAATGGAATAATATACCAACCTAGACTTTTTAAATGATATTTTTCTTATGAAATAATGTGTTAATTTTTTTTAAACAAAAAAACCATATTGTTTAATAATGAAGTGGTATTTATAGAATATAAAGGGAATTGTGACCATTTAGATTCGACAGTTATATTACCATTAGTCGAATGTCACTGTTTTTGAATATGACCATTGGAAACAATACTTTTGGTAATAATTTTCATGTAATAATTAGTGTTTATAAGTAGAAATTAAAATGGTTTATTAATGTATAAAATATAATCAATGGCCTCAATAAGTAGATTAATGTCGTATGAAGAACAATTTTCAAGTCATAGAAAGGAGGTAGAGTCATCAGAGTTCTCCCATGACAAAGCTCAAGTTAAGAAATAATAAGAGAATCTTGAATGAAATTGCCTACATGAGAAGTTCAAGTTAGTGTAAATTATTACTTGGGAGATGTTAGCAGAGCCACCCTGTAAATCTATCAATATTTTACACCTTATCCTTAGGTCGTACGTGGTTTTTATAAGGAGTTATGTTTCTATTACATAGATATATAAAGTGAAATTTCATTGTATACATATAATTTTTATTCCATCAGTTCCATTTTATTAATAGTTTTACTTACACATGAAAAACTTGATAAATTAAATTTCTAGACACAAATTCTTCTTTTTATGAAGGATGTATATTTTTTATAATAAACTAATGCTTTATTAATAAAATTTATTTTAATGAAATCGTATGATAAAGACACTCTTGTTTAAATATAAATGAAACAATAATTTTATAATTTCATTGAAAATTTTAAATGTCCAAAAAAAATTTACGCATTTTCAACTCGCTATTTTTTAATAGATACGTATTTTTATATTTAAAAGTTACTATTATCATGTGTTGTAAATTATTATGATTTAATTAAATAAATTTCAAATGAACACATTGAATTTAGTTTAGGTGAATTTAGGATAATTTTCTAAAATACTTTATTTTTTCATAATTAGTTAAAAATACAGTTTGGTATTTTTTTTGATTAATCAAATAATAATTATTTCATAATGATGTAATAATTAAATAACCACAATCTAGAAATGAATTTTTTTTTATATTTTTAATATCAAGTATTTTAATTGATTTTAATCAATTTAAAAACTTATAAGTTACTTTACTAAGTCTAAAATGGATTCATAAACATTAAAATATTGTTTTGTTAAAATGTTACTTTTCTTTCCAAAAGACGCTAACTGAAAATAGATTCTTTTATTATCAAAATGCTTTTATGGGAAAAGTGGGAAACTGTGATATCCATCATGAAAACCCCAAAACAACCCTCATATAAAAAACCATAAATAACTTCATGATCTTCCCCTCGCCATTAGCTACTCTATGATGACAGGACTTCTGCAAAGAAAAACCCCTCGGCGAGAAGTCTCGTGTAGAAGTACACTGGCACATAACCGATGGTGAAGACATACCCTATCAAGCATCAAAATCCAAAAGGATAGAACAAATGAAGTCTTATTTATATAAACCTTTTTTGAATAAGATCCAAGTATATTGTGGGAAACATTGCACCAAATATCCAAAACATTTGGAAAAATCAAGTGAAAGGCCATGGTATTTCTTTTTCCACAACCTAGATTTCCAAGGCCTGTATTTAGAAATTATTATAAAGACCCTCAAATTTTTATATAAATACCCACTCATTTCTCCACTAAATTTCACTAAAAATACATCATCCAAAAAAATCTAGCATTTTTTTCTCCTATGTAGTCCCTCAATGGTTTCTGCAATCCCCCAAGGATCCATTCCTCGAAATCTAGTAGAAAATCATCAAGGTAAAGGAAATATTCACTTCTCTTTTCTATTCATGTTCCATTTTTTATGATGTATATCATCTAATTTAAAAAATAAGTCATATTGACCACATTATATTATAAAATTACTATAATAAGATTATTTTAGAAACTATATACCCTTTTCCCTTCTAATTTTACCCTTTTCTAAAACCGTATTTTATACCTATAATGATGTAGAATTTACTTATCAAAAATTGTCACTTCTCTTCAATAAATTATATATCATTTTCTTCTTGTTAATATCCATGAACCATTATTTTCCAAGGGTATTCTCCTAAATGTAAAAAATGATTTATTTTATTCTATTATTAAAATACCAGAAATTTTCAATGCTTTTACCTTGCTTGAAAATGATATAATGATCATGTTTTTAAGCACTATTGAAATTTTTTGAATTTTAAATAAAATCCATTTTTTATTGTCCATGGATTATCTGTAAAATTATTTTATGATATATGTGGCTTAAATTAAATAATACATATGAAGGATTTTCCCTAATAGAAATCCAATGCATTGGGTAAGACATTAATCACTATAGATTACATGTTTTATGATACCTTGTTGAATAACTATGGTAATTTCTATTTATCACACCACATTGAAAATCCTTGGTGATAATCTTATTAATGTGTCATTTATAATTTGTATCCAAATTTTCATGTTACTATTAATGTACTATTTGTTATTATTTTCCTTATTTTCCTTTTCTCATGCCTTAATGTCATTCCTTTTGTTCTTATTGATATTCCTCATGATCACATGTAAAATGTTTTTCCCTTACTGGGCCTCATGACCACCCTTTTTCTTTGATGAATGTCCCCATGATATGAGATGTAGTAAATATACATATTATGAACCCATGAGGATTTTTTCAATGGGATTTAGAAGAAAGTATAATGTTTTTATGCATTTTGGACCTAATTTCTAAGAAACTAAACTCTAAAATATCCTCTATTTGTACCATGTAAATGAAAAGTTTATGTAATAAAAGGAGGGATTGCATTATAGTGATATAAGGATAGGAACATATTATTATCCCAATGATCAGTATAGGTCAACACTCTAATCATTATGAAAAATTGAATTCTATGAATAAAGCACACATTCTTTCTCTCATCATGGATGATTATCAGAAATTTTGATAAAGGAAGAGGTGTCAGACCGGTCCCATATTCTCAATCAAAATAGGGATCATCAGGTCATAGTAGTAAATGCCTCATGATAAGTGAAAATTCCAAAAGAAAATGTATGTTGGTATATTTCAAAGGCATAGGATCGGGATCATATCCCCGTTCTTGCTTGGGCTCACCAAGTGAGTCGGCCACATGCCTTGATAAAAGCTCAAATTCATATAGATAAAGTCTAGTGACATACTCCAATTTCCCAATAATATTCTAGTAGATCACTAAATCAAAACACATATTTCTACTTCCACTGATGAACCACTACACCAAAATCATTCTAAGGAAATATAAGAGGATGCTCACTTAATATTTTCTATTCTGAAGTCCCATCAGTATATTCCATTGAAGAATTCATATTTTAACCAAGATCATATTCCTGATCCAACTAGGTATCACTAAGTGAGAGTGTAACATACTACAAGGTGGCATCATACTCATGGAAAGAAAGACCAACTGCATATTTGAAAGGCTGAGGATCGGGTTCATACTCCCATTCTTACCGAGGCCTACCTAGAATGGAACTTTCCTTGGGATAGGTGCATATTTCTTTAATTATTAAATAATTTCATTTTAATATTATAGAATCTTTTAAGAAGAATGCACATACTCCTTCAACACCAAAGTGTTATAAACATGTTTCAACAACCAATATACAATAGGCACATATCCCTATGAAATATCAAAAGGTAGGTCTGCATATTCAGACCATAATGAAAAATGTGACTTATATTCCTTATTTTATCATTTATAGTATCAATTTAGTTGTTTCTGACACATTATCAACACCATAAATGTCTGCAAACTCTTCATCTGAAGTTGAAGATGACCATTTCTGTGATATTACACCTCGATCTAGTGTTGAGATGGATTGAAGGGATCCTACTATTGACATCCACCACAGTCAACCTCTCCATGGAGATATCTCCCAATGATAATTAAATCATCCCCTTACCTAGAAACATCTGTATAGAGAGGTGTTCAAAACATTGATGATTATTTATAGAGAGTTTCATGAAACATTGGGATCACCCACATATAGATCCCAAACAACATCCAGCATCACTCTACTCCAGTCATCAGGTGGCCCTCAGAATCACCTTCAATGGTTTGACCCGATGGATTATTGTAAGTTTGAAAAGAGGAGTCTGAAATTGAAATTTGGTTATAGTTAACGATAAATAACTTCCCCATCATGTTCTGACCCCTCACAACTTCTAACTATGAGGTCCCAGATGAGCTAGAAAAGGGTTGAATTCTTTATCGATGCCAAAATATGCGGGATACTCATCAGTGATTGAAGGATACACATATACTCATTATGGGATACATGTATCACCTTATTTCTCATCAATGCACTCTATTATAAGTAGGATATGGTCATCTTTTCCATATCCTAGAACCTATGAGTGAATGATCATGAAAAATTCATGAGTAGTGTTTGTCACCACACCCTTAAGACCCCTATCCAACTAATTTCCCAAGAATGACCAATTATTTGTATCCTAGGATTGTTGAAATATGATAATTTAACTTCACTATGTCCACATAATAGTAGAACCCTTTGGATATGGAATCTTGTAATGTTCTAGCCTCTGTTCAAATTAGAGGACTAGGTAGTGCTCAGGCCAGTTTTTCACTGTAACAGAATGACCCCACTTCCATGGTTCCTAGAAATCATGAATAGAGGGAGAGAATAAACAAAAGGACATTTAATTGGGACCATAAAGTCATTGTTAATACACTTTATACAGGGAATATGATGTTTTAATCAACCAGTAAAATTCCCATAAATAATGATTCTGATCGTGGGCTAGCATCGCACCTAGAACTTATGCGAGCACAGTTGCACTGCATCATCTAAGACATGGTATAATATATCATTACAACCATCTAGGGATGTAGCCAACTCTTTGTGATGGGGGAAAATCTACCACTTCATCCACCTGTCAAGCCATCAATTCCTAATAAGATCCATGACATGTCGATAGAATTCACTAAAAAAACACCATCCCACTAGGTTGGGGAATTTATATCTTAATCACCATCACTTGGATCATCTTCCCCTTAGATGGTCCTAGATAAATCATCAGTGATTCAAATAAAACTCTTACCATTATCTAGGGAAATTTATATCTCAATGCTTGTCCCGAGAGTCCTCAAATACCCAATTAGAATCATTGGATCCTAGGAAACATGATCATTTGTTGCCAATTATAGCCCTCAATAACCCACATCCCATAGGGATTGGGGACTTTTTATCATCCTCATCACCATAGATACAATCATTCTTCTTCAGTTTGTGAGGTAAAACATGATGGTCAACATCTCACATGTTCATCCCACCATAAGACAGACCTTTTCTATTTTGGTACAATTCCACAAACACATCTAGCAACCCCCTCAAATTCACATTATATCCTAAATCTGAAGGAACATGTGATGATGGCGATCATACCCCGCCAGGTTTGAAAGAAAAAATTCCTCAATATGGCCAGGGTTCTGAATAACAACCCTAATGAAGGAAATGATAAAATCATCATGTTACATAGACTGTAATTGTATAAAAACCATTAATTAGTATATCTGTATAAATTTCATAACTAGCAACATGGAAGAAATTGTGGATAAAAAAATCAATTGGCCACAACATGGATAACTACCTCAAGATAAGGGTTATTTGGATGCACCAACTAAGGTTGCACACCCCTGGAGTCATAGTAGGTTCTAAAACCTAGCATGTCCGAATTGCGAGATGTCACCTCAATAGATGATAACTTCCAATGAAACATGGAATGGTAATGCTATATCCTAGTCACTGACCCTATGATCCGATGTTCCTTCCATGGAGGAATAGTTTTAATAATTTTATAGTGAGATAAAAGACCTTAAGAAAACTCAATAAGGAAATACTCAAGGGGAATATTCCCACAAGGTATTGTATTCATATAGGGAAAATTATTCTCCCTCCATTGATGATCCACCAAAAAGAGATGTATTTGAGCGTTCGACTAGATCCAGATCCAAGAAACTAGTATACATAAACTAGGAAGTCTAAATTGATCATGGATTCCCTCCATTATGGAGATAGCCTATCCTTCACTAGTGTTATCATTCACTCTTCATATGAATCAAGAATCCGTGGGAGATGAATAAATGGCCACCTCACCAATCCATTACCACAAACTATATATAAGAGGTGTCTTAGAATGTAGTTCCCTTAGAGCTACTTAACATCATTGAGTTCCTGGATACTCGAATAGAATACATAGTTATGAAATGTGCACATATGTATCCTGAGAGGAATCAATATCCCGATTTAGTAGATTAAATCATGCCTCCAACCAATTTCATTAATCAAACCTTCCTTAAATTTGACAATGCATGATGCCCTGAAATGCATCTCACTCACTTTTTATCCTAATTTTGGCAGTTGATGGGCCCTCAAGAGCAACATGAGGTGACTAAGTTGAGGCGTGTTATACTGAAATTGATAGGGGAGGCCTTTGTTAGGTAAAAATGTCTTCCAATATGTTTTTTATAGGATAGGAATACCATCATCATCAGTTCCCTTATCATTTCAGCTCCTTGCTGAGGAAAAAGATAATTTTGACCTGGTGAACTGCAAAAACATGAAAATAAGGGCAATTATGAATTCAAAGAATGGTGTAAGTGTTTTACAAATTCACTAAAAATACAAATCTCATAGGATAAACTTTTGTAACTTTTTTCTGAATATTTTAGGGATGAGTTGTAGACACCTCTAATTAAACTAAAGTATCCAAGTGGGTTATCTGAGTTTAAATATATGGAAAAATTCTGTGAGGAATCCATTCCTAAAAAGTGGTCAAACTATGGACTCATTACCAAATCTTAGGGAAAACATATATAAAAAAGAATTATCTAGAGCTATCACTCTCAGGATTGAAGCACTGTATATCAAGTGACCAAAGTAGGTCTCAAACATCCCATCCCCTCATATCAAGTGTTGAAAACCAAAAAAACCCACATCCAAAAGAAAAAATAAATCTGGAACACCCAGAATTTTTGGAACATTTGAATAAGGTAAACACCTTATGAAATGAACAAGTACCCATTTATTTCTTTGAAGCCATGGACAATAACCAACACATGATACCACTACCCAGGAAGCCCGATGAGGTCAATCTCACAGACCGTTCTGACTTACTACCATTTATATAGAAGGATGGGTAATTATATTCATGGATGCTTCATCATAAAATATGGTCTTGAATGCAGGGTCGAATTTGTATATTTGGTGTTGGATAACATCTTAGAGCTAGTAGTCTGCATAACCATTTACAAGTCTGAAGATTAGGGTGGTTGGTAGAAATGTACATCCAAATGTGAGGAGTAGTTTTTCAACTGGACGACTCAAAAAAAATTTGATTAGGCCAATTCCACATTGAGAGCATAGCTACACATACACACAATAGATCCACAACCTAAGAAGATAACAACATATATTCTTCTCATTTGTGGGTACAACCAATTGAATCATGAATAAATAAAATAGGATGATTCATATTTTTCTCAAACGCAAGCTCCGACACATTCAAATTTGTTCCCTATAACATCAAATTCATGGGAACTGCCCCACCAAACACAACCTTCATCAGATGAATATATAATATTTTTCTTTGTCAGTGTGATACACATGTAATTCCCCTTCCCTAATGATACAAGTTTCTCAAAATATGAGTTTCCCACATATGAATGGGGAATGAGAGACCACTTGCATAGAAACCAAGGATTCTTGGGATTTTGATGGCATGGTAAAACTCGATATTTTGGTCACATCCCCATAGATGAGATATATGTATTCAATACCCATATTAAAGTTCCCCATTAGTGTTAGAAGATGCATGGTGGTGTGTTAGAACCCTCCAGTAGTCACCCATTCCAATATGTCTTACATGACTGGACGACGAGGGTTTAATTGTCTGGTCTGTAGAGGAAATGAGTAAGGTCATCATAACCAATGCCACTTGCATAATTTGAACCCATGACCACTAAAAAAGAAAAAATCTCATCCACCTCAACTACCTTGGATCCTAATCAATGTGCCCAGGAGAAAACCCATATCGGGAAGCGTTGACCTCTAGTATAAAAGTACTACATTTTGATGTAGCTGGAAAAAGTCTGAGCCAAGCTCTCATTCCATGATGTAATCTATATTTTATAATAACTCAGGGAGGCACTTGTTTAATCCCTCTAGAGCCCACATTATTTCATGATATAAGTCTCCATAGTTTAGGTTTTTTGAGTGGGGACTATGTTATCAGAACTCCATGTTTCCATCTCCTTTACTGATCAGGATCATGAAGTGGTCATCCACAGGAACATCATTACCCTATATGTTTTATGTAGAATAAATAATTTCAATGTTCAAAGGGATCTCATTGATAATTTTTATGAGATCAACCTCATCTCGATTCAAACCCGCTGATGTTTTGGATATCGTGAATTGAATTTTTCTACCATAAATATGACCATTCAAGTGTATGAAAAGCATGAGAAAAGTCATATCGGGAAGATAAATCATGATGATCAGTTTGGGGATCATGAATCTGATGATGATTTTATGGTTATCCAAAAACACACCATATAAATTTCTTACTTGAAATTCCTAATCACTATAGCCACCTGACAGTACCTTCAACATTATAGTAGTTTTTGGGGTACACCATTGATGGAAAAGGTCCGCATGCTACATGGTGATACATCCCATTTTGAGACTTGTGGAGCCACATATGCTAAAGAATATTTCAACAAAATGAGGGGAAACAACCAATTATGGATGAAGATGCATAGGTTTTATCCCCCAACAGCTTATGGACCTCCTATATGAATCCCTATATTATTCTCGATAACGACTATGTGATCCCCATAAATGTAGATGAGGTTATTGAAGTGAAACTAATGTCCAAGTTACTCATATCACTAGTGACAGTGTCAAATAAATTCAGAAGTAACATGTCTCTATAATGACACAGACAATAGGGGATGATAATGCTTCTTCTCACGGCCTCTCTCACCTTGAGAGTGACATAGAAGTCCCTAGACATGATGATTTTTCATGAAATATCTCCACAAACATGGAGGTTGGAGAAGAAAATGATAGTCTTAGGAACTCCCCACCATCATTTGAGGAAGCTGTTTATGCAACCATCGATGAGATTAAGAAGTCAAATCTCATAACAAAATATGAAATCTGGCCTACAATAATTAGTGTCGCCATGACCGTCAATGAGAAATCGATGTGCATCAAAAATCTAAAGAAAAACTGATATGTGTTCTCTTGGAACTATACAGAATTTCCCAAACCAAATCCAAATGTTTTAATGAAACATATTGTCATATCTGAAGATAATAGATACTTAATCAAGAAACCATGAGGATGAACCCCTCTAATTCCACCAATGTAGAGGAGAACGTTGAAAAATTGATCGAAGACAACTTTGTATTAGAAGTGAAATACCAAATATTGCATTCTAGTATATTCCCTGTTAGGAAGAAGAATGGGAATATTATGGTATAAATTGATTATAGATACCTTAATCGACACTGCCTGAATGACAATTTCCAATTATGTATCACATAACTCTTGATCAATGCCATAGATGCCCTCCAAGCCCCTTACATCTTGTATGGGAATTTGTGGTGCAATCCAATAAATATTTCCCCTAAAAATGAAGAAGACAATTCCATTAGATCACTATAGGGGATTTATTTCTATCAAGTCATTCCCTTTATCGATGTTAATGGTATTGCAACTTTTCAAAGCTCCATACATAATATTTTTAATCCATTTGTGTGAATAATAGTTGAATTTTATATCGAAGACTATATAATCAAATCATTACTAAGACGTGATCATTTCACAAACCTACAAATACTCTTTGATAAGCTGTGATAGCACAGTCTGAGATGAATCTACTAAATTGTTCTTTCGGGGTAACATCAGGGTATTTCCTCAGCTTTGTGGAACACCACTGCAGCCTCGAGGTTGACACAAATAAAGCTTGTGATATCTTAGAAATGTCACCCACTAGAAATCTCAAATTACTGTGGGGGATCCAAGGGAACCTCACCTAAATTTGGCATTCCATACCCAACATGGCCAGAAATGATCTACCCTCCCTAGGCTAATGAATAATAGAATTTCCTATCAATGGGAATATGACATCCAAGAATTGTTCAAATGTATAATGAAGTACTTATTGTTCCATTTAGTTATGATGCCTCCAATAGAAGTTAGGCCACTCATTTTGTATGTGGATTCCATGGAAACCTACGTGGGCACCTTACTGGCACCAAAAATTGATTTGGGTGTAATAACAGTCTCTACTACCTCAATTGAACTATTTTAGGTACTATGACCCAATAAACTAATGTGGGGAAGAAATTCCATACAATAATCCTCACAGAAAATAAAAGATGAGGTATCAATTGAAGCTCCATGAATTCCATCTCATCTCACATATTTATTTTTTTAATTCCATCCTTGGTTGTCCAATAATTAATGGGTTCTTGGAAATACAAGTGGTCATTCTACAGAAATATGACATTTAGTTTGTATCATACAAATCAGTGAAATGTCAAAACCAGGTTGATTTCCACACAGAACATATTTCCCTAAAAAATACATCAGGGGACACTAGACATCCAAATAAGGAAGTATTATATGCGCATGACACTCCATGGACATAAGATATATATTTTGGTGGTTCCTCCCAAATACATGTTGGAAAATGATGGAATAACTGAGACTCAATTGGGTTCTCTTAGATATTATGTTTGTCTCTCCAGAAAAATTATATTTTCCATACTTTTTTAGTATATATGTGGGTTATATGTATAATGAGGCAGAGTACCAATCCATCATCGCTGGCTTGGAACTAGACCTACAACTTGAAATATTCCACCTTAATATCCAAAGCAGATCAGAACGATTGATAAAGTAGATCAACAGATAATATTCTATAAAAATGGAGGAATAGAGACCTCTCATTAGCAACATCAGGAGACTGATGGAATAATTCCCTTTTGAGCCCATGTTTCATCATGTTCCCCATCATAAAATGCTCAGGCTGATGCATGGGCTAATGCAATCACCATCCTTGTTGACCCTAATCAAGAGGAAGTAATCTTTTGTATCACATATCTACGAATGATCTCAATGATCATCATTTGTGATATAGAGGAAATAAATTAGGTCAACACCACCCTAGATCATTGTCAACCAATATAAATCCATAGATGGATAGATCCGATAATTATTTATATCCAAAATTGAGATCTTTTAATAGACTGATCCGTGAGGGAATAGATTCGGTGACGTGAAATGAAATTTATCTTATAGGATGGTCTAAATGACCAGAAAGACCTTTACAAGAATGTATATAGATGAATCAATCTTAGATGCATAGTAGACGGATATTATATTCATCATGGTGGAATTAAATTCATGTTCCTACATCCCTCATCAGAATGGTACCAGGATCTCCCACCAAATCAGAAAGTTAGGTAAATCTAGAAAATCATGACACATGACTCTGTTGAATTGAACAAGAAATTTCATGCATTCCAAATATATGAAAACATCATCCATTAATCCCTGAAATATTTATATACAGTTAAATATTCCTGGTCATATTCTATTTGGGGAATGGATTCCATTGAACCATATTCCCCAACAATAGCCAAGCAGTTGAAGTACATCCTTACTACCAACAAGTTATTTTTTAAATGGGAATAGGGAATACCACTCAAGTAAGTAAGGATGTAGAATATCATCAAATTCATAATTTCTTATATAATTAATATGTTCAGAGTCCCTCACACAATATTTAAAGACAACAACATAATCTTTTGTTTTATATAGTTGATAAAAGTGTACCAAGAGTAAAAAATCAATTCCAATCCTTAATCTCTCAATATTTTAATGTCAAATAGGTATATAGATTACTTTAATAAAAATATATGGAATATACTCCAGATGATGGGGAACAAGGATTATAATTCCTAGTCAAATAAGATCCTCCATTATTTATGGTCCTATCATACCACCGCACGTACTGCTAGACAAGAAATACATACTCCTTGGTGTATGGTACTGAGGAAGTGTTACCCATAGAAGTACAACTTTCTTAGCTTTAAATATTCATTTTCAGATATCTTGAAAATAATGGAAAATGAAAAAAGGGCCGAATTGAATTGGATTAGCTTACTAATAATAAGTTTCATTCACTAGAAAACCATGATGTCCATCAGAATTAGAATGTACGGTCCTTTAAAAAAAGTTCTACCACCTTCATTTTTCATATGATAACTAGTGTTAGAGCTCAAGACCCAAATGTAACCAATAAATAATCCTTTGAATATAGGGAAAAATTGGGAAAGAACTTACATCGTACATAAGGTCTATCACAATGGGGATTACTCATTTTCCACACTGGATGAGGAGCATATTTCACCCCCACCAATTTGAGATTTCATAATAAGTACTTTTCAAAGATGTCATATGATGGGCATAAACATTAGTGTTAGTCCATCGATTTTTCCTGTTTACATGACTTCAAACTGTATGAGAAGTTCATGAAGAAATATGTTAAACTTCACGACATACCTCGCCCATACCACAATATGTAAAACTCAATGATCTACAACATCCATCTTCATTCACACCGAGCGATCAATGTTCTTTCTGCATGAAATATAACAACATGAGTTATCTATAACTATTTTTGGATTGATTCCTTCCATCACAATGTAAATAGTGACACCCAAAACTCTATCATTGACACTGACTGAAATATTTCTCTATTTCGCATCTAATGATCCATGTCTTTACCATAAGACATTAAATTGTACAACTGATGTCATATCTACACTAAATCAAACTGCACAGGTTATTTGGAACTACATATGGATTTATTCTCATTCTCAATGAGATATATAGGGATTAGATGAGACTATATCTTATTCTAGCCACCACATAATGAAAAATATTATTCCCATTTACTTAATTTTCTCAACAAGATAAGATAAATCCTTGTCGTTCCTTGTTTCCGACAACATCCATAATCCATGTGGGATTAGGAATTTCACTAAGGTTTTGGCCACACAAGTAAGGAATATAACTTCATGACATGAACATAATGATTCTAAATGAAATACATTAATAGGAATTTCATGAGTCCTTGACTCGTGATATTAAACTATATGGTTAGTGTACTTTTCAAGAAAAAAAATTGCACATTCCTGTAGACCTCACCCGAGAGCACCACTATTGTTGGTATTGGTCTCCTGTTACACCCCACCTCAAGAACTATATATGGATTGAGTCCTAACAATATAGTATACATATTTAAACATATAATTTCATTCATAGGAAGAGACTCAATACCACTTTTTCACTTCGTGAATCCATTAGCCTTTGTATATGATGTTAAACTACACTATCCATCAAGAACTATGTGTGGATTGATTCCTGACATCACCCGATACATAGTGATTCCCAAATATCCAAACCTGGTCCCAGCTACAATAAATAATAAAATCAATTCCAACCACTATGTATTGGTTAGAACAGAATATATCATTTCCATTTCAAGAACTACATGTTTCATGATTCTTGTCATCATAGGATATGTAGTGAAACCTGAATCTCCAACTCCGAGTCTAGCCAAAAGAAACAAGTATAAAAATTACCTCTATCTATATAATGGTTAGACTTGCATAGATATAATTCTTAAGACCTATGTGCGAATATATTTTTATTACCATGGGATATGTAGTGACACCCAAAATTCCATTCATGGTCCGAGCCACAACATTTCCATTTCACATCAGCTAGCTCATGTCCTTACAACATAACATTAAATTACCCAACCCCTCAAGAACTCTATTTGTCTTGATTTCTATCATCAAAAGATACATAACGACGCCTATATCTCCAATCCTAGGCCCAACCACAACAAAAAATATATAATGGACTCCAACTACATAAGGTAATATTCTTACATGCTCATTTTCCCTACATACAAGTCAACCCTATTTATTGATTTCTTGTACACCTGATATATCTTAAACAAAATATCACATCGATTCCTACATCCTTACCACATGAAATTAAAAATCAAGGAATATTTCTTGGTCTTATTACATCAATACAAAACACAAATATTTTTCTTGTCACATGATGTCAAACTGCATAGAAATAAATACATTTTTACTGCATGATGATAAACCATGCGCAAGTGTCCATACTGTATAATGTTAAATTTCATGAGGATAATACATCCTTACTGAAAGACATTAAAATATATATAACATCATCCATTTTCATCCTTCATCAATGGACCACAAGGGTCTTACCTCATCCAGCCAGAGTACGAAGTGTTTCTATGATTTTTTAATGTGACTCAATCCAAAAATCATACATCATGTCGCAAGTGCAACATGTTGCAAAAAAACCTTCCATGTCTATTTGGAAAGATACATGAATTCAAAAAATAATTGTTTCAGTATACATATATAGATATGGATCTTTCATATTTGGCTATGGTCCTAAACCAAAACTATCACTCCATAAAAAGGAATTTCCAAACCATGTGATCCCTATTATCACCGCACTAGAGCATAGAACTTCAGTGTGGTTTAGTCCATCCCTAGTATCATTTTCCCTTATCGTTAATAATGACCTAATGACCTTAACCCATGATTTACAACATTTTACATCCCCCAGTTAGATGGATAATGGGGTACTCTTAAACCATGATATCCTAATTATACTCTTTTGTATCGTTCCCAATATTTGGTCCATGTGCACCATGACCTTGAACTACCTGAAATTTTTCATAGTTTTTCACCCTTAACCTCTAGCCTATAATGTTCAAAATTAAAAATAATTTAACTATTATAGAAAGAGATACAAAACCTATCAGGTTGAAATCCCGCAATGTGTGGACATATGAAAATTCAAGTCTTATCTGGTGAAGCTATTCAACTTCATAGTTTAGGCATAAATTAGGGCACCACTGAAAAAGGAACAATACTCATGAGGCCTTCTCAGTAGCCCTATTAAAATATATACTATGCTCATTGGACCCCCTATTTCTAGAAAATTTTAGAGTAATTATTTTCATCATCTCCTCAATATGAGAATTTTTTCCGTAGGTGGAAAAAAAATTCGGTGCATGAACCCTTAATGAATATTACACTTTCCACAAATCACATTTCCTAATTTGAGTGCCTCGAATCAACAAAAACCTTAATTTGATCATAGAAAATATACATGGCTTTACTTGACCAATTCCTTGACAATGCATGTATGCATGTGGCTCATCTATATGTTCTAGTGTTCTTTAACAAAATGTGTCCCTCTTCAAAAAGGGATTTTAGATCATCATGAGCCCAGACATAACTATTGAAGAACCTAGCACCTTAGTGAGTTTTGGTTCGTTCTCGGTATAATTTTCCTATATCACCCTCATGACATAAATAGTTTGGATTGTGATTTACAATCTCTATACCAAAATATCTGAGCAGATTCGACATCCTCAATATTCTTTCATTTTTTCTTTTACCCTTTCTAAAGGATGGAAAGAGAAACATCATTCATTAATCATTGATTTCCCATTACTCGTGATTCAAAATAATAGGGTGTAGGCCTCAAGATTCACAATGAAGAGTTGAACTACCCTACAGTGCCAAAAGACTTCCTTGAAAGCTTATCTCCCAAGAAAAACTTTTTCATATAGATGGTTGAGTCTTCCAAAATATTTCATGGCCCATGTATAATAATGGAGATAATATTTTTATGGCCATGCTGTTAACATATAAGGTCCTCTACCCACCAACTAAATGCATCTGCTCTTTTCAATAAATGACATTCAATCCTTGTGATCCTTGGACACACAGGGGATGAACCTACCACCTGAGGGTGATATGAGACACCCCTGACATGTCTACCCCTTCCCATGTTCAGGGACTCAAAATTTTTGTAAATTACTTACATCATTAATATTACAACTATCGAGTCAGACCAAGCATCCTTAGTATTTTCTGTCAACCGATATTACCCCCATAAACCATCCATGAACATTATAAAAGAGTGTAAAAAATCTGTTTGACAATGATTTCAATGCATAAGGGCCTTGAACCATGAACTAAAGGATCCTCATCCTTGTAGGAATGGATCTCTAATCCTTTTGTGCCTCAACAACACCGTGGAAAAACCCAACACCCCTCGGTGTTTTGGGTCATTCCCGGAATGTATGTACCAAATTCCATGATCATAAGTCCAGATTGAGCTAAAAGACCCTAAACTAAAGAAATATAAGGTTTGAGATAAAGGTATGTATGTGAATGAAATATAATTTTTGAGCTAAAATACACTAAATTAAAGAAATAGATGGTATTATCTAAAATAACACAAAATAAAGTGATAGAAGGAATGAGATAAAAGACCTAAACTAATGTAACAGAAGGTCCAAACTAAAATGCCCTAAAATATAGTGATAGATTGTACGAGCTAAAATATTCAAAAATAATGCAATAGTAGGACTGAGCTAAAATCCCATAAACAATAAAGAAATAATGTCTGATCTAAAAGACCATAAACTATAGTGATAAAATTCCCAATCAAAAATTCCCCAAACTAAAGAGATGGAAGACCTGAGATAAAAGACCCTAAACTTATTTGGTGAAGGGCTTGAGTTAAAAGACCCAAAAACTAAAGAACATCAGTTATTTGTGTAGATTTGTCTATATGAAATCTCATTTTGGTGGTCATTAATGAGTAATTCTAAAAAAGAATCTATTATGATATTCAGATCCAGACATTCAGTTTAACATGGCATTATTAAAAGCATGTGTATAATTGGAGGAAAAATACAACATCACATCAAAGAAAACATTCACATCACGAATAAAGGAAAATTGAAAAAAACAAATATGTTCAAAAAACCCATTCATTGATAGTGTGCAGCATGGAGAATATTCAAATTTTGGAGTCTCTGTAAAAATATCATCAAAAATGGGGTACATACCAATGATTGATCTTTAATAATATTCATTTGGCTGAGCATCCCATGTCTGCAAGAGTATAGTGATAAGTGTCGATTAATCTCTAATGTTCCCCTCACCATTACTCTTCTGATTTTCCATATGATAGAGAATATTGGCCAATGTATTCATCTCTATAAATCTCTTTCGAGCAGTTTACAATAAGGATGATGAAGATGAATGTTCGGACCCCAAGTGAGGTATGATTTCATCACATCTCCATATCTTCATAGTACAGACATCCATCTAGGATTTCAATTTGGATATCAATTGGTGACCGGGGTCAAATGTCTCTAACAACTCCTTCATCTTCTCAACAATGGGATCCTCATCTATTAAATCGTGCAAGTATCTCTCACAGGTGTCTGAATCGTTCTCAGCCAGGAAAATTTTCATCATGATTTCATATGCTAGTTTTCAATTAAAACCACCTAACCCAGGTCATTAAACAATTGATGCATGAATTCCCATTGATTATGAAATATTTACAAAGCGGTCATAGTAATCAATAGGTGAATATGATGCTAAATCATCCTATGGCATGTCTTAGATTCTATAGCTAATGGGATATTCACACCCAAATGAGGGATAACTAGATAAGATGGAATGCAAAAAAAATAAGAGGCCTCTTATTCTAATTGACTAATCTTTACGTACATGAACATTACATTTATTTGGTGGAATACTTAATACATTACACAAATATACTGACCATATTAGTTTTGTTACTTTGTAAACATGTAACATAATCTTTTAACTTGGTGAAATATCTTCAACATCTCCCATAAATATATTCCCTTTTTTTCTTACAGAAAAACATTATTTATATCATGCTGAAAATAAAACATAATTTGGGTGAGCTCAAATTCTCCATAAGGGTAATCATGAAGAACATAAAACAAAATAAAAAACATAAGAATTTGAAAATGTGAATATAATGTTTAAATATCAAAATCATGAGTCATGAAATAAATCATGGCAGTACATAAGGAATGATAAAGGAATATTAACCATGATAAAATATCATTGACCGAAAACATGGAATTGTGGAAAAAAATAAGTTCATAGTATTATTTCCAGAGTAGACAATGCATTACTTCCAAGACCATCACAGTAGAAAAATTCTATTACAAAACTAGGTTTACCTGTCATTCCAGCCATGTATTAGTGAACCAAATTCACTTTTCTTTCCCGTCATGTCTATCTCCTGAGATATAAATATTTACCCTATAAATTAGAGGGATATATAAGTCCCACCCATCTCATAATGAAATCATTCATACATGTGCTATAAAAACATATAGCATTCATCATAGCATAACCCAAGAAAAAATGGGTTTCTTAAACATCATTCTATCATAATAGAATCTATATAAAATATCATTCCATCCTTAACACAACAAAATCATAGTAATAATAGGGATATATAAAAAACTATGTTTAACAAACTTAATCTTATATGGGAAATAATTTTGATAAAACACTTGAAATTAATTCCTAAGGAAAATATTCTTTCTTCTTCAAAAAAGTTTGCTTTTCACAAAATGTCGCACAATTTTAAAAGAATGTAATTTAGTTGAAAATAATATTGAAACCATGTATAAGAAATATCATGGAAATAAGGATTTATAAATATGTAAAAATCTATTCATTTATTATATATTAATAAAACATTCTTCTCGTACTCTTGCTGGAAAATTAAAAAGGTACATCTTATGGAAAATGAAAGAAAGATTCCTTGCATACCATTTAATAAAAATTCACCAATTGGTAAAATTTAATTTAAACAGTAGTATATGAATAAAAATAATATTATATATTTAGGAAACATGGACGTGGATGATAAATATACCCTTTTAAATACTTATGTATAACAATATGGGATAATAATGACATTACAAAATTATCCCTTACCTTTGGTCTGATATGCTTCATATGTATCCGAAACTCCTCTTTTTTGAGTATCACCATTTTATTTGCACAAAAGGACTCCATAATATGGATTTATTCCAAAACTGTGGCCTCTAAGTGGAAATTAGTGATGTTGGTATCTTATTTGAGAAGGGGATTGATTATCCAAAGGGCTTGAAAGATGTGATAAGTGGGTAGAGGTGGTGGCCTATTATAAAAGGGAGGAGGGGCACATTTGTAAAGTATTGAAATATTAATTTTTTATAAATTTATTTTTTCTTTATAATCATCCCAAACTCATTTATTTCTAAGATAGGATGAGTGTGTGTCTAAATCTTCTAATCCAATAAAATTTACACATGTTTTGATTTTATTTTATACCTTATCATTTTGATTTACCTTTATTTAATCTATTTAATTTTAATTGTGGTAATGATATTATAAATATTAAATGGTAATAAATATTCACTAATGTGTTGAAAATTATTCATAATTGGATACTTTATGACATTTTTCATCATATAATTTTCACTTATTAAAATTTAAATATTTTTTTTTGAATTATTTAAGAAGATGTTATTTTTGTCAAATATCAATTATGTCAATTTGAAAACTATTCATTTATTTGACTTTTAATAAAATCCAAACAGAAGATAAATTAGAAAAAAAATGAATAGACTCTTAACATGTCATTTTCTTCTACAAAATTAGTGGTGATAATTAATTAGTACATATTTTTTATTTTAATATTTTTAAAACCATTTATTTGATATTTATATTAATAAAATAATTTATACATCACTACCATGTCATATTAATGGTAATTATTTATTCTCTAAATAATTATAAATAAATTAAAATGATATAGAAAATTTCATTATCTTTCTATAGACTATTTATTTTCGATGTTTTATCTAGTTTATCTCTACATTAAAATTATTATACTTATAAGATATATGAGAGTGATATGTTGTCACTTTATTTTGTTTTAATTATAATTACATCACTTTCATGCACAAAAGTAAATTAAATTAATCAATTACAACCCTTAGATGATATTAGATGACTTTAATTCAACCAATAATATTTTGGTTGGTGTTAGGGTAATTTTATTATCTTTATCATATTGTTTGATATCGTAATATAACTGATTTACATTTAACTGTGGTAAATAAAAATTATTGTAGTTAATTTTCATAATATCTAAAAAAGTAAACTATTAAAATAATTTGTACCCATTGATTCCAAATAGGGAATTAATTTTTTGAACTTAAAAATATATAAGTTTAATTAATTAATTTAAAATTAATCCCCTTTGTCAAAACTAGAAAGCGTGTTTTTATGAATTAAAAACAATCAAAATATTTACATGTGTTTATGTCCAATTTAAATATTAAATTATTTCCAATGACAAAAATTCGATTAAATGATAAAAACATAATACAATTATACATTAAAACCAATTATAAATATAATCTAACTCTATAAATAAATTAGATGAAAAAACATCTTTGAATTAAAATGTAGTATTTTACACTATTAACTAAAATATGAATTTTATCAGAAAAATGAAAAACAATAAACCAAAGTAAATTTTTATGTCCTAATTTTAAATAATAGATTTATTTTCTCAAATAAAATATATAAAAGTGTTTAAAAAAATATTTAAAATTTGTGTTCCATCAAAATGCCACAAAACTGGTTTTTTTTAAAAAAAACTTCTTTTATCCGAAAAATTGAATTTTTTCTTATATTATGTTCTATAAAATACATAAGATGAATTTTAATGTTATATAAGAATCAAATTTTTGTTAATATTATTCATATCAGCTGGTTTATATCTTATTAAATAATAATATTTTATTAATATACCCTTGTTTTGTGAAACTCGGTATTGCGTATAACACAACATATCGAGGAAGGTAACTCATTAATGTAATGAAAGAAAAGTCAGTATTGAATTTAGTGAAAACATCCTTTTGTGTTCTATATAGAATAATTCATACCTAATTCTTTATACATATAAAAAAATATATACCAAGTGTTGCATGAAATTAATTATGTCAAAAGAATTTGGAATTGTGTATAACAAAATCCAAGTATAGTGTTGCATATACTACAAGCTAATACGGTGTTGACTATAGCACAAGATAATCTTTGTGTGCTGTACAACATAATAAATCAAATAAATTAAAAATAATCTCTCCCATAAAATCTTGGGGTGTTACATTATATCCCCTTAAAATGAATATCTCCCTTGAAATTCATCGGGGTTATAATAGGTGTACTGCTTGAAAGTTTCATCATAGAAAGCCACATCATAAAAATGAATACTAAAACATCACAATAAAAAGGAAATTTAGAAACAT
This sequence comes from Viscum album, assembly GCA_963277665.1. NCBI lineage: Eukaryota > Viridiplantae > Streptophyta > Magnoliopsida > Santalales > Viscaceae > Viscum > Viscum album. The sequence continues at coordinate 297,383,781 of OY728139.1, forward strand.
AATTCTCCCAATGTAACTCATCACCGGGTTTCCACATAAGATAACATAGGTGTTAACGGAAAACATGGATATGAAAGAAAAATCTGACCATCATGTTCTGATGGATAGGGATAGAAAAAAATGATTAATGAATGTTAACAACCGAAAATCCATAAATATGTTATGATTTATGTGACCATATGATTTATTCGATATGAATGTACTATGATAACATTTTTTGTTTTCAAGATCTATTCCCTAATGTTAAAGAATTTTACATGGTAATAAATATATAATTGATTTTGGTACAACTTTAGCATTGTTTGTGCCTTGAAAATTTTCCACTTCATCACTTATTTAATGAAATGATGTTTAATTTTTCATTCATGATGTTTTACCAGATCATGCGATATAAGGATAAGTCATTCCATTTGTCTCAACAAAAAGGTTAGAATAGGTAATCAAATCTACATAAGTCCACCTATTGTGAGATAATACTTTAATCTAACAAACTCAAAATGGAATGTAAATTTCACTATCTATAATTGGATAACATTACAATCCTTATAAAAACTACATATATAAATCTTTAGAAAGAGTAGAACTAAATCGACATAACATTTATCTCCCATATATCAAAAGTTGGTTCTTTGTTGTCACATTCCCAATATGTGAATACCTTAATCATGAATTCCCTAGAAACATGGTAATAACCAAAATTATTGTAGAACCGTAGTGAAAAAATGAATTGTATCAAAATGAACTCTTTCCACACACCAAAAATAACAAAAAATATATATTCTCAAACCATTATATCACATTGACCTTCTATCATTCATGAGGTCAATAATACTATCAAACATCTTGTTATCTCGTTATCCCATCATTATGTGCATATCATGTGCTTCCCAAAAATATTTCAATTAATTTTCATGGTTACCAGTACCTTATACTTATGGAAAACCATAATGGAACAATGCATAGAAATTAAAAAATTCCATAATATAATAAAATAGATTCAATAACACTATTTTGGAATCATGTTACATAGACACATAATCATTCCACCACTTCACTGTCATACTCAACATCTCCAATAGTGATCGCATGTGATTTTACATTGTCTATGCCCTGAAGAGGTTGTTGATGTCGGTAATAATCTATATCCTTTGGATTAGGTAATTTGGTAGCATAATGTCTTATTTCCTAGCACTAGTAACATTGAAGTGTGCATGGTGCATTCTCTCTAGTCTTTTATCTATTCACATCATTAGAAACATTTTCCCCATTACTTCAAAACTCAAATACTCGATAAAATTCTTTTACACACTTAAAACATTTTCTAGTCCCTTTAAGACAATATATTTCATGATTTCTTCCATACTTTGAGAATAAGGAAGCATTCATCTTCTTTTCACCATTGTTTTGAGATTTTCCCTTGAACAACATCTTTTATTTGTTGTCAAAACCATGATATTAATACCAAATTCCATTTCTACCATGATTGAACAATGAAAAATATATTCATAGATACTAAATTCCCTTATAGCTATTTCTCTTCTATTAATTGATTTTAATCCAGTGAATAATTATTCAACTTTAATTTCAGGTTGGATGATAAAACCAGAATCCTACCTTGCAAGTCCTGTAATATTTTCCTCCTATGTAGCAAAAGATTCATCATTATTTTGATTAATATAAAGTACCTCCTTTTCAATCTTTGTTCTAATAATATTAATAAATTAGTTATTGAAAAATATGTTCTTGAACGCATCCCATTCCATGGATTCAATTTCATCTTGCTTGCTTGTATTCTAGATTATATTCCACCACTAGTCTGCTTCACCTTCTAAATGAAAAATAACCAAAAATACTTTTTCATGTTCTGAATAGATAAGGATGGAAAATTTATTTTCTATGGTACTAATCCATTTTTCAGAAACAAGAGGATCATAAGATTCACTGAAAGAAGGTGGATATTTCCTCACAAAGGACTCAACAGAATGTTGATCCCTTATCTTCTCATTTGGATGTCTAGAATAATTCATAGCTTGTGTAAATATAACAATAATATTTTTCATTCAGTGTCCTGAATAATCTAGTTGTTTAGGAAGATAATCAATGCATTTCCTAGTGCATTGATCATTAACACGGTTCCTCCAAGTTCCGACCAATATCTATAACTGAAAAATAATACTGTGAGAGGAAAAAATCATACTAGGAAAACAATATAATCAATAGGGAGTACATTAAATCACCAACCTATTAGGTTGAATCCAAAGTTATTCATGATCATTACTAAAATTATATTACTATAACCTAGAGTCATACATACCCTTAGGTACACCCCTATTCATACCTTAGATATATATCTAGGGATCTCACTGAAGATTTCCCATCCTAGTTTCCACAGGTTGACAAAATATTTTCTTTGATTCCAACTCTAACAACCCAATCATGATGTACATGTACATTACATTTATTTTGGGGAATAAATATTTCATTACAAAAACATATTCCCAAATACTGTATTATTTTATTGTATTTGGAAACATGGAAGATAATCTTCTAACTTGGTGAAATATATTCAACATCTCCCATAAAGATATTCCCCTATTTTTTTTCCTACCTAAAACCTTTCTTTATATACTGGGTGAAATAAAACATAAAAAGTATGATCTAAAATGCTCAATAAGGGTAATCATGGATAACATAAAACCAAATCATAAACATAAGAATGTAAAAACATGAACATAACGTTAAAATATCAAAATATTGGTTCATGAAATGAATCTTGGCAGTACGTAAGTCTTGGATCATAAAAGAATATTAACCATGATAAAATATCATTAGCATAAAACATGGAATTGTGGAAATAAAATAAGTACATCATATTATTTCCATAGTAGACAAGGCATTGCTACCAATACCATCATTATGGACAAATTCTATTACTGAACTGGGTTTATTTGTCGTTCCAAACATATATTACTGAACCAGATTTACATGTCGTTCGAATCATGTATATATCACGAGATATAAATCTTTTCCCAATTCATTGGAGGGATATATAGGTCCCATGAATATCATAATGAAATTTTCTTACATGGTCCAAAAAAACATAAATCGTTCATCATATCGTAACCCAAGAAATAAAATGGGGTTTTTGAACATCATTCTAGTATAACATAATCCATATAAAATATCATTACATAACTAACACAATCAAATCATAGTAATAACAGGTATATAAACATAACCCTATTTGAATATTGTCATCTTAGATAGAAAATAATTCTGTTAAAAAAATTTAACATAATTCTTGAGGGAAATATCTTTTCTAATTTTAAAAAAAATCTTTTCGCAAAATGTTGTAAAATTTTAAAATAAAATAAATTCATTGAAAATAAACTTGAAACCGTTTAAAGGAATCTTTGTGGAAATAAGGATTTATGAATATGTAAATATTTTTTCATGTCGTATAAGTGGAAAAAACATTAATCTACTGCTCTTTCCAGAAAATTCAAAAAGTACCTCGTATGAAATATTAAAGAAATATTCCTTCCATACAATTTAATAAGAATCCCCCAATGGGTAAAATTTACTTTAAACAATAGTAGAATAATAGAAATAATATTATATATTTAAGATACATTTATGTGGATTATAAATATAACCCAGTAAATACTTACATATAAATAATCTAGGATAATAATGAGATTGCAAAATTATCATTTACCTCAGGTTATATTGGCTTCATATGTATCCGAAACTCCTATTTTTCAAATTTCACCTTTTGATTTTTTTCAGAAGACCTCCATAAGATGGATTTATACCAAAATTTTGGCCTTAATAGGGAGAGAGAGATGTTGGGAGATTATTTGAGCATATCTTGGATGAGCCAAGGTGCTTGAAAGGTGTGAGTAAGTGGGTAGAGGTGGTGGCCTTTTATAAGAGGGAGGAGGGGAACTTTAAGAAAGTCTTGAAATATTAACATATTATAAATTTAATTTCCATTGATAGAGGTTCCAAACTCATTTATTTAAAAGATAATATTAGTATGGGTCGCAATACTCTCAATGAATAAAATTTAGACATGTTCTGATTTTATTTTATACCTTATTATTTTGATTTCTCCTTATTTAATCTATTTAATTTTATTTCTGGTAATAATATTCTAAATATTAAATGGTCATAAATATTTACTTCTGTGTAGTCAATTATCCATAATTACATACATTATGACAATTTTTATCATAAAATTTTCAATGTGTAATTTTTAGATTTTTTTGCTTTTTAAATAAATTAATAATATATTATTTATATAAAATATCAATAGTGTCAATTTTGATACAATTCATTTCTTCGACATTAAAAAAATACACAAAAAAATAAAAATTACGACCAAAATATTTAATACACCCCTAAAATTTCATAGTCACATAGAAATTTCACAGAGCACATTAATATGTTCATATTATATTTCTTTTAATATTTTTTGAACCATTTATTTGATATTTCAGTTGATAAAATACTTTCAACATCACTATTGTGTTATATTAATGGTAATAATTCATTCTCTAAATAATTATAAATATATTCAAATGATGTAGATTATTATATTAGCTTTCTACTAATAATTTATTTTTGTTGTTTTATCTAGTTTAAATATACATTAAAATTATTATACTTACAAGATATATAGGAGTGACATGTTTTCACCTTTTTTGTTTTAATTATATTACATCACATTCATGGAAAAAATTCCATTAAATGAATCAATTCCGACCTTAATATTATATTAGTAGACTTTAATTCATCCAATAGGATTTGGTTAGGTGTTAGGGAATTTTTTTTATCATATTATTTTTTTACAAAATTTACTCGATTTACATTTAATCGTGGTAAATTAAATTTACCATAGTTACTATACATAATATCCCACAAAAATTAAATAAATTTATTAACATAATTTTAAACCACTAAATCCAAATATGGAATCCATTTTCAAAAATTCAAAACATAAAATTTTCATTAATTAATTTAAAATTAATTTCTGTTGTCAAAACCAGAACGAATATTTTAATGAAGTAAAAACTGTCAAAATATTGACATTTGTTTCTGTCCAATTTAAATATGAAATTACTTCAAATGGAAAAAATTGTATTAAATAATAATAACCAAATACAATTATACTTTAAAACCAATTATAAATATATTCGAACTGAATATATAAATTATATCAACATGCAGTTTTGAAATAAAATGCAGTATTTTTCACTATTCAATTAAATATGAATTTTATCATAAAAATACCGAAAATTTCAACCAAAGTAAATATTTATTTCTTAATTCAAAATAAGATGATTATTTTTTCAAATAGAATATATAAAAGTGTTAAATACTAGATTTAAAATTAGTGCTCCATCAAAAAGATGCAAAACTGCATTTTTTCAAAAAATTCCTTTATCTGAACTATTGTTTTTGTTCATATATCGTGTTCTAGAAAATACATAAGATGAATTTTAATGTTATATAAAATTCAAATTTTGGTTATAATATTAATAATGTTAAGATTATATCCCATTAAATAATTATTTTTTATAATATATTGTTGTTTAGTGAAACAAGATATTGATTATAACGTAAGATATCGAGGAAGGTCACTCTTGCATGTAATGCAAGAAAAATCAGTGTTGCATTTAGTACAATCTTCCTTTTCTGTTCTATATAACATAATCCGAACATTGATCTTTTATACATTGAACAAAATCTATACATACTATTTCATGAAATGAATTCTATAAAAATAATATGATATTGAGTGTAACACAATCCTACTATAGTGTTGCATATAGTGCAAGCGAATCTTTGTGTAACGTACAACACAAGAAATCAATGATATTAAAAAATATTTATCTCATAAAATCTTGGTGTTTTACAAATATGACATCCTATCAATAGAACAATTACCTTCTTCTTATGTCAGAGTGTTGATTTCCTTGACAGAATCAGTCCACTATCAGGGTAGTCATTGTCAGGATGAGGGTGCTTCCATTTTGTATCACCCAATTCTTTAATCAACTCCATTGTTTCTATGACAAGATGGGTTTTTAAATAAAATGTCTTTCCCACAATACGTTGCAATTGGATTAGCACACCATTTGGATATGCTTCTAGCCACACCCAAACATATTCTTAGAGAATAATGGCGGGACAACCAAAAGTTGGAAGAATAATCTCAGTATCATTATATTCACATGACAACATCATCCAAAACATGAGAATGATACTAGGGTTTCTTTCACCTAAGAAACTATATAAAGGAATTTGGGATACCCTTTGGCTGTAGCTAAACTAATGAAAAAACTAATAAGGTGTATACTTATTATATATAATAATCTATTCCGTACTAAACATAATAACCCCATCCCAAAGGGAGATCATATATGACATTTTTTTGAGACAAACAATGTTGTTGTCAATGATCTGTCCAGTAAGTGCATCATAAGTGGAAAATAAAATTATTTAGATTGACTCAGCATATCTTTAACCTCCTCAGAGCATAGTGGCATAGACCAAAATTCATATATGTTTATCAATAATTTATGAGATAGGGAATCATGGATCCCTTTTGAATTATAGTATCCATAGAAATGAAAATCATCCCCAATCTAGAAAAATAAAAACTAGAAGAGACCACTGATCCTATAGGGGATGTTTTTTATTGAATATCACCTAGGAGTAGATAAAGAAATGAACTGTTTGACACTCCAAGATAAAGACATAGTCCCTTCACTAGTTGTGCAACCATCACTAGTGTGCTGACAATGATACCTGAACACACATCCGAAGATAGAGAAATCCGTCCATTAAAAAATATGGATGTGAATCCCACTAGCCTAAGTCATGGATAGATCTCTATTTGCACATGATATCAACCCTATTTATTATCCCTATCCACTAAAATGGTCCAATATATGCCAACACTATCATGAATGTGATTTGAATGGAACTGATGGTGGCATATAGTAGTTGTCCTAACTCCTCTATTCAAGAAGAAGATATAGATCCAATCCTTGAAAGAGATAGGTTAGAACATTTTCAACTCCTTTCTCGGCTTCTCCCTTATAATGGTGAGAATTTCACTTTCCAGCACTGGAGTCTACAATGGTTCATTCAAAACATCATTGTTCAGGACCAAATCCTTTTACATATCACTGAGAGGGGGGATTACACCCAATTAGAAGATGTCCCATAGGGGGGAGCACACATCACCATGGGACAAATGGAATTTTTCAGTTCTAGGACACCAATGGCTGATCATCTCTTGAATAAGTTTAGGCTAGAGGTAGAAAATTTATTGGAAAATCCACACTTCTTCAAAAGATGAGCCTTTTATGTCTATTCAATAAAATATAAGCAGTTGTTCCCAATAAAAAATGATCCTTCCCATTCATCAATGAAATTGCATCCAATATAGAGATCTCATTTAGAGCTCCATCCACCACCCGATTTGCTTAGTAGAGAGGTGAATATAATATATTAGATCTAAAAAATAGGCTAATGAGTGAAGTCCCATCCATCTAAACCCAATGGGGAGTTTTCCAACATGTGTGAAGGGCCCTAGGAATGATCTATGACCAGCTTTCCATCATTAGAAATTTTCATAAGAGTAAATTCAAGAAATGATGACACCCAATGAGAAGACGTATTAAAGTCTGATGGAGGAATAAAAACATCATCCAGAAAGCTAATCCCATATATTGTAAGCCAATGAGATAGAGTATAATCCTGGATCTCGGGCAAGTGGATCCCCTTCCAAACCTTGTTATCATAATTCATGAGTTATCAAGGGGTCAGAATTGAAATTTATAGCTATTATAGACATTATATTGGTCACAGAAGAAAATATTTGGAATGAAACAGAAGCTATATTATAACTACCCATACTTTACATACATTGTTAATACTTCAAAATTGAAGTACACTTATTACAACATATGACAAAACCACAAAGGATCGTATAGGTATAGAGTCTTTAGAAACTGGGAAACATAAACAACTGGTTCATAAATCTTCTACAGTGTCTCCCATTTATTTCATCATATCTAGGGTCCCTTTTAGCATATTCTACTTAATATCCATCTTCCTCACCTGGGGAAAATAAAACATAAAAGGGTGAGCTCGAATGCTCAGCAAGGGCAAATAAAGGAAATAAAAATCATATCATAACTTTTTGAAAATCATAACCTGCAAAAGAGATCATAATATCTTAACATGGAACAAATCATAGAAGTGAAAATGAGATCCCCATAATCATAACATGAAACTTGAAACTTTGTGGCATGCACACATAATCATGGAAAATCATTTCTTGTTAGTCATGACTCATTGCCAAGACTATCTTAGTGGACAAAGTCCCTTTCTGAACCGAGTTCACTCCTCGTTTCAGTCCTGTATCACTGAACCGAAATAACCTTCCGTTCCAGCCATGTCTATCTCATGAGATATAAATCTTTACCCAATGCATTGTAGGGAGATATAGGTCCCACCCATCTTATAATTAATCCTTTCTTATTTGTGCCACCTAATCATAAACCATACATCATAGCGTAACCCATGTAATAAAAATGGGATTCTTAATCAACATGACATCATAAAACAATTCATATAAGATAAAGGAATTCATAAAAATATTTCCATCACAACATAATCAAATCCATGTAATAATAGGGATAAAAACAGAACCCTTTTATTATCTTAGATGGAAAATAATTTCGATAAAATACTTGAACTTCATTCTTGAGGAAAATATCCTTTCTACTTCAAAAAAACTTCTCCTTTCTTAACATGTCATAAAATTTTAAACTAAAAGAAGTTGATTAAAAATAAACTTGAAAACTTGTAAAGGAATCTTCTTGGAAATAATGTTTCAGAAATCCATTCATGCCGTATAAGTTAAAAAAAACATTTTTCGTACTTTTGTCGGAAAAGTCAAAAAGTACCTCGTACGAAAAACGACAAAAGATTCCTTTCATATCTTTTACTAAAAACTCACCGAAGGGTAAAATTGGATTTAAACTAGTGTAAGTGGATGGAAACAATATTACATATTGAGGGAACATGGATGTGGATGATAAAAAACACCCCAATAAATACTTACGAATAAACAATCTCGGATAAAAATGAGATTGTGATATTTCCCTTACCTTAGGTCTGATTTGCTTTGTACGTGTCCGAAGCTCCTGTATAATGGTTTAGATAATGTTATTAACTTATTCCAGAATCATACATATTGATATGATATCATATATGGTCATATTCTTATCTTCTTGTTAGTAATTTTTCATTGTTACTTGTTACTCGGGTCTTTATTGCCTTTTGTTCTTATGCGTGTTTTGCCGAATAAATTCTTATTCTTATTTTAAGGTTATAGATACCTTATATCCAGAATGGTATTAGTGTAACATATATCATATTTATTCATTCAATTCATTTATATAATTACTATGTAATGATGATCATGTAGAACGAGTCGCATCACATCGTGGAGACGGTATTCCGTACGTACGCACGAGTGATGATATCGTTCCTATGATCATGGAATTGTATTGGAGTATATGTATATTATTTCAGTATAAATATTACTTTATAATAATCATAAATAGTTACTCATTACACCATTATACCCATCCTTGTAAGGTGATGGTGGAAAATAGATTACACCACGGCGTGGAGACGGTATTCCGTACGTATGCACGCACGGTGATTTCATTTTTCCGTATGATGGATAGAAGGTGAATTAGGGTTGTTTCATATTTATAATAACATATCAGTATGTATGTAATACTGATGTTATTACTTTATCATGAAACAACGAAAGAAGAAGAAGTTGAAGAAGAAAGAAATTGAAAATATCGGTAATGGATATTACCTCTTCTTTGGAACGCTTCTTTGAATCCTCCACTTAGGGAACTAAGATTGGTCTTTGAAGAAGACCAGGACCTCTAGGATTATTCTAGGGAAGTGGAGAGGAGAACATGTCAGGGGTTGGCCGAGCTTGAGTGCTCAAATTGGTGTGAGGAGGAGGGGGAGGAGGTGCCCTTTTATAAGGGAGGAGAGTGGCACCTTAGGAATATCTCAAAATATTATTCTATATTAAAGTCAAAATCGGTTTATAATGGTTCCAAAGTGTCTTATTTCTAAGCTAAAGTGGGGATGGGTCTAAATCCTATAAACCAATAGTATTTAGACAAGTTTAGGTTATTATTTTAACCTTATCAATTAGATTTAACTCTAAGTTAAATAATTTAACTTTTACCGTGTATTTTTGTTTTCTTACACTATATGGTTAATAAACATACTATAACATGCCAAAAGAACCCCAAATTGTTTATTATTAATATATATATCTTTATCTAAGTCATTTGGCCGAACCATAGATTTTTAGGAATAAAATAACAATTAATATTATAATATTTTATTTAAAAACTATTTTGTGTCAATTTTGACACTATTTGATATATGATTTTTGTGAAAGTCATAACAGAATTATATGTTCGAACCAAGTTGATTAAATCAACAATAATATATCATAGTAACCTAGAAAATTAGTGGAATTCATAAAACGTCTCAAATTACATTTATATTGGTGTTTATAACATCAATTATGTCAATATTTCATTAATAAGATAATTACTGCATCATCATTGTGTCATAAATAAATTAAATTATTTAATGTCTAAAAATTATAAATAAACTACCATCATGTAGGAAATCTTTTTATCTTTCTAATGAATATTTATAGTCGAATTTATCTTATGTATAACCCCATATTAAAAATTATTTACTTATTAAACTTTGATTTTAACTATTTTAACCCTTCTTTAAATAAATTAATAATAAATGTCCTAATCTAATCCAAGTGGACCTAAATGGTCATATTTTATTCCTAAGTTTGTTTTTGGTTGAATTACACTTGTCCAATAGAATTAGGACATGTGTTAGGGTAATAATAATATCATTTTTACCCTTAATTACCCTATTTACTTTTAACCGTGGTAAAAAAAAGTAAAAAGTTACTATTCACCAAAAATTATTTTCATCTCATTGAACCACATTTTAGTCTTTGATATTAACCGTGTCGCTCGGATTTTTGAAATTCCATTCACAGAAGCGGTAAAATTAAGTTTTATGCAAAATTCAGTTTTTAACCTACCACTTAGTGGTTTCACTATTCATCAAAAATTGAAAGTTTTCAGAAAAATACCAAAATTTCACCCTAGGCTAATTTCGGTATTCCGAATCCAAAAATGAAGTCCATTTTGAAAGATAAAATTTATAAAATTTTAAAAAGTGGTTATTACTATTCATAACGGCTAGTTTTAATAATATTTTAATAGCATATCATTGTTTAGTGAAACTCAGTATTGCGTATGACGCAAGCTATCGAGAAAGGTCGTGGTTGCATGTAAAGTAAGCCAAGCTAGTATGTAGTGAAAGATTCCTTTGATGATATATATAAAAACAAAATATTACTCATAAAAATCTCTGGTGTTACATTCTACCCCCCTTAAAAAGAATTTCGCCCTCGAAATTCGTCACTTTGTAACAAACAGATGAGGATACTTCTCCCTCATCATATCCTCAAGCTCCCACGTAGCTTCTTCTAATTGGTGGTTCCTCCATAAAACTTTCACCAATCCAGTGGTCTTGTTTCGTAGGACTTTTTCACTACGATCCAGAATCTCTATCGGTTGTTCTTCATAAGAAAGATCTTGCTCTAGCGGTACAACTTCTGAGCTGAGTACATGTGAAGGATCAGGTATGTACTTTATCAGGAGAGATACATGGAACACATCGTGAACTTGAGAGAGATTCGGTGGAAGCGCCAATCGGTAAGCTACCTTTCCAACACGATCCAGTATTTTGAAAGGACCGATATATCTAGGGATCAACTTCCCCTTCTTTCCAAATCTCATAACCCTCTTCCAGGGAGATATTCGTAAGAACACTTTATCACCCACTTCAAACTCTAGGTCTTTTCTTCGGTTGTCGGCATAACTTTTCTGTCGACTCTGAGCTGCTCTTATGTGTTGTTGAATAGATCTGACCTTTTCTGCCATTTCATCTACGAGATCAGGTCCTAATAGCTTTCTTTCCCCAACTTCATCCCAGCAAGTTGGAGTCCTGCATTTCTTTCCATAGGGAGATTCATAAGGAGCCATCTGAATACTGAAGTGAAAGCTATTATTATAAGAAAATTCCACCAAAGGTAGGTGTTGATCCCAACCTCCTTTGAAATCCATAGAGTAAGCTCTCAACATATCTTCTAGGGTTTGAATTGTTCTCTCAGACTGACCGTCTATCTGAGGATGATAAGCAGTGATGAAACTCAACTCTGTATCCAGAGTATGCTGAAGACTTCGCCAGAACTTCGAGGTAAATCTCGGATCCCGATCAGATATAATAGAAAGTGGTACTCCATGCAATCTTACCACTTCCTTTACATATATCCTGGCAAGCTGATCCAGAGAGAAATCCTCTCTAATAGCAATGAAGTGTGCAGTCTTTGTAAGACGATCAACTATGACCCAGATAGCATTATTGCCTTTGGATGTTTTAGGAAGTCCTGTGACAAAGTCCATAGTGATGTTTTCCCATTTCCATTCGGGTATGGGTAATGGTTGTAACATCCCCTTAGACTTCTGTCTCTCAGCTTTAACTTGTTGACAAACCAAGCATCGAGAGACATATTCAGCAACATCTCTTTTCATGCCATCCCACCAAAAGTACTCTTTCAGGTCCCTATACATCTTCGTGCTTCCAGGATGAATAGAGAATGAAGAACTATGAGCCTCATCCAGCAGCTCCTTCTTTAATTCGGGGATGGGAGGAACACAAACCTGATTCCTGAACTTTATTATCCCATCACAATCAAGGTTGAATTCAGGAACATTTATCACCTTCTTTTGTAACTCGACATCTTCTTGCTGTGCCTCTTTAATCTTCACATGTATAGATGGTTGAACATTCATTTGAGAAAGATAAGATTTTCCCCCTTCCATTATAATTCCAAGATCCATCCTTTGTAAATCCATAAATATTGGATCTTTTGGGATCCTCATCATGGATAAACTAGCATGGTCTTGTCGACTTAATGCATCTTCCACCTTGTTTGCTTTCCCAGGGTGGTAATGGATTGAGCAGTCATAATCCTTAATCAGCTCCAACCATCTTCTTTGATGCATATTCATCTCCTTTTGTGTGAAAATATACTTTAACCTTTTATGATCAGTATAAATATCACACCTTTCACCATAAAGGTAATGCCTCCAAATCTTTAATGAAAAGATTACCGCAGCCAACTCCAAATCATGTGTTGGGTAATTTTGCTCATGGATTTTCAACTGTCGTGAGGCATAATCTATCACCATATCATTTTGCATAAGAACACACCCCAATCCCTTCTTGGATGCATCACTATAGATCACAAACCGTTCTCCACTACAAGGCAGTGTGAGCACAGGTGCACTGGATAACCTTCTTTTCAACTCATTGAAATTCTCTTCACATTCCTCTGTCCAAACAAACTTGACTCCTTTCCGAGTCAACTTGGTGAGTGGATTAGATAATCGTGAAAAATCCTTTACAAAACGTCGATAATATCCAGCCAAACCAAGAAAACTTCGGATCTCAGTTACTGTTGTTGGTCTCGACCATCTTTCGATAACCTCTGTTTTTGCTGGATCCACAAATATCCCTTCTTTTGAGATTATGTGACCCAAAAATGCAACTTTTTTAAGCCAAAATTCACACATGGTAAATTTGGCATAAAGCTTCTCCTTTCTCAGGGTCTTCAATATAATTCTCAAGTGATCTTCATGCTCTTCCTTGCTCTTTGAATAGACAAGAATATCGTCTATAAAGACTACCACAAATTGATCAAGATAGTCTCTAAAGACTCTATTCATTAGATCCATGAAGATAGCAGGGGCATTAGTAAGACCAAATGGAATCACTATAAATTCATAGTGTCCATACCTTGTACGGAAATCCGTCTTTGGTATATCCTCCCTTTTGACCCTTAATTGATGATACCCTGAACGAAGATCAATCTTGGAAAAGTATTCAGCTCCACGTAGTTGGTTAAATAAGTCATCAATGCGTGGGAGAGGATATTTGTTCTTGATAGTGATCTTGTTAAGTTCTCGATAATCAATGCAGAGTCTCATTGATCCATCTTTCTTCTTAACAAATAGAACAGGTGCTTCCCAAGGTGACGCACTAGGGCGTATGAATCCCTTATCAAGATTCTCTTGGAGTTGCTTCTTCAATTCCTGCAACTCAATTGGGGCCATTCTATAAGGTGTCTTTGAAATAGGCAAAGCACCCGGTACGAGTTCTATTGAAAACTCAACTTCACGATTTGGTGGAAGACTCGGTAATTCCTCCGGAAAGACATCATCAAACTCTCATACGATGGGAATATTCTTAATTGAGAGTTTCTCACCAACCATTTGAGATAAATAACATTCATTTAGTGGAATCAAGACCCATAAGATGGAAGAAATTTCCACTGGAAGGTTATATTCATCCTTGCATCGATAGACGATCGTAGATTGATCTGGAATATGAAATGTGACTTCCCCTCTTTGGCAATTGATATGAGCTCCGTATAAAGAAAGCCAATCCATGCCAAGAATCACATCAAATTCCACTATAGGAAGGATCACAAGATTTGCAGGAAGCACTTTCCCACAAACTTCGATCGGAGAGGAATTATAAACTTTTGATGCGATTGATGTGCCATTAGGTGTTGCCACAGCTAACTCAACATCTAATTGTTGAGGTAATACAGTGATACCCTTAGAAAAGTCTTCAGAAATAAAAGAGTGGGTGGATCCAGAATCAAATAAAACATTTGCTACTTTAGAGTGGATGGTAAGTGTACCTTTCACCACATCGTTATCGTACTCCACATCGCTGATAGAAATTGCATGTGACTTTCCTTTGCCTTTATCCTTAAGAGTTTGTTGACGTCGACCATCATCATCAACCCTTGGATTTGGGCCTTGATTGGCATAATGCCCCATCTCCTTGCACTTGAAACATTGAAGTGTAGTAGGTTCATTCTGTATATCCCTTCCTTTGTTTGCATCATTAGACATCTTCTTCCCATCATCGCGGCATTCAAATGCCCGATGACCTTCATTTCCACATTTGAATCATTTACTTGTCCCTTTAAGACAACTCCCTCCATGTTTCTTTCCACACTTTGAGCATAAGGGAAAGCTCATCTTCTTTTCAGTGTGCTCTTTAGATTTTCCTTTAAATTCCATTTTCCTCTTCTTATCAAACCCATATGACTGATTGGTTACTCCAATGTCCATCTCGACTTTGAGATCACATCAAAAAATTTCCTCATAGCTATTGAAGTCCCTTATGGCTAACGCCCTTCGAAGACTTGGTTTGAAGCCACTAAAGAATCGATCGATCTTACTCTCAGGTTGGATAATAATACCAGAAGCGTACCTTGCAAGTCTTGTAAAATTTGCTTCATAGGTACCAACAGATTCATCATCCCTTTGCTTCAGTTCAAGAAACTCTTTCTCCATCTTTGTTCGTAGAAGACGAGGGAAGTACTTATTAAAAAATAAGTTCTTGAACTCGTCCCTTTCCATAGACTCAATTTCATCCCTTTGCCTCGTATTCTTAATAAGATTCCACCATTGATCAGCATCTCCTTCCAAACGATACACTGCTAGGATGACTTTATCATGTTCAGAACATTGAAGAAATGAAAATATCTTTTCAGTAGTACTAATCCATTGTTCAGCAACTAATGGATCACTAGACCCACTGAAAGAAGGTGGACACTGCCTCATGAAGGATTCAACAGAATGTTGATCCTTCCTTTGCTCATTTGGAAGTCCTGCATGATTCATAGCTTGAGAAAGTTGTGTGAGCATGGCTACAAGATTTTGCATCCCAGCTCCCATATCGTTTGGTTGCTCAGGGGGACAATCATTGCATTGCCCATCGCATTCCGCATTAACACGGTTCCTTCGGGTTCCAGCCATTGACTAAAACCAAAAATAATAGTGTGAGAAAAACTAATTATAATAGGAAAACCACATAATTCAAGAAAAAAAATTTCACGCTTAAGGTCTTATCCTAGGTTATTCGTGGCCATTTCTAAAACACTAAGATTGTGTTCTATGCTTAGACTTATCCTTAGGGTTCTTACTAAGGCTTTCACATCCTAGTTTCCAAAGGTTGACTATACCTTTCCTCTGATACCAACTATAACGACCCATACATTACATACATTGTTAATACTTCAAAACTGAAGTACACTTATTACAACATATGACAAAACCACAAAGGACCGTATAGGTATAGTGTCTTTAGAAACTGGGAAACATAAACAAATGGTTCATAAATCTTCTACAGTGTATCCCATTTATTTCATCATATCTAGGGTCACTTTTAGCATATTCTACTTAATATCCATCTTCCTGACCTAGGGAAAAGAAAACATAAAAGGGTGAGCTCAAATGCTCAGCAAGGGCAAATAAAGGAAATAAAAATCATATCATATCTTTTTGAAAATCATAACCTGCAAAAGAGATCATAATATCTTAACATGGAACAAATCATAGAAGTGAAAATGAGATCCCCATAATCATAACATGAAACTTGAAACTTTGTGGCATGCACACATAATCATGGAAAATCATTTCTTGTTAGTCATAACTCATTGCCAAGACTATCTTAGTGGACAAAGTCCCTTTCTGAACAGAGTTCACTCCTCGTTTCAGTCCTGTATCACTGAACCGAAATAACCTTCTGTTCCAGCCATGTCTATCTCATGAGATATAAATATTTACCCAATGCATTGGAGGGAGATATAGGTCCCACCCATCTTATAATGAATCCTTTCTTATGTGTGCCACATAATCATAAACCATACATCATAGCGTAACCCATGTAATAAAAATGGGATTCTTAATCAACATGACATCATAAAACAATTCATATAAGATAAAGGAATTCATAAAAATATTTCCATCACAACATAATCAAATCCATGTAATAATAGGGATAAAAACAGAACCCTTTTATTATCTTAGATGGAAAATAATTTCGATAAAATACTTGAACTTCATTCTTGAGGAAAATATCCTATCTACTTCAAAAACACTTTTCCTTTCTTAACATGTCATAAAATTTTAAACTAAAAGAAGTTGATTAAAAATAAACTTGAATACTTGTAAAGGAAGCTTCTTGGAAATAAAGTTTTAGAAATCCATTCATGTCGTATAAGTTAAAAAAAACATTCTTCGTACTTTTGTCAGAAAAGTCAAAAAGTACCTCGTACGAAAAACGACAAAAGATTCCTTTCATATCTTTTACTAAAAACTCACCGAAGGGTATAATTGGATTTAAACTAGTGTAAGTGGATGGAAACAATATTACATATTGAGGGAACATGGATGTGGATGATAAAATACACCCCAATAAATACTTACGAATAAACAATCTCGGATAAAAATGAGATTGTGATATTTCCCTTACCTTAGGTCTGATTTGCTTTGTACGTGTCCGAAGCTCCTGTATAATGGTTTAAATAATGTTATTGACTTATTCCGGAATCATAAATATTGATATGATATCATATATGGTCATATTCTTAGCTTCTTGTTAGTAATATTTCATTGTTACTTGTTACTCGGGTCTTTATTGCCTTTTGTTCTTATGTGTGTTTTGCCGAATAAATTCTTATTATTCTTTTAAGGTTATAGATACCTTATATCCAGAATGGTATTAGTGTAACATATATCATATTTATTCATTCAATTCATTTATATAATTACTCTGTAATGATGATCATGTAGAACGAGTCGCATCACATTGTGGAGACGGTATTCCGTACGTACGCACGAGTGATGATATCGTTCCTATGATCATGGAATTGTATTGGAGTATATGTATATTATTTCAGTATCAATATTAATTTATAATAATCATAAATAGTTACTCATTACACAATTATACCCATCCTTGTAAGGTGATGGTGGAAAATAGATTACACCACGGCGTGGAGACGGTATTCCTTACGTACGCACGCGCGGTGATTTCATTTTTCCGTAGGATGGATAGAAGGTGAATTAGGGTTGTTTCATAGTTATAATAACATATCAGTATGTAATTAATACTGATTTTATTACTTTATCATGAAAAAACTAAAGAAGAAGAAGTTGAAGAAGAAAGAAATTGAAAAGATCGGTAATGGATATTACCTCTTCTTTGGAACGCTTCTTTGAATCCTCCACTTAGGGAACTAAGATTGGTCTTTGAAGAAGACCAGGACCTCGAGAATTATTCTCGGAAAGTGGAGAGGAGAAAATGGCAGGGGTTGTCCGAGCTTGAGTGCTCAAATTGGTGTGAGGAGGAGGGGGAGGAGGTTCCCTTTTATAAGGGAGGAGAGGGGCACCTTAGGAATATCTCAAAATATTATTTTATATTAAAGTCAAAATCGGTTTATAATGGTTCCAAAGGGTCTTATTTCGAAGCTAAAGTGGGGATGGGTCGAAATACAATCAACCAATAGGATTTAGACATGTTTAGGTTGCTATTTTAACCTTATCAATTAGATTTAACTCTAAGTTAAATAATTTAACTTTTACCGTGTCTTTTTGTTTTCTTACACTATATGGTTAATACACTTACTATAACATGCCAAACGAACCCCAAATTGTTTATTATTAATATATATATCCTTATCTAAGTCATTTGGCCGAACCTTATATTTTTAGAAATAAAATAACAATTAATAATATAATATTTGATTTAAAAACTATTTTGTGTCAATTTTGACACTATTTGATATATGATTTTTGTGAAAGTCATAACAGAATTATATGTTCGAACCAAGTTGATTAAATCAACACTAATATATCATAGTAACCTATAAAATTAGTGTAATTCATAAAAAGTCTAAAATTACATTTATTTTGGTGTTGATAACATCAATTATGTCAATATTTCATTAATAAGATAATTACTGCATCATCATTGTGTCATAAATAAATTAAATTATTTAATGTCTAAAAATTATAAATAAACTACCATCATGTAGGAAATCTTTGTATATTTCTAATGAATATTTATAGTCGAATTTATCTTATGTATAACCCCATATTAAAAATGATTTACTTATTAAACATTGATTTTAACTATTTTAACCCTTCTTTAAATAAATTAATAATAAATGTCCTAATCTAATCCAAGTGGACCTAAATGGTCATATTTTATTCCTAAGTTTGTTTTTGGTCGAATTAAACTTGTCCAATAGAATTAGGACATGTGTTAGGGTAATAATAATATCATTTTTACCCTTAATTACCCTATTTACTTTTAACCGTGGTAAAAAAAAGTAAAAGGTTACTATTCACCAAAAATTATTTTCATCTCATTGAACCACATTTTAGTCCTTGATATTAACCGTGTCTCTCGGATTTTCGAAATTCCATTCACAGAAGCGGTAAAATTTAGTTTTATGCAAAATTCAGTTTTTAACCTACCACTTAGTGGTTTTACTATTCATCAAAAATTGAAAGTTTTCAGAAAAATACCAAAATTTCACCCTAGGCTAATTTCGGTATTCCGAATCCAAAAATGAAGTCCATTTTGAAAGATAAAATTTATAAAATTTCAAAAAAGTGGTTATTACTATTCATAACGGCTAGTTTTAATAATATTTTAATAGCATATCGTTGTTTAGTGAAACTCAGTATTGCGTACGACGCAAGCTATCGAGGAAGGCCGCGGTTGCGTGTAAAGTAAGCCAAGCTAGTATGTAGTGAAAGATTCCTTTGATGATATATATAAAAACAAAATATTACTCATAAAAATCTCGGGTGTTACATATATGATCCAAAAGTAAGTGGAATATGTTAGGAAGTTAAGCTAAAATATTGTCAAAATGCATAATCTGGCATCATCATGTGAATCACATAAATTATCAAAGGCATTCACAAATCGCATAAATGAACTTGAGAACTTCTTGGCCTCTAAATATCTCATTGGTTGCACACGTCCTCCGGGCATAATGAAAACACATGAAACCTTTGAATACTCAGGATCACATGACCTGAATATGGTCATGAATGTCACATTATAGCTAAAATATCATGAAATATAGCTATAAGATTATTTAGGACCCACAAGATGATCAAGAATCCTCATGGGAAAAGTTAAAATAATTTCCAAAGTATAGTTTGTAGTTAATTTGAGCAGGGGCCTAAGTGAAAGTAGTCTTGTAAATGATTAATTTTGAAATGGGCTCATAGAGAGTGATCAAAAACATATATTGAAATTTTTTATTGAGGGAGGGACTTGTAGTAAGGACAGACAATTAAAGCAGGGTGAGTGAGTTCTAAAAGGTCGAGTAACCGATGAATAAATACACTATTTACTATTATATATATATCACTGTAGACTCCAGTGGGAATTTACCATCCTCAGAACTGAGGCCTTGTCCTGACTAACATCACTCCTGAGGAGGATAATTTTTTGATCCCCACCAAATGAGCATAAAAAATCACAATGGAGGAAATAACAAAATATTTTTATTATCTTCCCCACAAAAAAAGGTATAAAGAGGTGACCAATGTCCCATGGATCACATGATCATCTAATAGACACATAATCTCATGACCATCATAAAATCATGTGAATGATCATGTGAAAACAATAATCTGTGGAAGATCCCACAATATCTCTTTGAAAAGTTCATCATCCACTATAAAGGATACTGGATAATCAGTGGTTTCATAGTGGAATCCATATTAGTCCCCCATATATATGAATTTTTAAATGGAGGGTGGCTGAAAACCCATAAAAAATTATTTCAAAAATAGTAGGAAATATCCAAATGGAATGATCAACATATATATCATGAGTCTCATGTGATTAATCACTGATGCAGATAATGATTGTTCCTGGAAAAATTCAAAAAAACTCACTACATCCCCAATCCTTTATAAAATAATCGATGTAAATAAAGTGGAGGAGGCCTGAGACTCTCATGATTGTAATATTCATGGAATCCTCCCTTGTAAATCTACATGAAATCAAAATCACACTGAGATATTCCCAACTCATCTCACGAAATTTGTTTGTCTCTTCATACACACCACATGAAGGGCCATAGGTATGACCATGTAACCATGAACTCTCCATTTGGATCACTAAGGAAAAGAATAAGGAATTGTCTATGAAATACTCATTCATTTCTATATGACCTTTTATGGACAAGGGATGCATCACCAATAGGTAATGTGATTTTTCTCGATAAAATAAAAAAAACCTTTCAAAATCCCCAAACATTATAAAATAATCAATGGAAATAAAAATGGGGGGAGGGGGGAGGCCTCTTACCATTATATAACTCACAGGACATGCCTAGGATATTCACAACATGGTCCAAAAATACACCTCATCATGCCAAACTGGTCTCATGAAGGCCCCCTGACAAGCCATCCTTGTCTCCTCAAAATTCCCCATAAAATTCTCATCGGATCAACAAAGAACATTCTAAAGGAATCCTACTCCCACAAAGGCACCTGGACCGGTCAAAGTGACTATATGAATGTACCGTGGAATTTCCACACGATTAAATGGGACCTCATTAATTTAAAATATTCTAATACTTGAGGTAATGATCGGATGGTCTTGTAGTCATGAAAAGACAAGCGATTTTCTTAGAGAGATTCATGGAAATAGCTTTCCAAGACACATGGTGACTACGCCCTCCGGTAGTCTCTATCCAAGATTCAGGTGATACATACTGCACAAATTTGTGAAAAACTTGGGTGGAGAGGCCAATAAATCCCCCACCCCATCCTGAAAAAAGTGGTAGTCCTTTGGGAATCCAAATTCCCTAGTGAACTTAAGAACTAGAGTGGATTTCTCAAAGCAACTGATCTAAAGACAAGAAAAAATTCCCAAAAAGGTATGATTCAAAGAAACATTTGTGCAATCATGGAGCATGCAAAAATCACATCATGTAATAAATCATATAACATGTGAAGGAATTCTGGGAGGACATGAAAATAACATCTCAAATATCTACTAGACCATATGATACATAAAATAAGATAACATTAGATAAAACTATTAAATTCATGGAAAAAGGTAATAACTAAGACAATGTTATGAGAGACTTAGGAAAAGAATGTCTTCACTAATCCTTAAACAAATCATATGAACCACCTGGGACAAATGAAATACCCAGTCCATGTTAGAAAAATCTAGTGGAACTCCTTGGGTATGCTATTTTGATCATGATAACTCGTCTAGGACATGTTGAAGAAATATGCATGGAACCCCTTGGAACTCCACCATAGTCTCACGAAACCCTTTGGGACTGCTAAAAAAAATGTGATGTACTTTAGAAATATTTTCTCACTCATATAAAATAACCCACTCATGTTATCTACATCTGGAAATAACTCTTGGGCATGTGTACGGGAACATAAAAAACCCTTCTAGCATGCCAGGAAGGTCACGCTAAAACCTCCATAAATTTCATAATAGATCATGCATCGTACTTCGAGACATGTCGCATTGACTTTAATGATGCCCTCAATGAGTGTCATATAGCTCTAAATGGCACAGAGGAAATTCATTTTGATCAAGTGACATCCTCTAGACATGTCTACCATGGTCCTGCAATGAATTATTGGATCAAATGACCAGGTCCTGTGATGTGCTCTAGGCATGTTTGCCTTGGTCTTGCAACAACCCTCAAACAATCCATCCAAGATATGTGATGTGTCATGGAAATTTCTACTGGATCAATCAATTTCCATAAGAGATGTCAGAAATACATCCAATGATATGCCAGTCCAAAATTCATGGAATGTCAAGAAGACAATAAATCCATTCTCGAAAGAGGAGTAGGCCATGTCAAATGGGTATCCTGGGACTTTTGAATCTTACTCATCCTTAGTGTGGAAAACCAGATTATAAGGGAATTATCATTATGTAAGACCCTATCAAGTGAACTATGAGAACTATTATTCCTACCATAATTAGGATATGTAGGATTCCATCCTATGGTCATAGATCTATATTAAATTTCTATAGATTTATCCCAACATGTATGTCCCACATCCATAAGAAATGAGACTAGTCATTTTATATCACCTGATTCTCACACCGTGCATAGATCACCTAGGATTTGGTAGTTTCAGTGATCATATAATTTATGTTATAATCATAAATAAAGTAAAGGGGCATCTCATTGTACATTCCCTAATAAGAAAAATAATATGGTTTGTCCCACATATAAGAGAAACATTAGTGTTTACTTCCCAAACAATTAAACTATGATGAATCTAATTCCCTTCATAACCAGGATACATAGGATGCATTTATGAGGACCGGGCTCTATATTAATCATTTGATGGGCATACACATCAATGTAAGTCCCACCATGTCTCTTACAATTCAACCATAAGGAACCAATCATTCCCATGGTTTGACAATTCATCATCATTCGTCAATGGACTAGGAATCCAATTGAACTATAGGGACTCTAATTCCTTCCATATCTAGTATACGTTGGAGACATTTCTAAGGACCGAGCTCTATATTAATCATCTTAGGAATCTAAATCACTGTATGACCCTCCATGACTCTGAAATCTCAACCATCAGGACTCAATCATTCCCATATGATGATTTTCCTTCATCATCCATTAATATACTGAGAAATAAGTTGAACTACAAAGACAATAATTCTTATTATAAACATGATACACAGGATGCCCTATTAATTTCTAATCTCCATAATAAAAATCCCAAGGATTATCTCAACACATATTTCCCCACTCCACATTTAATGAGTCTAATTTCTTTCTATCCCTTGTTTCTCACACAAATCATTGCTCACATGGTCTTAGGGATCTGAAATGAACACATCATTAACAACATGAATCTCCACCATCATAGGAAATATCAATTTTTAATCACCGATGAGTGGAATGATTTGAATATCCCTTATATAAGGGAATATACAATAGGTCCAGGCCCAACGGAATGATCAAAATATAATAATTCAGATTCCTTCCATAAGAAGGAAACATAATAAATCTTCTTAAGACTCAAAATAAAAAATATGGTGCCTATGTTCCCACACATATGGAATCTCCGTATGATGCCAAAATTCATGGGTTTAATAATCAATAAGGGTTTTTATTCTTATAATAAACATGATACATTAGACACCTCATAATGGCATAATCCCATCCTCATTTGATTAACCACCTCCCTACATCGTAGAAAATTCTAAAGTGCACAGTTATACTGCTTCTTCATATAATCATCAATTCATTACTAAAAGACGGATGAAGAACCTCATGTACATGTTGATGTATTCAATGATGAGAACCCGTTATTCTTTTTTATATTAAATACATTTAACCTATAATCATTTTCTAGGGTGACAAGCCCTGTATCAGGATTAAGAAGAGATTCTCAAAGATATAATAAAAATATAAGAGAGTCCAAGAGTAGGAATCAATTCCCCCAAATGGGTGTGATGAGATCAACCTCACATCCTCTTGACCATTGCAAGTCTCTGAGTGTCGTTGGGTATGAAAACCCAATTGACCACCTAACATTATAAAAAATCATGTACCTAGTTATTGATGTGGGAACCACTTAGAGTTTTTTGAAGAACAACAATGACCCAATTTTAATCCTTTTCAAATCCCCCCCCCCCCAAAATCAAATATTGATCCATACCGAACCCACATCAAAGAGGGTGTCGTGATCATATCTTCTCCATCGAAACATTTTCATTTTCAAATAATCCACTGATATATTAAAACCTCATGATGTCAATTATATTAAATTATTTGATTGTTTCTAAGACCTACATATTATTCATTCCATTTTCATCCCATGAAATTTGTTGTTGTTTTATACCACTTTTTTAAGCATTTCATCTCACCCTTATCACATTTTACTATTCCCCTCATTATAAAGAAGACTGTTAATAATGATATACCATGATGGGATACATGCGTGGAGAAATATTTATGAGATATAAAGGATTTATTATAATATTGTAAATGTTTGGATTTGTGGTAAAATCAAATTTTATATAAATTTATAGTTTTTTTTACATAAATTATTTTCCTAATACTTGAGAAATTTAAACTGCAAAAGTATTGGGTATGAAATTACTCAATAATTGATATTGATTTTAAATTTATTGAAGGTTAAATTTGGGTCACATATATATTTTTATTAACCTATATATTAAAATATATTTTTATCATTGGATGCTAGAGTATGGGATTGAGGTGTTACAGTTGTAATTACGACATCTCAAGGTGCATGATGAACCATTTAGATTATATGCATGATAAATCACTATGGGATATCGGTTGAGGTAACATCAACATAAGGGAGGATAATTTGTATTGAAAAAACTATATTTCTCAGGGTTTTTAACCCTAGGTATTTATTTTAAATATGATATCCCGCACCCATAATTAATGGATTACAACCTAAAAGAAGAATAGTATATTAATTTTGAAAACACCAATTTGGTTAGCGAACTAGATATAGTTATTTTTGGGTTTTGATCACATGTAGATTCAATAGTTCAAACATCAGGGTACTATTTTACACAAGGAAGAAAATGGATGGTTTGTAAATGAAATTATGGTGTAAATATAATCCTACCAAAATGAATTTTCTCATCTGGTGGGTAAGGAACCAGATGATCCCAATGGATAAGAATATGAAGAGAAAAGGGGTGAACACGACATCTTGTTGCCATTATTGTGAAAGACCACATTCAGAGTCTACATGGAATCTACATTTTCTAGGTGAATGGATGAGAAGGTTTTGGGATTACATGGGAATAGTTTTGGGAATTAATAGTTTGGTGGATTCCACACAAGATTTTCTTGTCGACTAGTTTCAAGGAGTAGGGAACTAAGAGTTGGAGGTGAGTATTTGTGGTTTTATATTTGTGGATAGGTTCTAGAACCTATGGGAAGTAATAAATAAAGAAAAATAGGGGAAAAGACAATTCCAAATATTATTTTAGGTGTGTCAAAGGGCACTTTTTATAGAGATGGGGTCAAATATAAGGGAAGGTATGAAATATTCTATGCTCAGTATATTCTTAATATGATATTATGTGAATATAGAATCTAGTCACGACAACCAGTAAAGATGGATTAGATGTAACCATATAGTTAGGGTACTAAATATGAATTTGGATGGTTCATGCATGGATGGGGAGATAGGGGTGGACAGGTAAGAAATAATAGAGGATCATTGGTCATGGGTTTCAGTGCATTCTATTGACTGAGTAACTCCATTGGTGTAGAGGTTAGAATGATGAATCCATTCTGTTTATTATAAGATTTGTATAATATACTGATTGTTGATGTTGAATTATATTAAAATGTTTTGGTTTGGGTACTCTATGGGAATGCATATCCTATATGGGAATTGGCTTACTATGTTAGGAGTTATAAATTTGGAACCAATTGGGGTAGCCTTGTTGGTCACCTATAGAGATTGTGGAATTTTTCAGTGGATGTTTTGGACATATAAGGGAGACATAGAGGGAGATTAATTGTTTAAACGAGCTTGTGATCCCTTCTAAATGGCTTCAATTTCTTTATCCAAAATTATTCCCTCAATCTTGAGAAATTCAGGCCACCTTGAATCGGTTGCAAATATTTATTTCATGTGATTTATTTTGTATGAAATTACTTTTTATAATTAGAAATCAATTTTCAGTAAGTCGTTCTTTATCACAGTATAGGTAGATCATTGGGTTGGTATTTAATTTTTCATCAAGGAAAATCATTTCATTCATGGAAAATAATAAAATGTATTGGGTGTATATATTACTAATGTTTGTATTTATTAGTATATGAATTATATTTCTAGATGAAAAATGATAATATTGAATTCTGGGAGTATAGGTTTCAAATACTTTTTTATTTTTGATATCGTAATAATGATCATGATTTCATTATTATTAGGAATTGAGACAAGAGTACAATAGTGAAAAGCTTATGAATAAATAAAAAAATAAAGGAAAATATCCTAAAACTGTAGTAAAATAAAGGGAGTGTGGATTCCAGGTAATTATATCCCTATATGCATACAAATAGGTAGATAAAGGAACTAAATTAGATATAGCAATGGGAAATATCCTTAAAAATGGTTGATTGGGTGTGTCTTAAACATTTCTCAGTGTATAAAAAAGTTCCTAATTTCATACATGGTGTGACATTCTAGTGAGATAATCTTTATATGATTCAGAGACAAATTTTGAATAATTATAATGGATTTGATATACTTTTTATTTCTTAATTCATGGAAATTTTAAAAAAACACTACCTATTTCATCAATTATCGAAATTAAAATTACAAGGGTGCAATTTATTGATACGGGTATGATATAACACACTTTATTTCTAGTATGTTTTTTCCATTAAAAAAATACTACATTGAATTATTTGTTTTATAAAAAATACCTATCTAAACTTAATATAAATATAGTATATAATGAATTTTTTTAATATATCATTAGATCAAAATATGAAATTTAATTAAAAACATAAATAATAGTAAAAACATAAGTAATAAAGGATAACTAATATTATTATTTTTAATTAATTTCATTTTTTAATTTAACGTTTTCAAATAGAAATTAATTGAAAAATTTAATTCCTATAAGAAAAATAATTAATGGATGTGATTAATTTTATTTTGTGTTAAATTGAATATTTTTGAAAGAATTTTCTTTTTTATATAAATCATGTATTGTTATCTTAAAAAATTGAAATTAAATCCATAAAAATAATAATCGAATAAATTTTTTTAATGTTAAAAAACATATATTGATACTACTTTTTTATATAATTATTATAAAAAAGATTTTAGAACAACAAAATTATTTGAGGATTAAAATAAAAAATCAAAAGTTATTAATATGAGTTATTAACATAATGCTGACATCATGGAACATAAATTTTATTTTACGATAATAAAAATCCTTTTTAGTTCCTTGAATTTAACTGAGTGAATAGAAGGTTTTATTTAGTTTTGGATTGATATAAATATAAAATAATCCACTTTTATTTTAAAATAAATGAAATAATTTCATGGGAAATACTTCTATTCAAAATAACTTGTGCTAAATGATAAAATAATAAATATTTTAACTACAACATACTCCTCACATCAAGTATAAATACTCCCTCTACATTTTATTAGAAAAACAGTTATCCTCCACTTATCATATCTCATCCACTACCCCTTTCCCATATCTAAAGTCTCTTATCACCCTCATGTATTTTTTGGAGTTACTCAACCCTAGTACTTCATGGATATAATAAAGGTTTAAATATTCCATGAATAGGTAAACCCGATTATCTTTCATTGTTTTATTTCTATTCGTCTTTCAACTCGGCTAATCAATTTACATTTTTCAACCATTCTGAATTATTTTATATAATGACCTAGAATTTTATATATGAAATTTTTTCATCATAATTAATAATATGATATACAATAAAACATATGAACTATATAAAATGTAATGGCCCAAAATTTCTTTCATAGTAAAATAACTCATTTTTTCCATTGTCTAGTTTGCTATACAATCACATAGAATTATTATTAAATTTCATTGGAACAAAACTCATTAGCATATAATATTTTATAAAATATAAATGAATATTATTGGTAGATAAATGAAAAATAATAATACACACCTTAATTTAAACTCCATGGGCTCAAATTTCCCCATGAAAATCACACAATACAAAAAATAATGAGTTACGAAATATTATTTTAAAATATTTTATGTGCATTACAAATATAATTTTAAATTCATTTCAAGTGATGTAATGAATTATTAAGTGTGAAAATACTTGAGTATATATAGTATGAATAGGGAAATATGATCGTTGGGATTTGACTGTTAAATAATCATCACAATATGACCATTATATGATTGTAGGAATAGTAATAATGCCTAATAGTGTATTAAAATTCCAAATTGAATGTAAAATAAAATTTACTATATAATATAATTAAATTTTAATCAATATGTATGATATTATAAAAAACAAAAATTCATTAAAAGAAAGAAATAATATATTTCCCATTAATAAAATATTTTTTAAAAAAATATATTCATTATTTTTGAATAATTATTTCTTATTCATAGAAATT
Source organism: Viscum album (assembly GCA_963277665.1). Taxonomy (NCBI): domain Eukaryota; kingdom Viridiplantae; phylum Streptophyta; class Magnoliopsida; order Santalales; family Viscaceae; genus Viscum; species Viscum album. Next base: position 297,413,054 of record OY728139.1, read on the forward strand.
ATCTTTAATAAATTAAAAATTATTTTTGAAATCATCCCATTGAAATTAGATAATTGTAATATTTTTGAATTTGATAAAAAATATTATTTTTTAGTAAATTGTAAAAAAGTACTAATTTTATTTCAGTAACTTTTATGAATTCATAAATATATAATTATGATATAATAATTAATATATAATATTCTCAAACGTAAAATGATTTATTTTATTAAATAAATTAATTTTATTAAAATTAAAATTATTTTAAATCTAATAAATAACTTTTAGAAGCATACAAAAGAAATTATGATTTTTAAAAAATGATATTTAGGGAATAATTAATTTTCCATGAAAAATGTAAAATTAAATATTGGATTTCAGTTATCTCATAGATTTCATTCAAAATAATACCTAAATTAAAAAAATAAATGATCTAAAACAAGAGTCATTCTATTTTTTTCTCATTTTCCCCAAACTAGATTTCCATGACATTTATTCAAAACATTAAAAGCAATTCTACTGATTTTTCTTTAAATACCCACCACTCCACCCCATCTAAATTTTTCCTAGTATTTGTAGAAGTTCTCAACATCTATTTTTCTCTTGTCAATTATTTTTGGTGAAGACCCCACTCCCCTATCTCAAGGTTTCCCCCCTCTATGCTTAGGAAGAAATAATTATGGAAAGAGATTCTCTTCCTCTGTATTTTCATTTATGTACTTCTGTAGTAATTTTTTTCATTTTTCAATTTCTATGTCCCATTACTATGTAAATTATGTTTTATCAATGATATACTTACATTATCTCCTATTGATATGTTCTATTAAATTTCATATATATACTTTATTTTTTTGAAATTTTTACTTTATTTTTCATCCAATAAATTTTTTATTATGAATACACAATCCTATTTCAATTCATTGGTATTCACCTAGATATTAAAATAATCAATTGATTATGGAATTTTATTGAGGAAGCATGCATTGATTAATCATGGGATTGAATTGATGGAATACATTATTCTGTTATATTTTATATATAGAACACTTGAATGTAGAAATATGAATGGTGTTCCCTGATAGTCCTCCAATTCATTGGATAATGTTCTTATCTCATATGATACAATGTATTGTGAATGGGTGTTTAGCCTTAGAATATTATGTTATGATTCTTTAGTGGTTAACATTGACATATTCTTATAATGTAATTTTTATGTTACTATCACATCCATAATATTCCAATATCATATGATATCATACCCTTATATCATGCATAAATTTATATGTATTTGATTTACACCATTTTATGTTATCATTATATTTCTCTGGAATCACATGTATTAATTTTCATCATTATATTCATGATTATTTATTTAGATTTATAGATCTACCCATTTATTATTTTTATTTTATATGTAGTATTAATATTTAGAAGGAAACTAAGTGCACATTATAGATATTTGAAACAATGTGTTCATTTTTTATGTTTATGGTTTATGTATCTAATCTTCCAAAGACAATACACCTTTTTATCTCTCTGTTGTGCTTTTGGTTTATCATGTAATAAAATTAGTAATGATAATTATGTTTCTATAATTGGTATTAGAGTAAGATCTATTTATTTTTAAGGATTATAATTGACAAAATATTAGTAAAAACCTTAGGGATATATTTAAATATTGCAAAACCACATAAAGTTTGATAAATTATTATTTGAGTTGACTTCTTGAAATTACATGAATGTATGGATACTTAAAAGTTGATAGAGTTTTGGCACCAATTCACATAAGGATAATCACAAAGAAAATTTAATTTTTCGATTATCAACTCAATATTTAGTATTTTACAATGAGTGGGCCTAGGACTGCTCAACTAGATAGGATCTCTAGATGGATATGCTTCGAATAATTCTTATGCTCTTTAAAAACTATTATTAAATAATTGAATCTTAGGTTGGATAACTTAACCTTATATATTCCATAGAAAACCAATACTGGAACTTAGTGTTTCATAAAATTTGGTATGTATGTAATTCCTTATATGATTGTTAGTTTTTATTTTTATATGTTTATTTAATCCAGTATCATCATCCCAGAATATCCATTATATATGAAAATGGCAGGAATGAGATTTAATTGAGTAAAAATATATATTTGATGGGAAATGTAATTATATTTCTAATGAAATTCCCAATATGCTGGGATAGAGTGTTGATAACATCATGTTAGAACTCAAAAAACATGTAATGACATTATATTTCACTTTACATTATCCATAAATAAATAATTTGTTTCATAGCTTGCTTCCCACACAATGCCAAACTAAAATTTGACAGTGATATGTTTAAACCATTAAATCATATATATTGAATTATATGGAATAAATTGGAGTAACAATATTTTTAAATAATTAAAAAAATAAAATGATGTCTACTTTTAATATGAATGAAATTTACTTGATATATCCAGATTGACTAATGTGCTCATTTTGAACTTAAAAATGTATTTTTATAGATATTATATTTTTAGTCAGTATGAAATTCTATTATAATAATCATACAATTAATTATGATAAAAAATATTTGAAATGAATAATTTTATATTACTAATTTAATAATTAAATGATTATAAATATAAATGAGAATGGTTAATATTATAAAAATTATATTTTATTATACAAATAATTTTTAATTAAATCTCTAAATTTTATTTAAAATTCAAATTTATATATTCGAGAATTTTATTTATTAAAATTTACTATTATTTTTGGATTCAAAATATAAATTATTTCTTATTATTAAATTTTTTCATTTTTCATAAAAGATTAATATTTTAGTGAATAGTGAAAAATACTGTTTTTACAAATAACAAATATTTTTTGACATTATAAGTATATAAGTATGAATTTAAAATTCATGAAATATTTATCTAAAATTTGGATGTTTATTTTATAATTATTAAATTATTAAATTCTAATTTACAAAACCATATTTGAAATTTTTGAACTGAAGTTATATATTTTTTAAAAAAATATTTTTAATACATTATTAATTTAGTATTTTAAAATTGTTTTCTATCAATTTTAAAAAATTAATTTAATATTTTTTTTAGAAAAAATATTAGGTTTAAATTATTTAATTAGTATGAATTAATTTTCAACCATAAAGGATAAATTAATTCGCTAAAAACTATTGTTCTTGGTAAAAAACAAATAGGGGAAAATCGGTTTAACCAACAGGGAAATTACACAAACATGTTTAACATATCCTTGGTAATAAGTGGATTAGGAACTTATATACATTATTCATTAACATATTAATTACTTATCAAATTTTGGGTCTAATATCATTGAGAGTAAATTCCCATTATAGAAAATTTGTTTTCTTCTTAAAATTTTTATCCCTTTGCAATTATAAAATGGACACTCATATCCCACTTCCCTCACGCCAAAACAAACATATTTCAACCGAAACACTACTAAATGAAATCATTAAAATATGATACACCTTAAATAAGTCATTTGTTTCTCTGAAGACCATCCCTCAAAGGCTTACCCCCCTTTGCAAAGGACTAAATCCAATAAGTGAAGTTTAAATTTCCAACTACTCATTTCCCATTTTTATTTATTTATGTGAAATTATTATTACAAAAAAGAATTAAACCATATCAAAATGATAAAATCATTATAATTTTATGTTAAAATAATTATTTTTCAATCATTAACCCCCTTTACATTTGTATTATGCAAAATGAAGTTGTTATTAATGTGTTATGCAGTCTACCACCTCTATGATGTAGCAAGCTTTATATTCCTTCATATCTTTAAATGGATGGTCATTATATATAATTTAATATATATATATATATATATGATATTTTTGAAATATTTTATATTCTTAAATGATAAACCATATGACTCCTTTTACCCGTTCTATGTATAATGAAATCACCATTCCTGTGTATGTGTGGAATAACACCTCTATGGAATGATTGATTTCCTTTTTTATTTTCAACACAACCTTACCAGGACATTCATGATAATGAGTTTAATTTTTAATATAGTTATTATGAAATTATTCATATTTTATGAATATAATTTTGATAACTTAAAAACAATATGATCAACAAAAAAACCCAAGCAAATTTAATAATCCAAAACAGCAATCTATGGGACAAACGATATTTAGAACTATGAAATAACTACACATTGGTTGTCTTATTCTTAAAATTATTTTGAATTATAATACTACATTATAATAAATATAAAATTAAATAATTATTCATATTTTATAATAATATTACAAATAAATCACTTCATAATCTTCTAATAATTATAGTTTATTCTTTTTTATGATGGTTTAACCACCTACTTGAACAATCATATAAATTTATTTCATGGATGGATATGCGGTATTTAATTTTTGGAAATATATGGTATAAATTTTAAAAAAAAAAAAGTTGATTTTTATTCTTTAAGGATAACATCACTATTAAAATTATAAATCATGAAAACAACTTCTATTTGTTAAGATTCCTTAAAACATGAACACTGTCGATTTCATCTTCATTGTTTTTTACTAAAACTACCATGGAATGAAATTTTTCATTATAACTATCATGAAACCTCCATTATAATTCCATTAATAATATTTTAATGATGACATATTTATCAATAATTAATACTAACACTAATTTTTACAAAACTAGTTCAAAACGATCAGGATTACTTAAACATGATATTAGAAATAGGGTATACCTAACTAGAATTCATAAATAAAATGATAAAAATGGTGAATATAAATGTAAAATTATATGATTAAGGTTATTTTATAAGAAAAAAAATATTGATATTATTATTATAAAATAAGTTATAGTGATTTTTGGAAGTTGTTAAAAAATGTGTGTTTCTTGACTCGATTTTCAATTCTACGGGACATACGTCGTATTATACGTTGTTTTCAATCAAATGGTTTTTATAATGGCCAATTAATATTCTTATCATCATAAAGAATTTAATTGTTTTATTTTTTTATTTAATTTAAATCATATACTTTAATTGGTTTTGAATCAAAAGTTTCTATTGTTGTAATCTTTTTCTTCGTCTCATTTCTGAATTCTTGAGACATTATAAACATTGTGTACAAAAGTTAATTATTATGGTGTGTTCACTACACATGGTAGTATTTTTATCAAAATAATTTTATTTAATGAAATTTAATATCAAAATAAAGTTCCCTTAGTTAATTTTCAATTGATTTAATTATTTTTATAGTAGTAAGTATTAATGGTAATGAAACATTATTTCAATGGGTTATGATCTTCATCTTGAATATTTTTCATATGATTTAGGTATATTATACCTTTTATTGAATTATTTGGTACTATATCATTTTATATCGGTATATATATTCTATCCCCAAAATTAATTTGATAAATTTTTCTCACTTGGGATATGTTGACCGTAAAAGTCATTGTTAACTAAAATCTCATTCATTGAGTTGTAATGTTTTATATTTAATATTATTATTCGTTTAATAGTTTAACAAAATATTATATTCTTTATTAAATATTTTATAATCCACTTTTGGAGAATTAATTTTTAATATGGGGAATTTTTTATTACTCTTTTTATAATCTTATTTTTCATCCAAGGTAATTTTAATTATTAAATAGTTTTTCTCCTTCCACCAAATGTTTTATCTTTAGATCTAAATTGCCTAAATAAAACCTTATTTCATTTTCAAGGATCAATTATAGAATATTATTTTTAAATTTAAATGTTTTCAAAATCATTAACTACACGCTATGAAAATTTACTTTTGAACGTTTCATGTAATCTGTATTTTATATCAACATTAAAAATGTTTTCTAAAATAAAATTTACCTTTTCACCTATTTTTTTCTATTCCTGTTGAAAATGATTTAATCTAATAGAATTTAAGTTAACTAATATATCCTACAATAAATATATATTATTAATATTTTTAATTGAACTCATTGTATCAAACAATTTGATTCTTGAATCCTTCTTTAGTGATACTATTCAAAACATACTTTTCAGATGATGTTCTTCATCTATATCAACATCATTCTAAGTTTCCTTTGTTACACCGTTGAAATATAATTTTTTAACCATCCTACTTATTTCCTTTTATGGATAATGTCATGTTATTTTCTATCAAGGATATAATAAGTTACTATCTTGGTATTTCTTAACCCTCCATATTTAATAGGCACACCATTTCATTTAATTTTGTTGCTTTGTGAACAACATGTTTTCCATTCCTTTGATTTAAGGGTGCTCAATTATATTTCATAAATCAACATATTGGGGAAATTATTTTCATAAATGAAACTATTACTCTATATAGTTTTATAATAAAGAATTCATATATATAAATCTATTCCAATTATTTCAAGGAGAATTGATAAAAATGTTTATATTTTTTATTCAAATTAGTATTTGTATTGATGACCCATGAAATTTCACTATGTATTTTTTAAACATCCACATTATTTCATTGGATGAGTAATGGTAATTTCATCCCTTTTATTTACATGTTTAAAGGTATTGGTGTTTTATATGTTGTTATTCAAATATATAATATTATTGTCCATGAAAATTATATGTTGTTTTGTTATTATCTAATATGATGAATTTGTTGGGCCTAAAAAAGTGATGAGTGTTGTTTCACATTATATAGCCCTATGATGCATTGGTATGTATCATGAGAAAAACATGTTTGGGTATTTTTGTATTCTTACCTAATTCAGCAATATATCCTGACTATAGTCTTAGAAGTAAGATTAATGTTCTAACTCCTGACTTAATGGAAATATCAAGAGGTCCAAAATTAGGAATTCCATATCCATGATTTTTGTTATTGTTATTCATATGATTTATTTATTTTCATTGTTATTCATGGATATATTATATTCTCAGTTTCAATTGATTATGAGATTATAATTATTACATATTCCATCTGTGACACTTATTCCATATTTATGATATGATTTACATTGTTATATGTTTTCCCTTACTGAGCATTTGAGCTCACCACCTATTTTGTTTCTATTTCACATTTTTATAAAGAAAAGTATTTCATAAGATATGAATAGAAGAATAACATATAATGAGTATTTTTAGTGAGATGTTGAAGACATATTATTCATTAAGTTTTTTCTTATATAGTTTAAAAAATTTCAACTAGATGGGAATGAAATGAGATTTATTAGTTTATCATTTTTCTTAAAGATTTTATGTTATAATCCTAACAGTTATCAGGAATGTATTTAGTATTTTATTTTATTATATTCGTGTAATTAGAGGAATTTTTTTGTAACCTCCAAAATCTGGAGGACACTATAAGGTGACCCATACCATATTTTGCAAAGGGCCTAAAACACATCTCCCCAAATTCCAGAGTCTACTGACTGGCTGCGAGGGGCTATGTGTGATAATGGGTAAAATATTCCTTCATTGGAAGACTGTAACATAGTGGAATTAATAAAAATTCAACAATGGAAGTATTAATACCATACTACATAAGTAAACTGTAGAAGACTGATAATATAATTAACCATTTGTCATATGATTCAATAGATGATGCTTCATGTCACATGTTCTAGTAAAGAATCCCAAATAGATACACTGAAATCAAGTACAAGATACAATACCAAGGTTTAGAAATGGAAAAGAAAACTCATAGGCATCACAGGCATAATCCCGGTCCCATTCTCTTGTACTCTTAAATAGCATATCATGTACCTATAGAAGTGGTTTTACACTTATCGACACTTGAAACAATACAATCTATTTGGGACCAAAAACGTGACCCAAACAGGGTGTGAGATTAAATCTCAGTACGTAAAAACCCATGATCTATTCCAGTATGGTAGTGAATATATGCAATAGGATGTGTACATAAATAAAGGAAGAAAACACAAAGGTACTAAAAATTATTCACGAAAAATGTCTCAAAATACAATGTAACCATGAACAAGTGAACACAAAATCCTATCTTTTGATTTGACTTGAAAGATGTGTCATTAGTTATTCCATATCATTATTCAATTAAACTAGATTATATAAAACTATTGAGGTCTGTCCAAGGCTTTATGACCCCCTGTATTGAAGTTACCTTCATCTCTTGACATTATAATCATTTAATAATTTCCCAATAGACCTCATCCCAGGTATCCCTCAATAGATCCTAGGTTCGCTCAGAATTTTAAATCAGCCTCAATGATCCCAACCACCCAATCTGAGCCACACTTAGGGCCTTTACATAATTATCCATTGGGATCTTCCATTGCCTTTTAACAAAGAAAATGGTTCTCCTAGGTTATATAAGGTGAATTAGTCACATGAGCCCGACCATGTCATTTAATTGAGACTGTGGATCTCCCATTGCTAATTACCCCTTCCTAATCATTTATTACAAGAATACACATGTAAATTAAAATATTACATGGATTTAACAAGTCTAATCATGGGGTCACATATCATATAACAATAAACACATGTGAATTAATCTATCACATTGTTTAACATCAATAACTCACTTGGGAACAATTCATATACATAGCAGCACATGGAAATTAAACTATCACATGGCTTTAATCAGAAATCAATCACATTTATCAATTTACATAACAATATTATTAATTATTTTAAATAATTAAAAGGCATTATCATAACCAAAATCACCTTGCTAAGTTCATAGTTGGATCAAAATATTACAAACATTTTTAAATAGTTATAGGAATAACATGGGGAAAATGAGAAATCACTAATCCCAAACCCTTAATCAATTTAATCACAATTTTTCACAATTTTAGTTCAATTATAAATAAAATTCCTACTTGAAAACCCAGTAAGGGAAACAAGCCATGCCTCATAGGCCACCTTGGCCAAACATCCATAAACGATCATTCAAAGGGAAACACTCACATGGGGTGTCCTATAATAAACAACCAAATTCATACTTTAAAACACTTATTCGATTAACTAAAAAAACATAAGAAAAAATATGGGTAAATTTTAAATTAAGAGACACCCCATAAATGGGATAGTGGAAATCCAACATATATAAATATCCTGAGAATTTGAGAAAGGCACAAGACCACCTACATCATGTTAGTATGGCTCTCCTCATCTTGTTTCGATCTTCAATTCACCCTAAATTGGATTAGATCTAAAAAATGAGAAAAAAACTTTCAACCCTAGATAAATAGGTTGAGATAATAAATAATAAATAAATAATATTGAGAAATCGAGATATTACCAATTTGGGTCCAACGCATCTGTCAGTGATCGATATAGAGTTCAGATAGAAAATAGGGAGGACAAATGACCTCTCGGCATGGCTATTCATCGAACAGGACAAGCTCTATGTTTTTTTGATGAAACATGAGGCTATAATCTGATTTAAATTTTTTTATAAAATTACAGGGTGTGTACATTAAAATACATGATTTGTCCATAAAATTCCTCCTTGGACCATTACATGGTTGTGTATCTGGATTATACGGTGTGTAACCCTCCTTACACGGCATGTACATAAAAATACACTATGTGTATGTTCATTTTTACTCCATCTCATTAAGTAAAAATTTAAAATGAAGGATTTATACCTTAAGTAATGAACTATGTTCTTAAAAACTTCCCCCTTAAAGCAATTCATCCCATAATTTCACTTCCACGGGTGGTGAAGATAATATCTAATAACAACTCCGGCCACTTCGATCATACATCAGCCTCCCTCTCCTAGGTATCTTCCTATACTTGGTCATGCTACCATTTTACCTATACTAATGGAACCGAACGACCATGGATAACCTTCTTTCTGTGATCCACAATTCAAATATGATGCTCCTCAAATGACACATATACCTCTAACTCAACCTCATCAGGTTGAAAAGAATGAAACAGGTCTGAAAATTAATATTATAACTATGAAATGTGGAAAATGTTGTGAATAACTTGATTCATTTAATGTAACTAAAACCTATTGGAAATAGGGATTACTCTGTCCAGAATCTCAAATAGCGGGATATATGTCAGTGAAGGCTAACCCTATCTCCCGATCCTCTCATGTCCTAGCCTCATGGAAAAAACATACGAAAACACGGTTCTTGAACTTGAACTCTAGATTTTGTCAGTGGTGATTGTCAAAACTTTTCTGATGATACTACACAGTATCCATTTTTGAATCAACTGAACCTACTCAGTGGTCTCCTAGGAATGATATGGTGCTATCATAGCTACCTCTCCTACCTCCATCCAACACAGAGGTGATTAGAATTATTTACCACACAAAGCCTCGTAAGGTTCCATATAAAACTTTTCCTGGAAGATACTGTTGTAGGATAACTCAACAAGGCGTATGAGTGCCTCCCAAGAACCCATGAAATCAATGATGAATACTCGAATAATTTCCTCCAACACCTGAATCTTGCACTCTGACTGGCCATATTTCTGGGGGTGGTAAGTTGTGCTCAGAATGACCTGTGTAAAAAAATTCATCTCTATCCCTTTCAAGAAATAAGAATTAATCTACGAATCCCTATCTGAAATGATAGAATGTGGGACCCCAATGAATTCATACAATATACCATATGTACACAATCCTATGCTCATCAATACTATTGGTTTCATTGATCGGTTGTAAGACTGCATCCTTTGTGAGCTTGTCAAGAACAACTCACACGACACTGTTACCACGCCACCTCCACCATAGGAAAACTCCAAAATGAACTCCCATGATCATTCTAGTAATGCTACTAGCATGATTTTCCATTAACTGGGAGAACATGAAAACAACTGAGGTCCTAACAGTAGCCTCACAGTAAAGAATGGTCAAACCTCGATCGAACTCATCAAAAATGGTCATTTTGTGGAATTCCACATCACACTGACCCTAAAATGGTGGAATTTTCAAACTGGTTCTCTTGATCCATACATAAGGATCAATAAGGATAATGACTCAAACCATCACTGGATGAATTATATGATAAACACCCAACTTAGGAGTCCGACATATTGCAATGGAACCCAATGCCTGCTCCCAAAGAACCATACACCCGCATGAATCCTATTCAACAAAGCTCATACCTTTCTCTTAGTTATTATCTATTGTCAAGACATCCTTTGATAAATTAAAATGTCATGCCACAACATGTGTAAAAGCATAATGGTAGATACATTAGACTAGAACCATTACCTATTTTTGAAGAATCACATATGAGCCCAACTATAAGTCCGAAATGAAAGCATATTCAGCAAATCAGAGTTTGAGGAACTCACCAAGGTGGTCCTTACTCCACATTACAAGTGATACTTCGGTACTAGGCCAAAATTATAGCTAAGAACACTGATTGAACCCATAGGGGCATCCAACTAGTTTTTAGGCTGATGAAAATGGAATGAATCCCTAGGTCTTTCCAAGGCATTCCTATATGGGAACCCGAGTATCACTTTATATTTTCCCATCCTTGTTTAAAAATACACATCTATCACACAACAGAAAAAGATATCACAAACTAGCCCAATAACTTTCAACTCTACTGTGGCTCATAATCAGTTCTCTCTTAGTGCATCCAAGACGACATTAATATAGGGGACATTCTTGTCTCTTAAAGAAGAGAAAACTAATAGGATATCAAGGATTACCAAAAAACGACACTTGAACCACTATTGTCCAAACTCCTGAAATAAATTCAAATTATATTTCCAACACATCATCATTCAACAAACCATAATTCATTTATCCCAAGTAATTTCTATGATAGATTACCCTTAACCACCAAGGTAAATCCATGATCATCGGTTCCGTATAAGGGCTTCACACTCTTTCAACTTCAAAAAAAATTTATTCTGTCTAGAAATCATCAACATGAATAAGAATTGAAAGACTCACATGCATTCAAGTAGAACAACCATATCTGAATGGTCCTCGATTGTGATCATTCTACCTAAAATGAGGCATTTAAACAAAACTGATGTCACATTCCCCACCTATGAGGGTATTACACATCAAGAGTAAGGAACAACTACATTCAAATTTGAGTGTTCATAACTAAATTAAATGCACAAGTTTTCTTCCATGAACCATGATCACTTCGGCATATCACATGGCATGATATTTTAAATTAAACCAATAGTGTGTCAAAAAACCCAAGTCCAAGAAATTTATCCCAATAATTTGGACAAACATGGTTCATTTAATATTATGTCACTCCACTCTAGAGATTACCCGAGAACATACACAACAGATTAGTGCTCAACGATTTAACCAAACTCAACAACTCATTTGAGCATTTATCACATGTTGGGTACTGTGTATGTCAACATATACTCTCCTGATTTCACAAGAGAAAACCAAAAAATTTATGTATTATTCATTATCTTCCCAACCTATGAATTGTAGTACCATGTGGCTCATATAAAAATTTTCTCAAGAGAACATAATAAAAAACAACCATTTACATGGAAGATGACATACCAAGCCACCAAACACTTAACAAAAGAGAGGTTCACATGACCTCGTAAACAGCTGACCATGCATGGGGAATGTGTAACCTACTGAATCGAGAATTCCCCAATGATCATTCCCATAGTGAGACTCATGATACAAAAAATATCATATATCAAAAGTAAAGATAACAAAAAAGGACATGTTTACACCTTCTCTAAGAAGTCACCCCTCTACCTCCCCCATGAGTCCGGTTTAGGTATCCATAATGAGGGATGCTACTAAAATCCAACTAAGAAGGTGTATTTTGGTCACGTCAAACATTGAGAGGCATCCTATAAGGGATACTCCAGATAAATATGAGTGAAGGCATCCTACATGGGATCCTTATCTAAAAATGAAAAGGAGGATTCCTACACAAGATCATTAAATGTTAACCAACAGAAGAATCCTGCCACATGGATACTCTTGGTTGTTATATAAGAAGATTAATTATACAGAGAATCCTCAATAACATTTAGTCTCATTTCCTCATAGTATAGAAGGGAATCTATTATAGGGGAGACTAATTCAAAACATAATCTATGAGAGATAGCTCAAAGGTCATCTCAGATCAGAGGTCTCAACTAGGTTGGTCGAAACACCCAACCGATCATTTGGGATAAGTTTCACTCTCATTTGACAACTGGAAACAATACTAGAGGAAGAACCTATACATTTAGATAAAATCTCCCAGACACCCATAAAGAGTCCTCAGAATTCACCACATGCTTCACCATCATGATATACGTCAAAAGCTACATAAGAATAACTACTCACGTGTCAAAAAATGAAAAAGTGAGGTAAAACAGGAGAAGAAAAACATCATAGTTTTAGAAAAGTTGAGTAAATGAAGTGTCCCTTCAACCCTGACATGGGTGTCCCCACCCCCCCACCCCACCTCCTTCTTCCATGGCAGGTAAACATCCAAGGTACATGGTGTGTCATGCGGACACATGTAATGTATTCATGATCTCCCTCCTGGATATGTACATTCACATGGATAGAGTCACATGGGGTCTGCTAGTGAAAAAACAACACAGGGTGTACTTACGATACACGGTGTGTTCTACTAAAAACCCAACAACCCATTTGGTTTCTCACATGGTCATTTACACGAGCAGATACCACAATGATATTTCATAATGTTCATAGCTTGTAAATGAAAAAAGTTCTTCTTTCTTAAAAAGAAGAACACATGGCATGTGTTCATATGACTAAGTGCTATGTTGTCTGGGTTTCTAGACATTATGCCTCAAAAACATCCCCATAACCCTTTTTTTAAAAAAATAATGGGATGATGTGACAAATTTCAATCAGTGGGGGCCTATACTCCACACGAATCAATGTATGGAATCCAAATTTATCACATAACATCACAATCTATATCCCATGTTCGGAATATGATCCTCTAAATTCCAATCCAAGAGGACCCATACTCCTATGGGATAAAAGATTGGCATCCATCCAATTCAACCATAACACATACCATTACACCTATAACCGCATGAGGTATTTCTATCATGGAACCTATCACAACATCTTGCATATCTACAACGACATCTATAAAAACATCATGTGATAAATAATTCTTCTAGATGGCATATAAATAATGCATGAAATATAATTTGTAACTTTTTCTTATATGATTCATAAGATGACATACCCTCATCTCATCAGTTTTTAGAAAAATAGAACCACCATAATTACAATAATATCATCACAAAACTTGTGAATCACCCAAAAGTGAAACCTAATTAACCATAAAAACTCAAAATCCAAGAATAATAAGTTAATTAGTGGCCATTTGGATTTCCCTTATATGTTGTGTAGCTATTCCCAGACATAGTTTATTACCAAACTCCATTTCAATCATATATTTTTCTAAATTCTTCAAAGAGTAATACAAATAAAAAAAACCTTTGATACCAGTTCGTAACATTACAGATCCGTTTTCCACTTTAAGGTTCCCTATACCCGGTTGGCTACATGGTATCAAGTGCATTTCCCCAAATTTCAGAGGCTACTGACTATCAATGAGGGACTAGTTGTGATAATGGGGAAACTATCCACTCATTGGTAGAGAGTAACACAGAAGAATTAATAAAAATTCAATAGTGGATGCAGTAATAACATAAAACAGAAGTAAATAGAAAAAGGATGTTAATATAATTAAACAGATGTCATAACATATAATTGATGATTCTTCATGTCACTTCTTCTAAGAGATCATCCCAAACAGGATACACTATAATCAAGTACAAGATAAAATACAAAGGTATATAAATAAAAAACAAAACTATGAAGCATCACAAGCCTCATCTTGGTCATATGCTCTCTTTCTACTAAACAGTATATCAAGTACCTGTATAATGGGTTTTACCCATATCAACACCTCCAACAATATAATTTGTTTGGGCCAAAAAACATGACCCAAACAAGGTGTGAGACTAAATCCTAGTATGAAACCACCCATGATCTGTTCTAGTCTGTCAGTTAAAACATTAAAAAGGTAGTGTACAAATGTGAATTTATTAAACCAAAAGGTATTCAAATCTAATCATAACAGATGTCTCCCAAGACAATATAATATGTACAAGTGAAGAATATATCCAAGCTTGTGCTATGTCTTGGCAGACACATCATTAGTAATTCCATTTAATTATTCAATTCCATTGGATTATATAGAAGACATTAGGTATGGCCAAGGCCCAATGACCCCCCCCCCCCCACGTATAAAAGTAACCATTATCTTGATACATAATAATAATTTAATTATTTTCAAATAGAGCCCGACATGGGTATCCCTCAATGGTTCCTAGGTTCGATCGGAATTTTAAATCATCCTTAATGAGCCTGAACACCCTCTCTATGGATCTCTCACGACCATTACATAAATAACCTCTTGATCCCATCCATTATCTTATAACAGAGACAATGGTTCACCCAAGGTACATAAGGTGAAATTAGTCTCATGATCTTGACCTTGTCTTTTAACTAAGACTGTGGATCGCCCATTACTAATTACCCCTTCCTAATCATTTCATACAATAATCCACAAGTAAATTAAACTATTATATGGATTTAACATATTAACTGATAGGGGAATATATCATATAACAAGAAATTAATTTTAATTAAACTATCACAATGTTTAACATTAATAACTCATGTGAGCACAATTAATATACCAAGAAACACATGGTAGTTAAACAATCATGTGTATTTAATCAGAAATCGCTCACATGGATAAATTTACATAACAAGCCTATTAAATAATCTAAAAAATTACAAGGCCTTAGTATAACTTAACACATGTGGGTAGCTTCACAGTTAAATAAAAACCTTCCAAGCATTCTTAAACAGTCATAGGCATAACATTGGGAAAATGGTAACTCACTAATCCCAAACCCTTAGTTAATTATATCACTATTTTTCACAATTACAATTCCATTATAAATGGAATTCATACTTGACAGTCTAATAAGGGAAAAAAGGAATGCCGCATAAGCAACCTCATCCAAATGACCATAAATAGTCATTCAAAGTGAAACAAACACACAGTGTGGCACTTAATCAAGGTAAACAACAGAATTCATACTTTAAAACACTTTTTTGGTTACTTAAACATCAATAGGAAACAATAAGTGTAAATTATAAATCAAAACACACACCAAAAATGGGAGTGTGACACTCCAACATATATAAACATCAAAAAATTTTACAAAAGGCACAAGACCACATACCTTGTGTTAGTATGATTCTCCACATCTAGTATCAATATTCAATTCATCATAAATCGGAGTAGATCTACAAAAGGACTAAACATTATCTACCCTTGATAACTAGTTTGAGAGAGTAAATCAACAATAATGGATCAAGGGTAATTGAGAGCTTATGGATTGGGTTCCAATGCATTCGACGACGATCAAAACAGAGTTTAGACGGACAATCGAGAGGAAAACCAACCCCTCAGCACAATTGGTCGTCAAACAAGATGATCCCTATATTCGTATAACGAAATACGAGGATACATCACAATTTAGAATGTTTTAGATAAGTACATGGAATGTACTTTAAAGTGAACATTGTGTATGTACATGTCCTATATAGAACATTACAAGGTTGTGAACTGGGATCATACGGTAGGTAATCCTCCTTACACGATGTGTACTTGAAAATACATGGCATGTAAGTTTCTTTTTCCTCGATCTCATTACTTACAAATTGAAAAGGAAGGATCCATACCTCAAGGAATGAACTACATTTTTATAGACATATCCTGGTATCTATAGTTGGTATAAATTCCAGTATGTAATGTATGTGTTTATAGAACTGTATTCATGGGTGGGGGTCTAGGTTGTTACAGTTTCTATTAAAGTTTTTTTTAGATAACTTCAGGTATTAGGATGAAATCATTTTATAATATGTTGGGAGTTATAAATGGAATCAATGTTTTATAAGTTAAAATTTATTGTAATTTACAAGTTATACATCACCCTTTATGTTAGTTGAGGTAAAATTCTACGGACTAGGACAAGAGAAAATTAGTAAAATCCCTTGGGATAATTCTAAAGTATAAGTCTATGTATAATGACATATCCCAAAATTTCTATAATTAAGGTTTTGTGATATTCTTATAGAAATAAAATCCCTTTATTGATAATACAAGTTGATGAATGATCTATAATAGATGTACTTATGGGTAATAACCCTGAAATGTTGTATTTTGTATTGAGTCAATTTTCATCTGGTGTAAGAAACTATACTAACTTCAGATCTGGATTGACACTCAAAGGGGATATTATTCGGCTAATCACAGTCTCTTCACATACCATTTTAAAATATATTTTTTTAATTAATATTAATGTAATGTGTTAAAAATTGAAAGGGGACATAAAATAACCTAAATTACATTGAACAAAAAGCATCAAGGTGTAAAATAAAGTTTCATTAGAGAATATTAATCATTAATATTCATATGATAATTTTCATTGATTATATTGGATAATATAAAAATCATTTCAAATTTAGTTTTTATTTGAAACAAGATCATTAAAAATAATATGAGAATGGTATGTATCTAGAATCCTCTATATCTTATAATAAAATAAGGAAACAAAATTAAATGGTTGATAATATTATTGCATTTCTGTTAGGATATAAATAGTGAGTATCATATTCTTACCTAAGGTATGAGGATGATATCTGAATAGAATTTTTTTACCATTACCTATTTTCACTAGTGAGTTATATTTATGGATGATATTCTATTATATTAAAAAATTAAAAGAATTATGTGAAATTTATAAATATTATTCTTTAATAATTTTATTTTTTTTGGATTTGAAACCAATATTAAATTTAATCAATAAAACTAAAAAGTGATTTTTTGATAAGGCTATATTTTGGGGATAACTATAGGAGAACATATGAATGAGGGATGGATAAATATTAGGATTAATATAAATTTTATGTTGATACAATAGAGGGTTGATTTATTTCTAAAAAATAAGTTATATAAAGTTTTCATCCAAGTATTTGATACTTGATTCATGATGTTTTTATAAATCTTTTAGAATTTTTGGGATTGTGGTTTATGATTGCTAGTGTGGGATTTTATTTATTTTATGGTTAATTTGATTACCTCTATTTCACAAGTATGTTTTATTTTGATATTATTTATGTTTATTGGTTTTTATGAGTCATAGGTTGAGATTTTTGTGTTTTTTTGGATAAATAAGCTTGATATATGATCTACACATGGTTAGTAGAAACCATGGGTAACCATGTGATATAACTATGTTAACCCAACTGTAATTTTTTTGGATTAAGAATAGTTTTTATAAATAAGTGAGAGTTTAGTAAAACCATACCTGATATTCGTTTTGTTTACAAAATTGGTTTGTGGTTCTTCTACGTAGTTTTTCCAAATGTTTGACTATTCCTAGGTAAATTTGTGCATTTGTTTGCAAGGATAAATAGGGACCCCATTGTTAGCACATGGTTTGTCTTCCAATGATACTAATATTACATTCCTAAAATTTTAAATTTACCCTGATACCATTGTAATTTATTAACCCAAATATTCGCCTAATCTCAAACTTACATGACATATCCTTTCATTAAAATTCTTGGAGGTTCTGATTCTGTTCTCTTGGAGATTCTCCTTTGATCGTGGTGGAACTTTTCCTGGAATGTTCATATTTCCATATATTTTCACTTCTTCTATATATATCTATCATCGATATCTCTTCTCCTTTATGTTTTATAACTCATAGGGATATCAAGGAAGGATTTATAGGTTTTAATGTTGAATTTATGTTGTTTCTTATGAATCTAGTATTGAGAGGATCTATTATCCTCTTTTCTAATTATTGTTTCTGAAATATTCTATGATTACATACATATCTAGGTATGGGTATCTATAGAATGGTTATTTCTCATATCATATATTACATTTTCATTTTTTTCCTTTTTTTGCCCTTTGAAAATCTTTTTTTTTTTGACAAATATGATGACTATTATGTGTAATTTATTCTTTGCCAAAATGTACAGTGGTTTTAATGGGTTTTTTGATTAAAAATTTATTTATTCATTTTTATGTCTTCAATTAAATACCTCAAAGATGGTTGTTGAATCTAAAATGATTCTTAAGAATTATATTGGTGAATATTTCTTATACAAATATTTAATATATTTTTTATCATGGGTTACGTGAATATAATTGGAAAGCATAACACATGGTAACCTAGGGTGTGTTGGGATATATATATATATATGTATATATATGAAAACTACTGTGAATGTATAACTGCTAGGGGTTATTTATGTGATTATGAAAGACATGGATATTACATAGTATTTTAGGATTTGGGTTTTCATGGGTTAGTGTTCCTTGAATTTCCGAATTTTGTATCTCGTTAGGCCTAAGAAAATTCATTCTTTATTCTTTTTTATTTCTTTATCGTATCATGTGTTTAAGATCACATATGTATCTTATGATTGGTTTCATAATTTCACTCAATTTATCTCTCATTTACACATGTCATGATGTTTCTTTATCTGAAAATAAAATGTTTTAAAGGAAACAATATGTTTTTTAAGGAAAATAATTTCAAATGAAATAGTTTTATGAAAAATGTTTTGTTTTATAGATAACTATAATGGTTTAATGGTGTCCTATATTTTATAGATCTATAATGGTATTATACCAGTAATTTTAATCATGCCTTGAAAATTCCGTCAGTCATATATAGGTTTTTTTCTAGGATATAGGTAAACGTAATATTATTGTGTAGGGTGGTAAATTCTCATATTTGTTGATGCTTTATGGCTTCTTGAGATGGGTGTGATGGTCTATCATAAAGATATTTTTTTAGTTTATTTATTGGATTAGCCTTTTTGATTTGTTTTCTTTGGTATCATGTCTATTTACCTCGTGTTTCATGTTGTACTCAGGTAGGTTATAAATCCATATTATACATGATATGTGTTGTATATTGTTTTCATTGGGAAATTACTCCTGTGGTTTTCCATGTTGATAAATGGGTCCCTATATCCAGCCATTAGAAATTGAAAATGTTCTTCAAGTCTATTGGAGATCCAACTTGGTTAACATGTTAGGTCAACTCGGTTTGGTTGATTATAAAATGTTATCAACATAATCAATTATTTACATGGATTTTTTGTATACTCAACTACCCTAACAATGGTAATAAGAAGTTGAAGGGTGCCTGACCAGGTCATATTCATGAATAACCTCTATTTTCCATGTGTAGTCAGGGGAATATCATAAATATTTTGACTTTGATTTTTTGATTATTTATATAAAACATTTCATGGTGTTCTATGGGTTTTTGGTTTCTTCACCCCTCATTTGTTCAATATGTTTTTGTCTTGAACTATTATTTTTTATGAGATTTTAAATGGATCATTGAATTTAATACTTTGATTCGGTGATGTATCCCTAATATAATCATCTGTTGTATATTTTTTTAATAGATATGTCTTACTACAAGGATATCCTTGAATCATATAGAAGGACCCAAGGGGAAATGTCCACCAGAAATCCATCTCGTTAGCCCATATTTAGTAGAAATGGTAATCTCGAATATTAAATCCATGGGTAATATGGGTGGTAGAATTTGGTAAAAGATGATCGATTATGGTTTTGAGTTTACTAAAAAAATACACCAATCATCTGTGGTGAAAAGGGAACCTGACAACCTAAGTTATAGATTGAAATAATAGAGAATATTTTCTAATTTTGAAGACTCAAGAGGACTATAAGGTTGGTTTTTCCACTTATATACTTGAATTACCAATAAGGAAATGGTGTCATTCTATCATAAAAGTTAAATTACATACGTTGCTCACTTAGACCATATTCTAGAAGTCATATAAATAGTAGTATTATCCTAAGATATTCTATGGGGAAATAATTCAGGAGTTTGTGACTATGTATAAAGGGGACCATTTAGTGGTGAACTGTACAACTCATTTCACTGAGTCATTTCATCTATCTCTTGATCTTTTACTAATGACAACATCAGGGATAAAATTTTTGATATGGCTTAGAAGATCAAGATTCATTTTATAGTTATTCTCATGAAACTACCAAAAATTTATACTGTAGTTGAAATAGAGGTTATGGTTATGGAATCCTCATCCGAGAAGGATGGACTAATTGGAACTTCTATTTCATCATGGGGTATATAGAGCGTGTCTTTTGGATAAAAAAGATTTGTATTATGGGTGCTCAGTTTACATCAGTATTAATTACTGGGGATTCATCAAGACTACACCAAGTGTTTTTCTTCATGTGTAGAAGACATGACCATATTAAGATGGACGATGCAGTAGGTTCCATGATATTTTATCATTGTGGATAGTTTGATCATCATATGATTTTTTTAGATATTTTTCTTAATTATGTAGATATGGATCCATCCATACTAAAGGATTATATGTTTTGTTAGATACAGTAAAAA
Source organism: Viscum album (assembly GCA_963277665.1). Classification (NCBI taxonomy): domain Eukaryota; kingdom Viridiplantae; phylum Streptophyta; class Magnoliopsida; order Santalales; family Viscaceae; genus Viscum; species Viscum album. The sequence goes on from OY728139.1 coordinate 297,434,539, forward strand.
GTGAGGGATCCAATAATAAGGCAAACGGGTATAATCAGTAAGCAATGAAATCTCGGGATAGTTTGAGGAAGGAAACTATTATGTAGTAGAGTTTTCACAAGGGGGTTTTATTTTGAACCAGTTATTATGATAGGTATGATTTTTTATTTATACTTTATGTTCATGACTTCGTTTGATTTTGGTTCATATGATTATTTTATTTTTTAAAAAATAATTGACATGTTGGGATTATGCTTGGAACATATACCATTTACAATGTTTATTTTTAATCACATGGGATGAAGAGTGAAACATAGTTCTAAATGATCTATGCTCTGATCTATTATCTTCAATCACACGATTTTATGGGATTTATTCTGTTTTTATCTTTATATATTCAATGGCATCATTTTCATCATTTGGATGGTTAATTTTAAGGCCCAAATCACCTATTTTCATTATCAAGTTCAATTTATATTTTCTGATGGGTTTACTCGCATTACTCTGGATGAGTGGGATATGAATTTTGGGAGATTGAGGAATGTTTTCCAAACGTAATGAATGATATCATAGAACTTTTCAAATATATTTCATGACATCATATACTAGTGTTTGGGAATCCCATTTCCTAAAATATTGAATGAGAACCATAATGTATATCCTTGTGATTTTTTATGGTTACCACCCCATAGAGAGGTCAAATTTACCATTTTACTACTCCTAGAGAAGATTAACACATCATTATTAACTTATCATATGGTAGCCATTGAGTTGATGTGACATAATGTTAATCGTGAGGCCACTGGATTTTTTCCTCTGAGTGTTATATTGGGATTCATTCATTCTCTTCATAATGAAGTTAGATGGAAGCCTATGTATTGGTGTTCATTATTGAAATCTTAATCGGGTGAGTGTTTAGAACAAATATTGTTTTCTTAATATTTTGATTTTTTGATCTACCTTGGAGAACATGATGGGATTATAATATTTATTTGTGATTGGGGTGGGATTAATTTAGTATCCAAGAAGAGGATATTCCTAATAAAGTATTTATGAGTTTGTATTTACGTTTTGAGTATTTTTTATGTCATTTATTCTTAAAAATTCACATATGGTGTTTATAGATTTAGTGAATTGAGTCTTTCATCGGTTCTTAGACTTTTTCATTGATGCTTCTATGGATGATATTTTTTTGTTTTCCAATTTGAAGGAAGAATACCAAGATTATATGGATATGTTTCACAACATTATAATAGAAAACTGTATATATGATAATCATTTTCAATATTAATTTTATAGAAAAGTTGATAATTTTATTGTACATATTATATATGAGAGGGGAATCTCAATTGATCCTAAAAATATTCAGGTGATGATTTTTGGAGAATAATATAGAAATATTCTTAAGATTAAATGATTCATGTTTTGGGTTTATTATTACAGGAGTTCTTGCAGTATTTATCTATGCTTGTAACACTTTTGATATAGTAAACCAGTAAGGCTGTTAAGTTTGAAAGGAATGATAACTGTCAGTGTCAAACCCCAAAATTCTAAAAAAATAATTTATTTGATTGAATATAAGACACAAAATACCATGATTATATGAAAATATAACACCCCTAGACTTTTTTATTTGATTTATTTTATATAAAATTAATCTATTAAATATCCTATAATATATGAACCACTAATTTTATCTTTCATAACACACAACAGCGAGTTTAAATGACATATGAAATATTATTGAAATATTATTAAAGAGTATAATAGTTCCCACCAGTAAGTTGGAATGGAAGGTATAAATTGTAATAAATATATATTTAAAATTGTTGTTTAAAAATTATTAGAAATAAAATTACAATCACATTAAATATAAACAATTGTTTTTTGAAAAATTTATTTTTCTTAATGATGAATTAGACATTCTTTCTGCACATAATGATAAATAAATATTTATCAATTTTATAAAATTAAATTAACTAATAAACATAAATTTTAAAATAATAATATCGAAATTATCTAAGAATTATTATTTCATATTTTTTCTCAAATATTTCATTTTTTGAGAAATATTGAAAAATGCTAAATTCTAATTGAAAAATGGCTTTTTTGATTAAATTATTTATAAAGATAAATTACATTTTTAATTTGTTTTAATGTATAATTATTTCAATTATATTTCATTTAATCCAATTTAGTTCATTTTAATCATATTCATATTAAATTTTGATAGCAAAACATTGTAAACTTTTGGACATTTCCTCTTTAAACCTATTCTTTCTTGTCATGTCTACAACAATAATTTAAAATTAAATGTTTCCAGTTATATGAATTGAATTTATAAAAATACATTCCATATTTTGAATCCTAATTATTTATAATTTCTTATAATTTCAACATTATTTTTTATGAAAATGAATTGTGAAAAAAGAGAAACTTATTTATTGTGGTTAAGGTGAAAATGGATTTACCAGGGGTTAAGCAAGAAATATTGGGTTTAAATTAACATAAAAACATGTCTAAAATCTATTGTATGGATATATTTATATCTTATAATAAAAAAATAATGATAATAATCCAACTTGGAATATATTAAATTATAAAAACATGTGTATGATGAAATATTATAAAAACAATACAGGTGCGCCACTCACCCCAGTTGTAAAAGGCGACCCACTCTCCCCTCTTATTAAAACCTTAACACCGTTTTTCAGCCAATAACTTCCAAAATAACCTCATAAATTCTTCCCTCTAATCCTATAATAATTTTTTGGGAAAATATCTTTCCATTGAAATATTTGGTGTAAACATAAGGAGGATACCTGAAGAATATGTGATCTTCGTCAACGATGGATTTTATTTTACTTCTTCCCCTTACTAAATAAATTATTATGATTAAATAGTGATTTAACAACTACCGCATATTAAATATACTAATTTTTTGTTATAATAATGGCATTACCCACAACCATCCCCACTTCAGTCAAATGTGGTTTGAAATCATCATTTATGTGTACGGGGGACTACCGACTCACAAACTAATGTAATTATTTTTACCATTGACACCTATCATAGTTGGGTAAAATGATTGATATAAATAATATATATAAAATATATATAATAGTTATAACCCTTTATTAATTATATAATATTAACCATTTTAATTTTCACTCTGCAGGTGATATGATAACATCACTTTTGTGTACGATAGACTACCGCCTCGCAGAGTGATGTGATCCATCATTCTACAACGCTTTGCATGGAAAGAGATATGTATAAAGATAAAGATTATATTTTATATACATGAAAAAATTATGATATTAATTTCATATTTATCATTCTAAGAATATTATATATATCATTTTCATTCTTAGGTTTTTATTCGATAAAATATAATAATGTTGACATATAAGAATATTTAAATAAATATTATGTTATTTATGATGTTTTTATCATTATTTAAATATAAAATATTAGTTACCTTCTTTCATTAATGATTTTTGGAAAATAAAAACATTGCTCATGCATACATATAACCTATTGTCACCATGATCATAATGTACTTCATTTCTCAAATCAATATTTTTTTATTGGTCTAAAAAGAATAATTGATGATTTAATAAGATAATTATTTCATTATTATTATTTTAAAGATGAAATAACTACATAATGCAAGAAAGAACAAGATCATTAATGATGAAACAAGAATGAGAAAACAAGCCAATTAACACCGAAAATAATGAAAATAATGAATGATTATTAATGGAAGGTTTAAAATATATTATAAAAGGATTATATATGATATTATAAATATTATTATGGTTATTATATAAATTAATATCACGTTTTAAACCACTATATAACATTTTAAATCACATTCAACCCAAATGAACTATGAGGTAAGGGATTTCATAAAAATTTCATTTCATTAAGGAATATTCTAATATTGTACACCTAATTTCATTTATATGTTATATATATTTCGCATTTGAAATGAAATATACTAAGCCATCAATAATTAATGTTTTTTTAATTTTTAATTTTAATTACGTCATCTAAGGTGATTATAATTAAGAGTTACAAGGTTGTAAATATTTTCATAGCTCAATTACTTTTCATTGGGTTATATTACTTCTTCATCATTTTTGAAATCCTATGATTATTTTTTAATGAATTTTAATTATATTATATTATATTTAAATTTTATTTGTTTTTATTTATAGTTGATACACATAATCAATTCATTATCTAATTCTCACTTCAATTTTATTATCATTGTAATGGTTTATTCCACAAACTCTTTCTAATTGAGATTATTTATTCCTGATTTTCAGTTGAAGAAATTTATTGGGGAAATTTCCAATAAAATTATATAATTTTTTATCCTATTTTTATTTATCCTATTTTGAAGTAATATTACCATTTTTACAATCCTTTTTTACATTAAATGATTGAAAAAATTGTTTTCAAAAAATTTACGCTCATTTCACCCTTCGGTCAGAAATATGTTTTCTCAAAAACCAATTTTTCAAAAACTATTTTTAAATTTTTTTAAACCCTTTCCATGTGATTTATTAAAGAAATTTTTATTTATATTTTAATTTTTACAATATGTACTCAATGGAATCAAAATATCATTTTCAAAACAATGTCTATTTAGATTGTATAGAAAAAGTTAATGGAATATTTTCATAATATGTAGGGAACGAATAGAATTTATAGCCAACATAACCTATCAAATGTTTTTATGATATTTTTACAAGTCTCAAAAATTGTCTTCAAGGAAATTTATTTTCAAAATTTTTTGGGTACTATTATCTTTTAAAAGTGATTTTCCAAATGAAAAGGTTATATTCCTCAATAATTTTTTTAAATATATATTTAATCTATGTGTATTCATCAAAGATAGAAACCCATTATTTTTAATTCGATCCACTGAGGATATTTGTATTAATAGATTAATTATTATTACTCTTGATGGGTTATGATAATTTTGACCAAGTAAAGTGTTGACATTCACTTTCATGATTAACTTTTATTGTCATTAAATTTACTATGAAATATTTAATTTGAGGTGACCATTGGACAATAAAGTTCCCCTAAATATCTATATTATTGATTAGTGATATAGTTATCTCTTAAAAAATATCTCATTTATAAATAATATTTATTACTGTGAAGGTAATTTGATGGACTTGGGAAGTATTGATAATACATATTCTTTATTAAATACACAGAATTAATAGTATGTCATATTTTACAAGAAATAAATAAATTATTCAATATGTAAGGAATTATTTGGATATGTAGACATAGGTGGAACTTGATTATATATATCCCCTTGATGCATCAATGGTCTAATGAGATAAATTTTTTTATAGACTTAGTTCAAAGGGTTTATATATATTATTTTTAAGCATAATTGAGGATAGATCATGATAGTTGAGGTATCTTGTTCTTATGAATCATGATGTATAAAAATCAGGAATTGACTTAATTTATAATTAATTTAATTTAATACAATATATTTTTTAATGATATTGTAACGTCCCGGATCTGGGTTCCACCCAAAGGTGCCCCGTACCGGGTTGGTCACATGGCCTCAAGGACATTTTTCTAAATGTTAGAGGCTACCGACTAGCTACAAGGGTCTTAGGTGTGATATTGGGAAAACTATTCCCTCATTAGAAGAGTAACACAATAGAAAAAAGTAGAAAACAATATCGCAATCAGTAATGACATACAACGAAGTGACAATGGATGACTGGTAGTAAATAAACCACTAGAGCACATATATAAATGATGCATGTCACATATGACTAGTAAATCATCCAAACAAGTTACAATGATGGAATATAATAAAAATTGAAAGTATAAAGGAAAACAGGAAAACTTCTACAGCATCACAAGCCTCAACTAAGTCCCATGCTCTCCAGATCCACATTAATAAAGAACCTGACAAAGAAGGGCACTTTCCCTTATCTATAACTGCAATCATATAATCTGTTTTTGTCAAAAATAATGACCCAAAAATGGTATGAGATGAATCCCAGTAGGCAACCAACAAAATATTTATTCCTAACTATCAGTGAATTAATATATAGAAGGTTATATTCAAAATGAAGTAATAAACAATGAAGTACTCAAATATAAACAATCCTACAATTTCAAACTATATTCATTTACATTTATTAATTATTCAAACCATTGAATAATTAAACCTTGAGATCTATCCTATGCCATGTGTCATATATGTGATAGAAAAATAGTTGTTTGATAAGACCATATAAAAATCAATTAAAACCAATCCCAAGCTTGTTCTTTTTCTGGGAAGGCTATTCACAATCAGCCATTCATCGTAAGGAACCCTCTGAGAATGATCTCGCAATCTATCCCCTCTAGATCAACATATCATTAATTTAATAATGAAATAAAATAATGACCCTCTGGGAAAGTTCACACAGTTTAAACCCTTTATCCCCACAAAACAAAGACTCTCTATGGAAGACCTCACCGTCAATTCCCCATGTTTCATTTAAACAATAAACTACAGACTCTCTTAGGATGTACTCAATATACATTCCCCATATGGTATCATAACGGTATACTATAGACACACTAAGGGAGAACTCACTGTGAGTCCCTCCTATGGTCTCGTAACGGTAAAATATAACAGACACTATGGGGAAGTCCTCCACCTCAATTCCCCATATGGTCTAACTACTCCAAGTTCTCACAGCCCTGTATCATACAATTGTGCACAAAAAATACCTAGCAGCCTAAAGTAATCTCAACAAGTACATGTATAAGTAGCTATAATTCATAACACATACATTTAACAAGTAGTAATAAACAATCAGTTCCAACCCCACAACCAAGGTAAGGAGACAAGGTCTGCCACAAAGGCAACCAGGACCAAACAGTTATAAACATTCAAATAAATAAATACACCCTTGGGGTGTCCCCTAAACGTGCAATTTATCATAAGGTATCTACAAAAACCATTACTCTAGAAATCTATATAAATAATTTGATAATGTGTTTCAATTACATAACACGATTACCCATATCATGGGAAATCGGAACATAGGAATATATATATCTCAAAGACAAACTCTAAAAGGAAAAAAGACCACCAACCTCAATGACGTACGAAGAACACAGTCAAACGTCAGCCCTTGATTCGGCCTAAAATGTCATAGATCTACAAACATGTCAACAATGTTCAACCTTGGATAACTCAAGAAAGATGAGATATCAGGAATAGAAACTCTAGGGAAAGAGATAACTCACTTGTGTGAATCCAATGCACCTGGAGGCATCTCGATCAGAGATCAGACAGGGGAATGGTAGGGTTCGAAGATAATTGGTCGTACATAAATCTTCTAAATGAGACAAAGGAAGAATAAGATTCTCCTGGAGATTAGACGTGACCCCGGTTTGATTAATCTAATATAAGGAAAATTATATGTCATTTTCATTTAATGTTCACTCCATGTACATGCCTCAATAGGATCCTGCTTTAGGTATTCCACATGGATATGTACTTATACATTACATGACCATTACACAGCTACCTGCTGAAATTGGGTACACACCCTGTACTAAAGAGTACACGGTATATAGTTAGAAAAATTCCAAATACTTCCTTTTTTCCTAAAAAACACCTGAAATCAAAATCCATACAAGAAATGAAGATTTGGGTTCTTACAAAATCCCACCCCCTAAAAAAATTTGTCCTCAAATATCCCATTGAAGGGTGGTAAAGAAGAAATGTCAAAAAACTCTGGCTATTGGGATCGGAAGTCGGCCTCCCTCCCCCAAGTCTCGTCATGTACTCGCATGTGCTGCCATAGCACCTGTACCGGAGGAACAGACCAGCCAGAGAGAACCTTTGTACTACAATCCAAAATCATAATAGGGTGATCCTCAAAGGATGCATCCACACCCAACTCAACCACATCAGGTTAAAAATTGTGATATGGGTCCGAAAAGTAACTTCGTAGTTGAGAAACATGAAAGATGTTGTGCATACCCCAGTACCTATTGGGTAACTACAACCTATAGAAAACTGGACTAACTCTCTCCAAAACCTCAAACGGGCCAATTTATATTTTTGAAAGTTTACCATGTATCTTAATCCTCATGTTTCCCAACCTCGGTGTGGGGTGCAAGAAAACAAGATCACTTAACGCGAACTCAATAGGTCGTCTTTGTTGATCTGGATAATATTTCTAGCGAGACTGTGCAGTATATATCTTCTTCCGAATCTACTACACCTACTCAGTGGTCTTCTGGACAATATGATTTCCCAGCATAGCTACCTCTCCTACCTCTATCCATCATAGGGGTGATCAGCATGGCCTAACGTACAAATCCTCATAAGGATCCATATGAATCGTCACATAAAAACTGTTATTGTAGGAAAACTCCACTAGGTGTATGTGTTACTGCTAACAACCCCCAAAATCCAAGACACATGCTTGAAGCATGTCCTCCAACACCTAAATCATGCACTTGTACTGGCCCTATATCTGGGTATGGTATGTTGTACTTAGAAGTTCCTCTGTATCCAAATCCCTTTGTACTCTCTGCCAGAAATGAGATGTAAACTGGGCATCCCAATCTGAAATGACAAAGTGCAGAACCCCATGCTACAATAAAATATCTCGGATGTACAAACTTCCAAGATCATCAACAGTAAAGGCCTCCTTGATCAGTAAGATGTGTGAAACCTTCTTAATTCTATCAATGACAACCCAAACTGCATCACTACCTTGAGGTGACCTTGATAAACCTCTAACAAAATCCATCGTAATATCATTCCACTTCCACAAGGGAATGGGTAACTACTATAAAATATCTGCCAATCGTTGAATCTCTTCCTTCACCTACTGACTGGTGCAACACCTCATAAAGAAAAGAAGAACCATATATCTTCATAAATAGACAAAATTACTAATGGTGTAGATCTCGATACATCTTGGGCATACCAGGATGAACTACCCGATCTAGGGAATGAAAATCTCACAACAACTCCCCTCGTATTTCTGTGCACACCCATATGTGCCCATGAAAACACAAGACCTCATCCTTACTTAATGTCCACCTAGGAGTAGGGCCCTCTCCTAACATACTCTCCAATACAACAAGAACGTTAAAATCTGATAGCTTTCTCATTCTCACTCGATCTAGAAGAGAAGAGGTAACAGTTACAGAAGAAATAAATGTCTTCCCCTATCTGTCATGCAACTCCAAATGTATTTCATAGAACAGAGCCACAATATACCACTCACTACTAACCTCGTGAACTTCTTCTATATGATTCCTCCTACTCAATGCATCAACCATCACATTTACATTCCCAGGCATGTAGGCAAGCTAAAGTCAAAATACTGAAGGTACTCAACCCACCATTGTTGTCTCAAATTCAAATCACGCTGAGTAAAGATTTAATAGAGTCTTAATTAGTCAGTGAAACCTATAAAATGCTCTCCCAAATGACAATGTATCCAACTACATAAATCATGCACAACTACAGATAACTCGATATCATGTGTTGGGTAATTCCTCTCATGTGACCTCAACTAACAAGACTTTTACATAATGACTCCTTCCCCCTGCATAAGGACTGCTCCCATCCCAATACATGATGCATCACAGTAAACTATGTAACTATTTTCTTGGTCTGGAAAACATGTATTAGTGCTGATGTTAATCTCCCTTTCAACAACTGAATGGATGAATCACATAAATATGTCCACAAGTACATCACAACTTTCTTATTTGGGATCGTCAGTGGCACTACTATGCATGAAAAGTCTTATTTAAAGTGTTTTTAGTAACAATCCATCCCTAGAAAACTTCATACCTCAAATAAGTTATTCAGATACTCCCATGAAACTACTGCTCTCACGTTCTCTGGGTCTATTGAAAATTCTATCTCTGGGATGACCGAACCCATGAAGTGAATCTGGTCCATCCAAAAATGGAATTTTGAGAGCTTAGCATATAACTGATGCTCTCTTAGTGTACTCAATACGATCTCAAGATGGGAGGCATAGCCGTGTCAAGTATAATATTACACTAAGATATCTTCCATGATGACTACAACAAAAGAATCCATGTAAGGATGAAACCCTTGGTTCCTCAGTGCCATGAAAACTAATGGCGCGTTAGTGAGACCAAATGGAATAGACACATACTTTTATAGACCATACAGGCTTTGAAAGGTTGTATGAAGTATACCTAATGGTCTAACGTGCAACTGATGATAACCAGATCTTAAGTCAATCTTTGAGAACACCAGTGCTTCTCAAAGCCGATCAATGAGGTCATCAATCCTCAGAAAATAATATAGGTTCTTGACCGTCAACTGGTTCGACTTCTTATAATACATGCAATGTCTAAGGGTACTTTATGACATCTTCATGAAAGGGACATAGGAACCCCAAGGAGATGTACTCGGTCGTATGAAACCCTTTTCATATAACTCCTCTAACATCTTTTTGAGATCAAGTAACACTAGTGTAGCCATCCTATAAAAAGTAATGGACACTGATGTCTCTCATGGAACAAGCTCAATAGATAAATCTACCTCTCGCTCTGGAGGTAAACCTGAAAATTCAGTTGGAAATACATCTCTAAAATGATCCACCACGAGAGTGCATTCTATTTGTGAAGTCCCCTGGTCAATTAGATATAAACTAGAAATCTGTGTTGTAATTCCTCCCACCCCAAGATGCTCAGGTTCTGCTCTACTTGCCTGGATATCCAATTCACCCTTATGTATAATGGACCCACCCTCTAGTGACATAAAACTAACCCTATGGTAATAGAAGTCAAAAAAAGGTCTGGAAGGGTACCAACCAGGTCATTCTGAGAATGGCATAGAATCTTTTCATCTCTAAGACATATAAGTACCATAAGAAGTGACGCCCACCAACCAAAAGAGGGTACTCCTTTCACTGATGTACACTGGCCATTTTATTTTCAAAACGAGTGTCTAGAGTCATAACATCATCAGAAGTAAAGATACATAGCCCAATTCTCTCCACAAAATCAATATATATAAAATTATGGGAAGCCCCTGTATCAAGAAATGGATAAATAAAACCGATGAAACTATAAAATCATACCTCTAACTGTAGAGGGTCTGAGATCCTTCTCTTTCTGATTCTGCTTTACTATAAAATACTGACCTATACCGAAACCATGTGACCCTGCCTGACTACACTGAGTTGATCCACCTTGCGATCACTAAAAACATGTATCCTGAATCTCACTTCCATGAATACCTCCTCAGCCATAATGTTTTGTTGAACTCTAGTTTCCTAAGTGATGAGAAACCAGTGGACATTCTCCTAAATGTGGAGTCGTAATAGAACCCATATCACCAGCTACAAGTGAGAAAAACTGGAAAAATGATGAATATGGTCATCGTGCCACACGATCGACACTCAATTGGGTCTCTCATGAACTGAGGTATCATATTTCCATTCTTACCAAACTGGTAGCATTCCACCTGGATATATGAAGGAATATTCCATCTACTTAGATCTCTATGCGTAGAAATCCTACGACGCTTTCTAATATTAGTCAGAGATGTACCAACTCTGGATGTCAAACTGCCCTAGATCGCAGCTCCATATTCCTCTATATTACGCTCGATGATCAGTGTCTGGTTGACTATAGAAGATATGGAATTAAACCTAAATATTTTCACCTAGGATCAGATGTCTTGTCTGATGCCATCCTCAAACTTTTTGGCCAGAAATAACACATCACTCCCCCCCCGGAATGGGTGTGGATCACTGCAACACTATAAAGTGAGAAGAATACTCCATGAATGAAAGAGTACATTGTTATAAACCTATAAACTCTCAAGATCAGTAGGCCTTCAAAGTCTCTGAGTAGAAAAGTCATATAAGGTACACTAGAACTCATCCCAATCCATAACTCATTGGTATCCCGCCTGTGATATCACATCCCACCATCTATTGGCAGAATGTCAAAGAATGTTGGTTTCAAGATTCACCCTCCTCTAAAGAGGTGTCTTGAGATGATCAAAGATACACAACATGGATTCTAAACACGAGTCTACAACATGAGGTCCTCCATCCCATGAGAAAGTGAATGGATGCTACTGCGGGAAAACCACCGCATCAACTCTTTCATAGACGGGGCAAGATGTTGTGCTCACTGGTAGGTTTATATGAACCTCATGGGGGCTTAACAGAACAGTGCATTAGAACCTCTGTCTAGTATAACATTTGGTGCTAAGATAGGCACGATTGAAAGTTCTACCGATAGTCTCTGATCTACTATTTCATGTGTTAGATCGTTGCCCTATAATTGGCATACAACTAGAGGACGTCTCGGTGGCATGACTATGAAAGGTCAAGCACACACCTCAATTCAATATTATCAAGGACTAAAAATTATAAGTGAAAGAATTGAACATGAGAAGAGAACATTATTTTATATCAAAACAGGGTTACACCGCGTGTATATCTTCCACACAACAATTTCTCTCAAGTTTCCACATGTGCGTGTACCTCTTCTGAGCCTGTTTGTGTAACAACCATACACACGACATGTTCATTCTACGACAAAATGTGTACATGATCTTTCCCTTATGCATGAGTTCTTCTACACTGTTATGCCACACGGTTCTCTCCTGGGAAACACTACATGGCATGTTAACCCTAGAAATGACATGTACTACATAAGTTCCAACCTCCCATGTCATTAGTCACATGGTTAGAGACATGGTACACTCTACACAGCGTGTAAAAACGGGACATGGTGTGTAGAACCTAAGTTTTATTCACCAGTGTCATTAGTCACACGATCAGATACATGGCCTCTTGAGGATGACATGTACTCCTAGTACACAGTGTGTTTTACCAAACATTTATCAACCTGTTTCACTACTCACAGTGTCAGTCACCGAGTTATTCTCTACATTTTCTATACTAACAGTACATGGTGTGTACTTAAGAAGAGTTTTTTTCCAAATAGAAGAATTCATGGAATGTGTTCATAACAACAGGTGTCTTATTGTCCAGGTTTCTAAAAAGAATGCCTCTGAATCTTCTTTTGAACCCTTAAAAACAAATAATTTTGTACAATGAATGACAAATTTAGACCCGTGACAACACATACTCCCCCTAATCAATGTTTGACATCCTTATTCACAACATACATGATAAAATTAAATTAAATTTCATACATGATTCACCAAATTCTAGTCCAAGAGGTCCCATAACACCTTAGGGGCCAAAGTTTGGCATCCAGTAAAATTAAATATCACATATCAACAATACCCTAAGAAATATCATATATTATATCAAGGCATCTATCACAACAATATGCACATATATCAAAACATCTACCACAACAACATGAAATCAGTAATGCACCCTAAATTTCATGAAAAGAATGTATAACATGTAATCTCTAGCAAGTTCCTATTTGATGCTTGAAATGGAATACCATAATCTCATCGGGTTGAAACAGAAATAGAACCACAATGATATAAATCATAATTTCACAAAACATGTGTATCAACCAACAGTGAAATCAAATCAACTGTAACGACTGAAAAACCAGAAAAAATTCAATATTTGAGGTAACATGGATTTTCCCTATACGTGGGCTAGCTACTCTTTGGTATAGCTTATTACCCACTACATATTACTTATTATAGTGGTTTATAGGCTCCAAACAGTAAGACAAAGCAGAAAAGAACCTCCTTTGATACCACTTTGTAACATTGCAGATCCAGGTGCCACCAAAAGGTGACCCATACCTAGTTGGTCACATGGCCAGAGGCTTCCGACTAGAAGTTAGGGACATGGGTGTGATAGTGGGAAAACTACGCCATCATTGGTTGAGTAACACAGTAGAAAAACACAGTAAACAATAGTGGAAGCAGTATGGTGAAACATATGATATATATACTGACCATGAAATAATAATGTGTATATGCATATAGAATAAGTTAAATATTCCCCAATGGTGATGTTATGAGATGATTAATGATTATAACTAATCAATAAATTACCACCCCAGAAAGTGGAACAATTTTTTTCTTTTTTAGAAGCATTGTGACAGTTTATCAATTCTAAAGATTGAAAAAAGATTCAATAGTCATACAATTATAATGGATTGAACTAGAAATCATTAAGGTAAAGGAGAATCATATCATTACCAAATTATTATTCAATCATCAATCTATGAGAGGAATTTGTAGGAACATAATGAATATTAATATTTGAATAATATAGTGTGGAATATTCTAGATTTTAATTTTGATAATAATGGAATGATTAGATTCATAACTCAGATATATTTTCCATCGATAGTAAAATTGATGAAGGAGCTATTTGATGAAGCACATATCTCATCTTTATCTTCTAATCATGGAAGTACACAAATAAATATAGATATCAAGAATAAATTTTGGTGGTTAAATAATAAAATATATAATAAAGAGTATGAATTTTGATGCTTAGTATCCGAACAAGTTAAGGAAGAGTTGTATAAGTCTAATAGTATGAGTAAACCATGACCTATTACTGAATATAAATGGGAAGGATAACCATATTTTTAATCATTGGACTCCCCATGGCATCTAATGGCTACATTTTTATTGGGGTTATATTGAATCACTTAACAAACTATTTACATTTTATTTCTATCTTATAATATTTCTTTATGATAATATTTATTGATTATATATTAAGTAAGTGGTAAGATTTCATAGAACACCACTTGAAATTGTATCTATTCCATATTTGAGGTATAATTCAAATATCTAGAGAATTATTTATAATATATAATTAATAATTAGTACATCATATCATCTATGGATATATGGTCAGTATGATAGAACCATTAAAACCCTAGAAGATATGTTGAGAACCTTATCTTTGGATTTGAAAGTAGTTTTGATCAACCCCATCATCTAGTGTCATTTTTTTTACAACAATAGCTTTCAAAAAATAGTTTAGATGGGTATTTATGAATATAATTATGGAAATAAATATAAAACTATATCCTATTTTGATGAATTTGGAGAATAAAATCTATTGGGAAATAAAATAGATTAGGAAATTTAAAAGAATGTAAACCCCATTAAGGATCACATCAAGGTAGCTCAAAATATATAGAAGTGTTATATTGGAAGCCTTAAGCAAGATATAGAGTTCTTTTTTTTAAAATTCTTCCCTATGAATATCTCTATCGATGAATTTTAGGATATTTGAATAGAAGTTCAAGCTCATCCCAGGATACCTCGGTCCCTATGAGATTCCTGATTATATTTATATGATAGATTATCGCTAGGGGATTCCCCAAAACCACAATTATGTTAATAATGAATTACATATTTATATCCCGAGGAAGTACATATATGATCCTTCACATGTATTGAACTCAAATTTCATATCACTATATCATGATATATCTTATGAGGAATAACTGCCGAAAATATTGGATTGTAGTGATAAATTAATATAAAACAAGACTTCTCACCATGTAAATGTTCTTCAGAAGAATAATAAATTTGAGGAAGCTACATTGGATCGGGTAGATGTAATTTGGAAAAGGTGTACAAATTTTTATTCATCAAAATCATTTAATATCAGGGGGAAAATCATTTTAGTGTGGGATGAATGTAATAACCTATGATTTTAGAATATATTTTCAATTTAAAGTAAAATTTTATAATATCAATAGATTTCTTTAAACATAATTATGATATTAAATGAATTATTATTGAAATATTATATTTTATATGACCTACCCATTAGATTAGAGGGTATTAAAAGGTTAACTGAATTATGAAATAAATAAATAAAATATCACCATTATAAAAATGTATTGAACAATGCCTTGGAACATGAGTACCCAATTTAAAATTTTGTCAATAGTTTAATATTAACGTATCTATTTTGAATGATATTATATTTTTATATAAATCATTTATCATTATAACTAATGATATTTTATATTTAAAGAATATGGTGTTAATTAATGAATAAAAATAATTAATTTTTTTTATTTTATTGAAATAAATAAAAATATCTGGTTGGTTAAAAATGGATATTTTTCTAAAAACTGAATTTATGTGCAAAATGTATTTAAATTTTCATAAATATAAATAACCTCTTTTGTTTAATGATTTTAATAAATTTTTTATATTATATATTCAATAAAATAAACAAAGATTCCCAAAATGATTTTTAATAGTAATATAATTAGAGGAACTTCATTTTACACTTGAGAAATACATGTTTTGTAAAAATCATTTTCATCACATTAAATGGGTTTATTGGTAAATTAATTTCTACTAATTATTGTAATTTAATTTGATAAAATGGTTTCTATTTTTTAAATCAAGTCTTCAAAATTTAGTAAATAGGGCAGTTTCACTTTTGGTCAGAATAAATAGTAAGTGAGATAAAAAATCATTATTGTGGTAAATGGTAAATGTGTTAATAAGGGACTAAAATAAATAGATAATGGTTAAAATAACTTTAAAAAATATTACTAATAATATTTTTTTTAATTTAGTTTGAAATAATATCAAAATATATTCAAAATTGAGATAATTTGGTGCTAATTTTATTTAATAATAATGTTATATTGTTTTAATGTTATGAATACTTACAAGCATGTCACTGCCCTCACTTATAAAAATACCCCAATATCCTCCATTTTTCAAATATTATTGAGCAACTTTTCTCAAAACCTACCAGCCTAAATCTCTTATAAAAATCCCTATACTCTTTTTACATGTTCTATTATAATTAAAAGTCCACCCAATAGTCCTTCAAGAGATATCCAACGGAGGCTTCTGAAATAAAATTTAATCCTCTTCATTGGTCCCTTTAATGTTTATGTCTCCATTTACCTCCCCCTAGACCTTTCTAACCAAATTTAAATTTTAAAATTATTGAAATGTTATTATTGAAATTTTATTATTGAAATTTTATTATTTCAATATAGTAACCATTATCTATTTTTTATCCATCATATTTGAGAATTAAAATCTCATCATGCGTGGGTACGGACTTTCGTCTCCACGGCCGAAATATTTTAGTTTTCACCACCACTTCTCAATCATTATTATATATATGGAAAAATTAATTTTATATGATTTTTATGAAATTATTATTAATATTTAATCATATAATATTTTCCACCTTTTGACCCTCCCATTCATTTTAGGGTGATAATGTCGCTTATGCATACGTGTGGACTTCCACCTCCACGAAATGATATGATTCATTTGTTAATTCCACTTTACATGGATGGTCATATGGAAATATTTAATAAATATATTTCATATTTATGATAATATTATGTTTTTTAATGATATTATACTATTTACTATCCAATTATATTATATATCAGATAATTAAAAGTATTTTTCACGTGCATGCAGAGAGTACCATCTCTATGAATATTATATTTCATTTTTATATCACCAACTCTATGATATTGTTATGAAATTTTATAAAATGTATAATTTTGATATATATTACATGTTTAACATTATATTATGATGAAATCATGAACAAGGTTTATTGGACCACTTACTTCCAATAGAATCATGTGTGAAAAACAAAATATTTAACAACTATAATGATGATTTTAATATGGAATTATTAATAAAAGGGTAATCAGAAATTATCATTGAATAATATATACTAAAATTAGTATGGATATGTATTTTTATAAATTTACATTAAGTTTAATGTAATTATACATGATGTTAATAGTGTGTTTGAAGAATTTCAGGACCTTAAGTAATGGTTTATATTATAATATCACTTATTTTAAGGATTGTATTTGTTAAATTTAAATTTTTTAAAATTATAATATCCTTATCATTTTAAATAAAATTTCTCACCATTTGGTTAGTTATGGTGTTTTAATGTTTTCTTTACATTTTCATCTAATTAGAAAATAATATGATAGAGAAATTATTTCTAAGAAAAGTTGTCCTTATTTTTTATTTTGGGTCATGAATCATTCTCCTCCGTGTCCATTTACTTAAAGATGTTTAATGTATATATTTTTCTATAGGAAAACGTTTCAGAAAAGTCACTTTTACCACCATTGACTTTATTTACAAATTTTTAATCATAAAATTTCTTTAAAAAATCATGTGACCCTCTTTTTACATTTTATAAGAGTGTTAAAAGAATAATCCCTTTTAATATAAAAAATGAATTGATTTTATCTCTTCCATATCCTTTTTCCATAAAGAATCTTCCTCATAAAATTTCAACGGTTTTACAAAGAAAATAATAATCTCATTCATTTTAGAATTTTATGTTTTAAAGGTTTTCAAAAAAATGGATGTTTTCTCTTGATTTTCAATGAATATTATGAATTATTTTTTGAAAGATATTTTTCATCTATATCATCAAATATTAAGGATTTTTATGCTTCACTTGGTATATGATATTATTATACCATCCAATCCCTTTCTCAGGATGTCTTCTAATAAATTTTTAATGAATTTTATATGAAACCTACTTTTTCCGAAGGGTAAAATACGTGATGATAGAATCCAAAATGATTCCATGTTTTCATTGGAAAGTATATATATAGATCATAATTATGTAATTTTTGAGAATTTTATGTTCCGCCAACATATTGGGTAATGTGATATAAATATCACATTATATTATGATGATAAGAGTGAACCTGATTGAAAATATTTATTTTCAAATCTTGATGTTCGATTATGATTGCTACTATCTTTTCATAGATTATTATGTGTGGACATTATTTTTAATATCTATGTTAAAAATATTTTTATTTATTATTCTTAGGAGGAAACACACCATTGTTATAACTCATAAATGATGATTTATGTTTTTTCACCCTTATTAGTCCTGATTCTTGATATTCCATGGTTTTGGTTTCATGATATGATTTTTCTAGGTAAGAATATTTTATATTGAGATTGCATAGTTGATTATGTTATCATACTGTTATGATCATCTTATGATCCCTTGTGATTGATATCTCTCATGTTTACCCTTACTGAAAATTTTAACACACCCTTTTCTTATGATCTCATTCAACAAAGTCATGAAAGAAGGTACTAAGTAGTATAAGTCTAGAATGGGGGTCTATATAATTAATTTTTTATAGAGATAATGAAGATTGTTATTAAATAAAATTATTGTGTTTATATTATACAAATACATTATAATTTTATGGATCTATGGTGTTTATTATTGTGATATTTGTTGAATATTCATTAGAATTCATTTAATAGTTTTGCATGAAATTTTCAGGACACATCAGTTCCTTTTCCAGCCAATATACAATTTTTTAAAATGATGATTCAATTTCATTTATTCATATTTTCCCAAGGCAACATAGAATCTAATTTTTTTTGGAATCACTTTGTTTAAAAATAAAAAAACTATTAAAATTAATAAATATTGGGATTTAATTCCACCTATTTATATTTTTAACTATACTTTCACTTTTCATATCATTAAATTCATTTATTTTCAAATTTTAAATATTTAGAAATATTTTCAAATTATGGTTTTCAATGTTTTCATTTTACCTATTAATAGTGACTCATAAGTTAGTTTTTTACAACCATTTTAAAAAAGATTTATAAAATTACTTTCTATGATTTCACTTATATTTTCTTATCAAAACCTAAAAGGTGTAAATTTTCAGAGAAATATTTCATTTAATACAGTTTAAATGTTCTTTTTTATTTTATAGTCCATACCTCTACTTGTTCGTAAGGATTAGGTGCTCTATCATTATTTTTATCTCCCTTCGCGTTATTTGTATCCTTTATATCTATATTCATTAAATACTAAGATATTATGACAATCATTCTCTTTATTATACATTAATTATTTATTTAATGCATAATATTAAACATAATACAACCTAGATGATCGGGAAAGATAGTTTCTTTGGGAATGAGGTACATTAAACAAAAACATAAAACATGGAATACATAATCTTAATTGAAAGCATCTTTAACATGATTATATTATTCCTTCATACTTAAAACTGCTTGGGATAACCTTGGGACATAAATAATAAAAGGGTGAGTTATTAATTCCAGTATTAGAATAAACAAGTCATAACATGAATAAAGTAATACATATTAGAAAATTTCTATATTAATGGGTCATAAAAAGAGTGATAATCAGAAACGTTCATAATAATGTATAATATAACATTATAACATAAATGTAACATAAGAAATATGGAAACAATTTAAAACACTACATTAGAAACATAGGTTGAGGATAAAATCCATGATATCCAGATAAACAATGTCAGATGATATATTCTGTTTACTCCGTAATCCATTGCATGATGTCTCTTGAGACATTAAAATTACCCATTTCATTGGAGGGCTATATAATTTCGGGTTCACCAGTCACTTTTATTTCATTTTCATGATTAAGTGTGTCGTATAGATCATAAAAAATGAATCATTTATCATCAAATTTTATTCCAAGATCAAGGAGTGAAGAATACATAAATTTACGTACTCAATAAAATAAGTATAAGTTTATAAAGTTAATCACCCATGATAGGGAATGGACACAGTTATTCACTACACAATTGTTTGTCATGGAAAATTGGGATGAAATTTCGACAACATAACGGTGGTGCATAATTGTTCATGGAAGGGATTAATGACAGTAAAAGTGGTCACAAATAATTATTCATAATTTTGTAAGTAAGCTGAATATGGGATAACATAGAACAAAATTAGGAAATTTAAATAAAAGGCATAAGAACATAGAGTTTCTTGAATAAAGAGGGGAATGCGAGGATCCCTTAGAAAGGTTTGGCATGGTAAAATGTGTAAATAAAGGTTTATGGGAGAGATTAATGAGAGTGGGAGGGGTATCTCATTATTTATACATCAAACAGAAATTATAGGAGATATAGAATAATATATCACAATATGAACACATGAAAATTGAGATACATTATAATTTGATAATTTTAATTTTTAAAATATTAATCGACATTTATTGATAAAGGGTTGGTTTTTTACGATAACATTTTTCAAACACTTAAAAAATTAAATTTTAATTCATTATATTATGATTTATATGTTAAACCCATTAGTTAATAATTATATTTTAACAAATATTATCTATTTTAAAATCAATTAAATCGGTAATGCCTTAATTTAATTTTAATATTACCAAAAATTATAATTTGTGTTTTATTTTATCAAAATCAAATATAATTTATAATGTAACAATAATAAAATTAAAATATATTCATTATTTCATACAATACACATATTCATATTCTTAGGTTCATGATACATATCACATTAAAACACCTGAAAATGACCTAAGAGTATGGTGAACTATAGTGAGGCTTTCATGGGGTGGTTCATTGTGCATGGTTTGAGTTATAATCTTGATGAGGTTGAACTTCTACTATAACTAGTTTCTCTCATGCTTTAGTTGATGGATATCGTCATGATATTAGTTAATGGAAAATTATAGGGATTTTATCTCACTTATAATCTTGTATAAATTGGCTTCATATGGTATGATAAAACTATTTGAGGCCACTAATTCCTTTGTCTCTATCAATTGGATTAGTTAAAACCCAATATTTATATTAATCATATGATCACTGGTAAATGACTATATTATCAGTGGTAATTATACTTAATGATATTTTAAATTCTATAGGATATAATAAAACCAAATAAGTGAATGTTTTTTCTATATCCATTATATATAATAATTCATTTAATTAAATTTCAATGGAAATTTTATTTTTCAATGTTCAGGTCCTTCCAATATTCAACCCTTTAGAAATTTCACCCATGAAATTTTCATTTCACACAATAAAACATATTTGGTAATTCTATTTCATCACTTCTTCTATTTCCCACATCACTTATCAAACTTTTGGTTTCACAAAAACACTTGCGTCAGGTGCATTGTCTTATTCCTTATATCATTGTCTATAAGATCAAATATTTTTATTGTATTCTCCTCATATGAGAGATCATTCTCAAATGTTACCATACTTTGATTTAGTATGTGTGAGGGATATGGTATTTAATTCCATAATAGTGATATATAGAACACATCATTTTTATGAGATAGGTTAGGTGGAAGTCCTACTTGATAGGTCGTCACTCTGATGTGGTCAATAATCTCAAAGGGACCGATGAAACTTAAATTAATCTTTTCCATATTTCCCAAATCTCATAACTTTATTCCATGGAGATATATAGAGTAATACCTTATCTCTGTCCCCAAACACTATGTCTCATTGATGATTTTCAACATAACTATTTTGTCATGTCTCGGTAGCCTTGATATAACTCTCAATGTTCTTGACCTTTTCAACCATTTCCTTGAACATTTCAGGATCTAATAGTTTGTGTTCCCCAAATTCATCTTAGTGTGAAGGTGTTCTAAGAATATTCCCATAAAGGGATTCAAAAGGAGCAATTTGGATTCTTCAATGGAAACTATTATTTTATGTTTACTCAGCCAGAGGAGTATATTGATCTCATCAGCCTTTGAAGTCAATTGTTAATTCTCTCATCATTTCCTCGACTGTTTGGATAGTCCACTCAAATTGGATATTATATTGTGGGTGATAATGCATGTGGGTGTTTAAAGCAGTATTTAGATGATGTAGGATACTCTTCCCGAACATAGAGGTAAATCATGGATCTCAATAAGATATAATTTATTATGGTGTCCCTTGTATCCTCACCCCTTTTCTAATGGACATCCTTCAAATTTGATTGACTAATAAACCCCCTCGAGTTGAAATGATGTTAGTGGTCTATATAAGATGATCCACCACAGCCCATATAGCATGTTTTAACTTGATTTCTTCAAAATACCATTTACAAAGTCCATGGTTTTGTTTTAATACTTCTATATAGGTATGGGTAATGGTTCCATCATCGAATTTTATTTTTTCACTTCATCCTTCACTTCATGACATACAATACACCTTGATGTATATTCTGTGATATCCTTGATCATATTTTCCCACTAATTGTTTTATTGGATATCCCGATATATATCTTTCATTCCTAGATGGATTGAGAATTTCCAACTATGGTCATCATCCAATAACTATTTTAAATTAATATTTTATGGTACAAAGTTTGGTGACATAAATCTCAGAACTTATTCACTGTTAAAACTGAAATTTTAGGATTTCCCTTTTCTTATGGTTCCCCTTTCTTATGAATTCACGATTCATATATTTATCATCATTTATCATCTCTATAATGTATGATTCCATAATAATTTGTGAAATGATTGGTGATTCATATTCATTTATGATTCCCATGTCCATCCTTTTCATGTCTAAGTAGATCATATCCTTCTCAATTCTTAAAAATGATAAAATTTCTGGATCCTTTCTGTATAGAGAGTCATAAAATTTATTTGATTTTATAGGATGTTAGTGTTTTCAATAGTCATAATACTTGAATATATCTAACTATATTCATTGGAGAATATTCAGAACTTTTGGGGTGAACATAAACATGAAAATATTGTGACCTGTATATATTTCAAACTTCTCCCTAAATAGATATTTAAGCCATTTTTTCAACACAAATATCACAATAGAAAACAATAGATCATGTGGTGGGTATTTTTATTTAAAAACATTCAATTTTATTGAAGCATAATCTATCTCTTTATCATTTTTCATTAACACATACCCCAATCCCTTATTTGAATCATCACTGAAGAACACAATAATCAATCAACTTATGGGTGATGTAAGTACAATTATTGTGATAAGAATATTTTTTCTACTCCTTTAGAACTATTTTCATTCATTATTCCAAAAAAATTACTACCATGAAAATTATTTTGGTTAGAGGGTTTGAAAATCATGAGAAATTTCTCACAAATCAATGATAATACCAAGATAGTCCAAGGATACTATGGATTTCTATCACAGACTATGGACTCATGCAAACTTCAATTACATGTGACTTTAATGGATCTACACATTTCCGATTTCTTGGGATAGTATTCCCCAATATTGTGACTTCCTTCTACCATATTTCTCATTTTTTGTACGTTTCGTAAATCTTCTCCTTTCAAAAGTTTTTTATCACAAAGCTATGATATTCCACTTTACGTTTAGATTATATCGGAATATCATCTATAAATACTACCAAATATTTTTCAAGGTAATACCGAAAGGATCCATTCTTCAAGTTGATATTGATTTTTGATAATTAAGGAGTCTGAATAGAAATAACATTGAACTAATAGTGCCTATACCTTATATAAAAAGAGTTCATTGGCATATCCTTCTTTTTCAACATTACTCAATAACATCTTGACCGAACATCCACCTTGAAGATGTATTGGGATCCACACAGTTGATCAAACAAGTCATCAATCAATGGAGGAGGATACTTATTCATTACTGTGCTCATGTTGAGCTCGTGATAATAAATGAAAAGGTGCATTGACCAATCCTTCTTCTAGAGGACGAGGACTGGTACACCCCCAAGTGAAGCACATGGGAATATAAACCCTTTATCTAGACTCACATATAGTTTTTCTACAGATACTGAAGTTTTGCAACATCTATTGTATACAGATCCTTTGATAATTTTAACGCCATGGGTATAAGATTTATTGAAAATTCAACTACTTAGCTAGAAGGAAGACCAGATAATTCTTTAGAAAAAACATCAATATATTCCCTCACAATGGGAATGTATTCAAGGTTGATCATTTCATTAGACTCAATCATTTGATCTATATATTATTACTCAAAGGTACATAATATCAATTTTAGAGATGTTGGTTCTAAATATAATCCATACACCTCGTTGCACTTGTACATAATCAAGGGGGGAACAATTCATGATACGAAGAGTGGTTTACTTATCATAGAATATTTATGTTGTCTCTATATAATAGAAGCCAATCCATTCTTATAATTGAATCAAATTTCACTAAAGGGAGTATCACAGGATTCACTGGGAAGTTCATCCCACAAATTATGAGAAGGGGGGATTTATATTCATGGGGTGAAATAATTTCCATGTTTTAAATTTTCATGGACAACTCTACTTCTATGCTTCCTAGTGGTGTTTGAAAAGTTCTGATAATCTTGTGCAATATGAAGGAATTCATAGAACCATAATCAAAATGTATTTTCACATTCCTTGATTTAATAACTGGACTACTTGTCACAACATCACTATCAAGATCCACATATTCAATTGTGATGGAATAAGCTCACCCTTTATTTCTTTGAGGTTGTTAGATGTCTCTAAAAACATTAGATTTGTGAATTTTTTTTCAATGTTCCCTTATTCCATGAAATTGAAACAATGAACAATGCAATATGAGTTGACTAGAGAATTCCTTTTCTCCATCTCATTAGTGGGTTTATCATGTCATAAATCACTAGCTATGTGGCCTTCCTTCCCACACCTAAATAATTTCATCACCCCCCTTAGGAAATTTTTGATGTTCTTATTTCCACCCATTTGATATGTGGTATGTTGAAATTTCATAGCTCCATAATATTTTTCCATTGGTCTGAAAGAATTAAAATCTAATTTCCAATTCTTATTCATAGGATACGATTGAGATTCGTTGATCTCCATTATTTCCTTGAAGAAACATCATAAAATTTACTCATAGCTATCAATGTCTCAGATCCTTCTGGATTTTCATACTATGTTTTTGCCCACCATAGACGAATTAAACCTTGAATTCGACGGTAATGACAAAGTTAAAGGTGTATCATGAATGTCTTGTGATTTTTCCTCAAATTACCTGATATAATCATCATCTTTTGTGCTTTAGTGAATGAAAAAACCTTTCCATTTTAAGTGGGGTAGTGAATGGAAAATACTTATAAAAAATGATTTTCTATAATTCCTTTCACCACATCACTTTGATCTCTTCCTTAGGATTTGTATTTTGATCCATTTCCACCATTGACCAGAATCTCCCTCTATATGATAAACATCCCATTGAAGCATCTCCTTCTAGAAACATTGAAGGATAGAGAATATATTCTCAGTTGAATTGATCCATTGTTCAAGGATTAATGTACAAAAGGATCCATTGAAATCTGGAATCCTTTTTTACATAAAGATCTCAATTGCATATTATTCGTTATTATTGGTATTTCGATACTCCTCCTGATCCTAGTACTATTCAAACCCAAATTTAGTTGAGAGGGTATCATTATAAATTTCAATATTCCTTCTTCTATCATGTTGGGAATCTTGTTTGGGAAGTAATCACATTTCCCTTGGCATTGGTCGTTCACCAAATTCCTCTTATTTCTATCAATTATCTATAATAATGGAAAAATATTGATGATTATTTTTAAACTATTAAACACATACATGATAATCCATTTTCATTTAAAATATAACTTCTAAATGAAACTTATTTCATAACTTATTAATTTATAGTCTTCATTCTATATTATCCATGACAAATTTCATAATATTTATTATTATGGGAATTTTTTTTCCCATAATAGTGGTTGATAATGAGATTTTGAATTTACCAAAGAATATCCCCTTGGAGTTTCAAACTAGGTCTACAGCAAGGTCCATTTTCATGCACCAGTTCATGGTCGAGTATATATTAATGTGGTGTTTCCGGGTTTTACCCATATATACATCTGTACCAGAGCCACATCCACATGTAGTTTCAAGATAGGATTGTATATTCATGTTGAAACACATACTATATAGTTTAATAAATTAGTTATGTTTTATTATACATAGTTTTATCCCAAATTCCTTGGTAGTGTTTTCTAATCTTAATCCCTAAAAGAACTAATATATTCTTTTTATACAATCAATGACAACCCTGCTCTTTATTACACATTATGTCATGACTTATTACATATTATTAAACATATTTAAAACTAGAAGATGTATAAGTCTGATTTATTTGGGAATTAGGTTCATTACATTAAAACATAATAATTAAATACAACATATTTTTTTTGAAAACATCCCTAACATACTCATATCAATCCTTCATACTGAAAATTGCATGCGATAACTTTGGGATATACATGACAAATATATGATATATAAATACCAATAAGGAATTAAACATGTAATAACATGAATAAAGAAATACATGTTAAAACAAATAAGCCTATAAATGGTTCATAAAATGAGTGATAATCATAATAACGAACAACAGGACATGATATAACATGATAACATAATGGTAACATAGGAAATTTGAGAACAACATCAGTTACTAAATCATAAGAAATGGTCAACGATAAATTTCATGACATAATGATAGAAAAAGTATCATGATAGATTATTCTCAATCCCTAATTCCATTATTTAATTCTAATGAGAATAAAGTATTACCCAATTCAATAGAGCATTGTTTAATTCTGGGAACACCTGTCTCTTTCATTTGATTCACATGCTTATGTGTGACACATAGATCCTATAATATGGAATCATTTATCATCAAATTTTATCACACCATTAAAAAGAATGGAAGAAATACATGTAAGTTTAGAATAAAATAATTATATGTTTATAAAGGTGAACACCCTTGACAGAAAATGAGTATGATTATTGACTATTAAAATATTTTGTAAGGAAAATCACAGAGAAATTTCATCAATATAATGGGGGTGTATAAATTTTAATATAAGAGATTCATGATTGTGAAGGAGGTGTATAAGAATTTATTAATTATATGGTTAGTAATTGGGGTAAGGGAGAAAATTTCCAAACATTTGGAAATAGAGATAAATAGCATACGAAAATTGATATTCTTGAATAAAAAAGAGAATAAGATGACCACTTAAAAAATATCATTATAGTAATATGTGTACATAAATGTTCAGGGAAGGACTTAATGGGAGTAATATGGGTATAAAATTATTTAGACCTCAAATTTATATTATACGGAATATTTCATACCATATCCCGATAAGAGAACATAGAAATTATGAGATATAACAAAAAAGGTGTTCCTGATAAAGAAACAAGACAGTGTGAGTTCACTTACCTTGATTGGGTGAATCAAAATTCATGGGAGAAGATTATTGAGATCTTGAGGGAACCTTATGAGGAATATATCGTAGGGAGTTCATATTAAGGACATGATGTAATTTTTTTTAGTGATGAAAAATGGGATCTTGGGATGGTTTATATTGGAAATGAGTTGGGAATTATTTATCATTTTTCAACCATAGGTTTTTGAAAATATATAATAAAAGAACAAAAACAAAAAACCATACTATTTTTTCCCATGGTTTCTAACAAATAATGGTGGTATTCATTATTGTATTTGTCCAAGGGTCGAACATATTATAATAATACCCTTTCTGATCTGTAAGTGTGTCATGCTTATAAAGAAATGACTTTGAAACCTCAAAATATATTATAGGTTTTTGAGGATTCATAAAGGCTTTATAAAATTAATATAATAAAATTAAAATTACATTATTATATTGGTTAAATATATATTTTGTTATGGATACCCATTATAGTATTTATTACATCATTTTTTGGTCATTATGATGTCATAATAGACACCATGTATTTATATCGTATTAAATTTAACATGAACATTTGATTGTCTTGGAAAATTATTAAAAATTAAAAATTATTTAATTTATATTTTATCATTAAAAAAATAGTATTTATTTAAAAAAAATAATATGTAATTGAATATTTATTTTTAAAATGTTAATATTCTATTATTGATAAATATTGGGTTCTTTTTTACAACAATAGTTTTTGAAACATTATAAAAATTATATTAGATTTCATTATATAATAATTGTATTTTGAAAAACATTATTTCATAATAATATTTTAATAAAACATTATCTTCTTATAAAATAAATTAATTCATTAATTCCATAATTGAATTTGAATACTCCACAAGAATATCATTTTTGTTTTATTGTATCAAAATCGAAGATCATTTGCAATGTAACATTAATAAAAAGAACATATTTTAATTATTCTATATAATGGGAATATTAATATTATTAGGGTTCTGATACATATCTCTTTAATAAACCAGAAAAATCCCTAAGAGTAATGTGTTTGATTGTGAGATTTTCATAGGGTGGTTTGGGTACATGGTTTCGGTTATGATCTCGATAAGCTTGATCATATCTCGTAAATAGTTTTGTTCGTGATTACGTTATTGGATTTCATCTCGATCTTGTTAAAGGGAAAATTATATTGATTCTATCTCCCTAAAAAGTTCTGATAAATGGGCTTCATTAGGTACACTCATACTGATTACGGGCACCACTTCCTTTTTCTGTGTCAATTCAATTTTTTAAACCTCTGTATTTATATTAATCATATGATCACTATTAAATGACTATATTATAAATGTTAATGATACATAATGTAATTTCAAATCTTATAAAATATAATGAAACCAAATAATTTCATCGGTTTTCTATATCCATAATATATAATAAGGAATTTATTTAAATTATAAGAGGGATTTTATTAATAAAAAGGTAGTTCGTTACATATTTATTCTATATAACTTACACTATTTATATATAATTTCATTAATAATTTAAATAACTATATACTCATTATTTAATATGGTGTTAGATTTTAGGGTTCTTATTAAGAAATTCATTCTATTTTTTATGGATGTATCGGAAATATATATGTTTTTAATTTCAACATGGATGGTTATTTATAATAAATGAATGTTTTTTTTTGAATTGTATTATATCCTAATTCTATAATAAGTTGAATGCATTGAAAATAATTAGTGATAGGTGGGGGGAAAATTATATAGTCCAAGGATGCATCAGTTGGTCTCATGATAAATACTAGATTGGTTATTTGCTGTAAGGCTTACCTGTTTATGTAATATGTCTTAGCACAAGGAACTAACTGTATGATTATGATGGATTCCATTATATATCTCACCACTATTAAAAATTTTGTTTTATACATATAATTATTATATTTCTTAATCCATGAATATATTATATGATCATGTTATAAATTATATAGAAATTTTTTTTTATTATTTTTTCCTTACATATTAATCATGCCTTATTCATTCTATGATAACATATTATATATGAAAACCTTTAATGAGAGTGTGATCTCAACAATTATATGTTTTCTTATTCCCCTTGTTTTAAAGAATGAGTTTATGTATGATGCATCTTTATGGTATTCATGTGTGTAGAATTTTGTGGGAGATGTTGAAGACTTATTTTAAAATAAGTCATAAAAAGCCACAGATTTCATACAAAGATATGAAATCTAGATTGATTAATATAAAATTTTATAAAGTAACAATGAATTATAAAATATTATAGGTATAGTGAATTTATAAATAAAAACATATAAATAACTAGTTTATAAATGATATTCGTAAGATTCCACTAAGTTCATAACTATCAAATTTCATTGACATATCATAGTCAGTACTTTTCATTACAACTTGTGGAAAATAATCATAATAAACTGTGAGCTCAAATGAGAAGGGTAAATAAGGTATATATCAGACACAAAATGAGAGTAATATGAGCATGAGGGTATGAGAACATTATAATAACATTATATAATCATACCTTTCATATCATAAATCATAATCTTGAGTCCTGGCATAAGTCAATGTAGTTTAGAAGACATTAATTATAAATAAATTAATGAATATAATCCATGAGATAATAAAATTATCATAAGACATATGTTTGTTTCATACACATAAGAATAAAAAATCATATCTTTTATAGTCATTTCTTTTCTCCAAATCTATTATCGTTGAATGGGTTTACTCCTCAACCATTGTAGTAGTCAAGGTTCACTCTTAAGTATATCATAATAGAAAAGTTCCCATACATAATGGGTTTCACTCTCAATTATATCCCTATTAAACTAATGAGATATCAATCATTACACAATGTATTGGAAGGATATATAGGTCCCACCCATCACATAATTAATATCATATATATGTGTGACACAAAATCAATAGGAATTAATAATATTAAAACACATGAAATGAAATAGGTTTCACTAACATTTCATAATATCATAAAACATTGAAAAAAATGGTTTCATAAATATTCAATAATTTCATCACAACATAACCTATGGATATGAAACAGGATTATAAACATGCCATCAATTCATCACAACCTAACCCATGGATACAAAATAGGATTTATAAAATCTATATCATTATATTCATAAATAATCCAAATTAATAATATTTATGGTATAATTGGATCATATCCCCAATAAAACATAAGTTAAATTAATGTTTATTTTGTCTTTGATGTACAAAAAATAATTAATATCATTAATATTTCTATGAATAAAATATCATTTTCATTTTGAGAATTATTTTAAAATATATATATGGAATTATAAAATAAAACATTTTCTTTGAAAATAACCCTATAAATTGGTAAATTAATCTTCAAAAAATATTATTCATTCTAATTTGATATTCCATTCATGTTGTACAGGTGAAAAAAATTCCTTAAATACTTTTGACAAAAAATTCACAAAGTACCTCATTTGGAAAACCACAAAATGATTCCTTTCATACCATTTTTAAAAAATTCAAAAATAGATGAAAATTAACTTACAATTAATATAAAAATATTAAAAACCTTCTTTAAATAATCCATAGATAACATTGGTTTGGATGAATTTTTTTCATCTGTAGAGGGAAATGAAGTCGATTATCCTTAAAGATAAGTTTTCTGTCTATTATCTTCATAAGATGTGGAATATTAAATGAAAATATGCGTATTAATGAAATAACCATGTGATAATAAAATGTATGATTATATTGAGATATAGATCCCAATATTTAATCATACTATTTATAGTCATAATTGATATTGATAGACTCTAAGATTGAGACATTAAAACCGTAAAAAATTAACATTTGAATCATAAGTCTCATGAAAGAAATAAAATATGTGTATATATATATATATATATGTTTATATCCCCATAATTTTCATAAGATCTATCATAAAATACATTCATGGGTATTACATACACCACACACAAAAAAGTGACGTATAATGCTTGTGTCCCACAGAAATAAAAGTGAGATGAAAATCCATTACCTTAAATTCCACTTCCTTCGTATGAATTAGAACCTCATTCATTATAGATCTATATTAAATATTCATATATTATAGAAACAACCATATATATATATATATATTATCATATATTATTTACATATAAACTTTTATCCCACGTTTTTAACTCTCCTTTAATGAAATTACATTTTTGATTGATATCAGATTAATTTTCATGTATGTTTTGGTTTTGTAGTTTTGGTCATTGTATTTTTATCATTTTTTTATCATATAAAAAATAATAATAATTTTAATAATATCATATATATTCATTATATACATTTTTTATTTATTCAAAATATACAGAGATAAAATAATTAAGTACATTGTTCATAGGAACAGTAGACCATACGTTCGGATGAATATTGTTTACATTTTTCTAAAAATTGATGAAACTAAAAGTACATATTTGTTAAAATTTATATTAAAATGAATATATCATTTATAGAATATATATTCATAAAAATTATCCTCATTACCATCCAATAAAAATATAAATTTAAAATGAATAATATTGCTTTGTGGAGGTGGTAGTCCACACGTACGCATGAACAACAATATAATTTCGAAAAGGATTGGATGGTAGATATGAAGATGTGATATTATAATTAAAAAATAATAAATATTTATTAAATATCACATATATATATTTATAACCCATCATAATACTCATCCATAAAATATGATGATATGAAATGAATTTTATTGATACATGGAGTCGGTAAGCAGTATATACGCACGAGCGATACATTCACTTGTCATGTGATTGAAAATAAGGATTATAATGGTTTTCTCATAACCATAATAAAAATGAAGAATATATACAATACTTAATTTTTAATTTTTTGATAAATAAATTAGATCTATAGGAGTGAAATAATAATAGAAAATAAAGTGATCAGTTAAAGATATTGCATATTATTTAAAATTACTCATCTATATATCCTATAATGGAATCTATTATTGGTATTTTGGGAAGACCAAAACATAAAAATTATATGTGGTGAAGTTTATATGGTAAATTGGTAGATTTTTTCAGATATAAGGCTCAATGTTATGTAATGCTTTGATATAAGAGGTATCCTTTATAATTACGGAGATGGGTACATTTGGCGATTATCTATAGTTTACATTATAATAAATTCAATATCAAGTTAAATTACTCCAAATTACAAGGGATTAAAATATAAGGTCTGATATTTTAATAATACCATCAACCTATATAATTTTTACATATTTTGGAATGATTTTAATCCTCATCATTTTGATGAACCCTTAGTTAATCAATTTTAATTTTAAATATGGTTACAAAATATTCAATATTAAAGTGTTATAGTTTTTCAATATAATTCGAAACATAGCCCATAAATGGCCATTTTATGATATTTTTTACCACATAATATAACCCTTGACTTATTTCATTATTCTTATGATTTTCAAATAATTTAATAAAATATTTTTTTTGATAAAATATTATTATTGACAATTTTATATTCTAACTATTTAATTTGACATAAAAGGAATAAATAAAAGGATAGAATTCGAATATAATATTTTATAAAAACATTAATATGTCATATTAACATATAAAATTAATACAATTTTATAAATTAATCAATGTATTTCATTATTTATGTTTCTAATATCATTTATTTTACTTTTTCGTTAATTGAATAAGTACAATTTTAGTGTTGTGTATACCATTAAGAAAATTATATAATTCAGAAAAATTTGAATGAAATTACCATAATGAATTTAATTTAATTATTTAAACCATAATATCATGATTTTTTTAATTATGAGTTTTTTTCATATGTGAACACATAATAGATATTTAAAACATAGAGACATGCAATTTGAAACTTTCTCTGATTATGAATATTTAAGTCATTTTCATGGAAACATATCCATTAATAAACTAAATTTCAAGACACATTTTATAAGATTATAATTACCTTTATCTAATAAGTATTATAATAAAAATTTATTCCCTTATCACTTGTTTTAACCTAGATTAAACTAATTTACCCATTACTGAGGTGATAAATTTTACCATGGTTAATATTCATATTAGAAAAAATTTAAACTTGTATTATTTTTAGAATTAAAACATATGGTTTAAAAATAAATAATCAATTTTATATAATTAAATACATATAGTACAACAACATTAATTTTAAAATTATAATGTAAAATGTAATGAAAACCTGTTTTTAGAGAAATGCAATTTGTAAGCATAAACTAGATTTATTGTTTTCCAATGCATACTAAAAATACTAAATGAATGTTTAAATTTTTTTAATGAATTTATAATGTATAAATTTAATAGAAAACATTCACTCATAGTGATTAATTTAATATTTTATAATAAAAACATTCCTCACATAAAAACATTTTTTCCCGCAATTTTTTTTAAAAATAAAAAATATTTTTATCATAAATTCAAAAAACAATTTTATCCCAATGAGCATAATTTCACTTTTTAAAATAAATAATAAATACTTTTACTTTGAAACCATTTTTAAATTGGAACTTTATAGATTCCTAAAAAAACATATATATTTTTTAATAAAAATAAATTTGTTTTTTACTATTCATTGTAAAATCAATCTTCTCAAAAAAATAAATAATTCATCTTCAGATAATTTTTTTATGATGATATCAATAAATAATTCCATTTAAAAAATATATATTAATTTTCCAAAAAATAATTATATTATTTTCTCATAAAAATATTTAGAATTATTTTTTAGAGGAAATTCATTTTTAAAGAATAAAATAACATTAAAAAAATCTTGTAGTTAATTACTAAGAATTTATCAATACATCTATAGTGATTACAAAATTTATATATATTTCATAATTTAGTAAGTCCTATTAATACCCTCCATATTAATGGATAAGTTACAACCATTATAGATAATAATATTTTAATAATTTGTTGTTGTTCGTTTAAACATGTTGTTATGTGTTGTGCAAGTAATCCCAGAAGTAAAATTATATAAAAAGAAATATTTTCTAAAACCTTGGGTTGTTACATTATCCCCCACAATGTTCCCTTAATAAATTTCATCTTCCCAATATGAACTTTTTCTTGGTAATAAATTGTTTGATATTTGAGAAATCTTTTATTGAAAACCCACATTGTAAAATGGGTCAATAAAATATGCCCTTAAAAATAGTTAAATGTTATTATGAATGATACCACACAAGTAGGATTCAAAATGTAATAAAATTCAGAGGAAATAAAAATATGGACATAGAAGAGAAAACTAACACCCAAGAACTAATATAGGGTGATAGATAAATTGTCCATATAATGTTAACAACCACAAAACCAAGAATTGATGAGGGGTTAAAGACCATCGATTCACCTAAATTGAATGTTATGGAAAAATGTTTTTCCTAGGTATTATTTTCCTAGAGTGTAGGGATATATTTTCCATCTAGACCAAGAACATAACGATACATACTTACTTGAATAGTTGAGTTTCATTATTTAATTATTTTCCTCAAAATCTAATCTATTGTTCCAAAAAAGTAATATTTGTGATATCTTTTTTATTTTTTATGCACTATAATCAACTTTAAACAGAATAAAAAATTATATTAAGATATTCCTATTATCTTCAGACATTAACTAAAAACAAATGTTTTTGGTGAAATATAATTCTCAAAATGAATAAACCACTTTGTGAAGAAGTACAACATTAATCTCAAAAACCATAATTACCTTAATGAACTCAAATAATTTATTAATCTCAATGTCTGTATCATACCCTTCAGCTTACTTCTTAAAATTTTGAATTCTTCACAAAAAAATTTCATGTTGAATCACCTATTAAACCTAATGATAATATATACCTCATCCCAACGAATTGTCTCAAAAATATCATTAATCCCCAAGATTAGTTACTATATAACTTGTAACATAGTGAACTTCAAAAAAATATCTTGAATCATATTTATATACTAAAAAAATGTAATACTTACCTTTTAAATAAATATCTCTGCAAATGTCACCTTAATAATGAATCAATTCTCAGTCATTAATAATTTCTATATTTCACTATACAGTGGTCCATAATTTAAATGTCATAAAATCACATATTAATCCCATAGGGTATTTACACCTTAGTAGAATATAAAAATCTCATCACATAAAACAATAAAAGGGGATTTTTATGCCTTTAAACTTATGGTCAATCTTGAACTTATAAACCAATGATGATATACATAACAGTCAAGTTAACCTCACATGAAAAAATATATTCTTCCAAATTTAACACAATACATATTCATTAAATAAGTTCATAACTAGTAAATAATTTCCATAAATCAAGAAATGAAATGAACATCACCAAATATGACCTAAATCACTTTGTATCAAATCACTAACTACTTTCAAAGATATAAATACAATACATATCAATAATATATTTATCCAAAATAAATATTACTAACTCAACAAAAAAATATAATGGTTTATCTTCCCATTAGTTATGGGTTCCCAAAAAATATCACCCTACCATTAAATAAGTTTTCACTATTATTAGTATTTACACCTTAGTATTATATCTTATTTTATATCCACCAATTTTATGTTGGGGTTTAGTCTTCTATGTACTTCAATTCAATGGATGTTTTAATGATCCCTGGTAATTTTATGAATGTAGTCAGTGGGACATATTACCATTATATTAGATATTTCCCAACTAATAAGAAAATTAAACTTTTTCGAGACATTTAACAAACTCTCATTTTGACTTACATCTATAATTTATGTGATAATGATCATTAATGAAAAGAACTAACCCAGAAAAGACTATTTTAGATTATATATTAGGGGTTTGAAATATAATATGGGTGATATTTCACTATATAGAATATACTTTTTGTAAGAAGTATTAAGTCCTTAAGATTCCTCTTAAATAATTTAATGTAGAAATATTCTTCTTTGTCACTACTATCCTCAGTAAAATATTCTCAAAATTTAGAGTTTGATTCATGGCACAATAAGTTTTATAACAAAAAATTATGTAGATTTTATATGAACTCTCTCTCTAAATCAGATAAAGGGTCATCTTCATGCTTATATTATATTCTCATGAATGTTTCCATAGATATTTACTTGTTGTTTTCTTTATAGACCATTCTCAAAAATTCCACCTCTTGTTCTAAAATATGTTTCTATAATTCTATAATATTACCTCAAGAATAGGTTACACATTGTTCTGGTTCTTTTTAAATAACTTAGTAAAAAAATTTACTTATAATTTGAAAATCTATTTACCCTTAGACACATCTATGATAACTCCTCCTACATCTAAGAAGGGCCTATCAAGGATGTAAAAAATTCTCTTCCACATTCTATATTTATTAAAAGAAAATCATCATGGAGTTATACCTATCCAAATATAATAATTAGTTCATTAGTCTGTCTAATAATGTGAGTAATGCATCAGTATGCTAATTGAAATACCAGAGTGGTGGATTTTGGAACTCCTGATTTAACAAAAAATATGAAATTCATTTCTTCTCCCAATTCGATATTAATGTGTTATAATATTGTAAACATATAATATTATATATGATAGGAAATTAATCCAACTTAGGACCCTCATATAATAACTCCTCAAAAAATTAATCTATATTTCCTCAACTCTTAATAAACACCTCCATACTTATGTTCATTTTATTAAAAACATGAGGTAAAATGAGGTCCCAAATTTTTTCCTCGCCAATTTTTCCATCATGAATATTCTCACAACTCTAGCCTTACTGTACATTTGGATTCCCTTGGATTCTATGATAATTAAATTTCATTCCTCACTTTTCTATTTAACAATCATTAGGAGGATCATTGTAAGATATTTGGTATCTAATGGTTCTTTTGAAGGTCCAAGTAACTCTCTACTATTGAGTTTCTAAAAACATTATATTTCTCTTTAGTAGTCCCTCTAAATAAAAATAATCAATTGTATCCACCAATGTATCTTCTATGGATGCCTCCTATTTTTGACGATTTCTTCAGGGCGCACATCCGCCTCTTTCAGATGACGTGCATATATTGCCCTGCATTCCCACTTTCTAATGGAGGGTGGTATCCATCGCTTATTCAGTGACATTTTTTCCTTTATCGAAACGGGATAATGGGATGTTAGTTCTTTCTTCCGTGGATTCTTCCTCAGATCTCGTCACTGAGTCCGGGTCTCCCTCATAGACTTAATAATTGTTTTGTGAAACTGTTCCCATTTCCATGTCTCCGTGAACACCAGTTAATTATGCAACTTCTATGAGACATTCCAAGGGGTCAAGTCAAGGCAGCAACCTTAGGTCCAGGGATTAGTCACATTGGACATCGCTGGCGTGTCTTGAAACTGGAACACTAATGCATCTGGGTTTCTTCCTCTTATGATAGGGATTCTCGCTGGGAGGGCAGCCTGAGGCATCCAATGTTGAATGTAGGGAATTTTATTCCATAAGCATGTCTCTAGGGTTTTCCTTAGCTTCCCGTGTTTAACATATGGTATGCCGCGAGTTTAACATCAAGAGGAGACAGATCAGAAGGTTCATAACACTAATAGAAGTGGATAAGATGGTTGATACCCCTAGATAGAACAATGATTCTCGGGCTAACGCATGGTTAGTATCCCAATTTCTACTAGGAACAGCGAGAAAGTGGGTGACATCCTCTCAAAGAGATGTAGCGGCCCATGTAAGAATTTGGATGGATACGGATTGTTGAGAGTGGATGGAGAGTGAGATGGAACCGATTTGAGGAAGATGTGGATGTTGGGATTGGTCCTCAAAGATACATCCTATGTATCCCCGTGGTAGGGAATCAAATTCCATGTAGCTTAATATGCGGCCTAAAATTGGATTGTACATAGAGGAAAGTGACCCGAAGACATATTGGGGCTTATGCATTGTTATCATATTGGGTTGGTCTGATGCTGGAAGGATAGGCCAGAGAAGTGGGGCCTAATGGGGGCACACCAAAGTTTTGTAGTGTTTGGGGTTGAAACCTCAAGAGGCTTTCTACGTACTATGTCTAAGATATAGGGATCAAACCCTCGTAGTTCACCATAAAACAACTTACCAGTGGATGGGATACACATCGGCTTACCGTCGATTGGGGAACACAACATCTTTTCGTCGATTGGGTAACACAATGGATTGTCATCGATTGGGGAATGAAATGACTTACCGTCAATTGGGGAACTCATTGGCATACCATTGATAGGGAAATACAACAAATTACTATCTGTGGGTGAACACGACGGCTTACCGTCAATTTGGGTCAGACCTCAGAGAGGCTTTCTACGTAGCCTATATAGGGGACAAGGATCAAATCCCACGTAGTTTGAATGGGTACAGTTTAACATCATGCAATAAAAAAATGAGTGTAGAGTTTAACATCATGAAAGATGAGGGAGAACTGACATGAAGCGGTTGGAACAAGTATGTGTTGGGATTTAACCTCATGTAGGCTTCAAGTATACTTTGTCTAGGAGACAAGGATCATAGTCCACGTAATTCGGGGTGGATTGGGGCTTACACGCTAAGGCAGCCTAGAGAAGATTTCATGGCTGATGCCTACTAATATACAACGTGATTCTTGCTCGGTGTGATAAAAAAGAGTCATAAAAGACCTGACAATCATGTCATGAAAGGTTCATCCATGGGAAGTGGAATGGGTCGTATATGTGGTTAGCGTCCCAAAGAGGAAACAGGGGCTTACGCGTGGTTAGCATCCCCGAGAGATGGATATTGAGACTTTCTCAAGGATGGAGGCCCAGTGGTGACAATTCCTAGAGGGAAAGGGATAGGTTATCGAGGATCCCAATTCCACTCTCACCTCATAGTCTTTTTCACCGATGATAACAGGAAGAGAAGAGGTGATGCCTTCTGCAAGAAATGTGAGGGGATTACACCAAGGTGGTTTCCCTTCCCCAGGGATAGTTACCACTCCTGTAGAGTAGATCTTATTCCATGTGAAGAAGATCTCATTCCTGTGGAGATGAGCCAACATAGAGAATGTTTGAGATGGGGAAACATCCTGTGATGAGGATGATGGTTCTTGGAAGTTTAACGTCATGTATCTCAGTTGAGGTGGGTACACTCGGCACCCCTATGACTTACACAGCCATCACACTTTTACCCTTGTTGGAGGGTA
This sequence comes from Viscum album, assembly GCA_963277665.1. NCBI lineage: Eukaryota > Viridiplantae > Streptophyta > Magnoliopsida > Santalales > Viscaceae > Viscum > Viscum album. The sequence continues at coordinate 297,474,875 of OY728139.1, forward strand.
AGAACTGACAATGCCATGGTGAGGGGGTGTTGTGGAGTGTTCCATGGATGGGCCCATGTTTGTGTGGCTATGTGAAGAAAAAATAGCCTTTATTGTGCCTATGAGGAGAAGCATGAGGCTATGAAATGTAAAGTGTAGCACCACCCAATGGGCCTTGAAATTACTTCTTATGAACATGGAGGGGCATATGGGAAAAGGGATTGCGGAGAAAAGGGGTTCATTAGAAGAGGCCTTGGGAATATCTGGTCCTCCATGTAGTGGATGGGCTTCACAAATGGGTATTCTTCGCAAAGTGGGGTGACCTAGACTCAACATAGGGAATACGTGCATATGGGGGGTACTTCATGAAGTGGATGGGTTTCATAGTGTAGGGCTTCATGACGAAAGGGTACCCTACGAAGCATAACACTGCAAAGGAATGTTCATTGTGAAGTATAATGACTCTGCCTTAGTATAGTGTTTACATGTTCATGGAGGGTACTTCATGATGCTTGAGTGATTTCTGAATACTCGAGTCCCCTTGTGGATCTCATTCCTTCTCGGGGGCCTGTGGGCTTCGTGAAGGGAATCCCTACTTGAAGAGGGGTTATATTTGATCTATGGTAAGGGTACTTCGCAAGGCCCATGTACCTATAAGAGATAATTTTTTCTCAAGGCTTCGCAAAGAAGAAGGTTCTTTGAGATTTGAGAGTAGAGAAGGAGAATGTTCAAGGTATCCATCCTTTGGGATCCAGGGGAGCGTGGTTTTTATAGGCGAGGGGTGGCACGAAGTAGATAAAGCTTCGTGCTTTTACATGTGGCGCTCCACCATCGGCTGAGGACTATGTCACGTTCATCGTAACCGTGGAGCAGACTGTCATCCCCTCCTCGGCATGGAGCTCTCTTCATAGCGCCCGTAGAGGCTTCGGTCAGGTTCCCTGGGTTCGTGGAAATTGATTCTACTCCCTCCGTGGCACAAGGATTCCAGTTCATTGTGTTGTAACCATGGAGCCTCCCGCCACTTTTCTTAGCGAATACCATGGTGTAGGGCTATGGCTTCGCTCCAACCATGGTGTGGGGATTCACGAATGGTCTTCTTGAGGCAGTCCCTTTGAAGTCGATATCTTCTTTGTGATTATTTTCTTATACACACAATTTGGCACCAACAAATTCCACCCAAACTTGGAGATGAGCAGAAAACGAGGGTCTGAGTCTGAGGGTTTATAGCCAAAATTTTTCATCCAATCGCACTTTAAGGTCACAAAGAAGAATCAGGTTTTGGAGAGATAGTGAGCGGGTTGAGAGCTCCAGGAGCTTGTTGTGGTCGGACGTGCCACAAAGCATAGGGGGACAGAGCCTATAAATAGAGGAGGCTGACCAATCATTTTTCCTTTATGGTCATTTCATTTTCCTAGCTGAGCTCTCAATTCTCAATGCTCTACATGCTCTGAGATTTCCCATAGCGAACCAGGCCTTTCTGCTTCGCCGCACACAACATGTCCTTTGACTCTATGAGTGTGAGCTCTTCAACTTACGTCTCTGAAGACGGTGGAAGGGATCCGTGAACCATCTCTATGCTTGAACTTATCGATTTGGGATTCGTGGTAAAACTCTGCAATCCAAGATTTTTTAAAAAAAACATAAAGACTGAGTGGATCACTATGAACCTGTCAGGGGGTCTTGAAGATGATGCATGAAGAGAATAAATTATTAATAACTTTGGCATCAGAGAATAGATATAGAGACATTTAGGCCATGAGTCACTAGTGGAGCTACGATTAGAGGGTCCTAAGAACTACCCCATGTGTAAAAGGTTTTCTTTTTAGGGATTTGGTATGAGGGATGATGTCTTAATTCTTTAAGCGATCATGGATGATCCGGCTTACTGGTTCTGGAGTAAATCATGCCAGCGCTAGTGGTTCAAGGCGGTTGATGGATATTGGCACCAAAAGTTGGGAAGAATAAGGACAACAGGGAAGTCTCTAGGGTAGCCTCTCTAAGACCTTTTGGGATTCCCCATGGCCTCGCGCCCGCCGTGGATCAAGGAGGCATGACACCCCACAAACTCCTTTGGCGTTTGCGACCCCACCATGGAGCAAGGAGGCAAGAGGATCCACGAACCCCATTGATGTTCGTGACCCCACCGTGATGAAAGGAGGCAGGACGCCCCAAGAACCCCTTTGATGTTTGGGACCCGGCCGTGAAGCAAGGAGGCAGGAGGCCTCGCGAACCCCTTTGATGTTTGTGATCCCATAGTAGAGAAAGTAGGCAGGAGGCTCTGTGAAACCCTTTGACATTCGCGACCCTACCGTGGAGCAAAGAGGTGGGTTTCCCTGTGAACCCCTTTGATGTTCCCCACAATATCGTGGAGCAAGGAGGTGGGATGCTCTGTGAACCCCTTTGACGTTCGCGACACCACCATGAAGCAAGGAGGTAGGAAGATCCATGAACGAATATGACATTCGCGAGCTTGTCTCAGAGCAATGAGGCGGGATCCTCCGCAAGACGATTTGATGTTCGCGACCCACTGCAGAGAAAACTCTATCTTCACGTTGAGTGAGCTCTGCTTTCGGCGCCTCTATCCTATAAATACAAGGATCCCCTCAATCCCAAAGGATGAATCATCTGACCTTTCACCTTTTGAGCTCTCAAATCCAGAAGCACTTCTTGCTCTGTGAACAATGAGCTTATCAAGGTACTTTTGCATTGCGTAGTGCCTCCCCCTTTTCTTTAATTCAACCCCTCTTCGGAGAAGGATTCCTTTTGCGAATCCCACATGCCTTCAAAAAGGAAGGGGATCCCCATGGTGACTCAGGTCCTCGCAAAACAAATACGATTCATGAAACACCCTCCATACACATGTGAACCACATGCTAAGGAAGGTTCAATTTGCTTCACGAAGCACATTGCTTCACAACCCCTTGCTTCGCAAGGCACCCATTCTTCAGGAGGCATTTTTTCACGTATGACCTTCCACTTCACAAAGCTCCTCCTATATAAACCTATGACATATGCCTAGGCTAGGCCACTTCGCTCTGTGATGCATACCCCATCATGAATCTCCTCCACTGCATAGAGCACCAGAGATCTATAAGGATTCGAACTATGAACTCCTTTACGCTGCAACTCTTTTTCCCATGAAACCCTCTTGGTTTGCACGAAGTAACAACAATGTCCCTTGGCGGTGTATCACAGTGTGTTGCTTCACCTCATGCTTCTTCAAAAAGGCACGCTAACAGCTATTGATTCTTCTTATAGTCACGCTAACATGGACCCCCAATGGGAACACCTATCGACACCCCCCAGTTACGAAATTTTTGATGACTTACTTCCCTCAAGGGTGGGTGGGTATCAGTTATGTATGTCTTATGGGTGCAGAGCGAACCCACCTCGTCTGAGTTGCAAGATGTTAAATTGAAAAGCCCCATCATCCTCAGCACATGACATTAAACTGTGACCTCTCCCTATGATGTGCATGCAGGGTGCCCCATCTCGGACATTCTCTATGCCCACTGGTCTCCACGGGAGTGAGATCATTCCTCGCATGGAATTAAATCCTCTTTATCATTGCTCCATTCCTCCAAACCACCCTGGTGTAAGACCATAGCCTTTCCTGTAGGAGGCATCACCCCTACTCCTCCTCTTTTCCTGGGTGCCAATTCCCTCTCCCACAGGGCATTGTCACCATCCAGGCCTCCACCGTTGAGTAACTCCCAATCTCCATCACCTAGGGCTGCTAACCATGTGTAAGCCCCTATTACCTCTTTGGGCCACTGAATATGTGTAAGCCCCACTCCACTTCCCACATACGCACCTTTCATGGTGTAATCATTAGGCCTTTACTACCTCTTGTTTCTCACACCAAGCATGAATCACGTGGGCTTAGAGTAAGAATCGACCATGAAATCCTCTCTGGGAAGCCTAGAGTGTACACCCCACACCCACCTGAACAATGAGGCTTTTGATCCTTTCCAAGGCGAGGTACGTAAGAATCCTCCCTGAGGTTTAATCCCACCACCCATTGGTCCCGACCATCTTCACGTCAGTTCACCAACCCCACCTGAACGACGAGGTCTTTTATTCTTTCGAAGGTGAGGTATGTAGGAAGCCTCCCTGAGGTTCAATCCCACCACCCATTGGTCCCGAACATCTTCACATCGATTCACCAAACCACCTGAACTATGATGTCTTTGATCCCTGCCAAGGTAGGGTATGTAGGAAGCCTCCCTAAGGTTCATACCCACCAACCATTGTTCCTGACAATCTTCACATCAGTTCACCAATCCCATCACGAACTATGAGGTCTTGGACCCCGCCATGGTAGGGTACGTAGGAAGACTCCCGGAGGTTCAAGCAACCAACCATTAGTTTCCCCGACCCCCTTCACATCGGTTCACCCAAACCATCCCAAACTACGCAGACTTTGATCCTCGTTAAGTAAAGGTACGTAGGTACCCTCCCTGAGATTCAAGACCAACAACCATTTGTTCTGACCCCACATCACATCGGGCCACCTTTATCCCGCATGAAATTAAGTTGCACCCCCTCCCCCCCTCTTCGTCTTGCATCATGCTAAACTGTATCCACCATCCTGAACTATGTGGGCTTTGATCCTTGCATCCTAGATAAGGTACGTAGGATGCCTCCCGGAGGTTTGATCCCATCCAACAGTAAGCTTTTGGAACCCCATCTAGCGGTAAGGTGTTGTGATCCCATCCAATGGTAAGCCGTTGCGACCCCATCCAGCGGTAATCCATTTTGATCCCATCCAGCGGTAAGCCGTTGTGACCCAATCCTGCGGTAAGTCGTTGTGACCACATCCAACAGTAAGCCGTTGCGATCCACCATCTAGCGGTAGGCCATTGAAATCCACAATCGGCGGTAATTCGTTGAAATACATAATCGGTGGTAAGACATAATTAGATGAACTATTAAGACTTTGATTCCATACCACAGGGATACGTAGGAGATCTCTTCGAGACTCAAGCCCAATATCATCATCGTCCTAGAGTCGACTCCATCTCATTCTACACCCACTTCACTTAACCATCTGTCATCCATCTTGATTGTTACCCGGTCTGCCACTTCTCGATGGGATCATGCTACCTAATTCCCCATTCCCCTTAACAACAATCGGGAAGCTAACCACATGTTGGCCCCAACATTAGTGTTCCCTCTAAGGGGTTCACCCATCTGATTCACTCTAATAAGTGTTCTGATCATTCCTATCTATCTCTTCTACACATTAAACCTATGGCATACACTGTGTTAAACATGAGAAACTGAAGAAAATATCATATATGTGTCTATGGAATATGATTATCCGCATTCGATGTGGTATGCCTCGTGCTTCCATGCCCTCAAGAAGCCCTGTAATAAGGGGAAGAAACCAAGATGTTCTATTGTTCATTTGTCTAGACATGCCAGTGATGCACAACATGACTACTCCCCCAAATGAAGTTTGCTTCCCTGACCAGAACCTTTGAAATGTCTCGACAGAAGCATTGTAATTAACTTGTGTCCATGAGGATATGGAACTAGGAAGAATTTCATGAACAATGTCTTAAATAACTGAGGGTGATCCAGACTAGGTGACGAGTTCCAAGAAGGAATCCCTAGAAGGAAGAACTGAAATCTCATCATCTCACTTAGATCAAGGAGCAGATGTCCATGAACAAGGAACGGATGTTCCTCGCCTTTGGAAAGTGGTAATGTGGGGCAGCAAACAACATCTTCATCCTCGAACAGACAGACACACGCCCCCCGGTGAAAGTGTCATAAATATAAATGGTGAACCCGAAGTGAATATCTTCTTCTCAATATAGGGATTAGTCGCGTTTGAGACATCATTGAATTAGCATGTCACTGGATCCAGCTATCTGGCATCGGGACTCGCCTAGCAAATAGTGGGCCTGGTGTGAAACTCACCAGAAGTTGGGGCAGTCAAAACATTGGACATCCCAGTCTGCGACGTTGTCAGCATGAATCCATCTTACTAGCCATGGAAGATGGAATGGCGTTGGGGTACTAGTCATCGATTCCTTTCCTTTCAGCACACATGGGTTAATCTCCACGATTTTCAAGAACCAAGCTACTGCAGGAATTCGATCATCACCCACCCACCAACGTAGGGGTAGGGGCAATGCCAATGCGGTAGTCCCGCGTGGCTCCACCACTTCGGAAACAATCTCCACACCTACAAAAATCAGGCGCCCATGCCTCATTTACCTGTCTGAATTCATTCAGCAGAGAGTGATCAACGACCTCATACGACGGTATGAGGAGGATGGGATTATCTCAGCTCGGGATATGGCCATCCATGATCTAGAGGCATCTACGCCTCACCACCAATGTTACCCCCAAGGGTCGCACTGCGAGCCACTACTCCCCACTCCAATTGAAAATCGTTTCAGGAGCCTCTCCCTATAATGCCTCGATGACTCACCCCTTACACGGACGAGGTTGGAGATGTGTGGCCCGGCCCGATAGGGATCCCATTTTAGGGGCCCTCGAGGGGGTCACCCACTAGGTTGTACCTACGCCTCTGTCCAGTCCCATGAGTCGTGAAGCAGGTAAGCCATGCGCCTGCACCATTGACTCCAGTCTGGTTGACCTGACGCTAGCATCAGGCACAGGATGAGGAAGACGCCCACCGAGGGGCGTCACCGTTAGTAACTACTATGGCTCAGGCCATAACCAATATATATTATCAACCCCTTGCGAATGTTGAACAGAGAAACTTATATATTCAGCCCGGATCGAGGCCCCAACCGCCCCACGGGCAGGATGGGTCGACTCTCCCTCCGCTGGTGTAGGTAATGGTCACCGCCAGTATGGAAGCCCTCCTTGTACTACCACCATGGAAAGCACGGGTCTTCCCGTCTTCCAGGATCGGCATGGAGGTCCACCTCATGCTACCCTCAATCAGAATGTGGGATCTCCCTGCGATGGTGACACCCAGCATTGGAGCCTCTCTTGTGCTTATTATATCAGTTTTAGAGTAATCCCACCTTCCACAGACTGCTGGTGTGGGGACATTGTGCATCCAGTCAATCTCCACAGCGAGGGACCTCCCCATTTTCTTACAATAGCCAGAGAGGGTCCTCCTCACCATAGAAACTAGAGAGGTGAAGGCCAGCCTCACTTCACTAACACCCAACATGGAGGCCCTTCCTGTGTTCGGCTCGACCCGTATGAGGACCTTCCTCATACTGATGTAGCCAGGGGAAGCTAGTGTGGTGGTCTCACCCGTGCTCTTATCAGCTCTAGTGGAGGTTCTACCCACTCTAGTGCTTCCCACTGAGGTCCTCCCTATATCCCCTTTGATATCTATCCTAGTGGTCCTCGCACCTTGGATTACTCTGGCTGAATATATCCCCATCCCATCACCTGTATGGCTGAAGGACCTCATCATGCCTGATGTCTACCCTGTCCTGATGAACCTTCCCGAGGCAGGGGGTGGGTCATCACCGCCACAAAAGGAACACTGAGAAGATTCAGACCGAGATCAAACCAGTTTTCTTCCCAAATTCTGAATTCGAATATGACTCAATGATGGAACCCTTGCACAAGTACTCTGTGTCAAGGATCAGGGAAGGAACAAGTCGTATTAACCTAGTACTCCTAGAATGCGAGGTTCATTGGATTTCCACCTCCCTCCGCATGTATATCCAAGAGGAAGAAAATTTGGGAACCCTGTAGGTTATGATCTTAAAATAACCACCGTTGTCACCAGAAGCACTCTCTACCTCGACTAGAGATCAAAGAGAGATATTCTGGGGACCAATGGTGGATGAACAGTAGCATGGTCCACCGCCAGTAGCCGTAGTCCCTACACTGGTAATGGTGGTAGTCATCCCATCTTATTGCGATGTCGTGGCTTATGTCACTTCACTCTTCAGAGAATAGCCCGAGATACAATGGTCTATCAGCTCGCGCAACGTACTCTCCACCAGAAAGTGTACTGTCTCAACAGTCTATTTCAGTATGACTACAGGTTCCTCATCCGCCTTCGGTTGACGAGAGGGGTGATGAAGGGTCACGTCTTGAATCCGAGCCAAGGAGCTTATGGAAAATCCTCACAGTGGGCAACTACCCGGATATGTTTTGGCCTGTGGCAGCCCTGATTTTCTATGCACCGGAATCCCTCACCCCATAAGCAGTTGATTGTTTCTATCAAATCCTCTTGGTGGTTCACTTTTTCCTTCGTCACCAGTGAGTGGATTATCTGAGGAGTCGAGCGCATTCTAAAGACATTGGCAAGCACTGTCATCTAGTTGATTTGGCCACACTCCCTATGGACCAGTGCCCTGAGTCACCAAGTCACCATAGGGACCTCTAACAGCATTGCGTTTAGAGTTTCAAGGTACTCCTCAAGATTATCAAGGAGGCTTCCCCCCACCTGCAGATCTCTGGATGGGGGTAATATGATTCCCTCCACTTCAGTCATATCCGAGGGAAACCCAACTTGCTAGACAACATTGAGGACATGCCCCCAGGTAGAGTCGTGGTCAACATGGCCACCATATCGAAAGATTAAAATGAGCTGGATCTCTTGGATGGGGTCCTCCCCCTGAAGGCGTTCCACAACTAATGGATCCCTTGGGGGGGTTACTCTTCCACGGAGGAGCCTACAGGGTCTCCCAACACCCACTGAGGTATTAGTCCTTATCCAAAATCACCGTAAGGGAAAAGATCATCTCAGAGCTTCTAAACCCTCTGACTCATCAGGATCAGTATAGAAGATAGAGGAAGACCTCAAAAAGGTTGTGTTGCGTCAGCAACTTGTGGAGGAGAAGAAGGTAGTCGATGATCTCTTTTCGGAACACACTGTAGAGTGATGGACAAAATATGGTAATCCTAGGCCAGGGCAGTAGAGGCAGGAACAAATTCCCTACAGTGAGTTGCCTCTAGGTGACCCTAACCATCATGCCCCCACAGAAAAGGTTGAAGCTGAAACTTATGGAAAGAGGGCATGGTATGTCTCATCAAACCCTCCAGAACAGCGGGACAATCCATGGGACCCAGCTCGGGTTCCCCCCGCTTCCCTGAGGGTCGGGCCAGCAACTACTCCCTGAGCCGCTGGGCCTACTTACCATGTCAAAGTACCCGCCAACACACTCATGTTGAGGGATCCCCATCAAGACAGGGACCCCTACCCAGATGATCTAATGGTGGCACTCATCGCCCTCTTTGAGGCATTGGAAACGCGACAGGTGGTGCTCCCACCTGATGGGAATCCATATCCGATGTGGGTGGATGATATGCCATCACCCAAGGGTTTTGGAAATCCCACCTCCCCCCCCCCCCCTTAATGGGTTGGGTGACCCCCCACAGTACCTGGCCCACATTACCTCAAGGAGTGGCCCCATGTTGGGAACTTCAGTGTAGTAGGAAGCAGCCAAGCTCTGATGTTTTGTGCAAACATTTGAAGGGAATGCGTTTGTCTGGTATAACCAGCTCCCCATCGGATCAGTAACCGGATTGGAGGACCTTCACAAGAAATTACTCTACCAGTTCAGTTCCACCACACAGAAGACGAGCATTGGAGACCTCTTCAAGTGAAAATAGAGGCATGATGATCATGTCTCAAACTTTGTCTCCTGGTGGAAAGGACTCGCGTATTCCCATGACATGCTGCTGACTCGGGAGAAATTGTTGATGATGTGCATAGTGAATGTCAAGAAGGATCTATACCCTTCTCTAATCACCCAGAACTATCAGGGGGGATTTAGATACTTCTTTGATAAGGATTAGTGCATAGAGGAAGCCTTATAGCAGACCAACCAGGCATGTCTGTTACCTTCTGTGATCCCCGCGAGATGGGCCACCAAGGTCGATCCCACTGCAGTGGCCCAAATAGAGGCCCACAGATGACTAGAGTTGTTTCTAGTGGAGGAGCCTCCACAGCCTCATAGAGGCCCCATACCTCAGGCATGGCCACCGGCCTAGCAGCGCCCACCCCAGAATCGGAAGATGCCCCCGTGCATTTCACCGCCACTACACTAGCGAGTTAACCAAGATCTGCCTCCTTAACAGGTTCCTCCATCACCTAGTTAGGGTAAAGCTCCAAGGCCCCATTTCTGGATAGGAGAAACTGAACCTAGTCATTCAACGTGGCACGGGTCCCTGATTACTTTTGCAGTGCATTGGAGAAGGGGATTCTATGTTTTCTTGAGTGTAGAAGACCGAAAGAGGGCCCCTACCACTGGATCCTAGGGCACACTATCGAGAATTGTTATGTGTTCAAATACTATCTTCAATACTAGGTAGATAAAAACATGGTCTGTTTAGGCCCAGCACCGACACAGGTGGCATGCATCTTCGTGAGGCCAGACAACAGCAGTGGCTTCGAGGAATGTGGCATCAGGTTTCTAGTCATGGGTCCTAGAAGTATGATGACTGGATGGCTCGAAAAATAGTCTCTTATGATCAAGGTGTCATCCATGAATTCCTGAATCAGCTAGATCATTCAGAAGCTACAGCCACCAATTTTGAATCATCATCTCAGCTGGCCTCTTCCCAGAAGAGAAAACACCGGTGACGCAAGGGAAATCAGAGTCTCCCACCGATACCATCGTCATCCCGTACTCTAAAATACTTCATTCCACTGAATATGAAAATCCCTCCCATAGTCTATCTAGTAGTAGATGAATCTTCGAGTTATGGTCAAGGATGCACTTCGGTTAGCACCTTAGAGAAGGTAAATCCCTACATGATTCCTGATGATGAGAGGCACCCGACTAATCCTCCCAATGTCCCCAGTCATCGTTAGCATCGACAGAGACATGGATATATGGGTCATCAAAGTATATCAGTCTTTACTTCCTTCCAGGATATTCCTGCTGCTGAAATCAGCCAACAAGCTCAGCACAGTTCTCAGCATGCACAACCTTCTCATCTGATGGCATCAAGCCTTCCTTCGCCGTCGTTCGTGCTACTGGATTAGGTAGAGCCACCCCGACCATGTTGCGACCAGCCACGTCCTTCTACAATACTGTCTCAATCATCTGTCCCTAATCTAGTAGTCACTCCATAGGCTTTGACTAGTGAGCAGCGGGATATGTCCAACAGTAGTTAGCCGCTGGTCCAGCCAGTAGGGCCCGCCATGCTTCCTGACATAGACCGGCCTCCTGCAAGTACAATTTCATGCCTGATGTGGATGTATGATGATATTAAGAATATTTCCTATATTCCACCAAGTCTCTCCATTATTGAGGCCCTCACCAATTGTCAGATATGATTGAGGCCCTCACTTAGGCTTTAAGAAGTTCCCTCCAGTTTGAGACGGAACTAGCAGCCGCAGAAGCCATTCATGATGAAGAGGTAGAGAATTATGAATGTCAAGAAATTATCTAATTCTTAGGAGAAGATGACGGCTCTCCCATACAAGGGCAAATTCTCCCACTATACATCACCAGCCAGTTCAATGGCATGCAGGTTTATGGAAGTCTTATCGACATGGGCTCTAGAATTAATCTAATCCCGACTCAGACACTGTGAAATCTAGAATTTTCTAAAGATGATATAAGTCCCTCTAACCTAAGGATCCATGTTTATGATAGGATGGAATGAACACCAGTTGGTATGATCCACATGAAGACCCAGTTTTGTGGCCTAGTTTCCAGCACCGAATTTATGGTAATCTCCCAGGACAACACCTACAATGCGTTGATGGGAAGGTCATGGCTCCACCTGCATATGGCGGTTCCCTATTCATATCACCATTGCCTCATGTACTCCCTTAACGGTTGAGTGGGCATGCTTCAAGGTGACTCATATCCCTTTGCTTCTTGTGAGGCTCGCTATCTCGATGCCAACTACTATAAGAGCAAGGACGAGCAGATTCTGACCAATGAGGTCAATCATGCCACAGTTGAGACCAACCTATGGATAGATCAAGATGATGCCTACATATTTCCAATCAACCGATTGGAGGCTATATCCCTAGACATGGGAAAATTCTTCGTTGTGTCTAGGATGAGGGGGGAACACATTCCCATGCCTAAGCGATGCTGGAATATGACCTCGAACTTCTATTCAAAACAAGCTCAGGTGATTCCAGAGCCTCCTAACCCCATAAGGTATTGGTATGTCCGCCCCATGGAAACGGTGATACACTATATGGGATTGTCCCATCATGATAGAATCAATCAGCTCAAGTCAACATGCCACTATTTCTTCTATATCATCAAGCGTGGCCCCTTGGTCCGAAGGCCATATGGGATCGGACCAATAGCCTTCATCAATATGGTTGCGACCGAACAAGAGTCCTCTGATGCAGTGACCCCTAACGCTCAGGCTGATACTAGCCTCCCGTCCAGATATGCTGACTCAGACGAAATTCCTCCAACTAAGGATTCCCCATCCAAAAGTGAATAATATGGTTTAAAGGATGCTCCTCCCACCATTGAAGACAATGTCTATGCCATAGATGACGAGTTGGTACAGGTGAACCTCGGTAGCGAGGCAGACCTAAGACCCACATTGATTAGTGTTGTCATGCCCCTCGAGGAGCAACAGTAGTACATAGGTTTTCTAAAACTACTCTGCAATGTATTCTCCTAGAGTTATGACAAGATTCCAGGACAAGATCCTCAGGTTGTCGTCCACCACCTCAGTCTCCCGGAAAATCATCAGGGGTTCAAGAAGCCTCCCATAAAGATGCACCCTTCTCATGGTTCCATGCTAGAGGCGGAAGTTGATAAGATCATCAGATCCAGGTTTGTTAAGGAGGTCCAATACCCCAACTGGCTGGACAATATTGTGCTAATTAGAAAAAAAGAACATATAGGTCAGAGTCTGCATCGACTTCTGGGATCTCAACTGTCACTGTCTAAAGGATGATTTCCCCTTCCTATGACAGAGTTGTTGATTGATGCTACAGCAGGATTCCAAGCACTCTAATTCAGGGATGGGTACTCTGGGTACAAAAATATATGAATGCCCCCTAAGGACGATGAGTTAACAGTCTTCAAGGAACCTCAATGTACTTTCTACTACCAAGGAATACCCTTCGGTTTAAAGAATGCAGGCGCCACCTACCCACAGGCTATACATCGCATATTTACGCTGATCCTTGGGACATTGGTGGAATGCTATGTGGACAATTTTTTGTTCAAATACAACCAGCATCAGGACGATCTCAAAGACTTTGAGAAATTATTTTTCTTCCCCCCTTCCCGTCATCGGAAGATGAACCCATTGAATTGTGCCTTCGAGGCCACCTCTGGAATGTTTCATGGCTTCTTTGTTAGATATAGGGGCATTGAGATCGACCCAGAGAAGATCAATTCCATTATCCAGATGTCTCCCCTGACAAACATTCTAGAGCTTCAAGGTTTCCAAGGCCACTTAGCGTACATACGTCGATTTATCGCAAACCTGGATGGAAAGTGTAACCACATTTCTCATCTCATGAAGAAAGGCATCATCTATGAGTGGGATGAAGAGTTTCATATTTCTTTTAAGGAGATAAAGAAGTATCTTCTCCAACCTTCGGTCATAATGCCACCCATCTCCGAAAATCCATTGGTCTTTTATGTAACCACCTTGGAATGATCTCTTGGTGTCCTTCTCGCACAGAAGAACAATGAGGGGATGTAGAACAGCCTTTACTACCTCAGTCTTCTGCTCCTCGATACAGAGACTAGATACTCCCCCATCAAAAAGAGATGCCTTGAGCTGGTATTCAAAGTAAAAAAATAATGACATTACATGCAGCACCCCGAGGTATAGCTGGTGTCCCAAGTAGATCCACTGAAGTAAATTTTGAACCATCCCATGTTGATAGGCCATCTAGCTCGGTGGGTGGTAATTCTCCAGCATTTCGATATCCAGTTGGTCCCTCAAAAAACTATTAAGGGGAAAGCATTAGTAGATTTCCTTGCTTCCAATCTATCTCCTGCTGACCAGTCCTTGAATCTCAATTTTCCGAATGAGGTGATCCTCTCGGTGGACCAAGCCATGTCATGCTAGCAGATGCGCCTCGATGGTGATTCCCAAAGCCCCACTGGTAGGAGGCTCAATGACCCCATGCTCAACAGGGTAGGCCTCGGTATCATCTTCATTACCCCGACACAAGCTATCCTTCCATACTCAGTCCTTTTTTAGAAGGATACACCAAAAATGAATTAGATTATTAGGCTCTCATCACTGGACTCGAGCTGGAACTCGAGATCGATGTGCCCCATTTGCATGTGAAAGGGGAATCTGAACTAGTCATCAAGCAAACCAATGGTGACTACATAGTCAAAAAGCCAGAGCTCATACCATTATTGGAGTGAACTCTCCAGCTAATGGCCTGATTCCCATCCTGGCCAGAGGGTACCCATGTCCCTCGATCACAGAATGGTAGGGAAGATGCCTTGGCGGGCCTAGATGCATCACATGTAGAGCCCGAGCAGGATGATCTGATTATCCACATGGCACACCGAAGAGTCATATCTCCCATCACTCCAAATAACGATGACAACCCACAGGTAATCCACCGTACCACCAGCACCTCCATGTTAGGACCCCTAGGACCCCTGGACATGGTGATTGGAGTAACTCTCAATTAAGGGATACCCTTGGTTGAATACCTACAACATGGTAATCTCCCAGTTGATCAGGCCGAGCGTGAGAGAATCCGACAACGCGCGTTATAGTTTACCCTCCAAAGTGGTCCCAGTTTTGAACAGATCCTCTACAAGTGTGGGTTTAATGATATTATTCTCTATTTCATCCAAAGAGTAGAGATTTATTAGGTCATGTAACAGGTTCTTGCCGGTTCCTGCGGCTCCCACCAGACTGGGACAAAGTTGTCTCATTAGATTTGATGACTGGTGTATTTTGGGCCCTCCATGATCCAGGACTACATCAAGTTAGCCAAAAGATTCCATATTTTCCAGATTCAAGCTGACATAATGCATTGGCCTCCATATGCTCTCCACTCCACCAAGTACTCTTGGCCATTTGCGGTGCGGGGACTCGATGTCGAGGGACCAGATCCACTGGAAACAGTTTCCCAGTGCAGGTTCATCCTGACTACCACAGATTTCTTCTTCAAGTGGGCAGAGGCAGTTCCACTCAAAGAGGTTAAGGACCATTCCATCATTGAATTTGTGAGCTCCATCTTCATCTACTGATTTGGGGTCCCTCATGCCGTCCTCACCGATAATATAACGAACTTCTGAGCGGCTGAGGTAAATAAATTGTACGCTATGTACAAAATCCATTCTAACCATACCTCTCTCTATCATGAACAAAAAAATGAATATATCAAGGCATTCAACAAGACCCTCTCTAAATTTCTATAGAAAATGGTTGGTCAAAACAAGAAGATTTGGTCGGACAAGCTCCCCATTGCCCTCTGGGTTTATTGGATGATGACTCGAAATTCCACCCATGTGGTCCCATATTCCCCAATGTATGGGACGTAGGCCGTCCTGCCCATCGAGATTCAATTTCCCTCACTATGCACAACTATCTATGATCAGTAAGTGCCAGATAAAGTAGCTGAAATCCATTTGTCCGAGTTGGAAGGGCTTGACAAGAATATGCTTTGTGCCCTGCACAATCTAGAAAGGCATCGGAACAAGAAAGCCAAATCTTTCAACATGAAAGTTCGCCTCCACTCCTTCTTGTAGGGATACTTGGTACTAGTCCTGAGGGAACCAATGATACATGTCAAGAAATCACCCATGTTGGAACTCAAATGCGAAGGACCTTACATCATTCACATGGTTTAATCCAATGGCGCGTACTTGCTGGTTATAATGGTTGGTGAGCATATAACTTCTCCCACCAATGCCAAGTTCCTCAAGAAATACTTTTCCAGAGACATAGGGCCCCACCTGACCATAAATTATATGGTCCTACATGACCTTGAACTATTCAATCCTGCAAGACCCTAAACTGCAAGATTGCCTCACACGACCCTAAAGTGCATGGCGGTCCTACCTGACCTTAAACATTGCATCGTCCTGCATGACGTTAAACTTCATCTTAAGAACTACATATGTCTTGATTCCCATTCTCATGGGATACATAAGAACTCTTAGACACCTCATCTTAGGTCAATACCCAGTTTTCTCTTTAACTATCCCTTTCTGGGCATAGTTCTTTTGGGGGATCTCACATGGAATCATTTAGGCTTTTTAGGCCCCACCCCTTTCAGGGTTATGATGATTCCACCATGTTCCCTCCTTCGTTCTTATAATCCTCCCACATCCTTACTGCATGAATCTTAACTACATGACCTTTTTAGAACTTTGTGTGATTTGATTCCCATCCTCATGGGTTACGTAGGACTGGCTAGACATTCCATCTGTAGGCCCAGACCCAAAACGTCGAGACCTTTTTTGGGATGAAACACATGGTGTGGTTCATACCTTTTCCCTCATTCACGACAATTTCATCCGAACCGTACCATGTATCCATTTCCCCTAAATATGTGTATCTCTTATCCTATCCAAATTCATTTAAATTACATGGGAGCATTCATGTTCCACACACCCAGTCATTTGGGTTTCCATTATCTTTCACACATTAAGGGACCCCCAAATGGCATGGATGCTAGGCCTAAGGTCTCTCCTACCATTATAGGGCAACGTCCTCAAGGGTTACAGAAAAAAAATCGATACAACATCCCTTATTGTGAATATGGTCAATAGTCGATTCTCATTTGTTGTTCACATTTTAGGTTACATGTTATAGATGATGTGTCTCAAATATGGTCAGCATTTATCCTTTGATGTTGTGAACATCCCCACATGTCCCAAACATGATGTGTAGTGGTTCATTCTGCTCCTTCATCTCTCCAAATCTCGTCCTACTTCGAGCGGGAGATTAATTCCAGCTATTGGACCCTTATGTGATGGGGAGGGCCTAATCCTACTCTTTGTTTCCCACACCGATCATTGCTCACGTGGGATTAGGAGTTGTGAAGGTAATGCCTGAATGAGAGTTCATATGGCTACAGTTGGTCAGGATGCTCAAGCCTCGGGTCCTTCAGGCCCCTAGCCCAAGTTATCATGTAGGATTGTGTGGTGTGGTATGGACTCATGTCCTTATTCACATCGGGCTATTTTGCCACGCCCCACATATCCCCTTGAGACATCCCTCCCTTCATTTATCATTGGTCCCGTTAACATGGGCCCTTCCACACTTCGAAAGTCGCATCATTTCGGCTTCCATCACCTTATATATCAAAAAGGGCCCCGAATAAAATGGATGCTTGATCCCAGGGATCTCCTACCGTGGCTAACACCCTCGAGGATTGCGAGTGACAAGTTGATACAAGTCTCTTGTTATGAACATGTTCAACAGTTGTCCTCTATCATCATTTCCCCTTTGTGATCTTCCATAAGCACGATCATTCTCTCTCTCTGTCCCACGACTATGACCTTAAAATAGGCATATACGGTCCGAGCTCTACAACCCTAAACTAAGATCAACTTTTTTCTCACTTCAATATGTTATACTAAAAGATGTCCATGACATTTTTTCCACGGTCTGGCCTCATGCCCCTTGGCCTTTTTAGGCCCCTGGCCCAAGTTCTCACTTAGGGTTGTACTGTGTGGTGCGAGATTATTTCATCATTCACATTGGGTCACTCGTTATGCCGTACACATCCCTGGATGAGATATCTTAGCCCTGCCATTGTCCTCACAACAGGACGCTAAACTGCAAGCTGGCCATGACATTCTTTCCAAGGCCCAGCCTCACGCCCCTTGGCATTTTCGAGCCCCTAGCCCAAGTTTTCACCTAGGGTTGTATGGTATGGTGTGGGATTATGTCCTCATTCACATCGGGTTACTCACCATTCCATACATGCCTCACGTTGGGGTATCATTCCATTATTATCATCACCCATTCCCCCAGAACTATTTGTAGCTTGATTCCCATCCTCATTGGATACGTAGGACCGCCCGAATGTCTAATCTTCGGGTCCAGCCCCATATCTTAGAAACCTCTATCATTTTGGCCCCTTGGCCCATGTTCTTCTAGAATAGGGGTATATAGTGTGGTATGGGTTCATGTCCCCATTCACGTCAGATTTATAACAACCACATTGTATATATCTCTCTCCTGAGCAGCCATCACCCCTTTACTCTCTTTTATCTCTTTGAGTCAGCTGCCCTTAAGTCAGGTCCCTCTGCCCTCTTCGGTGATTCACCAATTGGCCCATGAGTACTCTAGTCTAGAACCCAGAGTTTCAAATTCTATGTGAACATGCTTTCACCTATTTCTCAGGATTCATGTTCCTCTTCATTTGGGCTTCCATTTCGACACTCCTCGCACTATCCCTCAGAGTGAATTTGCACGTTTGGAGGACCAAAGTCATGGTAAATGCATCATTAGGGGATCCAAACCAACATCCCTTTTGGCGTGCGTTCCAGGTATTGCAAAAACCTTTTCCTCCCTTGTTTCCCACATAGAGTTTGACTCACATGGGCTTATGGATTGGGTTGAGGTCTGCACTTACATCAGAGGATTCCTCTTCCCTATGGTCCGAGTTCTAAGACCTTAAACTGATATCTCTCCCAGAACTACATACGGATTGATTCCCATCCACATTAAATACGTAGGAATTCCCAGACATTTTGTCTGTTGGCCCACCCCAAATTTCAGAATCTCCCCTCGGGTCAAGACATGTGGTGTATTGTTGGATTTTTCCTCAATTCATGTCTAGTTCATCATAACCCCGCCATGAATTCTATTCCCTAGAGACTTCCACCTCTTTCACTGTCCTTCTTGACGTTGAAATGCATAGGCACACTTATGCATCACTCATGCTCATTATTTGGGACTCCGTCATCTTTCATGTCCAAACGGGCCCCTTAATGGCATGGATGCTCAGGCCAAGGGCCCTCCTACCATTACAGGCCAACTTCCTCATGGATTTCGAACCACACATTGACACGAGCCCTGCGATGCGAATGTGGTCAGCGGGTGATCCTACTTTATTGTTCCCATTCTAGGTCACATGATATGGATGTTGTGTTTTGGACATGGTTAACATCTATCCATTGTCATTATCGTCACTCCCAAATGTCCCAAATATTGAGTGTAGTGGCTTGTTCTACCCTCTTATATCTTCAAGCCGCGGTCTCCCCCGGGTGATGCCACCTATCTGACCCTTATATGATGGGGGGAGGAAAGTCCTGGTCCTTGATTCCTGAATCAATCATTTCTCATACGGGATTTGGAACTATGATGAGGTAGCACCCGCATAAGAGTTTATGTGGCCATGGATAACCTGGATGCCCAATCTCAGGTCCCTCTACCCTTTCATCCCCTCGGCTCAATTTCTTGTTCGGGATTCCACGGTGTGTTATGGAATTGAATCCTTATTCACGTCGGTCTATCTGGTCGCGCCACATACATCCCCATGAAGTCTTCCATCTACACTTACTCCCCATCCACAAGCACATGCCCTACCATGCTTGGCCAGCCCCGTCATTTGGGTTTCTATTCTTATGTGTCCAAAAGGACTCCCGACTAGCACGGATGCTTGGCCCAAGGGTTCTCCTACCATCTCGGGCCAACGTCCTCAAGGATTTCAAGTAAAAACTTAATACAAGTATTGTGTTGCGAATATGGTCAATGGTTGGTGCTCAATTGTTTGTCCAGACCATCGGTCACGCAAGGATGGATGTTGTGTTGCGAATTTGATCAATAGTTGTCCTCGGTCATCACTGCCGATTTTAAACAAAGTGTCTACGGTCCGAGCTCTATGGCGTTAAACATAGATCACTATCGTCCTCAATGAAAGACGTTAAAACTGCAATCTGGACATGAAATTTGGTTTGTGGCCCAATATTGGGCCCCTGTCCAAAGTTCTCACTTTGGATTGTTTGCTATTGTATGGGATTATGTCCTCATTCATGTCGGGTTACTCTTCATTCTGTACACCTCCCTCGTTGGGGTATCCTACCCCAATATGCGTCTCTACAAGAACTATGTGTGGCTTGATTCCCATCCTTATGGGATACGTTGGACCGCACAAATATCTAGTCTTCGGGTCCAGCCTCATCTTGGCCCCTTGGCCTACATTTCCCCAGGGAAGGGGGCATATGTTGTGGTATGGGTTTACACCCTCATTCACGTAGGGTCTGTAGAAACCACGCCATGTGCATCTTTGATCGGATATTTCTCTATCCCCTTGTTCTATACTCATTTTTTCAAATCGGCCTCTTTCATGTTAAGCCCCTAGATCCTCTTCGGTGATTCACCAATGTGTCCAAGATTACTCTAGTTCAGCACCTAGAGTGTCGGATTCTACCTAGACATACTTTCACCCATTTTCCAGTCTTCGTGTTCCCCTTCATTTGGGCTTCTATCACCTTTCACATATGAAGGGACCCCCAAGTATCATTGATGCTAGGCCCAAGGGCCCTCCTACCGTTACGGGCCAACGTCATCAAGGATTTTGAACAACAAATTGATACAAGTCCCGCACTGCAAATATGGTCAGTGGTCAATCCTCATTTTTTGTTCCCATTTCAGGTCACACGATATGGATGTTCTGTTTAAACCACGTTAAATAGTTATCCTACATCGTCACGCCAACCCCATTAAGCCCAAAATGTTGGTTACGTGATTCAAATCCCTGTCCAATTCATTATGTCCAAGTAGAACTTCGAAACTCTGGGTACTATTTCTCAGTGCCCATTCGCACGTCAGAAAAAAAAATAGAGCCTCAGTAAGGCATTATTTGGGGCTCTGCACCAATTTTCCCTTCACATGTGCTCCATGTATTGAAAATACCTAATCCACCCTTGTTTCCTATGCCATGTTTGACTCACATAGGCTTGGGGATTGGATTAGAGTCTTCACTTACTTGGAATAGTCATGTTTCTCCATGGTCTGAGCTCTAAGACCTTAAACTAATATCTCTTTCAAAACTACGTAAAGATTAATTCCCATTCCCATGGGATACGTAGGAACTCCAAGATGTCTTGTCTTTGGGTCCATCTCAAGTTTCAATAATTTACCTTTTCTGTTTTTCCTTCTAGGCTCTAACTCTTATGGGACCACGTGGCATGGTATGGGATTATGTCCTCATTCACGTCGGGTATTCATTATACACACAACGTATGCCCCTTTTTAGGAGATATCCCCATAAATCCTCCCCCACATGACATTAAAATGTATTCTGTCTCATAATATGTTAAAATGCACCTTGAAGAACTATGTGTGGCTTGTTTCCCATCCTCATAGGATACATAGGAACACCCGGACATCTCATCTCTGGGTCCAGCTCAATTGGGAGCTAGTTTCTCTTAACCCTTATAATCTAACCTTTCATGGCCCCTCGGCCCAAGGTTTCCTCCTTTTAATCACACACATTATGATGTGGACCTCATCGCCATTCACATCGGGTATGCTTTCTCACACCGTGGGTATCCCCTCTGGAACCTCATCTCTCCTGTATATGTCTAAGACATATGACTTTAAACTATGATTCCTAGTCCCAAATGACTTCAAACTATTGTGTCTATCCCGCATGACGTTAAAAGTGAATGGCCTAGTCCCATCACATAACCGTAAACTGCGACATTATCGTCCTAGCCGCATGACGAAAAACGTCATTGCATCATGATGTCCTCACTCAAGGGGACATCATGTTTGGTATCGATCATCTACCATACCATTTTTCAATGCCTGTATATACATTGATTCTTGTGGAAATGCCTGGGATTGCTACTCTAGGTCCATCACTTCATAAGAAAATATATCCATTCACCCTAATGGACAAACAAGACCCATCAAATACCGCTTCTTTTGGTGCGGGGGCTAGACCCATGTGACAATTTTATCTCGGGAACTCATACATTACTGTGCCACTCTTTAGAACTACATGTGTCTTGATTCCCATACACAAGGGATATGTAGGACTACCCGTGAACTTTTCTTCGGGTCCACCCTAGCCTTTGTTTTTACAGGGTTTATAGCTACCACACCACGTACTACTCCAGTCAAGCCTCCCCCATTTTCTCATGGGAATTCGGATCAGCTATTGATAACCCGGGATTCCAGAAGATTGGTTTTCACTCCCACATTTGAATAGAGTAATAAGGTGGTCATCCCTTGTTTCTCACATTGGTCCCGACCCACGTGATCTTAGGGAATGATCACCAGATACTCCATGAATGTCACAAGAATGCAATAAACCAACACAAATAATGGAAGGCATGCATAAAGTTGGCATAAAATATCCATGCGTGAAAGAATTTTTAGAGGTTGCATGCATTAAAACACCCTAGGATAAACCCATCTAATAGATGGGCTGACCCCGTCAAAAGATCGTTGTAGCTCCACCACCCAGACTGTTGGCGTCCAGGATTTTTTGCCACCTGTTCAGCTCCCACTCCTCCTTGGCAGCGATGGGTCACAGCTCGTCAGCCACAATTCGGGCCCACTATATGTCGATCGAGATGATGGTAATTTCTTCAAAGGATCACTTCATTCCCTATTTGGCCTCTACCAGCTGGGCCTTAATTCAAAATATTAGCTCAGATTATGGGTTAAGGGAGGTTGAGTGCTCGTCTGCCCGACTCTGCAATCGTTGGACCTAATTTTCAGCCTTCTGGAGCCTCTTGATGGTCTCTACTTTTCTCCACTTCCATCCCACACCAGGGCCATGGTCATACTCCCGAATCTTCTCCACCATAAGATCTCGTACGAGTATGTGGGGACACCGGGAATCCACTCCCCCAACACACAGTTCATGCAGCTGTGAGCGATGTTTATTCATCTTATCCAGCCATTGTGTTTTGGTCTCACAGATAAAGGGCTTGATCAGCATCCCCAATCGGCGACAAACTATTTATCTATCCTCTTCATCAGAGGTTGTCTCATCCCAGTCGGTGCGGTTGGTTGGCTCATATGTGGGGAACAACCCTAGGAACTCATCAGAAGGGTCAAAAAATGGCGTTTGATTGGGAATGGCGGGACCCAGTCTGTCCGATCGATCCTCATCATCAGACCCCACCTCAATAATCTCAGGATCATCACTATTGATGGTCCCACCAGTGATTGGGAGTGACACAGCTTGGTCGGTCGGGATATTCACCTCTACGATCATCAGCATTCCTCTAGGAAAGACGCCGCCAGAACCCCCGACCAACCTTGCCAAGGCGACCCACGCCATTTCAAGAACTGTGCACACTAAAAAGGGGATTGGACATCAATTGACATAGTCAATAGGTGAAAATAATGAATTTGGTAGAGGAGACTTATAAAGATCAAATTCCTGGTCTCGTTCTTGGGTTGACGTTTTTGGGACCCTGAGGAGTGGCCCCCCGTATATTTTCGGAAGGTCTGAAGGCTCCAGAGAAGCCACCATAGGTTTCATGGCCCCTCCAGATGCGGTAATCAATGCAACTGCAGGTGTAGATCCTGAGGGTCCCACATCTTCATCTGTTGAGGGGTGAGAATCGGTTCTGTGTATGAGACCCTCCTATATTGTTCAAATACTAGTAAGGATTCCTAAACGACCTCGAAGCAGACCCTGAAGAAGGGGATTGAAATTTTACCTCGATCGACTCTGCATAATATTCATGATGCGGGCCTTGATCGATGAATACTACCTCCTCCAAAGGAATCCCTCTACCAACCTCGTCCCCATAGGAGGACTCACCCAATTCTTCCAGTAGAGGGAAGTGATCTCTCAGCTCAGCGGCCGACAATTGTAGAGGGACCGTATGATTCAGCAGCACCTTGGCACGATCTGTCATTGGATGTGGGGCACCCCGAGAATGCACAAAGTCCTCAAGCACTGCAAGTTATTGCCCCACCTCTGCCTGGGACACCACAAAGTTAGCCCCAATAGGGCCTATCCTCGGCAAATCCATCCTGGGATGGTTCATGCATTTCCACATCTCAGACAGGTCGAGGAATTTCGGGTTGTCTTCCCAGATGTCCCAAGCCTCTAGAAAGACAACATTCTTCAGCATGTCTATATGGTTCATCCACTTCCCCGGAGCCTGGGTGTATATCCTATGGAATCCTCTCGGTGGCCTCCCCTCTAGATAATCTTTTTCTTCTGGGACCACCGGGTCTGCTACCGCTGCTGGATATGCTTCCACTTTCGCCCCCTCAATTGGTGCATGCCTCGCCACCCCAAAAACCCGACGAGATTCCCTTTCCGCCTTCCGACCCAGGACCTTAGGTTGGGAAGGCTCACCATCACCAACCCGAATGGTAGGATGCTTCAGCTTCTCCCCAGGGTAGGTCGCTTCCCAACATTGGGCATACTCCATTACCAACCCGAAAACTATGGTAGGCGGAGGCACTTCGTTCTGCATCTTCCCATTTTCCCATGTGAACATAATCCACATCAGCCTCGTCACACACGAGTCTTCCTCGTGGTGCATCCCTAGATAAACCTACAGGGTTAGTCTCTACATATATTGAAATTTCCTGACCAATTAGTGCAGGGTGTATAGCTCGTAGAGGGGCTCACGGTCCACCCTTTCCACTAGCACTCCACCTTGAAAGTCTAGGAGATAGGACCGCGGCTCTTCTATTCCTTGGTCTTCATCGGTAAAACCACCCATTGGCAATATAAATAGGGGAATGTTGAATTAATCCACCTTCCACACTCGGTTCAGTACCAACAGCGTGGTCATCTTGGCCAGAAAGCTTCCCGCGACATTCCAAATTGATGGGAGGAAGTTTGGACCTAGGGGAAAGAGGGGGTTTGGGAATTCATAAACCCCCATAACATGCACCGCCATCCACCCATACAGGAGGTGGAGTGGCCTACATTTCCTATGCAGCTTCTTATTTTTGCTGATGTGCCACAACATCTTGTATAGCTTGTTGAGCATCGGGATACTGAGGTTGACTCTACCTCATGTCGCCAACATAGACACCATGATGAATGTGCTTGGTCGCACTCACATGTTTGTATCCCCCACTGGTAGGATCCAACCAAAGATGAGAGCCGTGATGAATGCTTCCAGCTTGACCATCGGCTGCTGCTCGGGGATGACGCTAAATCCCCAGATTTTCCACTAGCTGTCCTCCAAGAGCCACCAGTACGAGTGCTCCATACCCCATTGAGCCCCCTTCAGGCAAGTCTAAGGCCTCACCAAAAATTTCATCTCTTTCATAAAATTGAAGGAACTACTTGAACCACCACCTGAAATGGACATCCCTCACTACTTCCTTGTCCTCTCTGGGCACCAGCCTCATCAACTCCATCGCTAGTGGTATCATTTTCCTTGGATCCTCCCACATTACCATAACAGGGAGGAATTCATCATACATTTCCCCCAATATCGGGACCCCTGAGATCTGGTGCACATCCCACAAGTTGATGCCAAACTCCTCATGGTGCAAGTAGAAGGTATTTGTCCTCGATGACCACCTGCTCAACAATTCCAGCATCAGCTACTTCAGTTGGTAAATGTGGAATTGAGAGGCCCAATCCACCTCATATAGACCCACTCTTCTCATCTCCTCCCCAAACTCCTCACACGAGGCACCTACCCAGTAGGCCTAGGCCTAGTAATCTGTGAAGTTTCTGCCCTGGTTCTTGTCCCACTCCTCATACCATCCCTTCCTCGGGTTCAATAAGGTAGGCTTGCAAATTGTATGGTACATAGGGGGGACGTCTTCGGATGCAGTGCCTTCCCATCCACGTTGTTCAGGTGGTTATACATGCTGTCAGCATTGACGGGCGTGAAGTCTTCTCGAGCATGGATACCAGCCACCATAATCCATTGGTGTTGACATGACGTACTCCTGAACCAGTAAGCTGGGTCAACCCTTTATGCTTTAGGAATTAAGATGTCATCCCTCAGCACAAATCAATACAAAGGTAGCCTCTTGCACAGTGGATAGTTCCTATGGCTCTCCGATAGCAGCTCCACCAATGAAATATGGTCATAATGGATTTTTATGAACTCACATAGTCCCATGATACTGTCTATCTCCTCCCTTCATGCAGCATCCACAAGGACCCCCTGGCAGCCTCTCTTTAAGCCATTCAGATTTGAGTTTGTGTGGTTTTTGGGTATGGTTCGTGAAGCTCATTCGTAGATTCTGTTCGTGGAGTGCGTTCGGAAAGACTGTTCGTGGAACCCTGCCACGACCTGCCTATACCAAGACGCAATGTGCTCCAACGTGATGTCAAAGACCCCCTATGAGCCATGAAGTAGAAGACTCAATTCACAGAGTGCAATCGCAGAGTACCTAGGAGCTTCACGACTCAAGAGTCCTAAAAGATAAATTCTCAGGGGAAAGAAAGGAAAACAATAGAGTTTAAATCCTCTATTTATAGGCGATGACCTTCGGATCTTCACAGTGCGTCCATAATGTGTCAAACTTCACGGAGCGCTCAACCTGCACGTCGCATATCCGCCTCGTGAGCCCACTTTGTGATACAGCTTTACATAAGGTTGAGATATTTCGACGATTGACCCTTAGACATTGACGCTTGATTTCTCCACGGATCTTTGTCTGAGGGGGGAATTTGTTGGTGCCAAAAGATTGGAAGAATTAAAACTATAGGGAAGTATCTCAGACTTCCTCACAAAGACCTTTTGGGAAGCCCCATGGCCCTGCGCCCGCTGCGGAGTAAGGAGGGGGGACTCCCCATGAACCCCTTTGACATTCGCAACCCCACCGTGGAGTAAAGAGGTTAGAGTCCCCATGAACCCCTTTGGTGTTTGCATACCCACCGTAGATCAAGGAGGTGGGAGGCGCTATAAACCCCATTGACGTCCGTGACCCCACCGCAGAGTAAGTAGGCGGGACACCCCACGAACCCCTTTGAAGTTTGCGACCTCGCCGCAGAGTAAGGAGGCGGGAGGCCCCACGACCCCTTTGTAGTTTGCGATCCCGCCGTGGATGAAAGATGTGGGAGGCTCCGTGTACCCCTTGGAAATTCGCAACCTCACCGCGGAGCAAGGAGGCATGACTCCTCATGAAACCCTTTGACGTTCACGACCCCGATGCAGAGCAAAGACGCAGGATGCTCCACGAACCCCTTTGATGTTCACGACCCCACTATGGAGTAAGGAGGAAAGTTTCTCCATGATCCCCTTTGAAATTCGCCACCCCGCCACGGAGCAAGGAGGCAGGATGCTCCGTGAACGAATTTGACTTCCGCGATCCCACCACGGAGAAAAATCTGTCTTCACGTTGAGCGAGGTCTTTTTTGTGGTGCCTCTTGCCTATAAATACAAGGCTCCCCTCGAGCCCAAAGGACGGATAATCCGACCTTTCACCTCCTGAGCTCTCAAATCACAAAGCACTTCTTTCTCTTCAAACCATGAGCTTCTCAAGATACTTTTGCATTGCAAAGTGCCTCCCACTTTTCTTTAATTCAAACCCTCTTTCGTGAGGGATTCCTTTCATGAAGCCCTCAAGCCTTTGTGAAGGTAGGGGATCCCCACGGGGACTTGGGTCATCACGAAGCATTTATGCTTTGCGAAACACCCTCCATACACATGCGGCCCACATGCTAAGGTAGGGTCACTGTGCCTCATGAAACACATTACTTCACAACACCATGCTTCATGAGGCACCCTTTCTTCATGATGCAGTGATTTCTGAATGCCTTTCCACTTCACGAAGCTCCTTCTATATGCACCTATTCCCTATGCCTAGGCTAGGCCACTTCACATTGTGAATCATACCCCTTCATGAATCCCCTCCACTACATGGAGCACCAGAGCTCTACAAGGCTTCTACCAATGAACTTTTTTTCCCTGCAACTCCTTTTCACATGCAACCCTCAAGGTTTGCACGAAGTAACTTCATAGTCCCTTTCATCATGATTCTTTGCATAGGAATTGTAACGGCTATTTCTTCTTCACATAGCCACACTAACATGAACCCCAAGTGGGATGACCTCTCAACACCCCCGGTTACGACATTGTTGATGCCTTCCTTCTGTCAAGGGCAGGCGGGTATCAGTTATGTCATTCCTAGGGGTTCAGATCGTGCCCACCTTGTCCGAGCTACAGGATGTTAAAATGCCAAGCCCCATCATCATCAGCACATGATGTTAAACTGTGACCTCGCCCTATGGCATGAACGTAGGGAGCCCCATCTCAGACATTCTCTACGCCCAATGGTCTCCATGGGAGTGAGATCATTCCTCACATGGAATGACATCCTCTTTATCAGAGTGGAGATCATCCACGGGGAAATGGAAACCACCCTGGTGTAAGACACTAGCCTTTCCTGTAGGAGGCATCCCCCAGTCTCCTCCTCTTTTCCTGGGTGCCAAGTCCCTCTCCAGCCGGGCTTTGTCACCATCCGGACCTCCACCCTAGAGTAAGTCCCAATCTCCATCACCCTGGGCTGCTAACCATGCAGAGGCCCCTATTTCCACTTTGGGCCGGTGAATATATGTAAGCCCCACTCCACTTCCCACATACACACCTTTTGTAGCATGATCATCAGGCCTTTACTAACTCATGTTTCTCACACCGGGCATGACTCATGTGGGCATAGAGTAAGCATCAACCATGACATATTCTCCTGGAAGCCTATAGTTTATGCCCAAAACCCACCTGAACTACGAGGTCCTTGATCCTTTCCAAGGAGAGGTATGTAGGAATCCTCCATGAGGTTCAAGCCCACCACCCATTGGTCCCATCCATCTTCATGTTTGTTCTTCAATCCCACCTGAACTACAAGGTCTTTGATCCTTTCCAAGTTAAGGAACGTAGGAATCCTCCCCGAGGATCGATCCCAATACCCATTAGTCCCAACCATATTCAGGTCAGTTCACCAAACCACATGATCTATGAGGTCTTTGATCCCTTCCAAGGCAGGGTACGTAGGAAGCCTCCACTAGGTTCAAGCCCACCAACCATTGGTCTCGACCATCTTCATATCTGTTCACCAAACCCATCCTAAACTATGATGTCTTTGATCCCTGCCAAGGTAGAGTATGTAAGAAGCCTCCCTAAGGTTCAATCCCACCAACCATTGGTCGACACGACCCCCTTCACATCGGTTCTCCCAAAACAACCCAAAATACATGGACTTTGATCCATGTTAAATCAAGGTATGTAGGAAACCTCCTTGAGGTTCAAGCCCAAAAACCATTGGTTCTGACCCCCCTTTGCATCGGACCACCTTTATCCTACAAGACATTAAGTTTCACCCCCCCCCCCCTTCATCCTGCACGAAGCTAAACTGCATCCACTATCCCGAACTATGTGGGATTTGATCCTTGTCTCCTAGATAAGGTACGTATGAAGCCTCCCTGAGGTTCGATCCCATCCGGCAGTAAGTCGTAGGGACCCCATCCAGTGGTAAGTCATGGCGATCCTATCAAACGGTAAGCCGTTGTGACCCCATCCAGTGGTAATCAATTACGATCCCATCCAACGGTAAGCCGTTGTGACCCCTTCCAGTGGTAAGCCATTGTGAACCCATCTCATGGTATGCCATTGTTATTCACCATCTAGCGGCAAGCCATTGAAATCCCCATTCGGCGATATGTCATTGAAATCCCCAATAGGCGGTAAGCCATCGTCAGATAAACTATGAGGACTTTGATTCCATACCATAGGGATATGTAGGAGGTCTCTTCGAGACTCATACCCAACATCATATTCTTCCTCGAGTTGACTCAATCTCATTCTCCACCCACTTCACTTAACCATCCATCATCCATCTTGATTCTTACCTGGGCCACCACATCCTGATCGGATCATGCCATCACATTCCCCATTCCACTTAACAACAACCGAGATGCTAAACACACATTGGACCCAACATCAGTGTTCCCTCTAGGGGTTGTATGCATCAGATCCACTCTAATCAGGGTTCTGATCAGTTCGATCTGTCTCTTCTAGACGTTAAACCTGCAGTATACCCAATGTTAAACATGGGAGATGAGGAAAACATCAGATACATGCCTATGGAATATGATTCACTGCATTCTATGTGTGATACCTCTAGCTTCCACACCCTTGAGAAGCAATATAATAAGGGGAAGAAACCAAGATGTACCGGTGTTCCAGCATCCAGACACGCTAGTGTAGTCCGACGTGTATACTCCTCTGACCGAAGGTTTCTACCCTAACTGGACCCTTTGGAATGTCCTGAAAAATGTATTGTAATTAACTGGTGTCCATGAATATGTGGAACTAGGAAGCATTTCATGAACAACATCTTAAATCTATAAGGGAGACCCAGACAGGGTGATGAGTTTCGAGGAGGAATCCCCGGAAAGAAGAACTGACATCTCATCAACCCATTTTGATCAAGGAGCAGACATCCCTAAACAAGGAACAGATGTCGCCCGCCTTTGGAAAGCATGAATACGGGAAAAATAGTGTTTTTATCATCGAACAGACAGACGCCCCCCCCCCCCCAGTGAAAGAGTCGGAAACAACGAACATACATGGAAATAGTTCACACCCATCGACACTGATTTCTGGTACAAAAATTTGAATAACGTTGATGAGAATACATTTCAACCAGAGAAATCTCCTCCACTGTACCACACCATCCTGAAGGTGGCCCTAGGGAACCCAGAGAAGGGTGGACTGATGTGTGGGATTTTTTCTAGGGTAGAAACTTTACAGATGACGGGACATGGGGCTACTAGCTAGCCACCTCATGTGGGGAATTTAGGGTGGAGTTGAGGCTAGTGGGATAGTATGAGAAGTCTTGGGCTTCCCAATATCATATCTATCAACCGAAGTAGTTGATGATAGATATGCTGAGTAGGTGGTCATCAAAAAACAATACCTTCCATCTTCACCATGGAGAGGTTGGTATGTGCCTCTAGGGCATGAACTAGATTTCTAGGGTCCTGATACTGGGGGAAATGTATGATGAGTTCATTCATGCCACATATACATGGGAAGACCCAGAGTAGATGTCGCCGCTGGAAAAGGAATTTATTGACCTGGTACCAAGGGAGGACAAGCAATCTGTAGGTACGTCCACTTTATGTAGTGGTTCACGTAGTTCCGGAATTTTCCTAGAGATATAAAATTTCGCGTGGGGCCTCAGACCTGTAAGAAGGGGGTTCAACGTAATAAGGATAATTCATATTGGTAACTCATAGATGAAAGATAGAGAAATTTATGGGGATCTAGTGTTAATACTGAGCAGCAACCGGTGGTTAGGTTGGCTGCATTCATCTCAGCACTTATCTGCGACTTGATTCTGTCGGTGAGGGATACAAACGTGGGAATCCAACTGAGAACGTTCATAATGGAATACAAGTTGGCAACCGAGGGATGGGTCAACCTTGGGATCCCAATGTACACCAATCTATATAAGGTTTTATGGCACATCAGCGAGGGGAAGAAGCCACAAAGGACATGCAGGTCCTTCCATCATCTGTATGGGTGGATAGAGGCACCTATTTGGGGTGTGTATGAATATCAAAACCCCATTTCCCCTCCAAGATTAGGCTTTTTACCAGCCATTATGAATGTGGAGGGGTGCTTTCCAACTAAGTTAACCTATAATTTTGTGTGGAACTGGGTTTGTAAGGATGAAGAATTCAACATCCACCCATTCTCATTGCAAACAGATGTGTTCAGTGATGATGTACAGGGGATAGAAGAGAATCCGTCCAACCTCCTAGCTTTTTAGGGTGGAGTTATGGTGTCTTGGGTCGATCTCGAGCCTCTATGCGATCTGTACACGCCACACCGCTTCGCGAGACAGTTCTGGTCCATGTAGAGGTTAAACCCATGAGTCCACTTAGAGGTGCACCACGAGGACCACCCATGTGTGACGAATAAGATGTGGGCCATTTTCACAAGGAAGAATAGAAATATGCGGAACGAGCTACCTCCGTCCAATGTTATCTATGGGTTAGTGAAGGAATACGCCAAGATATGGGATGAAGCCTACCCGGGGGAGATGCTAAAGCAGCATACCATACATGTTAGTGACAGAGTGCCTTCCCTTCCTCAAGGTCTAGTTCATAATGAGGTAAGTACATTTCATTGTGGAGGGGATACAGTAGAGGCAATACCCACACCAGTCGAGAGGCAGGCGGTGACAGTGGACCCAGTGGTCCTAGAGGAGAAGTTTCATCTGGAGGGGAGACCGCCAAGGGTATTCTGTAGTATATCCACCCAGGATCTGGTTATTAGGCTTCACCACATAGACTTTCTTGAAAATTCTATATTCTCAGAGGATCGAAACATCTGGGATGTCAACATGCAATTCCTAAACCCTTACGAGATGTGATAAAATTTGAATCATATTGGGGTGGATTTTTTGGGTATTGGTCATGTTAGGTTCGACTGTGTTGTATCCCAAGCATAGGGGGAGCAGTACCTTGCCGAAATTGAGAACTTTGTGCACTCCTGGGGTGTCCCGCACCTGATGAATGATCGAGGAATGGTACTGCAAGATAAAATGGCCCCTCTAAAATATTCTTCCGCTAGATTGGGAGAACACTTCCCGCTACCAGTAGAATTTGATGAGTCCTTCTTGGGGGAAGAGGCCAACGGAGGTAGCCTTCTTGAGGAAGGTGAGGTCAACGACTCAGACCCTGAGTGGAAGAGTTTTAAAATGAGCTTGAGGTAAAATTCAAAACCACTTCACCAAAGTTTTCATCTAGGTAATATAGGACCTCTCAACTAAACATATGAACTGTTCATGAGGTCCTCATACGCAAAACCCTCTCTCATCCAATAGTAGATGTGGCTGCAAGAACTTCGAGATCTGTGCCCGTGACTACGGAGATTGCTATGCTTAGCGGGTGGTGACACCCAGGGAAGTTCCTTTGGAGTTTTTGGACTTCCCTATAATATATGGAGGGCCAGGCCTTAGGTTTCCAATGACAACCATCCAGGGTCGCGATCGACTATTTGACCTTTTCAAGTATCCTTTATGGGATTTGTGACTTTCATCCACTAATCAGGTCAACTGACACCCATGCACTTTTTAAATGCATAGTTCTCCAAATGGAGTGGGATACATTAGCAAGGTTGGCTGGAGATCCTGGCGCTGCCTCCCCTAGGGGAATGTCAGTGGTCATGGAAGCAGAAGCCCGAATTGACCATGTTACAGTGCTCCTGATCATAGGTGGGACCGTTAATAAGACAGAGCCTGAGATCACTAAGGTGGGATCTGACGATGATGATCAATCAGACAACATAGGTTCTGACCTACCCGATCCGACACCTGATGTAGACCCGACTGCCATTTTCCTGGAGGCATTTCCCGCATATGAACCTACTGACCCTGAAGACTGGGATGAGATGGCCTCTGACGAAGAGGATAAAAAGATCATCCATTGTCGGTCAAGGAAACTGTTCAAGCACTTCATCGGGCAGACTCCTCAAATGAAATGGATAGACTATATGGGGAGGCTTCGCTCCTAGTTTTGCGAGATGTGCACTGGGGGAGTGGATTCCTAGCGTCCTCATATTCTCATTTGAGACTTCATGGTAGAGAAGATTTGGGAGCATGATTGCGGCCTTCCTGTGGGCTGGAAACAGAGGAAATCAATAAACATCAAGAGTCTCCAAGAGGCTGAAAGTGAGATTCGGCAGTTGCAGGCATGAGTGGATGAGCATGATTTCCCAAATGAAAATTAGAGCTCTTGTCACACCTAAAGGCCTAGTTGGTGGTGTCAGAATAATGGATCGAGAGATCCTAGGAGGAGATGGATATCATCTGAACCAACAAGAAGCAGGCCCAGATCACAGATGATGAACTACACTCCATCGCTTCTGAGGAGGAGCAGGAAGTAAATAGGCGATAGTAGATCTTAGATGTCAAAATCTAGAGAGTGAAGGAGCTGTAATGATATATTAAAGAGGTTAACCCATCTAGGGGAGGGACCAATCCTCGGGTGCCGTAACACATGTAAACTTTTAAATGTACTTTCATGCTTTGATTGTTTATGCTGGATGCATGCATGGGTTCCATGATTAATTTTGGTCTAATTCACATCCATTACACTCATGAAATATCTAGCGATCAATCCCTAAGATCACGTGGGTCAAGCCCAATATGATAAATAAGGGATGAATACCTCGTTATTCCATATGAATATAAGAGTGCCGACCAAGCTTCGAGTATCCAGGGTTTGAAAAAGAAATCCATATTTCCAGGATGAAAGGGAGAGGCCTAACTGGAGGATGAAGTTCTCAGAACAGTCGAAGTTCTATTTTCCCATCGTGCATTAGTGAACGAGTGGGATAACTCTAGGGGTGTTAGAATTAATCTGAACATTGGGGAGTGGAATGTGTGTAACCCGATACCCAAAACTTAGGACACTGTAGAGGTGGCATGACAATGAAAGAAAACTGTTGACCGTGTTCAAAACACAACATCCCTACTGTGTTATCCTGGTATGGGGACAACAAATGAGGGCCGACTATTTACCAAATTTGAAACACGGGGCCTGACTCAAAAATGTTATCCATCGGTCTTCCAAAACGTTGGCCCGGAACAGTAGGCGAGCCATAGGCCGAGCATCCGTACTGTTAGGGGGTCCATTCAGATATGATAGAGGACCAGGGTCTAAATAATAGGCCCACAAAGCGTGGAGTGTGGAGTGATGGGTTATTTGAATAGAGTCCAACACTCTTGAAATAATGCCACTGTGGTGGAAACACCTTTGGCGAGCGTGTTGGTCTGGTCAGGGATCAAACTTAATTCCAAATATGACCCCTATAGTGAGGACATAGAATGCCTTGTGGTTATAAATCATACCAATGAGGATGATAGACATGTATTTTAACATCATACAGTGTGGACGGTGCATATAGTTTAAAGGTCATACTGCCTGGGCAATGATCGGGTCCAAGGGGCCAGGACGGTTAATTACCCTAGGGCTGGCCCGAAGGTGAAATTCCTGGATGTCACTACGTATCCCATACAGATGAGAATCAAGCCAAATGTAGTGCTTAATCACAGTGTGGTCAGAGGACAACACTGGTAGGAGGAATCCTTTGGGGTGAGGAAGCAGACAACTCCCATTGTTAACATGGGGCATCCTGAAGTAATTCAGGGTAGAACCGTAGTTTAATTCCATGTGTCGAGGACATGTTGATTCATATAGTTTATCATCATACGATAGGATGGGGAGACAAGTGGAGATCCCAAAAGGGTAGTATGAGATGTGGTTTCTATAAATCCAACATGAATTAGGACTTTAGGAGTCCACAACACACTAGATATCCCCAGAGGATGTTTCTTTTTTTTTGCGCAAGGGACCAAATATTAAAGTTAGGCTAGGCATAGGGAAAAGTTCTCGGGCATTCTTACATACCCCATTTGGATGGGAATTATGTCATATGTAGTTCTGGAATCACGGTTTAACTTCATGTGGGATGAAAGGCATGTGTGGCATAGCTACAGCAGTACACACCCCACCAAAACTATTAAGCCCACATGGGTCGTGGTCGATGTGCGAAACACGGATTAGGGACGGGTTTTCCTTGGTAAAGGTAGGGACACATTAGGTTCATTGAAATTCTAGGTGAGTTACATCCAAAAATTATTGACTCACCTGATTAACGCACATAGATGGCCGGAGGTGTAAAACCATGCCCTGGAATTCCACTTGAACAAAAGAAAGTGGAAAGATGTGAATCATGGCGCATGAGGTCTGGATCACAATGATGGTGGATTGATGATAGATGATAACTTCTGAGCCTATTTGAAACACAGTATATGTCTTGTGATAACCTTTATTGAGGAATGACAAATGAGGGATGACCACTGACCATGTTTGAAACATGGGACATGTCCCAAATGTTCTCTGAGGTTTTCAGTGGCACTGGCACAAGACGGTAGGTGAGACAATGTGGCATGAGACCAAACCATAAAGTGGATCCCTTATGACATGGGAGAGTATGGGGATCCATATAATGGGCTCATGAATCTTGGAAATGGAAGGAGAGAATTTCCATGTTAAAATTCCACAATTTGGGTTCTTTGTCACAATGCATTTGAATGTGACAATAAGACACATCAGGTAGGGGGAGTCGAATCCTTTTCCCACGACAAGGTTATTGGGGTCGCATACTCCTTGATTAAGGTCAAAGAGTGGACCATTAAGTGGGAACCTGGTTTACTGAAATGATCACAGGGTAGTAAAACTCGTACCTGGATGGGAAGAGACAAAGGAGGCACATGGTGCAGTTGTTTCCAAACCTCAAGCAAATGAGATCCTGTAACACCCTGAGATTTTATGAGAAATATTATTTTTATTTACTTTGATGTCTTGTGTTGTACACTACACCAAGATTACCTGGAGCTATATGCAACACCGTATTAGCTTGTAATATATGAAAACACTATTCTTGGCTTGTGTTGTATGCAAGAGCGGCCTTTCTCAATAGCGTGTGTTGTACGCAATACCGAGTTTCACTAAACAACGATATGTTATTATAAAATTATTATGAACTAGCCGTTATGAATAATATTCACCAAATTTTAAATTTATAACAATATCAATTAACTTACTCATACTATAGAACATGGTATAAGAACAAAATAAATATTTTCGAGTAAAATAAGTATTTTTCAAAAAATGCGGGTTTTCCGCCTTTTAATGGTGCACCCACAATAAATCTGTTTTTGACACATTTATAAGTTCAATTTGACGAATTAAACTTTTTAATTTCAATAGGGATATAAAAATTTACTTTGGTTAATTTTATTATATTTTTCTGTTAACTTTCATAATTAATGAATAGTAAAAATTCCCTAAATTTTAATTAGAAAAAAAATTTTTCATCAAAATAATTTATATGGTTAAATTGTAATATTGAATGGTTTTAAAGTATAAATAGAATATATTTTTACCATTTAATATTATTTATGTAATTATCATTAATTTTACATTGAATTCATAGGTAAAAACATTTCAATCTTTTAAAATGTTTTAACTTTTAGAACCTGTTCTCTCAACAGCGGAATTAATTTTAAATTAAATACTTTAACTTTTGTTTTTTTAATTTGGAAAAATTTATTCCATATTTGGAATCATTAGTTCCAAATTATGTTAATAGGATACTTTTTATTTTTAGACATTATGAATAGTAACTACGGTAAATTTTATTTACTGGAGTTAAGGGTAAATCATGTAATTAAGGGTAAAAATAATTTTAGAACATTACCCTAAAACTTTTATTAATATAATGGGATGATTATATTTCGTCCTAAAATATAATTTGGTCGAATTTTTATCTTTTGGAACCCACTTGGACGTGATTAAGACCTTTAATTTATTTTATTTACAGAAAGTGAAATATGTCTCACTCAAACTTTAATAATTAAATTATTTTCAATATAAGGTTATATAGATTATAAATTAAATTATAAATACTCATTTGAACAATAAAATATTTTCATTCATCATGGTAATTTATTTGTGATTTTTAAGAAATATATAATTACTTTAATAGCTCATACGTTAATGATGCAGAAATTATTTATTTAGTAAAAAATCAATAATATAGTTTTTATTAAAATATTAATACCCATCAAAAAAACCATAAACTTGAATAAACCTTATTTTTCACGGATATATATACCCTAATCATCCTAGGGTCAAATTGTGGACCATTTGGAGCATTGTAAAAATGATTATGACATTAATATTATTTTATTTGAAATGATGTCAATGTTGTCACCTTCATACTTTAATAAAGATAACATTTTGAAAGTTGGTTTTTTAGAAGATAAATTTGACTAAAAGTATTATTATTAAATATATTATATTTATCTTCAACTTAGTATTTTATTTTTAATTTTGATGAAACAAATAAGTATATTAAATAATTATACAAAATTTTTGTTGTAATAATTATATTAAGAGATATATCAAATAAATGGTTTTAAAAATATTAAAATAAATATGATATTAACTAATTAATGATCTAAATTAACTTTATATATGAATATGACATGTAATGAATGTAGTAAATATTTTGGTTTGAATATATCCTATGTGTGGATTTTATTTAAATTCAAATAAATGAATAGTGAAACAATTGACACTATTGATATTTTATAAAACTGACATATTATTAAATTGTCTAAAATACATAAAAATATTTAGAGATTATAAATATAAATTTATATTGTCAGAAATTTCATAAAGTTTCAAATGATGGACAATTCAGAACACATAAGTAAGTATTTATAACAATTTAAACTTTTGAATATTATTACCACAAATAAAATTAAAAAGATTGAATAAGGATAAATCAAACTGATAAGGTTTAAAAAAATACCACATGCCTAAATTTTTTTCGATAATTATTCTACAACCCTATATCATATCATCTTCGAATATGAGTCATTTTGAGGTTTTTAGGTGGGGTTTGGGTTTATTATAAATTAATATTTTGGAGGTTTCCAAAAGTTCATCACTCCTCTCTTATAAAAGGGAACCTCCTCCCTCTTCTCTTAACTCCATTTTAAGCCTT
Source organism: Viscum album (assembly GCA_963277665.1). Classification (NCBI taxonomy): domain Eukaryota; kingdom Viridiplantae; phylum Streptophyta; class Magnoliopsida; order Santalales; family Viscaceae; genus Viscum; species Viscum album. The sequence continues at coordinate 297,513,244 of OY728139.1, forward strand.
AAATATCAGAAAAAACATTACAATTACTCTTCTAAACCTCTCTAGTTATATTATAGAAGTTATTGTCTTCTGAAAATGCCAACTCTAGTGCATGAAGAGGAAGTTTAAAAGAGACACGTTGAGGAAGAGGTAATCTCTTCTACCGATTCTTTCAAGTTTCTTACTTCTTATACTTCTTCTTATTTAGTTTTTTTATTATAAAGTAACAAAATCAGTATCATTAATATACTAATTTGTTTTTATAAATATGAAACAACACTATTTCACCTTATATCCATCCTACGAAAAATGAAATCATCGCGCATGCGTACGTATGACTTAACGTCTCCACGCCGTGGTGTAATATGTTTTTCCACCACCACCATACATGGATGGGTATAATGGTGAAAATAATAACTATATATGATTATTATATCATCATACTGATTCTGAAATATTATATCATCCACTCCGATTCCATTCAATAATTATGGGAATGATATCATCGCTCGTGCATACGTATGGATTACTGTCTCCACGACGCGATGAGATTCATTCTCCATGTTAACCATTCCATAATGATTAAAAAGTATGTATAATAAATAATCATTAAATATATTAAATAATTATGATGATGGATTTTTTATATGTTATTTACTTCCATTCAATTTAATAAAGAAACAAAAACAACGTTCATGTGTAGGTACGGCCTACTGTTTCCAAGAATGGTGTATTTCATTCAATTTATTGATCTATTATATATTTATATATATATTATGAATATATATTATATATAAATCATGTATTACATTATGGAGGTATGTAATCAAGATATAAGTAATCATATGAATAATTAAAAGTCAAAACACGTCCGATAAATGAAATGATTTTACCGAAACGCTGCTTTAACATGGAATTGACAAGTGAATTGGTAATATAAAGTCAAAAGTGAATCATATATGATATAATAACTATTATTATGGTTCTGAAATAAGTTAATAATATTTTCAAAACCCACTATTCAAGAGTCACCGACATATACGGAAGAAATTATACATAAGTTAAGAGATAATTATTTCAATCTCGTTCTTATCCGGGATTTTTTATTCGTAAATATTTACTGGGGTTATGTTTATCATCCATATCCATGTTTTCTCAAAAAAATTTCATAAAATTTTTACTATTCTTCCATGTATTTTTAATGTCATTTTTACAATTTATTTACTTTTACCACATGGAATGGAAGGAATATTTCTATTGTTTACCATACGAGGTACATTTTTACTTTTCCAGCAAAAATATGAGAAGAATGTTTTTTAACTTATACGACATAAACGAATTTTTAAGGTTTCACATCTCCTTATTTTCATGATGCTTATTGTACAAGCTTTCCTGATTCTTTTCGAAAAAAATTGTTTTCTTTTAAAATTGCATGGAATTTTGAGAAAAGAAGATGAATTTAAATAAGAAAGGGCATTTTCCTAAAGAATTAATTTCAAGTGTTTTATCAAAAGTATTTTCCATCTAAGATGAAATTATTTAGTATGTTTATGTTTCAAGTATAATGTCTCTATTATTTACATGGTTTTATTTTTCTTATGACGAAATGATATCCATTTGTTTTATATAGATTATGTTATGATGGGATGATGTTTATGAAACCCATTTTATTCTTTGGGTTATGCTGAAAGATTTTTGTTTATATTTTGGAACACATAATAATGATTTCATTATGAGATGGGTGGGACCTATATCTCCCTCTAATTCATTGGGTAAAGATTTGTATCTCATGAGATAGACATGGATGGAATAAAAAGAAAATATGATTCAGTAATACAGGACTGGAACGGCAAGTAAACCTGGTTCAGTAATGGACTTTGTCCACTATGATGGTCTTGGAATCAATGATTTGGATACTATGGAAATAATATCATGTTTTTAATGGTTTTCTACAATAACATGTATTATTCCCATGATCTTTTATTATGATTAATGTTCCTTTGTGATCTATGCCTTATGTACTGGAACGATTTATGCCATTACTCATGTTTTAGGTTCATGTTTTTACGTTCAAATGTTTATGAATTTTTATATGTTCTCCATGTTTACCCTTACTGTGCATTTGAGCTCACCCATTTTATGTTTTCTTTTCCCCAAGATATAAAGAAAGGTTTTAGGTAAGAAAACAATAGGGGAATATCTTTATGGGAGATGTTGAAGATCTTTCATCATTATTAGAAGATTATGTTCCAAGATTTCATAGACACTAAACTAATACGGAATTTGGGTGTCTATTTTTTCATGTATTAAGTATTTTGAAAAAGTAATGTAATGTCCTTGTACTTCAATATTTGGGTCTCTATAGTTTGTATCAGAGCTAAGGCTTAGTTATCCTTTGGAAACTAGGAAGCAAAAAACTTTTGTGATATCCCTAGAGATATTTCTAAGGTATGTCATGGGATGTCTCTAATGTTAAGTATAATTATAGGTTATAGTCCTAGAATTATGGTAATGACCTTAGAAATAAACCTAAGATGATTGATATTGAAGGTAATCCCCCTTTATTATGTTGATTTCCTAGAATGATTTTTTCCTCTCACACTTATTTTTGGGTTTTAGACGACGGATGGAACACAAAAGAACAGTGTTAATCAATGTAATGGAAAATGCCATGATTGTCCTCCTGAACAAACCAATGTTTTCAAAGATGAGGTGCAAAATCTTATTGCTATACTTACACAATCTATGAATCATTCTTGACTTCCAAATGAGTATAGAAGGGAACAATATTCTATTGAGTCCTTCATGAGGCTACATCCACCTTCATTCAGTGGGTCTTCTGATCCACTTGTTGCAGAACAATGGATCAATACTATTGAAAAGATATTTTTCATACATCGCTATTTAGAACATGAAAAAGTCATTTTGGATATTTACTATTTAGAAGGTGAAGAAGACTAGTGGTGGAATCTAATTAGGAATACAATCCCCAAGATGAAATTGAATCCATGGAATGGGATTAGCTCAAGAACATGTTTTTCAATTAGTAATTCACTCGTATTCTTCTAACAAAGATGAAAAAGGAGTTCCTTGAGCTTAAGAAAAAGGATGATGAATCTTTTGGTATATATGAGGTAAACATTACAAGGCTTGCATGTTATGTATATAGATTTATCATCCAAACTAAAAGTAAAGTTGATCAATTCTTCAATGGCTTAAAACCAAGTCTTATAATGGAATTAGCTATAAGAGACTTCAGTAGATATGAAGAAGTTGTGCATTGTGCTATCTAGGTATAACTGGAAGTTTGTGTTACATACCAATCTCAGGGTTTTACATGAAACAAAAGATGGGGTTTAAGGAAAAATCTCAAAAAAATGGTGAAAAGAATATGAATGTTTCTTTATGCTCAAAATGTGTAAAGAATCATGGTGGAGATTGTCTTAAAGAAACTAGAAAATGTTTTATGTGTGGAAAATAAGTCCATCAAGCAGCTGAGTGTCTAAGTAATAAGAAAAAGGTATCTAATGATATGAATAGAGAAAAGAGTACAAAGAACGTACCACCAACACTTCAATGCTACAAGTGAAAGGAAATGGGGAATTTTGCTAACTAATGCCCTAATCCAATGGTTACTGATGATCTACATAAACAACCTCTTAAGGAAAAAGACAAAGGGAAGTCACATGCGATCACTATTGGTGATGTTTAATATGACAACAAAGTGGTGGAATGAGTAAGTGTTTATGTAACGAGATTCCAAAATAGTTTTGTGGAATCTCATTTATAGTATAATGGAATATTGGAATATCTATCTATTGGTTTTCAATAATTATACGGTACCGGTAACCATGAAAAGTGATTGAAATATTTTTGGAAAGAAGATGATATGCACATAATAAAGGGACAAAGAGAAAAGAATTTGTTTGATAGTATTAATGATCTCATGACTAATATAAGGACAAAGTTAAATCAATGTTTGAGTATATAGAAAATTTTGGATTTTGATGTGTCGAAAGAGTTAACTTTTGACAGCATTCATCTTTTCACTAAGGTTCTATGGTAATTCATGTTTCAAGAGAACACATGATTAAAGTAGTTAAACGTTTGGAATGTGACCAACAATATATATCTTATGATATGTGGGGGATAAAAGATTGTATTCACATTCTTGGTAGATAACCTCTATAGTAATCTTTTTTACTATACTATGATATTGGGCAGAAGTATTTTGGAAAAACCTAATGATTGGAATGGATTATGTTAGATATCAAATAGTATTTTTTAAGTCCAGAACTTTTTGATATTATTTTGGAAATGTTATAATAGTATAGTTTTAGAAAAAGTACAACCCGTAGGACGGGTGCAACCTATCACATTGGACAAGGATGCGGTAATCGAACCCACAACCAAAGTGCGACATGCATTTATTGCCTACCACATGCCAATAGGAAGTCCCTGGTTAGTAGAAATTAGTTTTATTTTATTAAGTGGTATGATATATAAATTATAAGTCCATTTTTGGATCCATATACGATTAATATCACCATATATAGACTTATTTATATGTAATAACTTTTTTTAAACTTTTGTTTGAGACAGATGGAATGACCCATAATTCTATCACATGATCTTCTAACACTTTACAAATGACAAATTCAACTTTATTTCTTTAAGATATGAAGTGGAAATTGTTCATGGAACGTCCAACGCTGAGATTGTACCAAAATCACGTAACTATTTCTTCTAATTCAAATTCATCAACTTTTGGGAAATGATCTTGAGAACCAAAAATGTTGTCTCAGTGTCCTCATATACGATGAATCAGATGGTACCTTATATCATCACAAATTTATGGCTTTTTGATTTTTGGATTTTTCATAGCCATGTTCTCTACCACTCTTTATCAGAACATGATGGTTATATTTCTCTTCCATATCTATATTTTCACCTATATTCTCTTATGTTGAAACCCAGAGTTGAGTTACTTTTGGGTGAACATTAAGTTTATAACATTCCTTTTTAAAATTAAGTTTTAGTATTACTTTTTATGATGTGGGATTCTATGAACGAAACTTTCACGTAGTGAATGATTTATAACCCCGACGAATTTCGAGGGTGAAATTCATTTTAAGGGTGGTAGAAGGTAACACCCCATGATTTTATGAGAAATATTCATTTAAATTACTTTTATGTCTTGTGTTATACACTACACTGAGATCATCATGTGCTATTCGCAACACCATATTAGCTTGTAATATATGAAAACACTATTCTTGGCCTCTGTTACATGCAAGACCGACCTTCCTCAATAGCGTGTGTTGTACAAAATACCGAGTTTCACTAAACAACGATATATTATTATAAAATAATTATGAACTATATTTTATGAATAGTATTGACAACATTTTGATTTTTATAACAATATCATTCACCTTACAAATATTCTAGAACATGGTATGAGAACAGATTAAATTTTTTTGTGTAAAATAAGTATTTTTAAAAAAATGTAGTTTTGCCGCCTTTTGATAGTGCACCCACATTAAATATAGTTTTTGAAACATTTATTAGTTCAATTTGATGAAATAAACTTATTAATTTCAATAATTATATAAAAATTAACTTTTGATAATTTTTTTATAATTTTATGTTGACTTACATAGTTTGATGAATAGTTAAAAATACGCTAAATTTTAATTAAAAACAAATTTTTCATAAAGATAATTTATATGGTTAAATTATAATATTTAATGGTTTTATATTATAAATAGAATATATTTTTACCATTTAATATTATATATGTCATTATCATTAATTTTACGTTGAATTCATAGGTAAAAACATTTCGATCTTTTCCAATGTTTTAACTTTTAGAACATGTTTTCTCAACAGCGGGATTAATTTTAAATTAAATACTACAACTTATGGGTTTTGAATTTGGAAAAATGGATTCCATATTTGGAATCATCAGGTCAAAATTATTTTAATAGACAACTTTTTATTTTTAAACATTATGAATAGTAACTACGGTAAATTTTGTTTACTACAGTTAAAGGTAAAACATGTAATTTAGGGTAAAAACATATTATAGAATTACCCTAACACTTGTATTAATATAATTGGATGATTATGTTTCCTCCTAAAATATACTTGGGTATAAATGGTATCTTTTGGAACCCACTTGGAAGTGATTAAAACCTTTAATTTAGTTTATTTAATGAAAGTGAAATATTTCTCACTCAAACATTAATAATTAATGTATTTTTAATATAAGTTAATACAGAATATAAATTCAATTATAAATACTCATTTAAAAGATAAATTTATTTTCAACATCATGGTAATTTATTTGTGATTTTTAAGAAATATATATTTACCTTAATATCTTATACTTTAATGATGCAGAAATTATTTATTTAGTGAGAAATCAATAATATAGTTTTTATTAAAATAATAATATCCATCAAAAGGACCATAAACTTGACCAAACCTTATTGGTCGAGTATATCTATACCCTGATCATACAAGGGTCAACCTTTGGACCATTGGGAGCCTTATAAAGCAGATTATGACATTTATATTATTTAATTTTAAATGATGTCAAAGTTGTCACCTTCATACATTAACAAAGATAACATTTTAAACGATGGTTATTTTAGATGTAAAATTTGATTAAAAGTATTCATATGAAATATATTAGATTTATATTCATCTTAGTGTTTTATTGATAATTTTTATGCAACAAATAAGTATATTAAATAATTATACATAAATGTTGTAGTATTTATTTTATTAAGAGTAATATCAAATAAAGGGTTTTAAAAATAATTAAATAAATATTATATGAACTAATTAATGAACTAAATGAATTTTAATGATTACTATGGTATTTTAGGAATTTATTTAATATTTGGGTTCGAATATATCATCTTTTTGGATTTTATTTAAATTCAAATAAATAAATAGTGTCAAAATTGACACTATTGATATTTTATAAAAATAACATATTATTAAATTGTCTAAAAATCACAGAAATATTTAAAAATTATAAATTTAAATTTTTATAGTCTTCAATGTCATAATGTATCCAATTATGTAAAATTCAAAACACATAAGTATGTATTTATACAAATTTAAAATTTATAATATTATTACTGCAAAAAAATAAAATAGATTAAATAATGATAAATCAAATTGATATTGTTTAAAATAATTTACAAACATGTCTAAATTTTATTTACTGATGATATTAAAACCCCATATCATCTCATCTTCTAATTGGAGTCATTTTGGAGGTTTTTAGGTGGGGTTTGAGTTTATTATAAATTAATATTTTGGAGGTTTCCAGAAGTGCTCATCTCCTCTCTTATAAAAGGGAACCTCCTCCCTCTTCTCTTCACTCCATTTTAAGCCTTAAAGCTCAGCCAACCCCTTAAAATTACTCTTCTCAACATCTATAGTTATATTATAGAATTTTTGGTCTTTTAAAAAGGCCAACTCTAGTGCCCTAAGAATAATTTTAAAAGAGGCACGCCGCGGAAGAGGTAATCTCATCTACCGATTATTTCAAGTTTCTTTCTTCTTCTACATCCGCTTATTTAGTTGTTTCCTTATAAATTAATAACATTAGTATCAATAATATACTGATATGTTATTATAATATGAAACAACACTATTTCATCATATATACATCCTACGAAAAATGAAATCACCGCGCGTGCGTACGTACGACTTACCGTCTCCACACCGTGGTGTAATTTGTTTTTCCACCAACACCATACGTGGATGGGTATAATGGTGGAAATAATAACTATATACTACTATTATAATTTCATACGGATTCTAAGATATTATATCATCTACTCTAATTCCATTCAATAATTATGGGAATGATATCATCACTCGTGCGTATGTACATATTATCGTCTCCACGATGCGATGAGATTCATTCTCCATGTTAACCATTACAGAAAGATTATAAAGTATATATAATAAATAATCATGAAATATATCAAATAATAATTGTGATATATTTATGTATATGTTATTTACTTACTTCCATTCAATTTAATAAGGAAACAAAAACAACGTTCATGCGTACGTATGACCTACCGTCTCCCTGAATTGTGTATATCATTCCATTTATTAATCTATTATATATATATATATTATATTATGAATATATATTATATATAAATCATGTTTAAAATTCCAGAGGTAATTAATCATGATCTATGTATTCATGTGAATAATTACAAGTCAAAACACGTATGATAAATGAAATTATTTTACCCAAAACGGTGCTTTAACGTGGAATTGACAAATGAATGAGTAATATAAAGTCGTAAGCGAATCATATATGATATTATAACTATTATTATGGTTCTGTTATAATTTAATAATATGTTTAAACCCACTATACAGGAGTCTAGGACACATATGCAAGAAATTGGACATAAGGTAAGGGATAATTATGCCAATCTTGTTCTTATCTGGGATTGTTTATTCGTAACTATTTACTGGGGTTATGTTTGTCATCCATATCCATGTTTTCTCAAAAAAAATTCTTAAAATGTTTAATATTTATCCATGTATGTTTAAATTCATTTTTACCCTTTTTTTACTTTAACCACATGGTATGGAAGGAATATATTTTTTACCATACAATGTACATTTTGAATTTTCTGGAAAAAATTCGAGAAGAATGTTTTTTAACTTATACGACATGAACAGATTTTTACAGTTTCATAAAGCCTTATTTTCATGAAGCTTCATGTATAATATTTAATGATTATTTTTAAAAAAAATCCATTTCTTTTAAAATTTCATGGCATTTTGAGAAAAGAAAATGATTTTGATAAAGAAATGATATTTTCCTCAAGAATTCATTTATAGTGTTTTATCAAAATTATTTTCCATCTAAGTTGACATTATTTAGTATGTTTATGTTTCAAGTATAATGTATTTATTATTTACATGGTTTTATTTTTCTTATGATGAAATGATATTGATTTTCTTTATATGGATTATGTTATGATGGGATGATATTTATGAAACCCATTTTATTATTTGGGTTATGATGAATGATTTATGTTTATTTTATGGCACACATAAGAATGAATTCATTATGATATGGGTGGGACATATATCTCCCTCCAATTCATTAGGTAAATATTATTATCTCATGATATATACATGGATATAATGGAAAGTAAATATGGTTCAGTAATACAGGGCTGGAATGACAAGTAAACCATGTTCAGTAATGGACTTGTTCCACTATGATGGTCTTGGCATCAATGCCTTGGGTACTATGGAAATAATATCATGTGGTTAATGGTTTTCCACAATTACATTTTTTCCCATGATATTTTATCATGATTAATGTTAATTTGTGAGATATGCCTTATGTACTGCCAAGATTTATGTCATTATTCATGTTTTATGATCATGTTTTTACGTTCGAATGTTTAGGGATTGTTTTATGTTCTCCATGTTTACCCTTACTGAGCATTTGAGATCACATTTTTTATTTTTTATTTTCCCCAGGATATAAAGAAAGGTTTTAGGTCAGGAATCAAAAGGTAAAGATATTTATGAGAGATGTTTAAGATCTTTCACCGTGATTAAAAGATTATGTTCCAACTTTCCATAGAAACTAAACTAATATGGTCTTTGGGCGTCTGTTTTTGTTATTTATTAAATATTATGGAAAAGTAATGTAATGTCCATGTACGTCAAGCTTTAGTTCTCTACAGATCCCAAGATGTACTCTCCACACCACATACATCCAAAGGAGTTTGGTCCAAGGGGCCGAAAAAGGTAGGAATGATTTAAGATTCATGGGGAAGGGCCTATAGAAAGAATGTTTGTGTGTTCCTATGTATCCCATAAGGATGGGAATCAAACCAAACATAGTTTTTGATGTTTTCATGCAGTTAGGTGTCCAGATACAAGGGCAGTTGGATCTTGGATAAAAGGTATTAGAGATCAGACCATAGATAGAATGAAGGGTGTGAGACATGTGGTGCAGTGATTGAAAAAACTGACGTGAATAAAGATGGTAGGAGTCCATGTCACACCATGTGCTACCTGTGGAGGTTTTAGGTCAAGGGACTAAAAGAAAAAGTTGGTCTAGGCCTGAGACAATGTTCATGGGCATTACTACGTATCCCATTATGATAAGGATCAATACATACGTTGTTCTGGAGATTTCATGGTAGGGTACCTATCCTAGTTATAGTACTTTCGTGCGGGTCTGGCCCACACAACAAAATAAGTGCCATTTCATAGATCTTGTTTTTTCTATAGGATGGATGTTTGTGTTTTTTTGTGAAGAGATAAACCTAGGACAATGAATCCAGGTATCACTATAGGAATAAATCCATATATGGGGGTTGAAATGATATGGTGGGTAACCATTACCAAACATGATGTCCCCTCGAGTGAGGAAAACACAATGTAGTGTTGTTCTTCATCGTACGTCCTGGATGCTAATGTCATTGTTTAGGGTTGTACAATAGGACCTAACAATGAATTTGTACCCCCAACATTATGATTTTTATTTCATAAAACACCCCACTACAAAATAACCACAAACGTAGTCCCCACTACGGTGGACGAAAATAATGCAGCCCAAGTTCATCTCCCCTAATCAGATTGACTCTCTCGGGTCTAATGGGCAGCACATTATCCACCCAAACCATTGTGTCCCCAGGAACCGCAATCGCAGAAATATAGTCTGCAACATTATTCCCTTCCTACCAAGTATGAGTTACCCTTACGTTGTTCCCCATGATCGCCTTGCACTGCCTAATAGTGTAGGAGATCCTCCACGGCGTCGTGCCCTGTTCATGCAACACATCATGTATAATTTTTGAGTTCGTTTCTATCTGCTCCACTACCAGGCCTTTTCCCAAGCACAATGACATCCCTGAAAGTACTTCCAAGCCCTCTGCATGCACCGAGCTCCCCCTCCTGTAGTGTGAAGTGAAAGCCAGCAACACACTACCGCTGCCATCACGAAGCAACCCACCACCACGCATGTTCTCTCTAGCGCATGCGCCATCGACATTCAACTTCAAACCTCCCACCAGAGGGATCCATCGAACCCAAGACCCCTGCCCCCTGGATGTCCTCTGTCCAACCATCATCCCCGGGGATATCCACACCCGTAAAGAGGGAACATTCTCCCCAAATCCTGCATTTTTCACAAGTTCAATCAGCAGACACCTTACTCTTGCCACCACCGCACTCCCTATGGATTCGAGTCCCTCGTACCTGGAGTGATTCCTCTCCACCCACAGTACATAGCATCCCGCATTGTAAAACACTACCCAAGCCTCTTTCTCCTCAACGCCGGACCTGTATCAAATTTTCAACTGAGGTCCTCAAAGAAGTTGGCCTAAAATGATTGAAGAGACCTTAGGTTGAGTATCTGTATAGTTCAGGGGCCCTTTTGGACATGAATGATGGTGGTAACCCTAATAAAGGGGAGCATGAAGCCTTAATATGGGAGATAATATGTCCATGTAGGATTCAACACTTTAGGTGATGAACAAGAGTGCTCCTGGGAACAGTGGTGAATTTCCAAAGAGGGTCGAGGTGCCCAACTCAAGAGCAGCATACTCAAAAAGATGAGTGTGGACCTGGAGGACGAAGTGCTCTTTGGAGAGAGAGGTGTGGGGCGTGGTTGTTACAAACCCGACGTGAATAAGGACATAAGCCAACACCACGCCGCATTCCCTTCTCCAGGGATAACTCAGGCCATATGTCTAGGAAGATGGGGAGGTTTATATGAAATGGGGTTGGTCCCAAAGAATAAATGATCGGGCGGCCCAATGTATCCCATAAGGATTGGAATCAATCCATACATAGTTCTTGGAGATGTTGTGCAGTGTTATGCCATGTAGAAAGGATGAATATAATGGAAAGGTATCTCAACAAGGGATGCGTATGGCACAATAGGTAACCTGAAGTGAATGAGAACATAAGCCCATACCACACCTTAAAATCGCAAATGAGAATTTGGGCTAGGGGATGAAAAGGTTGAGGGATCGAAGACGAAAATTCCCAACCAGTTTGTAGTTTAATGTCTTGCGGTGAGGATTATGGTGATCTTAGTTTAAGGTCAGGGAGCTCGGACCGTAGAATCTTAGTTTAATTTCATGTTCGTGGTAAATATTGTAAAGACCCGTAAATTTTAAGGAAATTTTTTTCTTCATTTTCTTTGGAATTTTACAAGAACGCAGTTTCAGACGGCACCTGATTCTGAGGCCCGGTGTGCCCGGAATAATTTTCCGAAATTTGGCTCAGGTACGTTCAGTGAACGAACGAGCGGGTTTTTATAACTTTTGAACCGGTGCCTGGAATTGAATTCTGAGGGCACCGATGAAATCGCAGCGCCGGTATTCGCCTAGAAACGCCTCTTCCGGAGTTGCGTTTGCTCGGGTGTGGTTTTTAATTTTCTGGCTTAAGGTTAAGAAATAAAATAATTTTACGACAACTTTATTTTATTTCACTTAAGCCACTTGGAAGCCACTTGAAGCCACTTAAAGACGGCTTAAACTGAGTTGATCCGAATAGGATGCTATCCAGAAATATCCTACCCCCTTGGTAGGATATTTGTGAGGAGGGGCCCGCACGAGCCCCTCCATTTCTTTCCGCTAAGTAACGCACCTGTGAAAACCCGTCATTATGAAAGTCAACTGACACGTTTTCTTAAATCCTTAACGCACCATTTAATTGGGCGGTTTATTTCATGAATTAAATGGTCGGTTTCTTTCGTTGAATTAATTCAACGAATTGATGGGTCGTTACTTACCTTTTTCGTTTGATGGCGTAATAATAAAATAAGACCAACGAGTCTTTTTGGAAGGATTACTCGTTGAGAGGTTTGATAGAGTTCTCGTGCCTTTATCCTTTTCACGAAGAACTCGAAGAACGCCGGCCTCCGACGAAGAACGACGAACCTGGAAATCGATGACGCGACGCCGTGTTCCGCGACACCGATGTTCCCTTCCTGAAACGTTCTTCTGCGACGTCTCTTCCTCCGTAACGGATCTTCGATCAGCTACTTGAGGTAAGAGTCTCAGATTTTCTTTTTAATATCCTTTGTGGTTTTTACCAAAACACAGATTTAATTATAATTAAATTAAATATTTTGTTTCTTGGTCAGTTGAGTTCGCCGACTCAACGCCGGATTCCGCGACGACGCGACGATCCCCTCCTTCTGCGATGAACAAATCCGCGAAGAACGTGCGTACGACGATGACTGCGAGGTAGGGATTTTATTTTTGGAAATGCCCTTGTTTCCCGTGTTGTTTCCATTCAAAAATTAAGAACCCGATTCATAAACAATTTTATTTCATTAAAAATTGTTTTCGGATATGTATTCATGTGTTGAATGTATTTTCTCCCGTTGTTTATCTCTAACGCGGAGGGTGCGGGCCAAACGAACACGGCCCGACAAACCTCCGCCGTTCTTCGTTGTTGCATGGATTTGACGGGCGACGACGGAACGTGCCGCAACAGAAGTTTGATGGTTCCACAGTAAAGAGCGAGTCCCGGGAGGAGTATCGGCGCAGACGAGAACAGAATCGGACCACCGGAGCGACTCCGGGGGCCCGCAGAAGCCGCCGGCGGCGCGGGTTGCCAGCTTGGCAGCACCCGCAGCCGGGAGCGGCGGCGCCCCGGTGCGCCGCCGGACAAGCCCGCCGCGGCAGAAGCCGCGGCGGCGGCACTCGCGGACCCGCGACCGCGCAGGTCCGGCGCGCGCGGGACGCGGCTGAAGCCGCGTCTGGTTGTCCAGAGCGACACCTCGCGGGTGCCGCGGGGTTGTCATGCGGGGGCGGCGGCTCCCCCCCCACGTCACTCGGCTGTCCAGGGCGACACCCCGCGGGTGCCGCGGGGGTGTCACGCGGGGGCGGCGGCTCCCCCCCGCGTCGCTCGGCCGCTCGGCCGAGCCGAGCCGGGCAGGCCGAGCCAGGCCGGTCCGACCGGCCGGGACGCGCCCTGGCCGGGCCGGACTGGGTCCGACCGGGTCAAAACGGGTCGACCTGGTTCATCCGACCCAGGGGGGGTCGGGCCGGCTCTGCCCAGGCCCGGACCCCCCGTCTTCAGACCATTTTCGGTCAAATGTCCGTAACTTGAGCTACGGGCCTCCGAACGACGCGCCGTCAGCGGCAACGCGATCCTTGGATCGAGACGGTCATTTCAGTATATTGCACTCAAGTTTTCGGAATACTTTGGGTTCGGACGGGTTGGTTCGTACACGATACCAACCGGGCCCTCGGAGCGGAAACACTCATATCTTGAACTACGGACATCCGATTGGCGTGCCGTCATCTTTGTTGAGTTTCTCTAAGTGAGACAGATCTTTTGGAATACTCCGCCCGAGGTTTGGACGCAGGTGGAGTACGGTTGGGTTGGTTTTGCCTTAAAAACCAACCAGGCCCCTGGGACGAAAACGGCAATAACTCTCAGACCCGGCGTCCGATTGACGCGCTGTCTACGACGTTGAGTTCCTGTTGACGATACAGAACTTTTGGATACATCAACTTCGGACTTTGTGACAGTTGATGTATCAGCCTCTCGGCTCATGGAACGGACCCTCCCGAACGAGCTTGCTGTGTGCGGGAACCCTAGAGCTGGCTGCGACTGCTACTTCGACAGCGACGAACGTGCAGAGATCCTCATTGGACTGCGGCGACGACTATGCAGAGATCCTCAGTGGACTGCGGCGACGACTGTGCAGAGATCCTCAGTGGACTGCGACAACTACAGCACTCAGTGATCCTACGTGGATCAGTGCTACATGTCCTATGTGGGCCCGATCCTGTGTGGGTCCGATCCTGTGTGGGTCAGCGCTCAGCGGTTCTGTGTGAGCCAGCGCCTACAGGTCCTGTGTGGGTCTTTGCGGGGGTTAGTTACCTATCGATCCTTTGTGGGTCCGACAACTTTGATGGATCAGTGATCATCTTTATCATCATCCGAAGAAGTATACCTGTGTGAGCTGAGTCTTGAGTTTCTCTCCTTTTTGGATTGTGTTGAGGTATCCTGTGTGGATTTACTGGTTACTCTCCTTTGTGGATTGTGTTGAGCTATCCTGTGTGGATTTACTGTTTACTCTCCTTTTTGGATTGTGTTGAGCTATCCTGAGTGGGTATACGTTTTTCTTTCCTGTGTGGACTGGGTTGTGCTTGGGCTCGGACGTTGAAGTCGAACAGGAATTGATGACTTAGGTATATGTATGGGCATATACCTAAGCAGTGTCGGTTGTTACTTAGTGATTGTATCTTTCCTTTGTGGATTATCCTTTGTGGATTTCGAGAGACCTTCGGGGGTCTCGGGGTCCCTACTGAGTATCTTATACTCACCCCTGCACGGGATATTCCTGCACTACGTTGTGTTGGTTGCAGACGACGGACAGCGCTAATCGTGGTGGAGGCTTGCGGAGTAGGACGATACTTGGAGGTGGACCACAGGGCGGGACGCACTCGGAGCGGACAGCTGGACCGAGGAGCTGTGGAGGCTATCTGTACCCACCCTTCAGGTGGGACTTCCAGAAGACAGCTTGACGCTGCGGCTTTTCCTTTCAGTTGTTGTTTTTCCTTTCAGTTGTACTTTGCAGTTGGGCTTGTATTTCCGGCCCCTTTTACTTTCAGCACTGCTTGTTACCATTTTTACATAGTGTTTACTTTTTTGCTTACTTACTCTGTGGTGCTTGTTTAATTTTCAAAGGCAATGTCTTCCCTTTTGTTGGGATTCACGCCTTGGTGCTAGTCTCCAACCCCTGGCCTATGGAAGGCGGGCTTGGGGTAGTCACGGCACGGGCCCCGAGGACGGGTCGTGACAAATTGGTATCAGAGTTGGTCGGTTCTACCGCAGACTCTGATCTTTATTCTATGTGAAGCAATAGTGTTTAGCATATTGGGTGTGGTTATCAGTCCAGGGAGTCCAGTGTTGGTGCGGCGGCCGACGTATCCGTACACCAGGACCCAGACTTCTGATTTCCGACTTAATGCACGAAAACATTGATTGCATGTGTGTTTCAGGTTTTCTTTGAGATTACTTGTGTCAGCTCACCAGGTATACTGTTCTGACCGTGGCACACTTGTTTTCTTTTCAGGATAGCCCCACGACAGCAGCCAGCTAGGGTTCCGAGAGTAGAGCGCGACGATAGCCCGCCGAGCGACGAGGCCTCGGTACAGGGCCCGTTGACAGTAGAGGCATCGGCGGTACCTTTACCCGCCGAGCCCCCGATGCTTCCAGCGCCGATCGCTAACGATGCACGTCGCCTCGGAGCTCTACACGAGTTCCAGCGCCAGTGACCACCCAGGTTCCGTGGGGAGACGGACCCCCAAGCAGCTGAGGACTGGCTGGAGGCGGTCATCCGAGTTTTCAGGCTAGTGAGGACACCAGCAGACCTCATGGTGATCTTCGCGGCGAGCCTACTGCACGCAGCAGTAGGACGATGGTGGAGCTTGATTCTCCAGGTACACGATGAGGCCTCCCTCATCTGGACGGACATAGAGAGCCTCTTCCGCTCAGAGTTCGTCCCAGCCACCCTCCGTGCGGTGCGCATTCAGGAGCTTCTTCAGCTGCGGAAGGGCAGCTTGACGGTCGCCCAGTAGGCGAGGTTCACCGACCTTTCTCGCTACTCGACAGACATGGTACAGGGCCCCTTCTTCCAGGCCCGGACCTTCGAGCAGGGTTTGAGACACGAGATCAGGGCATCGCTGATCTCCCTCAGCATCCCGACCCAGGCAGGAGTGCTGGAGCGAGCCCTTCTGATCGAGAGCTTTCTGGCTGAGTCCACAGCGAGACCTACCGCAGGGCGGCAGGTGGCAGAGTCTTCGGAAGCGGGTATCTGACGGATGACTCGGGGTTCCAGGAAGACCAGACCTTCCGGCAGACGGCCTCGGGACACTGGCTCAGCAGTGCGGGGCACACAGCGCGGAGCCAGGCTTCCGAGAGGCAGGCAATGCTACGCGTGCGGCGGGCAGGGCCACATGGCTCGTGACTGCCCGACCCGCCATACCTAGGAGCAGCAGACGGTGGAGGGGCCACCCAGGCAGAGGCAGAGGGTCGACCGTGGCAGTCCGCGGGGAGGAGGCGGACGAGGCAGCGGAGCTTGCCGAGCAGTAGGTGGTGGGCGACGCTTTGAGGCTCTGCCACCACCACCACCAGGAGGTCCGCCCCGACCACAGGGAGCTGGCGGGCAGAGACAGGCTCAGCTCTAGGCAGCGGAGGCCTACTGCCACGACGCGCCAGAGATGATTCGAGGTACGATCTGTGTCTATTCCACCCTTGCTGCAGTTCTTATAGACACATGAGCGAGTCACTCTTTCATAGCCACTGCCCTTGTTCGGAGCTTGGAGATTCCGACAGAGCCATTGGAACAATCCTTACGGCAAGAGACTCCTATGGGAGCAGACTCGACGATTACGCACGGGTTCCGGTAGTGTGAGCTTACTCTAGGAGGCGAGAGCTTCGGCTGGGACCTTCTTGTAGTGGCGTCAAGGCCTTACGACGTCATCTTGGGCTTGGATTGGTTATCTACGGTCCATGCACATATTGACTGCGTTAGGCGCAAGGTGCGATGTGTGCACACCGATGGGAGCAGGTTCACCTTCACCGGCGAGATGGGAGCCTTCGCATCACAGGATGGACTCACGCAGAGGAGAGGGCAGCCCATTACTCATTAGTTTCCTAGTCTCATACTAGGAGCAGTGGACGTGCGAAGTCCTAGTTTTCCTGCAGTGGTGGATCAGTATGCGGACGTCTTCCCCGACGACGTTCCAGGGCTACCTCCTCGTAGAGAGGTAGACTTTTATATTGATCTGTACCCCGAGATAGCCCCGATATCCACTCCAGCATATCAGATGGCCCCCGCCAAGCTTCGAGAGCTACGGGTACAGTTGGAGGACTTGCAGGGCAAGGGGTTCATCCGACCCAGTGTTTCACCCTGGGCTTCGCCGATATTGTTCGCCAAGAAGGCGGACGGGAGCTTGCGACTGTGTGTCGATTATCGTCACCTGAACCAGGTGACAGTGAGGAACAAGTATCCTCTACCGAGGATTGATGACCTCTTCGATCAGCTCAAGGGAGCACGGTGGTTCTCGAAGATAGACCTCAGGTCAGGCTATCATCAGCTCAGAGTTCGAGACGAGGACGTGCAGAAGACGACCTCCAGGTGTCGGTATGGACAATATGAGTTCTTGGTTATTCCTTTCGGCGTAACCAATGCTCCAGCAGTGTTCATGAGCCTCATGAAAAGGATCTTCCAGCCATACCTTGATCGATTTGTCGTGGTCTTCATCGACGACATTTTGGTATACGCGACCACGGGGAGGAGCACGCCTACCACTTGCGGGTTGTACTAGACACACTCCGAGAGCACCAGCTTTATGGCATGCTCTCGAAGTGCCAGTTCTTGTTACGTGAGGTCCACTTCTTAGGGAACGCCATTTCTGAGGTGGGAGTTGCAGTGGATCCCGCGAAGATCGAGACAGTGCTAGCTTGGGAGCCACCCAGGAGCGTGACAGAGGTGCAGAGTTTCTTGGGTCTTTCCGGATACTATCAGAGATTCGTTCCGGACTTCTCCAGAGTTACGGCACCACTCTCACCTTTGAAGAAGAATGGAAAACCCTTTTTGTGGTCAGACAGTTGTCAACAGAGCTTTCAAGAGCTGAGACAGAGATTGACCAGTGCACCTATCTTGAGGTTGCCAGAGGAGGGAGTTGGATACGTAGTCTACTGCGATGCATCAGGGACCGGACTCGGGTGTGTCCTGATGCAGGAGTGGGCCTTGATTGCCTATGGATCACGTCAGTTGAGGCCGCATGAGTAGAACTACGCTACCCATGACCTGGAGTTAGCAGCAGTGGTCTTCGCTCTGAAGACATGGCGGCACTATCTGATGGGAGAGCGCTTTACAGTCTTTTCTGACCACCAGAGTCTCAGGTAAATCTTCTCTCAGAAGGACCTGATCCTGAGATAGCAGTGATGGCTCGAGTTCCTCCAGGACTATGACTTTGAGATAGTATATACTCCTGGGAAGGGGAACATGGTAGCCGATGCCCTCGGCAGGAGGATGGGCATCCAGCTACTTGAGGAGGCGACAGAGTAGCTAGCCCCTTTGCAGATATCCTTCGTGGATAGAGACGGAGCAGCCTTCCTTCAGTCTCTCACAGTCTCTCCTCCACTTCTACAGTGGGTCAGAGAGGCTCAGCATGGGGACGCTGACTGTGAGACACGGCGTGCACAGATATCCTCGGGACAAGCACCTAATGGTTTCTCCCTTGGAGCAGAGCATGACGTCCTTTTCAGAGGACGTACCCTGGTACCAGTTACTTTATGAGAGGAGGTGTTGAGAGAGTTTCACACTTCTCCTTTGGCGGTACATCCTGGAGTGGCGAAGATGTACCAGGATCTCAGACGACAGCACTGGTGGCCGGGCATGAAGAAGGCTGTGGCAGAGTTCGTTTCACGGTGCCTCACCTGCCAGTAGGTGAAGACAGAGCATCAGGTACTAGCAGGCTTGGTACAGCCCTTGGAGGTCCCGGAGTGGAAGTGGGACAGCATATCTATGGACTTCATTACTGGACTTCCATGCACTTCCAGAGGTCGCGACTCCATTTGGGTGATTGTTGACCGACTCACCTAGTCGGCACACTTCTTACCCATCTGAGAGCAGGGCTCAGTGGAGAGCTTGGGGTGTCTCTACGTTCAGGAGATTGTACGGCTTCACGGTGTGCCATCGACTATCGTCTCCGATCGGGACGCTCGCTTTACTTCCCGGCTTTGGAAGGGGTTGCAGGAGGCGTTCGGGACGCGGCTACTTCTGAGCACCGCCTTTCACCCTCAGACAGATGGTCAGATGTAGAGGACCATTCAGACTCTCGAGGACATTCTCTGCGCATGTGTTCTTGACTTTGGTCGTAGCTGGGAGGACCACCTACCCTTAGTGGAGTTCGCGTACAACAACAGCTACAACTCCACCATTGGGATGGCACCATACGAGGCATTGTACGGCAGGCCCTGAAGATCTCCTTTGTGATGGACAGACCCTGGGGAGTTAGCACTTGTGGGACCAGAGATGGTTCGGGCCACGACAGAGAAGGTCCAGGTCATCCAGGAGCGGATGAGGATAGCTCAGAGCCGGCAGAAGTCATATGCTGACAGGAGGCGGAGGCCACTAGAGTTCGAGGATGGCGGCCACGTCTTCTTGCGTGTCTCACCTCGACGTGGTTTGCGGAGATTTGGCCGAGGCGGCAAGTTGTCTCCACGCTTCATCGGGCCTTTCCAGGTCCTCAGCAGGTTTGGCGAGGTGGCTTATCGCCTGGCTCTACCACCTCAGTTGCACCGGGTGCACGACGTCTTCCACGTATCTCAGCTGAGGAGATACGTGCACGACCCGACGCACATCATTGACCATGGGGAGCTAGACGTGCATGATGGGGAGACTTTTACGGAGGTCCCGGTGGAGATAGAGGATCGACAGGAGCGGGTCCTGCGTGGGAGATTGATTCCTCTTGTGCGCATCAGATGGCAGCACGGGAACCTCCAGGAGAGCACTTGGGAGTGGGAGGCTCAGATGCATGCTCAGTAACCACATTTGTTTCCCTAGTTTATGATGTATCTTTACGGGGACGTAAAGCCCTGAGGTGGGAGTAATGTAAAGACCCGTAAATTTCAAGGAAATTGTTTTCTTAATTTTATATGGAATTTTACAAGAACGCAGTTTTTGACGGCACCTGATTCTGAGGCCCGGTGTGCCTGGAATCATTTTCCGAAGTTTGGCTCGGGTACGTTCAGTGAAAGAACGAGTGGGTTTTTCTAACTTTTGAACCGGTGCCCGGAATCGAATTCTGAGGGCACCGATGAAATCGCAGCGCCGGTATTCGCCTAGAAACGCCTCTTCCGGAGTTACGTTTTCTCGGGTGTGGTTTTTAATTTTCGGGCTTAAGGTTAAGAAATAAAATAATTTTACGACAACTTTATTTTATTTCACTTAAGCCACTTGGAAGCCACTTGAAGCCACTTAAAGACGGATTAAACTGAGTTGATCCGGATAGGATGCTATCCAGAAATATCCTACCCCCTTGGTAGGATATTTGTGAGGTGGGGCCCGCACGAGCCCCATCGTTTCTTTCCGCAAAGTAACGCACCCGCGAAAACCCGTCATTATGAAAGTCAACTGACGCGTTTTCTTAAATCCTTAACACACCATTTAATTGGGCGGTTTATTTCGTGAATTAAATGGGCGGTTTCTTTCGTTGAATTAATTCAACGAATTGATGGGTCGTTACTTACCTTTTTCGTTTGTTGGCGTAATAATAAAATAAGACCAACGAGTCTTTTTGGAAGGATTACTCGTTGAGAGGTTTGAGAGAGTTCTCGTGCCTTTATCATTTTCGCGAAGAACGCGAAGAACGCCAGCCTCCGACGAAGAAAGCCGAACCCAGAAATTGACGACGTGACGTCGTGTTCCGCGATGCCGACGTTCCCTTCCTGCAACGTTCTTCTGCGACGTCTCTTCCTCTACAACGGATCTTCGATCAGCTGCTTGAGGTAAGAGTCTCGGATTTTCTTTTTAATCTCCTTTGTGGTTTTTACCAAAACACAGATTTAATTATAATTAAATTAAATCTGTTGTTTCTTGGTCCATTGAGTTCGCCGACTCAACGCCGGATTCCGCGACGACGTGACGATCCCCTCCTTCCGCGACGAACAAATCCGCGAAGAACGTGCGTACGACGACGACTACGAGGTAGGGATTTTATTTTTGGAAATGCCCTTATTTCCCGTGTTGTTTCCGTTCAAAAATGAAGAACCCGATTCATAAACAATTTTATTTCATTTAAAAAAATTTGGATATGTATTCATGTGTTGAATGTATTTTCTCTCGTTGTTTATCTCTAACGCGGAGGGTGCGGGCCAAACGAATACGGCCCGACAACCCTCCACCGTTCTTCGTTGTTGCGTGAATTTGACGGGCGACGATGGAACGTGCCGCAACGGAAGTTTGATGGTTCCGCAGTGAAGAGCGAGTCCCAGGAGGAGCAGCAGCGCAGACGGGAACAGAATCGGACCACCGGAGCGACTCCAGTGGCCCGCGGAAGCCGCCGGCGGCGCGGGTCGCCGGTGCGGCGGAGCCGGCAGCCGGGAGCGGCGGCGGCACTCGCGGACCCGTGGCCGCGCGGGACGCGGCTGAACCCGCGTCCGGTTGTCCAGTGAGACACC
The DNA here is from genome assembly GCA_963277665.1 of Viscum album. Classification (NCBI taxonomy): domain Eukaryota; kingdom Viridiplantae; phylum Streptophyta; class Magnoliopsida; order Santalales; family Viscaceae; genus Viscum; species Viscum album. The sequence continues at coordinate 297,535,471 of OY728139.1, forward strand.
CCGCGGGTGCCGCGGGGTTGTCACGCGGGGGCGGGGGCTCCCCCCCGCGTCGCTCGGCTGTCCAGGGCGACACCCCGCGGGTGCCCCGGGGGTGTCACGTGGGGGCGGTGGCTCCCCCCCCCCCCCCCCGCGTTGCTCGGCCACTTGGCCGAGCTGAGCCGGGCTGGCCGAGCCAGGCCGGTTCGGCCGACCCAGGGGGGGTCGGGCCGGCTCGGCCCGGGCCCGGACCCCCCTTCTTCGGACCATTTTTGGTCAAATGCCCGTAACATGAGCTACGGTCCTCCGAACGATGCGCCGTCATCGGCAACGCGATCCTTGGATCAAGACGGTCGTTTCGGTATATCGCACTCAAGGTTTCGGAATACTTTGGGTTCGGCCGGGTTGGTTCGTACACGAAACCAACCGGGCCCTTGGGGCGGAAACGCTCATATCTTGAGCTACTGACGTCCGATTGACATGCCGTCAGCTTTGTTGAGTTCCTCTAAGTGAGACGGATCTTTTGGCATACTCCGCCCGAGGTTTGGGCACAGGTGGAGTACGGTCGGGTTGGTTTTTCCTTAAAAACCAACTGGGCCCCTTGGACAAAAAAGCCAATAACTCTCAGACCGAGCGTCCGATTGACGCGCCGTCTGCGATGTTGAGTTCCTATTGACGATACAGAACTTTTGGATGCATCAACTTCAGACTTTGTGACAGTTGATGTATCAGCCTCTCGGCTCGTGGAGCGGACCCTCCCGAACGAGCTTGCTGTGTGCGGGAACCCTAGAGCTGGCTGTGACTGCTACTTCGACAGCGACGACCGTGCAGAGATCCTCAGTGGACTGCGGTGATGACTGTGCAGAGATCCTCAGTGGACTGCGGCGACGACTGTGCAGAGATCCTCAGTGGACTGCGACGACTACAACACTCAGCGATCCTACGTAGATCAGTGCTACAGGTCCTGTGTGGGCCCGATCCTGTGTGGGTCTTTGCGGGGGTTAGTTACCTATTGATCCTTTGTGGGTCCGACGACTTAGATGGATCAGTGATCATCTTTATCGTCATCTGAAGAAGTATACCTGTGTGAGCTGAGTCTTGAGTTACTCTCCTTTGTGGATTGTGTTGAGCTATCCTGTGTGGATTTACTGTTTACTCTCCTTTGTGGATTGTGTTGAGCTATCCTCTGTGGATTTACTATTTACTCTCCTTTGTGGATTGTGTTGAGCTATCCTGTGTGGGCATACGTTTTGATTTCCTATGTGGACTGGGTTGTGCTTGGGCTCGGACGTTAGAGTCGAACGGGAATTGATGACTTAGGTATATGTATGCGCATATACCTAAGCAGTGTTGGTTGTTACTTCGTGATTGTATCTTTCCTTTGTGGATTATACTTTGTGGATTTTGGGAGACCTTCGGGTGTCTCAGGGTCCCTACTGAGTAGCTTATACTCACCCATGCACGGGCTATGCCCGCACTACGTTGTGTTGGTTGCAGAAGACAGAAAGTGCTGATCGTGGTGGAGGCTTGCGGAGCAGGACGGTACCTGGAGGTGGACCACTGGGCGGGACGCACTCGGAGCGGATGGCTGGACCGAGGAGCTGTGGAGGCTATCTGTACCCACCCTTCAGGTGGGACTTCCAGAGGATGGCTCGACGCTGCGGATTTTCCTTTCAGTTGTAGTTTTTCCTTTCAGTTGTACTTTACAGTTGGGCTTGTATTTCCAGCCCCTTTTACTTTCAGCACAGCTTGTTACCGTTTTTACTTAGTGTTTACTTTTCCTCTTACTTACTCTGTGGTGCTTGTTTACTTTTCAAAGGCAATGTCTTCCCTTTTGTTGGGATTCATGCCTTGGTGCTAGTCGCCAGCCCCTGGCCTATAGAAGGCGGGCTTGGGGTTGTCACGGCACGGGCCCTGAGGACGGGTCGTGACAAAGATGGGTAAAAAGGATAAATCACCATGCCTATTATGTGTGCCATGCCCCGGGCCCGGACTTCCCCAAAGCCAGTGTAGTTTTATAGAAAACATGTTGTGAGTTTTGTTTTATAAAAAGGAATGATAAAAACACACATCATGTTTTAATAGAGGGGATATTGTTGGTTTAGGTCCTGTAGGATCAGATACAATTATTACAATTCTTTAAAATCTCTCAAATCCACTGAACCTATAAAATTAAAGTAAAAAATGTAGGGTGAGCGTACGAATGCCCAGTAAAGGGGTTTAAAATTTTAATTAAAACCTCTTGAAAGCATTCCTTTAAAAATTAATCATAAAACGTTTTCATAAGGAAATCGTCAATACATGAATCATAACAAAACATTTCACCAAGAATTATAAGAGAACATTTCAAGGAATACTAACAATGTCCCACTGAAACATATTCCAAACATAAGAATGATCCTACAAAATATAAGGCATACAAAATATAAATTAAGAGTCATTCTAACATTAATAAATGTGACATGAAAAATTGTGAGTACTAAATTTACAACAGAGTAATACATGATCAGAGATGCGCATAAAATAATAACTTCAATTTCTCCATTTACTAATTTTGAAACATAATCTTGCTGACAAATCTTTGAGTGCTGAATAAACATTAATCCATAAGCATTAAATTTCTCTAATTCTCATAAGTACAAGATTTTTAACCAATTATATTCTACTAGATGAATATTCACTTGGTTAATTAAATTTCATAGTCATAATGAGGGAAGTGCATTTTCCTGACATTGTCAAAGCCTCATTCCAAGACCATAAACTCTCTTTCAAGGCCTTGTTCCAAGACAATAAATAAAATTGGGAATCCTTTGGCTAATTCCACATCTAGTTTGTCTCATGAGACTAACTGATGCATCAAGGGGCTATAGCGGGCCCCACCCATCCCATTATAAGTTTAATGCATTCCTTATTTCACTAAATCAGTGTGCATCAAACCACCTTGATTTATTAAATTAATTTATTATTCAAAGTGTCACATAATACTCAGTTTCTTATTTCATATTATTCAAAGTGTCTCATGCCACTTAGAATAATTTAATGTCTCATTTTATATTATTCAAAGTGTTTCATACCACTTTGAGTAATTTAGTTCTTAATTCCATAAAAGGCCATTTGAGTTTTATTACAATATTTAGTATTAACATATATAAAGTGAGTCATGAATATAAGTTTTGATAACAATACTAAAAACGTCATGGGTATGGTAATAAATTACAAGTATGGTCAGTAGCATATGTGAAAATAACTAAAGCACGTAAAATACTGGTTTATCACATAAAATTTTAACCCCTAAAATTATAAAATATTCAATATGAACATAAGAATTTCATTTTCCAAAATGAATAATTCTAAAATTAATATAATTTTCATTTATACTTAAAATACATGCTGATAAATGGGCATATTTTACAAAAAAAACTCAATGACTACAAATATTTACTGCGGAAGAATCAAGTGTCCTAGAAAATTAATTTTTTCATGTGAAGCATGCATTCATAATAATTAATTTAAAAATATTTCTCTACATGTATATGTATAAAAGACTATTTCATCCTTCTAAAAATTGGCGTACATACACTAGGGTGATTATTGTTCTTGTATAAACGTGGGTAAAAAATTATATGAACTATATAAACACAAGGTGTATACACGGAATTTTATCAACAAACACAAGGTTCAATAAATCATTATGAACATTGTACATCTCAAAAACATAATTAAATCTCAAAAAATTGGTTTTTTAAAAAAATAATCAGTTTATGATTAAGATATAAAGTTATATACATATAATGGTGTTCATATATATAGTCTAATTAAACAAAACAACATTAAAAACATGCTTAGTATAAGAAAAGTATGTTCACAACATTAAAATACTTATGAAAAAAGATATTTGTTTCATATTGAACATAATTACATACATATAACTATATATAGATATACTCGCATTATATATATATATATATGTATTGATTTTCAAAAATGAAACTTTTATAACCCTTAATTACTATATGGTTTTTAAAAACATCCACTAAACATTGGAGTTAAATGTTAAAAGACGTAAAACTGGTTCAAAATTTGAGTTATATAAACTAAATAATTATATATATTACCATGTATAGAAATATAAATATATATATATATAAGAGTTTTTTACAAAGATATAATTTCGTATGTTTTAAAACACCACTTAAAATTTAAAACTCAATATTTAGGAGTCCTAAAATCGGGCATGATAGAGGTTTATCCAAATTCGTATGATTATATATATATATAACCAAAATATATAAAGTGTATGAAAATGTTTTTAATAAGGGAAAATCTATATTGAACCCTTACATGGCTCAAAGAAGGAGAAGGAGTCGGTCGATGCTTGTTGGAGGGGCTGGAGAGTGGAAAACCCGTAAGGATCAAATGAAAAAGAGATATATTTATATATTATATATAATATATTTTTAATACAATTTTACAAGAAAATTCAGACTCCTTGGTTTAATATAAGAACAAGGGTGTCGGTCTTGTGGAAAAATGGGTGAGAAGAGGGGCCACCCGGTGTCATGGGTGAGGAAGAAAAAAAAGAAACTGTATCATGGACTACTGGTTCAGAACACACTGGAGGAAGAAGAGGAAGGCGATGGGAGAGGGTGCAGAAATCAATTGATGGTCAAGATTAACCGAAGAGAAGATCCAATGACTGTGGTGCATACGTGGGTTTTAAAAGGAATGATCGGTCCAGATTAAATCTCGACTCGATCGGACGGCTACGACACAACCCGTTGAATTATAAAGAAATGGATGGTCCAGATTAGATCATATTTGATATGATGGATTTGAGCAATGTGGTGTTTTAAAAAGACTTGAACGGGCGTGATTATATCCCAATGGATTGGACGACTGATAAAAACACTAATGGTAATCCATGGCTACTTGGAATCGAGGACTGAACCAAATCGGATGGCTCATATCTCGTGAAGCAAGATCAGATGGATTGGATCATGTTTCACCTAAAAAAATTTATCTCACATCGAAATCAGAAGGCTTCCTAAGCTCCCTTATAAGACTGGGGCTCCAAACCATAGCGTAGAATACTCCCTCCCCCTCCCGGTACCTCCCTATATCGGGTTCTGCATGTGCGCTTTGTGCCCACCCCTATCGACATGCTTTCCTACACGGTGGCATGATCTGGATCCCTTACACATGAATGCCCATTAATTCTTAGGGCTTAATATTCCCCCATATGCGCGCTACATAGCATTCACCATGCATGCACTGCCTGGGCCATTTCCCAGGGGATGTGGGTGAGATTCCCACCAAGGCCTTGAGGGATGGCCTACAAGTCTACCTGCAGCTAGGTGGGGTACTCACCCATTTTTTTGCAAAGTAAAATTCATATTTATTATACATAAGACTATAAACAAGAACATAGTTTCATAAAACATGATCCCTTCTTAATTTTACACTTCGGGAGATTAAACTACACAAATACTTAAAACATTCAAGATACATTAATACTTAAAAATACTTAGTAAGAACATTATTTTTTATGTTTAAGAAGTAGAATATTTATAATTACTATATAGAAAAATAAATTTTAAAACTGAGTACCATTAATTTTAATCATCTTTAAAATATCAATATAACAATAGGATATTTAAAACATTTGAAACATTTGAAAAGTATTTGAAATACATGACTAAGATTGAAATCATACTATGTTTTATAAAATACACTTTTATATTTAAAACAATTATGTCAAAGATAAAATGTATGATATCCAAAACATATAAAAATAATTAATATTCTTAAGTTATTTATATATGTTTTATGAAAATTCATTCAATATATCTTGAATTTTTACTTAAATTATTTTAGTTTGACAAGATTCCAACGGTCACTTTATTTTAAACTCTAATCACCCTAAAAGGAATCTAACAGTAATATATATCCGCAACAGTAAAAAATAACCCTATAAATACATTCTTAGGGTAATTATACTTCTAGAAAACTTGGTGAAAATAATTCTCATCATTCCTCTGATGCTCAATATGGTTGTGGTGGATTTGGCTATACTGATGTTCATTGTGACGGACCCAAAGGACCCCAACTATTTCCTTGGGATTTTGTTTTTGTATTGGGAGGTCTCCCTATAATTTTAATTGGTATTTTAATATGTATTATGGGTTAGTATGGTTTCCTTTTATCTTGTTGTAATGTAAACACTTCGGTGTTTAAATAAATAAAATGCATTCTTTTTAGTTCGAATATTTTGTTCGGATAGCATGAAAATTAAATAGAAGAACACCATAATATTATTATTACATGTGAAAAATGTTTGGGGCATCACATTATCCCCCTTAAATGAATTTTATCCTTGAAATTAAAAAATAATCATACACAAACTCCATCAAAACTAGATACATATTACTTCAAACATCCCCTCACAAAGTTGGCCAACATGAACAATATGATGAAAACCACTAATTGGATCCCTAGATTGGTTTCTAGTCCCTCAAAATATTTAACCCAAATACACCAAGATCACTGATAGAAGCTAAGATCATCCTTATTCATAAAGCATTCGGGTTTCCAGAGGAAGGCTTTTGTGGTGTGGAGATTAGAGATTTGAGAGTGGACTAGATCTCTATAGATTCCTCAAACTATATCATGATTGAAAATTTGGATGTCATGGAGCATCCCATACATAGAAAAACATATGATTTGGTTCATATAGTCCACTCGATGGTCACCCTCCAAATCACCTACTTGAAACATTCTCAAAGCATAAAAGTTCTCAGATAAGGTGAAACATAAGAAAAGACCTTCGTAGTACTTTCTCCTTTGTCTAAACTCTGCAAATTCATTATTTGAAATACGGTGATATATGTAGCTCTCTCCATTGTAAGAAAGAAGAATATTTTTACTAAGGGACACCTTATAAAGTATTTTTCCAGTCAGACATAGGTTTTCAAATGGGTCATATTCTCTTGAATATGACTCAAAAATTACGCGTTCTAATAATTCAGTATGAAGTTATAAGAGGTTGGTTGGTGAACTCATGTCCTCTATCTGAATATTTTCAAAATACATGTTTTACTCAGTAATACATAATCATATTAAAATAGAGACATTACTTGTAAAATCATTTTAATGTACTAAAACATAAAGTATAACATTATCTGATTATACAATGTTCAAAAACCCAAGGTGTTACATAATTACTTTCTCCCTCCCACAAAACAAATGTATAGATTTCTTAACATCCTCCATGATGAAACTTCACCTATTTCACTAGTGTTTGAAATTTTCCCAATTCCCAGTTAAATGGATCCCTAAGGTTGTTCCTAACTCCTAAACCTCCTTGTTCCAGATGCAACATGGGTAGCTCAGATTAATCTGATGTGGACATCTAATGTTCTAACAAAGGAAATAATGAAGTGTATATAGTTGGGAGACATCTTCTTGAACTTGTTTTCTACAATGAAAATGGGTAGAATAATCCTTGAGAATTTTTTATTCCATGACTTGACCACGAAGACCATAATTTATGATTTGACAAATGCATGCTTCTTGAAGTTCACCCTCTTATGCATCCTCCTGGATTTTTATTAGTTATTGAAAATTGTTGTCTATGATAAGCTATCATAATAGACCTTCAAAATACATTCCCTTATAAGAATAAAAGGGATGTTGGGAATGCCTCATCAGAGAGTAATCAAAGTCAGATCCTCAGTGAAGTTGGTGTACACAAGGATAATTGGACACATGGTACAAGTGTTTAGAAGACAACTGAAAGTTTCCAAAAGTCTTGTTGCCCTCTAAACACGACTTGGACACTATAGTTTTCTTATATTTCCATTAGAAGAGACAGAAGGCTCGACTCATCTACCATCTGAAAATTTTAAGAAAATATCTACTTACTAAGACATAAAAATGTTTTTTTAATTTTGTTCTAATTTTTCAGGGTTATCTAAACCAATCCTCTAATACCAACTGTCACTCCCCCGACCCCAGACTGCCCCAGAGCCGGTGCGGTTTTACATAAAACATGGTGTGTAATTTTTTTTATAAAATGGAATAATAAAATCAAACATCTTGTTCTACAAGAGAGGATATTTTTTGTTTAGGTCCTGGAGAATTAGATATAACTATTACAATTCTTCAAAAACTGAAAGAGGATAGAATCTCCACAAAGCTGCCACGAAATAGTGTAACTGAAATCAACTAAACCTGTAAAATTAATGTTAAAAATGTAGGGTGATAATATGAATTCCCAATAAAGGGTTTTAAAATTTTAATTAAAACCTATTGAAAAAAATCCTTTAAAAATTAATCACAAAACGTTTTCTTCAAGAAAGCTGCAATACATGAATCATAACATAACGTTTTGTCAAGAATTATAAGTGACAATTTCAAGGAATACTAACAAGGTAACAATGAAACATTTTCTAAACATAAGCATCCTCATACAAAATATATTGTATGTAGTACATAATGTAAGAGTCATTCTGACTTTAATAAATGTGACATTCAAAAGTGTGGGTACTAAATTTACAACAGTGAGTAATACATGATCATAGCAGTGCATAAAATATTAACATAAATTTATTCCCTTAAAAACTGTAAAACATAATATGGATGATAAATAATTGAGTGTTGAATAAACATTACGCCATAATCATTTACTTTCTCTGATTCTCATAAGTACAATATCATTAACCAAGTATATTCTACTAGTCGAATATTCACTTGGTTAATTAAATGTCATAGTCGTAATGAGGGATGTTCATATGTCGGATTCTGTCAAGGCCTCATGCAATGACCTAAACCTCTATATCAAGACCTCGTGCGAAGACCATAAATAAAATATGGTAAGGACTCGACCAATTCCACGTCTAGTTTGTCACATGAGATCAACTAATGCATCGAGGGGCTATAGCCGGCACCAACCATCACATAATAAGTCCAATGCATTCCACATTTCATTAAATCAATGTTCATCAAACCACCTTGATTTATTAAATTAATTTATTATTACAAGTGCCAAATAATACTCAGTTTCTTATTTCATATTATTCAAAGTGTCCCATACCACTTTTAATAATTTAGTTCTTAATTCCAAAAAAAGGAAATTTGAGTATGATTACATTTATTAGCATGAACATATAAAAAGTTATTCATGCATATAAGTGTTGGTAAAAATACTAAAAACAAAATGGTTATGGTAATAAATGAAAACTTTGTTAGGAAGAACATGTTACAATAACTAAAGCACATAAAATACAGGTTTGTCACATAAAAGGTTAACACCTAAAATTCCAAAATCCTTACTATGAAAGTAAGAATTTTATATTCCCAAATGAAGAATTCTAAAATTATGATAATTTACATTTATACATAAAAAACATGCTCATAGATGGGTATATTTAACACTGAAAAAAATCAATGATTACAAACATTTTTTGCAGAAGATTCAATTTCCCTAGAAAAATAATTCTTTCATGCAAAGCATACATTCATAAAAATACATTTAAAAATATTTACCTACATGTTTTTACTATGTATATGTATAAAAGACTGTTTCATCCTTCTAAAAATAAGAGTGCATACACTAGGGTGATTATTGTTCTTTTATAAATGTGAGTTACAAATTATATGAACCATATAAACACAAGGCATATACATGGAGTTTTCGCAACCAACACAAGGTTTAATAAATCATTATGACCATTGTACATCTCAAAAACATAATTAAATCACAAAAAAATGGTTTTTATGAATACTTAATTAGTTTATGATTAAAACCCAATGGTATATACATATAACTGTATATATATAGTCCAATTAAACAAAACTACATTGAAAGCATGCTAAGTATAAGAAAAGTATGTTCGCAACATTAAAAGACTTATGAACAAAGCTGGTTTGTTTCATATTAAACATAAGTATGTAAATATAACTATATATATATATATACTTTTATTATATAGATATGTATAGGTTTTAAAAACTAAAACTATTATAACCCCTAATTGCCACATGGTTTTCAAAAACATCAATTGAACATTGAAGTTCAATGTTAAAATACTTAAAACTAGTTCAAACGGTGAGTTATATAAACTATATAATAATATATATGATAGTTTATAAATAAATAAATATATATATAATAATTTTTACAAAGATATAATTCTATACATTTTAGAACACCAATTAAACTTTGAAACTCAATATTTAAGAGTCTTAAAATCGACCATAATAGGGGTTTATCCAAACTTTATGATTATATAAATATATATATATATATAGCTCAATATACAAATGGTATAAATAGGTTTTTTACAAGAAAGAAAAGGTATATTGAACCCTTACCTAGCTCAATGAAGGAGGATTTGGGAGAATCTTGATGATGGCACTAGAGAGTAGAGAACCCATAGGGTTTAGATGTGAAAGAGATATATTTATAAATTATATATAATATATTTTAATACAATTTTTCCGTAAAACCTAGACTCCTCAGTTTTAAATATGACCGAGGGTGTCAGTCTTGGGGAAAATGATTGATAAGAGGGGCCACAAGGTGTCATAGGTGTGGAAGAGAAAAAAAGGTATAGTAGCATGGGTTAATAGTTCGGTGCACGTGGGAGGAAGAAGAGGAGGGTGATGAGAGAGGGTGAGGAAATAAACAGACAAAAAATTAACTGAAGAGAAGATCCAATGGATGTGGTGCATCTGTGGGTTTTAAAAGCAATGATCGTTTGAGATTAAATATCAACTCGATCAGATGACTATATTGCAACGTGGTGATTTAAAAATATACGGATGATCTAGATTATATCATTTTGATCTGAGGCTTGTGAATGTCGTAGTGTTTTAAAAAGACTTGAATGACTGTGATTAGATCCCGATGGATCTGATGGCTAATAAAAAAATGGAGGTTAATCTGCCGGTACTGGTAATTGAGAGCCGAACCAAATCAGACGTCTCAGATCTCTCGCGGAAAGATCTAACGGTTGAGATCATGTTTCGCCTTAAAAAACTCCCTCCCACATCGAAATGGGGAGGATTTTCAATCTCCCTTACAAGCCCGGGTCTCTCGGACATAGCTCAGAATACTCCCTCCCCCCACCTGGTACCACCCCGTAACCAGTTCTATGGGTGCGCTCTGTGCCCACCCCTACCGTCGTGCTGCCCCGCATGGTGACATGATCTAGTTCCCTTGCACATGCACGACCGTGTTCACTTAGGGCCTACTATGCCCCCATGTCCACGATACTTATCACGCACCATGAATGCACCACCCTAGGCCATTTTTGAGGGGATGTGGGAGAGATGCCCACTAAGTCCTTGAGTGGATTACATACAAGGCTTCCCCCGACTAGGCGGGGTACTCACCCTTTTTTGCATTGTAAAATTCATATTTATTATACACAATATTGTAAACAATAACATAATTTCATAAAACATGATCCCTTCTTAATTTAACACTTTGGGAGATTAAAGTTCACAAATACATAAAACATTCAAGATGCTTTTATACTTAAATATACTTTGTAAGTTCATTATTTCTTATTTTTATGAATAATAATATTTATAATAACTATACATGAAAATTAATTTATAAAACAAAGTACCATTAATTTAAAACATCTTTAAAATATCATTATAATAATAGGATATTCAAAAAATTTGAAATGTTTGAAAATTATTTGAAATACATTCCTACGTTTGAAATCATACAATGTTTTATAAAATACTGGTTTAAATTTAAAACCATGATGTTAAAGATAAACTTATGATATGTGAAACATATCAAAAAAATTAAAATTCATAAGCTAATTTTGTAGATTTTATGAAAATTCATAAAATATAACATAAATTCTACTTAAATTATTTGAGTTTAACAAGATACCAATAGTCACTTTATTATAAACTCTAATCTCCCTAAAAAGAATATAATGGTCATATATATCTTCAATGGTCAAAAAGACCCTTATAAATACAGGTTTAGGGTATTTCCACTTCTATAAAACTTGTTGAAAATCATTCTCGTCATTCCTCTGATGCTGAGTATGGTTGCAGTGGCTCTAGCTGTACTGATGTTAATTGTGACAGAACCGATGGACCCCTACTATTATCGTGGGTTTTTTTTTGTATTGGGTTGTCTCCTTCTGAATTTAATAAGACTTATAGTATGTATTTTTGGGTAGTATGGTTTCCTTTTATTATGTAGTAATGTAAACACTTCGGTGCTTAATTAAATAAAATTATTTGTGTTTATTTTGCAAGTTTTGTTAAAATAGCATGAAAATTAAATAAAATAAAACCATAATATTATTATTATATGTGAAAAATGTTTGGGCATCACAATGTGGGAGACCATAGAATTACAACAATGACCGATGATAACTACTGACCAAATTTATAACAAAATATCTATATTCTTTGACTAGGTTTGTGTAAAACAATTGTGTGTCGACCATTGACCATATTTGCAACATGGGACTTGTATTAATTTTTCACTCGAGACCCTCAAGGACGTTCGCTCGAAATGGTAGGAGAACCCTTATGTCGAATATCTATGTCATTTAGGGGTCATTTTTTATATGAATGATGCAGGAAAATCATATGATGGGACACCCGAAGAATGGTGGGACCTGTGCAATTTAACGTATTGCGGAAAGGACAAAGATGGAGGGATGTCTCAAAGGGATGTATGTGTCATGGAAAAAATAGCATGACACGAATGAGGACAAAGCTTCCACACAACACCACACACTACTATGTGAGAAACACGGAGAAGGGACCAAAAAGGTCGAGGGACATGAGACAGGATGTCCTGGACAGCTTACAGTTTTTCACCGTGCAATGAGGCTGATGGTGATCTTAGTTTATGGTCATAGAGCTCAAACCGTAGATATATTACCCCTTACGTGGTTATTCCTTTACCAAAGCTCCTAATCCCACGTGAGCTATTTTTGGTGTGGGAAACAAGGAATAGGGCGAGACTCCCCCAAATATATAAAAGTACAACAGCTAGACACACACTCTTGTCCAAGGTAGACTAATGTTTGAAGAGATAGAAGGATAGAATTAACCACTAAACCTAATATTTGGGACAAATGGGTGTGGTTACAATGATGAATAATTTCTTTTGAACATGTTCAAAACACAACATCCATATCGTGTGACCTAAAATGGGAATAACAAACAAGATTCGACCGCTGACCACATTTTCAATGTGGGACTTGTATAAATTTTTCTGTTCAAGATCTTCAAGGATGTTGGCTAGAAATGATAGGAGATCCCTAGGGCTCAACATCCATGTCATTTAGGGGTCCTTTTGGATCTGAAATATGATAAACACACAAAAAAGGGAATGTGTGTAGCATGAATGTGCATGCGCATTTTAACTTCATGCAAGACAACAAAAGAGGTGGATATCTCTAGGGAAAGTGATATGTGGTGCGGTCATGATGAACAGGATGTCAGTGAGGGAAAAAACCCGCACCACAACATTTGTTTTGACCCATGGGGAGATATTGGTGTTGAGTATAGTCTTACGGATGAAATTTTCAGGCATTACTACATATCCCATAAAGATGGGAATCAAGAAACATGTAAATCTGAACAGGCCATGCAGGGAGGACGTAGGAAGATAGAAGAATGAGGAGCGGTACATGGTGAGATTATAATGATCCTTCCATGAGTGGGCCTAGAGAAACCTACACTACGCCCTGTGGGATCTTCCAAGGAGACTATACCCAAGGGGGACAGTAAAGAGGAGTCTAGGGGATAGAATAATGATGAGGTTTTCAAGCGTTCCTACATATCCCATGAGGATGGGAATCAAGCCATACATAGTTCTTGAAGACGCCATGCAGTTTAAAGTTGTGCGGTGAGGATGAATTCTAAATATATTTATGTCTTTCAGTCCGGAAAAATTACACATTTTAACGTCACATAGAGAAGACAGAATAGTTTAAGGTGATGAAGGACCATATAGATCTTAGTTTATGGTCATAGGGATCAGACAGTTTTACAGTTTATCATCATGGGGGACAACAAAGTAGTTTAATGTCATGTGGGACATAAAATTTTAAGGTCACTCAGGACTAGATACAGTTTAACATCCTACAAGACGACATACAATTTGATGTCGTGCGAGAAATAACGGATTATGTTTATAAAGGACCCAATAGTTTATGGTCTTGCAGAACCACATATAGTTTATTGTCATGTGAGACATAATAGTTTAAGGTCTTGTAGAACACAATATCTTAACGTCCTACAAGAGGACATATAGTTTAATGTCATGGGAGACATAACAGTTTAAGGTCATGTAGGACCCTATTTTCTTAGGAAAAGTATTTTTTTAGGAATTTGGAATTGGTGGAAGGAATCATATGCTCACTATCCATGGTAACATGAGAGTTTGTGCAATTGGAGTAAAAATTGTGGATGATTTAAGGTCCTTCACATTTGGGCTCCAATTTTGGTGGTTTCTATCTAGGTATCATTGGTTTTCTTAGGGCCAATACCATGTCAAATTGTAGTAAAGAGTGGAGGAAAACTTTCTTATTAAAGGCTCTGGATATCCTATTCTGATGTCTTTCTAGATTATGCAGGGTGTGAAGCCTGTTCTCATCGAGCTCCTCCAAATCATATAAAAATATTGCATCCACCTTATACGCTTATTTCTGATCATTGGAAACTGTTCAAAATAAATGCAATTGAATCTCGGTGGGAGGACTACCTCTATTCCACACACTAGGGAATTTGGGGTCACCTTTGTGGAATTGAAAATTGCTGTCCGATAGGCCCAAAGGGCATTGTAGAAGTTGTCCAACCAACTCTTCTTGTATTGAACAACCATTTTCTATAAGATGTTAGAGATGGTTTTGTTAAATTCCTCAATCTTCCCATTTTCATAAATGTGATAGAGGGAGGTATGGTTAGAACATATGTTGTACTTGACATACAATTTCTTCAACTGAGCTGCATGGAAGTTGGTACTGTTATCGCTGAGGATGGAATGAGGGACTCCAACCTCTAGATATAGTAAGATAATTTCGGCCCGATATAATAAGACCCACAAGAACAAGCATGAACCTCATTCCTGACTTCAGAAATCTCAACATATTGAGTGAAACAAGGGATAAAACCATCAAACCCACACTCGTAAGGGATCTTCTAAAGACCTAGACAACTCTAGATGGTAAACTATGATGCACAGTATTAGATTCACTCACACTCGGTTTGATCTGCTAAGAGATTACCATGTTGGAGGTACTCAACAAAGGAGGTCCTCCAGTCGGAAGTCACTTCCATCACTACATAATGGGGGCCTGGAGGTTCAGACATGGAGGCAGTGGTTGTAAGGTTTCTTAGCTACAAGTTATCATATTCTTCTGGATTGATTGGGACGATAACTCTTCTTTGTTCCATGCGGATAATTAAATCATCCTAATTATGATCTGCAAGAGATGGAACTAGGATATCCAAGGTGTCAACTCAACTGTTCTGCAACTGAGGGACATGAGTAACCCATGGTCGAGACGGGAACTGGGCCATCAACTGGAGGTTACGTTCTAGTAATGGAATAGTCTCTGGCTTCCTGACGACATAGTCATTGTTGATATACTTGATGACTAGTTTAGAGTTCCCTTTCATATACAAGTTGGGAAAATCAATCTCGAGGGCCATCTCGAGGCCAGTAAAGAGACCCTAGTACTCCGTCTTATTGTTGGTACATCCATATGATAGTAGGAATGAATACGGAAACATCTTGTGCAAGAGTGATGAAGACGATACCTAGGCCAGCTCTACTGAGTCTGGGGTCATTAAGAATTCTATTGGTAGGGCTCTGGGAAGCACCATCAACATGAATTTTCCAACACAGAATAGCTCTTTCTACTAAGAGGATTTCCTCATCAGGAAAATAAAGGTATAGAGAATAGTCTGAGGGATCATGATGGGAGGAAATAAAGTCTTCCAATTCTTTCCCCTTAATAGCCTTCTATGGTAAAAACCTTATGTTGAACTACAAGAGTATCACTACCAAACAAGATAGATTTCATATCAACATTGGGATGTTCTAGATGTATTTTAAGGGATCCACTTGGGACACCAGCTTTACCTCATGGTGCTACAAGTAATGCCACAATTTTTTTACTATGAATACCAATGTAAGGTATCTCCTCTCATTAGAGGATTATCTAGTCTCAGTATTGAGGAGAATTTGATTGAGATTGTAGATACTGTTCTTCATTCCCTCATCGTTATTCTAGGTGAGAAGGGTGTTGATAGATTGTTCCAGGGTGGTAACATAAAGGATCAGTGGCTTTCCAAAAATGGATGGCATGAGGACTGGAGGCTAGAGTAAATAATTCTTAATTTCCTTGAGCACAGTCTGACATTTTTCATCCCACTGGTAGATAGTTCCTTTCACGATGAGACAAGAAAAGGGCTTATACTTCTCATCCAAATTCACGATGAATCATATTATGTAGGCCAAGTGGCCTTGAAATCCTCAAAGCACCCAAATGTTGCTCGAGGGAGACATCCGTCTGATGTCATTTATCTTCTTCAGATCGATCTTGATGCCTCAAAATCTAACAACAAAGCTGAGAAACTTTCTAGAGGTGACCCCAAAGGCACACTTCATTGGGTTCATCCTTAAGTGGTGGGAGCAGATGAAGCCGAACACTTTCTCAAGATCTTTGAGATGGTCCTGACGCTGGTGATATTTGACCACCAGATCATCCACATAGATTTCCACCAATCTCATGAGGATCAACATAAATATGTGATTCAGGGAAAACTGATAGGTGGAACCTACATTCTATAGAACTATGGGAATTACCTGGTAGTAGAAAGTACCTTGCGGTGCCCTAGAGGCTATTTAATCTTCATCCTTGGGATCCATTCATATATGGTTTTACCCAGAATACCCATCCATTAAAGAGAGATCATGGAACCCAGCTATGGTGTTGATCAACAGTTCTGTCATAGGAAGGGGAAAAAAATCCTTCGGACAGTGATAGTTGAGATCCCAGAAGTCATTTCAGACTCTGATTTGTCTGTTCTTCTTCTTAACTGGCACAATGTTGGATGAACATCGGTGGTACTGGACCTCCCTGATGAAATCAGACTTGATGAGTTTATTAACTTCTTCCCCAACAATGGCACCTTGTGAAGGGTGCATCTTCATAGGAGGTTGTTTGAACCCGTGGTGATATGCTGGGAGACTGAGGCGGTGGAAGACTACCAGGGGATCTAGTCCTATCATTTAATCATAACTTCAGGAAAATAAATCAAGATGATTCTTTAATAATTTCATGTATTGTTGATGCTCTTCGATATGCATAGTGGCTTTGATCAATGTCAGTTTCATATCCATCTCACTACCAAGGTTTTCCTGTACCATTTCATCGACCTTGGTGGAGACAACATCTTCTAAGGTGGGGGGTTCCCCTTTCAAATATTTTTCTTCACTAATGGAAGAGATATCCATGGAGGGAAGAAATTTATCTAAGTCAACAGATCCCAAGGGGAGAATGATGCTATCTTGATTGGCAGTAAACACTGCATCGAGGGACTCATGTGCTGCCAAAACCATGGCAATGGAAGCTATTGAACTGATCCGATATGGTTTTCATCCTAAGGGGCCACGCTTGATGATATTGAAGCAATAATGGCATGTTAGTTTGAGAAGGTTTATCCCATCTCATCAAAAAAATAAATTATGGTGTATCACCCTTACCATGGGGCAGACATCCTAATATCTTATGGGGGTATGGGGATCTTGGATCACCCAACCCTAATTTGTGTAGGAATACAAGGCGATCCTCTGGCATCACTTAGATTTGGGAATGTGATTCCCCCTCATTCTAGAAACAACAAAGCATTTCCCCATATTTAGGGTCATAGCCTCTAATCGATGGATCGGAAAAATGTAGGCATCATCATGGCCTATCCACAGGTCGGTTTCAGCAGTAGTGTGTTCAACCTCTTTATCCATAATCTACTTTTCCTTTCTCTTGTAATAGTCAACATCCAGGTAGTGGGTTTCACAAGATGTAAAGGGATATGCCTCACATTGGATTACTCTCACTCAACCATTAATGGAGTACTTATGGAACTGGTGATATGATGAATCGACCGCCATATGCAGGTGAAGCAATGGCCTACTCATCAACACATTATAGGCGGTGTCCTGGAAGAAAACCATGAACTCAGTGCTGAATACCAGGCCACCAAACTGGGTTTTTAGGTAAATATTGTCAACTATTGTCTATTCTATCCTATCATAACCTTTTATTTTTTGGTTATAGGGACTCAGATCATCCTCGAACAGTCCCGTTTTTCAAAGATTCTTTGTTGGGATTGAGTTGATCCCAGTTCTTTTTTGGACAAGGAAACAACGAACCTCCATGCCATTGAAGTGGATGGTGATGTACAATGGGAAGATGTGCACCTATATAGTAGATCCTTCATCTTCTATAGAGAATGTGATAACGGTCTGTCATTCATAACTCTCAATTGGATCAGCATGGAATGTTTCTATAGCTGCTACCTTCGTCTCAAACTGGAGGGGGTTTTTAAAACTTTGGTGAGGGCTTCACGAATATCCAATGATAGGAGAAGAGACTCAAGTATCAAGAGACCTGCCGTAATACTGGAATGATCTTGAGTACATCATACTTCCATGAAAAATGTGATATTCTGCATATAGGAGGGCGTTCTGCGGCAGGGGGGTTACTGGCCCTTCTAGCTGAACTGGTGACTGAATAGTTCACGGAATTTCTTGTTGCTCGCTAGTCAAAGCTTGTGGAGAGACTACCTTTTTTGGGCTAGATGACTGATGTCAGTTCGTAACAGAACGTGGATGATAACGACATGGTCGAGGCTGTTCTGCCTGATCAAGTAACACAAAATAGCGGTGAAGGAAGACCCAATGACACCAGATGAGAAGGTTGCACATGTTGAGATCTGCGCTGGGCCTGCTGTCTAGTTTCGGTGGCATGCACAACCTGGCTAGAAGTACTAATAGGGGTAATCTAACAACTCGTATTGTCACGTCTTCTTCGATGCTGGTGATAACTAGGGATGTTTGGAGGATCCATCTAGCGCCCCTCGTCGTGAGGAAGAATGTAGGGCTTTACCAACTCCAAGGTGTTAACCATTGAGTACCCTTGATCATCACATAAATAATCCTACCCTACTAAAAGGATTCTGGGGGGAATCACCATCTTCGAGGGCATGAAGTTTCTAAGAGTATGGTAAGATGATGAAAACGATGGGGGACTTCATTTTTTATTAGGTCGCCGATGCCTACTCTTCGGGGAAGAGGAGGGTGGATCTGTTGATCCATAAGTACTATATGTAGGTAATGAAACATTTTTTGAAGGCTCCGGTTCATTCATATGTGCATGGATAATACCACGGTCATGTGAGACTTCCTTAGGAGTTATCCACTATTTAAAAATCTAGGATCCATGTCTATAAACCTGGATCCAGTAACCTTCATTGTCACTGCCATTGTATGGCTTCACAAAGACACTATCCACTTGTGATGGATCTTGGCCTAAAATGACTATGTTGTTATCATCCAGGTCTTGAATCTAGCATTTAAACACATAGAAATATTTGTGGGTGTTCCCTAGTATCCAGTGATAGGGGTAGTAATTGGGCCGATCAGTGGGATTTGCCTCTTCGGACCACCTGCATTCGGGAGAACATAGAAGCCCCTATTCCAATGCATCTCTAAAATAACCGAGGACTTGAGTATCGTTGAATGAGTAGGTCCGATTTCCCATTCTTGGGAAGGGGATCTAGGATCTTGGCCCTGACCAGGGGCTGGGGGAGCCTGTCAGGGTGGTGAAACCTAGTTATCTCACCTGGGTGGTGGTGGTGTGTTATGCGGAGGAGCCTGCCGATTTTTAGGTGGGAACTGCTAGGTCGGAGGCTACGTATGAGGTGGAGGACCCCTACAAGGCTATGAAGGTGGTTCCACTGATAAAAAATCTAGTTTCTTAGGTGCCATTATTTGTGCCACTGTGGCGAGGTCATGCTTTGTGGCTCTTCTCATGGGAATTGTTGTAGGAAACTGATGTGCCTGCTTAGCCTACTTCAAGCCTTCCCCTAGATACTGGGCCTTATCAGAGAAGTATCAAAATCCACTAGGGTAATTATGGTAATGAGGGAGGGAAACCGTTCGGTCATGACATTCTTGAAACACATTTTTAGTAGTTGATCTTGTGTCAATGACATATATAGGGAATAGGTACGGCCTTTCCCCCGGGTGACGAAGTCTACGATGCGTTCTTTAGGAATTTTCTTGCACATGAAGATGTCTGAAATACCTATCTTTCTAGTGGTAGATCTAAACCGGTAAAGAAAATATCTATGAAGGTCTTCCCAACCAGTGATCAAATCGATAGGTAGATGGTTATGCCCGACAAACACAGGTCCATCCAATGTCTGTACAAAACATTGGAGTTTTGTGGCCTCTTTCTACACTGGAGTTCCTAGCATATGTATTCACTTTGAGATGAAGGGGATAGATGCTATAGTGGATCGCCCATGCCATTAATGGAAGAGAAGGTGGGATTTAAAAAACCCAGGGGTGCCGACATAATGTCGATCCATGCTGGATATGGCTTTCCATCAGGAGGGATTTCCACATGTCAAGTTTCCAATTCCTCAAGGTGATCAATTAGTGATTCCATCAGATCATCTGGGTGGGGGTTCTTATCTTAAATAGAATCCATAACCACCAGTGCATTTGAAGGTTATTCAATATGATAAACAGGCTCGGCGGCTTAGGGATCATCTAGCAGGACGCCCCGCGGAGTAGCTGGGTAACATGAGCTAGCTCCCGGGGATTATCATGCTGCCCAGGAAGATTTGGCGACACATACCGCTCCATATTTCCATATGTTACAGCCTCTATCCTGTCTGTGTGGGCAGGATGGTCAAGGTCACCAAGAGTAAATTCGCCGGGGGGGGTTATGTCTTTCCCTACTGCCCCATCGAAGGATCACCATAGTCTGGTCGTCGCTCTGCGGAACATTCAGCAAGGAGGTCATCGACCATCTTCTTGTGTTTTGCTAGTTGTTGGCATAATGTGGATTTTTTGGGATCATCCTCCATTTTCTGCAATGATCCAAATTAGTTAGAGGGTTTCATGACCCCATGATGTTCATTTCCCTTATTAGGATTCCAACTGAGGACTAATAACTTGGAAGGTATAGGAATACCCATTAAATTTTTTTGCTGGTGAGTGATCCTTCCCAACAGATCCCATAGGTGTGACACTCCCTTTGGGGGTATGTACTCTTCATGGAGTTCTAGATCATTCTCTCCCCTTGGAAGGTCGACCATTTTAACTTAATTATTCCTGGAGTTATAACCTCAATATCTCCCAACACATTGGGATGGAACCAGATAGAATGAAAATGGATGCTATCATAATTCCCCTAACCATAAACCTGAACATGGGGGAAGCCTCCTAGATTATCCTACTGAGCACATTAAATCTCTGAACACATCGTTGTTGGAGGGTCCTATGGAGGCCTAGTGACTCTGGTCTTTGGACCACAGGGAGTGTGGCCAAATAAACCAAACGGAACAGTTGATCAATGTATTCGTAGTGTGCCCAAATCTTGGGGTAAGACACTCGCCGATGATGAAGACGAAAGTGCATCGCCCAGAGGGTTTGGTGAAAGCATCCAGCTTCCTCCTTGGTTAGCGATTCCAATGCATTGAAATAAATGCTGAGACTGGATAAAACATCTCTGAGAAATGTCCAGCCTTAAGAATTTCCCACAATCTCTTCGGCTCAGTCTCGGGTTCTGGACGTTGGTTGCAACACTCATCTACTGGAGGAAGATTGGGAATCGATAACGGTTCTGAAGAAGACTGCTGAGACGGTAGGCTGGACAGTGGAGAATACAGTGAGGGGTATGAGAAGCCGCCACATCTCAGGCTATCCTCCTTAGACTGTAGTGAATTAGCCACCACATGACGATAAGATGGGACGGTGACCACGGTTTCCAGTGTAGGGACTACAACTGCTGGTGGTGGATCACGTTGTTTCTCATCCGCCATCGATCCCTAGAATAACAATCTGTGACCTCTGGTGGATATAGGGAGTGCTTCTAGCGATGATGGTGGCGATTTCACAGCCACAGCCTAGGGAGATTCTAAATATTCATCCACATGGATGTATCTATGGAGGGAGGAAGGGATCCGGTGGACCTCGAATTCCTGTTGTATGAGGCTGATACGCCTCATCCCTGCCCTAGCCCCAGACACAGGGGATCAAGGTGAGGGTTCCATTGCCGAATTATATTCTGCCTCATAATCTGAGAAGAAGATAATTTTAATCAGAATTTTTATCTTCCTGGCATTCTTTTTATAGTGGTGGTGACCTGCCCTCTTGCCTCGGGATGGCTATTTGGGAAAGGGTAGATTTTTGACTTGAGGAGGACCTTTATTCGAACTGGTGAGTGGGTGGATAGGACATTATTCTGGATGAGATGGGGTGTGAGGAGCACCTGGACAAATGTCAAAGGGAACACAGGGAGGACCTCCATGTCCAATGGTTGTTGCACATAGGGAATCTTGGCAGGAAGTGCTGGAGTGGTTAGGACCTCCACTGAAGCAGGTGGGAATGTGGGAAATTCCTCAACACATATTTCCTCTAGTAGTGTCGTTACAAGGAGGATCCTTTTACTGGTTGAGCTGACAATGGGTATGAACTCCAAATTGGGTTCCCCTAATGCGAGGTAAACCTCCGTTTCTCTGGTTGTTGGGATGAGGGGGACCTTCATTGGTGGCTGTAAGGACATGTGGATGACCCCCATGCTGAATGTTGACCAGACATGTAACATCATCACACCGACGACCTCTGACACTAGGAATGACTCCATACCTGATGCCATGAGTGTAGAAGAGGCTTTCATATTGAGTGTCACTGCAGTGGGGAGGACCCTCATTAAGAGTGGAGATGGCATGGGGAGGACCTCCACACCGAGCATGGGGACGGGACAGACCGATGCTCTCATTGGTCATGGTATGGGGAGGACCTCTGTGTTGGGTTTCATTACTGCGGGTCAGACTGTGGCTGGTGCTAACTGTGTCGGTGACCAGGAGAGTCGACCCATCTTACCCATGGGGCAGTTGGGGACTTGATCTGAGTTGGGAATCTATGTTCCCATGCTCGGAATAGACAAGGAAATGATGGTTTGCGTAAGTGGTGGAACGTGCCATGGTAGTCACTGACGTTGATTCCCCTCAACAGGTGTCCTACTCATCCTACGCCCGACTCTAGCATCGAGTCAACCAGATTTGGGCTGGCAGTGCAAGCACATAGCTTACCTGCTCCAAAACTCATGGGACTAGGTGGCAGTGCTGACATGGCCAAGTGGGATCCCTCTTTAGTGGCCCCTAGGCCTGGATTCTAGTCGGGCTGACCCGGATATCCCTCACATCATTGGTGTAGGAGAAGGAGTCATAAAAGTGTTCTGGGGAGAAGATCCGGAAACGGTTATGTGTCGAAGTGGGGAGTAGTGTCTCCCTGTAAAACCTTTGGGGCAGCAGTGGCAATGATGCACAGAAGCCTCTACGTCTTGTCGGTCCATATCATGGGTTGGGATAATCCCTCATTTCTCGTATCACCAAACGATGTAATTTATCACTCTTCTCTGAACAATTTTAGATTTGTAGAAGGGGAATAGGTGGCCATAAGCTGTAGATGTGGAGGCTTTCATGGGGGGATTGAGGACACATGGGATTTGTGTATTGACGTTACCCTACCCCTACGTCGGTGGGTGGGCGGTGATCGGTTTCCTATGATGACATCTTGGGTCCTAAATAACATGAAAATTTAACCTTATTACTGAAAGAATAAAAATATATGTCTAGTGCCCTAACAACATTCCATCTTTCGTGGATGGTAAGAAGGGTCCACACTGATAACATAGCAGACTGGATTGTTCAACGTTTAACTACCCCAATTTTTGGTGAGTTTCACACCAGGACCCCTATTTTCTTGGCGGGACCTTGCGCCAGATACATGGATCTAGTGACACACTAGTCCACTGATTCCTCGAGTGAAAATAATATCCATATTGAGGATAATAACTTCACATTGGGTTCACCATTTCTGTTTCTAACGCTTTCACCAGGGCGCACCTCCGTCTATTTTGGAGGACGCGTAGCTGTTGCCCCGCAATACTGCATTCCAATGTTGGTTGGAATCTGTCACTTATTCAGGGAAGTTTTCTCCTTGATCAAAACAGAATAATGGGATGTTGGTTCCACCTTTTATGGATTCCTCCTCAGAGCTTGTCACCTAGTCTGGGTCTCCCTCATAGACATAAGACGTTGTTCATCAAACACTTCCCAATGCCATGTCTTCATGGATGTTGGTTAATCACGTCGCTTCTGTCAAGGCATTCCAATGCGTCAAGTCAGGGCAACAACTTTTAATCAGGGGAGTAGTCACGTTGGACATTCTTGGCGTGTCTAGATGTTGGAACAATGATATTTCTGGGTTTCGTCTAATCATGACAAATGAATTTGGGATTATCGAGGGTATGAAATCCTGAGGAATCCCACGTTGAATGTGGGGAATGTTATGCCATAAGCAAGTCTCTGATGTTTTCCTTAGCTTCCCATGTTTAACATAGGTTATGCCGTGAGTTTAACATCTAGTGAAGATGGATTGGACTGATCAAAACACTGATGGACGTGGATTAGATGGGTGAAACCCCTAGAAAGAACACTGATACTAGGTCTAACTCATGATTAGTAACCCAATTTCTACTTGGAGCAGCAAGAAGGTGGGCGACATGATATCACAAGGATGTCGTGGGTGGGGTAAGATCCAGGATGGATATGGATTGTTGAGAGTGGATGGAGAGTGATATTGAACCAACATTAGGGCAATGACAATGTTGGTCTTGAGCCTCAAATAGACTTCCTACATATCCCCATGGAAGGGAATAAAAGTCCATGTAGTCCCGGATGGGTCATGAAATCCGGGTGTATATCGTGGACAACAAGTTGATGACATACTAGGGCTTACACATGGTTAGCAACCCGGGTTGGTTTGACGCTCAAAGGATGGACCAGAGATGTGGGTCCCAACTGGGGGGACACCGATGTTAACCAATTTTTGGGGTTGAACCTCAGGGAGGCTTTATACGCACCATGTCTAGGAGATAGGGATCAAACCCACGTAGTTCACCATACAATGGCTTACCGTTAGATGGGGTATACAATGGATTACCGTTGATTGGGGAAACAACGAATTACCATCTATTGGTGAACACAACGGCTTACCATCGATTAGAGAACACAATGGTTTATCGTGGATTGGGGAACACAATGAATTACCATCGATTGGGGAATACAATGGCTTGCCGTCAATTGGGGAACTCAACGGCTTACTATTGATTGGGGAACCCAATGGATTACCATCGATTGGGGAAAAAAGAGGCTTACCATCTATTGGTGAACACGACGACTTGTCGTCAATTGAGGTTGGACCTAAGGGAGAATTATTAGGTACCCTGTCTAGGAGACAAGGATCAAAGCCCATGTAGTTCGAATGGGTATATTTTAACACCATGTGGGATGAAAAGGGTTGTATAGTTTAACGTCATTCGGGATGAAGGTGAACTAACATGAAGGGATCATAACAAGTTGGTGTTGGGCTTGAACCTCAGGGAGTCTCCCTACGTACCTTGACTATTATAAAAGGATGAAATGACATGTTGTTTGGGATGGTTTGGGGATTACATGCTAAGGCGGCCCAGAGATAATGTCATTGTCGATGCCTTCTCTATGAAAAACAGGAGTCATGATCGGTGTGAGAAACAAGAGGCAACGAATACCTGATGATCACATCGTGAAAGGTGAATATTTGGGAAGTGTAATGAGGATTACATGTGTTTAGCATCCCAAAGACGAAATAGGGGCTTACGCGTAGTTGGTAGCCCAGGGAGATGAAGATTGGGACTTACACCAGGATGGGGTCC
This sequence comes from Viscum album, assembly GCA_963277665.1. NCBI lineage: Eukaryota > Viridiplantae > Streptophyta > Magnoliopsida > Santalales > Viscaceae > Viscum > Viscum album. The sequence continues at coordinate 297,561,498 of OY728139.1, forward strand.
CAATGGAAACAATGCCCAGAGGGAGAGGAACGAGGTATCAAGGATCCGCATTCCCCTCTCAAATCTTAGTATTTGTAACCAAAGAAGAAAGTAGGAGAAGAGGTAATACCTCCTACAACAAATTCTATGGGCTTACACCAAGGTGGTTTCCCTTCCCCACGGATAGGCACCACACTAGTTGAGATGATCTCATTCTATGTGAGGAAGATCTCACCCTTGTGGAGATGACCGAGTGTAGAGAATGTCTGAGGTGGGGCACCCCACATATGATGGATGGGGAGAGGACAAATTTTAACGTCATGTGATGGGGACGATGGTGCTTAGAAGTTTAACGTATTGCAGCTCGGATGAAGATAGTTCACTCAGACCCTCTAGGGAAAACATGACTAGAACACTTTAACCCTTATTGAAGGAAAGGAACGAGAAATTCCATGGATATGGGGTGTTTTGGAGTGATCCATTGAGGGGGGGGAATGTTAGCATGGCTATTCGAAGAAGCAATATTCGTTAGCATTCCTATGTAAAGAAGCAAGAGGCAAAGCAACTCAACATGAAGCACCACCCACGGGACCTTGTAATCACTTTGTACGAACCTTGAGTGTCATATAAGAAACAGGTTTGCGGAGCATATTAGATCATTAGAAGAATCCTTGGGAAGATATGCTTCTCCATGTAGTGGAGGGGATTCATGAATGGGTATGCTTCGCGAAGTGGGATGGCCTAGCCTAGGAATAGGTCATAGGTGCATATGAAGGGTGATTCATGAAGTTTAAAGGCTTTCACATAGTAGATATTCACAAAGAAAGGGTACCCTACAAGTCATAGCACTTCAATGTAATGTTCTTCATGAATCACAATGACCCTGCCTTAGCATAGTGTTTACATGTGCATGGACGGTACTTTGCGAAGCATGATTGCTTTGCGAAGACCCGAGTCCCCTTGAAGATCTCTTTCCTTTGCGGTGGCCTATGGGATCCGCGAAGGGCATCCCTGCTAGAAGAGGGGTTATATTTGAGCTATTGGAAGGGTTCATATAAATTCTCAAGTACCAATAAGATATTATTTTTCTTAATGATTCACAGAGCAGAAGGTGCTTCCCAATTTGAGAACAGATAAGGCGAAAGGTCGGGGTATCCGTTATTTGGGATCGAGGGGAGACAACTATTTATAGGCGAGCGACATCGTGATGTTGATATGGATCCATGCAACACCACATGGGGTTCCATGATTGGTCGAGGACTGCGTCATGTTCATTGTAACCGTGAATCTGACCATCATACCCACCTTGGTGTGGAGATCTTTTCATGGCTCTCGTGGAGGACTCAGTTATGTTCCATGGGCTCATACAGGTCGATTCGGCTCCATCTGTAGTGCGAGGTTTCCAGTCCAGTGCGTCGTATCCCCGGATCCTCCCACCTCTTTGCTCCACAGTGACAGCGGTGAAGGCCTCTCGCTTCACACAGGACACAGTGTAGCGATTTTCTAATGGTCTTCACAATGGAACCCCTTTGAAGTTGATTTTCTCTTTGCAATGATTTTCCTCTACCCAAATTTTTGTGCCCACACCAACCATAAATGGGGATGGTTATTGTTTTTTGGAATCCTATTGTGTCTTATACTAGTCATCAGATCATTAGTGGAGAATTGAAGATGTTTCTTAAAGAAATTAACCCTACCTATGGATCTAGTTACCATAGAATTCTGAGGATACTATTGCGTCAGTTTGGTGATGATGAAGATAAAGATAGAAGAGAGGTGAATTCTGTACTTCACCAATTTTAAACAATTCATAATTCCCCTCTTGTTTAGAAATGAACTGTTACTTTTCTATCAAAGATGACCGTGGAGGGGAAATAAATTATCAAAATAGACATAGTGATGTATAGTGGTTCAGGGAATAATGAACCCCTAGACCACTCTACCAATTCTCAAATCCATGAGCGTTATGATTTTCACTAGGTCATCTTATCCTAAAACCATTAATCCTTATCTATGTACAGGAAATGATACCTTTACGAAAATACATAAAAAAACCTTACGGTTATTTAATAGGGAACTTGTTATCCAAAATGTAGTGCAAGAAGCTAATACTTAACCATTACTGAGTCCAAGCAGTAGAAACTCTAAAAAATTAATAATTATCAATTTTTTAAATACGTTTTTCACTTCATAGTTTTAGTAATATATGGAAAATTTATTCAGATATTCAATATATAATATTATAAAAGAGATATTCAAATTCACATAGGCTTTCATTAAACATCGATCAAGAAAACACCAAATAGCTGTTTACAGGTATTTTTCACCACTGTTTATTTCTGACAGATGCTTTAATGTTCTTGAAAATGAAGATATAACAATGAGGTGTAGTAGAAGCAATAGAAATAAAAGCAGTAGTGGTAAAAAAAAGAGATGATAAATCCAAACATGCATATCTCCATAGTGTAGCTCTGAAGTAAAATACAAAGAGTTCTATATGTAAATCAAATTTTCTATATAATTACCCCTTCTATATATATTTTTGACACACACACATATATATCGATGAAGAGTGCCTCAATAATTAGAATGTTGGTCAAGCAACCTCATGTTAAAAATATCTCCAGTAATATCATAGAATTTAATCATGAATATTTGAATTCAAAATATATTCAATAGTGTTTTAAATTCATGTAAGAATAGTAACGATTTATGCAGTTTAATTTTCATGACCTTCCCCCTAGGGCCCATTTCATGACTATCCCAATCCTGCCTCTCGAAGGCCAGGGGTTGGCAACTAGCGCCAAAGGCATAAGTCATCAAGTGAAAGGCATTTTCCTGAGTACCTATATGCACACATTCCCAAATAAGTCCCACACAATGAACCAGGAAAAAGTATCACTAAAACAAACCAATGTACAAGTACAAATGATATAAGTGTTCTAGAATACAAACCCAACAAAAGAACTAAAAACAGAAAAGTAAAAAATTGAAACTCTGATGGCCATCCATAGAAACCCCCACCTGATAATGAGATTAGTGTATATATTGGATTCCGAAGTAGAAATTTTTTCCACTCAATCCTACTAGGCCCCGCCTAGTACTAGGAAACCATGTCCACCGTCGTAGTGTCCATCGGTCTCATCTCCCTGAGAACCACAAGGATCCTGTCAACAAAAGTCTTTGTTGAAACATTGATTGTCTGCACCAGACACCACATGTGCGGGAGAACCCCATATAGGGGTGTGTAACGGATTACTCATTAGGGAACCCAAAATAAAAGTAAAGTCCACAAAGAAATCCTTAATGTAAATCACGATGTACAAGACAACCCAAACTAGGTATATGTTTAGTGTAGTGATATAAGAATCATCTGTCACATTATTAAAAGCCTCAGTTGCACGAGAACTCCTCCTCTACCGAATACAGTGGGACTTCCAAGTAACACATAAGTGTTTCCCACTTACCTTGGACTCGTTATGAACACCTCCCCACTACTTACCATGGGCCTACAAAGTCACACATAAGTGTTTCCAACTAATCTTGGCCAACTGAGGTACTCCTCCTCATTGCATACTGTGGGCCTGCAAATTCACACAAGAGTTATTCCAATCGTGGCAAGTAAATTCACACATAAGTTCTTCCCACTGGGGAATAGTCTAGTGTCATTGATTTGAAAGTTCGTAGTCATCAGGTCTCATCCAACTGTAGGGTTCTGTATGTAGCATTCCTAGGAAAATCACTCCCCAATCCATTAGTAAAATAGCAACATCCATGAAAGCCTTCTCAGGGCATTCCAAATGATCCGACTCATTGAGAGAGTCCTGAATCCTCAAATGACCCATCAATCGGATGCATGATTTGCAAGATATGGGTGTTTTAGTAAACAATGGACAATTGCCTCTAGGCCCAATCCAACCTGGTCGGACCGACCTGACTGACTTGGCCAAGGGGTCCCACGTACCTTGTTTTAAAATATGATGGAATCAACCTGAATTGGTTTGGGCCTGGGTCTGTCTAGTCTGGTCTGGCCAGTGGGCCAGACCAAATGCGCCTCACTAGACCCAGCCCGGTTTGGCTGACCGTCCAGCCCGCCGGGTAGCACGGTGACCCGGTTTAGTTCGGTTTGGCCTAAATGGTGGGGGTATAGCCTGTTGGTGTGGGTTCAGCCTACTGGTGATGGTCCCGACCTACTGAGGCATGGGACTGGAATTGCCCACCGGGAAAAATCCCGGTCTTCCAGGGGGCAGTCCAGCGGTGCGCCAGGGGGCAGATCAGCAGTGCGTCATCCAGCCGTGCCGCCTTTGCCCTGCTCTGGCCCTGTGGACGAAGGGCCTCCTCCAGCCATGGTTGGGAGACAACAGATCTTCACCACCCGGGAGGCCGGAACGCGAGCCACCCTCTCCACATGGCACCCTCCTGATGTCGTGTCACCCTGTGGCTGCTGTGGCTAGCTGGCCGCAGCCTCCTGCCACTGCAGTGCGCCGACGTGCATGCCACCGTCCTCCAGCAAGGCCGGCGATGACTGACCACCTCCCCTATTGTGGCGTCGGTTGGTGGCTCCCCTTCCATGAAACCGGCACGAGCCATCCACCATCACCAGTCGTCAGTGCTTCAATGTCGGTGGTGTCGCACTAGCGACACATTCCGTTGGCCACCAGAGATACTCTCATGGTCCGTTTTACGATCTCTCTGAGTCTACAGGACTATCGTGTCACCGCCACCACTACCATGGCCCTGGATTCAAATTGCCTCCATTTTGAGGGTATAATCATAATGAACACACAAGGCGGAGGTGATTAGGCCTTGTTTGTGTTAGCTCACACCCTCTACATTAGAGGTTAAAAATCCAGGGGGGTCCAAGGAGTTTTAGCTGAGTCATTACAAGTGATGTCTGAATCCCGAATAGAGAATCACAAAAAAAAGTCACCCTCCTACATAGCCACATGAATCGCGAATCAACATGTTCATGGGTTTATCTAAGTTCTTTATTTCTAGAAAAATAACGGGGAAAAAGTTTAAAACCAAATAACCCCAACCTCTTTGACATTTGATGTCGTAGTGCTCATCCTTGAGGGTTCAAGGCGTCGACGTCACTTGTCTCTTATGGCTCCGTTCTTTGAGGTGTGTTGAAGTCGGTGATGATATTCCATTACATAATTCTTCATTGGAGTGGAATAACATTGGAGGTTCATCAAAGAATCCCCGAGGGATAATCCTTATTCTGCCAATGCGTCAAACAATTAAAAAGGAAACATGTCTCAACGTTTCAGTTACGCTGTGACATAGCGTCGTTACGCTATTTCATTTATAAAGAATCACCGCTATTATGAATCCTTTATTTCATTGTTATGATACGATATATGACCCATTAATGAGTTTAATTAGTGCACCACATCGCTTTTTCATCTCTTCAACACAACTTCGTCGTCCTCCACACAAAGGCAACAAAAGAAATAAAATAATTCTTTTTAAATTCTTTTAGTATTTTTTTCTCAAAAAATCTGGAAAATAACTTTTCCACTCAAAACTTGTCGGATGATGTTAAGTAATTTATTGGTGAATCCTAGTGTTCCGAGTGAAATGGTTCCCTTGTATTTTCAATCCTATAAATGGTTCAAAAGTTAGAAAAACCTTCTCGCATGTTTACTGAACGTACCATAAAAAAAGTTCAAAATTCCGTTACAGACTCTCTAAGCTTTAGAATAATTTTCTGTCAGAGCGTGTTGTATCAAAATAATTTTATATAATTAAAACTATAACACCACAAGATTCCATGGTACACTTCTCTTTGAATAATACAGTAGTGTGTGTTGTACGCAACTTCGAGATTCTAACACGCCACGCCCAATCAAAGTAGCCATTATGAACAGTAATACCCACTTTTTGAAATTTTATACATTTTATCTTTAAAAATGGACTTTATTTTTGGATTTGGAATATCTAAATTATCCTAGGATGAAATTTTGGAACTTTTCGGATAACTTTTATATTTTGATGAATAGTGAAAATTACTAAATTTTTATTAAAAACAACTTTTTTAATTGAAATAATTAATAGTGATAAATTATGAATTTGAGTGGTTTTAAAGTATATTTAGAATATAGTTTTACCATATAATAAAATGTTGGTCATTGGAAATAATTTTACATTTAAACCGGACATAAACAAGTGTCAATCATTTGATAGTTATTATCTCTTAAAAACACGATTTTTGTTTTGACAGCGGGAATTAATTTTAAATTAATTTCTGCCACTTCTGTGTTTTGAATATGGAATAATGGAATCCATATTTGGAATCAGGATGTTCAAATTGTTTAAATAGGTAACTTCTATTTTTAGACATTTTGAATAATTACTTCGGTAAATATTTTATTTACCAGGGTTAAAGGGTAAATCCGGTAAATTTGGGTAAAAAATAATATTATAATAATAATAAATTACACTAAAACGTGTCTTAACCCTATTGGTTGATAAATGTTCGACCATGGAGATCTTTGGGTCGATTTAGGGACCCCATGGATCCACTTGTAAGTGATAATGACACTTTATATTAATTAAGTTAAAGTAAATACAAAAATGATATAAGCCTATATATTTTAGAAAAAAAAATTTATATAGGATTATATATGTAATAAATTCGACTATAAATATTCATTAGAAATATAAGACTATGTTATAAATAATGGTATTTTATTTATAATTTTTAGACATTAAATAATTTAATTTTTTATGACACAATGATGATACAGTAATTACCTTATTAGTAAAATATTAAAATAATTGATATTATAAATACAAAAATAAATATAATGTGAGACTTTTAATGAATTAAATGAATTTTATAAGAAAATATGAAATTTTAATATTTAGTTAATTAACTGTTTTCTATGTAATCATGCTGTTATGATTTTCACAAAAATCAAATACCAAATAGTGTCAAAATTGACATAAAAGAGTTTTTAAAACAAATATTAAATTATTAATTGATATTAAATTCCTAAAAATCTAAGGTTTGGAAAAAGGACATGTATCATGATAGGTGTATAATTAATGGACCACTTGGGGGTCTCTTGTAGGTATATAGTATGTTTATTAACTATATAATAGAAAAATACTAAGTGACATGGTAAGTGTCAAACTAATTAACCAAGAGTTAAAACTAAAAGATATGGTTAATATAATGACCCAAAACTATCTAAAATATATTGGTTGAAAGGATTTAGACCCATACCCACCTTAGGCTTTGAATAATCCACTTTGGATCTATTAGAAACCAAATATGAATTTATTATAAAATAATACTTTTAGTTTTTTCCTAAAGAGCCCCCCTCCCCCTTATAAAAGGACACCACTTCAAACAAATTCTTCACTCCTAAAAGCCATTTGTATGGGCCAAAACCCACCCAAATATTCTCTCAACTTCCATTCCTTCAACCTAGAGGCCTTATTTTGATCAGAAAGCCAACCTATGGATCCCTTTTGATCAAATCAAAAGGAAGAACCTGAAGAAGAGGTAATGTTTTCACCACCCTTTTTCAAGTTCCTTTCTTATTCAACTTCATCATTCTTTGTTTTTTTCCATTCTAAAATAATAACTCCAGTATATTATATATACTGTGATGTTATTATAAATATGGTACAACCATATTCATTATTTTATCCATCCTTTAAATCACATGTCACCATACGTGCGTACATACAGCTTACTGTCTCCACGTCGTGGTGTAACTGTTATTCATAACATTATTATTTGGATGGGTATAATAATGATGTGTAATTCATGTAAATAATAAATATAACATGATAATTATTCTTTATATATGATATAATTTCGAATTATAGATTATTTTAATATCAAAAGAGTGATATTGTCGCTAGTGCATACGTACGGACTACCGTCTCCACGAACGCGATGAGATTCATTCCCCATCGTATCCATGCAATTATAATTCTCATTTGATGATTAAAAATTATTTTTAAGTACTTGATATCATTATGTATATGAATAAGATACAGCCTATCCATAAAAAATGTCTTATGTAACAAAATATATAAAAGAAAATGAATTCGTTAACACCTAAAATGATGATAATACTAAGATATTATTAACAAATCAATGTTAAAAGATCATATATGATATCATATTAATTTATAATATTATTGACTAATTTAATAAAAATTATTTCACCATTACACAAGAGGTTTACCTACCCTCAACTAAGGAAAAGTACAAGGTAAGGGGTTTTTATCTCACTCCTTATTCTCGTGAGATTCATGCCATATTGGCACTATTAACTTTTGTGTAGTGTATGTAATGACCATAATTGCATTATTTAGGTAATAAAATTTAATTTATGTTTATTTACATATTAATTGTATGATACCTCTTTCATGGGGTTTATGTTTCGTATGTTACCAAATTGGTAAGGGTTTATTTCACAATCTCTTTATTATTCGAGGTTGTTTATACGTAATTATCAACTGGAACCTCTTTATCATCCACATCCATGTTTCTTAAAAATGTTTTTCAAAACATTCTTAATATTTTATAGAATATGGGTTAAAGTCATTTATATCCTTCTTTGACTTTTTATAAGATGTTTATAAAGGAATATTTCCATCGTTTTCCAAACAAGGTCCTTTTTATCCTTTTCGAAAAAAATTAGGTAAGAATGTCTTTTTTAACTTATACAGCAGGTGCAGCTATTTTCTGCTATTATAAAATCTTTGAAGCTTTCCTTACAAGATTATAAGTATATTTTCAATTTAAACTTTTTATTTTATAATTATGTGACTTTTAAATTATTTAAAAAAAAGAGATATTTCTCTCAAATAGTTTTGATTTAATCTATGTCAACATCCTTTTATGGATGTTAAGATTATTTGAAGTTTATTTATTATTGTAAAAATCTTCCATATTGTATTTAAGGTTTTTTGATATGTTTGACTATGTATGAGTTATTTTTATGCCATTAATGGTTTATGATTAATGTTTTGGCATTTCGTATACTAGTTTTAATATGAATGTTAATATTATATTTCATCCTCTTCTTAAGATGAATGTGTTGGACTAGTATGTTCCATCTTGCACACCGGTAAAAGTAAGCCTTCCAGGATGGGGTCTAGTTACAGCAGACCCTCGGGGTTGGGGTCCAGTTATTAGAGGCACTCTGGTTTGGAGTCCGGTTATAGAGTCTCTCCGGGATTGAGTCCGGTTACAGAGGGTCTCCGGGTTGGGTTCCAGATACAATTATCCCTTAGGTCTTGGCACGAGGCCTTGACACAGAAATTTATGTTTGGAATTATGATTTCTTTCATTTATAAAGTGGTTATTGATAGTTCATGTGATTATTCGACTAGTAGAATATCCATGTGAATAAATAAATTACATTATTTCATTTTATCTTTTCCATAGTATGCTGAAGTTCAAGTTTAAAAGGCCTTTGTTTTAGTTATACATTGCCGTAAATGTTTATTCTTATCTATGAAAGCTTCCTCTATATTTTTATCCTTACTGAGCATCTGAGATCACCCCTTTTAATGTTTTATTTTTCCCAAGATGTGAAGAAGTAATTTATGAATGACCTGCAGGGATAGTATGAGGGGATATGAAGACAAGATTTTGTTGTTGTTTTTTTTACATTACGATGAAATGTAATACTTATGAATGTATCTAGTGTTTCCAATACTTCTAAACTGATTGGTATTTTGAGACTTGATTCCTTGTAATCATGCCAATGTATTAAAATAATGCACCGACTCTAGGCTTCTGGGGTCAGGGCGTTACAGTTGGTATCATAGGAAGTTTAGTACAAACCTTGGAAGCTAGATTTAGATAAAATCTCATTAGAGCACATAGACCTAAGATGGACTTTAAGTATTAGTATATAAGAAATTCTTAGAATTTTGGTATTGTAGAGATTTTGGGAGTTTTCCAAGCAATACATCCTTGTCTGGATACGAGCAGGTAGAGGCGGCTCTGGAACAGATGTACCAAGGGGTAAAACCCAAAAACAACGCTTTGAGCTAGACTCGAACGAGAACTAGTGCACGACAATGGGTCTGCTGCACTCTTGGTTACGACACTCCCGGGGGATATGTTTAGTACAGTTATTATTTTATTTTCAAACCATTATGAAGGGTTTATGAGTATATATTTCCTCAATGAAAACATTTTTATGATTATGGATTTTATCCCTAAACAGTTCAATTTATGTTAAGTGTTTTACAAGTATGGAATTATGTATTTTGATTCATAAAATGATCTAGTTTATGCCACTATTTAGAAATGTCACCTAGTGGATGAAATGGAAACCGTATCAATGCACACACTCCATATAGGGATTTCCCGCCTGCTCAAGATAATTATAGTGGATCCAGTGATGCAACTGGTGCTGATCATCTTATCACTATACTAGGACAACTCACTCAGGTTATGATTAATAACCTTACTCGTATGGAGGACCCTGATCCACAGTGTAGAGGATCAATGTTAGATCGCTTAATGAGGCAAAAACAACCAACATTCAATGGGAGTACAAATCCATTGGTAGCTGAGAAATGGATAAGTTCCCTATAGAAAATATTTCAGTCTTTGGGGATTAGTGAAATGGAAAAGGTTATCATGGCAGTTTACCGCCTCACTAGAGATGCTGATCAATGGTGGTCATTGATTCAAAACATTAAGGAAGATGATGAAGTATCAAATATAGAATGGAGGGAGTTCAAAGATCTATTTTTAGAAAAATATTTCACTCATGACCATCGAGCAGATATGGAAAGGCAATTTCTTGAGTCTGAGACAAAAGGAGGATGAGAATGTCACAAAGTATGAGGCTAACATTACAAGGTTATCAAGGTATGTTGGTGATTATATACGTAACCCAGGAAGTAAGATTGATCATTTCTTTGATGGGTTAAAACCATTTCTTCATTGAGCATTAGTCTCACAATATTTCTCAACGTACGAAGATATAGTCTCATGTGCTATCAAGACAGAAAAGGAATTCTCTAAATATTATGACAATAAAGTAAAGTAAGAGAATAAGATAATGATGGATCAAGAGTCAGATAGAGGTAAAAAGTGAAAAAAGGATTTTCCATTATGTGAAAATTGTGGGAAGAAATGCCCCGGTACTTGCCTAAAAGGAATGGAAGTTTGTTACAAATGTGGAGAAAAAGGTCACTAGACTCATGATTGCAAGGGAATGAAGGAGGATGTCAATGTTTAATGCTACAATTTTAGAGAAATGGGGCATTATGATAATGAATTTCCTAAGCGTCAGGGAAACATACCTCAGAAAAGGCCAAGGGATCAAGGCCAAGCTTATATTGTTACTACAGTTGAAGAGGAATAATTAATGTATTTGTGTTTTTAGACTCGAGGATTATATTCTGGTTATGAGAATAACGTGATATACATATAAGAATTGTACTTCAGTAAGTTTTGTTTTCAATAAGGTTTTAATATGACTAAGGTAATCATATTTTTAGTATGTGATAATAAGAGAAACTTTACTCTGTTTGGAGAATCTGACGTTGCAATTGCTTTTGGAATTTAGATACATTTTACAGAGAGTCTGGATAGAGGTACTTTGGATAAATATATTCTTTTGGAATGGATTAAGAAGAACATTTGGTAGTATTATACAAGGATAAAACATTTCTTATGATTATTTATGGAATATTATGATACTATAGTTTTAGGAAAAGGACAACCTGTAGGTCGGGCGATAACCCATCGCGTCGGACAAAGCTGCAGGAATCGAACTGACAACCATAGTGCGACATGCCTTTATTACCTACCACTAGCCTACAGGAAGTCCCTGGTTATTACAAAATATTTTTTCATTATAATGGTATGTGTTAATGATTGGAACCTTATACTATTAGGATAAATATAATATTTTTGAGTTCTATTATCTTTTGGAGTGAAAGATGAGTTTGTGGTAGAAAATAGTTGAAGGATGAAAACTCTACATGTCAAGATGTATATATATATATTTATCTTATTATATGAAGAACTTACTTCTTGAACTTTAGTGAAGGGATATTAAGACCAAAAATGTTTTATCCTAATACCTTATGTTTTGTTGATCTGATGATATTTTAAATCATCATAGATTGATGGCTTTGAGGCCCTAAATTCTACACTTATTTGTGATTGATGACCTCAATTACTCCCTATAAATATTTACGTTTTTCCTATAATTACATTTCTCTAATTTCCACCAATGTTATCCTATTGAAAACCCTAATTTGGTGGTGACAATCTCATTTCCCTTTCCCTCTTATTAAAACTAAATTTTATAAACCCTATTTCCGATATGGGTTTTCTACAAAGGTATTCTCTATTTTTAACCTTTTATTTTCAAAAAACAATTTCCAATTGCGAGGACACAATTATTTGATGGAGGGGATAATATAACACCCCAAACATCCACGGTACGCTTCTCTTTGAATAATACAGTAGCGTGTGTTGTACGCAGCTTCAAGATTCTAAAACGCTGTGACCAATCAAAGTAGCTGTTATGAATAGTAATACCCACTTTTTCAAATTTTATACATTTTATCTTTCAAAATGGACTTCGTTTTTTGATTCGAAATATTGAAATTATCCTAGGATGCAATTTTGGTACTTTCTGGATAACTTTTATATTTTTATGGATAATGAAAATTACTAAATTTTTATTAAAACAACTTTTTTAATCAAAATAATTAATAGTGATAAATTATGAAATTGAGTGGTTTTAAAGTATATTTAGAATATATTTTTACCATTTAATACAATTTTTGTCATTGTAAATAATTTCACATTTAAACCGGACATAAACAAGTGTCAATCTTTTGATAGTTATTATCTCTTAAAAACACGTTTTTTGTTATGACAGCGGGAATTAAGTTTATATGAATTTCTGACACTTCTGTGTTTTGAATTTGAAAAAATGGACTCCATATTTCGAATCACTATGTCAAAATTTTTTAAAAAGGTAACTTTTATTTTTAGACATTTTGAATTATTACTTCGGTAAATATTTTATTTACCATGGTTAAAGGGTAAATCCGGTAAATAAGGGTAAAAAAATAAAATTATAATAATAATAAATTACACTAAAACGTGTCTTAACCCTATTGGTTGATACTTGTCCGACCATGTCCATCTTTGGGTCGATTTTGGGACCCAATGGATCCACTTGTAAGTGATAATGACACTTTATATTAATTAAGTTAAAGTAAGTACAAAAATGATATAAGCCTATATTTTTTAGAATTTTTTTTACATATGGTTATATATGTTATATTTTAAAATATAAATATTCAATAGAAAGATAAAAATATTTCCTACATAATGGTATTTTATTTATAATTTTTAGAAATTAAATAATTTAATTTATTGATGACACAATGATGATGCAGTAATTATCTTATTAGTGAAATATTAAAATAATTGATATTATAAATACCGAAATAAATATAAAGTGATACTTTTAATGAATTCCACGACTTTTATAGGTTAATATGACATGTGAGGATTAATTAAATTAACATTGTATTATGTAATCATGCTTTTATGATTTTCACAAAAATCAAATACCAAATAGTGTCAAAATTGACATAAAAGAGTTTTTAAAACAAATATTATATTATTAATTGATATTAAATTCCTAAAAATATAAGGTTTGGCAAAAGGACATGTATCATGATAGGTTTATCATTATTGGACCACTTGGAGGTCACTTGGAGATATATAGTACGTTTATTAACAATATAATAACAAATACAAAGGGACATGGTAAGTGTCAAACTAATTAACCAAGAGTTAAAACTAAAAGATAAGGTTAATATAATGACCCAAACCTGTTTAAAATATATTTTTTGAAAGTATTTCGACCCATCCTCACCTTAGGCTTTGAATAATCTACTTTGGATCAATTAGAAACCAAATATTAATTTATTATAAAATAATACTTTACGATTTTCCTAAAGAGCCCCTCCTCCCACTTATAAAAGGACACCACTTCTAACCAATTTTTCACACCTTCAAAACCATTTGGCTCAGCCAACTCCTGCCTGAATATTCTCTCAACTTTAATACCTTTAACGTCGAGGCCTTATTTTGTTCAGAAAGCCAACCTAAGGATCCCTTTTGATCAAATCAAAAAGAAGAACCCGAAGAAGAGGTAATATTTTCACCACCTTTTTTCAAGTTCCTTTCATCTTAAACTTCTTATTTCATTGTTTTTTCCTTTCTAAAATAATAAATCCAGTATCTTGTATATAATGTGATGTTATCATAAATATGGTACAATCATATTCAGTATTTTTTCCATCCTTTGAATGACATGCCACCATATGTGCGTACGTACGGCTTACCGTCTCCACGTCGTGGTGTAATTGTTATTCATAACATTATTATTTGGATGGGTATAATAATGATGTGTAATTCATGAAAATGATAAATATAACATGATAACGATTCTGTATTTATGATATAATTTCCAATTATATATTATTTTAATATCAAAAGAGTAATATTGTCGCTCGTGCGTACGTACGGACTACCGTCTCCACGAACGCGATGAGATTCATTCCCCATCGTATACATGCAATTATTATTCTAATTTGATGATTAAAAATAATGTTTAAGGACTTAATATAATTATTTATATGAATAAGATACATCCTATCCATAACAAACACGGCTTATGTAACAAAATATATAAAATAAAACGAATTCCTTAACACCTGAAACGATGATAATACTAAGATATTATTAAAACATCAATGATAAAAGATCATAAATGATATCATATTAATGTATATGATTCTCATGTAATTTAATAACAATTATTTCACCATTATACAGGAGGTTAACTTACCCTCAACCAAGGTCAAGTACAAGGTAAGGGGTTTTCATCTCACTCTTTATTCTCATGAGATTCATGCCATATTGCCACTATTACCTTTTGTGTGGTGTATGTACTGCCCATAATTGTATTCATTATGTAATACAATTTTATTTATGTGTATTTACATATTCATTTTATGATAAATATTTCATTTGGTGTATGTTTCGTAAGTTACCAAATTGGTAAGTGTTTATTTCACAATCTCTTCATTATCCGAGGTTGTTTATACATAATTATCTATTAGGACCTCTTTATCATCCACATTGATGTTTCTTAAAAATGTTTTTCACAACATTCTTACTATTTTATATAATATGGGTTAAAATCATTTATACCCTTGTTTGAATTTTTATAAGAAGTTTATAAAGGAATCTTTCCATCGTTTCCAAACAAGGTCCTTTTTAACGTTTTCGAAAACATTTAGGTAAGAATGAATTTTTTAACTTATACGGAGGGTGCAGCTATTTTCCACCGTTCTAAAATCTTCTAAGATTCCCTTGCAATATTATAAGGATATTTTCGATGTAAATGTTTTATTTTATAATTATGTGACTTTTAAATGATTTAAAAAAAAAGAGATATTTCTCTCAAATAGTTTTGATTTCATCTATGTCAACATCCTTTGCGGGATGTTAAGCTTATTTGAGGTTTATTTATTATGGTACAAATCTTCCATATTGTATTTAAGGTTTTGTGATATGTTTGACTATTGATGATTAATTATTATGCCCTTAATGGTTTATGATTAATGTCTTGGCTTTTCATATGCTAGTTTTAATACGAATGTTTATATTATATTTCATCCTCTTCTTAAGATGAATGTGTTGGACTAGTATGTTCTGGGTTGGTTACTGGTAAAAGTAAGCCCTCTGGGTTAGGGTCCAGTTACAGCAGACCCTTCGGGTTGGTGTCCGGTTATTAGAGGCACTCCGGGTTGGAGTCCGGTTATAGAGGCTCTCCGGGATGGAGTCCGGTTACAGAGGATCCCTGGGTTGGGTTCCGGTTACAGTTATCCCTCAGGTCTTGGCACGAGGCCTTGACACATAAATTAATGTTCGGCATTATGCATTCCTTCATTATGAAATTGGTTATTGATATTTCATGTTATTATTCGACTAGTAGAATATCCATGTAAATAAGTAAATGACATTATTTCATTTTATCTTTTCCATATTAAGCTGAAGTTCAAGTTTAAAAGGCTTTTTTTTAGTTATACATTTCCTTAAATGTTTTTTCTTATCTATGAATGCTTCCACTATATTGTTATCCTTACTGAGAATCTGAGCTCACCCCTTTCAATGTTTTATTTTTCCTAGGATGTGAAGAATTAATTTATGAATGATATGTCGGGATAGAATTAGGGGATATGAAGACAAGGTTTTGTTGTTGTTTTTTTACTTTACGATGAAATGTAAAACTTATGAATGTATCTAGTGTTTCCAAGACTGCTAAACCGATCATTCCTTCAGGACTTGATTCCTTGTAATCATGCCAATGTATTAAACTAATGCACCCACTCTGGGATTCAGTGGTCGGGGCATTACAAAAAACAAATTTACAAGGAATTTACTTGAAATTAAATTCTTCCCACATTATGTATTTACATCCTCAAAATTCAAAACAAAATCTAATCAAATAGTTGGGGGTACTGAGCACGAATTTGAGCCTCCCACTCCCATGTTCTATGTTAGAGATTTCCATAATTCCCCCAAACTCGCACTAGAGGAATCGACCACCCACATAGGACCCGATCCTTTCTATCCTCTATCCCCACATGGAACTCGAAAAATGTCAGCCCATCTTCAATGTCCATCACTCCCCAGTTGATGAAATGTGATGGATCATGAACGTATCTCCTTAGCTACGATACATAGAAAACATCATGCATTCGGTGCATCGGCGGGGGGGAGCTAAGAAGTATTCCACCTCACCATCTCTGCTCAGGATATGAAAAGGTTCGATGAACCTCAGAGATAGCTTACCTTCCTAGCCAAATCTCTGCAATCCTTTTTGGGGTGATACCCAAAGGAATACATGATCTCCCTCCTCAAACTCCAAGGGTCACTGTATCTTATCAGCATAAGACTTATTCTTACGCTGTGCAGTCCTCATCTACTCTTGGATGATCTAAAACTTCTCGATGGTAGCTCGTACCAAATCTAGGCCCATGAGTGTTTACTCCCCTTTGTTAGTACGACATAGGTTTAATCTGAAAGGCCGCTCATACAAGGCCTCAAGTGGTGCCATGAAAATGGTATAGTGATAGTATTTTTTTTTTGTAAACTCCACCAGTGGTAGGTGGTCCTCCCAACTACGAAGAAAATTTAGGATGTAAGAACGTTGCATGTCCTCCATGGTCTGTATAGTCTACTCCATCTAACCATCCATCTGAGAATGAAAAGTTGTGCTCATTGGTAGCTGTAACACAAATGTATCCTCCAATTCCCTCCATAGCATGGATGTAAAACGAGCGTCAATATCCAAGACAATTGTCGATGGTACCCCGTGAAGCCACACTATCATCTAGATGTAGAGGTGTCCCAACCCATCCACCAATCCCTACTTCTAAATGGGTAGGATGTTATCCAACTTGGTGATTTGGTCAACGATCACCCAAAATAGAGTTGTGTCCCCTAGATGTGCTATGTAACCCCGTCAAAATGTCCATCGAGAAATAGTCCCATTTCCTCTTCAGTACCTCGAGTGGCTGGGCCATGCCTATTGGAACCTGATGCGCAGCCTTCACATGCTGAGAAGTAAGGCATCATGAAACAATCTTGGCCACCACATTCTTTGTCCCTGGACACCATTGTTGTCCTCGGATGTGAAGGTACATCTTCTCCACTCTAGGATGTACCACCAAAGAGATGTATGTAACTCCCTCAACACCTCCTCCCACAACGTCACTAGAACTACCGTGCACATCTAATAAGCATGACATTCTCCCCACCTATAAGAAATCCCTTAAGAGACCGTCCTAAGGATAACTAAGCATGCTGGGCCTCACAGTAAACATCCACCATGAGTGATTCCCTGACTCGATGTAAGAGTGGGGGAGTAACCTTCATCGAATAAAGGTAAGCATCTTCACCATCATCCATGAAGGATATCTACATCACGGCTAATTGCTTCATCTCATCACTTAGCAACTGCAAACTGGTCCTCCTATTGAGCACATATTCTACCGCGTTCCCTTTTCCAGGAGTATAGACTATATAAAAGTCATATTACTGGAGAACTCTATCCATCGCTTCTATCTTAGGTTCAGGTCCATCTAGGTGAAGATATACCTATGACTCTTGTGGTCAAAGGAAACTGTAAACTGTTTACCCAAAAAGTAGTGCCACCACATCTTCAAAGAAAATACCACAGCTGCTAACTCCAGGTCATGGATCACATTGTTCTTCTCATGCTACCTCAACTAGCGTGACCCATAGGCAATCACTACTCGATCCTGCATTAGGACCCAACCTAATCCATCGCCTGATGCATCATAGTAAACTACATAACCAACACCCTCCTCTAGTAGTCTCCAGATGAGGAAACTTGTCATTTTCTGCCTCATCTCCTGGAAACTCTTTTGACATTTCTACATTCAATGAAGGGCTTTCCATTATATGTCAAATTCAATAAGGTTGTTGTTACTTTGAAAAAGTTGAACATGAACCTTCAGTAGTAACCAGAAAACACCAATAAACTCTACACCTCAATCATGCTTCTAGGTGGCTCCCAAGAAATCACTACCTCTATCTTCGCCAAATCCACATCAACTCCATCCTTTGAGATGACATGTCCTAGAAATTGGACCTCCCGTTTCCAAAACTGAGACATTGAGAGCTTTCCATAAAGCTGGTTCTCTCAGAGTGTATCGAGGACCATCCACAGGTGTGTAGCACGATCTTTCTTAAAATATGAGTATACCAAGATGTCATAAATGAAGACCACAAAAATTTGGTCCCAGTAAGGATGGAATATCTTGTTCATGTGTCCCATGAAAACTAATGGGGCGTTGGTGATGCCGAAATTCATCACTAGGAACTCATAGTGGCCGTATCGACACCTGAATTTTGTATTCAGTATATCCTCATCTTGTACCCGAATCTAGGGATAGACTAATCTAGTTCCATCTTTGAGAACAACTTTTACCCCTTCAGCTAGTCGAATAGATCATCAATTCTACGTAGTGGATACTTGTTCTTCACGGTCACCTAGTTTAGGCACCGGATGTCCATGCACAATCTCAAACTCCTATCTTGATTTTTGGAATAATGCATCAGGACTACCAATGGTAAAATTATGGGCCATATGAACCCCTTCTCAGGATCTTCCTCTAGTAGTACCCTCAGCTCGTGAAGCTCCGAAGGATCCATATGATATGTCAGTATGGATATTGGTGTCGTATCAGGGTATAGGTTGATAAAGAAGTATACCTCTATATGGGGAAGTAGTCCTAGAACATCCTCAAGAAAACCATCTTCATACTCACCCACCACTACAGGAAAACGTGGACTCCTATCATTTAGTAAACAGAGTGTAAGGCTGGCCAATAGGTGAGTGATCTGCTGAAAACTCCTCTGAGAAAGTTCTTCCTGTACTGCAAGGGTTTCTTTCTCGCTAGTGGAGGAAAATCTGGTCCCATAAATGCGGACACACCGCATTGTATGCCTAAAAAAGTCGATCTAAGCATGGAATAGGGAAAACCATTCCATACCCAAGATTAAATTGTATGGACTCAACGCTGCTACTAGGAGATCCTAGCTAAAGATCTCATATCCTAGTGTAATCTCACACTAGTAGAACCAATGTGTAATCATCAAATCCCCTACTGTAAAAGTCTCCAGCCGTAAGGATCGAGCCAATGGCTCCAATAGAATCACTAAAATCTGAACAAGATCCATGGAAAGGATGGACCGACTACCACTCGTGTCTATAAGAACTTCATATAGGTTGGATAAAACATAGATTGTAACTCAGATCATCTCTAGAGTGCCATGGCCATAAGCCTGTGCTGGCTGAATCTGTGCTTACCCATGTCCTCCTTCTCCCTGAGTTCGGGGTGGACCATTTGGGGGTGGTGAAATTAACACCCCTAATTTCCACCCACCACCAGATGATCGGCCTTATACCCTTCCACTTCTTCCACCCTGCGGACCTCCTCGCTCGAACCATTGCTGCCGTCTCAACGCCCCCTAGACCGTCTGTTGGTCATCTTTACAGTGAGTTGGGCAGTCACGAGCCATGTTTCCCTACCCACCATATGCGAAGCATTTCTTGGATCCCATATGAATCACTCTTAACTGGGAGCTTCATACTACTGACCCTGAGTCACGGGGTCATCATCTGAATGGCATGGTCCACTTGGTCCCTCGCATCTTCTATCAACTGCCTGCCAAAGACACTACTGCCTGGGGTCTACTGCTAGCTCTAGTTGTGGGCTCCTGCTCTTCCAAGAATCTCTATACCATAAGGGAACTCTCTAAAACCCTAGCCTGGGCAGGGATGCTAAGAGACCACACTAATGTCCTGATCTCACACCAAAGTCCATGCTCAATGGCTCAAACCATGAAGAAAGAGTTTTTAACCATGTCTTTGGAGTAACAAAAAATCTCCATAAGCCTCGCGAAGTAATCAACAACTTTCTTGCTACCTAACTGTTGGCGAAGCATCTCTTGAATGAATACATAATGTTAGTTCGTAGGGAAAGCTCCTCTCAAAAAAGCCGCTCGAAGTCTTCCCAAGTAAGCATTGTCTCATCATGTGTCCAGGTGGTCAAGCGCCACCATCTAACTACCGAGCATTGTAGAAGGCTCACTGCTAATAATTCAATCTGGTTAGGTGTTATCCTCACTAAGTGGATGAACCACATCATTTCCTCCAGCCAGCCCTTAGTGACTTGAGGATGTGTCTCTCCACTGAACCAGGGTGGTCTCTATCTTTGAAAATCGTGCAGGGAACTGATTCTGGGCATGTAAATTGTCAGAATCACGGATAGTAGATGCTAACCATTAGGTGGTGGTAGAACTAGTGAACCAAATGGTGGGGGAATTTCTAAAACTGGTCCTGGAATAGATGCATCGTCACTAGGAATGTTGTCCTCACGGCCTTGTATAGGGTTCCTGACTGTTTGTCCACATAGAGGCATCCTGAGATAGATGAAGATGTACCACAGTCAGAAGGTTATACCTACTGAGCTGAATTTTATTCAAAAGAACATAAGAAGAAACACATGAAACTAGTTTTTTCATGTATAGATCTGAAAAGAATAAATCAAGGTCCTAGTGTTTGGATACATCGGCTGTCGCACCAACATAAGACTCCCCAAATCTGAAAGTCAAACTCACAACACTAAACACTATTTGCCCAAAACAAAACATAGACTCCTAGTGTTTGTGGTTGGATTGACCTCCCTCTAATAACATTATATCATGACCCATCCCCTATGGCACGTGTCATGACTACCCCAATCCTACCTCACGATGTCTTGGGGTAAGGGACTAGCGCCGATGGAAACAACCTGTGAGTGGGAGGTATTTTCCTAAGTACCTGTATGCACACACACGCGCCCAACCGAATCCCACAAACTGAACAAGGAACATTTATCACTACAAAAAATTAGATTATATGTATAACTGATATAAGTTGTCTAGAATAAAAACCCAACAAAAGAACTAAAAATAGGAAATTACAAAAAGGAATCTCTGATGTCCATCGACGGAAACCACTACTAGATCATGAGAGTACTGTAGGTAATGGATTTTGAAGTAGAATGTCTTGTCAACCCAATCCTAATAGGACATTCGTAGTCCTTATCCACCATTTATAGCATCATAGTGTCCATTAGTCCCATCTCCCTGAGAACCTCTGGGACCCGGTCCACCAACGTCTCTGTCAAAACATCGATCGTCTGCATCTGACACAACACGTGCACACAAAGCCAGTATGGGGGTGTGTAAAAAAGCACTCAGTATGGACCCCACCAAAAAAAATGAAATACCACACATATATTTTGAATATAAATAACAACACAAAAGACAACTCACACAAGGTATACGTTTAGAGTAGTGATAGAAGAATCATCAGTCACTTCATCGAACACCTCGACTGCTAGATAAATCCACCTCTATCAAGTACAGTGGCCCTTCTAAGTCACACAGAAGTGTTTCCCACTAACCTCGGACTCCTTAGGTACACATCCCCACAATGTATCATTATCCTGCAAAATCACACATAAGTGATTCCCACTAATCATGGTAAACTAAGGTACTCCTTCTCATCACGTACCATGGTCCTCCAAAGTCACACATAAGTGATTTCCACAATGGGCCTACAAAGGCACACCGAAGTGCTTCTTTCTGGCCTACATTTGAGTCTCATAAAGTTGAAAGTCTGTAGTCCTTAGGTCTCAGCCAACTGTAGGGTTTTGTATGTAGCATGGCTTGAAGAACCAATCCTCAATCCATTTTTTACATCTCAACATCCATGAATGACTCCTCTGGTCATTCCAAAAGTCCACCTTGTCGAGAGGGTCCCAATGCCGCAAATGTCTCATCAATCAGAGGTGTGTTTTTCACGATATGGGGGTTTGGTCCCAGTCTGACCCGGTTGGACATAGAAAAACATACTAGCATGGGGGTCCCATGTACCCTATTTTAAAATTCGACTGACTTGACCTGACCCAAATCGGGTCTGGTTCGGTTCAGTTTGGTCTGGCCAGTGGGCCAGACCCAATGGGCCTCACTGGACCCGACCCGGTTTGGCCGAGGGTCCAGCCTGTGGGGTCACCCAACGACACGGTTTAGTATGCTATGTCCCGAATGGCATGAGTCTTGCCTATAGGTGCAGGTCTGGCTTGCCGGTGCAGATTCGGTGGAATGGTCCATGGGACTGGTCCGTTAGGCCACTAGTTTGGCCCAGTGGTACGGGTCCGACCCACTAGGCGATGGACCGACCTGTTGAGCCGCAGGACCTGCGCACCCCGCTAGCCTGAAGCCATATCTACCAGAGGGAGGACTGGAAGAATGCCTTCCAGCCAAGACATGGAAGTCATGCTATATTCGGCTTCCGTTGGACCCACATATATGGGGCCTCCGACCGCCTTGGTCGGGCGACCACGACTCGTCACTACCCCAAGTGGACTGGACACAAGCCACCCCTTCCACGTGGTGCCATCCTAGTTCCACATCACCCCACGTCTACCGCGTCAATCTAGTCATGGTCTCCTATCACCATAAAGCACGTACTAGCACATCTTCGTCCTCTAGCACATCCAGCGAGGGATGGCTGCCTCACCTGCCATGGCGCTGCCCCTTACACCCGGTTAGTGTGGCCCCGAAGCTGCCACCGGCCACCGATACTGCTGCACTAGAGGTGCCTCATTGAAAACACCTTTAAAAGGCCACCGAAGATACTCTAGTGGTCCGTTTTCTGATCCTCCAGCACTTACAGACCCCTCAGGTCACCTCCAAAACTGCCTTGGCCCTAGATCCAAATTACTGCCATTTTGAGGGTACATTCACAATGAACACACAATGTGGAGGTCCTCGGGCCTTTTTCATGTCACCCTGCACCCTCTGTATTAGAGGTTTAAAATAAAGTGAGGTCTATGGAGTTTTGTTTCAGTCAAGACATGTGTAGTTTGAATCTTGGATAGAGAATCCCCAAAATAAAAGACACCCTCTAACACAAATTCACGAATCGCGTATCAACTAGTTCGTGGTTTGATATGCTTTCATTGTTTCTAGAAAAATAACATGGAAGAACATCAAAATCAAATAAATACTACCTCTTTGACGTTCGATGTTGTAGCACTCATCCTTGAGGGTTCAAGACATCGAGGTCGCTCATCAGTTTCAGATCCGTTCTTTGAGGTGTGTCTAAGTCAGTAATGATCAGCCAGTGCGTTTTCCTTCATTGAAGAGGAGGACCATTTTAGGTTCATCAGAG
The DNA here is from genome assembly GCA_963277665.1 of Viscum album. Lineage (NCBI taxonomy): Eukaryota > Viridiplantae > Streptophyta > Magnoliopsida > Santalales > Viscaceae > Viscum > Viscum album. Next base: position 297,585,332 of record OY728139.1, read on the forward strand.
AATCACCAATGCTTAATCCTTGTTCCACTAACACATAAAACAATTAAAAAGAAAACACATCGCAATTTTTTGTTTTGATGCGACGTCGCATTGTTACACTTTTTCATTTATGAAACAATGTCACTATTACACATCCTTAATTTAATTATTCTGCTGCATGATACGGGCCATTAAGGAGATACATTAAGGCACCATATCACCGCCTCATCACTGCACCGCAGCATCTCCGTCCTCCACTCAAAGGTGAGAAAATAAATAAAATAATTATTTTAAATTATTTTATTATTATTTATTGAAAAGTATGAAGAATAAATTTTCCATTCGGCCCTTTCTGGCTGAAGTTATGTAATTTCTAGGCAAATCTTGGTGTTCTGAGTTCAACAGTGACCTCATATTTTTGATCAGATCACCAGTTCAATACTTAGAAAAACCCACACATACATTTACTGAACATAACTCAAAAAAGTTTAAAATTCCGTTCGGGGCTCTCCGGGGCTTAGAATCACATGTCGTCAGAGCATGTGGTCTCAGAATAATTCAATATAATTTTTGAAAAATTACATAGAATTTTTGAGACATTAAATGAATTAGTATTTAAGTCGATAATAACGATCACTTTAATCTGTCGTAAGAAAGCTTTAAATACCTTCAAGACCATTGAATAAACCATTGACAATATCCTGGATTTAAATTCTCTATATTTGAATAGTAAAATATAGGTTTCCTTCAATTAATGAAAGAACCATCAAATGTAGGGTTTGACAATGTAGGGTTGTTCACAAAAGTAGGGTTAATATACCATATGATTCTTTCCTCAATCTTAGGGTTCCTTACTTATGTATGGTTCTTTAATTATAATTTCCCTTTTTAAAAACATATGGTTCCTTTCAAATGCATGGTTATTTAACTATACGTTCCTACAAGCACAGTGTTTATGATCCATGTGCCTTGTTCAGAATATTGGTCTTTTTTCTATACACAATGCTTACCGAAATATGTTATGAATTGTGTTTCTAGAATATATTAAAACACGTTCAGAATACTTCAACAAATATTCCCCATCGATCAATGTCTTTATTATAATTCCAAAAAAATATTACCATGAATAATAAATTCATGAAATTAATATAAAAATATAATTATTACAATGAAAAATTTCATCATTAGTGGGCACCAAACGAAAAATAACTTTTTGAAATTTTCGATTAAAAAAATATCAAGAATCTCCAAATTTTTTATCTTTACAAAACCCATGTCAAAAATTGCATTAAAATAATAAAATTTATTAAGAATTTTTTCTTACAATCTCCCCCAGTCATTTTTTTATTTAGATAAAAAATGGTTTCTATAATACATTATTAAGAACATTATTTACGTAAGAAAATATTTCGTTTATAAAACTAAAAAATAAAAAACTTCCCCACTTTCAAATTCGTATAAAATCACTATTTAAAAACTCACCAACTTTTGTGACAATAAAAAGAAAATACTCTTTTAAAAGAAACTCACCATAAAAATTTTTATAGTTAACAAATAAAGGAGAATAATAAATTGTTTATTTTCAAGACATTCCCCATGAATCTTGATATTAAGGATATTCAAAAATTTAACTAATTATTACATAAGATAAAATAATTAGTTTTTATGGGAAGAACTAAATATTTAAATAAATGTAAGATCATTAACAAAAATAAATTACAAAATAACTGTTAGCATATAGTTTTGGGATACAATATATATTTACAAATAGTACAACAATTATAAATAAAAAAAATAAGAAGAGTTAGAGATAATTGGTTGGTTCATTTGATCTTTTGAAACACTGAAACTTATAACATATAGAATCTAACACTCTTGATAGTCCTTCAATTATTTTTTGAATACATATTATTCTTTGATATGAAGAATACATACAATTTTTAACCAAAAATAGTTTCAAATTATCAAGATCTATCATTTTAACAACTTCTTTTCTAAACAATTCCATTTGGTTTATAATTTTTTCATTGAATGATTCAAAACCCAATTTCAAGGTTGAACTATTTCTAATATTATGATACTCCTTTTATAACAAATAACAAAACACTTTTGATATAGAATATTTCTACATGTCATTATATGACCTTTTAAACAACTCCATATCATCTCATAGCTTTTCTTTTTCTTCATTCAGAGTGCCTAATTTGATTAGATGATTTTTCAGAAGATAATTCAGAAGATGATATTTACTAATCTTTATGAAATTTAACCTCCTTATTTATTTCTGAATACATTTCATCTGAATATTCAATAAATAAGTCTAATAAACTAGAAGGATTACCTTTTATCCTTTAGTAAGAACAATTTTCTTCTAAACATGAAGAGTTTAAATGCTTCATCTTGTTTTTTATTATTTTTCTGAAACTTTTGAACAAGATATTTGATGAATATGATGTCATTATTTAAAATATTTTTAAGAAGATGATGAAGGGTTAGGATATGATATTTTAGATAAGGCTTCATTTTCTTCACCAATAAATAATGAATAATAATTACATATTACGTATGCAGAATATTCTAGTTTTTATATATAATTTTAAGAATGAGAAATATAATGATTTATAAAATGAGAAATATTATATTTTAAAATAAGTATAAAAAAATTTAGATAGAAGTATATATGAAAAGATATTTTTATAAAACTATTAAAGTAACTGAGGTATATGAATATTTAAAAACAAAAACATAATGATTGGGTCACTTTAGTATTGAGGATTGATAGATAACAAACTACTTCATAGTTGTTGATTCGTTCTATAGATACAATAACATATATACATCAATCTACCCCATAGTGATTTAACAATGTAGCTGTTTGGTGAAATCCTGCATAACATCAAATACAAATGCTTTTTGGAACCCATATACTTTTGGGTCTATGAGTGTTAGCAATTAAAAATCTATATAATAAAACTTTTTAATTTTTAGTAGTAATTTTATTATTTAAATATAACAGTTCTTGTAGTGAATATACTTTTTTAATACTAGAAATTTTATTTTTTCTAAAAAAACTAATATTTTCATAATGAACATTAATACAATAATAAAAACATTTAACATTACACATGTCTTTCCATTTAAACCAGAAATAAAGTAATTTTTATAATTTATTTGTCTTTCAAAATTACTTCATATTCCAAATTTTTCTTTTGGTATTTTATTTTTATCAAGGATTTGATTTAATTATTTTTCTACTTTTATTATAATACTAGAGGCTTATTTTGAAAAATCAATCTCATCCAATAATTTATTATTTTTAAAATTATGTAGATCACTTAATTTAAACGAATTAGACATTAAATCAAAAATGTTTTGGTAAATATTCATTATATAAAAGAATAAAATGAAATATTTTTTAATTTATTTATGTTATTCATTTAACTATTCGTATTTTCTAGTAACATAAATCAATATTTTTTCAATTCATCATAAGTTAATTTTTCACAACTAGAGTTTTGATAGTAAGAATATTGTACCTCATGATCTGTTTGTACCATTAGACAAACCATTTTTTAAGGCTTAGAATAAGAATCTATAGAATAGTCATTATGTGATCTCGAAGAATTAATCTAGGTATCCTTAATATTTCACATATATTATATTCTGTAGCCAGTTTTCCTTTGCACTTTTAGTGAATCACAATGATCATTTGTGTAACACCCCGAGATTTTATGAAAAATATTCTTTTTAATTTCATTAATGTCTTGTGTTGTACGCTGCACAACACGCATCCCTGACTTGTCTTTCACTACACGCATTCGCGACCTTCCATGATAGCATGTGTTATACACAATACCAAGTTTTTCTAAACAATGATATGCTATTAAAATATTATTAAAACTAGCCGTTATGAATAGTAATACCCAATTTTTGAAATTTTATAAATTTTATCCTTTAAAATGGACTTCATTTTTGGATTTGGAATATCTAAATTAGCTTAGGGTGAAATTTTGGTACTTTTTGGATAACTTTCATTTTCTGATGAATAGTTAAAATTACTAAATTTTAATTAAAAACAACCTTTTTAATCGAAATAATTAATAGTGATAAATTATTAATTTGAGTGGTTTTAAAGTATATTTAGAATATATTTTTACAATTTAATACAATGCTTGTCATTGGATGTAATTTCACATTTAAACCAGACATAAACAAGTGTCAATCTTTTGATAGTTATTATCTCTTAAGAACACGCTATTTGTTTTGAAGACGGGAATTAATTTTTAAATTAATTAATGAAACTGATATGTTTTGAATTTGGTAAAATAGACATCATTTTTGAATTCATAATATGAAATATAGCTTAGGCCTAATTTTTAGTATTTTTCTGGAAACTTTCTTTTTTTGATGAATAGTGAAACCACTAAGTGGTAGTTAAAAAAATGAATTTTACAGAAAACTTAATTTTACTGCTTCTGTGAATGGAATTTCAAAAATCCGAGAGACACGGTTGATGTCAGTAAGTAAAATGTGATTCAATGAGATGAAAATAATTTTTGGTGAATAGTAACTTTTTACTTTTTTTTACCACGGTTAAAAGTAAATAGGGTAATTAAGGGTAAAAATGATATTATTATTACCCTAACACATGTCCTAATTCTATTGGATAAGTTTAAATCGACCAAAAACAACATTAGGAATAAACTATTACCATTTAGGCCCACTTGGATTAGATTAGGACATTTATTATTATTTAATTCAAAGAAGAGTTAAAAGAGTTAAAATCAAAGTTTATTTAATAAATTTTTTTTAATATAGGGTTATACATAAGATAAATTCAATTGGAAATATTAATTAGAAAGATAATAACATTTCCTACATAATGAAATTTTATTTATAATTTTTAGACATTAAATAATTTAATTTATTAATGACACAATGATGATGCAGTAATTACCATAATAGTAAAACTTTAAAATAATTGATATTATAAATACCCAAATAAATATAATTTGAGACTTTTTATGAATTAAACTAATTTTCTAGGTTAATATGACATGTTAGGATTGATTTAATTAACTTTGGTTGAAGTAATCATTCTTTTATGAGTTTCAAAAAAATCAACTATTGAATAGTGTCAAAATTGACATAAAATAGTTTTTAAACAAATATTATATTATTGATTGTTATTTTATTCCTAAAAATCTAAGGTTCGGCCATGATTCTTATATCAAGATAGATGTATCATTAATGGACCACTTGGGGTTCGCTTAGATGTATATGGTATGTTTATTAACTATATAATATAAAAATACAAAGTGACACGGTAAATGCCAATCTAATTAACTAAGAGTTAAAACTAAAAGATAAGGTTAATATAATGACCTAAACTTGTCTAAATTATATTGGATGGGAGGATTTCGACCCATCCCCACCTTAGCTTCGAAATAACTCAATTTGGAGCTATTAAAAACCGAATATGACTTTATAATAAAATAATATTTTTAGTTATTCCAAAGGTTCCCCTCTCCTCCCTTATAAAAGGGAACCTCCTCCCTCTCTTCATCACACCACTTTAATCCTTAAAGCTAGGACAAACCCCGAACAATTATCATCTCCACTTCCCTAGAAACATCCTAGAGGTCATGGTCTTCTTCAAAGACCAATTTTAGTGCCCTAAGAGGAGGACTCAAAGAGGCGCTTCAAAGAAGAGGTAATGTCTGTTACCGATTCTTTCATCTTTATTTCTTCTTCCACTTCTTCTTCTTAGGTTGTTTCATTATGAAGTAATAGAATTAGTATCACTAATATACTGATATGTTATTATAATTATGAAACAACATTATTTCACCATCTATCCATCCTACGGAAAATGAAATCACCGCGCGTGCGTACGTACGGAATACCGTCTCCACGCCGTGGTGTAATCTATTTTCCACCACCACCTTACTTGGATGGGTATAATGGTGTACATAATAACTATCCATGATTATTGTAAAGTGATATTGATTCTGAAATAGTATACATACACTCCAATAAAATTCCACGATCATGAGAATGATATCATCGCTCGTGCGTACGTACGGACTACCGTCTCCACGACGCGATGATATTCATTCTCCACGTTAACCATTCATTAATGATTATAAAGTATATATAATATGTAATCATGAAATATATTACATAATAATGATTCTTGATTTATGTTTATATATATGTATGTCATCTACTTAATCCCATTCAACTCAATAAGGAAACAAAAACAGCATTCATGCGTACGTACGGCCTACCGTCTCCATGAACGGTGTATTTCTCTCCATTTACTGATCTATTATATATATGTATACTCTGATTATATATTATATATAAATCATGTTTTATATTCTTGAATTAAGTAATCATGATCTAAGTAATCATATGAATAATTACAAGTCAAAACACGGACGACAAATGAAACAATTTTACCCAAAATGCTCTTTAACATGGAATTTACAAAAGAACGGGTAATATAAAGCCATAAGTGAACCATATATGATATCATAATAATTAGTATGATTCTGGAATAAGTCAATGACATTATTTATATCATTATACAGGAGGTTCGGACACTTACGAAGCAAATCAGACCTAAGGTAAGGGAAATATCACAATCTCATTTTTATCCGAGATTGTTTATACATTGAAATTTACTGGGGTGTATTTTATCATCCACATACATGTTTACTCAATATTTAATATTATTTACATCCACCTAAAATTGTTTAAATCCAATTTTACCCTTCGATGAGTTTTTAGTAAAAGATATGAAAGGAATCTTTTTTATTTTTTTGTACGAGGTACTTTTTGACATTTCCGACAAAAGTACGAGAAGAATGTCTTTTTAACTTATACAGAATGAATGTATTTTTAAAACATTATTTACAAGAATATTCCTTTAAAAGTTTTCAAGTTTACTTTTAATCAACTTTGTTTAGTTTAGAAATGTATGACATGTTAAGAAAGGAAAATTGTTTTTGAAGTAGAAAGGATATTTTCCTCAAGAATGGAGTTCAAGTGTTTTATCAAAATTATTTTCCATCTAAGATAATAAAGGGTACTATTTTTATCCTTATTATTACATTGATTTGATTATGTTTTGATGGAACTATTTATATTAATTCTTTTATCTTATATTAATTGTTTTATGATGTCACGATGTTTAAGAATCCCATTTTTATTACATGGGTTATGCTATGATGTATGGTTTATGATTTTGTGGCACACATAAGAATGGTATCATTATGTGATGGGTGGGACCTATATATCCCTCCAATGAATTAGGTAAAGATTTTATATCTAATGAGATAGACATGGATGGAACGACAGTTTAAACCGGTTCAGAAAAACAGGACTGAAACGAGGAGTGAACTCGGTTCAGAAATGGACTTTTTCCACTAAGATAGTCTTGGAAATGAGTCTTGACTAATAAGAAATGATTCTCTATGATTATGTGTGTATGAAACAAAGCTTCATGTTTTAAGTTATGATTATTGTGATTACATTTCACTACTATGATTTATCACATGTTATGATATTTGGATCTCTTTTTCAGGTTAAGATTTCCAAAATGTTATGTTCTTATGAATATGATGTGACTGATATTTCTTTTGATTACCCTTAATGAGCATTTGAGCTCGCCATTTTACGTTTTCTTTTCCCCAGGATATAAAGAAAGGTTTTAGGTAAAAAAAGGGAGATCTTTATGGGAGATGTTGAAGATCTTTCACCACGATTAGAGGATTATATTCCGAGTTTCCAAAGACACTAAACTATTACGGTCCTTGTGTGTGTTTTTGTTATGTACTAAGTATTCTGAAAAAGTAATGTAATGTCCATGTACATTAAGCTTCGGGTCTCTACAGTTTGTATCAGAGGAAAGGTTTGGTCAACCCTTGGAAACTAGGATGCAAAAACATTAGTGAGATCCCTAGAGATATTTCTAAGGTATGTTTAGGGATGTCCCTAAGGATAAGTATACGTATAGGATATGGTACTAGAACTACGGTAACGATCTTAGAATTTAACCTAAGATGTTAGATATTGAGGGTACTCCCCCTTTACTATGTTTCTTTCCCTAGCATGATTTTTTCCTCTCATACTATTCTTTTTATGTTTTAGAAAATGGCTGGAAATAGGAAGATTCATGAAAATGGAGGATATGACGGACAATGGAATGATATTATTCATGAGAAACCAAATGAAACGGGATTTGGAAGTCCAAACATAATTATTATGCCTAATCAGCAATCTCATAATATGATCAATAATCTCAACTTTGGTAAGTTTCCCGACTCAGATAACAAGAGAAAGATGGAGTTTCATGATGATCATAGAGGAAAGAAAGTTCAATTTCCCTCATGTAAATCATGTGGGAAGAAGAATTGAGGAGATTGTTTCAAGGGAACTAGAAGATGCTTTGGGTGTGGAAAAGAAGGACACAAAGCCAGTAAGTGCAAAGTAAAAGGTTCAGTTAACACCATGGACGAGGATAATGGTATTGCTACGACATCAACAATGGATAATTGTTTTAAATGTGGAATGTACGGGCATTATGCAAACCAATGCCCTAAGGGAATGTCTCATGAAGAGAATCAGAATTGTCGTATGGGTAGTATTTATGTTGATGATAATGAAGAGACTACAAATGATATGTGAGATGAAATAATTGTTGAAGCTCAGTCAATGGTTTAAGAAGGTAGTAGAATGATTACATGTTTATCAAGTATAATGTTGTATAAGTAATATTATGGTACTATGGAATAAAGAGACATCTAAGGATTGTTACACTGTTGTTTTGAAAGTGTATGATTAATGGTACCATTAACCATGAAAGGTTATTCAGATATTTTTGGAAAGTAGAGGATATGTGCATAATAAAGGGATGAGGAGAAAATTAAATGTTTGATAGTATTCATGAGATCATGACTGATATAAGGAGAAGGTTATATCATGGTTTGAGTATATAGAATTTTTGGATTTTGGTATGTGGAAAGAGTTAACTTCTGACAGCATTCATGTTTTCACTAAGATTTAATGGGTATTCATTTTTCAAGATAATACATGATTAAGGCCTTCGAATGTTTGGAATGTGACCAACAAGACATATCTTATGATATATGGGGATCAACGATGGTATTAAATCTCTGGAAATCGTTTTCACTATATTATGAGAGTGGACTGCAGTATTATGGATAAGCCTAAATATTAGAATGGATTATGTTGGACATAAGTTAGTATTGTTTAAGGATAAAAGTTTTTTCGATATTATTGATGGGATGTTGTATTAATGTAGTTTTAGAAAAAGGAAAACCTATAGGATGGGTGACAACCCATCGCGTCGGACAAGGCTGTGGGAATCGAACCCACAACCGAAGTGCGACTGGCCTTTATCGCATACCACTGACCTACAGGAAGTCCCTGGTTAGTAGAAACTAGTTTTATTTTATTATGCAGTAAGATATATGAAGTATAAATTCAATTTTGGAATCATATACGATTAACCTCACCATAGATGGACTTATGTATATTTGATAACTTTTGCTAACCTATTGTTTGAAACAGATGGAATGACCAATCATTCTATCACATGATCTGTTAACACTTCACGAATAACAAATTCAACTTCATTTCTTTAAGAGATGAAGTGGAAATTGTTCAATGCACGAACAATAGTGAGATTGTACCAAAATAAAGTAAGTATTTATTCTAATTCAAATTCTTCAACTTTAGGGAAATGATCTTGAAAACAAAAAATGTTGTCCTAGTGCCCTTATATCTGATGAATCAGATGGTACCTTAGATCATCACAAATCTATGGATTTGTGATTGCTGGATTTTCTATAGCCATGTTCTCTACCACTCTCCATCAGAACATGATGGTTAGATTTCTCTTTCATATCCATATTTTCACCTATGTGGAAACCCACTGATCAGTTTATTTGGGTAACCATTACGTTTCATACTTTTGTTTTTAAAGATTGGTTTTGGTATTCCTTTTTATGATGTGAGTTTCTATTAAAGAAACTTTCGATTAGTAAACCATTTATAACCCCGATGAATTTCGAGGGCGAAATTCATTTTAAGGGGGTAGAATGTAACACCAAGAGATTTTATGAAAAATATTCTTTTTAATTTCATTAATGTCTTGTGTTGTATGCTGAACAACACGCATCCTTGACTTGGCTTGCACTACACGCAATCATGACCTTCCACGATAGTGTGTGTTGTACGTAATACCGAGTTTCGCTAAACAACGATATGCTATTAAAATATTATTAAAACTAGCCGTTATGAATAGTAATAACCACTTTTTGAAATTTTATAAATTTTATCCATTAAAAATGGACTTCATTTTTGGATTTGGAATATCGAAATTAGCTTAGGGTGAAATTTTGGTACTTTTTGGATAACTTTCATTTTCTGATAAATAGTGAAAATTACTAAATTTTAATTAAAAACAACCTTTTTAATAAAAATAACTAATAGTGATAAATTATTAATTTGAGTGGTTTTAAATTATATTTATAATATATTTTTACAATTTAATACAATTTTGGTCATTGGATGTAATTTCACATTTAAACCAGACATAAACAAGTGTCACTCTTTTGATAGTTATTATCTTTTAAGAACACGTTATTTGTTTTGACGATGGGAATTAATTTTTAAATTAATTAATGAAACTGATATGTTTATAATTAGGTAAAATAGACATCATTTTTGAATTCATAATATCAAATATAGCTTAGGCCTAATTTTTGGTATTTTTCTAGAAACTTTCATTTTTTGATGAATAGTGAAACCACTAAGTTGTAGTTAAAAAAATGAATTTTTCATAAAACTTAATTTTACTGCTTCTGTGAATGGAATTTCAAAAATCCGAGAGACACGGTTGATGTCAGTAAGTAAAATTTGGTTCAATGAGATGAAAATAATTTTTGGTGAATAGTAACTTTTTACTTTTTTTACTACGGTTAAAAGTAAATAGGGTATTTAAGGGTAAATATGATATTATTATTACCCTAAAACATGTCCTAATTCTATTGGATAAGTGTAATTCGACCAAAAACAACCTTAAGAATAAAATATGACCATTTAGGCCCACTTGTATTAGATTAAGACATTTATTATTAATTAATTCAATGAAGAGTTAAAAGAGTTAAAATCAAAGTTTATTTACTAAAACAATTTTAATATAGGGTTATACATAAGATAAATTCGATTGTAAAAATTCATTAGAAATCTACTGAAATTTCCTACACAATGAGATTTTATTTATATTTTTTAGACATTAAATAATATAATTTATTTATGACACAATGATGATGCAGTAATTACCATAATAGTGAAAAATTTGAATAATTGATATTATAAATACCCAAATAAATATAATTTGAGACTTTTTATGAATTATACTAATTTTCTAGGTTAATATGACATGATAGGATTGATTTAATTAACTTTGGTCTAAGTAATCATTCTGTTATGAGTTTCACAAAAATCAACTATTGAATAGTGTCAAAATTGACATAAAATAGTTTTTAAAACAAATATTATATTATTGATTGTTATTTTATTCCTAAAAATCTATGGTTCGGCCAAGATTCTTATATAATGATAGGTGTATCATAAATAAACCACTTGGGAGTCTCTTGGATGTATATGGTATGTTTATTAACTATATAATATAAAAATACAAAGTGACATGGTTAATATCAATCTAGTTAACTAAGAGTTAAAACTAAAAGATAAGGTTACTATAACGTCCTAAACATGTCTAAATTTTATTGGATGGGATGATTTCGACCCATCCCCACATTATATTTGAAATAAATCAATTTGGAGCTATTAAAAAACGAATATGACTTTATAATAAAATAATATTTTTAGTTATTCCATTGGTGCCCCTCTCCTCCCTTATAAAAGGGCACCTTCTCCCTCTCTTCCTCACACCACGTTTAGCACGTTGTGCCTTCAAGCTCAGCCAACCCCTGAAAAATTATCTTCTACACTTCCCTAGAAACATCTGAGAGGTACTGGTCTTCTTCAAAGACCAATTTTAGTTCCCTAGGAGGAGGACTCAAAGAGGCGCTTCAAAGAAGAGGTAATGTCCGTTACCGATTCTTTCATCTTTATTTCTTCTTCCACTTCTTCTTCTTAGGTTGTTTCATTATGAAGTAATAACATCAGTATCACTAATACACTGATATGTTATTATATGTATGAAACAACCTTATTTCACCATCTATCCATCCTACAGTAAATGAAATCACCGCGCGTGCGTACGTACGGAATACCGTATCCACGCCGTGGTGTAATCTATTTTCCACCACCAACTTACTTGGATGGGTATAATGGTGTACATAATAAATATATATGATTATTGTAAAGTGATATTGATTCTGAAATAGTATACATACACTCCAATACAATTCCACTATCATGAGAACGATATCATCGCTTGTGCGTACGTACGGACTACCGTCTCCACGACGCGATGAGATTCATTCTCCACGTTAACCATTCATTAATGATTATAAAGAATATATAATATGTAATCATGAAATATATGAAATAATAATGATACTGGATTTATGTGTATATATATGTATGTCATCTACTTAATTCCATTCAACTCAATAAGGAAACGAAAACAGCGTTCATGCGTACGTACGACCTACCGTCTCCATGAACGGTGTATTTCTCTCCATTTACTGATCTATTATATATATGTATATTCTGATTATATATTATATATAAATCATGTTTTATATTCTGGAATTAAGTAATCATGATCTATGTAATCATATGAATAATTACAAGTCAAAACACGGACGACAAATGAAACGATTTTACCTAAAATGCTCTTTAACATGGAATTTACAAAAGAACGGGTAATATAAAGCCATAAGTGAACCATATATGATTTCATAACAATGAGTATGATTCTGGAATAATTCAATGACATTATTTAAATCATTATACAGGTAGTTTGGACACTTACGAAGCAAATCGGACCTAAGGTAAGGGAAATATCACAATCTCATTTTTATCTGAGATTGTTTATACTTTGAAATTTACTGGGGTGTATTTTATCATCCACATCCATGTTTCCTCAATAAGTAATATTATGTCCATTCACCTACAATTTTTTACATCCAATTTTACCCTTCGGTGAGTTTTTAGTAAAAGATATGAAAGGAATCTTTTTTCATTTTTCATACGAGGTACTTTTTGACTTTTCCGACAAAAGTACGAGAAGAATGTTTTTTTAACTTATACGGAATGAATGGATTTTTAAAACATTATTTCCAAGATGCTTCCTTTAAAAGTTTTCAATTTTATTTTTAATCAACTTCTTTTTGTTTATAATTGTATGACATGTTAAGAAAGGAAAAAAATTTTTGAAGTAGAAAGGATATTTTCCTCAAGAATGGAGTTCAAGTGTTTTGTCAAAATTATTTTCCATATAAGATAATAAAGGGTACTGTTTTTATTCTTATTATTACATTGATTTGATTATGTTGTGATGGAAATATTTTTATGAATTCTTTTATCTTATATGAATTGTTTTATGATGTCACGATGTTTAAGAATCCCATTTTTATTACATGGGTAATGCTATGATGTATGGTTTATGATTTTGTGGCACACATAAGAATGGTATAATTATGAGATGGGTGGGACCTATATCTCCCTCCAATGCATTGGGTAAAGATTTTATATCCCATGAGATAGACATGGCTTGAACAGCAGGTAAAACCAGTTCAGAAAAACAGGACTGAAACGAGGAGTGAACTCGGTTCAGAAATGGACTTTGTCCACTAAGATAGTCTTGGAAATGAGTATTGACTAATAAGAAATGATTCTCTATGATTATGTCTGTATGCCACAAAGCTTCATGTTTTAAGTTATGATTATTGTGATTACATTTCACAACTATGGTTTATCCCATGTTATGATATTATGATCTCTTTTTCAGGTTAAGATTTCCAAAATGTTATGTTCTTATGAATATGATGTGATTGATATTTCTTTTGTTGACCCTTACAGAGCATTTGAGATCACCCTTTTATGTTTTCTTTTCCCCAGGATATAAAGAAAGGTTTTAGGTAAAAAAAAGGAGATCTTTATGGGAGATTTTGAAGATCTTTCACCACGATTAGAGGATTATATTCCGAGTTTCCAAAGACACTAAACTATTACGGTCCTTGTGTGTGTTTTTGTTATGTACTAAGTATTCGGCAAAAGTAATGTAATGTCCATGTATGTTATGCTTCGGGTATCTACAGTTGGTATTAGAGGAAAGGTTTGGTCAACCTTTGGAAACTAGGATGCAAAAACATTAGTGAGATCCCTAGAGATATTTCTAAGGTATGTCTAGGGCTGTCCCTAAGGATAAGTATATGTATAGGATATGGTCCTAGAACTATGGTAACGATCTTATAATTTAACCTATGATGTTAGATATTGAGGGTACTCCCCCTTTACTATGTTTCATTCCCTAGCATGATTTTTGCCTCTCACACTATTCTTTTTGGGTTTTAGAAAATGGCTGGAAACAGGAAGATTCATAATAATGGAGGATATGACGGACAATGGAATGATATTATTCATGAGAAACCAAATGAAACGGGATTTGGAAGTCCAAACATCGTTATTATGCCTAATCAGCAATCTCATAATATGATCAATAACCTCAACTTTGGTAAGTTTCCCGACTCAGATAATAAGAGAAAGATGGAGTTTCATGATGATCATAGAGGAAAGAAAGTTCAATTTCCCTCATGTAAATCATGTGGGAAGAGGCATCGAGGAGATTGTTTTAAGGGAAATGGAAGATGCTTTGGGTGTGGAAAAGAAGGACACAAAGCCAGTAAGTGCAAAGGAAAAGGTTCAGTTAACACCATGGACGAGGATAATGGTATTGCTACGACATCATCAATGGTTAAATGATTTAAATTTGGAATGTATTGGCATTATGAAAACCAATTCCCTAAGAGAAAGTCTCATGAAGAGAATCAGAATGGTCGTATGGGTAGTATTTATGTTGATGATAATGAAGAGACTACAAATGATATGTGATATGAAAGAATTGTTGAAGCTCAGTCAATGGTTTAAGAAGGTAGTAGAATGATTACATGTTTATAAAGTGTAATGTTGTATAAGTAATATTATCGTACTATGGAATAAAGAGACATCTAAGGAATGTTACACTGTTGTTTTGAAAGTGTATGATTAATGGTACCATTAACCATGAAAGGTTATTCAGATATTTTTGGAAAGTAGATGATATGTGCATAATAAAGGGATAAAGAGAAAATTAAATGTTTGATAGTATTCATGAGCTCATGACTGATATAAGGAGAAGGTTATATCATGGTTTGAGTATATAGAATTTTTGGATTTTGGTATGTGGAAAGAGTTAACTTTTGACAGCATTCATGTTTTCACTATGATTCAATGGGTATTCATTTTTAAAGAGAATACATGATTAAGGCCTTTGAATGTTTGGAATGTGACCAACAAGACATATCTTATGATATATGGGGATCAACAATGGTATTAAATCTCTGGAAATTGTTTTCACTATATTATGAGAGTGGACTGTAGTATTATGTATAAACCTAAAGATTGGAATGGATTATGTTGGAAATAAGTTAGTATTGTTTAAGGATAGAAGTTTTTTTGATATTATTTATGGGATGTTATAGTACTGTAGTTTTAGAAAAAGGACAACCTATAGGACGGGCGACAACCCATCGCGTCAGACAAGGCTGTGGGAATCGAACCCACAACCGAAGTGCGACTGGCCTTTATCGCCTACCACTGACCTACAGGAAGTCCCTGGTTAGTAGAAACTAGTTTTATTTTATTATGCGGTATGATATATGAAGTATAAATTCATTTTTGGAATCATATACGATTAACCTCACCATAGACGGACTTATGTATATTTGATAACTTTTGCTAACCTTTTGTTTGAAACAGATGGAATGACCCATCATTCTATCACATGATCTATTAACACTTCACGAATAACAAATTCAACTTCATTTATTTAAGATATGAAGTGGAAATTGTTCAAAGCATGAACAACAGTGAGATTGTACCAAAATAAAGTAAGTATTTATTCTAATTCAAATTCTTCAACTTTAGGGAAATGATCTTGAAAACCAAAAATGTTGTCCTAGTGCCCTTATATCCGATGAATCAGATGGTACCTTAGATCATCACAAATCTATGTATTTGTGATTGCTGGCTTTTCCATAGCCATGTTCTCTACCACTCTCCATCAGAACAAGATGGTTAGATTTCTCTTTCATATCCATATTTTCACCTATGTGGAAACCCAATGATCAGTTTATTTGGGTAACCGTTATGTTTCATACTTTTGTTTTTAATGATTGGTTTTGGTATTGCTTTTTACGATGTGAGTTTCTATTAAATAAACTTATGATTAGTAAACCATTTATAACCCCGACGAATTTCGAGGGCGAAATTCATTTTAAGGGGGGTAGAATGTAACACCCCGAGATTTTATGAAAAATATTCTTTTTAATTTCATTAATGTCTTGTGTTGTAAGCTGAACAACACGCATCCCTGACTTGGCTTGCACTACACGCAATCGCGACCTTCCACGATAGCGTGTGTTGTACGCAATACCGAGTTTCACTAAACAATGATATGCTATTAAAATATTATTAAAACTAGCCGTTATGAACAGTAATACCCACTTTTTAAAATTTTATAAATTTTATCCTTTAAAATGGACTTCATTTTTGGATTCGGAATATCGAAATTATCTTAGGGTAAAATTTTGGTACTTTTTGGATAACTTTCATTTTCTGATGAATAGTGAAAATTACTAAATTTTAATTAAAAACAACATTTTTAATCGAAATAATTAATAGTGATAAATTATTAATTTGAGTGGTTTTAAATTATATTTAGAATATATTTTCACAATTTAATACAATTTTGGCCATTGGATGTAATTTCACATTTAAACCAGACATAAACAAGTGTCAATCTTTTGATAGTTATTATCTTTTAAGAACACGCTATTTGTTTTGACGATGGGAATTAATTTTTAAATTAATAAATGAAACTGATATGTTTTGAATTTGGTAAAATAGACATCATTTTTGAATTCATAATATCGAATATAGCTTAGGCCTAATTTTTGGTATTTTTCTGGAAACCTTCATTTTTTGATGAATAGTGAAACCACTAAGTTGTCGTTAAAAAATGAATTTTTTTTAAACTTAATTTTACCGCTTTTGTGAATGGAATTTCGAAAATTCGAGAGACACAGTTGATGTCAGTAAGTAAAATGTGGTTCAATGAGATGAAAATAATTTTTGGTGAATAGTAACTTTTTACATTTTTAACCACGGTTAAAAGTAAATAGGGTAATTAAGGGTAAAAATGATATTATTATTACCCTAACACATGTCATAATTCTATTTGATAAGTGTAATTCGACCAAAAACAACCTTAGGAATAAAATATGACCATTTAGGCCCACTTGGATTAGATTAGGACATTTATTACTATTTAATTCAAAGAAGAGTTAAAAGAGTTAAAAACAAAGTTTATTTACTACAACATTTTTAATATAGGGTTATAAATAAGATAAATTCGATTGTAAATATTAATTAGGAAGATAATAATATTTAATACATAATGATATTTTATTTATAATTTTTAGACATTAAATAATTTAATTTATTTATGGAACAATGATGATGCAGTAATTACCATAATAGTGAAAAATTAGAATAATTGATATTATAAATACCCAAATAAATATAATTTGAGACTTTTTATGAATTAAACTAATTTTCTAGGTTAATATGACATGTTAGGATTGATTTAATTAACTTCTGTTATGAGTTTCACAAAAATCAACTATTGAATAGTGTCAAAATTGACATAAAATAGTTTTTAAAACAAATATTATATTATTGAATGTTATTTTATTCCTAAAAATCTAAGGATCGGCCAAGATTCTTATTTCATGATAGGTTTATCATTAATGGACCACTTTTGGGTCTCTTGGATGTATATGGTAAGTGTATTAACTATATAATATAAAAATACAAAGTGACATGGTAAATGTCAATGCAATTAACTAAGAGTTAAAACTAAAATATAAGGTTAATATAACGACCTTAACTTGTCTAAATTATATTTGATGGGATGATTTAGACCCATCCCCACCTTAGATTCTAAATAACTCAATTTGGAGCTATTAAAAACCGAATATGACTTTATAATAAAATAATATATTTTGTTATTCCAAAGGTGCCCCTCTCCTCCCTTATAAAATGAAACCTCCTCCCTC
Organism: Viscum album; assembly: GCA_963277665.1. Classification (NCBI taxonomy): domain Eukaryota; kingdom Viridiplantae; phylum Streptophyta; class Magnoliopsida; order Santalales; family Viscaceae; genus Viscum; species Viscum album. Next base: position 297,603,700 of record OY728139.1, read on the forward strand.
TCTTCCTCACACCTCTTTGAGCCTTCATGCTCGGCCAAACCCTGCCAAATTATCTTCTACACTTCACTAGAAACATCTTAGAGGTACTGGTCTTCTTCAAAGACCAATTTTAGTGCCCTAAGAGGATGACTCAAAGAGGCGCTTCAAAGAAGAGGTAATGTCCGTTACCGATTCTTTCCTCTTTATTTCTTCTTCCAATTCTTCTTCTTAGGTTTTTTCATTATGAAGTAATAACATCAGTATCACTAATATACTGATATGTTATTATATGTATGGAACAACCTTATTTCACCATCTTTCCATCCTACAGAAAATGAAATCACCGTGCGTGCGTACGTACGGAATATCGTCTCCACGCCGTGGTGTAATCTATTTTCCACCACCAACTTACTTGGATTGGTATAATGGTGTAAATAATAACTATATATGATTATTTTAAAGTGATATTGATTCTGAAATAGTATACATACACTCCAATACAATTCCATGATCATGAGAATGATATCATCGCTCGTGCGTACGTACGGACTACCGTCTCCACGACGCGATGAGATTCATTCTCCATGTTAACCATTCATGAATGATTATAAAGTATATATAATATGTAATCATGAAATATATGACATAATAATGATACTGGATTTATCTGTATATATATGTATGCCATCTACTTAATTCCATTCAACTCAATAAGGAAACGAAAACAGCGTTCATGCGTACGTACGGCCTACCGTCTCCATGAACGGTGTATTTCTCTCCATTTACTGATCTATTATATATATGTATATTCTGAATATATATTATATATAAATCATGTTTTATATTCTGGAATTAAGTAATCATGATCTAAGTAATCATATGAATAATTACAAGTCAAAACACGGACGACAAATGAAACGATTTTACCCAAAATGCTCTTTAACATGGAATTTACAAAAGAACGGGTAATATAAAGCCATAAGTGAACCATATATGTTATCATAACAATGAGTATGATTCTGGAATAAGTCAATGACATTATTTAAATCATTATATAGGAGGTTCGCACACTTACGAAGCAAATCGGATCTAAGGTAAGGGAAATATCACAATCTCATTTTTATCCGATATTGTTTATACTATGAAATTTACTGGGGTGTATTTTATCATCCACATCCATGTTTCCTCAATATGTAATATTATTTCCATCCACCTACAACTGTTTAAATCCAATTTTACCCTTCAGTGAGCTTTTAGTAAAAGATATGAAAGGAATCTTTTTTGGTTTTTCGTACGAGGCACTTTTTGACTTTTCCGACAAAAGTACGAGAAGAATGTTTTTTTAACTTATACGGAATGAATGGATTTTTAAAACATTATTTCCAAGAATCGTCCTTTAAAAGTTTTCAAATTTATTTTTAATCAAATTATTTTAGTTTAGAATTGTATGAAATGTTAAGAACGGAAAATTGTTTTTGAAGTAGAAAGGATATTTTCCCCAAGAATGGAGTTCAAGTGTTTTATCAAAATTATTTTCCATCTAAGATAATAAAGGGTACTGTTTTTATCCCTATTATTACATTGATTTTATTATGTTGTGATGGAATTATTTTTATGAATTATTTTATCTTATATGAATTGTTTTATGATGTCACGATGTTTAAGAATCCCATTTTTATTACATGGGTTATGCTATGATGTATGGTTTATGATTTTGTGGCACACATAAGAATGGTATCATTATGAGATGGGTGGGACCTATATCTCCCTCCAATGCATTGGGTAAAATTTTATATCTCATGAGATAGACATGGCTGGAACGGCAGGTTAAACCGGTTCAGAAAAACAGGACTGAAATGAGGAGTGAACTCGGTTCAGAAATGGACTTTGTCCACTAAGATAGTCTTGGCAATGAGTCTTGACTAATAAGAAATGATTCTCTATGATTATGTGTGTATGCCACAAAGCTTCATGTTTGAAGTTATGATTATTGTGATTACATTTCACTACTATGATTTATCCCATGTTATGATATTATGATCTCTTTTTTAGGTTAAGATTTCCAAAATGTTATGTTCTTATGAATATGATGTGATTGATATTTCTTTTGTTTACCCTTACTGAGCATTTGAGCTCAAACTTTTATGTTTTCATTTCCCCATGATATAAACAAAGGTTTTAGGTAAAAAAGGGTGATCTTTATGGGAGATGTTGAAAATCTTTCACCATGATTAGAGGATTATATTCCGATTTTCCAAAGACACTAAACTATTACGGTCCTTGTGTGTGTTTTTGTTATGTACTAAGTATTCCGCAAAAGTAATGTAATGTCCATGTATGTTAAGCTTGGGGTCTCTACAATTTGAATGTCTTTTTTCCTTGAATTCATATCATCTATTATCATGAGTCCCTTTCTTCTTCTTTCTGTATTAATTTTTAAGCTTCTTATAAATCCTGATAGATATTTATCCAAGTCTATATGATTTGAATTAGATGATTTATTCATACATTTTTCGAGATCAGTCTCTTCATGTTTCAAATAATTTTCATCTTTGGCCTTTATTTCAGCTTCATACATCAATAAATTTCTGATCAACTCTTTTATAGCTAAATTTCATACTGGTGTAGATTGGCATATAACTATGGCTATTCCATTCAATATCATTGGTATTACTTGAAGTAATATTAATTCATATTCTAATTATTAAAAAGGATTTCCCAAAGAAGCAATGTCATTGACTATTTATGTCAATTGTCAATTCATATGAGTGATTGTTTCATCCTTACATACTCTGAAAGTATCAAACATCAAATTCATATTAGTGCGCCTTAATTGTATGATGTATTCAGTTCCTTCATAAGAAACATCAATTGTCTAACACATCTCATATACAGTACGCCATTAATATACTTTGTTGAACTCATAAGTTCCTAAACCACACACAAATGCATTTATTACATTTGAATTCAGATCATATTCCCTTTCTTGATCATTAATTAATTTTTCCAGATATTCATTAAGGATTTTATAATGTTTAACTTTCATCAAGTAAACCATTGTTCCAATATTGTTCAGTTTTAGGATCGGATAGTTTTTCTAGCATCCATAATTGTCACGATTACTTAATAGAGTATAGATTAAAGACCAAACATCTATTGAATTATTAATTTCTAGATTTCTTAATTTGAATCTTTAACTATGGATTCTTAGATCCAGGAGGTAGAAGAATCATAAAATATAACATTGTTGAATAGATAAAATTATATAAAAGAAAAAAACTTTTATCGATATTAATAGTTAATAAAACAATTCAAGAAGAAAATATACCAGTACAAACTTTTATTTCATAGAAATTGTTTGTTCAGGATAGTGATGAGGAAGATAAAGACACAAGAGGGGGTGAATTGTGTACTTCAATTATTTTAAAAACTTTAGATCACCACTCTTGTTTAAAATAGAACCATTCTTTATATCTAAAAGATGATAAAGTAGTGAAATAAATAATAAAAATAAACACAATGTTGTACAGTGGTTCAGGGAACAAAGATCCCCTAGTCCACTCCTCCAACGCTCAAATCCATGAGCTTGCGAATTTTCACTAGGTATTTTTATCCTAAAAACATTAATTCTCAACTGAGAAAAAGAAGTCGATACTATTTCAAAAATATATAACAAATCCTTCTGGTTATTTTACAGGGAACCATTTATACACAACATAGTGCAAGAAGTTGAAACATAACCAAAACTATGTTCGATTAGTCAGAACTCCACCAAATAAGTAGATATTTATTTTTTGGAAAATATGGTTTTCACTTCACAGTTTCATTATCAAATGTTATATGTATTCAGATTTTCAATATAGCATAGTAGTAGATAGATCTACAAATTCACATAGGATGTATTTAAACAGCAATTGAGAAAACACTAGATAGATGTTTAAACTTATATTTCACCAAAGTGTATCTCTGAAACATGATTTGACATTCTTGAGAATGAAGATATAATGATGAGGTGAGGTAGTAGTGATAGAAATAAAATTATCAGTTGTAACAATAAATATATGATATATCAAAACATGTATGTCCTCAAATAGTTTCTCTGAAAGAAATGACAGAAAATTATCTATTTAAATTACTTTTCATTGTATAATCACTTCTTTTGTATGTATTTTTTACACACATACGTATATATCTATAAAGAGTGCTTCAATATTTATACTAATGGTAAAGCATCTTTATGTAGAAAATATATCTAGTCATACCACAAACAGTAATCACTAATATTTGAATTCAAAAGATTTTCAAGAGAGTCATAACATCCCATATGAATAGTAATGATTTACTCCATTGAATACGAGTCATTAAATAAATATTAACTAGCCTTTGAATCAGTCATAAGAGATATTTAAATACCATTGTTGTCATTTCATAAATCAAAAATAATATCGTGGAATTAAATTATTTTTCATTCAATAGTAAAACATAGTGTTCCTTCAAGTAACGACAACAACTTCAACCATATAGTTCGACAATGAAGGGTTATTCAAAAAGGATAGTTTGATATACCAAACATTTTTTATCAAATTTAGGGTTCATTACTTATAAAGGGTTTCTAAACAACACTTTCCTCTTTTAGAAATGTATGGTTCCTTCCAAATGTAGGGTTCTTTAACCATAATTTCTTAGAAGCGTAGGGTTCATGATCTATAAGAGGTGTTAAAAATGTAGGGTTTATTACCTATACTACGCTTACTAACATTGGATATAAAAATTATTTATAGAATATTTTAAATCATGTTCTGTCTGCTTCAATGAAAATTCATCAAGGATCAATGTATTGATTATAAGAGTAGAATAAATATTTCCACTAATAATAAAATTTTGAAATTACCTTAAAAATAAATCCATTAGTAAAACACATTTGGGAATTTTTTAGCATCAAAAAATATATAAATTAGCCAAATTTTTGCATTAACAAATTCTCAATAGATACAAGTACTCTTTACAAGCCCTAGATTGTTTCCCATCATTAACTAGATGGTCACCAAAGTGGATGGTCCTACTTTTCCTTTATTCCTTCCATGTTGGAATAAATTTATATATTTTTCATTCTCTTCATACTTTGAGTAATTTTGAGAAGTCTGTGAGAGTTTACCTATTACATCCTAAATCCAAAAAAAAATTCTCTTTATAAATCCCAAAATTCATAGCCTTTTTGTTTTGAAACCTTTTCTATCCCCTGAATAATCATCATTGAATGAATGGTTTCCTAAATTTCAGAATCTCTTCTTAAGGAGAGCCCCCTTGGACATCCTATATTTGGGAGGGGTAAATCCCATAGTTATAACTACCAAAACATTATCTTCATGTAAGAGGGATGCTTTTAGTTGGGTGGTTTCCTTCACATTAGGTGAACCCAACCCCTTCCTAGTTTCCTCCTCATATGAGATAGTCTTATAGAACTAACCAAATTCTCTAAAAACATCCCTCATCCCTTTAGTACCATTGAATAGGGAACTACGAATTCCATTATTTTGGTTGATCAAAGGAGTTCCAAGAGACTTCCCATCTTATCCCATATTATGAACCTCATAGAAGACGTGTACAATAGTTCTCACCAAGGATGAAGAAACAACATTCATGTAGGATCCATTCCATTAAGAAAAAGGGGATGAAGAGGAAAAATTAGTTTGAGGAGTGTTTGATTCCAAAAACTATTCTAGAATGGCATTGTCAACATATACCTTTTTCAATGCCTCCACTTTTCCAATATCTGAAGGGCTCTAAGAGATGAATATTTTTTCCCAAGAATACATGAATATGTTTCTCTTTAAATGGTAGAGATGAAGTACTTGATCGAATATCCACTATCTTATGTATATTGGACTATTAAAGGTGTCCTAGATAGTTAAAATTGGAGTATAAATACACCAAATATTCAAATACTACTGATTTATTGAACCAAAATTCATTTTAAATGTTAATCCCAAAAAACGAATTTGAGGTACCAAAATATCTATTTCAATACAATTATGGGGAGAAATTTGATAGTATAGGGCGTGAGATATATTCTCAAAACTCACAAATCTACCTACTAAATTACCTACCATCATGAGGATCAAATGTGTCTCAAATATTAAATGGAGTCTGTAGAAGCTGACCCAAATTGATGTTATGTAATTACCTCACTTCTGTTGAAAATCATAGGACCACTAGAAGAAGGAAAAATAGAATCCATTGAGGGAACACATTTCAAAAGACCAAGAGAAGGTAATATATTATTATATCCAGAGGATAATAATGAGATTTCATGTACCCTAATGTTTGATTATTTTTTCCATTTAAATCCAACAAATCAGAGAGGAAATGCTCACAGGTTTCACTCAAAGGATGATTCAGACCAAAACATGTCACCAGAGAGAACTAATTTAAGGCTAAAGCCTCTATGAAATACAAATGGGGAAGTGGGAGGAGTGGAAATAATTGGTTTATAAAGCGTACCATATTATAGTGTTTTATTCTAGGAAAATGATTACGAGGGAATGGGAAAGAAAGGGGAGTGAAATAGTGAGGGGTGGAGTAAGTCTCCCTCTCTCTATAGGGGAAGGGATGGAAGTGTTAACCATAGAAGTTAGGCCATGGGAAACCTAAGGGGGAGGGATGGTGGAGAAGTGATTGTTCCTAATTTAAAGTGTGGAAACAATGGAAATATTATCAAATAATAATTCAAACCTAGGTCACAAAAATAGTTCAGTTTCATACTATATCCTAGATTTATTGGAATGAAAAATGTTTCTACATCTTGAAATTTAAGAGGTATCTTATTCTATTGGAAAACACGACACTATTATATGAGATTATATTTAAAAAGAATTTCCCAATTTATCTCATTAGAAACAATCTTCTTTAATGATTTAACATAATATTTTATGTCAATTAATTATTCTAGGAAAGGAATATTTATTTTTTGTTTCTAAAAAAATCTAATTTTTTTTATGAAATTTAGGTTCTTGATTATTATTCGTAATGTTTTCTAGGATATGTATGGTTTGGGTGAAGTTGTTCAAAATTTTAGAAATCCCATCAATTTAATCAAACATCTTTTTATTTAGTTTTTTATATTTTTTGAAGTATTTACAATTTTATAGATAAAATAGTATGTCTGATGTCCATTTTAATGTCTATCCATATATCCATTTTATTTTATTTCCAAATATTGGTTTTCAGTTTCATCCAGTTATTTAGTTTAAGTTGGTTAATGATTTTTGTGAACTTTTTGCTTCATTTTTATACCACTACAACTTAATATAGACATAAGGTTCACCCATGAATTCATTCATGTGGTGTTTTTTCGTCTACCTTATTCTAGAGTTTTTATTCCCCTATCCAGTAGCTCTATTTAAAACACTAGATTATGTATCATAGTAATCAAATAAGAATTATATTAATCATATTGGGATTTTTTCTTATCATTTTTATCTTTAAATTTTAAAACATGAGAGTTTATTATAATTATTATTTGATCTATTTTATAGAACACACGTCCCTCAAATTTTCCTTGGGTTTAGAAAATTTCTCCCTTTGTTGGTTTTTATATTGTTTAGTTGGATATTGTTTGATATAGATGGGAGTAGTTGGTGTAAACACACAATATTATTTCCATGAGAGATTATAATTTTTTATGTATCATTGGTTTTATGTGTTAGATAAATAGTCATCCTTACTCTAAATTAAAGTTCCTTACCCAAAAATGTTTTCATTTTTTGGTGGTAGGGAAGGAATGTTAATGTTATGTCATAATGAATTTGAATGACCAAACATACAATTAAAGTATAATTTCTCCCTTTGTGTGTTTTGATTATTCTCGCAGTAAAAACCAGTTGTTTCAGGTTCATATTGTTTAATAGAATTTCTTTCCATTCTAACTATGGTTACTCATCTTAAACATTTTTTTGTGATTTTTGTGTCAATAGTTTTATAACTAAAATATCCCCCCAAAGTCTGATAAACTAATTTTTTATATAGTTGATTGAAAATATTAATAAAATGTCACATCAAGAAAAATATTGTAAATTTTGTGGTTTTAACACTACCTAAATAATCCTCTAAATATATTTGATGGATCATTCAATAGATCACCCTCATCTTGGATAAATCCATTGATTTGATGTCTTATTTCAGTAGTCATTACTCATGTATATAATTTCATCACGAAAAAATTAAAAACATTTTCACATATACAAAAGATCTCCTCATATTTATACTGGAACTATGTTCTATCAATTAACATGAGGTAAATTGGGAAAAGAATCAATTTTATATCCTCTTCACTCACTACTCTATGTGGTAGCTACTTCACCACACTATAAGAATTTCTAAATAAGTAAATAGAGTCATCCTTTGATAATACATTGTATAATGGTAGCATAAACTAGTGGGAATTTTTAACATCATAGTTGTTAGGCCTAAAAGATTACCTAACATGTGTTGGATTAGTAGATGTTGAAGTAACTTGAAAATCCCTAAGATTAACTATTCATTTCAGTTCATTTAATATTGTAGGTGGATTGAGACATTGATTTTGATTATTATTCAATGACGCCCTATTTTCCTCCATTTTAGTTTTTTAAGAATCAAATTTTTTCATTATCACTTATGAAGGGCTATAAGTTTTTACTAGAAGGCTTAGTTAATATAAATTAGTATATTTTTCATAAGAGACGTAAAATAAATTTCTTTTCATGTTTTCTGATTCCAATTTTGTAAATATATATTAATAATTTTTATATCATTTTTGGCGACCCGATAATTCAATAGAAATGAAAGCAAAATTTCACGATCTCATCACTAAATAAAAAAACAAATTATTTATTTCTGACTAAATATTATATATATATATAGAGTAGGTTTCATCTATAAGAATTGAAAACGTGTGAGAGTGACCAAAGAAACCAGAAAAACTCTCTAGAAAGGGGAAATTGTTTCACTGATAATAGAATGTTGTAGAGGTTGTGATAAAAGAGTGTTCAAGAAAAAAAATGATGACTAAACAGACATTGTTTTTTGTAAGGTGATATTTCAATAAATAATATAGTTCATAATAATCAATGAAAAATAATATAATAAGATCATGGAATTTGATAGACTTGTTTTAATGCATTTTCCTTTATTAACACACGTAATGGAGAACCCCAAAATTGAAATAGAAGAGGGAGGGAAATTCTTTTGAATGGTTAAACTATAAATGAATGAATCCTTAATTATTTCAACATTAGCACTCACACATTCATAGAAATTATTAAATCAATACTCACTAAGATCAAATTATCATTTGAATTTTGATTTTTACTCTTAATGGGAAAATAAATTTTCCAATTGACTCTCATATGATCACACAACCTATAAATAATTTAATTGAGGTTAGTTATCATGGATACTCAATGTTTTGTAAAATCGTACTTCCAATGAGATAAAGATGAGTGTAACACCTAAAAAAAGATACCTAAATGAAGTAAAAGTGTTCCATATCTGTCCTATTCTGCTAAATATTTTAGTTGATGAAAAAAATGAGGTTCTTAATAGTTCATTAAAATTTATTAGTAGTGTATAACTATAAAAATTATGAAATTATGTTTTTTTGAGGTTTTTTTAAAAAACTAGAATTATTTTTTTGATTTTTAAATTTAAAAAGAATTATTTTTTAAACCCTAATATTTAGTTTCACCACCAATATTCTAATTTCCTCTTTTGTTTGAAGGTATTTTTTCATCTATATCTTATACAAGAATATCATTCTACTTTTCCCTCTCCTTTATCCCTCCAAAAACATCCCTTCCCCTTTCAGTTCATCCACCAAACCTCCCTTTATAATATTGAATCTCTCATTATCATTCTTTTTACCAGGTTCTCCCTCTCATTCGATTTTCATATGAACATATTATCATTATTTATCAATTTCATCAAAGAACTATTAAACATTCAATAAGCTATACTCTTAAATTTTGTTGAATATTTTATGATTTTAATGATATGGTCAAGATTCATATAGGGCGTTCAAATTAGTGATGTAGGAATTTTACTTTAGGGTATTTGGAATGAAATATGGAATTATATATTTTTCCCTTTTTATACTATATTTGTGTTTTAAATTTATTGTATATTTTTTTCCATTATAAGATATATATTAAATATTTATTTAAATATTAGGGTGTATTTGTTTGGCATAGTTTTATTTTATTGAATATTTTATTTTAATTGATTCATGAGTTAAATATTTATTTTCATTTTCATAGTTTCTTTGTGAGTATTTTATAGATTAATTGGTAATTTTTGGTTTTATATGCCCTTTTTATACATTATATGATATATTTATATCATAATATTATAAATCATAGTGTAAATTGAATTTAATTATATTAAATCTCATTATTTTTTTATTAAAATATTACAAATTCCAATAAAACTTTTATAGTTCTATTTTATTTTAAATTTTTTTTATTTTATTTTATTTATTTATGTTATACTTTTCATGTATATATTTATTTATAGGGTAAAAATGTATAGAATTTAGATTATTTCACCCTATAAGTACTCTTTAATATGTTAACAGTTTTAGGCATTTCTATATTTTTTGAATCTAAATCAATACATTATTGAAAGAAAAAAATGTCCATGTTCTTTTTATCATCTTAGATAATGGTTGAAAAGACATTTTTTTATGAGAACATGATATTAAATAAATATCCTAATGTATATGTGATATGGATTCGGAATGAGAAATTGATCTTTATAGAATGTTAGGTGTGTATCCATTAGTATAATGAGAAAACTATTTCCCCAATAGTGTAGAATGAATTTCAATGTGTGGTAAATGATGATTTCATTATTTTAGCATAACATGATAATGATTATAACATATCAATTGGGGTATCTTTCTAATAGTACAAAGATTAATTGAATATGGAAGTACACTAATTAATAAAATGATTTGTTATCCATTGGTGTATTGTATAAATCCGGACTTATATAAAGGATATAGAAAATATAGAAAATTTTCCTTTATGCTGAAGTTATACTATATTAAGTGCTTATGTGGAATTATTGATGAATAAATGATAATGATGTTGTATTTTTTTTTACATATTTAATTAGTTGAATCTACGATTAAGAAATCATTTAAAGAGATGAATAATTTTGGTGACAAGCTAGATCAAAATTATATGAAGATATGTGCTTGTACAAATGAATACATGTAGTATTGTGTATAACTATTAGATAGAGAAGAGTGTAAATGATGTCACACTTCTAGATACGAATCAGTGAATTGTGATGAATGTTTATAAAAATGTACTTTGAATAATAATATAAATAACACTTTTGTGAAGGTTTTATGATATATTAAATTAAAACACAGATTGTACTGATTATTTTTATCTTCTAAATTAGAAGCGTAAATGAAGTTTCATGAACTGGGAAATAATAATTATGGGTATAAATGATATCAAAGAAATTTCAATGAATATAAATAATTTTATTATTTATATCCGAATTTATCTTCAAATACTAGAAATGAACATTTTGGATTCACTTCTGATGGATTTAATCCATCTAGGACTCTAAGTACAACTTATTGAATTTTTTAAATTTCTTTCATCCCCTATAATCTACCTCCATGGATGAGTATGAAATAAACATCATTAATTATTTTGATGATCAATATAGTAAATTAAATATATTAATATGAAACCAATGTGTACCTTTGACCTATTATAGAATAGATTCAAGAGTTATAGGACCATAGTGTAGATACCAATTATTCCCTGATATCTTAGATATTAAAAATGCATGCTTCTATAATGTGAATGATTACTAATTTCCCTAGAATATGAAATGAGTCTTTTCGGTGCACTCACATTTTCCAAGAATGTATCACTTGTAAATTTAGCATCAAACATAGAAGACTAACAAATAATTTAATGTGGTGATTCACGTTTCATCATAGGTTTTTATATTCATATCGTAGATAATATTTTATAATTATATGACTTTATGGAAGAAATTATTAAATGGAATCAGAAAAATTATTATCCGGAGAAGAAATCATGTAACAATTATCAACTAAAGATGTATAGTTTAGGGTGGAGTATCAATTGAAAATTTCTGGTAAAAGAGTTCAAATCACATCAGATATAGTTTCTACACAACAATATAAGATACCAAGTATTTGTTTTAAATTCCATTAATAGAAATTTCAATTTTGGTGTCATAATCTTGACATTGAGCACATTCAAAAGAATGTATTTGATAATTTGGAATTGTAATAATGAAATAGAAGATAAAATAAAAATAGAATCTTAACACTAATAATAACATAAAATAAATGAATTAAAATCCTAAAATATGGGAAAAGGTTAGTGTAATATATCTTGTAGTTTTCTTCCATTGAAAAATCAACAAAAAGTTGTTTTCCTTAAAATAATAAAAAATATCAAAGTATCCAATATATATTCAAATAAAATTTAAATATGTATTGAGCTAATAATATGATACATAGTATTAAAAGGAAAGAATAACATATTTTAGAGGATTAATTACAAAATTTGGTACTTCTGAAATTGTTAAGTGATAAAAAACATCACTTGTAATAGAGATTTTATTTAGATATCATTTTGAGAAAAATTTAAAGAACATTTAGCTTTAAAAAATACAATTTTAAAATACAATTTTTTATTTATATATGAAATTCCATCCTTTTTTATTATGATGATTCATCAAACTATTAATTTCACTATGGATATATAATATAAAGGGTCTATGAATTATCAAAGGATATATTAGATTGAGAAGTATTTTTATCTTACATCATTATCATTACTATAATAAAATTTTCATTCTAATTGTATTTTTTTTACTATACTATGTTCCTTTTTCTAAAGTAGATATATGTGCCATTTGAAGTATTTTGTGTGAAAAAACTCATCCAAAGGGCTCTGTTGCTGATGGTTATATGGTCAAAGAGTTTCATACATTTTATTCAATGTATTTGGTTAATATTGAAACATTATTAAATCAAGTTAGATGTGTTAATGATAAATAAAATCAATTTTATTCTTATATTGATTCATAAAAACTTATAACATTAGATCATAAAGTAGGGAAAATATTATATGTTCTATTTTAAGAAATGGAGTTCATAGAATAACATATATATGTGATTATTAGAAGTGATATTGAAAATAATTTCATTAAATAATTGAAGGTGAAAAAATTAAATGAATTTATAGTTTAACATGAAATGAGAAAGAAATTAAAAAATATATTAACATAGAGATTGTTGATTAGTTTTTCCATCATATAATATCATAATGAAATTTATATTCAAAATATAGTTTTATATTTATCTTGTGTGGCTAATAATATTTTATAACAATACATTTTGTCATGAATAATGATAATTCAGTTGAGGTAATAATTTATTTGAAATATTTTTCTAAAGTACCTTTCAAGTAGTGTAAGAGATTCAATACATAAAATATTTATGGGTTAAAGATTCATATATCTTGTTATGAAGAATTTTTGGAAGCACAAAATAAAGAAATTTTCAAAATTTTCATATAGTTAGGATGATATGAAAATTCTATTAAAATTGTGAAATTAAATTATCCAGGGGAATTTTCAATTGAGTTATGAAAAAGGAAGTGGGTCAGTATTTATAAGGGAATAAATAATCATTTTATAAAATTTAAATTTTTTAACATATCATGGTTGATGGATACTGCTGATAATGAAGAAAAAGATCCATATATCATGGATTTATGATCTAAAATGTTCTATAATTCAGATAATAGATTTGAAAAATGGAGGAGTGTTGTAGTACATTTTAGGGTAATAGACTAGTATGATATGAGTGAAAAATTTAAATAATTGGGTTTTGACATAAAACCCAACTGATTACTGGTTATTTATCTATTGATATATGATTATTTTGAAAATTTTAGGTTTATAAGGGAGGGTGAAGATGATAAAATCATCTTAACAATAGAGGATAAAAGTAATACAATGAATGAATAACTGATTGATTGTATGCTCAGCCCTCATTAAAACTTATTTATTTATTTCTTACTTAGTGTCCATAAATAAACATAGTTTATGTATATACTTTTTTTAAAAAAACTATTAAATATCTTATATCATGTCATAATTATTTTATATTCCTTTTATATATTGGGATTTCAAAAAACCAAAAAATTTAAAGATACAAGTAGTGCATTCACAACTCTTATGTCATCAGACCCTTCTAATATGATCCTTACTTTTGGTATTCCGCGTTTTGTTTTCAATACATGACTCTAATAAATTTTCAAAAAATTAGAAAAAATACCACTCCAAATAAATGAATTTTATAAAGACCTAATAATTTATTTTTCTAATTCAATATTACTTATGGATCTCTACAGTATAGTTTTTCAATTACCACACTACATAATCCCATTATAACCACCAAAATATTAATTACCACTATTAATACCATATGAAGACTAAAAACTGAATATTTTATGGAATTTTTTATCTTAAATTACTAAAATCAATCTTATTCACTAAAATATTATCTCAAGTCCAACTCAAATAATCTGTTGTATATATTTCTAAAAAATTATTAAAAAAATAAATATTTTAATATAGCTGGACACTATAGAAGTATGTTTTATAATTTCCCACAAAATGGTTTTATTTAAACCATTGATTAATTTTATTTTATGTTTCTAAATATGTAATGACCCAAAACAGATTATATATTTTTTAAAATACATCTATTTTGATGTCTTCTACTTCAAGGGTGTTGGGGAGATTAGATGGGGAATCAAAGGAGAAGTCATCTACATATCATATTGTGTCATAGTTACCATATTTAGGTTATTGGATGGTGTTCCTCGATGGTATTAAATTTTAAATGTGAAAGGATTATCTATTACATGTATATACTAATTGTTTAATTTTATATTTATATAGTTTCTATGGATGATTTCAAAGGATTTTTCATGTAGATCCTCGAGAAATTAACATATGAAATGAAATCCATTTCTATAACATAACATGTTTTGAGGAAAATTATAATCACTTGTAAGAATGATATTTTTGATAAATAATTTAATGTGATTCCAAATAATGATTTATATTTTATTTTATTAGATATTCATGTAAAATTGAATTCAAATTAATCTTCTATATCTATTTAATGTCTTGACAATAATCATTCCTCCAAAAATTGCCTCTTGATACAAGTGGTACTATATATCTTAAATTTATGTTATTATATTTATATTATTATGATATTTATCTTAAATATTTTTTTGAGAAATATATAATTAAAATTGAAGTATATTTAATATTTGAATTAAAAAGGGAATTAGTTACACAGAAGGTTTTAGTAGGTAGGAACAACCAAATCATTGATCATCTGTGAGAAAAAAGCATGAAATATAGTGATAGAGTTGATGTTGGATCCCTTTTTTCATGTGTAATATATATGGTTGAAAATATATATATACTTATTTTATACCATTTTATAGAAACAGATAAATTTATGTATTTTAAATGTTGTTTTATATATGTTTTATAATTTTTCTATCGTTTTTCTTTTGTTTGGATATTGAATGTACTAAATTAATTATGTTAGGGATATATATTTGTTTTTAATTGCATATAGTAGAAAATCCATATTCCCCATGTTACCAGTTATGTTTTCTTGGGTTTTATAGATTGTTTAAACTACCCCAAAATAAAAAAATCCACTTGTTATTTCAAATTATCTTTAACTGGAACCTACCACTTCTAAACCACCACTAACTAGTATTATTGACTAATAAACTACTATGAAAAAAATGAGATTATAACCACTGCTAAATTTTATATTAATACAAAAATATAAACACTCAAATTCATTATAGTATCCCTTTTGAAGCATCCTCAAATTATTGATTTATAGTGATTTTATAAGACCACAACAAGTTAATAGAATACATAGGAAAATGTGGTAGTTTGAAAATTTTATGAATCGGTTTGGAATAATTTAAAAAATCATGTAATTCCAAAAAACCATTACTATAGACCATTTTTATTAATGTGTTACCTTATATCAGATGAACATAAGACTAAAAAATAATTTAATCCCAATTATTACATTGCCTTGACTAATATAGGAATTATAAACTTGTTATAAATGAATAATTATTGACATCGCAATTATGAAACTTGTATGAAAAAATAAAATCTATTAACATCAAGTGATGATAACAAACAATTACAAACAAATATATGTGTAATGACTATTTTAAATTAATTATTATAAAATTAAATGGATATAAATAAGTTTTTAAAAAATGTGATTAAAATAATTTTCATTATTATACTAGAGGATAAAGCACCTTTATAAAAGTCATGTGTAATAATAAGTGTTTTTTTCTCAAAGGACATTCCTTGAGACATGTATTATATTGTACACCAAGTGTTATTTTATAAAGTGTACTCACTACCCTATGGATGTATTTTACCAAAATTTTAATTTAATTCAAGAGATATACAAATCCATCTTAGGTTCTCTCTTTCAAATAATTTTTATGTCAAAGTTACCAATGCATTAAGGGTTTCGCTTCCAATATCACATTGAAATGAAAATTGTATATTTTTTAATTATTGTTTAGAGAATTTGTGTGTATATGTTCTTTAAAACACCTTATATTTTCTATCCCTCTAGTTATATTTAAAGTTTACATGTATTCTTACCATTTATACTTACATTTTATTACAATCATTATAAAATTATTCTTATAAGTAAAACTGATTTTTTCTCTTCTATTTAGTTTGGAATAATTATCCTCCATGTCCATGTTCTTCATATACATTTATTGGTGTCATTTGCCTTACTTATATGATTTCTTAAGGTAATTTTTTATATAATTTTAATTCTATTTACAATATTATGTAAGGGATGTTATTTAAAATTTTCTGCATGATCACTTTCTCCCTCAATTTTTTCCATAATCTTTATAATGTTATAATTTAAAATTTTCTTGGTTTTATAAAGTAATTGTTTTTATATTTTACCATCATTTTCAAAAACCATTCATTTATAAATTAGTTTTTTTAAAATAAATTTTTTAAAAAACTAAAAGGTATTTCTTCATATTTTTAATGTATTTTAATAATACTCTTATAAGGTATTCTTCAACTATGTCAATATCATTTATTGTTTCTTATGATTTGCTAGGGATATGATCATATGATATCATCCAACATCATTATATGAATATATTATTATCATATTTTGTGGAATTTTTCATGAATGTCATTTAGTTCACACATATTAATTAAACTGTTATGGAGTTATAAATTTTTTCATATATTTGTGGCACATGTATTTAGGGTTTTTTATTAGGTGATGGGTGGGACTATAATTATATAACCCTATAATAAATTTGGAAAAACTTTATACATTATGAGATTTCATTTATGTGACTTGGTAGTGATCCCAATCCACCAAAGATGTTTGTCCATTATGTTTATTAAAATTTTTGATGAACCCAATCTACATTCAGAATTTGTTCACTATGTGATTATGATCTTAGTATTAATCCTTGAATTAAGAAAAAAATTTCTATTATGTGTATATTAAATATTCTTAAACGAAATTTCTACATTATTCCAAATTCCAATGTTCTTTTTTAAGTGGTTATGATAATTTTATGATGATTTTACATTCTTATACATCATTTCACATTTATTGGCAAAATTCTTAGATGGTAATTCAATATTTTTAATCCATTTTTTATTAGCTATAATTTTCTTATATTGTTTTCATATACCTTGATTATGTTCTCATACCCACATCTTCATCACATAATCCCTTATATCATCTATTAGTATCTTTTATGTTCACCCCTTACTTTGTATTTGAGTTCACCCATTCATATTATAAAATTCCCTAGGTTATGAAAAAAATTGGATATATGACTCATTTATAAGGGTATGACATGTGATAAATATTTTTGGAATATATTTTATAATTTTTTTAAAAATATTCTTGTTAGGTATCTAATCTTCAAAGACATATATCCTATATGCTTTATGTGTGTGATTTATTTTCTTATGTAATTAATATTCTTGTAAAATGATGTAGAATATTTGTATTATATATTTGTTTCATACCAGGATGGATATATGTTTTGAGGTTTGTATATCACTACATACCTTGAAATGACTGGAATAAAGACACATATTTTTCTTAGAAGGTTTTTGTAGAGATCGAACCCATGTTCATGGGAATGATATGATGAACAGGTCTCAGTATCAGGTTGTGGGAGGTAAGTCCATATTTGAAGGTATAAATCCCAAAACAAGGTTGAAATTATTATAAAAAATGTAATTTTATCCAAAAATGGGATAATAAATTTAAACAATTTATTGAGGACTCCTACATAGGTCAGGATCTCATGTAAGGAAATTTAGTTGTACAAGTTGGAAAACACCAAGAATTTTAGAGCTCATTTAGTGTGGATTATTGTTCATGTATATTAAAATCATTTGATGAGGATATAGAAACCATTTATTTTATTTTCATATAATAATATCTTTTGTATAATGTTCATTTTCTTGATTTTTCTCACATATTAAATAAAATGATTTCCTTTTATTTTTGAGTTAGTGGAGAAGGGTTGGTGTGAGATAATGAAGTCTTAGACACTAAGATATAGTATGAGATTAATAATGAAGATTTTAGAGGTGTTTTCGAAAGGTTATGTGGATGTTACTACATATTATTAGATAAAAATAATCAAGACACACTTAGATATTAAAATAAATATCTCCGTAGATCAATCTCAAACGTGGAGAAAATGGGGTGAGTTCATTCTAGTTCCATTCTTTTGTGGTAAACCAAACCTGAATTGGGAAGATCTTGAGTACTATAAAAAATATAGAATAGTTCATGAATTAATATAAATTAGGGTGTTTTATAATCTTTATGTGTCCTAAAATATTTTGGAATCAAGACACTCTAAGATGAAATTAAATTTTTACTATAACCAAGAAAGAGAAAAGCAAGAGAATAACAGGGGAAGAGGGAGGAGATGTGAGAGGGGATAAAGTATAGAAGAATAATATAATCCAATTATGTTATGTTAATTGAATAATTATATACAGACCTTAAATGAAAAAAAATGACCAACCCCATTATACAGTTGCATCTAACAGCTAGGACATCCTCCACTTTGTTTGGTTCTCACCAGGTGTTTAGGATTACAATTCCAAGGATAGTAAATGAAAATATTTCATCTTTTAGTATAATTTTATCAAATGAATATAGGGGGTTTACATGTCATAATTAATGAAAAAGGATGACATAGATTCAATAATGGAATTGAAAACACTACTAAACAACAAAATTTTGATTCAAATGAGAAATGATTATGCATCCAATTCGAGTAAGGAACCATATCTAAAGAAGGTCATGAAATACATAATAAAATATTTTCTACTATCCCAAACAATGGATCCTCCATTCATACTACCTTTGTATCATGATCTATTATTTTTGACCTTGATCCCCTGGTTTGGAGATATCTATTCATCTTATGCTCCGCTTCTCCTTAGATGAGACATAATTCTAGTTTCAATACGGTCAAAAAACATGGGTTTTAACTGAAACTATAAGACTTTAATTATTTCATTGATTACTAAAGGATAGGATGCACTCATATAGAATAGATTTGATGTATCCAATATTTGGATATTTACTTTTATGGAAAGTAGTTTTATGGGAATCATATATCACTAAACAACCTGCTATAAAGAGGACTCTCCTACCTTGATTACTAATTAAAGATCTTGAATATTCAATAAAACTAGGCATAATTAAATGATTAATAGTCTTTTAGTTTGTATATTTTCCCCCAAGGTTTTCCAAATGAAACAATCCTAATTCACTTCTATGAACAAATGAAACTCACTTTTAGATATTGTGCTTCAGAAACATAAGTATTTTGAATCAAAGTGGATTCCTTTCCTTCAGACATTAATGTACATAGGTTGTTCTTAATTTATAAAGCACAAAAATTATTAAATTAAATTTTATGGTAGATGTTTTTACTAAATTTCACTACCCAAGAAGTATTTTCTTTGTGGAGTATAGAATTGGTCATGGAAGAAGACATAAGTGAAAGCGCCTGAAGGAGATGTCTTGATGATATAACAGTTAGGTTCACTAGAAAAATAATGTTGATTTAGAGGTCTTTTTTATCATCATTTGGAACCACTTCGTGTAAGAGAGGAATGGTTGAAGCCTGATTGAAACTAAGGTATAAAATAGGAAATCCAAGGAAGAATTGTGGATGATCAATCCAATTTTACATTAAGAAATATATTTCACCTCTTATAATAACCCATATGTATTTTTCAAGAATAATTATGATTCTATCATGAATTACTCATTGCCGATGGGATATTGAATACCCCACGAGCCTAAAAACATGACATGACCATATTTTTTCCTGATGAACTTATCTGAAACAATGTACAATGATACTTCCTCTCATATTATCTTTTCTTACAGTCAAGTGATGTTCTAAAAAGTGATACTAAGGTTAGAACCCCCCCTCACTAACAATTTTGTCCCGACTAGTCTATCTAGATAAAAAAAAGACACCACTCTTTGTGAGAATCCAAAATTAATGAGTTTAGAACACATTTAGGCATATAGATAACAATCTATAGAGTTAATGAAACTGAATGAACATGCATCAGGATATAGTACTCCACAATATCAAGTATAGTGATATTACCCCCAATAGAGATAAATATTATAATCCAATTTCAGATCCTAAGGGTGATTATTTTAGGATTTAATTGAAGTGGCCAATTAATATTCCTCCATCGGAATCATGGAAACTGATATAATCAATGTGTAATTACCTTTATGTGATGTCTATAACCTCCAAAATGATCTTATAGAACATTATAGAAAAATATTTTGATATGAATACATTGAAATTTTTCTTCTTGATAACTTAAATACTCTTTCAATATTAATTATTGATAATTCTATTGATGTTTATAATAGATTCCATTCAGTAATTGATGAAGAAAATATTTTAATTTATAAAAACAATATGTGAAGGCCCCTTGAACCCATATCAGTTATTATATATATTCACCAATCTTTTGGAGATATCTAAGATTAGGTTCAGGCTGAGGATATCCTGGGAATAGATGAGAGTATTTAGAGAAAGAGTGTTTCAACTCCAAATACCAATGATAGACTTTAATGAAACATAGTTTCTTCCCATAAGAAATATGGTGAACCATATTGAATAAATTCACTATAAAAAGTTCAAAAACCGACTTAGATAGACCGAAATGACTAAGGGAATTCACGATGAAGCTATATTTAATCCTATCATATGCCTTCTCCATATCAATTGTGATCACGATGTTAGAAAAAAACCCACCAATCAATATAAAATATCATCACCTAATCCAAGACAATAACACCTATCAATACATACATATTTCTTAATTGAACCACTCCAAGAATAAATTCATGTGGAGTAGACCATATATAATTTAGTTTAATTTCATGTGATAAACACTAATGTGTCTTACTGTTTAATGTCAAACAATAAAAATTATCTATCCTTTTAGATTATGTTCATACAAAAAGGGCCATATTCAATCAGTTTAAGGGAAAGTGGAGTGGACTTTATAACCCATAATAGATGAATTAATGTATTTATTGACATACATTTAATTGGTAATAGGTGTGATGTGATATCTATAAATTTTAATTATGGATTAAGATCTATTGACATCAAAATCATATATACAATAAGGCTTTTTCCACTTCATCACAATCATCATAAGTTTCCTCCATAGTATCATTAGAGCTCATGGAGCCTATGCTAATTCTCCATGGATAAATGATTAGAGATGAAACCTTTTATTGAATTCTCACAAAACTCAATATTGATGAATCCCATGATTGTGAAGCATATGTAACCTATTATCACTGAGAAATTCTAGTTTATCAATAAATATGTTTTACTATTAATATTTTAGTAGTTGATCATATATAGTCATAAAAAGTGAGGGAAATTGAACCTCAATGTGATGGAATACCTCGGTCTTATACCCAAGCATGTATGGGGATAACCGTGTGGAAATAGTGCTTATGATATGATAGGACCACACAGGATATAGGAAAATTTCTTTCTATTAATTATTATCTCTATCCAATATCTTATAAAGTATATTATTTGGAGTTTTTTGGAAGGTCGCTATATTTTTTTTCATTGAAACATGTTATCCAAAGTAATGGTTATAGTGGATATTGTACTACTTATAGAGCTTCTTCAATTCAAAAATAAAATAAATTTGGTTTCATTATCCATTATTATTCTATGAGAGAATCTATATCTACTAATGATATTTTACTTTAAAATATTAGTGATAACCTTAGTTATGACTTCTTTTAATGGTACATATTTAGTTTATTTAAAAAAAATTGGTGGGAGTAAAAATAAATTTTAATTTTTTAGTTGTGTCTAGAGGTTATAAACCCATGAAAATTATCATTCATAGAGAAAATGACTAAGAAGATTTTGTAGTATGCAATAATTCTATGGGTTTTCTGGATTAAATTATCTTTTATATAAAAATCATTCAATTTAATCCTGAATTCTATATAGTCTTACATTTTTAATGACCACAATTATCCATATATCCGAAATTAGTGGAAGATCTTGGATTATTAAAGATGGGTTCTAAAATCACTAACATATACTTATTACATTACAGGGAGGGTATCTCCTCCTTCAATGCATTGATAAGGACTCCATATATTCTTTTCTGGTAGATTAGTATCTAATAATTATAGTTTTTGTAATGGATGGAATTTTATAATCATTAATGAATCTATTACGTCATCAATCATTCCGATGGTAGGATATTTTTTTATGGTACTTCACTATGGGAGACATATATCATATTTTACCATTAATTGGAATGGAAAAATACTCTCCTTGACCTATAGTGCAATTGGTTTCATTGATTTGTTAAATATTATTATGGATTATTGGTGAACACAACATGATATGTGTGATGTGGATGATTATCTCATCTTAATTTCGATCTGTAAAGGCATTAGTTATATTGTCTTGTGCATCCAATAAATAATTTTATGGACATGAACTGTGAGATGGTAATGTATATAAGGTAAATTTAGTAACAATACCCCATATATAATCATGATAGGTAATCAAATCATCCTCTTTTATAGAATATATTCCATTCATTTTCTTGATACTGATTCTAATTAAACTTTGATCGTTGATCAGGTAATTGGTATATGTAGAGATATTTATAAGCCTATAATGAGTTCTTAGTATTTAAAATCATTATTATCATATCCCTTTGAGAGTTGAAAATGTAGACCATAACCAATTTTTCTGGGGATATGAGAACAATAACCCAAATGACCCTGTTATGCTTCAAAAGTTTCATCCTTCTTTTGGGTGGGATCTTAATGGAACCATCAAAGTACTACTCTTATGTTTAGAAAGTTCCATATATGGAGATAAACTCTTCATTTGGTATTTATATGTCCAATTATGACTTCCCTATGATGGATTATGTTGTCAGTACATATGTGAATGATTAATCCTTGATTACAATTTGAGACATGAATTAAATATCAATTATTATATAATGACTACTTTTATAAATAATCACACAACAGGTAGTAGATAACATTGAATAAGTTTGAGATAATAGATATAAATTTTATGGTAGAACTTGTGATGATTAAAATAATGTCTCATATTCATAATTTTTATTATTAATTAAATATAGTTATACTCAATATTTGAGTATTGGGACTCCATATCAAAAATCTTATTGCTGATATAATAGAAAATATTTTTTTTTCATATATAATATTATTAGTCAATGAGGTTACCAAGTGTCTAGTATAGGGTTTCCACAAAGAGGAAAACATTATTTCCATCAATAGGAATCATGAAGTATTGAGAGGGTTTAATATGTTGCTTGAGGTTATATAATTCCTTCTGATTGTTTTCATTCAAGTGATATGTATCCCATTTCTTCATCAAATTTGTAAAGGGAGAACACATTCTATTGAGGCTGGCTATGAAGTGATTGATGTAAGTTATAATTCCCTATAATCCGCTCAAATAATTGAGGTTTTTAGATGGATACATATCAGTTATTTTACTATTATTCTCCTGGTCAAATTTAATTTAAAATGGTGAACCATGAATATAAACAATTTTCATAATGTCATAATAAAAGTAAATTTTCAAGGGTTTATATTTAAGTTATTTTGACAAACATTTATAAATACTTCCTCAAGATCATTAATATGCTCCAAAAAATAAGAATATTTTACTAATAGATCATCCATTTAACATTCTAATGTTTCTACATTAATTAATTGAAAATATGATGCATGACATGTTTGAACGTGGCACCACAATTCTTCACACTGAGGGAAATTAATTCATAAGGGTATACCACAAGAAGTTCTATAAAAAAAGTGTCTTCCCAATCTATGATATTCATTCTAACATAGTTATATATGAAGTAAATATCCATTAAATATATTTCCTTAAAACCCATTGTTTTATTGATAAATAGTTTAGTGATTAGCATTGGGAAATAATAATTTTGGAAGTGATGGTTAGGATCCCTAAAAACCCATAGTTTTCCTAATATTTTTCATCATGGGAATGGTATTAGTGAGGTAATTTTGGTATTGAACTTATTATATGAAGTTATATTTGATTGGATTATCACTTTTTGAATTCACCTTTCCATCATGGGTTAGATTCATTCTCTTTATTACAGGTTTATAGCATAGGTGGTTATCCAGTGGACCTAGGTGAAGTGTAGCTAATTTGGTAACCAACAAGGGAATATATATGTAATTAAATGTCAATACATCTTAGTTCAATTTAATTGATCTGTGTAATATATTATATTCTTCATAAATCATTATAGTACAAATCATCAAGGATATAAATCTTCCATCATACCGAAATTCACCTATTTGGGTTTAACAATAGTGATCAAGAAACATTCCTATAATGTTGGAGAATAATACTTGAAATATTCCTCCTACAATTCATTAAATTTTTTTTATAATATGAAATATATAATTGATATGTAAGATATGAAATATATCCATTATTACTTCCATTGTATCACATTCCTCTTCAGAATGACTACGTTCGTTTGGTATAGTTAACACAATGGGAATGAAAGAAAATTTACCTATACTCCATGTTATTATTCTTGTTTGATTAATGTTTATGTAATTCAAAATACTTAGTTATGTCAACTAAATATCATTCATACAACTATTCAATTAGAGGGGCTTGAGGGGTGGGACTGATTAGTGTATAATATAAGGATGTTTTTCCTCTATGAGTGGTTTATTCTCTATGAAAACATATAAATTTGGATCATATGATATTATGGTAATTGAAGGATCTATTTTAATTTATAGTAAAACCTATTTATTTACTATATTTTGAGTCATTTTATCAATTTTATTGGTGGTAAATACAAAATATCCATAATGTTTTCCCATTGGGTGGACAAGAGTGGCTTATTGATCAGTAAGGAAATGAATTTCTTTGATGTTATTTTCTAGTGGTTTTAGAAATCATTTTTTAGTATCTAATGTTTATGTTCAGATGTTATAAAATTAAAAATAGGATCTATCACATTAAAGTACACTAATAATTACATTAACAAATTATTTTTTGAATTGGTGAGATGGAAAGGATGTTATTAAGTGCATATGTAAACATGTCATTATTAGAAGTAATTTTAAGATGATTAATAATCAGACCACTATGAATTCGTAGTATGAAATGAGATTTAAATATTGATTTCTCCATTTAATTTTAATAAATTAATTCTCCTCGCTTTTATCGCACCCCTTAATTGTCATGTAGGAAGTAGATAGGACAGCTTCATTGCATCCCAAGCATCAAAGATTTCGGATCAATAGGAGGTTGATATAAAAATAATTATCAATTAATACATGGGTAACATCAATATCATCATGATTTCAAAATATGTATGGATGCTAGATGTTTCCCAATACAGTAGTTTCTTAGTTTTTTATGAAGTAAAATACTATATGGATCACATTGGAAACTATCTCAATGTGTTATATCTCAGTCGTATAAACATCAATATCTAACTCTTGTGGTCTTTAAGGTTACTCAATAATGGATTATTTAATATTTTTTGATAGATAATGGGAATATAATATTGAACATATATTCTGGGTGATAAAGAGATCCATTAAAATATTTATACTTCTAAGACAAGGGTATATGTTTCCTATCATGAGGATACTCCCAATAATGTTTCATTTGGATTGAATCTAACAATGTTCATGACTCCCTTATTGGACCATAATGAGATGAAATACTTGTCAACTATACGTTGAGATGAATAGAGTATCCCATATTTCGATGTTGAACATAAAATTATGCTACTACAGGTTGGTATTCCAATATAATTGGGTCTGATGGAGCTCTAGAGTATTAAGTAATATATATATATATATATACATATTCTGTGTGTGTGTTTGTTTTATTATTGATCTTGTTTGGGTTCCTGTCTTTGAGTCTTTAAGGCTTATATATCTTCAACATAAGAAATTCACGACAAACGTGTATTATTTCAACCCTACCTTCTTCAACCATTACCATCTATGCCTATATTATTGATGTGAAACTATGGATCATATAATTACTCTTAATTATTAAATGGTTTAGTCAAGAGGTTAATATTG
The DNA here is from genome assembly GCA_963277665.1 of Viscum album. Lineage (NCBI taxonomy): Eukaryota > Viridiplantae > Streptophyta > Magnoliopsida > Santalales > Viscaceae > Viscum > Viscum album. The sequence continues at coordinate 297,630,557 of OY728139.1, forward strand.
ATTGAATTATATTTTGGCTCCTCATATGATAAAATTTCAATTTAGTGTGGTGGTTCCCAAACTAAAATTGATAGAGACAAGAAATCTAAGAGAGTAGGATCTAGATTTATTTCATTCTTGTACTCTTATCGTTATTACATATTCCACAAATGATTATTGAGTTAACTATTGGAATACTATGGTGATGATGATTTTTTGTTGGGTACTATAGAGGGAATTAAGGTCGCATCTAGTGTATTTTTCATGTATTAATTATTTCATGTTCCTAGATAAAAAATTTCATGATAATCTAAAAATAAAATTCATATAAATTTATTTCTTGGATGTCTCACCACTCTTCTTACAGTAGAGTAGTAGAGATTCAGTTCACCAACACTAGTGGTTTTCCTAAATTTATGTTCTTATAGTCAACTATCATCTTGAGTAATTCATTGAAGATAAAATATACATAGGTATTATTCCCAAACATCATATATATGGGGAAGTATTAAGCAGGAACATTTATAATGATTTCATTCGGTCTCTGGATATTTTAATATTTTCCCAATTCATTATACAATGTAGTGATAAAATATCCTAGAATATCCAATATTTAGAAGGAATAAAATTTATTATTTCAATCCGAATGATTTGGGAAAGTTTTTTTCTTTTTTTGATCCTAGAAAGGGAATTTGAATTTCATCCTCTATTTAAGGGGTGGAACTACATGATAGTGAGTAGGATTTAGCATTATAGTTGGAACCGATGTTAGTTTGAGTTTGATGATCAAATTTTTTCAAAAACTAGAATTCTTCCCATATTCCAAAATAATTAGTTGGGATTTGGATTTGGACAATTGAAAGAGAATTTCTAGCCATTATGCATCAGCTATAAATTTTTTAAATCCATCAGGGTAATTCATGGAAATTAGTGGTACATTTGATTTTTCTAAGGGATTTTATATACATATATCAGGTAACTAATATTATATAGGTTTTTTATTTAGGGAATTGGTTATTCCTTACCATCTAAAATTGAATTCCGAAAATCTATCTTCATATGTTGTTATTAATTTGAGAGGTTAGTGAAAAACCTTTGTGTTAGAGTGGGGATAAATACATAAATGAAATATTTTTAGATATATTCCATGTTTGAGAAAACCCAAATTTTATATTATTATACCATATATTTTTCCCATTTTTTCTTAAGTGATACCATTATGGGGATGAATTGAAATAAAAAATGTGATTTGTTCTTATTAGGATCTCTCATTCAATTAAATATTTATATCGTGGTGTTCTAAATACTTAGTGGAAGAATAGTCAAGTCTACTCACTTAGGATATGATTTTCTCTCTATATTTAAAATTGTGTTTCTCCACTCCATGGATTCTATTGATATAGTAAGTGACTCAATGTAGTCCATGAGTTTTAGTGCACTGCATCCTAGGGAAATTCCTAAGAGGATGTAGTAGGTAGAACCTAGTCACATAATATGTTCCTAGTGTTGAAATCTAGTTTGAGTCAATTTTGGGTAAATCACATAAAATAACCATGGATGCTTCTCGATTGATGTAAATTTATGCCAGTTGATTGTTTATAGGGTTAGATAAACAATTATTATAGTACACGGGTTTTCCAAAATGGATGAATTCATATTTTAATGGTTTAAATGTTTCTTCTGGTTAAACGATATTCTTCAAAGGAGATATATTTTTCTCAAACTAAGTGTTTCACTCAATTGGTAAATTGTCTATGAGAAACTCATCATTTTTTCTTCTCATCTTCTCCAAGTCAACTTCCTATGGGGTAATATTCTACTCAATAGAATATTAATCATATTACATGATTGGAAAGTGGGTTTTGGAAGAAGATATAAATTTTTCGTTATCTTTATCTATTGTTCACTGAGTATGTGGGAGATTATTTTTTGTAGAAACTCTTAAATCTTGAGTATGCCTTTGATATTATGTGTTCCTTCCCTCTTCACACATTACCATGTAAACAAAATTATATGTGAAATTCTATTTATTATTATTTTTTATTTCAATATAATGTAATATTTTATCTATAGGATTGACATTATAACACCCCATGATTTAATGATATGTCTCTTTTTAAAGTTAACACTTTCGACACACAACATCGAGCTTAACCAGACATTGAAATATTATTATAATCTAGCCATTAAATTTGAGGGAATGGATAGTATTATCCAAATTAGGAAATTTATATATTATATATTTAATAAAATATTTTTACATGCATACAAATTATTTTATAGGAATAAGATAATAATAAATCCAATTATATGCGTCAAAAGGAAATATTCTTCTCAAGATAGTTTTATTGTCTTTTGAGAGAGAACTTGTATCAAATATTTTTTTTCACTTTTGGAAATTATATTTTAAAAAATAAATATCTTCTTTTAAATAAGAATATAAAAATTTACATTTTTTAAATTTTTCGTTTTTTTTTTGATAAGTTTCATCTTTTGATGAATAGTGATATAATATTGCATTTTAATTGAAAAATTATTTTTTTGTATAAATAATTTATAACGTTAAATTTTATTTTTAATTAGTTTTAACATATAATTAGATCATTTTTTATCCATAATATAATTTTGGTCATTGGAATCAATTTCATGTTGATTTTGGATATAAAAACCTGTCAATATTATGAACATCATCACTTTGAAAACTCATTCTCTCTTTCTCCCAATGGGATTAATTTTAAATTAATTTCATCCAATTTTATGCTTCGAATTGTAAAAATATTGATTAATATTTTTAATAATAATGTATAAATTTATTAAATAGTTACCTTTTATTTTGGTAAAAACAATGAATAATAGACATTGGTAATTTTTATTACCACTATTTAGGTTAAATCAGTTAATTCAATGTTAAAAATATTATAAATATTATTAAATTTTCCCAATGGTTGAATTAATTTTATTTTATGAGTAATGGTATACCAAAATAATCCTTGGGAAGATTTAATTCCCTCTTGGATCAACTTTGATTACATTAATCAATTTATATTATTTTATTCATAGAAAAGTCCATTTTGTCATATTTTTGTTTTTAACAAGATACACATTTTTAATATGATGTAATAGAGGGGAAATGTTAAACTAAAAATATTAATTAGAAATATTAATTTTTTCATCTCTATCATTGGTAATTCATTTTAAAATTTTAGGTATTAAGTAATTAAATTAAAGTCTTGCGCAATGATATTGCATTAATTGTTTAATTAATGGACATATTAAATAAATGTTATTAAAATTATTAAAGTAAATATAATTTTATATAATTAATGTCCAAAATTAATTTTAGTGACTAACTAGACTTATATTTTATGTATAAGTGGTTTTGGTTCAAATTTATCTTGTACATTGATATTTTTTAAAATGTTAATAAATGATTACTATGAAAATTGACATTAATGATATTTTAAAATAAATAATATTTTATTAAATGATAAAAAATTCATCAAAATATAAAAATCAAAAAATTTATTAAGATAAAATTTAAAATTTCATCCACGATGCATTTATGGTTTGTTTGGAATTTTATAGTAACTATATTAACTAATAGAAAGCCATGTTCTCACGGTAAGAGTTAAAAGGTTTAACTGAGGGTTAAAGTCAAAAGATAAGGGTATGAATGTGACCAAAAATTGTCAAAAAAATTATTTTATGAGAGTATTTAGACCCAAAATCATTTTATTAAAATAAACACTCTTTTTAGGATTTTGGAATTGAGAATTAATTTATATTAATTTAATATTTTGAGAATTCCCAAAAGATCCCTTCACCTCAATTATAAAAGGGTACCTCCTACGTCAATTCCTTACACTACATTGATTTTTATATATCATATTACCCATTAAACAATAATCTCCCAAATTCCCTTCTCACATCCCATATTCCCCCCTTTGTTCAGAAATCCATCCAAGGATGTATTTTTGTATAAACCAAAAATAGTTTCCGGAAAACGAGGTTACATTCTTCAATGATCTATTTAGTTTTATTTATTTCTACACTCATTAATTTATTATTGTTCCATGATTACATAATAACACCAGTATCCTAAATATAATTATATTTTTTATAATAAGGGTTCATTAGACACTTACACATACTTTCATCAAGTGGGTATCAAATTTACCGTTTCGGTACTGCAAACTATCGCCTCGTGAAATGGTGTCCTTCATTTTTGTTATACCATATCACATGGTTGGTAATTATGATAGAAAATATATTTTTGTATGATATATTTGATATTTATTTTATATTCATACTTATTTATTTTGTATATAACACTTACCTTCATGATTTCCATTTTTTAAAATTCGATAACATCGTTTGTGGAAGTGTGGACTACCGCCTTCTCAAAGCGAGGTGACTCATTCACACTATACATTGGAATGCATAAAGGATATTTTTAATAAAAATATGTGATATATATGAAATATATATGATAAAAGAATTATAATATACTTATATATCATTTACATTTCATTATTTTAATATGGAAAAAATGAATGTAGCGTTCATGCATTTGTACGACTTACAGTATCCATAAACAGTGCATTTCATTTTTTATCTCCAAATTTTTTAGATTATTATAAATTTATATATATATATACTGAATATATATGATATTAACATGATGAATTAAATTATTAAATTCTTATATTAGGATTTTTCTTATTGTAATAACCAATAACTAGTCCAACTATACTCGAGAAACTAGGCAATTAACACCCGAAGTAGTGAAAATGATGAATAATTATTAAAAAATGGGTGATTAAATAATATTAGAAGATCATATATGATATAAAAAATATTTATAAGGTTATAATATAAATTAATAAAATTATTTAAACCATTATACAATATTTTTAATCATGAAAAACAAAAAAGGATGCATGAGATAAGTGATTTTGACTCAATTTTATTTCTATGGGACACATGACATATACACTAATAGATTATTTTTTGTGGTGTATAAACTAACCAATAATATATTTAAGGACTATTATTATAATATTATGGTATTCTAATATTTATAAATTTTTATTTCTTTCAATGGTAATATGATTCTACTGATTATAAAGTGAAAAGGGTTGTTTCACAATCTCATTATTATTTGGGATTTTTTAACTTTATGTCTCCACTAAAGATAATTTTTATTCTATATCCACGTTTTCTAAACTATATCAAAGAGGTTTTAAGTATTACAATAAAAAATTTTAAAATCTTTTTTCCCATTTTTAGTTTTAGTAAAATGGGTTTAAAGGTATATTTTATTAATTTTCGAAATGCGGTACTTTTTGACTTTTTCAGAAAAATATGGAAGTAATATTTTTTAAATTATTCAGTATAAACAAAGTTTTATGCAATCATGATTTAATAATGTTTTTAAGATTCTATTACAAATTTAAAAGTTTATTTTCGAAGAAAATATTTTCTTTTATATATTTTCATCCTTTTAATAAATGATTACAAATTTGTAAGGTATTTCATCTCAATATTATTTCATTAAGGCATATTGTAATGTTATGCACCTAGTTTCTTTTATATGGTGTATATAATGAACGTTTTACATGTTATAACATGAATAGAATAATTTTAATGATATTATAAGTGTTATTTAACATTATTTGTAACGCCCCAACCCCAATAACCCAAAGTCGGTGCATTACTTCGTAACATTGGCATGATCACAAAAGATCAAGTCTCGAAAGACTGATTAGTTTAGTATCCTTGGAAACACTAGATAAATTTATACATCTTACAATACATCATAAAGTGAAAAATCACAATAACATAGTCTCCATAGTCCACACTTCTATCCCCTTCAGACTATCCCTGTAGGTCAGTCATAAAATATTTCTTCACATCCTGGGAAAAATAAAACATTTAAAGGGGTGAGCTCAGGTGCTCAGTAAGGATAACAATATAGCGGAAGATTTCATAAATAAACATAATCATTTAAGGAAATGTATAACTAAAACAAAAGCCTTTTAAACTTGAACTTCAACATAATATGGAAAAAGTAAAATGAGATAATGCCATTTACTTCATCACATAGATATTCTACTGGTCGAATAATCACATGCAATATCAATAACCACTTTTATAATGATGGAATGCATAATTTCAGACTATCATAACCACGTAGCCAAAGCCTCGTGCCAAGACTAAAAATAAGATTTTGTCAAGGCCTTGTGCGAAGACACTAGTTTGTCTCATGAGACCTACAGATTCATCGAGGAGCTATAACGGGCTCCACCCGTCACTTATTAAGTCCAATGCATTCCTCATATGAACAGGTTTAAACATATCATAAACCATAACATAAAACATGCATAAAGGAAACATAACATTTCCACATTTCAATCATAAGATATCAATACAACACATTGATATAAAAAAAATTTCAAAACCATTTTCAATACCAAAATAAAAGAAAATTAAAACATTGTAATTATTTTTCATTAACAAAAAGTTATGGCTTGTAGAGGAATCTGAAACTCAAATAATGGTCACGGCGGCGGGGAAGTCATTGTCGCCGCATATGTAAGAAAAAAATTCCTTTTGTCGTTTAGTAGAAAATCTTCATATAAAAATATTCCTTTTGAATAAAAGTAAAAGTCAAAGTGGTTTATACACCGTGTAGAATAAAATGGTGTATAGAACAAAATATGCTTCAATGAATGGAGATTGAGACGAATTCCATTACAAATATCATTTTTTAAATAAAATAGATCTATTATGTGTATTAAATATATGTACACATAAAGAAAGTATAAATAAAAGATAGGACATAATATCATGACATAATTTTAAAGTAGGAGATTAACCCAAAGAACGTAAATTGGGTTAAGAAGTTCCCTTACCTCGTGTCTGACTTGACTCGACCATTCATTAACCTCCTAAATAATAAACTAGAGTTAATTTCTACTTTCTTAAGAACCTTTTCATGTTAATTATTCCTTTTATATCACTTTTTACCAAGTTATGAACATTATGTAATTATTTAATTTAATAACGGTCGTTTTGTCGATCTTTGGTACTTGAGTAAAAAATAAACATCTTATGATTACAAGTTGTTCATGTGGTGATATATCCATTATATCCAGAATCATATTCATTATTTAGATATCATATATATCATATATATACAGTATATACATGCATTTATAATATTACATGACGTTTAGAGGTAAGAAATGAAATGCACCGTTCATAGAGACGGTAAGCCGTATGTACGCATGAACGCTACTTTCATTTCTATTTCATATTTACTGGAATGAAGTTATAATTATATAAAGGTATAATATAATTCCAGTATAATATAATGTATAATACCATTTACTCTATCCTTTATACATCCCACATATGGCATTAACAATTCAAATCATTTTGACGGGGCGGTAGTCCGCACTTCCTAAAATGAAATTATCACGTTTACCCATAATGGAAATCATAAAGGTATGCCATAAATGAAAAATACAGAATCATAAGGAAAAAAAACATAATATATATCATATATAAAAATAGTTTCATCATAATGGCCACCTTTTAAGTCGTTATATGAGTGTTGAACAATCATCGTTTCGTGAGGCATAAATTCGCCATCCACAGAAACAATATGTTCTTTAACCATTAAATGTAAGTGTGTGTAAGTGTAGCTCTAATAATTATTATAACAACATCCTATTATATCGAGAATACTGGTGTTGTTACAAAAGAAATGAATAAAAATATTTTATGGTGTTGGAGAAGCAAAATAAAACAAAATAACATAAGAGAAGACATTACCTTAAAATCGGGTAACCCTTTTTTGATTTGAGCCAAAGGCTTCCTTGGGAAACTTCTGCCCAAAGTGAGGCTTCTAGGAGTAAGAGAGGGATGTTGGGAGAGTATTTTGGAAGAGGTTGGCTGAGCCAAAAGGCTTTGAAGGTGTGAATAAGGTGGTAGAGGTGGGGGCCTTTTATAAGAGGAGAGGAGGGGCACTCTTGGAAAGTACTGAAATGTTACTTTATTATATAATGAGTTTCGGATTTTAAAGGTCCCACACTTATATATGTCGAGGCTAAGGTGATAAGGGTTCGAAATATACTCATCAAATAGGCTTTTGACAAGTGTAATTCTTAGATGTTACATTATCCTTCAATTTTATTAAAATCGTTAATTAATGAGGTAATCACTGCATCATCATAGGGTCATAAATATTTTAATTTATTTAATGTCTAAAAATTATAAAACAAATATCATGATGTTGGGAATCATTTTAGATTTCTAATGAGTATTTATAGTTAAAAATATGACTTGTATAACCCCATTTAAAAATTGTTTTAGTAAAAGAACTCATGTTTGTGACATTTTTATTTTAACATTAAATAAAAAGATTTTAATTTCATTTTCCTACCAATGTGGCTCCATGGGGTCCCCATGTTGACCCAAGGATTTTCTTGGTTGTCCATGACTCATCCAATAGGGCTAGGATAAGTGTAAAGGTATTTTCATATTTTTATAATTTCATTTTTACCTTAAATATCAGTAATTACCTTTAATCGCTATTAATTAAACTTAAAAGTTACTATTCACCAAAAAATTATTTTAATCCCATTGAACCACATTTTACTTCTTAATTACAACCATGTATGTCAGATTTTTGAAAATCAAATCACAAAAGTGGTAATGTTTTATTTAAATGAAAAATCAGTTTTTTAACTACCACTTAGTGGTTTCACTATTGATAAAAAATTGAAGTTTTTCAGAACAATGCCAAAATTTTACCCTAAGCTATAATTGATATTCCGAATTCAAAAATGATGTCTATTTTACAGAATTACAAACATATAAGTTTCTTTAATTAATTTTATAATTAATTCTTGCTGTCACAACAAATAGCGTGTTTTTAAGAAACAATATATATCAAAATATTGACAATTGTTTATATCCAATTTCAAAGTGAAATTAATTATAATGACCACCATTGGATAAAATGGTAAAAATATATTCTAATTATACTTTAAAACCACTCAATATTATAATTTATCACTATAAATTATTTTTATTAAAAAAGTTGTTTTTATGTATTTTTCACTATTCATAAAAAAATTTGAAGTTCTCAGAAAAATACCAAAAATTCAACATAGGCTAATTTCTATATTCTGAATCCAAAAACGAAGTCCAATTGGAAAGATAAAATTTATAAAATTTATAAAATTAGTTATTACTATTCATAACGGCTACTTTGATTGGTTGTGGTGTGTGTTAGAACTCGAAGTTGTGTACAACACACGCTACTGTATTATTCAAAGAGAAGTGTACCGTGGAAGCTCAGGGTGTTACATTCTCCCCTCCTTCAATAAATTGCGTCTTCACAATTTGAAATTTTTCTTTGAAAATAAAATGTTGAAAATAGAAAATACCTTTGTGGAAAACCCACATTGGAAATAAGGTTAATAGAATTTACCCTTAATAAGAGGGAAAGGGAAATGAAAAAGTCACCACCAAATTATGATCTCGATAAGGAGAACATTGGTGGAAATTAGAGACATATAATTGGAGGAAAAACTTAAATATTTGTAGGGAGTGATTGAGGTCATCAATCACAAACAAGTGTAAAAGTGAGGGCCTCAATGCCTTCAATCTATGTTGATTTAAAATATTATCAGTTCAAAAAGACATAAGGTATTAGGATAACACATTTTTTTGTTTTAATATCCCTTTACTAAAGTTTAAGAATTAATTTATTCATAGAATAAGAGATAGGTATATATATATATATGCTTGACGAGTAGAGTTTCAACCTTCAACTAATTTCTACCACAAACTCATCTTTCAGTCAAAAAGATAATAGAACTCAAAAATATAATATTTATCCTAATCATACAAGGTTCAAAATATTAACACATACCATTTAGATTAAGAATACTATTTTCTAATAACCAGGGACTTCTTGTAGGATAGTGGTAGGTAATAAAGGCCTGTCACACTATGGTTGTGGGTTCGATTACTACAGCTTTTTCCGACGCGACGGGTTATCCCCCAACCTGCAGGTTGTCCTTTTGCTCTACTATAGTATTATAATATTTCAAAAATAATCTTCATAAATGTTTTAACCTTAAAAAATACTATCAAAAGTTCATCTTAATCCATTCCAACCTTTATAGTTATCCAAAATACCTCCATCCAGACTTTCTCTAAAAGGTCCTTAAATTCCAAAATCAATTGTAACATTAGATTCCCCAAACAAAGAAAAGTTTGTCTTATTGTCACATACTAAAAATATGATTACCTTCATCATATTAAATCCTTAATGAAATCAACAAGTACTGCAGTACAATCCTTATATATATCACATTATTCTTGTAACCAGAATATAATCCTTCAGTCTAAAAGCACCAATACATTAATTATTCAACTTCATCTGTAGTAACAACATAAGCTTGGTCTTGATCCCTTGGCCTTTTCTGAGGTAGGTTTCCCTGACGCTTAGTACATTAATTTTCATAATGCCCCATTTCCCTACAATTGTAGCATTCAACATTGATAGCCTCTTTCTTTCCCTTGTAATCACGAGCCTGGTGACCTTTTTCTCCAAATTTATAACAACCTCCCATTCCTTTTAGGCAAGTACCAGGGTGATTCTTCCCACAATTATCGCATAATGGAAAATACTTTTTTCCTTTTTTCCCTTTATCTGTCTCTTGTTCCACCGTTCTCTTCTTCTCTTGCTTTACTTTATTGTCATAATATTTAGAGAGCTCCTTTTCTGTTTTGATAGCACATGAGACAATATCTTCGTACGACGAGAATGATTGTGATACTAATGCTCGATGGAGAAATGGTTTTAACCCATCAAAGAAACGATCAATCTTACTTCTTGGGTTACGTATATAATCTGCTGCATGCCTTGCTAACCTTGTAAAGTTAGCCTCATACTTTGCGACATTCTCATCCTCCTTTTGTCTCAGACTCATGAATTGCCATTCCATATCTTGTCGATGGTCACGAGGGAAGTATTTTTCTATGAAATGCTCTTTGAACTCCATCCATTCCATATTTGATACTTCATCATCATCCTTTGTGTTTTGAATTAGCGACCACCATTGATCGGCATCTCCAGTGAGCTGGTAAACTTCCATGATGACCATCTTCCTTTTGCTACTCCCCAAGGAGTGGAATATTTTCTCTAAAGAGTTTATCCATTTCTCAGATACTAATGAATTTGTACCCCCATTAAATGTTGGTGGTTGTTGAATCATGAAGCGGTCTAAAATTGATCCCCCATGTTGTGGATCTGGTTGCTCCATACGAGTATGGTTATTATTCATAACCTGAGTGAGTTGTCCCAGTATGGTAATAAGTTGATCATCACTAGTTGTATCTCCAGCTCCACAATAATTATCTTGAGTAGGTGGGCAATCCCTACACGGAGTGCATGCATTGATACGGTTTCCATTCCTTCCACTAGGCGCCATTTCTAAACAATGGCATAAACTAGATTAGTTTATGAATCAAAATACATAATTCCATACTTGTAAAACACTTAACATAAATTGAACTATTTATGGATATAATCCATAATCATAAAAAAAGTTTCTTTGAGGAAGTATATACTCATAACCCATCATAGTGGTTTGTAAAAAAATGAGAATTATCCTAAGCATATCCCCTGGAAGTGTCGTAACCAAGAGTGAAGCAAGGCCCGTTGTCGTGCACCAGTTCCCATTCGAGTCTATCTCAAAGTAGTGTTTTTGGGTTTTACCCCTAGGTAAATCTGTTCCAGAGACACCTCTACCTGCTCGTATCCAGATAGGGATGTATTGCTCGGAAAACTCACAAAATCTCTATAATACCAAAATTCTAGGAAGTTCTTCTATACTAATCCTCAAAGTCTATCTTCAGGCTATGTGCTCTAATCAGAGTTTATCTAAATATTTCTTCCAAGGTTAGTACTAAACTGCCTCTGATACCAACTGTAAAGCCCCGACCCCAGTTACCTAAAGTTGGTGCATTACTTCGTAACATTGGAATGATCACAAAAGATCAAGTCTCGAATGACCGATTAGTTTAGTAGCCTTGGAAACACTAGATACATTCATACATATTACATTACATCATAAAGTCAAAAATCACAATAACATAATCTCCATAGTCCACACTTTTATCCCCTTCAGACTATTCCTGTAGGTCAGTCATAAAATATTTCTTCACATCCTATGAAAAATAAAACATTTAAAGGGGTGAGCTCAGATGCTCAGTAAGGATAACAATATAGCGGAAGCTTTCATAAATAAACATAAACATTTAAGGCAATGTATAACTAAAACAAAAGCCTTTAAACTTGAACTTCAACATAATATGGCAAAAGTAAAATGAGATAATTCCATTTACTTCTTCACAATGAAATTCTTCTGGTCGAATAATGACATGCAATATCAATAACCACGTTCATAATGATGGAATGCATAATGTCAGACTATCATAACCACGTAGCCAAGGCCTCGTGCCAAGACTACAAATAAGATTTTGTCAAAGCCTCGTGCCAAGACACTATTTTGTCTCATGAGACCTACAGATGCATCAAGGAGCTATAGCGGGCTCTACTTGTCACTTATTAAGTCCAATGCATTCCTCATATGAATAGGTTTAAACATATCGTAAACCATAACATAAAACATGCATAAAGGAAACATAAACTTTCCACATTTCAATCACAAGATATCAATACAACACATTGATATAAAAAACACTTTCAAAACCATTTTCAATACCAAAATAAAAGAAAATTAAAACGTTGTAATTATTTTTCATTTAAAAAAAGTTATGGCTTGTAGAGGAAGCCGAAACTCAAATAATGGTCACAACGGTAGGGAAGTTGTTGTCGCCGCATATGTAAGAAAAAAAACATTCATTTTTTTGTTTAGTAAAAACTCTTCGTATTAAAAGATTCCTTTTGAATAAAGTAAAAGTCAAAGGGGTTTATACACCGTATAGAAGAAATTTGTGTATAAAACAAAATATGCCTCAATGAATGGAGATTGAGACGAAGTCCCTTAAAAATATCATTTTTTTAAAAAATAGATCTATTATGTGTATTCAATATACGTACACATAAAGAAAGTATAAATAAAAGATAGTACATAATATCATGACATAATTTTAAAGTAGAAGATTAACCCAAAGAACGTAAATTCGGTTAAGAAGTTCCCTTACCTCGTGTCCGACTTGACTCGACCGTTATTTAACCTCCTGAATAATAAAATATAGTAAATTTATAATTTCTTAAGAACCTTTTCATGTTCATTATTCCCTTTATATCACTTATTACCATTTTATGAACATTATGTAATTATTTAATTTAATAACGGTCGTTTTGTCGACCGTTGGTACTTGAGTAAAAAATAAACTTCTTATAATTACAAGTTGTTCATGTGGTGAAATATCCATTATATCCAGAATCATATTCATTATGTAGATATCATATATATCATATATATCCAGTATATACATGCATTTATATTATTACATAACATTTCGAGGTAAGAAATTAAATGCACCGTTCATGGAGACGGTAAGCCGTGCGTACGCATGAACGCTACTTTCATTTCTATTTCATATTTAATGAAATAAATTTATAATTATATAAAGGTATAATATAATTCCAGTATAATATAATGTATAATACCATTTACTCCATCCTTTATACATCCCACATATGGCATTAACGATTCAAATCACTTTGAGGGGGCGGTAGTCCGTACTTCCTAAAATGAAATTTTTGCGTTTACCCATAATGGAAATCGTAAAGGTATGTCATAAATGAATAATGCAGAATCATAAGGAAAACAAAAACATAATATATATCATATATAAAATTAGTTTCATCATAATGGCCACCTTTGAAGGTGTTATATGAGTGTTGAACAATCATCGTTTCGTGAGACAGAAATTCATCATCCACAGAAACAGTATGTTATTTAACCATTAGATGTAAGTGTGTGTAAGTGTAGCTCTAATAATTCATATAAAAACATTCTAGTATATATAGGATACTGTTGTTGTTACAAAAGAAATTAATAAAAATATTTTAGGGGGTTGGAGAAGCAAAATAAAACAAAATAACATAAGAGAAGACATTACCTTAAAATCGGGTAACTCTTTTTTGATTTGAGCCAGAGGCTTCCTTGGAAAGAATTCTGCCCAAATTGAGGCTTCTAGGAGTAATAGATGGAAGTTGGGAGAGTATTTGGGCAGAGGTTGGCCGAGCCAAAAGGCTTTTAAGGTGTGAATAAGGTGGTAGAGGTGCGGGCCTTTTATAAGAGGAGAGGAGGGGCACTTTTGGAAAGTAATGAAATGTTACTTTATTATATAATGAGTTTCGGATTTTAAAGGTCCCAAACTTATATATTTTTAGGCTAAGGTGATAAGGGTTCTAAATATACTCATCCAATAGGCTTTTGACAAGTTCAATTCTTAGATTTTACATTATCCTTCCATTTTATTAAAATCGTTATTTATTGAGGTAATCGCTGCATCATCATGGTGTCATAAATATTTTAATTTATTTAATGTCTAAAAATTATAAAACAAATATCATGATGTAGGAAATAGTTTTATATTTCTAATGAGTATTTATAGTAAAAAATATGACTTGTATAACCCCATTTAAAAATTGTTTTAGGAAAAGAACTCATGTTTGTGACATTTTTATTTTAACGTTAAATAAAAAGTTTTTAATGTCATTTTCCTACCAAAGTGGCTCCATGGGGTCCCCATGTTGACCCATGGATTTTCTTCGTTGTCCATGACTCATCAAATAGGGGTAGGACAAGTGTAAAGGTATTTTAATATTTTTATAATATCATTTTTACCTTAAATTTTACTAATTACCTTTAATCGTGATTAATTAAACTTAAAAGATACTATTCACCAAAAAATTATTTTAATCCCATTGAACCACATTTTACTTCCTAATGACAACCATGTATGTAGAATTTTTGAAAATCAAATCACAGAAGTGGTAATGTTTCATTTAAATGAAAAATCAGTTTTTTAACTACCACTTAGTTGTTTCACTGTTCATCAAAAATTGAAGTTTTTCAGAATAATGCAAAAATTTTATCCTAATATATAATTGATATTCCGAATTCAAAAATGATGTCTATTTTACAAAATTACAGACATATAAGATTCATTAATTAATTTTATAATTAATTCCCGCTGTCACAACAAATAGCGTGTTTTTAAGAAATAATATATATCAAACGATTGACAATTGTTTATGTCCAATTTCAAAGTGAAATTAATTCTAATGACCACCATTGGATAAAATGGTAAAAATATATATTAATTATATTTTAAAACCACTCAATATTATAATTTATCACTATAAATTTGTTTTGATTAAAAAAGTTGTTTTTGAGTATTTTTCACTATTCATAAAAAAATTGGAAGTTCTCAGAAAAATACCAAAAATTCAACATAGGCTAATTTCGATATTCTGAATCCAAAAACGAAGTCCAATTGGAAAGATAAAATTTATTAAATTTCAAAAATTAGGTATTACTATTCAGAACGGCTACTTTGATTGGTTGTGGGGTGTGTTAGAACTCGAAGTTGCGTACAACACACAGTACTGTATTATTCAAAAAAAAGTGTATCATGGAAGCTCTGGGTGTTACATTATTACTTCATGATAATTGTGATTAAAATGTTTCAATGTGGTATGGGACACTTTAAAATGTTTAATAATTAATTTCATCAAGAATCTTTCAAATGATCTTTAAATAGTATTTCCATTCAGGATTGTCAACAACCCTTGATGTTACATATCCTCCACTGGTAACTATTGATAATTATGTATTCTTTATTCAATAAAGATATATGAAAAGTTATATTAATTGTTATTTAAATAAATTAACTGATATGAGGAATGATTTGAAATGGAAATGACGAGTGGGAAAAACTTTATATAGTTCCTTGATGCATTGATAGGTTCGTATGAGAAAAAAAATTTCTGAAAATTAAATGTGTTTCTACTTGTGGTTTTAAACCATCTTGTGAAAGTTATTGACAATATAGGTTCTCATGTGCCTCATACATGATGTCTAATAATTATGAAATTACATCATAAGTATTTATTTATTATTATTATTATCCATGAGTTTTATTATATGATAAAATATATAGATTAAATTCATTATCTGTTTATTGATTAAATATAATGTGTCTCAGTTATTTACCATTTTATTCTGATCATTCTTATCCGGTTATTTAAATACCATGTCTCATGAGTTATTTAACTTTCCAAGTTGATTTATTCTATTTAATTTAGTATTTCTTCTATTTTACTTAACTTCAGTAAGTATATGTGCTCACCCTTTTTGTTACCTTCCATAGGAATCCAAGAAGTGTACTGGGAAATATATGCATGGATACTCTAGGTTGAAAATTTTATCCTTGAAAAAAATTGTTGTAATTAGTGTGTTCATTTATAATACAATACACATGTATGTATCTCGTTTACCCAGACTACTAAAATGATAGGTCCTTCGAGCTACATTTCCTTGTAATCATGCCAAGGTAATTATAGTAGACATTGGATCTAAGCTTTCTAGGGTATGGTCTATATAGTTGGTATCGATGGAAGTTTAGTAGCAACCATGGGAACTAGATTTAGGATAACATAGATTAGAGAGCATGACCTTGTGGTTGACATTGAGGATAAGTATATAATAACATCATATCATTTTAGTTAGATAAATATTATATTTTTTTTCCTATAAATGAATAATTTTATAGATATTACATGTAGAAATGGTTTTGGAAAATATTTACTTAAGGGTAACAACTCAGAAATGGTGTGTTGGGCCTGACTGAAGAATAACCTAGTACATGAAAATGCGGCCTAATATGCACCTCATTTGACATTTTAGGGGGGTATCCTTTGGATAATTCACATTATATTTACAAACCATTATGGTCAATATAAATATATTATGAAAATAAATAACCCAGGTTAAATCTATGGTGTCTTGGATTGAAAATAAAGTTTCCTGATATTATATAAATGATTGTATGTTTTTTAAACTTTTATTATTTTTTGCACACCACGCCTTCTAGTTTTAGTCCATGAATGAAACCTAAAGAAATCATGTTAACATTGAACATGAAAGACAAGGTGGTTGTGATGACCAACCAAATGGGATGTGATAGAATTGAAAGATACCAGGTTCATGCATAATAAATTTTCTAGAGATATGATTAATAATATATACCTTAACCAAGTCTCTAACTCATCGAATAACGGAAGGATGGATTTTTATAAGATCTCTAGTGGTGGAGACCTTGTAAAAATATTTCTTGATATCCATCATGTATGAAATATGGATGGAGACACCCAAGAAAGTGTCTCAATAGAATAATAAAATTCATTATGTATGGTTAAAGGACATAAATCAAAGAATTATAAAGGAAAATTGATGTGTATTACAAAAGGAAATAAAATTCATCCTAAGAATATATTTTTAGTTTATTTCCTTAAATGGGGAACCTAGGAATTACGTGAGTAAATGCACTATTCTATAAGATAATATCAAGACCAATGAAGGACATATGTAAAGAAATGGATGAACTGTTTTTGTAATGAGGATGTATTGAAAACCTTAGTTAAAAGGCTATTTAGTGATTAACCTTTTTCAAGGATATCCATCATATTTATTTTAGAAGTAATACTAATAAGGTTTTTAAAAAAGTACAACATTATATGATGGGTGACAACCTATCACATCCAACATGGTTGTGTGGTTTGAACACACAACTGAATGGAGAAAACAGTGTAGCTCCAAACATTAGCCTTTATGATGTCCGAGTTACCATTAAATTTGTTAGTAAAAATATATAATAGATAAAGGCTATTTTGATTTTAGGGAATTTTTTTAATAGATAACATTGGGATTGGAAAATTATTTGGTGATTACATGATTATTATTATTCTTGAAGACGTTCTATATTTTGGGAATCTTATAAGATTAAGGTAAATATATTATTTTTATGAATAATGGTTGAATTGTATTTTGGAGTCAAATATGATTTTTTTGTGGACCTATAGTAATTAAGTTTATTTATTGAAATATCTTGGATGTTATGTGATTTAGGTAATTAATATTTTGGTATATGTATTTAATAATGATTAATATTAATTGGAAGGCTATATGATAAAGTCCTTCTGATTGTTTTGGTCCCCAATCATAGTATAGAATATTTTTATGTAAGGATAATTATTTTATGGATAATATATGTTTAAAATTTAATACAACATTTTAATTTTATAGATTAATGTTTTTTTAAACATGTAATGATTTTTTATTTTTGGGTAATATGATGCTTAAAACTAATTTTTTAAAATTAGATAACTTTTTATACTGTGAGTTTTGACAGAAGTATTTTGGACAAGTCTTATAGTTGGAATGGATTTAGTTTAACATTGAATATTAATATTAGAGGTTAATGTATGTTTTATTGGATCCTTTTTTGTAACAATTTTTTTTAATAAATATTTAATGGATAAAGGAATTACTTATGGATCTAAAAATACATTATAGTGCTTCAAGTATGAAAAATTCAACATGAATATCCATCTTTTTTCATAAGAGATGAAGTTGAAATATATATAATCACCACTGAAGGTTAATATCATGCTTATTACATTGAATGAAATAAAGTAAGACTATTTTATCATCTTTTTATCTTGATAGTAATATAATACCTCACCTATAATAAATTAATTTGGAATGAAAATACTATTTATTTAATTTTCTTTTCTAGAAAATAATGGCGACGTTTAGCCATTATAGATTTTTAGTTTTTTAAGAAATAATTTATGAAGACCATATTGTATAGCACTCTACAATAGAACAGTATAGTTTTATTTCCCATTAATGTTCTAGTATTCACCTTCCACTAATGATTTTTTATTCGAGTGCTTAATATTACGGTGACCTTCATATCACTCCTTCTCTCTTATTAATAAGATTTTTATTAACCCTATTTATGATGTGGGATCCCCAAAAAAGAATTTTCATGTATCAACCTATAATTTTTGAAGTATGAGTTCAAATAGTGAGGATGGAATTTGTGGAAGGATGGGATAATGTAACATCCAAATATTTTATGTTATATCTCTTTTTAAATTTAATCTTTTTGAAAGATTACGTTGCACACAACACCCAACTAAAAAGATAAATGAAATATTATTATATCCTAGCAATTAAATTTAGGGGAATTAATAGTATTAACCAAATTATGAAATATATATATTATACATTTAATCCAATATTTTTTCATTCATCAAAATTTTTTTATTGGAATAAGATAAGAATAAATCAAATTTTACGTATTATAATTCTATATTTTTCTCATGGTAGTTTTACATCTTTTTGATGGATCACTTATTTTAAATGTAATATTTGAAATTTTTTATAAATTATATTGAAAAAAACTTCTTTTTCTAAATAAGGATATAATAATATACTTTGGTGTAATTTTTGGTGTTTTTATGTGTTATGTTTTGATGAATTGTGATAAAATATTGCATTTTAAATAAAAACAGCTTTTTCCTTAAATAATCTACAGTATTAAATTAAATTTTTACTTTAATTTTATATATAATTAGATCAATTTATTATCATTTAATCTAATTTAGGTCATTAGAATCAATTTTACCATGAAATTGGATATAAAAAATTTCAATCTTTTGAACATTTTCACTTTAAAAACACTTTCCCTCATTCGGTAAACAAGATTCATTTTAAATTAAATGTTTTCCAATTTTGTGTTTTTAATTTTGAAAAATTGATACATTTTTAGAATTATAAGGTCCAAATTTATTAAATAAGTCTATTTTTTGAACAAAATGATAATAGTAAAATTGGATAATTTTTATTACCATTATCAAGGGTAAATAGGGTAATTAACTATATAAATGATATTATAAATATTAGAAAATAACCCAAAAACATGTACTAATTTTAATGGATGATTTAATTTAAATATAAATCATAATTTGGCCTATTTTTTAGCCTATTGGAGCCACTTTCTTGACATTAATCCATTTATAGTATGTTATTCAAATAAAATTCAAATTTTTCATGCTTTTTTTTACAAGATAAATATTTTTAACATTGGGTTATATTGGGGATATGTAAAACTATAAATTGTATTTAGAAAGATAAATTTTTTTATCTTCATCATGATAATTTAATTTTAATTTTTAGGCAATAAATTATTTAATTAATGGCTTTGATAATGAATATGTAATAATTATTTAATTAATGGACATATGAAATAAATGTTATTAAAAATAATAAAATATATATAATTTTATATAATTAGTGTCATATAGATTTTTTTTGATGAACTATACATATTTTCTATTTATTAATTTTTTTATGTTATCTTGTTAATTCATATTTTTTAAAAACTCAAGAAATGAATAGTATCAAAATTTACATTAATGATATTCTAAAATAAATAATATTTTATTAAATGATATAAAATTCATAAAAATATAAAATTTTGCCAAATGAATATTATAAAGTTTAAAATGTTATAAATGAGACATTTGTGGTTCATTTAGAATATATATTGAATATATTAACACATAAAAATATAAGTTTTCATGGTGATAGTTAAAGGGATTAAGTGAGGGTTAAATCCAAAAAAAAGGGTAAGAATGTGAAATAAACTTATCTAAGAATTATTTGATGAAATTATTTGCACCCATCATAATATTATATTCTAAATATGCCTCCTTAGAGAAATTTTGAATTGAAAATTAATTTATATTAATTTAATATTTTGAGAGTTTCTAAAAGTGCCCCTCACGTCAATTATAAAATGGTTCCTACTCCATCACTTCCTCGCATTACATTAGTCCTTATATAACATCTAAAACCTGACCAAATAAGATAAAAAATAAAATCCCTTCATTTAATAAACCTCTATTTTTTAATAAATCCAAACAAGGTAGTCATTTGGTATAAATAAAATAGAGTTACTTGAAAATTAAAGAATTTTCTCATATGATCCCTTTAATTTTATTTCTTTCTCCACTCCTTCATTTATTATTAGTACATTATTATATAACAAAAGAATTATAATAAATTTACTTATATGTTTTTATTTTATGGGTTTTTTCTATACCTACACACACTTCTATCAAATGGGTAATGAATTTACCATTTTTCTATGATGAACTACCTCCCTGTGAAACAATGTTATTCGTTTTTTCCATTATCACCTCTCGTGTTTTTTCATTATGATGGAAATGTTTTTTTATATGATATATATGATATTTATTTTTTCCTTATACTTTATTATTTTTAATATTATTTATACTTTCATGATTTCCATTTTATGTAAATATGATAACATCGATTATGGATGTGTGGACTACTGCCTCCTCAAATCGATCTGATTCAATCACACTATACATGGAATGTATAAATTAAGGTTTTAATATATATATATGATATATATGAAAGATATATGACATATATATACTAATTTAATCAAAATATACTTATATATCATATAATTTTTATTCTTTTAACATAGAATAGAATAAAAGCAGCATTCATGCGTATGTACGACCTAACGTCTCCATGAATGGTGAATCTCATTTCATATCACAAAATTTAATAGATTATTATAAATATATATATCTATAATGAATATTTATTATATTTAAATCTTTTTTATATTCCTGGTATTGTTAGATAAATATCTATGTAATTGGAACAAAAAATAAGAAGTCAAAATATAATCAATAAACTTGGAAATTACCACCTAATATAGTGAAATTAATGAAAGATTATTAACAAAAATGAGATAAATTAATATAATAAGATCATATATGATATCAAAAAAAAGTATCAGTTTCTGATAAAAATTAATGACATGATTTGAACCATTATATAAGAGTTTTATGAACATACAACTAAAAATGAAGTGTGGGGTGATAAATTTGTGTCTCGCGTTTATTTATGTGGGAGGAATACCATATACACTAAATGATTATTTTTTATAGTGTATAAATTTCCCATGAAATTTTTATGAGTATTATTTTGAATATTATTTTATTTTTGTATTCATATAATTTAATTTCATTCATGGGATTTATGATTCTACTAACTGTAATGTGATAGGTGTTATCTCCCAATCTTATTATTATTTGGGATTGTAAAGTTTTAGTCTCCACTAGGGAAAATTTTTATTCCATATCATGTATTCTAAAAAAAGTTTTCAAAAAGGTTTTGACTATTATCATACAAATTATTAAAATATTTTTACCCTTATTTTATATTTAATAAAAAGATATTAAAGGAATCTGTTTTTTCATTTACCAAACATTGTACTTAATGACTTTTTCAAAAAAATACATATGGAATTTTTTTAATATATACATCCTGAACAGAATTTTCCACAATTATGATGGCCTAATGTTTTGAAGATTTTATTGAATCTTTACAAGTTTCTTTTCAAATGAAATATTTTAATTTATATGTCTTAAAAATTTTAATAAATCGGTACAATGTTGAAAGGAAATTCATCTCAATTTCATTTAAGGCATATAGTAATGTTATGACACTAGTTTCTTTTAAATAGTGTATATACTACCCTTTTGACACGTTATATCATGAATATACATTAATTATATTATAAGCTTCATTTAATGTTATTCATTTCTAGGAATTATGATTCAAATCCTTCAAAGTTGTATGGGACACTTTGGAATGTTTAAATATTATTTTCCTTAATAATGTTTGAAATGATATGTTAATAGTATTTCCATCGTCAATGGAAAAACCCCATGTTTTTACTAATCCTACACTAGGGAATTATTGATAATTATATATTAATTATTCAAAAAATATATTTGTTATGGAATGTTGATTATTAATTAAATAAATTAAAATATTTTAGAAAAGATTTGGACTAGCAATGATAGGTGGGACCAATAATTTATATATCCCCTCGATGCATCAACATGTTCTCATGAGACAAATTAGTTAAAAAAATTATAAGGATTTTTACATGTGGTTTTAAACCATCTTGTGAATGGTCTTGACATTATAGGTTTTCATCTTCCTAAGATAAGATATCTAATAATTAATCATTCTCTTCATATATATTCTAGTTATATTTATTATTATCCATGAGGTTTTCATATGATAAAAACTAGGTTAAATTTCATTATAAGTTTGTTGATTTAATTTTATGTTTTTAGTCATTTACCTTTATATATTGATTATTCCTTATCTAGTTATTTGAATGTCATGTGTCATCATTTATTTAATTTTCATTGCTAATTTAGTATCATTAATTCATTATTTCTTATATTTTACATACCCTTGCTGAAAATTTTAGATCACCCTTATTTTGTTTTATATAATAGGAATCCATGAAGTGTGGAATGAAATATATGACAGGATATTCTAGATGGAATAAATTTATCCTAAAAAAATATGATATAATTAGTGTATTCATTATTAATACAACACTCTTGTATGTATATGGTTTACAAAAACTACTAAATTGATCTGTCCTTCAAGCTTCATTTCCTTCTAATCATTAATATATAATGAAAGTTGATGTTGACTTTGGGATTACTAGGATCTGGTCACTACATACATAAAAAACATCCCCCAACATTAACCACAAAACGAAAATTAAATACTCATTTGTGACATAGTAGTAAGGGGATTCACCATCCCATGAATATCCTTCATATTCAATATTATAATCTTCCTGGTTTCTTATATTTATAATAGATCATTTTTTCTTATGGATCCTAAGATATTTGTCCTTATCCCCTAAGTTGTCCCTGAAAATCGGGTTGTGAAAGGTATTCTTGAGGGAGTCCAAAACAACTTTCACTAAGAATGCATTTGATGAATGAGATGAATAATTAAATATCAATAGATAAACCATGGGTACATTTCTTGGGAGTCCACTCATAGTCTAGAAAATATTGACTTCCTCAGAGGAGGGAGAGGTAATAATGTCCCCCACCACTATAGGATAGGATATATTTCTCTCTACAACCATCATGGTCCTTCTATGATATTGATTTGAAAATTCCAATGGGGAAAATTTTGGTAAAATTATCCTATAATTTTGGTATGTGGCTACTTTTGTACTCCTATTTTTAATTTTCTCACAGCCTTTTTGAACATTTAAGATTTTTTTTGGGCATCAACTGGATGTAATGCCTTTTTGTGTGATGTATTTTTATCATTAAGGGGTTTTCAGTGAACATAGTCTTTTCATTCCTCAATTGATATTCTTATTTTACTTTTTTATGAACTAATTTATAAATCCTATTATGTTTATCTAACATCAAGTAATCTATTTATTGGATTCAGTATAGTTGTATTTTTTGATGACTGATGAGTATTTATATATTCATGACATTATAGTTGGATAAATGTAAATAAATTACAAGTTTCATTCCCCAATGAGCTTTTTAGCTAGTGATTAGCGTGAAATATAGTGATATTT
This sequence comes from Viscum album, assembly GCA_963277665.1. NCBI lineage: Eukaryota > Viridiplantae > Streptophyta > Magnoliopsida > Santalales > Viscaceae > Viscum > Viscum album. The sequence continues at coordinate 297,655,136 of OY728139.1, forward strand.
ATATTCCCTACCTTCTGATACACATGTAATGTAGAAAAAAATTGATAATATGATGGAATAACTTCATACTATCAACACTGGAATGTTGTATGCACACACACTATACTTCTTTCTGAATTTCAGTTTCTAGAAACTAGACATCCATCTAGATTAACCTAGAAATAAATTAAATATAATTTTTTGATTTCCTCAGAGGAGAGAGAGGAAAAAATGCCTGCATCTCTATGGGATGAGACTAATTTCTACCTACTACACATCATCGTTGTTCCCCTGTGCATATTTATTAATTCCAAGGGAGATAATAGTGATAAAAATAATTCTTGAACTATGGGATGGTTAAACTTTTCTAATACCACTGGTAATGTCATTACAACCTTTTTATCCTCTCACGATTTTAATTAGGCATGATCTTGATTCAATGATTTTTTTGTGCCTGAGTGGTTCTTTCCATCAAAGGGTTTTTAGTGATTATTGGATTTGATTGCCACAATTTAGATTATTATTTTACATTTAGTTTTGACTAAGGTATATTTGTGGTTTTGTCTACCACCATTGGGTATTCCTTTTCCAAAATATATGTATTATTGGGATTTTTTTGAATAGACCAAATAGAATTTATAATCATGGGACTTTAAACATGATTCAAATAAATAAAATTAAAATTTTACTTCCCCAATGAGCTTTTTTGTCCAGTGAGTAGAGTAATATGTAGTTATTATTATTTTCCACACCATTTAATGTGAATTACATGTAGTATATCATTGACAATATGACGTAATTTATACTATTGAAGTAGGAATTTTGGATACACTGCATATTTTTTTCATTTTGGGATTCTATTTACTAGAATTGAATTTATGTCAATATAATTGTAATTATCATCCAATGTGACTAGGAGGGAATCCCTGATAGATACTCATATTAGGTCCATCAACATTCTTATTGATGGATATAGGGATGACCTTCATATAAGAATCTATAGGAAGGATAAATAGTGTTGTTGATTATGGGTCTATGGGGAGGACCATTATACTTTATTCTATATAGAGGTTCTAAATATTTTTTGTCATGATACCATGTTGGGATCATTGTTAGAATAGTTTTATTATTCTATTAATGAATAGGTAGTTAATTCATAGGCCACTATCTCAATATGGATATGTGATTCAATGATTTTAGTGTCCCTAGGGATAGAGACTTGCTCCTTGATCACATATTTTTTTGGTAATCTATAATATTTGAATTCGTTCACCTAGATTATTGGGGTTAGATCATTGATCAAAATTGAAGTAATTCAATTTAGGAAGTAACCTTTATTATTAGGATCCATCATAAGCTGCTCCTGGTGTCATCATAAGATTCTGATGACCATTATTTATGTTAATTATAAGGGGGTTTCATCTTTCACCTGAGATTTAATTTCCAATTTCGTTATTTATCCCTCCTCTTGGGTATGCAGTGTGGTATTTTCATTATCAATATCCCTAATATGGAATCCTCAATATATTCATGAGGGATTGGGGCTATGATACACTGATGATTATTATGACCAATGAGTTCCCTCTTGATTAGATCTCATGTATTAGTAGGGATATAGTTGACATCCTCTTACAAATCCCTAATGTAAGAGATTCTGGTGTTTATCCTCTCCAAGGTATGGTTCCCAAATTGATTAGATATTTCAACAGTAGTAACAAGTTTCCATATATCCTATCATCCATGTAATGGATTACAATGACTCATGTTAGAGAGGCTATAATGAGATACCTTCATAGTCAAGATTGAATCATAATGTTGATATTCATTCTTTAGGGTGTTTAAAATCATGTTATAAATCTATTGGGTTAGTGATATCATCAATAGATACTTTTTGGTCACATCCTTCATTGCGGTCAAAGATTATTCTTGGTGTATCAGCTGGTGGTTTTTTGAAGCCTGAGGTGACTTATAGTTTCCACTAGTATTTCCATGAATATTTTAATATAATGATGAATTTTGAAAATCCATTTAGATGTGGTGGTAGATAAAAAAATAAAAATAACCATAAATAAGGAACCCATTTGTGTAGAATCAAAATAAAAGTGCCTTTCCAATCAATCACTCTCATGGGTAAAGAATTTCATATAGGTTTTACAATTTACGTTACCATATGTTTTCCACAACCATGGTATTGTATAATTTTTGGACCTTAATTTCAAAGATATGAAATAATTATGACATTACAATAGTACTTTTATTAAAACATTGGTCAAGATGATGACATTCTAGATCATTCCTTATAAGGATTGGTTTCCCAGTTTTGGAATCTATTATATAATTAAGACATATTTGTAAAATATTACTAGGAAAAAATATTTTTTACCTTGGTCGTAAAATAAATTAATAATTTACATGAATCAATATAATCATTTTTATGTCAAATAGGTTATTCATATTTCCAATATTTATTAGTTATAGTATAATTTATTTTCCCATAGTTGGGTGCACTAAAATTTTTCATTATCCAAGGAAGAGATAGGGGTAGTGTTTCCACTTAATGGGACACATAATACCATTTAATGGGATATACAAAATACCATTGTGATAAATCATAATATCTTTAAAACGAGAAATATTATTCACATTTAAAGTATATTCTACTCAGACTCATGATTCTCCTTTTAATATCATTCAATTGAGACCATGGTGTCTTGTATTTTAAATTTATGTGACTAGAAATAGGTCCATGAAGATTAATTTCATATAGAATTGATTATATGATATCTATTTTAAATTTATGATGATATTAATACCATGTGGGAGGTTCCTACCAATGTTTTTGTGGTACTTGTACATGAGTGTCCCTTTCTAGATAAATCAATCATATGACTCAAGTGAAGGTGTAGTGGGGATTACATTGATTAAAAGGCCAAAGATAAGTATGGATCATTGATGTTACATAATGGATGTGATAATCAATGATATTTTTTTTAATTTTTCCCTAGTCATACATATATTCATTAATTATTATGGAATGATACCATTATTATTTATATAATACATGTCTATTAAAACTTTAACAATCCCATCAATTAGGGAGACAAATTAAGGGAAGTGTCTCATGAGATTATTTTTGTAACTTTTCAAGGAATACATGATATAAATGGACAAGTCTTGTATGAAGAACCAATTCATGTATCTTAAGAATCTATAGAGGAGACCATTATAAATGTAACTCATTAGTGGGTTGATATTTGAAAATGAGTATCAACAAGGTCTTCAAGTAAATTAATTTCCCCTAATTAAACGACCAAATTGGATGAGCCTCCAAGGTAGAGTCATGAGGGAATAACATCAATGATATATGAACTATATGAAATTGGTGTTCACGTAGATAACCTTCAAAAAAGGGAAAGTAGATATGACTATGGTTTTAGAGGCACTGATATTGCTGACAGGGGTGAGTAGCTTCTCCATTATGTGACCTATTTATAACTCCACATTGGAATGACCTGGGAATGGTTCTAAGGACGGAGACTTGGGTTCAAGGTGAATGAGGTCTCAAATATTGAACACCATACCAAATTAAAAACCTAAGTAGATGGGATCTCAATTAGGTTCATGCTGGGAGTTTGGTGTGATACTTTACAGTCTCACTAGGCGCATCCCCTTTAGGATATATAGAATTCTATTTCAGAATTCCCTATTCACTTTGAATCACCCCATGAAGAGGTTAAAATACATTGTACTTAGTAATAAACTAGATTAAGTGATCATACTATGATTTTTATTATTGAAAGGCACAAAAATACTTCATTTCCATATTTTCCCAAATTTAGGATTCTATAATCACAAAATTGGAATGTTAGTTGTGGATACCTAGAGCTCAGTTGTTGTTTGGAGGTCTCTTCCCTGATCCAATCACATCGTTCCATAATTTTTTAACATGGTGTATTAATTAAGGGTTAGAGGGACCTAATATAGTAAATAGAAGGTGGTATCCAAATTAATCACAGAAACCACTTACGGGTTCGAAATTCTTTGAACATAGATCATGACATGGGTGTGATAAGGGATTGGTGCATGTCGAATTCTGCCTCACTTTGGTTTCTGGGGAACTACAATAAATAAAATGCATTAGTTCTAATATGCAATAAAGTTTTTGATGACTAATAATCCGGTTACGTCCCAATTTTAAAGGTATCCAATATTCTCAATGTATTTTTATAATTATTGGTATAATAAAATCTATGTTCTAACAATTATTACCTATCTATATGATTACCCTCTAGTTAATATACATCAAATAAAAATTGTAACATGGAATTAGAGTTATCCTAATGGACCCCTTCACACCATTCATTATGCATTAAATTATATACACACCCTAAAATTTATAAATTAATAACTAAACCTAAATTAGGTTTTAGTGTTTAAAAAAATTCTACACAACCATTTTAAATTATCTAAGGAAAACTTTTTTATTTCAAGATCTTAATGTATAATAAAAACACCCCAATTATAGATTGATATCATTTGATTTATATCTCAGAATTTTCAAAAAAAAATATTACATCACTAATCATTTAAATATAGTAATTATTCAAATGAAAAATCATTTATTTAAAAAAATATCCACTTGATATAAAAACATAGAATATTTTAAAAATTACTATTTTTAAAAAAAATCATTTCCCCAAAAACATTTTTTGAAAATTGAACATACAAGATTTATTTAAAATTATTCATTTATAAATCAATAAATGATTTTAGACCAATCAACACCACATTCATAGATTTATCAAAAAGATAAAAATTGATCAAAAAAACCTACGTAGATAACAATAAAATTTAAGAGATCTAATATCTTCACTCATATTCTTAAATAAATCCATCAATTTCTGTTATCAAATATCCCTTTTCAATAACATCATTTTAGTTATTGTAATGAAAAAAATGAACATTGGTATGTAAATTTATGTGGGGGGAATTCGACAACTAAGGTAATACAACCTTTTGAACACCAAAACATAAATAATTAAATAATTGTAAGAACTAATATGAGTAGTAGAAAATTTAAACCATGAAAACATAAATATATAAGAGAAAAATTATACTCAAGAATCAATTAGAAAAAAATTATCTAGGAATATACATTCCTGGTAATTGAATCGGTTCCTTCTAATTTTTAATAATACATTTTAAAAAATTCAAAAAATATGATAAGAAAATAAGGAAAATGAAAATTATAGGGAACTTAGATAAATTGGCAGTGAATATAAAACTATTTAGACCTAAAAAATAAATAAGTTATTTTACTTAAATTAAAAGGTGTACATGATGAATAAATAATATGAATAAAATAAATCAATTTGTGGATAGATATAATGGAGAAAATGTTAACAAGGTTCATGATTGGAAATTTCTATATAACATATTTTATATTAGTATCAAACTCATATCCACTAGAAAATCATTTTTATTTTAACCAGAAGTGGTTGGAAGATGTTATGGAAAATTGTACAAAATAAAGACCTCTCATTAGGTAATTATATTTAGTTGAAATCCGAGTGCTGATAAATATTATTAATAGATCATAAAATGGATTCATATATAGATAACTTGTATATTACGATTGTAATCATTATGGCTTCTTCTGTGGATTTTTTCCTATTCTTATAGTTAATGTGGATTTATAATTATGAAAGATTTTAATAAATATATTTTTTATTAGAATCACTTCATTATTGACTCCTTAGAATATGGAATATGACTTTATCAAGGTGATTCCGATCTGAAAAAATATAGGAATTATTCTTCTTTTTCTAGTCATCAAAGTACAATATGAATTGTTTTTATTACTTTTCACGTTTTTCAAAAATATGTAAGGGTGTAGTGTTGGATGTAAGTACCTGTTGTTATTAATGATTTTTTTTAGTTAAATTATGCTTCTTCCATCCATATTCATTCTGGTTATTCAATTAAAATATATAATATCCCAGTGATGAGGTTTATTAAATATAAATTAACACCTGACTATGATTCATCAGTTTATTATGTCATCTTTCTACCATAATTATCAATAAATAAGTAAATTTTAAATGATGATATAGATTTCATGGATGTATTTTCTCTAATATTGATTCAACGATTCAATATTTTATTAATTTGATATGATATTTAATGTAATTTTTAATGCTTGATAAGTCATATAATTTTTTTAATTTATCTGTTTATCTTGTTGTTGTATATGTTAATGGAGCTATAATATTGGGGTTGATTCTATAGAATTCACCACTCAGTTAGTCACCCAGTTTATAATTCTATTCATTTTCATATCTTATTATGATAATATATAATGTAAAATTATATAATTTTCATGTTTTACAATAATTATAACTTATTCTTTAACATTTAATCATATATCTAGGAACATTATGCTTTTTCTTTTTTAATGTGGGTTTCTTTAATACTTTTTATATCAATTATTTGGTTTGTTATTGTCTTTGTCCTTTATTAGTTCTACCAAAAATATTTTATTTTCAATTTTTTCCACTACAAACATTTGTCAATTTTATTAGAAATTAAACATGGAAGATTTATTATCATAAAGACATATTATTTTAAATAATTATAAATGAAGTTTCTATAGGATTATCCAAAAAGTATTTTCTTTTTTAATGATGCTGAGCCATGATTAATTAAATCATAAAAATGGTAAATATTAATGGGTTTTTATCATTAAAACCCATGAATTAGATGGATTTAGAATAATAATATTCATCGTATAACCCTAAAAATATTTCATATAGGATAAATATATTAAAAAATATAATAAATCCTATAATAAAATCCCAAGAGGTTTTGTGAGTTTGTTTTAAGAAATTATGTGTTGGTTGAAACAAAGAAGATAAAACATATTTTTTAAACTGATTATAAATGAATATTGGTTTCAACAAACTCTCCCCCCCTTATAAATATAATTAATACAAGTTTATGATATACATTTGTTTATTCTCCTAGTCGAAACTAGACAACCAGTTTTTCATGTTCCATTGTATCATATATCACTCAACCCATTTGGAAGGAACAATAAATAACTCTGCATGATAAATAAACAAATAGATAATTAAAAATGGTAGGAGTTAATAATATAACATTATAAATTTACTTAATCAGATAGGTAATGTCTCCATTAATACTTATTTATGTAGTCCAATATTAATGTGAATTTTAAAAATCATAGTGTAGATAGCCACACCATTAAATATAAATGACTAAGAAAAGATATATGGAATTGAAAGAGATAACAATTTAGGTAGAAGAATATTGTATAATGTTTAGCATCACTCATACTATGATGACCCTAATATTTTGGTAAAAATACATACATGTTTATTTTTTGTGTATTTTAGTAATTTTGATCATTTTACTCATCAAATATGAAATTTGAGTGTATATATATTTTCTTTTTCATTTATTATATTTTTTTCTAGTTCAAAATAATGATAATAACATGAAAAATATCAACTTATTGAATTTATAAATATAGTTTTGACGAATTATCCTTGTATGCTTCAAATTTTATGATACCTAAACTAATGGGTTTGATTGATTGCAACTTCTTATAGAATTTTAATTGAATGAATTATGATAAATGTTGTGATAGTGTACAACGAATATTAATAAAAAAATAAATTGCGAAAAAATATATAAGAAGTTATTCATCTTCTCCTCTTCATATTTATCCATTGAACACATATTTTTATTTTTCATTAATCTATGATCCACTTATTTCATTCAATAATCTCCTCTCTCACCCCAAACTTCAATAGCCTTAAAAAATGTTTTTTGATGGAATTATTTTTCATTATGTTGATATAGGTAAAACGTTTAAGGCCATGAGGTAATTTTTATGCATATATTTTTATAAAAAATTATATATACTAGTTACCTTTCTTCATCCCAATTATCAAGGGACCTTCAGATCCTCTATGAGAAAACAACAAAGAATTCAGAGAAAATGAAGATCTTCCAAACTACTTGGGAAATTATCCTCATCAAATTCATCATTAAAGAAATTATTTAAATAATGCACAAATAATTACAAACTTAACCTATTCTAATTTTTTTTAAATAATACTTATGAATATGTGAATAAGTGATAAAAATAAAAATAAAAAGGAACAAGAATAATTCACATTTTTAGTGGGAAAACTGTGTAAAACAGAATATATTTCATAAAAATGAATAATAGTGATATACTTATGAAAAAATATTATAAGTAATTATAATAAATAAACTATCAATAATATAGTATCAAATAGTAGGGATTATTCAATTTATATGCTTACAATGGAATCTCAATGGTCATGGAATAATAAATAAATTCATGAGAAAAAAAACAACATCTAATATCTAACTTCCATATTAAAGATTTAGAGATCTATAAATAAATAAAATAGTCATACTAATTAACTGGTTCTTTAAAAACTAAATAAATACATTCAATAAAACTTTATAAAAAATTTAAATGATGATTTATTTATGTTACCTCACTGATATTTATTTATTTTTAAATATTATTGACATTTCCTAGTTGGATTTTTTTATTGGTGATGTATCAGATGGGTGATATTCTTCGATTGGTTCACATTAGTGGTGGTATTCCATTTTTTCGGTAGATATTTATTTTAGGTACTATATAATATGGATTTAGGAATCTGAATTATCTTGAGTCCAAAAATTATAGTGCATAATAAATTTGGAATCTAGATTTGATTTGATTAACTACTTCTTCAATTGTTATCAATATATTTTGTTTCTATACATTATAAATGGTAATTCTTGTTGATTCATTTAAATGACTCCCACTCAGTAGAGTAATCATATTTATATCTTCTCACTATGTTCTTATCAAGATTCATACTAGTTCATTAGTCTACTATTTACATCATTAGATGAAAAAATGCATGATTAGAAGAAATGTTTAGATCCTCCGGTCATAGAGATCTAGATAAATTAAACTACCTTTTAGTTTCCAAATATAGGTCTAGCAATTTTCTTGATGTGTTTAAAAATTCACATTCTATTCCCATGTATTGTAATAATATATTTTAATGGGATTCCATTGGACTTCATCACTTTGGACATCCGTAATCCCATATTCTATGGATTCCGCACTTAATAAATAATAAACTATTAAAGTCATCAGTTTTGGAGGAGTTTTATTCCATTTTATATGCAATATCTAGTTGTATATCTATACTATAGTGGTTTTTGGATCATAAAAAACTGGTTGTTATTGTCTTTCATAAGTTATCTTGAGTTTCATCACATTTTTAATTTGAAAAATTGTGGTTATTATCTCATATTTTACTTATGAAGATTATTTTCTAATGTTTTTTTCTTTTATTTCTTTCTATCAAGATATTGAATCATGATTTGTAAATTTTTAGTTTGGTTGATGAAATAGTAACTCAATGTGCTCGTATGTCAATTAAAAATCCCTTTATAGATTGATATTTCTATTATTTAATCACAATAGCTCTTACAAAAAGTTGTGCCTATAGTTTTTTGGATCTGAGATCTTATAGTAATAGTACTTATCTCTAAATCCATAGGATGATTACTCAGTATATGACTACCAATTTTTTTCACTATCCAAATCTTCAGAATATCCATATCCTATATATCAATTAATTATCAATTCAGAATCTATGTTTCTAGAGGAATTATATTTAAGAAAATAATTATATATGTTTCTAGATGATGAATTTATTACCAGTCATTTTAAGTTGATCATTTGATTTTATTTTTTACCCTTTATTGTATTTGATGATTTTTAAGGATTTTTTTAATACAAATGGTGTAGTTGAACCTCTCAATTTACACATTCCATTAATTATTTATATTACCTGATTATTTCAATAGAGTTCATTTTCCCTTAATTTTATTATTTAGTTAAATGTTTTAAAGTAACATTAAATAAAATTTTACCATCTATCACATTCGATATTCCAATTATAGGATATTTATTATTGGAAGTATGGGTGTTCTATAGTTTACTACTTCCAAAGTTAGGCTTAAGAAAATTCTTTATATCTTGTAGATTGTAAAAATATGAAACAAGTGTTGGTATATCATAACCAATATTGGATACTACAATATAACAAAAATAAATATTTAAATCAAAATTGGGAATTTCCTTGGGAGAAAAAAATTATGTGTATTATTGGAATGTAAAAATAATTAGGAATAATAAACAAAGAAGAATTTTTTTTAGAAAAAATAATTAAATGTATCATGAATTTATTAAAATAAATATAAAATCTATGAAAAACCAAAATAAAATTGTAATATAACATCACTTGAAAAATAATTAAAACACAAATAAAAACAAAAAACATAAATTAAAAAACAAACTAAATATGGTTCATAGATTGATGTGAGACATAATGCATTGAAAAAATTATGAGATGGAAGGGGTGTCAATGTATATTTTTTCTATATATTTTCATATATAAAATGATTAGTATATTTTATGATAATGCATTAAAAAATATTGGTCTTTTGATTGGAAAAAATGAGTAGTGGTAGGAAATATCAAGAGGTGATGATTTTGAAAATTAAATAAAAATATATTTTGAGCCTTAATACCTTCAATAAAAATTTATAGTAATATAATATAATTTACATTTGAATATTTAAATCATTAAAACATAAATAGATAACATAAAAAATATTTTTTAGAATTTATTTGATAACAATTTTATTATAAATAACTACGTGGATATCATTCTTACTATATATGAACTGATTAAGTAAATATATGAGATATGATAAAAAAGTAAAGAAAAAATTGGTAGTAAAGAAAAATATCAAGGCTTTTGAGTGAATAACTTAAGATCACTATCTAAACAACTTCCGACTAAAGAAAATTTATGTAAAATAATGTAAATGGGGAGACATAACAAATAAATAAGATTAAGATATTAAAGAACAATGTTTGGATGGATAAGTCCTATAAAATGTAAAATTGGTTCTGGTTTAAAAATACCTATATTACCTATATTATATTAATAACATGTTCTTATCCTTGTATAATTCATCTATTTTTACCAAATTATATATAAAGATCATGTGGTCAAATCTGGACAACAATTTGTAAGTACAGTTTCCATTTGTTGGTGAAATAGAAAATTCATAATCCCCAAGAATTCATTGATCTTTTATAAGAAGGTTCCAAGTTACTATACACAAAAATTCTTCAATTAGATATAAATAGAATGATATTCATTATCCCAAGTACTTATTTGATCAAAATATAAAAATATAGAATGAGTGAGTGAATATAGGGGATATGGTCTTTGTATTAATTTGAAATGAATACAAAATAAGATAGAGAAAATATTTGACGGATAAAAAAGAAAGATAATAAATCTTTGAATAAAATATTATCATTTAATGGTATTAAAAATAATATAGAACCTACATATCATGATGCATGAGATCTCTAATGATATTTCCTTTTCTCTTAAAATATTTATCTCTCATATTTTTTATCAATGGATAGATTTATTATTCAAATGTATTTTCACAGGACCTTTATATTTATTTAGAATATAAAATTTGAGAGATATAAATATTGGATCTTGATGAGGATTTATTTTTAATCACCATGAATTTTACTATTATAGCCATCGTACCATATTCTCTTTACATTAATTTATTATAACTATAATAGATGGTCTTGCTTTATTGTGAAGTCCATTTCTCTTTTATTTATACAGAGTTAAAATAACTTATTCATTTACACCTCTATATATGAAATATGAAAATAGTAATCTATTTCTAATCCAGATAAATATTGTATTTATAATTATTTATCATGTTGTCAATGTATATTTATCAATGTATTTCCCATCACAATCATTGATTAATCTTCAAGTATATTAAAACAAAGTAGGATTGTAATTTCATATAAATGTAAAAGTTGGTATTTATAATTTTCCTAAATATTTATAAATTATTTCATTCAATTTAATCATTGGTATTGTATTCTATTAAATGGTAACTAGATGATTAGAATAATTCATTATCAATTTTCACCAAAATAAACTTCATGTGTTGATCATGTTATACATCTTGATGATCATCAGTGAGTATATTCTATAGGATTATATCAATGCCATGAAATTACATTCTTGTAATATTCTTTATTTTTATCACACCATTAATTTTATATACCATAATATGTATAATTTGATGTTTTATAACTATTTACAATATTTTCCATCATATGTTTAAAATATTATGTCATTAATAAATGAAGTTAAAATATAATTGTTGACTTCAAACAATTTATCAACATAATTGTTCATTTATTTGTTAAATAATTTGATTTAATTACTCTTTAATAATATGTTATCCATTTCTAATTAGTTTTGATCTTTTTAATATATTCTTTATCATTCCATTATATATATATAGATTTTTTTTTTATTATGTTGATGTGGTCAATAATCTATTTTCTTCTAATAGGATATATGGTCATATTTTTTATCCTTTTTTGTCCCAACACACTTATTTAATTTACAATTTTAATCTCTAAAAACACTAGGAATAAGTTTTAGGTAAAACTTTGAGTGCCTTATGATCATTAATTCATGTAATTGTAAAGGATGATAATTTTAGAATCTTCAGGAAAATAAACAAATATCTCCCATTTATATTATCATTAGAAATTATAAATTTAAGTATAAAAATTGGAAAGGCTGGTGGATATTGATCATTAAAACCCCTAAAACCAAAGGATATAGAAATATTGTATCTGAAGTACTACCCAAAAATAATATCTAATTCATCAATATTTTTCCCACAACATATTGATCAAAGAGAGAGTGAGAACATATAAAGTCAGGAAATATCATTAAAGAAATTATATATTTCATTTAATATCATTTATATATTTGTAATTAACATAATAAATCAGCAAGATCCATAAATTGTTGTAAAGAACTACAAAAATTTCAAAATATGAAACATAAACTAGTTTAGAAATGTATATGGTAAGTCAATGAGTGTTTTAGAAGAAATTAATGTGTCTTAAAAATCATAAAAACCTTTAATCATGGTTTACCTAAATTTGTATGATAATCCTACATCTAATTAAGCCTATTCTTCTTTCTGAGAAAACACCACCATGGTAAGGATACATAATCTTTTTATCCATGAACCAAATAATTCATTTTGATTATTCTTAAGAACCACCCTATATAATTATAATGCATGACTACCTAATTTTTCCCCCTAAACATGGTTTACAAATAAATTCTCTAAAAATAAAATTTATAGTAAAAAAATCACTAATAAAAGAAAAAATTATCTACTAGGTCAAGGAAGTTGTAACATTTTATTTTCGTTTTTGTATTTTTTGGGAGATTATTGTGTATAATTGAACATATTTGTAAGAAATTATTTAGAAATATTTATAATTTATATTTTTCATGGTTTGTTAAATAAATTTCATCAGATTTTGATTCCTTTTCAAACTCCACATTTTTTATCATTTCAGTAATTTTAATCACTTTTTTATGTTTGGAAAATGTGTTACTAGAGAAAATATATATGAAATTCATATTACCATTAGTATTTCATTATATTTTTGTAGGTTGGTGGGAATTAAAATTAATACATTTTGAATTTTAAGTCAAATAAAATTTCTTATTTCAATATATAAATTTAAGGGAGTTTATTTTTTATAGTTATAAAGATTTTCATTTAAACGTTAAAAAGATAATTTTAAAGATAAATATTCATTATTAGTGTTAAAATTTCTTTGGTTAAAAATTTCTATGATACAATTATTTTAGATACATTTAGTTTAGAATTTTTTGTGATCAATATTTAGAAAATTAATTAGTTAACCATTTTTATAATAATAAGGTAGGTTTCTACAAAAAAATGTCACCAAATGATTGATTGAATTTATTTTTTTCATCGATTCCACCATTGTTTATAATTTTGATTAATATTTTCTATAGTTTTAACTTGCATTTTGAAAGATGAAATTTTAAAATATTTAAAAAATTTGTTTAAATAAGGTTTATTTTGAAAAAAAAAACAATTATTATTATTAGTAAACTAGTTTTGAAAACCATTAAGAAATTAACCTCATATTTTAATAGTTTATTACGGTCTTTTACTCCACCTTGGATACCATTTTAACATTCATCTTCCCACCCTATTCAGATCACAGTATCTATGGATGTGATGCACAAAATATACACCATAATCCTACTATTTGTCCTGTTTTTTCACTATTAAGGCCTCCAAAATAAATCAATTGGACTATCAAATATTACATTATTATTTGGCCTCCTATAAATACTCTAAATATGTGCATTCATCTTCCAATTCCAAATACCACTTCAACAATAACACACAAAAGATTACATTCCTCTAAAAGGGAAAAAATTTCCCATAATATATGAAGGTGAATGAACCAATGTGTTGAGGTCCAAGTAATAAAAGGATATATACTTTTATAAATAATTTCATGTCTAACTCCCCCTCAATTTCTACTTTGGACACTTATTACATAACCCACAATAAAATGTAAACATATTTTAGCTACAAATCTCTCAACATTATCACCCAACTATACTATCTTAAAATAAGAAACTAAACTTACTAAAATAGTTGGCATCAGATTAATAGACATAATGAAATATTAAAAAAATGGAATTTTAGAACTTTATTTATAATAATTTTTGAGAAATTTCACACCAATTACAAAAAAAATAGTTGCATTTAGTTTATAATTTTACCATGTAATTGTAAATATTTCTATAAGGATCATATTATTATTGATAAATTTTGTTTTCGAGTATCAAAAATTTGAGAGAATAATAATGACTTGTTTTGTTCAAGATCAAATATAACACTATAGATTTTGTTGATTAAATTATGTTTATTTAATAGTGTTTTAAGAATTAGTTATGGTTAAAACAAGCTACTAAAGATTTTCGGTTACAACAAAATATGAGGTTTTGGTTATTATAAAATAGTGATGGAAAATAAAAACTCTTCATGATATTTAAATTATTATATGGAAAATATTCATTTGTAGAAAAGTTAAAGTTTACATCATAGGGGGGATTTTCTTGATGTTTCATTAAGTAATATTGTTTATTATAGAATTTGAATTCCTCTATGAATTAGAGGATATAGATTTTAATATAATTAAATATATGATTTTTGGATGAAATTATTTCTCAAAATTTTGGTTCTTGGTTGTACCAGACTGAGAATTTATTTTCACCATAATAGAAGAAAATAATCTTGGAATAAATTGATAATTATTCAATAAAAATATCTATCATATTGTAATTTATTTTCAGAAATTATTTTTTATATTCAATAACACCATAAAATTTCTGAAAATATTTATTATTATACTATTTTTTTCAAAGTATATTTCAATCGATTGTATTATTTAATAATAAATACCATCACACCAAAATTATTTCTAGATGGGATAATTATGAAATATTAAATGTTTTCCATTTAGAAGTTCCTCAATGACATATAAAGATGGTATTTGGTCCTTTAGAGAGAAAAAAATTCATTAATGGGTAAGAATATGTGGCATGTTAATGGAGGAAAAGAATAAAATTGTTGGATATTCTAGTTATTGATCATATCTCCTAGATATAAAAAAATAATATTGATATAATATTTAAGAGGAGATATGAGTAGATAGATATTTAATAAAGGAATGGAGAAAAATAAATCCAAGAATAATTTTATGAATGGTGGAAGGAGGTTTAGGATTACATTGATAACATGAAGATGGATCTTATTGTTATTCTGGACAGGTCGTATGACATCATTTATTACTCATAGGTATTGATCATATTAGAATTTAAATTTCCCAAACTACACTTACCTATAAAGGCATAGAAAAGTGAAAGTGCGGGGTTAAACCCACTGTAACACCCCTAGCTTCCATGGTACATTTCCCTTTGAATAATGCAGCAGCGTGTGTTTTAAACAACTTCGAGTTCTAACACACAACACAACGAATCAAACTAGCCGTTATGAATAGTAATACCCAGTTTTTTAAATTATATAAATTTTATCCTTCAAAAAGGAATTAATTTTTGGATTCGGAATATCTAAATAAGATTAGGGTGAATTTTTGGTACTTTTCTGATAACTTTCATATTTTGATGAATAGTGAACGTTAATAAATTTTAATTAAAAACAACTTCTTTAGTCCAAAAAATTAACAATGATAAATTATAAATTATAGCGGTTTTAACATATATTTAGAATATATTTTTACCATTTAAAAAAAATTTAGTCATTGAACATAATTTCACATTTAAACCGGACATAAATAAGTGTCAATCTTTTGATTGTTATTATTTCATAAAAACACGCTTTTTTGTTTTGACAGCGGGAATTAATTTTAAATTAATTTCTGCCACTTCTTTATTTTTAATTTGAAAAAATTGATTCCATATTTGGAATCAGGATTTCCAAATTGTGTAAATAGGTAGCTTTTATTTTTAGACATTTTGAATAATTATTTCGGTAAATATTTTATTTACCATGGTTAAAGTTTAAATTTGGTAAATAAAGGTAAAAAAATAATATTATAATAATAATAAATTACCCTAAGACGTGTCGTAACCCTATTGGTTGATACATGTCCGACCATGGGCATCTTTGAGTCGATTTTGAGACCTAATAAAGCCACTTGTAAGTGATAATGACACTATATATTAATTAAGTTAGTGTAAATACAAAAATAGTATAAGCATATATCTTCTAGAAAAACAAATTTTACATAGGGTTATATATGTTATTTATTCGACTATAAATATTAATTTTAAATCTAAAAAAATTTCCAACATAATGGTATTTTTTTTGTAATTTTTAGACATTAAATAATATAATTTATTTATGACACAGTGATGATGAAGTAATTACCTTATTTGTGAAATATTAAAATAATTGATATTTTAAATACCCAAATAAATATAATTTAGACTTTTAATGAATTCCAAGAATTTTATAGGTTAATATTACATGTTAGGGTTGATTAAATGAATTAGGTTCGAAGTAATAATGCTGTTATAAATTTAGAAAAAACAAAATACAAAATTGTGTCAAAATTGCCATAAAAGAGTTTTTTAAACAAAATTTAATATTATTCATTGATATTCAATACATAAAAATATAAGGTTCTGACAAGAAAATTATATAATTATAGGTGTATCATTAATTTACCACTTGGGGGTCACTTGTAATTATATATTATGTTTATTAACTATATAATATAAAAATACAAAGAGATATGGTAAATGTCAAACTATTTAACTAAGAGTTAAATATAAATGATATGGTTAATATAGTGACCCAAACCTGTCTATAATCTATTGGTTGAGTGTATTTAGACCCATCACCACCTTAGACTCTATGTAAGTCACTTTTGAGCCATTAGAAACCGAATATGAATTTATTATAAAATAATATTTCTAGCTTTTCATAAGGTTCCCCTCACCCCTCTTATAAAAGGGCACTCTCCCTTCTCTCAATTTCATACCTTCAAAGCCATTTGTCTTGGACAACCCCTACCCAAATATCCTCTCAACTTCCCTAAATTCAACCTATAGGCCTTATTTTGATCATAAACCCAACCTAAGGAGCCCTTTTGATCAAATCAAAAGGAAGAACCCGAAGAAGAGGTAATGTTTTCAACACCCTCTTTCAAGTTCCTTTATTCTTCCACTTATTATTTATTTTTAACTTCAATTATAAAATAATAACTCCAGTATCTTCTATATACAATGATGTTATTAAAAATATGGTGCAACCATATTCAGTATTCTATCCATCCCTTGGATGACATGTCACCATACGTGTGTACGTACGGCTTACCGTCTCCACGTCCTGGTGTAATAGTTATTCAATACATTATTATTTGGATGGGTATAATAATGATGTGTAATTAATGTAAATAATAAATATAAAATGATAATTATTCTGTATATATGATACACCATCCAATTATATATTATTTTAATATCAAAAGAATGATATTGTCGCTCATGCGTACATACGGACTACCGTCTCCATGAATGCGATGAGATTCATTCCACATCGTATACATTCAAGATTAAGTTTCATTTGATGATTAAAAATAATGTTTAAGGACTTGATATCATTCTGTATATGAATAAGATACAATGTATGGATAACAAACACATCTTATGTAACAAAACATATAAAAGAAAACAAGTACGTTAACACCCGAAACGACGATAATACTAAGATATTATTATCAAATCATTGTTACAAGATCATATATGATAGCATATTAATGTATATGATTATTTTATAATTTAATAACAATAATTTCCCCATTATACAAGAGGTAAACTTTCCCTCGACCAAGGAAAATTACAAGGTAAGGGGTTTTCATCTCAAACCTTATTCTTGTGAGATTCATGCCATATTGCCACTATTACCTTTTGTATGGCGTATGTATTGCCCATAATTGTATTCCTTGTGTAATAAAATTTAATTTATGTGTATTTAAATATTCATTGTATGATACTTCTTTCATAGGGTGTATGTTTCATAAGTTAACAAATTTTTAAGGGTTTGTTTCACAATCTCTACATTATCCGAGGTTGTTTATTTGTAATTATCTAATGGGGCCCCTTTATCATCCACATCCATGTTTCTTAAAAAAGTATTTCAAAAAATTCATACTATTTTATAGACTATGGGTTAAAGTAATTTATATCCTTTTTTGACTTTTTATAAGATGTTTATTAAGGAATCTTTCCATCATTTTCCAAACAAGGTCCTTTTTAACCTTTTCGACAAAATGAAGGTAAGAATGTCTTTCTTAACTTATACGGTGGGTACAAAAATTTTCCACTATTATAAAATCATCGAAGCTTCCCTTACGTGATTTTAAGAATATTTTCAAATTAAATGTTTTGTTTTATAATTATGTGACTTTTAAATGATTTCAAAAAAGGGGGTACTTCTCTCAAATAGTTTTGATTTCATCTATGTCAACATCCTTTGATGGATTTTAAGATTATTTGAAGTTGATTTATTATGAAACAAAACTTCCATATTGTATTGAAGGTTTTGTGATATGTTTGATTATGGATGTGTTATTTTTATACCATTCATGGTTTATGGAGAAATTATTGAAATTTCGTATGCTAGTTTTAATACGAATATTTATGTTATGTTTAAACCTTTTCATATGAGGAATGCATTAGACTTAGTAAGTGATGGGTGGAGCCCGCTATAGCTCCTCAATGCATCGGTTGGTCTCATGAGACAAACTAGTGTCTTGTAAAAAGGCCTTGACAAAAACTTATTTGTATTCTTGGAACAAGGCCTTGACTTTGTGGTTATGATAGTCTGGCATTATGAATTCCATTATTATGAAAGTAGTAATTGATAATGCATGTGATTATTATACTAGTAGAATATCCATGCGAATAAGTAAATTGCATTATTTCATTTTATATTTTCCATATTATGCTGAAGTTCAAGTTTAAAAGGTTTTTTTTAGTTATATAGTGCCTTAAATGTTTATGTTTATTTATAAAAGATTCTTCTATATTGTTATCCTTACTGAGCATCTGAGCTCACCCCTTTAAATGTTTTATTTTTTCCATGATGTGAAGAAGTATTTTATGAGTGAACTACAGGGATAGTATGAGCGGATATGAAGACAAGATGTTGTTGATGTTTTTTTTCACTTTATGATGTAATGTAACACTTATGAATATATCTTGTGTTTCCAAGGCTACTAAACTAATTGGTCTTTAGAGACATGATCTTATGTGATCATGCCAATGTTATGTAATAATGCACCGACTCTGGGTAACTGGGGTAGGGGTATTATAGTTGGTATCATAGGAAGTTTAGTACAAACCTTTGAAGCTAAATATAGATAAATTCTGATTAGAGCACATAGCCCTAAGATAGAATTTGAGGATTAATATAGAAGAATTTCCTAGAATTTTGGTATTTTATAGATTTTGTGAGTTTTATGAGCAATACATCCCTGTCTGGATACGAGCAGGTAGAGGCGGCTCTGGAACAGATGTACCTAGGGGTAAAACCCAAAAACACCACTTTGTGCTAGACTCGAACGAGAACTGGTGCACGATAACGGGCTTTGATGCACTCTTGGTTACGACACTCCCAGGGGATATGCGTAGGATAATTCTCATTTTCATTAAAACCCATTATAAAGGGTTTATGAGTATATACTTCCTCAATGAAAACATTTTTTTTATGATTATGGATTATATCCATAAACTGTTCAATTTATGTTAAGTGTTTTACAACTTTGGATTTATGTATTGCGATTCATAAACTAATCTAGTGTATGCCATTGTTTCTAAATGGTTCCTAGTGGAAGGAATGGAAACCGTATCAATGCATGAAATCCATGTAGGGATTTCCCTCCTGCTCAAGATATTAATAGTGGAGCTGGTTATGAAACTGGTGCTGATCAGGTAATCACCATACCTGGATAACTCACTCAGGTTATGAATAGTAACCTTACCTATATGAAGCACCCATATCCACAGCGTGGAGGATCAATGTTAGATCTCTTCATGAGGAAATAACCACCAACATTCAATGGGAGTACAAATCTATTAGTTTCTGATAAATGGATAAATTCCTTAGAGAAAATATCCCATGCCTTGGGGAGTAGTGAAAGGGAAAAAGTTATCATGGCAGTTTACAGCCTCACTGGAGATGCTGACCAATGGTGGTCATTGATTCAAAACACAAAAGAGGATGATTTAGTATCAAATATTGAATGAAGGGAGTTCAAAGACCTTTTCATAGAAAAATACTTTCCTTGGGACCATCGAGCAGATATGGAAAGTCAATTTCTGAGACTGAGACAAAAGGAGGATGAGAATGTTGCAAAGTATGAGGATAACTTTTCAAGGCTAGCAAGGCATGTAGTAGATTATATACATTACCTAAGTAGTATAATTTATCATTTATTTGATGGTTTAATACCATTTCTCCATCGATCATTAGTCTCACAATCCTTCTCATCTAAGGAAGATATTTTCTCATGTGATATCAAGACAGAAAAATAATTCTCTAAGTCTTGCGACTTTAAAGAAAAACAAGAGAAGAAGAGATCTACTGATCACTCTGGAAATGGAAATAAGGGGAATAAGGTAAAAGTTGAATATCCATATTACAGTAAATGTGGTAATAAACACTCTGTTACATGCTTGAAGGGAATGAGAGTATGTTACAAGTGTGGTGAAAAAGTCCACTAAGCACGTGATTGCATGTAACACCCCAAGATTTCATAGTGTGTTATTTCTTCAAAATAATTCAATAACTTGCACTACACGCAACACCGAGTTCAATCACACCATGACTTAACAAAAAAAGCCATTCAAAAGAGTTTATGAATAGTATTAACTAAATTTTAAACTTTATATAATCCTTATAATTTTAGAATCCATATTATGAGTTTCTTAGACATAGTGCAAGAACAGATTCATTTTCAGTATTGCACTTTTATCAACTTTTAATAGTGAAACCTTTTTAAATACAATATTTTAAACTTTTTGACTAGATGGGGACATCAAAAAAATTTAAAATGAAACATCCCAAGCTTCCACGGTACTCTTTCCTTTGAATAATGCAACGGCGTGCATTGTACGCAACTTCGAGATTCTAACACACCACAACCAATCAAACTAGCCGTTATGAATAGTAATACCTACCTTTTAAATTTTTTGAAATTTTATTTCTCAAAATGGACTTCATTTTTGGATTCGGAGTATCGAATTCAGTCTAAGGTGAAATTTTGGTACTTTTCAGATAACTTTCATATTTTGATGAATAGTGAAAATTAATAAATTTTAATTAAAAACAAATTTTTTAATAAAAATAATTAATAGTGATAAATTATGGATTTGAGTGGATTTAAAGTATATTTAGAATATATTTTTACTATTTAACATAATTTTGGTCATTGGACATAATTTTACAATTAAACCAGACATAAACAAGTGCCAATCTTTTGATAGTTATTATCTCTTAAAAACACACTTTTTGACAGCGGGAATTAATTTTAAATTAATTTCTGCCAATTCTGTGTTTTGAATTTAGAAAAATGGATTCCATATTTGGAATCAGGATGTTCAAATTGTGTAAATAGGTAACTTTTATTTTTAGACATTTTGAATAATTACTGCGGTAAATATTTTATTTACCATTGTTAATGGTAAATCCGGTAAATAAGGGTTAAAAAATAATATTATAATAATACTAAATTACCCTAAAACGTGTTCTATCCTTATTGGTTGATACATGTTCGACCATATGAATCATTGGGTCGATTTGGGGACCCCATGGTGCCACTTGTAGGTGATAGGGACACTTTATTTTAATTAAGTTAAAATGAATACAAAAATGACACAAGAATATATCTTTTAGAAAAACAATTTTTACATAGGGTTATATATGTTGGATTTTAGATTATAAATATTCATTAGAAAGATAAAATTATTTCCTACATAATGATATTTTATTTATAATTTTTAGACATTAAAGAATTTAATTTATTTATGACACAATGATGATGAATTAATTACTATAATAGTAAAAAATTAAAATAATTGATATTATAAATACCCAAATAAATATAATATGAAACTTTCAATGAATTAAACTAATTTTATAGGATAATATGATATATTAGTATTTATTTAATTGATTTCTTTCGAAGTAATAAATCTGTTATGAGTTCAAAAAAATGAACTATTGAATTGTGTCAAAATTGACATAAAAGAGTTCTTAAAACAAATATTATATTATTAATTGATATTAAATTCCTAAAAATCTAAGTTTCGGCAAAGAGACTTATATAATTATAGTTTCATCATTAATGGACCACTTGGGGGTCTTTTGGATGTATATAGTAAGTTTATTAACCATATTATATAAAAATACAAAGAGACATTGTAAAAGTGAAACTAATTAACTTAGAGTTAATACTTAGAGATAAGGTTAATATAAGTACCAAAACCTGTCTAAATTCTATTGGATGTGTTGTTTTAGACCCATCCCCACCTTAAAATTTAAATAATAAACTTTGGAGCCATTAGAAACCGAATATGAATTTATTATAAACTAATATTTCTAGCTTTTTCAAATGTGCCCCTCACCCCTCTTATAAAAGGGCACTCCTCCTTCTCATTTCATCACACCTTCAAAACCTTTTGGTTCGGCCAAACTCTACCCCAATACTCTCCCAACATCCCTCACTACAACCTATAGGCCTTAGTTAGATCAGAAAGCCATCCTAAAGAGCCCTTTTGATCAAATCAAAAGGAAGAACCCGAAGAAGAGGTAATGTTTTCACCACCCCTTTTCAAGTTCCTTTCTTCTTCCACTTCTTCTTTCTTTGTTCTTACCATTCTAAAATAATAACTCCAGTATCTCACATATACTGTGATGTTATTATAAATATGGTACAACCATATTCAGTATTCTATCCACCCTTTGAATAACATGTCACCATACGTGCGTACGTACGGCTTACCGTCTCCACGTCGTGGTGTAATTGTTATTCAATATATTATTATTTGGATGGGTATAATAATGATATGTAACTCATGTAAATAATAAATAAAAAATGTTAATGATTCTTTATATATGATATAACAACCATTTATATATTATTTTAATATCAAAAGAATGATATTGCCGCTCGTGCGTACGTACGGACTACCGTCTCCACGAACGCGATGAGATTCATTCTCCATCGTATCCATTCAAGTATAATTATCATTTGATGATTTAAAAATGATGTTTAAGGACTTGATATCATTCTGGATATGAATAATATACCACCTATCCATTACAAACATGGCTTACGTAACAAAACATATAAAATTAAACAAGTAAGTTAACACCCGAAACAACGATAATACTAAGATATTATTATCAAATCAATATTAAAAGATCATATATGATATCATAATTATGTATATGATTCTTGTATAATTTAATAACAATTATTTCACCATTGTACAGGAGGTTAACCTACCCCAACCAAGGAAAAGTACAAGGTAAGGGTTATTTCACAATCTCTTCATTATCCGAGGTTGTTTATATGTAATAATCTACTGGGATATCTTTATCATCCACATCCATGTTTCTTAAAAATGTATTTCAAAAAAAATTTACTATTTACTAGAATATGAGTTAAAGTCATTTATACCCTTTTTGACTTTTATAAGTGGTTTATAAAGGAATCTTTCCGTCGTTTTCAAAACAAGGTCCGTTTTAACCTTTTCGACAGAATTAAGGTAAGAATGTTTTTTTAACTTATACGGCGGGTGCCGCTATTTTCCACCGTTATAAAATCTTCAAAGATTCCCTTACAAGCTTATAAGAATATTTTCTAAGAAAATGTTTTATTTTATATGGATCTTAAATGATTTCAAAATAAAAAGAGAGATTTCTTTAAAAAGAATTTTGATTTCATCTATGTCAACATCCTTTGATGGATTTTACGCTTATTTATAGTTGATTTGTTATGATACAAAACTTCTATATTATATTGAAGGTTTTGTGATTTGTTTGACTGTGGATGTTCTATTTTTATACCATTCATGGTTTATGGTGAAAGTATTGACATTTCGTATGCTAGTTTTAATACGAATGTTTATGTTATGTTTAAAACTTTTCATATGGGAATGCATTGGACTTAATATGTGACGGGTGGAGCCCGCTATAGCTCCTCGATGCATCAGTAGGTCTCGTGAGGCAAACTAGTGTCTTGGCACAAGGCCTTGACAAAATCTTATTTGTAGTCTTGGCACGAGGCTTTGGCTATGTGGTTATGATAGTCTGGCATTATGCATTCCATCATTATGAAAGTGGTTATTGATTTTTCATGTGATTATTCGATTAGTAGAATATCCATGTGAATAAGTAAGTGGCATTATTTCATTTTATTTATTCCATACTATGTTAAAAGTTCAAGATTGAAAGGCTTTTGTTTTAGTAATGCATTTCCTTAAATGTTTATGCTTATTATGAAAGTTTCCGCTATATTGTTATCCTTACTGGGCATTTGAGCTCACCCCTTTTCTATGTTTTATTTTTCCCAGGAAGTGAAGAAGTAAATTATGAATGACCTGTAGGGATATTATGTGGGGATATGAGTGTGGATTATGGGGACAATATGTTGTTGTAGTAGTTTTTCATTTTATGATGTAATGTAAGACTTATGAATATATCTAGTGTTTCCAAGGCTACTAAACCAATCGGTCTTTCGATATTTGATCTTTCTTGTGATAATGCCAATGTAATGTAATAATGCACCGACTCTGGGTAACTAGGGTCGGGGCATTACAGTTGGTATCAAAGGAAGTTTAGTACAAACCTTGGAAGCTATATTTAGATAAACTCTGATTAGAGAACATAGACTTAAGATGGACTTTGAGGATTAGTATTGAAGAACTTCCTAGAATTTTGGTATTGTAGAGATTTTGTGAGTTTTCCGAGCAATACATCCCTGTCTGGATACGAGCAGGTAGAGGCGGCTCTGGCACAGATGTACCTAGGGGTAAAACCCGAAAACACCGCTTTGAGCTAGACTCGAACGGGAACTGGTGCATGACAACGGGCCTTGCTGCACTCTTGGTTACGACACTCCCGGGGGATTTGCTTAGGATAACTCTCATTTTATTTACAAATCATTATGAATGGTTTATGAGTATATACTTCCTCAAAGGAGACATTTTTATTATTATGGATTATATCCATAATCTATTTAATTTATGTTATGTGTTTTACAAGTTTGGGATTAGGTATTGTTATTCATAAACTAATCTAATGTATGCCATTGTTTAGAAATGGCGCCCAGTAGAAGGAATGAGAACTCTAGCAATGCACATGATACAAAGAGAAAGAAGGATCATATATTTCATTGTCTTAAGCCAGAATTTATAAGAGAAATAGTCTCGCATGTATTATCATCGTATGAAGAAATAATATCATGTCTTGATAAGATAAGTAAAGAGTTTACTGAGTCCTATGGCTTTGAAGGGAAGCAAGAGAAGAAAAGTATGGAAGAGAGAAAGATGGATAAAGGGAAGAGGGAAAAGAAGAATTTACCCATATGTGATAACTATGGGAAGAAATACCTTGGAACTTGTCTGTAAGGAATGGGAGTTTGTTATAAGTGTGGAGGAAAAGGGCACAAAGTACGTGACCGCAAGGGTAAGAAAATGGTTTCAAATGTACAATGCTTCATTTGCAAGGAGTTTGGACACTACGCGGACCTATGTCCCAGTCATCAAACCATGCCGCAAATGATGCTATTGGATAATAATCAAGTTATGATACTACCACAGATGAAGAGGAATGATTTGAGTTCTTATGTTGATTATGTCAATTGAGTGTTGTATCAATAATGTACTTGTTATAATAATTATGGAGTATATAAGGATTGTACTGCAGTACTATTTCATTAAGGACTTGAGATTGTGTGGAATAAAGAAAAGTGACTCAATAGAAGGATAAATTTTTGGAAAATATATGGTTGAGATAATGATAAACCATAATATAGTTCTGATACCAAGGTAGTGATTTTGGAATAATACATGATTGTTTTGGATAAATTATATTGGATATTCTTGACTACCTTGAAACTGATTAATGATTTTTATATTACATCATTGGTGGGGTTTAAAACATTTTTGGATTGATGAAGCATATCCAGCATTCTATATGGAATAAGGGAGCATGAATGTAATCAATAAGGAATATGGTAATTCAGGATGTTTCAGTGTATTAAAAGAATACATGATGAAGGTATTCATATGCTATTACGGGGTAAAAAGGATCTACATTATGTTTACCTTCCTTATAAATGTTGGACTGTGAGTTTGGACAGAAGTATTTTGGACAGTTCTAGTTTGGATTATTTTGGATTGCCATAAAAGGACAACCCGGAGGTCGGGCGGCAACCTGTCGCGTCCGGCAAGGCCGCGAGACTTGAACCCACAACCGAAGGGCGACAAGGGTGTATCACCTACCACTGGCCCACGAGATGTCCTGGATTAAATAATGTAGTTTTTTTTAAAAGATCTTCTAGATGAATTATAAATTCATTTATTTTGGAACCATGTACGAATAGTATAAATAGAAATTTTTTTTACGTTCTATAATCTTTTAGAGTGAAAGATGAGTTTGTGGTAGAAATTTATTAATGGATAAAACTCTAATTATAAGGTAAGTATATCTCCTTATGATCTTAGCCAATCTCATAAATAAATTCCTCAACATTAATAAAAGAAACTTAGAATAAAAATGTTGTCCTAGATGGTACCTTAAATCATCACTAATTTATGGCTTTGGGATTGTTGGCCTTTTCATAGCCATGTTCTCTACCACTCTCCATCAGATAATTGATGGTTAGATTTCTCTTCCATATCCATATTTTCCTACATGGAACCCTAGTATGTGTTATTTTCAGTAATCTTCATACTTTCCACTCTTTATTTTAAATATAGGCCTCATTAAATTCATTTTTCGATGTGGGATTTCAACTAAGATATTTTGAATCGTCAAAAATGTGTTATCCCAATACCCTATGTTTTGTTGAACCGGTGGTATTTCAAATCATCATAGATTGATGTGTTTAAGGGCCTCAATTTTATACTTGTTTGTGATTGATGACCTCAATCACTACCTATAAATATTTATCTTTTTCCTCCAATTATATGTCTCTAATTGCCACCAATGTTCTCCTAATCGAGATCATAATTTGGTGGTGACCCTTTCATTTCATTTTTCATCATATTAAGACTAAATTTTTGTAACCCAATTTTCGATGTGGGTTTTCCCACAAATATATTTTCTATTTTCAACATTTTATTTTCGAAGAAAAATTTCAAATTACGAGGACGCAATTTATTGAAGGAGGGGAGAATGTAACACCCCAAGATTTCATAGTGTGTTATTTCTTCAAAATAATTCAATAACATGCACTACACGCAACACCGAGTTCAATCACACCATGACTTAACAAAAAAAAGCCATTCAAAAGAGGTTATGAATAGTATTAACTAAATTTTAAACTTTATATAATCCTTATAATTTTAGAATCCATATTATGAGTTTCTTAGACATAATGCAAGAACAGATTCATTTTTATTTTTGCACTTTTATCAACTTTTAATAGTGAAACCTTTTTAAATACAATATTTTAAACTTTTTGACTAGATGGGGACATCAAAAAAATTTAAAATGAAACATCCCAAGCTTCCACGGTACGATTTCCTTTGAATAATGCAACGGCGTGCATTGTACGCAACTTCGAGATTCTAACACACCACAATCAATCAAACTAGCCGTTATGAATAGTAATACCTACCTTTTAAAATTTTAGAAATTTTATTTCTCAAAATGGACTTCATTTTTGGATTTGGAGTATCGAATTTAGTATAAGGTGAAATTTTGGTACTTTTTAGATAACTTTCATGTTTTGATGAATAGTGAAAATTACTAAATTTTAATTAAAAACAACTTTTTTAATCAAAATAATTAATAGTGATAAATTATTGATTTGAGTGGTTTTAAAGTATATTTAGAATATATTTTTACCATTTAATATAATTTTGGTCATTGGACATAATTTTACAATTAAACCGGACATAAACAAGTGTCAATCTTTTGATAGTTATTATCTCTTAAAAACACGCTTTTTGACAGTGGGAATTAATTTTAAATTAATTTCTTCCACTTCTATGTTTTGAATTTAGAAAAATGGATTCCATATTTGGAATCAGGATGTTCTAATTGTGTAAATAGGTATCTTTTATTTTTAGACATTTTGAATAATTACTGCGGTAAATATTTTATTTACCATGGTTAAGGGTAAATCCGGTAAATAAGGGTTAAAAAATAATATTATAATAATAATAAATTACCCTAAAACGTGTCCTAGACTTATTGGTTGATACATGTTCTACCATATGAATCTTTGGGTCGATTTGGGGACCCCATGGTGCCACTTGTAGGTGATAGAGACACTTTATTTTAATTAAGTTAAAATGAATACAAAAATGACACAAGCATATATCTTTTAGAAAAACAATTTTTACATAGGGTTATATATGTTTGATTTTAGATTATAAATATTAATTAGAAAGATATAAAAATTTTCTACATAATTATATTTTATTTATAATTTTTAGACATTAAAGAATTTAATTTATTTATGACACAATGATGATGAATTAATTATTATAATAGTGAAAAATTAAAATAATTGATATTATAAATAGCCAAATAAATATAATATGAAACTTTTAATGAATTAAACTAATTTTATAGGATAATATGATATATTAGGATTTATTTAATTGATTTTTGTTCGAAGTAATCAATCTTTTATGAGTTTCAAAAAAATCAACTATTGAATAGTGTCAAAATTGACATAAAAGAGTTCTTAAAACAAATATTATATTATTAATTGATATTAAATTCCTAAAAATCTAAGGTTCGGCCAAGAGACTTATATCATGATAGGTTCATAATTAATGGACCACTTGCGGGTCTCTTGGATGTATATAGTATGTTTATTAACCATATTATATAAAAATACAAAGAGACATTGTAAAAGTGAAACTAATTAACTTAGAGTTAATACTTAGAGATAAGGTTAATATAAGTACCAAAACCTGTCTAAATTCTATTGGATGAGTTTTTTTCGACCCATCCCCACCTTAAAAGTTAAATAATCAACTTTGGAGCCATTAAAAACCGAATATGAATTTATTATAAACTAATATTTCTAGCTTTTCCAAAGGTTCCCATCACCCCTCTTATAAAAGGGCACTCCTCCTTCTCATTTCATCACACCTTCAAAACCTTTTGGTTCGGCCAAAATCTGCCCCAATACTCTCCCAACATCCCTCACTACAACCTAGAGGCCTTAGTTTGATCAGAAAGCCAACCTAAGGATCCCTTTTGATCAAATCAAAAGGAAGAACCCGAAGAAGAGGTAATGTTTTCACCACCCCTTTTCAAGTTCCTTTCTTCTTCCACTTCTTCTTTCTTTGTTCTTACCATTCTAAAATAATAACTACAGTATCTCACATATACTGTGATGTTATTATAAATATGGTACAACCATATTCAGTATTCTATTCACCCTTTTAATAACATGTCACCATACGTGCGTACGTACGGCTTACCGTCTCCACGTCGTGGTGTAATTGTTATTCAATATATTATTATTTGGATGGGTATAATAATGATATGTAACTCATGTAAATAATAAATAAAACATGATAATGATTCTTTATATATGATATAACAACCATTTATATATTATTTTAATATCAAAAGAATGATATTTTCGCTCGTGCGTACGTACGGACTACCGTCTCCACGAACGCGATGAGATTCATTCTCCATCGTATCCATTCAAGTATAATTATCATTTGATGATTTAAAAATGATTTTTAAGGACTTGATATCATTCTGGATATGAATAATATACCACCTATCCATTAAAAACACGGCTTACGTAACAAAACATATAAAAGAACACAAGTAAGTTAACACCCGAAACAACGATAATACTAAGATATTATTATCAAATCAATATTAAAAGATCATATATGATATCATAATTATGTATATGATTCTTGTATAATTTAATAACAATTATTTCACCATTATACAGGAGGTTAACCTACCCCAACCAAGGAAATGTACAAGGTAAGGGTTATTTCACAATCTCTTCATTATCCGAGGTTGTTTATATGTAATAATCTACTGGGATCTCTTTATCATCCACATCCATGTTTCTTAAAAATGTATTTCAAAAAAAATTACTATTTACTAGAATATGAGTTAAAGTCATTTATACCCTTTTTGACTTTTATAAGTGGTTTATAAAGGAATATTTCTGTCGTTTTCAAAACAAGGTCCTTTTTAACCTTTTCGACAGAATTAAGGTAAGAATGTTTTTTTAACTTATACGGCGGGTGCGGCTATTTTCCACCGTTATAAAATCTTCAAAGCTTCCCTTACAAGATTATAAGAATATTTTCGAAGAAAATGTTTTATTTTATATGGATCTTAAATGATTTCAAAATAAAAAGAGATATTTCTTTAAAAAGAATTTTGATTTCATCTATGTCAACATCCTTTGATGGATTTTACGCTTATTTAAAGTTGATTTGTTATGATACAAAACTTCTATATTATATTGAAGTTTTTGTGATTTGTTTGACTGTGGATGTTCTATTTTTATACCATTCATGGTTTATGGTGAAAGTATTGACATTTCGTATGATAGTTTTAATACGAATGTTTATGTTATGTTTAAACCTTTTCATATGGGAATGCATTGGACTTAATATGTGACGGGTGGAGCCCGCTATAGCTCCTCGATGCATCGGTAGGTCTCATGAGGCAAACTAGTGTCTTGGCACAAGGCCTTGACAAAATCTTATTTGTAGTCTTGGCACGAGGCCTTGGCTATGTGGTTATGATAGTCTGGCATTATGCATTCCATCATTATGAAAGTGGTTATTGATTTTCCATGTGATTATTCGATTAGTAGAATATCAATGTGAATAAGTAAATGGCATTATTTCATTTTATTTATGCCATACTATGTTAAAAGTTCAAGATTGAAAGGCTTTTGTTTTAGTAATGCATTGCCTTAAATGTTTAAGCTTATTATGAAAGTTTCTGCTATATTGTTATCCTTACTGGGCATTTGAGCTCACCCCTTTTCTATGTTTTATTTTTCCCAGGAAGTGAAGAAGTAAATTATGAATGACCTGCAGGGATATTATGTGGGGATATGAGTGTGGATTATGGAGACAATATGTTGTTGTAGTAGTTTTTCATTTTATGATGTAATGTAAGACTTATGAATATATCTAATGTTTCCAAGGCTACTAAACCAATCAGTCTTTCTATATTTGATCTTTCTTGTGATCATGCCAATGTAATGTAACAATGCACCGACTCTGGGTAACTAGGGTCAGGGCGTTACATTGCATGGGGTAGAAAGAAGCTATCGATGTTCAATGCTATAATTTAAGGGAGATGGGACATTATGGAAATTAATGTCCTAAGAGTCAGGGAAACGTACCTCAGAAAAGGCCAAGGGATCAAGGCCAAGATAATGCTATCACTACTACTGAGGTAGAATCTCCGAAAGACGTGGTGGAAGGTAATTTAATGGTTTCTTCAAGTTTTGAAAATTCATTATTTGATTCTGGATCATCGCAGTGTTTCATATATTCCCATATTTCTAAGAAAATTAGATATTTCCAATTTTATTTAACAAGGGATTTTTCAGTTACAACTCCTAAGGGAAGTCTCATCGCAACAATGTTTTGTGAATCTGTCCCCATTAGAGCATATAAATGTTCTTTATCTGCTGATCTCATCGTCATACCTATGATTGAATTTGATATAATCCTCAGTATGGATTGGCTTTCAGACCATGATGCGATGATTTATTATAAGAAGAAGGAGGTTATGATTTTTGATGATGATGATAAGGAACACCTTATCTTTATAGAAGAATCGTCACCACCTAATTTTTATCTAGATCCACCCCCAGTAGCTCAACTAAATTCAATTATTGTGGATGAAGAGAATGAAATAACTGTGGGTGACGAAAATAATTTTCAAATAGAAGATGTACTTATTGTGAAAGAATATGTTGATGTGTTTCAAGAAGATTTACCTGGACATCCACCAGAACGAGGAATTGAGTTTTACATTGATTTAATTCCCGGTTCAAGGCCCATATCGAAGACCCCTTATAGAATGGCCACTATAAAATTAGTGGAACTAAAGAAACAACTAGAGGAATTGATTAATAAGGGATTTATTCATCCTCGTGTTTCTCCATGGGGATCCCCTGTTTTTTTTGTTAAGAAGAAAGATGGATCTATGAGGTTATGTATAGACTACAGGGAGGTCAATGCTACAACAATAAATAAGATGTATCATTTACCTCACATTGATGATTTATTTGACCAAATTCATGGAGCTCAATAATTTTCAAATATTGTCCTTCGATCCTGATACCATCAGTTGTGTGTGAAGAAGGAAGACATTCTAAAGACAGCATTTCAAACCATGTAAGGGCATTACGAGTTTACAGTAACGCCTTTTGGGATGACTAATGCACCCTCTGTTTTCATGGATCTAATGAACATAGTTTTCAAGGAATATCATGATGAATTTGTAGTGGTATTTATTGATGATATCTTGGCATACTCCAAAATCTACTAAGATCATGAAAATCACTTGCACATTATATTGAAGACTCCGAGAAGACATGAATTATATGGGATGTTTAGAAAGTGTGAATTATGGCTTCAGGAGATTTCTTTTCTTGGCCATATTGTCTCTTAGGATGGAATCTCTGTTGATCCTTCTAAGACAAGAGCAATGCAAGAATGGCTAGCACTGATGATTATAACTGAGGTACGCAATTTTATTGGTTTAGCATGTTATTATCGATGCTTAATCAAGAATTTTTCCCAGTTGGCTAACCCATTAACAAAGATCACATGTAAAGGGGTTAAATTTGTTTGGACAAAAGAGTGTGAAGAATGTTTTGAATAACTGAAGAAAAGATTAGTGAATGCTCCTACATTGACTCTACCATTGGGGAATTATTGATTTATTATTTATAGTGATGCATAGAAGAAAGGAATTGGTTGTGTCCTTATGCAGAATGATAGGGTTATTGTCTATGCATCACGACAGCTGAAAACTCATGAGCAGAACTGTCCTACTCATGATCTTGAGTTAGCAGCTGTAATATCTATTTTGAAGATTTGGATACACTATCTCTATGGTGAGAAATGTGAGCTTTTTACAGATCACAATAGTTTGAAGTATATTTTCTCACAAAAATAACTCAACTTGAGGCAAATGCAATGGCTTGAACTACTCAAGTATTATGATTGCACGATACACTACCACCTGGGGAAGGAAAATAAGGTGGAAGATGCATTGAGCAGAAATGATCATGGAGTTTTGAATAAGATGAGAATTGAAAGGGACCCTATTTTCATGGATCGTTTGAATATGGACATGGGAATAACCATGAAAGGTGAAACATCAATGATTTTTCAAATGGTTTCCAAACCAACATTACTAGAAACGATTAAGAGTTATCAGACCGATGATGAATAGTTTCAAAAGAAGATTAAAGCTTAGAATGATGGGAGATTGAGTGACTTTGTGTATAAATATGGAATTTTGAAATTTGGGAAGAGAATTTGTGTTCACGACATACCTAATCTAAAAAGTGATTTATAGGATGATGCTCATAGTTCCAATTTCTCTATACACCCTGGGAGCACCCAAATTTATAGATATTTGAAGGAACATATTTGGTGGGACAACATGAAAAGGGAGGTTGCTGGTTTTGTGTCAAGATGTATGGTTTGTCAACAAGTGAAAGCTGGAAGGCAACAGTCTAGAGGATTCATGCCACCTCTTCCCATACCTTAGTGGAAATGGGATAATATCATGATGAACTTTGTCATGGGACTACCAAAGACTCATATAAGAAAAGATGCAATAAAGGTCATTTTTGATCGTCTTACCATGTCAGTACATTTTATTGCTACAAGAGAAGATCTACCATTTGAAAGTCAAGCATGAATATATATTAATGAAGTTGTGAGACTTCATGGAGTACCCATATTGATCATTTCTGATCGTGATCCATGTTTTACATCGAGAATCTAGAAAAGTCTTCAAAATCCCTAGATACTGAAATTCATTTGGGCACTACCTACCACTTCCAAACTGATGGATGATCAGAATAAACTATTCAAACATTAGTAGACATGTTGATATCTAGCTCACTTGACTTTCAGGGTATGTGGGATCAATATTTACCTCTGGTAGAATTTTCTTATAACAATAGCCTCCATTCAAGTATTTAGATGGCACCATGTGAAGCGTTATATGGAAAGAGATGTCACAAACCAACCTGTTGGGATGATGTTGGTGAAAGAAAACTCATAGGCCTAGAACTGGTAGAGGAAACGATGGAAAAGGAGAAGTTAATCTAAAGCCACATCAAAGCAGCTCAAAGTAGGCAGAAGAGCTATGCTAACAACTGAATGAAGGATTTGGAATTTCAGGTAGGATATCATGTTTTCTCGAAGTTATCTCAATAGAAGGGAGTTATACGTTTCAACAAGAAACGTAAATTGGGTCCCAGGTACATAGGACCTTTCAAAATTCTAGAATGAATTGGGGTTGTTGCTTATTATTTGGAAATGCCTCCAAGTCTCTCCAAAGTTCAGGATGTGTTCCACGTATCACTGTTGTGAAAATACATGCCTGACCCAATGCACGTGCTCGCCTATGAGGAAGTAAAACTGGAACCTGATCTGTCTTATTACAAAGAACCCATCAAGATTCTTGATACCAGAGAACAATTGCTGAGAAAATGGATGACTCTTCTGGTAAAAGTTCTATGGAGAAACCATAAGATGGAAGAAGCAACGTGGGAACCCATGGAACTTATGTTGAAGAACCACCCAAATCTTTTTATGTAGTAATATCATAGAAATTTCGAGGAAAAAATTATTTGAAGGGGGGAAGAATGTAACACCCCAAGCTTCCATGGTATGTTTCCCTTTGAATGATGTAGTAGCGTGTGTTGTACACAACTTCGAGTTCTAACACACACCACAACCAATCAAGCTAGCTGTTATGAATAGTAATACCCACTTTTTAAAATTTTATAAATTTTATCTTTTAAAATGGACTTCATTTTTGGATTCATAATATTGAAATAAGATTAGGGTGAATTTTTGGTACTTTTCTGATAACTTTCATATTTGATGAATAGTAAAAATTACTAAATTTTAATTAAAAACAAATTTTTTAATCGAAATAATTAATAGTCATAAATTTTGAAATTGAGTGGTTTTAAAGTATATTTAGAATATATTTTTACTATTTAATACAATTTTGGTCATTCGAAAAAATTTCACATTTAAACCGGACATAAATACGTGTCAATCTTTTGATAGTTATCATTTCTTAAAAACACGCTTTTTATTATGACAGTAGAAATTAATTTTAAATTAATTTCTGCCACTTCTGTGTTTTGGATTTGGAAAAATGGATTCCATATTTGGAATAAATATTTCCAAATTGTGTAAATAGGTATCTTTTATTTTTAGACATTTTGAATAATTACTTCAGTAAGTATTTTATTTACCATGGTTAAAGGGTAAATTCGGCAAATAAGGGTAAACAAATAATATTATAATAATATTTAATTATAGTAAGACGTATCCTAACCCTCTTGGTTGATACATGTCCGAACATGGGCATCTTTAGGTCGATTTTGGGACCCCATGGAGCCACTGCTAAGTGATAATGACACTTTATATTAATTAAGTTAAAGTAAATTCAAAAATGGCATAAGCATATATCTTCTAGAAAAACAATTTTTACATAGGGTTATATATGTTATATTTTTTACTATAAATATTAATTAGAAATATAATAATATTTCCTAGAAAATGGTAATTTATTTAAAATTTTTAGACATTAAATAATATATTTTATTTATTACACAATGATGATACAATAATTACCTTATTAGTGAAATAATAAAATAATTGATATTATAAATACCAAAATAAATATAATTTGAGAATTTTAATGAATTAAAATAATTATATAGGTTAATATGACGTGTTAGGGTTGATTAAATGTATTATTTTCAAAGTAATAATGTTGTTATAAATTTTGAAAAAACAAAATACCAAATATTGTCCTAAATGACATAAAAGAGTTCTTAAAACAAATATTATATTATTAATTGATATTCAACTCATAAAAATATAAGGTTCGGCCAAGAGAATTATATAATGATATTTTTATCATTAATGGACCACTTGTGGGTTGCGTGGTAGTATATAGTAAGTTTATTAACTATATAATATAAAAATACAAAGAGATATGGTAAATGTGAAACTATTTAACTAAGAGTTAAATATAAATGATAAGGTTAATATAGTGACCCAAACCTATATAAAATCTATTGTATGAGTGGTTGTCGACCCATATCCACCTTATCCTTGAAATAAGTCACTTTGGAGACATTAGAAACTAAATATGAATTTATTATAAAATAATATTTCTAGATTTTCCTAAGGTGCCCCTCACCCCTCTTATAAAAGGGAACTCCCCCTTCTCTCAATTTCACACCGTCAAAGCCTATTGGATCGGAAATAAACTTCCCAAATATCCTCTAATATTCCCTCAATTTAATTTAGAGTCCTTAGTTTGATCAGAAATCCAACCTATGGATCCCTTTTGATCCAATCAAAAGGAAGAACCCAAAGAAGAGGTAATGTTTTCAACACCCTCTTTCAAGTTCCTTTCTTCTTCCACTTATTATTTATTTGTTATTTACATTATAAAATAATAACTCCAGTATCTTCTATATACTGTGATGTTATTTTACATATGGTAAAACCATATTCAGTATTCTATCCATCCCTTGGATGACATTTCACCATACGTGCGTACATACGGCTTACCATTTCCACGTCGTGGTGTAAATGTTATTCAATACATTATTATTTGGATGGGATTAATAATTTTGTGTAATTCATGTAAATAATAAATATAACATGATAATTATTCTGTATATATGATACATCATCCATTTATATATTATTTGAATATCAAAATAATGATATTGTTGCTCGTGCGTACGTACGGACTAACGTCTCCACGAACGTGATGAGATTCATTCCCCATCATATCCATTCAAGACTAATTTTCATTTGATGATTAAAAATAATGTTTAAGGATTTGATATCATTTTGTATATGAATAAGATACAATCTATGGTTAACAAACATGGCTTACATAACAAAACATATAAAAGAAAACAAGTAAGTTAACACTCGAAACGACGATAATACTAAGATATTATTAACAAAGAAATGCTAAAATATCATGTATGATATCATATTAATGTATATGATTCTTGTATAATTTAATAACAATTATTTCACCATTATACAGGAGGTTAACCTACCCTCGACCAAGGAAAATTACAAGGTAAGGTGTTTTCATCTATCTTCTTCTTTCCGTGAGATTCATGTCATATTGCCACTATTACATTTTGTATGGTGTATGTACTACCCATAATTGTATTATTTGTGTAATAAACTTTAATTTATATGTATTTACATATTCATTATATGATACTTATTTCATATGGTTTATGTTTCGTAAGTTACCAAATTGGTAAGGGTTTATTTCACAATCTCTACATTATATGAGGTTGTTTATATGCAATTATATACAGGGACCCCTTTATCATCCACATCCATGTTTCTTAAAAATGTATTTCAAAAAATTATTAATATTTTATATAATATGGTTTAAATTAATTTATACCCTTGTTTGACTTTTTATAAGATTTTTATAAAGGAATCTTTTCGTCATTTTCCATACAAGGTCCTTTTTAACCTTTTCGACAAAATTAAGGTAAGAATGTCTTTTTTAGCTAATACGGCAGGTGTAGCTATTTTACACCATTATAAAATCATAGAAGCTTCACTTACAAGATTATAAGAATATTTTCAAGGTAAATGTTTTCTTTTATAATTATGTGACTTTTAAATGATTTCAAAAAAGGAGATATTTCTCTCAAAGAGTTTTGATTTCATCTATGTCAACATCCTTTGATGGGTTTTAAGCTTATTTGAAGTTGATTTATTATGATACAAAACTTCCATATTGTATTGAAGGTTTTCTAATATGTTTGAAAATGTATGTGTTATTTTTATACCATTCATGGTTTATATAGAAAGTATTGACATTTCGTATGCTAGTTTTAATACGAATGTTTATGTTATGTTTAAACCTTTTCATATGAGGAATGCATTGGACTTAGTAAGTGATGGGTGGAGCCCGCTATAACTCCTCGATGAATTAGTAGGTCCCCTGAGACAAACTATTTTCTTGGAACAAGGCCTTGATAATAACTTATTTGTATTCTTGGCACAAGGCCTTGACTATGTGGTTATGATAGTCTGGCATTATGCATTCCATTATTATAAAAGTGGTTATTGATAATGAATGTGTATATTCAACTAGTAGAATATACATGTGAATAATTAAATGGAATTATTTAATTTTATCATTGACCTATTATGCTGATGTTCAAGTTTAAATGGCTTTTTTTAGTTATACATTGTCTTAAATGTTTATGTTTATTTATGAATGTTCTCGTTATATTGTTATCCTTACTGAGCATCTGAGCTCACCCCTTTCAATGTTTTATTTTTTCCAGGATGTGAAGAAGTATTTTAGGAGTGACCTACAGGTATAGTATGAGGGGATTTGATGATAAGATGTTGTTTTAGTTTTATTCACTTTATGATTTAATGTAAGACTTATGAATATATCTAGTGTTTCCAAGGCTACTAAACTAATCTGTCTTTCGAGACATGATCTTTTGTGATCAAGCCAATGTTTTGTAATAATGCACCAACTCGGGTTAAATGGGGTCAGTGCGTTACACCCACGAGGGTAGATTATATATACATGACCACTAATTAATAACCTCCAGGTAGGATTCCTAATAATCACAATCAGGTATGGGATTTCTGATAACTATGTAGATTGGGATTTATTCAAATGATAAGAAGGGTTTAGGGTCAATTCCAGGGTTTATTCAAAAGGGTAACCTAAATGAATCTTAGGATAGAACTATGGCTTAAGATGAAAAGTTATGCAAAGGTAAACAATAAGACTTACTTCTACCGATAGGATCTAACTAAATTGGAAACTACTCCTAGATCTAGAGATATTTAACCTCCTAAGCATAGGAATCTCAGCTTCTAGGTTGAAAGTATCCCAAAATATTGGTCCCAACCTCCCCAACTAATATTACATCAGGGTACTTAAATTAAATATACAATGGTTAGGGTAGATGAGAAAGAATGATATTAACAACTGTTTTTAAACTAATTACTAGGCATGGGGTGAGCATGTTTTGATTCATGGTTTCATTACATTAATACATTACCCTACTTGTGACCCCTAACCCTAAGAGGATTATCCACATATGATGTTATCAGATAAAATAATAGAAATAGTTAGAAACATGATCAACATGATAGATAAACAACTTTAATCCAAACATTACACAATTCAAATCATATAAAATTAATCAAATACTAACTTTAATTAATAAACAGATAATAACACCAAGGAAATTGATGTTGCACAGAAAATGGAATTGGATTCTACTGTTGGAACCAACACATTAAAAAAGAATATTGGAATTGAATGAGGTAACATTGGAATGAATAAAATAATAAAATAAATAAATAGAAACAAAATTGAATAAAACAAGAGAGACAGGAAGAACAGAGGAATAAAGTTCAGGGTCTGAAGCTCTCGTTGTTTGTTAGGCTCACTGTATATATTTATAAATCAAAAGATACATGGTGTGTAAATGGTTCTCATCATGTATGTTCTTTATGTGGGCTCTTCATTGAGTCTTTTACAGTGTGTAACTTTCTTTTACACCATGCAATTTATATCAACAATAATTTAAAAATATCATATATCTCATTGATTTAACAACATTTATCTTAAATGAGATTCAAAATTATAAATTTTCATGTCTTGTATGAGGTTCAAGTCATGTATATTCATCATGTTTAGGCTCGAGTCTCTCAAAAGCTGTAATTACGATTCACATCATGTACTTGGTTCACACCATGTATATGCGACTCATTACATGTAATATGGCTTCCCTGTGGTCTTCTTGACGATTACAGGCCATCTACCCTAGATTCACAATGTTTAATATTTATTTTTATGATTTTCCTTTTTCCATCCATTGGTTCATGAATTCCTAATTCCTATATAAAAGAGATCAAAACCTTGTGTATTACCAAATAAAGCATGATTCATCTTTAATTGAATGTATCTAAAAGTTATATCTCAGTTTGGATTATCAAATTCACCCACACATGAACAATTTATTTTCCTCAAGACAGAAAATCACCTCAATAAGGATTCCATATGAAACATTACCTAAAAAGGTAACCTGTATTACAACCTAGTAAATAATTCTATGTGCTATCGGAAGATAAATTTCTCTAAAATTAATGCTATTGAAAAAATCTGTAATGCCTCATAGTAATATTATTTATTCGAATTATTTCCTATTTTAATTACAATTTCATAAATCTTACATGGAATCTATTCCAATTTGTAAATTTACCTTTAAATAAATTTTCTCTCATCACTCAAGGAAAACTATTACTAAAGTTATGCTCATAACTTAAATACATGTTCCAAAACAATTTCTTCTATCAGTTCCAACATCTCCAGTTTTTTTAGAAAAATAATTAATTAATAATAATGTAATATGAAATAAGGTTTAAATTTACATAGTTTTGGGGGAAGGTTGGTAGATGATTAAAATTCATCCCAAATGGGAGGGAAATCTCGTTAGTATAATTCATGGTAATTTTGAATAGTCCAATGAAGTAACTCCTAGAAAAAATGTCTTCATGCTCACAATAGATCAAATTTGGTCTATGAATATATTGATAAATCATAAAAATCTTACCTTTTTCCTTTGTATTTATCATTTTATTTATTTTCCATAAATCATGTTTCGACCAAATCTCAAATCCATCACCTAACTACATATGATCCATCATAAGATTCATCACTCTGGTAATGGTTATTATTGACCTTCATAATACAGAACCAAATTTTTATGGAACATGGTATGCATAGAAAATTCTAAAAGTAATCATGAACCATGTTAAAGAAATATGATGATAATTCCACCATACATCTTCTCATTATCAACATCCCTCATATGGAAGAGATTACAAATTCCCCACACCAATTAAAATTGAAATAAAAAATATTACCAAGAGTATGGTGGAAAGTGATTATATTCTTTAAATGAATCAATCCTAAGAAGGTTATTCATGGATACTAAAGTCTAAATATGGATATATGTATAGGTGGGTCTCATAAAAAATTGCTCAAAAAAAATTTCTCTATCATTTTAGTGGTGTATTTGTTTAATCATAAATCTATATGATTACAATACAAGTTATCATAGGTTTACATGCCCCAAGTATCTCTTTAGAAATATCCTTATAAAATAATATTACAATATAGATATTGAATCCTCTCAAGAATGGGAGTATATAAAATAACATGAAATCACCCATGGAACAATATCTAGTAATATTTCAATTAGAATAAATAGTTTGAATATAGTTTGAGAATTAAATTAATTAATATCTAAATCATTCTATTATTATAATCAAGAATAAAAATTTATTTCAATAACCTCCAAACTAATGTTTTCTTTTATTTAAATGGGTGTAAGGACATTTAATGTTAGACATTGATTTTGATGAAATATATCTCTTAGACTATTGAAAACCAAAATAAATCCAACTCTATCGGCAATAAATTTAAATAATGAATCCCCAATAATTAAAATGTAATAGTGTATATACTATTCTAGAAAGAAATATGGGAGAGATTTAAAACTATGTATAAATAGAAATTAAATTGAAAATGATTAATTTGAAATTAAGGAATTGAGAGCTACCTATAATGAATTTTGTACCATACGGGGAATTTTTGGATGGTGATGGAAAATCGTGCTTCCCAAAAAAAATTGTTCGAAACAAAATATATACATTAGATAAAACATCAGTACACTAGCCTTAATCAAGATGTAAGTAGAGAAATGGGTTGGTTAGTATAGTCAATATCTAGAAAAAATTGATCAAATAAATGCATGAATGAACTAGCATGGAGTTCTGGATCTATGAACAACATAAAATTCTAGAAAAAAATAGCATAAGAACAGAAATAAAATGTATAAAATATGGGTTTCCTCTCTTATTGTTATAATAATGATGATGTTATCCATATTGATGGAAAAAATAATCAACCAGTTTTATCCATTAGATTATATGTCCTCTTCCTTCTATAGGAATTGGTGGCAATGTCATCGAGCATATGGGGGAACTTTTTGGGGTTAACCACCTCAGGAATGGGTCTACAAATGCACTTGTGTTTCTGTAGTAAATTCCGTGAAAATTATTTTGGAGGATCCTATTGAGTATGTATTTCGAGCTAGATCTCCTCAATATATCAATGTATGTCATCCATATTGTGAAAAATCTCATGTTGGAGGTGATAGAGTAGCCTGAAAGACTCATCAATGACCATAGAGGATGAAGTTGAGCTATACACAACTAAATAGATTCATAAAA
Source organism: Viscum album (assembly GCA_963277665.1). NCBI lineage: Eukaryota > Viridiplantae > Streptophyta > Magnoliopsida > Santalales > Viscaceae > Viscum > Viscum album. Next base: position 297,698,554 of record OY728139.1, read on the forward strand.
TAAAATGAGATAAAGCAATAAATTCATAAAATCCAAATTCTACCCCATCCATATATATGATAAATCAAACATCAGTGAATAGGGAATACAATGAAAATATAAAAACATATACCCCAATAAAAGTGTATAATAGTGGAGGTGTTTATAAAAATAGCTAAAAAATATAGACTATATCACCATTATCTGGATCAGGAGTCCCCTACCAAACGGTGGGCACGTAAAACTACTACCACCCTATCTATGTCAACAATGGTGGAAGATATAGGGTCATCGACCTCGAGGTGGGGGGTGTTCTATGGCATTGTATGTGGGATCATTTATGACATGGGGAGGGGAGGTGTTGATCTGAACTAGGGTCATGCATCAAGAATATGGATCAATCCTAGGAACCTCAAATGTAGATGTATGGGTGGGTCCCTTTTCTCGTTATCCCTACATTAACAGAAACTCAAACTGAGTATCAAGGTCTATGAACTCATGAGGGAGAACAACATGGGTACTATGTGTGGCGATAATGGATGTAGTGGTGGGGTATTTAGGTGGTGGTGGCTGGGACGATAAAGGTACTTATGGTGGTAAATGGGTATTGAAATGGGATGGATTCGTGAAATAGATTCCAAGGTGATGGAAATTATTTTTCATGTTATCTTATGTACACTAGAGAACAGACCACACATCTGATGGAAATAATGGTGTGGGTGTAGATTTGGAAAGGGTGGTGGTGTGGTGGTGGTGGTGGTAGGGGAAGTTGAAGAAGCTGGGGAAGGATGGTAATGTGTGGTATATGGACTCGTGGTGGGAGAAGGAGAAGGTGTTAGGGCTCAGGAAGGCGAGGCTAGGGCTAGGTTGGGCTGACCTGGATCCTCAATAGGATTGTGGATGTACATAGGGTCCCACTATTAGTACCCTTAAACCTTCCTCAAGATCCACATTATGTGAATAATGAGGAGTGTATTTGAATCCATCTTATAGGGTTAAGCAAGATGTTGATCTGGCCATAAAAGAGGAGAGTTGACAAGTGAGGTTAGTGATGAAAGTGTTACCAATAAGATTACCCTGAAGCCACAACTCCTTGGTCTCATAGTAAAGAATGAAATTTTGGGTCATGTAAATGAAAGGTCTTCCCATGTACAAATAAAAGATCATGACCTCAATCTGGACTAACGCTCCCATGAGAATTACCTCTATACAACTAGGCTTGAGGGATATCTTGGTGGAGAATCCATAATTGGCTGCCCAAAAATGGGTATTCCTCACCATAAGAGGGTTATGGATGATTTTTAGATCATGTGAAATCAATGGGAAACTTCTAACCCCATCCCCCTTTCTTTTCTCTGTATCATGGCAGCATATGTAGGTGAAGTTATGAAATCATCAGTGTAGATACCAACAACAACTGAAGAATGGCTAGGTCCTGAGTCTTGTCGAACCTCATCATCTTGGCCTATTAGTGGTCCAACCATAGATAATTTTCTTGAATGAAAAATAGAGACATTGTGCTGATACAGTAATGGGGAATCACACTAAGAAGGGATTATATAGGATATAGATATGTTTGAATCCAAGGGGGTGGAAGAAGCGGATGCAGATGGAGTGGGTGTTAGATCTATTGGTGTTGGTGAAGGTGCAAGAGTCGGTCACTTTAGTGGTCTGAGATCATCACCTTGGGAAAAAAGTTTGAAGCTTTTGGTTTAGTCCATGATAATTATAGGTTTTGAAAAGGGTTGGTTAATAGGGATTAGATGACATCCATTGGTGGAGGGTAGGAGGGGAGGAGGGATCAATGATTCGTTAGAGGGGAAGAGGGAGTGGTAGTGGTGGAGTAGGAGGGGGTCAAATATGTGGGTGTTCAGGGGCATGACCATGAACCCCAAATCAAAAAAAAATAAAGTCATCCCATGATGTTCAAGTCATGTAAATAATAAATATTGTGAAAATCCTATTTTCTTACCCCGAAAGTTTCAAATTGTGTATTTTTTTACACTGAGTGAATTTGAAATTAATTTAATTTTTTATTTTTTTTAATTATAAGAAATTTAAAAACCTCAAAAATATACTCTAGAAATATTTATCTTTCCAAATATCTAATATGACCCAATCAACCTATCCTCAATTTCCTCCAACATAATGCTTCATTTTTTATTATGAGCTAGACATAATTCCATTCTGATGAATTTAACAGCAAGGAAACACCCCTTAGGATATTATTATTCATTATAGAGGATTGGAATGGTGGGATGACATCCCTTTTTAGAGGGGTAGTTTCATTAACATCCTTCTGATAACTATATTCATTTTAATTATGATGTAGTATCTTTTTACATACTTACTAGTCATAATATCATCATTCTCATCATTAAGAAAGATGGATCGACAGTCCAATGACTCTTTGTATTGCATAATGATATTTAGTAAATCAGAAATAACTTATTCTTAACCTACTCTAAAAATTATCCATCCTTGGTTTACATTAATAAGATACTTCCTAGTAGTGAGAAATGGTCTCCCTATAATTTAAGGAACAACATCTTATTCATCCATTTTTGGAAAATGAAAATAGTTGGAAAAATGAATTTTATAACCTTTAATAAGATGTCTCCGAGTAGTCCTTGGGGGTTATTGATTGGGAATTCTAAAAATTTGAGTGCCACTCTTTTTTGTTTCATTTACTCAACCACCATATTTTTTAAGGAACTCCTGGGAATGATAATGATAATTTATCAAACATCACATAAGGTTATTTCAAAATTGCATGTCCTAAGAGTGCTTGGAATTGAGAAACTATCTAGGTCTCACATCGTGGGTGGGATAATCCATTGTAAAATTGTAGAGCATTCTTCATTTAATGATATCACTCATAGATAATCTGTTTTCCTTTTAATGGAAAAGGATTTGTTTAGAAACATGGAATAATAAGGATTTGGTGCTATCTATTCTCTAATTGGAATGCTGATGTGAAATTGTTTAAAAAACACCAGAAAAAATATATTATCCCTCTTTTAGCTTGTTTAATCCTCCCTTGAAAGGTAATAGGGGGATTTTATGGTGGAAATTCCTCATAGACAATGTCCTTTTCAGGATTCTCCTATATAGGAGCTTTGCATTTGGATCTGTTTTGAGGTTCCTCTCCTTAATACATTTATGTGTGCTATCATTGTTATCATCACTAATTATAAACAACCGTATTTTATTTTAGATCAACAGATTCTCCTTTTCACTACATGGTTTCTAAAATTCCACCAACATTCCACTTTTGTAAAATCTATCATTTTCATCCTCTCTCTCTGATGGGCCTCAGTGTTACCGATCAATGTATCAGTAATTGATCAAATAGGGCTTTATAAATTTTATTCACTTAATGATAAAGGTTATTCTAGGTAGAAAATTGTTTATTCATTTCATTTTTATTGGTATTCATGCTTTTATATTTTTTTATAAATGTGGTAATCATGTTTTAAATATTATATTGAAGTGGTTGGATTTTATGTGGTGGTCTGTGTCGGAGCATTCTAAAACAATTTGTTATGAGTAGGTGAAAATATTTGAGGTCTCGGAAAATGTTGTTATTTGAATTATTGTTGCGGTCATGGAGTGGGATTCTAGGGTGGGTACCTAGGTGTTCCCATATTCTATGGTGAAGATTGACCAGTCCTCTATTGATAACAAACATGATGTGGTCAAAACTTCTCTGATGGTCTCCTGTAATAATATTTTTTTGCCAATACATTTTATTCATTGATTAAAATTAACATAATTACAATATTTTCAATGTGTATCTTCCATGTCTTCCCTAAAATAATAATATGGGTGTGGGCCTCTACACAATTCAAAAAATTCTATCTCCTTAATAGGGGAAATATTTGGACGTGGAAGTGGTGGAGTAAAAAATTGTAATGACTCAATATTATTTCTAAGAGCTTTAACTTGTGCCTATAGGTGTGTAGTCTCTTCCCCCAAATTGATTTTGCATCGGGGTGGGCTTCTATCACTCTATAATAGACCGTCAATGTGTGAAATCTCATCTAAAAGTGCTCTACTAACATTGAGTTTTCTGATCATGAATCCGCCTTAAATGGAGGCTTCAAAACTATGTGGGTGTCTAGTTGGAGTCATTTATAAAATTATTTGAGATAAATCCACACATCGAGTAAATATAGTTGAAATTTGTGATTCAGTTCTGAAAACAAATCTCGTGCTTCCCAGGTCGATTCTCCATCCTCTTGGGTGAAATTTTGGATTTCATTATATAGTTTCTAAATTTGAATTTGGGAAAAGTATTTATCCCAATAATTAATATATATATCCCCCCATGTCATGAAAAATTTGGGATCATATATTTTTAGCCAATCTTTTGCTCAATTGCGCAATGAGAAGGGGAAGACTTACAATATAATGGTGTTAAATGATACATCCTCTTTTTAAAGTGTTTCACAAACATCTATGAAATTTGAAATGTTGTCATGGGGTCCTTAATTTTTTTCCACTAAACTACCCCATGTTCTGGATCGTTTGGATGATTCCATTTTTTATTTTGAAATAATGGTCATGAATAGGATGACATGAAAAATTGGGCACAAAACCACTAATGGAAACAATTCTAAATGACTTATGGTGAACTCTTGGAGAAATTTCATTATAAATGCTGTTTAGGGGGTTCATATTGATCATTTTGAGAGTATGACCATGTAACATCATTCCATTTATCCATGAAAAAACAGTGGCAGCGAAAAATAGATCATTGTATATCAAGATCAAAAATTGAGAATTATGATGTTTCCAAGATCCTAGAATGAGTCATGGGACCCTATAGAAAGCAATAAGATAAAGAAAAGTCTATTACGGTTACAAGAATGTGAAATTTTTTTAAAAACATTGGGGTGAGGTGATCCTAGTTTCATATATAAGGTCACTATGCCTAAGAATAATTCTCCCAAGTAATGATGCAAACATATGAATCCCCAGCACGGTGTCATTGATTATGTGCAGGTATTGACTTGACTACAATTTACATTTCCCAGAATACACTTAAATAAAAATCAATAGCATTGTAGATGTGTAGGGTCAAACACATAGAGATATTTTTTAGGCAGGTGACTATGTGATGAAAATATTTTAGTAGGAGTCCACATGATCTCTCTCAGGATTGGGATTTCTAAAAAATATATAGCTTGGGAATTAATAAGATTAAAATAAGGTTTTAGGGTAACTTTTTGGGTTTAGTTAATAGGTAATTTGAAACTAACTTGGGTTAGACCTATTTATTAAATAGAAAAGTGGTGAAAAGGTTGCAAATTATTTGTGGTCCAACCAATTGGATCTATCTAATCTGGAAACTACTTCTCAGTCAAGAGATTGTAAAACAACCTAAGTGCATGAAGTTTAGCTTCTAGTCAATAAGTATCTTAGGATATTGTTCCTGGCCTCCTCATCTCTAATTAGGCCAATATACTTAGATTTTACCTCTAATGGTCAGTTTAGTTATAAAATAATGATATTGAAAATTGTTTTTAACCTAAATATTGGATATAGGATTTCCATTTTTTCCAAAATTAATTACTATAAATCATACCCCTACTCTCAACCCATAAAAATTATAAGAATATATATTAATGAAGATATTAAATTAAAGCATAGAAATAGATGGATATGTGATTGACATGAAATATAATAAACTTGAATCCAATAAATCAACATTTTAAGGTATAAAAAATCAATAAAATACTAACATGAATGAAGAAATAAAAAATAACATAGTGGTAATTGATGTTTCATGGAAAATCTAATTGGATTTTTGCATAGAAAAAACCATTCCCAAATAATGATATTGGGAATCGAAAGTGGTATTAATAAAATGAATAAAACAAGAAAATAAAGTAATAGAAACAATCAAAATTGAAAATGGGAAATGAACAAAGAAGAGTGGAGGAAAGAAGTTTCATGTCCAAAGAACTCATTGTGCATCGGGGTTGATTCATATATATATACTTCTAAAGTTACAAGACATATAACTAGTTCATATATTGTATATTTTTTAATAGTCAAATTCATAATGGAATTCATTGAATGAAATCGTCTTTCACATCATGTACTGAAGATCAACAATAATATCAGAATATGTTGGCTCTCATGGATTTCACGGCTTGTATATTCAGAGAGATTCACAATTATAACTTTTTACATCGTATATGATGTTCATGTCAGGTATCTTTATCTTATCCATATTTTAGTATTTCATGGCATGTAATCGAGGATCACATAGTGTGCTTGGTTCATGCCTTGTACTTGAGACTCATGGATTGTAATTCAGCTAAAATGTGGTTTGCTCAAGGAGTCCACATTATGTACTCTAATTCATGATGTGTATTGTTGATTTTATTGATTTTTTATTATGTCATCCTTTGACTCTTAAATTCAATAATTCATACAAAAACACATCATAACCTAGTCTACAATTGAATAAATCATGATTAATCCTTAATGAAATGTATCCAAAATATTGATATGAATTCATAATATCAAAATTTCGCAAATGTTAACAATTTCTTGTCTTTAAGAAAAAAAATATCAACATGGATTTAAAATGTAACATTTTTAAATAGGAAACAAAAATTACAACTAAGAAATGTTAATTAATAACTAGGGTAATTCTAGTGATAATCTATATATGGAATCACTGTAGCATCCCGCCTTTTTATCACATAAACTTTCATTACATTTTACAAAACCGAGGATCTTTAAGGTTTAGTGTCTTGGAAACCAGAAACATAAAACATGAAAACATAAAACATTATTCTTAAACACTTGAAAGGATTCTACATAGGTTAATCCTAGGTTCATTACTGCATCTCATAACCTGGGGACATACATCAAAAGAAAGGGTGAGCAGAAGGCCCAATAAGGGAAACAAGGGGATACATTTAACATGTGAACTTGAGATACGTCAACAGTGTCATGAAAAATAACGTTAAGGAATGATAAAGAAATCATGAGGCATATCATAATAAAAATAATTTATTTCATAACTTGAAGATGTGGCTACAATATTTAATATTGAAAATAATTTCCATTTCACCAAGGTCCATCCTCAAGGTGTCATTAAAAATTACCAAGGTTATTCACCAAGGCGTCATTAAAAATGGTCATCTCTAGAGATTAAGTCTTTACCCAATGCATTGGAGCGCTATCAGGGCTCGCCTTTAAATTTATCTTTATTATAATGTGAGCCACATATATCATCATCAAACATTTCATAAACAACCCATATAGCATAAAATAAATGGGTTTCATTTCATAGTCATCACATTTTAAAAAACTGCTTTAAAGACGTGATCCTTATGTCACTTTAAACCCTCAAAAATGGTAAAGTGGGACTCATGTATGTAAATCCCAGAATTTAAAATAGAAAATTTTGATATATATGTGAATACCCATGAAGAATAAATATCTTTGTGTATTCACTTAATAAAATAAAATAACTTGAAAAAAGAGAAAGACATTTTGAGACGAAAATTCTATAGCATAACAGCTATGATACATGGTTTTAAAAAACATTGAAAAGAGAGGGCACATGGGTCACCCACTCATAAATGATACATAAAATAGTAGGGGAACATAATATAAAAGATTTTATAACATTTTAATGAAATTTTAATGATATACCATATGAAACGAAGAACTTGAATGGAAGACAAAAAAATAAGATTTCTCTTATGAGAATTCGGCAGCCTAACGACGTCACTTAAATATTCCAAAAATAGATTGATGAGATCAAATAGGTTCTCTCATCATATGCAAATAAATTATCAGTATGATATATATAGATATCATACCCCAATATAATAAAAAGGAACTTGATATACTTGACCAGAAAATAGAACTTGAAAATGAGAAGGGTGAACGAATCCCTTAAAAATTCGGCAGCCTAACTGCGTCACTTAAACATAAAAAAATGAATTGACAAGAACAAATAGAGTCTCTCATCATATGAAAATAAAAGATCAGTATGATATATAGAGATCATACCCCAAAAAAATAAAAAGGAACTTGAAAGACTTGGCATGAAAATAGATCTTGAAAACGAGAAGGGTGAAAGAATCTGTTACAAAACTTTCGGCAGCCTAACGGCGCCACTTAAACATTCATAAAACGAAATGATGAGAGTAAGAGGGTATATATAATCATATGAACATGAAAAGGGAAGTAATAGTAATATAAAATAACATCCTCTAACTTAAGAACATGGATCATAAAAGAAATGACTTAAAAGAGAGTATTTCAAAAGAAAGAGAGTGTTTGGATCCCTTACCTTAAAACGTAACTATTAAAACTCAAAGGTTGGGACCTTAAGTGATTTGGGGAACCTTGGGAGGACTCCTTTGGAGTTAATGAGACCAGAGATTCTTTGGGTGAGAGTTACGAGTCGAATGGATGAGAGGATGGCTTGGTATTTATAGGGAAAGTGATGGGACAAGGCATTAATGGCCAAGGGACACGTCATTGGTTGTTTTGGCAAAACCATGGGCTTGCCCATGGTATTTGCCCATGGTATTGGCCACCTGGAACACCTCATAACTTATCATACTATTAATAAGTCGACCATATTGATTACATACTTAATACATCATTTAATGATGTCATTAAAAACCCGTAACTTAAAAACTCTATTTTCACTATTCATCGAAAAATCAACTTTCTCAAAAAAATCTGAAAATTTCGTTTTAACCAAATATCGATGTTATGATTTCAAATATGAACTCAATTTTATAAAAATAATTTCCTAAATATATTTAATTTAATTTTTAAATAAATACACTATTCACTAAAAATTCATTTTTTTAGAAAAATCCCCAAAAATTACTTTAACATAATATCGATTATCTGAGTTCAAAAATGAAATCCATTTTATAAAAATAATTTTCTAAATATTTTTAATTAAATTTTTAATTAAAAAACACTATGCGCCCGAAAAAACTAATACTTGACTAAAAATTTATGAAACCGTTATTTAACCATTTTATTGAATCACGTTACTTAATCAAGGTGCCTAGATTATATTAATACATTCTTTAAATGAGATTACTAATCCATTTGGTCACATTACTAATCCTAAGCATAAAATCACTATTCATAATTTAATATTCATCAAAAGTTATGTTGATCTTATTAGACACTAAATTTCGTACTGAACATAATTGTAGACGACCATTTTTTGAAAATCATTACACATTTTAAATTATTTAAGGTTTACATAAACATTTTTTTAAAAAATATTTTCTCTAAAATTAACCAAAAATATGCATACTATATTTATCCGGACATTTGAGAATTCATAAACTTCATCATAAGAAAAAATCAAATTTTTTATTTAAAACAAAGGATTACACAAGGCAGTTATGGTCTCCTTACATAACCCCTTATCACACCAGCATATGACCTAAGTGTAAGGAGTGCTAAGTTGAGAGAATATGAGGGAGGCTCGGCCAACTTTGCACGAGTAGTAATTTCTATCAATTTGAACTTCTCGCCAAGGCGATTCCGTTCTAGCTTCACACGATGAAGTTCGGCTTGAGTTTGGTCCAGAGCAAAGCCCAATGGTGCTACCTCCTTCCCATGTTCTGTTAGATGGGATTTGATCGGTCCAAGACTACTGGGTGAGGCCATCTAATCCTCTTTCTATATTAATTAACCATGATTACTTGTATTTAGAGACAATAACCAAAACATTTAGTCTCCAGTGGTCATATTTACCAATGGTCATATAACAGTCAAAACTCAACAGTCTCATTTTAATTATACTCATGTTATCAAATGAAATTGTTTTTTTGAGTATAAAAAAATAAAATAACACACAAAATTAGGAAACAATATTTATTCAAAATTTCGGGTCGTTACAATCACTAATGAGATATCTATCTTGAACTACTCTAAAAAACATGGTCCATATATTCAAAGACTTATCATGATATCCTATATAATTCCTCAACCAATGCATTTTTTTCATGAAAAAATATTTTAGTTAATACCACTTCATACTCTACCAATATGTAGACAAGTGAGAACACCTACTCTGCCTTCTTAAGCCATCACTTGGTAATTTTATAAAAAAACACATGCCTACATAAACTCTACTAATGTAATCATTGAATCAGTATATTCAAAGCACCATTTATTATCAGTTCCATGTATCCCCTACTAAGTAATAATTTGTTAGTGAGAATTTCACCAAATTTACCTTGATAGGATTATGTGTCTAAATAAGCCTTGTTAATTTATTAGTACTAGACTAATACTATGGATATGGAAACATATATATTCAATTATACACCCTTCCAATACCATATCCATTGAATTAACACATGAGAATATCATAAGGAAAATTAATCTTCAAAATGAAGTGCCTAAACTATGATGGTATAATATAGAAAATAATTTTTACATGTATATGGTCAATAAAAAATCAAGATTATCATATAGGATCGCAATGTCTGTTTTCATCCATAGAAAAATTCCATAGCCTTATTTATATACTATGTCAAATAATATTATCACTCTACCATCATAATGAAATTCTTCATATGTGTAACTAATCAAAACACCATGTTAAAGAACTCTATCATATATTTCAACGAAATGATTTGAACCCATAAAAAATTCAATCATATATTTGCAGTAAAGGGAAAGTGGGTTCCTCCTCAATATTATATCCAATAGTCTAGGGATTGGAGACTAGAATGAATATAATCACATAATTAGGAGTCATTATCACTATATAAAACTATTTATTATCTAAACATAATGTTTATAAATATCACATTTATTTCCATAGAAAAACCTCAATAAAATTAATTGAATCAAATAAAGTATTATTTAGGAATTTCATGATTCATAAAGAATATTACAAAAAATATAAATGATTGAACTAGTAAAAACTAAATTCAAAATAACTATAAATTATATAAAGAAAACAAACTAATTCTCTACATGTATATATCCAATATACCAAAAGAAATATTCTATGTATATCTACCTGAAATAAATTATTTACACATAAAGTTCAATGTTACCCATGCCTAACACTACTGCCATATGATCCAAAATAAATAAATATGAACAAAATAAAATTGAATGAATTATTATAGTAGTGACTATAAAATACTCATTAGTTTCATCCCTAAAAACATTATTATGGTATATTTGAATAAAAATACAAATGAAGTTATGAAGCCTAAAAAACTAAATCATCAAAATTCAACCAAGAGAAAGGGTTAACATCACCATGTGACACCTCATAGATTACTATAAGAATTATTTCTAGAAACATGAGAGATATATATTTTTTTCGATTCTTTCGCTGAGGAGCACATCCATATCATATTCAGAGGAGGATGCGTAGATGTCACCACACATTCTTACTTTCCAAAGGTCGGTAGAATCTGTCGCTTATTCAGGGATGTTTACTCCTTGATCGAAATGGGATGATGGGATGTTGGATCCTCCTTTTGAGGATTTCTCCTCGGAACTCTTTGGCTAGTCCGAGTCCCCTCATATACTTAAGACATTATTCGTGAAACTCTTCCTAGTGCCATGTCTTCATGGAAACCGGTTAATTACACTTCTTCTCTCAGGACATTCCAAAGGGTCCATCCAGGGTAGCAACCTTCGGTCAGGGAAGTAGTCATGTTGGACATTGCTGGTGTGTCTAGGCACTAGAACACTGGTGCATCTATGTTTCTCTCCTTATGATAGGGATTCTCAAGGGTGAGGAAGACCAAGTAATCCCATGTAAAAAGCGATTAATTTTATGCCATAGGCATGTCTCTGAGGTTTTCCTTACCTTCCCATGATTAACACAGGGTATGCTGCGAGTTTAACATCTAGAAGAGAATGATTAGACCGATCAGAACACTCAAAAGAGTGTATTAGATGGGTGAAACCCCAGGAGGGATCACTGATGCTGGGGATAATGCGAGGTTAGTTACCTTATTACTGCTAGGAGCAACCAGAATGTGGGTGACATGATCTCACTAAGATGTGGCATCCTAAGTAATAATTAGGATGGATCAAGATAGTTGAATAAAGTGAATGGAGAAAGTGATCGGACTATCATAAGAGCAATGATGATGTTGGGATTGAGTCTCAAAGAGACTTCCTACATGTCCCTGGGGCAGGGAATCAAAGTCCATGTAGTTTAGTGGGGCGATGGGACACCTAAGGAGGCGTCATGTATGGATGGCGCCCGGAGGAAGTGGAACCATCGGGTTGGGGTATACCCTTCAAGAAACACATAGGCTCGAGGGAAAGACTGGGATGAGACATGGGTGATGGTCTTGAACCTTGGGGAGGCTTATTACGTATCCCCATGGTAGGGAATCAATGTTTATGTAGTTCAAGATGAGAGGTATAGAATCATTGTGCACACATAAGACATTGACCCGACGATATATTGGGCCTTACGTGTGTTTTACCACCCAGATTGGTCTGACGCACGGGGGAGGACCAAAGATGTGGGTCCCAATGAAGGGGATTACAATGGATTACTATTGATTGTATAATACAATGTATTGCAGCTGGTTGGGATTGAAAAGGGATTACCACTGATCGGTGTTCCAACATCTTACCGATGGTTGAAGATCACAACAGCCTACCACTTGATAGATATCACAACGGCTTTCCACTGGATGGGGATCACAAAAAATTTCCATCAGAGAGGGTTGAACCTCAAGAATGAGTCCTACGTACCCTGTCTATGATACAGGGATCAAAGCCCATGTAGTTTTAATGAGTACATTTTAACGTCATGCGGGACAACATGTGTGTACATTTTATCATTGTGCAGGATGAGGGTGGAATGACGTAGAGTGGTCAGGATCGATGGGTGTTGGGATTGAATTTCAGGGATGCTTCCTATGTACCTTTCCTAGGAATGGATCAAAGTCCACATAGTTTGGCAGTGTTTGGTGAACCGACGTTAAGTGGTTTGGACCAGTTAGTGTTGGGATTGAACCATAGGGAGGCTTCCTACATACCTTGCCTTGGAAAGGATAAAAGTCCATGTAATTCGGAAGTGTTGGGTGAACTGACGTAAAGGGGCCGAGACCTGTAGTTGTTGGGATTGAACCTCAACGAGGCTTCCTACGTACCTTGTCTTGGCAAGGATCAAAGTCCACATAGTTCAGATTGGTGTTGGGGCATATGTGCTAAGGCATCCCAGAGAGGATATTAAGGTCAATGCTTACTCTAAGCCCACATGAGTCATTCTTGGTGTGGGAAACAAGAAGAATCAAAGACCTAACAATCATGTCATCAACGATGCATTCGTGGGATGTGGAGTGGGGTTTACACGTGGTTAGTAGCCCAAATAGGAAACATGGTCTTACCCATGGTTAGCAGATTAGGGATATAGATATTGGGAATTACTCCATGATGGAGGCCTGGTGGTGACAAAGCACAGAGGGAGAGAGAAGGGATAACATAATTCCATTTACCCATCTCTCCTCTGGTCTTTATCACTAAAGAACAAAGGAGGATTAGGGGTGCTACCTCTTGCAAGAAAGGATAGGTGATTACACCAAGATGGTTTCCCTTCCCCACGGACAGACATCGCTCCAATAAGGACGATCACATTCCATGTGAGGAAGATTCCACTCGCATGGAGACTAGTGGGCATAGACAATTTCAGAGATGGGGAACCCCGTGCCTGATGCATGGGGCGAGGCCACAATTTAACATCATGTGCTGGAAATGAAGGTCCTTGGCAGTTTAACGTCATACTGCTCAGATGAGGCGGGTTCACTCTGCACCCACAGTACTTACATACCGACACACAATAACCCTTGGTGAAGGGAAGGCACCAGAAATGCTATAGTGATGGTGTGTCATAGAGTTATCCACTGAGGGGACCACGTTAGCATGGCTATGTGAAGAAGAAATATCCATTATTGTTCCTATGTAAATAATCATAATTCTATGCAGAGCAATGTAAAGCACTACCAAAGGTACCTTGACGTCACTTCATACAAACCTGGAGGGCCGCATGAAAAAGGGTTGTGTAAAACATTATGTCTCAGAAATAGGTGCTTCATAAAAGGGATGGGCTTCATGAAAAGGTTGTACGTCATGATGAGGACGACCTTTATGATGTGAAAAGACTACCTAGAGAGGATGGGATCCACGAAGGCAAAGGGCCCCACGAAAAGGGTGTTCTTTGTGAAAGGGTGAGACTTCACAAAGAGGGTAGTCTTTGTGAAAGACCAAGGCTTTATGAATATCTGTCCCTATGGGAACAAGGCTTCACAATATAGGAAACCCCTTTTTTGGGAGGATTTCACGAATTCTATACACTTCGCAAAACCTTGAAAGAATTTCGCGAATGCTCTACAATTTTTGATTCCTCGGCCATCCCAAAGGTTCAAATTCCTCTAAAAAAGGCATAGGCCTTCGCGAAGGGAATATCCACCATAGAAGGATCTTGAAAAGAAAAAAATGTGGGATGGTTCACAAAGGGGAAGCACTTTTGAAAATTCATTGGAGTGTTTCACGAAGGTCTATGAGAAACTAGATCCAAAAAATTTAAAGGTCGGAGAAACATTGCTTTGGAAGAGGGGGGATTCTATTTGAAGAAAACTCCAGTCGGAGGAGCACAAAACTCACTATGAAGGTAGGAGATGTCTTGGAAAGGCATCATTCCATCGGATCCCATTGTCCTCATGGAGGGGTGTGACGCCACATAGAGTTTTGCTGACACGACCACCGGGAAATGCGACATAGAGGGGACGTGATGCCACAGAGGGGCCTATGTCGGCATCAGAATCCTGTGTATCCAGGGATCCATAGAGCTTTTCACTGAGGCATCCTTGTATTAATACTCTTTCAAATTAAATTTCTTCATGAAAGACACTTTTTCAAGGGCTCAAAGGCTCCTTTTCGACCCATTCGGGAGGTAGCATCCTCCAATTGAAGCGTCGAATCTGTGGAATTGGTCGAATGCATTTTTTTCAGTGCCAATAAATTCCCCCCTCAAAATTTTGACCAAAAAAAGATTAGGATCTAATTTTGAGGGAAATATGTGAAATAAATTTGGATTATTGAACTCACTATGGATTGCAAAGGTTGGGGTGAAGCTGGTTCACTATGGGAAGCACCTTTCCCATATCGTGACACGATGTGGGTGCGGTTCTCTGGTCGAATGGCGCTGTGAAGAAATTGTGGTAGCACACAAATCATGGAGCACGCTGCGAAGCCCCATGATTCCACGAAGAGAATGGGGCTCACTGCAAAGAGATTAGGCTCGCTGCGAAGCCAGGGGCGCCACGAAGAGCTCAGGGCTCGCTGTGAAAGGCTTGGGGCTCACCATGAATCCATGGGCACCGAAAAGACCTCTGAGCTCACCATGAATCCAGGGGCACCGCGAAGGGCCTATGGATCTCTGAGAAGCATGTGCCTTTTCCACCTATATATAGAGGCTCATAGGAGTTTTTTCCGCACCTGGATCGTCGCGAACGACAGTGCTTGTGCTCTCTTTGCGAGCGATCCTCTCTGAGAACACTGTAGAGAACCAGAGTCTTTGGTCTGGTGATTTTGAAAATGCTTTTTAATGAACTAGAGCATCGCGATCCTCTCCATTGTTTGTGACATAGGATGAAGCCATGCCTTTTTTTCGGCACAAAGGGGAGGTGCGATTATCTCTGTGAAGGGTCTTCGTGAAGGTTCTTTGCGAACGGTTCTTTCTTGGCTCTCATATCTCAGTCCCAAATTTCTCGAAGTCCATGGAATCAATGGACACTCGAGAAGCAATGCAAGAGGTTTATTCCAATTCTTCTTAGATGAAGGCAATGGAAAACAACCTAAAAATAGGTGAGTACATCTGGACACGTTCTGATCACAATTTGCTAGTAGAGCGGCTGACAGATGTGTAGATGGAATATCCACTCAGAAAGTGCTTTCCATTTTTCAGTTTCGACTTACGGGACGAAGTCCACATTCCTGATACTAGAAAAGATGAGCCAGCATACTAGTTTAGGGGTACCCCTAAGAAATATTAGTGGCATAGAGCTATGAATGGGCACATCAGGAATGATCATACTCTGGTCACAACGCACTGTCTATATAATCATGTCAATAGCATCGATGGAAAGGCATTGAAACAAGAGTCATCCCCAACAATATATAATATGATCATCTAGGTTGGGCTTAGAAATCCAGAAAAGGGGTGGATCACAAGCTGGGAGTTGCACTATGGTGGTAACTTCACCGATGACGGGGCCTAGGCCTACTGGGCATGCACATCCTATGAAGAGATCAAGAATATTCTGAGGTGGTTCGGCCTCTATGAAGAGGTATGGGCATCCCAATTTAGTGTATCCCATCTAAATGAATTCATACTGGAGTTATTGAGCTTGTGATCGGTAGATACCAACACTTTCCACCAGAATTGTGTGGAGGTTGGAATCATCCTTCGGGGCCTCCATTGAATTTCAGGCATCCCAATACTGGGAGGGGTGTATGATGAGTTCCTTTCTACCACAAATTCATAGGGAGACATGGAGAAAATTCCGCTTTTGGTGATGGTATTTCTAAGGCTTGTGCCTGGAATGGATGAGGATAAACAGAATACTTGAGACATCCACTTCAAGATGTGGTTTGGTTACTTCATAAATTTCCCCTCGGAGGAGGGAACATTATTAGTGTTTCCCCCTAATTTCCCATAAGGAGATTAGCAGGGTAAAGGGGGTTCATACTAGTGAATATTGGAAGATATCCAGTAGAAGCTGTGTGGATACAATATCAACACTGGGCATCGACTTATAGTTAGGATGGTCGCGTTTATCTTAGCACTGATCTATGGATGGATATTTTCAGTAAGAGATTCCCACATGGGGGGTGAGACCCATCACATTTATCATGGAGGCTCAACTAGTCTGTGGGGACCGTATCAATCTAGGAATAATCATGGTGGAATAGTTGTACTGCTTGCTCTGGCACGCTAGTGAAGGGAAAAGGCCACTGCGGTTGTGCGGGCCGTTCCACTTTCTATACAGTTGTATCACGGCGCACATGGGAGGTTTTGAATACCTTAACACTATCTCTCCAACAAGGATACATTCTCACCCTGCCATTTTGAACATTTTGGGGAGAACCACGTTGAAGTTGGATGTTATGGCTATACTGGGTAAGATGGGGTGAGCGGAGCAGTTTATCTTTCGTTCATTCCCCCTTCCAACTAGTTCATATTCTTATGAAGACACGAATACGATAGAGAAACGGCCATATCTACAATGTTTTCTCAGCAGTGTGCTGGTGGCATGAATAGATTTTGAATTCATTTGTGAGATTTACACTCCGCACCATTTCACTCAATAATTCTTTTGTCTATAGAGGCTGACTCCCTGAGTGTTCATGAACATATTCCACAATAATCACCCATGTGTGATGCGACAACTCTGGATGATGTATACAAGAGAGTAGGGGAAGATGTAAAAAGAGCTGCCCCCACCTGATGCTGCATTCAGATTGTTCCACGAGTATGCGTAGAGATGGGAGGCTGCCTACCCTGGTGAAATGATGAATTAAGTGACCATCCAAGCCAGCAAGGTTGTTCCAACACCACAATGTTAGACAGTGGTTACGGGGGGCATCAAGAAGTTAATGTAGACATTCTCTAAGGTGGCGAGTCTATAATAGCAGGGGCGGCAGGCCATGAACTGGAAAATACCCAGATAGTGCTGACCGAACAAGAAGAGGGCGAGGGGGTGGTGCCAGACCCGATGGCTCCATCTAGGAAGTCCCAATAGGGTGGATAATTGTCTCGGGGATTTGAAAAGATTTACCCTCAAGCTATCGGTAAGCAGCTGCGTCCGATATCGATCCACTCAGATGATACCTTCTCAGGCGAATGCAAAGACTAGGAAAAGAGAAAACACTACCTCGGAGTCATTGATTTATCAATGAACCTGAACATACATGGGATGTCATTAAGGGAGCTCGGCTTTGCAAAAGGTGGCTTTAATTCCACTCATGCTGAGGGAAGAAATTTTTTGATGAAGATAGAGGATGTAATACATTCTCAAGGTGATATGCAACCGATGCTTCACTAGTAAAGGGTGCTGCTGAGTATAACTACTCCCATAGAACCAACGATAGCTCATCTGGAAGAGCATTTCCCCTTTCCCAGCCACGTAGACAAATTATAGTGGGAAGAAGTCATCTTGGGAGTCTCTCATCGGGTAATGTAGGGGACCTCTTGGGGAGACTCTCCTAAAAATGGTGAGATACCACCGTTGGGGGGAATCTACTTGGGTGAATTCACCATAACTCTAGAAATAGGTTTCCTCTACCTTATAGCGAACAAATGTCATCCCTACCTTTTCCTACTAACTCCCCTAACATGTACATGTATAAGAGAACCTTCAATCATCAACTGTCACCAATGATGATGAATGCATTGCAGTCATAGAGGACCCAAAACAGGTGCCCGCAACTGGGGGGATGATGGTGGTAGATTCCAGTGATGTTGGAGGAGCTGGGGTGGCCTTCTCAGAACCCTCGGGACCCACAATCATATATGGGGGTCCGTGCCCCGGCCTCCCAGCAATGGTTGACCGAAGGCAGAACCAAGAGGCAGGGAAAAGTAAGACTCATACTCCAAAAATATACTCATTACCCTATTGGATGAACTGGCTACCACGACCTATGCATACATGGCTTCCAGGATGGTACGTATGCTCACAATGAAAATGGCTAGGAGACCCGAGGTTCTACTCTGAGTTGAGGTTCTGATCTCTATTGTATTGAGATCCCTACCTGACCAGGCCATATTTACCTATGAATGGACGATGGTGGCATGCGATATTGCTGGTGGTATAGGGTTTACGATTAACTAGGTGGACACCATTGAAGTGGAATCTAGTGACGAAGACCAACCTGAGGAATACCCCACAACTTATCTCTTGGAGCTGTTTCCCACATATGAACCAACCGACCAATGAGATTGGGACGAAACTGATTCTGATGAAGAGGACAATAAGTCCATTCATCAATTATCATGGAAGTTGATCAATCACTTTGTCACAGAGACCCTACCACCACAATTAATAGATCATATTGGGAGGCTTCATACCTGACTATGTGAACTATGCGCTGGGGGAGTAAATGTCCAATGCCTTCATGCGCTTATTTAGGACTACATTGAAGAGAGGGTGCTAGAAGAAGACCACATTCTCAATGTCAGCTGGTAGCGGGGAATGGCCATCAATATTCAAAGGATCTAAGAGGTTGATCACGAGATTCTAGATTTACAGGCACATGTGAATGAGTAGTCTACCTTTCATGAGCAACAATCGGGGATCAAATCGTGCCTGAAGGTCTGGTTGGTAGAGGATGAAGAATAGATGAGGCAATCCTCTGAAGAGATGGTCCTCATACGAGCCGATGAAGACCAGGACTGAATTGAGGTAGATGAACTACACCATGTTACCATCGAGGAGGAGCAAGAGCTCAACAGGCGACAATAGGTTCTGGATGGCATGAGTCAGCAGGAGGGGGAGCTAAAATGCATCATTGAAGAGGTCATCCCATCTAAGGGAGGGGCCAACCCCTAGGCGTTGTGATTGGTTTGATCTTTATAAATGATCCTTCGTTCATTTCTTAAAAATTTTGATAGTGTGCACGAATTTATTGTTCATTTTAATTGTAACATCTCCATCACATCCATGAAATATCCAGTGGTCAACCCCTATGCTCACGTTGCTCACACCCAATGCGTGATACAAGGAATGGTCATTTAGTTACCTCATTTGATTATGGGAGTAACAACCAATCTCCAAGAATGTAGTATATAAATGACCATTCTGGGATTTTTGGGAAAAAGGAGACCTAAATAGAGAATGAAGTTCTCAAGGAAGTCGAATTTCCCTCTTCCCAATGTGCTCTAGTGCACGAGTGGGGTAACACCAAGGGAAACAGATGCAGTATGAACATATGTGAGAGGAAAGTGTAAATTATGATATCTAATATTCGGGACATGGTGAGGTGTCATGACAATGAAGGATAGCTACTGAACATGTTTGAAACATAGAAACCCTAATACATTAGCCTGAAATGGGGATAAAAAAATGAGGGCCTACCACCGACCATATTCGAAACATGGGGCATGACTCAAAATGTTATCCATTAGTCTTCCAAAATGTTGGCCCAGAATAGTTGGTGAGCAATAGGTCTAGCATACTTGTTGTTATGGGGTTTTTTAGACATGAAAATGATGAGGTTTCGAATAGTGGGAATACAAAGTGTGGAGGGTGGAGTGATGTGTTTTTTTAAATGGAGTCCAACACTCTTGAAATTACACCACTGTGGTGAAGATACTTTAGGTGGGAACATCGGCTTGATTAGGGATCATACCAACTTCCGAACATGAACTCTCTAGTAAGGATGTGTAGTTTAAATGTTTTACAGTAATGAAGGTATAATTAAAGTTCATGTGGTACTAAGGATGATAGTTTGAAGTCATGTTGTGAGGACTATAGGCTCTTAGATTAAGGTCATCGTGACTAGACCGTAATTGAGACTGAGGGGATAAAAGGGTTAATGACCCTAGGCCTGAGGTGGGAGGCTCTAACATCTCTACACATCTCATACGAATGAGAATCAAGACAGACATAGTTTTTAAGCACAATGTGTCTATAGACTAACACTGGAAAGGGAAATCCTCTCTGGTGAGGAAGCTAATGCATCCAATAATTGACATGGGGCATCCTGAACTTCTTCATGGTAGGACTGGAGTATATTGTCATGTGTTGAGGACATATAGACTGGTGGAGTTTAACGTCATATGATAGGACAGATAGTGAAAGGGGAGATCCTAGCATGGGAGTACCTGATATGATAGCTACAAACCCAACATGAATGATGACAGAAGGATTCTGAAACACATCACGTATCCCCCAGAGATGTTTTTTTGGTCAAGGGATTGAAATTTAATGTGGAGAAGGGCCCAAGGTGAAGTTATCGAACATTCCTATGTACCCCATTAGGATGGGAATCAGGACACACATAGTTTTAGAGTGCAGTTTGGAGTCCTCTTACAAGGAAGGTTGGATCTTAGTTTAATGGTCTTAGAGCTCTGACCATAGATAGAATAGAGGGAGGGAGGCATGTGGTCCCAAGAATGAAAAACCCGACGTGAATGAGGAAATAAGCCCATATCGCACCATGTGCTCCCCTGAGAGGTTTTAGGCCGAGGGACTGAAATTGAACGTTAGGCTAGGCCTGAGGCAAAGTACTCGGGCATTCATATGTACCCCATTATGATGGGGGTAAATCCATATTTAGTTCTAGGAGTGGAATGGTAGGGTAATATTGCTTGGGAAAATACTGTCGTGTGGGTATTGCCCACACACCAAATGAAATGGCATTTGATGGATTTTTTTTGTTATTTAGGATGGATGTGTGTGATTTTTTTGAAGCGCTAAACCTAGGATGGAGATTCGGTGAGTCACTAAAAGAATCAAGCCACATTAAGGCAATTACAAATTTTATGGTGGGTAAACACTAGCAAAATGACGTCCGCTCGAGTGAGGACATCACAATGTAGTGCTATTTTTTATCATGCAGCCAGGATGACAATGTCATAGTTTAGGGATGTATGGTAGTACCTACTAATGAATTTTAAAGTTGTCCAATAAAGACAAAACATTTTAAGTCATGTGCGACCTAGAAACACAATTAAAGGTCATACGACTTGGAAACATGCAGAAGAAGTGAGGTTTTAAAAGGAATATGCATAGCGTGAGAAAACATACCTGACGTGAATGAGTAAATAAGCCCATACCATACCACATGTGATTCCAAGGAGAAAAACTTGGGAAACAGGTCCAGAATAGGCCAGGGGATATGGGGTTGGACCTGAAGATGAATTGTCTAAATGTTCTTACGTATCCAATGGGGATGAGAATCAATACATATGTAGTTTTTAGAAGATGATATGAAGGAGAGACTATCTCTTATAAAGAGAGTACGTGGTGTAGCTATTGTAAACCCGATGTGAATGAGGATGTAGTCCCACACCACACCACTCAATCCTATGAATTTTTAGGCCTAAAGGCCGATCAGAAATGGTAATTAGAGGGAACCTGTGCTGGACCTAAAAAAAATATTTCTGGGTGTCCCCACGTATCCTATATGGATGGGAATCAAGCAATACGTAGTTCAGGGAATGTTGTGAAGCTTTAGTTATAGTGTCAAGGACATAGAGAGATCTCAGTTTAAGGTCTAATAGATGGACCATAGAGAAATGAGACAATTCCAAAGAGGAAAAAACTAGGAACGAATCCCTAATCCCCAATGAGCTAAAATCGATGTGGGAAACATGGAAAGATAAGGTATTTGTAACACATGGAATACATGAAAAGGGGATGTCTGTACAGAGCCCAGGACGACGCATCAAAGTGAATTTTTTCTCCTAATATTCCATTCTGTACTGAGGGACATTACCAAGAGTGTCATAATTCCACTTGGACAAGAGAGAGTGAAGAAAGGATGTCAATCATGTGATCAATATTCAAGACTTAATGGGGTGGTGTGATGATGGATGATAATATTTGACCATGTTCGAAACACAACATCCATATCGTGTGGCCTAAAATGGGAACAAAAAATGAGTGTCGACCGCTGACCATATTCGCAACGCGGGGCTTGTATCAAATTATAATTTGGAATCCTCAAGGATGTTGGCCCGAGGAAGATGGTGATCCATGGGGCCTAGAATCCAAACTGTTTGAAGGTATTTTCGGGTGTGGAAGATGATGGAAGCCCTAAATGAAGGAGAACATGAATCATGAAAATGGACGATAACATGTCCACATAGGATTCAACACTTGAGATGATAAACCAGAGTGCTCTTGGTCACATTTGCGAACTGCCAAATAGGGACAAAGGGCCCAACTTAAGAGTATTTGACTTGAGAAGACATGTGTGGAATATGGGGATGAAGAGATCTCGAGAGTGGGAGAGAGGTACATGGTGCGATTGTTACGAACCCGATGTCAATGAGTACATAGGCCCATACCACGCCGCATGACCCTCTCCTGGGAGGACAGAGGCTAGGGGTCCAGGAAGATAAGGTGGTTCTCATGAAATGGGGATGGACCCGAAATCTAAATGTTTGGGAAGTCCAACATATCCCATAAGGATGGGAATCAATCCATATGTAGTTCTGGAGGATGTTATATAGTTTTATGTCATGTGGAAATGATACAGATAGGGGAGAGGCATCTCAAAGAGGGATGTGTATGGAACAATGTACAACTCGATGTGAATGAGAGAATAAACCCATGCCACACCGTATGATCCAAAATGAGTACTTGGGATAAGGGGCCGAAAAGTTCGAGGGGTCTAAGACAGGAATCCTTATCCAGATCAGAGTTTAATGTCTTTCAATGAGGACGATAAGAGAGGGGCGTCCCAAGGGGATGTATGCGGTGTGGAAAAAATATCCTAAATTGAACAAGGACATAGATTCCAGGCTATATCGCACGATATCGAGTGATAATTTGGGAAAAGGGACTAAAAAGGTTGGGGGACCTGAGATAAGAAGTCCTAGATAATTTTTAGTTTAACATATTGCAATTAAGATGATGGTGATCTTAGTTTAAGGTCATAGAGCACAGATCATGGACACATGACCGTTCATGGGGGTATTTCCTTCCCAAAATTCCTAATCCCACATGAGAAATGATCGATGTGGGAAATGGGTAATGAGATCTGGCTCTCCCCAACATATAAGGGAACAGTATCCAGACTAAAATTCATTCCCATGTCATACTGATGTTTTGAGGGATAACATGAACAAATGAATCACTATGACCAATATTTGGGTCATATGGGGATGGTGGAAACAATGAAAGATGACTGTTGGCTGCGTTCGAGACACAACATCCACATCGTGTGACCTAGAATGGGAACATAAAATGAGTGATGATTGCTAACCATATTCACAATGTGGGACTTGAATCAAATTTCCATCTGGAATCCTTGGGGATGTTGGACTAAGACAATAGGAGAAACTTGAGGCCTAACATCCATGTCGTACAGGGGTCCTTTCAGATGTGGAATATGATGGAAACCCAAATGAAGTGGGTGTGTAAATCATGAATGTGCCAATGCAGTTAAAAATCATGCAGGGCGAGTAATGAGGTGGAGATCTTCAGAGAGAGGGAAGCATATTGCGGTTATGATGAACTTGACGTTAATGAGGGAAAAGGCCAGCACCACACCATGTACTCCTATATGAGGGGAGATGATGATGTTTGGGGTTGGGACAATGAAAGAAATGTCTGAGTGTTCCTACATATCCCATGATGATGGGAATCAAGCCATACGTAGTTCTGAAATGGCCTTGTAGTTTAATGTATTGCAGAGAAGATGCAGGAGAATAGATGAATGAGGATGGGCACATGGTGTGATCATTATAATCATGACACGAATGGGGGCGAAAGAAGCCTACACTACACCAGACGGGATCCTCCAAAAAACTATACACATAGGGGATTGTAAAAGAGGAGTCTGGTGGCTGGACTCAAGATGAGGCGTTTGAGAATTCCTATGTATCCCATGAGGATGGGGATCAATCATATATAGTTTTTGAAGGTACCATGTATTTTAACATCATGCGGTGAGGAAGAATGCTAATAGTTTTATGTCTTTCAGTCCAGATGCATCACACATTTTAAAGTCACATGGAGAAGACAAAACAATTTAAGGTCACGTGAGAACATATAGTCTTAGTTTATGGTCATAGAGCTCAGAATGTTTTGCAGTTCATCATCATGTAGGATGGAAAAAATTTTAATTTCATGCTAGATGCAACAGTTTAATGTCATGCAAGACAATATATATTTTAACATCCTATGTGATGACATACAGTTTAATTTCATGTGGGACACAACAGTTTACAGTCGTGCAGGATCATATACAGTTTAACATCCTGCGGGACGACAAAGTAGTTTAATGTTATGTTGGACATAATAGGTTAAGGTCATGTAGGACCGTATACAGTTTAACATCCTATGGGACGAAATATAGTTTAATGTCACACGGGACAGAAAAGAAAATTAATGTCTTGTTGGACCCAGCTACTAAGGAAAAGTACTCCTTGAGGAATTTGGTATTGGTGGGAGGAGTAATACCCACGACATCCATGGTAACCAGGGAGTACACTCCTTTGGGGTAAACCTTGTGAATGATGTATGGTCCTTCCCATTTGATATCTAGCTTGGGTGGTTTTCTACCAGGTATCACTGGTGTTCTGAGGGACAACACAAGGTCACCTTGAATGAAAGAGTGGAGGAGAAACTTCTTGTTGAGAGCTATGGCTATCTTATTCAGATGCCTTTCTAGATTGTGCAGTGCATGAATCCATACCTCATTGATTGCTTCCAATTTAGCCAGAAGGGTTTGAGCTACCTTATCTAGTGCTTTCTGATCATATAAAACTATGCGTAATGAATTCAATTGAATATATTTGGGAAGGATGACCTCTATTCCAAACAACATGGAATATGGGGTCACCAATGTGGAATTGGGGGTCGTTGTCCAATTGTCCTAGAGGGCATTGGGGAGTTTGTCTTGGAAACTCTTCTTGTTCTGGCCAACCATTATTTGCAGAATGTTAGAGAGAGTTTTTTTGAATGCCTCAATCTGCCAATTTTCTTGCACGTGGTAGTGGGGGTATTTTTTGAATGAATGTTGTACATGGAATACAACTTATTGCACTTGGATTCCAAGAAGTTGGTTCCATTTTCGATGATAATAGCATGAGGGACTCCAAAGCAGTAGATGATGTTGGAGCTCAAAAATTCAACAATAGAACATGCCTTGACCTCCTTGAGTGGAACTACCTCTACCCACTTGGAAAATAAAATTGTAATAGCTAGGATGAGCCTACATTGGCGAGCTGTCACAGGTGTATATGGCCCAACGACATCGGGTCCCCAGATTGGAAAGGGAAAAGATTACTTGGTAGTGTGGAGAGGCTCTGGTCGCTAATGCACAAAGTTATCATGGATTTGGAATGCATGGAACCTCTTGGAAAACTCAATGTAGTCACAGATCATGGATGGAAAAAAATACCCCAACCACTGGATCTGGTGAGATAATTTTAGCCTTGTCTGATGAGCCCCGTAAGAACCTATATGAACCTCTTACATGACTTGTGAAATCTCAACTCCTTGAATGCAATGGAAGAGAACCCAATCAAACTTTCTCTTTTAGAGGACCTGCTCAATACTGGGGATACTCTAGAGAGTAAAGTAGAAAAATGGAATTGGATTCATCCACTATTAGCTCAGTCGGCCAAGAGATTACCATGATAGAGGTACTCGAGAAAGGAGGTCCTCCGGTCGGGAGACACTTCCATTACCGCATCAGGGGGACCCAGAGGTCCTGATGAGGAGGTTTCGGTGCTAAGGTGTCTTACTTGCTGGTTGTTGTCATCATCTTGAGTGGCGAAGGTGATGAATCTCTAGTGTTCCATGTAGATAATCAAATCATCATGATCCATCTCCGCAAGAGATGCAACTATGCAGGCCAAGGCATCTGCTCGACCGTTTTGGGATCAAGGGACATGGGTAACCTCTAGCCAAGATGGGAACTAGGCCATCAGCTAGAGGGTTCATTCCAATTGTGGTACAATCTCTAGATTTCTAACGACATAGTCACCGTTGATTTTCTTGATGACTAGTTCAGTGTCCCCTTTCAAATGCAATGGGGAATGTCAATCCCATGGGCCTTCTTGAGGCCAGTGGTGAGGGCATAGTACTTTTCTTTGTTGTTGGTATAGCCTTATGACAACATGAATGAGTATGGTAGAACATATCATGCATTAGTAATGAATATAATACCTAGGACCAATCTATTTATTTAGGGGGAATTGAGTCTTCTACCTATAGGGCCTCAGGAAGCACCATCAAATTTCATTTACCAACATGGAATGGCTCGGTCTAACGAGAGGATTGCGTCATCGGGAAAATCAAGGTCTACAGACTGGTCTGTGGGAGATGGTTGGGTGAAATGGAAGTCTTCTAATGCTTCCCCGGAATAGCCTTATGGGGGAAAACCCTAATGTTGAACTACTGGAGGATCCCTACCCACCAAGCTATACAACATGTCAACATTTGGAGGTTCAGGATGTACTTCAATGGATCAACTCGGGACACCAATTGTACTTCATGGTGCTATAATAATGTCATAATTTCTGCACATTGAATATAGTGAAAGCCATCACTTCTCAGTGTGGGAGTATCTGGTCTCTGTATCAAGGAGCATATGACTGATATAGTAGAGACTCTTCATCTTTCCCTCATTGTTCTTCTGGGAGATAAGGGCACCAAGAGATCATTCTAGGGAAGTCAGATAAAAGGATAGTGGCTTTCTATAAATGGGTTGCATCAGGAACAGAGGATGGAGCAGATACTTATTGATTTCCTTGAAATTAGAATGACATTCTTCATCCCACTGATATATAGTGCCTTTCGTCATGAGATGAGAAAATGGAATACACTTCCTAACTAAATTCGTAATGAATCAATGGGTGTAGGCCAAGTGGCCTTGAAATCCTAGAAGCTCCTGAAAGTTTCTCAGGGGAGACATCTGGAAAGTGTCTTTGATCTTCTCTGGGATGATCTTGATGCCCATGTATCTAAAAATGAATATGTGAAGGTTTCTAGAGGTGACCCCGAAGGAACACATCAATGGGTTCATCATCAGGTTTGGAGAATAGAGGAAGCTTAAAACTTTCTCAAGGTTTTAGAGATGGTCCTGACGCTGGTGTGATTTTACCTCCATATCATCTACATAACATTCCATTAATGTCTTGAGGATCTGATTAAATATGCGATGCCTAGACCACTGATATGTAGAACCTACAATCTTTAGGCCAAAGGGAATTAATAGGTACCCGAAAGTACCTTGTGGTTCCCTGAAGGTTGTATACTCATAAACCTTGGGATACTTTTAGATCTTGTAATACCTAGAGTAACCATCCATGAAAGAGAGGGCATGTAACAAATCTGTAGCATCGATCAATAGATCTGTCGTGAGATGAGGAAAATCATCCTTCAGAAAGTGATGGTTGAGATCTCATAATTTGATGTAGACTCTAATTTGTTTGTTCTTCTTCCTCATGGGAATAATGTTGGCTACCCATCTCGGGTACCAGACCTCCTTAACGAAGTTGGATCTTATGAGATTATCAACTTTGTCCTAGAACATGGAACTGTGAGAAGGGTGAATCATTCTGGGAGGCTACTTAAACCCGCAGTGATTTTCTTGGAGACCGAGGTGTGGATGGATACCTAGGGATCTAGTCCTGAAATTTTTTCATAAAACCAAGGAAATAAATCATGATGTTACTTCAGGAAGTTCATGTACTGCTATTTCTCTTCGACAGGCATAGCGGCATGGATCAATGTGGTTTTGGGATCCGTCATGCTAACAAGGTTCACCTATACCAGTTCATCAACCATGGTGGAGACACCCTCTTTAAAGGCAAGAGGAGAATCCTCTAAATCATATTCTTCACTTATGGAGGAAGGATCCCTGGAGGGAGGAGATTACTTTGAATCAACATATCCTAATGGGAATCTATTTCCAGCCTGAGTGGTGGTATACACAGCATCGGGGAACTCCTGTGCTGTCGAAACCATAGAAATGAAAGCTGTCGACCCGATTCAATTTGGCATTCGGCCCAAGGGGAAACACTTGATGATATAGAAGAAATAGTGGTGCGTTGGATTGTTCTCGTTTATCCCAGCCTGATGGAACAAGAAAGTATAACATATTTCTATTAACATGGGGTGGATATCCCGATACTTTATGAGGGTAGGGGGCACTAGGATCACCCAAGCTTCACTCGTGCAGGATTACGAGGTGATCATATGACATCTATTATACTTGGGAATGTTCTCCCCATCATTCCAGAAACAATGAAGCATTGTCCCATATTTGGGGTAATATCCTCCAATCAGTGGATAGAAAAAATATAGGCATCATCCAAATCTGTCCATGGGCTGGTCATAGCCATAGCATGTTCAATGTCATTAGCATGGATCTTCTTGTCCATGCTCTGGTAATAATCAGCATCTAGGTAGAGGGATTCACAAGAGGAAAATAGAGACACATCACCTTGATGTAATCCCACTTGTACATTAAGGGAGTACTTAAGGAATCAGTTATACAATGAAGGGACTATCACATGCAGGTGGAGCCATGGCCTGTCCATCAACACGTTATAGGCGATGTCCTGGGAGACAACTATGAACTCGATGCTAGTAACTAGGACACCAAACTAGGTCTTTAGGTTGATCTTGCTGACCAGTTTCTATTTTTTCATATCATAACCTTGGATTTTTAGGTCAGAGGGACCCAGATCTTCATCAGATAGCCCCATCTTCCGAAGTGTCTGGGTTGGGGATAGGTTGATCCCAGAGCCTGTGTTGAAAAGGCAGGGACAAAACTCAACGTCATTAAAAAGCCATGTGATGTACAATGGGAGGATGTTACCCTATGTGGGAGAGCCTTTATCTTCTCCAGATAATGAGATAATGGCCTGGTATTCACCGTTTTTGACTACCTCTTCATGGAAGACTTCAATAGATGATATCTCCATCTCGAACTGGAGGAGGCTTCTTAAAGATTCAGTGAGGGCTTCACACATATCTGTTCACAAGAGAAGGGAATCAAGGATATAGATCCTTGAAAAAATGATATAAAGATGATTTATGATATCTTACATCTGTAACAAGATTGAACTTTTACTTACAGGAGGTCGTTATGCGGTAGGGGGTGACTGGCCATTTTGGATGAACTGTCGGCAGACTAGGGATGTGGATGTCCCATTGCTCGCTAGTTGAAGATCATGGAGAGATTACCAGACATAGGCTAGATGATTGAGGCTAGTTCGTAGAAGAACCAGGATGATCTCAGTGAGGTCAGTGTAACATCCCATGATTTCATAATATGTTCTCTCTTTAGAGTAATTCAATAGCTTGGGCCACACACAGCACCGAGTTCGAGCACACCACGACTTACCAAACTGGCTAATTAAAAAGAAATTATGAAGAGTATTAACTAAATATTGAAGTTCATATATTCCATATAATTTTAACATCCATATTATGTGTTTTTTGGACATAATATAAGAACAAATTTAATTTATTTAGATAAAAGAAGTGTTTTTCAAAATAAAATGCAATTTTACAACCTTTTAATGGATAACACTTATTAAATACAATATTTTACACTTTTAAATATTGAATTTGAAAAAATAAACTTCTTATTTAGAAGTGGGACATAAAAATTTAGTTTGGAAATTTTTTTTGTGTTTTTCTAATAAATTTCATATTCTGATGAATAGTTAAAAAAACTAAATTTTAATTGAAAACAACTTTTTTAATCAAAATAATTTTAGTGTTAAATTATAAATTTAAAATTTTTTGAAGTATAATTAGATTATATTTTTATCATTTAATCCAATTTAATTCATTGGAAGTAATTTTACATTTACATTAGACATAAACACATATTAATCTTTTGATAGTTTTTACTTCTCAAAAACCCACTTTCTCGTTTTGACA
This sequence comes from Viscum album, assembly GCA_963277665.1. Classification (NCBI taxonomy): domain Eukaryota; kingdom Viridiplantae; phylum Streptophyta; class Magnoliopsida; order Santalales; family Viscaceae; genus Viscum; species Viscum album. Next base: position 297,729,177 of record OY728139.1, read on the forward strand.
GTGGGAATTACTTTTAAATTAATTAATAAAGATTTTATGTTTTTAATTTGTATAAATAGACATAATTTTTTAATTCATAATGTCAAAATTATCTTATAGTGTATTTTTGTTATTTTTTTAAAACTTCCAATTTTTTATGAATAGTGAAAAACACTACGTTATTGTTTAAAAATGACTCATTATTTAAATAATTATTTAAAGTTATTTTAAAGTCAAAATATATACATAACACCTATATTATTCCAATTTAATTCATTGAAGTCGTTTTATAATAATATTAGATATATAAAATTTTATTGAACTTTTTAACGTCTTTTACCCACCTTCTAGGTACATTTGCAAATTTGAATAAAACATAATTTTACCACTTCTGTTAATTAAATTTCAGAATTAATAGAGACCAGGTTGACAACAGTATGTAAAATTCGGTTCAATAGGAAAAAAATATATTTTTTAAATTGTAACTTTTGAATTTTATTTACCACAGTTAAAAATAAATATGGTAATTAAAGGTGGAAATGATATTATAATTACCCTAAAACATTTCTTAATTCTATTATATAAGTGTATTTTAAACTAAATAACCCTTATGAATAAAATTTGAACCTTTTTGATCCACTTGTATTAGATTTGGACATTTATTATTATTTTATTTAAAGAAGAGTTAAAAGTGTTAAATTCAAATTTTAATAACTAAACCATTTTTAATATAGGGGTACACATAAGATATATGAGACTATAAATATTCATTAGAAATATAAAAAAATTTCATACATCGTGGTATTTTATTTATAATATTTAGATATTAAATAATTATATTTATTTAAAACACAATGATGATGTAGTAATTACCATTTTAATGAAAGATTAAAATAATTGATGTTATAAATATTAAAATAAATGTAAATTTAAACTTTATATGGATTTCACGAATTTTATAGGTTAATATTACATGTTAGGGTTTATTAAATAAATTTTTGTAGATGTAATAATGTTTATAAGACATTCACAAAAACAAAATACTAAATAGTGTCAAAATTGACATAAATGAGCTTTTAAAACAACTACGATTTTATTAAATGGTATAATATTCCAAAAAAATATATGGTTTGGTCAAAAGACTTATATAATGATAGATATATCATTAATGAACCACTTTTGGTTCTCTTGGATTTTATTGTAAGATTATTAACCATTTATTATAATAATAAATGAAGACATAGTAAAATTTAAATTATATAACTGAGAGTTACATCTAAAGGATAAGGTTAATATGGAGAACTAAATTTGTTAAAATCATATTTTATTTACAATATTGCGACCCATACCCACCTTAGACTCGAAATAAATCCATTTGGAACCATTATAAACAGAAAATGAATTTATAATAAAATAATATTTCTAGCTATTCCTAAAGTGACCCTCACCTCTCTCGTAAAAGGGTTCTTCTCCTTATCTTAATTTCACACCTACAAAGTCATTTGTCTCTCCCAACCCCTACTCAAATATCCTCCTAACTACCCTGAATTCGACCTATAGGAATTAATTTTATCATAAATCCAACCTATGGATCCCTTTTGTTCAAATCAGAAGGAAAAACCCATAGAAGAGGTAATTATTTCAGCAACTATTTCGAAGTTCTTTTCTTCTTCCACTTCCTCTTTATTTGTTGTTTCCATACCAAAATATTAACTCCAGCACCATCTATATACAATGATGTTATTATAAATATTCTACAACCATATTCATTATTGTTTCTATCCTATGAATGACAAAGTCACCCAATGTGCATACGTACGGCTTACTGTCTCTACGTCGTGGGGCAGTTTGTTATTCAATGCTTCATTATTTGGTTGAGTATAAAAATGTGTATAATAGATGAAAATAGTAAATATATTTTTTTAATTATTCTGTATATATAATATACCATCCAACTACATACGATATCACCATCAATAGAATGATATTGTCGTTCGTGTGTACATACGGCTTACCGTCTCCACGACGCGATGAGAGTTCATTCTCCATCGTAACCATTCAAGAATAGTTTTCATTTGATGATTAAAATTAATGTTTAAGTACTTAATATAATTATATATATGAATAAAATACATACATTCCATAACAAACATTACTTATGTAACAAAACATATAAAGGAAAATGAACCAATTAACACTCAAAATAATGATACTACTGAAATATCATTAATAAAGAAATATTAAAAGATCATATATGATATCATATTTATGTATTTAGTTCTTATATAATTTAATAAAAATTATTTAACCATTATAAAAGAATTTAAAGTACCCTTGACAAAGGAAAAGTACAAGGTAAGGGTTAATTTTACAATCTCTTTATTATCCGAGGTTTTTTGTACGTGAGAATCCAACGGGACCTCTTTATCATCCACATCTGTGTTTCATAAAAATATTATTTAAAAATAACTTTACAATTTACTAGACTATGGGTTATATTCATTTGTACCCTTATTTTACTATTTATAAAATAGTTTGAAAGGAATCTTTTTGTCTCCTTCCAAATACGGTACTTTATGACATTTTTTAAAAATTAAGGAAAGAATGTGTTTTTAACTTATACGGCGGGTGCAGCGATTTCTGGTCATTATAACACATTAGATACTTCCATTACAATCTTATAAAAATTTATTCAAAATAATTTTTTTCTTTACTTTTGAATTATTTCAATTTAGAATGAAATATTTCACATAAATAGTTTTTTGGATTTATTTCATCTATGTCAATATCCTTCATTGGATTTTACGTTTTTTTGGAGTTGGTTTATTATAATATAATATTCCAAATTATATTTAAGTTTTTGTTATATGTTTGACTGTGTATGTGCTATTTTTATATTATTCTTGGTCAATGGTTAATGTATTGAAATTTCATATTCTAGTTTTATTATTAATGTTTATATTTTGTTTTAACCTTTTAAGATAAGGAACGCATTGGACTTAGTAAGTGACGGGTAGAGCATGATTTAACTCCATGATGCATCGGTAGGTCTCTTGAGACAAGCTAGGTTCTTCACAAAAGGCCTTGGAAAAATATATTTTTTAGTCTAGGCACGAGGTCTTGACTATGTGGTTATGATGTTCGCCATTATGCAATCTTACTTTATCAAAGTATCTATTGATATTATATGTAATTATTAGACAAGTAGAATATCCATGTAAATAGCTAAATGGAACTATTTTATTTATCTTTTCCATATTATAATAATTTTGAAGTTTAAAAGGTTTTTGTTTTAGTCTTATACATTTCCTTAAATTTTTATGCTTATTTATGAAGGTTTTCTCTATATTGTTATCCTTACTGAGGATCTGATCTCCCCACTTTCTTATGTTTTATTTTTTCCCAGGATGTGAAGATGTATATTATGACTGTCCTGTTGGGATATGCTAAGGGATATGAATGTGTTATATAGAAGCACAATGTTGTTTTTTAATTCATAATGTAATTTAAAACTTATGTATTTTTCTAGTACTTCCAAGGATACTGAACTGATCGGTATTTCAAGATATTATTCCTTATATCATGCCAATGTTATGTAATAATGCACCGACTCTGGGTAAGTAGGGTTGGGCTGTTACAGATGATATCAAATGAAGTTTAGTAAAATCCTTGGAAGCTAGATTTATAAAAACTATTATTAGAGAACATTACTCCAATATATACATTGAGAATCAGTATAAAACAACTTCCTAGAATTTTGGTAATGTAGAGATTTTTTATATTTTCCATGAAATACATCCCTTTCTGGATACGAGCAGGTAGAGGCAGCTCTAGAACAGATGTACCTAGGAGTGAAAACATCGACAAGGTGTTTCAGGCTTGACCTTGGGTATCCTGTACATGAGAACATGTATTGGTGCACTCTTGGTTATGAAACTCATGGGGGATATTCTTAGGATAATTCAAATTTTATTTATAAACCATTATGAAGGATTTATGGGTAAATTATTACTCAAAGAAAACATGTTTTTATGATTATGGATTATATGCATTAACTGTTCAATTTATGTTAGGTATTTTACTAGTTTGGAATTATGAATTGTGATTCATGAACTAATCTAGTGTATGTCGTCATTTGGAATTGGTGCGTAGGAGAAGAAATGAGAACTCCAGTAATACGCATGATCCAAAGAGTTAGACGGATCACATATTTTATAGTATTAAGACAACATTTATAAGTGAAATATTCTCCCACATATTCTCATCATATGAAGAAAAAATATCATATGTTAATAAGATATGTAATGAATTCTTGGATTCATACGGATTTGAATAGAAATAAGAGAAGAAGAAGATGGCAGAGAAAAATAAGCATAAAGGGAGGAAGGGAAAGAAGTATTTTCCAACTTGTGATAACTATGGAAAGAATCACCTTGGTAATTGCGTGAAAGGAATGGGAATTTGTTATAAGTATGGAGAAAAAGGACACTAAATTTGTGATTGTAAGGGTTAGAATAAGGTTTCCAATGTGCAATGCTTTATCTGTAAGGATTTGGGACACTATAGGAATCAATGTCCCACTCATCCGTGTATACCCCAAATGATGCAATTGGATAATAATTATGTTATGAAACTGCCACAAATGAAGAGGAATGATTATTGTTTATAAGTTGTTATTAAAAAATTGTGTCATATGAGTATTTTATTAATGATGTACAATTTATAAGAATTATAAAGTATATAAGGATTGTACTGGAGTATGTTTTCATTAAGGATTTTATATTTTATAGAACCAAGTAAAGTGACATAGTTTCAAGTTAATCATTTTGGAAAATATATGGTTGGTGGAAATATAACACTTAATATGTTTATGAAACTGAGATAATGATTTCGGCATAATATATGATTAATTTGGTAAATTATATTGAATATTCTTGACTACCTTGAAACAAATTAATTGTTTGTTTATTCCATCACTGTTGGAGTTTACAATTTTATTTGATATAAGTAGTATATCAAGTATTATATAATGAATAAGTGATCATGAAGTTAATCAATAAGGTTTTATGGTAATTAAGGGTGTTACAATGTTTTAAGAGAATACATGATGAAGGTATTCACATGTTGTTACATTAAAAAAGAGATCATCAATATGTTTACCTTCTATATAAATTTTAGACTGTGAGTTTAGATAGAAGTATTTTAGATAAGTCTAATTGTTGGAATGAATTAAGTTGGACATTTGACTCTATTGTTTAAGGCTAAAACATTTCTTAAGATTAATTTTGGATTGTTATAAAATGGAAAACCCAGAGGTCAGGCGACAACCCGTCACATACGACAAGGCCGAAAGACTTGAACCCACAACCGATGGGAGAAAAGGGTACATCACCTACCAGTGGCCTAAATTATGTCCGGGTGTGTATAATATAGTTATTTAAATGGTTTGACAGATAAATTATAAATTCATTTTTTTGGAACCCCAAACTATTAGGATAAATAGAATATTTTTTAATTCTATTATCTTTTGGAGTGAAACATTAGTTGTTGGAAAAAATTAGGTAAAGTATAGAACTCTACTCCACAAGTATTTTATTAATTCTATGATTAAATTAATTCTTAGACTTTAGGGAAAGGATCTAAAACCAAAAAATGTATTATCCAAATACCTTAAATTTTGTGGAACATGTGATATTTTAATCATCACAGATTTATGGCTTTGAGACCCCCAATTTTACATCCACTTATTTGTGATTGATGACCCCAATCACTCTAGATAAATATTTATAGTTTTACTCAAATTATAATTTCAACCAATGTTCTCTCAATCAAAAATCCTAATTTGGTGGTGACTTTTTCATTTCCATTCCCTCTTTTTAAGACTAAATTTTAGTAACCCTATTTTCGAAGTTGGTTTTCTACAAATGTATTTTCTATTTTCAGGCATTTATTTTCAAAGAACAATTTCAAATTGTGTGTACATAATTTATTGAATTAGGGGAAAATTTAACACCCCATGATTTCATAATATGTTATCTCTTTAAAGTAATTCAATAGCTTGTGGTACACGCAATACCAAGTTCGATCACACCATGACTTACCAAACTATTGATTTTAAAATAGGTTATGAATTGTATTAACAGTATTTTGAATTTTATATACTCCATATAATTTTAACATCCATATTATGTGTTTTTTGGACATAATATAATCAAAAATTAAATTTTTCAGGTAAAATAATTGTTTTTCAAAAAAAATGCAATTTTACCTCCTTTTAATGGTAAACCATTACTGAATCCAATATTTGACAATTTTATATATTCAATTTGACTAAATAAACTTCTTATTTATAAGTGGGACAAAATAATTTAGTTTTGATAAATATTTTTTGTTAAAATAATAACTTTCATATTCTGATGAATTGTGAAAAATATTAAATTTTAATTGAAAACAACTTTTTCAATCAAAATAATTTATACTGCTAAATTATACATTTTAATGATTTTGAAGTATAATTAGATTATATTTTTATCATTTAATCAAATTTTGGTCATAATAAGTAATTTTACTTTTAAATTGGACATAAACACAAATCAATCTTTTCATAGTTTTTACATCTCAAAAACCCACTTTCTGGTTTTGACAATGGGAATTAATTTTAAAATAATTAATGAAACTTCTTTGTTTTGATTTTGGTAAAATAGACATCATTTTATAATTCATAATATCAAAATTAGCTTAGGGTTATTTTTTTTATTTTTATGAAATCATTCAATTTTTGATGAATTGTTAAAAACACTATGTTATGGTTTAAATACAACTTTTTATTTAAATAATAATTGAAATTTAATTTAAAGTAAAAATAGATACCTAATACCCATATTAATCCAATTTAATTCATTGAATTCATTTTATAATAAGATTATATATATATATAATTTTATAGAACTTTTTAACATCTTTTACCCACCTTCAAGGCACATTTGAAAATTTCTATAAAATATAATTTTAACGCTTCTATAAATTTAATTTCAAAAATCTGAGAGACATGGTTGACATTATTATGTTAAAAATGGTTCAATAGAATAAAAATAATTTTTGGTGAATAATAACCTTTTCTTTTTTTACCACGGTTAAAAGTAAATAGGGTAATTAAAAGTAAAAAGGATATTATAATTACCCTAAAACATGTCCTAATTCTATTGGATAAGTGTATTTCAACCTAAATCAACCTTAGGACTAAAATAGGATCCTTTTTGATCCACTTGGATTAAATTAGGACATTTATTATTATTTAATTTAAAGAAGAGTTAAAAGTGTTAAATTCAAATTTTAATAATTAAACCGGTTTTAATATATGGTTACACTAAATTTAAATTCGACTATAAATAATTATTAGAAATATAAAAATATTTCCTACATTATGGTATTTTATTTTCAACTTTTAGATATTAAATAGTTAAATTTATTTATGACACAATGAGGATGCAGTAATTACCATATTAATGAATGATTAAAATAATTGATGTTATAAATATTAAAATAAATATAAATTTAAACTTTTGATGTATTCCACGAATTTTCTAGGTTTATATTACATTATAGGTTAGATACAATGAATTTTTTTCCAGGTAACCATGTTTTCAAAACTTTCACAAAAACAAAATACTAAATAGTGTCAAAATCGACATAAATGTGTTTAAAAAAACTATTTTATTAAATGATAAAATATTTTTAAAAATATAAGGTTCAACCAAAAGACTTATATAATTATAGATATATTATTAATGAAATACTTGGGGTTCTCTTGACTTTAAAATTTAATTTTATTAACCATTTATTAAAATAATACATGAAGATAGGGTAAATTTTAAAAAATTTAACTAAGAGTTAAATCTAAAAGATAAGGTTAATATGGTGAACCAAAATTTTATAAAACCTATTGGATGAGAATATTTCGACCAATCCCCACCTTAGCCTAAAAAAATTCCATTTTTAACCATTAGAAACCGAAAATGATTTTATAATAAAATAATATTTCATTCTTTTCCTCTATTGACCCTCACCTCTCTTATAAAAGGGTAATTCCCCTTATCATAATTTTACACCTCCAAATCCATTTGGATCGACCATACCTAGCTCAAATTTCCTCCAAAATACCCTAAATTCGACTTAGAGTCATTACTTTGATCATAAATCCATCCTAAGGAGGTCTTTTGTTCAAATCAAAATGAATAACCCGAAGAAGAGGTAATTATTTCATCACATCTTTCAAAGTTCTTTTCTTATTTTTCTTCCTCTTTAGTTGTTGTTTCCATACCAAAATAATAAATCTCATACCTTATAAATACTTTGATGTTATTATAAATATGTTACAAGAATATTCATTATTCTATCCATCATATTAATGACAAAGTCACCATACATACGTATGTACGTCTTACCATCTCCACATCATGGTGTAGTTTGTTATTCAACGATTCATTATTGGTTGGGTATAATAATGAGTATAATTGTTGAAAATAATAAATATAAAAGGTAAATGATAATTTATATATAATATAACATCCAACTATATAAAATTTCACCATCAATAGAATGATATTTTCACTTGTGCGTATGTACGGCTTACGGTCTCCACTACACGATGAAATTTTATTCTCCATCATAACCATCCAACAATAATATTCATTTTATGATTAAAAATAATGTTTAATTACTTAATATCATTCTGGATATGAATCAAATACATCTTATCCATAAAAAATGAAGTACTTAACAAAAAATATAAAGTAAAAAAGAATTAGTTAACACCCGAAACAATGATACTACCAAAATGTCATTAACAAAGCGATATTAGAATATTATATATGATATTATATTTATTTATATAGTCCTTTTATAATTTTATAACTATTATTTCACCATTATACATGATTTTAAAGTACCCTAGACTAAGGAAAATTATAAGTAAGAGTTAATTTTGTAATCTCTTTATTATTCAAGGTTGTTTATACCTAAGTATCTACTAGGACCTCTTTATCATCCACATCCGTGTTTCATAAAAATTTATTTCTAAACATTTTTACTATTTACTAGACTATGGGTTAAAGAAATTTATACCCTTTTTTGAATTTTTATAAAATGGGTTGAAAGGATTATTCCTATCGTATTCCAAACAATGTACTTTATTAAATTTTCGACAAATTAAGGAAAGAATATTTTTTAACTTATATGGTGAGTGTGGATATTTCCCAACATTATAACACCTTCAAAGATTCCTTTATATTATTATAATATTATTTTCAAAAATAAATGTTTTCTTTACTTTTGGATGATTTCAATGTAAAAATAAATATTTCACTCAAATAGTTTTTGGATAGATTTCATCTATGTCAACATCCTTCGTTGAATTCTACATTTGTTTGAAGTTGATTTATTATGATACGATCATCCATATTGTATTGAAGGATATGTGAAATGTTTAACTATGTATGTGATATTTTTATACCATTCATGGTTTATGGTTAAAGTATTTACATTTCGTATGCTTGTTTTAATATGAATTTTTATATTATATTTCAACCATTTCATATGTGAAATGCATTGGACATAGTAACTGATGGGTGGAGCCCGCTATAGCTCCTTGATGCATCGGTATGTCTCATGAGACAAACTAGTGTCCTGGAACAAAGGCTTGACAAAATCTTACTTGTAGTACTGGAACAGGGCATTGACTATGTGGTTATGATGTCCCACATTATTCATTCCAACATTATGAAATCCACTATTGATATTACATGTGATTATTAGACTAGTAGAATATCCATGTAAATAAGTAAAAGGGATTATATGATTTATCTTTTACATATTATGCTAATGTTATTTTTAAAAGGTTTGTGTTTTTTTCTTATACATTGCCATAAATTTTTATGTTTATTTATAAAAGTTTCCGCTATATTGTAATCCTTACTGATCATGTGATCTCACCCCATTCTTTTGTTTTATTTTTTTTAGGATGTGAAGAAGTATATTATGACTGACCTACAGGGATAAGATAAGGGAAATGAGTGTGTTCTATAGAGACAGATCGTTTTTTCAATTCATAATGTAATGTAAAACTTATGTATATATCTAATACCTTAAAGGTTACTAAATTAATCGGACTATCACGACATGATTCCTTGTTTTAGGCCATTGTTATGTAATAATGCACTAAATCTGGGTAAATGCGTTCGGGGTGTTATAGTCGGGGTGACTCTGCCTGATTCAGTAGCACAAATGACGATGACGACAAACTTGATGACATTAAATTATATGGTTGTTCACACTAATCTTTGAACTAGGCCTACTATCTAGATTAGGTGGCATGCAAAATCTAGCTGGAAGTGATGAATAAGGCACTTCGATGAACCATATAGCCACGACTCTATTGACATTGATGACAGCTAGAAACGTTGGGTGGATCGGCCAAGCACTCCTCCATGTCACTTATCATGTAGGGATTTACCAGCTCCACTTTTTTATCCAAAGAGTACCTTTGACTGTCACATGAAGAATCCCCCACCACTAGAAGGATTTTGGGGGGAATCACCATCTTTGAGAGAATGAAGTCATCGAGAGTATGGGAAGACAACAACATCGGTGGGGGACATTGTTTCCCCTTCTGTCGTCGATGCCTGCCCTTCAAGGGAAAATAATGCTGAACCATTGACATAGAGGTATTGGCTACGGGTGACGTGGCTTCATCTGAAGGATCATGTCGATTAAGACATGCATGGATAATACTATGGGCACGAGTGACTATTTTACCATCCATCCGGTCATCATACTTCTGCGATCCATGGTAAGAAACCTAATGCCACTCACCTTAACTGTCACTGCGGCTGTCTAGTTTCACGAAGACACAAGACACCTATGCTGAAGCTGGGCCTAACATGACTATATTAATATGAACCTAGTCTTGAAGCCTATATTTTAACACATAGCATTGTTTGAGGGTGTGCCCCAAGATCTGGTGTTAGGGGAAGTAATTGGGGAGGGCAGTGATATCCGCCTCTTCTGGTTTCCTATATTTAGGAAAACATAAAAGTCCCTGTTCCAAGGTGGTTTGGAAAAAAATATGGACCTTAGTCTCATTGAATGAGTAGGTTAAGATTATCCTTTCTAGGTAGGGGGTTCTATAAGCCTGTCCCAGAAGAGGGGCTGGAGGAGCCTATCAAAGAGGTGGATCCTGGTTATGTCACATGGGTGGTGGCGGCGCGTTATGTGGGGGTGACTACTGATTCTGAGGGGGTGCTGCTAGGTCGAAGGTTATACCTGAGGTGGAGGGTACCTATGGGGATATGGAGGTGGCTCCACTGGTAATAACTCCAGTTTCCTGGGGGCCTCTATTAGGGCCATGACGGCTGGCTCATCCTTAACATCCCTACTCGCAGGAATTGTAGGAGGAAATGCACAGGCTAGTTTGTCCTACTACAAGGCTTCATATAAATACTGGGCCTTATCAGAGAAGTCTCGAAATCCCTCGGGGTAATTCTGAATAATGAGAGATGGGACTAGTTCGGTCTTGAAATTCGCCACACACATTGTTAGTAGTTGTTCTTATGTCAGCAACATATTCAAGGATTAGGTGAGGTCTTTCCATCAGGAAACTAAGACTGTGATGCGTTCACCACGCCTCTTATTGCACTTGAAGAGGTCTACAATACTAATCTTTCAGGTGGTAGAGTTGAACTAGTAGGGAAACTTCCTATAGAGATCTTCCTAGCAGGTGACTAACCCAATGGGGAGTTGGTTGTACCAGACAAACGCAGGACCTACCAATGTTTGTATGAAACACCGGTGTTTGGTGGCCTCCTACTATGTCGGAGTTCCCATCATGAGTCCAAACCTTGAGATGAAGTGGGATAGATGTTGTAGTGGGTGTAACACCCCAAGAATTCATAATGTGTTATTTCTTCAAAATAATTCAATAACTTGAACTGCACGCAACACCGAGTTCAATCACACCATTAAAAGAGGTCATGAATAGTATTAACTACATTTTTAACTTTATATAATCCTTATAATTTTAGAATCCCTATTATGAGTTTCTTAGTCATAATGCAAGAACAGATTCATTTTCAGTATTGAACTTTTATCAACTTTAATAGTGAACCCTTTTTAAATACAATATTTTAAACTTTTTGACTAAATGGGGACATCAAAAATTTAAAATGAAACATCCCAAGCTTCTACGGTACGCTTCTCTTTGAATAATGCGATAGCGTGTGTTGTACGCAACCTCGAGTTCTAACACACACCACAACTAATTAAACTAGCCGCTGTGAATAGTAATACCTAATTTTTAAAATTATATATATATTATATTTCAGAATGGACTTCATTTTTGGATTCGGAATATCTAATTTAGCCTAAGGTGAAATTTTGGTACTTTTCGGATAACTTTCATATTTTGATGAATAGTGAAAATTACTAAATTTTAATTAAAAACAACTTTTTTAATCAAAATAATTAATAGTGATAAATTATGAATTTGATTGGTTTGAAAGTATATTTAGAATATATTTTTACCATTTAATATAATGTTGGTCATTGGACATAATTTTACAATTAAAACGAACATAAACAAGTGTCAATCTTTTGATTGTTATTATCTCTTAAAAACACGCTTTTTGTTTTGACAGCGGGAATTAATTTTAAATTAATTTCTGCCACTTCTGTGTTTTGAATTTAGGAAAATGGATTCCATATTTGGAATCAGGATGTTCAAATTGTGTAAATAGGTAACTTTTATTTTTATACATTTTGAATAATTACTGCTGTAAATATTTTATTTACCAGGGTTAAGGGTAAATCCGGTAAATAAGGGTTAAACAAATAATATTATAATAATACTAAATTACCCTAAAACGTGTTTTAACCCTATTGGTTGATACATGGTCGACCATGGTCATCTTTGTGTCAATTTTGGGACCCCATGGATCCACTTGTAAGTGATAATGACACTTTATTTTAATTAAGTTAAAATGAATACAAAAATGACACAGGCATATATCTTTTAGCAAAACAATTGTTACATAGGGTTATAAAAGTTGGATTTTAGATTATAAATATTTATTAGAAATATAAAACGATTTCCTACATAATGATAGTTTATTTATAATTTTTAGACATTAAATAATGTATTTTATTTATGACACAATGATGATGCAGTAATTACTATAATAATGAAAAATCAAAATAATTGATATTAAAAATACCCAAATAAATATAATATGAAACTTTTAATGAATTAAACTAATTTTCTAGGATAATATGATATATTAGGATTGATTTAATTGACTTTTTTCGAAGTAATCAATCTATTATGAGTTTCACAAAAATCAACTATTGAATAGTGTCAAAATTGACATAAAAGAGTTCTTAAAACAAATATTATATTATTAATTGATATTAAATTCCTAAAAATCTAAGGTTCGGCCAAGAGACTTATATCATGATAGGTTCATCATTTATGGACCACTTGGGGGTCGCTTGTATGTATATGGTAAGTTTATTAACCATATAATATAAAAATACAAAGAGACATTGTAAAAGTGAAACTAATTAACTTAGAGTTAATACTTAAAGATAAGGTTAATATAAGTACCCAAACCTGTCTAAATTATATTGGTTGAGTTGTTTTCGACCCATAACCACCTTAACCTTTGAATAATCAACTTTGGAGCGATTAGAAACCGAATATGAATTTATTATAAATTAATATTTCTAGCTTTTCCAAAGGTGCCCCTCACCCCTCTTATAAAAGGGCACTCCTCCTTCTCATTTCTTCACACCTTCAAAGCCTTTTGGTTCGGCCAAACTCTGCCCAAATACTCTCCCAACATCCCTCACTACAACCTAGAGGCCTTAGTTTGATCAGAAAGCCAACCTAAGGAGTCCTTTTGATCAAATCAAAAGGAAGAACCCGAAGAAGAGGTAATGATTTCACCACCCTTTTCTAAGTTCCTTTCTTCTTCCACTTCTTCTTCCTTTGTTCTTACCATCCTAAAATAATAACTCCAGTATCATACATATACTGTGATGTTATTATAAATATGGTACAACCATATTCAGTATTCTAACCACCCTTTGAATAACATGTCACCATACGTGCGTACGTACGGCTTACCGTCTCCACGTCGTGGTGTAATTGTTATTCAATATATTATTATTTGGATGGGTATAATAATGATGTGTAACTAATGTAAATAATAAGTAAAACATGTTAATGATTCTGTATATATTATATACAATCCATTTATATATTATTTTAATATCAAAAGAATGATATTGTCGCTCGTGCGTACGTACGGACTACCGTCTCCACGAACGCGATGAGATTCATTCTCCATCGCATCCATTCAAGTATAATTATCATTTGATGATTTAAAAATGATGTTTAAGGACTTGATATCATTATGGATATGAATAAGATACAACAAACATGGCTTATTTAACAAAACATATAAAAGAAAATGAGTAAGTTAACACCCGAAACGACGATAATTCTAAGATATTATTAACAAATCAATGTTAAAAGATCATATATGATATCATATTAATATATATGATTCTTGTATAATTTAATAACAATTATTTCACCATTATACAGGAGGTTAAACTACCCCAACCAAAGAAAAGTACAAGGTAAGGGTTTACTTTACAACCTCTTCATTATCCAAGGTTGTTTATACGTAATAATCTACTGGGATCTCTTTATCATCCACATCTATGTTTCTTAAAAATGCATTTCAAAACATTTTTACTATTTACTAGAATATGAGTTAAAGTCATTTATACCCTTTTTGACTTTTATAAGTGGTTTATAAAGGAATCTTTCGGTCGTATTCAAAACAAGGTCCTTTTTAACCTTTTCGACAGAATTGAGGTAAGAATGTTTTTTTAACTTATACTGCGGGTGCGGTTATTTTCCGCCGTTATAAAATATTCAAAGCTTTCCTTACAAGATTATAATAATATTTTAAAAGAAAATGTTTCTTTTATATTTATTTGATTTTTAAATGATTTCAAAAGAGATATATTTCTCTCAAATATATGAAAATCCAGTGTAAATGTATACGTATTTAACGCAAGCTTAAAAATGTTTTCAGAAAACCTGACTCTCGAGTTTGGTAGGCATGAAGGGATTGGGAGTGGACCCATCATGGCCGGTAATTAATCGGGAAGTCTCAGAATTAGTTATTTTGCTTTCAGAAGCTTGCATATTGTTTTCAGAAAGACACTGGAGTATATTTTATCAATTTTAAACATAAGTATCTTCTAAAAAAATTGCATCGGTAGGTCTCATGAGACAAAATAGTGTCTTGGCACAAGGCCTTGACAAAATCTTATTTGTAGTCTTGGCACGAGGCCTTGGCTATGTGGTTATGATAGTCTGGCATTATGCATTCCAACATTATGAAAGTGGTTATTGATTTTGCATGTGATTATTCGATTAGTAGAATAACCATGTGAATAAGTAAATGGCATTATTTCATTTTATTTATGCCATACTATATTAAATTTTCAAGTTTAAAAGGATTTTGTTTTAGTTATACATTGCCTTAAAATGTTTATTCTTATTTATGAAAGTTTCCGCTATATTGTTATCCTTACTGGGCATTTGAGCTCACCCCTTTTCTATGTTTTATTTTTCCCAGGAAGTGAAGAAGTAAGTTATGAATGACCTGCAGGGATATTTTGTGGGGATATGAGTTTAGATTATGGAGACAATATGTTGTTGTAGTAGTTTTTTGTTTAATGATGTAATGTAAAACTTATGAATATATCTAGTGTTTCCAAGGCTACTAAACCAATCGGTCTTTCGAGATTTGATCTTTCTTGTGATCATGCCAATGTTACGAAGTAATGCACCGACTCTGGGTAGCTGGGGTCAGGGCGTTACAGTTGGTATCAGAGGAAGTTTAGTACAAACCTTGGAAGCTAGATTTAGATAAACTCTGATTAGAGCACGTAGAACTAAGATGAAATTTGAGGATTAGTATAGAAGAACTTCCTAGAATTTTGGTATTGTAGAGATTTTGTGAGTTTTCCGAGCAATACATCCCTGTCTGGATATGAGCAGGTAGAGGCGGCTCTGGCACAGATGTACCTAGGGGTAAAACCCAAAAACACCGCTTTGAGCTAGACTCGAACGGGAACTGGTGCACGACAACGGGCCTTGCTGCACTCTTGGTTACGACACTCCCGGGGGATATGCTTAGGATAACTCTCACTATCTTTTCAAATCATTATGAAGGGATTATGAGTATATAATTCCTCAAAGAAAACATTCTTATGGATTATATCCATAAATAGATCAATTTATGTTAAGTGTTTCATAATTATGGGATTATGTATTTTGATTCATAAACTGATCTAGTGTATGCCATTGTTTAGAAATGGCGCCCGGTAGAAGGAATGAGAACTCCAGAAATGCACATGATCCAAAGAGAAGGAAGGATCATATCTTTCATGGTCTTAAGCTAGAATTTATAAGAGAAATAGTCTCCCATGTATTATCATCATATGAAGAAATAATATCATGTGTTGATAAGATAAGTAAAGAGTTTACTAAGTCCTAAGGATTTGAAGGGAAGCAAGAGAAGAAAAGGATGGAAGAGAGAAAGATGGATAAAGGGAAGAGGGAAAAGAATAATTTTCACATATGTGGTAACTGTGGAAAGAAACACCCTGGAACTTGCCTAAAAGGAATGGGAGTTTGTTATAAGTGTGGAGGAAAAGGGCACAAAGTACGTGACTGCAAGGGTAAGAAAATGGTTTCAAATGTACAATGCTTCATTTGCAAGGAGTTTGGACACTACGCGAACCTATGTCCCAGTCATCAGACTATGCTGAAAATGATGCTATTGGATAATAATCAAGTTATGATACTACTAGAGATGAAGAGGAATGATTAGAGTTCTTATGTTGATTATGTTAATTGAGTGTTGTATCAACAATGTACTTGTTATAATAATTATGGAGTATATAAGGATTGTACTGCAGTACTATTTCATTAAGGACTTAAGATGGTGTGGAACAAAGAAAAGTGACTCAGTAGCAGGTTAAATGTTTGGAAAATATATGGTTGAGAGCAAGATAAACCATAATATGGTTCAGATACTGAGGTGGTGATTTTAGAATAATACATGATTGATTTGGATAAATTATATTGGATATTATTGACTACCTTGGAACTGATTAATGATTTGTATATTCCATCATTGTTGGGGTTTAAAACATTTTTGGATTAATGAAGTATATCCAGCATTCTATATGGAATAAGGGAGCATGAATGTAATCAATAAGGAATATGGTAATGAAGGTATTCATATGCTATTACGGGGTAAAAAGGATCTATATTATGTTTACCTTCCTTATAAATGTTGGACTGTGAGTTTGGACAGAAGTATTTTGGATAGTTCTAGTTTGGATTATTTTGGATTGCCAAAAAAACAACCCGGAGGTCGGGCGGCAACCCGTCGCGTTCGGCAAGGCTGCGAGACTTGAACCCGCAACCGAAGGGCGACAAGGGTGTATCACCTACCACTGGCCCATGAGATGTCCTGGATTAAATAATGTAGTTTTTATTAAAATATCATGTAGATGAATTATAAATTCGTTTATTTTGGAACCCCTGTACGAATAGTGTAAATAGAATTTTTTTTTACATTCTATTATCTTTTAGAGTGAAAGATGAGTTTGTGGTAGAAATTATTAATGGATAAAACTCTAATTATAAAGTAAGTATATCTCCTTATGATCTTATCCAATCTCATAAATAAATTCCCCAACATTAATAAAAGAAACATAGAACAAAAATGTTGTCCTAGATGGTACCTTAAATCATCACAAATTTATGGCTTTGGGATTTTTGGCCTTTTCATAGCCATGTTCTCTACCACTCTCCATCAGATAATTGATGGTTAGATTTCTCTTCCATATCCATATTTTCCTACATGGAACCCTAGTATGTGTTATTTTCGGTAATCTTCATACTTTCCACTCTTTATTTTAAATAGAGACCTCATTAATTCATTTTTCGATGTGGGATTTCAACTAAGATATTTTGAAACGTCAAAAATGTGTTATCCTAATACCCTATGTTTTGTTGAACCGATGGTATTTCAAATCATCATAGGTTGATGAGTTTAAGTACCTCAATTTTATACTTGTTTGTTATTGATGACCTCAATCACTACCTATAAATATTTACGTTTTCCTCCAATTATATGTCTCTAATTGCCACCAATGTTCTCCTAATCGAGATCATAATTTGGTGGTGACCCTTTCATTTCTCTTTTCCTCATATTAAGACTAAATTTTAGTAACCCAATTTCCAATGTGGGTATTCCCACAAATATATTTTCTACTTTCAACCTTTTATTTTCGAAAAACAATTTCAAATTGTGAGGACGCAATTTATTGAAGGAGGGGAGAATGTAACACCCCAAGAATTCATAATGTGTTATTTCTTCAAAATAATTCAATAACTTGAACTGCACGCAACACCGAGTTCAATCACACCATTAAAAGAGGTCATGAATAGTATTAACTACATTTTTAAATTTATATAATCCTTATAATTTTAGAATCCCTATTATGAGTTTCTTAGTCATAATGCAAGAACATATTCATTTTCAGTATTGCACTTTTATCAACTTTAATAGTGAACCCTTTTTAAATACAATATTTTAAACTTTTTGACTAAATGGGGAAATAAAAAATTTAAAATGAAACATCCCAAGCTTCTACGGTACGCTTCTCTTTGAATAATGCGATAGCGTGTGTTGTACGCAACCTCGAGTTCTAACACACACCACAACTAATTAAACTAGCCGTTGTGAATAGTAATAACTAATTTTTAAAATTATATATATATTATATTTCAAAATGGACTTCATTTTTGGATTCGGAATATCTAATTTAGCCTAAGGTGAAATTTTGGTACTTTTCGGATAACTTTCATATTTTGATGAATAGTGAAAATTACTAAATTTTAATTAAAAACAACTTTTTTAATCAAAATAATTAATAGTGATAAATTATGAATTTGATTGGTTTGAAAGTATATTTAGAATATATTTTTACCATTTAATATAATGTTGGTCATTGGACATAATTTTACAATTAAAACGAACATAAACAAGTGTCAATCTTTTGATTGTTATTATCTCTTAAAAACACGCTTTTTGTTTTGACAGCGGGAATTAATTTTAAATTAATTTCTGCCACTTCTGTGTTTTGAATTTAGGAAAATGGATTCCATATTTGGAATCAGGATGTTCAAATTGTGTAAATAGGTAACTTTTATTTTTATACATTTTGAATAATTACTGCGGTAAATATTTTATTTACCATGGTTAAGGGTAAATCCGGTAAATAAGGGTTAAAAAATAATATTATAATAATACTAAATTACCCTAAAACGTGTCTTAACCCTATTGGTTGATACATGTTCGACCATGGTCATCTTTGTGTCAATTTTGGGACCCCATGGATCCACTTGTAAGTGATAATGACACTTTATTTTAATTAAGTTAAAATGAATACAAAAATGACACAAGCATATATCTTTTAGAAAAACAATTGTTACATAGGGTTATATAAGTTGGATTTTAGATTATAAATATTCATTAGAAATATAAAAAGATTTCCTACATAATGATAGTTTATTTATAATTTTTAGACATTAAATAATTTATTTTATTTATGACACAATGATGATGCAGTAATTACTATAATAGTGAAAAATCAAAATAATTGATATTAAAAATACCCAAATAAATATAATATGAAACTTTTAATGAATTAAACTAATTTTCTAGGATAATATGATATATTAGGATTGATTTAATTGACTTTTTTAGAAGTAATCAATCTGTTATGAGTTTCAAAAAAATCAACTATTGAATAGTGTCAAAATTGACATAAAAGAGTTCTTAAAACAAATATTATATTATTAATTGATATTAAATTCCTAAAAATCTAAGGTTCGGCCAAGAGACTTATATCATGATAGGTTCATCATTAATGGACCACTTGGGGGTCTCTTGTATGTATATGGTAAGTTTATTAACCATATAATATAAAAATACAAAGAGACATTGTAAAAGTGAAACTAATTAACTTAGAGTTAATACTTAAAGATAAGGTTAATATAAGTACCCAAACCTGTATAAATTCTATTGGTTGAGTTTTTTTCGACCCATCCCCACCTTAACCTTTGAATAATCAACTTTGGAGCCAATAGAAACCGAATATGAATTTATTATAAATTAATATTTCTAGCTTTTCCAAAGGTGCCCCTCACCCCTCTTATAAAAGGGAACTCCTCCTTCTCATTTCTTCACACCTTCAAAGCCTTTTGGTTCGGCCAAACTCTGCCCAAATACTCTCCCAACATCCCTCACTACAACCTAGAGGCCTTAGTTTGATCAGAAAGCCAACCTAAGGAGCCCTTTTGATCAAATCAAAAGGAAGAACCCGAAGAAGAGGTAATGATTTCACCACCCTTTTCTAAGTTCCTTTCTTCTTCCACTTCTTCTTCCTTTGTTCTTACCATCCTAAAATAATAACTCCAGTATCATACATATACTGTGATGTTATTATAAATATGGTACAACCATATTCAGTATTCTACCCACCCTTTGAATAACATGTCACCATACGTGCGTACGTACGGCTTACCGTCTCCACGTCGTGGTGTAATTGTTATTCAATATATTATTATTTGGATGGGTATAATAATGATGTGTAACTCATGTAAATAATAAGTACAACATGTTAATGATTCTGTATATATTATATACAATCCATTTATATATTATTTTAATATCAAAAGAATGATATTGTCGCTCGTGCGTACGTACGGACTACCGTCTCCACGAACGCGATGAGATTCATTCTCCATCGCATCCATTCAAGTATAATTATCATTTGATGATTTAAAAATGATGTTTAAGGACTTGATATCATTATGGATATGAATAAGATACAACAAACATGGCTTATATAACAAAACATATAAAAGAAAATGAGTAAGTTAACACCCGAAACGACGATAATTCTAAGATATTATTAACAAATCAATGTTAAAAGATCATATATGATATCATATTAAGATATATGATTCTTGTATAATTTAATAACAATTATTTCACCATTATACAGGAGGTTAACCTACCCCAACCAAAGAAAAGTACAAGGTAAGGGTTTACTTTACAACCTCTTCATTATCCAAGGTTGTTTATACGTAATAATCTACTGGGATCTCTTTATCATCCACATCCATGTTTCTTAAAAATGCATTTCAAAACATTTTTACTATTTACTAGAATATGATTTAAAGTCATTTATACCCTTTTTGACTTTTATAAGTGGTTTATAAAGGAATCTTTCGGTCGTATTCAAAACAAGGTCCTTTTTAACCTTTTCGATAGAATTGAGGTAAGAATGTTTTTTTAACTTATACGGCGGGTGCTGTTATTTTCCGCCATTATAAAATATTCAAAGCTTTCCATACAAGCTTATAATAATATTTTCAAAGAAAATGTTTCTTTTATATTTATTTGATTTTTAAATGATTTCAAAAGAGATATATTTCTCTCAAATATATGAAAATCCAGTGTAAATGTATACGTATTTAACGCAAGCTTAAAAATGTTTTCAGAAAACCTGACTCTCGAGTTTGGTAGGAAGGAAGGGATTGGGAGTGGACCCATCATGGCCTGTAATTAATCTGGAAGTCTCAGAATTAGTTATTTTGCTTTCAGAAGCTTGCATATTTTTTTCAGAAAGACACTGGAGTATATTTTATCAATTTTAAACATAAGTATCTTCTAAAAAAATTGCATCGGTAGGTCTCATGAGACAAACTAGTGTCTTGGCACAAGGCCTTGACAAAATCTTATTTGTAGTCTTGGCACGAGGCCTTGGCTATGTGGTTATGATAGTCTGGCATTATGCATTCCATCATTATGAAAGTGGTTATTGATTTTGCATGTGATTATTCGATTAGTAGAATAACCATGTGAATAAGTAAATGGCATTATTTCATTTTATTTATGCCATACCATATTAAATTTTCAAGTTTAAAAGGCTTTTGTTTTAGTTATACATTTCCATAAAATGTTTATTCTTATTTATGAAAGTTTCCGCTATATTGTTATCCTTACTGGGCATTTGAGCTCACCCCTTTTCTATGTTTTATTTTTCCCAGGAAGTGAAGAAGTATGTTATGAATGACCTGCAGGGATATTTTGTGTGGATATGAGTTTAGATTATGGAGACAATATGTTGTTGTAGTAGTTTTTCGTTTAATGATGTAATGTAAAACTTATGAATATATCTAGTGTTTCCAAGGCTACTAAACCAATCGGTCTTTCGAGATTTGATCTTTCTTGTGATCATGCCAATGTTACGAAGTAATGCACCGACTCTGGGTAGCTGGGGTTGGGGCGTTACAGTGGGTCACCGCTCTAAGGTGGGATTTAGAAAACCCATGGGTGCTGGAATATCATCCACCCATTCCTGATACGGATTACCATCAGGCATGATTGCCACTTGTAGAGTTTCCAATGCCTTGAGGCAAACAATGAGCACCGCCATCAGATCATCTGGGTGTGGATTCTTGTCTTGAAGAGGATACAAGACCACTAGTGCATTGGTAGGTTTTTCAGCATGATAAAAAGGCTCAACGTCTCATAGAGTGGTTGGTGGGATGACCTGCGGAGTGGCTGGGGGAACCTGATCCAGATACTAAGGATTTTCATGCTGCTCGGGCAGATTTGGAGACACATACCACACCCACATTCCATACATTTCAGCCTCTATCTTGTCTATATGGGAAGGATGGTCTCAGTCATCTGAAGGCAATTCATCGTGGGACTGTTGTACCTGCCCTGCTGCCCTGGTTGAGGATCACTATAGTCTGACCGCTGCTCTGCGGCACATTCAGGGAGGAGGACATAGACTATATTCTGGTGCTTTGTGAGCAGCAGATGTAACATGGATTTTTTTGGGATCTTCCTCCATCTCTTTCACTAAGCCAGATGGGTTGGAGGATTTGACGGCTCTGAGGTGTTATTTTCCATTACTGCGATTCTGACTGAGGACTAATGCCTTAGTGGGCATGGGAAGACCCAGTAGATTTCTCTACTAGAGAGTAACCCTTCCCAATAGATCCAATAGTTATGGAACTCCCCCAGAGGGTATGTTTTCTCCCAGGAGCCCTTTCTCTATCTCTAGCTCCGATAGATCAACCAGGTTAACCATGAATCTACTTGGAGGTATATCCTCGATATCGCCTGGCGAGTCGGGTTGGCACCTGATAGGAATAAAATAGAGGGAAGCATACTGCCCCCAACCATGGACCTAAACGTGGGGGGAAGCCTCCTTGATAATTATGTGGAGTACTTTAAAGCTCTGAATGCATCATTTTTGGAGGGTTTGGGGGCGACCAGGTGACTCAGGGTGCTAGGCCAAGTTGAGTATAGCCAAGTCGACGATATGGCATTTTTGGTCAATATCGTCGATATGTGTCTGACTCATGGGGTAAGCCACCCACTGATAATAGAGACAGAATTGTGTCACCCATAGGGTCTAACAAAAGAACATGAATTTCTCATGTGTAAGAAATTATGACATACTGAAGTTGGTGGTCTTAATTGGCCAGAACATTTCTGGGAAATGATCCACTATGACAATATTCCTGATTCTACTTCCCTTAGACTCAGGATTCGACCATTGGTTTCCCCACTCATAAACTATGAGTGGATGGGGGACAAGTAGCGGCACTGAAGCAGACTGTTGAGACTGTAGACTAGCCCGTTGAGAATATGGATAACGTGATGACAAGCCTCCGCATATCGTGCTGTCATGTGATGAATACGACGACTGATCCACTGCATCTCTGTAAGACTAGATGGCGACCACGACTTCTGGAACAGGGGATGAAATTACAGATTGTGGTTCGGGCTATTTTACATCCTTTATCGGTCCCCAAAACAACTATACATGATCTATGATTGAAGCATAGAATGACCCTATGGATGATGGGGAGGATTTCTCAGCCAGACCCTGGGAAAGAGACATGTATTCCTCCTCCTAGATATATATGTGGAGGGATGTGGGAATCCATTAGACTACACATTCCAGAAGGATGTGGCCGATTTGCCTTGTTCCTACCCGGACCCTTGACACAGAGGATTGAGGTGAGGGTTCCATTGCTGAGTCACATTTCCCCTTGGAATATGAGAAGTAGGCATGCTTAATTGTAGTTAGAATCTTCTTAACACCATTTTTATGGTGTGAGGGACCAGCACACTAGGCCCAAGATGGGTCTTCGGGACATGGTATATTTTTGGCTCGGGGAGGACCATTGGTCGAACTGGTGCTGGGGGGAAGAGGACATCCACCTGGGTGAGCTGGGGTGTCAAGAGCACATGGATAGATGTCAAAGGGAATGCCGGGAGGACCTCTATGTATACTAGCTAACATGTGGAGGGAATCTCCACAGGAAGTGTTGGAGCAGGTAGAACCTCTGCTAGAGCTGGTGGAATCATGTGTACTTATTTACTCTAGAAACATCGGTGCGAGGGGGGTCCTCATAATTTTCGATCAGAACATAGGTAGGACCCTAGTGCTAGGTGTTTATGAAGATAGGAAAATCATCACTTCTCTAGTTTCTTTGATGTTGAGGACCTTCGTAGGCTTCTATAAAGACATGGGGAATACCCCCATGCTGACGGTTGATCGTATGTGTAGAATATTCACACTAGAAAACTACTATAGGAGGAACAGATCCATACCTGAGTTTGTGGGTGTGAAGGAGGATTTCGTACTGAGTGTCACTATAGTAATGAGGACCCTCATTCAGATTGAATCCAGTTTGGGGAGGACCTCCATGTCTAATTTGGGAGAGGGACAAACCTGTTCTCTCATTAGTGATGGTATGGGGAGGACCTCTGTACTGGGTGTCATTTCCACGAGCCAGCCTGTGAAGGGTTCTACCTACATCGACGAACAAAAGAGTTGAGCCAGGCTTCCCGTGGGGCAGTTGGGGCTTTTATCTAGGCCAGATGTATGAGTTCCCTTGCTCGACATAAATAGGGTAATGATGGTATATGTCAGTGGTGGCATGATCCAAGGTCGTCATTGACTTTGAGACCCCTAGGTGGGCATCCTCCTCCATCTGCACCCAATGATGGCGTCAGGTTAATCGGACTGGGGACAGTTGTGCTCGCACATAGATTACCTACTTCCCAGCCTATGGGGTCAGTTGGCAGCATTGATGTAGCCAATTGGGATCCCTCCTTGGGAGCCCTTGGAATGGGATCCAGGTTGGGGTGGCCCAGACATCCCTTACCTTATTGGAATATGGGAGGGTGTCATCTAAGTGTTTCAGGGAGAGGCTCCTGAAACAATTGTTCGTCGGAGTGGGGAGCAGTGGCTCCCTGCGTGGCCCTTGGGGGCAGCGGTGGTGACAAGGCACAAAAGCCTCTACGTCTTGATAGGCCATATCATAGGTTGGGATAGTATCCTTCTCCTTGTATCATCGAATGAGGTCATTTATCACCCTTCTCAGAATAATTTCAGAAGGGGAGATGGGGTGTGGGCACCCAGCAGTCATGGATAGAGAGGATTCCATTGGAGGGAAGAGGTCGTGTGGGGTTTCTGCATTGATATTTCCATTTCCCTTGCATCAGTGGGTGGGCAGTGATGGATTTCCTATTGGAGAAATTTTTTTCCTACAAAATAGGAAGATTTAACCATTAGTGATGAAAGAAGGAAAGCGATGTATAGTTCCCAAGGGTCATTCCATCTTCTATGGTTAGTAAGAAGGATCCATGCTGACAACATTGTAGACCAGGATTTCCAACGTTCAACCACCCCAATTTCTAGTGAGTTTCACGTCCGGACCACTGTTTTCTTGGTGGGACCTGGCACCAGATTCATGGATCCGGTGACACGTTAATCCACTGATGTCTGATGTGATACTAATCTGCACATTGAGGAGAATAAATTCACACTGGTTTCACCATTTCTGTTTCTGACGCTTTTTCTGGGGCGCGCATCTGTCTCTTATTCATAGGAGGACACACAGATGTTCCCTGACATTCCTACTTTCCAAATGTGGGTAGAATTTGTCGTTTATTCAAGGATATTTCTTCCTTGATCTAAATTGGATGATGGGATGTCGGCTCCTCCTTCCGTAGAATCCTCCTCAGAACTCATCGCATAGCCTGAGTCTTCCTCATAGACATAATATGTTTTTCGTGAAACTCCTCACAATGCCATGTCTTCATGGATTCATGTTAATTACATTGCTTCTGTCTGAAAATTCCAAAGGGTCTAGCTAGTGCAGAAACCTTTGGTCAGCGGAGTAATCACGTTGGACATCGCTGGCATGTCTTGATGGTGGTACACTGTTGTGTCTGGGTTTATTACCCTTATGATAGTTATTCTCAAGGGCTTAGAATCCCGAGTCATCCCATGTTGAATTTGGGGTATTTTATGCCATAAGCATGTATCTTAGGGTTTTCTCATCTTTCCATTCTTAGCACTGGGTATGCCAAGAGTTTAACATCTAGCAGAGATAGATCAAATTGATCAGAACAGTGATGAGAGTGGATCAGTTGGGTGCAACCCTAAGAGGGATTCTTGATGATGGAGTTAATGCATAGTTAGTTTACCAATTAAATATAGGAACAGTGAGTATGTGGGTGAAATGATCTCACTGGGATGTGGAGCCCCAAGTAAGAATCAGGATGGACATATATAGTTCAGTGAAGTGAATGGAGAATGTGATGGGACCACCGTAAGAGAGATGATGATGTTGTGATTGTGTCTCAAAGAGACTTCCTACGTATCCCCGTGGTAGGTAATCAAAATTCATTTAGTTCGGTGGGGAAATGGGACACTTAAGGTGGCGACCCGTATAGATGGGACCCAGAGGAAGTGGAACCTCTGGGTTGGGGAATGACCTTACCAAACACATAGGATCAAGGTAAAGACCAGGATGAGACATGGGTGATGGGATTGAACCTTAGGGAGGATTCCTACATATCCTCATGGTAGGGAATCAATGTTTACGTAGTTTATGATGGGGGTATAGAATCAGGGTTCATGCATAAGAAAATGGCCGAGCGATATATTTGGGCTTACGCGTGGTTAGAAGCTCAGGTTGGTCTGACTTCTGGGGGAGGACTAAAGATGTTGGTCCCAACAAAGGTTACTACAACAGCTTACCGTATATTATGGAATACAATGGATCACCACTGGTTGGGTTTGACAAAGTCTTACCGCTGATGGGGGTTCCAACCTCTTACTGCTGGTTAGAGATCACAACAGCCTACCGCTTGATGGAGATAAAAATGGATTTCCACTAGATGGGGATCACAATGTCCTACCATTGGATTTGGCTGAACCTCATCGAAGCATCCAATGTACCGTGTCTAGGTTACAAGGATCAAAGCCCATGTAGTTCAAACGAGTATAGTTTAATATTGTGTGGGACGACATGGGTGTACAGTTTAACGTCATGCATGATGAGGGTAGACCGACATAGAGTGGTCGGGAATGATGGGGGTTGGGCATGAACCTCATAGAGGCTTCCTATGTACCTTTCATTGGTAAGGATTAAATTATACATAGTTTGGTAGTGCTTGGAGAACCAAAGTGAAGGGATCAAGATCTGTAGGTGGTCAGATTGATCCTCAAGGATTCTTCCTACGAACATTTCCTTTGAAAAGATCAAAGTTTGTGTCATTCCTAAGTGTTTGGTGAACCGACGTGAAGGGTTCAGGACCAGTAGGTATTGGGATTGATCCTCAAGGAGGCTTCCAACATTCATTTCCTTGGAAATGATCAAAGTCCATGTAGTTCAGAGTGGTGTTGGGGCTTATGTGCTAAGGTGGATCAGAGAGGATGTCATGTTCGATGCTTTCTCTAAGCCCACGTGAGTCATGCTCGGTGTGAGAAACAAGATACAACAAAGACTTGATGATCATGTTGTGAAAGGTGTGTATGTGGGAAGTGGATTGGGGCTTACATGTGGTTTGTATCCCAAATATAAAATAGGGGATTATGCATGGTTAGAAGCCCAAGGAGATTAATATTTGGACTTAATCCATGATGGAGGTTCGGTGATGCCAATGTTCAGAGGGAGAGGGAAGGGATTATGAAGGTCCTGGTTCCCATATCTCCTCTAGTCTTTGACATTGAAGAAGAATGCAGGAGCAGGGGTGCTGCCTCCTTCAATAAAGACTTGGGGCTTACACAAATATGGTTTCCCTTCCTTGCAGACAGACACCACTCTAACAAGGAGAATCTTATTCCATGTGAGGAATATTTCACTCCCATGAAGACTAGTGGGCATAGATAATGTCCAAGAGGGGGAACCCCATGAATGATGAATGGGGTAAGGACACAATTAAACATCATGTGTTTGGGATGAAGGTGCTTGGTAGTTTAATTTCCTACACCTCGGACGAGGCAGGTTCACTCCGCACCCCTAGGACATACTAAACGACATGAATTATCCCTTTCTAAAGGGAAACACTGACAATTCCGTATTGAGGGCTGTCATGGAGGTATCCACTGAGGGTCCCCCATTAGTGTGGCTATGTGAAAAAACATTTTCATTTATCATCCCTATATGAAGAAGCATAATTCTAAGAAATGCAATGTAAAGCACCGCCCAAGGGACCTTGAAATCACATCGTAACAACCTGGAGGGCTGTACAGAAAATGGGGTGTGTAAAACATTTAGTCTCACAAAGTGGTGCTTCTCAAATAGGATGGGCTTCATAAAGAGGGTGGACTTCGCAAAGAGGATGGCCTTTGCAAAGGGAAAAGACAACCCACATAGGATGGGATTCACAAAGGCAATTGGCCTTGTGAAAATGGGGTTCTTTGTGAAAAGGGGGTTCTTTGTTTTGTGTGGATTTCATGATGGCTCTATGATTCACGAAACCTTGAGAGAATTTCGTGAAGGCTCTATGCTTCACGAAGGCTCGGGCACCCTGAAGTGGACCCTTCCTCAACAAAGTGCATAGGCCTTTTCGATGGGAATCTCCACCATAAGAGGAGGCTGAAAATCACACAAAGGGGAACAATTTTTAAAGGGAAAGCACCTATGACAATCCATTGAAGGGGTTTGCAAAGGTCTTTGTGAAACGGGTGTCGAAAAATTGAAGGTCAGAGTAAAAATAGTTTGGAAGTGGGGGGGAAGTTCTATTTATAGGCAACCCAAGTCGGAGGAGCGCAGAACTCACCACTGAGGTGGAAGACTCCATAGAAAGGAGTCTTTCCATTGGCCCCCATTGGCATCGCGGAGTGGTGTGACCGCGCACAGATTTTCTTCGACACAAACGCCACGGAGCGCGGTGCAGAGGGGACGTGACGTCGCGGAGGGGCCTCTATCGGCATCAAACTCTTATGAATATGTGGCGCCACGAAGCCATTCATGGAGGCATCCACGCAACAATGTGCATTCTGCCAGTAGTTCTCCATGCAAGACCATTTTGAAAGGGCTTAGATGCTATTTTTTACCCTTTCATGAGGTGGCTTCCTCCGATCACAAGGTCGAATCTTTGGAATTGGACAGATGCATTTATTTCAATAGCAATATATATATATATATATATATTATAATGATATACACATCATAAACCATAATAGTGCTCCCATCAACATAATCCCGGCTAGATTGTCTCTAAAAGTACAATGATCTATCATCATTATTGGAAAACATAAAATTAGGAATAAAGATATGATATAATATATATTCAAACCTCTATCAAATATAATACTCAATACCTAATGGTTAGGTTTCTCCCAATCTCATTTCTTGGGTTATGGTTTGATTTTGATGTAGTTTCCCCACCACTAATCAAATTTAAAAAAATACAAAAATGATATATTCAACTAATCAATGATCAATATCTCAAACCACAATCAACCCCGTCATTTCCATATCATCACCATGAGTATATTTATCAATGTATATGTTAATACTATGGTACTCAATACTGATACACATACCACAATAAATATATGAATAGGGTTTAAGGCTATCAATACTCTCATATCAATAAACCATAGACCATTTTTAAATAGTAGGATGTGTTAAATAATAATGCTCACATTGATAAAATTATTACATTAACCCATGTTAATGATTCCAAGTGGATATCAATGCATACCAATAAAAATAACATTAACCTTCATCTCATAATTCCATATATGGAACATCATCATCATTATCTCTATTGGTCCCCTAAGGATGAAACACCATCATCAACATCACTGATTAACAAACATATTCACTATTCTCATCGATAATTCACAATAAGACACAACATCATCTTCACAAATATATCACAGAATGCATAATTTGTAATGTGGGTGACACTGTACAAAATATTATAATTAAAAAAAATAATTTTCATTATTATCATTGAATATCATATAAATCGACCAAATATCTACCTTATGAAACAATGGAAAATGGGACATCTAGTTCTGAGGATAACGATCCCTCTATATCTAATCCCAACATTTTGGGGGATCAAAATCCTATAAATTTATTTAAAATAAACATTAGTAGATGAATCCACTCGAATAAAATAAAATCCTACTTGAGTAATAAATCATTAAAATTTAAAAAAATTATTGAATCGGAGAATAATTCTGTATATGAAAACATAATATTAAAATAGAGAGTCATCCTATAGATCTAAAACAAAAATCTATAAGATGTCGTTTTCATAAAAATAAATTAAATCGTTCATTACAAAATGTTATTTTTTTAGTAAAAACATCGTCTTGAACAAAATAAAATGATCTGAATGAAAATCAACATTGGGAACATGCTTATATTTAGAGGCAGATGATTCATCTAAAATAGAATTAACTAATTAAAAAGAAATCAATTTTTTTGAACAAATGGTTTTAATAATAATTTTTAGAACAACACATTGGAAAAATGATCAAACATCATTTGTACATAAAAAATTATCAATAATATACATAATAAAAATTAATATACAAACTTTCTTTTATCTTCCATTATTGATCTTGGAAAAACAAAAAATTGATCCAAATTTTTAATATAACACCAAAGTATATTTATAAAGAGTCCCGAAGATATAATATTATAGAATATGTAATTAGATTTTATAAGAATACCAAACTGAAACTAATGAAGTGAATTTATTTTTCAAAACAATAAAAATACTTATTAGAGATATGTTGTAAACACATCATAAACTAAAATTACTGTTAGATACTGAAGAAAGAAAAACAGGATCAAAGTTTCATATCTAGAAAATAATTTTCATACACGTATATAAGTTTTGAGGATATTTTATTTTGAAAACATTTAAATTTTCTATAGTAAATCAAGAAGATAAGAATATTATCAGCTACTTAAACATTTAAATTTCACTGTATTGACATGGAAGATATTGTTTACTACTAGAAAAGAAACCAAATATATTCTTATGATTTTATATTACCATTATAAAAATGTAATTAGGTAAAATATTTGTAAAAATCATCTATCTGTAGGTTAGAGTTTCTAATTCATCAACCCCACCTAGAAGAATGAAAATTATACCATCTTTGAATGAAAAAAACATATTCTCCAATATAAACACTCAAATTAATGATTAGAAATATACCTAAATTTAACATGTAAGGTTATTTATTATGACTGAATAATCACTTTTACCTTAGCATATAAAATGATCAAAATTTCAATAAAATTTAAAAACACCCAAAAATGGATTTAATAGGTCATTACAAACCCTAATTTTTCAAAGTATTAGCAATTATTCCGAATTATACTATTATATAAGTTCAAATTATAAAAAATTATCCCAATATCAATTATTAGAGTCTTTATCCTCTATATAGTTTTATTTTCCTCCAAATATTTTAACTTTTAAAAAAAAATATTTCACGTTTAAACTTGATTATATAAATCCATACCTTTTTAGAATTTCTATACATAATATAGAAGATGTAAATTCTTCCCCCATGTTAATATAATTCAAATATCTCAATAGACAAGGTCCATAATTTAATTAAAAATTGGATTATATCTTATAGTGTTTATCCTTTCTTATATCCTGTAAAATAAAAATCCATATAATTATGATTCGTACTTGTATATACCATATAAAAAATCCTAATTTTTTAAATCAAATATCCTTATTTCACCTAAATGGCCTTAAAATTTAACATTGTATAGTTTTGGGGGACAAGAATATTTTTTTTATCTTGGGAAATTGTTACCCATGAATACATGTAAACTATTTTTAATGTATCATTTAATTATAACATATGATAATTATCTAATTTCAACTTTTCATACCTCTAACCTAAAAATAATTCATGATTACCAATAATTCTTAGAGAGGTTCAATCCCTATTTAGTTTAGATACCCACCCACCTATTTTATAATCTTATCTAACTGATTATGATTTTTTAATTAAATATCAATTATTACAATATTTGAAAAACAATGTTATTTACATTAATTAAATTATTATTCATCAATTATTTCATGTTTATAATTATTCATTAAATTGTTTTGGTTCATATTCCTCACTAAGAGAGGGGTTATTTTATACATTATTTATTTAATAAACTATAATTTAGCATTAATCAACCTCCATTTTCCATTAATATAACTAATATATATAAATTATAATTTAACTAAATTTTTTCTATATATTAGTTTAATAAAAATAAATACATACAAATAGTGATTGCAAAAAAAAATTATAAGCTTCTACCCCAATGTGGGTAACTATATTTCTAGTTTGAAGATACCATACTATGGTAATATATTTCACTATATATGTACCATTATGTATAATGAGATAAGGTTCCCTCCTTAATAGTGAATAAGGTATTTATTATTGTAAATGTTAGTCAGATCACATGTTTCCATATGTATTTCAGCTTTATTGAGGTAGCATTAGTGTTGGTGTAGTTTAGGAATCAAGTTCGAAGAATTATCCAAGGCTTGGGGTTGGAACTTTATAGCATTCATAAAACTATATCATGGTATGTTGAATCATGGTGTTGATAGGGTTTGTGTAATAAATGAATTATTAGTATGAATATAGGTCACTTTATAGAAAAGTGAAACTATAAAGTTAATTCTAGAGGATCTAAATTGATGTCATGAATTTTTTATTACTAAGAAGACTATAAGTGTTTAGATAATTAATAGATGAATTAGGCAACATTTTCTATTGAGTATATCGGGGGTAAAAAACAATTTATCATGTTTAAGAGTTGTCATGAAAAAGTTTAGTCCTCATATATTAAGGCATATAACATATTCAAGAAAAAATTGGTATTTTATAAATAATTGGGATATCTACGGGTTAACCCTGAATGCGTAAGGGTTGTCTGGTAAAAAAAGTAATAATTATGGGTTAAATATATATTATGTAAGGAATAACCTTTGAATATTAATAAAAAAATATTGTACTAATAAATTATAATTTATATATAAAGATCACAAAAATAATATTAAGGGTTGATCTTAACTTGAAAAATCACTTAGTATTTGAAATTTAGCTGTTACTTTCCTTTTTTCCTATGAGATAAAATGGATTCAAATTTCAGAAAAAAAGTTGAATGATACATTAGTATTTTACTTCAATGATATTTAATTGTTTCTATACCTTACCTTCTGACATATAAGGTTTTGATATGTTAAAGTAGATATGTAATGGTTCCAAGGGAAAATACATAAATGATCTATAATTTCCATAAAAATTATTTTGATGAACAATAATATTATTTATTCCAAAATAATAATTTAATTAATTAAAATTAATTATAAAATGATGTTTAGGCCACTTCATCCAATATAACAAAGGTAAGAAATAAATATTCCACTCATTATTAACTTTTTCCTTGAGTGAGCTCCTTGTAGATTTTTTAGTTCATTGAATGGTTTAAAGAAAATAATATAAATATGTGACGCTAGATTCCATCGAATATTTATTTCTAGTTTCTCTCACTATTTCCTCATTTTTTTCAATTTTTTTCTTTATCATGGGTCTTTTTAAGATATTACGATTCATTCTTCTCAAAATATAATCATCTAGAGTCACTTGATGAGAGAATCCCTACAAACTCCAAGTAAGAAATACCTATATTATTCTTGTGTTGTATATGTATTTATGAATTTTGAGTTAATGATGATAGGGTAGGGTTAAGTGATAAACTGGGAATGAAACCACTTTCAGATTTTATTATTTTTATGAGATTCTAAATTGTACTATTGCAATGAAAATGAGGGGTTGTCCTAGTAGGGCTTGGATTTTTTTGTTGGTGTGGTTTAGGGGTGTTATGTGAATGATTTCACATTTTGTGGATACATTTTATTGGGATGAACTAATTGATATTGTTCCTTGGAAACATGATATGTGTAACCTATTTTGTTGTAAGTAATTTTGATCACTGGGAATGAGGTGATAGATATGGGTTACATTGATGTGGGTGTAGGTAAACATTTTCATTGGTTCCAATAATGGCTCTTAAATGTGATTTGGATGGTGTTGACCATTCCTACATTTAGAAATATAGGTTCTCTTAGTTATGAATGATGGTTTTTGGTGATTGATGTTCATAGAGGTGTAGATATTGTTGGATTCATGTGAAAAAAATACAAGTCTCATGTGGTTTATTTGACCTATATTTTTTGGATGTAGCCTCCGAATACTAAAAATATTAGTGGTTATTGTGTTGACTATCATTATTGATGTAAGATTCTATATGTGACCTGAGTATTTTATACAAAGATAATAAATGTTTCTTAGGAATATTCAGTATATATCCCAAATAAACATGCCTTATCATAGTAAACAATTAGTGTAAAAGTAGATTAGATACATACATATATTATTTAAGTGCAATTTTTATCATATAAAGTAAGGTATGCTTCTAAACTCATCAAACTTAGTACCCTTCATCACATCCTAGGTAAAAATTAAAACATAGGAATGGGTGAGACCAGATGGCCAATGAGGGTAAATATGAGAGATTTCAATCAACAATCATTTATATTCATATCATTAGTATATGGGTATGAGAATATTTGATTGTAAATTGAAAATCATACCCAAAAATTGAATGGTCATAATCATGAGTCAGGGAATAAAACATTAGTACATCACATGATTGGGGAAACATAAAAAAATCAATCATGATATATTAGTTCCAATCATAAGAAAATCAAAATTTTCTAATAGTGTGGAACCATTATATACATATAATCCTTATCATTTTTGATGGTTTACTTTCGATACAATCATATCATAGAGGATCATGATTCACCACGTGTTACCCATATCATATTTGATCAGGAATCCCTACCTATTTCCAACTGTGGATCAGGAACATCAACTTGTTTACCAAAATTATGTTCAGCGATAAAAGGATTTTCCCGATATATTTTAGGGCTACATAATTTTAGTAACACAGTTCCAATAAAAAACCATATATATGTAAAGTAAATGATCTTAAAACAATTATCCTAACATAACATGTAGATAATAAATTACTTTTGTAAACATCCCATCATCATAACAATAATCCATATAGAAAAAATTAAGGTATTGGTGGTTCATATCCCAAGAAAATAATAACAATCCTTGTATAATGAAATATATGAAAAATATCATTAAAATATCATTTTGATATTTTTTTGAAAAGCGAAGACAATATCAATTCCTATTTACAACATTTCATATAAAAAATCAAAAAAAAATTATAAAATAATTTTATTTGAAAATAACTAAGAAAACATGCAAAAATATGTAAATAAAAAAATATTCTTGCCATCCAGAAATTCCATTCATTCCTTATACATTATATGAGCACACTCTTTTCATCCTTTTGAAAAAAAATTGTAGAAGATTTTTTGAAAAAATTTCTTTAAAACGATTTCATTTAAACATTTTTAAATAAGGTTAAAGGTAATTAAAATTTCCATCTAAAAATATTTTAGGTAGATTTAAAAACATTCATAAAATAATTTTGAAGACAATGGATATGAAAGAAATTTTTTTCCAACCAAAAGAAAAATAAGGTCAACATTTATTTAAAAAAAATCCTTCATAATTTTAAGTATAAAATAGATGAAATAGAAATAATACATAAAAATTCAAATAATATCCATTTTAGAAGAAAACTAATCCATAAAAAAAGACTTTTTAGTTATTATATAAGGGAAATTTACTGAAAAGACTACAAAGAAAGAAATTAATGAGGTCTAAAGTAAGGAAGTCCAAGGGCATCAGCCCAACCAAAATGAATTCCCTCAAGTGGAAACAACCCCAGATCCGAGAAAATGAGGAGAAAATCATCTTAAGATGATCAAGAAGAAAGATAATAAACCACCATATTACCCTCACACCAAGTATGTAGGATTGAAATTCAATGATCCCTTTGGTTATGGTATCTCCTGACTGAGTATTCAATGGACCAAGGAGTAGGGCCTTTACCTGAGATTGTATTGAAGATGATAAGAGAGTCAGTATCAAACACCCTGATAGAGATATTCATATGGTTACAAAGAAGGATCCTAGTGATCATGGAATGATCATCATATTGAATAGAATCCAAACTTCTAAATATGGATGAGAAGGC
The DNA here is from genome assembly GCA_963277665.1 of Viscum album. Taxonomy (NCBI): domain Eukaryota; kingdom Viridiplantae; phylum Streptophyta; class Magnoliopsida; order Santalales; family Viscaceae; genus Viscum; species Viscum album. The sequence goes on from OY728139.1 coordinate 297,765,889, forward strand.
CATCAGAACAGAACCATTAGAGTTATTGATAATTTCCCCACCTCACATTTTCGCCAAATATAGAATCCATCATTATTCAATTTATATCCTAAAATGGGGTTCTTCATGTAGATTAACAGCCCCTAATTAATCATGGATTTTGTATGATAGGAGTTATAGGTCAATAGAGGAGTGAGGTAGGGCACCATCACCAAAGTATTGCACAGTTTGGAGAAATCCAAAATTAAATTTCTAGTGTTGAAGATGATCCTGGTGGTGTATTTAGTTGAAGATTGGTTTATTCAGTCATTCCTTGAAAACCATAGAAGATATCATCCAACTATGAAGATAATCACCCGAGATTTTTGTTCCATAGGATGTCTATCCGTACCAGGAAACAAGTTGTGGAGGAAAAAATATGAAGTGTCCACGTAATCAGACAACCTTGTGAGCTCACTAAATGCACCCCAAATAGCCTTATCCTAGTCGATGTTGTAAAAAAGGTGATATATTTATTATGTATGAGGTTTATAGTATCAAAAACACCTCTAAGAAATACATACACCTCTCTGATTAATATTATCCTTAGATGGAAGGGTATTGTATCTGATCTTCCAAGCCGAAAAGTTGAGTTTTGAGGGAAGATCCTTACACCAAATATTTTCACCAGAGATCATGTCGATTGGTTGTAGGTTATGGTTTAGAAAACCCATGGATGTCTAATTACCCTACAATGGAAGCTATAAAAACAAACTTATCTGAGTGATTACACATCACAATGCTATCAAAGAAGATCTTCTGATCGGCATCTAATGTGGCCCGAATGGTGGTTGGGTGTTCGATAGCCTCTTTGAAGATGATGTTAGGAGTATGATAGTTCGAGAAGACAAGAAGAGTTACACTCCAGTTGTTTTAATAATATATAATATCCACTCATCCCATAATCTACCTAGAATGCTCTTGGAGATAAGAAATATATGGTGGAATCTACTTCTGATTTTTAGAGGGTTTCAACCGGGATGAGTTACGATCCAAGCCATAAGTGTTCTTCATGTATTTACCACACAAGGTTTTACCCTCAACAATCCTACAAGTGAGTTTTCCATGAAATGAATTCATAGTACCAGAGAAATATTTGATATTAATACCTCTGTTATTAATGGGTCTGTAATGTTTTCCCTATGAAGCCCATTGAGCCGTTCCTTGAAAATTGTCATCCGATATGAAAAAATCAAGTCACACTCAATGTTGGAAATCACCTTCATGGAAACCCTGAAGGTGGACAAGATATTCATGGGTATAGAAGAATGGATAGAGTTGATCAAGGTAATTCTCCCTCCAAAGGAAGAATTCTATTTTTCTAATTGAGAATATGACTTAGGATTCAATCAACAAACACATTGAAGAGTTTGATAATAATAGGGTTATGGGACACAGGGTTACCCAAGTATATCATAGGGAATCATTTTTCAATCCCAAACTAGTTTCCAAGGATATAATCTTCCTATCCAAACATATGTTTGGAACAAATAAATTTCTCTTCTCACGGTTGACCACCTGTCCACTCCAACTGAAATAAATCTTAAGAGATTAATTAACCCCTTATATGGATCTCATACTTCCTTTCACATATAAAATAGATTCATCCAAAAAGATGAGGTGATATATGTCCCTTATCAAAAGTTTTTTATGGTATGTCTTAATCTTATCAATCTCAATACAATGGTTAACATATCAGCTAAGAACATCTTGAGAAATAATAAAGCGGGGGTGAAAAAGGGTACCCGAATCTCAAACCCCTTAATATTTAATGAACCCAAATTGGTTTCCCATAAATGTAGTGGCCATCCAAAGGTAGCTATTATAGCAGAAGAGAAGATCAGAAACCGAAATAGAGAACCACATGTTGGCCAGGACCGTGTTAAGAAAACCCTATTCCACTCTGTTGTAGGCCTTTCTCATGTCCAATTTAAATTTCACTTTACTCCCAAGGGTCTTCAAGTTTATATCCCTAATATATTCATGGGCCAAAGAAATGGACCCCTGAATATACCTACCTTTAAAAAAATAGTGTTGTTCTTTTTCCACCCACCTTGGAAGAAAGGGAGACAATATTTTGTTGAGGATTCCCACCAATCCATTGTAGGAAACCTTGCATGGGATTAATGACAAATAATGTTTTTAAGACTATGGGTACATAACCATAGGCACAAATTCAATCATAGTTTCACTTGACACATAAGGAAGGTTACCACCATGAAAGTAGTATTGAACCGCACAAATCAAGTTGGATTTCACAATGTCCCATAATTACCTATAAAATGAATCTGAGAAAGAATCATGACCCATAGAGCTTTTAGGATTAATAGAATATACCACCCCACGAATCTTTTCCTCATTAAGGAGAGCCTACAACCTCTCATTCATTTTACCATTCAGAGAACAAGAGACAATATCGAACATCACAGAAAAACCTCTCAGATATCCCCCTCCATATGTGGGTTGGGAGACTCCAGATGAAATTTGAGATAGTTATCTGTCATATTCCCCAAAACATCCCTTTCATTGGGGAAAACATGTCCTCTATTTGAGTGTTCGGATAAGTATGTATGCATTTTTCTTTAATACATGCATGAAAATTTACTGAGTTTAAATCCCCATCATGGAGTAATTTTACTGGGGGAATTTCTCAAGCAACATGTTCGGGCTTAAGAAGCAAGTCAGCAAGAGATTATTTTTTTCATATCTGATAAAAAAACATCATCATGTCATCTATCCTCCATGACCAACTCCACATCCTTAATTTAACTATTCAAGACCTATAGGTCATGATCACCCGAGGGAAGGCCCCTAACCCATAAATGATTTTTTTTCTTTGAGGTGTCTATGATTATTGTGTAAAGAGAGATAGGGGATACCACCAGTGCAAAACATCCAGGAATCCATCACAATGTTCTAGAATCCCAGATTCTCTTCCCATGAAGAGGGGAAATGGAGTGGATCCTTTGGAGCAGTCATGGCCTGAAAAATGATACGAAGAGGGGAGTGATATGATAGACAACGAACTAGGTTTGAAACATTGATGTCTAGGAAGCAGGAGAAAGACACCTCATTTACAAGTCAAGGATATAGAAGACTCCAAGAATGTTATCTACCATGTTGATTATTTCACCATGTAAAAGGATATCTAGAGAATCCAAAATCTATACGGTTATTTCTATCCATGAAAGACACAAAAGCATGGATAGTTCTTCTCGATAAAGGGCAACATCCTTTTTTCTCTTCTACAAAGGCTATAATATTAAAATCCCCTCAAACAACCAAAAAATCCTCCCTGAGATTAAAATCAGTCAGGTCATCCTAAAGAGAGACTCTAGCTAAAGGGTCATATTTGGAATAAATGATCAAAAGAGGAATAATGTCACATCCCACTAATATCCTGATACAATTTTGTTGTTTTGAAGAAGAGATAAAGTCAAAAGATGAATCTCATGTCTAGAAAATCCAGATATGAGAGTTCACGGGAGAGTCGAGGAGGGAACTATGGGATCTCAAACAATGCGACATGTACATGATTTTTCTTGCTCCCTGTGTGGGTTCCAGAACATCAACTAGAGAGGCTGAGTGAATGCAAAACTTGTTGAATATGAAGTCATGTTTAACCTAATATCTCAAAACGTGAGCATTCCAATTTTGGAGGTTAATCATTAAGAGAATAAGTGTCTCAAATTGGCCCCATACCCATGGCCCTTATATAAATTAGAAAATTTAGAACTGGTGTAGAACCTCGATTAAGATCTAGTTTATATTCCAGAAGGTGATCAACCAATGTTGAATGTAGGAGAATTTTTTTTTGAACTGGTAAAATATATATGGATTAAAGGATAAGAACCATATTATCCAAAGATATATATTTGGAATATATAATCATGATATTAATTGGTATTTACAATAAAACCTTACCGATTTGGTAAATTTTAAATCATAACAGATTGAAATAAATAACATCAAATGAAACATTCAATACCAATAATATAAATATATTCATAATGTAACATATAAACAAGGAATTATATAAAACATATGAAAGAAACATGTGGTGAATATGGAATATATCTCATATAAACAAAAGTGAGATAATAAATAGTTACCTCAACATCCACTTACTTCATAAGCACTCTAACCCCCATTATAATTTTAAAATTATTATACCCCTATTACAGAACCATATTCATACCATATTTGATCCAATTATAACATTTCATCACTCATTTATAAATAATTATTTATTAAAATTATCATTTCTGGTTATTACCTATTACATTTTTCTTGTATGTTTTGGTTCAGTGGTTTTGGTCCTTCTAACCATCCATAAAAAGTAGATATAGTAAAATGAATTACATCGTTCATGTCGATGGTAGTCCCTATATACACATGATTTTTTTAGTATCCTTTTCTAATTAAAAGGAGGAAGGAAAGATAAATAATATTTTATCATTCTATAATAACCATAATATACATAGTATAATTTATTTATTTATTTAATCCTTCATTGTCACCAAACATGAGAGGTAGTGACGTAAACTGGATCATTTCATTATGTGAAGGTGGTAGTTCAAAAGTATACAGGAGCGACACTTTAATTTCCCATTTGTTGGAAAATATATTAAATTTGTTTTTCCATTATCATAATAACAAATCATGATATTTATGATACACGATTCAACATGTTAGTATTTATATTATAGTTTGACATATGGTGGAATAAGAAATGAAATTAAAGAGCTCGGTTAATATTAATACCTCTTCTTTGAGATAACTCCATTGTCTTACACCCTAATATTGAAACTATTAGTTTTAAGAGAAGGCCAATGGCACTAAGATGAAGAGAAGGAAGCCAGTAATGTTTTTGGGTAGGTTTTGGATGATCTAGAAGGCTCAAAATTCATGAATAAGGCTGGAGAGGAGGTTCCTTTTTTTGTGAGGGAGAGAGAACAAAATGAATTACTTAAAATATTTAAGTATAATTAATTAATTTATTATATTTGATGCGTAAAAAGGGTGAATGATTCAATGGTAGTATAATATGGGGTATAACTACCTTTAAATAAAAATAATTAGACAAATTTATGTTGTTATATTACCCTTTCTCTTAGTTTTACCTCACGGTAAACTTGTTTTATCATTAAGCGCAGTGAATTGTTTTTACTTTTTTTTACAATTATTTTTGAACAAAAAATGAGTTAATCCTATTAAATTACATTAATTATGATGATTAAAAATATTGGCTACACATTATAATATTTAATTTAAAAAAAAATTAAACAAGTGTGTGAAACACAACAAAACCCCAATTATTTGAAAAAAACATTTTAAATCATAATACTAAATTTACAATCATTTGTTGCATTGTAAAAAAAATCAAATTAATTTTAAAATATTTTATTGAATATAAAAAATAAAGAATTCCTGAAATTTATTAATCAATTGTGTTTAATTTAATTTATTATGATAAAAAATAGAGTGCACATAAAAATTGTTTTATGAAAAATAACTCTTTTTTACTTTAAAATGATTTTATCTTCATTACAAACCTTTAAATAACTAATATCTAGATATTTATTCAAAAATTAGAAAAAAAAATCATTAAAATAACTTTTTTTATAGTGATAAATATACTTTTTTATTTAATAATACATAACATATAGAAAATTACATTTCGATAAAAAGTATATATTTTAATCATCAAATAATTTAATTAAATATTTAATGATTACTTATCAATAATTAATCAATAAATTTTAATTTTCGAAATATTTCTATATTTATATAATATTATGTTTAATCCTATTTATACTCAATAATATAATATTTTTGTTATAATGGTATACTATATCATGATTTTATTTAGACTCAAGGTTGCATGTAATGAAATATATCAAATACCTCAAGTTAATTTCAAAATAAATATATATAAAATATTAGGGTATTAAATTCTACTCCCACCCTTATAATTAATTTTACCCCCAGAATTTTTTCACTATAATAAAAAACTGAGGAGATATGTATTTCCTCTCATCATCGGGTTCCCACGTTGCTTCCATGAATTTATGATTCTTATAGAGAACATTAACCAAGTGAGTAGTCTTTTTCTATAAAATTTAATGTTTATAATAAAAAAAATTTACCATTTTTTCTTAATAGTAAATATAATTATCTAGTCATACAAATTATTTGTTTAGTACATGGGAATGATAAATTATACACTCCCCTAATATAGATACATAAACACACCATCAACTTCAGAGTAGTTAGGTAGAAGTTCCAATCGATAAGCTATAATCCATAATCGATCAATAATCTCAAAGATAAAAAAATACACATGTATAAGACTTCTCTTTTTTCTATATATCATAAAAGTATTCCATATAGAAGTTCACAAGAATACAATTTCATGAACATTGAATTTTAAATCATGCTAATGGTTGCCCGTATTACACATATATTTACTCTGAGATAGCTTTATGTGTTTCTGAATTTAATTAATATTATATACCATTTCCTTAGAAATCATAGGTACCAATTTATTTATTTCTCTAAATTCATGTAATAATTTTCGAGTTCTTCATTTCTTATATATAAGGATTCATAATGAGTTGTCTGAATACTCTTGTGAAAGATATTATTGTGTGGAAATTACACCAAATGAGTATATTGATCCCAAACACCTTTGAAATACATAGAAAATTATCTCATCATATGTTATAGGCTTTTAATTGTCCTCTATGATAAAAAATATTCAGATAATTATATGAAGTTATATTGTTAAACTCTATATTCAAATCTTGTTAAAGAATTCTCCAAAAAATCAAGGTAAACCTAAAATCCCGATCATATGTAATAAAATGTGGTACTTCATGAAACTTTACCACTTATATATTTTATATCCTAGAAAGTTGATAAATATATAAATATTATCTAATTTTAATAAAATTTCACAATTTCATAATTTGATTGACTACAACCCAAATATCATTTTTCATGTTAGATATTTTGGGGAGTCTGATGATAAAATATTTGGTGATGTTTTTCTCTTTTCCATTTTGGTATGGGTAATGATTATAACATCCTCTCAGAATCCTATATATCAGCCTTAACTTACTAACATACCATGAATCTAAATAAATACTATACAATATCTCTCTTAATATTTTCTAACTATAAATATTCTTATAAATAACTATACATAGTCTTACATCCAGGATGAATAGAAAATTATTATCTATGAGCATATTCCAATAGATCATTTTTTAAGTCAGGTATTTAAGTGACCCATACATTGTTCTTTAATTGTATGATTTCAATGCAAACAAGGTTAAACTCAATATCATTTCTTACTTTCTTTTTTCATCTCATATCTTCTTTATGTTCTTCTTTTAACTTCACATGGATAGATGGTTAAACACTCATTTGAACATGATATAATTTGAACCCTTCCACTAAAATTTCAATAAATTTCCACTTAAATAAAAAAAATGTTCTTTTGTGAGCCCTATCATAGATAATATAGAATTTTCTCTTCAACTATAAGCATCAACCAATAAGTTTACTATCATACAGTTGTAGTATATTGAGTAGTAGTGATCTTTAATCAATTATAACCATATCCATTGGTGCATATACAACAAAATCTATGGGAATATATACTTAAATATTTTATGATATATATATATCTAATATCTTGTAATAAATAAAACAAAACCCTATTCTTAATGAAATAATTTTGGCTAATAACTCCAAATCATGGGTCAGGTAATTTTTCTCATTAATTTACAATTGTCTTGAGAAATAAGTAATCACCCTATCATTTGTTATAAGGAAACATCTCAGCCCATCCATTGATGCGTCTCTATAAATAAAAAACCTATATTTTCTATAGGATAGTGTGAGTATAGGTTCACTGACCGACCTTCTCATCAGTTCCTTACAATTTTATTCACATTCATCCATCTATTGAAACTTTAATCCCATCCAAGTTGACTTGTTTAGTGGATTAGATATCCAGGATAAATTATTAAAAAATAATCAATAGTATCCAGAAAATTTAATAAAAATATGAATCTACGTCGTAGTGGTTGGACTTGGCTAATATTTAATAACTTTTTTCTTTGATAAATTCATTGATATACCCTCTTATGATATTACAAGTCAAAAGAATGAATCTTCTATAACCAAAATTTACACTTGATGAAATTTTCATATAGATTATACATCCACAGGTTCTTCATCACAATATTAATATGGTATTCACGATTTTACTTTCTCATGGAATATATAATAAAATCATCTTTAAAGACTACCATTAACTAATCCAGGTAATCTTTAAAGACTCTATTCATTAAATCTAAAAGGATAGTGGTGGTATTGGTAAGAACAAAAAGAATAACTAAAAATTCCTTATTCTAATACCTCATATAGAGGGATATCATGGTTATTTTTTCTTTTTTGATCCCCAATGGATGGTATCGAGAATGAAGGTCAATCATTGATTTTTTAGTTCCTCGTAATTTGTGAAATAAATCGTCATTATGGGGTACATGATATATGTTCTTGATCGTGTCTTATTATGTTCTAAATAATTTATCAAATGAAACATTGTACCATATTTATTAGTAATAAAAACAATAGGTGCACCCCATGGTGACGTACTAGGGTGTACTAGTATCTCATCAAGATTCTCCCTGTGTTGATTCTATTATTTATGAAAATCAATCAGATTCATTATATAAAGAGTCTTTAAAATAGTTGTATCATAATGTATAGGTTCTATTGAAAACACAACTTCATGATTTTGGGGTAGAATAGTAAATTATTGAATAAACACATCTTTATAATCCTAAAAAATAGGCATATTGTCATTTTTGAGTTTCTCCCAAACTATATGAGATAAATAAACCCCAAGAATAGTTTGTAAAATCTATATAATGGAAGTAAATTCCATTGGAAGTTCATATTAATTCTCACCTTGAAAGACGATCATAGGTTGATTTGGAATATAAAACATACTTACCATCCTTGGAAATTTATATGGTCTCTATATTGAGAGAGATGATCTATGCCCAATATCAATTAAAATTGAACCAATGGGGGAATAATAAGACTTATAGGAAGCCCATTCCCACAAAATTATATTGGAGAAGAGCCATAGAATTGAGATCGAATCATCTTGGCATTAGGATTTTTTACTTCTAACTCATAATCTAATCATTGAGTATATAAATTAACATCCCTATATACTTATCACAATATAAAGGAATTTATATTACAAATATAAAATAAGTTACCTTAATATTTGGGAGTGCCTTTCACCCCGTAAACTTTTTCATTCTATCTTCATTCCCTTACTAAATCCAAAATGGTTGGCATGAGAACAAAAAAAACTTAGTGATAAATCATATAATCATGAAAGATCATACATATGACGTATAAATCATGAAAACAAGTTATTAATTTATTACACCATAGGTTTATCCTATTTAATCCCTGGTCATTATCAATTAAAATCCTTCATAATGGTTATTATGAAAATCTGAATTAACTAAATAATACCCCCAAGGATTATCTATCAAGGTGTACAGGATTTGGACCACTCACCATGAACCAGGGATGATAATGATAACACCAAAATATCCCCTTCTAGAGTTATTACCCCAAGGTGTCTCTGTTCCAAAGCTATATCTACATTCTATTACCCAGACATGGATGTATTTGGTAGGAAAGCCAAACAATAACTACATAACATGATATTTGGGTTGTTATACTATACTTATAGATATCCTTGGTGTTTTCAATAATGATCAGAAATCCTAATCTCTAAAAATTATTAAACACTATTATGATACCAATTATAGGTGACCCAACCATTTAATACATAGTTATTATACCTTTTCAATGAATTTTCAATATATTTTTCCCAAATAAACATTCCCAAAAACCATAAATGTTTACTTTACCAAGAGAACAGATACGTAGAAATAATATTTACATATAATACTTATCATATCAAACATATTACGTACATATTTTTCCTTTATAGACTCATTATACTTAGTACACTTCTATATAACCTTGAGAAATGTTTTATTTTATTAAGGGGTCAGATCATATGTTCTGTAAGGGTAAACATGGGAGATATTAATCAATGATTATATGAAAGTATATCATGAAAATATGGTTATTAAAACATTTTACTATCAATGAGAAATCATTCCCACCAATTCATGGATCATAATCATGATTCATGTCATAAAACTTTAGTATATCAAAATATTGTGGAATTATCAAAAAAGTCAATCATGATTCATTATTTTAAACTATAAGGATATAAACATTTTATAAGTGTGTCACTATAAAAGGGATAGAAGAAATATCATATTTCAATCTTAACTTCCAATAAAATCACATCATATCAGATCATCCATCACCATGTATTTACCATATCACAGTGGATCTGGAATCCCTACATGTTTCTCATAGTAGTTCGAATGAATCAACTCATTCCCCATAATTATCTCATCAGATATAAGGATTTACCTAATTAATTGGAGTATTATATAATTTTTATCCCACCTATCACATAATAGAAACCAAATATATGTTTTCTATAATAACATAAAACATTCATCACATCATTATAGTATAATAAGTAAAACATAAATGTTTTTCTTAAAAATATCATTATCATAATAATAAACCATCCATAGAAAGAATAAATATAGAATCATTAGATAATATCCATAATAAATTACAACAATATTTAAATTATGATGACAAAGATGAAAAATACATTTAAAATGCTATTTTAACATTTATTGGAAATCTTTAGAAAATTTCTTTTCCCTTTGATAATTGTTTAACTAAAAGATCCAAGAATAGTGGGAAAATAATTTTATTTAAAAATAAGTAATTAAAATATTCATGTAATATTAAATTAAAATAATGGTCATGATGGCTAGAAAATACATTAAAAAGTTATATGTTAAAAGAAAACATTATATTCACACTTTTGAAAAAATTTAAAAATTACATGCTTAGAAAACATTTCATTCAATAGATTTTTTTTTTTGTAAATTCAAAATTAGTTAAAAATAAATGAAAGTTAACTTTTAAAAAAAATTATGTATATTAAGAAACATTTTTTTGAAGAACATGGACATAGAATAAAACGTTCAACAACAAAAAATTAAATATAGTTCATTTTTTTAGTCAAAATCAGTCATTTTAATTTCCTAAGAGAGGAAAATGGTACTAATACATGAAAAATAAGGGAATAAATATAGGGTAATAAAATATATGGTGTTTAAAGAGTAGTACTTATATAATTTCCATTAATATAAATTTATCACATAAAATCTTTAAATAATGAGAGTCTAAGATAAACCCTTACCACTTCGAAATTTTTTGAATCATAATGCCCTTGAAAAAAATAAGATCAAATGAAACTTTTTTTACAATGAATATAAATATATTCCTGATATAACATATAAAAGGGTTAGTGTATAAATATCATGAAAGAAATAATAGGTGAATATAGTATATATCACATAAGAACCAAAGTGAGGCAAGAAACCCTTACCTAATGTTTGACATGACTTTTAAGTAATATAGCCTATATAAAAAAATATTAATTTATTATAATTATAAAAAAACACATATTCATACCATATATATTCCAATTATAACATTTCAATTCTATTTTATTAATAATTATTTTTTAAAACCATCTATTTGGGTGTAAAATCTTAATTTTTCATTTAAGTTTCAATTTGGTAGTTTTGGTCCATGTAATTTGATCATGGTTTTGTGATCTATGTAATTTTAATCATTATATTAATACCATATATATTCATTATAATAATATTTAGAAATTAAATATAATTTATTGATAGAAAAATTGATTAATCTATTTCTGGAGATGGTAGTTCATACATATGCATGAATTTTATTTTCATTTTCTATTGAAAATTAAGAAAGAAATCAAAAAATATATTTTTCCATTATAATTATTATTTTTATAAAAAATATCATATATATTTATTAAATACATCATTATAAATTCTTATGGTAAGTGGTGAGTGAAAATGAATCATATCTCTGTGTGGAGGTGGTAGTTCACAAGTACACACGAGTGATACATTAATTTCCCATTTGATGGAAAGAGGTGAAAAAATTGTTTCATCATAATAATAACAATTCGTTATATTTATAACACTTTATAAAAAATTCTATAATTATAAAATATGTTTATAAAAGGTGGAAGAATAAATAATTTTGAAAGGGCTCAATTTAGATTTGTACCTCTTTCCTAAGAGACCTCCTTCGGATTACACTTTGAGACATGAAATATTGGTCAAAGGACAAGAAAAGGGCTCAATAATGAAGGGGATGGAGCTAGGAAATCTTTGGGTTGGTATTGGCTAAGATGGAAATATCAAAATTATGGAATAAGGGTGTAAATTCATGAATAAGGTCATATAAAAGGTTACCTTTTATATGTGAGGGATATGACACACTTAGAATTAATTAAAATATTTAAAGAAAATTAATGAATTTTTCTTCAATAATGCTTCAAAAATGAAGATAATTAAACTTTAATATAACATCGAGTTGAAATATCTCATAATAATGATAATTGGACATTTTTATCTAGTAATATTTTCCTTATTTATTATTTCAACACCTTAGTAAACACGATTTAACTATAACTATGGTTTATTTTTTTATTTTTAATATTAATTATGACCAAAAAGTAAGTTAAAAAAATTAAATTATAATAATTGATATTTTTCCAAATATTTAATTTTTTTCAATATTAAATTTATTTAAGCCGATGAAATTAATTTTTAAATAAGCTTGTGAAATGCAACAAAAACCCATTTTAAAAAAATAAATTATTATGAAAAAATGAAATTAATTTGATTTTTTCATAGTGAAAATTATCAAATTAATGTAAAACTACTTCATTGAATATTTAATGTATACATTTTAGTCAATTGATTGATCAGTTTTTAGTAATTTAATTTATTAGAAAAACCCACATTTTTCACTTAATGTTTTTTAGAAAAATAAACATTTTTACTATTAAATTATTTTATCTTTTTTATTAACCTATAAATAACAAATATTTATATATTTATTCATAAATTATCAAAAAAAATAAAATTTTATTTATTGTGACCAATATACATTGTTTAAAAAATAATATATAACATGAATAAAAATTCTTTTCTTCAAAAACACGGTCTTTTAATCATGAAATTAATTTATAAAAAATTAAATGATTATTAATTTGGAATTAATCAATACATTTAAATTTAGAAAAATATTTTTATATATTTAAATATATATAATAATGTGTTCAATACTCTTTATACCCACTAATCTAACAACTAGTTTGTAAAGTCATATTATATATTGGGTTCATTTAGATATGGGGTTTTATAAAAAGAAATAAATAAAATACCTAATGTTTATTTCAAAGTAAATACATATAAAATATTAGGATTTTACAAATAATTTATTGATTTCATTAGGATCTTCTTGGTGATTGAAATCACCAATTTGGAGTGGTATGATGTTTATATATGTGAGATTTATTAGGACTGATAATTGAGGTTTCTTAAAGGATGAGTGTCACTATGAATTATTAATCATAGATCTTTTGAGTCATAAATTGGTTAAGGGGTTTTATAACCCTCAGATTTATGATATTATTTTTGGATATGTCCATAGGGTTTTATGGTTGAATCATAATGGTTTCAAAGTTTATGGTTTTAATGTGATGTTGTACTGTATGGTATTGGTTGGAAGGTCAATAGAACCTATGGTTTGAGTAACTATGGATGAATAATACCACATCGGCACTGGATGAGGTAGGTAATGGATTTTCTATGGCTATTTGAGCTTGAGTGGATCAACTAGAGCGGTATTCATTGATTTTTTTAACAGGATCTTATATATATGGATATTATATAGGGATACTATTGGTGATGGCCTATTTAGTTCATACCCACACCATGCATGTTCTCTAAAATAGGACATTTAAAATTATTTCCTATGTAATAGGTATGGTAAAGGACTCATAAATAGGAATATAATGGATATTGTCATGTAAATGGAACACGTTCTAGATGTTGTGGTTTGGTAGAGGTTCTGGGTGTCCTGTGTATTGGATTAGAAATTCATCACTTATTTCCTAGTTCTTGTACATATGTGATCAACATATTCATTATCCTTTTTAATTGTATGACTATAATCTAATTTTATATACTTCACTTGTAATATATTAGTTATTTCTTTTTGTTACCTTCAATTTGATGCTTCTAGAACTATTTTTTTGTTATTATTATTTTTTACATGATAGGGTATAGTGTCCAAAATATCACCCCTTAAACCCTATATGATATTTCAAATCTTTCAACATATATGAGCTCAAGAAAAAATTATAGTGGAACTTTGATATAGTTACTATAGTCTGAGTTTTGTTTGAATATTCAATTCTTTATAATCATCTTTTAAAAAAACAATTTCCCAATATACTCATGTTCACACTAATTTCTTCAATGAAATAAATTATAAATGGTAATTAATAATAAATATCATCGTAATATATTCTTTAAAAAAAATATATAATTATTCAACTAATAAAATTGAAAAATTTGATTCATTATTCATCAGGATCATAATATTCTTAAGAAAATAAATTCTTCACTGTCTAAGATAAACAATTAACTCATAAAAAAGGTTTTGTGAAAAATGACTTAAATATTTTAACTTCTTCATCTTAGTTTTCCTCTATAAATTAAATTCTATAGGTCCTTATTTGTTTATTTCACTCTTTTTTGTTCTCATGTATCTATCACACTTCAAAATATTAAAAAAATTTCCTCTATAATTTTAATATTTTCATTTTCTTAATATTGTAAATTAAAATTTTCAACATATTTGGTATTAGAAATATATCTTCAAAAATAACATATAACCATATTAAATTAGTGTATTGAGTGTATCATGTTAAACTAAACTATTTTTATAGAATAACAAAGACAATCGATGATGATTTCAGAATATATCATTATTCTATAAGTTTTGGAAAAATATATTGAGAACCAAAGGTATAGAATGAGTTCCCGTAGAGAAGAAAAAAACAAAAATAACACCTTATTGAGGATATATAGTACCCTATAAGGGATACCAAGAAACTGGTTAGTTTTTTCTACATTATTATATATATTACTTTTTATTTAGTACCAAATTAAATCATACTGGTAGCCTGATGATTCCCATACTAAGAATTTATCTCTATCTTCCTTCATCCATATTTATATATTCTTAAAATCACCTATAACCATTCTAAAATTTCTTGATCAAATTTATTTAGATATGATTGGCCAATATAATTATTGAAATACTTTTTTAATAATAAATCTAACATCAGATAACCACCACCACAAGTAATGATCTTACGAGTGAAGATATTCAAGCTTATTCAACAGAGATACCACTTTATAACTCATTTAGAATCTATGATATGGTCTCTCCAATATTCACCCCACTTTTAAATAGGATTCATTATATTATAATCTATTTATTCTTTTCATTGATACCACATAAAACTTTCCATTTTGATTTATTGGAAACAAATATTTATAATTCCAATCCATCATTCAATTTTATTAGTCTTTCATTGATTCTAATTGATTGTATTATCTTAATTTCATGATATTTATTATTATTTCACTTCAAATATTATTTGAGGGATATATTTGAAAACATTGATAAAATAAAAAAATCTGCATGTACATGAAATTTGTCTCCTTCTATGACACATTTTTCATCTTTTGTCATATTTATTCAACATTATTCATACTAAAATAAAAAATTTCTCCTTTAATTATTCAAAAAACCCATGTATTAATTTATAACACTACGGAATTATAATTATTTTTTCACTAAAAAAATACAAATAATATTGTAGAGAAGGGAAATAACCAATTAAGTTGACATTGAATTAGTAAATAATAAACTCTATTATTAAATAAATACATTTAAAATATCTCATGTGATATGGGTTTTTTAATCATTATACATTTCTTTGTTTATAAAAGAAAAGAATTTATTCAGTACTCCTTATTCAACCATTTCCATGTTTTCAATATCATCTTCAATATATCTTGATTCATTTTGTTGAAGAAATTTGGTATGAACAATTTTTTCAAGTATTTCATAGTTTAATCTAATATTACATGTACACTAATGGTTTTTTTAAATTTAAAATATATCTTCATCATTTTATATTTTTCTCTAGATTATTATTTTGTTACATATTTAATAAAATTAATAATTTTTGTATTTAGTCACAATCATTATATTTTTTATAATACTCATTTTCCTCTCCATAAATTTTATAATTTCTAGAAACATTAACATATTTTCACAATAATTGATATAATAAAATGTTATGTTCATTATTTCTACTTTACCATAAATTATTGAACCAATTCCCATTTTTTAATAAACCAATTATTTGAAAATTTTCTATTATTCGACCAATTATCCTGAGTGTTCAACAACAAAATTCTATTATTTTTCTGGAATAAAATTTTCTATCTACTATTATATATTTATAATTTTTCAATATCCATGATATCAACTTTTCTTATTTTTTTGAAATAAAATTATTGAATAAATTTTTATCTCTATTTTAATGGGTTTTCTATTTTTTTATATTATCAATGTATTTTGTATGTTTATTGAAAACATTTTTCTTAAAAATTAAAGATTTCATTTTTTATTCTATAGGAAAAATATTAATTCACATTAGCAATAAAAGATTTTAAATATCTTAAATTTAAAAAAATTCAATCACAAATAATTTAATTATTTTTATGATTCAATATATCTTATTTTTTTATGTCTTGAATTTATAATAATTCATTAGAATAATTTAAATAACATTGGAATAACGTGATGTAAATTTTAAAAAATTACATTGTAGAGGCACAAACACCCGGTTATGTTTTCTCCATAAGAGAAAAAATTAAGAAAAAAAAATAGAAAACAGAAATGGAATGATTGGTCATGATGAAAATGTATTTTTCATTGTTTTTAAGAAATAAAGTTTAGAACTACATCATGGTTTATATATTTTTGATAAATCACATACTATTGGGAAGAAAATTCGGAGGGACCATAGTTGTAATATCATTGATCATAGTATGAAGATGTGGTATAAGTGATATCACATAGAAGTATGTATAACATTAAATCATGGTGTGAATATATATATCAATAAATGAGATAAATAACACACCAAAAAATATAGGAATAATTTTTTAGTGTAGTGAGATTTAATTTTATATTAATGAAGTATAGAAAAAACATCTTGGTTTCTTATACCACATCATACTTTTCAAATAAGACGAAGAAAATTATTGGTTGTTAAACTTTTATGAGCCTTTTTCAGATTTAGTTGATGATTAATATAGTTAATCCTGATACATTTTAATCATATGTGAATTTAGGGTGAATATGATATGTTTTAGGGTAATTAGAGTAAAACATGGTAACTTTTGGAAGCTTTCAAAAGGTGGAATGAAACTACCAAATGGTGGTTTCCCATTTCTTCATTCACTGTATATTTTTTGGGAATTTTTATTGCTTTTGAAAATATTATCCACTGTAGTGGGATCACCATTACATAGTTTTAAGGGATACATAATTTTTCTAGGAAGTGAAAATAATTTTAAAGTGTGTTTTTATACTAATGTTATTAAAACGTTCATATCTCTTCAAGGAGATACGTGAGACTTCTCACTAGAATTGTATGGAATATTATGAAGGCATTTGAGTACAAACTATATATAACCAGCTATATTAGTTAAATGAAGATATATTTGTGAATTGTTTATATAAAATGATGTATTTTTGTGGAGAAACCCATTATCATCGGTCTAAAGGGACTTTCAATAGAGGTTTTAGAAGTATTAAATAAATGGTTAGAGTTGGATTATGATTTTTATTTATCTCTTTAATTTTTAACACAAATCTATTAATTTAGTATGTGAAAAATGTAGTGGTAAAAATATTATATTTAGTCATATAATGAAGGGTGATCGATTCATTAAATTATTATATTCGTAATATTGATTCTTAATAAGTTTATGATTTTTTCATATACTTTCATTTCATACTATTTAATTGTATATGATCAATTTTTATTGATTTTTAGATTTTGATTTATTCAATAGTCTAGTTACATAAATTCTTTCTTGATCATGAAATAATTATAGATATATAATATTTAAATATCATTTTCAATCACTTAATTTATAAATGAATTGAATTTATTGATCAAAATAAAAGAGTATTTTAGTAATTAGAATGTAAATACTAGAATTTTGTTTACATGGAATTGATTTCAACAACAATAAATATCATTCATGAAGATCCTTATGATTAAAAATTTCTAATAACCCCATATTTTTAAAAACATTTTATGATTTTATCATTAAATGTTTAATAACATTTTTTATTTTTATTCCAATCAATAAAAATAGTATTTTAAAATTTTGAATTTACAGATTTATTATAAGGATCAACTCTCACTAGGTTTCAGACCATAATATCCATGTATTACACAATAGTGACTAGGAAGTTATTATACAATTTTTTTCAAACTTTATTCCTATGAGGAAATAATAATGCATTGTCGTCAATCAAAGGTGTTAGTATCCTTACTAAGGAAATGAATATGTAAATTTAACCTAAGGTTGATAAACTGGGAAAATTAAATTCTTTTCCCATTTATATATTTTTTTATGGTGACATTATATAGTGATTTTAATGTTAATAATTATTAATGAAAATATAATAAACTATGAATAATGTTTCTAAACAGGGGAAGAAACTTCGTGAGTATAATCCTGATATTAAGGAAATTCTATGTAAACAAATTAAATATGTTAACAATTATAAAGAAGATCAAGTTTTTTAATATAAAAATGTTATGAAATGAATAGAAGAAGGGAAAACAAAAATAATGGTTTTTGGTTTTTCATTAAATGTTTATTTTTTCCTAGTATTTTAGTTCTTCTAGTTATTAAAAACAATGATTGAAATAAATAATATATTTTCAAAATATTCTCAAATTTGATTTTGTTCTTTATGACACAACGTGAAGATAAATACATACACTTCAGAACATTATTTTAACTTATTATTTTTCTTAATTAAATGGTCTTTTCGATGATGTAATAACAATTATCATGTTTGAATTTTTATTTTGAGACAAATAAAAATACTGGTTTCAAATCCAGAAAACATATTCCATTACAACATTGGATGATATGGAAATATGGTTCCTAAAAAGATTTATTCCTTACTCAAAATAAATTATAATTCAAATTAATATTTTAATTTTAATCATTTTAATAATAATTCAATTTATACAACATTGTATTAGTTTCATAATTTTATAAGGAAGTTTCTAAGATATAGATAAGGGAACTGTTCTATAATTGTATCAATTTAAAAGATGTTGACTACAATAAATGGATTTATTTTTAATATTTTCATTGGTTTTTCGTTGATTAAAAAATTACCAATATAGAGTTATTATTTTTCTGATGAAATTTCACGAAATTATTTCAAAAAGAAAACAAAAGGTGTTTAAAAAGGTCGGGATTTATCATGGTGTATCCCAATGGATGGATGTGAGCATTAATAAAGTCCTAGACAAATAAAATGGATATGAAGATGTTTATATATCAACCACTAGATGTGTGCCTCAAGTATATAAATTATTCTAATTTTAATCATTAAAAAAATTTATGTATGGAGCCATATGTAAATTAAGGATTTAAAAAATGATAAGGATATTTTTGGTTCTAAAAATAAACATGTGAACTGAAACTTCAATGTGATATAAACATTAGATTAGGATTTGATAACATTCACGAAAACAATAAGATTGGATATAAGAAATTTATAATTTTTATTTGAGAAATTAAAAATAACTAATGAGAGGCTAAAAATAGTACTTTAAAATGACACAAAGACCAACCCAAGTACAGAGGAGAAAACAGCCACATTAATTAGTTTAAAAACCATGGAGGAATATTATAAAATAATTATTAAATAGTAAAAAATGTCAGTGCAAAAGGAGAGGAAATCAGAGGTAAAGAGGAAGACGTTTTCATAAAAGATGAGATGATGTATAGATAAGAATTTCCACCACCATATAAATAAGAAATACAATTACTACAAAGTATAAATAAAGGGAAATTAAAAGAACAAATAGAAAATTTTATTGAAATTTTTAATAAACATTGAATTACAATCTTTTTTCATAATCATTAAAAAATAACCCCATATAAAATTTTTATAAAGGAATTGGATTTAAATAATTGGATTCTTGAGGATATAGGAACAATAAGGGTTGTACGAGAATGTTTCTTTTTGGTGTATTAGAGTATACCAAAGAATATACTTGATCTTGGTGTTTTTCCAATTAATATACCATCTAGTGAGTTTGGTAAAGCATCGTGGGACTTAGATCCAATATTTTACATCATTTATTACTTTATATTTAAAATATTTATATAAATTTATATAAATTCCATATTGGTTTCTCTTTAATTTGTGGTAAAAATAGTGAGATAATTGTGTGGTTTTATTGAGGATGTTTTGGTTAGAGTAAATAGATTCCAATTTTCAATATATTTTCTTATACTTGAAATTGATTGAGAGAAAAAACCACATATACTTGTAAGGGGAATTTTATAAATCATAATGTTCATATTTGATGTTCAATTTAGGGAGTTATATTTGTGAGTTGGTTGTGAGCATGTAATGTTCAATATTCTGACATCTATGAAAAACACTGTGATATAATAATATTTTTTGAGCTATGATAATGGCTTAAACACTAGCATGGCGTAGTCATTGATGAAATTAAAAAAGGAATTGGGGATAAAAAAAATATAAACATAGGAAAATAAGAATAAATTAGAATTTATTAATAGGATATATAACACTTGAAAATTTTCTTTAAAGTGGAAATGAAATATAAGAAACATATTATTTTAGTTTATGAATTAACTATTTAATATTTATAATTACATAGAAATTGATTGATTGGCCTAATAGAAGTTGAAAAGTTTCTACGTAAATGAATATTAATGATTATTTCATAGAATGACCAAAAAATCATCTATATATAGAAGAATCAATATATACCATTAATTGATACCAGTCAGTTAAATTGTTTTGGTTTTTCTTCTGCTTGACACTCTGAGGATTTGTCTAGCTAAAAAGCTTTACATAAATCACTTATGGGAAAACCAGATTTTTTTTATTGTAGTTTATGAATAAATTTTTGGATTGTTTTGAGATGTAAAAATTCAATAACCCTATTCTTTAATCTATAATGGAAATTATTTGGTAATTTTACTTATGTATTTTGTATTTTTTTCCAATATAACAATGGATTTGGGAATAAGATGATAAATTGATAAAGTGGATAACATTCACAATGTATGGGAGAGTTGTATTAAATTAATTATTATTTTACATTACTAATATTTTTTAATTGACATAGGATTTTTAAGAATAAGAATTTAAATTTCAGACTTATATTTCTCATTATTTTCTTAAAAATGATACAAATGAATGATTTATAGACTTAAATAATTAGTATAATTGGTGGATGAGTAAAGCGAAACATTTTTTCATTAATTTATGAATCCATATTTGGGGAGATCAATTGACTTGATAAATTAAATATTTTATTTTTTATAATTAAAATATATTTTTATATGGTAATTGGTTTGAGTATTTTGAGATGGTTTATACATTCTAAATTTCAATGCATTCTTGCGTTTATGAGTTTTAATATATATATATGTGTGTGTGTGTGTGAAAGGTTAAAATTTTACTAAAATTACCATGGATTGACTTTTATCTATAAAAATTCACCCTACATTTTCTAACAATCAAAAAAAATTCAAGAGGTGGCTAATGGTGGGTATAGAGGATTTAGTTTTATTTTAATTTCAAGGAATCTTATTAGATGATTAAATGAACTTCTACACCCAAATTATTATATTTTTTATAACTATTATAATTTCTGTCAAAAATAGATCAAGAAAATTCAAGTTTATGGATATGAACCCTTTTCAAAGTATAATTTTACTTAGAATGAAAATTAGAAAAAAAATTAAAAAATATGATTTTAGGAGTCCAAGTATGAGTTTGATTAAAATAAAAAAGAATCCCATGATAAAATGAATAATTAAAAGTCTAATATGAAAAAAAGTTTAAGTATAAATTTTTAATGAAATTAAAATTCATGGTTGATTGGTTTTCTTGAAATTAAATAGTTAAAATAAGTTTTTATGAGATTATTTAATGTTTAGCCTCATTTATGGTTGTTTTATTTTGTTTGTAATTATGATTAAATCATTGTTATGATATATTTTATTTGAGGTGGTTTATAATTTTGAATTTTCTCAATATAAAACATTACAATTTATTAAATAATATTTTATTAAAAAATCATTAAGTCATTTTCACTGTATTATAATCACAGATACCCATATATACTATATTAAATATAAAATATTATTTGTAATCAGTGTGTATGTGATCATGGAAAATTATCATTTCCCCATTAATCTAATCCATGAATGGGAATATTAATTCCACAATTACATCCAAAATGGATGTTTTACCTTAGTGAGGGTGTAACTTTAGTTCATATCCTAAGTACTTATGGTCGGGAAATCATGAGTATATTATCAAATTAACCAGTTAATTATCAAATAATTAATTATTATAGCTATTAAATACGACTCACCAAATATAATCATTCCTTACCTTTCAGGTTAACGTTGGATAACATAAACCATAATGAGAGGGAGAGGAGGATAAGGGGCCATTGGGATATTTGGAGACCTAGAATTGATGAATCAATTCATTAATGGGGATCACCAATGGGAAGTGAGGATATGATCATCATTAATAAGAACTCTCAAATTGCTGTTTTGATAATTACTTTTATATTTTGATCTATTATTGATGAAATTCTTCTCCAAATAATTTTTCTTAATTCATATTTCATGTTCTTATTCACTAAAAAATATATATTCCAATTTCTTCCTAAAACATTGAATCTTTTATGCATTCTTGGTTGCTATAAAGTTGACTCTATATGACCAGTGGTTGAACCCCAATATTACCCACTATAAAACTTTTTATTCTTAACCATCCCTCTTGTTCACCATGCTTTAACTACCAACATTCTCTAGGGATGGGGGTTTAATGAAACATTTCCTTAACTGATGAATGAGTAGTCTCTGAGTCCATGAGAAAACAATTTGGACATGAAACTAGAGAATAAATTTTATGGAATGTTCAAACAATGATGGTGGACTATAGGGAAACATGATAGTGTGGGATATTAAATATTAATAAAAGAACATGAGCCTCAGCCCAGTTGGTGAGGTATCCTTAAGTGAATCCACGAGACCCAGGTTCAAAACCAGGTAGAGGGATATTTCCAGGTACTGTAGTAGTACTATAGCACGCACTTTTGAAGTACTATAGCAGTATTGTACACTGTGCAGGTATTGTAGTAGAACTGTACACTATGCAGTACTACAACAGACTGTACATTGTGTGGGCACTGTAACAGGCACTGTAGTATGTACTGTTCAGTATTGTAGCAGATGGAAATATTCACCTAGGGCCCCCAGTTTGGTCTTGGAGTACTTATGGATTTCGGGCCACCCGGGACTTTGGATTATTAGGGATTTAGGGCCACCATTAAGGACTTCGGGCCACCTCAAGGGCGTTGGGCCACATGCAGTTTCCCTAGACAGACTCTACGAAAAAGAAGTAGCCCTAGAAGAGGATTCAGAGAAGGTGAACTCACCAGAGTAGAGCCAAATGGATTTTTCAGAATTAGAGGGTTTGGATATGCTATCAGGACTATCTTGTGCTTGCATGGGAAGCCATGCCAAATGGCCATGAGAAGGTGGAGAGATACTATGACGATGGAGATGCTGGGGAGGGGATGTTCCTTGTAGATAGTCTGGTTGAATTCCCTAAGACATTCAGGTCATGTAAACTCTTAAGCATACGGGTTCTGTAATCTATGAGCCTACAGTCCTTGTAAGGGTCCCCCCTCATCCCTTGAAAGTGGGTTTATCAAAAAAACAATAAAAAATGAATTCCTTCGGGCCATTCAGGCATAAAATGTGGGGAATCATGGGTGTAGTAAAAAAAATTTCTTGGAAGATTTCTAAATAAGGATTGTTGATGGGGATTCAACAGAGGACAAAGTCAACACCTTTAGGTTGGAAAGTAATAAATGAGTCCATAGGTGAAATTTTGGGCATGATCAGGGGTGGTATTATTGTATATATATATTTTTTATAGGGAGTCACAGAACTATAGGATGAAGATACAATCACATGGAACATAATTTTGATATGCACGCCATGTACCGAACTGCTAGTGGTGTCTCTGATTTCAGTATGACTTAATGAATATATGAGGTATACATTAATTATGCATATCATGTGGTCATATGTCACATGAATATATATATATAGTATTATATGCCCATAATGTCATCTGGAATCACACATCATGTAGTCCATGGGTACATGTCATGTACCTCAGTCTATACACAATAAGGGTTACAATGATTCATGTTGAGTACCCACTGTGATTCACCCATACAATGTTCTTTATAATAAACATATTATAAGTATTCCTACACATGAAAAATTTAAATAAGAACATTATTATACTTTTATTGATGGGCTACATGTTATTTACCCCAATGTATGTGGCATGTACGTTTCTAGATTTGGAGATATTTTACATCTTCTTACCTAGGACTCGAATTTTGGCAGGTGAGTAGTCCATATTAAGATTTTATGCATATATAAAATGATTTTACATACCACTTAAAATTATAGTTAAAAATTGTGTAATGTTTTGAAATTTAGTTTCCTTAACTCATAGGTAAAATGACTTGGATCGAGCTAGATTATCAGAGTGAACATGGGGATAAGAACTCCTATGGAGACATGATGAAAATAGGGAATGATTTCCCCACACTCTTCTTAGATATTTTTTCTACCAAATATTTTAGTGGTTAGGCTCCTCTATATTTTTAAAGTGAGTTGTACTTCTTGGTCCCCCAGGGGTATTATGTGATATATTTTCTGAAGGGATGGTGAATCAGGGTGTGTAAACATAATCAACATTATTCACTTTTCTTTTATACTCTGACTTCCCTTTTGATATTGAACAATTAATAATAATGGTCATCCTTTTTTTCTTTTTGACTAATTGAATTGATTTTTTTAACATGAGAAAACCCTAATCATTTATATTAGATATACCTTTACCTTATTTTCAAGAATGTGTTCTTAAAAATATAGACCTTTATGCACACATACACCAGTATCATTACTTTTTCCACTATAGGATAGTCTAAGGATAATGAAATCAATTATTTATTGATTCCCCAAAATTATACAAATATCACTACTCTTTACAGGAGTTACTACTCTTATAATGGGTTCGATCTAGGTCACTTCTTTCCCAAGAGGAATTTCCTTACAATCATTTGGGTTGGTTGACAACAACCTAGGGATCAATTCCACTCACTTTCCATCTCTATATCACTTAACTATGAAATGTATTAGAATTTGGTTCATATGAAAATAAAAATTTCACCTCATTATTGAATTTGTACCAAATTTATTATTTTTCATTGATTCCCTCCTTCTGTTTACACGCGTGTTCTAATTTCATTTAGGAATAAATTCAAAACTATTCCATGAGACAACATAAAATATTATTTATTCTTCATTGGAATGATCTTCAATGGATTCAAAATCAGCTTCATTTTTTTTCTTTATAGAACCAATTTATAATTCATTCTCTTTGAAATTTAAATGGGAAATATTCACATTTTTCTAATGATTTCTCTATAACTATCATAGGTAATTTTATAGAGAATTTTTCAATTTCCAAAAAAATCTAATGTTTGGGATTGAATAATCTTTAAGAAATATTATTCCAAGTGTCCCATGTAATTAATTGTATCATAACGTGCCATTAGAATTTAATTATTCACCATGAAATCTAATAAATAACTCATAATTTTATTTCTTTTATGAAGCTATTAACAAATTGAAACTTCATGGATATGGTGTGATTTTGACTTCTTCATTGTATCCAAGCACCTTGAAGACTTTTCTGGGGAATTTCATTTTTAGGTACGTCATTGAATCATCTTCAGCTCCTTGGTGTGGTATCTTTTAGCCTAGAGATATATTGTTCCCAAAATCTACTCTCCTCAAACATTAACTCCTCCTTTACACTCCCATGATCTCTGGCATGATATCATCTAACTCTTTAACACAATAAACCCATTTTTGGGTAGACACATATATTATGGCCGATCCACCAATAGGATAGGAAATATTAATTCAACAATGATACTAGAAAAATTTCCCTACATTTCTATTCTATTTTTGGTTTGTTTCTTCATTTAACATTTCATGATGTAAATAATAGCTATAATGTGACCACTTCAACTTTAATAGAGTATTAGAGTAGCTATCTCTCTATTATGGGGACACCTATAATTTTCTACAGTCACTAAAACACAATAAAAGTTCTCTTAAAAGGCCCCTATGTCATTATTCATTTACCAGATGTGTTGGAAAAAAAGCAATGATCCACACATTGAAAATTTCACCAGATGTCTAGTGATATATCAATTAGATTTACCCAAAATTAGTTCTAAAATATCCTATAGTACTGACCCATTACATGAAAACTTCACCATGGTATTTCAATGTGTAAGAGCATACCTTTACACAGACCTGTACGTGATCGCATGTGTGCCCATGTTAATATGCCCCTTATTAGTGCACTTAGAAATATGGGGCCAACTCCTATCCACCATCTTGTCTACAGGTTTCTCAATTACTTGTCTTGATTGGGCTAGGATGTATTTGTTTCATCCTCCAATCTTCCATTTTAATGAAATAATAATCAATACTATGTGTATAGTGATTTCATAAGAATTCTCTTGTATTATAAATTCCTTCGGAACCCTTCTTTTTGGCATGAAAAATTCCCATATAACACCTCATAGAATTTTTCATTTATGGTGGAATAATGAATAATATAGAATATACAATTCTATCAACCTATATCCATCGAGTAGTTAGTAGATATACAGAATAGGGTTTGTCCTCCCATCAAATTCTCTTCAATATAGGGTGTTTCCTCCAGATAGGTTCAATTTAAAATCCACAATTCCATTTAATAGACACCACATATCATCATTCACTTTCTTTGACATCACATGTTAAAAAATACAACAAATCATTGGAGATTCTAACAATCTCCCCAAAACCCCTATTGGGAGCCTCAATTATTTTCAAATTTCCGTCACTGATTTTTAGGGATTCTAACTATCTTCTCCTTTGGATTTTATTGAAAAAAAAATATTTCTCAGAATATTATTTCTTCTTTCTTCAATATTCACTTATTCCCTTTATACTCAATTAATCATAAAGAAGGTACACATTTATATTTCCTGAGTTTTTCTTAAACTGATCATGGGTAGTAAACTTTTGTCCCTTTTATTTATCATGAGATATTAAGATCTATATAAATAAATCCTTTTGCTAATTTATCCCCCTTTCTGAAAAATAATTAAATGTATTTTTTCTAGGTGAGAACTCCCCTTATATCAATAGTTTCTTTTAACCATTTTGGTTGGAAGGATTAATTCTATAATCTTTCATAAAATAAAATTCCAAGATAGATGTAAGGACAAAAAAAATCAATGAGGGAAATTAAAACATTCTACTTAGGTTTTCAACATATCCTCTAATCCTATTGATCTAGGGCTCTAATTATGAAACAAGAGTCAAAGTCAACATCCACAAATGTTGTATACATTTTAGGGGCCTAAAATTTTGTCAATGAAATTTCCCTTATATTAATTATATTATATTTTATAAATCACATAAATCACATAGGGAATAGAATATATACTTTATAAATTATGAATTAATGAAATAATAATTATTTCATGAAATTGAGGAACCTATACAAATGGAATAGTAAGATGATCATTGGAATAGTAATGTGACCATTAGGAACAGTAAACCAGCCAATAGAATAGTAATATCACCCATAAAAGAATAAATAATATTTAGGCATCATATGAATAAAAATATATTATATTTATATAATAGAATAAGAAAATAAATGTATTCAAAAAATCATTAAGTATTGGAATTTTTGTAAAACATAAATGTTTATTAAAAAAAATATAATTAAAATAATGATTTAAAATAAATTTTAATTTCATTTAATAGATTGATTAATTATTATTTTTAATATTATTATAATATACATTTATGGTACCTTAATTATTTTTTTTAGTTTCCTAAAATTGGTTATGATATTAATATTGGAATTTTTTGATTTAATGATGATTTTATTTCAAAAATAAATTTCTCATATTTAGAAAATTATGTTTATAAAATGGATTCAATTTTTTAATTTTATGAAATATAAGTGGTTATGTTTAATTTTTTGTATTTTTTTAAATTATTTTAGTTTTTGGTGGATAGTGAAATACAGTAATTTACATTATTTAACATTATAGGTAAATAAACACATTATAAGGTCATAGATTCTGTAAGGATGATGTATGACCATAATATTAAACAATGCCTCATTATTTTAATATATATAGTGATAAGGTTCAAACTATTTATATTCTTGAGCCAAAATAATAAACTAATGAATAAAATTATAAAAAACACCCTGATCCTCCCTTATAAACACGACCTCTTATCCTCACACCTACAAAGGCTTGAATCCTGTCAGATTTCTTCCTAATACGTCTCCCAAACCATTCTACCATTTTTTTATTTCCTTTCATACCCAAAATAACATTTCATGCTTCCTTAAAAAGGTTCTCAAAAAGATGAATTCACAAGGTAAAATCCAATTTCGATATTTTAAAAATCATTTAATTTATTTCTTTTTCATATCCTTTCCTTACCTCCCCTATCCAAAGTGTCATCACAAGTCCAGTATCTTTAATATTGTGTAATTTTATTTTGTTAATGATATATCAAACATAAATTTTCTTCTCTTACACTTTTTATTTTAAAAATAAAAACATCCTTTCTTTGGTGCCTATTTACAGCCTTCGTGGACGATGAGTTTTTATATTTCAATTACACCTTCAAGGATGGTCAAAAAACAAATTTTTTTGGTTAAAAAAGACCTAATGTATTTAATAAAACATATTTAATGTTATATAACTATTATATAAACTTAATATTAATTCATAATACAAAACTAGCCCATGATGATTGAAAAAACACCCAAATAATCTAAATAGTTATCATTACCAATTTATCTAATTAATAATCATTATATATATAAACTGATAAATAAGACCATTAAATATTATTTATGTTCCTTATGAATATATAATTTAAAATTTAGGTAACTATTTCTATTTTATATGATCTTTAGTACATGTATACAAGTCAACCAATCATGGAAACCAAAGCAATGAAAACTCTCGAACGATGAGATTTTATCTTATAACTCATCAAAAAGGCCATGAAGAACCTTAATAAAATTATAAAAAATAATATAAATTTATAAATGGTGATTAATTGATTAATTAATGTATTTAGTTTTATTATCTAGGATATTAAGAACAAGTGAAAATAGTTTTAGACATATGGTAAAGGTTTCTTTCTGAACCTCTATTTTTTCCTTCAGGTTAAGCTTTCTTCCTATTTTAAAAATATAATTATTAAATATTCTTATTAAATTATCCTAAATTATGTTTTTATGTTCTAGAAATATTCAAGTAGCTCAGTTCTTTATTAATTGGTAGGAAAATAAATGCATCATGAGGTTTCATTTGTAATTCCCATCGATAAGTAAGTTCGATTAAGGGGAACATCCCAATTTCTTACCCATTTTCAAGTTTCATCAATAATATTTTATAAGAAACAATTTTTCTTTTCCTAAAATCACTCATTTCATCATGAAAATCTATATTTTTCATATCTAGTTTTATGCGAACAATTATTCCTTTTATGTTTTAAAGACTCTTTTACATTTTTTTTAAACTGCACGGAATTGGCCCATTTATAAAGTTTCATAATAATTTTTTTACATGTTTCCACTTTACATGGAAATAATGTATTCCTAAGACATAATTTAATTTTACTTCCATTTATGTTTTATGATATTTTTGTTTAGAATTTTATTTTATGAAAAATACACATTATGTTTCCTATTAATCTCTTCTTTGCAAAGTAAAAAGTGTATTGCTCGCAAAAATTCATCAAGGATTTTAGATTATTTCCATAAATTTAATCAAATTGTGTTGAATATTATGAATAATTGGGATTTATTTTTTATTATATAATATATCATATTTTATTAAGTGGTTTATGAATAGTTTGACTTTTGATGTTTTATCTTGATACCATTCACCATATTACTTAGAATGATTATTGATTATGTTTACTTATTGGGGGTAAGTTATTTAAATTTATTATGATATGTTGTTTTTGATTCACCTAATTAATATAAGGAATGAGTTCAAATTACTATGTGATATTCAAGGCCCTCTATATCCCTTCAAGGCATCAGTTTGTCTCATGGGACAATAAAGATAGATATTTGGCTGAAACCTTACCCATTTGTTTTAAGATGTCTTTAATGATGCATCAAATGAATGCTTTATATGTAAAACATTATTAATTCCATCATTATGAAATTAGGAATTGATAATCCATGTAATTATTTTAAAATTTTGATATCCATGGTTATGTTTCATTCTCATATGATTATTAGTATGGAATTCTTCATTCATCTTTTATTCTTTCCATATTATAATCGATATTATGTTTTAATGGAATGTGTTTTTAGTTAGTCATCTATCCTTATTGTTTATGTTTTAGATACGTTATGGTATATTGTTTACCATTACTGATCATCTAATCTTACCCCTTTAATAGTTTTATATTTCCCCACGATGTGAAGATTTATATTATGTAGGACTTGTAGTGATAATCTCAAAGTTTTGAGATGTCTAAATGGAGTTACTATTTTCTTTCAATAATGTTGTAATGAAAAACATAAGTTTGTATATGGTTTTTCCAGGATACTAATCTATTAGGTCCTTTAGTATGTGAATTCCTTGTTTATTATACTAATATACTAATATAAGGTACAATCTTCGAACTACTGGGGTTAGGGTCTCTACAGTTGGTATTAGAGGAAGTGTAGTAGAAATATTGGAAATATATTTAGAAAACATATATTTAGAAACAAAACCCTTGTAAAGACCTGGAATTTCCTTGTAATTGTTTTTAAATATATGGGAAGTTTACAAGTCTACAAAAATTGACGGGGCATGATTCTGAGGCCTGAAGTTCCTTGAATGAATTTCTGAACTTTTGTTCGGGTACGTTCAGTAATCATGAGAGCGGGTTTTTCTAAAATTTGAATCGGTGATCAGAATTGAAATTCAAGGGCACCATTGAACTTGCAGCACTGGTATTCGCTTAAGGATACCTCCACCTCGACCGCAGTGGGTCAAGAGTGAAAGATAGATTTTGGGTTTTTCATGAAGGAATAAAATAAAATAAAATGGTGCAACATTTTATTTTGAAACTGCCCATGAGGATATTTTACAGGTGGGGACCACCTGAACTAAAACCTCCCTTGAGAGGTTATGGAGGTGCGGACCCCCGATCCTAACCTCCCATGAGAGGTTATGGTTGTGGGGACCACCTTAGGTTTAAAACCCCTTGAACTCCATCATATGTGTGTGGGAGCCTCTTAATCATCCCCACTTAAATGGTGCCACCGACTTTAATTTAATATTCCAACCGAAGTAATTAATTAACCTAATTTGAAATTGTGCCAACAATTAAATTTGGGAAACATATAATTTTGGAAAGTTTTTATTTTGGTGGATTTGGGGATAGGAGAAATATTGGGATGATTTCACTTCTCAAATGAAGAACTCCATCAAAGAACATTCTTCAGAAATTTAGGAAGAAGACAGCGAGTGAGACCGACATCGAAGCATGGTTTCAGAAGCGACGATCGTTGGCACTCTCTTTTCTATATTTGAGTTCCTTCTCATGCCAACGTCAACGAAAAATCCTAGGTAGAGATATATTTGTGTATGATTTTTTGTGGGAAGTTGTAGGGTGGTTGTTTGAAATTATTATCTCTTTCCGTTCTTGATAATTCTTTGTAATTCAATAAGAAATTATAGTTTCTTGCTACTGCTCTAACGTGGAGAGTGCGGGCCCAACAAACATGGCACGTCCTCTCTTCAAGCCTTGTGGATAATTGTTGATCGCGATGGAGGAATGACTACGAACCATGGTGGGGAAAGAGAACGGTGGTCGGCTCCACCACCTTCTGTGCATAAGGTGATAGTGCAACAGTGCCGCCCCACGACCTCCATGCCCCACGACATCGCCGTCAGCGGCCTCCACGCCATCCGCGGCCGAGCTGCCACCTTACAGCCGGGCCGACAACCTATGTGGTCGATTCTCCATCCACGGCTGAACCCAGCGGTGGAGCCACCCCCCCAAAGCTGTCCTGCCGCGCCGCAACCGCGCCACCCCACTCCACAACCAAGATACCGGTCGCGGCCGAGCTGCCGCCCAGCAGCCTAGCCTCCATCGCCCCGTATCTGCGCCGCCACCCTCTCAGGCCAAGCTGTCGTCTGTGGCCTTCGCCCTTCCGGCCGAGCCACCCTTGGTCGGGCCGAGCCACCCTGCGCCCTCGCAGCACCCCCACGGAGGAGCTTCCATCCACAGTCAAGCAGACTCGTGGCCTCCGCCACCCAATGGCACCCACGACCTCCATATCCCCTCCCGACCCTCACGGACTTCCGAACTGCCCCCTGGGCTGGGCCGCCCAGCGATCCGGGCCGCACCACAGGCTAGGTCGACCCACACCGGGTCGACCCAGGCCAAGTTGGGTTTGGTCGGACATTACCCGGACCTGATACGAACCTATAGTTAACTTGATCCATAACTTTGGCACCGTATGTCCATTTGGCGAACTGTCAGGGGAACTGCACATCTTGAAGTGAGACGGTCCCTTTGAGTATACCGCACTAGATGTTTGGGTAATTTTGGGGTATAGTTTGGCTGGATCGAGGACAAATCCAACCGGGCCCCTAGGACTAAAAGGCTAAGAACTCACATACTAGGCGTCTGATTAACGCACCTTCTGTTGCATTGAGACCCCTATGACATGGAAGAACTTTGAGATAATTCTTCCTGGGACTTCGTTTCATTTGGAGTATCGTCCAATGGCTTGTGGAGCGGAATTTCTCAAATAAGATAAAGCCAAGTGCGAGAACGCAGTAGCTGGATATGATGAGAAGACTGACTAGAGATCATGTGTGGATCAGCTCCTAGAGATCCTATGTGTTTCATCTCTTAGCGATTCTATGTGGGTTAGCTCCTAGAGATTCTATGTGGGTCAGCTCCTAGCCATCCTCTATGGGTTAGATCCTAGAGTTCCTGTGTGGGTCACCTCCTAGCAATCCTGTGTGTGTCAGCTCCTAGAAATCTAGTGTGGGTCACCTCCTAGAGATTCTGTGTAGGTCAGCAGCAAAACCTCTTAACGGAGTAAGATGATTAAGTAGCTATAACTAATAATTTCTACTACCATACTTAAGTTATACCTAGTGTGAGATGAGTTTGTAATTGTGTGGTACTTTCCTTTGTTATAATACCTTGGTGGTATTCTTCTGTGTGGCGTACCTGTGTGTCACTTGCCTTTTTGTTTTTTCCTTCTTTTCTGAAATAGTTGAGCTCTGGAATTTCGGGTTGGACCATGTGCTTCCTCATGATTGAGATAGGTATACTTGATTACTTAGGTATATGTATGGGCACATACCTATGTAGGGTTTCCAATTGACTTCATGCTTTGAGGTTTATCCTTTGTGGATTTTGTGAGACCTTGAGGGTCTCGAGGTCACTACTGAGTATCATTATACTCACCCCTACATGGGCTATGCCCGCTCTTTGTTTTGTTTGGTGAAGTCGACAGACAACACTGACTGGGGACGAGGGTACTAGAACTAGAAGGTACCTAGAGGTGGACCATACAACGTGTCAGTTCACATAGGATACGACAAGACGTGGAGTGTTGAGGAGGTGATCTGTACCTACCCTTCAATTAGGAACCTCGGATGATGATCCAGTAGCTATCTTTCTCTTTCTTCAGTTGTATTTTATTTCATTTGTACTTGTACCTTTACTATTGGGCTTGTATTCCGGCCTCTTTTGTACTTTAAACACAATTTTGGTTATACAGTTTTCTTGTGTTCATATCTTTTCGTGTTCTTGGTTATGTGAGTTTATAGGCTATAAAGGCAATGCCATCCTATTTTTAGGTAATAAACCTTTCAGTGCTAGTCACAACCCCTGGCCTTTGGAAGGTGGGCTTGGGGTAGTCACGACATGGGCCCCAGGGGACGGGTCGTGACCAATTGGTATCAGAGAAGTCGGTTCTATAGTAAAACATAGGACTATGATCATTCTTTTTAATGGAAATATTGTTAAGTGTAGTGAGTGTGGTTATCAGTTTAAGGAATCCA
This sequence comes from Viscum album, assembly GCA_963277665.1. Lineage (NCBI taxonomy): Eukaryota > Viridiplantae > Streptophyta > Magnoliopsida > Santalales > Viscaceae > Viscum > Viscum album. The sequence continues at coordinate 297,800,654 of OY728139.1, forward strand.
GTGTTGGTGCGGTGGCTATCGTATACATACACTGGGACCCTGACTTCTGAATTTTGGACTCAGTGCACGAAAACATTGATTGCATGTGTCTATACAAAAGTATTCTTTGTGATCTTTTGAGTTAGCTCACCAGGTATAACTTTTTGACCATGGTGCACCGGTTTATTTTCAGGATGCTTCCACAAAGACAACCAGCTAGGGTTCCGAGATTAGTATGAAAAGATAGCCCACCAAGCGACGAGGCCTTGGTGTAGGGCCCCTTCCAGCGGAGGCACCAGCGGTACCATTACTCATTGGGACACTGATGCCACCTGACCTAGAAGTAGATGTTGAACGCTTCTTGAGCACGTTGTATGAGTTCCAATGCTAGAGGCCACCCAGGTTCAGGGGAGAGATGGACACACAGGCAGCTGAGAATTGGATGGAGGCTGTGGGGGGAGTCTTCTGACTGGTAGGGACACCAGCAGATGTCATGGTGATCCTTGCTGCCAGCCTTCTTCAGGTAGCAATAGGCTGATGGTGGAGCTTCATGCTACAGGTTCATGATGGGGTGATGCTTCTCTGGGCAGACTTCGAGTGCCTCTTTCGGGCAGAGTTTGTTCTAAGGACTCTCCACATAGTGCGTATACAGGATCTTTTTCATCTGCAATAGGGCAGCATGACTATATCTCAATATTCAGTAAGGTTTACAGACCTCTCACGTTACTCCATAGATATGGTATGGGAACCATTCTATAGGGCCTGTACCTTCGAGCATGGGCTCAGGAAGGAGATCCTAGCTTTTATGATCTCACTCAACATCCCGACGTAGGCTGGGGTGTTAGAGTGGGACCTCATAGTGGATAGTTTTCTTGCTAAGCAGTCACCATCAGTGAGATCCACCACCAATCTTCATGTAGAGGAGTCTTCTGCAGCTAGTAGCAAACAAATGTCGTAGAGGTCCTAGTGGACTAGACCTACAGGTGGACGATTGCATGATTCATGGTCAGTTGTGCGGGGAAGCTGAGACAGAGCCAGGCATGCCATGAGTGGGCAGTGTTACGTATGAGGAAGGCAGGGTCACATGGATCGTGACTATCCGAACCACCATATGAATGATCAACATATGGTCAAAGGACTGTTGGATTTTGTGGCCTAGAACTAACTACTTTGTACTTTATTCATTAATAAAATCTTTATCACATCTTGATTTTTGTTCTATGTGACAATGCATGTGATAATGTCCTAAGGACAATTGTTGCATTAAAGGGTCATAGTAGATCCCTGCTATGATGAGAACCCGGAAGTGCCATAGAACTATTCTTAAATATATGTTCTATGGCCGGATGATGTTATTTTATGGACATAAATAATACAGGCCATTAGGGATGAGGACTCATAAAACTTTGAGGCACCTTCTCATGGTGTGCGCCCTTGGTAATATCCAAGAGGATATTATGAGAACAAGACCCACCAGTAGGAAATCCACATTTCATGGTGTCATTGGATGTTTCTATCTACAGACGTGTGTATTGGTCCTTAGATTTTAAGATTATTATTAATGGGTATTACAACTCATGCACTTTGATGTACTGATGAAAACTGTGACGACACACTATTAGCAGCGAGGTAGGATACGTTGGGTGCGTCACGAGAAATACTGTATTAAAAGATAATGTGAGAAAGGATTTGTCTCTTATGTTCCATAATGGAAGTAGATATCTCAGGCCCTTTGATGGAATTGATATAGCCTAAATAAATCCATGTCCATGGTAAGGTATGGGTGAGTTCAATTCCAGAAATTCAAAGAAAGAATAATCCAGAACGTCGGTTGATGACACTAGCATGCAACCCGCTTGATTCGAGATATCGTGACAAAGGGGTTATATTACATGGTAAGAGTTTGTATGAGGTGACACGTCATTGCAGCGTTAACTTCTTTCTCTATGGGTGCCTTGGCGTGTTTCTAGATGCTAACCATGGACTTTAGGCAGGCTCTGCCTAATGCCACTGAGAAAGAGGCCTAGAGGGTCACACACTAAGTGTGTCCATGTATATCAGTTAAATATTAATTTAACAAGTTAAATAATGATTATTCATGACTCTGGTTTAATAATTATTTAAGGATTCCTAATCTCATTTATTTCAACACTAGTTATTCGAGAGAATATATTGTGGATTAAATAATATCTATTAGTGAGTGATGGAGTTATATTTATTTAAGAGATAAATATCTATTACTCAAGGTCTAATAAATGTGGTGGATGAAACAAAGAAAAGTGAAAAATAAAATTACATGCTGTGTATATTTAATATACACGCTGTGTAGTTTTATGGAAAACAATTACACGCCATGTATTAATGATTACACGGTGTGTACTTTTCCAGTCAGGATTTTGAGGATATAATATTGTTTTATTAAATGATATTAATTATAATCAGTGTGGGCACATGCAAGGAATTAATAATTCAACATGGGGGTTTCAATAAGAGTTAATGAAATAAATAAAATGCATAACATGTTTATTTATTATCATAACTCTGTAAACCTAAAACCTGATTATAAATATCCTCACAACCCCAACACTTTTCACCAATCGTTGTGCACAAAAATTCTGGAGAATTCTTTCAAGGCCGAAAGAACTCCTTCCTCCAAGAATGCTATCAAGACCGAGAGACCAAGGCTATCGAAGGGGGACATTACAAGAAAAGGTTCTTCCGCGCTAGAACCCGGAGATCCCTTCGGCGATGTCCGGAGATACATGGCACACGTGTGGATCACTACTAGTGGAATCCAACACTTGGATTCTACGACACAATGGAGGATCATAGGATCATAACCGGAGACATCAGCAAATAAAGAATTCCACCAAGGTAATTCTTGTGAATTAATTAAATTAATTATAACCAACATATGATGATACTATCTCTATGGTTCCGGGATTCCTTCTTAAGTTTTTCATTCCTCGTTCTATTCCGAAGATTCTGCGTTTTACATCGTGACGAATCTCGGATTGAATGTTGTTTAACATTAAAATTAAAGTTGGGAAAACCCACCAATGCACTTCCACTACGCCCGGAACATACAAGTGGTATGAGAGGGGTCATATCGTTGATTATAATTATTTTGTTTTTCATTGATTCTTTATGCATTTAATAATTTAGTTGTTTTAATTCATGTTTAATCGTTCTGGAAATATGAACCTCGAGATCTGTTCATCCTCCCTCGTTTCTCATTCACCTCAAAGAAAGGATTTTTTTTTAAATTTTTTTTTAAATAAAAAATAGGAACTCATCCGGAGGAGCCAAGCATTTCTGGCCATACAACACCAGAATACACGGCTTGTATTCGGAAGTACATGTCGTGTAGTATAGGTTCAATGCATTGACTGATCCGCCAAATCAGGCCATGTATTGGAGTATACCTATGTCATTTAGAACACTGTGTGTTGACTAGGAACAAGTGGCACCCGGTTTCCGGATTACACGTCATGTGGTCCAACTGAACATGGTGTGTAGTCCCTTTGGGTTAGGGTTGGACCGTGTACCCCGTACACGGCTTGCCCAGCTGGAAACCATGTAACGCGGAAACTACATGGCGTGTGTCCCACTGTACACACCGTGTACTCTGAAAATTTCCTAAGTACATTAACACGCCGTCCCCGGGTGTGTAATTCGGATGGACGGTGAAGAAAAGTACTCACCGTGTAGTCGGAACAACATGCCATGTACTCACCCAAATTACACAGATTTATTAAAATTTATTATTATATTATACAAACCCTTGAGACGTGTACCATAGTGCAGGAATAAAGCTGAGGCACAACATATGATAGGTGTTTTATATATATATGTTTAATTTAACATCTGCGTAATAAATGGAAATTAAACGGTTTGCCTCCAAGGTACAAGTTACGTACAAGGGTAATTTTAAATAAATTTATTTGTTTAAAATTATGATGGATGAGAATCTCAAGGAAGGTCAAAAAAGGGTTTAAGATAAAAGGATTGATTAATTAAAGATAATTAATTGATTCGAGCGTTATTTATCTTAAACAAGAACGATTAAAGAATTGTATGCTAGTTTTATTTATGCGTAAGTATTGTTTCATGTATGGATGATCATGAGCTAGACCGAGACATTTGTATGTGAATGGTTTCTTTTTATTTATTTATGTAAAATAAATTTGTTGGCCTGTGAGCCATCTCCTCATTAATATGTAGGTCCTGCGCGCCCAAGGATTCCATTATGTAAAAACCCCTTTTTACCCCTCACCTGTGTGTGAGATAAATGCATATGTAATGGATGGATCTCCCAAGCTAGTGGAGACGGCTCATGTCAGGAGCCAAGGTGAAACCAATCCAAGGAGATACAAATGTGGATAGGTGGAAAGCTGTAAACACGAACCCACAAGGTTCAAGCTGTTTTCTCCGCTAGGTCTTGGGTTAGTTTATCAACCGCTAGATAAACTAACCAAAAGAACAAGCTCATGATCATACCATTTATTTTATTTTTTGTTAGTTTCATGGTTTATTTATTGTGGGTGTGTTGTCACGATCACACAATTAATGTTTTAAACAAGCATGCAAGATGGAACTAAAATAAAACCGTCTTATGCGTAAATGTTATCTTAGACATGGTTAATCACTTATGTATATCCCACATAATATTAAAAAGCATGTAATCGAAGATAATAAATTGGAAATTTACGTATAAGGATAAAATCCCTCAAAGAAATATTAAGTCGGTATAGCCTTCCATAATCATGGTTAGAATCGAACCACAGTTCAAAGTGCTTGACCAACCCTAGTTGGGGTACTTTCAATTATTGGGGAATTATAATTCATGTTTTTGTGTTGACATAACTTGGTTCACATCAAGGTTTGAATTCCATAGCAAGACTTGGTGTGGCCAAGAGGAAAAGGATGAGGAAATCGAAAATAAAAGGATTTCAGGATTGGGGAGTCCACTCAGCGGATCAAGGAGCTACGAGTTAATGCAGCTGGCATTTGGAATGCCTACCTAAAACCTTTCAAGTTGCTTGACCAACCCTAGTTGGGGTAATGCAAAGGTAATATGAATCATTGCCACTAGAATATTCAGGCAACAGAATATTCCAAATTCAATGTTGAGGGCTATTGTATTTCGATAAAATAGTGGGAGACTAATAAGTAATAATTTATTTATTTGACTCTGTTTTGTAGAAAAGTACTAAAAATTTTCTCATCTTAATTTGTAGAAACGACAAGAAAATGACTTCAAACATATCATTACGAACCATACTCGAGAAGGAAAACCTTCTCACCGGCGCTAATTTCCAAGAGTGGCAGAGGCGTTTAAGTGTCATCCTTTGCCACGAAAGGAAATTGTATGTGCTGGAAGAGCCTATTCCAGTTGTTCCTGGGAAAGAGTCCAGTGATGATGAATTATCTTTCTATATGAAACACATAGATGATGCCATAGACGTCCAGTGTTTCATGCTATCGGCCAAGTATAATGATCTCTCGAAGCAACATGAAAACATGGACGTGTATAGCATGATGTCTCACCTTAAGGATCTCTACCAATAGATGGTGAGACATGAGAGGTATGAGATCTCCAATGCATTGTTTACAAGTATTCTTGGAGAGTATACGCCAACTGGGCCTCATGTAGTCAATCTTATTAGCTACATTGAACGCCTAGACATCTTAGGGATTAAATTCCCAGATGAGTTGCATACCGATCTCATCCTATCATCACTTACCAAGACCTTCTCTAGCTTTATTGTCAACTACAACATGAGAAACAATGATAACAGTCTATCGGAACTTCTTAACCTTGATTCGCCAGGTAGATAAGGACATGGGGCGTGACAAACCCACTGTCCTTATGGTGAATAGGAAAAGGAAGGACAAGGCAAAGGGGACAACGACTTATAAACGGTCTGAAGCCCCAGAGCACCATCCCTCCAAGAAGGGGAAGATCTAGAGGCATGGAAAGGAACTTGAGGTGGTTTGTTTTGCATGTGGCAAGAAAGGCCACTATAAGAGAAACTACACCCATAAGCATGGGGACGCTAAAGGTCGGTTCGTTATCGAGTGTAATCTTTCTATTTCTACACATTGGGTATTAGATACAAATTGTGGGGCTCACATCTATATTCAAATGCATGAACCAAGTTGATTTAGAAATATTGTCAGAGCATAGGTTGATCTTCAAGCTGCCAATGGCGCAAGGCTAGCTGCGTTGGCTATTGGTGATTACCACCTCTCACTGCCGACTCAGATGATTCTGGTTTTACATAAACTGTTATTTTGTTCCTAGTGTTACCAAGAACATAATTTTTGTATCTTGTTTGGATATGGATGGATTTGTTTTCATATTTGGAAATAAGGGTTGTCTCTTTTATAAGAACGACATTTGTTATGGTATGGAACATTTAAATAATGGTTTTTATGTATTAAATTACAAAACCCAAGTGTTGGAAATCAATAATAAAACAAACTCACATGACTCATACATCACCCAGTTGTGGCATCATCATATCGGTCATGTAAACGAGAAGCACTTGATAAAGCTCTGCCAAGATGACTATTTAGACTCTACTGAGCTAAAACCACTTGATAGATGTCATGCTAGTTTACAAGGAAAAATGACCAAGCTGCCTTTTGGTGGACAGGGTGAAAAGGCCCAAGAGCTTCTAGGATTGGTACCCACAGATATGTGTGGACCATTTCTAGTAAAAGATAGAGGTGGATATTTTTACTTCATTACTTTTACTAATGATTTGAGTAGATATGGCTATGTCTAATTAATGTGGTATAAGTTAGAGTCCTTAAGGAAATTGAAGAAATTCAATAATGAAGTAGAGAATCATCTTGGTAAGAAGATAATGAAACTTAGATCGGATCAAGGTGGAGAATATATGAACCGAGAGTTCATCGATCATCTACGGAAGTTTGGGATTCTATCTCAGCTCACTCCTCCTTATACACCACAGTGGAACGGTGTTAGTGAAAGGTGGAACCACACCTTGTTGGACATGGTGAGGTTGATGATGAGTCATGCAGATCTTCCATTATCCTTTTTGGGATATGTATTACAAACTACGGCATAAACATTAAACCAAGTACCAACCAAGGTAGAAAATGGAATTCCCTCCGAGTTATGGAATTGAAAGAAACCCATTTTGTCGCACACATGTGTATGGGGATGTGAGGAATTTTTTAAGTCCTTCTCAGGAAACAAACTAGCACCCCAGGGCACGAAGTGTATCCTTATAGGATATCCCAAGAAAACTAAACTATATTACCAATATAACCCTCAAAACAAGAAAGTGATTGTCGCCAGACAAGACGTCATTCTTGAGAGGGAGCACATCCTCAAAACGGATAGTGGGAGAAAGATTGACTTTGACGAAGTCGATGCTCAAGATAAACAAGAGTTCGTACAGGAACAAGTTCCACAGGTCCCCATGGAAGAGGTTCCAGAAACACAAGTACTGCGTAGGAGCTCAAGAGAGGTAATGGAACCAGACAGATTTGGTTTCCTAGTCACCGAGGATGGTGAATCATTATTGTTGGACAATGATGAACCTATATCCTATAAGGAAGCAATAGAAATCTCAGAAGCTACAAGATGGCTAGAAGCTATGAATTTTGAGCTGGATTCCATGTATCAGAACCAAGTCTGGGTTCTGGTCGATGAGCTAGTTGATGTAAATCCCGTTGGATGCAAATGGGTATTCAAGAGAAAGCTGGACATGGAAGGTCAAGTTAGAACCTATAAAGAAAGGCTAGTGGATAAAGGGTTCAGAAAGCATCAAGGAATTGACTATGATGAAACATTCTCGCTAGTTTCCATGTTTAAATCCATAGGAATCATACTTTCCAGAGCATCATACCATAATTACGAGTTTTGGCAGATGGATGTAAAAATATCATTCCTTAATGGGAACCTTTAGGAAGATGTCTATATGACACAAACAGAAGGGTTTGTGACACCAGGTGAAGCCAAACGGGTTTGCAAGTTGCAAAAATCCATTTATTGATTAAAGCAAGAATCCAGGTCATGGAACATTCAATTTTATGAAGCCATAAAGGAATTTTTGTTCATTAAGAACGAATGTGAGCCATGTGTTTATAAGTGGTTTAATGGGAATGTGATCGTTATCCTAGTAGTATATGTTGATGATATATTGCTTATTGGAAACGATGTACCAGCCTTACAGGTAGTTAAGGACTGTTTGAACAAGTGTTTCTCCATGAATTACTTGGATGAATCAGCCAACATTCTAGGAATCAAGATCATTCGTGATAGATTTAAGAGACTGCTTGGACTAAGTCAGAGTACATACATTGACTAGATACTAAAGTGATTTAGTATAGAACAATCCATGGGGGGATTGGTTTCAGTGTCACATGGTCTACATCTTTCTAAGAAAATGTGTCCTTAGACACAGCCAGAGAAAGATAGAATGAGTAAGAGCCCATATGCTTCGACTATAGGATCCATCATTTATGCCATGTTATGTACCAGGCTTGATGTTGCCTATGCACTGAGCATGGTAGGTAGATATCAAGCAGATCTAGGAGAACAACATTGGACTGCTGTTAAGATGATCCTTAAGTATCTGAGAAGAACTAAGGATATGTTCCTGGTATATGGAGGAGACGAGGAGCTTGTCATCAGAGGGTATGCTGATGCTGGTTTTCAAAAATATTAGAATGATCTGAAGTCGCAATCTGGATATGTTTTCTGTCTCAATGGAGGAGCTGTGAGCTGGAAGAGTTCAAAGCAGCCAGTTTTCGACGATTCTACAATGGAGTCCGAATATATAGCAGATTCTGATGTAGTAAAGGAAGCCGTCTGGATTTGGAACTTTGTCCAAGATCTTGATGTGGTGCCTAGTAGTAAAGATCCCATTACATTGTATTGTGATAATACTGCAATGGGGGATCTGAAAATAGAACCAAGGTCACATCAATGGAAAAAGCGCATACTCTGGAAGTATCAACTCCTGAAGGATTTATATCAGAGGTGTGAATTTGCAGTGATCAGAGTGTCCACAGAATAGAACGTGGGGGACCCCATGACTAAAGGCATATCTTAGTAGAAGCATGAATATCATGTGAGAGCTAGCGGGTTAAAAGTTGTTAGCAGTTGGCTCTAGACCAAGTGGGAGGTTGTTGGATTTGGTGGCCTAGAACCAATTAATTTGTACTTTATTAATTAATAAAAGACTTATAACATCATGATTTTTCTTCTACGTGATAATGCATGTGATAATATCCTAAGGACAGTTGTTGCATTAAAGAGTCCTAGAGGATCCCTGCTATGATGAGAACCCGGAAGTTCCATAACAATGTTCTTGAATATATGTTATATGACCGGATGATTTTATTTTAGGGACACAAATAATACAGGCCATTAGGGGTGAGGACTCATAAAACATTGAGGCACCTTCTCATGGTGTGCGCCCTTGGTATTATCAAGGAGGATATTATGAGAACGAGACCCGACTATAGGAAATCCACATTTCATAGTGTCATTGGATGTTCCTATCTGCGGACATGTGTATTGGTCCATAGACTATAAGATTATTATTAATGGTTATTACAACTCGCGCACTTATATGTATTGATGAAAACTATAACGACACACTCTTCGCAATGAGGTAGGATAAATTGGGTGCATCACGAGTAATACTACATTAATAGATAATGCGAGATTGGATTTTTCCTTTCTATTCCATAACGAAAGTAGATATCTCAGGCCCTTTGATGGAATTGATATAGCCTAGATAATCCATGGCCATGGTAAGGTATGGGTGAGTTCAATTTTGGAATGTCAAAGAAAGAATAATCGAGCACGTGGGTTGATGACACTAGCATGCAACCCTCTTTATTCAAGATATCATGACAAAGGGATTATATTACACGATAAGCGTTCGTATGAGGTGACACGTCATTATAGTGTTAACTTATTTCTCTATGGGTGCCTTGGTGTGTTGCAAGATGCTAACCTTGGACTTTAGGCAAGCTCTACCTAATGCCACTGAGAAAGTGGCCTAGAGGGTCAAAAACTAAGTGTGTCCATGTATCTCAGTTAAATATTAATTTAACAAGTTAAATAATGATTATTCCCGACTATGGTTTAATAAATATTTAAGGATGCCAAATCGCATTTATTTCGACACTAGTTATTCAAGAGAATATATTGTTAATGAAATGATATTTATTAGTGAGTGATGCAGTTATATTTATTTAAGAGATAAATACCCATTACTCAAGGTCTAATAAATGTGGTGGAGGAAATAACGAAAAGTGAAAAATAAAAGTACATGCCATGTATATTTAATATACATGCTGTGTAGTTTGATGGAAAACAAGTACACGCCGTGTATTAATGATTACAAGGCGTGTAGTTTTCCTGTCAGGATTTTGAGGATATAATATTGTTTTATTAAATGATATTAATTATAATCAGCATGGGAACATGTCAAGGAATTAATAATTCGATATAGGGGTTTCAATAAGATTTAATGAAATAAATAAAATGTGTAACACATTTATTTATTGTCATAACTCTGTAAACCTCAAACCTGATTATAAATATCCTCACAACCCCAACACTTTTCACTAATCATTGTGCACAACAATTCAAGGGAATTATTTCAAGTCTGAAAGAACTCCTTCCTCCAAGAATGCTCTCAAGACCGAGAGACCAAGGCGATCGAAGGTGGACATCTCAAGTGAAGGTTCTTCCGTGATAGCACCCGGAGATGCCTTCGGCGATGTCCGGAGATACGTGGCACACGTGTGGATCACTGCTAGAGGAATCCTACACTTGGATTCTACGATGCAATGATGAATCACATGATTGTGACCGGAGACATCAACGAAGAAATAATTCCACCAAGTTAATTCTTGTGAATTAATTAAATTAATTATAACCAACATATGATGATTCTATCTCTATGGTTCCGGGATTCCCTCTTTAGTTTTTCTTTCCTCGTTCTATTCTGAAGATTCAGCGTTTTACATCGTGAAAAATCTCAGATTGAATGTTGTTTAACGTTAAAATTAAAGTTGGGAAAACCCACCAATGTGCTTCCGCTGTGCCTGGAACCTACAAAGACTACCCAAAAAGATATAGAGGTTCAATCGTAGTGGCCCGTAGGGAGCAGGAAAATGTGGTAGATGAGTTGGTCTTTCAGGTGGCAGTGGGTGACGATTCGAGATGTTACCACCACCACCACAAGGAAGTCCACCCCGACCGCAGGGAGCAGGTGGATAGGGGCGAGCTCAGCTCCAGGCAGCTGAGGCCTACGATCACGGCTCTCCGGAGATGATACGAGGTATGATCTATGTCTACTCCACCTTAGTTGCAGTACTTATAGACACAGTTTCCTGTCATTATTTTATTTCCACTACCCTCGTTCGGAGCTCGGAGATTTCGATAGAGCCATTGTGTCGATCCTTACGGCTAGAGACTCCTATGGGAAAAGATTCGTAGATTACGAACTGGTTCCAGTAGTGAGAAATTACTCTTGGAGGAGAGATCTTTGGATAGGATCTCCTAGTATCAGCATTGATTCCTTACGATTTCTTCTTGGGTATAGATTGTTTATCTAAAATCCATGCTCAGATTGAAAGTATTTGTTACGAAGTGTGGTGAGTCTGCACAGACGTAACTAGGTATACCTTCACCGATGAGAAGGGATCCTTTGCAGCATGGGATGGACTTACATGGAGAAGAGTTCAGCTGATCACTCATCAGTTGGCTAGACTTACCCTCGGAGCGGTTGATGTGGAGAGTCTGAGTTATCATGTAGTGGTGGACTAGTTCGCAGATGTCTTCCTTGATGATGTTCCAGGTCTACCTCTTCCCAGATAGGTGGACTTTTACATTGACTTGTACCACAGGATGGTACCGATATCTACACCAGCATATTGGATGTCCCACACTGAGATTCTTGAGCTATGGTTATAGCTAGAGGACTTGTAGGGGAACGGATTAATTCGGCCTAGTGTTACACCTTGGGCAGCCCAGATTTTGTTCGGCAAGAAGGCGGATGGGAGCTTGAGGCTCTGTGTTGATTAACATGCCTGAATCAGGTGACTGTGAAGAACAAGTACCCACTTCTGAGGATTGATGACCTTTTTGAGCAGCTGAAGGGAGTACGATGGCTCTCAAAGATATACCTCTAATTAGGATATCAGTAGCTCAGATTATGAGATGAGGATGTGCAGAAGAGTGCTTTCAGATGTCGGTAAAACCACTATGAGTTTTTGGTTATTCCATTCTGCATAACCAACTCTCCAGTAGTGTTCACGGGCTCATGAACAAGATATTTCGGCCATACCTTGTTCGCTTTGTATTAGTCTTCATCCATGACATTCTGATCAATGTGACTACTAAGGATGAGAATTCCTACCATTTCAGGTAGTACTGGACACACTCCAAGAGCATCATCTATAAGTTAATCTCTATAAGTGCTTGTTCTAGATCCTAGAGGTTCACTTTCTAGGACACATCATCTCGGAGGTTGGAGTTTCAGTGGATCCAGTGATGATTGAGGTGGTACTAGCTTGGGATCCACCAAGGAGTGTGACAGAGGTATGGAGTTTCTTGGGATTGGCTGGATACTACCAGAGGTTTGTGCCAGATTTCTCTACAGTTGCATCACCTCTATCAACGTTGACGAAGAAGTTGAAACCCTTTGTTTGGTCAGAGAGATGCCATCAGAGTTTATAGGAGCTATGGTAGAGGTTGACTAGTGCACCCATATTGACGCTACCAGAGGATGGCGTAGGGTACTTAGTCTATTTTGACGCATCAAGGACCGAGCTCAGTTGTGTCCTGATGCAGGAGTGAGCTGTGATCGCATATGGTTCTCGATAGTTGATACATCATGAGCAGAACTACTCTACCCATGACCTGGAGTTTGAAGCAGTGGTATTCTCCTTGAATATGTGGCGACACTATCTAATGGGTGATCTATTTATAATGTACTATGATCATAAGAGTCTTAGGTATATCTTCTCTTAGAAGGACCTGAACCTAAGACAACTACATTGGCTTGAGTTCCTCCAGGACTATGACATTGAGATAGTCTATACTCTTGGGAAGTAGAACATTGTAGTAGATGCACTCAGTCGGAGATCTGATATACAGCTGTTCGGTGAGGTGACAGAGTAGTTGGCCACTTTGAAGATATCCTTCATGGAATGCGATGGGGAACTTTTCCTTCATCCTCTTTCAGTCACTCTCCCACTTCGTCAGTGAGTCAGGGAGGCATAGTGTGGGGACACTGACTACAAGAGATGATGTGCTCAAATATCCACAGGGTAGGCACCTGATGGATTTTATGAAGGTGGGGAGCACACCATCCTCTTCAGAGGATGTACCATGGTACCATTGACACATCGGGAGGGAGTTTTGAGGGAGTTCTTCACATCCCCTCTAGTGGTACATCCAGGAGTGGCGAAGATGTACCAGGATCTTCGACGATAGCACCAGTGGTCGGTAATGAAGAAATTAGTAGCAGAGTTTGTCTCTTGATGCCTCACTTGTCAGCAAGTGAAGGCGGAGCATCTGGTATAAGCATGTTGTGTTCATCCTTTAGAGTTCCCAGAGTGGAAGTGGGATGGGATATCCATGGACTTCATGATAGGACTTCCACATACATCCAGGGGTCATGACTCTATTTGGGTGATCATCGACCGACTCAACAAGTCATCCCACATCCTATCGATCAGAGAGAAGGGTTCAGTAGAGAGCTTGAGACACCTCTATGTGCAGGAGATTGTGTGGCTACATGGAGTACCCTCGACGATTGTCTCTAATAGTGATGTACGTTTTACTTCCAGACTGTGGAAGGGGTTGTAGGAGGATTTTGGGACGCAGCTTCATTTGAGCACCGCCTTCCATCCTCAAACGGATGGTAAAATTGAGCAGAACATTCATACCCACTAGGACATGCTACATGCTTGCATCCTCGACTTCGGTCACAGCAGGTAGGATCACTTGCCTTTGGTGGAGTTGGCATAAAACAATATCTATCACTCCACCATTAGGATGGCACCTTTTGAGGTGTTGTATGGGTTACCCTGCAGATCACATTTGTGCTAGACTGACCCCGGGGAGTCATAACTAGTGGGACCATAGATGGTATGGGCTGCAACAGAGAAGGTGCAGATAATCAAGGAGCGGATGAAGACTACACAGTGTAGGAAGAAGTCTTATGAAGATAGAAGACTGAGACATCTAGATTTCGAGGATGGTGACCACATCGTTCTACGGGTCTCACCTCAACGATGATTGAGGAGATTTGGCCGAGGTGGAAAGTTATCTCCGAGGTTCATCAAACCGTTTCAGGTCCTCATTAGAGTAGGCGAGGTGGCTTACTGGTTAGATCTTCCACATTAGTTGCACCAAATGCAAGACGTCTTCCATGTATCCCAGCTGGGGAGATACATTCACGACCCTTCTCACGTCATCGACCATGCAGAGATGGACATTGACGATGAGGATACTTTTACGGAGGTTCATGTAGATATTGAGGATCGACAGGAGCGACTCCTTCGTGGATGGTCAATAACTCTGCTGTGCATTCGCTGGCAGGACGGGAACCACTAGGAGAGAATATGTGAGTAGGAGGCTCAGATGCATGCTCATTACCCCACTTATTTCCCTAGCTTGAGTTGTGGCTTATGAGGACGTAGACCCCTGAGGTGGGGAGAATATTAACACCCAGAATTTACATGTATTTGTCTTAAATATATGGTAATTTTACGAGTCCACAAAAATTTACAGCACGTGATTTCGAGGCCTGGAGTGCCCATAATGAATTTCTGAACTTCTTTTCGGGTACGTTCAGTAAACGTGAGAGTGGGTTTTTCTAAAATTTGAACTGGTGCTCGGAATTGAAATCTGAGGACACTATTGAACTCACATCACTGGTATTTGCTTAAGGAGACATTCAACTTGATCATAGTGGGATGAGAGTGAAAGATAGATTTTGGGTTTTTCGTGAAGGAATAAAATAAAATAAAATGGTGTAACATTTTTTTTGGAAACCACCCATGTGGATATTTCACAGGTGGGGACCACCTAAACTAAAACCTCCCATGAGAGGTTATGGAGCTGGGTACCACCGAGCCTAAAAACCCATGAGAGGTTATGGTGGTGGGCACCACCAGAGGTTTAAAACCCCTTGAACACCCTCATAAGTGTGGGGGATCCTCTTAATCTTCCCCCACATAAATGGTGCATCCCCCTTAAATTTAGTATGCCAACCTATGTAATTAATTATCCAAATTAGATATTGTGCCAACAATTAAATTGGGGAAACATATCATTTTAGATAATTTTAATTTTGGTGGATTTAAATAGAGGATAAATATTGGGAGGATTTTAATTCTCCAACGAAGAACGCCATCGAAGAACGTTCTTCTGAAATCAAGTAAGAGGACGACGAGCGAGCCCGAAATCGAAGTGTAGTTTTGGAAGCAATGATCGTTGGAACTCTCTTCAACTTCTTTGACTTCCTTCTCATGCCAATGTCAATGAACAATCCAAGGTAGGGGTTTATTTGTGAATTATTATTTTTGTGAATTTGTAAGTTGGTTGTTTGTAATTCTTCTCCCTTTTCATTCTTGATAATTCTTCATAGTTCAAGAAGGAATTATAACTGCTTGCTACTACTCTAACACGGAGAGTGCGAGAAAAAAAACATGGCCCATCCTCTCCGCAATCCTTGTGGTTAATTATTGATCATAATGGAGGAACGACTATGAACCATAGTGGGGAACGAGAACGGCGACCGACACCACTGTCGGTCGTGCTGATGGAAATGGCGCAATGGAACTGCCCCGTGGCCACCGCCGCCCCTCGGACTTCACGCCCCATGGCACCGCCACCCATGGACTCCATGCCATCATCGGCCGGGTCTCCAACCCGTGGCCGAGCCACCACCCTCCACGGCTGAGCCGCCGTCCGCGACCGAGCCGCCGCCCCGTGGCCGGGCCGCCACCCCACCACCGAGCCGCCACCACCCCACGGTCGGGGCTCCACCCCACGGCCTAGCTGCTGCCCGCAGCCGGGCAGCCACCCCACCACTAAGACGCCGCCACCCCACGTTCGGGCCTCCACCCCACGGCCTAGCTACCACCCTCCTCGGTCGCATCACGGCCCGTGGCTGGCCCATCACTCGCGGCCTCACCGAGCCACCCTGCGGCCTTTTCCCTAATGGTTGAGCTTCCCTGCGCCGTTGCGGCACCCCCGCGTCTGAGTTTCCATTTGCGACCGAGCTAACCCACGGCCTTCGCGGCCCCTCATAGCCTGCCGGACCGCCCAGTGGGTCGGGCTACACATCTGGCCGGGCGTGACCCAACCGGTCAGGCCGGGTCAACCTGAACCATGTTGACCCTGGATGGGTCGGGTAGGTCGGCCCGACCGGGTCGGACTGGACGCAGACCTAATACGAACCTATACTTTACTTGGGCCATAACTTTGGCACCGGACGTCTGTTTCACGAACTGTCAACGGTGCTGGAAATCTTGGAGAGAGAATGTCCCTTTATGTATACCCCACTGTATTTTTGGGTAAAGTTGAGGTACGATCAGGTTGGATCAAGCACGAATCCAACTAGGCCCCCAGGACTAAAAGGCTAATAACTCACAGACTAGGTGTTTGATTGATGCACTGTCTATTGCGTTGAGTCCCCTATGATGTGGTGGAGCACTGAGATAATTATTTTTGGGAATTCACGGTAGTTGGAGTATCGACTAGTGTCTTGGAGAGTGGACTCTCCCGGAGACAAGTAAGCCTAATGCGGGAACCCAGTAGCTAGCTGTGATGAGAAGACTGACTAGCGATCCTGTGTGGGTCAGCTCCTAGCGATCCCGTGTGGGTCAGATCCTAGCGATCCTATGTGAGTCAGCTCCTAGGGATCATGTGTGGGTCGGTTCCTAGCGATCTTGTGTGGGTCAGCTCTTAGCAATCCTGTGTGGGTCAGCTTCTAGTGATCCTATGTGGGTCATCTCCTAGACATCCTGTGAGGGTCAGCTCATTGAGATTATGTGTAGGTTAGCATCAGAACCTCTTAACAGAGTAAGATGATTTAGTAGCTATAACTAATCATCTCTACTACCATAATTAAGTTATACCTGCTGTGAGATGAGTTCATACCTATTTGGCACTTTACTTTTTGGTAATACCTTGGTGGTATTCTTCTGTGTGGAGTACCTATGTGGAAATTTCCTTTGTGGTTTTCCTTCATTTGTGGAATAGTTGAGCTTTGGGATTTTGGGTTGGAACCTGTGTTTCCTCATTATTGCGATGGGTGTACTTGATAACTTAGGTATATGTATGGTCATATACCGAAGCAGGGTTGAGAGTTGAATTCATACTTTGAGTTTTATCTTTTGTGAATTCTGTGAGACCTTGAGGGTCTCTGGGTCCCTACTGAGTATCATTATACTCACCCCTGCACGGGCTGTGCCCGCACTTCGTTGTGTTTGGTGTAGAAAATGGACAGCGCTGACTGAGGACGTGAGTACCGGGATTGAACGGTACATGGAGGGGGACCATAAGGCGTGTCGGTACGTAGAGGAGATGGGCGGACGTGGAGTGAAAAGGAGGCAATCTGTACCTACCCTTCAGGTAAGAACCATAGAGGACAATCTAGTAGCTATCTTTCTCTTTCTTCAGTTGTATTGTATTTCAATTGTACTTGTACCTTTATCATTGGGCTTGTATTCCGGCCCCATTTCACTTTCAAAACACTTTTGGTTATACAGTTTTCTTGTGTTCGTGTCTTACTGTGTGCTTGGTTATGTGAGTTTACAGGTTATAATGGAAATCACATCCTAGTTTTAAGGAAAACACTTTTTGGTGAAAGTCTCAAGCTCCCATCCTAGGGAAGGCAGGTTTGGGGTAGTCACGGCACGAGCCCTGGGGGACGAGCCATGACAACCCTAAGATATTAATTGAGGATAATCATAGAATAACATTCTAGAATTTTTTTAGGTAGATGTTTTTTGAGTTTTCCTTTAAATACATCTATGTCTGGATACTAAAAGTGGGCATGGTTCTGGCATAGATGTACCTAGGGGTAACGACTCCAGTAAGGTGTGTCAGGCCTGAATCGGTGTAATATAGTACACGACAACAGACCTTACTACACACCTGGTTTGACATTACTAGGGTATATGATTATGATAATTCAAATTTTCTTTACAACCAATTATGAAGGATTGAGAAGTAAACATGTAATTAAACAAACAATTTTTACATATATGAGATTTGTTGTGCATAAATCTATAATTTATGTAATGTTTTTTTCTATATCGAAATTATGAATTATGATTAAAAAAACGAATTCAGTGTCTGAAATTGTATAGAAGTAGTTCCTAGTGGAAGGAATAGAATCTATTTCAATACACATATTCTGTGTAGGGATTTCCATCATATGCATGATAATGATGTTGTAGCGGGATCTACAACTAGATCTGAGCAAGTAATAACTATACTGGGACAATGGACTCAGGTATTGAGTAAAATCCTTATTTTCATGGAGAAACCTCATCTAAAATTTGGTTTAAAAATTTTATACTGCTTCTTGTGACAAGAAAATCCTTCATTCAATAGGACTACAAATACATTTATTGATGAGAAATGGGTATATTCCATCAAAAAGATATTTCTCTCATTGGGAAACATTGAAAGGTAGAAGGTTATCATGGTAGTTTATCATCTCTCAAGAGATGCGACAAATTGTGGTAATTCATTAAAAACACAAAGAATGATTAAGAAATATAAAATATGGAATGGAAGGATTTTGAGGAATTTTTCTTAGAGAAGTAATTTGTGTGGGAATAGTGATTTGATATAAATAGATAATTATAAGGATAAAGGACATCATGCTCATTATTTCAATGGAAATAAAGAAGATTGTATTGTTTAATGTTACAATTTTAGGAAGGTGGGATACTATAAAATTGATTTTCAGAACCATTAAGGAAACTTTCTATGGAAAACGACATGGGATCAAGGAAATGCTAATGGGGTCACAATAACTAAAGTTGTTGTCCATGATGATGTTATTGAATGTAATTTAATCATCACCAAAAATTTATCAAAATATTTATTGGATTATGGATCATCTTATTACTTTATATAATCTAATATTTCTTTAAAATTTAGATATTTCCAGTTCACCTTAATAATGGAGTTTCCAGTACAGACTTCTAGTGGAATCCATATCGCAAAAATGATGTGTTAAGAAGTTTATATTATAAAATAATACCATGATGTAATTTCAGTTTTTATAATCCTACATATTATTGATTTTGATATAATCCTTGGGAAGGGTTATCTATTGAAATATAATGAAAAAATTTATTCTAAATAAATGTGAATTATGATTCATGATGAAGATATTTCATTTCTTATCATTAGTGGGAATACATCATCATCTGACTCATATCTGGATCCACCTCCAGTATCTATTCTAAATGAAATTATTGAGGAGGAAGAAAAAACATTATATATGGGTGAGGAAAGAAATCATCAAATTAATGATGTAACTGTTGTTAATAATACATTGATTTACTACCATTGGATTTACCTAGACATCCTCTAGATTGGGATGATTAGTTTTATATTGATTTAATTATTGATGCAGTGCCAATATCAAAAATTCCCAATACGATGGCCACTATGGAATTGGTATAGATGAATAAACAACTAGATGAGTTCATTAATAAATTATTTATTTTTCCTAGTATTTCCCTCTGGGGAGCCCAGGTTGTCATTATTAAGAAGAAATATGGATCTATGAGGTTATATATAGACTATAGAGAAATCAATGTTATTGAAATATAAAAAAAATATCCTAGGCCTCGCATTGATGATTTATTTGATAAAATTCATCAAGCTAAATATTTTTCAAATATTGAACCTCATTTTGGATATCATAAATTGCATGTAAGGAAGAGATATATTATAAATACAACATTTTGAACCAGTTATGAACATTACAATTTTATTGTAATTCTATTTGGACTGACTTATTCACCCACCATTTTTTGGAACTACTGAAACAAGTGTTTAAGGAAAATCTAAACAAATTTATTGTGGTATTCAATTATGATATATTGAAATATTATGAAATATATGAATACCATGAGAACCAATCATGGATCATTATAAATCCTCTTAAATGAAAAGAGTTATGTTGTATGATTAGAAAGTGTGATTTTTTTCATCATATAATCTATTTTATTTCCCATTTTTTCTATAAGGATGGAATATCAGTTGATTATACAAAGATGAAGGCAGTCCAGATATGGCATTCAATAATGAAAATACTTGATTTACATAGTTTCTTTGGTTTAGTAGGTTATTATTGGTGTTTTGTTTTGAATTTTTCTAGATTATCTAACTCGTTAACCAAGCTTACTCAAAAAGGGATTAAGTTTATTGGAAAAAAGGAATGTGAATAATGCTTTGAAGAATTGAAGGGAATAATAGTGAATGCTTAGATATTGACTCTACCACCGAGAAATGGTGGGTTTTTTATTTATAGTGATATATTAATGAAAATAATTTGTTTTTTCCTTATACATGTAACGCCCTAACCATAGTTACCCAGAGTCGGTGCATTATAACATAAATTTGGAATGATCACAAGGGATCAAATCCTGAAAGACCGATCAGTTTAGTGGGCTTGAAAGTACTAGATACATACATAAAATTTACATTACATTATAAAATGAAAAACAACAACAACATTGTATCCTTTTAACACATTCATATTCCTTAGAAAATCCCTATAGTTCAGTCATAATATACTTATTCGCATACTAGAAAAAATAAAACATAGAAAGGGGTGATCTCAAATACTCAGTAAGGATAACAATATATTGGACACGTTCATAAATAAGCATAAACATTTAAGGTAATTTATAAGACTAAATCAAAATCCTTTTAACCATAAATGTTATCATAATATGACCATGATAAATCAAATAATTCAATTTACTTATTGACATGGATATTCTACTACTTGAATAATCACATGTAATATCAATAGCTAATTTCATAATGACGGAATTCATAATATCGAACATCATAAACACATAGTTAAGGCCTCGTTCCAAGCCTACAAATAAGAATTTTTCAAGGCCTTGTGCCAAGACACTAGTTTTTCTCATGAGACCTACTAATGCATCAAGGAGCTATAGTGGGCTCCACCAGTCACTTACTAATTCCAATGCATTCCTCATATGAAAAGGTTGAAACACAACATAAACATTCATATTAAAACTAGTATACAAAATGTTAATACTTTAACCCTAAACCATGAATGGTATAAAAATAACACAACCATAGTCAAACATATCACAAAACCTTCAATACAATATGGATGATTTTTATCATAATAAATCAACTTCAAACAAGTGTAAAATCCATCAAAGGATGTTGAAATAGCTGAAATAAAAACTATTTGATAGAAACAAATCATTCAATTTTGAAATAATTTAAGGGTAACAAAATTATAGAAAAAAATATTTATTTATAAAATATTCTTATAAGCTTGTAAGGGAATCTTCGAAGGTGTTATAATGGTGAAAAATATCTGCACCCGCCGTATAAGTGAAAAAAAAAATTCTTACCTTAATTTTGTCAAAAAGGTCATAAAGTACCTTGTTTGGATAATTATGGAAAGATTACTTTCAAAAAATAAAAGGATAAAAAAGCTTATTAATGACTTTAACACATATTATAGGAAATAATAGAAAAAAATGTTTTGAAATATATTTTTAAGAAACATAGATGTGGATGATAAAGAGGTCCCGGTAGATAGTCACTGATAAACAACCTTAGATAATGAAGAGATTGTACAATTAACCCTTAACTTGTGTGTTTCCTTGATCTCAGGTACGTTAACCACTTGTATAATAGTTAAATCATTATTATCAAATTATACATGAACCATATACATAGATATGATATCATGTATGATCTTCTATCATTTCTTTGTTAATAATATTTCAGTAGTATCATCGTTTTAGGTGTTAACTGATTCGTTTTTCATTATATGTTTTGTTACGTAAGTCATGTTTGTTATGGATATGATGTATTTGAGTCATATAAATAATGATATTAAGTTCCTAAAAATTACTTATTTAATCATAAAATGAAAATTATTCCTGAATGGTTATGATGGGGAATGAATCTCATCGTGTTCGTGGAGACGGTAAGCCGTATGCACACACGAGCGACAATATCACACAATTGATGGTGAAATAATATGTAATTGGATGGTATTTCATATATATAAAGAATAATTAACATGTTATATTTATTATTTACATCAATTATATTCTTTATTATACCCATCAAAATAATTATGTGTTTGAATAACAAACTACACCACGACGTGGAGACGATATGTCGTATGTACGCACGTGTGGTGACTAGTTAATCACAGGATGAATTGAATAATGAATATCGATGTACCATGTAACGCCCCGACCCCAGCTACCCAGAGTCGGTGCATTACTTCGTAACATTGGCATGATCACAAAAGATCAAGTCTCGAAAGACCGATTAGTTTAGTAGCCTTGGAAACACTAGATACATTCATAAGTCTTACATTACATCATAAAGTGAAAATCTACAATAACAAAGTCTCCATAGTCCACACTCATATCCTCTTCTGACTATTCATGCAGGTCATTCATAAAATACTTCTTCACATCCAGGAAAATATTAAAACATTGAAAGGGGTGAGCTCAGATGCTCAGTAAGGATAACAATATTGCGGAAGCTTTCATAAATAAACATAAACATTTAAGGCAATGTATAACTAAAACAAAAACCTTTTAAACATTAACATCAACATAATATGGAAAAAGTAAAATGAGATAATTCTATTTACTTCTTCACATGGATATTCTACTGGTCGAATAATCACATGCAATATCAATAACCACTTTCATAATGATGGAATGCATAATGCCAGACTATCATAACCATGTAGCCAAGGCCTCGTGCCAAGACCACAAATAAGATTTTGTCAAGGCCTCGTTCCAAGACACTAGTTTGTCTCATGAGACATGCCGATGCATCGAGGAGCTATAGCGGGATCCACCCGTCACTTATTAAGTCCAATGCATTCCTCATATGAATAGGTTTAAACATATCATAAACCATAACATAATCGTATCACATAAAACATGCATAAAGAAAACATAACATTTCCACATTTCAATCACAAGATATCAATACAACACATTGATATAATAAAAACGATTTTGAAACCATTTTCAATACCAAAATAAAAGAAAGTTAAAACTTTGTATTTATGTTTCATTAAAAAAAAGCGACGGCTTGTAGAGGAAGCCGAAACTCAAATAATGGTCACGGTGGTGGAGAAGTCGTTGTCTCCGCATAAGTACGAAAAGAAAAACATTCCCATTCTGTCATTTAGTAAAACGCTTTGTATAAAAAAGATTCCTTTTGAATAAACGTAAAAGTCAAAGGGGTTTATACACCGTATAAAAGAAAGTTGTGTATAAAACCAAATATGCCTCAATGAAAGGAGATTGAGACGAAGTCCCATACAAAGATAATTTTTAAAATAAAATAGATATATTATGTGTATTCACTATAAGGACACATAAATAAAGTACAAATACAAGATATGAAATAATAATATAATGACATAATTTGAAAGTAGGAGATTAACCCAAATAATGGAAATTGGGTTAAAAATTCCCTTACCTCGTGTCCGACTTGACTCAACCGTTATTTAACCTCATGAATAACAAAATAGAGTTAATATCTACCTTATTAAGAACCATTTTCAATTTCATTATCCTTTTTATATCACTTATTACAATGTTATGAACATTATGTAATTATTTAAGTTAATAACGGTCGTTTTGTCGATCTTTGGTACTTGAGTCAACAATAAACTTCTTATAATTACAAGTTTTTATGTGGTGAAATATCCATTATATCCAGAATTATATTAATGATGTAGATATCATATATATCCAGTATATACATTCATTCATAATATTATGTTACATTTAGAGGTAAGAAATGAAATGCACCGTTCATGGAGACGGTAAGCCGTACGTACGCATGAACGCTACTTTCATTTCTATTTAGTATTTAATGGAATGAAATCATAATGATATAAATGTATAATATAATTCCAGTATAATATAGCATATAATACCATTTAATCCATCCTTTATACATCCCACATATGGTATTAATGATTCAAATCACTTTGAGGGGGCGGTAGTCCGCACTTCCTAAAATGAAATTATCGCATTTACCCATAATGGAAATCATAAAGTATGACATAACTGAGAAATAAAGAAGCATAAGGAAAACAAAAACATAATATATATCATATATAAATATAGTGACATCTTAATGGCCACCTTTGAAGGTGTTATATGAGTGTTGAACAATCATCGTTTCGTGAGGCAGAAATTCTCCATCTACAGAAGCAGTATGTTCATTAACCATTAGATGTAGGTGTGTGTAAGTGTAGCTCGAATCCTTATTATAACAACATCCTAGTATATTGAGGATACTGGTGTTGTTACAAAAGAAAATAATAAAAAGAGTTTAGGGGGTTGGGGAAGAAAAATAAAATAAAAGAACACAAGAGAAGACATTACCTTAAAAATCGGGGAACTCTTTTTGATTTGAGCCAAAGGCTTCCTTGGGAAGAATTCTGCCCAAAGTGAGGATTCTAGGAGTAAGGGAGGGAAGTTGGGAGAGTATTTGGGCAGATTTTGGCCGAGCCAAATGGATTGAATGTGTGAATAAGGTGGTAGAGGTGGGGGCCTTTTATAAGAGGAGAGGAGGGGCACTCTTGGAAAGTAATGAAATATTACTTTATTACACAATGCTTTTCAGATTCTAAAGGTACCACACTTCTATATTCGAGGATAAGGTGATAAGGGTTCGAAATATATCCATCCATTAGGCTTTGGACAAGTGTATTCATTGGATATTACATTTTCTTTCCATTTTATTTAAACCATTAAATAATGAGGTCATCGATGCATCATCATTATGTCATAAATAAATTAATTTATTTAATGTTTAAAAATTATAAAAAAAATACTATGATGTAGTAAATCTTTTTAGTTTTACAATGACTATTTATAGTCAAAAATATGACTTTTATAAACCCATTTAAAAATTGTTTTAGTAAAACATTTCATGTTTGTGTCATTTTTTACTTTAACATTAAATAAAAGGTATTTATGTCATTTTCCAACTAATGTGGCTCCATGGGGTCCCCAAGTTGACCCATGGATTGTCTTGGTCGGCCATGACACATCCAATGAGGGTAGGACATGTGTCAAGCTCATCTCATATTATTAAAACATTATTTTTACCTTAAACTACACTAATTACCTCTAATCGCAATTAAGAACTTAAAAGTTACTATTCACCAAAAAATTATTTTAATCTCATTGAACCACATTTTACTTCTTAATTACAACCATGTATGTCGGATTTTTGAAAATCAAATCACATAAGTGGTAATATTTCATTTAAACGAAAAATCAGGTATTTAACTTCCACTTAGTGGTTTCACTATTCATCAAAAATTGACGTTTTTCAGAACAATGCCAAAATTTCACCCTAAGCTATATTTGATATTCCGATTTCAAAAATGATGTCTATTTTACAAAATTCCAAACATATAAGTTGCATTAATTAATTTTACAATTAATTCCCGCTGTCACAACAAATAGCGTGTTTTTAAGAAACAATTTATATCAAAATATTGACAATTGTTCATGCCCAATTTCAATGTTAAATTAATTATAATGACCACCATTGGATAAAATGGTAAAAATATATTCTAATTATAATTTAAAACCAATAAATATTATAATTTATCACAATAAATTATTTTGATTAAAAAAGTTGTTTTATGTATTTTTCACTATTCATAAAAAATTGGAAGTTCTCAGAAAATTACAACAAAATCAACTTAGGGTAATTTCGATATTACGAATAAAAAAATGAAGTCCATTTTGAAATATAAAATTTCTATAATTTTAAAAAGTGGTTATTACTATTCATAACGGCTACTTTGATTAGTCGCGGTGTGTTAGAGCTCGAACTTGCGTACAATGCAAGATATTGCAATATTGAAAGAGAGGCGTATCGTGGAAGCTCGGGGTGTTACATTCTCCCCTCCTTCAATAAATTGCGTCCTCACATTTTGAAATTTTTCTTTGAAAATAAAAGGTTGAAAATAGAAAATACCTTCGTGGAAAACCCACATCGGAGATAAGGTTAATAAAATTTAGCCTTAATAAGAGGGAGATGGAAATGAAAAAGTCACCACCAAATTATGATCTTGATAAGGAGAACATTGGTGGAAATTAGAGACATATAATTGGAGGAAAAACGTAAATATTTGTAGGGAGTGATTGAGGTCATCAATCACAAACAAGTGTAAAATTGAGGGCCTCAAAGCCTTCAATCTATGTTGATTTAAAATATTATCAGTTCAACAAGACATAAGGTATTAGGATAACACATTTTTTTTATTTTAATATCCCTTTACTAAAGTTTAAGAATTTTTTCGTAGAATAAGAGATAGGTATATATATATTTATGCTTGACAAGTAGAGTTTCATCCTTCAACTAATTTCTACCACAAACTCATCATTCACTCAAAAAGATAATAGAACTCAAAAATATTATATTTATCTTAATTTTATAAGGTTATAAATATTACAACATACCATTTAGATTAGGGAAAAAATATTTTTTAATAACTAGGGACATCCTGTAGGCTAGTGGTAGGTAATAAAGGCATGTCGCACTATGGTTGTGGGTTCGATTCCTACAGCTTTGTCCGACGCAACGGGTTATGCCCCACCCTGCAGGTTGTCCTTTTCCTAAAAATATAGTATTATAGTATTCCAAAAATAATCTTCAGAAATGCTTTAACCTTAAACAATACTATTCAAAGTTCAACTTCATCCATCCCAACATTTATAGTTATCCAAAATACCTATGTCCAAACTTTCTCTAAAAGGTCTCTTAATTCCAAAATCAATTTATCAGATTACCCAAACAAAGTAATGTTTCTCTTATTGTCACATACTAAAAATATGATTACCTTCATCATATTAAAACCATACTAAAACAACAAGTACGGCAGTACAATCCTTATATATATATCACATTATTCTAATAACCAGAATATAATCCATGAGTCCAAAAGCACCAATACATTAATTATTTCGCTTCAACTGTAGTAACAACATAAGATTGTCCTTGATCCCTTGGCCTTTTCTGAGGTAAGTTTCCCTGAAACATAGGACATTCATTTGCATAATTCCCCATTTCTCTACAATTTTAGCATTCAACGTTGTTAGCGTCTTTCTTTCCCTTGCAATCACGCGCCTATTGGCCTTTTTCTCTACATTTATAACAAACTCCCATTCCTTTTAGGCAAGTACCAGGGTGATTCTTCCCACAATTATCACATAATGGAAAATTCTTCTTTCCTTTTTTCCCTTTATCCGTCTCTTGTTCCACCGTTCTCTTCTTCTCTTTCTTTACTTTGTTGTCATAAGACTTAGAGAATTCATTTTCTGTCTTGATAGCACATGAGACAATATCTTCGTATGATGAGAAGGATTATGATACTAAAGCTTGACGGAGAAATGGTTTTAACCCATCAAAGAAACGATCAATCTTACTTCTTGGGTTACGTATATAATTTGTCACATGTCTCGCTAACAGTGTAAAGTTAGTCTCATACTTTGCGACATTCTCATCCTCCTTCTGCCTCAGACTCAGAAATTTCCTTTCCATATCTACTCGATGGTCACGAGGAAAGTATTTTTCTAAGAAAAGCTCTTTGAACTCCCTCCATTCCATATTCGATACGTCATCATCTTCCTTTGTGTTTTGAATCAGCGACAACCACTGATCGGCATCTCCAGTGAGGCGGTAAACTGCAATGACAACCTTCTCCCTTTCGCTACTCCCCAAGGCGTGGAATATTTTCTTTAAGGAGTTTATCCATTGCTCAGCTACTAACGGATTTGTACCCCCATTAAATTTTGGCAGTTGTTGCCTCATGAAGCGGTCTAACATTGATCCTCCACGTTGCGGATCAGGGTGCTCCATACGAGTAAGGTTATTATTCATAACCTGAGTGAGTTGTCCTAGTATGGTAATAAGTTGATCAGCACCAGTTGTATCTCCAAATCCACAATAATTATCTTGAGAAGGAGGGAAATCCCTACGCGGAGTGCGTGTATTGATACGGTTTCCATTCCTTCCACTAGGCGCCATCTCTAAACAATGGCATAAACTAGATTAGTTTATGAATCAAAATACATAATTCCATACTTGTAAAATACTTAACATAAATTGAACTATTTATGGATATAATCCATAAAAATGTTTTCTTTGAGAAAGTATATACTCATAACCCTTCATAGTGGTTTGTAAAGAAAACGAGAATTATCCTAAGCATATCCCCCAGGAGTGTCATAACCAAGAGTGTAGCAAGGCCCGTTGTCGTGCACCAGTTCCCGTTCGAGTCTAGCTCAAAGCGGTGTTTTCGGGTTTTACCCCTAGGTACATCTGTGCCAGAGCCACCTCTACCTGCTCGTATCCAGACAAGGATGTATTGATCGGAAAACTCACAAAATCTCTATAATACCAAAATTCTAGGAAGTTCTTATATACTAATCCTCAAAGTCTATCTTCGGGCTATGTGCTCTAATCAGAGTTTATCTAAATCTAGCTTCCAAGGTTAGTAATAAACTTCCTCTGATACCAACTGTAACGCCCCGACCCCAGCTACCCAGAGTCGGTGCATTACTTCGTAACATTGGCATGATCACAAAAGATCAAGTCTCGAAAGACTGATTAGTTTAGTAGCCTTGGAAACACTAGATACATTCATAAGTCTTACATTACATCATAAAGTGAAAATCTACAATAACAAAGTCTCCATAGTCCACACTCATATCCTCTTCTGACTATCCATGCAGGTCATTCATAAAATACTTCTTCACATCCAGGAAAATATTAAAACATTGAAAGGGGTGAGCTCAGATGCTCAGTAAGGATAACAATATTGCGGAAGCTTTCATAAATAAACATAAACATTTAAGGCAATGTATAACTAAAACAAAAACCTTTTAAACTTTAACATCAACATAATATGGAAAAAGTAAAATGAGATAATGCTATTTACTTCTTCACATGGATATTCTACTGGTCGAATAATCACATGAAATATCAATAACCAGTTTCATAATGATGGAATGCATAATGCCAGACTATCATAACCACGTAGCCAAGGCCTCGTGCCAAGACCACAAATAAGATTTTGTCAAGGCCTCGTTCCAAGACACTAGTTTGTCTCATGAGACATGCCGATGCATCGAGGAGCTATAGTGGGATCCACCCGTTACTTATTAAGTCCAATTCATTCCTCATATGAATAGGTTTAAACATATCATAAACCATAACATAATCGTATCACATAAAACATGCATAAAGGAAACATAACATTTCCACATTTCAATCACAAGATATCAATACAACACATTGATATAATAAAAACGCTTTCGAAACCATTTTCAATACCAAAATAAAAGAAAGTTAAAACTTTGTATTTATGTTTCATTAAAAAAAAGCGATGGCTTGTAAAGGAAGCCGAAACTCAAATAATGGTCACGGTGGTGGAGAAGTCGTTGTCGCCGCATAAGTACGGAAAGAAAAACATTCCCTTTCTATCGTTTAGTAAAACTCTTTGTATAAAAAAGATTCCTTTTGAATAAACGTAAAAGTCAAAGGGGTTTATACACCGTATAAAAGAAAGTTGTGTATAAAACCAAATATGCCTCAATGAAAGGAGATTGAGACGAAGTCCCATACAAATATAATTTTTAAAATAAAATAGATATATTATGTGTATTCACTATAAGGACACATAAATAAAGTACAAATACAAGATATGAAATAATAATATAATGACATAATTTGAAAGTAGGAGATTAACCCAAATAATGGAAATTGGGTTAAGAAATTACCTTACCTCGTGTCCGAATTGACTCAACCGTTCTTTAACCTCCTGAATAACAAACTAGAGTTAATATCTACCTTATTAAGAACCATTTTCAATTTCATTATCCTTTTTATATCACTTATTACAATGTTATGAACATTATGTAATTATTTAAGTTAATAACAGTCGTTTTGTCGATCTTTGGTACTTGAGTCAACAATAAACTTCTTATAATTACAAGTTTTTTATGTGGTGAAATATCCATTATATCCAGAATTATATTCATGATGTAGATATCATATATATCCAGTATATACATTAATTCATAATATTATGTAACATTTAGAGGTAAGAAATGAAATGCACCGTTCATGGAGACGGTAAGCCGTACGTACGCATGAACGCTACTTTCATTTATATTTAGTATTTAGTGGAATGAAATCATAATGATATAAATGTATAATATAATTCCAGTATAATATAGCATATAATACCATTTAATCCATCCTTTATACATCCCACATATGGTATTAATGATTCAAATCACTTTGAGGGGGCGGTAGTCTGCACTTCCTAAAATGAAATTATCGCATTTACCCATAATGGAAATCATAAATTATGCCATAAATGAGAAATACAGAAGCATAAGGAAAACAAAAACATAATATATATCATATATAAATATAGTGACATCTTAATGTCCACCTTTGAAGGTGTTATATGAGTGTTGAACAATCATCGTTTCGTGAGGCAGAAATTCTCCATCTATAGAAGCAGTATGTTCTTTAACCATTAGATGTAGATGTGTGTAAGTGCAGCTCGAATCCTTATTATAACAACATCCTAGTATATTGAGGATACTGGTGTTGTTACAAAAGAAAAGAATAAAAATAGTTTAGGGGGTTGGGGAAGAAAAATAAAATAAAAGAACACAAGAGAAGACATTACCTTAAAAATCGGGCAACTCTTTTTGATTTGAGCCAAAGGTTTCCTTGGGAAGAATTCTTCCCAAAGTGGGGATTCTAGGAGTAAGGGAGGGAATTTGGGAGAGTATTTGGGAAGAGTTTGGCCGATCCAAATGGCTTTAATGTGTGAATAAGGTGGTAGAGGTGGGGGCCTTTTATAAGAGGAGAGGAGGGGCACTCTTGGAAAGTAATGAAATATTACTTTATTACACAATGCTTTTCTGATTATAAAGGTACCACAGTTCTATATTCAAGGCTAAGGTGATAACGGTTGGAAATATATCCATCCATTAGGCTTTGGACAAGTGTATGCATTGGATATTACATTATCTTTCCATTTTATTTAAACCATTAAATAATGAGGTCATCGCTGCATCATCATTATGTCATAAATAAATTAATTTATTTAATGTCTAAAAATTATAAAAAAAATACTATGATGTAGGAAATCTTTTTAGTTTTCCAATGACTATTTATAGTCAAAAATATGACTTGTATAAACCCATTTAAAAATTGTTTTAGTAAAACATTTCATGTTTGTGTCATTTTTTACTTTAACATTAAATAAAAGGTATTTATGTCATTTTCCAACTAATGTGGCTCCATGGGGTCCCCAAGTTGACCCATGGATTGTCTTGGTCGGCCATGACACATCCAATGAGGGTAGGACATGTTTCAAGCTCATCTCATATTATTAAAACATTATTTTTACCTTAAACTTCACTAATTACCTCTAATCGCAATTAAGAACTTAAAAGATACTATTCACCAAAAAAATATTTTAATCTCATTGAACCACATTTTACTTCTTAATTACAACCATTTATGTCGGATTTTTGAAAATCAAATCACATAAGTGGTAATATTTCATTTAAACGAAAAATCAGGTATTTAACTTCCAATTAGTGGTTTCACTATTCATAAAAAATTGACGTTTTTCAGAACAATGCCAAAATTTCACCCTAAGCTATATTTGATATTCCGATTTCAAAAATTATGTCTATTTTACAAAATTCCAAACATATAAGTTGCATTAATTAATTTTACAATTAATTCCCGCTGTCACAACAAATAGCGTGTTTTTAAGAAGCAATTTATATCAAAAGATTGACAATTGTTCATGCCCAATTTCAATGTTAAATTAATTCTAATGACCACCATTGGATAAAATGGTAAAAATATATTCTAATTATACTTTAAAACCAATAAATATTATAATTTATCAAAATAAATTATTTTTATTAAAAAAGTTGTTTTATGTATTTTTCACTATTCATAAAAAATTGGAAGTTCTCAGAAAATTACAACAAAATCAACTTAGGGTAATTTCGATATTACGAATACAAAAATGAAGTCCATTTTGAAATACAAAATTTCTATAATTTTAAAAAGTGGCTATTACTATTCATAACGGCTACTTTGATTAGTCGCAGTGTGTTAGAACTCGAACTTGCGTACAATGCAAGCTATTGCAATATTGAAAGAGAGGCGTATCGTGGAAGCTCGGGGTGTTACATTCTCCCCTCCTTCAATAAATTGCGTCCTCACAATTTGAAATTTTTCTTTGAAAATAAAAGGTTGAAAATAGAAAATACCTTCGTGGAAAACCCACATCGGAGATAAGGTTAATAAAATTTAGCCTTAATAAGAGGGAAATGGAAATGAAAAATTCACCACCAAATTATGATCTTGATAAGGAGACCATTGGTGGAAATTAGAGACATATAATTGGAGTAAAAACGTAAATATTTGTAGGGAGTGATTGAGGTCATATATATCCAGTATATACATTCATTCATAATATTACGTAACATTTAGAGGTAAGAAATGAAATGCACCGTTCATTGAGACGGTAAGCCGTACGTACGCATGAACGCTACTTTCATTTCTATTTCATATTTAATGGAATGAAATCATAATGATATAAATGTATAATATAATTCCAGTATAATATAGCATATAATACCATTTACTCCATCCTTTATACATCCCACATATGGTATTAACGATTCAAATCACTTTGAGGGGGTGGTAGTCCGCACTTCCTAAAATGAAATTATCGCGTTTACCCATAATGGAAATCATAAAGTATGCCATAAATGAGAAATTCAGAAGCATAATGAAAACAAAAACATAATATATATCATATATAAATATAGTGACATCTTAATGGCCACCTTTGAAGGTGTTATATGAGTTTTGAACAATCATCGTTTTGTGAGGCAGAAATTCACCATCTACAGAAACAGTATGTTCTTTAACCATTAGATGTAGGTGTGTGTAAGTGTAGATCTAATACTTCTTATAACAACATCCTAGTATATTGAGGATACTGGTGTTGTTACAAAAGAAAAGAATAAAAAGAGTTTAGGGGGTTGGGGAAGAAAAATAAAATAAAAGAACACAAGAGAAGACATTACCTTAAAAATCGGGTAACTCTTTTTGATTTGAGCCAAAGGATTCCTTGGGAAGAATTCTGCCCAAAGTGAGGATTCTAGGAGTAAGGGAAGGAAGTTGGGAGAGTATTTGGGCAGAGGTTGGCCGAGCCAAATGGCTTTAATGTGTGAATAAGGTGGTAGAGGTGGGGGACTTTTATAAGAGGAGAGGAGGGGCACTCTTGGAAAGTAATGAAATATTACTTTATTACACAATGCTTTTCGGATTCTAAAGGTCCCACACTTCTATATTCTACGATAAGGTGATAAGGGTTCGAAATATACCCATCCTATAGTCTTTGGACAAGTTTAAGCCTTAGATATTACATTATCTTTCCATTTTATTTAAACCATTAAATAATGAGGTCATCACTGCATCATCATGATGTCATAAATAATTTAATTTATTTAATGTCTAAAAATTATAAAAAAATACTATGATGTAGGAAATCTTTTTATCTTTCCAATGAATATTTATAGTCAAAATTATGACTTGTATAACCCCATGTAAAAATTGTTTTAGTAAAACATTTCATGTTTGTGTCATTTTTTACTTTAACATTAAATAAAAGGTATTTATGTCATTTTCCAACTAATGTGGCTCCATGGGGTCCCCAAGTTGACCCATGGATTTTCTTGGTCTTCCATGACACATCCAATGAGGGTAGGACCTGTGTCAAGCTCATCTTATATTATTAAAATATTATTTTTACCTTAAACTACACTAATTACCTCTAATCGCGATTAAGAACTTAAAAGTTACTATTCACCAAAAAATTATTTTAATCTCATTGAACCACATTTTACTTCTTAATTACAACCATGTATGTTGGATTTTTGAAAATCAAATCACAGAAGTGGTAATATTTCATTTAAACGAAAAATCAGTTATTTAACTTCCACTTAGTGGTTTCACTATTCATCAAAAATTGAAGTTTTTCAGAACAATGCCAAAATTTCACCCTAAGCTATATTTGATATTCTGATTTCAAAAATGATGTCTATTTTACAAAATTCCAAACATATAAGTTGCATTAATTAATTTTATAATTAATTCCCACTGTCACAACAAATAGCGTGTTTTTAAGAAACAATTTATATCAAAAGATTGACAGTTGTTCATGCCCAATTTCAATGTTAAATTTATTCTAATGACCACCATTGGATAAAATGGTAAAAATATATTCTAATTATACTTTAAAACCAATAAATATTATAATTTATCATAATAAATTATTTTTATTAAAAAAGTTGTTTTAAGTATTTTTCACTATTCATAAAAAATTGGAAGTTTTCAGAAAATTACAAAAAAAATCAAAATAGGGTAATTTTGATATTACGAATACAAAAATGAAGTCTATTTTGAAATATAAAATTTCAATAATTTTAAAAATTGGTTATTACTATTCATAACGGCTACTTTGATTAGTCACGGTGTGTTAGAACTCGAACTTGCGTACAATGCAAACTATTGCAATATTGAAAGAGAGGCGTATCGTGGAAGCTCGGGGTGTAACATACCATATTTATAATTACATCATAGTTAGTATAAGGTACTAGAGTTATTATTTTGGAATGTAAGCGACAAAGAAAGAGGACGTGGAAGAACAAAAGAACTTTGAAAGAGGTGGTGAAATTATTACCTCTTCTTCGGGTGTTTCCTTTTGAGTTGATCAAAAGGGCCCCTTATGTTGGATTTCTGATAAAAGTGAGGATTTTAGGTCAAATTTAGGATAGTTGGGAGGATATTTGAGTTGGGTTAGGCTGACCCAAATGGATTTGGATGTGTTATTTAGAGAGAAGGGGAAGTACTGTTTTATAAGAGAGGTGAGGGTCACACTAGGTAAAGATTGAAATATTTTTTTTATACAATAATATTCGGTTTATAATTGCTCCAATATGATTTATTTCAAGGATAAGGTAGAGATGGGTTGAAAACCTCTCAACCAATAGGTTTTAGATAGGTTTGTGTCACCATATTAACCATATCTTTTAGATTTAACTCTTAGTTAAATAGTTTATCTTTTACAATGTATTCTAGTATTATTATAATAAATGGTTAATAAACATACTATAAAAATCCAAGAGAACCTCAAGTGGTTAATTATTAATATATCTAACATCGTCTAATTCATCTCCACAACCCTTATATTTTTAAGAATATTATATCAATTAATAATATAGTATTTGTTTTAAAAACTCATTTAAGTCAATTTTGTAACTATTCAGTATTTTTTTTGTAAAATTCATAAAAAATTTATCACTTTGAACAAAATTTATTTAACCAATCATAAAATTTCATATTAACCTATAAAGTTCGCGGAATTCATTAGAAGTCTTAATTTACATTTATTTGGATATTTGTAATATCAATTATTTTAATCTTTCATTAATAAGGTAATTACTGCATCATCGTTGTATCATAAATAAATTTAGTTATTTAATGTCTAAAAAAATAAATAAAATAAAATTATGTAAGAAATAATTATAGATTTATATTTTATATTTATAATTAAATTTATCTTATGTGTAACCTTATATTAAAAATGTTTTAGATATGAAAAATTGAATTTAACAGTTTTAACTCTTCTTTAAATGAAACAATAATAAATGTCATAATCTTATCCAGGTGGACCAAAAGGATAATATTTTATTCCAAAAGATTATTTTGGTAGAAATACACTTATCCAGTAGAATTAGGACATGTGTTAGCATAATAATTATATCATTTTTACATTTAATTACCCGATTTACTTTTAGCCATGGAAAATAAAAGTCAAAAGTTACTATTCACAAAAAAATTATTTTCCTCTTATTGAACCACATATTACTTTCTGCTATCTACCGTGTCTCGTGGATTTTTGAAATTCAATTCACAAAAGTAGTAAAATTACATTTTATGAAAATTTTCTAACGTGCCTAGAAGTTGGGTAAAAGACGGTAAAAAGTTCAATAAAAATTTATTCAACTAATTTTATTATAAAATGACTCCAATTAATTACTTGAACTAATATAAATATTAGGTATCTATTTTGAATTAAAATAAATATAAATAAAATAAATAATTATTTAAATAAAAATTTAGTTGTAAAAAATAACAAAGTGTTTTTCACTATTTATAAAAAATTTACTGTTTTTAGAAAAATACAAAAAATTCACCCAAAGATAATTTTGATATTCTGAATCCAAAAATGATGTCCATTTTGAAAAATAAAATTTATAAAATTTCAAAAAAGTGTGTATTACTATTCATATTTTCTAGTTTGATTGGTCATAGTGTCATAAAACTCCATGTTGCGTACAACTCAAGCTATTACATTATTAAAATGGAAACATACCATGGAAGCTTGGGGTGTTACATTATTCCCCCCTTCATATAATTTTATCCTCAAAATTTCTAGAATATTACTACCTAAAAATATTTGGGTGTTTTTTCATCATAAGTTCCACAGGTCCCCACATTGCTTCCTACAACTTATGGTTTCTCCAAAGAACTTTTATCAAACGAGTTGTCCGGTTTATCAGGACTTGTTCTCTAGTATCAAGAATCTTGAACGGATCTTCATAATAAGACATATCGGGTTCTAGTCCAATTTATTCAAAGGTGAGTACATTCATTGGGCCAGGAAAGTATTTTCTCAATAGTGATATGTGAAACACATCATGATCTTTGGAGAGACTTGGCGTCATTTCCAAAGGATAAGCTAAAACTCCAATTCATTCTAGAATTTCAAAAGGTCCAATGTACTTGGGACATAATTTACCCTTCTTACCGAATCGTATAACACCCTTCCATGTAGATACATTCAATAAAATATGATCACCTACTTGAAATTCCAAATATTTCTTTCGGTTATCAGCAAATCTCTTTTGCCTAATTTGAGCTATTTTGATGTGTGTTTGGATAACCATCACCTTTTCCATTATTTCCTCAACTCATCTTGGTTCTATGAGTTTTCTTTCACAAAAAACATCCCAACAAGTTGGTGTGCGACATCACTTTCCCTATAACACTTCATATGGTGCCATCTGAATACATCAATGGAAGCTATTGTCATAGTAAAATTCGACCAGAGTTAAATATTGATCCCACATACCTTGAAAGTAATGTGGGAAAGATCTCAACATGTCTTCTAAGGTTTGAATAGTTCATTCTAATTTTCCATCTGTTTTAGGGTGGTAGGCAGTGCTCAAATGAAGTTCAATATCCAAGGCCTTCTGAAGTCTCTTCCAGTATCTTGATGTTAAATGGGGATCACGATCAGAAATAATTGATATGGGTACTCTATGAAGTATTACCACTTCATTAATATGTAATATTGTTAAACGTTTAATTGGTAAATCTTCTGTTATAACAATAAAATGTTTTTACTTGTTAAGACGATCAACAATGACCCAAATTTCATCGTTAATTCTAGGAGTCTTTGTTAGCCACATGAAAAAGTCCATCATAATGTCATCCCATTTCCACTCAAGTATGGGAAGAGGTTGCATGACTCCTCTAGGATTTTGTCTTCTAGCCTTCACCTGTTGACAAACCGTACATATTGAAACATAATCAGAAATCTTCCTCTTCATGTTGTCCCACCAAAAAGTTCCTTCAAATATCTATATATTTATGTGATACCAGGGTGTATAGAGAAATTGGAACAATGAGTATCATCCAAAAATTTCCTTTTTAGATCTGTTATATTAAGAACAAAATGTCTCTTTCTGAATTTCAAAATTTCATCTTTGTATAAGAATTCACTCAATCTCCCATCATTCACAACATTAATCTTTTTTTGAAACTCTTCATCATCAGTATGAGAACTCTTTACCCTTTCTAGTAAATATTGTTTTGAAAGCATTTGAAAAAGTATTGATGTTTCATCTTCCATAGTTATTCACATATCCATTTTTACTAGATCCATGAACATAGGATCCCTTTCATTTCTCATCTTGTTCAAAACTCCATAATCCATTCTTCTCAAAGCATCTGCCACCTTATTTTCCTCCACCAGGTGGTAGTGTATAGTGAAATAATAATCCTTGAGTAGATCAAGCCATCACCATTGACTCATGTTGAGTTGTTTTTGTTATAAAATATACTTAAAACTCTTGTGATTAGTATAAATCTCACATTTTTTCACCATAGATATAGTGTCTTTGTATTTTCAGAAAAAATATTATATCTTCTAACTCAAGATCAGGAGTGGGATAGTTTTTCTCATGAATTTTTAGCCACTGTGATGTGTAGGAAATAACTCAATCATTCTGCTTAAGGAAACAATCGAGTTCTTTTTTTGAAGTATCACTATAAATAATAAAATCATCATTTTCCAATGGCAGAGTAAATATAAGAGCATTGACTAATATTATCTTCAGTTCTTCAAAAAAATCTCCACACTCTTTTTTCCAAAAATAAATTAATGCATCTACTTGTAATCTTGGTTAATGGGTTATCCAATCTAGAAAAATCTAAATGAAATGTTGACAATAACCTGCCAAACCAATAAAATTTCATACCTCAGTTATACTCGTTGGTTCTAGCCATTCTTATATTGCACTTGTCTTAGAAGTATCAATAGAGATTCTATCCTTAGAGACAATATGGAAAAGAAAAGAAATTTCATGAAGCCAGAATTTACACTTGATAAACATCCCATATAATTCATTTCTTCTGAGGATTTTCAAAATTGTGCGCAAGTGATTTTCATGATCTTCGTAGATTTTTTATTATACCAAGATATCATCAATAAATACCACTACAAAGTCCACAAGACAATCCTTGAAATTTATATTCATTATATCCATGAAAACAGAGGGATTATTAGTCAGTCCGAAAGGCATTATCGTAAACTCGTAATTCACGTACTTGGTTTGAAATGATTTCTTTGGAAAGTCTTCCTTTTTGATGCACAACTGATGATATCCTGATCGAAGATCAATCTTTGAAAAATATTGAGCTCCATGAAGTTTATCAAATAAATCATCAATGCGAGGTAGGGGATACTTGTTCTTTATTTCTATAGAATTGATATCCCTTTAGTCAATGCACAACCTCATAGATATATCATTCATTTAAGAAAATGAACGTGGGATCCCCATAAAGAAAAACTAGGGAAAATAAATCATCAATGCACAAGACATTCCTTGTTCTTTATTGTGTGAAATTCATAACAACTTTATCACTTAGAATAAAATTTATTTATCCAACCCTAAAATGTCATATTAACCTATAAAATTAGTTTAATTAATCAAAATTTTCAATTAACATTTATTTGGATATTTATATTATCAATTATTTTAATCTTTTATTAATAAGGTAATTACTACATCATCATTGTATCATAAATAAAATTAATTATTTAATGTCTAAATATTTTAAACAAAATACCTTTATGTAGGAAATATTTTTATATTTCTAATGAATATTTATAGTCTAATTTATCTTATATGTTTCTCTATCTTAAAAATGTTTTAGTTATGAAAATTTCAATTTAACACTTTTAATGCTTCTTTAAATAAAATAATAATAAATGACTTAATCTAATCCAAGTGGACCAAAAGAATTGTATTTTATTCCTAAGTATGATTTTGGTTGAAATAAACTTTCCAATAGAATTAGAACATGTGTTAGGGTAATAATAATATCTTTTTTACCATTAATTACCCTATTTACTTTTAACCGTGGTAAATAAAAGTCAAAAGTTACTATTCAGAAAAAATTATTTTTAACTTATGGAAAAAAAAATTACATAATGATATCAACCACGTCTCTCAATTTTTCGAAATTAAATTCACAGAAGCGGTAAAATTACTTTTTATAAAAATTTACAAATGTGCCTAGAAGATGGGTAAAAGAAGGTAAGAAGTTCAGTAAAATTTTATAAATCTAATTTTATTATAAAATGACTCCAATGAATTTCATTGAACTAATATAGGT
Organism: Viscum album; assembly: GCA_963277665.1. NCBI lineage: Eukaryota > Viridiplantae > Streptophyta > Magnoliopsida > Santalales > Viscaceae > Viscum > Viscum album. The sequence goes on from OY728139.1 coordinate 297,841,053, forward strand.
ATTATGTATCTATTTTGACTTGAAATAAATATAAATAAAATAAATTATTATTTATATAAAAATTTGGTTTTAAACAATAACGCAATGTTTTTAACTATTCATCAAAAATTGAATGTTTTCAGAAAAATACCAAAAATTCACCCTAAGATAATTATGATATTATGAATCCAAAAATGAAGTCCATTTTGAAAAATAAATTTTTTTAAATTTTTAAAAGTGTGTATCACTATTCATAACATCTAGTTTGATTGGTCGTGGTGTGTTAAATGTCCATGTTATGTACAACCCATGCTACTGCCTTATTCAAAGGGAAACGTACTGTGACAGGTTAGGGTGTTACAATACAGAAAAATAAATTTATTTCCTATTAATAAAGGTAGATAAAACCCCATTAATAGAACTTTCCCAGTCATGATCTAGAGTTATACACTACAATATATACTATGAATATATGGAGACACTCTCTCTTTGGTGAAAGATGTAAGATATATACAGATCCTATGTGTTTAAAATATATATTCTCATAAAAATAATTCATCATGAAGAAAATGTGATTGCTTGAGCTAGGAAAGGATTATGATTATTCAATACACTACCACCAGGAGAAGTAAAATAGGGAAGTATATTCTTTGAGAGGAAATGATCATAGAGTTCTAAACAAAATGAAGATTGAAACAGATCATGTCTATATGGATCTAGTAATGATGTATATGGGAATTATTAAGGGAGGTGAAACATCACTACTTTTTCAAATGGTTTAAAAACCATCCTTATTGGAATGTTTTAAAGGTTATTTTTCTGATAATGAGAATTTTAAAAAGAATATTACTTTTTTGAATGTTGGTAAATTGAAGACTTCTTATATAGAGATTGAATTTTAAAATTTGGGATGAGAATTTATGTTCCCTAAATAGCCGAGATAAAAAGAGAAATTATTGGATGATGCTCATAGCTCAAATTTATCTATACAACCTAGAAGCACTAAGATGTACAAATATTTGAATGAATAATTTTGGTGCGATAATATGATGTGAGAAATTCCACATTTTGTATCGAGGTGTTTAGTTTTTCAACTAGTGGAGGCTGAATGACAACATCATAGAGGATTCATGAGACCTATTATTATTTATACATGTAAATGTGATGACATTACTAGGAAATTTTTCATAGGATTACCAAATAATGAAAAAAATAATGATTTAATGTGGGTAATTGTTCATCAACTTACCTAATATGCACATTTCCTTACTCTATGTGAGGAATTTCCACAGGGGTTCCTTGCACAACTCTATATTAATGTATTCATAATACTTCATGGATTTTATCTTTAAATTGTGTTTAACCATCATCCACGATTTACATTGAAATGCAAGAAAATTATTTAGAAATATTTGGATATTACGCTCTATTTGATCACCTCTTATCACCCTCAAACCAATGGGTAGTTTGAAAGGACTATTCTAACATTAGGAGACATATTGAGATCATGCTCACATGTCTTTCAAGGTATGTGTGATCATTATTTCACTTAGTTAGATTTTTCCTATAATAATAGTTCCCATTCAATTATTCAAACGGTACCATATAAATCACTACATAGAAAGAGATTTAAAACTCCAACATGTTGGGATCAAGTGGGTGAGAGAAAGCTCATAAGCCCAAAACATGTGGAGTAAAAAACAGAAAATGTAAAGACTATTCAAACCCATATCAAAGAAATTGTAAGTAGATAAAAAATATAATCTGATAACTGAATAAAGTAATTTGAGTTTCAATTGTGAGATCAGTTTTTTTAAAGTATCCCTATAAAGGGTTTAATAAGGATCAATAATAAAGGGAAACTGAGCCCTAGGTACATCAACCGTTTCGAAATTTTGGATAGAAATAGATATATATAGGATTATTTGGAAATTCCACCTGGACATTATAAATTAAAAAATGTTTTCCAAGTCTCTTTGTTAAGTAGGTACATGTCGGACATAACTCATGTTTGAAAAAATATAATTAGATCCTGATTTGTCCTACTGTTAAAAGCATATCCTGATTCTAGACACTAGAGAACTGGTGTTTTGGAATCTAAGTACTAAGATTTTAAATATAATTTGTAAAAATCATAAAATTGAATAAGTGATATGGGAGATAAGAAATTATGATGAATAACATCCCAAATATTTATATGAGGTGATGTTTTGGAAATTTTGAGGATGGAATTTGTTTAAGAGGGTAGAATGTAGTGACCCAGAATTTTATCAATAGAATCAAAATTTTAATATTTATGTTATTTTTTATAAATATCATAAATCACATATAATAAAAAATACAAAATTCATAAATGATTAATGAATAAAATATGATATATTTATATAAATTAAATAACCTATATCGATGAAATAACAACTTGACCATTGCATTATTAATGTGACCATTTGGAATAGTAAAGTGACTAATAGAATAGTAACCTCACCTATGAATTGATAAAAAAATTAATATATTTTATTAATAAAATTGTAATATATTTATGTAATGGAATAAAAAAATAAATGTTTTAAGAGATGATAAATTAAGTATTGGTATTTCTGTGAAACATAAATGTTTATTCAATGTTATATAATTAAAATAATGACTTAAAAAAATATTTTTTCATGGAATATATTTATAAATTAAAATTGTATTGTCTTATAATTATAATATTATTTTATGAGACCTTATTTAATTTTTGAATGGTTTATAAAATTAATTATAATATTAAAATCTGTATTTTTTGAGTAAATGTTGATTTTATTTGAAAAATTAATTTCTCAAATTTATAAAATTGTTTACAAAAATGGAGTCCATTTTTGAATTCTACATGTAAAAAATGGTTATGATTATTTGTTTGGATTTTTCTATAATTGCATATTTTTTTTGCATGGTGAAATATGGTAATTTATTCAATTTAACATTATAAGTAAATAAATGAATTATTGAGTCATATATGATGTATTTCGAATTTAATTCCATAATGTTGAACTATTATTCATTATATTAATATATTTAGTTATAAGGTTTTATCATTTTATATCCTTGAGGAAAAATAATAAACAAATGAATAAAATGATCAAAAACCACCTCTGTGTACTCCACTATAAATACCACCCCTCAACACCAATTCTTCTCACTCCAACAAAACCTTGAAGGTTGCCAAATTTTTGACATATCCTTCTCCAAAAACAATCTTAAATATTTTTTATTCTTTGTAGTCCCACCCAAAAGTCCAATTCAAAGTTCTTTAGGGAGGTTCTCCAGAAGAGGAATTCAAGAGGTAAATCCCATTTCATTCTTTTATTTTTCTTTTAATTTATTTATTTCTTTAACCCTTCCTCACATACCCTATTAAATGTTACATGATAAATCATGTATCTTTTATATTATTTTCTTTTATTATGTTAATGGTATATCAAACATCAATTCTCTTATCTTCAACTTTTTATTCTAAAAATGAAAATATCCTCTCTGAGGTGCCGATTTACAGTCTATGTGGATGACAAGTTTTCATTTTTCAATTACACATTCAAGTTTTATCATAAAACCATTTTTATGGATAAAAAATACCATAATATATGTAATAAAACTTCTTTAATATTCGGGAACCATTTTATATACATAATGCTAATTCGTAAGATAAAATTGGTTTGTGATGATCGCAAAAACGCCAAAATAATCTAAATGGTTATCATTAATGCTTTATCTAATGAATTATCCACATATATAAAAAAATAAATATATAAGACCATTAAATATAACATTAGATATCTAATAAAAATTAACTTAAATTCTGGATAACTATTTCCATTTTACATGATATTTTGTTCAACTATACTAGTGAACCAATCCAGAAAACCAAGGAAACGAACACTCTCAAACGACGAAATTGTATCTTATAGCTCATAAAAAAGGCCATGAAAAAACATAATAAAATTATAATAATTATAATACATGTATAAAAGGTTCTAAATTAAATAATTAATGGTTTTAAATTTATTATCTTGGACATTAAGATCAAATGTAGAATATTTTCGAACATATGGTAAGGGTTTCTTCTCGAACATCCATTTTTCATTTATATTACACTTTCTCTCTCTTTTCCCGGACATAATTCATAATTATTATTATTTAATCATCTTAAATAATTATTTAAATTCCAAACAAATGTACATAGCTCAATTATCTTCTATTTGAATGGAAATTCATTCTTTATAAGGCTTCAATTGTAATTCCTCAACATAAGTAATTTCGATTAAAGGAAGCATCCCAATTCATACACATTTTTATGTACCCAACATAATATATTATAATACATTTTTATTTTTATAAAATCACCCTTTTAATAATAAATAAAATATATTTTTCAATTTTTTTTTTATTAAAAAAAACTACACCTTTTTTATTTTAATGATACTTTTCTATTTTCTCTTAAACTTTACTGAAGTCTCCCATTTCTAAAGTTTCATAAAAACTCGTTTTTACATGTTTTCAATGTAGTTTGAAATCATTTATTCCTGAAAATAATTTCATTGTAATTACCTTTTATGTCTAGGATATACATTTTCATAATATTATTTTTTGAAAGTACAAATGATTTCTCCAAAAGAAATCTTTTTTTGTAAAGTAAAAAATGGTATTTCTCTTAAGAATTCCCCAATGATTATAAAGTATTTTTATCAATTTAGACACCATATATTGAATATTATGATTAATTTGGATTTATATTTTATAGAATAATATACCACATATTATTAAATTTTTTATGGGCTATTTGATTGTGAACGTGCAATCTTGATACCATTCATTATACTACTCTGAATGACTAGCGATTATATTTAATGATTGGGAAACCTATTAACGTATTTTATGTGTACATTGTTTATATTCCACCACATTTAAATGAGAAATTAATTGGCCTTTTTAAGTGGAATATAGGGCCCTATATTTCTCTTATACGTATTGGAATGTCTCATGATAAAATGAAGATATAGATTTGGCTGAGGGCTTACCCATTTATTTTCATATAAGAATTTGGATGAGACATTACCCGTTGATTTTTAGATGTCTTGGTTGAGGATTTGATGGTATATTTCAAATGTATATCATTATTAATTCCATCATTATGATATTAGTAATTGATAATCCATGTGATTATTCAACTAGTATACTATCCATGGTTAAGTTTCAAACTCATATGATTATTTAAATGGAAATATTGAATCAGTTTTTTTTCCTTCCATATTATACACAAGATTAGGTTTTAATAAATGTGTTTTTAATTAATAATCATTCCTTATTGTTTATTTTTATGATAACTTCATCTATATTTTTTACCCTTAATGACCATATAACCTCTTGCATTTATTGTGTTTTATTTTTCCCTAGGATGTTAATATGTATATTATGAATGACCTTCATGGACAATCTATGAGTTTACAGACGTATCCATTGGGGTTGTTATGTTGATTTTCCATCGAAGATGTAACGTTAAACTCATGTTTGGATCTGGATTTACAAATCTACTAACCTATTTTATCCTTTAGGATATGAATTTCTTGACTATTATATCAATGTAATAAAGTAAGGCATAAGCTTGGGATACTAGGTTAGGGGTCTTTACATACATAACTTACAATGAAAAAATGATATTGCAGTCTTGGACATTGATGATTGTTAATAAATAAAAAACATCTGATATCAATATATTCTCCTACTAAATAGTTAGTATATAAACTATAAAGCACGTTGTGTTGAGACATACCAAATAAAGCATCACTTGATACCAATTGTTCATTATTGATAAAATGGTACTAATCGGGACTCCAACAATCTTCATCTCATTCACAGGTATAAAAGTTTTTTATATAGCCTAACAACCATTGAATTTTGATAACCAAAACCCCTTAGGATTAAACTCTAGACACTAATTATTATACTCAATCAAGGGATTCATCTTTTTGAGAATAGATCATTTATTTCTGCAAGAGTCGCTATTTTATATCTCAAAATAGCTAATACCAAATGTTATGAAATAAACACAGCATAGTATAGCTCATCCAAGATGTTGTTTTCATGTAACTCTTCTTTATTATTGTTTAATACTATTTTTAACGTTCATTTATTTTTCCATGAATTTTTTAGCATTATAATACAAAACTTTAGGCTTTATATTTCTCATGACCAGAAACACATCATAAAAATTACTTGTTATATATATTACCAAATCAATATTTTACAGTGACCTTCATTTAAGAATACAGATTTTACATTCCAAATATGAATTTTTAATATATTTTTTTGAATTAGGATTATCCTTTACTTCTATTTCTAGGAATAAAATCAAATATATTTTGGGAAACCCTTGATAATAATCAATTTCATTCACTTTATAGATTTATCATATTTGTACCCAACACTTTCCCATGTAAAATTTTAGTTACATTTCACAATGGATTTCTTCTCCCCTAAATTTGTAAAAAAATATTGATTCGTCTATTGACAAATTTAAATTATATGGGGAGAGGGATACCTCAAACTTTCTAAAGAAAAGTAATGGGGTTGTTCAAGATAAACCAACTCATTGAATCCCATTTTTTCCTTTTCCCTTTTTTAGATTTTGGGAAAGGATTTATATAATTTATTCAACATATTAATAATCATTTTTAGTCTAGCTAATCAACCACTTATTATATGATATCTCTTGCGTAATAAAACTTACAAATTTATCTTCATTGATGTGATCATTTTTATCCTTATTTGGCATGGGATTTTCCACAATTTTAGAGTCAATCATACTTTTTCAAGTAACTTATTGTGTATCATCTTAAGTGGATCTCGCATGCTTAATTATTTACAAATCATAATAGTATATTTAAATTTATTGGTTCTTTTGGAACCAATTTAGAAAATTTAGTCTTTAATGGCGGGGAGTTCAATCTTGGAATAATTATTCTTTATTAGTCGATTCTATTTTACTTATTCTTCCACCATTATCAAATCTTGTACATCCTCTTGATTTTTCTTAAATATTTTATTTCATTGCATCTATGAGAGTTTTTTTGAATAACCAGGACATGGCTGTTGATACACCATTTTTTGAGGATGCCATTAATTATCTAAAACATTGAACCTGTTTTCCACCTTAACATTCCATTTTCCTGGATAACCATTCTATGGGTAATTCAAAGGAGTGGAGTGTCTCTTTTTTTCTCCTTTACCCTTATATATTCATCCATTTGAAATAACTTTCTATGTGACCATGAATAGAAAAAATAAATCATTTACCATAAAAATCATACCTCATATAGTTTCTCTTTTATTGATATATTTTCACAGATTGAGTTCCTCTAATATATTTGAGCATTTGAGATTCAAAACATTTAATCCTGATGTCCCAATTCATCCAAAATAATTCCATTTATAAAATTCCTTATCTTAGGGAATCCTTCTTCAATATTTTTCGTGGAAATACTATTTTTATCAAGATACAAGACCTGATTTACTTATTTCATATCAATAATTTATATATGTATTGTCTGTTCATTTTGAGGAACCTTTTAGAGGAATATTTATCTTCTCATTTTAAGTGTTTATCCACTCCTAGGGTTATTTAATATTCTTATAATTCTTATTTAATTACATAGTAATTTATTATAAGCTTGAAAAATCACCCATTATAATTTTTCCTCTTTCATCGATTTGAAATTTTAGTGGAATTATGATTTCATTAAATACCCTTTCAGTGTATATTTTCTTTCTAACTTGTTGGGAAATTTATTCTAGAAAATCAATTTACTATTTAATTTTTATATTCCATTTTAGTTACAATAAAATTCAATGTAACTTATTCTCTTTGGGGTCACTTGTTGTTTAAGGAAAAATCTTCAATAAATACATATTACTATTCAGGAATTATTTCTAATTATTCTGAATTCTCATGATGAAAATGGATCTCTTCCTGGACTTTTCATGTCGATTCATATAGAAACCCTACTTTTATAATATTACTTTTACATCATTTTAATGATGAAAACATAATAAAATTTCAATAATAGGATCTAAGGGTTTCGAGTCATGTTAAAACTTGGTCCATACATAAATTTTTCAAATATCAAACATAAATATTTATTTAATTTCTTCATATCTTGCTTCTTATTATCCCTTGAGTTCCCTTTGTACACGTAATAAACTGAGGAAATACATAACAAAGGGGTAATATATTATCCTATTAAAAGTATAAGAACATGAGACAATACAACTTGGGGTTATCATAATAATTAATATCATAACATAGACATAAGATCACAAAAATGATATAAATAATTAATAAAATGCTTGAAATGTGGAAATACACAAAAATAGAACCTTAGGTCTTTGTGGGTAACTACCACATATAGTTTTGAATAAATATTACATCATGTTCACACATATTTCACTTTTACTCGTGAAATCCACCACATTACAAAATTCATTTGAGCGTTGTATAATTTTGGGTGCACACATCGCATTATAACATCAACATTGCGAAATATAATTCCGAGTGCACCCATCACATCATAACGTTAACATTATCATGGAAGCCACATAGATCATATATTAGTCTTGCACATAAATGATCTATCAAAAGTAATTTTTTCATTTCATAAATCATACATTCATAAAATCTGGGTTCCCAAATGAAAGTGGGAATAAGGTACTTGATATAAGAACCATCAGCCTTTCTAGAGAAGTAAAAGGTGAGTTTTTGAAAGAAGTGTTTTTTTAAACATTGTGTTTGACATAAAATATATTAGAATAAATTTATATCTTATAAAATTTAATATAATGGAGAAGAAATTATTTTTAATTAATAAACATACTGAAAATTGAGTGAAATATAGAAAACCTTAAGAAATAAAGTTGAGTTTGAGAATTCCCCTTACCTTGTGTCTGAATACTTTCTTCATATTAATGTCATGTATAATGACATAAAATTCATTGATTAAAATTTAAAAGAACCTATTTTACATTAATATGGTTAATTATGGTTTTATTAATTTCCTTTATGGGCCTTTGGATGATTTATAGAGTGTAAATTCATTTTTCGAGAGTGTTCTTTTTCTTCGTTTTCATGAACGATTCAATTGTAAATGTGAATGGAAGTTCATTTAGAACATTGAAAAACATACATAATTGAAATTTATTATTATTAAATATATTCCATGAGTTCAAATGATCTTATAGTTAATTTGGTTATATACCATGAGGATGAATCTTTAGAAAAAATTTACTGATGATCATTTTTGGTTAATTTGAGCAGTTTTTGGATCACAACGAACATGTTTTGTTTTATAATTTAGTATTATGTATAACAGTTGTTTCTAAATCATAAAAGGGGTTAGAAAGTTAATATTAACATCTTTTATTAACCATTTAATGGTTTCATTGACATCCTTGATGGAGTTCGTGGAAAATGGGAGTGCATCTCCCATTATGTAGGTAAATTTACACATCACGGACAATAATTCATTTTTATAAACAAAGAGAGATAGAGAGAGATGATTATAATGAATAATATCTTATTAACATGATATAATACCATAATATAAATAATAATAGATTTATAATGATATTTGGATAAGAGAATATGAGGATAATAAAAGAAAAGAAATGGAATTTGAAAGGAATTTGAAAGAAAAGATAAAGAAAGTACCTCCTGAATATATCTTCTTTAAGAGCCTCTTTAGGGGAGAGGTTTTGTTATATTTATGAGACCACGTGGTTATTGACATTATAGGATATTTGGAAGATATTTTATCATAATTTTTAGTAGGAACGAGTCTTGAGAGTTTTGATGAAATGTGGTTGTGAGGGGTGATATTTATAATGGTAGGAGAGGGATTTTCTCAATATTATAATCATTAATTTATTATTTCACCACAATATAAGAAATATTGAGGATTGTTTTTACTACATACAGTAGTTAGTACATTTTATTTCAAACCAGTGTCCATTTACATCATCCATGACTCAATCATGATGCAAAAATTCATTTCTTTAGCATATTTCGTAAATTATCGAATTTCACTATTCAGCAAAATTAAAGTATTTCAGAAAAATCTCAAAATTTCTCCCGAACCAGTTTATAACATGTAGAATAAAAAAAATTAAATCCATTTTATGAATTTAATTCTCAAAATATGATCAATATAGTTTTTAATTAAAATAATAATTTACATGAAAAATGCAAATTTTAAAATTAAAACAGCTTTTCTTACACATTGAAAAATTAATTAAGGTCCCATAAAATTATCATATAATTATAAGATATAAAAATAATAGTTTATTAATACATTTTTTGAAAATAAATTTTCATTTAAATTATTAAATTACTCTTTAAATATTTATGACTTAAAAAACACCAACACTATAATATCATTATATCATATTGTCCCTTATAGGATAGATAAATGTTATTTATACTATCATTGTAAAGTTTATATTCAATTGTCCAATTAAAAATTAATAAAGATCATATTAATATTAATAAGGGTAACATTACTATTCATAATGTTATGTTAATATTAACCAAAAATTTTTGTTGTCTTATCAGACTCTGAACATCTTACTAGTCGCACCCATGTATGACATATTTTTTTAAATTCAAATCATAGAAGTTGAAATTTTTTGATTAAAGGACCCATATAATTAAGTATTTCATTTAAAAACGATTTGGAATCATGTTTCCTAATTCTATTCTATGTGATTATACTATATGACATTACTATAAGAAGGTAGAAGTTACATTGATAAAATTTGGGGTCGTTTCAATTCCATTGCATAGATTCCTGATGTCGTTGCTTCTTCAGCACAAGAACCACTTCTTCTTGTCATATTTGAAATAGATTTTGAAATTTTACACTCCTATTCCACACCTACTTTGTAATAAAATATAATAAAATATTAATTATTTAAATTTTTGGATAAAAAATCATATAAAATAAATAAATTTTCTTTTTCTTCTTATTACCTTTTGAAAAAAGAAAATTATCTTCTACCTTTATCACAGGTGTGACATATTTTCTATTATATAAATATTCTAGAGTTATCCACATATCCATGGGATTTTTTTATTATAAATATCTTGGTAGAAATATTCTTTAAGATCACTAACTAATTCCTTTTAATCGATGATTCAATTTCAATGTTTGTTTAATTTGTTTCAAAGATAACTCTATTTTAGCTCAGAATAAAAATTCCACCAAGACAAAATTCTAGAGTAAATTCAATTTAATTGGAACACCCAAGGTTTTTATGAATTTTTTTATAATAAATTAAATATCATTTAAATATTATTTTCATGCTATGTCATGTTAAACTCTCGTTATATGCTATACTATGTTTAGCTTTCACTACATGCAACCACGTCTTATCTTGTGTTACACGCAACATTGAGTTTCTACAAAATAATATTTTATTATTATAATTATTTTAAACAATACAATTATAACATTTTCGTTAAACTAATTCATATTAATAGTAATAACTACTTATTAAATATGAGTGTAATGCCCTGAATATATAGAGTAGGAATATTTTATTTGATAGCATGTATGACACGAAACACCAAGCGGGTAAGAGAATATAATATTCCGATAGTTTATAATATATTTAATATTTTAAATAAATTCAATAAAAATTAAATCTTTCAATGCATGTGATATGGAGTTTGCATGAGACATATGCAAAATGAGTTTCCTCGATGCATTGCATTAGACAAAAGACTGAGTTTTACTAAACAATAATATATTATTAAAATATTATTATTTAATAAAATAAGACATGAAATATAATTTATGAATAATATGTACTAAATTGTAAAAATATATAGTATAATCAAATTTAAGACGAATTAATTAGTTATAAAATAATTAGAAAATAATATAAGAGCAAATTTAAAATAAAGGAAATATTTAATAAAAACTATTTTAATGCACACAAAGATATTTTATCCTAATAAATTAAATTAATTACAATTAGTGATAAATATTAATTTAATATATATATATATATATTATACACATTAAAATATTTTTTATATTCATACAATAGATTTGATAGATATAATATAAGAACAAACTCAATTTTACGCATAAAATACTCTATTTTTATTAAGGTGATTCTATCAGCTTTTAATGGAGATCCTATTTCAAATTTTTTTTTATAAAATTTATATATATAAATAAACATAAAATATGATATAGAAACATATAAATTTTGTTATGGTAAATTTTTGGTATTTTTGTTTGAAATTTCATTTTATAATGAATGAAGAGAAATACTAAATTTTAGTTCAAAACTGTTTTTCAAAAAATTTATTTATAAGATTAAAATATATGTTAAATTTTTTGGAATCTTAATTAGATAATATTTTTATCAATTAATTAAATTTAGTTAATTTTAATGTATTTAAATTGAAAATTTACTATAAAAATATACCAAACTTCCATATGTTTTTATTTTAGAAACTCGTATTATTACCCTATATCTAGGATTAAATTTAAATTAATTTATTCAATTTATGTTATTGTAATTTTTTAAAATGGATTCCATATTATTAATCCTCAAAATTTATAATTTTTAATAAGGTCAAATTAGTTTTTTTAATAAACATATTTGTGAATGTAATTAAAATTAATTACAACGATTAAGGTAAAATTAAGTTTAATAAGGGACTAAACGTTAATCATAAGGGACCAAATTACCTAGAAACATGTCAAATATATATTTTGTGTCCTTATTTTTACCCTATACCCCATTTAAGAAAAATGGGAAAATTATGGAAGCCAAATTCAAGGTGATAATTGTGTATAAAGTTCCTTTGTCATAATATTACAATTGGGCCACTCCTCCTCCACTATAAAAAGCCTTCTCTTCTCCCCTTTATTTAAACCTCTCAAGACCCTTTGGTTCAAACATTATCTGACCAAATATAAACTAAAAATCCATAACCTCATCCTATAATCCACCCATTGTGAATAAATACATCAAAGGACCACATTGGTGAAAACTAAAAGGAGTTACTCGATTAAGAGGTAACAACTTTTCTTAAACTCTTTAGTTTTATGTCTATTTTCAACCCCCCAAAATTGTCTTATTACAAGATTATATTACAAAAAAATATCCTAAATATAATAGGATTTTTTGGTTAAGGTTTTGACCCAAAATTACACACAGACACCCATCTAATAGGTAACAAACATACTGTATATGTGAATGGAAAACTACTACCTCATGAATTGATGATTGTCTGTTCTTCCTTCACCGCCTATCATGGTGGTAATTGGGATGGAAACTCAATTTATATATGATATATATGATAATTTTTATTTATTTTTTATCTCTAATTCTTTTGTAACACATACCCTTATACTTTCAATTTCGTGAAAATACTATAACACTATTTGTGGATGTGTGGACTACCACCTCCTAAAAGTGATGTGATTCAATCGCATGATATATAGAATGTATAAAGTATGATTAAAATTAAAAATATGTGAAATAAAAAACTTATATGTGATATTCATTTCATAATTACAATTCTTGATATAATATATATATATGATTTCCATTATTACCCTTTGACCTGATAAAAAGTGATAATGTCGGTCATGGACGTGTGGACTACCGCCTCTTCAACACGATGTGATTCCCTTGACATCACAGTAAATAAATATATAAGTATGTGTGATTAAATAAAATGGTATTTATGATATATTTTTCATTCAATAATGATGTGGTGTTACTTACCTTCTTTCCAAAATGATCATTGAAAAATGGGATCATTACTCATGCGTACGTACGGACTACCGTCTCCATGATTGTAACATTGATTAATTTTTCATTACCATATTTAATGATTATTTTTAAGTATAATTGATTTATAAATTTGATAATTTTTCATTATTATTATTCCAGTGATGTTTTATAATGACCCTTTTACCATACTTGAGCTACCAAGGTTGTTTTGATGCATAAAATAAATTTTGTCAAAACAACCAACATAAACATAATTTATTATGTAGTTATATAAAACATATTAATAAATGAAATAAAATTTGTGATACACATGAAAAAGTTTATAAAAAATTTATATAATTAACATAAGTTTTTTATTCCGCAATATAAAGACACATGAGACCAGTCAGACTCAATGTCGGGAATGTCATCACAATTTCATTTCTTTGAATCATATTATATTATTATGAAACTAGTTTATTTTATATGGTGTATAAATTTCTTATATGAAATTTATATCGTGAATTTATTTTATTTCATGATACTAAAAGTTATAATTTAACTTATTATTTCACAGATCTCATGATACAAATGTCACTCAAGTAGTAATGACTTCACATCTCACTTTTTTTAAATTTGTAAGTTAAATGCCCTATTCATCTCTTAATTCATTTTGTGTGGTGTTACTACTTCCCCTTTTGATATGTTATATAAATAATCCTTTTACCTTAATGGTGTTTAAACTTTCATTTATTTTTATTTCTTCAAGAGTCTTATGATTCATATTTTTCAATGTGGTATGAGAAACTTTGGAATATTTAAGGATTATTTTTCTCATGAGTAATTTTATTGATATTTCAATGGTATTTCCATTTGAGGAAATTATATGACCATGGTAAAGTAAAACCATTAATCATTCTTGTCCTCTTTTTATTCATGACCATTTTTAAGCAATAGTACCATTTCTCTATTCTTTGGAATTCAAAATATTTTTAAGAAAACCCAACTTCATTAAAATCTTTTTCAATGAACGTGTTTTATTCTAAAAAGTAAATTTTTAAAAAGGATTTTAAAAAATTAACATTATTTAGCATCGATATTATTACCCTTTTGTATTTTGTCAATGTTTTCAAAGGAATCACCAAGTCTCTTTCTGATCAAGTCATTTTTCAATCGTTTATAACGTGAAAAATGATTTTTTTTTTCACATATGACATGTATTGATTTACTAAACATAATTTATTTGATGTTACATTTTTTTAAAAGTATACTTTTTAAATAAATTATTTTCAAAAGTGACTTTCAAGGACATGGTTTTTCAGATGTTTTTTAAAAAAAATGTATATTTTCATTAATAATGATTTAAAGATATCTTTTTTATTTATATTCATCAACGACACTAAACCATTAATTTTATCCCCCTGGGATATTTTTTATTGATGAAATCCTTATCCTTTCTTTCCACGGTTTGTGATTTATTTGACTATGGAAAGTATTCACATTCATTTCCTTGATTCATTAGTAGTCCCTGAGAAATATTCAATCTCCTATGATTAGTGAACATTGGATTTCCGGTAATTTATACATTTTAGTAATCATGTATACTACTATTTCCTAAACCCTATAAAATTTTACAAATGATGTATCCAATAATATTTATTTAATTATTTTTGGAAATATTTATAATTTTGTATTCATTGTTCAATTCAGATATTTGACCAGGAATATTTTTATTTTTTTTGATATGAGGAATGATTTGGACTGGTAATGATGTGTGGAGCCTAAAATTTTTATAGATTCTCAATGCATCGATAGGTTCTTATGAGACAAAAAACATTTCACAAATTAAATAGTTTTCTATATGTAGCTTTATATTATCTTGTGAAAGATCTTGATGGTATAAGTTTTCAATTACCTTAGACATGAAGTATAATAATTAATAGTTTCCCTCATTTAGTTTCAGTTATTATTCATTCATGAGGATTTGTGTTGACATATATATAGATAGATATCTTTTTCAGTCCATTTATTTCAGGGCATGTCTTTCAGGTTCTTACCTTTATATATTTATGTTTTCTTATCTAGTTATGTCAAAGGTATGTGTTTTCATTTACCTTTCATTATTTATAATTTACTACCATTTATTTATATTTTTTACAAGGAATGTGTGTTCAATTATTTACCTTTAAATGTTTATTTATTTTTATTGGTTCATTTTTTATTCCACTATACATTGCCCTTACTGAGCATTTGAGCTCACCCATATTAGGTTTCATTTATCTTGGTATCCAAGAACCATATTATGAAAGATATGCAAGGATATACTATGTGGAACAAACTTATCCTCAAATTTAATTAGAAATAAAAATTATGTTGTAATTAGTGAAATAAAATTTAATTAAAGACTCGTGTATATATATGGTTTACCAAGTCTTCTAAAGAGGTCAGTCCTTTGGGATTTGATTCCTTATTATCATGCCACTGTAATTGATAGCAGACATTAGCTCCAGGCCTTTTGGGATCAGATTTCTATGGTTGGTGTAAAATGAGGTTTATTATCATCCTTGGGAAGTAGATTTTGGAAAACATATTTTAGATAATGTAACCCTAAGGTAGAATTTGAGGATAACTGTATATGAACACCCTAGAATTTTGTTAATGAAGAGATTATGTGTTCCTTTGATGAAATAAATTCTTATCTTGATACTTCAAGTGGACATGGTTCTATCATAGATTTATCTAGGAGTAAAAACTCTGATTATTTGTGTCAGTCCAAACTTTTCATTACCTAGTACATGAGAATGGACCTCACTACAAACCTATTTTGAAACTCTAGGAGAATATGATTAGGATAATTCACATTTTATTTACAAAACCATTATTAATTATTTTGGAAATGAATACCTAGGTCAAACCTATGATGTTTATTATTGAATATAAGGTGTCATGATTTATAAATACTATAAATGATTTTATGAATAAACCTTAGTCCTAGGAAGGACCTATGTGGAAATAAATGGAAAACGTATTTATGTATTAGGGTTGTACTAAAAACTATAGGCTATTTAATGATTAAATTTCACGTATTTATATTATATTAATTTTTTAAATTATTTTAATATGGTTTTGGAAATGAACAAACTATGTTCTAAGTGGCAACCCATCGAATCTTGTAAGGCACCAGGACATGAAACCATGATCGAAGGATGATAAGGGTTTGATGCTAACCATATACCTACACAATATCCTGGTTAATTTGTCATTGTATTTAGTTGAAATATTTTATAAACATATACTATTGATAAGACATTAGTGTTTATTTTTTGCTTTAGATAATAATATTCTTACCATATTAGTTTTGGATAATAGTTAGAGACAAATAGTTGAACTTTTCAATCTTTTTTGGGCATTAAGATCCTTTAGAAATATATTTTAGTGCTTCATCCATCAAAAACAATTTTTTAATCAATTTGAAAGCTAAATAAAGTATAAACAAATTTTGAAATCCCATTTATTGAAATATATCAATTTATTATAAATAGTAAGTAAATGAATTCCTTAACATTAGAAAAAGTTGCTTCAAATTTTTTTTCCTAATACCTTAATTTTTTTTGACTCAAAGGACTTCTAAATCATTAAAGATTTATGGGTATGAAGACATAAAATTTATATTGATCATTAAATTGATTTATTTTATGACCTAAATATCTCCCAATAAATATTTACACTTTTCCTCTATGTACATATCTCTAATTGCCACTAATGTTCTCCTGCTTAGAGCCCTAGTTACATGTCTGTTCATATAAACTTTATAATTCTCATTCGATCGTTTATAGATGATGTTTTATGACCCCTTATCATGATGTGGAATTTCAAAAATAATAAATTTCAAACAATACATTCCAAATATTGAGTTTAAATTTCAAGGAAACAATTTATGTAAGTCAAAGATAATGTAACACCCCAAAAATTTAAAGTATGATTATTTTATCTGAAATCGCGTATGACACGTGACACCAACAATGTATGAAAATATAATATACCAATAATTTATAATATATTTACTATTTTAAAGAAATTAAATATAATTTATAGCTTTTAATATGTGTGATACTCATTTAGTGTTCGACATACGCAACAATGATTTTTTTCGATGGTTTGTGTTACACTCAAGACTGAGTTTTACCAAAAAATAATATATTATTAGTATATTATTATTTAATATAATAATACAAAAACTAGCTTTTTTAAATTGTATTCAATACCTTAATAAACATTATTTCTTAAAAAATATCAATTTAATTAATTAGTTACAAATTAATTAGAAATGAATAAAAGAGGCAATTGAAAATAAATGGAATATTTTTTGGACAACTATTTTTATGCTCACAATGCTATTTTAACCCAATAAATTAAATTAATTACTATTATAAATTGATATTGACGTAATACATATGTTACATATTCAATAATATATTTTTTATATTTATCCAATAGATCTGATTGACATAAGTTAAGAACAAGCCCAATTTTATGCATAAAATATAATATTTTTATTAAGAAACTTTTAAGGCCTTTTAATGAATATCAAATTTTCAATTTAAAATTTAAAACTTTAATATATTATATTTGTGAATATAAACTTAATATTTTACATAAAAACATAAAAAGTTGTTTACGGTGAATTTTTAGCATTTTTCAGTGAAGTTTTATTTTTTAAATGAATAGTGAAAAATACTAAATTTTAGTTCAAAACTGATTTTTAATCTAATTTATTTATAACGATAATTTGTATTTTAAATTGATTTTAAAGTTTAATTAGATAATATTTTCATCAATTAATCCAATTTATTTCATTGTAATCAATTTCACTTTGAAATTAACTATAAAAACATACGAACGTTTTGGATAATTTACATTAAAACCTATATTGTTGCCTCATTTGTGGGATCAAATATAAATTAATCTCCACCAATTCTATGATTTTAATATATAAAATTTAATTCCATATTTTGAATTAGAAAAATTTATAATTTATAATAATATCCATTATTTTTACCATTAACATTAGTTAATGTAATTAAAATTAATTACAATGATTAAAGAAAAATAAAGATTAATTAGGGATTATGACTTAATATTAACAGACCAAATGAAATAGAAACATGTAAAAAGTCCATTTTATGTCCATATTTAGACCCTAAACCAACCTAGATTTAAATTTTACTATCGTGGGATCCACTTTCAATGTGAAAAGTGTCTATGTAATTCCTTTTCCAAAATAATACAAATGTGCCACTCCTCCCCACTATAAAAGGCCTCCTCTTCTCCCCCTTCTTCACACAGCTCAAAAAACTTTATATCAACTTATATTAATCCAAATAAATCCTAAAAATACCTCCCATTATCCTATAATATTTACCTTAGGTAGAAATGCATCCATCAAAGGCCTTTGCAACAAACAAAAAGGAGTTATCCGATTATGAGATAACATCTTTTCTTAAGCTCTTTAGTTTTATTTGCATTATCCCCCACATAACTCGTTTTATTCATGATTATATAACAAAAAAAGTATCCTAATAATAATATAACGTTATTTTGTTATTTTTTATACATAAACTTACACAAACTCCCAAATAATGGGAAACAAACATACAATTAATGTGAACGACGAACTCCCACCTCACAAAATGGTGATTGTTCGTTCATCCTCTACTACCTCTCATAGTGGTCATTAATATGGACACTATGTTTAGATATGTTATATATGGTGATTATTATAACATTATGAATCTGTAATTATTTTATAAAACATACCCTTATACTTTTAATTTTGTGTAAATATGACAACACTTTTTGTAGAAGTGTGGACTACCCCCTCCTAAGAGTGTTGTGATTCAATCACACGATACATGGAATGTATAATGGATGATTATGATTAAAAATATGATACATTCAAAAAATAAATACTATATCAATTAAATTATTACTTTTCTGAAATTATAATATATATATATATATAATTTTCATTTTTACACTTTCACACACTAACAAGTTATAATGTCAGTCGTAGATGTGTGGACTACCGCATCCTCGACATGATGTGATTAATTTTAAAAAATAATTATATATATAAGTGTACAAGATTAAAAAACCTAAATATTTTTGAAATTATTATCATTCTAGACATATATGGTGTTACTTAACTTCTTTCTATAACGATCAATCAAGTAAGGGAATGTTACTCATGCGTTTGCACGGCCTACCATCACCATGATTGTAACATTTATTCATTTTTCCTAACCATAGTTAATTATTGTTTTTAAAAGTATAATTTATTTATAAATATGATAATTATGTCATTATTAATATTCTATAGATGTTATATAATGACTCCATTGACCATAGTTGTCCTACCAAATTTTTGTTTGACACATAAACCGAATTTGGTCAAAACAACCAACAAAAACATAATTTAATAAGTATTTGTATAAAACATATTAATAAGTGAAATAATAGTTATTAAAAAAATTAAAATGTTATAAATAAATTAAATAATTAACATAATTCTTTTATTCTGGAATATAAAGTCATATGTGACCAATCATACTCAAAGTAAGGGATTTCGTATCGATTTCATTTGATTGAGGTATGTTATATTTTTATTAACCTAGTTTCTTTTATATGGTGTCTATAATTCTCATATGACATGAATATCATGAATTTATTGTATTTAATTATATTCAAATTGTTCATTATTGCTTTTCTTTCATGGATCTCATGAATTAAATGTTCTTCAATGAGTGAGGAATTCTCATCTCACCTTTTTTAAATATGTGAGATAAATGTCATGTTCACTACTAATTTATTTTTTTCTTGTGTACATAATTCCCCTTTTGATATTTCATGTAATTAATCATTTTACCTGCATGTTTTTTAAAACTTTTAATTTATTTTTTCCATCACGATTCTTTAAATTCAAATGTTTCAAGGTGGTGTGGGAAACATCAGAATGATTAAGGATTATTTTCACCAAAATTAATTTTAATGATCTTCCAATGGAATTTATATTAAAAGAATTTATATGAAAATTGATCAATTAAACCATTAATTCTTCCTATAATATGGTTATTCATGACCATTTTTAGTTAATAGTTCTATTTTTACACTCTTTGGTACTCAAAATGTTTTAGAATTCGTTTTTAATAAAACCAAGCTTTATTTTTCTCTTAGTCAAATAATATGTTTTCTTCTAAAAAATGTTTTCTAAAATTGTTATTAACATGGTTTAGTAAATACATTTTACCATTTATTTATTCTACTAATGCTTTCAATGGAATATTATTACCCATTCTAAAATAAGTCATTTTTATAACATTTTTACTATGCAAAAGTAATTATGTTTTTACCTTGTAAATCAAGTACGGATTTACTCATCATCATTTCTTTGGAATTCTATTGATTTTTTAAAATGTTGATTTATAAAGAAAATGTCTTCAAAATAATTGTCCATAAAAATTAATTTCAAAAAAGATGATATTTTCATCAATAATGTTTTTAAGAGATAATTTTGTTTCTATTAATCAATTATAACAATGCTTTAATTTTATCCCCTTGTGATATGTTGTATTGATACCATACTTATTCTTCCTCTGGATGGTTTGTGGTTGATTTGACCAAGGATAGTAGTCACATTCACTTCCATGGTTCATTTTTTAGTACCCTTGAAATAATCATACTCCTATGATTATTGAACATTGGATTTCCCATTAATTATCCAATTCAGTTATCATTGATATTAAAATTTCTTAAACCATATTCCAACTTACATAGGGTTTTTACTTTGATAGTAATTTGAAAATTCGTAGAAATATTGGTAATTAGGTATTCTTTATTCAATGTGGATATTTTATCATAAAAATGATTATTTTTGGTTATTTGATATTGGAAATTCTTTGAACTGGTATTGATGGGTGGATCCCAGATATTATAAAGCTTATCAATGCATTGATGGGTTCTCATGAGGAAAATAAGTAGTGAAAATTAAATGGGATTCTATTTATAGTTTTAAACCATCTTATGAAAGGTATTGATGATATAGGTTTTCATGTTCCTTAGACATGATGTCCAATAATTAATCATTTTCATCATTTAGTTTTAGTTATTAATCATCCATAAGATAATGTGTCGACATATCTATGGATACATTTCATTTTCCAATAAATTTATTTATGGAATGTGTTTTAGCTTTTTTACTTTATCATAATTATTTTTCATTATCTTGTTATTTGAATGGAATCTGTTTTCATTTACCATTCCTTACTGATTATTCAATTCCTTTTCATCCTATTTATTATTTGGCATGTGTGTCCAATTATTTTCCTTTCCATATTAATTAATTTCCATTGATTCATTATTTCTTCCACTATACTTTACCTTTACTGATCATTTGAGCTCACCCTTATTATTTTTCCTTTCCTTAGGAACCCAAAAAGTATAATATCAATGATAAGTATGGATATACTAGATGGAATAAATTTATACTCAAATTTATTTATAAAAAAATTATGTTGTAATTAAAAAATGGATTTTTAATGTCAGAACCATGTATGTATTTGGTTTTCTAAGACTACTAAATCAATCGGTACTTTGGTGTTTAATTATATGTAATCATGCAAATGTAATTGATAACAGACACATGATTCCAGAATTATGGTTTTGGGTCACCAAATTTAACTATAATTGTTACATATAAATATATGTTATTGATAAAAAATATATAATTTTTTGTAAAGTCTATATGTTATAAAAAATACTATTTTCTCAAAAGAACTTCTTTTTATGTCCGTCTGTGAACAAATAATTCAATTAATTTTAAACACTTTAAGAAATTAAATTTTATAATAGAAACTTTATT
The DNA here is from genome assembly GCA_963277665.1 of Viscum album. Classification (NCBI taxonomy): domain Eukaryota; kingdom Viridiplantae; phylum Streptophyta; class Magnoliopsida; order Santalales; family Viscaceae; genus Viscum; species Viscum album. Next base: position 297,863,770 of record OY728139.1, read on the forward strand.
TTTTAATTTAGAACTTCAGAGTCATCTTATCATGAATTTTTCTATTTTTCTAAAAAGATTCTTTTTTAGATGAATAATAAAAAAACTAAAATTTAATTTAAAATTTCTTTCTCGTCAAATTTATTCATATAATTAAATTAAATTATAATTATATTATAAATTATAATTGGATCAATCATAAATTAATTAATCCAATTTACATTATTTTAACAAATTTCACAATGAAATTTTATATAAAAACATTTCAAACATTGAAACTCTTTTGATGTAAAAACTCATCGTCCCGTCCCGCCTGCATGATTAATTATAAATTAATTTTTTATACTTATGTGATTATAATTTTTAATAATGTATTAATTTTTTTTAATAATAATAATTTTTAATTTTTAATATGTTGAAAATAAATTTTTACCAATGTAATTACTGAAAGTAATTAAATGAATTTTAATGATTATAGTAAAAACAGGTTTACTTGGGGTTGAAAATTATCATATTGAAAAAATAACAAAGAAAATTTTAAAACATAATTTTTATGGTCATATTTCTACCAGATCCCCCCTTTTATAAAAATTAGACCATTATTGGAGGCACATGATGTATGAAATGCCTCTCAATAGTGTTTTCCTTTTAAATTTACAAGAATGTCACTCCCCTGTTATAAGAAAGAAATCAACCCCTCACTTATTAAAACATGTCAAGACCATTGTATCAGACAAAACCTAGTGAAATACCCCCTCATCTTCCATCTCTTCATCCTATATTCCTCACTCTTAGAAGAAGTCCAACCATGTAATCCCTTTAGTACGTACCAAAAGGAGTCATCCAAAGAAGATGCAACATCTTTTAACAATTTCTTTTGTTTTATTTAATTATCCACCCCATCAATTGTTCTTATCTCATGAAAATATAATTACCTCAGTATATTAAATATACATATTTTTTTTATGTTAATGGCTTTAACTACACTCAAACACAATTCCATCAAATCAGATACACATTCATCTTTTGTGTGTATGGTGGACTACCCTCTCACGAATAAATGTTATTCATTCTTCAATTACAACCTTTAAATGTTAGAGAAGATGATGTAATTACAATTTTTATATTATATTAATGCTATTTATGATGTCTTTATTCATATTTAAATAGTACATTACACATTCCTTTATTATTTCCTTTTTTTGGGAATATGATAACATTTTTCTCGGTGTGTGGACTGCCTCCTCCTCAAAGTGATGTGATTCCACAATGATTTACATGGAATGTATTACATATGGTTTTAATAGACTTATTTGATATATATTAAATAATAATTATACTATAATTATTATATATATATATATATATATCATTTACTTATCTTCAAATTTTAATACTCCAATAAAATGGAAACATCGTTCATGCGTACGAATTTCCTACCGTCTCCATGAACGGTGTATTTTATTTCCTATTTAAATATTATATAGATAGTTATACGTCCATATATAATGAATATATATTATATTTATATCATTTTTATCATTCTATATGTGGTGAAATAATAATGTAAATATGAGGACAAAAAAATATAACAAATCAAAACACATAAAAAACAAAGCTCTTATTACCCAAAAATTAACTTCAACATGGAATTGTTTAAGAAAAGTAAAAAAAAGGTAAAAAAAATTATATATGGTAGGATATAATTGATTATTTTTCTTTATTATATTTATAATAAAATTATATTTATTATACATGAGTTTTTAAAAATTACAGTAAGAGTAAATACATAAAGTATTGAGATTTGTAGTCTCACTTTTATGTATGAAAGACTTATGTAATATTCACCTCTTGTTTATATTTTGTGGGGTATATAATGAAAATGGATTTATTATATGATAATTGTATTTAAATTTATTTATTTTTACATATCAATTTTATGAGCTCTAGTTCATTGAGTTTTATAGTTAAAAAGCTACCAAATTGGTAAGGTGACTTTGTCGCAATTTTCCTTCTTTGAGACACATGTTTTTTATGAACCTATATTATTTTATAAGGGGTATATATATCCATTCGACATGTTATATCATGAATATACTTATGATTATTCTTCCATTGATGAAATCTTATTATCCATATCTCAATAATATTTGTGATTTTTTATTATCATATGGTTCTTCATGATATCTTCATGTATTAGTATCAATTTTCAACTCTTTGGTAACTAAAATAATTAAGAAATTGTTTTTTACATCTTATTGTATTTCTCTCTTTAGTCAGAAATATGTTTTATTCAAAAAACATGTTTTAAAAAATGTTTTAATTTTTTTGAAATTATATTTTAATCTCATTTTCAAGGGAAATTATTTTAAAACTATCTTATTTTAAATAAATGTGTTCAAAATTTTTTTAAATACTTATTTTATAAGTTTTCAAAGTTATGACCAAAGAAAAGTATTTTTAAATTTTCTACTGTTTTAAAAACAAATTTTAAAAGTTGAAAGGATATCTTCCTCATGAAATGTTTTCAACATATCTTTCAAAAAAATTATATAAAATAATTAATTTATTGATGTTACCTATTTCAAACTGGGTTTAGGATCCAAGGATAACAGTCGTATTCTTCATCTGAATGGATATGATTTTTAGGATATGATATTGATGAGACTAATTTATCTTCCAAATGTTATACCATGATAAAACTCATATTAAACTCACTTCTTTTCATGGGTTATTTTATGATTAACTGGTTATGAAACCTGTCTCTTTTCCATAGGTTATGGTATGCTGAAAGTTTTTTGATACACTTCATTTCATGGGTTATGATATGATGATTCATTATGATTTTGTGGAACACATATGTATGATTTCATTATGAGACTGGTGGGACCTATACCACCCTCCAATTCATTGGTTAACTATTTATATCTAATGAGATAGACATGGCAATAATAGAGAGTGAACATAGTTCAGCAAAAGACATTGTCTACTAAGATGGTCTTGAGAGTGAACCTTGACAACAAAGATAGTTCAGGGAGTGAACTCATTTAACTAATATGGACTTTTAATTAATCCTTGACTAATATGGAAATCATTTTATATGGTTATGTGTCTTTCAAAATTCCAAGACTTATTCCTATGCTATACTTTCATGAATTATTCTCTTGATTCTCATATTATTCGCATTTTATGAACATTAAATATTAATTACATGTCACATTATTATTCTCTTTGATACATAAAGTATGATCTTCTATTTTTATGATCACATTATCATACCCTTATGATCATGATTATGCTTGATTATCTCCCTTGTTTACCCTTACATAGAATTTGATCTCACCATTTATTATGTTTCCTTTCCCCTAGTTATGAAGATATTTTTTATGTACGATGTTTCTAATAATGATACTAGTCATAGAGAATATAGTGGGAGATAATGTATCTCACTTATGTACCAGGGTTTATGTTTCCTTATTTCCAAATGCACTAAACTAATATGGTATTTGGGCATGTGTTTGTATAATGTATAAAATATTCCACAAAAATTATGTAATGTCTATGTATGATACTATATGGTCTCTATTGTTGGTATAAAATTAAAATTATACATAAAATTTGGAAACTATGATGTCAAAACCTAAGTGACAACTTTAAGTATGTGACTAAGGATATTTCTAAGGGTGAGTCAAAGTGTAGGAAAATTTCCTGGAATTTCAGTGAAGGATAAAGTGATTAGTTTCCTAGGAATACATCCGTTTCTGGATTCTATAAGTGGATGTGGCTCTTGAACCAATGAATATAGGGTTAATAACCCCAAAACACTTTATTGATATATACTCAATCATGTGTCTTGCTTCACATCGGGTTTGACACTCCCTGGGAATATGCTTTGGAAATTCAAAAACTCTTCATGAACAATTATCAAAGATTTAAATAGATGTTATCTATGAATAATCTTGGACAAAACTAATGTATCATAGTTAAAATAAGGTGTCAAAATTTTTAAATACTATAAGTAATTATATTATTTTGTGGTTTCCCACTATGATTATTGTTTCTTACTCAATGATTTTTTGTTTAGTCAATGGATGGAACCTAATGGAACTTACTTAATGTTGTTTTTGATGAAAAATGCACTGATATTTCTCATGAGAATCCTAATATTATAAAGTTTGGAAGGAAAAAATTCATTTCTATTCTCACCTAACTTTATCAATCTATGAATCATACAGGACTTCCAAATAAGAAAATTGGGGAACAAATTTTTTGATACCTTTTGTGATGGAATGTCTACATTATTTTAGTAGTTTTTCTAATCCATTCATTGCGGAATAATTCATCGGTACCACTAAAATAATATTTTCCATTCTCTAATTTTTGGAACATGAAAAATTCATTCTGGATATTTATCATTTAAAATTTTAAGTGGTCTAGTGGTGGATTATAATCAAGAATCTGAGACAACTAGATTAAATTGAATCCATAGATTGGGATGAGTTCAAGAACATATTTTTCAATAAGGAATTTTTTAATATTCTTTGAATAGAGATATATTAAAAAAGTCGATAAATTTAAAAGAAAATGTATGATGAATCATTTGGTACCTATGAGGATAATTTTACAATATATTTGAGGTAAATTTTAAAATTCTTCCAATTTAAAAGTAATTTTTATAAATTATTCGATTAATTAAATCCAATTCTTATAAGGGAGTTATCTATAAGAGACGTAAGTAGCTATGAAGAAATTTTTCTTTCTGTAATTAATTATTAAAAGGATGTTTTAGTTATGTATTAATCTCATGGTTGTGACCTGAAATGGAAGATGGATTTCCATGGAAAATCGAAAAATAATGGATTGAAGAATATGAGCTTTAATTTATTCTCTATGTGTGGTAATAATCATAGAGTAAATTGTATTAAGGGGTCTGATAAATGTTTTATGTTCAAAAGGGAAAGTCATATGGAATTTGATTTCCGAAGTGATGTCAAAATGTTTGCTAACAATGTGAATGGAGAGAAATATACATAGAATGAACCTCCCCCTCATCATTGCTTCATGTCTAAGGGAATAGGAATTATGATAACTAGTTCCCAAACCATAAGATTAAAGATGATGATTGACTTCAAAAAACTATAAATATTAGGGAAAAGATGAAATCTCATCGGATCACTGTTTCTGTTGAGTTGTATAATAATAACATTCTGAAAGGTATACATACAATCAAATCAATAACTACTGATATATTATTTGATTATCTATCTACACATTCTTTTATATATAATAAATTTGACAAGGGTATTAATATTGCATCCAAATTATTATATGTGATGTTAGAAGTGAAATACCCTAATGGTACGATGAATGCATCTAAAGTCTATGATCCCTCTATGATTGAAATTTTTAGGATTTTGATTCCTTAAAATCTTATCATTCATTCTCTGGTTGAATTAGATATCATCTTAATAATGGGTTAGATTTATCTGAAAAAATCCCACATCAATTTTTGAGTAAGGTAAGATTTATTTTATATTTCAATCCAACACATGATTTTCCATCAATTTGACAACAAGTAAGAAATTATTATAAAGATCAAATCCAGTGTATTAATATTAATTCCCATTTAGAAGGGTTTTTTATCTAAAATGTTTTGTGAGAAACTTGGCATGAATGATATACTTATTGTTCTATAGTTTTTAGATACCTTTATAGAAGAGTTTCCTAGCCTTCCACAAAATATGAAGTTGATTTATTAATATTAAAAATAAATTTTTCCAATCTAATTTCAAATTCTCCCTATATAATATCTCTAATTGAGTTATAGGAATTGAAGAAGGGAATCCAATAAAACCTTGAAAATGGATTCATATGTCCACGTATGCCACCTTGGGGTTCACCTGTTCTGTTTCTAAAAATGTAAGATGGATCAATGTGACACTTCATTTGTTATTGGGAGTTGATCAAGATAATGATCAAGAACAAGTCTCATGTTCCCCATATTGATAACACGTTTGATCAAAAGTTCAGAGATCAATACTTTTCCAAGATTGATTTTCATTCTTGATATCATCAATTGAGGGTTAAGATGGAGGATATACCCAAGACAACATTCGGTACAATTTATGTACACTATAAATATATAATGATTCCTTTCAGTCATACTAATTCCCCTGTTATCTTTATATATTTTATGTATATATTCTTTATAGATTACCTTGAATAGCTCATGGTAGTCTTTATAGATGATACTCTTATATATTAAACGATAAATGAAGAGAACTAAAACTGCATTTGAATTGTACTAAATACCCTAAGAATGAAAAATTGTATGGAAATTTATAAAACTATGAATTTTAGTTGAAAAAAGATTCATTTATTGGATCACATAATCTCAAAAGAGGGACCAGTAGTACATCCATTAGTGATGGAGGTTGTTTAATGTTGGCCCATATAAACCACAGTGACTGAGATCCCTAGTTTTCATGGTTTATCAGGAAATTAATGATAATTTGTGGATAATGTCTCATGAATATTCAATTATATGACCAAGTTATCTTGTAAGGTTGTCATGTTACTCTAGAAATATGACTCTGTGGAAAATTTCAAGGAACTAAACAGAGACTAAGTCAGTGCATCATTTTTTACGTTACACTATAGTTTACAAGGGTATGGAATCTATTCTTATTAATATAACAAGGTATTGGGATCTATTCTTATGTATAAAAACATGGTTATATCCCTTGCATCATGACAATTATATATTCATGAAAAAAATTACCCAAATCATGATATGGAGTTATCTATAGTAATTTTAACATTAAAGATATTGAGGAATTATCTTTATGGATAAAAGTGTGAAATATCTACCAGTCCTAAATGTTGGAAGTATATATTCATACCCAATGATTTGAACTTCCACCATATAAGATAGTAAGATATGATAAAGGATTATTAATGATCAATACATTACCACCCTAGGAAAGAAAAAATGGTGGTTGATTCTTTGAGTCCAAAGGATCATGAAAGCTTATCAATGATAAGGATAAAAAACATCCAATATTTCTGGATTTGATATGGATAGATCTATACATCCTAAAGGAAGAGGGAAAATATTATCTTACTCAATTGAATGTTCGACCATCTATTAAAGTGAAGATTAAAGAGGAACATAAGGAAGATGAAGAGTGGAGTAAGAAGGTTAGAAATTTTCCTAAGATTAACCTTCATTATGATGGAATGACAATGTTTAAGAACTGTGTATGTGTCCTATTTTTACCGAATTTGAAGAAGGATCTATTATAGGAAGATCATAGCTATTCATTATCTATTCATCCTAGATATATTAATATATACAGAGACTTGAAATAATACTTTTGGTGGGATGGAATGAATAGTTTTATCCCATAGTTTGTATCTTATAGCTTGGTATTCCAGTAAGTTAAGGGTAAAAAACAAAAGTCTAAGAGAATGTGTCATCAATTACTCATACCAGAATGGAAATGGGAGAACATCACTATGGATTTTTTCATTATACTCCTTAAAAAATATAAAGGGAATAATATTATATATTTGGTAGTTGATATATTTACTAATTCATAACACATTATTGCTATCACAAATCACTTCTCTCTAGATTAGCTTATCATGATATGCATTAAGTTGAAAGGTTGCATGGAGTACAATATTCAAATGTATCTGATCAGGATCAATGGTTTACCTTAATGTTCGAGTGAAGTATTTATCAATATCTTGAAATAGAATTGATTTTCATCACTACTTATGATCCTCATATGGATGGTCAGTCTGAAAGATCAATACAAACCCTAGAGGATATGTTGGGTTGTTGTTCTCTAGATTTTAACGGTGGTTGGGATAATAACCTTATTCTAGTGGAGTGTTATTACAAAAATATATTTCAATCAATAATTCAAATGGAATCTTATGAATACCTCTAAGGAAATAAAGGTATTCCTCAAACATGAAGATAGTTGGATAAAGTAATCTATTAGGTCCTGAGATATGACAACCCTGCTTTTATTACAAACTTAAACATGATTTCTTACATAAAACTTCACTTGATACAACAAATAAGATAGAGAGGTTTAGTGTCTTTGGGTCTTAGGACCATTACATAAAAACTTAAAATAAGAAATACAACATCTTTATTGAAAACGTCCTTTACATGACCACTACCTTCCCTCGTACTTAGCATTACATGGGATAACCTGAGGACATGCATAAAAAAGGGTGAGCTATAAAGCCCAGTAAGGCAGTACACATGGAATAACATGAGGAGTACAATACATGTTAGACAGTAGGCATATAAATAGAGCATATAAGAAACATGAACATAAAGGCATGATAAAGCATGATAATCATAACATGGAAATGTGGCAACAACACTTAACATGGAATTAGCATGAGCCAAGGCTCATTGCACATAAAGCATGAGTAAATCCTCATTGCACATAAATCACAATTAAACCGTTGTTGCACTTGAATTAGTATGATTCAACACTCATTAAACATGACGTATCATGATACTATACTTTACGCAATGCATCGGAGCACTATAAGGGCGCACCCTTCATAAACATTTCATTTCATGCATAAGTGTGCCACATGGATCAAAAAACATGGATTCATAAAACATAATCATTTATTCCAAGATAAAGGAATGTGGAATTCATACATGAAACATTATAATCAATAAGTAAATGTGAATAAAGTTGAATACCCTTGATGGAGAAATGGGCATGGTATTCACTACACAAGGACATTGGCTTAGAAAATCGGTGCGATTTCGGCAGCGTAACGACGTGACATAAGAATTCATAAAAATGGTTGATGAGAGAGAAAGGGGTTCCTCATCATATTTACATGTGATGTAAAGTAAAGAGGTAATATAGATACATTTCCCAAAAAAATTAATGGAAATTATATTCCTGATACAAAAATATTGCTTGAATGTAAAATAGGAGAGAGAAGTTCCTTTCAGAATTTTAGCATAGTAACGGGTGTATATGGGAGGCATTTAATGAGAGATAAAGGGGTCTCCCATCAATAAAAAAATAATAGGACAGTATGGGGGATTGTGAAACCATTCCCCAACATTCATAATGAAAATTAAAAGTTCAATACAACTAAAAGAAAATTGACAATAATGAGAAAGAAAGAAAAAACCCTTACTTGGAAGTGTGCTTCCAAAGGCTAGAGAGAGGCTTGTGAGAGGCTTCTTGGGAGCTTGGGGCACCTTGGGAGGATTATAGAGAGAGTAGGGCAGAGGTTGGGCGAACTCAAAAGGCTTTGAGTGAGGAGGAAGTGGGAGTTTGGGTGGGTTTATATAGGAAAGGTGAGGGAATTCTTTATTATTTAGGTTTGGGACCCCTTATATTAAATTAATCCAAACCACCAACCATCCCATGGTTTTTGCCCATGGTTTTTGGCAAAGGGAAGAGGAAAACAATATTTTATAAGGCCAAAGTCTTAATTTCTTAAAATATTTTGGTTGCTTATGTGGAGGTGACTCACACTCCCATGGAAATTAATTTAAAAAGGCAAGGTGTTGAATAAGTCTTGAGGGGTCCATTAATGCTTTGAAAAGTATGTTAAACAAACCCAAATCACATTATTTTAATTTTAAAACATATATTGGCCGAAATGAAGATTATAGTATTTTATTACATCACTATTGGGTCATTATGATGTCATAAAACACATTATATATTTAAACGGTATGTAATTTTTACTCAAAAATTTGACTGTCTCAGAAAATTATGAAAAATTCACCGTTGGATAATTTCGATGTACTGATTCCAAAAATAACATTTATTTTATCTAAATAATTTTCTAAATATTTTAATTTTTTACTTTTAAAATAAAAACTGACATTTATCGAAAATTCACAGGTTTGGACAGAATTGGCTTTCAAACCTTAATAAAACTTATAATTGCATTCATAAAATTATAAGATCATTTATATTTAATAAAAATTAATTTAATAATAATAATAATATTTTATTAAAATATAATTTAATTCAAAAATCCCTTAATTTAATAAAATATAATTCTTAGTTAAATAATATCTAAAAACTCTATTTGTACTTTAAAAACTATTTACAATGTATCGAAAATGACTAAAAATTATATTCATTATTATATACAAAAATAATGTACATGAACATAGTACTACTTATTTGTTACATAACCCCTTAAAACAGCCGCATAAGACCTAAGGGTAAGGTGTGCGATGGTGACATACTCTAGGGGTGGCTCGGATAGCATCGCTCGAGTGGTAATTTCAATCAACTTCCACTTTTCCTGTAGACGGTCACGTTCAAGCTTGAAAAGATGAAGCTCTGTTTGGGATTGGTCAAGGATGAAGCCCAATGACGCCACCTCTTTTACGAGCTCTGACAAATGGGCTTCGTACGGAGCAATTCTACTGGACGAGGCCATCGCTTCTTTTGTATAAGTAAAATTGGATGTGTTAAATCCCTATATTTATACTAATCATGTGATCACTGTTCAATGGCTATATTAGCAATGGTCAAAATTCGTAACATAAAACCAATGAAGTTGAAATTTTATATAAACATAAAGAGACATTTAATTAGATCAAGAGGGATTTCCATTAATGAAACTTTGGGTCGTTACAATATTCCCCCCTTAAGAAATTTTGCCCTCGAAATTTTCCTTTTCCCACACTAAAACAAATGTGGGTAACTCAGCTTCATCATATCCTCTGATTCCCAAGTCGCTTCTTCAAACTTGTGGATTCTCCACAACACCATGACGAGGGGCATGGTCTTATTTTGTAGAACTTTTTATCTACGATCTATGATCTTCACTGGTTGATCCTCATAAGAAAGATCATCTTCCAATTGTACCACCTCAGAAGAGAGTACATGTGAAGGGTCCGGTATGTACTTCCTTAAGAGGGATACATGAAAGAAATCATGTACTTTTGTCATAGTAGGTGGAAGTGCTAGTCAATAGGCCACAGCCCCGAAACGATCAAGAATCTCGAAGGGGCCGATGTACCTTGGACTTAACTTCCCTTTCATTGCAAACCTCATGACCTTCTTCCATGTAGATATGCATAGAAAAAACATGTCTCCAACTTTAAACTCAAGGTATCATTGACTGTTATCTGCATAACTCTTCTGTCGAATCTGAGTTGCCTTAATATGCTGCTGAATGGTTTTCACCTCACCATTTCCTTGACCATTTTTGGTCCAAGCAGCTTACGTTCACCGACCTCATCCCAACATGCTGGTGTTCTCACCTTTTCCCATACAGGGCTTAATATGGTGCCGTTTGGATGCTCGAGTGGAAACTGTTATTATAAGAGAACTCAACAAGAGGAAGATATTGATCCAATCCTCCTTTAAAGTCCATTGAGAACGCTCTCAACATATCCTCATGTTTTTGGATAGTCCGCTCGGATTGGCCATCAGTTTGAGGATGATTGGTCGTACTAAAGTTCAGTTCAGTATTCAGAGCATGTTGAAGACTCTTCCAAAACATAGAGGTGAATCTTGGATCTCAGTCAGACACAATAGATAATTGTACTCCATGAAACCGTACAACTTCCCTGATATATATCTGTGCAATTTGATACAATGAGAAATCCTCCGGAATAGCAATGAAGTGTGCATTATTTGTAAGACGATCCACAACAACCCATATTGCATTGTTGCCTTTGGATGTCCTTGGAAGTCCGGTGACAATGTCCATGGTGATGTTCTCCAATTTCCATTCTGGTATGGGAAATGGTTGCATCATCCCCTTAGACTTTTTCCTCTATGCCTTCACTTGCTGACACACCAAGCACTTTGATGTATATTCAGCGATCTCCTTCTTCATATTATCCCACTAAAAGTTTTCTCGGAGATCATGATACATATTTGTGCTCCCTGGGTGAATATAGAAATTTGAACTATGTGCATCATCCAAAAGTTCCTTCTTCAGCTCCGGACTTGATGGAACACATAGTCTTTTTCCAAACCACACAATTCCTTCTTCATTAACATTAAACTCTAAGTATTTCCCCTTTTTGATAGCATCCACATTTTCCTGAAATTTCAGATCATCCTTTTGAGCATCCTTTAACCTTTCCAAAAGAGATGGTTGAGAAATCATTTATGAAAGGACTGATGATGTTCCCTTCTCTATGATTCCCTTGTCCATCTTCATCAAGTATAACAAGATTGGATCATTCTCAATTCTCACCATTGATAGAATCACCAGATCCTTTCTACTTAGGGCATCTTCCACCTTGTTCGCTTTCCCAGGGTGGTAATGTATTGAACAGTCATAATCCTTGATGAGCTCTATCCATATTCTCTGGTTCATATTAATCTCTTTCTGCGTGAATATATTTTTAAGACTCTTATGGTCAGTATATATCTAACATTTCTCTCTATAGAGATAAAGTCGCCAGATTTTCATGGTAAAGATCACAGCCGCCAACTCCAGATCATGTGTTGGATAGTTTTGCTAATGGATTTTCAACTACCTTGAGGCATAGGATATCAATTTATCATTCTGCATCAGCACACAACCTAAGCTATTCTTTGAAGCATCACTGAATACCAAAAAAAGTTCCCCACTTGTGGGTAAAGTGAGAACGAGCACTGTGATAAGCCCCGTTTTCAATTCCTTGAAGCATTCTTCGCATTCATCACTCCATGAAAACATTACTCCCTTCCGAGTTAGCTTGGTAAGAGGGTTGGAAAATCATGAGAAATTTCTCACAAATCGTCAATAATATCCATCTAACCCCAAGAAGCTACGGATATCCATTAACGATGTTGGCCTCGACCAACCCTCAATTGCATCTGTTTTGGAGGGATCCACAGATATCCCATTGCTCGTGATGATATGGCCTAAGAATGAGACTTCCTTCCACCAGAACTCACACATGATGTAATTTTCATAGAGCTTCTCCTTGCACAAAGTCTCCAGTACAGTTCTTAAATGCTCCTCATGATCCTCCTTGGTTTTGGAGAATACTAGAATATCATCTATAAATACTACCACAAATTTGTCTAGGTAATCTCTAAAGACTCTATCCATTAAGTCCATGAATATTTCTGGATCATTGGTGAGTCCAAAAGGCATTACTATGAATTCATAGTGCCCGTATCTTGTACGAAAAGCAGTCTTGGGGACATCTTCCTTCTTCACCCTTACTTGATAATATCTCGACCGCAAGTCCACCTTGGAGAAGTATTGTTCTCCCCGTAGTTGATCAAACAAGTCATCGATTCTTGGGAGAGGCTACTTGTTCTTTATCATGATTTTGTTATGTTCACGATAATTGATGCAGATCTGCATGGACCCATCCTTCGTCTTGAGGAAGAGGACTGGTATACCCCATGGTGAAGCACTTGGGCGTATAAACCCTTTATCCAGATTCTCCTATAGTTGTTTCTTCAGCTCTTCATGCTCAACAACAACCATTCTATATGGATTCTTGGATATTGGTAGCACCCCAGGTATAAGTTCAATTGAGAACTCAACATCTCTTCTAGGAGGAAGACCAGGCAGTTCCTCAGGAAACACTTCAGCGAATTCCCTCACAATAGGCATTTTTTCAAGGATGGTTTCTTCCTTGGAATCAATCATCTGAGCCAAATACGCGTGCTCATAAGGCAGTAATATCCATGCTTGATATGATGGAGCTAAAAGAGATTCATCTTCCTCTTGACACTTGTAAAGAATCGGGGGGTCTATTCTCCATATGGAGTGTGATTTCCCTCTCCCGAAAATTTATATTGGCTCTATATAAGGAAACCCAATCCATGCCAAGAATTGCATCAAATCCCACTAGAGGGAGTATGAAAAGGATCGCCAGGAAATTCAATCCACAGATTATAATAGGGGAGGACTTATATTCATGGGATTCAATGATTTCCCCATTTTCCGTACTCACCGACATCTTTACTTCCATGATTTTTGGTGGTGCTGGGATTGTTCTACTAAACTTTCGAGATATAAAATAATGTGTAGAACCTCAATCAAAAAGTATGTTTTCTATTCTTGAATGAATAACTAGCGTACCTATCACCACTTCGTTGTCGAGGTTCACTTCAGCCGAAGTGATGGAAAAATCTCTTCCTTGATTCCTTGGAGGTTGTTGGTCGCCTCCGAAAACCCTTGGATTAGGGCACTGATTTGCAAAATGACCTGGTTCTTTGCATTTGTAGCATTGAACAACGGGTTGAGGTTCGAACAGAGCATTCCTCTCCTCTGTCGCAACCATGGGTCTATCTTGCCGACAGTTAACAGCTAGGTGCCCTTCTCTTCCACACCTGAAGCATTTTCTCGTCCCCTTAAAGCAATTTATAGGGTGCTTCTTTCCGCACTTTTGGCAAGTGGGGTGATGGATCTTTTTAGAACCGTTGGATTTATCCCTCAGACCACCAGCATTAAAGTCCACCTTACGCTTCTTGTCCCCATGATACCCCTGTGATTCCCCAATCTCCATTTCGACCTTGAGGGCACATCGGAAAATTTCCTCATAGCTATCGAAGTCACGGATCGCTAATGCTTTCCGCAAGATAGGCTTCAGCCCAACAAAGAAGTGGTCAACCTTGCATTCAGGGGTAACGACAAAGCCGGAAGCGTATCATGAAAGCCTTGTGAAGTTTTCCTCGTATGCTCCAACAAATTCTTCATCTTTTTTCTTGAGGTAAAGGAAGTCCCTTTCCATCTTAAGCCGGAGGGTGTGCAGAAAATATTTATCAAAAAACATCTTCCGAAAATCCTTCCATTCCAACTCCTCGATCTCCTCCTCAGGATCTGTATTTTTTATCAAAGTCCACTATTGATCAGCTTCACCCTCCATATGATAGGCAGCGAGGAGAACCATCTCTTTTTCAGAACATTGAAGGATGGAGAATATCTTTTCAATGGAGTTGATCCATTGTTCAGCGATCATGGGATCAGATGATCCACTAAAAGTAGGAGGCCTTTGTCTCATGAAGCTCTCGATAGCGACTTGTTCTTTCTTAGGGGGGTTGAACGTTTCTCTTGACCCATGTTTCTATTCAAAACTTGAGTTATCTGAGAGAGAAGAGTGAAAAAGTGCGTGCTTCCCGCTCCCATTGGATTGGGCATCTCATTAGTACAGTCATCACACTGATCTTCACAACAATTTTTAGCTCAAGTCCTCCTATTACCGACCATTGGATGGAATAAACGGAATGATAGGGGTAACACATAAAGAGTAATCCAGAGAAAAAAGTTTATGACTTATAAATAAACTTTCATTTCCTTTACTCATGAGTCTATAGGCTTCAATCTTGGATTTTCATGATCTACTTTCTAACAAATATTCGTAGGGGATTTTTTTTAATTCCCTTAATAAGGTTTCATACTAAGCTTGTGAATTTATCAAATCATATCCCCTAGAAGTGTCATAACCAAGAGTGCAGCAAGGCCCATGTCATGCACCAGTTCTCATTTGAGTCTAGCTCAAAGTGGTGTTTTCAGGTTTTACCCCTAGGATACATCTGTGCCAGAGCCACCTCTACCTGCTCGTATCAAGACAGAGATGTATTTTCTTGATAACCCACTTACTCAATACTCACCAAAACAGACGAAATATTTTATTGTACTTGGTCTTGTATCTAAGGCTTTACTAGGGTTTCCTAATCCCAAAAATAACTAAACCTATCCTCTGATACCAACTATGACAACCCTGCTTTTATTACAAACTTAAACATGATTTATTACATAAAACATCAATTGATACTACAAAGAAGATTAAAGGGCTTAGTGTCTTTGGGGATTAGGACCATTACATAAAAACATAAAACATGAAATACAAAATCTTTATTGAAAACTTCCTTTACATGACCACTACATTCCCTCATACTTAGCATTGCATGTGATAACCTGAGGATGTGCATAAGAAAAGGGTGAGCTATAAAGCCCAGTAAGGGAGTACACATGGAATAACTTGAGGAGTACAATACATGTCATACAATAGGAATATAAATATAGAATATATGAAACATGAACATAAAGGCATGATAAAGCATGATAATCATAACATGGAAATGTGGCAACAACACTTAACATGGAATTAGCATGAGCCAAGGTTCATTGCACATGGAGCATGAGTAAATACTAATTGCACGTAAATCACGAGTAAACCCTCGTTGCACTTGAATTATCATGAGTAAACAGTAATTGCACATGACGTATCATGATACAATACTTTACCCAATGCATTGGAGCGCTATAAGGGCGCACCCTTCATAAACATTTCATTTCATGCATAAGTGTGCCACATGGATCATAAAACATGGATTCATAAAACATAATAATTTATTCCAGGATAAAGGAATGTGGAATTCATACATGAAACTTTATAATCAATAAGTAAATGTGCATAAAGGTGAATACCCTTGATGGAGAAATGGGCATGGTATTCACTACACAATGGCATTGGCTTAGAAAATCGGTGCGATTTCGGCAGCGTAACGGCGTGACATAAGAATTCATAAAAATGGTTGATGAGAGAGAAAGGGGTTCCTCATCATATTTACATGTAATGGATAGTAAGGAGGTCATATAGATACATGTACCAACAATTGTAATGGAAATTAGATTCATGATACAAAAATATTGCTTGAATGTAAAAGAGGAGAGAGAAGTTCCTTTCGGAATTTCGACATAGTAACGTGAGTATATGGGGGCATTTAATGAGAGAGAAAGGGGTCTCCCATAATTCGAAGAATAAGACGGAAGTATGGGGGAGGTGAAAAACCATACCCCAACATTCATAATTGAAATTAATAGGGAAATACAACTTAATGAAAATTGACAAAAATGAGAAAGGAAGAAAAAACCCTTACTTGGAAGTGTGCTTCCAAAGGCTAGCGAGAGGCTTGTGAGAGGATTCTTGGGAGCTTGGGGCACACTGGGAGGATTATAGAGAGAGTAGGGCAGATTTTGGATGAACTCCAAAGGCTTTGAGTGAGGAGGAAGTGGGAGCTTGGGCGGGTTTATATAAGAAAGGTGAGGGAATTCTTTATTATTTAGGTTTGGGACCCTTATATTAAATTAATCCAAACCACAAACCATCCCATGGTTTTTGACCATGTTTTTTGGAAAAAGAAAGAGGAAAAAAATATTTTATAAGGCCAAAGTTCGAACTTCTTAAAATATTTGGGTTGCTTATGTGGAGGTGAGTCACACTCCCATGGAAATTAATTTTAAAAGGCAAGGTGTTGAATAAGTCTTGAGGGGTCCATTAATGCTTTGAAAAGTAAGTTAAACAAACCCAAAATCAGATAATTGTAATGATAAAACATATATTGGCCGAACATGAAGATTATAGTATTTTATTAAATCACTATTGGGTCATTATGATGTCATAAAACACATTATATATTTAAACAGTATTTAATTTTTACTCAAAAATTTGACTGTCTCAAAAAATTATGAAAAATTCACCGTTGGATAATTTCGACATCCTAATTCCAAAAATTACATTTATTTTATCTAAATAATTTTCTATATATGTTAAATTTCACTTTTAAAATAAAAACTGACATTTATCGAAAATTCACAGGTTTAGACAGAAATGGCTTTCAAACAATAATAAAAATTATAATTGCATTCATAAAATTATAAGATCATTTATATTTAATAAAAATTAATTTAATAATAAAAATAATATTTTATTAAAATATTATTTAATTCAAAAGTCCCTTAATTTAATAAATTAGAATTCTTAGTTAAATAATAACTAAAAACACTATATGTACTTTAAAAACTATTTACAATGTATCAAAAATGACTAGAAATTATATTCATTATTATATACAAAAAATAATGTACATGAACATAGTACTAATTATTTTTTACAAAACCCCTTAAAACAGCCGCATAATACCTAAGGGTACGGTGTGCGATGGTGACAGACTCTTGGGGTGGCTCGGATAGCATCGGTCGAGTGGTAATTTCAATCAACTTCTACTTTTCCCGTAGACTGTCACATTCGAGCTTGAAAATATGAAGCTCATCTTGGGCTTGGTCAAGGGAAAATCCAAAATACGCCACCTCTTTTCTGAGCTCTGACAAATGGGCTTCGTACGGAGAAATTCTACTAGACGAGGCCATCGCTTCTTTTGTGTAAGTAAAATTGTATGTGTTAAAGCCCTATATTTATACTAATCATGTGATCACTGTTCAACGGCTATATTAGCAATGGTCAAAATTCTTAACATAAAACCAATGAGGTTGAAATTTTATATAAACATAAAGAGACATTTAATTAGATCAAGAGGGATTTCCGTTAATGAAACTTTGGGTCATTACAAGAGATAGCTGAAAAAAATTACCAATAAGGCTTGAACCATTTAGTAGCATATCAAGGAGTCTCAAAGTTGGTAGAAAAGTTATGCTAATAAAAATCAGTTTGATCTAAAATTATATGTCAGTAAGAATGTGTCTCTATGAATCTATGTATGGAATAAGAATATGATATTAGAGAAGAAAGGGAAACTAAGCCTTAAGTATATTAGTCCCTTTGAAAATATTGATAGTATCAGGATGGTATCTTATCTCTTATCACTTAAAAAAATCTCTCTCAAATTCATAATGTATTACGTTTATCTATCCTAAGGAAGTACATACCTAAACCTTCACATGTACCAAACTTACAGGTCATACCACTGGAGTATGATCTTTATTGTGAGGAAGAACTATTTGAAATTACGGATCATACAGAGAAAGTTATACAAAACAAGGCCACTCACATTGTCAAACTTCTTTGTAGAAACCCCCAGTTAGAGTAAGCTATGTAGTAACTTGGTGATATGATGAGATATATTTTTCCTCGTTTTATTGTATCATAATAATGAATTTTGAGGGATAAATTCATTTTAAGGGGGGTAAGATGTAACACTGAGAGTTTTTATGAACTTTTTTTTCAATGAAATTAAATTTCATTGATGTCTATAATTTCATGATAAATAAAGTTAATCATTAAATATATGCTAAACTACGTTAATATTACGCTACATGAATCATTTTCTTAGTTTGTGTTACATAAAAAATAGAGTTTCTACAAAATAATATTTTATTATTATAATTATTTTAAACAATAAAGTTATAACATAGCTGTAAAACATTGTAATATGAAGAGTAATAAATAATTTTTAATTATTATTTGTAATTATTTCATATTAATAAAACATATTGATAATGAAATATATAAATTTTGATAAATTATATATGTTTTTTAAAATTCCATTTTTTCAAAAGAACTAATTTTTAGGTCCTTATGTGAATAATAATAAAATTATTTTTAAACAATTTTAAAAATTATATTTAATAAAAGAAAATTAATTATTTATAATTCATAATTATAATATTATATTATGGATAATTGTTTCAATTTTTATAAAAAATATCATTTTTGGATGAATAGTGAATAATACTGAATTTTCATTCAAAACTTCTTTTTCATATAATTTATTTGTATAGTTGAATTTTATTTTTATTTTGTTTTAAATTATAATTATATAAATTATAGATAAATTAATCAACTTTAGTTCATTGCATTCAATTTCAAATTTAAATTTGATACAAATTCATATCAATCTTTTGCCTTTTTCATAATAAAAACCCATTGTTGCATCCCACCAGTAGGATTAATTTTAAATTAATTTCTACCTCATATGTGATTATAATTTGGAAAACAGAATTTCATATTATAATTAGAATAAATTATATTTTCTAATATGGTTAAATTAATTTTTTACAAATGTAATTAGTGAAAATAATTAAAATTCATTACCAAAATAAAGGTAAAAACAAGTTTTCTTAGTGGTTAAAATTTCACTTAAGGAAAAAATAACCTATATCCATGTCCAAAATCCATTTTATGGGAATATTTTGACTATAAAAATCCTTTTATAAATCCTTTACCATTATTAGATGTGCATTATGTAATGGAGACCTCTTAATAGTGTTTTACTTTTAGTATTTTCAAGAATGTCAGTCCACCTCCATTATAAATGGACACTCACCCCCTCACTTATTAACTCCTCTCAAGACATTTTTTTCATTCAAACCCTTCCCAAATATCCTACCAGCATCCCTCCATTAATCCATGAGGCCTCACTTTGGGAATAAATATAACCACAGAATCCCTTTGGTTTGAACCAAAAGGTGTTTCCCAAAGAAGAGGTAACATCCTTTAACTAAAACTTTTGTTTTATTTCATTATACACCGCCACAATTATTATAATTAAATTATTATATAATAAAATAAATATAATAACTATCCTTATATATTTTATGTGATGGTTATGACCATCACTCAAACACACTTCTATCAAATGGGTCACACAGTCATCTTTCTTGGGTACGGAGGACTACCACCTCGAAAATCGATGGTGTTCATTCTTACATTACCACCATTAATGTTTAGGAATAGTGATATAAATAATATTTTTATATGATATTTATGATATTTATTATCTTTTTATTCTTCTTGAATTATTATATAACACATACTTTCATGCATTAATTTTTTTGAGAATACGATAACTTCATTTGTGGACGTGTGGACTACTGTCTCCTCAAAGTGGTGTGATTCATTCACACTTTAAAAGGAATGTATTAAGGATGGGTTTAATTTAAATATTTTATATATATTAAATAATAATTCTACTTTAATTATAATATATGTGTATATATCATTAACTTATCTTCATTCTTTTAATACTACAAGAAAATTGAAACGACATTCATGAGTACGTACAGCCGTCCATCTCCAGGAATGGTGAATTTCATTTCCTATTTAAATATTTTATAGATAATTATAATTACATATATATTAAATATATATTATATTTATATCATGGTTTTTATTTTTTATAAGATGAAATCAAGATATATGTATGAAGGCAAAAAAATATAACAAATCAAAACACATGCGAAACACAAAGCGGTTATTACCTAAAATGTAACTTTAACATGGTATTGTTAATAAATGTGTAATAATAGGTCATAATAAAATAATATATGGTATGATGTAATTTTAATTTATTATTTAATATATATATATATATATATATATTACAAACCTATATTTATTATATAGGTGTATTGAATGTGTATGGTGAGAGTCAAGATATATGGTAAGGGTCACTTTTATTTCTACGAGACTTATGCCTTGTTAAGCACTTGTTTCTTTTTTGTGGTGTATATACTACCCATAAATGTATTATATAATCCTTATCTTTATATTTATTGGTATATACATCACCATTTTTTATCTCTATTTCATGTTATTTTACAATTCAAAAGTTACAAAAACTGTAAGGTAACTTTGCCTCAATTTTCCTTATTTGAGACACATGTATTGTTATGAAACTATAAAATTTTACAAGGTTTATATACTTACATTTGAAATGTTGTATCATGAATATCCTTATTTTAATTATATTTTAATTTTCCTTTAATTTTATATTCATGTATTTATTTTGATTCAATGTTACTGATGTGGTAAGTGTTTATTACAATAATCTCATAATTTATTAAGATTGTTTATGATTATTATTTCATTGATGAAATAATATGATCCATACCCCCTTTAAATCTCAGGATTTTTTCTTATATTATAGATTTGTAGGATTTTATCATGAATTGGTACCATTTTTCACTCTTTGGTACTTAATATAACTAATAACGGGTTTTTATAAAACTCTCATCATCTTTCTCTCTTCGGTCAGAAA
The DNA here is from genome assembly GCA_963277665.1 of Viscum album. Taxonomy (NCBI): domain Eukaryota; kingdom Viridiplantae; phylum Streptophyta; class Magnoliopsida; order Santalales; family Viscaceae; genus Viscum; species Viscum album. The sequence continues at coordinate 297,885,519 of OY728139.1, forward strand.
TCTATTTTATTCAAAAACCATGTTTTTTTAAAATAAAATATATTTAAATGTCCTTATAAGACAATTTCCAAGGAAAATGATTTCAAGTATGTTTTATATTTTAAAAATTGAATTTAATATTGTTTCCAAATATTCCTTTATTTATTTTCAATGTTATGTTAAAAGAATATTATTTTAAAAATGATTTCTATTTTAAAAATAAATTTTCAAAAAAAGAAAGGATATTAACCTAATTAATTGTTTTAAAAGATTTTTCAGAAAAAAACTATCAATGATGAAAACTGTTAATGTTAAATATACCTTATTGGGTTTATGATATAAGGATTCTATTAATATTTTTTATCTGGATTGTTATGCTTTTAATGAAATGATTTTTATGAAATGTGTTTCTCGTTTATGGGTTATACCATGATAAAACACTTATGAAATCCACTTCTTTTAATGGTGTATTCTATGATGAAATGATTATAAATCCTCTCTCATTTCTATAGGTTATGATATGATGAAATGTCATGATACCCATTTTTCATTTCATGGGTTATGATATGTTCCTTGTTTATGATCTTGTGTCCCACATATGTAGGATTTCATTATGATATGGGTGGGATCTATTTCACTCTCCAATTATTTTGTTGAAGATTTATATCTCATGAGATTTAAATGGATGTAATGGGGTGTTATCTCAGTTTATTATTGTAATTTGTCCACTAATATGTTCTTGGGATTGATACATGACTACTAATATGGTTTGGGTAGTGAACACATTCCACTAATATGGACTTCAAATTAAATCTTTATTACTATAAATATCATTTTTTGTCTTGTGTCTTCAAAAATTCAATTTATTATTCCTATGTTATGCTTTCATGAATTATTCTATTGATTCCCTTTGGATTCATGTTTTATGAATTGTCAATATTTATTTCGTTACTCTTGATTATCATCTCAGATATGCAGGGTATGATCTTATAATGTAATGATCACATTACCATACCATTATGTTCATGATTATTATTGAATATATCAATTTATACCCTTACTAATTATCTGATACCACCCTTTATTATGTTTTATTTCCCCAAGATATGAAGATATGAATTATGTATGATGTGTCTATGAAGGATGCAAGTCATGGAGAACCTAGTGAGAGATAACTTAGCTCACTTATGTACCAGTATTTGGGATTCCCATGTTTCTTAATGCACTAAACTAATATGGTATTTGGGTGTGTGTTTTTTAATATATAAAATTTTACACAAAAATAATGTCATGTCAACATTTGTGAATCAAGGTTCTCTATAAAAATGATACATGAAAAAATTAAAAAAATTAAAATATATAACGTTTCTTAAATAAAATAGATGAACTTACATTATGGATTTCATTCCGATGGAAACCTGTAGATCGAGTTTGAGAAAAAATCCAATATAATATTAACCCACCATTTAATACCATCAATTGGTCCCTCAATGAAATTTAATTATATATGCTATGTGGAGGGTTAATTAAGGCATGTGAACTTATTTCACTTTCGTCACTTTTCCCTTCAACTACCACAATCCTAATGAGATTTACCTCTTACTAAGAAGGGTTTCCTTGTTTTCATCTAATTGAATCATTGATAATATTTCCTTTTCACCTGAACATCCATTAATCAATTATATTAGAGATTTATTAGACCCATTTCCAGGATTTTTTTGTGAAAAATATAAATAATCATTCACATAGACATAATAATTTTTACATGCATCACTATTAAAGGTCAGTCCAAGGAGCATACAATCGATGATGTTTCAATGTTACAAGACACATTAAATTTAAATTCTCTTTACAATTTTCACTCCACTTAAAATGGGTTCGGGATATGTAGCTTATTTTATGGGATCACTATGCTTGTAATTTTTTAGGTTGGTTCACTAAAACCCAAGGATCAATTCCACTATCTTTCCTTATAGGGCTCACAACACTTGGAAAGGGATTACAATTTGGGTATTGGATAAAAATAATAAAACACAATTGTTAAAGATTCACTATATGTAGTGGGTTCCTTTCATTAATGATTTCATATCTTTATAGACCTATAATGATCTTATTTAAAAACAAATTCAATATATTTCTATAAGATGAAATGGAATCTCTTTTCCTCTTCATTTGAAAGTTCATCAATGGATTTGAATTCCTCTTAATTTTATTTTACTAAAAATTAGTGATTTAATTTTAATTCTCTCTAAAATTATAATGTAAAATATACTCTCTATTCATATTATTTCTTTGGAAAATATGAAGGAAGATTTATAGAGAACTCCACTCTTTCCATTCCATTAAATGGTTAAGATTGAGTCGTTTTTTCACAGGATTTGGGAAAATGTCCCACATAATTAATGGGAATATATTTTTTATTTACATCTTGATTATTGACCTATATTCCTTGTAAATACTCCCTCTTTTAGTTTCTTGTTGACACAAGACACTAACTAACACTATCGGGTGGTAGCGTGATCTTGGAATCTTCAGTGCATCGAACCACCTTTAGAAAGTTTTTAATATGTAACATAATGCACTATGGAATCAAATAAATATATTCAGAGTTGTATGGTATCATGTATATCAACATTATATTATTCATTGGATCCTGAAAACTCATGAATTGACTTTTCCATTACTCTCCCATGATCCATATGATGATCTCCTCCAACTCCTTAAATCCCCAAACTCATTGTGCAATATACACTTCCACCATAGAATGGAATCATATAGGATAAAAAATAATAATTCATCTGAGCTACCAGAAACACTTCTCTACATCCTAATTTGAAATGTGCATTGGGGTTTCTTATGAATTTTTATGATTAAAATCATATGTGTGGTGTGATCGTATTAACAGAAAAATGTTTCGATGTATCCTTCCCTAAATGATGTGCACACACTAAATTTTCAAGCGGAAATAAAACTCAACAGAAAATATTCTAAAAGAACCTTTTATTGTGGTTAATTATCTAGTGGTTTGGACAAAAAAAATTATGATACTACGTTATATATTCCTCCATAATTACATCACTATATCTATTACATTTCACTATAATCAAGTCAAAAATATCTCATAGTATTGATCTATGCCATGAACACTTCACCTTGGTGTCACCCTATGTTATTTCCTACCTTCACACAAACATGTGCCTACTCACATAAGTGATAAAATTCACACACAAATTACTATCCCACAAGGATATGTGGTTCTTTCACACTAATACTATCTATTCTGGAGGCTTCTTGGGTTCCATCCTTGAGTAGGGTTGAACATATTTTTTTTCATCCCCCAATATTCCAATGAGTTAAAACCATCATCATTGTTGTGTGGGTAATGAAATTATAACACTTATAATGTCATATGAATTCCTTAGGAATCCTTACTTATAGTGTGGATGATTCTCATCTAAAAACTCCATCCACTCTTTTTCTATAGCGCAACTATAAATGATATGGCTTGGACATGTCTGTAAACCAATATTCATATTGTATTTGGTAGAGCTATGGCCTAGGGTGATCCCTACATACATATTCTCTTCACTATAGGGTGTGTAATCCATATAGATTCTATTAATCACCACATTTCTTGTCTACCAAATCTACATTTAATCATCCACCTTCTTTGACATCACATTAATAAAAATACAGAAAATATTGGATATACAAACAATCTCCCAAACAACACCTATCATAAACATCACATATTATCCAAAAATAAAATATTAATCATTTAGGAATGATAATAGTGATACCTTCACCTTAAAAATGAGTGTGACCCCAACACAACTACTGATTTTGGAACTCCCCCCACCTACATATGGTGAGGATATTCAATTATTTGAGTTAGGTACATCGTTATCTGATGTGCTTTACTAGATAATGTGTGGTTCTCCATCAAGGATAGTTTCTCCCTCAACCAACATCATCCCTTAGGTGAGGTCTGGGTCCCTCACTACAGCTTGTAAGAGGTAATATGGTTTACAATGCAAGTTAATTTAGATTTTTGGGTTTCCTATTGGGGATGATTCTTTGATAGCTTTTATTTTCATATATTAGTTCTCTTTTTTATATATTTTACTATTTTTAATCATTTATTTGTTATCATCTAATTTTTATTAATAAGGTGTCTAATATTCCATTAATAATTTGTATTTTATTGCGGCATCCTACTAGTTATGCATATTCCCACCCCTGATATGAATTTTTCTCTCATGTGTTCTGTCTTTTTCAAAGTATGAAAAATTCATTGATGATCTCAGTGGAAAAAAATGGCATAGTACGATATTAGTGTTACATTAATGTGATAGTCATATGAATTGTTCATGTAAGGTGATATGAATTAGGGTCCATCTTCAACATCTAGATGTGTTATGTTTGTTTTAGCTTTGGTATATTATGACTTTTTTACCTCTTTACTCTATATAGTTTCGCTTTTTCATACTATGTAGATGATTAGTTTGTGTTGATTTCATATTATACATTACAATAAATATTTTTTATTAGCCAAAATTGTTATATATAAGGTGTTTATGTGTTATTGTGTACAATTTAATTATTATAATTCTATCTATATTATATTATGTGTCTATTATGTACTGGTCACCATCATCTGACCTATTTGAAGTAGGTTTGGGGTGGCAATGTCAGCATACTACATACCCAGATGGAGTCTTTGATGGTAAATTAATGTCCAAGTGGTATCAAAGTTGTTTTTTCTTCTAGATGGATATTAGATTTACAGTTCTTACAATATTTTTTTGGGAACTTCATGAAATATTGTCTGGTGGTTTTAAGGTAAGATTTCATTTTAGGAAATTGAGTGTTACTGTGGTGGGAAATGTATCCATTCACCATAACTATAATAATATTCTTATCAACTTAGACATCTAAGGCTCCTATTATGTGCAAAAAGTAAATGATCCATTCATTATATAAGGATCATTCATTGGTTTCTATTTTCCAATTAATTCATCTCTATTTATATTATTTATTTAATATGGTTTCTCTATTAAATTGTAGGATGTTTCCATGTAGACATCTAGTTGGGGTCCTATGGATGGGACCTGATGGTCCCATGCTTATGATTTATCCTCCTATCATCAACCAATTGGGTGATGATGCTTCTACCAAATGAATAAACTGTGATATTCTTACATTATACATATGTTCCACTACATATAATGTAGTGATAAGACCCCCACCCCTCTCTCGCACCATTCATAGTGCAGGTGGAAGTTTCTAGATCTGCTATGTAGTTGGTCATATTAGTGAGGAAGGGTGGAGATGTTCACTGGACAAGTGAACTTCGTGAGTTTTAGAGGATGATACCATCGAGGTTTTGAGGAGATCCTTACCCTTTAGTAGCTAATGACTGGATAGAGGTGGTGATGTTGGTGTTTTTTATAGTCTGAACACCTGTATATCAAATAATAGTGCTAACATCTAACCTTATACATAGTTCAGTGATTGGATGTTGGAATTTGATCACCCAAACCCATTATAATGGGACTCTTATATAGTAAAGGTTTAATCAGACCTTTTATGATAAGTATTACTTAACAATGTGGAGGTCTATATACACTCCAGAGCTATTATGTACCACCCTAACCCTAGATTCTTAGAGCCAGTGCATTATTTTATTACACTGGAATGATTATATTGAATAAAAAAATTAAGGACAAATAATTGATTTAGTTTTTGGAAGCTATATTACATAAATGATACCCACAATACATTAAAAATTAATAATAAAATAGGATAAATAATAAAATTAAGAAAATTGCATACTTGAAATCTTATTCAATGTTTTTTTCTTCATAACATGGGGATATGAAACATAATAGGGGTGGGATTAAACTCTACGTAATGTTAAGTAAAATAGAAGAAATAATTAATTTATGTCAATAATCAATATAGATATTTCAATAATTGATAAAACATTCCATTTCAAATAACTATGTAAGTCATAATCAATAAGGTAAGGTATGAAACTGAAACACATATCATTTAATCAATAAATGAATAATTAAATGAATATATAGATACATCAATGAAAAAATATCATATATAAATAATAACTAAATATAAATGAGTTAAATTCTTAATTATTGGATTTCATCATTCCTAGGTACATGGTACCTTTACCGTAATGACCATTCACAGGATAGTTAGGCATATCAGGTAAAAATACATCTAATTTTGGCTAACTAATTCATCTCTTGAGACTACCGATGCATCGAGGGGCTATCTATAACAGTTCCCATCCCATTCAGTGCATGTATAAAAAATTCTTAACTATTATTATAATTAATTTCATTAATGTAAAATGTGACTTATCAAATATCCATATTGATTAAGTATATGAATTTATCAATAATTCCCCAGTTAATAAAAATAACTATCAAAGTGAACACCGTATGTAAAATGGTATACGGTTCGGTAAGTAATAATATCAATTGCATGAGAATATGGATATTTTAGAAAAATTTAATTTACCATTAAAATTATCATAAAGAATGTGTTTTTTTCAAGAGAAAGTTAGCAATCAGAAAATAAGGTTAGATTATCAAGGTAATCATTAAACATATTCATGAGAAAAATAACTATTAAACATTCCAAAAGTGTACCATACAAATTTGAAAAATCAAATTTGAATCATAATCCCCAAGAAATAATAACATTAAATAATATTTATAGTATCATGAGAATAAGAATATTTTTTAAATAACATTTATTAGGGAGTTATATACAACATATGAAAGTGAATAGGTGAATTATAACAAATATTTCTCAATGGAATTCAAATTGAGATGAGATCCCTTAACTTGTGTTTCCTTTTGTGTGAGCTTACATTAACCTTATACAAACTAGCTTTAATAGTTTCACTTACTTATTAAAGTACAAAACTCATGTTTATAATATCATATATTATCTTATTATAATATATTTTCACCTGTTTTATAATAATCCTTCATAATTTTTACTATTTGGGGTGTTAATTGCCTAGTTTTTCGATTTTGGTTTAACTTGTTACTATTTTTTCATAATAATTTGATCATGGATTAATAAACTATAAATTTTAAACCATTAATAAAATATAATATATATTCAGTATATATGTATTTATAATAATGCATATTATTTGGAGAAAGATAATGAAATGCACTGTTTATGGGGATAGTAGGTCGTACGTACGCATTAACACTACTTCTATTTCTTTGTCCTATTAAAACAATTAAAAGAAAATTTCATATATTTATATTAAAATGTTATTATTATATTTATTTCTTATATGTCTCATATGTTTAAATAAAACATCTTTATATGTTCTATGTATAATGTTAATGAATAACTTCGCATTGAGGTAGCGGTAGTCAACACTTCCACAAACGATGTTATCGTATTTACACAAAATGAAAATCATAAAGGTACATGTTATATAGAAATTAAAGAAACATAAATAAATTATAAATATCATATATATCATATATAAATAGTATTTACATCACAATTTTTGACCATGATATGTGGTAATGGAAAATTGACTGACATCATTTTGTGAGGCAGTAGTTCTTCGTACACATTAACAGTGGGTTATATTCCTTTTAGATGGATGTTTTGTAAGTTTAGGCCATAACATTAACATGAAAACATACCTATATATTTAGGATTATAATTTTATCATATAATCTTGTAATAATAATATTTTATGTGGTTTATAATGAAAATAAAACTATGATCTTGAGGAAGGATGTTACTTATTCTTTGGGTAACTCCTTTTGGTTTCAACCAAAGGGATTCGTTGGATGTATTTCATAAAACGGTGATGATTATAGGTCTAGAGGATGGATTTTTAGTATCTATTTGGGAATATATTGGTATAGAAAAATGGTTCAATATGTGTGAGGAGGTGGGAGGGGTGGGCGTCTTTTTATAGTGGAAGAGGAGTGGCATTCTTGTAAATTTTAGAAAAGCTAATTCCACCCACGGGTTTCCAATGAAAAGTCACTCAAATAATGTTAAAAATTAAATATATGGGATAATATGGTCTAAATGTTTCCATAAAATTTATTTTTTACAAGGTTCTATGTCATTTTGGATCTTATTTTTATCGTGTAGTCCCTTGTTAGGATACCTTTTCTCTCAATCATTGTAATTAATTTTAATCACATTCATTAATATTTATTGTAAAAAACAAATTTTAAATTATTATAAATTATAAATTAATATAATAAAATATATTTAATACATTTTTCTAAATTCCAATAATAAATGGGTAATAAATTATTTTAAAATTAATCCCGCATATAGGATGACAATACGAGGTTTTAATATAAAAACTTTCAAATGTTTGATAAGACATTATATCCAATTTCAATTTGAAATTTGTTAAATGAAATAAATTAGATTAATTTATGAATATCTAATATAATTTTAATTTAAAACCAAGTAAAAAATTATTTAAACAGAAATATAAATTAGATGAAAAATCCATTTTGAACTAAAATTCATTATTTTTTTCACTATAGATCAAAAAAATGAAATGTCATTGAAAAACACAAAAAAATCATGCTAAATTAATTTTGAAATTTTTCATTCAAAAATGATTTTTATTTTTTCATACAAAATTCAAAAAAAATTCAAAATTCATATTTAATGTAGGTTTTCCATGGAAAGCTGAAAAAATATATTTAATAGAAATATATATTTCTATGTGTAATATTTTGTTTGTTCTTACACTATATCTATTGATTCTGTTGAATAAAAATCAAAAAAATAATGAATATATAATATATAAATTTTATTAAAACCATCCACTAATATTAATTAATTTAACTTATTAAGATAAATAACTTTTTTACATAAAAAATAATTTATAAAATCATTCACTTTATATTTATTTGGTTTTAATATTAATTTAAAATTAATAGGTAACCAATGAATTGAACTATATATTGTCATAATTTAGTTAATCATATTCACAACTATAAAATTAATGACTAGGTTATATCTTATTATATTAAATAGCAGTACTTTATTAATATATGATTGTGGGGGTAAAAATAGGTCATCCATATTATGCAAACCATCACGGAATGTAATCCATACGTGTAATGAAACCCTGCCACATTGTTCAGTGTTGAGAGAGAAAAACATTATATTGAATGTGAAATAAGAATAACATGATTTTTTTATAAATAAATCTAAAAATAAATATTAAATTTATTCTGAAATAAAAATATTGTAAAGTCTTGGGGTGTTACATTCTCCACACCTTATGTAAATTGTGTCACCACAATTTAAAATTTTACTTTTTAATCAAGTCATTGATATTGAAAAAAACTTTTGTTAAGAAAACTAGATCATTAATAGGGTTAGCAACACATCTTCTTAATAAGAGATAAATGGAATTACAATGGTCATGTAACTAGATTCCCTTGTAGGAGACAATTTATGAGAAATGCAAACATGGATATATAAGAAGAATCTCGCAATCGTGTTCTGATGGAGAGTGATAGAGAACATGTTCATCTGAATGGTAATGACCACAAATCCTTAGAAAACTATGATGCAAAAGGTCATTTATATCATAAAAAAACATGATAATATGAAAATTTTATTCAACACCATTTTTTCTATAGTTGAGTAATTTTTTAACACTATATGAATATATGTTAATATATGGTTCTATTTCACAAACACAATCTTATCCCCTAGAATTGCCTTGAACTATTTCTAACTCATTTATTTGAACATGATTTATTATATAGTGAATTAATACCTTAACCTATAAAACCAAATCCAAATATCAACTTAAACCATTTTATAAATGTTTAACCATTCCAAAATATTATGATCCAAAACATAAGAAGGGAGGACATTAAATTTTAAAAATGAACTTAGAAAATTACATGTATTGGATTAATCACATTAATTATTAAACTTATGTTATTTTAATAATATATTCATGACCTTTTCCCCTTAAAATCTTCTAAGGAATATTATCTTGATGAATGGGGCATTTATTTTCATTGTACCCCATATTCTTTTAGTTATTACACTGAATGACAATATTTTCCAAATTTTATTTTCATTATTTTTTTCCAGTGAATCATTTCTTCATGCATAAAAGAAACTCTCGATCCTTTAAAGGATGTACATGTGTTATTTTTTCTATAGCTATCATATGTGGTAACATCCTTCATTCACTTATACCCTTTATAATTCATCTTATCTTCTTTTCTCTTCTTCTCTTGTTTACATTTGAAACCATAGGACTTGTAGAATTAATTCTTTATCTTGATATCACATAAAACTATTTCATCATATGAATAAAAGCTTGTGACACTAGTACCATTTGGAGACTAGGTTTAATCCCTTAAAATAAATGAACAATATTTCATTACATGATTCATGTAATGTTCATATCATAGCTTACTATCTTGGTAAAGGTAGTTTCATACTCCACAACACTTTCTTCCTCTTTTTTCTTTAAACAAAGTGACTTTCTCTTCATCTAAATTTATTGATCATGAGGGAAGTATCTATCATAGAATTTATCTATAAATTTACATTATTCCATGATTTCTATTTTTTATTTATCTCTATTATTATAGATCAATAAACACCATTGATCCCGGTAATTATTGAGAAAATACACTATTAGTGTATCCTTTTCCATTTCACCACATCCCATTTCCATAAATATTTTTTTTTCAAATATATAATCCATTACTCATTCTCCATTAGATCGATAGAACCAATATATATTGGGGGCCTCTATCACATATTGTGATCCAACAGTAGATAATCTTGTTTGGGAATAGGTTTCTCCTTCCAGGTAGGGTTATGTGTCATAACTTAGTTAAGATTCCCTAATATATCTATAATTTTCTCTATTCTAATACCGTCTATATTGGTTTACATGGAAGTTTGATCTCTATATTTTATATAATTAGTTACAACATACTTCTTTACATACATTGTTTATAAATAATGGGACAAACTAGATTAGTTCATAAATTTATTGACATTTTATAATTCGAAATATGGAATAACACTTAATATAAAATGAAATGTTTATCAATAGCTAATCTCAAAATAATATACACAGTTTCTTTTGGGTATCATTACATTCAAATCCATCCTAATGGGTTATAAAGAAAATATGAACTATCCTAAGCATATCCCCTAGGAGTGTTAAACCATGTCCATAATTAGGCTCATTGTCAGGTACTGGTTTACACTGAGTAAGGCCTAAAATGCATAGTCAGAGTTTTTACGACTAAGTACATTTCTTCCATGGTGACATCCACTTATACTATCTATGAAGGGATGTATTTATAAAAAGACCCAGATAATCTCAACCTTACTAAAATACTTTGATTTGGTTCTACACATATCCTCAGATTATATCTTAGGGTTATGTTTCTTACATAAGTTTTTAAAATATAGTTTCTAGGGATTATTCTAAACATCTGTTGATACCAATTATAACACATTGACCTAAGAATCCTAGATCGGGTACGTTATTTTTTTACATTGGAATTATTACAAGGGAAGAAATCCGAAAGTACTGATGAATTTAGATGTTTTTTAAATCCTTATTTCCTACATGATACCCATAGTACATTCTCAAATGAAAATAAAACATGATACAAAATAATATGAAATAAAATACATCTATGAACGTTTATTCAATGTTTTCTTACTCATAACCTTGAGAAAGGAAACATAATAAGGGTGAGATGAAATGCTCAGTAAGGGTAAGTTAAATGGAAGATGTATTTAATTGATGAGAATATTAAACATAGAATGGTAAAGAACTAAAAACACCTTCCATTTTAAATAACACGATAAGGCATAACTAGTATGGAAAGGTAATAAAGTGAAACACAATCCATTTAATCAATAAAAGGAGTATAGAATGCATTCATAGAGAATTCAACACATAAATATCATTGATAAATAATCAATGAATCTGAATGAGGGAAATGATTATTTATTAGATTCCATGTTTCCTAGGTACATGGTACCTTTACCATCAAAACCACTCACAAGATGGTTTATAATATCATGTAAAACCCATCTAATTTGACCAACTAATTCGTCACATGAGTCTACCGATGCATCAAGGGGCTATGTATAATCGGGCTCTACCCATTTCATACATGTATAAAAAATTACTCATATATCTAATAATTGATTTAATTCATGTACAATGTACCATATAAAATATATTTATTGAATAAATGTTATTATTTTATGAATATTTCTACAATTTATCCAAAAATTGTAAACGTGAACACCATATATAAAATGGTATACAGTTTTGGAAATAATAATATCTATTAAAAAGAATATGAATATTTAAGATATATTTAATGTACCCAAAAATTGATCATAATGAAATTTATTATTTTAAGATAAATTTAGCAATCATAATAGAAGGTGATATTTCAAAGTCAATCATTAAACACATTCTTGAGGAAAATAACCTTTAAACATTCAAAATTCCCCCATTCCACTTTGAAAAAAATTGAATCATAATACCCATGAAGGAATAGAATTAATTGAAATTTATGATACCATTAGAATAATTATATTCATGATATGAAATTTCCAATGGCATTATATACACCATATAAAATTGAATTAGTGCATAACAAAAAATAAGCCTGAATGGAATTTAAATTGAGCAGAAATAACTTACCTTGCATTTCCTTTTGTGTGAACATATATTAACCTACCATATAATGGTTCTAAGAGTGTTAATAAATTATTATAGAACCATATTTTTGTTTATAATATCATATATTATTTTTATAATATCTTAGTACCTATTTGATAGTAATCATTCATTATTTTTACTACTTGGGGTGCAAATTTCCAAGTTTGTTGAGTATGTTTTAATGTTTAACTTGTTGTTGTTATTAATTATATCATGGTTTAATAATAAATATAATTTAAATCATGATGTCAGTATAATATATATCTAGTATATATTTATTTATAATAAATTATAATATTTGTAGATAGGGAATTAAATGCATCGTTCATAGAGAAGGTAGGTCATATGTATTCATGAACGCTACTTCCTTTTCTTTGTCAAAGTAAATGAATGAAAGGTGATATATTTATATGTGTGTGTGTGTGTGTGTGTGTTTGTGTGTGTATTATAATTCATATATTATATTTATTTCATATATGTTTCATATATTTAATAAAACCATCCTTTATACATTCTATGTATAGTGTGAACGAATCACATCGCTTTGAGGGGGCGGTAGTCCACACATCCACAACCGAGGTTATCATATTTACGCAAAATGGAATGAATACGGTTATGTGATATATAAAAATTAAATAATAATAAATTCATTATAAATATCATATATATCATATATAAATATCATTTCCATCATAATTACCAACCATGATAGGGGGTAAAGGAAAAACGAACGACATTATTTTGTGAGGTGGTAGTTCATCATACATATAACCAGTAGGTTCATTACCCATTATATGGATGTTTTTGTAAATTCAGGTGGAACCCTTAATATAAAAAAAATTAAAAATATATTTACAATTGGAAATTTGTTATATAATATATGAAGAATAATATTTTATGGGGTGGAGATTGAAAATAAAACTAAATATATTGAGGAAGGATGTTACCTCTTCTTTGGGTAACTTTTTTTTTGTTTCCACCAAAGGGCTTAATTGGGTGGATTTATTCACAAGGATAGGATTATTGGTTTATGGAAGGTATTTTGAGGAACTATTTTTGTAGAACATGTTCAATACAAAGTGTTTGGTAGGTGTGAGGAAGTGGGATGGTTGACTTCATTTTTATAGGGGAGGAGGAGTGACATTCCTATAAATTTATGAAATTGAATTACGCACACACTTTCCCTAGAAATATTGGATCCAATAATGATCTAAAGTTGATAAAAATGAGTAAAGTTTATAAATAAATCCATCCAATTGATTTTGGACATGTTTCTATGTCATTTTGTCTTATAAGTTTAAGGTTTACACCCTTATTAAGCTATTCTTTCTCTTATCTTTGTAATTAATATAAATCACATTCACATATAGTTTTTGAAAAAAAAATTGAACTTATCAGACAATATAAATTATTTTTATTCCAAATATGGAATCAATTTTTTTAATTTAAAATAAAATAAGTAGAAAAATTAATTAAAAATTAATCCTGCACACAGGACAACAATGTGGGTTTGAAGTTAAAACATTCAAAATTTTGCAATGTTTTTATATCCAATTTTATTGTAAAGTTGGTTCCAATGATCTAAATTAGGAAAATTTAATTATTCATTATATAATTTTAATTTAAAAACAATTAAAAATATAATTATCCTTATACATAAATTATATGAAAAAACATTTTTGAATTAAAAGTCAGTATTTTTTCACTGTTTAGAAAAATATGAATCTTTATAAAAAATTCACCCAAACCTAATTATGATATTTATCTTTCAAAAATGATATTTATTATGTCAAATTAAATTAATAAATGTTTAAAAATTAATTTTTTATGTGGGTGCCCCATTAAATGGAAGGAACCATACTTTTATAAAATATAGGTTTTCATGTATTATATTGGGTTTGTTATTATCTTATGTGTTTCGAATATATTGAATAAATATAAAAAATATTTTATTTAATTTATAATATAAAAAATTCATTAAAATAATCCACTAATAGTAATTAATTTAAATTATGAAGATAAATATAATTTTTCACATAAAAATAGACTTTTATAAAATCATTCCCTTTATATTCATTTAGATTCTATATTAATTCTAATTAATAGGAAACCAATTAATTCAGCTATATATTTTTCCAATTTATTTAATCCTTTTCATTACATTAAATTTGAAGTCTTTTTTATATATTATTATATTATTTAATAATACTTTAATAATATATTATTTTCTAGTAAAACTCGGTCTTTTATGTAATAAAATCCATCTAGGAATGTTAGGCTTGCATGTGATGAAAGCTAATCTCAGTGTTCCATATAGAGTGAGATAAACTATATATTCTGTTTTATATAAGATTAAATTTTTGTTTTTTTATAAATCAATCCAGGTAAAAGAATAATTTATTCTAAAAGTAAACTTTTTTAATGTCTTGAGGTGCTACATATTTGACCTACATCGGGTTAGTATATTTATATTTGATTTCATGTTGTGGTTCACTAACCTCATGAGGTAATTTATCAACATTTGTTATGGTATATTCCTTCATGTATGGATGTTTGAGTGATTCTTCTATAGAGATATAAGTTTTTATGTTTCCTCCTTCTTGATACCTCTCTATCTAGTAAATCTTGAGAGGAATCTGGTTATTAGTAGATTTTCTGTGGAGGGGAAAGTCTCAATAATAAATGATACCATTTTATTGGGAGAAAATTCATCAACTATGGTTGACTAAAAGTATAAATTGGGGTCATGAAACCATTGGAATATTTTTTTTCCTGGTCTCATCCCCAATGATTTGTAGTAGAAGAGTTGTGTAGATTGTGCATCCAACCATCGGAAAAAAATTTCTAAGCCTATGTATCATTTTTTTCAAATAAATCAATACTGATAGACCTAATATAAATTACTATCCAGTTACGGTGGAACTATAGATGTACCATCACAATAAATATACTTCCTTAATAAAGGACCTCTCATATGCAAAAATAGTGGTTGGTAGGGGGTGGATATCACCGAGGATTTGATGGATCACCAGAGCGGGTATCTAGTGGTATATATTTTTATGATCTAATTCCACCACCACCACCCCAAGGAGGTCCACACTAGGCTTAGGGATCTAGAAGATATGGATGCTTTCAGATATAGGAAATGAGAGTCTATGACCAAGAAATATTGAATATAGTTTGAGGTACAGTCTGTGTCATTTATAAAATATCAATAATACTCATAGAAATAGAAGGGAACCATTATATTTTTGTATCCATTTTCTAGAAGATGTAAATCCAGATATAACTCATATTCATGGTTGTGTGGATAAATACTCCTACCAACTATAATCACATTCTTACCTAACATTCTTGATTATGTACCCTTTTAGTTTGTGGAGAATACTTTTTGTGAGAAATAATTGTGGGGAGGATGAATCCCTATATATTTCATTGGATAGTGGGTTGTTGTATAGTTTATATATCGAGGTTTTCCTTTACAAGCAAGTGATAAATTTAGTTATGAAGATCATAGTGTATTCATGAGATGTTACAACTGATCACTCATAAGTTAGAAAGCATTTATTCTTTTCTCATGGTAAAATATACCTAATACTAGTGTCATGTTGTTATAGAGGAGTATATTTATATTTTTTTCATAGGATATTACAATGTTTCCCCTCATATATATATCTAATTCTACATTTAAATAACTCTAAGAGTAATTTTATATCCTCTGTACTAATCAGATATCCTCGTTTGTGGTTAGGGGAATATAGGGGTAGTTGGAGGACCTTATGGAAAAAGGATTTATCACCCCAGGTGTGTCTTCCTCTATAGATTTCTTATTGTTCATTAGGAAGTAGTATGGGTTATTAATGAATTTTATTGACCATCCTCACCTAAATCATGTTAAAGTAAAGGAAAATAACATTTACTAAGGATTTATAACCTATTTGAACATCTTAAATAGATTTATGTTGTTCTCAATGATCGAAATTAGTTTTGGCTATCACCAGCTCCTGGTTCACAAGTAGGATATCTCAATAGATTTTTTAAAATGTCTATATAAGCATTATGAGTTTTTGTTGATGCCCTTCAACCTAATGAATATTGAAAATACGTTCATGGGACTTATGGAAAGAATATTTAATCCTTTATTTGTTTATTTTGTAGAGTTTCTCATCGATGATATCTCTATATATTCCATATCATAGAATTATCACATTTAGAATTTATCAATTAAATTATAATTTATTTTAGAGAACATGATTTATGGTAAGCTCTTGAGATCTAGTTCTAGATTTAGTTTGTAAAATTCCCTATACATGTCTTCTCATAAGGTGAAAAAACTATATACCCAAAAAAGATCGATCCAAAACATATTTGAGATCTATCTAAGACATTTTTTAGGTATGTATATTTTATGAGTTGTGGGATACTAAAATATATTTGTGGGGGACTTCACGAAGATTGAAGATATAATGACTACCCTTACTAGAAATGGGATGAAATGTATTTGTAATGGTTGATGGAAGAAATATTTTGATGAGATTAAGAATAATTTGATGTGTGAACCAATTATAATGTTTTCAGTGGACAGATTCAAATATGTAGCATTATGTAATGCATCTAGAGCTGGGATTCTTTTTATGTTCATGCATAGATAGGTGTTGATTTATTACAGGCTCGGATGGTTGAGAACTCATGAGAAAAACTACAAAACCAATGATTTGTATCATTCAAAAGTAGTGTTCACCTTGAAGAAATGATAAAATTAACCTCTTAGAGACTAATTCATAATTTACCAATATTATAAGAATCTCGAGTATATTTTCACCCAATTAGATAATAACCTAATTCCAAATCATTGATTAGATATCTTATAAGACTATGTTTTTTGGTATTGTTTATAATCTGTGAAAGGGAAATTTAGTGGTTGATTCCCTTATTAGAAAACCATGTTATCATTTAATGGATGAGGGGTATGAGCAGCTGGACATAATGAAGCTATCCTTAATAGAAAAGGAAAATGATTTATATCATTAATTTATGGTAATGTCCCAACTTTTTTATTAATTTTTTAATGGATTCACATCTAGAACACAACAATTTCAAGCTCCTACATGACCTGATATCCTATGAAGATACACCATATATATTTTTTGAAGGAGGAAATCATGTCATCTTCTCTATTTTTTGGATGCTAATTCCAGTCATGCTATGTGAGGAGGTTCTAAAGGAAGTTTCAAACATCCGCTTTAGTGGTACATATAGGTTTGATGGGGCTTTACCAGGTTTTCGTCTATCTATATTAGTAGAGAAATGTGAACATTTTGTGGTTGATTTTATTTCCTAGTGTCTTGCATCACAACAAATGAAGACAAAGAACCATGTCCCAATTGGTTTTGGCCAAGTCCTGGAGGTTCTATAGTAAAAATGGAATGATATATCTATTGATTTTATTATATGGATTCCATGATCATTAGAAGAGTATAATATTATTTGATTTATCATCAACTAATTTCCCATGTTTTCCCACTTCCTTCTAACTTGAGAGAATAATTTGATTGGGAGGAAGGGATTCCGGTATATAGTTGATATTTCCCAGATATATGTGGTACCTTCAACTATAATTTTCAATCAAGATTCCCAATTAGTTTCATAGTTTTAGAGGACCTCATAGGAGGAATTCATGACCTATTTATGGTTTATAATGATATTCCACTGTTAAATAGATGGCCATATTGATTGAACCATTCATGTTCATAAAGATATTTTTCAAGATTGTGTTCTTGATTTCGGTTGAAGCAAAGTGGATCAGTTGGATTCAATTGTTGTCAAATACAAAAACAACTACCACCTTACTATCAAAATGTCATATTATGATGCCTTGTAAGGGATAACCTATATTTCACCACTATGATGGGAATAGGTTGTATAGTCGAACTGGATGTGGCCAAATTTGATGATATGGATGAAATAGAATCTAAAAGTGATCTAGGATAGGATGTGGATAGCTAAAAGTTATTTGATGTCCAACATGAATTAACAATAAGGACAATTGGATTTCAAGGAGAGATCATGGGTTCCTGATGGTATTTCAATGATGTATTTTTTACAGGTTTCTTCAAGGAATCAATTTATCCCCTAGTTTTATCAATCCATTCCAGTTAATATGCATAGTGGGTAGGTATTCTTACTTCCAAGAGTTTACTGAGGATTTTAATTGGGTTCATAAAATTAAATTGTGTGTCAAAACTAAGTTGATGTGTGCATAACCTATCCCACGTCATCAACTGGGCAAAGATAAATGTCAGGAATAATGCTACCATCTCAGTGTACCTGATGATGTTCAATGATTGGTGGGAGGAGAGATTTTGAGATCAATTTATACTATTGTTCCATCTGTTGTGAAAGTATGGGACCCTCTTGGAGTTCTAATGGGAATAAAAGAACTAGATTTGGTCTTAGTACATTCACATTTTTCACTGGGTTGTACTTTTGGGGGAAATTCCTTAAAGGTGGGGAACTTATAGTGAACCGTATTTTTTTATTTGAACCCTTATAATAATTTAAATTCTATTTTTTGGATGGGACATTTTCATTGAATTAGAATTAGGGATTCCCTAGTAAATTATATTAAATATAATTTATTATTTTTGTCATCACACATATGAACATGAGAAAATTACTTTTTTTATTAAACAGAACATCATAACGGAAAACCAACAACATTATTTTGTCTAAAATAGGGGGTTTACCCTATGGGTAGTGTGAATTTGGATTATAGACCGATCCCCAAGGGTAAGGTCATCACTTGTGTCTTATTACATTAACCTATTATTAATTAATTAATTAATTATTATATCTATAGAACCTAAATTACTCTATTTATTCATCTCTTTTACTCTCTAGTTATGGTTAGATTCTATAAAACCTTACTATATATACGTGAGGAGAGAGTGAAAATTGAAATATTCAGAGAACCAGAGCCGATGAAATATTATTTGAAAGAGATTTCCAGTTGAACCCATTACAAATGCGATCAACACCAAAGAGAAATCAAAAATCAAGGTAGGTCTCCTTCCTTTGATATTTTTATATATTTTAATGATTTATCTGTTAAATAATTATTCTGAATTTATTGTTTCAAGGTATAAATCCCCACATACTATTTTTGTAATTTTCATCATAAAACTATGATTTCTTCATTCATTCTTCATTGTTAGTGGTTCTATGTAAAATGATTGGGGGTCACACCCTCATAACAGCCACTAACAAACCCTTTCATCTGATCCTTTCCGCTATTTATTTATTTATTTCCCCACCATCTTTCTTCATGGATATCAATTTAATGAATGTTACTATAGATCAATGAACAAGTTTCTTATAAGTATGTAATAATCGTATTTGGAAATAGACCTGGAGAACAAGGTGTGTGGAAACGTCAAAGGGTGATTATGGTTCATCAGAATGTGTGAAGGTATAAGATTTTTATGGGTAGTGATGGGAAGGGTGTTAGGGGTGTAGTGTGAAGCCATTTTTAGGTGTATTTACATCCTAGGATGGCCGAAAATGATTCAACAAAGGAAGAAGTTAACCCCTATAGGTGTAGTAATGATGAATTAAATTATGGTTAGTGTTTTGGGAATAAAATAGATATTTTTTTAAGAAACATAATGTTTTTTGTGACATGAATAACTTCAGGTCGAAGACATGATCACACTATGTTTACTTTATATCTACACATTGCAAATCACACTACCAACGATAGCTAGTTTTATGAATAGAGTTAAATACAACATGGGTGTACATTATTTACTCATGTCATACGGTTCCATGTCACAAAACATAGAATATATATAATTAAACTCCCAAGAATCTATTTAGACCCATATGACATATGGTCTATGTGTATATATTGTGTAATTTGGCACATATATGACACATGCTACAATGGTACACATAGAGTACCTCTATGGACCACACATTCCATGTATTCTATAATTCATTCCATGTTGGTAGAATTATAGAGTGTATATGGATGACATTAAAAAACATAATTATTCCAAGGGTATGTACATCATGTACCCCCAATGTGTATGTCATATACTTTTCCAGCCTTGGGGATTTTCTATAGCTTTCCTCTCAAGATGTAGACATGGAAACATAGGTAATACATACTGATAATTTTTTCAATTAAAACTAAATAGTTCACAATTTTTATGTCATAGGTTAAATGAGTGTAGATTTTGACATTTTAGGTTCCACAAATCTATAGGTTAGGAAACTGGGATCATGAGTGGTGATCAGAGTGGATACTCGGTTATGAACTCCACTAGAAGTCCAATGATGATAGGGTATGGATCTCACATACTCTTCACATAGTTAAATACTCTCATGCTTATTATGACCATGGATCCTACTTATAGTTCATTGGGTTCTAAATATCTTGGCCCGAATAAAGAGAGTGTTCCCCACATAACTAGTAGTGTTGAAAAAATTTCCTCTTATATGGGGTCGGAGGCTCAAACACTGGAGTCAAATAATACCTCATTTGACATGATTTACAAGATGAGGTGTGGTTCTTATATTGGGATTGGATACTACATTGAATATAATATACCCCTTCATGATCCGTGAGTCTTATTATAAATCAAACTATGTTATCCCGGATTTGAGAACTTGAGTCATCTTATTGTAAGTCTTGAAGGGAATTCTCAATTTCCACAAGCTTGAAACTAGTTTTTAGACTTCAAATATACATAAATTAAAAAATATATTTCTAAAACAAGAATAACCAAGGGATTTTTCCTATAATACTTGTATGACCACTCTTTAAGTTGGAAAATCAGGTAGGTAGAATAGATAGTTTTAACATTTGAAAAACCAAATGGTGCGAGACTAATAAAAAAATAATACCCAGTGAGGATGTCCAAGAATATCACTATAAAAAAATATAATTAATATAATAACCAACGTAAACTACTAAATATAAAAATAAAAATGATGAAATGTCATAATATATTGGAAAAACAAAAATACAAAAATAAATCAAAGATCGTGATCACCCATCTACACATGTTAAGAAATATTCCCTCTACATTCGACAATTATCAAACATGAAATCAAAACCAAACACCAACAAACAAATCCACATGAAACATGAACATAACATGAAATATGGATATAGTAATGAGAAAAAATGCTAATAGGTATCCTTATCACACTCCATGTAAAACATTAAATGATTAATCCTTTTCATTCTAATTAAAAAAACTATAATGGAATCCTATTTCTTTTAACGAAAATAAACTACATGAATCCATAAAATAAATTTATTTTCTCTGAAAGAAAAAAACTCAACCTTTTAAAAAACTCACTTTTTAAAAAAATTTGTAGAAGGGTGAAATTTAAGGTAAAATAATTTGTTTTCGAATCATGCTTTATAATACCCTCAATTTAGACATAAGGGGAAAATGACACAATTTTTAATTAGCTATTTTAAGTCACCTAATGAGTTCACAAAAGAAGGAAATTGATTTATTTAAAATCATATCTTTTCAAAATTTATTCTAAAATAATTCACAACATGGTTTTAAATCTATAGGATATGAATGTATATAAAATCATAAAATGTATGTACAAAAATACTAGTGATAATAGAAACATACCATACTACATGAAATTAAAATTAAAAAAATAAACTTAATAAAAGGAAATAAAACATAATATAAACAACAATAATGACAATATGATAATAAAAAATAAAATTAAAAACATCACGGGTGTAGCCTAAGGGGACTAAGGTCAAGGAAACTGAGGATACTCATACTATATTGGTGAATATAAAAATCAAACCCAGTCATAACCAACTATATCCATTCTCAAGATTGATAAATTATGGAAAATGACTTCAAGTCCTAGTGGCAATCATATCTATATCATTGTATCATTAATTTAGTGTTGTAACATAGCACAAAGTCTTTGGATATCATACCCAAAAACTATGTTTTATTTATCCTATTATTCCCTCACTAAGTAACTAAGGTTCCCAAGATAAATAAATGGAGGTGAGTAAAGAAATTATAAAATCATGCACACAAAATCTCAATGTAATATGGGAATTCATGTCAACTAAAGTCATAAACGACACTCACCTCCAAAAATTCGACCACAAAAGTATCCCCATATCATAAAATCATGAAATATAATAATCAAAAGAAACCAAATATGATCTCCACCAATACAATATATCCCCACATAAAAAAAGGTTCCTAGGGTGTAGTTTTTCACATTCAATATCCATTCATAAAATGTTCCAAAAGATACCTATGATAATGTCTTTAGGAAAATGAATTCTTAACTCCATTTCATAGAAACTAAAACATGAAACAACTCTTTAAAATAATTATAACACACTAATTTACATTATAAATTCACTGAACAATATTCCAATTAATATTTTACAATTCATATGAATATTTTTTATGGAAATAGTTTTTATAAAAAGAAAATTCATAACCTTTATGAAATTCATAACATTTTTTAAAAGATGAATATAAATAATGGATTTAAAATTAATGATTTTTCCCAAGATCCACCTAACTCATATAGTGATTTATAATTGATCCCAACACATTGTGACATCCTCTAGGCCTAGGATCCTATAAATCGACTATAAACCACACTAGATTAATAACATGACCACCTAAAACCAGAATCTGACAATGGAATAATCAATTCAAAACCCACCAGATCAAATAATGGAACTAAAACATGATAAAAGGGGGTTTTTCTCCTCCTATAACACACTTTTACCTAATCCAAACAATGATCCAAAATAATTCCATTGAACCAATAATTAACAAAACTAAAATTCACCAAAAACCCCTAAATAAACCATCAAAGAATACAACACATGATAAATTATGAATGGTGGCATGGACATACTACCCTAGGACCTACTTTATGATATGCACATGAAATATCTATCAAATGGAATGTTTAAACCATGCCTCAGTGGAATCATATCTCAAAAACCCTATAAAGAAAACCAAAATTTGAAGGAATAAAGAAGAATAATGAGAATATGAGGACGGATCTTTCCTATAATCTATGAAAAGAAAACCTATTGAACCAACTGTATCAAAGAAGAGAAAATAGGGGTAATTTGACATCCACAGATGATTATCCCCTCTTGTTTAACTGAATGATAAAATAGAATCTGAAAGAGGTCAAAATTTGACCCCCTCACCAATTACCAAATTCCCTTCATTAAAAAAACATGAAACACACCAATCTTGGTGTGATCCTAATGGTTGTTCCATGACACTCTATTTCTTTACATAGATTAAGTGTGTTCCTACATAGAACATGAAATTACCACCACTAGTAAGATATTACTAATTTATCCATATCCATTTTGTAAAACAAACTCATCATTTGAATAGATCAATTTCTAAATTGAACACATGGCTATTATTGTTTCTAAATAAAACATGAAGATATAAAAGGTTAATGTAATCATATAAACAAATAAAATCTATAGACCCTATGCCACAAAAATTAAAATGTAACATTTTTCCATAAAATAAACTATTAACCATTTTTGAATTTAGTTTCCACTAGAATAAGACAATTATCCCATAATATAGAATTTACATGATGTTGATTATATTTTTATAAGTATCATTATGTTTTATGTATTCTAATATAAAACTAAAGAATTAAAGGTTTTCAAACCCAACTATAATGGAAACTTATGTTAAATAAAACTATTTTTAAGTTAGAAAACCATCAATTAAGAAAACCCATTCTTAAAAATATCATTTTGAATTAGTGAATCGATTTTACACCACATCAAACCCAATTAGTTTTCTAAAACAATACCTCTACACATATTCAAAATCCAACATTCTAACACTATAATAATCCCATTCAAATATTCTATTCAAAACCTTTTTTCATTATAATCCTATTTTAGAAATTTGATTTCATAGGCTCTTAGATTGAAGTATAGAAAAATTAAAATAGTCTAAAAGAGGTTATTTTACGTTTTTTCCATTGAATATGGGTAGAATATAACCTGGGATGGAGTTAGAATAATGGAACACCTCATCAATCACACCTTGTTTTTTGAAAGACCATTTGAAAGGTAATTATCTTCATGAAAGATTTCTGTGATAATATAATTCGTGTAAGAGAGAACTTCCAGACAATTTTACCATCTTCCCGTTAACTTCCATGGAAGATGATCTACTCCCATCTAGATAGCATGAACAATACTGATGGAGTCATACTCAAACCAAATGTTATTCCAATTTTGTTTCCTTTCATAGGAAACTTATCTGATAAATCCATTAATTTCATCTTCAAGATAATTTTAATGGACACAAGGACCATGGAGAACATCAACCATACCACCATTATGATTTCTAAAATTTATCTATATCTTAAAGGCATTGGGTTTACTATAAATTCCCCATCCATGTTACATTTAACATAGTCATGTAAGGGAGGAGACCAAAATACATCGGTTGTGCCAGGGGGTTTGGGAAAGTTCCCTATAATTCCCAATCTTGTAAGAATGCTGGGATCCCTCACTATATTACTCATTTGAAAATCATGTAGCACATTGGGATTTAAAACTCCCCATATAATTTTAGAAATAGAGGATGTATAATTTTATTTTTCTTTCTCAGGAATAGCCTTATTTAGGCTTCTCCAAATGATATGTACCATCTCTGTATATGTCGCTCGATAGATAAGAGTGATTTTACAAAAAAAATATAGATTGAGAAAATAACATAGAAGTTACTAGAGTTAGGCAGTATGCAAGGGCTGAACGAAAAAGATATTAAAAATAGATTGAAAGAGAGAGGAAACTGTCCATCAGCACAGGAAGAGGTGGTCAACATCCTCCCTATGCTGATGAAAAAGAACACACATTGAGTTAAGATAAATTCAAAAACTATGTATGTTGGAGTAGACACGAACCTTTTGATATAATTACTTGAAATAAGTGTACATCTGGATGGATGAGCCCATTTTTTAAATGTTCTAATCCAATTGGGACTTACATGAAGCAGATTCCTAGAAAAATTATTAGAGTCTAGAATTCCATTAGGGGATGGCTCCTAGCTGAGAATTTCATCTCGATTGAGGAGGTTATAACATATGAAATAAAATGTAAAATAACTAAAATACCACATCATTAGAAAATAAATTGTTTTTGTGAACAATCTTCAACCCATGAATCCTTCCCATGAAACTCATTTTTTCCTCTTACAGCTTTCTTTTAAGTTCAAAATGTATCAATAAATAATGATAAATCAAACACATAACGTCAATTACACATTCACAACTCCCCCTAATATCCCATGTCTCGGTATTAGAATTTTTTATCATAAAATATTTTATACATACCTCTTGAGTTCTAAATATATTGTCTGTCATCCATTTTAACTAAAAAAATAACATAAATGGAATGTGGTATCTGATACAATTTTCTCAAAACAAACCTAGTTAACCCCAAATTATGGTATATGAGCATTCTCATGGAAAGGCTGGTACTTTGTTTTCGATTCCCATTGGATGGAATCTAGTGTCTAGAGAAAAAATTTATAAAAGTGGTAAAAATATTTCTTGACAAAAAAAAACTGGTTTCCTCCTAGAAAACATTCATAAGGACTCCATAAGTTGGATGTTCATGCATGAGGAATAAATATTTTAATAATAAAAAACCATAAAAGTCATAAATAATGAACCATAAAAAATACAATATGTGTAACTAAGAATATCAAAATTACAAAACCAATTAATACAGGAAATAATGTAAACAATATGTGGCTAGAATAAGATTAATGGCACGGGTGAACCCCTTTCTTGGAACTATCATCATACCCAATCTAGAAACCCATGACTAATTCTCACATCCTTATTAACCTTAAATATAACTTAAAATATTAATATTGGTGTGGGAAGAAATATAAATAGTTATCCTCCCCAAACCCCATTCATAAACATTAAAGATAAATACTTTTTCTGCTGGTTTGGAAATAAAACTATAAATTTATTCTTTTCATTTTAATTAAAACAAATTAAATGAATCCATCACATAAATTCATTTTTTAAATGGAAAAAATTCATCCATTTAAAAAAAATTAATCTTTTAAAACATTTTTTGGAAGTAAAACATTTAATGTAAATTAAATTGTTCCAAATATATTATTTATAATATGATCATCTTAAATAAAAAAATGACCCACATTTAAATTCCTATATTTATGAAACTCGATGAGTTCACTAAAGAGGTAAATAAATACTTTCATGGTGATGGAAAGTCTATTATTAGAAATATTTATTTCAAAAACATCTATATCGTTTTCCAAATTGATTGAAAATAAATGGAACTAAATATATTAAAATCACACATATAAAATCAAATTGACAACATACTATACAACACAACATGCATGAAAAATTAAATAATATAATCAACTCAAATAAAGGGACGATAACTGGATATAAATAGAAATTGTAACACTTAGATAAAGAAAATTAAAATCAACAACACCATAGGAATGTCCCTAGGGAACATAGGTCAAGGAAACATAGGATCCCCATATAATACCAATGACCAAACTAATGAAACTCATTGATAACTAGATATATCCAATATCTTACATGCACAAATAGGGAGAACTATGTCAGGTCTAAGAGATACTCACATACATATCATAGTGTTGTTTAGTTAGTGTTGTAGCATAATCCAAAGTCTAAGGAGACTGTATCCAGATTCCATGTATGTCTTCTCTATGTTTTAAATACCCAAACACCTAGGGTTCCCATGATTAATCAATTATTCTGAGTAAAAATATTACAAAATAAAGAAAACATTTTCTCAATTTAAAATGGGAACACATGGAATCCAAAGTAATAAATAACCCTCAAATCCAAAAAACCAGTAACAAAAAAACCACTTCTAATCAAATTAAAACACATAACCATCAAAATAAACCAAATTATCATCTCCATAGACCAACATATCCACAATTTATGAAAAGTGGATCCAATAGTGTAGTTTATAACATTTAAATTCCTTTCATGAAAGATAAAAATTTAATTTTAAGATTGTATTTAAGAAAACATAATCATAATTTCATTATATAAAAACAATACCGTGAAACAAAAATTTAAAAATCCCTTGAAAATAGTAAATTTCACTATAAATTCACCAAATCATATTTGAATATATGGTACATATAATATATGTAATTTATATGGAAATAGGTTTTAATATTAGAAACACATTTCTCAAGATTTAATATATTCAAATAATGGTCTAAACCTAGAGAATAAATTGATGTTTCCCTAGGATTATGAAGCTTACGTATCCATTATAGACTATATTTGTATGATTTTTTTATTTTTTTATAAATATGTGTAGATGTATCTATAATTTAACTAAATGATCATTGATTATTGGATAGTTACAGGTTTACAAAAGTTATCTTTAGAAGCATAATAAGTCTATGCATACATTTTTATCTAAAATTCATGAACACCAATTTGTATGAATATAATATTGTTCCCTTATAATATGATCATATATTAAGTAGACCATGTGAAAGGTTGATGTTAGTGATATAGAATAAGAAAGAAAAATCATGTTGTGATTTCATGAGTAGATAGAGAAATGGAAGTGTTGATGATGATTTTATAAAAAAAATTATTAAGAGATAAAGTTTGAATAAAGTGTATCTGTGATATTATCAAACTACCCAAAGTATAATAACTATGATAAATTTGTTAAAATTAATAGATTCTATAAATGGTTAAGTAAAAACTAAAGTAGAGGAAGAACTAAATCATGGGAAGAGTGAATTATATGAATGTTCATCTCATCATGTAACCAAGTGACTTCCCGTAAAAATTTATATCAAAACTATTATGATTATATTTTTTTATGGTTAATGATCCATTATTTATAAACTAAAGTTAATGAATGATCTATATAAGATTTAAATATTATTTATGTTATTTTTTTGGGGGGATTTTAAAGTGAAAATCTTTAGTATCTTGAGATTGTTTTTATGGATATTGAAAAAAGACATGAATTAGTTGAGAGTTTAAAATCAGAAATGATGTTTTCCCCATATTTATTAGAGGTAGAGTGGTCATATAAATTGGGGAAAACATTTCATTTCATTTTTATATTTTGGTTGGTAAATACTATAGTCATTTTGAGAGAATAATATTAGCGAGTGCATAACATAAATTTAATGTATGATACACTGGGCCAAATTAGATGATTGATGAGTTGGGGTGATTGGAAATTGATATAGTAGAATGATCCATACATCATATGTTCAAGATATTGGAGATTATGAAATTATTATTTTTACATAAGGCTCAAAATAAATTTATTATTACAATAGGTGGGAACTAGTATAGTCATCTTTTTGGGATACATAACTGCAGAATATAGTTTTGGATTAAGGATTATCCCTTCTAAAGTAATTGTAATTATTAATTGATTATTGTTTAAAATTAGTGACATGGTCCTCCCATATTTAGAAATGAGTAGGCACCCTCATTGGAATGAAACCTTAAAATATCAAAGTTCATTACACTCTTGTTTACTTTACTACATACATGGGAGATTGATTTTATTTCTTGAAAGGATAAAGTCCATAATAAGTCAAAGTGATTAAGTCAACATTAAAAGAATTTATAAAAAGCAACCACTAATTCAGTACCCCCCACCTCCACCCCAACCATTCTCAATTGCTCACTCATTCCTAGGTATCATAAGTGATTCAATATGATGTTTTGTCTGCTGGATCTATTTGGTTGAAATAGAGAAATTAAATTCTATGAAAGGTCATGGTATCCATAGATATTATTATGAAAATGTTAATGGATGGATAAATATGATGATACACTATATATTATTATAATGAAATGTCCCAATGGGGCCTGACCTTCAATAACTCAAATCCTACTTTTAATTGTCCAAGGGATGAATACTAGCACCAATAAGTCACATAACTCTCAAGGGAGCCAATATCCTATGTTACATGTGTTCACACCCACATCTATAAGAACATACAATGCTGAAATCTAAAACAACTCCTAAAAATGAAAGCATAAATATATAATCAATAACCAGAGTATAAAATAAAGTACTGGAAAGCATAAAAATCAACTATATACAAGACCATACAAAACTATACATATTGTCTTGATTTCCAAGGAGGGGACTACTTTTGAATGTAGCACTGGTATACACCATGGCCTGCCTTGCCAAAAATAGCTCCACCTTCTTCTAGACCACTGTGGACTCCACAAAAAGGTTTCTCATCTATATAAGATATTAAATTTTCAGGAAGAGTCCATCTAAAGGATATAAGAACAATGCCTAGTAGGACACCCTAAAATAAAAAAAATAAAAAGAATCAAGATTATTTATCACATCACAAGTTATGTCAATCCTAATGTGTCATATACAATAAAACTTCCATATATAATTAGAATGACACCATTTTCCACATGTTCATAACCACTTCTAGCCATAGACCTATAGTGAGATTTCAAGGTATTTATCATCTAGTATATCTAACTCCATGATCCCTTCCATACCAAAAAGAACTCAACTAAGATACGACACATATCAGGTATCACTAAGCTGATAGCACATCCCTTCCATCCTGGGTATTATAAAACCAAGAGAACATTCTAGTCTATGTAAAAAAACTTCATTAGTGATACTGTTATTGAATAAACTCATTTCATTGGTCATGCTCATCAGGTCTCGATAATGAAAACATACTACTATATTGAGGATCAAACCTATTTTAATATTGTTCATTAAAATTCAACAAAAACCCTATCTAAGTAAACTTTAATGTAAATTACGATCAATTTAGGACTATTGGAGGGATACATACTCTAAACTATTGAGTCATAAGTTGAATCTGTCTAAGTCTACTCACTCTAAAATTGGGGAACTCTCCCTCAAAGAAAAAATCATTAGGAATTTGTATAGGTGTCTCCATCAATTATGATTACAGGATAGTGCAATTCACCCTCATAAAAAATAGACTAAGTCAACACACTCAACTAATACTAGTCTGAGGAGTCTCACAATAAAGCTAGGATAATAAGAACGAGGACTCTAACTTATCCCCAAAAGGAGTAAATTGCATTTCTCAGGTGTATTTAGCATGCCTCACTTAGCCTAGAACTTCTAATGTATTGCATTCACATGAAATGACAATTTCCATAATACACTGTGTTTCCCTAACATAAAAGGAGAAAAGATGTCACCCTAGAACTCGATATTCTATTCTGCCCACCCTTATGTACACCGGGACATTCCTTTGTAGATGTCCTTATCTGAGTACTCAACTCTACCCGTATACTCTATCCATCCCATGTAATTCTCAATTACATGTTGTATGGTACCACATGGCCATCGGGGCATGTACTCCTTATAAACGTTGATATATCTCCGACGTGTTACATGTTGTGTTAATTGGAAGACACAGCTTGTAACATTAGATGTCCTCTTGGGAATGTACCCCTTGTACATTCCAAGCCATTTGACTAAGAGTTAACCCGAATGTGACATGTTCTGCATGGTGTGTGATAAATTTATTTTCACAGAAACCCTAAAAATACAAAAAAAAATGATAGATTGGAATTTTTTAATCAGTCTATAAGCCGTGTAGTAAACCATTTAATAGAAACTCTAGAAAAATCATGCATCTTCAATAGAAGTGTCTGCAGACACTGATTCCACTAAGAATCACGATGCACATCATGGATTTTGGTTTGAACCGACTATCTCTCTATCATTGTAAATATTATAGCTATTTTGGTTGTATCAACTACTCATAAAAAACTAGTTATTGTGTGTCGTCAACATCCCACACAAAAACCATGAACATAATCTTTTGATCCATCAATGGATATACTATTATCATCTTTTATTATAACCATGATGTTTAATATTTATCCCAAAAACCATTTTATAAGTATTTTAGCCAATGAAAGAGCATGTAATAATGATTCATTGGGTATTCATTAAAACATAGGCCAAAAAAATTACAATGATGAATGCATGATGAAAGAGGGAGAGAAAACCTCAAAACACAAGATGATGAATGAACCACAGTCATTATTTTGATCATCCTTGGTCATTTTATTTTAGAACAATGAATGAATATCCAATAATAATCAATCAATAATAACTATCCCCAAATCCCACAGTTAAACATATACCTGAAAAACGATCGATCTAAAAATCAATCCATTAGTTATTTAATACATCTTCATTATGGGGTAATAAAAAAGGATAAATAAACAAAAAAACATCTGACATTGAGATATATCGATAACTAATTAAGAATGATTCTACATCATTTTTGTTGTCGATATCCTCGATTTCTATTGGCACACTGATATCAAAATCTTGATCTGTCGGTGTCCACCCACATAAGATCATCGACTGGTTCTACTCTCGGATTCGAATGTTATGAGGCCAACCCTTGAATTTGATAATAAAGGGGTTTATATTTGATTATCTTTTGTTTCTATGTTATCAAATAAAAATAAATTAATTTTTCAATTAATTTATTATTTACACCCAGATGACCTTTTTCACAAACTCACAAAACCAACAAAGATTTTGTTATTCCCTTTTAAACTCAATGTTGATCTCATGTTTTCATTTTATGAAACCATTTTGGATTTATTAGACATTTTAGGAAATCTACACACTTGTGATATTAATGAAGTATTATATTTAAAAATTAATTTCTAGATCCATAGGCCTTGGAATATCATATTGTTTTAGCACCTTTCTCTAGAAAACTTCCGAGAAATATTCCAGAGTCTTACATGAAAAAATGTAATATATTATTCTATTCCCTCCATAAAGAATTTTATTTCTCAAAAAGGGAAAAACTATGAAAAAGGTGTGTATTTTGGTCTCATAACTAGGTCTCCCACTCCCTCAAGCTCTCCTAAATATTTATTATGCTATCAACACACACACACCAAAGGAAAACACTTTCCCATGAAAAATCATTCTTCTATGGTCTAAAACTTCACTAAAACCTTTTAAACGGAAACTCCACTCTCATGACCTAGAATACCCAGGCCAATACAATATAATGAGTCATGTGAATACATTCTTATTAGTGAAATTTGGGAAACATCATGTAAACAAAACTATTATAGCCATAGGGTTAAGTGGTACAACACCTTGCTAAACTAATACTATTGTAAGAAAAAAAGGGTCTAAAATTCTTGTAGATAGCTGAGAACCCAAGTTAATTCTATTTAGATATCAAAATCCAATGGCCTCTGTTTTTAGTGAAATAAAAAATCCTGATGTTTATTAGTTAGTCTTAATCATCAGATAGATGAATTGTACCCTTTATAGTCATTACTAGAATCAAATCTAGGACCCTAGGGTTTTTACCCATTACCTATGACCAATAAAACATTTTCCTATAATTTAAATTATACATAGACTATTAAAGGTGATGCTCTAGTGGTGGAGTGGTAATTAACATCAGAAGAAAACTTCACCAATGGTAGATGATCCTCTTATTTGTATCTTAAAAACCAACATGAAAACCCAAATCATGCTCACCAAAACCTAAATAGTTCACTTTACCGGTACATATAGTAGTTGTAAGACACTATTTCTAAATACTTATGTGTCCCAAAAACATTCACGTATACTTTTCCTAGTCATTACATAAATAAAGAATCATAGTACATAATAATCATCGAGGTAATTACACAAATCATAACTACCTCATGCACATACAAGTTCCCCACACTATCCAAAAAGATATGTTGGTCATCACCCTCAAATAAGAATGAAAAAAAAGAGTATATATTAAAATAATTCTAAAACTTCGTTAGCTACCTAACTGCTACAAAGATATCTTAGCATATCATCAACTCCAGTAGATATACCACTATGGGAAAAAACCTCCTCAGCACATCTTCTTTCATCATGATTGGTACCAATTCCTTTCACTCGAAAATAATGACATGATTACCTAAGTTATATAATCCAATTGGAATTTATCCTGTTGATATCTGGCCACTCTACAACTCAAAAATGATATCCCTTGGTCATACCTCCAAATATTACATCAGAATCAACGGGTAATGACTACTTACTAGAGGTAATTCATACCTTCCTCATGTGTCTAGAAAGCTCCAACTCGATGCCAATCACATGATAATTTCATCAAATAATACTACCATAAACTTATCTAATGAGGTTTATAGATCCACTCCATAAGTATCATGATTCTTTTTTGGAATACAACTCAGAAAAGGGTATCACCACCAACTCAAAATAACCACATTCCCTTTGGAAAGACACTTATACTATATCCTTCGCTAGAACTAGAGATAGTGATAACCTGTCTCAAGATCAAACTCTTATAATCATTTCTCACCAAACCAATGTTTGAATAAGAAATCAATTTTTGGGATTTGATACTTTCCCTCATTCATCTGGTCCAACTGACACCTATCTACACTCAACTGTAGGCACTCATTCTCGTCTCATGTGAAAAAAATCTAGTATGCCCATGTTAAAACATTAGTTCTTACAGAACCCATTACTCTGTGAACTCATGGTTTCATGTTCATCTTACAAAGCTCAAGAGACAATATATGATGTGATATCGCAAAAATTCAGTCTATAATTGGTGTTATTCCTTGTATAATCCTAACTCTCATTGTATATGTTAACCCAACATATACCTGGAGAAGACATCATGACACTCTAACACCACTACATGAAAACATAAAACTCACAACATAGACTACTCCAAAGGTATCACTAGCCAACTAATGTAATTTAGTTTTAACCACCTACACATGATCTCATCTTACTCTGCCTTGGGTCACTCCTTATCAAAGGAGTAAAACTCCATCTAACATACAAGAATCACTGATACACTCCCTGGAAGAAATTGAATGAAAATGTATGGTTGAAAAATAGTTCATACTAAGGAAAAAATCATAGGGACCCACTTCCACAATGGAAATATTTAATGCATGGATCACTCTCTCTCTTCTCTAAGAGCTAGTTCACATTTTGGGTAGATTCTTGTAGTCACTAATTCTATCTACAGGATTCTCTAACCCATGGTTCTGGGAAAAAGAGGCCCACTCGTATAACAAGGTATCTAACTAGGGATACAATCAAGGAAAATTGGATCATCACATTGTATGAAAAACTAAAAATGGATATTGAAGACATGCATCACACATTGAACTATACATGAAGCCTCTATGAGCTCCTCCATCATGAACGCATCCTTTCCCTTTCCCACCTATTTACCATAACCAAAGATTTCTCTGACACCATAGTACATAAAAACCCTCAAACAAAAAGTAAATAAAAACTCATCTCCAACATTGGGCTCTGTTGATTCCCCATATCACCCTGTAAAAGACTCTCCACTAGAACATCCATTGGGAAGGGGTCTCATCTATGTGGTACATTCACACCAAAATCTTAATACAGTCTTCCAACTCTTGATAAGGGGGTTTGTTCAACTATGTAACAAAGTTGATCTCTAACTCTAGAACTTTGTATTCATACTCAACATAGTTGTGTCATCTATTAGTAACGCAAGAAGAAACTTTTTCATTGTGAAGAAAACAGGTCACCAGTGTAACCATCAGATCGATTGATTTTCTATACAACCTAGAAACCTGGACCACCACCTCAAGTAAAACCTATAAAACCTAATGTTCTATTTCATCATGGATCCTCAGTGATATCTAACATAGGAACTTATTTAACACTCAAACCATGTGAATATCATCTTGTTGTAATTTTGGACTTATTTACTGCTCAACACATGGACAATCATCCTTCAGATCAATAGATAGATCCATGTACTTCTCAACAGATGGAAGCAATGCTCGTTTCCCTCCTATAGCTAACACCTCATGTGTGGGTCTCGAAACTAAAACCAAATCACTCATATGTTCCTTATTCTGAAACATTCATGGAACCCCATATGGATTTCATCATGGAGTCATCTTTAAGTTCATCAATATGTACCACAATCCATTTGTATATATAGAGAGGTAATTCAAGAAGGATATGGAAACTGAAACCCAATATTATATGATGCATATACCAATTTTTTTCATAAATCATTTTCTATATATAATAGGTCAAACATTATGATATCATGGTCTTACTGGATTGATATTTTAGTCCATACACAAACACTATACACCTCGGCCTAAGAGCCACACACAAAAAAAGTTACATTCTTTCCCATGTGTTCATAACCACTACTAGCCATAAAACTGATCTATGTTTTCTAGGTAACACCTTTCGTAAATTTCTCTCTCCATAATATATATCATCTCATATGGAACAAAATTGATATATAACACACATCGAGTATCACTCAGCCAATGGAACATACCCTCTATCCTAAATGTCATAAAACTGATAGAATATGCTTATCTATGGAACGACCACACCATGATCTATATTTCCGCTGATTGAACTCACTCTAGAGGTAATGATCATCAGGTATTGATAAAAAATATATCAAGATAGATATTTAGGGTATTCATCTAAGATACACACACCATTTTACTAATACCCCATCAAAAATATTAGATATTGATACATAGATGGGGGTCAATTCCTAGAGATCCTTGGGGGAACCCTGGAACCTACAAGAAACATCCTCCAAGATAGGGGATTGAATCCCATGTAAATAGTGTTAATATTAATTATGATAAAACAAATCTATGTAAACATAAAGGGAAATGAGGATTGGTTGGAGCCTCTCATAGGGGTACATGCTCGAAACCACTTAGAAAGTAAAATAAGTGATCTAAGGCAACTCACTCCAGAACAGGGGAACTCACCCTCACTATACAAATCATCATGAAGTTGCAGAGGGGTAAGAATCTATGATGAGAATGAGATAATATAACTGACCCTCATAGTAATGGTCCAACAGAACACACTCAACTGATACTTGTTCAGGGAACCTCACAAAATCTCACAATGAAGCTGTGTAGATAAGAAAGTGGAATAGTACCTATCCTCAAAAGGAGTACACTGCGTATCCTTGGAGTGAATTATGAGTGTCACTAAGCCTGAAACTTTCCATTTCTCATGCTCACATGGAATTCACATTTCCTCAATACATGGAGTATCCCTGATGTACACTTCTTGTAGATGTCACCGAGGAACTCGACTTGTTATTCTGTGGTGCTTATGTACATTGGGTCATGCAAGTGTACTTAGTCATGTTTTTATACATGAATCTTCATGTGAATTATTTCCTTCCCATTTACTTCTCATGTACATTGTTTTTGGAGATACATGTCCACTTGGTCATCTACTACCTTTACACCCTAAGCTATCTTCCACGTGTTACATGTTGTGTGATTTTGAACAAACTACAAGTAACACTACATGGCCTCATAGGTGTGTACCCACTGTACATGTAGAGTCATTCAGTTAAGGGTCAAAATGTGTGTGACAAATTTCACATGGTGTGTGATACTTTTATCTATGTTAAAATCCATAAACAACACAAAAAGGGACTAAACATCATGTTTTCATCAGATTATATTCCATGTAGTATGGTATTTTACTGAAACTCCAAAACATTCTTACATCTTCACCCAATGCATCGTAGAAAAATATTCCACTGAGAATCTCACTACACGTTATACATCTGGGTTTTATCGGATCCTCTCATGGTCGCTGAAATTTTTTTTTCTATTCTATCCATATTCGCTACTCTGGAAACACCTTCCTTCATTCCTCATAAATGTTTCATGCAAAACCTTGTTTGTAAACTCGTAATTCATCGATGGATCTACTTTCATCATCATGTATAACAACCATGATGTAAAATATTCATCTCAAACTAGTCATCATGATGTGTCCACCAAATAACAAATACACAATGATCATTCACCAGGTATTCATCAAATAGTAGGCCAAAAGATAATTCCAATGAAGAGCTCATTTAGAATGAGGGACAGGAAACCTCAAAATAAAATATGATGAATTAACCTCGACCATTTTTGGGGTTGGCCTCAATCCATTTTAATTATAATAATGAATGAATATCCAAAAATAAACAACAAATTATAATTATCCCCAAATCATTTAATTAAACCCATACCTAAAAAATGATCGATCCTCAAATAAATACTTTAGTCAGTTAATTTGTTTTCATCAGGGGATAACAAACATGAAATAATCAACAAAAAAAATGTGCTACCTCATGAATGATTGAAATCTAAAAAAGAAATAATCAATATTGTTGTTGTTTTTGATATCTTCCATATCCATTAGCATGCTGATCGTCAATGCACGATCCTTCGGTGTTCATCCATGAAAGTTCCTCCACGGGATCCCCACTCAAATTCCATGGTTATGAGGCCAACCATGGAATTTGTTTATAAACATGTTTATGTTGGAGTTTATTACGTTCCTACATCATAAAACAAAAATAAATAAATTATTTATTTATTTTGATGATGTCGTTTTTCATAAACTCCCAACTCTAATAAGGATTATGTCCAGCCTAGGGTACAACCTGTGTTTTGAACTTAATGGTGGTCTCAGATTGTTGATTCAATACTATTTTTGTAGTTGTTAATGTTTTTTAGGAAAATTTCATATGCGTGATATTAATATATATAATTTATATCAAAAGATAATTTTGGGCTCATTGAGCCTCATAATATCATTTCGTCTTAGCGTCAGTCTCAAGAATTATTCTTTGAAATATGAAAAAGTATGAAATAGAAAAAACTATGAGACTACCCATATCAATTATCTTATATGTGGTGGATGTTGTTACAATATTTTTTCCACCTAGAGAAAAGGACACACCGATTATTATTTTTTAAAAAGGAACCTGGAATTTATTGGTAGTTTTAGAATAGAATTCTCATGTTAATTTTACATAATGTTTTCTCTAAGCTAATAGGGATTTAACCAGTTAATGACATTGTGTATAATATAAAATGAATCATTGTAGGTGGTGTTAAATTAAATGATGAAAGAAATTAATTATATTTAAGTAAATTTGAGTAGTTAAATATTGATAATGATGAAATAATAGATAAATATTACACAAAATTCAAAAAAACCATCAGTAATGTCAAAGGATTTGGACATACTCTACAAAACATAGTTATTGGGGAAAAATAAGGTGAAATTTCCCATATAGATTCCAACCTAAAGTCTTAATCATGGAGTATGTTGTGGATTTATCCCTATGTGGACTTTAATATATTGTAGTGGAATATGAACTAGGGATGGTTTCATATTTTAAGTAAAAATGTAAGGAATAAATGGACATTCAAGATTTGATGAATCTCAAAATAAATGTACTATGAGATGAATCTTCTGATGACTCAGAAGGTGACTATGAGATGGATAAGGATCAAAAGAGGATAATTTATATTATTTACCACAATTTTAGAAAAGGTAACATTATGTACAAAGGAAACATCGATTGAAATTTTTCAAGTATATTATAGTTGGTAAATTTTCAATTAATATCTCTAAAATAAAGGTAAAGATGATAAATTATATGATATTGATAAAAATATACAAAATATTAAATGGAATAAAACTATAAATATTGAAAGAAATTTAATGAAGGGTATATAAAGTCTACCCAAAAGATGAAAAAAGAGTATTATGAGAAAACTAGAAGAATAAACCTCATCCCAAAGTTTATCATATAATGAATAAATTATATAGAAATTCATGAAATTCATAGACCATCTGAAACATGATGAAAACAATAATGATTAAGAATATGAAGGTGAAGTGACTTACATGGAACACAATATGAAATCATAACTTAAATTCGTTCTTGAGTAATA
Organism: Viscum album; assembly: GCA_963277665.1. Taxonomy (NCBI): domain Eukaryota; kingdom Viridiplantae; phylum Streptophyta; class Magnoliopsida; order Santalales; family Viscaceae; genus Viscum; species Viscum album. The sequence goes on from OY728139.1 coordinate 297,925,207, forward strand.
TACTAAACTCAAGAAGCAACATCTCTTATTGAAAATTAAATAGGAGAAGAAAATATAAAGTGAAGAATATATTCTAAAAAAAAGAATTCATAATTTTTTGAAATCAATAATTTCAATTTGAAGGTTAGATATTTTGATAAAAAAATTAGATACAAATGAGAAACAATCTATTATGGAAGATGAACTACGCAAGATGCCATCAAATTGTCTGGAGTTTGAAATAATACAAAATATTCATAAAGATAATTTCAATATAGAAACATAATTTAAAGTTAAATCTTCCTACTTTTTAAAAACAATTTGGTCTAAGAAAATATTTAATAGCTATTCCTATTTAATTTGATGATAAATCGAGTTATAATATCAACATGGGTTTCTCAACTAAAAATGGGAAATTATTTATTTACAAGAAATGTTTCAATGATTATATTAAACCAACAGAATTTATATATAATTTCTTAATGTCTGATCCTCTAAGATAATGGTGAATCTAAGTCACATCTACCAATGAACCACCATGAAGATTTTACAATCATAACTTCTATAAATTGGAAGGGAGGAGATTTGTAGACTATTATCGGTACAACATAAAATATGGGGAAAATATCATAATTGATGGAATGACATGTCACTATAAAAATATTTCATCAATTAATGGGAAGAAAATATTAATGAAAATAAAACCCCAATAAAAATGGATAATTTATATTTCACAAAAGGAAGAATTTGAAGTTAAAAAATCTTCAACTAAAAAACTATTTGAATTATTTGGAGAAAATTTTAGAATATGTGATAAGATCGATCATTTTACTAAAGGATTAAACATGATAATCCTTGGATAGACTCCATACCCTAGAAGAGAAAATTATACGGTAAAATAAAAGAAAAATTAAAATTCATTAATGGTTTAAGTGACCATAAAATATGTCCATAAATAAAATTAATGGATTCTTGATAGATGATACTCCTCATATATGAAAGGTGGTATTAAAAGTCTAAGAAAAATTGAATAAAACAATGGAGGAGTCATTGTATTTGGAAATGATGGATCCTTAAAAATCAAAGGAAGAGGGAAATATTTCATAAATGATATGAGGTTAAATTATAAGGTAGTTATATTTTTTTATGAACATAAACATAACATATTAAGTATAAGTAATCCGTGTAGTGATGTAAATGAAGTGGTGTTTAGAATACATTAATGTAACAACTAGATTTTGAATAATGGATGAACTATTTCTAAATAATTAATAAATGAAGGAAATCTATTTCGGGTAGAATATTGAAGTAACTCATGTTACATAACTAATAACGGTGAAATCATACGTGTCATATAATACTTGGTCATCATGGTCAACAAAACATGATATGAATCTCAATAGTCGAGATAAAAATATATTTATAATAGGTTTAAATTATTATAGTATTGGGTTTATTCTAGAGAATTAAAATTAGTGCATATTTTAGAAAAGGAAAAAATAACTAATATTTTCAAAAAGTTTATTCCAAGGATAAAGTTTGGGGGATAAAGAATGAAACATCATGCTCAATCTTCGCCCTATTACATAGAAACACTTGTGGGATATTCCCCCGAAATACCTTATATTATGTTTTCAAAAGGGTTTTGTAGTTTAAATATCTTTCTAAATGAAGGTTATAAAAATTTATATTACTATATGATCTAGGGATGGTGTACTTATTAATGAGGATAATAAGTTATGTTAATGAATCGAGGGGGGTCATCAAAATCACATTGTCAAAACAACCTGTCATCGACATACATAATTCTCTGAAAAAAATTAATGTATCTAGATGTTTAGTGTCAATACCTTATACATGAGAGAGGATATGATTAAATAGTAAAAATTATTGTGTAAAGAAAAATTTTTGGGTCACCAACAAATCAAAGTGGTTATTTAACAAACCCAAGGATTTATGAAGATTTTTTTCAAAATCTATTTTTCTGAACGATTTTTATTTGGATTGTTAAATATTTTTATTCTAGAGAGATGATTATGGAGAATACTATAAGTTCATAGGAATATCATAGAGGCATGAAGAGCATGTCATTTACCATAGGGTGATCCTAATTTCATAAAAGTGGTGCATGTGTTGTTCTCTAAAATTCATGAACATCACTTTTCTAGATGACCAATATTCATTCATGCTATATAAGTCATGTATTAAGTCGATCATGAGATAAAAAAATATAAAATCTCTTAAATAAGTAACCAAATTCTCATTCTGATTTCATTAAAGGAATAATTAATGAAATTCCATAGGATGAGATGATCAAAATGTTTTTTAAAAGATAAATTTTTAATATAGTATAATTTTGAATTTAAAATTGTCAAAAGTAAAAGAAAAATGATATATTTTTTCAATGTATTGGAGGCTATAGAAGGTTATGTTAAATCTAAAGTATACATACAACTGTAAGAATTGAAAAGTGGGGTCTACAAAATTATATTCATTAGAATTTCCCAAGTGACTTCACAGAAAAATTGTAATGTAACAAAAATAATAATGATGTTTAGCTATGATTTATTCATAAATTTTTATGTCTATTGAATGAGAACTAGAAGAAATTGGGGATTTCAAATCAAAGAATACATTCTCCCTAATTTTATTGTAGAATTTTTTGTTATAGAACAAGGGAGTAACAATAAAGTAAAATTAATTTAGGTTTGATAAAAAAAATTGATAATTTTACGAGATGTTGATTTTTGATTCCCCATATTACATTCACCAGAGGATATGTGGGGTCAAAGAAGGAGTTCACTAAGTTGATGTGACTAGAAATTTATTTTCAAGAAGATAAACGTTTTGAACATTAAATGATTTAGATACTGAAGTTAGTTATTAAAATCTGTAATTTAATTTAGAAGTCTAGGTTGAATTGTTTTTTTGAAATTAGTGGGAACCAATATAATCATATTATTTTGAGATATATTTTTAAAATATACATTTCCATTAATGATTATCCCGTACCAAAGAATTATAATTCATAATTGACTATAGAATTAAATTTTTGACTCTGAGATCTTGAGCGCATCATGGATTAAGCATCCTCATTGGGACCACAACTTATAAAAAAAACTCATGTGCTTCTGATCTCTTGTTTAAATTAGTATATTAAAGTGAGAGTGAGTATATTGCTCGAGTTTATTGATGTATTTACAAATTATATTCGTCAACATAAATTTAAAGAATATTGTGAAATGAAACCAAATATTCACCACCACACCTTCTCTATGGTTCACCCATTCTGAGGTATCACATGAATCATGGATTTAAATTTGAAGAGTTATACATGTGTAAAACTACCTAAAATGATGATATATAATTGGTACCAAGATCATAGAGTCATCATTACATTCCGAGAACACCTAAATAAACTATAAACAACACTATATTTAAAAATTTATCACCCTAAACTAAAATACCACAATGTAATAATCAATTCCAAACTCACCATATAACATAATAATGTCGAACCACAGGGAAAGGGGTGAGGTCTCCTCCCAAAAAACACTTGAAAATAATCAAAAACTACATAATTATTCCCCCAAAACAAATGGATAATAAAAATAAATTCCATATAAAACACTAAAAAATCGTGAAATAAGAAACCACATGCTAAACAATGAACGACATTATGAACATCCACTCTTAGGACCTCCTCTTCAATCCAAACACAAAATCCACATAAAATCATAATTATTACAAATTAACTAAGGAAATAAAATCAAAGAAAAACTAATTATAAAAAAATATTATAAGGAATATAGAAGATGAAAATTTAGAAGAATAAGAGATACCTTACCTGCAATTTATGGGATGAAAACCTCTTAAACCACCCAAGTAAAAGGGGAAACAAAAGGGCATAAGTGGAGAGCGAAAGATGGATATCCAATATTTTTCAACCAATCAAGATAAAGGGATCCCAAAGGGGTTCCAATGGGATCCCATATAAAATCAAAAAAAAATCCCTTATCAAAAAACACCCACCGACCTTGTTATGCCATGAGATTCCCCCACCTAACCTAGTCATATCATGAACAATTGTAGGTCATGGCCTGAACAACCTTATGAAAATTGTCAAACTCTATCCAGATGTCATAATGGTGTGACACATCTGAGTTATAGAACATCTACCCCCTGGTGGAGGGTGTTCAGTTTATCATGATCATATAATGATCACTGGAATTAGAAAAAAAATTTAAAATTGGAATATCTATCTTCATGAAATCAGTGTGTAAATATTATCATAAAATAGAGTGTGTGGATATAATGAATAGAAATAGATTCCATATTCCTCTTATAAGTAGTATTTTAGGAATGTCTTGAGGATAAGTGAAAATAATCACGATACCTCATAAGGAATACACCAGGTAAAGTATCCAAAATCATATCATGAACATTATTGTACACCTAATGAGATTCTAGTGCCTTCATTGATGGTGACAAACTGGTTATGGGGATGAATATTGTTTTATCTATGTATCATTGGTATTACACCTACCAAATGAGGGGATTTCATCCTCTTATATACTCTATCACAATGATATTTAAGGAATGATGAGTGTTATATATAATTGAAATGTATCATGTTCCATCTAATGAACCCCAAACATTATGAAATATGGGTGTTAATTTATTGAACTCGTCAATGAATTCTTATGACATAATGAATCCAAAATTATGAATTTTAACTCATAAAACCATTTATGAGTGGACATGGAAGCCAAAAGAATCCCAAGTATGTATCCACCATGCATCACGTGCATGTATTTACCATGTTTCACATCCATGGATTTTATGTTCACTTATAATAATATCTCACTCATATAAAAATCACATAAGGTCATTATAAAAAACTATACAACTCTTGGTGAATCCATAAAAAATATTTTGGATACGGTTTTATAAATCTCTATTCATTTTGAACAAAAAACATTGTCCAAAATTGTATCCTTATTCAAGGTGTAACGTCCCAAACCAGATTCCACTAAACAGGTGCTCTGAGCCGGGGGGGGGGGGGTTACAAGTCCTCAAGTGCACCTCCCCGTACACCAAAATCTTCTGACTAGCAGCGAGTTCCTAGAAGGTGATAGTGGGGAGACTATACCCTTATTTCAAATTTTGAAAATAGTGGAAATAGGAAAGTATCACGTGAAAAAAAAGTAAATAGAGTGTGGAATCAATAAAAAACTGAAATAGATTAAGTTGTAATAGTAAAATTATACAAAACCCTGAATATATTTGCAATAAAAACAACATTGGTCACCCACTGGGATGACCATATCAATACAAGTACAAAAGAAAATAAAATTAAAAGTATAGGACTCTACTACTAACTCCGAACCTACTCCCATACCTGATCTCGAGACACTGTCGAACTGCACTAGCCTGATTAGTAGAACCACTCGAGTTTCTCCGCTTGATCATACAGCACTGGGCCTCATCCATATTCTCCATGAAACTCGTGATCAACCTGAAAATAATATATAAGTTCTACACATACACTGAGGTTTACATGAATGGATGAGAAATAATCTTAGTAGGCTACCCCAACAAGAAACCTATATATGTGCTACTAAAGTGTTTTCAAACGCAGAGTGATCAGCCAAGCAGAAGGAAAACTGAAAATATAGTAAAACCAACATGAATACACAGTCGAACCCAAGGTCTGTAATCCCTATCCAAAGGGAAATTTCCACTAAGGATGTACATAACTATATACAAATACATGTATAGTCCCATACCTATAAATATCTACATATATATGAATATTCATTAGTATGTGAATCAAATAACAAGAAACCACATTGGTAGTTGATCCCTGGGTCCATAATCCAATATTTCCAGAAATCCTATAAATGTTCATTGAGCTGGATGCCATGTTACTCAATTCAAGTATCATTAAGTCGATCTCAATTCCATTCATCCCACTGACATGTACTTGATTTATCCAACAGCATAATTATATCGCTGTACAAGATATGTCTCCATATGGGGATGCCCATCCTACACCTAGTTTCAGACATACTTCCCTCTAATCACAAATTAGGATACTGCATACTAATGGTCAATCCTATAAATAAGGATATGGTATAACAATGGTCAATCTTGTAAAAGGTCACTGGTTGGAAAACACATAGCATAAGACCATGAATTCAAACAATAATCATAAATCCTCTCCCAGGTGTCACATATATCATATTTTCCTACATACATATCAAAACTGCAACCGCATGCATAGAAAAACCTTTCCTGTAGGCATAGCACAACCTTTACCATAGGCATATCAGAACCTTTCCCGCATGCATATCAAAACCTCGCCCGCAGGCATAGAACAACCTCACCCATAGAAGTATCACTAAATAAAAAATACATTTAAAGTAAACTATTACATGGTTTTTAATAATAAATTCACATGGGAGAAACATTTATATAACCAATTGCATCAAGTAAGGCTCCACAGATGGATACCAAGAAGAACCTCTTGTAATCCCAACAATAAATATATAAACTAGCACAATATCCAACTCCCAGGTAATATCTCAGGGTATACCAATAAATATCATAAATAATATAGCTCAGAAGCTGGATACTAGGAAAACATGTCTGGAATCCCAATAAGAAAAAAGGATCCCAAAAAGAACATCTCGGCATCCCAACAGAAAGGAAGGCACCTTGCATTAGGCTTGACAACCACCATCTAAGAAGCACCTCTGGTGAACATCATTCCATCAAGAATAAACAAGTGAAACATAACAAAGAGTAAGGGTGGCATGAACGCCCAACTCAACACTTTAGTCACATCCCCATGGTAATACTACTATGGCATGGGTTCTTGATAACTCCCGAATACCATCGATACTCAAACCTGACGTACAACTTAGGGTCAGTCAAACCACGAGCACCAGCTGGGTCCCTAAAGTCAAACACAAAGAGCCATCATTCTTGGAATCCTTCAAGGAAATTTGATCAAAGGAATCCTTCTCGGGATCCTTAGAAAAAATAAAGGGAGGAATCCTACATAGTATCCTCGAACCATGAACAATAAGGACATCATACAATATAGAACCTCCCAATGGAAAATTTTAGAGAGATCCTATAAGGGACTCCCTAGGTCCGTACATAAAAGAGGCATCCCCTAGATAATCCTTGGAAGAATCTGGTCTCAAGACCTTGTATGACAGAAGGGAACATCTCACAAGGATGACATCCTCAAAAGCATAGGTCACAAGAGATATCTCACATCTCATCTTAGATCAAAGGTCTCAACTAGGATGGTCTGAACACCCAACCTATTGTCCACACCAAGTCTCACTCTCAAGTGACAACTGAAGTTGATAACTAGAGGAAGAACCTCTCCATTTATATAGAAACCCCCAATACACCATTTATATAACCTCTAAATTCCATGGGGATTCTACCATTTTTATCAATGTGGAAAATTGCTCAGAATGGACTATTCACATGCCCAATTTTGACTTCTAGGGCACAAAATTTCCCAAACCTCTAAGCTGAAAAAGTACATGGAATATACTATAGAGTATATGGTGTGTATTCCTATTCCTACCCCTAGATGTGTACATATACATGGCCATAACAACATGGAGTCTATCTGTTTCAAAGTACATGGAGTTTACATCAAATTACATGGTGTGTACTGTCTAAAAACCAAAAAGATATGTTCTTTTTCACAGAGATGGAAACACAGCCATGTTCCACCACACGGAGCATACTCAGAGTACAAATAGTGAACTTATGAAAACTTCATATTTAAAAAATGGGAAGAACACAAGGTTTGATCCCCAGGAACACACACTATGTAACCTAGGATTCCCCATGATAAAACACTTGGATCGCCTGAAACCCCCGTTTTCACCGCTGAAACAATTGATTGGGCCTCAAGAGGCCACAAGAAATAAATATATGGGTATAAAAAATGAAACAACCAAATAAAAGGGTATCTAAGGAAAAAAAATATACTGGCCTAATTTCAGGTGGAAACCGCCAATGCTTTTCTTGATTTCCCGTCCATGGTCGCCACATGCCGACTCAGCACATTGAGGGCTCAACAATGGTACCTTTCTTCACTCACTCCCATATATCTTTCTCCCTTCACCATTTCTATCTTAGGTCATGGACAGGTAGGATCACATATGAGGAATGCACAAGAAGGAGGAGGAGGAAGAGAAAATAAAGAAAAAAAGAAGAGAAAAAGAAGAAAAAGGGGCATGACCCGGCCCTGGTGCCTGACTCATGTTTATGCCTTACCTAGTCTGAAAAATCCATTCCAGACTCAATGGAGAATACTAAATCTCAATTAGATTCTCTATTTAAATGTTACCTCTGAAATAACCTATGTGAATAAATTAATATTTAATTTAAGAATATTAAATATTAATTTTTCCGCCAATATTCGAATAGCTCATATTTCCACCAAACTCCAACCCTAGGAAAAACACCACATTTTGGGACCAATTGAGTGGTCAAAAAAATACTCGAGATCATTTTCTAGGGAAAAAGGACCATTTCACCCACATACAAGCATCTAAATTCCAAAATTCTAATTCATGCTCAAAACTACAATTTAGAAAAGCACGATCCTGAAAAACTCCCCACCATAAACCTTGTTGTCCCTAAGAATCCTAGTGAAAGGACCATCAGCCATGCTCACAACCCAAGCCTCTTCACCACCAAGATATTTTTATTGTCCAACAACCAGTCTTATAGTATTAAAAATTACCTTCTACGTGGAATACATTTAACTACGCCCGATCTGGTACTCCCCACCATAGGAATACCCTTGTCATATTCTTAAATAAAACCAATAACTGAGAACAATAGCTCATGAAAAATTACTAAGTTCAACTAAAAATGAGGGACACCTCCCTCAAAACAGCCATTGGTGTACTCCCTGCCCTATGGGTTACCTTACACTGCTCCTAGAGCACAACCACAATAGGTTCCCTCCTCAACATGGATGAACATTAAGAAATAAAAAAGAGACCGACCTAGGGTTGAAGCTCTCTTAGCATACTTAAAATGAATCAAGATAGCATATGCTCATCTATTATATAAGTACATTAGGATTTCATCAAAGGCGCATCCAGGTCCCTCCAAGCCACACTCAAAATCCTATCCCAACATGACTTGGATTCAGCCATGGGTCAACCAACTCACAGTAACCCGACATTTCACGATGTCACCTCTACCATGAAGGGATATTTCAACACTACTTTTGGGGTCCAAACCTATTGTGTGTCTTAAAAGACAAGTCCTCAACTTGTACATGGCCACTAACCGATTTAGGTTCAAATAATTACATGAAAAAATGACCTGTACCTTTATCACCCAACCCATATGTACAGTTTCATTCAATTCATGAGCATCTAACCATGCTCTAACTATATTAGAAAAATCGGAAACACTGGTCGACTAGGCCAAGCACCCAAATTGTCCTTCCCGTTAGAGCCAGTCTTGAAAAACAATCATGGTAGGTGATTAAATAAAGCTAAAGGCATCAACATGCCTAACAAAAAACTCTAGTACCTATCATTCCATGATCCCAAAATGATCATAAAAACAATATCACTTTCAAAAAAGGCATTGGAAAACACATTCTAACCTTTCTAGCAGGTTTCCCTAAAAACGTTGAACTACATGGGTCTGAGTCTAAATGACAGGTCTCTAGGTCTCCCACCTAGCCCTATAAAAAAGTCTCACAATAGGGTCACATGGTCCAACCACCTATCCCAAAAGATCCAAAATCTTTTAAAATAAGGTAAAGAACACAATGACCAATGAGGGTAAAAATATAAACACACCCTACACATGTCATGATCCTTTCTAGGCATCATTAGAAGGAACTAATCCTTGGAGGTCATAGCCAACATAGAAAAGAAACTAAACGGACACTCATCAATAATATATACATAGAAATACTCCATATATGTCTAGTTCATAATAAAAGTCTTAATACCATTCACCATTGGGCTCAGTGATCAGACTAGATAACCACATACTTGATGTAGAACACCCTTAAAGTCTATCAACAAAAAAAGCATCATGCCATATTGACCAACTAGGTCACTGGACCGGAGGTTCATGAGGAATGAGTAATCATCCTCTCAACAAAAACGCCCCAATTTTGATGTACATAACTTGCCATCAGAGTAAAAATTATGTTTAAGATACCCAAAGGTCTTAGTCGTTAGTAAAAATACACACTAACAGACCAATATTAGATGAATCCTACATGCCTAGTATGATGCATGAGACACCTCTTTCATTTTTCGGACTAGAATAAAAAACCATCCCTAGAACGTTATCATTTTTATAGAGTATTATATCCATAGTAAATCAGAACATTGACACAACATGTTCATAACTCAAGGTTAAATCATATAAAACTATAACTTCGCAAATTAGAACAAAAATCCCAAACCCTGGAAACCAGAACATCTTTCTAGAATAATTTTTCATGACTCACCAGTACGATACCCATAAAAGGTTCCAACACATTCCTAATACTCCTATCTACCATATCCCAAATATTAAATACAAGGAAAGGAAAACTTATTTTATACCACATTATAACATCTCGACCCGGATGCCACTAAACTAGTGCTCCGAGCCTCTATGTTATAAGGCATCAAACGCGCCTCCTAGTTCTCTAGAGGCTAATCACTAGAATCGATGGTCTAGGAGGTGATATTTGGGAGACTAGGCCCTCATATAAAAGTTATTAAATAGCATAAATATCCATGTATCATACACAGTGAAAAGTAATACAGTGTAGAATCAATAATTGTAACACCCTGACCCCTCTAGATCGGAGCCGATGCATTACTAAGTACATTGGAATGGTTATAAGGAATTAAAATCCCAAATGAATGATCAGTTTACTAGTCTTGAAGAATATAGACAAATATATGTAACTCCAATTACATTGGAAAAGGATTCAAAATAAAATACATAATAAAAACTAAAAACTGCATCCACAAGAACTCATTAAATGATCACCTCTTCATCACCTGTTGAAAGTAAAAAACGAACAGGGTGAGATAAAATGATTAGTAAGGGTTAGAAATAGTGGAATCATGAATCAAAATTAACTAAATCATAAACAACTGGGTATAGTCAATATGGCATGGTAAATAAATGAAAAACTCACGCCATTAATAAACTGAGAAAGAAACTGCATCCATATATTTTGTTATAGTGAAAACTCATGGATAGTAATAACTGATAATGAATAAAGAGAACGATTATTAATTGGATGTAATTTATCTAGCACATGATACCATAATACCATAAACTGATTTAGTTTGTGGGGGGAAACCCGTCTGATTTTTGGAAGCAAACTCGAAGGGTTTGTCGCCAACTGATTTGTCACATGAGACCTACCAATGCATCGAGGGTCTGTATCCATCCCCACCCACCTATGAATCCAAAAAATTATTTATAAATAGATTCAACATAAGAGAAACATGATTTTACATTATTCGTTTAACATAGAGGATACATATTCATCAATATTTCCATAGTCAAAACAATATTCAAAATGAATACCGTAAGTAAAATGGTATACTGCTTAGACAATAATCATACCCATGATATGAGAATATGGATATTTAAATGGAATATAATTTATATTGAAATGTGAGATCCTATGGGAATTAGGTACAAAATATAATAAAGAGTAGGTGCACAATACTAAGAAAGTCAATATGAAGTGAAAACTGAGACAAGGCTCATTATCACATTATAATCAATTGAGTCATATGACCAAAATATAATAACAAAAAAATGAATCACATAGTTCCATGAATATAAATATAATCATGAAAATATATATCAAATTTCAGTACAAATATCCACATATAATAAATAAGAGGAAAACAATGGAAATTCAACATAATTGAATGTGAGATGAGAAAACCCCTTACAAACATTTCAGCATGGTAACGAGTGTTCTTGCAAGGTATTAATGATAGGTAAAGGGGTATCACATTATTTATATGTCATAAGGGCGGTATGGGGGAGGTTTGAAAACATACCTCGTTATTAGTCATTAAAAATAAAAGACCACAACATAGGATAGATTCTTGAAGAAAAGTGAGAGGGAGGATCCCTTAACATATGCTTGAAGGTGTTCTTGATTGTTCTTAATAACCTGAATAATCAAATTTAGATTCATTAATTAATAACTTCAGAACGACATGAACATTTAGTTGGTATTTTATAACATTATTATGTCCATTAATGGTCTTTTTTATGGGTTTAAGAGATTCAATTTTATTGTTTTGGTAGCATTTTTCTTCCTTGGTTTTCATGATCCGTTTAGTTGTATTCAAGAATGGATGTTTGTTTGAAATGTGGTTATACATAAAAAAATGTAAATATACATTATTAGTTAACTTAATGAGATATAAATGATCTTAAAATGATTATGGTTATATACCATGAGGATGACTCATTCGTTGAGTTAAAAATAAACGCTTGGATTTGTCTTGGGGGTTTTGTGCACAACAAGCTTGTTTTGTATTATTATTTCATATTATTAATGTGTAAGGATTTTAAAACATTAATCAAGATAATATACATATATAATGGTCTATTTAAACAATTTAAAAGGTATCATGACATTTTTTGAAGATAGTAATGCAAATTGAAAACCCGTCTTCCTTGAGTGTGATAAATTAACACATCTTGGGCGGTGTTTGCATTTATTGTATAAAAGGAGGGGAAAAGAGAGATTATGATGAAATATTACATTATCACATTGAAAATACAGTACATTTAAGGTACTATAGATATCATAAAATTTTTATGAGGGTAGTTGAGAAGATAGAACAAAACTATGGAACTTTAAAAAAGAAATTGAAATAAAAGAGAAGAGAGGTTCGCCTCTTGAGTACTCCTCCTTGAGAATCTCCTTAAGACCTTTGTTTTTGGTCTTTTGGTAAGACCAGTGGATCATGGATGTGGGGAGAGGTATTGGGAAAAGATTTAGGAAGAATATTGGAAAGGAACAAGGCTTTAAAAGAGTGAAGAGAAGAGGGAGTGGGGTGGGTTATAGTGGTGGACAAGAGGGTTTTCATAATTTTTTAATCCTTAGTTTATTATTTCTTCACAATACAAGGAATATTAAGTATTCCATTAAAAAGAAAAGTAATAAATGAATCTGACATTGAACCAATTGGGATTACATCAGCAGATCATCATCAATGACTCAATAAATCCCTTATTTAGCATTTTTTTAAATTATTGCATTTTACTATTCATCAGAAAATCAAGTATTTCAAAAAAATCCCAAAAATTCACCCTAACCATTTATCAACATGTAGAATCCAAAAATGAAGTCCATTTTTCAAAAATAATTTCCTAAATATTATTACTTAAATGTTTAATTAAAATAATTAATTAATTTAAAAATATAAACACTTAAAATATTCTCTTCACTTTTAAGGTTCCTAAATTTATTTATACATTCATGGGGGTAAATACCATCAATAAGAGTCATATTACTATTCATAAGGTTCTGCTACTATTCATAAGGGTAGGTTACTATTCATAAGGGTATTTACAATTCACCAAAAATTAAGTTAATTCTATGAGACTCTAAATATCATCTTGAACACAACCATGTATGTCAGATTTTTAAAATTCAAATCACGGAGCTAGAAAATTAAAGTTTAATGGCTATTTTATGGATATATATTATATGTAACCATGTTTTGTTCCATAGAGGCTCAGTGATTCATGAAATATAGGCTATAACTATAATGTATTTAAGAGAAACATACCATGAAGTGTTTGGGGTGCTACATTATTCCCTCCATCCAAAATTTCATCCTCAAAGTATGAAACACACCAAAATGATGTGGGTGATTCTTTTTTATAACATCATCAGGTTCCCATGATGATTCCTCTATATTCTGGTTTCTGCAAAGAACCTTTACTGGATGAGTTTTCTGGTTTCTCGATGCATACATCCTTGTGTCAAGGATCACTATAGGCTCTTCACTGTATGACAAATCTGGTTTCAGCTCTATTTCTTCATAATTGAGTACATGAATTAGGTCTGGCATGTACTTCTTCAATAGTGACACATGGAATACTTCGTGGAATTTGGAGAGACTTGTCAGCATTTCTAAACGGTAAGCAAAAAATCTAATTCTTTCTAGAATTTCAAATGGTCTGATGTACCTAGGGCTTAGATTCCCTTTCTTACCAAACCTTAAGACTCCCTTCCATAGAGATACTTTATGATAGACATGATCTCCCACTTGGAATTCCAAATCCTTTCTCCAATTGTCAACATAACTCTTCTTCATACTTTGTGCTGCTTTAATATAGTCTTGGATTGTCTTCACCTTTGCCATGGTCACTTCAATATGTTTTGGGCCTATAAGTTTCCTATCACCAACTTCATCCTAAAAAGTTGGAGTTTGACATATATTTCCTTATACTGTTTGATATAGAGCCATTTGAATACTAGAATAGAAACTATTGTTGTATGAAAATTCCACTAATGGCAAGTATTGATCCCACATACCTTGGAAGTCAAGAAAGAATGACATCATCATTTCTTCTACAGTTTGAATAGTCCTTTAAAAATATCTCTTAGTTTGGGGGTGATAAGCAGTACTCATTCAAAGCTCAGTATTCAAAGCCTTCATAAGACTTTTCCAGAAATTTGATGTAAATCGGGCATCTCGATTGGACACAATCGACATAGGTGCACCATGAAGTCTTACAACTTCATTAATATAAATTCTTTCCAGGTTAGCAAGTGGTAAATCTTATATTATAGGAAAGAAATGTTCTGATTTTGTGAGATGATCAACAATTACCCATATTACATCATTCCATCTAGGTGTCCTCAGTAGTGCAGTGAAAAAATCCATCGTAATATTATCCCAATTCCACATAGGAATCGGTAAAGGTTTCATCACCCATCTAAGATTTTTTCTATTTTCCTTCATTTGTTGACAAACAAGGCATCTTGACATGAACTCAACAATTTCCCACATCATGTTATCCCACCAAAAATGTTTTTTAGATCTCTATACATATTTTTTCTACCCTTGTGTATAGAGAAATTTGAGCTATGATCATCGTCTAATAGTTCCCTTTTTCACTCAAGTACTGATGAAACACCCATCCTCTTCCCAAATTTCATAACTCCTTCTTTATACACGAAGTCTTCCAATCTCCCATTCTTAACAGCAATAATTTTCTTGTGTATATTTTCATCATCAGATTTAGAGCTTTTTATCTTCTCTAGTAAAGATTTTTTAGCAATCATTTGAATGAGGAAAGATGTTTCCCCTTCCTTAAAAATCACCACATCTATATTTATTAGATCAATAAATATAGGATCTCTCTTAATCCTCATTTGAGTCATAAGTCCATAATCTTTCATGTTTAATGCATCTACCACCTTATTTTCCTTTCCTAGGTGGTAGTGTATTGAACAATCATAATCTTTGAGTAACCCGATTCATCTCCTTTTCCTCATGTTGAATTCTTTTTATGTGAAAATGTATTTCAAACTCTTTTGGTTTGTATAAATCTCACATCTTTCTCCGTAGAGATAATGTATCCATATTTTTAGAGAAAATATTCTGGATGCTAACTCAAGATCATGAGTTGGAACAATTTTCTCATGAGCCTTCAACTGTATTGATGCATAAGAAATAACTTTATCATTTTTCATAAGGACGCAACCCAGTCCATTCTTTGATGCATCTTTGCATATTAAAAATCCATCACTTATAGATGGAAGAGTCAAAATTGGATTTGAACAATCATCATTTCAATTACTCGAAGCATTCTGTACATTTTTTTTCACACAAACTTAACTTCTTTACGTGTGAGCTTGGTTAGCGGGGTAGCAAGTGTGGCGAAATTCTAAACAAAACACCGATAGTAACCTGCTAAGCCAATAAAAATACGTACCTCATTTATGTTTGTTGGCATGGGCCATTCTTGGATTACCTTTTTCTTTGAAGTATCAACAAGGATTCCATCCTTAGAGACAATATGGCCTAGAAACGAAACAGATTGAATCCAGAATTTACACTTGTTAAACATCCCATATAATTCATTTATTCTAAGTGTTTTTAGATTAATCTGCAAGTTATCCTCATGGTCTTCATAGATTTTTTAGTATACGAGGATATCATCGATGAATAATGGAAAAAATTTATCAATATATTCCTTGAAAAATCTATTAATTAAATCCATTAAAACAGTGGGTGCATTAGTCAATCCAAAAGGCATCACAGTAAACTCGTAATGCCCATACCTAGTTCGAAATGCTATATTAGAAATATATTGCTTCCTCACACAAAGATGATGATATCAAGATCGAAGGTAAATCATAGAAAAGTATTGAGATCCCTAAAGATGATCAAATAAATCATCAATCTGAGGTAGAGGATACTTTTTCATTATTTTAATACCGTTGATTTCTCTATAATCAGTACACAGCTTCATGGATCCATCTTTCTTCTTAACAAAGTGGACCATTCTCCCTATAGAGAAACACAAGTTTGAATAAACCATTTTTCACTCAATTCCCCTATTATTGTCTTTAGATCCACTAACTCCACAGTGGCCATTCTATATGGGGTCATTGATATAGGTCTTGCACCATGAATTAAGTCAATGGAAAACTCAGTTTTCCACTCTAGAGGATGTCTAGGTAAATCCTCTAGAAATACATCAATGTATTCTTGCACTATATTCACATCATCAATTTGAATATTTCTTTCCTCACCCATAGATATTGGTTTCTCTTCCTCTCCAAGAATTTAGTTAAATAGAGCTACTGGGGGAGGATCTAGATAAAAATTGAGTGGTAAGGTCTATGCTCTTAAAATAAGAGATTCTACACCATTTTCAAAAATTGTAGCTTCCTTTTTCTTGTAATAAATATTCGCATCATAGTTTGATAGCCAATTCATACCAAGAATTATGTCAAATTTATTCATCGGTATGATGATAAGATTAGCAACTAAAGCACATTTATGTGTCATGAGGGGGACTAGTTGACATACATTTGTTGCAATGATGCATCCCCTATAAGTTTTGACTGATAACTCCTTTATTAAATCAAATTGGACCTGTATAATTTTCTTGGAAAACATGGAGGATATAAATGAATGTGATGATCCCGAATCAAATAATGTGTTGGCTATGTTTGAGGAAACAATTGAAGAACATGCCACCACATCATTAGGAACTTCCACTTCCGCGGTTGTAATCGCAAAATCTCTCCCATTCTATCTTAGCTTTTTATAAGGAATGTTTCTTTGGCGTTTTGGACACTCATTTTCATAGTTTCCCATCTATCTATAATTGTAGCATGGAACATCATCAAATTTTTTCTTCCCCATGCATTCATGATATAGATAACCCTTTTCCCCACAATTATAGCAGACTCCCATGCCTTTCAAGAATTTACTGAGATGATTCTTTCCACAATTCTTGCATAATGTGAATTTATTCATTCCCTTGTTCTTCTTTGGCACTTCACATTTCCCTTAGTTATTAGGGTACCACTTTTTATCTTGGTTTCCCTTGAACAAATTTGATCTTGAAAATTCCTTCTCGATTTTGATGGCACTTGAAAAAAATTCATCATTTGATGAAAAGGTTTGAGAAGATATTTACCTTTGATTACATGGATTAATACCTTTAATGAAATGATAAATCTTGTCTACCGAGTCATGTACGTAATCTACGACATACCTAGACAGCCTAGTGAAGGTAGACTCATACTCTACAACACTGTCTTCTTCACTTTTCTTTAAGCTAAAGGATTTTCCTCTTCATTTCGGTTCTTTGATCACGAGGAAAATATTTTTCTAAAAATATTTCCTTAAAATTCCTCTATTCTATATCTTCTATTTATTCTTCCTTTGTGGAATTCTAAATCACGGACCACCATTGATCAGCGTCACCCTTGGGACAATATATTGCGAGTACTACCTTTTTATTTTCATTGCATCTTAATGCCTTGAATATCTTTTCAAGGGACTTGATCCACTCCTCAGAAACCACTAGATTAGTAGTCTCACTGAATGATGGGGGCTTCTTCCACATGAAATGATCCAAAACAGGTGTGGAATGGTTATTCATTATAACCTGAGTAAGTTGTCCCAATATATCCATGATATGATCTGCTCCAACATTGACGGTGTTGACCAGCTCAGTGGGAAGATCCCTACATTTCCCATGAGTATTGATTCCCCTACATCCATTATACACCATTTCTAAATAATGGAACACACCAAATTAGGGTATGGATCAAAATGTATAATCTTAATTTTAAAATACATAGTATAAATTGAGATCCTACACATGGCTAATCCCATAATCTGAAAAATGATTTCTTTAAGGAATAATTTACATTTCAATCCTTTATAATGGATTGTAAAGAAAATATGAATTATCCTAAGCATATCCCCTAGGATTTTTGTAACCAAGAGTATTGAAAGGCCCATTTTCATATACCAGGATACCCTAGGTCAAGCCCGAAATTCTATATCAGAGCTTTCACTCTTAGGAACATTTGTGCCAGAGCCACCTGTACATGATCGTATCCAGATAGGGATGTATTTGCTAGAATGATTCACATAATATATTCCTCACCAAAATACAAGGAATTTATTGTACGTTTATCCTCAATCACTACCTTAGGTCTTTTTTACTTACTATGCATTTCCTACTCTAGTTTCCATGTTTTCTACTAAACTTTATTTTATACCAACTGTAACACCTCGACCCCTCTAGACCAGAGCTAGTGAATTACTAAGTACTTTGGAATGGTTATAAGGAATGAAAATATCAAAGTAATTATCATTTTAGTAGCCTTGAAGAAACTATATACATAGATGTAACTCAAATTACATTGGAAAATGATACAAAATAAAATACAGAACCAAAACTAAAAACTGTATCCCTAAGAACTCATTAAATGATCTCCTCTTCATCACCTTTTGAAAGTAAACAATGAAAGGGGTGATCTCAAATGCTCAGTACGGGTTAAAAATATAGGAATCATGAATCAATATTAACTAAATCATAAACAACTAGGCATAGTCAACATGGAAAGGTAAATAAATGAAAAACTCACGCTATTAATAAACTGAGAATGAAACTGCATCCATAGATTTTGTCACAGTGAAAACCTCATTGATAGTAATAACTGATAATGAATAAAAATAATTCTTATTAATTGGATGTTTATTATCTGGAACATGATACCATAATACTGTAATAACGGTTTAGTTCTATGGGTAGAAACTCGTATGCTTTTTGGAAACAAACTCGATGGGTTTGTTGCCAACTGATTTGTCTCATTAGACCTGCTGATGCATCATAGGGTTGTAGTAGGAACCACCCACCTTTGTATCCAAATAATTATTTATACATAGATTCATAACAATAGAAACATTACTTTACATTATCTGTATAGAATAGACGATACATATTTATCAATATTTCCATAGTCAAAACGAAATTCAAAATAAATACCGAAAGTAAAATGGTATACAACTTAGACAATAATTATATCCATGATATAAAAATATATATATTTAAATGAAATATAATTTTTTTTTAAAATTCATCTCAAATTTCCATTAGGTATACCACATAATAAATGGTAGGTTCACAATATTAAGAAAGTCTCTATGAAGTAAAAATTGAGACAAAGCTCGTTACCACGTTGTAATCAATTGAGTCATATGGAAAAAAATTAATTAACACAAAATTAATCAAAAAATACCATCAATATAAAGAGAATCATGATAATATATATCAAATATCTGTACAACTATACCATATATAAGATATAAGAGGCAAATAAATGAAATCCCAGAGAATTGAAACTGAGATGTGAAAACCCCTTACAAACATTTCAGCATGGTAATGAGTGTTCCTACAGGTGATTAATGAGAGTTAAATGGGTTTCCCATTATTTATATGTCATATTGGAAGTATGGGGGAGGTTCTAAAACAAACCCCATCATTAGGAAATAGAAATAAAATATCACCACATAGGGGAGATCCTTGAATAAAAGTGACAAAGAGGATCCCTTACCTTATGCTTGAAGGTGTTCTTGATTGTTCTTAACAACCAGAATAATCAAATTTAGCATCATTAATTAAAAAGTAAAAAACCTCATGAACATGTAATTGATATGTAATATCATTATTATGTTCATTAATTTCCATTTTTATTGGTTTAAGAGATTCAATTTTATTGTTTTGATAGCATTTTCTTCTTTGGTTTTCATGATCTGTTTACTTGTATTCATGAATGGATGTTTGTTGGAAATGTGGTTAGACATCCAGAATTGTTAATATAAATTATTAATGAAATTAAATAGATATAAATAATATTAAAATGATTCTAGTTATATACAATGAGTATGACTCATTCGGGGAGATAAAAATAAACGCTTGGATTTGGCTAGGTGGTTTTGTGCACAATAAGCTTGTTTTGTATTATTATTCCATATTATGAATGTGTAAGGATTACAGAACATTAATCAAGAAAAAATACATATATTATGACCTAGTTCAACCGTTTAAAAGGTTTCATGACCAGTTTTGAAGATATTAATGCAAATTTAAAACCTGTCTTCCTTGAGTGTGATAAATTGACACATCTCGGATGGTGTTTGCATTTATTGTATAAAAGGAGGGGGAAAGAGAGATTATGATGAAATATTCCATTATCAAAATAAAAATCCAGTACATGTAAGGTAATGTAATTATAATGGAATTTTGATGAGGGTAGGTGATAATAGAGAAAATAATAATACAACATTGTAAAATAAATTAAAAGGAAAGAGAATAGAGGTTCACCTCTTGAGTACTCCTCCTTGAGAATCCTTTTAAGACCATTGTTTTTTTGACTTTCAGTGAGAACAGTAGGTCTTGTACGTGGGGAGAGGGCTTGTCAAAATATTTCGCTAGAATATTGGCAAGGTGCAAGGCTTGATAGGAGTGAAGAGAAGAGGGAGAGAGGGGGTATAGTGGAGGAGAGGAGGGTTTTCATAATTTTTTAATCATTAGTTTATTATTTCTTCACAAGACAAGGAATAGTAAGTATTCCAGGACCAATAACTGTAATAAATCCATGTGACTTAGAACCAATTGTTCTTACATTATATGATCATCATCAATGACTTAATAAATCCCATATTTAGTATTTATAGTAAATTATCACATTTTACTATTCATAAAAAATTCAAATATTTTAGAAAAATCCCTAAAATTCACCCTAACTGTTTTTCGATGTGTAGAATCCAAAAAATTTATCCTTTTTTCAAAAATAATTTCCTAAATATTATTAATTTAATATTTAATTAAAATCATTATTTAATAGATAAATATAAACACTTAAAATATTCATCTTCACTTTTAAGGTGCCTAAATTTATTTATAAATTCATGGGTGTGGATACCATTAATAAGATCCATAATACTATTCATAGGGGTATGTTACTACTCATTATGATAGGTTACAATTCATAAAGGTATGTTACCATTCACCAAAAATTAAGTCAATTGCGTTAGACTCTAAATATCATGTTGAACACAACATTGTACGTCATATTTTTAAAATTCGTATCACAGTGCTAGAAAATTTAAGTTTAATTGCTAGGTTATGGATATATCCTATAAGTAACCATGTTTTGTTCCATAGAGGCTGAGTGATTCATGAGATACAGGCTATAACTAGAATGTATTTATGTAAAACCTACCATGAAGTGTTTTGGGTGCTACAATAATCAATTGAAATAGAACCACCTATAATAGTAAATTGTTGTAAAATACCAAAAATCTATGAAATAGAATACAAAATTGGTCACCCATTGGTTCAACCATATAGATAAAAGTAAAAAAACTGAAATTAAAATTACATGGCTATACTACTAACTCCGTGCCAACTCACGTACATGATCTCCAGACACTATCAAACATCACCAGCCCGATCATTAGAACCACTCGAGAAGCTCCGCTAAATCATGCCACACTAGGCCGCAACCCTATCCACCACAAAACTCATGATCAACCTGAAAAGAATACATAAGGTCTACACGTACATCGTGGTGCACATGTAGGTGTGAGAAATAATCTCAGTAGGACACCTCGACAAGAAACCTATAAATGTGCTGCTAATGTGTATACAAACACAGAGTGTCCATCTTAGCTGAAGCACAACAAAAAATGTAGTAAAACCAATGTGAATCCACAATCAAACCGAGTGTTCCTAATCCCTGTCAACTGGGCAAGTGCCACCATGGATGTCCATAACTATATATATAAACATTTATAGTCCTATACCTATAAATATATACATAGATATGAATATTCATTTCTATGTGAATAAAACAACAATAAACCACATCGGTAGTTGATCCTTGGGTCCATAATCCTGATCGACTGGACATCATGTGCAAGGGAATTGAGATAGACATCGTGCCACACAAGTCGTGTGTCATTAAGTTGACCTTTGGTTCCTCAATCCTACTAAGAGTACCTTCTTTATCCAATGGAGGAGTTATATCTCCAAGAATGATATGTCACCATAGGGGGTACTCATCCTACACCTGGGTTCACACATACTCACCTAATATCATAAACTAGGATACCACATACTGACGGTCAATCCTGTAAACAAGGATACCATATACTAATGGTCAATCCTGTAAAAGGTAACTAGTTAGAAAACACATAGTGTAAGCCCATGAATCCAACCAAGACTCAGAAAACCTCTCCCAATTGTCACGATTCTTATATTTACCTATAGGAATAGGAAAGACTCGCCCAAAGGCTTAGAAAAACCTCAACTGCTTGCATAGAAGAACCTCACCCCCAATAATATTAGAACATCTACTATAGTGATATCAGAACCTCGCCCATTGAAATACCACAACCTCTCCCACAGGCATAGCACAACCTCACCTATAGTCATATCACATAATAAACAAAAAAAAAATAAATTACATTATTACATGATTTTCAATAATCAACTCCTATTGGAAAAACATTTATATAACCAATTGCATCAAGTAAGGATCAATAGCTAGATTCCAGGAAGCCCCTCTAGTCATCCTAACAATATATATATATATATATAAACAATATCAATATCAAACTCCCAAGTAATACCTCTCAGTATACCTCGAAATATCAGAAAAATGGCTCAGAAGTTGGATACCAAGAATGAACATCTAGCATCCCAATAAGAAAAATTGATCCCAAGAAGAACATCTGAGCAGTCCAATGGAAAGGAAGATGCCTCACATTAGGCTAGACAGCCCCCAAATAGGAATCTCTTTTGGTGAGCATCACTACATTAGTAATAAATATATGAAACATAACAAAGAGTGAGGGTGGCCCAAACTCCCAAACCAACACTACAGTCACATCCTCATGGAATTACTAGTTCCCCACACATTTTTGGTGATACTGAAACACCACCTCCACCCAAACCTAATGTACAACTCATGGTTGGTCAAACCACGGGAATCCACTGGGTCCCTCAAGTCAAAAACAAAGAGGCATCCAACTCGGGATCCTCTAGGTAAACATGAGAAAAGGCATCCTACACGGGATCTTTAGAGAAAAAATGAAGGAATCCTACATGGTATCCTATAACCAAGAACAATAGAGGAATCATACAACATGGATTCTCTCAAAGGAAAATCAGAGAGGGATCCTATAAGGGACTACCTAGGTTATCACATAAGCAAAGGCATCCCTTAGTAGATCCTTGGAATCATCCAGTCACACGGCCTTGTGAGACATAAGGTCACGCCTAGAAGGGTAATGTTCTCAAAAGAATATGTCATAAGAGATAGATCACATCTCATCTTAGATCAAATTTCTCAACAAATAATGTCTGAACACCAAACATATCATCTATGCCATGTCTCACTCTTAGGTGACAACTGAACATGATAACTAGAGGAAGAACCAAACCATTTATATAGAAACCCTCATAACACAATTTATATGACCTCTAAATTTGAATAGGATTCCAACATTGCGATCTACATGAAAAAAAATCAGAATGGACTACTTGCACACCCAATTCTGACATCCAGGGAACAAAATACCCTAAACCTCTATGCTGGAAAAGTACATGGCATATACATTAAATTACATGGTGTGTACTCTTATCCCTCCCCCTATATGTGTACTTATACATGGAAATAACAAA
This sequence comes from Viscum album, assembly GCA_963277665.1. Classification (NCBI taxonomy): domain Eukaryota; kingdom Viridiplantae; phylum Streptophyta; class Magnoliopsida; order Santalales; family Viscaceae; genus Viscum; species Viscum album. Next base: position 297,949,483 of record OY728139.1, read on the forward strand.
ATGGGGTCAGCTTGTGTAAAAGTACATAGCGTGTACTTCAAAGTACACAACTTGTACTATCTGAAAACAAAAAAATTATGTTAATTTTCACACATGCAGACACATTTCCACGTACAACCATGTAACTTGGGTTTCCCGATGGGAAAACCCTCAGATCTCCTGAAACCCTCATTTTCTCCCATAAAAAAATAAATTAGGCCTCAAGAGGAAACAAGAAAGAAATATATGGATATAAAAACATGAAACATCCAATTTAAAAGGTATCTACAAAGAAAAAATAATGGGCCTGCCTTCTGGAAAAACACGCCAAAGCATTGCTTAATTTCACCGTCCACAGCCGCCATACGCTAACTCAGCGCGTCGAGGGCTTCACAACATTACCTCTCTTCCCTTGCCTCTATCCTTCTATCTTTCCCACGTACCCATTTCTCTCTAAGTTCATGGAAAAAGAGGATCACATAAGAGGTGTGCACAAGGAGGATTGGGAGGAAGAGAAAAGAACGAAAAATAAAAATAAAATAAAATGAAGAAAAGTGGAATGGGCCGACCCGAGTGCCCTATTCATGTTTAGGCCTTGACTAGGTTGAACTCCCTATTCCAGACTCAATAGTAGAGATGGAATCACGAAATGATGTTCCATTTAAAATTTATTGTTGAATGAACCTATGAAAATAAATTAATATTTAATTTAATAATATTAAATATTAAATATTTTGGTAAAATTTGAACATACCAGATTTCCACCAAACTCCTATCGTAGGGTAAAAAACCTAATCTATGACCAATAGAGTGGTCAAAAAAATTATCTGAGATCTTATTCTAGGTAAAAACACAATTTCACCCCCTTACAACCATCTAAATGAAAAAATTCAAATTTCTACTCAAAACAGTAGTTCGTAAAAGCATGGTCCTTACACAAGGGCCTGAATATGTGACTCTATAATACTTAGTATAATTTGAAACATCTATTATATACATATTCCATATATATATGAAATGAGCATCCTATTTCAAGGTGTTTGTGAAAATTATTCTTTAAATTGGTCTAGTGTTCTCTCCAGAGAATATACTCATATCTCTTTATGAACATATCCACTATAATACGTTTAATATACACCATATTTATACCTATATAATCACTTTTATGATGAAATTCAGTGACCACTACTCATGGAATATATCAATATAGTATTGGATTGTCATTATTTATTGTTGTAGTGAATAAATACTAATGATGTAACGCCCCGGGTCCAGGTGCCACTCAACGGGTGCCCCGAAACCGGTACTCCACGTGACCTCAAGCACATTTTCCCAAATGCCAGAGGCTTCCGACTAGCAGTGAGGGCCTAGATCTGATAGTGGGGAAAATATGCCCTCATTTTTCAAAGTGTAGTGCAGCGGAATAAAATAAAAAGCATACAACAAAAGCGGAATCAATAAACCATTCACATTTAAAATAAACAACTGCATTAAAAGATAACCAACAATTATATAGATGATGATGAAACATGTCTCAAGTTCTAAGAAAATAGCCAGAACATGTTACACAACAATACAGTACAATAAAATACAAAGTACAGCAAAACAAAACAAAATAGACGGTAGCATCATGATCCTAAGCCCGGTCCCATGCTCCCATATCCTCATTAGCAATCAAGTACCTATATAGGGAACCTTGCCCATATCCACACCTACAGAAAAGTAATCTGTTTGGGCCAAAGACATGACCCAAATAGGGTGTGAGAAATAAATCTCAGTAGGCACCCACCAAAGGCTCATGCCCAACTGTGTGTAAACATGCAACAACAATGTGCAAAAGTAAATGCAATAACTAAGAAGTACTCAAAAGTGACTAACTTTACCAGTTATATTTCCATTTTATTATTCAATTAATCATTCAATATAAGGAAAACCTCCACAGTTAATTTCATTTGTAAATAGTCAGTTTCCTCAAACACACAAACCCTTACCCTCAGGTAATCAGAATATTTCCCTCAGGCATAACAGATATTGCCTTCAGGTGTACGAAGTGTCTCCCTCAGGCACAGAAGTTACTTCCCTCAGGCATATGAAAAGTTTCCCTTAGGAGAAATAGGATGTTGCCCTCAGGCTAAGGAGTACCTTGCCCTCAGGATAAACAAACAAAGCCCTCAGGCTAAAAAGAACATTTCACTCAGGTGAAAGTAACTGGGCCATGCCCAATATGTAAATCAGAAATTCACATACAATTCCTCTCAAGGAAATTTAATAAAAATTATTACAATGGCATACCCTCAGGTATCCTGGCCAAATAGCTAAACAGTGGAATGCACCCCCCGGAGTGGTCCTGGATCCAAGTAGCGATCCCACACAGTAGTTTATTATCACATTTAATTGCCTATACAATTATAGGTATTTAAAACAGCTAAGGCCTCAGCCACACGACACCCCAACATGGGTTTGTGGCACAATTATTTCCACAAACGCACAATAGTTGAAAATTAAACACCAAGACACCTACCATAAACACCCCTGAACAGTATACACGAATGAAAATCCTTGAATCGTCCAAGAATAACGTAGATCCGAGGAAAAATAAATCCCCATTGAAACTGAAATAACTTCCATTAGAGGAAGAATTGGCATGAACGACTTAAGGATAGTGGAGGGAATACCCGTGCGGTTCCAACGAGATCCTCAGAGGTGAAAATGGATTCCCGATGCTAGATCTGGAGATCCTCGAAGGTCCGGCCACCTCTGCCGAATCCTTCCTCCGGTTCTAAGCCAATTCTGTGAACAGGTTTCTCTACTGCCCATTTTAAGTGAAAAAAATGATCTACACGGCGTGTACTTTTCTCATTTAACTATTCCTCTAGTGGCACCGCCACATTGTTCATCTGTCTACGTGAGTACACGGCATTTATTCCTGATTACACAGAATATACTATCGCGTAGCTGGCGGCTTCTTCCAACGACTTACTATTTTCCTGCCGACTGACTACACGGTGTGTAGTCGGTTTTTACACCTTTCATCGCCGACAGGGCCACACACCATGTGTACTCATCCCACACGTCCAAAGTAAAAGGTGTGTGGAAAAGTACACGACGTGTAGTCCCAAAATTTAGGATTCTTTTTCCCTCAATTACTTTATTTCTCAAAAACACTTAAGGAAAAGAGAAAAGAAGAAACACATACCTTAAAAATAAGAACCGGGTTCTTACAAACCTCCCCCCTTAAAGCGATTCATCCTAAAATTTACCTTCCAAGGGTGGTGAAGATGAAGCTCAGAACAACTCTGGCCACTAAGCACGTACATTGGTCTCCCACTCGCAGGTTTCGTCCTGCACTTGCCCATGCTTCCATAGCACCCATACGTGAGGAACTGACTACCTTAGAGAAATTTCGTGCTCCTATCAACGATATGAATCGGATTCTCCTCGAAGGGTGCATCTACCTTAAGCTCAACCCCCTTAGGCTGAAAGACATGAGACAAGTCTGAATGATAGCGGCGCAATTGAGATAAATGGAAGACGTTGTGCATGGCTCGGTACCTCTGTGGTAACTGCAACTGATAGGCAACCAGCCTGACTCTCTCCAGAATCTCAAATGGCCCCACATACCTCGGTGAATGTTTACCATGTTTCCTAATCCATCGGTGTCCCAACCTCGGAGAAACACGTAAGAAGACTAGATCCCCGACCACGAACTCCAAGGGTCTTCTACGGAAATCAACATAAGATTTTTGATTAAATTGTGTAGTTTCCATCCGCTTCTGAATCAACTGGACCTGCTCAGATGTCTCCTGCACAAGACGTGTTCCCAGTAAATCTACCTCACCTTCCGCTATCCAGCACAAGGGTGATCGGCATGGCCTACTATATAAAGCCTCATAAATTGTCATCTCAATAGTTTCCTGAAAACTATTATTATAGACAAACTCGACCAGGGGTTTGTTCTTCTCCCAAGATCCCACAATTTCTATGATGCATGCACGTAGCATGTTCTCTAGCACTTGTATTTTACGCTCTGACTGGCCATCGCATTGAGGGTGGTAAGTTGTGCTCATGAGCACCTGTGTACCCAGTTTCCTCTGAAAACTCTTCCAGAAACAAAACTTATAATGGGAGTCCCTATATGAAACTATAGAACAAGAGACCCCATGAAGATGTACGACCTCTCGGATATACAACTTCCCAAGCTCGTCATCACCGAAGGTCTCCTTGATCAGCAAAAAGTGAGCTACCTTCATGAGTCCATCCATAACAACCTACACGGCATCATTGCCTCGAGGTGACCTCGATAACCTAGTCAAGAAGTCCATCATGACATCATCCCATTTCCACTCTGATATGGTTAACTGCTGTAATAGTTTGGCTGGCCTTTGATGCTCCGCCTTCACCTGCTGACAGGTGGAACCTCTCGTAACAAAACCATCTATCTCTCTCTTCATACCTGACCACTAATATTGACGTCTCAAGTCACGACACATCTTGGTAACTCTGGGATGAACAGCCCAAGCTAAAGTATGAATCTCCCACATCAACTCCTCGCGTATATCCAATGGAACCCATACACGTCCATGGAAATGCAGTACCTCATCACCGCTTATCGTCCACCCAGGAGGAGGGTCCTCACTTGCCACCCACTCCCATAGAACTAGGACTTCTTAATCAAATAGTTGTCTCATCCTCAGTCTATCCAGGAGGGTATAAGTCATAGCTAAAGATGAAAGATAGGTTTTCCTCAGTCTTTCATGAACCTCCAAATGCATCTTAGAGAACAATGCCATGAGATGCCATTCACTGCTGGCCTCCTGCACTGCATGTATCTGAGTCCTCCTACTCAGTGCATCAGCTACTGCATTACCTTTACTAGGAGTATAGGCAAGCTCAATGTCAAAGGAATGAAGGTATTCGACCCACCTTCTCTGCCTCAGATTCATGTCAAGCTGAGTAAAGATTACTTGAGACTTTTATGGTCGGTGAAAACCACAAATTTTTTTCCCAAGAGATAATGTCTCCAACAGTTCAACACATGAACAACTGAATCCAACTCGAGATCATGTGTCGGGTAATTCCTCTCATGTGGCCTCAACTTCTAAGAACTGTTCACAACAACTCGGTTGCCCTACATCAACACTACTCCTAGCCCAATACCTGATGCATCATAGTAAACTATATAGATCTTCTCTTGATCTGGAAGTATTAGGACTGGTGCTGATGTCAACCTTCCTTTTAGGTCCTGAAAGGCTGTCTCACAAGCTTCTGTCCAAAAGAACTTCACAACCTTCTTAGTCAAACCTGTCAATGGCACTACCAAGCAGGAGAATCCATGGATGAAATGTCTGTAGTAACCAGCCAACCCCAAGAAACTCCATATCTCAATCATGTTCTTAGGATGCTCCCAAGAAACTACTGCTCTCACCTTCTCTGGGTCTACTGCAACTCTTGCCTTTGAGAAGATATGACCCAGGAAGTGAATCTTGTCCATCCAAAAGTGGCACTTTGAGAGCTTTAAATATAGCTTATGCTCTATCAGTGTACTTAATACGATATCAATATGGGTGGAATGGTCATGTCGAGTGTGAGATTACACCAAGATGTTGTCCATGAATACTACCACAAAATAATCCAGATAAGGATGCAACACAAGATTCATCAGAGCCATGAAAACTGCTGGCGTATTCGTAAGTCCGAACGACATAATCAAGTACTCGTATAGACCATACTAGCTCCTGAAGGCTGTGATAGGTATATCAGATGGTATAACGTGCAACTAATGATATTCGGTTCTCAAGTCAATCTTCAAGAACACTTCTGCTCCACGAAGTTGATCAAAAAGATCATCAATCCTCGGCAAGGGTTATGTGTTCTTGACCGTCAAATGGTTCAACTTCTGATAATCCACACAGAAACTGAGGGTACTATCCGCCTTCTTCGTAAAGAAGACTGGAGAACCCCAAGGAGAAGTATTGGGTCGGATAAAACCCTTTTCCTATAGCTCCTCTAACTGCCTCTTGAGCTCCTGCAACTTAGCCATGGCCATCCTATAAGGAGGAATGCACATAGGTGTTGCTCCTAGCACCAGCTCAATAGAGAAATCCACCTCACGCTCCAGAGGTAGACCTGAAAAGTTGTCAGGGAAGACATACCTGAAACGATCAACCACTAGAGGGAAATCCGTCTAACAAGTCTCGTGATCATCTAGATATAAACTCGCAATCTGGGCTGTGACTCCACCTCGCCCATGATGCTCTGTTCCAGCTCGAATCGCCTGAACAACCCATTCACCCCTGTAAAGAAAATCTCCACCCTCTGGTGACGTGAAACGCACCCTGCGATGATAGCAATCTACAAAGGCTCGAAAGGGAACCAACCAGTCCATCCAGAGAATGAAACCATATCTCATCATCTCTATGAAATAGAGGTCCCATAGAAAGTGACACCTGCAACCCTCAAGGGGGTACTCCTTGCACTAACGCACACCAGTCGTTCTAATTCCCAACGGAGTGTCTAGCATCATAACAACAGAAGAAAAAGAAACACAAAGACCAAGGATATCCATAATGGGCACAGATATGAAACTATGTGTAGCACCTGTGTCGAACGGTACTAAAGATAAAAAAGAAGCTACTATAATAGTACCTCTGACTATAGAAGGTCCGGGATAGGGCTCCTGCTAGGTCTGTTGCACTACATATGCCTGCCCAGTGCCACGACCCTATAACACAGCCTGGCTACCCAGAGTTGTCCCGCCCTGCTGCCTCGGAGATCCTGGTGTCTGGATTCCAGGGCCATGACCACCATCCCTTCCTGCACGCCCTGTCATATTCCATTTTCCCCACTGGTAAGAAGTTGTTGGTCCTTCTCCCGCACATGGAGTCTGCATAGAACCCCTCTCACAAGACACTGGTGGAAACTCCCTGCAAAAGTGTTGTATATGACCCATCTTGCCACAATCTTGGCACTCCACTGGGTCACGTGGACACTGTGGTTTCTTGTGCCCCTCTCTACCGCACTGGAAGAAAAATACCGGGCCACCTGAAGAAACTTCATGGCTAGTACTACCACCATGAGAGAAACTCATCTGTCGCATCCTCTTTCCGGTAGAAATAGTACCAGAAACTGGTGCCGAACCTACCTGGCCTGCACCACTAGCCTCCCACAGGTTCCTCTTTGTAATCAGCACCTGGTTTACAATAGGATGTACTGAAGGCAACATGAAAACATTCACCAGTGCTCGGATTTTATAACGAATACCACCCTCAAAGCATCTGGATCTCAACGTCTCATCACCCAGCAGAACAGGTGCAAAACACTAGAGCTCGGTGAAACGAGAAGAATAATCCATCACTGGTATAGAGCACTGCTGCAGGTTCATGAACTCACGAGATCTATCTGACCTTGGCGTCTTTGGAAAGAAGAAGTCATAGAGGACTGCATGAAAATATTCCCACACCATGTCTCTGTGATGATCTGATTGGGAGGTAACATCCCACCACCTCTTGGTGGAATCACACAGCATATAAGTCATGAGATTGACCCTCCGCCCTGGAGGCGTCTCAAGATTCTTAAAGATAGTCTGCATAGACTCCAGCCAAGACTCTGCAGCCTGTGGTCCGCCATCCCCAGAAAACATAGGTGGATGCTACTGCTGGAAGATATGAGCCAGCTAAGCCATAGTTGTGCCAGTCGGTAGTGCTCCCTAAAAGGTCTGTATGAACCGCATAAAGCCTTCATGGAATTGTGCCTCTGCCCCTGTGTCCGGTATAACAGCTGGCGCCGCATCTGGATCTGTTGGAGGATCCAATGGTAGCCCGTGACCCACCATCTCTGGGGTATAATCATTGCTGCTCTCTTGGAGAACAATGCATGGTCATCTTAGCGTCATGACTCTACAAGGTCAAATGCACACCTTAGATCAAGATTATCACATTCTGAAAACGAAGGGACCAAAAGGGGAATAGGAGGAAGAAGGCATTCAAGATTGCATGATAAGACTACACGACATGTATACTGACTACACGGCGTGTACCTGACTTCTCTTCCCCTGCCTGGGTCCTTCTACACGGCTAAGCCACATGGCTCCCATTGAACAAAACTACACGGTGTGTTTATTAACTATACTGCGTGTATAGTGTAATTTTACAACTACTCGTGTCGTTTGTGACATGGACGACTACTCATCTTTATAATAAATTTCTTGTTACGCCTGAACATGGCATGTACACCACGTCGTTTCCCCAACCACATGGATAAGTCCACATGGTCTGTCCTCGGACAAGACTACACAACATATTCATCAGGCACACGACATGTAATGGATGAGCTCCGCCGACTCATGTTGTTAGTTACACAGCTGGATCCCCAGGCCAGACTACACGGCGTGTTCTACAGTGGACACGGCGTCTATGTCTTAAGGTCTCCTCCGTCCATGTTGTTAGTTAGACAGGCGGACTCCGGGTCAACACTACAGGGCGTGTACATCTGGTACACGACGTGTTCGCCCCAATCATTTCCCTTCCCCGTATCCCTGCCCACAATGTCTATGACACGGAAAGAGACTACACGGCGTGTTCTTAGGGTACACAGTGTCTACTAAAAAAGTTTTCTTTTCTTCATGAACAGAAGAACACATGGAATGTGTTCGAGGAACTACACGGTGTGTATCCTAGGATTTTCAGATAGTACGGCTCAGATACTATTCCGGAACCTAGAAAAAAACTGAAAAACAACACCAAAGTGCCAATTTCTGATCCGTGAGGGCCCATACTCCCCGCAAATCAATGTTTGGAATATTATATGTGTTATAAGAAGATAAACAGTTAATGATCCACCAAATTCCAGTCAATGAGGGCCCATACTCCCCAAAAACCAAAGTATTTCATTCATTCTATAAAGTAGCTCACACAAAAATACCCTATCACATTGCAGGTATTTATCAAAGTAGTTATCACAACAGCATGTCTTTCTAACACAACAACTATTACAACAACATGCAATTTCTAATCCACCTACATGGCATGGAACTATGCATGGAATGTGATTTCTAGCATGTTTTTAAAAAAAATGCATGAGATGACATACCCTCATCTCATTGGGTTACAACTAAATAGAACCCATGGATAAAATATAAATAGCACAATAACAAGTGTGTCACCCAATGGTGAAAATCAAATCAACTGTAAAATTTGCAAAATTAGAAAAATTGGAATAACCGTGTAGACTGTATTTTCCCTGTACATCGGTTAGCTACTCCCGGGAACAGATTATTACCAACTACCGTTTTTGTCCTATCCATGACTACGACTCCAAATGGTAAGTCAAGGAAAAGAACCTGTCTTTGATACCACTTTGTAACGTCTCGGGTCCGGGTGCCACTCAATGGGTGCCCCGAACCCGGTTCGCCACGTGACCTCAAGCACATTTCCCAAAACGCCAGAGGCTGTCGACTAGTAGTGATGGCCTAGGTCTGATAGTGGGGAAACTATGACCTCATTTATCAAATTGTAGCATAGCGGAATAAAATAAAAACCATACGACAATAGCGGAAGCAATAAACCATACACATTTAAAATAAACAACTACAGTAACAGATAACCAACAGTTATATAGATGATGATGAAACATGTATCAAGTTCTAAGAAAACAGCCAGAACATGTTACACAACAATACAGTATATTACAATAAAGAGTATAAAAAAACAAAACAAAACAGCTGGTAGCATCGTGAGCCTAAGCCCGGTCCCATGCTCCCCTACTCCTCAGTAGCAATCAAGTACCTGTATAGGGACCCTTGCCCTTATCCACACCTGCAGAAAAGTAATCTGTTTGGTATGAAGACGTGACCCAAAGAGGGTGTGTGAAACAAATCCCAGTAGGCACCCACCAATGGCCCATGCCCAACTGTGTGTAAACATGAAACAACAATGTGAAAATGTAAACGCAATAACTAAGCAGTACTCAAAAGTAACTAACTTTACCAGTTATATTTCCATTTTAATATTCAAATAATAATTCAATATATGGAAAACCTCCACAGTTAATTTCCTATATAAACAGTTAGTGTCCTGAAACATGCGAACCCTTACCCTCAGGTAATCAGAATCTTGGCCTCAGGCATTTCCCTCAGGCATAACAGATATTGCCCTCATGCTTACAAAGTGTTTCCATCAGTCTCAGAAGTTACTTCCCTCATGCATATGAAAAGTTTCCCTCGGGTGAAATAGGATGTTTCCTCAGGCTGAGCAGTACCTTGCCCTCATACTAAACAAACAATGCCCGTAGGCTAAAAAGAACACTCCCCTTAGGTGCAAGTAACTGGGAAATTCCCAATATTTGAATAAGCAATTCACATACAATTCCTATCAAGGAAATTTAATATACATTACTACAATGGAATACCCTCGGGTATCCAGCCCAAACGGCTAAACAGAGGAACGCACTCCCTGTGGTGGTCCTGGATCCAAGTAGTGATCCCACATAGTAGTTTATTATCACGTTTAATTACCTACAAAATTCTAGGTATTTAAAATAGGTATGGCCTCAGCCACACGACACCCCCACATGGGTTCGTGGCACATCGAATCCCACAAACGCACAATAGTTGGAAATTAAACACCAATCCACCTACCTTAAACGCCCCTGAACGGTATACGCGAATGATGATTCTCGAATCGTCCAAGAACAACATAGGTATGAGGTAAAAAATCCCCATTCAAACTCAAATAACTTCCCTTAGAGGAAGAATTGGCAAGAACATCTTAAGGAGAGTGGAGGGCTTACCCGTGCGGTTCTAACGAGATCATCAGAGGAAAAAAAAGATTCCCGATGCTTGATCTGGAGATACTTGAAGGTATGGCCTCCTCTCCTTACTTATGCTTCCTGTTCTAAGCCAATCCTGTGAATAGGGTTTTCTACTGTGCATTTTAAGGGAAAAAACAAACTACACGGTGTGTAATATTGACTACACGACGTGTAATTTTCTCATTTAACTGTTCCTCTGGTAGCACTGCCGCACTGTTCATCTGTCGATGTGAGTACACGGTGTGTATTCCTAATTACACAACATGTAATATCGCACAACTAGCGGCTGATTCCACCACCTTACTATTTTTCATGCCAACTAACTACACGGCGTGTAGTCGGTTTTTACACCTTTCGTCACCGACAGGGCTACACACCCTGTGTACTCATCCAACATAGCCAAAATACATGGTGTGTTTAAAAGTACACGACGTGTAGTCCCAAAATTTAGGATTCCCCCCCCCCAATTCCCTTACTTCTTAAAAACACTTAAGGAAAAAGAAAAGAAGAAACTCGTACCTCAAAAATATTAATCTGGTTCTTACAAATGAAATCAATGAATACATCATATGTAATTCATTTATCTAATAAGAAAATCATAGGTCACTTATCCAAGTATTTAATGAAAATTTATGTGAAATAACTAAGCATGACCCTGAATTTCCACTATCTAATTAAATTGGTGTTTAGAGGTCCTTACTCATCATACAAGTTAAGAATCTCATCTTGGTTGATCTCCAACCAAATACATGATCATCAACATACCCAACCACTCAAGTATTACCTAAGTAGATATTTAGACTTTTATAAATAGGGTATCGATGTATGAAGGTTCTCATTATAGGTACATTTTAAAACACATATCATAATAATTGAAAATGTGTATACCGTCCTAACTATATTAATTGTTTTATGACATTTCATGAGATATAATTTAGTGGATAAATCCATGTAATATATCTCTATTTATTACATCATGATTATTTTCATTATATCTCATATAAAATACTTTTATGAATATATGATCTATTCTTGATATCTGTATCATATCATCACAACCCATGATACCCTGTAAATATCATCAGTTAGGGATAACTCAACGTTATACTTTGTTGGGATATTATCATTCAACCATTCATGTAAAATAATTTGAAGCAATAATTGATGAATGATAAATCTATATTACCTTTATTATAAAAACATGAAACATTTATAACCATTACAACCAATATCTCATGTGACTTACAACCATAGACTCTACATGACCCACATGTTGTTTCTACGATATGGTTTCATCAATAGATATATAAAATTATCTTAAGTATCCATGTACCTAATCCTTAAATATCCCCTCTCAATGATCCCCAATTTTATTTGATATTTTAAAATATTTTTTTGATGAGACCATGGTTCCATATTCAGGGAAACAACACGCTTTTTTCACAATATAGGATTATTTCTCCCTCTAAGCAAGGAACCACTCCATGTTCATAAATTAACTTCCAAATCCAAAAATCTTCCTTCATAGAATCTGATGAACTAATTTATTCATCCCTTATTGTCAAGTCTTCTATGGTGGCTAGTTCAAAACTCTTCCAACTAATTTCTTCACTATTTATGAAAACAAAATTCCATATTTATATGTCATATCATATTTTTATATTTGATACTAGAATCTAGGAAACCATTTACATAGAGATATTTCAATCCTCCAAAGATCAAAAACATATACTTCGTCCTTGTTTTGTACATGAGGATGTTCTTGATAGAAATGAAGTGACTGTTAGTAGTATTGGATCTCTATCTACCTATTATGATCATATAATATGAAACATTATGTCAATTACACAACATAAAATAAAATATATATCTAATGGTTCACACAAATAAAATTGTATACATCATTTCTATCTATTAAAAAAGATCATAAATTTCTTAATAATTGTGTCATGAAGTGATGTTAATGACCCCTTCTTAGAGATATCCATGACAAAACACTTTATATATTTTCTAATATACATGTTTTGACTTATTCTAAGTATATTTGTAGATCTATATCCTTATATCGTTATACTAAATATGTAATTTTCTTCTCCCATGTCATTCAATGAGAAATATTACCTAGCCCCAAATTTACTAAATTAAGTGTTGGGAAAATCATTTCCAACTAGAAATATTTCATCTACATACAATTTTAAAATTACTAAGACACTTCCACTATCTTTATTTTAAAAATAAAAATCATACAAGTTTATTATTAAACCAAAATACTTGATTTCATCAAAAAATAGATATTCAAACTTCAAGAAGCTTTCTTTAGTCCCTTAATGGACCATTGATATTTTCAAACCACAACAACATCACATGAAACTTCATATTCCAAAACTTTTATCATACACACATCCTCAACTACTTTCCCATTATGTAATTCAGTTTTGACATCTATTTGATATATCTCACAATCATAATGAGTTTTTATTTCTAACAAAATATAAATTAAATTTTTCATCACAATGGGTTAAAAGTATTTTTATATTCAATACAATAATCATGTTTATAACTATTTTCCACCAGGAACACATTACATTTAGACACTCTACTATACATGTAATTTTTCTTATGAAAACCCCCAATTTTACTCTTTGGGTCTCACCCTTTCAGTGCACTCACCATGTTCAAAAGACAGATAGTGTACATGGATCCCAACTTAGATACCATAGATTTGAAATATTTCTCATAATCAGAACCCTAAATAGACTCTCTATAAGATGTAGGTCAATCTCCTATGAATTTTTCCTCCTTATCATTTTCTATAAGGAATATATTTCTCTTAGGTTCTTGATGAATCCTACCATACCCTCTAGGTCCTTGTTTAAAAATAGTATATTCTTCATCCATAACTCTTTATGGAACATAATTAACCGAAATATTAGAAACAATTCTTGTTTCCTTATCTTGAAATTATACAATTTCAAAATTACTTCCACCAACACCTCAACTCATGTTTTTCTTTTCAAGTAAAACACCTCATTGAGATAGGAAACCTTTTTTGTTCGAGAGCATTACAAAATTAGTATCTTACTAATTCTTTTTGATAATCAATAAATAATTATTTATCATATTTGGAGTCTATATTATCATAATATAATCATCATATAAAATTTTCACATCCATAAGTATTCACATATGACAAATTGGTAAATTTACTATAAAATGTCCCATATTGTGTATTTGTAATAGATTTATATGGAAATTGGTTCAGTAAGAATGCTAAAGTATCCAAAGAATAACCCTAAACTGTAATAATAATTTCACATAGACTCAAACTCAATAAAAATATGTAAAATAGGGTAAACTTCCTCCTTTAAAAGTCATTATTGTATTATAGTGTTCTGAGAACAGTGATATTTGAATAAAGATCCACAATCTCTAAGATGAGATATGAATTCTAGGATCAAGTATTCACCACCAAAATCTGATCATAGGGCTTTAATACTTTTTTCAGTTGATTTTATACTTCCTTATAAAGATAATTAAACTACTAGAAAGTTTTATACTTGTGTTTCATCAAAAACACAAACCCATACGGAATAAACTCATCGATTAAAATAACAAAGTACCCAATCCAACCATTTTCATGTATATTAAATGGTCCACATACATCACTATATAATAAATACAACAGTACACTACCCCTCTAAACATTTCTCAAAAAATATGACTTTTTCGTTTTCTACAATAAACAATATTTTCATGTATCAAATAATTATTAATAAAAATTTTCCAACAATACATCTCTGTGTATTGTTTGAATGTCTTTCTCGTTTATATGTCCAAGGAGAAAATTCCAAAGTTAAGTGAGCTTAATTTCCACTATAGCATTATTATTTGGAATTTTATAAAAAAAAATATCAATAATAAATAAACCATTAATTATATTTCAAATTCCCTATAAAATTTCATTATTTTATATAGAATAAATCTTTTTCTTAATAGTGAATAAAAATCACATATTTTCCAAAGAAAAAGATATAGAAATCAAATTCATGTTTATGATGGAAACATAATAACACTTATCAATTATTGCAATGATACATTTCTTAAAATCATGTCACATGTCTTAAACTGTTATGTAGAAACTACATCTTCGTTATTGATATGAATATATAATACAGCCTTCAAAAATACCCTCAAACATTTGAGTCTATGTTAGTTAGAATAATTCTTTGAGGCATAGCTAAAATCTAATACCCATGAGTTATATTTAATGAAATTTATTTCTATAATATTCACATTTTGGTATACCAAATGATTCTATTTGAGAGAAAATATCATTTATAGATACCAATTTTTAATTTTTTAAAGTTAATACATATTAATAATATAATTATGATTATTGTTATGTATAATGTAATTTTTAACAAAGACAGATCCATAGGTGACTATTATGTATTATATATTTTCAATAAGTGTTTTAAATGAAATGTATTCCACTAAAAATTATAATAATAGAAATCACATCCATTTAGTGAGCCAAGGTACATATTTTTACCTGACTTACACTGATTATCATGTAAGAAAACCATGACTATTTAGGTAGGTACTTGTCACAATCATAACAGTTATGATTCATGGATAGTTGAGCGGATAACCACCCATAGAAATCAATTATTTATATTCACTAAACTATATTCCTATGGTATCCAAATAATTAAGGCCACCCAATTAGTTTAAACTAAAAAAAATTCAAACATAATCTAACTGAGTATGATCGAGGGATGCTCGTGTTGAGATCAATGATACCCAGCATGAAAATCATCAGTTACATATATCTTTCATTACTTATACAAGATAATACAATGGGGACTCATGTTGTGCTTGGAAATACATGATTGAATGATCAAGGTCCTGATAAGTGTTTCTTTGTAATTAATCTCTCACTTAATATTTAAATGGTTTTATTTCAATGTATCAATAATTCAATATACATTATATTCATATTTAATTCAGAAAAATAACATAATATTTAATCAATATCTTTTGATGTTTTATTTATTTTGAGTATGCATCCTCAGAATGGATTTAATTTTGGAAATCCCTATTGTAACCAAAAAAAATTGTGAAACTCATTACACAACCCACAAGTCTCTTTTAGTCACCCAAAAATACACACCACATTTATTCATAAAAATATAAATTAATCATATAATTATGGAATATAAGTTTATTATGAAAAGGCCTACTGTTATATAAAATAAAACAACTCTAAATTAGTAAGACCAGAGTGACAGATATCCAACCCCACTCACTTAACTAACTAAAGAAAAAGACTTTAAGAAATATGGTGGTCTAAACCCATGTCCCACTAATTAAAGAGAATTTACTTCCTAGATAATTAAATTCATGAAAACTCTATCATATAATATGCAAAAACTAGTCCTAGAAACTATTTTCAAACTCATAAAGACAATTACAAACAAAGGTTAAGGTAGTTGAAAACTAAATTTTCTGATATCGAACCTAGAATGATATTTGAGGATTTATCTTTTGATAAATGTATCATATAAATGGGAATACACAATATTCATATTTCATATGCAATTTACTATACATTTATATCAAATAGATTAAATAAATAATTTATTTATTTATTTAGTTTAGAAAAAATGTTACATTTATGAACTATTCATAAATAAATTCTCATTATAAACATTTTATAAATTAGTTAAAATATAAACATATTATATTCATTTTAATATTATTTTTCTCATCTATATTATTCAATGGGATTTATATTATATTTCATGAATTATTAACATTTTATAATTCTTTTCCTTTTATATAAATATATTATATGATCTAGATATCATATACTTTTTACTTTTAAAACACTTTTTAAATCACCTCTTAAAATTTTAAAATAATCCTTTAATTTCTAGATCATAAGGGATTCAATTTATTTTTTCAATGGGTATTTTAAAATTTTAAACATTATCATTTGGGTAAAATGTTTCACAATTTTTTTAATTAATAATTAAAATATTATAGTAAATTAATTATTTAAAAAATTCTCTATAAATTAAAATATTTGAAAATAACTTTTATTATGATTTAGAAACAATTTATAATCCAAAAAATAATATTTTTTTCAAAACTATTTTTAAAATTATTGTTTACCCTTATGTAGAATCCTTATTCAGCATAATGGTATCCTCCTTTTACCCTTTATGGAGACACTCTATGTAAGGGTAACCACTATTTACCTTTACATAGACAATATACTGAAAGGTGTATGGTTATGACCCTTACACAATGGTAATTATATAAGAGTTATGAAGAAAAAACCTTTAGAAAATGACTAATATATAGATAATACCATTACTCAGGTCCCTTGTATATAGATAATCTACATATTACCTTCACATGAGATAAAAATGTGACTAACTTCCCTTACATGAAACTTTCATGTAAAGGTAAGTCTTCTGGAAACCTTTACACGTAAAGGTAATGTCTCAGTCACCTTTATGTATACCCTTGTAATCGATGGAAACCTTTATAGAAAACATTTTTATATGGGTATTATATTTCCAAACACTTCAAAATAAGGGTATAACATTAATGTGAACTCTTAAAATAAGGGTAAATCATATTTAAATTTATGCATCTAACATAAATATCAGTAACCTACATTTTTGTTTTGAAAAAAAATCATTTTATTTTATTCAAAATACATTGAAAAAAATATTTATTATTTATAAACTCTCTATGATGCCAATTATTAGTTTAATAGGATAAAATTTTAATCAATTATGGATTAAAATAAGTCAAAACACATAAAAATATATTTTCAAGAAATAAGTATGTAAATATTATCAAAATATTGATAAATTAGTTATCCCAAACAACCACATTTTCTATCTATGTTACTTGGAGCGATAGAGGAATATCACAAGAATAAGTGAACAAAATCAGCCTACCTTTAATTTAATGAGACATCCAATGGATCCCCAATCATATTGTGATAATTTTAATATGATTTAAGGGATTATAGTTCCTTAATTGATAGTGATAAAAATTCTACAGGGTGGAAGAGAGTATCTATTTCAGATCAAAAATTTTACAAAAACTATAGGAGAGGATCTCATCCTCTTATATAGACTTCATATTGATCTTCATGGAATTAATATAATAGAACATTATTTTATTGTATCAGGTTCCATCTCATGGAACCCTATCATTACAACCTGTTGGTTTTCATTCATTGAACTAATTCAATGAATGTGTATGTCATAATGAATCAAACCCTTTGACTCATAATTGATAAGTCCATTTAAGAGTGGATATTGAATCCACATGAAACACATTCATGTATTCACCATTCATTTCATGTGTGGCATTTATGTGAACATCTGAAAAAGGTATCTACCCTAGGCCAAGCCTCATTGAGGTGCATCCACTCTCGGTCACAACATGACTGGTCCTAGTAATAGGGATTGATCCTAGTCTAAGGACTACCTTGATGCAATTCACTTATGTCATATTGTGACCTTCTCCCGGCTATATAATTCACCTATTGTCACCACATTAACTCACTCTAGATGT
The DNA here is from genome assembly GCA_963277665.1 of Viscum album. NCBI lineage: Eukaryota > Viridiplantae > Streptophyta > Magnoliopsida > Santalales > Viscaceae > Viscum > Viscum album. The sequence goes on from OY728139.1 coordinate 297,967,870, forward strand.
TTTCCCACAGGCTTATCACTCCCAAAACATCCAAAAATATATTTTAATATGTGATCCAAACTCCCTATCCCTAATCCAAAAAATAACAATTCAAATTCACTTAGACTTTCACAACCGGAAGTGTATAGATACTGCCATGGTTTTAGGTTTGGGGTATAAAATCTGTGTATTTTTCATTAATGTGGGTGAAATTATAACCCCCTTTTAAAAGTGTGACTTAAAATTATAATTAGTACTTCCCATATCAACATGGTTGTCCATTCATTTAGATATTTTACCAGATTAAAAATCCACAATTGATTTTTATTGTCCTAGACTAGTATCAGGTTGGGTGAACTCCTAAGATATTTTTCATGGGGTTTATAAGTGAGGAAAGGAACACCAAAAGAACATGTGATGGACCATTGGGATATTAATTAGTCTAATAAGTTCCCCTAGTCGGTTATAGATTCTGGTTTACTAGGAAATAAGTCATTTTATTACCGGATACCTATAGAGTTATATGACTACATTCATAGCCTAGGGAGGTTAATTCTTGGAAGTTCCCCCAATACAGTTTCATAAGGGTGAAGTGGTTTGAGGTGATGAGTAATTTAGATTCCTTAGTATCTTACAAGGGTTAATTATTCAATAGTTGTGTTATAAAAATAAGGAAACTGTTTTAAACTTATGTTCTTCTATTTTTAAGAATATTTTGGTAATTCTTTCCTTTATAGTCTTAAGATGACTAATATTCCCTATATCCTTTATGGTTATTGGTTTATCCTACTAGGTTTGTATATAATCACCATTAGATGGGTGTTTTATCCACATGTGTCATATCACATGCAGTTGATGAATAGTTTAGAGTTTATTATGAAGGATATGGTTTTAGTGGAGTGATATATTAGTGGTACACGATGGTGATAGTTTTAGTTATATTTCATATTAGGATTTATCCATTAATCTATCATCTTCAATTTCTAGTTATGTTTTATTGGTTTTATGTTTCAGATATCGGTACCTTATTCCACCCCTTAACAATATATCATTTAAATTTTTATTACACCATGGATGATTAGTTTAAATCACATTTATTTTACATATTACCAATATTTTTTACTATGAATTCATTATTATATCATATGAGAAAACATGTGATTTCATATAGGTTCATTAGGATAAGGCCTCTTATTTTCTGTGATATGGATACTATATGATAGTTAGCATTCCTTAGCATATTGTAGGTGGTCTTAGGATAGAATAATTAGATTCCTTTTATCCAATAAAGGATCTCAGTGGGTTCTTCAATGTTATATGGTGTAAGTAACTAATCTCAAGGAAAAGAAAGAGCTAATGTGTGGGAGACATTTACATATTAATTTTTTTCATATTTTTTAAAGTAATTTAAATATTGTATTAGTTAATATGGGATTTTTAATAGTGTTTTTAATGTTTTGACGGTATATTGATTCATTAAAAAATTTAGAGAACATTAGAATAAAATGAAGTGAATAGGAGAAACCTACATCATAGTGGTACTAGCACCACAACATGGTTTCTGTCAAAAAAGAAAGAATGAGTAATTTCAAAGGGAAAAAATCGTCAAAGGATAGATCATGATGCATATGAATTTTTAATTCATTTATAAATACCATAGATTCCAATATGTTGTCATTTAAACTCCATGGTTTCATAACTGCAGTTGGGGAGGAAAGCATGGAAGAACCATGACTACATTATTATAGAATGTGGAAAAAATATGGGACATAGAATATAACACTTCCTAATTTTCAATCGTTACATATTGGTTTGAAGATAAATTTAGATATAATATAAATACCATTACTAAAAATCTAATAGTATTTTTTAGTGTCAAGAGATTTCAATCTCAAAACAAAATGACATGGAAAACAAGTTATGGTTTCTTATACATGGTCATTGATTTGATAGAACTTAATGAAAAGATTTCACATTTAAAAAATATTTAGTATTTGTTTATTGATTAAAAGAGTTTGGTTTGGTTAATTTATGTTTTGGATAATGTTAGGGGACCATATGAGTAGTTTCAAATTAATTGGAGGCCAATTGGGTAAATTTTAAATGATTTCACAAAGTGGTGGAAACCACCACATAGTTTTTTTAGAATTATTTCATTCACTATAATTTTTTTATGTATATGGTTGTTTTTTTAACATTTCTGAACACATATAGTTCACTATAATGTGGTTTGTAGGATTGGAAAATTTTCATATAATTTCAGTTTGCGTGGAAATGTTTTTCTTCTAATTGATATGGAAACCATGAGATAACATTGGGATGATATTTTATATATACAACTCAACTTATAATGAGTAATTCAAATATATATTACTATTAAATAATTTTAAGAACACATAAGATACATAAAATATATAGAGCTTTATTTTTATACAAAAGGAAGACTTAGATTACCTAAATGCTTCGACACATCAACATTAAGTGGAATGGACTTAGGTTGTAGGTTATAATAGAATTTAGACTATGGTGATAAATTATAAAAGAGATTTTATTTCCTAGTTCTATGTATAAAATAGAAATATTCATGGATTTATGTGAAAATATATATGGTTAATCTTCTTGTATTATGTTTTATTTTGAAGGGTCATTGAATAATTAAATTTTTTTTAGTATTTCTCATTGGATTTATGAATTTTTATATTCTACCACATCCATTATTCATTATTTATACATGATAAATGTTTACCAACTAATGAATTGACATTAAATTCATAATATAGTTACTTCAATTCTTTATTGAACATGGAAGGATTGTGAGTATGCTAATCTTAAATATTTTTTGGAATCACTTAATTTCTAAACGAATGAATGTGATTTATCATATTAAAATAAGAATTTAGTAAAAAGATAATAAATAATAAACCATGGTATTTCATGAATTTAATTTCCATAACAATAAATATTATTCAATATGGAAATAATAATTTCTATTATCTCAAAACCACGAATTTATAAAAAATCAATACACATAAAACATTAAATGTTTGATAAAATTAGTTTTAGTTTTATCCAAATAATTAGAATATTGAATCATAAATTTTTATTCAAATATTTAATTCTAAGGATCACTCATATATTTTGGTTCGGCTTCATACTAGGAATGTACTTTTCTTTAAAATCTTGGGATTTAGAATAAATAATTTAAATCATACAATCCTTATTCAGGAAAGAAATAATGAAGCCATGAAACATGTCAATATTTATTACTTTCTGAAACATATTTCTAAAATTTATTTCCTTTAGTGTACCTTTATTGTTTTCTAGGAAATATTTTTATCAATTTATATAACATAATTCAATTTCCATCACAACATTCTTAAAATATTAACTAATATTTATATTTTATTTTTTAAAATCATACATGAACTTCTTCAAGCCATTATCTAATTCAATTAAAATTATTTTAAAAAATAATAATTACTTTTCCTTATTGTGAAACTTATTTTTAAGATAATAATTCATTTCTTATAGAATTGATATCAATTAAGTCTTCAATACACATTATAAACTCAGTTTATTTTTTAATAAATATACAACACTATTTTATTTTTGTAAATTTCACTATTTGATATTTAATTATACTCTTGAAAATTTATATTCTTATTTAAAAAAACTATTAATACTTCCTTAAATATATATACCATATAGAACTATTAAACTTCACTAACAATTTCATCATCATCAGATGAGAACTTAATATTTTTTCTCTATTTTTTATTATGATTATTTCACACTCATCCCTTCAAGTATCTCAATGTAAATTGTTGTCTATACTATATCATTTATACTCATACGGATAAATGAAAAATATTATTTTCACTCCTCTAATTTTTAAATTTAAATTATAGAACAATTTTAAATTCAGGAAATCTTTATAATTTCAAAATATCTTTTTTGAAGATCTAATATGTGACTCCACATCGTCATTATATTTATCAACCGAAAGTGTTCTACACATCTATAAGTGAAACATTTTTAAATAAAAGTTTCATCAATATTTCATTTAAATATTTTTAGGTGCTTTAATTCTTATGATACAAACTTCATGTCCTTGTAATTATCATCTTTAACTGCAAAATTGAGTGATATTGTCTTTATCTTCCCATTGGTCTTGAGTATATTCCTTATAATAAGTAAAATGTACTTTTCAATATTATAATTTTTATTAAGAGTGAGAAATTTAATCATAACAAAATAATTTAATGGATATCATAATTTTTAACATGGTATAGAGAAATATCTTCAACTGGTGAAATGTTTTAATCAAATTTATCGTTAAAAATTCTTAATATCATTTAGAAAATAGCTTAATACTTAAAATTCTAATAGATACGACTAATCATGTTTTATATCTCAAAAAATTGAGTGAATGATTTATCTTCCTAATCATCCTCTATTATATTAAAATACTGAAACATTTTTCATTAAATTCAATATTATGCATCCGTAACTTTTTTATTTCTTTCATAAATGTTTTGTTTCCTTATATAAATTTATATTATTTTCTTCAACATAGTCGCATTATTATATTATTATCCTAAATTTGATTCCAATATAATATTTATAGCATGTAAATAATTTTATAATTTCCATTGGCCAATCATTGTCATTGCTTCTCCTTCCGAAAAAAATTAAACCCTCTAGAGATAATATATAAAACATATAAGTTTATTCAGATTAGATATTTAAACAACTTCTCTTTTAAAAAAATGTTAATATTTATTATAATAAATGGAAATTAAAAAACTCTATGTTTATCTATTATTATTTATTTTTTACACATCAATTTTTTATTTTTTATTTTTTAAAATAAGAAAGATATCTCTCAACTACCATATTTTCTCTTCTTCTTCGGTCTTTTTCATTTTTATTAGTTTTTTTAGAGACATAAAGGTTAGATATTGAATTAGGGAGGGTGAAACCCACCGAAATTGAAGTTATTTTTCTTGAGAGTTCATGAAGATTTCAACATGAGTACATTACATTACATTGGTTCAAAAACAATATTTTTTACAGTGCACGAAGAGTACCCCATTTTTAATTAATTTATATATATATCGAGTATCATCATTCAATATGAAATCAAGGTTTTGTATATATGAATTTATGGAATGTATTTGCAATTATTTGGATACAATTAAATTAATTTATAGAATAAGACTACGGAATCCTTCCTTTTTATTACATAATTTTTCATTAATTACACAAAGATATGATATTTTAAATTTTAGCTTCTTGGGAAAAAGGTAAAAAATAAAAAAAACATAAAAAATTATTCAAATACAATTGAAAGGATTATTCAAGGGTTTATCCTAAGTATGTTTACTTCATCTCATAATGTGGGGACATAAATCAAAGCAATGGTTGATCATAAGTCCCAGTAAGGTAAACTAATGGAAACAGTTTAAAAGTGATCTTGAGGAATATCAATAAGAACATGAGGAATATAATTATGGAATAATAAAGATAACATGAGAAATATTATAATAATAATTACATTATTCATAACATTAAAATGTTTATAAAAGATATAAATGAGAAATTCATAAGAATATCACCAAAATTTCCTCTGATATGTCATAAAATTTACCAAGGTTATCCACTAAGGTATCCTAAAACATGTCATCTCTAGAGATTAAAATATTCACCCTGTGAATTGGATTATTATAAGGGTAAAACCTTAATATGATTAAATTTAATATGATACAAATACATCATAATAAAATATTTCATAAATAACCCATGCAAAATAAAATAAATGAGTTTCATATCAAAATCATGGCATTTCGAAAGTCCTTAAAAACATGATCATTATGTCATTTTCATCCCATAGAAATGGAATATGGGTTTCATGTATATAAATATCATAATAAAATAAATAATTTTTAAATGTATTTGAATACCCATTGAAAATTAAGATACTTGGGTATCTACAAAAAAAATAACATGGAATTTCTTATGGAGAAAAGGGAAATTTTGAGATATAAATCTGGCCTCATAATGGGTATAAAACTTGGTTTTAGAAAATGGTGTAATGATAAATAATAATGGTATCCCAATAAAAAAATAATCTTATTATTTTAAAGGGATAAAATCAATTGGACCAAAGAACATTGTTTGGAAATTGGAAGATATACCTCATAAATAGGGAACTTGAATGGAAAAAAGAATTATAGATTTCCTTTACCTTGAAGAGTTGTTCCTAAAACTTGAGGAATGGAAACTTTGGGGATTGAGGAAACTTTTTGATGACTCCTTGGTAAGTAAAACTACCTTATATTAATAGAGTATGTATTGGTAGTGAAAGGAAATGGAGAAATAGGTGGGTATGTATAAAAAATGTGGGGGATTTGTTTATTAATTTCCAAATATAGGCCTCAGAATACATGGTAGTGAAAAATGGAAAACCATTGGATTCCCTATGGTATTTTCCAATGGTTTTTGACACTTATTCCATATTTTATGTTATTTAAATTCAAAAGTGTCTAAAACCCTTTTATATTACTTCTTTTGGTATGAAAAACTAATCCTTCCACAAAAAAATGTTCTCAGATGTTAAAGTTTCTATTTTATACTTTATAAAGTAAATTTTAGGTTTGGAAATTGATTAAAATATATTAAAAACTTGATATTAAGAAAATAAAATATTTTAGGCTATGGATTGTGGTTATTTACTTATTACATAATTATGAAATAACTATTAATTCATTAAACATACGAGAAACTCAAACTCTATTTTTATTATTCATGAAAAGAAAAACTTTAGAAAATTCTCATAAATTCACCATAAACTATTTTTGGGTTTAGGATTTAAGAAATGACATTTTTATTATCAGAATAATTCAAAAAATGTAAAAATTTATAACTTTTAAATATAAAAAATCTTTATTTATTAATAATATTAGGAGATTGAAAATTCATCGTAAAATTTCGGAAACACGAAAAAAATATCATTTATATTTAAATATGAGTGTTTTTTTCATACTATTTAATTAAAATAATAATTATTAATAATATCATATTTTTTATGAATTTGTATATATTTTTAGAAAAGTACAATTTATATTTAAAAATTAAATTTATCAAATTCCATCTCAAGCTTATTAAGAAAATATATTCTTAAAATATAATTAAATGAATAATAATTTTATTTGTACAATGGAATTTCCCAATAGGTCCAAGATATGTAACCCCTTATAAAACTCACCTATAACCTAATTTTTAGGTGTGTGATAGTGATAGATTCATGTGGTGGCTCGACTAACATTTCCTGATTAGTAATTTCGTCTATCTTGATCTTTTATCCTATAAGACTTCATTCTAAAATTGCTTATTAGGTCTTGGATTTTGGAATGGTCTAGAGAAAACCCAAGTGATGTTACCTCCCACCCATTCACCAAATAATTGGGCTTCATACGACACTAATATACTAGTTTAGGCTATTTTTCTCATTTCATGATTAATTATTCTTTATCATTTCTACTTAAAATTATAACACAAAAATTATTACCATGAGTATACTCTCGAATGGTCATATTGACCAATGACCATAAAACGGTTGAATCTTGATGGTAAAATTTCCCTTTTTACTAACTTCAGGATTAAAGATATACAATTTTGTGGTGTATGGTACAGTATAAAATACATTTTCTCTAGAAAAAAAAATAATTTAAATTTTTTGTTTCGTTGCAGTCTTCCCCCCTTAAATAGTTTTTTCTGTGAAATTTAAACTCATTATCTCAGTTGAAGAAGGGTGTGGGTACTTCTATCCCATTGCCTCCTCTGGTTACTACATCTCTTATTCATATATATGGTTCCTCCACAACACTTTGACTAGGATAGTATTCTTGTTTCATAGAACCTTTTATCTGTGGTCCAATATCTCTACTGGATGCTCCTCATAAGAGAGGTCATGTTCTAGTTGTACCACCTCAAGATTCAGTACATATGAGGGATGAAGTAAGTTATTATTCAAGAGAGATACATGTAATATATCATGAACATGAGCTTGATTTGGTAGAAGTGAAAGATGATAGGGCGGATAGCCTATGTGATAAATGATTTCATAGGGGCCATTGTACCTAGGGATAAAATTCCCTTTCTTCCAAAACCACATGACTCTCTTCCATGGTGATATTAAAAAAAACATTTTTGTAAACATAAAAATACAATTCCCTTTGAACATTATCATCATTGATCTTCTGCTGACAGTATTGCAGTATAATAATAACATTTCTTGTCATCTCTTCCACAAGATAAGTCTTAAGAAGCTTTATCTCCTCCAATTCATCCCTAAAAGTATGAGTTCTACATTTCTTCCCATATAGAGCTTTGTAGGGTTGTATTTGAATAATTAAATGGAATTTTTTTTTGTATGAGAACTCAATTATGATAATATATTGAACCCAACCACCTTTAAATTCCATTTACCATGTTCTCAACAAGTCCTCAAGTTTCTTAATAGTCCTTTCAGATTAGAAATCATTTTGGGGTGATAATCCGTACTAAAATTCAATTTAGTATTCATATCATATTAAATACATCTCCATAAATTTGATTTGAACCTTGGATCACAATTAGAAATTATAGAAAGCGGAATCACATGCTACCTCATCACTTTCTTTATGTAAATATTATCCAGTTGTTTACGAGATAAATCTTCTAAAATAATGATAAAATGGGTAGTCTTGGTGAGATGATCCACTATAACCCATATTACATTGTTTTAGTTGGATGTTCTTATGATACTGGTGATACATTACATAATGATAATGTCCCAAATCCATCATTGTATGGGTATTGGTTTTAATACCGCTTTAGAAAGTTTTTTCCCTTCTTTAACTTGTTGACACACCAAGCACCTTGTTGTTTAGTCAGAAATATCCCTTTTCATGTTATGCCACCAATAATGATTATGAAGTTCCCTATAAATGTTAGTGATTCCATGATGTATATAGAATTTAGATAAATTATGTTCATCCATGAAATATTCATTTTTGGAATATATAGAACACATATCCATGTATGAATTTTCATTACACCTTGTTGATCAATATTGAAGTCATGAAACATACTATTCTTCATATCCTATATCATCTTCTATAACAAATGGTATTATCTATGATATTTCTTGATCTTATTTAGTAATTATGGTTGATAATTAATTTAGGATTGGGTTGATTATGTCCATTCCCTCATTATTCCCATGTCCAACCTTACTAGGTTCTTGATTAAGGGATCTCCTCAAATCCTTATCATTATCAGCACAACAAGTTCTTTCTTACTTAATGAATTGGACACTTTGTTTTCTCTTTTTGGTGATAATGAATTGAATAATATTAGTCTTTTAGAATTTAAAACCATATTCTTTGTATCTTTTTCAATTCCGTTTGTGTGAATATATACTTTAAACATTGGTGTTTGGTGTATATATCACATTTTTTCTATGAAGATAGTACCTCAATATCATTAGAAAAAATAACAACATAAAGCTCTAAGTTTGTATTGGATAATTGTGGCCATGAGGATTTAACTATTCATATACATAAGTAATCTCATTCTCATTTTAAATGAAGATGAACCCCTTCCCTTTCAGATATTCATTGCTAAAAATAATAAATCCCTCGCTGATAAAGGTTAGACTTAACATGGGTGCAGTAACCAATATCTTCTTCAGCTCTTGGAAACATTATTCACACTCTTTTTCCCATACAGAATTATCCCCTTTTTGTTTAAAATTTTTAGTGGATTAGAAAGTCATGAATTTTTTCTCACAAACCTCCTATAATATATTTCTTAAACAAGAAAACTATGAATCTTAGTCACTATTGTAGGATAAGGGCACTCCTCTGCAACCTTTGTCTTGGAATGATCAACTGATATTACTTAATTAGTTACAATGTTCCTCAAGAAAGCAACCTTTTGTAAAAAAAAATCATATTTAATATAGTTTAAAAATATCCTATACTTCATTATATTTTGAAACATTCCCCTCAAAATCTTTAGAATATATTCAAATATCATCAATAAAAATAACAAAAAATTTATCAAAGTCATCCTTAAATCATATATTCATAAAATAAATAAATAAAAATGGTAAATTAGTCAAAAGAAAGGGATAAAAAAGCTCATAATGACCATATCTTGATCATAATTTAGTCTTTGGAGTATCTTTTTACTTCACCATCAGTTGATGATAACAATATCAAAGATCAATCATCAAGAAAAATTCAGCCCCACAAAGCATGTTAAATAAATCTTTAATCCTTGGGAGAGGGTACTAGTTATTCACTTTGATCCAATTATGTTCACTATTATGAATTCATAGCTACATGGATCTATCATTATTCTTCAAAATGAGATAAGTGCTCCCCAAGAAGATACACTTCATCAGATAAACCACTTCTCCAAAAGATCTTGAAGTTGTTTCTTTAATTCCTCTAGATACACATTTTTGATTCCATACATGGTCATTGATATTGTATTGGATAAATGTATGAGTTCAATGGATAACACTACCTCTCTATCTGTTGGAGTTACATTTAACTCCTTAGGAAATAATTCGATGTATTACTACATGATGGGGAAATTTTATGTTCTTATACATCCAATTACTTCTTCATCTTCACTGATCATCTCTATAAAGAAGGATATGGGTGATGTTCTTAGACAAAGATCAACTCATGATATGTCTCCTTTGAAAACAAATATTGGTTTTCCATTCTAGACTACTAAGAATTTCTTTATTCTATAGTTAATCTTAGTAGTATATTTTTGATCTAGTCAATCCCTAGTATAATGTAGAATTATTTAAAGAGGAATTACTACTAGATTTGTGATGAGATTGTGTTCTCTAAACTGAATTATATAGTTTATAAACACTATTGATTCTTCGATAATCCCTCCAGGAGTCGTGACCAATAAATCTACTAATATAATTTCATGTATTGATTTTATATTCTTTGAAGACATGGAGGTAATAAAGGAATGTGTATAACCTAAATCAAACAAGGAACATAATAGATTTGATAGAAAAATGAGAGTACCTACTACCACATCATTTGGAGCTTCAACTTCATCCATCATGATAGAAAAATCCCACCTGTGATATCTTGGTATATGCTAAGGTTGATGGTGATTCCCCTTTATTATATTCTAATTTGGATGGTTATTAGAAAAGTTCCCAAGTTGTCAACACTTGAAGCATGGGACATTATACTAGGCCTTCACTATATTACCTTTTTCATTACTAATGATAATTTGAGGCATCACCCCACTACGATAGTTTGGAGAAATATATCCATCATTTCCACACTTGTATCGTTTAATACTGACGTACAATTAGTTACCTTAATGCTTATTCCCATATTTCCTACATGTGGTAAGTTTCAAATGATTTACTCCTCTTCTATGATCAATGTTTCTCCATAAGATTTTACCTCTTGATATCATCTTTCAATTTAATCTATGGGACTACAAAATCTCTTAGAACTCAAGTTAAACCTTTATAGAACATCACACTATCCCTTTATACCTATCATAGTCTCTATTGTCTATATTCTATTGTAGATGGGGTCTTAGTCTACCAAATAATATATCAACCATTAAATTACAATCCATAAAAAATCATGAACTCTAACAAGAATGCCTTGTAAAGTTCATCTCATAGATTCCCATATATTTTTTTCCATCTGCTTCTTCTATATGAATTCCTTCTCCATTTTCCTTCGTTTCGAACTGGGATTTGTTTTTTAAATGGACCCCCTTAGCTCTTCTCATCCCCTAGAATCAGTCATCCATATTGATCTCCTATTTTTAATTAGTGTCTACAACATATCATCTTCTCCCTCTATGCGGTACATAACCAGGGTGAATTTCCCTTTTCCTAAACAACAAAGTTTAAAAATGTATTCTCTATAGAATTTATCCATTTTTCAGTAATCAAGGGGTCTATAGATCCATTGAAATAAGGTGTTCATTAACACATAAATGACTCAACTGAAATTTTTTCCCTTTTAGGTGAATCTGATTTGTTGACTTGATTCAAGTTATTACTCAAAACATGACGAAGTTGATTCATCATTCTCATGATTTTTTCCATTTTAGCTCTTGGCAGAGGGTTGTCAGCGCATTGTCCATTTTTCTAAACATTTACACAGTTCCTCGAATTTTTAGTGATTTCTTAAAAGAATAAAACCTTAGTGAGAAAAATTTTTCTTTTAGTAATGTTATAATTATAAATGAATTTTTAAGACTTATATCATCAAGCTTAAATATCTTATTCTTAAACAACAATTAACTTTTCTATAAATCCTTCATAATGGTTCATATAAATCGTGATATTAACCCAACATATCTCATAGGAGTGTCAAACTAAGAGTGAATCATGGCCCATTTTTTCACCAGTTATCATTCAATTTTACCTCAAAGAAGTTTTTTCGTGTGTTACCCCTAGATACAACTTTTCTATAGCCACATCCAATTGTTCATGTCTAGGCATGGATTTCTTTTATTGAAAACCACTTACTTAAAGCATCACCAAAATACATGGATGTTTTCCAATATTTAAAATTTTCTATAGGGTTCTTATTGATGTTTTCAACTCTTAATTTCCACAAAAAAACTATACCATCCTTTTAAACCAACTGTATAATCCTTCATTTTTATTACATTTATTTTCATTATATTGTAAAAACATATTATCATTTAAAGTTTAGTATCTCAGAAAAAGGTAAATAATACCTGAAAACATAAAACATTTTTTTCATAAAATTGAAAGGATTCTTAAAAGGTTAATCCTAATTAAATTTACTTAATCTCATAACCTGGGGACATATATGAAAGGAAAGGGTGAGCGTAAAGCACAATACGGGTAAAAAAGGGAGATAGTTTACGAGTAATCTTGAGGAATATCAATAAGAACATAAGGAATATAATTATGGAATGGGAAAGGGAACATGATGAATATCATAATAAAAAAGTAATTAAAAATAATATGAAAATTTGGATAAAACAATTTAATGAGATATTGATAATCATATCACCAAGGTTTTTCACCGAGGTGTCATAAAAATTACCATGGTTATTCTACAAGGTATCATAAAACATGTCATATGTAGATATTAAATTAATTACCCAATGAATTGGGGTGATATCAGGTTACACCCAAAATATGTATTATTTTAATATGATACACATATATCATAATCAAAAATTTCATAAATATCCCACTGAGAATAAAATAAATGGGTTTTATATCAAAATCAGAGAGTTTCAAAAGTGCTTAAAAAATTTATCAATATGTCATTTTCATCCCAAGGAAAATGAATGTGGGTTTGAAGTATGTTAATACAAAAAATATAAGTAATTTTGACATCTAATTTAAATTTTTTAAAAAATAATGAGGATTGGTTATTCCTAGAAACAATAGAAATGAGAATTCCTTGAGGATAAAAGAAATATTTTGAGAAGTGAATCCGGCATCATAACAGATATAAAACATGGTTTTAGAAAATGGTAAAATGAGAGGGAAAATTTATATATAACTCATAAAATAATATTATTTTCGTAAATAAATAAAATAAAGTTATAAAAACGATATAGTTTTGATATTTTAATACATTCCACATCATCATGAAACATATAATGGAAAAAACAAGTGGGGATATCCATTACATTGAAGAGTTGTTCCTACAAAATAAGGATTGAGTTATTATGGGATTGTATAAATCTTGGGAGGGAACCTTGGGATATACAACTACTAGTTATTCATGGAGGATGGATTGGGAGGGAAAGTAAATGGATAAATGGGTTGGTATTTATAGAAAAGGTGGAGGATTTGTATATTAATTTCAATATATAGGCCTTAAAAACCAAGGCTGTGGAAAATGTAAAACCATGGGCTTTCACATGGTACTTTCCCATGGTTTTTGACACTTGTGTAATATTTTATGTTATTTTAGTCCACAAGAGTCGCTAATAATTTTATATTACTTATTTTGGTGTGGAAAAGTAATGTTTCCACAAGCATAATGTTTTTAAATGTAGAAGTTTCCAAATTAGAATTTTGAAAGAAAATTATATGTTTAGAAATAGATTAAAATATATTAAAATAATTTATATTAACAAAATAACATATTTAGGTCGTTTATTGTTGTTAATTATTTATTAAATCATTATTACATAATTATGATGTCATTTATGATATTGAAAAATCGAAACTGTATTTTTAAGATTCATGAAAAAAAAGTATTTTAGAAAATTCTGATAAATTAAAACTAACCTGATTTTGGAATGGTGATTTAAAAAATAGTATTTATTTTATCAGAATAAATCTATAAAATTATAATTCTAAATTCTATTTATAAAAATCCTTATTTATTAAAAATAACCATGGATTGAAAATGCATAGTAAAGTTTCTATCACATGAAAACAAAATAAAATTATTCTATCATTTAAATTCAAATAATACTATTTTAACATAATATTTCCTTAAAATAAGTATTATTAATAACATCTTAGTTTAATATACATGTTTATATCCTTTTTTAAATGTAGATTTTTGGTCCAAAAAATCATTTTATCAAATTTCATCTCAATTTTATTAAGAAAAACTATTCATAAAATGGAATTGAATGAATAAAATTTTATTTATACAATGAAATTTATTAATAAGTTCAGGAAATTTTACACCTTACAACCCCCATATATTACGTAAGTGTTAGTTGTGCGATGGTGATATGTTAACGGGGAAGCTCAACTAACATCACCCAAGTTTCAATTTCCACTAACATGAACTTCTCTTGTAAGTGAATTTGATCAAGTTTTAATTCATGAACCTTTTCTTGGACTTGTTCAAAAGAGACCCCAGTGATTCTATCTCCCTCCCAAGATCCAAAAAATGGCCTTGAAACAGAACGACTCTACTAGTTAATGCCATTATTTCTTCTTTTTACATTAATTAATATTTATTATTTCAACATACAAATTATACCCTAAAATTTATTACCAATAGTATAGTTTCCAATAGTCATATTGACCAATGTTCATAAAATGGTTGAATCATTATTGTCACATTTCCTATTATACTAACATCAATGTTAATGAGATGTAGTTTTTTTGTGTGTGGTAACATATAACACACATTTTTTAGTAAACAAATATCATTTAAAAAGTTTGGTTCAATACATAAGTAAAGGTATTTGGCCAAAACTTTTGTATTTTTCTATAAATATAATGAATATGGACTGCATACTCTATTCACTGAAGGGATATTTGTGCCAAAAAATGATATTTCAGGTTGTGAATTCATTCCACTAGGTCTTGGTCCTTTAGGCTATGTAATGGGTCCCCCTCTACCCATTAAATAAAGAGGTCTTCGATTAAATAATAATAATGAGGCTTCGAAACCATCCTTTTAAAAAAATATTTTCATTTTTAATATAAGGTATTTATTTTTAAATTAATAAAATGTGTGTTTTGATATCTATCATCTTTCAATTTATTTGATTATGTTTTTTGAGTGGGATATTGAGATAGAGGATGTTCATGGTGTGATTAATTTCCTTGATATATTCTATAATCCTAGTTTTACCTAGTGAAATGTATTTTCATATGGAATTTAAATTGTGAGAGAAGATGATTGGGTATACCAAATGGCCCAGTTAGCGACTTAGGATAATGGTGGACTTTAGTTGTAATAATGATCCTATGATATGTGATTAATTTTTTTCTCATGACCCATCCCCTAGGGCCTATGCTATGACTACCCCAAGCCCGTCTCCCGTAGGCTAGGGGTTGGAAACTAGTACCGAGTAGTCATATCCCAAAAAATGGGAGGCTTTTTCCTAAGTACATGTTCAAAGGTATAAAAATCCAAGCCACATATGATAGAAGGTTAATATACTAAGTAAACAAACACAAGGTACGATAGTAGAAAAATAATGGTAAATGAGGATAGAATAAAAATCCAAATAAAACAAAAAAGTAAACGTACAAATATCTAGAACTCCTTCGCAGAAAACCCTACCTAAATGACTCATCTATTAAAAAAAACTCTATGAAGCCACTGAAGCACATCTCACCTATTAGGTCCCTCTAATCACCACATGTCCCCAGTCCACCAATGACTCTGTCAAAGCGTCGATCGTTTGGGCAAGACGCGACACATGCAAGTGAACCTCGTGTAGGGGTGAGTAAACCAATACTCACTAAGGACCCAACACCACAAAAGAATACCTCACAAAAATACATAAAATAGACTACCAAAGAGGTACACCAAGTGTAACCTCTAGAAGTACTATCAATGGATTTACTAGAGTCATCTCTCGTAGGTATAAATCTAAAGTATGAAAAGCAAGACTATTTGTCATAAATACTGAACACCTTGTATTGTCGAGTCACTCATCCCCGATTAGTCACTTTGGATTTATGAGGTACCTATAACCACTCATCACTTAAGTATGTTGGGGAACCTAGAACCACTCATCACATAGGCCTACTGGTGAACCTATACTCACTCGTCACATAGTTCTACGGGGACACCTAGACCTGCTCGTCACTATCTTCTCATCACGGGCAGCCGTAGGATTGTTTCTCATATCCCACTTGATTCTAGGAAAATCTAATCCTCAAGAAATCATTCATATCTCAAATTCCAAAAAAACCCACTTAGACTATATCAAAAGGATCTACTCATCGTGACAGTCCTAACACCACTAACGGCTCCACCTTCGGATGTGCGGTTTGGAAGTTATGAGCCATTTAGTGAAAAAGGGTCAGCTGGGTCAGGTTCTAGACTGACTGGATTGGACAAACCCAACATAGATTAAACCCATCTCAATGGGTCTAAACCGACCCAGTGGGTTGACTTTTACTTCTATGTCATCCTGGACCACTGTGCAGGCCCACTAGAGCGGGCCAGTCTTCTCCTCCCGGGACACGGCAGGTGTCGCGGTTCGCCATCGTAGTCCAGCTGGACCGTGTCCTCCAGCCACCTCTTCCACACCACCTGTTGGAGACATTTGATCACCACCCATGTCAGATGTCCCTGGCTGGCACAACCACCATAGTTCACAACCGGCACATGCTGCCTTCCGCACGCAGCCGCTGCCGGTGCTGGTGTGCCGACAGGTGTTTCCACGGGCCAATAGACTCGCTTCGATGGTACATTTTCTTATTCGAAAGTCCATCTACCTTCCTTGGGTCACCACCTCCACTACGGGGAACTTCATGTCCTATTTTTTTACCCTTGAGTTGCATCATCGTTATGATGTTTCATTTATGAAATGAAAAAACTCTCCTGATGTTGCCTTACAGCGAAGCATTTGGGAATAAAATAAATATTCATAGTTTTATTATTGTTTTTATTTAAAACACTGAAAATTTAACTTTTACCCTCGACCTACCCCGGTCGTGGTTAGGCCCTACCTAAGGAAATCACAACCTCAGGAGCTCAATGGTACTCTCATTTTTTCAATCCAAGTTATTGTTTATGAGTTAATAGGATTTGAAAAAGAAAATAATCTTTACTTAATTATCTTGATTATAGTCACATCCCAAAAACTACTTTCCATAGTTCACTCGTGCCAGTAAATGTGAGGATATTCCTAAAAACCCCATTAAAAACCCAACAGTTGTCTTGTATTTTCAATCTAAGTCACTGTTCATGAGTTATAAGGATTTGAAACATGCCAATCTGGGAGGAAGCCCACCAAAAGATGGAAAATGACAAGTGGTGAACCATGTCTGGAGGAAACAAAGGCAGCGGCAGGCAAGACCCAGCCCCACCTAGAGCAATGATTTTTCTATGCTGGAACTATCGTTGGCTTGGAAACCCACGAATGGTTTGCATGTTTCAGCGCAATTGCGCTCAAAGTCGCCCCGATATGGTTTTCCTGTCCAAAACCATACTGGAAAACAAGTACACCAATTGTATTACTCTAAAGTACGGCTTCCAAGGCTGCTTTCCAGTGCCCAGAAATGGCCACTCCTGGGGCCTCTATCTCCTTTGGAAGGACAATATTGACGTAAACATTTTGTCCTTCTGCATGCACCATCTGGCAGCGACGGTTCAAACTAACTTGCACCCACCCTGGACTTTTGTGGGATTCTATGTCTAGACATCCCATATTGATAAGGTGAAGTCATGGGATCTTCTCTACAAGTTGCGACATGACTTACCGAGCCCTATTCTCTTCGGAGGATATTTTAATGAGATTATGTTCCATAAGGAAAAGAGGGGCGGAATCACCCAATAATCAGCTTCGATGTCAAACTTCAAGGACACTGTCACTAGGGAAAACCTGCTCGATCTGGGATATACAGGAAATCCTTTTACATGGTTCGGAGACAATACTGAAGACACACACATCGCTGAGCGTCTTGATAGATTTCTGGGCTCTACTGATTAGATTAATTTGTTTAACATGTTTCATATTGGCCACATGGCCCTTAACAGCTCAGACCACTGTCCAATTCTCATTGATTTTATGCATGGTGAAAAAAATAGACATCTCAGAAGACCCTTCATATTTGAGAGGTTCTGGTCAAATGACCAGGAATGCGAAGAGGTGGTCTGATCTGTTTGGAAGAGTTCTCATGATGATGTTGTCCACAATGTCCAACAGGTTGCTTCTGGTCTGAGATATTGGAGCAACAAGAAATTCCACCACCCCGATAGGCGTTGTGATTTCCTTGAAAAGAAGTTGCAAAACTTACTTAGGCAATCCATATCCAATGGAAACATCTCCAGGATTGGTGCCATGCCAAGATAGATGGACGGGGCCTTACGCGTTAAGGAAAGATTCTGGGCTATGCGGGCGCGAGACATCCACATTAAAGAGGGTAATGCTAATACAAGTTATTTCCACCTGAAAACTTAGTCTAGGCATCAAAAAAATGCTATCATGAGTTTATCACGACCTGATGGAAGCAAATGTTATGATACCAATGGTATTCATGAAGCATTGCTATGATTTTTCCAGAACCTCTTCTCTAAAAGAACTCCTTTCATGTCTGCTGAAGTGGAAGAATGCATCAGACTTGTGATCACTGAAGAGATCAATTAGCAGCTTACAAAAGATGTGACGAATGACGAAATTCACCTGGTGCTGAAATATATCTACCCCACCAAGGCCTCGGAACCGGATGGTTTTCACACCCTATTTTTTAATCAATACTGGCACATCATCGGTCCTAAAATCTGCAAAATGATAAAAAAAAATATATGGGCCAGGAATACAAGCATTTTGGCCATCAACGAAACAGTCCTCGTACTCATTCCCAAAATCAAGAAACCCTAGGTGATCCCTGATTTTAGACCTATCAGCATCTACAACGTCTCCTATAAGATCTTCTCAAAAATCCTTATCAATCGGCTGCTCCCTTGGCTTCCTGATATTATCTCCAAAAACTAGAGCGCCTTTGTGGCCAGGAGACTGATTACTGATAATGCTATTGTGGCCCATGAAGTGATCCACTTTATGAAAATGCGCTCCACCACGAAAAGAGGAACCATGGCATGGAAACTGGATATAACAAAAGCCTATGATAAAGTGGAATGGCGGTTCCTTAGAGTGGTGATGATAAAAATGGGCTTTTGTACTAAATGGACAGATATTGTCATGCAATAAATCTCAACTATATCCATCAGAATCAAGGTCAATGGGGAGCTCACCAGAGGATTCGTCCCAACCCGAGGCCTACGCCAGGGAGATACCCTCTCCCCTTTTCTATTCATCTTGGTAGCCGATGTCTTTTCTAACCTTATTTCCAGGGCTGCATCATCTAGGTCCATTCATGGGGAAAAGGTCTGCCATGGAATCCCACAAGTGTCGCATCTCTTCTTTGCCAACGACTACCTCCTTTTCTCTAGAGCAACTTTAAATGAATATCGGGTGATCAGCCATGAGATCCAGCAGTATGAGCAGGCATATGGACAGGCTATTAATCACGGAAAATCAAGAATCTCCTTCAACGTAGGGGTGCCTATTACCAAGAGAGATGAACTTTGTGCATCTGCAAGAATCCATATGGTCGATAAACATCAGAAGTACCCCGGGCTCCCCACAGTGATTGGCCGGTCCAAAAAAGAAATTTTTGCATCTCTGGTGGATAGGATTGAGAAGAAAATTCAAGGCTGGACCCCAAAATGCATCTCCAAAGCTGGAAAAGAAACCCTCATTAAAGTTGTCATTCAGTCTGTCCCCAGCTACTTCATGTCACTGTTTAAGCTCCCGGCGGCCATATACAATCTGATCCATTCTCATACTGCAAACTTCTGGTTGGGGAAAATGATGGAAGGAATAGACCCCACTGGTTGGCTTCGGAGAAACTCTGTAAACCCAAGTCGGATGGAGGGATGGGATTCTGGAATCTATCTCTTTTCAATGAAATATTTTTGCCCAAACAAGGATGTTGCCTTTTTAGCTATCCATCATCTCTTTGTCCACGGGTACTCTAATCCAAGTACATTTCCCACACGGACTTCCATAATTCATCTCTGGGCCCCCGACCTAGCTTCCTCTAGAGAAGCATTTGGAGGGACCGAAATCTCCTAGAAAAAGGGTTGGGTTGGAGGATTGGAAATGGATCATCTGTCAACATCTGGACCGATCCCTGGCTTGTCGACTAGGATGTTTTTCAGGCCACATCCCCCTCCCAACCGGGGCTCGAAGACGCCACGGTTAACTGCCTCTTCTCTGACCAGGGCCTAGGGTGGTGTGTGGAAAGGATCCAGGAATGGTTTAGTGAAAGAGACCAAATAATTGTCTTGAGCATCCCCTGGGTCCCAGATGTAGGCCCCAACCATCTTTTCTGGACCAATGATATTTCAGGCGATTACACGGTGAGATCCGGGTACAGACTGGAACTCAGAACCCACACTATCGACCGTGATGAGGGACCATGGAAAGCGCTTTGGAAGTTCAACATCCCCCAAAAAATTCGCCAATTTTGGTGGAAGGTGTGCACGAGCACCCTCCATACCATGAGCCTTCTCACTTACTGACATATGGCCAATGCCGTATCCTGACCTTTCTACCCTAATATTCCAGAAACCCCTTGGCACGCCATTATCCACTCCCTGGGAGCTAAGGAAATTTAGAATAAATGGGCCCCAGATTCGGATGTTTCATTTGACATTGCCTCTGACCTCCCCGATCTTCTGATGCGTTGGTGCTCCCCTCATTCATCTTCTAATGCATGTTCTCTTTTCACCCTAGACTGAATCGTCTGGGTTCGGCGTAACGATGCGGTTTTTCACCACGCTCATAAACCTCCCAATTTCTGGATTGAATGAGCCATTTCCTGGATTGAGGGATTGATAGACCACAAAGGATACATTATTCCAGGTGTAACCCCCTCCTTCCCCCCACATTATAACCCCCCAATGGAAGGGGCTCTCAAGTTTAACATGGACGCATCTCTCCCCAAGGATGGGATTGGTGGTCTCGGACTCCTGGCCCGTAATCATCTGGGGAAAATCATTGCAGCAAAATATGAATCACACCATGCCTTCTGGGAACCTGCAGTTGTTGAGGCCTCTTCCATCCTTGCAGGTATGACGCTCGATGTAGAACGTGGATGGATCGATATCATCATTGAGTCTGACTGCCTCACCGTGATCGATGCTATTAATCACAATGACACCGGACTACAGTCTTTTGGCTTCATCATCAAGAGAATTCTCTCTCTTCGCCAAGGCTTCTCTCGCTACACATTCTCCTTTACCAAAAGGGAATGAAACAATGCAGGCCATCAACTGGAAGCCTCAGGTCCTTTCGATGACAACCAGCTCTAGCTGGAAAATTTCCCCCATGGCTCTGCTTATGTACGACTGATGATTTTCGACATTAATGTTATCTTTCCTACTTTTCAAAAAAATGGACTTTGTTCACTGTGTTATAAAAATGAGTGGGATGAACATCAAAAAACCATTATGTTATAATCCCCTTTCATCCATCCCCTTAATAGAGTTCCTAAACCCACAAGAATGATCAACCTACAGATGAATATGTTTGTGAGTTGATCCATGATCATCATTTATAAGGGATGAATGGGGAAAGGTAATCCCTTATAAATAAATCCCTACATGGGTTTGGATTTATCTTTGGTGAAGGCTGAATCCTACATTCATCGTCCATTAATATGCCAACATCTGACGTAAATCCATTCATTAATCTATCAGTGTTCATCATTCATCGCCAATCATTGTTCTCCAATGAATTTTCATGAAGACATTAGATAAATCTCTAGGATCCTCCACTGATCATGTATCACTATTAATCAACTTAATATAGGAAACTCTCTTCATCATTTCTTTTATGCTTGGTTTCCATGTCATTACACTATTTTATTTATGAAATGAATCAAAAATTTTGTTACCCTTGAGTTGCATCATCGTTATGATGTTTCATTTATGAAATGAAAAAACTCTCCTGATGTTGCATTATAGTGAATAATTTTGGAATGAAATAAACATTCTTAGTTTTATTATTGTTTTTATTTAAAACACTGATAATTTAAGTTTTACCCTCGACCTACCCCGGTCATGGTTGGGCCCTACCTAAGGAAATTACAACCTCATGAGCTCAATGGTACTCTCATTTTTTCAATCCCAATTATTATTTATGAGTTAATAGGATTTGAAAAATAAAATAATCTTTATTTATTTATCTTGATTATAGTCACATCCAAAAAACTATTTTCCAATGTTCACTCGTGCCAGAAAATGTGAGGATCTACCTAAAAACCCCATTAAAAACTGCACGGTTGTCTCGTATTTTCAATCTAAGTCACTGTTCATGAGTTATAAGGATTTGAAAAAAAATATTTAATTATTTTATTTACAGTTATTTCAGTTTCAGGTTCTCTCACTGGAGGCCCACACCGACAAAAGTTAAGTCGCGCCTATGGAAAACATTTCATCTTGAATGAAATGGTGCCTCCAGATTTCTGTTCTGGGAAGCCATTTAAGTGTTATTCTATTTTTTCCAGAAAACCACTCAAGATTTCCATTTAAAAACATAACATTTTTTGACGGACAATTTCTGGCACACAGGGGATTGGAATCACATGTCCACTCAACTCTTGGTCTAAGAACTTTCCCATAAAATTTCTTAAAATAAAACATTGAAAATCTAAGTCATTACATTCTCCCCACCTTATGACTTCACATCCCCGAAATCCAAACCAAGGGATTACTAAACAGATAAGGGTAAAAGTCAGAACCTGAGCCTCCAGCTCCCATGTTCCCTCCTAGAGAATCCTATTGTAGAGACCCATCTTAACGTACATATACACTACATTACTTTTTCAAAATACTTAATACATTACAAAAACAGATTCCTAAAGACTGTATTAGTTTATTGTCTTTGTAAACTCGGAACATAATCTTCTAATCATAGAGAAAGATCTTTAAAATCTCCCATAAAGATCTTCCCCTTTGGTTTTATTACCTAAAACCTTTCTCTATAACCTGGGTAAAAGAAAACATAAAAAGGGTGAGCTCAAATTCTCAGTAAGGGCAAACATTGGGAACTTAAAAACAATCCATAAACATTTGAATGTAAAAAAATGAACATAAAACATCAAAATCTTGAGAAATGACAAAAATCTTGGCAGTATATAAGTCATATATCATAAAGGAACATTAATCATGATAAAATATAATGGGAATAAAACATGTAGTTATGGAAACCATTAACCACATGATATGATTTCCATAGTATCCAAGGCATTACTGCCAAGACCATCATAGTGGACAAAGTCCCTTACTGAATCGAGTCTACTCCTTGTTCCAGTCCTGTATCACTAATATGGATTAACATTCCATTCCAGCCATGTCTATCTCATGAGATATAAATCTTTACCCAATGAAAAAGAGGAAGATATAGGTCCCACCCATCTCATAATGAAATAATTCCAACGTGTTCCACAAAATAAACATAATTCATTTACCATATCCCAAAGAATATAATGGGTTTTTTAAACATTGTCCCTTCATAACATAATCCATATAATACAAATGGATATCATTTCATCATAAGGAAAATCAAACCATGTAAATAATAGAGTCATTATACTTGAAACAAAATGATACTAAAAAATTTCATCTTAGATGGAAAATAGTTTTCATAAAACAATTGAAATGAATTCTTGAGGAAAATATCCTTTCTTCTTAAAAATCATTTTCTTTTCACAAAATACCATGAAATATTAAAAGAAAAGGACTTTTGATGAAAATAATCATTAATTCTTTTAGAGGAAGCTTCATGTGAATAAGGCGTTAGAAAACCATAAAAATTCTTTCATGCGGTATAAGTTAAAAAACATTCTTCTTATACTTTGGTTGGAAAGTCAAAAAGTATCTTATGCTGAAAACGACAAAATATTCCTTTCATATATTTTATTAAAAATTCAGAAATAGGTAAAATTGGATTTAAAAAGTTTTATGAGGATGTAAATAATATTACATATTGAGGAAACATGGATGTGGATGATAAATATGCCCCAGTAAATTCTGAAGTATAAACAATCTCGGATAAATATGAGATTGCGAGATTTTCCCATACCTTATGTCCAATTTCTTCTGTATGTTTCCAAGACTCTTATATAGTTGGTTTAAACATATTATTAACTTGTAACAGAACCATAATAATATTTATCATATCATATATTATTTTCTTACAACTTTATATTACCCGTTCATCTAACAATTCCATGTTAAAGCTGCATTTTGGGTAAAATCGTTTCATTTATCGTAGGTGTTTGGAATTGTTATTCTTGATTTTATTATTACTTATATAATTATTTAATTACCTCCAGAATGTAAAACATGATTTATATATAATAGATATTCATTATATAAATATATATGATAGATCGATAAATGGAAATTAAAATACACCGTTCATGGAGACGGCAGGTCATACGTACGCATGAACGTTGTTTTCGTTTTCCTATTGAATTGAATGGAATTAAGTAAATTAAATGTATATGTAAATAAATCCAGTATCATTATTATGTCATATCTTTCATTATTATTTATTATATATACTTTATAATCACACTTGAATGGTTAACATGGAGAATAAATCTCATCGCGTTCGTGGAGACGGTAGTCCGTACGTACGCATGAGCTACAATATCATTCTTTTGATATTAAACTCGTATATAATTAGATGGTATATAATATAATCATAATGTTATATATATTATTTATATCATTTATACTCATTATTATACCCATCCAAATGATGAAATGTTTGAATAAAAAACATCACCACAACGTGGAGACGGTAAGTCGTACGTACGCACGTCTGGTGACTTTTTCATTTCTAGGATGGATAAAATAACATATATGGTTGTAAAAAAATTTTAATAACATCACCATATTTATATGATACTGGAGTTATTATTTTATAAAGTAAACAACAAAGAAAGAGGAAGTCTAAGAAGAAAGGAACTTGAAATAGGTGGTGAGATATTTACCTCTTCTTCGGGTTATTCTATTTGATTTGATCAAAAGGGCTCCATAGGTTGGCCTTATAACTAAAGGAATGCCTCTAAGATGAAGGGAGGACAGTTGAGAGGGTATTTGTTTAAGGTTTTTCTGAGCCCAATGGCATTAGAGGTGTGAATTAGAGAGAAGGGGGAGTGCCCTTTTATAAGAGCGGTGAGGGGAACCTTAGGAAAAACTTAAAAAATTATTTTATAATAAATTCATATTCGGTTTATAATGGCTCCAAAGTGACTTATTTCAAGGATAGGGTAGAGATGGGTCTAAATATTTTCAATTGATAGGTTTTATACACGTTTAGGTTACCATTTTAACCTTATCGTTTAGATATAACTCTAAGTTAAATAATTTAACTTTTACCGTGTCTTCTTGTATTCTTACACTATATGTTTAATAAAATTACTATAAACTACCAATCGAACCCCGATTGGTTCATTAAGGTCATATATATTATTATATAAGTATTTTGGCCTAATATTAGATTTTTATGACCATTATATAAATTAATAATATAATGTTTGTTTTAAAAACTCTTTTATGTCAATTTTGACACTATTTGGTATTTTGTTTTTTCTAAATTCATTAAAGCATTATTACTTCAAAAACAATTCCTATACCCAACCCTAATATGTTATATTATCCTAGAAAATTAATTTAATTCATAAAAAGTCTCAAATTACAATTATTTGGGTATTTATAATATCAATTATGTTAATATTTTATTAATAAAGTAATTAATGCATCATCATTGCGTCATAAATAAATTTAATTATTTAATGTCTAAAATATATAAATAAAATACCAATATATAGGAAATATTGTTATATTTATAATGAAAATTTGTAGTCTAATTTATCTTATATATAACCCTATATTAAAAATGTTTTAGTTATTAAGCTTGGATTTTAACTATTTTAACTCTTCTTTAAATAAAATAATAATCAATGTCCTAATCTAATCCAAGTGGACCTAAAGGGTAATATTTTATTCCTAAGATTTTTTTTGGTCAAATTAAACTTATATAATAGAATTAGGACATGTTTTAGGGTAATAATAATATCAATTTTACCCTTAATTCCCTATTTACTTTTAACTGTGGTAAATAAAAGTAAAAAGTTACTCTTTACCAAAAAAATATTTTTATCTTATTAAACCACATTAATTTACTGATTTCCACCATGTCTCTCAGATTTTTGAAATTCAACTCACAGAAGTGGTAAAATTATGTTTTATGTAAATTTCAAAATGCTCCTACGAGGTGGGTAAAAGACCGTAAAAAGTTTAATAAAATTTTTATATATCTAAAATTATTATAAAATGAATCCAATGAATTAAATTGAACTTATATAGGTATTATGTATCTACTTTTATCTAAAATAAATTTAAATAAAATAAAGTATTATTTAAATAAAAAGTTGTTTTAAACTAATAAATCAGTGTTTTCACTATTCATTAAAAATTGAATGTTTTCAGAAAAATACCAAAAATTCACCCTAGGATAATTTCGATATTCCGAATCCAAAAATAAAGTCCATTTTGAAAAATAAAATTTTTAAAATTTCAAAAAGAGGGTATTACTATTCATAACAGCTAGTTTATATAATATTTTAATAACATATCATTGTTTAGTGAAACCTGGTATTGCGTACTACACACACTATCGAGGAAGGTTGTGATTATGTGTAATGAAAGCCAAGTCAGATCTGTGTGTAGTGAAATCTTCCTTTGGTTTTTCTTATAAGATAATAAAAACTTATTTCTTTTATACATTAAACAAAATTTATACTTAATGTTGGGTAGAATAATTTCCATAAAACGAACATGAAATTATGTGTAACATGAGCCAAGAATAGTGTTATGTATACTTCAAGATAATACGGTGTTGCGTATAGTACAAGCTAATCTTGGTGTAGTGTAAAATAGAGGACATCAAAGAAATTAAAAATTATATATCTCATAAAATCTCAGGGTGTTACATTTTACCCCCCTTAAAATGAATTTCACCCTTGAAATTCATCGAGGTTATAAATCGTTTACTACTTGAATGTTTTATTCATAGAAACCCACATTGTAAAAAAGAATACCAAAACATAATTTTAAAAACTAAAGTATGAAATGTAACGGTTACCCAAATTAACTCATCACTAGGTTTCCACATAAGAGAACATAGGTGAAAATATGGATATGGAAGAGAAATCTGACCATCAAGTTCTGATGGAGAGTGGTAGAGAACATCGCTTTGAAAAATTCAACAATCAAAAAGCCGTAAATTTTTTATAATCTAAGGTAACATCTAGGACAACGTTTTTGGTTTTCATGATAATTTCCCTAAAGTTGAAAAAAAATTGTAATTAAAAGAAATACTTAATTGATTTTGGTACAATCTCACCGTTGGTCATTCCTTGAACAATTTCCACTTCATATCTTAAAGAAATGAAGTTGAATTTGTCATTCGTGAAGTGTTAGCAGATCATGCGATAAAATGATAGGTCATTCCATCTTTCTCAAACAAAATGTTATCAAAAGTTATTAAATATACATAATTCCATCTATGGTGAGATTAATCGTAAATGGTTCCTAAAATGGACTTATACTTCATATATCATACCAATTAATAAATTAAAACTAATTTATACTAACCAGGTACTTCTTATAGGAAATTGGTAGGCGATAAAGGCCTGTCGTACTTTGGTTATGGGTTCGATTCCTGCATCCTTGTTCGATGCGACGGTTTGTCGCTCGTTCTGCAGGTTGTCCATTTTATTAAACTATACTATTACAACATTCCAGAAATAAAATCGAAAAAAAGTTCTAGCCTTAAACAATACTATATGATGTTCAACATAATCCATTTCAACCTTAAGACTTATCCAAAATACTTTTTCCAAACACATAGTATAAAGAAAACAATTACTAAAAAGGTCAAATAACAAGCACATAAATTCCATCATTTATCCCTCATGTATCACAAGATATATCTTGTTGGTCACATTCCAAACATGTGATGACCTTAATCATGTATTATTTTGAAACATGTATTACCATATAACCTTAGTGAAAACATGAATGTTATCAAAAGTTAACTCTTTCCACATACCAAAATCCCAAAAACTCTATATACTCAAACCATGATAACACTTTTTCCTTATCTCAATCATGAGCTCATGAATACTATCAAACATATTATTTTCTTCTTATCCATTAATTATGCGTATATCATTATCTTTCCAAAGATATTTCAATCACTTTTCATGGTTACCAGTACCATATTCATATGGAAAATCACAATGGACCAATACATAGATATTCCAATATACCATAAAAGTACCTCAACAACATTATTCTTGAATACCAATACAAAAACACTTCAATACATCCTCTTCAGTGATTTTCATGGAATAAGACCTTCTTTGATTTATAATTGACCTCTTAGGTCAGGTCATTGAGTTGGGTAATGCCCATGTTCTCCATAGATAAGACATTTAACTCCATAACAGTTTGTCACTCTATGACCCTTCTCTCCACACAAATAACATCTCCCCCTCCATTTGATGTATTCATAAAGGTTATTCTTCCCTTCTTTAGAAATTTCAATCTTCTTTTATCTATACTCCCCACCATACGAACATGCATAAAATTCTATCTTCCTCTTATTTTATGAATTAGGAATACCACTAAATTTCACCTTGTTAATCATATATCACGATGACTAATCCAGCATAATCCCAAAATCATTCTTTCAAGGAATTACGCAATTTTGTTTCTCATGGTGACCCATTTGTCCGTTGGATTCAATGTTGACCCAATTCCTTCTGGATCCTTCCATTGACTAAAACCAAAAACCATGGTGTAAGAAACAGATAAAATAACAAGGAACCACATAATCATAAAAAGTATCTTATGGGATGTCTAACTTATCACGCATTCTTTAATCAATGACACCCTAGGTTCACCCAAGGTTATTAATGATCTTCAACAAAATACTATGAATGTAACCTATATTTATACTAATCCTCAGGGACATCCCTAGACATACCATAGAAATAACTCTAGAGATCTTACTAAGTTTTCGGATCCTAGTTTCCAAAGGTTAACTAAATCTTCACTCTGATACCAACTATAGAGACCCATACTTGATGTACATAGACACTACATTACTTTTGTGAAATACTTAATACATTACAAAAATAGACGCCCAAAGACCGTATTAGTTTAGTGTCTTCGGAAACTCAGAATATAATCTTCTAATCATGGTGAAAGATATTCAATATCTCCCATAATGATCTTCCCCTTTGGTTGTCTTACCTAAAACCTTTCTCTATATCCTGGGGAAAAGAAAACATAAAAAGGGTGAGCTCAAATTCTCAGTAAGGGTAAACATGGAGAACTTAAAAAAAATCCATAAACATTTGAACGTAAAAACATGAACATAAAACATCAAAATCTTGAGAAATGACATAAATCTTGGAAGTACATAATTCATAGATCATAAAGGAACATTAGTCATGATAAAATATCATGGGAATAAAACATCTAATTTTGGAAACCATTAAGCACATGATTTGATTTCCATAGTATCCAAGGCATTCCTTCCAAGACCATCATAGTGGACAAAGTCCCTTACTGAATCGAGTTCACTCCTCATTCCAGTCCTGTATCACTGAACCATATTAAATTGTAATTCTATCCATGTCTATATCATAATATATAAATATTTACCCAATTCATTGGAGGGAGATATAGGTCCCACCCATCTCCTAATGATATCATTCTTACGTGTGCCACAAAATAAACATAATTCATTCATCAAAACCCAAAAAAATGGGTTTTATAAACATCTTCCCATCATAACATAATCCATATAATACAAATGGATATCATTTCGTCA
This sequence comes from Viscum album, assembly GCA_963277665.1. NCBI lineage: Eukaryota > Viridiplantae > Streptophyta > Magnoliopsida > Santalales > Viscaceae > Viscum > Viscum album. Next base: position 297,998,317 of record OY728139.1, read on the forward strand.
TAAAAAAATCAAACCATGTAAATAATAGAGACATTATACTTGAAACATAATCATACTAAATAATGTCTTCTTATATGTAAAAGTAGTTTTGATAAAACACTTGATATGAATTATTGATGAAAATATCCTTTCTTATTCAAAATCATTTTCTTTTCTCAAAATACCATTAAATTTTAAATGAAAAAGACTTTTTTTGAAAATAATCATAAATTCTAGTAGAGGATGCTTCATGTGAATAATGCATTATAAAACTGTAAAAATCTGTTCATGCCATATAAGTTAAAAAAACATTCTTCTCATACTTTGGTCGGAAAGTCAAAAATTATCTTATAATGAAAAGACAAAAGATTCCTTTAATATAATTTACTAAAAATTCAGCAATCGGTAAAATTGGATTTAAAAAATTGTATGAGGATATAAATAATATTAAATTTTGAGGAAACATGGATGTGGATGATATATTTCCCCAATAAATTTTAAAGTATAAACAATCTCAGATAAAAATGAGATTGCGAGATTTTCCCTTACCTTATGACCAATTTATTCTGTATGTTTCTGAGACTCCCATATAGTGGGTTTAAACATATTATTAACTTGTAACAGAACCATAATAATATTTATGATATCATATATGATTCTCTTATGACTTTATATTACCCATTCATTTGACAATTCCATGTTAAAGCAGTGTTCTGGGTAACATCATTTCATTTATCGTACGTGATTGGAATTGTTATTCTTGATTTTGTTATAATTTATATCATGATTTGATTACTTTTAGAATGTAAAACAGGATTTATATATAATATATATTCATCATATAAATATATATGATAGATTTATAAATGGAAATGAAATACACCGTTCATGGAGACGGTAGGTCGTACGTACGCATGAACGCTGTTTTCGTTTTCCAATTGAATTTAATGGAATTAAGTAAATGAAACGTATATGTACATAAATCCATTGTCATTATTATGTCATATCTTTCATTATTATTTATTATATATACGTTATAATCACTCTTGAATGGTTAACAAGGAGAGTGAATCTCATCTTGTTCGTGGAGATGGTAGTTCGTACGTACGCACGAGCGACAATATCATTCTTTTGATATTAAAATATTATATATTTAGATGTTACATAATATCATTAAAATTTTATATTTATTAATTATATCATTTATAATAATTATTATACTCATCCAAATGATGAAATGTTTGAATAACAAACTACACCACGACGTGGAGATGGTAAGCAGCACGTACGCACATGTGGTGACATTTTCATTCATAGGATGGATAAAATAACTTATATGGTTGTAAAATTTATATAATAACATAATAGTATATATAATATACTGGATTTATTATTTTATAATGGAAACAACAAAGAAGGAGGAAGTGGAAGAAGAAAGGATCTTGAAATAGTTGTTGAGATATTTACCTCTTTTTCGGGTTCTTCCTTTTGATTTGATCAAAAGGGCCCCATAGGATGGCTTTCTGACTAAGGGAAGGCCTCTAGGATGAATTGAGGATAGTTGAGAGGGTATTTGGGTAGGGTTTGGCCGAGACAAATGGCTTTTGAGGTGTGAATTAGAAATAAGGGGAAGTGACCTTTTATAAGAGGGGTGAGGGGAACCTTAGGAAAAACCTAAAATATTATTTTATAATAAATTCATATTCGGTTTATAATGGCTCCAACGTGACTTATTTAGATTATATGGTGGGGATGGGTTTAAATCCTCTCAAACAATAAGTTTTATACAAGTTTAGGTTACCATTTTAACCTTATCATTTAGATTTCTCTCTAAGTAAATAATTTAACTTTTACCATGTCTTCTTGTATTATTACACTATAAGGTTAATAAACTGATTATAAACTTTCAATCGAACCCCAATTGGTTAATTAATGTCATATATATTATTATATAAGTCTTTTTGCTGATCCTTAGATTTTTAAGACCATTATATCAAGTAATTATATAATATTTGTTTTAAAAACTCTTTTATGTCAATTTTGACACTATTTGATATTTTGTTTTTTCAAAATTCATTACAGCATTATTACTTCGAACTAAATTCCTATACCCAACCCTAATATGTTATATTAACATAAAAAATTAGTTTAATTCATAAAAATTCTAAAATTATATTTTTTTGGATATTTATAATATCAATTATGTTAATATTTCATTAATAAGGTAATTACTGCATCATCATTGTTTCATAAATTAATTAAATTATTTAATGTCTAAATAATATAAATAAAAAACCATTATATAAGAAATATTTTCATATTTCTAATGAATATTTATAGCCTAATTTATCTTATGTGTAACCCTATATTAAAAATGTTTTTGTTATTAAACTTTGATTTTAACTATTTTAACTCTTCTTTATAAAAAATAATAATAAATGTCCTAATCTAATCCAAATGGACAAAAAGGGTAATATTTTATTCCAAATAATTCTTTTGGTCGAATTATATCTATCCAATATAATTTGGACATGTGTTAGGGTAATAATAAAATCATTGTTACCCTTAATTACCCTATTTACTTTTAACCGTGGTAAATAAAAGTAAAAAGTTACTATTCACAAAAAATTATTTTTATCTTATTGAACCAAATTTTACTTACTGATATCAACCGAGTCTCTTGGATTTTTGAAATTCAACTCACAGAAGCGGTAAAATTATGTTTTATATAAATTTTCAAATGCTCCTAGGAGGTGGGTAAAAGACGGTAAAAAGTTCAATAAAATTTTTATATATCTAAAATAATTATAAAATGACTCTAATGAATTACATTGAACTTATATAGGTATTACCTATCTATTTTGATCTAAATTAAATTAAAAAAAGGATTATATAAATAAAAATTCGGTTTTAATCAATAACTTAGTGTTTTCACTATTCATCAAAAATTGAAAGTTTTCAGAAAAATATCAAAAATTCACCCTATGATAATTTTGATATTATGAATCCAAAAATGAACTCCATTTTGAAAAATAAAAATTATAAAATTTCAAAAAGTGGGTGTTACTATTCATAATGGCTAGTTTATATAATATTTTAAGAACATATCGCTGTTTAGTGGAACCCGGTATTGCATACTACACACGCTATCAAGGAAGGTCGTGATTACGTGTAATGCAAAACAAGTCAGGGCTGTGTGTAGTGAAATCTCCCTTTTGTGTTGTGTATAACATAATCAAAACTTATTTCATTGATAAATTAAATAAAATCTATACTTAATGTTGCGTAGAATAATTTCCACAAAACGAACTTGAAATTTTGTGTAACACGAGCCAAGAATAGTTTTGCGTATACTTCAAGCTAATACAGTGTTGCGTATAGTACAAGCTAATATTGGTGTAGTGTGAAATAGAAGACATCAATGAAAATAAAAAGAATACATCTCATAAAATCTCGGGGTGTTACATATATGTTTCCACTGAATACACACTAGAGGAATTGATCACCCACATAGTTTCCTCTCTTATCGATCCTCGATCTCTACCAGAAACTACACAAAAGTCACCATGTTTTCAATGTCAAGATCACACTAGCTAATGATGTGTGATAGGTCATGTACCTATCTCCTCAACTGGGAGATGTGGAATGTTTTGTGTATTTTATCTAACTACGGATGTAGAGCCAAGAGGTATTCCACTTCTCCTACACTACACAGTATTAGAAAATGTCTAATGAATCTCAGAGATAACTTACCAGCCTGTCCAAATCCTTTTACCCCATGTCGAAGAGAGACCCAAGGAAACACATGGTATCCCTCCTCGAACTCCACGGCTCTCTGTCACCTATCAACATAAGACATTTGATGCATCTGTGTAGTCTTCATTCGCATCTGGATGAAATGTACCTTCTCTATAGTAGCATGCACCAACTCCGGGCCCGTGAGTGTTGAATCTTCATGGTTAGTCCAAAAATGTAGTGACCTATAATGTCACCCATATAAGGCTTGAACGGTACCGTATCGATGGTAGAGTGGTAGATTGTATTCTATGCAAACTCCTCCGTAGGTATGTGATCCTACCAAATATGGACAAATTTGAGGATGTAACCACATATCATCTCCTCTAGAACCAGAATGATCCACTCTGTATGGCCATCTATTTGTGGGTGGAAAGATGTGCTCAAGTATGGCTGAGTCTCAAATGCCTCCTGCAATCCCTTCCATGATCAGGATTCAATGCATGCACCTCGATCGGAGACTATCGTTGACGGGAATTCGTGGAGTGAAATTATCGCATACACATAGAGGCATCCCAATCTCTCTATGGGACTCTGTTCTTGAAAATCTACGAAGTGGCCGACATGGTGAGTTGGTCAACGATCACCCAGATGGTACTGTGTCCCCTAGAAATATGTGATAAAACCATCATGAAGTCTATATATATACTTTTTTACTCACTTATTGAAACCCCAAGGTAGAAAATAGAAACCCATTAAAAAAATAAGGGCTCAACATGGTGTATTGACAAACCACAAAACTGATTAAAAATCACTAATCGTTTATATAAAAAGTTAACACAAGCTTTAACCTGTTATATCATCCCTGGTGTCCTCCTCGACACCCAAATTCATATCCTGATGCATCTCATCACTCTAGGCATCTACTGCTACTACTGTGAATCCTCTGAAAGGAATGATGTGCTCCCTACCTTTAGAATATCCATCAGGGGTATTTTTTAGAAACAACTAATTAAATAAAGACTCTGAGTTGGTATCAAAGACTTGTGCCTCCCTGACTCACTTTAAGAGTGGAGGGATACAACCACTAATTGGAGGTAAGCTACATCGTATCTATCTACAAAGGATAACTATAATGAGGCAACTTCTATGTTTCCTCTTTTAGCAACTTTAAAATGGATCTCTTGCTGTGAGAATCTACTAACATGTTTCCCTTACCAGGAGTATAGAATACTTCGAAGTCATAGTCATAGAGAAACTCCATCCATTGTCTCTGTCTCATGTTCAAATCCTTCTGAGAAAATATATACATGAGACTCTTGTGGTTAGTATAGATGGTAAACTGTTCACCCATTAGGTAGTGTCCCTACCTATTCAATGCAAAGACCACCATTTCCAACACAAGATCATGGGTCATGTAGTTAGGATCATGTGGTCACAACTGACATGAGCCATAGGCAATCCCTGCTTTCCTCTACATTAGGACACAACCTAGTTCGGTCCTTGATGCATCATAGAACATTGAGTACTTGACTACCTCCTCTGCAAAACTCAAGATCGGGGAACTCACCAACCTCTGTCTTAACTTATATAAATACTACGAGCACCTTTCTATACAAGTGAAAAGCTACCCCTTTCATATGATTGATCTGTTCATCAACCCTTTTGTAGTGGATACTCGTTCTCCACGGTCACATGGTTAAAGTTTCGGCAATCCACACATAACCTTGACCACTAGGTATTACTAAGACCATCCTCTACAAGTCCTCCACCTACACCCTAATTTTTTGAAAATCTAAAAAAACCATCGGATATATTGATGCTGATATTTGTTCCATCTTAGGGTATAGGTCAATGTAGATTTATACCTCCCTGTGATGTGGTAATCTTGGAACATCTTTGGGAAATATGTCCTCGTACCCTTCCACTATTTTAGGGAATTGAAATATTATAATATCCACTCCCTCGAGGGTAAGTCTAGCCGAATAAAAAGTGATCGGTTTCACCCTCCTATGCATGAGTCTATCCCATGCTTGATGGGTTTCCTTTTTTGCTGACCAAGGAAAACCCCATTCCATCAATGCAGACATAAAACTTTTTTTCCTAAAACAGTCTGTCTGGGAATGAACTATTGATAACCAATCCATAACGAGAATGACATTGTAAGACCTTAACACTACCTCCAAGTGGTTCCAAACGAAACTCTAACCATTAGAATCATACCACACTATCAGCATAAGTGTGATTATTGAGTGGCGTCCCATAGGTATTTCCAAATGTAAGGGTCAAGTCAATGGTTAAACTGGGAACTCTAGGTCTTGAACAAGATTTGTGATAGGAAGGAATTATTAGAACCTATTTCTATTAAAATGATATCTAAGAGTAGACACAGACCATACCTTGAATCATTATTGGAGCCCTTGGTTCATATGAGTTTACCGCATGAAGCTAGCCCCATCCCATATCATCCATCTCCCTGAGCCTAGTTTGGACCATGTAGGGGTGGTGGTGGAAACATGGAGAAATGTATACCACCTCTTATTGATCCCACATCCCCTCTTCCACATCTGACACCCTATAGATTAATTTGTTCCTATCATTTTCTCTAATTCTGTAGAATATCCACCAATTCCCTATTGGCACCCTGATGGCTGGATAATCTCTACAGAAATTCCCTTGTCCATTTCCTAAAAATAATTTCCTCTCTTTAGGAAGATTGGACTCACCCTATAATCCTTTAGTTTTATATCCTCTACCCTAATATCTCCTATTGTAACGTCTCACAGTTACAAGTCTCTGAGACTGACGTCGGGGTCTTACTCTTGAGGTCTCTACTCTTACTTTCCCACTACAGACATCCACTAGATGTATATTCTCAACCAAGTGAATTTCAACCACAAAGGATCTTCCTATAACCCTATAATATGTATCAGTGAAAAAATTAATAGTCTTGGCTTGGATGTCCCTAAACACACCTCGCTCAGAGGTCTGAGACCTGATGCATTAGTAGAATCATATTCATTGAGTACTTGGAAAGGTCAGTACACCTCAATGAATACTCAGCTACTGACATGTTTTCCTACCGAAGCTATAAAAGCTTTTCATGTAGAGCCTTTAGCTTTTATAACAATATCCCCTTATCTAATAATGGTTCTTAATCTCTGTCCATAGAAAATTCACCTTATCATAATATTGGGTAATCTAAACCCCATAATAGCCCTACTGGGCCTTGTAGAAGTCTCACATTTAGGACATCCATCTGATATAATGGTGTCCTGACTAGACATAAAAACTCGATTACCACCTCATGCTAGTCCTTAGCTACATGTGATTTAGGCTCTCCTCGGAACCTCGGGGGTCACTATCTCTAAAACATGTGAAGTGCACTCAGCCGCAAATCTCAACTGTCGGTACTATGCGTATCATATAAAACTCCACAAGTGTTGGTATTTCTGGTACACCACCCGGTGGTTCTATCTCTATTATGAACCCATGTACCCATCTCATCACCCAGAAGATCATCCTCATGATCACGTGGTAAAATCCTAGATGGCTATCTACGTGAAAGCATATTCAAACAAAACAAGATATACCATGATCAATAGAGTATACCCAGTGAGATGACTCAAGAAAAACATGGAAAATCAACATATTTCTAAACTATGCATGTACTATCGTTTTCCCCTACAACAAGTGTTTTTATGTACTGATTCTAAAATAAAAATTCAGGGCCCTGGTAAATGGATACGTTGGTCGCCGCACAAACACTGGATTCTATAGCCGGAAAACCAAACTAGAAACACATAAAAATGTTTCCCAAAACCAAACTCATATACTCTTGGATCTAAAGGTAGAACTGAACTCCTTTGATACCACTCTATCATGATCCATACCCCGAGGAATGTGTCGTGAATACCCCAAACCCGACTTCCATAATCCAATGGATATTGACTAGCACCGATTAAGCATATCCAAAAAAATGGGATGAATTTTCTTATGTACCTATACACACGCACAAAACTCTAAGCCATAATTGCAAGACGGTGAATACCCAATGTAAACAAACACATGGTATGAGAATAGAAAACTAAAGGTAAACGGGGCCAGAATGCAAGCCCAACTGAAACAAAAAAATTACAAGTACAAGTCTATAGAACTCCCCCTTAGAAAACACTGCCTAAAGGGTAGGTACGGAAATATGTGCCTAAATCCACAGAAGCACATCTCATCTATCAGGTCACTCTAAGAACCACCTAGCCCCGATCCACCAAGGACTATGTCAAAGCATTGATCGTCTACACAAGACATGACACGTGCAGGAAAAGCCCGTATAGGGGTGAGTAAAACAATACATAGTGGGTACCTGAAACCATTAAGATATAACATGAAGCAATACACAATACTAACGAACAAAAAGGCACATGAAGTGTATCCTCCATAAGTACAGTTAAGAGAGTCGTTATAGTCAGCTAACACGGGTATAAATCTAAAGTATGAAAAGAATAACTATTAGTTGTAAACGTTGAACACCTTGTATTGTCAAGACACTCTTCCCCGATGAGTCACATAGGCTAGATGGGGAACCTATACCCACATGTCACTTAGGCCAGCTAATGTACCTAGACCCGCTCATCACTTAGGCCTATCAGTGCACCTAGACCCACTCGTCACTGTCTTTTCGTCACTGCCAGTCACAGGATTCATGCCCGTAGCACTCTTGATTCCAGATGAATCTACTCCTCAATCCACCTATCTTATCTAAACATCTACATTAATTCAATTATATTTTATTAAATGAATTTCCATGTTGAAAGGTTCCCAACACCGAAAACTAATTGTCAATCGGAATTGTGGTTTGGATGTTAGGAGACTTTTAGTATAAAGGGGGTGGTGGGGTCCAGGTCTGATCTGACCCGGTCAGACCGACCTAAACCAGTGGGGCCCAGCCCATAGTGCCAGCCCTACCCGATGTGCTAAGCTTGGATTATAACCGGCCCGCCTGAACATCCCAGCCCACTAGAGGGGGCCAGTCTTCTCTGCTCGGGATGCGATGGGCGCTGCAGGTCACCACCACAGTCCAGCTGGACCACATATGCCAAACCGCCATGTGTCTCAGCTCACCAACTGCATCCGTTGAATCTCCACTGGTCGTCTACTGGTGGCCTCTGATCACTTCCCATGTCAAATTACATGGGACTTTTTCCCTATAGTAGTATGTTGCCAGCGCTAGGTGACGGGTGCTTCCACGGGCCACCGAACTCGCTCATGTGGTCTGTTTTATGATCTACAAGTCTGGCTACGATTCTCAGGTAGCCACCTATATTCTTGTGTGCTTCAAGTCATCTTTCCATCTATTCAGGATTTTGACCATGTTTGGAACCTCCCGAAAAGAATCTAATGTGACCACAGGGGTCCATCAGTGAAGAACTCAAGGAGGAAAATAAATCACCATGAGAACCCAAGGAAACGAACATCGACCATGTTCATTTAAATTTTGTTCGTTGTGTTAGAAAAATAAAGGAGAATAAATTTGAACAATCACTACCTTATAATACCCTTTCTTCAATCCCCGCAATAGTGTTCAAAACCCCACAAGAACTATCAACCCGCATATCAACATGATAGTGAGTTGATACGCATTCGTCGTTTATAAAGAAATAACAGGGAAAACTAATCACTTAAAAATAAACCCCAACCTAGTTTTGGATCAATCACATATGAAGGGTGAATCCTACGTCCATCAATCCCCCGAATTCTGACCCGAATCAGTTAGTTGATCCGTTATCATTCATTGTTCATCATTTCTCATTGTTCGCTGAAGAATTTCATCTATGAATTCAAAGAGAACTCCATGATCCTCCCATGATATCATATCTATATTAATCAACTTAATGTAGGAAATGTTTTTCAGAATTTCTATTACTCTGAGTCTCTGCTTCATTACACTATTTTATTTATGAAATGATTCATCATTTCTATTACGCATTAGTTACAACGTCATTATGCTGTTTCATTTATGAAATGAAATAGCTGACATGACTTTTCCTTGCAGTGTAAAATTTTTAAATAAAATATATTTTGTTTATTTTATTTTATTTTTCTTTGAAATTACCAAAAATTAACGTTTACCCTCGATCTGCGCCAGTCGAGGTTAGGCCCCGCCTATGGAAAACAAACCCTCAAGAGTTCAATGGTTCTATCAGATTTCCAATCCAAGTTACTATTTATTTGTTATAGGATTTGAAAAATAAAATAATATTTATTTAATTATTTAATTTATAGTCATGTACCAAAAAATACTTTCAACCGTTGACCCACTCCGGCCAACTTTACCTCCGCCTAACGAAAACACCCCATTACGAAATTGAATGTGCTCTTAGATTTTCAATATGGGTCAATGTTCATGATTTATAATGATTTGGAAAATAAAATAATTTTATTTAATTGTTTTATTTAAGGTTATCCAATTTTTGGGGTTTCGCACTAGAGGCCCATGACAACTATAGTTAAGTCAGTCCTACGTTAAAATCTCCATCCTGAATGCAACGATGACCTCAGATTTCTTATCCAGATATCCATTAAAGAGTTATTCCAATTTTTCATGAAAACTGCTCATGTACTATATAAAAATATAATATTTTTCGATGGACCATTCAAGGAACACCGGTGCTCGGAATCCCACATCGTCTCAGGGCCTAGTCTCGGAATTTTTTCAGAAATTTTTAAAGAAAATAGGGAAAATAAAATTCATTATAGTTTAGTAACCTTAGGATTTAGGTTTATGTTTGTTTCTAGGAGGAATTTAATTTCCTAGAATCATGCACTTTGATCATATTCTAAAATATTATAAAAAATATTAAAATAAAATGATTCTAATAATCATTAAGTTTAGTGAATTTGAAATCTGAGACATAATATATAGGAATTAGTAAATAAATATTAAAAATATATTCTATATATATATCCATAAATCAATAGTTAATATATAATATAAAATATACATTCATTCCATTGATATTTACATGAAAATTTTTGGGCGAGCTAAATATTTTTATAATATTAAAAATAAGCATGGTCATGTGTCGGGATGAGAAATCCATTATATTAAAATTTTCATAAACATAAACATAGTAAAATTAAATAGATATTTTAGAGACAAGATATATAATAAATGCTTGATAACTGAGTAATTATAAATATATAGTCATAATACATCTTATAAAATTGCTAGATATAAAAGCAATTCTATCATAATGTCACATATGATAAAGAAACCTTCCAATTCCATGGTTTCATTATCCTTTAATATATATATATATATATATATATATTATCTCTATAGATGAAGCATTACCAGATGAATTTTAGGGAAATTCCACTAGTATGATAACCTTATGGGTATTTCTTAAATTACATGAATATATATAATATTTAGTATACGGTGCATAAATTAAAATAAATATATATAAGATATCATAACCTTAAATCATTCATTACATATAAATAAGATAAAAGTCAACCCAAAAGTATAGTTTCTAGGTATGAATCATGTAATTTCCCCATTAAATGGTGATATGAAAACTCCAGATAAATAACCTTTGATTGAAATTGGAAAGTATATTACACTGATATTGTAAAGTATATGTTAAAAGTGCCTCTACTATAATGATTTTTAAAAGGCCATAATAGTGGATTATCAATGTAACAACATGATGTGTCACTATAGAAGGAGAAACCATGGATGGGTTTTTATTGAGGCCCCCTTAAAAAATACCTATGATCTTTATATGTAAATCCTCAAAGTCCAAATGAACACCCACTAGCGAAAAATTTCAATTTTAAAATTATATATATACATAATGTTCCCACATTATAAGATATTATGATTTTGATGGAAAAGTATTTTTTATTAAAAGAGTATAATTGAAGGGAATATATAAAACCTTAGGAATATAACTCAAATAGAAACATGTATAATGAATATATAATAATAATTTAATTGGAAATATAATATAGTATATTTTTATGAAATGTAGAATTATGCTTCCATAATAACAAGTTATAAAAAGGGTATAATGATAGATATTGGCTAATCTCTCATGGGTAACATATAGAAGGACTAATAATATAAAGCATGTTGATACATAAAAGTATATTAAAATTTAATTTTAAATATATTATAAAAAATTAATTATAATAAGATAATAAAGAGATAGGAATATGAACTCTTACGTTACTTTAGCTCATATCTTATAATGAGAACATATGACCTTCAAAACACTTAAAAATTAAAGAGATTGTTTTGGTAGATAATACGTAAGAGATATTTCAAGAATAATTTCAATATTGATGTGGATATAAATAAAAGGAGGATGTGTGTACTTATAAGTGTGGTGAGTGGAATTTTTCTGGAAAAAATTGACTATTTTATTATCTTTATGGGAAGAGGTTCTCGAAAATACCCCATAATACTTCAATACCTCCCTTAATGATCTAAAATAATAGTTAGTGTAAAAATTATGGGAAAAAGTAACTAATGGAACTATAATTATTAATGATCAGTAATTTATAATTTCATATTTATCATATTCTATCATATTTTATAATTTTTACCATATTATAATTTTTTATCAAAAATTATAAAATTTTATCCCATAACTAATTTTGATTTTATGTTTCTAAATGTATAATTCATTTTATTCAATTACAAATATAAATAAGAAAATTTTGGGATTGAAATAAAATAAATATATTTAATAAAAAAATATTTAGGTAAATCCCATTTTATTATTAAAATAATTTTTATATATAACAATGTAGCTCTTAAATACATAACCCATTATTACCTAAGTGGTCAAATATATTTCAGTTAGATTCACATACAATACATTGACAATGTCATCAAAAAAATAACTACTATTATGAACAATACCAACACCAATATTTTATCCTTTATTAGTAAGATCACCAACATAAATAGTGTTTATAAGGTCCCATGTTTGTTTTGACCGGAATTTTGAGTAGAATTTTTATTTCTTTTCTATAAAATTTTTTAAGGGGTATTTTGATATTTTTTCCCAAGAATTTTATATTTGATATATTTTTTCGACCACTCTGTTCGTCTCGGAATAGGTTTTTTACACTAAGATAGAAGTTCGGTGGAATTTTTAGTAGTTCAAATTTTAGTGGACTAATTAATAATTAATATTTGATAAATTAAATATTAATTTGATTTCACAAGATCATTTATAAATATATTTTTAATGGATTATCGTATAGAAATTATATCTCCACCATTGAGTGTATAACAAGGAGTTTTTCCTTGGTGGGTAATAAAATCAAGTTGGGAATTAGGACCAGCCCGAGCCCCCTTTTTCTTTTATTTTCTTTTTATTCATTTTCTTTATTTTATTTTTCTTTTCTTACATTATTCCCTTTCCTATAATGACCATATTTTACCTCCTTCATTTGACCGAGATAGAGATAAAATGGCAGAGATAAATAGAAACATTGAGTGGAAAGGAAGGGTACTATTGCGGAGCTCGGGATGTGCCGGATCGTCATGTGGTAGTCGTAGTGCATGGAAACGTGTAAAACTTAGACGAATTCCACCAAAAGGTACACCTTTTTTATTTTTTTATATAAATTTTTATAAATTAATCGTTTTCAAGTTTCAATCCCCTTATATGCCTACTTATGATAGCTACTGGTCTGATTTTTTTTGTGGGGAGAAAACGGTGGTTTTCGGTGTTTTGGCATGTTTCTATTCAGAAAACCCTGTCAACCAGACATATAGTTCTAGAAAAACATGTCGTGTGTTCTTCCTTTTTTGTGGAAGATGGTTTGTTTTATGGAAGAAACATTTATGGTCCATACACACCATGTGCAAGGAATCAACCTTCTTGTCGAGGAACCGATTGGGCTTCCTGTGTAAGCGGCACATGTCATGTGGAGTACATGACCAGACCCTATATGTGATGTACCCCATGTAGATATACACAGATAGGAAGAATACATGTCCATTTCATTTTAGGAATAAGGGAAGGTACCCTATGTAGGGTATACGCTGTGTACTGGGCCAACACACCGTGTACTTGAGCATTTACACGTCAAGTATAGGTAGAAGTACATGCCCACGTGGCGCCTTTAGAGTATATGCCATGTACCAGGGTATGTATGTCGTGTTTGAATATTTTATACCCTTTTTAAGGAATCTCATATCTTTTCACCTATAAGTCAAAATTGGTCCCATGTGTAATTCATTTTGAGTATATTTTCACATATACCACGATGGTTAGACTCATGTGGTGTTTTAAAGACTCCTAGATAGAATTTCATGAATAGAGAGGTTCTTCCTCAAGTAATAATATCAATTGTCTTCTGATAATGATACCTATTATAAGATGATCCATGAGATATCTCTCTTGACTAATTCTCTTTTATCTTTTCCCTTGAAGATGTCTCCATTGTGATATGTTTTCTTCTATCTTATGAGGTCGTGAGAGTAGTTGTTACCGAGGATCCCCTATTGGATTCCTTTGTCTATATATCTACCTAGAGGATCCTATATATGACGACTTTATCTTCTTTAATAGTTATTGAAGGACCCTAGTGGGTTTCCTCCTCTTTCATGCGGACAAAGGGAATCCCGCATAAGATCCTTATACATGTATACCATTCCGAGGATCCCATGTTGGATGCATCTGAATTCTTATGTGGTTGTAGAGGGTCCCATGAAGCATGCCTTCAACTTTGTGTTGTTCCGAGGGTCTCGGGTAGGGCACCCCATTTTCTATGTACTGTTCTAAAGATCCCTTGTAGGATGACTCTGTTTGATTACCATAACAGGATCCCTTATAGGATTCCTCCTCTTACATCATTATTTATGGATCCAAATAGGATGCCTTCTTTTATCTATAGACCATGAGGATCCCAGGTAGGATTCCACAGTTGTGTATGACTTGAAGGACCCAGTAGGTTCCCCAAAGATTAATCAACCAATAGTTAGTACATTATTTTTTGGGTATAGATGGTATTTTCATTCACCTTAGAACCTCTATTGAACTAGTAAGACCACGGGGATGTGGAATTAGTATTGGGTTTAGGTGTTCGACCACCCTCACTATTTTTTTATGATTTCACATATTTATTTTTGATACAGTGATTATTACTAGGGGTGATTCCTGGTTGGTGGATGTGGAGCTTGATTTGAGGAATATTTCTTTCTCTTTAGGATCCCAAACATTCTTCCTGGGATCCAACTTCTAAGACATGTAATTTCTTATATTTATTGGTTTACCAAGAGGTACTATCTAATATATAACTATTGAGCCTATATATATTTGATTTTTATATTTTTGGGATTTCTAGAGGTGCTTCCTAGAATCTTTCCATTGTGCTGACTACAATGATATATAGGAATGGAGTCCCTGGTAATGATACTCAGGGATGATTCCTCTCTCCAGAGTAATGAGAATTATTCCCCTCTCCTTGAGTAGTTATATGATGAGGATTATTATTCTCTCCTCATATCATTCATTAAATGAGGATAATTATGATCTCCTCAACCCATTGTTTTCGGTCAATGATCGTGATATCCCTAAATTGTTGTCTATAGTGTATTATTACACTCTCCTCGATATGTAGACAATAGAGGATGACTACGCTCTCCTCAGTTTTTCATATTATGAGGATTGCTAGATGTTCTCCCTTTGATCAAGATTATGATCCCTTTTCTTATCTGAAAGGTTGAGCATGGAGCCTCACACCCTTGATTGATGTCAACATTTTGATATCAAGGGGTGGGATTAAAATCTCACCAGTGATATCTCTATAAAAATTTCCTAAGGTTTATACCCTTAGGGTTCATCCAAGTTCTAATCTCATGACCGCCTAAAACCCAAGACTTATAGATTAGATATTGGAATGTATTTACATGGAATAAGAATCATGGAATCAAGATCTTTCCCATTTATAGGATGTTTGGATATACTTCCCTAGAATGGTTCATTACATTGATTGGAGGGGAGTAGAAGTGAACCTAGTGTTAGGATGAGTATCCCTCTATGGCAACATAGCTTAATCAAAGAAATTTAGAGTGTCAATCATATAAAGTATATTTAAATTGGGATTATAGACCCAAATATCGTCTTAATGATACACGACATGAGTGGCATGATGTCCATCTAAAATACCTTTACATAGAATGTCCCGACGATAGGGATTAGAGACCCCAGGTTTGACTGCTGATGGGTTTTCTGTTATTCCTTTCACCTAACTCATGTATATTAATATATATATATATATATATATGTTTATTCATGGAACTATACATGTATACACATATAAATATATACATCTAGGGTGTCACTTTTCCAGTTGACAAGGATTACAAATATGGGGTATGAATGTGGTTTTGCATTTTTTTTCTTTACTTATCTATTCATTTTTGTCTCGGTTAGGATGATAATATTGAATTTTCATGCACGTATAGAATCATATTTTATAGGTTCATCATTGGGGTGGCTTACTGAGATTCTTTCTCGCACATGAAAGTGCACCATAGTATATTTTTAGAGCTTATATATGCTTTTCAGGTGGACCACAGTTTCATGGTGGATATAGATTAGGGCTTGAGTTACATGATCGAGCAAACCAACTCGAGTGGGTTCTTCTGATCAGGCTAGTGCAGTGAAAAGTTTTCTAGGGACTGGGTATATGATCTGGATTGGAATTATTAGTAGAGCCCTGTACTTTTATTTTAGTTCCTTTTTTCTCCTTTATCTGTATGATCAGTCAAGTGGGTGACCAGTTTTGTATGTATGACATAGTTTTTTGGGATTTTATAGAATTTTAAGTTATTATTAAATCATGTTTTATTTCAGTTTATTTATTAAAATTTTACTATGTTTATTTAATGTTCTGTGGGATACTTTTCTATATACACTATTTACTTACTCTAATATGAGGGAAAAGTCTCTGAACTATCACCCCCTAGGCCTTTACTACTAGTCGGTATCCTCTGGAGTATGGGGAGGCATGTTTGAGGCATTGTAACAAACCATCTCGGAGCATCGATTTAGAGGAATCTGGTTCATGATCTTTCAATGTGGTATCATAGATGTTACTTTCTATATATTTACTATTTGGGATATGGTAGACATGAGTATTAGGAATGTGTCAAAACCAGTCATGGATGTCAGAATAGTGCATCGAGAACTCTTTTTCTGGAAGAAATTCCTATTTTCTAGGGGTATGGGATTTTTGTTATGATATGTGATGTTAGTTTTGTATATGATTTTCACCTTGAGTTATGCACAAGATTTATAGATATTATGGTTAAATATATATTTGTGGGGATTGGTATGGGAAAAATCTATAGATGGATTTTTACTCTTTTTTGGAAAAGTAAATAGGTGTCTCATTCATCATATTTGGAATATATAATTAATGTAATGTAGGAATTATAGCGCTTGATTATATAGATTAATGAGGCCTATTTAATTAGTCCTACTTAAATGTGTATATATTTCCTTCTGATGGCAGGTTATGTGGATCTACATTTAGGCGATTGGTAGTGAGGCTAATAACTCAGTACTCACGCACGGGAGGTGAGGTGATCCTAATAAGTTGATATGAAACAAGATTCCCATCTATTGTACCCCATGTAGGGTATTTTTTCACAGTTCATGGTTACCTAGTCAGTCCGTTTAGTTTGATGTAAATAGATACCTCTTCTTTTATAATGAACTAGATCTTGAGGGGGGGTTACTTTATATGGATACTTAATGAGTTTCAGTTCATTATATCTTTTTTGGTGCCATTAACTCCATGGAGAAGTTCCATATAAGGATGCTCATTGAGGATCTGGCCCTTATAGGTCGTGTTTTCAATTTTGACGCTTGTATGTCAGCATCCATTTTGTTTGAGTGAAACTTACATCAGAGAGGTCGGCTTAGGTTTATGAATTAATTTTTAGGTAGAGAGCATGGTTTGAAACTTGTTTTGAGATCATGTAATGGTAGGTGGTCGAGTTTTACAATATAAGCATGTTTATTCCTTCATCTTTTGACAATCCCATAGGGTGATTTGGTTTCAAGATTGGATTCAATGGGTAAGACTGTTCGCGTGCCTGGCCTGGTTGACCAGTGTTTCCACTATTTTTAATGTTTTTAGAGTGCGAGTAGACTCTAATGACTATAATGAAGCTGGGTGATATGAAATAGTGGGAATACAATCATGTCATAGGTTAGGATCTTGTTTGTGAAGAGTAGTTCCTTGGAATCTTCTGGCCTAATGAAACTTTTCTATTACATAGAACAGTCAGCTTAGTCTTGTAATGGATGAAGTAATAGATTATGAGTTGGTTGATAAAGGTACATGCTTGTTTTTTGTGGTATCATTTGAATCTTAATCTTTGAGTGGACGGGTGTGAGATGTGTAACAATGCTTTCCAGGATTTCCATGGGCGTTGTTGGTCATGAGTTGTGGTTAGGTGAAAAATGTCTCTCTATGGTAGAGGTGATATCAAGAATAATTGTTCAATATAATAAATTCAACCAGTTTCTACACATGGATATACCCTGTCGAGAGACATGGTGTTAGGTCTTAGTTAAAGGTGAGTTAGTCGGTTTATTGTGAGTGTGGATTGGAAGAAATTTGCACACCTTTTGATCAAATATCAGTGTACTCTTAGTTAGAGATGACAATTCTCTATCTTGAATTCTTATTGAGTATGATGAGAGAGTGTCAGCCATATATTGAGATTCTATTGTTTTAAACATTCTTCCATGGTTGAGGAAGGAAACCTATTGAGGTTACACTTGAGTAGTGGTGTAAGGTTAGTCATATGGTGGGGAGTACACCATTGGCCATCTGATGGTGGTGACCCTTTTTTCTGTTAAAATCCATTATTTTCCATTATCGATCTATCTTGAAGTCCTTTTATAGATGGAGATAAGGGTATTCCTATGTTAGGGAGTACCAGATCGGTCATAGTTAAACATCTCCCATATAAGAGACAATTTTTGACACTATGAGACTGGTCATTGGATAGTCCAGATAACTTAATTTTAAAGATCCTCGGGTTGAGATCATGACTACTAGTCCTACCACGAGGATTCTAGGGGATGAAAAGGTTTATGGTGGAGATATTATAAGGTATCATGTTTTTTCGAACTATATTTTTGAGCATACATTTGATTTTTTTCTATTGTATTCCTATAAGGTTTAAAATTGTAATTTTATCCAACAGATGGTCTCAGATAACTTGTCTTACCCCTATGTTGGTCGCAGAATAAGGTGTTTACACTATGATAGGTGTTTTCTGGAATTCTGATCCATTTAAATTTCAGCAGAATAATTAAGACTTAATATTTAATAAATTATATATTAATATATTAATGAAGGTTCATTTAGAAATATCATTTGAATATAGCATCAGATTGAGATTATATATCCTCCATTGAGTCTGGGAAGGGGATTCTTTACTAGGAGGATCATATACTCATGTTTGGCATAGGGGATCACCTAATCCCCCTTTTTCTTTTAATTTCTTTTATTTTTCTTCATTTTCTTTATTTTCATTTTATTCAGTTTCTTTATTTATATTTCTTTTCTCACTTTCTTCCCATGATTGTAATGCACACCATTATGGCTCATCCTCCAAGTGGTCAAGAGAGAGAAAACTGGAGATGGAGAGAGAAAAAGAGAGGGGGATGTAGGGAGCCTATACAAGGCTCATGATACGTTGGATCATCGTGTGGTAGCCGTGGAGTGTGGAAACAATCGATGCTTTGGCAGATTCCTCCCAAAGGTAGGCTATTTTTATGTTCTTCCTTTAATCCCTATAGATTAATTTTTTCAAGTTTTAATCCCCTTATATGATTTCTTATGACCCCTCATAGTCTGAAATCTTGTTTATAGGGAGAAAACATGTGTTTCGGGCATTTTTTAGGGTTTTCATTTGTGAAAACCCACCTACACAGCGTGTGGTTTTGTGAACACACATCATGTGTTATTCCTTTTTCGGGAAGATGACCTTTTTAAAATAAACGTTGTGTATGGGTCATACATGCCTTGTACAAGGACTCAATTGTGTTTCCATGTACCATGCTAGGCTACCCGTTTAATGGGCACATGTCATGTGGAGTACATGGCCAGACCCCATGTGGATAGCACTCGATGTAGATGTACATGGATACATAGAATACATTACCATTCCATGTGAGGTAAAGGGAAGGTACCCCATGTAGGGTCCATGCCATGTGTAGGTCCAATATGCCTTATAATTTGGAATTTACAAACAAAGTATAGGCAGAAGTACATGCCCATGTGGGTCCTTGAGGGTACATGTTGTGTTCGAGGGTAAACATAATGTGTACACCTCCTTTGCTACCCCTTCTATGGATTTTCGTATCCTTTCACCTAGGTGTCAGAATTGGACCCATATGTATATCATTCTATGTATCTTTTCCTATAAATTGTGATGGTAAGATCTGTGATGTGTTTTGAGGACTCATAGGTGTAGTTTCTTGAATGCATAGTTTCATCCTCCAGTAATCATATCCAACATCCCCTAAGAGTGAGACATGTTCTATGATGATCCATAAGCTGAGTCTCTTGACTAATGATTTTGTAGCCTTTTATTTGAGGATGAAATACAAAACAGGAAGTTCCTGGTGATTTTTTTTTGGCATTTAGCGGTGGTTTAAACCACCATTAAATGATGTGAGACAATTTATAAAAGCACTACATATTGGCATGTTGGGAATTATTTCATAGTGCTTTTTGGGTGGTAGATCTTATTTTACATCATTTCATTTGGTAGTGTATTTTTAGATTTTTTTATTTACGGAATTAATTAATTAATTAATTAATTTTATTTATTTTTATTTTTATTATTTATTTTTATTATTTATTTTTTCTTATTCATTACAAATATTTATTATTAATATTTATTATTATTATTTATTTATTATTATTATTTTATTATTAAATTACTATTATTAATTATAAATTACTCTTTATTTATTTATTTATTTGCTTGTTACTTTATAATAATTATTATTTACTTATTATTATTTAATTATTATTTATCTATCAATATTACTTATTATTTATCTTACCATGTATGTATATTCCAAGCATGCCATGCGTAAATATAGAAAATATATGCGTTGTGAGAGATTTGAACCCCTTACCTCTTGGATATTCTGTAAAGACTTTACCACTACAACAAGCTCTTTATCTGATGAGTAACAGTATGTAATATACTTATACAAATACAAATAAGGAAAAAATATTATATTAAATATAAGAAAATATGCATATATTTAATTATAAATTCAACTACAGTGTGAAACATGATAAAATTTCAAAATCATAATATCAATATTAATATAAGTCTAAATAATAAATTTTATCCCCGCCAAAAAAAGGTAAAAATTCCCCCTTAAACGAGGCTAAAAAACCATCGAATGTTAAAACATTCGGGTACCCCAACTAAAAAATCTGTTTTGGAGGCCTTTGGGCCTTTTTAGGGGTGAAAAACATTACCGAATCTCTACATTCTCATCACTATCCCTCTACATTGTATGACTCTTCAGAAGATTTGATTTGATGTGTGGTAGATCCCAAACGGACAACTAGGTCAAAAGATATGGTCATTTGAAGTTCAATTTCAATTTCATACTTTTCTTGAGACTATAATAAAATTTATTTTTTTTAATTATTACAAATTTTAAATCTAATGTGGTTTTATTCAATTTCAAAAGTTTTGGTTTGATGGGTTGTGGATCTCTAATGGACCCCCGAATCAAAATTTATGGTCAATTGATTCCAAAGTCTGATTTTCTATTTATTAGACATTTTTTTATATTTTAAAATTTTATAAACTAAAAATTATATATATTTATTACTTAATACATTATAATTAATTAAAATCATGAAAAATAAAATATATATGAGAGTAAATAATAAATCATAAATCATAAATCATAAATAATTTTTGTTAAAAAATTTACCATTAATTAAGCGATGGTTTTTGAAATTTTTTTGAAAAAAAAATAAAAACAAATAAAAAAAAATATTTAAAAATAATTTAGAGATAGTTCAAACAATATCCTCTAAAAAGCCACCCCTAATTATATTTCGGGTAACCAAGGAAAAAAACTGTCGAGAAACACAATTTTTTGTATTGATGTCTCCCTTACAAGATATGGCATTCTTTCCTATGAGGTCGTCAGACTATTTGTTAATAAATATCCCTTATCAGATTCCTCTATTTAAGTTTCATCCTAGAGGATCCAGAGTAGGATCCCTCTGTCTTCTTATTTATTATCAATGATCCCATGTGGGTTACCTTCACTTACATACTAACCTAGGGAATCCGTCATATGATCCCTTTACCTGTATATCGTTATGAGGATCCCAAGTAGGATACCGCATCCTTCTTATATGGTAATAGATGGTATCCTGTAGGAGGCCATCCCCTATGTGTTAATCTCGGGGTCCCATATAGGATACCCCTTTTTATATGTACTTCTCTAAGGAGCCCTTTTAGGATGACACTATGGTCATACTGTTAGAGGATCCCTTGTAGGATTCCTCCTCTTACATGTTTAGATAAGGATCCCATGTTGGATGCATTCTCTTATGAGTGTACCTTGGGGATCCCAAGTGGGATTCCTCTCTTGCATATGACAGGAGGGACCCAGTAGGTACCCCAATGTTTGGCCGACCCTAAGTTAGTACATCGGGTTTGGGTAAATATTTTAGCAATTCAGACCATATAACCCATGTCAAACATGTAATCCCATTGTATTATGGAAATAGTGTTGGGTTTTTCCATTTAGCCACCCTCGCTCTTATTTTTATTCTTTAACAGGTTTATTGTTGATGCAACACTGATTGACAGAGGTGATTTCATGTTGGCGGTTGTTGTGCTTCACACGGGGCATCTCTATTTATCTTTGGGATAAATCATACTTGGCTTTTGAGCATGTATATTTGACTATTAGATAATTAAGATTTTCATAGGTGCTTCCAGGAATCTGGTAGATGAGCATACTACTATGATATATGAGCATGGCCCCCCTAGTAATGACACCCATGGATGATTCCCCCCTGCCAAGTGATGATGATGATTCCACTCTCCTAAATTTTTATATATAATGAAGTTGATTATAATATCCTCACCCAATGGATTAAATGAGTGTGATTACGGTGTCCTCAACCTATGGTTTTCAGTGAAGGATTATTCTCTCCTTAACTTATGGTATATATAATTTGATCACACTCTCCCCGAATTATAGAATATGGATGATGACTATGCCCTCTTAGATTTTTCATATAATTAGGATCTGCACATGTTCTATCTATGATCAGGATTATGATACCCTTTCATACCATGGTGGTTGAGAATGGCATCTCACACCTATATTTGATGTTCAAATTTGGATCTCGAGGGGTGGGCATGGTGTATCATCGGTGAGTATCCTTAAGGATCGTCATAGGTTTAAATGCATTGGGTCCATCCAAGTCATAATATTGTGACCTCCTATAGAATACGACCTAGGACTGGTACATTTTATTTTAATTACATGGAATAACAAAAATGACTTCTATCTCTTTTCCATTTATAGAATATTCGGGGGTAGTTCCTAGAATCCTTCATTACAATTATTGGAGGCGAGTACGGGTAAACCTAGGGTTAGGATGGGTATCCCCCTATGGGGACCTAGCATGCTCTGAGACATTTGGGGTGTTGGTCGATGGAGGTCAATGTTAATTGGGATTATGGACACAGAGATTGAATTAATGATACATAGATTGAATGACACGACGTTCATCTCAATACACTTTGCACAGGATGTCCAATTTATCAGGATTACGGATCCAATGATTGACTATTGTTGTGTTTTATGTTATTTAATTCAACTTACTCATGTATATTCATATTTATTTTTATATGTATATGTATGGTAATATACTAATATACGCTTAAAAATATGGACATCCATGTTGGCACTTGCCTAGTTGACAGGGATTTAAGACTTGAGGTTTGACTGTGGTTTCACTTTTTTTCTTTACTTATCTTTCAGGTTGTGTCTCTATTAGGATAAGCTTATTATTTTTTCATGAAATTATTGAAATATATTTTATAGTTTCATTATTGGGGGATTATACTGAGATTATTTCTCACCCCTGCTTGTGCCCCTCAGTTTGTGTGTTGATCTTATGCATACTTTTTAAGTTGATCACATTTTCATGGTGGATAATGTTTAGGCCCCGAGTTTCAGGATCAAGAAGAACTAATCGAGGGGGTTATTCTAATTGGGATGGTGTAGTTCAAATATGTTTATATATAGGGTATGTAGTTAGGATCAGAGTTATTAGTAGATCCTTATACATTTAGTTCAGTTTATTTTTCACTCCTGTATCTGTATGGTCAGCGTAGTAGGTGAATAGTGTTTTATATATGGAATAGTTGTTCATGATTTTATATCATTTTCATTTATTATTACAACATGTTATATTTTAGTTTATTTACGACTTTTGTACTCTATTTATTTACTTATTTATATGATATTTAGTTATGTCCTCGGTTTTCTTACTCTGATATGAGATAGTATTCTCCCCACTATCCCACAATATTCCCTCACTTCTAGTTGGAAGCCTCTAGAATACAGGAAGGTTCATTTGATGCATCATAACAAACTATATTGGTGAACCAATTTAGTAGAATTTGGGACAATTTGTTATAGTATTCTTTATGTGATCCTTGTTCATGTTCTTCCACTTATCACGATTCCCATTAATAGTCATCTAGTCTATTTAAAGAGTAATTAAGGAATTACATTGCAACTCCCTTCGAAAATAAATATACCACTGCTCTAGTTGGCGTCATCTTGGAAAATTGATTAGATAGAATGGGATTAATGTGATAATCCTTAATGTTACCATTCAATGTATTCTAGGGAAACATTCATGGGAGGTGCTGGATGAAAAATCTATCTGGGGAAGTTTTATCAGAGAAAAGTATGGGAATTAAAATTATCTTCTACATAAGTAATACTCTCATAAATATGATGTATGTCATAGCCTATAGTGTTCTATATGCATTGTATTTAATTCTTCATAATGGAATGTGGTGCAACAAGACATTTCATTATTTATAGGATTTTATTAAAGGATTTTATTTTCCTTCCTAGAGTGTCTATCCCTAGATATTTTCTTTTGGATATATAGAAAATATATATGTTTTACAAATTTTATCCTTGATACCAAGAGAAAATTTTAATTCCTAGTATTCATGTATCTGAGGATCCTAACTGATGTGTGTTCATCCTATAATGTATAGATAACTTTAGTCTCTTTGATTTTTACAATATCAGTTATGTCTAAAAAACCACTGACTCTTGGGCTATACTGCTTTGGTGAAAACCAATTTCAATAAAATATAATTTTATGGTTTGGTGAGTTTGGGTAAATATTATCCACACAAAGCATGTAGTTGAATAGAAAATCACCCATATGGTATTGAGACACACCTATTGCAACAATCCATAATTTGAATAAATGTGTCATTTGTTTTTTGAAGGGGATAAGGCTGAGTTTATATTGTATGTCTTTGGTGGATATATTGGGATCATGGTCGAACTAGGTTTTTTGAATTAATTCATGTCATATTGGTTCTTTATCACTGATGTAGTTCATTTTGGAATCTTTTTACATATTTTTATCCTTTTGGGAGATTTTTAGACAATTTGGAACACTCAAAACATTTTCACTGTATGAAATTGGTATAATTGTACACCTAAAAATAAACTTCATATTCATAATTTCAGTTTTCCAACAACATCCAATACATGAATTGGGTTATTTTCTATTTTTATTTTACGTATTATAGTCATGATATATATTATAGAATATAATCTATGGTAGTTTTACATTGTACTTCTGTTATTAATATTGGTCTATTTTTTCATTGTTTCTTATATAAATTAAATCCATTTTTCTATGATTTTGTTTCCAATTATTATATTTTAATTAAATACTTTTTTATTAATATAATTTCTTGATTATTATCTGAAAAGTCGTTTATTTTTTATAAATTTATGTTTTATTAAATAATTGGAGGATTTTCAAAAGTAAATTTCAGTAATTATGCATCAACGAAGGAGTTGTATGTGATATAGGGTTTTTAGTATTAAGGCACAATTATCTTACTCAATTTAGAAAATCATATAGGTTATAAAATTGTTGAATAATTTTTTTTGATATGTGGATACACATTATGATAAATTATGCAAGAAGAGCATTCATATCTTTGTTTTGTTGCATTTAAGAACATTTAACCTCTAACGCATCATATATTTATTGTTGGATTAAATCGAATTTTTATAGAAAACTTATGATTTTTTTTATTACACTTATGGAATTATTTGGTACTTGAAGGATATGTTTTTCTTGTATTTCTTATTTAGTGGGTTTCTTTCTTTTCTTTTTAATAGTGGTGTCTATTCATTGAGAATGGGTTGAATTGGTTTTATATAGTTAGAGTGATTGTATTTTTATATTTATTAATGTTGAATATGAGATATCAAGTGTTAATGATGAGATTGGGTATAAGAGTCTCATTTCCTTTTGGTCATTTTTTGGGGATCATAAGTTCTTTTTCTTATTTTATTTCTTTTGGTTCTGGATTATCAACATTGTTGTCTATAAATGACACATAAAGATATTATTTCCACTAGGAAAATGATGTACAAAACACATAATTGATTTATATTATTAGTTATAGTAGGATGAATAAGACACTCCTGAGAGGGGGTGAATCAAGTGTCACCAAATTTTACCAACAATATATTAATTATTTTAAGTTCTTTCCAACCCTTTATTATTTTGAACCTCTATTACTTATTAGTATTTAAATTGATCTCTTGTAAATTACCTTATGGTACACCTCAATGAAATAATGCTAGTAAATGTAAATATGGTATGGGTGTTTTTACATGGTCAACCCTAATAAGGGAAACCTACTATTCTTTCATGTTTAACTCTTTTTGAGATACAGATTCTCCTTAATCAATATTTTTATCAATTACACTAGGTTGGACATAGTTTATCTTAAACCTTGTTCTACTATATTCAATGGATAGATTATCACCATATTACACAGGTGAAATGCCTTCACTATATTTCCTAAGTGATGAAATCATTATATTTAATCCAACTTTCTTTAAACTAGAATCGCACAAAGTTATATTTTTAGATTCTTTCTTCCTCTTTTATTTGATTATTAAATTTTCCAAGGATGTATCTTCACCCAAAAAATATGATTCTCTTCATCAACCAGGGATTATTTCACTTCCTTAATGTCTTCAAACGTATCTTGCACACCTTGGCATCTATTAATTCCTCAATTTATCATTTTTTTAAAACTATTTTTTAATAAAACCCATTCACCTCAACATTCAAATATTGGGTATATAAATTTATCATAGATTAATCAACCTCATCTATAGGCACTCATTCAACTTTCTTCTTCCTTTAATGAAAATGGACAACTGTATAAGTTCACCTTTTCTTCTACTTCTTCTAAAATACAATTGTTTATTACTTTATCACATTATTGGAATCTTCTCCTTATTCATCATTGTAGTATAAAGTGGATCCTTAATATTATTCTTCCTTGAGATTTTTAGTACCCCCAACTTATCAGTGTCTTATTCTTTGAGGGGATCCTCTTCACTCTTATCTTCTTAGTTACCAATCCCTAAATTTTTTGAGTGGGATATATTTATTAAAAATATCACATTAATAATTTATTGATAGACATGTGATACTTAATATAAAAAGATGCTCCATTTATTTTTTGTGGTTTTCTCATATTTTCTATAACTGGAAAGTAATGTAAGAGAAAGTTCCCATGTAGAACCACATTTCTGTCTCCTTGTGATTTCCAAATAAAAATCCATTTATATTTCGCCAAGTTTAAATGATAATTATAACCTTAGTATTTTCCTTATCATTATTCTTTTGAAAAATAATACTCTATTAGATCTCCATTGGGATCATCTTTATCTTCCCTAAATAAAATCACAATTATTTTAAATAACATATTGAAATCATTCTTCCTTAGTTTTATAAAATACTCCATATGAGAAGTGGAGTTTCTAATTTTCAACTTTCCATCATATGTTTTTATAGAGAAAATTCTAGTTCTATTAATGATTATATCATTTTTAGTATAGACCTTTTATCTTCATCCTTCTTGAGATTGAATCAATAATCATTTGGGAAATTTAAAGTTTTATAAAATGTCACTTTTACTGATAGAATCTGTATTTATAGAATTATAATATTTGAAATTATTTTTATTTTCTGATAAATAAAACTATTTAGAATTCAACATGACTTTTTCTTCTTCTAAATATCCTTGAATATATTCATCTAACTCAAATAGATCATATTATAATTAATTATACTATAATTGATATACCAATATTTGTCTCAGACTCTTCTTTATTATTCATGAAACCCCATTAAAGTTCATCTTCCTTTTGAACTAACCTCTCAACATGATCTTACTAAAAAGACGTCTAAATCATGGTTAAAAAATAACTGGGTTATATAAACTTTAATCATATCTCAATAAAATTTATATTTAATTTTAACCATAATTATAAATTATATAAACGAAATTTTTAGACTTTACGAAAGCCGTTGAAAATATTTGTATTCCTTTGATCATCTTTTAAAAAGCGTGAGGATGAGATATTATTTAATTAGATACTTTTATCACATATCATTTAACATTTTTATGATCTTTTGGACAATTAATATCATCTAAGGAATCGTAAAAATTGAATTCCTTCTTTAGTTATAAATTCTAGATATTTGGGTTTTCATTGTATAGAAATTCATATTTTCAAAAAGTATAATTGTTATAGAGATAGAAATCATCCATGTTCTAAACTAATAAAAGTTTATGTAGAGAAAAATTAGTGGTAAGTTAAGAACACATAATATTCATGTAGATCAGGAAATAAAATTTACACATAAATGATTCATTCTTATGTGACTAAATAATTTTTTCATATATATGGACTTATGTTTATGTAATCATGGATGATTCTTATATAAGAAAATACTTTTCTATTATTTTCACTAAACTGCACTAGATGATGGTAAAACATGACATAGATTATCCCTATGTAGATTCTAATAAAAAAAATATTATCCAACCATCAATAATATAGGTTTAGGGCCTCTTGAAACCATCTAAAACGTTATTAACCCTCCATAAAACAGTGTATAAACACTAAATACAACATCCTTTATATATGTAACACCATAGATTATTTGTCCAAAATTTATCCCAACTTCATATAGATTAAATTATAATATTTTATATTTTATATCCCAATTATTGAAAATAAATAAAATCACTTATCAACTATTTCACACATTACTCTAAGGCCCTGATACCTTTCTTTAACATTATGATCAACTCAATAATTGACAGATGTTGGGTTTCTCACCAATAAACTAGATTCTTTCATATTTTTCAAAATATATGGGAAACTCATTTAATCTCATTTTATAACATGATATAAACTCTTTTTTCATGTTTCATGGCATCCAACTAATTATTATTTAACAAAAAATGACTTAATTTATATTGAAATAAAATAAAATTTATCCTTAACACATAAAAGGGTACATCAATCTCCCACTTTGGATTGGTTTTCAATTCCAAATTTTCTTCCAATTTCAATGGACCTTTTCTACACCTAATTATAAACAAATTAATAGAAGGGAATGTTTTTATACCACCCACACCTATTGATATTATATGAATGGTCTTCGTATATCTAACTAACTTTTTTAATTTTATGAAACTCATTTTATCGTCCACATTAAATGTTCTAAATAAATTATACCAGATAAGGATAAAAAAATTTACTTATAAATTTACCATAAACTAGACAAATCTAAGTCTACTTGGTCCAACCTAGTATATAAGTGACATGTTTATAAAACAATGTTATCTATAAACAAACTGATATGTGATACCACTTTTGATTTTCTTTTTCAAATGGGTTTTCCAAACATATTTTCACGAAAGTGTATGAACATGAACTCACTTGAACAAACACATAAAAATACATTTTAAAGGTTAGTTTCACCCATTTGGATTGATAAAAACTCCACCTTTAAAAATATTATAAATATGTGTTTGAAATTGATGGAAGAATTAAATTTATAACTCTTGCTTAAATTTCTTGAAATCTATATGGAATTATAGATTCATGTATAATGTATAATTTCAATCAAATTGGTATTCAAATATACCCCTCAAAGTATGAATTTAAGTTATTTTTAATCATATTTTATTTACAAAAATGTATGATACCAATTTTTAGGTTATTTACAAATGAGATACAACATGGTGGATAATACTTCCAAGATGTCTTGAAATTATAGCATCGATAGTTCTCTCTTTTTCAAGTTTCACATTAAATTACGTTAATATAACCATAAACACCTTAATAAGTAAAAAAGGTGAATTTTTCAACATCAAATCAATGTAAGACATATGGAATAGATAATTCCATAACCTAGAGACTATTTTCATTTAAGGTTTAATGTTCCTCGACCTCTTCATGCTTGCTTTAGCTTTGGTTTTCCATATAAAAGATTCATTTGCTTCCATGGAATTATTCTTAGTTGAATTGTAATTATTAGTTTTAATTAGATTCTTCACATTAAAAATTATCTCACTATATTTCCATTCCTCTTGATACCCTTTCTCAGTCATTTCCAACAAGTCGAGACTTATGATTGACAAATATTTAGGCTCATGTTCTGTTATTTTTACGTGTGAGGACTCACTCTTTAAAAAATGACTTCATTCTAGATGTCATGGTTTATTTACATTTTTCTTCATTTGATTAGGAAAAACATTAAAAAAAATTTATCCTTATTTCTATCTTTTTTACACCTTCCAAAATCATCTTCCTTAGTATTCTTGTTAACCCGTTTGGGAATCCTTAATTCCTTTTAAATAATAGGGTCAATAACCATAAAAATATGACTATATCTCCAGTGGTTTGATTCCCTTTTATATTTTATTTTTCTACCTTATTTATTGACATCCATAAATATCATTCAATGGTTCATGATGTAGCACCATGAAATTTAAAAATAACAATATATTTTATAGTTTATACAACATAAAACACTAAGATTAAATGAATCGTGACATATATTTAAAAAATTATTATTAAAATATAACCAATGTAATATAGAAATTAAATATTTACGTAAGATTATAATTACCTACCTTATGAAATATATAACTATAATTTATACTCAATATATAAGTATTTTTAAATTCATTGTAAATAAGCCCTCCATTTTTAATAAAATCATTTATTTCAAAAAAGATTTTTATTGTTTTTTGTGAGGAAATATTATAACTAATTATTGAATATTTTTGAAATTGTATTTAATGAAATGAAAATAATTTTTTGAAAAATCATATTTATATTAATTTTTAGTGAAATAATGGGATTTTATAGAAAATATAGTTTTTTCAGGGAATAGTAAAAGATAAAGATTTTTTTAAAATCATCATTTCTTTTAATAAATTAAATAATTTAAATTTTCATTATTATTTTAATTTTCATTAAAAATAATATTAGTATAATTAATTTTTATATAATTTAATTTATTACATTTACATCATCTTTATACTAGAATTTACTCTATTTTTATTCTTACACAAAAAACACATTATTTCTGAAAACTATTTTACAGTGCTTAATGTATATCAATTTCAATTAATTTAAACAACCACTAATTATGAATTATTTAATTTAAATTTATAGATTATATATCTTTATTTATTAAATTAAATTATCATAGTGTTGATTTATATTCATACAGTTAATATAAGATCATTTTTCCTTGACAAGTCCATTTTTCAAAAAAAATGATTTTAATCGTACTTGTGGGTTTTATTTGAATTAAAATTTTAAAACATCAAAAAAATTAATTTGATAAAATAAATTAAATATTTTTAATAATCCTAGCTAATATTATAAAATATGGTCATCTTATTTTTTTATAATGAATATTAAAAACTGTAAAATTATGCTACCATGGTTATAATTAAAACTGTTTTATCAGTGGTTAAACTAATGATTTAAAGGAAGTAAAATGTTTATTTGGAATTATTCCATTTTTTCTTGACCATATCACCCCTATTATCTATTACTTATCAATTTCTGGGAAAATATTATTGATAGTGACTTAACATTGTTGAATATTTTGTGTATTTACAAAAATGTCACTCCTCATCAATTATAAAAGTAGACCCTCTCCCCTCACTACATAACACATATCAAGTCATTTTTCATTAAAATAATATACTAATATATATCCCACAAATCCATTTTCACATTATAAATATTCTACTCTATTAAAAATACCATCCTTTTTATCCTTAATAAGAAATCCAAATGAGGTTCTTCTAAGGGATGGTAATCATTTTCACTGAGCTCATTATTTTTTCTTCTTATTTTTCGACACTAAACCATGTATTAAAAATTATATTATAATTATATTATAATATAATATATAATTATATTTTATTATTTTTATTTTGTTTATTTCTTAAGATTTATCTATAACCACTTCTATAAAATAGTAAATGAACACATTATTCATGTGTACAGTGGAATACCACCTCGCAAACTTATACAATTCATTTTCCATCATCATATCACACAGATTTTAATGAAGATGGATGTAATATTTTTATTTTATATTCATGAAATGTTAGTAATTCTATAAATTTGATATATCATATACCTTATTACATTATCATCCATTCAAAAATGATAACATCGTTTCTGTGTACAGTAGACCACCACATCGGGAAATGATGTGATCCATTTTCTTATTGCATCACATGGATGTTATAAAAAGGTTTATTTAAAGAATAATATTTAATTTATGATATTATAATAATTATGGAATGTTAAAATGTTTCATTCACTATTTTTATCATAATCATTGAAAATTGGAAGGGTTAAACATCCGTGCATACGACCTACCATCTCCATGATTGTAACATTGATCATTTTTAATAACAATTGTTCATGTTAATATTTAAAAGTATAACTTATGGATGAAAATTACAATTATTTCATGATTATTATTCTGTATATGATGTAACAATGACCCATTTTACCATAGTCAAAATAATGATGTTGTATATAAATTTTGAACTGAGTTTCCTCAAAACAACCGATATGGAAAAAAACTGGTTACGTAATTAAACATGTCATTAAAATAAATGTATTAATGGTGTATGTATAAGGGATTAATCCTATAATATTTTAGTAAGAAAAAAAAATAATTTATATATGTTTATTATAGTGGTGAAACATTGTATACACAATAATTCATGGACTCGAGGTAAGTGTTTTATCTCAAAACATCTATCTTTGAGACACATGTTCTTTTCTGAACCTAATTTGTTTTATATGGTATATATACATACCCATTACATGTTATTTGATTATTTATTACTAATTAATAATTTTTTATGTTATAATTCATCTATATAATTCATGTTAGTTATAATATAAATTTTACTAAAGCGATAAGGGTTTATGTTTTGACCTCATTTCAATCAGGATTATTTGTGATTGAATTTTTAGTGTTTGAAATTATACGATAATTATATAATAAAACCATTTAATTTTATCATCCTCTAGTTATTCGTGAAATTTTCATTTAATTGTACCATTTTCTTCTCTTTGGATCTTAAAATTATAGGAAAAATATTTTTAAAGAAGAGATGACATCATTTCTCTCTTTAGTTAAAGATCCCTTTTTCTTCCATTTAAATTTTTTTTGAAAATATTATCAAGATTATTTTTTAACATTATTAAAAAATTTATTTTAAAAATTTTATACCCATATTTTAATTTTTACAAATTTTTTGAAAGGAATATTTCTTCATTTTCTAAATGAGGTACTTTTTAACCTTTTTTCAATAGTATGAAAGAAAATTTTCTTTTAACATATACGTAATGTATAGAATTACTCATCATCATGACCATAGAAATATTTTAATATTCCATTATATGTTTCCATGATTATTTTTAAGAAAATTGTTTTCCTATAATATTTTTTTAAATTTTTAGATTTTGAGGAAGTTATTTTAAAGTGAAATGTGTAGTTTTTTAATAAGTATCCAATGTAATCATTTATTAACATTCTTATCAATGATGTTAAACATTGATGTTATGTATAGATTTTAAATTATGTATATGTGTCTCTAAAATATATATCTAACCGATTCTACCTTAATTTGGTAGGGTAATACATTCCATTTATTTATATCTTAAATAAATTCATTATAAAATTTCTTTTAATTATGATATCAGGTAAGATTATGGAACCCATTTTCTTTTTATTGTTCATTTTTTTGTTCTTCCTTATGAGTGATTTTCTTTTTGTTACACACATAAGTCATAAACAATATATGATGGGTGTAACCAGATTTCATTTGGTGATCTCAATATATTTTATATGATTGAATCCATATAGTATTCTAATGCATTGGGTAATGTTTTTAGTTGCATGAGACATCATGTATGGGTTTAGGGGATAAAGTAATACATAATGGGACTTTTTCCATCATGTGATATTTTATAAGTAGTTATCCTTGACATAGGTGTATATCATGTTATATGTTTCTACCACATTTCCTTTGAAATCATAATCTTATGATACCATGTTATTTATGTTATTCCCCCATTTGATTACCCATAATACCTATCTTATAAGATATAATGTTATTTAATTTATACACAATTTATATTTCCATGTCATTTTTATTCCATTACTAGTATTTTTAGCTTACCCCTTTTGTTTTTGTTCTCCCCAGTTTTACCATTGCATTTTTAGGATATTGAAAATATTTAGGTGCTCATTATAGAGAATAACAAATTAGTTTTATTGTAGCCTCACTTTGATGTATTATGAATCTATTCTTCCTGATACACTAGTTTTCATGATATTTTGTTTGTAATTAATATATTTTTATGTTAAAAATCATGAAATGGTATGTGTAAAAGGATTGAATCGCTATAGTTGATTTCAAAGTAAGGTCTAGTTATTTATATTGATTAGGAATAATATAATTTTTTTGAGAATACATGGAAAAAGTATAAGGATATGTCCAAGAATAGTAAAATATCATGTAATTTTCGTGAATTTTAGATATAGTGATTTCTATGAAATTATATCCTCGTCTGGATACTACAAGTCGATAATGCTCTGGAACAATTTCATATAGTGGTAATAAATCCTAAAATGTTGTATTTATTTATACTCTATCTTTATATGTTTTCTGAAAATTGGTCTTGTTTCACACCTAGTTGGACAATCATGGTGGATATTATTTGGAAACTCAAAAAACTCTTTACAACCCATTATGATGGACTTGATAAAATTATTAGGATAGAAAAAAAAATATAAAACAATTCCATTGATTACCTAGATTCAAACCTAGAGACTCGTAATCTCATATATAATTATACTTTATAATTTATTCCTTATTGGTTTATAAATTTCTCTTTTTTATTTTAATGTATTATCATTTTTTTTATTTTTACATAATGATGAGAAATCGAATAAAGCATTCCAACAACCACTATGACGAGAAATGTAATGATTTCACTAATGAGATTCCTAAGATTATGGGAACAGATATTGGAAATCATATGATCATTCCAAATTATATATCTCAAATTATGATTAAAAAATGAAATATAGTACAATTACCAAGTGAATTAAATAAGGGAAGGACGAAATCTCATGGAAGATTAAGTGTTAAAGATAATAAAGAAAAGAATATTCATTTTCCAAAAAGTAGAAAATGTGGGAAGAAACACCATGTAAAATCCCTTAAAGGAACATTAAGATGCTTAATATGTTTGAATGTTCTCTATAATAAATATAATTTCCAATAAATAATGAAGAATCGTGTTAATAATATTCAAGGAAATAAAGTTCATCCTAATGAACAACTAATAGTTCAATTTCATAGATGTGTTGAAATCAGTCATTATCTAAGTCAATAGCCAAATAAATTGATTAATTCCAAATGTATTATCTTATAAATATCATTGAATTGGAATAAGATTTCTTAAATATTGAACATAATTTTCACTACCCTAATATCAGGATTCTATCTTTCTTCCCTTACTAAAACCAATATAGTTAACATGATTATCATAAAATGATAATCAGAGTAATAAATCATATTATAAGGAAAATAAATACTAGTATGTCCTAAACTATGACCCCTATGAAATTTTATGTTTTTAATATATCAATTTTGTTCCATCATAGGTTGTTTTAGGTCCTTTCCTCTTATTCATAATATCATAATCACTAAAAATAACTAAACCCTCATATTGTACCAATTGTGATGACCCAAGCATAAAATATATTCAGGGTATATCATTTTATATTGACATTTATTTATTGGATGTAAAATATATGGAAAAGACACAATTTCACTTCCACAGGATGAGAGGAAAGATCATATCCCCCCAAGGGATAACTAATCCAACCATCCATTTTTTACAAAGTAGTTTATTAGCCCAAAGACCCAAAAATTAGGGCATGATGGTTCAATAAATAAGCCCAAAGGCCCTTCATTTTTTTAATTGGCTCATAGGACAATCTGTAATAGGTCCTATGCAACACCCATATATTTTATGAAATATATTTTTTCATAAATTTAACTTCTTTGAAAACTTGTGTTACATGCAATACTGAGATTTAACACATAATGATATATTAATATTAATATTATTTAAGAAGGACTGTCATTACCTAGCCACTGAAATGGGAAATATTTAATTTGAATAACCACATTTGAAACATTATTTGTAGTGATTTTATATAAAAAAATATATTGATGATAAAATACTAATTTTCTTGTGAAGTCTTTATCTATTTCTAAAATACTATTTTCTTAAAAATGATTTTTATTTCAACCTATGAAAAATTATAAAATTAATTTTATAAAATTTAAGCAAATTAATTTCAAAAAAATGATGACAATTTTTTAAATCATCATTTCTATGTTCTCTTCGGGTGAATTGTTTGGATTTTTATGAAAAGATTCATTTTTGATGAATAGTGATAATATTGTTTTTTATTGAAAACTAATTTTTCATTAAAATAATTTATAATGTTAATTATTTTTTCAAATGGTTTTAAAATTAATATTAGTTCAATTATATATCAACTATTCTAATTTAGTTCATTCTAGTCACTCTCATATTAAATTTTTAAATAAAATCATTTTAATTGTTTCAAAATTTTCTCTTTGGAAAATTGCTTTCTCATCGCACCTAAATGTTTAATTTTAAATTAATATTTTCCACTTATGTGTGTTGAATTTTTAAAATAGTATTCCATATTTGGAATAAAAATAATTTATATTATCTAATATGCTCAAATTAATTTTTTTACCATAATAGAAAGTAAAAACATTTAAATTATTTATCAAGTTTAAGATAAAAATGGGTTTATCGGGGGTTAAACTAAAATTATATTAGTTAAAATGACCCCAAACATATACAACAATGATTTTATGGACTAATATTTACCTTATCATGTACAATGGTGGATAACGGTTCAATTTGGGTCCTTCTTTCTTCTAAAAAATGTTCGTACACATTTTTCTTTCCAAAACTTACATGTGTTCCACTCACCTCACATAAAAAATTCCAATCTCTATACTATCATCTTCGAAAATATAAAACCCATAGTTTCTACCTATAAACTCCCAAATAAATTTATAAATTCCTTCCTTTAATCTTAGAAACCTTATTTCTGTCAAAAATACAGACTAATAATCCATTTGATATAAACCAAAAGAAGTTGTCTGATGAAGAGTTAATGTCCCTAACCGAGCATTTTATTATATTTCTCCCTCCACCTCTTTCAACTCTTTGTAAACCATGATGATATAATAACCTAAATATCTTAAATAAAATGAAATATTTTTCTATTAATTTCATGACCTACAATATTCTCCACTTCCTTTAAATGGGATATGAAATCATCATTTGTGTGTACGGATGACTACCACCTCACAAACCGATGTTATTTATTTTCCATCACCACATCTATCATCTGGACATAATTATGTATTTATAATTTATATAAAAAGTTTATGATATTATTTTCTTATATAATAATATATCACATATTCTATATTAAATTTAATTCTGTAAGAATATGATAGCATCATTCATGTGTACAGTAGACTACCGCCTCATGAAGTGGTGTGATTCGTTCATCACATATACTTTATATAGAAGGTAAAAAGTACATTTTAAAATAAAAATATTTTTTATATATTAATTAAATGATTATATAATGGTAATATATTATTTATATTTCTTTCTTTCAATCCTTTGAGGAAATGGAAACCATATTCATGCGTACGTACAGACTACTATCTCCATCAATGGTGTATTTCAATTTCAATATTTAACTTTTATAGATTACTCTAAATTCATATATACTGAATATATATGATATTTATATCATGTTTATGATTTTGGGGATTATATAACCATGATAAAATTTATATGACCAACAATAAATAATAAAAACATAATGGAAAAGCAAAGTTATTTCCCAAATCATAATTTTAAGAATGAATTCTTGATAAATAAGAAATAAATGGTTGTAAGTAAATCATATAAGTAAAGAAAAATATTAATATAGTTTTGTAATAGATTTATAATAAATTTATATTTGATATAATGTATTTTACAACATATTCAAAAGAAATAAGGATCTAAGGTAAGGGATCTCCTTCTCACTTTTTACTTCGGCTAATGGCATGAGCTACAATGCCACCATTGCACCACTTTGGAAAAATAATCCATAATGGGTGAAGATTAACATTTAATAATCACTAAAAATTCATATTTAATATAATTCACAAAATTATGTACCTATAAAATCAATATTTCACACCCCAAGAGTTTACCATACAATAAGTGCTCTCAAATTATTCAATAATAAACCCCATATAGATGTGATACTCATCCTATAAATCATCCCAAACAAGGATGGAATAAATTAATACAATTAAAAGTAGTCAATTAATAAATTAAAAATATATGGGGAATCCATTATAAAAAATTATATTACTATGATATCATCATATCTGTATTTACGGCCAAATTCTTCCCACGGAACAACATCCCCACATAATAAAATATGAGGCTCATCCCACTTAAATTTGACCACAAACCACATGTTTTTTTCCACTAGTCATATACATCACATTGAGCCTTGTGAATCCTTCCAATAATATATCTCTCAAATACAACATCATCTACCTATGCATGGTTAGGATATCTGATAATGGTGTAAGGAATCGATGCAACCTGTAAAGTAAATCGTTATGACAAACCTATCTCTTGATAAGGAAAATACCATAACCTCCATTAAAAAATGATCTCATGATTATTAAAATATTTGGGAAACCATCCCTCAATAACATCCCAACATTCCATGTTATATGGGTAAAAAACAATTACATTCTATGGGTTGGTCAACTCATCTTACATGATAGTCCCTCTCTCCACTGAGGGTGGATATCAACTCATCATATTGACTTCACATTACCTATGAATGATCAAAAACCATCAAACCCAAATCATGGATGATTTTTAGGATCTTTATATGATACAATGTAATCCTATAAGATATTTATTTCTTAATTAAGAACAATATCTTATCATCATCTAATGTAAGTGAATGCATGATCACTACAAATGGAAGTCTCTCACCAAATATAATTTTCTAAGAGTTACATTGAAATTTATAACTCCCAAAAAAAAATATAGTTAAATGAATGGAGAATTGTAAAATAAATTACTATGAGTGTTAGTTGAGAGGAAATGGACCATACTTTCAATACCCATAGGGCGCTGCTTCATAAGATCCATTAATAAAGTGAAACTATCCATAATCTAGTTTAAAAATACCATATTCCTAAGAAGAACCTCCTATAGGTGGTAGTGTAGGTGGTTCAAAACATCACCTACCTCTAGTATATCCCATGCCACAAGATTATCTAACTGTAATACCCCCTATAGCCCCATAAATTATACATTAAAAGGGTATCTTATTTAAATGTTTTCATTAATTTTAAGGCATATTCGTGACATCAATTTAGATAACCACAAGGTAAAAAAATATGACTCTCAAAAAAGGGTGAGTCTCAACTAAGAAAACATTAAACTTCAATGATATTTCAAAAACACTTCTTTGTAACACCCCCATTATATATTCCACTAGACCATTGCCCTGATTCGAGTCATCACATGACCTCGAGTGTGCCTCCTCGTATGCCAAAGGCTTCTGACTAGAAGGGATGGTCTAATGGATCAATTGGGGAGACTACAACCTTTTTACCAGAGTAATTAACAAAATAAAAACTATGACATAAAGGAAACGATAGTAATAATACCATTCATGACAAAAAAAGTCCCTAAAATTTGGTTCATAACCATAAACATATGTAAAGATGCTCTATCATGTAATATAGTTCCAAGTGTATAGAAAACCAAGAAATAAATATGTGATAAAAATAAGTCCCCAATACGGTTCCTGACTCTAAATCTAGATCATGTATCCATGCACATACCAATCCCAAGTCAACCATCTAGATTATGGTCTTTTCACATGTCCTGATCTACAACCATGAAGTCTGTTTGGGTACCCAATGTCATCTCAAGTAGGGTGTGAGTACAAATCAGTCGGCCACCACCAACAGTTTCAATTAAATATCTATTTAAATAATATTGTATGTAGGTATTCCATGAATCACAAAATCAATTGAAGATAAACCATTTTTCATTTATTAACAAGGTTCTCAGGGGACACCTTGATCAATATTTTCATGGGTTAGCCATCTTAATTAATTCACTCATCCTATGTAGTTCATATAAACAATGCAAAAGAGGGGGAAATTTCTCTACAGCATAGGGGAAAACATATCACAAAACAATAAATATACTTACCTTATAGCATCTGTCCATGTATTCTTATCATGTGAATTCATTATGATAATAGAGTCTTAGTAAGACTCCATAACCCATGCAATGTATGGGTGGGTAATAGAGACCCTGTCTAACCCAACCCATGGGAGTATAACCTCAAGTACAATACCCCACTTACACCGTTAATCCAAGTGCACATGTTTCTTTAACAATTAAATAATTTTACACTTACTAACTATAACTCATTAAAAATATTCCATTTATAAGGCAGAACCCATTAGCACATATAACAATTAAAAATCCCATCTCCATTAACTCATACATAATTTACACAACTTAACCCATTTACACAATCACTCTATACAAAAAAAACCCCTCTTATTTCATGTTAACAACTAACACATTTATCAATCATTTCAATTCATAAAGAATTTAAACATGTGAGAAATATTCATCATGGGTTCTATCACACTAACCCTACAATTTAACAGTGAAACTCTCATTACATGTTAAAAGGATTAATTCATATGTTTTATCTCACTAACCCTCCAATTTAAAATTTAAATTTCCAATTCCATGGTCAAAGGAATTCTACACCCCATGGGTAGCCATTTTCCCAGCCTATTCAATCTCAATGCCTCCCATGGGGATCAAGAGGGGTTCAAATCATTATTTAACCAACAAATTTATCATTACTGCTAAGTAAAACCATAAAAACAATACAATGACATAAGCATAAAACCACATACACTTAAATAAGGCATCATTACTATATGATATGAATTGTAGACCACATACCTAGATTTTTTAGACAACCACATGCTCAACCTTGTACATTTTTTATAATAAACACACCTTTACATCCTCAATATAGAATCAAATTGAAAAATAAGATTTTACGGATTTAGAAGAATAATAATATCTCCACAATCCGTTATCTAGAAAATTGAACATATAAGAATGTTAAACTCTACCCAATATTTGATATTCACCCAACAACATTCTAAACGGATTATAAATGAAGGAGATCAACCCTTAGAAAGTTTAAAATTTTTTGATTCATCTCTTAGGATAGTGGAGGAATAATTGAGGGTAAATATGAGTAAGAAAACATAAGGACCAGGGAGGAAAATGTAACGACCCAAAGTTTCATTAATGGAAATCCCTATTGATCTAATTAAATGTATTTTTATGTAAAATGTTTATATAAAATGTCAAATTATTTTATTTTATGTCATGAATTGAGACCTTTGATTTTATAGCCATTGAATAGTGATCACATGATTAGTATAAATATATGGCTTTAACAAACCCAATTTACTCAGACAAAGGAAACGATGGCCTCATCCAGTAGAATTTCTCCATAAGAAGCCCATTTTTCATAGCTCAAAAAAGTGTTGGAATCTTTGGGCTTCGCTCGTGACCAAGCCCAAGCTGAGCGTCATCATGTCAAGCTCGAACGGGACCGTCTATGGGAAAATTGGATGTTGATAGAGATTACCACTCGAGCGATGTTATCCGAGCCACCCGAAGAGTCTGTCACCATCGCACACCTTACCCTTAGGTCTTATGAGGCTGTTTTAAGGGGTTATGTAACAAATCTCTAGTTCTATGTTCATGTACATTATTTTGTATATAATAATGAATATACTTTCTTGTCATCATTGATACATTGTAAATAGTTTTTAAAGTACAAATAGTGTTTTTAGTAATTATTTAATTAAGAATTCTATTTTATTAAATTTAGGGATTTTTGAATTAAATAATATTTTAATAAAAAATTATTGTTATTAAATTAATTTTTATTAAATATAAATGATCATATAATATTATGAATGCAATTGTAATTATTATTATGGTTTGAAAGCCATTTTTGTCAAAACCCGTGAATTTTTTATAAATATCTGTTTTTATTTTAAAAGTGAAAATTAAAATATTTAAAATATTATTTAGATAAAATAAATTTTATTTCTGGAATTAGGACGTCCAAATTATCCAATAGTGAATTTTTCATAATTTTCTGAGACAGACAAATTTTGGGTAAAAATTAAATACCGTTTAAATATATAATGTGTTTTATGACATCATAATGACCCAATAGTGATGTAATAAAATACTATAAGCCTTATGTTCAGCCAATATATGTTTTACCATTAAAATAATGTGATTTTGGGTTTCTTTGACTTATTTTAAAAAGCATTAATGGACCCCTCAAGACTTATTAAACATCTTCTGTTTTTAAATTATTTTACATGGGAGTGTGACTCACCTCCACATAAGCAACCCCATTATTTTAAGAAGATAGGACTTTGGCATTATAAAATATTGTTTTCCTATTCCCTTTACCAAAAACCATGGGCAAAAATCATGGGATGGTTTTTGGTTTGGATTAATTTAATGTATGGGGTCCCAAACCTATATAATAAAAAATTCCCTCACCTTTCTTATATAAACCCACCCAAGCTCCCACTTCCTCCTCACTCAAACCCTTTAAAGTTCGTCCAACCTCTACCATACTCTCTCTAGAATCCTCCCAAGGTGCCCCAAGCTCCCAAGAAGCATCTCTCAAGCCTTTGGAAGCACACTTCCAAGTAAGGGTTTTTATTCCTTTCACTTTTTGTCCAATTTTCATAATATTGTTATGCCCTTTTAGTTTCAATTATAAATGTTGGGGTATGGTTTCTCAACTCCCTCATAATGACATCTTATTTTTTGAATGATGGGATACCCCTTTCTCTCTCATTAAATGCCTCCCATGTACACCTGTTACTATGCCGAAATTCGGAAAGAAACTTCTCTCTCCTCATTTACATTCAAGTAATACTTTTGTATCATGAATCCAAATTCCATTACAATTGTTGGGAAATTTATCTATATGACCCCCTTACTATCCATTTCATGTATATATGATGAGACACACCTTTCTCTCTCATCAACCATTTTTTTATGAGTTTTTATGTCACGTCGTTACACTGCCGAAATTGCATC
Organism: Viscum album; assembly: GCA_963277665.1. Taxonomy (NCBI): domain Eukaryota; kingdom Viridiplantae; phylum Streptophyta; class Magnoliopsida; order Santalales; family Viscaceae; genus Viscum; species Viscum album. Next base: position 298,042,152 of record OY728139.1, read on the forward strand.
GATTTTCTAAGCCAATGCCATTCTGTAGTGAATACCATGTCCATTTCTCCATAAAGGGTATTCACCATTATGACCATTTACTTATTGATTATAAAGTTTCATGTATGAATTCCACATTCCTTTATCGTGGAATAAATAATTATGTTTTATGAATCCATGTTGTATGATCCATGTGGCGCACTTATGCATGAAATGAAATGTTTAAGAAGGGTGTGCCCTTATAGAGCTCTAATGCATTGGGTAATGTATAGTATCATGATACATCATGTGCAATGAGTGTTTAATCATGATAATTCAATTGCAATGAGGTTTTACTCTTACTTCATGTGCAATGAGGATTTACTCATGGTCCGTGTGCAATGGGCCTTGGCTCATGCTAATTCCATGTTAAGTGTTGTTGCAACATTTCCAGGTTATGATTATCATGATTTATCATGACTATGTCCATATTTCTCTTGTTCTTTATTGATATGACTATTGTATAACATGTATTGTACTCCTCATGTATTCCATGTCTTTTTCCCTTACTAGGATTTTTCACTCACCCTTTTTTTATGCATGTCCTCAGGTTATCCCATGCAATGTTATGTATGAGGGAATGTAGTGGTCATGTAAATGAAGTTTTCAATAAAGATGTTGTATCTCATGTTTTAAGTTGTTATGTAATGATCCTCAGCCCCAAAGTCACTAGAGCTCTCAATCTTCCATGTTGTATCAAGTGAATAGTTTATGTAATAAATCATGTTTAAGATTGTAATAAATGCAAGGTTGTCATAGTTGGTATCAGAGGATAGGTTTAGTTATTTTTCGGATTAGGATTAGAAAACCCTAGTAAATCCATAGATACAATAATAAGTACAATAAAAACGTCCCTATGTTTTGGTTATTATTGATTAAGTGTTCTATCAAGCAAATACATCTCTATCTGGATACGAGCAGGTAGAGGCGGCTCTGGCACAGATGTATCCTAGGGGTAAAATCCGAAAACACCGCTTTCAGCTAGACTCGAACGAGAACTGGTGCATGACAACGGGCCTTGCTGAACTCTTGGTTACGACACTCCCGGTGGATATGATTTGATAAATTCATAAGATTAGTATGAACCCTTATTAGGGGAATCAAAAAATTCCTCTAAGAATATATATTAGAAAGTAGATCATGAAAAACCTAAATTGAAGCCTATAGACTCATGAGTTAAGGAAATAAAAGTTTATTTATAAGTCATCAAATTTTTCCTTTGGATTACCCTTTATGTGTTACCCCTAACTTTCCTTTTATTCCAGCCAATGGTCGGTAATAGGAGGACTCAGGCTAAAAACCAATGTGAAGATCAATGTGATGACTGTGCTAATGAGATGCCCAATCCAATGGGAGCGGGAATTGCAAACTGTTTCAAGATTCTCTCTCATCTAACTCAAGCTTTAAATAGAAACACAGGTCAAGAGGAAAGTTCAACCCCCCCCCCCCCTAAGAAAGAACAAGTCTCTATCGAGAGCTTCATGAGATAAATTCCTCCTTATTTTAGTGGATCATATGATCCCACGATCGCTGAACAATGGATCAACTCCATTGAAAATATCTTCTCCACCCTTCAATGTTCTGAACAAGAGAAGGTTCTCCTAGCGGCTTATTGTATGGAGGGTGAATCTGATCAATGGTGGAAGTTGATCAAAAATACAAAGCCTGAGGAAGAGATCGATGCGTTGGAATGGAAGGATTTTCGAAATATGGTTTTCGATAAATATTTTCCACGGACCCTCCGGCTTAAGATGGAAAGGGACTTCCTTTCCCTCAAGAAAAATAGACGAAGAATCTTTTACACAGTATGAGGAAAACTACACAAGGCTTGCATGATACGCTTCCGGCTTTGTCGTTACCCCCGAATTCAAGGTTTACTGCTTCTTTGGTGGGCTGAAGCCAGGCATGCGGAAAGCATTAGCGATCCGTGGCTTTGACAGCTATGAGGAAATTGTCGGATGTGCCCACAAGGTCAAAATGAAGATCAGGGAATCACAGGGGTATCATGGGGATAAGAAGCGTAAGGTGGAATTCTATGCGGGCGGTCCGATGGATAAATCCAACGGTGCTAAGAAGATCCAGCACCCCACTTGCCAAAAGTGCGGAAAGAAGAACCCTGGAAATTGCCTCAAGAGGACGAGGAAATTCTTTTGGTGTGGAAGAGAAGGGAACCTAGCTATTAACTGTCCGCAATAAAGACCCACGGCTGCGTCAGACGAGAGGAACGCTTTGTTTGAACCTCAATTCATTTTTCATTGCTACAAGTGCAAAGAACTGGGGAATCTTGGAAATCAGTTCCCTAATCCAAGGGTTTTCAGAGGCAACCAACAACCTCCAAGGCAGCAAAGAAGATCTTTTTCCATCACTTCTGCCGAAGTGAACCCCAACACTGAAGTGGTGATAGGTACACTAGTTATTCATTCACGAATAGTGAACGTACTTTTTGATTTAGGTTCTATGCATTATTTTACATCTCTAATGTTTAGTAGATCAATCCAAACACCACCATAAATCATGGAAGTGAAGATGTTGGTGAGTATGAAAAATTGGGCAATCATTCCATACTAGGAATATAAGTCCTCCCCGGTTCTAATATGTGGATTGATCTTCTTGGAGAACCTTTTCATACTCCCTTTAGTGGAATTTGATGCAATTCTTGGCATGGGTTGGATTTTCTTATATAAGTCCAATATAAATTTTCGTGAGAGGGAAATCACTCTCCATGTAGAGAATCGACCCCCGATTTTGTATAAGGGAAAGGAGGAGGATGAATCATCTTTAGATCCATCATCTCAAGCGTGGATATTACTGCCCTATGATCATGCAAAGCTGGCTCAGATGATTGAGTCAAAGGAAACAACCATCCTTGAATACATGCCTATTGTGAGGGATTTTGCTGAAGTGTTTCTCGAGGAACTGCCTGGTCTTCCTCCTAAAAGAGACGTTGAATTCTCAATTGAACTTATACCTGGGGCATTACCAATATCCAAGACTACATATAGAATGGCTGTCGTTGAGCAAGAAGAGCTGAAGAAACAACTATAGGAGAGTCTGGATAAAGGGTTTATACGCCTAAGTGCTTCACCATGGGGTGCACCAGTCCTCTTCGTCATGAAGAAAGATGGGTCAATGCAGCTTTGCATCGATTATCGTGAACTTAACAAAATCACGGTAAAGAACAAGTACCCTTTTCCATGGATCAATGACTTGTTCTATCAATTGTGTGCTGATGCAGAATGATAAAGTGATATACTAGTCCTCAAGGTAGTTAAAAATATATGAGCAAAACTATCAAATGCATGATATGGAGTTGGCAGCTGTGATCTTTGCCTTGAAAATCTAGCGGCATTATCTCTATGGAGAGAAATGTGAGATATATACTGACCACAAGAGTTTTAAATATATATTCACACAGAAAGAGCTTAATATGCACTAGAGAAGATTGATAGATCTCATCAAGGATTATGAATGTTCAATCTATTACCACCCTGGGAAAGTTAACAAGGTGGAAGATGCCCTAAGTAAAAAGGATCCAGCGATTCTATCAATGATGAGAATTGAGAAGGATCCAATATTCTTAGACTTGATGAAGATGGACATGGGAATCATAAAAAGGGAACATCATAAATCCTTTCACAAATGATTGCTCAACCATCTCTTTTGGAAAGGTTAAAGGATGCTCAAAAGAATGATGTGGGAATTCAAGAAAAGTAGAAGCTATTGAAAAAGGGAAATCCTCGGAGTTTAATGTTAATGAAGAAGGAATTGTGCGATTTTGGAAAATACTATGTGTTCCATCATGTCCGAATCAGAAGAAGGAACTTTTGGATGATGCACAGAGTTCAAATTTAACTATTCACCTAGGGAGCACAAAGATGTATCGAGATCTCCGAGAAATTTTTTGGTTGGATAATATGAAGAAGGATATCTATGTATATACAAAAAAGTGCCTGGTGTGCCAGAAAGTGAAGGCATAGAGGTAGAAGTCTAAGGGGATGATGCAACCATTACCCATACCAGAATGGAAATGGGAGAACATCACCATGGACTTTTTCACTGGAATTCCGAGGACATCCAAAGGAAACAATGCAATCTTGGTTGTGGTGGATCATCTTACAAAGACTGCACACTTCATTGCTATTCAGAAGGATTTCTAATTGGATCAACTAGCATGGATATATATCATGGAAGTGGTAAGGCTACATGGAGTACCACTATCTTTTTTTTCTGACCGAGAGCCAAGATTTACCTCTATGTTTTGGAAGAGTCTTCAACATGCTCCGAATACTAAACTAAACTTCAGTACGTCCTATCATCCTCAAACTAATGGCCAATCCGAGTGGACTATCCAAACACTTGAGGACATGTTGATAGCATGCTCAATGGAATTTAAATGAGGATAGGATCAACATCTTCCTCTGGTTGAGTTCTCTTATAATAACAGTTTCTACTCAAGCATCCAAATGGAACCATATGAAGCCCTGTATGGGAAAAGTTACAGAACACTGGCATGTTGGGATGAGGTCGTTGAATGTAAGCTACATGGACCAGAAATGGTTGAGGAAATGGTGGACAAGGTGAAAACCATTCAACAACATATCAAGGCATCCCAGAGTCGACAGAAGAGTTATACAGATAATAGTCGATGAGACCTTGAGTTTAATGTTGGATACATGGTTTTTTTACGCATATCTCCGTGGAAGAAGGTCATGTGGGTTGGAAAGAAAGGGATGTTAAGTCCAAGGTACATCAGCCCCTTCAAAATTCTTGATCGTCTCGGGGATGTGGCCTATCGAATAGAACTTCCACCTACCATGGCCAAAGTACATGATGGCTTTCATGTATCCCTCTTAAGGAAGTACATACTGGACCCTTCACATGTACTCTCTTCTAAGGTGGTGCAGTTGGAGGATGATCTGTCTTATGAGGAGAAACCAGTGAAGATCTTAGATCGTAGAGAGAAAGTTTTACGAAATAAGACAATTCCCCTCGTCAAGGTGTTATGGAGAAACCACAAGTTTGATGAAGCGACTTTGGAATCGGAGGAAATGATGAAGCTGAGTTACCCACATCTGTTTTAGTGTGGGAAAAGGAAATTTCAAGGGAAAAATTTCTTAAGGGGGGAATATTGTAACGACCCAAAGTTTCATTAATGGAAATACCAATTTATCTAATTAAATGTATCTTTATGTAAAATTTGTATATAAAAATGTCGACTTCTTTGGTTTTATGTTATTAATTGTGACAGTTTCTTTTAAAGCTGTTGAAACGTGATCACATGATTAGTATAAATACAGGGATTTAACAAACCCAATTTACTCAGAAAATGGAAACGATGGCCTCATTCAGTAGAATTGCTCCATACGAAGCCCATTTATCGAGTCTCGGAAAAGAGGTGGCATCTTTGGGCTTTGCTCCTGACCAAGCCCAAGCTAAGCTTCATCATGATGAGCTCGAATGGGTCCGTCTACAGGAAAAGTAGAAGTTGATAGAGATTACCACTCGAGCGATGTTATCCAAGCCACCCCAAGAGTATGTCACCATCGCACACCTTACCCTTAGGTCTTATGTCGCTGTTTTTAGGGGTTATGTAACAAATTTCTAGTACTATGTTCATGTACATTATTTTTGTATATAATAATGAATATAATTTCTTATCATCATTGATACATTGTAAATAGTTTTTAAACTACAAATAGTGTTTTTTGTTATTATTTAATTAAGAATTATATTTTATTAAATTAAGGGATTTTTGAATTAAATAATATTTTAATAAAATATTATTATTATAAATTTAATTTTTATTAAATATAAATGATATTATAATTTTATGAATGCAATTGTAATTTTTATTAAGGTTTGAAAGCCATTTTTTTCAAAACCTCTGAATTTTTGATAAATGTCGGTTTTTATTTTAAAAGTTAAAATTAACATATTTAGAAAATTATTTAGATAAAATAAATGTTATTTCTGGAATCAGGACTTCGAAATTATCCAACGGTGTATTTTTCATAATTTTCTGAGACAGTCAAATTTTTTGGAAAAAATTAAATACTGTTTTAATATATAATGTGTTTTATGACATCATAATGACCCAATAGTGATGTAATAAAATACAATAAGCTTTATGTTCGGCCAATATATGTTTTATCATTAAAATAATGTGATTTTGGGTTTTTTTTAACTTATTTTACAAAGCATTAATGGACCCCTCAAGACTTATTAAACATCTAGTCTTTTTAAATTATTTTCCATGGGAGTGTGACTCACCTCCACATAAGCAACCCCATTATTTTTAGAAGTTCGGACTTTGGCCTTATTAAATATTGTTTTCCTCTTCCCTTTTCCAAAAAAAATGGGCAAAAACCATTGGATGGTTTGTGGTTTGGATTAATTTAATATAAGGGGCCCCAAACCTAAATAATAAAGAATTCCCTCACCTTTCCTATATAAACCCACCAAAGCTCCCACTTCCTCCTCACTCAAATCCTTTGGAGTTAGTCCATACTCTGCCCTACTCTCTCTAAAATTCTCCCAAGGTTCCCCAAGCTCCAAATAAGCCTCTATCAATCCTCTCTCAAGCCTTTGGAAGCACACTTCCAAGCAAGGGTTTTTCTTCCTTTCACTTTTTGTCCAATTTTCTTAATATTGTTATGCCCTTTTAATTTCAATTATAAATGATGTGGTATGGTTTCACACCTCCCTCATAATGCACTCTTATTTTTTTGAATTATGGTAGACCCCTTTCTCTCTCATTAAATTCCTCCCATTTACACCTGTTACTATGCCAAAATTCCGAAAAGAACTTCTCTCTCCTCATTTACATTCAAGCAATACTTTTGTATCATGAATCTAAATTCCATTACAATTATTGGGGAATGTATCCATATCACCCACTTACTTCCAATTTCATGTAAATATGAAGAGACACACCTTTCTCTCTCATCAACCATTGTTTTATGAATTCTTATATCACGCTGTTACGTTGCCGAAAATGCACTGATTTTCTAATCCAATGCCATTGTGTAGTAAATACCATGCCCATTTCTCCATCAACGGTATTCACCTTTATGCGCATTTACTTATTGATTATAAAGTTTAATGTATTAATTCTACATTCCTTTATCTTGGAATAAATAATTATGTTTTATGAATCCATGTTTTATGATCCATGTGGCACACTTATGCATGAAATGAAATGTTTAAGAAGGGTGCACCCTTATAGCGCTCCAATGCATTGGGTAAAGTATATTATCATGATAAGTCATGTGAAATGAGTGTTGAATCATGATAATTCAAGTGCAATGAGGGTTTACTCGTGATTCATGTGCAATGAGGATTTACTCATGCTCCATGCACAATGGGTCTTGGCTCATGCTAATTCCATGTTAAGTGTTGTTGCCACATTTCCATGTTATGATTATCATGATTTATCATGCCTTTATGTCCATGTTTCTCTTGTGCTATATTGATATTCCTATTTTCTAACATGTAATGTACACCTCATGTATTTCAGGTCTTTTTCCCTTACTGGGCTTTATAGCTCACCATTTTTTATGCATGTCCTCAGGTTATCCCATGCAATGTTAAGTACGAGGGAATGTAGTGGTCATGTAAAGGATGTTTTCAATAAAGATGGTGTATCTCATGTTTTAAGTTATTATGTAATGATCCTAAGCCCCAAATACACTAGACCTCTTGATCTTCCATGTTGTATCAAGTGAATAGTTTATGTAATAAATCTTGTTTAAGTTTGTAATAATATCAGGGTTGTCATAGAAAATGATAAATGTCCCCATTTTTAATGCGGTGCATGGTGTGGATGCACAGTTGGCCAAATCGTGGACCACCCTCTATCCAAGAGCGGCCAGGCTGCATGGTTTCCTAGGGACCCCAATTTTTTTGAAAAACTATGTAGTGACCATGAAAAATGTCTCTATCGAGGACTACATGGTTTAGTCACCCTCTTTGAAATGTTTCACAAACTATGCACCCAACCGCCAAGAAAGTATGGTTAGGGTGCACAATTAATACTAATCATGAGCCTACTATGAAATATGCATTGCATGCCCAGTTTCCCCTCTATTTCAGGTCTCATACCAAAAGAACAGCCCTAAGCCTCTTTATAAACTCAGGAAACAATTATTTTACCAAGATAATGGAATCTAAACCGAAATTTAAACAAGAATGTGACTTAATTATGTCAATGATCTTAGAACATACCCACCTTAAAATGAATCATCCTCGAGCCGCACTCCGAAGCATTACTAAACATACAAAGTAAATAAATCAAGCCAATGGGATTTCATATATGTTTCCCTCTCCCAAGTCTCTTCCTAAATTTTATTATGCTACCACAATACTCAAACCAAAGGTATACCATTTCCTCATAAAACATTATCACTATGATCCACAATACGAACAAGATCATCCTTAAAGGACACATCAGCCTCAATATCAATATCATCAACCTCAATCACATGAGATGGGTCGAGGTGATACTATAGAAGCTGTGACACATAAAAAATGTCTTGAATTTCACTATACTATTATGGATTATCCAACCAGTATGTGACTAGACCAATCCACTCCACAATCGCAAACAACCCCATGCACCTGGGAAACAACTTAACTTGTTTCTGAATCCAATGGGGACCCAGCCTTGGAAACCCATTATGAAACACATGATCACCCACCATAAACTCAGTAGTTTAATGACATCGATCCACATATGACTTCTACCTACTCCGATCCATATCCATATATTTTCAAATAAATCAAACTTGTTATGACGTCTCCTATGTGAGACTTGATCCCAACAAATCTATTTCCCCTACCTCCATCCAACACAACAGAGATCTATATGGCCTACCATAGAGAACCTAAAATGGTTCCATCTAAATAGTCACCTGATGACTATTGTTGTAGGTGAACTCAAAAAGTTCCAATTTCTTCTCCCAATATCAACAAAAGTCTTGTACAAATGATCTCAATATATCCTCTAGCACTTTAATGGTACGCTTTGACTACTCGTTGTCTATGGGTGAAAATACATACTCAAAAACACTTGGGTGACAATATCATTCTATAAAATTATCCCAAAGCATGAAGTAAAACATGAATAATGATCTAAACATATAGTTTGTGTCACCCCTTGCAACTGCACTATCTACCAAACATACAACTCACCCAGCTGGTTCATGTTAAAGATCTCTCGTATCATAATGAAGTGTTACCCCTTGGTTAACTGATACCAACTACCCATATCACATCATTCTTATGAGGTATACATCAAATGCCTACCAAAAAATCTATCTTAACATCAGCACACTTCCATTTTGGAATGGCTATAACAAACAACATTGAAGTTGATACTCATCCTTTACTTACTGACAAGTGTAGAATCGCGTTATAAAACCTACAAATTTTTTTTAATTCTTCGCCACCAATAATTTCTATGAATATAATGCTAAATTTTTGAAAAAATTGGATGCACCACCCACTTAGAGGCATATAACTCACACATCAACTCTACCCACATACAAGTCATCAAGAGAACACAACCACATACATAAATGATCCCATCAACACTAACATTCCAAGTAGAAGGTGAGTCCCCACCTTTAAGACATTATCTCAAGGAAAAACACTATGTATTATCATATTCTCTCTCCTTGAGCCAGCTCAACAGTGTGGAGTCAATTATCATGGATACAAGGGTCATCTTCACTTTCCCATCCTGAACCTTTAGATGCATCTCAACAAACAACTCCATCATCTTCCACTTGGAACTAGATTCTGAGACCTCCTAAGTTTCGTCTTCTGACAAAAAGCATCTACAATATTTTTTCCCTTACATAGGTATTAAAATAGAACAAAATTTAAGGACTTCATGTACTCAATCCATCTTTTCTTTCAAATAATCAAATCACGCAAGGAGAAGATATACTTAAGGCTCTTATGATCGGTATAAATTGTAAAGATTTCTCCCAAAAATTAATGTTTATATAATTTTAAGGCACAAACCACTATGAAAAACTCAATATCATTTTTGCATAATTTAGATCATGAGGACTTAAATGTCATGACCCATACAGAAAAACCTAATCATATTGCATCAAAACCGTCCTAAGACCAACACTAGATACCTAATAAAACAAGGTATACTCTATTCCCATATAGGGTTCGATAAAAATTGATGTCTGAGTAAACCTTTTATTTAACTCCTTGAAAGAATTCTCACATTCCCCAGACCATTCAAAGTTGATTCCCTTCTTGGTCATTCCTGAAAGATGCACAGTCAAACAAGAAAATTCCATGATAAGACTTCAGTAATAACCCACCAAACCCAAAAAACTTTGAATATAAAAATGTTCTCGACCTAATATTAAGATAAAATTACTTTCACTTTATCCTAGTCTGCTGATAAAAATTATTTGGTGATGATGTATCCTAAGAAATATACCCTATCAATACAAAAATAAAACATAAATTTCTTGGAATATATTATATGCCCTCTTAGTGTACTAAGGATGATGTCAAGATGTTTGGAATGATCTTCATGAATTTTTGAGTTCACCACGATGAAATCTACAAAGAAAAACACAAAATGATCTCGATATGGGTGAAATATTCTATTCATCATGGACATAAAAAGTTATGGAACATTATTCAACATGAAAAACATCATGAAAATATCATACAAACCATACATGATCCTAAACAAAGATTGTGGTATATCAAAAGTTATCACCCTCAGATGATGATACTCTGATCTCCAATCAATCTTATAAAATATAGAATTGTTTCTCATATATTCAAAAAAATCATTACTTCATAGAAGAGGGCACTAGTTTTTAAATATCATGTGATTATTCTTCTGATAATAAACACACAACTGAAATTTATCACCATCATTCTTGGAATACAGAACTAGAGATCCCAAAGGTGACATGCTCAGACAAATAAACCATTTAATCTCCAGTTAATCCAACTCAGTTTAAAGTTCCAAAATCTCTAATATTTCCATTAGATATAGAAGAATAGAAACATGTTCTTCTCCCAATAATAGGTCATTTGTGAACTTAACATCTCTCATTGGTGGAAACCCAGAGAATTACTTAGGAAATACATCCTAAAATTGATCCACCATAGTTGGAGAGAAAAGAATCTCTAATCCCCCATCATCAAGTACAATACATGATACATAGTCTATGATCTAATCCATCCACTAACAAACTTGTCTAATACAACATGCATGGATATACCATTCTCCATGGTGAACATAAGTACCCCCTAAATGGATGTGAACATCACCCTGTGATGATAATATTCAATATGGGCCTAATTAAACAATATAAAATCCATCCCCAATATTATGACATAACTGTAAATATATATAATGAACAAATATCAAAAGAAATGGTACTGAACAACTTCAAGGGTATACTTCCTACATTTCCAGATATGTTCTGCTCACACACATAATGGCGTGTCAATTGACATAACCCCAAACATATAATCCACCTCTATACCCAATACATTCCAAAATTATGTATATATAAAAAGTGTGTGAGGAACATGTATCATAAAAAGCACTGTAAAGTGTGAAAGCTATAAGAATTTTACCTTAAATCATAAATGGTCCAACCTCACCTCCTCCCAATGTAGGATGAATTTCTTGAAGCGTACATTCCCTTCTTCTGAAGGATTTGGTCTATGTTCCTAGTGTTGCACTACTCTGTTGATATGGATGACCTTGCACTGGATTATCATGTCCTCTACCCGACCAATATGGAAAATATAACACCAACAACCTTCCTAGTATGGGAAAACTGACCCCATTACTAAAATATATTTTGGGATTGATCAACCATAACTTCCCATCTGTTGAGGGTTCATACATAACTTCTACACATGACCAATCCTTCTACAAGATTGGAACTCAATTGGTGGTCAGGGACACTGACTGTGCATGTTCCCCAGCTTTCCACACTAATAAAAGAACAATGGATCCCCACCCTAGGAGGTCAAACCTCTTCACTAGCTACACCTTCTTCCACTTACCTAGCAAAAAATCTCAAAGTGATGCTTCCTACTATCAGAATTTAAAACAATATTATGACTAGTTATTTCGACCTTCCCACCACTGGGACCCCCCCTTCAGGTTCTCTTCTAAAATAAGGGCCGGATCCACTTCCTCTACAAACCTCTTTAAGCAAAATATGTTCCCCTGAGACCTGATCTCGTGTCTAAGTCCATCCTAAAAACATCTCTTCATGCCTACCTCATCCCCTACCAACACTGGAACGAATAGTTGTAGGTCAGTGAAGTGGCCAGCCTAATACATAACTATCCTAGTCCCCTAAGTCAATCTCATAAACACTACATCCTTCTCCTACATCCAAATATCTTTATATAAATGTTCCATAACCATTTCATAGAAACCCCTTCCACATCATATCACCTTTTTACTCATTCTTAACTATGATATCCCACCTTCTCTAGTCCTCTCAACATGTAACATGCTAACTTTACTCTTTTCTCAAGAGGATTCTCAAATTGGTAAATAATATTCTAGATGGACACTATATTAAACATGGATCCCTTAGGTCCATCCTCTTAGGTAAACATTGGAAGCTTATACATCTTAAACTCTCTAGTCAGATCAAACATACTTGGAACAATCTGCTATGGGTCCCACTCTGTTATCCACATAGACCAAGAGAAGTTATCATCTTAATTATCTTCCCCCTATCATATGGTTCCAACTTGATCTCTTTGTCCACTAATGGAGGATCATTCTTGGCGATGTACTTATGTCATCCGACGAGAACATTCCATCATGGTGGAATCATTATATAATTCCAAATGAATGTCTCAAAGCACATAACATAATTTTTCAACAATTTGTGAAAAGAAATATATTTACTATCCATAAGCAACTGATTTTTTATAAACTATCCCAACATATATAATCATGTATTTATCACTACCCAATTCCATCCCTACCATGTTTCGTAGTCAATATGGTGTAAACCAACTTACACAAACACAAACAGTCAATATATACCATTTTTAACCATTTCACTTTCAACAACATAATTCTTTTCCACTTATGAATCCTTTTTATCATTCAATTCCAACCCATCACAATTTTAACCAATTATAACCCTTCGTTAGGAACTATTTCACTCCTCTCATTTAACATTATACATGTATAACTTTACATATTAGGAACTACCTTTTACCCATAAATTTAGTTCTTACAATTACCCAACTGCATCATCCTTATTAGGTGCTTTTAAAAAAAATAGAAACTAAAAATCACCCCATCACTCACATACCTCATTATTTTGTCATGCATTCCTATCATGATTCATGTCACCTAAACCACTTTGTTCCAAAAATGATGCAATCATTCCATAATATGCCACAAATAAAATCTCTGAAATCATTACATCACAAAACAACTGCATCACCAAATAGTGAAATATCATTCAACCATAACAACATCAAGAACATCAAACCCACCATAGGTACTTTGATTTCCCCTCATAAATGGGATAGATAATCCCATGAACAAGATCATTTAAAATTATTGACACATCATATTCCCTCATCTTCCATCCCCAAATAAGAAGACAACAGAAAGAAAACCTCATCTGATACCACTTTTTAATATCACCATCCTCAAAGCCACTAAACCAGTGCCCCAAATCAGATCACCACATGACTGCAAGCAAACCTACTTGTACACCATAGGAAGGTGACTAGCAGTATGTGTCTAATGTATCATGTGGGAAGACTATACCCTCTTTACCAGAGTAATCCACATCATAATAAAAATAAGGGAAACAACAATTACCATAACAAGCATGATCAAACAATCCACAAAAACATGGTATGTCACTATAACCAAATATAAATATGCTATGTCATATCATATAGTTATAAGTGTACAAGAAACCCAAAATAATGATGATATGAAAATAAGTCCACAAGATGAGTATTGGCTCCATGTTTGGACCACTCATCCATGCACATCCCAAGCCTAAGTCAACTATATAGCATAGGGACATTGCCCTTGTCCTGACCTGAAACCATGAAGCTTTCTTGGGAACCCAATGGTGGCCTGAGCATGATGTGAGTACAACACAGTATGAAACCACCATCAATGCCTAAAAAAATCTAGTCAAACAATAGTGTATGGAGTTAGAAAATGAATAACAAAATAAATGGTAGATAAAATGGGTTCCATTTATTAACAAGGTTCCCATTAGCTACCTTCACCATTAGATCCACGATTTATCCATTTTCAACAATTCACATCATCCAAAGATAGTCATATAATCTTTGAATAAGGGGGGAGGAAGTTCCCTATATCAAATGGGATAACATATCATAAAACAATATGTGTACTTACCTCAAAGACTATGTCTAGGTATTTATATCAGGTGCATTCGTTGGGGGGATATAGCCTTAGTATGAATCCTTAACCCAGACAATATAGGGTTGGGTATGAGAGGCTTGGTCTAACCCAACCGATGGGAATATATCCTCAAGTCCAATAACCCAATCACACCAGTAATCCATATTCACATGCTTCTTTAACCATTTAACTCATTTACCACATAATAACCATAGGTCGTTACACATAATATACTTACAAGGTATTACCCATTAACACGTATAACAATTTCAGATCATGAATCCTTTATCATGGACAACATTTACATTCCTTAACCCATTTACACAATCACATTATACCAAATTACCCCCCCCCCCACACACATTATTTTATATTTACAACTAACACATTTATCATTCATTTTATTTTATAAACCATGTTCACATGCCAATAATATTCATCACGGGTTCCATCACACTAACTCTTCAATTTAATATTTCCACACTCATTACACATTCAAAGTACTGACACAGGTTTTGTACCTCACTAACCCTCCAATTTAACATTTAACACTCCAATTCACGTTCAAAGTAGTGGAACACCCCATGGGTGGACATTATCCTGGACGATTCAATTTCAATGCATCCCATAGGTATCATGAGGGGTTCAAATCATCATTTAACCAATAAATTTATCATTTAAACCAATTCAAACCAAAAAAACATCATAACAACATAAGAACACAACCAAAAAAACATAAATAAATCAACAGGACTATGGGATTTAACTTGTATACCGCCTACATTGATTCTGTAGAAAAATGCATCCTCAATATTATCCTTGATTCAGAAATAGATCTCCTTTAAAGTCTCAAACATGAATTATATAGAAAAAAATGTATTTAAGGATTTAGAATAGGAATAATGGTTCCTCAATCTCTTATCTAGAAAATAGAATAAAAAGGAGTGTTAGATTTACCAGGATCTTCGATCCTCACCCAACGATGCTCCTGTTGTACCTCTCGTACCCCTCGTGGTTTAATTTTCATGATCACAATCACTCTCTTATTTATCTAAACTTGTTTTCTAGTGTTTTTTTTGATAGGATAAAGTTTTCCAAGGAGTTGGGCCAAGAAGGACTGAAAGGAGACTCTCTGAGTCTACCGGCCAACCGGTGGATGACCACCGGCCAGCCGATGGAGCCTGGACACAAGGAATCCTTTCTGTCCAGACCACCGGCCAACCGGTGTCCCATCACCGGCCAGCCGGTGGAACCCAGACAAATAGGGACAACTACTGCCTCCTCACCGGCCAACCGGTGGCCTCCTCACCGGCCAGCCGGTGGTGCCTGAGCCCGAAGGACTCTCCTTTTTCAAAGCACCGGCCAACCAGTGGCCAAGCACCGGTCAGCCGGTGGAGCCATTCAAACTAGCCGTTGGGCTTTGACCAGACTTCTCCACTTGACTCCCAACGGCTCTGAAGGCCTCTCCAACGGCTCCGAAGACTCCCAAAGGCCATTTGAGGGTTCCCCCTCTATAAATAAAGGACTAGGAAGCCCCGGAAACTTAACCAAGCCATAAGAAAGACAACGGACACATTTTTCATCATTTGGCGAACCTCCGGCGGATTCCCTCAAGGAACCTCAATTGCTCCAACCCACTTCCACATCCAAGGAGCACCACCATAGAAGCTTGGGAGCGCTCTTCATCAACTTCATCAATCCATTGGCACCCAAGACTTCTCCTCATTACGGTTTTTATTGTTTTATCATTTTGAGCATCATTTTGGGTTTTGTGCCTAAAAACCCCCACTTCTTTTATCCTCTCTTTTGTTTGGGTTTTCACACCACCTTCAAGGTGTGAAGAGGTTAGTCAAGCCTTCCCTTTAAAAGGCCTGAGTCATAGGTGAGCTAGCCTTCACCTGTAAGAAGGCTAGTGGGTTCTTGCTCAACCATTAAAAGCAAGTGGGTTCTTGCTCAACCATTAAAAGCAAGTTGTAATAGGTTCTAGACTACCTTAAAGTCTAGTGGGTTTCTTTCTAAAACCATTAAAAAGCAAGCGGTAGTAAATCTCTCAACGGTTGAGTTGGGAGTGGAGACGTAGGCTTTGGGTTAAGCCAAACTCCGTTATCAGTTTTGTGTCTTGCCTCTTTTATTTTCGCTGCATCTTTAACTTTGATTTTAAATCGTTAATTATTTATAAAAGGCAATTCACCCCCCCCCCCTCTTTCCATCACCTTTCCGCCCAACAATTGGTATCAGATGAAAAATTTGAGTAATACCCTAACCGGTTTCAAATTCAAGATCCATTGTGATGGCTTCAACCTCTTTCGCCCCCGAAGGTTATTCATTGGGTCGTGCTCCATTCTTTGATGGAACTGACTATACTTATTGGAAAACCCGCATGACCACTTTTCTTAGAAGTATAGGTTATCCTATTTTTAAAATTTTCATGCATGGTTATTCTCCTTCTTCTCCCGATGAATCCAAATGGACTCAAGCCGATATTAAAAATTTCAAGCTTGATGGCAAAGCCATGAACGCTCTTCATTGAGGCCTTGATCGTAATTAATTCAATCGAGTTTCCACATGCACCTCATCTCATGAAATCTGGAAACTATTGGAGGTTACCCATGAGGGGACCAACAAAGTTAAGGATACTCGATTGGATATGTACCGTCAAGATTTCGAGTCTTTTACCATGCATCCATCTGAAAATATTACTGAAATGTTTACACGTTTTACTGACTTTTGCAATGAAAGAAAATCTCTTGGAGATGATTTGTCTGCAGAAACAATGGTCAAGAAGATTCTATGGATCTTACCAAGCACATGGGCACCGAAAGTCACGGCAATTCAAGAAGCAAAAGATGTCAAGAAAATGCCGGTCGAAGAGCTCATCGGATCCCTCATGACCTACGAGATCACCATGAGGAGGCAAGTTGAAAAGGAAGGCAAACCGATCAAAGTTCCAAAGAACATATCCTTCAAAGTTCAAAAAGAAGAAAGCTCCTCCTCATCATCATCTTCCTCTTCAAGCGGCGATTCAGAAATGGAGAATCTTGCCCGCAAAATGCACAAAGTCATGAAGAAGCACAAGAAGAAGAAATCTCGCAAGGCTCAACCCAACGAAAAATCCGAGCCCGAGGTAACATGTTACGGGTGTGGCAAGAAAGGCCATTACAAGCCCGATTGTCCACTCCACAAGAAAAAGGCAAAGCAAAAGGAAAAGAAGAAGGCATTGAAGGCCACTTGGAGTGATAGCTCCACATCCTCCTCCACCTCCTCCTCAAGTGACAACGATAAAAAATGTCTAATGGCATTTCATGAGGTATCCTCTTCCGACTCCTCTTCCTCTAGTTCTTCAAATTCTCTTAATCATTTATCTTACGAGGATCTCCAACATGCAAGAGATCAATTGGAGGAAGGTTTTCACGAACTTTCTTCAAAATTTGTTGCTTTAAAAAAGGATTTCAAAAAACTTTCTTTCGAAAAGGAACAACTTCTCAAAGAGAAGGAGGAGTTGTCCCTCAAAATCCAAAACCTTCCCGATGTTGATTCTATGGAATCAACAATCAAGGATTTAAGGGAATATCTTGCCAAGTTCACCAAAGGTGAACAAAATTTGACCAAATTGCTTGGTTCCCAATGCGTAACTAGAACCACCCAAGGGCTTGGATTTTCCAAGCAAGCTTCCTCTTCCCATGCTCTAACTATTTTTGTAAGGGGGAGCTCCCAATATAAATTTTGCAACTATTGTAAAAAACCCGGGCACTTAATTTATGAGTGCAATTGCCAAAATGCCCGGTATGGAAGGCCCAAAACTATTTTCTTTAATGATGAATTTCATAGGAGAAGACCCGCCACTAGACAAGTATGGATTGAAAAATCCCTTTTAGCGAGTCTCTTCGGGCCAAAATTTGTCTCGGTTTTAAAATCCTCTCCCCGGTGATTTGTTGTTTTTATTTAGGGGGAGTTAGGATTGTTTAAGCCTTTTTGCTTCATTTTCAAAACTTTCATTTTCAAAACTTTCAATTCAAATTTTTCAATTCAAAACTTTCAATTCAAATCTCAAAAATTTCAATTTATTTAAAATCTCTATCTTGTTTTTTAATCCTTTCCCTCAATCAAGTTTTATGCCCCGTGCTATTTTGATAATCACAAAGGGGGAGAAATTCTTGGTTGATTGGGGGACAAATCTTTCTCTCATACTTTTCAATTTATCCTTTAAAGTATGCCTTTCATTTCCGTCTTTTACATTGTTTGTTTTGGTGATTGTGATCATCAAAATAGGGGGAGATTGTTGTACCTCTCGTACCCCTCGTGGTCTAATTTTCATGATCACAATCACTCTCTTATTTATCTAAACTTGTTTTCTAGTGTTTTTGTTGATAGACTAAAGGTTTCCAAGGAGTTGGGCCAAGAAGGACTGAAAGAAGACTCTCTGAGTCTACCGGCCAACCGGTGGATGACCACCGGCCAGCCGATGGATCCTGGACACAAGGCATCCTTTCTGTCCAGACCACCGGCCAACCGGTGTCCCATCACCGGCCAGCCGGTGGAACCCAGACAAATAGGGACAGCTACTGCCTCCTCACCGGCCAACCGGTGGCCTCCTCACTGGCCAGCCGGTGGTGCCTGAGCCCGAAGGCCTCTCCTTTTTCAAAGCACTGGCCAACCGGTGGCCAAGCACCGGTCAGCCGGTGGAGCCAGTCAAACTAGCCGTTGGGCTTTGACCAGGCTTGTCCACTTGACTCCCAACGGCTCCGAAGGCCTCTCCAATGGCTCCGAAGACTCCCAAAGGCCATTTGAGGGTTCCCCCTCTATAAATAAAGGACTAGGAAGCCCCGGAAACTTAACCAAGCCATAAGAAATCCAACAGACACATTTTTCATCATTTGGCGAACCTCCGGCGGATTCCCTCAAGGAACCTCAATTGATCCAACCCACTTCCACATCCAAGGAGCACCACCATAGAAGCTTGGGAGCGCTCTTCATCAACTTCATCAATCCATTGGCACCCAAGACTTCTCCTCATTACAGTTTTTATTGTTTTATCATTTTGAGCATCATTTTGGGTTTTGTGCCTACAAACCCCCACTTCTTTTATCCTCTCTTTTGTTTGGGTTTTCACACCACCTTCAAGGTGTGAAGAGGTTAGTCAAGCCTTCCCTTTAAAAGGCTTGAGTCATAGGTGAGCTAGCCTTCACCTGTAAGAAGGCTAGTGGGTTCTTGCTCAACCATTAAAAGCAAGCTGTAATAGGTTCTAGACTACCTTAAAGTCTAGTGGGTTTCTTGCTAAAACCATTAAAAAGCAAGCGGTAGTAAATCTCTCAATGGTTGAGTTGGGAGCGGAGACGTAGGCTTTGGGTTAAGTCGAACTTCATTATCAGTTTTGTGTCTTGCCTCTTTTATTTCCGCTGCATCATTAACTTTGATTTTAAATTGTTAATTATTTATAAAAGGAAATTCACCCCCCTCTTGGCATCACCTTTCCGTCCAACAGCTCCAAATAGTTTATAAAAAAGAATATAAAACAACGAGAAGTTTATGAGGGTTTGGATCATCACCTGGGATGATGGAGGAAGAATGTAGGAGAAATTTGAGTGAGAAAACATTAGGCACGAGGGGTGAAGTGGTAATTTTCACCGTTTTTAGTGGGGAACACGGTTGGATAAACACCACACCAACCATGTTCCACCCTCCTTCCAAGAGGAATCTAGGCCACACAACATCATAGGGATCCCACACTATTTGAAAAATGATGTGGTGATTATGTGGGATGGCTCTGTCCAAGCCTATACAGTTTGGCCTCCCCACTTTCACAGTTTCAAAAACCATGAACCCAACCTATAGGAAATAATGGTTAGGGTGAATGGTTACTACTAACTATACACCAACCATTAAACATACACTGTATGGAAACTTTATCCCATATTTTTTGTCTCGAACCCCCATAACACCCCTAATCCTTCTCATAAACTCAATAATCATTTCGTTAACAATCTTAAAGGGATCTAAACCAAAATTTTAATAATAACATACCATAGTGATGTTTCGTATATTACATGGATCAATTGTGAGTTATAGTAATCCATTAACCCTATATAAAAAATTAATACAGATATCTCACTAAAACTCTTGATCTTAGAAAAAATCTATTGCAAATAATTTCCATGCAGTACATCATCCCTAAAAATCTAGAAAAACTCTATTGTGATTATTCATCCTTAAAATGGGCTTAAAAATTTTCAAACCCAAACTATTTGTGACATTATTGAATAGATTTTATTGAAAAAATAGATCAAAATCCAAGCATCATATAATAGTCTTAACATGATTCCATGTTAAAAAATTCTAACTAATGGATCAAGGAACCTTGAAGGGGACTCAATGAAAGAATCAAAATCAGGTCATTAAATGTATAATCTAGACAAGAAACGTGAGTCTCAAACTCTAACCAATCATTTATCACTCTACATAGAGTATCTACTTGAAAATTAGTAGGACATTATCACTGGAGAAGATGCAGTACATTGATACCATTCTGACAATACCTGGCCCATTACTACCTTGCCTAGATAGACAGTAAGCCGAGTGTCCCTCCCCAATCCCACCTTCAATTGGATAGGGGATGGAGACTATCACTGATAAGTTAAAACATATATCATAGAAATTATCCTATAAAAACCTATAATAGATATAATAATCCAATACATGACATAACCACTGAAAACTAATAATATATTTATTACCTAATTTATAATAGTTATGTATATGAGATAACAACCATATATGGAAATGTTACATGGCCAACAACCAAAGGGATATAAATGTATAAAAAGACATCATTAAGTACAAATAACTCCCATAATGGAAAGATACCCCATCGCTATAAGGTATCCTAAAATGAACTATATTATAAACTAACCTCCCCATGTACCATTATATGCTATTATTTATTACCTCTAGCCACTTCATCAGCACCACTTCCTCTAAGTGTCACCTCCAAACTGTGTATCATCTGAAAAACCACAACATATGCGGTGTAAGTCCAATATTGGTGTGTGTATAAAAATGCATAGAATTATTCCCCAAATAGTAAATTAAAGAAAAAAAAGTCATCTAAACCCCAAGAAAGAGATAAAGAGGAAGAAACCCAATGGTCCCAAAGTACTCTATGTTCTAAATAACCATGGAAAAAAGAAGAACCCCAATATTATAAACTCAACTCTACTATGGATCATGTATTTCAAGAAACCAGTGATACCTAGAGTATTGAATACTCATAAATATAAATTTTTTAATCTTATCTAGAATCCATTTTAAAAAGACATCTATAAAGGGCGGATATTCTATTATCATCTTGGAGGATTCCTAAAATGTTGATATATCATAATAACCAAAAAACCGAACTAATCGGGTTCAATAACTTATTTATTACAATATTATAATTATATTGGGGGTCTAAAAATCATTGAGGAATATGTGAATCATTTAAGGGAGTGTCCATAACATCCAAAAAATTCCAAACACCATGTATATGTTTGAAATTCCACTAACCTTTAGTTAATACATTGGACACAAAAGGTTGATAATAAATTACTTGTTTTTTACAATACCATTGCTTGAAAATTTTCTCTTAAATAAGATATATATATATACAGAGAGAGAGAGATAGGGGTGGATCAAAAACACTAATAACCACGTAAATACAATATAGGAGGGAAACCCAAGAAATATTATAATTACATATTAAAATATAACCACAAATTAAGAATAGTCTACAAGACCCAAAGACTCCAAAATAGATAATACATTTTCAAAGAACTACTGCACTAAGAACCATAGTCTAAAATCAAGCTCTCGCTTCTATGCCCAAGTATCTCACCATCAATAAGACTCACTACACAATTAAGAGGTTTTCCCCATACCTACATCTTGTTAAGAAAAATTTTCATATGTACCACAATACACCAGCGAGGTGATCATAAAAACCTGGTTGGAAATCCTACAATACATCCCATGTACACTTCTTAAATAAAAATATGTCATATTTTTTATAAAACCAAAAATGGGTATGATATGAGTAGACAAAGAAAATATAAACTATATAAATAACTCCCAGACTTATGTCATAAACCATAAAAAAAGTCCTATAAATATCCCAAAATCACAAGAAGACCCCCCCCCCATTCCAAGTCATTTAATATTGGTAAAATTCACATTCCCAACATAATCACCAATATAAAAGTCTAAAAAAACAATTACCTATCTATATTCATCAAGAAAACACAACAAATCACACAACTTCCATGTTTAAGAAAATCAGTGTTTACCTTTTTTAAATAAATTCACCATTTAGGAATTTTATAAAACACATTTTTGGAATCACCCATATCCTTTTCTTTAAAAACTAATCTATACCAAGATAATTTCAAATAAATATTTTATTAAAATGGTTTAGCATAATAAATGAAAACATTTAACTTCAAAATCAGAAGTCTTTAAATTCTAAACATAAGTAAAGTGAAGAAAAATCACCTACCTAAAATAAGATCCCCAATATGAAAACACACCAGGACCTCATACATGAGGGCTCTTACAACCCTTCTATGATAATTCACAACAAAATATCAATAAAAACGTATACTAAATAAGTGATTCAAGTATGATAGCCTCTTAATAATTATTCTACTAAAGAAAAACAATAAGATATGAGTGGTTTTAAATATGATACATAATTAAAATTTCAAGGATAAATACTCAAATATTCTTAGAGAGGGGTCTCTGGAATGAATAGGACCACAAAAATATACCAAGTAATCAATCAAATTTTATATAAGGGAAGAAATTAGTGTCTTCAGAGGGAATTATTATAAAATATAATATTAAAGTATTTTTATGTTCTTACGTGGTTTGGATTCATTTTTTGAGAAACTACAAACCATATGTATGGTTGCTAATTCTGGAAACCCAATGTTTCATGGTTTTGGAAACTATCTTCTAACTATGTGAATCACCCCTACCTGAAATTATTTTGGGGATATATGATTATTTTTTATTTTCCAAAATCATTTTAACATTGTGTTCCTTCTTAGAAGACCCAGAACCTAATTCATGGTTTACTAGAGAGTTTTGAATGGTTTACCAAACCTACAAACAAAACATATACCCTCAAAAATTATTCCCCCCCCAAAAACAATTATCTAAAACTTTTTGAAAACAACTGAAACTTACTCAACACTTAAAAAGACATTAAAAACATATAAATACATCAAACGAAGGTATTGATTTCCCACATCAATTGGACTTTATATCCTAAAAAATTTAATGGTTGGCGATATGTTAAAAAATATAAAACCATTATTTTTTCATAAAACACTCTAAATACCATGTCTCATCACATACATGGACGTGATTCCATAACACACAAGCCAAGAAGATAAGTCTGCCTATCATGATATTTTCATTATAGTATAGAATGTAAATCAAAGTATGGATAAATTTAGTATTTGTTTCATTATTAATCTGATCCCAACAAATCACATTAGTAGGCTTGGGATGGAACTTATTCAGTTGAACTATTAATAAAACACCATGAACTGAACTAAATTTTATAGGTAGAGTTTGTTGACAATAAAATTCAATAATATTGTAAAAAATCATGTAATTTTTTTTAAACAGGGGATCTAGTTACCATTTCATACCAAGGTGTTGATATCCCAATATCGGATATAGGTGTACAAATACATCATCACCCACTTAAGAAGGGAATGGATGCTAATGATGATCTATATAATATATTTGATAACTTTTGTTAATTTTCATTCTATTCTCAATCAATTGAATATTATTAGTCATTTCTTCTGCAATACTTGGTCTAATCTATGAATTTTTCTTATCTTTCCCCAAATAAATATAGATTTATATGTGTTCCATAAAAATTTTCAAATGGAATATTTTCTCCCAATAAAGAACTAAAATCCTTCAATCTTTCTTTGACCATTTCCTTCAGTGATTAAACAATATTTTCTGACTAACCATCTATCTAAGGGTGTTATTCCATTCTCATGGTTAACTAGATTTCAAAATATTATTTTTAACATATCCAAACCATGAATTAAATCTTTGATCTTGGTCAGAGATTACAGAAACTGGTACACCACATATCTTCGCCACTTCCTAGATTTATAACTTTGTTAACTCTTCTATAGAATTTATCTCTAGTATTGGAATAATGTGTGCTGACTTGGTGAGTTGATCAATAATACCCCATATAGAATCACACTTCTAAAGTATCTCATGAATTTTGATGAAAAGATACATGGTAATTTTATCTCATTTTCATACTTGTATAGGTAATGATTATAACATGATATCAATTATTTGGTGTTTGATCTTCAGCCATTGACATATGAGACATTTCATGAAATATGCTTCTACCTTTTTCTTTATACATCACCATAAAAAATGATTCTCCATTTCCTTTTACATTTTATCAATACCTAGATTGAAATCCCACATTGAGTGTTGATAAGAATGAAATAGCTATTAATTTAAGGAAATAGGGGCTAAAGTGGATCTTAAAAACTCAATAAATAATTTTCATTCTCTATAAATCCATCAATGGTATCACCACCATTTATATGTTCATAATGGTAAGGAAATAAACATCTGGATATTAATACTTCTTAGCATGTTCAACAAAATCTATTACATGGGTGACTAAGAAGAAAACCATGATGTTATTTTCCTAGTGAAATCCAAATTCATGTTAATGATTATAATATTTTGTTGCCATTTATCTCATTCTTCCATAACCACATGGTTATAATAATTATAACTAAAGGAATAAAGAATTAAATTCCCCTCAACATACATGAAGATCAACTCAAAGTCAATCATTTTATGGTGATTCATTAAACATCATTGTATAATGTTTGTGTCTCTTTGTGAGAAATTGATCTTAATGATTTTATGACAAAAGAACAGTGTGGAATTATCACAAAATAGATAGTGGTTCTTTGTTTTTAATTCATTAATCAATGTGGAAAATTCAAGATCATGCAACAAATAGTTCTATTCACGTGTCCTCAATTTTCATGATCCATAATCTACGACATAGTTTCCCTATAAGATAAAAAACTCAATAATGATCTAAAAAATCACAATAAACAATGTAAACATCACCTTCTTGTAGAAATATAATGGTAGGTTCCAAATTAATTTTATTATTAATCTCCTTGAATTATTTTCGGCAATAATTTCTCCAATGGAATGGAACACTCTTTTTTCTTAAGGAAGACATTAGTTAAGATAAACACGATAAATAATGGATAAAGTAGTTATAACAACCATATATTCCCAAAAACAATGTAATTCAAATACATTATTAGGTAATTCCCATGAAATTAAATCTTAAAAATTTTCATGATTAATCGATATTAATTTTTCTATGATTACATGGCTAATTAATCGAACTCATTTTACTCCAAAGATAAACATTGTGAATTTCACATAAATTCAATGATCTCACATTATTCTTAACATGATTTCCAATTTTCTTTCAAGATCATACCTTATATGAGAGTATGATAAAATATAATTGAAAATACAATTATTAAGGATTCAAGGTTTCTATGAATGATATGGTTCATTAGTTATATAAATATTATAGGTGCATTTGTAATACTAAATGGAATGAACATATACTAGTAGTGCTCATATAAGATTCCAAATTATATCATGGGAATATCATCCCTTTTTAATTGGAGTTAGTGGTATCGAGATCTTGGATAAATTTTATCAAACTAAATGGATTCATTTGTTTGATCAAAAAATCATCAATTCTCAAAATAAGATATTTATTTTTTATCGTAACATTATTTTATTTATAATAGTCGACATAAATTCATAGAGTACCATCCACCTTCTTTACAAATTAAGCTAGGGAATTATAATGAAATGTACTTAGTCTAATAAATACCATAATTTCTATGTATTACAAATCGACCTCCAGTTCACATCGTTCAGTTTGATATAATCTATATGATAGGAGTGAAATAGGAATTTTTCATGAAAATTTAAAGATAAAAAATTCTATATCACTTTTAGATACTAGTCTTGAGAATTTATCCATATAAGCAGCATAGTACCAATATACTATGTCAAGAATATTTCTACTATTAGTTATATCAGTACCCCCAATGTTAAGGATGTGAGTTGATATGATATGGTTATAACCACCTTTAATATAGTACATACTCTACCATAATTCATGTCTCTTTACCCATTGAAAAGATGAATAAATCCACTAGAATATGTAGACATTAATATGTGAGCATATTTGTAAATATGGTATTTGATTTCTACCAACCACATCATCCCCAAAATTAAATAAAATATATCTACCTCAGATATAGTGAACTCTTACATAAATTAGAATAATTTAAAGGTAATGGAAACATTTTTACACTTAAATCCCATGAACTCTTATGTCCTAAGAGGTTTCTTAATTCTCGTTACACGAGGCATCATTTTTCACATGCAATCAAATTTGATTTTTTGATCTATAAGTAATAATAGAATGGGGTGTCCTAATGTTAAACAGTACATGAATTAATTTTTAATCCATAAGAATAGTGCCTCAGACCATATAGGTACTTGGTTTCCCATTTTTCACTACCTTATCAATGCCAAAAAAATTCAATCTTCCCCACCAGAATGAATCCAAAACCCATGATGTGATTGTGCTAATTGGGATTTTAGAGTTTTCATAGAATCGTTATAACCAAATTGATCCTAATATTGAGAACTAATTTCATGAAATCATCATAGTTGGGTGTGAGAAACATGATTTTTATTAGAGTCATCATCTATAATTATATGTATATAACAGTGACAGAAACACTTGATATATCTAATTTAGACAAAATTGTGAAAGTCCCTAGGTGCTCTTTTGATATTCTTTAATATGTTCTCAAAAAGATTAATTAGAATAAATCATGTAGGAAATTATGATGTGTAGAAAAGTAAACTAAACTTATGGATTGGTTAATAGTTATTTTCTACCTTGGGATAAATTTCCTCTTATCTTATTTATTATATTATTTGAATCCAAACCTGTACTGGGTGGATAAAGGTATTTCCTATACTATGTGTCGTTATGAGGTCATCCACCAATATCAACTTGTTCATAAATTTATTATAATTATCAATTTAAAAACATCACAACCTTAGAGATAATTTCACACAATAGACCAAAGATAATCATTCACGCTTTGAGAGATTCACTAGACACCAGCTCTGGTGTAAAGAGTAAAAGGTAAGTAAACTGGCTTCTATATTCCACAACAAAGGAATATTCTTTTTGGAGATCAATGAAATAATTTTTCCTCGATAATGAGAAGATATTAGGGTTTAATTATTTGTTAAATAACTTCTTAAACCTCTCATAAGTAAGTCCTTGATTGACCCTTCCATGGATGGATACATATTTCCATTGTTGTTTTAGTCCTTCCAGTATTTAAACCGCTAAATTTACTTTAGTATCAACTGGAGTTTCAAGGATATCAATCATTCTCTTAATATTTACAATCCATGTCTTCATGTCTTCATGCCCTGAATTTCTATTCGTGATTGGTTGGTTTTTTCATTTAAATTCCAATGACTAATCAAAAAAAAATTATTCCTTGGACTAATTCCCCCATTATTCCACCTGAAAATCTTTCTCTAAGATTATTATCGAGTTTGGATTCACTATTGGTTTTGGTGGAACAACATTCTCTATGGAACCATCGAATTTATTTCTAGGACTCCTAACTAGTAGAATTATTTCTAAAACCATAGAAAAAATATTAAATTCATTACTCATTATCCCCTTACAATAGTGTGATTAATAAAATATAAAATGAATGATGAACTCTTAGTGTAAATTATTTTTAATAATATATGAAAATAATTCTCAGAGGCTAAATCCATGATGATGAGATGAAAACACATCTACATATGTTTAAAAAAAACTTTTTATACCCACACCACTGAGGTAACTTGATGTTTTTTATGCCTTTTTATATCTTACACGATCAAATACTGACACATCATATCATCACACATATTTCTCCCAACATTCAAATTTAATCAAACTGAGACCATTTGAAACATCATGAAACATTTTTATAGTCGTAGGGTATCATTGATTTCTTACATGGATTTTAAAATTTAATAATTTTTATTCAAACATAAACTATCATTTCTAAATAATTAAACATATTATGTTTTGAGTTCAAGTTCAAACCCATAAAATTATTAAATATGAATTTAGGTTTTTTAATGTGATTTATTTAGTTTTAATGAGTATGAGATCTAAGAAATGGATTAGTTTTAATTCAAAATCAGATAATTTTATAGGTTTTATAAATTTCTTGATTGTGTGAAAATGAATTTAGAAGTTAAATTGATTTTTTATGTATTTTTTTATATTCCAAACGAATAATATTTTTCATCTCGATATCCTCACATTGACATTGAAATTACCCTTTTCATATAGTCAATGTTTTAGGTTTATTAATGAATTAGGTGTATCTATGCCATTTATAAACCTTGTCATCCTATATTATGCAATGATCATGTAGAAATAAGGATGATCAGTTAATAAATGAAATTTTGCTTTATTATTTTCATTATCAATGGTCATGAAAGAAAGGAGGAAGAATGGATGAATGAAAAATGAAAGCAACAACCCAAACATGAGTATAAAATAGAAAAGTAATTCCCATGAACACTCCCCCATTCATTACCATAATCAATATAGATAGATAATTTTCCCGTTATCTATTCATGATAGGGAGATATGGGAAGAGAGAAGAAAATATATCCTTTAGAGATGGTGGAGTATCCTAGTGGAAGACTCTACAACAAAAGAACGGTTCATTATCAAGGCTGGGTTATGTTCTCTAAATTCATTTTAGAAATAGGTTGGACATGTTTTTATAGGTGTAAACATCATCTCAGGAAATTTAAATTCTATAAATTTGGTCATTTATTTTTTGTGAATCAATATCAAGGGTCACAAGTTCAATAAATGCTAGATTTTTCAAATATTTGGGAAAAATTTAGAACTTATTAATACATTCATATGGTTTCATGGTATGAAGGGGGGTTTCATGACATGAATATTTAGGCTTAAATTCCCTTTGGGTTTCTCATGTCCTACCATCTAGTTGTGAATTTTAATATATTCATGATGTGAATATAATAGTCATACCATGAATTTTTATTACCCAACCCTATTTCCAATGTTTTCCTTCCATCATTTCATTAAATCTATGAACTAGTATTGTGAACTTATATTGATGTTATTTCCAATTTATAAACATGAATTTTCGTAATCTTTTATTCTTTTTACATGATTTTATATTTCATTTTATCCTACTATAATATGAATAAAATAATAAAAATTTTGGAATAAATAATCATTCTAATTCAAAATTCACTGACTTTAATTTTCAAAATATACACTTGAAATGTAGCTATCAAATTCCCCCACATATAAACTCATGGTTATCCTAATGAATTAAAAATAAACATACTAAAAAGGATTATCACTCTACCATGACCTAAACATCAATATCAACAAAATCAAATGATTGAATGCTAAATTAAATGTCCAAGAATCACATGGAAAAATTTAAACTCCTCACTTTAAGAGAAAATATTCAATAATTATTTTACCTTTTATCCTTTTAATTGTCCATGAATTTCCTTTATTCTATTATTATTTCTCAATTTACCATCAATGTACAAACCACATTCAATTTACATTTCTTTGATTCTTTTCACTTATCACTCAATTAAAAGATGTAAATGATGTTTTTATCATACCTCAAGTCAGGATCATTTCCATTGGATTGAAATTTGTACACTTTATACACCCCATAGAGGTAAAAATTAAAAATAATCATGAGGGATATAACATATGTATTAAATGACTATTAATATTTATGGTAGGTGGGTAAATAATTTGAAATAAGTAAATCTCAAATGAAGGCTAATATTGAAGGCATTTTGTATGATACTCAAAATTAGGTCAATTAAAAATTATCCTTTTAAAAGATGAAATCTCCACATTTCCCCAAAATAAATATCATGACTTAAATAAATGAATACAAATAATAGAACACCGTCTTGTATTTATTTGTTTTCTCTTTTTTCTTTTTTTTTCTTTTTTTAATTAATTTAAACTTGGGAAAAGTCTCACACTAACAAACTAACCCTAAATGATAAAAATCCTTTGTAAATTAAATATTAATATTTTAGCATCTAAAACTAAACCCATTTTTCTCATTATTTATTTTTTATTTATATATAATTTTATTTTTTTAATTTTATTTTCATGAGGGTGTGGAAGAAAGTAGTGGAAATGAAAATCATGACCCTTTCCCAAAATTCTCAGGAAAACACAACCATATTTATCTATTCCAATATAAACAACCCTTTCACCATGGAACCATCTCCTCCAAATACATTTTTTAATAATCATAAAAACACTTAACGTGTGGTAGGAAAGGGAAATAAAGTTTAATGATTATCTTCCTGAAAAAGTGTATTCATGGATATAATGGGATGAAATAAGGATTAATTTAAAGTATAGACACAAGGATAAATGGATTAAAAAAATTATTCAACCATTTTAAATGTTCCTTAGTAAATCATATATTTTACAAGTTGCAAAGTAGGTTCTAAAACAAACCATTCCCATGTTTCTCCGGAAATATGATAAAAAATAAGGCAAAATGGTTTAGAAAAAAAATTATCCAGAATGAGAACTCATAATTGGAAAAATCACTCTTGGAGATTTATACTATAAAATATTAAGTTACATGAATATTAAAAAATAAAATTATGGAAAATATTATAAAAAATCATTTTATAAATTTAACTGATATCCTGAATCATGATTTGTTAAATCAAAATCCCAATATTTATCTTTACTAACACATTTCCCTATTTTTAAAATTTAAATTTGGTGAAAAATTAATTTATAACATGGATTGATAGTTATCCTAAAAACATTTTGTCTTATAGATCAGAAAATCCTAAAAAATCAAATGTGGAGCGTGAATTATCAATTAAAAATAACTTAAGTAGAAATGAAGGGGCTAGAGAAAATACTAAAATTTAAAAAGAGATACACTATTAAATTGATGTGATCTTATTTATACATATAATTATCATGATTTTCATATGTAGATTCCATTTCTACATTTTCATGATAGGAAAATTAATTTCATGATGTGAATATTTTATAGGAAGTACCTTAATTTTCCTTCCTACTGCTTTCATTTACCTTCATTTTGGACCAAAAATTTAAAAATTATCATGTGAATGTGTATAATAGTATTATAATAATGATCCAAAAATATTTAGAGGAGATAACCTAAATAGAAACATAAAAAATCAAAAAAAAAATTAGGTTTCCTCTGAAAATCACTTTTCTTTAACATTGTTTGCTCGACCTTACCTCTTTTTAACTCAACTAACATGGGGTTTAAAAGAAGTTACCTATTATAGATTGATAAATGGTCATGAATAGTTCATCTATAAATATGTGTTCCCCCATAAATTATCTAAAACAATATTTACCATTCTCATGGGATGAACTGTCTCTACCTCCATCGATCATATCCACCAGTTCTTTATTATACCTAAAAACTAGTGTTAAGATTATAGAACACTCAAAACTATTGACCCTATTTAAACATTTCTTTTATATAAATTCCTCCATCATTGTTAATATTATCATGCATCTTCCTTTCATTCCTCTTAGTAGTATGAGAAAAACCTTCTACTAACTTGGGAAAGATATCCTCTTTTAAGTTTTCATCTTTTACATCCTAATTATTTATCACCTGATGTATGTTGAAACTCATCTACTTATTTTGGATCCTTAATCACAAATTTCCATTCTAGAAAATAGTTAAATATCTACCAATTTTAAATAATGGTCTTCTAAGAATAAATTTTTTCACTCTTTTTTCATGACTAGAATTAGAAAATCCATTGAAAATTAAACATATCTAACTATAATGGAATTTCCTTTATGGGACCTCATGGGTACTTTACAATGGAATATTTCAATTATAGTATGAACATAATGGTCTTAATATCTTCATGTCATATGATCATTAATGTTTTGTTTGAAATTATTTCTATGTAATTATCTAAGTCACAAAAATACCTCCCAAATGAATTAGTCCTAAAATTGATTGGAATTGAAAAGATAGCTAAATATAGTTATATCTATGGGAGATCATTTGACATCACAACAAATCACTTCCTTGTGAGAGGGATCTTTATTATTTCCTCTAGCCTCTTCTTGTTGGATACTATATATTTTATGAACTCATAATATATTGTAATTCTGGTGAGAACCTCTAAAAAAGGATTCTTAATGTGTAGTTTTTGCGTAGTTTTTTTGTACTTCATTAGGCAACAAATTTTCCATACCTCAGCCTCTATGGAAATTATTGTCTTTAATTGAAAAGAGGAGATTGTTAAATTTTTTCTTCCTCATCTAATTTTTCCTTTTCATACTTTTTCTCCATATATTCTACTTGTACCATTCTTGGTTTAGGGTTGTCATATATTTTTTCCACTTCTCCAGGAGGTTGACTTTAAAACTCTACAGGGTTAACATCCAGGATTCCAAGAAAAACTCCCCATGTTTTCTCTCGATGTTTTTTAGAAATTTGTTTGAATTGAAATTACATGTTCTGATATGTAGCTATTTGGTATCTTAAGTCATCTTTCAACTCCTTGATATTCTTCCCTTGATATTTTGATTATATCATCAATTCCATAATAGAATAACTTCTGGTTATCATAAATTTATAAAATGTTTCCTCTAACGTGTGAATTTGGATATGAAGTGATAGTCCTTACTATGCTGGTTAAAATCCATGTGATCTTTTACAAAATCCTTGTTTTTGTTTTTGTGGACACTAACCCTAAATTTTTTTACCATAATTATAATAATAATTGTTGACCTATTTTTTGTATGTGACTTGGTATTATTATTATTACATTATGCTTTCCATATTTTTATCGAGATACTCCATTTTGGATGATATCCAACTATTTTTTCACAATGTGTATTTCCCTTCTATATGTTAATTTACATTGATATTGAAACTTATTTCATTCCATATAATCTATTATATTATGTCTTTCCTCTGATTATTTCTTCATCATGGATCCTCCTAGTATAGAAACTACTATATAATTATTTACATGTGATAAAAAACTATAAAAAATTGGAATTAACTAACATGTTTCAATATTATTATATGACCTTTTTATAATTAAATCATTGAATATTCATCTTGTTCAATGGATTTTTTTCACATAAAATTGATTGAAATTCGGAATATTGTCCTGAATTTCTATGGATGTTTATGGAGTAAATAAATGACCCAAAAATTTCTTTCCAACTCATCCCACATGGTGATGGAATGGGATGGAAAACATTAAATCTATTATCAAAAAATATCTCTTAAAGAAAATTTAAATATATGAAGTCAGAACAAATTGCTTGAAATTTTTCAAAATTGGAATATATCATAGGATTCATGAAAGATCTCTAACTATGTATTTAGATCATTATGTGGTAGCCCGAAGAATTGAATGGTGTTGGAGATCATCTAGAGGATAGTTTTATTGATCTAAATGTGTTTTTTTTGTGATGGGTTAGACTATGATTACTGGTTATAGTCATGTGTTAGAGGGTATCTCATAATGCATGAGGTTTCATAGCCATATATCTTTTGATGGTACCTCAGAAACTTTTTGGTTTCATTCTAAGATGAACATGGTTTAATATTTATACCTCTAACTTATGATTCTATCCAACTCAGGATTGTAATCAAGGATTGTTTTTCACTTTCCCCAAGTGGAATTATTTTTCATGAAATATTTTTATATGAAATTCAAAACATAATTACACCCAGTGTAAAAAGGGGAAATAAAAACATAAAACAAATTTATTTTAAACTCCTAAATATAATTTTCTCACCATCCCTGGAAACATCACTTGAATATTTCTATGGTTGCAAGGTGTCTTTTATTTAATAGTGGTCTATTAAAATTTATTTATTAATATATAAATATAAATTAACATGACTAATTAATTAAACATTATATGTGGTGAATTCAATATCAAACCCATACGATGATGAAAGTATATTTTGGAGGTTTTAAAATGATTGATTAAGATTGATTGAGAATTATAGTGAATAAGTGGATTGATTTAAATTTAAAATGAGAGTATGTGCTAGGTTTTGAATGTTTTGGGTTTGGGTGCTGGTAAATTGGGAAGATAAATTTAATTTTCATGTTTTTAATGGAATAGAGATTAAAAAATCCCTTAGTCTTGGTATCCCATAATTAATGTAGAAATTCCCTTCTTCATATAGTAAATTTCTTAGGGTTATTAATGAATTATGTGTCTTGATACATTTTTAAAACATGTTTTCCCAAAATTAAACAATGTGCGTGCGGAACTCTTGACAATCGGTTAGTGATTTAAATTTTAATTTCTTATTTCCATTATCAATGGTCATGAAATTAAATATATAAAGATTATACTAATGAATAATTAACACTAAAACTCAAACATGATCATAAAATAGGAAATTTATTCACAATCATACTCCTTATTTTTTTATGTTAACCGATGTAGATCTTAGATGGATTGTGAAAAGACATTGAGAGGGGGGTGTATCATTGTACCCATATTTTTACAAAATTTTACATTAATTCAATCAACATATATATATTGACCCTCTTCCCAGATTAAAATGAATGGAACTATTTTGTGGTATAAAAATTTATAAACGCATGCAATACAGTTAATAAAAGATCAAGAAGTATACAATTATTTTTACAAGGTTTGGTACAAATAATTACTCTTTTCTATGATCATCCTTTGGTTGATTTGGATATATTATCATCAATATAATTTATAGTGATCACAAACACCTCTAATTGGTGTAAAAAAATTTTATGGATATAAACAATCTTCCTAATTTAGTGGAACTATTCATACTGGTACCACCATGCTTTAATGGTGTTGTTTATACTCAAACCACAAATTCATCAAAGATATTCAATAAAAAAATTGAATAATATTTCCTTACTTCACTGGATAGAGTTTTATCAATTGAATAATTGTGTTCTAATACATACGGAATTTTATTACTACTGAATCAAAAATATAATATTTATATCACCCAAGTACTGCTAAATGTGTGAAGGATTCGACATCCACTACTTCTCAATGTTCTATCAGAATAATTAACTGGTGAATTTTTCAATACACAGTATGTTGTCTTCTTCCTCGCCAAATCAATTGATCAGTAATATCCTCTTATTAATTAGTGAAGTTCTTAGCCTCAATAAATGTGTTAAATGGTTGTTCAAAAATTATTCTTTATTATTTTATACAATATAAAACTTTCAAAACCCATACATCTTGTCTTCTTGAAATCCATGAAAAAATTATAGCAGACATGCATGAAAAAATCAACTTATTCTTTTTTTCTTCATGCACACATCTAAATTAACACACACATTACACTATTATAGTTTATTGTTTATGCATATGTGAAATGCATGTTCTTGTATATACACAGTGCAGGCATTCCTGAATTCCACGTGTAACAGCATTCATGGATTTATGAAATACCACCTTTTCACAAATGAGTAGAGCATGGTTTCTCAGTTTGTCAAAACTTGAGGGTAATGTGTGAGAGTTTTACAAACCTTGAAAGCTTCATTGAAATATGTTCATTGTGAAGATACTTCAAGAGTGTTGATCACTTTTTTAAGGGTCGTAACTTCCTTCCCCTTCACACAATGAGAAATATTCATGGAAACCATTTTCCTTATGAAGTGATCCAAAAGATCATTGCAGTGCCTGAAGGTGCATTGGGTTATCATTCTTCTAAGTCACGTGAAACTGTGTGAGAGGGATTCACTCTTTGATAAACATATGGAAAGTGGTGAATTGTTTCTTTGATAACATGAGATTTATCTAATTATCAGTAGCACCTTTCCTTGTCATCTTTCTAAGGTATTTATAGGTGATGATCTCTACCTAAGATCTCGTTTTCATGATGATTCGATGAATCATTCAAATCTCTAATAATAAAATCGAGTCACGTCCATTTAAATGCCTAAATATCTTGGGTTATTTAAATATTCATGAAATGATGAAAATAATGGCATCTTGACTACGTGAATTCATGATGAGATTTTGAGGAGGTATCCTTTAGTGTACTTGATGAGGATCACATGATATTAACCTATTAAAATCAAACTCCACTGCTTCTTGAAAGTCTTGTACCACTCACATTTTCATCCGTCCAATACTCATTCTTAGATTTTTAAAGTTCATGGAAAGTGTAAGATGAATGCATGATAATTTGAAACCTTATAAACTCTTCATATTTATCGCTTAACAACCATGGTGTCATTAGTTCGATCATTAGAAATTACTCTTGTTATTTCATAAAACTAAAGAACCTCGGGTGATCAAATGTTGAAGACAACTTCCCCACTTGATCGGATAGCTGATATAAAATTATTTAGTTTCCATCATTCTATACATTTTTTATGATGGATGAATGGTGTGCTCACCTTTGTGTCCCACATCGACTGCGAGATCATTTTTGTGCTTATTTATTACCAAAGTCTAGACTACAACTTGTTCGATCCAACATCAGGGTCAACACCTAGATTCCACTACACTACATTCCCATAGGTTTCACAACACACATTATCCATGGAAATATCCTATGTGCTTCACACCCAACATATGTCTGAACTCAACCATAAGCTCCATGTGTCCTACAAATGTGCCTCCATGTACTTCATGGGTGTTATGACTTCCCTCTTCCAACTACATAGGTGGCCCGAGATGACCTCCCATGGGTGTGGTTGACCCTTGGGTCCAACATAGTCCTTGT
The DNA here is from genome assembly GCA_963277665.1 of Viscum album. Lineage (NCBI taxonomy): Eukaryota > Viridiplantae > Streptophyta > Magnoliopsida > Santalales > Viscaceae > Viscum > Viscum album. The sequence continues at coordinate 298,079,604 of OY728139.1, forward strand.
TTTTGGTTTTCTTGGCTACTAATTGTTTTTCATTATTTTTAAAATAAAATCCTCCAAATAAATACGTAGAAAAAACTAAGTAATAATGGAATTAAACTTCAAACTTAAATCCATGGAACAACTAATTCATCTTCAAGTAACACCTCATGAAAAAAAATATTGCATGGTTCTCTCTTATTCAAAATAAAAAAATGTATTCCTTAAAATATTGACTTTCATGGTTTTTAATCTATAGTTAAATATTTCATAAACTTAATCAAATCAACTTCTTTGTTTTAGAAAATGTGTCAACTTTAACACGTGTTTTTTAACAAAGAACTAGTTCTAAAATCATATGATTAGTTTTTCAAGGAGAATTTAACAAGTGTGAAATCCAATACCATTTGATGAATCCCTAACAATTCTCTAGGCATCACCACTTCGTCCAAACTCACCATTCACATATTGACACATCATTGACGAAAAATGAAAAAAAATTCCCAAAATCCATTCACCCCTTTTTCTTTTGTTGTCAATACATATTTATCTTGCTTTATAAGTGTAGATATGTGTGTTCAAACTTTTCTCCACCTTATTGAAAATAAAATTCAAATGAAAACTGGGGATTTTATTAAAAAAATGTTCTCATCCCTTGAAATATTATTTCTTGAAAACGTCTAATAGAGGGATAAAATAACATGGTTATATTAGAAAATAAACTAATTTAATCACTTATAAGTCTACGTGGGCTAAACTGATATAAAAAAATAATAGAGATGTGACCAGGGTTTTTAATATTGTCCATAAATAACCCTAATTGGGAATTCATTCTCAGAAATAATTATTTTTCAAAGAAGGTTTTGTGTAAAATATATTTATCAAGTAATATATTCTCTTGAATACATCAACAAACCCATCATAGATTTCAAGTGAAAGAATATTTTACTCCCCCTTTCTACTAGTTTATGAATAAACTAACACTCCCCATTAATGCACATATTTGAATAATCTAAACAAGGGGTAGAAGTGTAATTGGGTTACCTACATTTTCAACTTCTATTGATATAAAATGAACTTTCATATATTCATAAAATAATCCTTGATTTCATCTCCTTTATATTTTCTACCCATTAAGGGATGAAATCTATTCCTTTTGATCTGGTATAAAATTTCATCAGATATTCTTCCATATATTCATGTTGATAATCCACTATTGTGAAATAATTCACATTTTATCATATCCTGAGTAATCATTCCAATTTTGTTTCTTCTACTTTTTTCACTCATTTTTCATGTTGATAATTAGATTCACCATAATTTCCTTTCAATGTAATCACAAATACTACATAATAATGAGGGAATGATATGAAACCCGTCTGAGCTTCTAAATAAATTAAACAGGTCTGGTAATTTCCTCTCAACCCAAAGACTCATTTCCTTGTAGATCTACATTGTCTAGTACTATTCATGATTACATCTCCTTTATAATTGAAATTTTTATATTTTGTTAACATAGTGGAAACCTTACTTCCATTAACATCATATTTTTTGGATTTTTTTATCCACACTTCTTTTAGTAGTTTAGTAGCTTCCCCTAGTTCTTGTTTTGTATATTCAATATCATTTATTAAGATAGTACAATAGTTATACAATCTTCTTCATTATCTCCTTGATGCTTTCACCTTAGAAGCAATTTTTGCAAGACACCTAAGTTGTCATGTGTTGAAAACCTCTAATGAAATTTGATATCTTCATGTGGAACAATCTATTTTCCCTTTTCATTTTCTCTAGATAGTGTTTCATCATCAACATTCTGCATTTCTCTAGAAAATTTTAATCTATCAAGGAAGACGATTAAGCACTACTTCATAACATATTCTATCTTGGAGTTTTCACATTCCTTATTCAGTTATTCTTAGTTATCTTTCATAAGTAACATATAAAAATCTTATTTATGAATTTCTTCAATGAATTATATCTTTTGGTTTATCCCCTGGAATGATTCTCTCCTTAATTTCAAATTAATTTCATTAATTTACATAACATTATTTCATTGGTCCATGGTATGACCACTATTTACATAGTATAAGCATTTTTCATGGTTGAGATGATATTATTGGAACCCATATTATCATTCTTATTGGGAGTATATTTCTTTATAGTTTTATTTTCTTCTTTTTCTACTTATTCCCCAAGTAATACTTTCAATTTTTTGTTATGCATTTATTGTAGTATTTTCTTCTCAACAAAAAATGTATAGTGCATGGTTGGAATAGAATATCATTCATCATCATTTTGACAACTTATGTTGTAATATCCACAAAAGTCTTTAAGATAAACAAATATATTCTTGATAGATATAATATTGTTTATCTATGTGTTTTCATACAGATTTTTATGTTTATTCATTTATTCATGCTTAATATCCTTGAATGAATTCCTTATAAAATTTACATATATTGATGCATTATTTCCGAAATCAATTTACCAATTCCCGACTTTCTAAAGGCACCAAATATATATAAATCTATTTATTTTTCATGTAGTACAAATTTTGATAGATTTATTATTGTGTTGTTTCTTGATTTGTATTTCATTATTTGGAGAATAATTTTTTGAGTTATTTTACTTGATATTTAGTGTATCCAATATTGGTGTTTTGGTGGATTTGGAATAAATTTTTTCAACCCTTATTTTCCCATATTTTATCTTTGAACATACATTATAATATGAGTAAACATTGGCAGGAATAGAATTAATAGGGTTATGAGTTACCTTCTTCCATGAATTTGTAGAATATTGATAGAGATATGTTCTTGATCTCTTATTTACAGAAATACTTGTCTCTTCAGAGACATGAGTCTCTTTAATATTTTGTATATCTATATCCCTCATTTGATCTTGACTCTCCTCATTTTTTGTGTGGTAGATTCCATCTTACCAAAATATGGGAAGTTCGAACAAGTGTATCCTTAAAATTTACCAATTCAAGATCAAGTTCAATACAATTCATGGTGAAGGCACGCATATCATTTTCCACTAATGACATCATGCCTACCCATTTACTTTTCATTCTTTTAATCTGATATTGATGCTATTTTTAACATTCATTCAACAATTTTTCAAGGTCTTTAATTTTTGTATGTTTGACTTCTTATTGGAATTCCTTGACACTGATGATAGATTTATGTGATTTATTTGAGAATGTATCTTATAAATATATTCTTCATGAATCTGAGTCTTTTCATCCACTAACATATAAATCTCTTTGTTCTTGCATGTTTTATTTTCATGTTGAGAATCCTTGACATTCATGGAAACGTTGAACAATGTTTCAGGTGCTTGGATTACATCACCAAACACATGTTTTCTTACTATGATTTCATAAACATTCCCTTTCAATTATTCTTCAAATAATGAAATATTTTTATTCAAAATTGTAACAAATTCTTCCTTTTCTTCAATGAGGTCTCCGAGAATAATACACAATCTAAATTTATTTTCAACTGGATTTGCATGTTTATTCATTTGTTTATCAAGATGTTCTATTTATTTAAAAACATCCTTAAATGAACAAAGAATATATGAAATAACATCATTAGAAATATTATTCATATATCATTAAAATTGAGTGTATAATCCTAGAATAATTTTGATAAGTTCAACATCCTTTTACTCTTCATGGCTTGAACTGGTTTCTTTATAAGAATAATTTTCAATTGATTTCACAAGAGATAATTGACACTTCTCTTCTTTCTTTCATATTTTTCTAAATATCTTTTCTTCCCTATTATTCTTCTTTTTCAAATTACTAGAATAAACCATCATGTTTTCTTTGAAATTAGTGGAGATTATATTTTCCACCTAAGGTGCCTCAGAATCACATTCAAATCTATGCTTTATATAATCCTTGTAAAAATAACTGCGGAAATCCGATCTAATCATAGTTAGAACTACCCTATAATACCACTAATGGAGCCTTAATGGATTGTATTGGTACATTGATAGTGGTTGAATCAGTGTACCCAACTTTTTTTCAAATTTTACTTCCTGTTGATGAACACCTCTAATCTTGAGCCTCTTCCCTGGTTAAAAGGGGTGGATCTATGGTGTGGTCTCATAAATTATACACATGTGCAATGAAAATAATAAAAGAGATAGTAGAAAATAAATATTTCTACAAGGTTCTATATAAATATATACTCTTTTTCATGATAAACCAAGGATTAATTCTTGTCTTATATTAACACTATAATATTTAGTGATAAAAACACCTAGAATTTTTGTACAATGTTCACGAAATAAGTAAAAAATATTTCTAAGTCATAAGATCTATTTATACTGGTACCACAAGTCTGGAATGTATTTTTTTTACAAGAACCACTAGTTCTTCAAAGATATTCAATAAACACTTTGAACAATATTTCACTACTACATTGGATGGATTTGTATAAACTGACTTATCTTATTCCTCTACTAAAAAACTTTTACTACTACTAGATCAATTAGATTATATGCACAGATTTATAGTACTCCAAAATGAGTGGAAGATGAAGATTTCACTACTACTCACTATTCTATTAGAATGATCAAATAAATAATTTTTCAAAAAACTGTAAGTTATCTTCTTCCTCACCCTATCAATTACTCAGGAAAATAATCTTTTTAATTAATGAACATCCCAGAATAAATAAATGTGTGTACGTGTTGTACAAAAATTATTATTTATTATTTTATGTATGGTAAAACGTGCATAACCCAAACCACTAGTATTCTAGAAATCCTTGCACGTATGTATTCCATCGTGAATGGACTATTAATATATATTTTTTCATGCACACATGTAAATGCACACACACACTATACACCATTTTAGTTTTGGTTATATGAATGGGAGAAATGCATGTGCATATATGTACATAATAGAAGAATGCATGAATTCCTCATGTAATATTACTAATTTATTTCTCAAATAACATCTTTGTGAAAGCTAGGAGATCATGGGTTATATCTTCTCATAAATAAGAGGGTTATGCATGAGAGTATATCACACCAAGAATGCTTCCTGGAAGTATATTCATCTAAAATATCATTTGAGAGTGTTGATTACCTATCGATGGGTCTTCACTTCTTTATCCTTTGCACAATCAAAATTCATTGTTGAAACTTTATTCTTTATAATGTAGTTCATGAGTTTTTTGTAGTTGTAGAATTCCCATGGAATGGTCTTATATCTTGAAAATTTTAATCTATTTGAGAAGAATTCTCTCTTCACAAACTAGAAGGAATGTGGTGCTCATTTTCTTCTAAAATAAAAGCTTTATCATAGTATCAGTTATACCTCTCCTAGATAACATTCTACAGTTTTATAGGCAATGATCACTACCTATGATCTATTTTTTCATGCCCTGTAGAGGACTCAATCAAATATTTGAAGATAAATTTCAGTCATGGACATTTAAATTCCTAAAGATCTCATGTTATTTGAATCTTCATTTGATTTTGAAAATAATAGTGTCTCAGCTTTGTGAGTTCACAATTCTCCTTTATGATGGTATCCTCTTTTGCATGAAATGGGGATAAAATAATCTTCACATATTAAACTCTAACTCATACAGTTCTCAAATTTCATATGAAAATCAAGATTTCATGTAGCCAGTGTTCATTCTTTGAGCGATCACATGAAATAAAAGTATAGCATACGTGCATGATTATTTGAACCCTCATTGACTCGTCATCTTGATCATAGAACTACCATGACAGCATTAGTTTAATCATTGGATGTCTGGCCAATAGCTTTGTTGAATTGGAGATCCTCATGTGACTATAGGCAGAAGATAAATTCCCTTCAGGTTTAAACTACTAAGGTCAAATAATTGAATAAAAAGGCTTTAATCCATGTTTTCAATGATAGATGAACAATAGTCTCATCACTACTTCCAACATCAACTGCGTGATTGGTCCTATGCTTCATTATTACCTAAGTCATGATTATCTCCTATTTGAGCTGACGTTGAGGTCAACACAAAGATTCCACTGCATTACAAGCCCACATGGTCCATAACATAGGCTGTCTATTGGCATCTTCTTAGGCTTTATACCCAACCTATGTGATAAATCATCCATGCACTCTATGGGCCTTACACTTAGACCCACATATACTTCATGTGCTCTATGTATTCCCTCTACCACCTGCTTAGGTGGCTGAGGATGACCTCCATGTGAATGGTTAAACTATGGGTCCCACAAAATCCTTGTTTGAGGTTTTCCTTTTTAATAGGTTTTGTTTTCCATATTTTTTTAATAAAAGACTCTAAATAAATACTTATAAAACAACTATATAATGAATGGAATATAACATCAAATATAAATCCATATAACCACTTATTCATCTTCAATTAACCCCTCATGCACAAATAAAATTAAAATATTCTACTTCATTAAAAACAAAATTATTCATTTTATTAAAATCACTACTTTAATAGTTCTTGTGCAATAAGTAAATATTTCGTAAACTTATTCAACTCAACTTATTTATTGTATATAATGTGTTAACTTTAAAACATGTATTTTGAACTTATAACCAGTTCAATAATCATCTAATTTATTATCCATGGAGTAATTTCTAATAGTGACATCCAATGTCAATTCATGAATCCATTATAATTCAGTAACTCCCTGACAACAGCTCCTCAAGCCAGTGCATTATTTTAATACATTGTTAGGAATACATGGAATCAAATCCCTAAGGACAGATTAGTTTAGCATTATTGGAAAATATATTACATACATGAACTTTATTTTGCAATTTCTAACAAAAAATACATCATATATAATCCTTTAATAATGCCATTAGTCCCCTATCTTAACCCTGAATATCAATCATAAAACACTTCTTGGAATCCTGGGAAAATAAAACATAAGAAATGGGTTATCTCATATGCTCATTAAGGGTAAATAATTTAGCAGAAGATATAATAAATAAGAATATACTTTTAATAAAATATGTAAAATAAAAATAGATGCCTTTTAAACATAAACTTGAACATAATATGGAAAGAATAAATCAAACATTACCATATAAACATGGACATAGATATTCTACAATTCAAATAATCACATGTGATATATAACCTTATAAATAGGGGATATATAATGCTAGACATTTGAAACACACCGTCAAGGATTTGGCCAAGACATCATACATAATTGGGAAATAAATTTACCAAAACCAAAACAAAATTGTCACATGAGACCTACCGATGCATCAAGGGGCTATAGTGGGATACTCCCGACACTTACAGAGTATAATGTATTCATCATATAAAAGGTTTAAAACTTAACCAACATATACATTCATATTAAAACTATCATATGAAATGTTAATACATAAATCATAAGCAATAAATGATATCAAAATAGCACATCCACAGTTGAAAATATCATAAAACCTTCAGCACAAAATAGAAGATTATATCATGATATATTAACCTTAATTAAGCATATTATTCCACAAAGTATGTTGACATAGATGAATTTGATCTAACAAAATCATTAAAACTATTTTAGAAGTATAAATTATTTACTTTGAATTAATTTTAAAGCATGTGTAATTATAATAAAAAACATTTAATTTCATAATAATGAAGTAATATTGTAAGGGATGCTTCAAAATGTTAACACATTATAACTATGTAAAATAGATTCTCTCACCGTATAAGTTAAAAAAACATTCTTTCCTTAATTTATCGAAATGGTCATATAGTACCTCACTTGGAAAACGACAGAAAGATTCTTTTCAAGAAATTTTATAAGAATTCAAAAAAGGGTATAAATGACTTTCAACAATAGTGTTGGAATAGAAATATTATTTTGAGATACATGTATAAGATGTATGGATGTGGATGATAAATATGTCTCGGTAGTTACATACGTATAAACAATCTAAGATAATAATGATATTGAGAAATTAAACCTTACTTTGTAAATTCCTTTAATTGAGGGTGTGTTAACCTCTAGTATAATGGTTAAAGATTCTTGATAAATTATACTATAACCATATTCATATTTATGATATCATATACAATACTCTTACAATATTTCAGTGTTATCATTATTTTGGGTGTTAACTGCTTTATTTTCCTACGCATGTTTTGTTAAATAAGTCCTTTTTATTTTTAAAACAACATATTTTATTCAAATATAGAATGATATTAAGTTCATAAATATTATATTTACTTTTCATATGATTTTTATAATCATTATTTTATTGGTTAATGTGGGTAATGAATCTCATCGTGTCGTGGAGACGGTAGGTTGTATGTACGCACGACCAACAATTTCATTCATCTAATGGTTAAATGATATGGAACTGGATATTATATTAGTTATATAGAATCCCAATCATGCAATTTTCATTATTTATGTCTATTATACTCATCATTATACCCGTCCAAATAATGTAATGTTGAATCCCAAATTACACCATGGTATGGAGATGATAAGATGTACGTACGCACGCATGGTTATATTATTATTCGTAGGATAGATAAAATGATGAATATAGTTATAATATTATTATAATAAAACATAATTATATGAATTATACTAGATTTATTACTTTTTTTTGAAGAAAACATAGAATGAGGATGTATAATTAGAAAAAAAATAAGGGATAAAACGATTACCTCTTCTTCGGGTGTCTCCTTTTGATTTTCACAAAAGGACTCCTTAAGTTAGTTTTCTAAAAAAAGGGTGGCATATAAGATGAATTGATAAAAAAAATTTATGATATTTGGAAAGGTATTGGTCTAGTCAATGGAATTTTGAGTTTAGAATAAAAGAGAATGAGAAGTTCCCCTTTTATAGGAGAGTTAAGGGGTCCTTTAGGAAAGTCATGAAATATTAATTTATTATAAATTTATTTTAGGTTTATAATGGATCCAAAGTAATTTATTTAGAGTATAATATTATGATGGGTTTAAATCCTCTCAACCAATAGGTTTTATAAAATTTTATGCCATAAATTCAACCTTATCTTTAGGCTTTACCCTTAGTTAAAAACATTAACTCTTACTATGCCTTCTTGTATTTTCATAATATTTGGTTACTATAGTTACTATATAATTAGAAGAGAACAAAAAGTGGATATTTAATGAAATTTTTAACATTATATAATTCATTTGGAATAATCTTATCTTTTTAGGACTATTATATCATTTAATAAAATAGTATTTGTTTTAAACCCTCATTTATGTAAATTTTGACACTATTTAGTAATTGATTTTTGTTAAAGCAATAACAAATTTACTACTACAAAAAAAGAATTATCTCAAATATAATATGTCATAATTATCCATAAAATAATTTTATGGTATAAAAACATTCAAATTACATTTATTTTAATATTTATAATATCATTTACATGTTTCCTTCATTAATAAAAAAACACGGCATCATTATAGTCTCGTAAATAAATTTAATAATTGAATGTATAAAATTGAAAATAAAATACCATGATGTAGGAAATTTTTGTTGATTTATAATTACTATTTATAGATAAAGAGGTAAATTATATAACTGTAACTAAAAATTGTTTTAGTAATAAGTTACATTTTTATGATATATTTTCCTTCACATTAAATTAATTATTATAACATGTCATTTTCACACCCAAGTGCCTCCATGGGGTCCTAAAATAGACCTAAGGATTATCATGGTCGTTCATATATCATAAAACAAGATTGGTACATGTGTTAGGGTAGTTTTATATTATTATAATATTATTTTTTACCCTTATTTACCTGATTTACCCTTTAACCATGGTAAATAAAAATAATTACTGAAGTTGATATTCATAATGCCCAAATATTAAAGGTAACTATTTACACAATATGGAACTTATGATACCAAATATAGAATCCATTTTTTAAAATTCAAAACTCGTTATTTAAAGAAATTAATTTAAAATTAATTCATGTTCTCAAACCAGAAAGCGGGTTTTTAAGAAGTAAAAACTATCAAAAGACTAACATGTGTTTATGTCTAATTTCAATGTGAAAATTACTTAAAATGACAAAAATTGGATTAAATGATAAAAACATAATCCAGTTTCACTTTAATAAAATTAAAAATATAATGTAACTATATAAATAAATTTGACGAAAAGCAAATTTTGAATTAAAATGCAATATTTTTCACTATTCATGAAAATATATATTTCATCAAAAAAATACTAAAATTTTAACCAAGGTAAATTTTGATGTACCGATTCCAAATAATAAGTTTATTTTTCTGAATATAATATATAAATGATTTAAAAAATATACTTTAAATTAGCATTCCATCAAAAGGCGGCAAAACCGCATTTTTTTAAAAATACTTCCTTTATCAAAAAATTTGAATTTTTTCAAATATAATTTCTAGAAAATAAATAATTTGAATGTTAAAATTATATGGGATATATAAATTTAAAATTTGATTAATACTATTCATAAATTCTTTTTAAATGACTAGTTTGATAGGTCGTGGTGCGCTCGAACTCGGTGTTGCGTGTAGAAAAAGATATTGAATTATTAAGAAGAAGCATACCGTGGAAGATTGGGGTGTTACATTATCCCCTCATTTAATAAATTTTATCCTCATAATTTTCTAATTTGAGTTTGATAACTATGGTTTTTTTATTCAAAATCCCTTTTTTGCAATCCCACATTGGAAAAATGGTCAATAAAACCTTTACATTAAAATAGAGAAAGGGAATTAAGAAGGTTACCTGAGACAACACTTATTTGGACTACATGTAGAAAAATAAGGATATGAATGAAAAAAAGATCATATTCTGATGAAGAGTGTTAGAGAACATGATTATGAAAAGGTTAACAGCCATAAAGGTATAAATATATGATGATCCAAGGGGCCATTTGATTCGTCACTAAAGAATGTACTAGGAAAACATTTTTTGATTAACTAGAGTTGAAGAATTAATTTACTTCTTAGATTAGAAACATAATGAAACATACTTACTTGATAAGTATAGTTTAGTCTATTAACTAATTCCTACCACAAAATCATCTTTATCTTCAAATGATAACAAAAATCAAATAAATATTCTATTGTTCTTAATCTTATATGGTTCCAAATATAAACTTATAACATTTAAATAAATAAATATATGTTGTACTGACTAGGGACATCCTGTAGGCTAGTGGTAGGTAATAAAGCATTGTTTCACTTCAGTTGTGGGTTTGATTCCCACAGCCTTGTCTGACCCGAGGAGTTGCTGCCGACCTACCGATTGTCCTTTTGTTAAATATTATATTAACAAAACATTCCATTAATATACTTAAGAAATTTTTTTCCTTAAATAATTCTATCCAATGTCCAATTTAATCCATTCCAACCTATAGGCTTATCAAAAATACTTATTTCCAAACTCACGTGACAAAAACATTATAAGGTCACATAACATAATGAAGATATTTTTATTTTAACATAACAAACTTGTGAATACCTTCATCATGTATTCTATTAAACAGTGGAAATACCCTGAATTACCATAAAACTATTTCTGAATATAATCATACTTCATTATTAATTATGTAAAACATATAATATTGGATATACTCTATAAATCTAAAAAAATAAACTCCAATAATGATGGATAAATAAACTATTAATATTATATTCAATAATATCTAATAGAATTTATCCAAATCAATCATCTCTTTATCATTATCTGAGTATCAGAAACATATTAAGGGTTATCGTTCCCTCAAACATATATTTTCCAAAAAATTAAACTTGCAAATATGTCACTTTACTTGGTACTATACAATCTCAAACCCATAATGAAATAGTACTACAACACAATCCTTATATATCTCATGAATATTATAAACACTAAATGATTGATTTAAATATTCATGAATCCAAATACAAAATAACTTTAATTATTACACTTCACTTAAATATCATATTCCTTAATACCTCCTTCATCTCATTTATCTTTTTTGGGTTCTCATTATAAGCGGTAAAACCAATAATTTTATAACATTTCTGATTTTACCATTGACCAAAACTCAAATAACAAAGTAAGAGACGCTAATCATAGTGATATAGTGATGAATAATAATTTATAGTTACTCTAAATGATACCATATTCTTCTCAATACATAAGTACATAGGATTAACCAAGGAAATCCATTACCAAATCTAAAGGATGAAATCCTATACTTAGACTTATCCTAAAATTCATTCATAGGGTTATGTTTTCTAATCCATGTTTTCTAAATATAATTTCCATTGTTGTTTCAAAACTTCATCTGATACCAATTATAATGCCATAACCCCAATTTCTCAGAGAAGGTTCATTATTTTAATCTATTGACATGATTACAAGGAATAAAAGCCCAAAGGAGTGATCAGTTTAGCAATCTTGGAAAATTGATTAAATATATGAACTTTACAATATAATTTATATCATAAAATATTGAATTGATAATTCTTTGAGAACACCATTATTCTCCAAGTTTAACCCAACATATCAATCATAAAACACTTCATAGCATCTTGGGAAAATAAAATGTAAGAAATGGGTGATCTCAGATGCTCAGTAAGGGTAAATAATTCAGCAAAAGCTATCATAAATAAGAAACAACTTTTAATCTAAGATGTATAATAAAAATAGAATCATTTTGATCAAAAAAATGAATATAATATGGAAATAATAAATTAAAAATTACCATATAAACATGTATATGTATATTCTACTAGTCGAATAATCACATTTAATATCTAACCTTATAAAGAGGAGATATATAATGTGGCAAATCATAAACACACTGTCAAGGCTTCGGCCAAACCATAATACATAATTGGGTAAGGAATTAGCCAAAACCCAAACATATTTGTCTCGAGAGACTTATCGATGAATCGAGAGGCTATAGCGGGACCCAACTAAAACATTCAATGGCCAATGTATTCCTCTTATGAAAGGTGTAAAACATAACCAACATATTCATTCATATTAAAATTTGCATATGAAATGTTAATACATAAACCATAAGCTATGAATGATATAAAAATAAAACATTCACAGTTGAACATATCATAAAACATTCAATACAATATGGATTATTATATCGTAATATATTATCCTTAATTAAGCATAAAATTTAACAAAAGAAGTTGAAATAGATGAAAGTGGTCTAAAAAATCATTAAAAATCTTTTAGAAATATCCTTTTATACTTTTATATCATTTGAAAGCATGTGTAATTATAAAAGAAACCATTTAATTTGATTCTAAATTAGTAATCTTGTAAGGGAAGCTTCAAAATGTTAATTCATCATAACGGCGGAAAATAGTCACTCGAGCTGTATAAGTTAAAAAACATTATTTCCTTAATTTTTTGAAATGTTCGTATAGTACCTCGTTTGGAAAACGACAGAGATATTACGTTCAAAATATTTTATAAAAATTTAAATATGGGTATAAATTACACTCAACAATAGTATATTAATAGAAATATTATTTTGAAATACATCTATAAGAAACATGGTTGTGGATGATAAATATGCCTCAGAATAATCTTATGTATAAACAATCTCTAAAAATAATGAGATTGTGAAATTAACCCTGACCTTATACTTTACTATATTCAAAGGTGTTTTAACCCCCAATATAATGATTAACTATTTTTTAAAAATTATACTAATACCATAAACATATTTATAATATCATATATGATCCTCCTATAATATTTCAATATTATCATTATTTCAGGTGTTAACTGCTTTATTTTCCTCTACATCTTTTGAAAAGTAAGTCTTGTGTCTTATGCAGAGTATGTATTTTATACAAATACATAATGATATTAAGATCATAAATATTTTATTTACTTATCATATAATGTTTATAATCAATCTTTAATGGTTAATGTGTAAAATTAATCTCATCGTGTTGTAGAGATCGTAGGTTTTCAGTATGCACGAGCGACAATATCATTCCTTTAATGGATAAATTATTTGGAACCAGATGTTATATTAATTATATAGAATCATAATAATGTAATATTTATTATTTATTTGCATTATACTCATCATTTTACCCATAAAAATAATTTAATGTTGAGTAACAAATTACACCACAACGTGGAGACAGTGAGTCATACGTACACAGGCGTGGTGATATTATTATTCATAGGATGGATAAAATGATGAATATAGTTATACCATGATTATAATAACATCTCAGTATATTTATGATACTTTATTTATTACTTTAGTATGGAAACAACATATAATGTGTAAGTAGAAGAAGAAAATAATTTTGGATGAAGGGATAACATGATTACCTCTTCTTCGGGTGTCTTCTTTTGATTTGCACAAAGGGACTCTTTTAGTTGGTTTTCTACCCAATGTGTGGCCTATAAGATTATGTTGTAGAGTTTGGGAGGATATTTTGGCTGGGTTTGGATGAGCCAAGGGGATTTTTTATCTATTAATAAAATAGAAGGATACGTTCCCTTTTATAGGAGAGGTGAGGGGCACTTTGGGAAAGTCTTGAAATATTAATTTATTATAAATTTATTTTCGGGTTAAAATAGATAAAAAGAAATTTATATAAAAGATAAGATGATAATGGTTCTAAATCCTATAAAACAATTGGTTTTAGACAATTTTATTTCACAAATTTAACCATATATTTTTTATTTAACCCCTAGTTAAAAACATTAACGTTTACCATGTCTTCTTGTATTTTCTTAATATATGGTTACTATAGTTACTATAAAGTGAAAAGAGAACAAAAAGTCGATCATTAATGAAATTTGTAACATTATATAAGTTATGTTTCCGAATCATATACATTTAATACTATTATATCATTGAATTTAATAGTATTTGTTTTAAAAACTCATTTATGTCAATTTTGACAGTATTTTGTAATCGATTTTTGATAAAGTCATAAAAACCTAATTCCATAGAAAAAGGGATTTAAATCAAAGATAATCTGTTATAATAATACATAAGATTCGTTTCTGGAATAAAAACCATCAAATTACATTTATTTTAAGATTTATAATATCATTTATTTGATTCATTCATTAATAAGTTAAACACTACAGCATTATTGTGTCATAAATAAATTTAATTATTTAATCTATAAAAATCAAAAATAATATAAGATGATGTAGGAAATATTTTTAAATTTATCATTACTATTTATAGTTGAAGATATGAGTTATATAACTCTAACTATAATTGTTTTAGTAATAAGATACTTGTTTTTGTTATATTTCCCTTTACTTTAAATTAATTATTATAACATGTCATTTTTACACCCTAGTGGCTCCATGGGGTCCGAAAATCAACCTAAGAATTAGAATGGTCGTTCATATATCATCCAATAGTATTATTACAAATTTTAGGGTAGTTTTATGTTATTATAATAATATTTTTTATCCTTATTTATAATATTTAGCCTATAACCATGGTAAATAAAAATAATTACTAAAGTTACTATTCATAATGTCCAAAAATTAAAGATACCTTTTTAAAAAAATTGGAAATCCTTATTAAAGATATGGAATCCATGTTTTCAAATTCAAAAAACTAAATTGGTTGAATTAATTTAAAGTTAATTCTCGTTGTCAATCCAGAAAGCAGGTTTTTAATAAGTAAAAACTATCAAAAGATTGAAATGTGTTTATGTCCAATTACAATGTGAAATTACTTAAAAACAAAATATTTTTGAATGATGAAAATATAATCCAATTTCACTTTAAAAGTAACTAAATATATAATCTAATTATATAAATAAATTAGGCTAAAAGGTATTTTTGAATTAAAATGTAGTATTTTTCACTATTCATTAAAATATGAATTTCCTCAGAAAAATACCAAAATTTCAACCAATATAAATTTCTTTTAACGCTTCCATATAAGAAGATTGTTTTTCAAATATAATATATAAAGGTGTTAAAAACTAGATTTGAAATGGGTGAGCCATCAAATGGCAGAAAACCTTTATTTTTTGAAAACTCATTCTTTTATCTGAAAAATTGAATTTTTTCTTATATCATCTCTAGAAAATCCCAAAGATGAATGTTAAAATAATATTGGATATATAAATCTCATTATTTGGTTAATATTATTCATAACTGCTTTTTAAATGCCTAGTTTATAGGTTGTGGTGCTCTCACACTCAGGGTTACGTGTAGCACATGCTATTAAATTATTAAGAAGAAGAATATCGTGGTGCTTAGGGTGTTAATAATTCTCCAAGAATCACCATTTCATCCAAGATCACAAAAAGACATATTTAAACATCAATGAAAAAAAATTCAACATTGATTCCAACAACCTCCCCCTTCGTATTTTGTTTTCAATACCTCTTAAGCACACTTTTTAGGATTCAATAGGTATCCTAAAACTTTTATACACCTTATTTTCAATAAAATTAAATGTAAAAGTGGATATATTATTTAAAAAAATATTCCTTTGCATTGTAAGATTATTTCTAGAAAGCCTCTAAGATATGGATGAAATCGCATGGTTCTTTTAATAAATATCTCTTAGTTAATCACCTCTAAATCTACTTGCGCTAACTCAATGTATAAAAAATGAGAGATATGACCAATGTTTTCAATATTTTCCATAAGAAACCATGCATGTGAAATCGTTCTAAGACATAATTTTTTTTATCAAAGAGGGGGTTGTATAAAATAGATTAATCAAGTAATATATTCTCCTACACAATTCAGCAAACACATCAGAAAATTCAACTGCAACAATATTTTACTCCACCTTTTAGTGAGAATACTCATAAACCAACACTCCCCCTTGATGAATATATTTGATATAATCAATACATTTTAAATATGTTTAATTAGGTTACCTCCATTTTAAAATTCGTTTTGATGGCCTTATCTTTTAAAAATTCATGTAATAATCCTTGATATCATCTCCATTAGTTTTTATCCCTCTCAATGGGTGTACTCCCTTCCATTTTAACTTCTAGAAAATCTCATATAATATTCCTAAATATATTTATGTTTATAATAAACTATATTGGAACAATTCATGTTTTTACAAAATCTTGGATAATCATTCCATGTTATTGTCTCCCACTTTTTTCACTCGTTTCTCATGTAGAGAATGAGCATCACTTTCAATTAGCTACAATGTAAAATAAATCTACACAATAATAATGGAATAAGATGAAACACCTGTGACCTTTTCAATAAGTTCAACAAGGATAATATTTTCTTCTAACCCCAAATACTTCTTTCCTTGAAGCTATAATGTGATTAGAAATCATCATGCATGTGTTTCCTTTATATTTCACAATTTATGTTTTTGTTGATAGCATGGAAACATTAATTCAATTCACCTTCATCTTTTGTGGATTGTTTATACTCACTTACTCTAGTAGTTTAGTAGATTCCCTTGGTGTGTGTTTTTGTATCTTCAAAATATACCTTTTAGCTAGTTGAATAGTTACCCAATTGTTTGCATTATTTAGTAGTTATTGGAACCTTCCACATAACTTTTGTGAGACACTTGAGTTGTTATGTGCTGACAACCTCTCAAGAAATTTGAGATCTTCATGTGGAAAAATATTTTTCCCCTTGTCCTTTACTCTATATAATGCTTCATCTAAAATATTCTACATTTCCCTGGAAACATTAAATTTATTTTGGAAGATGATTCAACACAGCATATTCTATATTGTAGTTTCAACATTGATTCTTCAATGATTTTGTGTAACCTTTATTAGGTGAATTATCAAAATATTCATCAAGATTGTCTTTAATAAAACAAATCTTCAGGTTTCTATCCTGGATTGATTCTCTTCTTAATTTCATCTTACTTCCATTCATTACCATGGTCGGTTTGTAGTGGTCCATGATAAAACCAATATTTCCATATTATAAACATTTTTCTTGGTTGATATGACATTCTTAGAATCTATATTATTATTTTTATTTGTAGTATCTTGCTTTATAGTTTTCTTTCCTTCCTTATTCTACTTATTCCCCAAGGAAGAATTTTTAAAATTTTTTTATTCTTATATATTTTTTGTGTTATTTTATTCTCATAAAAATATTAATAATGAATGGTTGGAAAATACAATAAATCATCACAATTATGACCACTTATGTTACAATAAACACAAAATTCTTCAAGATAACCAAATTTTTTATTGATTGAAATATTATTATTTATCTATGTATTTTACATTCATTTTTTCAACTTTCTTCACACCTATACTCCCTAAATTAATGACTTATTTAATTTCAATATGTTGGAACATTATTCCAAAAATCAATGTTAGGATTTCCAAATTTCCAACATCAGTTACAATATCCAACAATTTAGTTTCTTTTTCCTGTAGTACATGTCTGGTTAGATTTAGTAATATATTGGTTCTGGGTTTGTATTTCCTTATTTTCCTCATTATTTTGAGATTTATTTTTATTGATATTTATAGTATCCACCCCAGTTATTTTTTCGTATTTATCAAAAAATTATCAACCCATATAATCCTATATTTTTTATTTGAACCCGTACTAGAATATGAGATTGCATTAGTAGAAACTGAATTAAATGGGTTATGAGTTACCTTCTTCCATCAATATGTAGAAGGTTGATAAACATATGATAACAAGACTTTTTTCAGAATTTATATTCTCTTTAGAGAAATGAGTTTCATTAATAGTTTGTATAAAAACATCCCTTCTTTGATCCTGAATCATTTCATTTGTTTGTGTGGAATAATTCATCTTACCAACAACGTAAGAAGTTCTAACATGTGTCACCATTAACTTTATAAATTCATTATGAAGTTAAATACACTTCATGTTTAAGGTACACTTCTCATTTTAAAATGATGTCATCATACATTCCCATTCGCTTTTCATTATTTTGATTTTTTCTTCATGTTTATTTATCCTTCATTCAGATATTTTTCAAGGACTTTAATTCTATTATCATTAACTTCCAATTAGGATTACTTGGAACTGATGGTAGAATTATGATATTCTACTATATCATGGATCTTATGAATATATTCTTAATGAGTCTTGGTATTTTATTCCACTAACACATCTAGCTCTTTGATATTACATGTTTTGTTTTAAATTTGAACATATCTAACTTTTATTGAAACATTGAACAGTGTTTGAAGTTTATGGATTACTTCACCAAAAACATGTTTAAAAACAATGTTTTCATAAGAATTACATTGCAATTTTTATTCAATTATTGAATTTATTTATTGCAATGTTTCATAGATTTTTAATTTTCTTCTATGAGGTCTCTGAGAATATTTCCCATTTTCAATTTCATTCCATATACATCCTCCGGTTTATTTATATTTTCTTTGATCTGTTCTCTTTCATCATAAATTTATTATAATGAACAAATTATATAGGAAATTACATATTTAATAACAATATTTTTATATCATTCAAAATAAGTGTAGAATCCTTCAACAATATTTATAGATTCAACATCCTCAAACCCTCCACAACTTGAACTAGTTTCTTCATAAGAATCATTGTCAACTAATTTTAAAAGGGGAATTGATACTTATCTTATTTCCTAGAGATATTCTTAATCTCTTTACTTCCCTAATCTACCTATTTTTCAGATACTTGGTAGAAACAATCATGTTTTCTTTTATAGGAGTGGAGATTAAATTTTCTAATTGATGTTCTTTTGAAACAACATAAAATATTCACTTTATATAAACCTTTTAAAAATAACTGGGGATAAAACACTGATCCAATCATAGGCAGATGTACCATAGGATACCACATGTAGAGCCTGGATGGATCATGGAAAAAAACTGGGAGGGGGGAGAATTAGAGTACCAAAATTTTTACTAAATTTTAATTTCTTTCAATTAACCTCTTATACTCTTGAACCTCTTATTCAGTAAAGAGGACTGGATATGTTTTGTTATCTCAAATATTATAAACACATGAAATGTAGATAATAAAAGAGACAACATCACACACTGATTAATAAAAGGTTTGATACAAAGACCTACTCATTTTTGTGATCAACCTAGTGTTGATTCACATATTCTCTTATCACTATAATACCCAATGATCACAAAAACCAAGAATTTGTGTACAATATTAAGGAAGGAATTAAAAAATCTTCCAGATTTAGGGAAACTATTTATATCAATATCACCAGTGTTTAATGGATTATTTTTATATTTCTGCCCCCAATTATTTAAAGATATTCAATAAACACATTGAATAATAATTCTCTAATAAAATGAACAGATTTTCATCATCTGAATAATATTTTTCCTCTAATGAAGTAAAAGTACTGAAAATGAATCAACAAGTTAATATGCATGTAGGCCTAGTACTCCGAGATGAGTGGAAGACACAACTTCGTATTCTTCTTACCTTTCTATCAGCATGATCAGATATTGAATTTTTCAACACACTACAAGTTATCTTCTTCCTCACTCTATCAGTTTCATAGGTAGATCCTCATGTTAATTAATGAACAAACATGATTTAATAAATGTGTGAAAGTTTTGAATATAAATTATTTTTTATTATTTTATTCAAGATGAAACCTTCACAACCAAAACCTCTTGTCTTTGTGAAATCCTTCTACATATACATGAAAACATGCTTGAACCATTCACCGTGTTCATTATCACTTCATGCACACATGTAAATGCACACAAAAAATTTCTAATATTTCATTTAGGTTCTATGAATATGTGAAATTCATGTGAAAGTACATATGTAGTGAAAGCATGCATGAATTCCTCATGTAACAATGTTCCTAGGTATCTCAACTACTACCTTCGTATAAACTAGGAAAGAACTGGTTCTCCATTCACACAAATATGTGGGTTACATTTGACAGTATCACACACCTTGAATAGTTCATGTAACTATGTTCTTTACAATGATCCATGGAGAATTTTAATCACTTGTCGAAGGGTCGTGACTTACTTATCCAGCTTGCAAGAAAAACGCTTCATGGAAACCCATTTCTTCATAAAGATATCCAAGAGTGATTTTCACTGGTTATATTCCCACTGAATTCTCTTCCCTCTCTCACAATTGAAACTCCATGAGTTTTATTCTATCTTTGTGAACCGTAAGGAAATTATTCCATGTTTCTTTGAAAACACGAGCTTCCTCATAGTGTCAATAGCACCTATCCTCATTATCTTTCTATAGTATTTATAGGTGATGAGCCCTGAATATGATATGGGTTTCATGCCGTATAGGGGAGACATTCAATGCTCTTATGATAAATCCAAGTCACAAACATTTTAATACACGAATATATTAGGCTATTTGAAAATCCATGCAATACCGAAAAAATGGAATCTCGGCTTCTTGATTTTGTGATGATCCTTTACGATGGTATCCTCTTATTCATGAGATGAGTAACACATACTCTTTACCTATTAAACTCGAAATCCTCCACTTCTCCAACACTATCGGAAAATCAAATGTTTTTTTTTGAAAATTACTCTTTCTTTGAGTTGTCACATGAATAAAAATCGTAACATGCATGAATGATTATTTGATACCTCATCAACTCCTCATCTTAATCACAAAAAACAATGGAAACATTAGTTTTATCATCAAATGTTTGGCTAGTTGTTTTTGTGAATTATAGATCCTCAAGTGGTCAAATGTAGGAGAACAATTCCCCACTTTATTGGATGGATGATATAAAATGATCATGCAGCCTACATTCTATCCATCTTTTTAATGACAGGTGAACAGTGCACTCAACACAACATGCCACATCGACCGCGATATTGTTCTTTTTCTTCCTTATTACGTAATTCATGACTAGAACTTGTTTGAGTCGACACTAAGGTTGGAACTTTTATTCCACTACACTACACACCCACGCTGGCAATGAAACTTTTAGTCCACTCGAACCTCCTGTGGGCTTTATTCCCAACCTATGCACTACCTCAGCCATGTGCTACATGCATACTACACATGGGTTTGTATGTACTTAGTGGATGCTATTCCTTCCCCCTTACACCTGCTTAAGTGCCATGAGATAGCCTCCCATGTGCATGGTTGACCCTTGGGTCCCACATAATCCTTGGTTGAGGCTATCTTGTCTACTAAGTGTGTTTGACCATATATTTTAAATAAAAGACACTAAATAAATAATTATAAAACAACTAAGTAATTAATTTAATCCAACTTCAGATGCAAATACATTTAACCACTTATTCATCTTCATGTACCCCCCCCCCAATAAACAAATTATATCGCATGGTTCTCCCTCATAAAAACCCATTTTTCCTTCTCTTCAAATCATCAGTTTCATGATTCTCATGTAATAAATAAATATTTCATAAACTTATTCAACTCATCTTCTTTGTTGAATAAATTTTTTCACCTTTAACATATGTATTTTTAATTTATAACAAGCCCATAAATCTGTTGATTTATTGTACAAGGAGAATTTTTTAAGCATGACACCCAATTCCACTATATTAACCCACAACAATTCATCAAGAATTGACCCTTCATCCAAACACACCAAAAACATATTGACACATCAATGAAAACAAATGAAACACTCATTCCAACACCCAACACAAATGGAGAACTTCCCCTTTATTCTAGTCATGATTGGGTGAGGGGGGAAGATATAATAAAATAAATCCTAAATAAATAGTTGTGTAGCTTGGATAATAGCCTACATTATTATAGTAATTCATAATTATGGTGAAGCTCCATCCTCTAATTTCTTTTCTGCAGTATCCTGGCCTTGTATTTATATGTTTAAATGTATCCTTAGGCATCTTAAATTCCTTATATTTTTTCATTTAATGTGTTTAGGTCAACCTTAGGAGTCCTAAAGTCTATAAATTCCCAATTTATCAAATATTTTAAAAAAAATATGAATTTAAAAATCTTATCATATAGTTTCCAGGCATGAAGGGGGTTTCACACCATTAAAATCCATCTTTGACTTACCTTTTCATTTCTAATGGATTTCCTTCATGTGGTGCATTTTTTGATATTAAAAGTATGAATCTAATTGTAATTTCATGATTCTATTCTTCCTATACATGTTCTAAATATTTTTATTTAAATCACTCTTTTGATCCATGATCTTATATTATGAACTTCTCACAATATAAATTCTACATTCATGACATAAATCATGGTCATCCCAAATTATTTTATTCATCATTGATGTTTCATTATCCCCTATAATAATATGAATCAATAATAATGATCAAGAACTATCAATTAAATCCCAAATTTGATGACATTAATATTCAAAAATTAAGTATGAAAAGTATTTATCATATTTCTTGGAACCTTGGATAGGATTGAAATTACACTAACCTTAGGTGTATTATTCAAATTCCAATTATTGAAAATAAATACCTAGTGGTTAAAAATTTTATTGGGCGATGGTTTACACATAAATAATACATAACATATAGTATAAGAACTCCAATAAAAATTTAAATATAATCCTTGAAGAAAAAAAGACAAACTACAATAAAATAACATAATAAGAGTACAATATAAAAATACAACCAAAACTCCGTGTGAATATATAAGACCAAAAGAATCCAAAATGGAATAAAGGGTACTCAATTTCCACTACTCCAAGATCTAAATAGAAGATAGATCCAAGATCCTACCTTTATCACTAAATATCTAAGTATCAATACGACCTACTAGAAGAGTAAGAGCTATTCCCTTTACATACATCATGTCAAAAACATTTACATATGCACCAAGAATCATATGCATCAGTGTGTATAAGAAACCAATAGTAAATCCCCTAACACTTCCCACATATTATAATTAAATAAAAACAGGTTAAATCATAGTTTATATAAAATAATAAATGAGTATGATATGAGTAAAAAAGGAAAATATATAATTTTAAACAACTCACACCATAACTCATGCACTCATTCCATAAACACACTCACCAATAAAATGTACCAACTCTCCCCCTCCATAAACCACACTTCCATCCCAATATGTCACCCGTCAAACGTTTCCTCTTTCTAGGACAAATTCCTTAGTCAAAAACTACCTCCCCTAGACTCAGGTTATCATTTGGGGGTACAATCTGTATGCCCCATTTTTAGTATTAGTGGAAAATTTAGAATAAACCAGGACATATTAAAATGTATCATGAACACATACCAAATCACTCCAATTACAATTTTATATACACAAAATAAATATTTTTAGCATTAAAAATCCACTTAAATAATTTACCAAACATATTGTGGGTGTTTCCCGTAACATTTTCATCAAAAACTAATCTACCCAAAGATGATTCTATATAATAATTTTTTTTAAATTACATAGAAAAATAAACATGAGAAAAAAAATTAAAAAACTATAATACTTTTTGTTATAGAAATTAAGGTATAAAGGAAAAATTAACTTCTATAAAATAAGTTATAGAAGAAAAAACCACACTATTCCATCATGATTCTGGGAACTTATAATCCCTATGAATCAATTTAAAAAAATCCCCAAAAACTACCTGAGTATGAAATCAAGGCATGAAAATCCAAAAAAATGGGGTTTTCGCAAATAAAAATGAGAATATATTAGTGGATAAGGTCATATTAAAGTATTATTGTTGATTCAAAGGATAAATTATCTTTTATTTGAATAAAGGGATCCTTGGAATGAATAAGGCCTCCAAAATTATTTAAGGTAAGGAGTCGCTCGAGTTTAGGAGCCCTAAAAAAAAGAGAAGAAATGTGTGTGTTTTTTGGGTGGGGATATGGTTATAATCTATTTTTCATTGATTTTTAATGTAACTCATGATTTTTTTTGTGATTTTGGAAATCATGTTCTAATAATGTGGGTTATACTCCTCAAAAACTAAGGATACATAGTTTGGATATATGTTTTGGGAAACCATGCACTAATAATGTGAATTGATACTGCCTAAAAAAATTTAGGGTCACAGTGTTTTTGTGTGATTTCCCAAACTATGTACCAAATCATAAGCCACAAAATCCAATTCATGGTTTACCTTGGAACTATTCATAGTCTACCGAAACCATGCACCAATTGTGCATCCTCAAAAACGCTTCACCCCCCCCCCCCAATGCTATAAAACATATTAAATCAATAACCATCCTCCTTATACCATAACAATACATTGATAAACATATGAATAACTCAAAAATAAGGGTGTAATTACCTAGAAAATGTATATGATCATTCCCTGACACATGAGTGAGTTTTGACTCCAGGAATTGGAGACAACACCCCAATACATGGGCAATTATGATTGGCCAAGGAGACAATATGACACCACAGATAGGTGGAATTAGTGGTTCTAATAAACACCAACTCCTTGTACATATTATCATTATTTATAAATAGTACAATTGGATATTGATGGTGATGATGAGATTATGAGAGATAGAGGAATAAATAACACACAGAGAAAAATGATTTTTATAATATTCTCACACCATTATCAAGTAGTTAATCCTTTGTGAATAATTAATATTTTCCTGATATGCACTTTATAATTTTAATATTAAAGTTTCTAAATGAATTTTTGAGGATAATTTTTTTTTCAACAGGATTTGGGTGAATTCAGTGTTTATTGTGAAGTTGGATCTTAAGATAAATAAGAAAATTAAATTGTTGATGTTGTAAAAATAATTATCTAGACATGTTCTATGACAATAGATCTTAAATTTAATGATTGTGAAACTATTATTTCTAGAGGTAAAGATAAGTTCTCATAGATATGTGGTACTGTCTATAATAGTTTTAATTAGGTTTTAAAGGAATTTGACTAATGATATTGAAGAACCATCATTATATGATAATGTTGTACTAGATAGCCAATACAACTGGTAAGGTGACTAACAAAGCATATAAAAAGTGAGGAAGAACCATCCAAATGTTCTTTAGATTTAATTATAAATAATACTATGATAACAGTATTTGGATGAAGATTTTAGATGAATTTAATAGATTGAAAAGGCATTGAGTTGATTCAAAATAATTCTAAACTGATATAAAGAAGCTTGTATATTCTAGGTTTACATATTTTCTATAACGTTTTAATTTTTTAAGACTTTAGTGGCTGGTGTGATGGAAAATATGGATAATTATATGTTTATAACACCTTTTGAAATTTCTTAAGACTTCGATCAACTTCATAATACTTCTCATAGACAACATAATACTTTACTTCTAACTTTGTAAGGATTCTGAAAACTTCTCAAGACATTAGGAATGTTCATAAAAATTTTCAAATGACTTTATAATACTTATGTAAACTTCATGAGAGATTGGGTATGTTTTTAATCCTATTTAGTTTTTTCCAAAATTAAAAAAGGTAGGGTTTCTCTAGAATTTAAAAGGAATATAAAGTCTTATGATAATTTCAATGATGAATAAAAAAATTTAAAATAATTACAATTTTAATTCATTATGAAATTAAATGTCGACTAAAATCATAATAATTTAATATCAATAATTAATATTTTTATAATGTATGGAATCTATGGGAAATTTTGGAATAAATTTTCATTGGATAATTAAATCTGGTTATGTAAGTGATTAATTTAATGGATTTAAATATCCTAATTATTCAATTAAATTGTGATCTAAATTAACATAAATGGAATAATCCGTGAATTTTTTAAGGATAAAGAATGTTCCATGTTGTAATAAAATTTACATAATTACAGTGACTAATGATACCGTTCATGTGTGGAAGAATTAAGAGAATTAAAATGTTTTTTATTTTATGGAGAATATGATCACAATATTTTAAAATCTCATAAATAATTATATCCCAATACCCAAGTAGGATTTCAATGAACATCTTGACATTGACTAAATGAGATTAAAATATGAGGAGATCTACTACCAATGATATTTATAGAGTTTCCATATTTTAAATTACGGAAATAATATACAAAATAAAGGCATAACATTTTTTTGAATGTAATAGTATAAAATATGGAAGAAGAAAGGTAATAATCCTTTTGAAACATGTATGACTCTGAAGAAACACAAAACCATCAAAGAAGATAACAAAATTGGTCATTATATTAGATATTTAAGATATAAAACAAGGATACTAAATATGATATTTCTTATTGGTGAAGTAAAATAATTGAAGTGATCGAGCATTCGGTGGATTGAGGAAGAACATGATCGTTTAATATCTTGAGATAATGAAAAAGACTGTTTAATTAGATTGTGATTATCATAAACCAATTTTCATGAAGATATCCATACATACAGTTCTATTGATTTTGAAGGCTCGATAAAGAAGATTTATATCATATTTTGTAGGATAAACTTGAAGAAAATAATGGATCTATTTTATTTTAGATGAAATAATTTTTGTATTAAAATTAACAAATAGTTGTTTATAGTGGTAATATATAAGGAGTATAGTTTGACTCTATGTTGATTGGATTGGGATGATTTTTTGGGTACCAACTTCTGTTTATAATGAAGAATCTATGATTGGGGGATCTTACCAGTCCTAGTAATGTATAGGCTATCACATCTACTTTGAACCATGTAAATAGATGGTGTCCCTATGAAATTTATTTTTTACTTCATTCGAATAAGGCATAGTAACTAAAGAGATAGTTAATCAAGGATTTAATTATTTTTTAGGATTTTTTGAGAATTAAATATCAAAAATTCTTCCACCAATTCACCCACCCCCCTCTATCCTTCTCAATGGTAGTCAATCGAATTGGCTCTACAAGTTGCATCAAATTTAATCCAAGTTACCTCTATATAAACCAAGAATCTATTATGTGTGGTAATATGAATTTTTCAACAATAGAGGTGTTTCCAATTTTGATGGAAAGAAATACCGTAGTTGGAATAATATGACATTTCCCTATCTTATATCATTTTGTCATGAATTGAGAGATATAACTTTTGTGGTATTTCCACCCATTATTGAGGGTTATCCTATGTTCCTTTCTAAAAAGTGAAATATGGATGCTTAAGAAAAAACAAAAACTTCCATTATTATGTCTCTTTTAGAAAAAGAGTTGATAAAATTCATGGGGATTCAAACTACCAAATAAATTATGGATAAATTGAAGAGTATTTATGAAGACAATTCAATAGTCAAGGAGGAAAAATTATAGACTTAGATTAGTAGGTTTGAGTATATTAAAATAGATCCTAAAGAAAATATTAATGAATACTTTACTATATTCAATGTTATTATTTAAATTATATAGGGGTTTGGAGAAAAACTGGATGATTTCAAAATTGTGAAAATCTGATGAAGATATTTCTAGATAGGTTTAATCATAATATTTTATCTTTAAAAGAAAAAAATAATCTTTCTTGTTAGGAATTACATAATATTCTCAATTATTATGAAATGGGAAAAATTATTGTTTTCAAGAAGAATATTAAAGTTGAAATGGATTTTTAAACCATGATAATGCTCAAAATAAAATGTTATAATGTTACTGAATCAATTGATTATGATGATAATAAAGATGATGATTCTTTTAATAGAATCAATTATATTATATCTAATAATTGTAATCATGTAAATATAAAAAATAAAATAAAAACCCATGGAGTTGTTATATCCATAATGGGATTGTATATTTGATAATAAACTATTAAAATAAGAAGTATACAGAATATGATTTAGGTGAATATTATGACAAACCTTATAATAATAAATAGGGTAAAATTAGAAAATATTTTACTAAATTTGATAGAACTAAGAAGTGTTTATATAGTATAAAAATAATAGATTAGATTATTAAAGAATGACTACTATATTCCTCATCAAAATATGAATTAGTTGATAAGTTCTCTAAATTTATATATTATGTTAAAAATATATATTAATAATTTAAGAAGTAATGATGAGGAAAGTGAAACAATAGATCTAGAATATATTATAAAGAGAATGAATTTGAAGAAAACCTTACTCTGGAAAAAACACTCAAGAAGGAGAAGAGGTTTCTGATAAAATAAAGAAGGAAATATGATTTAATGGAAAGATTATTATTTCAAGAAACAATCATTATACATTGATGAAATAAATAAATATAAACATAAACTGGATGAGTAATAAAACATGGTGAGAGATCTTAGAAAAAACTCATTATGAAAGAAGGATAAATTTCCAAGACACAATCAATGTTTATTAATTCTCAAAATGGTTTGAGGAAGATCATAAAAGGCATGAAAATGTTATTTAATGTTAAATATAAGTCATTTCAAGTAGGAGAAAAGAAGGGTCTAAGTAGACATGTTCTTTATTATCCTAATTTGTCTCTTTGTAAACAAATTTTACCTAACCATATAGGTTTTCAAAATGCATATGAACTAGTTTGGACTAATAATAAAAATCATAAATCATATTATAAATCTAATTATGAGAGGTGAATCTCAAAAAGACCATTGAACCTAGAAAAATAGGCATAATTTCTAGTTGGAAATCATCAATAATATTTTGGATATATTTTTCATCAATATGGGATATCAATGTTTAGATGATACTTCTAGTGATTTGGGGTATTTGGAAAAAAATATTACTCATTTATGGTATAATATTTTATTACAAGAGAATTTGAATAACCTAATGGGAGATATATTGAACCGATGAGAATAGAATAGAAAACAAATTAAGTAGTGACCAAGAAGTTTGATGTTATTATCCTATGATGATGTTGAAATATTAAATATATTGTCAATTGTTTGTTAAAAAGTAAATAAGAAAGTTTAAAGGTAGTTTAAGAAGTATGTACCAGTAGGTATGAAGAATAAATAAATGTTTTGAAGTAAATTAACAAAAAGGGAAAACTATCAGAAGTAAAACATCCCTAGAAAAGGTTAGGAAACATTATTAACAAAGGATAATAAACATTCCTTATAGAAGAAAATAAAATTTCCTTATAAAGATTAATAAAAATTACTTATGTAGGACAATAAATTTCCATTATAAATGTTTGGATAATTTAATGATTTTTTTGAAGTGGTTTGAATGGTTCCTTAACTTTTTTAAGAACATTTCCAAAAATCCCAATGATTTTATTCCGTTCTTCATGTTTCTAAAATCATACTGATGTTCATGATTCAATATTTAGTCCTAGGGTGGTCAAGGTTATTGAACTATTTTTTAGGGATTGAGGCTACCATATGAATATCAGTAGATAAGTGCTATCAGAAAGCGATACAAAATATTTCTATGGAGATCAGTTACAAAATCATATCAAACAGAACGTGATAGATGTTACTAGACAAAGAGTTATTGGAATCTGTTTTTTGAGAGTGTGACTTTTTTATGAATTTTCATGAATCGAATAAGGAAATGTTTGAGCTTCAAAGATGAATCTTCATAATATCATAAGATGTATAATTCTCAATGCCACCAGATAGACAATATAAATTTTTACAGGATAGAACAGGGACAATAATTCCATGCTACAGGTTTTTATACATTCTTATGATATGAGAAATCTGTATGAAGTGGAGAAGTCAAAAGTGTGAGAAGTGTGAGGTCAAATTAGTTTTTCAAAATACATAGGGAAGTAATAAATGTTTGAATTCAGGGAAAAAGAATCTACCAAAATGATAGTTCGTATGAAGTTCAACTTGAAAAATATTATTTTCCAAGTTGTATGATGTTGGATGTTATTAATTCAAGGAGTTTGTTGCAATTTGGCAGCTTTGTATGACAATCACTCTCTGTATTACACTTTAATTCATGATTTATTGCATAAGATTAAAAATAATACAACTCAAAATATCAAGAAGTCTAGTTTCGCTGTTAATTAGGTGCATTACATAAAAAACATAAACCATGGAAAAACATCATATTTATTGAAGGCTTCCATAACATTCTCATAGTTAAAAATTCGTAGAATAACCTAGCGATATATATAATAAATGGGTGAGCTGTAAATTCTAGTAAGTGAATAAACATGGCATAACATCAATAAATTAATATATGTTAGAAATTAGGGATATCAATTGGGGAATAAATGGATTAATAATCATAAACATGAACAATGAGACGTGATATAGAATGATAATCATAAAAGAAACATGGGAAATGTGGAATCAAATTAAAAAAAATGCATCATAAACATAGGTTAAGGATAACTTCAAATACATAATGATGTAAAATGTCATAAAAAGAAATCAAGTTTACTCCCTATCCCAACATAACATTTTATGATAATAAACATTACCTATTGAATTGGAGTGCTATATAATTTCACGTTCACCCATCACATTCATTTCATTACCATGATTAATTGTGCCACATATATCATACAACATGGATTCATTCATCATAAAATTTTATACCATGATCATGGAGTATGAAATAAATACATTAAGTCCCATTCCAAATAAGTATAATTGTATAAAGGTGCACACCATTTATAGGAAATGGGTATGGTATTCACTACACAATGTTTTTCACATGGAAGATCATGGTGAAATTTCGGTAGCAAAACAACATCACTTAAAAATACATAAAATGGGTTGATGAAGGAAAAAGGGGTATAAAGACATTTTTACATATAATGGGTAGTAATAGGGACATGGAAATACATATCCCAACATTAGGAATTGTAAATATAAGGAATAAGATAATAAATATAAGAGAAGGTGAGGATCCATTACCTTGGGATTGTGGATCTAAATGATTGGGACGGGATTCTTGAGGGTTGTGGGAACCTCAGTAGGACATCAAGGAGTGGAGGATAGTTTAAGGAAATCATCCAAGGATTTTGTGTGAGGAGAAAAAGAATATTGGATTATTTTATACAATAAATGAGTTGAGAATTATTTATCTTTTCTCCAACATAGGTTTTGGAATCTATAAAATGAAATAACCAAAACCACAAATAATTATGGTTATTTTTCAATTAAAACAAATGAAATTTGTAACACCCCAACCCCTATAGACCAGAGTAAGTAGATTATGTGTTATATTGGCATGGTTATAAGGAATGAAAATCCCAATGAAAGGATCAGTTTAGTATTCTTGAAGAAAGTAGATACATATATGTAACTGAAATTATATTTGAAAAGGTTAAAAAATACGAAACATAACAAAAACTAAAAACTGCATCCACATAAACTCAATAAATGATCTCCACTTCATCACCTATTGAAGATAAAAAATTAAAAGGGGAGATATCAAATTCTTATTAAGGGTTAAAAATAGAGTAATCATAAATCAATAATAACTGAATCGTAAAAAAATTGACATATCAATATGGTATGGTGAATAAATGAAAACTCACGCCACTAATAAACTGAGAATGAAACTACATCCACATATTTTGTCATAGTGAATATGTCATAGATAGTAATAAATTTTAATTAATAAATAGAATTATTGCTAATTTGAATTCATGTATCTGGAACATGATACCATAATATTGTTAAAATGTTTTAGTTCGGTGGGTAGAAACCCGTTTAATTTCTGGAAAGAAACTCAAAGGGTTTGTCGCCAACTGATTTGTCTCATGAGACCTATCGATGCATAAGGGGGCTATAGCCAGCCCCAACCACCAATGAAATTACAAATAATTATTTTTTACATTTATTTAATACAATATAAATATTCTTTTTCAATATCCATATAGAGTATAGAATACAGATTCATCAATATTTCCATAGATAAAATAACTTCCCAATTGCACACCGTATGTAAAATGGTATAAGGTTTAGACAATAAACATATCCATGATCTGATATTATGGATATATAATAGAAATATAATTTCAAATGAAAATTGATCTCAAATGGGTATTATGTACACCACATAAGGATTATTAGGTGCACAATACAAAGATAGTCCCAACAAAATGGTAGTTGAGACAAAGTCCCTTACCACAATGTAATCGGTCGAATCATATGACCAGAACATAATGACAATCAAATCAATCATTGAAAACCTTGAATATTAATGTAATAATGTTATTATATATCAAATGGTAGTACACATATACCACATGGAAGAAATAAATGTTGAACAATGGAAATATCATAGAATTAAAAGTGAGATGAGAAACCCCTTACCTTATACTCAAGTGTGTTCTTCATTTGTTTTAATGACCTGAATAATAAAATTTAGCTTCATTAATTAATAATTACAGATACTAAAATATATGTAATTGTTTTATTATAACCTTATTAGGTTCATTCATTACCAATTTTTATGGCTTTAGAAGGTTCATTCTATTTTTTCGGAAGCATTTTCATCCATGGTTTTCACGATTCGTTTACTTGAATTCATGAATGGAAGGTCATTTGAAATGTGGTTAAACATCCAGAATTGTTAATATATATTATTTTTGACATTAAATACATATAAATGTTCTTATAATGATTCAGGGTTATATACTTGAGGATGAATCATTAGTTAAATGTTATTGATAAACATTTGGATTTAGCTTGGTAGTTTTGTGTACAATGAACTGGTTTTGTATTATTATTACATATTATGAGTGTGTAGGGATTAAATAAAATTAATGAGATTAAATACATATATTCTAATATGGTTCAACAATAAAAATTCTTTCATGACCAGAATTAAATATGGTAATGAAAATTGAGAACCCGTTTTCCATGAATGTGATAAATTAACAATCTCAAACTGTGTTTTTAGATTTAGTATAAGAGGATGGGGAAAGAGATATGATGATGAAATATTCAATTAGCATAATATAATTACATTTCATTTAAGGTAATTTAATTATCATATAATATGGGAGTGTGTAAATGATGAAAGAAGCATAAAATAAAGGAACTCTAAATAAGAGAAAAAATAGAGAAATCTCTTACGAAAATTCTGTTGCCTAACGGCCTCACATAAAATTTAATAAAATAGTTTGATGTGATAAAGGGGGTATATAATCACAATTACATAATATGGTATGTATGGGGAATATGGAATGAAATATCCCCACATAATATAATTGAAAATAAAAGAGAAAACATAAAATGAAATCTTTAAGAAAAAAGGCGGGTGGTTGATTCTCTTACCTTGTCGAGTAACTCCAAAAAACCTGATGGATGGGACCTTGGGGGTTTGAGGACACATTTGGAAGACTCCTAGGGAGGTAATACCACCAGATATTCGAGGATAATGAGTTTTTAATGTAATAAAATGAAGGGGTGGGTGGGTATTTATAGTAATTAAGAGGGAGATTTTATTATTTAAAAGGGACACATCATTAGTAGTTTTTGCAAAACCATGGGATTTCTCATGGTATTTTCAAATGGTATTTTCCACTTGGTACACCTAATTTCATAAGATACTTTAAAAAAATTATAACAGCATTTTATATTTAATTATTACATCATTATGGTGTCATTAAACTACTGAAAACGTAAAACTATATTTTTACTATTCAGGAAAATTTCATGTATTTTAAGAAAATCACAAAAACTCACCCTGAAAATTTTTCGACGTGTAGAATTCAAAAATGAAATCCATTTTTGAAAAATAATGTTCTACATATTTTTAATTTTATTTTTAAATAAAATTTAGTTTATTTTAAATATAACTATTTTAAAGATATTATTAGTTTTATATCACATTGAGAAATTAATTAATATCTCATTATCTTATTACCTTAAGAAAATAATATATTATCATTATTTAATATTTATAAGGGTCATATTACAAGTCATATAGGTATGTTAATATTCATAAAAAACAAGTTGGTTTTATCAGACTCCAAATGATTTACTGGTCGTCACTCTAGATGACCATTTTTTGAAATTCAAAACATAAAAGTGGGAAATTTATGTTTAATGGCTAGGTCTTGAATATCTCTTAAATAAACAAGTGTTGTTTCAAAGAAACACACTTTTTTATGAAATATAGGATATGAATAGAATGAATTTAAGAAAATCATACCATAAAATGTTTGGGGTGTTATATTATTCCCTCCTTCATAAATTTTGTACTCGAAATTTTACGTATAAACCCCACCAAAAAGATGTGGGCGGTTCTTCTTGATAACATCCTTAGGTTCCCATGATTATTCCTCCATATTTTGGTTTCTTGAAAGAACCTTTACTAGACGAGTCGTTCGGATTCTTAATACATGCTCCCTTGTATCAAGGATCCCGATAGACTCTTCACAGTATGACAAATCAAGTTCTAGTTCTATTTCTTCATAGGTGAGTACATGCATTGGTTTTGGCATGTATTTCTTCAACAATGACATGTGTAATACATCATGGACTTTAGAGATACTTGGAAGCATTGCTAAATGGTAAGCTATAGCTCCGATTCTTTCCAAAATTTTATATGGTCCGATGTACCTTGGGCTCAGTTTCCCTTTCTTACCAAACCTTAAGACACCCTTCCATGGAGATACTTTTTGGAAGACATGATATCCCACTTTGAATTCCAAATCCTTTCTCTGGTTGTTAGTATAGCTCTTATTCCTACTTTCGGATGCTTTAATATGGTATTGAATTGCCTTCACCTTTGTCGTGGTCTCTTTAATAAGTTCTGGGCCTATACATTTCCTTTCACTAACTTCGTCCCAACAAGTTGGAGTTCAACATCTCTTTTCATATAATACTTCATATGGAGCCATTTGAATACTATAATCGGAACTATTGTTTTATGAAAATTCCACCAAAGCCAAGTATTGATCCCACATACCTTGGAAGTAAAGCGAACATGACCATAGCATGTCTTCAAGAGTTTGAATATTCCTTTTAGACTATCTGTCAGTTTGGGGGTGATAAATAGTACATATACGAAGCTCAGTATTCAAAGCCTTCTAGAGACTTTTCTAGAATTTTTATGTAAACTGGGGATCTCGATCGGACACAATCGATGATGGTGCACCATAGAGTCTTTCAACTTCATTAATCTAATTTCATTCTAGACACTCAAGTGGTAAATCCTCTTTTATAGGAAGAATATGTTCTGATTTTGTGAGATGATCAACAATTACCCATATTGCATTATTTTTTCTAGGTGTCCTCAGTTGTCTGGTGAAAAAATACATCATAATGTTATCCCACTTCCACATAAGAATTGGTAGAGGTTGCATCACTAGTCTAGGATGTTGTCTCTCTACCTTAACTTGTTAACAAACTAGACACCTTGAGACGCAGTCAATAATTTCCCACTTCATATTATTTCACCAGAAATATTCATTCAGATCTTTATACATCATTTTTTTACCCGGGTGTATAGAGAAATTTGAGCTATGCGAATCGTATAATAGTTCCCTTTTTACCTCAGGTACTGATGGAACGCATAACCTCTTCCCAAACATCAGAACTTCTTCCTCGTACATGAATTCTTCCAATCCCCCATCCTTAACATCCATAATTTTCATGTGTATATTTTCATCATAAGATTGAGTGATTTTTCTCTTCTTTAGTACAGATGGATTAGCAATCATTTGAAAGAGGAAAGATGTTTCCCCTTCCTTAACAATTCCCATATCTATCTTTAGTAGATCCATGAATATAGGATCTCTCTCAATCCTCATTTGAGTCAGAAGTCCATGATCTTTTTTGATTAATGCATCTACCACCTTATTTGCCTTTCATGGGTGGTAGTGTATTGAACAATCATAATCAATGAGTAACTCGAGTCATCTCCTTTTCCTCAAGTTGAGTTCTTTTTCTGTGAAAATGTATTTCAAAATCTTGTGATCTGTGTATATATCATATTTTTCACTATAAAGTTAATGTCTATATATCTTCAGAGGAAATAATACAGCTGCTAACTCAAGATCATGTGTTCGGTAATTTTTCTCATGAGTCTTCAACTTCCTTCATGCATAAGAAATAACATTACCATTTTGCATTTGGATGCAACCTATCCCATTCTTTGATGCATCACTATATATTACAAATTCATCACTTCCAGATGGAAGAGTCAATGTTGGAGCATTAACCAATCTTCTTTTCAATTCTTCGAATCACTTTTTACATTATTTTGTCCATACAAACATAACACATTTATGTGTGATCTTGGTTAGTGGGTTATCCAGTCGGGCGAATTTCTGAACGAAACGCCGATAGTAACCTACTAAGACAATAAAACTATGTTCCTCAGTTATGTTTGTTGGCATGGGCCAATCATGGATTTCCTTTGCCTTCATAAGATCAACTGAAATTCCATCCTTAAAGACAATATGGCCTAGAAAAGAAACTGATTGAAGCCAGAATTTTCACTTGCTAAACTTCCCATATAATTCATATCATCCAAGAGTTTTTAGAGTAATCCTCAAGTGAGCCATGTGATCTTCATATCATTTTTATTATACCAGGATATCATTGATCAATACCATGAAAATATATCAAGATATTCCTTGTAATCTCTATTCATTAAATCCATGAAAATAGAGGGTGCATTAGTTAGTCTAAAGGCATCACTGTAAACTCGCAATTCCTATACCTGGTTCGAAATGCTATCTTCAGAATATCTTTCTTCCAAACATGCAGCTCATGATATCTGGATCGAAGGTCAATCTTCAAAAAGTATTGATATCCATGAATTTGATCAAATAAATCATCGATTTGAGGTAGAGGATACTTATTATTTATTGTAATATCATTGATTTCCATGTAATCAATGCACTGCCTCATATAACCATATTTCTTTTTGACAAACAAGACCGGGGCTCCCCATGGATGAACACTTGGTCGAATAAATCCATTTTCACTCAACTCCTCTAGTTTTTTCTTTAGCTCTACTCACTCCATAGTGGTCATTCTATAGGGGGACGTCGATATAGGTCTTACACCATAATTATGTCAATGGAAAACTCAATTTCCTACTCTGGAGGATGTCCAAGTAAATCCTCTGAAAACACATCAATGTATTCTTGCACCATATACACATCTTCAATTTGTATATTTCTTTCCTCACCCATATATATTGTCATGACCCGTCCTCAGGGCCCGTGTCGTGACTACCCCAAGCCCGCCTTCCATAGGCCAGGGGCTAGAGACTAGCACCAAAGGTGTAAATTCCGATAACTGGGAAGGCATTGCCTTTATAAAAGTAAAAAAACACCACAGAGTATAAGTGGAAGTAAAAAACTAAGTAAAACTGAAA
This sequence comes from Viscum album, assembly GCA_963277665.1. NCBI lineage: Eukaryota > Viridiplantae > Streptophyta > Magnoliopsida > Santalales > Viscaceae > Viscum > Viscum album. The sequence continues at coordinate 298,117,703 of OY728139.1, forward strand.
CAAACTATGCTGAAAGTAAAGAGGCCAGAAATACAAGCCCAACTGTAAAGTACAAGGAAAAAGATAAAATAGCCGAAAGGTGACAAGTAGCTCCTAGATCGTTCACCAAGGATCCTACCTGAAGGGTAGGTACAGATAGCGCAACTCCTGGATCATCCACCACGGATCCTACCTGAAGGGTAGGTACAGATAGCCTCCTCAGTGTCCTCGTCCGTCAACCTCCTCTGGGTACCGACTCGTCGTGAGGTCCACCTCCGGGTACTGACTCGTCGTGAGGTCCACCACCAGGTGTCGTCCAGTTCTCGTACACTCGATCTCCGTCAGCGATGTCCGTCGTCTGTAACCAACACAATGAGGTGCGGGCATATCCCATGTAGGGGTGAGTATAACGATACTCAGTAGGGACCTCAAGACCCTCAAGGTCTCTCTAAATCCAGCAAGGATAACCACAAAGAATAAACTCAACAGATAACCCTTACTTAGGTATAAGTCCCTACTTATACCTATGTTATCAAGTAACCCATCTCATTCATGAGGGAACACAAAGGTTTTGAAAACAATGGATAACCTCTACCCAGGTATATTCCCATACATATACCTAAGTTATCAAGTGACCCATCTCAATCATGAGGTAAAAAAAAGGTCATAGACTCAGCTAAAACCAGGATTTTCATTGTCGAAACTGTAACTGCTGAAGAGACCCATCTCTAGAGTGTACAGTGGTCCTGTCACGACTCCTAGGTACTGCTCACTAACCTAAAACTACTGAGGTACTCCTCCTGTTGAGTACTATGGGCCTGCTGCTAAAACCAAGCGCTTCCCAACATGGGTCTGCCGCTATAACCAAGCACTCCCCCTCATAGCCTCCAGAGGTACTCGTTCTGTTGAGTACCGCGGGTCTTCTGCTACAACCAAGCGATCATCCGTCGTGAGTCTTACGCTACAACCAAGAGCTCCCCCTCATAGCCTCCAGAGGCACTCCTTCTTTTGTGTACTGCGGTTCTACCACTACAACCAAGCGCTCATCCACCGTGGGTCTGCTTCTACAACCAAGCGCTCCGCATTGGGCTATCCGAAACACACAGAGTCGATCGGTCAAGCAGTCGTCAGGTCTCAGTCGGCTACACGATCTCCGTAACCGCACGCTCGTCTCCAAGAGGGTCCGCTCCATGAGCTACTGGTCTATACTCCATGTATCACAATGTCCCACGAAGAAGTATCTCAAAGGACCTCCTCGTCATAGGGGTCTCACAACAGACGGCGCGTCAATCGGACGCCCGGTCTGTGAGTTATTAGCCTTTTTGTCCCAGGGGCCCGGTTGGTTTCGTGTCCGACCCAACACGGCCGTATCTCAACTGTACCCCGAACTCTCATAGGGTATACTCATAGGGACCTTTTCTCAACGTTATCACCAACACTGATGACGGTTCGTCAAACGGACGTCCGGTCTGAAAGATATCAGCTTTTCCGTTCTAGGGGCACGGTTGGATTTCGGGTGCAATCCAACCCGGTCACTATCCAACTGCATCCAAAACTCAATCTAAGTATGCCAAAAGTTCCTTCTCATCTAGAGGAAAACAACAAGAGAGACGGCGCGTCAATCGGACGCTCGGTCTGTGAGTTATTGGCTTTTTTGTTTCAAGGGCCCGGTTGGTTTCATTAGCGAACCAACCTGACCGCACTCCGACGACATCCAAACCTCGAGCGGAGTAACCCAAAAGTTCCTTCTCATAACGAGGAAAAAAAAAGAAGTCTACGACACGTCAATCGGACGTCCGGAGCTCAAGATATAGGTGTTTCTGCTCCGAGGGCCTGGTTGGTTTCGTATCTGAACCAACCCGGCTGAACCCAAAGTTCTCCGAAACCTTCAGTGTAATATGTCAAAATGACCGTCTCGACCCAAGGATCACATCACCGCTGACAGTGCATTGATCGGAGGCTCGTAGCCCATGATATGGGCAAAAGACCCTAAGGTGTCCGAAAACGGGGGGTCTGGGCCCGGACCGACCCGGCCGGCGCGGGCATGGCCCGGTCGCCAGGCGGGTCAGCTCGGCCGGTTACGACCGAGCGGAGCGGGGGGGGGGGGGGGGGGGCTGCCCCCACGTGAAGGATTAGCGGCCCCGCGTGGGGCCGCTCTTGCCAGCGGACGCGACATCCGGCCGCGTCCCGTGCTTCGCCGGTCCCGCGCAGTCGCGGGACGGCCGACCCACCGCCGCGGCTTCAGCCGCAGCGGTTCTCCACGGCGGCGCGCCGGGCACCGCCGCCTTCCTCAGCCGGCGCCGCCGTGCCGGCGTGTCATGCTGGCAGGTTGCTCCGCAGACCACCGGAAGAGTTCCGGTGGTCGGAAATTCACGCCGTCTTCGCCAAAGGCCCTCCCGTGGTCCGTCCTACACTGTGAGGACCTCACATCACCTGTGCGGCTAGTTTTGTCGACGTCCTCCGTTTCGCACACCAAGAACGAAAGGGGCGGTGGGTTCGGACTTGTTCATTGGTCTGCACCCACTGTGTTAGCGGTTTTAAATATTTCACAACAAAAGTTTAATCAAACGCCACGGGTATAAATCACAAAGATTTAAATGAATAAAACCCCTACAGTTTTCCCGCAAACAAGAATTCCCAACTTGCAACATATTCTTCGCGGATCAACTTGATGTTTAGTTGATATGCGTTCTTTGATTTAGAAGGAAGTAACATGGGGTTCATTAACATTCACAAAACAATTCCCTACCTCGAGAAAGATACGCGGTAGCCGAGAATCGTGGATGAAGGTGTCGCGAAAGGGTGGACGTTGGCTCGTTGACGTCGTCGTAAGGAAAGAGATGAAGGTGACAACAGCCGTTGGTGTTCGTCACTTCTGTAAAATGCCTTTGATCCCGGCTCGAGCATCGTTCATTGGATCGGACGCAGGGAAGATGTCGAAGTCAACATAGATCGTTGTGTCCGCACCACGCCATTGATCCCTCCACATTCATTGGTGTCTCGTTGGAGAAGATGGATCCTCGGTGGTGGTGCAAAAATGGAGGAAGGAGGGGAAGTTCTCCAATGGACCCCCCTCTCATTAAAAGGATCCTCCCTTAATAAAATATTAGACTTGACTAATATTTTCATTAACTCATCCATTTCAAATTCATACACCACCCTCATTAAATTAGAGGATTCAATTATTAATTAAGGTGGTGTAATAAATTAATGGAAGAGAAGAATGTGAATAGGTCCCATAAATGAGGTGAGTTATCAAAAATTAACAAGGGGTTTTGAAAAAGGGGTTTAAGAGAGTTAAGGGAAGATGAAAAGGTGGGGGCTTGTGTGGGCCCCAACTCATCTTAAATCCTCTCAAAGGAAGTTAGATCATCAGTGGGTCCCACCCCAACTCCCTCACATGGGCTAAACCACTTAGAAGATAGAAATTAAGTTGAGACACAACTTAATTTTCACTTAAACCGCTTAGTGAAGAAATAAAAATATAAAACAATTATATTTTTATTCCCCTTAAACACCCGAGAAACGCAACTCCGGAATAGGTGTCCCTAAGAAAATACCGGCACTACGGTTTCATTGGTGCCCTCGGATTTTGATTCCGAGCACTGGTTCAAAAGTTAGAAAAACCCGCTCGTTCGTTCACTGAACGTACCCGAGCTAAACTTCGGAAATTGATTCCGGACACACCGGGCCTCAGAATCAGGTTCCGTTAGAAACTGCGTTCTCGTAAAATTCCAAAGAAAATTAAGAAAAAATTTTCCTTCAATTTTACAGGTCTTTACATATATTGTGTTCCCTTCCACTCCATGAATTTCATTATATAGAGCTACTGGGGGTGGGGCTAGATAAGAATCAGATGGTGAGGTCTCTTTTATAAGGATAAGAGATTCTACACCATTTTCTAAAATTGTAACTTCCTTTTTCTTGTAATAAATATTCACATCATAGTTTGATATCCAATTTATACCAAGAATTATATCAAATTCAATCATCGGTATGATGATAAGGTTATAAACTAAAGCACATTTATGTGTCACGAGGGGGACTAGTTGACATGACTTTGTATCAATGATGCATACCCTAGAAGTTTTGACTGATAACTCCTTTTTTAAATCAAATTGGACATTTCTACTTTTCTTGTTAAAATGGGAAGATATAAACGAATGTGGTGATACAGGATCAAATAAAGTTTTGGATAAGTTTGAGGCAACAATTAATGTACCTTCCACCACATCATTAGGAACTTTAACTTCCACGGTTGAAATCACATAATCTCTCCCTTTATCTCTTGGATTTTTATGAGGCATGTTTCCTTGGCTCTTAGGACACTCATTTTCATATTTTACCATCTCTCGTAAATTTTATCATTGAACATCATCAAATTTTTTATTCCCCTTACATTCATGAGATAGATGACCCTTTTATCCACACTTATAGCAGACTCCCATGCTTTCAAGCATTTCCTGAGATGATTCTTTCCACATTTCTCACATAATGAGAATTTCATTGTTCCCTTTTTTTCTTTGGCACTTCACCTTTACCTTGGTTATCAGAGTAACACTTTTTATCTTGCTTTCCCTTGAAAACATTTATCAATAGAATTATTTATCTATTTTGATGGAACTTGAGAAAATTTCCTCATATGATGAAAATTTTTGAGAAGGAAATTCCCTTCAAATAATTTCCTTAATACATTCAAATAAATGATCAATATGGTCTTCCATGTCATGTACGTAATCTACGGAATACCTGGCTATCCTAGTGAAGGTATCCTCATACTATGCAACATTGTCTTCTTCCCTTTGCTTTAATCCAAGTAATTTCCTCTTCATTTCGGTTCATTTCTCATGAGGGAAATATTTTATGAAGAATATTTCCTTAGAAGTCTTCCATTCCATATCTTTTATTTATTCTTCCTCCATGGTATTCGGAATCAAGGACCACCATTGATCAGTGTCTCCCTTGAGACAATTTACTTCCAGTACTACCTTTTTATTTTAATTTCATCTTAATTCCAAGAATATCTTTTCAAGGGACATGATCCATTTCTCAATAACCACTGGTTTAGTAGTCCTACTGAAAGATGGGGGCATCAGCAACATGAAAAAATCCAATACAGGTGTGGAACATTTATTTGTTAAAACATGAGTAAGTTGTCCCAATATAGTCATGATCTAATCTTCTCCCACATTGACTGTGTTGACTTGCTCAGTGGGGAGATCCCTACATTACCCAAGAGTATTGATTCCCCTTCTTCTATTAGATGCCATTTCTAAATAATGGCACACACCAGATTATGGTATGAATCATAATGTATAATCTTAACTTAACAAAATACTTAGCATAAATTGATATCCTACGCATGGCTAATCCCATAATCAAAAAAAAATTCTTTGAAAAATAATTTATATTTCAATCCATCATATTGTATTGTAAAGAAAATATAAATTATCCTAAGCATATCCCCTTGGAGTGTCGTAACCAAGAGTGTAGAAATTCCTATTGTCGTATACCAGGATACCTCGGGTCAAGCCCAAAACTCCTTATCGGAGCATTCACTTCTAGGTACATATGTTCTAGAGCCGCCTCTACCTTATAATATCCAGACAAGGATTTATTTTCTATAAGGATTCAAATAATCTATTCCTTACCAAAATACCTGGATATTCTTGTATGCTTATCCTCAAATACTGCCTTAGGGCTTTGTTCCCTATTATACATTTCCTACTATAGTTTCCACGTTTTATAGTAAACTTCCTCTAATACCAATTGTAACACCCTGCCCTATCTAGACCAGAATCAATGAATTACTTGTTATATTGGCAGGGTTAGAAGGAATGAAAATCCTGAAGGAATGATCAGTTTAGTAGTCCTGAAGAAACTAGATATATAGATGTAACTCAAATTACATTGGAAAAGGTTACAAAATACAAAACATAACAAAAACTGAAAATTGCATCCACAGAAACTCAATAAATGATCTCATATTCATCACCTGTTAAAGATAAACAATTGAAAGGGGTGAGATCAAACACTCAGTAAGGGTTAAAAATATCAGAATCATGAATCAATAATAACTAAATCATAAATAGTTTGACATACCAATATGGCATGGTGAATAAATGAAAACTCACACCATTAATAAACTGAGAATGAAACTGCATCCATATAGTTTTTCATTGTGAATATCTCATGGATAGTAATAACTGATAATGAATAAAGTGAATTCTTGATAATTGGACATCATTTATCTAGAACATCATACCATAATATTTTTAAAATGGTTTAGTTCTGTGGGTAGAAACCCGTCAACTATTTTGAAACAAACTCGAAGGGTTTGTCGCCAACTAATTTGTCTCATGAGACCTATCGATGCATCGAGTGTCTATAGCAGGCCCCAACCGCACTAAAAGTCCAAATTATTCTTTATACATTGATTTAAAACAAGATAACTATGCCTTTTCAATATCCATATTGAGTAGAGAATACGGATTCATCAATATTTCCATAGTTAAAATAACTTCATAATTACACACCATATGTAAAATTGTATAAGGTTTAGACAATAAACATATACATGATTTGAGATTATGAATATTTAATATAAATATAACTTCAAATGAAAAGTGATCTCTAATGGGTATTAGGTACACCACATAAGGATTATTAGGTGTACAATACAAAGTTAGTCCCAACAAAATGGTAGTTGAGACAAAGTACCATACCACAATGTAATCGGTCGAATCATATCACCAGAACATAATAACAATAAAATTAATCATTAAATACCATGAATATAAAGAGAATAATTTTATTATATATAAAATGGAAGTACACATATACCTCATGCAAGAAATAAATGTTAAAAATGGAAATCTCATATAATTAAAAGTGAGATGAGAAACCCCTTACCTTATGCTCGAGTGTGTTCTTATTTTATTTTTAATGAACAGAATAATAAAATTTAGATTCATTAATTAATAATTCCATAACCTTTTATACATGTAATTGGTTTAGTATAACCTTATTAGGTTCACTCTTTACCCTTTTTATGGGTTTAAGAGGTTCAATTTTATTATTTTCGAATCATTTTCTTCCTTGGTTTTTATAAATTTTTTACTTCCATTCATGAATGGAAGTTCATTTGAAATGTGGTTAAATATCCAGAATTGTAAATATATATTATTAGTAAAATTTAAGATATATACATGATCTTATAATGATTCTGGGTTATGTACTTGATGATGAATCATTAGTTAAAAGTTATTGATAAACGCTTGGATTTAGCTTGACTTTTTTGTATACAATGAACTTGTTTTGTATTATTATTCCTTATTATGAATATGTAGGGATTACAGAACATTAATGTGATAAAATAAATATATTCAGATCTGTTTCAACCATAAAAATGGATTCATTTCTAGAATTAAATATGGTAATGAAAATTGAGAACCTGTCGTCCTTGAATGTGATAAATTAACACATGTCGGACGGTTTTTTAGTATAAGAGGAGGGGGAAAGAGATATGATGATGAAATATTCCATTAGAATAATATAATTTTAGTTAATGTAAGGTAATATAATTATCATAGCATTTTTATTAGAGGGATGAGTAAAGAATTATAAAATAATGGAACTCAAAATAAGAGAAAATTTGGGAAATCTCATAGGAAAATTTGGTAGCCTAACGGTCTCACATAAAATTTCATAAAATAGTTTGATGAGAGAATGGGGGTGTCTCGTCACTCTTACATAATATGGGAATTAAGGGGAATATGGAATGAAATATCCCCATATAATCCAATTGAAAATAAAAGACAAAACATAAAATGAAATCTTTAAAAAAAAAGAAGGGTGGTAGATTCTCTTACCTTGTAATGTAACTCCCAAAAAATGAAAGTCGGGATCTTGGGGGGTTTGAGGACACCTTGGAAGGAATAATAGGGATGTAATAACACCAAATATTCGATGATAATGTTTTTGGAATGAATTAAAACGAAGGGTGTGAGTGGGTATTTATAGTAATTAAGAGGGAGTATTTTATTAATTAAAAGGGACACCTCATGAATGGTTTTTGAAAAATCATGGGCTTGCCCAGGGTATTTTCCACTTGGGACACCTCAGGTCATAAGTTATTTTACAAAAGTTGACCAGCCTTTTATATTAAATTATTACAACATTATGATTTCATTAAACTACTGAAAACTGAAAACTATATTTTTACTATTCTCAAAAAATTTAAGTATTTTAGGAAAATCCCAAAATATTACCCTAACCATTTTTTGACGTCTAGAATTAAAAAATGAACTCCATTTTATGAAAATAATTTTATATGTATTTTTAATTTAATTTTTATATAAAACCATAGTTCATTCGAAAAATAACCATTTTAAAGAATAATTAGCTCTATGTCAAATTAAAAAATTATTTAAGATCTCATTATCTTATTACCTTAAGAAAATAAAATATTATTATTATTTACTATTTATAAGGTTCATATTACTATTCATAGGGTTATGTTACTATTCATAAAAAATCAAGTTGGTTCTATCAGACTCCAAATGACTTACTAGTCACAACTCTAGATGACCATTTTTCGAAATTCAAAACATAGAAGTGGAAAATTTATGTTCAATGGCTAGGTTTTGACTATATCTTAAATAACAAAGTGTTGTTTCAAAAAAACACAGTGATTTATGAAATATATTCTATGAATAGAATGTATTTAAGAGAATCATACCATAAAATTTTTGGGGTGTTATAAAAATTTAACCAAAAAATAGTATTTTTTCATTATTCACCAAAAAAATAAGACTTTTGAGAAAATTACCATATTTTCAACCTAATATAATATTAAAAAGATGAATTAAGAATGATATAATTTTCACATAATGAAATATTAATAGGTTTTATCTTTAAATTTAAACTCAATGTCGTGTGTAAAGAAAGCTATCGAAGAAAACTATTTAATGAGAAATATATCATAAAATATTGGGTTGTTATATTCTACCCCCTTATAATAATTTAACCCTCTAAATTACATTACACTAATACAAAAAAATGAGGATAATTTTACCTTGTCACATCCTCAATTTCCCATATAGCTTCTTTAAATTCATGATTTTTTCACAAAATATTTACCAGATGAGTGGTATTATTTTGTATTACTTTCCCTCTACAATCCAAAATCTTAAATAGTTGTTCCTCATAATAAAAAACCTTCTCTAGTAGTACAACCTCTAATTTTAGTACATATGAAGGATTGGGTACTTAATTCCTTAGTATAGACACATGGAACACATCATGAACATAAGAGATATTTGATGAAAGCTCTAAATGATATTCTACCATCCTGATATGATAAAAATTTGGAAGGGAACAATATCTCTAGATATCATCTTTTCCTTCTTCCCAACTCTCTTAAAATTATTAGAAGGATATTTTCATATTACTACCTTGTAACCAACTTCAAACTCTAGATCGTACCGACGACTGTCAAAATAAATCATTTATTGCCTCAAATTTTCCTCAATATGTTATTGAATGTATATTACCTTATATTTTATTTCCTAATATAGATCAGGTCATAGTATCTTTATCTCTCAAACTTCATCATAACACATTTTAGTTCTACAATTCCTTCTACAAAGGAATTTATAAGAATCCATCTAAATTCTTAAGTGAAATATATCATTGTAGGAAAATTCTTCCAATAGAAGGCTTTGATCCTAACCAACATTTTAAATACATAGAGGAATCTCTAAACATGTCATATAGAGTTTTAATCGTACTCTCAAACTGACCATCTATCTGAGGATGGTATGAAATATTGAAACATATATATATAACCAGAGAAAGATGAAGGCTTCATTATAATTTTGATCTAAACCTCATATCTTGATTAGATATGTTTGAGAGTGGTAATCCATAAAATATCACAACTTCTTTATTGTATTCCTTAGTAAGCTAATCAAGAGAAAAATCTTATCTAATAGTGATAATAGTTTCTAATTTTATATGGTGATTGACTATGACCAAAATAGTGTTGTTCCTTATAGATATTTTGGGGATTCAAATAATGAAACCCATGGTAATGTTTTCTCATTTCCATTCAGGCAATTGAAATGACTTTAACGTCCTCTTAAACCTCTATATCTTACCCTTGACTTGCATACATTCTCAGAGTTGAGATACATACTAAGAAATATCCCTTTTCATGTTATCCCACATAAAATATTATTTTAGATCAATTTTCATATTTTTACTCCTCGGATAAATACATAATGATTAACTATGAGTTACATCCAACATCCCCTTCTTAAAATCTGGTATTAATGGTAAAACTCTCTTATCAGTCCATCATGATCATGGTTTCATTCAAATACATTACACACCTTATTTTATGATTCTGCATATTCCTTATGTATCTTTTTAATCCTCCCATGGATGAATTGTTGAATATTCTTCTAATAAAGATAATGAATCTAACCTTTTATCATGATTTGAAGATCTAGATTCTAAAAATCCATAAATATAAGTTCTTTTTCAATCATTATCATAGAAAACTCGCATGATATTTCTAACCCAATGCATTATCCACCTTTTTCTCCTTCCCATAGATGTAATGTAGTGAACTATCCTAATCATTAATAAACTCCAACCATCTTCTCCATGTTATATTCAATTATTTCTATGTAAATATATACTTCAAAATTTTAGGATTAGAATATATATCACACCTTTCACCGTACATATAATACCCTAGTATCTCCAATGGAAAAATTACCAATTTCCACTATAAATAATGAGTCGGTGGATTCTACTAATGAATTTCCAATTGGTGAGAGTCATAAGTTTTTACCATATCATTATGTATGAGGATATATTCTAGTACCTTCTTTGATGAATCACTATGTATAATAAAACCTTGTCCACTTTTCGGTAGTGTAAGAAAAGGCACATTGACCAACCTTCTCTTTACTTCTTTGAAATTATCCTCAAAATTATCTATCCAAAAGAACCTAACCCCCTCATGATACAATTTAGGATTGGACTATAATGTCATGAGATTTCAGTCATGAAGCATTGGTAGTATCCATCCAACTCAAGAAAACTACAGATCTTTGTTACTGTGGTTGACTTAGTATATTTATCAATATATTATACCCAGAAAGGATCTAAAAATATACCCTCAATTGATATTATATTAATAAATAATGAAACATTCTAAATCTAATATTCTCACTTTCAAAATTTACAATACGACGTTACCATCCCTAGATTCTTCAACACAATTCTCAAATGTTTTATAAATTTGTACATTTTATTTAAATATATTATAATATCATCTATAAGGAATACAAAAAACTGATCAATGTAATATCTAAATAATATATTCATTAAATATATGAAGATTCCAGAAGAATTGGAAATTCCAAATGGAATTACTAAAAATTTATAAGGATCATACCTTAATATAAGGTTATCTCATCCTTCTTGACCCTTAGATGATGATATCCAGATCGATGGTCAATCTTGGAAAATTATTAAACTCCTTGTAATTTATCAAAATAGACCATCAAAATGGGGTATATGATACGTGTTTTTAATAGTGATTTTCTAAGTTATCAATAATCAGAAAAAGGATGAATTGATTGATCATTTAACTTAACAAAGAGAATTGGTGCACCCAATTATGAAGCACTAGGCTGAATTAATCCCTTATCTAAATTCTACCAGATTTTCTTCATCAATTCCTTCAACTCGATTAGATTTATTATTTATGGATTATTTAAAGTAGTCTTAACACCAAGTCTGAGTTCTATTGAAAACTCAAGTACATGATTAGGGGTAAGACTAGGAAACTATTATGAAAATAAATTAAAAAACTCTCATACAATAGGCATATCATCATTTTTTAGTTTTCCCCTAACACTCTAGGATAAAAATACCTCTTGAATTGGTAGTAATACCCATATGATTGATTTCATTTCCATTGTTAGTTCAGGTTCATACATACAATGAAAGACAATCAGAGGTTATTTTCGAATATCAAATGTAACTAACCTTCCTTGATAATTAAAATGATATTCATACTGAGAGAGTCAATACATTCCCAAAATTACATCATATTCTAATAGAGGTAGAATAAAAATATTTTTAATAAGAACATTACCAAAAACTTTTATAAGATATGATCTATAGATTTGAGATTTTGTCATCCTATCATTAGGAAGTTTTACTACCAACTCAATATCAAGTCATTGAAGTGGTGATATGATACCTTTAAAATATTCTCTAGATATAAAACAATGAGTAGAGCCTGAATAAAATATAAATTCTTGGAGTAGATGATAAGTATACCTTTCACTTTATCACGTGTAACATCCACTTTAGCTATAGTAGTTCCATATGTTGTGCCTCTTCCCCTTTTCTTCTTCTGTGGTAAGTTCCCTGGACTCAGGGTGAAATAGTTTAAATAAAGAACCATCTATTAACAGTTTAATCAATGGATAGTAGTGGTTTATTTATTTACATTATAATTATATTCTATATGAACCTTATCTACACACTTGTAACAAACTATCATACCATTTAAGAATCCCAATTTGTTTCTTTCCAAAAGTTTTACATGATGGAAGTTGATTTATCCCCTTCTCCTTTAATGTGTTCCATTTATCTCAGTTCTTATTCAACCTATTCTTTTGTTGATTACCATTAAATATATAGGAGCTAAAAAATTAATTCTCTATAATAATGGCACTTGATACTATATCATAATATTATGAAAAATCTTGATAAACTATTTCCCTTCAGAGACATGGCTTAATCCCATCAATAAATGTCCAATATTTCTTCATGTTTTATGTATGTCGCCCAAATCATGTCTCACTAATCTTGTAAAGTTATCCTCATAATCGGACACACTTTCTTCTTCCTTCTTCTTTAAAGAGTGTAACTTCCTCTGCATTTCATATTGATTATTTAATGGGAAGTATTTCATAAAGAAAATCATTTTAAATTTTCTCTATTTCAAGCTTGCTATTTTTTCAGCCCCTTTAGTGTTCTGGATTGATTACCACTATTGATTGGAATCTCATTTCAAATAATACACTTCCAGAATAACCTTTTACATTCATTACATCCCAAATCCATTAATATATTTTCAAGAGACTTAATTCATTATTCAGCTAAAAATTGATTTGTAGTTTCATAAAATGATGGATTCTTTTGTCATTTATAGTTTCCCTACATGGGAAAATCAAATTTTATAATAACATGTTTCTCTATATGAGAAAGTTTATTCCTCCTAAACTAAGTTGGTTACCCTAATAGGTACATGATCTTCTTCATTCCAACACCATTTTTATTAGATTTCTTTGTAGAGAAATCTCTATATTTTTTATGGGTATTGAATCCATTTATTTTGTTAGGAACAATCACTAAATAAGGTCACACACAGAGTTACCTTGTAAATATCTTAAATTTTGATCCATAAAATAAAAAACCCTATAATGTTACATTCTATAATATACTCTAAGATATTATCTGAAGTATCATATTAGTTATGTTCATTTAAAGTCTTGTTCCAAAGATTTCTCTTAAACTTCCTCTGATGCTAATTGTAGAAATCCAAACACGAGTACCCTAGAACCGGTGTCTACATTATTAAATTAGTATAAGATACAAGGGATATCATCCTAAAGGACTGATTATGTTATTAGTCTTTTGGAACATGTTATATATATATATATGATTCTCATATTACATTGAAGATATAAAATTAAGAGTACAAGAATCACTTTTTCATCCATTATATTTTTCATAATATCCTTCTTCATATACTAGTTAAAGGGAAACAAATAAAGGGTGATCTCAAATGATCAGTAGGAGTTATGTAAAAAATAAATTATCGTGATTAAATAATGCCTAATTGATATGGAAAATTAAATAATTGAACACACATGCCATTTAATCAATTACTTTAGTCTGAAATTCATATATGGATAATATTAATGTAGTAATATCATGGATAATAATAACTTAATTTTCAACGAATTAAATTAATATCATTAGACATCATGATCTAAAACATTGTGATATTATCACCACCAAACCCTTTCCCTATGATAGTTTAATCGATGTGTATGTATATACCAAAAACTAATTTAGTAAATTTTATCAACTAAGTTGTCTCATGAGACAAGTTAACACATCGAGGGCCTATTGATAATCGAGACTCACCAATCACTACATTTCTAATTCATTCCTCAAATATTGAATGGTCAGTTTAATACATAAACAATATTTCCTTTCAATAAATATTTTTATTGAGTAAAGAAAACAAAATATAATAATTACCTTAGTCAATCAAATAATTATCCAAATAAAAGATTTTATATAAAAATGGCATATCGTTCAGGAAATAATCATATCCAGAATACATAGAATATAGATATTGAAGAGAAATGTAAGATATAATTAAAAATGATCACAAGAAATTTAATGTTTCAAGAGAAAATTAACCACAAAATTAATAATACATAAAAGATTATCAACAATTCATTAAAAATGTAGGTTTTTTAATAAAATCATGTCCTTTGTAGAATACATGAAAATAGATGAAAAACCTTAATGTAATCATTAATTTAAAAATTTTCTTTGTAAAACAACTGGAATTTTATAGATTCATCTAAAAGAATATAAATAAAATTGGCAGTGAGAAAATATACAAGCATCGCATACCTTAGAAAAACATTTTTTTTGAATATTTGTAAAGAAAGTAAAAAAACAACCATTTTAGAAAAAAATAGAAAGATTTCATTCTTCTATAAAGTAAAAGATAACAAAAAACTATCTTAATGAATCATTTGTGTAAAAAATGACTTTTGTAAAACAATTTTGATAAAATATGGTCATTGAAGAAAAATATACTCGGTCAAAAAGTGATACAAGATTGATTTTTTTTAATTATTTTTTTTATGATTTAATTTTAAATTAGAGGAAAATTTAAAAGAAAATATTAAATCTCGTTAAATATTTAGAGTATAAGAAAATAGATAAAATTTATGAAGAATATATTATATATTTGTTCAATGAAAATAAGTTCAATCCAAAAAAATGAGATTGTAAAATAATATATTACCACTTTGGTAAAGTTTAAATTATTACCCTGTGAAAGACTAAACTTGAATTGAAACATTAATCACTTTGAATAAATAGATATTAAGTTAGATACATCAAAGGTGTAATATATAAACCATAAAAAAAATTCGTTCATAATACCAAATATGTCATAATGGGGTGGAAATTGAGATGAAATTCTTTACCTCGAGTTTGAATTTCCTTGTAAGCACTTTTAACCTCATGTATAATAAATGTAGAATTATAAAAACACATAAAATATCTATATATGTATATATGTATATATAATATCATTTATGATCCATTTTTTACAATTTATCACCCATTCATTAATAATCATCTATTATTATCATTATTTCAAGTGTTAACTTCTTCGTTTTTCATGTATGTTTTCATTCAATAGTTTTGGTCCTTGGTTATTTCTCAAGGTTACATCATCTCAAAAAAATTATTAATGATATAAATGTCATATATGATAAATACATAAATATTTAGAGTCATATATGATAAATATACATAAAAAAGAATTACACCATTCATGGAGATGGTAGGTCGTATATATGCTTGAATGTTGTTTTCACTCTTCAACGAATGTAAAAAAAGAAAGATAAATAATAATTCAATTTTATAGGATTATTATTAAAACATACATATATATATATATATTATTTATTAAACCTATCTTTATTACCATATAGGTAAAACAATAAAGAAAAAAAAATCACATCACTTTGTGGAGGTGGTAGCCCAAACTTACGCACAAGCACTATGGGAAAAATCCCATCGAAAATAGAAAAATGACCTATTATTTGTGACAGGATGAGATTACTATTATAAATAACAATATATGTAGTATCATTTGCGATGGGATAGAACTCACATCGCAAAAACTTTTGACGCGACTACATGCAAAATGTGGGATGGAGAATTTGTGACGGAATTTCTAATTTCATTACAAATAATATTATTTTTTACAATAGGAAATTTTCTTATCACATAAAAAAGTATGAATTTAACTATGTTGACTGAGTAAATAAGTATTTTTGGTGTGTTCTATTTGCGATAGGATCCATCATAGATGCTTTATGGATCACCGCCCAAAGTATTTATGGTTTGATCTATTTGTGATAGTGTTGAGTCAATAAGGTTTCCTTATGACTTTTCCATTCCTTCATGTTTGGGGAGATTTTTGATTCAATAAAGTTTCCTTATGACTTTACCAATCCTCATGTTTTTAAAATCACAAACACCTTATCTCAATGAAAATTTCTTTTTACCATCTGTTTTACTTTCATAAGGAAACTTTTTCTTCCCCAACGAATTTTATCCTTACCATGTTTTTCATTGTTCATTATCTTGTCTAAGTGTAAAATTTGGTTTTATATCTAAAACCTCGAAATCATATAATACTTAGATAAAGAGATTTCGATTTTCAGTATCCGAATTCAGGTTTCGAGTTCTTTGAATTCAAGCTACGAACTTTTATGAGTTCTCACTCTGAGTTCTCTGAATTTAGGCTCTGAACTCTTATGAGTTCTGACTCTGAGTTCTATGAATTCAGACTCCGAACTTTTATGAGTTCTAACTCTGAGTTCTCTGAATTATGACATTGAACTCTAATGATTTCTGACTCCAAATGCTAATGAATGCTGACTCTGAACTTTGTATGTTCTGACTTCGAATTCTAATGAACTCGGACTCTGAACTTTGTAAGTTTAGGTTTTGAATTTTTATGAATCCAGATTCTGAATTTCCATCAAATTTACACTGCAGAATTCTATAGAGTTCAGGTACTGAATTACATAGAAAACATAATCTAAATATCCTTTTATTATAGACACCAAATATGTTTTTGGATAGACTCCGAACATTTATTTTCATACATTCCGAATATTTGATTTTGGTAATGTAACCATTTTTTTCTTAAACTTGTTTTTGTTATAAAACAATTTTGTGCATTCAATTACTAACTAACCATTGTTTGAGTGACACATGTATAGGTCCCTCCAAAATTCAAGGAAAAATATGACCATTTGAGGAGGGAGCCGACCGTTGAATCCATGCCTATAAATAGAATCTCATTTGAAATATCTCACAACAAGTTGATCAATCAAGAGATTACATGCTACTAAATTGATTTCTAGAGAAAGAAACTTTATTTCTTTGTGTGTATTGAACACCTTGTTTAGATTTTCTTCATGCTACTCTGAATTTTTTGGATTACATTCAAGGGCTTCCGAGGATTGGAAGACAGAGGTGCCGACTACCTTAAATTTCGAGGACTTACTTGATGAGGAAGACATAAGTGACGACTACCTTAAAGTTGAGGGCTTTCAGGTATTGCAAGACAGGCTCCGATCTTTGTATTTAGCGCTTACCCTAGTGTGGGTAAGACAGAATTTGTTGAAAGTATAAATCTAGGGACCTTTATCCAAGGTTGTTTGATACCATTCTCCTTGGGTTACAATACATACTACTTGCTACTTGTTTTTTTCAAGTTTTCCGTTGTATTTTTATTATTGAGGAAAGTATAACTATCTTATACTTCCTTATAATTGTTACTCTGATTTAGTAAGATTCTATACTCTTTAAGGTAGAATCATTATCTTTGTAAACTATCATTAAGTTTCATTTTCTGGAACCATCTTTTTTGGAATCACTTTCTAAGAATCATATTTTTGGAATCTAGAAAGAGTGTAGAACTAGAGGTTATTTGAATTACCTTGTTTAACCTTATTAAACATAATCATCTTTAAATGTTACAAAGGAATTTTTTAATGTATAAAATTCACCCCCCCCCCCCCCTCTTGTATTTTGATCACTATTAGATACTTCATTCGGTATCTATATTATTTCGATCCTACATTTGGTATTATAGAGTATATTATACTCCGCATACCATCTCAACAATTGGTATTGGAGGATTAGTTAAATCTGAATTAATCTAATGATTAGATTAAAGAAATAATTCATCCTCTTCTCATATCCGGAATCAGATTTTCGGACTCATAAAGATCGTATTCATTTTTTCTTAGAGACGCCCTCATTCTATATTAAAATTGTTTATTACTAATGAGTTTGTGTGTAAAATATTTCTTTAAGATGGCAGGAATCAATGTTGGTTTCATTGACAACCTAAATCCAACAAGACCACCTATTTTATATGGGAATGATTATGAATATTGGAGAGATCCCATGAAGACATTTATTATTAATACTAGAGTAGGTAATTTTGTTGTGCATACTAGAGGATATAAAATTCCTGACAATGAAGTTAGTACCTTCACCAACCAAGAAAAGCATGAATACCAACTGAATTACAGGGTACACAATACTTTTCTTTGTTCCATGACTAGAAATATATATAGCCAAATTTCATCTTGTGAAGCAGCAAATTGTATATGGAAGAAGCTTGAAGTTACACACTTTGGAACTTCCAAAGTTATTGAAACTAGAAGGGCCATGGTCAGAGCTGAATATCATGGTTTTTTCTTTCCTTATGGATAATCCATATGTAATGTGAAATAGAGATTCATGACTATTGTTAATAGTTTACAATCTATAGGTGAGAAATGATTAAGTGATGAAGCTCTTGTGGATAAAATTATAGACATCGTGCATAATGAATGGGAATCCAAGATGACTGCTATTGATGAGAACAGAAAAGTAACTCAGATTTCTCTTGATGAACTTTTTGGAACTCTTCTCTAACATAAGACTATAATGAAGAGAGATGATGATAATATAAAGAAGAAGAATGGGAACGATAGTGTTTTTTTACTACAAATTAGAATCATATGAAATCCAAGACTCCTGAGAGAGTTACAAGATCTAAATCTAAGAAGATTGTTATACAATTCGAATATAGTGGAAGTGAATCTTCAAAAAATGAACTAGCCAATCTTTCTCGAAGGATGAACAAAATTGTTGGTCAGAATAACGTTCAATCGAGATACAAGAAGAAAGAAAGGAAAGATAATAAAGATTCAAAAGTCACATGTTATGAATGCAAGAGAGCTAGACATATAAGACCTGATTATCTTATGATTAAAAGAAAGTAAAGAAAGGAAAATCATTCTGAGAGAAACAGAAAGAAGTACTACAAAGATAAAGCTAATAAATTCTTGAAAGCTAATGACACCTGGAGTGCTAGTGGTGGAGACTCTTCTGATGAATCATCAGATTATGAATATTCTGGATAGAAGAATCTTGGTTTTATAGCCAGACCACCTATTGATAATCATTTATTAATGTCTAAGGTACACAATGCTGAATCATTGACCAATGTTTCTTTGAATGCGAATTATAGTAATGATAAATACTACGAATCTGCGGTTGAAGAATACTCTCTTGATGAAGATGATACTCTACCTACCTATGAAGAAGTTTCTAGGTTTTCTAAGCTTCTTGAGAATGAAAATTATAAAGTCAAAAGAAATCTTGATAAAGAAAATTATAGTATTTATATACTTACTAAAGAAATATCAGATCTTTCTAAAGATCTTGATAAGAAAATCCTTGATTTTGAAAATATTTCAAAAAATCATGAGGAAGTAAATTCTAAGAAGGATAAAGTTTCCAAGGATCTAGAAAAGGTAATTTCTAAGAAAAATGTTTTCGAGCCTAAATCTAGTTCTAAAGATAATGTTTTTAAAGACAAGAACATAGTTATAAGACTGAAATTTGAAATTTTTTCCTTGAGGAAGTTTTTGTCAAACTTTACCTTAGGTAAGGAAAATTTTGATAAAATGTATTCTCAAATCCGACCTCTAAGGAATAATTCTGGTTTTGGTTATACTGGTTCTAAACCGATTCTTAGTAATAATAATTTTGTTCCTCAAAGTGCTCTATTCAGCACTAAGTTTCTGTGTGGTGGACACTGGGCAAAAAGTGGTTTCTTAAACAAAACCTAATATTTAGGTTTTCATAAAGCTTATTTTTCTAAGAAGATGTGGGTGCCTAAAATTTTTCATTCTGAAATTTTTGGATCCAAGAAATTTTGGTTTCCGAAAGTCTAACACTCTTATTTTTAAGAAATTAAAGAAAGTACGAATATCAATACATGGTACATGGATAGTGGATATTACCAGCATATGAATGGTAACAAGAACTTCTTTGAAAATATTTTCAATACAAATAGAGGGAAAGTAAATTTCAGAGATAATACTAAGGGAGAAATTATTGGTATAGTTAATATCGTTCTTCTTGGAAAAACATTGATTTAAAATGTTTTTTTTTTGTAAAATGTCTTCAGCACAACCTCATTAGCATAAGTCAATTATGTGATGAAGGTTAACTTGTGAATTTTAGGAATGAAAAGTGTTTAGTTCACAATTCCAAGGAAGAGGTTATTCATTCAGCCAATAGGAAGGTGAATGTTTACACACTAAACATAGAAGACCTTAGGAGCCAAGACCTACCTTGACTTAGTGCAATGAAAGATCATTCTTGGTTGTGGCGTAGAAGGTTAGGTCACTGTAACCTTAGGGACCTATGAAAACTCTCGAAGATAAGACTAGTTAAGGATCTAACAGAGCTTAGATTTGATTCTTCAAAAGTTTTTGATCCTTGTCAATATGGTAGGAAACATAGATCATGTTTTAAATTAGTCGGTGTAGTCTCAACCACATATGCATTAAAGTTAGTGCATATGGTTATTTTTTGACCAACACAAACTGGAATCATTGGAGGCAAATATTATGTATTTGTTCTAGTTGATGATTACACTAGATTTACATGGGTTTATTTTCTAGCAAATAAATCTGAATCTTTTTATTATTTTAAAAGTTTTATAACCCAAGTTAAAAATAAGAAAAAATTTCCTTTGATAATTATTCATAGTGATCATGGAGGAAAATTTCAAAATTCTGTTTTTGAAACTTTTTATAGTAGAAAAGGCATTACTCATAACTTCTCATCACCTAGAACACCTCAACAAAATGGTGTTATTGAAAGAAGAAATATAATTATTCAGGAGATAACAAGAACCATGTTCAGTGAGTATTCTATAGACAAACATTTTTGGGCTAAATTTGTATGTACTGCCAGTTATACTATAAACCGAGTTTTGATTAGTCCTTTTCTTAATAAAACTCTTTATGAGTTATGGAATGATAGAAAACCTAGAATTTTCTACTTCAAGGATTTTGTTTTAAAGGTATTAATTTTGAATACTAAAGATAATCTACACAAATTTTCACCAAAACGTGATGAAGGAATTTTCTTAGGTTACTCCACGACTTCTAAGTCTTATAGAGTTTTTAATAAAAACGCTTGTACTATTGAAGAAACAGTACATGTTAAATTTGATGAAACTAATCCCTTTGTTATTAAACAACCCCAACCTATATCTTCGGATGTGTTTTCAAAAAATGACTATCCACCCATGATAGAAGATCCTTCAGACAAGGAAAATGTCCAAGAAGATAATTCTGAAACATTTACCCGAGAAGATTTCCTACCCTATGTTGACGAACAGGTTTTACAAAACCCAAATCAGTTGTTTCTAAAGAATCATCCTAGTGATAGTATCATTGGTGATGTGAAGCAACCTGTAAGAACAAGAAGTTACTTATGGAATAAAGTAGAACATATAGCATTCCATTTGCAATCAGAACCAAAAAGTTCTGATGAATCTATAGGTGATGATTATTAGATAAAAGCTATGAAAGATGAACTACATGAATTCGAAAGGAATAAAGTATGGACCTTGGTTGAAAAACCTATGGAAACTTCTGTTATTGGAGTCAAATGGGTCTTCAAAAATAAGTGTGATGAAAATGGAATCATAGTAATAAATAAAGCTAGATTGTTTCCTAAAATCTATAATCAACAAGAAGAAATATACAATGAAGAAACCTATGATCCAGTAGCTAGACTTGAATCTATTCATATTTTAGTTTCCTTTGCTGCATTCTTCAATTTCAAACTTTTTCAAATGGATGTGAAATGTTCTTTCCGTAATGTTTTTATGCAAGAGGAAGTCTATTTTGAACAACCTCCCAGTTTTGAAGATAAAAAACATCCTAAACATGTTTATAAGCATACCAAAGCTTTGTATGGACTAAAGAAAGCCCCTTGAGCTTGGAATGATATGCTTATAGAATTTTTACTTCACAGTAACTATGTGAAGGGAAATGGATATCCATCCCTTTTTATAAAGAAAGATAAGAAAAATGATTTAATTTTTTAATTTTATATTGATGACATTATATTTGGTTCAACCCAGCAATCAATAACTAACTCATTTTAAGATCTAATGAAATTTGAGTTTGAAATGAGTATGATGGGTGAGTTAACATTTTTCCTTGGATTTCAAATTTATCAAAAACCAGAAAGAATCTATATATCCCAACATAATTATATTAAATATCTTTATAAAAATTATGGATAAGACAACACTAAGAGTATAAGTACTCCCATTGGTACCTCAAACACTCTTGATCTTGATGAAGCTAAGAAACCGGTAGATCAAACATCTTTTAGAGGTATGATAGGAAGTCTACTTTACTTGACAGCTAGTCATCCAAAATTAATATTTTTAGTATGCTTATGTGCAATATATCAATCCAATAATAAGGAATCTCATTTAAAGGTAGTGAAAAGAATTTTTTTCTACTTAAATGAAACCATGGATCTTGAACTCTTTAATACTTTAGAAAATGATTTTATTTTAAAAAGTTTTTCGGATGCTGAATTTGGTGGATGTAGAATAGATAAAAATAGTACATCCGAAACGTGTCATTTCTTAGGATATTCATTAGTTTCTTGGTCATGCAAGAAGAAACACTTAGTATCACTTTCCACTACTGAAGCTGAATATATAGCAGCGGGAAGTTGTTGTGCTCAAGTGTTGTGGATACAACACACACTCACAAACTATGGTATGACTTTTACCAAAACACAAATTTTGTGTGATAATACTAGTGCCATATCATTAAGAAAAAAGCATGCACATCACTCTCGTGCAAAACACATAGATATTAGGCATCACATTCTTTGGGATCACACACAAAAAAGAGATATCATTCTTCAATTTATCGGAACACAAGATCAACTTGTTGATATTTTCACAAAATCTTTACCCTCTGATAGATTTCAATACATTAAATAGAATTTAGGAATGATAACCATTTGGTAATATTCCTCATTAACTTTCTGTTGAAATCAATCTCTTTACAGTAATAAACTCTTTTTAATATGGGGAAAACATTTTCCTGTTAGTTAAATATAAATTTTCATAGTCAATTTTTCAAAAAAATTCGCAATGAAAATTTTTCCTAGTCATTTAAAAAAAATCATAATGAAAATTTTCATAGTCATTTTTTCAAAAAAAATTGTAATGAAAATTTTCGTCGTCAGTTTAGCAAAAAAAATTCTAATGATTATTCTCATATTTAGCTTCTCAATTCTTTTCATAATGAAAATTTTCATAGTCTGTTTTTCAAAATTTTCGTAATGAAGATTTTCATACTCAAAATTTTCGTAATGAAGATTTTCGTACTCAAATTATTCATAATGAATATTTTCAATTCAAATTTTTCTTAATGAAGTTTTTCAGAATCTAAAGTTCTTCAAGAAGTTTTTTATCTCAATACGAATAATCTTCTTTGAAATCTAAATGTTTTGTTTCCATTATTAAGTTTTCATAATCATCATTTACTTGCTGGTATTGCCTTTTGGTTCAAAAGTTTTTTGGATTCTCTTTTCCTTAAATACAAGTTTTTTTCTTAAAAACCTCAAAAAATCAGATTCTATAATGTTTTCCTAGATGCTATTATATCAACCATTAGATCTAATGAGAAGGACTTTCAGCCATTGGATTGCGTATGGAAGATGAATTGTCACTTCCAAAACCTATATAAAGGACCCCCGAAGGGTTTTCCCACATCGATCTCAAGCTCTCGCGTGCTGAAGTTTTAATCCTATACTTAAGCCCATTCCGAACTTCTCAGAGTTTTCTCAATTCCGAATGTCTGTAGAAAAATCATTTCAGAAAGATGTGTCTACTATCAAGCCAATTCCAGAGTGTCAGGTGTATAGAGAAAGGTTGGTGCATCCTAATTTCTTCAAAAAGTATGATTCAATCATTTCGAAGAACATTAAATTGAATGGATGGGAGAGTGTTTTCATATCAAATCCAAGTGCTCAAGATTTGGTGTATCCGGATTTTCTTATTGAGTTTTATGAATCAGTCAGTTTCATCAAGGAAGAAGGTAGAGAGAAGTTTTCCTTAAAAATATATGGAAAGACTTATGCTCTTTCATATACTAAGGTAGCTAGCTTAGTTGGAGTTCTTTATGAAGGAGAGGCTAAATTTTCTTCTCATAAGTTTTCGGATGTTCAAGGTAGCTTTGTGAAGGTGAAACCTATGGAGTTCCTCGGTCTTATTGATGTCAAGACACCTAAGATTTCTCACCTCTATACAAATAATAAGATCATTGAATTATATGTTCAAGGATTTATCATTCCGAGAAAAGGTGACAAGGACACATTGGAGAAGAGTGATATGTACATCCTCGATTTTTTGGTGAACCTAAGGAAGGATAATTTGGTTAAGCATATTCGGATTACGATCAAGAATATCAAGAATGGAAATATGAAGGCTTAGATTATCATTTACTCGTCCATTCTTTATAAGTTGATTGTTTGGTGTCTAGAATCTTTAAAAATCTCTTGCAGTTAAAAACCTAGAAATTGAAAAGTCATGTTAGTCAGTGATGATACTTTGAAGAAGTTGAACATTGGATTTTATAAAGACTTCAGAGAATTTTATGGCCTACTAGAGGAGGAAGCTAAAGCAGTTCTGAAGAAACAATAAGTGGTTAAACCATCGAGAAAGGTTTCAACAAAGAGGAAGTTGATGGAAGTATAAGAAGAAGAAAAAACCCCCAAAATCTAAGGAAGCTCAATCCACACCTCCTATCCCTAAGAGGAAAAAATCATATCCGGATGAGGTTGTAGAAAAGTAGAGGGAAGATAAGAAGAACAGAAAAGAAGGGGAGCCCAAGTTCAGACTAGACCCTACTGAAGAAAAATCCCTAAAGGAGAAGACAGTTGAGTATATTGAAAGGGAAGAGAAGGAAAATAAGTAAAAGAAGAAGATGAATGATGCAGAGATTGTTCAATCTCTTTTGAAGGCTGATGATAAAGCATCCTAGAGTATCCCAGTACCAAAATATTTCTTGGTAGAATCTTTACCTGAGACTCCAGGTAAAAATTGTGTCACTACGGAAAAAGTGAAAGAAAAAGAAGAAGAAGTAGTAGTACAAGAAGTGGAAGAAGAAGAAAGCAGTGGTGACACTAGAGATGTCATAAAGAAACTTTAAGAATTCAATTAGAAACAAAGTCCATCCATGAAATTGTCAATTTGAACTTCAGCAGCAAAATCTTCAAAGGTTGTTACACCTGGGAAAGATTAGAAAGAAGAGGATGAGAAAGCTGAATATGATGTGAACAAGCTGTATGAGGAAGAATGTTTTAATCATCATTTTCTTCATCCTGAAGATGTTGAGGCAGGAGTTGAGAAGGAGAAGTTAGATGAAGATAGAATTGTTCAGCTGTCTGATAGTGAACACAAATCTCCGGACAAGGAAGCCATTCTGAGAAGTTATAAAGGAAAACATGTGGTAGTTGAGACACCTAACAAAGCTGTTGTAAAGAAGAAAGAAATGGGTGGATCATCGAAGAGAAAGGGAGTTTAGTTAGAGAAAGAAGCCTCACCTAGAAAAGTCTCATATTTGGAATCATCATCTCTAGGACATGATTTTTTTGTTCAATCATAAATATGTTCGTCGGGACCATTCCGATTTTCCCATGCATAGTCTCTAGATTCCTAATGCTTCCACACACACTAAATCAGAAATCGGATTCAGTGTCCATGGTGATCGACAAGTGTGTCAAGATTGAGGCTGATTTCAAGAATTTCTTCATTCACTATGATGCCCATGAAAGGTCCTGTAAGAAAATGGTTGGCTAGTCAAAGATGATAGTTGAATATTTTAGAGAACTTCCTGAGTTTCAAGATGGTGTCAAAGAGGATTTTGACACAAAAGATGGTAAGATCAAGGATCTCACAAATAGATTTGAGGAAAATCTTACTCTTGAGAAGAATTATCATATTCAAGAGGTAAAGGATTTGAATGGAAATTTGTATTCTATTTCCCAAAGCTGGAAGAGAGAAAGATATCTTCAGATTGAGATAGAATAAAATCTTGTCAAGAAGGAAGAAGTTATAAATTCTCGGTTAGAGGCTCTTAAGTCTCGGGAATAAAGAATCATGGCTTTAGAGAAGAAATATGAGGATCAGGATCAGCTTCTTAAGCTAGCATAGGAAGATCATAAAGAGCTCAAAAAGCTGAAGACTATAGTCAAGAAGTTGATGCCGAAAGAAAATGTAGGATATCTTTGTGGCAATCCATTCTTTTGTTGTACTTTTATTCCTTGTAAACATTATTTCTAATCATAATGAAATTTTTGGTTACTTGTCTTTTTGATGTGTTGTACTAATCTTTTAGGTATCATAATTTATTTTCCATTCCCTCAAATTATTTTTGAAAATCAGAAAGGGGGAGAAAGTAAAAAAAATACTAAGTAAAGAAGAAAAATCCCTAAGTAAGGGGGAGTATATCTAAGGGGGAGTTTTCATTACATAGAATTCTGTACTCAAGATAATGAAAAATCTCATTCATGAAATCTAGAATATGATCCTTACTGTTCTAAACCCTAAGGGGGGGTTTTCGTATTCATCATTGCCCATATGATAAGGGAGATAAGTTTTATTTTCGAAGTCTAGAAAAATATTTTATAAGTCTTTATTTATTTTTGGTAAGGATGTTTGTGCTTTCCAAAAAGGGGGAGATTATTGACTCAATAAGGTTTACTTATGACTTTTCCATTCCATCATGTTTGGAGAGATTGTTGAGTCAATAATATTTCCTTATGACTTTAAAAATCCTCATGTTTTGAAAATCAAAAACACCTTATCTCAAGGCAAATTTCTTTCTACCCTGTGTTTTACTTTTATAAGGAAAATTTTCCTTTCCAAAGGAATTTTATCCTTACCATGTTTTTCATTGTTCATTATCTTGTCAAAGTGTAAAATTAGGTTTTATAACCAAAACCTCGGAATCATAAAATACATAGATAAAGATCTTTCTATTTTTAGGATCCAAATTCAGGTTTCGAGTTCCCTGAATTCAGACTCTAAACTTTTATGAGTTCTAACTCCGAGTTCTCTGAATTCAGACTTTGAACTCTTATGAGTTCTGACTTCGAGATCCCTAAATTCAGACTCCGAACATTTATGAGTTCTTACTCCGAGTTCTCTGAATTAATACTACGAACTCTTATGAGTTCTTTCTATGAATTCTAATGAATTCTGAATCCAAACTTTGTAAGTTCTGACTCCAAATTCTCATGAACTCTGACTCCAGACTTTGTAAGTTCAGGTTCTAAATAAGTATGAATCCAGATTCTTAATTTCCTTGAAATTTAGAATTCGAAATTCTATAGAGTTCAGGTTCTGAATTCCTTGGAAAATAGAATCTGAATATCCTTGTATTATAGACACCGAATATGTTTTTGGCTAGACTCCTAACTTTTATTTTCTTACATTCCAAATATTTTCTTTTGGTTACGTGACCATATTTGTTCTTACACTTGTTTTTTTAAACGATGTCGTGCATTCAGTTACTAACTAATCATTATTTGAGTGACACGTTTATAGGTCCCTCCCAAATTCAAGGAAAATTTGATCGTTGGAGGAGGGAGCTGACCGTTGAAGCCATGCCTATAAATAGGAGCTCATTTGAAAGAGCTCACAACAAGTTGATCAATCTATAGATTAAATGCTGGTGAAGTGATTTCTAGAGAGAGAAACTTTATTGCTTTGTGTGTACTGAACACCTTGTTCAGATTTTCTTCGTGTGACTCTGAATGTTGCTGATTACATTTGAGGGCTTTCGGGGATAGAAATATAGATGTGCCGACTACCTTAAAGTTTGAGGACTTCTTTGTTGAGGAAGACAGAGGTGCCGACTACCTTGAAGTTGAGGTCTTGCGGGGATAGAAAGAAAGACATTGATCTTTGTATTGAGGGATTACCCTAGTATAGGTAAGATAGACTTTCTTGAATGTATAAATCAAGAGACCTTTATCCAAGGTTGTTGGATACCCTTCTCTTTGGGTTAAAAGACTTACTACTTGTTACTTGTCTGTTTCATGTTTTCCGCTGTATTTTGATTGTTGAGGAAAGTATAATAATCTTATACTTCCTTATACTTGTTACTCTGATTTATTAAGATTCTATATGCTTTAAGGTAGAATATTTATCTTTGTAAACTTTCATTAAGTTTCATTTTCTGGAACCATCTTTTCCAGAATCACTTTCTGAGAATCATATTTCTGGGATTTAGCAAGTGTGTAGAACTAGAGGTTTTGTGAATTACCTTGTTTAACCTTGTTATACATAATCATCTTTAAAAGTTCCAAAGTAATTTTTTAAAGTATACAATTCACCCCCCCCCCCCCCCCCGTGTATTTTGAGCACTTTTAGATACTTCATTAAGTATCTATATTATTTCGATCCTACATTTGGTATTATAGAGTATATTATACTCCACAAACCATCTCAACAGATAGAACCCATCGAAAATAATCTAATCTATATAAGCCCCCAAATCTTCATTCATCCAACTCAAATTATAAAATCTTCTTCTAATTTCTCTCTGGTTTTTCTCTGTAAAATTTTAATTTTTTAGAGATTTTTCACAAATACTTTTTTTGGATCACATGACCTTTTTCATTCCAGTAATGCATTGTCTTGAAGAATTAATTTTAAAATTTTTAAATTCTAAATTTATTTAATTTATTTTATATTTATAATATTTAGGAACAATTATTATTAACTAGTTGTAATTAATAGTTATTAGTAATAACTGATATTAATTATATAAAATTAGAACCAATTAGTAAAAATTGTCAATAATTAGTACATAATTTGTAATTTGTAATTTGTAATTAATTAGTAAATTTTTTGTAATAATTAACAATAATTAGCTTTAATTAATAATAAATAATGTAATTACAAATTATTAACAAAAATTATTAATAATTAAAAAATAGTAATAATTAATATTAATTATCTAAAATTAGTAAATAATTTTCAATTATTAATAATAATTAGTAATAATTAATAATTAATAATAATAGTTAGAAATATCTCAAAAAAATAGAAATAATTAGTAATAATTAAGGAAAATAAAAAATAATGAAAAAATATTAAAAATTGATAATAACTTATACTAATTATTAACAATTAGTAATAATTATAATTAATAGTAATAATTTCTAGTAATTACAAATAATTAGTATTAATCACTAATGATTACCACTAATTAGTAATAATTAATAATAAATACCAATAAATAACAAAAAATTAGTAATAATTGCTAAAAATTAGAAATAAATTGTAATAATAAGTAATAATTATCATTAATTAGTAATAATTAGTGATAATTACCAATAATTACCCACATTTATTAATAAATTAAAAAAATGGTTATAATTAATAATAACTAATTACAATTACCAATAATTTCTTCTAATGTGTAATAATTAATAATAATGAAAAATAATTTTTAATAATTACCAATAATTGGTTATAATTAATGTCAATTTTTAATAACTATTCATGATTACAAATAATTTGTAATAATTAGTAATAATTAGTAATAACTACTAGCAATTATGAGTAATTACCAATAATTAGTAATAATTGCCAATAACTAAAATAATTTCCAAGAAATGGTAATAATTACCAATAATTACAAATAATTAATAATAATTAAAAACAATTACAAATAATTAGTAATTATTACAATTAATTAGTAATAATTACCAATAATTAGTAACAATTTGAAATTATTACCAATAATTAGTAACAATTGCCAATAATTAGTAATAATTACTAATAATTATAAATAATTATGGATAATTACAAATAATTAGAAATGATTATAAATAATTACAATTAATTAGCAATGATTAGAAAAAAATAGTAATGATTAAAAATAATCAATAATAATCATAAATAATTAGTAATAATTAGTAAAAAACAATAATAATTACAAATAATTATTAATAATTATAAAAAAAATTAGTATCAATTAGCAATAATTACCAATAATTTGTAACAATTAGAATTAATTCACAAAAATTAGTATTAATTAGTAATAATTACCAATAATTAGTAACAGTGAGAAATAATTACCAATAATTACTAAAACAAAACTATAATTACTAATAATTTCTAGTATTACTAGAAATTAGAAATAATAATTAATTATTAAAAACAATTAGTAATAATGAACAATAATTAAAAATAATTTTTAATAATTTTTAATAATTACCTATAATTACAAATAATTAGTAATAATTTGAAATAATTAAAATTATTTCGTAATAATTACAAATAGTTATTGACATTTTCCAATAATTACAAATAATTAGTGAAAATTTAATATAATTACCAATAATTATAAAATTTTCTAATAATTTAAAATAATTAGTAATATTTATCAACAATTAATTACAATTAGAAATAATTTCCAATAATTTCCAACAATTAGTAATAATTACCAATAAAAAGTATAAAATGAGTTACCATTACTAATCTTTAGTAATAATTTGTTATTGTTACTAGTAATCACTAGAAATTGATAATAATTTGTAATAATTAGTAATAAATATCATTAATTATCAATAATTAGAAAAAATATTAATAGTTAGTAACTATTATCTGTAATTTTTGGTAATTACTAGTGATTAGTCATAAGTAGTAATTCTTACCCGTAATTAGTAATGATTTGTAATAATTACAAATAATTACCATTAATTAGTAATAATTACCAATAATTGCTAATAATTAGTAACAATTAGTAATAATTACCATTAATTAGTAACAATTAGAAATAGTTAGTAATAATCAGTAATAATTAACAATAATTATTAATAACTAAAAATAATTATTAATTACTAGTACTAATTTCTGATAAATAGAAATAATTAAAATTAATATCTTATAATTACCAGTAATTATTATAAATTAATAATAATTACCAACAATTTGTAATAATTACCAAAAATTATAATAAATTGGTAACAATTATAAATAATTATCAATGATTACTAATAATTTTTCATAATTACCGACACTTTATTATAATTAACGATAATTGGTAACATATAGAAATAGTTTTCAACAATTATTTTTAATTTTTTATAATTTATATTAATTTCTAATAATTAATATACAATCTTTCTATAGACCATTATTTTTTTATTTGCTATTAATTTTTGATATTTAGTTGTAAATACCACTAATTATAAATATTTGGTAATTATTAAATGTAATTTGTAGTTTTTTGATATTTTTATTTTTTTATCATCTAGTCCTTATATCAGATTAATCATATGTGAGAATTCTACTATCTGTCGTTTAGAAAAATATGGAACAAGGAATTAGATAAAAATTTTTATTGCAATACCATGATTGGATAAACCATCAAAAAAAATTGTTTTCATATAAATACTATATATATTGAGGGTGTTAAAACTTCCATATCTTCTACATAATCAAAACTAGGCTTTGTTGCTGAATGGACAATTACGTGTCTATGTAGGAAATGTGATTTGAAGAGATTTGAAGCATTTGATAGAATTAGGGTTCATCTATTGTGTTTTTTTTCAAAAAAAATTATTTTTTATGGTATCAAAATAGTGAAAACAAATATGTAAAATATAAAAATAATTTGGTTCCAAATCTATCACAGTTTAAAAAATTAATACATGAGGTTATTGGTCTATCTTTTCAACAAACAAAAACTCATAATTATGATTCAAATCCCACGTTAATACTATATAGATTTTATGTTTTTCTTAATTATTTTTAGGATGCCTTAAATCATGGTTGAAATATTAGAAAATTTGAAAATTTATGGCTATTAAATCAGATAATGGAATGTCAAATTATCGTATTAATCAAATATTTTATTTGGTAAAATCACTAATACCTAAATAAAATGTGTTACCTATAAATTCTATAAGAGAATGAGGATGGTCCGTAATTTGGGTATAATTTATCTTAAAATTCATACATGTTCAAATGATTGAGTACCATATTATAGTAAAAATGAGTCATTATTTAATTAAACTATATATGGATAATTGATGTACATAGATACATAATTAGAGTAGTTCATGTTAGTCCCTATTAAAAAGTTATGGTATTTTCCACTCACACCATTATTGCAACATTTATTTATATATAAGAACACAACATCATTGATAAAATTGCACAAAACCAATATTTCCATTGATAAAAGACTGAACTATCCGTGTAATGGTGATTCATCAAAACATTTTTATCAGGTGAATCATTATTTTTCTTAGTAGCCTGTAACATGAAATTAGGTCTTTCTACTAATGGTTTTTGTCCATTTAGTTATTATGATAGTCAATATTCTAATTGGATCATCTTTATAACTTCATAAAACATACCTCCTTGGATATTGTTAAATGAACCATATATCTTTTAAACTTACTAATTCAAGTATATGAAAAAAGATAATATTGATGATTACTTGATGTCATTGATTGATGAGTTATATTTATTGTGGAGTAATGGATCAAAATATATGATGTTGTTGTGAAACATAATTTCATAATGAAAGATGAATTAATGTGGGAAATTGAGTACTTACCAGTATATGGAATTTAATTCAGCTGGAGTAGACATGGTCCAAAATCATCTGTATACTATATGAGGTATAGTAAATAGTTAATGGCCATAAATGGACAAAACCTTTGTTATCAGACTATAATCATAACTTTCTTCCTTCATACCATCCAATCTAAATACATAGAAATATTTTTAGAAATGCTATAATTAAAATAGATTGTCTTATAGCAATAATTTCAGGTATTGATTTAAAATATATCATCTCTTCATTACCTCTCACTAAATTTTGAATGGCTATAAACGAATAAAAAATATATGGATTTAGGAAAGATACAATTGGATAAAATGGAGTATTTTTTGGGATATGTTATATTGGCCAAATTTTTTGGTCCATCAAATGTTAGATTTCATGCATATTGAGAAGAACTATTTTTATGACATATTTTATACAGTTTTGGACACACTTATAATGACTAAAATAGTTTTATAGATTTATTAGATCCTTCCAAAATATGTATGTGTATAAAACATCATTAATTTTAAAATGAAATATCACTGAAGTTAATGAATCCTATATAGTATTATATAGTTTCTATAGAAAATCATTTATTATTATTTCATTGGATTATAGATTTGAGGTTACCAAATGGTTGTGGTTCCAATTTGGCTTGGTGTGTTATAAATATTGATATTATCATATTAAGAAGGTATTACTGTCATGTCATAATCAAAACACTACTACAAATTTCCCTTAGAGGTTTGTTAAATTATCCAATTTAGGCTGTACTGATAGAAATATCACATTTTTACAAGATATTGCTGCGGTGATAGAAAACTATGTTGCACTGAGTAGACTACACGAATATATTGTATTCTGTTTGTGTAAATTTAAAAAAATTGATGGAATTATTTGATTCAATGGAACATTTAGTATTACATTTTCCGCATGAAGAAAAATGTGGTGGACTATTACAATTTTTATGGATGTGTCGATTGTTGGAGCTAGTGCCCTAGAAACCAACTACATTGTACTTTATGATAAATCTATATTTATTAGATTAATATTAATAAAATACTTATCACATGATGATTTTTCTTCTATGTGACATAGTATGTCATAATGTCCTAAGAATAGTTGACGCATTAAAAGGTTAGAGAATATCCCTACTATGATGAGAACATGGAAGTGCCATGACACTATTCATGAATATATGTTGTATGGCTGGATGATATCATTTAAAGGGACACAAATTATACATGCTATTAGGGGTGGGGACTCAACAAACTTTGAGGCACCTTCCCATGGCTTGCGCCCTTGGTAATATCCATGAGGATATTATGAGAATAAGACTTGCTAGTATGAAATCTATATTCATAATTGTCATTGGAGGTTCCTATCTGCGGACACATGTATTGGTCCTTTGAATTTAAGCTTATTATTAATGGGTATTATGACTCACACACATAGATGTGTTGAAGAAAACTATGATGAAATTTTTTCATGGTGAGGTAGGATATGCTGGGTGAGTCACGAGTTATACTATATTAATGAATAATATGAGAAAGTATTTTTCACTTATATAGATGTAAATATCTGAGGCCCATTGATGGAAATGATATAGCCTAACTATATCTATGGCCATGGTTTTCTCTTAGCAAGTTCAATTTTGGGAAGTCAAAGAATGAGAAATCAAGAACACGGGTTGATGGCACTAGCATGTAACATGTTAGATTGGAGATATCGGGATAAAGGGATTATATTAAAAGGTAAGCATTGGTATGAGGCGACATGACATTGCAACATCAACTTCTTTCTCTTGGGTGCCTTGACCCATTGCTAGAAAGTAATCATGGACAATAGGAAAGTCTTCTTAATGACAATGAGAAAGAGGCCTAGAGGGTCACACACTAAGTGTATCCAGAATCTTAGTTAAATAATTTATTTATTTGAAAATTTGAATAAATATTATTCCCGGTTGTGGTTTAATAATTATTTAATTTTTCTTGATCTCATTAATTTTGTATCTAGTTATTTGAGAGAATATATTATTAATGGAATATGTATTTATTAATAAATAATATAGTTATATTTATTTAATATATAAATAGTCATTATTCAAGGCATGGTAAATATTGATGAGGATTGGCGAACCATGTTATTGGTCCAGTGAGAAATAATATTAAATATTATTTGGTTGAATAATATTTAAAAATAACAAGCAAGTTAAGAACATTTCATTGAAATAATAGCATTGTTGTTATTATTTAACATGGGGTTTCACATGGAATAATAAATTAAGTAACGAAACATTTTCTAATTATTTATTTTTACCTGGTGAATTAAATTCCCCATTATGTTATTATTATCTATATAAGACAAGGGGTCATTCGACCGGATGATCAATCATTGTGTGCCCAAAATCCTTAGAGAGAAGCTCTTGAGCCTTGAGAACTCTTCCATCTCCAAGAATACTCTCAGGAATGATAGATATCCTCCTCCACCGGATCATGGAGAATTCTTTGGAAGTATTCTCAAGGTGATCGAAGGCAGACGTCGCAGGCATAAGGATCTTCCGTGCTAACACCCAAAGACTCCTTCAGCAACATTCAGAGATACATGAAGCATGTGTGGATCACCTATAGAATATTATAATACTTGGATTCTACATTTCAATGAATTATAAACATGGACTCATGGTTAGACACATCAACAAAGAAAGAATCACCTTGTAGGTAATTCTATTATTTAATTAAATTAATTATAAACAAAATTTTGTGATCCTCTCTTCTCGGTTTTGGGTTCTATCCTTTGTCTTTTATCTTTGATTCAATTCTATGGATAATGGCATTCATTGTCATATTGATCCCATATTAATCATCTATTATGACAATTTACAAAGTTGGGTACACTCCCATCCCGCACTTCCGCTGCGCCCAGAACCCACAAGGGGTATCAGAGTAGGTTATATTTTCATTTATAATTATTTAAATAATTCTTTTATGATTTATGATTTAATTATTTATTTATTTAATTCATGATTAATCATTCGTTTATTATGAATTTTCAGATCTATTCCTCGCAATTCATTTCACAGAGATCTAACAAAAACAAATAATTTTATGATTAAAATTAAATCGAGGATCTCATTAGGAGGAGACAATGGTTCTGTCTATATAACACAAGAATATATGTCGTGTAGTTGGATCTACACACTGGGTATTCATGTTCAATGCATCAGAATTAATTTGGAAATCACTCAATCCATGTGTATTAATGATGCATGGTATAGTTAATTATTACACCACGTGTTGACCAGGAAAGACTGGCACACGATCAGCCGGACAATAGGCCGTATGGCCCACTGGACACAGTGTGTAGTCCCTTCAGGGTCAGGTTCAAGTCATGTATCCCATACACGGCTTTCCCAGTAGGTGACCATGTAACGAGGAGTCTACACGGCATGTGGTTCACTGGACATGTCGTGTACTCTGAAGATTTCTGATGTATACCTCACACGCAGTTTTCCCAGGCATGTACTTCTGATTGATGGTGAGGAGGGTACATGTTGTGTAGTCAGATGTACATGTCGTGTAATATTTCTAGATAATTCATATTTAAATTTTTTTTATTATATCATGTAAACCCTTGAGACATGTACCTTCATGTGGGTGTAATTCTAGGACACAACATTTGATAGGTGTTTGATATATATATATATGTGTGTGTGTGTCTGTGTCCGTGTTTAATTAACATCTGTATAATGTTCAATGATCTTCACATCATGCATTAGTTATATTAAAATTATAATTCTTCATGCATGCTATATGTTACAAAGAATAAATTTTATACAAGTATAAATACATGCTGGGTAGTTTGGGATGGGTATTCACTGGGTTGCTTCTATATTACAAGTTATGTACAAGTTTATGGATGAGAATCTCAAGAAAATTCAGAAAAGTATTGATTAATTAATGATAATGATTAATCGATTCGAGTATAATATATCATAATAATAATAATTAAATAATTTTATTATAATTTTATTAAATTCATAATCCATTTCATGTATGTGGATGATCATGAGCTAGACTAGACCTTTGTATGTGATTCATTCCCTTTAAATTTATTTATTAAATTAAAATTATTATCTTTAATTCCTTATTTTTCATTAATTTGTAGGGAATGCATGCCCATGGTTTCTTTTATTTAAACCCCATTTTACCCCTCACCAGCATGTGAGTTAAAATCATATGTAATGGAAGGAGCTCCCATGCTAGTAGAGGTGGTTCAAGTTAAGAGCAGAGGTGAAACCAATCCAAGGAAATACAAAGATGGACAAGTGTAAAGCTATAAAAATGAACCATAAATGGTTCAAGGTATTTCTACCCAAGTTTAGGGTTATTTTATCAATAACTAGATAAACTAACCAATAGTAAATATCCTGATCATACCCTTTATTTTATTTCTATTAGTTGTATGGTTATTCACTGTGGATGGTTAACGTGATCACATAATTAATGAACTAACAAGCATACAAGATGGAACTAAAATAAAAATGGATTATCTATAAATGTCATCTATACATGGTTAATCACATAAGTATATCCCACATAATATTAACAAGGATGTGAAAATCTAATAAGTCGAAATTTATGTATAAAGGATAAAATCCCTCCATTAAATATTAAGTTGGTATAGCCTTCCATTACTTTGGTTAGAATAAAACCATTGTTCAGAGTGCTTGACCAAACCTATTTGGGGTGATTGAAATTATCAAGGAATTCCAATTTGAGGTTTTGGGTCGACTTTACTTATTTTACTTCAAGGGTTAACTACCCTAGAATGACTTGGTGTAACTAAGAGGAAAATGTTGAGGAAATCCAAAATTAAGGATTTTGGGATTGGGGAGTCCAATCAAAAGATCAATGAGTTGTGACTTAATACATTTTTCATTTGGAATGCATACCTAAAACCTTTCATGTTACTTGACCAAACGTAGTTAGGGTAATGTGAAGGTTAATATGAATACTTTCCACTAGAATGTCCATGAAACATGATATTCTAAATTCAATGGTGATGGCTATTAGGTTTTGAAAACATAGTGGGAGACTAATAAATATTAATTTATTTATTTTTCTATATTTGTAAAGATAAAGTAATAAAATTATGTTCAACATGATTTCTAGAAACCACAATAAAAATGACATCAAAAATATCATTACGATTTATACTATAAAAGGAAAACCTTCTCACCGACAATAATATCCAAGAGTGGAAAAGGCGCCTTTGGGTTATCCTTCTCCATTAGAGAAAACATTATGTGTAGGAAGAGCCTTTACAAGTTGTGTCTAGAAATGAGGTGATTGATGAGGAAGTCTGCGTGTATGAGAAACATATGAATGATGTTATAGATGTTTAGTTCCTCATGATATCATCAATTACCAATGAGCTCTTGAAATAATATGAGGAAATTTATTCTTATAACATGATGTCTCACCTTTGGGATCTCTATCAAAATATAAAGATAAAGGAGAGGTATGGGATCTCCAATGATTTTCTCACTACAAATATTGGAGATTATGCACTAGTTAAACCACATTTAGCCATGATTATTAGTGACATTGAGTATCTAGACACCTTAGGGATTAAATTCCTAGATGAGTTATGTGTAAATCACATACTATCATCACTGCCTAAGACCTTATCTAATTTTGTTGTGAATTATAATATGAGAAATAATGAGAAGAGTCTATCAAAGATTCTTACCCTGATTCTCCATGTTGATAAGCACATGGGGATTGAAAAACACGCAGTCCTTATGGTGAATAGGAATAGGAAGGAAAATGAAAAGGGGCCTAAGATTTATAAACAATCTAAAACCTCTAAGAACCATCTGACCAAGAAGAAGAAGATTCAGAGGCAGGGTAGGTAAAAGGAGGTAGTATGCTTTGCATGTGGTAAGTCAGGCTAGTAGAAGAGTTACTACACCCAAAGAAAAGTATAATCCAAAGGTGAATTCATTATTGAGTGCAATCTTTCCTTTTATAGACATTGGGTATTAAAAACATCTTTTGGGGCTCACATATGTATTCAAATGTAGGAACCAAGTATATTTTAGAAAATTTCCATTGGATAGGTGGATTTGCGACCTACCAATAGTGTGAGGCTGCCTGCTCTTTCCATTGGTGACTACCCCCTCACATTGCCAACAAGAATTATTTTGGTTTTAAATGGCTATTATAGGTACCTAGTGCTACCATGAACATAATTTCTATACTGAGTTTAGATACAGATGGATTTATTTTCAAGTTCGGAAATAAATGTTGTTACTTTTATAAGGAAAACATATGTTATGGTGTGGAACATTTAAATAATGGTATGTATGAATTAAATTATGAGAACCAAGTGTTGGAAATTGATAACGAACCAAGTTCACATGACTCATACAACACCCATTTTTGGAATCACCGTCTTGGTCATGTAAATGAGAATCTTCTGAAAAAGATCTATCAAGATGGTTATTTAGACTCTTTTAAGCTAAAACCACTTTACAAATTTCATTCTTATTTACAAGGGAAAATGACCAAACTATCATTTGGTGGATAGGGTGTAAAGGGTTACAGAGCTTCTAGGATTGGTACACACTGATGTGTGTGGACCATTTCCTATAGAAGCTAGAGGTGAATATTCTTACTTCATTATTTTTACTAATGACTTGAGTAGATATGGATATTTCTAATTAATGAGGTATAAGTCCAAGTCCTTTAATAAATTCAAGGAGCTCACGAATGAAGTATAGAATCGTATTGGTAAGAAGATAAAGAAGATTTGATCAGATCAATGTGGATAATATCTTATCCAAGAGTTCTTTGACCTTTTACAGTAGTATGGGATTTTATATCAACTCACTCCACCCTATAAACCACATTGGAATGGTCTTAGTGAATGGCGGAAATTTACCTTGTTGGACATGGTAAGGCCGATGTTGATTCATGCAGATCTTCAATTATCCTTTTTGGGATATGCATTGCAAACTGTGACATACACATTAAACCAAGTACTAACTAAGTCGTAAAATGGGATTCCCTTTGAGCTATGGAGTGAAAAGAAACCCACTTTGTCACATAAACATGTATAGGGATGTGATGTGTTTGTTAAGGAGTTCTCAGGAAACAATCTATCACCCTAGGGAATGAAGTGTATTTTTATAGGGTATCCCAAGGAAACAATGGGATACTACCTATACACCCCATTATAAAAGAAAGTTATTGTTTCAGATAGGTTGTCTTTCTTGAGAGGGATAACATCCTCAAAAAAGAAAGTGGGAGCATGATTGAATTCGATGAAGATGATGCTTAAGATACATAGGAGTTGGTATAGGATCATGTTCTATAGGTCCTTTTGGAGGAGCTTGTTCCTAAAACAAAAGTACTATATAAAATCACGAGAGAGGTAAGGGAACAAGTGATATATGGTTTCCTTGTCACCGAGGATTGTGACTCATTATTGTTGTAAAATGATAAACCTCTCTGCAACAAGGAAGAAGCATATAGCTCATAAACATCAAGATGGATAGACCCTGTGAATTATGAGATGAATTCCATGTATTAGAACCAAGTATGGGTTCTGGTCGATGTGACATTTGATATAAATCCTATTTTGTATAAGTGGGTATTAAAAAAGAAAATGGACATGGTAGGTCATGTTAGTACATATAAAGTAAGGGTAGTGTCTAAAGGTTTTTAATAGTGTCAAGAAATTGACTATGATGAAACCTTTTCACCAGTTTCCATGTTTTAATCCATAATAATCATACTTTCCATAGCATCTCTTCCGGACTATTATATTTGGAAGATGGATGTCAAAACTGCATTCTTTAATGGGAACCTTAAAAAATTTGCCTATATGACACAACCAAAAGGTTTTGTGACATCAGGTGATGCTAAAAGGGTATGAAACTTTCATATATCTATTTATGGATTAAAAAAAGCATCCAGATCATGGAAAATTTGATTCGATAAAGCCATAAATGAATTTGGTTTCATTAATAATGAATTTGAGCCATGTGTTTACAAGTCTTTTAATGGGAATGTGGTCGTTATACTAGTAGTGTATGTTGACAACATATTTCTTATTGAAAATGACATACTATTCTCACAGTCAGTCAAGGACTGGTTGAACAAGTGCTTCTCTATGAAGGAAATAGGTGAAGTAGCCTACATTCTGGGGATGAAGATCATTCATGGTAGATCCAAGAGGATTCTTGGACTAAGTTAATGTACATACATTTACAAGATACTAAAGAGATTTAATATGAAAAAATCCAAGAGGGTATTGTTTCCAGTTTCACATGGTATACATATTTCTAGGAAAATGTCTTCCCAGTCACAACATGAAGTAGAGAGGATGAGTAAGATTTTATATTCTTTAGTGATAGGATCTATCATGTATGCCAGGTTATGTACCAAACTTTTTGTTTCCTATGCACTGAGCATGGTAGGCCGATATCAAGCCAATCCAGGAAAAAAACATTATACTACTATCAATATTATCCTTAAGTATCTAATAATAACTAAGGATATGTTCCTAATGTATGGAGGAGATGATGAGCTTGTCATAAAAGGGTATGATTGTAACGCCCTGACCCCAGCTACCCAGAGTCGGTGCATTACTTCGTAACATTGGCATGATCACAAAAGATCAAGTCTCGAAAGATCGATTAGTTTAGTAGCCTTGGAAACACTAGATACATTCATAAATGTTACATTACATCATAAGGTGAAAAACTACAATAACAAAGCCTCCATAGTCCACACTCATATCCTCTTCTGACTATCCCTGCAGGTCATTCATAAAATACTTCTTCACATCCTAGAAAATATTAAAACATTGAAAGGGGTGAGCTCAGATGCTCAGTAAGGATAACAATATTGCGGAAGCTTTCATAAATAAACATAAACATTTAAGGAAATGTATAACTAAAACAAAATCCTTTTAAACTTGAACATCAACATAATATGGCAAAAGTAAAATGAGATAATGCCATTTACTTCTTCACATGGATATTCTACTGGTCGAATAATCACATGCAATATCAATAACCACTTTCATATTGATGGAATGCATAATGCCAGACTATCATAACCACGTTGCCAAGGCCTCGTGCCAAGACCACAAATAAGATTTTGTCAAGGCCTCATGCCAAGACACTAGTTTGTCTCATGAGACCTACCAATGCATCGAGGAGCTATAGCGGGCTCCACCCGTCACTTATTAAGTCCAATGCATTCCTCATATGAATAGGTTTAAACATATCATAAACCATAACATAATCGTATCACATAAACCATGCATAAAGGAAACATAACATTTCCACATTTCAACCACAAGATATCAATACAACACATTGATGTAATAGAAACACTTTCAAAACCATTTTCAATACAAAAATTAAAGAAAATTAAAAATTGTATTTATTTTTCATTTTAAAAAGTTATGGCTTGTAGAGGAAGCTGAAACTCAAATAATGGTCACGGTGGCGGAGAAGTCATTGTCGCCACATACTTAAGATAAAAACATCCCCTTTTGTCGTTTAGTAAACGCTTCTTATAAGAATATTCCTTTTGAATAAACGTAAAATTCAAAGGGGTTTAAACACCGTATAAAAGAAGGTTGTGTATAAAACAAAATATGCCTCAAAGAAAGGAGATTGAGACGAAGTCCCATACAAAGATCATTTTTTTATAAATAAAATAGATATATTATGTGTATTCACTATAATTACACATAAAGAAAGTACAAGTACAATATAGGACATAATAATATCCTGACATAATTTTAAAGTAGGAGATTAACCCAAAGAATGGAAATTGGGTTAAGAAATTCCCTTACCTCGTGTCCGACTTAACTCAACCGTTATTTAACCTCCTGAATAATAAACTAGAGTTAATATCTACCTTATTAAGAACCATTTTCAATTTCATTATCCTTTTTATATCACTTATTACAATGTTATGAACATTATGTAATTATTTAAGTTAACAACGGTCGTTTTGTCGATCTTTGGTACTTGAGTCAACAATAAACTTCTTATAATTAAAAGTTGTTCATGTGGTAAAATATACATTACATCCAGAATTATTTTCATTATGTAGATATAATATATATCATATATATCCATTATATACATTTATTCATAATATTACGTAACATTTAGAGGTAAGAAATGAAATGCACCGTTCATGGAGACGGTAAGCCATACGTACGCATGAACGCTACTTTCATTTCTATTTCGTATTTAATGGAATTAAATAATAATGATATAAATGTATAATATAATTCCAGTATAATATAGCATATAATACCATTTAATCCATCCTTTATACATCCCACATATGGCATTAACGATTCACATCACTTTGAGGGGGCGGTAGTCCGCACTTCCTAAAATGAAATTATCGTGTTTACCCATAATGGAAATCATAAAGTATTCCATCAATGAGAAATACAGAAGCATAATGAAAACATAAACATATTATATATCATATATAAAAATAGTTTCATCATAATGGCCACCATTAGAGGTGTTATATGAGTGTTGAACAATCATCGTTTCGTGAGGCAGAAATTCGCCATCCATAGAAACTGTATGTTCTTTAACCATTAGATGTAAGTGTGTGTAAGTGTATCTCTAATCCTTCTTATAAAAACATCCTAGTATATTGAGGATACTGTTGTTGTTACAAAATAAATGAATGAAAATAGTTTAAGGGGT
This sequence comes from Viscum album, assembly GCA_963277665.1. Classification (NCBI taxonomy): domain Eukaryota; kingdom Viridiplantae; phylum Streptophyta; class Magnoliopsida; order Santalales; family Viscaceae; genus Viscum; species Viscum album. The sequence continues at coordinate 298,161,341 of OY728139.1, forward strand.
TGGAGAAGAAAAATAAAACAAAACAGCATTAGAGAAGACATTACCTTAAAATCGGGTAACTCTTCTTGATTTGAGCCAAAGGCTTCCTTGGAAAGAGTTCTGCCCAAAGTGAGGCTTCTAGGAGTAAGAGGGGAAAGTTGGGAGAGTATTTGGGCAGAGGTCGGGCGAGCCAAATGGCTTGAAAGTGTGAATGAGGTGGTAGAGGTGTGGGCCTTTTATAAGTGGAGAGGAGGGGCACTCTTGGAAAGTAAAGAAAAGTCACTTTATTATAAAATGAGTTTCGGATTTTAGAGGTCCCACACTTATATAATTCGAGGATAAGGTGATAAGGGTTCGAAATATACTCATCCAATAGGTTTTTGACAAGTGTAAGCCATGGAGTTTACATTATCTTTTCATTTTATTTAAATCGTTGATTAATGAGGTAATCGTTGCATCATCATGGTGTCATAAATAATTTAATTTATTTAATGTCCAAAAATTATAAAACAAATACTATGATGTAGGAAATATTTTTATCTTTCCAATGACTATTTATAGTCAAAAATATGACTTCTATAACCCCATGTAAAAATTGTTTTAGTATAACATTTCATGTTTGTGTCATTTTTTACTTTAACATTAAATAAAAGGTATTTATGTCATTTTCCAACTAAAGTGGCTCCATGGGGTCCCCAAGTTGACCCATGTATTGTCTTGGTCGGCCATGGCACATCCAATGAGGGTAGGACATGTGTAAAGCTCATCTCATATTATTAAAACATTATTTTTACCTTAAACTACACTAATTACCTCTAATCACGATTAAGAACTTAAAAGTTACTATTCACCAAAAAAATATTTTAATCTCATTCAACCACATTTTACTTCTTAATGACAACCATGTATGTCGGATTTTTGAAATTAAAAACACATAAGTGGTAAAATTTCATTTAAATGGAAAATTAGTTTTTATAAATACCACTTAGTGGTTTCACTATTCATCAAAAATTGAAGTTTTTCAGAAAAATCCCAAAAATTCACCCTAAGCTATATTTGATATTCCGATTTCAAAAATGATGTCTATTTTAAAAAATTCCAATCATATAAGTTGCATTAATTAATTTTATAATTAATTCCCACTGTCACAACAAATAGCGTGTTTTTTAGAAACAATTTATATCAAAAGATTGACAATTGTTAATGCCCAATTTCAAAGTGAAATTAATTCTAATGATGACCATTGGATATAATGGTAAAAATATATTCCAATTATACATTAAAACCACTCAATATTATAATTTATCACTATAAATTATTTTGAATAAAAAAGTTGTTTTTAAGTATTTTTCACTATTCATAAAAAATTGGAAGTTCTCAGAAAGTTACAAAAAATTCAACTTAGGATAATTTTGATATTACGAATACAAAAACGAATTCCATTTGGAAAAATAAAATTTATAAAATTTCAAAAATTAGGTATTACTATTCATAACGGCTACTTTGATTGGTTGTGGTGTGTGTTAGAACTCGAAGTTGCGTATAATGCAAGATATTGCATTATTGAAACAGAGGCGTATCATGGAAGCTCGGGGTGTTACATTCTCCCCTCCTTCAATAAATTGTGTCCTCGCAATTTGAAATTTTTCATTGAAAATAATTGGTTGAAAATAGAAAATACCTTTGTGGAAAACCACATCGGAAATAAGGTTAATAAAAATATAACTTTAAAAGAATGAAAGATAAGTACAAAGGTCACCCGAGATAGCCCATAATAGGATTATATGAAAATATGGATATGGAAGAAAAACAAACCATCAAGGTCTGATGGAGAGTTGTAGAGAACTGGATTAGGATAAAGTTAACCATAAGAAAATCACAAACTTGTGATTGGTTAAACGGTCATTGAATCCCCAGTTGGAAAAGTTAACCGAAAACATTTTTGTTTTAAGTTACCTTTTATAAAGTTGAGGAATTTATTTAGGAGATTTACTAAGAACGTAAGGGAATATACATACTTGTCATGTAGACTTTCATTCATAAAAAAAATTTACCACAAACCCATCTTTCACTCTAAAAGTTAATAGAACTCAAAAATATTCTATTTATCCTAATTGTATAAGGTTCCAAATATTAACACATACCATTTAGATTAGTAACACTATTTTTTAACAACCAGGGACTTCCTGTAGGCTAGTCGTAGGTAATAAAGGCCTGTCTCACTATGGTTGTGGGTTCGATTCTTGCAGCTTTGTCCAACGCGACGGGTTATGCCCCACCCTGCAGGTTGTCCTTTTCCTAAAAATATGGTATTATAAAATTCCAAAAATAATCTTCAGAATTGTTTTAACTTTAAATAATACTATTCAAAGTTCAACTTAATCCATCCCAACCTTTATAGTTATCCAAAATACTTCTGTCCAACTCACAGTCCAAATTTTATAAGGAAGGTAAACATAATGAAGATCCGTTTTTTCCACGTAACAACATGTGAACACCTTCATCGTGTATTCTTTTTAAACATACTGAATTACCATGATCCCTTATTCCTTATAGAATACTAGATATACTCCTTCTATCCAAAAATGTATACAAATCATCAATCAGTTTCAAGGAAGTTAAGAATATCCAATATAATTTATCCAAATCACTCATGTCTTATTCCAAAATCACTATCTTGGTATCAGAACCATATTATGGTTTATCTTTCTCTCAACCATATATTTTCCAAAAATTTAACCTACTGTAGAGTCACTTTTCTTGGTTCCACACAATCTCAAGTCCTTGATGAAATAGTACTGTAGTACAATCCTTATATACTCCATAATTATTATAACCAGTACATCATTGATACAACACTCAAATTACAAAAATCTTTAATAACAACATAAGAACTCTAATCATTCCTCCTCATCTGTGGTAGTATCATAACTTTATTATTATCCAATAACATCATTTGGGGAACACTCTGATGATTTGGACATTGGTTTGCATAGTGTCCCCACTCCTTGTAGATGAAGCATTGTACATTTGAAACCTTTTTCTTACCCTTACAGTCACGCACTTGGTGCCCTTTTTCTCCACACTTTAACAAACTCTCATTCCTTTCAGGCAAGTTCCAAGGTGTTTCTTCCCACAGTTATCACATATTGGAAAATTCTTCTTTTCCCACGTCCCTTTTTCCATCATTCTCTCTTCCATCCTTTTCTTCTCTTTCTTCCCTTCAAAGCCATAAGACTCAGAGAATTCTTTACTTATCTTATTAACACGTGATACTATTTCTTCATATGTTGAGAAGACATGGGAGATTATTTCCCTTCTAAATTTTGGCTTAATACCGTGAAAGATATGATCCTTCTTACGCTTTGGATCATACGTATTGCTGGAGTTCACATTTCTTCTACTAGGCGCCATTTCTATACAATGGCATAAACTAGGTTAGTTTATGAATTACAATGAATAATTACAAATATTTAAAATACTTAATGTAAATTGAACGGTTTATGGATATAATCCATAATCATAAGAATGTTTTCTTTGAAGAAGTATATACTCATAAACCCTACATAATGGTTTGTAAAGAAAATGAGAATTATCCTAATCAAATCCCCCGGGAGTGTCGTAACCAAGAGTACAGCAAGGACTGTTTTCGTGAACCAGTTCCTGTTTGAGTCTAGCTCAAAGTAGTGTTTTCGGGTTTTACCCCTAGGTACATCTGTGCCAGAGCCACCTCTACCTGCTCGTATCCAGACAGGGATGTATTTCTCTGAAAACTCACAACATCTCTATAATACCAAAATTCTAGGAAGCCCTTTTATACTAATCCTCAAAGTCTATCTTTGGTCTATGTGCTCTAATCGGAGTTTATCTAAATCTTGCTACCAAGGTTAGTACTAAACTTCCTCTGATACAAACTGTAACGCCCCGAACCCAGCTACCCAGAGTCGGTGCATTACTTCGTAACATTGGCATGATCAAAAAAGATCAAGTCTCGAAAGACCGATTAGTTTAGTAGCCTTGGAAACACTAGATACATTCATAAATGTTACATTACATCATAAGGTGAAAAACTACAATAACAAAGCCTCCATAGTCAACACTCATATCCTCTTCTGACTATCCCTGCAGGTCATTCATAAAATACTTCTTCACATCCTGGAAAATATTAAAACATTGAAAGGGGTGAGCTCAGATACTCAGTAAGGATAACAATATTGCGGAAGCTTTATTAAATAAACATAAACATTTAAGGCAATGTATAACTAAAACAAAAGCCTTTTAAACTTGAACATAAACATAATATGGAAAAAGTAAAATGAGATAATGCCATTTACTTCTTCACATGGATATTCTACTGGTCGAATAATCACATGCAATATCAATAACCACTTTCATATTGATGGAATGCATAATGCCAGACTATCATAACCACGTAGCCAAGGCCTCGTGCCAAGACCACAAATAAGATTTTGTCAAGGCCTCGTGCCAAGACACTAGTTTGTCTCATGAGACCTACCGATGCATCGAGGAGCTATAGCGGGCTCCACCCATCACTTATTAAGTCCAATGTATTCCTCATATGAATAGGTTTAAACATATCATAAACCATAACATAATCGTATCACATAAAACATGAATAAAGGAAACATAACATTTCCACATTTCAATCACAAGATATCAATACAACACATTTATGTAATAGAAACACTTTCAAAACCATTTTCAATACCAAAATTAAAGAAAATTAAACTTTGTATTTATTTTTCATTTTAAAAAGTTATGGCTTGTAGAGGAAGCTGAAACTCAAATAATGGTCACAGCGGCGGAGAAGTCATTGTCGCCGCATACGTAACACAAAAACATCCCCTTTTTTCGTTTAGTAAACGTTTCGTATAAAAAGATTCCTTTTGAATAAACGTAAAATTCAAAGGGGTTTATACACCGTATAAAAGAAGGTTGTGTATAAAACAAAATATGCCTCAAAGAAAGGATATTGAGATGAAGTCCCATACAAAGATAATTTTTTTATAAATAAAATAGATATATTATGTGTATTCACTAGAATTACAATAAATAAATTACAAATACAATATAGGACATAATAATATCATGGCGTAATTTTAAAGTAGGAGATTAACCCAAAGAATGGAAATTGGGTTAAGAAATTCCCTTACCTCGTGTCCGACTTGACTCAACAGTTCTTTAACCTCATGAATAATAAACTAGAGTTAATATCTACCTTATTAAGAACCATTTTCAATTTCATTATCCATTTTATATCACTTATTACAATGTTATGAACATTATGTAATTATTTAAGTTAATAACGGTCGTTTTTTCGATCTTTGGTACTTGAGTCAACAATAAACTTCTTATAATTACAAGTTGTTCATGTGGTGAAATATCCATTATATCCAGAATTATTTTCATGATGTAGATATCATATATATCATATATATCCAGTATATACATTCATTCATAACATTACATAACATTTAGAGGTAAGAATTGAAATGCACCGTTCATGGAGACGGTAAGCCGTACGTACGCATGAAGGCTACTTTCATTTCTATTTCATATTTAATGGAATGAAATCATAATGATATAAATGTATAATATAATTCAAGTATAATATAGCATATAATACCATTTACTCTATCCTTTATACATCCCACGTATGGCATTAACGATTCACATCACTTTGAGGGGGCGGTAGTCCGCATTTCCTAAAATGAAATTATCGCGTTTACCCAAAATGAAAATCATAAAGTATGCCATAAATGAGAAATACAGAAGCATAAGAAAAACATAAACATATTATATATCATATATAAAAATAGTTTCATCATAATGGCCACCATTAGAGGTGTTATATGAGTGTTAAACAATCATCGTTTCGTGAGGCAGAAATTCGCCATCCACAGAAACAGTATGTTCTTTAACCATTAGATGTAAGTGTGTGTAAGTGTAGCTCTAATCCTTCTTATAAAAACATCCTAGTATATTGCGGATACTGGTTTTGTTACAAAAGAAATGAATAAAAAGAGTTTAAGGGGTTGGAGAAGCAAAATAAAACAAAACAACATTATAGAAGACATTACCTTAAAATCGGGTAGCTCTTTTTGATTTGAGCCAAAGGCTTCCTTGGGAAGAGTTATGCCCAAAGTGAGGCTTTTAGGAGTAATAGGGGGAAGTTGGGAGAGTATTTGGGCAGAGTTTGGGTGAGCCAAATGGCTTGAAAGTGTGAATGAGGTGGTAGAGGTGGGGGCCTTTTATAAGTGGAGAGGAGGGGCACTCTTGGAAAGTAAAGAAAAGTCACTTTATTATAAAATGAGTTTCGGATTTTAGAGGTCCCACACTTATATAATTCGAGGCTAAGGTGATAAGGGTTCTAAATCTACTCATCCAATAGGTTTTTGACAAGTGTAATCCTTGGATTTTACATTATCTTTTCATTTTATTTAAATCGTTAATTAATGAGGTAATCGCTGCATCATCATGGTGTCATAAATAATTTAATTTATTTAATGTCAAAAAATTATAAAATAAATACTATGATGTAGGAAATATTTTTATATTTTCAATGACTATTTATAGTCAAAAAAATGACTTCTATAACCCCATGTAAAAATTGTTTTAGTAAAACATTTCTTGTTTGTGTCATTTTTTACTTTAACATTAAATAAAAGGTATTTATGTCATTTTCCAACTAAAGTGGCTCCATGGGGTCCCCAAGTTGACCCATGTATTGTCTTGGTCGTCCATGGTGCATCCAATGAGGGTAGGACATGTGTAAAGCTCATCTCATATTATTAAAACATTATTTTTACCTTAAACTACACTAATTACCTCTAATCGCGATTAAGAACTTAAACGTTACTATTCACCAAAAAAATATTTTAATCTCATTGAACCACATTTTACTTCTTAATGAAAACCATGTATGTCGGATTTTTGAAATTCAAAACACCGAAGTGGTAAAATTTCATTTAAACGAAAAATCAGTTTTTATAAATACCACTTAGTAGTTTCACTATTCATCAAAAATTGAAGTTTTTCAGAAAAATCCCAAAAATTCACCCTAAGCTATATTTGATATTCCGATTTCAAAAATGATGTCTATTTTAAAAAATTCCAAACATATAAGTTGCATTAATTAATTTTATAATTAATTCCCGCTGTCACAACAAATAGCGTGTTTTTTAGAAACAATTTATATCAAAAGATTCACAATTGTTCATGACCAATTTCAAAGTGAAATTAATTCTAATGATGACAATTGGATATAATGGTACAAATATATTCCAATTATACATTAAAACCACTAAATAGTATAATTTATCACTATAAATTATTTTGATTAAAAAAGTTGTTTTTAAGTATTTTTCACTATTCATAAAAAATTGGAAGTTCTCAGAAAGTTACAAAAAATTCAACTTAGGATAATTTTGATATTACGAATACAAAAACGAATTCCATTTGGAAAAATAAAATTTCAAAAATTTCAAAAATTAGGTATTACTATTCATAATGGCTACTTTGATTGGTTGTGGTGTGTGTTAGAACTCGAAGTTGCGTATAACGCAAGCTATTGCATTATTGAAACAGAGGCGTACCGTGGAAGCTCGGGGTGTTACATTCTCCCCTCCTTCAATAAATTGCGTCCTCGCAATTTGAAATTTTTCATTGAAAATAAAAGGTTGAAAATAGAAAATACTTTTGTGGAAACCCACATCGGAAATAAGGTTAATAAAAATATTACTTTAAAAAAATGAAAGATAAGTACAAAGGTCACCCGAGATAGCCCATAATAGGATTCTATGAAAATATGGATATGGAAGAAAAACAAACCATCAAGGTCTGATGGAGAGTTGTAGAGAACTGGATTAGGATAAAGTTAACCATAAGAAAATCACAAACTTGTGATTGGTTAAACGGTCATTGAATCCCCAGTTGGAAAAGTTAACCGACAACATTTTTGTTTTAAGTTACCTTTTATAAAGTTGAGGAATTTATTTAGGAGATTTACTAAGAACGTAAGGGAATATACATACTTGTCATGTAGACTTTCATTCATAAAAAAAAATTTACCACAAACCCATCTTTCACTCTAAAAGGTAATAGAACTCAAAAATATTCTATTTATCCTAATTGTATAAGGTTCCAAATATTAACACATACCATTTAGATTAGTAAAACTATTTTGTAATATACAGGGACTTCTTATAGGCTAGTGGTAGGTAATAAAGGCATGTCGCACTATGGTTGTGGGTTCGATTCCTGCAGCTTTGTCCGACGCGGCGGGTTATGCCCCACCCTGCAGGTTGTCCTTTTCCTAAAAATATAGTATTATAATATTCCAAAAATAATCTTCAGAATTGCTTTAACCTTAAACAATACTATTCAAAGTTCAACTTAATCCATCCCAACCTTTATAGTAATCCAAAATACTTCTGTCCAACTCACAGTCCAAATTTTATAAGGAAGGTAATCATAATGAAGATCCTTTTTTCCACGTAACAACATGTGAACACCTTCATCATGTATTCCTTTTAAACATACTGAATTACCATGATCCCTTATTCCTTATAGAATACTAGATATACTCCTTCTATCCAAAAATGTATACAAATCATCAATCAGTTTCAAGGAAGTTAAGAATATCCAATATAATTTATCCAAATCACTCATGACTTATTCCAAAATCACTATCTTGGTATCAGAACCATATTATGGTTTATCTTTATCTCAACCATATATTTTCCAAAAATTTAACCTAATGTAGAGTCACTTTTCTTGGTTCCACACATTCTCAAGTCCTTGATGAAATAGTACTGCAGTACAATCCTTATATACTCCATAATTATTATAACCAGTACATCATTGGTACAACACTCAAATTACAAAATTCTTTAATAACAACATAAGAACTCTAATCATTCCTCCTCGTCTGTTGTAGTATCATAACTTTATTATTATCCAATAACATCATTTGGGGAACACTCTGATGATTTGGACATTGGTTTTCATAGTGTCCCCACTCCTTGCAGATGAAGCATTGTACATTTGAAACCTTTTTCTTACCCTTACAGTCACGCACTTGGTGCCCTTTTTCTCCACACTTATAACAAACTCCCATTCCTTTCAGGCAAGTTCCAAGGTGTTTCTTCCCACATTTATCACATATTGGAAAATTCTTCTTTTCCCACGTCCCTTTTTCCATCATTCTCTCTTCCATCCTTTTATTCTCTTTCTTCCCTTCAAAGTCATAAGACTCAGAGAATTCTTTACTTATCTTATTAACACATGATACTATTTCTTCATATGTTGAGAACACATGGGAGATTATTTCCCTTCTAAATGTTGGCTTAATACCGTGAAAGATATGATCCTTCTTACGCTTTGGATCATACGTATTGCTGGAGTTCACATTCCTTCTACTGGGCGCCATTTCTATACAATGGCATAAACTAGGTTAGTTTATGAATTAAAATGAATAATTCCAAATATTTAAAATACTTAATGTAAATTGAACAGTTTATGGATATAATCCATAATAATAAGAATGTTTTCTTTGAAGAAGTATATACTCATAAACCCTACATAATGGTTTGTAAAGAAAATGAGAATTGTCCTAATCAAATCCCCCGGGAGTGTCGTAACAAAGAGTACAGCAAGGCCTGTTGTCGTGCACCAGTTCCCGTTTGAGTCTAGCTCAAAGCGGTGTTTTCGAGTTTTACCCCTAGGTACATCTGTGCCAGAGCAGCCTCTACCTGCTCGTATCCAGACAGGGATGTATTGCTCGGAAAACTCACAACATCTCTATAATACCAAAATTCTAGGAAGCTCTTCTATACTAATCCTCAAAGTCTATCTTTGGTCTATGTGCTCTAATCAGAGTTTATCTAAATCTAGATTCAAAGGTTAGTACTAAACTGCCTCTGATACCAACTGTAACGCCCAGACCCCAGCTACCCAGAGTCGGTGCATTACTTCGTAACATTGGCATGATCACAAAAGATCAAGTCTCAAAAGACCGATTAGTTTAGTTGCCTTGGAAACACTAGATACATTCATAAATGTTACATTACATCATAAGGTGAAAAACTACAATAACAAAGCCTCCATAGTCCACACTCATATCCTCTTCTGACTATCCCTGCAGGTCATTCATAAAATACTTCTTCACATCCTGGAAAATATTAAAACATTGAAAGGGGTGAGCTCAGATACTCAGTAAGGATAACAATATTGCAGAAGCTTTCATAAATAAACATAAACATTTAAGGCAATGTATAACTAAAACAAAAGACTTTTAAACTTGAACATAAACATAATATGGCAAAAGTAAAATGAGATAATGCCATTTACTTCTTTACATGGATATTCTACTGGTCTACTAATCACATGCAATATCAATAACCACTTTCATATTGATGGAATGCATAATGCCAGACTATCATAACCACGTAGCCAAGGCCTCGTGCCAAGACCACAAATAAGATTTTGTCAAGGCCTCGTGCCAAGACACTAGTTTGTCTCATGAGACCTACCGATGAATCGAGGAGCTATAGCGGGCTCCACCCGTCACTTATTAAGTCCAATGCATTCCTCATATGAATAGGTTTAAACATATCATAAACCATAACATAATTGTATCACATAAAACATGCATAAAGGAAAAATAACATTTCCACATTTCAATCACAAGATATCAATACAACACATTGATGTAATAGAAACACTTTCAAAACCATTTTCAATACAAAAATTAAAGAAAATTAAACTTTGTATTTATTTTTCATTTTAAAAAGTTATGGCTTGTAGAGGAAGCCGAAACTCAAATAATGGTCACGGAGGTGGAGAAGTCATTGTCGCCGCATACGTGAGACAAAAACATCCCCTTTTGTCATTTAGTAAACGCTTTGTATAAAAATATTCCTTTTGAATAAATGTAAAATTCAAAGGGGTTTATACACCGTATAAAAGAAGGTTGTGTATAAAACAAAATATGCCTCAAAGAAAGGAGATTGAGACGAAGTCCCATACAAAGATCATTTTTTTATAAATAAAATAGATATATTATGTGTATTCACTATAATTACACATAAAGAAAGTACAAATACAATATAGGACATAATAATATCATGGCGTAATTTTAAAGTAAGAGATTAACCCAAAGAATGGAAATTGGGTTAAGAAATTCCCTTACCTCGTGTCCGACTTGACTCAACCATTCTTTAACCTCCTAAATAATAAACTAGAGTTAATATCTACCTTATTAAGAACCATTTTCAATTTTCATTATCCTTTTTATATCACTTATTACAATTTTATGAACATTATGTAATTATTTAAGTTAATAACGGTCATTTTGTCGATCTTTGGTATTTGAGTCAACAATAAACTTCTTATAATTACAAGTTGTTCATGTGGTGAAATATCCATTATATCCAGAATTATTTTCAGGATTTATATATCATATATATCATATATATCCATAATATACATTCATTCATAATATTACATAACATTTAGAGGTAAGAAATGAAATGCACCGTTCATGGAGACGGTAAGTCGTACGTACGCATGAACGCTACTTTCATTTCTATTTCATATTTAATGGAATGAAATCATAATGATATAAATATATAATATAATTCCATTATAATATATCATATAATACCATTTACTCCATCCTTTATACATCCCACATATGGCATTAACGATTCACATCACTTTGAGGGGAAGGTAGTCCGCACTTCCTAAAATGAAATTATCACATTTATCCATAATGGAAATCATAAAGTATGCCATAAATGAGAAATACAGAAGCATAAGAAAAACATAAACATATTATAAATTATATATAAAAATATTTTCATCTTAATGGCCACCATTAGAGGTGTTATATGAGTGTGGAACAATCATCGTTTCGTGAGCCAGAAATTCGCCATCCACAGAAACAGTATGTTCATTAACCATTAGATGTAAGTGTGTGTAAGTGTAGCTCTAATACTTCTTATAACAATATCCTAGTATATTGAGGATACAGGTGTTGTTACAAAAGAAATGAATAAAAAGAGTTTAAGGGGTTGGAGAAGCAAAATAAAACAAAACAACATTAGAGAAGACATTACCTTAAAATCGGGTAACTCTTTTTGATTTGAGCCAAAGGCTTCCTTGGGAAGAGTTCTGCCCAAATTTAGGCTTCTAGGAGTAAGAGTGGGAATTTGGGAGAGTATTTGGGCATATTTTGGGCGAGACAAATGGCTTGAAAGTGTGAATGAGGTGGTTGAGGTGGGGGCCTTTTATAAGTGGAGAGGAGGGGCACTCTTGGAACGTAAAGAAAAGTCACTTTATTATAAAATGAGTTTCGGATTTTAGAGGTCCCACACTTATATAATTCGAGTATAAGGTGATAAGGGTTCGAAATATACTCATCCAATAGGTTTTGACAAGTGTGAGCCTTGGATTTTACATTATCTTTTCATTTTATTTAAATCGTTAATTAATGAGGTAATCGCTGCATCATCATGGTGTCATAAATAATTTAATTTATTTAATGTCCAAAAATTATAAAAAAAATACTATGATGTAGGAAATATTTTTATCTTCCCAATTACAATTTATAGTCAAAAATATGACTTCTATAACCCCATGTAAAAAAAATTTTAGTAAAACATTTCATGTTTGTGTCTTTTTTTACTTTAACATTAAATAAAAGGTATTTATGTCATTTTCCAACTAAAGTGGCTCCATGGGGTCCCCAAGTTTACCCATGTATTTTCTTGGTCGGCCATGGCACATCCAATGAGGGTAGGACATGTTTCAAGCTCATATCATATTATTAAAACATTATTTTTACCTTAAACTACACTAATTACCTCTAATCGCGATTAAGAACTTAAAAGTTACTATTCACCAAAAAAATATTTTAATCTCATTGAACCACATTTTACTCCTTAATGACAACCATGTGTGTTGGATTTTTGAAATTCAAAACATAGAAGTGGTAAAATTTCATTTAAACAAAAAATCAGTTTTTATAAATACCACTTAGTGGTTTCACTATTCATAAAAAATTGAAGTTTTTCAGAAAAATCCCAAAAATTCACCCTAAGCTATATTTCATATTCTGATTTAAAAAATGATGTCTATTTTACAAAATTCCAAACATATAAGTTTCATTAATTAATTTTATAATTAATTCATGCTGTCACTACAAATAGTGTGTTTTTTAGAAACAATTTATATCAAAAGATTGACAATTGTTCATGCCCAATTTCAAAGTGAAATTAATTCTAATGATGACCATTGGATATAATGGTAAAAATATATTCCAATTATACATTAAAACCACTCAATATTATAATTTATCACTATACATTATTTTGATTAAAAAAGTTGTTTTTAAGTATTTTTCACTATTCATAAAAAATTGGAAGTTCTCAGAAAGTTACAAAAAATTCAACTTAGGAAAATTTTGATATTACGAATAAAAAAACGAATTCCATTTGGAAAAATAAAATTTATAAAATTTCAAAAATTAGGTATTAATTTTCATAACGACTACTTTGATTGGTTATGGTGTGTGTTAGAACTCGAAGTTGCGTACAATGCAAGCTATTGCATTATTGAAAGAGAGGCGTATCGTGGAAGCTCGGGGTGTTACAATGATGACGATGTTTTTAAGATAGATCATAATTATCTGAAATCACAATCAAGATGTGTTTTCTGGATCAATGGAGGTGATGTGGGCTGGAAGAGTTCAAAGCAACCAGTTTTCACCGATTCTATAGTGGAGCCCGAATATATAGCGGCTTCTGATATAGACAAGGAAGACAGCTAGATTTGGAACATTTTCTAGGATCTTGATGTGGATCCAAGAAGTAAAGAGCCTATTACATTTTATTGTGATAATACTGCAGTGGTGGATCTTTCAAAAGATCCAAGGTCACATCAACGGGTAAAGCACATACTCTGAAAGTATTCCCTATTGAGGGTTTTCTATAAAAGGGGTGAATTTTCAGTGAACAGATTTTCCAACGAAGAGAACATGGTGGACCCCTTGATTAGAGGAATATATTAATAGAATCATGAATATCATGTGAGAGTTAGAGGAATGAAGGTTGTTAGTAGTTGGCTCTAGTACATGTGGGATTCAGTTGGTGTTGGTTCTCTAGAAAACAACTTCTTTGTACTTTATGATAATCCTATATTCATTCGATGGATATTAATAAACTACTTATCACATCATGATTATTATTATACCTGATATAGTATGTGATAATTTTCTAAGAATATTTGTTGCATTAAAGGGTCATAGAAGATCCCTGCTATGATGAGAACCCGAAAGTGGCGTGACACTATTCTTGAATATATGTTCTATGGAAAGATGATATCATTCGAAGGGAAAAAATGATACAAGCTATTAGGGGTGTGGAATCATCAAACATTGAGGCACCTTCTCATGGTTTTCACCAGTCGTAATATCTAAGAGGATATTATGAGAACAAGACCCGCCAGAAGGAAATCCACATTCATAAGTGTCATTGTATATTATTTGTGGATGTGTTTATTGGTCCTTAGACTTTAAGATTATTATAATTGTTATTATGACTCGCACAATTATATTTTTTGAAGAAAACCATGATGGCAGATATTCATGGCAATTTAAGATATGTTGGGTGTGTCATGAGTAATACTGCATTGATGAATAATGCGATAAAGGATTTGTCACTTCTATAGATTAAGATATCTCAAGACCTTTGATATAAATGATATAGCCGAACTAAATCCATCTTCATGGTGTTATCTAAGAAAGTTAAATTCTGGGAAGTCAAAGAATATGAAATCGAGCACGTGGGTTGATGGAACTTACATGCAACCTACCTGATTTCATGTATCATGATAAAAGGGACTATATTACACAGTAAGCATTCATATGAGGATGAATGTCGTTGTGACATAAACTTCTTTCTCTAGGGTTCCTTGACCCATGAATAGATAGTAATCTATGACTTTAGGTAATCCCGCTTAATGCCAACAAGAAAAAGGCCTAGAGGGACACACAGTAAGTGTAGCCTGTATCTCTGTTAAACAATTTATTTATTTAATAAGTTTAAAAAAAATTATTAACCGTTGTGGTTTAATAGTTATTCAAGTATGCCTAATCTCATTTATTTCATCACTAGTTATTCGAGAGAATATATTGCAGATGGAATATTTTTTTATCAGTGAATAATATAGTTGTATTTATTTAATAAATAAATAGTCATTATTCAAGGTTCGGTAAATATTGAGGATGATGAGCGGACCAAGTTATGGATCTAGTGAGAAATAATATTAAATATTATTTGGATGAATAATATTTAAATATAACGTGAAAGTTAAGCACATGTCATTGAAATAATATAATTGCTATTATAATTTTACATGAGGTGTTCACATGGAATAACAAATTAAGTAACGAAAAATGTGCTAATTATTTATTATTACCTGGTGAATTAAATTATATGTTATGTTATTATTATATATATATTCCAAGAGGTCATTTGACCGTCTGACCAATCATTTTGTGCAAAACATCCTTCAAGAAAAACTCCTGATCCTGGAGAACTCTTCCCCCTCCAAGAACACTCTCAAGAACGAGAGAGATCCTCCTCCACTAGATCATGTAGAATTCTTTGGAAACAATTCTCAAGGCGATCAAAGGAGTACATCGCAAATGAATGCATCTTCTATACTATCACCCATAGACTCCTTTCATGACATCTAAAGATATGTGGAGCACATTTGTATCACCACGAGAGGATTCATATCATTAAATTCTACATTGCAATGAAGCTGCACCGCAAACCCATTGTCAGAAAAAATCAATGAAGTAATAATCACCTTGGATGTAATTATATAATTTAATCAAATTAATTATAAACAAAATATTTCGATCCCCTCTTCTCTGTTCTAGGTTATCTCCTTTGTCTTTTATATTTGATCCAATTCTGCAGATACTAGAATTCATCGTCATATTGATCCTAGATTAATCATCGATTATGAAAATTTGAAAAGTTGGGTACACTCTCATCCTACACTTCCACTGTGCCCGGAACCCGTATCCCTAAGAGAAATGTCTTCCTAAATTGAAGAAAAATGAATATAATAAAGAATCAGTTAAATTGAAAAAATGTATTTTCAAGAAAAAAAATTCATTTCTCTGATCTCATTATTTTCAACTAGAATATCTTTAAAAATATAACTAAATGGGTCATAATGAGGGAAATGTTGATGATAAAATTACTTACAAATTATTGGTTTTTAGTCAACTTAAATATGGATTTGGTAGAATTCACGAACAATGGATTTTAGATAATGAACATCACAAGGCTAATACATATGTTCTACACAATTGTGAATAAATGACATGATTTGTATAGTGAATTATATCTTCACCCATTATTTATAATTTTTTAATGTACGTTAAAGTTATTTTATTTTCAGATTTTATGTTTTTCATATCATGAAATAGTTTCTATAAATTATGCCAGATGATCCTGAATAATGTTGGTAGTTTATTTTTTTATATTGGTTTCATGGACTAGTAAAGTAAATTTTTTATATTTAAATATATTAAATAAATTTATTATTTATTATATTTCTAATTGTTTTTCAATTTTTAGGTATTGTATCAGGAAGATAAAATTGATAATAGATTATTCTTATTGAGTAATGCACTATTAAAATTGGTTAAATATTATAATGAATATTTGGTGAATGGTTTTCAATTTCAAATATATATATATATATTTAATATAAAACAATGAATATTGGTGTTTTCTTGAAAGGATTTTATCATATAGAAAGTGAATTTGGATTTTTATGGAAGGATGGATGAAATAATTGAGTTTTGTTTTCTAGGATATAATAATGTAACAATGTTTACATTCCTTTGGTTTGATACAGATATAGGCTTATGCATTCATCCATAGAACAAAATCAATGAAATTATATATAAAATAATTCTTTTAGAAAACAACCCTCTTATGTTTCATCATCAAGAACTTAAAATTTATTATTGAAATTATTATGCTTCTTCAAGATATTTAATTTACTTGTGGGGTATTATAAAAATGAAATATCATGAAAATAAGTTTATGAAAAGTGATAGTGGTTCTTCATAATTGAAAGGAATAGAAATTTTTCAAGGGATACCACCAAAAAAAATATTACATGAATTGAATCAAATATTTATGATGAACCCCCACAATTATGGGCTGATGGTGATGATGATATCAATGTTGTAACAAAAGAATTTGAAATAGAAAGATATGATAAATTTTATGCTTCTATAAAATTTGATGATACTCATCAGGAATATGAAGATATTCATAATGTCAAATATGATGATGAGGATAAATATGATTAATGATGAAATTATATGATGGTTATAGTCCTAATTAATATATAATACCCATTTTTAATTATTTTTTTACAATATTATTTTCATGTTTCACATGGATGATGATGATTATGATAAGGTGTTTCATATCCTCAAAGAGACTTTTCTTCCTGATGATCATCTTGATACTTCATAGTCTGACTTGTAGGTTTCTGTCAGTTCATCATCAATTCATAGGGGTCATGGTCTATCAAGATTAAAGATTATTGACCCTATTCATGAGTTATTTCCACCTCTTTATTTTTATATGTTCACAGAGTGGTATATTCATTTGTGTATTTTAGATAGTTTTCATTAATTATCATTAATTTTCATTAATTTATTTATGTAATGACTCTTTGATTCATTTTTCTTCTTACTGCAGTTCTTCATATAATGTTATTGAATAAAGGGTGAGATTATATAGAATTATTTTTTAGGTCCATGGATGACATGACATTATATTCCAGTTTATTTTAATCATCGAATGTTTGATCATTGGATAGAATGTTAACAAATATTACTTATTATAAAATTTATTTAATTTTAAACTTTCTATTATTAATTATTTTTAGATTTTATTATATCTCATAAATGATAAAATGATATTCAATATCTGGGAGTCCTAGGAGAGATGAATTCATGATATTTTTCATCATTTTTTGCATAATCTAAGAACCCAATCCATGTATAAGTATACAACTATAGTTTTCTATTAATCATCCTACATTCAACGACCTGATGACTTATCATCTCTAGTTTGCGATGCATTTTTATCCAAATGGATGGAAGATAGTTTTTAGAGGAGATCATCATCAAGCCTAGAGAACCGAGGGAGGTAAGTGTTTATGCATAGAGCTATAAGATGTACATTACGTATTCATCAATGACATAAAATAAGAAAATTTATTTAAAATTTTTTATATACATTAAATGTAAAAAGGTTTTTTTGTATTCATATAGGAAGATGAGCATCTAGATGTTATGAATTTTGATGTTTTTAAGAGGATTTAGATTGATCCTACAAATGGAGAAATTACTAATTGCCAAAAATATCATATTTTATTCCTTGTATTATTTTTGGTTCAACTAATTTACTAGAAATAATATTTTCAAATATTTGATTTTTTGAATTTCATTTGTAGGATGAATATGAGGCTGAGAATTCTAACACACATGATGAGAGTTGGGATGAGACTAAGGATCAGGAAACCAGTGCACCTGGATATGATGAGGTAGTATAGATGCAGATGACTCAACATGTTTTCGAGAAAGTATGAGTGGTTGGTATTGGTTCTCTATTAATGTCTATTAGATATTATGGTACCGCTAAATGGTCATTGTCTAGCTTAAAGGGAGATCATGGAGAGTCTTTATAGTCATTTAGAAAGTATGAGGAAAAATTTTGAACTCATAATGTGGTTGTAGATACCCTATATATGGATAAGTATTAGTTAGTTGTACACCAATAGTAGTAGTAATGTCAATAGCATCAATGGTAGGAGCAGCGACAAGAGTAGATAATGGAGTACATGTGATGACAGACATAGGGTTTAGGGAAAGAATTCCCCCAACCTATTCCCCTAGATGACGCACCACCACCATAGAAATTAATATAATTTTTTGATAAATTTATTATGGTGAGTTTTGAATGAATATATTATGTGTAATATTGATATTAATTAAGGATTCTACAATTTTGAATATTTTGTTTTCCAAACAATTTTATGTTTTATATTTTTTATATTTTTTATTTTAAATTTTCTATATATTTTATTCATAATAATAATTTAATAAAATATCTATCACAATTTCTTCTTTGTGATGGAATAAAATATATGTTGTAATTGGTTATTTGCGATGAATATTTTATTTTATCTGAAATAAAAAACAAGTTTTATAAGTAGTGGAAAACAATTTGGGATGAGAAACTATTATATCAAAAAAAGTATTCTATGAAAAGGACTTTCATAAAATAAATCTTTTTCAATCATTGTATAATTGTAATGGGATCCTATAGTAATTAACTATTTGTGATGGGATCTCATCACAATTTTCCCTACTCAAATAACATAATTTTTAGTTATAGAGCGACGTTATCATTTTCCAATGGATATAAAGGTAAGAATGTATATATTATATTATAATTACATAAGAATAAATATGTCATAAATATCATATATATTTAATAGTTACATATTTATAACCATCCAAGTAGAGAGGTGATGAAAAATGAATTACACTTCTATGTGGGGATAATAAGTCATACGTGTGCACGAGAAATGATTTTTCTTTCCATGGGATGGAAAAGAGGTGAAAATAGTTGTAATATAATAATAATAACAAATTCATATATTTATGATATTTTAGTTATTATTTAAGGATAATTAATATTTATTTAGAGGAAGTATGCTAATAAATAAACTTAATAAAACTAGTAAAGACGATTACATCTTCTTTAGTAAACTTCCTTTATATTCCTTATCAAGGTCCTAAGAAATAGTCTTTTAAGAAGGAAATAACATCTAATTATTTTATTGGTAGGTGTAGAAAATAATTTTTATTTTTTAGGATATATGTCTCAATATGGTTTAAAAAATATATATAAGGGGTCTCCTTTTATAAATGATGGGAGGATCTCTTTTTGAAATTTGTGAAATGTTATAATAAAATATGTGTCTAACTCAGGTAAAATGGTTTCAAAATAGAATAAATTAGAATATAAGGAGTATATGGTATTAATATAATCACCCAATAAAATTTAGATAGTTTTAGAAATCAATTTAAACCATATACTTTGGATTAACCCCATGGTAAACCAATTTTATCCTTAACCGTGGTTAATTATTTTTAAAGATTAAAAGATTTTAATTTTACTTATGAGAAAAAATCTTGATTATAAATGGCCAAGGGATGAAATTTGAGATAATATTTTATTCCCTTTTCCTCTTTCAATAATTTTAAGATTTTGAAATAATTTAATAATATAATATTTTCATTATATATCATTGATATCATTTTTGAGTCTATTCATCTAATTGGACATTCAAGACACCAAGAAAAAGATTTAATTCAAATATAATTCTCTCACAAATAACTAAAATTATAGATTCTTATATAATATTTTTTAACACAAAAATTCATCCAAATTTCATAAATTTAACTATTTTTAATATCATTTATTTTATTTCTCTATTAATTCAATAAATATTCTATCAGCATTATGTAAGTATTTAAGGTAATTATTCAGTAATTAAAAATTAAAAATAAATTACCATGATTAAAAAAATTATTAATATTTCAAATATACATTTAAACATAAAAATATATTCTTTTTATCTTTATGGAAAAATATTAGAGATATTAAAGTCAAGACTGTGAAATTTTATTTTTATTCTTTTCTTAAAGTAATATAATGGTCAATATAAATGAAAAATTGCACCATGAGGACATATTTTCTATAATTTGATGGAAATTTCCAAAACAAATTCATCAAATATAATAAATTCATGTTTTTTAGAAATTTTATACCCTTATCTCAATGTTTTAACCTTGTTTCACTCATTTTACCCTTATAGTGATAACAGATATCCACCAAGGTTACTATTCAAAATGCCTAAAATTAAAGGGAATTGTTTGAAAAATTTGAACGTATTTATTAAAAATAATTATCCTATTTTATAAAATTCAATTCACATAATTTTTATAAATTAATTTAAGATCAAAACACAAAATGTAATGAAAATAGTTTTTTAGAAAATGTGTTTTTAAGTCTAAAAATAAACTTATTCCAGAATCAAGTATAATGATGATTCAAAAGTGTATAGTTGTATTATTTATAACTAAAGGAGTTCTATTTTAAGTTTCTAATATAATCATATAATTATAAGTATTTTTTAACTAAAATAAATTAGAGTTTTACAAAAATAGTTATTTTTTTAATATTTATTGAAAAATTAATATTTTCATAAAAATACAAAAAATTAAACCTAAGGTAATATTGACATGATGAATTCAAAAATTATATAGTTTTCAAATAATATTATTTTAATATATTTTCGTGGTTTTTTTTAAATCATTGTTGCGTGTAAAGTAAGTTATTAAATAAATTTATTTAATGAGAAGTACATCATAAAATATTATGTTGTTACATTTTATCCCCCTATAATAATTTCACTGAAAAAACTTTGTTACTATAATACAAAAAAATGAGGATAATTTTACCTCATCACATCCCCGTTCACCCACATATCTTCCTTAATTTTTTTATTTCACACAAAACATTGACCAGATGAGTGGTCATTTTTATAGCACATTCTCTTTAGGAATAAGAATCTCTACAAGTTATCCTCAACGGATAGATATTTCATTGAGGTATGACCTCTTAGTTTTTTAGATGTAGAAGATCAAGTATGTATTTCCTTGTGATATTTTCAGAAAAACAATCATTAAATTAAGAGAGATTCAATGGAAGCACCAAGTGATAAACTACCATCCCAATACGATAAATAATTCTGAAGGGATCAATATATCTAGGGCTCAAGTTTCCCTTATTTCCAAATATAATAACCAGATTCCAAGTCTATATTCATAAGAATACCTTTTCAATGACATTGGAATCTAGATATCACAAATGATTGTGATCATAATTTTTTTAGATTTTAGATTCCATTATGTGTTCTTGAATGGATCTAAACTTATCTGTTATTTCCTTGGATAAACCAGGTCCCAATAACTTTATTTCTCCAACTTCATCCCAACATGTTGGAGTTCATCACTTACTTCTATAGATGGATTCATAATTACCCATATTAATTCTCAAGTGAAAGTTGTAATTATAATAAAATTATACCAAAGGATGTTTTTTATCACAAACACATTTGAAATCTATCGACAATGATCTCAACATTATTTTTGAGATATAATGGTCCTCTCAAACTAATTTTTTTTCTATGGATGATAAGTAGAACTAAAACTCAACTTAATATCCATTTCATAATAAAGGATACTCTAATAACATCATGGTAAACCTCTGATCCTGGTCAGATGTGATTGGGAGTGGTACTCCAAGAAATATCAAAACATTATTAATGTATAATCGGGTAATATGATCAAGAATGAAATACTCTATAATAGACATAAAATGTGTTGCTTTAAAAAGTTGATCAACTTCATCCTGAACAAAATTGTTCCCTATATATTTTTTTGGTAGTCCAATGAGGAAACCCATTATAATACTTTTCCATTTCCATTCTAGTATGGGTGATGGTTTTAATATCCCTTAGACTTCTATCTCTCAACCTTAACTTGATTACACACCAGGCATCGAGAAACATACTCAGCAATATCCCTTTTCATATTATTCCTCTAGGAATATAATTATATATCCTTATACATATATATACTTCCAGGATGACAAGAGAATAATGAACTATGAGATTCATCCAAAATACCTTCTTAATCTCTGGTATTGATGGGACATATACATGTCTGCTGAACATTATCATTCCATCATGATCACAACTGAACTCTAGAATATTCATCAACTTCTTTTATAGTTATACATTATCTTTATATGCCTTTCTAATCCACTACTGATGGATGGTTGAAAATTGATTTGACAAATATATGATCTTTACCCTTTTCAAAATATTTCATTATTTAACTTCAAAAAATATATAAATATTTGATCTTTTTCAATCCACATCATGGATAAATTATCATGATCCTTCTAACATAGAGAATCAGACCCCTTATTCACCTCCCAAGGTGGTAATATAATTATCATTTATATTATTTGACCAAACCTTACCATATTCTCTAGAACATATTAAACTATTTATGTTTCAATATATAATTCAAGATTTTATATTCATTATATTTATCACACCTTTCACCATATATAAAATTCATCAATATATTTAATTAAAAAATTGCCACTGTCATCTCCAAATCATAAACCAAGTAATTCTACTCTGAAATTTTAAATAGGTGAGGGGAATTAGATATCACCATATTATTCTTCAAGATGATACATCTCGATCCCTTCATTGATGCATCACTATATATCACTGTCCATTATCCATTATAGGGTAGTGTAAGAACAGGAGAACAAAACAATATTCTCTTCAATTATTTGAAATTCTCATAAAATTCATCTTTCAAAATAACTTAAACCCTTCTGAGTCAACATTTTGAGAGGATTGGACAATCATGAGAAATCTCACACGAAGAATTGATTTTTTCCATCCAACCTTTGAAAAAAATAGATCTTGGTTACCATGGTTGGTCTTGACCTTTTCTCAATAACTTTTGTCTTTGAAGGATCCATCAATATACCCTTTCATGAGTTTATAAGACCCAATAATAAAATATTATGAAAGAAAAAATCACACTTAGTGAATTTATCATACAAATTTTCCTTCTTTAGGTTCTTCATCATGATTCTGAAATATTCATCATGTTCATCCTTTCTCTTTAAATATATAATAATATCATCTATAAAAACAACAAAAAACATCACAAGGTAATATTTAAATACACTATTCATTAAATCCATAAACATAACAAGATAATTGGAAATTCCAAATTGTATTTCTATATATTCATAATGATCATAGCTCATAGAGAAGGTTTTTTGTGTATATCATCATTCGTGTCCATTAGATGATTATATCCAGATAAGATCACTCTTGTGAACATATTAATCTTCTTATAATTGATCTAATAGATCACAAATATGTGGTAGAGAATATGTTTTCTTTATAGTGATTTTTTTATGTTCCTGATAATCAATGTGAAGACATGTTGAATAATATTTTTTCTTAACAAAAAGAACAGGTGCACCCCATAGTGAACTATTAGGCCAAATGATTCCCTTATCTAAATTCTTATGGAGTTTCATATTCAATTTATACAACTCAATAATGGTCATTCTATATGGATTGTTTGAAATATGTGTAGCACCAAGTTTATGTTCTTTTAAAAACACAACACCCCAATTCAAGGGAATAATCAACAAATCTTCTGGAATGCCATAAAAAAACTCATGTAAAATAATAATATCAAAAATGGTGATTTTATACCTAACATTATAAGATAAATTTATCTCATGGATAGGTATTAATATCCAAATGGTTGAAAGATTTTCCATAAGAAGTTTAGGTATATCCCCACACTGAATGGCTCTCATAGACTGATGTAGAATATCAAACGTAACTTCTATTAATCAGTAATTGGTATGGGATCTATACTAGGAGATCCAACCCATGCCCTAAATTACATCAAATTTAAATAGATTTATAATAATAAGATTTAATGGAATAAAATTCCAACAAACTTCTATCAGATATTAGATATAGACTTGAGATGTAGATATCATACTATTAGAAGTTTTCACTTTCTACTCAACATCTAGTCGCTAAGGTTATGTTGTGATGCCCTTATAAAATCATATATAAATAAAATAGTGTGTATAATAGGAATTAAATAATCAAAAAACACTTCAAGAGTGGACGATAAGTGTACTTTTCACCAATTAACATGAAACTTCCACTTTATCTGTAGTAATATCATATGTTTGGCCTTCTCCCCATTTCTTCTTATCTAGTAAGTTCCATAGACACTTGGGGAACTATTTGAAATAATACTACATCTCTTTATAGTTGAATCACTTGATAGTATTGGTTTCTTTAATTTTCATACAATCGTTATCCAGATGACCCTTATATCCACACTCGTATCACACTTTCATGACCATCAAGAATTTCATAAGATTTTTATTACAATAGTTTTGGCATGATTGAATTTAATTCATTCCCTTATTTTTATATATTTTCTTCCCTTTTCAAGGTACTTTTCTAATATCTTATTTTATTAATTTCCATTTAATAGATAAGATCTAGAAAATTATTACTCTTTCTTAATAGAACTTTATACTATATAATCATAGGATGAATTTTTTTGATAATGTATTGCCTTTCTGAGACTCATCTTAGGCCATTGAATAAAGATTCAATACTAGTTTCTGGATTATGTAGATATTCTAAAGCATGCCCAGATAATATTGTAAATCTATCCTCATAATATTCCCCACCTTCTTATTCCTTTTAATTTAAAGTGAGTAAGTTCTTCTCCCTTTCAACTCACTGTTCTTAGGGGACGTATTTTTCAAATAAAATCACATTAATAGTTCTCTATTATATGATTTATATTTATTTGACCTATTTAGTGTTCTATATCAATGATAACCATTGATCAGTATCTCCCTTTAAACAATATACCTACAGAATAACATTTTCACTTTCGTTACACCCCAAATCCAAGAATATATTTTCAATATTTTTAATCCATTATTCAGCTACAAATGGATTAGTTTATCCACTAAATGATGGAGTCTTATATAAAATAAAGTGATGCAACAAGGGAAAATAAAACTATGAAACAATATTTTTCCATAAATGAAAGGTTATTAATCATTATTCGAGTCAGATTCCCTAATATGGTCATTATCTATTCAGTTCCAACACTTAATGTATTGGCTTTATTAGTAGGGAAATCCTTACACTGTCTATGGGTATTCATTCCATTCCTTCTGTTAGGAACCATCAATAAATAATTTAAAATTCATATTTATATCATTATCATCATGAATATTGATCTATAAAATAAAAACCTTATAATGGGAAAAGTTCTCCAATATTCTAAGGTATTAGCATAATTATCATGTGAGTTGTATACCTTTAAAATATAGTTCCAAATATTTATAATAAACATCCTATGATACCAACTATAGATTCCCCAACTCCATTAATCTAGAACCAGGGTCTAATTTATTACATTGGAATAAGATAAAATAGATATCATCCTAAATGATTGATTAGTTTAGTTGTTTTGAAGAATTAAATCCATAAATGATTCTTGAATTACATTGGAAATAAAAAATACATAGTATAAGAAATAGTATTTCATCCTTCAGATTATTCATAATATTCTTATTCATATCATTGGGTAAGAAAACAATAAATAGTGATCTTGGATACTCAGTAAGAGTTACATAAATCCGAATCTATCATGAGTAAATAAGTCATAATCAATATGGAAAGGTAAATAACTGAATACACATTGCATTTAATCAATAACTTGAGCATAAAATGCATCCATGGATAATATTAATGTAGTAATATCATGGATAATAATAAGTAAATTCTCAATAAATTGAATTCTTAATATTGGACTTCAGGATCTAACATATCATGATATATTCACCATCAAAGCCTTATGTTAAGAGAATTTAATCAATGGGTAGGTAAATACCAAAAACATAATTAATAATTTTGGAAATATAAATTGAATCATGAGAATTTTTAATGCATATATGGTTTATCATTAACCAAACCCCACCCATAACTACATGAAAAATTTACTCGATATAAATGGAATGATAAATTTAATTCATACATAATATTCCTTATCCATAAATATCTAGATTGATTAAATAATATGGAATACTAAGACTTCCCCACTCAATCAAATAACTTTCATAGTAAAAAATCATATAAAATTGGTATAAAATTTAAGAAATAATCAAATCCAAGATACAAATAATATGAATTTTTAAGAGAAATGAAACTTCTGATTGAAAATGATCATAAAAACGGGAATGTTTCATGAAAAATATAACGACCAAAAAAGTAATAAGAGATAAAATATAACCTTCAATTAATTGGAAATATTGGTTTTATAATCAAATCATATCCTTTCTAGAATAAATTAAAAAGGAGGAAAACATTAAAATAATAATTATATGAATATTTTTATTTTTTAAACCATTTAATTTTTATATAAGAATCTAAAATTACACAAAACAGTTTTGGTAGCTAGAAAAATCGTTAACGTTGTATACATTAAAAAACATTGCTGTTGAATTTTTTTAAATAAATTAAAAAATAAAACATTTAGAAAACATTAAAAATATTCATTTGAAACATTAAAAACTAGATGAAAAAATAAATTTCCATAACAAATTATTTGAGTAAATAAAAATGAATTTATTAAAACAAATTTAAAAAATCTAGACATGGAAAAAAATTATACCCAGTCAAAAAAAGATGTAAGATCAAATTTTATTTTCATCATTTATTTTATTGGATTAAGTGCAAAATAGAGGAAAATTTGGAAGGAAAAATAAAAACTAATTAAATATTAAAATTTTAATAAAATAGATGAATTTTATGAAGGATAGATTATAGTATTCCTTTATTGAAAAAAAGACCAATCCCAAAAAATTGACATTGTAATATTATTTCTTAACACTTTGATTACATTTAAATTATAGTCCCTTAAAAGAGTAAAATTGAACTAAAACATTAATAAACATGAATAAATATATATATTAATGTTTGATACATAAACATTGTAGTATATAAACCAAATGAAAATTAATACGTTCAAAATATCAAATATGTCACAATGGAGTGGAAAATGAGGCGAAATCCCTTAACTTAAGTTTTACTTGACACATAAGTGATTTTAACATACTATATAATGAATTTAAATATATTATAATTACATACTAGAACCATATAACTATATATTATATCATTTATGATCCATTTATTACATTTTATAACCCATTTGTTAATAATATTATATTATTATCATTATTTCATGGGTTGACTGATTTTTTTCATGCATGTTTTGATTCGGTAGTTTGAATCCTTGAATCTCACTCGTTGTTACATCATTTAAAGAATTTTAATAGTTATATAAATATCATATATATTTAATATATATATATATATATAGTTATTTGTATTCATATATATAATATATAGATAGATAAATTAATTACACCATTCAAGGAGATGGTAGGCCAAACGTACGCAAGAATGTTGTTTTCTCTTTTTGATGGATGGAAAAATAGATAGGTAAATAATAATTCACATTTAAATAATATTTTTTTTATAACATATATATCTTATATATTTATTAAATCAATCTTTATTATCATCTATGTATAATAGAAATGAAAAATGAATCACATTTCTTTGTGGATGTGGTAGTCAACACATACCAACGAGCGACATTATTGTTCCCTAACATATTAGAAGGTAAGAATGTAGATATGATATTATAATTTTAAATGAATTATTATTTTATAAATATAATATATATTAATTATTTACATATTTATAACCATCCAAGTTATTTGGTAATGAAAAATAAATTACACCGTTATGTGGAGATGGTAAGTCGTATGTACACATGAGTGATGATTTCACTTTCCTTATATTAGAAAACATGTGTAAAAGGGTTGTTCCATAATCAGAATAAAATATAACAATATTTATGGTACAAGTTTTATTATTTTAGGATGTTTAAAATTGATTTATATAAATTATAATAAGAAAGAAACATGAAATAGTCAGTTATGATGATTACCTTTACTTCAGTAGAATTCCTTTAGATTATTTCTTAGGGACCATTGGAATTCCCTTTCAGGAATAAAAAAACTACAATTTATTAATAGGGGAGTGTAAAATATAATTGTGTATGGTTTGGTCATGTTGTAGGGCTTGATGTGGTTTAAATAAAAGTTACATGGTATGTCCTTTTATAAGTGTGCGGATGATCACTTTCCAAAATTCATGAAATATTATAATATAAATGTGTCTAACTAATATGAAATGGTTAAAAATGGAATAGATTTGAATATAATAGTATATTGGTTAAATATAGTCACCCTATGCAATTATTATAGGTTTGTATATCATTTTCAGCAATATCCTTGGGATAAACCCCTTGGATAACCAATTTTAACCATTCTGTAGTATTGAATTTTTAAAGATTAAATAGTTGTCATTTTACTTATATGGGGAAAATAGGCTCATAAATGGGAAAGAGATGTTATCTTAGAACATTTTTTATCCCCCTTGTCATATTTTTATATTTTTATTATTTTTAAATAATTTAATAATATATGATTTTCATAAAATATCATTAATTTTATTTTTAAAACTATTCATATAATTTGAAATTAAAGAAAATAAACAAAGATGTAATTTGAATATAAAAATTTCAAAAATAACTAATATTATATATTAATATATATATTTTCTGTAAAAAAATAATTCATCCAAATTGAATTAAATTTTTCATTTTTATTACCATTTATTTTATTTTATATTAATTTAATAAATATGATGTTTACATTATTTAAGCATTTAAGGTAAATATTCAATCACTAAGAATTAAAAATAAATTTACATGATTAAAAAATAATTCATCTTTAAAATGAACATTTAAAACCAAATATAAACTGTTTTTTATCCTTATCTAGAATTATTTTAGTTATCAAATTCAAGAGTGTGACATTTTGTTTTTGTTCTTTTCTTAATGTAAAATAATGGTCCATATTCACTGAAAAATAAATCATTTCAGAAAAATCCCAAAATTTCACCATTTTATAACATTAACATGATGAATTCAAAAAAGATATAATTTTCATATAATAATATATCAAAATATTTTCATGGTTTTTTTAATCCCAATGTTTTGTGTAACAAAATTATCAATAAAGTTTATTTGAAGTGAAATATATCATCAAATCATGGTTTGTAACCAAGATAAAGCACATAGTGGAGAGGTGAATCACTAGATAGATAAATAAAATTTTCCGTAGATATAGAAACAGATCCATACATATGAGTTCTTAATATATTAATCAGAAATATATAACGGTCTGAGTACTAATAGGATTTACAAGGTTTCATAAACTAAAACCATGACAATATTGAGAAGATCTTTAAAAGTATTTATTATAGTGGAGATAATGAAGTTTGAAGAATTTTTTAAAATATGAGGTTAATGAAGTTCAAATAAGGTAGTGGATTTTCGATTTTTCTTAAACCTTTAAGAAAATTATAAAATATTTGATTAGCATTCAATGAAGTCGAGATGAATAGAAAGCGTGAATTTGGAATTTGAGTTGAGCAGGAAAACATATTTTGGGTTCCTATCATTTTCCATCATATTACACCTATAAAGGAATACAATTCGTTTTTTCAGAGACGAATAAGAAAACATGTCACAAACCTATGATATTTGAGTAGGGTAAAATAGAGTGATTAAATATTTGGAAAATTTAATTAGAAAGGGCTAAATATATTGAATATCTTAAGAAAATTATAGTGATTAGGGTAAATTAATTATTTTATATAAAGTAATAAAATTTCCTGGGATGTTATATAAAATTTATGGCCCAGAGACTTAGTTAAATCTATATATAAGGTGAAACTAGTCCAGTCATGGTATGAAAGACTATGTGAATATTCTAGCAGTTCAAGAAAAATTTATGAAAAAGATCATGCAAGTACCTGCTACTAAATTTTATTAATGTCTATGGTCAAGAAGACAACTTCTTGTAAGTAAATAGTTGAAGGAATGTAAATTTATATGAATAATATGAAGTATTCTGATAGGGAATAAAAATTGGAGAATTATCCCTATGATGAGATAAAAAATTTAAGGATCTTGGTTTAGAGGCAACTGTCATCCTTTCTGTTATTACTAAGGAACTACGAGGTTCCTCCTTATTCCATTATTTATTTTATTAAAACTAACATATATAAAATTATATGAGATGAATTAAAAGGGGACCATAATAAGGCTAAAATAACTAAACAACAAAGGAATTTTATTATCATGAGTGTTCTATGTTTCATTATTAAGAGGAAATGGGTTCATATCACGAATGGGAGCATGCTTGAGGAACATGTTACAATGGATTATTTTTTCTATGGAAAACCAGAATATTGACAATACGTATTGTAAATTTGTTAATCTATATATATATCACTTTAATATTCTTGTTATGATATAGTTATAAAATAGGAGTGATTATTGATGTATAAGAAAATAGAAAATGGGGGTTTAATTTCTTGTACATCAATATTTCAGATTTATTTGTTGAAGATGAGTGTATGTTATTTATTCTTTGAGAAAAAAAATTAGGGATTTTTAAATTATAAAATTAAAGAGATTTTACATTTTAAATAGATTAATGGATAGATTTAATATCTATGATTTTTAAACTCACTTTATATAACATATTATCCCAATTAAACTTATTGTTATATTTGATGGTTCAAGTACAAGAAATATGTGATGTTTTTACTCGATTACAAAATTGGATCTGGTTATAATCCATAATACTAAGAAGAAGAATAAATTATTTTGAGAATATTGGTAGAATTATAAATATGAGTGATGTTATGCCCTGATATTTTGTATGAGTTTTTCTTTAAATAAATAATATTGTTAATAACATGTTTCACATGAAACACAAAATAAAAATGAACTACAATACATTTTATTAAAATAAAATTATAAATAGTAATTATAATTTTTTTAATGTAGAAGATAAGTTAGTGGGTATTAATAGAGGTAAATTTATTATAAAATAAACGTTGAAAGAAAAATTAATTTTATTTTTAATAATAATACACTAATAAAATTAAATTAGTGTTATAAAATAACAAATATAATTAGGTTGTGAATAAAATATATTTTACTAAAACAATTCTTTTTATGCTCGATGAATTTTATTATATTATAGTTATATATTGAATATAATGAAATTCATTGATAATATATACAAAAATATAAGTTAACATCCATCCAAAAGTTATTATTAGGAAAATAATAAATTTATTTGCTTCTTGGATGACACAATTTTCCTAAATTTTTTTTTATGAATTATGCATACTTACATTAAAATTAATTATTATCACTTTAATAAATGTAATTATATAGAATGATTATAAAATTTTTATTCAGAATTTTCATATTAGGTAATAATATAAATTTAATTTTTTGGCATAAAAAATAATTTGTCAAGATTAAAGTTAATTACAAGGATAATGGCTAAATTGTTAGTTTCAAAGAATTTTTTTCACAAATGTTGTGTAATTTTAATAAATTAAACTAATTTATTTTAAATAATGAATATAATTTTATTTTTAAATATATAAAAAGATATATTAGCACACATTTAATTATTAATTGATAATAAAAAAGAATAATAACATTGAATATTTAAAAAATAAATTTTTCAAAAAAAAGTTTTTTTATAAATCATATGTTTCAATTTAAAAGATAATTTTCAATTATCCCAAAATTTAATACATTAAATTGAGTAAAAATTTATATTTATCATATATAAATTTGTTATGTGGTATAGTTTTATTTTTTTATTAAAAAAATTACCCTGCATAATTTTCAATAAATGTTTATAAGGGTAAGAATGGGTAACTTAAGTGGTTCAAAATTTATAAAGTTTTTTTGACACATAGGCATTATATAATAATTTTTTTAAATTGTAAATTCATATCCACTTTTCTCACCAACCATTCCTCACCTAACTCACCTAAATCTCATGCAATTCTACTCTTACCCCTTACATAACATTCATTTCCATGGAAAAGTCCATCTATTTACTTATAAAAGGTTATAACTTCTACCCAATCAAAGACAAACTTATCCCTTTAATTGCAAATAAATACCTACAAATTTTAGGTATCCAAAAATACTATTACATATATGTAATAATCTTGTCATAATAAATTATCCTATGTAATATATTTCCAAGAATTCTTTCAATAGAAGGTTCAATTTCTCAATATGAGTATTATCCACTCGCTAGCCTTTTCTTACCTATATCCCTCTTACCAAAGTATTATAACCATGATAATATAATTAAAATAGTACCCTTATCATACTAAAATTATTTTATATTTATGGAGTATCCATTATCTACCTTTCCCATTTTCTTTAGTAAAATGAAAACATCAACCATTGTTATGTGCGAACTACCACTACAATGAATGATGTGTTTTATTTTTCATATCGACCTAAAATGTAAGGTTATAAAAAAATTAATATAAAAACATATTTATATCATTATTATGTTTTTGAAAATATAATCCATTTTCTACCTTTCACGTGTTGTATGGAAAATTATAGCGTTATTTGTATTTTTGTGCGGACTACTACCTCTATGAAGCACTATATTTTGTTTTTCCTAACTATGTTATCTATATGGTTATAAAATTTGGTTAAATAATTAAAATTTATGTTAATGTAATTATAAATTTTATATAAATTTTATATTTGTACTAAAATTGTTATTAATATACCATTTTTTCATTAAAATTTACACAAAACAATATCATTATTGATTCTTACATCATCAATCATGACTAAAACTATAATATAATGAAATTAAAACTTTTTAAATAATTATAAAAAAATAAATTACATAAACTTGGATAATCTAGGGATAATTAAATTGGTTTAAAATAATGGGCCTCTACACTGCCATTGGAAAACTAATTCAAATCAAAAAAAGTTACTACAACTGATGATGGATAAACAATAAATAACTAATAAAATTATAATTAATGATTATAATTAAATAATATAAAAGATAAAATATTTGAGCAATGTTATAAAATAAGTTATTAATATAGTTATATTTAATATAGAGAGGTTAAAACACTTTTTTAAAATTTTTAAATAATGGAAAGGGTGTTTGTTAACTCAATTTTCAATTCATTGAGTTGTGATTGTTCTTCATGAACATTATTTTTATATGTTGGGAATATTATAAATTATGATTGTTCTATATTTTTATTCTTATTATTTTTTTATTTATCTTAAATTCCTTCTTATAAATATTTTAATTATAATTCTTACACGATAAAATATTAATTTATAAGGGTTTTCCCAGCTCAATTTTCATTCATAGAGATATGTTTCATATTCATAATTTTTTTTTGTGATGCATATTATTACTATGGATGTATTTTTATCCTAATTTTAATAAAATTTAATATATTTATTATTCAATCTCACGTTTTCTTTTCAATGTATTTTGATTTAAATTTTAGTATATTCGTAAGGGTTTTTTTATTCAAATTTCATTTTGGATTTGAGATTGATATAACTAAATTCTAATCTAGGGAATTGTTATATATTTATCTATACAAACATAATTATTTAATTATCAAAAAAAAATCATGAGGATTATATTTTCTCATACCATAACTCTTCTCTATTAGTTCATAATTCCCTCGAAGTAATTCATTTAAGAAAATTCAACAAGACATTTTATTTTTT
Organism: Viscum album; assembly: GCA_963277665.1. Lineage (NCBI taxonomy): Eukaryota > Viridiplantae > Streptophyta > Magnoliopsida > Santalales > Viscaceae > Viscum > Viscum album. Next base: position 298,195,935 of record OY728139.1, read on the forward strand.
GTCGATGAATTTTTACCTCCTTGTTCGTATTTTTTATTTTGTTTTATGGATTTTATTATATATAAATATATGATATATTAATATATTATTTAATAAACACAAATTATTTATAAAATTAATATTTTATTAATCTTTATTTCATGGTCATTTTCCACTAACATTTAATTTTTTAAAAATGTAGAAAGAATCTTATTTTCATAAAACTTTTCATACGAAATTATTTTCTATGTCTAGTATTGAATGATCATTTTTATATGTAATTTTGTAATTTACAAATATATCTATGTTTCTTTAAGACAATATACTTGATATAAAATATTGAGATTAAATAATTTTATTTTAACATTAAATCTCAGAGTATAGGTTTGGGTTTTCTCAATTGGTATAAAACTAGGGTTTAATTATTTTCTGGGATTAGTTTATCTATTTTTGGGCTTAGTACTAAGATAACATTATTTAAAACCCTAAGGAAAATCCTAGATATAGGAAAATATCTTAAATTCTTTTTAAAGTATAAAGTGTGTGGAATCCAATTAATGAAATCCTTGTCTAGATACAAGTAAGTGGGCGTAGTATCTAACAGAGATACATATATTGGTAACAACCCTAATAATGGTTTGATGATTATTAAATCGATCTTGACTCAATTCATAAAAAGTGGTCATAATTACAGACCCATTTTGGCACTCATAGAGGATATACATTGGTTAAATATCATGATATTTTCAAACCATTATAAAGGATTTAAATGGAATTTAATAATGTAATATATAACCAATTAGGTTTTAGAAACTAGTTATAATATAACCATGAATAAACTATATTGAAACTTATATATTCATATATTAACTTACACGTATCAATTATGAGTTACATATTCTAAATTTAAAGTTTAATTTTATACATTTATTAATTTATGTATTCTCATACCTCATCTTCAATTTATTTAAGTAATTTATGATGCAATGGGAAATTCCTTTTATAAGTGATGTGATGGGAAATATAGTTTTTACATGAATGAGAAACTAAATGTGATGGAATATGGTGTTAAAAATCTTCTTGTTATGCTCTCCCAACCATTATGAGTAATAATTAAAAATAAGAACCTTAAGAAACTCCCCAAATGACCAAATAAGAGACGAATGTGGTTTTATAGAAGTCTAGGTGAAAATGATCATAGAGGAAATAATATTTTACTTTCTACATGTTAAGATTGTGGTAAGAGTCACCAAAGGGAATGTCTCAATATTACAAGGGAATGTTTTAATTTTGGAAGGAATTACCATTGATCTTATGACTATCAGTGAGAGATAAAGAGGTAGAAAAAATCAATGGACTGTATAAATTTCACAATGAATATATAAACCACACATATTTTCTTCAAATGAAATGATTTTGGGTATTATGTAAATCAATACCCTAACTTGAGGGCTAATTACGGAAATAGACATTAGCATCCTCTAAGACCATGGGAACAAAGAATATCTTAAGTTGTGATGACCACGAAAGTGGATATTGATATTTAAGTTAAACTAATTCTCCACTCTAGATATTTTTATGTCTTATTATATTCTGGTTATAATCAATTTTTGTATATTAAGGATGTTTTCTAAGAACATAAAATCACCCCCTCATTGATTTGATATTGAATTATCATAATAAACGTATATCTTTATGATTATTGTATCCCAATTTGAGGTTTTTGGGAATGTGTTTCATTAAGTTATTTTTATCCTTACATTAGATACTATTTTTTAAATAGATTTTTTATCCACATAGACTCCATATTATTTTGTAAAATATGAAAATCACATGTCATACTCTAAATCAAACTATGATCATCTATCAGTACAGGCTCACTATAGATTCATAATAATTTGTTTTCATTTTAAATGGATCTTAATACCCAATAATGAGGGGTATTTAGTTTAGAGAAATAATTTGTGGATATGCCGATTATGAACGAAAATATGAGTTTTCTATTCTTTCCCATGATAGTGAGGCTGATATCTGATTAAAATTTATATCTTGAGTCTTTTCTATAATAATCAAACCCTTAGATATTTCATTTGTGAAAAGTAATTAAAATTAAAAGGATGAAATTTATTTAATAGGGAAGAATGTAACACCTTGGGATTTTTTATTTATTTTACTTTAAATAAATAATATATTTAATAACTTTTTCATATAAAACACTTGAACCTAAATGAACTTTGATACATTTTGTTAAGATAACATTACAAGTAGTAAATAATTTTTTTTAATATACTAGTGTAGTTGGGGGTATAAATAGAGGTAAAAACATTATGAAATATATTTATAAAGAAAAATAAAAGTCATTTTTATACTAATTAATTTATAAAATTTAATTAGTGTAGCTAAATATCTAATAAAATTATTTAATGTATAAAAATATATTTTATAAAAAAATTGCCTTTTTGTTCACTATATATTTTATTATATTTTAGTTATAAATTATTTTAAATGAAATTAATTGATAATATATATAATAAATTTTTTAAAATTCATCCAATTTTTACTATAAATAAAGTAATAAATTCATTTTGTTCCTAGAAGATATATTTTTCCAAAACTTATTTTATATGTTATACAAACTTATGTTGAAATTATTTTTTATCAAATTTAGAAATTGAATACAATTAAATAAGTTTAATATTTTTTATAATAATTCTAAAGTTATTAAGTAATCAAAAATTCATTTTTATACATAAAAAATAATTTACTGAGATTAAAGTTAATTATAAAAATAATGGTAAAAGGATTATTTTTAAAAGAAATATTTTCAATAAAGTTGTATAATTTTCAAACATTAAATTGATCTATTTTAAATGAAGAATATAATGTGATTTTTTAACTTATAAAAAATATCCTATCATTAAATTAATTATTAATTGATTTGAAATAATAATAAGGTAAGTTAATATTTTAAAATTCATTTTCAACAAAAAAAGGTTTTTTTCTATTTATCAAATGTTTTAATTTAGAATTTTATTTTATTTTATTTATAAATTGAATTATATTAAATAGATCCAAATTTATGATTCTATCATGAGAAAATTTCATAATTGGTTTATCTTATATTTTAGTAAAAAAACATTATTATGCTTAATATTTAAACATAGTTAATAAGGGTAATATTTTGTAACTTAATCGGCTCAAAATTTGTTAATTTTACCGAAAAAATACAACCTATAGAAGAATTTGTCTTGGTTTTAAATTCATACCCACATGTACCACTAACCGTTCCTTAAATATCATATATAACCCTCATGAAATTCCATTTTTACCCCTTACCTAGCATTTATTTCCAATAAAAAGTATATTTGCACCTATAAAGGGAGTTCACTTCCACCCACTCAGTTATACGCTTATCCATACAATTACTCTTTAAAATCTACCTATTTTTTATCTACAAGATTCCTATTCCATGTCTATAAGACTCTGGTCATAACAATTTATCTTAATTCCTCCATTACCAAGAAGTCTTTCAATATAAGGTTCCAGTTCTCAACGTTTGTATTATTGACCCCCTATCCTTTTGAACCATATATTACTATTCTAAACCTTTTTAAACATACTAATATAACTAATTTTTTTACTAGTATAATTAAATATTATTATATTTATTTAAAAATCGTTATATACATTTCCCATTTTCCTTAGAAAAATGAAAACAGTGTCCATGTGTACATACGAACTACTTTTTCCATGATCAACATGTTTTATTTTTCAACATCTCTTTACATGAATACTTTTTAAATAGCATTTAATAAATAAATATGATATTCATACCATGATAAATTTTATGTAACCAGACTTAAATATAACATAATAATGAGTTTTATTGAATAATTCACTTATTTCACATGGTTTTAGGAAATTGGGCCATAACTCATACATAATAAAAACATATAAAACAAAGTAGAAAATTCAGACCAGTATCCATTTTTTACATAATATAAAAATTTTAAAACAAAGAATGATTTATTTTCATTGAAAATATTCTTAACTTTTAACATGAATTCTTTGATTCCCTTGACTATCCTTAAACCCTTTTGAAATCATTTTAAAACAAGTGATGAGCACAAAAATCTCAATAAGTGACTTAAAAAGAAATAAACACATTGGTCTAGTGCAAAAATAAGAAAAACCATGTCGTTTTTTACCTTTACCTCAAAGTTATTTGAGATAAATACATAAATCATTTTCACATGAAAATTATTCACAATTTTTTCAAACATAATCACTAAATTCCATGGAAATAAAATGAAACCCCTATTTGGAAACTTAGAGAATCACATTCATATCCCATTTTAAACCCATGTTAGAAGTAATTGGATCCATGTTAAATCAATTGGAGAAAACCTTTTGTAACTCGCTCATAATTTCCTATTAATATAAGAAACATTACTGAATTAGTTGTATTTTCATCTATTTTCACCCAACATTTAAGCTATAAGGGTCTCACCCATCACAATATGGGAGCACCCATCATATTAGTTGTAACGGGCTCACCTGATGCTTTCTAGGGCCACCAATTTCAGATTTATAATGACAAATTACCATATCATGAATAAAAACAATTCTTGATTTTTTTTCATCATAAAACATTTTAAAAATTCTTTTAAACTCATAAGAAATCACTATCAAAAAACAAAACACATTTTTCTTTTAAAACCATGTTTTCAATACCAAAATTCAATTTTTTTGAAAACCCAAATTCAATACCAAAATACCCAAAAAAATGAATATATAGTCTTCATTTTAATAAAACATAAAATCTTTTAAAAAAAATCCAAACATTAAATAATGGTTATGGTGGTTGAAAATTAATTATCTTTTTATAGGTTAAAATAGAACATTCCATTTTTTGTTTATAAAAAAAGTTAAACATTCTATACAAAGATTATTTTTAAAAAAATTGTAATAATGAAAAAAAATTACTTTAACAAATATTCATATATATATGATTACATTGATAAAGTAATTTAAAAAACAAGGACATAGAAGAAAATATAAATTTAATTAAAAAATTAAATGGGAATTTCTTTAAAAAAAGGCCCTTGCCACATTTGAACACTGGAATCAAAATCCCCAAGAAATAATAATATTAAAAAAACATTACATATAAATTTAACAGATAAATTAATGGTATAAATTTTAATGGGGTATGTATATACACATTATAAAATAACATAGGTTTATTACATCAATATATTTCTCAAGGAAATGAAATTGAGGCAAAGTCCCTTACCTTGTGTTAGACTTGTCTTGTACATTCATTATCTTCATAAATAATAAACATATATTAATTATTTAATTTTTGAGAACCTTTTTAAAGGTCATTATTCCTTTTATTTAACTTATTACCATGTTATATAAAATTACATAATCAATTAAGTCTATGTTGGGTGTTTTTATGATATTTGGCTTATGTGAAAAAATTTACTTTTTAGGATGAATATTGGTCAAACAATTTATTATTCCACATATATAAAATAATATTAATGAATTAATATTATAAATACCATATTATTTCATTTAATATACATATATATATCATACATGTATTTTGGTGATGAAAAAAATAACTACATCGCTTCGTGGAGGCGGTAGTCCACAGGTAGAAGAACGATGTTATCATTTTTTAGTGTTAGAAAAAAAATGACAAATTATATTTTAATAATGAGAAATTTTTCATTAATATAATTATTATTTCATTTTTATAATATATATTAATTATCTTTATCTTTATTACCTTCCATGTAAATCATTAGTGAAAAATTAATCACAACGCTTCGTGAGATGATAATACATCATATACACGAGCAAAGTTATTGTATCCCCCATGGAATGGAATATAAGAAGGTACGTGTTGTATCATAACTAAAGAAGTATAAATATTTTATATATATTATATATATAATTTATATACATCATTACAAACCATGAGAGGAGATGGTGGGAAATGAAGGACATCAGTTCATGTGGCGGTAGCCCATCATACACACCAATGATGATTTCATATTCCATTTGACAGAAGAGGAGAATTATTTAGGATATTACATTAACATTATTACATAAAAGTATATAGTAGATAATATTTTGATTATATTATCATAATTTGAGAATAATTTACATAGGAGGAATAAGAAATAAAATAATGATGCCTGGTTAAGCATGATACCTCTTCATCGAATAAACTCCTTATGTAATCACTAAAAGCCATTTTTATGGATGGATTTCTGATAAAAAAAGGGATTCTAGTATATGGTAAATGAATTAAGGAATATATTAGGGAAGTTATTGTCTGATCCAAATTAATTTTATGATTTAAAGAGGAGAGGATAGGGGTGGTTTTTATAAGTGAGGTGAGCGGCATACTTATAATTCGTGAAAGAAAATGTGTACCCACATTTATGAAATTATAAAAGGATCCAAAATTAACCCTTTTAAATAATTATAAATTATAAGTTTTAAATTCATCCATAAAATACATTTTAGACAAGTTTTTAGGTTATTTTCACCATTATCATTTTATTTTAACCACCGGTAAATCCATTTTTACCTTAACCGTAGTAATTAATTTTTATTGTTTTCACTATTAATTATGATAAAAACTTATTTTGAACTTATTATATAATATATAAAAAATTATTCCAAATATGAAATCCATTTTACCAAATTCAATTTATAAAAATGTAAAATTTTAATTTAAAATAAAATCTGTAGAAAATATGGAAAGGTGGGTTTCTTATAAGTGTATTTTTCAAGTAAAAGGTGATTTTATTTTAACTCTAAGAATAATGATAATATTTTTATTAATATAAATTAATATTTAGTGATATATAATATATACATTTTATTTCAAAAAATAATCATTAGTTAATATTATAATTAATTTAAATGGAATAATATTAAGAACATTAAAACAATTTTCCGAAAAATCTTGTTTTTAACCGAAAAAACATATACTAAAATCCAATATAAATTTTATCAATAAGTAATTAAGTTGATTTAACAAATAAATAATTATTAATTTACTTGAAATAGTATTCAGAACATAATTTTTATTTTAAATTTATTTATTTATTGAAAGGAAATCTCTTTTTTATAAAAAAATTAGTATTTTTCATTATTCACTTAAAAATAAGTATTTTAAAAAAGCCCATAATTTAAACCTAAGAAAAATTTGATATTATGATTTAAATAAATGATATTAATTTTATCAAATAAATTTTCTAAAAATTAATAAAATAAATTAAAATATTTTCTCAGAAAATAAATAAAAATAATATTTAAAGAAAACATATTTTGAAGAATAAATTTACATTACTAAAAAATGATTCATTATTTAATATTAATTTAACAAGAATTCATATTTATTAAAAAAAATTATATATATATTTAAAAACAAAATTAATAATTCTCGCATTCACTAATTTAACGACTAGGTTTTAACGATAATATATTTCATGTGCCATTTTAGATCAGTGTTGTGTGTTGAATAGACTCTCAAACATTGTTTTCTTTTCTAAAATATCAGGGTGTTACATCCCCCCATTAATAAATTTTTTCATTTCAATTTTAACTTTTCTCAATAATCAAAGGATGGAAATTTTCAAATACCTTTGGTCAGATCCCACATCGTAAAAATGGTCAATAAAACATGCTTTTGAAAAGAGAGAAAATGAAATATGGTGGTCATATGGAATAATGCATAACTAGGCTTATAAGTAGGATACAAATGGTGGGAATTCAATATTTTTACATGTAAGAAAAGTGTAATATCAAAAAAGTGATGGATATTGAAGATCATTTATCACAAGAATTTGAATGATCAATAAAAAGTTGAGAACCTTAAAACCATAAATCCGTGATGCGTTAAAAGACCATTAGATTCCTTATAAAAAAATTTAAAAGGAAAAAATATTCATTTTAAATATATTTTTATTATAGTTCCTGAATTGCTTTACCATATTGCCTAAAATCATAAAGAAATATACTTTTATATCATATTTACCTTACATAATAAATTTCAACCACACTCTCATCTTTTTACTATAATGAATATACATGATCAATTTTTTATGTCAAAGCCCTAAAATATACTTATAACAGTTCAAAAAATCCCCAGAAGGATAAATAGATATTCTTTATACATTTATACATTAATATAACCAAAATTGTTAACATAAGGAAGATGTCTCCCAAAATTATAGTGATAATCTTTCAAAACCACATCAATAACCTAATCTTTAATCCCATTATTTTCTATGCAATAAAGGATATGTTCCACAGATCAAATTTATCATTATCTTTCAAACCATTTAATTTAAAAGAATAATTTCATATTAATAGGGACATCCCATAGGAAAGTGGTAGGACTTACACCCTTTTCTACCTTCAGTATTGTGGGTCTAATCCTTACAGCCTTGTCAGTTGTGAATGTTTTTCACCCAACATTTGAGCTACCCTTTTTCGAAAAAACAATCCTTCTCAAGTTCCCAAAAATTTGATGTACCTCCTTGAAAATAACCTTAATCGTAAAATATCATATAAAACCTAATCATTATCTATACCTTAAAACTCATTTTAAAAAATTGGAATATTTTACATTAAAATGAAGCCTTAAATATGCATAAACCCAATAAAACATCTCACAAAATGTCATTAATCGCAATAATATATAATTACTTAAAACCTCAAGGGGAGTACCTAAAACATTGAACTTATAATTATAATCTTAAAAATATTGTTCCCCCTATATTTTTCACCACTTCACCATATGGACCAACATCATCTATAGTAGCATCAAATGATTTTTCCACACATTTATATTTTTGGTCATGATGATTTCCACCATGAGTATGAAACATTTTACAAACATTAAAATAATGTCCAAACATTTTGAAACTAACACATATCACTGTTGAATGAATATCAATCATCTAATTATTTTATTTTTCATGGATATTTTTTAATTCATAAACCATTTTACCAAACTTACCATACGAGTAACACATTCAATATAATGAAACTTATTCACCAAAATGAATTTCACCATACATAGAACTTGTTCTGGGATTACCCCCAATATTCTTAGTTGGTTTCATCTTTATTTACTATCTCTTTGACTATTTCTTACTCGTTTCATCTCATGGTACATAAGCATCAGAAAAATCTAACTCAACTTTCTCAGAACATCAAACAACATTCTCAAAATAGCACACAACTTTCTCACATCATCTAAATTCTCATGCATCCAAATATATTCAAAAAAATTGGTTTCAATCCTGAATAAAACTGATTAATTTTACTATCAATTTCCTAAATAAAATCTGGAACATACTGTAAAATCCCAAGTAAGTAATGAGTAATAGATATTTTTATCTATGTCTATTAATTAATTAGATAGTGTTTTAGTGGTTTAAAATGAAAATAAATCAAATCTTAAGCATGGAATACACTAATAGTTTTAAAAGATTGTTTTACTGCCTTTTGATGGAAATCCATTTTTAAATCTATCTTTCGACAATTTTATAAGCTATTTTTGTCAAACTAAACTTATTATTTATGATTGGGACATCAAAATTTACTTTGTGTGAATTTTTGGTATTTTTCAGACAATGTTCATTTTTTAATGAATAGTGAAAAAATACTGCATTTTACATAAAAACTGCTTTTTAATCTAATTTATTTATATGATTAGATTATATTTTGAATTGGTTTTCAAGTGAAATTAGAATATATTTTTACCATTTAATCCAATGGTGGTCATTAGAATCAATTTCACTTTGAAATTGGACTTAAACTGGTGTCAATCTTTTGATACTTATTGTTTCATAAAAACATGCTATTTGTCATGACAGCGGGAATTAATAATTAAATTAATTAATGTGACTTATATGTTTTTAATTTTTTAAAATAGACTTCATTTTTGAATTCGGAATATCAAATATATCTTAGGGTGAATTTTTGGTATTTTTCTGAAAAACTTCAATTTTTGATGAATAGTGAAACCACTAAGTGGTACTTATAAAAACTGATTTTTCATTTAAATGAAATTTTACCACTTCTGTGTTTTGAATTTAAAAAAATCGACATACATGGTTGTCATTAATAAGTAAAATGTGGTTCTATGAGATTAAAATAATTTTTTGGTGAATAGTAACTCTTAACTTCTTAATAGCGATTAGAGGTAATTAGTGTAGTTTAAGGTACAAATAATGCTTTAATAAAATGAGATGAGCCTGACACATGTCCTACCCTCATTGGATGTGTCATGGACGACCAAGAAAATCCATGGGTCAACTTGGGGACCCCATGGAGGCACTTTGGTTGGGAAATGACATAAATAACTTTTTATTTAATGTAAAAGTAAAAAATGACACAAACATGAGATGTTTTACTAAAACAATTTTTAAATGGGCTTATAAAGATCATATATTTGATTATAAATAGTCATTGGAAAGATAAAAATATTTCCTACATCATAGTATACTTTTTATAATTTTTATACTTTAAATAAATTAAATTATTTATGACATAATGATGATGGAGTGATGACCTCATTATTTAACGATTTAAATAAAATGGAATGATTATGTAAAATCTAAGACCTACACATGGCCAAAACCTATTAGATGGGTGGATTTCTAACCCTTATCACCTTATCCTCGAAACACATCAATGTGGGACCTCTTAAATCCGAATACCATTTTAAAATAAAGTGACTTTTCTTTACCTTCCAAGAGTGCCCCTTCTCTCCTATTATAAAAGGCCCCCACCTCTACCTCCTTGAACACACTCCCAAAGCCTTTGGCTCGGCCAACCCCTTCCCATTTTGTCTCTCCACGTCCCTATCTTACTCCTTGAAGCCTCACTTTGGGCAGAAGTCTTCCCAAGGAAGCCTTTGAGCTCAAATCTAAGAGAGTTACCCGATTTTAAGGTAATGTCTTCTTTTGAGTCCTTTTGTTTGATTTTGCTTCTCCAACCCCCTAAACTCTTTTTATTATTTTATTTTGTAATAAATCCAATATCCTCAATATACTAGTATGTTGTTATAAGAAGGATTCGAGCTACACTTACACACACCTACATCTAATGGTTAAAGGACATACTGTTTCCATGGATGGTGAATTTATGCCTCCCGAAACGATGATTGTTCAACATTCTTTTAACACCTTCAAAGGTGGACATTAATATGTCACTATATTTATATATGATATATAATATGTTTATGTTTTCCTTAAGATTCTGTATTTTTCATTTTGGGCATACCGTTATGGTTTCCATTATGGGTAAAGGCGATATCTTCATTTAAGGAAGTGCGGACTACCGCACCCTCAAAGTGATTTGATTCGTTAAATACCATATGTGGGACGTATAAAGGATGGAACTATGATGTTATATATGATATTATACTGGAATTATAATATAACTTTATATCATTATGATTCCATTCTATAAAATACGAAATAGAAATGAAAGTAGCGTTCATGCGTACGTACGGCTTACCGTCTCCATGAACGGTACATTTCATTTCTTACCTCTAAATGATTATGTAATATTATAAATGCATGTATATACTGGATATATATGATATATACATAATGATTATAATTCATGATATAATGGATACAAGAACAACATGTAATTATAAAGGGTTTATTTTTTACTCAAGTACCAATGATCGTTAAAACGACCGTTATTAACTTAAATAATTACATAGTGTTCATGACATGGAAATAAGTGATATAAAAGGAATAATGAACTTGAAAAAGGTTCTTAAACAAGTATAAATTAACTCAAGTTTATTATTCAGGAGATTAAAGAACGGTCGAGTCAAGTCGGACCCGAGGTATGGGACTTCATCTCAATCTCCTTTCATTGAGGCATTTTTTGTTTTATACACAACCTTCTTTTATACGGTGTATAAACCCCTTTGACTTTTACATTTATCCAAAAGGAATATTTTTTATACGAAGTGTTTTACTAAATGACAAAAGGGAATGTTTTTGTCGTACGTATGCGGCGACAAAGACTTCTCCGCCTCCGTGACCGTTATTTGAGTTTCGGCTTCCTTTACAAGACATACCTTTTTTTAAAGAAAAATAAATACCATGTTTTACTTTTCTTTTATTTTGGTATTGAAAATGGTTTTCATAATGTTTTTATATCAATGTGTTGTATTAATATATTGTGATTGAAAGGTGGGAATGTTATGTTTCCTTTATGCATGTTTTATGTGATACGATTATGTTGAGGTTCTTGGGAATTATTATGAAGACGAGTGGTTCCGTGATAAACTAAGGGCGGGTGAGCCCAATATAGTTCTCCAATGCATTGGGTAACGTGAAGGAGGGTAACATTAAGGTTTCTCCGAAAAGATTTAGGGAATATACTGTGATGGGTATTCCAAACGTAACCAAGAGGGTTACTCCCTACGTAAGAATGTTATGAATGCCTCAAGTTACCTTTATGACTTATGATTTCTATGATTTATTCATGATTTGATGAGGTATGCTAAAGTTCTTATGTTTTATGGGTAAAGTATGATTTCATTCTTATGTATATATGTACCCATGTTTCCTTTCCATATATTTTTATATCCCTTACTGAGCTTTTTATGCTCATCCCAAGTTTTTTTGAAATGTTTTTCACAGGTCAAGGGAAAGGTACATGATATGATGATAGTGTCAAGGAAGTGTCAAGAAAAAATCCATGTTTTATTTTAAATATGTTTCCATTGATGGGAAAGAAGAATGCTATCTTTATGTAACCACTTTGCGTATATGTGGAATGTAATGAATGTTTTATGATCTAATTCTCTAAAACTCTAAACCCGAAAAGATCCTCAATGTGTAATCTTGTAATAACTCAATATTAAGTAAAGTTTAAGGCTGGGGCCTTATAATTGGTATTAGAGGTCGGTTTAGAAAACTTTAGGAGTTAGAATTCTATTAAATGATTATCCAAAAATATTTTTTTATGGTCAAATTGAAGTGATATAGTATTTGAAGATTACCATGTTGCTTCATCTAAGAAATGTTTGTTCAGAATGGTTTTCCACAGAGGAAACAGGGAAGCAGTGCTAGGAAGGCATGCAGAAGGAAATAACCTTCCAAATCAGCATCCTGAGATGGTCAAAATTGGAACTGAACAGTTTTTTGTAGTAATTGCGTAGTTTACTCAAGCGATAAATGGAGGTGGTATCCATACACGAGATCAGCCAGATCAACCGCAGAGGAACATGTCAGTGGTGGACCATTTCATGAGGCAACATCCCCCATCATTCAGAGGATCATCTGACCATGTGCTAGCTGAAGGGTGGATTAAAGAACTGGAGAAGATTTTTGATGTCATGGGGTGCTCATACAATCAAAAGGTTAGTCTTGTTATTTATCATTTGGAGGGTGAAGCAGATCAGTGGTGGTCGATGGTTAAAAATATCAGGGACGCTGATGAGATTGATGCTCTCGACTGGGATGAATTCAAAGGTATCTTTCTTGAGAAGTATTTTACTAAGGCTATTCGACATAGGATGGAAAAGAAATTCTTGGAATTGAGGCAAGAGGAAGACTCAGTGGCTGCCTATGAAGAAAGGTTCACTCGATTGGCAAGGTATGCTCCAAATTTTATCCGAGACCTTGATAGTAAAATCAATCGTTTTTACTCAGGTTTAAAGCCAAAATATCGAAGGGCATTAGCTTCTCGTGCGTTTAAAAGTTATAAAAATCTTGTTCGATGTGCTGAGAAGGTGGAAATGGAGTTTGCAGATGATCAAGTGTTCTATAACAACCAACATAAGAAGAGATCGAGGTGGCAGGAGAAAGGTAAGAATTATTCAAAAAATTCTGACGGAAAGAAAACTAAGTTTCCAGTTTGTGGTAAATGTGGCAAAAGGCATGCTGGGGAATGTATTCTGAATTGTGGAAAGTGCTACCGATGTGGTAAGATGGGACATAAGGCTCGTGATTTCACTGAAAAAGATCAAGGTGAAGGTAAGACCAAATTTGATTTAAAGTTAGTGAAATGTTATAAGTGCAATGAGATGGGTCACTATGCAAATGAGTGTCTGAAAAAGAGCTTGGGTGATGGGAAGCAGATAGACTACAAGCAGAAAGGGGTGGTGAAATCCTTTGCAACTACTTCATCAGATTTCGGGCCATCAAATGAAGTTGTATCAGGTACTTTTTTTTGTTATTTCAGATTATTCCAGTGTGTTGTTTGATTCGGGGTCTACACATTCTTTCATCTCTGAAACCTTTTCTAGTAAAATGGGAATACCATCTCAAAAAAATGACTCCTGAACTTTTGGTAAAAACACCTGGGGGAAATGTTGAGGCAAAAATAATTTATAAGAATCTTCCTATCCTTATCTGTGGAAAGAACCTACTTGCAAACCTTATTGTTCTACCTCTAGTAGAGTTTGATGTTATCCTGGGTATGGATTGGCTCCCTATTTACCATTATAAGATTGACTGTAGAGATAAAGAAGTTTCTTTTCAGAAAGACTTTCACTTTGTGTACAAGAATGAACCCTTACTGTTGATAACTTATCAAGAGGCCAAGAAACTTGTAAAAGATGGAAATGAATGTTACCTTGCACACATCATTGAAAATAAAGGAACTATTTAGATTAATGATGTGCCAGTGGTAAATGAGTATCCTGATGTTTTTCCTGATGAGTTGCCTGGAATAATACCAGATCGGGAAGTTGATTTTATTGTTGACTTATTTCCTGATGCTAAGCCAATTTCAAAACCCCCTTATCTAATGGCTCAAATTGAACTTTTAGAGTTGAAGGAGCAATTGCAAGATTTATTAGAGAAAGGTTTCATTCGACCTAGAACATCACCATGGGGTGCTCTTGTTTTATTTGTTAAAAATAATGATGTTTCAATGAGACTTTGCATTGATTATAGAGCCTTTAATAACATCACTGTTAAGAACAAATATCATTTTCCTCATATCGATGATTTATTTGATCAGCTCCAGGGAGCTCAGTATTTTTCAAAGATTGACTTGAGATCGGGGTACCATCAGCTGAAGGTAAAGGAAGCAGACGTTCCAAAGACAGTGTTTCGTACAAGATATGGCCATTATGAATTTGTAGTAATGCCTTTTGGGCTAACCAATTCACCTGCTGTATTCATGGACTTAATGAATAGAATTTTCCATGAGTTCTTGGATAAGTTTGTGGTGGTTTTCATTGATGATATTTTTGTGTTTTCTAAAAGTAAAGATGAGCATGAAAGACATTTAAGGGTTATCTTGCAAACCTTAAAAGAAAAGAAATTGTATGGAAAATTCAGCAAGTGTGAGTTTTGGTTGCAACAAATTTCTTTCCTTGGTCATATTGTTTCTAAAGATGGGATAACTGTTGATCCTGCAAAAACAAAGGTTGTTGAAGAATGTCCAAGGCCCATAAATGTAACTGAGATTCGTAGGTTCCTTGGTTCGGTAAGCTATTACCGAAGGTTTGTTAGAAATTTTTCACGGTTATCTAGTCCAATGACTAAGCTAACTCGGAAGGGTGTTAAGTTTATCTGGACAAAAGAATGTGATGATTGTTTTTAGGAATTGAAAAGAATATTGGTGAATGCTCTAGTTTTGGCACTACCTTCCAGGAATGGTGAGTTTGTTATATACAGTGATGCTTCATTGAAAGGACTTGGTTGCGTCCTAATGCAGAATGATCAGGTAATTGCTTATGCTTCACGACAGTTGAAAACTCATGAGGTAAATTACCCTACACATGATTTGGAATTAGCTGCTGTTGTTTTCCCTTTAAAAATTTGGAGGCATCATTTGTATGAAGTAAAGTGTGAAATATATACTGATCACAAAAGTTTAAAGTATATATTTACTCAGAAAGAGTTAAACATGAGACAGAGGAGATGGCTGGAATTAATCAAGGATTATGATTGTATAATTCATTACCATCCCGGAAAAGCAAATAAAGTGGTTGATGCTTTGAGTCGAAAAAGTAATGCTTCATTAGAAATGTTGCATTTGGAACATGATCCTTTGGTTAAGGATTTGATGAACTTTGTCATAGATGTTGTTGGTGCATGAAGTTCTTCTGTTTTGTTTCAGGTATTAGTGAGATCATCTCTATCAGATAGAATCAAGCAAGCACAGAAGCAAGACAGTGAGTTGCAGAAAAAGGTAGAGCTGGTTCAGAAAGGTAAGTTGCCTGAATTCAACATTGATAATGATTGCGTTTTGAGATTTGGGAAGAGATTGAGTGTGCCTTGTGATTCACAGTTGAAGAGAGAGTTGTTATGTGAAGCTCATAGATCTCCGTTTTCATTTCATCCTAGCAGTACTAAGATGTACAGAGATCTGCGGGAGTATTACTGGTGGGATGGAATGAAAATAGATATTGCTGATTTTACTGTGAAGTGTTTGACATGTCAACAGGTTAAAGTAGAGTGGCAGTTACCGAAAGGGATGCTTCAGCCTTTACCAGTGCCAGAGTGGAAATGGGAGAATATATCCATGGACTTTTTTGTGGGATTACTGGAGACATCTCGAGGTAATAATGCAATTTGAGTTATTGTTGATCACTTGACTAAATCTGCTCATTTCCTTGCTATACGAGATACTTTTTTCCTAGATAAACTTTCCCGTTTGTATCTTAAAGAGATAGTCAGGTTACATGGAGTTCCCCTCTCCATTGTATCTGATCGTGATCCCAGGTTCACTTCTAACTTTTGGAAAGGCCTTCATAAGTCGTTGGGTACTGAATTAAATTTTAGTACAACTTTTCATCCTCAATCAGGTGGGTAGTTAGAACGAACAATTCAGACATTGGAGGATATGCTACTTTCTTTCTTTATGGATTATCAGGGAAGTTGGGACCAACATCTTTCTTTGGTTGAATTTTCATATAATAATAGTTTTCATTCTAGTATACAGATGTCACCATTTGAGGCGTTATATGGGAAGCGGTGTCGAACTCCAGCTTTCTGGGATGAAGTGGGTGAAAGGAAGTTGATGGGACCAGAATTGGTAGAAGAGATGGAAGAAAAAGTTCAGCTGATTCAGAAGCACATGAGAACAGCTCAGAGCAGGCAGAAGTGTTATGCAGATAATCGGAGGAAGGATCTATCTTTCGAGGTAGGTGATCATGTTTTTCTCAAGGTTTCTCCTTGGAAAAGTGTGATGAGATTTGGTAAGAAAGGAAAGCTGAGTCCAAGGTTTATTAGACCATATGAAATTCTGGAGAGGGTTGGATCAGTTTCATACCGGGTGTCTTTACCTCCGAGTTTATCTCAGGTACACAATGTTTTTCACGTTTCGATGTTGAGAAAGTATATGCCAAATCCATCTCATGTTTTGAGTCCAGAGGTAGTTCAACTGGAAGAGAACCTATATTATGAGGAACAACCGTTCCAGATTCTTGACCACAGGGAGCAAGTGTTACGGAATAAGGTGATTAATCAGGTAAAGGTTTTGTTGAAAAACCACATGATGGAAGAGGCAACATGGGAATCTGAAAATGCAATTAGGGATTAGTACCCCCATTTATTCGATAAGTAAATAAATTGCGGGGATGCAATTTTCAAAAGGGGGGAATGATGTAACATCCCAATTAATTAATGAGTAATAGATATTTTTATCTATGTCTATTAATGAATTAGATAGTGTTTTAGAGGCTTAAAATGAAAATAAATCCAATCTTAAGCATAGAATACACTAATATTTTTAAAAGATTGTTTTACTGCCTTTTAATGGAAAGCCATTTTTAAATCTATCTTTTGACAATTTTATAAGCTATGTTTTTCAAAATAAACTTATTCTTTATGATTGGGACATCAAAATTTACTTTGTGTGAATTTTTGGTATTTTTCAGACAATGTTCATTTATTAATGAATAGTGAAAAAATACTGTATTTTACATCAAAACTGCTTTTTAATCTAATTTATTTATATGATTAGATTATCTTTTGAATTGGTTTTGAAGTGAAATTAGAATATATTTTTACCATTTATTCCAATGGTGGTCATTGGAATCAATTTCACTTTGAAATTGGACTTAAACTGCTGTCAATCTTTTGATACTTATTGTTTCATAAAAACACGCTATTTGTCATGACAGCGGGAATTAATTATTAAATTAATTAATGTGACTTATATGTTGTGAATGTTGTAAAATATACTTCATTTTTGAATTCGGAATATCAAATATAGCTTACGGTAAATTTTTGGTATTTTTCTGAAAAACTTCAATTTTTGATGAATAGTGAAACCACTAAGTGGTACTTATAAAAACTGATTTTTCGTTTAAATGAAATTTTACCACTTCTGTGTTTTTGAATTTAAAAAATCCGACATACATGGTTGTCATTAAGAAGTAAAATGTGGTTCAATGAGATTAAAATAATTTTTTGGTGATTAGTAACTCTTAAGTTCTTAATCGCGATTAGAGGTAATTAGTGCAGTTTAAGGTAAAAATAATGCTTTAATAAAATGAGATGAGCTTGACACATGTCCTACCCTCATTGGATGTGTCATGGCCGACCAAGAAAATCCATGGGTCATCTTGGGGACCCCATGGGGCCACTTTGGTTGGGAAATGACATAAATAACTTTTTATTTAATGTAAAAGTAAAAATGACACAAACATGAGATGTTTTACTAAAACAATTTTTACATGGGGTTATAAAGATCATATTTTTGATTATAAATAGTAATTGGAAATATAAAAATATTTCCTACATCATAGTTTTTTTTTATAATTTTTAGACTTTAAATAAATTAAATTATTTATGACATTAGGATGATGCAGCGATGACCTCATTATTTAACGATTTAAATAAAATGGAAGGATAATGTAAAATCTAAGACCTACACATGGACAAAACCTATTGGATGGGTGTATTTCGAACCCTTATCACCTTATCCTCGAAACAAATCAATGTGGGACCTCTTAAATCCGAATACCATTTTAAAATAAAGTTAGTTTTCTTTACCTTCCATGAGTGCCCCTCCTCTCCTCTTATAAAAGGCCCCCACCTCTACCTACTTACCCACACTCCCAAAGCCTTTGTCTTGGCCAAACCCTGCCCATTTTGGCTCTCCAAATCCCTCTCTTACTCCTTGAAGCCTTACTTTTGGCAGAAGTCTTCCCAAGGAAGCCTTTGAGGTCAAATCTAAGAGAGTTACCCGATTTTAAGGTAATGTCTTCTTTTGAGTCCTTTTGTTTGATTTTGCTTCTCCAACCCCCTAAACTCTTTTTATTCCTTTCTTTTGTAACAACTCCAGTATCCTCAATATACTAGGATGTTTTTATAATAATTATTCGAGCTACACTTACACACACCTACATCTAATGGTTAAAGGACATACTGTTTCCGTGGATGGTGAATTTATGCCTCCCGAAACGATGATTGTTCAACATTCTTTTAACACCTTCAAAGGTGGCCATTAAGATGTCACTATATTTATATATGATATATAATATGTTTATGTTTTCCTTAAGCTTCTTTATTTTTCATTTTATTCATACCTTTATGGTTTCCATTATGGGTAAACGTGATATCTTCATTTAAGGAAGTGCGGACTACCGCCCCCTCAAAGTGATTTTATTCATTAAATACCATATGTGGGACGTATAAAGGATGGAACTATGATATTATATATGAAATTATACTGGAATTATAATATAACTTTATATCATTATGATTCCATTCTATAAAATACAAAATAGAAATGAAAGTAGCGTTCATGCATACGTACGGCTTACCGTCTCCATGAACGGTGCATTTCATTTCTTACCTCTAAATGATTATGTAATATTATAAATTCATGTATATAATGGATATATATGATATATACATAATGATTATAATTCTGGATATAATGGATACATGAAAAACATGTAATTATAAAGGGTTTATTTTTGACTCAAGTACCAATGATCCTTAAAACGACCGTTATTAACTTAAATAATTACATAGTGTTCATGACATGGAAATAAGTGATATAAAAGGAATAATGAACTTTAAAAAGGTTCTTAAACAAGTATAAATTAACTCAAGTTTATTATTCAGGAGATTAAAGAATGACCGAGTCAAGTCGGACCTGAGGTATGGGACTTCGTCTCAATCTCCTTTGATTGAGGCAGTTTTTGTTTTATACACAACCTTCTTTTATACGGTGTATAAACCCCTTTGAATTTTACGTTTATCCAAAAGAAATATTTTTTATACGAAGTGTTTTACTAAACGATAAAAGGGAATGTTTTTGTCGTACGTATGAGGAGACAACGAATTCTCCACCGTCGTGACCGTTATTTGAGTTTTGGCTTCCTCTACAAGCCATACCTTTTTTTTAAAAGAAAAATAAATACCTTGTTTTACTTTTCTTTTATTTTGGTACTGAAAATGGTTTTCATAATGTTTTTATATTAATGTGTTGTATTGATATCTTGTGATTGAAAGGTGGGAATGTTATGTTTCCTTTATGCTTGTTTTATGTGATACGATTATGTTGAGGTTCTGGGGCATTATTATGAAGACAGGTGGTTCCGTGATAAACTAAGGGCGGGTGAGCCCGATATAGCTCTCCAATGCATTGGGTAATGTGAATGAGTGTAACATTAAGGTTTCTCCGAAGAGATTTAGGGAATATACTGTGATGGGTATTCCAAACGTAACCAAGAGGGTTACTCCCTACGTAAGAATGTTATGAATGCCTCAAGTTACCTTTATATCTTATGATTTCTATGATTTATTCATGATTTGATGAGGTATGTTGAAGTGATTATGTTTTATGGGTAAAGTATGATTTCATTCTTATGTATATATGTACCCATGTTTCCTTTTCATATATTTTTATATCCATTACTGAGATTTTTATGCTCATCCCATGTTTTTTTGAAATGTTTTTCACAGGTCAAGGGAAAGGTACATGATATGATGATAGTGTCAAGGAAGTGTCGAGAAAGAATCCATGTTTTATTTTAAATATGTTTCCATTTATGGGAAAGAAGAATACTATCTTTATGTAACCACTTTGTGTATATGTGGAATGTAATGCAAGTTTTATGATCTAATTCTCTAAAACTCTAAACCCGAAAAGATCCTCAATGTGTAATCTTGTAATAACTCAAGATTAAGTAAGGTTTAAGGCTGGGGCCTTATAGTTGGTATTAGAGGTTGGTTTAGATAACTTTAGGAGTTATAATTCTATTAAATGATTATCCAAAAATATTTTTTTTATGGTCAAATTGAAGTGATATAGTATTTTAAGATTACCATGTTGCTTCATCTAAGACATGTTTGTTCCGAATGGTTTTCCGCAGAGGAAACAGGGAAGCAGTGCTAGGAAGGAATGCAGAAGGAAATAACCTTCCGAATCAGCATCCTGGGATGGTCGGAATTGGAACTGAACAATTTGTTGCAGTAGTGGCGCAGTTGACTCAAGCGATAAATGGAGGTGGTATCCATACATGAGATCAGCCAGATCAACCGCAGAGGAACATGTCAGTGGTGGAACATTTCATTAGGCAACATCCCCCATCATTCAGAGGATCATATTGCCCTGTGCTAGCTGAAGGGTGTATTAAAGAACTGGAGAAGATTTTTGATGTCATGGGGTGTTCATACAATCAAAAGGTTAGTCTTGCTATTTATCGTTTGGAGGGTGAAGCAGATCAGTGGTGGTTGATGGTTAAAAATATCAGGGACGCTGATGAGATTGATGCTCTCGACTAGGATGAATTCAAAGGTATGTTTCTTGAGAAGTATTTTCCTAAGGTTGTTCAACTTAGGATGGAAAAGAAATTCTTGGAATTGTGGCAAGAGGAAGACTCAGTGGTTTCCTATGAAGAAAGGTTCACTCGATTGGCAAGGTATGCTCCAAATTTTATCTGAGAACTTGATAGTAAAATCAATCGTTTTACTCAGGATTAAAGCCAAAATATCAAAGGGCATTAGCTTCTCGTGAGTTTAAAAGTTATGAAAAGCTTGTTCGATGTGCTGAGAAGGTGGAAATGGAGTTTTCCGATGATCAAGTGTTCTATAACAACCAACATAAGAAGAGGTCGAGGTGGCAGGAGAAATGTAAGAATTATTCAAAAAAGTCTGACGGTAAGAAAACTAAGTTTACAGTTTGTGATAAATGTGGCAAAAGGCATGCTGGGGAATGTCTTCTGAATTCTGGAAAGTGCTACCGATGTGGTAAGATGGGACATAAGGCCTGTGATTGCACTGGAAAAGATCAAGTTGAAGGTAAGACCAAATTTGATTTACAGTTAGTGAAATGTTATAAGTGCAATGAGATGGGTCACTATGCAAACAAGTGTCCAATAAAGAGCTTGGGTGATGGGAAGCAGTTAGACTACAAGCAGAAAGGGGTGGTGAAATCCTTTGCAACTACTTCAGCAGATTTCGAGCCATCAAATGAAGTTGTATCAGGTACTTTGTTTGTTTTTTCAGATTATGGCAGTGTGTTGTTTGATTCGGGGTCTACACATTCTTTCATCTCTGAAACCTTTTCTAGTAAAATGGGAATACCATCTCAAGAAATGACTACTGAACTTTTGCCAAAAACACCTGGGGAAAATGTTGAGGCAAAAAGAATTTATAAGAATCTTCCTATCCTTATCTGTGGAATGAACCTACTTGGAAACCTTATTGGTCTACCTCTAGTAGAGTTTGATGTTATCCTGGGTATGGATTGGCTCTCTATTTACCATGCTAAGATTGACTGTAGATCTAAAGAAGTTTCTTTTCAGAAAGACTTTCAGTTTGTGTTCAAGAATGAACCCTTCCTGTTGATAACTTTTCAAGAGGCCAAGAAACTTGTAAAAGATGGAAATGAATGTTACCTTGAACACATCGTTGAAAATAAAGGAACTGTTCAGATTAATGATGTGCCAGTGGTAAATGAGTATCCTGATGTTTTTCCTGATTAGTTGCCTGGAATAATACCATATCGGGAAGTTGATTTTACTGTTGAATTAGTCCCTGATGCTAAGCCAATTTCAAAACCCCCTTATCGAATGGCTCAAACTGAACTTTTAGAGTTGAATGAGCAATTTCAAGATTTATTAGAGAAAGATTTCATTCGACCTAGCACATCACCATGGGGTGCTCCTGTTTTATTTGTTAAAAAGAAAGATGGTTCAATGAGACTTTGCATTGATTATAGAGCCTTGAATAACATCACTGTTAAGAACAAATATCCTTTGCCTCATATCAATGACTTGTTTGATCAGCTCCAGGGAGCTCAGTTTTTTTCAAAGATTGACTTGAGATCGGGGTACCATCAGCTGAAGGTAAAGGAAGCAGACGTTCTGAAGACTGTGTTTCGTACAAGATATAGCCATTATGAATTTGTAGTAATGCCTTTTGGGCTAACCAATGCACTTGCTGTATTCATGGACTTAATGAATAGAATTTTCCATGAGTTCTTGGATAAGTTTGTGGTGGTTTTCATTGATGATATTTTGGTGTTTTCTAAAAGTAAAGAGGAACATGAAAGACATTTAAGGGTTATCTTTCAAACCTTAAAAAAACAAAATGTATGGAAAATTCAGCAAGTGTGAGTTTTGGTTGCAACAAATTTCTTTCCTTAGTCATATTGTTTCTAAAGATGGGATAACTATTGATCTTGCAAAAAAAAGGTTGTTGATGAATGGCCAAGACCCAAAATTGTAACTGAGATTCATAGCTTCCTTGGTTTGGTAGGCTATTACCGAAGGTCTGTTAGAAATTTTTCACGGTTATCTAGTCCAATGACTACGCTAACTCGGAAGGGTGTTAAGTTTATCTGGACAAAAGAATGTGATGATTGTTTTCAGGAATTGAAAAGAAGATTGGTGAATGCTCTAGTTTTGGCACTACCTTCCAGGAATGGTGAGTTTGTTATATACAGTGATGCTTCATTGAAAGGACTTGGTTGCGTCCTAATGCAGAATGATCAGGTAATTGATTATGCTTCACGACAGTTGAAAACTCATGAGGTAAATTACCCTACACATGATTTGGAATTAGCTGTTGTTGTTTTTGCTTTAAAAATTTGGAGGCATCATTTGTATGGAGTAAAGTGTGAAATATATACTGATCACAAAAGTTTAAAGTTTATATTCACTTAGAAAGAGTTAAACATGAGAAAGAGTAGATGGCTGGAATTAATAAAGGATTATGATTGTACAATTCATTACCATCTGGGAAAAGCTAATAAAGTGGCTAATGCTTTGAGTCAAAAAAGTAATTCTTCATTAGCAATGTTGTGTTTGGAACGTGATCCTTTGGTTAAGGATTTGATGAACTTTGGCATAAAAGTTGTTGGTTCAGGAAGTTCTTCTGTTTTGTTTCAGGTATCAGTGAGATCATCTCTATTAGATAGAATCAAGCAAGCACAGAAGAAAGACAATGAGTTGCAGAAAAAGGTAGAGCTGGTTCAGAAGGGTAAGTTGCCTGAATTCAACATTGATAATGATTGCATTTTGAGATTTGGGAAGAGATTGTGTGTGCCTTTTGATTTACAGTTGAAGAGAGAGTTGTTATGTGAAGCTCATAGTTCTCCGTTTTCAGTTCATCCTGGAAGTACTAAGATGTACAGAGATCTGCGGGAGTATTACTGGTGGGATGGAATGAAAAGAGATATTGCTGATTTTACTGTGAAGTGTTTGACATGTCAACAGGTTAAAGCAGAGCGGCAGTTACCGAAAGGGATGCTTCAGCCTTTACTAGTGCCAGAGTGGAAATGGGAGAATATATCCATGGACTTTGTTGTGGGATTACCGAAGACATCTCGAGGTAACAATGCAATCTGGGTTATTGTCGATCGCTTGACTAAATCTGCTCATTTCCTTGCTATACGAGATACTTTTTCCCTAGATCAACTTTCCCGTTTGTATCATAAAGAGATAGTCAGGTTACATGGAGTTCCCCTCTCCATTGTATCTGATCGTGATCCCAGGTTCACTTCTAACTTTTAGAAAGGCCTTCAGAAGTCGTTGGGTACTGAATTAAATTTTAGTACAGCTTTTCATCCTCAATCAGATGGGCAGTCAGAACAAACAATTTAGACATTGGAGAATATGCTACGTTCTTGCTCTATGGATTATCAGGGAAGTTGGGACCAACATCTTTCTTTGGTTGAATTTTCATATAATAACAGTTTTCATTCTAGTATACAGATGGCACCATTTGAGGCGTTATATGGGAAGCGGTGTCGAACTCCAGCTTTCTGGGATGAAGTGGGTGAAAGGAAGTTGATGGGACCAGAATTGGTAGAAGAGATGGCAGAAAAAGTTCAGCCGATTCAGAAGCACATGAGAACAGCTCAGAGCAGGCAGAAGAGTTGTGCGGATAACCGGAGGAAGGATATATCTTTCGAGGTAGGTGATCATGTTTTTCTCAAAGTTTCTCCTTGGAAAAGTGTGATGAGATTTGGTCAGAAAGGAAAGTTGAGTCCAAGGTTTATTGGACCATATGAAATTCTAGGGAGAGTTGGATCAGTTGCATACTGGGTGGCTTTACCTCCGAGTTTATCTCAGGTACACAATTTTTTTCACGTTTCGATGTTGAGAAAGTATATGCCAGATCCATCTCATGTTTTGAGTCCAGAGGTAGTTCAGTTGGAAGAGAACATATCTTATGAGGAACAACCGGTCCAGATTCTTGACCACATGGAGCAAGTGTTACAGAATAAGGTGATTAATCAGGTAAAGGTTTTGTGAAAAAACCACATGATGGAAGAGGCAACATGGGAATCTGAAAATGCAATGAGGGATAAGTACCCACATTTATTCGATAAGTAAATAAATTGCAGGGACGTAATTTTCAAAAGGGGGGAAGGATGTAACATCCCAAGTAAGTAATGAGTAATAGATATTTTTATCTATGTCTATTAATGAATTAGATAGTGTTTTAGAGGCTTAAAATGAAAATAAATCCAATCTTAAGCATGGAATATACTAATATTTTTAAATGATTGTTTTACTGCCTTTTGATGGAAATCCATTTTTAAATCTATCTTTTGACAATTTTATAAGCAATGTTTGTCAAAATAAAATTATTCTTTATGATTGGGACATCAAAATTTACTTTGTGTGAATTTTTGGTATTTTTCAGACAATGTCCATTTTTTAATGAATAGTGAAAAAATACTGCATTATACATCAAAACTACTTTTTAATCTAATTTATTTATATGATTAGATTATCTTTTGAATTTGTTTTGAAGTGAAATTATAATATATTTTTACCATTTAATCCAATGGTGGTCATTGAAATCAATTTCACTTTTAAATTGGACTTAAACTGGTGTCAATCTTTTGATACTTATTGTTTCATAAAAACACGCTATTTGTCATGACAGCGGGAATTAATTATTAAATTAATTAATTTGACTTATATGTTTTGAATTTTGTAAAATAGTCTTCATTTTTGAATTTGGAATATCAAATATAGCTTAGGGTGAATTTTTGGTATTTTTCTGAAAAACTTCAATTTTTGATGAATAGTGAAACCATTAAGTGGTACTTATAAAAACTGATTTTTCGTTTAAATGAAATTTTACCACTTATGTGTTATGAATTTCAAAAATCCGACATACATGGTTGTCATTAAGAATTAAAATGTGGTTCAATGAGATTAAAATAATTTTTTGGTGAATAGTAACTCTTAAGTTCTTAATCGCGATTAGAGGTAATTAGTGTAGTTTAAGGTAAAAATAATGCTTTAATAAAATGAGATGAGATTGACACATGTCCTAACCTAATTGGATGTGTCATGTCCAACCAAGAAAATCCATGGGTCAACTTGGGGACCCCATGGAGCCACTTTGGTTGGGAAATGACATAAATAACTTTTTATTTAATGTAAAAGTAAAAATGACACAAACATGAGAT
This sequence comes from Viscum album, assembly GCA_963277665.1. Lineage (NCBI taxonomy): Eukaryota > Viridiplantae > Streptophyta > Magnoliopsida > Santalales > Viscaceae > Viscum > Viscum album. The sequence goes on from OY728139.1 coordinate 298,222,836, forward strand.
GTTTTACTAAACCAATTTTTAAATAGGGTTATAAAGATAATATTTTTGATTATAAATAGTCATTGTAAAGATAAAAAGATTTCCTACATCATAGTATTTTTTTTATAATTTTTAGACATTAAATAAATTAAATTATTTATGACATCATGAGGGTGGAGCGATGACCTCATTATTTAACGATTTAAATAAAATGGAATGATAATGTAATATCTAAGACCTACACGTGGCCAAACCCTATTGGATGTTTGGATTTAGAACCCTAATCACCTTATCCTCTAAACACATCAATGTGGGACTTCTTAAATCTGAAGACCATTTTAAAATAAAGTGACTTTTCTTTACCTTCCAAGAGTGCCCCTCCTCTCCTCTTATAAAAGGCCCCCACCTCTACCTCCTTACCCACACTCCCAAAGCCTTTGGCTCGGCCCGCCCCTACCCATTTTGGCTCTCTACATCCCTCTCTTACTCCTTGAAGCCTCACGTTGGGCAGAAGTCTTCCCAAGGAAGCCTTTGAGCTAAAATCTAAGAGAGTTACCCGATTTTAAGGTAATGTCTTCTTTTGTGTCCTTTTGTTTGATTTTGCTTCTCCAAACCCCTAAAATCTTTTTATTCTTTTATTTTTTAACAACTAAAGTATCCTCAATATACTAGGATGTTTTTATAAGAAGGATTAGAGCTACACTTATACACACCTACATCTAATGGTTAAAGGACATACTGTTTTCGTGGATGGTGAATTTATGCCTCCCGAAACGATGATTGTTCAACATTCTTTTAACACCTTCAAAGGTGGCCATTAAGATGTCACTATATTTATATATGATATATAATATGTTTATGTTTTCCTTAATCTTCTGTATTTTTCATTTTGGGCATACCTTTATGGTTTCCATTATGGGTAAACGCGATATCTTCATTTAAGGAAATGCGGACTACCGCCCCCTCAAAGTGATTTGATTTGTTAAATACCATATGTGGGACGTATAAAGGATGGAACTATGATATTATATATGATATTATACTGTAATTATAATATACCTTTATATCATTATTATTCCATTCTATAAAATACGAAATAGAAATGAAAGTAGCGTTCACACGTACGTACGACTTACCGTCTCCATGAACGGTGCATTTCATTTCTTACCTCTAAATGATTATGTAATATTATAAATTCATGTAAATAGTGGATATATATGATATATAAATAATTATTATAATTCTGGATATAATGGATACGTGAACAACATGTAATTATAAAGGTTTTATTTTTGACTCAAATACCAATGATCGTTAAAACGACCCTTATTAACTTAAATAATTACATAGTGTTCATGACATGGCAATAAGTGATATAAAAGGAATAATGAACATGAAAAAGGTTCTTAAACAAGTAGAAATTAACTCAAGTTTATTATTCTGGAGATTAAAGAACAACCGAGTCAAGTCAGACTTGAGGTATGGGACTTCGTCTCAATCTCCTTTGATTGAGGCATTTTTTGTTTTATACACAACCTTCTTTTATATGGTGTATAAACCCCTTTGACTTTTACATTTATCTAAAAGGAATCTTTTTTATACAAAGTGTTTTACTAAATGACAAAAGGGAATGTTTTTGTCGTACGTATGCGGCGACAACGACTTCTCCGCCGTCGTGATCGTTATTTGAGTTTCGGCTTCCTCTACAAGCCATACCTTTTTTTAAAAGAAAAATAAATACCATGTTTTACTTTTCTTTTATTTTGGTATTGAAAATGGTTTTCATAATGTTTTTATATCAATGTGTTGTATTGATATCTTGTGATTGAAAGGTGGGAATGTTATGTTTCCTTTATGCATGTTTTATGTGATACGATTATGTTGAGGTTCTTGGGCATTATTATGAAGACGGATGGTTCCGTGATAAAATAAGGGCTGGTGATCCCGATATAGCTCTCCAATGCATTGGGTAATGTGAAGGAGTGTAACATTAAGGTTTCTCCAAAGAGATTTAGGGAATATACTGTGATGGGTATTCCAAACGTAACCAAGAGGGTTACTCCCTACGTAAGAATGTTATGAATGCCTCAAGTTACCTTTATGTCTTATGATTTCTATGATTTATTCATGATTTGATGAGGTATGTTGAAGTGCTTATGTTTTATGGGTAAAGTATGATTTCATTCTTATGTATATATGTACCCATGTTTCCTTTCCATATATTTTTATATCCCTTACTGAGCTTTTTATGCTCATCCCATAGTTTTTTGAAATGTTTTTCACAGGTCAAGGGAAAGGTACATGATATGATGATAGTGTCAAGGAAGTGTCAAGAAAGAATCCATGTTTTATTTTAAATATGTTTCCATTGATGGGAAAGAATAATACTATCTTTATGTAACCACTTTGTGTATATGTGGAATGTAATGCAAGTTTTATGATCTAATTCTCTAAAACTCTAAACCCGAAAAGATCCTCAATGTGTAATCTTGTAATAACTCAAGATTAAGTAAGGTTTAAGGCTGGGGCCTTATACATACCCAGGGAATCTTGAGAAGTTTTCTTTATACAAAACCACTAAATATTAATCGTTTATATTAAATTCCAATAATTCCTTCTAGATCATAATTCAAAAAACATTAGGGAAATATTTCTCAAGGAATAGATTCTTAAATTTTTTCCATTCCATTAAATCCAGATCATATTTTTATCTAGATTTATTAACCAAATACAGTGTCGATCATTTTCACCTTTAAAATGATAAATTGAAATGGGTTACCTTTGACATTCTATACATCCCATGACATCAAATATATTATCCTAGGAATAGATCCATCCTTCATATACCACTAGGTTTGATAATCAACTGAATAAAGATGGATGTTTCCTCATGAAATGATCTACTAAAGACATGTTCCTTTTGGTTATATTGTGTTATACTCTAGAATGGATATCACAACCATTAATAGCTTGTGTCGATTGAGTCATCACTGAATGAAACTATTCTATTCTAATTCTAACCATCTCTATATGCTAATTTTGAAGGATATTTTCCTTTATATGAATTCCCACTACAACTTCACTATTTCTTATGTAGAAAATAATTCTAAAAAAAATTTAGATAAAGAAACATGGTAAAATTTAAATTCTATATCATTTCATCTTGACCACAAAGTATAATCTTTGTTGTGAATTCTATTATCATTACCCTAAACTCTGAAGTTATATAAACCATATTCTAATAAAACCTATAAGTACCGAGCCTTAATCATTTCATAATCTTTAGTTTAAGTCAAAAATTAACTTCATTCACTTTTAATATCTTTTCTTGTTTATATTTTTAAATAATTAAATCCTAATTCATACATAATAAAACCATAAAATAATAATTATATAATTTTAATTAGTATCCATTTTTTTGAATATAAAAATTTTATAGAAAAAAATATTTTTCATTCATATAAAATCTTCACAACTTTCATATTGACTTCTTCTATTACCTTTCCCATCATTAAACCCTGTGAAAACATTTTAAAATTTTGGATCAGCATAAAAATCATAGTAAGGGACATAAAAATAAAGAAAACATTAGTCTAGATAAAAACCTAAAACCCCATGAAATTTTTTACCTTTATATTAATGTTCTTTTATAAAAAGAAATAAATAATTCTCACATGAAAAACACATTCTTTTAAATAAAACCATTAAAAACCATAATAAAGAAATTAAAACCATTTTTGTAAACTTATATCGTCACATTCATATCCTATTTGAAACCCGTGTGAGAAGTAATTGGAGCCTAGTTAAATACATAGGAGAAAAAATAGTAACTTCCTCCTTCTTAACTATTATGAAGGAAAATTACTCAATTCATTGGAGAATTGTGAAGTTTTAGTTATTGTTTATTTTAGAACAGGATCACCAATCGCTATTTAGGGGCGCCCATCGTATTTGTAATAGGCCCACCCAATGATATCTGAGAGCACCCATTTATCATGTATAATTCTTAAGTACCATATTATGAATGAAAAGTTTTTATTATTTTAATTTCCTATCATAAAAAATTTTAAAATATCTTTTAAAATCATAATCAATCACATTATGATATCAAAATGACCCTTTCATTCAAAACTCCATTTTCAATACCAAAGATTATTTTCTTTTGATAACCCATTTCCAATACCAAATTACCAAAAAAATAGAAATATGGGATTTATTTGAATAAAAAATAAAATATTATAATGAAATAACAACTTCAAATAATTTTTATGGGGGTGGAAAATTTATTGTCTATGTATATGATAGAATAGAACATTAAGTTTATCATTTGGAAAGAAAGTTAAACATTTTGTAAAAAGACCCCGTTTTAAAAAAAAACATTGAAAGAACATGAAAAATACATTTAAAAAACACTCTTATACATAAAATTACATTCATAAAATCATTTTAAAAAAAATTACATTTAATAAAATACATTTTTAAGGAAACCTTTAAAACAATATTTTTTAAAAGAAAAATACATTACCACTTTGAAAATAGATGAGTCATAATCCCCACTAAAAATAACATTAACCAAGATATTATATTTAATTGTAATAGGTAAATTCATGATATAAAATTTAAAAGGGGTTTTATATTCATATTATAAAATAATATAAGTTCATAACATCAAAATATGCATCAATGAATGAAAATTGAGATGATGTCCCCTACCTTGAGTCCAAATTTTTACGTATAGTCGTAATCATCACGAATAATAAAAATATGTAAATAATTTACATTATTTAGAACCATTTTACTTTTTATTATTATTTTTATTTCAATTATTATCATTTCATATACAATTAATTAATCAATTAAGTTTATGTCATGTGTTTCGATGATATTTAGCTTATGTGTCACATTTTACTTTGGTTGGCTGACTATTGGTCAGAAGAGTAATTATTACACATCTAAAGACTAATAACAAATAAATAATTATAATATTAATCCATAAATTATAATTTTTAAAATAAATTGTGAAATATTTTTACAAAAACCGAACTATGTCACAATAATAGAGACGGTATGTCATACATACACATGGGTAACATTTCTATTTTTAAAATACCACTATGAAAAGAAACTAATTAATATTTTATCATTAAATAGTGATAATAATATCATAAATACCATTTTATTTCATTAAATATACATATATATATGTCATCCATGTATTTTGGTGATGTAAAAAATAATTGTATCACTTTATGGAGGCAGTAGTCCACACGTGCATGAATGACGTTATGATTTTTTAATGTAAGAAAGAAAATTATATATTATATTTTCATAATGATAAATATGTAATTAATATCATTATTATTTAATTTATATAAAATATATTCATTTAATTATTCCTTATTACCTTCTGTGTAGAGCTTTAGTGAAAAATGAATTGCATCGCTTCAAGAGGACGTAGTCTGCCATACACACAAGTGACGTTATTATATCTCCCATGGAAAGGAAATTAAAGAAAGGTATATGTGATATCATAACTCCGTAATTGTAAATATGTTATAAATGTTATATATATAATTTGAATCCATCATTTATACAATACATGAGAGGTGGTTATGGAAAACGAATTACATTGGTTCATGAGGCAGTAGTCCACTGTACAGAGGAATGATGATTTTGTATCACATTTTATGGAAGAGGAAATTAATTTAGGTAATTAAATTAATATAATAATATCTATGTATTTTTGATATAATTATTTTATTATATAATGATAATTATAGATTTTTTTAATGATATGGAAGAATAAATAAAATAAGGACGCTCGATTAAGCATGATAATTATTCTTCAAACAACCTCTTTAGGTAAGAACCAAAAGATTTATTAGGATGGATTTATGAAAGAAAATGATTATAGTATTTGGGGAGGGAACTAAGTAAGTTATGTTTTAAGTATTTTTTAAGAAAAATGGTTTTTTAGTCATGAATAGAAGAGGATAGGTGTGGCCTTTTTTAAGTGACGTGAGTGGCACAATTGTAAATTTTCAAAAGATAAAGGTGTACCCTTGTTTTTCACATTTCATAAGGCTCCAAAATGAACCATAGTAGATAAATAAACATGATAAGGTCTAAATATATCCATAATATAGATTTTATATAAGTTTTTACAACATTTTAAAACTTTTCATTTTAGTTTGACACCTGGTAAATCCATTTTTACCTTAACTATGGTAATAAATTTTTATTGTTTTCACTATTCATTATGGTAAAAAGTTAAGTTGAATTTATTGAATAATATAAATTATTCTGATTTAAAAATACTGAATTCAGTTTTCCAAATTCGATTCATATAAGGGACAAAATTTAATTTAGAACAATACCTGTAGACGTTACGAAAAATTGGCTTTCCCAAAAGGGTATTTCTCGAGAAAAATTTCATTTTATATTGACTATAAGAATAATTATAATAATTCTATGAATATAAATTAATATTCAATTATATATAATCTATAAATTTCATTTAAAACATTCCCCGTTAGTATTTATTTTAACAAATTATAATGGAGGAACATTATGCACTTTAAATCAGTTTTCAAAAAAATCTTATTTTTAAACCCAAAAACAAACTTACACTAAAATCAATTATAAATATGAATATAAAGTAATTAAGGTGGTTAAATACATATAAATATTACTTATTTTAATTAAATCATATTTAGAAAAACAATTTGTCTTTTAAATTACAAAAAAAATAAAAGAAATGACTTTTTTTCAAAAATCTGTATTTTTCACTATTCAAAAATAAATAAATATTTTCTAAAAAAACCAAGACTTTATCAAAATAAAATATTTATATTATAGTTTAAAATGATAATTATTTTAAAAAATAAATTTTATAAAATTTTCAAATGTTAATTATAATAGTTTCTCACAAATTCAATAAAAATCATTTTTAAAGAAAACATGTTTTTTGAAGAATCTATTTACATTACATAAAATTGATTGATTATTTAATAATAATTTGTAAAAAAATATTTAGAATTAAATATTTATATTAATATAATTCATAAATTAAATCATATTATTCATACCTTCCAATTTAACATATAGTTTATAATTGTTATATATTTTATATGTCGTTTAAGCTCATTGTTTCATGTAGAAACTTCTATCAAACATAGTTTTATTTTTTAAAATATCAGGGTGGTATATTATGTTTCTGGAAATATAATCCATTTTATACCTTCCAATTATTCTATGGAAAATGAAAACTTTGTTCATGTGTACATGAAGACTACTATCTCCATGAAGCAACACAATTCATTTTTTATAACCACATTATATGGATGGTTATAAAAATGGATTTAAAAATAAAATAAAATATATATGGAGTTCTTAAGGTTCTAAAATATTTATATTATAATTTAATTCATTATTAATATACTAATTTTTGTACGTAAATAATTACCTAAAACAACTCATCACTGATTCCATCTTCACGAATCATAACTAAAACTATCATGGAATGAAATTAGAACATTATAAATCATTATAAAAAATTATTGTAGAACCATAGATAATTTGGGAATACAAAAAAATTGTATCAAAGAATAGGGATCTACATCCCCGATATGAAACTATATAATTTACTTCTAACGATAATGAAAATAAACAATAATTATCTAAAAGATTATAATGAATGATTATGATATGTGAGTATAAATGATAAAAGATTTGAATAAGGTTATATAATAATTTATCAAGATGTTTATCATTATTATAATGAGGGTAAAGTCATTTCTTAAATATCAAGAATAAAGGTAAGTGTTTTTGTTAACTCAATTTTTGATTCATTTAATTATGATAATTCTTTATGATATTTATTCTTATAATTTGGGAAAATTATAACTTAAAATTTTTTATACTAATATTCCACTTATTTTTTTTATTTTTTTTCATTTTATTCATATAATTTTTTAATGATTTATTCTTACATCATAAAATAGAACATTGTAAGGGTTTTCCCATCTCAAGTTTTATTGAATTCGATATGTTCCATATTATACATTTGTTTTTATTTTGTTTATATGTTTCTCCTGGATGTATTATTATCATACATTCACTTAAATTCATGGGATTTTCAAATCCATATCAATTTATTTTTCGATGACTTTCCATTCAAATGTTATTATAGTCATAATGGTTTTTTTCTTTCCAATCACATTTTGGATTTGTTATTAATATGAGTAAATTACCATTTAGGGAATTGAATAATAATTATTTCTAAAAACGTATTTATTTTATGCTTCTTTATTTTCTCAATAATATTAAATATTCTCCTACCATTTCACTAAATCTATTGTTTATAATCCCCTCTAAGGGATTCTCTAAGAAAATCTGACGTGACCTCTTCTTTTTAGTTTAGAATTTTTTCCACTATGTCTGAACTGATAATTTTTTTATGGACATTATTATCTATAATTATATGATTGTTTAATTTATTTTTCATTGAATTTGACTTTATTTATAAAATAAATCTTTTATTAACATTTCTTGTTTGTTTGTTTTCCACTAATGTTGTCTTTTTAAAAAAATATGAAAGGAATATTAATTTATTAATGTTTTTCATGCTAAAATATATTTCGATCACCTTAAATGGATTTATTTTAGAAACCTCCTCTCTAATTTTTATGTATTTTTCAAATAAATTTATATTCCATTTATTTTATAAACATTTTCTCTAAAAAGTTAAAAAAATATTTAAAAAATATTTCTTATGAAATTCTCTAAGAAATTTTTAATGCTCTTATGAACGTGTTTTTAATTCATGGAAATATAATTTAATGTTTCTTATTGAAATAACCTCTAATGATACCATAAATCTTTTTTCAATGGATTTATCATAAAATTCTCTATGAAAATTTTCTTGAAGATTTTCTCTTTTCCATGGGTAAATTAATTAGTTTTTATATTATAAATGTTTTCATGTTCTCTTAACACACATATATATATGGTTTATCATTATTTGATGGGTGGGACCTTTATAACCATCTAATTCATTGATTAAATTTTGATATTTCATGATAAGAATATTTTAAATGGGGATGTGAATTCATGACCCACAATATTATCGATGAGAGGGACATGAATTTCTAGCCCACTATATTATATGAGAGAGGGACATCAATTCCTAAACTACATTATTATGGAATATGGGTTCATGAATTCCCAACCCAAAATATTATAGGATATGGAGACATTAATTCCTAATACACTATGTTATGGAAGAAAAGGATGTGAATTTCTTACCCACTATGTTCTGGGTGAGAGGGATATGAATTCCTCGCCCACTATTTTATGGGAGATCATGACATGAATTCTCTCCCCACTATGTTATGGGAGATAGGGATGTATATTATTGGAAAATTATTTTATTATTCCATATTCTTATTCTTATACTATATTTTTATATTACATTGTAATACTCCATGGACCTTTATTATTGTATTATATTTCTTCACTGTAATGAAATTTTATATGTTTGTTCATTTGATATTACATGTCCTCTTGTTATGCCTTATGGACATCTCTAATTATTTCATGTTCCTTTTTATCAGATATTTCTCTCATTTTGATGTTTACTCATATTATTATTATATAACTATAATGACTCATTACATAATCAATACAAAATTAAATACTTTAAAATATAGTTTCCACTTATATTTATTGGATCTTTTTAGTTTGGAGTTTAAGAAAATTTGGTAAAAAATTACATAACATAGTGGAAATTTTCACATTGTGTTCATTTTTTTCAAACAAAATAGAGCTTTATGTTTACACCCATATTTAATTCAAGACACTTTTAATTTTGTTAATATGACTCACAATAGTATAAATATTGACCTTTATAATATTTCTAATCATCCTTATATCGTATGAAAAACATTTGAAAACATTAGATGATCAGAAAAAAGATCTATAAGGGATATAATAATGAAATCCACATTAGTCTAGTGAAAAAAAATGAAAATCCAAGAAAACATTTACCTTTATCATAATAATATATTGAGAATTGTAATTAAACATTAACATGAGTTAAAATCAATCTTGGATCAAATAAAACCATTAAAACCCATTATCAAGCATAGTAAAAATCTTGAAGGTATCCTGAGGGTTGTGAAAACTATTGAAAACATTCCTTTAAAAACATACCATTTACCTTTAAACATTAGTTCCCACATAGGAAAACAAAATATTTACATAAAAACCCACTTTTAAAGTATAATATAGGTATCATGGGGCATCATATTAAAATTCCATGTTCACCTCTTTCTAACCCATTTCAAAACATCCACATCCCAGTTATTTCCAGAGGAGTAAGAAACCTATTAATCTCCCTCATTTTAAAATTTGAAGTCTACTTAATTACTCAATGAGTTGGAGTAATATATTAGTTTCTCCCATAGTAATGATATATAACAGGTTCACCCATCATCATCAATAATTATAAAGTACCATATCATGAAAATAAACCTTTGTAATATTTAATTTTTTCATCACAAAACTCTTGAAAAACTCATAAGTAAAATACTTTTTACTTTGACATAAACATAAGGACAAATGTCATTTTTCGTTGAACACATATAAAAATGATAAAATCCCATTATTTATTGAATAATAAATAATCTAAAATCCATGTTTAAATGTAGAGAAATATTTATAACGAATAATTTCTATGACTGTCGAAAAAGGTGTTCAATCTGTATATGCTAAAAAATTCTTTTTAATTTTGTTAGAAAAATTAAACATTACCAGTACGGTAAATGTATAGAAGACTACTTTTAAAACATTTAAAAATAAATTAAAATGTATTTGAAAATGAATTTTATAAAATTATTATTTATAAATAATAACATTGTAGAAATATTTTTTAATAACATGGATATAATGGATAATTATTTAAATGGAATACTTTAAAACATAATTTTAAAGGAAAAAATATTACTTTATATCTTTTCTACCAGTATACAGTATCATAAAAAAAATAAAAAAATTATAAATGTTTTATAATTTATTAATATAATTTTTAATGTTCATTAAATTTTAATTATTAATTTTTATTATTTATTACCATGTTTTATTTAGTTACTAAATTGGAAAGGTTCGTGTTTGATGTTTTAGGGTTGTTTGGTTTCTAACCTCAAAACAACATCAGTGAATTGGTGATGGAAAAAGGGGTAATCATTTCTTTACCTAAATAATATAAAACCTATTATAAGTGTCATATTTATACATTAAATACATTTTTAAAACCATCAATATAAGGAGGTTATGAAAAATGAATCTCATCATTTCAGGGATATGGAAGTTCTTACATTCACATAAACATAATTTTACTTTTTCTACTAGGTGGTAATGAAATATAGTAGATAATGTTTTAATTATATATATTCATAAACATGTTATAAATTTATTATTCATTCATCAATTCCAACATTATTAATAGCCTTGTACAGTTGATATGAAAAATGAATCACATCACATCATGGATGTGGTATTCCCCACGTGCACACGAGGGACATTATCAATTTCCAATTCATGGAAAGTGAAATAAGGTAATTTAAATATTATATTTGAATAATCATTATTATTTAATCAATTTTATATATATTCATTTGATATGTCATTTTATCTAGCTATATAATTCGGTGATTAGAAAACACATCTCTTTATGGAGGTGGTAGTGCACATGTACGCATGAGCAATGTTCTGATTCCCCATATGATGGAAAAGGAGATGAAAATGGGTTTAACATAATTGAAAAAACATTTAATTATATTTAATATACGGATATTATTATTTCAAAATGTTTAAATAATATTTTAAATATGTAGAAGAAGAAATAATCATGAAACACTCTGTTAATAATTATCCAACTTTTTTAGAAAATCTCACATTGATTACTCTTTAATACATATAATGTTTATAATTTGGTGATAAATGACCTATAGTACATGGGTATGATAGTTGGGATGTGATTTTATCATATCTAGTTAGATCTAAAAGAATCAATCTATATGAATAAGCGAGGAGAGTTAGTGCCCATTTTTAAGTGAGAAGGGTGTAAATCTTGTAAATACATCAAAATTATAAATATAATATATTTATTCCTCAATGTAGAGTGGAAAAAATGAATAAATTATAATAAAATATAGGATAAATTTTAAATCCACTCAAAAAAATCTGATTTATCAATATTTTAGAGATATTTTATGTCTTATCTCTTAGTTTAACCCACTGTTAACTATTTTAACCTCTACCTAGGTGATAATTTTTCACCATGATAACTATTCATTATGACCAAAAATAAAATTAGAAAAATTAAAAAAATTAACCTCAAGATTCCAAATATGAAATAAATTTTTAAATATTCAATTTTTATATTTATTTGAGATTATTTTTAATATAAAAATAAAAATTACAATGATAACAGTTTTAAAAAAACCCTTTTTAATCAAAAAATGATTTTATACCAAAATCAAGTATAATATTGATTAATATAGAATTAATTGGTTTATTTTTAGTCAAATAGAACTAATAATAATTAAAAATAAATACAATATATAAATTTACTTTTAAAATACCTTGAAATAAATAAGAGTTTTAATAAAAATCTATATTTTTCACTATTCACCTAAAATTAGTCTTTTCTTAAAAATTCAAAAAAGTGATCGTAAGATATTTTTGTTATGTAAATAAATAAAAAATTAACTCTACTTTATCATATTTAGTTTCTTAAAATTTACAAATTTAACTCTTAAATGAAACAAAATAATTGATGAAAAATAATTTCATAAGAAAAAGTTATTTCTTTTTTGATTGAAAAAATACATAAAATCAGTATTCTCATAATGACAACATAAAATAAAATCATGAATATAAATAATTATTTAAATTTATTTATTATTAAAATTGCCTGATTTTTCACATTCTTCCCCCCTTTAATAAATTTCATCCACCCAATTTAATTCATTATATAAACAAGTGAAGTTATTTTTCCCTCATAGCTTTTTTATAATAACCATACTGCTTACTCAATTATTTTATTCTTCCATAAAACCTTGAAACATTTAATAACCATATATTATAGTACCTACTCTCTTTGATCTAAAATTTAATATGAATTTTCCTTCCAGGAAATATTTTCTTCTAACTATACAACTATAGGGTTCAAACCTGAGATGGATCATGTACATATTTACTTAACAACGAAACATGAAACATATCATGTACCTGAGATAAATGCAGGGAAAGGATAATCAGTTAGAAAATTATTCTAACATTTCAAGAATTTTATATGGACCAATAATCTATGTGATTATCATTCCCTTATTACCAAATTGTATAACACCCTTCCAATGATATATTTTAAGAAATATGTGACTGCCTTCTATAAAAGAAATGCCTTTCCTCCTATTAGTTTTATAACTCTTCTACCTACCCTAAATCATTTTTAACTTAAAGACATTTATTATGCTAGTACTAGTCCCAAAAACATCATTTCACCAACTTCATTCTATCAATATAGAATTTTACCCTTATTTTAATATAATTTCTCAAAGGGTTCCTTCCGTATACTAGAATGTGAATTGTTATAAATGAAAATTCCACAAATAAAAGATGTTGATCCAAAAATACATGATAATTCACTGATAAATCCCAAAGAATGTTTCTCAATGTATTAAAGTTTAGTTCTTATTTTCTATCAGTTTTAGGATGAAATATTTTATTAAATTATAATTTAGTACCAAATATGGTCAAAATTCCTTTCAACTAATTGATGTGAATCAGGGATCATGATTAGATAAAATAGATATAGGGACTCCATGTAATCTAAATATATATTTAAGATAAACTCTAGAAATTTGATCGAGAGTAATAATATCTTAAATATAAATAAGATTCATAGATTTATTCAATTGATCAATAATAACCCAAATCACATTATTACATCGAGTAATATTTAGTAATCCCTACAAAAACCTCAAGGGTAAACTATTTCATTTCTATTAAGGCATTGGAAATTTTCAGATATCCCTCTTAGTTGTTTTATTTTGGATTTAAATTTTTTAAAATTTAATCATTTCATAGTAAAATCAGTGTATTATTTCTTTTTTCCACCCCACCAATAATATTCCTAAAGGAAATTATACATCATAGTGTTGTCGAGATGAACAAAAAATAGATAACTATGGGAATCATATAAAAATTCCTTCTTAAACTGTGGATCACTTAGCACACACAACCTATTTTGAAATCTCATATCACCCTCTTCGTAAATGTTAAATTATTTGAACATAATCTTATTGACTAATTATACCATTTCATTAAACACATGACTTTAATTTTGAGCATTCTTAATTCTATCTGAAAAAGATGGTGACACTGGTATCTAAATCAAAATATCATGGATGAAAAATTTCTAGGCCAGTATTCATTAGATCATTACACAAAGGATCATTTTTTAAATGTAACATAATTAATGATACATTATATTTTCAAATAAAGGCATCAACTAACTTATTTTCTTTTCTTAGATGATTGTAAATTATGCAAACATAATATTTTAATAGTTACAACCATTTTCTCCACCTCATGTTCAACTCTTCCTAAGTAAATATATACTTTAAACTTTTATGTTCACTGTATATTTCACATTTTACCCCATATAAAAATTGTTTAAATTTTTAAATCAAAAACTGTTGTAAAAAATTCAATATCATACTTATGTTAATTATGTTCATGAATTTTCAATTAGCTTCATGAATATAAAATTACCCAATCATCTTTCATCAAGAAACAACCAAGTCCCTTCAAGGAATCATCACTATAAAGAAAATCCCAATTTTTTTATTTCAAGGATAACATGAGATCATTAACCAATATTATTTTAAATTATTATAACAATTCATCACATTTCATTGCCTAGATTAATTTATCCCCTTTTAGAGTTTACATATAAGGTTGGTTGTCTAACCGATCATAATTTTCTATAAAATTTTGGTAGTAACCTACTAGCACAGGAAAAAACTAAATCTCGATATAATTGTTTGGTCATGTCCATTCCTCCACTTCTTTAGTTTTAGTTGAGAATATGGTTATGTCATATCTGTATAAATTATTCTGGGGGAATTAAATCTATTGTAACCAAAATTCACTTTTATTGATTTTTTTCATTAATATTTTTTTCTTCTAAAATCTTCAGAATAATCATTTGATATTTCTCAGGTTCCTCATAAATTTTATTTAAAATAAATAAATAATCAATTAAAAATGCCACAAATTTATTCAAATACTTAAAAAACTATATTAATAAGATCCATAAATATAGAAAAGGAATTATTTAACCTAGAAGGAATAAACAAAAACTCATAATACTCAAACATAGTATGGAATTTCATCCCTAGAATATATTCCACATTCACCTCCAGCTTTTGATACCTAAAATTAAGATAAATCATCAAAAACTATAGAGAACAACAGATCTGATAAAAAATTCATTGATACAAGGAAACATATTGTTGTTATTAACAGTGATGTTATTGAGTGCTCTATAATCTATGAAAATTATCATGGAACCATCCTTCTTTTTAACAAATAAAATAGGATCACCCCATGGTAAATTTCTATTGAGAATGAAAACCGTAACAAGTAACTATTGTAAGTACGTTTTCAATTCCAAATGTTCTACAAGAGTTATTCAATAAGGGTTTTGTAAATTGTCTTAGAATAAAGCACTAATGAATCATTAGATAAATCATATTGATTAATAATAACACTAGTAAAATCATTAGAAAATATATATATATATTTCTATACCACTGGAACATAACTAATTTGAACAGATTCTTTCATTCCAATATTAATTGCAAGATAACTTTCACTTCTATATTTTATATGTTTCTAAGCTTTTTAATTTGGTGTCAATTTTATTAATTCATTATTTACACAAAATAAAAGTCATTCTAAAAAATAAATTCATTAGCTTTGTAATGTTTATTATCTTGATAATATAAAATCTAGTCCATACCCAAAAAAACATCAAACTCTATAATGAGAAAAAAAATAATTTTAATAAGAAAAACCATTCCCTAGATGATAATATGAATTATTATATACATTAATATTGGATTTATAATAACCCCCAGAAGTTTTTACCAAGAGTTATAATATCATTTGTTGATATGGTGTTTCTGTAACACCCCAACCCCTCTAGACCATAGCCGGTTATTTACTAATTACATTAGCATGGTTAGAATGATTAAAAATCTTGAATGAATGGTCATTTTTGTAGTCTTTAAGAAAATAGATACATATATGTTACTCAAATTACATTGTAAAAGGTTACAAAATACTATACATAATAAAAACTAAAAACTGTATCCACAAGAACCGAATAAATGATCTTCTCTTCATCACCTGTTAAAGGTAAAAAATGAAATGGGTGAGCTCAAATGCTTAGAAAGGGTTAAAATAGGAAAATAATGGATCAATAATAACTAAATCGTAAAAAAAATTACATAAAAAATATGTTATGGTGAATAAATGAAAAACTCATGCCATTAATAAACTGAGAATGAAACTGCATCCATAGATTTTTTCATAGTGAAAAATTCATAGATAGTAATAAATGATAATGAATAATGATAATGATCATTAATTGGAATTCATTTATTTGGCACATGATGCCATAATAGTGTTATAACAGTTTAGTTCTATGGGTGAAAACCTGTCCAATTTTTTGAAACAAACTTGAAGGGTTTGTCTCCAACTGATTTGTCTCATGAGACATGTCGATGCATCGAGGGGCTATAGCATGCCCCACCAACCATTGAAAGTCTAAATCATTATTTATAAATTGATTTAATACAATAAAAATATCGCTTTTTAATATCTGTATATAGTAGAGAATAAAGATTCATCAATATTTCCATAGTTAAAATAAATTTCCAAATAAACATCATACATAAAATGGTATACGGTTTAGATATTAAACATATCCATGATATGAGATTATGGATATTTAATATAAATATAATTTCAAATAAAAATTAATCTCAAATGGGATGTAGGTATACCACATAAGGATTATTAGGTGCACAATACAAAGTTAGTCAGAACAAAATGGTAGTTGAGATAAAGTCCCTTACCACAATGTAATCAGTCGAATCATATGACCAAAAATTTATAACCCTCAAATGAGTCATTAAACACAATGAATATAGAAATAATAATCTTATTATATATCTAATTTTAGTACACATATACCACATACAAGAAATAATTGGTGCACAATGGAAATCTCATGAAAATAAAAGTGAGATGAGAAACCCCTTACCTTATGCTCAAGTTTGTTATTCATTTATTTTAATGACCAGAATAATAAAATTTAGATTCATTAATTAATAAGTACAGAAACTCATATACACGTAATTTATTTATTATTACTATATTAGGTTCATTAATAGACCTTTTATGGGTTTAAGAGGTTCAATTTTATTGTTTTGGAAACATTTTATTCTTTGGATTTCATGATCCGTTTACTTGTATTCATGAATCGAAGTTCATTTGAAATGTGGTTAAACATAGAAAAAAAATTAATATATCTTATTAATGAAATTTTAGATATATAAATAATATTATAATGATTTTGTGTTATATACCAAGATGATGAATCATTAGTTAAAAGTTAATTAAAAACGTTTGGATTAACGTGGCGGTTTTTGTCATAAAGAACTTGTTTTGTATTATTATTTTATATTATGAGTGTGAATGATTATATAAAATTAATGAGATTAAATACATATATTATTATCTGGTTTAACCATAAAAATGGTTTCATGACCATAATTGAAGATGGTAATGAAAATTAAGGACCCGTCGTCCTTGAATGTGATAAATTAACACATCTCTGACAGTATTTTCATTTTTAGTATAAGAGGAGGGGGAAAGAGAGATGGCAATGAGATATTCCATTAGAATAGTATAATGCCATTTCATGTAAGGTACTGTAATTATCATAGAATTTTTATGAGGGTATATGAGGAAACAAGTAGAAAATAAAGGAACTCAAAATAGAAGAAAAATGAGAAATCTCTAACTAAAATTCGGTAGTCTAACGACGTCACTTCAAATTTCATAAAATAGTTTGATAAGTGAAAGGGGGTCTCTAATAACTCTTACATAATGTATTAATAAAGGGTAATATGTAATGATTTATCCCAACATAATCTAATTTTTTAAAAAAAACAATAACATAAAATGAATGAAAAGAAAGAAATCTAAAGAGGATAATTACCTCTTGATCTCTTCTCCTTGAGATCCTTCTTAAGGCCTTTTGTTTTGGCCTTTTAGTGAGACCAGAAACTCTAGGAAGTGGGGATGGGGGATTGGGAAGATCTTTTGGCATAATTTAGGTAAGGATAAAGGATTGAGAGGTGTTATAGGAAGACGAGAATGAGGTTGGTATTTATAATGGAGGAGAGGAGGTATTTTTCATTATTTTAATCATTATTATAATATTTTTTCTCAAGTCTATGAATAATCTTAATTCATGTGACCCCAAATAGTAAAAATGGAAGTTCAGTTCGAACCAAGTGGTCTTACATCACTTATGATGTCATAAATAGTGGATTTTACTGATAATTTGAATATATGGTATTTTACCATATTTCACTATTCATCGAAAATTCAAAAAATTTAGAAAAATCAAAAAATTCGCCCTAAGAAGTTTTTGATGGGTAGAATTCAAAAATTAAATCTATTTTTAAAAACTAATTTTCTAATTATTTTTAATTTTCATTTTAAATAAAATCATACTTAATTCAAAAAATAACAATTTTAAAGGTATGATTAGTTTTATATCACATAGAAAATTTAATTAAGATTTCATTATCTTATTACCATAAGAAAATAAAATATTATCATTATTTACTATTCATAAGGGTCATATTTCTATTCATAAGGGTATATTATTATTCATCAAAAAATCTTGTTTGTTATATTAGACTCCAAATGACTTACTGGTCAAAACTCTAGATGACCGATTTTTGAAATTCCAAACATAGAATTGGAAAATTTATGTTTAATGCCTAGGTTTTGAGTATCACCTAAATAATCAAGTGTTGTTTAAAACAAACACCAAGCATTATAAAATATAGGCTATGAATATAATGTATTTAAGAGAATAATACCATAAAATGTTTGGGGTGTTATATTATTCCCTCCTTCAAAAAATTTGTCCGCAAAATTTTATGTGTAAAGACCACAAAAAAGATGTGAGTTGTTCTTCTTCATAACATCATCAGGTTCCCAGGTTGCTTCCTCCAAGGAACCTTTAATAGATGATATTTCTGATTTTTCAATACCTTCTCCCTTGTGTCAAGATTCCTGATAGGCTCTTTATAGTATGAAAAATCAGGTTCCATTTCTATTTCTTCATATTAGAGTACATTCATTAGGTCTGTCATGTATTTATTCATCAATGACACATGGAACACATCATGAACTTTGGAGAGACTTGGTAGCATTTCTAACCGATAAGCTATAGCTTCAATTATTTACATAATTTCAAATGGTCTGATGTACCTTGGGCGTAGTTTCCTTTAATTACCAAACCTTAAGACACCCTTCCATGGAGATACATTCAAAAGGAAATGGTCTCTTGCTAGAATTCCAAATCCTTACTCTGGTTGTCAGAATAACTCTTCTGCCTACTTTGGGATGCTTTAATATGGTCTTGTATTGTCTTCACCTTTTCTGTGGTCACTTCAATAAGTTTTGGGCCTATAATTTTACTCTCACCAACTTCATATCAACAAGTAGGAGTTCGACATTTCTTTCAATATAACGCATCATATAGAGCCATTTGAATACTAGAATGGAAAATAATGTTGTAAGAAAAATACACCAAAGGAAAGTATTGACCCCACATACCTTGGAAGTCAAGAGATCACGATATCAGCATGTCTTTCAGAGTTTGAATAGTCCATTCATACTATCCATCAGTTTGGGGGTGATAAGAAGTACTCATACGAAGCTCATTATTCAAATACTTCTAGAGAATTTTATAGAATTTTGATGTAAACTAGGGATCTCGATCAGACACAATCGATATAGGTTCGCCATAAAGTCTTACAAAATCATTAATATAAAGTCTTTCTGGGCACTCAAGTGGTAAATCCTCTCTTATAGGAATAAAATATACTAATTTTGTGAGACGATAGACAATTACCCATGTTGCATTGTTCCTTCTTGGGGTCCTCATTAGTCTGGTGAAAAATAAATCTTAATGTTATCCCACCTCCACATAAGAATAGGTAGAGGTTACATCACTCCTCTAGGATGTTCTCCCTCTACATTCACTTGTTTACAAACTAGACACCTTTAAACGTAGTCAGAAATTTTCTGCTTCATATTATCCCACCAAAAATATTCCTTTAGATCTCTATACATCTTTGTGCTACCCTGGTGTATATAGAAATTTGACTAATGAGCATCATCTAATAGTTACCTTTTTTGCTCAGGTACTGATGGGATGCATAAACTCTTCCCAAAAATCAAAACTCTTTCCTCATAAATGAAGTCTTCCAATATCCTATCCTTAACAGCAACAATTTTCTTGTGTAGATTTTTATCATCATATTGGAAGCATGTTATCTTCTCTAGTAAATATGGTTTCACAATAATTTGAAAGAGGAAATATGTTTCCCCTTCTTTAAAAATTACCATATCTATCTTTAGTAGATCCATGAATATAGGATCTATCTCAATCATCATTTGAGTCATAAGTCCATGATCTTTTCTAATTAATGCATCTTCCACCTTATTTTCCTTTATTAGGTGTTATTGTATTGAATAATTTTAATCTTTGAGTAACTCGAGCCATCTCGTTTTCCTTATGTTGAGTTCTTTTTGTGTGAAAAAATATTTCAAACTCTTGTGATCTGTGTATATCTCACATTTTTCACTATAATGATAATGTCCCCATATTTTCAGAGAAAATATTATAGATTCTAACTCAAGATCATGTGTTGGATAATTTTTATTATGATTCTTCAACTACATTGAGGCATAAGAAATAACTTTACCATTTTTTATAAGGATGCAACCCATCCCATTCTTTGATGTGTCACTATATATTAAACATTTATCACTTCCAGATGGAAGAATAAAAATTGGATCTTTGAACAATATTATTTTCAATTCTTCGAAGCATTTTTTACATTCTTTTTTTCACACAAACTTAACTTCTTTAAGTGTGATCTTGGATAGTGGGTTAGCCACTCGGGAAAAAATCTGAATAAAACAGCGATAGTAACCTGCTAAGCCAATAAAACTGTGTACCTTGGTTATGTTTGTTGGAATGGGCCAATCTTTGATTGCCTTTGTCTTTACAGGATCAACTAGGATTTCATCTATAAGACAATATGGCCTATAAAAGATACTTATTGAATCCGGAATTCTCTCTTTATAAACATCCCATCACTATTGGAAATCCATCCTTTCCCAACGGTTTGGTCCATTGGGAATCCCATTAATATTTTCTTTCCCAACGGTTGGTAGAACCATTGGTAAAAACACCAATTCCAAAAGCTATCCCAACGGTTTGAACCGTTGGGATAGTCTGTTTTTACCAACGGTTTAATGAACCGTTGGTAAAAACAGTTCCATATGGGCTATGCCAACGATTTGAAAGCGTTGGCATAGGCTTTACTGTGCAAATTGCACAGCAGCCTGTAATTTGCACAGCAGGTCTGTTTTCGGCTCATTTTGGCACAGCAGGTCTGTTTTGGGCTCATTTTCAATTCAATTTTCATTTTCAATTCAATTTTCAATCCAATTATTGTAACTGTAACACATATACAATGCATACATATAGAGAACAAACCAACACATTTAAATAATGCAAACCAACCAACCAACACATATAATGCATCCTAGAAATATACTCATCCATAATTAAATTAGAATTCATAACATAATTATAAACATACATAATTCATTTAGAATTCAATTCATAATTTGATTGGTTTTTTGTACACCATATATTTTTACTCGAAATCATATATATTTTAAACAAAATACATACACCTGGAATGACACCGGTCACACCGTGCCTCGGATTGAGGCGAGGTTAACTCATACACGTCACAAATGACTCATTTATCATTGTCCTAAAGTATCAACATATTCTGAAATCGTTTGGTCAGTTTTCTGTATGCCATTTGTTGTTTTCACTTAAAATGAAGTGTTTTTTAAATAAAAAAGAGACACTTTGAATGGTGCCGGCCACACCGCGCCTCAGATTGACACGGGGTTGACTCTTACACATCACACATGACCCATGCATTGTTGTGCTAAAATATAAACACAATCATAATGCGTTTGGTTGGTTTTCCATATGTATTTAAAATGTAGTCCATTTTAAAGAAAATAGATACACTTAGAGTGGTCTCGGCCAAACCGCGACTCGGATTGAGGCGCGGTTGACTTGTACACGTAACATATGACCCATGGATCGTTGTCCTAAAATTTCAACAGATTCCGAATGTGTTTGGTCAGTTTTTCGTATGTCAGTTGTTTATTTCACTTATAATCTTGTCCCTTTTAAACAATAGAGACGCAGTTAGAGTGGGACCGGCCACATCATGTTTCGGATTTAGACGGGGCTGACTCATACACATCTCAAATGACCCATGAATCTTTTTCCTAAAGTATCAACACAATCCGAATGCGTTTGGTCGGTTTTCCGTATGTTAGTTGATGTTTTTCACTTAAAATGACGTCCTTTTGAAACAAAAGACATACACTTTGAGTTGTGTCGGGCACACCGCACCGCGAATTGAGACGGGGTTGACTCGTACACGTCACATATGACCCATGGATAATTGTGCTAAAGTATCAACACAATCAGAATCCGTTCGGTCGGTTTTCCGTATGTCATTTGTTGTTTTCACTAAAAATGAAGTCCATTTTAAACAAAATAGAGACACTTTGAGTGGTGTCGGCCACACCGCGCCTCGTATTGAGGTGTCGTTGACTCGTACACGTCACATATGACCCATGGATCGTTCTCCTAAAGTTTCAATAGAAACCGAATGCATTTGGTTGGTTTTCCGTATGTACTTTAAATACTGTCCATTTTAAACAAAAGAAAGTCACTTAGAGTTGTCCTGACCACACCGCACCTCGTATTGAGCCCGGGTTGGCTCGTACACGTCACATATGACTCATGGATCGTTGTCCTAAAATTTCAACAGATTCCGAATGCGTTTGGTCGGTTTTTCGCCTGTCAGTTGTTTATTTCACTTATAATCTTTTCCGTTTTAAACAAAAGAGACACATTTAGAGTGGTACCGGCCACACCGTGTCTCGGATTTAGGCGGGGTTGACTCATACACATCTCAAATGAACCA
Organism: Viscum album; assembly: GCA_963277665.1. Lineage (NCBI taxonomy): Eukaryota > Viridiplantae > Streptophyta > Magnoliopsida > Santalales > Viscaceae > Viscum > Viscum album. The sequence continues at coordinate 298,246,292 of OY728139.1, forward strand.
TGGATCGTTTTCCTAAAGTATCAACACAATCCGAATGCGTTTGGCCGGTTTTCTGTATGCCAGTTGATGTTTTTCACTTAAAATGGCGTCCTTTTGAAACAGAAGACATACACTTTGAGTTGTGCCGGCCACACCACGCCTTGGATTGAGGCGGGGTATACTCGTACACATCACATATGACCCATGGATCATTGTTCTAAAGTATCAACAGAATCAGAATCCGTTCGGTCGGTTTTCCGTATGTCATTTTTTGTTTTCACTAAAAATGAAGTCCATTTTAAACAAAATAGAGACACTTTGAGTGGTGTTGGCCACACCGTGCCTCGGATTGAGCTGGCGTTGACTCGTACACGTCGCAAATGACCCATGGATCGTTCTCCTAAAGTTTCAACAGAAACCGAATGTGTTTGGTCTGCTTTCCGTATGTACTTAAAATACTGTCCATTTTAAACAAAAAAAGTCAATTAGAGTGGTCCCGACCACACTGTGACTCGGATTGAGCCTGGGTTGGCTCGTACACATCAAATATGACCCATGGATCGTTGTCCTAAAATTTCAACAGATTCCGAATGCGTTTGGTCGGTTTTGCGTCTGCCAGTTGTTTATTTCACTTATAATCTTGTCCGTTTGAAACAAAAGAGACACAATTAGAGTGGTATCGGCCACACCGCGTCTCGGATTTAGGCGGGGTTGACTCATACACGTCTCAAATGAACCATGGATCGTTTTCCTAAAGTATCAACACAATCTGAATGCGTTTGGCCAGTTTTCGGTATGCCAGTTGATGTTTTTCACTTAAAATGACGTCCTTTTGAAACAAAAGACATACACTTTGAGTTGTGCCGGCCACACCGTGCCTCGGATTGAGGCGGGGTTGACTCGTACACGTCACATATGACCCATGGATAATTGTGCTAAAGTATCAACACAATCAGAATCCGTTCGGTCGGTTTTCCGTATGCCATTTGTTGTTTTCACTAAAAATGAAGTCCATTTTAAACAAAATACATACACCTGGAATGATACCGGCACACCGTGCCTCGGATTGAGGCGAGGTTAACTCGTACACGTCACAAATGACTCATTGATCGTTGTCCTAAAGTATCAACATATTCTGAAATCGTTTGGTCAGTTTTCCGTATGCCAGTTGTTGTTTTCACTTAAAATGAAGTGTGTTTAAAATAAAAGAGAGACACTTTGAATGGTTCCAGCCACACCGCGCCTCTTATTGACGCGGGGTTGACTCTTACACATCACACATGACCCATGCATTGTTGTGCTAAAATATAAACACAATCAGAATGCGTTTGGTTGGTTTTCCGTATGTATTTAAAATGTAGTCCATTTTAAAGAAAATAGATACACTTAGAGTGGTCTCGGCCAAACCGCGACTCGGATTGAGGCGCGGTTGACTCGTACACGTAACATATGACCCATGGATCGTTGTCCAAAAATTCAATAGATTCCGAATGCGTTTGGTCAGTTTTACGTATGTCAGTTGTTTATTTCACTTATAATCTTGTCCCTTTTAAACAATAGAGACGCAGTTAGAGTGGGACCGGCCACATCACGTTTCGGATTTTTACGGGGTTGACTCGTACACGTCTCAAATGACCCATGAATCTTTTTCCTAAAGTATCAACACAATCCGAATGCGTTTGGTCGGTTTTCCGTATGTTAGATGATGTTTTTCACTTAAAATGATGTCCTTTTGAAACAAAAGACATACACTTTGAGTTGTGTTAGCCACACCGTGCCTCGAATTGAGGCGGGGTTGACTCGTACACATCACATTTGACCCATGGATAATTGTTCTAAAGTATAAACATAATCAGAATCAGTTCGGTCGGTTTTCTGTATATCATTTGTTGTTTTCACTAAAAATGAAGTCCATTTTAAACAAAATAGAGACACTTTGAGTGGTGTCGGCCACACCGCTCCTTGGATTGAGGTGTCGTTGACTCGTACACGTCACATATGACCCATGGATCGTTCTCCTAAAGATTCAACAGAAACCGAATGCGTTTGGTTTGTTTTCCGTATGTACTTAAAATACTGTCCATTTTAAACAAAAGAAAGACACTTAGAGTGGTCATGACCACACTGCGCCTCGGATTGAGCCCGGGTTGACTCGTACACGTCACATATGACCCATGGATCGTTGTCCTAAAATTTCAACAGATTCCGAATGCGTTTGGTCAGTTTTTCGTCTGCCAGTTGATTATTTCACTTATAATCTTGTCGGTTTGAAACAAAAGAGACACAATTAGAGTGGTACCGGCCACACTGCATCTTGGATTTAGGCGGGGTTGACTTGTACACGTCTCAAATGAACCATGGATCATTGTCCTAAAGTATCAACACAATCCGAATGCGTTTGGCCGGTTTTCCGTATGCCAGTTGATGTTTTTCACTTAAAATGACGTCCTTTTGAAACAAAAGACATACACTTTGAGTTGTGCCGGCCACACCGCGCCTCGTATTGAAGCGAGGTTGACTCGTACACGTCACATATGACCCATGGATAATTTTTCTAAAGTATCAACACAATAAAAATCCGTTCGGTCGGTCTTCCGTATGTCATTTTTTCTTTTCACTAAAAATGAAGTCCATTTTAAACAAAATAGAGACACTTTGAGTGGTGTCGGCCACACTGTGCCTCGTATTGAGGTGGTGTTGACTTGTACACGTCACATATGACCCATGGATTGTTATCCTAAAGTGTCAACAGAAACCGAATACGTTTGGTCGGTTTTCCATATGTACTTAAAATACTGTCCATTTTAAACAAAAGAAAGTCACTTAGAGTGGTCCCGACCACACCGTGACTTGGATTGATCCCGGGTTGGCTCGTACACATCACATATGACCCATGGATCGTTTTCCTAAAATTTCAACAGATTCCGAATGCGTTTGGTCAGTTTTTCATCTGCCAGTTGTTTATTTCACTTATAATCTTGTCCGTTTGAAACAAAAGAGACACAATTAGAGTGGTACCGGCCACAACGCATCTCGGATTTAGGCGGGGTTGACTCGTACACGTCTCAAATGAACCATGGATCGTTGTCCTAAAGTATCAACACAATCCGAATGCATTTGTCCGGTTTTACGTATTCCAGTTGATGTTTTTCACTTAAAATGACGTCCTTTTGAAACAAAAGACATACACTTTGAGTTGTGCCGGCCACACTACGCCTCGGATTGAGGCGGGGTTGACTCGTACACGTCACATATGACCCATGGATAATTGTGCTAAAGTATCAACACAATCAGAATCCGTTCGGTCGGTTTTCTGTATGTCATTTGTTGTTTTCACTAAAAATGAAGTCCATTTTAAAAAAAATACATACACCTATAATGATACCGGTCACACCGTGCCTCGGATTGAGGCGAGGTTAACTTGTACACGTCACAAATGACTCATTGATCGTTGTCCTAAAGTATCAACATATTCTGAAATCGTTTGGTCAGTTTTCCGTATGCCAGTTGTTGTTTTCACTTAAAATGAGTGTTTTTTAAATAAAAGAGAGACACTTTGAATGGTGCCGGCCACACCGCGCCTCGGATTGACGCAGAGTTGACTCGTACACATCACACATGACCCATGCATTGTTGTGCTAAAATATAAACACAATCAGAATGCGTTTGGTTGGTTTTCCGTGTGTATTTAAAATGTAGTCCATTTTAAAGAAAATAGATACACTTAGAGTGGTCTCGGCCAAACCGCAACTCGGATTGAGGCGCGGTTGACTCGTACACGTAACATATGACCCATGAATCATTGTCCTAAAATTTCAACAGATTCTGAATGCGTTTGGTCAGTTTTTCATATGTCAGTTGTTTATTTCACTTATAATCTTGTCCCTTTTAAACAATAGAGACGCAGTTAGAGTGGGACCAGCCACATCACATTTTGGATTTAGATGGGGTTGACTCGTACACGTCTCAAATGACCCATGAATCTTTGTCCTAATGTATCAACACGATCCAAATGCGTTTGGTCGGTTTTCCATATGTTAGCTGATGTTTTTCACTTAAAATGACGTCCTTTTGAAACAAAAGACATACACTTTGAGTTGTTCCGACCACACCGTGCCTCGAATTGAGGCATGGTTGACTCGTACACGTCACATATGACCCATGGATAATTGTGCTAAAGTATCAACACAATCAGAATCCGTTCGGTCGGTTTTCCGTATGTCATTTGTTGTTTTCACTAAAAATGAAGTCCATTTTAAACAAAATAGAGACACTTTGAGTGGTGTCGGCCACACCGCGCCTCGGATTGAGGTGGCGTTGACTCTTACACGTCACATATGACCCATGGATCGTTCTCCTAAAGTTTCAACAGAAACCGAATGTGTTTGGTTGGTTTTCCGTATGTACTTAAAATATTATCCATTTTAAACAAAAGAAAGTCACTTAGAGTGGTCCTGACCACACCGCGCCTCGGATTGAGCCCGGGTTGACTCATACACGTCACATATGACCCATGGATCGTTGTCCTAAAATTTCAACAGATTCCGAATGCGTTTGGTCGGTTTTTCGTCTGTCAGTTGTTTATTTCACTTATAATCTTTTCCGTTTTAAACAAAAGAGACACATTTAGAGTGGTACCAGCCACACCGCGTCTCGGATTTAGGCGGGGTTGACTCGTACACGTCTCAAATGAACCATGGATCGTTGTCCTAAAGTATCAACACAATCCTAATGCGTTTGGCCAGTTTTCCGTATGCCAGTTGATGTTTTTCACTTAAAATGGCGTCCTTTTGAAACAAAAGACATACACTTTGAGTTGTGCTGGCCACACCACGCCTCAGATTGAGGCGGGGTTGACTTTTACCCGTCACATATGACCCATGGATCTTTTTTCTAAAGTATCAACACAATCAGAATCCGTTCGGTCAGTTTTCCGTATGTCATTTTTTGTTTTCACTAAAAATGAAGTCCATTTTAAATAAAATAGAGACACTTTGAGTGGTGTTGGCCACACCGCACCTCGGATTGAGGTGGCATTGACTTGTACACGTCACATATGACCCATGGATCGTTCTCCTAAAGTTTCAACAGAAACCGAATGCGTTTCGTCGGTTTTCCATATGTACTTAAAATACTGTCCATTTTAAACAAAAGAAAGTCACTTAGAGTGGTCCCGACCCCACTGTGACTCGGATTGATCCCGGGTTGGCTCGTACACGTCACATATGACCCATGGATCATTGTCCTAAAATTTCAACAGATTCCGAATGCGTTTGGTCAGTTTTTCGTCTGCTAGTTGTTTATTTCACTTATAATCTTATCCGTTTGAAACAAAAGAGACACAATTAGAGTGGTACCGTCCACACCGCGTCTCGGATTTAGGCAGGGTTGACTCTTACACGTCTCAAATGAACCATGGATCGTTGTCCTAAATTATCAACACAATCCGAATGCGTTTGGCCGGTTTTCCGTATGCCAGTTGATGTTTTTCACTTAAAATGACGTCCTTTTTAAACAATAGACATACACTTTGAGTTGTGTCGGCCACACCGCGCCTCGGATTGAGGCGGGGTTGACTCGTACACGTCACATATGACCCATGGATAATTTTTCTAAAGTATCAACACAATCAGAATCCGTTCGGTCGGTTTTCCGTATGTCATTTGTTGTTTTCACTAAAAATGAAGTCCATTTTAAACAAAATAGAGACACTTTAAGTGGTGTCGGCCACACCGCGCCTCGGATTGAGGTGGCGTTGACTCGTACACGTCACAAATGACGCATTGATCGTTGTCCTAAAGTATCAAGATATTCTGAAATCGTTTGGTCAGTTTTCTGTATGCCAGTTGTTGTTTTCACTTAAAATGAAGTGTTTTTTAAATAAAGGAGAGAAACTTTGAATGGTGCCGCCCACACCGCGCCTCGGATTGACGTGGGGTTGACAAGTACAAATCACACATGACCCATTCATTGTTGTGCTAAAATATAAACACAATCAGAATGCGTTTGGTTGGTTTTCCGTATGTATTTAAAATGTAGTCCATTTTAAAGAAAATAGATACACTTAGAGTGGTCTCGGCCAAACCGTGACTCGGATTGAGGCGCGGTTGACTCGTACACGTAACATATGACCCATCGATCATTGTGCTAAAGTATAAACACAATCAGAATCCTTTTGGTCGGTTTTCTGTATGTGGAAACATTCTTTCTCTTTCCAGATTTCATTTGACCCTTCCCGATCGAAAAACTGAAATATTTCAATTCATTAAGCACATCAGTTCCAGACATACGCTGAGGTGGATCATCGGTCTCTATAATATTATCAAATCTTTGACGATTCATTCTATATGGATGATCCTTTGGCAAAAATCTTCGATGTCCCATAAAACTGAAACTACAATGATGTTTCAGTCTTCTGGATCGTGTATTCTTCATACAAACTGGACATGACAGTTTTCCCTTCGTGCTCCATCCAGACATCATTGCATAAGCCGGAAAATCATTGATCGTCCACATAACCGCAACACGCATCTGAAATATGTCTTTCGAACATGCATCGTATGTGCGCACACCCACATCCCAAAGAATTTTCAACTCTTTTATTAAAGGTTGCATGTATACATCAATATCAATGTCGGGATCAGAAGGGACAGATATGAGTATACTCATGAAAGTGAAAGATTTTTTCATACACAACCATGGGGGAAGATTATAAATGTGTATAAAAACTGGTCATGAGCTGTGTGAAGTAAGCATCTGCCCAAACGGATTAAAACCGTCGCATGAAAGACCCAGCCTCAGATTACGCACGTCAGCTACAAAATCAGGATGTCGAGCATCAACTCTCTTCCATGAAAATCCATCTGCAGGATGAACCAACTCATCATTAGTCTTCTTTATCTCGGTATCATGCCATCTCATTTTTATTGATATGTCATCAGATATAAAAAGATTCTGGAGTCTGGGGATCAATGGAAAGTGCCACATTACTTTCTATGGAACGCGGGATGGTGTTCCATCAGATTTTGACTTCCAGCGGGATGTGCCACATTTTATACATTCATTTCGTTCAGCGGTTTCTTCCCAGAATAAACTGCAATCTTTCGGGCAAGCATGAATTTTGTTTCTGGAAAATCCAAGTTCTTCAACTAACTTACATGCCATATAGTGGTTTGAGGGAATATCTGCATCATCTGGAAGTAAATCCTTCAAGAGGGTAAGAATGTAATCGATTACTGTATTAGAAATCCCATACATTGTTTTTCCATGAAACAATCGGATTAAAAATTCCAGCTTTTTCATTTTATCGCATTGTCGATATACTGGAGTCGTGGCAGCATCATTCAATTTTTTCACCCTATCAATATCATCATTTTCACTAGATGCATCAGTTGTCCTCATATCGACGTCTTCTCGAGTCAAAATCCATTCTTTTTCATGATGACGAATAAACGGAAACTGTTTATCTAACAAATTCTCCATTCCAGTCCTTTCATTTCGATCATCACCAATTTGAGATTTCATTTTCTCCCCATTGTGATACCACACAAAGTAGTTTTCTTGAAAACCATTTTTGGTTATGTGGTAGCTGACTTCTTCACGACTCAACCAAGGTCTACCAACACAATTGGAATATGGGCAGTGTATGCGACCACTATCTGAAGCATTGTGAAATGAAAAATCTATAAAGCTCTCCAAATTGTTTTGAAAATCGCTTGAGATACGATCGGTTTCATACATCCAACTTCTGTCCATTCTGTAAAAAGAATTCATATAAGTCATTTTGTCATAAACAATTCAATAGGATTGAACTTTAATAGAAAATACATTTAAGTGAATGATAAAGGAATAAAATAATCATGGTATCAACTACACATGTGAAAAAAACATACTAATGTGTTATTGAGAAAATGTAAAACCAATAAGAACTTAATGTGTTATCACATCAGAGCATGCCTCATCCCATAACCATATTAGTAGGGTATCCTCATATGCGATTTACCTTTTTGAATTAATATGCACTTCCTCACCAGGTACCTAAGTAGATTTCATAGATATAATCATCTCACATCCTGTAAGGCTTCCATTATGTATGATCTGCAGAATAATTTGAGTGATCATGAATCATGCATGGGATCTTCCCATGATCACTATAGATTATGAGAAGGAATTATGATAGGTCACATGAAGAACATCAAACACATATTTTAGATAATTTGAGACATAATATAATAAAATAATGTATAAATCTATGGAATTTGGGATAAAAGGATGGATGAAATACTAAAATATGGGAGACTAAGGTGAAGGAAATATATGTTGACCCTAATGTTCATAACATGCATCACCTATGAAATTTTATTGCACTAGGAAATTTCATCCTGTTCACAATACATTCCATTGGAAACCTATTTTGATCATTTGATGTCCCCTTGACATGTCAAATAAAATCAGATGGCACCCATGAATATGCCACCCTTGTAATGAAAAGCCTTTAATTATCACCATACAGACTACATGTTTTCCAATAGATATGTATCTCCTTCTATATAGGGGAATCAATACATATTATCTCAGTCTCATATTAAATGTCCGGAATGTTAGATGGCTCCCTTAACACCCTCCAGGCACACCAACTAGGTCATGTGATGTCCTCAAATCATGTCACTATGGACATAAATCACCCTTCAAGACATGTCACACTGACTCTAGAGTTTCCCTCCCAGTGTGTCAAACATGTCTTTTGATGAAAATGGAGAAGATCACCAAAATCAAGAGATTCCCTATAGGCATTACATCCATTATCATGAAATTGCTTCTAGGATCAACCAGTCAGGACTTGTGATGTCCTCCAAACATTCCATCCTTGATCGTTAGAGAAACATCAGACAATCCATCTAGGTTAGGAAAATTCATCAAAATGTTTATAGGATCATGTAATTTCCATTGGAAATTTCCAAAAGAAACCCTCTATCATGCTAAGTAGATAGTCAAGGCATTCCATGTGGAAAACCAACACATATCCATAAGAGAAGAAATCTAAAAATAATAGAATCTATATGCATTATAAAATTGTCCACCATTGGCATGTAAGCTTCTATAAAAATGGAACCGTAGTGTTTATGTTTTAATTAATGGAAAAATCAATTCATTAAAACAACTACAACAACTTGATTGAGATCAATTTTTACCTGTTCGGATGGGGGTGTACCTATTCGGACGGGGGTCGATGATGTTCGGATGGGGGGTTCGCGAGAGCACGGGAGCGGAGGACAGCCCGCCCACCCCTCCTTGACAGCCCGGCCACCCCCGTGGACAGCCCGTCCACCCTTGTGGATAGCCCTCCCACCCCTGTACCCCCCTGGATACCCCGTACCCCCCTAGATAGCCCCACCCACCCTCCCAAACAGCCCACACCCCCTCCCCTGCAACCCCACCACCACCACCTAGACATACCAACCCCCCTGGACACCCCACACACCCCTCCCCCACTAGGACACCCCTCCCAGACCCCCAGGACAGCCCACACCCCCTGGACAGCCCCGCCCACCCCCATGGACAGCCTTTCCCACCCCCGTGGACAGCCCTGCCCACCCCCGTGGACAACCCACCCACCCCCGTGGACGCCCCCTACCCCCTACACAGCCCAACCACCCCCGTGGACAGCCCACCCACCCCCCTCGACACCCCTACCCCGCGTGGCCAGCCCACCCACCCCCCCTGGCCAGCCCGCCCACCCCTCCTTGACAGCCCGGCCACCCCCGTGGACAGCCCGTCCACCCTTGTGGACAACCCGCCCACCCCCGTACCCCCCTGGACACCCCGTACCCCCCCTGGATAGCCCCGCCCACCCTCCCAAACATCCCACACCCCCCTCCCCTGCAACCCCACCACCACCACCTATACATACCACCCCCCTGGACACCCCACACACCCCTCCCCCACCAGGACACCCCACCCAGACCCCCAGGACAGCCCACACCCCCTAGACAGCCCCGCCCACCCCCGTGGACAGTATTTCCTACCCCCGTGGACAGACCCGCCCACCCCCGTGGACAACCCACCCACCCCCGTGGACACCCCCTACCCCCACAATCCATTATCCAAAACATATCAAATTGGTTTGAACACAATCCATAATTCCCACAATCCATTATCCAAAACATGTAAACGTTCACGATAGCCTCCCCCAACTCTGATTTACATGTTTTGAACACTCTCCTTCCAAACATAGAATATAAAAACATTAAAGAAGTATTCACAAACACAAACAATATCCTATTTAGATATTAATTTCAATAATCAAGTAAACCAATCACCTGGAAAAAAATCTATTCATTAAAACAACTACAATAATATGGTTGAGATCAATTTTTACCTATTCGTATGGGGGTGTACCTGTTGGGATGGGGGGTGCTGGTGTTCGGATTCGCGAGAGTAGTGGAGTCGGATGGGGTTTGCGAGAGCAGCAGAGCGAATAGATTAGGGCTCTGTCCGAATGGGGAGAGGAGATCGCGATCTGGAATTTGGGGAAAACCTTTGCCAACAGTTTATAAAAACCGTTGGCAAAGGCACACATTTCCCAATGGTTCCAGTGAACCGTTGGTAAATGTGTGAGTTTAGTACCCATTTCCCAACAGTTCCAGTGAACCGTTGGGAAAGGGTCCACCGAAATTCTCTTTGCCAACTGTTTGATTAAACCATTGGTATACTACCGTTGGGAAAAGACCAAATTCCAGTAGTGCATATAATTCATTTCTTCTAAGAGTTTTCATAATAATCCGCAAGTGATCCTCTTGGTCTTCATATATTTTTGAGTATACGAGGATATCATCGATGAATACCACAACAGAGTTATCAATATATTCCTTAAAAAATCTATTCATTAAATCCATGAAACAGAGGGTGCATTAGTCAGTCCAAAAGGCATCACTATAAACTTGTAATGCATATACCTGGTTTGAAATGTTGTCTTTGGAATATCGTCCTTCCTCACACACAGCTGATGATATCTGGATCGAAGGTCAATCTTCAAAATGAATTGATATCCATGAAGTTGATCAAAAAAATCATCAATCTGAGGCAGAGGATACTTATTCTTTATTATAAAAGCATTGATTTCCCAATAATCAATGCATAACCTCAGGGATCCACCTTTCTTCTTGAAAAATAGGACCGAAGCACCCCATAGAGAAACACAAGGTCAAATAAATCCTTTTTCACTCAGCTCCTCTAGTTGTTTCATTAGATCCACCAATTCCACAATGGCCATTCTATATAGGGTATTTAATATAGGTCTTGCACCAGGAATTAAGTCAATGGAAAACTCAATTTCTTTCTCTGGAGGATGTCCAGGTAAATCCTATAGAAATACATCAATTTATTCTTTCACTATATACACATCTTCAATTTGAATATTTTTTTCCTCACCCATAGATATTAGGTTCTCTTCCTCTCTAAGAATTGCATTCAATAGAGCTATTGGGGGTGGGTCTAGATAAGAATCAAATGGAGATGTATCTACTCTAAAGATAAGAGATTATACACCATTTTCAAAAACATTAACTTCATTTTTCTTGCAATAAATATTCACATCATAGTTTGACAACCAATTCATACTAATAATTATATCAAAGTCAGTCGTTGGTATGATGATAAGGTAACAACTAAATCACATTTATGTGTCACGAGGGGGAATAGTTTACATGTCGTTGTCACAATGATGCATCCCCTAGGAGTTTTTACTAATAACTCCTTTATTAAATCAAATTGGACATGTATAATTATCATGGAAAATTGTGATGGTATAAATGATTGCGATGATCCAGAATCAAATAAAGTGTTGGCTATGTTTGAGGAAATAATTAAAGTACCTTCCACCTCTACCTGCTCGTATCCAGACAGGGCTTTATTTGCTTGAAATATTCACATAATCTATTCCTTACCAAAATACCAGGATTTTATTGTATGTTTATCCTCAAATAATACCTTAGGTATTTCTTCCCTACTATACATTTCTTACTCTAGTTTCCATGTTTTCTACTAAACATCCTCTGATACCAACTGTAACACCCCGGCTCCTCTAGACCGGAGACAGTGCATTACTATTTACATTAAAATGGTTATAAGGAATGAAGATACCAAAGAAACAATCTGTTTAGTAGTCTTGAAGAAACTTGACACGTATATATAACTCAAATTACATTGGAAAAGGTTACAAAATACAATACATAACAGAAACTAAAAACTACATCCTCAAGAACCCAATAAATGATATCTTCTTAATCACTTGTTAAAGTTAAACAATGAAAGGGGTGAGATAAAATGCTCAGAAAGGGTTACAAATAGTGTAAGAATGAATCAATAATAACTGAATTGTAAACAATTTAATCTAATCAATATGGCATGGCGAATAGATGAAAAACTCATCCCATTAATAAACTGAGAATGAAACTACATCCATAGATTTTTTCAGTGTGAAAACCTCATGGATAGTAATATATAATAATGAATAAAGAGAATTATAATCAATTTGACTTCATGTATCTATCACATGATATCATAATACCATTAAAATAGTTTAGTTCTGTGGGTAGAAACTCATCTGTTTTTTGGAAATAAACTCGAAGGGTTTGTCACCAACTGGTTTGTCTCATGAGACCTATCGATGCATCGAGAGGCTAAAGTAGGCCCCACCAGTCATTCCAGGTCCATATCATTCTTTATACATTTATTTAATACAAGAGAAATATTACATTTCAATATCTTTATAATGTAGAGAATACGGATTCATTAATATTTCCAAAGTTAAAATAACTATCCAAATAAACACCGTATGTAAAATGGTATACAGTTTATACAATAAACATATCCATGATATGAGATTGTGGATATTTAATATAAATAAAATTTAAAAATAAAATATTATCTCAAATGGGAAGTAGGTACACCACATAAGGATTATTAGGTGCACAATACTATGTAAGTCACAACAAAATGGTATTTGAGACAAAGTCCCTTACCACAATGTTATCGATCGAATCATATGACGAGAACTTAATAACCCTAAAATGAGTCATTGAATATCATGAATATAAAGAAAATCAGGTTATTATATATAAAATTTCAATACACATATACCACATATAAGAAATAATTGGTGAACAATGGAAATCTAATGGAAATGAAAGTGAGATGAGAAACCCCTTACCTTATGCTCGAGTGTGTTCTTCGTTTGTTTTAATGACCTGAATAAAAAAAATTATCTTCATTAATTAATAATTCATGAACCACATATAAATTTAATTTATTTTGTTTAACATTATTAGGTTCATTCATGGCACTTTTAGTGGTTTAATAGGTTCAATTTTATTGTTTTGGAAGCATTTTCTTCCTTGGTTTTCATGATCGGTTTAATTGTATTCATGAATAGAAGTTTGTTTGAAATGTTGTTAAACATCCAGAATTGTTAATATATATTAATAATTAAATTTCAGAGGCATAAATTATATTATAATTATTTTGGGTTATATACCAATATGATGAATCATTAGATAAAAGTTAATTACAAACGTTTTGATTAACTAGGTGGTTTTGTTCATAATGAACTTGTTTTGTATTATTATTTTATATTATGAGTGGGTAAAGATTACAAAACATTAATTAGATTAAATACATATATTATGATACAGGAAAACCATAAAAAATGGTTTCATGACCATAATTGAATATGGTAATGAAAATTAATAGCTCATCATCCTATAATGTGATAAATTAAGACATCCCAGATGGTGTTTTCATTTTTAGTATAAGAGAAGGGAGGAAGAGAGATGATGATGAAATATTCCATTAGAATAATATAATTCCATTTCATTTAAGGTAGTAGAATTATAATATCATTTAGATGAGGTTATATGATGAAATATGTAGAAAATAAAGGAACGAAAAATTGAAGAAAATTGAAAAATCTCTCATGAAAATTCGGCATCCTAATGACGTCAATTAAAATTTTATAAAATAGCGTGATGAGGGAAATGGGGTCTATAATCACTCTTAAATAATTTATACAAAAAGGGGAATCTGGAATGAAATATCCCAACATAATACAATGTAAATTTAAAAATAATAACATAAAATGAATGAAAATAAAGAAAACTAAAGAGGATGTTTACCTCTTGATCTCTTCTCCTCGAGATCCTCCTTAAGGCCTTTGGTTTTGGCCTTTTGGTGAGGCCAAGATCTCTAGGATGTGGGGAAGGGGTCTTGGAAAGAATATTTGGGAGAATTTAGGTATGAATCATGGATTAAGATATGTGGTAGGAAGAGGGGGATGAGGGTGGTATTTATAGTGGAGGAGAGGAGGTGTTTTTCATTATTTTAATCATTATTATAATATTTTTGCTCAAAACTATGAATAATTTTAATTCATGTGACCCAAAATAATAATAAAGGTATGTGTATTATAACCAAGTGTTCTAACATCACTTATGATGTCATAAATTGCGTATCTAACTGATAATTTGAATATACAGTATTTTACCATATTTTACTATTCATAAAAAAATTCTAAAATTTCAGAAAAATCCCAAAAATTCACCCTAACAATTTTTCAATGTGTATAATTCAAAAATGAATTCCATTTTTCAAAAATAATTTTCTAAATATCATTAATTTAAATTTTAAATACCATCATAGTTAATTTAAAAAATAAAAATCATAAAGGTATAATTAGTTTTATATCACATTGAAAAAATTAATTAAGATTTCATTATAATATTACCTTAAGGGAAAAAAATATTATCATTATTTAATATTCATAAGGGTCATATTACTATTCATAGGTGTATGATACTATTCATCATGAAAATAAAGTTAGTTTTATCATACTCCAAATGACTTACTAGTCACAATTCTAGATGACATTTTTTTTGAAATTCAAAACATAGAAGTAAAAGATTTATCTTTAATGGCTAGGTTTTTACTATCTTTTAAATAACCAAGTGTCATTTCAAAGTAACACAGTGCTTTATGAAATATAGGCTATGAATAGAATGTATTTACGAGAAGCATACCATATAATGATTGGGGTGTTATAATTTCCATTTTACTTGAAAATTTCTAAGATGTAATAGAATGTGTGGATCTTGAATTTGAAAATGAAATGGAATAATATGAATAAATAATTAATGTACATAATACCACATATTTTAAGGGTCTTTCATCTTCCATATTAGTAACGAAATAATTTTCTACACCTTTATATTTCTAATATTGATTATTCCCACCTTGAGTAACTAACTTTATATATTTGTAATTGTAATGTCCCAACTCATTCTAATTAAAATATATTTCTATTGAACAATTATCTATTTTCACATTAATATTCCAAGAAGAACTCTTCTCCTTGTAGAAAAGAGATAAATGACTGAGTTTACTAAATTTGTAATAATTTCTATATCTTATCTAAAAATAATTAAAATTTCTTTTACCGCATTTAGAACATTTATGAGTATTGCCTCTAGATTTATTAGTTGAATTATTTTATATTTCTTGTCATCATGACTGCTTCTTACCGTAATTTTCATGAAGTACATAATTGTAAGAAACTTCATCTAAGATTTCTCATCACAACAAAAAATCACATCAAATATTTTAAATTTACGAGTAACCAATTCCCTTTGTAAAATTGGTTCTAAACCTATGTAAAATCTATCATTTTTAATCCCATGGGCTAGAATAAAATTCAATTCATACGAGGCCAATACTGTGAAATTTTCTTTTTAAGTGGCCACTAGGTATTCTTACATTTCTATCAATTCAAAAAAATTACTTCCCATTATAAGTTAAAAAGTATTAGAAAAATACTCATCAAGAAAAAAACATTAAATAACAACCATTACATAGAATCAATCTCATTATTTTCCATGTCAATTTTAATCAAATACCACCATCAATCGGTTTCACCATAAAAACAATAAATAGAAAGTGTTTCCATTAGATCTCTAATGCATTTATCCATCCTTAAGCTTTCATCAAGCCTGAATATCAACTGAAATATAGATGGAATTGTTTCGTTAAATGCTCCACTATAGACATGTTCCTCTATGGATAATTTAGTTGATCCCTTTCATGGGTTCCATCATTAATAGATTGCATCAACTAATTTAGAACTTTCTCAAACATCACACTTCCTATCATTCATGGTTACTAATTCATAAATTTATTATCTGATTGATTTCTTCCAACTTCATCTACCTTGTTTTCTCTTCATAAAACCATTCGGGATAGTCATGTATTAGATGAACCAATATATAAATCTTCAAATTTTATCTCATGATAATGTAACCTTAAATTAGAGTGTCTATAAAAAATATTTTATCAATATATTATCATCTAAAGGTATCTAAACCTTTCCTTTGATACCAATAATAATGACCCATATCCTAATCAACCCATAATTGAAATATTTATAACAAATATTACAATTTCTTATAATTCAAGGATATTTTTAGTCTAGAGTTTTTTAAAATTATAAAAAATAGTACATAAATAATTGGGTACTTTCACAAATTGTATATTTATTCCACAAAAAAATATAGATTGTGTTTACACTCATGTTTCATTAAAGTCACTTTTTACTCCGATTAAAACAAGTAACAATAGCATAAATATTTACCTTGATAAAACATCTACTCACCCTTAGATCCTATGAAACACAATTGAAAATGTGGGATGGGTAAAACAAATCTCAGTAAGGTATATAAAGATAAATTATTCTTGTTAGTCAATTTAAAAAAATAAAAAACCATTAATTCATTTATGTTTTTCATAATAAAACCTCAATAACATAAATATAACATTTCCATAAGTTATAATCATTCATGTATCAAATAAAACCTTCGAAACACTTTAGAAATAATAGAAAAAACCATAAAATAATCCTAAGGCACATAGAAACTTGTAAAAATATTCCATTAAAAATAAAAACATAGATTATTATATTTATATCCCATATTCACTAATTTTTTACCAATTTTAGAATAAAATAATCCAAGTTCATTTTAGAGAAGTAACTAACCTGTTATCTCCCTTATTTTTTTGTTGAAGACTGCATCAATACACACTACATTGGAGAGTTATATTGGGCTCATTTGTCATCATGATCTATATTTGGATCAACTGTCATCATTTACAATTCTAAATTAATATATAATGAATAAAAAAATCACTATATCGGTTTATCATCATAAAACCCTTGAAAAACACTTAAGTAAAATAATTTTCATTTTCACATAATCATAGGGATAAATATTATTTTTCAATGAAAATAATTAAAAAAGTAAAATTTATAAATAATATAAACATTATATACTTCAAAACCCATGTTAACTTCTATAGTAATCATTATAATTATTAATAGTTATAATGGTGTTAAGATATGGTCAATTCATATATGTTAAAAACCATTCTTTTCCACTTTTTTAAAAAATAAAAATGAAGAATACTGTAAATATTTAAAAGATTCATTTTTAAACATTTAAAAAATTAAAAATTAGTTTAAATTAACTTTTATCAATATATTATGTATAAAAATAAAATTAGTTATATTCTTTTAATAAATTGGATATGGTGGAGAAATATTTGAATGGAATAATTTAAAATAAATTTTTAAACAAAAAACCCTTACCTTAAGTATCATTTAGTTTTCTACGTTCTTTAAATATTTAATAATAAAATTGTATTAGTGTTATAATTTTTTAAGAACATTTTACATGTTCATTGAATTTTAATTATTCTATTTATTTCCATGTTTTATTCAGTTTTGAAAATATTTTAGTACACGTTGCACACTTTGGGGTCCTTCTAGTTTATAACCTCCAAAAAAGACATTTTTGTATTTACTGTGTTCAAAGGAGTTATGATTATATTACCTCCATAACATTAAAAATATTATAATTAGCATATTTATATAATAAATAATTTTTTAAACAAACCATTTAACATGGTTTTGAAAAATAAATAGCCTTTTTCATGCCGATTGTAGTTCATACGTACGTATGAATATCATTTTTATCTTTCTACTGGGTGGAAATTAAATATATTATATTATATTATAATTTTATATAATAATTAATATGTTGAACATGTCATATTTATTCATTACTTCAAACCTTATGATAATCTTTGTAAGGTGGAAATGAAAAATGGATCACATCTCTTCGTAGAGGCAGTATTCCACTTTTACGCATGTGTGTCATTATCAATTTACAATGGATATAAAGGGTAATAAGTTAATTAATATATTATTTTTATATAAGAATAATTATATCATAAATATCAAATATATTCATTTGATCCGTCATTTTAACCCTCTATGTAATCAAATGGTGAAAAAAACACATTGTTTCATAGAGGTGCTAGTCTACATGTACACCCAAGGGGTGTTTTAATATTCAAAAGGATTGAAAAGAAGATAAAAAGGGTTACACCATAATCATAATAACATTTTAGTAAATAGAGAATGCTGAAGTTATAATTTTATCATGGATAATAATATTTTAAGGTGGTATAAGAAGAAATAAACATGAAACACTTGGTTTAAGAATTATACCTCTTCTTTGGAAAACATCCATTGGGTTACAAATTAAGACTTATTATATTGGTCTTTTTGTAAGATAAGTACTTGTAGGACATATATAGGAGAGTTTTTAAGGGATTTTTTCATGTTTTTTTGAGAAAAATGGCTCTATGTGAGTGAATAATAGAGGAGACGAGGTTCCCTTTTATAGTTGAGCTAGATTAGAATTTTATATATACGTTAAAATTTTAAAAATAATATACAAATTTATCAAGTTCGTATAGAAAAAAAAAGAAAATTTTAAAAAATAGGTTATGTTTAGAATAAAATAAACCAATAATATTTATCTATGTTTTAGAGATATTTAATGCCCCATATCTTAGTTTAACCCCTTGTAAACCATTTTAACCTTTATTGAGGTGATAATGTTTCACCATGGTAACTATTAAATATGACCAAATATGAAATTATAAATAAAAAAATTCAAACCACCTAATTAAAAATATTAAATACATTTTTAGGATTCAATTTTTAGAAGTATCATAAATTATTTTTTTATATAAAAACACAATCCACAATGAAAACGATTCTTAGAAAAATCCCTTTAAAAAAATGACTTTCTAAAAAAATGAAGTATAATGTCAATTTCTATAGCATTAATTAGATTATTTTTTAGTTTAGGGAACTAATTTAAATTTTAAAGAAATCAAATACTAAATTTTATTTTTAAATTACTAGAATATAGATGGAAGTTTTAATAAATTTGGTAGTTTTCATTATTCACCCAAAAATCAATATTTTCAAAAAACTACAAAAATAATAACACCAAACTATATTTGATAATAAAATATAAAAAAATAAATTAAATTTTATCAAATTCAATTTCTTAAAATTTATAAATTTTACTTTTAAATAAAATAATATAATTCATGAAAAACTACTTTGTTAGAAAAGGATATTTTATTTTCTGATTAAAAAATATATTTAAATTATTATTGTTAATATGACTCTATAAACTCTAATCATGAATATTAATTGGATATAAAATTTATTTGTTATTAATATTCCATGGGTTTTCACACAAAACTTTTGTGAATCATTGATATATTTTTGCCTTATGAGCTGTTTGAGCTCACCACTTTCTTATGTTTTCTATTGCACTAGTTATGAAGACGAGTATAACCAATGAGATGTATAAAAGGGTATATATTATGTTGTGATATTGGATAAATTTTGAAAATATGATTTTTATATATCTAATCTCCAAATACACTAAACCTTTGAGTTCTTGTATTATATGATCATTTGTGATATGTAATGTCTATTTTCACGAAACATCCCAGTTGGGCCCATGCTGTGAATCTCCAAGCACACCTCCAACAAGATAGGGGATAGAGACTAGTGCCAAATAGGTATATCACAAACATTAAAAGCCTTATCCTATGTAATTTTACACACTAACACATCTTTAAGACTATACAGTTCTGAAAGGTAAAAACAACTAATGAACCATGCATACGTACATCTAAAATCTCCCAAACAGAGTACGAAATAAAGTAAAGGAAAGTTAACAGGTCCAAATACAAACCCACGAAAAAAAAGAGTCTAAAAATAATGCCAAAATGTAATGTAATATACGGATTGTTGTCAAGATACTTTGGGGACACAACTCGGTCTATACGGTCTCACTAATCACCCTCTGATTCTAGTCCATCTAGAATCCTTTCAAAAGGTTAGTCATCTGTACAAGACACAACACATGCAGGAAAATCCTTTGTAGGGGTGTGTTTAACAATACCTAGTAGGACAAGAGAAAATCATAAATCATACCAAAATATATAGATATATCGACATAGGTATTTGTCTACATTACATATAAGAAGGATATCCAAATATACTCAACAAAACACATAGTATAAAGGTAAGTCACCATCATATCGCCAACCTAGGATTCTAGCTTGATGATTACACAATGCACTCATATAGGAGAACACACTCCTAAATCTGACAAAAGTGATGAAATTTGTCTGAGAGTTAATGCATGTTAGGTCTTTCCATTATAAATTAAATGTTGATAGTAAAAATAGATATGATACATATTTGAGGATCACTCCCAAGTCCATGGGGTATAACAACAAATAAATCTATATTAACCCTCTTAGTAGAGCATCAACACCCATATAGTGTTGGTCTTGAAGATACCAAGAACTCCAACTAGCTAACAAAGATGAATAGATGATCTCACTATATTCCCCATAAAAGGATTCCATTAACTATATCAAAGAATTCAAGCTCAATGGATTATTTTCCTTGACCCCGTGTCATTCCAGTGTAAACGGCCCATGTATCATGCATGTTTCCAAGTAACAGTACATAGAGTTTTTGCTACTCGTGTACTCTGACCATGCACCAGTACATAATTTTGTCTGTGTATACTATCCCAAGCCATGTTCGTGTGGGAATAAATGGTATGTCGGTTAAAATGTAATCCAGACGGAGTTTTTTTTACACTCTGAGGTGCACACTAATCCATTAATGAGAGATCTCATGTCATGGGATAGTTTCATACATTGTTTAATATTTATCTCCTTCATAAGACCATGTCTTCTCCAAAGAGGGGCCCAAATAATGTGGATCTCTGAGTTATACGCCATGTAGTATAAAAATTTCTATATTTCTAGATCTAGTTTCCACATGGTCATTTGTTCATTCGATTCCCATATCTTCCATATTCTCCACCAATCATGCTCGTAGAACTCAAATAGGGGTCGACTAAGGTCAACCTTTACCATAGAGACTATTTCTAGATTCCTTGTTCATCTGGGAACTATCCTAAGCCTCAACCATCACCGTGCGGCCAAGAACCACGCTCATGCATTCCCAACTAGTATCGATCTTCTCACCACTACCTTTTTCAAATGATCCCAGTGTTTTCTTGAGTCTAAATATACGATATCGAATTTTTTTCACCAAGAAATGGGTTTGAAATGTTCGATTCCTTCATATTTGGGTTGAATAACTGAGAAAACGAAACCCCAGTGATGAACACATGTTGAAAAAATAGAGAAATTCATGAAACACAGAAAATTATAAAAAACCTTAGATGTGTTTGGTTGGACTTTATTTTTTTCCCATAAAATGAAGAATGAAGAACTATAATAATTAAATAACTTTCAATATAATCCCTAAAATAAATCACATTCCGCAGTCAAATGATCCACAGATCAATATGTTGGTTGATTGTTCCATGTTCATCATAGAAATTAGAAATAGCTAAATAATCCACTAAAAAAGTCATAACATGATTTATATCAACGGGTGATGAAGAATGGAGTGTCTTCGTGATCGTTGGTGACATCCTTTGAAATCACCTCTCACCAGTCTTTGATCTCTGATCTGGCCATCTTCCACCAACGAAATCTCTTCTAATGGCTCCAATGATTCTCATCAATTCCCATGGGTTATGAGGATAAGCCTGAAAGTTTTACATAAACACGTATTTAAAGAAGGAAATTAGGTCACTGCGTCCACAAACAAATAAAATAATTATTTTAATTATTTTATTCATATTACATCCACGATTAATGTATCCATAAAAACTCCATATTGACCAAGGTTATGTTACAATTAAGGTAAACCCCACATTCTAAACTCAAAGGTGCCATCGTATTTCCGACACGGTCCCTCGTTTAGATGTTATTTTAGTTTTTCCAAGAAAATTTTTCTCACGTTCTATTTCATGTATTTAATATATTTCAAACATTTATTTCAAGCACACTAGGTTTTGTAATTACATGCCATTTTATAACCTGGTAACAAAAATAATATATTCAATATCCAAAAAAATACATGAAAAATTAGAGTCATTACATTCTCCCCACCTTAGTGCTTTATGTCCCCAAAATCCCAAAATAAGGGATACAAAAAGAGATGTGGGTATTGAGCACATATCTAAGCCTCCCACTCTCATGTGCTCTCTTGGAGATTCTAATGCTACCACCAGACACGTACTAATGGAATCACTCACCCATGAAGGATCCTCTCTTACTGATCCTCAGTCTCTATCAGGTTCTCAACAAATGTAGTTATATCCTTAATATCCAACTCTCCCTAGTTGATAACGTGTGATAGGTCATGCATGTACCTCCTCATTTGTGACATAGGGATGATATTGTGTACCTGGTCTAACTGTGGTGGTAGAGATAATAGGTAAACCACCTCGCAAAAATCTACATAGTATCTGGAAAGGAAATTGAATCATAGATATAGCTTTCAACCCCAACCAAATTTCTACAATCTACATCATGGTGAAATTATTAGGAATACATAGACTCCCTTATCAAACTCCAAAGTTCTCTATCGTATTTCCATTTAATACATCTGATGTCTCTGTGCAATACTCATCTTCTACAGGATGATGTTAACCTTATCTATAGTTTCTCACACCAACTCTATCACATTAGTGCTGACACTCCTTGGTCATTCCAACAAAGTGGTGACCTATAGGTTATCCAATACAAATCTTCAAAATGTGTCATACCGATAGTGGAATGAATGTTTTTATTATATGAAAACTCTTCCAGTGGTAGGTAATCCCCCCAACTATATCCAATTTCCTACATGAAATATCGCAACATGTCCTCCAAAACATGGATGGTCCACTCTATCTAGCCATCAGTTTAGAGGTGAAACGATGTTCTCAAGCACAAATATGTCCTTAAACCCTCTTACAATCTCTACCAAAACTGGGATATGAAGTGACAATCATGTTCATAAATTATTGTCACGGGTACTCCATATAGTTAGACTATATCCTGCACGTAGAGGCTTCTCAATCACTCTATAAAACGTTTCTCTTGAATAGATAAGAAGTTGGCTGACTTGGTGAGTTGGTCTATGATCACCTCGATGGCATCATGTCCCATAGATGTATGTGGTAATCTCATCAATAAGTCCATGGATATCCCATCCCACTTCCATTCTGGAACCATAATGGGTTAAGCTAAACTTGCTGGAACTCAGTGCTCATCCTTCACTTTTTGATAAGTAAGACATCAAGAGACAATCTTTACAACTCCCTTTTTCATCTCTGGCCACCAAAACTGACATCATAGGTCTTGGTACATCTTTTCCACACCTAAATATACTGCCAATGGATATTTATAAAACTCTCTAAAAACCTCCTTCTAAAATGTCACCAATACCATTGTGTGTCCTTTGAAAATAGGGACATGGTCCTGACCTATAAAAAACTATCAAGAGCACATCCAGTGACTATATAATTTCATAGGGTCTCACTGTAGGCATCCCCTAGTTGTGCCTCTCTGACTCACTAAAAAACTATAGGGTTAAAACTCATTGAGTGGTGTTAAGCTACTCTATCTCCATCCATAAAGGATAACTACAACGAGGCCAACATCTCTAACACTTTATTCAAAAACTATGAACAAGATATCTTACTGAGAGGATCTTCTTCCATGTTCCCCTTCCAAATAGTATAGACAATTTCAAATTCATAATCCTGGAGAAACTCTATCCATTACCTCTATATCAAGTTAATATTCTTTTGAGAGAAGATATACTTGAGACTCTTGTGATCAGAATAGATGATAAACTTCTCGCTCATCAGGTATTCTCACCACATCATTTATGTGAAGACTACCGCAGATAACTCAAGATCATTGGTCATGTAGTTTTTCTTATGTGGTCTTAAATGATGTGAACCATAGTGAATCCCCACATGCCTCTATATCATAACACAACCATGTCTGGTTCCGGATGCATTGTAAAACACTGCATACTCTATATCCTTCTATTGAAATCTCAATATGGGATCACTCGTCAATTTTAGCCTTAGATGCTAAAAAGCCTTATGGAACCTCTCTATCCACATGAAAGGAATCCATTTTCAGGTAAAATATTTCTTTGGTATTGATATCTTAGACAAATCAAGTATGAATCTCTAGAAATAGAATTCTAGCCAAAGGAAGATCTGCACCTATGTCACACTCTTTGGTTGCTCCTAAGATAACACTCCCACAAACATGTCCCGGTCCACTGCCAATCCATTCACTGAGATAATGTGTCATAAAAATTCAACCTCCCACATCCATAACTAACAATGTTTTTTTATATATAGTTGTTGCTCTCAGAGTACATCTAGAACCATCCACAAGTGGATCATGTGCTTCTCCTCAAATGTCGAGTGCACAAGGATATCGTCGATGAAGACTACCATGAACCAGTCTACAAAAGGCTGAAAGATCCAGTTAATGTGTCCCAAGAACACTTATTAGGAGTTCATCACACCAAAGGGAAACACTAAGTACTCATAGTGACTACATAAACACTTGAATGTTGTCTTTGTAATTTCCTCATCCCTTATTTGAAACAGTTGATAGCCTAAGATATGGTCAAAAATTGAGAACCGTCGTGCCCCTCTCCAATGATCAAAGAGGTCATAAATCCTTGGTAAGGGAAAATTGTTCTTCACGGTCACCTAGTTTAAGAGTTGGTAGTCCAAACATAACCTCAAGCTCTTGTCTGCCTTCTTAGAGAACCAAATTGGGGATGCCTAGGGTGAAACACTGGGTCTAAAAAATCCCTTCCTCTGCAAGTCCTACAACTACACCCTCAACTGATAAATATCTGCAGGATTCATCCAAAATGTTGGCTTAGATATCAGTGTTCTACTGAGGTTTAGATAAATACATATGTCTATCTGATGGTGGGGAGGTAATCTAAAAACATCCTCTGGGAAGACGTCCTCATACACTACCAGCACTGTAGGAAACCAAGAACTCATATCAGCCACTACTCCAAGGGTCATTCTAGAAAACTGGTGAGTAATTAGCTAAAAAATATATTTATGAGTCTATCCAACATTGTCTGGGTTTCCTTTTCACCAACAAAATAGAAGCTAGTTCCATCACTACGGATACAATGCATCCCCCACCTAAAATATTCAATTTGTGCATGAACTGTGGATAGCCATTCCATAACTAAGATCACGCCATAAGGCCTCATCACTACAAAAAAAATAGATATCAATAGAAACTCCTGCCTCCAAGAATTAGTTAACACTATTAGCACAACTGTGTGATCGATGAGTTGTCTACAATATGAGTATCCATGTGTAAAGTTTGATCCAAGGGCTCAAATGGAATCCCAATGTATCGAACATGATATGTGGAAATAAATGAATGACTAGAACCTATGTCTATCATTACATTATCTAAGGTAGAAAATATACAGGTCATACTAGTATTATTTACAGAGTCTATGGGTCATAAGATTTGATTGCATGTAGTTTTCCCCTCCAATGTCCTCCAGCTCACTGAGTCTGTCATAGACCACATAGAGGTGGTGATGGTAATAGTTCAAAGTGTCTACCACCTCCTACAGCTCCCCCATATCCTCTTAAATTTCTTCCAACCTACATAACTATATGTTCCTTCTATAACCTATACATTGTTGGACCATCCATGGTTTTTCTATTAGCCGTACATTGGTTTGTACAATCCTAATAAATATTCCCCCTACTATCACATGAGTAACATCGCCTATCCCTGGGATGACTAGACATATCCTTATAGACCGGAACCATATATCCTGTAGAGACCCAATACCTGACTTACATGGACATTACATTACTTTTGAGGAATACATATTACATAACAAAAACAGACACACAAGGACCGTAATGGTTTAGTGTCTTTGGAAACTCGGAATATAATCTTCTAATCATGGTGAAAGAACTTCAACATCTCCCATAAAGATCTTCCCTTTTTTCTTACCAAAAACGTTTCTTTATATCCTGGGGAAAGGAAAACAAAAAAGGGGTGAGCTCAAATTCCCATTAAGGGTAAACATAGAGAACATAAAACAATCCATAAACATTTGAATGAAAAAACTTGAACATAAAATCTAAACATCAAAATCATGAGCAAAGACATTAATCTTGGAAGTATGTGAGGCATATACCATAAGGTAACATCAATCATGATAAAATATCATGGGAATAAAACATGTAATTGTGGAAACTATTCAGCACATGTCATGATTTCCATAGCAGCCAAGGCATTGCTCCAAGACCATCTTAGTGGACAAAGTCCCTTTCTGAATCGAGTTCACTCCTCGTTTCAGTCCTGTAACACTGAACTGGATTAACTTACCATTCCATCCATGTCTATCTCATGAGATATAAATCTTTACCCAATGCATTGGAGGGAGATATAGGTCCCACCCATCTCATAATGAAATCATTCTTACTTGTGCCAAAAAACAAACATACATCATTCATAATAACCCAATAAATAAAATCGGTTTCATAAACATCATCCCATGATCACATAATCCATATAAAAGAAATGGATATCATAAAAGTGAAACCATGTAAATCATAGAGACATTAAACTTGAAACATACACATATGAAATAATTCCATCTTAGATGGAAAATGGTTTTGAAAAAACATTTGAAATGAATTCTTGAAAATATCCTTTCTTCTTCAAAATCATTTTCTTTTCACAAAATGCCATGCACTTTTAAAATAAATGTATTTTGTTGAATATATTCATAAAATCTTGTAGATTAAGCTTCATGAAAATGAGGCGTTATGAAACCGTAAAAATCCGTTCATGCCGTGTAAGTTAAAAATAACATTTTCCTCGTACTTTTGTCGAAAAAGTCAAAAAGTACCTCGTATGGTAAACAAAAGAAATATTCCTTTAATAACACAAATTAAAAGTCAAAGAGGGGTAAAAATAAAATTAAACATACATGGAAGAATATTAATAACTTTATGAAAAACCATTTATGGACATGGATGAAAAATATAACCCCAGTAAATACTTATAAGAAATCTCGGATAAAAATGAGATTTGCAAAATTATCCCTTACCTTAGGTCTGATTTGCTTTGTACGTATCCGAAACTCCTTTATAATGATTTAAATAATGTCATTGAAATATTACAGAATCATATTCATTGTTATAATACAATATATGGTTCACTTATGACTTCATATTACCCGTTCTTTTGTAAATTACAAGTTAAAGCAGTGTTTTGGGTTAAATCATTTTATTTATCGTACGTGTTTGGACTTGTTGTTCTTGATATTGTTACTTATATCCTCATTTAATTAATTCCAGAATGTAAAACATGATTTATATATAATTTATATTTAGTATATACAAATATATATGATAGATCGATTAAATGGAATGAAATACACCGTTCATAGAGACAGTAGGTCGTACGTATGCATGAATGATGTTTTTCTTTCCTTAATGAATTGAATGAAATTAAGTAGATGATATACATATATATACACATAAATCCAGTATAATTATTATGTCATATATTTCATGATTACTTATTATATATACTTTATAATCATTCATGAATGGTTAATATGGAGAATGAATCTCATCGCGTCGTGGAGACGGTAGTCCGTACGTACGCACAAGCGATGATATCATTCCCATGATCATGGAATTGCATTGAAGTGTATGTATAATATTTCATAATAAATATCAATTTTCAATAATCATATACAGTTATTTATTTACACCATTATACCCATCCAAGTAAGGTGGTGGTCGAAAAAAGATTACACCACGGCTTGGAGACGGTATTCCGTACGTACGCACGCGCGGTGATTTCGTTTTCTGTACGATGGATAGATGGTAAAATAGGTTTGTTTAATACTTATAATAACATATCAGTATATTATTGATATGATGTTATTACGCCATAATAAAACAACTAAATAAGAAGAAGTAGAAGAAGAAATAAAGTTGAAAGTATCGGTAACGGACATTACCTCTTCTTTGAAGCGCCTCTTTGAGACCTCCTTTTAGGGAACTAAAATTGGTCATTGAAGAAGAACAGAACCTCTAAGATGTTTATAGGTAAGTGGAGAAGATAATTTGGCAGGGTTTGGCCGAGCTTGAAGGCTCAATGTGGTGTGAGGAAGAGAGGGAGGAGGTTCCCTTTTATAAGGGAGGAGAGGGGCACCTTTTGAATAACTAAAAATATTATTTTATTATAAAGTCATATTCGGTTTTTAATAGCTCCAAATTGAGTTATTTCGAATATAAGGTTTGTATGGGTTGAAATCCGCTCATCAAATAGAATTTAGACAAGTTTAGGTTTCTATTTTGACCTTATCATTTAGATTTAACTTTAAGTTAAATAATTTTTCTTTTATCGTGTCTTCTTGTTTTCTTACACTATAATGTTAATAAACTTACTATAACAAGCCAAAAGAACCCCAAGTTGTTTATTATTAATATATATAACCTTATCTAAGTCATTTGGCCAAACCTTATATTTTTAGGAAAAAAATATCAATTAATAATATAATATTTGTTTTAAAAACTATTTTATGTCAATTTTAACACTATTTGGTAATTGATTTTTGTGAAAATCATAACAGAATTATTAGTTCTAAAAGAGTTAACTAAATCAATAATAACATGTCATATTAACCTATAAAATTAGTGGAATTCATAAAAAGTCTCAAATTACATTTATTTGGGTATTTATAACATCAATTATGTCAATATTTCATTAATAAGATAATTACTGCATCATCATTGTGTCATAAATAAATTAAATTATTTAATGTCTAAAAATTATAAATAAAACACCATTACGTAGGAAATATGTTTTTCTTTCTAATGAATATTTATTGCTGAATTAAACTTATGTATAACCCTATATTAAAAATGATTTAGTTATTAAACTTTGATTTTAACTATTTTGACCCTTCTTTAAATAAATTAATAATAAATGTTCTAATCTAATCCAAGTAGGCCTAAATTGTCATATTTTATTCCTAAGGTTTTTTTGGTCGAATTACACTTATCCAATAGAATTAGGACATGTGTTAGGGTAATAATAATATCATTT
Source organism: Viscum album (assembly GCA_963277665.1). Lineage (NCBI taxonomy): Eukaryota > Viridiplantae > Streptophyta > Magnoliopsida > Santalales > Viscaceae > Viscum > Viscum album. The sequence continues at coordinate 298,275,764 of OY728139.1, forward strand.
TTACCCTTAATTACTCTATTTACTTTTAACCGTGGTAAAAAAGTAAAAAGTTACTATTCACCAAAAATTATTTTCATCTCATTGAATCACATTTTAGTCCTTGATATTAACCATGTCTCTCGGATTTTTGAAATTCCACTCACAGAAGTGGTAAAATTAAGTTTCATGTGATTTTCGAAATTCTCCTAGGAGGTGGGTAAAAGACATTGAAAAGTTCAATAAATTTTTTATATATCTAAAATTATTATAAAATGACTCCAATTACTTAAATTGAACTTATATAGGTATTATGTATCGATTTTTACCTGAAATAAATTTAAATAAAATAAATAATTATTTAATTAAAAAGTTGGTTTTTGTATAGTAACCCAGTGTTTTCACTATTCATGAAAAATTGAATGTTTTCAGAAAAAAACCAAAAATTCACCCTTGGATAATTTTGATATTCTAAATCCAAAAATGAAGTCCATTTTTAAAGATAAAACTTATAAAATTTCAAAAAGTGGGTATTACTATTCATAACAGCTAGTTTATATAACATATCGTTGTTTAGTGAAACTCAGTATTGCGTACAACACACGCTATCGTGGAAGGTCGCGCTTGCATGTAATGCAAGCCAAGTTAGGGATGTGTGTTGTGCAAGATCCTTTTTATGTAGCGTACAACACAATATATTAATGAAATTAAAAGGAATATTTTTCATAAAATCTCGGGGTGTTACATTCTACCCCCCTTAAAATGAATTTCACCCTCGAAATTCATCGGGGTTATAAATGGTTTACTACTCGAAAGTTTCTTTAATAGAAACCCACATCGTAAAAAGGAATACTAAAACTTAATATTAAAAACTAAAGTATGAAACGTAACGATTACCCAAAGTAACTCATCACTGGGTTTCTATATAGGAGAACATAGGTTAAAATATGTATATGGAAGAAAAATCTAACCATCAAGTTTTGATGGAAAGTGGAAGAGAACATGGCTATGAAAAAGCCATCAATCACAAAGCCATAAATTTTTGATGATCTAAGGTACCATCTGATTCATCAGATATAAGAGCAATAGGACAACATTTTTTTTCAATATCATTTCCCTAAAGTTAAAAATTTTGAATTAGAAGATTTACTTACTTGATTTTGGTACAATCTCACTATTTTTCGTGTTTTGAACAATTTCCACTTCATCTCTTAAAGAAATGAAGTTGAATTTGTTATTCATGAAGTGTTAATAGATCATGTGATAGAATGATGGGTCATTCCATTTGTTTCAAACAAAAGGTTAGAAAAATTTATCAGATATACATTAGTCCATCTATGGCGAGGTTAATCGTATACGATTCCAAAAATGAACTTATACTTCATCTATCATGCCGCTTAATAAAATAAAAATAGTTTCTACTAACCAGGGACTTCTTGTAGGCAATTGGTTTGCGATAAAGGCCAGTCGCACTTCATTTGTGGGTTCGATTCTCATAGCCTTGTCCGACACGATGGGATGTCGCCCGTCCTGCAGGTTATCCTTTTTTTAAACTACATTACTATAACATCCCATCAATAATATCGAAAAAAGTCCTATCCTTAAAAAATAATACCTTATGTCCAACATAATCCATTCCAATCTTTAGGCTTATCTAAAATACTTTGGTCCAAGCTCATAGTATAAAGAAAAAAATTACGAGAAATGTTATCTACCAAGAATGTGAATACAAGAATTTATCTGACATATATCCTAAGATATATCTTGTTGGTTGTATTCCAAAAACATGAATACCTTAGTCATATATTCTCTTGAAACATAAATTACAATAGAACCTTAGTGAAAACATGAATACTATCAAAAGGTAACTCTTTCCACATACCAAAATACCAAAAATCTATATAATCAAACCATAATATCACTTAGTCCTTATATCATTCATGAGCTCATGAATACAATCAAACATCTCATTATCTTCTTATCCCTTCATTATGCGCATATCATCTACTTTCCAAAAATATCTGAATAACCTTCCATGGTTACCGGAACCATTCAACATATACTTTCAAATACTTTAATAAAAACAATAGTGTAACAATCCTTAGATGATTATTTATTCCCTAGTACCATACATTATTCTTTATAAACATACAATCATTCCACTAACTTCTTAAACCACTAACTGAGCATCATCATTTCTTTCATCTCATATTTCATTTGTAGTCTCTTCATCATCATCCATATAAATACTACTCATATGACCATGCTGATTCTCTTCATGGGATTTCCCCTTAGGGAATTTGTTTGAATAATGCCCATAAATTCCACATTTAAAGCATCTAATCATTGTTGATGTCATAGAAATACCATTATCCTTGTCCATGGTGTTAACTGAACCTTTTCCTTTGCACTTACTGGCTTTGTGTCCTTCTTTTCGAGACCCAAAGCATCTTCTAGTTCCTTTGAAACAATCTCCCTGATGCCTCTTCCCACATGATTTACATGAGGGAAATTGAGCATTCTTTCCTCTATGATCATCATGAAACTCCATCTTTCTCTTATTATCTGAGTCAGGAAACTTACCATAGATGAGATTATTGATCATATTGTGAGATTTCTGATTAGGCATAATAATGATGTTTGGGCTTCCAAATCCCGTTTCATTTGGTTTCTCATGAAGAATATCATTCCATTGTCTATCATATCCTCTATTATCGTGAATCTTCCTATTTCTAGCCATTTTCTAAAACCCAAAAAGAATAGTGTGAGAGGCAAAAATCATGTTAGGGAAAACAACATAGTATAGGGGGAGTACTTTAAATATCTAACATCTTAGGTTATATTCTAAGATTGTTACCATAGTTCTAGTACTATATCCTATACGTATACTTATCCTTAGGGACATCCCTAGACATACCTTAGAAATATCTCTAGGGATCTTGCTAACGTTTTCGAATCCTAGTTTCCAAAGTTTGACTAAACCATTCCTCTGATACCAACTATAGAAACCCAAAACATGATTTACGTGGACATTACATTACTTTTATGGAATACTTAGTACATAACAAAAACATACACATAAGGACCGTAATAGTTTAGTGTGTTTGGAAACTCAGAATATAATCTTCTAATCATGGTGAAAGATCTTCAACATCTCCCATAAAGATCATCCCTTTTTTTCTTACCTAAAACCTTTCTTTATATCCTGGGGAAAAGAAAACATAAAAGGGGTGAGCTCAAATTCCCAGTAAGGGTAAACATAGAGGACATAAAAAATCCATAAACATTTGAATGCAAAAACTTGAACATAATATCTAAACATCAAAATCTTGAGCAAAGACATGAATCTTGGAAGTACGTAAGGCATATATCATAAGGGAACATCAATCATGATAACATAGAATGGGAATAAAACATGTAATTGTAGAAACCATTCAGCACATGTCATGATTTCTATAGTAGCCAAGACATTGCTGCCAAGACCATCTTAGTAGACAAAGTCCCTTTCTGAATCGAGTTCACTCCTCGTTTCAGTCCTATAACACTGAACCTTATTAACTTACCCTTCCATCCATGTCTATCTCATGAGATATAAATCTTTACCCAATTAATTGGAGGGAGATATAGGTCCCACCCATCTCATAATGAAATCATTCTTACTTGTGCCACAAAACAAACATACATCATTCATAATGACCCAATAAATAAAATGAGTTTCATAAACATCATCCCATCATCACATAATCCATATAAAATAAATGGATATCAAAAAATTGAAACCATGTAAATCATAGATACATTAAACTTGAAACATACACATATGAAATAATGTCATCTTAGATGGAAAATGGTTTTGATAAAACATTTGAAATGAATTCTTGAAAATATCCTTTCTTCTTCAAAATCATTTTCTTTTCACAAAATGCCATGAACTTTTAAAATAAAAGTATTTTGTTGAAAATATTCATTAAATCCTGTAGAGTAATCTTCATGAAAATGAGGCGTTATGAAACCGTAAAAATCTGTTCACGCCGTATAAGTTAAAAATAGCATTTTCTTCATACTTTTGTTGGAAAAGTCCAAAAGTACCTCGTATGGTAAACAAAAGAATGATTCCTTACTTAACAAAAATTAAAAGACAAATAGGGGTAAACATGACATTAAACATACATGTAAGAATATTAAACACTTTATGAAAAACCATTTATGGTCATGGATGAAAAATATAACCCCATTAAATACTTACTTATAAGCAATCTCAGATAAAAATGAGATTTGCAAAATTATCCCTTACTTTAGGTCCGATATGCTTCGTACGTATCTGAACCTCCTGTATAATGATTTAAATAATGTCATTGACATATTACATAATCATATTCACTATTATGATATCATATATGGTTCACTTATGACTTTATATTACCCGTTCTTTTGTAAATTGCATGTTAAAGCAGCGTTTTGGGTTAAATCGTTTTATTTATTGTATGTGTTTGGACTTGTTGTTCTTGATATTATTACATATATCCTTATTTACTTAATTCCAGATTGTAAAACATTATTTATATATAATTTATATTCATTATATACATATATATATGATAGATCGATTAAATGGAATGAAATACACCGTTCATGGAGACGGTAGGGCGTACGTACGCATGAATGCTGTTTTTGTTTCCTTAATGAATTGAATGAAATTAAGTAGATGACATAAATATATATAAAAATAAATGAAGTATCATTATTATGTCATATATTTCATTATTACTTATTATGTACACTTTATAATCATTCATGAATGGTTAACATGGAGAATGAATCTCATCGCGTCGTGGAGACGGTAGTCCGTACGTACGCACGAGCGATGATATCATTCCCATGATCGTGGAATTGCATTGAAGTGTATGTATAATATTTCATAATCAATATCACTTTTCAATAATCATATATAGTTATTTATTTACACCATTATACCCATCCAAGTAAGGTGGTGGTTGAAAACATATTACACCACGGTGTGGAAACGGTATTCCGTACGTACGCATGCGCGGTGGTTTCGTTTTCCCTAGGATAGATAGATGGTGAAATAGGGTTGTTTCATACTTATAATAAAATATCAGTATATGATTTATACTTATGTTATTACTTCATATTGAAACAACTAATGAAGAAGAAGTAGAAGAAGAAATAAAGTTGAAAGAATTGGTAACGGACACTACCTCTTCTTTGAAGCACCTCTTTGAGACCTCCTTTTAGGGCACTAAAATTGGTCTTTGAAGAAGACCAGGACCTCTAGGATGTTTCTAGGGAAGTGGAGAAGAGAATTTTTTAGGGTTTTTTTCGAGCTTTAAGGCTCAAAGTTGTGAGAGGAAGAGAGGGAGGAGGTTCCCTTTTATAAGGGAGGAGAGGGGCTCCTTTGGAATAACTAAAAATTTTATTTTATTATAAAGTCATATTCGGTTTTTAATAGCTCCAAATTGAGTTATTTCAAAGCTAAAGTGGTTATCGGTCGAAATACTCTCATCCAATATAATTTAGACAAGTTTAGGTTTCTATTTTAACCTTATCATTTAGATTTAACTTTAAGTTAAATAATTTTTCTTTTACCGTGTCTTCATGTTTTCTTACACTATAAGGTTAATAAACTTACTATAACAAGCCAAACGAACACCAAGTTGTTTATTATTAATATATATAACTTTATCTAAGTCATTTTTTTGAACCTTATATTTTTAGGAATAAAATATCAATTAATAATATAATATTTGTTTTAAAAACTATTTTATGTCAATTTTGACACTATTTGGTAATTGATTTTTGTGAAAATTATAATAGAATGATTAGTTCTAAAATAGTTAACTGAATAAATACTAACCTGTAAAATTAACCTATAAAATTATTGTAATTCATAAAAAGTCTCAAATTACATTTATTTGGGTATTTATAACATCAATTATGTCAATACTTCATTAATAAGATAAATATTGCATCATCATTGTGTCATAAATAAATTAAATTATTTAATGTCTAAAAATTATAAATAAAACACCATTATATAGGAAATCTGTTTATATTTCTAATGAATATTTATAGTCGAATTTATCTTATGTATAACCCTATATTAAGAATCATTTAGTTATTAAACATTGATTTTAACTATTTTAACCCTTCTTTAAATAAATTAATAATAAATGTCCTAATCTAATCCAAGTGGGCCTAAATTTTCCTATTTTATTCCTAAGGTTTTTTTTGGTCGAATTACACTTATCCAATAGAATTAGGACATGTGTTAGGGTAATAATAATATCATTTTTACCCTTAATTACCCTATTTACTTTTAACCGTGGTAAAAAAAGTAAAAAGTTACTATTCACCAAAAAATATTTACATCTCATTGAACCACATTTTAGTCTTTGATATTAACCGTGTCTCTCGGATTTTTGAGATTCCACTCACAGAAGCGGTAAAATTATGTTTTATGTGAATTTGGAAATTCTCCTAGGAGGTGGGTAAAAGACGGTGAAAAGTTCAATAAAATTTTTATATATCTAAAATTATTATAAAATGACTCCAATGACTTAAATTGAACTTATATAGGTATTATGTATCAATTTTGACCTTAAATAAATTTAAATAAAATAAATAATTATTTAATTAAAAAGTCGGTTTTTGAATAGTAACCCAGTGTTTTCACTATTCATGAAAAATTGAAAGTTTTCAGAAAAATACCAAAAATTCACCCTAGGCTAATTTCAATATTCTGAATCCAAAAATGAAGTCCATTTTGAAAGATAAAATTTATAAAATTTCAAAAAGTGGGTATTACTATTCATAACGGCTAGTTTATATAACATATCGTTGTTTAGTGAAACTCGGTATTGCGTAGAACACACGCTATCGTGGAAGGTCGCGCTTGCGTGTAATGCAAGCCAAGTCAGGGATTCATGTTGTGAAGCTCCTTTTGGTGTAGCGTACAACACAAGACATTAATTAAATTAAAAAGAATATTTTTCCTAAAATCTCGGGGTGTTACATTCTACCCCCCTTAAAATGAATTTCACCCTCAAAATTCGTCGGGGTTATAAATGGTTTACTACTCGAAAGTTTCTTTAATAGAAACCCACATCGTAAAAAGTAATACTAAAACTTAATATTAAAAACTAAAGTATGAAACGTAATGATTACCCAAAGTAACTCATCATTGGGTTTCTATATAGGACAACATAGGTTAAAATATGGATATGGAAGAAAAATATAACCATCAAGTTCTGATGGAGAGTGGTAGAGAACATGGCTATGAAAAAGCCATCAATCACAAAGCCATAAATTTGTGATGATCGAAGGTACCATCTAATTCATCAGATATAAGAGCACTAGGACAACATTTTTGTTTTTCAATATCATTTCCCTAAAGTTGAAAATTTTCAATTAGAAGAATTACTTTCTTGATTTTGGTACAATCTCACTATTCTTCGTGTTTTGAACAATTTCCACTTCATCTCTTAAAGAAATGAAGTTGAATTTGTTATTCAGGAAGTGTTAATAGATCATGTGATAGAATGATGGGTCATTCCATTTGTCTGAATCAAAGGGTTAGAAAAAGTTATCAAATATACATAAGTCCATCTATGGTGAGGTTAATCGTATATGATTCCAAAAATGAACTTATACTTCATCTATCGTGCCTCTTAATAAAATAAAAAAAGTTTCTACTAACCAGGTACTTCATGTAGGCCATTGGTATGGGATAAAGGTCAGTCACACTTCAGTTGTGGGTTCGATTCCCACAGCCTTGTCCGACGCGATGGGATGTCGCCCATCCTTCAGTTTGTCCTTTTTCTGAAACTACATTACTATAACATCCCATCAATAATATCGAAAAAAGTTCTATCCTTAAACAATAATAACTTATGTCCAACATAATCCATTCCAATCTTTAGGATTATCTAAAATACTTTGGTCCAAGCTCATAGTATAATAAAAACAATTATTAGAAAGGTTATCTACCAAGAATTTGAATACAAGCATTTATCCCAAATATATCATAAGATATATCTGGTTGGTTGTATTTCAAACACATGAATACCTTAGTCATATATTCTCTTGAAACATAAATTACCATAGAACCTTAGTGAAAACATGAATACTGTCAAATGGTAACTCTTTCAACATACCAAAATCCCAAAAATTTATATAATCAAACCATAATATCACTTAGTCCTTATATCAGTCATGAGCTCATGAATACAATCAAACATCTCATTATCTTCTTATCCCTTCATTATGCCCATATCATATATTTTCCAAAAATATCTGAATAACCTTCCATGGTTACCGGAACCATTCAACATATACTTTCAAATACTTTAGGAAAAACAATAGTGTAACAATCCTTAGATGATTTTTTATTCCATAGTACCATACATTATTCTTTATAAACATACAATCATTCCACTAACTTCTTAAACCACTAACTAAGCATCATCATTTCTTTCATCTCATATTTCATTTGTAGTCTCTTCATCATCAACCACATAAATACTACTCATATGACCATGCTGATTCTCTTCATGAGATTTCCACTTAGGGAATTGGTTTGCATAATTCCCATACATTCCACATTTAAAACATCTAATCATTGTTGATGTCATAGCAATACCATTATCCTTGTCCATGGTGTTAACTGAACCTTTTCCTTTGCACTTACTGGCTTTGTGTCCTTCTTTTCCACACCCAAAGCATCTTCCAGTTCCTTTGAAACAATGTCCCTGATGCCTCTTCCCACATGATTTACATGATGGAAATTTAACTTTCTTTCCTCTATGATCATCATGAAACTCCATCGTTCTCTTATTATCTGAGTCAGGAAACTTACCAAAGTTGAGATTATTGATCATATTATGAGATTGCTGATTAGGAATAATAACGATGTTTGGACTTCCAAATCCCGTTTCATTTGGTTTCTCATGAAGAATATCATTCCATTGTCTATCATATCCTCCATTATCGTGAATCTTCCTATTTCTAGCCATTTTCTAAAACCCAAAATGAATAGTGTTAGAGGCAAAAATCATTCTAGGGAAAACAACATAGTAAAGGGGGAGTACCATCAATATCTAACATCTTAGGTTAAATTATAAGATTGTTACCATAGTTCTAGGACTATATCCTATACGTATAATTATCCTTATGGACATCCCTAGACATACCATAGAAATATCTCTAGGGATCTCTCTAACGTTTTCGCATCCTAGTTTCCAAATGTTGACTAAATCGTTCCTCTGATACCAACTATAGAGACCCAAAACATGACTTACATGGACATTACATTACGTTTGCGGAATACTTAGTACATAACAAAAATAGACACATAAGGACCGTAATAGTTTAGTGTCTTTGGAAACTCGCAATATAATCTTCTAATCATGGTAAATGTAACACCCCAAGCTTCCATGGTACGCTCCTCTTTGAATAATAGAGCAGCATGTGTTTTACGCAACCTCGAGTTCTAACACACCGCGACCAATAAAAGTAGCAGTTATGAATAGTAATACCCACTTTTTGAAATTATATAAATTTTATATTTCAAAATGGACTTCATTTTTGTATTCGTAATATCGAAATTATCCTAAGTTGATCTTTTTGTAATTTTCTGAGAACTTCCAAATTTTTTTTATGAATAGTGAAAAATACTTAAAACAATTTTTTTAATAAAAATAATTTATAGTGATAAATTGTACTATTGAGTGGTTTTAAAGTATAATTAGAATATATTTTTACCATTTTATCCAATGGTGGTCATTAGAATTAATTTAACATTGAAATTGGACATAAACAATTGTCAATCTTTTGATATATATTGTTTCTTAAAAACACGCTATTTGTTGTGAAAATGGAAATTAATTATAAAATTAATTAATGAAAATTATATGTTTGGTATTTTTTAAAATAGACATCATTTTTTAATTCGGAATATCAATTATAACTTAGGGTGAAATTTTGGCATTGTTCTGAAAAACTTCAATTTTTCATGAATAGTGAAACCACTAAGTGGTAGTTAAAAAACTGATTTTTCATTTAAATGAAACATTACCACTTCTATGAATCGAATTTCAAAAATCAGACATACATGGTTGTCATTAGGATGAAAAATGTGGTTTAATGGGATTAAAATAATTTTTTGGTGAATAGTAACTTTTATGTTTTATTAATCGCGATTAAAGGTAATTAGTGTAATTTAAGGTAAAGATAATGTTATAATAATATGAAATGACATTTAAACTTGTTCTACCCCTATTGGATGAGTCATTTCCGACCAAGAAAATCCATGGGTCAACTTGGGGACCCCATGGAGCCACTTTGGTAGGAAAATGACATTAAAAACGTTTTATTTAATGTTAAAATAAAAATGTCACAAACATGAGTTGTTTTACTAAATCAATTTTTAAATGGGGTTATACAAGTCATATTTTTTACTATAAATATTCATTAGAAAGATAAAAAGATTTCCTACATCATTATATTTTTTTATAATTTTTAGACATGAAATAAATTAAATTATTTATGACACCATGATGATGCAGCGGTTACCTCATTAATTAATGATTTTAATAAAATGGAAGGATAATGTAAAATATAAGAATTACACTTGTCCAAAGACTATTGGATGTGTATATTTCGATCCCTTATCACCTTATCTTCTAAATATATAATTGTGGGTCCTTTAAAATCATAAACGCATTATATAATAAAGTAACATTTCATTACATTCCAAGAGTGCCCCTCCTCTCCTCTTATAAAAGGCCCCCACCACTACCACCTTATTCACAAATTCCAAGCCATTTGGATCGGCCAAACTCTGCCCAAATACTCTCTCAACTTCCCTATCTTACTCCTAGAAGCCTCACGTTGGGCAGAATTCTTCCCAAGGAAGCCTTTTCCTCAAATAAAAAAGAGTTACCGGATTTTAAGGTAATGTCTTCTCTTATGTTATTTTGTTTTATTTTGATTTTCCAACCCCTTAAACTCTTTTTATTCCTTTCTTTTGTAACAACTCCAGTATATTCAATATAATAGGATGTTGTTATGAGAAGGATTTGATTTACACTTACACACACCTTCGTCTAATGGTTAAAGAACATACTGTTTCTGTGGTTGGTGAATTTCTGCCTCACGAAACGATGATTGTTCAATCTTCTTTTAACACCTCTCTTGGTGTCCATTATAATGACAATATTTTTATATATGATATATATTTTGTTTTTATTTTCCTTAGGATTCTTTATTTTTCATTTATGACATACCTTTATGATTTCCATTATGGGTAAACACGATAATTTCATTTTAGGAAGTGCGGACTACTGCCCCCTCAAAGTGATTTGAATCGTTAATGACATATGTGGGATGTATAAAGGATGTATTAAATGGTATTATACATTATATTATACTGGAATTATATTATACCTTTATATAATTATAATTTCATTCCATTAAATATGAAATAGAAATGAAAGTAGCGTTCATGCGTATGTACGACTTACCATCTCCATGAACGCTGCATTTCATTTCTTACCTCTAAATGTTATGTAATATTATAAATGAATGTATATACTGGATATATATGATATATATCATATCTACATCATAAATATAATTCTAGAGATAATGGATATTCTACCACATAAACAACTTGTAATTATAATAAGGTTATGTTTTACTCAAGTACCAAAGATCGACAAAATGACTGTTATTAACTTAAATAATTACATAATTTTCATAACATGGTAATAAGTGATATAAAAGGAATAATGAACATGTAAAAGGTTCTTCAGAAAAAAGAAATTAACTCTAGTTTATTATTCAGGAGGTTAAATAACGATCGATTCAAGTCGGACACGAGGTAAGGGAACTTCCTAACCCAATTTCCATTCTTTGGGTTAATCTCCTACTTTAAAATTATGTCATGATATTATTATGTTCTATCTTGTATTTTTTCTTTCTTTATGTGTACTTATAGTTAATACACATAATAGATCTATTTTATTTAATGATCTTTGAAAGGGACTTCGTCTCAATCTCCTTTCATTGAGGCATATTTTGTTTTATACACAAATTTCTTTTATACGGTGTATAAACCCCTTTGACATTTACTTTTACTAAAAATGAATATTTTTATATGAAGCGTTTTTACTAAATGAATGTTTTTTTCTTAAATATGCGGAGAAAATGAATTCCCTGCCGTCGTGACCATTATTTGAGTTTTGGCTTCTTTTACAAGCCATAACTTTTTTTAAATGAAAATTAAATATCAAGTTTTAATTTTCTTTTATTTTGGTATTGAAAATGGTTTTGAAAGTGTTTTTATTATATCAATGTGTTGTATTGATATCTTGTGATTGAAATGTGGAAATTTTATGTTTAATTTATGCATATTTTATGTGATATGATTATGTTATGTTTTATGATATGTTTAAACCTGTTCATATGAGTAATGCATTGGACTTAATAAGTGACGGGTGGAGACCGCTATAGCTCCTCGATGCATCGGCAGGTCTCATGAGACAAACTAGTGTCTTGGCACGAGGCCTTGACAAAATCTTATTTGTAGTCTTGTCACGAGGCCTTGGATACGTGGTTATGATATTCTGGCATTATGCATTCCATCATTATGAAAGTGGTTATTGATATTGCAAGTGATTATTCAACCTGTAGAATATCCATGTGAAGAAGTAAATGGAATTATCTCACTTTACTTTTTCCATATTATGTTGAAGTTCAAGTTTAAAAGACTTTTGTTTTAGTTATACATTGCCTTAAATGTTTATTTTTATTTATGAAAGCTTCCGTTATATTGTTATCCTTACTGAGCATCTGAGCTCACCCCTTTCAATGTTTTAGTTTTCCCAGGATGTGAAGAAATATTTTATTACTGACCTATAGGGATAGTCTGAAGGGGATAGAAGTGTGGACTATGGAGACTATGTTATTTTGATTTTTCACGTTATGATGTAATGTAAGACGTATGATTGTATTTAGTGTTTCAAAGGCTACTAAACTAATCGGTCTTTCGATACATGATCTTTTGTGATCATGCCAATGTTACGAAGTAATGCACCGACTTTGGGTAACTAGGGTTGGGGAATTACAGTGGGAATCAGAGGCAGTTTAGTACTAACCTTGGAAGCTAGATTTATATAAACTCTGATTAGAGCACATAGCCCAAAGATATACTTTGAGGATTAGTATAGAAGAACTTCCTAGAATTTTGGTATTATAGAGATTTTGTGAGTTTTCCGAGCAATACATCCCTGTCTGGATACGAGCAGGTAGAGGCGGCTCTGGCACAGATGTACCTAGGGGTAAAACCCAAAAACACCACTTTGATCTAGACTCGAACGGGAACTGCTGCATGACAACGGGCCTTGCTACACTCTTGGTTACGACACTCCCAGGGGATATGCTTAGGATAATTCTTGTTTTCTTTACAAACCACTATGAAGGGTTATGAGTATATACTTTCTCAAAGAAAACATTTTTAGGATCATGGATTATATCCATAAATAGTTCAATTTAAGTTAAGTGTTTTACAAGTATGGAATTATGTATTTTAATTCATAAACTGACCTAGTTTATGCCATTGTATAGAAATGGCGCCCAGTAGAAGGATTGTGAACTCCAGTAATACGTATGATCCAAAGAGTAAGAAGGATCATATCTTTCATGGTATTAAGACAACATTTAGAAGGGAAAAGTCTCCCATTTATTCTCAACATATGAAGAAATAGTATCCTGTGTTAATAAGATAAGTAAATAATTCTCTGAGTCATATGGATTTGAAGGGAAGCAAGAGAAGAAAAGGATGATGGATAAAGGGAATAGGGAAAAGAATATTTTTCCATTATGTGATAATTATGGGAAGAAACACCTTCGGAATTCCCTGAAGGGAATGGGAGTTTGTTATAAGTGTGGAGAAAAAGGACACCAAGTGCGTGACTTCAAGGGTAAGAAAAAGTTTTCAAATGTAAAATGCTTCATCTGCAAGGAGTGGGGACACTACGCAAACCAATGTCCAAATCATCAGACTATGCCCCAAATGATGTTATTGGATAAAAATCAAGTTATTATACTACCACATATGAGGAGGAATGATTAGAGTTTTTATGTTGTTATTAATGAATTTTTTCATTTGAGTGTTGTATCAATGATGTACTGGTTATAATAATTATGGAGTATATAAGGATTGTACTGCAGTACTTGTTTTTTTCCTTAAGGTTTTAATATGATGAAGGTAATCATATTTTTAGTATGAGACAATAAGAGAAACTTTAATTTGTTTGGGGAATATGATGTCACAATTGATTTTGGAATTTAGAGACCTTTTAGAGAAAGTCTGGACAGAGGTATTTTGGATAACTATAAAGGTTGGAATGGATTAAGTTTAACTTTGGATAGTATTGTTTAAGGTTTAAACATTTCTGAAGATTTTTTTGGAATATTATAATACTATAGTTTTAGGAAAATGACAACCTGTAGGTTGGGGGATAACCTGTTGCGTCGGACAAAGCTGTTGGAATCGAACCCACAACCGTAGTGCGACAGGCCTTTATTATCTACCACTAGCCTATAGGAAGTCCCTGGTTTTTACAAATTATTTTTCGTAATCTAAATGGTATGTGGTAATATTTGGAACCTTATACAATTAGGATAAATAGAATATTTTTGAGTTATGTTACCATTTGGAGTGAAAGATGGGTTTGTGGTAAAACAATTTATTAAAGAAGGAAAGTCTACATGACAAGTAAGTATATTTCCTTACGTTCTTAGTAAATATGTTAAATAAATGGCCCAACTTTATGAAAGGTAACTTAAAACAAAAATTTTGTCGGTTAACTTTTCCAACTGGGGATTCAATGACCGTTTAACCAATCACAAGTTTGGGGTTTTCTTGTGGTTAAATTTCTCCTAATCCTGTTTTCTACAACTCTCCATCATAACTTGATGGGTGTTTTTCTTCCATATCCATATTTTCATATAATCATAGTATGAGCTATCTCGGGTGACATTTGTACTTCTCTTTATTTCTTTTAATGTTATATTTTTATTAACCTTATTTTTGATGTGGGTTTTCCACAAAGTTATTTTCTATTTTCAACTTTTTTTTTCTAAGAAAAATTTTAAATTTTGAGGATGCAATTTATTGAAGGAGTGGAGAATTTAACACCCCAAGCTTCCATTGTACGCTCCTCTTTGAATAATATAGCAGTGTGTGTTGTATGCAACCTCAAGTTCTAACACACCGCGACCAATAAAAGTAGCAGTTATGAATAGTAATACCCACTTTTTGAAATTATATAAATTTTATATTTCAAAATGGACTTAAGTTTTGTATTCGTAATATCGAAATTATCCTAAGTTGAATTTTTTGTAATCTTCTGAGAACTTCCAAATTTTTTTATGAATAATGAAAAATACTTAAAACAGTTTTTTTAATCAAAATAATTTATAGTGATAAATTATAATATTGAGTGGTTTTAAAGTATAATTAGAATATATTTTTACCATTTTATCCAATGGTGGTCATTAGAAATAATTTAACATTGAAATTGGACATAAACAATTGTCAATCATTTGATATATATTGTTTCGTAAAAACACGCTATTTGTTGTGACAACGGGAATTAATTATAAAATTAATTAATGCAACTTATATGTTTGGAATTTTGTAAAATATAAAACATTTTTTAATTTGGAATATCAATTATATCTTAGGGTGAAATTTTGACATTGTTCTGAAAAACTTCAATTTTTGATGAATAGTGAAACCACTAAGTGGTAGTTAAAAAACTGATTTTTCATTTAAATGAAACATTAACTCTTCTATGAATTGGATTTCAAAAATCCAACATACATGGTTGTCATTAGGATGTAAAATTTGGTTCAATGGGATTAAGATAATTTTTTGGTGAATAGTAACTTTTATGTTTTATTAATCGCGATTAAAGGTAATTAGTGTAATTTAAGGTAAATATAATGTTATAATAATATGAAATGACCTTTAAACTTGTTCTACCCATATTTTATGAGTCATGGCCAACCAAGAGAATCCATGGGACAACTTGGGGACCTCATGGAGCCACTTTGGTAGGAAAATGACATTAAAAACTTTTTATTTAATGTTAAAATAAAAATGTCACAAACATGAGTTGTTTTACTAAATCAATTTTTAAATGGGGTTATACAAGTCATATTTTTGACTATAAATATTAATTATAAATATAAAACGATTTCCTACATCATGATATTTGTTTTATAATTTTTAGACATTAAATAAATTAAATTATTTATGACACCATGAGGATGCAGCGATTACCTCATTAATTAACGATTTTAATAAAATGGAAAGATAATGTAAAATCTAAGAATTAAACTTGTAAAAATCCTATTGGATGAGTATATTTATAACTCTTATCACCTTATCCTCTAAATATATAAGTTTGGGATCTTTAAAATCTGAAAACCATTATATAATAAAGTAACATTTCATTACTTTCCAAGAGTGCCCCTCCTCTCCTCTTATAAAAGGTCCCCACCACTACCACCTTATTCACACCTTCCAAGCCATTTGGCTTGGCAAACATCTGCCCAAATACTCTCTCACATTTCCTCTCTTACTCCTAGAAGCCTCACTTTGTGCATAATTCTTCCCAAGGAAGCCTTTTCCTCAAATCAAAAATAGTTACCCGATTTTAAGGTAATGTCTTCTCTTATGTTATTTTGTTTTATTTTGCTTCTCCAACCCCTTAAACTCTTTTTATTACTTTCTTTTGTAACAACAACAGTATCTTCAATATACTAGGATGTTTTTATGAGAGGTATTTTATTTACACTTACACACACCTTCATCTAATGGTTAAAGAACATATTGTTTCTGTGGTTGGCGAATTTCTGCCTCACGAAACGATGATTGTTCAATCTTCTTTTAACATTTCTCATGGTGGCCATTATGATGACACTATTTTTATATATGATATATATTATGTTTTTCTTTTCCTTATTATTCTGTATTTTTCATTTATGGCATACCTTTATGATTTTCATTGTGGGTAAACGCGATAATTTCATTTTAGGAAGTGCGGACTACTGCCCCCTCAAAGTGATTTGAATCGTTAATGCCATATGTGGGATGTATAAAGGATGGAGTAAATGGTATTATACATTATATTATACTGAAATTATATTATACCTTTATATAATTATAATTTCATTCCATTAAATATGAAATAGAAATGAAAGTAGCATTCATGCGTACGTACGGCGTACCGTCTCCATGAACGGTGCATTTCATTTCTTACCTCTAAATGTTATGTAATGTTATAAATGAATGTATATACTGGATATATATGTTATATATGATATCTACATCGTGAATATAATTCTGGAGATAATGTATATTCTACCACATAAACAACTTGTAATTATAAGAAGGTTATTTTTTACTCAAGTACCAAAGATCGACAAAATGACCATTATTAACTTAAATAATTACATAACGTTCATAACATGGTAATAAGTGATATAAAAGGAATAATGAACATGTAAAATGTTCTTAAGAAAAAATAAATTAACTATAGTTTATTATTCAGGAGGTTAAAGAACGATCGAGTCAAGTCGGACACGAGGTTAGGGAACTTCCTAACCCAATTTCCATTCTTTGGGTTAATATCCTACTTTAAAATTATGTCATGATATTATTATGTTCTATCTTGTATTTTTACTTTCATTATTTGTACTTATAATGAATACACATAATAGATCTATTTTATTTAATGATCTTTGAAAGGGACTTCGTCTCAATCTCCTTTCATTGAGTCATATTTTGTTTTATACACAAATTTCTTTTATATGGTGTATAAACCCCTTTGACATTTAATTTTACTAAAAAGGTATCTTTTTATACAAAGCGTTTTTACTAAACGACAAAAGGAATGTTTTTTTTCTTATGCATGCGATGACAACGACTTCCCCACCGCCGTGACCATTATTTGAGTTTCGGATTCCTCTACATGCCATAACTTTTTTTAAGATGAAAATTAAATATCAAGTTTTAATTTTCTTTTATTTTGGTATTGAAAATGGTTTTGAAAGTGTTTTTATTATATCAATGTGTTGTATTGATATCTTGTGATTGAAATGTGGAAATGTTATGTTTCCTTTATGAAAATTTTATGTGTTATGATTATGTTATGTTTTATGATATGTTTAAACCTGTTCATATGAGGAATTCATTGGACTTAACAAATGACGGGTGGAGCCTACTATAGCTCCTCGATGCATCGGCAGGTCTCATGAGACAAACTAGTGTCTTGGCACGAGGCCTTGACAAAATCTTATTTGTAGTCTTGGAATGAGGCCTTGGCTATGTGGTTATGATAGCCTGGCATTATGCATTCCATCATTATGAAAGTGGTTATTGATATTGCATGTGATTATTCAACCAGTAGAATATCCATGTGAATAAGTAAATGGAATTACCTGATTTTACTTTTACCATATTATATTGAAGTTCAAGTTTAAAAGGCTTTTGTTTTAGTTATACATTTCCTTAAATGTTTATGTTTATTTATGAAAGCTTCCGCTATATTGTTATCCTTACTGAGCATCTGAGCTCACCCCTTTCAATGTTTTATTTTTCCTAGGATGTGAAGAAATATTTTATGACTGACCTACAGGGATAGTCTAAAGGGGATAGAAGTGTGGAATATGGAGACTATGTTGTTGTGATTTTTTACTTTATGATGTAATGTAAGACATGTGAATGTATCTAGTGTTTCCAAGGCTACTAAACTAATCGGTCTTTTGAGACTTGATCTTTTGTGATCATGCCAATGTTACGAAGTAATGCACCGTCTTTGGGTAACTGGGGTTGGGGCATTACAGTGAAAGATCTTCAACATCTCCCATAAAGATCTTCCCTTTTTTTCTTACCTAAAACATTTATTTATATCCTGGGGAAAAGAAATCATAAAAGAGGTGAGCTCAAATGCCTAGTAAGGGTAAACATAGAGAACATAAAAAATCCATAAACATTTGAATGTAAAAACTTGAACATAAAATCTAAAAATCAAAATATTGAGCAAAGACATGAATCTTGGAAGTACGTAAGGAATATATCATAAGGTAACATCAATCATGATAAAATAGAATGGGAATAAAACATGTAATTGTGGCAACAATTCAGCACATGTCATGATTTCTATAGTAGCAAAGGCATTGCTACCAATACCATCATAGTAGACAAAGTCCCTTTCTGAATCGAGTTCACTCCTCGTTTCAGTCCTGTAACACTGAACCGGATTAACTTACCCTTCCAGGCATGTCTATCTCATGAGATATAAATCTTTACCCAATGCATTGGAGGGAGATATAGGTCCCACCCATCTCATAATGAAGTCATTCTTACTTGTGCCACAAAACAAGTATACATCATTCATAATAACCCAATAAATTAAAAGGGTTTCATAAACATCATCCCATAATCAGATAATCCATATAAAAGAAATGGATATCATAAAAGTGAAACCATGTAAATCATAGAGACATTAAACTTGAAACATACACATATGAAATAATTTCATCTTAGATGAAAAATTGTTTTGATAAAACATTTCAAATGAATTTTGGAAAATATCTTTTCTTCTTCAAAATCATTTTCTTTTCAAAAAATGCCATGAACTTTTAAAATAAAATTATTTTATTGAAAATGTTCATAAAATCTAGTAGAGTAAGCTTCATGAAAATGGGGCGTTATGAAACCGTAAAAATCTGTTCACGTCGTATAAGTTAAAAATAACATTTTCCTCGTACTTTTTTCGTAAAAGCCCAAAAGTACCTCCTATGGTAAACAAAAAAAGATTCCTTCCATAACACAAAGTAAAAGTAAAAGAGGGGTAAACATGACATTAAACATACATGGAAAAATATTAAACACTTTATGAAAAACCATTTACGGGCATGGATGAAAAATATAACCCCAGTAAATACTTACTTATAAGCTATCTCGGATAAAAATGAGATTTGAAAAATTATCCCTTACATTAGGTCCGATATGCTTCGTACGTATCTGAACCTCCTATATAATGATTTAAATAATGTCATTGAATTATTACAAAATCATATTCATTGTTATGATATCATATATGGTTCACTTATTACTTTATATTACCCGTTCTTTTGTAAATTACATGTTAAAGCAGCGTTTTGGGTTAAATCTTTTTATTTATCATACGTGTTTGGACTTGTTGTTCTTGATATTATTAATTATATCCTGATTTAATTAATTCCAGAATGTGAAACATGATTTATATATAATTTATATTCATTATATAAATATATATGTGATAGATCGATTAAATGGAATGAAATACACAGTTCATGGAGATGGTAGGCCGTACATACGCATGAACACTATTTTTGTTTCCTTAATGAATTGAATTAAATTAATTAGATGACATATATATATATATACATAAATCCATTATCATTATTATTTCATATATTTCATGATTACTTATTATATATACTTTATAATCATTAATGAATGGTTAACATGGAGAATGAATCTCATCGCGTCGTGGAGACAGTAGTCCGTACGTACGCACGAGTGATGATATCATTCCCATGATCGTGGAATTGCATTGAAGTGTATGTATAATATTTCAGAATAAATATAACTTTTAAATAATCATATATTGTTATTTATTTAGACCATTATACCCATCCAGGTAAGGTGTTGGTCGAAAACAGATTACACCACGGCGTGGAGACAGTATTCCGTACGTACGCACGTGCGGCGATTTCGTTTTACGTAGGATGGATAGATGGTGAAATAGGGTTTTTCATACTTATAATAACATATCAGTATATTAGTGATACTTATGCTATTACTTCATATTGAAACAACTAAATAAGAATAAGTAGAAGAATAAATAAAGTTGAAAGAATCGGTAACGGACATTACCTCTTATTTGAAGCGCCTCATTGAGACATCCTTTTAAGGCACTAAAATTGGTCTTTGAAGAAGAACAGGACCTCTAAGATGTTTCTAGAGAAGTGGAGAAGAGAATTTGGCAGGGTTTTTCCAATCCTGAAGGCTCAAAGTGGTGTCAGGAAGAGAGGGAGGTGGTGCCCTTTTATAAGGGAGGAGAGGGGCACCTTTGGAATAACTAAAAATATTATTTTATTACAAAGTCATATTCGGTTTTTAATAGCTCAAAATTGAGTTATTTTGAAGATATAATGGGTATGGGTCGAAATCCTCTCATAAAATAGAATTTATACAAGTTTAGGTTTCTATTTTAACCATATCATTTAGATTTAACTTTAAGTTAAATAATTTTTCTTTTACTATGTCTTCTTGTTTTCTTACACTATAATGTTAATAAGCTTACTATAACAAGCCAAAAGAATGCCAAGTTGTTTATTATTAATATATATAACATTATCTAAGTCATTTGGCCGAACCTTAGATTTTTTGGAATAAAATATCAATTAATAATATAAAATTTGTTTTAAAAACTATTTTATGTCAATTTTGACACTATTTGGTAATTGATTTTTTTAAAAATCATTACAGAATGATTAGTTCGAAAACAGTTAACTAAATCAATACTAACATGTCATATTAACCTATAAAATTAGTTTAATTCATAAAAAGTCTCAAATTACATTTATTTGGGTATTTATAACATCAATTATGTCAATATTTCATTAATAAGATAAATACTGCATCATAATTGTGTCATAAATAAATTAAAATATTTAATGTCTAAAAATTATAAATAAAACACCATTATGTAGGAAATATGTTTATGTTTCTAATTAATACTTATAGTCGAATTTATCTTATGCATAACCCTATCTTAAAAATGATTTAGTTATTAAACATTGATTTTAACTATTTTAACCCTTCTTTAAAAAAATTAATAATAAATGTCCTAATCTAATATAAGTGGGCCTAAATTGTCATATTTTATTCCTAAGGTTGTTTTTGGTCGAATTACACTTATCCAAAATAATTAGGACATGTTTTAGGGTAATAATAATATCATTTTTACCCTTAATTACCCAATTTACTTTTAACCGTGGTAAAAAAAGTAAAAAGTTACTATTCACCAAAAATTATTTTCAGCTCATTAAACCACATTTTAGTCCTTGATATTAACCGTGTCTCTCGGATTTTTGAAATTTCACTCACAGAAGCCGTAAAATTAAGTTTTATGTGAATTTGGAAATTCTCCTAGGAGGTGGGTAAAAGACGGTGAAAAGTTCAATAAAATTTTTACATATCTAAAATTATTATAAAATGACTCCAATGACATAAATTGACCTTATATAGGTATTATGTATCAATTTTGACTTAAAATCAATTTAAATAAAATAAATAATTATTTAATTAAAAAGTCGGTTTTTGAATAGTAACCGAGTGTTTTCATTATTCATCAAAAATTGAATGTTTTCAGAAAAATACCAAAAATTCACCCTAGGATAATTTCAATATTCTGAATCCAAAAATGAAGTCCATTTTGAAAGATAAAATTTATAAAATTTCAAAAAGTGGGTATTACTATTCATAACGGCTAGTTTATATAACATATCGTTGTTTACCGAAACTTGATATTGCATACAACACACGCTATCGTGGAAGGTCGCGCTTGGGTGTAATGCAAGCCAAGTCAGGGATGCATGTTGTGAAAGCTCCTTTTGGTGTAGCGTACAACACAAGACATTAATGAAATTAAAAAGAATATTTTTCATAAAATCTCGGGGTGTTACATATCCTCTATCCTGAGACCTCCTCCTGAAACTTCTCGCATGCCTAGATCCCTAAGGATGATGTCATATCCATGATTCTTAAGTATATGATCCTAGTTGCTTACTACCAGCAACTGCTAGCTCTTTCTACTTATCCAAGAAACACTCAACCACCAAAGCTCTCTGTAGCACCCCGTCATAAGTATGAATTCATTCATGGATAACACTGTATCTAATTTATCTATAATACCCCCACTCAAAGTTCTAAGACCTGAAGAAATATTAATGAACTATATCCATTGATTACATAGAATTCTTGGTAAACCTTGATGAGTACTCTTCTACTATCGTACTATTCTTCTAGAGCTATATAAGTCTATGGATACATAAAACCCTCAATGTAGATAAAGAGAACTATTCCTTAAAGATACACTCAATCTATGACCATGGTATAGTCGAATCGTTGTAAGAAAGGGTCACTAACCCCCAACACCGCCTTCCTGGCCACGGAGAAGCATCACTTTCAGAACCACCATCTGATCTACGGGTGTCCTGAATGTATGAAAAACTTGGGTCGCGATCTCAATCCAGTAAACAAACACCTGTGGGTTGGTCTCACCTTGAAACCTAAGGGTTCTCTATTCCTGAAACTCATGAATTGCGCTCATCCTGCACACATCATCTGTTGGTACTACGGGTACCATCAACTACTCTACAGGGGTGGTATAGCTGGTGCACCACCTAGAGGTAGAACCTCTAGAATATGTCCATGTATCATCACCTCATCACTAATGGGATCATCCTCACAATACTATTGTTTAATCCTAGCTGGCATACATCATGGAGGAAACCTATAATAAACAATATGTGTCACTGTCAACGAGTATATCTGGAGAGTTGAATCAAGAAGGAAATGGAAGCCACAACCCATTCATATTTGATGCAAGTACCATTTTTTCTTGTAACTTGTGTTCTCATGTACTGAGTTGAAAATTATGTGGTCATATTCCAGGTGTATGGATACATTGGCCACAACACCAATACTGGATTCCCTAAACTAAAATCCAATCTCGAAACACTTAACATTGTCGGCCCAATCCAATCTCACAAACTCCAACCTTAAGGCAAAACTGACTGCTCTAATACCACCTTTTCATGACTCGTCCCAGTAGGTCCCATGTTGTAACTCCCCAATCCCACCTCTGATAGGACAGGGGATAGATACTAGCATCGATTAGTTATATCACTAACATGGGAGGCCTTGTCCTATGTACTTGTAAACACACACACACATCTCCAATCCAATACAGTGATTAAAGGTAACTATAACTAAACAACCATGAATATATACATCAAAAATCCCAACACCAAAGCACACGAAAATTAAAGAAAATTAAACTGGTCCAAATAAAAGACCACCACAAATAGCTTGAAAACAAGTCCAACCTGTAAAGAAATATATGGGCTGATGTTAAGATTCCTCAAGAACACACCTACCTCTGTCTAGTCTCACTAAGCATCATCTGGTCCTAGTCTACCTAGGACTTTGTCAAAAGTTCAATAATTTTCACAAGACATGATGTGTGTGGGAAAATATTGGTTATGGGTGAGTATAACAATACCCAATAGGACACCTCGAAACCACAAATCATACAAAAAAATAAATACAGTCATCTCTACACAAGTATATGTCTATATTGTATATAACAAGGATATCCATATATACTAAAAAAGACACATAGTCTAAAGGTATGTCACCACAATATTTACAGATTAGGATTCCATCTTGATGATTTCCCAAAGCACTCATCTAGGAGAACACACTCCTGTTTCTGACAAAACTGATGACATTCGTCCGAGATGTAATACCTTTCAGGACTCACTATTAGAAAGAGAATGTTGAAATTCCAAAATGATATGATATGGAGATAATAGGAACTCCCAAGTCTATATGATATACTAACAATTCAATGTGGATTAACCCACTAAGTAGTGAATACACGCTCTCATAGTGTTGGTCATGAAGATACTATGAAATCCACCTAGCTCACGAAGTTGAATATAAGATCTCACTTCAAGACTCACAGAAGGATTCCAACAACTCTATCCAAGAATTTTGGTTGAAGGGGTCATTATCCTAGGAGTAGGAGGTGATTCCATACAAACCCTTAGGGAATGGATATAGGGAATCGATATGGGGAATTCCCCATAACAAAATATTTCCAAGAAATAGAGGAAAATGTCTCCAAGAGAAGTTTTAAGGAGTACATGAAATGTAATATGGTTAAATGTTGTGTCCCTTGACCTGGGTGCTTGACCATGTAAATGGTATGTGTCCCGCGTATGTGTATGTGTAATAGTACATGGACTTTCGGCTTCCCATGTACTCTTCCCATGTATAATTTCACTAGTTTTTTGATATATATGATTCCACTCCATGTATATGTGGAAGTACACAGCATGTCAGTTACCCTGTACTCCAACATGTGTCTGTGTACCCTCTAACATACGCTCCAGGACATAGGGGATAGGTCACACATCTTCTGATAGTTTCACACATTGTGTGGTACTTATCTCCTTCTGAAAACCCTATCTTCCACTGATAGGGTCCTACATGATGTATGGATCGAAGTTACACACTTTGTAGTGTGGAAAATTTGGGATTTACATATCTGGAATCTTCATTTTCATTTGTTCATCTGATTCCCAGATCTTCCACCGCCATCGCCAATCACACCTGTATAAATCAGATTTGGGTCAACCGTGGGTGATCATTACCAGAGATATAATTTCTGATGGTCCCATTCATTCGAGATCTATCTTGAACCTCCACAATAAACATGCTTCCAATAACCGCACAGGTTCATTCCCAAACAGTCTCAATCCACACGCCACTTCCATCGTCACATAATCTCGGTGCCTTTCTGAGTCTGGATATGTGATATTGAATCATTGTACCAAAGAATGGGTAAAAAATGTTTGATTCTCCTTATTTTGGCCATATCACTGGGATAACTAAACCCCGATGATGAAATCATGTAGAAAAATGGGATAAATACATGAAAAACACAAAAGTAGTAATGATCCATGGTTTTGTTTAGTTGTCCTTAATTGGTTATCATTAGAACCAAAAACATGTTGGATCGATTGTGAGATAGATATGATACTAATTATAGTATCGAAATATGGTGTAGATACTCAATATAAAATAGGGGTGAATTGTATGCTTTAAAATTTTCTTAAAGAAATTTTGTGTAAACAAAATTCACAAAACCTCTAAGTTCTACAAATTCTCTTGATTCTAGAAAAGTTATTCCGGAAATGAAACTTAACAAAATTTTACAACAACTAAGATTCTACCTTAAAGCGTATTGAATCCTAATTAATCATAGTAAAAGTCTAAGGAAGTATAAGATAGTTATACTTTCCTCAACAACCAAAATTACAGTGGAAAATAACAATTATAACTCTACAAGTAACAAGTAGTAAATCTGTTAACCTAAAGAGAATGGTATCCAACAACCTTGGATAAAGGTACCTTGATTTATAATTTCAATAAAGTTTTTCTTACCAAAACCCTGGTAAGCTCTCAATCTGAAGATCGGTATATATCTTGTTATCCCCGCAAGACCTCGATTTTTAGGGAAAGCGGCACCTCTGCCCAAAGCAATTCTGCACGAAGCAAAGTATGAACAAGCTGTTAAATCTTTCTGTATGAAGCCTGGGAGTTTAAAAGAACCTATCTCTCTATAAATCACTTCAACAACATGTAATAAAGATTGATCAACTTGTGTTGTTGTCCTAATCTCTTTCAAATGAGCTCCAATTTATTGTCATGGCTTCAACGGTCGTCTCCCTCCTCCAATGATCATATTTTTCCTTGAATTTCAGAGGGACCTGTACACATGTCACTCAAACAATAGTTATTTAGTAACTAAATGCACAACATCTTTTTATAGCCAAATCATGAGTAAACAAAAATATGGTTACTTAAGTAAATGCATTTTTCAAAGTGTAAGAAAAAAATGAAAGTTCGGAGTCTAACCAAAAACTATTTGGAGTCTATAATACATGTATATTCAGATTCTGTTTATTAGAATAATTTAGAGTTAGAATTATATATAATTCCAAATTCTGAATTTCAAGGAAATCCAAAGTCTTAAATTCAGTAGAATTCAGAGTTTGAATTCATATGAGTTCGGAGTCTGAACTAACAATGTTCGGAGTCTGAATTCATAAGAGTTCGGAGTCTGAACTAACAATGTTTGGAGTCTAAATTCATAAGATTTTAGAGTCTAAACTAATAAAGGTGGAGTCTTAATTCATAGAACTCGTAGTCATAACTCATAAGAGTTCAGAACCTGAATTTAGAGAAATCAGAGTCAAAACTCATAAGAGTTCAGAACCTAAATTCAGATCATGAAAATAGAATTATTTATATCTAATTATATATATGATTCCGAGGTTTTGGATACGAAACCAAATTTTATACTTTGAGATAGAATATTCAATGAAAAACCTGGTAAGGATAAATTTCCTTGGGGAAGGAAATTTCCGTTATAAAAGCAAAGCATAAGGAAAAATGAAATTTTCCTTAAGAAAAGGTGTTTGTAATTTTCAAAAAACAAAGGATTGGTAAAGTCAAAATGAAACATTATTGACTCAATAATCTCATCAAACATGAATGAAATGGAAAATTCATAAGGAAACCTTATTGACTCAACAATCTCCCCCTTTTTGGAAATCACAAACATCCTTATGAAAAAGAATATAAGGACTTAGAAAATATTTTTTTAGACTTTGAAAATAAAACTTATCTCCGTTTTCACATGGACAATGATGAATACGACTAACTCCCCCTTAGGATATAGAACACTAAGGATAGTATTCTAGATTTCCGGAATGATATTTTTGTTATCTTGAATATAGAAATATTTGTAATGAAAACTAACCCTTACTTCTAGAAACTTCTTCTTTTCTTAGAATTATTTTTCCTTTCTCCCCCTTTGTGATTTTCAAAAAGAAATGTGAGGGAATGGAAAAGAAATTATGGTACCTGAAATATTATTACAAAAAAACCAAAAAAATCGAGCAACAAAAATTTCATTAGGATTCAAAAAATTTACACAACAAGGAAAATACAACAAAAGATCAGATTTTAGAAAGATCATCCCTCCTTTCCCTTGGGCATCAGCTTCATCACTATTGTCTTCAGCTTCTTGAGCTCATTATGATCTTCCTCTACTCTCTTAAGAATCTTCTCCTGATCCTCAGCTTTATTATATAAGGCTTTGATTCTATCTTCCTGAGCCTTAAGGGCCTCTAAATATTCCTTCAGGAATACTTTCTACTTGACAATATTTTCTTCAATCTCAATCCGAAGATCTATTTCCCTCGTCCAGCTTTGAGCTGTTGAATACAACTTTCCATTCAAATCTTTTACCTCTTGAATCCGAGAATTCTGCTCTAGAGTCAGCTTTTCTTCAAAACTAGTTGTGGGATCCTTGATATTACCATCTTCAATGTCAAAAGAATCCTTGAATCCATCTTGTAACTCATCAAGTTCTCTCATTTCTTTGACTATCTTCTTTGACCAGCTAACCATTTTCATACAATACCTTTTGTGGGCATCATAGTTAATAAATAAATTCTTGAAATCAGCCTCAATCTTTACACGCTTTTCCATCACCATGGATAATAAATCCTATTTTTTATTTAGTGTATGTTGAAGCATCTGGCATCTAGATTCTATGCTTTGAAAAATTGGAATGGTCCCAACAAGCTTCTTCAATGACTGCACAACAAAAATCAGTTCAAGTGATGGTGATTTCGAATCTGAAACTTTTCTTGGTGAGGGCTCTTTCTCTAGCTTAGAAAGTTTCCTCTTTGAAGATCCATCGGCTTCCTTCTTCTTTACAAAAACTCTAGTAGTTATATCAATAACCACCTATTTACCCTTATTAGTTTTTGGAATATCTTCCTCATATGGATATTTATGTTCACTGTCAGACAGCTGAACAATCTTATCTTCATCTATCTCATATTTCTCAGCTCTTTCCTCAGCATCCTCAGGGTGAATGAAATGATGATTATAACATTCTTCTTCAGACAACTTATTCACTTCATCTTCATCCTTTTCATCTAACCCAGGAGTATCTATCTTTGAAGATTCATCTTGAGAGGTTCAGATTGAAAATTTCTCGGATGAGCTTTCCTTCTCATTAAAGTCTTCCACTTTCTTAATCAAATATTTGATGTCACCACTACTTTCAGCTTCTTCTTCAATTACTTTTTCTACTTCTTTTACTTTTTCCATAGTGAAAACCTTTTTCTCCTAAGTTTCAAGTGAAGATTTTACTAGTAAGGATTCTGGTAACAGAATTTGTTCGAAATCTTTTTCAATATCCCTTATATGGGATTGCACAATCTCTGTTTCAGAAATCTTCTTCTTTAACTTCTTTTCTTTAGATTTATTTTCAAGTTCATCTGTTGTCTTCTCTTTTAAGGCTTTTGCCTCAACAGGATCCAAAGAAAAACTTGGCTCCCCTGCTTTCCTTTTTTACTTTTCTTCCCTCCACTTAGCTACTACCTCATCCAGATATGATTTTTTATTCTTAGGTTTTGGAGTTAAGGATTGAGCATCCTTGACTTTTGGGGTTTTTCCTTTCTCTTCTACTTCCTTTAGCTTCCTCTTATTTCCTGCCTTTTTGGATGCTTCAGCCACTACTTGTGTTTTTGGAACATCTTTAACTTCTACCTCTAGAAAGTCATAAAATTATCCTGAATCTATAGAAAACCCAATGTTCATCCTCTTTAGGGTATCATCGCTGACTTGCATGAATTTTCAATTACATGGCTTTGAACTACAAGGAATTTTGAAAGATTCTAGACACCGAATAATGAACTTATAAAGAATGGTTGGGTACATGATAATCTGAGCCTTCAGATTTCCATTCTTGATATTCTCGATCATAATCAGAATATGCTTAACCAAATTAACCTTCCTCAGGTTCACCATAAAGTCTAGGATGTACATGTCACTCTTCTTCAATGTATCATTGTCACCTTTCCTTGGAATTATAAAACCTTGAACCCATAATTCTAGAATCTGATAATTTGTACACAGATGGGAAATCTTCAGAGTCTTTACCTCTGAAAGTCTAAGACATGCCATAGTTTTCTCCTTAAAAAAACTTCCTTTGACATCCAACAACTTATGGGAACAGAATTCAGATTCCCCTTCGTATGGAATACCAATCAAACTAGCTACCCTAGTATATGAAAGAGAATAGGTCTTTCCATAGATATCGAATGAAAACTTTTATCTGCCTTCTTCCTTGAAGAAACTGACTGATTCAAAAAATTCAACAAGTAAATCTGGATACACCAAATCTTGAGCACCTGGCTTCGATACGGAAAGTTTTCCCATCCATTTAGATTAATGTTATTTGAGATGATATAATCATACTTTTTGAAGAAGTTTGGATGCACCAACATTTCTCTATATACCTTCCACTCTGGAATTGGCTTCATAGTAGACATATCTTTCTGAGAGGATTCTTCTACAAACATTTGGATTTGATTAAACTCTGAGAAATTCAAAACGGGCTTAAGTAGAGAGGCAGAGCTTCATCACGCAAGAGCTTTGATGTCGATGTGGGACAACCATCGGGTGTCCTTTTTATTGTTGTTAGAAGCGACAATTCATCTTCCAAACTCAATCCAATGGCTGAAAATACTTCTGATCAGATCTGACGGTAGATAATATAGACACAAGGAAATTTTTGATCCGATCTTTTGAGGTTTTTTAATAAAAACATTTGGATTTAAGGAAAAGGGAATCTAAAAATTTTAAAAACAAAAGAAACTACCAGAAAGTAAAGAATGATTACGAAAACTCAGGAAAGGAAACATACCTTTCAGATTGCTAGGAAGATTATTCATATTAAGGGGGAAAATTTTTCTTGAAGAACTTTTGATTCTGAAAATTTGATAACAAAAAAAAATTGAAAACAAAAATATCTATTACGAAAATTGTGAGTACGAAAATTTTAAGTATGAAAAACATAATTACAAAAATTTTGAGTATGAATATCATCATTATGAAAAAAACTTCATTACAAAAAATTCTTCATTATGAAAATTTTCAGTATGAAAAATCTTCATTACAAAAAATTTTGTGTACGAAAATCTTCATTACGAAAATTTTGAGTACGAAAATTTTAGACTACGAAAATTTTCATTACAAAAGATTTGAAAAAACTGACTACTAGAATTTTCATTACGAATGATTTTAAAAAATCTAGCTATGAAAATTTTTATTACAAAAGATTTGAAAAATCAAACAACGAAAATTTACATTCTAAAAAATTTGGAAAAAAAGATAACAAGAAAATGTACTCCACCTATGAAAAGAAGTTTATTAATGTAAAGAGATTGGTTTCAACAGAGAGTTTACAAGGATTATTACCTTATGGTTATCATTACTAACTTTTGTTTAATGTATTCAAATCTATCGGAAGGTAAATATTTTGTAAATATATTAGCAAGTTGATCTTGTGTTCTGATAAACTCAAGAATGATATCCCCTTTTTGTGTGTGATCCCTAAGAAAGTGATTCTTAATATCTATGTGTTTTGCATGAGGCTGATGGGAAGGATTTTTACTAAAGGCAATGGAACTAGTATTATCACACAAAATTTTTTTTTGTTAAAACTCATACCATAGTCTGTGAGTGTGTGTTGCATCCACAATACTTGATCACAGCAACTTCCAACTGTTATATATTCAGCTTTAGCAGTGGAAAGTGCTACTGAGTTTTTCCTCTTGAATGACTAAGAAAATAATGAATCTCCTAAGAAATGACAACTTTTGGATGTACTTTTTCTATCCATTCTACATCCACCAAAGTCAGCATCTGAAAAACTCTTTAAAATAAGATCATTTCCAGAAGTATAAAAGAGTCCTAAATCCATGGTTCCCTTTAAGTAGTAAAAAATTGTTTTCAATTCTTTTAAATGAGATTCCGTAGGATTGGATTGATATCTTTCACATAAGAATACTGTAAACATTAAGTCTGGATGACTAGCTTTCAAGTAAAGTAAACTTCCTATCATACCTCTAAAAGATGTTTGATCTACTAGTTTCTCAGATTCATCAAGATAAAGTGTGTTTGAGGTTCTGATGGGAGTACTAATACACTTAGTGTTGTAATATCCATACTTTTTAAGAAAACCATTAATATAATTATGTTGCAATATATAGATTCCTTCTGGTTTTTGGGAAATTTGAAAACCAAGGGAAAATATTAACTCACCCATCATACTCATTTCAAACTCAAATTTCATTACATCCGCAAAGGAATCAGTTAAAGATTACTGAGTTGAACCAAATATAATGTCATCAACATAAATTTGAACAATCAAAATATTTTTCTTATATTTATTTATAAAAAGGGTTGGATTTTCATTTCCCTTAACATAATTATTTTGAACCAAAAATCTTGTAAGCCTATCATACCAAGCTCAAGGGGATTTCTTAAGTCTATACAAAGCTTTGGTAAGTTTATAAACATGTTTAGGATGTTTTTTATCTCTAAAACCATGAGTTTGTTCAATAAAAACTTCCTCTTGAACGAAACCATTAAAAAATCACATTTCACATCCATTTGGAAAAGTTTGAAGTTGAAGAATGTTGCAAAGGCAAGTAGAATTAAAATAGATTTATGTCTAGCTATTGGAGAATAGGTTTATTTATATTCTATTTCTTCTTGTTGATTATAGCCTTTAGCAACCAATCTATCTTTATTTCTAACTATGATTCCATTTTCATCACACTTATTTCTGAAGACCCATTTTACTCTGATAATAGAAGATCCCTTAGGTCTTTCAACCAAGGTCCAGACTTTATTCCTTTAGAATTCATTTATCTCAACTTGCATAGCTTTTATCCAATCATCATCACCTAAAGCTTCATCAGTGTTTTTTGGTTCTAATTGGGAAAGGAATGCTAGATGTTTTATTTCATTCCTTAAGGAATTTCTAGTCCTTACAGGTTGATTTACATCACCAATGATACTATCATTGAGATGATTCTTAAGAAACAACTGATTTGGGTTTTGTAAAACCTGTTCATCAACATAGGGTAGGAAATCTTCTAGGGTAAATGCTTCAGAAACTTCTTCTTAGACATTTTCCTCATTATAAGGGTCTTCTAACAAAGGTTGATAATTAGTTTTTGAAAACACATCTTAAGATATAGTTTGGGGTTTCTTAAAAAGAAAGGGATCTATTTCATTAAATTTGACATGTACTTTCTCTTCAATAGTACAAGTGTTTTTTGTTGAAAACTCTATATGCCTTAGAAGTTGTGGAGTAGCCTAGAAAATTCCTTCATCATATTTTGGTGCAAATTTGTGTAAACTGTCTTTAGTATTCAAAATGAATACCCTAAAACCAAAAACCTTAAAGTAGGAATGTCTAGGTTTTCTACCATTCCATAACTCGTAAGAAGTTTTATTAAGAAAAGTTCTAATCAAGACACGATTTATAGTATAATAAGTAGTACTTACAGCTTCAGCCCAAAAATGTTTGGCTATAGAATATTCACTCAACATGGTTCTTGTTATCTCTTGAATAATTCTATTTCTTCTTTCAACAGCACCATTTTTTTGAGGTGTTCTAGGTGATGAAAAGTTATGAGTAATTCCTTTTCTACTAAAAAAAGTTTCAAAATCAGAATTTTGAAATTCTCCTCCATGATCACTATGAATAGTTATCAAATGAAGCTTTTTCTCATTTTTATCATGATCTCTAAAAATTTTGAAATAAGAAAAAGCTTCAGATTTCTTTGCTTAAAAATAGACCCATGTAAATCTAGTGTAATCATCAACTAAGAAAAATATATAATATCTGCCTCCAATGCTTCCAGTTTCGGTTGGTCCAAAAAGATCCATATGAAATAACTATAATTCATCAGTGGTTGAGACTTCACTGACTAATTTTAAACTTGATTTATGTTTTTTTTCAGATTGACTAGGATCACAAACTTTTGAAGAATCAAATCTAAGATCTGGTATATCCTTAACTAGTTTTTTCTTAGCTAGTTTTCATAGGTTCCTAAGGTTCCAGTGTCCTAACCTTCTATACCTCAACCAAGAATGATCTTATATTGCACTAAGGCAAGGTAGGTCTTGGCTCGTAAGTTCTTCTAAGTTTAGTGTGTAAACATTCTCTTGCCTATTGGAAAAAAGATCAAACTCTTCCTTGGAATTGTGAACTAAGCACTTGTCATTCCAAAAATTCACAAAGTAGCCTTCATCACATAATTGAATTGTGCTAATGAGGTTGTTCTTATGACCCTTAACAAATAAAACATTAGAAATCAATGTTTTTCAAAGAAGAACAATGTTACCTATACCAATAATTTCTCCCTTAGCATTGTATCTGAAAGTTATGTTTCCTCCTTTCGACTTGATAATCTTTCCAAAGAAGTCTTTGTTACCAAAAAAATATGCCCGGAACATCCAATATTTATGTACCAATTATTTCTTTTGATACTTTCCTTATTTTCCTAAAAATAAGAATCTTAGACTTTCAGAATCCAAACTTTCTTGGATCCAAAATTGTTGGACAATAAAATTTTGTGTAACCACATTTCGTTAGAAAAATAAGCCTTATGAACCCCAAGATATTGAACATTATTCAAAGAAAAAAATTTCTTCCAATGCCCACCACTTTGACATTTAGTACAAATTGGGCTCTGGATGGAATAAAATAGTTTTTTTTAAATAGGTTTTCTGTGAGTATAACCTACTATAGTAGTATTTCCTTGAGGTTTAATTTGAGAATACATCTTGTAAAAATTTTCCTTAATAGATGTAAAGTTTTAAATAAGTTTCTTAAGGGGATATATTTTGGATTTTATTCTAATTAATAAATTCCTATCCACATAAATTATTTCCTTAGAGTTAGATTTTTCCTCAAAAACATTTATTTTTAAAATGGAATTATTAAGATCTTGAGAAAGTTTTTCCTTTTTAGAATTTAATTCCTTAAGGTCTTCAGAAGGTTTTTCTATAAGCTCATCTTTATCTTTAAGATCTCTAGAGAGTTCTGAAATTTCTTTTGTGAGAAAGTATTCCCTAGTATTTTACTTGTCTAGTTTCTTAGAAATTTTACAATTTCATGTATCTAACAACTTGGAAAATCTTGATACTTTCTCATATGAAGGTATTTATTCATTATCCAAAGATGAAGTATCTTCATTAGAAGTAATATCTTCATAATAGTAATTCTTATCAAGAGATAAATTTGTTAAATTCTCGGCAGAGCCTATTTTGGCTATAAGACATGTATTTAGGATAGAAGAAGTAGAAATGAAGCCAATATTTTTATGTAATGATGATTCATATTCAGAAGATTCACTTCCCTAAGAGTCTCCACAGCTAGCACTCCAAGTGTCATTTTCTTTAAAACTTTTCTTGTGATTCAAATGATAGAACTTCTACTTGTTTCTATCTAAATTTCTTTCCTTCTTTTCCTTCTTTTTCAATAGAGGGAAATCAGTTCTGATATGACATGTTATTCTACATTCATAACAAGTAACTTCCCCATATTTCTTATCTTTCTAGTCCCTCTTCTTGAACTTATTTTGATAGTTTTTCTGAGCTATTATTTTGTTTATTCTCGGAGTAAGATTAGCTAATTCATTCTCAAACATTTATGTATCACTAGATTCTAACGGAATAGTGACTTTCTTTGAATTTTATCTAGTTACTCCTTCTAGAATCTTGGATTTCATATGTTTTGAAGTATTTCTAAAAGCAACACCTTCATTCTCGTTATTATTTTTAACATTATCAGCATCACTATTCATTCTTGTCTCATGCTGAAGAAGAGTTCCAAACAACTCATCTAAGGAAATCTGGGTGACTTTCAGGTTCTCATCAATTATTGTCCTCTTGGACTCCCACTTATTTGGCATGATGTCTATGATCTTATCTACAAGGGCCTCATCATCCAAACCTTTTTCTCCCATATACTTTAAGCTATTAACAATAGTCATGAACCTTTTCTGAACTTTTCTTATAGGTTCTCCATAAAGAAAGTTAAAGCTGTGATATTCTGATCTTAACATAGCTCTTCTTATTTCTATAACATTAGACGTACCAAAATGTGTAACTTCAAGTTTCTTCTACATACTGTTTGACACTTCACATGAAGATATTTGAAAATATATATTCCTATTCATAGAACATAGCAATGTATTTCTATCTCTATAATTTTCTTGATATTCTGATTTCTCCTGATTAGTAAAAGTTCTCAATTCCTTATCATAAATCTAATAATCTCCTGTCAGAATCAGATAGTTATCAACTCCAGTGTTAATAAAAAAAGTCTTCATCCTATCTCACTAGTACTCATAATCATTTCTATAAAAAATAGGAGGTTTGGTAGGATTTAGATTGTCGAAAGAACCAATATTTAAACCTGTCATCTTAAGAAAAATCCTTCCACACAAACATTTTAGTAATAAAAGTTTGTAAAAAATAAAAAAATCCTAAGAAAAAAATAGAACTAGGGTATCTATAAGAAAAATATGAATTCGAACTTTATGAGTCTACAAAACAAATTTCGAAAAAGTGAACAAGAAGATTTCTCTTCTGAATCTAATCATGAGATTAATTCAGATTTAACCAAAACTCTGAATCCAATTGATGAATTGGTTCAGGGTACAAGGTCACCACCTATGATATGAATTGTTGGATCCATTGTAAGATAGATATTATATTGATTGTATAATCAAAATATGTTTTAGATACTCAATATAAAAGAGGGGGTGAATTGTATACTTTAAAACTTTCATATAGAAATTTTTTATAAACAAAATTCACAACACCTATAAGTTCTACTAATTTTCTTGATTCCAGAAAAGTGATTCCAGAAATGAAACTTAACAAAATTATAAAAAAACTAATATTATACCTTAAAGCATATAGAATCCTACTTAATCAGAGTACAAGTCTAAATAAGTATAAGATAGTTATACTTTCCCCAACAACCAAAATTACAGTGTAAACAACAATTATTTATCTACAAGTAACAAGTAGTAAATCTTTTAACCCAAAGAGAAGGGTATCCAACAAAAATGGATAAAGGTCCCTTTATTTATATTTTCAAGAAAGTATATCTTACCCAAACCTAGGTAAAACCTCAATCCGAAGATCGGTATATGTCTTGCTATCCCCACAAGCCCTCGATTTGTATGGAAATCGGCACCTCTGACTTCACAACCCAAAGTCTCTGATTTTAAGGAAATCGCACCTCTGCACAAAGCAATTCTGCACGAAGCAAAGTTTGAAAAAGCCGTTCAATCTTTCTGCACAAATATTGGGAATTTATAAGAGCCTCTCTCTCTATAAATCACATCGACAGCATGTAAGCAAGATTGATCAAATTTTGTTGTTGTCCTAAGCTCTTTCAAATGAGCTCCTATTTATAGGCACGACTTCAACGGTCAGCTCCATCCTTCAAAAGTCATATTTTTCCTTGAATTTCAGAGGGACCTGTACACGTTTCACTCAAACAACATTTAGTTAGTAACTAAATGCACAACATCGTTTTATATTCAAATCATGAGTAAATAAAAATATGGTTACTTAAGAAAATTCATTTTTCGGACTGTAAGGAAAAAAAATTAAGAGTCTAACCAAAAACTATTTGGAGTCTATAATACATGTATATTTAGATTATTTTTATCTGAAGAATTCAGAGATAGAATTTTATAGAATTCCCGTGTCTGAATTTCAAGGAAATTAGTAGTCTTGAATACAGTAGAATTTGGATTTTGAATTCATAAGAGTTCGGAGTCTGAATTCAAAAGAGTTCAAAGTCTAAACTAACAATGTTTGGAGTCTGAATTCATAAGAGTTTGGAGTCTGAACTAAAAAAGTTAGGAGTTTGAATTCAGAGAACTGGGAGTCAGAACTCATAAGAGTTTGGAACCTAAATTCAGAGAACTCAGAGTCATAACTCATAAAAGTTCAGAACTTGAATTTGGATCCTGAAAATAGAATTCTTTATATCTAAGTATATATATGATTCGAAGGTTTTGGATATGAAATGAATTTTATACTTAGAGACATAATGATCAATGAAAAACATGGTAAGGATAAGTTTCCTTGGGGAAGAAAATTTTCCTTATGAAAGCAAAGCATAGGGTAAAATGAAATTTTCCTTAAGATGTGGTGTTTGTGATTTTCAAAACAAGAAAAAAATGGTAGTCATAAGGAAACCTTATTGACTCAACAATCTCCCCAAACATGAAGGAAATGGAAAATTCATAAGAAACCTTATTAACTCAACAAAACTAAGAATCATAATAATTAAATAAATCCCAATAAAATCCTGAAAATAAAACCATTTCGTTAATCGGTCGATCCATGGATCAATTTATTTATTTATTGATTTTTTTTTCATCATAGAAATTAAGAACGAGGAAGTAATCCAATAAAAAAACATCCTACCTCAATTGGGATCAACTGCTGATGAACAACGTATTTGTTCCATGTTCATTAGCTGGATTCTTTGAATTCGCCTCACACAGGTCATCGATATATGATTCGGTCATCATCCTCCAATGGAATCTCCTTAAATGGATCCAATTACTCTAATAAATTCATAGGGTTAGGTAGATAACCCTAAAAATTTTCTATAATCACATATTTAATGAACTAAATTATGTCGTTGTGTCAAAAAGAAAATAAAATAATTTATTTTAATATTGTATTAATTATACATCTACGATGAAATTTTCCACAATCGACCCATACTGACCAAGTTTATGATGTGCCTTATGTAAAACCTATGTTCTGAACTCAGCGGTGCCAATATATTTTTTATATGAGCCCCCTTAATAATTTATTCCACAAATTTGATAAAATTGTTGATTTTTGCAATTTAATATATTTAATATATTTCAAACATTTATTACGGGCACACTGAGCCTGGTAATTGCACACCATCTCAGCGCTTGGTCTCAATAATAATCTATACAATATCCAAATATAATACTTGGGAATCTGAGTTTTTACATTTATATTATTTCAATATATATAAGTTTGGCTTGTTTAATCTCACTTTATAATGAATCTAGTGATTAAAGTATTTTTTTATCACCATATCTGGGAGTGTGGGTCTAAGGAATCTCAGTTTGAATTAGAGAAGGATTTACTTATTTTCTGGATTAGTTTATCTATTTTTTGGGCTTAGTACTAGATAAAATTGGTTAAAATACCAAGTGAAATTCCAAATTTTAGGAAAATTTCCTAAAGTATTGGTAAAGTAAATAGTGTGTGTCTTCTAAGAAAAAATATCCCAGTCTGGATAAAATCCTGTGGATACAAGATCTATCACCAATACATCAATGGTTAATAACCATAATAAATGTTGGTTGAGTATTAGCTTGATCTACACACAATTTATGAAAATTAGGTCTAACTTCACACCAGGTTTGACACTCTCAAAGGATATTCTTTAGTTGATTCACGTTTTATTTATAAACCATTATAAAAGATTAAAATGGAAATTAATGATATAATATATAACTAATTATGATAGATACCCTAATATGAATATAACCATGAATAACCTAGATTAAAACTTATAGATTAATATGTTGTATTATGCATGTCATTTATGAGTTACTTCATCTATGTTTATAGGTTCCTTTTATAAATATATTAATTTAACTATTCTCATACCAAAACTTTTATTTATTTATTTAATGGATATAGTTAAGGAAATCGATTTAACAAGGGAAGTGATGTTCAATATAGTGAGTTTCATAATTTGTAACCAAATGGTATAGAGGATGGTGTTGAAAATATTTTGGTAATGATCACCTAGAGATCACAAGTTATAACATAGAACATAAACCTTAACAAACTCCCAAACTCACTGAATAATAGGATAATGGAGTTTCATATAATTTTATGTAAAAATGACCATCGAGGAAAGAATTTTCAAATTATTACACTTCAAGAATGTGGTATGAATCCCCTAAGGGCATGCTTCAAAGGAAAAATAAAATGTTTCAAGTGTATAAGGATTATCTATCAATCTTGTCAATATATAAGATAGATAAATAGGTCAAAAAATATAATAGAATGTATAATAGTCACAACTAATATATCACTCACATTTTAATACTTTAAATGATAGGATTTTTATCATTATACAAATGTATTCCCTAACCTACTGGCTAACAAGGATAATAGACATCAGTAACCTCTAAGACCAAGGGATTAAGGAAGATCTTATATTATGGCTACCACCAAAGTGGATCATGACAAGAAAGGTGAATTTATCCACCACCCTAGATTTGTGGATGTCTAATTAGAATATAGTTCTAAGCTAATGTAGTATATCAAGGTAGTTTTTTAAGATCATCAAATCACCACCTCATTGATTTGACATTTAATTATCCAAGAAAACATCTATTTATGTGATTATTGTATCCTAAGATGAATTTTTGGGGAATGTATTCCATTAAAATCTTATTATCCTTCCATTATATATGATTTAGAGAATGCAAGGATATCTCTACATAGACAACATATTGATTAAAGAAATAGGGAAATCATAATATATAAAAAATCAACCTATGATCATCTATTAGTGAAAGGATAATTATGAATACCCTGGGAAAATTATTTCTATTATATGGGTATTAATACCCAATCATGAGGGGTATCGTGATTAGAAAAATACATTTTGGATATTCTAATTATGAGGGAAAAGTATTATTTTTATTTTTTTCTAATACAGTGAGGTTGGTATATCATTAGAAATTATATGTTGAGTCTTATCTATTATATAGACACCCTTAGATATTTTATTAGTGAGTTATAATTAAAATTTCAAGGAAAATTTTTATTTTAGGGGGGGATATAACATCCAGATATTTAGTATGAATTTTCCTTCAAATAAATAATTTGTTCAGTAAATGTTTTCACTCTCAACGCCAAATTAAAAAAATCATGATACATTTTATTAATATAAATAATATATAGTGAATATAGTTGTTATAATGTATCCATTATGTATTTTCTTTTATAAATAGAGGTAAGTATATTCTGAAATATATTTATAAGGAAAACGGTCATTTTTTAATACTAATTCAATGATAAAATTCAATTAGGGTAGAAAAATAATTCAAAAAATATATTTTACTTAAAAATATCTTTTTTATGTTCTATAAATTTTATAATATTGTGGTTAAATAATTATTTTAATAAAATTTTCAAATGATATATGCAATAAAATATGTTAAAACCCATCCAATAGTTATTACTAGGAATTTAATAAATTTATTTTATGGTTAGAAGATTCATTTTTAAAACACATTGTTTTAAGCATTATGCATGTATACGTTGAAATAAAATTTCATAAATTTTCGAAATTAAATGAAATAAAATTATTTTCATATTTTTAATATTAATTTTTAAATTCGGTAGTAAGGGAAATTTCATTTTTAATCATAAAAAATATGTTACCAATGTTAATGTTATTTACCATGATAATGGTAAAAGAGTTATTTTACAACATTTGTTTTCAGAAAGAACATTTATTTTAAATAAATTAAATTTTTTAATTTTAAATAATGACTCTAATGTGATGTTTAAACATATGAAAAAATAAATTATAACTCATTTAATTTGTAATTTATAAAAAACGAGAATAAGAACACTTGCTAAATAAAAATTCATTTTTCAATGAAAATGTATTTTTCTATTTATATATATATCAAATGTTTTAATTTAAAATTTAACTTTATCATATTTATAAATTGAATTAGATTAAATGGATTCAAAATATTTAAATTTGGTAAAATATTCATCTTATATTTTTAATAAAAAATAATAACAACCATTCCTAATATTTAATCAAGGATAAAAAGGCTATGAATGGGAAAGTTAGCATTCTCAAAATTTTAACATTACATAACACATATAATTTATATATAACACCCCATGATTTTATGATTTATTTTTATTCAAATAAATTCAATTTCATTAATAGCTTGTGATACAAGAAACCCCAAGTTTAAATAAAGTATAATATAATATACTTATTTAACTTAGCTATTAAATTGGAAGAGTGAATATGAATAACAAAAATTTTAATATAATGTATAAAACTTTTATATAAATAAAATATATAAATAAATATTCAATTTTTATTAAAGACTTCAAAAATACTTTTTTTTCTAAAAGATAGTTTATATTTCTTTTTGTGATAAAATAATACAATTAAATTTTGACACATTCATAAAATTTATTTTAAAAAATTAACTTCATTTGTTAAATCATTATATAAAAATTTTCTTAAAATGAATTTTTTAGAATTTTCTAAAAAAGATTTATTTTTGATGAATAGTAAAAATTCTAATATTTATTAAAAACTGTATTTTCATTTAAAGAATTTACAAAGATCCATTCTATTTTAAAATTAAAATTAGGTTATTTATATTATTTATATCCAAATTAAATCCATTAAATTAATTTTTTTAGTATTTTCATATAAAAACATTTTTTACTTTCCAAAACATTTTTTTCTGAAAAATGATTTTCTTCGCGTTTTGTGAGTTTAATTTTTAATCAAATTCTTACTCTTTTGTGAATTGAATATTGAAATATAGATTAAAAATTTACAATCATTAGGATCAAATTTTGTAAATATAAAACTTTTATTTTTGTTATTATGAATAGTAACTTGGGTAAATATTGTTTCTCCTTAGTAAGGGTAAAATTGGTATAAGAGGATTAAAACTTTGGGATAAGGCTTTAAAATTTTTCTAACACTTGAATTAATCCCATTGGATGATTATAGTTTGAAACTTCTCATAAAAGTATAAAAAATATTACCTCTTGGTGTCATTTTTCTACAAATATGGCCTTTATATTATTTCAATAAAAGAATTAATACAAAATGTCACTCTCTCAAAATTAATATCTCTAAATATTTTACATAATGATAAAACGTAGTTATGTTCAATTGTAAATTTTTATTTTAAAGATAAATTATTTCTTTTTTAACACAGTAATTTATTTATAAATTTTATTGATTTATTGATTACCAAAAAATCATATACAACACCAACATAGTATATCTTCAATTACTAGAAAAATAAATTAAAAGAAGTTAAAAATTTAAAATAAATACAATTTGGGTGAATTCTTGTGTTCCAAAAGAAAATTAGACAAATAGAAAATATTTGGGAAGTTTGAAATATTTATAATAAAATTTCATAACAATCTTGAGAAAATTAAATTCAAATAAAATGAATATTTCCAAAAATGACATTAATGATATTTCATAATAACCAATAATTTATTCAATGATTTAAAATTCATAAAAAAGTATATTATGAAAATTTAATGGGATATGGTTTAAAAAATAAACCAGGGTGCATTTATGGGAAAATTTTTCTTTTATAGTAATATTCTGGACCCTTAAACGTAAAAAATTGATATTTTTGAAATTTTAAAAAGAGTTAATGAGGGGGTTCAAACTAGGAGATAAAGGATAAAAACACCTAAACTTGTACAAATTTTATTTTATGAGATTATTTTGACTTATAATCATCCTATATTCGAAATATATCAATATTTCCACTTTACGAAGAAAATTAATTTATATTAATTTAATGCTTTAAGTAATTCTAGGAGTACCCCTCCCCTCACTTATAAAAGGGTGAATATTCTCCTTTAATACTCACACATTTTGAGCCTTATATATTCATAAGATCCTGACCAATTTTCGTTTCAACTTCTATTACAATAATTAAATTTCCTGGTCTTCTTAACAGTCCATTCCAAGGATCACTAAGAAATGATCTAAAGGATGCCTACCGAAGAATGTGTAGTTATCTAACCTGAACTCTTTCAATTTAATTATTCTTCTACCTCTCATAAATATATGTTATTTATAATAAAATAATAAATTCAGAATCCTAAATATACAAAAATGTTATTATGATTATATAAAAACAAATATCCACCCTCTATTCCTTCAAATGGGAATTGAAAGTATCGCTTGTGTATACATGTGGACTACCACCTCCACGTAACAATACAATTCATTTTTCATAACCATATTTCATGGGTGTGTATTATTATGGGTTTAATTTTTATAAATTATAATTATAAAATTCTTGTTTTTCTTGATTTATAATATCATATCAATATTCTTACCTTCCATCCCATTGGAGAATGATAATGTCACTCGTGCATGCATGTGGACTGCCACCTCCACGAAGTAATGTGATTCATTTTTCATTTACATTTTTTTGGATGGAAATGTATACATATATATATATATATATTAAATGAATATATAACATATATAATATATAATAATAATTTTTAATAGTTAAATATTATATGAATTTTTTTCTATCCATCGAAATTAGAAAACATTATTCATGCATACGTACAACATACCATCTCTGTGAATGGTGTAATTCATTTTTATATCTCTTAATTCTCTTGGATGAATCAATATATACATATATATATATAATTAAAATAAATGATATTTATATATTTATTAATATTATATAGATTATGTAACCATGATAAAATTCCAATGAACAGAT
This sequence comes from Viscum album, assembly GCA_963277665.1. Classification (NCBI taxonomy): domain Eukaryota; kingdom Viridiplantae; phylum Streptophyta; class Magnoliopsida; order Santalales; family Viscaceae; genus Viscum; species Viscum album. The sequence continues at coordinate 298,320,209 of OY728139.1, forward strand.
ATACCGAACTGAAATTATCATGGAAAATGAAAGAGTTAACACCTGGAAAAGTTGATTTTAATAAGGAATTATTAACTAATGGATATTGAAATTTTATAAGTAGATTATATAAGATATTATAATTATGTACATTATTCTAGTATAAAATTATATTAATTTTAAATTTATTATACAATATCAAAGATAACATTTTAAGCATGTCAAACCTAAGGTAAGGGATTTCGGTTACTCTCTCGTTATTTATCAGAATTGTTCGTAATTAAGTTTACAATAATGAATTTTTTGATATATCTCTCAATAAACTCATGAATACTATTTTAATCTAGTTATTTCTAAAGATTACATGTTTTCCTTTTATTTTTCTCACTTTACGTATTCAGAAGACTAAATTAATATTTTTAATGAAATCTGAATTTATTAGTCTCTTAGATCAAAAATCCATTTTATTACGTGTCCATATTTTATAAAATTATCTTCAATAATTTTATATTTTTCTCCTATTATTTATCATTTTTACCCATATTTTAATTTATACAAAATAGTTAAAAAATATTTGTATGATCATTTTCCAAATTAGTTACATTTTACATTTTACTAAAAATGTCAAATGAATCTTTATTTTAACACATATATAATTAACGTAATTTCATACCAACATTAACACTAAATTATTTGAAGATTACTTTACAATTTTACATGGTTCTTTTCAAATAAAATTTTTTTCTAAATATTTGGGAAATTTTATATTTTCAAGAAGTGATTTCAAAATGAAATGGGTGTTTTCCACAAGAAATATTTTAGATATATTCTAAAGTAATTTTGATCTAAGATGAAATCCTTTTATGGAAGGTTTGGTTTATTGGGGATATGATCCAATGATACCATCCACTTTAATTATTTATATGTATTATGATGATGATGATATAAGGTTGATTCTATGAAACTAATTTATTTCTCATGGGTTAATTACTTTATGATGAAAACTTTGTGAAACTCATTTCTTTTCCATATATTATACCATGAAAAAATATTGAAGTATTTATGAATCCCATTTCCTTTCCATGGGTTATGATATGTTAATTTTTTTAAGATCCCATTTTATAAATATTTATGATTTTTATTATGTGATAGGTGGTCCTAGAATTATATATCCCTCTAATACATTGGGTAAATATGGATATCTCCTTAGATAATAAGGACAGGAATGGGGAGTGAACCCATATCAATAAGGGACTTCATCCACTATGATAGTATTAAGAGTGAAAATTTACTAAGGCGATAATGGAATGATAATTGAATCCAATCCACTATGATAGTATTGGTAGTGAGCCTTAACTAAGGAATTGGATTTCAATGCTTATGTGTATGCCACAAACTTATATTTTATGCCAATGGTATGCTCTCAAAGATCATGTTCTTTGATTCCTTTATGATCCATGTTTTATGAACTTACAAGATTTATTCCATGACTCAGTTTTATTATCTATATTATTCAGGGTATGGTTTTCAAATATTAAGTTCATGTTATCATACCCTTATGCTCATGTTATGTTTAAGTGGACATTGATATCCCCCTTTTACCCTAACTAATAATATGATGTCACCATTTCTTAGGTTTACTTACCAATAGTTATGAAGAAATTTTTTTTTTGTATGGTATTTATAATAAGTGTGTTAGTTATGAAGAACATAGTGGGAGGTGTTGTAGATATTTTATGAATTATTTGTTTATGTATCCAATTTTACAAAGACAATAAATCTATATGATTATGGATTAGATCATAATATTTTGTAGTTAATATTCATCTATTAAGATGTAATATCTATATATTAGAAGTATGGGTCATTATAACTAGTTTTAGAGAAAGTTTTAGTTACCTTTGGAAACTTGGATGAAAAAAAATTACTGAGAACCCTATGGATAAGTATAAGTTAACATAATAATGTTTTGGTATGGTAGAGATTATGTGGTTTTCCACTATGATTATTATTTCTAAGCCTATGAGTTTTGGTTTTGGTCAATAGATAAAACATAAAAGAACTATTTTAAGGATAAATGTGAAAAAATAATGCAATAAATGTCCTCCGAATAAACCAAATCTTATTGGAGATGGAATGAAAAATCTGATTGATATGCTTACCCAACATTCACAACCTATGAATCATGTTGATATTCAAAACGAGAAAATGAGGGAACAACATTCTATTGATTCCTTTATGAGGTAAAATCCACCTTATTTTATTGGGACTATTAATCTACTAGTTGAAGAGAAATGGATTTGTACCATTGAAAATATACTTTTTATTCTCTATTATTCAAAACATGAATAATTAATTTTATTTATTTATCATTTAGAAGGTAAGACAGATCAGTGGTGGAGTATTATAAAAATGTGAAGAAATAATAAGAAAGTAACTCCATATATTGGGATTTTATTGAAGATATTGGTTAAAAATAATTACTTTCCTTTTATTCTATAACAATCCAAAATTTTATCGATAAAATTTCCCTTCTTATTAATATGATATGTAGTATAAATCACATACATCACATAGGGAAACCAAAAAAACATTATTCTCATAATTGAATAATTATAAATTAGTCCACAACTAAACCAATAACAATTATAAATATTATAGGGGGCTAATAAATAGAAAATAAGAATATAAGAATATGACAATTTGGATCTTCTTGATCAACCAGAATGATCGCATTCACAAATAAAGATGTAGAAATAAAACATCATGTTAATAATAAAAAACTCATTTTTACGAATAAATCGTATATACAATTTATAGAAAATATAATTTAATTAATAATTAATGGAATAATAGGTATTTATAGTAAGTATGGAACATATATGGCTGTTATAAATCTGACGGTTAAAATAGTAATCCGACCGTTTGAACAATAACATGGCCATTGGAATAGTAATATGACCATTAGGAATAGTAATATAATAATTAGAATACTAACTTTTCCTATGGAAATAAAATATAATATTTATTTATCTTATAAAATTAATATATTATATATTTATATCATGGTTTAAGTAAATAAATGTATTAAAAATGATAAATTAAGTGTTTGTAGTTTTGTAAAATGTAAATGTTTTATTTACAATTTTATAGTTATTATAAAGATTTAGAAGAAACATTATGTTCATAAAATGTATTCAAAAAATAATATTAATTTTTATTTAAAATTATAAGATAGTTTTATGAGAACATAATTTAAATTTCAAAGGGACATAAAATCGATTATAATACTAAAATTGGTATTTTTTTAATAAATAATGACTTTATTTAACAATTAAATTTATCATATTTATTCAAAAAATATAAAAATATGTTCTATTTCTTAAATTTACATGTCAAAAAGTGGTTAGGGTGATTTTATGGTATTTTTCTAAAAAGTTGAATTTTTTGTGAATAGTGAAATATAATAATGTATGGTATTTAAGATTATAAGCTAAATGCATGAATTTATGAGTCATGGATTATGTAACAACCCATTATTTCAAACTAATATCCACCATTTTCTTTATATAGTCATGATAATCAATAATATTGATGGTCTTGAGCCAAAATAATAAACTAATGAATATAATAATAAAAAACACCTCTCTCCTCCCCTTATAAATACAACCTCTCACAACCCCTTATCCTCACACCTTTTAACCTTGAATCTTTCCAAATATATGTTAAACTCTATCCAAACCACTCTACTGATGACCAAGTTCTATTGTTCTCACCAAAATAGCAATTCCAAGTTCATATGGGTTTTTTCAAGGAGGTGATATTCAAGAGGTAGCATTCTCGAATTACCTCTTTTAATTTGGTTTCTTCTTCTACCTTATCCTCAACTCCTTCTTCCAAAATAATAATAATAACTACATTATCATGTATATATTTTGAAATTTATATTTATAATGCAATATATCCTATCTTCCCCCTATCTCAACACCTCTTATCCAAATAAAAACAAAATCATTGTCCATGTTATATCAGTTAAATGCCTTCATGGATAATGAGTTTTATTTCTACAATAATGCCTTAATGGAAGGTTTAAATAAAATAATAATTGTTAAAAATGAAATAATTATGTATATTATATGTTTTTCCACATTCTATAATGATTATGTGATCCTAAAATTAAATAAAACAAAACTAGTTTTAGATAGTCTGAAATCCTTCCAAAATAAATAGATAATTATCATTAACATTTTAATAAATGAATCATCCAACTGCTGTAAAAAATTATATATGGGTCCATTTGAACTTCTATAATTTGATTAATACCATTTAATTTCACTTCTAGATAATTATTCCCATTTCAAAATAACTTCCACAATAATACACAAGTGAACTGACCATGAAACCATGAAATCAATCCTTTCAGAAAAATGAAATTGAAATTTATAACTCATAAAAATATCTATAAATGAACTTAATAAAATTGTAATAAATATAATATATATTTAATAGTTTATAAATTATGTAATTAATTAATCTAATTTAATTATAAAAGAAATTAAATACAAGTGTAGAACACATTTGAATATATGGTGATGGATCTCTCAAACCTCTAAATTTCTTTTGGGTAACACTTAATCTCCATTTGCCTCAATTTATCTATTCATTATTCTTATATAATTACTCTATATTAATTATATATGTTCTAAGAATATATATATATATATATATCTCTCATATCATCTTTCTTTTATGGTTAAATACATGTCTTAAAAGGCTCCCTTATCAATTCTTCTCAGTAAGGAAACCCGATTAAAGGGAACATCTCTGTTTCATAGCCCATTTCAAGTAAACTCCATTAAATGTTTTAAGACACCCATATTTTCTAAAATAACTCACTAAATAATGAAAAACTATATTAGTTCTTTTCTGGTATTATAGAAATAATTATTCTTTTGTCCTATTTAATGAATCTTTATTTATTTCCCTAAAACCTCACTTAAGTCCCACATTTCTAATGTTACATAACCAATTTTTTCTTATTTTTCACTTTATTTTGAAAATTATATTCATGATATACTATTATTTTTCCTTTATTAATTTCAAAGATTGACTAAAATATTTTATTTCATGGATACCATTATTATACTCTCTTTGGTTATACCTTATGACATGAATATGGAACTCATTTCATTCCATGGGTAAACCTTATATTTATTCCTTATGTTTGATTTCATTTTTTGGAACATATTTGCATGTACATGTTTTGATGGGTGGGACCAGATAGTGCTCTACTAAATTTGGTAAATTATTTTCTCGTGATACATTATGTGTGGGATTAAGGAGTAAACTTAATCCATTATGGGACTTTGTCCACCATGTGATATCATCTTGGTAGTTAGCCTTGACTCATGTATATGTCATTATATTTGTTTCTCCCACATTCCTATATTTCCATGATAATATTATTTCATGTTATATATGTTATGCCTCTATAATTTTATTCATGATCCATTCCCTTTATGTTATCATGTTTTTTCTTCTATATCGTGTGTCATGTTTCATTTCCATGATTATTCCCTTACATGGATTTTCATCTCATACCATTTGTCTCTATATTTCCCATGTTTTATTTTATAGTTATTGGATCTCAAATGAATTTAGGAGCTCATTAAAGAGACTAATAAAAATACATTTTATTCTATTTTCATGTTTTTGAATTATGTACCTAGTATTCCAAAGACACTGGTCTTTTCGATCCTTGGATTTTATTTAATGGATAATCATTATTAAAATCACATAATAATATATTTAAATGTATTAGGTCACTATAGTTCATATTAGAGTATAGAAAGTTTATTTTTTTTATTAAGACTATATAACTTTAGTAAGAACCCCATGGATAATTATATCACCATGGAAGACTTAGATTGAAACATAGGCAATAATAAGTTAGGATATACTTTTCATTTGTATGTTATTCCTTCTATACTAATAATTGTATTTATATATTTTCATTAGCTATGTATTCAAACCCCTATTTTTTAGTTAGTGGTGAAAAATAAGAGAACATGTGATAAAAACGAATGTGATAGGAATTGAGATGATTTCCCAAATGAAACTCTAAGACTGATGTGAAAGGGATATCAGGACTTCATTAAAGTACTATCTTAACTAGATCAAGTTATAAATAATAACTTTAATCATGTGGAACTCCCACCTTATCCTAAGAAGTATCATGTTGTTGTTGAATTTTTTATGTGAAAAATGTCTCCTTCCATTACTGTATATTTTTATCCCCACATCGCATAACTATGGATTAACTTTATTGAGAAGATATTCTCTATCCTCCAATACTCGTAATAAGAAAAAGTTGTTCTATTGGTATATTATTTTTCTAGGGAAGTTGATCAGAGGTGGAAAATGATCAAAAACATGAATACTAAAGAGGAAATTGATTTCATGGAATTTTAAGGATTCAATAAAATATTTTTCAATATATATTTTTCTTAAACTATCCATATTATAATGGAGATTTAGTTACTCAAACTAAAAAAGGAAGATGAGTCTATTGTGGAATATGAGGGAAACATTAGAAGGCATTCATGTTATTCCCCTAGCTTTTTCATGAACAATTAATGAAATTTTGATCACTTATTTAGAGTATTAAAGGATATTCTACAAAAATCCTTAGAAATTCAAGGCTTTAGAAACTATGAATAGATTTTCCATTATGCACTTAAGGTTAAGATATAGATTAGTGACTCTCATTGGTCTCATTGGATCTGAGATAAAAAGAGGAAAATTGATTTTAGTAGGGGAGGAAAAAAATATATCACATGGAATAAATAAAACCCAACATAAAATGTGTCAAAAGTGTTGGAAGAAGCACCCCATTAATTCTCTAAAGGGAACTAAGAGATGCTTCAAATGTGGAAAAATGGAATTAGGCTAATCATTGATAAAGATATATGTAAAATCCCATTAATTTGAAATAAAAAATGGATGTTTCAAGCCAACACCTAGACTACAGTACATCGATCCAACTACATGTAATATAGACAATATGAAAGTCAATTCCCTAAGCATGGGGTCTTCAAGGACAATCAATTAAAACAACCTCAAAGGTAACAAGGAAGAGAATATGATATCACAACTAATATGGTGTATCCTAAAAATTACGTGATTATAGGTTCATTGTTTATTAATTAAAATATATAAAAGGTAATTTTTTATTATGGTTCTACACATTCTTTCTTATCTTGATAGTTTTGCAGAATTATTCAAATACCACATCAAAATATGGAGGATGAGTTATCCATAAGAATAAAAAATTGTGAAATTATTACATATAAATTATATAACTCCTCCTCAGTAAATGTTTTTGGATTAAACCTCCTGTAAAACATCGCATGACATTCTTTGGTGAAGTTTGATGCTATAATGGGCATGGATTGGATATCTTTATACAAATCCAACATCAATATCTGAGAATGGGATATCACTATTCACATCTCAAGGCATCCTCTAATTCTATATAAATGTAAGAAGGAGGATGAATATCTTTCTGAATCTTATTCTCAATAATGGATACTATTTCCTTATTAGAAATCAAATCTATCTAAAATGATTGAGTCAAAGGAGAGGATCATGCTTGAAGGAATTCCCATTGTAACGGATTACACTGATGTGTTCCCGGAATAATTTTTCAGCCTTACTCCAGACTGATAGGTTGAGTTATAAATTGAACTTATACCTATATCTACACCAATTAAAAATGCTTCTTATAGTATTTCCACCATTGAGTTGGAAGAACTAAATAATCAATTACAATAGAATCTAGATAAAGGGTTTTATATTCCCAAGTGCTTCACTATTGTGTGTGTCGGTTCTCTCTATCAAGAAGAATGATGGATAAACATGCTTCTAAATTGAGTATCATGAGCTCAAAAAAATAATGATAAAAACCAAGTATCCCCATCCAAGGATATATTACTTGTTTTACTAACTACATGGGACCATGTATTTCTCTATGGTGGACCTTCGGTCAAGATATCAGAAATTAATGGTGAAGAATGAAGATATTTCTACGACTTCCTTTATAATGATGTATGGATACTATTATTTCATAGTGATTCCCTTTGGACTTGATAATTCTCTATTAATTTTAATAGACATATTGAATATAGTCTTTAGAGATTACCTGAAAAAATTTGTGGAAGTCTTTATAGTTGATATACTGATATACTCCAAGAGAAATGAGGATCATGAGGAGAATTTAAATACTATTATAAAGATTTTTAAAGGTGAGAAACTATGTGAAAAGTATAGTAAATGTGAGTTCAGTATGAATGATGTATCATTATTAGGGCATGTTATCACTAAAAAAGGGATTTATGTGCACCCAGCTAAGACAAAGTCAATTGGGGAGTGTCCCATGCCAGCATCTATAATGGTGATCTATAGTTTCCTTGATTAAGATGCGAATTACCGATATTTTTTGAGTAACTTATCATGATATTCAAACCCAATAACCAGTAATACTTGGATGGGAGTAATGTTTTTTGGACTAGTGAATGTGAATAACACATCAAAGAGTTGAAAACGTGGATTACCACTACAACAGCATTTACATTATCCACAAGTGGTAACTCTTTATGGTATACAGTGATTCCTCAAACAAGAGATTAGTATATGTAATAATGTTAAATAATAATTTAATATTATATTCCATAAGTAATCTTAAACATCATGAGGAAATTTATCCCATGCTTGATTCAGAATTTGCAATTGTGATCTTCCCATTGAAATTCTGGAAGCATTATCTATATGGGGAGAAGTGTGAGATATATACTAATCACAAGATCCTAAAATATAAATTCAAAAACAATGAGATTAATATGAACTATAGAATATGGTTAGATTTCATCAACAATTATGAATGATTATTTTACTACCATCCTGGTAAATAAAATAATGTAGCATATTCTCTAAGTAGAAATGATCATGCGTCTTTATTAAGGATGATAATTAATAAGGATCCAATACTCTTATACATGAAAATGATGGAAAAGTGGAACAAAAATGAAGGGACATCATAGTTCTTTTCTCAAATGGTTTCCCAACAATCACTTTTAGATAAGATAATGTTTCCTCAAAGAGAATATGTGGAAATGAAAAATAATTTGGAAGCTATCAGAAATTGGAAATCCTTAGAGTTAAAAATTAATGATAAATGAGTAATAATATTTGGATCTCGAATCTGTGTACAATAAATTACTGAGATAAAGAGGGATATTTTAAATGATGCACATAACTTGACCTTCTACATCCACCAAGGGAGCCAAAAGACATATCAAGATCTCTGAGAGCACTATAAATGGGACAGTATAAAAAAGAAGATCAGGGAATATAAATCAAATTTCCTGGTATGTCACCAAATGAAGGTTAAAAGGAAAATTTATAAGGGGATGGTACAACCATTACCCATACCAGTATAAAAATGGGAAAACATCACCATTGACTTTGTTAGTGGACATTAGATGACATCCGGAGCAAATAATTTTTTATGGGTTGTTGTGGATTTTATTACATATACTATTCATTTTTTTTAAATTCTAGAGTATTACTCACTTGATCAAATTTCATAGATATACATCAAATAGGTGATGAGGCTACATGGAGTACCATTATCAATTATATCCAATCGAGATACTATATTTACCTCCATGTTTTAGAAAAGTCTCTAAAATTCCCTAAACACTAAGACAAACATCAGTATGGATTATCACCCCCAAACATATGGCCAGTATGATAATACTATTTATAAATTGAAATATATGTTTATATCATACTTGATTTACATCACAAGAGGATGGGACAAACATCTTCATATGGTCAAATTCTCTTAAAATAATAGTTTCCACTGAAGCATCCAAATGGATCTATATGAAGACATTTATGGGAAAAGATATATAACACCATCATAGTAGGATGGTGTTGGTGAATTAAAGCTGTTGATACCAAAAATGGTTGAGGAAATGGTAGAAAAGTTAAAGACCAATCAACAACACATCTGGAAAACCCAAAGTCGACAAAATATCTATACATACAATCATCTATGGGACCTAGTTTTTGAGTTTGGATATAAGTTATTCCTCCACATATCATTATGGAATAGAGTCATGGATTTTTGGAAGAATGGAAATCTATGTTCAAGGTACTTTGGCCCCTTTGAGATTCTTGATTACATTAGTGTTGTGGCATATTGATTAGCACATCCACAAACCATGTCTAAAGTACATGATGTATTCTATGTATCCCTATTGAGGAAATACATACCAGATGTCTACCATGTACTTCATTTAGTGGTGGTAAAATTTTAAAATTATATCTCTTATAAGGATTAGATGATTAATATCTTGGAACATATATATAAAGTTCTACGCAACAAGACAACTCACCTAGTCAAAGTACTATGGTGATACCATAAGTACAAGGAGGTGACATAGGGATTTAAGGATTCGATGAATGAGAGGAATCCTAAACTATTTTTACCTTAAAATGTAAAAAAGTAATTTTAAGGGAAATAAGTTATTATGGGGAATATTTTAATGACCCAGATTTTATCAATCAAATTTCTCTTCTTATAATTATGTTATATAGTATAAAGCACATACATCACATGGAAAAACAAAAAAAACATTATTCTCATAAATAAAGAATGATACACTAGTCAAAAACTAAACTAATTATAATTCAAAATTTTATATTGTGATAATAAATAGAAAATAAAAGAAAAAAACAAGATTATATGGATCTTTTTGGTCCACTATAATGACCGTATTCAAAAACAAAGTTGTAGAAATAAAACATAATGTTAATAATATAATATTTATTTTAAAGTAGAATATATATATATATATATATATATGATAGAAAGTATAATTTAATGAATAGTTAATGGAATAATAGGTATTTATAGAAATTATGGTACTCATGTGACCATTATAGGTCTGACTGTTTCAATAGAAATCTGACTGTTGGAATAGTAACATAACCACTGAAATATTAATATGACCGTTAGAATAGTAAAATCACATATGTAAATGTAAAATAATATTTTGGTATCTTATAAAATGAAAATATGATATATTTATATAATGGTGAAATTAAATAAATGTTTTAGAAATAATAAATTAAGTGTTGGTATTTATCTAAAATGTAAATGTTCTATTTTCAATTTTGTAATGAATATAATGATTTAAAAGAAAATTATTTTCATAAAATGGATTCCAAAATTATTATTGACTTTTATTATAATTATAAAATAAGTATATTACTCCATAATTAATATTTCAAAGGGTTATAAAATCGATTATAACACTAAAATATTTATTTTTGAATAATACAGGATAACAATTTGAGTTATATTATTATTGGGATCAAATAAATATATTCAAGATGGATCAATTACAATAGGGAGATGATTTATAGTTTTAAACATATTAGTTTACAATTATTTAAACTAAAACAATTCATAAAAACCTCATTAAGTGAAAGTAAATCAGATTCGAACTTAGCCCTTAGTCCGATTATAAGAGTTTCATAATTGGGTCAATTTCGATATATTATTTACCATTAGTCATAATCCCAGATAATTAAATCTATTCAAATTAAACTCTTAATCATAGTGGTTACAATTATATCAAATTATACTAAAATATGTACTTAGTTATGATTCTATATTTAAAATGTATAGAATCGTAATCATTATAATATCGTGTTCATAAATGAAATCATTAAACATATTAATAAAATTGTATCATAATCAAATCTATTACGATAAAAAAATACAAGATATAAATATTAATATAAAATTCTCACTTTATATTAGAGTAGTGGGAATAAAATACTTGTGCTAAAATAAGTAATATAAACGAATATACCTCTTTTAACCCAAAAAGTAGGGTATCCAATAACCTATGATAAAAGTTCCCTATTTTTATACATATCATAAAGTCGATCATTATTTAATAAATAAAGACCTTGATATGATGATTAGTATATCTCTATGACTATCCCCATCAACCCTTGATCTGATGCATCGGATTTTCTCACACTATCTTCATGTGCCCTCGGTCAATACGATAATAAGATTATCCAATTTCTTAGCCTCGTAACCCTTGATCGTATTCACACAATCAGATGTAGCGATTAAAAGAAATCTAAAATGATTACAATGAATAAGAACAATATGTTCACACCTTCAATCCTCATATATCTTACTAAAGATAAATTTTCAAATGAAATCGATTTGTATAAAGCTCTTCGAAAATCTTTGTATTTATAGGTGTCTCCCTAATGGTCATCTTGATCACTCAACAGTAATATTTTCTTTGAGTTTGTTACAATGAATTTGAAAACTATAAAATTACAACCAAAAATAACATAAGGTGTTATTTCATATTTTTTTACATCAATATAATGTACAAATAATTCCTTATGTTATAAATCAGTTTTCCGTATTCAAATTATAAACTAATTCTTCCCAATAGACTTTCTCAAAAACATCATTACGATTGATCGTTACAAGTATGAGTATGATATTTATCAGTCTCATTATAAGTTCAATTTTAAATAATTATTCATTGTGAAAGTAAATATATAAATTCATATATCTATCCTGATAAGGGTGAATATGATGTTTATCATATCCATACTCATCACGGTAATCTTAATGAAGAAAGTTAGTTTGTATTCATGAAAAATTAAAAACTAATTATAAGTATGGTAAAAGTTTATGTTTTATAAAAAATACAATTAAATCTCATTGGACATAAATGGTTAGTAAAGTAATTATAAACAAAGGGTTTTTCATTTCCAAAACAAAAAAATAGAAATGTTAGAAGTAAAACTTCTGACTCAATAAATAAATGATGAATTTATATAAAAAATAAATTTATCATTTTTAGAAAATTAATTTTATAAAATGGATTCAATTTTTTAAATATACATGCCTAAAAATGGTGAGGATGAATTTTTGGTATTTTTATAAAACATTTCAATTTGGTAAATAGTGAAATACCATAATTTATAGTATTTAACCTTATAAGTCAAATACATGAATGTTCGATTCATTTGTGTTGTAAGAACCCATTATTTTCAAATGAAAATTTATAGTATATAGTTATGAAAATAAGAATTATTGATAGTCTTTATCCAAAATAATAAACTAATGAATATAATAATAAAAAATACTCACTCCTCCCCTTATAAATACCACCCCTTATCCTTACGCCTTGTAGGACTTTATGATTTCAAAATCTCTACCAAACCCACTACTCCTCACTATATCCATGTAAAAGTGTTTTTTTCTCACAAAAATACCAATTCCAAGTTCCATAATGTTTTCTTTATGGTGGTGATATTTAAGAGGCAATATTCCCAAACTACCTCTTTTAATTTATTTTCCTCTTCTACATTATCCAAACCTCTTTTATATAATAGATCATAATAAATATAGTGCCATGTATATACTGAAATATTATATATCTATTGGGATATCTTTTAACCACCCCATTTCACATCCCCTATTATTTAAATAATAATGAAACCATTGTCTATGTTTTTTTAGTTAACCACCTTTGTGGATGATGAGTTTTCTATTTCTAACAATGCATTAATCGTATGTTTAAATTGACTTATAATTGTTTAAACTGAAATAATTATTTATATTATATTTTTTACAATCTTGAAAGATTTTAAGTCTATAACATTAACTAAAATGAAACTAGTTTGAGATGGTCGGAAAAACCTCCAAAATAAATTAAACATTTGTCATTAACATTTTATTAAATGAACATCCAAATGTCAGAATAAAAAATTATATATAGGACAATTTAAAATTATATAATTTCATGAATACCATTCTATTTAACTTTTGGATAATTTTTCCAATTTAAAAATAACTTCCATAATTATATACAAGTAAACCAACCATGAAACCATGAAACCATGAAATGAATTCTCTCTAAAAAACAAAATTTAACTTTAAAACTCATAGAAATTTCCATAAATAGACTTAATAAAATGATAATAAATAAAATATATGTGAAATACGTTTTTAATTAAATAATTAAGGAATAAATTTTATTATCTTATAAATTAAGTGTATGTGTAGAATGAATTTTAAAATACTATAAGGGATCTCTCTGAACTAATATATTTTCTTTTGGGTAATGCTTTATCTCTATTTACCTCAAATTATCTTATGTTTGATTTCCTGACATGGAAAAAATATTCAACTAAATTTTTTGATTGGGGTGCTTATATTGTGATCCAATTCAATAGGTAATGTTTTTTCTCATAATATGTTATGTCTGGGATTAGGGAGAAAAACTAATCCCTTATGGAACTCTATCCACCATGTGATATCATCTTGGAAGTTATCCTTTAGTCATGTTTATGTCATGCTATATGTTGTTGAAACATACCTATATTCGCATGATTATATGATTCCATGTTCTATATGTTATGCCCTTATATGTTTATTCATGATCCATTCCTTTTATGATACCATTTTATGCCTTCTGACTCATGTGTCATGTTTAATTTCCATGTTTATTATGTTACATGGATATTTATCTTATCCCTTTTATCTATTCATTCCCCATGTTATAATTTTTAGTTTTAGGAGATCCAATGGAGTTAAGATCGTGTTATAGAGATTAATAAAAATATTTTTTGTTCTAGTTTCATGTTTTCTAATTATGTACCCAGTATTCCAAATACACTAGGATTTTAGATCCTTGGTTTGTATTTAATGGATCATTATTGTTAAGATCATTTAATAATAGGGTTAAAAGAATTGGGTCTCTATATATTAATTTTATGAAGGAAAAGTTTACAAGACTTTTGAAGTGTGCTTCTGGTATTATCATCTAACCTAAAAGTAAGATTTATTAATTATTCAATAGCTTAAACCCAATTCTCAAAATAATGTTTTCCATAATATACTTCAGTAAAAATGTAGAAATTTCTTGATGTTATTTCAAGGTGGAGACAGAGATTAGAATCACACGTAAATATCATGGTTTTAATAAGAAAAGAAATATGAATTTTAAAGGAAATTCGAAAAACCATGAATATAAGAAGATGATATTTCCTTTATTCTTAAAGTGTGGAAAAATAATGGAGGAAATTATATTAATGGGACTAGTATATTTTTTATTTTTGGAAAAGAAATTATTCAAGCAGTCGAGTGTTGAAGTGATGGGAATAAGATGTTAGCTAATAGTATAGAGAAACCACTATAGAATTCACCACCCACACTCTATTATTTCAAATGTAAGGACTTTGGGAATTATGCTAACCAGTGCTCAAATATAAATATTAACGATGATGATCGATGTTGGAAACCTCTTAATCCTAGAGAGAAATGGAAATACCACATGATCATTATTTTTTATATGGGGTATGATAATAAAGTGTTGAAATGTACACTTACCATCTACACTAGAACTATAAATATATTATCTAATTTTCTATACACCCACACTTTTATATCTGAGAAATTTTTAAAGGGTATCAAAATTATGCCCCAATTATTATATACCGAATTAGAAGTGAAAATTTCTAATGGTACAATGATCGAATCTCAATTATATGATTCTTATATGATTAAATTGTTTTGGATTTTTCTTCATGAAAAATATCATTATTCTCCCTCTAGTTGAATTTGATGTCATATTAGGAATAGATAGGATTTATTTACATAAAACCTTCATCAATTTTCACGGAAGGGAAGTCTCACTTAATTTTACGACCCAACTTATGATTTTCTATTAGTGTGAAAATAAATATAAACATCAAATGGAAATTACATCTATTATATTGGTCTTTATTCCTATTCAAAAGGTATTTTTATCATATATAGTTGTGGAAAAACTCATAATTAAAGATATTATTATTGTACCAGAGTTTTTTTATGTCTTTCTAGAATAGAATCCTCATCTTAAACTAAATCATAAAGTTTATTTTTCAATAGAATTCATACCTAGTGTTTCACCAATTTCCATGACTCCATATAGAGTACCCCTAATGAGTTGCATGAATTGAAGAAGAAACTCTAGGATAATCTTGATAAGGGATTCATTCATCGAGGTGTGTCACTTGGGGTGAACCTATTCTTTTTGTGAATAAGAAATATGTATCAATGTAACTCTAAATTAATTATTGGGAACTTAACAAGATAAAAATAAATAATAACTATCCTTTTCACTGTATCGATGATTTTTTTTCATCAATTACATGGAGATAAATGTTTATCCAAGATTGATCATCAATCTAGATACTCTCAATTGGGGGTTAAAAGTGAATACAAACCCATTACATCCTTCCATATATGGTATATACACTATGAGTTTATTGTGATTCCATTCGGACTTACTAATTCCCCAGCTATTTTCATAGATTTAATGAATACATTCTATAGAGATAACCATGTTCAGTTTGAGGTATTCTTCATGGACAATATTATTTTATATTCCAAGAGTAAGTAAGAGCATGATGATCGCGTTAGGATTGTACTGAAGAACCTAAGAAAGGATTGGTTGTATTAAAAACATACCAAGTTGGAATTTTGGCTATAAAAATTTTTATTTTTTGTTTATATATTCTCAATATAGAGTATATTGGTGGATCTATAAAAGATAAAAGTTATTCAATGTTGGAACAAACTAACCACAGTGGCTAAGATATGTAGTTTTCATGGTTTGGATAGATATTATCGATTCTTTTTCGATAATTTCTTACAGTACTCTAATCCACACACCAAGTTAACTCAGAAGGGTGAAAAGATGATTTTCACATATGAATGTGATGTAAATTTTAAGTAATTGAAGATAAGGTTAGTCAAAACATTTTTTCTTACACTAATCTACAGTGAAGAAGGGTTTTTGATCTATAGTGATGCCTAAAAACGGGATAGGGATTTTTCATCATGAAGAATAATTTGTTGATAGCTTATGCATCATGATAATTAAAGGTTCGTGATAAAAATTATATAACTCAATATTTGTAGTTAGTAGTGAAAATTTTCATAATAAATATTTTGAGGAATTATATTTATGGATAATGGTGGGATATATATATATATTGATCAAAAAATTTTAATGTTAACATTCACTCAGAAATAGCTGAATATGTTCTAGAGAATATGGTTGGAGTTGATTAAAGATTATGATTTCTTAATATATTACTCACCTAGGGAAAGAAAACAAGGTGGAAGATGCTTTGAGTCAAAAGGATCATATATCTATGGTGAGGATAATAAAATATCCAAGATTTTTAGATTTTTTGAAGATGGATAAAGAAATATTAAAGGAAGGGGAGAAATAATATCTTGATAAAATGAGTGTTCAACCATCTATCCAAGTAAAAATTAAAGAGGTGTATAAGGATGATGTGGTTTTGTAGAAGAAGATGAGAAATGATCTTTAGTTCAACCTTGATTTTTATGGATTGATAAGTTTCAAGATCCATGTATCTGTTTCATCCATACTAGATTTGAAAAAGGATATATTTTATGAAGCTAATAGTTAATCATTTTCTATTCATCCCAAATGTATAAATATGTATACATATCTAAAAGAGTATTTCATGTATGATAATATTAAAATATATATTCTAGAGTATGTATCTCAGTTCTTGGTATGTTATCAACATAAGACTGATAAACAAAATCTTAATAAGATTCCACAACCATTTCTTATAAAAGAATGGAAATGGGAGAACACCACCATGGATTTTGTCATTAAACATCCCAATACATCAAAAGAAAATAATAATTTTGTCTAGGTTATATTCTACCACCTCTCAAATTCATCACACTTCATTGTTATCAATACTTATTTCTCTCTTAATCATCTTTCTAGAATATATATTAAGAAATTTGTAAGGTTTCATGGAGTACCATATTTTATTATATCTGATTGGGATATGAGGCTTACCTCAATGTTCTGGAAAATAATTCAGAAATATCTAGAATCAATGTTTCATTTTAGTACAACTTATCATAAATAAATAAATGGTCAATTTGAGAGTACCATTCAATCCCTGGAAGATATGTTGAGATATTTTTCGATGGATTTCAATGGTGGTTGATATCAACACCTTAAAATAATCAAGTTTTCTTATAATAATAACTTTCATTCAATAATTAGGATGGATCCTTATGAATACCCCTATGGAAATTGGTTTATAATTCAGATCTGTTGGGATAAAGTTGGATAAAGAAATCTATTGGGACTTGAGATAGATAAGGAAATTGAAAAGAAAGGTGAATCTATTTGGTAGAACATCAAGGAATATTAGATTTGATAGAAAAGTTATACTGGAAATATTCATTGAAATATGTAATTTAAAGTAGGTTAGAAGTTACTCCTATGAATTTATTTATAGAATAAATTTTGAGATTTGGAAATAAAGGAAATTTGATACTTAGTTATATTGACCCCTTCGAGATTTTTGATTGGGTGGGGATGGTTGCATGTTGATTAGATATTTTACGAAACCTCTCTCAACATCATGATGGGTTCTACATATCTCTCTAGAAGAAATACATGTACAATTCTTTATAGGTACTAAACTCAGATGTTATACCCCTAGAGCATGATCTTTCCTAACGATTCAAAGTATTTTTTCATAGAGAAAAAGTTCTACAGTACCAGACTACTCACATGGTCAAAGTTCTTTAGAAGAATCGAACATTAGAAGAACATATATGGGAACCATAGGATGTGATGAAACATTGATACCATCATTTTTATATCAAATTGATGAATTTTGAGGGATAAATTCATTCTAATAAAGGTATATTTTAACACCCAAGAATTTTATGATATATTTCACTTAAAATAAATTTTATTAATTCGATAGCTTGTGATACATGAAAAACCAAGTCTAAATAAACCATAATATAGTATTTTTTATTAACCTAGAAGTTAAATTAGAAGAGTTAATAGGAATAACTATATTTTGAAAATTATGTATAAATTTTTTTGATAAACAAAATATATAAATAATTTTTCAATTTTCAGTAATGTCTTCAAAAATAAATTTTTTCTAAAAAATATTATTTATTACTTATTTAGAACAAATAATATAATTAAATTTTTATAATATTATAAAATTTATTTCAAAAATTTAACATTGTTTTTTAAATCATATTTTTAAAATTATCTTCGAATTATTTTTTGATAATTTTTTAAAAGGATTGTTTTTAATGAATATTGAAAAACACTAATATATATGTAAAATTGTCTTTTCATTTACAAAATTTAAAAGGTACATTATATTTAAAAGGTAATATTTGTTAATTTATATTATTAATAATTAAATTAAGGATATTATGTTTTTTTATTGTATTTTGGTATTAAAAATTATACTTCATAAAAAACATCTAGAAAGAATCTTTTCGCTGTGTTTTATGGGTTTAATTTTAAATTATTTTTTTAATTTTTTTTGAATTTAATCATGAAAAATAGATTTCATATTTGGATTTAATAAGTTCAAATTTTCTAAATAGGACCCTTTTATTTTTTTCATTATGAATAGTAACCATGGTAGATAATCATCTCAAAAAGGGTAAAACGGGTTTAACATGGTTAATACTTTGGGATAAGTATTTAAAATTTATCTAAAAAATTCCTTTATCATATTGGATGAGTGTTTTTTTAACTTTATCATCAAATTATCTAAAATATATCCACTTGGTTCCATTTTTCTTTTATTATGACCCTTATATTATTTCAAGAAAAGAATAAATACAAAATGTCACTCCCTTGACATTCATATCTCTAAAATTTATTTATAAGGATTAAGAGAGGTTTGGTGAGAATTATTTATTTGAAATATAAATTAATTTTTTTTCATATTAATTTATTTTTAAATTGTAGTGATTGAATGGTTACCTTAATTTCCAATACAACCCTGACATAATATTTATTCAATTAATAGAAAACTAAAATAAATTGTATTAAAAATAATAAAAGTAATAAAATTTGGGTGATTTATGTTGTTACACGAATTTTGTAGATAAATGTAACATATTAGGGATTTTATAAAGTTTTATATTATAATTTCATAATTATATTTATGAATTTAAAATTCAAAGTAAATGAATAGTTCCAAAATTGACATTAATGGTATTTTATAATAACCAATATTTTATTAAATGATTTTAAATTTATAAAACTCATATATTTGGTGAAATTAATGGAGTATGATTTAAAATATCAACCATGGTACATTTTTATGTCATTTTTCCTTTATGTAAACATTCTTGATTCTTATAGTGTTAAAAAATTGATATTGCGGTAATTGCCAAAAGGGTTTATATGGGTTAAAACTAAGATATAAGGGTTAAATATCACCTAAAATTGTCTAAATTTTATTTTATGAGATTATTTAGACTCATCATAATCCTATATTATAAATATATCAGTTTTTGTCCACTTGAACCTGAAAATTAATTTATATTAATTTAATACTTTAAGTAACTCAAATATTTCCCCTCCCCACACTTATAAATTTGAAACTCTTATCATCTCTTACTCACACATTTTGAGACATATATATACCATAAATAACCCTACCCAATTATCTTTCAAAAAAATTTATCCGTTAATTATATGTTCGGTTCTACTTAAATTACCATTCAAATAGTCCATATGTATGGATCAAAAGGAGGCCTACCAAATAAGTATCAATCATCTTACCCGACCTCTTACAATTTATTTCTTATTTTACCTCTTATAAATCTATTATCTTCATTATAAAATAATAATAATATATTTTAAATTTACTACAATATTTTTAAGATTTTTTAGCAACCAATATCCACTCTCTATTCGGCCAAATTTGAAGTGAAAGTATCGCTCGTACGTACGTCTGGACTACCACCTCCAGGTAGTGATACAATTCATTTTTCATCATCATATTTCATGGATGGGTATTATGATGGGTTTAATTTTTATAAAGGATATTTATGAAATTATTAGGATTCATTAATTATAATATCATATATACCTTCTTACCTTCCAACCCATTCGAAAATGATAATGTCGCTCGTGAGTATTGTGGGCTGCCACCTCTATGAAGCGATGTGATTCCTTTTTCATTTCTATTACTGTAATGGTAATAAAAATATATTTTTAAAATATATATAATATCTATGATATAATAATTATTCTATATAGGTGAATTATTATTTATTATTCATTTTATCCATCCATCAAAAGGTGATAACATCATTAATGTTTTCTTACGGCCAACCACTCAGAATTCACTTTTTATTCCGTAAATCCCCAATCAAAGGGGACTAAATTGATTAAGACCAAGTGAATATCTAAATAAAATGAAGTTACAATCATGTATAAGTGATATAGTATAAATATAAAGACTACTACTCTTGTTGGGACTCTCTTTATAGGACAAATAATCTACTAAAAAATTACCTTCCCACCATATGTGGCAAACATCAATACCCTGGTCAATAAATATCTAAATTTTATAATGAGATAGGTTATCCCCCATGGAATATGTGTCCTGTATCAAATAAAAATAACCATAAATGGGGAATCTAACTCACTCACTTAGATATTACTATTGTATAGTCTACACAATAAAATTCCATTGAACATAGCCCTTGTTTCTACCACGGTGGAGCTTCCTAGGCCATAAAATGTGTTGAATCCAAAAATCACTGATCCCATATTATCTCACGCCCCCACCTTTCATGTCTCCATTCGTATAGGACCCATATGCATTCAACATCATCCTTGTTCTGGGTGGTTTCCATCGAATCCACTACCCCTGGTAACTTCACTCCCTATCCTCTGTGGGAAGAATAGCCTTTAGAAGAATCCCCCTCAAAAAAACTAAGGAACTCCCACCTAAAATTATACCACCAAGATCTTCCAAAACATACATCATGTGAACCTGGATGAATAAATGAAATTTTTCCTACCTTATCTTTCAAATTTTCTAGCCTCCCAAAGCACCCAACGCGCCATCTCAAAAACCATGTTATGTATGTTAACTTCAATGCCTTATTATCTGACACCCTGAAACCACGGCATAATGAATTATCGAATAGAATCTCTATATCCTTTAATTCCTAAATTCAACCCAATATACACCCATATTTTTTGATCCCAATACCCTTAAATAATAGGTGAAATGCCACTTCTAGTATTTATCTTCATTGGACCTACAATATGATGTTAGATACACTCCCTTATTTTGAATGTTTTTATCCATTTGAATTGCATGGTTTCTCAGTTTCCAAACTAATAAATTCATTTTCACTCTAATTACTTTAAACCATTTCTTAGAATCCCCCCCATGATTCTTCTAGATATTTTGATATAATCACTCTGAAACCCCTCCCACTGAAACTACCATACATTGAATCTAAAAAAACACCTATGAGGCTCGTTAAGTAGGCTAATGTTTCGAAATAGGATCTTCTATTAATCATCTGAAACCAAGTTGATAATTTTGAGGAACATAGTATCGTTCCTGAATGAAAAATATTTAACCAAAAATCACAAGAAGAAGATGGTATCTCGTTCCTAATTATCCATCCATAAACTTATATCACTACAACCCACCACCCAGTGCACTTTCTCTTCTATAATTTCTAACTGATTGATCATACATCTCATGTGACAAAACATTATTATTTATTTCCTTCCCAACCTCCCTAGTAATCACCATACTTGTTCCTCATAATTATTTCCCACAAATAATTCCCTTTGATAATTCCCTAGGTGAGATTCTTATGAATTCTATGCATGGATCCCAAAAATTCTCTATTTCCTCTAGAAATGGGGATGACCTCATTTGATTTAAGGTTCAAACATTCCAAGAAGTTTCTAACAGGTTTGTTCATAGAACCAAAAACATCCAATGATTCCATATCCATTTTGACCAACTTTCTAAAGGTAGGTTCTCATTAATTGTAAACTGATGAGGCTTAATAATTTTCATTGGTCAAGAGGATGGGAGGTCGAACTCATAACACCCTTTTGGGGGGAATTATTGTTTACTTTGGGAATCTCTTTATAGATTTAAGTTATGTTAATGAATCCTTATTACATTACCAAGTATGAAAATGATATTTCCTTTAGATCTGACAATCAATGATTAATATGTATTAAATTTAGATAATCTTTTATATGTATTTGAGGTTCTTCATCGATATAGAATCATCTATATTTTTTAGAGATTCTTTGTCACGACCCGTCCTCGGGGCCCGTGCCGTGACTACCCCAAGCCCGCCTTCCATAGGCCAGGGGCTGGCGACTAGCACCAAGGCGTAAAATCCCAATAAACAGGGAAGGCATTGCCTTTATAAGTAACAACCACACAGAGTCAGCAAGCGGAAAGTAAAGTGCAGAAAGGTAAAGGGGCCGGAAATACAAGCCCAACTGTAAAGTACAACTGAAAAGTAAAGTACAGCAACTGAAGAAAAGACGGCGGCCTCGTGTCGTCCACTGGCAATCCCACCTGAAGGGTGGGTACAGATAGCCTCCAGGCTCCTCGGGTCCCACGTCCGCTCCGAGCACGTCCCGCCCAGTGGTCCACCTCCAGGTACCGTCCTGCTCCACGCCCAACCGTGATCAGCGCTGTCCGTCGTCTGCAACCAACACAACAAGGTGCGGGCATAGCCCGTGCAGGGGTGAGTACAAGCTACTCAGTAAGGACCCCGAGACCCCCGAAGGTCTCCCGAAATCCACAAAGGATATAGCACAAAAGAAAGATGCAATCACGAAGTAACATCTGACTCGACTTAGGTATATGCCCATACATATACCTAAGTCCCCATTTCTAGCTCTGCTCACGAGCTCGAGAACAACTCATTCCACAAAGGAAAGCAAGACTCAAATCCACAAGGAGAGTAAACAGTAAATCCACAAAGGATAGTTCAACACAACCCACAAAGGAGAGTAACATAAGATTCAGCTCAACCAGGTATACTTTTTCAGATGACGTCAAGACGATCACTGATCCGTCTAAGTCGTCGGACCCACAAAGGATCGATAGGTACTAACCCCCGCAGAAGACCCACACAGGATCGGGCTCACACAGAACCTGTAGGCAGTGGCTCACACAGAACCGGTAGTAAGGACCCACATAGGATCGGGCTCACACAGAACCTGTAGCACTGATCCACGTAGGATCGCTGAGTGCAGTAGTCGACGCAGTCCACTGAGGATCTCTGCACAGTCGTCGCCGCAGTCCACGAAGGATCTCTGCTCTGCCGTCGTCGCAGTCCACGAAGGATCTCTGCTCTGCCGTCGTCGCAGTCCACGAAGGATCTCTGCTCTGTCGTCGAAGTCACAGCCAGCGCTAGGGTTCCCGCACAAAGCGAGCTCGTTTAGGAGGGTCCGCTCCACGAGCCGAGAGGCTGATACATCAACTGACACGTAGTCCGAAGTTGATGTATCCAAAAGTTCCGTATCGACAACAGGATCTCAACGCGACAGACGGTGCGTCAAACGGACGCCCGGTCTGAGAGTTATTGGCATTTTCGTCCCAGGGGCCCGGTTGGTTTTTAGGGCAAAACCAACCCGACCGTACTCCGCCTGTATCCGATCCTCGGGCGGAGTATGCCAAAAGTTCCGTCTCACTTAGAGGAAACTACCACAGCTGACGGTACGTCGTTCGGACGTCCGTATCTCAAGTTATGAGCGTTTCCGCTCCGAGGGCCCGGTTGGTTTCGTGTACGAACCAACCCGGCCGAACCCAAAGTCTTCCGAAACCTTGAGTATAATATACCGAAACGACCGTCTCGATCCAAGGATCGCGTAGCCGCTGACGGTTCGTCAATCGGAGGTCCCAGGCCCAAGATATGGGCAAAAGAACGAAGAGGGCCCGAAACGGGGGTTCTAGGCCCGGGGTGACCCGGCCCGAACCCCCCCTGGGGTCGGCCGAACCGGGTCGGCCCGACCCGGCCCGGCCCGGCTAGGCCGGGTCCGGTCCGGCCTGGGCGCGGCCCGGCCGACCGGACCGGCCGGCTCGGCCGGCGCGGCTTGGCCAGCCGCGCGGGTGGAAGGCCGCGGGCGCAGCCCGCGGTCGAGGGAGCCACGGCCCGCTCGCGGGCCGCGCGGGTGGTCAGCGGACGCGGCGCATTGCCGCGTCCCGACCGGGTGGACCGGACCCGCGGACCGCGGGTCCGCTGGTTCGCCGCCGCCGCGGCCGAGCCGCGGCGGATTCCTCCGGCGGCGCGCCGGGCGCCGCCGCCCCCGGTCGCCGGCGCCGCCGCGCCGGCGACCCGCGCCGCCGCCTCCTTCCGCGGGCCGCCGGAGATGCTCCGGTGGCCCGATTTGCCTCCCGTCTGCGCCGATGCCCCTCCCGGATGCCGACCTTCACTGCGGAAACAACGGATCGCCCCTGCCGCGCGGTTTGTCGTCGTCCGCCATATCCGCACAACAAAAGAGATCGGCGGAAGGTTGCCGGGTCTTGTTCGTTAGACCCGCACCCTCCGCGTTAGCCATAATCAACGGGAGAAAAGAAAACGATGATCAACACATGATCCAACAATTTTATTTAAAGATAAAATTGTTCGTTTGAAACCGGCTTTTTAAATTTTCAAGAACGTTCACGAGAAAATTTAAAAGGGGTAACTTTTCCAAAATAAATCCCTACCTCGCAGCTGTTGTTGCCGAACGGGGGATCGTCGCGGGATTGCTCGTCGCGGAAGAAGGAGATCGTCGCGTCGTCGCGGTATCCGGCGTCGCGTCGCCAATCTCCGGATCAAGAACAAACGGATTTAATTAATTAAATCCGTTGTTATTGAAATTAAGAAGGGAGAATTTAGAAGTTTCGATTCTCACCTTTAACCGCCGATCGCAGGTTCGCTGCGGAAGATGAGGCACCGAAGAAGAAGAAGAAGAAGGTCGCGGAAAAGCTGTTGACGTCGCGGATCGTGCGTCGTCGGATTCCGGTTCCGGCGTTCTTCGCGTTCTTCGCGTTCTTCGCGTTCTTCGTGTTCTTCGCGGAGAGGGTGGAGGCTCAGAGGAATTGCACAACGATAGCAATCCTCCAAAATAGACAAGTTTGTCTATTTTATTATTTTGCCAACAAACGTAAAACGCATAAGTAACGACCCAATTAATTCACGAAGAAACAGTCCATTTAATTCACGAAATAAACCGCCCAATTAAATGGTCTGTTAAGAATTAAAGAAAACGCGTCGGTTGACTTTTCAGTTACTTTGACGGGTTTTCGCGGGTGCGTTACTTAGCGAAAGAAACGGCGGGGCTCGTGCGGGTCCCACCGCACAAATATCCTACCAAGGGGTAGGATATTTCTGGATAGCATCCTATCCAGTTCAACTCAGTTCAAGCCGCCTTTAAGTGACTTTAAGTGGCTTCCAAGCAGTTTAAGTGAAATAAAATAAAGTTGTCGCACAAACTTTACTTTATTTCTGACTTAAAGCCGCAAAATTTAAAAACCACGTCTGAGCAAACGCAACTCCGGAAGAGGCGTTTCTAAGAAAATACCGGCGCTGCGATTTCATCGGTGCCCTCAGAATTTGATTCCGGGCACCGGTTCAAAAGATAGAAAAACCTGCTCGTCCGTTCACTGAACGTACCCGAGCCAAACTTCGGAAATTGATTCCGGGCACACCGGGCCTCGGAATCAGGTGCCGTCTGAAGCTGCGCTCTTGTAAAATTCCAAAGAAAATTAAGAAAAAAATTTCCTTGAAATTTGCGGGTCTTTACATTACTCCCACCTCAGGGCTTTACGTCCCCGTAAAGATACATCAAAAACTAGGGGAACAAATGGGGGTACTGAGCACGCATCTGAGCCTCCCGCTCCCAAGTGCTCTCCTGGAGGTTCCTGTGCTGCCATCTGACGTGCACAAGAGGAATCGACCGCCCACGTAGGACCCGCTCCTGTCGATCCTCGATCTCCACTGGGACCTCCGCAAAAGTCGCCCCATCGTCCACGTCCAGCTCCCCAAAGTCGATGATGTGCGTCGGGTCGTGCACGTATCTCCTCAGCTGAGACACGTGGAAGACGTCGTCCACCCGGTGCAACTGAGGGGGTAGAGCCAGGCGATAAGCCACCTCTCCTATCCTGCTGAGGACCTGGAAAGGCCCGATGAAGCGTGGAGACAACTTGCCGCCTCGGCCAAATCTCCGAAAACCACGTCAAGGTGAGACACGCAAAAAGACGTGGTCGCCATCC
Organism: Viscum album; assembly: GCA_963277665.1. Lineage (NCBI taxonomy): Eukaryota > Viridiplantae > Streptophyta > Magnoliopsida > Santalales > Viscaceae > Viscum > Viscum album. Next base: position 298,347,449 of record OY728139.1, read on the forward strand.
TCGAACTCCAGTGGCCTCCGCCTCCTGTCAGCATATGACTTCTGCCGGCTCTGAGCTGTCCTCATCCTCTCCTGGATGATCTGGACCTTCTTTGTCGTGGCTCGGACCATCTCTGGTCCCACGAGTGCTGACTCCCCAGGGTCTGTCCAGCACAACGGTGATCTGCAGGGTCTGCCGTACAACGCCTCGTATGGTGCCATCCCGATGGTGGAGTGGTAGCTGTTGTTGTACGCGAACTCCACCAAGGGTAGGTGGTCCTCCCAGCTGCGACCAAAGTCGAGAACACATGCACGGAGCATGTCCTCGAGTGTCTGTATGGTCCTCTCCGTCTGACCATCCGTCTGAGGGTGGAAGGCTGTGCTCAGATGGAGCCGCGTCCCGAACGCCTCCTGCAACCCCTTCCAGAGCCGGGAAGTGAAACGAGCATCTCGATCGGAGACGATAAATGATGGCACACCGTGAAGCCGTACGATCTCCTGGACGTAAAGACGTCCCAAGCTCTCCACTAAGCCCTGCTCTCTGATGGGTAAGAAGTGTGCCGACTTGGTGAGTCGGTCGACAATCACCCAAATGGAGTCGTGACCTCTGGAAGTACGTGGAAGTCCAGTCACGAAGTCCATAGATATGCTATCCCACTTCCACTCCGGGACCTCCAAGGGCTGTACCAAACCTGCTGGTACCTGATGCTCTGCCTTCACCTGCTGGCAGGTGAGGCATCGTGAAACGAACTCTGCCACAGCTTTCTTCATGCCCGGCCACCAGTGCTGTCGTCTGAGATCCTTGTACATCTTCGCCACTCCGGGATGTACCGCCAAGGGAGAAGTGTGAAACTCTCTCAGCACCTCCTCTCGTAAAGAAACTGGTACGAAGGTACGCCCTCTGAAAAGGATGTCGTGCTCTGCTCCAAGGGAGAAACCATCAGGCGCCTGACCTGAGGATATCAGTGCACGCCGGGTCTCACAGTCAGCGTCCCCACGCTGAGCCTCTCTGACCCGCTGTAGAAGTGGAGGAGAGACTGTGAGAGACTGAAGAAAGGCTGCTCCGTCTCTATCCACGAAGGATATCTGCAAGGAGGCTAGCTGCTCCGTCGCCTCCTCAAGTAGCTGAATGCCCGTCCTCCTGCTGAGGGCATCGGCTACCACGTTCCCCTTCCCAGGAGTATAGACTATCTCAAAGTCATAGTCCTGGAGGAACTCAAGCCATCTCCGCTGTCTCAGGTTCAGGTCCTTCTGAGAGAAGATATACCTGAGACTCTGGTGGTCAGAAAAGACAGTGAAGCGCTCGCCCATCAGATAGTGCCGCCAAGTCTTCAGAGCGAAGACCACTGCTGCTAACTCCAGGTCATGAGTGGCGTAGTTCTGCTCATGCGGCCTCAACTGACGTGATCCGTAGGCGATCACGGCCCGCTCCTGCATCAGGACGCACCCGAGTCCAGTCCCTGATGCATCGCAGTAAACTACGTACCCAACTCCCTCCTCAGGCAACCTCAAGATAGGTGCGCTGGTCAATCTCTGCCTCAGCTCCTGGAAGCTCTGCTGACATCTGTCTGACCACACGAAGGGTTTCCCCTTCTTTGTCAAAGCTGAGAGTGGTGCCGCAACTCTGGAGAAGTCCGGCACAAATCTCTGATAGTATCCTGCTAGGCCCAAGAAGCTCCGCACCTCCGTCACGCTCCTGGGTGGCTCCCAAGCTAGCACTACCTCGATCTTCGCGGGATCCACTGCAACTCCCGCCTCAGAAATGACGTGCCCCAAGAAATGGACCTCACGCAACCAGAACTGGCATTTTGAGAGCTTGCCATAAAGCTGGTGCTCTCGGAGTGTGTCTAGCACAACTCGCAGGTGGTAGGCATGCTCCTCCTCAGTCGTCGAGTATACCAAAATGTCGTCAATGAAGACAACGACAAATCGGTCGAGGCATGGCTGGAAGATCCTGTTCATGAGGCTCATGAACACTGCTGGAGCATTGGTTACGCCGAATGGCATAACCAAGAACTCATAATGGCCATACCGTCACCTGAAGGCCGTCTTCTGTACGTCCTCGTCTCGAACTCTGAGCTGATGATAGCCTGACCGGAGGTCTATCTTCGAGAACCACCGCGCTCCCTTGAGCTGATCGAAGAGGTCATCAATCCGTGGCAGCGGATACTTGTTCCTCACTGTCACCTGGTTCAGGCGACGATAGTCGACACACAGTCGCAAGCTCCCGTCCGCCTTCTTGGCGAACAAAATCGGGGAAGCCCAGGGTGAAACACTGGGTCGGATAAACCCCTTGCTCTGCAAGTCCTCCAACTGTACCCGCAGCTCTCGAAGCTCGGCGGGGGCCATCCGATATGCTGGAGTAGATATCGGGGCTGTCCCGGGGTACAAGTCGATGTAAAAGTCTACCTCTCTACGAGGAGGTAGCCCTGGAACGTCGTCGGGAAAGACGTCTACGTACTGGTCCACCACTGCAGGAAAAGCTGGACTCCGCACGTCCACTGCTCCTAGGATGAGGCTAGCCAACTGATGAGAGATGGGCTGCACTCTCCTCCGCGGAAGTCCATCCTGTGCTGCAAAGGTTCCCTTCTCGCCGGTGAAGGTAAACCTGCTCCCATCGGTGCGAACACATCGCACCTTGCGCCTAAAACAGTCGATCTGGGCATGAACCGTGGATAGCCAATCCATGCCCAAGATGACGTCGTAAGGCCTCGACGCCGCTACAAGGAGATCCCAGCCGAAGCTCTCGCCTCCTAGAATAAGCTCACACTGCCGGCACCAGTGCGTAATCGTCGAGTCTGCTCCCGTAGGAGTCTCTAGCCGTAAGGATCGAGCCAACGGCTCAGTCGGAATCTCCGAGCTCCGAACAAGGGCAGAGGCTATGAAAGAGTGACTCGCTCCTGTGTCTATAAGTACTGCAGCAAGGGAGGAATAGACACAGATCGTACCTCGAATCATCTCTGGCAAGTCGGGGTCGTAGGCCTCCACTGCCTGGAGCTGGGCCTGTCCCTGCCCGCCAGCTCCCTGTGGTCGAGGTGGCCCTCCTGGTGGTGGTGGGGGTAGAGCCTGGAAGCGTCGCCCACCACCCGCTGCTCGGCCAGCTCCTCTGCCTCGTCCGCCTCCTCCCTGCGGACCGCCACGGTCGACCCTCTGCCTCTGCCTGGGTGGCCCCTCCACCGTCTGCTGCTCCTCTGATCGGCGAGTCGGGCAGTCACGAGCCATGTGACCCTGCCCGCCGCAAGAGTAGCACAGCCTGCCTCTCGAAAGGCTGGCACTCCGCTGTGTGCCTCGTACTGCTGAGCCGGTGTCCTGAGGCCGTCTGCGTGGGGGTCTGGTCTGCCTGGACCCGTGAGTCATCCGTCGGCTACCTGCTGCCGAAGACTCAGCTACCTGCCGCCCTGCGCTAGGTCTCGCCGCTGAAGAAGGATCTGCCAGGAAGCTCTCGATCAGGAGGGCTCGCTCCAGCACTCCCGCCTGGGTCGGAATGCTGAGGGAGATCAGCGACGCCCGAATCTCCTGTCGCAAGCGCTGCTCGAAGGTCCGGGCCCGGAAGAAGGGGTCCCATACCATGTCGGTCGAGTAGCGAGATAGGTCCGTGAACCTCGCCGCGTACTGAGCGACCGTCATGCTGCCCTGGCACAGCTGGAGAAGCTCCTGGATGCGCACCGCTCGGAGGGTGGCCGGGACGAACTCAGAGCGGAAGAGGCTCTCGAAGTCCGTCCAGAGCAGGGATGCCTCATCGTGAACCTGGAGCATCAGGCTCCACCATCGTCCTGCCGCCACCTGCAGGAGGCTCGCTGCGAGAATCACCATGAGATCCGCTGGTGTCCTCACTAGCCGAAAGATCCGTACCACCGCCTCTAGCCAGTCCTCGGCGGCCTGGGGGTCCGCCTCACCGCGAAACCTGGGCGGTCGCTGGCTCTGAAACTCATGCAGTGCCCTGAGGCGACGTGCATCGTCAGCGTCTGGTACTGGAAGCATCGGTGGCTCGGCGGGTAAAGCTACCGCCGGTGCCACTGCTGGCAAAGGGCCCTGCACCGAGGCCTCGTCGCTCGGTGGGCTGCCGTCGCGCCCTACACTCGGAACCCTAGCTGGCAGTCGTCGCGGGGCCATCCTGAAAAGGAGAACAAGAGCACCACAGTCAGAACAGTATACCCGGTGAGCTGACACAAGTAATCACAAAGAAAAACTTGAAACACACAGGCAATCAATGTTTTCATGCATTAAGTCGGAAATCAGGAGTCAGGGTCCTGGTGTACGGATACGTCGGCCGCCGCACCAACACTGGGCTCCCTGAACTGATAACCACACTCAATACACTAAACACTATTGCTTCACATAGAAAGAAAGGACGATCAGAGTCCGCGGTAGAACCGACCACCTCTGATACCAATTTGTCACGACCCGTCCTCGGGGCCCGTGCCGTGACTACCCCAAGCCCGCCTTCCATAGGCCAGGGGCTGGCGACTAGCACCAAGGCGTAAAATCCCAGTAAACAGGGAAGGCATTGCCTTTATAAGTAACAACCACACAGAGTCAGCAAGCGGAAAGTAAAGTGCAGAAAGGTAAAGGGGCCAGAAATACAAGCCCAACTGTAAAGTACAACTGAAAAGTAAAGTACAGCAACTGAAGAAAAGACGGCGGCCTCGTGTCGTCCACTGGCAATCCCACCTGAAGGGTGGGTACAGATAGCCTCCAGGCTCCTCGGGTCCCACGTCCGCTCCGAGCACGTCCCGCCCAGTGGTCCACCTCCAGGTACCGTCCTGCTCCACGCCCAACCGTGATCAGCGCTGTCCGTCGTCTGCAACCAACACAACAAGGTGCGGGCATAGCCCGTGCAGGGGTGAGTACAAGCTACTCAGTAAGGACCCCGAGACCCCCGAAGGTCTCCCGAAATCCACAAAGGATATAGCACAAAAGAAAGATGCAATCACGAAGTAACATCTGACTCGACTTAGGTATATGCCCATACATATACCTAAGTCCCCATTTCTAGCTCTGCTCACGAGCTCGAGAACAACTCATTCCACAAAGGAAAGCAAGACTCAAATCCACAAGGAGAGTAAACAGTAAATCCACAAAGGATAGTTCAACACAATCCACAAAGGAGAGTAACATAAGATTCAGCTCAACCAGGTATACTTTTTCAGATGACGTCAAGACGATCACTGATCCGTCTAAGTCGTCGGACCCACAAAGGATCGATAGGTACTAACCCCCGCAGAAGACCCACACAGGATCGGGCTCACACAGAACCTGTAGGCAGTGGCTCACACAGAACCGGTAGTAAGGACCCACATAGGATCGGGCTCACACAGAACCTGTAGCACTGATCCACGTAGGATCGCTGAGTGCAGTAGTCGACGCAGTCCACTGAGGATCTCTGCACAGTCGTCGCCGCAGTCCACGAAGGATCTCTGCTCTGCCGTCGTCGCAGTCCACGAAGGATCTCTGCTCTGCCGTCGTCGCAGACCACGAAGGATCTCTGCTCTGTCGTCGAAGTCACAGCCAGCGCTAGGGTTCCCGCACAAAGCGAGCTTGTTTAGGAGGGTCCGCTCCACGAGCCGAGAGGCTGATACATCAACTGACACGTAGTCCGAAGTTGATGTATCCAAAAGTTCCGTATCGACAACAGGATCTCAACGCGACAGACGGTGCGTCAAACGGACGCCCGGTCTGAGAGTTATTGGCATTTTCGTCCCAGGGGCCCGGTTGGTTTTTAGGGCAAAACCAACCCGACCGTACTCCGCCTGTATCCGATCCTCGGGCGGAGTATGCCAAAAGTTCCGTCTCACTTAGAGGAAACTACCACAGCTGACGGTACGTCGTTCGGACGTCCGTAGCTCAAGTTATGAGCGTTTCCGCTCCGAGGGCCCGGTTGGTTTCGTGTACGAACCAACCCGGCCGAACCCAAAGTCTTCCGAAACCTTGAGTATAATATACCGAAACGACCGTCTCGATCCAAGGATCGCGTAGCCGCTGACGGTTCGTCAATCGGAGGTCCCAGGCCCAAGATATGGGCAAAAGACCGAAGAGGGCCCGAAACGGGGGTTCTGGGCCCGGGGTGACCCGGCCCGAACCCCCCCTGGGGTCGGCCGAACCGGGTCGGCCCGACCCGGCCGACCGGACCGGCCGGCTCGGCCGGCGCGGCTTGGCCAGCCGCGCGGGTGGAAGGCCGCGGGCGCAGCCCGCGGTCGAGGGAGCCGCGGCCCGCACGCGGGCCGCGCGGGTGGTCAGCGGACGCGGCGCATTGCCGCGTCCCGACCGGGTGGACCGGACCCGCGGACCGCGGGTCCGCTGGTTCGCCGCCGCCGCGGCCGAGCCGCGGCGGATTCCTCCGGCGGCGCGCCGGGCGCCGCCGCCTCCTTCCGCGGGCCGCCGGAGATGCTCCGGTGGCCCGATTTGCCTCCCGTCTGCGCCGATGCCCCTCCCGGATGCCGACCTTCACTGCGGAAACAACGGATCGCCCCTGCCGCGCGGTTTGTCGTCGTCCGCCATATCCGCACAAGAAAAGAGATCGGCGGAGGGTTGCCGGGTCTTGTTTGTTAGACCCGCACCCTCCGCGTTAGCCATAATCAACGGCAGAAAAGAAAACGATGATCAACACATGATCCAACAATTTTATTTAAAGATAAAATTGTTCGTTTGAAACCGGCTTTTTAAATTTTCAAGAACGTTCACGAGAAAATTTAAAAGGGGTAACTTTTCCAAAATAAATCCCTACCTCGCAGCTGTTGTTGCCGAACGGGGGATCGTCGCGGGATTGCTCGTCGCGGAAGAAGGAGATCGTCGCGTCGTCGCGGTATCCGGCGTCGCGTCGCCAATCTCCGGATCAAGAACAAACGGATTTAATTAATTAAATCCGTTGTTATTGAAATTAAGAAGGGAGAATTTAGAAGTTTCGATTCTCACCTTTAACCGCCGATCGCAGGTTCGCCGCGGAAGATGAGGCACCGAAGAAGAAGAAGAAGAAGGTCGCGGAAAAGCTGTTGACGTCGCGGATCGTGCGTCGTCGGATTCCGGTTCCGGCGTTCTTCGCGTTCTTCGCGTTCTTCGCGTTCTTCGCGTTCTTCGCGGAGAGGGTGGAGGCTCAGAGGAATTGCACAACGATAGCAATCCTCCAAAATAGACAAGTTTGTCTATTTTATTATTTTGCCAACAAACGTAAAACGCATAAGTAACGACCCAATTAATTCACGAAGAAACAGTCCATTTAATTCACGAAATAAACCGCCCAATTAAATGGTCTGTTAAGAATTAAAGAAAACGCGTCGGTTGACTTTTCAGTTACTTTGACGGGTTTTCGCGGGTGCGTTACTTAGCGAAAGAAACGGCGGGGCTCGTGCGGGTCCCACCGCACAAATATCCTACCAAGGGGTAGGATATTTCTGGATAGCGTCCTATCCAGTTCAACTCAGTTCAAGCCGCCTTTAAGTGACTTTAAGTGGCTTCCAAGCAGTTTAAGTGAAATAAAATAAAGTTGTCGCACAAACTTTACTTTATTTCTGACTTAAAGCCGCAAAATTTAAAAACCACGTCTGAGCAAACGCAACTCCGGAAGAGGCGTTTCTAAGCAAATACCGGCGCTGCGATTTCATCGGTGCCCTCAGAATTTGATTCCGGGCACCGGTTCAAAAGATAGAAAAACCCGCTCGTCCGTTCACTGAACGTACCCGAGCCAAACTTCGGAAATTGATTCCGGGCACACCGGGCCTCGGAATCAGGTGCCGTCTGAAGCTGCGCTCTTGTAAAATTCCAAAGCAAATTAAGAAAAAAATTTCCTTGAAATTTGAGGGTCTTTACATTCTTAGTCAATGGTATCATTAGATACAAGATCTCTTGTTTATTATGATAACCATACTGGTTTTAAAGCCACTCAGTAGGGCACTTGAAGTTTATTGTCATTCAGAAGGACATGAACTATTTTATAGTTGGGATCATACCCGCAGATGGGCTACCTACGTATCCTTTGTTTTAGAAAAAGAATCAGAACCCACGTAGTTTGAGAAAAGAAGAATGTGGTTTATGCATAATTGATGGCTCAAAAAAATATTTCATCATTACTTTTACACTCTAAGCTCACGTGAGTAAAACTCAGTGTGAGAAACAAGAGGTATTGGTAAAACCAGACAACTGTGCCATGAAAGATGAAATAATGTGTGGATCATGTATGTGTGACTGCCCAGAATAAATGAGGATTGGGATTTACTTTAGGGAAGAACCCTGGGAATAGGGTTCATAAAGGTATATGTGCTTTTATGGAGATTTGGGTACTCTAACTTGGGGATTACTCCTAAGGAAGATGGCCAAATTAGGAGGGGACTTAGGGCTTACTCATAATAAGGATTCCCAAATCAAAATAAATTAAGACTGGTTAAGAGAAATTATGACTAGGGATTATTCCTGAGAAGGAGGCCCAGGTTAAAGGTACTTGAGAACTGGGGATTACTTTTAAGGAGGAGGCCCAGGTTAGGGGAATTATGACTGGGGCTTACTCTTAAGGAGGATACCGATATTTAGAGAACTTGGACTGGGGATTACTCTTGAAAAGGAGGCCCGAGTTAAAGATACTCTCATCTTAAAGGATGAGGTTGAATGAATGAAATATCTTAAACTTAGTGACATAATAATATGTAAATCACTATGTTTTGAGAGATGTTCCACAGAATTACTTTCAAATAAAAAAGCCAACCAAGAAATAATGCCATGAATGGATTTGAAGATGGTTCTGAAGGCTTAATCTTGAAGAGGAGAGGTGGATTGGAATAAGATAGGTGAATAGGCAGGAGGGGCACCCCAAAAAAGAGAGGCGCACAAGTCCTGCGTAGGTGTTCAAGTCCTGGTCGCACAAGTATACTTACGCGACACATGTGTACTTGTGCGATGTTCAATCCTTTGGGTAATACTTGGGAGATAATTGGCTCAATCCCTTAGTATTATCCCTGGGGCTTCCAAAATAGTGGCACACAAGTTTTGTTGAAGGGACAAGGCGGCACGCAAGTGTGGCCATTTCCCTTAAGGGTTGACCACTTAGGTGCGCCAGTGTTGATGAGTTTCAACACTTAGGCCCTGTTTCTCCTGTTTAGAGCTTCCATTCTAGGTAATAAATTACCTTATAAGTGTTCGGAAGACTTCCAGAAGATACTAGGGTGACCAGAGCTTAAATCTAACTTTTGTAATTTTTCCATCCCTGAAATGGGGGGCCAATCGGGAGTATTTATAGGCTGCTGAAGACACTGGGCGAGAATCAAAGAGGGAGATCAAGTCACCTATGCAACCACTGGGCAGCGCGCAAGTATACTTGCTCGACTTTTGTGGAATTTGCGTGACCCAAGTGCAAAAGAATCTTTTTTCATGCCTTTTGTCAATTTTTGATGTTTCTTCAAAGGATGAATCACTTTGGGTTCAAGGTATTTTCCATTTTCATTCGTTTAGACTCTGTGACAGAAAGAAGCATCAACAGAAGTTCCCCCTCAATGATGGATCCGAAAGAAATGAGGATGTGACTCTGAGGTAAAGAAGAAAATCAAGGAACATGATGCGCGCAAGTGTTGAGTGTGTAGATTACGGCGCGCAAGTGGGAGTCGCGCAGGAATCGTCGCGTAGGGGTGCGTCCTGGCCAATATATATGCATTCATTTCTCACGTAAAGCACCAAATCTCAAAAATTCTTACTCTCACCATGCAAGTTGCCTTTGCCACGCCAGTTTCTCTGTTTTCCACTGTTTCTTTGTTGTCGCGCTACTTTAGAGGTATTTGGACTTGCGCGGTGATACCTGTGCCCTAAAACTTGCGTGACACACGGATACTTGCGCGCCAATTTTGGGACTTGCGCGCCTTAATTCCATAGCCATTTTTTCATTTTTCCTCAAAAAATTTATGAAAAAATAAACTTTCTTAAGAGTTAATTATTCAACTTTTGTGTAGATTAAATGGATTCCAAGAGACTCAGAACGGATGATGAAATGGATAGCAAGAGAATTGATGATATGATGAGCATCATTGGGTATGATTATTATACTATCTGCGACAGCACTCTTCCATATTTGGACAAGTACCTACAGAAGTATCATCTGGACTTCCCACAGAGTATTTATCTACCTTTGTATGGCTATGGTCATCTGTGATAAGTCACCATTCCAGAGGCAAAGAATTATCTCCCAACGTCTTGGTTTCAGAATGACACCAATTTTTCTTCAGCAAATATCTCAAGTGGAGGAGAATTTGTAAATGCTGGAACAGTGGAGAAGGCCTACATAATGCATCATAGCCCATGTACCTTAGATCTGAAACCTCATAATCCTGAGCTGCAACCACATTGGTATCCCACAATCTTCCGAAACTCTCAGATGGATCAATCCAAAGGCTGGAAGAAGAGTTGGGACTTTCGTCCTGGAGGAGGTGTGAATCCAACTTAGATGTGGGCACACTGGGTGCGACAAAACTGCATTGAGTTTGTCGAGGATTTAAAAGGATCTACAATATATGAAGTCGTCTAGGCTGGGAAAACATATGATTACAAGAATGATGACTTTGTCCTGGAGATACTCAGCCATTGGAGCCCAGAAACCAATTCCTTCCATCTGACTCATGGAGAAGTAGGCATCATTCTGTGGGATGTCCACAAGACCTCAGGGGCTCCAATTTTGGGTGATATGTACGATAAATTCACCCCCCCAAGGTGACTTGGAATGATTCGGAGAATACCCCGACTTTGGCTCGGGAATTATTGAAAATATTTCACAAGCTCAAGAGTTCATATACTTCCTTAACTCATTCTAGAAAGGATATTAATCCAGAGGAGTGGATGAATACGTTTCTTACCAAGAAGCAGGAGAAGGAGTTGAAGGAGAAGGGATCGAAGGGGAAGGGGCCCAACGAGAAGGGGCCCTCCTGTACTCATCCTACCACATGCCCCATAACAGAGAAGCGGGGTGCTCCTGGCACATTCTGGCCGACTCTAGAAGCAGGATAATTTGAGAAGTGGGGATACGAAGTGAATCAGAAAATCCCAAAGAATACTCGTCTGGCTGGCTTCTTGGCCTTGTGGCTTAGTGTTTATCTTTTTCCAGTTAGGGACTCGAAGGGAGGAATCAGGCCAGGGACCTTCGTTTTTGCAGCCAAGTTGGCTGAGGGAAAAATGGTTGGGTTGGATACCCCCATTTTAGAAAATATTCACAGGATATTACTCCATGTTTTCATGGGTAGGTCTCCTTTGAGAATAGTGGGACCATTCCAAGTTTTGTGGGGATGGATCACCACTCACTTCAGGACGTATAATGTACATAACGGAGTACAGGTTCCTGGAGGTTCATTCAGGTCATCAGTGCTGGAATTATCTGGTATTTCTATGCTAGCTCTCAATTCCTATGACATGAAGGTGAGGTCGAGCATGTATAAGGAATTCAATTTCTTTCCTTATGTAAATCCACAAACCAGGCAGTTTGTTGATGATGGAACAACCAGTCTGGAGTTGAGGGCATACATGCTGGCCTACAGAGATGGTGTGCTGGTTGCCAGGATTGACGGAGAGATTATATGTGAGGCCTATGCTCCATACAGATTTTCACGCCAATTCAAGTGTTTGTAGAAGACTGTTGTATATCCCCTTGTGCATGTTAGATCAGAGCAACATCCGATGGTTGCCCTGAAACTATGTTTGCTGACATCTAGGGAGAATATCGGGGTAGTGTTTGATCTACCAGTTCATAAAGCGGCAAATAACTTGACTACATGGTATGCTGAGAACTGGATAGCATCATACCCTGTAGGGGTGTTGAATCACCTAGTTTATCAGGTGGGGAAAAGGAAAAGAACCGTAGAGAAAGAAACCCTTCATCTAGAAGGTGATTCTTCTACACCACCTGGAGCTAATTCACCGGGTTCTTCACCTAGGGCCGACTCATCAGATTCCCAAGATGGGGATGATGAGGCACAACATGCAGCAAAGCGACCTCACGCTAGATATAATCCTCCCGTCTGAATCAAAAGACCAACTCCATCAACTCCTAGTGAGTTACTTTATTAGGGAACTTTAGTCATCATTATTTCATAGAGCAACAAGTCTTATTTTGTTATTCTCTATCTATAGTTACAGAAGCTGGGAAGAAACTGAAGTCCAAGATTTTAGGAACTTCCTTGCAGCCTTCTGGTACACATACTGAATATCTACGACCAGAGGTTGTCCAAACATGGAGGAGTTTGTACTGCAGTGCTAAAACTGCCTGGCTGGATTTGTGCGAGGGGATACACCTCCCTTGAATAGGGAATCTTCTGGATTCTATAGATATCTGTTACAAGGATAACCCCGATGAAGTGCGGGCTTACACCAGAGAGCTGGAAATTCTCATATATTCCACCGATGATTCCATTCCTGTCACCAAGTGGGTGAAGGAAATGATAGATCGTTGTGTCACTTAGGGTACTGGTGGTTCCGAAGATGAGGAGTGGCATGATTACATGTCTCTTGAAGATATAAGTCTCGTTCCTTATTTGCTTTGCAGCTTGATTTCAGTCAAAGCTTTGTTACTCAATGAAATTATTTTCTTCATCCTGCATATTTAAAAAAAAGGAACTACTAAGGTTCCTTCGCCACATTATAGCCCTGGTGGTACTGCCATTGGGGCTAATGAATCTTCTCGCGAGTCGGGCGATATATCTCCAGGCCATCAAGCCATGGATGAGGAGTTGGACATGGCTTTACATTCTCCAATTCATGTACAAGTAAAGGAGACAGTCGACACTCCCAAAAATCCAAAGAATCAAAATCATCGAAGGAGGAAGTCCACAGCTAAACACTTCATTAGTAGTGGTAAGTCCTTCGGATAATCATGAGTCTTAAACCATGAAAAGATTACTCATACTTTTTTGGATTGCAGGGGCTTATTCAATTTCCCCTCTAAGGGAGAGAACTGGCCCTCCTTTGAGGACCCCAGAGGGTACTGGTGAACAATTATAAGTTCAGGATGACTTGGATACTCTTAGAGAAGAGCCAACGTCTGTTCCCAGTATCCCTCCTGCTATTGTTTCAAGGACAGAAGAGTATGCTTCTGGTAAGTTAACAATTCTTTATAAAATGCTGAATGAAACATCAACTGACATCCATTCTGTAATACTTTAGGTTCAACCCCTACACTAGAGCTTTTGGTGTCCATTTCAACTAACGCTGCTACTTTATCTGAGGAAGATGTCCAGGGTCAGACGCTGCAGAATGAAGGTCGCTAAGAAGACATATCAAATGCTCCCACTGGTGAGATTAACAAGGATTATGAGATTACATTGGATGAAATGATGGAACTTGGTGCATATTTTGAAGATTTTTTAGATCTTGTTGAATTACCATGTAATTTAGAATATTATGGACGTGAGTGTTATCCTTCGTCCTATTAAAAATAACTTCTTATTACATTTCTAATCATGATCATTTGAAATGTGCAGTTATATCTGAGCAAGCTGATGAACTACCAATGCTTGAAGGGGGTACAGAAAACCCTACTATTGTAGAGACATTAGCTCAAGTGGAGATTAACTTGTAAGAGCTTCCTAAAACATGTCTTGAAAATCCTATTGAAGCTAGGAAAGACAGGGAGGAGCCTTCTCAAGTTATCGATCTACCGTTCGGTTAGATATAACAATATTTGCGACTATAATTAATTTTCAAGACAGCCAATTAACTTTTGTTATCCTTTGAAACTAACCAAATATTTCAATTGATTATGCAGGTCCATCAATTTCAGTGGCTAGATCTGGAGGTGAAGCCTCTGCCTCTGCCCCAACGGGAATAGAAAGTGAAGAAACATGCGTCAGGGTGAAAGAGCATAACAAGGCACTTCCCTAAGTGCATTAATCTCGGATTACATTCCCCCTGTGACAGTGATGTTGAGTCAGATCTGGAGGTACAAAAGGCGCTCCAATTTTCACGACACAATGCATGGAAGAAAGTATGGAAAATTATATCTGAAGTGCCTATAGAAGAGCTATCATCAATGTTTCCCTGACTGTCATCCTTGTTCGTCATTTTGGGACTTGGAGGTTTTGTATATCAAAAGATCCATGTCGTAGTGAAGCAATCCATATTAATAAGGGAGCAGGAGCAGAAGTACCATCAATATTTGACCAGAGTAAGGTTGTCAGCCAATATCAGCGAATTTGAGGCTGCGGTATCCCGAGCTGAGGCTGATTATGCTTCCAAGTTAAAGGATATGAAGCATAAGATCAAAGAGAATGTCTTCCAGCAAATGCACCTTCTGCAACAGTTGGATGTTGTTACTGGGGAACTTGACCAACTTAATAATTCATGGGAGGGAGCTAAAACTAATGGTATGAAAGCCATTGAAGATGCCAAGAAATCACTCTATCAGGATGAAAATAATGAAGTTGGTCGAGTGCATGAACTTCAAGTGGTTGTTGATGAAGCTCGGGATGCTGTAAATCCAATGAAGACTTCTGTTGACAGCCTTTTGTAATTCTTGGAAAAGCGAAGAGACTCTAGTCTGTGGATTTCCTTCTAACTTTTGTGCATTAAATGAAAAACAATTTCATTTTCAATCATTTGTGCATTCTTTTTTTTTTGCTACCTGCTTTAAATTTTTATCTAAGCCAATGGGCCTAGTAAGAATAGTTTGATTTTTTCTAGGATTATTATAAATAACCCTACAAACTTTGAATCTTTTAATTGCTCAATATTACCTAAATCATATGAAATGTATGTTTAGTGAGCAGGAACTTGACTTTTGATCAGATTTCCCTTGTCTTTTCTAGGAATTTTAAAGTCATGCACGTCGGACATAAAAAAGGCTAATATTTAAGGTCGAAATATCTTTGACCGAATGGATTAAAATTGACTCAATTCTTTGAAAATTTATCTGAAAACATATTAACACACTCAAGTATGAGGAAAAATATGTAAACTATGACTTAAGAAATTTTGAATCTGAGGAATGATGTTAAAAAGGGTCTAAAAGGCATTAAAAGAATTAGTTCCCAAGAATGAAGTTACCACTATTTAACAAACCCGTTGGGGGTTGAATTATGTAGGGCCGCCTAAGGGAATTGGCTGCATAGTCAAATAATAGCATCTTTTGGCTGATAGTTCCGTTATGTAGACTACTTATGCAAGGCCGCCTAATGGCGCGTTCTGCATAGTCAGGCAAAAGAACTCTCAGAAATTTACTTTTCTACTGCTAAAAAGCCAATGGAAGTTTATGGAGATTCAAATTTTACAAAGCATAGATTTTGCTGTATGGAGAGAGGTACTTGAATATGGAGAAGATATTTCCAAAAAATATCATCTAAGAACTAGATTAATGTCACTCTTATGAAGGTCTAGCCCAAATATAGGGAAGGGAAATATAAACCATAGACATGAATACTTTCAGATCATGAAAAGGAACACGGGACAAATATGTTAAGGATGGATATTTTCTACGGATCCTTACATATTTTCGATAAGACCAGTAAGGAAAAAAGAGGTTTTCTTTCCAAGAATGAAGTTAAAATTATTTAACAAACCCGTTAGGGGGTTTAATTGTGTAGGGCCACCTAAGGGAATTGGTTGCATAGTCAAATAATAGTATCTTTTGGCTGACAAGTCAGTTATGTAGACTATTTATGCAAGGCCGCCTAAGGGCACGTGCTTCATAGTCAGGAAAAAGAACTCTCAGAAATTTGACATTTTGTGACCAGAAGTCAAGAAAAGGGTTATGTAGATCTGGAATTATTTAAGGTTAGGAGTATGACACATGAAAATTGGTATTTTCTAATGCATGAAAAAGATACAGAGATCAATGCTAACTATAATCATGTTGTGGATGGGTCCTGAATTGAAATATTGGACTTCACTACATATCCCATAAGGATGGGAATCAAGCCAATACGTAGTTCTTGAAATACAATTTTACGTCTTGTGGGAAGAAAGTGTAGGAAATTTTAGTTTAGGGTCGTAGATCTTGGATCATAATAATGAATACACTGTGTGTGTTTTCACAGGGACTTTTCAGCCAGGGGACTGAAATTGGAATTTCGGGTTAGGCCCAAGAGACTTGGGGCTGGATTCGAGGGATGCTCGAATGTTCCTAAGTATCCCATAAGGATGGGAATCAAGCCGCACGTAGTTCTTGAAATACCCTCTGTATAGATTTGGTTCGTACATATGAAGGGTGAAAAGGGGACTTTAGTGAAATGATGGTTTGACCTAAGATAAAAGGTTCAGTCATTGCCATGTATGCACGTAGTCTTTGGAATATAACATGATTAGAGTTCAATTGAAAAAATGATTCCCTCTCAGGTGACGGTATCAAAGAATGTTGTAGTTTATTGTCGTATAGGACAAATGTGTTGTACAGTTTAATATCATATAGCAAGGACAAAGGTGAACCATTGTAGAAAATATTGGTTCTGGGGGTGGCTTCACGAATCAACATTGTATGATATGGAAGTGAACCGATGTGAAGATATTGGTTTTGGGCTTGAACCTTGGGAGGTTGTCTACGTACCCACCCTAGAAGGAAAGGATCAAAGTCCGCGTAGTTCAATTAAAGAATGAATTGGTGATCAAGTTTTTTTTAGGACAACAATCTAAAAAAGAAAGTGTTGGGACTTACGCATGGTTAGCGGCCTAGAAAAGGTGTTATGGTTGAAGTTTACTCTAATATCACGTGAGTCATACTCGGTGTGAGAAATAAAAGGTAGCAACAACCTTAACGATGCACAGTTTAATTTCATGTAAGAAATATGAAGGGACTATGCAGTTTAAAGTCTTTCAGTGAGGACTATTGGTGCTGCATAGTTTAGTGTCATGTAGCAGGGACAAAAAAAAGTTTAACGTCATGTAGGACATATTAAGGGACTTTGTTCAGTTTTATATCATGTAGGATGAATGAGCAGTACATTTTAATGTCATGTATGACAAATATAGGGAAAAACTTTAACGTCATGTTGGACAATAAGGGTGTCGTACAGTTTAGCATCCTATAGCTAAGTCAATGGGGACAATATAGTTTAACGTCATGTTGGACGAAAGGGGGACTGTTCAGTTTAATGTCATGCATTAAGTACAAAAAGAGAACACAGTTTAACGTCATGTTGGACATATCAAGGGACTTTTTCATAGTTTAACGTCATGTTGGATGATAGTGCGAGTAGTTTAAGGTCATATGCATGGACCGTCAAAGATGCAGTTTAACATCTTGCTGGACAATAGGGATGCAAATAGTTTAAGGTCAAATGCATGGACCGTTGGATGTATTTTTATTATACAAAATACTTCTTCAGAAATCTGGCATTGGTTGGAGTAGTGATGAGTTCTCTATCAATTGAGATTAAAGAATAAGATCCATTAGAGTTGACCTTATGTATTGAATAGGGTCCTTCCTATTTTGGCTCCAACTTGGGAGGTTTCTTTCCTAGTATCATTGGAGTTATAAGAACCAATACCAATTATCTTTGAACGAATGAAAGAAGATGATTTTTTTTGTTTAAAGATCGTTTTATTCGATTCTGATAGACTTCTTAGTGGTGTAGGGTGCACAATCTTTTCCCATCTAACCATTCCAATTCATCCAATCACTTTTGAGATTGTTCATATGTAGATGACTGATCACAAATGGATACTCTGAGCTAGGGTAATTGAACATCAATGGGAAAGGCTGCTTCTGTTCCATATACCAATGAATGTGGAGTTGACCGCGTTGCAGTGTGGGTGGTTGTCCGATAAGCCCATAAAGCATGAAAGAGTTTATCAGACAATGATTTCTTATCTTTATCCACCATCATTTGTAATATATTTGAAAAAGTCATGTTAAAGGCTTATATCTGGCCATTGGCCACTACATGATACTGAGAGTAACGGTTGGATTTGATGTTGTATTATTGATACAACTTTCTTACCTCGGATGAACAGAAGTTGGTGTCATTGTCCATCAATATGGTATGAGGGACACCAAATCTGGTAATGATGTTAGACTTGATGAAGCTAAAAGTGCATTTAGATCTAACTTCTTTGAGAGGTATTTCCTCTGCCCATTTGGAAAAGAAGTCATTACGAGTAAGAATGTACTTAAACTGCTTGGTTGTGGCTGAAGGATAAGGTCCCACTACATCCATTCCCCATTTGGCAAATGGCCCCGAGTATTTAGTTGTATGAAGAAATTCTGGGGGTTGATGAATGGAGTTGTAATGTACTTGGAAAGAATGACACTTCTTTGTGAAATCAACACAATCTTGTGTCCTTGAAGGCCAAAAGTATCCAAGCCTTTGAATTTGATCAGATAGTCAGTGTCCAGACTGGTGGGCACCACAGACTCCTGCATGCACTTTTTTCATGACATCCATCGTCTCTTCACCTTCAATGCATCTGAAGAGAATTCCATCAAAACCTCTTTTGTAGATAATTTTCTCTAGGTGATCTGGGCTGTTATAAAGAGTAAAATTGACCACACGTCGCTGGATTTGTTCTTTCCTAGCTCTATCAGGTGGAAGTGTTCCATTTTGAATGTATTCTGTGATAAGTGTCATCCATCCTGTAGTATGACCATATGGTTCAGAAATGGGACTAATTTCAATGATTTCCTCTATTCTAGTTTGAACATAAGGGGAAATTGTATGACGGTGAGCAATACTTAGGGTTGTCTCATCCCAATTTGGATCTACCAGAGCTGTGGTTATATTAACCAGTGCATCAGCTTGGGCATTTTGTGATCTCGGGATGTAAGAAAATGTCAGTTCCGAAAGGAATTCCGCCATTAACTCTCTGACGAAATCATACAAAGGGATTAGCTCTTCTTTTCTGATTGCATAATCCCCATTGACTTGTTTGATTACCAGGTCTGAATCACCTTTCACCTTTAAGTGATTCACTTGTTCTTGAAGCGCCAACTCCAATTCTTTGATAAGAGCTTCATATTTGGCTTCATTATTTGTTCCACCTCCCAATAATGAGAAGGAATAGGGTAGCACTGCCTTTTCTGGAGAAATGAGCACAATTCCTAACCCAACTTTGTTGAATTTAGGATTTTCCATTTTATTCCCTGTTGGACTTCTGGAAGCTCCATCAAAGTACATTTCCCATGTCCGAAGGTTATATTGAATAGAAAAGACTTCTTCATCAGAAAGTTCAATATCTGAATATATATCTTCTACTGAAGGATTTTCAGCAAGGAAATCAGCTAGAGCTTGGCCCTTTATTGCCTTTTGAGACACATACTGAATATCAAATTGCTGTAAAATAACTTCCCACCTTGCTAGACATCCTGTAAGCATTGGACGACTAAGGATAAATTTGAGCGGGTTATTTCGAGATACCAATTAGACCTCATGATGTTGTAGGTAGTGTCTCAACATCTGAACTGCAAATATTAATGCTAGGCAGCACTTCTCAATACTTGAATATCGGGTTTCTACTTCATGCATAGTCTGACTGAGATAGTAGAGGCTATTTTCATTCCCAGCATCATTCTTCTGAGCAAGAAAGGCACCCAATGATCACTCTAAAGCTTTTACATAGAGGATAAGGGGTCTTCCTTTGACAGGTGGCATTAATAACGGTGGACTCAAGATATATTTCTTGAGAATATCAAATTCTTCTTGAAATTCTTCAGTCCACTGGTAAGTGACTCCCTTCTTCATCAACTTGGTGAAGGGTAAACTTTTTCCTGCCAAATTGGCGATGAAAAGCCGAATATAAGCCAAGTGTCCTTGAAGCCCTCTTAATTATTTCAAATTTAGAGGAGGTGACATACCAAGGATTGACTTTGTCTTCTCATGATCAACTTCGATACCAGGATGGCATACAACAAAGCCGAGAAATTTTCCGGAGGTTACCCCAACAGCACATTTTAAGGGGTTCATCTTCAAATTGTGCTGTCAAAGTTTGTGGAATATGACTTCCAAATCTGCCAAGTGATTAGAATGTTGCTGGGATTTAACCACCAAATCATCCACATAACATTCAACAAACTTCCCTAAAAAGGGTTTGAAGATACGATGAATGGAACACTGATATGTTGTGCCTGCATTCTTCAAGCCAAAGGGCATTACCTGATAGCAGAACACACCCCGAGGGGATATAAAGGCTGTATATTCCTAATCTTCTAGAGCCATTCGGATTTTATTATATCCTAAATATCCATCCATGAAGTAAAGTTCTTCATAGCTAGCTGTTACATCAATCGAGAGTTCTGTGATCAGAACTGGAAAATCATCCTTAGGACAATGCCGATTAAGATCTCTGGAATCAATGAAAACTCTAATTTGTTCGTTATTCTTTTTCACAGGTAAAATATTAGAAAACCAATTGGTATATTGAACTTCTCTAATGAAGTTAGCTTTGATAATATTATCCACTTCAACTTCAATTTTGGAAGAATAGGTTGGGTGTGTTCTTCTTGCAGCTTGCTTAAATCCTCGATGTTCTTCTGGAAAACCCAAACGATGAGTAGCAACATCAGGATCAAAGCCTGGCATCTCTATATTGTTCCAAGAAAATATATCTTTATTTTTCTTTAAAAATGAAATATACATTTCTTTCTCTTCAAGAGTCATGGCTGCACTAATTAAAGTGGAGAGTGGATCTTCTTTTGTACACAGATTTATTTCTCTGAGTTCATCCATGGTGGTAGAGATACCCTCTTCAAATACTAGAGGAGAATCTCTGAGATCTTCCATTTTTTCTTCAACATGTGTTATCTCTTCTGCTTCTACTTGCATAGTAGATTATGAAGTAGAATTTTCATGATCAGGAGAGATGTCAAAATTTGAACATCTCGAAGAAGAGGCTTCCATTTCTGAATCTATTGATGATAAAGGGTCTTCCTTGGGTAATGAAGAGGAGATGATGGATTGAGAATCGACATCATCCTTCACCTATGACATTGTTATAACTTATTCTGGCCTAGTTGGCGAAGTATATACTTGTTGGATTTTAGCAGATGAAATGAAGACATTTCCATTTGGGATTTCATCATTTCTTGGTGAATCACCAATTTCTCCCATGTTGTCTGGCTTGATTGTCGTAATTGAAATTATGGAAGTTTCCATAAGAGTATTTGGGTTCGGGTCTATCATGTCAATTTTAATGATTGGCAACACATAATATTTACTCACATGTGTGAATGGTTTTACTGGAATCTTTTCCAAACCATATGGATCATTAACTTTGGTAACCTCCCTTTTTGTGGATTTCTCCTTACCCTTCATGTGATAGAATTCTGCCTCAATGTATTGAGATTCACATGTTTTTAAGGGGGCTTTATCACCATACAATGTCCCAATTTGACCATCGAAACAATATTTGAGGCATTGATGGTATGATGAAGGAATAGATGCATGTTGATGTAGCCAAGGTCTTCCAAGAAAAACATTGAAGGCTGTATCGTGATCAACAACCATGAAATCTGGATTGAATACAAGATCTCCAAACTGAGTTCTGAGTGTAATATCGCCCAGTGGTTATTGTTCATTTTTATCATATCCTTGTAACATCAAAGTAGAAGGAGATAAATCAGATTCTGTGAGGCCCAATTGACGAAGTGTATGAATGGGGATGAGGTTGACTCTTAAACCATTATCATTGAAAGCTCTTCGGATGTCTACACCATTGACCTTTCCAGATAAGTACAAAGGTCTAATATGTCCATGAACGACATCATCTTCATCTTCATCTGTGAAAGATATCACTGCATGGCATTCTACAGGACCATTCTCAATATGGTAAACTTTAGCCATAACAATTTCAGTTTAGCACTCCTGAGGACTTGACAAAGCCTCAATGAGTGTCTCCCGAAGATCCTTGGATAGATTCAAGGCATCTAAAATTGATAACTTGGCTGGTACTTGGGACAAGTGTTTCAATACATCATACTTTTGATCCAAAGGTCTGTGTTTCCCAACAGGAACATGTGGTTTTGCAGGTACCTTAGAAGTTGATGGTTTGGAAGTAGATGCATCTTGTATCGGGGTAGGAGTTGGAAATATTCATGGATTTAGAAGATTAGGCTGAATAGGTCTTTTTACTTGATGCGAGGAAAAATATGGAACCTCCAAACG
Organism: Viscum album; assembly: GCA_963277665.1. Classification (NCBI taxonomy): domain Eukaryota; kingdom Viridiplantae; phylum Streptophyta; class Magnoliopsida; order Santalales; family Viscaceae; genus Viscum; species Viscum album. The sequence goes on from OY728139.1 coordinate 298,369,467, forward strand.
ATCTTCCAGAATAATTGTGCCAGGACTGAGTTTGCTATTGGTGGAAGAATTTTCTTGTTCTTTTTGAGCCCGTTGAAGGGCTCTGCCATGAGTTTCTGTTGTATACACAGTTCTAGCAGGGGTAGAGTTGAAATAGTGTCTTCTGGGATATCCACATCTTCTTATGTATACCAAACCTCTGGAACTCCCTCTAATTCCTCTATTTGATACAGGGAATTCAGGCTCAACAAAATAAAAATTGCAACTAGCATAAGGATCTGTTAAATGAATCATATTAACATAACCAAGGATTAATTCTTTATTTGATGAAGTCTCTACCTGATTATCCCATTTAGGCTATGCCGTTTGGTGGGTTGGTGCCCGTGTCTTCAAAGTAGATGGCATAAAATTTGCCTGAGTCAAAGATAATTTGGGCTTTGACACAATCTCATCTTCTTCTTATTCCTCTTCTTACTTGGAATTATGCTGTTTCATTGAGGATTTTCCCTCTGATGGAGAGGTTTTTTCTGTGGAATTCATGGAAGAAGACACAATTGGTTTCTTCAATTGCATTCGCAAAATAGCATGAGTTCAGTTGATCATTTTTATGACCATCCAATCATCATATTTTTGAGCATTTTTTTTCTTGACTTATTTCCACTCACCTCCTTCCTCTGGATTTGTAGCAGTAACACAGGCTACCTGAGCTGAAGAACCTTTTAGTTTGACTTATCTCGAGTCCACCATCTTTTACAGGAGGTCTTTGAAGACAAAACACTCCTAAATTGGATGCCCTAACATCTGATGAAATGGTAAATAGTTGGGATGGTCTTCATCTCCTTCCTTGTTAGGCCTTTTGGGCCTTGGAAATTGAACCAAATTATTTTCCAGAGCTGAAATGAAATAACCAGGAACTTGTTCAGTTCGGAAAGAGTAAACTTCACTCTTCAAATCCTCAAATTGTTTTTGTCTTTGATCTCTTTTATCATCTTGATGAAACGACCATTTTTGTTGACGCTCAGGAGGTGGATCCCTTCGAGAAGAAGAAGGCTTTGATGTATAAGTAGGTACAGGTGCTTGTTTAAGCGTAACTATATCATTCTATGATTTACCCATTCTCCTTCCTGGAGCTGATGGAATTACATGAGCTTTATCGTTAGTCTTCATAAAAAATTCCTCAATCTGTTGAGAAATTTAAGTAATGTCTCGAAACCATCCTGTGTATTTCACAAGGATCAACGGTGTGTGTAACTCTTCATGCAAATTTTCCACACAGATTGGAAACAATTCTTCTTAAGGGAGTGATAAGCTTAGGGAATATGTTAATCCTTTCCAATGAGCAATGAAATATGAAACCCTTTCATTCCCCCTTTTCTTATAGTTTGTAAGATCAAAAACTGCTGTCTTTGGCAATGTTGAGTTGAATTGAAGAAGGAATCATTGACGGAGATCCTCCCACCTGATAATTGACCGGGATTTCAAGCTTGTATACCAGACAAAGGCAGGCCCTTGTAATGACTGTACAAAACACCTGAGCTTAAATGCTTCTTGTTGCTAGGGGGTTCCCATAATAGGATCACAATGAGAAACAAAATGTGTTAAGTGTTTTTATGGGTCTCCCGAACCGTTAAAGATTGGGAATGTGGTACTTGAAAAATTTGATGGGGGAGGAATTTCATCAACCCATTTAGGGTAGGCTCTTTTCTCCGGTTAAACTGGCACATGTTTTCCTTCCATAGCTTCCAACCAAGCTGTTAATGACTCAATAGTAGTTATTAACTTTTGAGAAACATCTGGTTGAGCTTGGACTTGAGCAGGTGCAATAACTAGAGTTTGGAAAGATGTGGTGGCTGGTACTGCAACTGATAGTAGCACCGCCAATTGTTGTTGCACTTCACCCATAGGATTAGACCTATGAGGGTGTACTAGTAGAGGAGGATATTCTTGATACATCTCAGTAGCCACAACAAATTCCCTTGGCTGACTGACTCCAGCATGCTTAGGAGGAATACTAACCTGAAGTAGTTCCACATTCAACCTCCTTAATTCCTTCATCTCTTCCTCTTGTTGTGCGAGTCTTTGCTCTAATGAGAGCGATTGGCCTTCTCCAGAGGAAGGGTATGTAACCTAATTCATTCCTTTCCCCTTATTGGACACCTTTCGGAGAGGGGGAAGTGGGTTACTTTAATTATTACCTAGATTCCGGGTAATCCTTTGATTTCATGTACGCACACCTTCTTCATTTGTGTCTTTGCGTACAGATTCTTGAGCAGGAACCTCTTCATCTGATCCCTCTAAGTGAGCCTAATCTGGGGGATCAGCAACAACAATATTAATGGCACTAGTTTATGCATAATGCATTGCATCCCTTCTATCGGAATTTCTACAATATTGTCTTCTTCCATATCCCTGATGAGACATTGCCTTTTGTTGATTTGATCCCTCCGGAACTTCTTGAAGAACCGTAATTTAGAGGGAATCTCCTGATAACTCGGCTCTTCGTTCCTATTCTGGCTTCATCCCTAATCGAGAGAAGACTGAATTTCTCTGAGGGAGAGATTGAGTATTTGAAAAAGTCCCCAGTCCTATGGACTGGGGCTGTTCCTGATGTTTCTGCTCAACTCCTCAAATCCTATTTGTTGATTCTGAGGGTTGGGTTAAAAAATCCCCCAGTCTAGCAGGCTGGGTGGCTCTTGAGCAGCTACATATGAGACTTTCTTGAAAGCTATCCTGATCTTGCGGACTTTATTCTTGAAATTAGCTAGATGCATCAACCTGCATCCACTTTTATCACCCAGCTCAAAAAAACGTTGGATGATTTCTGAAACTTCTATCACTTGATGATGTGCCTGCTCTAAACGAGAGGCCAATTCAATATTCTTGTTTTCTTGATGCAGGAGTAATTCAACAACTTGTTCCATGTATTCTTGATTTTGAGAGGAACTAGTTGAGTCCTATTCTTGAGTAAGCCTTTGATTACAAACAAATCCAATTGGATGTGGCCGTCCATGGTCAATAACATTGCATGAGACCATTTTCGGTGGGCTTTGTTGGCTGGAGAGTACAGTGAAATGTAGTGCTCCATTAACACCCCATCCTCTGATATTACTACCATATGGGGAATTGGAAATTAACTGGCACCATCTTCTTAGTGCGCCAAGGCATGAACTCCGAAGGGCTCTCTGCATCTTTTCAGCCTTCCGATATCGAGAAACTGAGAGAGATTCCAAATCAATTTGGCGTTGTAACCCTTATATTATCTTGACATGATTTTCATATTCATCATAAGATAATATTTTCTTTTTGAGTTTACAAAGATTTTTCCACATGTTGAGACAAATATATTGAATAAAATCTTCCTTTAACATCTCTGGAATGTCATACTGAGAGTCAGCTAGAGGCCAAAACATGACTGGAACTTCACCTTTCACCCGTTGTTTTCTCATATTCAGTAATTCTTCCTTATCATTTGATGAAGATTCTTCTACCTGATTAGACCAGAGCTGGTGCTTCCTTGTTGCTTTATCAGATTCAACAATATTGGTTGAGAATTCACTTATCAATTTAGATGATGCATGACTCAGGGGTGGTTCGGAGAATGACCTACACCCCGGGATATCTTCTAGCTGAGAAAGTATTTCACCTACTATTGGTAAAGTATCAGACATGAATGGCTTCACATTTTCAAGTTCCTCAAGATAAGAGGTATTTCTCGTCACTACATTTTCCTTTGAAAAATTTTCCAGGAAATGAGAATTACTACTGTGGAGAGGACTTTTGCAACTAAATTCATCATCATGGGGAGGACCACCATGGTGGGTTACAACAAAAGATGAAACATTTTTCTCCTTGGTCTTCGGGCCACACAGAGGGTTCCTGTGGCTCTCATCTGAAGACGAAACTTCGAGATCAACCGAACTATCCTAAAGAAAGCATTCATGAGGAATTGTCTAATGAAGAACTTCGGAATTAATATTCCCACTATTCAGAAATAAGGGAGTAGAATCTTGAATTCCAAAAGATAATTTTCTGATGGCTTCAAGAACTCTAGCATCGAGCAAGGCCTTATTACAGATTGGCTCTTGATTTCTTGACTATGTTGGGAGGGTATTTTTCTTAGACGCCTTATTAGTCACTTTAAGAACCACTTGTTGAAGAACGTGGTCATTATGGGAAGGTGTATGTGCCTGCTCAGGAGAAATAATCAGTTTAGGCTGATTATCTCCACTCAAATCAGGTGTATGTGCCTGACTTGGATGTCTGTATGATATGGGGGAGTATGCCCCACAACCCTCTTGGACTGGAACAGAGGTGTGTGTCTATTCCGGAGTGAACTGTTGATGTGTCACTCCACTGGTAGGGATAGATTTTCATTTCATTCTCTGTGATGCTGCTGAAGCTGTTATAATATCCTGGCAGGCATCCAGAATATGAGCAAGGATTTGCATCTGCTCTTTCACCATTGACAGGATATTCTTGGTGACTTCAGCTACCAGAATGGGGATATACATCCATTTTTTGCTTGGAGTAGGTGTGTGTTCTTGCTCCTGTCCTCCTTTTCCTGCCAGTGAATTCTAACAGTACTCATGTGTGGGGGCAGAGAGTTGAGTCTGCCTCTTGTTTGTCATTAGGGCTTTCCAATTGACTTCTCCGGGTGCTTCAAAACTAGACTATTGGTAGGATTGATCAATACTAGCAGGTTTATGTGCCTTTTGATTGCCCTCTGCCAAATGTGGTTGATGAGATTCCTTCAATACTAACAGACGAGGCTGCTAGCAGGATTGATGAGTGTAAGCAGGTGTATGTGCTCGTTTACCTGTTTTCAATACATTGGGTTGGTGGGCCTCATCGTATGTAGTCAGACGAGCTGATGACTAACTGATGATTTATAAACATGTGTATGTTATTGTCTATAGTACTCCACTAGAATTTCCTAGTGGTATTGGTGTGCTGCTGCCAGACGAGTCTGCTGGACAGCGGAATTAAAACGGACGGGTGGGTATGCCCTCTTGTTGCCTGCAACCAAGTTAGGTTGGTGGACTTCTCCAGAGATGGCAGAGATAATTACCTGCTCACTGTTGACCAGATTTTTCCTTTGGTGGTTCGTCTTGCCTGCTCGAGTTCGAGGAACCTCATCCGAATTCCTGGAGACGATACACTCATCATGTTGAGGGAGCACTGCCACACGAGTCTGGTGGCGATTGTTGATAGGAGCCCTTGGGAAGAAATCCTATCTCTTTGAATTAAGGCCTTCAGTGGCCTTCTCATTCACCTCCCCAGAATATGGGAGGGACTGGTGATTGCGTTCTAGGGATAACGACCCGAAATGGTTGGAAACTGTGGTTGGAACCACCTGCTTCTTGATCACTGGTCATCGCTGTCCGGACGACCAGGGTGAATTATTAACTTGGAGGGCTTGTCAAGCAGCCTACATAGTCAGAATAGTACCATTTTGATGGTATTCCTTAACCATCGCTTTTGATACCCAGTGTTGAAGACGCTGATTAGGTGATGTCGTCCTCAGAGCAGATGATGGTCCAGCAGAACTAGCAGCAGAGGCATTCACAACAGAGGTATTCACAGGAGTGAACTTTAGGGAAGCCATTTATGTAACACAGAAGATCTTGGAAAAGAGTGCATGTTTGATATAACAGACGTAATCAAGATAAGTTCGGCCACTAAAACTTTTGAATGAGAACATATGTTTATTGATTGTTTTGTTGTCCCTCTCATAGATTTTAAATAGGGGCCTAACAAATAAACAAAACATCATTTTAACTTTGTTAAGGATTCACGTCAGGTTCACAGCTTTTTGTTTCCTCTGGAAATGGGGATGACCATGTTTGATTTAAGGTTCAAACATTCCAAGTGGTTTCTAATGTGTTTTTTCATAGAACCGGAAACATCCAATGATTCCATATCCATTTGGACCTACTTTCCAAAGGTAGGTGCTCATTAATTATAAACTGATGAGGCTTAAGAATTTTCATTGGTCGAGAGGATGGGAGGTCGAACTCATCACACCCTTTTGGGGGGAATTATTATTTACTCTAGGACTCTCTTTATAGATTTAAGTTATGTTTGTGAATCTTTATTACATTACCAAGTATGAAAATGAGACTTCCTTTAGATTTGACATTCAATGATTAATTTGTATGAAATTTAGAGAATCTGTTATATGTATTTGAGGTTATTAATCGATAGAAAATCATCTATATTTTTTAGAGATTCTTAGTCAATGGTATTCTTCGATACAAGATATCTTGGTTATTATGATAACCATACTGTTTTTAAAGACACTCAGCAGGGCACATGAAGTTTATTGTCATTCAGAAGGACATGAATTATTTTAGAGTTGGGATCGTACTCGCAGATGGTCTACCTATGTATCCTTTTGTTTTAGAAAAGGAATCAGAACCCACATAGTTCGAGAAAAAAAGAATGAGGTATATGCATAATTTATGGCTCAAAGAAAGATGTCATAATTAATTTTACACTCTAAGATCACATGAGTCATACTCGGTGTGAGAAACAAGAGTTATTGGTAAAACCAGACAATGTTTCCATGAAAGATGCAATAATGTGGGACTCATGTATGTGTGACTGCCCAAAATAAATGAGGATTGAGATTTACTTTAGGGAAGAAACCTAGGAATAGGGTCCATAAAGGTATATGTGCTTTTATAGAGATTTGGATACTCTAACTTGGGGCTTATTCCTAAGGAATAAGCCCAAATTATGAGGGGACTTAGGGCATAGTCCTAAGAAGGATGCCCAAATCAAAAGAAATTAATACTGGTTAAAAGAAATTATGATTGGGGCTTATTCCCGAGAAGGAGGCCCAGGTTAAAGGGACTTGAGAACCGGGGCTAACTCCTAAGGAGGAGGCCCGGGTTAGGGGAATTATGACTGTGGCTTACTTTTAAGGAGGATGCCCATATTTAGAGAACTTGGACTGGGGCTTACTCTTGAAAAGGAGGCCCAGGTTAAAGATCCTCTCATCTTGAAGGATGAGGTTGAATGATTGAAATCTCTTAACCTTGGTGACATAAAGATATGTAAATCACTATGTTTTGAGAGATGTTCCGCATAATTCCTTTCAGATAAGGAATCCAACCAAGAAATCATGCCATGAATGGATTTGAAGAGGGTTCTGAAGGCTTAATCTTGAAGAGTAGAGGTGTATTGGAATAAGAGAGGTGAATAGGTAGGAGGAGCACCCAAAAAGAGAGAGGCGCGCAATTCCTGCGTAGGCGCGCAAGTCCTGGTCGCGCAAGTATACTTGCGCGACACATGTGTACTTGTGCGATGGTCAATCCTTAGGGTAATAGTTGGGAGAGACTTGGCTCAATCCCTTACTATTATCCCTAGGGCTTCAAAAAGAGTGGCGTGCAAGTTTTGTTGAAGGGACCAAGTGGCACACAAGTGTGGCCATTTCCCTTAAGGGCTGGCCACTTAGGTGCGCAAGTGTTGATGAGTTTCAACACTTAGGCCTTTTTCCCCTGTTTATAGCTTCCATTTTAGGTAAGAACTTACCTTATAAGTGTTCGAAAGTATTCAAGAAGAGACTAGGGTGACCAGAGCTTAAATCTAACTTTTGAAATTTTTCCGTCCCTGAAATGGGGGGCCCACCGGAGGTATTTATAGGCTGATGAAGACCCTGGGCGAGAATCAAAGAGGGCGCACAAGTCACCTTCACGACCACGGGGCGGCGTGTAAGTGTACTTGTGCTACTTTGGTAGAACTTGCGCGACCCAAGTGCAAATGAATTTTTGTTCATGAATTTTGTCAATTTTTTATGTTTCTTCAAAGGATGAATCACTTTGGGTTCAAGGTATTTTCCCTTTTCATTCGTTTAGACTCTGTGACAGAAAGGAGCATCAACAATCTCTTAGATTGATACCTCCTTCCTCAATCGGCTTCGGAATTCTCCTCCATGAATCCCAGTGATATCTTCCAACCTAATTATCATCTTATATAAATTACATCATAATTTTTTATAGTCTATAAATTTTCCCTTATGTTATTTACGGGTTTAGTGGACATGCATGGGTATAGAGGTGAGGGCACTATTGTCCAGAGTAATCCTACCTCTAGATGAAAGAATGCAATTCTTCTAATTATTGATGCATCCAATAACCCGATTAATGATTCCATAAAACAATGATTTACTAATTGTACCATTTGACTCTAGGTAGGGTGGAGAGGGTATAACTATCCTAGTTGTGTATTCTCTCTCATGTCAATTCTTAGAACTATTTCTTTTTTTTTTGAATGGGGTTTAGGTGACCAGCTCCCATGGGTGGTTGACAGGTACCCAGAGGTCTTCCCCAGTGATTCTTCGTGGTTTCCATCTCTGTGGAATGTATAGTTCACTATCAAACTACCCATGAGGATGTTCCATATATCCTTTATATCATATATAAAGTTCTTGTTAGAATTAATAGAGTTGAAATTTTAGTTAGAGTACCTCAGGAGTAAATGGTTCATGTTTCCATTATTGGAATTTTTGGTGTTGTTTGTAAATAAGGCAGATAGAATCCTTCGCCTATGCATTGAATATTAGAATCTAAACATCATGAAAACCAAAAATAAGTATCTATTACCCCATATTTATGACTTATTTGATCATATAAAGGGTGTTTGGTGGTTTTCAAATATCGACCTGTTGTTAGAGTGCCTTTAGTTGAGTGGTAGGGATGTGTATTTTCTCAAGAATGACTTCCAGATCCAATAAGGAAATTTTGAGTGCCTAGTTATTCTGTTCAGTATCACTAATTCCCTTGTGGTCTTTATGGAACTAATGAACCATATTTTTCATTGCATTATTAAATCCTTCATAATAGTATTCTTTGATGATATTTTGGTTTAATTCAAGATGAAATATTAGTATGAGTTTCATTAGATATTTTTTTGGAACATTAAGGGACCACCATTTGTATTAAAAGCTATTTAAATACCAGTTATGGATTCATGAGGTAAGATTATTAGGTATTGTGTTATATCAAAAGGGAATTTTTGTTAACCAATAGAATATTTAGGCTATGATATATTGGAAGTGACCTAATAAAAAGTTTGATATCCATAGGTTCTTCAGCCTAGTTGGATATTATAGGTGCTTTGTTTAATACTTCCCCATGATATTGTATCCTTTGATATAATTGAATGGAATTTTTATGAAATTTGAATTGATTTATAAATTTAAAGAGTTTTTTTAGGGGATCAAGGTGAGACTAACTTCATCTCTATTTTTGGTTCTCTCAAAACCATGAATAAGTTATGTTATGTATTGTGATGCCTTGAGTATGGGTTTAAGGTGATTTTTGATGTGGTAAGATCATATGGTATCCAATGGCTCACATTAGTTACTCCATTACAAATAGAACTACCCCACTCATGATCTTGAATTATAATAGGTGATTCATTCTATAAAAACCAAGATCCACTACCTTTTTGTGATAAATTTATGGTCTACTCGGATCATAAAATCATGAAGTACATGTTTTCCAAATGTTATATGAACCTAAAGAAATATGGTGGGTACCATACCTACAGACCATATATTTTTATTTGTTATACACTCTAGGAAAGAGAAATACAGTTCCTGAAGTGCTGAGTATAAAATTGGTGGCGTAGGGAGTTAAAGAATTTGAGTAAGAATGGGGTATAATGAGCTTATTTGTAAAGATTAATTTGGAATTTAAAGAAGGGGTGAGCGGGTATTCTTGACTAGTATCTAGTGTGCTTCCTCCCTTGAGGATCGAATCTAGATTTATCATGCTAAGGATTCCGATTTTCAATTGATATGAATGTATTTAAATGATGGGGAGACCACGAGTGACTTGTTTCAGTCTTCTGATGGTGCTCTACATTTCCCAAATTAGTTATTAGTCCATCTAGAATTATGGTATGATTTAATGAGTTGTTGTCAACACACTAGATGGATCATTTACCCAGAAGAAACCAATATGTTCTATGATTTGATATACTGATATTGGTGGCCTAGGATGAAACAATAAGTGGTAGACTTTGTTTATTGATGTCTCATATGTTAGAGAATTAAATTCGGGCACTATAGGTTGTTATGGTTGTTGAATACTCTTCTAATATTAGTGTGGAAATGATATGAGATCTTCATGGATTTCATTATTGCATTTTCATGGTCTCATAATGGGAAGGAATCAATTTGAGTATTCATTGAATGGTTAACGAACTCAAATCATTCTATCCACATCATAGAATCAAAAAAAATATAATGTGTTAGAGGCCTTTTGGTCTATGAAGGTGTTTGAATTCATGGGGTTCCATTGTTGATCATTTCTAATTGATACCCATACTTAAAATCCTTTTTCTATAATTTAATTCATGAGTAATCAGTTTAAAATGAGAATCGCCTACCATCCACAAACCGGTGATCATATGGATCCAAATATCCAAATTCCGGAGGATGTGCATTTTGAATATGTCATTGACTTCATATGCTCTCGATAGAAGTACTTATAGTTGGATTATTTCTATTATAATAATATCTATCAGGGAATGATAAATATGTATCCCTTTAAATAATTGTATGGACGATAATGAATATGTCCACTATGCTAGTCTAAACTAGGTGAGTACTCATTGTTGGGATAGGGTATCATTCAGTAGATGACGATCATGACTCAATTGATTTAGAAAAGGTTTTAGACAACAAAAATACATAATAACTTATATTTTTTTTGATATTCATCACCCATTATATTTTAATTTAGGTTATTGGGTGTTATTTAAAATCTCTCATTTTGTGTAACATCATCATTCGGGAAATAGAGTAAATATCGCTAAGTTGTGTTGGACCTTTCATGATCATAGATCATATTGAGAAGGTGGAATAATAGTTATACTTTTCAGCTCATATGACATATATTTATAATCTTTTCCATGTTTTCTAGTTAAATAAATACCATATAAACTCGTCTCAAGTCATGGGATGGGGTATTTTGGATTTGGAACCCAAAAACTCCATCATTGAGCAGATCATGCATATTTTGAATCACTAGGTCAAGATGTTTTAGGGTAAATCACTTTAGTCCATGTGTTGTGGTAGTATATATAAGACAACCAAGATACAGAGGTGCATGAGTCCTTATAAGGTATATATAGTCTTATATTTTTATGGAAACCAAACCTTGAGTACTTTATTTGGAAAGAAGGTTCCTGGTGTGTAGAATTGTGACACCTGATGGGTTACTGGTATGTATTATTTTTTTATTTTCCTTATATTTATAGTTATTTTAAGTTTTTGAGGATTCTTTATTGAAACAAAAAAATGGAAAAAACATTATGTGTGCACAGTTAGCACATAGTAAGGTGTAACTATGCACTTAACCATGTGAATGGTGTTTTGGGGAAACATTTCTATTTAACACGGTCTCCGCATAGTTTTTCAAACTATATGGGGGATCCCGGAACTATGTGACTTAAGGTAACATATAGGGGTGACCCAAATGGTTGATTCAAGGTTTATAAAACTGTGTGGATTTCCAATAATTGCTAAAAATTAGTATTTTACCAAATTTACTTCTCAGGTTTTAATTATCAACCTCCCATTTCTTCTCCCACTTATGGATATAGACCTCCTCCTTTCCAAGAAATCATTCCCTCCTTCTCCCATGTAATTCTCCTTGATCCTTGGTTTATTTCATTGAGTTAAGCCCTGATTTATTGTGTTTTTATCCTCTTTTTCACCCATCACATTTTATTCTTCCATTTCTATGGAGTTTTGGAAACCCTAGAGACCATGGGGGACAACCAAGGGTTATGAATGGGATCTTTTTATGAAACTTCATTATTTTTAGGATCATAAAGATCCTCTATTCCCATTTATATTTATTGTAGATGCATATGATGGAATTCCTTCTCATTTAATGTATGTGTCTCTACATACCTATAATTTTCCATTGTCTTGCCTTGGTTCTTGGCTTTTCCATTGTTTTTTTTTTGATTTTTCATGATTTTTTATTATTGAGGGATTAATATTTTGTGATATGGTTGTGATTGGATCATTTCTATAAAATAGTTATATTTCATGGCTTTCCCTTTGAAAATAAATTGTGTTCTCAAGTTGTCTAATAAAATTATGTTATGAAAACCTTGTTTTATAATGGTATTTCTAATATGATTTGAAAGAATAATTTAATAGAAATCAGTTTTTCTTATCTATAGGCATGTTTTATATTATAAATATTATTTTGGGTGCACATGGGTGACCTTGGATGTGTGGTTTAATGAAGGGTGTTACCCTGGCCTTAGGCATGGGCTAGCTAGGGTTTATTTCTAGTGTCCTAAAGAGCCTCAAATTGTGATATTTTTTAGGTTTATATAGGTAGAATATGTGATATGTGAGTGACTTCTAGACACCTATATCCATAGGTCGGGGATCCCCCATGCTATACATATTCTTTGGATGGCTAAGTCATTATTTTACCTATTTTTCATGTATTTATTTTTTATAATAATATTGTTTATTACTTATTTTCATCCATTATACTTGTGATTATCTATCAAAAAAAGGATTTATGAATTCATTTTCAAACAAATGGTTTTCAAATAGTTGTTTTCAAACTAGAACTATATGTTTTTCAATGTGAAACGTGGTATCTAGATTCATAGTGGTATCATAATAGGCCTTGCCTCACACCATACATATTCTATGGGGAATATGAATTATTGGTTCTATCAAGCATAAGAAAAGGTAAAGTATTCTAATCTCATAATGAAGAATCTAGATGCTCACATAATAATCTAGAATGTGTGGTGTTGGTGACTAGTTTCCACATGGATCTAGTTGGGTTTGACCTTTTTTGGATCCTTTTCTTTGGAATTTTGGGGTTTTGGATACATATTATCCAACTTGTCTTGAGACATATTCAAAATATCATGCTTATGTATGCAATGTTGGGACCTTATTTTTTAGTAATATTCTTTATACTTTTACTATTTTTCTATGATTCTATTGTATTTATTTTATCTTATAATGTTACTATAATTAATTTTATGGAATGGATATACAGCCATGATATGGGTCATAATAGATTTCTTAGGGTGAAATTGTTCCCATTGAGTCAGCATTGGTACCTTGGACCTCATCTCAAACCCATGGTAATGAGGAATGCACCTCAGGACTTATGGTGGGATGACTAGGGTAACATGGTAGGTTGGCACAGATTGGTTCATTACACCCAATGATTCTCTCTCTCCCTAGAAGCTTTCCTTCTTTTTCTCCCTTTTCCTCAAATGATATTATAATATCATAGTGTGAAAGATAATCCCACCCAAACCTAAGGTGATTCAGATTAGCCGATGGATACACCATGAAGGGAAGATTCCTTTGATTTTTCTTATGGGTTCTTTATAGAAAACTATGATTAATGAAAATAACATCTTCAATCTTCAGTGGAAGATATATGTTCTTCATTTGTTTAAACATGGTTTCGACATTAAATTTCATGGTAATCTTGGTAATTATTGTTTTTATTATCTTATTTTTCATTGAACAAGTATTATTAAATCCTTAAAACCCCTTTAGTGATATTAGAGCATTACCATCAATCTTGATTCTCAAAATAATGTAATTATAATGAAGAATAATTAGTATCATTTTATTTATCATATTTATTAACATAAAAATGATAAATATTTTATATTATGGATAATCTTAAGATATGGGATATCATAGGAGGTGATACAAAAAAATTATGGTATTCCTTTTGATATGGGTTATCGTAAGACACGATACATTTTCACCACATGATATGGGATATCATAGCCAATGATTTGGTATTGTTTCATTGATTTCAATATATTTTAGTGTAGTATATCACTATTTGTTGTTAATAATGTCATCGGTTTTATGTCATAGACGAATGTATCATGTCTCCAACATGATATAGAATTGTTTCTTCTGGAAATGGGGATGACCATGTTTGTTTAAGGTTCAAACATTATAATCGGTTTCTAATGAGTTTATTCATAGAACCGGAAACATCCAATGATTCTATATTCATTTGGACCTACTTTACAAAGGTAGGTGCTCATTAGTTGTGGACCGATGAGGCTTAAGAATTTTCATTGGTCGAGAGGATGGGAGGTCGGACTCATCACACCTTTTTGGGGGGAATTATTGTCTACTCCGGGACTCTCTTGTAGATTTGAGTTATGTTCGTGAATCCTTATTAATTTACCAAGTATAAAAATGAGATTTCCTTTAGATCTAAAAATCAATGATTAATATGTATGAGATTTAGAGAATCTTTTATATGTTTTTTCGATTCTTCATCGATAGAGAATCATCCGTATTTATTCGATATTCTTAGTAAATGGTATCCTTCAACACATTATATAGAAATCTCTTGGTCATTATGATAACCATACTGGTTTAAAAGCCACTCAGTGGGGCACTTGAAGTTTATTGTCATTCAGAAGGACATGGATTATTTTAGAGTTGGGATCGTACCCATAGATGGGCTACCTACATATCCTTGTTTAGAAAAGGAATCAGAACCCATGTAGTTCGAGTGAATAAGTATGAAGTTTATGCATAATTGCTGGCCCAAAGAAAGATTTCACAATTAATTTTATGCTCTAAGCTCACGTGATTCATGCTCGGTGTGAGAAAAAAGAGGTATTGGTAAAACTTGATGATTGTGCCATGAAAGATGCAATCATAAGAAATGATGTGGGTCTTACATATATATGACGGCCCAGATAGGTGAGGATTGGGATTTACTTCAAGGAAGAAACTCGAGAACAAGGTCCATAAAGGTATATGTGATTTATGGATATTTGGATACTTAACTTAGGGCTTACTTCTGAGAAGGATGCCCAAATTAGAGGGAACATATGATTGGGTTTTATTCCTGAGAAGGAATCCCAAATTAAAAGAAATTATGATTGGGGATTATTTCTGAAAAGGAGACCCAAGTTAAGGGGACATGAGACTTGGGGCTTACTCCTGATAAGGAGGCCCAAGTTCAGGGAAATTATGATTGGGGATTACTCCTAAAAAGGAGGCCCAGGTTAGGGAACTTGTGACTGGGGATTACTTCTGAAAAGGAGGCCCATGTTAGGGAACTTGTGACTGGGGCTTACTCCTGAAAAGGAGGCCCAGGTTAAAGATCTTCTCATATTAAAGTATGAGGTTGAATGAAGGAAATATCTAACCTTAGTGACATAAAGATATGTAAATCACGAGGTTTTGAGAGATATTTCACAGAATTCTTTTAAGATAAGGAAAACAACAAAAGAACCATGCCATAAATGGATTTGAAGAAGGTTTTGAAGGATAAATCTTTAAGAGGAGAGGTGGATTTGAGGAAAAGGAGTTCAATAGGTAGTAGGGGCACCCAAAAAAGGTAGGCATGCAAGTCCTGTTTGGGCGCGCAAGTCCTGGTCGCGTAAGTATACTTGCACGACATGGGTGTACTTGGGAGACAGTTAACCAATAGGGTAATACTTGGGCGAGACTTGGCTCAAGCCCTTAGTATTATCCCTAAATGCTTCCAAAAGGGTGGCGTGCATGTTCTGTTGAAGGGATAAGGTGGCGCACAAGTGTGTCCATTTCCCTTAATGGTTAAAAACTTAGGCGTGCAAGTGTTGATGAATTTCAACACTTATGCCTTGTTACCCCTCTTTAGATCTTACATTCTAGGTAAGAAATTACCTTAAAAGTTTTTGGAAGACTTCAAGCAAACACTACGGCACCGAGAGCTTAAATATGACTTTTGAATTTTTTGTCCTTGAAATGGGGGGCCCATAAGTAGTATTTATATGTCATTGAGGACCTTGGGAGAAAAAATATTAGGGCTCTCAAGTCACGTACATGACCAATATGTGGCGCGCAAGTATACTTGCGTGACCATAGTGAAACTTGCATGACCCATGCTTAAAAAATCTTTGTTCATGCCTTTGTCAATTTTTGATGTTCTTAAAAGGATGAATCTCATTGTGCTTATGGTACTACCATTTTCAGTCATTAGACTCTATGATGAAAAGGAGCATCAAAAAAAGTCCCCCCTTAGAGTTAGATCCTAAAAATGAAGGAGGATTTGACTTCGAGATAAAGGAGGAAACCAAGGAATTTTTGGGTGCGCAGGTTTTGAGCGCGTAGGTAGCGGTGCGCAGGTGCGAGCCGCGCAGGTTTCAGCACGTAGAGGTATGACCTTTCCTATAAATATCTGGCACCACTTCACGCAAAGCACCCGACTCGAACGCTTCTGACCTCTCGGCATGCAAGTATCTCTCATCGCGCAGGTGTCTTGGTTTTCTGCTCGGTCGTTGCTTCTTTGTGTCGCGATTCTGCACAGGTATTTGGACTTGTGCGGTGATACCTGCATGCCCAAACTTGCACGACATGATTAGACTTGTGTGCCAACATGGTACTTGCGTACCTTAATGCCTTATCCATTTTTTCCAAATTTTTTCACAAATTTTATGAAAAATAAACTTACTTAAAAGTTAATTCTCTGATGTTTGTGTAGATTAAATGGCTCCCAAAAGAATCGGAATGGCTGATGAACTTTCTAGCAAGTGGATTGATGATATGATGAACGTTGTTGGCCATGATTACTATAATATATGCAACAACACTCTCCCAGATTTGGCCAAGTACTTGAAGAAGTATCATCTTAATTTCCCACAGAGCATCTACCTGCCTCTGTATGGCCATGGTCATATGTAAGGAGTCAACATTCCAGAGCCAAATAACTATCTCTCGAATTATTGGTTTCAGAATTACACCAATTTTTCTTCAGAAAATGTCACAGTTGGAGGATCATTTGTTAATGCTGGAACAGTGGAGAAGGACTACATAATGCATCATAGCCTTTGTGCCCCGGATCTGAAACCCCACAACCCTGATCTGCAAACACATTGTTATCCCTCAATCTTCCGAAACTCTCAGATGGATCAATCCGAAGGCTGGAAGAAGATTTGGGACTTCTGTCCTGGAGGAGGTGTGAAGCCAACATGGATGTGGGCATATTCGGTACAACAAACCTGTGCAGAGTTTGTTGAGGATACGAAAGGAGCTGCAATATATGAAGCTGTCTGGGCCAGGCGGACATATGTCTACAGGAATGATGACTTTGTGCCGGAGCTAATCAGCCATTGGATCCCAGAAACCAATTAGTTCCATCTGGCTCATGGAGAAGTAGGCATCAGCTTTTGGGATGTCTACAAGATCTCAGGGGCTCTAATTTTAGGCGATATATATGATGAATTCATCCCACCAAGGTGACCTGGAATGATTCGGAGAAGACTCTGGCTTTGGATCAAGAATTATAGAAAAGTTTCCACAAGCTCAAGAAGTCAAAGACCTCCAAAACTCATTCTAGAAAGGAATTCATCCAATGGAGTGGATGGATATGTTTCTCACCAAGAAAAAGGAGAAAGGGCCCACCTATACTCATCCTACCAGCTACCCCAGAATAGAGAATAGGAGTGCTCTTGGCACATTCTAGTCAACCCTTGAAGGAGGAGAATTTGAGAAGTGGGGGTACGAAGTGAATTAGAGAATCCCAGAGAATACCCGTCTAGCGGGCTTCTTAGCCTTGTGGCTCAGTGTTTATCTTCTACAGTTTGGGATTTGAAGGGAGGCGTCAGGCTAGGGACCTTCATTGTAGCAGCTAAATTGGATGAGAGGAAAATGGTTGGGTTGGCCACCCCCATTTTGGAAAAGATTCACAGGATATTACTCCATGTATATATGGGTAAGTCTCCTTTGAGAATAGTGGGACCATTCCATGTTTTCTGGGGATAGATCGCCACTCATTTCAATACATATGTTGTAAAAAGCAGAGTACGGGTTCTTGGAAGTTCTTTCAGGCCATCAATGCAGGCATATTCTAGAATTTTCTTACTATCCCTCAACCCCTATGATATGAAGGTGAGGCTGAGCATGTTCAACGAATTCCATTTCATTCCTTATGGAAATCTGCCAATAGGTTGATCCGTTGATGATGGAACGACCATCCTGGAGTTGAGGTATTATATGCTACCTTGCAGAGATGGTGTATTGGCCACTAGAATTGACGAAGAGATTATATGTGAGGCATATGCTCCATACAGACTTGCACGCCAATTCAAGTGTCTGCAACAGATTGTTGTATCCCATCCTATGCATGTCAGGTCAGAGCAGCATTCGATGGTTTCTCGACAACTTTAGTTGCTGACAGCTATGGAAAAGACTAGGGCAGTGTTTGATCTACCAGTTGTTGGAGCAGCAAGTCACTTGACTACATGGTATGCTGAGAACTGGTAGCATCATACCCTGAAGGGGTGCTGAATCATCCAGTTCCTTGGGTAGGGAAAAAGAAGAGAATTGTTGAGAAAGAAACCCTTCGTCTGGAAGGTGACTCTTCCACACCCGGAGCTAATTCACTGGGTTCCTCACCGGGGGATGATTCGCCGGATTATCAGGATGGGGATGATGAGGCATGACATGCGTCAAAGCGGCATCATGCCAGATATAATCCTCTTGCCAGAATTAAGAGACCTACTCCATCGAATCCTGGTGAGTTACAGCATTGAGGAAATTTAGTCGCCATTATTTTATAGAGAAACAAGTTTCATATTTTTATCCATTATCTATGATTGCAGAATTTGGGAAGAAGTTGAAGTCCAATATTGTAGGACCCTCCTCGCAGCCTTCTGGTGCACATGCTAAATATCTACGACCAGTTGTTTTCCAGACATGGTGGAGTTTATATTGCGATACTGAAACTGTCTAGATGGACTTATACAAAGGGCTACACATCTCTGGAGTAGGGAATATTTGGGATTCTACTAATATCCATTTCGAGGATAACCCCGATGAAGTTCAGGCTTACATCAGAGGGCTGGAGATGCTCGTATATGCCACTGATTATTCCTTTCCTATCACCAAGCGGGTGAAGGAAATGATGGATCATGGCACCACTGAGGTGACTGGTGCTTCCGGAGATAAGGATTGGCATGATTATGTGGCTCCTGAAGATGTAAGTCTCTTTCCTTATTTTCTTTTCAACTTGATTTATGTTAAATCTTTTTTACTCAAGGAAATTACTTTATTCATCTTGCAGCTTGAAAAGAAAGTAACTGCTGAGGTTCCTTCACCACAGTATAGCCCTGGTGGTACTTCCATCGGAGCTACTGAATCTCCTCATGAATTGGGTGAAGTATCTTCAGCCCGGCAAGCCATGGAGGTAGAGTTAGAAAGGGATTTTCATTCTCCAATTTCTGTATTTGGAGATGATGATGCCAACACACTAAAAAAGACAAATAAGCAAAGACATCTAAGGAAGAAGTCTATAGCTAAACATTTCATCTATAGTGGTAAGTGCTTCATATAGTCATGAATCATAACTCATGAAAAGATTTATCATATTTCTTGGGATTTTAGGGGATTCTTAAATTCCCCCTTTGAGGGAGAGGATTGACCCTACTTTCAAGATGATGGAGGGTGCTAGTGAATAGTCACAAATTCATCCTGACTTGGCTGCTCCTGAAGAAGAGCCAACATCTATTCCCAGTACCACTCCTGTTGCTGCTATAACGAGAGAAGATCCTGCTTCTGGTAAATTAACAATACTTCATAAAATGTTGAACGAAAATATCAACTGACTTCTATTCTATGATACTTTAGGTTCAACACCTACACCGGAACATTTGGTGGCCAGTGCAACTGACTCCACAATTTTATCTGAAGAAGTTTTCCAGGGTCAGAGGTCGTAGGATGATGGTCTCTAAGAAGACATATCAAATTCTCCCATTGGTGATACTAACCAGGAATCTGAGATATCACTGGATTAAATGATAAAACTTGGCGCATCTTTTAAAGAAATTTTAGATCATATTAAATAACCATGTAATTTAGAATATTTTAGATGTGAGTGTTATCCTTTTTCCTATTAAAAATTTCTTATTACATCTCTGACCATGATTGGTTTGAAATGTGCAGTTCCATATGATCAAGCTGCCGAATTTCCAATGCCTTAAGGGGGTAGAGACAACCCTATTATTGTAGAGATGTTAGATCAAGTGGAACTTAACCTGGTAGAGCTTCCAGAAACCCACACTGAAAATCCGGTTGAAGCTTGGAAAGATGGGGAACAGCCTTCTGATGCTACTGAACTAACCTTGGGTAAGAGATGATAATATTTGTGGTTGTACTTAATTTTCAATACAGCTTAATCAACTTTCGTTATCCTTTTAAACTAACAAAAACTTTCAATTGACTATACATGGTCTTTAATTTTAGTGGCTATATCTGAAGGTGAATCCTCAGCCTCTGCCCCAACGGGAATAGAAAGTGAAGTAACAAGGGTTAGGGGGGAAGGAGAAGAACAGGGCACTTATCTAAGTGCATTAATCCCAGACTATATTCCCCCTGTGATAGTGATGCTGAATCAGACCTGGAGGTACAAAAGGCGCTCCAATTCTCACGTCTCAAGGCATGGAAGAACATATGGATGATCATATCTGAAGTGCCTCTTGAAGAAATGTCTTTGAAGATCCTGCGATAGTCATCCTTGTTCATCATGTGAGGACTTTTCGGTTTTGGATATCAAGAGATCCATGCCGCAGTGAAACAAGTCATCTTAAGGAGGGATCAGGAGCAAAAATATTTTCAAGATCTGGCCAGAGCAAGGATGTTGAACAATATCAGCGAGTTTGAGGTTGTGCTGTCCTGAGCTGAGGCTGATCATGCTACAAAGTTGAAGGATCTTAAGCATAAAATCAAGGAGAAAGTTGTCCAGCAAATGCACCTTCAGCAACAGTTAGATGTTGTTACTGGGGAACTTGACCAGCTTAACAATTCACTAGAAGGAGTTCAAACAAATGTTATGAAAGCCATCATAGATGCCATGAAATCACTCCATCAGGCTGAAAAGAGTGAAGCTGGTCGAGTGCATGAACTTCAAGTGGCTGCTGATGAAGCTCGGGATGCCGTAAATCAAATGAAGGGTTATGTTGAAAACCTCTTTTAATTATTGAAAAAGAGAAGAGACTCTAGTCTATGGACATACTTCTAACTCTTTTGCATCAATGAAAAACACTTTCATCTTCATTCATTTGGGCCTGCATTCTCTTGCTACCTGCTTCAAATTTTTACCTAAGCCAATGGGCCTAGTAAGCATAGTTTTATTTTTTCTAGGATTATAAAAATAACCCTACAAACTTTACATCTTTTAATTCCTCAATATTACCTAAATCGTACAAAATGTATGTTTAGTGAGTTGGGACTTGACTTTTTTTTAGACTTCTGTTGTCTTTTGTGGGCAGTTTAAATTCATGCATGTCGGACATAAAAGGGCAAATGTTTAAGGTCGAATAGCTTTGACCAAGTGGACTAAAATTGACTCAATTCCTTGATAATTTATCTAAACACATATTACCACATTCAAGTATGGAGGAAAACATGTAAACTATGACTTAGGAAATTTTGAATCTGAGGAATGATATGAAAAAAGGGCTAAAAGGCATTAGAAGATGTATTTCTTAAGATTGAAGTTACCATTATTTAACAAACCCGTTAGGAGGTTGAATTATTTAGGTCCGCTTAAGGGAATTGGATGCATAGTCAAATAATATCATCTTTTGGCTGAAAGGTCTGTTATGTAGACTACTTATGCAAGGCCACCTAGGGGCACGTGCTGCATAGTCAAGAAAAAGAACTCTCAGAAATTTTACTTTTCTACTGCTTAAAAGCCAGTGGAAGTTTATGGAGATTCAAATTTTCCAAAGCATAGAGTTTTCTATATGGAGAGAGGTACTTGAATATGGAGAGGATATTCCCAATCAATATTTTCAAAGAATTGGATGAATGTCACTCCTACGAAGATCTGACCCAAAATTCGGGAAGGGAAATATAAACCATAGACTTGAATACTTTCATATCATGAAAAAGAGAATGGGAAAAATAATTAAGAATGGCTATTTTTTGCGGATTCCTACATATTTTTGTTAAGAAAAATAAGGAAAAAAAGAGGTTTTTCTCCCATGAATGAAGTTACCACTATTTGTAAAACCCGTTAGGAGGTTGAATTACGCAGGGCCACTTAAGGGCATTGGCTGCATAGTCAAATAATAGCATCCTTTGGTTGACTGGTCCATTATGTAGACTACTTATGCAAGTCCGCCTAAGGTCACGTGCTGCATAGTCAGGCAAAAGAACTCTCGGGTATCAGACATTTTGTGACCATAAGCCATGAAAATTGTTATAGAGATCTAGAAGTACTTAAGGTTAGGAGTATGATAAATAAAAATGGGCATTTTCCAATGCATTTAGGAGATACAAAGACCAATGATAACCATAATCATGTTTTGGCTGGGTCCTTAATTGAGGTGATGGACGTCACTACATATCTCATTAGAATGAGAATCAAGCCAAATGTAGTTATTGAAATACAGTTTAACGTCATGTGGGCCGAGAATGTAGGAGATCTTAGTTTAAGGTCGTAGAGTTCGGACTATAATGAGGGAGACACATTCTGAGTTTGATAAACCTGATGTGAATGACGACTAGGGTTTTCATACCACATTCATGTGCTCACAGGGGGACTTTTCAGTCAAGGGACTGAAAGTGGAATTTGGGGTTAAGCCTAAAGACTTGGGGTTGGGTTCGAGGGATGCTCGAACATTCCTACGTATCCCATAAGGATGGGAATCAAGCCATATATAGTTCTTGAAATACCCTCTATTCAGATTTAGTTCGTACAAGTGAAGGGTGAAAAGGGGACTTTAGTGCAATGATGGTTTGACCCAAAATCAAAGGTTCGGGCATTACCATGTATGCACATAGTCTTTGAAATATAACATGAATGGAGATTAACGTCAATGATGATTCCCTCTCAGGCAAGGGACAAATGGGGGACTGTATAGTTTAACGTCATATAGCAAGGATGATGGTGCTGCACAGTTTAGTGTCATGTTGCAGGGACAAAAGGGACATATACAGTTTAACGTCATGTGAGATAGAGGTGAACCAACGTGAAGAGATTGGTTTTGGGATTGAACCTCGGAAGGTTGCCTATGTACCCAGCCTAGAAAGCAAGGATCAAAGTCTGTGTAGTTTGATTAAGAATGAATTGGTGATCATGTTGTACTTGAAGAAAATGACCTAAAAATGGTGTTGGGACTTATGCATGGTCAGCAGCCCAGAGAGGGTGTTATGATTTAAGTTTACTCTAAGATCATGTGAGTCATACTCGGTGTGAGAAAGAAGAGGTAGAAACAACCCTAACGATGCACATTTTAATGTCATGTTGGAAAATGGAGGTGATATACAGTTTAGCATCATGTAGCTAGGACATTGGGGATTGTGCATTTTAATGTAATTCAGTAAAGACAAAAGAGGGGACTATGCAGTTTAATGTCATGCAGTAAGGACAAAAAAGGGGCTGTATAGTTTAACATCATATAGCAAGGATGATTGTTGCATAGTTTAGCGTCATGTAGCTAGGACAACACAATTTAACATCATGTTGGATTAAATGGTGTTGTACAGTTTAGTGTCATGTAGCTAGGATGTTATGTATTTGTGTTACACAAAATACTTCTTTAGAAATATAGCATTGTTTGGAGTTGTGATGAGTTCTCTATCCATTGAGTTTAAGAATAAGCTCCATTGAAGTAGACCTTATGTATTGAATAAGGTCCTTCCCACTTTGGCTCTATATTTGTAGGCTTCTTCCCTGGTATCATTGGAGTTCTGTGGACCAATACCAATTCTCCTTGAATGAATGAATGAAGA
The DNA here is from genome assembly GCA_963277665.1 of Viscum album. NCBI lineage: Eukaryota > Viridiplantae > Streptophyta > Magnoliopsida > Santalales > Viscaceae > Viscum > Viscum album. The sequence goes on from OY728139.1 coordinate 298,393,219, forward strand.
CGAACTTTTTTGTTGAAATCTCGTGTTATTCGATTCTGATAGACTTCCAAGTGGTGGAGGGTGCACAATCTTTTCTCATCTAATCATTCCAATTCATCCATCAATTTTGAGATTGTTCATCTGTAGATGACTGATCCCAAATGGCTACTCTGAGCGAAGGTAATTGAACCTCAATGGGCAAGACTGCTTCTGTTCCATATACCATTGAATATGAATTTGACCGTGTAGCAATGCGGGTCGTGGTCCGATAAGCCCATAAATCATGAAAAAAGTTTATCAAGCCATGATTTATTATCTTTATCCACCATATTTTGCAGTATGATTGAAAGTGTATTATTTAAGGCCTCTATTTGGCCATTGGTCGCTTCATGATACAGAGATGAATGGTTGGATTTGATGTTGTATTCTTGATACAACTTTCTTACCTCGGATGAACAGAAGTTGGTGCCATTGTCCGTCAATATGGTATGAGGGACACCAAATTTGGTAATGATGTTAGAATTGATGAAGCTAACAATGCTTTTAGAACTAAATTCTTTGAGAGGTATTGTCTCTGCACATTTGGAAAAGAAGTCAGTAGTAGTAAGAATGTACTTAAACTACTTGGATGTAGAAAAAGGGTATGGCCCCACTACATCCATTCCCCATGTGGAAAATGGACATGAGTATTTAGCTGTATGAAGAAAATATGGGGGCTGATGAATGAAATTTGCATATACTTGGAAAGAATGACACTTCTTAGTGAAATCAAAACAATCTTGTATCATTGAAGGCCAGAAGTATCCAAGTCTTCGAATTGGATCAGACAGTCTATGTCTAGACTGGTGGGCACCAAAGACTCATGTATGTACTTCTTTCATGACAACCATTATCTCTTCACCATCAATACATCTAAAGACAATTCCATCAAAACCTCTCTTGTATAGAATTTTTTGGTGACCTGGGCTATCATAAAGAGTAAAATTGACCACACGTCGCCGGACTTGTACTTTCACGGCTCTATCAGGTGGGAGTGTTCCATTTTAAACGTATTACCTAATAGGTGTTATCCATCTTATAGTATGACCATATGGTTCAGAGATGGGACTAATTTCATTGATTTCCTCTGTTTAGATTTGAATATAAGGTGAAATTGTATGACAGTGGGAAATACTGATGATTGTTTCATCCTGATTTGAAATTGCCAGAGCTGTGGCTACATTAGCCAATGCATCAGCTTGGGAATTTTGTGATTTTGGGACATAAGAAAATGTTGGTTCTGAAAGAAATTCTGCCATTAAATTTTTGACGTAATCATACAAAGGGATTAACTCTTCTTTTCGGATGGCATAATCCCCATTGACTTGTTTGGTTACCAGGTCTGAATCACCTTTCACCTTTAAGTGATTCACTTGTGCCTGAAGCACCAACTCCAATCCTGCGATGAGAGCTTGATATTATACTTCATTGTTTGTACCACCTTCCCACAATAAGAAGGAATAGGGTAGCACTGCCTTTTCCAAGGAAATAAGTACAATTCCCAACCCAACTTTTTTGAATTTATGATCTTCCATTTTCTTCCTTGTTGGACTTCTCGAAGTACCATCAAAGTAAATTTTCCATGTTTGAAGATTATCTTGAATAAAAAAAACTTCCTCATCAGTAAGTTACGTATCTAAAGATGTATCTTCTACTGAAGGGTATTTAGTAAGGAAATTAGCCAGATCTTGGCCCTTTATTGCTTTTTGAGACACATACTGGATATCAAATTGCTGCAAAATAACTACCCACCTTGCCAGACGTCCTGTAAGAATTGGACAACTAAGGATAAATTTGAGCGGGTTATTGTGAGATACCAAGTGGACCTCATGATGTTGTAGATAGTGTCTCAATTTCTGAACCGCAAATATTAACACTAGGCAGCACTTTCCAACACTTGAATATCGAGTTTCTTCTTCAAGAATAGTCCAACTGGGATAATAAAGGCTATTTTCATTCCCAGCATCATTCTTTTGGGCAAGGAAGGAACCCAATGATCACTCTAAAGCTGCCACATAAAGAATAAGTGGTCTTCCTTCAATAGGTGGCATTAATACCAGTGGACTCAAGATATATTTCTTGAGGATACCAAATGCCTCTTGGCAATCTTCGGTTCATTGGTAGGTGACTCCCTTCTTCATTAATCTGGTGAAGGGTAAACACTTGCCTTCCAAATTGGTAATGAAACATCGAATATAGGCCAAGTGTCCTTGAATTCCTCTTAATTATATGAAATTTCGAGGAGGTGACATACCAAGGATTCATTTTGTCTTCTCAGGATCGACTTCGATACCACGATGGCATACAACAAAGCCGAGGAATTTTCCTGAGGTTACACCAAAAGCACATTTTAAGGGGTTTGACTTCAAATTGTGTTGTCGAAGTTTGTGGATATGATTTCCAAATCAGCCAAGTGATTAGAACGTTGTCTGGATTAAACCACCAAATCATCCAAATAACATTAAACAAATTTCCCTAAAAGGTTTTGAAGATATAGTGCATGGCATGTTGATACATTGCACCTGCATTCTTCAGGCCAAAGGGTATTACCCAGTAGTAAAGCACACCTTGAGGGGCTCTGAAGGATTTAGATTCTTAATCTTATGGAGCCATTCAGATTTTATTATACCCATAATATCCATCCATGAAGGAAACTGCTTCATAGCCAGCTGTTGCATCAATTAAGAGTTCTGTGATCGGAACTGGAAAATCATCCTTGGGACAATGCCGATTAAGATCTCTGAAATCAATGAAAACTCTAATTTTTCCATTCTTCTTTTTCACAGGGACAATATTATCCAGCCATTTGGGATATTGAACTTCTCTGACGAAGTTATCTCTGATAAGCTTATCCACTTCAGCTTCTATTTTGGAAGCATAAGTTGGGTGTGTTCTTCTTGCGGCTTGCTTGAATCCTCGATGTTCTTCTGGAAAACCCAAATGATGAGTGGAAACATCAGAATCAAGACCTGGAATTTTTGTATAATTCTAAGAAAATATATCTTTATTTTTCTTTAAAAATTAATTATACATTTCTTGCTCTTCAAGAGTCTGGACACACTAATTAAAGTGGGGAGTGGATTTTCTTTTGTACCCATATTTATTTCTCTGAGTTCATCCACAATGGTAGAGATACCCTCTTCAAATTCTGTAGGAGCACCTCTGAGATCTTCCTCTTCTTCTTCAATTTGTGCTACTTCTTCTGTTTCTACTTTCACAGTAGATGATGAATCAGAATTTCCATGATCAGGAGAGATGTTAAAATTTGAACACCTTGAAGAAGAGGCTACCATTTCTGACCCTATTAATGATGAAGGTTCTTCCTTGGGTAATAAATAGGATATGATGGATTGAGAATGGACATTATCATTCATCTCTGCCATTGCTATAACTTCTTCTGGCCTGGTTGATGAAGTATAGAATTTCTGGGTTTCAGCATATTAAATGAATACATCTCCATTTGAGCTTTCATCATTGCCTGGTGAATCACCAATTTCTCCCATGTTGTCTGGCTTGATCTCCATAATTTACATTATGGAAGTTTTTATAAGAGTGTTTGGATTTGGGTCTACCTTGTCAATTTGACTGTTAGGCAACACATAATCTGTACTCACATGTATGAATGGGTTTACTGGAATCTTTTCCAAACCATATGGAGCATTAACTTTGGTAACCTCCTTTGTCGTGGATTTCTCCTTCCCTTCCATGTGATAGAATTCTGCCTCAATTTATTGAGATTCACATGTTTTGAATGGGGATTTATCACCATAAAGTGTCCCAATTTTACCATTGAAACAATATTTGAGACACTAATGGTACGACGATGGTACATCCGCATGTTGATGTAGCCAAGGTCTTCCAAGAAAAATGTTTAAGGCTATGTCATGATGAACAACCATGAAATTTGAATTGGATACAAGATCCCCAAACTCAGTTTTGAGTGTAATCTCGCCCAGAGGTTCTTGTTCATTTTTATCATATCCTTGCAACATCAAAGTAGAAGGAGATAAGTCAGATTCAGTAAGGCCCAATCAACGAAGTGTACGAATAGGGATGAGGTTGAATCCTGAACCATTATTAAGGAAAGCTCATCGGATGTCTACATCATTGACCTTTCCAGATAAATACAAAGGTCTAATATGTCCATGCACAACATAATCTTCATATTCATCTGTAAAAGATATCACTGCATGGCATTCTGTAGGATCATTCTCTACATGATAGACTTTAGCCGCATCAATTTCAGTTTTGAATTTTTGAGGTCTTGACAAAGCCTCAATAAGTTCCTCCCGAAGATCCTTTGATAAATTCAAGGCATCCAGAATTGATAACTTGGACGGTACTTGGGCCAAATGTTTCAAGACATCATACTTTTGATCCAAAGGTCTGTGTTTTCCAACAAGAACATTAGGTTTCAAAAGTGTCTTATAAGTTGATGCTTTGGAAGTAGATTCATATTGTATCAGAATAGGAGATGGAAATACTCTTGGCTTTGGAAGATTAGACTGACTAGGTCTATTTATTTGCTGAGAAGAAGAAGGTGTAGCCTCCAACTAATCCTCCAAAATAATTGTGTTAGGACTGAATCTGCCATTTGTGGAAGAACTTTCTTGTTCTTTTTTATCCCACTAAAGGGCTCTACCACGAGTTTCTGCTGCATATATAGTTCTTTTAGGGATAGGATAGGAATAGTGGCTTCTAAAATATCCACATATTCCCCTGTATACTAGACCTTTGGAACTCCCTTTAATTCCTCTGTTTGTTACAGGGAACTCAGGCTCATCAAGATCGAAACTGTGACTGGCATAGGGATCTGTTAAGTGAATCATGTTAACAGAACCCAAGATCAACTCTTCAACTGATGAGGACTTTGCCTGATTATCCAGTTTAGGTTGTTCCATTTGGTGAGGCGGTGCCCGTAATTTTAAAGTATATGGAATAAATTCTGCCAGAGTCAAAGACAATTTAGGCTTTGATACAAACTCGTATTCTTCTAATTGTTCTTCTTTCTTCAAATTATGCCGCCTCTTTGAAGATTTTCCTTCTGATGAAGGGGATTTTGTTGTGGAATTCATAGCAGAAGAAACAATTGGTTTCTTCAATTGAATTCATATAATGGCATGAGTTCGGTTGATCATTTTCCTAACCATCCAATCATCATATTTCTGTGCATTTTTACTTTTGACTTCTTGCCAGTCGCCTTCTTCCTCTGGATCTGTAGTACTAACACATGCTACCTGGGCTGAAGAACCTCTCAGTTGTACCTGTCCTGAGTCCACCATCTTTTGTAGGAGGTCTTTGTAGACAAAACACTCCTGAAAGGGATTCGAAAAAATCTGATGAAATGGGAAATAATTGGGAAGGTCTTCATCTCCTTCCTTGTTTGGCCTTTTAGGCCTTGGAAACTGAAACAAATTATTTTCCAGAGCCGAAATGAAGTAATCAGGAACCTGTTCATTTTAGAAAGAATAAAATTTGTTCTTTAACTCCTAAATTTTTTTATGTCTTTGATCTATTTGATCATCTTGACTAAATGTCCCCTGTTGTTGATGCTCAGGAGGTGGAGCCCTTCGATAAGATGAAGATCTTGAAGTGGAAGTAGGTACAAGTTCTTGTTTAATAATAACTATAGCAGTCTCCGCTTTCCCCATTCTCTTTCGTAGAACTGATGGAATTACATGATTTTTAGCCTTAGTCTTTATAAAAGAGTCTTCAATCTGCTAAGCAATTGAAGTAAGGTATCAAAACCCTCCAGTGTATTTCACAGGGATCAACGGTGTGCATAATTCATCATGAAAATTTTCCACACAGATTGGAAACAATTATTCTTGAGGGAGTGATAAACTTAAGGAATATTTTAATCCCTTCCAGTGAGCAATGAAATCAGAAAATCATTCATTATCCCTTTTCTTACAATTTGTAAGATCAAAAACTGTTATCTTTGGCAATGTTGAGCTGAATTGAAGAAGGAATTTTTGATGGAGATCCTCCCACCCAGTAATTGACTGGGGTTGCAGGCTTGTATACCAAACAAAAGTAGGTCCTTGTAATGACTGTTCAAAAAACCTAATCTTAACTAATTATTGTTGTTGAAGAGTTCCCTTCATGGGATCACAATGAGAGAAAAAAATTGTTAAGTGTTGTTCTGGATCTCCCGAACAATTAAAAATTGGGAATGTGGTACTTGAAAAATTTGATGTGGGAGGAATTGAATCAACCCATTTAGGGTAAGCTCTCTTCTTCAGTGGAACTAAAGCACATTTTCCTTCCATAGCTTCCAACCGAGCTGTTAATGACTCAATGGAAGTTATTAATTTTTGAGAAACACTTGGTTGATCTTGGACTTGTGCAGGTGCAATAACTAGAGTTTGAATGGGTGTAGTGGTTGGGACTGCCACTGATGGTAGTATTGCCAGTTTTTGTTGGGTATAACCCATTGGATTGGACCCATGAGAGTGTACCGGTAAAGGAGGATATTCTTGATCCATCCCATTAGCTGCAACAAATTCCCTTGACTGACTTACTCCAGCACGCTTAGGAGGAAGACTACCTTGAAGTTGTTATGCATTAAAGCTCCTTAACTCCTTCATTTTCACCTCTTATTGTGCGAACCTTTCCTCTAATGAGATTGATTGTCCTTCTCCAGAGATAGGGTAGAATGTAACCTGAATTTTTTCCTTTCCCCTTCTAGGACGTCTTTTGAAGAGGGGGAGTTGGTTATTTGATGGAATTCCTAGATTCTGGGTAAGCCTTTGATTCCGGGTACGCACACATTCCTCATTTGTTTTAGTGTGTACAGCCTCTTGAGCAGGAACTTCTTCATCTGATCCCTCTGAGTGAACCTCATGTTCTGGAGGATCAGTAACAACGACATTGATGACATTTATTGATGCATAATGGATTGTATCCCTTATATCGGCATTTCTGTGATATTATCTCCTTCCATATCCTTGATGAGACATTGCCTTTTGATGAGTTGATCCCTCAGGAACCTTTTTATGAATCATAATTTGGAGGGAATCTCCAGATAATTCGGCTCTGCGTTCCTCTTGTGGCTTCTTCCCTAATCGAGAGAAGACTGACTTTCGCTGAGGAAGAGATTAAGGATTTGAAAAAGTCCCTAGTCCGGTGGACTGGGGATGTTCCTTCTATTCCTGCTCAATTCCTTGAATCCTATTTGTTGATTCTGAGGATTGAGCTAAAAGAGTCCCCAGTCTAGAAGCTGGGTGGTTCTTGAGCTACTATATCTAATACTTTCTTAAAATATCTCCTGCTTTTGAGGACTTTAGTCTGAAAATTGGCCGGATGCATCAACCTACATCCACTCAAATCACCTGGCTCAAATGATCATTGGATGATTTCTGACAATTCTATCACTTGATGATGAGCTTGCTCTAGATGAGAAGCATGTTCGATATTATCATTTTCTTGATGCAAGAGTAATTCGACAACTTATTCTTTGTATGCCTGATTGTGGGAAGAACTAGTTGAGGCATGTTCCTGATCAAGCCTTTAATTACACACAAAACCAATTGGCAGTGGCCGGCCGTGGGAAATAACATTGCATGAGACCACTTTTGGCCAGCATTGTTGATTAGAGAGCACAGTGAAATGAAGTGCTCCATGAACACTCCATCCCCTGATATGAATACCAGATGGGGAATTGGTAATTAACTAGCGCAACCTTTTTAACGCGTCAAGGCAGGAACACCGAAGGGCTCTCTGCTGCTTCTCAACCTTTGGATGTCGGGCAACTGAGAGAGATGCTAAGTCAATTTGGTATTGTAACCCTTCTATTATCTTGAAATGATTTTAATATTAATCATAAGATAATATTTTCTTCTTTAATTGAAAAATATTTTTCCACATGTTGAGAATAATATCGTGAATACAATCTTCAGTCAACATTTTTGGAATATCATACTGAGAGTCAGCCAAAGTCTAAAACATGACTGGTACTTCACCTTTTGCTAGTTTTTTTCACATATTCAGCACTTCCTCCTTATCATTTGATGAAGATTATCCTACCTGATTAGACCAATGGTGGTGCTTCTTTGTTGTTTGATCAGATACAACAATATTGGTAGAGAATTAATTTTTCAAATTAGAAGATGAATGGCCCAGGGGTGGTTCGGAGAATGACCTACACCCCAGGATATCTTCAGATTGAGATATTATTTTACCTTCTAGCGGTTTAGCATTAGACATGACTGGCTTCACATTTGCAAGTGCCTCGAGATAAGAGGGTTTTCTCATTACTACATTCTCCCTTGAAGAATTTTCCAAGCAATGTGAATTACTACTGCGGAGAGGACTTTCGCAGCTAAATTCATCATCATGGGGAGGACCACCACGGTGGGTTATAACAAAAGATGAAACCTCTTGCTCCTTGATCTTCTGGCCACGCAGAGGGTTATTGTGGCTCTCATCTGATGATGATACTTCGAGATCAAACAAACTTTCATGAAGCAAGCCTTTATGAGGAAGTGTCTGATGAAGACCTTTGGAATTATTGTCCCCACTATTGGGAAATGAGAGAGTAGAATCTTGAGTTGAAATAGATAATTGTCTAAGGGCTTCAAGAACTCCAACATCGAGAAAAGCCTTATTACAGATCGGCTTTTGATTTCTTGACTGTGTTGGACGGGTCTTTTTCTTAGACGCCTTATTACTCACTTTGGAAACCACTTGTTGCAGAAAGTGGTTATTATGAGCAGGTGTGTGTGCCTGCTCAGGAGAAATGGTCAGGTTATGCTGATTATCTCTATTCAAATCAGGTGTATGTGCCCGACTTGATTGTCCGTATGAAATGGGAGAGTATTCCCCACGACCCTCATGGACTGGAACAGAGGTGTGTATCTGCTCCGGAGTGACATGTTGATGAGTCACTCTACTAATAGGGATATATTTATGATTTTTTCCCTGTGATGCTGCTAAAGTTGTTATAATATTCTGATAGGCATCCAGAATATGGGCAGGGATTTACTTCTTCTCTTTCACCATTGTCAGAATGTGCTTGGTGACTTCAGCTGTAGGAATGGGAATATACATCCATTATGTGTCTAGAGTAGGTGTAGGTGCCTGCTCCTATCCTCCTTTTCCTTTCAATGGATATTGACATTACTTATGCATAGGGACATAGATTTGAGTCTGCTCCAAATTTGTCGTCAGAGCTTTCCGACTGACTTCTCCGGGTGCTACCAAACGAGACTGTTGGTTAGCCTGATGAACATTGGAAGCTGTATGATTCTGCTGTGTATTATTTGCCAAGTATGGTTGACGAATTTCCTTCAATACTGGAAGACAAGACTGCTAACAGAATTTTTTATTGTAAATAGGTGTATGTGCCTACTTATCAGTTGCCACCATATTAGATTGGTGAGCTTCTTTGGGTGCAGTCAGACGAGTCTGCTAACTGGTTGATGAATTATAAATCGGTGTATATGCCTATCTATAATACTCTACCAAAATTTCCTGATGGGATTGGTGGGTTGATTCCAGACGAGTCTGCTAGACAGCAGGATTGGAACGGATGGGTGCATGTTCCCGCTCATTGCTTTCCATCAAGTTAGGTTGATGGACTTCTCTGGAGAGGGAAAAGGTAAGAACATGCTCCCTATTGGCAAGATTTTGCCTCTGGTGGTTCGTCTTGCATGCTCAGGTCTGAGGGACCTGAGCTGAACCCCTAGAGGTGATACCCTCATCATGTTGAGGGTGCACTGCCGCACGAGTATGGCAGCGATTGTTGATGGGAGCCCTCAGGAAAGATTCCTTCCTTCTTGAAACTAGGCCTTGAGTGACCTCTTAATTCACCTACCTGTAATATGGGAGGGACTGGTCGTTGCACTCCGGGGATAACGACCCAAAACGGTTGGAGATGGTGGTTAGCACTGCCTGCTTCCTGCCCACTGGTCATCACTGTCCGGACAACCAGGGTGAATGTTTAACTTGGAGGGCTTGTCGAGTGGCCTCTAGAGTCGGAATGGTACCATGTTGACGGTATTCCTTAACCAGTGCATTTGAGACCCAGCAATGAAGACGCTGAGTAGGTGATGTCATCCTCAGAGCGGACAAGGATCCAACAAGAGTAGCTGCAGAGGGATTCACATCTGTGAACTTTAGAGAAGCCATTTCTGTAACACAGATAGATCTTGGGAACGAGTGCCTATTTGATATATCGGATATAATCAAGATTAGTTCAGACACTACATCTTTTGGATGAGCACATATGTTATTGATTGCTTTTTTGGCCCTCACATTGAGTTAAATAGGGGCCTAACAAATAATTAAAACATCATTTAACTTGGTTAAGGATTTATGTCGGGTTCACCAATTTTGTTTCCCCGGGAAATGGGCAAGACCTTGTTTGTTAAAGGTTCAAACATTACAAGCGGTTTCTAATGGGTTTATTCGTAGAACCGGAAACATCCAATGATTCTATATCCATTTAGACCTACTTTCCAAAGGTAGGTTCTCATTAGGTGTGGACCAATGAGGCTTAAGAATTTTCATTGGTTGAGAGGATGGGAGGTCGGATTCATCACACCTTTTTTGGGGGAATTATTGTCTACTCCGGGACTCTATTATAGATTTGATTTATGTTTGTGAATCCTTGTTAATTTACCAAGTATGAAAATGAGCTTTCCTTTAGATCTAACAATCAATGATTGATATGTATGAGATTTAGAGAATATTTTATATGTATTTGAGGTTCTTCATTAATAGAGAATCATCAGTATTTATTAGATATTCTTAGTCAATGGTATCCTCCAACACATTATATTGAAATCTCTTGGTCATTATGATAACCATACTGGTTTTAAAGCCACTCAGTGGGGAACTTGAAGTTTATTGTCATTCAGAAGGACATGGATTATTTTAGAGTTGGGATCGTACCCACAGATGGGCTACCTACGTATCCTTGTTTAGAAATGGAATCAGAATCCATGTAGTTTGAGTGATGAAGTATGGAGTTTATGCATAATTGATGGCCCAAAGAAAGATTTCATAATTAATTTTACGCTCTAAGTTCACGTGAGTCATGCTCAGTGTGAGAAACAAGAGGTATCAGTAAAACCTGACGATTGTACCACAAAATATGCAATCATAAGAAATGATGTGGGGCTTACATATGTATGACTGCCTAGATAGGTGAGGATTGGGATTTCCTTCAAGGATGAAACCTGGGAACAAGGTACATAAAGGTATATGTGCTTTATAGAGATTTGGATACTTAACTTAGGGCTTACTCCTGATAAGGATGGACAAATTAGAGGGAACTTATGATTGGGTTTTATTCCTTAGAAGGAATCCCAAATTAAAAGAAATTATGACTAGGGCTTATTCCTGAAAAGGAGGCCCACGTTAAGGGGACTTGAGACTTGGGGCTTACTCCTGAGAAGGAGGCCCAAGTTAAGGGAAATTTTGATTGAGGATTACTCTTGAAAAGGAGGCCCAAGTTAGGGAACTTGTGACTGGGGCTTACTCCTGAAAGGGCGGCCCAGGTTAGGGAACTTATGACTAGGGCTTGCTCCTGAAAAGGAGGCCCATGTTAGGTAACTTGTGACTGGGGCTTACACCTAAAAAGGAGGCCCAGGTTAAATCTCTTCTCATCTTAAAGGATGAGGTTGAATGAAGGAAATCTCCAACCTTACTAAGATAAATATATGTAAATCACGAGGTTTTGATAGATATTTCACATAATTCCTTTCAGATAAGGATACCAACAAAGTAACCATGCCATAAATGGATTTGAAGAAGGTTTTGAAGGCTAAATCTTGAATAGGAGAGGTGGATTTGAAGAAAAAGAGTTGAATAGGCAGGAGGGGACCCAAAAAGAGGCAGGCGCACAAGTCCTGTTTGGGCACACAAGTCCTAGTCGTGCAAGTATACTTGCCTGACATGGGTGTACTTGGGAGACGGTTAACCAATAGGGTAATACTTGGGATAGACTTGGCTCAATCCCTTAGTATTAAACTTAAAGGATTTAAAAAGGGTGGTGCGCAAGTTCTGTTGAAGGGATAAGGTGGCGTGCAAGTGTGGCCATTTTCCTTAAGGGTTAGACACTTAGGCACGCAAGTGTTGATGAGTTTCAACACTTAGGCATTGTTCCCCCTCTTTGGATCTTCCATTCTACGTAAGAAATTACCTTGGAAGTGTTCAGAAGACTTCAAGAAAGACTAGGGCACCGAGAGCTTAAATCTGACTTTTGGATTTTTCGTCCTTGAAATGAGGGGCCCACAAGGGGTATTTATAGGCCATTGAGGACCTTGGGAAAAAAAGATTAGGGTGTGCAAGTCACCTGCGTGACCAATATGTGGCACGCAAGTATACCTGTGTGACCATAGTGAAACTTGCATGACCCATGCTTAAAGAAATCCCCGTTCATGCCTTTGTCAATTTTTTATGTTCTTCAATGGATGAATCTCTTTGTGCTTAAGGTGCTTCCCTTTTTCAGTCGTTAGACTCTGTGATGGAAAGGAGTGTCAACAAGAATATATTATAGAAAATGATAGATAATTCTAGTATCATCAATTGTAAGCCTCTATGTCACGACCCGTCCCTCGGGGCCCATGTCGTGACTACCCCAAGCCTTCCTTCCATAGGCCAGGGGCTAGCGACTATCACCGAATGGCGTATTCCCTATAACCGGGAAGGCATTGCCTTTATAACCTATAAAAAAATGAAACCATGCACACAGTGAGATACGAACACAAGTAAAACTATATAGCAAAAAGAGTGTTGAAAGTAAGAGGGGCCGGAATACAAGCCCAATAGTAAAGGTACAAGTACAACTGAAATACAATACAACTGAATAAAGAGAAAGATAGTTATTGATTCATCCTCCTCGGTTCCTACCTGAAGGGTATGTATAGATCGCCTCCTTAGCACTCCACATCCACCCATTTCCTTTGCATACCAACACGTCGTATGGTCCACCTCTGGGCATCATCCAGTCCTGACACCCTTCTCCTCTGTCAGAGTTGTCTGTCATCTGCACCAAACACAACAAGGTGTGGGAATAGCCCGTGCAGGGGTGAGTATAACAATACTTAGTAGGGACCCCGAGACCCTCAGGGTCTCAAAAAATCCACAAAGGATAAACCACATAGCATGAAATCAACTGACATCCCTACATAGGTATATCCTCATACATATACCTAAGTTATCAAGTATACCCGTCTGAATCATGAGGAAACATAGGGTCCAACCCAAAATCCCAAAGCTCAACTATTCCAAAAAGGAAGGAATACCACAAATTTATTACCATAAAGGAAAGTACCACACAGGTATAAACTCAACTCACACCAGGTATATCTTTGGTACAGTAGTAAAGATGATTAGATGTAACCACTGAATCGTCTTACTCTATTAAGAGGCAGACCCACGAAGGATCCTAAATCATCATCAGATCCACAGAGAATCGTAGTACATCGTCAGACCCACACAGGATCCTAGTACCTCATCAGACCCACACATGATTCTAGTACATCATCAAACCCACACAGGATCCTAGTACATCGTCAGTACATCGTCACACCCACACATGATCCTAGTACATCATCAATACATTTTCATACCCACACAGGATCCTAGTACATCGTCAGTGCGTTGTTAGACCCACAAAGGATCCTAGTACATCGTCAGTATGTCATCAGACCCACACATGATCCTAGTACATATTTAGTACGTCTCCATACCCACACAGGATCCTAGTACATCGTCAGTACGTCGTCAGACCCACACAAGATCCTAGTACATCATCACAGCCAGCTACAGGATTCCCGCACTAAGCTTGTTCCTCTCCGGGGGGCTCTCCTCAAGACACTGGTCGATACTAAAAATGCCACAAAGTCCCATGAAAAAGTATCCCAAAGGACTTTCACGTCATAGGGGTATCAATGCAACATACGGTGCATCAAACGGACGTCTGGTCTGTAAGTTATTAGCCTTTTAGTCTTAAGGGCCCGGTTGGATTCGTGCTCGATCCAACCTGACTGTTCCCCAACTTTATTAAAATCTCATGTGGGGTATACCAAATGGATAGTATCACTCCAAGGTTTCCAACGTCGTAGACAGTTCGTCAAACAGACACACAGTGCCAATGTTATGGCCAAAAGAAAGGAAATGGGTCAAAGCTAGTCTGGGTCCGGCCCGACCCGGTCGGACTGACCCGGCCCGACCTAGACTGGGATGAACTGACCCCGTTTGGGTCAACCCGGCCCATTGGGTTTGGCCCCACCCACGTTGGGCGGTCCAGCCTGGCGGCGGGGTGCCCACGGTGCAGCGCGGGGGCCGCGAGTCCGCAGGGCAGCGCGGGGGACACTGGGCAGAGCGGGGCTGCATTGTGACATGGGGGCCGCGTGGAGGAAAAGGGCCGTAGTGCAGTGTGGGGGCCACGGGGCGTCGCGAAGCCACGGGGTAGCGCGGAGGCCGGGGGAGGTACGGGGGCCGCGTGGCTGCGCGGGGGCCACGGGGTAATGCGGGGGCCGTGGTACGGCGTGAAGGATGCGGCGCGGCGCGGGGGCCCCAGGGCGACGTGAGGGCCGCGGTGCGGTGCGGTGTGGTGTGGGGCGCCGCAGGACAGCGCGAGGGCCAGGGTGCGGCGTGGCGGCGTTCCTCCACGGCTGGCTGGATGGCCCGCCTTCCTCTTCGCGTAGCGCGGTCGCATGCCACGCCTTCTCCGGTGTCCGGTTTTGTCGGTCATCATTCCATCACCGTTGCGGCACAAGCCGCAGTTCTCTGCCGTCGGGCATTGCAGTTGCGTCGTCGCCTTCGCAGTGAAGAACAAAACAAAAACTCAAGCAAAATTTGGAGAGGTCGGGCCATGTTCGTTTAGCCAGCACCCTTTGTATTGGGGCGGTAGAAAGCGACTTAATAAATCTTGTATGAAGAACATCAAACACTATAACCTCCAGCAATGATTATTCCCAAACCCACAAAAAGAAATCATCCACAGATCAACTAGATAGAGAGTTGATCCACATTCTTTGTTTAGAATGGAAGAACATGGGAGTCCATAATCACACATAATTAAACCCCTACCTCGAAGGTTTGTTGACAGGGGTCGGGAGATGGAAACAGTGAAGGCGAAGAGGATGCCAACGATCGTTGCTTCTGCAATCACACTTCTAAAGTCGGTTCGAATGTCATCCTCATTCCTCAATTCCAGAGTGCGTTCTTCGTTGAAGAAGTTCTTTGTTGGAGATGTGTAATGTTTCTCCAAATGTTGGGCATCACGGCTCTTTAACAGCGCTTCGCCGCTTGGTGAAGCCGTCCCAAATAATCCTCCCAAGCTCCATTTACATAGGAGAGTGGGGAGGTATGTAACGATTGTGTAATTTATGATGGCTCATTTATTAGGAACCTTCCTAAATTCCAACGACGCTATTACTTAGTATTTAAAAAGGGTCAAGCCAATTATTTTATGTTGGCACAATTAATGGGAACGATTATAAGGGACTTCCCCACATTTAAGAGGGGTTTGGGTGGTCCCCACCACCATGAATTCACAAAAAGGTGGTTTTAGTTCAGGTGGTCCTGACCTCTTTAACAACAAGTGGGAAGTTTTAGTTCAGGTGGTCCCTGCCACTTTAACATTCAGTTTAGATGATAAAAATAAAAGTTTATTTTATTTTTATTCCCACGAAAAAGCACAAAACTAAATTTCACCCTCAACCAACTACTGTCGAGGTGAAATTCTCTTTAATCGAATATCGGCATTGCGAGTTCAACAGTGTCCTCATATTTCAATTCCTAACACCGGGTAAAAAGTTACAAAATGCCACTTGTGCGTTTACTGAACATACCCGAAATAAAATCGTAAAATTATTAACAGTCACCCTCGGCCCACGCCAGTCGAGGTTAGGTTTTTCCCAAGTGAAACATGACCCAATGAACCCAACGGTACTCTCAGATTTCCATTTCGAGTTACTGTTTAAAAGTTATGGATTTTACAATAAAATAATTGTCACTTATTTATTTTATTTACATCCAAAAACTAACTTTCACTAGTGGATCGCGCAGGAAAAAGTTATTATCTGCTAAAATAGACCATTCCCTTATGAGTCATCGGTGGTCACTAATTTTTAATCCAAGCTACCTTTTGTCAGTTATAATCATTTGAAGAAATAAAATTATTTATTTAATTATTTTATTTACAATTATGCCACTTTTGGGTTTTCTCACAAGAGGCCTACACCAACTAAATTTAAGTCACACCTAGGGTAAACCTTCCATCTTGAATGCAATGGTTCCCTCAGAATTCAGTTTCGAGTAACTGTTTATGATTTATTCCACTTTTTCAGGAAAACTGCTTACACGTGCTATTTAAAGTTTAAAAAAACTTTGAAGGACCATTTCAGGAACTCTGGGCCTCAGAATCATGCACCGTCAGATTTTTCAGTCTCGAAATAATTCAATATAAATAAAAAATAAATACGGAATTTCCGGGACATTACATTCTTCCCACCTTTGGGCTTTACGTGCTCGAAAACCAAAATAAAGGCAAAACAACCAAAAGAGGGTACTAAGAACGAATCTCAGCCTCCTTCTCGGATATTCTCTCCTAGAGGTTCCCATGCTACTAGCATACGTGAACCGAAGGTATCGAACACCCAAAAAGGTCCCACTCCTATCGATCCTCAATATCCACTGGAACCTCCGTGAACGACGCCCCATCGTCTAAGTCCAAATCGACGTGGTCGATGATGTGAGATGGGTTGTGCATGTATCCCCTCAGTTGGGATACGTGGAACACATCGTGCACACTCTCTAACTATGGTGGAAGATCCAAGTGGTATGCTACCTCACCTATCCTCTTAAGGATCAAAAAAAGACTGATAAACCTCAGTGATAACTTTCCCCCCTCGGCCAAAACTCTAAAACCCTTGTTGAGGTGAGACCCGTAGGAGGACATGGTCTCCCTCCTTCTATTAGAAAAAGACATCTTCCAGCTCAGAGCAGTTTTCACTTGCTAACAATTGAGGCATCGTGATAAAATATCTGCCACTACTTTCTTCATCCCTTGACACCCGTACTGATGTTGAAGGTCCTAGTTCATCGTCACCACACCAGGATGTACCGCTAGAGGGGATGTGTGGAACTCCCTCAACACTTCCTCCTGAAGAGACACTGGTACCATGGTACGTCCTCTGAAGAGAATTAAGTGCTCCCCACCTTCAAAAAATCTATCTTTTTCCTGTCATGTGGATATCTGAGCACGTTGACTGTCGCAGTCAGCATCCCCACACTGTGCCTCTTTGACTCGCTGAAGAAGTGGGGGAGTGACTGTAAGAGACTGAAGAAAAGATTCTCCATCCTGATCCATAAAGGATATCTACAAAGTTACCATCTGCTCTGTCGCCTCACCTAGAAGCAATATACTAGATCTCTTACTGAGTGAAACTCCTCCAACATTCCCCTTCCTAGGAGTATAGACTATCTCGAAGTCATAGTCCTGGAGGAACTCAAGCCAATGTTGTTTTCTCAGGTTTAGGTCCTTCGAAGAGAAGATATACCTGAGACTCTTGTGATTTGAGTAGACTTTAAAATGATCGCCCATCAAGTAATGTCACCATATCTTAAAGGAAAATACCAATACTTCTAATTTTAGGTCATGTGTAGTTTGGTTATGCTCATTCTATCTCAGCTATCGAGAACCATATGTGATCACTGTTATCTCTTACATCAGGACACATCCTAGCCTGGTCCCTGATGCATCAGGGTATACTAAGTACCCTACACCCTCCTCTAGTATCCTTAAGATGGGTGCACTAGTCAGCCTCTGTCTCAACTCCTAAAAACTCCGCTAGAATCTCTCCGACCAAACGAAGTGTTTCCCCTTCTTCATCAATGCTGATAAAGGTGTCGCTACCCTGGAGAATTCAGGTACAAATCTATGGTAGTACTTATCCAAAACAGAAGTCCCTCTCCCTTCAGGGAGGTATTCCTGGAAACATATTTTGAAAATATGTCCCCATGCTCTGCCACTTTTGTTTGGAACTGAAAACTCAAAAATCCTATGCATGAGTTTATCCTGTGTTGCCCGGGTTTCATTTTTCACCGACCAAGGAAAACCCAATTCCAATGTTGTAGGTAAACCACAAACTTTTTTCCTAATATAATAAATCTGAGAATGAACTGTGGATGTCTAGTCCATACCCATACTAAAGTCATTAGGCCTCAACGCTACCACCAAGAGGTTCCAACCAAAACCCTCACCTCAAGGGTCAGATCACACCATCGGTGTAAGTGTGATTATCAAGTCTCCTACCAAAGGTATCTCTAGATGTGAGGTTCAAGTCAATGGTTTAACCAGAAACTCTAGGTCTTGGACAAGATTCTTGGAGGGAAGGAACGATTGTTACCTATTTCTATTGATACGGCAACTATTAGTAGATACAGACCATACCTCAAATCATTCCTAGAGCCCTTTTATCGCACTCCTTGACCGCATGCAGATACTCTCTTCCCCTGTCCTCTAGCTCCCTGAGCCTGGTGGGTTCCACAAAAAGGGGGTGGTTGTGACATGTCCAAAAGTACACCACCTCATGCTACTCTCCAAGCTCTGATTCCACATCTTATACCCTAAAGATTCATTTGTCCCTAACACTTCTTCTTCCTGAAACATTTTACACACCCATGTCTCTGAGACAGGTGCCAGTTTCTTTCTTTCCCACTACAAACATTCACTGTCTTTATCCGCTCATCCAAATAACATTCAACCATAAGGGTACTCTCTAGCACCCCAACATAAGTAGGAATGCATAAAGAAATAGTGCTAGCTCGGACTTCCTTAAACACACTGCGCACGAAAGTACGATCCCAAAGCACTGATCGTATCATATTCATCGAGCACCAAGAATGATCGGTACGCCTCGATTAATACTCAGCTACCAACATGTTATCCTGCCGAAGCTGTAGAAGCTCTAGATAACTATCAGCCACCTCCTCAAACCAATCCTCAACTGCCTGTGAGTCAGCCTCACCTCAGAACCTGAGGGGTATCTGATGTTGAATCACCCGTAAGGCACTAAACCTATAAGTTTCCTCTACCAGTACCGTCGATTGTAACTGCTAACCAACGGGCAGGGATATAGCTGAAAAACTACCCGAAGGTACTATCTCGAGTAATGGTCCACATACCGAAGCATCATCACTATGCGTACCATCCTCATGGTCACTCAATGAAAAAGACTAGTATCTAAGATCACCATCTTCTCTACTGTTGTCTCAACTAGGCGGAAAACTCAAGAAACCGCCTCCAGCTAGCCCTCAAATGCATGGGAATATTTCTCGCCTTGAAACCATGGAGGCCACTGCTTCTGGAACTCATGCAATGCGCTTAGTTGGCGTCCATCGTCCTCCAGTGCGTCTAGTGGTAACTACTTTCCAATGAGTGGTGGTGCTACTGGTACACCACCTAAAGGTGCCAAAATAGTAAGAGGGACCTACACCAGAGCCTCATCGCTCGGTGGCCGCCATCATGTACTCTCTCGGGAATCCTAGTTGGATGTCAACGTAGTGGAATACTCATATGGAATAGGTGTTCCATGGTAATTAAGTTATACCAGGTGATCGGACTCAATGAAATTGAAAAGAAAACTTTTCTAAGCACATACACAATCAGTGTTTTTGTGCACTGAGTCAGAAATTAGAAGTCGGGGTCCTGGTGTATGGATACGTTAGTCGCCGCACCAACACTGGATTCCCTAAATGATAACCACACTCACTACACTTAATAATATTGTCATTAAAAATATCAGAGTCCAATGTTTTATAGTATAACTAACTCCTCTGATACCAATTTTCCATGACCCGTCCCCTAGGGCCCGTGTCGTGACTACCCCAAGCCCACCTTCTATAGGCCAGGGGCTGGCTACTAGCACCGAAAGGCATATTCCCTAAAATCGGGAAGGAATTTCCCTTATAACCTGTAAACAAATGCAACCAAGCACACAACGAGAAACGAACACAAGTAAAACTGTATTGAAAAAAGAGTGCTGAAAGTAAGAGGGGTCGGAATACAATCTCAATAGTAAAGGTACAAGTACAACTGGAATACAATACAACTGAAGAAAGAGAAAGATAGCTACTGGGTTGTCCTATGAGGTTCCTACCTGAAGGGTATGTACACATCACCTCCTCAACACTCCACATCCGCCCATCTCCTCTGCGTACCGACATGCAATATGGTCCACCTCTAGGCACTGTCCATTCCTGGCACCCTCATCCCCAGTCAGCGTTGTCCATCATCTGCATCAAACACAATAAGGTGCGGGCATAGCCCATGCAGAGGTGAGTATAAAGATACTCAGTAGGGACCCTGAGACCCTCAGGGTCTCACAAAATCCACAAAGGATAAACCACATATCATGAAATCAACTGAAAACCCTACTTAGGTATATGCCCATACATATACCTAAGTTATCAAGTATACCCATCTCAATCATGAGGAAACACAGGGTCCAACCCAAAAGCCCAAAGCTCAAATGTTCCATAAAATAAGGAATACCACATAGGTACTACCACAAAGGAAAGTACCACATAGGTATGAAATCAGCTCACACTAGGTATATATTTGGTACAATAGTAAATATGATTATATGTAACTACTAAATCATATTTCTCTGTTAAGAGGCAGACCCACGAAGGATCCAAAAACATCATCAGACCCACAGAGGATCGAAGTACATCATCAGACCCACACAGGATACTGGTACCCCGTCAGACCCACACAGAATCCTAGTACATCATCAGACCCACACATGATCCTAGTATGTCATCAGTACATTTTCATACCCACACATGATCCTAGTAAATCGCCAGTACGTCGTCAAACCCACACAGGATCCTAATACTTCGTTAGTACATCGTCAGACCCACATAGGATCCTAGTACATCGTCAGTACATCGTCAGACCCACACAGGATCTGAGTTCATCATCAGTACATCGTCAGACTCACACAGGACCCTAGTACATCTTCAGTACATCATAAGACCCACCCAGGATCCCAGTACATCGTCACAGCCAGCTACAGGATTCCCACACTAAGCTTGATCATCTTCGAGAGGGTCTTCTCCTCAAGCCATAGGTCGATACTACAACTACTACGAAGTCCCACAAAAAAGTATCCCAAAGGACTTCTATGTCATAGGGTTCTCAACTCAATAGACGGTGAATCAAACGGGCACCCGGACTGTAAGTTATTAGCATTTTAGTCCCGAGCGCCCAGTTGGATTCGTGCTCGATCCAACCCAATTGTTCCTCAACTTTATTCAAATCTCAAGTGGGTTATACCAAAGGGACCTTCTCACTCTAAGGTTTCCATCACCACAAACGGTTTGTCAAATGGACACTCGGTGCCAAAGTTGTGGCCAAAATAGTGGAAATGGGATGAAGCTGATCTGGGTGTTACAATTCTCCCACAAACTCACTTTTTACCCCTAGAAAGCAAACATGAATCAATGTTTCAAAAATGATAATTCCACTTCTCTCTTGTGAATTATTCCTACTCTCAAGTCTCATGAGAGAATCCAGTATCTCCATAATACCCTAATAGTGGGATAGACTTTTCATGAAGCATCTTAACCTTAGAGTTGATAATCTGGACTAGTTAGTTTCCCTCCAAGACATCAAACTCATATTCTAATTCTTTGTGGTTTATTATATGAGATGGATCGAGATGAAACTTATTCAATTAAGAAACATGTAAAAAATATTGAATTGTTATGTAAGGTGGAAATATAATCTAGTAAGAAAAATTTCCTACCCATTCAATAATCCCAAACCATCAGTGACCAAATTGAGGTGATAATTTCAAAAACACCTCATCACCAATCAATAATTCCAAGGGGGGACATAGATGGTCATCATAACAATTATACTAGCTTTGAGATATTTCCATATAATAAAATATTATTGGATTCGTTCTAGTAATCTCATGAACTAGACTTCGTACGATGAGGGAGGTTTCACCAATATCAACCTAAAAAAAGGGGAGTAGCACTGTATTCCATATAAAGCTATAGAATGATCCATATAAATCTAAGACCAGTATATGTTATTGTAAGAAAATCCAATCAGTCCCAAATGGATTTCATTGGAACTATTAAAATATAAAACACAAGGCTAAATAATGTCTTCCAAATTTTATATTTCTCACTCCATATATCCATCTATTTGAGGTTTTTAATTTATACGCAATTTTAACTAGGATGTCATCACCTCGTAGAGGCCTCTACAAAATTAATATATAAATAGAGGATTGTTTTTGGAAATAATGGTTGTAGGTACACCATAAAATCTAAAATATCATATATATAGCTTCCCAATATCCATAACCTTTATGTTATCTTTAATCAGAATGAAATGGTATTATTTTTTTATCCATTCAATGAAAACCAAAATATTATTATTCTCATTTAATATATGAAGAAATATGATAATAAAATCTTTAAATATATCATCCCATTTCTAGGTAGGGATGGGTAGTGGTTAGAGAAAACCAAAAGGCCTCTGATGTTCATCTTTAACTTACTGATATGTGTAAAATCAAGATATATAGCCAGTTATATCTCACCTTATTCATGGCCACTAGTAGTGTTGTTTTATATCATAATACATCTTATTAGAACTAGGATGAATTTCCTATTGAGATACAAAGAAGTCCCTTATCACTACATTAATAACTAATGAGGAAATTTAATTCCATTTCATGAATCAAAGAATTTTATATAAGGAAAGAGTCCACTAATTGATGGTCTCTACACTTTATATAGATCCAATAATACATCGTTAATCCTTATATTCTATATCATCCTAAAAAATGAGTTCAAGGAGATAATGGGAATATTTTACCTTAAAAAGGAACATGCATGCCTTCTCCTCCATCACTACAGTATGTAACTCTCAAAAAAGAACATAAGATTCCATTATTCAATAGATTCCTTCAAATACTAAGATGTAAATTTTCTACTGAGAGTGTTAACGATAACATTTCCTATACTGTGTGTATAAGAAAGGTCAAAATAAAATATCTAAAGGTATTCCACACAATGTATCTACCTTAAGTTTAAATCATTTTGAGAGAATATATAACTCAATATTTTTTTATCAATTTATACCCTAAGCTTCTCAACAAATAGGTAGTGTCTCCAACACTTAATCATATGGATAACATCTTCCAATTCAAGTTCATGGGTGGGATAATTTCTTTTATTTGATCAAAGTTTTTAGGATCCATAATCAATCCTATAATTAACATTCATGAGCACAATACTGAGACCTATACCTGATGCATCACAAAATAATGCATATCCTTATTTGGCCTCTGGAACAATCAAGAGAGGGGTTGATTTCAACCATTAATTTATCTTTTCAAAGGAGGATTGATATTCTGAGATTGATAGAAACTTCATTATATTATAATTTATTATTCTCAATAGATATTCAACCTTAGATAAATCCCTGATGAATCACCAATAATATTCTGGTAATCCTAAGAATCTCTATATCCTGAAGATATTTTTGGATACTCCTAAAGAATAAAGGGCCTCGCCATATTAGGATTGACTAAAATTAATTTTTCAAACACCAAATTCTCCCAAAAAATAAATTCAAAAATCCAAAAAAAATATTTTAATATCTTGTTAAGATGTGATTCAATAATAATAGTATATATCATTGTCTTTAGTGTCATCTCGAACTCCATAAAAGCTAGCTCTATAGCATTTAATGATTTTCTCTCTATATGATTCTGCGGATTTCTACTAGCCTAATGCTCATTCAACAACTAAATTTTTCCATGATATAATCTTCGTATGCATCCATTTACATAAGTATGGGTCCCTATTACATTTGATGCATCAAAGTGAACTTGAGGTCCCTTGGGGGTCGAATAACTAGCGCCACTTTTTTTCAAGCAATTGATTCTGCAGAACATATGGAGGTTTCCCACATAAACACCATTATGTAATGTCTTATAAGTATTCACATATAAGTTCTAAATGTGACCAGTTTTTCTATAGTAGTATAAAATTGATACCCCACTTCCCATAGGGGAAAAATAAGTCAGCTAAGTGAAAGTTCATGACCACCACCACTACCTCTTCAAGATTTGTCCTATTTTATCTTATTTATAAAACCCCCCTCACTACAATTAGTGTTGGTAGAGGTTTCAAGAACCCCAGACATCCTATATTGTCCAATTTTCCACATTAAAGATTTATTTACTACTTTTTTATATGTTTGAATATTTATTAGTAAGACTTAAGATCATATGTCTAGTCAGAGATTCATTTAAAATCAGTGAGCCATTAATTATATACTCTAAAAAAATAAACAATCCATGTGAATTGATTAGTGTATTCCATGATAGTATAGTTACCCTACTAAAGATTCGTGAACTTCCAATATTTTTTAAACACCAAGGTATCTTGGTAAAACTAATAATAAAACATTACCTTGAAATCCTTCCCTCAAGATTCTCTTATAGATTATATTTTAACAATATATTCTCAACACTATTGACTGGGACCCTCAAGAAAAATATATATTTATTTCACCTTAATAGTTTCATGGGTCTCAAGTAATTCAAACATTCTCTCTATCTTTTCCAACCAGTCATCTGCTTATAGAGGGTTATTACTACCTCAAATATTCAGTGGCTTATACTGAAGAAACTTTTTGCCTTAGTCATTATCCTAGATGAGACATGGACTTACCTCATGATGTTGAGAGAGACAAGTTCCTACTCCATGATCCATTCCTTAAAACATTATCACCACTGTCTTAGGTAAATTTTGAACAAATGGGGGATTTTCCCATGAAACATTATCCACTGCTCCATTCATAGGGTTCATTGGGGGTCTTTGATGGGGGTAGAGTACTATATTAAATCAAATAAGAATAAGGGAGATCATAAAATTTGGTAGAAAATTAATTTAAATCATAAATATACAAAAAACACATTTAATGATAAAAGTAAACAATTAAAATAAGGAAAATATATAAAATCCAAAAATTCAGACTATGCGCGTTTTGAATACAGTCTGCAGCATGTGCGCCTTCATTGTGTACCCTAGTAATATCCTCTGATATTCTATTTTTTAACACATAATTACTAAAAATACAAGATCAATTCAAAATAATCATTTCATGATATTTCATGGAGTATTAAGTCTCATTATGATGAGTATTGGTCAGACACTCACTCACAACCTACCCTTTAAGTCTCAACAATCCAATCTCATGTCTACCAAGACTTTCTATGTAATATAAATCAAAAACTATCCTATGATACAATTTTTTCATGAACTTTCCTATGATTCCCCTAAATTAGGCATTTGAGTTTGTCAATGATATGGTCTTAAGGGAATTTCTGAATCCCATGTGTCAGCAACTTGTACTTGGTCAACATGAACTCTCTTTTGGAACATTTTCACCCAATAATCCAAATAATAGGTCCAAACTAAGGACACAACATTAACATTATATACATTAGTGTGTCATTTTATTAAGTTAAAAAATAAAAACAATCATGAAAATTTTATATCATAACATAAAATAACAAAACCAAAATACATTAACATAACATATCAATCGTCAACATAAAAAACATATACTAGTACAATATATGATCTAGAAATTAATAGGGATGGGTTAGAAGTTGAGTAGGTGATAAAAAATTACTATAAACATGCTACAAGTTGAAAAAAATAATATTCTACCCATCTTCATGTAATAGGAAGTCTCACCCCACTATGTCATATCGACAAGCCTAAACATATCTATCATGAATTTTCGTGGCCTCCAGGCAATGACTTGACCTTACCTTTATTAGTATAAATAAGGTATATATATATATATATTTGTTGTATATAGGGTGTAAGAAAGATATCCAAATAATATCCCACCAAGTGTTCAATGAACAACCTTTTTTTATAAAAATACAAGAACACTAGTTTGAAAATAGATATATGAAAATAATACTTTAGTCATTTTTAAATAAAACAAAAAAGTAAGGTAACAGAACCCCCTACCTTAATACAATGAAAACACTAGTACAAGGAGAAAATACACTTGATTTAAGAAGGATGGGTCCCTAAAAGAAAAGTCCAGGCCTCAAAAAATCAAAACCCTACTTAATAAAATAAGACAATATTAACCCTAGGCTACCATGGCCTTAGGGGAGGATTAAATTTAGGGAAGTAATGAAAATATAACTATGTAATATTGAATAAAAAACTTATTAAGGGTTCTTATTGAAGAAAACTAGGTGAAATCCCATCCAAAATCAAACACCGAGGATGGGTAAATTGTTTTTCTCATAACGGGATCCCAGGTTTTGAAATAAGAATAATGGGGGTTTGAGGGTAATAAATCGAGTAGTGATAGTTTGGTAATTTCATATTTTTAATGAATTGGACATACCACACAATTTTACCTCATGGTTTTCTAAAATTTGTGGAAACCATGAAAATATAACTATCTCACTTAGAAGAATCAATACAGTTTGGGTCACAAGATTAGTATTAACCATGTAAAAATTATTCTACCTCTACAATAAATTGTAGGAATTCACATGGTCTGGGTTTTATAGTATTCTCTAACCATGCAAAAATCATGAGACACCCAGTATCTCCAAAAATTATCAAAATTCATGAGAAAACCCAAAAATAAAGGAAAATAATAATAATAAATAATATAATATAATATAATACATACTTACATACAAATTACATTATGGATGTGACATGAAATATGCTCATGATTCATAAATGTAGATTTTTGTGTTGGATAACCCGCCAAGAATTTCATATAGACTGTTGTACACTATGTATTTAGTATACTAGGGGCGGACATTTCATAATGAATCTCTATACATGAGGTTAGAAAGATACCTAGAATTATAACATACATAATATTATATCATTATTATGAAATACTTGAGGCTTAGATAATCTGGGTGTGGTAAGGTATTTTATTGATCATTTCATCTGTTTA
Source organism: Viscum album (assembly GCA_963277665.1). Lineage (NCBI taxonomy): Eukaryota > Viridiplantae > Streptophyta > Magnoliopsida > Santalales > Viscaceae > Viscum > Viscum album. The sequence continues at coordinate 298,420,244 of OY728139.1, forward strand.
AGATTAACTAAGATGGGATTTCCCCACTTGTGTAACAGGTATATCATATGAGGCCTTAATTGAGATAAATATATGAGGTGCATGTCCATAATTAGATATAGTGAATTTGATTTGATTATCTATTTGGATAAGTGGCATGTGATGGACATGTCTACTTAAATGAATAACATGTGATATATTTATCAACCTGGTCAGTCTATACTCAAAGAATATACAATATATGAGTAGGATATATGGTATTGAGATACTTTATGTTCTTTAGTCATGCAGTGTCTTATAAAAAGTGATTATATGATTATGAATACATATATATGATATATGTGGTTGACACAACTATAGATATACATGTGTTTGATAAATATCATTCGAGTTCCCTTTATAGCTTGAGTAGAACTGATTTTTAGCAAGAGGTTGTTCTTTGCTTACATTTTTGAATTACGGAATTCATATTTATTTTCAATGATAAAAATTATTGATGGGTCTCACTTCTGGGTTTACTAAATGGGTATTTATTTTTATAAAACTCAGATAGCTACTCTAAAATTGTTTCAAGTTTATCTAAAAGGAGTTTTACATGGATGTTCACAAGGTATTTCATATAATGTGATAAATGGTGAATTTGATGATATCTTTATAAATGTTTTTTTATAATATCCAAAATGATTTTTGGATATTATTTCATAAGTTATTATACATGATACATGGTTAAAATTTGAAAAATATGTGGGGATTTAGTGAAAGATGGAGACTTATGTAGATATTACCTAAAGTGATTATGCATATGATTCATTTTGGCTATATCATATAGGATAGTCTCTCCCTATGTGTGTGTGTGTGTTTCTTATGATATAATATTTTGGAATCCCAGAAATATCATATTCCTTGGTAAAGGGTATATCATAATTCATATATTCCTACTGTCTCGGCTAGTCAAAGTGTATGGAAAGTACATATAATAATTAATTAAATCATATTGTGTGATATATAAGGTATCCTATGATTGAATAAGGTAGTAGAACATTTAGTGGTTACCATTTGAATCTCCTAAATGATGGTTTCCATTAGTAAAAATTTCATAGGATGAAATATTTATGAGTGTACTATTGGTCGAGGGGTTTATAAGAAGTATAACCATTGTTATTTACTCATATTTTTTATAATATATGATTAAACTCTACAAAGGATCGGGAAGAATCCCCAAGGATTATATATGAAGGAATTATCCATTGAGATGAGATGTGATACTTAATAAATCCTCCTAAAAATTATATCTATCTATCTCTCTCTCTCTCTCTTGAAGACATATTTCTTATTCTCTATATTCCTTAAGAGATACTAGAATATCATGGTCTGAAGATGAATCTTGCCGAAATTTTTAAGGATTTGGATTATTATTTGGATACATCTATGAGAGATGAGTCTTTTGGTTATTCCTTATTAATCTCTATCAAACATTATAATTGAATACAATAGTGGAAACCATATTTGGAAAAATTTATATGTTCTTCATTATTGTACACATGGTTTTAATTTTTCATAACATGGTGATCTTAGGAATTTCAGTTTCTATTGACTTCCACTACATTGAATAATTATTATTGAATACTTAGAAACTATTAATCATTCAAACATTATAACCATAGATATGATTTTTGGTCTAAATTTCTTCAAGTAATGTAATCTTACAAAAATATTTTGAAACTTAGTTTAATCCACACTCTTTATTTAATAATAAATATAAAACATTATCATAAGTTCTATAATATTAGATACCTATCTTGATTCTTCTATTTGAAATTTTTTTAATAACTGATAAGAATTGTTTTTCTTATGAGATTAAGATATAACTGGTTGTGTTTGTTACTTACAAGCCCCATAGGAATGTCTTCTCACCAATCATTGACATATCTTTCAAGTACTGATTCTATCTATCGTATAGGCGACCATTCTATTCCATGAGTATGTATATAGAATATTAAATGAACACCAATCATGAAGGACCTCACCTCAATATAAGGGGGTACCTAAACTCCATTTCAACTTTAAATTCCCCACCTAAACCCTCTCATCATATCTATGGATCTAATTTCTTTAAACTATTGAAAATTATTTCGAAACAACCCCTAATAATGATGAAACATAAAACATCACATTACACAAAGAAAATTACTTATAATGTACTACTCAAGTGTTTAATTATGTCACATGGTAGAGAATATATGAAAAACATCATAGACCGCTTAGTATACAAGATTTACTTTCTAGGTACATGGTGTGTGAGCCTAAGATAATATTTAGATGAGTACTACTATATTCTAGAATGTTTAAGGTCAACTTATGTAGTGTGTCCATCATAGTAAATGGTGTGTATGAAATGCTGGTTGGATTCACTACAAAAAAGTGACATTTACCAACAGAAAATTACTGACAGATAACATATCTGTTTGTAAAAATGATTAATTCCAATCGATATTAAATAATGTTAATATTAACTATAGGTAAAAATATTTTTTTTTACCAATAGATATATCTTTTTATATTAATAGTTTAATACCAACAAACAATTTACCAACATTTAAATCTGTTGCCTGATCATAATAATACAAAAAATTGATTTTTTGATAAATTAATATATTATTATTAATTATTATTACCAACAAAACTTTTACCATTATAAAAAAAATTCAATGAATTATTCAATAATATAAAATATTTTACCAAAAATTGAATATATATATATATATTACCTATTATAAACATATCAAGATGTGATTAATTAAAATATCCATAATTAAGTAATATTTATTGATAATATATATATAATGAATAAAGCTGTGAATTTATATATATATATAATATTTATGTTAATATATATACACACACAAACCCATATATGAAAAGAAAAGTTATGAATTTATATATATATATATAAACACAAAACTATATATGAAAAAAAGTTATGAATATATATATATATGGGCACCCATATCTGAAAAAAAAACATAAAACACCTAACTCACCCCCTCCCATGACCCCCTTCCCAAAACCTAAGATTATATTCCCCACCCCACAACCCTCACCGTATCTATGCCTCCTTGATCGACCGCCTCCCCCACAACCTCTCAGCTTCTATGCCTCCTCTACCGACCTCCTCCCCCACCAATGCTCAACCTTCGCACCTCCTCAATCGACCTCCACCGCTCAGACTTCACGCCTCCCGGATGAGCCACCTCCCCCACCACTGCTCAACCTTTGTGGCACCCCGATCAATCACTATTGCTCAGCATTCACACCTCCCCGATCAACCACCTCTCCCACCACCGCTCAGCCTTTGCACAAAACTAATTGACCTCCATCGCTCAGCCTCCACACCTCCAAGATTATCCGTCTCCCCGATCATCTGCCTCCCCCACCACCGCTCAGCCTTTGCACCTCTCTATTTGACCTCCATTGCCCAGCCTTCATGCCACCATGATCAGCCACCGCGCAACCTCTAGACCTCCCCAATCAACATCCCCTCTCCCAAAGTGACATTTTCCTTGTCAGTTCTTCTCCTAGATCCACCTCTACTGCCCCTTTTCAATGATCTTCTCCCCATGTCCTGGTGTGGTTCTATTTGGAATGTACGTTTTAAACCAATAAAATCAGTTATTCATTCATCTATGTTATTCAAATTGTTTCGTTATATTATTCTTTTTCCACAACATACGGGGAAACAATTAGTTTATTTCACTAAACACTCACATATACAACATAAACAGAACCATTCCATTCAATTTCAATCGGATAAATGGGTGTGAATTGGGCCACTTTGTTACTGATAAAAAGTGTATGTCAAGACTTAAGATAGAATCATGTAGTAATCTCATGGATTTAATCTTGTGTTCTTCTAGAAATTATTTGATTTTTCTTTTGAATCATCACTCCGTGTTAAAGATAGCCATCAGATTCTCTAATTGGAGGGAACTGTCTTTAGATTTTTTTATATTTTAGAAAATCGCAATAGTGATGGTCAGGGAAGGAGTTTCCCAACGTCAATGAACATACATGTTTCTTTAGTCTAGTTCACTCATGGTTTTCTACTAAATCTAGTGGATAATAACTTCTGGAGTTTGCAGATGCTCTTATTGATGCTTTTATCAAAACTCACTAATGCATTTATTGTTTCCATTGCTTCAAGCTATATATTTTTAGAATTTTTTGATCTTAGTGGGTCTAGCATCAGTGACAGCAGTATTGGTATGATCTACAACATGTTCTTTGAGATTCTTTCAAGACCCTTCCATTCTCTTTGCCCTAAAATAACATAGAATGCTCTTCAGTTTTCCACTACTCAATTGCTACTTTTTGAACTCATAGTTTGTTTATTATCCATATCTGTTTCAAATTCCAAAATCCTAGTTTCTAAAAAAGTGTTATTTAACAAGTAAATGAAACTCCCACTATAAAACGACATGTTATTTATCTAAAGATGATAATAAAACATGGAAGGATGAAAACTCTGATTATGTTGGGTTGTTTTGGTTTATTTGTGATTTTTCTCTAGTCATATGATTGGTTTTTTGTGAAACCCCTCTTCAAGTACTAAACATGTTAATCTCAATTGCATTCTCTATATTTAAACTATCCAAAACTCATATTTTAATTTCCTTGTGAATTTTCATCTTGGATTGCTACGTACTACCCTTCTTGAAAAATAAATAGCTCATTAAAAAAAATTTATACTATTAATGAAACTAATTTTTATTTATAATGGTGACCAAAACATTTTTATTCTTAGTGAGATTATTTCCTTAGTTTCCAAATTTGAAAATTATTTCCAAGTGAGTTTGATAACCGCCATATGAAGTTAGGTAATTACTGTGTGTTCTTTATTTTATAGATTTGATTCCATTAATAGTAGGGAATCATAGACTTATGATTTATTATCACTCCCAATTAGATATAATAGTGACAACTGAACAGTCATTATCTTTGTAGACTAGCTTTCCATAAGGGATGAGGACAAAGGTCTTCTTGTGGATGTAGTCCATCTGAGATAAGATATTTTTTCCCAATTCCTCTTCCATGTACTTGTAATTTATCTTCTTTAGAGTGATAATCATTATAAACCTTATGCTGAATGTGTTAACCAATAAATCTTGTAAAATGACATTTTCCGCCATTTCTAGAAAATAGGAATCAGGTTACTATCTAATCCTTAGGATTAATGCACTAACAACATAAAAAAGGATCACTTTGAATTCAATTCCGAATTCACCATCAAAATGAGAAGAATTAATTTATTGACATGGTAAACATTGATTGTTTTATCAAACCTCTTTTCAATGTGCATGTGACGATAATAATACAGAAATGATGTCATTTTTTACTTGTGTTTTTACTTGCAAATTCCTCTACCTCTTGTGAATGAAAAGAATAAAGTTGTTGGATTTGTTGAAATGGACATGTAGTATTCCATTTATTCCTTTATAATGTCTATAAAGAAGATTCAGAATGTGTTACTTCATCCATAATTGGTCATGGAGTGTGTGGAGTAGTTGGGATTGCAGGTTTAAGGTAATATATTGATTTTTAATTATTGTTTTAGTGTTCTCACTAACATATTAATTCCCCTCACCTCTTTATAATAACTTGGTTTGAAATATGGAATCTGTTTTAGTGTTCTCGGTAATAATATATTGATGACCTGTTCATTTATTTAATATATTCCTCATCCATGTGTGTAATCTGAGTAGAAGCTAGGTGTGTTTCTTAGTGTGTGTGAAATCTAGAATATATATATAATTTTTGAAATATAGAATTTTTATTTTAGGGAGAGAGTCAGCATTGAAGGCTAGGCCCACATGGTCTGCCCTATGGCCCAACATTACCAACTTTGAAAGGGGAGGTATGAGGCCACAGAGAAGAGGATGGATGCCCTACCCATAGGAAGATACATGCTGAACATGTACATGCACAATTTATTATATGGATGAATCAATATTGACTGATAGTTTTCAACTAGCAGGTAAATGGAAAATCCACCCAAGAAAAAAATGTACATTCACATCTCTTTCTCCTAATTAATTAATTACATTGCTATAGATAACCACTAAAAATATTAAATGTGAAATAGTTAAATCTCATGAGAGTGATAAGAAATTATACTTCAATTATTAGGAAGAGGTAATATTTTTAGACTTGTGCATATTTTTATTTGGTATAAATAAAATGTGAATATATTTCAATGAAATCTATCCCCACCCCTATTTTTCATCTGGGTATCTCAGTGGTCCACATTGAAAACACAGTCTGGCTTTTACCTAGATTTCACCCATGGCCTATGTGCAATCTAGAATCCGGAATCTATTTTAGAGTTCTAATTTCATTTTCATTATAATATAGTATCTATTTTAGTGTTCTCATCATCATTTATGATAGGAAATTTGAATAAGATAGTGATGTGTAATTTAGTTGGCATTCATATTCAAATTCCAGTTGATGGGATCATCTAGGTTCAAGTACAAATGATTGTTTTGACCCCTCATTGTTAGTCTTTTTGTATTTTACCTAATTTTTATGTTCTTTTTTGGCATTCTAGAGGCAAGGTGTACAGGGACATATAATTTTATTTGAGGGCAGGTATCCCATGTAGCTTGTAGAATCTGACCGGTAAGTTTCATCCTCCTCAACCAATGAAATTTTAGTTTTTTTAATTTCTATAGTTGATTTATGGAGGTGGATTTGGATCATAGTTTGATATTCTGATGTGTTTTCTCTACTATTAATTTATTCACAGTTTTGATGTTGTCACTTTTTTGTGCAAATTACATTAAATATCATTAACTATTTTCATTTATTCATTAATCAATTTGGTTGATGGAATTAGAATGAAAATTAAACGAATATAAATCAATAAGATAGAGTGAAACTGAGTAAGTAAAATAGCATTCATAATTATAAGATTTAGGAGAACAAAGTAGTAGTAGAGGAAGGACCCCCTGGAGGTAGAAAAGAGGCTCTTCATTATAGATTGAATAGAGGGGGAATAAATTTTGTTCCTTATAATCTATGTGGAAACCTCTAGTATCTTCCCAAGAAACATATTCAACAATTTTAATGATGGGGACCTATGTATGTTGTTCTCCTGAGTATGCATCGGATGTCCAATTGAATATCAATTCATATGTGTACAGATTTGGTGTCATATTCTTGGAGATGGTTTCTAGAAGGCAGGTTATTGATATTTCCAGGTCCACTAACTAGAAAAATATGATATCATGGGTACTTTGAAAGTTATTATTTCAGACCTAATTCCAAGTCTATGTTTTTTCTAAATAAAAGGTAGTCTTTGAATTTTTATTTCCTTATTGTATAGATATTAGATTTATTGAAAGTAAAAAAAGGAAGTTAAACACAAATGTTTTAAGTCCAACACAAATGTTTATTCCCTGTTGTGAATGTACTACCTTTATACATATCATGAAAGCGTATTTCTTTCACTTGACTGTGTACCCCCCTCAATTCCATATGATGTTTTTTCTAATCTATTTGTGCATAGACTAGAGTTGTCCTGGATGGGGTATAGACTGGAGATGTCATAGACAAGAGCAGGCATGGATGGGGTGGAGATAGAGCTGGCATGGATGGAGCTAGAGCTGGATGAGCGGGCACAGACTGGAGCTGTCATGGATGGAGCTAGAGCTGGCATGGATGGGCTAGGGCTAGACCTGACATGGATGGGTTGGATCTGCTGGTGCTGGAGTCATTTACAATGATATATAGGAGATGCTGGGGTGGTTGATCGTTTTATGGGGGGATTCAGTAGGGGAAGGGTTGATAGAGATCCAAGAGGGTTTGTTTTAAATTAATTGAATTATTAATATAATTAATTTTTGTCTAATTTTTAACATGTGTTAAAATCAAATTCATTTTATTAATTAAAACATATGTATTATATATGATAAATTAATAAATATAATCTGAAATTTTACTGGCAATAAAAATTTATAATTTTTATTTAAATGTAATTTATAAACAAATATTATATATTTGTAATATTACTACCAATAGATATATTTATCACTATAGCTTGTTTATAAACACTTTAAACAACATATATATTATCTGTTGGTATTATTATAATTTCAAAATAATTATTTTATCTGTCACAAAAACATTTAGCAACAGAGTTATTACCAACAGTTTACGAATAGAGACATATATGTTGGTAAAAAAATTTACTAATCGAAAATTAAATTTTACCAAAATATATGTCCTCGTTGAAAAAGTGAAATATTTTGTAGTGCTTGTTGTGTACTAATAATGGAACTCATTTCATTCCACCATTATACATTGTTTTTACACTAGTTTACACAACATTTACGAACAACCCATTAGCTAGGCATGTACTTTAATACACACCAGAGTACCATGAGAAGATATACATGGTGTGTGATCTAGATTCACACATTGTGTGATATTTATAATATTTTAGAAATTATATCATTACATGGGTACAAATGGAGTGTGTTTAATAAACTACACACAATGCAGTCAATTAATCTTCTTGATCAACCTTTCCTAGTGTTTCCTACACTATTGTAGTATTTTTAGAGACTATTATCTCCTAACGTGTTTTCTAATGAATCATACAAGACTAGTGCCACATATCATTTTGGTGAGGCTCCCATAATGTTCATTCATGTAAAATCGAGATGAAATACACACTGATCCACCATTCCTCTCTATTGAGCTACTGTCAAGGGATCTTCATCGAACTAATGTTTGCCTTAATATTCTTCCATGAACCATTATCTTTCCCAAAAACCGTATCCTCTTCCATTACCATGGATTTTCTGACTTTTTTATGCTATTGGTATTGAACTATCATCCATTGCAAAGTTTGGAAGTGGTCATATTCCATAGGAATGGGAAAATGGGTATGAAAAGTTGAAGTGAAGTACTATGTCGGTTGTGTGATTTTCCAACCTTCATCTTTTATAGAATAAAGAATTAAACTTTGAAAAATGATTACAATAATGATAATATTTAACAAAATTAATTCAAGGACAGTTTTTCAATAAACTGAATGAAGTCATTAGTTTAAAAAATCATTTAAATAATTAAAGAAAATTTTATCGATAATCCATGCTAATGAAAATTTAGTGTCTTATTTTAAAGAATATGAAATAAAAATCATTCAAAGACAATAACACACAATCAAGAATAATATATGAATTAATTTTATTAATTTTTACCTCTGTAAGATAATCTAGGGTTATTTATGATCAATTTTATATTAAATATTTAAAATATAGATAATTAATGACTTTTTTCATGTTACCTCAATAAGTAATTTTAAGGAATCCAACTATGGATATGATAATTAAAGAAAATTAATAATGAAGCTATAAATAATAAAAAAACTACCATATATGAAAAATGTATCTTATTCAATATTTTCTCATTATCAATATGTGATTAATCATCATTCGATCATGAACCTACCACCGTGTCATCAATCCATCATTAACATTGTTGAAGATCGAGCCCATAAAATAATATTCTCCATATCATCATATGGTTATGGAAAATACTTGGATAAGACTAGGGAAAATATATAATGAGATTATTTATCATAAAAAATCAGTTTAACCGGCCTTTTAATTAAATATCTGAAATTTCCCAAATTAATACTAGATACATAAGTACATAATTTATACCTCACCTAGGTAAAACACCATATACTAGAAATAGCTGCAAAGTCCAAATTTCCATCCAAGCCTTCATTAATAAAACACTAATATTCACGTGTGTGGGATAAATATTTATTACTTTCATAAATAACAAATGTCCCCTAAAATTCAACTAGTTTGTAATTTCACTAAAATTCAGTTTAAAGGTAAACACCATGCCCTGGGTTCAATAGAATGATCTAAAAAAATTCCAAGTCTATACTTATGGTAAATTTATTAGTTTACCCCTTTATGGGACTTGATTTCTTAACACTCAAAAATGAGTTAAGTCTCACTTGAGTTGAAAAAATTGATTCGCTCTAGTTTTTTCTGACCCAAACCAAATAAGCATGGCTAATGTATAGGTCTAGGTGAGTTCCAATAGTGGGGAGAGTCCTAAGGGATGTTAACTCAAGATAATGAATTTTTAAGGTGTATTTCATGGTAGAATGTTGAAATGATGGTTCCACCTCTAGGATACACAATTCTAATTATAGGGAATAATATTATTCAGATTGGTTTATTATTTTGGAGAGAATTGGATGATAAGGTGGAGAAAATAGAAGAATAGAAACCCCTATATGTTTACGGTAATCAAGTGAATGGTTTTTTATAGTGCTTCAGGAGAGAGTAATATTTATGGTTGGGATATTTTAACACATTTTCTTTTAAAATTTTGTTTAAATTTTATTTTGTAGTTAATTTAGAAATTATGATGTTGATATTTCAAGATATTTCTCAAATTTTAATAGAAAGGTGATGAATTATCATGTTTAGAGATTTTTTTATTTATAAAAAATAAAATAATATTTAGGATTTTTATTTTTTGAGTGAAAAGGTTTTTAGTAAAGTAATCATGTGAAATAGTGAAAATATAGGTTTGGGATTATGTATATCTAAAGTGAATGACAACCAAAACCAATAAACTATATGAAGAAAATGTGCAAGTTATATTGGTTGAAATTGGGGGTTTTAATATTACCATACATGAATTTTAAACCATTTCTCTTAATAATTAAATCAATATGGGGTGTTTTAAAATCATGATTTAATCACCCCTACCTCCCACCCACCATCCCTACCACCATATCTATATCTCTATCTCACTTTATAACCCAGTCTTTATTTCCCTCTATCTCTTTCTCACCAAATCCCCCCTCTCCCTCCACCTATCCCTCCCTCTCTTTCTCTTCCTATCTACTCCCTCCCTTCCTAACTTCCCATATCTCTATATATCTCTATCTCCCCCTCTCCCTCCCTCCATCTCTCCCCCTCCCCCAAACCTTGGTAGTGTTCTTCCCCTAAGTGGGTTTCCCTTAATTTATTGTTTTCCTCATATACTCTATATTGTTTATTTTATGAATAAAATGTATATATTACTCCTCTACTATTAATTCTCTTGTCCTCCATTATTTTTTTATTTTTGACCTTTTTTCTGGGATTTCAATTAGGGTTTCATTAAGAAATGATGAAGCCTTATATAAAAGGGTTTTTCTCAAAGGTTCTTGGAAATTTAAATGTGATCCCACTATATGTTATTAAATCATCAATTGGTTCTATCATATCACTTCAAGAGCATTCCATAATTTTATATGATTTAGGGATTTTTCAATAATCAAAAATGAATAGTAATTTTATTGTTTTGATTTAATAAGTTTATTAAGGTATTTATGATGATGGCGATATAGGTAAATTGAATTATGAAAGTGGTTAAGGGTCAGTGGCCTAATTTTTTAAGTTATTGAAATAAATTTTTGTGAATATGGACTTATTGATAGACCAATTAGTGTTTTAAGTTACACACATATTTGTATTGTTTTATTTTGGGATCATGTAAAGTGAAAGGGAATCAGTTTAATTAGACACCATTGAAAATATATATGATAAAAAATAAGTGGTTTATTTTAGTTTCAATTTAACTGGTTATTGGATAAATTACAAATATTAGTGTGTTTTGGGTGATTTAGTGTCAATTGTTATTATGATAAAAACAACATTTTTAAAATAGAAAAAATATTTTTGGGATTTGGGATATCCTCTTTGATAAAAATTAGATTTTTGGTTAATGATATTATATCCATCATGGAAGTTTAAATTAAAACATATTTTTTTCATTTGTAGTGTATGGTTTTATCTTTAGATTAATGGGTGTTTTTTTATATGTATATTATTTGTTATTATTTGAGTATATTTTTGGGGTGGGATGTTGAACTAGGGGTGTTCAGGGTGTGAGGAATTGTTTAATAACATAGGCTTTAGAATGTACTATATTTTAATAAATTTTATATTTTTTTTAAAATTATAATAAGAACATTGGCATAATAAAAAACAAATTTTTATTATTAAATTAATATAAGATTATATATTAACGATGAATACACTCTATAATATAAATATAAGAATAATAGAATAATAAAAACAATTATACAAAAAACAGTAAGGTTGAAATGTTCGTAATGAAAGTCCCCCAGGAAAATCATCCCACTGAAAATAATTACATAAAGAATGAAAAAAAGTGTAAATATGGAATAAATTTTGAGGATTAAATGATAAAATACAATGGGTGGATATTTATATGTAAAAACTATAACCATTGAGGGCATTAATTATATTCCAATTGAAGTAGTCCTTGAGGGTAGCCATTATGTGTTCCCTAAAAATAGGATATAATATATGATTAATAATTTTTTATTTAAAATATATAATAATTACATTTATGTTATAAAATATATTTTATTCAAGGTGAATTATATTTTTATTCAATTTATTATTTTTTTAAATGAATATTTTTGTTAATTATGTAATAAATGTATTTACTATTATGAAATTTTTTTATTTGATTTTATCAAGAATATGGATCTTCTAAAAAATTAATTGTTATATAAATATCAAAAAAATATAAGGCATGTGGATTTAGATCTACAATGGCTATAAACCATGGTGAAATAGGTATTTCTTCATAGTACTTTGATACTCATGGAATAGAACACCAAAATGATGCAGTTTATATTTTTTATGATTCTTGTCTCCTACTCATCAAACCATTCATAGTACAATATTTTTAGCTCACATAGCACCCTTAATTCATCATATCTTTCATGGAGTTGTCTTTCATAATATTCGTTATCTTTTTCTATCAATGTGACATAACCCTAGAAAAATGGTGCAATATATTTTTTTTAATTAGATCACATTTCCCATGAATATATAAACTCATAGATATAAGGAGGTGGATTATGATGATATAATTTTCCTTGAGTTAACTTACTCTCTGAATTAATATGACATTATTTAATCTGATGTGGTTCATGGATAGCTAATCTGACGCATGAATGCATTCAATCTGAAATATTTCATGCAATGGGTTAATCTGAAATAATCACTTCTTGAATATAACATGGGGCATATCCCTATAGAGTTAATATCATGTGATCGTTGATTTAATTTGGTGTGCATCAGTTAATATAACATGGATTGGTTTTAATCATACACAAGAGATATGATATTGATTGGTCTAATCACACATGAGATCTCATTCTCTAAGTTAATCATACATTATCCATAATACTCATTCCTATTCTTACACATGTTTATTTTCGACCAAACTATTCTTACATGATTTTTAAAAATAACCCCATGTTTCTCTTTACGTAGCTTACCTCTCACTTTGATTATTCTTATGCTAGGTTTAAAAACCAATTTTTATTCTTACACATGTATAAATAACTTATTTTAATTCATCCTAGACTATTTTTTCATTATTCACACATAACCATATATCTTACATAACATTCTATCTGATTAGGTTATTTTGATACAATATGGTTTCTTTGACTTTCTTTTAAATTTAATTCTAAAGTAATATAAAATTCATCTAAATAAATAATAAGACAATTATTTACATTAAATGATAAAAATAATTAAAAATAGTTGGAAATAAATATTAATCAATTATGTTAATAAATAAAAACGGTGAGATTCATGTTGGTTAAATCACATATAAATAATAGTTTAAATATGATTAATATATTATTCGTTGAATTGGTTTAAAATTATACAAAAATATGTAACATATCTTATATAATGAGATATCATATGAAATTTATTAAATCAATATAAAATAAATTTATGATAAATATGAAAATTTTGATAATTATGTGGATAAATATCATTAGAGGAGGTATTAAATGTTATAATAATAATATTTATGAAAGATATAATAGGACGTAGTCAAACTAAATTGTTTTAAAATATTTAAAAAAATGATTGGGTTTGGGTGCTCCATGAGTTTTTGGATAAGAATAAAAAATTTATTTTATAAAAAAATCTTGGGAATCATATTAATTACATTTTATATATAAATAAATATCAAAATAAAATCCTATAACATAGGTAGATAATTTTTATGAACCCGTCCATTCTTATTTAATTACATTTTTGATCAACATGATATTTGTGTATCTCATTATTAAATCTTATGAGGTATATATTTATAAAAATTCCATCAAGTTTTATCTATAAAAGGGAACTTACTATAATATTTTCCAAACATCTAATGTTTGATTACCTATCTATATTTTACCCACATTCATTCTCCTAGAATCAGTATAAAAGTCATTAATCCTTCAGTATCAAGACATTATTATTAAAGATTCATTGTAAAATAGATCCCTAAGAGATTATTCGGCTCTATAATGAAGTATAAAATGTACAAAGTTAACTGGGAATCTAGGTAAAAACATTTCTTAAAAATTATTTTTTTTATTTTTTAATTGTATCTCTTGAAAAATTTATCCAAAAAAAAATTATTCACTTTTCATTGGTCTCGATCAATATTATATGCCTTAATTTAATTTTAATTTCAATACAAAATGGGTTAATCCATTATTTTAAATTAACTTTATTTTTATATTTTAACTTAAATGTTTATTTTTATGGGTTGAGATGTACGTTTTTATGAGTTTCATTCAATCTATTATTAAATTGAAGGAAACAATTTATTTAATCTTATTATAGTACTTGGTAATTATATTTAATTATGGGTGGTATGGGTATAAATTAATCTAATTCATTTGGTAATTCTTAATATCTTATGAGATCACTATGAATAGGCCAAGTAAATTAAGCCTCATCCATAAGGTTATGCATGGTCTAGGTGAACTTAGCCTCTTCCACAATGTTATGATGTATTGGTAGTGATACATAACCTATGTTTATGATGGAATGCCTTATTTTTCTTCCACATTTTATATTATATCATAGTATATTTATTGTTCGAAATTAAGTTTATGATATTTTACAGGATTATATTTTATTATTTAAAAGGAAAAACTTTATGTATTTAATGTATTTTAATGGCCTAATAGGTTTTATCTTTCTTTTATACCCCTCACTGATCATTTTTTGATCATTCCATGTTTTCAAATGATTTTTACAAGGATCTAGGATGATTATAAGTTACAATGAAGTGAAATTTCTAGTCATTAAGTTATAACCATTAATGAATTAGGTGTATCATTTAAAGAGTTTATTTTAGTGATGAAATTTCCATTTGGATGAGAAAATTTCGGTTTTGATATGTATGATATTTTCTTAATTATATGAAACTGTAAACCTAAAATGTCTTGGGTATAAAAGTGATTAAATATTTCCTATAAATCATATAATTAAGGGATGGTTATAATAATTTTTTTGTAGTTGATAACAGAGCAATGTTTAGATAAATTTAGAGGTTATGATGTTATCAGTTGAGGATATTTTAAGAGAAGTAAATACCATCATGTATTAAAAAATTTATGGGTGTTGATTGATTTAAATTCATGTATAACTTTTTAAAGGCTCGCGTGATTCAATTTTAAGGTGTTTAGTAATATTTTTGGGAGATATTTCTTTGGTTTTAGGAAGAATACATGTTTGAGGTAAAAATATCCTTTAGGGTTAGTTTGTGAATTCATTTTTAGGTAATTGTTGTTATTTATGGATAAATTTTATTATATTTTTTGGAATACATGTTGAAAGGTATAGATGGCCTTAGGGGTTGAAAAGTGACTTGGGGATAGGGTGATTCATATTATTAGGGTAATAGATTAATATATTTTTTGTGGAGTATATATGATTAATGTGCATATTGATTGGTATGTTACTTTATGAGTGATAAATTCTATTTGGGGAAAGGTTTTACTATATTTTATAACATAAAGAATAGATAACCATTACTATTAAGGATTGAGTTGGTAACAAAGTGCTCTAGGTTATTTAAGGATTTGGTTGAGGTATGTTTTGGAGCATACATGATTAAGTGTATATATATATATTATGATTTGGTATCTTATTTTATATCAATATAATTATGAATATTTTAATATTTTCTGTAAATGGTGGTTTTGGGGGCATATGTAATTATAGTATGGAAATATTTTGGATTTAGAAAATAGTACTAAATATTTTGATAAATATTTAGGTTCAATATTTTTTAGGATTAAGGTTAAGTTTATTTTTAATGAAACAGGTGGTCAAGGTTTTCTTGATTTTTTTAGTTTTTAATTTGACAAAGAAAACATTAGAGAATGTATAAGTTGTAAATAATTATATGAATTGAATGAAGAGAAATTGTGAATAAAATTTAATGTAACCTTGGTTGAAACAATGGTTTCATTTTTTTAATTAAAGGTTTAAATTATTAGGATATCATGAGATTATTTTTCATATGGTGGTTTATAATGATTTTAATGGGTATTATCACTACTCATGATAACCCCTTTCATTTTAATTTAAAGTTAAAAATAAGAAATAACCAAGTAATAAAAGTTAGGAAAAGTTTATATATATTATGGGTTTATAGTTTTGGTTATTAAAACATAGGTAAAAAAATAACATTAATTAATCATATTGTAATTTTATTAGTTGATATTTTTATTTTTATTTTTATTTTTTTTAATGAATTAATTATTTTTAGTCAATATAGAAGTAATAAAATTTGAAACAACTTTTTTATCCCTCCTAAATAAATTAATTTTAATTATTGTTGAAAAATAAATTTAAATTTATTTGAATACTTATTCTAGTATTCAATTCACTTTTAAATAGTCATATAATATATTGAACACATCTTCTATACCTATAAACTCTCATGAATCGGGCATTGTTTATGATCAAATTTTGAAATATAAACGTTTTTATCTCTATCAACATGGTAATTATAATCAAGGTACTTGAAATGTTTTAACATTTTCATTAGAGTATCATGAACTTAATGATTTTAAAGAAGCTAAAAATGAGAAAGATCTTCAAACAACCTATATTTATTTAATTATAATTTTTTTAAAAAAATTAATGTTTTGAATCTAATTCTATTAGATTATTTTATAAAAATAATGTTTATATAGATGTATTAAAACAATATATGTCAATATAAATTTTACAAATCACATCATTATTCTTAATAATTTAGACATAATTTTGTTTGGATAGAAGAGGTATTTTGAAACAAAATTAATGTATTGTTTAACTTCATGGACCCTTTCTCTTCTGTAAGGGAATAACAATAAAATTTTCGGATTTCAGTGAAGGTATGAATTGTTTTCAAAGTAGTTAACTTATATTGAAACTATTATTTGATCAATATTGATGAATATTATTATATTATTCTTAATTTCATGGAAGGTTTTTAATAGAATAAGATCCTGATCCTTGGTTAAAATTTTATGAAGAAGTTATATATTTGAGGAGTCTATATTCAAGTTTCAAGAGATAAAATGTAATGATCTTTTTTACTTCTTTCAAAGAGTTAAAATTATAAGGATTTAATTTCTTAAAGGGGAAATATAATAACCCAAATTTTAGCATGTATTATATTTTCTTTAATTATATGTTTTTTATATAAAATTATAATAATAATGCTAAAATAACACAAAAGAAAGGAAAATTATTACATTGATATAAAATTACATATTATGGAATAAAACACTCTATAAGATTAATATGAGAAAAATTTGAAAAAAAATTTATAATACAATTATAATGATAAAATATCCATCATTGAGAAACAATACCATTAAAAAATATTATAGATAGAAAGAAAATAAGTGGAAATATGGAATTTATTTTAAGGTTTAAATGGTAGAATATAATGAGTGGTTATTTATAAGAAATGAATTTGATCGTTAAGGGTAGTCGTTATATATTTGTTGAAGTAGTCATTGGGGGTAACTGTTATGTGATCCCAGAAAATCAAAGATACTATATGATTTAGAAATTTTATATTAAAAAAGATGATAATTATTTTTATTTTATATAATATGTTGTATTCAAGGTGAATTATATTTCAATTTATTTTATTTTTTTTATAAATGGATATTTCTTTTAATTTTACAGGATTTATATTAACTATTATGATAATTTTAGAGTTTATTTTATCAATAACATATCACTTTTTTAAAAGAAATAAATTTTATATATGTGTGTGTGTGTATATATATATCAAAAATTAGGAGGTTAGTGGATTTAGATACTCAGTTGGTATAATCCATCGTGCAATAGGTGTTTATTCGTGTTATTTTAATCCTCATGGAATAAAACACCACCTTAATAAAATATATATTTTTGATTCTTCTTATATCTTCTTCATCAAACCCCTAATAGTGTAGGCTTCCCACCTCACATATCTACTCAGGTTCATCATGAAAGTTTTCTGGGTATATTTTAATGGTTTAACTAAGTAGAATAAGAAATTTTGAAACCTAAATATAGGAACACCATTCTCAAATGTAAAATTAAGAAATAGTTGTATGAGTACCTTGAAGCACTGCATTATTGTTTTGATATTCATATTTATATGCTTGATTAAGATCATATGATAGGCATTTGAATGAAATCCCTCCTTCATATGTATCCAAAAGCTATTTTGAATCACTTGATACTTGAGTGGAATCCTATCATCACCTATGGTATAATAGTGTCATATAAAGAAAAGGGTGAAGAGGAAGAGGTTTATGGTAATGAGGGAGCTTTGAACAAATACATACATGAGCCTCTAACAAAAATAAAATTTGTAATAACTCTTTATATAGATCCGTAAAGGATACAACTTGAGTGAAAATTAATTTACTCATTCATAACAAAATGCATGATTAATGCCTAAGCTAATTATTTATTAATCATATTAATACAACCCTCATGAATTTTATCTTATAAAATTCCTTAATTAATGATTTTAAGTGAAATTTATTCCAATGTTTAACTATTAAACATTCCATGACTTTTATGAAATAAAAATAAACCAAGGCAGTGATTAGGATAGCACATGTATTATATTTAATGATATGTCATGCATGTCATACCGTAAAAAATTCACCAATCATAACTTACAATATGGATATAATCTCATCATATATGTTAAAGGATTTATAGAATATACGCTTAAATATTCCACTTATACTAAAGCCTCTACAATTTGTGATATTTCACATTATATTATGTCGTATACAATAAATTATGAAAAACATATCAAAACACCTTTTGGATATATTCTTAAACACTTTTTAAAATCTATCATTATCTTCACCATTTATTTCATCATATGTAATACCTTGTGAATACTCATCCAAAATGATTTTTGATTAAATCTAAATCACTTTTAAATTATCCCTCTGAATCTAACTCAATCTCTACTTCATCAACTAAAAAGTGTAACCCCATGTAACTTTGTATAATTGAAAACAAATATGAATTGCTTGAAAAAATATTTTAACTAAAGATAATCCTCTAATAAATAATCAATGTTACTCAAGCTATAAATGGATTTGGCGTGATCTCAATCAAAAATATTTATCTCTATACTTGTTTCTACTAGGTATATCACATGAAACCATGCCTTCTTATTAGATCCTTTTTTAGGAAATCAAATTACTATGGGATAAGATGTGTATAAATCCCATATATCCTCCTCAAATGTTCTATATTATCAAATTATAGACTAACAAAATCAATGAATATATTAGATTTCATTCACCTTTATGAATGAGCACATCACATGTCCCTCATCTGAATAAATAAGTGCATTATATTTACTATCCTAGTAAGGTTGTACACTTTCTCGGACTTTCTTAATCAAGGTCCCAAATGTAATACTCTCTATACGAGAGAACAAACACAATATTTCTTGATCTCCAACCAATGAAATGATCACCAATATGCCAAACGACCCCCTAAATAGATAAGACTCTAGGATTATGAAAGAAATTTATTAAATTATGAAGGTTCTCATGCTATGTATCTCTCCAACATCAAGTATTAGCTCTAAATTTGCTCCATTAACCCCTAGTATGCCAAATATATAGTGTATGACACTCCATGTGTTATAATTAAAGGGACATTTATCATAAAAAAACTGATTTTTTACCTCTAAGAAAATTTTGTATCCTGATACAGTAATCATACTCATGTTAACCTTAACATTTCATCCTTGCCCATAATAATATGATGAAAAATAGTTATGGATAACTCAAAGGTGTACTTTGAGAGTTCAATTATCATTACACTTCACAAAATGAATATCGACACATTAAATAATGATAAGGTGTAGATTTATATTTACTATAACATGATAAACTTTTTATTATTAAAATAATTTATGAATACATAACAAAATGGTAGTGTCCCGACCCAGGACCGGTGCATCACATGACCTCAAGTTCATCTCCCCAAATGCCAGAGGCTTCCGACTAGAAGTGAGGACCTATGGTGTGTCTGTGGAAAGACTATTCCCTCATAGATTAGATTATGAATTGTGATTAATAATATATAATAGATAGCAGAAGCATAAAAAGAACAGACAACAGCAGAAACAGTATTAAATAATTGAAAAATAATAGGAAGAAAATAATAGTAACAATTTTATAAAATTGCCTAGTGCCAGTTTATATAAGCATGAATGATGGATGATAATAATGAAATGAAAGAAATAAAAAATACAACACACCTTTCAATATAGATCAAGAATAAAGAAAGGACACTAAATCCCCAAGGGAAATCTCCACAATAATTACAAGTTCCATCTCAATCCATTGCTACTAACTTGTAGGTATAAATAGAACAATATAAGCAATCAATCATGGTCCATAGTATTGCGAACAAGAAAGGTCTGCTTGGGTACCCTAGTGAAATGAAGGTCAAAGTAGGGCATGAGATATAAATCTCAAAAGGTTGGCACCACCAGTTTATAGACTAATCCAGACAATTCATTATAAATTTAGAATTGTTCCGTATATATATTTAATGCAGAAATATAATAAATTAAATAATAGAGACTTGGTACAGGTTCTTAAAAAGACAAACATACCATACCAACTACTTCATCCTAATCCAAAAGTATGAAAAATATAGTTTCATTAAGTAGAGTTATATAAACAAGGATCAATAGTAACATGGAAAACCGAGGGAGGCATATCCCCAAGATTGTTCTTTAACATGGGGTATAAATCTCATGTCATCACACAAGTAAACTAGTAAAGTAACAGAAACATCTCAAGTGAAATACCAATACAAAATAATAATAATTAAGGATGCATCTCAAGCATTTACAATAAAACCCATCAATTTTATAGGTGGAGTATGATCCTATCCCTGAGGTATCATTGTGGTACATCCATTCAAAATATCCAATGCACTGAACTCATCTAAGGTGATCCTTATGAAAGACCAAGTATCACTTGTGGTATGGTAACCATGAATCCATACCAACTATCACATATAAGGGATCATGTATCACCCAAGGCTTGGTGTATCCATATTTCTAATAGGATTGTCCTCAGTTTCCCCTTAGGAAACCAGTATCACCCAATAGTATGATAGAAAGCTCAGGGAAGCCCCTCCCTGTCAATACTAAAACACCACATCCCTGACATGTCATGTTGTAACATATGGACTATGGAGAGTCCATTTATGGATTCTTAATACAAGACCCATGTTCTCTCCCTGTCCTGAATTCAATTAAAGATAAAAGAGAGGCATATATCACAGAGTAAGAAAGGTATGAGGATTAAGCTACATGGAATAAGACTTAAACAGTTTCATTTCAACACATGAAACTCAATTTCACAAGAAATAAATGTTAATAAGGCATTTCTCATGGTTCAAGCCATTAATGAGGGCATAAGTAATAAAGCAACTTTCATAATCAAGGAATTATAAACAACACATGTGGAATCAATGTGCCTCTTACAAATATTTCCTCAATGAAATTTCATCATCTCAAGCTATAAATCTTGACCAATTGTCACAATCAATCCCAACCATATAAATGGATCAATGAAGGAGATCAAATAAGGAATAAGTATTTCATTAATAGTCAAGGTACTTATGTAACTTGAAACAATAAATTTTTCATGTAAGGCATATTGCATTCAAATAAACCTGAAGTATTCCACCAGTAAAATGTGCCACACAAGTGATAAAATATTATGTTCAAGATTAGGCATTATCAAGAGGGACCCAATTCACAATTCATTTATCATTAATCAATTTAAGTTATTAATAAGTTTCTACGTACAGCCCATATAAATTTAACAAATTTTATATAAAGTCAACTTAGTCCATTTAGGATGGCATTCCCAAAGGGGTGGTTAAGAGGTAAAGAGAACACCCCAAATATTTTTCTACATAAGATAAGGTTACAATGGACATGATAGAAGAATCCAAACAATTTAACAAATGATAACAAGGTATCACTTAAAGGTTTCAGCAAGTGGCACAACAGTGTGACATGAAATAAGAGATGATGTAATAGGGAAGAGTGTAGACTCCTAAACTTGTAGTTATAATATATAGTTGAGAAACAAACTTAGGAGGTTTCATGGACCATATATATTTTTTTCAAAGGAAGAAACATCATTTAGAAATAAAACAAAGGGATATGTATAAGTATTCTATAAAACTAGACATGGAATTAAGCAATAAAGACGAACATAAGTAGAAATTCTAAGAAATCTAAATAAAATTAAACAATAATTGTGAGTTTTCGCAAGGATCTCGCCTCAAGAGAGGGGTTTTATTATAAAACCATGTCACTGTTTATCAAACAAATAATTTTACAAGATTATTCATTTATTCTAAAAAAATATCAACAGCATTAATTAAAAGCAATCAAAGTATGAAAGGAAGGGAGTTGATTAATTAATTCCCTTTTAAACTTAAGGGGTTATAGAAAGGGATCCTATCTCAGGGTGGATCCAAGATAAACACTTAGACTCTTTGATGCTTTCTAACTCAATGTAATTGCTACCCCAATTGATAATATGCACCTTCACATACATATAAGGACACCTAGCCCCTATGCACATATATGCATTACCATGAACATGTGAAAGGGGATCCTTACATATATGCTAATATGGATATAATTGTCTCCACTCACCTATGTATTAATTTTCATATATATAAATAGGAACACCTAGCCCCAAACATGTATATTCACTACCATGTTTGAATATACACATAATGGGGGAACGTATATATATATATATATATACCTATGAATACATAGGTGAGTCGCCTTAGACTTGGTGACTCGAAACCACAAGGACCAATCCAAAACACTACAAAACAATTACTAAAAACCTAAAAAATTAAATACCCTTATTTAAAGGGTTTGAAACCAAGTGGCAGGAAGAAAATCTCATCTCGGATGTTAGTGGTGAACCGAAACACCCCGAAGTGTCTCCCCTTCAGCGGCGGTTTCCAAAACATGAAAAAACAAGACCCAAGAGGCCATTCGCACACCCTATCGAAGGAAGAAAAAATAAAACTCACGTTAACCCATACATAGGGTTCATCTAAACCTCATTGGGTGACAAATAGAATAAAAAAATGGCTGGAAATCGAGAGTATAATGGAGGAGAGAGCTTATAATGATGGATCGATGGAGATTCATGACAAAATGGGGTGCAAGCGATGATCGAAGAGGGAGCTAGGTGAAGTGGGTCATGCACTGTAGGGGGTCGACCAGTGGGGCCCACACAATGGGTGAGGGAAGAGGGTAAACCTCTTTGGGTTATCAAAAACTAAACCTAAAAAATAAAATAAAAATTATAATCATAATCATAATTATAAACAACAATAATAATGATATTTTATTATTGTTATTAAAACATTTCTTTATTCCCCCTTTTTATCATTTATATTTTATTTTAATTTTAAATTAATTATTTTTTTTAAATTTCTTTAAAAATAACTCATCACATTCAAGAGTTCCAATGTCTGAATTTTTTTTTCTGAAATCCAGTTTTAAAAATGGTCGGTGTAATAAATGAAAAATTTTAAATTCCCTAAGAATTGTTTTTCCGATTCAAAACATGAGATGTTACAACCTTCCCACCATAGAACATATCATCCTATAGAATCATTCTGAAATAATAGAAACATCACTCATCCTACAAGGTTCATTAATCTTCATTTAAAGAATCGCATTGCATTTCCAAATGCCAAACACACCTTCAAGTATCCCTTTAAACACATGGTAACCTATGCCATCAAAACTCAATCCAACACTAATTCTCCAAATGAAACAATAAGATGGCTCTTAACTGATCCTATTTATCTATAGACATGATTACATAATATTCTTGTCGAAAAATGGGCCAAAGGTACTTCCCACCTTAGGATTTAATGTTGAGCAGCCAATTCAAAACCACGGTTCAACCCCCATCAGAATTGTCTTACAAGAATTTCTATAAGTGTTTTAATGATGCTTCTTATGTGATTTTGAAATTTTGAAATGGTTGATGTCCCATTGACCTTAGTTATAAAGGTTGATCCGTCCTTTCATGAAAATCATAGGCTGAAAAATACCGCACTTTTCTTCACCCATGCTCGGCTGAAGAGCTGACATTTTACAAGAAATGTGATTCCTCCTCCCAACACATCTCACTTTCAACATGAACACATCCTATGAATTACATACCCATATTCTGATGACATTCCTAACCAAACCACAATGTAAACGGCGCATCAAGCATGAAACACCGAAATAGAACCACCCAAAAAGCTCAATATCTTTTAAAACTTTAGCGCGGCGTAATATTGACGCTATCATAGTGCATCTAAGAAGACGTTGGGATAGGTACATGCTTTTACCTAGGTAGAATACCCTAATAGGGTTTTCCAATTACAAATAAGAACATATTTGAACCACTACGGTTGGATTCTTGGAAGAAACACGGCCCCTCCTACCAATATACTGCCATTAACGAAACACAATGCCTTTACAACATGAGACATTACATGATCATTAAAGATTAACCACTGAAGTCCCCCACGACCAAATGAAGTTTCATAAGGGTTGCATACACAGCCAAACTCATTGATTTCATGCTGCTTAGTAAGAACTGGCCAGATTTAATGTTCGTAATCCTCACGGAATTTAAGTCAACATTACTATTCTCTGACGGTCCTCTTTGGTTGGGTTCCTTCTACCCAGAAAAACAATTATTTAACAAAACCAACATGAAAAACTCTACTTTAGGAGTGTCCTAATTATAAAAAGAAGAAATATACTAGCTAATAAAAAGTGAGCTAGGTCAGAAAAACCATAAAATAATATGTTTAAACATTTGTTATGAAAAACAAAACCAAAATGACCAGCATGTCAAAACACTCGAGTCTCTAGAAGTGATCCTAAACATGGGGACAAACTTGATTTCTTTATTCATAGGTCACTCTAATATGGAGATGACCCATGAATGCACTCAATATTACAAGGATCAATGATTCCACCAAACTCAATCGGTTCTTCACAACATTAAACACTCGATGGTTACCATGTATACCGATGCATACTACCCTGAGATTTCACGACAAAACTGGCATATCCTGATTAATATCCATAGGTTGTATTCCCTATGAATTAAAGTATCATACGGTTTGTATAATGTATTTAACCCATCTTCATATTTCCCCATATGACCATTAACATGGACGATGTCGTATCAAGTTGTCCATCGCTAAGTAAATGAAAGGATAAATCAACCTACAAAGCAGTCAACCATGCCTGAGGTATGTCTAACTGTCTATAACTGAGCATCACTTGATGTTCATGCCTGTATCAAAGTACAAGAAAAACATGACCACCAATCTGAACAAGGGTTTCATTTTATGCAAGGGGATCCAGCTAGGGACAACGGCATGCAAACAGCACCAAAAGGAAGAAAACTCATGGTATTAGCAAGGATTTTATGTTCTAAGGGTGCTGGCTACCATAGGCTATCCCCTTATGAAGAACAAGCATCGACCCTAAAATCGATTCATGATAAAAGAAGTCACTAGGATCAAAATATAATTATCTAAGCCATTTATAAAAGAAAGAGTGCTTACAAAAAACAATTGTTCTTCTGTTCCAAGGAAACTCAAAGAAGATTTATATACCCTTACATGAGGGTCTTAAATAGATATCAACACTATAGGTTCCATTTACAATCTCTTTACATTTAAAATAATTTCATAATATAACATGTATATGTTCAATATTTTGGTTATATAGGTGACCATCTACCAATCCATAAAGTGGACATACACTTTATAGGTGGCATTTGAATCCCATTTAATTACAACCAATCCATTTGGACAATGAAATTAATTAAATCAAAACAAAACTAGCACGTCATCAAAATTAGCTAACATAGGGTAGACATTTTATAGGCATAGAAGCATGGCATATTAATACCAAAGTAGGTTATACAAAAATGCATGCTAATAAACTTAACAATATGGGATGGAATTCAAGGCACTCAAACATATCATTAGGCAACCTATAAATGCAGCTACATGGAATGGAATATGCATGACATATGAATTGCTATGTGCCTATTATGATACATGTAGTGCTTCATCATTGACTTAATAGGACAAATTTAAAATACCATAAACTCCATAAATCCATAAGCATCGGAAATTAAACCATTTATTTGAGGTTAAATCATATCAACTATAATATCAAACATTATGAACATCAATTCCCAACCCTATACACTTGGTCATTTCCCATACATGGAGAGATTAGTCCCTGGAAAGACTATTAAACAAGGTCCAATACATTCCTAGTATCCTATCTACCAACCCAAAATAGTAATAAAAAGGAAAAACCCCTCTAATTCAACTTTTTAATGTCTCATCCATGCTCACCTCTAAGACAGTGGTTGGACCATTAGGGCACGAGACCTCAAACGCATCTCCTTGAATGCTAGAGGTCATCGACTAGTAGCGAGGGCCTAGGGTTTGTCTATGGGCCAACACCAGTTTATACAAGCACACATGATGTAAGATGATACATAACAAAAAGTATTAAATAATACATTATGTCTTTCAATAAAGATCAAGAATAAATAAAAGACACCAAATCACCAAGGGCGATCTCCATGAGCATTTTGAGCTCCAGATCAGTCCTTTTCACCTAACTTCTAGGTAAAAACAACACATCATAAGAAATCAATCAGGATCTGTAGTTCTATGAAAAATAATGGTATACTAATGTACCCTAGTGTAATGGTAGCCCAAGTAGAGTGTGAGATATAAATCTCAATAGGCTAGCTCCATCGGTGTATCTCCCAATCCATACAATGAATTATAAATTTAGAAGTGTGAAATATATATAATAAATTCAAAAGGATTATAAATTAAATAACAGAAACATGGTATGGGTTCCTCAATGGGAACATGTCCCATACCACCTACTTTAGCCAAAGTCAAAATTTTGAAATGTATAGTTTCGGCAAGGAGGAATATATAAACAAGGATCAATGGTAACATGGAAAACCAAGGAAGGAATATCCCCAAGATTGTTCTTTAAATTGGGTTCTAAATCTCACGTCATCACATATGTAAACTAGTGAAGAAAGGGAAACATCTCAAGTGAAATAAAAATGCATAATAATAATAATAATACAGGATTCAACTCAATCATTTACATTTAAAATTATCAATTTTAGAGATGGAGTCTGAGCCTATCCCTGAGGTATTGTTGTGCTAAATCCATTCAAAATATTCAATTCTATAGAGACCATCCAAGGAGATCCTTTCAAAAGTCCATGTATCGCTTGTGTTATGGTAAACATGAGTACGTCTTAGGTATCACGCGTAAGGGACCGAGTATCACTTGACGCTTGGCGTATCCATCTCTCTAACAGGTCCATCCTTGGTTTCCCATTAAAGAACTAGTGTCACCCAACAGTATATTAAAAATATCAGGGAAGCCCTTTCCTAGAAAGCCTAAAAAATTGCTTCCCTGATGCATCATGTTTTAACCTATCGAGTATGTAGAGTCCATTTATGGGTTCTCAATATGGGACCCATGTTCTCTCCCTAGCCCTAATTCAATTAAAACAACAACAGAGGAATATATCATAGAGAAATCAAGGTATGAGGCTTAAGTTACATAGTATAAGCCTTAAATAGTTTCATGTTAACACATGAAACTCGATTTCACATGCTAGAAAGGTTAACAAGGCATTTCATATGGTTCAATTCACTAACAAGGGCAAAAGAAATAAAGAAACTTGCATAATCAGGGAATTATAAACAAGGAATGTGGCATAAACATGCCTCTTACCAATGTGTCATCAATGAAATTTCATTATCTCAAGCTATCAAGATTGAACAAGTGTCACAATCCATCCAAACCATTTAAATGGATCAAGAAAGGAGCACCAAACAAGGCATAAGGAGTTCATTACTAGTCAAGGTACTCATGTAACTTTAAATGAGTAATTTTTCATGTATGGAATATTTAATTCAAATAAACCTCAAGTATGCCATCAGTAGGAGGGACCACACATGGGATAAAAGTTTATGTTCAAGCTTAAGCATCATCTAAAGGGACCCAATTCATAATTAATTTCTCATTAATCAGTTTAAGTCATTACTAAAGTGCCACGTACAACCAATGGAAATTTTCCACATTTTATATAAAGGAAACTTAGGCCATTTAGGATGGATCCACCCAAAGGGGTGGCCGAGAGGCAAGGTCAACACCCCTAAACAGTTTATGCCATAAGAGAAAGATAAAACAGACATGATAGCACAAAGAAAACAATTTAATAAATGATAACAAGGCATCACTGAATGGTTTCAGTGAGGGCCACAATGGTGCGACATGAAATAAGTGACAAAGTAAAGGGGATGATAGTAGATGCCTACACTAGTAATTATAATTAATAGTTGGGACACACACCTAAGAGGTTTCTTGGCCCATCGATCATTTTTTTTATGAAGCAACCTCATTTAGAAATAATTCATAGGTCCATGTATAAGCATTACATAAAACTAGATAATGCATTAGGCAATAAAGAAGAACTTAAGAAGCAATGCCAAGAAACCTAAATAAAAATAAACTATCGTTGTAATTTTTTGCAGATAGCACACCTCAACATAAGGTTTTTATTATAAAACCATGTCTTTGTTTATAAAACAAATCATTTAACAAGATTAAAAATTAATTCTAAAAGAAATGTCAACAGAAATAATTAAATGCAATGAAAGTGTAAAAGGAACAAAATTAATTAATTAATTCACTTTTAAAATTAAGGGGTTATGGAAAGGGATCCTACCATAGGGTGGAGCCAAGTCGAACACTTTGACTCTTTGATTCTTTCTAAATCAAAGTTGTTTATACCCCCACTGAGCATATGCACCTTCACATACATATAAGGACACATATCCCCTAGGCACATATCTGCATAGCCATGAACATGTGCAAGGGTATCCTTAAAAATATGCTTATATGCATATACTAGTCTTCACTCACCTACGTATGAATTTTCATATATATACATAGGCAGACCTAGACCCATACATGTATATTCATTTTCATGGATGAATATACACATAACGGGGGAACCTATATATATATACTTAACTATGTATACACATGTGAGCCTCCTTAGACCGGACGACCTGAAACCACACGGAACATTCAAATTCACTATATAATAATTACTACAAAACATTAAAAAATTAAGGACCCTAATTTATAAGGTGTGAAATCAAGTGGTGGGAATAAAATCTTGCCTCAGATGGTGGTGGTGAACTGAAACACCATGAAAACTGCCTCGCCTTCAGTGGAATTTTCCATAAAACAAGCGAATAAGTCTCGAGAGGTCATTCACACAACCTATCAAAGTAAGAATCAAAGAAAAACCGAGTTAACCCATACCTAGGATTCATCCGAACCTCACTAGGTGATGAATAGACCCAAAAATGGTCGTAAACTGGGAGGAGAAGGGAGGAGAGATCTTACTATGATGGATCAATGGAGATTCATGAAGAAACAGGGTGCAAGTGGTGATCGTAGAGGGAGCCAGGTGAAGGGGGTTGCACACTACAGGGGTCGATCAGAGGGGCCCGCACAATGGGTGAGGGAAGAGGGTGAACCCATTTTGGGTTCTCAAAACCTAAACCTAAATAATAATAATAATAATAATAAATAAAAAATATTGTTATTTTTATTAAAACATTTGTTTATTTTTTTTCATTTTTCTCATTTCACTTTTATTTTAATTTGAAATTAATTACTTTTTAAAATTTCTTTAAACCAAACTGATCACTTTAATGAGTTCCATCTTTAGAAATTTCATTTTGAACCCCTGTTTTAAAAACAACCCCTGCAATAAATGAAAATTTTTAAATTCCCATATAATTTTAATTTAGTTCAAAATGAGGGACATTATAGAAACCATACATAAGATTCTATCTAATAGATCATATATAATATAATGCTATATCATCCTTTTTTTCTTTACTTTCAAGTGATTTTCTAAACTCATAATATCTTTGTGTAATTCTTACCACCAATTTATGTAACCATATTATAGAACCCTCCCACAAAAATATTTAGCCGTTAACATCTATTAATTAAGTTAGTTAGAATAATTTTGAGACTTAGGAATGATATAACTAATATTAAAATCCTTAAACATATTAAAACTCCTTAATTTCACAACATCAAATGTTATGATGTCAACTTAGGTTTCCTAGTTATAACTCTTTATAAGTGTATTATTATCATTCTTGGAACCCTTACATAAATTTGTTTCACTATAATCTATTAGTAACTAATGTAACTATTTTTCTTAATATTTTACCAACATACATATTAATCTCTAATAAGATATAAATAGACATTCACTTTTAATTTTTACTAGTATAATTTTTATTTGTTAACTTTAAACTTCTATCTGTTAAAAAAACATTCATTAGCCTCTTAGACACTATATTCTCTTCAAAATGTTATGCTGAGATTTACAAACTCCTTTTTGTAAGTAAATAACACATATTTTCTTAAGTGAGAATATTTAACAAACAAAATATTATATCCATATCATATATGGTATTTAATGTGTTTATAAAACTTTCTTGAAAATATTATTATTCTTTAAAATATTCCACTATTGGTGGTGGAATCTCAATTCCTTATATTTTATAAAACATCTAGATAAATACATTTACCATTGATTAAACTCATGTACCCTGGATAAAAAAATTTGATCCTTATCTCCTTCTCAAAACATATTATAGAATCTTTTGAATCATAAACCATTTCTATTGAATCCATTATATCATATTTTTCATAATAACACTTTTTTAATAAACAATTTATATTATCATATATAATAAATAGGATGAATATACCAATCCTTTAATTAGATCAATCTAAGATTGATAAATTCCTTAACATTTTAGTCTCTTATGTATTAAATCTTTACCTAATCACTCAAATGAAAACTATAAGATATATCAATTATTCCCTTGATTTGAAATCATTTATACTCATAAAATTTTTAAATTATACATTTTATATCTTATACCATACAAAAATGAATAAGTAATTTCTATAACATAGATACAAAAAATGGTTATTCCATGGAGTTTCTTAAACACCTTCAAGTGTTCTGGATAATTATATTTTTATAGAATCATTACTCTGTTTTTCTAATAAATATGGGTTTCAATTTCATTGAATGGCTGCTTGAAGAAACATTGTTCGACTCTCCAATTATGATTTCATCTTTTAGTTTGAAATGTTACCTAGTATTACTATCAACATAATACAATAACCAATACATCATATTTATAGTTCTTCTATCCATATAACTTCTAGAATATTGAATAAATATTTCATGAACTCCTTCACATTATTGAAACATTTCCATTATTGACAATAGAATAAATTATATAGCTATAACAATCCTTGAGGAAACTTCTAGTCTCACAAAGTAATAAATATACCCAATAATAGTGAGTATATGAGTATAGAATAAAATTCTATAGGTTATTTTCATGTAATTCATTTGAAATCTTATGTTAATCATTTTATGATTATTATAAGAATTTAGATTCATTTATTTAACAACATAGACAATGGGTTACTTAGGAAAGTGTCTTCCTAACACATAATATTTCTCCTACTTATGAACTTTTCATAAGTAACCAGTCATAAGAGATACTTACATTAAGCTTTAACTTTTCAAGGATGAATCTTAATGTTGAGAATGTTGATGATTATTTCATTTATCTAAAATAAAATATTTTAATAGATGAGTATAATATTTTAAAAAAATATTAATAATGAATTTTATTATATATTCTATCAATAAAATGATTAATTCTTTTTGAATTAATCATATCTATCAGTGGATCATGATCCATATTTCACTAAATAATGAGTCTATTATGAAGTTTCTCTCACCGCAACATTATTTAGGTAAGGTATTATCCCAAAAATATAGCGTATCATATTTGACTCTTGTATAGTTGAGTGGAAAAATATTTTTTTAATCCATTATATGGTATAACTTAACTCTATTACTCAGGTAAACTAATCCTATACGGGTATCCTGGATAAGAGTATCCCTAAGAAAATTCCAATAATGGTCACCAAATCCTATAAGGTTTTCCTATTACTTTATTTTATTATAAAATAAAATCTAGGGGAAAATAACTATAACATAACTAACCTAGTAGGATGATCTAGATCCTGAAAAGTATTGCATTATAAGGAATCAAACACTTATTATTTTGAATGGAATTTAATCTTCTAATCTTATCTCATTTTATTCTCTTTATGTTTGCATGCTTATAATAAGTAGTTTTTTGAAAACATATTCCTTTAACCAAATCAATATATTCAAACCATATTGATGTTTAACTCATTATACAACTCATAGCTTATGTTACTATCCATTTATATTATGTATATTAAAAAACTTCATATACATAAATCAAATGAAACACATTCAAATAATGGTTTAGAATTATGCTAAATTAAAAATCCATACATGAGTTATCCTGAAGCCACTAATATTCAACCAACTCTTCTCTTGAAAAGGCATAAGACACCAAGATAGAGAGTATCTCAACTCAAATTCCCTCTATATTTGGATACTTTACTCAAGAGGGATCTAAATTCCATCATAATTCTAACACCTAATATGTATAAATTGTATTTAACTACTTAATTCAAGATCAAAACTCTAAACAAGACAAAGTCAAGGTAGAAGAATACTAAATCAATTTTCATACCTAACATGTAACTCCTTAGATACATGTTTGATAATCTATAGAGGAAAGTAAAAAAATTGTAAACTAAAACATACAATAAAATTTATAATATAATAATTATATTCATAAATAATAATAATGAAATAAAACTAAATAATTTAAACATTTAAAATTATACAAATCAATTAAATATTTTATATTACTTAAACCTTGATAAAATAAGAAATAAAAGATCATTTTGATGTGGTTTAAAAAAAATTCAAATAAGGCCTTTAATTTAAAAAATAAAATGAAACATTTGGAATAGTTCATAATTTTAGATATAAATTATTTTATTTTATTTTATTCTATATTTTTAAAATTATAAACACTTCTTAATTTACACTTATATTTTATTGATAAACATTTTATTTCAAAATTATTGGGCATTCCATAAAATTGGTAAGTGGTATTTCAATATAAACATTTAATATTATGGAATAATTATTAATAATTTTTTTAAGAATTTAATTAATTAAATATAAACACATTATAATTAATTAATTTATAAACACCTCTATATATTAGTAAATATCCCAAAATTTCATTTTATTAAAATTTATAAATTATATTATTTTTTTACAATTGAACTTTAGGAAAAGAATTCTTTTCTTTTCAAATAATATCTAATGATATTGGGGGAATCATAAAATATTATTTCTAGAGATAAAGTGATTAAACCTATTAATTTTTATTAATAATATTATATGACTTATAATCCTATCACCGCTTACAGTAAGTGTCTTTCACCCTTGTGGAAAAGAAAAAAAACATTACACATGGTATTTCACACCTTCGTAAAAGGAAAATACCTTACACAAGGGATTTTCCTCCTACAATAAATTTAAAAACCTTACATATATGGGAATTACCTTATGTTTTTATTAATCAATTATTTGGAAAAGGTAATGACCCTACATATGAGGAAACCCAAATGTAATATATTTTCACTTTTATGGCATTGGTCGTGATCCTTATGTATGGAGTAACCCATATGTAAGATAATTTCACTTTTGTGGTAAAGGATAATTTCTTATAGAAAGTACCCTTTCATATTAGTTTTTTATTTCAACAGAAAAGTCTAAAACCTTCATGTATCAAGTAATCCATATGTGAGAGATTAAATTATGAAAAGGAAAATATCTTATGAATTGGTGAATCATATTGGTTATATCACCTATATCACAATATTGATTCCATTTACTTTTTTCACACAGTTGGGCTTCAATCATAGCATATTATATCACCTATTAATAGCTTATGATAATGAAAAAAATCAAGGTTTTTTATGTATCATGATCTAAGATACAAATTAGTCATTCCCTGTAACTAAACAATTCATATTATGTTATACTATACCATAATAATAATAAGAGGTAAACTATATTACAATATCTTATATCATGATGTTAGGAATTCAATCGAGATCGTGTTATCTCATAACGTAATGTCATCAAAAGTTATTCATTTTCAAAAACACAATTCAAAAAATCAAACATATGGTAAAGTTAAAATATCACTGAAATATTTCTTGGTAAAGTTTAATAGTTAAACTAAATGATGGACAAGATTAAGAAACCCAAATCAATGAACACCATCCTCGATAAACAAAATCAGGAAAACTATAAAATGAAGAAATTTTTTTTGTAATCTCCATCTCCATGTGCTTGATGAAGATAAAATTAAAGGAATAGAAATGAAATTTATCTTATAGAGGTATCCATAATCTATGTTGAATTGTTGTATTCTTGAGAGGGATCTACTCATCACCAACAGCATGTTAGTGACTCGTGAATAAAATGGGTGAAGTGGAATAAAACTACATTATTGAAGGATTTTTTGACTACTACATACAAGAATATATAACATCCATCAATTGGGTGCAACATATTTATATAGATCCATAAATAACACTGCTTGAGTGATAATTTATTTAATCATGCATTGAAAAATTCATGATTAATGCTTCAACTAGTTATTCATTCATCATATGCATGCAACCCCTATGTGTTTCATCCTATTAAATGGATAACTTAATGATAGAAACTGGGAGTTATTTTAATTATTAAATATTAAACATTAAAATTCCTTCATATAAAATAATAAACTAAGTCAGTGATTAAAATATCACATATATCATAGTAAACTTTAGGCCACATATTTTAGACCATTTGACCAGCACCCATAATAAAATATGATATGGGAAAATATTCATCATATATGTGTAGGGATTTAAGGAATATCTTTGTCACATCATTGCTTTCATAGAATCATGTTTCAATATTCATCATCTTTTTCCATCATGGTGACACTTCCCTGAAACTACACTATAATATCTTTTGGAAATTGATTACATTTACCAAGAAAGTATGTACACACAAATACAAATAGATAGATCATAGCCACATAAGTTTCCTTTGATTTAACATTCATAATAAATTAATCTCACATAATTTAATCTAATGTGGTTCATAGATAGTAAATCTAAACAGATCATGTATTTCATCAGATGTTTTCAACACACTGGGTTAATCTTACATGGTCGCTTATTAAATCTGACATGGGATACATCCCTACCGAGTTAATATTGTGAAATATTTAATTTAATCTAACATGGATCAGTTAATATAATGTATATTAGTTTTAATCATATATAGGATATGCTACATGGCTTGGTTTAAACACACATGAGATCACATATCACAAATTTACTAATAAGTGATCCGTCATACACCTTCTTATTCCTACATATTTCAGAATTAGAAAAATATATTCTTATGTGAGTTTTAATAAAAACTCAGGTTTTTTCTTACGCATCTTCCCTCTTACTTTAATTATTCATTGACAAGCATTATGACAAAATTTTTATTCCAAATAATATTTCAAATACTTAATCTGAAAAGAACTAGAATTTTGTTTTATTTTTCATAAATATCCACATCTCTTTTGTAGCTGCATATCTGATTAGGTTATTCTGATGCAATACGATTTTTTCTAATTTTATGTTAAATTTAATTTTAAAATTCCTCAAAAATAAACTAAATACATCATAAAGTAATTCATTCCATTTATAGATAAAAATAATTAAAATTATGAAGAAATAAATATTATTTAGTTACGCTAAAGTAGAAAGATAAAGTGATTTATATTGGTAAAATCATGTGTAAATAAAAGTTTGAATATTACTAATAAATTATTTTTCAAAATTATTTAGAAAATTACAAAAAAATTATAATGTATCTTACCTAATAAGATATTCTATGAAATTTATTCAATCAATGTAAAATAATTTTATGATAAATATGGAAACATTGACCTAGTGTTTGTGTAACCAAATAAGAATCCATGATATTATCCTACAAGTGTTATCATGATAAGATAAAGAATAAATATCAATATATGTAATATTATAATTTAGATAGATAATAGTTATATAGGATATCATAGGATAGATTCAAACTAATTATTTTTAAATATTTAAGATGAATTTATGGTTATAGTGCTACATGAGTTTTTAGATAAGAATAAAAATTATATTGTATTGAAAGATCATTAGAATCATTTAAATGATATTTTATATTATTACAAAACTATAAAATTCTTGTGAAATAATCATATAATTGATTTATACTGATCCCTTATCATGTCTTGTTATTTTCAATTGACATGATATTTGTAAACCTATTTCTTAACCCTTATGAGATATATATTTATGTAAATTTCATCAAGTTCTTTTTATAAAAGGTAATATACTCCACCCTCTTCCAAACATCTAAATATTTATTTCTTATCTATATTTTATAAATGTTTTTGTGTCCTAGAACTAGTATCCTTTAGCCTTATATTGAAAAATTATTTCTTAATGATTTGTTACAAAGGATTTTCTTAAGGGAGGATTAGACTCTGTAATAAAGTATAAAATTTATGAAGTGATTTGGGACTCGAGGTAAGGGTTTTTCTTCAAAAATTTTACTTTTAAGTTTTAATTTTTTTCTCTTAAAATGTTTTATAAAACTTTTTTCTATTCACATTGATATCTATTAATTTTCTATGTAAAACATTCATTTTTATTTCAATAAGGATTGGTTTTATGCCATTCTCTAGGTTAACTCAGTAGTGCTTGATCTGAGGGAGTGTCATGTGGTCTCAAGCGCATCTCTCTATATGCTATAGGTTGTTGACTATCAATGAGGGAGAAATACATAAAATGGGGATATTGTACCCTATAGTAAAATCAATACAAGACATTGAAAATAACCAAAACATGTATATCCACAATCAGATTATGTAGAAATAAATAAACAAAGTGTTGTAATAAATACCATTTAGAAGTCATACAATCATACATACCTTGATCGCCCACTAGGATGATCTTAAATAAAAAAACCAATCCAAAATAAAACACATTCACACTGGACCTACTTCTGTCCCTAGGCCACATACCATTATTCTAATACCCTTGAGTTGTCCCGACCTAATCCACTGCATGTACCATTATCTAACCTGAAAATTCTACAAAAGGATTGCATGCACACAAAGATTCTCAGGAAATGTGTGAACATATAACGTAGAAGGATCTCACCATGAACCCATAATATGTATATTTTATATGTGTGTGTATTCATGAGGAAAATAAATACAATAAATACAAATTTAATTTGAGTTGTCTTGCACTAACCAATACATTATGGCACCCGATGAGGTATACATGCTAGTCAGGTCATCGGGTGCTAACTAGGCCACCCCAAACCTAACCATTCCAACTTCAGTTCCATATCAGAATACACATGTTGCCTTATGAAATTTCATCCATAATAGATTCCCATCCCATGTCTAAAGACTCAGGGTAGCATGGAATCCAAAAGCTTAAAATAATACTTGAAAACACTGGGCATGGTCATACATCCATAAGCCTCAACCAGTCCTTTCCCACATGAGGGAGGTTCGTCGGTCTCACTCATGTCACACCATGATCTATCCCCTAGAGATATACTTGACCCAAATCTTCTAAATGAAATTCATAATTTTTTCACACCAACCCAATCCATGTCTGGAAGGTTCCTCAACCTAATACCCAAAGGAACAAAGCATGGTCATCACACTAAACCATCCCTACAGACTCTAAGGAAGTCACATCACACTAACCCATCAACATAGACTCATGGGAGTTACAATCTTGCCAAACCATCTTCAAAAACTCTAGGGAGGTCATAATAACATCAATACAATCCTATGAAGTAATGTTTGAATAGTAAAATGCTACATAGGTAGGGATTGAAATCCATCACACATCTGATCGGGTGATCCTAGGATGATAGTCGCTCGAGACCTAGCCTACCATTGCAACATTTCTTAACTTGCCCATCATGGATCCCACAAGGTTATCTAGACCTATCATAGTATCACCCCATTTATACTACCTCAATTATTTAACCCACGGTGACACCATGACCTGAAGGCTCACCCCAAACCAGACCCCATGGTTTAGACAAACCTCATCGAAACCCATATCACTCTCAATCCCACTACCTAGGGACCATTCTATGCCATCGTGGTGTACCTTACCTTAGTCTTGATAGGTAGGGTCAAAATAATATTTAAAAAAACATTTATATTCCAATTCCAAGTCCCATGGAAATCATATTTCTCTAAGAACTCAATGAAACTAGCCTATACCCACGTTAGCGTGTTTCTTATCACTCATAATATGTTCTACTATGTCACTAAATAATAATCGAATTCAATCCCTTCATGCCTACCCACTATTGTTAAGGACCCAAACTAGTTCTTTCCTCAGTCTCTTAATGTATCCTTGGACCTTATATAGATCTCTTGTCATCTCAAACCAAGTCTTCTACCCAGGTGAACTAATAGTCGGACGGTCATGTTTCATCCAAGTACTAAATAATTCTTAAGCAAGTAATAAAAGGCTGAACAATTTTTTATTCCCCTAGCCTAGGGAACTCCCAGTCCCTAAACTTTGATCCTGACCCCATTCAATTATATAGGAATTCACACCCATTTATATAAATATATATGAAATTATATTATAGGGACCACCTACTTAGAACATAGAGTCAACCGCTCTCCAGGTTCCATCATGCCTAATCAAATAGAACCAAGCCTTTTCCATGCTCTCGGACACCTATCTCAAGACACACAACATCCAAAATTAATTATATCAATTTATAATTAATCCATTTAATTTAAATATGAATTAACTCCTAAAACCACATCATGAATCTTCTAATTCTCTAAACCTTTAGAAATGGGGGTGTGTTCACTCTCAAAACACACCTAAACATATGAAACTTATAATCCCCAATTAATTTCATGATTCCAATGTCCAATTTCTCTTAATTCTTCCCAAACATAAGGAAAATTCATATGGTGTCATACCTTCACTGAAACCATGTCCAATGGTGTTCAAATGTCATATTTAGTCCTCCTATGTAGAGGCTGAGACAAATCACCATCACAAGTAGTTGATTCCACTGTGATATATTGGAATAGACACTACAAGCTATAAAAATGGGAAAAATTAGGGCCAGATGCCAGCGACCTAGAACTAAGAAATATGAGAGAAAAAACATACCTAAAATCACCACTGAAGACTACCCTAGATAAAGGTGAAGAAGAGGGGGAACAGGTTATCTAACATCCCATTAACATGCTCCATAATAAAAAATAAATGGTTTTGAGAACCATTTTCAATTAAAAATAATAATCCAGGATCCCTTCATGGTGTAAAACATAGGTTCACATCATGAACTATCTACTGCTACTATTTTCAGAAGCCCCAACCTTCTATACATCCTCTGATGATCTTTATAACCCTCGTAACACCTACAAGGTTTCCAAAAACATCATCTCATAATGTTTAAATTCATATAACCTCATTCTATGCATCATCACTCAAAATAATCTTCCCATAAAATAGAAAATTAAAATCTATCCAAAACATAATTGTAGAGAACCAAAACTTGACTTACATGGACATTACATTAATTTTGCGGAATACTTAGTACATAAAAAAAATAGACACACAAGGGCCGTAATAGTTTAGTGTCTTTGGAAACTCGGAATATAATATTCTAATCGTGGTGAAATATCTTCAACATCTCCCATAAAGATATTCCATTTTTTTCTTACCTAAAACCTTTATTTATATCCTGGGGAAAAGAAAACATAAAAGGGGTGAGCTCAAATGTCCAATAAGGGTAAACATAGAGAACATAATACAATCCATAAACATTTTAATGCAAAAACATGAACATAAAATCTAAACATCAAAATCTTGAGCAAAGACATGAATCTTGGAAGTATGTAAGGAATATATCATAAGGGAACATAAATCATGATAAAATATCATGGGAATAAAAAATGTAATTGTGGCAACCATTCAGCACATGTCATGATTTCCATAGTAGCCAAGGAATTGTTGCCAAGACCAACTTAGTGGACAAAGTCCCTTTCTGAATCGAGTTCACTCCTCATTTCAGTCATGTAACACTGAACCGGAATAACTTACTGTTCCAGCCATGTCTATCTTATGAGATATAAATCTTTACCCAATGAATTGTAGGGAGATATAGGTCCCACCCATCTCATAATGAAATCATTCTTACTTGTTCCACAAAACAAACATACATCATTCACAATAACCCAATAAATAAAATGGGTTTCATAAACATCATCCCATCATCACATAATCCATATAAAATAAATGGATATCATAAAAGTGAAACCATGTAAATCATAGAGGCATTAAACTTGAAACATACAAATATGAAATAATTTCATCTTAGATGGAAAATGGTTTTGATAAAACATTTGAAATGAATTCTTGAAAATATCCTTTCTTCTTCAAAATCATTGTCTTTTCACAAAATGCCTTGCACTTTTAAAATAAAAGTATTTTGTTGAAAATATTCATAAAATCTTATAGAGTAAGATTCATGAAAATGAGGCGTTATGAAACCGTAAAAATCCGTTCATGTCGTATAAGTTAAAAATAACATTTTCCTCCTACTTTTGTCGGAAAAGTCAAAAAGTGCCTCGTATGGTAAACAAAAGAAAGATTCCTTCCATAACACAAAGTAGAAGTCAAATAGGGTTAAATATGATATTAAACATACATGTAAGAATATTAAACACTTTATGAAAAACCTTTTATGGTCATGGATGAAAAATATAAACCCGGTAAATAATTACTTATAAGCAATCTTGGATAAAAATGAGATTTTCAAAATTATCCCTTATCTTAGGTCTGATATGCTTCTTACGTATCCAAACCTCCTTTATAATGATTTAAATAATGTCATTGACTTATTACAGAATCATATTCATTTTTATGATATCATATATGGTACACTTATGACTTTATATTACCCGTTCTTTTGTAAATTACATGTTAAAGCAGCGTTTTGGGTTAAATCATTTTTATTTATTGTACGTGTTTGGACTTGTTGTTCTTGATATTATTACTTATATCCTGATTTACTTAATTCCAGAATGTAAAACATGATTTATATATAATTTATATTCATTATATATATATATATATATGATAGATCGATTAAATGGAATGAAATACACCGTTCATGGAGACAGTAGGTCGTACGTACGCATGAACACTGTTTTTGTTTCCTTAATGAATTGAATGAAATTAAGTAGATGAAATACATATATATACACATAAATCCAGTATCATTATTATGTCATATATTTCATTATTACTTATTATATATACTTTATAATCATTCATGAATGTTTTACATGGAGAATGAATCTCATCGCGTCGTGGAGACGGTAGACCGTACGTACGCACGAGCGATAATATCATTCCCATGATCGTGGAATTGCATTTAAGTGTATGTATAATATTTCAGAATCAATATCACTTTGAAATAATCATATATAGTTATTTATTTACACCATTATACCCATCCAAGTAAGGTGGTGGTCGAAAACAGATTACACCACGGCGTGGAGACGGTATTCCTTACGTACGCACGTGTGGTGATTTCAATTTCTGTAGGATGGATAGATGGTGAAATAGGGTTGTTTCATACTTATAATAAAATATCATTATATTAGTGATTCTGATGTTATTACTTCATAATGAAACAACTAAATAAGAATAAGTAGAAGAAGAAATAAAGTTGAAAGAATCGGTAATGGACATTACCTCTTCTTTGAAGCGCCTCTTTGAGACCTCCTTTTAGGGCACTAAAATTGGTCTTTGAAGAATACCAAGACCTCTAGGATGTTTCTATGGAAGTGGAGAAGAGAATTTTCCAGGGTTTGGCTGAGCTTGGAGGCTCAAAGTGGTGTGAGTAAGAGAGGGAGGAGGTGCCCTTTTATAAGGGAGGAGAGGGGAACCTTTGGAATAACTAAAAATATTATTTTATTATAAAGTCATATTCGGTTTTTAATAGATCCAAATTGAGTTATTTAGAATATAAGGTGGGGATGGGTCGAGATCCTCTCATCCAATAGAATTTAGACAAGTTTAGGTTTCTATTTTAACCTTATCATTTAGATTTAACTTTAAGTTAAATAATTTTTCTTTTACCGTGTCTTCTTGTTTTCTTACACTATAATGTTAATAAACTTACTATAACAAGCCAAACGAACCCCAAGTTGTTTATTATTAATATATATAACCTTATCTATGTAATTTGGCCGAACCTTAGATTTTTAGGAATAAAATATCAATTAATAATATAATATTTGTTTTAAAAACTATTTTATTTTAATTTTGACACTATTTGGTAATTGATTTTTGTGAAATTCATAACAGAATTATTAGTTCAAAATAAGTTAACTAATTAAATATTAACATGTCATATTAACCTATAAAATTAGTGTAATTCATAAAAAGTCTCAAATTACATTTAGTTGGGTATTTATAACATCAATTATGTCAATATTTCATTAATAAGATAATTACTGCATCATCATTGTGTCATAAATAAATTATATTATTTAATGTCTAAAAATTATAAATAAAACACCATTATGTAGGAAATATTTTTAGATTTCTAATTAATATTTATAGTCGAATTTATTTATGTATAACCCTATATTATAAATTATCTAGTTATTAAACTTTATTTTAACTATTTTAACCCTTCTTTAAATAAATTAATAATAAATGTCCTAATCTAATCCAAGTGGGACTAAATTATCATATTTTATTCCTAAGGTTGTTTTTGGTCTAATTACACTTATCCAATATAATTATAACATGTGTTAGGGTAATAATAATATAATTTTTACCCTTAATTACCCTATTTACTTTTAACCGTGGTAAAAAAAAGTAAAAAGTTACTATACACCAAAAATTATTTTTTTCTCATTGAACCACATTTTAGTCCCTGATATTAACCGTGTCTCTCGGATTTTCGAAATTCAACTCACAGAAGCGGTAAAATTATGTTTTATGTGAATTTGGAAATTCTCCTAGTAGGTGGGTAAAAGACGGTGAAAAGTTCAATAAAATTTTTATATATCTAAAATTATTATAAAATGACTCTAATGACTTAAATTGAACTTATATAGTTGTTATGTATCAATTTTGACCTAAAATATAAGTAAATAAAATAAACAATTATTTAAATAAAAAGTCGGTTTTTGAATAGTAACCCAGTGTTTTCACTATTCATCAAAAATTGAATGTTTTTCGAAAAATACCAAAAAATTCAACCTAGGCTAATTTCGATATTCTGAATCGAAAAATGATGTCCATTTTGAAAGATAAAATTTTTAAAATTTCAAAAAGTGGGTATTACTATTCACAACAGCTAGTTTATATAACATATCGTTGTTTAGCGAAACTCGGTATTGCGTACAACACACGCTATCCTAGAAGGTCGCGCTTGCGTGTAATGCAAGACAAGTCAAGGATGCGTATTGTGCAAGCTGATTTTGGTGTAGCGTACAACACAAGACATTAATGAAATTAAAAATAATATTTTTCATAAAAAATCGTGGTGTTACAGTAATGACTCGAAGATCCACAAGGCATTATAAAATTGTTAACCAATTATTTTAAATTAATTTTATTTTTATAGGTAGACTTAAATGTTTATTTTTATGGGTTCAAAAGTATTTTTTTATGAGTCTTATTCATGCACTTGTAAAATAAAATCTCATATGTTTTTTATTCAGGTTAAAGTAATTTTTAAATTACTAAAGGTTTGTGTTGTTTATATTTATTTTCAATGAGAATTACAATATGTATATCATGGAGTGTTCGGAAATGGAGACAAAATCAACCCAATA
Source organism: Viscum album (assembly GCA_963277665.1). NCBI lineage: Eukaryota > Viridiplantae > Streptophyta > Magnoliopsida > Santalales > Viscaceae > Viscum > Viscum album. Next base: position 298,464,832 of record OY728139.1, read on the forward strand.
TAGAAGATGAAAATGTTTATTATACATCAATGGGGAATGAAGAATGAATTTTCTATCTTGGAATACCTGGATGGATAGATTCTATAGTAAATCTAAATAAATATGGGGATTATTGAGCTTGTATTCATGGAAATTAATAAAAAGTGATGATGATTATGAGAAGAACTATCTACAATAGTTTATAATGGAATTAGAAAACCTAGATTCTAAAATGGTTGAAAATAGTTTAAATAACATTGATTAAAGAAGTGGTTGCAATTAGTTCAAGGTTTTGATAGAAAATATGGTTGAATTATTGAGAGTCCATCCATGGATAATCTATCATGAACACTACAGGATATAGTAATTAACACCATCATTAATGCACCACATCCCATTATAAATCTATAGTTAAGCCTTCTTGGGAGATATCATTACTAGGATGGGTGAGCTCCTATTAATTACTCATGTGGAAACCTTTTTTAAAGAGATAATGAAAAGAAAAAATGAAAATGAAAATTGGATGAGGATTTTAGAAGGGAAATTATATTTTCAAATTAAAAGTCATTGAATATTATTATAAAAATCATAATTGATTAAAAAAATCTATATATTAATTTGGAAATAAGCTAATGTGTTTTGGAATTATTAGGATAATTCATAAAAAATTTAATTTGTTTTGAGGTGATTTAGAGTGATTGAAAGATCTATAGTTTAATAGAATAATCTCTAAATTGATTTAAATAAATTACTGAATTTTAGTGTTGAACCTGGATATTTGGATAATTATAAAATCAAGAATCATCCAATGCAATGGAAACTGAAAAAAAAAATTAACAACAGCAGACTCACTGGACTTTGAAAGAGTTCCTAGTGACTTTATAAGGGTACTTGGATACTTTAGAAGAGTAATTCTGGAATTTGTAAGAGTATTTGAAAACTTTGGAAGAGTAACTATAATACTTCTAAATAGAAATTTAGTACCTCATAAGAGTACACTGATACTTTATAAGGGTAATATGGGACTTTTAAAGTGTCATATTTTTATAAGAATTTGACAAAGTATAACTTCATAAGACTAACTTAAAACTTCAAAAGAGTCATCCCCTCTGTGAAATTATGAGTTTTCTAGACATTAAAAAATATGATAATTTCTATAATGAATTTTATAAAGAATAAATTATATAATATTATTTTGATGTTATTATCCAAGTATCAAATAAACAAGATTATTTTTTAATCCTTGATTTGAAGAAGATTAAGTGTGCAAAAAAATGAGAATATCATTGCTTCATTAATATGGGATTTCAAATAAAAAAATTCAAAATAAATATTAATGAACAAATATAAATTAAATATTCTATGGAATCAAATATATATATATATATATATGTTATAACTATTATCACTTGAATTTAATATTGAAAATGGGTTTGTTATTCAAGTAGAATGAAAGGGTAGAGGTTCTTCATGACTAAGATAAAATAGATCAAGATAATATGTAATCTTAATATTTGATATTAAAGATGATGCTGATACTCATTTTTTATGTTCCCTCATGTTGTGAAGGAAAGAGACATGCCACAACAGATGTATTGATGTATGATTTTCATGTAGTTATTGAGAATGATTGGTTTTTTGGATTTTTTTTGGAATGCTTTGAGAATAATCTTCTTGATCCTTGTGGCATAATACAGTATATAATTATTCATTAGAGATAAAATATAATAAATAAGAAGAAGTGAATTCTTGAAAATATATTAGATAAAACAGTTGGGGTAGAAAAAATATTAAAGACCATTAGAGAATACCCATGTGAAAAGGTTACAGAAAATAATTAGTGATCATGGTGATGATATTATAGAATATTTTCTATATTAAAAATATATAAAATATAATTTTGTGATCTGAGAATATAAAAACTGAGAATAAGAGATAAGAATTAAGAAATCCATTGGAGATAATAAGATAGAATTTAATATAAAACTGGTGATGTAAAAATTTTAGGGTATCAAATAAGAAGATGAATATGACCTGATTCTACTGATCATATCCACTCATATGAAGTAAATGGAGATGAATAAGAAGACTTCTGATACTCTATGTTATATAATTATGAAATAGTGAAAAAGGAAAAATAAAGAAGAGTTGAGAACATTGAATAAACTATTATTCTAGTTACTAATCTATGTGTCAATGTACTTGAAAATTTTCGAGGAACCACTATATTTGAATATATTAATTGTCTCATTTATTGAGGAAATACAACGTGAATATTTTTTATAAGATTTGGGTCATTGGTTGTTTACCAAAATTGAGTTTCATGCACAGGTATTGATTATTTATAGCTCTTCGAAGAATCTGATGAGGACGAAGGTAAAGATATGTTGATACAGTTAAACCCTGAACAAATTTGAGATATATATAGAGTGGTTAGAGTAAGTTTTAAAATTCTGATCATGAAGGATAAATAATTTGTAATGTATAAGAAATTTTTTTGGTTATTAGGTTTTACAAGGTGATGTTGTGTAATTGAGAGATGCAATATAGATTCAGGATAATCACTACCACATCATAACCACTTATGTTATATTGTAGAGAATTTATGATTTAGGTGAATAACTAATCATAGTAAGGAGAAGGATTCTCATGGAGGTGAACCTTGTAAAAACATGGTGTACTTCCATGTACTTACATCCTATATTACGTGTGGTTATTTTATGTTAAGAAAGAAATAAATAGATTCATTTATATCCTAACAACTAATAGAGGTACAAATACTAAATTGGTTAAGATATTATAATAACATTTGGGATTTTGTAAAAAAAATTATCACATCTGATTATCCCCCCCTTCATATGACTGTAGAAATCCTAAGAAAATCTCATGTGGTATCAGAGCAAAATTTTCCCTCTAGATGGATCTATATATTCCTTCCCATGTATTTCTATTAAAATATATGAATTTCATATTTGAAAAGTTTACAAAATATCTTTATATGGAAAATTATATATCTATTCCTATTTTTAACACCCAAATGTTACTATTGATAATTATTTTACATTATTTTATTATATTTTGGGTTATTTTGAGATTTTGGAATTTTTTTGGCTTTGAGTTTGAAAATTGGGATGTTCGAGGGTATCGAACAGTTTTTTCATTATTAAGAGAGATTATGTTATAACAATGAAAGGGGTGCTGCAATTTTAACAATATAGTTTTGTATAGTTAATGCATGGTTTGGTAAGATACACATCTAAACTACACAGTTTACCAATGCTTTTATACTGTAAACCATATGGCTGGTGAATGTATTATCAAAACATTTAGAAAAACCATATGAGTTATCGACATTTTAAATTTTGTAAAATACTTATTCTACTCTCCTTGATTTTTAAGACCTAATCTTATCCTCCCATTTTCCTACATGATAAACCTCAAAGATAATCCCTATTAATGACCTCTACTCCTACCCTAATTGGATTTGTGGTTTTATATCATCAACCTTTGGTGGTTCTTCCTAGAAAAATCCTTTTTCCCTCACTATTTCGCCTTCTTATTTTATTCTACTTTTGTTCCTTTTTGTGGGTTATTATTTTCCAAATCATTGGTGGGGTTTTTATTTTAAATTCTTGTTGATTTTCTTACTAGGTTGTGTAGATTCCCCCTTGGGCACTCTTATCTCCATTCTTGAAAGTTCCATCGCATATCCGCTTGACCTAGGTGGGTGTTTCTATAAAACCTCCTTTATTTTTTAATTCATGGAATTCTTGAGTATTATAAACCATTTATTTATAAAATTTTGATTTTATATAGATTCTATAATGTGTTATAAATTAGATTTTATAGATTTTAGACATGGTATAAAGTATTTTGTCTATGAATTTCATGTGTCTCCTTTTAATTAAATGGTTTTATATGCCAAGTTTGTATGAAAATTTATAAGGGTGTTATTTAAATTGATTTTATGAAAATGATATTCCTTATCCCCCATTTTGATTTTAAATAAAGAAAACCTTTATTTAAATGGGTTCTTTTAAGGTTTTATTTTTTATAGAAGAAAGTTTTTTTTTTAAAGTGATTTCAAAAGTTTATTTTCAATAATTAGGTTTAAAAAACTGTAATGGATGTGGAATTATGAGTTATATTTATTTTATAAGTATCATTGGGTTCCTTATAAATAAAATGTTTTGTTTCATGTGAGACCCTCATTGTGTGACTCTTATGGTTTTTCCACATGTATTGGTTTTTCTATATATAAGTGATTGATGTATGATGTTAAAAATGGTTTTTTATGAGGGTGTTGGAGGTGATATGTGAATCATTTATTATTATTTAATTATGTAATTATCTCAATTAATTTCTCACCTAAATGTTAGATTGGTCATGGGAACCTGGGTATCTAGATGAGATCTCTTGAGATCTGCTACCCTTGTCAATACACACATGGTTTGGGTACCCTTATTTGTGATTAAGATAAGTCTAGTGGGGATGTTCTAATCTTATGAGGCCAATGTGGGATAATAGAGTGTCTTATGTTGTTATAATACACAACATAAGATAGTTTTTGGTTTGTATTATTATAGAACTATTAGGATCATATCACTTTAGAGTCTTTGGTTTAGCCCATCACACTTATTCCTTGACTAGTGGTTCTTATAGGGTTTTTTATTCCTTTCTTATAATATTCCATTATGAATATTATTAGTGGAACCACATTTAATGAAATTTTGTGAAATTTCATTAGTGTAATAGTACCTATTTTTTATGACTTGTTTAATTATGGTTGGTCTTATTTTGGAAAAAGGTTTGAAAATGAATTTTGGAAATTTTTTTTAGGAGGATATTTTAAATTAAACTAAGATGTCTGATTTAAATATGAAATTTCATGATGACTGAATGGCCCGAAGGCCTTCTTTTTTATTGATTTTCTGATAACCCCCCCTTTCAAGGGATGAGGGGGAACCCTTATAAGGCTCGTAGGCTTAGGAATTACATTTCCCGTAGGCTTGGAGATATTACATGACCCGTAGGGCTTAAGGAAATCATACAGACTATGACTACTTGAAACTGCTCCCCCCCCAGCATCTGCATCGTGATCATCTCTCCACCTTTTCTTGACTGTTCAGCTAGCATGTCCATGTGCAGGGGTGCACAAGTGCGGTACTGATGGAAAATTCCATACCCTCTCAATCTTCTAAAGTCCGTCTAGCCCTGCTCTGGTGGATGTGCCCTACTCTTTCCTCTTCTGGAGTGGTTCCTTATAGAATCTGTCTGTGCAACTGCAAATCAGGTGGCCCTGAGGACCTTGAGGTGGCCTGAATGCCTTACTGACCCGAAGGCCTTGGTTGGTCTGAAGGCCTTAAGGACTCTAAGCCCAAACCGGTGGCCCAAGGTGAATAGTTCTGGCTGCTACAGTACTGAATAGTAACTGCTACAGTAACTTTTTCATTGCCTGCTACAGTGCCTGATATAGTACTTCTACAGTGCCCCCGAAATTATGCCTCTGTCGGGTTTTGAACCGGGGTCTCTTGGATGCAGTACTGCTCATGATGGGTATTGCTACAGTGCTGCTACATTTCCTGCTACAGTACTGCAAGTTCTTGCTACAGTGCCTGCTAGAGTACTGCTCATGATGGGTATTGAATTTTTTAAAAATGCAGTTTGGTTTGTTTTTTCATAAAAATAAATGGTTTATGTTTTAGGTTTCAATTTTAAAACTACCCAAGATTGATATACATGAACATTACATTACTTTTTTAGAATACATAATACATGACACAAATAGATGCTCAATGACTATATTATTTTAGTGTCTTTAGAAATAGGGAACACATTCTCATAACTTGGTGAAAGATGCCAATGAGCCTGTACCCGAGTGGTAAGGGATCCTGCTTGGCATCCAAGACACCCGGGTTCAAAACCAGGTGGAGGCGAATTTCTAGGTTACTGTAGCAGTACTATAGTAGTTATTGTTCGGTACTGTAGTAGCTGGAACTATTCACCTAATTTGGGCCTTTGGGCCACCGGTTTGGGCCTACAGGTCTCCAGGGCCTTTGGGTTATCAAAGGCCTTCGTGCCACAGGGCCTTTAGGTCACGTAGACCATGGAGTAGCCCATTTCACATAGAACATGCCCCAGAAGAGGATCAGAGCAATAGGAGTAGGAGCCACTAGATGCAGAGCAAACCGGATTGGAAGAATGAGAGGGTATGGCAGCCGCCATCGGGACCAGGCACTATGCAGCTTTGTATGGGGAAATGCTAGCCGATCAGCAATGCAAGGTGGGGAGCTAGGTTATCAATGATGTGGAAAGCTGGGGATGGGCAGTTCAAGTGGGCTGGGCCAACGGGTCATGTATTGGGCATGGTATGCCTCTGGGCCTTCGGTTCATGTATTGCGGGTTTGTCGGGCCTTGTGCCATGGGCCTATGGGTCATGTACGGGTTCCCCTTCAACCCTTAAAAGGGGGATTACCCATAATAAAATAAAAAAGAAGGACTTCGGGCCATTTGGGTGGTGAAAGATCTTCAACATCTCCCTTAAATATCTTCCCCTTTAGTTTTCCTACCTAAAACCTTTCTTTATATCCTAAGGAAAAGAAAATATAAAAAGGGTGAGCTCAGATTATCAGTAAGGGTAAACATAGTAAATATCAAATAAAATGTGAACATAATAATGTAAAAACATGAACATAACATTTGGAAACCATACCACATATAATATATATCAAAATATTGAGTTATGAAATAAATCTTGGCAGTTCATGAGGCATAAATCATAAAGGAATCACGAACCATGAGAAAATATCATTAGCATAAAACATGGAATTGTGGAAACCATATAAGAAAAGATAATAATTTTAATATTAGTCAAGTCTCATTTCCAATACCATAATAGTGGACAAAGACCTATATTGAACTGAGTTCACTCTTTATTCCAGCCCTTTATTAATGAACCAGATTTACTTTCCATTCCCGCCATATAATACTAAACCATATTTACTTTTCATTACATTAATGTATATCTCATGAGATATAAATTGTTACCCAATTCATTAGAGGGAGATATCGGTCCCACCCATCCTATAATTAAATCATTCTTACATGTTCCACAAAAATATAAATCATTCATCATAGCATAACTCAAGGAATAAAATGGGTTTCCTAAACATCATTCCATTATAATTCATATAAAAAATGGATTTCATAAATAAAATTCCATAATAAACACAATCAAATCATAGTGATAATAGGGATATAACCATAACCCTATTTAAATAATTTCATCTTAGATGGAAAATAATTTTGATAAAACACTTGAAATTAATTTTTGAGGAAAATATCATTTATTCTTAAAAAACTTCTTTCTCGAAATTCCATGAAATTTTAAAATAAAATAATTTCTTTAAAAATAAAATTTAAATATTTTAAAGTAATATTTAGGTAAATAAGGTGTTGTTAAAGCGTAAAAATCTATTCATGTTGTATAAGCTAAAATAAAACATTCATCTCGTACTTTTCTCAAAATGAAAAAAAAGTACCTTATATTGAAAACAAAAAATATTCCTTTCATATTGTTTCATAAAAAATTAAAAAATGGGTAAAATTGAATTTATAGAATATTATAAAAATATAAAGAATATTTTATAATATATATGTATAAAACATGGATGATAAATATACCCCAATAAATACTTATGTATTAAAAATCTCGGATAAACATGAGATTGAAAAATTATACCATACTAATTTATAATCAGTAGAATCATATGAAACCTAAATAAAATTATATGAATATTATAAATTTAATAATAAGAATCATAAAATCATTCATGGGCAGCATAAACATCACTCAAAATAAATAAGTGGTGTATAAGGCATATGTCCCACAGATATAAAAGTGAAACAAAATAATCCACTACCTTAAGTATAATATCCTTTTTATATATCTAAACCTCATGTATAATGATTTAAAAAATGTCATTTTTTTATTTCAAAATCATATTCATTTTTATCATATCATATATGATCATATTATCATCTGTTTTTTAGTAACATTTCATTGTTACTCATTATTCGGGTATTAACTGCTTTATGTTATTATGCATGTTTTGTCGAATAAGTTCTGGTTATCCTTATTAACTCATTGTTATATAATTAAAAATTATATTAACATAATATATACCATATTTATTCGTTATTTACATTTATATAATCATTCTTTAATGTATATCTTCTAGAATGAATCACATCGCATCATGGAGACAGTAGGTTGTACGTATGCACGAGCGATGATATCGTCCCTGTAATTGTGAAATGGTGTGGAAGTAGATGTTATATATGTTGTTATAGAATCAATATAATGTTATAATAACTATATATAGTTATTTTTTCCATCATTATATCCATCAAAGTAAGGTAGTAGTGAAAAACATATTACACCACGGCGTGGAGATGGTAAGTCGTATGTACGTACCCGTGGTGATTTCATTTTTTGTAAGATGGATAGAAGGTGTAATATGGTTGTTACATTATTAAAATAAAATATAAATATATATTTGATACAGGATTTAATACTTTATAATGGAAATAACTCATGAATAGGAAGTTGAATAAGAAATAATTTTAAATAATTGGTATAGGAGATTACATCTTCTTAGACATGCTCTCTCTAGATCTCCTCTTAATGCACTAGAGCTAATTTTTTTAGAAGACGAAAACCTCTAGAATATTAATATGAAAGTTAATAAGGAAAATGGGAATGGGATGGCTAAGATTTAAGGATCAAATTGAAGTGAAGAGGATAGGGAGGAGGTTCCCTTTTATAATTGAGGTGAGGGGCACTTTTTGGATCTCCAAAAATATTAATTTATAATAAAATAAAAACTCATCCAAAAACCAAAAAAATGTTCTAATTTTTAATATTACATGAGGTAAGGTCGTAATATCATCAAAAAATAATTTTTAGACATGTTTGGATTTTATTTTAAACCTTATTATTTCATTTTATCCTTAATTATTCTCTTTTAATTTTAACTAATGTTACAAATTGTTTAATATTAAAATAGTGTAATTTTTGTCTATTTTATGTAAATTAGACAATAAATGAATAGTATAAAACATTTTAGAGTAATCCATAATTATTTTATATTATTAAAAATATTTCATGTTTTCTAAATAATTTAATAAAACATTATTTTGACCAAATATCAATAGTGTCAATTTTGATACTATTAATTTAATGGATTTTTACAAATATCAAGATAATATATTAACCTCAAAAAAATATTTTATTATATATATAGGTGTTAAAGGTCATATAATTTTTTTTTGATATATAAATTATCCCAAATTATATTTATTTTAGTATTTTTAAAAACATAAATTTATATTTCCATTAATAAAATAATTACTACATCAGTTTTGTGTAGTTATTTAATATAATTATTTGTTAGGTAAAAATTAAAAATAAAATAATATGATGAATATAATTCTATTAAATTTCATAATAATAATTTTATATAAATATATATTTTCTATAATCCATCATTAAAAATGTTATACTTATTAAAACATGAATGTGACAAGTTTAACATCACTTTAAATAAAATAATATAAGTGTCATAAACTCTTATTTAAAGCTCCAAATGGTCAATAATTCGAAAATTGGATGATTATGGTCGATATATATTTGACCAATAAGATTTAGTATAGTTTTTGTGTCTTTAAATGGTTATTTTCAATTTAATAAAAAAATTATTGATTTTTCATTAATTAAATAATTTCTGAATAATCAATATATAAGACTTTAAGGTAATTATTTAATCCCTAAAAATTATAAATAAATTACCATGATTTTGATAATTTCATTATAGTTCTAAAGACTATTTATTATCAATGTTTTATCATGGTTATCACTATATTAAAATTATTATACTTATAATAAAAAAGAGGGTGACTTTTTTCACTTTCATGTCACTTTCTTTTATTTTAAAAATATTTATATCATTTTCATCAAAAAAAAGTCTATTAAATGAGTCAATCCTAATACTTAGGTGTTATGGGTCGATTGTTACTCATCAAATAGGTTTTTTTTAGGTGTTAGGATAATTTTATTATCCTTATCATATTAATTTGTTACCTTAATTACCTGATTTACCTTTAACCGCATTAAATAAAAATTATCGTAATTAATATTAATCAAATACAAGAAATAAATGTAAACTATAAATATGATTTGGACCCACTTATTCAAAATATTGAATCAGTTTTTCAAAATTTGAAATATATAAGTTTTAGAAATTAAATTAAAATTAATCTCATTGAGGGACCGAGAAAATGGGTTATTAAAAAGTAAAAACCATCAAAAGATTGACATGTGTTTACATAAACTTTCAATGTGAAATTACTTCAAATGAAAAACACTGGATTAAATGATAAAAATATAATATAATTATACTTTAAAACTAATAAAAATTATAATCAAACAATATAAATAAATTGGATGAAAAAGTAGTTTTAAATTAAAATGCGGTATTTTTTTACTATTCATTAAAATACGAAAGTTATCAGAAAAATACTAAAAATTTATCCAATAATAATTTTAACGTCCCAATTCTAAAAAAGAAGTTTATTTTTCAAAATTTAACTTACAAAAGTGTCAAAACTAGATTTAAAATGGTTTCTCTATCAAAAGGTGGAAAACTGTATTTTTTTTAAAAAAATTCTTTAATCTAAAAAATTGATTTTGTTCTTATATAATGTCTCGAAAACATATAAGATGAATTGGAAATGTTATATTGAATATATTAAATATATATTTCATTAATAAAATCTATAAAGTGTGATTTTATTATTTTATAAACACGATTAAACTCAGTCTTGCATGAAATGATTTCTATCAAAATAACTAGAAATTTTGTGCAACATAAGCCAAGAATAATGTTGCATATACGAAAAGCTAGTCCAGTGTTGTTTATATTTCAAGATTATCTTGGTAAAGTGTACAACAGAATATATAAAATAAATTAATCTATCTCATTAAAATATCTGTGTGTTACATTCTACCCCCCTCAAAATGAATTTCACTCTCAAAATTCGTCTAGGTTATAAAAGGGTTGATACTTTAAAGTTTCTTTCATAGAAACCCACATTAAAAAAATGAATTATAAAACTTCCTTTTAAAAATGAATAGTTGGAAAATAATAGTTACCCAAGGTAAATCATAACTAGGACTCTATGTAGGTTAACAAAGGAGAAGATTTGGGCATAGAGGAATAGTGTAAATAATCACAGAGAATGATAAAGATTACTGATCAAAAAAAAATTAGGTGATCTAGAGAAATTTAATAATCACAAAACCATAAACTAAAGAATCATGAAATATTTCATTGATATCATCAAAAATGATGATAATAGGACACCCTTTTACATCACGATCCATTTTCATAATGTTTTTGAATTTTCATGAGAAGATATAATTACTTTATTTCAGCATAATATCACTATTGGTCATGCCTTAAACAAATTACACTTAATATATTATTCAAAGAAATTTATTTAAGCTTGTTATCAGATCATGTGATCCATAAATATACTGATAGCTCATTCTATCTATCCGCCATGAACCAAGTCGGGTCACTATCTGACCCGATCTGCAGTAAGGCCCGAATGGAGTTTCCAATCCTCACGAGATGCAACAAGTGCCTGGGTATCCATACAAGAAAGTGAGAATGATTTAACTGAATATAAAAATATAAAACAATCAACAATATAAAATAAACCCAAACTAGAAAAACCAAACTAAACAAACCTTTACAAGGTTTCTAATTTATGTCTAAAAGTTGAAACAAAAGTATAATAGAGCTATTATGAAAAGGTAACCAAAACCCATATCAAAAAACCACCATACGGTAAGGGGAACATCTCTCTCAAGCCATCGTCGCAACACTTCCCAAGAGGATCACTAGAATCCAAAACCACCATCAGAAAAATCATTACCCTTACCTATATAAAACATGACCAAGTCTTCTTACAACCAAGGGTGTAAAAAGGGTGTCATCTATCGCCCAGTAGGATGCCACCCAAAAGGATTCCATTCTCTAAACATTGAATGGAAAATAAACATTCAAGTTTAATAAATGAAATAAAATTATAGAATAATTTAAAGGAAAACAACTTTTAAAGGAATGCAACTTTAAATAAAAACACATTTACTTTTGGAGAAACCCAAAAACCACACTGTATGCCAACGGTGAGTGTAATGTGGTCAATATCACCAAACGTGGGAGAGTACCTATGGGTACTCTCTAGTTATGAGACCCTATAACCTAGCATCTCAATGAAAAGTGGTATAGGAACCACAACCATCCACATTCTTGTGCATGAGTCACTACAAAGGAGAAGCATCCAAAATTCTAGTGGTCTCCAATCATCATAAATATTTAGTTAGTGTTGTCATCATCAATCCTGTTAAGTAAAACTGAGCAAGATCCACTTCTGTATCACTAGCACACTAGTTTGTTTCTCCCTTATAGCTACCCAGACTTCCTATAGTTCTCAACAAGTTTCACATTTCACATAAGATATCATTTTCACATTTCACAAGACAAACGAGGAATTACACACACCAAAGCCACCATATTAACTCCCAAAACCTCTTTAAAAATAAAATTCAAACAAAAAACCTATAAAACCATGATTATAATTTCCAAAAAAACTTAATAAATCATTTACTTAATTAATAAAACATTTCAAAAGAACACACAAGGGAAAACATCAAGACTACACCATTTTCACATGAAAGGTCCATTTTAAAATCAATGGAATATGAAATTACTTCCAAAAAATACTTTTTAACCTCATTTATAATTCAAAAAACATGATAAATAACACAATAAATCATACTAAATTCATCAAGCAACGTTTAAGCATGGAATCACTTACCTTTGGTGGTGAAATCCCCAAAATCGGGTGCAAAACTCCAAACACACCTCGATCACACCATAAGAAAACCATATTGAGACCAAATCCAATATATCGAACCAAGAACATCAAAATACAACCCTAAAAATGGAACTCTAGGGCTAGAGAAGATGAAACCCTCAAAAGAAGAGAGGAGACCCTAGATTGGAGGGAGGGGTCAAGGGAGAAAGTACATACTGAATTAATCGAGAAAGAACTGCACCAAATCCGGAAAGAAAATGGAGCTCAAATAGTGGTGGAAGGAGGGAGAGGCGCGCCTAGGGTGATAAATCCTATAAGAGGATATAAATGGGGAGTTTTGGTGGTTAAACTCGAGAGTAGAGAGAAATAGGAAAATTTTTAATATACTTGAAAATTAGCACGGTTGTTCTGTACAGTTTAGGAAACCGTGAGGTAACCATGAAAACCATTTTCTCTAGATAGAGACCTCTGCATGGTTACCTAGTCCAAGATTCATGGTGATGCGGAGGCCGTGCGGTAATTTATATCTCTTGTAGTGCAATTTCTTATGTTGGTATACAGTTACTACTAACAGTGCGCCAACCATGCATAGGGTCGTATCCACCCAAAATCCTCTCTTTTTCTCCAAAATTCAAAGGGAACCCAAGGGAAAAAGATAGACCAAAAATAAAATAGGAAAATACCTACAAATTAAATCAAAGATGTGATAATTTTCCCCACTATTAAAACTTTCTTCCCCCAAAAAGTCAACCTGAATCTTGATCAGTAACCAAAAACTGGAACTCTTTCTCAACCCAAGACTTCCACTCCAAAGTCTCATTTTTATCATTCCTATTCTACCATAGTACACTGACCAATGGAATAGACATCCCATAAATCACCTTCTATCTGGAATCCACTATCTCTATTGGACATTCAAGTACTGAAAAATTTGGCTCTATCTCCAACTCTTTCCAATTCAACACATGAGATGGGTCTGGATTGTACATCTTTAGTTGGGCGACATGAAATACATCGTGAATCCATGTCAACTGAGAAAGAAAATGTTAGCTGGTATGTCACATTACCAATCCTCTCGGTGATTATGAAAGGTCTGATATACCTCAGTGTTGTCTTTCCCTGCTTCCCCAAATGACGATGACCCAAATGAGTTGCCACATTAAAAAACACCCGGTCACCCACAGAGAACTCCAGATCCTGATGCCTCTGATCTGCATACAATTTTTGGTGACTCTGTGCTATCAATAATCACTGCCTGATCATCTTGACTTTCTCAGACGTCTCTTTCACAAGTCTTAGTCCCAAAAGTGAGGTCTCACTAACCCCATTCCAACATAACAGAGACTGACAAGGTCACCCATAGAGAGACTCAAAGAGATTTACTCGGAAAAAAAAGTATTAATAACTATTATTATATAAAAATTCAACCAATCCCAAATGGCTATCCCATGAACCTATGAGGTCCAAAATAAATGCATGGAGCATGTATTCCAGAATCTAATTTTCCAACTTCATCTAACCATCTATTTGATGATGATATACCGTACTCATTTTGATCTGAAACCCCAATACCATTTGAAGGCCTTACAAGAACCGAGAGTTAAAGTGGGGCTCTCTGTCAAAAACAATTTCTGACGACACACCATGAAGCCTGACTAATTTCTGAACAAAAAACTTTCCCATCTCATCCATCTTGGCTGAATATTTGATTGGGATTAAGTGGGATGATTTTCTCAAATATTAAATCACTACCCAAATATATTTACTTCCTTGAGGTGTGCAACTAAAGCCAATAATAAAATACATGAGACCTCATCCCACTTCCAGGTAGGAATGGGTAACAGCCAATGAAAACCATAGGGCCTTTGATTATCTTATTTCACATACTGACAAGTATAACATCTCGATATGTAGTCATCTATGTCCCATCTCATACCTCGCCACCATGACTAATAACACGCATCATAATACATATTGTTATAACCATAATGAATGGACCACTGAGACTGGAGTCTATCCTACATCACCACCTTCTTCAGAACTAACGGTGCCATAAAACAACCCTTGAAACATATAATTCCCTCAAGAGACAATGAAAAATTTGAGGAAATATCCCCACAAAGAGGAAATTGTATATACTACTAACACATCTCATCACTAGGATACACCCATTGAACTAGATCCAAAAGAGAAGGTGCTAACTTCATTCTCTCCAATAGCACAACTCCACTGTGCTCATTGGACTCTAAGTGAATCTGGGAAAAGAGACCCATCAAATTACACTCCTCACTGGACTTCCTCAATGCATGCACTGACGTTTTCCTACTCAAGGTGTCATCCACCACATTACCCTTTCTCGAGGAATAAATGATATCAAATTCAAACCCCTCCAGATATTTAACACAATGGTGTTGCCTTAGATTGAGATCCTTATATGAAAAGATGTAGGCTAAGATCTTATGATCATAGTAGACCTAAAAATTCCCCCCAAAGAGGTAGTAACACCATGTCTTCAACTCATACATCACCACTGATAACTCTAGTTCATGGGTCGTATAATTATTTTCATGTGCTCAGAGTTGGCTAGAATTGTATGCCACTACGTGATCACCATGTATAAGAAAACACCTGAGACACATACCTAAAGCGTCGTAATAAACCACATACCCCATTCCTGATTCTATCAAAATAAAAAATGGTTTGGTAGTCAACTAACACTTCATCTCCTCAAAGGATGCATGAAATTTTGGGCACCACTCAAACTTCACCATCTTCCAAGTGAGTGCGGTCATAGAAGAATCTATATGTGATAAATCCGGAATGAACTTCCTGTAATACCTTAACAGTCTGAGGAATCTTCTGATCTTGACCACATTCATCAGTTATTTCCATGAAATAACTACATTGATCTTATATGGGTCCACCAAAACCCCTTACTCCGAGATTACATGCCCAAAAACTTCACTTCCCTGATCTAGAAAGTGCATTTTGAGAGCATTGCATAAAGATGGTGATTCCATAAGGTGCCCAGTACAATTCTCAAATAATGCTTATGTTATTCTTCATATCTTGAGTATTCTAGGATTGTTTCCACAAATACCATAATGAAAGAGTCAAGATACTTGTGGAACACCCTATTAATGAACTCTATAAAGACTGTTGGAGAATTTGTCAATCCAAAAGGCATGAAAAAATACTCAAAGTGGTCCTACCTGCTTTGGAAAGCTGTTTTCAGGATATCTGCCTCTTTCACCCAAACATAGAGTAACCCGAATGAAAATCAATCTTGGATAACCACATTTTCCCTTTTTTTTGGTCGAAAAAATCATCAATTCGGGGAAAAGGGTACTTGGTACAATCAATTATTAGTTTTTTTATTATTCAAACTAGGGAAGAAAAGCCTTCCACGAAGATAAAAAATCAAGGAGGTATAAAGTGATGGATCCCAAGAGAATCCCTTAGGAAAAAACCATTGCATTACCAAGGTAATGACCACACATTAGAGAAAACTAATAGGGGTTCCTCAGGACTACTCCCCTAAGAAAGAGCATATGCGGCAAAGTTTCCCTCTCTTGGGATATGACGAACCAAGCCTCCATTAAAAATCTCCTAGGCGAAACTATGGATATGGTATTTCAATAGCCAAGAAGACACAAATTTCCCATGAAAGTTCTGAATCAACACATCAGAGTTCGATTCCACTTCTAATAACCCCAACAAGAACCTTTTTCATAGAATGACACACGTGTGCAATGCTCTTACTTCTGCACCTAATGAACATCCCATCCCAAGAAAGTTTCTAAAACAAAATATTATCGAACCATTCTGGTTCCACAATAGACCTCCCCCATGCAACCGACCATCCATAAATGATCCATCAACATTAAGTTTGAATCCATTCCATGGGGGATGCCATCTAACCCAACAACCCTGGGATCTTGTCCAGGAAACTGGTGTGTTCAGGAGACTACATAGAAGAAGGTATTGTTGACCAGCCTTTACCAGTGAACCTAATTCATGCAGAGAAAACATTATTCGCTCCCAAAGCATCCAAACTTTCATCTGAACCTATGTTCAAGCTTTATTCTAATCCTCCCAACATGTCCACAAATTTTCAGTTTCAATGATATTGTGGATCTTGGACTCCATCCCAAGGTGATCCAAACCCAAAAACCATCTCATGAAGAAATACTATCAGGATTTGTGTGTTTCATCATATCTACCCCACTATCCATGCAATACCATAGACTGACAGCACATTCAACCTTGATAAACAGGTGAACCACTATCTTCACCTACAGATTAAATAAACATAATCATCGATAAGCCAACCGAATGCCTTTCTTTTGGATATTATCCTCTACAGGGAGAGCTTGTTTTTTAGCTCTCCAAATTAGAAAACTAATCTTTGTGAGTACCTCCTTACACCATAAGCGTAACCCCCACTCATCATGATCCCCTCCCTACCAGATCAAACCATGATAATCAAGCCCATTAAAATACCCTTATCTTTACTCTGTGAAACAACATCGGTCGTCCTCCTCAGTAAACACAACTTCTTTGAATAGGTCCATTTTTTTGGGTTCAGAATGGCTTCAAGAAATCTGGGATGGTGGCTAGCCTCTCTTACTGACATATCATGCCCTGTATAGTATGGGAAAATAGTTTCTCCATACCTCAATTGTCTCTCCACAAGTTTATCTCCCCTCATCCAACCACCCAACATGAAGACTCCTGAAGGATTTATAAGTGAAACGCCATAGTTTTCCCCAACATGGAAAATTTATTTTTGTCCCAATCCTCCTAATTATTTCGATATTTAGTTCTAAGACTTTTGTCCCACATCGATTTCCCAACCATAAAATCCCATGCCAAATGAGCCTGCATGGTCTGCATGGAAACTGATATATCCTTGAGGCCAACTCCTCCATCCTCCTCTAGTTTTTTCACCTGATACCAAGCATCCCAATGAGCCCTACCAGAAGATTTGGAATCCCAAATAAACATGTTCATCAGAATCTCCATGGAAGAAATAATACCCTTGGGTGGAGTGATAATGGAAATGACATGCATCGAAATAGAATAAATCACACTATTAATCAACACCACATAGCCCCTGAATGAGAGAAATCTTTTTTTTCTAATTAAGAATCCTCCCAAGCCTTCTGTTATTGATATCTTCAAAGAATATCTTTTTCACCCAACCATTAGAAATTGGTTCCCCAAGATAGATCATTAGGAAATATTTTAGCTGAATTCCCGTAATGTCTTGTATGACCCAAATCCTTCTTCTTGAACATTTATTGGCTAAAAAGACATTTCTCTTTCTAGAGTTAATCTGTTGACGACTTAGGCTACTATATATCAATATAATCCAATAAAATTAACCAAAGGCATCCTCCTACTATTGAAAAAGATAATAATATCATTATAAAACATAAGATGGGAGCAAGATCCATCTGAGGCATTAGAAAGATAAGGGAAAATCCTCTGATTCATCAAGCATCTGTGTAAGATTTTTGATATAGCCTCATGTGCTATGATAAAACAAATGAGGGATAGAAGGTATCCTTGATAAAAAAAACCCATACATTTTTGAAAAAACCAAAACCCTTTCTCTAAAGGGAAATGGTGAGCCAAGTAGAGGAGAAATCGTGGAAACATAGATCCCAAACCCATTCATGAAAACCAAGCTTCCTCGTCACATGAATAATGAAACTCCGTTAAAGTTTTTCATACACCTTATCCATGTCCACCTGAATAATCTCATTAGACCCAACCACCTTCTTATTCAAATCCACCAACAGTTCTTGAGCTACCCCCACCACCCCTTGAATACCATTACCTTGGACAAAGCCTTGTTGTTTTTGATAAATGAACCTCAGTATCACCTTGCTCAGCCTCCTAGACAATAAACTAACTAAAATATTGTAAGATAAATTGCATATACATATTGGTATATATTGATTAATGGGAGGTGGGTCTTTTACTTTAGGAAAAAGAACCACCCTGGAGGAACACAAACTCCTATTGATGGCACCCCTGGAAGAAATAATGTACATGTTCGATGACCATAGGTTCCATGAAGTCCCATGATTCCACATAGAAATCTCCTGGGAAGCCTCCCGAACTGGGAGCACTCTCTATAGATATGTTGTGAACAACCTCCCAGACCTCATCATCAGACGGTATGCAACTTAACGAGTCATTATCCTCATCATCAACCCTCCTAGAAATACTCCCCCTGAAAACTTCGTATTCTAGAACTGAGATGTCCTCCCCCGAATACCCTATACGGTCACCAACAAGTAGCAACTCAAAGTGATCCAAAGCCATCCTTCCGGTGACATCGACATCAGAAGAAAACATTCCTTCTACAAGCCTAATGTTTATTTTCATATTTTGTCATTCCTTCAAACATGTATAGAAAAATCATTATCCTTGTTGTCTTCTTTAAGCCACTTAACCTTGGATCTTTGTGTGTAGTCCCTCTCAATTGCCAACAACCTTTGTGCCATGAAAGAACATTTTTCACATAATAGTAGGAAGGAAGAGTCATCCTAACTCTGTTGAAGTATGACCTCCAACCAGCCAATTTCATCCTAAAGCACCTCCATAGACCTGTCAGCTGCTGGTTTATTTATGATCCACCTGCCAATATCATTCTTAAGATGATTGAGATGCCTAGATAGTCCAACCCAAGATCTACCATCCAACACTTTCTCCCATGAATCTTTCATCATTTGCATGAACCCGTCCATAGTATGCCAATTAACTGACTACAAAAACGCCTTATTATCTGAACTCCCTTGCTTAAGCTCCACCAGCAGAGGTGCATGATCTGATAGAGCTCGAGACAAGTGAGAGTTCTAGGTCCTAGAAAATACTATAATCCTTGGATGATAGCAAGATATCAATACAGTCTACCCCAGATGTGACTACCACCTCTGCGGTTGTTACGCCAGGTATATTTACACCCACTAAATCCAAAGTCCATGAGTCCCTTCCTAGATATGATGTTATTAAAATCCATCATATTATTATTAAAATCCACTAAACTGCCTTTATTCTTTAAAATTTCTACAATGGAATTAAAATCCCCACCTAAAAACTATGGTAAACTAGCTGCATCAAATGTGCTGAGACACTCCCACATGCTTCTTCTTTCCAGGACATCGCTACTAGCATAAATGAAGGAAAAAAAGACTTCAAAGCCTCTGAACACGATATTCATTGTTATAAACTATTATTATACCTAAACTAAGTATACCTGAAGAACATTCTTCCATAATATCCATATGTTCTTATTAACTGGATTTGCATGCAACTGAAAACTGAACCCCATCTTCCTTTCAAAAAACCTGGTCATACTATGGTCCTGCTTTGGTTCAACAATGACCAACATAGAAGACCTACATCTCCTAGACTCGGAAGCCAAAAAGACATTTTTTCATGCACCCCCAGTCCACAATAATTCAAAATAATCCTATAATACGTTAATTGAGGGGATTTCTAGCCCTTCAAGCATTGTTACCTGGTCATATAATGAATAAATCCCTGCAGAACTCCTCCTTGGATATCAAACATGTCACTGATCTGAAATATCCCTTCAAGAAACACCCCTTCCTTGGGATGAGAACTTTCTTCTTCAAAGGAAAATTCAGTTCTTCCAACAGTGATAACCTATTCCCAATTGTGACATGAAGGGATGATGGAGTTGTCTCATCTTGAAGAAAAGAGACCATCACCAAATGGGGTGGTGAGTTGTGGGCTGAAGTGATTTCCCTTGCCACCCCTTCTAGCAAAGCACTCTTCTAAGAATTAGACTGAGCATCCTTGGAGTATCAAATCATATCAAACATATACAACTTCAACATTTTTGGATAAATTAGAGAAAAAACCTGTACCACTAAAACAAGAGGTGTTAACCCTCTCGGAATGCCTGGTAAAACCGTAGAGATGAAATTGACTTTCCCTTTGACATGCTTAGTCGACGCCGATGTCGCATCCGTTTCAAATGAGAAACCCTCCACCTATACTGGTGTGGACCACCTAGAAACCAATGGTAACATTTTTTATGGATCTGTATAATCTGTAAAAAAATATATGCCAGATACTTTTTAGAAAAGGAGTTCCGCTTTATATCCCCGGATCTGACTGTATTTGAAATTTCAGAAGATGTTGTCAGACTGTTGACTTTTACCACCCCCATTGAGGACGATGGAGGAAAATCCATTGTCTTTTCTACCACACCAAAATATTCTTACAACCCTATCTTACCACTAAAACCAATCACAGACTCAGACACCTGAGTCCTCTTTCTGGATCCCTCCATGGAAGTGGCCCTAGGCTCTGCACTCTTCCCTTACATTTCTTACAAAAATCCACTGTATTCCCTTGGAAACCGCATAAAGAACAAAACTTGGTAGGATCTTGAAACACCAATCACTTCTAGCACTTAAACCCCACAGGATATCAAATAAGGATTTGTGAAGGGAACTTCACTAAGATATTCATCTCAACACAGACCCGTGGATTGGATATGTTCAGAAACCTCACTATATTCTTATCCAAACACAAATTACTCCCCAGTGAATATCCCACCACTGTCAGTATCGAAGGGTTATGAAAATACATTGGGAGACCTGGAAGCATAATCCAAACTACACATATACACGATTCTTTTTCATAGTGGAACTCCCAGGACCTACAAGATAAATTGAAGTGATGGGATCTTCATCGCCTTTCCTCCCTCTACCAAGCATACACAACGTCATCTCCATGGAATAAATTAATAAAAAAGAAAAACCTTGACAACTCTAAGACCGCCGCTGAGTTTTGAGGACACGAGGAACCCATGAACTCCTTTAAAACCTCCAACAAGGGTTTTACATGGCCAAACCTAGCAACCAACATTAGGTTATGGAATTCCACAACACAATGCATCTCCTTTTCGGATACCACCACCCCCGATGTTCTGTCCAGAAACTCTATCCTTCGATGTTCCAAATGGATCGGATGTATACTAATCTGACTGTTAACGCCCTCTGGGGAGCTCTCGTAGACCTCCTCCTTAAAATATTTTTCCTTGGAACACAATACATCATTGACTACAACCACCTTTTCCACCGCCATATAAGCTTCGGAGAGATTCATCAGCCTTTTTCATGAACAAAATAGGAGTGGCCTAAGGAGAGATTCCCGGGAGAATGAACCCTTTGGATTTTAAATCAACTAGTTGTATCTTTATTTCCATCAATTTGGTGAGGGGAATAAGATATTGGGGAAAAGATATTGTTTGTGTTCCCGGTGCCAATTCAATCGAGAACTCCACGTCCCGCTTTGGGGGTAAGCCTGAAAAAATTAACAGCAAATACCTACAAGAACTCATCCAATACATTAGGTAATCCACCTTTAAGAGCACCACCATCATCCTTCAACAAGAGCAATCATAATTGAAAAACAAGATTACCCAACTTCGGGAGTGGAGGTCCAGCAAGAACCAACCAAGGATCCCATTCTATAAAGAAAACTTGAGCACTTCCTTAAGGTTCTATGAAACTAACTTGTCACCGATAAAAATCAATGTGAACTTGGAAGTGCACCATCTAGTCCATGCCAATGATCACATCAAATAGGACCATATCCAAGACCAAGAAATAACATTCCTTCTCAACCCCTAACATAGAAAGCACACATGATGGGAACTTAAGGCCCTGCTCCTTCTTCATTCCCAACGGTGTCACCAAATACATTGCAAAAGATAAGAGATCGGTTGAAAAATTCTACAAGTTCACAAGACAATTAGATATAAAAGACAAGACACAAACTCACCAGTTTCAAATAAAACTATAACTAATGAATATGCAATCATAATTTTGCCTCAAAAATTTGAGGGCCTTGCATCCAATCCCACTAGTTCCTGCTCAACAGCATGAAGATTCCTGATATTTGTCTGAGTCTGAGCATGACCACTGGGTTGTACCTATGCTCTGAGCTGACTCTGACTAGAAGAAGATTCGTTCCTACTTCTTTGACCACCAGACCAAGATCCCACCATCTTGGATGGTTCTGAATGAGCTGTCATTCCCCTAGAATCCACTGATTTTACACCTCCTTGATAGAAATGTGTAGCTCTATAGAATCATTATAGGTGCCCCAACACTCCACATCAATGACAAGATTTGGGTAGATACTTATAAGTGGGCCGAGTGTGTCCCACCTTCCCACACTAGTGGCACACAATGGACCCTACATCGGAAGCCATAGATGAGGGTTTCCTAGAAGTATGGATTGAACTCCTACCTCCCTTATTCCCTTTCTCATCATGCTTCCTCTTATTTTCGGATGAACTGTCGATGCACATCACTAACATGGCCCCATAGGCACTTTACCATCCCATATAGTCAATATCCTCCATACAATATCATTCAAACAATTTATCATAAGTCTTGAACATGAACAAAAAGACATGGGAATAGAGCTCTAGCTTCAAACCCTTCTCGAACCTATAAGATTTAATCTGCTCATTAGAGATTATTTTAAGGGCATACTGAACTAGCTTGGAAAAATAGTTGGCATAATCCATCACCAATTGGTCCCCCTAGAAAATAACTTTTAACTTTCGAGATCTTGCATATTCCAAGACCTCAGGGTAGTATTGGTCATTGAATACCACATTGAAGTCTTTTAATCCCATCTACTCATGCTTCCCATCTTGAATCACTGAGTCCCACCACCTTCAGTCGGGACCCTCTAACAAAAAAGAATAAAACTTCACCCTGACCTCTTCATGAGTGTCAAAAAACTCAAACATATACTCTATCATCTCGAGACATTCCTCTACTTCCTGAGGTTATGAAATACCTTGGAAAAAAGGTGGTTTATTATTTAAGAACTCTGAGGCTTTATCCTTCTGAGAGTTAGGCTCAGATTCCCTGACTAGGGCAGGAGCAGAACCAACTCCCTATCCCAGATCCTAAATATCTTGAACCATAGAATCTACAAACCTCTAATAAAGTGGTGAGGTAGAACTCTCTCTAGATCCTTCCATTATTTTTTGGGGAACTTTTCAGGGAGGCATGTTTCTACAAAAAAAATGGTCACATCAGAAATCATCAATACATCAAATATATAAAATTGTATCAATAACATAGAATCAATTAATCAAACAAGGCAATAAAACACAATGAAAACACCACTTCAACCCCACCTAATGTCCATTCACAGTCCGCAGCCTGCACGTCCCACTCAAAGGAGAAGACAAACCAACATCCCCACATCTGATGGAGACTCAAGGTCTATCACAAGGTGTGCTGGCCAGGCTCTCTACTCATGAACATATCTTCAATCCCAAATAGTCATATCTCCTGTCTAATGAGAATCATCCCAATTAAAATGAACCAAGGTCTTAACCTCCACTGATACCAACTTTTCATGAACCAGGTTGGGTCACCATCAGACCTGATGTCGGACCCGGTCTGTAGAAAGGCCTAGAGGGTGTTCCGAATTCCCATGAGTTGGCACAAGTGATCGGGTATCAATACAAGAAAGTGGGCATGATTTACCCAAATATACAAATATAAAACAATCAATAATATAAAATAAAATAATGCTAGAAAAACCATACCAAACAATCCTTTACAAGGTTTCAAACTTAAGTCTACAATTTTAAACAATACCAAAAGGGAGCTACTATAAAAAGGGAACCAAAAGACATATCCAAAAACTACCATAAGGAAAGGGTAACATCTCCCTCAATCCATCGCTGCAACACCACCCGAGAGGATCACTAGCATCCCTAACCATCATCTCCAAAATCTTTATCCTTACCTGTATCAAACCTTACCAATTCTGCTAACTCGCAAGGGTGTAAGAAGGGTGTGAGTTATAGTATAGTAGGATTCCACCCAAAATTATTTCATGCTCTAAACATTGAATGAAAAATAAACTTTCAAGTTTAATAAATGAAAGGAAATGCTAGAATAATTTAATGGAAAGTAACTTTCAAATGAATGAAACTTTAAATAAAAACACCTTTACTTTTGGAGTCACCCAAAAATCACATCTTATACAAACGATGAGGGTAGCATGTTCAATTTCACCAAACATTGGAGAGGACCTATGGGTACTAGCTAGTTATTTGACCCTAGAACCGCAAGTATTAGTGAAAAGTGGTATTTGAACCACAACCATCCATATTATTGTACACAATCCACTAGAGAGGAGAAGCATAAAAAAGTATATTGCTCTCCAATCATCATAAATATTTAGTTAGTGTTGTCATCGTCAATCCCACAAAGTGAAACTGGGCAGGAGCCACTTCTGTATCACAAGAAAACTAGTACTAGTCCAACCTCCTAGATACCCAGGATTCCCATGGTGCTCAAAAAGTTTCAAATTTAACATAAGATATCATTTTCACATTTCACAAGACAAATGAGGCACTATACACACCAAATCCACCATATTCACACCAAAAACCCCATTAAAAATCTAATTCACCCCAAAAAACTTTCCAACCATGATTCTCATTTCAAAAACAATCTTAATAAATAATTAGTCAATTGATAAAACATTTCAAAAGAACATAAAAGGGAAAACATCAAGATTACATCAATTTCACATGAAAAGTACATTTCATAATAAATGGCATATCAAATAACTTCAAAAACTACTTTCACACCTCATTTATAATTCATAAAACAAGATAAAGAATCCAATAAAACCTAATAAATTCATCAAGAATTGTTTAACCACGGATTCAACTACCTTTCGTGGTGAAATCCCCAAAATCTAGTGTGAAACTCCCACCGCACCTCAATTGAACCAAAAAAAAGAAATATAAACACCTAATACAAGACATAAAACCAAGAACATAAAAAGAGAACCCAAAAAATGTCACCTTAGGGCTAGAGAAGATGAAACCACCAAAAGAAGAGAGAAACCCCTATATTGGAGGGAGGAATCAAGGGAGAAAGAAATTATCGGATGAAATCAGGAAGAACCGCACCAAATATGGGAATAAAATGGAGCTTCAAGGGAGGTGGATGGAGGGGGAGGTGCAATTTGGGTGAGAAATCCCATAGGTGGAGTAAAATGGATTGTTTGGGGGGTTAATCCCAAGAGGAGAGAGAAATAGGTAAATATTTTAATGTGCTGGAAGATCTGTGCGGTTAGTCCGCAGAGTTTGGGAAACTGTGTGGTAACCATGAAGACCATTCTATCTGGACAGGGACCTCTGTATGGTTACATGTGCAGAGACATGTGGTTGTGTAGAGGCCATGTCGTAGGTTCTGTCTCCTACTGCATGATTTCTGGGGTGGGTGCATAGTTACTACTAATAGTTCACCAATTGTGCACTGGGTCTTGTCCATAAAAAATCTTCCATTTTCTCAAAAATTCCAATTGAAACAAAGGGAAAATGATAAACAAAAAATAAAATATGAAAATTCCAGAAAATGAGATCATAGATGTGACATTGTGTTAACAAAAAGGTTAGCACAAATTATCAAATAGGCATAATTCCACCTATAGTGAGATAATACTGTAATCTAGCAAACATAATCTAAAGTTTAACTTAGACTATCCATAAATGGATAACCATGTGATCCTTCTAAAAGTTGAAGATCCAAAAAATTTATACAGAGGTATACTAACTCAACATAACATTTATCCCCCATATATCATAACATATCTCTTTTTAGTTACCTTCCAAACTTGTGATCACCTTCATCATGTATTATCTTAAGTCATGGTAATAACCTTAATTACCATATATCCTTATTAAAAACATGCATGTTTCATTATTCCAAAAATTATTGGTTATATTCCTTAAGTTACAAAAAGTTGTATACTTCATCTATGATAGCATAACTTTTTTGACAACAAATCCATAATTAGTACCCAAGAAACTAACATCATCCGATTTACTTTTTAAAATCCAACATATATTTATAAAAACATCATTATCTTAACATAAGGGGCATATTAAGGGTTATCATTACCTTAATCTTATGTTTTCTAAGTATATCACATTAACATTAAATCGCTTTTTTATGTCATTATAACTATTCAACATATTCTTTCCAATCCTTAATGAAAAACTTATACTAAAAACACTTATATATTTCATGATTTATATAACATAATCTTTGAATTCTGAAACATATACACCTTATTCATCCAATATTATTCTTAAACCATTACTTAGGATCCATCATCTTAATCATTCCTAAAATATGAATCATTTATTAAGGATCCTCAACCTTAATATAACCAAGCTTCTTAGGTTTAAAGTAAACAATAATGCTAGAACATCTCATACCTTTCACATTTCATTTAAAATCACTTTATCCTCATTACTATAACTAATACTTATACCACCTTCATGATTTTATTTATGATACTTCCATTATGGAAATTTGTTTTCATAATTCCCATACTTTCCACAACGGAAACATTCAAGGTTAACTATGTTCTATCTAGTTTTGGCTATGGACTAAGACCAAAAAGAAAAGTGTGAGAAATATATATCAGATTTTCAATAAATATGTATGTAAGGTAAATTACTTACAATATTTCAATCTATGATATCTTAGGTTTAATACTAGGTTATTGATTATTATCACAAAAACTCTTGGATTTTAACCTATACCTAGACTTATCCTTAGTATATCCCAAGGCATATCCTTCGAAATATATCTAGGGATCCCACTAGATTTTTCATAGCATAGGTTCCAAAGGTAAATTAAACTTTTTCTCTAATACCAACTGTAAAGACACAAGTTTTACATACAAGTAAATTACATTAATTTTGTAGAATACTTAATACATGACAAAAACAGATGTCGAATGATCGTATTAGTTTAGTGTATTTGGAAATAGGGAACACATTCTCCAAACTTGGTGAGATATCTTCAACATATCCCATAAATATATTTCCCTTTAGTTTTCCTACCTAATACCTATCTTTATATCCTAGGGAAAAGGAAACATAAAAAGGGTGATCTTAGATGCTCAGTAATTGTATAAAAGTTAAATATAAAATAAAAAATAAACATAAGAATGTAAAAACGTGAACATAACTTTTGAATACTTACCCACATATAACTTATATAAAAATCTTGAGTTATGAAATAAATATTATAATTTCATAAGGCATAAATCATAAAGGAGTCATAAACCATTAGAAAATAGCATTGGAAAAAACATGGAATTCTGGAAGACATATAAGCATAGAAAATCATTTCCATATTATCCAAGCCTCATTTCCAAGACCATCATTGTGGACAAAGTCCTATACTGAACCGAGTTCAGTTTTCATTCCAGCCCTGTATTACTGAACCAGATTTAATTATCATTCCAACCCTATATTACTGAACTATATTTACTAGTCAATCCATTCATGTCTATCTCATGAGATATAAATATTTACCCAATGCATTGGATGGATATATAAGTCTCACTCATCTCATAATGAAATCATTGTTATGTGTGCCACAAAAACATAAATCATTCATCGTAGAATTACCAAAGGATAAAATGGGTTTCGAAAAACATAATTCTATAATAATTAATATAAATAAAATGGATTTCATAAATATAATTACATAATAAAAATAGTCAAATCATAGTGATAATTTGAATAGAAACATAAACCTATTTAAATAATGTCATCTTAGATGGAAAATAATTTTGATAAAATTCATGAAATTAATTCTTGAAAAAAAAATATCATCTCTTCTTCAAAAATGTTTTCTTTTCTCAAAATTCCATGAAATTTTAAAAGAAAATAATTTCTTTTAAAATAAACTTGAAATCTTGTAAAGGAAGATTCATTGAAATAAGTCGTTATGAAAGTGTAAAAATATATTCAGGCCGTATAAGTTAAAAGAACACATATTTCTTGTACTTTTGCCAGAAAGTCAAAATGTACCACGTATTGAAAACGAAAAAATAATCCTTTCATAATGTTTCATAAAAAATTCAAAAATGGGTAAAATTGGCATTAAAAAATATTAGGAAAATATAAATAATATTTTATAATACATATGTATAAAACGTGGATGATAAATATACCCCATAAAATACTTATGTATAATCAATCTTGGAAAAAAAATAAGATTATAAAATTATCCCTTACCAATTTATAATCAGTCGAAATGTGTTCCTCATCAATAAAATAATATTCATATTATAACCTTTATAATAAGAATCATAAAAACATTCATGGGCAGAAAAAACACCACTCAAAATAAATACCTGGTGTATAAGGTATATGTCCCATAGAAATAAAAGTGAAACAAAATAATCCCTTACCAGACGTCTGATATATTTTGTATCTATCCAAAACTCATGTATAATTATTTAAATAATGTCATTGATTTATTCCAGAATAATCTCCATTTTTTATGATATCATATATGATCATATTATCATTCATTTGTGAGTAACATTTCATTGTTACTCGTTATTCGGGTATTAACTACTATATGTTCTTATCCATGTTCAATCGAATAAGTTTTTGTTATCCTTCTTAGGTCATAGTTATATAATTAAAAATGATATTAACATATTATATACCATATTTATTCATTCTTTACATCTATATAATCATTATTTAATGGATATCTTGTAGAATGAATTGTATTGTATCAAGGAGATGGTAGGTCGTAGGTACGCACGAGTGACGATATCATTCCGATAATTGTGAAATGGTATAGAAGTTTATTGTATATATGTTTTTCCAAAATATATATCATCTTATAATAACCATACATGGTTATTATTTCCATAATTACAGCCATCTATGTAAGGTGGTGGTGAAAAAAAAATTACACCATGGCATGGAGACGGTAAGTCGTACGTATGCACGCATTGTGATTTTTTTCATAGGATGGATAGAAGGTGAAATATGGTTGTTGCATAATTATAATAACATATCATTATATAATTCATACTGTATTTATTAGAGTTTTTTTAAATAAGTTTTTAAAAAAATATTTTTTTTAAACAGCCTAGGTTAAAAGTTTTTTTAAAAATACGCCACAAAGCCGGCATCGTTGATGCCGCCTTTGGGCTCGAAAGAAAGGCGGCATCCTAGATGCCACCTTTCCCCTAAAACAGAAAAAAAAAATTAAAAAAAAATTTGTTTTGTTTTGTTTTGTTTATATATATATATATATAAACAAAACAAAACAAAAAACAAAAATAAATTTTTAAACAGAATTTATCCGCTATTTAAAATCCAGCAGTACTACCATTACAGCAGTCTAGATTCTGACAGAAGCTCTCACCCAGGGCTCCCTTTTATAAGAGAGCTTAGCCTGGAAATCATTCTGCATTTCCGATGTGGGATTCTAGTTCTCCTTTTCCTACGCAGAATATTCTACATTTCCGATGTGGCATTCTGTTTCAAGTACGTGACTTTGAAAGAATATATAATATATACTATATGACCAATATAAATGAAACTCAAAACATGAATTAAACATACAAATAATAGTTGAAAACAAAAATAATTTCTTAAAAAATGATGATAAAAAATAATTTATAAGCTTTCAAAATCACCTACTTGAAACTTAAAAATGTTTCATGTACGTGACTTTGAAATCTTATTAAATATAAACTACAAGACCAATATAAATGAAACTTAATACATAGATTAAAAAATAAAAAATAGTTTAAAATAAAAAGAATTTCATAAAAAATGTTAATGGAAAATAATTTATAAGTTTTCAAAGACGCCTACATGAAACTTAAAAATGTTTCAAGCACGTGACTTTGAAAGCCTATAAAATATAAACTATAAGATCGATATAAATGAAACATAAAACATTGATTAAACATATAACAAATAGTTGAAAATAAAAATAATTTCGTAAAAAAAGTTCATGAAAAATAATTTATAAGCTTTCGAAACCACCTACTTGAAACATAAAAATGATTTAAGTATATGGCTTTGAAATACTATAAAATCTAAACGATAAGACCGATATAATTTAAAGTTAAAACATGGATTAAACATATAATAAATTATTTAATTATTAAATTAATATTATGAATAATTAATCATATAATAATTAATTAGTTAACTAGAAATTATTAATAATCAATTATATAATAATTAACCAATTGATTAGTAATATAATGAATTTTAATAATTACAATTTAATAATTATAATGAAAAATTATAATTTATAATTATATTACTAATTAACTAATTAAATATTATATAATTAATAATTATATTACCAATTAACTAACTAATTATTATATAATAATTTTTAATAAATACTAATTAATAATCATAATGAATTGCTGTAATTTATAATTATATTACTAATTAACTAATTATAAAAAGGGCCTTGACTCTATCTATCTCAAAAAATTAACTAATTAACTACTATATATTTAATAATTATATTACTAATTAACTAATTAACTAATTAATTATTATATAATTAATGATTAATAATTACAAATTAACTAACTTCAAATTATATAATTAATAATTATATTACTAATTAATTATTATATAATCAATAATTATATTACTATGTAACTAACTAATTATTAAATAATTAATAATTATATTTGTAAATAACTAATTATATTACTAGTTAACTAATTAATTATTATATAATTAATTATTAATAATTATTAATTAACTAACTAATTATTATACAATTAATAGTTATATAATTTATACTTATATTATTAATTAACTAATTACTAATTCATAATTAATAATTAATAGTTATAATGAATAATTATAATGAATAATTATAATGAATAATTATATTACTAATTAACTACTTAATTATTATATAATAATTTTTAATAATTACGAATTAATAATTATAATGAATAATTATATTACTAATGAACTAATTAACTATTATATAATTAATAGTTATATTACCAGTTAACTAATTAAATATTATATAATAATTTTTAATAAATACTAATTAATAGTTATAATGAATAATTATAATTTATATTATATTACTAATTAAATAATTATAAAAAGGGCTTCGACTCTATCTTTCTCGAAAAAATAACTAATTAACTATTATATAATTAATAATTATATAACCAATTAAATAATTAATTATTATATAATAATTTTTAATAAATACTAATTAATAATTATAATGAATAACTATAATTTATAATTATATTACTAGTTTACTAATTATAAAAAGGTCATCGACTCTATCTTTCTCAAAAAATTAACTAATTAACTATTATATAATTAAAAATTATATTACTAATTAACTAATTAGTTATTATATAATTAATGATTAATAAATACTAATTAACTATTTACAAATTATATAGTGAATAATTATATTACTAATTAACTAATTAATTATTATATCATTAATAATTATTTTACTAAGTAACTAATTAATTATTAAATAATTAAAAATTATATTACTAATTTACTAATTATATTACTAATTAACTATTTATTTATTATATAGTTAATTATTAATAATTACTAATTAACTAACTAATTATTATAAAATTAATAGATATAAAATTAATAATTATATTATTAATTAACTAATTAATAATTATATTATTAATTAACTAATTAATAATTAATAATTAATAATTATAATTAGTAATTATAATGAATAATTATAATTAGTAATTATAATGAGTAATTATAATTAGTAATTATAATGAATAATTATAATTAATAATTATAATGAATAATTTTAATTTATAATTATATTACTAATTATCTAATTAACTATTATAAAATTAATAATTATATTACCAATTAACTAAATAATTATTATAAAATAATTTTGAGTAATTACTAATTATTAATTATAATTAATAAATATAATTTATAAATATAATACTAATTAACTAATTAACTATTATATATTGAATAATTATATTACTAATTAATTGGTTAATTATTATATAATTAGTTGTTAATAACTTCTAATTAACTAATTAATTATTATATAATTAATTATTAATAATATTAATTTAGTAATTAAATAATTTATTATGTGTTTAATCCATGTTTTAACTTTAAATTATATCATTCTTATAGTTTAGATTTTATAGTATTTCAAAGCCACATACTTGAATCATTTTTATGTTTCAAGTAGGTGGTTTCGAAAGCTTATAAATTATTTTTCATGAACATTTTTTACGAATTTTTTTTATTTTAAGCTATTTGTTATATGTTTAATCCATGTTTTAAGTTTCATTTATATTGGTATTATAGTTTATATTTTAGAGGCTTTCAATGTCACGTGCTTGAAACATTTTTAAGCTTCATGTAGGTGTCTTTGAAAACTTATAAATTATTTTCCATCAGTATTTTTTATGAAATTATTTTTATTTTCAACTATTTGTTATATGTTTAATCCATGTATTAAGTTTCATTTATATTGGTCTTGTATTTTATATTTTATAAGCTTTCAAAGTCGCGTACTTGAAACATTTTTAAGTTCCAAGTAGATGGTTTTGAAAGCTTATAAATTATTTTTTATCATCATTTTTTAAAAAAAATTATTATTTTCAACTATTTTTTATATGTTTAATTCATTTTTTAAGTTTCATTTATATTGGTACTATAGTTTATATTTTATAGTCTTTCAAAGTCACGTATTTGAAACAGAATCCCACATCAGAAATGCAGAATGTTCTGTGCAAGAAAAGGAGAACCAAAATCTCACATCGGAAATGCAGAATGATTTCTAGAGTAAGCTCTCTTATAAAAAGGAACCCTCGGTGAGAGATTCTGTCAAAATACAGACTGATATAACGGCAGTACTATAGAATTTTAAATAGTGGATAAATTCTACTGAATTTTTTTTTTATATATATATATATATAAACAAAAAAATAAAAAATAAAAATAAATTTTTTTAAAAAAATAATTTTTTTCTGTTTTAGGGGAAGGCAGCATCTACGATGCCTCCTTTGTGGCGTATTTTTTAAAAAACTTTTAACCTAGCCTGTTTTAAAAAAATTAAAAAATTATTTAAAAAAGCTCTATTTATTACTTTATAATGTAAAAACTCATGAAGAGGAATTAGAAGAAGAAATAATTTGAAAGAATCGGTAGAGGATATTGCCTCTTTTTGACATTCTTCATCTAGATCTCCTCTTAAAGCACTAGAGTTTCTCTTTTTAGAAGACCAAAACATATATAATATTAATAGAGAAGGTGATAAGGGAAATTTTCTGGGGATTTATGAGCTTGAAGGCTCAAATTGAAGTTAAGAGTTGATAGAGGATATTCCGTTTTATAATTTTGGTGAGGGGCACTTTTGGGATCTCCAAAATTATTAATTTATAATAAATTCAAACCCCATCCAAAAACATCCAAAATGACCTAATTTAGAATATGAGATTAGAAAAAAAACATAATCTCATAAACTAATACTTTTTAGACATTTGGTGATTTCATTTTAAACCTTATCATTCCGTTTTACCCTTAATTGTTCTCTTTTAATTTTAACTAAGGTAAAAATTGTTCACTATTATAATAGTGTAATTTTTATTAATTTGGTATCAATTAGAACATAAATGAACAATATAGAAAATTTTAGAGTAATCCATAATTATTCTATATTTGTTAAAATATTCTTATGATTTTTAAATTATTTAATAAAACATTATTTTGACAAAATATCAATAGTGTTAATTTTGACACTATTCATTTCATAGATTTTTTAAAATATCAAGATAAGATATTAACCTCAACCCAAGTATTTTATTATATATATAATGGGTCAAGGTATTGTGTAAATTTTTTTGGATATATTAATTAACCCAAATTATATTTATTTTTGTATTTTTAATAACATTAATTTGATATTTCCATTAATAAAAAAATTACTTCATCAATTTTGTGTAATTCTCTAATATACTTATTTGTTGGGTAAAAATTAAAAAAATATACTATGATTAATATAAATCTATTATATTTTATAATTATACTTTTAGTCGATTATATATTCTGGAAAATACATCATTAAAATTGTTATACTTATGAACACATGAATGTGACAAGTTTAACATCACTTTAAATAAAATAATATAAGTGTCACAATCTCTTCAATAAGGCTCCAAATGTTCAATAACTATACCCTTGATGATTATGGTCTCTATATACTCGACCAATAATAGTTGTTCAAGTTTTTATGTCTTTTAATGGTTATTATAATTTTAATAAAAATTAGTTTATTGTTTTATCATCAATTAAACAATTTATATATCATCAATATATAAAATTTTAAGGTAAATATTTAATATCAAAAAATTTAAAAAAAATTCCATGATGTAGATAATTTCATTAAGATTATGGATACTATTTATAAACCAAGTTTTATAATGTTTATCACTATATTAAAATTATTATACTTATAAGAAATAAGTGGGTGACGTTTTTTCACTTCCATGTGACATTGTTTTATTTTAATAATAATTCTATCATTTTCATGGGAAAAAGTCAATTAAATGATTCAATCCAGATATTTAGGAAACCACACTGTCAGCTTCTCCTACCAAAAAATCCCGCATACTGGTCTCCAGGGGTTCATCCTGCTCCGCTGCAACAGCATCCATACCCTCCTTCACAAGACCCTAGAACCTGTTACTCAAAGGGAACAAAGGTGTAGATGCAACACATGGTCCCCCACTATCCTGGTTTCTCCCATTCCTACCCAAAGTCATTGTTGTATCACCTTTTTTCCATTCCGCCCTCTGTTCCCTCATATCCAAGGCATCACCCAAATGATGATCCCTCAAAGTCTCCCCACTGGAGGTGTTGCCATTCATGTGAGAACTCCTAGTATTGGAATTCTCTTGTCTCTGGCTCTTGCCTGCATCAGGAACCTCCAGATTACATTGAGTTTTCATGCCATCTGGCAAGGATGTGTTATCACCATTCCTATCAGAATCATTGCCAACCCTTTCTGTGAGTTGCTGAACCAAAGGACCCAATGATTGGGAACCTTCATTTTCCCCCTCCATATCATTTGTCCTCGACTCCCGATCTACCATCAGCTATGTCATAGGGGTAATCCATGCTGTATCCTGCCTCCCACCCGGGGCCTGGTACTCCCGACGCCCAGGTTTCAGCACCTGAGATGTTGAATCTCTTCGACATCTCCCAAGAAGATGTCCAAAATGGTTGCAAGTCAAACAAAAATCATACCAGTTCTCATAAACAACC
The DNA here is from genome assembly GCA_963277665.1 of Viscum album. Taxonomy (NCBI): domain Eukaryota; kingdom Viridiplantae; phylum Streptophyta; class Magnoliopsida; order Santalales; family Viscaceae; genus Viscum; species Viscum album. Next base: position 298,500,974 of record OY728139.1, read on the forward strand.
TGCTGTTTACACCTATATTCCTTGCCAATTTTAATCCAAACAAACTCGAATGGTACTCTAGAAGCATTAACCTCAACGCATACATGAGGGTTAATCGGATGACACACCGCATAAATGCGGCTATCCGCACACAGAAATCTACCCACAATATTACCCAACATTCTTATAACAGATAGATTCTGAAAAGGTAAGGGGAGATTAGGAAAACTGACCCAAACCGCAAATGAGGGTGAATCCTATTTCATATGAAAATCAAACGACCAACGAAGTAGAAAAAACCTAATATTATTGCAACTTCTATGAGATCTTGACCAAGTTTGAATGAGGTCCTCTTCTGACTCAAATCGGATCATAATATGTTGTCTGTCCAGCAGCCCGACAGTCGCACTTTCTTGAAGATCCCAAGAGGAGAAGACAAACTGGCCGAACGCATCGACGGAAGGTTTCCTCTATCTAAATCGAGCAACAAGTGTGAGATTCAGCAGCGAAGAGGTTTCCGTGAACTCGGATGTCGAAATCTGAAGATTAGGGTTTCCATCCAAAAGATCATGAATTTTAGGGCTCATGAAGGCTTTCAGAAATAGAGGAAGAAAGGTGGGATTATCAAAGGTCTAGAACTAAGACCTTGTTATCCCGGGAAACGATTATTCTCCCTCCCCCACAAAGGGGGAGGATCCGGACTAGACGTCGTCATCACCAGTGGAGGGAAAGCATCAGAGGTTTATCGCGACGACCAATGTAATAAGATTATTTTTTTTATTTAAGTATTTTTAAGAGATGAAAAGGATTTTACCTTACATAAATAACTTTGTATATATTATCAATAATATGGAGAGAAAAAATTTATTATAGAAAATAATAATATATTGATATTAGTTTTTTTAATCAGTTAATGGTATTGAAAAAAACACAAATGGGAAAATTGAAGTACCCAAAGGTTTGTATTGGTTGTATTTTTTTCAATGAGAATGTGAATATGTAAGTCATAGTGTGTTGGGTGATAAAGGAAGAATACATAAAATATATGAGATGAATATATTTTTCATGCATTAATGGGTAAATAATAGTGAATTTTTTATCTTGTAATACCTAGCTAGACAAGTTATAAGTAGCATCTATATGAATTTGATGATTTTTTAGTTAGTATTCATTAAAATTGATGAAAAGTGTTGATTCTTGTGATAATAATTGTCTTCAATAGTTTATAGTGTAATTGGAAAATCTAGACACTGAACTATTTTTTGAACTAATTGAATAAGTGTGATTAATTAAGTGGTTGAAATCAATTTAAGGTTTTGATAAAAATCTTACTAGAGTTATGAGAGTCCATCCATAGATTGTATAGATTGAATACTATTAAATATAGTGATTAACAACACTTAGATGGGGATTTTAAAAGAGAAATTTGAGCCCAAAATTCAAAGTTAGTGAAGGTTATTATAATACAATAAAATTAGTAATTAAATGTTGTTAAGTACTTTGGAAATAATCTAAAGAGGTTTATAATTTTTCTAATAATTACCAAAATTATTTGAAGTTTTTTTAGGTTATTTGGAGTGAATGGTAAGTACTATATTTTAATTGAAGAATCTCTAGATTTATTGAAATATATTCTATAATTTCATTATTGAAGCATAATATTTTTCTAATTATAAATTTAGAAGATCCATCTAGTGAAACTGATATTGAAAAAAATGATAAGGGCATGAAACTCAATAGACTTCAGAAGAAATCCTAGTGACTTGGTAAAGTCTTGGATACTTTAGAAGAGTAATTAAATACTTTATAAGGGTGTTTTAAAACTTCATTAGAGTAACAAAGTTCTTCTAAAGTGTAACTATAATAATTTCGAATATTAATTCACCACTTCATAAGATTAATTTGGTATTTTTAAAGGGTAGTCTGAGACTTCAGAAGAGTCATCAATTTGTGATAATTTGACAATGGGTGACTTAATAATTGTAACTTAAAAATTTAGAATAGTTAACCTGTTTTTAAAATTATAATTTTTCTAAAGAATGAAAAATCTAATAATTTACATAATAAATATTTTGGAGAAGAAATTATAATGGATTATGCTGAAAATGTAATTCAATGATTAGATAATCATGATGTTTTTCCAAGTATGTATTTGAAAAAAATTAAATGTGAATAAAAATAAGAAGATAATTATTTTATAAATGTAATATTTTTATATATTGAAATTTTAACATCACTATTAATGATCAAATCTAAATAAAATATTATATGGAATCAAATCTATCGATACTATAAATATTCTCAAGTAACGTAAATATCACAAAAAGGGTTTTTGATTCGGGTAGGATGAATGAGGAGAGGATATTCATGAGTGAGATAAAGAAGATCTGGCTAAGATATAATTTGAATATTAGTGATTAAAGTTGAAGAATATAATTTATATTCAGATTCACTCATGCCATGATAGAAAGATCCATGTCACAAAAGATAAATTATTGCATGATTTTCATGAAGTTATGGGGAATGATTTATTTATAGATATCTGTTTAATGTTTTGATAAAAATATTCTTGATTCTGTTGGAATAATAAAGTAGCGACTTGTTCACCAGGGATAAAAAGAGAAGAAATTGGAAGAAGGCTATTCCTAGAAATACAGAGGATAAAAACGGTTGAGTAAAAAGTAATATTAAAGATCTTAGGAGCACACCCATGTGAAATGGTTGAGGAAACTATTCAAATATCATGGTGCCTATATTGGAGAATATATTATATATTAAAAATATATAAACATAATTCTATGATCTAATAATATAAGACATGAGAAGAAGAAATAGGAAGTGAGTGATTTATCTGGGAGAAAAAGAAATAAATTGATATAGAACTGAACAAGATAAACTTTTTGGGTATCAAAGAATAAGAATTCAACTTTATTCAGTTGATTAGGTCCACCCAGTCAAAGTATAATGAAAAGAAGAAACATGCCAACGATACTCTATATTTCATAATTCTAAAATAATGATAGTGGAAGAAGAAGATGAAGATTTGAGAGCATGGTCAACACGGTTATTGTTGATATTAATCCATGTGTTGAAGAACTTGAAAAATATTTAGAGGTTAGTGGATTTAAATATAACAATTGTCTCATGGGTATATGGAATCCAACAAGTATATTTTTTTACAAGATCTAGGTGATTGGATATTTATAGAGTCCAAGTTTCATGTAGTTGTATTGATCATAAACAATAATTAGAGTACTTTCATGAGGTAGAAGATCAATTCATGGTCATGCAGTAAAATATTGATTAGATTGGAGATCTACATCCATAGGTCAAAATAATTTTTACAATACCAAACAAGAAGGCTAAAGACTATGTAGTGAAATAGAAATCTAGTGGGATACTAGGGAGTATAGTGTGATGTTTTGTAATTGAGAGTCACGTTGTGGGATTTTTAATAATCTCTACCCTATTTTAACCACTTGTGTTATATAGTGTAGAATCTATTATGGAATCAAATAACCAATCATAATAAGGGGTAGGTTTTATGTGAAGGGTTTTAACCTTGTAAAAACACTATGTGATGCACTTTACAAACATTATACAATTCATTTGGTTTTTGTATATTAATAAATATATAAACAAATTCATTTATATCTTAACAGGTAATATATTTTCAAATACCAAAGGATTTTAAATCTTATAAGAACATTTGGGATTTGGTAAAAATTTATCACACGTGATTCACCCTTAGTTGATTGCAACAATCCCAAGGAAATATCAATTTGAACATTATATGTGATGATAGTTTAACCTTTTATAAATCACTCCAATGCATTTTATGATTCTTAATATCTCATGTGATCACTATGTGTGGGTTTGGTGAAGTAAGCCTCTTCCAAAATATTATGTGTGGCCTAGGTGTAGTTAGTAGCATCCACAATATTATGATGTCTTGGTAGTGATATTTGACCTATGTTTATTATGACATGTATTATGTTTGTTCAACATTTTATATTCTCTCATAATTTATTTAATATTTTAAAGTAAGTTTATAATCTAATACAATCTCAAAGGTTATTAATTAAAAGAAAAAATGGGTTTTTATGTATTTAATTGTCCGAATAGGTTTTATATTTGTTTTATATCATTTACTAATATTCTTTATGATTATCCCACATTTTCAAATTATTTTTAAAGGGCCTCAGGGTGAATGTAAATTATTATTAATTCAAATTATCAATTATGAGGTTTTATCCGTTAATGAAGTATGTGTATCATTTAAAGGGTTTGGTTTAGTGGAATATATTTCCATTTGGCTAAGAAAGTGTGGTTTTTTTATGTTAATGATTTTCCTAATTCTCTAAAACTCTAAACCTAAATGGTCTTGGGTATATGAGTGATGGAATATTTTTTAAGAGGCCAATATATTGTGATGATTTTATTTATTCTCAATGAGTAAGGTGGTTGCAAATATGTTTTATGTGAAATACAAAGAGCCTAATGAATTAAGAGTTTGAATTAAGAGATAAAACTTAGAGTTATTATGGATCTTATGTATTGAAGTTGTTTATCATTATAAAAACTAAGGGAGATCCATTATTATGTTGGAAAAGGAATTTAATTAAGATGTTTTCTATGATTAATTTTTATTGAAGAAGACCATAGATGGACCAAATATTGAAGAAATACTGATTCCAAAAGTTGTATTTGGAAGTTAGTGATTCTCAAAGATACATCTGGTAGTTACACTTAATAAAGAAGCATAAATGATGCCAGAACATCTAGAGATGAATTTTGAAAGAAATATTTCTAAAAAGGGTACACATTAAAGATACTGAGAAGTATTTCTAGAAGCTACTATCCAAAATTTACATGATAAGTTTTGGATACTAATATAAATTCCATCCCAGAGAAAACACATTGTAAAATAAAATCAATATTTATCTCAATTTTTAAAACATGGATAATTTTCAAATTTATAAGCGTTTTTTAATAGTGCGACTAAATTTAAATTTAGCTAAGTTTTTTAGATGAATTTTTAAAACATATCAGGTTTTTTATTTTAGCCACATTTTTAAACATAGTTAAATTAAATAAAAAATAAAAATTAGTTATCATATTTTAAAATTTAACACACAAATACATATAATTATAATATAAAATCATAATAAATTAAAATTTTAATTTTAATTTTAATTTAAATAATATATATGTATTTGTGTGTGTATCATTATATGATTATATTTAAAATGTGTGTGTGTGTGTGTTAATGTATATATAATATAAAATAATTATATAATATTAAAAATAACATATATGAATAATTAATATATATATATAGAGAGAGAGAGTAAATCTATAATAAGTATTATATAAGATTAAAAATAACTGATATTTTCTACTCCACATCCATGAGGTTAGGGATTCAACACTCAATGACCATAAGTTTGGGTGAATTTTCTAGGGTGATATAGTTGGTACATAATGGTACTGTAACATTGGGGGTACTTTAGCAGTGGTAGGGTTGTAGTGTCGGAAGGTACTATAGAAGGCATTATAGCAGTTGTGATAATGTAGTAGTACTATTCATTAGAGGAGTCTTTCATACAAAAAAAATGTGACTTTGGTCCAATAAAAATGTATTTCAAGTCATAGGTCCTTCAGACCGTCAAATTTTAAGGTCTACGGGTCATCCATGTTTAAAGGACTATGTTCTGCTCGTTATTCGAGCCATGTAATGTCTGGGTATGTGGGTCATGTAAGGGTTCTCTTTCAATCCTGTTAAAAAGAGGATTCCATATTTAATAAAGGGGATTGACACCATGTGTGTGTGTGTGTCTGTCTGTCTGTCTGTGTGTGTTTGTGTCTATGTGTCTATGTGTGTATGTGTGTATGTGTGTATGTGTGTATGTGTGTATGTGTGTATGTGTGTATGTGTGTATTTGTGTATGTGTGTATGTGTGTATGTGTGTATGTGTGTTTGTGTGTATGTGTGTATGTGTGTATGTGTCTATGTGTCAATGTGTCTATGTGTCTATTTGTCTATGTGTGTATGTGTGTTTGTGTGTATGTGTGTATGTGTGTTTGTGTGTGTGTGTGTGTACACACTCACATGTGCGCACTGACACGTGTCTATGTGTGTGTGTTTATATATCTTTATAATGTTATTTATACATTTAGATATTAATGCATATAAATATGTGAATATATATGTACTAATATTACTAATTATATGTGTATATATATGTATATACAACATTATTTGTATATATAATATTGAAAATAACACTTGTGAACAATTTATTTATATATATACAATAAATTTATAATAATATAACATAATATTAAAAGTGAATAATATTTATAAAAAGATAATGTGTGTGTTATATAATTAAATTTAATGTTATTATTTATAAGTTAAAACATAATTATAATTAATTAATATAGACTAATCAAGTGGTCATTAATAATTATTAATTATTAATAAGTATGAATTTTGAAATTCATACAAACACACATATACTTATATATATTTTAATTGTTATTTATACATTTACATAAAGTTGTGAATCTATATATATATAATAATATTATAAATTTTTAATTATACATGTCTGTCTATGCATATACAATAATTTTATAATTTTTTATAATATATATGTCCATTTTTATATATATGAATATGTTAATTTGTAAATATAAATATTTTAATTTATTTTAATTTATGTATTAATAAATGTTAATTTATAATTATTGATATATAAATGTATCAATATATGTATACTGATATATGTAAATATAAAAAAATGACTTATATGGACATTAAATGGATCATGGACAAGTGGTTCAAGCTCCTTATCATTAGTGCACCTTTCCAGGTTCGATTCATTAGTCATATGATTTTAATTTAAAACTAGTTTTTGGTGGGTAGGGGTGCATGTGCAGAACATGTTCTTGATGGGGGTGGTTCATGGCTGATGGGAAGTCGACCCCTGCGATCAAAGGGAAGTTGGGCCATAGCCAGTTGGGGGTGTAATCGGTATTAATAGAAAAAAAAATTATTATGGTTAATGTTAAAAAATTATTATGATACAATATATATAAAAATGGATTACCCATGTTCCTTGAAAAAGTGAGTAATTTATTATCTATTTACTTGTGTTTCTATAAAATGTGGCTAAATGGGTGTGGTTAAATTAGCTAAATTTCTAATAAACACAATTAATTAACCATTTTTAAAGACACAAGTAATTTACCAACACACCATTTAACAATGTTTATTAGAAATTAATGTAAATGAATTACCCATGTTCATAAGAACAACTAACATAAAAACATGTATAAATGAAAATTTCTTATTAGTGGCATATATATAAATATATATGTATATCTATAATTTTAAATCTTTGGAGATTCCCCAGGGATTCTTGAAAAGGTTCTAAGCCGAAGGAAGAAGTTCTAGATTTTGGGGTTGAATCTTGAAAACTAGAAAAGGAAAACATAAGTATTTTCTCAAAATAGAATCATTTGAAATATTTTAGAAGATTTTTTAATATATAAGATTCTCAATATGATACATAAGAATATTTCTAAGTTAGAACATAAAATTAGAAAATGCATGGAATATGTAAGGGTACCTAGTGGGTACAAGATTGGGATTTGACAAAGTACCAGACCCACTGTGATATGTAAGAGTCATTTACATGATACAAAAAGTTTGTATTAGGGATACAAAAGAGTGCCCATGGGATATAATAATTAACAAAGTATTGATCCATACTATGATGTGTAAAGCTACATCACTCTATACGTAAAGGTTATCACAGTGGATGTATAAAGGTGATAATTTGAATGATATTTGACAAAGTAGCTGAGACACAATATGATACATAATATTCAGTTTCTTGATATGTAAGGGTACTCATGGGAGGATACATAAGGGTACTCATAAGGAATAATATTTTAAAAAGTACCCAAGCCTCACTGTGATACGTAAATGTTAACCCAAAGAACTATATTATATATAAGGGTTGATACGTAATGGATAACAATTTGAGAGTGAGATATCTAGAGATCCAATTTAGTTGATGTTTTGTTGATCTGTAAGTTATAAATATCATTGTGTGTGATATATCCATGATTCTAATTTAGAATAATTGATATAAGAATTTAGTAATAATGTTGTGTCATGATGTGGGTTTGGACACTGTAAGAGTTTTTTCATATGCTCATGCATACATGAAGTAATTATAAAGATGATTTTGTATAATTAAGAAGGAATAAAAACACCAATATTTTATGAGGTCTTTGAATGATAATTTTGGGGTTTAAAATAAAAATATTTTAAACTAATTAATTAAGGTTGAATTTAAATATTTTTCTAGTTATTATTTGACTAGTGATAAATAAAAGGATCACATGGTAGTGGTTATCATGGTATTTCAATATCCAATATATAAAAATAATATTCATGTGATTCTGATAAGAAAAAATGTAGAATAAGAAGAGGATGAAATTTTTTGAGTGAGAGAGAAGAACCTGATACTTCATTCTTCAATTTAATATCTTGAGTATCGAAGGATGTGAAAGAAAAGAGAACCAAAATTGTAATCATATAGATGACTATAAGTATTGAAGAAAGAGAAAAGTAGATTATATTTAGTGAAAATAGATCCTATGTGTCAAAGAATAATAAGGAATATGTTGATGTACTGCTACTACATAACCATTATCATTGAAAACATAAAATAAGAAATAAAATAAAATAAGAGTATAAGGATAGTTTAGAAATTCTAACATCGTTGTTTCATGTTCATGATCTGTGGATTGGATATCTTTAAGAAGAATGAGGAAGAAGAACAAGGTCAATATTCACGCTACTATATTACAAGAATTATTTGAAATTGATGACCTATTCCTGAGGAAGGATATCTTTCTTTGTGATACAAATAAATCTTAGATTATACTTAAGATCTTATTTAGTAGAGGAGGTTAAAGGACTATTGAATAATGATGGGATCTGGTATATCATTATCCAAACTAGTCATGAGACTATACACCTATCGATATATAGTTTTGGGGTTAAAGATGATACCTTCCCAAGAGTTGAGAATGTTTCCTTACCACTCAGTGTAGGTGTTGAGTTAAGGATAATACCTTCTCACCCATTATAATTACTTTTCTATACTAGTAATAATTTGTGTCTCTGACTTTAACTAAACACAGTAAGAATTAGATTCCCACATTTTATTCAAATTTTGTAAAAAAAATTGTGTGTTGTTATAGTTTATTTCTTTCTTTCTTTGCATGTGGTGGGGTATGTTGGGGATTCATAAGTAGATCAATACATATTAACTGAGATAGATTTTAAAATATTAATATGGAATATTAAAAGAGATAATAATTTGATAAAAATGATCACATTAATTCACCCCCTCCCTGCGGTGACTACATGATTTACTATGAACTTCAAGTGGTATTAGAGAAAATAAAGGTTTCCTTTAACTAAATCTATTTTATTTTCTAGTTATTTTAATTAGATATATATGTATTTTAGTTTTTAAGACGGTTTATAGTTTACTTAGATGAAAAATAAATTTTTCATCCATGATAATACAAACATATAGGTTTCAACCAAAACCTTAAAGAACATGAATAAAAGAGAGGCTAGAAACTTTAGAAATTTATTAAGGATCAATAGAATTCACCACTACTTAAAGGTAATCAAATTGGTTGTTCATTTTTTCTGTAGAGAATAAATATCTTAAAGAATCATGTTTTTAAGGTGAAGATTATAAGTCTATTGAATCAGTTCAATATCTCCAGACTGAAGTTAATTATTACTTGAAAAAATTAAAATTGAAGTTATAACTTATATATTTGAGTTTATCATGGGACTATATGATGAAAAGTCATAGATAATGATGAAAGAATATAATATGGAGAAATCATTGGAAAAAAGGATGGAATTTTTCAAAACTCTCACCCAACTTGTTAAAACCAAGGAACAATCATTTTTACTTTTTAAATAAAATTATTCCCTTGATAAAAATAAATTAACAAAGAAATTAATGAAAAATATGAGATTAATAACATAATGAAAGTAAATATTCATTCAATAGAAGCTATTATTTGTGTCAAGGATGTCCATTTGGAGATCAAAGCTAAAATGGGCTAGCACATTGATAATTATTTATAAGAAACCAACACAATTAATGAATATAGGACTGTGATTATAAAGATATAATGAGAACAAAATGTAATATTAGGTGAGAATGATAAAAATAAACTCAACATGAAGTTTCTTGAACTAGAATTCAAAATGATAGATCTAGAATCAACGTAGGAATAATCTCTCCAAACTACTTATAAAAGTGGGACTTATATAAAATTTACTTAAAAGAGTCTTGTTTCTAAATAAACTTGTATTATTGGAAAAAATGGTCTTAATATCATCTGATGATCAATCCATTAAAAGCTCATAGAAAAAGATAACCCATGTTCCAGAAACATCCATTTTTACTGATGTTTTATTTTAAATAACTAGTTACAAATACAAATATGGTAAAATATAAGTGGATAAAAATGATAAGAAACCCACAACAACATCAATGTCATATCTTAGAAAGATAAATATAAGTTTCTTCCTAAAATAAGCTCAAAATAAGAGTTAATTTCAAAAAAATAATAAGGTGTAAAAGCAATCTAGATTTTAATCAATGTAAATAGAACAAGATTTATTGGTCGTCCTTGATGTTGTTGGGGGTTGTGAAATAATATCATTTAATATTGGAATAATATGTCAATTTATAGAGATTATAGAAATCCTTCATTAAAGGGCATAAAATATTAACATAATCAAACAAAAAAAAGCATAAATTTATTTACTTATAATAAATTTGAATATATTTAAAACTTCTTTGGAATTTATAATAAATGTGTTGATTGTGATTATTATTGTTGGTTCACATATACTATGATTTAATCATATGAACAAAAATAAATAATACCATAAAATATTAATAAAACAAAAGCTAAGAAATATGGTGAGTCTACCTTGGAGAGTAAGTAAAAGAAAGGGAAGTATGTTAAACAAAACACTCCCAAGAAGAATTATAAAAAGGATTCTATACCAAGAAATTAAAGATTATTCTGAAGATCATAATGTATTGTGATGATTATATTTATTGTCAATATATAAGTTGGATATCAATATGTTTTGTGAAATATCAATGAATAGATAGTGTGAGATAGAGCTTGGTGTTCCACTAGATTATATGCATTGTTGTCTACAATTTTATTGGAGATCCATTCATAATTTGGTAATGAATTTGGATATTGATATCACTCTTAGTATGGAGTATAATATACATTTTATGATTTCTAAGATGGACTTATATTTGAATAAATAAAAAGTTCTCTTGGATGAAGATAGCATTGTATACCACATGATACTTTCTATGTTTGAAGATATAGATATATTAGAGAAGAATAAAGTTGTTTTTTGATTGAGAATCCATAATTGGATTATTAATAATGAAGGATATTATATTAAATAGATAACATCACTTGGATGATGGAAGGATAAGAGTATGTTTGATGTTATAATTGTTAAAGTTGTTAAGTTTCATGGAAATAATCAAGAAGAGTATTTATATTCTACAAAATGTTTTTAGAATTGTGATGAATACTTTTGAGAGGATTTTTTAAATTAAAAATAAAATTTTAATAGTTTTGAGATATTTTGGGGTGATTTTATATTAGTTAAGGATGTTTAATGAGATTATGAGCTAATTACAAGAGGTTTTTAAATTTTGAGTTGAAGTTAATAATTGGAAAACAAAAAATACTCTATACCTTATAGTACCTTTGATGTTACTCTAATATGTATGTGTAGTTAAAAACATACACACTAGAATATGGAAAAGTGTTGGAAGACACTGGGATATATAAGGGTACTCATAATGATACATAATATTCACTTTTTGATTTTTCAACAACGGCTATATGTAAAGGTTTCCATGCAATAGAGGTGATACGTAAGGGTTTCCCTACATCCATCCCATGTTAATATATTTTATTAATAGAAAGGGATAATCCTGAAAAGGTTAAAGAGACTAGAAATAATTAAGACCAAGTTCATCACCTCTGATTTGGCTAATGAACTTGGGGGGAAGGGGTATAGGGGTAGTAAAGATGGTACATGAACTCTTAGGGGTTTTCTAAGAGACCAAGAAGTCATCCACATTCTTTACCTCCTTCCATGTGTGTGATATTTTTATGTGACCATTGAGAAGTCCTTTTCATTTTTGGGCTAGGTTGGTGATCTCCCATGGGATGATGATATCATTTCAGATGGACATGTAGATATTATTAGAGTCAGTCTCTACCCAATCCAGAGGGATACCATGAGAGTGACATAGCTCAACCCCCTTGAGAATGGTTGATGCTTCATCCATGAGAGACTCCCCTGGCCAAAAAAACACTAAAGGACAGAAAAATTTAAACTTTTTAGTCAGGAAAAACCCCTCCACCATGCATGTCTCCATTCCTTCTTGATCTGTAAATATTAATTTTTAGTACCCTAAAGGGGGGAGTCCATCTAACCTAGTTACCATATAGCGTTGGACCTTAAAACATCTGGTAGGACCTTCTATTTTTATGAGAGATTGAATGGAAGGGGAAAGTTCCTACTATTTAAATAGGGGTCAAGCTCAGCTGCCATGAACCTCACTCAGACCGTCATTTCCATGCTCTTAAGAAACCCTCATGGCATGTATTATTTCATTCTTTTCATATATTCCAGCACCCAACAACAACAAAAATGTCTATGCCTTTTGTTCATTGATATTTTATATTGTCTCATGGAACCATTCATGAGGGAAGCTATTACCAGTGATCATATACACATTGATCTCGTTGAAAACACTGAACCAGCTCCAAACTGAGGAGGCCCACTCGCCATCAAATAATAAGTGGAATGTAAATTCTTCCTTAGGATTACTATAGCATGTGCAATTATATATGATATAAACCCCCTTGTGTCACACCTTATTATTGATAGGAAGAGCATGGTTATGCAATACATAAAGGTTATTATAGTAGATTCATAAAGGTACTCAGTGAGAAGTAAATTTAGCAATGTTTTTCAGACACAGTTTGATGCGTAGAAGTCGGCACTGTGATACATAAATGTTATCATGGTATAAAAGGAAATACACAAGGGTACTAATAAGGTAGTGAGATTTGAAAAAGTATTGAGAAACTATGAAATGTAAAGGTAAATTTATCAATACATAAAGGTTATCAAAGTGAATGTGAAAGAGTACACAGAGGGTAGAAGAATTTGGAAAAGTACTAAGTTGACCAATGCATACATAAGAATTGACAAAGGATGCATAGGGGTCACCTATATGTGTCAAATTATATATATGTATCTTAAATAAAATACTTAATATTTATAAAGAATATTTTAGGAGATATATAAGGTTTTTCATTAATATTTTGAGAAATTTAGATTTCTATAAATAGAGTTTGAAAGTTAGATTTTGGAAGTAAAAAATTGTGATAATGTTATGATAGACTTCACATATTAAATTTCATGATGTTATTAGAGGTTTATAAATAATTCAAGCTATTATTAGTGGATAATTAAATGGTAATAAAGTGATTGGATCTTAGAATGATAAATTTTGGATTTTAGAATATGAATATTTGAAATATTTTATGAAGGTCAAAATTGGACGGTTTACTGAGAATATTTTCAACTAGTTTTAAATGAGAAGACAAGTATTTTTGAAATACTTGTAAAGACAAGTTTGAGAATATCATTGTTCCAAAAATCTTGGGGTTTATATATTAAAAATATAGAAACAATATGAATATAATTATGAGAATATAATAGATAATAAAAAGAAGTAAAATTAATCATATTATGTGAAGAAATTGACACTGAATTCTTAGGAATATATTTTATGTTGAATAGAGAGAGTAATTTGAGCTAAATATATTCTAGAGAGATCAGATCCAATATGTTGAGGAAAAGGTAGAGGAGGCGGAGGAGGATGATGATGATAAAGTACTAATATAACATTCCCTATTATAATTGAAGGTATAAGAGAATAAAGGAATATGAGAAGAATAGTTAAGTAAGGTCAACATTATTGTTTTATTTGAATTTTCTATGTGTAAAGATGCTTGAATATGAATATTACTATTGAAAAGATATTGTGATTCAAGATCATAGAAGGATAAAAAAAATTGAGCTGATATGAAAAGACCAATGTTCATGCGACTAAATTATATTATCTAGTATTGGGGAATAAGATCATATATAGTGATGTAGTGACATTTGAAATAGATTGAAGATCTAATTTATTAAGTGATTTGTTAAGAACCTTTGTAAACTGGTGGGATATAGTATAAATAAAACAATTAGAAGATTGAAAATCACCAATGAGACTATGAAACTATTAGGATCTAGTATAGTATTTTTGATAGATGGATTGATTGTATTTAGTTGTGTAATATAGTGTATATTAGTGTCTTAGACTCAACCCAAATATAAAAAATAGTAGATGACCACATTGGGATCGAACCATGTAAAAATAAAATGTGTCTCTTCTTTTGATTATTTACTACTTTACATGTAGTATTTTATTTTTGGAACTCAAAATAAAATCCATCTATATTAACTATTACAGAGGTCTAAACACCAAAAAAGGGGGTGAAATTTGAAAGTAGAAATATTTTGGTAAAATTGGTCTTTATTAATTCACCCCCCCCCACACACACACCCTTCTCAATGTGATTTCACTAACCTATTAATACATTATGGGTTATGTTAGATCTAATCCATGTTTCCTCTAAGGGAAAATTCAATTTTTCTAAGAAGTCATGTGTAAATTGAAAATAGTCTAGACACACTCCTAATTAATGCATGATGTGGTTACTAGGAAAAAAATGAGATAATGAAAATGAAAGATAAAAAACCATTGTATCCATGTGCCAAAAAAAATTCTATGAGAAATTCAATTATACATGATAATAATACTATAAAAATAAATCAATTCAAAGTAGGAGTAAGTATGAAGAGTCCTCATAAATATGAATTACCAAATAAATGGTTTTCTTCATTATAAAGAAAATCCCAACCCTATTTCTTTCTTTAAGAACAAAACATGACCCACTTTATTCCCATATCTACCAGTGTTTGTATTTCTATGTAGGTAATTAAAGGTGAGTCATATATGGGGAAATTAATAAGTGTTTTACCACTATACAGTAGGAAGAGACATCCATCATAAAGTTATCTATAAAGGATATGTTGTTTCAACTTTGAATAATTTTTAAGTTGTATCAATCATTATGAAAAGTGATGGAATGTCCCTATTACGGGGGTATTAGTAAAGAAGTTTCCAAGAATTTATATAAAAATATGAAATTATGGACAAAGTTATTGTTTTGGGTAAGTTAATCTAAATTTACCATTATTTTGTTGATTGAATCATTTCTGATTTTAAATAGAAAATTGTGATGTGCCAGAAATGGGTAGACTTTTTTTCACTTCAATTATTTTAATGTGTTTATTGAGGATACGTTCATGTCTTTATTTGTAAAACTTCTTAAACATATCTTGTGAAGAAATATTGGAGTTGGTATCACATGTTATAAAATTTTATGAACAACTTTGATTTTTAGGTTAATCACTCTTTTTTATACACTAGACTAGTTTGAGTATACCTATTGATTGATTCATGACTCATTGCTTTAGAGAAATTTGATTTCACCCTTCTCTCAAGTGGTTCAAGTTTTACTAAGTGGGGAGATGAAATTTTAATAATTAAGGCATGATGTGTGAAGTAATTTCCCTTAACCTTGTGACTTTTCATTAATTATAAATAAGAGGGAGATAAAAGGATAACTTCAAATTAAGGGATCTATTTATGGAAATTAAATATATTTAAAAAAATAAAATGAGGGTGATTGAAGAGCTCAATATCCCATAATTAATGAATTCATTATTAATAATTAATTTTCATATAAATACGTATTGGGAAATATGAATGAAGGGTTAATGTGAGATATATATTATAGTTCCACTAGATTATATCCATTATTGTCTTTCATTGTATTGGAGATGCATTCATGTATAGGAAATGAATTTATAGATTGAGATGTTGATATTTCGTAATATGTAAAGACCCGAAAATTTCAAGGAAAATTTTTTCTTAATTTTTTTTGGAATTTTACAAGAACGCAGTTTCTAACGGCGCCTGATTCCGAGGCCCGATGTGCCCGGAATCAATTTCCGAAGTTTGGCTTGGGTACGTTCAGTGAACGAACGAGTGGGTTTTCCTATCTTTTGAACCGGTGCTCGGAATTGAAATTTGATGGCACCGATGAACTCGCAACGCCGGTAATCGCTTAAGGGAACCTTTACCGTAGTTGCGTTTGTGCGGGAGAAGAAGTTAATTAATGGGGTTTAATTAAAAAAAAGTAAATAAAATTGTTAAATCAGTTTTATTTCTTTTTCAAGTGGTTAGTTTCTCCCATGGGAAGTTGGTGGTGGAGCCCACATCCACCCAACTTCCCATGTGTGGATAATTAAAAGGGTGGGGCCCACACAAACCCACCACCTTTTCAATTTTCCCTAACTCCCTAACCCCTCTTAACCCCTCACATTCCTAACTTCCCATTAACTCCACTCTAATTAATTTGACAACTTGTTGTAATTAATTTGGTGAGTTACATGTAGGTTTTTAGAAATTCAAACAATTGAATTTCAAATGCTTTGTTGTGTTAATAAAATAAGTTTAGAACTTATTTTATTAGGGTTGGTGTTGGGTTGTTTGAGAGCTTTTTGGAGAAAAAGCAAAGGAACACCTTCTCCCTCGACGAAGAACACGAAGAACACCGTTCTTCAACGAAGAACCTCTCCGCCGAAGAACACAGTTCTTCCGCGACGCCGTATCCGCGACGCGACGTTCTTCTTCCGCGTCGTCTGTTCCGCGACGGTTTTCCGTGACGAAATCGCCGTCAACGACTTTGAATCCTCGCTTCGTGACGTCAACGTTCTTTCCCCGCGACGCCCGACCATCGCGACGCTCGTCTTCCGCGGTTCGTTGACGAACACCGTTCCTGAACCGAGGTAGGGATTTTAAATTGTGATTGTTGGTGAACCCTCTTTTACTCCCTTTTAAATTTAAGAACGCGGATCAACTAAATATTATCTTGATCTGCGAAGATTTTTTTTTTTGCGGGTTGGGATTATTGTTATGATTCTTTTTATTTAAGAGGTTATAGGGGAATTTTATTTGTTTCCTCTTAACCTTGAGAAAAGAACAACGAGCGCGGACCAACCATTACCCGGTTGATCCGCGGACCGTTCGTCCATGCGGGGTTACTTTTGTTGGGTGTCGCCTATTTTCATGGTTAAGTATGTGCTCAATAATTTATTTGGAACAAATTTTTGATTTGCCAATTGATATCACTTAACGCGGAGGGCGCGGGGCGAACGAACACGGCCCGACAACCCTCCACAGTTTTTTTTTGACGTGCGGAATGACGGGCGACGACGAAGCAGGCCGCTATGGCGTTTGATTTCCTTCGCTGTGAAGGTCGGGTCCCGGGGGAACCATAGGCGAAGACGGCAGGAGAAACGGACCACCGGAGCGCGTCTGGTGGTCCGCGGAAGGCGGCGGCGGCGGCGGCGCGCCGCCGGAGGGTTGGCGGCCGGCGGATCCGCCGCTGGCCTCAATTAGCGGTGGGCGGGGGAGTCGCGCACCCCGTTCCGTGTTTCGGCTCGGCCACGCTGGCCGAGCCACGGCCGGCCGGCCGGTCGGGCCGGACCGAGCCGGACCGGGGCAGGCCGGGTCGGGCCCAGCTGGGTCGGGTCAACCCGTTTCGGGCCGACCCAGGGGGGGTTGGGCTGGGTTGGCCCGGGCCCAGAACCCTCGATTTCGGACCAAATTCGGTCAAATGCCCATATCTTGGGCTACGGACCTCCAATTGACGAGCCGTCAGCAGAAACGCGATCCGTGGATCGAGACGGTCGTTTCGGTATATCGTACTCAAGGATTCGGAATACTTTGAGTTCGGCCGGGTTGGTTCGTACACGAAACAAACTGGGCCCTCGGAGCGGAAACGCTCATATCTTGAACTTCGGACGTCCGATTAACGTGACGTCAACTTGGTTGAGTTCCTCTTAGTGAGAAGGATCTTTTGACATACTCCGCTCGAGGTTTGGACGCAGGTGGAGTACAATCGGGTAGGTTTTGCCTTAAAAACCAACCGGGCCCCTGGAACGAAAAAGCCAATAACTCTCAGACCGGGCGTCCGATTGACGCGCCGTCTGTTGCGTTGAGTACTTGTTGACGATACGGAACTTTTGGATACATCAACTTCGGACTATTCGTCAGTTGATGTATCAGCCTCTCGGCTCGTGGAGCGAACCCTCCCGAACGAGCTTGCTGTGTGCGGACACCCTAGTGCTGGCTGCGACTGCTACTGTGATTGCGACGACGACTGTACAGAGATCCTCAGTGGATTCGACTGCGACGATGATGAAAACGGTACGGGAATCCTCCTTGTTTTCGGCAGTGATCACTACGGTACATCTTGGGATACATCAACTCTGGACTACATGTCAGTTGATGCATCGACCGCTTAGCTCGTGGAGTGGACCCTCCCGGAACGAGCATGCTGTGTACGGAAACCCTAGAGCCGGTTGAGACTTGACGACTACTGATCGAACGACTCGGTGTGTTAAGGATAACAGCACAGGGGAGCGCTTGGTTGTAGCGGCAGACCCACGACAGAGGTGCGCTTGGTTGTAGCAGCACAGGGGAGTGCTTTTTTGTAGCGGCAGACCCGCGACAGAGGTGTGCTTGGTTGTAGCGGCACAGGGGAGCGCTTGGTTGTAGCGGAAGACCCACGACAGAGGTGCGCTTGGTTGTAGCGGCACAAGGGAGCGCTTGGTTGTAGTGGCAGACCCACAACAGAGGTGCGCTTGGTTGTAGCGGCACAGGGGAGCGCTTGGTTGTAGCGGCAGACCCACGACAGAGGTGCGCTTGGTTGTAGCAGCAGGCCCACAGTACCCGATAGGTGTAGCGCTTGGTTGTAGCGGCATAACCACTGTACTTGATGGAAAAGGAGTTTCCCAATACCTTTGGGTTCAACTTCCTGAACGATCCTGTGTAGGTCATTGCGGGGGTTAGTACCTACCGATCCTTGTGGGTCCAACGACTTAGATGAATCAGTGCCTACATCTGATCATCTCTATCGTCTTTTGAAGAAGTATACCTGTGTGAGCTGAATCCAGTTTACTCTCCTTTGTGGATTGTGTTGAGCTATCCTATGTAGATTACTGTTTTCTTTTCTGTGTGGATTGTGTTGTGCTATCCTGTGTGGATTACGTTTTTCTTTCCTATGTGGAATACGTATACTTTCCTGTGTGGACTGAGTTGTACTTAGGCTCGGAGGTTGGAGCGTATTGGAATTTTTGACTTAAGTATATGTATGGGCATATACCTAAGAAGTGTCGGTTGTTACTTCATGATTGTATCATTCCTTTGTGGTTTAACCTTTTTGGATTTTGGGAGACCTTCGGGGGTCTCGGGGTCCCCACTGAGTAGCTTATACTCACCCCTGCACGTGTTATGCCCGCACTACGTTGTGTTGGTTGCAGACGACGGACAGCGTTGATCGTGGCTGAGGCTTGCAGAGCAGGACGGTACCTGGAGGAGGACCACTGGGCGGGACGTACTCGGAGCGGACGGCGGGACCCGAGGAGCATTGGAGATATATGTACCCACCCTTCAGGTGGGATTTCCAGTGGACAGCTCGGCGTAGCGGCTTTTACTTTTCAGTTGCTGTTTTCCCTTTCCAGTTGTACTTTACTTTCAGTTTGAGTTTGTATTCTGGCCCACTTACTTTCCGCACTTACAGTTGTACTCTGTGTTTACTTTTTCCTCTTGCTTACTCTGAGGTGCTTGTTTACTTTACAAAGGCAATGCCTTCCATTTTTACCGGGATTTACGCCTTGGTGCTAGTCGCCATCCCCTGGCCTATGGAAGGTGGTCTTGGGGTAGTCACGGCACGGGCCCCGAGGACGGGTCGTGACAAATTGGTATTAGAGGAGTTCGGTTCTACCACGAACTCTGATCTTTTCTATGTGAAGCAATAGTGTTTAGCGTATTGAGTGTGGTTATCAGTCCAGGGAGTCCAGTGTTGGTGCGGCGGCCGACGTATCCGTACACTAGGACCCTGACTTCTGATTTCCGACTTAATGCACGAAAACATTGATTGCATGAGTGTTTCCAGTTTTCTTTATGATTACATTGTATCAGCTCACCAGGTATACTATTCTGACTGTGGCGCACCTGTTTCCTTTTTCAGGATGGCCCCACAATGGCAGCCAGCTAGGACTCCGAGAGTCGAGCGTGACAACAACCCACCGAGCGACGAGGCCTCGGTGTAGGGCCCTTTATTAGAAGTGGCACCGGCGGTAGCTCTACCCGCCGAGCCACCGATGCTTCCAGCACCATTCGCTGACGATGCACGTCACCTCAGTGCACTGCATGAGTTCCAGTGCCAGCGACCACCCAGGTTCCGCGGGGAGATGGACCCCTAGGCAGCTGAGGACTGGCTGGAGGCGGTCGTACGAGTTTTCAGGCTAGTGAGGACACCAGCAGACCTCATGGTGATCCTCGCTGCGAGCCTACTGCACGCAGCAGCAGGCCGATGGTGGAGCTTGATGCTCCAGGTGCACGACGAGACATCTCTTCTCTGGACGGACTTTGAGAGCATCTTCCGCTCCGAGTTCGTCCCAGCCACCCTCCGAGCGGTGCGCATCCAGGAGCTACTACAACTGCGGCAGGGCAGCATGACAGTAGCCCAGTACGCTGCGAGGTTTACCGATCTCTCACGCTATTCCACGGACATGGTACATGACCCATTCTTCAGGGCCCGAACCTTCGAGCAGGGGATCAGGCGAGAGATCAGAGCTTCAGTTGTTCCTCACAGCTTTCCGACACACACAGGAGTGTTGGAGCGAGCCCTCTTGGTGGAGAGTTTCCTTGCTGAGCAGTCTCCAGCAGCAGGACCCACCACTAGCCGGCATGCGGCAGAGTCTTCTGCATCGGGTAGTAGACAGATGATGCAGGGGTCCAAGAGGACTAGACCTACCGGTGGTCGACTGCGCGACACAGGATCAATTGTGCGAGGCACCCGGGGTGGACAACAACTTACCATGAGCGGACAGTGTTACACCTGCGGCGGGGTTGGTCACATGGCTCATGACTGTCCGACCCGCCATACGGATGACCAGCAGATGAACGAACAACCCCCCAGGGAGAGACAGAGGTTCGACCATGGAGGTCTGCAGGGTACAGGCAGGCGAGGAAGAGGAGTTGGCTGAGCAGTAGGTGGTGGACAACGCTTCGAGGTGTTTAAACCACCACCACCAGGAGGTCCGCCCCGACCGCAAGGAGTTGGTGGACATGCGAGAGATCAGCTTCAGGTAGCTGAGGCCTTCGATCATGGAGCTCTGGGAGCAAATGGACAGAAGCGGAACTAGTGGATACGTCTTTTGTACTTCTAGTTCCTTGTTGCTATTGTGTAGCGTCTTTGAATTATGAGCTGCAATAATAAAAGATGCATACCTTTGTGATGTTTTCATTCCTGTCCTCTTTTGTGTTGTTACTAAGAGGTTCCAGTTTTGACTGTTGACTTGACCCTCACTTGTTAGACATCTACTGGAGGAGACATAGTTACCACACACTGATGCCGACAGTGTGACTCAACCCTTGGAGGCAAGAGTAACAGTTGGATCTCTTGGTAGTAGCGTCGAGGCCTTACAACGTCATCCTTGGTATGGATTAGTATCATCCATGTCGAGATTGACGGTATTAGGCAAAGAAAGTGGTTCATCCACGGGATGAGACCAGATTTCTCTTATCGGAAAAGGGGAAATCTTAGCAGCTCTTGTGGGACCGGAGATGGTCCAGGCCACGACAGAGAAGGTCCAGGTCATCCAGGAGCGGATGAGGACAGCTCGGAGCCGGCAGAAATCTTATGATGACAGGAGGCGGAGGCCACTGGAGTTCGCGGATGGTGACCACGTCTTCATGCGGGTCTCACCTCGACATAGATTACGGAGATTTGGCCAAGGTGGAAAGTTGTCTCCATGCTTCATCGGACCCTTCCAGGTCCTAAGTAGGATTGGCGAGGTGGCTTACCGCCTAGCTCTACTTCCTTTGCATCCCTAGTTTGTGTTGAATCTTTACGGGGATGTAAAGCCCTGTGGTAGGAGTAATGTAAAGACCCTTAAATTTCAAGGAAAAGTTTTTTTTAATTCTCTTTGGAATTTTACAAGAACGCAGTTTCTGACGGCGCCTGATTCCGAGGCCCGGTGTGCCCGGAATCAATTTCCGAAGTTTGGCTCAGGTATGTTCAGTGAACGAACGAGCGGGGTTTCCTATCTTTTGAACCGGTGCTCGGAATTGAAATCGGATGGCACCGATGAACTCGCAACACCGGTAATCTCTTAAGGGAACCTTTACCGTAGTTGCGTTTGTGCGGGAGAAGAAGTTAATTAATGGGGTTTAATTAAAAAAAAGTAAATAAAATTGTTAAATAAATTTTATTTCTTTTTCAAGTGGTTAGTTTCTCCCATGGGAAGTTGGTGGTGGAGCCCACATCCACCCAACTTCCCATGTGTGGATAATTAAAAGGGTGGGGCCCACATGAACCCCCCACCTTTTCAATTTTCCCTAACTCCCTAACCCCTCTTAACCCCTCACATTCCTAACTTCCCATTAACTCCACTCTAATTAATTTGACAACTCATTGTAATTAATTTGGTGAGTTACATGTAAGTTTTTGGAAATTCAAACAATTGAATTTCAAATGCTTTGTTGTGTTAATAAAATAAGTTTAGAACTTATTTTATTAGGGGTTGGTGTTGGGTTGTTTGAGAGCTTTTTGGAGAAAAAGCTAAGGAACACCTTCTCCCTCCATGAAGAACACGAAGAACACCGTTCTTCAACGAAGAACTTCTCCGCCGAAAAACACAGTTCTTCCGCGACGCTGTATCCGCGACGCAATGTTCTTCTTCCGCATCGTCTCTTCCGCGACGATTTTCCGCGACGAAATCGCCGTCAACGACTTCGAATCCTCGCTTCGCGACGTCGACGTTCTTTCCCCGCGACGCCCGACCTCCGCGACGCTCGTCTTCCGCGGTTCGTTGACGAACACCGTTCCTGAACCGAGGTAGGGATTTTAAATTGTGATTGTTGGTGAACCCTCTTTTACTCCCTTCTAAATTTAAGAATGCGGATCAACTAAATATTATGTTGATCTGCGAAGATTATTTTTTTGTGGGTTGGGATTATTGTTATGATTCTTTTTATTTAAGAGGTTGTAGGGGAATTTTATTTGTTTCCTATTAACCTTGAGAAAAGAACAACGAGCACAGACCAACCATTACCCGATTGATCCGCGGACTGTTCGTCCATGCGGGGTTACTTTTGTTGGGTGTCGTCTATTTTCATGGTTAAGTATGTGCTCAATAATTTATTGAGAACAAAGTTTTGATTTTCCAATTGATATCACTTAACGCGGAGGGCGCGGGCCGAACGAACACGGCCCGACAACCCTCCGCAGTTTGTTTTTGACGTGCGGATTGACGGGCGATGACGAAGCAGGCCGCTATGGCGTTTGATTTCCTTCGCTGTGAAGGTCGGGTCCCGGGGGGACCATAGGCGAAGACGGCAGGAAAAACGGACCACCGGAGCGCGTTTGGTGGTCCGCGGAAGGCGGTGGCGGCGGCGGCGCGCCGCTGGAGGGTTGGCGGCCAGCGGATTCGCCGCCGGCCTCAATTAGCGGCGGGCGGGGGAGTCGCACACCCCGCTCCGCGTTTCGGCTCGGCCACGCTAGCCGAGCCACGGCCGGCCGGCCGGTCAGGCCGGCCCGTGCCGGACCGGGCCGGGCCGAGCCGGGCCCAGCCGGGTCGGACCTGGGTCGGGTCGACCCGGTTCGGGTTGACCCGGTTCGGGCCGACCCAGCAGGGGTCGGGCCGGGTCGGCCCGGGCCCATACCCCCCGATTTCGGACCAAATTCGGTCAAATGCCCATATATTGGGCTACGGGACCTCCGATTGACGAGCCGTCAGTGGCAACGTGATCCTTGGATCGAGACGGCCGTTTCGGTATATCGCACTCAAGGTTTCGGAATACTTTGAGTTCGGCCGGGTTGGTTCGTACACGAAACCAACGGGGCCCTCGGAGTGGAAACGCTCATATCTTGAACTCCGGACGTCCGATTGATGTGACGTCGACTTGGTTGAGTTCCTCTTAGTGAGACAGATCTTTTGACATACTCCGCTCGAGGTTTGGATGCAGGTGGAGTACGATCGGGTTGGTTTTGCCTTAAAAACCAACCGGGCCTCTAGAACGAAAAAGCCAATAACTCTCAGACCGGGCGTCCGATTGACGCGCCGTCTGTTGCGTTGAGTTCCTGTTGACGATACGGAACTTTTGGATACATCAACTTCGGACTATTCGTCAGTTGATGTATCAGCCTCTCAGCTTGTGGAGCGAACCCTCCCGAACGAGCTTGCTGTGTGCGGGAACCCTAGTGCTGGCTGCGACTGCTACTGTGACTGCGACGACGACTGTACAGAGATCCTCAGCGGATTCGAATGCGACGATGATGAAAACGGCACGAGAATCCTCCTTGTTTTCGGCAGTGATCACTACGGTACATCTTGGGATACATCAACTCCGGACTACATGTCAGTTGATGCATCGACCTCTTAGCGCGTGGAGTGGACCCTCCCGGAACGAGCATGCTGTGTACGGAAACCCTAGAGCCGTTTGAGACTTGACGACTGCTGATCGAACGACTCGTTGTGTTACGGATAACGGCACAGGGGAGCGCTTGGTTGTAGCGGCAGACCCACGACAGAGGTGCGTTTGGTTGTAGTGGCACAGGGGAGCGCTTGGTTATAGCAGCAGACCCACGACAGAGGTGCGCTTGGTTGTAGCGGCACAGGGGAGCGCTTGGTTGTAGCGGCAGACCCACGATAGAGGCGGGCTTGGTTGTAGCGGCACAGGGGAGCGCTTGGTTGTAGCGGTAGACCCACGACAGAGGTGCGCTTGGTTGTAGCGGCACAGGGGAGCGCTTGGTTGTAGCGGCAGACCCACGACAGAGGTGCGCTTGGTTGTAGCAGCAGACCCATAGTACCCGATAGGTGTAGCGCTTGGTTGTAGCGGCATAACCACTGTACTTGATGGAAAAGGAGTTTCCCAATAGCTTTGGGTTCAACTTCCTGAACGATCCTATGTAGGCCATTGCGGGGGTTAGTACCTACCGATCCTTGTGGGTCCAACGGCTTATATGAATCAGTGGATACATATGATCATCTCTATCGTCTTTTGAAGAAGTATACCTGTGTGAGCTGAATCCTATTTACTCTCCTTTGTGGATTTTGTTGAGCTATCCTATGTAGATTACTGTTTGCTTTCCTATGTGGATTGTGTTGTGCTATCCTGTGTGGATTACGTTTTGCTTTCCTGTGTGGAATACGTATACTTTCATGTGTGGACTGAGTTGTACTTGGGCTCGGAGGTTGGAGAGTATTGGAATTGTTGACTTAAGTATATGTATGGGCATATACCTAAGCATTGTCGGTTGTTACTTCGTGATTGTATCTTTCCTTTGTGGTTTAACCTTTGTGGATTTTGGGAGACCTTCGGGGGTCTCGGGGTCCCTACTGAGTAGCTTATACTCCCCCCTGTACGGGTTATGCCCGCACTACGTTGTGTTGGTTGCAGACGACGGACAGCATTGATCGTGGCTGAGGCTTGCAGAGCAGGACGGTACCTAGAGGAGGACCACTGGGCGGGACGTACTCGGAGTGGACGGCAGGACCCGAGGAGCAGTGGAGCTATCTGTACCCACCCTTCAGGTGAGTTTTCCAGTGGACAGCTCGGCATAGCGGCTTTTACTTTTTAGTTGATGTTTTCCCTTTCGAGTTGTACTTTACTTTCAGTTTGGGTTTGTATTCTGGCCCACTTACTTTCCGCACTTACAGTTGTACTCTGTGTTTACTTTTTCTGCTTGCTTACTCCGAGGTGCTTGTTTACTTTACAAAGGCAATGCCTTCCCTTTTTACGGGGATTTACGCCTTGGTGCTAGTCGTCAGCCCCTGGCCTATGGAAGGCGGGCTTGGGCTAGTCACGGCACGGGCCCCGAGGACAGGTCGTGACATAATATGACAATACATATGATTATTATTAAGTTAGAATTTTATTTGAATCAATGATAAGTGTTACTAGATGAAGATAGAATTGTATACCACATGATACTTGCTGAGATTGAAGAGTTGGTTGTCTTGGAGAAGATCAGGTTGGATGGAAGATTGAGAATCCATTAATAGATTATTAATCATAATTGCCTCTATATTAAATAGTTAATATCACTTGGATGATGGATATAGAAGGCTAATATTGAATCTAGAATTATTTTGGTAGGGAACGTTCATGGAAATAATCAAAAAAATTATTTATATGTTACAAAATACTTTGGTAATTTTTCTAACCAAATATAAGAGGATTTTCTAAATTCACAAAGTCATTTTAGTTGTTTTGAAATGTTTTTGAGTGATTTGATATTTCCAAAGGATGTTTTAAGATATTTTAAGTAGATTTTAATAAGTTATGGAATTTTAATTTGAAACTGAAAATTAACAAACACAAAATCCACCATACATAAGAGTACATATGATATTACAATATATACATAAGGGTGGACCATAACTTATAGTATGGAATTTAGTTAAGTTTTGGAATTCACTAGGATATGTGAGGTTACTCAGGATAATATGTAAGAGTCACTTTGAGATTCTATGGAAAATGAAATATGTAAAGGTTTCTTTGTGATATAGTCAATATTCAAGGGTTTCCCAATAGAAAGGGAAATATGTAATGTGTTCCAATAACTTTTAGACTAAAAAACTATAAAATACTCAATTTACACTATGAAACATAAAGGTAATTTTATCAATATGTAATGGTTATTATACAGTATGTCTAAAGGTACCCAGATGGAATGAGATTTCTAAAATTATTTAAGACACACTGTAATACATAAAACTCAGTTGTGTGATATGTAAATGGTATCACAGTGTCAAATCAATACATAATGGTACTAATAAGGGAGTGATATTTGATAAAGTATTAATCCACTTTGGTACTTAAAGGTACAATTCTCAATACATAAATTTTATCACAGTGAATACATAAGAGTACTTCGAGGGAAAAAAATTTGGAAAAGTGTTGAGCTATCTAGTGAATGCATAATAGTAAAAAAAGGATATAAAAGGGTTGCCTAAATATTTTAAAGAATATATAAGTTTATTAAATGAAAAACATAAGAGTTATTGAGACTCTTTCATGTGATACAAACAGTTTTTTTGTCAATATTTTGAGAAATTTATATTTCCGGGAGGAGAGTTAAAAAATTTAACAACTGTGATGATGTTGTGATGGGATTTAATGATTAAATATCATGATTTTGTAGAGATTAGATGGTGATTCAATCTGATATTAGTGGATAATTAAAAGGGAAAAAATTAATAGGATCTCGGTGTGATAAATTCAGGATTTGAAATATAAATATTTGAAATATTTTGTTAAGATCAAAACTAGAAGGCTTCTTTAGAATATTGTCAACCAATTTTAAATGGTAATATGGGTATATGTGCAATAATAGTTTCAAAAAGTTTGTGAAATTAATTTTGTCAAAAATAATGGGATTTTTATATTCAAAATATAAAAAATATTGACATAATTCTTAGAAAATAATATAGAATTTGAAAAATTATGATTGTTGAGAGTAGGTGAAGAAACTAGTGCTACATTCTATTGAATATCTTGTGTACCGAAGAGAGAGAGAGAGGAAGTTTATTCAATGATATTTTAGAGAGAGGATATCCAGTGCATCTAAGAATAAAAATAAAAAAGGGGGGGAGGAGGATCATAAGTCTAAAATTTACTACTACATCATATTTTATTATCATAAAAGGTAGAAGAGAATAAAAAGAATAATAATAATAATAAGTATAAGAAAAAATAAGAGAAGAGTTAATAAAGGTCAAATCTGATGTTGCCTATTCATATTCTATGTGTCGAGACCCTTGAACAAGACAATTGAAATTGAGGATTTTTTATTATCGAAGATCATTTAAAACTCATATATTTTTTAGTTGAGATGAAAAGTTTAATTTTCATTTGAATTTAGTAGATTATAATTTGATAATCAATGATATATATTAAGGATGAATATTTTATCTGGTGATATGGTAAAAGCCATATAACCTTAATGATCAAATACACTAAGTGATTTGGAAAGAAATTATTTAAACTATAGGGATAAAATATAAATAATATAATCAAGAGATTGTAAATCCATTGGTAGAATGTTAAACTATAGAGATATATTATACGCTTTTTGATATATAGCCTACTTGTATTCACTTGTCTGATATAGTGGATTTCTACATCTTCGACTCGAACCAAATGTAGAAAGGAGTAAATAACCACATTGGTATTTAACCTTGTAAAAATATTGTGTGTTTATTTTATTACTTATTTACTAATTTACATATGGTGTTGTGTTATGAGTATTCATAAATATATCCATCAATGTTAATTGATACAAAGGTTTTAATGACAAAAGTGGGTTAAAATTTTAAAGTGCAAAGAGTTCAGTAAAATTATTCTACACTAATTCATGCCCCCGATGAAAATTCATGATCCTGCTATGGAAATTCATCTTCTAATATGGTATAAAATATCACATCATGTATCTTTATAATAAATCTATGATGATTAATTATAGTGGGATAAATCTAGAATATATATGGAAATCAATCCAAGAGGGAAACATAATGATTTTTTTGGTGTAATATATCCTAGAAGAGGAATTTTTAAAGTTTTTAAATGTGGGTAACATTATGGTTGTTATGGAATTGTGTGTAAGGTACAAAAAAACAAGACATTCTCCTAATAAATGTATAATATGGATACCAAGACTGAAATGATGGGCCCGTAAGGGGTGGCACTTCGCTCTCGCATGTCCTCCCCCTAGGGTTTTCTTCCTATGGATGGTGATGGATCTCTGTGCTCTTCTCGGATTCCACATCCCTCTGTTTCTCCTAATAGATTCCAAAAAATTTGGCACCTTTGTGTTAATCATTCTGTGCATGGGGTCCCATTCTTGCTTGGTGGTCTTCATTGTATCCTTGGCTAGTTAGTTTTTTTAGAGTTGTAATACGGTAGGGTTATCATCTTCTTCCCGAGCTAGTACGTGGTCATATATGGTATCCTCAGGAATTCTTAGAGCTAGTGGAATCCCCTTTCTAGATCCCCTATCAATTCATCGGGTTTGTTCCATGGTGTTCATGTTTCCCTTTTAAGTCCAGTAGCATGCGTCAATGCAGCTTAGAATCTCAGTTCTGCATCCCTTGGTTCTGTATTTAGAGCCCTATCGACGAATCCTTCACCATCACTAATCCTCTTTCAATGGTTTCTAAGGGTTTCTATATTCATATTTTCTCACAATCCTTCTATGACGTGGTCTATCCCTTTTTGTTTTTCCTTTTCTTCTTGCCTAGGCTAGGTTACATTCATCATTGGTCCTCCTCTTCCATGTTTTCCTTATTCCTCCATGCACAACCCTATTCTTCTTAGGTTCAAAGGTTTCCATTGAAATTTTGGAAGTTTTTGGTGGTTCCTGTGATGAAGGCCCGAACCTTGGGGGTTTTGTTTACATATGGCCCTGGTGGTGTAGTTCACAATGGTTGTAGTTCACCGAAGTTTAGGGTCACTTTCGGTGGGTTGGTAGTTTTGTGTACCAAAGTGATGAAAAAGAGGTGTTTGTGTTTCTTCCAGTGTGTTTGTGGTGTTTTGATTATAGTTTTCTCTGGTGATTATTTCTCTATTCTCAGTGATAGTGGTGTTTCTGGAAATAGTCTCTTGAGTGGACTCATATTCGTTGGATTCTAGCATTGTGTATCTCCCTCAAGCCTAACTTCAGTGCTCTCGCTTTCTAGATTTTGGTGTGGCTTTGGATGTGGATCTAGGTTCTTCTTTTCGGAGTAGCGGTGGTATGGGTGAAAAGGGAATAGTTTTAGGATGTAATGGGATGGGTGATTTGGGGATGATGTGTCTCTCTAGTTGTTTGGGCGGGTCTGGTCTTAGGATGGGCTCCTTGTTCGGTCTACTTTTTCTTTGTTTCATTTTTGTTCTCTATTTCCTTTAAAATGGATTCTTAAAATTTCAAAAAAAATGACTAGTGGATACCAAGATAGAAATATATGACGAGAAATAAAGATAAAGAACCATTGACCCCATGTGTTAAAAAGGATACAGTAAAAATTGATTTTTGTACAAGTTGAAAGATGATAATGTTCCTAAGGAATGAATGATCGTATGGTCAGCATAGTTTGAAAAGGTAGAGAATATGGATCAATCATAAGAAAATTCAAGTTCCTCACTAGATAAGGTGAAAAAATATTATTCCATATAATAAGTAAACTGAATTTAAAAACAATATCGTGTAGTCTAATGAAGTTAAAATGTGGTAAACAAAATGAGGTTCATGCATGGAGAGTTCTCATAATTTTAGAGTATAATTGAAAGGATTTTATGGGTTGAGACAGAAATTTTGGCCATTTTACTCTCATTAAAGAGCTATAAAAATCCACCTTATTCCCATATATATTGTTTTTGTGCTTCCATATAGGTAATTGAAGTTAATTCATACAAATGGATAACGTGATAAAAGATATGAACATATTACATCTAGAATAGATATCCATTATTGAATGATTTAACTGGATTTATAATGTATTCTTGAAATATTTAAAGTTGTATCGAAAGTTATTCTTGGAGTTCATTTTAAAAGCACCAACTATGATGAATATTGATGAAACTTACCCATTAAGGGAAAGTTTAGAGAAACTAGAAAAATATCATTATTGCATGTAAATCTGTAATTTCTAAACAAATATGAAGTTCATGTATGAACAATCACTTTCTCATCCATATTCTAATTTTATCAAATCTAATTATTAAGGGTGTAGATTGTTGAGCGAGAAGTATCTTTAATGTGGAGATAACTTCTTGCACTTGAATATTTTTAATTTTTTTATTCAAGATGAGTATAAGTGTTTACTTGAAAAATATTCTTGAATAGTCCATGGAAAGATTTATTTGATTTGGTATCATATTTTGGCAATTTTATGGGAAACGTTGATGTTAATATTAAACACTCTTGATTTATACATTAAGCTAGCTCAATTAGACATATAATCGATTGGTTTATAGTTTATTTATAAGTGAAATGTGATGTTACCCTCCCTCATGTGAATCGGCTTTAACTTCAATAAAGGGAAGAATAAAGGGGTGAATATGAAATTTAAACTCATATAAAAGTTTACTTAGTATGAAATTTTTAGTATTTTCTAAAATGGTTGATATTTAGTTGAAAATTTTGGGATTTACGAAAATTATATTTTCAATGATTTTATCACTACATAAGCATAACCTATAATAATTAAAAAACATTAAATTAATAAAATATTTATTTAATGAATAAAATTATAAATTTTTAAATATTATTTATACATATAAAACCTATAAAAACATTTTTAGAACAAAATTAAAATTTTACTTTGATATAAAAAATTGTTTTTGGTTTTCTCTTTAAATAAAGTATTGACAAGGTGAGTTTAGATTTTGGATTGACATGGAATCCTAATAACATTTATTAAATTCATAATAATTCAATATAGGGCTTTAAAATTAGTAACCATGATAATTTTATTATATATATAAATTTAAAATATTCATAACGTTATTTTTCAATAAAATTATTTTATGTGTTTAAGTGTTTTTATTTTAAAACTAACTTTTTAGACATCTAGAAATTTTATTTTATAAAATGGTTTTTAATTTTTAAATCATAGGATTCCAAATAGTTTATAAGGTCAATTTTAATTTTTTATCTAAAATTAATAAATATGGTTTAAAATTAATTATCGTTATAAAAGTAAAAGGGGTAAATCGATTTTAATCTTGTGTAAAAATCCTAAAACATTTTAAAAAATATGAATTTATTTGAATGGTTGAGCTTTTTATCAACTAATAAATTTTTCCTAGAAATTTTTTCCCAATTTTCAAGCCTATGGATCTTGAAAAGGACATTTCATTATTAGAAAATGTAAATGTGTTTCCAAAAGGTCCCTTATTTTCACTTATAAAAGCATACCACTTACACCATTAAAAGATACACTTCACCTTTGAATCCATCTTTTGAAATATACCAATTTAATCTACCTATAAATATATCTCAGTAACATAAGTCGCTATTTAATCTGATTTATCCTAATCTCTTCAAATTCATGGAGACTTCTAAGGAAAATTCAAGTCCTCAATGTGAGTATTATCAACTACTTAGTTTTATTCTTAATTATCATATTTAAAATTTATTATAGACACACTAATATAATTATTTTATCATTTATATACTTTAATGTAATTATATTAATGGTATTATCATTATTTATCCATATACCTCATTCATTGAGGAAAAAACCATTATTCGTGCTTTATAAGGGTTACCACCTCCATGACGTAATGTGTTCCATTTTCTATCACCGCCTTACAAGGATATATATAAGGATGATATTAAATTATAAATATTATTTTTATAATATCATTAAGGTTATATTATGAAAATTTTAAGAACCTATTAATTATATGATCAATAAAAGATTATTTTTAATTTTAATCATTTAAAATAAGTGTACTAAAAGGATGATATTTTATTCAAACTATGTATTATTTAGATATCCATTACTTCTTCTTATAATTCCTTAAAATTATGATATATCATGATAATAATCAATAAGTAAGATCATTATTCTTTTTTTATTATTATATTACAATAAAACCACCCATAATCATTCATTAAATCTGGGTATGTTTGTGTTTAAGTCGGTTTAACCACCTAATTGAACAATACTATGAATTTATATCATGAATAACTATGGGAACATAATTAATGGTTTAATATAATATAAATTATTAAATAATTATTATTATTTTATTATGGATATGTTATATCACTATATAATTAATTAATTAAGAAAATTCACTTCAGCCGTTAAGAATCACCAAAACATAATCGATTTCATCTTCAAGGATAAGCCCTAAAACACTCCTGAAAGGAATTTTAAACTTCATAAATAATCATAAATCATCCCTAATATTAATTTTAAGTATATAATAATGATTAATTTTTAAATAATAATGAACATGAACATTATTATTATGAAACCAGTTTAATCGATCAAAACTATAAACACACAGTGTGGAAAATTAGTAGAAATCATATAAAGAATGACTATTTATGAAGTGTATAAATGAAAATAGATATTATTAAGGTTATAAATTATTTTATTTAGATATAAATTTTTTTATACAAGAGGCTAAAGTATGTTCATGAAATTCGAGACAAGAGGTAAGGGTTTTCATCTCAAATTCGTCTCTTTGAGACATGATTGGTATTATGCACCTAGTTTAATTTATGTGGCATATATAATTCCTATTTGTGATATAACATCATGAATTATCTTTTTATCATGATATTTTAATTTCACTTACATGAACACTCTCTCATGTGCTTTTGATTAAAGTGTTACTCAAGTTGCAACTGTTTTCTTGGCCCCGATTCTGATTCTTTGAAATACAATACATTATATGCACCATATTTTTTTTGTATGCTATATTTACTAGCCATGGATATATTTTTTTCATAATTATTTTATGTCATGGGAATTTTTATCAAAATCATGTTCCCTTATTCAAGTGTTGATTTCTTCAGTTGTTTCCCCTATAGTGAGGGTTTTTTATAACTCAATTCTCATTTGTTGAGTTATGATTGTTCATTAAACATATTTCATATAAGTTGGGTAAATGATAACCTTTTATTTTATTATTGGGTATTATATCATTATTTACATTTTTACCATATAAAACCTTTGATGAATATTCCTCACTTATTAGGTTATGTCATTTTACAAACATCCATCATCTTTCTTTGGATGGCTTATGGTCATGTTATTCTAGTGTTGACATATCCATATAATAATTTTTATATATGATGTTAACATCACATTTTACATAATTTATATTGGATTATTTTCACTTATAAATAATTTTATTCAGTCAACATAGGGAAAATTATTGGTGTACCATATATTGTTATTCTAAGGCGAATGATTATCAACAAGTTGAATATGTATTGTTTGACCATCCACTTTATTTCCCGGGATGGGTTATGATCATGTTATCCATTTTATTAACATGGGGAAAAGTATTGAAATTATATATTATTATTTAATTCTAAATTAGTTTGATAGTGTATTTATATTATGTATTCTTCATCATATGAATATCCATGTTTTTATTCAATAATAGGTTCCTTAGGGAATGTTAAGAAAAGTCTTGTTGACTCTTATAGTTAATGCATTAGAATTAATCAAGTGATGGGTGGGGACAAACATTATGTATCCCCTCAATGTATTGATAGGTCTCATTTGAAAAAAAATGGTTATTTGGTGTATGCCTTCCCAATTCAGTAAGATTACTTGATTGTAGTCTCGATGACAAGTAAAGTGTCTTGGAACAAGGGCTTGACAGAAGGTTTTTAATGTCCAGAATTATTCATTCCATTAGTATGAGATCATCACTATTCATATCCATGTTTTTATTTATTTTCATGGATATTTCATGAACCCATTCTCAAGTTGATTATGGATTCATGTTGTTTACATATTCATTCCATAATATTCATGCCATGTTTATCTCATGATTGCTTTAGTTATATATTTCCCTAAGTAATTGAGCTCACCCTACCCTTATGTTTCCATTCCTTAGGTTATAAAGAAATTTAATAAATGTGACATGTTTATAAGGATAACACATATGGAAGAATTTATGATATATGTTGAATACTTATCATGAATTAAGTAATTTATTATATATAGTGAAAAAATTAAATCAATTGAGAAATACATGGGCTTTATTATTTTATGATATATCTTTATTATATAAAGCTCTATAACTAATAATATCATATAAATATAAGTGATTAAATAATAATTGTTGATTTTGTAACTTATTATAGTTATATCCATGCTTTTATATCTAGTATCAAATAAAGTATGTAAATTATGTGTTTATGGCATCAGATTCAGGAGTGCGGGTATGAGGCATCATAGTTGGTATCAAAGGAAAGGTTTAGATAACTTTGGATATTATGATGTTATTTGAAGATTATTTAATGGTTACTAAGTTAAGTTTTATCACAGTTTAAAAGTTATAGATAACCATTGGAATAGTATATGGTTTGATGATAAGGCAATGATGCACATTTTATTTGTTGATTTGGATGAAAGAAATTTAAAAAAACCTATGAAATAAGTCTCATTATTGGATAACATCCTAATGATTTGTTAAGGTAGATATTATGTGGTTTTCCCTATAAATACATCCCTATATGGATACTGGTGATTAGATGTGGTTATGGCGTAGATGCACCTAGGGTTAATCATCCTAAAAAGGGTTTGTTGAGTATTAACTTAGTTATCACTCTCATTCATGATGAGTGGGTCTAAGATTGAAAACCTGGAGAGAAACTCTCAGGGGATATGCTTTGGTTAATCACATTCTACTTAAAAACCATTATTAAGTATTTAATAATGATGTTACATAAATTTTTGGAGAACCTAATAGAAAAATGACCATGGACAACCAAGGATTGAAAAAATAGAGTCACGAGTTGACATGAAAGTATCATAGGTTAAAAAATGTGTTATAAGTGAAGAACAATTCATATTGGTATTTTCATATACATATTTTTTATATTATCATAAACATTTTTGTTTTAGTATTTGTTTCAAACCGGATCACAAAAATGTATTTGAAAAAGGTATGTACCCAGAAACTATTATGTCTTGTAACTGAATAAAGGAGCATACTTAAATGATTGAGAATATTATTATATTCCAATTATGATGGAAAAGGTTAGTTTACTATTATTACCTACACTACTACAAATATGGGTTTATCCAATACTATTATTTATCAGTACTAAAAAAAGTGTTGATAAAGGGGGGACTTTATCAGTGCTAAAAAGGTACTGATAATAGGGGACTTTACCAGCGTTAAAAAATGTTGATAAAGAGGTCCATTTATCAGCACTAGTAAAAAATCATTGATAATAAAGGGCCTTTATGAGCTCTTTTTTACTATCACTGATAAAGGCCCACTATTATCAGTGTTAGAAAAAAAATAACTAATAAAGGCCTTGAATTTTTCCAAAAACTGAGTTTTTAGTTGGGATACCCTAATTTTTTCATATTCGATAATATTTCATCTTAATTTAAGAGAGTATTATTGTCTCTTTTTAGTGGGGATTGAATTTAGTCTTAGGTATTACATTCATATAGATATTATGGTCTTCAAATTTTATCATTTTTTATGATGTAGTTTTATTTATAATTAAATATATTCATATTTTCTTATTTTTAATTATAATAAATCATGTATAAATACATATTTACTTTAAATTTTATTTTTAAATATATAAACCATATGGAAATAAATATTTATTATTTATTTAATTTAAAATAAATAATTATCCATTTTATTTACCTTAAAAAATGAATTAATATTAATATATATACCTATATAAGAAAATTTTTATATATAAAGATGTCCTTGTTAAGAAAAAAATATATATTTATATGTATATTCTAATATATATATATAAATAAATACAAATATATTGAAATATTTGTGTGTGTATGTGAGAAATATAAATGTATACTTGTGTGTGTAAATATGTGTGTGTGTGTGTCAATATTGTGTGTATACATCATATAAAAATGAATTTTTATATAAATATATCATTACCATTAAATATAATATATAAAGGAATTTATAGTAAAACTACATGAATATATATATACATATATATAAAATGTTCATATATACATATGTTTGTGTATTTATAAAGAGATATATATATATTTATATTATAATATATGTAAATAAATATTAATATATAATATATTTAAATAAATTTAAGTGTATATATATATCATACACACATGCACACTCACACAAACATATATTTTATAAATTTATATAAAAATAATTATATATATATATATATGAATAATAAATATGTATATAAATATATATAAATATCATAATATATAATAAGACAGTGTAGGTCAGTGGTGAAGTGATTCTCTTGGCTCATGGAGGTCATGGGGTAAAATCTAGAAGCGCACAGGTGGGTGAGCAGGTGTCCGGTGCTATGGAAGGGGATCGTAGGCACTGAGGAAGGGGATGGGTGTGGGTGGTCAGTTAGAGTGCTGATAAAGGGGGTATCAAGTGCTAATAAATGGTTTTAAAAAGTATTTTTTTCAATTTTTATCAATTCTAGAAAAAAAGTTCTGAGAAAGGCGCCCTTTATCAGCACTAGCTAGTAAAAAATAACTGGTAAAGGGTGCCTTTATTAGTGATAAATAAAAAAGTCTAAAAAATAATTGGTAAAGGGTTTCTTTATTAGTGCTAAATAAAAAGGTATAATAAAGTCCCCCTTTATCAGCACTTTTTTCTAGCACTGATAAAGGTTGGATTTTGACCTCTCTTTGGTAGCCAGTGCTTTTTAACCATTGATAAAGCCTACAACTAGGGCTATTAAAAGTGTGTTTTGTAGTGGTGCTATGGTAGTAGGATTTTTATTTTCTTGAAAATCCTAGTTATTTTCATAGTGAGTGATATTTATCAATGATATATTGGTATATTCTAAATATCATTGATGTTTATGTGAAACATTTATGGATCGATCTTTATAATTTTTTCACTAAATGTATGAAAACAAATATTAAATGGTATTAATAACATCAGAAATGATTTTATGACAAGATTGTATTTTTGGGGATAACTATTGGAGAACACATGATTGAGTTGTGGATAACTCTTAAGTATAATATACACATGATATTGAGATAATAAAGTGTGGTTTTATATTTAAGAATTAATTTAGATATTAATTGGTTACCTTGGGATTGATAATCGATTTATGATATTTTTGGATAAGTTCATCTCATTTTTTGGTATATGATATATAGTTTCTAGTATATAACCTTATTAACTAGTGGTTAATTCCATTTTATGTATAAAGATACAGTTAATTATTTTAAGAACAAATAATCTCATTGTGGTTTAATGACTTGTAGATTCAAATAGGTTTTCATAAAGCTGTGTTTTGAGAGTATATGATTATGATATATATATATATACTTGGGTATATGATTGAAATAATGACTAATTTTTTTGAGGAAATATAATTTGGATTTTGAGAGAATATATTTAAATGATTATTGGGTTTAGAATATTTTAAGAAAGTTCATAGTAATTTTGGATCTCCATTTTATGAATTAGGTTAATAAGTATGAGATAACCCAACTCAAAGTAACCTAGGTTGATCCAAGAATGATATATTTTAAAATGAGAGTGATATTGGTAGAACCAAGTGTAATATAAGTTTATTTATAATAATTATAGGCTAATATGATAGTTCAATAAATTGATAAATCTTTACATTAAATTTTTATATGGTTATTTATAATACTTCACTTATAATGATCATCCCCTGTGTAAACTCTTTCGGTTTTAAAAATGGTTGGAACTAGAATGAACCATGTGTGTGGTGGAAAATTTAGAGATTACTTCAATGAACAACCCAAAATAATGGGATCTAGAGAAAGAAACCATGTGATTATGTTAAACCATCTATCACAAAATATGATTAATAATGTGAATATAGTCAAAGTACCAAACACGCAAATAAAGATAAAGATTGAGTCTTGTGAAAGATCAATTGACAAAGATGATGAAGGAAAAAAGAATTAAATTTCTAACATATCAAAAATGTGGGAAGAAAAATGGGATTGAATTCTATAAGTGTGGAGATAAAGGTCATCAAACTCACAAGTGTAAGGGAAATAGAAAATCTATAAAAATTCATTGCTTCAATTACAAGAGAGTTTGGAATTATGGAACTCAATGTCCTAATCTAAGGTTTAAGTAGGGAGATAGTAACCAAAAACCATGAAAACATAGAAAATCCTATGAAACTACTAATAATAAATCTTATAGTTATTTTTCACTATAGATTTTCTAGTTTTATATGTCATGTAATTTTTCACCAATTATTGGATATTGTGTTTTAAATAAAAACCTATAGTGGTATGATTATCATATAAATCATTTTCAGGGTTTGTGGGAAGTTATTCTATAGAGATATAGATATTATTATAATTTTATGTGAAATTAAAAATGGTTTATCTCTCTTTATAAATCCATTATAATTATTTTTCAAATAGGTAAATCCCATTCCACATCCTAAAAAACTCCATGATCATCTTGTGCTGTATGGTTAATTATGAGTTCCCTATAAAAATTAATATGATTTTATGAGTCAAATTGTGTGGATTAAATTTATTTAATGGGGGATAATGTAACAACCCACAATTTTAATATATGATTACCTATAAATAAGTTAATTTTTTTGATAGCTTTTTTCACATGCAGCACCAGACTTAAACAAAACCGAGATATATTTAGGTAAAAGATAAATATTTAAGTATGACCATTAAAACATAGATTTTTAATTATATGGAATGAATAATAGTAATAAAATTAGAAATTATATTTATATATAAAATAAATTCAACTTTTAATATTAATTAAATTCAATTAGTTTACCTAAAATGTCTAATAAGATCATTTATTGTTTAGAAAATTATTTTTAAAAAAATTACCTTTTATCTGACCAAATTTATTTTCATGAAACATATGATTAATGATAAATTATTTTTGATATTAATAATTTGTAAACACAAATCTATTTGTTAAATGATATGAAATAATAATAATATCAATTAATATTTTAAAATATCATTTTCTAATAAAAAATCATTATATTTTATGATTTTATTCAAAATATAAATTTTTTATTTTGGAATTCGGAATTAATAAAATTAAATTAATTTTTTAATTCCTCGTATATAAATTGTGTTAGTATTAATTTTTTATAATTTTCTAAAATGGTTGATATTTAGTAGAAAAATGTGAGATTTACAAAAATTATAATTTCTATGATTTTATCACTATGTAGGCATAACCCATAAGATTTAAAAACCATTAAATTAAAAAAAAAATCAAATTATTAAAAAAAATTATACAACTTTTAACATTATTTTTACATAGAAAACCTAGGCTAAACATTTTTAGAATTACATTAAAATGTTATTTTGGTATAAAAAAATGTTTTTAGTCTTCTCTTTAAATCAAGAATTTTAAACGTGAGGTTCAATTTTGGATTGCATTTTAAGACTCATAACTTTTATTAAATTCATAATAAATTAATTTATGGATTTAAAATCAGTAACCATGATAGATTTATCATATATATATATATATATATTTAAAAGCTTAAAAATGTTATTTTTTGAAAAAGTGTTTTACATGTTTATGTGTTTTTATTTTAAAATTTAATTTTCATACCTATAGAAATTTTATTTGTTAGAATGATTTTATGAATTTAAATAATAAGATTAAAATTATTTAGTAAGGTAATTTTTTATTTTTCTGTTCAAAATTAATTACTATATTTAAAAAAAATATTAAGATAAAAGTAAAGGGGGTAAATTGAGTTTAACCAAGTGTAAAAGTACTAAAATAAATAATAAAAGTGACTATAATTAAATGGTTGAGATTTTTATAAACCAATATATGTTTCCCCTAAATTTTTGTCCATTTTTAATGCTTTGGAACTTGAAAAGGACATTTCATTATTGAAATGTGTAAAGGAGTTTCCAAAAGTGCCCTTACTTTCATTTATAAAAACATACTACTTCTACCCTTAAATATAAGCTTAACCTTCAAGTTACTTCCTTAAAATATTCCATTTTACTCTCCCTATAACACTATCCAACAAATATAATCCCCTCATCAATCATAGTTATCCCAATCCCTTCAAATTCAAGGATACTTTCAAGGAAAATTCAAGTCTCTAACATGAGTATTATCTACTACTTAGTGTTATTATTAATTATCTTATTTCAAATTTATTATATACACACTAATATATTTATATTATTCTCATTTATATGATATAATTTTACTATATTATGGTTATCATAATTATTTATCCATCTACCCCATCCATTAATAAAAGCAATGTTGTTGTTCGTGTATTGTGCGGACTATTACCTCCATGATATAATGTGTTTTGTTTACCTTCACCACCTTACAAGGATGGATATAAGGATTTTATTATAGGATTAATATGATATAATTAATTTTATGGTATTTTAAATTTCATAACCTATTAATGATATGGTCAACAAATGATTATCGTTAAATTTAATCATTTAAAATAAGCATACTAAGAGGACGATATTTTATTCAAAGTTTGTATTGTTCTAATATCCATTAATTATTATTGAACTTCTTTTTAATTATGAAATATCACACTAATAATAACTAAATAATATCCTTATACTTTTGGTATAATGATATTATAACAAAAACACCTTATAATCATTCATTAAATTAAGATATATTCATGTTTGGGTTTGTGTAACCAAATAATTAAAAAAACTATGAATTTATATCATGAATGACTATGGGAATATAATTACTGGTGTAATATTATTTAAATAAGTAAATTATTATTATTATTTTATTCTAGATATGTTATATCAATATTTATTTCATTCATTTTTAAATCACACTTCGATCGTCAAGAATCATTGAAACATATTTGTTATCGATTTCATATTCAAGGATAAAAACTAAAACATTCATGAAATAAATATTAAACATCATAAATAATTATAAATCATACCTAAATTTAATTTTAATGATATGTTAATTTTTATCTTTGAAAGAAGAATTATCATGAAATTTGTTGTTATGAAACTAGTACAAACAATTAAATCTATAAACACCCGATGTGAAAAATCGGCATAATTCATACAGAGAATGGATATTTATGAAGTTTATAAATGAAAATGTATATGAGTAAGGTTATTAAATATTTAATTAAGATATATATGTTTGTAACATAGGTGTTTAAATTATGTTCATGGAATTCGTGATTAGATGTAAGGGTTTTCATCTCAAATTCCTCTCTTTGATACATGATTAATATTATAAACCAAATTTCATTTATGTGGTGTATATAATACATGATTTATATATTATATCATTAATTATATTTTAATAATGTTATTTGAAGTTAAATTACAATACCACTCTTTCAAGGGTTTTTTATTAAAGTGTTAGTCAATCAGTAAGGGTTTCCTTAGTCTCGATTCGGATACATTGGGACATAATACATTTTTTACATCATGTTTCTCTTGTATAGTGTATTCACTACCCATGGATATATTTATATTTTAATTCTTGAATTTCATTGTATTTACTAGCTATATCATGTTCCCTTATTCAAGTTTCTATTGATTCAGTTGTTCCACCAATATTGAGGATTTTTGGTAACTCAATTCTCGTTCATTTATTTATGGTCATTATTTAAACTTATTTCATATAAGTTGGGTACATTATTCCATTTGAATGTATTATATGGTATTATATAATTTTTTTCATTTTTATAATTTAAACCATTTGATGAAAATTCCCCACTCATTAGGTTATGTCATTTTACATCCATC
Organism: Viscum album; assembly: GCA_963277665.1. Taxonomy (NCBI): domain Eukaryota; kingdom Viridiplantae; phylum Streptophyta; class Magnoliopsida; order Santalales; family Viscaceae; genus Viscum; species Viscum album. The sequence continues at coordinate 298,543,839 of OY728139.1, forward strand.
CACTTTCTTTCTTTAGATGGCTTACAATCATGGTATTCTAGTATTGACATAGTCTTATAATCACTTCTCTATATGGTGTGAAAATCGCATTTTACATAATTTATATTGTATTTCATTCACTAATAATTAATTTTATACTGTTGAACTAGGTAAAAGTTTTTGTGTACCTTATATTGTTATTCAAATACAGATGATTATTGGCAAGTTGACTAAGTGTTTTTTACAATCCACCTTCCTTCTCAGGATGGGATATGATCATGTTATCCCTTTTATTGACATAGTGACAAGTATTAACATTCTAAATGATATTTTACTACTAATATAGGTTGATCATATATTGATATTACATATTATTCATTATACTGATAGTTATGTTTTTATTCATTAAGAGGTTCCTTAAGGATTAGTAAGAAAATTCATGTTGACTCTTATGGTGAATGCATTGGACATAATCAAGTGATGGGTGGGGCCCAATATTATATATACCCTTGATGAATTGAAAGGTATCATGATAGAAAATAGGGTTGGTTATTTGGTTTATGTCTACCTAATTCAACAATATATCTTTGATATGATCTCGATGATAAGTAAAGTGTATTTTCATAAGGCCTTGATAATAGGATTTTGATGCTTGGATTTTTTTCATTCCATCAGTATAATATTATTATTATTCATATCCATGTTTTATTTTATTTTTATGTATATATAATGATTTCAGTCTCAAGTTGGTTATGGATTAATGTTTTTTACCTATTCCTGCCATAATATTTATGTATTTTTTGTGCCATGATTTCTTCAGTTACATGTTTCCTTTACTAAGTGTTTGAGTTCAACACTTTATTATGTTTTAATTCCCTGGGTTATGAAGAAAATTACAACATGGAAAATTTTTATAAGGATAACAAATGTGGAAGAATTTATAAGATATATTAATTACTTATCATGGATTAAGTAGTTTATAGATAGTGAAAAAATGTCCATTGGTTGAGAAATAAATGGGATTTATTAGTTTATGATGTGTCCTAATTATCTAAAGCTCTAGACTTAATAGGATACTTCGGATGTAAGATATTCAATAATCATTTTTTTTAATTAAGTATAGTAGTATCCATCCTTTTACAGATGGTATCAGATCAAGTATGTAAAGTATGTATTTCTAGAACTAGATTCGGGAGTGTTGGTATGGGGAATAAAAATTTTGATGATTGATTTGTTTTCAATGAGTAATTTGGTTTTCAATAAGTGTTGGTTGATGGAGGAAGATCCCAAAGAATGAATAGGTTGAATAGTGAGATACAAAATGGATTTCCTGTGGATCATATGTATTGAAGTTTTCTATCATTGTACAATTGATAGAGATTCATTTCTATATTGTAAATGGAGTTTACCTGAGATGTAGGATATGATTGAAGGTGATTGAATAAGACTATATCTGGCTATAAAATTGGAGGAAGAGTGATTCTGGAAGATATATTTAGAAGTTAGTGATTATGAAAACTATATCTAGAAGTTATAATTTTGAAATAAGTACTAAGTATGAAGGTATATCTAGAGATAAAGTTTGAAAGCACTATTTCAAGATATTTCAAACATTGAAGATACTTAGAAGTAATTATGGAAGCTATTTTATGGATTTTACCTAATGAACTATGGATATTGATCTGAAGTACATTTGAAATATGATATATATATATATATATTCATAAGTTTAAGTGGTTAGATATTTTTTGAGGATGCCTGAAAAATTTCTGAGCTGATTTGAAGAAGTTCTGGATTTCTTGGTTGAATATTGAAAATTGTAAGAGGCAATGATAAGGATTTCCACGAAATAGAAGAATTTAGGAAGTGTGAAAACAAACTGTGATATGTAATATTATCAGGATAATATATAAGAATCATTTTGTTTTTTAGGATAAAATATGAAAATAAATAAAATAGTTAAGGGTACTTGATTGGAAGAAGACTGGAATTTGACAAAGTATCAAAACTACTAATATATGTAAGTGTCATTTTCTTGATATGTAAAGGTTATCATAGGGATAAATAAGATTACTTTAGGTTTATAAAAATTTAGAAATTATTGAGCCACATTGTGATACATAAAGGTTAATTTCTCAATACATAAAGGTCATCATAGTGAAGGAGTAAAGGTACTCATAGAGAATGAGTTTTGGAAAAGTACTTGAGACACACTAAGATACATAAGAGTTGGTTTCTTGATACGTAAGGGTTATCATGGTGTCAAAATAAATATATAAGGGTACTCAAAATGAACATGATTTGAAAAAGTACCCATGCTTCACTATGATACATAAGAGTTAACCCAAAGATCTACCAGATACATAAGGGTTAACACTTTGAGAGTGATATATATAAAGATCCACGTTAGTTTGTATTTTGTAAATATTCAAGTCATAAATATCATGGGATAATGATTTATCCATGATTATAGTTGACAATAATGTAGATAATAATTAAGAAATAAAGTTCTTTTGTGTTAATGGTTTCCACACCAAAATGATTTCTATATATTCTCATGAAGACATGTATTAATGAGAAAGAGTATTTTGTTTACGTTAGAATGAATGTAAATACCAACAATTAAAGATATCATTGAAATATAAATATGGGGTTTCAAATATGAAAATTTGAAACTAATCAATGGATATCAAAGAGGGGTATTTTTTTCATGACCTCTTTCCCCTAAAGGTAACCTTCCTGATCTAGCAATGAAGAAAGAGGGATAATGACAGTTGAAGCCCACCTTTACTAGGTTATGGGTTGGAAACTAGTACCAATAGTATATAAATCACACACATGGTAGGAATTACCCTCTATATATGTTTAATGAGTGAGAGGTAAGATGAGAATAACCACCAACCAACATCGTGCGTAAATAAAAGAAACAATCACAATAAATTTAATTTTATATATAAACTGATACAATAGAAAATAAAACTATAAGTACCAATAGTAAAACCTCATTAATAACCACAAATATCTGACAACACCTGAACAACTTCTCAAGCTAGTACCACCCAACTTGATCTTGAACCATCTCTTATAGATCTGAAAAAAAAATTATACATACATTGGGTGAGGTATAATCAGTAGGATCCTACCTAAACCCTCTCGTGAAAATTTTTAAAGAAACATACAAAACCCTAGTAAATAAAAAAATGAAACTAACTCATCACTTAAGTTGATAATAATAGTTTATTTTCATCCCCATGTATCACTCACTAAGTAACATATAGAAGTAAATCATTATATATCAAAAGAATATATATTTTAACGAAGGTACACCACTTCCACTTCTCCACTATTTTATTTCTCTCTCATCCCAATGGCTACATAATGTGAATATCTCTCCTATAAATCATCCCACACCTTGTATAATAGTATCACTTCTCATTTTTGTATCCTATTTAACCTGGAAAATACCATCATCATCATTTTCAAAAAGTAACCTAATGTATTCCTAGAATCCACTATAGATTGTGTAAATTCATTATACCTCAATCCATAACTGCCCATATAGGTACACCAATGTGAAGTTGAAACTATCATGTCTAGATACAAATATGTGTTATACCTCAAGTTGTTACAGCCCACACATAAATGTATAGTAAATTTTAAGCCATAAAATCCCTGGTATGAATGTATCTTATAGTGTAAGCTATTATATCCCATGATATGACTACTCATATATATATATAGGGAGAGTGGGGGAGAATTCAATCATATATTCCCCCACTATCCTGTATGTTGATGGAAACATCCCAAAAAAACATTTGGGTGTTAGTTTCCTTACTGATACAGGTGGGGTAGCATATGAAATAAGAAAATATAAATAATATCATAGACAAACACACTAAAGAAAACTACCTAGAATTAGACACATCAATCACTATCATCACACAGGACCCTCAATTTCCACTACTAAGGACAAGGTCTCAAATAAGATTTCAAACATAAATTGTGCATTACATAATTTTTTAGACATTAATTAATACTATTCCACTCTCAATTACAAAACAGTAATTTTAATATTCTAATACTAGTGTCATTGGAACTATAAATTTATTACATATATTATCAAGCATGTCATCATCATATATAAACACCATATACTTACCCAATTCATTTATTAATTAAATTTTCAATTCATAATCATCTATTTACTCTACGTATCATCCTGAACTACCACTTAAAAGATTCACTCATAGTTCATAGATTTAAAATGTTCCCCATAGTTGTAAATTGATCTTATAAATAACAACTAGTAACTCAACCATCAACAAATCATCAATAAAGAAGTGAGCACCAATGATAAAGACCCACTCTTAACTTTTCCTGGCTACATCAGTGTCCTACACCAATGCGTATAATATCAATTTGTCATGTTATATAGCATAAAACGTCACTACAGTATAATATCACAATCCATTGTTAATCCATAAAATCAAAAAATTATTCAAAACATACTTAGGCCTCCATCCCTTTTATCTTCATGGAATCCAAAAATATATGGTTATCAATCAATCACATCAAGGTTATAAATATCTTGATCATATATATTCCTTCAAATGTATTTTCCCCACATAGGAGAAGGAATTAAGGCAGTGTAATAGATGAATTTAAGCCTCCTATAATAATAAATTGTATCATTTAACCCCAATTATTTATTCTTTAACAAACAAACATTTTAATTCCACCTTGAATTAACTAGTTTATTGAGCATAGGTTTTTTGTGATAAGGTAGCCTAAAAAAAATAACCAATAATAGCTATACTTAACTATAAACTACTCAAAATCATAATTCTAATATTTAATCAATTCCAAAAGATCATTATTTAAACCACTCACCTCTTCCTTTAATTATAACTTCATTTGAATTTAATTTTTTAATTAATTTCTAACATATAACACATGATATATACTAAAAGAATCACTAAAAAACATATATCGTGCTATTTATAAGTAACAAGAGGCAGCAATAGTAAATTATAAACACAATTGATCACAACACAATCATTTATTTAATTATAAACATAAAATACCAAATATCTATTTCATGTATTAATACCCATTTCTATTATCAATTATCTAGGATTATATAAAAAATATCATCTTACATTATTAAGCATTTTAACACAATAGACACCTGATTATCATGCTTATAGCTCTTGGATAATTTCTTAAATAATACTTATTAATATAAAACATGAGTTATCATAAAATCCCATTATTGGAATTATTTTTAAAAATATTAATAATATATTTTACCATGTGATTTCTAGATTCTAAATATAAGAATAATTATCTATACCATGTGATAAATCACAATTAAACAATACTAACAGCAACTTGAAATATTATTTCTAATTCAATTCTATAAATAATCTATTAAGATATTCTTGATATTTGATTGTATCTTCTTCCTCATCTATTATAAATTTTTATAATATTTAATAATACTCTTTATATAATTATTGGGTTATTATCTTTTATTATATTTAATATCATTTGTTTAAACAAATAAGTTAAGTCATGATTAATTAACACATAGACAAAAACAAAATGAAAGGTAACAAATCCCCTACCATATGCAAGAACCTTTCAACAATTTAGCACCAAGAATAAGAGATAGAGTGTGGTGTGTGAAGTTCTAGAAATTCAAAGGAATGATTTTAATGATTTTTAAAAGACTTGAAAGACATGAAATATATGATTTGGATTAATAGATCTCATTAAGAGGAAGGAAAATTTAAATATGGAAGAAATAATCTCTTATTTTAGGAAACTAAGATATCTCTCAGAATATCTTAGAAAAATCCACTCGAAATCTACTAATTAATTTATAATTAATTCTATTTTCCATTTTAATTTTCATCACACATCCCCTTTTAATCTTCCTAAAATTAAGGAAGTCAAATATTTCATTTAAAACTCTTAATAGATTTTAAAACCACCAATTTCTATATTTAATTCCTTAATTTATGTTAAAAACTTGATGCAGGACAAATGGGGAGGAAAAATGGAATTTTTTAGGAAAAATACACTACCCTAATGCACGAGAGTTTTGTTTTGGTAAGGTAAACTAAATTACCTTTATAAAAGACCCGTGATAGCATTATGTGGTTATTGGAGAATCCATCTTAACTTTGCGTATTTAATGAAATATATGTTTTTATTTACATAGGTTTTAGAAACTTATGAGGTATTTTTTTCATTATAAACCTTACCTTTACACACCTAGAAGAAAAACACATTTACCTTTATAAAACCTTAAGAAAAATGAGGTTACCTATGCATGATAGGGGGTTTGTATAAGGTTGAATAAAAACATATAAAAACTTAAATTTCAATAATTAAACCTATAAATTAATAAGGAAAAATGGTCTAGGTGACATCTTAACACCTCTAAGCCTTGGAAAAACACAAAATGAGGGTTTTAAAAGTCTAGTACCATACATTATATACCTATAAAACAATAATCATCCTTTATAATTTAAAAACAAAACATATAATAAAGGAGAAGGGTTATAAAAAATCACCCTATGAGATACCTCTTAGGGATCTTGATACAATAGAAACATATCCACCCATAGGATGAACAAAGTGAATAACTACAAAAAATCATCCAAGAATAAAACAAATATCATATATCAATATAGAGTTAAAGGAATTATCTTAACAAAATGGAAAACAAATAAAGCATTAAAACAACTCAGGGTATTGAGCACACATCTGTGACTCCTACTCAAAAGTTCTATCTTCAAAGACACTGTGTCAACACAAAACACAAACCAAAGGAATAACATGGCCATATAACACCTTCTACTGATGATCCTGAATCACAACAGTTCATTCCTAAAAGGATAAACTATCTTCAAAATCTAGATCACCCCAATCGATGATTTTAGAAACTTCATGGAGATATTGGTGGATTTTTTACACAAGGAAGGTGTCATAAATCTATCTCAAGTGTGGGGGTTCTATTAACTGATATGTCACATCTCTAATATGATCCAACACATCAAAAGGACTAATGAGTCTATGATAAATATTAATCCTATGTCTGAAATTTTTCTTCCCACAATGAGGATATTCCTTTTAAAAACATGTGATCTATGATTTCAAACTCTAGAGTACTCCTCCTATGATTTGCATAGAACTTATTTCAATAATATACCACATTTATTTTCTTTCAGATAACATGTACCTTCTCTATTTTACTCTACACCAATTTTTGTCAAAGAATAGCTAATAATCCCACCTCAGTCAAACATAAACAATAACAGCAAGGTTGGTAATAAACAACTTCAAATAGATCCATTCCAATATTAGAGTGATAATTATTGTTGTAATAAAACTCCAAAAAGGGTATGTTTTTCCCCCATGAAGATAAAAAATCTAGAATTCATGCATTAAACATGTCTTATAGAGTTTGGATGGTATAGTCTATTGGGTAGTCTATCTATGGATGAAAAATGGTGTTGGGGTATAGCTAAGATCCAAAATCATGTTTGAGACCCCTTCACACCCTAGAGGGAAAATGAGGATCATGATCATAGATGATCAACTTTGAAACACAATGAAGCATCACTACCTCCTCCATATACTTCCTCGACAACACCTCCACTGATATCGACTCCTTAATCATCCATATAGCATCATAGTCACCATAATATCTAGGTAAAATAATAACAAAGTCCATCAAAATTTCTTCCCACTTCCACAGAGGGACATCAAGTGGCTTAAACCAGCCACTAGAATGATTCTCAACCTTCACATTTTGGTAGACCAAACATTAAGGGAAAAACTCTGTAATGGACTTGTTTAAACCAAACCACCAAAACTAGTCTATCAAAGCATGATATATCTTTGTCACACTGGGATGTGCTACTAAGGGATAACTATGGAACTCATGTAGAACCACCTCACACATCACTAAATCAATGAAAATATTTCCCTTGAACAATGTCTGATGTTGTTCAACCTCTAACCATCCCTTAGGAGAATCACTAGAAACAACAGGATCATGTAAAACATCTTCCATGGGATCACCAAAATGATATTCCTTCACTTTCTACACTAAATATGATTACACTATCATCTAATAAGGACAACCTAGTCCATCAAATACTCTTATATCAAGGTGTATTTCCACAAACTCTTGCATAACTCTCCAAAATTATTCTTACAAACCCACTACACTATCACGCTACTTCCTACTCAAGGGATCTTATACAACATTGCCTTTATTAGGTTTAATGTAAATCCAGAAATCATAGTCCTTTGGGAAATACATCCACTGTCACTGATGAAATTTTAAATCACACTAGGATAATACATGCTTTAAGATATTGTGATATATGAAGACCAAAAAACTCTCACTGATGAGATAGTACTACCAAAAATTCAAGGAAAATACTAATATGGTATTATCAAGATCATAGGTGGAATATTTGTAGACATTATTTTATAACTACTAAGACCCATAATTGATAACTACCCTTGAATGAATCAACACTCAACCTATGCCAATATGTGAAGCATCGTAGTAAGACTCAAACTCAACACCCTCCAATGGTAAAGTAAGAACTGGAGATTCTGCCATCTTATCCACTAAATACTCAAAGGAAACCCAGAACTAGTCTATATAAATGAAAATATTATCCTTTATAGTCAAAGTTTTCATTGGATTCACAATTTAGGAGAATTCGGGTATGAAACTCCTATAATAACCACTATAACCAAGGAATTTATTCACCGCTGTAACATTATTAGGGGATACCCAAGAAACTACTACCTCAACCTTCAAAGTATATATATATACTATATGTTAAGATATGATATTTTCTAAGAAATAGGCCTCACAATATTGAAACTCACACTTTGAAAACTTCTCAAATAGTTGATGAATCCAAAAAACTCCCACACATCTCATAGATTATTTCGGTGTTCCTTTTTATGCTAAAAACACAAGGATATCATTGATAAATACCACCATGAACTGATCTATAAAATCCCAAAACACTGCATTCATTAATCTCATTAATGTGGTTTTAGTGTTCATAACTTTGAATATAATCACAAGGAACTCATAATGCCCATAACGGCATCAGAGGGTAGGATTCAAGATATCCACATCCTTTACTTATTCCTGGTAATACCCAAACCATAAGTTTATCATCTAGAACTAGTTAACTCCCTTTAACTAATCAAATAAATCATCAATTATTGGGAGAAGATAGTGTTTCTTCATCATCACCTGATTCAAATAGTGGTAATTAATACGCAACCAAGGAGTACCATATTCCTTCATCTCAAACAGAACTGGATATCAATAAGGTGGCACGCTTGGCATAATGAATCCTCTATTCGAAAGATCCTCAATCTGAATCTTCATCTCTTGAAACTAATAAGGGTCCATCTAATATGATGACCTTGATATCATAGAAACACCTAGTTATAGATATATCCCAAAATTGATCTCTCATCAAGGGATAGTGTCACATCCTCTTCGGAAATACATCGGAGAACTTTTCAACAACTCTTGGAAACACCATAGGTTGATCCTTCATGGAATTCAGAATCATCCTGGCCATCAAAGAAGATAGAGACTCAACAAGCCTCCATCCCATCTAAGGGTCTCAAACACAAAAAAAACACCACCTAATCTCCATTATCAACATAGAATATGATGCACCTACTAAAGAAATACATGATATCCTACAAAAAATATAACTAATCCATAATGATGATGATGTTGTATGTTTGTATCCATAAACATTGTAAATATCCCCAAGAGAGGTTCTAACCTAACACCAATTCATAATCTTTTCACACATCAATCAGGCTAGCTTTACCTCCAACTAGCATAGACAATTCCAAGGGTATAGGAAGTCTCTCTACCTAAAGTCTCAAATAATGGACTAGGGAATGTGAAAAATAAAAATTATCTCCTAAATCAAATAAGGCATAAACAAAAGTATAAAATAGTTGAATATTACCTCATAAAACGTTGATCTCGCATGGAACTAGTAAGGATAAAGCATGCATCTAGCCACTTCTAGTTCTATGGCCTCTCTAGCCTAGATGGAAACCACCTAAACATATATGATCTAATTGTTGTCCTTGGGGATGATTGATATCATGGATTTTTCATCTTCCTACCCCATAACCTCTTTTCTAATCATAATTTGGGATTATCTACTAGTGTTATTGTATTGGCTAATACTGTTGCAAAGGTTGGTACTGGAACGGGCCACCAGCCACATGCTAACTGCCGAGGAAGGTTGGACATTATCGATTCTGATGGTCACAACCTTAAAAAGAGAAACAATACATTATTAACATAATACAAAGGATCTGATAAATTCTATCCCTGAATATATATGTTTAATGAGACTAAAACATGCCCCCTATTGACTGAAAATTCTTCTTCTGTCCCAAAAATTAAGAACTCTCAGTCATAGATATGCTCCTTGGAAAATCTTGGAGACTTCCATATCAAGATGATCAAATAATAAATAAAATAATCTCAATTTCCTCAACCTTCACCATCACCTTAGAATATGATTTCAACATAAATGCAGTGACCTGACTCTATAAATATGGATAAAAATCCTCCTCAAAATTCCTCACCCTAGCCTCTTTATCTAGTAGAAAGGTTAATAGAATAATGTTTAAGTTTCTTATAGTGGATACTAAAATTTAAAACACTATAACTCCCCTATAAAAGGTTAATTATCTCCTTCTGAAAAAACACCTTTGTGAATGAATATAGAAACTTTTCATGAAACGAATCCGTAAACTTGTCCCATGAAATAGCTAACTCGTCACAATCTCTAAGGAAAAAATCCAATGTAACATCCCAAGATTTCAGTATATATATTCCCTTTAAGTTATATAACTTTATTCACACACACTAAAATGAAAATTATGATACATTAATAAATTATTTTGATAACCTATAAAATATTATTATGTATCAATATATGATCTATTATATTGAAATTATTTCAATTGAAATGTTTTTATAAAATAGTATTAAAAACAACTTTGGTTAATAAAAGTGGTTTATCTCTATATTATTTATTTTCAATTAAAGGTTAAATCTTTAAATTTTTATAAATACAATAAGATAAAATTAACCTTTTTTTAATTTATATTACCAAAATAAGTTTAGTATAAATGTTTTGGATTTTTTTGAAATATTTTATTTTTAGGTGAATAGTGAAAAATAACCGGTCTTGGATATTTTTATCACTAATTTAGATATTTTAAACTAAAATATTTATGAAACCCTTTCTAATATAAAATTATATATATTTATTTAACATGTTTAATATATCATGTTTACAAACCCATGATTAACATTTTTTACATAAGTGGTATTTTATTATAAAAGTCGTTTCATGAAATATTATATATTTTAAACTAAAAGTATATTTTCACTTATTTAGAAATATAATTAGATTAAATTGAGGCTATTTTTTTAAATATAAAAAATTTTTAGGAAGTGTTCTCTTATATTTTTAGTAATAAATCTATTAGCATGATTAACATTTAATTAAGATTGATTACTGTTTGAATGATTAATCTATAGTGGCTCGGTTTTTCCTAAGTTTACTTGACCTTTATACCTTCCAGAACCCATTTATTAGGTTTTAAATTCTTACCCACATGTCTCACTAAGCATAACACACCTAAATTTCCTAACATTCATGAACTTTCATTCTTACCCCATACTTCACATTTATTTCCATGTAAAGTTCCCTTTTCTTCACTTATAAAATGATATCACTTCCACCCATTCAATACTTGAACATAATTATAATTATTCTTAAGAATATAAAATAATTACCTCTCATATAATCCATTTAAACTATCTAAATCCCTTTATCAACATAATATATCTTAGCTTCTCCATTTTCAATAATACTTTCAAGAGAGAGTTCAAAGTCTCGATGAAGGTATCATGTTTTTCTAAACATTTCTTTCTTATTCTTTATTTTTTCTACCACCAATAATATATTTTTTCTATAATAGTATTATAAAATCTTTATTAATGATATTATGTTATCTTATTATACTAATGGAATATTCCTTTTATTACTTCTTCCAAAACCATTGGAAAAATAAAAACACCGTCATGCATTTGTGAAAACTATTGCCTCCATGCATGACATGTCCTATTTTTCTTGACTGTGTTGAATGGAGGGTTAAAAATGGTTTTTTAATTAATAAATATTGTATTTATATCATGATTATGATTATTAAATGATAAATCATTTATACTTTCTACCACTATCCTGTTTTAAGGAAAGTAAAATTATCGACTGTGTATACATGTAGATTATCACCTCTACATATCGACAACTTTCGATTTCCATTATCACCAAACATGGATGAATTTAAAAAATAATTTTTTAATAAAAATGACATTTAAATCACTATTAATATTCCTTATAGTGTGAATCTATTTTTAAAATAAATATTTCAATGATCAAAATTCAAATATATTTGCATAAAAATCAACCGAATAACCACGAGTAACTGAAATAAGTGGAAAAGATATATTAAATAAACAACTTATTAAAATAAATAGACCCTAAGAAACTAATTAAAAATGAATATGGTTCTTATTAAATTTTTTTATGAACATAATTTAACTATATAGGAAGTCTAGTACAAATTTGTAATGATTTTAAACATAATGGTATGGGATGTTATGAACTTGATTTAATTATCCCTTCCATTTTTGGGGTTATATATTTTTTAAGTTTCTTTGAAATACCCATTATTATGGAACCTATATTTAAGTGGATTTTAAAATTATTATTTCAAGTCAACCATCACCCCCTTAAAATATTTTTAAAACATGAATATATTTTAAAATTAATATTTTTTTATATAGAACCCTTTGGGTTCAATTATTATTTTAAAGGAAAAAAGTTATCCCTTTTCTATAAAATATCCATTACTTATTTTGAAAAGCATCACCAAAGTTGTAAAGACCTAGAAATTTCAAAGAATTTTTTTTAATTTCTTTGGAATTTTGCGACTGCACGGTTTCTGACGGCACTTGATTCCGAGGCCCGGTGTGCCCGGAATCAATTTCCGAAGATTAGCTCGGGTACGTTCAATGAACGAATGAGCGGGGTTTTATATCTTTTGAACCGGTGCTTGGAATTGAAATCTGAGGGCACCGAAGAACTCGCACTGCCGGTAATTTTTTAAGGGGACCTTAAGCGCAGTTGCGTTTTGTCGCATGAGGTAGTTAATTTTTGGGGATTCGATAAGTTTTAAATAAATTGTAGTGTTACAATTTTTTTAGGTGGAAGTTAATTTCTCCATATAGAAGTTGGAGGTGGGGCCACACCCCACCTAACTTCCCATGAGAGGGTATTACCAAGGGTGGTGGGGTCCACACAAAACCCCAACCCTTCACCTTCCCTTTAACTCCCATGAACTTTCCCCCATTTAAACACCTTGTAATTAATGTGTAACCCCTCACTTTTTGAATTTTAAAATAACCCTTCACCTTATTCTCTCTCTAATTAATTATGCCAACCCATGATAAGTTAATTAGGTGATTCACTAAATTAATTTATTTTGAGTGTTGAAAATAATTAGTTTTCCATGGCTCTTCTTTAAAATGGGAGAGATCTATTCTAAATATTTTCCTTAGAAAATATTTTGTGGGGAAACCTCTGGAGAATTGGAATAACACCACACTTCCCTTGACAAAGAATAACTCCGACGAAGAACACTCCATAGCATGAAGAACGCTCCATGACCCAAAGGATGTGAAGTAATTTCTTTTAACTTCTTCTTCCTCCGCAGTAAGGGAGGAGACATCGACGTGGGCAACTTGCTAACGACCATCGTCACCATCACCTCTTACCTTGCGACGACATCAACGAACCGAATTACTTTTCCCTTTTGCGATATCATCAACGAACGACAAACGACATGAGGTAGGGGATTAATTTGAGAACGATATTATTCCTATGGTTGTTTCCTTCTAAAACAAATAACACGGATCAAATCATCATTAAGTTGATCCATGAATGTTTTATTTTAATTGCGGGTTGGGAATATTGGTATGCTACAATTTATTTAAGAGATTGTGGAATGATTTGATTTGATTTTATTTAAGTAAAATTGAATGTTTGTTCTTTATAAAACCCTGTTTAATCTTGTCAATTAATAACACCTAACGCAGAGGGCGCGGGCCGAACAAACACGGCCTGACAACCCTCCGCAGATTGTTTTTGGTGTGCAGATTGATGGCGATGATGAAACGGCACCACAACGACATTTGAAAGCTGTCGTAATGAAGAGAAGTTCCTGGGGGGACCATTTGTGAAGACGGTGGGAAAATCGGACCACTAGAGCGCGTCCAGTGGTCTGCGGAAGGAACTGCCGGCGCACCGTGCCAGCGCGGCGGCGGTGGCGACCGGAGGCGGCGGCCGGAGCCGTCCGACAGCCAGGAGGTGGTGGCGCCCCAGTGCACCGCCAAAGAAAAACCTACCACGGTGGTGCAACGTGGTGGATCCCATGGCCGCGCGGGATCCCGGAAGAACGGCGGCGGCGCAAACCGCCGCCGGCACCAATTAGCGGCGGGGGGCTGCGCCCCCCTCCCCCCCCCCACCCCGCTCCGCATCCGCTCGGCCACGTTGGCCAAGTCTCAACCGGGCTGGACCCGGACCCGAGTCAGGTCGACCTGGTTCGGGCCGACCCAGGGGGGTATTGGGCCGGGTCGGACCGGGCCCAAACCCCCTATTTTCAAGCAGTTTCATTCAAACGCCCGTATCTTGGGCTATGGACTTTCGATCGATGCACAGTTAGTTGCGTTGGGATCCTTGGATCGATTCGGTTGTTTTGGTATATTACACTTGATGTTTCGGTGAAGTATGGTTACGGCCGGGTTGGTTCGAACCCGAAACCAACCAAGCCCTCGGAGCAGAAATGGTTATAACTTGAGTTTCGTACGTCCGATTGACGTGTCGTCGACTTTTTTGGATTCCTTTTAGTAAGAAGAAACTTTTGGTATACTTCACCTGAGGTTTGGACGTAGTTGGAGTATGTACGGGTTGGATTGTACCCAAAATCCAACCGGGCCCCTCGAACAGAAAAGATGATAACTTTCAGACCGAACGACCGTTTGGCGAACCATCAGCGGCGTTGGTAATCAAATTGAGAAACGGTCCCTATGAGTATACCCTATGAGAGTTCGGGGTACAGTTGAGATACGGCCGGGATGGTTCGTACACGAAACCAACCGGGCTCCTAGGACTACAAGGCTAATAACTCACAAACCGGGCGTCCGATTGACGCGCCGTCTATTGTGTTCAGACCCCTATAATGAGGTGGTACTTTGAGATACTTATTCATGGGACTATGTGATACTTGGAGTATCGACCAGTAGCTCATGGAGCGGACCCTCTCGGAGATGAGCGTACGGAGTACGGAGACCGTGTAGCTGGCTGATTCCTGATGTCTGCTTGTCCGATTCGAGTCGGAGTGACTTGTATAGTCCAGTGGGGAGCACTACTGAGTTTGGGTGGTAGAACCACGACGAGGAGCACTACTGTGTTTGGGTGGTAGTCCCGCAGTACTCAACAGAAGGAGTAGCTCTGCAGGCTATTACGGGGGGTGCACTACTGTGTTTGGGTGGCAGACCCCGGTGGGGAGCACTACTGTGTTTGGGTGAATGACCCACGGTACTTGACAGGAGGAGTACCTCAGAAGTCTATGGTTAGTGAGCAGCGCCTCAGAGTCGTGACAGGATCAGTGTACTTGACAGAGGAGGATCTCTTCAGTAGTTTCGGTTTCGATAATGAAAATTCTGGTTTGAGCTGAGTCAATGACCTTTGTGTTTTCCTCATGATTGAGATGGGTTACTTGATAACTTACGTATATGTATGGGAATATACCTAAGTGTTGGTTATCCATCGACTTCATATCTGTGTGATACCTCGTGTCTGAGATGGGCTACTTGATAACTTAGGTATAAGTATGGGCTTATACCTAAGTAAGGGTTATCTATTGAGATCTTTCTTTGTGATTATCCTTGTTGGATTTAGTGATACCTTGAGGGTCTCGGTGTCCCTACTGAGTATCGTTATACTCACCCCTGCACGGGCTATGCCCGCACCTCGTTGTGTTGGATGTAGATGACGAACAATGCTGATAGAGACCGAGTGTGCGAGGACTGGACGGTACCCAGAGGTGGACCTTACGACGAGTCAGTACCCAGAGGTGGACTTCACGACGAGATGGTACTCAGAGGAGGTGGTGGGCGAGAGCGTTGATGAGGCTATCTGTACCTACCCTTCAGGTAGGATCCGTGGTGGGCGATCCAGGAGCTGTGCTATCTGTACCTACCCTTTAGGTATGATCCGAGGTAGACGAACCCTGAGCTATTTCAGTCTTCTAATAGTTGTACTTTCATTTAGTTGCAGCTGTACTTTTCAGTTGGGTTTGTATTCTAGCCCATTTACTTTCCAGCACTTTCTTTTGTACATAGTGTTTGCTTTTGCTTGTACTATGTTGTGTTCTTTACTTTTATAAAGGCAATGACTTCCCTTTTTATTGGGATTTATGCCTTTCGTGCTAGTCACCAGCCCCTAGCCTGTGGAAGGTGGGCTTGGGGTAGTCATGGCATGGGCCCCAAGGATGGGCCGTGACAAATTAGTATCAATGGAGTCGGTTCTACCGCAGAACATATAACTCTGATATTTCTTTTCTATAAAGCAATAGTGTTAAAAGTACTAAGTGTGGTCTTTAGTTCAGGGAGTCCAGTGTTGGTGCGGGTGGATAACGTATCCATACACCAGGACCCTGAATACTGATTTCCGACTCAGTTCATGAAAACACTGATTGCGTGTGTGTTTTCAAAATTTTCTTTAAAATTATCTCAAACCAGGTCAGCTCACCAGGTATAATCGTTTGACCGTGTCATGACTGTTTCTTTCAGGATGACTTCACCTAGACAGAGAGTGTGGGTACCGAGTGGGGAGCGCGATGATAGCCCACCGAGCATTAAGGCATCAGTACATGGCCCTCCACCAGTTGAGACACTAGAAGAGAGTGCACGCCGCTTGAGCACGATGCACGAGTTCCAGCGTCATAGGCCTCCGAGGTTTCGAGGTGATTCAGATTTTTAGATGGCTGGACACTTGCTGGAGTTTGTAGCACGAGCTTTCCACACAGCTGTGACACCCGCAGACTTGATGCTGTACCTAGATGTTAGCCTCTTCCAGGGAGAAAATGATAGGTGGCAGAGCCACATGTTCCATTTTTGTGATGAGGTGACCTTCACCTGGAAAGACTTCGAGATGTTCTTCGGGGTGGAGTTTATACTAGTGACTCTACACACCGAGCGTGCTCAAGAGCTGCTGCCTTTGCCGTGGGATTTTCCATCAGTAGCCGAGTCATCTTTATGCAGTAGACAGATGATGTAGAGGTCCAAGTGGACCAGACCAGCAGGTGGGTGACCTCGGGTTATAGGATCGGTAGTGCGGGGCACCCTGGGTGGAGTCAGAGCCAGGCATGCCAGAAACGGACAGTGTTTCTCCTACGGCAGGAAGGGTCACATGGCACGTGACTGTCTAACTCCCCGCACAGTTGATCCGTAGGCATTGGAGGATCCACCGAGACAGAAGCAGCGGTGGGTGCTTGACCAACAGTCGAGCGGTGGACAAGGCAGTAGAGCTCTGGAAGCAGATGGAAAGGAGAGTAACTAGTGGATTCCTTTTGTTCTTGGTACCTCTAGTTCCATGTTGTTGTTGTATTTTTGTCTTTTTACTTCGAGCTGCAGTAATAAAAGACACTTATCTTTGTGATGTTTACTTTCATGTCCTTTTGTTTGGTTGATACTGAGAGGTCCCAGTTAAAACTGTTGACTTGACCCTCACTTTCAATATTTCTACTGGAGGAGACCCAGTGACCTCACATTGATGCCGACAGTGTGACTCGACCCTTGGAGGCGAGAGTGACGGTTGGATCTCTTGGTAGTAACGTCGAGGCCTTACGACGTCATCCATGGCATGATTGCATCATTCCTGTCAGGATTGACTGTATTAGGCAAAGAACGTGGTTCATCCAGGGGATGAGACCAGATTTCTATTTTCAGCAAAGAATAAATCTTAGCAGCTCTTACATATCGTAGGCGAAGAAGGGTGGTCATTGACCGACTTACCGCGTCAGCAAACTTCCTACCGACTAGAGATGGTACGAGCTATGACGGAGAAGGTTCAGATCATCCAGGAGCGGATGAAGACTGCACAGTGCAGTAAGAAACAGGAAACTGGCACCAGTCTTAGAGACCCGGGCGTGTAAAATGTTTCAAGAAGAAGAAGTGATAAGGACAGATGTATCTGCGAAGCAGCAGACGTGGAGGTAGAGCTAGGAGAGCAGCATGAAGTGGTTTACATTTCAACATGTTACAACCACCAGCCTTTGTTATCCCCGCCAGGTTCAGGGAGCTAGAGTGCGGGGAAAAAGAGTAGTTGCATGCGGTCAAGGAGTGTGACCCAATGGCTCTAAGAATGATTCGAGGGACAGTCTGTGTCCACCTCTAACTACCGTTACAACATACATTTATACGAATCATTCCTTTCTTCCATGAATCTTTTCCTAAACCTAGAGTTCCCGGTAAGCCGTTGACTTGACTCTCACATCTGGAGATACCTTTGGGAGGAGACTCGATAATCACACTTACGCCGACAGTGTGATCTGACCCTTGAGGCGAGATTCTCGGTTGGAATCTCTTGGTGGCAGCGTCGAGGCCTTACGACGTTGGTCTGGGTATGTATTGGATTCACAGTTCATACTCAGATTGACTGTATTAGTCAAAAAGGTTGTGGATTATCTACAATGTTGGGATGGGTTTTCCTAGGTCGGCGAAAAGGAAATCCCAAGTAGCACAGGATAAACTCATGCACAGGAGGGTGCGGTCGATCACTCTTGAGTCGGTTAACCTTACCCTCATGGCAACAGGAGTTTTGAGTTTTAGTTCTAATCAAGAAATGGAGGCCTCTAGAGTTTGAGGATGGCGACCACGTCCTTATACGGGTCTCACCTCGACGAGGTTTACAGAGATGTGGCCGAGGCGGCAAGTTATCTCTGAGGTGCAACGAACCTTTATAGGTCCTCATTAGGGTAGGCGAGGTGGTTTACCGCTTGACCTTTCCACCTCAGATGCACCGGGTGCGTGATGTCATCCATGTATCTCAGCTGAGGAGATGTGTGCATGACCTATCTGTCATCATTGACCAGAGAGAGCTGAACATCGACGACGGGGTGACTTTCATGGGGTTCCAGTAGAGGTTGAGGATCGACATGTGTGGGTCCTACGGGGATGGTCGATTCTTCTTGTGCGCTTTCATTGGCAGCACGAGAACCTCTAGGAGAGCACATGGGAGCGGAAGGCTCAGATGCGTGCTCGATACCTCCTTTAGTTTCCCTAGTTTTGTATTTTAGCTTTATGAGGACGTAAAGCTGTGAGGTGGGAGTAATGTAAAGACCCGGAAATTTCAGAGAATTTTTTTTTCTTTTTATTTTTTTGGAATTTTGCAAGTGCGCGGTTTCTTATGGCACTTGATTCCGAGGCCTGGTGTGCCCGGAATCAATTTCCAAAGTTTAGCTCGGGTACGTTCAGTGAACAAACGAGCGGGGATTTCTAACTTTTGAAACGCTGCACGAAATTGAAATCCGAGGGAACCGATGAACTCGCAGCACCAGTAATTTCTTAAGGGGACCTTAAGCGCAGTTGTGTTTTGTTTCATGAGGTAGTTAATTTTTGGGGATTTGATAAGTCTTAAATAAATTGTATTGTTATAATTTATTTTAAGTGGAAGTTAATTTCTCCATAGAGAAGTTGGAGGTGGGGCCACACCCCACCTAACTTCCCACGAGAGGGTATGACCAAGGGTGGTGGGGTCCACACAAAACCCCAACCCTTCACCTTCCCTTTAACTCCCATGAACTTTCCCCCATTTAAACCCCTTGTAATTAATGTATAACCCCTCACTTTTTGAATTTTAAAATAACCTTTCACCTTCTTCTCTCTCTAATTAATTATGCCAACCCATGATAAGTTAATTAGGTGATTTACTTAATTAATTTATTTTGAGTGTTGAAATTAATTAGTTTTGCATGGATCTTATTTAAGATGGGAGAGATCTATTCTAAATATTTTCCTTAGAAAATATTTTGTGGGGAAACCTCTGGAGAATTGGAAGAACACCACACTTCCCTCGACGAAGAATAACTCCAGCAAAGAACACTCCATGGCATGAAGAACGCTCCACGACCCAAAGGACGTGATGTAATTTCTTCAAACTTCTTCTTCCTCCGCAGCAAGAGAGGAGACATCGACGTGGGGAACTTGCCAACGACCATCGTCACCATCACCTCTTACCTTCTGATGACGTCAATGAACCGACGTCCTTTTCCCTTTCGTGATATTGTCAACGAATGACGAACGACACGAGATTGGGGATTAATTTGAGAACAATATTATTCCCATTGTTGTTTCCGTCTAAAACAAATAACACGGATCAACTCATCATTAAGTTGATCCATGAATGTTTTATTTTAATTGCGCGTTCGGAATATTTATATGGTACAGTTTATTTAAGAGGTTGTGGAATGATTTGATTCAATTTTATCTAAGTAAAATTGAATGTTTTTTCTTTACAAAACCCTGTTTAATCTTACCAATTGATAACACCTAACGCGGAGGGCGCGGTCCGAAAAAACACGGCCCGACAACCCTCCACAGATTGTTGTTGGTGCGCAGATTGACGACTATGATGAAACGGGACTGCAACGATGTTTGAAAGATGTCACAGTGAAGAGAAGGTCCTGGGGGGACCGTTGGCAAAGACAGCGGTCAAATCGGACCACTGGAGCGCGTCCGGTGGTCCGCGGAAGGAACTCCCGGCGCAGCGCGCCGGCGCGGCGGCGCCCCAGCGCACCGCCGGAAAAAAACCCGCCGCAGCATGCCGCGACGGTGCGGCGTGGCGGATCCCGCGACCGCGCGGGTTCCCGGAAGAATGGCGGCGGCGCAAACTGCCGTCGGCGCCAATTAGTGGTGAGGGGCTGAGCCCCCCCGCTCCGCGTCCGCTCGGCCACGCGGGCTGAGCCTCAACCAGTAGGGCCGGGCCGCCTGCGCCGGGCTAGGCTGCCAGCGCAGGGTCAGGCCGCCAGCACCAGACTGTTCCATGCTAGCTGGGCCGGACCCAGACTTGACTCGGGTTGACCCGGTTCAAGCCGACCCAGGGGGTATTGGGTCGGGTCGAACAGGGCTCAAACCCCCTATTTTCATGCAGTTTCGTTCAAACGCCCATATCTTGGGCTTCAAACCTCCGATCGACGCACAGTTAGTTGTGTTGGGATCCCTCGATTGAGACGGTCATTTTGGTATATTACACTCGATGTTTCGGCAAAGTATGGTTACATCCGGGTTGGTTCAAACCCAAAACTAAATGGTCCCTCAGAGCGGAAACGATTATAACTTGAGTTCCGGACGTCCGATTGACATGTTGTCGACTTTGTTGGATTCCTTTTAGTAAGATAGATCTTTTGGTATACTTCACGTGAGTTTTGGATGGAGTTGGAGTATGGCCGGGTTGGATTGTACCTGAAATCCAACCGGGCCCCTGGAACGGAAAAACTGATAACTTTCCGATCGAACGACCGTTTGGAGAACCGTCAGCGGCGTTGGTAATCACATTGAGAAATGGTCCCTATGAGTATACCCTATGAGATTTCGAGGTACAATTGAGATACGGCCGGGTTGGTTCGTACACGAAACCAACCGGGCCCCCGGGACTAAAAGACTAATAACTCAAAAATCGGGCATCCGATTGACGCGCCGTCTATTGCGTTGAGACCCCTATAACGAGGCGGTCCTTTGAGATACTTCTTCATAGGAATTTTTTATACTTGGAGTATCTACTAGTAGCTCATGGATCGGACCCTCCTGGAGACGAGCGTACAGAGTACGGAGACCGTGTAGCTGGCTGAGACCTGATGACTGCTTATCCGATTCGAGTCAGAGTGAATTTTATAGTACAGTGGGGAGCACTACTGTGTTTGGGTGGCAGACCAACGGCGGGGAGCACTACTATGTTTGGGTGGTAGACCTGCTGTACTTGACAGAAGGAGTACCTCTACAGGCTATTAGGGGGTGCACTACTGTGTTTGGGTGGTAGACCCCGGCAGGGAGCACTACTGTGTTTGGGTGACTGACCTGCGGTACTCGAAAGGAGGAGTACCTCAGCAGTATAAGGTTAGTGAGAAGAGCCTCGGAGTCGTGAGAGGATTAGTGTACTCAACATAGGAGTAGCTCTTCAGCAGTTGCGGTTTCGATAATGAAAATCCTGGTTTGAGCTGAGTCAATGACCTTTGTGTTTTCCTCATGATTGAGATGGGTTACTTGATAACTTGCGTATATGTATGGGTATATAACTAAGTGGTGGTTATCCATCGACTTCATATCTGTGTGATACCTCGTGGCTGAGATGGGCTACTTAATAACTTAGGTATAAGTATGGGCTTATACCTAAGTAAGGGTTATCAGTTGAGATCTTTCTTTGTGATTATCCTTGTTGGATTTAGTGAGACCTTGAGGGTCTCAGGGTCCCTACTGAGTATCGTTATACTCACCCCTGCACGGGCTATGCCCGCACCACGTTGTGTTGGATGCAGACGACGGACAGCGCTGACAGAGACCGAGTGTGCGAGGACTGGACGGTACCCAGAGGATGACCTTACGACGAGTCAGTACCCAGAGGTGGACTTCACGACGAGACGGTACTCAGAGGAGGTGATGGGCGAGAGCGTTGAGGAGGCTATCTGTACCTACCCTTCAGGTAGGATCCGTGGTGGAGGATCCAGGAGCTGCGCTATCTGTACTTACCCTTCAGGTAGGATTCGAGGTGGACAACCCAAGAGTTATTTATGTCTTCTAGCTGTTGTACTTTCATTCAGTTGTAGTTTTACTTTTCAGTTGGGTTTGTATTCTGGCTCATTTACTTTCCAGCACTTCCTTTTGTACTTAGTGTTTGATTCTGCTTGTACTCTATTGTGTTCTTTACTTTTATAAAGGCAATGTCTTCCCTTTTATTGGGATTTACACCTTTGGTTCTAGTCCCCATCCCCTGGCCTATGGAAGGTGGGATTGGGGTAGTCACGGCATGGGCCCCGAGGACGGGTCGTGACAAAAGTGGTTCATTTTTATGCTTCTCTGAACCCTCTTGGGTATTTTTATACCATGGGCCTCCATGATAAAGAATTATTTTACTTTTAGATATTAATATACAAAGATATTTAATTCCTTATTCTCATGGGAATCCTTATGGTATTGATTTCAGATATACTTTGAGACATGATCATGAAACCCAGTTCTTTATCATGGGTTTTTACCATGTTTAAAACTAAGGTTTATTTTTTCTCATATAGAACACATATATATGATCTTCATTGTGTGATACGTGGGCCTAGAATTATATATCCCTCCAATTAATTGGGTAATGTTTTCATCTCATGAGATATCATGGTGTGTGTGCAGTGAGCTTATCCAACTATAGACTGTGGGAAATTAACCTATCCAACTATATTATGTTAACGAGTTTTGGAACCCTGAATTATACTTATGATATCATTTTTATAGTATTTCCACATTACCGAGATTCCATGTTCTTAGGATATGATCATTTTTACTCTGTTATTTTATGCTATCATTTCTTTATTCCCTGATTCCATGCTTATGATCATTCTCTCTATGATATCATGTTATGCCTCCCATATTATGATCCTTTATCATTTTTATTATCTTACTTAGATTTCTATCTCACCCTTTCCCTTATTTATTTCACCCATGTTATCATATAATGATTTAAGAGGGCCTATGGGAGTTAAGGTAACTCTAAGAAGATTAAATAATGATAATGATGTCATGTTTTAATATTTTTTATTTATGTGTCTAAACCTAAAAAAGACATTATACCCTATATATTTGTCTTTTTTTCTTATAAAAATATTAAATGTTGCAAAATAATATGTGTTTAAGGATTGGATCACCATAGTTGGTATCAAAGGAATGTTTAGTTATTTTTTGGATATTAGAATAAGAGAATATAAGTTAAAACCCTAGGGATAATCCTAATTGTATAGGAATATCCCAAAATTTTGGTAGTGTAGATTGTATGATTTTCTTGGTATTTAAATCCATGTCTAGATACTGTAAATTGAACATGGATTTAGCCCAGATGAATTAAAGGTAAATTTCCCTAAAAATAGTTGGTTGGGTATATCTTAGTCATCATTTTAGTACTTGGTGAATGGTCCCTTATTTTTCACCTGGACAAACACTCTCATGGGATATGCTTAGCTTAATTCATATTATCTTTTAAACAATTTTTATGTATTTAAACATATTTTAAAAGTGTTCAAGTTTAGAGAAAATAATTATAAGATAACCATGGATAACCTAGATTGAAACTTATAGATTCATAAGTTAGGTTTTTCCTCTCATATATGACTTAATCCTTTTATATTTATGGTTTACCTTGTAAACATTTATCTATGTATTATAATCCCTAACTTTACTTTATGTTAGAAAATGGCTGGACATAGGAGGAATCATGTTGAAAGTATGTGCAATGGGAAATATAATAACAACCCTAATGAAATACCTATCATGATGGGAATGGGAGTTGAAAACATCATGATTTCACTACTACAGTTGACTTGTATTGTGAATAACAACATGAATCGCATGGAATTACCTTATAGAGAGAAATATAAATTTGGTTCCTTTATGTGAAAATGCCTCCAACATTTAATGGATTTGTTGATCCCATAATCACTGAACAATGGATTTACTTTGTCCAAAATGTAATATCTTGGTTTTAATTTAAAGTATGTATCCTTTAAAATTATATTTTAAACATTTCATTTTATCTAAATAGAAGTCCCTAATGGGGTTATGGAGGTTTTGTGGGTGTTTAGTCTTGGTTTGGATCCCAGAGTAATGGTTTTAAAAAAAATTGGGTGAGGCACATAGTTAGCCCACGATTAGTGTTAACTGTCCACCTCAACCATATGGACTAGAGAGGGTGAAGCAATGTTTTTCAAACAATGCACCATGTGTCTTATGACCATGCAAAACCTGAAATTTTATTATAGGTACACCATGCATAATTTTCACATGGGATTTTTAACCTTGGGCCTAAACTGTATGAGGTGTGGGATCATAGACTGTGGGAATCGCATGGTTGGTGCATAGTTTGTCCAACCATGTGGAAAAACTATGTATCCCTTTAAAAATATATATTTTACTATTTTATCATATGCATTTAACCCTTATTCCTCCTTATTTCCATTCATTTCACAGAAATTGCTCCTCTCATAGCTCTCTTTTTTCCATATTCAAGGATATAGTGTATCTCCCCCACCCAGACATCGATTCAATTGTTTTCCATAATATTGGATCCCCTTGAGTAATTCTAGAACTCTCTTTTATTATTTTCTCTATTTATTACTCCATATTTTATGTGATCTTTATGTTACCTAATATTCCCTATTTTGAGGTAGTTTGACTAGTTTCCCATTTTTTTCTCATTCCATCCCAAATCTGATGCCAATACTGGAAGAGGGGTATACTATATGAATGAGGTATGTGTTCAATGACTTTTCCTTCAAGGTATCTCCATTTATAAATTATTATATTGTATCGTATGCTTAAATTTCCAATCATTGCATCTAAAAAATGTATTCCTCTAATTAGATGCTTAGACCTTGATCATGAGGTGTGATGAGGCCCCTATATAATGTTTGAGGTTGAAAACATCAACCCAAACCACTCCTTTGTGTGTGTTTGACTAAATGACCTTGATAACCATTATTTAAGTTTAAACTGAAACCCCTCCTAGGGTGTGTTTGGTTTAGCCTTAGTAAAACCCCTTTATTAGGTGTATACAAACCACCCCTTGAGTTTTTTGAGTTGTTACATAAATTAATGGTTGGATTAAATAAATTTTTAAATATATTTAACTCCATACATATCCCTTATTATTATTTCATCACTTATGTTTTGGTTATTAGTTATAGGTATTTTTCACACCATAATAGGTGTGGCATGCCTTGAGTAAGCCTTGGATTTCCAAGTGTGTATTCCTTGAGTGAAATCATAGGATTCTACCTAATTCATTCATTAATTGTATTCCTTTATAAATTCCTTAGATTGATATCATAGGATTCATCTGGATTCTCCAAAAAACATTAAATTCTATGGATGATCTCCCTAGGTTTGGCCTGATGTCATCAGACAAGTATTGCCTTATGTCAGACCCTTGGATTCCAATAAAGGCCTTCTTAACTCATATGGATAGTTTCCTTAGTTCTATTAAAAACTATTCGGATTGAAATTGCAAGGGTTCACTCCTCATATTACACTCAAATGAAATTTCCAAACCTCATGGCTCAATCATCAAAAGTTGGTTAGACTTCCAAAGGTCAAGAATGCCATGGTTCTTCCTTGGATTCAAAATGGATGTGTTTTGTGGGAATTCCTAGACTTAATCTATAGATTCCTTTAAGTTATTATCACATTCATTCTGGGGATATATTCCCTGATTCCCTTAAATATTTACAGGTTACATGTTCAGAGACATTTGTCTTAGGCATGTATGATTAGTTGGGCATCCCCATAGGAACCCAATATCAAAATGGTTTCTACTTTATTTACTCTTTCAATTTTAATCATAATTTTACACCATTATAAATAATGATGACTAAATGTATTTACATTAGACATTGTTAGTAGTGGCCTACTATGTTTTAATCATACCCTGTTCAGGCCACCATTAGGTACTCAGATAGAATTCTTGGATATAGAAATGGTCAAAGGGAAACACCCAACCATGGATGCTTAATTTTGTTCTATATCGATATATGAGCGAAGGGAACTGGTCTAGTGATTTTTATTCTCATGGATTTTATCTCTTTTATTCTTTTTGTATATGTTTTTGTGACTTGTACTATTGTACGCCTGATGTCATACTTTTCCTAGTCCTCTTTTTTTATAGACATGACACAATCTATACATGATAATGTTTAATGATTGGTATCTGTTATTAATTTATGGTTGGTTTAATTATGATTCCTTATTATTTCTATAACTTTATTATTGTTCCCCACTATTTTTCACTCTGATAAAGAGGGTATAGTCTCCCCACTGTACCACCATACACCCTCACTCACTATGGGAAAAAGGACTTTTTGCGACGGGATTTATTCCCGTCGCAAAAGGTCCGTCCAAGAGGTTATTTGCGACGGGTGGTTACCCCCGTCGCAAATAACCAATTATTTGCGACGATATTTCGTCTCCCGTCGCAAAAGGTTTGGCGCGAATAACGCGTCAAACCGCGCGAAGCCGTGTGAGGGTTATTTGCAACGGTGAGATCCCACCGTCACAAATACTTCACTATTTGCGACAGGGCCCGTCGCAAATATCCGACAACGGTTAATAGCTTTTTTACGAAGGGATGTCGTCCCATCACAAAAGGTGTGTCGGTAGGGACTATTTGCGAGGGGACCCATCGCAAATAACTTTTTAACTACCGACAGTAATTAATGCGGGCGTAGGTATTTGCGACGGGATACCCGTCGCAAATAGTCTCGTCGCAAATAATCTAACCTATATATACCCCCATCTGTTTTCCTCTCATTATTCTGAATTCTTAGATCTTGTTTCTCTCTGAACTCTGATTTTAGAGGGAAAGGTTTTCTAAGTTAATTTTTTTGTTCACAAGGAAGTTGTGAAACCGTCTACATCGATAGAAAATCAAGCTTAAAAGTATTTATGTTTTATTTAATTTATTATTTATTTAATTTTTTATGTTAATTTTTATTATTGTTGATTAGTTATAATTAAATAAAATTTGAATTGTTTTGTCATGAGTATTTATTTGTACTAATAAATTGAAATTTTTAGTACTAATTTTTAATAATTAGTAGTAATTAATAATTATTAACGATAATTAGTAATGTATATAATTAATTTGTGGTAATTAATAATAATTGGTAATAAATAATAATAAATACTAATAATTAGTAATAAATATTAATAATTATTAATAAATACAAGTAAATAGTAATAATGAGTAATAAATAGTAATAAAATAGTAATAATTAGAAATAAATCATACTAAATTGTCATAAATAGTAATTAATTGTAATAATTAGTAATAAATTGTAATAATTAGTAATAAATTGTAATAATTAGCAATAAATTGTAATAATTAGTAATAAATTGTAATAATTAGTAATAAATTGTAATATTTAGTAATAATTAGTTATAATAATTAACAAATTGTATTATTTAGTAATAAATTGTAATATTTAGTAATAAATTGTAATAATTACTAATATTTAGTAATAAATTCCTAATATTTAGTAATAAATTGTAATAATTAGTAATAAATTATAATGATTAGTAATAAATAGTAATAAATAGTAATAATTAGTAATAAATTGTAATAATTAGTAATAAATTGTAATATTTAGTAATAAAATGTAATAATTAGTAACAAATTGTAATAATTAGTAATAAATTGGAATAATTAGTAATAAATTGTAATAAATTGTAATAATTAGTAATAAATTGTAATAATTAGTAATAAATTGTAATAGTTAGTAATAAATTGTAATAGTTAGTAATAAATTGTAATAATTAGTAATAAATTGCAATAATTAGTAATAAATTGTAATAATTAGTAATAAATTGTAATAATTAGTAATAAATTGTAATAATTAGTAATAAATTGTAATAATTAGTAATAAATAGTAGTATTTAGTAATAAATTGTAATAATTACTAATAAATTGTAATAATTACTAATAAATTGTAATAATTAGTAATAAATTGTAATAATTAGTAATAAATTGTAATAATTAGTAATAAATTGTAATAATTAGTAATAAATTGTAATAATTAGTAATAAATAATAATAATTAGTAATAAATTGTAATAATTTGTAATAAATAGTAATAATTAGTAATAAATTGTAATAATTAGTAATAAATTGTAATAATTACTAATAATTAGTAATAACTTGTAATAATTAATAATAAATTGTATTAATTAGTAATAAATTGTAATAATTAGTAATGAATTGTAATAATTAGTAATACATTGTAATAATTAGTAATAAATTGTAATAATTACTAATAATTACTAATAATTAGTAATAATTAGTAATAATTAGTAATAAATTGGAATAATTACTAATAATTAGTAATAAATTGTAATAATTAGTAATAAATTGTAATAATTAGTAATAAATTGTAATAATTAGTAATAAATTGTAATAATTAGTAATAAATTGTAATAATTAGTAATAAATTGTAATATTTAGTAATAAATTGTAATATTTAGTAATAAAATGTAATAATTAGTAATAAATTGTAATAATTAGTAATAAATTGTAATAATTAGTAATAAATTGTAACAATTAGTAATAAATTGTAATAATTACTAATTAATTTTAATAATTAGTAATAAATTGTAATAATTAGTCATTAATTATAATAATTAGTAATAAATTGTAATAATTAGTAATAAATTGTAATATTTAGTAATAAATTGTAATAATTACTAATAAATTGTAACAATTACTAATAAATTGTAATAATTACTAATAAATTGTAATAAATGGTAATAATTAGTAATAAATTGTAATAATTAGTAATAAATTTTAATAATTAGTAATAAATTGTAATAATTAGTAATAAATTGTAATAATTAGTAATAAATTGTAATAATTAGTAATAAATTGTAATAATTAGTAATAAATTGTACTAATAAGTAATAAATTGTACTAATTAGTAATAAATTGTAATAATTACTAATAAATTGTAATGTTTAGTAATAAATTGTAATATTTAGTAATTAATTGTAATATTTAGTAATAAATTGTAAAAATTAGTAATAAATTGTAATAATTAGTAATAAATTGTATTAATTAGTAATAAATTGTAATAATTAGTAATAATTTGTAATAATTTCAAATAATTAGTAATAAATTGTAATAATTAGTAATAAATTGTAATATTTAGTAATAAATTGTAATAATTAGTAATAAATTGTAATAATTAGTAATAAATTGTAATAATTAGTAATAAATTTTAATAATTAGTAATAAATTGTAATAATTAGTAATAAATTGTAATAAATTGTAATAATTAATAATAATTAGTTAGGAACAATTTGGAACAGTTAGAAATAGTTAGTAAAAGTTGAAAGATATTTTAATAAATTTTAATAAATTTTAAGAACTTGGCACAATTTTCAGTGGATTGACAGCACTCCTTTTGATCGATGAATTTTCTCCTTTCAACTCTCCCCGACTCAAAACATTATGAAAAATGTGTTGTTACATAGGCATATTCAATATCATATGCATGAGATTGGATATGCATTCGTAGGATCATATTTTTTATAAATTTTTCAGGCAGTGACTGTTGGAAGAAGATGATTCATCGACGAAAAGGGGGATCTTTTGTCTGATGGCTCATTTACTTGCATCTTTCTCACACTGAAATCACAATGAAGAATCTGGTCGGAGGTACACATATTCATTCTCCTGCATACAAGAATGAATATGCATACCTCCGACCAGATTCTTCATTGTGATTTTAGTGTGAGAAAGATGCAAGTAAATGAGCCGTCAGACAAAAGAGTAGCCGTCAGTCCACTAGAAATTGTGTCGCCCTTAATTAATGGTAATTATTAAGTAGTAATAGTAATTATTTATCTTATTTTTTTAGATAGTGTTTTTATAATTTCAAATTATTCAAAAACAGTGATGATTTTATATTTTTGTAAAAAAATATGGAACATGGAATTCGACATTAGTCATTATTAGATGATCGCGCTTGGATAAATCGTTGTAGAAATCCAAATGGTTCTGGTTTAAATCCTGTATATATTGAGGGTGTTGAAGCTTTCTTAGTATTTGCATCATCAAAACTAGAATATGTTTCAGAATGCACATTTATGTGTCCTTGTAAAAAATGTGCTCTGAGAACGTTTGACAGATTTGACAAGGTTGGGGGACATCTCTTTCTGTTTTGTTTTCAACCAGATTATGTTTTTTGGTATCAACACGGTGAACGTAGTTCCAAATAAGATACTAATAACTTGATTCTGGATCCATCACGATTCCAAAATTTAGTACATGATGTTGCAGGTCCATCTGTTCAACAAACTGAAACTCACGATGATATTGATTCAACTCTTGAGTTGGCACCATCCAAATTTTATGAGTTGTTAAGGTCTGCTGAAGATGCATTATATCCTGGTTGAAAGATAAGAAAATTAGAAGCGGTTACAAAATTTATGGCTATTAAATCCGATAATACAATGTCAAACAACTGTTTTGATCAGATATTTTGTTTGGTTAAAACACTGTTACCTAATGGAAATGTGTTTCCTGCAGATTATTATGAGAGCAAGAGGTTAGTTCGTAATCTAGGCCTTAGTTATCGGAAGATTCATGCATGTGGAAATGATTGCATCTTATATTCTAGTGAAAATGAGTCGTTGGATAGTTGTCCCACATGTGGACAATCGAGGTATAAAGAATCTCAACCAAGGAAGTCTGGACCGATTCCTGTACAACAGTTGAGATATTTCCCCCTTACACCCAGGATACAACGTTTATTTATGTCTCATAACACAGTGTCAATGATGTCATGGCACAAAACCAATATTTCAACTGGTAAAAGCATGAATCATCCATATGATAGTGATTCATGAAAACATTTTGATCGTCTGCATCCATATTTTTCTTTAGAAGCCCGAAACGTGCGATTGGGTCTTTCTACTGACGGTTCATGTCCATTTAGTTCTTATAGTAGTTAGTATTCATGTTTTTCTATCTTTATAACTCCGTACAATCAACCTCCATGGATGTTGATGAAAGAGCCCTATATCTTTTTAACCTTATTAATCCCAGTACATCCAAAAAAGAATATTGTTGTTTATTTGAAACCATTGATTGACGAGTTAAATTCATTGTGGAGTAATGGTGTTAATACATATGATGTTGTTGTGAAACAAAATTTCACATTAAAAGCTGCATTGATGTGGATGATTAGTGACTTTCCAGCATATGGCATGTTATCTGGCTGGAGTACACATGGTCTGAAATCATGTCCTTACTGTATAAAAGACAAAAAATCTTTTATGCTCATCAATGGAACAAAACATTGTTATTTTGACTGTCATCACAGATTTCTTCCAATCGATCATCCTTTTCGAGGGAACAAATCTCATTTCAGAAAAGGCACAATTGAAAGGGATGAACGTCCAAAAATGATCTCAGGTATAGAGTTAAAATCAGTTTTATTTTCATTAACTCCCATCACATTTGGGCCAATAGTAAACCAAAACAAAATTCATGGCTTTGAGGAAGAACATAATTGGATAAAACGAAGCATTTTTTGGGATCTCCCATATTGGTCTTATTTGTTGGTCCGGCACATGTTGGATGTCATGCATATTGAGAAGAACTATTTTGATAATTTATTTCATACAGTTTTGGATACACCAGGTAAGACCAAAGATACTGTAAAAGTATGATTAGATCTTGCCCAAATTTTCAGGCGACCAGAACTTGAACTATTTGAAAATGTCAGATTACAGAGGTTAATGAAGCCAAAAGTAGCTTATACACTGTCCAAATAGAGTCGCTTATTATTTTGTCAGTGGATTGAAGATTTTAGACTTCCATATGGCTATGCTTCTAATTTGGTAAGATGTGTTAAGAATGGTTATATTACTAGATTAAAAATTCATGATTGTCATGTTATAATGGAAAGACTTATGCCGATTGGATTCAGAGGTTTGTTGAATTCTATGATTTGGGATTCGATAATAGACATATCATATTTTTTTTCGAGACATTTGTGCAGCAACAACAGACTACGATACGCTAAGAAAACTGGAAGAAGATGTTGCTGTAATTATATGTAAACTGGAAAAAATCTTTACACCTGCTTTCTTTGACTCAATGGAACATCTGATATTACATTTACCACATGAAGTTAAATGTTTAGGTCCAGTACAGTTTCAATGGATGTATCCATTCGAGAGATGCATGCAGAAATTGAATAAAAAAGTACGTAACAAAGTATCAGTTGAAGGCTCAATTGTCGAAGCTTATTTACAAGAGGAAATTGTTTTTTTCTGCTCTCACTATTTTGAATCTGAATATCCATCAAAACAAAACCGCATGGGACGGAATGAGGGAAATGTTAATGATGAAATGGACAATCAATTATCAGTTTTTAATCAGCCAAATCTTGGCTTCGGTGGAGTTCAAGAACAATGGCTTTTAGACAATGAACATCACATAGCTCATACATATGTTTAGTTCAACTGTGAAGAAATGACAACATTTGTATTGTGAGTGGTTCTATCACTTATTCTATAATTTTTTTTACAGTATGTAAACTTATTTTATTTTTAGGTTATATGATAATCATATCAAGAAAAAAATTCCACAAATTACAGCAGCTGCTCTTGAATAACGTAGACAAAAAAATTTCTCAATGGTTTCAAAAACTGGTAACATAAATTATTGATGGTTTAATATCAATTTAGTTTACTATTTATTATATTGATAATTTTTTTACAAATTTTCAGGTGTCTCGATATACTGATAAAATTGATAAGCGATTGTGTATATTGAGTAACCCACCATCCAAAATGGTTAAATATTATAATGCATATGTGGTGAATGGTTTTCGATTTCATATACGTGCATATGGGGAAAAACAATGAACTGTGGAGTTTTTTTTTTGAGAGGATCGCATCATAGAGAAATTGAAGTTGACTTTTACGGCATTCTAGATGAAATTATTGAGTAATGTTATCTTGGACAGAATTATGTAACGATGTTTAAATGTCGATGGTTGGATACTAAGAGAGGCTTGTGTGTTCATCCTACTCATGGAATCGTCGATATAAAATATAAAAGTCTTCTTGCAGTGAATGAACCATTTTTACTGGCTCAACAGGCACATCAAATTTATTACGCAAAGTACTGTGCTGCTTCAAGAGACCTGAGTGATTGGTGGAACATAATAAAAATGAAATCTCGGGAAAATCAATTTACTCAAAATGAATGTTGTTCCGTTGAAGTAGAAGGAATTGAAATTTTTCAAAATACTACTCAAAATCCATCTTTTTCACAAAGAAACGTGAATATCGATGATAACGGCCCACATTTAAGGGTCGATGGTGATGAAGATGTTAATGATGTTACAAATGAATTTGAAATGATAAGGGATGGTGAAAGTGAAACTCATAGGGATATTGATGATACCGAGGAGGAATATGAAGACATTGACATCATCAGATATGAAGATAATGATGAAGGTGAACATTGACATAGTTAAATACTGGTTATGATCATAACTAATATATATCTATATATAATAGTTATTTTCAACTATCTGCTAACAATAATCATTTTGTGTTTCAGATGGACTCTGATCTATTACGTGAGCTAGAGGAGGTTGAGCTACCTTTGGATGAGGGGGATGTGGGATCATCTGACCCTCACCCTACTGGTGGTTCAGGAGGTATATGGAGGGGGTGCGGTCTTGCGCGACTGATGATTCCTGGCCCTATCCTCGAGCAACGTCCATGTCTTGGCTTCGATACACGCACACAGAGGTATGGTAACCTGTATATTTTAGTTATATTTCATTAATTTATTTATATATATACTAATTGTTTGATTATTTATTCTTTTTTTATAGTTTTGCGCATGTAGTTGTTGGACAGGAGAGCGCTATCTTGCGCAATTATTTTTCTCATCCATGGATCACATGGGAACATATTCTCGTTGATGTGTGGCTCAGCATGTACAATCATTGGCTGGTACGTAAATAAATAATATTTATTTTGAAATTTATTTTATTAATAACTTGATATTATAAATTATTTGTAGGGTTTATGGTATCCCATCGATGATAGAATGCGTGACGGTATCCATGCAGCATGGGAGGTGTCTATGTGTGAGCGTTTGCGTCAGTTTTTGCACAATTTGAGAAAGATGGCCATTAAGAAAGTAGGAGCGATAGTATTTGATGAGTCGTGTAGAGCCCACCGACCAGAGTACATTTCATCTCAGGTTTGGGATGGATTATGTGTACACTGGTTGGGTGGTGGATTTCAGAGGAGGTCTTCATTGGGTCAGCAGAACCGGGGGAGATAGGAGGTGACGCATTGAGCAGGTAGTCGTACATTCTGTACACATAGAGAGCATATGGTAAGTATTCTTTTTAAATATTTTATATAACTTCAAATATAAACAGATTATTTTATATTCATATAGGCAGTCGAGCATCCCGATATTACAGAGTTCGATGTTTATCAGAGGATGTATAGTGATCCAGCCACCGGAGAGATTAGAGGTGATCGCCAGCGTCAGATTGTGGTTTGTCTTATTTTTTCTGTTTTAAAATTAACTGCATATAATATTTTCACAATTTTAATTTCAAATTGGAATTGAAGGAGTCATATAAGGTTGAGACCTCTCAGACACATGCTGAGGGTCAGGACGAGGCAACTGATCAGACCAGTGCCCACCATTTCGACGAGTTGACATGGATGAAGGCGACTCAGTATGGCTTTGATAAGGGCAGAGTAGTTGGTATCGGCTCTCATGCGACTCCTGGTACTTATTATGGTACTGCTACGATGTTGGTGCCCAGCTCGAGAGGACCTCGTAGAGAGGCATCAGTTTATGCCTCACAGTATCAGGAGTAGTTCCGAGCTCAGAATGACCTTATAGAGAGTTTGCAGAAGCAGCAAAAAGAGATGTGTCAGCAGTAGCAGCAGCAGCAGCAACATGAGGAGGAGATGCGTCGATGGCAGCAGTAGCATCACGAGCAGATGAAGTACATGTGCCATCTGACTCATAGTTTTGGGATGGAGTTTCATCCACCATCTCCTTCAGCCCCCCCACCTCCTCCAAAAGATGACCCCCAGTGATTTTTTTTGTTAAAAACATTTGAATTTAACATTTTTTGTAATATGAACTGTTTACAGTTTCTGTCTTTTATATCGGTGCGAATATTACATAATTTAATTTTTAATATTTTATGATTTTTTTGTGAATATTGAGAATTTTAATAATTTTTTATATTTTATTATTCTAATAATATTAATATTATTGTTTCATTAATCATAATTTTATTAAATATATTTTTTTAGTATTATATTTTTTATTGTTTGTTTATTTTACTACTACTAATAATAATAATAATAATATTTAATGATTTTTTTATATTTGTGAATATTGAGAATTTTAATAATTTTTATTTTTTTATTATTTTAATAATATTATTATTATTGTTTTATTAATCATAATTTTTTTAAATATATTTTTTCAGTATTATATTTTTTAATATTTTTATTTTACTAATAATAATAATAATAATAATAATAATTAATGATTTTTTTTTATTTTTTTGTGAATATTGAGAATTTTAATATTTTTTATTTTTTTTATTATTTTAATAATATTAAAAATAATTTTTCAATAATAAAAATTTTATTAAATTTATTTTTTTTCAAAATTTATTTATTATTTGCGACGGGATCTGTTGCGACGGGTTCCCGTCGCAAATAGCCTAAATAATTTTTTTAAAGTATTTGCGACGGGATTAGGGGCACCGTCGCAAAAAGTATTTGCGACAGGCACGTCACAAATAGTCAAAATAAATACTTTCAAAAAAGTATTTGCGGCAGTATTATGGTCCCGTCATAAAAAAGTATTTGCGATGGGCCCGTCGCAAAAAATTTTATACATATAAATTATATAATCGGAGACTTATTTGTGACGGTGAAGTTTCCCATCTCAAAAAATTATTTTTTGCGACGGGCCCATCGCAAATAATATTTTTTGCGATGCCGTTTTCTGCGACGGGCTATTCACGACGGAACCCCGTCGCTAAAGATTATTTGCGATGGGATCCCGTCGCAAATAACCCGTCGCAAATACTTAGAATTCTAGTAGTGACTGTTAGCCGGTAGCCAATGGTATACAAAGAGGCATGATCTAGGCCATGTAGAAGTTGGATTTTGTTACTTATGAGTGAACTAGGACTATGAAATCACATAAATTATATTCTTTGTCCTTAAATTATTTGAATAAGAGAAGGTTCTATTGGTGTTTATCGCCTTAAGGGAGAACCTGGTTAGAGATAGAAACTGATGAAGAATATGAAGAGAAAGGAAGGAAAATAATCTATGGAGTGGGATGAATTAAAGAGAATGTTTATCAACAACTATTTCTATTCACTCTTAATTTTAAAATATATAGGGAATTTATTTCACTCAAGAAAAAGAAATATGGATTTGATAGGTCTTATGAGGAAAACTTTGCTATTATTTCCTGATATGCTTCTGGCCTTCTCATGACCCCTAAAAGTTAAATGGTACATTTCTCTAGTGGATTGGAGCATATAATTCGACAATCATTGGTGATTTGGGGATTTGAAAGTTATGAAGAAATTTTATGATGTGCCCTCAAGTGAATATGGAAATGGGTGATTCTTAGGGGACTAGAGATAAGAAAAGAAAAGTGGATATTATCCCTATAGAATCACTAGATAAAACCCATGGTGGTAAGAAGGTCTAACATTTTACCTAACAAAGGTGTGGTAAGAAACATCATAAAATTTTTAAAAGGGGACCATGAAGTGATTCAAGTATGGAAAGGAGGAGCATATAGATAACACATGTTGAAGTGAGATGAAAATTCCAATAATGCAATCAAAGACAAAAATGGTCTGATCAATCCTCATCCTGATATTCATTTTTACAGCTGCAATGAACACATACATTATAAAAATCAATTCACTAGTCCAAGGGTTATTAAAGTTAACCAATGAAAACAACATGTGAAACCTATAGATAAAGGGAGGGATTATTTTATCACTACTGTGTAGGTTGAGTAGATAACGATGTGGTGATGGGTACACTAGTTATTCATTCAAGAATAGTTATTAATATCTTCCTTACCTTAACTTAGTTTGACTAGAACAGGGAATGGACCCCACAGAATTATAATAATTAAAGAACTAATTACAAGAACATCTAGACCTGGGTTTCATAGGCCCAAGTGATTCACCACAGGGTTATCTTTTCCAAGAAGAAGCATGGGTCGATGCATCTTTGTATTGATTATTGTGTACTCAAAAAGATCATGATAAATAATGAGTATATTTTTCATAGATTCGTGACTTATTTGAACAGTTGTGAATAGATCAATACTTCTCTAAAGTGGACCTTCAGTTGGGATATCATCAGTTAAAGGTGAAGAAAGATGGTTTTTATAAGACTGCCTTTCTTCCAATGTATGGGAACTATGAGTTCATTTTCATTGCATTTGGACTCATGAATGCTCCAACAATCTCCATGGACTGAATAAATAGAGTCTTTAGAGATTACCTGGAAAATTTTATGGTAGTCATTATAGATGATATTTGTATATACTCCAAAATAAAGGAGGAAAATGATGGAATTTGAGTATTTGGTTAAGACACTAAAGAGAATTTATATGAAAAGTACATTAAATGTGAGTTTTGGAGAAGTGAGAAAATTTCTTGGGGAATTTTATCTCAAGTAAGGTG
The DNA here is from genome assembly GCA_963277665.1 of Viscum album. Classification (NCBI taxonomy): domain Eukaryota; kingdom Viridiplantae; phylum Streptophyta; class Magnoliopsida; order Santalales; family Viscaceae; genus Viscum; species Viscum album. Next base: position 298,582,586 of record OY728139.1, read on the forward strand.
ATATTTGTAGATCCCTCAAAGAATAAAGTGATTAATTATTGTCCTAGATAATAATCTATGATGAAGATCCATAGTTTCCTATGATTTTATGGGTATTATTAGCGATTTGTGAGAAACTTATCAAGATTATAAAACATATTAACCAATCTTACTCATAAGGTAGTGAAGCATGTGTGGAAGGATAAATGTGAAGATTGCTTCAAGGAGTTAAATAAGAAGCTAATCATAGCACCTATACTCACCATACCCACAAGTGGAAAGGATCTTTGATTTACAGTGATGCTTAAAAGAAGGTTTTTGGTTGTATACTTATTTATAATGATAAATTAATAGCCTATTCCTCAAGATAGTTAAATTTTCAAGATAATAACTATCCAAATCATTACATGGATTTGGTTGTAGTAATTTTCTCTTTGAAGATTTGGAGATATTATAACTATGAAGAGAAGTTTGTTATATATATGGACCACAAGAGCCTAAAATATATTTTCACACAAAAAGAGGTCAACATGCATCGATTAGTATGGTTATAGTTGATCAAAGATTATGATTTCTCAATCCCTCTCCATCCTAGAATGGTGGAAAAAGTGGCAGAGGCTCTAAGTAAAAAAGATCTTACAACCTTCTCTATAATGAGAATTAAGAGGGATCTGATCTTCTTGGACATGAAAAGTATGTACATGGGAATCATAAATAAAAGAATATAATCTTGCTTTAATTTAATTATTTCTAAACTATCTCTACTTGAGAAGATTAAGAAAGATCAAAGGATGATGTGTAGATATAAAACAAGGTGAATTATATGAGGAATATAAGAACCTATGATTTCAAGGTTAATAACGAGGGTGTTGTGAGATTTTGGAAAAAAAATATGTGTACCCACTAAACTAGAGTTGAAGAAGGATCAGTCGAATGGTGTTCATAGCTTGGTGTTTTCCATTAACCAAGTAAACATGAAAATGTATAGAGATATATGAGAATGTTATTGTTGGAGAAATATAAAGATGTAGATTTCAAAATATACATCAAATTGCCTGGTGTGTTATAAAATTAAGGTCGAGAGGAAAAATTACAAATGGATGATTCAACCATTTCCCATACCTATATGGAAATGGGAGAATGCCTTTATGGATTTTGGAATAGGTCTTCCAAAGATATAAAAATGGGAAAATGGTATATGGATTGTGGTGGAAAATCTTACAAATAATGCTCGCTTTATTTCTAATCAGGAGGATATCTCACTCAATCATGTTGGAAATATATATATAAGAGAAGTGGTGAGGTTTCATGGGACACCACTATAGATTATATCTGATTGAGATCTAAGTTTTACCTCAAAGTTATAGAAGAGTCTTCAAAATAATCTAAACACAGATTTGAACTTTAGTATGGAATATTATCCCCAAACTAATGGTTAATCTAAACAACTATCTAGAAGACACTTAAGGATATGATGAGATATTTCTATATAAACTTTAAAGGAAGCTGGGACCAACATCATCATTTGGTCATGTTCTATTACTATAATAGTTTTCACATGAGCATCCAAATGGCCCCATAAGAATCCTTCTATCGAAATAGATGTAGAACATATGATTTTTGGGATTAAGTAGGTGAACAAAAGTTGTTAGGTCCTAAGATGGTCAAAGAAATAATATAAAATTACCAAACCATTAAACATCACATCAAAGTAGTGTAGAGTTAATAGAAGAGTTATGTTGATAATCTTCAACAAGACCCTAGAGTTAGAGGTTGGTAATAAAGTGTTTTTATGAAAATTACCATGGAAGAGATTCATGTGGTTTGGGGTGAAAATGAAGCTAATTCTAAGGAACAATGGCCCCTACGCGATCCTTGATGACATCGGAGTTGTGGAATATAGACTAGTGCTCCCTCCAAACTTGATCAAAGTACATGATGTGTTCCACTTGTCCCTATTGATTAAGTACATACTAGACCCATCATGAGTAAAGAATCTATATTTGATGCGACTATAGGATGATCTCTCTTGCGTGGAACAACCAGTGGAGATCTTAGACCACAAAGACAAAATTCATTGTGAAAAAACAGGTCACCTAGTCAAATTAATTCAGACAAACCATAAGTGTGAAGAGAAAACATGGGAACCTGAAGAGTTAGTGAAACAGAAGTACCATCATTGTTTTCACCTTAGTATTTTTAATTATGTTTTAAGAGTTGAGTTTCTTAAAGGGAGGAGAATGTAACATCTCGGGATTTTAGTATATATATTCCCTTTTAAATTCGATAACTTTCCTCACACCCACTAAAATAAAAATTATGATAAATTAATAAATTGTGTTGATCACATTTAAAATATCATTAGGTATCAATATATAATATAATATATTGAAATTCTTTCAATTGTATTGTTTGTATAAAATAGTATTAAAAACACATTTGCTTAATAAAAGTGTTTTATCCATATATTGTGTATTTTCAATTAAAGTTTAAATATATAATTTTTTAGAAATATAATTTGATAAAATTAAAATAATTTTTGAATTTAGGGTACCAAAATTAACTTAGTATGATTTTTGGGATTTTTATGAAATATTTAATTTTTAGGTGAATAGCGAAAAATAACTGATCTTGGATAATTTTATCTCTAATTTTGATATTGTTGACTTAAATATTTATGAAAACATTTTTATCTAAAATTATATATATTTATTTAATATATTTAATACATCACATTTACAAGCCCATGATTAACATTTTTTTAAAATAAACAATATTTTATTATAAAAGCTACTTTTTAAAATATTATATGTTTTAATTTAAAAGTAAATTTTATTTTATTTAGAAATTGAATTATATTATATAGAGGATAAACAAAGATTAATCACATTGAAATATATGGTACGGTTCCTCTTATATTTTTAGTAATAAATTAATTACCATGAATAATATTTACTAAGAAAGTTGGGGGAAAGACCATTTATTAAAAAAGAAAAAACACACAAATCCCTTTTGTGGGAAAAGGGAGAACCCTATAGAAAACTGAACACCAAAGGCATAAATGCCTTAAAATACAATGGCCTAAAATCCCAATGGAACAAATCCATTACAAAACACATGTCCCAAATACCCAAGAATAAGGATAAACAAAGGCCCAAGGCCCAGAAAATGACCCAACTTCTACCTGGAACCGCACTCCACAGGACCCACCACAACCAGATTCCTACCACCACTAGTTGCTGAATCTTGACCCACCACCAGCAGCCTAAATCTGACTGGCCCTGAATCCAGATCCATTCCTCCATCCAGATCTCGTACTGCAAACACTATCGTCGCACCACTGCAGCCAGATCCCACTGAGGAAGACGCCGCTGGACATCTACCATGTCGTTGCCGTTGTTAATGGCCTTGTTGCGGGGAGCGCCCCTGCGCGAGAGGCAGTCCCCACAGAATAGCACGGATCTATTGGGTGTTTTGGTTCGTTAAAATCCGAAATGTGAAAACAACATTTATATTCAATTTATTACATTCAAATTGATAAACATAGAACATGTTCACATTTCATTACAACAATAAGGAATGTTCAAATGAATTTAAAGCATCATTTAATAAGAGACACATATAGTAGTGGATTATTCATATACATACTCGCAGTGGCAATTACAACATTATTTAATTCAAAACTGACATATTTGAATTAATATTCAGAAGCAACGAATTCATTCAGAAATTTATAAGTCGAACAAATGTGGAAATGAAAGCAGTAAAAGGGACACCAAGTATTTACGTGCTTCGACCATAGGCCTACGTGTACGGGGCAGGATCATCACGGGTTTATTACTATGAAAAAATAGAGTACAAAGGAGAATTGAAAGATTGTAGCACAACCAAGCGAAATCTACAAAGCATTTAAAATCTATTAAAGAGTAAAATAAGTCGAGACCCCCCTTACTAGGGTTCGGCTTTACCTCAGTCGAAGCCTCAATGCTAGGTTCTGTTTGAAGTCACTGTTATCCAGAACCACCATGGTTGAGGTTTTTCACTGCCACAAATCATCATCTCCATCAAGTGTTGCACACCTTGAACCAACATATGGGGCCTCCACAACTCCATGGTTGATTTCCGTCAGTGCTGCCTCTCTCTAAGAAACAAGACATCTCCCCATCATAAACCCTTGTTCGGCTTCTCTGCGGCAAGCCAAGAACCCGCCAATGTTTCCGTCCAGATCTAGTGTGTACCAGGCTCTTCAACCTATGGATTCATGATCGAATGTAGCTGCCTCTGTAGCCACTCGCCCGGGATTCCAAGAACCAACCGTGCAGGGATAGTTCTACGACAAGCCAAGAAACCCCTAGTTGGGCACCACTGTCCAACCCTCTCCTTCTCAATTGGCCAGGCCGGGTTGCTCCCAATTTTTGAAGCTGATGAAGAAATGATCACCCAGGGACCCGATTGCAAGTAGAGAAACCCTGGAGATCAAATCACATGCTAACGAGGAAGACGGGACCAGCAAAATGGCTCTAAACATAAATAGAGCATATACTTGTACTTACCTGAGTCGCACTCTGAGACGATGCCAACGAGGAAGACGGGACCACCAAATCACATGCTAACAAGCCCCCGAATCAGCTCACCTGTGACTGCAGAACACAAATAAATAGAGCAGTATCCAACCTCACACAAAACATGGAAAAATAAAGCTCTAAAAAATTCACATAGAATGCAACTCGGAAATAAAACAGGTCAGAGAAAACAAGCAGCAAAAGACACAAAACTCAAAGGCAAGAAAATCACTCACTCAATCTGAATCTAAAATAGACCCAGGAAAATCTCCACCCTAGGAGAAGACACTACCTAGAACCGAGCCAACAAGAGAGGTTCCTCAACAACAAGGTACCACTACAAATCTCATGCAGTCCCAAAAGTCCTAAGGGAAAACTCTAGACCCATGAGAACACTGGCAATCCAAGGGCAGCACGCTACCGACCAAGAAAACTAATCTCAGTCTAACTACCTAACGATATCTAGGAACTGCCTAATATCTCTAAAGGGATCCCGACAAAACCGCCATGAAGCTCGATCGTCACCGAACCTATTCACATGACATTGTCACTCTAAACACTGCTCAGGCCCAATCACCACTCGTAATGGGTCACAACCTAGAGAAACTGGCCCAAAACCAGGACATACTAGAGAACAAACCTAGAGAAAATTAACAACTCACTCTCCCAAGGCTATAGGCAGCAACAGAAGCAATGTGGAGAGGGGGGTGTATGCATAGTAAATGAAACAATCCAAAAGAGTCTCCACCTGAACCCACAAAAACATATCAGGACCAAAGGACCAAGAACCGTCAGCTTTAAAACCGAGACACGCCACCTGGACTTTCGACGCAAGGCACCATAAGATCCTCAACCAAATGGATTCAGAATATCCACAATAGGAGACAACCATCTAAACAAAATCCAAAAGGAGACTTCCTCACACAAAGGAGAAACTTCAAGGACACATGCAAGCAGTCCCAACATCCTAAGACATCTCAAAGACGCGAGAACAAAGATTGGGAGCCAGCTAGAAACTAGGGGAAAACGAGACACTAAAAGGCCACATATCTTAGTCTAGACTTACTAACGGCACACAGCTCCTAGGAAACCAAACATAGACGCTAAACAGGGTCGAACAGTAAAAAAAGAAGCATGGTGATCAGCCAAGCGATACTGCACCCACAAGCTACCCAAACCTAAACACCGAACTCGCAACGAGACCATACCCAGAGCAAACAGTCCTAAAGGATGCAGAGGAACACATCAGAGCTAACATAAGCTCATCTCCTAGGAAAAAGGAAGACACTAAAGACACAAGATCCTGCCAAGACCATACTGCTAACCAGCTCTCAAACATAGGCAAACCTCACAAAGTACCCATTCCTACCCCGAAACCATAGACACACATAGGTAGCAACTACCAAGAGGCATCTTTTGAGGCTCAGACAGATAAAGAAAAATAAAAAAAACAACTAGGAATCAAACTACTAGCAGTAGAATGAAATTACAACCTAAGAGAGCTAACGACCTAGCTCAACGAAATAACAAAGTATGCTGCAACATGTAAAAGCCACTAAAAAATCATTTGAAAGAAAACTAACAAACAATTTCAAATTTTAACAATGAAAAACTTAAACCCAATTAGGCTATGATACCACTTTGTTGCGGGGAGCGCCCCTGCGTGAGAGGCAGTCCCTACAGAATAGCCCGGATCTATTGGGTGTTTTGTTTCGTTAAAATCCGAAATGTGAAAACAATGTTTATATTCAATTTATTACATGCAAATTGATAAACATAGAACATGTTCACATTGCATTCCAAAAATAAGGAATGTTCAAATGAATTTAAAGCAGCATTGAATAAGAGACACATATAGCAGTGGCTTATTCATATACATACTCCCAGTGGAAATTACAACATTATTTAATTCAAAACTGACATATTTGAATTAATATTCAGAAGCTGAGAATTCATTCAGCAATTTACAAGTCGAACAAATGCGGAAATGAAAGCAGTAAAAGGGAAACCAAGGATTTACGTGCTTCGGTCATAGGCCTACGTGCACGGGGCAGGATCATCACAGGTTTATTACTATGCAAAAACAAAGGAGTACAATGGAAAATTGAAAGATTGCAGCACAACCAAGCGACATCTAAAAAGAATTTAAAATCTATTAAAGAGTAAAATAAGCCGAGACCCCCCTTACCAGGGGTCGACTTTACCTCAGTCGAAGCCTCAATGCTAGGTTCTGTTTGAAGTCACTATTATCTAGAACCGCTATGGTCGAGGTTTGTCACTGCCACGAATCATCATCTCCATCAAGGATTTCACACCGTGTACCATATGGGGCCGCCACAACTCTATGGTTGATTTCCGCCAGCGCTGCCTCTCTCTAAGAAACAAGAAATCTCCCCATCATAAACCCTCGTTCGGCTTCTCCGCATAAAGCCAAGAACCTGCCAATGTTGTCATCCAGATCTGGTGTGTACTAGGCTCTTCAACCTATGGATCCATGATCGGATGTAGCTACCTCTGTAGCCACTTGCCCAAGATGCCAAGAACCAACCACGTAGGGATAGTTCTACGACAAGCCAAGAAACCCCTAGTCGGGCACCGCTGTCCAACCCTCTTCTTCTCAATCGGCCAGGCCGGGTTGCTCCAAATTTTTTAAGCTGATAAAGAAATGATCACCCAGGGACCCGATTGCAAGAAGACAAACCCTAGAGATCAAATCTTCCGGGTTCATTGTCAAGATCGAGGGTGCTGTTCAGATCTGTCCTCTGCAATCTCATCACTACTGTCCAGATCGTATGACGCAAACCAGATCTGCTGCCATCCAAGAAGTGTCATTCCCTACCAGATCTTGCCATTGTCCGAAGATGCCGATGTTGAAGGACGACGATGGGTCAGGTGGTGGCGGTGAAGGAGCAATCGGGCGAGGTTGCGTCTGCAACCCTCTATGGTGTTGCAATCCTGGGGAGGAAGATGAGGCGTAGGTGGCCCTGCTGAAAACTGCCAAACAGAAAACTATGACACGCGGATGGTTGGGAATCCTTGGACGGTTCTCAAATTTCCACTGCGTAACAAACTCCTCAACAAATAAACATATTAAATAAATGAATCATTTAATTAACAAAAAAATAAAATGAATTATTAATTCACAGGCCTGACCGAGACTAGCTGGTCGTCGCATCCTCCATTGAGGATATTTCCGTAGAGCCTCCCCCCTCTGGATACCTCCATGATCGCAACGCCAACATCCCGAGGGATGGTAGTGAGGATCGAATCTGACGAGATTTGTTTAGATATGGACCAGATCAGAAATGTCGACCACCGAACGCCAGCTCGCCTCCATCTGCCCATCACATCACCTAAAGGTCTTCACCGTTGCAGCTACCCAAACCCTGCACGAAGAAGCATCATCGCGTAACTAGATCCTATGAAGCCAGATCTATCTTTGAGACACCATTGTAGCTGTTGAGATCATGCTCAAAACCGCGTCGAAGCTCCCACCCCATCTAAAGTAAGACAAAGAGGAATCACATGGGTTAAAACCCTAGATCCCGATATATCTCCACCGAAGCGACAAAGATCCCTCCTCCCTACCTTAATAATATTTAATTAAGACTAATTACTGTTTAAATGGATAATCTAATGATACTCGAATTTTCCAAGTTTACTTGAATGTTAGAGCTTATGGAACCCATTTTTTTAGGTTTTAAATTCTTACCAACATATCTCACCAACCACACCACACCTAAATCTCCTAAATTTCCTGAACTTCCATTCTTACACCTTACATAACATTCATTTCCCTGGAAAGTACCTTTTTCTTCACTTATAAAAGGAGACCAATTCCACCCCTTCAAACTGGACATCCTATTTGAATTCATATTAATACAAAACCCTGGTATATCTTATACAAGTCCCTTACAGTTCCTAAACCCCATATTCACCATAATATATAATAACTTCTCCATTTCCAACAAGACTTTTAAAAGAGAAAGTTCAATGTCTTGATGAAGTTATCACATCTTTGTTAACCTTTCTTTCTTAGTATTTATTTCTTCTACCACCTGTAATATATTATATCCATAAGATTATTATAACATAATTATTAATGACATGTTTTTATGTTATTCAACTAAGAGAATATTCCTTTTATTCTTTAACCCAAAACCATTTGAAAAATAAAAACGCCACCATGCGTATTTGCGGACTACCGCCTCTATGCCCGATGTATCATGTTTTTATTAACTGGATTATATTGATTGTTAAAAATAGTTTTTATTTAATTATTATTGTATTTATATCATTATTATGATTCTTAAATGATAAATAATTTGTAATTTCTACCTCCCTCTCATTTAATAGAATGTAAAATTGTCGACCATGTGTATGTGCGGATTACCGCCTCCACATAGCGATGTGTTTTATTTTATATTAACATCTAGTATGGATGAATTTAAAGAATATTTTTATTTATAAAAATGATATTTACAATAATATTTATATTATATAATGAAAATATTTTAAAAATAAACTTAATTATGGTTAACATGTCAGGTGATTCATATTAAAATCAACCAAACCACCTTGAGTAACTAACATAAGTGAAAAATATTTAATAAATAAACAACTTATTATAATAAATGAGCCATATTAAACTAATGATATATGAATAAGGTTATTATTAATATTTTTAAGAACTTAATTTAGTAATACGGTAAGTTAATTTCAAGTTCATAATGCTTTCAGGCATAATGGTAAGGGAACTTTCGTACTCCCCTCATAACTTACCAGTTACAATTTATCTTTATTTTTTTCCCATATATGATAAATTATTATCATTTAATTATTATATTTTTTTATATATATCCCTTTAAATATATACCAATTTTAATATCCCTTCCATTTCCATGGTTATAAAATTTTAATATACTTTAAAATACCCACTTTTAAGGAAACTGGGTTTCAGGGGATTTTTAAATTCTTATTTCACATCAACCATTGACCACTTAAAAAATTACAAACATAAATAGATTTTAAAATTACTATTTACTTTATGTAAATCCCACCAAGTTAAATTTTTATTTTAAATTAAAATTATGATCCCTTTTCTCTAAATGATCCACTGCTTATTTTGAAAAGCATTCCTCAAAGTTGTTCATTCTTATGATTACTTCTCTGAAACTTCTCATGGATTTTACTACCATGGGACTCCATGATAAAGACTTATGTTCCTTTGGAATATAAATTTCCAAATAAATTTAATTCCTTTTTCTCATGGTAATCTTAATGGTGTAGCTTTCAAATATTCTTTGAGATAAGATCATGAAACCCAATTCTTTATCATGGGTTTTTACCATGTTTATGACTTATGTGTGGTTTATTTTTCTTCATGTGAAACACATATATATGATATTAAATATTTTATGGGTGAGATCATAATTATATATCCCTCAAATGCATTGGTTAATGTTTCTATCTCATGAGATATTATGGTGTTTGGGTAGTAAGTATAGCCAACTATGGTGCATGAGCAATTAGCCTAGAAAACTATGTTATGTTAATGAGGTAGAGAACCTTGACTTATGCTTATTATGTCATGTTTATAGTGTTTCCACATTATTATGATTATATATTCTTGTTATATGATCGTGTTTACTTTGTACTCTTATGTCATCGTTTCTTTATTCCATGGTTCCATTCTTATGATCATTCGCTTTATGAAATCATGTTATGACTCCCATGTTATGATCATTTATCATATTTATTCCATTATTGGGATTTTTAGCTCACCCTTTTCCTTATTTATTTCCCCCAGGTTATCCTATTTAGATTTAATAGGACCTATGGGATTTAGGAGCACTCTAATGAGATTAAATAAATATAATGATGTCATGTTTTAATATGTTGTATTTATGTGTCTAATACTAAAAAGAAACTATATCCTAGACTATTATCTTGTGTTCTTTTAAACTATGTTAAAATTTATAAAATAATATATGTTTAAGTCTTGGGTCTCCATATCCACCACTATTGATCTGATCCATATAACATCATCATAGCTAAAGAAAGCCAATGCTCTTTCCAAGCATTAATAGAACTAAAGGATATCTCTTCCACCTTCAGCTATTCTTCTATCTCGTTATCTGAAAAGGATTTCTCATACTTCTACAGACCATGGTAGTGTAACTCTCAAATTATCATCCTCCTAGTGTTTTCATCATTGACCTCCACTCTATGTCGATCCACTAAATTATTCAATACACAAACCATATGGGGATGTTGACTTGGTGACATATCTATAAAAGAAAAAAAATTGGAACCCCTAAACCTAAGAAAAGATAACATTTTATAGTCAATTAATTAATTCATTTTAACATATTTTCCCATTTCTACTTAATTCAAACATAGGCACAAAATATTAGGATGCACGATCCTTAACTAGGTCTCTACCCTACAATCATTATCACTTCACTTGAAATGTTTAGTAGCCTTAAGGGTCTCTACATAAAATCACAGGTGGCTATATAATCCTTTTTTCTAGATGGCCCCCCTTGTTTATAACACATAATAATCATGGATGATACTAATAACTTACCAACCCATGCATCCTCACAAATTTTTAACTCCAAAATTTATCTTATCTCTCAACCATTATCTCATATAACAAATTTTCATGACCCTATCCATCTAAAAGTACCCCTCCAAGGTAAAAAATAGAGGAAGAAAGATAATATCATCTGATTCCCACCTCCATTAGTCCATAGGTTGGTGACTAGCTCTTAGGGTTTATAAATCACACACATGGGAGGTATTTCAATCTATATAAGTTTAAGTAGTAAGAGATAATATGAGAAGAATCACTAAGCAAAACCATTCATAAATAAAATAAGAAATACCAATACATGTAATTTCATACATAAACTTATACAACTAAAAAGAAAACTATAAGTACCAAAATTAAATCCTCGATAGTGACCATGAATCTCTAATGGATCTTGAACAACCCTTCAAGCTAGTACCACCCATCTCGATCACCAACCATATCATGTGGACCGTAAAAAAAAATTAATATATATAGGGTAATCATGAAATATATACTCATTAAGATCATCCCTAAAACCTATCATGAAAAATGTAAAAGAATCATACTAAATACTGATGAATAAATAAATTAAACTAACTTGTCACTTAAGTAGTTAATACTATTTTCTCATCTTCACTATGTATCACTCACCAAATAATGTATAGAAGTAAACCATTCTCTATCAAAAGAATATGTGTGTGTGTGTGTGTGAATAAAGGTACCCTACTTCCACTTCTCCACTAGTTTTTCACTATCATGCCCCAATGGATATATCCTTGCCCATCCCTCCTATTAGTCATCATGAACCTTATGAAATAGTATAACTACCATCACTACATCCTATGTAGCCCAACATATCTCATAATTATTGTATCCAAATAGTAAATCGGTGTATGACTAGTTAGCACTACTAAGGACTACGTATCAAACAAGCATACAAGAATTAAGTTTACATTACTTAAATAATATTCCATTAATTAATATTATTCTATACTAAATTCCAAAACATACATCCTAATCTTCTAAGACAATATCCAATGAAACTATTAATTTATTACATATATTCTCAAGTATTTCCTCATTATTTGTGAATACCGTAAACTAACCATGTTCAATAATTAGTTTAATTATCAATTCATAATCATCTTAGTACACTAAGACTCATCCTAAGCTAGCACTTAAAAAAATAAATCACAGTGAATAGCATCAAACTATGTCTCATAGTTGGAAACTGATCATATAAATAACATTCATCCACCCAACTATCAAGTAAGAACCAATAAAGAAGAAATCTTGGATAAGAAATACCCACATTGAACTCATATTGATCATCTCGATATCCCACAACATTGCACATAATATCAATAATTCCCACCATCACTACAACTTAGTATCTTATCCCATTGTACATCCATCAAATCAATCATCAGTAAAAACAGTTTGGGGACTCCAACCCCTTTCTCATCAAGGAATCAAACCACACATAGTTATAAATCAATCACATCAAGGTTCTAAATCTGTAGAGAACACATACATTTTAAAATGTATTTTTCACACACAGGAAAATGAATTAAGGTCATGGAAAAGAGGAATTTAAGCCTCTCATAATAAGAAATAGCCTCATTCAGCCCCAAACATTTATTCTTTAACAAAAACCCATATTAATTCCATCTTAAATTAACCAGATTACTATTCATTGGTTTTCCATAATAAGGAAACCTAAGGAAATAGCTAATAATAGATATAAATAACTATAAACATGATCGAAATTATAATTCTCGTATTTAATAAATTCCAAAAGAGCAGTATTTAAACTTCTCACATATTCCTTTAATTATAAATTCACATGGGTTTAAGTTAATAAATTTTTAGTATATAAAACATGTTATATAGTAAAAAAATCAACATAAAATATATATCACACTATTTATAAGTAACAAGCGGTAGCATTAGGGATCATAAACACAAGTGATCACAACCCAATAATTTATTTAATTCTCCGCATGAAATATCAAATATTTTTCATGCAATAATTTCCAATTTGTTTATCAATTATCTAGGATTATATAAATAATTATCATCTTAAATTGTTAAGTATTTTAACACAAAAAACTTGAGATTATCACGTTTCTCTCTCTTGGATTATTTCCTAAATAATGGTTAGTATTCTACAATATGTTTTATCTTTAAATCCCATGTTTGAAATTATTTTAAATAATATTAATAATATATTTCACAATGTGATTTATAGATTCTAAAGATAAAAATAATTATCTAAAACATTTTATAAATATCAATTAAACAATACTAACAACAATATAAAATATTATTTCTAATTCAATTCTATAGATAATCTATTAATATATTCACTGCATGCATTTTTATCACCTTCTTCAACATTTATAAATTTACATAATGTTTAATAATATTCTACATATGATTACTAGTTTATTATATTTCATTATGATTAATCCCATTAGTTTAAAAATATAGGCCAAAGTATGATTAATTCACACTTGCACAAAAAAAAGGTGAGGTGGCAGATCCCCTCCCTCTCACAAGAATCTTCAATAATGTTGCACTAAGAATGGGATAGGAATTGTGATGCATTTTGGTTTATAAATTCATAGGAAGTATTTGAATGATTTTCATAAGACACACAAGACTCTAAATATGATGTTTGTATCTCCCAAACTTGATTGAAATAAAGAAAAGCTCAATAGTGATGGAATAATCACTCATTTTTGGAAAAATAGATAGCTCTAGGAATATCTCAGAAGACTCCACTGAAAACCCTTTAATTAATTTAAATTTAATTCTAGTTTCCATTTTATTATTCATCACACAACCCATTTTAATCTTCATAAAATTAAGTAAGTCAAATATCTCATTTAAAAATATTATCAAATTTAAAAACAACTGATTTCCAAATTTAGTTCTTTAACTTATGTTGAAAATACATTATAGGTTTAAAGGGTAGGAAAATGGGAATTTTTTAGGCAAAATATGCTACCCATATACATGAGGGGTGTGTTTTTGTATGGTAAACTATTTTACCTTTACATAATACCCACACTACCTTTACATAATTATTGGAATGGATGTATTACCTTTACATAGGTATTGGAAAAACGTGTTAACCTTTACATGATCTTTGAAAACTTGCGAGTACATTTACATAGTGTATGTCTTACATTTACACACATAGAAGAAAAATCTTTTTACTTTTATGAAACCTTAAGAAGAAAATATTACCTACACGTGATATGGGTTTAAAATAAGTGTAAATAATAACTTATAAAAACTTAAATTCCAATAATTAAACCAATAAATTAATATGGAAAAAAAATTTGGGTACCCTCTTGACACATAAAGCCTTGGGAAAACATAAAGGAATGGTTTTCAACATCCAAGACCTTAAAAATTTCATGGTTATTATTTAAACTATGATAAATTATAGGATAATTTAGAAATAGTTATCATGGAATTTCTATATTCAATATATGGAAATAATAGCCATGTAATTCTATGAAGATAAAAATTAGAAGAACAAGAGAATAAAATTATATAAGTGAGAGAGAATGACCTGATACTGCATTCCTATAAAAGACTTTGAGTATATAAGAAATACATAATATGATGACATTCATTGTTATTGAATCATGTGGACAAAAGAAGAAGAAATAATAGAGTAAGAAGAAATACAATGAGGCACTGCCACTATAAACCCATTATTTTTGAAGATAGAAGATAAGAAAAATAATAATAATGAGAGAAGAGTTTAGCAAGGACAACACTACCGTTTTATGTTTATGATCTATGGTTCGAAGCACTTTAAGATGAATAAGGAAGAAGACAATGTAAATAAAACAATTGTCTACATGCATTGATCATTCTAAGATTGAGTTGAGAAGAATAAAGCTAAAGTGTATGCTATTTTATAAGAGGACATATTAGAAATTGAAATCCTATTGTTAAGGAAGAATACCTTTCATTGTGATGGGGATACATCATCGATTATACTGAATATCTTGTTCAAGAGAGTAATATGGAGGACCGTTGAACATTCGAGGGATCCAAAATAATATTAGTCAAAATTGTCGGGTGACACGTTTATCAGTATATTATTTTTAGGTTAAGGATGATACCATCCTAAGGGTTGATGATGATACCTTCCCACTCATTGTAGGTTTCTAGTTAAATATGATATCTTCTCACCCATTATAATTAATTTTCTATATTTTTGACAAATCATTATCTTGAAATTGAACCAAACACAATAAGGAGTAGATTCCCATATTGGGGTCAAACCTTGTAGAAACTTCATGTGTTGTTATCTCTTATATATTTACTACTTTATATGGAGTGGTGTGTTTTGGGAGTGCATAAGTATATTTATACATCTTAACTGAGATAAAAGTTTGAATATTAATAAATTTTATTAAAATATAGAATAATATAGTAAAAATAGTCACATTGATCCCCCCTCTCATAGTTACTATATGATATACTACAATCTTAAATTTTATATAAATCATGTAATTATGGTATGGTTATATTGTGTTTATTGTAGATTGTCTATAAAGTTTTGGTGGTCGTAGTTTGACTTGTGTAGTGTAATGTGTTTTAATAGGAATTTGAATTATGAGGGTATAAGATCATGTATATTTAAATTCCCAACTTATGTCTTGAGTTAGTGATAGACCATAGTTATAATGGTGAGTATGTGATATCAGATTAAGTTTGTGGAAGGATATAAGTTTAGGTGTGTTTCTTGTGTGAAAATTTATTTATTTTTATACATTGAGGTGTCATGAAACTATGAGAGGAGTTTTTAGGGTAAATATTGGAAATTAATTATCAATTATAGATTTAAAATTGAGTCATGGTTTATAATGTTAAGGCACGATTAGCCTGTATGGTTTGGTAAATTATAAAAGGTGTAAATTGGTGAATCACACTTTCTGGGGTGTTGTTTCATAGTTTGGTGAAGTATGTAGGAAAACGATGCATATATATATTATTTTTATATTATTTAGTTCCCAAACTCTCAAATATTAGGTGTGGGAATATTTGTGAAGTATATAGGGTATTTATGAGTAGTTTCTTGACCTCAAGACATTGTCTGATATTTTAATGTTTGGTGGGTTTAACTTGTCTTGGTGAATAGGTATTATCCTTGTATTATTGATGGATTTTTGATTCATTTTGAGAACATGTTAGCCAATATTTTATATATTTGGTGTGAGTTTCTTTCTTTGATTGATCTAATACATTTATATGGATTTGAGAGGCCTTGTGTTGATGATGATATCGGGTATAAGGAACTCCTTTTTTTCAGATGTGTTTTATGAGCAGAAGTTCATTCTTTTTCTTATTTGATTTATTATGGATATTGGTTCCTCTTTATGTGTTGTATGAATGTAAATCAATGGGTAACAAGTTCCACTGATATATTTAGGTTTATAACTATTAATAGAAACTGGTATATTTATTAATAATTGTCATATAAAGGGTTTCGACTAGGGGGCTCATCGGGGTAAGCCCATAATGATGGAAAAAGTTGATATAAGACATGTAGAACAAGATATATCACTAGATTTCATCGTTATATAGGACCATGAATTATATTTTATAACATTATGGTGGTATTGGGTTTCCATAAAGTAGTTTTGACCTATGTTTCTGACTTTAACACCCCAGGATTTTAAAAGAACGCTATGTTTAAACGAACCATGAAATGGTGTTATAGTTATAAACTCGCCATTAAATTGGTAGGTATGAATAAGATTAAAGAAATTACTACATATATATATATGGTTCCAACTCAATAAAAATTTATTGATTAATTCTTATTAAACAATCACTCAATTTTTGGTAAAGTTGTTTTATTCTTCAAAAAAATTTGTTTCTTCAAAAATGATTTTTATTTCTCTTTTTGAGAAAATATTATAATTAATTTATGGAACTTTTAGAAAATTTATTTTATAAAATGAAAATAATTTTTTTAAATCTTAAAATTAAAATTATCTTTGGGTGAATTTTTGAGATTAATCTGAAAAGATTTCTTTTTCAATGAATAGGGAAAAATAATGATTTTTATTGGAAATTGTATTTTATTTTCAATTATTTTTGTTATAAAATTATATTTTGGATTATTTTAAAAAAAAATTAGTTCATTTTTATTATTAATAATAAAATTATGGTCTTTTTAATTAATTTTAAACTTTAATTTGGTATAAAAACATTTTTATTCTCAAAAGGCATTTTTCTGAACAACTATTTTTCGTTGCATTTTCCATTTTTATATAAATTTTTTTCCACTTCTATAAATTAAATATTTAGAAATAGATTCTACATTTTTAATTATTAGATCCTAATTTGGTAAATATTTCCCTTTTATTTTTTGTCATTATGAATAGTAACCATAGTAATTAATTATCACCACAGTAAGGGTAAATCATGTAATTATGGTTAAAAATAATATGATGATGAATAAAAAATGACCATAACACTTTATTTTATTCTATTTCATGAGTTTATATTGTCCATTTCCATAAAATTTTATAAAATAAGGAAACTTGGTTCCATTTGTATTTGATTTTCATCTTTATAATATTTAAGTAAAAGATAAAGTCAAAGATGATACTTTTAATTTCTATAATATTTTTTAAAATAGTTAAAGAAAAAATATGTTCAAATACAAATAATTATTTTAATTATAAATTATTTTTTTATCATGGTAATTTATTTTTAATTTTTAGGGGTGAAATAATTACCTTAAATGCTTATGCAATGCGGACACCGTATTTATTCAATTAATATAAAAATAAAATAAATGATTTTTAAAATGTTAAATGTAATATAATTTTAATGAATTGATGTTTACCATGAATTTTTTAGATAAAAATAACATATTATATAGGTTTTAATGGATTATATTTGAATTACATTGTTTTCATGTTTTTTTCAAAGTAATAATAAATGAATAGTTTCAAAAATGATATTAAGGTCATATTATAATAAAAAATGTTTTATTAAATGATTTAAAATTCATAAAAATCAATTATTCAACCATTTTATTGTTATATGTTTTAAAATATAACATATTTTCCATTTATGGGCCAATTTCCCTTTTATATTAACTATATTTACCCCTAAAGAGTTAAAACATTGCTATCACGGTAATTATCAAAAAGGGTTAATGCAGGTTAAAACAAAGAGATAAGGGTAATAAAACTAATATAAACTTGTCCATATTTTATTGTATTATGGTATTTATACCTATAATCATTATTTATTTTAATTATATCATCTTGGATCCTTTTATCCAAGAAAATAGTTTATATTAATTTAATATTTTAAATAATTCCAAGAGTGAACCTCCCCTCGCTTATAAATAAGAACCTCATCGCCTATTTTATTTAAAATAAAAAATCCTTTTAGTTCACAAACTACCTACCCAAATCCCTTAATAAAATACTTTCCCATGTTCTATAGGTATTATTTTTACTATAATAATAACCTTATAGGGTTTGAGGTGTAAAGGAAAGAAAGTTTTCTGAAAAAGAGGTGTGGGTTTTAACCGAATGTTTTAGTTTTATTTATTCTTCTACCAACTTAAAATATTCTTAAAATGTGTTGAAATTATAAAAACCTTACACTTCATATAATGATATTTTATTATGTTAATTTAATCACCTACATCTATGTCCTCTTCCATCAAATAGGAAGTGAAATCTTCATTCCTGTGTATGGCAGACTATCGCTTCACGAAGCAATGTAATTAGTTTTCCACCACCACCTCTAAAAGTTTATTATAATGATGTATTTAATAAATATATATATTATTTATGATATTATTATGATTATTATAAGGATAATTATTTTTTACCTTTATTTTTTTCATCCACTGGAAATGGAAACAACGTTCATGCGTACATACGACCTATCAACTCCATGAACAGTGTAATTCATTTTTTATCTCTACCTTTTATGGATGAATCAATATATATATACATATTTAAATAGTTAATATATATTATTATAGTATTATGTTTAAAAAAATATATAATGGAACCATGATAAATGTATAAATACTGAGACTACAAAACCAAAACATGCATGAAAAACGAAGCAATCATCACCCATAACAAGGATTTTAATAAAAAATTGTTAATAAATGGGCGGTAATATGTTATCGTAAAATAATATTTTGTATGATATATATTATTATGGTTCTTAAATACATTTATAATAAATATATATTTATTATACATGTTTTTATAACGCATACAAATAAAGATAATACTTAAGGTAAGGGGTCTCATTGAACTTCCCTTTCTCTTCAGGTTATGACATTCTCTCTCTAAATCACATTATATCCCCATTTTATGTTATGGATTGATTCTAAATCCTTTAAATATTTATCTTAAACATATTCTTAGATCATTATACCTTCCTTTTATGAAGTAATACATGTCATCGGTTCATTTCTAAAATTCCTTCTTTAAAATCAAACCCGATTAAGGGGGACTTTTCTATCCCATAATCCTTTTATGTAATAATCATTTAAAGTTTTTATTCAAATATTAACACCTTATTTTGAGACTTATGATTATTTACTCAGATATGAACATATATAATATTTAATTCTTTCTTCTCTTTGGAATCATTACAAAATTTCCTTTGATTGTGATATGAAGAAGTATTATGTAACTCATTTCTATCATTCTTATTATTATTCCTTGTGACTGATTTCATTTTATAGAACACATAATCATGAATATGTTATGATTGGTGCAACTATATAACCCTAAAATTGGTTGGGTAAAAAAAATTCTAATAATACGTTATATATGGGATTAGAGAGTGAACCTAATCCACGATGGGACTCTATCCACCATGTGATGTTATCTTGATAGTTATCCTTTACTTATGCTTATTTCATATTTTGTGTTTCTAACACATTTTCCATATTTCAATAATATTATGATACTATGTAGTTTATGTTATGATCTCATGTGATTTCACATGATCCTTCTCTTTTATGATATCATATTATACATTTGAGTCAGGTGTTAAGCTTTCATATCATGTTTATTCCCTTACTAGAATTTTTAGCTTACCCATTTTTCTATTTATTCTCTACATTGTACCATTTAGTTATAGGATAATATAGGGATTTAGAAGATCATTATGTATATTAAAATATATAATTTGTATTTTTATGTTGATTTTTTATGTACCTAGTCTTCCAAAGACCCTAGGTATTTTGATCATTGTTTTGTATTTAATGGTTATTTATATTAAAAATCATATAATAAAATGTGTAAAAGGATTGGGTCATTGTAGTTAGTATCAGAGTAAGGTATCATTATTTTTACGGATTAGGAATAGAATAATTTAGTGATAACCCTATGGATAATTCTAAGTATAGGAAAAAATCCTAGAATTTTGGTTAATTATAGAGATATTGGTTTCAAATAAATTACATCCATGTATAGATATTCCAAGTAGATGTGGCGTCAGAACAGTTGTACCTATGGGTAATAACTATTAAAATTATTCATCGGGTATTAACTCAATCATCACTCGGTGCATGAAAAATAGACAATACTATACACCTATTTTGACACTCTTGGTGATATGCTTTGAGAAATTCACAAATCCTTTACAAACCATTATGAAGAAATTGAATAGATTTTCAGCTTATAAAACATAATAGTAAAATTACCATGGATAGCCTATATTGAAACCAAGAGACTTATAAGTTAGGATATAATTTTCATTTGTAAGTTATTCCTTCCAAGTTCATAAGTCTACCTTTTTATATTTATTAGTTAAATTATTTTGATCTTGTTTTTATTTTTTTAGTTAATGGTAGTAAATAAGAGAAACTATGACAACAACCAACATGATATGCAATGTGATGATTTCCTTAATGATGTTTCTAACATTATGGGATCAGGAGTTGGAAACTTCATGGAAGTACTGGATTAGCTGACTCATGATATGAATAGTAACATGAATCATTTAAAACATCCTCCTTCTCCTGAGAAAGATCAAGTTATGTTCTATTCTTTTATATGAAAAAGTAATCCTACCTTTAGTGGATCTTATGATCCCCTCATCACAGAATAATGGATTAAATCCATGAAGAAGATATTCCACGTACTCTAATACTCGGAATAAGAGAATTTGGTGATGGATCTTTATTGCATAGGGAGGGAAGTCGATCGGTGGTGTATGAAGATCAAGAACATGAAGTACAAATAGGATATTGATTCCATGGAATGGGAATAATTCATGAAAATATTTTTCAATAAATATTTTTCCCAAAATATTCATCTTAAAATAGAGATGTATCTCGTTTGACTAAAGCAAATGGAATTGGATTTTATTAAGTTGTGTGAAGAAAACATCACAAGGCTGGTGCGGCATCCCTCCGGCTTCAATAAAAACACCAAAAGTAAAGTGGAATGATTATTTAGCAGATTAATTCCATGTCTATGAAAATAATTAACAATTTAAGACTTTGACAGCTATAAATAGATTATCAATTGTTCCCTCATGTTCGAGATAGATATTGGAGATTCTCATTGGAATCATTGGTGTAATGACTTAGAATTTTATCAACGAAATTTACCATTTTATAATTATTACATGTAGTATAAATAACATACATAACATTAGTCAACAAAAAACCCAATAATAATTCCAAATATTATAGTGGGATAATAAATAGAAAATAAGACAATAAGAATACGAAACATTGGATCTTCTCAATTCACTCGAATGATTGCACTCATGAACATGGTTGTAGAAATAAAATACAATGTTAATAATACAAAATTAAGTTTTAAGATTAAATTACATATAACCTTGGGAAAATAAAAGTGACTAATTAATGAAATAAGAGGCACTTATAGGAAGTATTAAACCCTCATGATCATTAAAAATCTGATAGTTGGAATAGTAACCTAACTGTTGGAATAGTAATGTGACCCTTAGGAATATAAATCTATCCATTAGAATAGTAACCTCACCTATTAAAGTATAAATAAAATTTAAGTATCTTATTTATAAAAATATGATATATTTATAACTTGGAATAAGTTAATAAATGTTTTAAAAATGATAAATTAAGTGTTAGTATTTTTATGAAAAATAATTATTTATTTACAATTTTATAATTAATATAATGATTTAAAAGAAAATTTATTTTCATAAAATATATTCATAAATTAATATTTTGTTGTATTATAATTTTAACATAATTTTATAATACTTTAATTAATTTTTCAAAGTGTCATAAAATCGATTATAATATTAAAATTAGTATTTTTTGACTAAATGATGATTTTATTTAAAAATTAAATTTCTCATATTTAGAAAATTATTTTACTAAAATGGAGTGTATTTTTTAAATATACACGTCAAAAAACATTTACCATGAATTTTTGGTATTTTTATACAATAGTTGCACTTTTGGTGACTAATGAAATATGACAATTTCGTTATTTAACAAATTCTTGATTTATTGAGTCATAGATGATGTATGGATGAGGTAAGAACCCATTGGTAGGAAATATCTTGAACCATTTACTTTACTTATTTATAGTAATCATTTCAATTTATAGTCTTGAGCCAAAATAATAAACAAATGAATAAAATAATCAAAAAAACCCCTCTCCTCCCATTATAAATACCACCCCTTCTCCTCACACATAAAGCCTTGAATATTTATAATATTCTTCCCAATTATTCTCTAAATAATCTTCCCCAATTTATGTTCTTTATAGTATCACCAAAATACCAAACCCTAGTGCATTAAGGAGGTTCTCAAGGAGACGACATACAAGAGGTAAAATCCTCCACCTTTCTCTTTTTAATTCTTTCTTTCTTCTAGCTCAACATTTCCTCAATAATAAAAAGTTACATGATAACTAAAATATCATATATATTCTATAATTTTATTTTTTTAATGGAATATCAATAATAAAATCCCTTCTCTT
This sequence comes from Viscum album, assembly GCA_963277665.1. Lineage (NCBI taxonomy): Eukaryota > Viridiplantae > Streptophyta > Magnoliopsida > Santalales > Viscaceae > Viscum > Viscum album. Next base: position 298,605,721 of record OY728139.1, read on the forward strand.
CTTGTTTTATTCTAAAATTTAAAACATCGTCCATAAGGTATCGATTTACCGCCTTCGTGGATGATGAGTTTTCGTTTTACATTACCGCCTTAAAGGCTGGTCATAAAACCATTATTATGGATAAAAAATATTTAAAAATTAATATTATATATTTTTTAATGTTCCATAACTAATACATATATATACATAATATTATACAATAAAACCAAACTAGTTTGTGATGATAAAAAACCATCAAAATAAACTAATCATTTTCATTAACGTTTTATCTAATGAATTATTCTCATATATGAAAAAAAATGATATATGGGACCATTTAAAATTATGGAAGTCTATTATTACCATATAATTCCACTTCTAGAGTTTTTCTTCCAATTTACAGGAACTCCCATAATTAAACTCAAGATAATCGGTCATAAAATCCTAAAACGAACGCTCCCAGAAAGATGAAATTGAATTTTATAATTCATCAAAAATTCCATAAATGAATTTCATAAAATTATAATAAATAAAATACATGTATAAAAGGTTATTAATTAATTAATTAATGGATTTAATATTATTATATATTACATTAATTACAAGTGGATAACACTTTCGGACATAAGGTAAGGGGTCTCTCCGAACATCCAAATTACCTTTGGGTTATGATTTCTATCACTTTAAACCAATGTAATTATTAATTATTATTATATAATTATTAAATAATATATTTATATTTTCCAAACATATCTATACATATCCATTCATCCTTATTTTATGGGTAAATACATATTTTAAATGGTTCCCTTCTCAATTCCTCCCGATAAGCAAGCTCGAATAAAGGGAACTTCTCCATTTCTTACCTATTTCCAAGTACACTTCATAATATATTTTAATCCACCATTGATATTTTTCTAAGATAACTCATTTTATCATAAAAAACTATCTTGTTTCATTTTTGGTTTTATACAAACAAATATTCCTTTATTCTATTTAAAGTATCTTTAATATTTTTTTCTTAACCCGCACTAAAGTGTCTGATTTATAAAGTTTCTTAAATACTCTTTTTACACGTTTTCACTTCAGTTGGATAGAATTTATCATTATGTATTTTTATTTTTGATTATTAATGTCTAATTATTATTTTAATCCATTATTTCAAGGACAACATTATGATACGCTAATTAGTTATGCCTTATGCCATGATTACGATGTCCATTTCTTTCTATGGGTAACCCTTGTGTTTATTCCTTATGATTGATTATTTATATGGAACACATATGAATGAAATGTTATTATGGGAATGCCTATATAGTTATCCAATTAATTGGGTAATTTTTAGTATCATGATACATCTTGTATGGGATTAGGGAGTACACCTAATCCATTATGGGACTTTGTCTACCATGTGATATAGTCTTGGAATTTAGACTTGACTCATGTTTATGTCATGTTGTTTGTTGCTGAAACATTTAAATGATTCCATGATTACATGATCCCATGTTCTAAATTTTATGATTCTATATGTTTATTCATGTTTCATTCCCTTTTTATGTCATCATGTTATTCCTTATAACCCATGTTCTATGCATTATTCCTATATTTATTCATTATAGGGATTTTTTGCTCATCTATTTTGTATATGTATTCCCCAGGTTATCCCATGAAGTTTTGGTATCCCAAATGGAGTAAGGATATCAATATGGAAAGGATGTTATATTTTGGTTTTAGCTTTTGTAATTATGTACCTAATCTTCTAAATACACTAGACTTTATGATCCTTGGTTTGTATTTGATGGTTAATTATGCTTAAAATCATTTAATAACTATGTAAAAGGATATGGTTACTATAGTTGGTATCAGAGCATGGTATAGTTATTTTTATGGATTAGGATTAGAAAACTTTATTAAGAACCATAGGTAAAATTATATCACTATGGATAACATATATTAAAGCATAGGGAATCACAAGTTATGATATACTTTTCATTTACAATTTTATCCTTTAATGTTTAAAGTTTCCTTTTTATATAGTTATTAGCTGAGTATTAAATCCCCACTAATTATAATTTAAAATATATTAGTTAATGAATATAAATAGGATAACCCATGCCAACAATAAATGTGATAGTCAATGTGACAATTTCCCTAATGAAATACCAAATTTGATGGTAATGGGAGCTCAAAACTTCATGAATGTACTAGCACAATTGGCTCAAGTGATGAATAATAAATTGAATTTTGTAGAATGTTCTCCTTCTCCTAAGAAAGAACATTTTTTGGTCGAATACTTTATGTCACAAAGGCATCTTTTATTTATAGTATCTTCTAATCACCACATCATAGAATAATGGATTAACTCCATTGAGAAGATATTCTTTGTCCTCAAGTTCTCAAAAGAAGAGAAATTCATTTTAGTGATTTATCATTTTGATGGGGAAGCATATCAGTGGTGGAAACTGATCAAGAACACAAAGTCTAAGAAGAAAATTGATTATATGGAATAGTAAGTATTCAAGAAAATATTTTTCAATAAATATTTTCCCCAAACACTCCACCTTAAGATGGAAAGGGAGTTCCTCATACTAAAGCAAAATAAATATGAGTATATCAAGGTGTATGAGGAAAAATTTATAAGTATTACATAATAAAACTCTAGCATTTTCATGAACACTGAAAGAAATGTGGATCACTTCTTTAGCTGACTAAATCTGAGTCTACAAAAATCATTGGAAATTCAAGACTTTGACATTTATGAGGAGATTATTTTTTGTGCCCTTAAGGTTGAAATGGAGAACATAGACTCTTAGTGGTCTCATAGACCCATAGATAAAAAATGGAAAATAGATTCTAATATGGGGGGATCAAGAGATAAATACCGTGATAGAAATAAAACCCAACATTTCATGTTTCAAAATTGTGGGAAGAAGCATCCTGAAAACTACCCAAGGGGAACCATGAGATGTTTCAAATGTAGAAGAGAGGGTCATCAAGCTAATTTTTTCTTAATGGATTTAAATAATCCCACTAATGTGGAAGAATAAAGTAATTTTCATACTAAAAATCATCTTGCACTGAATTTTTTCAACTACAAGGAACATGGGAATTATTCGAGCTAATTACCTAAGTTAAGGGTTATCATAGACAATCACAACAACCTCTAAGGTATCAAGGAAGGGAATATGATATCACTACTGCTAAGGTGGATTCCAAAAATGATGTGGTGATAGGTACGCTAGTGATTCATTCAAGAATAGAGAATATCCTATTTTATTCTAGTTCTATACATTCTTTTATATCTTGCATGTTTAGTAGAACTATTCGAACACAACCTAAAACTATGGAGGTCGAGTTATCTGTGAGAAAAGAAAATGGTAAAATTATTACATCCAAAATATATAACTCCTCACCAGTTAATGTTTGTGGACTGAACCTTCTATAAAATCTTTTCTTACTTCCTTTGGTGAATTTTATGCTATATTGGGCATGGATTGGTTAACTTCATATAAATCCAACATCAGCTGTCGAGAAAGGGAGATCACTCTTCACATCTTGAGGAATCCCCCAATTTTTTACAATTGTAAGGAGGAGTATGAATCAAATTTAGTATCATCATCTCAATTGTGGATATTATTTACTTATGATCAAGAATATATAGCTAAAATGATTGAGACAAAGGAGATAATCATGTTCTAAAACATGCCCATTGTGAGGGACTACATTGATGTATTCCTCGAAGAATTGTATGGACTTCCTTATAATCGAGATGTTTAGTTCTCAATTGAACTTATTTCTAGATATCTACTTATATTAAAGGCCCCTTATATAATAAACAACATTAATTAAGAAGAACTGAAAAACTAATTACAATAGAATTTTGGAAAGGGTTTTATACGCCTAAGTGTTTCACAATGGGGTGAGCCATTCCTCTTCCTCAAAGAGAATGATGGATCAATGCACCTATTCATTGATTATCATGAGCTCAAAAAATCATGTTAAAGAAAAAGTATCTCCTACCATGGATAAATGACTCAGTTAATCAGTTACGTCGGGCCAACTATTTCTCTAAGGTGTACCTTCATTCGGTATATCACCAATTAAATGTGAGGAAGGTAGATATTCCCAATATTTTTTTTCAAATGAGGTATGAAAACTATGGGTTCATAGTGATTCATTTCAGACTCACTAATTCTCTAGAAATATTCATGGACTAAATGATTTGAGTCTTTAGAGATTACCTCAATAAATTTGTGGATGTATTTATTTATGATATTTAGATATACTCCAAGAGTAAGGAGGAACATGATAATAATTTAATATTGTGATAAAGAATTTAAAATGGGAGAAACTTTGTGAAAAGTACAGTAAAAGTTAGTTTTGTATGGAGGAAGTATTATTCTTAGGTCATGTTATCACCAGAAAAGAAATATCTGTAGACCCTTCAGAAAAAAGTAAATTGAGGAGTGGCCGAGACCAACATTTTTAATGGATATCCATAGTTTCCTTGGTCTATCTGGGTATTACCAATGAATTTTAAAGAAATTATCATGATTTTAAACCCCATTAACCATGATGATTCTAAATTTAGTAAAGTTTTTTAGGACCAGTGAATGTGAAGACTACATTAAAGAGTTGAAAAATAGGTTTATCACTAAACCAGTACTCACACTACCAACATGTGAGGAAATATTTGTGATATACAGTGATTCTTCAAAGAATTTATTAGGTTGTGTACTGATGAAAAATGATAAAGTGATAAACTACACCTCAAGGCAGTTGAAAATTCATGATAAAAACTATCCCACACATGATCTGGAGTTAGAGACTATGATCTTCTCATTGAAAATATGGTAGCATTATCTCTATGGGGAGAAGTTTGAGATATATACCGATAATAAGAGCCTAAAAATATATATTCACAAAGAAGGAGCTTAATATACACCATCAAATATGGTTAGAGCTCATCAAGGGTTATGATTTCCCAACCCACTACCATCCTAGTAAAGAAAATCAAGTGGAAGATTCTCTAAGTAGAAAGGATCCTACAACTTTATCAATAATTAGAATTTAGAATGATTTAATCTTCTTATATTTTTAAAAGATGGACATGGGAATCGTTAAGGAAGGAACATCATAAATCCTTTCTCAACTGACTACTCAACCATTCCTTATAGAGAAAAAAATGATTCTCAAACAAAATAACATGGAAGTAAAAAAAGGCGGAATCTATCAGAAATGGGAAATCCCAAGAGTTCAAAATTGATGAGGAAGTATTTATAAGATTTGGGTCACAACTATGTGTACCATCCAATCCAGAGATAAAGAAAGATCTTTTGAATCACTCAAATAGCTCATCCTTCTCTATTCACCTAGGGAGAACAATGATTTATTGAGATCTCTAAGAGAACTATTAGTGGGAAATTATGAATAAGGATATCACATAATATCCATAAAAGTGCCTAGTGTGTAAGAAAGTGAAGGTTGAAGGTAAAAGGTCTAAGGGGATGTTGCAAAAATTACCCATACCAACATGAAAATAGGAAAACATCACCATGGATTTTTTCACTAGACTTCCAAATACATCTAGAGGAAATAATGCTATATAGTTCATTTTGGATCATCTTACAAAGAAATATCAATTTATCATAACTAGATTTGACTTCTCAATCAATCAACTTTCATGGATATATATCAAAGAAGTGGTTAGGCTACATGGAGTACCACCATCAATTGTATCTGATCGAGATATGAAACTTACCTCTATGTTCTATAAAATTCTCCAACATTCTCTAAACACTATGTTGAACTTTAGTATGTCTTATCTTCCTCAAATTGATGGATAATCTGAGTATACTATTCAAACACTAGAATACATGTTCAGAGTATATTTTAGGGGCTTCAAGGGAGGATGAGACCAAAATCTACCTATGGTCTAGTTCTCTTATGACAATAGTTTCCACTTGAGTATCCAAATAGACTCATACAAATCCCTTTATGATAAAATATGTAGAATAATGGCATGTTGGTATGAATTCAGTGAACATAAGCTACTAGGACCAAAAATCATAGAAAAGGTGAATCACATTCAACACCACATCAAGGAGGTCTAAAGTTGATAGAAGATCTACGCGGACAATAATCAATAAAACGTTGAGTTTAAGGTTGGATACATGGTATTACTTCACATATCTCCATGGAAGAGATTCATGAGATTTGGGAAGAAAGGATAGAGAAGTCCCAGGTACATCAGCCCCTTTGAGATTTTTGATCACATTGGAGTTGTTGCCTATCAATTTCACTTCTACCAACCATTTATCAAGTGGATGATGTATTACACATATCCCGCTTGAGGAAGTATATACCAGATCCCTCACATGTACTGAATTTTTAGTTGGTGAAGCTAGAAAATGATCTCTCTTATGAGGAGAAGCTGGTGAAGATATTGGACTGTAGAGATAATGTTCTATGCAACAAGACAAATCACTTGGTAAAAGTACTATGGAGGAACCATAAATATGAAGAGGCTACATGGGAACTAGAGGAAGTGATGAAGGATAATTACCCTCACTTGTTTTCACTATAGTATGTAAAATGAAATTTTGAGGGTGAAATTTTATAGGGGGAATAATTTAACAACCCATAATTTTATCAATGAAATTTCCCATATTATAATTATGTCATGTAGTATATCACATTAGTTAGAAAAAAACCAATAAGAATGAAAAATATTACCATGGGACAATAAATAGAAAATAATATGATAAGAATAGGAAACTTTGGATCTGCATGATCCATTAGAATGATTGTGCTCACGCACAAGGTTGTAGAAATAAAACAACATGTTAATAATAAAATATTCATTTTTAAGATGAAATTATATATGACCATGGGAAACTATAAGTGACTTATGAATTAAATAATAGGTATTTATAGGAAGTATTGAACCCTTATAACACTTAGAAATATAACAGTTGGAATAGTAACATCATCGATGGAATAGCAATGTGACCCTTAGGAATAGTAATCTGGTCATTAGAATAGTAACCTCACCTATAAAAGTATAAATAAAATTGAAGTATCTTATAGATAAAAGTATTATATATTTATAACTTGGAATAAGTGAATAAATGTTTTAAAAATGATAAATTAAGTGTTGGTATTTTTTAAAACATAATTATTTATTTAGAATTTTATAATTAATATAATGATTTAAAATAAAATTTACGTTCATAAAATGTATTCATAAATTGATATTTTTTTCTTATAATTTTAAGATAAATTTATGAGACTTTAATTAATTTTTCAAAGTGTCATAAAATCAGTTATAATATTAAAATCGATATTTTTTTTAGTAAATAATGATTTTATTTTAAAATTGAATTTCTCATATTTATAAAAATATTTCCATAAAATGGAGTCCATTTTTTTAATATAAATTTAAAAAAATGGTCAGGGTTAATTTTTTGAATTTTTCTAAAATATTTTCATTTTTGTGAATGGTGAAATATGGTAATTTGCGGTGTTTAACAAATACATGAATTATTGAGTCATTGATGATGTATGGATGAGGTAATGACTCATTTATTCGAACTCTATTAATCCATTTACTGTATTTAATCCTAGGAATCAACAGTATTGATAGTCTTTAGCCAAAATAATGAACAAATGAATAAAGTAATCAAAAACGCTCCTCTCCTCCTACTATAAATACCACCCCTTCTCCTCACACCTCCAAATACATGAATATTGATAATATTCTAGAAAATTTACCTCTCAATATTATTCCTTACATATTGGTCTTTCTAGTATCACAAAAATAAAAAACCCCATTTCCTTATGGAGGTTCTCAAGGTGATGACATACAAGAGTTAAAATCTTCCACCTTTCTCTTTTTAATTCGCTCTTTCTTCTACCTCATCGTTTCATCCACAATAAAAATTTACATGATAAATATAGTATCATATATAAACTTTAATTTTATTTTTTTAATGGAATATCAATCATTAAATCCACTATCTCCTCATTTTATTCTAAAAATTAAAACATCATTCTCAAGGTGTCTATTCACCGCCACCGTGGACAAAGAGTTTTCATTTTCCATTATCGCCTTGAAGTGTGGTAATGATACCATTATTATGGTTAAAAAAATTGAAATGTGTATATTATTTTTTCATATTATGGAACTAATATATATACACAATATTAAATAATAAAACAAAACTAGTTCGTGATGATTGAAAACCCGTCAAACTAAACTAAACGTTTTCCAATAATATTTTATCTAATGAATCATATCATCTAAAAAAATATGGGATAATTTAAAATTATATAATTATGTTATTACCATATCATTCCACTTGTGGAGTTTTTATTCCATTTTAAAAGAACTCCCATAATTAAACTCAAGGGAACCGATCATAAAATCATGAAATAAACGCTCCCATAATGACGAAATTGAATCTTATAACTCATAAAAAATGCCATAAATGAACTTAAAAAATATATAATACATAAAATAAATGTATAATATGTTCTGAGTTAATTAATTAATGGATTTAATTTTATTATCTGGGACATTAAGTACAAGTATCGAACACTTTCATACATAAGGTAAGGGATCTCTCCAAAATTCCAAATTACCTAGGGGTTACTCTTTCTCACTCTTTACACCAATGTAATTATTAATTATTATTATATTATTCTTTAACAATATATGTATATGGTCCAAAATTATGTATCCATGTCCATTCATCCTTATTCTATGGTGAAATACATGTTTAAAAAGGTCCCATTCTCAATTCCCCCTAATAAGCAATCCTGAATGAAGGGAACTTATCCATTTCTTACCTATTTTTAAGTACACTCTATAATATTTTTTAATGCAACATTTAGTTTTTATAAAATAGATCATTTGATTATGAAAAACTATCTTTTTTTATCTCTTTTTCTATATAAAAGATATATTCCTTTTCTCTATTTAAAGACTCTTTAATATTTTTCCTTAAACTGCACTAAAGTGTTTCAATTCTATAGTTTCTTAAAAACTATTTTTACATGTTTTAACTTAAGTTTGACTTATTTTATCATGATATATGCCTATTTTCTCTTATTAATGTTCAGTTATTATTTTAATCCATTATTTCATGGAAACCATTATTATATTCTCATTTTTTATGCCTTAGGACATGATTACGATGTTCATTTCTTTCCATGAGTAACTCTTATGTTTATTCCTTATGATTGATTATTCATGTGGAATATATATGCATGAACATGTTATGTTGGATTTTACTATATAAGGATCTAATGAATTGGGTAATGTTTAGTCTCATGAGACTTCATGTATGGGACTAAGGTGTGAACCTAATCCATTACAGGACTTTGTCCACCATGTGATATAGTCTTGGTTATTAGCCTTGAATCATATTTACTCCATTTCATATTTTTCTACCAAATTATTTTGATGCAATGATTATATGATCCTATTTTATACATTTTATGCTTCCATATGTTTATTCATGTTCTATTCCCTTTTTATGTTATCATTTTATGCCTTCTAACCCATATGTTATGATTTATTCCTGTGTGTATTCCCTTGCTGGACTTTTTAGCTCGTACCTTTTTTCTATGTATTCCCCATGTTATCCCATATATTTTTCTAGTTCTAACATTGAGTTGGAATCTCATTATGGTAAAGATGTTATATTTTGGTTTCATGTTTTCTAAATATGTACCTAATCTTCCAAATACACTATACTTTATGATCCTTGGTTTGTAATTGATGGTTAATTATTCTTAAAACATATAATAATATGTATAAAAGACTTGGGTTTGTATAATGGGACTAGAGATAAAAAGTGTAAAATTTAATTTTTCTTCAGGAGGATCAACAGATAAATCTCATGGAGGAAAGAAAACTCAACATCCCATGTATCCAAAGTGTGGGAAGAAGCATCTCGTAAACCGTCTTAATGGAACCAAGAAATGCTTCAAGTGTAGAAAACAATGTCATCGGGTAAATAAAATCCAAATTGAGATGAATAAATCAACTAATTAAATGGAGGTAAATATGGTTCAGATCAAATCTTGGACTATGTTATAGTTTTTCAATTGTAATGAATATGGTAATTATGAAATCCAGTTCCCTAATACAAGGTTTTTTTAGACAATCAATGATAACAACCGCCAAAGCCGTAAGAGAAAGGAAGGGAGTATGCTATCACTAAAGAGGAGTTTGATACCAAATACAATATGTTGATAGGTATGATAGTTATTTATTCAATAATAGTGAATATTTTTTTGTTCTAGTTCTATACATTCTTTCATATCTTGAAAATTTAGTATAAATATTCAAACACCACCTCAAAACATGGGGGTTATACTATCTATGAGAAAATAAAAGGGATAAATTTTTTCATAACAAGTGTATAACTCATATACATCCAATTTTTATGGACTATATATTCTATTAAATGTCATATTATTCCTTTAGTGGAGTTTTATGTTATACTGAGCATGGATTTTTTTCCCATATATAAAGCCAACATCAAATATCAGGAGAGGGAGATCACTTTGTACATCCCAATTTATCCTATGATTTTGTACAAGTGTAAGGAAGAGGATGAATATACCTTGTAATATTATACTCAATCATGGTAATTATTTCATTATTATCAAGAAAACCTAGCTCAAATGATTGATACAATTGAGAGAATCATGCTTGAAGACACACCCACTGTGAGGGATTATACTGATGCATTCTTTAAAGAGTTACCTGGTCTTCCTCCTGACATAGAGGTTGATTTCTTAATAAAAGTTATTCTTGTATGTATACCCATATAAAATACTCATTACATAATAGCCACCATTGATTTGTAGTAAGTGAAAAAATTGTTACAAAATAATTTTGAAAAGGGTTTTATATGCCCAAGTGCTTCATTATAAGGTGTACCAGTCCTCTTTGTCAAGAATAAGGATGGGTAAATGTGCCTATATATTGATTATAATGAAATAAAAAAATCATTATAAAGAACAAGTATCCCCTTCCATGGATAAGTGACATGTTCGATCAACTATATGGGGCCCAGTATTTCTCTGAGAGAACCTTTAGTCGGGATATCACCAATTAAAGGTGAAGAAGAAATATATTCTTAAAACTGTCTTTTGAACAAGGTATAGACACTATGAATTAATGTTTATTCCCTTAAGACTCTATAATTATCAATTAATCTTTATATACTTAATGAATATAGTATTTAGAGATTACCTCAATAAATATTTGGTAGTCTTTATCGATGATATCCTGATATACTCCAAAAGTAAGGAGAAGCATGAGAAGCATTTGAATAATTTTCTAAAGACTTTTTTAAAGGATAATATATATAAAAATTATAGTATATGTGATTTATGAATTAATTAAGTATAAATATTGGGGAATTTTATCACCAATAAAGGGATAAATATGGTCTCTTCTAAGAAAAATGTAATTGAGAACTATCCTAGACTAGTATATGTAATATATATCCATAGTTTATTTGGAATATATGGGTTTTATTAATTATTTTTGAGAAAACTATAATGATTTTAAAACCTACTAAATAAGCTAACTTAAAATTAATTAAATTTTTTATATACTAGTGAATACGAAGAGAGCTTTAAGGAATTAAAAACGAGGCTTATCAGTGCATTATCCCTCACACTTCCCTCAAGTGGGGAAGTTTTCATGGTATATATAGATACTTAAAAGAAGTGTTTGGGAAGTTTAATAATGAAAAATGAAAAAGTGATATCATATGCCTCAAAGTAGTTGAATTTTATGATCAGGACTTTCCAACGCATGATCTGGAGTTAGTTGTAGTGATCTTTTCATTGAAAATCTATAAGAATTATCTATATGGGGATAAGTGTGAAATATATATAGATAATAAAGTACTCAAATATATATTCAAATAGAAAAAGATTAATATGCTCCATTGAATATGGTTAGATATGATCAAGGTATATGACTTCTTAATCCATTACCATCCTGGTAAAGAAAACAAAGTGATAGATGCTCTAAGTAGAAATGTTTTAGAAAATTTATCAATGATGATAATTGAGAAGGATCCAATATTCCTAGACTTGAATAGGATTGAAATGGGAATCATAAAGAAAGGAACAACATAATCCCCTTCTCAAATTATTTCTCAAACATCCATTCTAGTGATGATAAAGGATTTTCAAAGAGATGATGTGGAAATTCTAAATAAGCTGAAAGCTATAAAGAAAATGGAAATCCTAAAAGATAAACATTAATGAAAAAGGAGATATAATATTTGGTTCATGAATATGTGTACCATAAAATCTTGAAATAAATAATGAGATATTGAAAGATGAACATAGCTCGACCTTCTCAATCCTCCAAGTGAACATGAATATGTATCAAGAACTATGAAAGCACTATTTTTGGGACAATATAAAGAAGGATATTACAGAATATACATCAAATTGTTTGTTATTTCAGTAAGTGAAGGATGAAAGGAAAAATTCTAATGGGATAATTCAACCATTACCCATGCATTCATGGAAATAGGAAAAAATCACCATGTACTTTTCCACTGGTCTTCTAAATACATCCATAGAAAATAATTCCATGTAGGTTTTGGTGGATTATCTTACAAAGACTACTCACTTCATTAAAATTTGGAAGGACTTATCAATTGATAAACTTGAAAGGATATACGTTATATAGGTGGTGAGGCTACATATAACACCATAGTCAATTATATCCGACTGATATCTAATATTTTCCTCCAAGCTCTAGAAGAGTCTCCAATTTTCTCTAAATACCAAGTTTAACTTCAGTACGTCTCACCACCCCCAAATAGATATCCAATCTGGGTGGACTATACAAACACTATAATATATGTTGAGATCATTCTCAATAGAATTAAGAGGATTATGGGATCAAAATATTCCTCTTTTTGAGTTCTCATACAATAATAGTATTCACTCAAGTATCAAAATGGATAATTATAAAGCCCTTTATGTATAGAGATGTATAACATCTTCATATTGGGATGAAGTTGATGAACACAAGATCTTGGGACATGAAATGGTTGAGGAAATAATATAAAATTTCAATACCATTCAACAATATATTAGGGCTTCTCAGATTCAATAGAAGATCTACGATTAAAATCATCGATGATGCCTAGAGTTTAAGGTTGGTGATAAATATTTTTTCCAAATATCTAAAAGGAATATAGTCATGATATTTTGGAAGAAGGTTAATCTAATTCCTATATAAATAATCTCTTTTGAGATTCTCGATCTCATTGGAACTATGACCTATCAACTAGAACTCACACCAACCCTATCTCATGTATATGATATATTACGCATATCCCTCTTAAGGAAGCAAATACCATATCTCTCACATGTACTGAATTAAAAGGTGGTACATCTAGAAAATGATCTCTCTTATAGAGAATAGTCGGTTAAGATCTTGGACTATAGAGATAAAGTTTAACACAAAAAGACAACTCAGTCAATATACAATGGTAAAACCAAAAATATGAGGAGGAAACATGGGAACTAGAGGAATCTGTGAATTAGAAGTACCCTCAAATTTTCTCACTTTAATATGTAATAAAAAAATTAGGGTGGTTTTTAATAAGGGGGAAGAATGTAACACCCTGATATTTTAAAATAACACTATATTTAAATAAACAAAGAAATATTAGTATACTTATAAACATGCCATTAAATTGGTGGGTATAAATAGGATTGAACAATTTATAAAATATATATATATATAGTTCTTACTCAATAAAAATTTATTAATTAATTCTTATGAAATAAGCACTCAATTTTTAGTAAATTAATTTTATTCTTTAAAAAAATATGTTTTCTTCAAAAAAATTATTTATTTATTTTTTGTGATAAAATATTATAATTAATTTGTGGAAATTTTAGAAAAAATATTTGATAAAATTAACTCCATTTTTGAAATCAAAATTTTAAAATTATCTTAGGGTTAATTTTTTGGATTTTTCTAAAATGATCTTTTTTAATGAATAGTTAAAATTCTAATTAAAATTGGAAACTGTATTTTCTTTTCAATTATTTACATGGTCAAATTCTATTTTAGATTAGTTTTAAAATATAATTAATTTATTTTTATTAAAAATAATCAAAATATGTCCTTGATAATGAATTTTATACTTTAATTTTGTATAAAATTATTTTTTATACTTAAACGACATTTTCCGAAAAAAAAATTTCATTGAATTTTTTTTCTTAAATTAATTTTTTCCAATTATATAGAATAAATCTTGAAAAATTAAATCCATATTAAGAATAATAAGGTAAATTTTTTTAAATAGTTCCCTTTTATTTTTTTCAGTGTGAATAGTAACCATAGTAAATAATCATCACCACAATAAGGGTAAATCAGGTAATTAATGTTTAAAATAATATGATAAGGATTAAAAATTGACCATAACACATTACTTTATTCTATTGGATAAGTTTATTTTTTCCATTTACATACATGTTTATAAAATATGGAATATTTTTGCAATATGTCTTTGATTTTTACCTCTATAATATTTAAGTAAAAGATCAAGTCAAAAATGTCACTTTCTTAAATTTAATTTTAGTAGAATTTTTTGACTGGGATAAAGATAACTTATATTCTATTATAAATATTTAATTGAAATATAAATAATTTTTTTTATGATGGTAATTTATTTTTAATTTTTACAGATGAAATAATTACCTTAAATGCTTACGCAACACTGATATGATATTTATTCAATTAATAGGAAAGTAAAATAAATGACTTCAAAAATATTAAAATTGATATAATTTGAATAAATTATTTTGTTACATGAATTTTATAGATAAAAAAATATTATATAGGTTTTAATGGATTTTATTTTAAGTCCATTATTTTTTTGTTTTTTTTTCAAAGTCAAATTAAATGAATAGTTCTAAAAATGACATTAATGTTATTTTGTAATAAATAATATTTTATTAAATGATTTAAAATTAATAAAAAACTTATATTCATCCAAGTGATTGGAATATGTTGTAATATAAAATATGGTCCATTTATGGGACAATTTTCTTTTTATAGTAAATATATTTACCCCTGAAGAGTAAAAACATTGTTATCACGATTATTGTTAAAAAGGGTTAACGTGGGTTAAAACAAAGAGATAAGGGTAAAAAAACTAATCTAAAAAAATAAATATTTTATTTTATGATATTATTTTGACCCATAATCATCATATATTCTAATTATATCATTTTTAGCTTTTTTTCCATGAAAATTAGTTTATATTAATTTAATATTTTTTGTAATTCCAAGAGTGCCCCTCCCCTCAATTATAAAAGGGAACTTCCCCTCATCTTTTATTCACACTTAAAAACCATTAATCCCAACTCAAATAAATTCTTAACATCATTTACCATTTTATAGAGGTATTATTTATGGTAGGATACCATCCTTATAGGGTTTAAGGTTAAAAGAAAAAGAATTTGTCTGAATAAGAGGTATAGTCTTAACTGAATGTTTTAGTTTTATTTAGTATTATACCTATTTAAAATATTATTAAAACATGGTGAAATAATAACACTGTTATCTTAAATATACTGATATTTATTATGTTAATTTATCCTAAATCCATATCCTCTTTCGTCAAATTGGAAAAAAAGTTGTCGTTTGTGTGTACGGCGGACTATCGCCTCGTGAACCGATATAATTTGTCTCTATCACCACCTATCATAGTTGGTTATAATGGTGGATTTAATAAATATATATGTTATTTATGTTAATATTATAATTATTTAAAGGTGAATTATTATTTACCTTTATTTTTCTCCATCTATAGAAAATGGAAACTGTGTCCATGCGTACGTACGGCCTACCGTCTCCATAAATGATGTAATTTATTTTTTTATTTCTAACTTTTATGGATGAATATACTTTTATATATAAGGAATATATATGATAGTAATATTATTTATAACATTCTTAATATTATTTAACCATGATAAATCTAAAAATATTAAGACTTTAAAACCAAAATTTGCATGAAAAACGAAGCTATTATCACCCAAAATGGTGATTTTAATAAATATTTTTTAATAAATGAGTGGTAAGATGTTATAAAAATAATATATGGTAATATATATATATATATATATATATATATTTATTATGGTTTTAGAATACATTTATAATAAGTTTATTTTTATTATACAGTATTTTCGGATGTGTACAGATAAATACAAGACTTAAGGTAAGGGGTCTCACTAAACCACATTTTTTTTCCGGTTATGACCATTATCTCTCTAACTCACTTTTTATCCAAATTTTATGTTATGGATTTATTCTAAATACATTATATATGTCTCTTAAATATTTACTTATCTCATTATCCCTTCATTTTTATGGGTTAATACATTTTATAAGTTCATTTCTCAAATTCATTCTTTAAAATCAAACTCGATTAAGGGGAACTTTTATATCCCTTAATCCTTTTATGTAACACTCATTTAAAGTTTTTATTCTAAAATAAACACCTTATTTTGATATATATTATTATTTAATATAATATTAATATCCATAATATTTAATTCCTTCTTCTCTTTGGAAACTTTTTGAAATTTCCTTTGATTATGATATGTGGAAAGATTATGCAGCCTATTTATTTTCATGGGTAATTATTATGATTATGCCACATGATTGATTTTTTTGTGGAAAAAATAATCATAAAAATGTTATTATGGGTAAACCCATATATTGATCTAATTAATTAGTTATATTTTTTTTTGTCTCATGAGACGTTATGTATGGGATTAGGGAGTAAACTCAATCAATGATGGGACTTTGTCCACCATGTGATGTCATCTTGGTAGTTAGACATGGGTTATACTTATATCATGTTTTTTACTAAAAAATTTACAATGTTTACATAATATTATGATACTATGTTATTTATATGATTCTCCCATGCGATTACTCATGATCCTTCGATTTCATGATATCATGTTATAACTTTAGCTCACACGTGATGCGTCCATATCATGTTTATTCCCTTACTAGGATTTTTAGATCACCCATTTTTTCTATATGTTCCCCAGGTCATCCCATACATTTATAAGAATTAAAATAGATTTATGATATCATTATGGAGATTAAAATAAAGAAGTTTTATTTTCATGTTGATGTTTTATGTACCTAGTCTTTCAAAGACACTAGGCCTTTTGATCTTTATCTTGTATTTAATGGTTATTTATGTTACAAATAATATAATAATATGTGTCAAAGTCTTGGGTCTCTATAGTGACTATTTACACCCAATTTTTGAGTTATGGGATAATATTCAATGGGACTATGGTAATTATAACAATTTAGAATTTTTAATATGAAATTTTCCTTCTTAATATAAATGTGTGTCATATATAGATGTATTTTTCTATATAGTATATAGTATATATAACACCATGATATTTTTTTGAAATTTTATTTAAATAAATTTAGTCATTTCAATATTTTTTGTTACACACAACACTAGTTTTAGCTTGTATTACAAGCAACATCGAGTTTTAATGAAACGTGACATATTATTAAAATATTATTATTTAATATGAAAAATATCACCTAGCCGTTGGAAGGGAGGTTATGAATAGGATTAAATAAATTATGAGAATATTTGTTTTACACAATTATATATAAATAATTATTTAGTGTCAAATTAATTAGAAAATAAAATAAAAACTACTTGAAAATAAAGGTATTTTTTGATTAAAAATTGTTTTTATGCACATAAACACGTTTTACCTCAATAAATTAAAAAAATTATTTTAATTATTTTAATGAAATATAAATATTTTAAATTAAAAAAATTTAATATTATTCTTATGTGTTTTTTATAAAAGAGATAAGAATAAATCAAATTTTATGCTTAAACATTGTATTTTACTAAAAAACAGTTTTTTCACCTTTGGTGCACTAATTTAAAAAATAATTTTTTCCACTTTTATAAAATTTATTTTAAAAAATTATATTAATTTTTTAAATCAGAATTTCAAAATTATATTAGGTTAATTTCTAATAATTTTCTGACAAGATGTATTTTTTGATGAGTAGTGAAAATACATGTTTTTATTAAGAATTGTTGTTTCTTTTAAAGCATTTTAAAACATAAAAATTGTTTTAATATGGTTTAAAAGGTAAAATTAGATAAATTTTATATCTATTAATCCAATTTAGGTTATTTTAATCAATTTCATAATGAATTTTTATATAAAAACTTTGTAAACATTTGAACATTTTCATTTTGGAAAACCACTTTCTCATCAGGACTATGGGATTAATTGTAAATTAAAATTTTCCACTTATGTGAATGGAAATTAAAAAAAATGTATTCCATTTTTTGTAATAATAATAATTTATATTATATAATAATATAAACATAATTTTTTACCATAATGAATAGTAAAAACTCTAAAAATTATTTATTGTGGTTATGGTAAAAATGGTTTTACCGAGGGTTAAAATAAAAAGATAAGGGTTAAAAATGGCCCAAAAATTTTCCAACACCCATTGGATGGAAATATTTTGAAATTATCTCTTCTAGGTTTTATAATGGACCATTTTGGATACTTGTTTCATGTTAAAAACATGGGTATGCCTTTTTCTTTTCAAAACTTACAAGTGTGCTACTCTCCTCACTTATAAAAGACCAACCCCTATACTCTCCTCTTCACACTTACGAAACTCATTGGTTAGTAAAATATATTCTTAAAAAACTTCCTTAATTACATAATCTAAATCTATAAGCCTTATTTTGGTCATAAATCCATCCTCAGAATCCTTTTGGTACAAACCAAAAGAAGTTGTCTGAAGAA
Organism: Viscum album; assembly: GCA_963277665.1. NCBI lineage: Eukaryota > Viridiplantae > Streptophyta > Magnoliopsida > Santalales > Viscaceae > Viscum > Viscum album. The sequence goes on from OY728139.1 coordinate 298,624,606, forward strand.
GAGGTAATGTCCCTAAGCGAGCATTTTATTTTGTTTCTTCCTCCACCAGCTTCAATTATTATTAAAACATGATGATATAATAAAATAATTATATTAAATACAATTATATATTATTATTTTAATTTAATAACCTAAATAATCATCCTCTTCCATCAAATGGGTTATGTAAACATCATTCTTACGTACGACGGACTACCACCTCATGAACTGATGTTATTCATTTTCCATCATAACCTATCACATCTAGATATAATGATGTATTTATTATTTATATATTATATTTATGATACTATTATTCTTTTTTAATCATTATATCACATATTCATTCTTAATTTTCATTTTTTTTGTATACGATAACGTCGTTCGTGTGTATAGCGGACTACGTCCTCAGGAAACGATGTGATTCGTTCTTCACATGTGATTTTCCTGGAAGGTTATAAAGACAGGTTTAAATAATATATATATATACATATATGACATAAATATTATTCTTTAAATCTAATATATTATTTACCTTTCTTTCATTTCACCCGTCGATAAAATGGGGACAGCGTTCATGCGTATGTACAGCCTACTGTCTCTATGAACAAAGTATTTCATTTTCTGTCTCTAAATTTTATAGATTAATATAAATAAATATATAATGAATATATATCATATTTATATAATGTTTAAAATTATTTATATGATTTAATAATGACCAAATTAATAGGTCCAAAAATAACAAATCAAAACATGCATGAAAAACAAAGCGGTTATTACCCAAAACATGACTTTAACATTGAATTGTCAATAAACAAGTAATAATATGTCATAAGTAAATCATATATGGTATGATATATATAATTATTACTTTTCAATATATTTATAATAAATTTATATTTATTAAATAGTATGTTTGAACATGTATGAAGGAAATCTAGACTTACGGTAAGGGATTTCTGTCTCACTTTTATATCCATGAGATACATTCCACATTCACCAGTAATTTATTTTATATAGTGTATATAATTCCCATAAATGTATTTTATGATTATTATCATGAAAATTATGGGGATTTACATTTCTATTTTAGTATCTCTTTTTAATGGGGTTTGCAGTTCAAAAGTTACCAAAGCGGTAAGGGATTTTTGTCCCAATTTTCCTTCTTTGAGACATATATTGTGTTATGAACCTATCTTATTTTATAAGGTATATATATTTCCACTTTGACATATTATATCATTAATATATTTCTATTCATGATATATATTATGTATATTTTAATTTTATTCTTTCATGGGGCTTATAATTCAATGTTACCAAAGTGGTAATGCTTTAATAATACAATCTCATTGTTTATCATGATTGTTTATGTTTATGATTTTGATGGTGAAATATTAGAATAAATATCTCAATAAACTCATTAATTTTATTATCCTATAGTTATGTAGTAGTAATACACGTTTTCCCTTCATTTTCCACTCTTTATTTACTCAATAATTCAATGGAATGTTTTTAATAAAAATCATCATTATTTCTCTCTTCAGTCAAAAACCTATTTTTCATCCAAAACCGTGTTTTATAAAAAAAATTAAAAATGTTTTTAAGATTCTTAAAATTATTCATTAAAGAAATTTTTACCCTTTTTGACTTTTTTATAATAAATTTTTAAAGTAATCTTCGTGTCATTTTCCAAACAGATCTAGTTTGTCTTTTATTAGAAATGTAAAAGGAATATTTATTTTAAAGTGTACAACATGAATGGTATTTTCCACCATCATGACCACTATTTGTTTTAAATAATACTTCATAAGTTTACAATGATATTTTTAAAGAAATTTATTTTTAAAAAACTTATGTTTTAAAAAGAGTTTTTAAATTGGAAAGGATATTTTTCAATAAATGTTTTAAATGATTTTTAAAGCTTCCATTATAAGTTTCCATGTTTATTTAAAAAAAAGGATTTCCAAAAAATTTAATGAATTTTTTGTTTTAAAAAGTTATTTTCAAAGAAAATTCATTTTCCTAGAGAAATGTTACATGTGTATTTTCAAAATCATTTTCCATATAAGTTGACATCCTTCGATGTTAAATTTTCTTTACTAGGGATATGATCTAAGGATATCATTCTTATTATTTATCTGAATGGTTTACGATTATGATGAAAATTTATTTAAAAAATCCACTTCCCTTCCATGGGTTATACCATGCTAAAATGATTATGAATCCTACTTCTTTTCCATGGGTTATTCTTTTATGAAATGATTATGAAACATGTTTCTTTTATACAGGTTATGTAATGATGAATTGTTTTTGAACCCCATTTCTTTTCATGGGTTCTGATATGATGATTGGTTTATGTTCTTGTGGTATACATATGTATGATTTTCATTATTTGACAGTGGTTATGTTATAACGAAAGATGGTGGTTACATTATAACCAAGGATAGTGTTTACTTTATAACCAAACATAGGTGGGACCTATATCTCCCTCCAATGCATTGGGAAAATATTGATATCTCATGAGATAAATAGGATAGGAATGGGAAGTAAACTTAGTTTTGTAAGAGAATTTTTCCACTATGATAGTCTTGGGAGTAAACCATGACTACTATGATGGTTTGGGGAGTGAACCCATTCTACTATGATATTTTTTGAAATGATCCTTGACTACCAAAGAAATGATTTTATATGCTTATATGTATGCTATAAATCCATGTACTATATCGATTTTGTGCTCACATAGATCATGTTATTTTATTTCCTAATAATTAATGTATTATGAAAAACTAATATTTATTCAATGACACAAAATTTTGATCTTTAATATCTAGGGTTTGGTTTTCCTATGTAATTATCACGTTCTCATGCCCTTATGCTAACATTATATTTATGTATTTCCCTTTTTTACCCTTACTGAGCATCTGATCTCACCCTTTCTTATATTTATTTTCCCCAGGTTGTGATGATAGGTATTATGTGTGATATGTCTTTGAAGGTTACTAGTTATGAGGAACTAAGTGGGAACCGATGTAGAACACTTATGAACCAGTTGTTTATGTTTTCAAGTTTCCAAAGGAACTATACCTTTACGATAATTAGGTGTGTGTTTGTGTAATGTAATGAATATTCATCTAAAAAGATATAATATCAATGTATTATAGGTTTGGATCTTTAGAGTTGGTATTAGAGGAAAGTTTTAGTTAACCTTTGGAAATTAGGATGAAAAATCTTTAGTGAGGTCCCTAGGGAAATGTCTAAGGATATGTCAAAGGATAAGTCTATGGATGAGTCAATGTTTAGGAAAATATCCTAAAATTTTGGTAAAGATAGAGAGAGTGGTTTCTAATAAATTGCATCCATGTCTAGATACTATAAGTGGATGTGGATTTGGAACATAGGTACCTAGGGGTAATAACTCTGAAAATGGTGCATTGAGATAGACTCGATTATCACTTGGTGCATGACAACGGGCCTTGTTTCACACCTGGTTTGACACTCCTAAGGGATATGCTTGGGAAATTCACAAACACTTTATGAACAACCATAAAGGTTTTAAATAATGACCATGAATGACCCAGGTTAAGCCTAAGGTTTCATTGATTTAAAAAAATGTGACATAATTTATACATCCTATAAGTTACTTTTCATGATTATGTGGTTTACCACTATGATTATTATTGCTCATAAAATGATTTTTGTTTTAGTCAACGGTTGGAACCAAGATGAATCATGTTAACACTTAATGTGATGGAAAATTCAGTGATTATGAGAAACCAAATTGGATAATGACTGGAGAGAAAGATATTTTGAATATACCTAATATTCTATCATGATATATGACTAACAACATGACCTAAGGTGGGATTCCTAATACATTAAATAAGAGTAAAATGGACTTTTATGAAAGTTTATATTGTAATTTACATGTAGGAAAGAAGATTTGGCTTCCTACATGTCAAGAAGGGATGAAGAGTGTAACACCCCGAGATTTTATGAAAAATATTCTTTAATTTCATTAATGTCTTGTGTTGTATGCTACACCAAGATTGTCTTGCGCTATACGCAACACCGTATTAGCTTGCAGTATACGCAACACTATTCTTGGATCGTGTTACACACAATTTTGATAATAGTTATTCTACGCAACATTGAGTATATATATATATTCAATGTATAAATGAAATATAGTTGGATTATGTTATACGAAACAACGAAGGATTCTTTCACAACACGCAACCCTGACTTGGCTTGCATTACACGCAATCGCGACCTTCCTCGATAGCGTGTGTTGTACGCAATACCGGGTTTTACTAAACAATGATATATTATTATAATATTATTATGAACTAGCCATTATGAATAGTATTAACTAAATTTTGAATCTTATAACATTATTATTCATCTTACACATTTTCTAAAACATGGTATAAGAACAAAATAAATTTTTCGGGTAAAATAAGTATTTTTCAAAAAATACAGTTTTGCCGCCTTTTAATGGCGCACCCACTTTAAATCTAGTTTTTTACATGTTTAAATGTTCAATTTGACAAAATAAAATTCTTCTTTTGAATCATGATATAAAAATTTACATTAGATAAAGTTTTGATATTTTTCCGATAACTTTCATATTTTAATGAATAGTAAAAACACGCTATATTTTAATTAAAAACAACTTTTTTCATCGTAATATCTTATGTGGTTAAGTTATAATATTGAATGGTTTTAAAGTATAAATAGAATATATTTTTACCATTTAATATAATGTATGTCATTATCATTGATTTTACCTTGAATTCGTAGGTTAAATCAATTCAATCTTTTGCAATGTTTTAAAGAAAAACCCGTTTTCTTTCGACAACGGAATTAATTTTAATTTAATTTCTGCATCTTTTTTGTATTGAATTTGGAAAAATTGATTCCATATTTGAAATCAGTGAGTCCAAATTATGTTAATAAGCTACTTTTTATTTTTGGGCATTGTGAATAGTAACTACGGTAAATTTTATCTACTATAGTTAAAGGTAAATCGGGTAATTAAGGGTAAATATAAGATTATAAAATTACCCTAACACTTGGAAAAATCCTATTGGATGGCTAAAAGTAGACCCATATAACCTAAGGGTCGGATTAGATTCATTTTATGGACTTTTGTCCATGAAAATAATTTAATTATTATTAAAACCAAAGAATGTGACAACATGTCACTTTCTTAAATCTTATAAGTATAATAATTTTAATTTAGTGATACACTTTATGAAACTTAGAACATGAATAGTCTCCAGAAATCTAATACAATTATCTACATCATAGGAATTTATTTATAATTTTTAGGGATTAAATTATTATCATTTATTATGACATAAAGATGATGCAGTAATTGTCTTATTAATGAAATATTGACATAATTGATGTTATAAATGCCCAAATAAATGTAATTTGAGACTTTTTATGACTTACAATAATTTTCTAGGTTAATATGACATTTTATTGTTGATATAAGTAACTTTTTTCGAACTTATCATTCTGTTATGAATTTCATAAAAATCATGTACCAAATAGTGTCAAAATTGACATAAATTAGTTTTTAAAACAAATATTATATTATTAATTGTTATTTAATTCCTAAAAATCTAAGGTTCGGCCAAATGACTTAGATAAGGATAGATATATTAATAATAAACAACTTGGGGTTCGTTTGGTTTGATATGGTAAGTTTATTAACCATATAGTGTAAGAAAACAAAAAGACACGGTAAAAGTTAAATTATTTAACTTAGAGATAAATCTAATTGATAAGGTTAATATAATAACCTAAACTTGTCTAAATCCTATTGTATGAGGGAATTTCGACCCATACCCACTTTAGCTTAGAAATAAGATGCTTTGGAACCATTATAAATCGAATTTGACCTTAATATAAAATAATATTTTGAGATTTTCCTAAGGTGCCCCTCTCCTCCCTTATAAAAGGGCCCCTCCTCCCTCTCTTCCTCACACAACTTTGAGCCTTCAAGATCGGCCAACCCCTGAACAATTCTCTTCTCAACTTCCATAGAAACATCCTAGAGGTTCTGGTCTTCCTCAAAGACCAATTTTAGTGCCCTAAGAGGAGGTCTCAAAGAGGCGCTTCAAAGAAGAGGTAATTTCCGTTACCGATTCTTTCACCTTTATTTCTTCTTCCACTTCTTCTTCTTAGGTTGTTTCATTATGAAGTAATAAAATCAGTATCACTCATATACTGATATGTTATTATAATTATGAAACAACCCTATTTCACCATCTATCCATCCTACGGAAAATGAAATCACCGCGCGTGCGTACGTACAGAATACCGTCTCCACGCCGTGGTGAAATCTATTTTCCACCACCACCTTACTTGGATGGGTATAATGGTGTAAATAATAACTATATATTATTATTTTAAAGTGATATTTATTCTGAAATAGTATACATACACTCCAATACAGTCCCACGATCATGAGAACGATATCATCGCTCGTGCGTACGTACGGACTACCGTCTCCACGACACGATGAGATTCATTCTCCACTTTAACCATTCATGAATGATTATAAAGTATATATAATAAGTAATCATGAAATATATGACATAATAATGATACTGGATTTATGTGTATATATATGTATGTCATCTACTTAATTCCATTCAACTCAATAAGGAAACGAAAATAGCGTTCATGCGTACGTACGGCCTACCATCTCCATGAACAGTGTATTTCTCTCCATTTACTGATTTATTATATATATGTATATTCTGAATATATATATATATATATATATATCATGATTTATATTCTGGAATTAAGTAATCATGATCTAAGTAATCATATGAATAATTACAAGTCAAAACACGGACGACAAATGAAACAATTTTACCCAAAACGCTCTTTAACATGGAATTTACAAAAGAAAGGGTAATATAAAGTCATAAGTGAACCATATATGATATCATAACAATGAATATGATTCTGTAATAAGTCAATGAAATTATTTAAATCATTATACAGGAGGTTCGGACGCTTACGAAGCAAATCGGACCTAAGGTAAGGGAAAATATCACAATCTCATGTTTATCCAAGATTGTTTATACTTTAGTATTTATTGGGGTGTATTTTATCATCCACATCCATGTTTCCTCAATATGTAATATTATTTCCATCCACCTACAATTTTTTAAATCCAATTTTACCCTTCGGTGAGTTTTTAGTAAAATATATGAAAGGAATCTTTTGTCGTTTTTCATACGAGGTACTTTTTGACTTTTCCGACAAAAGTACGAGAAGAATGTTTTTTTAACTTATACGGCATGAATGGATTTTTAAAACATCATTTCCAAGAAGATTCATTTACAAGTTTTAAAGTTTATTTTTAATCAACTTCTTTTAGTTTAAAATTGTATGACATGTTAAGAAAGGAAAATGTTTTTGAATTTGAAAGGATATTTTCCTCAAGAATGGAGTTCAAGTGTTTTATCAAAATTATTTTCCATATAAGATAATAAAAGGTTTGTTTCTATCCCTATTATTACATTGATTTGATTATGTTGTGATGGAATTATTTTTATGAATTCCTTTATCTTATATGAATTTTTTTATGATGTCACGATGTTTAAGATTCCCATTTTTATTACAAGGGTTTTGCAATGATGTATGATTTATGATTTTGTGGCACACATAAGAATGGTATAATTATGAGATGGGTGGGACCTATATCTCCCTCCAATGCATTGGGTAAATATTTTATATCTCATGAGATAGACATGGCTGGAATGGTAGGTTATACCGGTTCAGTGAAACAGGACTGAAACGAGGGTGACTCGGTTCAGAAAGGGACTTTGTCCACTAAGATAGTCTTGGCAATGAGTCTTGACTAATAAGATATGATTCTCTATGATTATGTGTGTATGCCACAAAGTTTCATGTTTTAAGTTATGATTATTGGGATTTCATTTCACTACTATGATTTATCCCATGTTATAAAATTATGCTTTCTTTTGCAGGTTAAGATTTCCAAAATGTTATGTTCTTATGAATATGATGTGATTGATATTTCTTTTGTTTACCCTTACTGAGCATTTGAGCTCACCCTTTTATGTTTTCTTTTCCCAAGGATATAAAGAAAGGTTTTAGGTAAGAAAAAAAGGGAGATGTTTATGGGAGATGTTGAAAATCTTTCACCATGATTAGAAGATTATATTCCGAGTTTCCAAAGACACTAAACTATTACGATCCTTGTGTGTGTGTTTTTGTTATGTACTAAGTATTCCGCAAAAGTAATGTAATGTCCATGTACATCAAGCTTCGGGTCTCTACAAAGAGCCAAGAAGAATATCCTAAATATAGGGGAAGATGTTTTATATGTGGAAATTAATGTCATAAAGCAACAAATTTACAAGTAATTTTATATATTATATATGGGGAACTTGAGAATTATCATATTCAATGACCTAAACTAATGGTTATCCCCTAGACAAAGAAAATACCTATGTTATTACAAATCATTTAAGTGTAGGGGTTGAAGTATTTATGTATTTCAATTCATGAATTATTTTGTAGAATTGTTTTACCAATGGTATTTTGGTTATAAGAATCATGAAACATCTAAGGATTTAGTTATTTTTGGAAGCATATATGTCTTTATATAATATTAACTTAAGAGTTATGGAGTCCATCTTTCATTTATAAGTTTAAGGTTGATAATAATTTCATAGACTTAGACACCACTTTTGATATTTTATATGATGGGAGTTTATCAAGTTTAATGATATTTTGAGAGACATTTATGGTAATACAACCTTTAGTTCTTGAGGCGGAGTGCATTTTTATAGACATATGATTAAAGTTATTAGTAAATTTTAGGCTTTTTATTATCTTTTATTTCAAGTTAATAATTGGTTATTGTAATTTTGGAATGTTTTTATTAATATAGTTTTGTAAAAAGGAAAACTTGCAAGTCGAGTGATAGCTTGTTACATCTAGAAAGGTCATGGGGCTTAAACCCACAATCGAAGGGTGATAAGGGTATAAATCTTACCATTGGTCTACATGAAATATTATTTCAAGTGGGACAACATAAAGAGATATATTTTTGATTATGTATCTTTATTCTTATTATATAAGAAACTTAAGGCTGAGATATAAAAGTCTAAAAGGATATTACTTCCATTATCCATACTAGAAATGAAATTGGAAGACATAATTGTTGGTTTTTTTGTTGAACTTCCCAAAACATCTAAAGAGAATAATACTACATGGGTTGTATTTGATCTCCTTATGAAGACAATACACTTTATCTCTATCATATAAGACTTCTATTTGGATAATCTTTATAAGATATTCATTAAGTGTTAATAATTTCATGGAGGACAACATTATATTGTATCTGATTGGGATCTAAGGTTTACCTTTAAGTTCTAGAGAAGTCTTTAGTAGGTTATAAATATGGAGCTATGTTTCAACACTACATATTATCCCTAAAAAGATGGTTAGTTTGAGTGAAAAATTCAAACCCTATAGGATGTGATAAGATCTTGTTCTATATATTTCAAATGTTTTTGGGATTAACACCTTTATCTAGTTGAATTTTCATACAATAATATATTTGAATTGAGAATTCAGATAGATCCTTATGAAGCTATCTAAGGAAACAAGTGTAGAACTCTAATTTACTAGAATGAATTTCTAGAAATAAAGTTATCGGGACTTGATCAAGAAAATGAAATGGAACAGAAGGTTGGATCCATTCAGTAATGCATAAGGGTATTATCAACTCAATAGAAAGGTTATACTAGTAATTTTCGATGATATCTAGAATTTGAAGCTTGTAAGAATGTGTTTGTATGAATTTCTCCATGAAAAAAATAAGGGAAACTAAGCCCTGGGTATATCAGTCACTTCAAAATACTTGATCATATTAGGATAGTATTTTACCATTTGTAACTTCCACAAAACCACTCTCAGGTTCATTATGTGTTCTATGTATCTCTCTAGAGGATGTACATTCCTAATCCATCACATGTACTAAATTCAGAGGTCATACCGCAAAAGCATATTCTTTCTTATGAGGAACAACTAGTGGAGATTACGGATCATACATAGAAAGTTATACAAAAAACCACTCACATATTCAATGTTTTTTTCAAAACCACTAGCTTGAGTAAGTTATGTGAGAACCTGAGGATGTAATGAATCATAATAATCCTTAGTTGATAAAAAAAGTGAATAATTTAGAGGATAAATTTAATTTTAAGAGGGTAGAATGTAACACCCTAATATTTCATGAATTTTTTTCAAATAAATTTAATCTTTTTAATCTTTTTCATTACACGCAACACCTAATTTAGCTTGTGTTACATGCAACACTGATTTTTAACAAAATGTGACATACTATTAAAATATTATTATTTAATATGATAGTTATCACTTATCCATTTGAATGGTGAGTATGAATAGGATTAACTAAATTATGAAAATATATGTTTTACAAAAGAGTATATAAATAACTATTTCGTAACTAATTAATTAGAAATGAAAATAAGAAATATTTTAAAATAAAGGAAATCTTGTTCTAGAAAAACTATTTATATACACACAAAAGTGTTTTACCTCAATAAATTAAAAAAATCTATTTTGTGAATTATTTTAATGAGATATATATATATATATTGAAAAAAAATAACATTAACCTTATGTTTTTTCTATACAAGAGATAATAATAAATCCAATTTTATGCCAAAAACTGTATTTTTCTAAAAAGTAGTTTTGTTGCCTTTTTGCGCACTTATTTTGAAACTAATTTTTTCAAATTTTAGAAAATTTATTTTAAAAAATAACAATTTTTTAAATTATCAGTTAAAAATTATCTTAGGTTTAATTTTTGAAAATTTTCTAAGAAGATAAATTTTTTGATGAATAGTGAAAATACTAGTTTTTATTAAGAATTAACATTTATTTTAAAGCATTTAAAAACTAAAAAAAAAATTAAGATGGTTTTAAAGGTAAAATTAGTTCAATTATATGTCTATTAAAATAATTTAGTTCATTTTAATCAATTTAATATTGAATTTTATATAAAAAAATTTAAAACTTTGAACATTTTCTCTTTGGAAAACCGCTTTCACATCGCTTCTATGGGGTTAATTTTAAATTTAATTTTTAAACTTATGTGAATGGAATTTGGAAATTTTTATTCAATATTTTGAATAATAATAATTTATATTATCAAATAATTTCATCTTAATTTTTACCATAATTAATAGTAACAATAGTAAAAATTATTTACCTCAATTAAAGTAAAAAAGGTTTTACAAAGGGGTTAAACTAAAAAGATAAGGGTTAAAAATGACCCAAAACTTTTCCAAAACCCATTGTATGGAAATATTTCAACGTTATCTCATTTAGTTTCTATAATGGACCATTGTTTATACTTGTTTCATGTTAAAAACATGGGTACACATTTTTCTTTTCAAAACTTACAAGTGTGCCACTCACTTCACTTATAAAAGGCCACCCCCTCTCCTCTCCTCTTCACACTTAAAAAACACAGTTTTTAGACAATAACATCCAAAAATACTTCCTTAATTCCCTAATATCATATTATAATCTTTATTTTTGTTATAAATCCATCCTAATAATCATTTTTCATAAACCAAAAGAAGTTTTCCTAAGAAGAGGTAATGTCACTAACCAAACGTTTTATTTTATTTATTCCTTTACCAACATAAATTATTATTAAAACATATTGATATAAGAACTAAAATATATTAAATATACTAATATTTAATTATTTTAATTTTATAACCTAAATCCTTCTCATATTCCATCAAATGGGTTACAAAATCATTATTCGTGTGTACGGCGGACTACTGCCTCACAAACTGATGTTATTCATTTTCTATAACCACCTATTGTGGATAGATATAATGATGGATTTATTATTTATATATGATATATTTATAATTATTTAATCATGATATAACTTATTACTTATTACTTTACATTTCATGGGAATACGATAATGTAGTTCGTGTGTACGATGGACTACCGCCTCGCGGAGCGATGTGATATGTTATTCGTATATGATTTAAATATAAGGTAATAAGAATAGGTTTAAATAAAATATATATAGATATATATAAAAAATAAAATTTTTATTTGAAGTTAATATATTATTTTCCTTTCTTTCATTTCACCAATTGAGAAAATGGAAACAATGTTCATACATAGATACGACCTACCATCTCCATGAATGATATTTTATTTTCTATCTATAAACATTATGGATTACTATAAATATATATAATGTATATATATAATATTTATATCCTTTATAAAATTATATATATGATGGAACTATGATCAAAGTAAGAGGACCAAAAATAAAAAATCAAAACCCGCATGAAAAACAATGCAATTATTAACCAAAACATGACTTTAACAAGGAATTTGTAATAAATAGGTAATAAATGGTCATAATTAAATCATATATGGTATGATATATATAATTATGGTCATTTAACATATTTATTATAAACTTATATATATTATAAAGAAGTTTATAATATGTACGAAGGAAGTCGAGACTTATGGTAAAGGATTTTAGTCTCACTTTTATATCCATGAGATACATTCCATATTCACCACCTATTCATTTTATATGATTTATATAGTGTCAATGAATTTATTTTATGATTTATATACTAAAAATAATGGGAATTTTAATATAAATTTTAGGATCTCTCTTTCATGGGTTTTATAATTCAAAAGTTACCAAAGCAGTATGGTATTTTCATCTCAATTTTCCTTCTTTGAGATATATGTTGTGTCATGCACCTATATTATTTTATAAGGTGTATATAATTCCACTTTGACATATTATATCATTATTATCATTATATTCATGATATATATTAAGTTTCATTTAATTTTTATTTTTTATAGGCCTTACGATTTAATATAACCAAAGTGGTGATGGTTTTATTATACAATCTCATCATCTATCAGGATTATTTTTTCCTTATGCTTCTGATAATAAAATATTATGATATATATATAAATAAACTCATTAATTTTCTTCTTCTTGGTTATTTCATGATAATACATGTTTTCCCTTCATTTTCCTCTCTTTATGTATTAAATAATTCAAAGGAATGTTTTTAAGAAAAATATTCTTTATTTCTCTCTTCGGTCAAAAACCCATTTTTATTCCAAAACCATGTTTTATAAAAAAAATAAAAAATAATAATAATATCCAAATGATTTATTAAATACATTTTTACCTATTTTTTAATTTTAAAAAAACATTTGGAAAGGAATCTTCGTATTGTTTTAAAAACAATGCCTATTTGGATTTTACTAAAAATGTGAAAGGAATATTTGTTTTAATGTGTATGGTATAAATGGTATTTTCCACCATCATGACCACTCATTTTTTAAAATATTCTTTTATAATTTTCATTTGTTATTATAAAATAAAATTAATTAAAAAATGTTTTATGTTTTAAAATGTTTTTTCAAAGTGAAAAGGATATTATCCTCAAGATATATTTTAAATCATTTTTGAATATTCCTTTATAAGTTTCAATGTTTATTTTCAAATAAAATTATTTCCAAATTTTTTTATGAATTTTTAGTTTTAAAAAGTTATTTTCAATTAAAATTTATTTCCCTCAAGAAAATTTGCATGTATCTTTTCAAACTCATTTTCCATCTAAGATGAAATCCTTTAATGCTACTTTTTCTTTTCAATGGATGTAGTACATGGATATCATTCTTATTCCTTCTCTAGATGATTTATAATCACATTGAAAATATTTTTTTGAAACTCATTTCTCTTCCATGGGTTATACCATGATAAAATTCTTATGAAACCCACTTCTTTTTCCATGGGTTATGCTACAATGAAATGACTATGAAGTCTATTTCTTTTCTACAGGTTAAGTTATGATGAAATGTTTATGAAACCCATTTCTTTTTATTGGTTCTAATATGATGAATTTTTTATGATCTTATGGAATACATATTTATGGTTTTAATTATGTGATTGTAGTTACGTTATAACCAATGGTGGTGGTAATTTTATAACCAAGGAAGTTGGATACGTTGTAACCAAAGATAGGTGGGACCTATATCTTCCTCTAATTTATTGGGTAAATATCGATATATCATGAGATAAAGAGGACTGTAATGGGGAGTAAACCCAATTCAATAAGGTACTCTATCCACAATGATAGTTTTAGGAGTGAACCATGACTACTATGATGGTTTTGGGGATTAAACCCATTCCACTATGATTGTTTTAGCTATGAGCCTTTACTACTAGGAAAACTATTTTCTATTCTTATTTATATGTAGAAAATCCATGTCTTATATCAATTTTATGCTCTTATAGATCATGTTCTTTGATTTTTACATGATTCATGTCTTATGAACTACCAATATTTATTTCATGACTCAATATTTTGATCTTTGATATTCAAAATAAAGTTTTCATATGTTATTCTCATGTTCTAATACCCTTCCACTCACATTATGTTTATTATTTCCCTTGTTTACCTTTACTGATCTTCTGAGTTCACCCTTTCTTATGTTTATTTTCCACATTTTAGGATGATAGGTATTATGTGTGATATGTCTAAGAAGGGTTCTATTTATGAGGAACTCAATCGGAAATGATATAGAACACTTATGAACCAGTTGTTTATGTTTATATATTTCCAAAGGCACCATACTTTATAATCCTCAAGAAGGTGTTTTTGTAATATAATGAATATTCATCTAAAAAGATGTAATATCTATGTATTAGAAGTTTTGGTGTTTATAATATAGTAAAAATAAATCATAAACATTATATAACAAAAATATACACTATTTATTTTCATTAATATAGATTATTATATACGGAAGATAAATAAATGTAATAAAATTAAAACAAATACAATATGATAACAAAAAATGAAAATAACATACACCACTGTAATAAAAAAGTAAATAATTCGAAATAATGTTGTAATTATTTAAATGACATATAGAAAGTCTTGAAATAAAACTAATTGAAGGAAATATTTAGGATTTAAGGGAAATATATAGGATAGTAAAAAACCATGAGAATTAGAAATATAGTCTTTAGAATAGTAATTAGATGATTACAATAATAACTTGGTTGTTAGAATAGTTAAATTGTCATGAACCAACCCGGGTTGACCCTGAACTAGTCAACCGAGATAGTTCGCGACATGGTCCAAGAGGCGCTCCTGATCCTCCAGGGCTGGTGACAAGCGCCTGGGCATCAATAGAGGATAATTGGGAATGATTTCGCCCAGTGAAAATAAATAAAGCAACAGAAAACATAGAATAACACAAAGTAAATAAACAACATGAAAAGAAGGAATGACCAACAACAACCAACTAACCTACCCATGACCAAAAATCCTCATGACTCAGAGAGACGCTCACCAATTCACAACCAACCCTCACTCGCGGCAAGCAAGCTCAAGTCGAACCTTCAACAGTAACTAAAAATAGTAAAACACTATAGGCGTGAGTATTAAAACTCAATAGGCGTTCCCAACAAACTATTCCCAATGCACTAACCTTAAATAAAGAATTTACTAATTCCAGGTTTGAACTAAATTATATAAAATATGAGTTTCCACACACACACTTTCAATTCTAAAACAAGTAACAGTCCATTTCCCTTTTTAATTTAAAAACAAGTTTAATGTTTGAAAGGAATAGGTGCATTGCATTTTAAATCATTTTTTAGAACAATTTATAAATCCAAATTTTAGTTGTTAATCAAAAGGGAAACCACACAAAACGCACCACACACACTAAGGGAAAAGGAAAAAGTGGCACACAATGGCTAGAAACCAAACTAGATCTCTCCATCATCTTCCACTTACAAATAAACACTAAGAAAACATGGGTCGAACCTAAGAGCTCATGAACAATCTAGAACATACTATACATATGACTCATCCAAAAGGCATGCCTACTCTTGATGAAAAAATAATTTCCTAACGACCTATCATCGCCCTACCTGGCCTAGTCAAGGGGCCTAATCCCATAGCAATAATAAAAAACACCTCTCTACTATGGGCCACTAGCTAGTGCGTAATCTAAACTAGTGCAGCAATTGTTCTCAGAAGATTCACTCACTATGCTATGTTCCCATGTCAACACGTATAATAAAAAGGAAAGTGGTGAGTCAACAATGTAAATCAGGTAACCAGTCACGATGTGAAAACATTACACGCAACTCACACAATCAAGGTACACAATAATACCACCCATGAGTCACCCTAAATAGAGTTTTCAAAATATATCATTTCTTTAAAGTGCCAAACTGGCCTTAACTAACCACTCAACACCAACCTATTTTCAAAAGAACCAACACACACCAACTCATTTCCAAAGAATCAAAGTAACACCACTTTCAATCTCAAAACCATTTGAAACCTCATTTAAGAAATCCATTTTAGAAAGCCGAACCCATTTGAAACCCAAGCCATTATTTAAAAGAAACACAATTTACTTATAAAGGCCAATCTTTCATTTTATCAACAATAATGATGCACATTTAAAAGAAAACACTTTCAGGTAATTCAAAACAAGAGAGAACCACTATCCTTCACAATGAACATTTATTCTAAAACTAATTATTTAATATTATTTACCATTAATCTAAAATTTAATAAAATAACAAGAAATTAATAAATTCTAAAAATAAAGGCAAGTGCAGTGGGGACCTACCTCGACTTGCAGCTTGGTTACGATGATGCGGAATGTCTCACACTTGCGCACAAGTTCACGCAACTTCCTGATGACCTCAATATAACAGAAATACCTCGCCAATGCGCTGTAATAAACGCACAACATCTAAAATATATAAACACGGACCTAAAACAACCTAAATGAACACCTAGTACAAAAAACCACCTCGACATGTTTTCAAAACACAACTCGCACCATCTACGTTGTTTACTAAACCACTTTAAAAATTTTTTGAAAAAAAAATAATAACAAATCATTTAAACCACTTATCAAATCATTTCTAAGAACACCATAAGATTTTACCCCAAATATACTTTGGAAATCCATTTTAGAATAACCAAATCACTATCTTAAACACCCCAAATAAATTTTCAAGACCATAACATGCCTCTAAAAATTACAAACCACCCAAAAAGCCAACTAGGCTATTTATCAAATAAATAGTGAGCATAAATTTAGTAAACATACACTATAGATTAAGAATAACCAAACAAAACAACATTATTCACATGAAACAAATTTTTCTAAACATATTAATCCATTATTCAACAATCAATGAAGTTGTGAAAGGCAAGAAATCAGTAAAAGGTGAATGCAACCCTACGCAATCAAAATTGGACCCGACAAACAAGGATTTGACAATGAAAATTTATCCCTAACCATAGAAGAACTATACACCAATAAGAGGAGGAAAAATTTACCAATGGGGAAGGTCACGAATGAGGAGGAACCAGACAAGGGTTAAGCGGTTCATCGGTGAAGGGCGTGGCCCAACTGGGAGGGTGCGCGGTGGTCAGACAGCACCGGTGAGGGGCTCGGCCAGACAGAGGTCTGCGCCTCATAGGTCTATATGACTGGACATGGGTGGGGGAGATTGTTGCGGTAGTTGGAGGGCGTGCGGCAACTGGAAATCACCGGCTGAAGGTGGTGCTCAGAAAGAGGTCGGGGGCTTAGACTTGCTCAATCGGAGTAGGGAAAAAGGGATCGGTGGCTGGGCACGCAGTGTGGGGAAGAGGCATGGAGGTCAATAGTGGACTGGATAGGCGCGACCGGTGAGGAGAGGGAAGCCGGCCCGGAGAGCAGCGCGTCGGAGAGTGCGGGTAGGTGTCGGAGCAGCCAGTGGGACGATGTCAGTCAGATAGAAAGGGGAGGAGGGTGTTTGTTCAACCGAAGTGGGTGTCGGGTGGTGTAGGCTTGGTGAACGGCACAGCTACAAGGTTGGGGGTGTAGCACGGCGTCAGATGGCTGCAGGGAGGGAATGTCGGGGCGCATCTGGGGAGTATTGTAGGCAGATGCGAGGTGCACCAGGACTGGAAAGGGAGTGGAGAGGGTGAGGAGACTAGCAACACACAAATAGGGTTATAGGGGGGATTGTTCACGATTGGGAGAGAAATAAGGGAGAGGGAGAGTGAAAATAAAATAAAAATAAAGAAAGAAAGAAATGAAAAGAAAAAGAGGTAAAAAAGAACTAAATAAAATAAAATAATAAAACAAAATAAAAATAAAATGATAATAACATTAATCTATAATACTAATAATAATATTAATGATAATAATAATAATAATAATATTAATATTATTAATAAGTACCCTTCTTAATGATAATAATAATAATACCCATAAGAATAATAATAACAACTTTAATAATAATATAAAAATGATAAAAATAATAATTCTAATAATAAAAATTATTTAATAAAAATATTATATTTATTTAACTAACTTTTAATTTTTATTATTTTCTATTAAACTCATTTAATTCATTTTTATTTGGGCGACTCAAACTCTGAAACCGCGTGGTACTCGGGCTGGCTGCATGACTTCCGTTAGCCGTGCGGTGCCCGTGCACCAGCCTAAAGTAGTAGTAATAATAATAATAATAATAATAATAATAATAATAAAGTCTTAATAATAATAATAATAATAATAATAATAATCATACCGATAAAAAATAAATAATATAGATATTCAGTTCACTTTAATAATAATAATAAAATTATTAACAACACTAAAGAACACATAAAATTACAAAAGTTTCTCATTTTAATTTTCTGAAGATAAGTGGGTTATGTCGTTGCATGGGCGAAGCCACGTGGGTTATCCAAAATGTGCTCCGCCTGGGTGGTCAGTGATGTCAACTCAAAAATGCACGTTTTTTGACAAAACTCAAAATTCTTGTTCAGGTTTCAACCCGAACCTCGACAAAAAATTTTAAAAACAAAGAAAATAATAAAACAAAAATAATAGATAGGTCGGGATGTGACAATTCTCCCCACAATAATGATTTCCACCCCCAGAAATCCATGACACGATCAAGACCCAAAGATGAAACTCCTTAAGTGTCACTCACCCATAAAAGTTTAAGCCCCTCCAGTTGATTGATCCAAATGAACAACGAACTCCCATGACATGAAACTTATCCTCAAAACATGAACACTTTAAACACCACCAAAACATAACCTGACATGAAACTCTGATATTGACATGGGGAGGCCTGAACACACTCCCCACCATAGGAAACAAGACAACTAAATTCAATGAGACCCGCAATGGGTCTCCCCACCAGAAGGACTGACGAGGTTAACCGAACTTCAAAATTTTTCGTACGATCCAAAAACCCCACCCCAAGGGTAGGGGAGGGAAGGCTCTAACCAAAAATAGCATCAAAAATATCGTCACTACTACCTTAACGATTTCACATCCTCTGAAGAACACAAACCATGCCACACTAAAGATAAAGATTAAACCAATACCCCTTTTCATTGTTGGGGTTCACCTGACTGCATGCCAACTTCACTCCAGGACCTATGGATAGAGCACTGATGATTGAAGTATTTCCTGCCTCGCAGTCAGGCTTCAAAATTTCCCAAACCTGACACATGAACCAGAATTTTAACAAATATTCTTCCAATAAAATAAAATTTTAAAAGAGGTTCAACAGTAACCATTCTTACAAATGAAGGAAAGGAAACACTACAAAGATAAAAACTCCAAACTGGTCCCCAAACATCACCCTACTCCTACTTACGGGCTAAGGTGACGCTCGATGTGCTTGGTCTGGATTCAGCATGCTTCTTGGAAACACCTCAATAGAATCACTGCATGTGACCCAGACTTCCACAGGTGTGGCAGGGTTTCGGAGAATTCAAGAACATAAGTCTCATTTTCCCCCACTTACCGCACTAGTGACAGATCAAGGCATTGCGCTGCAAAGAAGATGATTGAAGGTTTGAAGGCCTCTTGATTCCTCTACCAGTTCCACCAACATCAGACCGCTTCCCATTCTTTTTATTGCTATCTTCATCACTTCTTCCCAAGGCTGTATGAGGATCCGCTACCTCAGGTCCTCCGACTAACTCAGCTTCAGCAAGAAAGGCTTTCCCCACAATATCTAAGAAGGTGGTTAGGTTGAGCTCTTCCACTTTAGATCGCAGTTTAGGTCGGAGTCCAGACTCAAATTGTCAAGCCTTCCTGGGATTGTTTGCAACAAACCATTGGCCTTAAAAAACTAGGTCTGAGAAACGTTGATAGAATTCTAGTACTGATTCAACACCCTTATCAGGACAACACAACTCCATCCTCTTCCACAACTTCATCAACTCAGAGAAGTATTGTTGGATGAACGAAGACTTGAAGAATTACCAAGTGAGATCTTCTCGAGGCTTTTTTCGAGACACATAATTTCACCATTTCCAGGTTGGACCTTCAAGTATAAAGGTATCCAACTTCACCTTTAATGAATCAGGTGGCATGAGAGAACAGAAGTTCCTCTCAACCTTCCATAGCCACTCCTCTTCCTCAAGAGGATCTGTTTTCCCATAAAAGAGGGGAGGGTTTAACTTTCAAAACTCCAAAACATAGTTTATAGGTTGATCAACTAGAGGATTTTCTAAGGATGCACCACCCAAAGCTTCACCTTGGGCATCCATAAAACTTTCTTAGGGGCAAACACTAAGGAACAAGAAAACAAGAAGATGGGTTAAATATGGTCATTACCATTTTAAATACCAAAATAACACTTTTTAGAATGATTTTCAGAATGAATAAAAATCGAAATGATTCAATAGGGGGAAACTAGTGATGATGGGTGACTCAACCATATGGTTGGTGGCCATATTCTAGTCACACCACCGTCACTGAGAGCATTCTAGGGTAAAGTCCCCAACTCCACAGGGCTTGCCAAACCATGCGAGCTCACGGAGGTCACTTGCCTAACTCTCATTTCATTTAACAATACTAAACAAACCATAAGAATCAAAATACATCGACAACCCAAACATCCCATGGTAACCCAAGGTTCGGAATGAGAAAGGGTTCATGAAGTCCTTCTCTTCCCTATGCCTCGAGTCCCGACAATTCTACTCCTTCTACCATGACAACCCCAAATAATGATGGGCGCTCTGAAAAACAAGGTCTGCTCAAGAGCCAACCTCCTCTGATACCATTTTGTCATGAAACAAGCCGGGTTGACCCTGAACTGGTCACCCGAGCCGGTCTGCGACATGGACCGAGAGGCGTTCCCGATCCTCCCGGGCTGGAAAAAAGCACCAGCATATCAATAGAGGATAATTGGGAATAATTTTTCCTAATGAAAATAAATAAAGTAGCGGAAAATGTATAATAATGCAAAGTAAATAAAAAACACGAAAAGAAGGAATGACCGACAACAACCATCTTACCTGCCCATGAACAAAACTCCTCATGACTCCGAGAGTCTCTCACCAATCCACAACCAACTCTCACCCACGATGAGCAAGCTAAAGTCAAACCTGCAACAGAAACTAAAAATAGGAAAACACTATAGGCGTGAGTATTAAAACTCAGTAGGTGTTCCCAACAAAATATTCCCAATGCACTTCCCTTAAATAATGAATTTACTAAATCCAGGAGTGAACTAAATTATATAAAATATGGGTTTCCACACACACACTTTCAATTATAAAACAATTAATAGTTCATTTCCATTTTTAATTTAAAAACAAGTCTAATGTTAGAAAGGAACAGGTGCATTGCGTTTTAAAATTTTTTTTCAAACAATTTAGAAATCCAAATTTTAGTTTTTAGTCAAAAGGAAAACCACACATAACACACCACATACACTAAGGGCAAAGGAAAAAGTGGCACACAGGGGCCAAAAACTGAACTAGACCTCTCCATCATCTGCCACTTACAAATAAACACCAAAGAAAACATGGGTCAAACCTAAGAGATCATGAACAATCTAGAACATACTATACATGTTACTCATCCTGAAGGCAGGCCTACTCTCAATGATGTCATAATTCCCTAACGCCTGACTGTCGCCCTACCTGGAATGGTCGAGGGGTCCAATCCCATATCAATAATAACAAAACACCTCTCAGCTATGGGCCACTAGCCAGTGCATAATCTAAACTAGTGCAGCAATTGTTCTCAGAAGATTCACTCACTATGCCAGGTTCCCATGTTAACACATATAATAAAAAGGAAAGGGGTGAGTCAACAATGTAAATTAGGTAACCAGTCATGATGCACAAACATCACACGCAACTCACATAATCGAGGAACACAATAAGACCACCCCTAAGTCACCCCAAAGAGAGTTTTCAAAATATCTCATTTATTTAAAGTGACAAACGGGCCTTAACTAACCACTCAACACCAACCTATTTTCATAAGAAATAACACACGCCAACTCATTTCTAAAGAATCAAATGAACACTACTTTAAATATCAAAACCAATTGAAACTTCATTTAATAAATAAATTTTAGAAAGCCGAACACACTTGCAACCCAATCTGTTCTTTAAAAGAAACACAATTTACTTATAAAGGCCAACTGGGTATTTTAGTAACACTAATGATGCACATTTAAAAGAAAACACTTTCAAGTAATTCAAAACAAGAGAGAACCACTATCCTTCTCAATTAACATTTATTATAAAACTAGTTATTTAATATTATTTACCATTAATCTAAAATTTAATGAAATATCAAGAAATTAATAAATTCTAAATATAAAGGCAAGTGTAGTGGGGACCTACCTCGACTTGCATCTTGGTTATGACAACGCAGCACGTCACACACTTGTGCACAAGTACATGCAACTTGCTGACGACCGTAATATCATGGAAATACCTCTCCAACGCATTGCAACAAACACACAACATCTAAAATACATAAACACGGACCTAAAATAGCCCAAATGAAAAACCAGCACAAAATAACCACCTCGACATGCTTTTAAAACAGAACTTGCATCAACTACATTGTTTACTAAACTACTTAAAAATTTATGAGAAAAAATAATTATTATTATTATAATAAATCATTTAAACCACTTATCAAATCATTTCAAAGAACTCTATAAGATTTTACCTCAAAAATACTTTGGAAATACTTTTGAGAATAACCAAATCACCATATTAAACACCCAAAATAAATTTTCAAGACCAGAACATGCCTCTGAAAAATACAAACCACCTAAAAAATCCAACCAAGATATTTATCAAATAAATAGTGAGCATAAATTCAGTAAACACACACCACAGATTAAGAATAACCAAACAAAACACCATTATTCACATGAATTTTTTTTTCTAAACATCTTAATCAATTAATCAACTTTCAATGAAGTAGTGAAAGGCGAGAAATCAGAAAAAGGTGAATGCAACCCTACGCAATTGAAATTGGACCCGATAAACAAGTATTTGACAATGAAAATTTATCCCTAACCATGGAAGAACTATACACCAATAGGAGGGGGAAAATTTTACCAATGGGGAAGGTTTTGAATGAGGTGGAACAATACAATGGTTAAGAGGTATGTCGATAATGGGAGAAACCCAACTGGGAGGGCACGTGGTGGATAGACAGCACCGACGAGGGGCTCAGCCGGACAAAGGTGTGCGCCGGATGGGTCCGCGCGACTGGACAGGGGTGGGGGAGACTGTTGCACCAGTTAGAGGTTATGCAGCGATTGGACAATGCCAGATGGAAGTGGTGCTCAGAAGGAGGTCAGGGGGTTAGACTTGATTGATCGGAGTAGGGAAAAAAGGACTGATGGCCAGGAACACAATGTGGGGAAGCGGCCTGGAGGTCGGCAGTGGGATGGATGGGCACGACCGTTCAGGTGAGGGAAGTTGGCCAGAAGAGAAGCGCATTGGAGGGTGCGAGTAGGTGCTGGAGCGGCCTGAGGGATGACATCGGTCGGACAACAAGGGGAGAAGAGTGCTTGGTCATTCAGAGGGGGTGTCGGGTGGTGCGGGTTGGGTGAACGACATGACTTCAAGGAGGGGGGTGTGGCGCGGCATGGGAGGGTTATAGGGAGGGAAGGTCGGGGCACATCCGGGGGGTACTTTAGGCAGAGGTAAGGTGTTCCGGGATTGGAAAGGGAGCGGAGAGGGTGAGGAGAATGGTGGTGCACAAATAGGGTTACAGGGGGGGTTGTTCGCGACGGGGAGAGAAATAAGGGAGAGGGAGAGTGAAAATAAAAAAAGAAAGAAAGAAATGGAAAGAAAAAGAGGGAAAACAATAACTAAATAAAATGAAAGAATAAAACTAAATAAAAATAAAATGATAATAACATTAATCTATAATACTAATAATATTATTAATGAAAATAATTATATTATTATTATTATTATTATTAACAACCCTTCTTAATGATAATAATAATAATAACCATAAGAATAATAAAAACAACTTTAATAATAATATAAAAATGATAAAAATAAAATTTCTAATAATAAAAATTATTTAATAATGATATAATATTATTTAACTAACTTTTAATTTTAATTATTTTCTCTTCAACTCATTTAATTCATTTTTATTTGGCCGGCTCAAACTCCGTAACTGTGTGGTACTCGGGCTGACTGCACGGCTTCCGCTATCCTTGTGATGCCCGTGCACCGGCCTAAAGTAATAATAATAATAATAATAATAATAATAATAAAGTCTTCTTAATAATAATATTAATAAGAATAATAATAATAATACCAATAAAATATAAATAATATAGATATTCAGCTCACTTTAATAATAATAATAAAATTATTAACAACACTAAGGAACAAATCAAATTAAAAAAGTTTTTCATTTTAATTTTCCGAAGATAAGTGGTTCATGCCGTTTCATGGGCGAAGCCGCGCAGGGTATCCATAATTCTCTACACTCGGGTGTGCTCAGCGATGTCGACTAAAAAATGCACGTTTTTTTACAAAACTCAAAAATCTTGTCCAGGTTTCAACCCGAACCTCGACAAAAAATTTTAAAACCCAAGAAAATAATAAAATAAAAATAATAGATAGGTCGGGGTGTGACAATTCTCCCCACTATAACTCTTTACGCCCTTGGAAATTCATGAAAAAATCAAGACCCAAAGATGAAACTCCTTAAGTGTCACTCACCCCCAAAAGTTTAAGCGCCTCCAGTTGATCGATCCAAACAAACACCGAACTCCCATGGCATGCAACTTATCTTCCAAACACGAACACTTTAAACACCACCAAAACGTAACCTGACACGAAACTCTGATACTGACACGGGGAGGCCCGAATGGACTCACCACTATAGGAAACAATCCAACTAAATTCAACGAGACCCGCGATGGGTCTCCCCACCAAAAGGACTGATGAGGTTTACCGAACTTCAAAATTTTCCATACAGTCCAAAAACCCCACTCCAAGGGTCGGGGAGGGAAGGGTCCAACCAAAAGAGCATCAAAACTACTGTCACCGCTACCTTAACGACGTCACATCCTCGGAACAACACAAACCACACCACACTAAGGATAAAGATTAAACCAAGGCCCTTTTTCACCACTGGGGTTCACCTGACTATGCGCCAGCTTCACTCCAGGACCTATGGATAGAGCACTAATGATTGAAGCATTTCTTTCCATGCATTGAGGCTTCAAATTTTCCCAAACATGACACATGAACCAAAATTTTGACAAACAGACTTCCAATAAAATAAAAGTTTCAAAGAGGTTAAATAGTAACCATTCTTACAACTAAAGGAAAGGAAACACTACAAAGAGAAAAACTCCAAACTGATCCCCAAACATCACCCTACTCCTGCTGATGGGGTGCAGTGACCCTCAACGAGCCAGGTCTGGCTTCAGCACACTTCTTGGAAACACCTCAACATGATCGCTGCACATGACCCAGACGTCCACAGGTGTGGTAGAGTTTCGGAGCATTCAGGCACATCGGTCTCTTGTGCCCCCGCTTACCACACTGGTGACAGATCATGGCATTGCACTGTAGAGAAGATAACTGAAGGTCTGAAGGCCTCTTGATTCCTCTACCAATTCCACCAGCATCAAGCCACTTCCCATTCTTCTTACCGCTATCTTCAGCACTGCTTCCCAATGCCGGATGAGGATCTTCCACCTCAAGTCCTTCTGCTAACTCAGCTTCAAAAAGATAGGATTTCCCCACAACATCCAAGAAGGTGGTTAGATTAAACTCTTCCACTTTCGATTGCAGTAAAGCTTGGAGTCCAGACTCAAATTTTCATGCCTTCTCGGGATTGTTTGCAACAAACCATTGGTCGTATGAAACTAGGTCTGAGAAACATCGATAGAATTCTAGTACTGATCCAACACCCTACTCAAGACAACACAACTCCATCCTCTTCATCAACTTCTTTAACTCAGAGAAGTATTGTTGGATGAACGAAGACTTGAATAATTCCCCAGTGAGATCTTCTCGAGGCTTTTTTTGAGACACGGACTTCCACCATTTCCAGGTTGGACTTTCAAGCATAAAGGTAGCCAACTTCCCCTTTAATGAATCAGGTGGAACGAGAGAATAGAAGTTCCTATCAACCTTCCACAGCCACTCATATGCCTCAAGAGGATCTATTTTCCCATAAAAGAGGGGAGGGTTCAACTTCTGAAACTCTAGAACATAGTCTATAGGCTGGTCAACCGGAAGATTTGCTAAGGATGAACCACCCAAAGCTACACCTTGCGCATCCATCAAACCTTCGTGGGGGTGAACACTAAGGAACAAGAAAACAAGAAGATGGGTCAAACATGGTAATTACCATTTTAAATACCAAAATAACACTTTTTACAATGATTTTCAGAATGAAGGAAACCCCAAATGATTCACAAGGGGGGGAACAAGTGATAATGGGTGACTCGACCATATGGTTGGAAGCCATACACCAGTCACACCACCATCACTGAGATCATTCTAGGGTAAATTCCCCGGCTCCACAAGGCTTTCCAGACCATGCGAGCTCACGGAGGTCACTTTTCCAAGTCTCATTTCATTTCTCAATTCCAAAAAAAACCATAAGAATCAAAAGACACCGACAACCCAAACATCCCATGGCAACTCGAGGTTCAGAACGAGCAAGGGTTCATGACTTTATTCTCTTCCATATTCCTCGAGTCTCGAGAATTATACTCCTTATACCATGAAAATCCCAAATAATGATGGGTGCTCTAAGAAACAAGGTCTGCTCAAGAGACAACCTCCTCTGATACCATTTTTTCACGAACCAACCCAGGTCAACCCTGAACTGGTCACCCGATCCGATCTGAGACATGGCTTGAGAGGCGTTCCTGATCCTCTCAAGCTGGCGACAAGCACCAGGGAATCAACAGAGGACAAATTGGGAATGATTTCGCCCAGTAAAAATAAATAAAGTATCAGAAAAAGTATAATAACGCAAAGTAAATAAACAAAACGAAAGGAAGGAACGACCAACAACAACCAACTAACCTACCCATGACAAAAACTCCTCGTGACTCCGAGAGCCACTCACCAATCCACAACCAGCTCTCACCCATGGCGAGCAAGCTCAAGTCAAACCTACAAGAGAAACTAAAAACAAGAAAACACTATAGGCCTGAGTATTAAAACTTAGTAGGCGTGCCCAAAAAACTATTCCCAATGCACTACCCTTAAATAAAGAATTTACTAATTCTAGGTTTGAATTAAATTATATAAAATATGGGTTCCCACACACACACTTTCAATTATAAAACATGTAAGAGTCTATTGCACTTTTTAATTTAAAAACAAGTTTAATGTTTGAAAGGAACAGGTGCATTGCATTTTAAAGCATTTTTTCAAAAAATTTAGAAATCCAAATTTTAGTTGTTAGTCATAAGAAAAACCACACACAACACACCACACACACTAAGGGCAAAGGAAAAAGTGGCACACAGGGGCCATAAACCAAACTAGACCTCTCCATAGTCTGCCACTTACAAATAAACACTAAAGAAAACATGTTTCGAACCTAAGAGCTCGAGAAAAATCCAGAACGTACTATACATGTGACTCATCGTGAAGGCATGCGTACTCTCGATGACATCATAAAACCCTAATTCCTGACTGTTTCCCTACATGGCCTAGTCAAGGGGCCCAATACCATAGCAATAATAACAAAACACCTCTCTGCTATGGGCCACTAGCAAGTGCATAATCTAAACTAGTGTAGCAATCGTTCTCAAAAGATTCACTCACTATGCCAGGTTCCCTTGTCAACACGTATAATAAAAAGGAAAGGGGTTATTCAACAATGTAAATCAGTTAACCAGTCATGATGCGCAAACATCACACGCAAATCACACAATTGAGGTACACAATAAGACCACCCCTGAGTCACCTCAAAGAGAGTTTTCAAAATATCTCATTTCTTTAAAGTTCCAAACGGGCCTTAACTAACCACTCAACAGCAACATATTTTCAGAATAACCAACACACACCAACTCATTTCCAAAGAATCAAAGGAACACCACTTTCAATCTCAAAACCACTTGAAACCTCATTTAAGAAATCCATTTTAGAAAGACGAACACATTTCCAACCCAATCCATTCTATAAAAGAAACAAAATTTTCTTATAAAGTCCAACTAGGAATTTTATCAACACTAATGATGCACATTTAAAAGAAAACACTTTCAGGTAATTCAAAACAATAGACAACCACTATCCTTCACAATGAACATTTTTTTAAACTAATTATTTAATATTATTTACCATTAATCTAAAATTTAATGAAATAACAAGAAATTAATAAATTCTAAATATAAAGGCAAGTGAAGTGGGGACCTACCTTGTCTTGTAGCTTGGTTACGACTAAACGGCATGTATCACACTTGCACACAAGTACACGCAACTTGCTAATGACCGCAATATCACCGAAATACCTCGCCAACACACTACAACAAATGCAGAACATATAAAATACATAAACAAGGACCTAAAACAACCCAAAAGAACAACTAGCACAAAAGAAGCACCTCGACATGTTTTCAAAACACAACTCACACCATCTACATTGTTTACTAACCCACTTTATAATTTATGAGAAAAAATAATCATAATAATAATAAATCATTTAAACCACTTATCAAATCATTTCAAAGAACGCCATAATATTTTACCCCAAAAATAATTTGGATATATTTTTGAGAATAACCAAATGACCATCTTAAACACCCCAAATAAATTTTCAAGACTAGAACATGCCTCTGAAAATTACAAACCACCCGAAAAACCCAACCAGGATATTTATCAAATAAATAGTGAGCATTAATTCAGTAAACATACACCACAGATTAAGAATAACAAAAAAACACCATTATTCACATGAAACATATTTTTCTAAACATATTAATCTATTAATCCACTGTCAATGAAGCTATGAAAGGCAAAAAATCTGCAAAAGGTGAATGCAACACAACACAATCGAAATTCGACCCGACAAACATGGATTTGACAATAAAAATTTAGCCCTAACCACGAAAGAACTATACACAAATAGAAGGAGGAAAAATTTACCAATAGGGAAGGTCGCAAATGAGGCGGAACCAGACAATGGTTAGGTGGTTCGTTGGTGAAGGGTGTGGCCCATCTGGGAGGGCGCGCGGCGGCAGGACAACATCAGCGAGGGGCTCCACCGGACAAAGGTGTGCACTGGATGGGTTCGTACAACTGGAGAGGGGTGTGGGAGATTATTGCACCAGTTGGAGGGCGTGCAATGACTGGACAACGCCGGTCATAGGTGGTGCTCGGAAGGAGGCCGAGGGGTCATACTTTCTCGATCGGAGTAGGGAAAAGGGGACCGGTGGCTGGGCACACAGTGTGTAGAAGCGTCCTAGAGGTCGGCAGTGGGCTGGACGGGCACGATCGGTCAGGTGAGGGAAGCCTGCTGGGAGAGTAGCACGTCGGAGAGTGCGGGTAGGTGCCAAAGTGGCATGAGGGATGACATCGGGGAGAGAAAGAAGGGATAGGGAGAGTGAAAATAAAATAAAATAAAAAAGAAAGAAATGAAAAGAAAAAGGGGGAAATGAACTAAATAAAATGAAAGAATAAAACTAAATAAAAATAAAATGTAAATAACATTAATATATAATAATAATAATATTAATGAAAATAATAATAATAATAATAAGTAACCCTCTTAATAATAATAATAATAATAATACCCTTAAGAATAATAAAAATAACTTTAATAATAATATAAAAATGATAAAAATAATAATTCTAATAAAAAAAATTATTTAATAATAATATAATATTATTTAACTAACTTTTTATTTTAATTATTTTCTCTTCAAATCATTTAATTCATTTTTATTTGGTCGACTCAAACTCCGCAACCGCGCGGTACTCAGGCTGACTACATGGCTTCCACTAGCCATGCAGTGCCCGTGTACCGGCCTAAAGTAATAATAATAATAATAATAATAATAATAAAGTATTATTAATAATATTATTAATAAGAATAATAATAATCATACTGATAAAATATAAATAATTTAGATATTCAGTTCACTTTAATAATAATAATAAAATTATTAACAACACTAAAGAACACATAAAATTACAAAAGTTTCTCAGTTTAATTTTCTGAAGATAAACGGGTCGTGTCGTTGCATGGGTGAAGCCACGTGGGGTATCCAAAATGCGCTCCGCCTGGGCGCTCAGTGACTTCAACTAAAAAACGCACGTTTTTTTTGACAAAACTCAAAAATCTTGTTTGGTTTTCAACCCAAACCTTGACAAAAAAAATTTAAAACCAAAGAAAACAATAAAATAAAAATAATAGATAGGTCAGGGTGTGACATAAATAACATATCTAATTAAATACCATATCATAAATGAGTATTTAAATTAATAAATATAATTTTTTAATTCATCTAATACAAATAAAGTAATTATTTTGGTAATGTACTTTATCCTTGGTAATAAAACGTTTTTATTTTAAATTTAGCATAAATATTAGATTTACCTAATGAAAAATTTTATTTTGATAAAATGAATTAAAAATTTAGAATCATCGTGTCAAAATTAGTTAATAGTGAATTTTTGATAATTTTATAAAATAATTGAATTTGTAGATGAATTGTAAAATACATTATGCAAAATATGCGGTAATATTTTATATAAAATAAAATAATATTTTTTAGTTGAATAACTTATATGAAAATGTTACATTTTATTTTTAAAATCTATAAAACAAATTATTAAAACTATAAGAATATTTTTAAAAGTTTGGAAAATATTTTATATAATAAAAACTATTTTTTAATATATTAGGAGTATTTTTAAAAATTTATTTTATCATATATATAAATTTATTCTCAAAAAATAAGTCTCGTATTTAGAATCAATACATAAAAATTAGATTATGGTTAAATATTTTATATATTCCATTAAAAAACTAATAAAATAAATAAATAAAAGAGTAAATATGTTTTAATAATGACACCCCTATGGAGGTGTCCAAGGGGTTTGGTAGCTTCCTCAGTCCCTCAGGGTTTGGGGTTTTGTTATGAGTCGTTGTCCGACCAGGCCATCATTACATGCCCATGACTTAAACCTTGACTGTATTGAGGCCCACAATTCAAGTCAATTTTACTCAGTCTTTACCACATGATGAAGTGTATGCTCGAAGGGGAAACATTGAAATGTGTGTATACACTATTATAATCCAAGTCATGCAATGGGGGGTGAGGATTCTGTTTAAAAAACAAAATGTAATAATTATGTAACAGTGAAAACATCATAGAAAAATCTCATGAATGATGTCATGAGTGATTAGTTTTAGAGAAAAGGTTGTAAAATATCATTATTCAAAGCGGATCCACCATGGATTGGGATCCATGGTGCCGAAATTTATTAAATAGAAAGTAAAGGTACAAAAAAAAGGAAGAAATGTTCAAGAGGTTACAACACCACATCAAAAGGAGTGTAGAATGTTCAGCATATATAGTAATTCTCACATCTTCCTAGGCCGAACCTGACCTCAATTTCCACCACGAGGCGCTGAGTGACGCCCTATTTGCCATTGAATTGGCTGCAAATGTGATGCCTCATATACTGTCTCTTCCACTTGATTTGAAGCCATAGCATTTGAAATCTTCCTTTAGACATTCTGAACATCTTGTTCATCCTGGACCACCACCTCCTCCTGAAACAGGACAACTTGCTTATTAGCAGACTGTTGTGGTACACTCTGGACAACCTCCATCTGATGTTGCTCTGTATGCTGAATTTCATCCTACAAAGCCTCTTGTATGGTGGGTACATCTTCATTGGATACATTATCAACACCTTTATCAGGGGTAAATATCTTTATTAGAACCTTTCCAACAGTAGAATGCATCAAATGACCATGTTTTTTATTACTACAACCTGCACTCTCAAGACCCACAAGATTGAGCGAGTCAAATTCAGGTGTGTTAATAGAATCTAACATAGAAAAAAAAATTAAAACCAGCTTTGTCCGGCCCTAGTGACAATTTTTTTGAGGTTTGCAGTGAAATATCCTTGGAATCCCCATCATACTTATGCATATGAGAGGCTGAATCAGCATATACATCATCTTGTAAATCAGGATGTGCAGTAATCTAGATGGCATTCAACAGCTCATCATGGAGAGGAGGAGCTTCATTATCCTGAGCAGCAGGGTCAGAGGGCGCAATCTGGGAGCCCATATTTGGAGAATCTGAAACAACAAGATCAAGAGATCCTGCAGTGGTCCCAATTCTCACAAATGAAGGCCCAACATCCTTGGCCACCGACACCCCTTCAGTTTGATCAACAGAGGGAGCTCGCGGCTTTCTGGACATCACCAATTCGAATCCATCAGCATCAAGCTGCTTCAACTTGCCTTTACTGCTAGCAGAATCTATTGCTATTTGACCCATCTAAATATTAACCTTTTATTGAATGAATGCCTCTCGGTAAGAGTCATTGTCATCCAATTCGGCCCAAGATATTCTTGTATCAGTTGGTCCCCTAGCATTCAGGAAGCATCAACACAACTAACCACATCATTAACGTGTTGTGATGGGCATGCAGGATCCCCACAAATAAGGGCCTCATTTAATTAACTTTATATTCATTAATTTAACTCAGAATATGCATCCCCTATAACTATAAATACTTCATCTCACTCTCATTGAAAAACACTTCCAAAAATTCATCTCATTTCCCAAGGTATGTCCATATTACTCATTTTAAGCCTCATAGGTATCTTATTGATGTTATGGATTCACCTCACTCCATGTCTTCATCTAATTAGACCCTTGGAAAAGAATTTTTCTTCATTTTTATTTTCCTTAATATTTTCCTCACCTTTAATATCTAAATAATAATT
Organism: Viscum album; assembly: GCA_963277665.1. Taxonomy (NCBI): domain Eukaryota; kingdom Viridiplantae; phylum Streptophyta; class Magnoliopsida; order Santalales; family Viscaceae; genus Viscum; species Viscum album. The sequence goes on from OY728139.1 coordinate 298,657,999, forward strand.
ATATAAACATAATATATATGTAATAATTTTAACAACCCAAAATTTCACTATGTAGTTTTCATAAATAAATATTATGTTAATATCTTGCTCTATATGAAACTCCAAACTAAAAGGAGTCATGAAATATTATATGATCATTATTAAACAAAATTATAAGAATAATAATACCTCTAGTAAATAAAAATATGGTAATTAATAAAAAATTCTTACATTTAGAGGATAAATAATTAATACGTTTAAAATGGATTGTTTTTTCTCAAAGAATTTTTTTAAAGTGTTAAAAAATTAAATCAAAATAAAATTAAATGATTATTATGATAATATAAAATATTACATTATTTAAATTAGAAATTTTAATGGGATAATATCAAGAACACTTAATGTTCGAAAATGACATTTTTCAATAAATGCAGTTTTTATTTATATATTGTATTTTCATTTAAAAACTAAATTTATCTGTTTTTTAAGTTCAATTTTATAAAATTAACCTTATTTTTGAATTCCAAATGTCAAAATTTTATCTTAGGGTGGATTTTTAGGATTTTTCAAAAAGATTAATTTTTAGGTGAATAGTTCAAAATATTTTTTTTACAAACACCGTGACATTTATTACATTGTTACATATATAAGTATGACTTGGAAATTTATGAAACACTTTTATAGAAAAAATAAATATTTTATGTGTTATATTTTAAACTTAAAATTTTTTATTTTAGTTTAGAAACATATGTTTGATATTTTAGAACTTAATTTACATTATTCTCTAAAACGATATTTAATACATTATTCATTTCTTATTTTAAAATAAAATTTTATCACTTTTAGAAAGTTAATCTAATAAATTAGATTTAAAATATATACTTATAATTTTAATATTATTTAATAATCACCATTTTATTTTCAGTCATAAAAAACGAATTACTTAGGTAAAAACTAGTTACTCTGATAAAATCTAAAAGGACAAAAGGGGTTAACCAACGGGATAAAAGAACTAACATGTTAAAAACATGATTATAATTGAGTGATTAAGTTTTCTATCAAAAACATCTTATCTCTAATCAATTATTTTATATTTTAGATTCTTTTTTACATGTGAAACAGGTGTTCTATTTAAATTATGATGAATTATTTATAAAAATGTCATTCTCACCACTTATAAAGGGGGCTTTACACCACCCCTTTAAGACCATTATCAAATTCTGGTTTCCTATTGAAACCCAGTCCTATTTACATTCCTTGGAATCCTATTTCACTTATTTAATCTTCTTGACACAATTTTTTGGCCTAATTCTTCCCTTTCCAAGGAACCATGAAAGGTAAACTCAAAGTTCTCAACGTAAGTAGTAACTTTTCTCTAAAATTGTTTATTTTTTTTCATTAACTTTCATATCTATTTTTATCAATATTATATGATTAATTAAATATTTAAAGTATAATGATTTTTTTATATTATGGTAATAATTATTAACCACATTTCCCCTTTTCCATTAAGAAAAACAAAAATGTCATTCATGTGTTTGTGCAGACTGCCCCATCCATAAAGTGACGTCTTCTGTTTGTCATCAGAGCCTTGATTAACTAGTTATAAGGATGGAATTGATGAATAAATGTGATGTGTATAATATAATTATTATTATGAATATAATAATTATAATCCACCTCAATACTCTCTCATTTATTGAGAAATGAAAATGTTAGTCATGCGTACATGCAGACTACCTCCTCCATGGGGTAACATATCTCATTTTTCATTTAGTTTCTCAATTATTTATTAAAAACTATTTAAATATGATTAATAATATTATATATATATATATAATATTATTATACTTCTGTAATAATTATACTACTCTAAAATAAACCACTTTCATAATCATACCAATCCATTAATTATTGTATGTCCATGTTTGGGTCAGTCTAACCGCCTACTTGAACAATGCTATAAAATAATATCATGGATGAATATGAGAACTTAATTAATGATAATATATTATATAAATAATTAAATAATGATTTGATTTTTGTTTTGGAATTGTAACATTGATATTAAACTCATTAATGTAAATACCAATGTCCATTCATTAAATATCACATAAACATGCTCATCATTGATTTCGTCTTTAAGGATCATAACAAAAACTCTAATAGAATTAAATATAACATTATAAATAATTATAAATAATCAATTCTAGTACCTTTTATGATCTATTAAGGAATAACTTTGTGATAAGAACAAATAATAATACCTCAATTGTGAAACTAGTTCAAAACGATCAAGATTACTCACACCCGATATTGAAAATTGATAGTAACTAAATAATATACATATAGAGAATAATTATAAATTAAGTTTATAAAAGTGTATAATAATGAATAAGGTTCTTAAGTAGATGATTAATATAGTCATTATTTTATATGTTATTCAATTTCATTAGTGGAATTCAAGAATTAATGTGAGGGGTTCTTTATCTCAAATTTAATTTCGTGAGACATATTTCTTATTATGCACCATGATATATTTAATATTGTGTGATTACTACACAATGAATTTATTTAAGCATATTTTGGTTATTCATGTCATGAACTGGCACTAGATTCCATCCTAAACCAACACTTGATCCGACTTGTGGCATGGCTCAAAGGGCGTTCCCAATACCCACGGGCTGGAAACTAGTACACGGTCATCGAATAACTCCTTTGGAAATGATTTTCTCATAATAATAATAATCAATATCCCTATTAAACACCATTTGAAAAATTTACATAAATCATCTCAAACAAAATATATTACACAAGTTATAAAAAATAATATATACAAGTCTCAAGTTTATATTTACAAGAAAACGAAAAAAATAGGGAGGGGATCAACAAAGGGACCAAAACCTACTAAATACATAGTATCCAATCAGCTGATGCATCACTACCACCAACATAGGACACAAATATTCTGCTAACAATAGTACATATCATCTCCAAATAAGGCCTTGAATTTACCTGATTCAGACAAAACAAAGTCTAGATATGCCCATTGGGTATATATAGGGTGTGATCTCACTTTTGTAGTAGGATTCAACCAAGTGTTCCATGAATATCCATTATAATACAAATAAAAATTCTAGTTTTGTAAGAAAGAAAAAAAAATTGATTTGAAAAGATGATTTAGTTTTTAAAGGAAGAAAAAATATTCAAGGATAACTAGAAATAGGTAAAACAAAACATAAGGACCATGGTAAATCCTTAAGTATATAGGTTTAGTGGGGACCTATTATCCTAGTACTCTTAGTGATCCACCATGGATGGGAAGGTCCATTCTCCTACTCAATCCAACCGAACCATATCATCCTCATAGTTTCCTTATTGTTGTAAGGTAATATTATTAGGTAGGGTAGGTCGTACCTAGAGTACTTTTCCTAGTATTCTTTTCTAGGTACACCAATTTCCCATGTGATTTATCCCATTTATCAAAACATAAAAATCACCTTCCATAAAAAACCAAACTATCAAATGCCAAATCAAACCATTATTAACTGATTCCATAAGGGATAAAACATTTCAAGAGCCTTATACATTCTAACACATTTGAAATCACCCATTTAAACACGAAATAAAATTTGAAAAATAAATGAAAGTGTAGGAAAACATATTTAACCTATTAAATAATGGCACAACACAGAACCAACTACCTTTTTCATTTTAAATTACCACAAACCGATTGTAAATATCAAGACAAGATGAGAGGATATCTTATAAAAGTATGAATACATTAAAAACATCAAAATCCAAGACAATAAATTTGGATTAGACCATCCCTATGTCAATACACCCACTAGAGAGAAAAAAAACTCAAGAAATAAGTGAGGTGAACTTAAAGGGGAAGAGGAAAAGATACTTCCTTGGAATTTCTTAGAAGAACCAGGCTCAAATCAAACAAAATTTGGATTCATGGAGGAGTAGAAAAAGAGAGATTGTTCACCTAGGGATGGAGGGGTTAGGAGTGAGAGAAAATGAGGATTTGATAGGGTTAAATAGAGGAGGGGTATGTTTGGAAAACTAAAATATTTTAAAACTTGGTAGACTACATGGTTTGGCCGTATGGTTTTCTAAACTATAGGCCAACCATGTGGGTCCTCTATCTAAAAAGATAGTGGATGCATGGTTTGGGTCACATGGTTTCACAAATCATGTGCCTAACTATATGGTACCATGGGGAATCCTTATTTTGCATAGTCTCATAGGGTTGGAATATGATAGTGAACCTAATTGTGTGAGCTTTCTAATGCCTCTATTCAAGCCACATGGATTTTTGATGTTGGAGCATAGTTTCTCTTAACCATGCACCAGCCTCTATCCCTCTGAAATTTCAAATTTCAAAATAAAAAGAAATAAAAAACATAAATAAAAAAAACAAAAAAACTTGATAATGGAACTATGGGTGTGACAATTCTCCCCACCATGCCAATTTACACCCTTGGAAAGCCATCCCATAGTCATATAAAATAATAATTGAGGGTATATCTCCCCTACTCAAGAATTTTATTCCCCTATATCATGATCATAATTCTCATGATTCCATAGGACCCAAACTAAAAGAATATATTTTCCCTTAAGCACTTCCACTGGGGAATCCATAATTCAAACCAGCTGCTTGATCACTGACAGATCCAGTTCCAACTCAAGTTCCTCCCAGTTCAAGACATGATAATATTCTGTATTATACCACTTAAAATAAGAGATGTGGAAAATTTCATGAATCAATGTCAACTAGGAAGTAAATTCCAAGTGGTATGGAACCTTATCAATTATCTCAGTAATCTCAAAACTTCTGACATGCCTCAATGTAAGCTTCCCCTACCTCTCAATATGGTGATGACCTAAGTGAGGTCTCACCTTTAGAAACACCCTATCACCCACTAGAAATTCTGAAATCTTATAATCGATGATCATCATAGGACTTTTAATGTATCTGAGCTATCAACAAACACTTTCTAATCATGTGAATATTTTCAATCATCTTTTGCATGATTCATGGCCCCACTAAAGAAGTTTTGCTTGATTTTTTGTAGCATAGAGGAGACTAAAATAGTAAACCATATAGTGCTTTTAAGGGACCCATCATGATCAAGGATTGATAACTGTTAATATAGGTGAATTCAACCAATCCAAGATGGTTGTCCAATAAGCCACCAAAGTCTAACAAGGAGGCATTAAGCATGTCTTCTAATAACTAGTTTTTCCCCTCTATATAGCCATCTGTTTGAGGATGGCAAGTCATGTTAAGCCTAAACTTTGACCCCTTTTCCTTTTGGAGGCCTTCCCAGAACCAAGAGGTAAAATGGGGGTCCCTGTCAAAAAATATTATATATGGAACACCATAAAGCCTCATGATCTTCTGAATATACAACCTACCCTTATCTTCAACTTCAATGGTATCCTTGATCGAAATGAAATGGGTGGATTTGGTCCGATGATTGATAACCACCCAAATTATTTTCCTTCCTTGAGGTGTATAGGGTAACCTGATAATGAAATCCATGTCTACCTCATCTCAATTCCATGTAGGAATCAAAAGGGAATATAGAAATCATGAGGGTCTCTGGTGCTTAGCTTTAACCAGATGTTAGGGGTAACATCAAGATACAAAGTCAGCTATATCACATCAAATAATAGGACACCAAAACCTGCAATTCACATCATAAAAAATCTTGGTAGCACTAGGATGAATATCCCACTTAGACTAATGGAATTCATTTATCACAACCTTTTATAAAGACAATGGAACTACCGTATATACTCTGAAGTAAAGAGTCCCTTTAAAAGAAAAGGACCATTCATTCAGAACCTCCTCAACATTTAGAGATCGACTAAGGTTATGAAATGACTCATCATTTGGATTATCATGCTAGAATAGCTCTATAAGAGAAGGTTTCAACTGCATGCTAGCCAATAACTTACCTACACTCTATTATTTGGACTTTAGGTGAATCTAAGCGAAAATACCCATCAGTACCCTCTCATCACTGGACTCCTTTAGAGCCTAGGTAGTAATTTCATAATTAAGGTATTATCAACCTCATTCCCCTTACCTAGGGTGTAGAAGATATCAATGTAAAACCCATGAAGATACTTGATCCATCATCACTGCCTCATGTTCAAATCCTTTTGGGAGAAGATATACCTCAAGAGTTTGTGGTCTGAATAGAACATAAAATTATCCCCAAAAAGATAGTAACGCCTGGATTTAAGGGTATGCATCACTGTCCCAGGTTCAAGGTCATGGGTTTGGTAATTTTTCTAATGTGGTCAAAATTTTCAAGATCTATACGCCACCATATGGTCACCTTGTATAAGTATACAACCCAAACCTATACCTAAAGAATCATAGTAGACCATATATTCCTATCAATCCTCAAGTAATATCAAGATAGGGGTGGTGGTAAATCACCACTTAAACTCTTCAAAAGATGCTGGACATTATGATCTCTAATGGAACTTCACCACTTTCTAGGTGAGGGATATCATTAGTAAGTAAAGTTGAGAGAAATATCTAAAAAACTACTAATAGTACCCTATTAGGCTCAGAAAACTTCTGATCTTGATGACATTCCACTACTCTTCCCATGACATCATTTCCTTAAGATTTTATAGGTCTAATAAAACCCCATGTTCCAAGATTACATTTCCCCAAAACTTAACATCCTAGATCTAGAAGATTCACTTTAATAATTTTTCATAAATATAGTGGTCTGACAGCTTTCCCAGAAAAATTTTCAAATGATGCTCGTGATCCTCTTTCGATCTCGAATAGTCAAAAATTTAATCCACAAACACTATAAAAATGAGTCAATGTATTTATGTAACACCCATATTATAAGGTCTATGAAATAAATGAGATAATATTTTAATCTGAACATAATTTCCAAATACTTGAAATGACCATACCTACTTCAGAAGGTGGTCTTGGGAACATCCACTTCTCTCACCCTAGCCTGGTGATACCCTGAACAGAGGTCAATATTTGAAAATTATCTTTCTTATTTGAGATGGTCAAAGATATAATCAACAAAAAAAATAATTATTTATTTTTTATGGTGACTCGATTAAACTTTCGATAGTCTATACAGATTCAAAGAGATCCATCAGATTTCTTAAAAAAAATTACTATAGATGTTCAAGGAGAGATGATCAATTGAATAAAACCTTTGGATTCCAAATCTCCTAGTTTTATATTAACTCCCTGAGCTCAATGTAGGTTATATTTTATGATGGAAGAGATATTGTTTGTGTCCTTGATGCCAAATCGATGGTAAAATCTACATCTCTTTAAAGAGGTATTCTTAAAAAATCCACTAGGAATACCTCAGGAAACTCACTCATCATGGGATGAAATCCACTCTCCAAACCTTCCCCATCATCCTTTGGTAAGATAGAAGATACCTGACAACCAATTCTACCTAGATTTATAAGTGGAGGTCAAAAAACTCTTGATACTTAATGAGGGATGAAATATTAGGGAAATACTTCTCATTGAAGATGAATTTGAATTCTTTCCATCCTATATTGTCATGATGCACTTCTTGAACCACTGAATCCCACCTTCAGTGACTGGGGCCTTCTAAAAAAACAAAACACACATTACCTTAACATCTTCAATAGTTTGTAAGAACTTGAAGGTCCTATCAATTTTTTACACTCAATTATCCATTACTTCCCTAAAATCAAGGGGTTTTATACTTAAGGAACTTCTGAGCCTAATCCTTTTCCAGTCTCGGTTCATCTTCCTTAGCCTGAGAAAGAAAAAAACCCACTACTGATTTAGGGCTCGAAAATCATGAACCACTTCCTCTACCAATCTCTAATTAATTGATTCAAAATTATCTCATGGATTTATAGGAGGTATCTGGGGAGGTGTAATACTACACAATCTAAAACAAACAAAAAGGGGGAAACTATCATAACATTAAACCATTGAGAATAAAATATAAATTATAGAAAAACACCCAAAAAAATATAATGACACCACATGAACTCAAACAACAACTCAAACCACTCCACCCTACCTTGGTGCTTATTCCTAGTGTTCAACCTATGCATTAAAACCTAAAGAAAATTTAAACCAAATCCCCAACATTCCATGGAGACCCAAGGCCTATCACAAGGTTCATTGTCTAGGCACCCCACTCATAACTAGAACCTCAATCCCCAATAGTCCTAGATTCTATCTACCCAGGCTTCCCCAAAACACAAGACCCAAAGAAAGGGAAGACTAGATCTCATGCCACTTTTTCACAAATTTGGTTGGGCTGAAATCCTATGATGACACTTGATTTATCTCATGGCATGAACTAAAAGGAATTTTCAATTTTCATAGGCTGTAAAATAGTTTTTGGGCATCAAAGAACTCCTTTGGGAATGATTTTTCCATAAGAATAATAATCAAAATCTATATAAAGTGTCATTTACAAAATTTTCATAAATAATCACAACCAACATCCATTACATATATTGTAAAAAATAACATTAAAAAGTCTCAAGTTCACATTTCCAACCAAAATCCAAAAAATATAGAAAATAAGGAGTAACGACAAAAGGACCAAAACCTCCTCCAAACATAGGGCCAATCACTTGACACATCACCACCGCCAACACTAGCCTCAAAGATTCCACTAACAATAGTACCTTCCCCCACTAAATGAGGCCTTTCCTTTACATAATTTAGATAAAACAAAGTCTACATATACCAATTGGGTATATGTAGGATGTCATCTCACTTACCTAGTAGGATCCCAACCAGTGTACCAAGAATAGCCATTATAAGACAAATAAAAATCATAGTTTTGTAAGAAAGAAAACAATTTGATTTGAAAACTTGATTTTGTCTTCAAATGAAGGTAAAATATTAAAATATAACTAGAAATAGGTAAAACACAACCTAAGCACCAAGGGAAATCCCTAAGTAAATAGGGTTAGTGGGGTCTTAAGATCCTCATACTCTTGGTGATGGACTATGGACACAAAGAACTATTATCAATCTCAAGGAAACCAAACCAAATCATCATCATTATTTTTTAGTGTTATAATGTAATAACTTCTAAAAAAACACCTATAGCAGTGCTAAAATTTATCAATGCTTGAAAAATTCGTTGATAAAGTTCATCCTTTTCAGCACTGATAAAGCGCACCCTTCATCAGTACTTTCTTTTAGCACTGATAAAAGGAAACCTTTATCAGTGCTTTATTTCTAGTGTCGATAAAAGATTCACTTTATTAATGTGTTTTTAGCACTGATAATGGTCCATAATAAAATGAAAAATTAAAAAAATAAAAATATATTGATTAAATTTAGAAAAATATGAAACATTTTATTAAATATATAATTATTGATAAAAATTAATAAATTTAATATACATATATATAGATTATAAATATGAATAAATAGTATATATTAATTATATATATATAATGAATAAGTATAATATATAAAAATTGTTAATTAAAAACATATCAATGTCTTATTCATTTTTAATGTTGTGTTATTTTTTAATTTAACCTATATCAAACATTGTGTGTTGCATTTATTTCACATACATATATGTGTGTGTGTGTGTGTTTTATTTCATTTGTATATAAAAATGCACAAACAAATATATTTATTCAATATATAGAAACACATATACCTAATATTTATGTAGTTTATTCAAATTTTAGTATATTTTAGAATTTCATTATAACATGATACATTTAATATATATTATGTTTCTAATCGGTCAATTTTATTTATTTGTTTTCAATAATATAGTTAGAGTATTCATTTAAAATGTTTTTTATTTTTTATTTTATTTTTCAATTTGATCATTTTATATTATTAATTTATATATATTTATTTACTATGTTTTAGTATTTTAAATATGTATTCATCCACTTCGATATATATATATATCCATATTTTTTAATAAATTATATTTAATTTGTCATGACCCGTCCCCCGGGGCTCATGCCGTGACTACCCCAAGCCCACCTTCCATAGGCTAGGGGCTGGTGACTAGAACCAGAAAGGCATATTCCTAAAACCAGGAAGGCATTGCCTTTAAACCTATAAAATCACACAACTGAGCACACATCAAGATACAAGCATAAAGTAAACTAAATAGTAAACAGGGTGTATACAGTAAGTAAAGGGGCCAGAATACAATCCCAACATGAAAGTACAAGTAAAACTGAGAACATATCCTGCAAAAACCCACCAAGGATCTTACCTGAAGGGTAGGTACAACTCTAGAACGGTCGTCTCTGTGGTACATCTCATCTAATGGTGCACCTCTGAGAAGCCTCCAGTCCGGGCACCCTCAGCCTCGATCAATGTTGTTTGTCATCTGCACGAGACACAGCAAGGTGGGGGTGTAGCCCGTGCAGGGGTGAGTATAACAATTCTCAGTAGGGACCCCGAGACCCTCTAATGTCTCTCATAATCCACAAAGGATAATCCACAAAGCAAGACCCCAATCTGAAAGCATGAAGCAATAGTCATCAGCACTACTTCGGTATATGACCATACATATACCTAAGTTATCAATATATACACATCTCACACATGAGGTAAGAATACCACAAAGGTAACACCACAAAGGTAGAAGTACCAAACAGGTAACACCACAAAGATAAGAGTACCACACAGGTAACACTACGAAGGTGAGTACCACAAAGGTAACGCCACACAGATGAATACCACAAAGGTATCACCACACAGAAGTGTACCACAAAGGTAAAAACTCATCTCACACCAAGTATAAATTAGATATGTAAGTATAAGTGATTAACTGTATTACTATATCATCTTACTTCGTTGAGAATCTCTATTGTTAACCCACATAGGATCGAAGATAACCCACACAGGATCTGAAGATAACCCACATAGGATCTGGAGATGACCCACACTGGATCTGAAGATGACCCACACAGGATCTGGAGATGATGACCCACACTGGATCTTAAGATAACCCTCACAGGATCTGAAGTCTCCTCAAGTACAACCACCAACAGGGTTCCCACACTAAGAATGCTTGATTCCGGGAGGTTCCTCTCCTCAACCCATCGTTCAATATTTCAACTATCATGAAGTCCCACGAAGAAGTATCACAAAGTTCTGTCACATCATAAGGGACCCAACACAACAGATGACCTGTCAATCGGAAGTCCGTTCTGTAAGTTATTAGTATTTCCGTTTCAAGGGACATGTTGGATTCGGGTTCGATCCAACCCGACTATACTCCTGCTTTATCCAAAAATCAAGTGGATTATACCAAAAATAATTTCTCGATCCAAGGAATACATTGCCGCAGACATTTCATCAAATGAATGCCTGGTTCTCAAGATATAGACAAAAAGGCATAACTGGGTCCAGTTGGGCCCAGGTCCGGTCCAACCCGGTTCGAGTTCAGCTCGAATGGGCTACGCTGCGGTGGGCCCAGCCCACCGGGCCGCGGACCGGCCCAGCCTGCAAAAGGGGTGGCCTGACCTGCTGGGCAGGGTCCGCTTGACGTGGCCTGAGGGGTGCGTCCCACTCGGTGTGGCCCACTCGGCTGGTGCTGTCCGTCGTGGCAGGGCCCACCCTAGCTGCTACCTGGGGGGGAAGGCACCCCCTGATATTCCGAATGGTCCATGGATCGTTCGGCTGGTGCCTGATAGTGCGTAAGACCCACCATAACGGTCCCACTCGGCATGACGCGGCCTGCGGGAAGACCGACTGGCTCTCCTCCCCATGGTGGGATGATGCCACTGTCCTCCTGCAGCTAGCTGGAAGCCAGCTTCTCTTCAAGTTCCCCTCTATGGCTAGGCAGCCGCGACCCTCTCCTCTACTGGTAGTGCAGACGCGCGCCGCCCTGCCTCCACACGGCCGGCCGACGTGCCGGCCGTCGTCCCCTTCTCCACCATAGTCGATGGGCCATGACCTCCTCTACTACTGGTGGGGTGGATGCGCGCCACCCTGGTTCCATGTGGTCGGTCGGCGTGCCAGCAGTCGCCCTCCTCTTTTTCCTACTCAAACCGTGGCTGGTCAGTTTTTGGCCTCCTCCTCTTCCGCGGGTCACCGTAGCTTCGTTCTAATCACAAAAAATATGACGACCGCATATTCGCGATCCTCAGGTCGAGATCTCCACGTACATATGTCATGATCAACAAAACATTGTGTTTTTATCATGCTTAATTATTTGGTGTTGAAGAACGTGTGAAGAACAAATAGAAAAGTTCATGGTATTTTAGCGGATCGATAGCCGTGTTTGTTTGGCCATCGACATTGAGATTCAAGATTATAAATAATAAAAAAAAGATAATTATCATATCTCAAAATAAACCCCCTGCCTCATTTGTTCTTTGGAGGTGGCATGAGGTAGAAGTTGGAGTCGATGAAGGGGATCTGGTGTTCGTTGCTCCCACAACACACTTCCGATCTGGGCTCAGGCGTCGGTTCCTCGTTCTTCGTTTGGGGTGGTTCTTCATTGGAGAATGATCGTCAAAATGCTCTCCCCAAGATCTCCCTTTGCCAACGATTTGTCACGACCCGTCCTCGGGGCCCGTGTCGTGACTACCCCAAGCCTGCCTTCCATAGGCCAGGGGCTGGCGACTAGCACCAAGGCGTAAATCCCAACAAAAAGGGAAGGCATTGCCTTTGAAAAATAAACAAGCACCACAGAGTAAGCAAGCGGAAAAGTAAACACTAAGTAAAAACGGTACAAGCTGTGCTGAAAGTAAAGGGGCCGGAAATACAAGCCCAACTGTAAAGTACAACTAAAAGGAAAAAAACAGAAACTGTAAAGAAAAGCCGCAGCGTCGAGCCTTCCTCTGAAGGTCCCACCTGAAGGGTGGGTACAGATAGCCTCCACAGCTCCTCGGTCCAGCCGTCCGCTCCGAGTACGTCCCGCCCAGTGGTCCACCTCCAGGTACCGTCCAGCTCCCCACGCCTCCACCTCGATCAGTGCTGCCTGTCGTCTGCAACCAACACCACGAAGTGCGGGCAAAGCCCGTGCAGGGGTGAGTATAAACTACTCAGTAGGGACCCCGAGACCCCCGAAGTTCTCCCGAAATCCACAAAGTATAATAATCCACAAAGGAAAGATACAATCTCGAAGTAACATCTGACACAGCTTAGGTATATGCCCATACATATACCTAAGTCATCAATTCCCGTTCGGCTCCAACGTCCGAGCCCAAGCACAACCCAATCCACACAAGAAATCAAAACGTATACCCACACAGGATAGCTCAACACAATCCACAAAGGAGAGTAAACAGTAAATCCACACAGGATAGCTCAACACAATCCACAAAGGAGAGTAAACAGTAAATCCACACAGGATAGCTCAACACAATACACAAAGGAGAGGAAATATTAAATCCACACAGGATAGCTCAACACAATCCACAAAGGAGAGGAAATAGTAAATCCACACAGGATAGCTCAACACAATCCACAAAGGAGAGGAAACAGTAAATCCACACAGGATAGCTCAACACAATCCACAAAGGAGAGTAAATAGAAGATTCATCTCACACAGGTATACTTCTTCGGATGACGATAAAGATGATCACTGATCCATCTAAGTCGTCGGACCCTCGAAGGATCGATAGGTAACTAACCCCCGCAAGACCCACACATGATCGGGCCCACACAGGACCTGTAGGCGCTGGCTCACACAGAACCGCTGAGTGCTGACCCACACAGGATCGGACCCACACAGGATCGGGCCCACACAGGACCTCTAGCACTAATCCACGTAGGATCGCTGAGTGTTGTAGTCGTCGCAGTCCATTGAGGATCTCTGCACAGTCGTCGTCGTAGTCCACTGAGGATCTCTGCACGGTCGTCGCTGTCGAAGTAGCAGTCGCAGCCAGCACTAGGGTTCCCGCACACAGCAAGCTCGTTCGAGAGGGTCCGCTCCACGAGCCGAGAGGTTGATACATTAACTGACACAAAGTCCGAAATTGATGTATCCAAAAGTTCCGTATCGTCAACAGGAACTCAACGTCGCAGACGGCGGGTCGATCGGACGCCCGGTCTGAGAGTTATTGGCTTTTTCGTCCCAGGGGCCCGGTTGGTTTTTAAGGCAAAACCAACCCGACCGTACTCCACCTACGTCCAAACCTCGGGCGGAGTATGCCAAAAGATCTGTCTCACTTAGAGGAACTCAACAAAGCTAACGGCACGTCAATCGGACGTTCGTAGCTCAAGATATGAGCGTTTCCGCTCCGAAGGCCCGGTTGGTTTCGTGTACGAACCAACCCGGCCGAACCCAAAGTATTCCGAAACCTTCAGTGTGATATACTGAAACGACCGTCTCGATCCAAGGATCGCATATCCGCTGGCAGCGCGTCGTTCGGAGGCCCGTAGCTCAAATTACGGGCGTTTGAACGAAAACCGTCCGAAGACGGGGGTACGGGCCCGGGCCGACCCGGCCCGACCCCCCTGGGTCGGCCGAACCCGGTCCAACCCGGTCCGACCCGGTCCGACCCGGTCTGACCCGGTTGGACCGGTCTAGCTCGGCCAGCCTGGCCCGGCTCGGCCGGGCGGCCGAGCGGCCGACGCGGGGGGAGCCGCCACCCCACGTGACACCCCCGCGGCACCCGCGGGGTGTCGGCCAGACAACCGGACGCGGCTGAAGCCGCGTCCCGAGTGACGCGGGGGGGAGCCGCCGCCCGCAGGTGACACCCCCACGACAACCGCGGGGTGTCTCCCTGTGGCCGGACGCGGCTTCAGCCGCGTCCCGCGGGCGCCACCGCCGCGGCCGGTGCCGCGGCGGTGTCGTCCGGCGGCGCACCGACGCCGCCGTGCCGGCGACCCGCGCCGCTGGAGACGCTCCGGTGGCCCGATTTTCTTTCTGTCTGCGCTGTTGCTCCTCCCGAGACTCATCCTTCACTGCGGAACCATAAAACTTCCGTTGCGGCACGTTCCGTCGTCGCCTGTCAAATCCGCACAAAACGAAGAACGGCGGAGGGTCGTCGGGCCGTGTTCGTTTGGCCCGCACCCTCCGCGTTAGATATAAACAACGGGAGAAATTTTATTCCACACAGGAAACACAATTTAATAAATTAAAATTGTTCACAAATCCGGTTCTTTAACTTTTTAAAGAAACATTTTCAGGAATAATAAAAAGGGGGTAAATCCAAAAATAAATTCCCTACCTCGTAGTCATCGCTCGCGAGCGTTCTTCGCGGAAATGCTCGTCGCGGAAGGTGGAGATCGTCGCGTCGTCGCGAAAGTGCATCGCGTCGTCACAGAATCCGGCGTAGCGTCGACGAACTCGACGGACCAAGAAACAGCAGATTTTAATTATAAAATAATTAAATCTGTGTTTTGTTTTAAACCAAAAAGAACTTTTAGAAGAAACCCTAAATCACTCACCTCAAATGGTTGGTGATCGGAGATCGGGGCGGGGAAGAACGTCTCGGATTAGAGCGTCGTCGATTTCCACAGATGACGGCGTTCTTCGCATTCTTCGCGTTCTTCGCGTTCTTCGCGTTCTTCGCATTCTTCACGTTCTTCGTGATGAAGGATGAAGGTTCAAGGATCCTCTCTCAACGAGTAAACTTTCAAAAGACTGGTTGGTCTTATTTTATTATTATGCCAACACACGAAAAAGGTAAAGTAACGACCCATCAATTCGTTGAATTAATTCAACGAAAGAAACAGCTCATTTAATTTACGAAATAAACCGCCCAATTAAATGGTCTGTTAAGAAATTAAGAAAATGTGTCAGTTGACTTTCATAATGACGGGTTTTCGCGGGTGCGTTACTTAGCGGAAAGAAACGGCGGGGCTCGTGTGGGCCCCACCTCACAAATATCCTACCGAGGGGGTAGGATATTTTCTGGATAACATCCTATCTGAATCAAATCAGTTTAATCCGCATTTAAGTGGCTTCAAGTGGATTCCAAGTGGCTTAAGTGAAATAAAATATAGTTGTCGTAAAAATTATTTTATTTCTTAACCTTAAGCCCGAAAATTAAAAACCACACCCAAGAAAACGCAACTCCGGAAGAGGCGTTTCTAAGCGAATACCGGCGCTGCGATTTCATCGGTGCCCTCAGAATTTGATTTCGGGCACCGGTTCAAAAGTTAGGAAAACCCGCTCATCCGTTCACTGAACGTACCCGATCCAAACTTCGGAAAATGATTCCGGGCACACCGGGCCTCGGAATCAGGTGCCGTCAGAAACTGCGCTCTTGTAAAATTCCAAAGAAAATTAAGAAAAAAATTTCCTTGAAATTTACGGGTCTTTACACGATCCCCCACAAAGATTTGGGGATCTATTATTAATTGAGTTAAGTTAATTAATTCAATTAATGCTGGCACATTAATTGGGGAAATTCTAGGAGTTTTCCACATTAAAGAGGAGTTCAGCTGGTCCCCACCACCATGATTCAAAAGAGGGGTTTCAAGAAACATAAAATAAAATATATTTATTTTATTTTTCGATTCTCCCTAGAAAATCCAAAAAACTAACTTCCACCCTCATCCTACTACGGTCGAGGTGAAGGTATCCTCAAGAGAATATTGGTGTTGTGATTTCAACGGTGTCCTCGAATTTCAATTCCGAGCATCGGTTCAAAAGTTACAAAACTCTACTCACGCATTTACTAAAATTACCTGAAAAAAAGTTCAGAAATTCAATCTGGGCACACCGGGCCTTGGAATCACACGCCGTCAATTTTTGTGGACTCATAATAATTTCATATAATTAAAAAATTAAATGAAAAAAATTATGGGTCTTTACATTCTCCCCACTTCAGGATTTGCATCCCTAAAAGCCACAACACAAACTAGGGAAACAAATGAGGGTAATGAGCACAAATCTTCCCGCTCCCATGTTCTGTCCTACAGATTCCCATGCTTCCAACATACATGAACCAAAGGTATTGATCACCCACTAATGACTCTCTCTTGTTGATCCTCAATCTCCACTGGAACCTCCGAAAACGTCGCCTTATCGTCGATGCCCAGATCGCCCCAGTCAATGATGTGTGAAGGATCATGTATGTATCTCCTCAGCTAGGATACATGGAAAATGTCATGCACATGGTGAAACTGAGGGGGAAGAGCTAGGCGGTATGCCACCTCGCCAACTCTGTTGAAGACCTGAAAGGGTCCGATAAACCTCGGAGATAACTTACCGCCTCAGCCAAATCTCCTCAAACCTTGTCGAGGTGAGACCCGTAGAAAGACATGGTCACCATCCTTAAACTTCATAGGTATTTTTCTTTTATCATTATAAGACTTCTACCTACTCTGTGCAGTCTTCATCCGCTCCTGGATGATCTGAACCTTCTCCGTGGTAGCCCGTACCATCTCTGGTCCCATGAGTGCTGACTCCCCAGGGTCAGTCCAGCACAGAGGAGATCTGCAAGGTCAATCGTACAATGCCTCAAATGGTGCCATACTGATAATGGAGTGATAACTGTTGTTGTACATGAACTCCACCAAGGGAAAGTGATCCTCCCAGCTACGGTCGAAATCAAGGACGCAAGCACCTAGCATTTACTCAAGGGTTTGAATGGTCTGCTCTGTCTGACCATCCGTATGAGGATGAAAGGTGGTTCTCAAGCGTAGCGAAGTCTCGAACACCTCCTACAACCCCTTCCATAGCAGGGAAGTAAAACATGCATCACGATCAGAGACAATCGTCGAAGGCACCCCATGAAGTTGTACAATCTTCTGTACGTAGAGGCCTCCCAAGCCCTCTACTGATCCCTGCTCTCTAAAAAGTAGGAAGTGGGCTGACTTGGTGAC
Source organism: Viscum album (assembly GCA_963277665.1). Taxonomy (NCBI): domain Eukaryota; kingdom Viridiplantae; phylum Streptophyta; class Magnoliopsida; order Santalales; family Viscaceae; genus Viscum; species Viscum album. The sequence continues at coordinate 298,675,775 of OY728139.1, forward strand.
TTGGTCAATGATCACCCAGAGGGAATCATGCCCCTTGGACATGCGTGGAAGTCTTGTCACAAAGTCCATGGAGATTCTATCCCACTTCCATTCTGGAACCTCTAGTGGCTGATCTAATCCCACTGGAACCTGATGCTCGGCCTTCACTTGCTGACAAGTGAGGAACTAAGAGAAATACTCTGCTACAACTTTCTTCATTCTCGGACACCAGTGTTGATGCTGGAGGTCCTGTTACATCTTTTCCACTCCTGGATATTGTTGGATCTGAATCTACGGATTACACACAAGAGGGGGGGTGAATTGTGTCTTTTCAAAATTATTACAATCTCTTCAATTTAGAAAAATTCTGTCCACTATGCTTTAGCACAATTAAATATGCAGCGGAAAAAGTAAAAGCATGAACACACGGATATATAGTGGTTCGGGGAACAGAAGGCCCCTAGTCTACTCCACCAACGCTCAAATCCACGAGCTTGGCGATTTTCACTATCTGGTCCTCGTTTCCACAGACCTGTTCACAACTGAGTACAGGCAGTTGACACCTTTACAAGTTTCAGGCAAACACAGCCTTCCTGGTTCAAACACGAACCCACACAGCTTAGAACGAGAAGCTGATCACTCAAAAATAAAAAGGGTTTCGATAAAGAAAACACTTCTCCAGTTGTTCTTCACAATTGCAACAGAATGCAATTGACAGTAGATAGATCGTCGTCTTCAGAAAATAAAGATCTGTAATCAAAACAGTTCTGAGTCGATCCAGTTGCAATAGATATTACAAGAAACTTCACAACTTCAGCAGCAGTAGATTCACAACAGATAGTCGATGAAGAACACATGAATCTGCTATCAAGATCTTCCTTCGATAATAAAGGTTTTACACTTCTTCTCGATCACCAGAAAAGAACGCCTTCACACAGTCTCTGTTTCTTGCTCGTTAAAAGATCAATCTATATATTTCATACACTTTCATGTGTATATATATATCCGAAGTTTCCAAGATAAAACATATATATTCAAATCTGAGAAAATCTTCCGCATAAATAGATCCATAAAAATCTCCTTTAGATTCGCGATATTAAATAACAGATCCGTTGTAACTTCCCTGAAGAATCGGCATAAAAAGCTCCGTTTTAAATCAATCATTAATCCGTTGAAAATCGTCTTTGATTCCGTCAAAGTCGTACTTAAGAATCGGCTCGAAATCCGCTTAATAATCCGCCTGTTTGACCAATGCAAAAGGAAATATCGTCTGTCAAAAATATCCCGACGCCAAACGTAGGGTTGATGACGTGGCTCCAAACGTAGGGTTCACAAACGTAAGGTTTACAAACGTAAGGTTCACAAATGTAAGGTTGAACATACATATTTTCTCTTCAGCATTCAAACGTAGGGTTGATCATCCATACTTTGTCTTGCTTCAACTCTCCAAAGAACGTACGGTTGATTATAAAAGTAAGGTTGATGATCCATACTTTTGAGAAACAAACTTCATACTGAAAACTAACGTACGGTTTCTCTTCCATACTTGTCTGACAACAAAAACGTAAGGTTCCTTCCAAACGTAATGTTCTTCTTCCATACTTTTCAACAACGTAAGGTTCATTAACCATACGTTTCAAAATAACGTAAGGTTCCTTAACCATATATTTCTTTTAACATAAAAAGTAAACTTTTCATCCATACATTACGTTCATCAACGTAGGGTATGAACAGTGATTCCAGTATGCGCTAAAACTGATCTCGCGCTACAGTGATTCCAGAACGCGCTAAAATTGATCTCGCGCTACAGTGATTCCAGAACGCGCTAAAATTGATCTCGGAATAAATGAATTATAAAATCTCGTTATATGAAATAAATAAATAAAATAAATTCCTGCAAAATACTCAACGAAATAATTAGTAAATAATTAAGGGTATTTGTGAGCATCAAAACCATCATAAAGAGACAGAGTATTATTTAAAATAATCTCCCCCTTTAAAAAACATTATTTTGAATTGTTTGAAAACAATACATTGCTCAACAATCTCCCCCTTTTTGATGATCACAAAACCCATAAAAATAATAGAACTAATTTAATTGCAATCTTTATTGAAAAATTAGTTTTATAAAATTTTAGAATTTTGAAAGGATTAAAACAATATTTAACTATAATAAAATTTCTCCCCCATAAAAATAAATTTTCAGCTAAAAATAGATAAAAGATAAATATCGTATATATCCAAATTCTCCATATATCCAAATTTCTTCATAGGAAACAAATGAATTTAAATGTTGTGTTTATCCAAATTCTCCCCCTTTTTGTGATATCAAAAAGAATGAAAAAATTACGGATTTGAACACATTCAATATTGCACTGAACTATAAGTAAATGCTATAGTTAACTGTGTATGAATAAGTGAATTTGTTATACTGGCTAACTTAATCATAAATCAATAAACAAAACAAAATAAATAAGAAAAGAATTTTCATTCACAAGATGTTATATATAAACGATTGTGATATACAGAGGAATCAAGGTTCATAGATAAGACAGGGAAAAAGGTGTCTATTTCCTTTGAAACGCGGTCTTTATCTCTGTAAACTGTTCTCTGAGTCTCTTCATCATCCCATCTCCTAACTTGATGATAAGATCTCTGTTCTCTTGAGTAATATGAATATCTTCAATCAAATTAACTCTGAAAAACTCATGCATTCTTTCTTCTTTTTCAACAAAAAGAGCCAGTTTTTCTGATAACTGATTCAAAAGAATCCTAATCGGTTGCTCTCCAGATGTCAACTGATCCACTAAAAATCTCTGATTATCTAGCAAAACTGACAAAGGGGCACTATTACACTGAAGATCGTGTAATCTGTCACTCATATTGCTCATTGCTCCAGTAATTGCTTGAAATCTCCGAATCAAATCAGGTGAAGAGCCTGATCCACTCACAGCACTGTTTGCAATAAACTCAAATTTATTCTCCATGTAAATCTTCAACTCAAACAAATCATCTTTCTTTACCATCTCTGATTTTAACTGATCAACAGCATGCAGCATATCAGTCTTAAACAAATCTACTTCCTGTCTTGAAACAGTACATTCTTTCAGCTTCTGAAACTTCAACTGCTCTAAGTCCAGAGAATTTCTGAGACTAACATTCTCAGATTCTAACTGAGAGATACGCTTGTACTACTTAACAACTTCTTCTTTTCTCGAATCAGGGGCACCCTGTGCTCGATTCTCATGGCCAGAATTAGGTTGATGAATTAGGGCAAGAGGTAAGGAATCTGCATCCGACTGTTCTTTGTCCTTGTCCTGACAAGGTTGATCCACTGAACTATCTTTTGAAGCCTGTAACTCTTCCACTGAAAAATATTCTTGAAGTACCTCTGTATGAGCTTCAGAAGTATGCTCATCATGAAGAGTAGTCTCTCTGACTTCTACTGATTCTTGAGGTCTGGCCACTTCTTCACCAGGCACTGCCTCCATAAGTTGTTCTTGTTGAATTACTTTTTCAACAGCCACAGCAGCAGATTGAGGTTCTTCTTGAGTTTCTGTATGAGCTGCTGGTTCCTCTATCGGTGCAGTCTACTCCACAACAGCTTCTCTCACAAATGAATAAGAAATTACCGGTTCAGAGGATTTCAAGGCAGGAGAGATAACTTCTTCATCAATTGACCTCTTCCTTCTAGATTGAAGTCCTTCTTGACTTCTCTCTTCCTCAACTTCCTCCATCTCAAAACGAATTCTCCTTGCCACTGTACTAACTCTTGATTCTGCTTGTCCCTCCTTGGACTTAGCCGGTTGAGCCTGAGCACTCTCCGAGTTTTATTCAGCTCCAACAGGTAAGATTTTTCCTTTAATTGTGCTCCAGAAGTATCCTACTTTCCTTAAAGTTCCAGCATTTAAAACATTACTGTGGTGACATTTCACCCCAGCATCTACCAATCTGATCATTCCTCTTTTAAACAAAAACAAAGAAATGAACCTTCCATAAGGGAAAAAGGTCATTCTTGCTTCACTCTGACAGAAGTAACTCAGATATCTTATCATAAACCGAGGAAAATTAAACTTAATATCACACATCAGAAGATACATTATGTACATGTCCGGGTATAGGATTTTCTCCATCTCAGCCATTCTTGGTGCTAAACCAGTCTGAACAAATTTTACCAAAATTTTCTGATCGGGCTCCAAATCCTTAATAAACGTCTTCTTTATCACTCTGGTTCCAAACAGAAAAGACATAATGTCTTCAGACTTATGTACAGAATCTCCAATATTCCGTAAATCGAAATGAAAAACTCCTTCATGAGGGCAGTTAAGAATTTGACTTATCTCTACAGATGATATTGAAAAGTCCTTATCCTCTATTTGAGCCAATAAACTATCCTCTGTATCTCCAAGGCTAAACTGAACAGTTCTAAAGAAATGTCTCATTTCTGCCTCATATAGAAACTCAGAATTTGCACTATTAAAAGCTTGCTCAAGGCTTTGAAACGACAACGCTTGCTTCAACAGTAAATTAGTTTCAAACAGCCACTCTAAATCTATGACTTTACCTTGCAGTATTTTCCGACCTACTACCTTAGGTTTCTTTGCAGCACTGCTCTCGGCTTCATCTGGACTCTTAGTCTTTGCCATTCCAACAACGATTTCTGAAGGTTCGTAAGTTTAGGGTTTGAAGATTCAGAAAAGGGTTTTGGAGCAGATGTGCGGTTTTAGGTTTTCGAAAGGGTTTCCGAAAAAGGTGAAGCAGGTTAGAAGGTGAAACGGTTCTGACAGCCTTGATTCCCGTGTAATCACTAATCATTACTTTTATTTAAAACAAAATAAAATTACTTATAGCGGAAAACAGAAATTAAGCAGAATTCGAAAACAGAATAAGATATAAAAAAACTATTTAAAATTAAATAAACCTAACTCCCCCTTAATAAATTCAAACCTTGCCGTGGGAAGTGGTTTAGTAAAAATATCTGCTAATTGATTTTCTGTATTTACAAATTCTAAAAATATATTCTTTTTAAATACATGATCTCTTAAAAAGTGATGTCTTATATCAATGTGCTTAGTTCTAGAATGACTAATAGGATTTTTTGAAATATTAATTGCACTAGTATTATCACATAAAATAAGTGTATTATTGAAAATTAATCCAAAGTCCATAAGAGTGTTTTTCATCCACAAAACTTGTGCACAGCAACTACCTGCAGACACATATTCTGCCTCGGCTGTTGACAGGGCAACTGAGTGTTGTTTCTTACTAGACCATGATACTAAAGACTTTCCTAAAAAGTGACATGTTCCTGAAGTACTCTTCCTATCTAATCTACAGCTTCCAAAGTCAGCATCTGAATATGAAATTAAATTAAAGTCAGAGGTTTTTGGATAAAGCAGAGATTGATAAATAGTACCTTTTAAATATCTAAAAATTCTTTTAACAGCAGTTAAATGGGATTCTTTGGGATTTGATTGAAATCGAGCACAAAGACATACTGAATACATTATATCTGGTCTACTAGCAGTAAGATATAACAAACTACCAATCATACCTCTATATAACTTGTTGTCCACTGATTTTCCAGTTTCATCCAAATCAAGTTTTATATTAGTACACATAGGAGTTGTAAATGGCTTGCTGTTTTCAAGTCCAAATTTCTTAAGTAAATCAGTAATGTATTTGCATTGATTTAAAACATTTCCAAAATCTTTTTGAAATATTTGAAGACCCAAAAAGAAATTTAATTCTCCCATCATACTCATTTCAAATTCTTTTTGCATTAATTCTGAAAATTCATGACAAAGAATTTTATTGGTTGATCCAAAAATTAGATCATCAACATAAATTTGTACCAACAAAACATTATTTTTCACAGTTTTCTTAAAGAGTGTTGGATCTGCCAGTCCAACAGTAAAATCATTTTTCAAAAGAAAAGAACTTAGTCTTTCATACCAAGCTCTAGGTGCTTGTTTAAGGCCATAAAGAGCTTTAGTAAGTTTGAAAACAGAATCTGGTTTTTGAGAATTTTCAAAACCAGGAGGTTTCTCAACATAAACTTCCTCCATTAAATAACCATTTAAAAAGGCAGATTTAACATCCACTGAAATAATTTAAAATTAATATAAGATGCATAGGCTAAAAGGATTCTAATGGCTTCTAACCTGGCTACAGGTGCAAAGGTCTCATCATAATCTATTCCTTCTTCTTGATTATATCCTTTAGCTACTAATCTTGCTTTATTTCTAGTTATTATCCCTTGATCATCCTGTTTATTCCTAAAGACCCATTTAGTTCCTATTACTGGATAATCATGTGGTCTTTCAACTAATTCCCAAACCTTATTTCTCTTGAACTGGTTCAATTCATCCTGCATTGCTATTACCCAGCTCTCATCATCTAAGGCTTCTTCTATGGTCTTAGGTTCTTGTTGGGATAGGAAAGCAGAGAATTCAACTATGTTTCCAAGGTTTCTTCTAGTTTGAATACCAGTCTCTAAGTCACCTATCACAGATTCTAAAGGGTGATTCTTTAAGGTTCTAGACTGTCTAGGCATTACATTCAAGGGTTCTTCAGTGTCATGTTCTTCTGAACTGGACTGAATTTCTTTTATATCATTTTCAAAATCATTCTTTAAATTCTCAAGTCTCATGTTTTCATTAGAATCAGGTTCATCTATTTGTTCTATCTTTTTCTCAAAAGGATCAGATTCATCAAATTTCACATGAACTGATTCTTCAACAATCCTTGACTTTTTATTATAGACTCTATAAGCTTTGGAGGTTGCAGAATATCCTAAGAAAATACCTTTATTAGATTTTGGATCAAATTTACCAAGATTATCTTTGGTATTTAAGATGTAAACCTTGCATCCAAAAACTTTAAAGTAATTTACTTTAGGTTTTCTGTTATTCCATAGTTCATAGGGTGTCTTTTTCAAAATAGGTCTTATTAAAATTCTATTCATTATATAACAAGTTGTATTAACAGCTTCGGCCCAGAAATATATAGGTAGGCTATATTCATTTAACATAGTTCTAGCCATTTCTTGAATAGTTCTATTTCTTCTTTCTACAATCCCATTCTGTTGAGGTGTTCTTGGAGCAGAGAAGGTGTGTTTAATACCCATGTTTGAGCAAAAGGAATTAAATTCCTGGTTCTCAAATTCTCCACCATGATCACTTCTCAATGAGATTATATTAAAACCTTTTTCATTTTGAATAGATTTACAAAAACCTTCAAATAAACTAAAAGCTTCACTTTTAAATTTCAAAAAGAAAATCCAAGTAAATCTAGAATAATCATCAACTAATACATAAATATATAATTTACCAGCTAAACTTGCTACTCTTGAAGGTCCAAACAAATCCATATGGATAAGTTCTAGAGGTTTAGTTGTAGCAACTTTATTAACAGATTTGAATGATGATTTGTGTTGCTTGCCAAGCTGACATGCATCACAGAATCTGTCATTTTCAAATTTGAGACTAGGCAAATCAGAAACTAGATGTTTCTTAGATAATTTATGTAAAGCATATATATTGCAATGACCAAGTCTTCTATGCCAGATCCAGGATTCACTTATATTAGCTGTTAAGCAGTTTACTTGTTGTTTACACAAGGAATACAAATCCAAAGTATAAACATTATCAGTTCTGGGTGCTCTAAACTTAAACAGTTTATCTTTAGAAACAGTACAACTATTGTTAGTAAAATCAACAGTGTATCCATCATCACAGAGTTGAGAGATACTTATCAGATTGTGTTTTAACCCTTGTACATAAAGTACTTTGTTGATTGAGACTATCTCTGGATCTCCAACTGTTCCAATACCAATAATCTTTCCTTTGGCATTGTCACCAAAGGTGACAAGTCCTCCTTCCTTTCGAGTAAGAGAAGAGAAATTAGATGAAGTTCCACTCATGTGTCTTGAGCAGCCACTGTCCATATACCACATTTCTTTCTTTCTTTGGTGACCTGCTACCTACAAATTCATTCAAACAAATTGCTTTGGTACCCATATTTTGTTGGGTCCAGGAGTGTTAGCAAGCAGTGATCTGGGTATCCAGATTTGCTTTGTTTTCTTAAAATTGATTGAATCATATAGATCATTGGAAATATAAGCTTTCTTAATTCCACATATTTGAGGTTGTCTTAGAAAACAGTTTTTAGCTATATGACCTTTTGTTCCACAGAAGTTACAAATAACCTGTTTAGTGCTAGGAACAAAATAATTTTTGTATAACTTAGGTTTTTATCCTTTACTTCCAATTCCAAACCTTTCCTTTTTAATTACAGTTTTTCCAAGTATCTCATTTAAGGTGTTTTCTCCTTTTGTAAAAACTAATGCAGCCTTTTTATAAGATTCTACTTCATCCTGTAGAGTTTTTATTTTTGATTCAAAATTAATTTTATTTGAGTCAGCAGAGTTGTATTTGTCAATTAATTCCTTATGTTGTTTTAGCAAAGTATTTCTCTCATCTGAAATAGCTTTATGCAAGTTCTTTATAGATTTATATTTTTTAAATAATGAGTCATACCTTTCTTCAAGCATATTGCAGTAAGCTGCAAGTTTTTTATTTGAGAAACCTGTTTCAGAGTTTGATTCATTATTTGAGTCAGAGGAGTAGTATGAGTGTACCTCATCAGTTTCAGCCATGAAACACATATTTGCTTTTAAATTGGCTTCCTCCTTCTCTGAGCTTGATTCAGAAGAATTACTTGAGTCTTCAGAAACACTCCAAGTAGCTTTCATAGCTTTCTTGTCTTTCTGCTCATAATCATCTCTTTTGAAGAATTTCTTCTTCTTTGCATCTTTCAATTTTGGGCAATCCGGTCTGATATGTCCCATCTTTTTGCATTCATAACATCTCACTTCCTTGCTATCCTTCTTGAAGGATTTCTTGAAGTTTTTCTTCTTACTGTAGAACTTTCTGAATTTTCTGGCTAGCTGAGCCAGTTCTTCATCCGAATTTGAAGAATTAGAGCTTTCTGATTTAGCACTTACTTCTCTGGTCTTCATCTTTCTATCCTTTTGTTGAGAAGTCACTTTCAAAGCAGTATTTTCCCTTTTTATGTAGACTTTATGCTCATTTACCTCATCTTGCATTTCAGCCTCGTACATCATCAATGTACCAATCAGCTCTCTCATAGTTAGATCTTTAACAGAAGTTGATTGTCTGATTGCTGCAGAGATTCCATTCCATCGAGTAGGAAGTACTCTCAGTACCTTTAACGCTAGATCAGCCTGCTTGATTGGTTCTCCTAGAGCTGTTATATTATTGACAATTTCTGTCAATCTTCCATTCATCTGAGTGATGCTCTCTCCTTCAATCATTCTGAAAGTATCGAATTTTAATTTAGCAGTTGCATATCTCATCTGTCTTACATTATCTGTTCCTTCATAAGCAATAGCTATTGTTTGCCACATTTCATATGCAGTCGGGCATTGATATACTCTGTTAAATTCATCCGGTCCTAAACCACAGATGATTGCATTCATAGCTTTTGAATTCATGTCATACTCAGCCTCTGTAGCAGCACTCCATGTATCGGGATTTTCAGGAATTTCATAGGGAGTCAGAATCTTTGAATAGACTCTGTAACCAAGATTTTTCAGATAAATAATCATACGTGATTTCCAGCACCCATAATTATCTCCATTAAAGTAAGGTGCTCTGACCATTGACATTCCCTCTCTCGTATCAGCCATGATACACTATGTATAATCTTTAAATACTTCTAGCTTGATAAGACTTTAAAAATAAGAAGCTCCTCCTCGGATACCAATTGTTGGATCTGAATCTACGGATTACACACAAGAGGGGGGGTGAATTGTGTCTTTTCAAAATTATTACAATCTCTTCAATTTAGACAAATTCTGTCCACTATGCTTTAGCACGATTAAATATGCAGCGGAAAAAGTAAAAGCATGAACACACGGATGTATAGTGGTTCGGGGAACAGAAGGCCCCTAGTCCACTCCACCAACGCTCAAATCCACGAGCTTGGCGATTTTCACTATCTGGTCCTCATTTCCACAGACCTGTTCACAACTGAGTACAGGCATTTGACACCTTTACAAGTTTCAGGCAAACACAGCCTTCCTGGTTCAAACACAAACCCACACAGCTTAGAACGAGAAGCTGATCACTCAAAAATAAAAAGGGTTTCGATAAAGAAAACACTTCTCCAGTTGTTCTTCACAATTGCAACAGAATGCAATTGACAGTAGATAGATCGTCGTCTTCAGAAAATAAAGATCTGTAATCAAAACAGTTCTGAGTCGATCCAGTTGCAATAGATATTACAAGAAACTTCACAACTTCAGCAGCAGTAGATTCACAACAGATAGTCGATGAAGAACACGTGAATCTGCTATCAAGATCTTCCTTCGATAATAAAGGTTTTACACTTCTTCTCGATCACCAGAAAAGAACGCCTTCACACAGTCTCTGTTTCTTGCTCGTTAAAATATCAATCTGTATATTTCATACACTTTCCTGTGTATATATATATCCGAAGTTTCCAAGATAAAACATATATATTCAAATCTGAGAAAATCTTCCGCATAAATAGATCCATAAAAATCTCCTTTAGATTCGCGATATTAAATAACAGAGCCGTTGTAACTTCCCTGAAGAATCGGCATAAAAAGCTCCGTTTTAAATCAATCATTAATCCGTTGAAAATCGTCTTTGATTCCGTCAAAGTCGTACTTAAGAATCGGCTCGAAATCCGCTTAATAATCCGCCTGTTTGACCAATGCAAAAGGAAATATCGTCTGTCAAAAATATCCCGACGCCAAACGTAGGGTTGATGACGTGGCTCCAAACGTAGGGTTCGCAAACGTAAGGTTTACAAACGTAAGGTTCACAAACGTAAGGTTGAACATACATATTTTCTCTTCAGCATTCAAATGTAGGGTTGATCATCCATACTTTGTCTTGCTTCAACTCTCCAAAGAACGTACGGTTGATTATAAAAGTAAGGTTGATGATCCATACTTTTGAGAAACAAACTCCATACTGAAAACTAACGTACGGTTTCTCTTCCATACTTGTCTAACAACAAAAACGTAAGGTTCCTTCCAAACGTAATGTTCTTCTTCCATACTTTTCAACAACGTAAGGTTCATTAACCATACGTTTCAAAATAACGTAAGGTTCCTTAACCATACATTTCTTTTAACATAAAAAGTAAACTTTTCATCCATACGTTACGTTCATCAACGTAGGGTATGAACAGTGATTCCAGTACGCGCTAAAACTGATCTCGTGCTACAGTGATTCCAGAACGTGCTAAAATTGATCTCGCGCTACAGTGATTCCAGAACGCGCTAAAATTGATCTCAGAATAAATGAAGTATAAAATCTCGTTATATGAAATAAATAAATAAAATAAATTCCTGCAAAATACTCAACGAAATAATTAGTAAATAATTAAGGGTATTTGTGAGCATCAAAACCATCATAAAGAGACAGAGTATTATTTAAAATAATCTCCCCCTTTAAAAAACATTATTTTGAATTGTTTGAAAACAATACATTGCTCAACAGATATACCGCTAGAGGGGATGTATGGAACTCCCTCAACACTTCCTCACATAGTTCCACTGGTACCATAGTTCACCCTCTGAAGAGGATGACGTGCTCCCCACCTTCAGAAAATCCATCAGGTGCCTGTCCTATGGATATTTGAGTACTCCATGCCTTGCAGTCAGTGTCCCCAAGCTGCGCCTCCCCGACTCACTGAAGAAGTGGAGGAGTAACTGTCAGAGACTGAATATAAGATGCTCTATCTCGATCCGCGTAGGATATCCGCAAAGCGGATAGCTTCTCTCTCGCCTCACTCAGAAAATGTATACCAGATCTTCTACTGAGTGAATCTGCTAATACATTCCCATTCCCAAGATTATAGACTATATCAAAGTCATTGTCCTGGAGAAACTCAAGCCAATTCCATTGTCTCAGTTTCAGGTCCTTCTGAGAGATGATATACCTAAGACTCTTGTGATCAGAGTAGACTGTAAAACGTTTAACCATCAAGTAATGTCGCCACATATTCAAGGTGAAGACCATTGCTGCTAACTCCAGGTCATGGGTAGCATAGTTCTTCTCATGTTTTCTCAGCTGTCGAGAAGAATACGCGATCACTGCTCGCTCCTGCATCAGGACACATATAAGCCCGGTCCCTTATGCATCGTAGTAGACTACATACCATATGCCCCCCTCCGGTAATGTCAAGATGGGGGAACTCATCAGTATCTTCCTCAGATCTTGGAAACTCCACTGGCATTACTCTGACCATAAGAAGGGTTGACCCTTCTTCTTCAACGCTGATATGGGTGCCGCAACTCTGAAAAAGTCAGTCACAAACCTCCGGTAGTTACTAGCCAAACCCAGGAAACTCCGCACCTCCGTCACACTCCTGGGTGGCTCCCAAGCAAGAACAACCTCAATATTTGTTGGATCCACTACAACTCTAGCCTCCAAGATGACGTGTCCCATAAAGTGAACCTCTTGGATCCAAAACTGGCACTTCGAGAGCTTACCATAAAAGTAGTTCTCTTAGAGTTTGTCTAGAACTATCTACAGATGATAGGCATTCTCCTCCTCCGTAGCATAGTATATCAGGATGTCATCGATGAAGACTACCAAAAAGCAATTGAGTTATGGCTGGAATATCATGTTCATGAGTCCCATGAACATTGCTGGGGCATTAGTCATGGTAAATGGAAAAACCAACAACTCATAATGGTTATAACGACATCTAAAGGTCGTCTTCTGCACATCCTCATCTCGTACCCTGAGCTGGTGATATCTTGATATGTGGTCTATCTTCGAAAACCATCGTGATCCCTTCAAATGATCAAAGAGATCATCAATCCTTGGGATTGGGTACTTGTTCTTCATGGTAACCTGATTCAGGCACCGATAGTTCACACATAGTCTCAAACTTTCATCCGCCTTCTTCACGAACAAAATTAGGGCTGCCCGATGAGAAAGACTGGGATTAATGAACCCCTTACTCTGCAAGTCCTCCAGCTATACCCGCAGCTCTTGAAGCTCCACAGGAGCCATCTGATATGCTGGTGTAGATATTGGTGATGTCTCAGGATACAAGTAGATATAAAATTCCACCTCTCTGTGATGAGGTAGACCTAGAACATCATCAGGGAAAACATCAGCATACTAGTCCACCACTACAGGATAGCTCAAACTCTCAACATCAACCACTGTAAGGTTAAGGCTAGCCAACTGATGTGTGATCAGCTTCACCCTCCTCCCGGTAAGTCCATCTTGTGTTGCAAATGTTCCCTTCTTGTTGGTGAAGGAAAAACTAGTCCCATCCGTGCGGACACACTGCACTTTGTGCCTAATACAATTGATCTGAGCATGGAATGTAGATAACCAATCCATACCTATGATGACGTCGTAAGGCCCCAACACCACTAATAGAAGATCCCAGCCAAATATCTCGCTACCTAGAGTATTCTCACACTGCCAGCGCCATTGTGTAATCATTGAATCTGCTCCCGTAAGAGTCTCTAGCCATAAGGATTGAGCCAATGGCTCCACCGGAATCTCCGAGCTCTGAACAAGGGTCGTGGCAATAAAAGAGTGACAGTAACCTGTGTCTATAAGTATTTAAGCTAAGGTGTAGTAGACACAAATCGTACTTAGAATCATCTTCGGATCACCATGGTCATAGGCCTCAGCTGCCTAAAGCTGAGATCGTCCATGTCCACCTGCTCCCTATGGTCGGGGTGGACCACATGGAGGTGGTGGCAGTAAAACCTTGAATCACCACCCACCGCCTGCTTCACGGCCAACTCCTCTGCCACGTCCGCCTCCTGCCTGCAGACCTACTCAATCAAATCTTCACCTCTGCCTAGGAGGTCCTTCGACTGTCGTCTGGTCGTTAGTACAGCGGGTCAAGCAGTCGTGAGATATGTGACCCTGCCCGCGACACGAGTAACACTGCCTGCTCCTTGCCTGTACTGCTCTGTCTTTATAGCCCCTCAAGACCGACCTTGTATCCTGCGGTCGTCCACCTGTAGGCCTGGTCTTCTTGGATCATTGAATCATCTATCTGGTGAGGGGTCTCGCTACTGGTGACTTATCCTCAAGGAATCTCTCCACTAAGAGTGCTCTCTCTAACACCTCTCCCTGTTTTGGGATGCTGAGGGAAATCATCGAAGCTCTAATCTCTTGTCTGAGCCCCTGCTCGAAGGACCGGGCCCTGAAGAAAGGGTCTTGCACCATGTCAGTGGAGTAGCATGAGAGGTTATTGAACCTCGCTAAATACTGATCCACAGTCATTCTACCCTACAACAAGTGTAGAAGTTCTTGTATACGCACTGAGCATAAGGTCATTGGGACGAACTCTGCCCTGAAAAGGCTCTCAAAGTCCACCTAGATGAGAGTGACCTCATCGTGAACCTAGAGCATCAAGATCCACCATATGCCCACTACTAACTGAATAATACTAGTGGAAAGGATCACCAAGAGATCAGCTGGTATCCCTACTAGTCTAAAAACTCTAACCATGGCCTCCAGCCAGTCCTCAACCGCCTTTGGATCTGTCTCGCCCTGGAACCTCGGTGGACTCTGGTGCTGAAACTTGTGTAACGCGCTCAAGTGGAGTGCACCCTCTACTACTGGAGCTGGCGGAATCAACTGCCCAATGGGTAGTGTTGTTGCTGGTACACCACCCGATGGTACAACTGCCGAAAGGGGGCCCTGCACCAAAGCCTCATTGCTTGGTGGGTTGTCATCGCGTACTCTACTTGGAACCCTAGCTGGTTGTCTGCGTGGTGGCATCCTGAAAAGGAATAGGTATGCCATGGTAAATAAGTTATACCAGGTGAGATGACTCAAAGTGATCACAAAGAGAAATTTTCAAAAACACACACACACAATCAGTGTTTTCGTGCACTGAGTTGGAAATCAGATGTCAGGGTCCTGGTGTATGGACACGTTGGTCACTACACCAACATTGGATTCCCCAAACTAAAAACCACACTCATCACACTTAACACTGTTTCTAAATCAAAATATCAGAGTCCAAGTTCTCTGGTAGAACCTCCCTATGATGCCAATTTTTGATGAATCGTCCCCTGGGGCTCGTGTCGTGACTACCCCAAGCCCACCTTCTATAGGCTAGGGGTTGGCGACTAGCACCGGAAAGGCATATCCCTAAAACCAGGAAGGCATTTACTTTAAACCTATAAACTCACACAACCAATCACATATCAAGATACAAGAACAAAGTAAACTAAATAGTAAACAGGGTGTGTACAGTAAGTAAAGGGGACAGAATACAAGACTAACTGGAAAGTACAAGTAAAACTGAGAACAACTCCTTCAAACACCCGCCAAGGATCCTACCTGAAGGGTAGGTACAACTCTCAAATAGTTGTCTCTGCAGTACGTCTTGTCTAATGTTCCTCCTCCGAGAAGCCTCCAGTCCTGGAACCCTCAACCTCGATCAATGTTGTCTGTCGTCTACACAATACATAGCAGGGTGTGGGCTTAACCCGTGTAAGGGTGAGTACAACAATACTCAGTAGGGACCCCGAGACCTATGAATGTCTCTCAGAATCCAAAAAGGATAACCCACAAAGAAAGACCTCAATCTCAAAGCACGAATCAATAATCATCAACATTACTTAGGTATATTCCCATATATATACCTAAGTTATCAATATATACTCATCTCACACATGAGGGAAGAATACCACAAAGGTAACACCACAAAGGTAGAAGTACGACATTGGTAACACCATGAAGATAAGAGTACCACACAGGTAACACCACGAAGGTGGGTACCAAAAAGGTAACGCCACACAGAAGAATACCACGAAGGTATCACAACACATAAGTGTACCACAAAGGTATAGACTCATCTCACACCAGGTATAACTTACATATGGAAGTATAGATGATTAGTTGTATTGCTAGATCATCTTAATCCGTTGAGAAGCTCTGCTGTTGACCCACATAGGATCGAAGATGACCCACAAAAGATCTGAAGATGACCTAGACAGGATCTGGAGATGACCCACATAGGATCCGAAGATGACCCACACAAGATATAGAGATGCTGACCCACACAGGATCCGAAGATGACCCACACAAGATCTAAAGTCTCCTCAAGCACAGCCAGCAACAGGGTTCCAGCACAAAGCATGGTTGATTCCGGGAGGTTCTGCTCCTCAATCCATTTGTCGATACTTCAACTACCACGAAGTCCCATGAATAAGTATCAAAAAGGTTTGTCGCATCATAAGGGACCCAACGCAACAGACAGCGCGTCAATCGGATGCTCGGTCTGTAAGTTATTAGCGTTTTTGTTCCAAGGGCCCGATTAGATTTGGGTTCGATCTAACCCGGTCATACTCAAACTTTATCCAAAAATCAATTGGAGTGTACCAAAATGACTGTATTGGTCCATGTAATCCAGTTCCATAGAAGGTTCGTCAAACGGATGCTCGGTTCTCAAGATATGGACAAAAAGGCGTAACTGGGTCAAGTTGGGCCAGGGTCCGGTCTGACCCGGTCGGTCCGCCCGGCCCGACTCTGCCTCGGTCGACCCAACTCGGTCTGGGTCCATCTCGACCCACAAAGGGGGAAGCCCGCTTGGTGTGGCCCGAGGGGCGTGGCACGCTCACCGCGGCCCGCTGGGGCATGACTCGCTCGGATTGTGCGGTCTGTCGTGGTGGGGCCGGCCCTAGCTACTACCCTAGGGGGAAGGCGCCCCCCGGTATTCTGAACAGTCCATGGATCATTCAGCTGGTGCCTGCTGGTGAGTGGGACCTGCCAGAGCTGTCCTGCTCGGTGTGACGCGGTCGATTGGAAGACCGGCCAGCTCTCCTCCCAACAGCGAGAGGGCACTGATGTCCTCTCGAGACCGGCAAGGTTTCAGCCACCCATCGGGTGCACCGCTGCGGTTAAGCATCCATGACCCTCTACTCTACCGGTGGTGTGGACGCGCGTTTCCCTACCTCAACGCGGTCGTCCACCGTCCCCATCTCTGCCACGACTAACGGGCTATGGCCTCCTCCACTACTGGTGGTGAAGATGCACGCCGCCCTGATTGCACATATCTGGCTGGTGTGTCTTCCACCATCCTCATCTTTCACCTACTCAAATCGTGGTCGGCCGGTTTTCAGCCCCCTCCTCTTTTGTGGGTCACCACAGCTTCGTTCTAAGCTTGAAAATATGAAGACCGCATATTCACGATCATCAGATCGAGATCTCCGTGTCCATATGTTTCTCTCAACATAACATTGTGTTTTTAGTGCGCTTAATTATTTGACGTTGAACGTACGAAGAACGCGTGAAGAACAAATAGAAAAGTTCATGGTATTTTGGCGGATCGATGGCCGTTTTTGTTTGGCCATCATCATTGAGATTCGATATTATGAAGAATCAACAAAAAGATAATTATCATATCTCAAAATAAACCCCCTACCTTGTTTGTTTGTTGGAGGTGGCGTGAGGTAGAAGTTGAAGTCGATGAAGGGGATGTCGTCATTCGTTGCTGCCGCAACATGCTTTCGATCCGGGCTTGGGTGTCGGTTCCTCTTTTTTCTTCTGGGGTGGTTCTTCATTGGAGAATGATCTTCCAAAGGGTCTCCCCAAGTTCTGCCTTCACCAACGATTCCCCACAAAGAGGTGAGGAACCAATATTGATTAAGTTATGTTAATTAAGTCAATTAATGTTGGTACATTAATTGGGGTAATTCTAAGAGTTTCCCCACATTAAAGAGGAGTTCGGGTGGTCCCACCACTAAGATTCAAAAGAGGAGTTTCAAGAAAAATAAAATAAAAGTTATTTATTTTATTTTTCAATTCTCCCATGAAAATATGAAAAACTAACTTCCACCCCCATCCTACAGCGGTGGAGGTGAAGGTCTCCTTAAGCGAATATCAGCGCTGCGAGTTCAACGGTGTCTTTAGATTTCAATTCTGAGCACCAGTTCAAAATATATAAAACATTTCTCACGCGTTTACTAAACATACCTGAAAAAAAAGTTCAGAAATTCATTTTGGGCACACCGGGCCTCAGAATCACATGCCGTCAATTTTCGAAGACCATTAATAATTCTATATAATTAAAAAAATTACATGGAACAAATTCTGGGTCTTTACATAATTAATAAAACTTATCCATTTTTTAAAAAAATTTAAAGTGTACTCATGTTAAATTATTCAATTTCACTCATTTTTAAAATGCTTTTATTTAAGATTATATATCCATTAATAAATCTAAAAATATATGTGTAAATAAATATTTATAAATAAATAAATATATAAATGTATATTTACAATATTTATAATTATTATAAATAAATAATTATTTTTTTAAATATGTATTTATATAATTATAAATAAATAATTATATATATTTAAATAATTATAAAATTATAATAAATTTATTTAAATAATTATAAAACTATAATAAATTTATTTAAAAAATTATAAAATTATAATAAAATTACTTAAGTAATTATAATTATAAAACACTTATCAATTCTAAAAGAGTGATATTAAAAGATATATTTATCAGTAGTAAAACGTTAGCGCTGATAAATATGTCTTTTATCGGTGCATTTTTAGTGTTGATAAAGCTCCAGATTTATTAGCACTAAAAAGGCAATAATAAATATTCATTTTATCAACGCTTATAAATTTAGCCCTAATAAAAGGGATCTTTGTCAGCACTTTTATGAAAGCACTGTTAAAATTATCCCAAATCTATTTAAAAAAACCCTAACCATGACTCACTCAGTCACTATTCTCAAGATCTTGCGGAACTCCTCTGCTACCGGTATGACTCCTCTACGTTCCCTCAGATTAATCAAGACTATAATCCAATGTATGATATTTTATTCTCTTCCTCTATTGTTGTTTGATGTTTTGGGTTCCACATTTTGCGTTTTTGCACTGTTCTTAAACATGATGAACCTTACATCTCTTCTCAACGCTACTAAAATACAATGAGTGTAGTTCTATTTAATCATTTTTCTCCTTTCATATGTATTTGAGTGTCCAACCCATTTGTCCCTAGAGACACACATAAATGTTTTTCTCTCCTCTCAAGATTAACAAGGATACCTCTTATCCCCACTCAGTTTTCTCTTCATTTGAATAATATAGGGTCTGAAAATCTAGGTAGTTTCTCAAATTGAATTCATCTTATATACTAGATTATAGATTCTAAAGTCTTAATTATGAGGGTTTTTAAGGATTTTGGGATACCAATTTTTGGCCCTCATTTATCGGTGAAGAACATATAAGGACCAAGGTAAATTTTAAAGTCATTAAAACATGTTTTTTGGATTTTGGTTATTCATATAAATTGTTAAACCATGAAATGGGTTATTAAGATTTATGATTTTGAGGAATAATTTTTTATTGAATTCAAAAAAAATATTTAATTAATTATTCATGTTCCAAATATTATTTTAGTGATGCATGTTGTGAGAGTTTTTTTAATTAATTCAAGATTATTATTAAACTTTAACCATGGGTTACAAAGAGTGACGTGGAATTTATTTGGTGAGAAAAGTATGCTCAATAAATTTTTAAAACATTTACTAGATTGGATAGAGTTGATAAATCATTGGGTAAATGGACTTATAAATACACAAAAACATATAAAGAGTGTATTTCCCAAAATTAAGTGATTTATCCATTGTTGGATAGTTTATCAATAAAACTATGAGATGTGATTTATTAATATATCCACTAATCAAAATAGGGAGATAATTAATTCATAAGATAAAAAATAATTTGAAAAGTCATCTAACATGGTGAATAACTACAGAGAGAACAAAAAATGATTAAAATATACCTTTGATGGTTTGTATCGTTATGTCCTATAAGTCATGTAATTTATTATCCATGTCCAAAATGAAAAAAATAGAGATATCATATTTGATGATATCCTTGTATCATAAATGGAAATTTAATCTTATATATACTTTTATCATAGGCTAAGATATATTAAAAATGTAGATTTTGGCGAGGCATTAAATATATTATATTGTATGAATTAATTTGTCTACTTCTCCCAAATGAGTTTTCATTAATTATAAATCACAAGGAGAATCATAGATGGGTTGAAACATTTATTGAAACACTCAATGAAATAAGTACTCCGACATGATGAAATTATCATTTTCCATGAGATGGTGATCAATGGTCAAGGCACTCTTTATTAAATATAGAGTCACAATAAAGGTATATGATTCCCCTATTGTATTTAACCCTTTTTTATTCCATATCCAAACCCATCTTCTTATTTGATGACTTTTTATCACTTAGTTAAGGTGCTACCACTCCTTCGGTGATTAAGGGTCCTCAAGAATATTTATGTGATTTAAGGCTAGTGTAATATCCTTAAAACCTGGAATAATTTTTTGCGGGGATACCTATCTCCAATATTATATTTGACAACTGAAAATATCATTATCAGTCGAAAATTAGGACATTCTTAGAGGTAATTATAGATCTATTTCAAGCTATGTGGTATAATTTTCATTGACGAAAAGTATCTATGGTTCCTCTAAGATTTTATGGTAATATATCGTAATAATAAATTTAGGATTTCCTTGAATAGATTCATTTCATTTATAGGAGTAAAAAATTCTAGATCAATACTTAACATAAGTTGAGAAATTCACCCTTTAAAGGGATGTATGTTGTTGGAGGGATCTTATGGTGAATTAAAAAAAATATCCAAAATTGGAAGGTGAGGAATCCTTGAGTAGGAAAAAGTGATGTCCAATGTATGTGGGGTGAGATTCATTTCTTCAAGACCATTATAGTGGAGGTATTACAATTCCTCTTTAATTGAGGAGACTTTTTGAGTGATTCCATTAGTGTAGGTTCCTAGGACACTTTAATAATTATAATATTGATTGTCTACCATCTCTTGATGATAGATTGGACTCCCTCTTTCAAACTAGAATTCCTCCCATCATTGTGGTTCCAAAGTTCATTGAAAACATACCTCTCAAACAGTGATGGGAGGAAGACTAGTTTGAAAGAGGGAATGAGTAGCCTCAAATCCATCATCCAGAGTTGGAAGGAAATCAAGCATTTGAGGAAGGATTAAATAAACACAGTGAATGTTAGTTGTACTATATTATTGAAGTATTATAACTTTATGCAAGATAGTAACAACTTTTATACAAGAATAATGAAATTGTGGAATTGTATTCACAAAGTGTATTGTGTTGTTGTCATTCAAGAGAGATTAATTGTTTGACTACTCATGAAGACAATGTCTTCTGAACATGATGATATTTCCAATACTGAGAAAGAATAGACTGTTAATGATGAAACTATATAATTATTAGGGGATCAACAACATGTTGATAAAAAAATTAAAAAAACAAGAACGATGCCACATCATAGTTTTGAATACAATTATTAAGGTAAGAAGTTAGTGTATAAAATTTGTAGTCAGTTGGAATCAAAACAGCCAACCTATTGACCCCAACAAGTCTACATTCGTTAGTTATCTTGGGGTCACAATAAGGATGAATTTTCTGATTGGTATTTACTCATGGCGTTTCATCCAACCTATAAAGACGGAAATCCTTTGGAAAGATATAATGGTAATTTCAAATATGCATTCTCTATTTTACTAAAAAATTATATAATGAAATGTTGATTTAGTTTTCATTATTCCTTGAAGAATTCGTTTATTTTAGAATATTTCCATAAGAAATTTGTCTTTATGGCCACTAGAAAACCCCATAGAGGCTTCTAGAATCTTCTGATAAAGTTACATCTTTGGGATGATGAGGGAAAAATAAATCCCTACTCACCACTTAGTTATGAACGCATTATAAAGTAGGAAACATGGACTACTTTTAGAAATCATCATAATGAGAAATAATTTCAGGTTCATTACAATTGATAATATATTATTTTATATTATTTATTTTATACAACTTGATTCAAAATTGCTAATTTATTAAATAGTAAAAAAGTACTAAAAATAAAGAACATGCATCAAAACCAGTGTACCCCTATCGAAAAGGAAGGATAGGGTATGCTTCATTAGAGAATAAGTCAGTATATATTTTAAATCAAAAATAAATGTTTATTTATGTGATATGAAACAACATATATTCCTTTTTTTATATACAGATTGAAGAATCAAAATTTGTAGCCACTTCCATCCCATGTCATGTGCTATGGATGGAGGCTTGTGTAAATACGGATGGTATATTAGTTGATGAAAAAACAAAATCAGTATGGGAAGTATGAGTAAGTATTACATAGTTGTAATTTGTTATGATTTATAACAATATTATATAAAAATAAGCATGTTCATACTTTTTTTTATAGTTTAGACAAAAGAATCAGAAACTGTCGTACCATAAGAAAAGTGAATTTTAGTAGCTTTGAAGCAAACTAAAAACATGGACACATCATAGGATTAGGTTTTGTAGTCTCTCCTTGAACATATTTCAAGAAGATAAAACCACATAAAGATACATATAATATAATTAGATGAATGCAAACATAAATAAACTCACTGTAATATATAATTTTTCATTCTGGTTTGGCAAAACAATGTAAAATAAAGGATCAAAGTGAACCAGTAGTGGAGAAAAGATCCTCACATGAACCAAATGACCCCACTATCTTTGAGGCTAGTACTTCCCCCCAACCACATACCTTACCCAAGGTAATAAATTTTTTCATTACTCTTTTTCCTAAATTTGAATCAAACAACTTCTGATAACTTTATATTCCTAAATACAACAGGGTAATGTTGTACATTATTTCTACCTATCAACACCCACATACCACCATTTTTCTATGGGTACAGTGCATAATATATCGGGAGACTATCAACACCATCAACCCCTCCAAAAAAGTCACATGAGAGTGGTGATTAAGGTAGATTATGAGCCGACTACTAAGTTTCATATTCCACATGATGGTCCGGATATTACAATGGTCGAAGCTACTATTAGGGCTTCCATAGAATGGTCATCTAATCTTATAAAGATACATAAGGTACATATTTAAAAAAAATTCATACGAAAAATATTTAACAGTTGATGATAAAAGGTCTGAAGTGAGGTAATATATTATAGATGGATAAAGCAGTGGAGAAACAAAAGGTAGAATCAAGAAAATCTAGTGAATCAACCAAGAAAACAAAATGACCTTCTGAGAGTACCTTCTCCCCACCAGTTCAAAAGTAATATTTATTATCATTAAAACATCATGTAGAAACCATATTTAAAAATAAAACATTGTATTACATTGAATATATAGAAAACATATATGGATATTCCTTTATAGATTGAATTTGTATCGATAATCTAAATGAGATTCTCAAGCATGAATGGTTGGGCATCGCAGTTTTGAATACATACATATGGTACATTTTCATAATACGTCTGTCCAAATAGTGATCTAAATATGTTTATTAAAGTTAAAAACTATTCATATTTTTTATCGGCGTTTATATTAAAATAATATAAATGGAATATCGTTTGAAGTATGATTTTTATTCATTAATCCCTGTATCATTTTTATGCCATAAATTACATTGAATGAGGAAGAAATTAAAAGGAAAAAACATAAGTTACTCAAAGAATTTAATAAAAAAGCATCAGATGATAGACTCTTTTTGATCCCTACACTTCAAGGGTAAAACTCTATGATCTAATCACATAAAATATATTTTTAATTTCTCTATTACTTAATTGATTTTTTAGGAAGCATTGAATACTGATAGCAATCAACATAGATAGCCCAAATATTTATTTTCTGGATTCAATGCATGTATTTCCAACCAACCGACCACACATGATGTGTATTTTGATTATTTAATACACTAAAATCAGGATTTTATAGATAAACTTAGAATTATATGTTTGATCTATGTATTAATTATAATTTTTTATGTTAGGGAAGTTGCTAAATACAGTCTAGATCATGGCATGAAGTCAGTGTCTAAAATGTTGATGCTTATGGATTAATAAAAATAGAATCAAATTAATGTATATATAGAAAGATTTAACTATCAAAACATTTCAAAATAATTTACTTATTTTGTTCAATGTTTCTATAGTGTTTTAAACAAGATAATGCAATCGGTTGTGGATATTATGTTTTCAAATTTATCATATAAATCATAAAGCATGGAAAGACACGCATCCCACAACAGTTAATTTCCAAAGGTGATTACAATTTCATTAAATATATTTCATAATGATTTTTTTGTCTATATTTTCTCAGTAATATCAAGATTTCTGACAAAAGAGTTACTCAAAATAAGAAATAAATTTTTTTAGAGATGATTGGGCAGCGTAGTTTTTCTCAGAATGTATACCGAAAAAAAATTTAGGTGATTTCCTACTATTTTTGTGATATAGTACAAGTTATGGCCTTTGAAATATATTTGGGTTGTAAAGAATAAGTGTCATAATTCTTATATATTATTTCTGATCTCTTTCTCAAGGAAAATAGTAATGGAGGAAATAATTTTTTTTAGAATCATTGACCTATAAATAATAAATTTTTTGGGAAACCATGGAGGTGAAGGTGGAGACGGAGGCGGAGGTTGAGGCAGAGGTGGAAGTGAAGGTGGAGGCGGAGTCTGAGTCGGAGACTGATTTGGAGGAGGAGGTAGAGGTGAAGAATGAGGTGGAGACTAAGGTGGAGGGGGATAAGAAACACTAGCTTGAAAATAATAAAGTTTTTGGGAAATGAAGTAGAATAAATATCATAACAAGATTGTGTTTGAGAATAGTTGTTTATAAAGTTCACACAACACTTGACACTTAATATAAGATCCATTGTGCATCTTTCCAGTTTAAAATTACATTTTAGTAAAAAACACACATGGTAGACTCAAAACTAATAAAACTCAATTTTATTATTTTGTTACTTTAATAAAATGATCCATACATAATTTTTGACGTGTATGGATCACCCACACCTCAATCTAATGCACGGTGTGACTAGTATGACTCCAAGTGTATGTTATCAGTTTAAAATTGAAATTTTAATACAAAAAAGTGTCACTAACTGAAAACTGATCAAACGTACTTGGATTGTGTTGATAATTTGGAAAAATGATTGATAATTAATTTTTGACATGTATGAATCAGTCTCTTGTCAAACCCACACACAATTCCACCTGTATGGCTCAAAGTGCGTGTTTCCAATTTAAAATTACATTTTAGAAAAAAAAATTAGTATACTCAAAACGAAGTAAACACCTTACAATTGTTTTGATAATTTAGGAAAATGATTCATGAGTCATTTGGGTTATTTACCATTTAATTGTTCCTCAATCCAATGCATGATGTGACTGGTATGAATCCAAGTCTGTTCTTTTATTCAAATTTGACATTAATTTTAGTGAAAAAACAACAGACATTCTCATAACTAATAAACTCCATTCGTATTGTTTTGGTACTTTAGTAAAATGATCTATACATCATTTGTGATGTGTATGGATTACCCACACATCAATATGATGCACGGTGTGACTGGTATAACTCCATGTGTCCATTATCAGTTAAAAATTGATATTTTCATACAAAAAGTGTCACTAACTAAAAACTGAGAATACTTGATTGAATTATCTTTATAATTTTATAGAATGATTAATAATTAATTTTTTATGTTTATGAATCAATCTCATGTAAAACCCACACACGATTAAACCTATATGGCTCAATGTTTGTGTTTCTAGTTTAAAATGACATTTTAGTAAAAAAGACATGTGGCATACTCAAAACAGAGGAAACTCATTCTGATTGTTTTGATACTTTAGTAAAACAATCAATGAGTAACTTTGGATGTGTATCATTCAGAAGTTCCTCAATATGATGTACAGTGTGATCGGTATTACTCCAAGTGTATCTTTTTCATTTAAAACTGACATTAATTTTAGTGAAAAAAACAACTAATATACTCAAAATTGAGAAAACACATTCATATTATTTTGGTACTTTATGAAAAAGATCCATATGTCATTTTTGAAATCTAAAGATCACCCACTCCTCAATAAAACATACGGTGTGACTGGTATGACTCCAAGTGTGTCTTTTTATTCAAAATTGACATTAATTTTAAAAAAACAAACAACTGACATACTCAAAACAAAGATAACACATTCTGATTGTTTTGTTACTTTGATAAAATGATTCATAAGTCATTTATGATGTGTAGGAAATAGTCACACCTCAATTCAACTCATGGTGTGACCGATACGACTCCAATTGCACCTTTTTATTCAAAATTTACATTAATTTTATTAAAAAAACAACTCACATACTCTATAATAATATTTTATTTTTCTTATATTTGTGGTAGAAATTTTATTTCATTTAAATTTAGTATTTGTATCTTATTTTGGTAATTTTTTGTTGTTTTTCTTGATGCAGTGTGTTTGTTTTAGCACACTGCACCTATTTCTAGTGATGCAGTGTGTGGCAGCATTACACTATAGTTTTCACCTTTATCAGCACTACTAAATGTGTTGATAAAGCAACCCTTTATTAGCACTTTTAAAAGCGCTGATAAAAGACACCTTTATTGTTGCTTATATAGGTACTGATAAAGTATATCTTTATCAACATATTAAAAAGCACTGATACATCATACTTTTATCAGTGCTTTTAAAAGTACTGATAAAAGACACCATTTGTCATCCCTTTTTAAAGCACTGTTAAAGGTTCTATTTATCAGTGATAAATAAAAGTGCTGATAAATAGGGTCTTTTATCAACACTTTTAAGATAACTGATAAAATTATGATTTATCAACACTTATTTGTGCTCATAAATATTCCATTTATCATCATTTTTTTAGCAGTGATAAAATCCATGGACTTTTAACTGCTCTAAGGTAGTAAGCATTTTTCTAGCACTGATAAAGGATAATTTTAGTGTTGTCAAAGGCATGTTTTGTAGTAGTTAATCCTATTAGGATGGGCAGATCATTCCTAGAATACTTGTACTGGAATACCTACTTAGGTACCTAGTATTCCTATGTGCTTTCAAACCATAAAAAACCCCTTTCATCACAAACCAAACCATCACATGAAAAATAACACCATTATCAAAAAAAAATCTCTATAGGATAAACCATTTTAACAGCCTTACACATTATAAAACCTTTTAAATCACCCATTTACACATACAAAAAAATATAAAACAAATAGAAATGTAGGCATTCATATTTAACTCATCAAATAATGTCACAACATGGAACCACCTACTTGGATTTTCTTCGAAGAACCAAGCTCAAATCACCCAAAATTTGGAGATAAAAAGGAATGGATGAGGAGTTATGGTGAACCTATTAATGGAGGAGTTGATATTGAGTAAAAATGAGGGGTTAGTATGGATGAATTGAGGAGGTGTATTTTTGGAAAACCAAAATATTTTAAAACTAGGCAAACTTCATGGTTTGGCTGCACGGTTTTCCAACCCTGAACCATCCATGAGGGGGCCTCTATTTCAACAGATAGAGGATGCATGGTTTCACAAACCATGTGTCTAACTGTGTGGGTACCCTGGGGCCTCTACCTTAGTTCGTACTGACTCCTAGGGTTGGTGCATGATCATGTGCCTAACCTTGTGAGATCCCCACTACCTCTGTTCAAGTCGCATGGTTTGCTGAGTTTGGCACATGGTTTCTCCTAACTGTCTATCAACTATGATCCAACCTATGTCCCTAAAAAATTTCTAATTTCTAAATAAAAACACCTAAAAAATCCCTAAATCAATATAAAGACAAAAAATAAATGAAAAATGCCTAAAAATGGAATTTTGGATGTGACAATTCTTCCCATCATGACACTTTCCACCCTTGAAAAGTCAACCCATAGCCTGATTGGATAATAAGTGAGGGTGTAGCTTCTCTTCCTAAGGCTTTTGTTCCCATGTATCATTCTCATCATTCTCATTCTTTTATAGGACCAAAACTAAGGGAATATATTTTCCCTAAATAACTTTCACCTGGGAATCCACAAGTTGAAATGGCTACTCGGTCACTGACAGATCGAGTTCCAACTCAATATCTTCCCAATTAATCACATGAGAAGAGACCAAATTATACCTCTTCAACTCAGATATATGGAAAAAATAATGAATAAATATCAACTATTAAGGAAATTCCATATAGTACGTGACCTTACCAATTTTCTTGGTAAAATTAAAAGGTTCGGAATACATCGATGTAAGATTCCCCTACTTCTCGACATGGTGATGACCTAAGCAATGTGTGACCCTTAGGAACACCTAGTCATACACAAATAATTCAAAATCTCATCATTTATGATCATCATAAGACTTTTAAAGCATATAAGAAGTAAAAAAATAATGCATGATCATCTAAATCTTGTGGGTCATATCCTACACGATGCTTTTCCCTACTAAATAAGTTTCACCTACTTCTATCCAGTGTACAAGAGACGGAAATGGTCAAACATATAGTGCTTCAAAGTGATCCATCCTGATTAAGGTTTGACAAAAGTTATTAAAGTTTAATTCCACCAATATAATATTTTCTTCCCATGATCTGCCAAAGTATAACATGTAGGTGCGAAAAATGTCTTCCAAGATCCAGTTTTCTCACTCTGTCTGGACATATGTTTGAGGATAGTATGTTGTGTTGATCCTAATTTGTGACCTCATTTCCTTTTATAGGACTTCCCAAAACTAAGGGGTAAAATAGGGGTCCCTGTTGGAAATGATAACATATGGCACACCATGCATCCTCAAAATCTTCTAGATATAAAACATTCCCATGTCTTCCGGTTGAGTAGTATCCTCAATTGAAATTAAATGGGAAGATTAGGTCAAATGACCAATAACCACAGAACTCACATTCCTTCCCCAGGGTGTATGGGGTAACCTTATAATGAAATACATCTGTACCTCATCCCACTTCTAGGTAGGAATAAGAATGGGTTTTAGAAAGACTAGTGGTATCTATTGCTTGGATTTAACCTGCTATAGGTGTAACATCGAGATACAAAGTTAGTTATATGGTGTCTTATAACTGTCCACCAGAACTAGTGACGTGGATCATAAAAATTCTTGGTTGAAATAGGATGAAAAACCCATAGAGACTGATGATAGTCCTGTATCACAACCTAACATAGAGACAACCGATCTACCACATGGAATCTAAAGTTGATAATCCCTTTGGAAGACAAAAACCATTCAATTGGAACCTCCCCTCAATTTAGAAACTAACTGGATAACTGACATGAATCATCATTTGGTTGATCATCCTAAATCAGGTATAGGAAATAAAGTTTAAACTACCAGCTATCCAAGAATATACCTATTGTAATGAACCAACCAAGGACAACCCAACCAATCACTTGAGTTGGCCTATCACATGACCTGAAGTGTGTTCCCAATCACCATAGCCTACGACAAGCACCAGGAATAACCAACAATATCTTGGGAATGGTTTCTCCAATGTTAAAATGGCATGACCCATCCATAAAATGGGATGGCCACACCAATACAATCATATTCACAAGCATCTGGAGAAAAACAATATAAAAAAATACTATAAACCATAAAAAACCTTATATACAAAACATGGAAAAAGAACATACAAATACATGGTATCTCAGGTCATAGCTAAAAACTAAAAAAGGATGGGAATAATTCCCAACAATTCATATACATATGTCCCAAAATATACAAAACCACAAAATGACTCCACCCGAGCCAACTCTGTGAGATCACATCTCCTCCAAAAAAACACTTTATGGAGGTAATAAAGAAGATCCACCTGAGTACATGGTGCCCTTTCCTTCAATTGTGTCCTTTAAAACAATGTTTATATACTCCCAAAGTCATATGTAGGGTGTAACACCCCAAGATTTCATAGTGTGTTATTTCTTCAAAATAATTCAATAACTTGCACTACACGCAACACCGAGTTCAATCACACCATGACTTACAAAAAAAAAGCCATTAAAAGAGTTCATGAATAGCATTAACTACATTTTTTTAACTTTATATAATCCTTATAATTTTAGAATCCATATTATGAGTTTCTTAGTCATAATGCAAGAACAGATTCATTTCCAGTATTGCACTTTTATCAACTTTTAATAGTGAAACCTTTTTAAATACAATATTTTAAACTTTTTGACTAAATGGGGACATCAAAAAATTTAAAATGAAACATCCCAAGCTTACACGGTACGCTTTCCTTTGAATAAAACAGTAGCGTGTGTTGTACGCAACTTCGAGTTTTAACACACACCACAACCGATCAAACTAGCCGTTATGAATAGTAATACCTAATTTTTGAAATTATATATATTTTATATTTCAAAATGGACTTCATTTTTTGATTCGTAATATCGAATTTAGCCTAAGGTAAAATTTTGGTACTTTTCGGATAACTTTCATATTTTGATGAATAGTGAAAATTACTAAATTTTAATTAAAAACAACTTTTTTAATCAAAATAATTAATAGTGATAAATTATGAATTTTAGTGGTTTTAAAGTATATTTAGAATATATTTTTACCATTTAATATAATGTTGGTCATAGGACATAATTTTACAATAAAACTGAACATAAACAAGTGTCAATCTTTTGATAGTTATTATCTCTTAAAAACACGCTTTTTGTTTTGACAGCGGGAATTAATTTTAAATTAATTTCTGCCACTTCTGTGTTTTGAATTTAGAAAAATGGATTCCATATTTGGAATCAGGATGTCCAAATTTTGTAAATAGGTAAATTTTATTTTTAGACAATTTTGAATAATTACTGCGGTAAATATTTTATTTACCATGGTTAAGGGTAAATCCGGTAAATAAGGGTTAAAAAAATAATATTATAATAATACTAAATTACCCTAAAACGTGTCTTAACCCTATTGGTTGATACATGGTCGACCATGGGCATCTTTGGGTCTATTTTGGGACCCCATGGATCCACTAGTAAGTGATAATGACACTTTATTTTAATTAAGTTAAAATGAATACAAAAATGACACAAGCATATATCTTTTAGAAAAACAATTATTACATAGGGTTATATATGTTGGATTTTAGATTATAAATATTCATTAGAAAGATAAAAAGATTTACTACATAATTTTATTTTATTTATAATTTTTAGACATCATATAATTTAAATTATTAATGACACAATAATGATGCAATGTTTACCTCATTAATAAATCATTTAAATAAATAAGATTATAATGATTAAAATATTATCTAAAACCTGTCCAATTATTATTGGTTGATGTTATTTAGAAAATGAGTCATCTTATCTTCGACTTCAATTATTTTTGGACCATTATAAACCGAATATAATTATATTATAAAGTAATACTTTCACTCTTTCCTAAAGAGCCCCTCCTCTCCCTTATAAAAGGAGACCACTTCTACTCATTCCTCACACCTCTCAAGCCACTTGGATCAGCAAAAATCTGCCCAAATACTCTCCCAACTTCCCTCAGTACAACCTAGAGGCCTTAGTTTGATCCGAAATCCAACCTAAGGAGCCCTTTTGATCAAATCAAAAGGAAGAACCCGAAGAAGAGGTAATGATTTCACCACCCTTTTCTAAGTTCATTTCTTCTTCCACTTATTCTTCCTTTGTTCTTACCATTCTAAAATAATAACTCCAGTATCTCACATATACTGTGATGTTATTATAAATATGGTACAACCATAATCAGTATTCTATCCACCCTTTGAATAACATGTCACCATACGTGCGTACGTACGACTTACCGTCTCCACGTCGTGGTGTAATTGTTATTCAATATATTATTATTTGGATGGGTATAATAATGATGTGTAACTCATGTAAATAATAAATATAACATGTTAATGATTCTGTATATATGATATACCATCCATTTATATATTATTTTAATATCAAAAGAATGATATTGTTGCTCGTGCGTACGTAAGGACTACCGTCTCCACGAACACGATGAGATTCATTCTCCATCATATCCATTCAAGTATAATTATAATTTGATGATTTAAAAATGATTTTTAAGGACTTGATATCATTCTGGATATGAATAATATAAAACCTATCCTTTACAAACATGTCTTACGTAACAAAAATATAAAAGAAAACAAGTAAGTTAACACCCGAAACAACGATAATACTAAGATATTATTATCAAATCAATATTAAAAGATCATATATGATATCATATTAATATATATGATTCTTGTATAATTTAATAACAATTATTTCACCATTATACAGGAGGTTAACCTATCCCAACGGAGGAAAAGTACAAGGTAAGGGATTTTCTTATCTCACATTCAATTCCGTGAGATTTCCATTATTCGCCACTAAATTATTGAAAGTGGTGTATTGTGTACTGGCATTTGATATATATTATCATGATTATCTTTATATTCATGTTATTCTGTAAATAATTTGGTGGTTATTAACTTTTGTCCATACGACTCAGTTGATTAACGTGGTAAGGGGTTTTCATCTCACTCTTTATTTCCGTGAGATTCATGCCATATTTCCACTATTATCTTTTGTGTGGTGTATGTACTTCCCATAATTGTATTCTTTGTGTAATACACTTTACCTTATGTGTATTTACATTTTCATTGTATGATACCTCTTTCATGGGTCGTATGTTTCATAAGTTACCAAATTGATAAGGGTTTACTTTACAATCTCTTTAATATCCGAGGTTGTCTTTACGAAAGTATCTACAGGGACATATTTACTATCCATGTCCATATTTCATAAAAGAGTTTTCAAAGGGATTATTTCTAAGGTAACTTTTACTAAAACATCATTTTAAATGTTTTAAATATTTATTCTTCTAAATCATCCTCATTTATGTCCACGTTTTCAAAATGGTTTGTAAGGATTTATTTATATGAAAACGAATGTTTTAAAAGTGTTAATTCCATTCAAAAGTTTCAAAGTGGTATGGGACACTTTGATTCAAAAATGTATTTAAATGCCTTACTTTCTAAATTGTGTAACATTAAAATGTTTTCATGAAAAAGGGATATTTCTCTCAATAATTTTTAAAAAAAACATTTTCATCTATGTCAACATCCTTTGATGGATTTTAAGATTATTTGAAGTTGATTTATTATGAAATAAATCTTCCATATTGTAATGAAGTTTTGTGATATGTTTGACTGTAGATGTGTCATTTATATAGCATTCATGGTTTATGAGTAAAGTATTGAAATTTCGTATGCTAGTTCCAATAAGAATGTTTATGTTATATTTCAACCTTTACTTCATATGAATGTGTTGGACAAGTATGTTCCAGGTTGGGGACTGGTTAAAGTAAGCCCTCCAGGTTGGGGACTGGTAAAAGTAAGCCCTCCAGGTTAGGGACTGGTAAAAGTAATCCCTCCGGTTTGGTCTCCGGTTATTAGAGGCACTCCGGGTTGGTGTCCGGTTATTAGAGGCACCCCGGGTTGGTGTCCGGTTATTAGAGGCACTCCGGGTTGGGTTCCGGTTACAGTTAGCCCCAAGGTCTTGGGACGAGGCCTTGAAAAGAAATTAAAGTTTAGCATTATGCATTCCATCATTATGAAAGTGGTTATTGGTTTTTCATGTGATTATTCGATTAGTAGAATATCCATGTGAATAAGTAAATGACATTATTTCATTTTATTTATGTCATACTATGTTGAAAGTTCAAGTTTGAAAGGCTTTTGTTTTATTTATACATTGCCTTAAATGTTTATTCTTATTTATGAAAGTTTCTGCTATATTGTTATCCTTACTGGGCATTTGAGATCACCCCTTTTCTATGTTTTATTTTTTCCAGGAAGTGAAGAAGTAAATTATGAATGACCTGCAGGGATATTATGTGGGGATATGAGTGTGGATTATGGAGACATTTTGTTGTTGTAGTAGTTTTTCATTTTATGATGTAATGTAAAACTTATGAATATATCTAGTGTTTCCAAGGATACTAAACCAATTGGTCTTTCGAGATTTGATCTTTCTTGTGATCATGCCAATGTTATGTAATAATGCACCGACTCTGGGTAACTAGGGTCGGGGCATTACAGTTGGTATCAGAGGAAGTTTAGTACAAATCTTGGAAGCTAGATTTAGATAAACTCTGATTAGAGCACGTAGACCTAAGATGAACTTTGAGGATTAGTATAGAAGAACTTCCTAGAATTTTGGTATTGTAGAGATTTTGTGAGTCTTCCGAGCAATACATCCCTGTCTGGATACGAGCAGATAGAGGCGGCTCTGGCACAGATGTACCTAGGGGTAAAACCCGAAAACACCGCTTTGAGCTAGACTCGAACGGGAACTAGTGCACGACAACGGGCCTTGCTGCACTCTTGGTTACGACACTCCCGGGGGATATGCTTAGGATAACTCTCATTTTCTTTATAAATCATTATGAAGGGTTTATGAGTATATAATTCCTCAAAGAAAACATTTTTATGATTATGGATTATATCCATAAATAGTTAAATTTATTTTAAGTGTTTTATAAGTATGGGATTATGTATTTTGATTCATAAACTGATCTTGTGTATGCCATTGTTTAGAAATGGCGCCTAGTAGAAGGAATGAGAACTCCAGAAATGCACATGATCCAAAGAGAAGGAAGGATCATATATTTCATGGTCTTAAGCTAGAATTTATAAGAGAAATAGTCTCCCATGTGTTATCATCATATGAAGAAATAATATCATGTGTTGATATGATAAGTAAAGAGTTTACTGAGTCCTATGGCTTTGAAGGGAAGCAAGAGAAGAAAAGGATGGAAGAAAGAAAGATGGATAAAGGGAAGAGGGAAAAGAAGAATTTTCCCATATGTGGTAACTGTGGAAAGAAACACCCTGGAACTTGCCTAAAAGGAATGGGAGTTTGTTATAAGTGTGGAGGAAAAGGGCACAAAGTACGTGACTGCAAGGGTAAGAAAATGGTTTCAAATGTACAATGCTTCATTTTCAAGGAGTTTGGACACTACGCGAACCTATGTCCCAGTCATCAGACTATGCCGCAAATGATGCTATTAGATAATAATCAAGTTATGATACTACCACAGATGTAGAAGAATGATTTGAGTTCTTATGTTGATTATGTCAATTGAGTGTTGTATCAACAATGCACTTGTTATAATAATTATGGAGAATATAAGGATTGTACTACAGTACTATTTCATTAAGGACTTGAGATTGTGTGGAATAAAGAAAAGTGACTCAATAGCAGGATAAATTTTTGGAAAATATATGGTTGAGAGAATGATAAACCATAATATAGTTCTGATACCGAGGTAGTGATTTTGGAATAATACATGATTGTTTTGGATAAATTATATTGGATATTCTTGACTACCTTGGAACTGATTAATGATTTGTATATTCCATCATTGTTGGGGTTTAAAACATTTTTGGATTGATGAAGTATATCCAGCATTCTATATGGAATTAGGGAGCATGAATGTAATCAACAAAGATTATGGTAAATCAGGATGTTTCAGTGTATTAAAAGAATACACGATGAAGGTATTCATATGCTATTACGGGGTAAAAAGGATCTACATTATGTTTACCTTCCTTATAAATGTTGGACTGTGAGTTTGGAAAGAATTATTTTGGATATTTCTAGTTTGGATTATTTTGGATTGCCATAAAAGGACAACCCGGAGGTCGGGCGGCAACCCGTCGCGTCCGGCAAGGCTGCGAGACTTGAACCCGCAACCGAATGGCGACAAGGGTGTATCACCTACCACTGGCCCACGAGATGTCCTGGATTAAATAATGTAGTTTTTTTTTAAAGATCTGGTAGATGAATTATAAATTCATTTATTTTGGAACCCTGTACGAGTAGTATAAATAAAAAAAAATTTACATTCTATTATCTTTTAGAGTGAAAGATGAGTTTGTGGTAGAAATTTATTAATGGATAAAACTCTAATTATAAAGTAAGTATATCTCCTTATGATCTTATCCAATCTCATAAATAAATTCCTCAACATTAATAAAAGGAACTTAGAACAAAAATGTTGTCCTAGATGGTACCTTAAATCATCACTAATTTATGGCTTTGGGATTTTTGGCCTTTTCATAGCCATGTTCTCTACCACTCTCCATCAGATAATTGATGGATAGATTTCTCTTCCATATCCATATTTTCCTACATGGAACCCTAGTATGTGTTATTTTCGATAATCTTCATACTTTCCACTCTTTATTTTAAATAGAGGCCTCATTAATTCATTTTTTTTCTATGTGGGATTTCAACTAAGATATTTTGAAATGTCAAAAATGTGTTATCCCAATACCCTATATTTTGTTGAACCGATGGTACTTCAAATCATCATAGATTGATGAGTTTAAGGACCTCAATTTTATACTTGTTTGTGATCGATGACCTCAATCACTACCTATAAATATTTATGTTTTTCCTCTAATTATATGTCTCTAATTGCCACCAATGTTCTCCTAATCAAGATCATAATTTGGTGGTGACCCTTTCATTTCTCTTTTCCTCATATTAAGACTAAATTTTAGTAACCCAATTTCCGATGTGGGTTTTCCCACAAATATATTTTCTATTTTCAACCTTTTATTTTCGAAGAACAATTTCAAATTGCGAGGACGCAATTTATTGAAGGAGGGGAGAATGTAACACCCCAAGATTTCATAGTGTGTTATTTCTTCAAAATAATTCAATAACTTGCACTACACGCAACACCGAGTTCAATCACACCATGACTTACAAAAAAAAAGCCATTAAAAGAGTTCATGAATAGCATTAACTACATTTTTTTAACTTTATATAATACTTATAATTTTAGAATCCATATTATGAGTTTCTTAGTCATAATGCAAGAACAGATTCATTTCCAGTATTGCACTTTTATCAACTTTTAATAGTGAAACCTTTTTAAATACAATATTTTAAACTTTTTGACTAAATGGGGACATCAAAAAATTTAAAATGAAATATCCCAAGCTTACACGGTACGCTTTCCTTTGAATAAAACAGTAGCGTGTGTTGTACGCAACTTCGAGTTTTAACACACACCACAACCGATCAAACTAGCCGTTATGAATAGTAATACCTAATTTTTGAAATTATATATATTTTATATTTCAAAATGGACTTCATTTTTTGATTCGGAATATCGAATTTAGCCTAAGGTAAAATTTTGGTACTTTTCGGATAACTTTCATATTTTGATGAATAGTGAAAATTACTAAATTTTAATTAAAAACAACTTTTTTAATCAAAATAATTAATAGTGATAAATTATGAACTTTAGTGGTTTTAAAGTATATTTAGAATATATTTTTACCATTTAATATAATTTTGGTCATAGGACATAATTTTACAATAAAACCGAACATAAACAAGTGTCAATCTTTTGATAGTTATTATCTCTTAAAAACACGCTTTTTGTTTTGACAGCGGGAATTAATTTTAAATTAATTTCTGCCACTTCTGTGTTTTGAATTTAGAAAAATGGATTCCATATTTGGAATCAGGATGTCCAAATTTTGTAAATAGGTAACTTTTATATTTAGACAATTTTGAATAATTACTGCGGTAAATATTTTATTTACCATGGTTAAGGGTAAATCCGGTAAATAAGGGTTAAAAAAATAATATTATAATAATACTAAATTACCCTAAAACGTGTCTTAACCCTATTGGTTGATACATGGTCGACCATGGGCATCTTTGGGTCTATTTTGGGACCCCATGGATCCACTTGTAAGTGATAATGACACTTTATTTTAATTAAGTTAAAATGAAAACAAAAATGACACAAGCATATATCTTTTAGCAAAACAATTATTACATAGGGTTATATATGTTTTATTTTAGATTATAAATATTCATTAGAAAGGTAAAAAGATTTACTACATAATGATATTTTATTTATAATTTTTAGACATCAAATAATTTAAATTATTAATGACACAATAATGATGCAATATTTACCTCATTAATAAATCATTTAAATAAATAAGATTATAATGATTAAAATATTATCTAAAACCGGTCCAATTATTATTGGTTGATGTTATTTAGAAAATGAGTCATCTTATCTTCGACCTCAATGATTTTTGGACCATTATAAACCGAATATAATTATATTATAAAGTAATACTTTCACTCTTTCCTAAAGAGCCCCTCCTCTCCCTTATAAAAGGAGACCACTTCTACTCATTCCTCACACCTCTCAAGCCACTTGGCTCGGCCAAACTCTGCCCAAATACTCTCCCAACTTCCCTCAGTACAACCTAGAGGCCTTAGTTTGATCAGAAATCCAACCTAAGGAGCCCTTTTGATCAAATCAAAAGGAAGAACCCGAAGAAGAGGTAATGATTTCACCACCCTTTTCTAAGTTCATTTCTTCTTCCACTTCTTCTTCCTTTGTTCTTAACATTCTAAAATAATAACTCCAGTATCTCACATATACTTTGATGTTATTATAAATATGGTACAACCATAATCAGTATTATATCCACCCTTTGAATAACATGTCACCATACGTGCGTACGTACGGCTTACCGTCTCCACGTCGTGGTGTAATTGTTATTCAATATATTATTATTTGTATGGGTATAATAATGATGTGTAACTCATGTAAATAATAAATATAACATGTTAATGATTCTGTATATATGATAGACCATCCATTTATATATTATTTTAATATCAAAAGAATGATATTGTCGCTCGTGCGTACGTACGGACTACCGTCTCCACGAACGCGATGAGATTCATTCTCCATCGTATCCATTCAAGTATAATTATCATTTGATGATTTAAAAATGATGTTTAAGGAATTGATATCATTCTGGATATGAATAATATAAAACCTATCCTTTACAAACATGTCTTACGTAACAAAACATATAAAAGAAAACAAGTAAGTTAACACCCGAAACAACGATAATACTAAGATATTATTATCAAATCAATATTAAAAGATCATATATGATATCATATTAATATATATGATTCTTGTATAATTTAATAACAATTATTTCACCATTATATAGGAGGTTAACCTACCCCAACCAAGGAAAAGTACAAGGTAAGGGATTTTCTTATCTCACATTCAATTCCGTGAGATTTCCATTATTCGCCACTAAATTATTGAAAGTGGTGTATTGTGTACTGGCATTTGATATATATTATCATGATTATCTTTATATTCATGTTATTCTGTAAATAATTTGGTGGTTATTAACTTTTGGCCATACGACTCAGTTGATTAATGTGGTAAGGGGTTTTCATCTCACTCTTTATTTCCGTGAGATTCATGCCATATTTCCACTATTATCTTTTGTGTGGTGTATGTACTTCCCATAATTGTATTCTTTGTGTAATACACTTTACCTTATGTGTATTTACATTTTCATTGTATGATACCTCTTTCATGGGTCGTATGTTTCATAAGTTACCAAATTGATAAGGGTTTACTTCACAATCTCTTTAATATCCGAGGTTGTCTTTACGTAAGTATCTACAGGGACATATTTACTATCCATGTCCATATTTCATAAAAGAGTTTTCAAAGGGATTATTTCTAAGGGAACTTTTACTAAAACATCATTTTAAATGTTTTAAATATTTATTCTTCTAAATCATCCTCATTTATGTCCACGTTTTCAAAATGGTTTGTAAGGATTTATTTATATGAAAACAAATGTTTTAAAAGTGTTAATTCCATTCAAAAGTTTCAAAGTGGTATGGGACACTTTGATTCAAAAATGTATTTAAATGCCTTACTTTCTAAATTGTGTAACATTAAAATGTTTTCATGAAAAAGGGATATTTCTCTCAATAATTTTTAAAAAAAACATTTTCATCTATGTCAACATCCTTTGATGGATTTTAAGATTATTTGAAGTTGATTTATTATGATATAAATATTCCATATTGTAATGAAGTTTTGTGATATGTTTGACTGTAGATTTGTCATTTATATAGCATTCATGGTTTATGAGTAAAGTATTGAAATTTCGTATGCTAGTTCCAATAAGAATGTTTATGTTATATTTCAACCTTTACTTCATATGAATGTGTTGGACAAGTATGTTCCAGGTTGGGGACTGGTTAAAGTAAGCCCTCCAGGTTGGGGACTGGTAAAAGTAAGCCCTCCAGGTTAGGGAATGGTAAAAGTAATACCTCCGGTTTGGTCTCCGGTTATTAGAGGCACTCCGGGTTGGTGTCCGGTTATTAGAGGCACTCCGGGTTGGTGTCCGGTTATTAGAGGCACTCCGGGTTGGGTTCCGGTTACAGTTAGCCCCAAGGTCTTGGGACGAGGCCTTGAAAAGAAATTAAAGTTTAGCATTATGAATTCCATCATTATGAAAGTGGTTATTGGTTTTGCATGTGATTATTCGATTAGTAGAATATCCATGTGAATAAGTAAATGGCATTATTTCATTTTATTTATGTCATACTATGTTGAAAGTTCAAGTTTGAAAGGATTTTGTTTTATTTATAAATTGCCTTAAATGTTTATTCTTATTTATGAAAGTTTCCGCTATATTGTTATCCTTACTGGGCATTTGAGCTCACCCCTTTTCTATGTTTTATTTTTCCCAGGAAGTGAAGAAGTAAATTATGAATGACCTGCAGGGATATTATGTAGGGATATGAGTGTGGATTATGGAGACATTATGTTGTTGTAGTAGTTTTTCATTTTATGATGTAATGTAAAACTTATGAATATATCTAGTGTTTCCAAGGCTACTAAACCAATCGGTCTTTCGAGATTTTATCCTTCTTGTGATCATGCCAATGTTATGTAATAATGCACCGACTCTGGGTAACTAGGGTCGGGGCGTTACATAGGGTGTGAGGAAAAAATCATAGTAGGATACCACTATGAATCTATTTAAGGATTTTAACCCTAAAAACTAATAAACTATTTTGAAAGCACTTTTCAAAACCAAACTACTCTGAAAACATTCCATTTTAAATAATCCTTTGTAATCCCTTTGATTTTTTCCCTTTAAAAAAAATTGGTTTTCCAAAACAAAACCCAAACATGGATCACATGAAGAAATAATACCCAAGGAATAACATGATCAACTTATCAAAAAAATAAAAAAAAAAGAGATTATATACATCATCAATATGTATTCAATAATAAAAAATAGGCATAATATATCCCATCACATTAAGCATGGAAATTACAAATGAATAAAACATATAAACCAACCTGTCATTATTAATGCACACCTATGGATTTAACTATTATTCATATTGTGAGTGAGTATAAATATGTTTTTTATCCATCTAATAAATGATGGAATCTCTCCTGGTATTCCTCGGGCCTAACTCCATGAACTCTCAAGTTCTATCAGAAACCAATCATGGAATCTCTCACGATCTTCCAACACAAAGGCTCTCACAGTCCCTTGGAAACCAAAATGAAAGATTTCATGGCATTCCCTCTAAAGTATCTCATGGTCCCTCAAACGACCCCTCAATCACACCTTGGTTAACCCATGTGCTACTCCATGCCAACATAGTCACAAAAACGTTTCATATAATCAAAATCCATTTTACAAGTCAATTTCATAATCAAAAATTCCCATTTTATAAAAAAACTTTCAAAAGGTAAAACAATTTCTAAAACCATTTTAGAAATCCATTTTAAAACACAAAACCTCTTCAATACATTTTATCAAACACTTGGGGTTCACACATGCCACCCCCCATTTGGAAAACCCTATTTAAACCCCAAATTTCCAAACTAAGTTATGGAATACATCAAACATGGAATTTAAATCCACCATAAATCATTTATTTAGAAATTAAACAAACAAAAACCAAAGTATATTCATAATTTAAAGGTAATCAATAGTGAACACACTTAAATAGATACACCTTCCTCAATTTCACTTCCAACCTCATTTCCCCTAATGATAATCACCTAGAATAGGAATATCGAGGCCGTACACACCTAATAAATAATAAAACAAATGAAAACCCCCATCAAAACCACAGGTTTGGCTAACACCCCTTATAAGGTTACACACCTCTATGAAAAAATAAAAACAAGCATAAAGAAGGGGGAGAGGATGAAGAAATCAAGAAGATTTAGAATTACCTCCAGCCAAATAACCAAGAAACCAAGATTAAACCACCAATAATGGAGAGGTAAGGCTTCAAGGCCAAGTGGGAGGAGCTTCACATGATGGGGGAAGGAAAATAGGGGCCAAAACCCTTAAACGTTGATAGGGTAAAATGGTAAATTACATGTTTTAAGTGAACTAGACAGACCGCACAGTTTGTCCATATGGTTAGGAAAACCATTAACCAAATATGTGGGGATTATATATCCACAAAAAACATATCTCGATTATTAATGGGTGTTGAAAATTTTTAAAAACCATGCTCAAACCATGAAAAACCCCATTGTCACCCTCTGCAGCCCCCTTTTATTGCTAGTTTCATTGTTAGAAAACCTGTGGGAAAATTGGTTTCCATAGTATGTATTCCAAAAAACTACCATTATTAACCCCTATCACCTGGTAACTAGAATAATTAACCAAAAAGGTAAATAAAACTCGAAATTTTACATACTAGTGACCTGGGGGGTGTCACAAACACCCCACCATGGAAAGTTTCCCCCCAAAATGTCCACAGGTATCCTAGGAAGAAAATAAGTGATTCTATTTCTCTATAAACAAATATTCTAGCTCCCATGTCTCTTGGATATCACCACTTTGATTCTAGAGAACATAGAATAATGGGGTTGACTTACCCTTTAGAACCTTATTCAGATAATCCAAGATATGAACCGGTTTCTCTACAATGGTGGTATCAGGCTAAAGCTCCAAATATTCCCACTATAACACTTGATGTGGGTCCGTATGGTAATGATTAAACTAAGAAACATAAAAAAATTCAGGATATAGGTTCTATATGGTGGAAAATCCAAATGATAGTTAACCTTTCCAAGATTCTCCACGACACAAAACAGTCTGAAATAATGTGGCTCTATCTTTCCCCGATTCCCCAAGTGATGAAGTTCTAGTTTAACTGATGCTTATAGAAACTCCAAATCACCAACATGAAACTCTAATAGGTGATCATAAAGGTCATCATATGAATTTTTATGAATATAAATTGTCACTAACCATTTATGAGTCAACCAAACTATCTTGGTTGTCTCCTATATGAGGATCAGTCCAACAAAGGAACACTCACCCACCTCATCCTAGCACAACATGGATAAGAAAAAATGTATATATAATGCCTCAAATAGTTCCATCCTGATGGAGTCCTTATAACTGTAGTTATAAGAAAAATCTGAAAATGGAAGGTGCCCTTTCCAGGAACCCTCAAATTCAATAACACACACTTGAAACATATCCTCAAGATTTGGGATAGTCCACTCAGACTTTACATATTTCTACAAGTGATACACGGTGTTCAACTTCAGTGGGGTTCCCAATGATTCCTAGAGTACCTTCCAAAATTGAGATGTTAAATGGGAATCTTGGTATGAAACCATTGTTGAGGGAACTCCATTAATCCTAACTACCTCTCAAACATATAGTCGCTTGAGGTCCTCTACCTTTATCGAGTCCCTAATTAGAATAAAGTGGGATGATCTAATCAGATGATCAATAATCACCCATATGGAATCTTTCCCTCATGGAGTAATACACAGTATGGTCATGAAATCCATAGAGATATTATCCCACTTCCACACTTGAACAAGAAGTGGATGCAATAACCTGAACAGTCTTAGATTATCATCTTTTATCCTTTGGTAGTTCAATCACTTGAAAACTAAATCTTCTACTGCACATATCATCTCAGGCCATCAATACCAACCTCTCAAGTTATATAAAATCCTAGTTATTATAGTGTGAAGGCACTATATAGAATGATGTGTCTCATGTATCACCTATTTCCTTAAATCTAAAGGAACCAAAATCCACTTTCTAAAAAAGAGATATCCATTAAGAGACTGAGACCATTCACCAAAGGTATTCCCATTATTTAAAACACTACCGATATGTTATCACTCAGGGTCGAATACCTACTCACTCATAACCCAATCGATAAGAGAGGGTGTGATC
This sequence comes from Viscum album, assembly GCA_963277665.1. Lineage (NCBI taxonomy): Eukaryota > Viridiplantae > Streptophyta > Magnoliopsida > Santalales > Viscaceae > Viscum > Viscum album. The sequence goes on from OY728139.1 coordinate 298,719,864, forward strand.
TATAAACTGAATATGAATACCTACTCTATATCCTTATATAATTCCATACTCATATCAGTAAAAAAACTCATCTTACACTTCTCGTTTGTGTATTCATGAACAGCCTTCACTAGAAGCTTCATGATCAAAGCATCAGTGACCACATTCCCCTTCTCGAGTGTATACACAATATCAAAATAAAAAGTCTATAAATATTCCTCCCAATGGATCTTTCTGAGGTTCAGGTCCCTTTGGGTGAAAATATACTTCTGGATATTATGATCGGGGTACACCATAAAATGTTCCCCAAAAGGGTTATGTCACCTTATTTTCAACACATGTATCACAACTTCCAATTCCAGGACATGGGTGGGATAATTATGATCATGTGGGCATAGTTTCCTCGATCTATAGGCCACCACACAGTCATCCTGAATCAACACACACCCTAAACCCACATCTTAAGAATTAAAATACATGGAATAATCTTTTGTCGGATCAAGATGAATCAAAACTGGTATATATTTCAAACAAGTCTACAACATCTTGAAATTACTCATTTCTCATCCCACTCAAACATCACCCCTTTCCTATTAAAATCCATTAAGGTGGAAGATTTCTTGGGGAATCCCCAAAAAAAATTCTACAATACCTAACCAAGCATATAAAACTACATATCTTGAAAAAATTCTTGGGTTTCTCCAAATACATGACAACTCGAACATTTTCTAGATCAATAAAAATTCCTTCCTTAGAAATGACGCGGACCAAACAATTTACTTTATAAATCAAAAAATGGCACTTCGAAAACTTGGAATATTGATGGTACTCCATAAACACACCAAAAAACCTCTATATATTCAGCATGCTCTTCCTTTGTCTTGCAATAAACCAAGATTCCATCCACAAATAAAACCACAAAGGAGTCCAAAAAGAGATGGAAGATCTGGTTCATTAAATCCATAAAAACTATAGGAGTATTACTAAGCCCAAATGGAATAACTAGATACTCAAAATTACCATACTAACTTTGAAAGGTGGTCTTTGGAACATCCTCTTACCAAACCCTTAACCGGTGGTACCTCAATCTCATATCAATCATTGAAAACCAATGGTCACCCCTATGTTGATCAAAAAGGTCATCAATTCTAGGAAATGTGTATTTATTCTTCATGATAACATGGTCAAGATTATGATATTATATGAAAAGTTAGAGGATCTCATATTTATTATTTTAAAATTGTAATGGTGAATCCCATAATGACATGCTAGGATGGATAAATCTCTTTCCCTTAAGATCCTCTAGTTGAAATTTCTTCTCTTTCATCTAATCAAGATCCATTTGATAAGATGGTAAAGAAATAAGATTCATACTAGGTAGAATATCAATAGTAGAGTCAAAATCAAATTAAAGAGGAAACCCTTATAAATACTCTAAAAACACATTTGGGTACCTATCCAGAACCATTGGATGTTTTCCCACTGAACTCTACTCATCAGCATTAGGAATCTACCTCGACAAATGGCACGAGATAAACACCAATTCTAAATTAATTGGACCTACCCTCTCTGATCATGGATCACAGTCACCCTGGAATATATGAGTGCTCCCATCAAGAGTGAATAATTGTCCCCTGTGGTGATAACAGTCAACTAATGCCTTAAAAATTATCAACCTATCCAGGATGATAATTTGGTTGAAAACATCCAAGTCAAAAACAAGGAAGTCTCATTTCACTTCCACACCAATTATCGAAACATGTAACTCAAGGCACTTAAAACCTTTCTCCTTCTTCCCAGCTAAAGGGGTAAAAAATCCATAACATATGGAATCAAATCATCTCACATTACAAAAATATTAATTAGTTTTATTGAAATGAATAAATGAGATGCACCAATGTCCAATAAAATTGATTCTATAGAAGAAATAGTAAACATCATACCACTCACAGTGGCTGACCCAAAATCTGATCCATATGGTATAACTGTCACTACATGGAGATTCCTTGGATTAGACCCTCCATATGGATTCTTCCCCTATTGAGAAAATCCCTTAACATGATGGGAATATCCTCCACCCTTGGAATCCTCTAAATTTACCTGAGATCCCTTTGAAAAAGAGGATCCTACACCGATCCCCCATGAAGCCAACTGATAGAAGCGCTATAAATGACCTAAAATTGCGTATTGGTGGAACACTCTCGGAGTCTCTGAGTAATTAGGCCCTATGTTTCCAGCCTTTCAGAACTGATAAAAAAATATTGGATTATTCTTCAATAAATCCACGGGATCTAAAACTGGTGACTTTAGGACACTATTTCCACTACCTCTATGAGGATCATCTTACTTCCACTTTTACCCTAATTAAGAACTTTAGATTCCAACCACTGAGACCTATCGTTCCAATCAAATCAACCTCGGTTATATCCATATTATAAACCACCTCTAAAAAGTCAGTAGACAAAGGAGAATAAGCATATACATGATCTATTGTGTCAAGACCATTTTGAAATGTAAATCCTTGAGGTATTTTTTTGTGAGTATATTCAGAGAAACATGAACCAACTCGGTAAAACATGAATCCTACTCCCTAACCATATGATTCCCGTGTTCCAACTTCAAGAACATATGGGCCTTTTTCTACTCTCAAGGTATCTAGGTAGAACTATCAATTAAAACCCACCTTAAACATAGTCCATGTGATATCCTCAAACCTCCTCAAAATCACCACCATCTCCCACCACTTTATACCTAATCCTTCTATCACATATGTGGCGAAGTCCACTTTAAAGGTCTCAAGGGTCTTTAGAAACTCAAATTTATGATCGACACGTTCTAAACACTCCTTAGGCTAATTGGTTCCCTTGTCACAAAGGAACATGGGTGGATTTTTTCTTGTAAACTCCTAAGAATATTCCACCATCTGTGTCTACTCCCATCCACCCACCTGACCTAAGGATCGGATCATATAAATCGCCAACTCCACCAAATATGGATCAAGTAGAGGGTTCGCCTATAGGGTATTCTCTACAGTACCCTCTCTACACCTAGAATAGGTTCTTCCGAGAGTCATTATCTATAATAAACAAAACCAGAAGCTTTATTAAGAAAAATTAAAACTCCAACCATATCAAAATAATAAAAAGAAACACCCATCGTGGGTACCAACAATAAACACTATAATATAAAGAAACTCCTAGAAAAAGAGGATCGAAAACATAAAAAAAAACACCCAATCATCTCCCATTATTCCTAATTTGGATGCATGGTTTGTAGAACCATGCACCAACCATGAAAGTGTCACTGGATTTAGAAGGTAAAGCCAAATTGGATACACATGGTTACCACTAACCATGCATACTAACTATGTACCTCCACTAAACCTCTCTATTTCACCCTCCAAACTCAAAACGACCCCAGGTCTCACACCAAGACTCAAAATAGATCAATAAATACTCTAAAATTTAATAAAAAACCCATAAATATCCTTAAATAATAATAATAATCTTAGATAACCCATGGAAACTTGAGGTTCAACATGAATAAAAGTTGGTCAGGCACTCCTCTATTCTTACCTCTAGAGTCCCAATGGTCCAAGCTCTAGTATACCATAGACTCCCAAATAACAACATCTATAATAAAATTTTCTAATGAACCAACCCAGATCAACCTAACCTATCACTCGAGATAGCACATTACGTGGTCTTAAGCATGTTCCTAATCAACACGAACTGACGACAAGTATCATGCATTACCAACAATCTCTTTAAAACGGGTTTTTCCATGGTAAAAAACCATAACCCATCCATAAAATGGGATATCTAAAACAATATTATTATATTCATATGGATCTATAGAAACACAATATAAATAAAATAGATACCATAAACCATAATAAACCTTATATAAAAAACATGCAAAAAGGCTATATATATACATGGTATCTCATGTCATTGCTCAAAACTGAATAGGATGGTAACTATTAACAACAAGGACTATACATGTGTCCTAATGAATATAAAACCATAAAAAAACTCCACCTGATCCAAATTCATGAGACCATGTATCCTTTATAAAACATTAGACTATGGTAATCAAGAAGAGCCACCCAGGTACATAGTTCCCTTTCCTTTACCTATGTCCTATAAAACAAAGTCTATGTATTCCCAAAGGCATATATAAGGTGTGAGGCACAAATAAAAGCAGGATACCACCATGAATAAATTTAATGAATTTACCCATGAAAACCAAAAAAACTAGTTTGAAAAAGATTTTAAAACTAAACCACTTTGAAAACATTCCATTTTCGATAAACCTTTAAAATCGATTTTCTTTAAAAGGTTGGGGCTGAAGCCTCATTTTATATTTAAATCAAAGACCTCTTTAGACTGGGTAGAGGGAGACCCATTACATAGCCCGAAGGCCCAAGGCCATGTGGCCTGAATACAAGGCTTGAAAGCCCATTTTTTTTGCACAAAGAGCCCCTCGGTGAATAGTACTACTACAGTACCCGGGCTGCTACAGTGCCTGCTACAGTACCACATCCGCTACAGTCCTGCTACAGTGCCTCCACCGCTACAGTGTCGTCGCCGCTGCTACAGTGCTGCTACAGTGCCCCTGCTCCAGTGCTGCTATAGTACCCGGAAATTAGTCCCTACCCGGATTTGATCCTGGGTCTTTTGGATGCCAAGAAGGAGCATGTACCACTAGGGTACATGCTCGTTACCTTTAAAATCGATTTGTTTTTTTATATTTTAAACAAAACCAACTTTCCAAAATAAAACCCAAAGATGGATTAAATGAATAAGAAAGTCCCAAGGCACAACATGCTCAACATATACAACAAGTCATAATAAAATTGAGCATATACATCACCAATATGTAATCAATAATAAAAATTGGGAATAACATGTCTTATCACATCAAACACGAAACTACCAAATGAATAAAGCATATAAACCAAAAAAACATCAGTAATATTCACTAAGGGATCTAACCATTAGGCCCATCATGAGTGAGTATAAACAAATTTTCTAGCTAGATAAGAAGCAATGGAATCTCTCATGTTCTTCCCTTTAAAGGATCTCATGGTCCCTCGAACAACCCCTCACTCACACCCCAGTTAACCCATGTACTACTCCATGCCAACATAGTCACAAAAAAGTGCCATATAATCAAAAATCTATTTCACAAGTCAATTTCATAAAAAAATTCCATTTTATCAAAACACATTTTATAAGGTACCATCTTAGAAATCCATTTTGAACCAAAAAACCTCTTTGATATGTTTGATCAAACATTTGGGGTTCATACATGCCACCCCCATTTGTAACACCCTCTTTCGACCCCCAATTACCAAAAAAATCACGGGACACATCAATCATGGGATAAAAATAATCCATAAATCATTTATTTGGAATTTAAAAGAAAATACAAACCAAAGTTGATTCATAATTTAAAGGTAATTCATGGAAAATGCCCTTAAATAGATACACCTACCTCAGTTTCACTTCTAACCACATCGCCTTCGACAATAATCACCCAAAATAATATTATCAAGGCATAACACACCTAATACATAAGAAAACCAACTAAAACCCCCATAAAACCCCAAGGTTTTTCCAACAACCCTTACAGGGTTAAACACCTCCATGAAAAAGGAATAAAAATCATGAATAAGGGGGAGAGAATGAAGAATTCAAGAAGATTTGGACTTATCTCAATCCAAATCACCATGAAACCAAAAGGAAACAACCACTAAGGGAGAGGTAAATATTTAAGGATAAGGGTGAAAATATGTATGCGATGGGGGAAAGAAAATGAGGGCCAAAACATTTAAAATTTTAAAGGTAAAAAATGGTAATTTTCCCATTTTTAAGTAACCTGGATAGGTTGTATGGTTTGTCAGCATGGTTAGGAAAACCGTGCACTAACCATGTGAGTGTACTATATCCCTAAATATTGAGATACACAGTTACCCCTGGGTGTCGAACGGTTTGAAAAACCATTCTCTAACCATGAAAAACCCCACTGTCATCCACTAGATCCCCCTTTAACAGTTAGAAAAACCATCCAATAACCATGCACCTTGGAATATCTTCCAAAAAACACCCATTTTTAACCCTCAAAACCCAATAACTCTAAGACAAAACCAAAAAGGTAAATAAAACTCAAAATTTAACATACTAGTGACCCGATGGGTGTTGCAAATCCACTCTGTTATTTATCCTCCTTGTGAATATCAGTGAAAATCCCCATCAGTTCCCACTCATCACAAGATTCTTTTTAGATCTTGGGTTGGTAAATTACTACTCAAGGCATCGGCAACCTCATTTTACTTACATGAGGTGTAGATGATATTGATTCCTCACCCCTAAAGGTACTCGGTCCATTGTTAGTGGATCATGTTCAAGTCCTTATAAAAGATGATATACCTCAAAAAAAATTAGTTTGAGTAGACCCAAAACATATCCCTAAAAATATAGTGATTCCTGGATTTAAGGGCATGCATCACTGCCACAAGTTCAAGGTCATGGGTTGTGAAATTCTCCTCATGTTGATAAATTTAGTGTGATCTATACTCCACCACATGGTTACCTTGCATAAGAACGCAACCCAAACCCATACCTAAAGTATAAAAGTATACCATATATCCATGTCCATATAAACGTAAGATCAAGATAGGGGTGGTGGTCAATTTTCTCTTAAGCTCCTCAAATGATTCCTGACATTATGATCTCTAAGTGGACTTTACCCCTTTCCGGCTAAGGGATATATTGACCTAGGGATGGTCTAAATATTGATGATAACCAAAAATACCATAGAATAATATTATATCATTATAAATCATTATAAATAATCAATTATTGTACCTTATATGATATGGTAATGAATAAATTTTGTAGAAGAATGAATAAAAACACCATTATTATGAAACTAATTAAAAAAGATCAATATTAATCACACCTAATATAAAAAATAGATATTAACTAACGAATATACATATAGAGAATAATTATTATTGAAGTGTATAAAATGTTATAAATATGAATAAGTTTTTTAAATGGGTGATTAAAATATTTATTTTTTTATAATAGATTTAATAGCTTTAATTGAAGTCAGGAATTAAGGTAAGGTGTTTTTTTTTCTCAAATTTAGTTTCTTGATAAATATTTATTATTATGCACCATGATATCATTAATATGGTTTTCTTACTTCATAATTAATTTATTTTTACATATTCATATAATTCATGGGGTTTTAAGAGTTATGTCATGTTATTTATTTAATTGGATTTTGATTTAGAGGATTATAAAGTTGTAAGGGTTTCTTAGTCTCAATTCTGAGCCTTCGAGACATGTTCTATTTTTTAAATCATTTTTCATTTCATATGGTGTTTTATTATCTACTTAATATTAAATAATTTACTATATTTTTAATTGAATTTATGGGATATAGAAATTCGAATCAGTTTCTTTTATTTATTTGTATTTTGTTTCAAGTGTTACCCATTCTGTAAGTTTTTTCATAATGTAATCTTATTTCTTTGTGTTATAATGCATATTATTAAACTTATTTATTCAAAGAATTATTTCTTCCATCCTACGATTTTATTTCATTTATTACTTTCTAAATACTCTCATAATGTTTTATTTTGAGGGATTAAACTCATAGAAATCCATTACATCTCTAGTCTTTCCTAATCATCCTTTGTTTAAGGGCATGATTTTTCTTCAAATTCCTTTCCTATTTTAATACCCTATTTTTCATTTCTTTGAAGTTTATACACATAGATACCCATACATTGACTGATTTGGGATAATTATTGACTTAACTATATACTCATTACTATATAAGATGTTATTTTGAGGGATGATTACATAGATATATATTAAATTTATTGATTTGAGAAATTATTAACTTAATTTACACTCATTACTCAATATGGTGTTAGTTTGAGGGATTTTTACGTAGAAATTTATTCTATTTATTGATTAGGTAAATATTGAAAATTCATATACTTATTATTTCAATATGAATGTTTATTGATTACTAAGGAAAGTTTCTTATATATTGTATAGTTTATTCATTTCTTCATATGATGAATGTATTGGACTTAATTTGTAACATGTGGGGATAGTAAGATCTCCTTGATGAATCGATAAGTCTCATAAGACAAACTAGCTTTGGTATTTTGGTGCATCCCTACCCAAGAAAAAATATTTCCTAGAAAAAAAGGACTTGATGGTAAGATCATGATAACTTTTTTTAGGGCATGGAATTAGTTATCTAGTATTATGAAATTCATCACTATAGAACCAATTTTTGTTATACACATTATCTATTTATTTCCTTTATTATACATGGATATATTATTCGTTTAAATTCATTTTATTATGTAATTATTTTTTTATTTTTTTTATTTATATCATGTTATTTGTTCTCATATTATGCTCACTTATGACCATTGATTTTATATCATTTATGTTTACCCTTACTCTGCATTTGAGCCCACCCATTCTTATGTTTCCATTTTCCAATGTTATGAAAAAAATTATTACACATGATATGTCTATTAGAATAAAATATATAAAAAAATTATATGAGACCTTGAAGTCTTATTGTGGATTAAGTAGAAACATTTTATCCTAATTTTATAAAGCTTGAAACCTAAAAGGTCATAGGAATTTATGTAATGAAACATCTGTTGTACCTCACTCTCTTAGATTATTTTAAGGATCAGAAACACCAATTGTGTTTTTAACATTTTATACTGAGTGTATTTTAGTTATAGAGAATGGACATTAAGTTATAGAATTTTTTGAGAAAGAGGAAGGATTCAAACAGAGTTTGGGGGTCATGTTCAACATCCCACACAACCAGTTACCATTGGATACCTAGTGGAGTATTATTATTTAGCCCGTGGCACTGGAAAGAATCACCAGAACTCTAGGTAGATCACTGGTTACCCAATGAAATCTATGGGATACCTATTGGGTTCTTCAATAGATTCGAAGCCTATAGTAATCCCATCTTATAGTGGCATTGAGTAGCTATCTAGTGGCATTGAGTCATCAAGTCAAAGGGAGAATTTATAATGGTCTTAAATGGCTTCCTTAGCCTCATTACACCTCCAAATAAACCCTTAGACCCTAAAATCCTATAAATAAAACCTTTTGTGAGGCTTGATAATTAACAAAATCAAACTTCAATGAACATCATTGATCTATATTGAATAGTAATGAATATCAACTACAAAATTGTTTCTATTTTTCCTCCTCTAGATATCTCTTTGTTTTTATTTCTTCAAACACTTTGATATCTCATCTTATTATCTCTATAATTCTCTCAATTTCATATATTTATTATTTATAGATAATTTATATCATTTATTAAAAGGATTTTTACCTAAGAAAACCTCCATTTTTATTACTTTTTGGGTTCTTGGTAAACCACTATAACTAAGATCATTCTCTTTTGGTTATTGGAAAACTGCTAAAACCATGTTCTTTTTCTAGTTTTCTTGGATACTACTAAAGTAAAGGGTTTATATTCTTTTTATTTTCATTAGATACATCTAAATTAAAGGTCTGTTAATTCATAAACCATCAATTAATTGGGGTGGGATACATAGGGGCTCATAATTGAGTTATTTTCAAACTCCATTATCAAATTGTATGTATTTTATTTTATTTACTTTCAACGTCATTTACATATTAATTTCTTTTATTAAATTAATAAATTAATCTTTCATCACATTAATCTTGCAATATATTAACTTATATAAATCAATCTCTCATTTATTTAATATATTGTTTCTACTATGTTTATTCTTTTGAATTTTAAATATTATTTTCAATATTATTCTTTTTACTTGGATTATTTTAGATTATTTCTCAATTGTATATTGGTATCACATATTTTAGTTTCAATTTTTTAAAACAAAATTCACCCCCCTTTGAATCTTAATTCAACCAACAATTCATATGAGAAGAGTCCTTGTTTTCCAAAAAAAAATTAGACCTTGATTTCAAATTTTGTGTTTAAAAAACATAATCAACTTCATGGAAAAATATTTAAAAGATTAATTTTAATTTTAACACCAAAGGTGCTCCTGAATAAACCTCAATGGGTTGTACCCCTTTCTTTGATGGAGTGGGATATAGTTATTAGAAAAATTGCATGTATACATTTATTGTAATAATAAGATAATATGTTTAGAAAATTTTCATATATGATTACACACCCACTAAATAATTGGAAGAAAAATAGTCTCTCGATGATATTGATGCTTTTAAACTAGATAAAAAAGAAAAAATGATCTTCATTGTCTTTTAGATCAAAATGAATTTAATCAAGTTTCCACTTTTAAAACTACCAATGAAAATTTTAAATTACTTAAAGCTACTCATGAAGACACTAATAAATTTAAATACACTAGACATAACATGTATATAAAAGATTTTTAAAGATTTATTATTAATTATAATGAATCAATTCCAAAATGTTTAATCACTTTATTAAAATTTTCAATGGTAGAAAATATTTTGGTGATGATACTTCTATTGAAACTCATATGAAGAAGATACTTTAGGTTTTTCCAAGTACTTGGGAACCCAAGGTAATGATTATTCAAGAAAAAAAAGACATTAAAAAATGTAAGTTAAAGAAATTATTTGATTTATCCTAAATTATGAGATCACCATGAAGATACAAATAGAAAAATAATCAAAATAAGTGAATAAAACAAGACAATTTGTATTAAATAAAATTATTATGATACTCCCATAAGTGAAACCAATATATCCCATCTAGTAAAGAAATTAGAAAATATCATGAAGAAGAAAATATCATTTCATTGTGCTAAAAAAAGATTCAACATAAAGAAGTTGAGTTAACTTGTTATCACTTCAAAAAAATGGACATATCAATCTGGATTACCCATTACTCAAAAATAAAAATAATAAAAGAAAAAATCCCTTATGGTTTTTAATTGGAGTGTAAGTGATGATTCCCTCTCTTCTTCTAACTTGAGTGATAGAAGTTTCAAATATTTCATGGATGAAATTTAGTTATGTGATGAAGTTTTCTCTTAAACTTATTCCACTTCTAAATCATCCACCTATTCTTATTACTCAATCTAATTAGATTATGGATAATTATCAGATGGACTTTTTAAACTTTCTAGAAAATTCGAATAACTAAAAACAAATATAATCAAGTTATTTTTTAAAATAATTAACTTTCTAATGAAAATGATAATTTATAATTGAAATTAAAAGAACAAAATAATGTTGAAAAACTAAAATCAAAAATTAAATATCTTAAAAATTCTATGTATTTGGTTTCACAAATCAATAATGCACCTCAAAAAATACTTCTACTTTTTTAAAAGTATGATCATAAAATAAATTTTGAAATTATTGTAGAAAAATAGAGCATCTTATTTATGAATGTGATTGTAAAAATTATCGTTATGGTAGGCTTAAGTCAATTAATCTCTCTTTTAATACTTTGATTAGGAATTATTATGAAAAATAATATGTTAAATAGGTACGAATTCCAAAATATATTTTGGATAACATGAGTGGACCCAAATTTTGGGTACAAAATCCTTTAGTTACTTGATTATTTTCCAAGAAAAGTGAATCAAGAGAAAAATCCCAAGGAAATACATGGTACTTTTATAGCAGGTTCTTGACACATATGTGCAGTGACTACTCTAAGTTCAATCATCTTGAAGAAAATCAATGGAGACCATGTCAATTTTAATGACAAATAAATTGAGTAAGATAATTTTTATAGGTACTGTTAGTTTTATAAATTTTTCTATTATTAAATATTTTTTATATGTTAAAGTTTTAAAACATAATTTTCTGACTATTAGTCAATTATGTGATGATGGTTTTAAAGTCTAGTTTTAAAATTATTTTTTAAAAGTCTTTGATTCCAAATGAAAAATTTTATTTTCCACTTCTCATTTTCAAAATGTTTATATTATTGATTTAAAATCTATTTAAAGTCAAAATGTTAAATTCTTGTGGGCATAAGATAGTGATTCATGGATTTGGAATAGGCACCTTGGTCATTATAACACACACACACATGTCAAACTCAGTTGAAATCATCTACTACGAGACTTAACTAAATTTCATTTCAAAAATAAAATTTCTTATAAACCTTTCTAACTTGTTAAGAAATATAAAATATCTTTTAAATCTAAAAAGGATGTATCCACCTATAAGGCCATGATATTGTTCTTCTTAACATATTTGGACCAACTCAAGTAGAAATTATAGGAGGTAAATATTACAGTTTTTTAATTATTGATGAGTATACAATATTTAAATGTTTTTATTTCTTGTCTCATAAAAATGAGGCTTGTAAATTATTTATTAAATATTACAAGAAGGTCAGAATAAAAAGGGATATAAGATCATATCCATTCAGAGTGATCATGGGGGGGATTTTGATTATAAATATTTTGATGAAATTTATACTTTTCAAGGTTATAATCATTATTTTTATTCTCTAGGGACTCCATAACAAAATGGGATTGTTGAAATATGGAATCTAAATATTTACGAAATTATAATAAATCTCTTAAATGAATTTAAAATCCCTTTATATTTTTGGGATGAGGTGGTCAGTACTGCTTGTTATACCTTAAATTGTGTTATCATAAGACCCTTATTCAAAAATTACCACTATAACCTTTGAAAAAAGATTCTTAAAGTTTTCTTTGTTGAAGTGTTTATATGTATATGATATATTCTTAACATCAAAGACAAACTGGAAAAGTTTTACCTCAAATCATATAAAGATATTTTTCTTGGTACTCTAACTCAAGTAAATAATACCAAGTTTTTAATAAAAGAAATCAATTCACATATAATTTGATGATAATTTTCATAAACATAATCCATAGATTAATGACATTGAGGCTGACCTAGAAACTTTTACCTCAAATAAACCACCTCCTACTAAAGAAATTGAATTTTTGAAACAACCACTATATATCCCTTTACCCAAGGCATGGGGGAAATCCAAATACCATCCCTTAGAAAATGTTATTAGTGATTTTGAAGCTTTTACTCATACTAGATGGTCAGTTTTAAATGAGTTTAACATCATACTTTTGTCTCACACCTAGAAAACCTAAAGTAGTTTGGGTCCACCAAGATCAAATCCTAGTGGAGGGATATTTTTAGTTTACTGTAGCAGTATTGTAGTAGGTATTGTAGCAGTATTGTAGAGTAATAACTATCCATCCTCTTTGGGACTTCGGGCCACTGGTTTAGGCCTACAAGTACTCAGGCCTTTGGGCAACCATTGGACTTCGGGCCACAGGGCCTCCAAACCACCTTAGGCCTTAGAAACATGGGTTTTCAAGCCATAATTCTATGATGAAGTCCAGCTAGACAACACAAGATCATGACCCAGAAGAGGATTTAGAGAAAGTAACAGCCACCATAGCAGAACTAATCATATTGGAAGAATAAGAGGGTATGTAAATTATAGTCGATTAGTCATATGAGAAGTGGATCTAGGAACCTTAATTGAAGTGAATGATGTGGAGGGGTAGTTTCAATATAGTTGGGCATTTGGGTCTTCGAGTCATGTATTAGGCCTTATCTCATTGGGCACTTGGGTCATATTTTGGGTTTTGTGCCTCTAAAACTACAAGTCATGTAAATGTTCACTCTCAACCCACACTACTACAAAACACACCCACAGCAGCGCTGGCATTTATTAGTTCTAGAAAAATTCGCTGAAAAAGTTTATCTTTATCAGTAATTTTTTTAGCACTGATAAAATGTAACCTTTATCAGTGCTTTATTTTAGCACTGATAAAGGAAAACCTTATCATCGGTTTATTTTTAGTGCTGATAAAAGGTACCCTTTATCAGTTCTTTTTTAGTGATGATAAAAGTTTCCCTTTATCGATGCTTTTTTAGCGCTAATAAAGGTCTAGAATAAAATGAAAATTTAAATAATGAAAAATAAAATGAGTAAATGAAGAAAAATATGAAGCATTTTATTAATTAAATAATTATGGATAAAAATCAATAAATTTAATATACATATATATAGATTATAAATATTAATAAATAATATATATTAAATACAGATGTATAAAATGAATGATTATAATATATATAAAATTTTAATTAAAAACAAATTAATGTCTAATTCATTTTTAATGTTGTTTGATTTTTCAATTTATCATATATCAAATGTCATGTATTGCATTTATTTCATGTACATATGTGTGTGTGTGTGTGCGCATATTAATGCATTTGTATACACAAACACACACACAAATATATTTACACAATATATAGAAACACATACACCTACTATTTATGTAATTTATATAAATTTTAGTATATTTTATAATTTCATTATAACATGATAAATTTTATATATATTATGTTTCTAATAGTTCAATTTTATTTATTTGTTTAAATACTATAGTTAGGGTATTCATTTTTAATGTTTTTTAGTTTTTATTTTATTTCTTAATTGGATTATTTCTATTATTTATTTATATATATTTATTTACTATGTTTTAGTATTTTTAATATGTATTCATCAACTCCAATATATATATATATATATATATATATATATATTAATAACTTATATTTAATTAATAAAACTTATCCATTTTTTCAATATTTTTAAAGTGTACTCATTTTGAATTATTCAATTTCACTCACTTTTAAAATGCATGTATTTAAGATTATATATCCATTAATAATGTAAATAATATTTTTTAAAATAAATATTTATAAATAAATATATCTATAAATGTATATTTACTATTTTTATAATTATTATAAATAAATTATTATTATTTTTTAAATAATTTTTTAAATAATTATAAATAAATAATTATATATGTTTACATAATTATAAAATTATAATAAATTTATTTTAATAATTATCAAATTATAGTAAACCTGTTTAAATAATTATAAAGTTATAATAAATTTATTTAAATAATTATAAAATTATTATAAAGTTATTTAAATAATTATAATTATAAAACTTTTATCAGCCATCTTTTAGTGATGACAAAGATCAATCTTTATCAGTGCTAAAATATCCATGTTAAAAGATATATTTATTAGTGATAAAACAGTACCGTTGACAAATATGTCTTCTATCAGTACAATTTTAGCGTTGATAAAGCTTGAGATTTATCAGCACTAAAAAACTACTGATAAATATTCATTTTATCAGTGCTTATAAATTTAGCACTCATAAAAGGTGTTGGTCAGAGTGGATACTCAAGAGGGGGGTGAATTGAGTTCCAATTAAAATTTCTGTTAAAAAGATTTCTGTTCAAATCCCCCAATTTAAAAACTAAGTTAAACTTCAGTGAATTTGTAAAACTATAAGGGTTCGATTAGGTTCTCAAAAGATTGATTAGGTCTCAGTTAATATAATCAGAAGATTAAATTAGCTTTTGAAACTAACCTACAGATTTACAATAGTTACAAACACTTTCTAGATTAACTATCAAAGTAACATGAAAACAATTTTATATTTCAAACTAATTAGCAGTGGAATATTCAATATAGGTTAAAACCAAAATAATTAAGAACAACAGTTTTAAGACAAGAGGTTCAGTCTCAAGACGAGACTTAGTCCTCTCAAACAATGTATATAAATTTTGATTCACACCCTGGATCGGGGTAAACAATAGTACAGAGACTGTCCAGGTACTAAGACCTCTACCACAGTTCTTCGTGAAAAAAAAACAATAGCACATAGGCTATCCAGGTCACACTTGACCTCTACCACTATCCATAGTGGGATACAAGAGTATAGGGAAGGAGTGAGTGGGGATTAAATCCTCCAGTTCAGCACAGAAGTCAATGTGTGTAGGAAATATACAGAGTACACACATTGATCAAAAGTAAGTAAAAGAATCACTAAGAAAGTATATATGAGTTTATAATGCTCTAGTGATTTGAAGTGCATCTCTGGACTCCTTTTGATTGAACAGAAATGCTTCTGAGTCATTCTATGGTTTTTTTCTTGAAAACAGAGTGTCGTTTCCTTCCTTGATTTTCAGGTTTAGTTTGATTAGCTTGAGTGTATGAAGAGATCATTGTAGTTCTTCACTCCTTGACCAAGATTCAGCTTGTGTTCTCTTCTTGTATGAATGGCCTCATGTACGTTCAGTCTTCTTCAAGTAAGTGAGTGTCGGGATGTAACCACTCTATTGTTTGTATTCATGACTCTTCTTTACTACAACTCGATCTTCCTTTTATACTTTTAGCTCCAACAATGGGAATGATTACCTTTATCTATGTACGATGTATGATTCCCTTACATGCCAACAACTATCATTAAATAACATTAATTGCATTAAAATAATCAAATATGTCTGTTAGCATTATTCTAATAATATTGACAAAGTATAGAGTTTGAGTAACAATGACTGGTTAACATTCATCTTCCATCAGTATTTCTCTGTCGGTGGACTTGTATTGGTAGCTATGAGTATCAGTGACACCTTCTATCGGTAGCTCTTCTTGTATCAGTAGTTGTCTGTATTAGTAGACTTGAGTAGTGGTGGCTTCCTTATATCAGTATACTTTCATATACTGGTATACTTACTCTATCGGTAGCTCTGGTGTAACGGTAGCTCGTATCGGTAGACTTGCATACCAGTAGCTTTGTTCTGTACCTGGAATACTTAGCCTTATCGGTAGCTGTGTAAATCAGTGACTCTGTATCAGTAGCTATTTGTATCGGTGAACTTTGTATCGGTGGCTGTAGCTATTCGTATCGGTAACTGTCTGTCTGTCTGTTCGTATCGGTAGCTTGTGCATACTGGTGGACTTATGCTTATCGGTGACCTTAATAGTATCTATGTATCTATGTCTATATCAGTAGCTATGTGTCTGTTCTATGCAGAACATATCCAGATTGAGTTAGAAGTATTTAAAAGTATGTATAGACATAGATAAACACTAATTAACATATTCCAAAGATCATTTTGATATTCTTATCAACTCAATAGTAGGATTAAAAGGGAATTAATATATGAATGAACATTATTTGGGATTTTCAAAGCATATTAAAACATAATTGAGATAATCAAAATAGGTGAGGTCAACAATCTCCCCCTTTTTGATAATCACAACTTATGATAGTATAATCCCCAAATAATTTGTAGTGTATCAGTATAAAATACAATGGTTTTTATTTCTCAGTGTGAGTAATGACATTTTCAAATGTGATATTTTAAAATAATACCAGAGGATATAGTATTGAAAGCAATTGTATAATAGGTAATAATAAAAACATAATAAAAACAAAGTACTAGAATTATAAAACAAATGTATCAGATGTATTATAAGGTAAAATTATATTTCTCATAAGTCTCATAGGACTCCCCCTTTCTTATGATCATATATCTAGCTTCTCAGTTTTCTCCCCCTTTGTCCTTCCATATTTTGTCATATCAAGTCTGTTCTCCCCCGTTGTGATTAGAAAAAAGAAGGAAAAAAACAAAGAGAGAAAAGGGAATAAGATCATTTGTATTTCATGGTGCAAAAAGATACAAAGAAATACAAAAAGGAAACAAAAGGAATACAAGTGATTCCTGTCAAATATCTTAGCCACTATTCAATCCACCTCCTGAATATCCACATTGGATTTTCATTTGGGATCCAAGGTAAACTCAGACTGTGTAAATGCAGGTGGAGGCTTAGGAACACCATAAATGATCAGAGGAGGCTGAGCTACTGAAACTGTTCCTGGCCTGTACTATGTAGCTCTCTGAGTGATCATAGGAGTAAGGCTATGGATGGCTTGGACAAGTGTCATCTGAGTAGGATAATTAAGAGAGGTAGAGGCAGGTAAAGCTGGAAGTACAATTATTGGATTACTATCTACATTCAAGAAAGGCAGCAGAAGATTTCTAAAATCCATAATAATTCCTCCTCCTCTTTCTATAGCAAAAATGAAATGGTCTTTGTTCTCCATAAATTTTTCCAAATATGGAGTCAGTTCCCTGAGCTTGCTTACTTGTTCTCTGAAGGTTTGATTGATAGGAGGTAGCTTCATGTTATCTAACATAAGCTTGAAATGTTTTTGAGTTGATGCTTGTTGTAGACCTTTTGGTAATAGTAATCTACCTTGTATTTTACTTCATTCCGAGAAGTAGAAGCTTCTCTCATATAATCTTGGACAATATTAATTATATCTCTAGTGGTAGACACCACTTGGGTCATGGAAGATGAGTCCACAGATCTACTGGTTAAAGATGAACCAAGCTCCTCCTTCATCAAAGCTCTAATCTGATCCAATTCTATTGAAGGTCTCGAAGCAAGAGAACCAATAGAAAAAGTTATAGTTTCCTTGAAACTCTTAGTTAGCCCACTAATATGATTTTTCACTGTAGAATCTTGGGTGCTAACATGCTTTGTTATGGATTTCTTAAACTCCTCAAAAACTGAGACCATTTGGCTGACTACACTCTTCACATAATCCAAATCCTTGTTTGGTTGAGATTTAGAACTCATATAGGATTCCATAGAGACAACTGATCTCTTTAGAACTTCAACATCCTCTGCTAAGCTAGAAACCTGATTCGGAAAGCTGTGATTTCCTCCACTATCTCTTCCACAAATGTTGACACATTACAACCAAGAGAGAGTTCAAAAGACTTTTCCCTATTGCTCATATCTTCAACAAAGAGACTCTTTAACTCAACAAAATAAGCACTCAAAAACTCTTTCATCTTAGCCTTCAAAGATTATAAGTCATCCCTGGTGACTATATTAGTAAGCACAAAAACAGGTTCTCTTTCTGACACAATACTGGCCACTGAGTTATTCATAACCGATTGAATGGATGACACTAAGGATGCTTCCATTTTTCTTATCTCTTCCACAAAAGATGTCTTAAGATCATACTTCAACTGATCCAGATCAGCTTTTATTACCACATTCTCAGGTGATATCTCTGAAAAAATATTATAATTAACTTCTGGTCGACTGAGGGATGTCTCATTATCACAATCTAGGTAATCCATTCCACAAAATACAAACCCTGGGTCCTCTTCCCAGTCTTCAATCTCAACAGCCGCTGAAACACTGCCAAATCTAGTTGGATGCTCCCCCTCAACTGGTGCATTATCATGTACAGCAATAGCACCCTCAGCTGCTCGGTCTTCCTCAGAATAATCTTTCACAATCATCTTCATTTCTCCAATAGTAGGAGGTTCCTTATTAATAGGTGAAGGCCTATCAACTTCAACAAGAACAACCTCTAAAGGCACAACAGAACTTCCAATCAGAGGACTCAAACTCAAGGTGTCAAAAGCAGATGCTTCAGTTTCAGATCCTCTTTCTTCTTCCTCATTATCTAGGGAAGCCTCTTTCTAATCTGATCTCTATTGGTCTTCCTCATCCACAGGTTCCTCTTCATTGCATACACCCAAAACAGTTTCTATACTAGGTAGATTCAAGTAATCACTTCCCTTTTATTGTGATACAATTTCAGGAGTTGGGCTGGGAGGCAAGTCCGGATCTCCTCCATCTGCTGTAGAAGAATCCTCCTCTTCTGAATCATCACTATACTGTGGCTCCTCCTCATCAGGTCCTAGACCTGGATCCCTCATATCCTTAGGCCTATAAGGATGATCCACAAGATTAAACTTATCATATAACTTCTTATCATCAGTAACCTACTCCCCTCTCCATGGGTTCTAGCTTATCTTCATGTACTTACACACTATTATTGTGATACAAAAGTTGTTTCTTACCACCACTGTCTCATCCTGAGACTGATCTACTCCCTTTACTTTAATCATAACCAAAATCAACTTGGAAAAGAATAAAGCATTGGTCATTGATTTGGGTCTGGTCATATCCTCCATTTGAATCATTAGAAGCCTGCATAGATTCACCTTCACACCATGTCTCAAGAGATGTAATAGATAGATATCTTGATATCTCAAATTTTCAAAGTCCCCTATTCTTGGACTTAGCACATGTTGCACAAATTTGAACAACAATATGCTTTCTCCATCCAATTCACCAGCCACCACCTTTCTCTGCTTGCCACTACCAGTGAGCTCCTCTAAGGCAGTCTCATAATCAAATATGTCACTTGTAAGTGGTACTGTCTTCGATGAATATCCAAAAAATCCTTCATGTGGTACTCTCAGGCACTCAGCCCACTCAACAGATGAAAAGGATATTTTCTTTCCATTTACCCATGAAACAATTCTATTTTCCTCAACAGATTTCTCAAAACTCACAAACTCATAGAACTATTTTACTAGCTTCGGATAGTAGGGTCCATTGTTATTCAAGAATCATTCTACCCATTTCTGATCTTCCAGCACATCTAGAATTAATTATTTACTGGACATCAGTTATTCTGCGCATAGCTCTTTCTCGATTACAATATCTCTATTTTGTAAATGCGGGTTCACTGGATGCCTCCCCAACATTTTTCTACTAACACTGCTACTTTCTTCAGGCCCTATCTTCTGCTTCATCACATTCGGCTCATCAAAGTCATCTCTGACAATCGGAAGTTTGGTTTTTTCCATCTCTATATTAAAGAAGTTAGGGTTCTCGTGAGATTTGGGGATTCAAGGATTTGGGTTTGAGAGAGGAGAGTTCGGTGGATTGAGAAGTAACTAAGACTTAGTTTTATCATCTAGGAATCATAAAATAAAGAATTAAAATATAATAAGTAAATTATAAACGACACAGATTCTGGCAGCTAAAGACAGAAGTTTAAAACAGCGCATACTAACGGTAGGGTATACCGGTGAGAATTCCTAACGGTGGGGTCCACTAACAGTGAGGTATATCAGTGAGGTTCATACCAGTGAGGTATAACAGTGAGGTTTCATACTGGTGAGGTATAACAGTGAGGTTTCATACCGGTGAGGTATAACAACGAGGTTTCATACCGGTGAGGTATCTAATGAACAAAGTCTATCATTCCTAATTCATGTATAATGTACCTTAACCTTTCCGAACTTAAAGGGTTGGTGAAAATTTCATCTAATTGATGTTCAATACATATAAATTCAAGAGTAATATCACCTTTTTGGTAATGATCTCTCAAAAAATGGTGCCTTACATCAATGTGTTTGGTCCTAAAGTGAGACACGGGATTCTTAGAGATGTTAATTGCACTCGTGTTATCACAGTTTATTGATACATGTTTAAAATCATATATGTGGTCCAACAAAGTATGTTTCATCCACAAAATTTGTGCACAGAAACTACTAGAAGCAATTTATTCTGCTTTAGCAGTAGACAATTCAACAAAATTCTGCTTCTTACTACACCACGATACTAGGGACATACCTAAAATATGACATGTTCTAGAAGTGATCTTTCTATCTAACTTGTAGCCAACAAAGTCAGCATCTGGATAACTTATTAAATCAAAATATTTTCCTTTTGGATGAAACAAACCAAACTTTGTAGTATGTTAAAGATATTTAAAAATTCTTTTAACAGCAAGCAAATGGGATTCTTTTGGATTATCTTGAAATCTTTCACACATACACACACTAAACATAATATCTAGTTGACTAGCAGTAAGGTACAGTAGACTTCCAATCATACCTTAGTAATTGGTTTGATCAACTGGTTTCCTAGATTCATCAATGTCCAACTTACATGTAGTACTCATGGGTATATCACGTTCCTTAATACTATCTAAACCAAAACATTTTAAAAGATCCTTTGTATATTTAATTTGATTTAAAATAATACCATTTTCATTTTGAAAAACTTGAAATCCAAGAAAATATTTTAGTTCTCCCATTAAACTCATTTCAAATTAATTTTTTATACTCTTTGAAAAATCAATAAACAAAGTATTTTTAGAAGATCCAAAAATAATATCATCAACATAAATTTCTACTATCAAAACATCTTTAGAAATTCTTTTAATAAAGAGAGTTGGATCAAAAATCCATTTTGTAAAACCTTTTCAAATAAGAAAGTTGCTAAGTCTATCATACCAAGATCGTGGAGCTTGTTTCAAACCATATAAAGCTTTATATAGCTTAAAAACTCGATTTGGAAAATGAGGATTAGTAAATCCAGGTTCTTGTTCAACAAAAACATCTTATATTATGAAACCATTTAGAAAAGAACTTTTTACATCCATTGGATATAACTTGAAATTCAAATGGGCAGCATAGGCAAGTAGAATCCTAATGGATTATAATCTGGCTACAGGAGCAAAGGTTTCCTCATAGTCTATTCATTCCTCTTGACTATATCCTTGTGCAACTAGCCATGCTTTGTTTCTAAATATGTTTCCAGACTCATCAATTTTTTTTCTAAAAACCCATTTAGTGCCTATGGTCAAAGTGTTCTTAGGTCTGTCAACTAGTTGCCAGACTCTGTTCCTTTCAAATTTATTTAACTCTTCTTGCATAGCCATTACCCAAAATTCATCATTGATTGCATCATTGATATTTTTAGGTTCTAACTGTGAAATAAAAGCTTGATATTCAACCTGGTTTCTTAGAGATGCTCTAGTCTGTTTCCCTCTATCAAGATTACCAACAACAGCATCTAAAGAATGATTATTTAGAATCCTAGTTGATCTAGAAAAGGTAGGACTAGAAATTTTAGGTTCTTATCTCAGTTCTGGTTCAATAGAATTGGGTTCTAGAAAATTTCCATAATTGCTTGTTTTTACAGCAGGTTCACTGCTTTTGTCATTAAGGTCCAGAATAGACAGATCTTCTCCAAGATTTTCAAGAGAAGACTTAGGTTCATGTGGATCAGTTTCATCAAATTTGATGTGAACAGATTCTTCCACACATTTGGTTCTTTTATTGAAGACACTATAGGCTTTTCTAGTTATAGAAAATCCTAGGAAAATTCCTTCATCACTCTTGGATGCAAACTTGTCAAGATTATATTTTGTATTTAGAATAAAGACTTTGCAACCTAAAACTTTAAAGTAATTAACCTTAGGTTTCCTATGGTTCCACAACTCATAAGAGTTCTTTTTGAGAACAGGTCTAATCAAGACTCTATTAATAATATAACAAGCTGTATTTACAGCTTCAACCCAAAAGTAAATTTCCAGTTCATACTCATTAAGCATAGCTCTTGAAATTTCTTGAAGGGTTCTATTTATTGTTTCTACTACACCATTCTACTAAGGTGTTCTAGGGGCATAGAAATTGTGACTATAGCCATTCTGTGACCAATAAGATTCAAACTCATGATTTTCAAACTCACGACCATGATCACTTCTCAAAGTATTAATCTTAAGTCCACTAAGGTTTTCCATAGACTTGGAATATTTAATAAAGTAAGAACAAGCTTCACTTTTGTGAGATAAGAAGTATACCCAAGTGTACCTAGAATAGTCATCTACTAAGATATAGACATAGTGCTTCCCATTTAAACTAGAAAATCTAGAAGGTCTAAACAAGTCCACGTGAACCAACTCGAGAGGTTGAGAAGTTGAAAATTCTTTCTTTTATTTAAAAGAAACTTTATGTTGATTTCCCTTTTGACAAGGAGTACAAATTTTGTGTGTTGGGAATTCATGTTTGGGTAAGCCTCTAACTAAGTTCTTCCTAGTCAGTTTTCTAAGTGAATGAACATTGCAGTGTCCTAATCTTCTGTGCCATAGCCAAGACTCTTTATGAAAATAAATTAAGCAAGTAATGTTTTGTTTAGCCAAGTAATTCAAATCAACAGCATAAACATTTTCATTTCTCAAAGCAGAAAATACTAAAATATTTTTAGAATTAAAAACATTACAAGAATCATTTTAAAATTTAACATTGAAACCATCATCACACAACTGAGAAATCTATTTTTAGCAATTTGTCTCTATCCAGGATGATAGCCTATTCCAGTGGTATATTTTGGTGCCACTTGTTTTCCTAGAATTTGAGTTAGAGTATTCTTTCCATTTGTGAATTTCTCTAAGTCCTTCCTTAATTTCTCATTATACAATTTCAGTTCAGTATTTTCCTTAAGTAGTTGTGCATTCTTTTCCTTTTCTATATCAAGTGCAGATTTAACAGAGCTGGTCAAAGCATGCTGTTTCTTCAAGGTCTTATACTTGTCCTTCAATTCATTACAAGTTTCTTCTAGCATATTACAGTATTCCAAAAATTCATCTTTATACATATTATCATCACTACTTTCATTCCTAGAATAATAATCATTCAGCATAGGGGAAACAGGTTCCTCAGAAGTATTAGTCATTAAACACATGTTGGCACGATTCTTTTCAGAATCAGAAACTTCAGACTCACTTGTGTTGTCTTCTGAAGCACTCCAGGTTTCCTTGATGGCTTTCTTATATTTTCTGTCCTTGTAGTCATATTTCTTGTTGAACTTTAACTTCGGGTAGTCTGCCTTAATGTGTCCTTTCATTTTGCATTCATAACATACTATCTCATCATCCTTATCATCTTTCTTCCAATCCTTATTCCAATGACCTTTGTTGTCATATTTTCCTTTATAATTTGGTTTTTTGAAGAATTTCTTCTTCCTGTAGAACTTCTTGAACCGTCTGGCTATCTGATCCATCTCTTCATCACTATCAATTTATGAACCTTTACTTGTTGAGCTTTCAGCAGGTATGTGAACTTTCTCCTTGTCCTTGCTCTTTGAGGTAGTAGATTTAAATGCTACTGACTTTCTCCTGGGTTCATAATCTTATTCCTTGTTTACTTTCGGTTCTTCTTCATACATCATCAACTTACCAATTAATTCTTTAACATACAGTGAACTTATATCACATGATTCTCTTATCGAGACAGATGTGCCTCTCCATATTTCTGGCAGACATCATAGTATTCTCATAATCTACTCCTTTATAGGAACATCTTTTCCAAGTGAGCTCATAGTGTTGACAATCTCATTGAACCTGAGATACATGTCAGAAATAGGTTCATAAAACTTCATTTTGAAATTATCATACTTAATAGTATAGGTATTCAATCTCATTTCTTTAACATTGGTTGTTCCCTCATGGGAAATATTCAAAGTGTCCCAGATTTCATAAGCTATTTTACAAGGAGATATTATATTAAATTCCTCATCACCTAAAGCACAGTACAAGGCATCCATTTCTTTACAGTTATTATTGTATGCAGTCTTAGTAGGTTCATCCCAAGTGGTTCTTTCAGTTTTTGGAATCTTATATTGAGTCTCTATAGCCGTCTAGATGTCAAATCCCATACTCTTCAAATGAATTTTCATTTTAATTTTTCATTGGGAATAATTTGTACCATTAAAGAATGGTGGCCTATTGGTAGCAGCACCTTCAAGTCTATTATCCATAATTAGATTTTAGCAAGTATATTTAAGGAGATAAATTTAGAACTAACAAAAATTTAAGATCTTTAAGTTACAACTAAAATCACAGTTGAAAAACAGAGTATTTGGATATCCTTTATAAATAACAAACAACCTTTGAAACCAAATGTAGGTCAGAGTGGATACTCAAGAGGGGGTGAATTGAGTTCCAGTTAAAATTTTTGTTAAAAATATTTCTGTTCAAATCCCCCAATTTAAAAACTAAGTTAAACTGTAGTGAATTTGTAAAACTGTAAGGGTTCGATTAGGTTCTCAAAATATTGATTAGATCTCAGTTAATTTAATCAGAAGATTAAATTAGCTTTTGAAACTAACCTACTCATTTACAATAGTTACAAACACTTTCTAGATTAACTATCAAAGTAACTTTAAAACAATTTTATATTTCAAAGTATTTAGTAGAAGAATATTCAATATAGGTTAAAACCAAAATAAGTAAGAACAGTAGTTTTAAGACAATAGGTTCAGTCTCAAGCCAAGACTTAGTCCTCTCAAACAATTTATATAAATTTTGATTCACACCCTAGATTAGGGTAAACAATAGTAAAGAGACTGTCCAGGTACTAAGACCTCTACCACAGTTATTTGTGGGAAAACAAAACAATAACACATAGGCTATCCAGGTCACACTTGACCTCTACCACTATCCACAGTGGGATACAAGAGTATAGGGAAAGAGTGAGTGAGGATTAAATCCTCCAGTTCAACACAGAAGTCAATGTGTGTAGGAAATATACAGAGTACACACACTGCTCACAATTAAGTAAAAGAATCACTAAGAGAGTATATATGAGTTTAGAATGCTCTAGTGATTTGAAGTGTAGCTTTGGACTCCTTTTGATTGAACAGAAATGCTTCTCAGTCCTTCTCTGGTTTTTGTCTTAAAAACATAGTGTCATTTGCTTCCTTGATTTTCAGGTTCAGTTTGATTAGCTTGAGTGTATGAAGAGATCGTTGTAGTTCTTCACTCCTTGGCCAAGATTTAGCTTGTGTTCTCTTCTTGTATGAATGGCCTCATGTATGTCCAATTTTCTTCAAGTAAGTGAGTGTCCGGATGTAGCCCCTCTATTGTGTGTATTCACGACTTCTCTTTACTGCAGATCGATCTTCCTTTTATACTTTTATCTCCGGTAATGAAAATGATTACCTTTATCTAGGTACGAGGTACGGTTACCTGACTTGCCAACAACTATCATTAAATAACATTAATTGCATTAAAATCATCAAATATGACTGTTATCATTATTCTAATAAGATTGAAAAAGTATAGAGTTTGAGTAACAGTGACTGGTTAACAGTCATCTTCCATCAGTAGCTCTCTGTCGGTGGACTTGTATCGGTAGCTCTGAGTATCAGTGACACCTTCTATCGGAAGCTCTTCTTGTATCGGTAGCTGTCTGTATCGGTAGACTTGAGTAGTGGTGACTTCCTTATATCGGTATACTTTCATATACCGGTAGACTTACTCTATCGGTAGCTCTGGTGTAACGGTAGCTCTTATCGGTAGACTTTCATACCGGTAGCTCTGTTCTGTACCTGGCATACTTAGCCTTATCGGTAGCTGTGTAAATCAGTGACTCTGTATCAGTAGTTGTTTGTATCGGTGAACTTTGTATCAGTGGCAGTAGCTCTTCGTATCAGTAACTGTCTGTCTGTCTGTTTGTATCGGTAGCTTGTGCATACCGGTGGACTTATGCATATCAGTGACCTTAACAGTAGCTGTGTATCTGTGTCTGTATCAGTAGCTATGTGTCTGTTCTATGCAGAACATATCCAGATTGAGTTAAAAGTATTTTAAAGTATGTATAGACATAGATAAACATTGATTAACATATTCCAAAGATCATATTGATATTATTATCAACTCAATAGTAGGATGAAAAGGTAATTAATATATAAATGAACATTATTTGGGATTTTCAAATCATATTAAAACATAATTGAGATTATCAAAACAGGTGAGGTCAACAAAATAGATATTTTTCAATGCTTTTTTGAAAGCACTGTTAAAAGTTCCCCTAATCTATTTAAAAAAACCTAACCATGACTCAGTCACTCACGATTATCAAGCTCTCACAAAACTCTTTTGTTGCCGGTGCGACTCCTCAATGATCCCTCAAATTAATCAAGGCTATAATCCAATGTATTTTATTTTTTACTCTTCCTCTATCATTGTTTGATGTTTTGGGTTTTGTGTTTTATGTTTTTTGAATTTTTCTAAAACATGACAAACCCTACATCTCTTCTCATCGCTACTGAAATACAACGAGTGTGGTTCTGTTTAATCATTTTTCTCCCTTCATATGTATTTGAGTGTCCAACCCATTTTTCCCTAGAGACACATATAGATGGTTTACTCTCCTCTTGATATTCACAAGAAGACCGCTTATCCCCCCTTAGTTTTCTCATCATTTGAATAATATAGGGTTTCAAAATCTAGGTAGTTTCTCAAATTGAATTCATCTTATATACTATATTATAGATTATAAAGTCTTAATTATGAGGGTTTTTAAGGATTAGGGGATACCAAGTTGTGTCCCTAATTTATGGGTGATGAACATATAGGGACCAAGATAACTGTAAAAATTATTAAAAATTGTTTTTTGGATTTTGGTTATTCATGTAAATTGTTAAACCATGAAATGGGTTATTTAGATTTATGATTTTGATGAATAACCTTTTATTGAATTCAAAAAAATATTAAATTAATTAGTCACTTTCCAAAAAATATTTTAGTGATGAATGTTGTCAGAGTTTATATTTTTTTAATTAATTCAATATTATTATTAAACTTTATCCATGGGCTACAAAGAGTGGTAGGGAATTTCTTTGGTGATAAAAGTATGCTCAATTAATTTTAAAAATTTCCAAGATTGGATAGAGTTGAGAAATAATTGGGTAAATGGACTTAAAAATTCAAAACAACATATAAAGAGTGTATTTCCCAAAAGTAATTGAGTTATACATGGTTGGATAGTTTATCAAGAAAACTATAAGATGTGATTAATTAATATAATTACTAATCAAAATAGAGAGATAATTAATTCATAGGATAAAAAAATAATTTGAAAATTCATCTAACATGGTGAATAAAAGTTGAGAGAACAAAAAATGATTAAAATATACTTTTTATGGTTTGGATATTTTTTTCCTATAAGTCATGTAATTTGTTATCCATGACCAAAATGCACAAAACAAATATATCATATTTTCTGATATCCTTGAATCATGAATGGAAATTTAAGATTGTATATACTTTTATCAAAGGATACTATATATGACCAACATAGATTTTGGTGGGGAATTAAATATATGATATTGTATAAATGAATTTGGCTACTTCTACCAAATGTTTTTTCATCAATTACAAATCATAAGAACCATCATAGATGGATTGAAACATTTATTGAAACACACAATGAAAGAAGTACTCCAACATGATGAAATTATCAGCTTCCATGAGATGGAAGTCAATGCTCAAGGAACTCTTTATTAAATGTAGAGTCCCTATAAAATTATATGATACTCCTATTGTAACTAACTCTTTCTTGCATTCCATATCCAAACCTCTCTTATTCTTTGACCACTATTTACCACTAGGTTAAGGTGTTATCACTCCTTTGGTGATTGAGGGTCCTCAATAATATTTTTTTTAATTAAAGTCTAGTGTAATATCCTCAAAATCTATAATACTTTTTTGTGGGGATACCTCTCTCTAATATTATATTTTACAACCGATAATATCATTATCAGTCACAATGTATTACATTTTTATAGGTAATTGTATATCTACTTCAAGCTATGTGGTATAATTTTCAATGACGGGAAGTATCTATGGTTACTCTAAGATTTTATGGTAATATATCATAATAATAAATTTATAATTTCATTGAATAGATTAATTTCATTTATAAGAGTAAAAAAATTCTAGATCAATATTGAGTATAAGTTGAAAATTTTACCCTTTAAAGTGGTGTATGTTATTTGAGGGATCTGATGGTGGATTAAAAAAAATATCCAAAATTGGAAGGTGAGGAATCCTTGATTAGAAAAAAGTGATGTCCAGTATAGGTGGGTGAGATTCATTTCTTCAAGACCATTAGAGTAGAGGTATTCCAAATCCTCTTCAATTGAGTATAATTTTTAATTGATTCCATTAGTATAGGTTCTTAGGACAATTTAATCCTTAGATGCTTGATTGTATTCCATCTCTTGACGATGGATTGGACTACCTATTTCAAACTATCCTTCCTCCCATCATTTTGGTTCCAAAGTTCATTGATGACATACCCCCAAAATAGTGATGGTAGGAAGACTAGTTTGAAAGAGGGAATGAGTAGCCTTAAACACATCATCAAGATATGGAAGGTAATCAAGAATATGAGTATGGATTAAATAAAGGTAGTGAAAGTTAGTTGTACTGTAGTATTGAAGTATTATATCTTTGTTCAAGATAGTAACAATTTTCATGTAAGATGCATGCAATTATGGTCTTTTATCCATGAAGTGTATTGTATTGTTGTTATTCAGGAAAAATTAAATGTTTGACTGCTCATGAAGACAATGTCTTGTGAACATGATGATGTTTCTAATCCCAAGAAAGAACAGACTATCGATGTTGAAACTATGGAATTATTAAGGGATCAATAACATGTTGATGAAAACAATGAAAAAAATAAGAATAACGCAACATCATAGTTTTGAATAAAATTATCAAGGAAAGAAGTCAGGGTATAAAATTTGAGGTTGGTTGGAATCAAAGCATCCAACCTATTGACCCCAACAAGTCAATGTTCATTAGTTATATTGGGGTCACAATGAGGATGAATGTGATGATTGATATTGACTCATGGCATTGCATTCAACCTATAACGAAGAAAATAATTTGGACAAATATAATGGTAATGTTAAAATATACTTTCACTATTTTATTGAAAATTTATATAATGAAACATTGATTTAGTTTCCATTATTACTTTAAGACTTTGTTTATTTTAGAAGATTTGCATAAGAAATTTGTCTTAATGGCCATTGGAAAAGTAAATAGAGGATTTTGAACTCTTCTGACGAAGTTACATATTAGGGATACTGGGGGGAAAATAAATCCCCACCCAGCACTTAGTTATGAACACATTATAAAGCAGTAAACATGGACTACTTTCATCAATCGTCTCAATGAAAAATCATTTCAGGTTCATTGCAGCCAATAATATATTATTTGAAATTATTTATTTTATCCAACTTGATTCAAAGTTTTTAATTTATGAAATAAAAAAAAGTTCTGAAAATAAATAATGTGCATCAAGAATCGACTTCCATCCCATGTCATGAGCTATGGAAGGAGGCTCATGTAAATAACGATGGTAGATTAGTTGATGAAAACACGAAAGAAATATGGGAAGCACGTGTAAGTATGAATTAAATGTAATTATTTATGATTTATAACAATATTACATAAAAATAAATATGTTCATATTTTTTATATGGTTTGGACACAAGAATCGACAACAGCCATACTAGAATAAAAGTGACTTTCAGTAGCTTTGAAGCAGCATAATCAATATATTCATGTTAGAGGATTAGGTTTTTAAGTCTCTCCTAGAACATATTTCGAGAAGATAATACCACATGAAGATATATATATAATATAATGAGATGAATGAAGACACAAATATACTCACTATAAGATATTTTTGTGTGGTCTGGTTTGGAAGACCAATATATAAGAAAAGATCAAAGAAAACCGATAGTGGAGAAAAGATCTGCACATAAATCAAATGATCCCACTAGATTTAAGGCTAGTCATCCCCCCCAACTGCATACCTTACCCAAGGTAATCAATTTTTCATTACTCTTTCTACTAAATGTGAATCAAATAACTTTTGATAACTTTATATTACTAAAATTCTATAGGGTATAGTTTTATGTGATTTTTATCTGTCAATGCCCATGTACTACCATGTTGCAATGGGTACAGTGTATAATATCCCAG
Organism: Viscum album; assembly: GCA_963277665.1. NCBI lineage: Eukaryota > Viridiplantae > Streptophyta > Magnoliopsida > Santalales > Viscaceae > Viscum > Viscum album. The sequence goes on from OY728139.1 coordinate 298,751,202, forward strand.
GAGACAAGCTACACAATCAACCCCTCCTAAAAATGACATGAAAGTGGGGATTGAGGTAGTTTATGTGTCAATTGTTGAGTTATCTATTCCACTTGGTGATTCGGATATTACAACGGTCGAAGTTGTTATTTAAGCTTTCATAGCATGGTCATCTAATAAAGATACATGAGGTATGTCTTTCACAAATTTTTTCATATAAAAAACATTTAATAGTTGATGATAAAAGGTTTCACATGAGGTATGATATTATAGATGGATAAAGTGGTGGATAAATGAAAGGTCAAATCAATAAAATCTAGTGAATTGACCATGAAAACAAAATGAACTTATGAGAGTACCTTCTCCTCGCCAGTTCCATGGAAATATTTATTATCATTATAAATTCATGTAGAGGCCACATTTAAAGACAAAACTATGTCTTATATTCAATATGAAGAAGAAATTTATGGAGATTCCTTGACAGACAAAATTAGTCTCGAGACTCTAAATGAGATTCTCAAGCATGAATGGTTGGGTATCTTAGTTATGAATAAATACATAAGGTAAATTTTCATAATACATCTTTCCAAATAATGAACTAAATATGTTTATTAAAGTTTATAAATATTTATATTTTGTATAGGAATTTATATTACAACTATATAAAGGGAAAATCGTGTGAATCACAATTTGGATTCATTAATCCCTGTATCATTTCTACACAAAAAATTACTATAAATGAGGAATAAATTAACAAGAAAAAAGATGATTCACTAAAAGTTTTTAATAAAAAAAGCATCAAAATACATACTATTTTTGATCCCTACACTTTAAGGGTAAAACTATATGATCTAATAACATCAAATATATTTTTAATTTTTGCATTAATTAATTGTTTTTGTTTTTTTAGGAAGCACTGGATGATGATAGCAGTAAACATAGGCACCCCAAATATTTATTTTTTGGATTAAATGCATGGATTTCTAACCAAAATACCACACATGATGTGTATTGTGAATATGTAATACACTACAATCAAAATTTTATAGATAAAATTTAAATTATATGGTCAATCTATATTTTAATGGGAATTTTGTTATGATAGGGCGGTTGATAAATACAAGCTAGATCATGTCATGTAGTCGGTGTCTGAAAAGATAAATCTGGTGGATTACTAAAAATGGAAAAAATAAGGTATATATAAAAATATTTAACTATAAAAACATTTCAAAACACTTTACTTATTTTGGTCAATGTTTCCCTAGTGTCTGAAGCAAGATAATGCAATCAATTGTGGATATTATGTTTGTAAATTTATGAGAGAAATCAAAAAGCATGAAAATAATAACATCCCTAAATATGTAATTTCTGAAGGTAATTACAATTTCATTAAATATATTTCATAACCATTTTTTGTCTATATTTTCTTAGCAATATCAAGATTGCTGACAAAAGAGTTAATCAAAAGAAGAGATCAATTTTTTTAGAGATGATTGGGTAGTGTAATTTTTGTTCGAATGTATGCTTAAAAAAAATTGGTGATTACCTTCTATGTTTGTGATCTAGTATGATTTATAACCTTTGAAATATATTTGGGGTGTGGAGAATTAGTGTCAGAATGCTTATATATTATTTTTTTATCTCTTTCTCAAGGAGAAGAGTAATGTAGAAAATTAATTTTTTTAGAAGTGATGACCTACAAAAAAGAAAATTGTTGGGAAATCATGGAGGTAGAGGCGAACATAGAGGAAGAGTTAGAATTGAAGGTGGGGGAAAAGTCGGAGTTGGAGACCAACATGGAGGAGGAGGCAGAGGATAAGACCGAGGTGGAGACCTAGGTAAAGGAGGATAAGAAGCGTTGTCTTATAAATAATAAAATTATTAGGAACTGATGTAGAATAATGATCATACTATGATTTTGTTTGAGAACAATTTTTTAAAAATTTAAAACAACCCTTGTCGCTTAAAATAAGATCCATTGTGCATCTTTAATGTTTAAAATGACATTTTAGTAAAAAAAAATACACGGTATACTCAAAACCAAGAAGACACATTCATATTGTTTTAGTAATTTAGAAAAATTATCCATACATCATTTTTTACAAATAGAAATCACCTTCACCTTAATCTGACACACGGTGTGACCGGTATGACTTCAAATATCCGTTATCAGTTTAAAATTGACATTTTAATACAAACAAATGTCACTCACTGAAAACTAAGAAAATGCACTCTGATTATCTTGTTAATTTGGGACAACAATTCATAATTCATTTTTGACGTTTATGAATTAGTATCATTTCAAACCCACACACGATGCCACCAGTATGGCTCAAACTGTGTGTTTCTAGTTTAAAATGGCATTTTAGTAAAACAAAACACACATGGCATACTCAAAATGAGGAAACACATTCCGATTGTTTTGATACTTTATTAAAATGATCCATGAGTCATTTGGGATGTTTATAATTCAAATAAACCTCAATCTGATGCATGGTGTGACTGGTATGACTCTAAGTGTGTCTTTTTTATTCAAAATTGACATTAATTTTAGTGAAAAAAAAAACAACTAACATACTCAAAACTGAAAAAATGCATTTGGATTATTTTGGTACTTTATTAAAATGATCCATACGTCATTTTTGACATGTAGGGATCACCCTCACCTCAATATGATGCACAGTGTGACCAGTATGACTCGAAGTGTCTGTTATCAGTTTAAAATTGACATTTTAATACAAAAAAGCGTCACTCACTGAAAACTAGGAAAACAAACTTGGATTCTCTTTATAATTTGAGAAAATGATTAATAATTAATTTGTGACATGTATGAATCATTATCATCTCAAAAACACACGCAATGCCACCTAAATGGCTCAAAGTGCGTGTTTCCAGTTTAAAATGACATTTTAGTAAAAAGCACATGTGGCGTACTTAAAACTGAGTAAATGAATTATGATTGTTTTCATACATAGTAAAATGACCCATGAGTAATTTGGGATGTGTATCATTCATCTGTACCTCAATCCGACACACGGTGTGACCAGTATGACCCCAAGTGCATCATTTTTATCCAAAATTAACATTAATTTTAGTGAAAAAAACAATTGACATACTCAAAACTGATAAAAAACATTCATATTATTTTGGTACTTTAGTAAAATGATTCATATGTCATTTATGATGTGTAGGGATAACCTACACCTCAATATGATGCACAATGTGACCAATATGACTCCAATTACGTCTTTTTATTCAATACTGATATTAATTTTAATAAAAAAAATGACTCACATACTCAAAACTGAGAAAATGCATTATGATTGTTTTTCTACTTTAATAAAATGATCAATAAGTCATTTGTGATGTGCAGGAATCGGTAAAACCTCAATTATATTCATGGTGTGATAGGTATGACTCCAAGTGTGCATTTTTATTCAAAATTTACATTAATTTTAGTAAATAAACAACTGAAATACTTTATAATAGTGTTTTATTTTTCTTTTATTTGTGTTAGTAATTTTATTTAATTTAAATTCAGTATTTTTATCTTATTTTGGTAATTTTTTTTGTTTTTAATTCAGTGTGTTTATTGCAGCACATTGCACCTATTTTTGGTGATGTAGTGTGCTGCAGCATTATACTATAGTTTTCACCTTTATCAGTGCTACTAAATATGCTGATAAATCTACCCTTTATCAGTTCTTTTAAAAGAACTGATAAAATACGCTTTTATTAGTTCTTATATAGGTGATGATAAAGTCTATATTTATTAGCATATTATAAAGTGTTGATAAATCATACTTTTACTAGCACAAATAAAAGCGCCGATAAATCCTACTTTTATCAGTGATTTTAAAAGAACTGATAAAAGACACCATTTATCAGCACTTTAATTTGTGCTGATAAATATGCCCTTTAATAGTGGTTTTTTAGTGCTGATAAAATCTATGGACTTTTAACCGCACAAAGGTAGTTATCATTTTTCTAGTGCTGATAAAGGCCAATTCTAGCATTGTTAAAGGCATGTTTTGTATTGGTTCCAATTAAAAAGGGTATTAACCAAAAATAAGTAAATAAACTAAGACTTCGGCCCATTAAACATGTTATTGATTATATTAATGATGAAAAATAAATACTTTCAATACAATAGTATTTAAACTATTTTGAATAAGTATTATTTAAACTTATGTTGAATAACCCAATAATCATCCCATTATTGGCACTAAATGAGTTTATAGAAATAAATTAGATGGGAAAGGTAACCACACTCATAACAAAGATATAATTATAGACAAAGTTTATAATCAAGATTAAGGTATTTATTACAATGAGACATTTTCACCCATCACTAATATTTAATCCATTATAATCTTATTGGAATTCACAACACATCTTAATCTTCAACTTTTTCATATGGATGTTAAAAGTATTTTTTTTTGAATGTTTTTATTTAAAAAAATGTTTGGTTAAACGATAACATAGTTTTAAAGATTAAAAATTTACAAATCATGTTTTTAAGTTGACCAATTCTCTTTATTCTTTAAAACAAGATCATTGGGCTTGGTATGAACAATTGGATAAATTTCTTTTAAAAATGATTTTAAAATGGGAAAATCCAATTCAACTTTGTTTTTAAAATCTATTTCAAATGATTTATTAATTTTTCAAGTTTATATTGATGATATTATTTTTGGTTCTACTAAATAATCATTTTTGTGGTTTTTTGATTTAATGAGAAAATAATTTAAAATTAGTTTTATGGGTGAAATTAAATTTTTTATTAGTCTTCAAATTTCTCAAAATAAAGTTGTAATTTTTATAAGTAAAATAAAATAAAATGATAAAATTTTAAATCATTTTGTAATGGATAAATTAAAATAAATAAGAGCACTATTAGTACTTGAAATCTAACATTGGATGAATATGGTAAACTGGTTGATAATAAGATTTACAGTGCTATGATTGGGATCCTTCTTTGTATTACTGCAACCCAAACGAACATCATGTTTAGTGTATGAATCTATGATCATTTTTAATAAATTCCAAAAGAGTCAAAAAATAATTTTTAGATATATAAAAGGTTCTATAAATATTGGATCATTTTATCCAAAAGATGCCTCTTTTGAAATGACCATTTTTTATGCCGATTTTGGATTATTTAAACTAGATAGGAAAAGTACAAGTGGGAATTATGACATACTTGGAAAATACCTTGTCTCTTGGATTAGTAATAAGTAAAAAAATATCTTTCTAAAAACGAAGTTGAATATATAGCTATGAGGAGTTTTTTTACCCAAATTAATTGGATAAAACACACTCTTTTAGATTATGGGATAAATTACCATCACGTTTATATTAATTGCAACTATAATTGTGTCATTATTATTTCTATAAATACAACTTAACACTCTCATACTAAGAACATTGATATTAGACACCACATTTTGATATATCACTTCCAAAAGGTAATATCTTGCTTAATTTCTTTAGTACCAATATTCAATTGGATGATATATTTACACACCTCATGATTTAGATTGTTTGCAATTTATTAAGGGTGATTTAGGTATGGTTTGATTGTGGCACTTATTCTTTACATTTGTAAAGATAAATTTATTTCAAATTTTTTAAATATTTTAATATCTTAAAATTTTCTTTTTAAAAATGGTAATATTTTTGAACTTTTTAACCATTAATTATACTAAAGAAAAGTGAGTGTGGTCTTATTAAAAAATAAATGTATGTCTGGATATAAACAAGAGGATGTGGTTCTGGTATAAATTCACCTAGATATTATAACCATGAAAAGGGATAGTTGGGTTTTTAATCCTATCTTCACCCCAGGCATGAGTATTGGATCCTTACCACACATCAGGTTTGACACTCCCAGGGAATATACTCTAGATTATTCACATAAACTTTCTTAGCCTTAATAATGGATTTTCATTTTTAAAGTGAAGATTTAATTTCAAATTATATTTTAAATTGTTTAATTTTTAAATATTTTAATGTTTTAGAGTGTTTTTTACAAAATCATTTATTGATTTTAAATATTTTATGACCTTTTATTTATCTATTTAATTCCAATATTTTATGGATCCCTATATTTTTTTATGATTCATTTAAAGGGTAGATTACAATATTAATTAAAAAATGTTTCTATAGGATATAACCCATTTCAATAATGAAGTTATTTAAAAAACATTTTTATATTTCAATGTTCTATTTTAGTCTTGAGTATACTCATTGTATGCTTTTAAAATAAATTGTTTAAATTTTCTCTATAATTTTAAATTATTTGATTGATTATCATTTTTTATAAAATTAAAAGACTTCTTATTTTTTCTAAAATCTTAAATTTTGTTTTTCTCTCTCTCAAAGGATCATTAATGATAAGTAACATAATTTATTTTTATTTATTATTTATTAACCATGTTTATAAATTATTTTTTATAATAAAAAATGGTGAGGAATTTTTGGTAAAGTTATGATACTTTATGGTTTTCAATTTTTACTTTGTTCTTTGAAATGTTTCGTAGTGGGTGTGAAGTTTTTTACTTTTGAAGTTGTTTATGAGAAAATTATGTTTCCAAAGGTTTGTTTTAAATCACTTTTAAATAGAATTTGTTTTGAACTTGTATTATGATCAACACTTTTAAAATCCATTTTTTTATCTCTTGATTATTGAAAATTATTTTATCGTATCATTTAAATTTCATTATGAAATATTGAAATTCCTTTTGAAATTTTCTTTGGTATATTCCAAGATTTTTTATCATCAAAATGGGAGAATGTTGTACCTCACTCTATTTAGATTGTTCTAATGATCACAAACACCAACTATGTTTCTAACATTTCATTTGATTGTATTTAAATTATTTAGAATGAAAATTAAGTTATAGAGTTTTATGGACAACATGAAGTCTTGAAATGGAGTGTGCTGGTCATGTTCATCATCCCACAGAGCATGTTACAACCGACTATCAAGTAGAGTTTCATCAGTCAACCAATGGAACTAGACAGAAGAACTAGAACTATAAGTAGATCACTGGATACCTAGTGGAATCTAGTTGCTACCCATTAGAGTCTCCAAAATCCCAGAATCCTATATTCATATAGTAAACCCAACGACTATCCAGTGGAATCGGGCAACTAGCTGGTGGTGTTGAGTCAGCAATCCAAAGAGAGTATTTATCATGGTCTTCAATAGATTCCTTGACCCCATTACACATAAAACTCAACCCCTGGACCCTTAGAGCATATAAATACAACATATGTGAGGCTTGGAAAGAAAAAACATTGAACTTCAATTAATATCATTGATCTATAGTGAACATCAACAAGCTTCAGCTACAAAATTGATTCCATTGTTCCTCCTCTTAAGATATTTTTGTTTTTATTTCCCTAAACACTTTGATCTCCCATATTTCTCTCTCTCCCATTCTTATAATTTCATTATTTCCTTCTTTATTTAGAATTGAGATCATTTCATAAAAGGGTTTTCACCTAATCAACCCTATATTTTCTTACTTTTTAGGTTCTTGTTAAACCTCTAAAACCAAGTTCTTTCTCTTTATGTTCTTGGAAAACAACTAAAACCAAGTTATTTTTCCAAGTTTCTTGTCTATCACTAAATTTAAGGGTTTTTTCTTTTTATATATATTTAATAACACTAAAGTAAAGGTCTATTAATTCATAAACCCTCAATCAATCAGGGTGGGAGATGTAGGGGATCATAATCGAGCTATTTTCAAACTCCCTTATCAAATTTTTTGTCATGTCTTTTATTTAATTTTGGAATCATTTAAAGATTATTCATTTTAATTGAATTAATAATTAATATTTCATCATAAACATAACTTAATATCTTAACTTATATAAATTAATCTATCAATTATTTAATATATCCTTTCCACTATATTTATTATTTTGAATTTTAAATATGATTTTCAATACTATTGTGCTTTGATTATTTTAGGTTATTTCCCAGTTTCATCTTTCTATCACATATTTTAGTTTCAATTTTTTAAATGGAAACTCACTCCCCGCCCCCTCTTTTCATCTTACTCCAACCAATTTTTTTTAATTCATGTAATTATGGGATGGTTACATGAAGGTTGTCATAATAATATTTCCAAAATATTAAATTAAAGTATTATAAACTTCTCTCACATCTCATCTTTTAAAAATTCTCATTAATGGTTGGTTTTTCCACCACTAATAACGTTTTCAATTCTTTAATTGTCATTATATTCTCGATTGGTTTGTTTAATATAAATAATATATAATTATTTCATTTTAATTATGTTTAATCTATTGTTATGTTTTAATAAATATTATTTGATATATTTTATAACCATTTAAACCAATTTAAAATGATCATGACATACCATGAACAAGCAATATCAATTTATAAACAAAATTATAGAAACTAATAATAGACATAAGTAATTAAAAATACATTAAATGAAAATAATTACAGTTCTAGTGTAAAGTTGAAATAAATAAAAGTTTTATTGTTTACTCCGATTCACATATTTTTCTTCTTATTAATCTTTTCTAGGAATTTACATATCTATTAGTTATAATCTCAAACATTTATTCTTAAACAATATCTTATAAAGTTTGTAAGGGGTTTTCTTATCTAAATTATTTCTCCTTTGGGATTCACTTATTTCTTTTTCCAAATTCATCTTTTATGACCTGTATTTTATGTAATAAATTTTTATTTCTTCATTTTTCTTCCTTTGAGAGATTATTTCATTTCTCATAATCCTATTTTTTAGATTGAAACACTGTATGAAATATTCTCCTTATTATCTATGAAACTCTTTCTTTTTCTCTCCCTTAGTTCAAATTAATTATATGAAATTATCTATTACACTTATTATACTCTTTTCTAATTACGTTTTATAATAATTTACATGTATTTTTCATATTTCTTCTATAGATTTCATCCCTCTTTCACATTTTATAAATTTTATAAGAGACTTTCTATAATTACCTTATTGATTTCTTCTCATTTTTATATTTGGGTTTCTTTATCTCATTGAAGGTATCTCTCCCCTATATGATATTATCTTAAATGTTTATTAATTTAATCATGTTTAACCTCATGATTACGTATCTTTTTTCTAATGATTACTTAAAATTTGATGATATGCTATGATGTACAAGTTTATTATAAAACTCATTTCTATTTTCATATTGGGTTATCAACGGTATGCTTATGAATTTATGTATGACTATTTTATCCTTTCATTTATATGTGGCCTACATGATTGTGAACATATTGTGTCATGGGTGAGCTTTAAATTATACATCTCTCAAATATGTTGGGTGAAACTTTTATCACACATTATAATATGTGTGAGGCATGGGTGGAGATAGATCTGTCAAAAAAACCCACAAACTTGTGGGACAATCCATTGGCCTATTGATTTTTATAGGTTAGGGCCTTATATATTTAAGCCTGTATAATTACAAACCAAAAATGATTAGTTCCACAAAACCCAAAACCCATGAAAATAAGATAGCTAGGTGTATGTGGGTCTTATTTGGCCCTCGATAATAATCATAAATATCTTAGAGACAAATAAAAAAACACGCATATAGAAAATTAAAAAAATAATTTTTTAATAAAATGTAAATCAAATCTTTATAATAGGGAGATTACAAATAGCAACATCACATAATGTTTTCATTTTTTCAAATTAATTGAAGAGACTCACCAACTCTATTTAAGTAATATTAGCCCAAGTCTATGTTTTCTATCCTCTACTACATCACTTCATGGTGTTAAGTTAATTAATAGATATATATTTTTAACATTTTATAAATATATTTTTATTTTATTTTAACATTATATATATATATGTGTGTGTGTGTATGCCTTTTAATTTTAGCATTGGCTTTAGTTTTAATTATAAATTGTCATTTTTAGACATAAATTTTTTTATTGGATATTGTTTTTTTTTCAAATATGTGGGCTAATCTGTGAGCCCAAGTGTCCCGTGTGGGATGGACCAAGTAATTCTTTTAAAAATCCTTCATTTTATATAGATTGGGTTCACCCACTCCACTAAATTTGTTGTCTGTATGATCTTCCCTATGGCCTTGCCTGAACTTCCCTATTAACAGCTCTACATAGAGACCTGAACCCAATTATGTTATATTTTCTTGATAGTAATGCATAAAATATTCCTATGATGTTTCATTATTATATATGTTTCATATTCTATGTATTATTAATATTATTTATATATCTCTTTCATATAATTTACATATTATTATGTTTATGATTCTATACTTACGATGTGATAACAAATATTATTATAAAGATACCAACCCTATTAGACTAGAGTTGGATTTTACTTTATTATATTTGTAATAGATACAAGATATCTCATCCCAAAGGATCGAATAGTTTATTAGCCTTGGGGTACTATATATATACTTGAATTTCACATTACATAAAATACAACATAGAATTTTCTTTGAAAACACCATTTTCCTCTTTAGTAAATCCCTACATATCAATCATAAAAAATTCTTGATATCCTGGGGAAAGAAAATATAATAAATAGATGAGCTCGGATGCTTAGTAAGGGTATTCATATATCGTAAGATAAATAAGGGATGAATAATGTAGAAGGAAATAAATTATAGTCAAATAATTTCATATAAATAATCATGTGATCTAAAAACATATCCATGGATATAAAAACTATTCAAATAATCACATGGAAATTAATAAATGATTTCATAATTATGGAATACATAATGAATGAAACTAAAACTTTCTATTGAGGCTTTGTGCCAAGACATCTTAAAAATACCATCAAGGCCTAATGCCAAGACATCTTATAAAAATGGGTAAGGTCTGAGCCAAAACCCAATCTAGTTGGTATCATGAGACCTAACGATGCATCGAGGGGCTATGTAATTTTGGACCTCACTCATCACTTAATAAGTATAATTAATTACTCATATTAAATTGGTGAAACATAATCAACATAATTTTTTTTGAAAAACTAACAACTGAAATATTAATAGTTTCCTCAATCAATAAACAAAATCATAAATCATCCAGAATAATATGGAGAATTGTGACAAAATAGTACATCCCCAATAAATCTGATTGTAAACCAAACATAGAAATAATATTAATGGTATCACTAGAATATATCATTAGAATAATATTCACCAAAGTATGTTTACATAAATGAAAGTACTTTATAAATATCACTGGAAAATTTCTTGAGGAAAATACCCTTTTACTTTGAAATCTAAAATATTTCCAAAATATTAAAGAAAATATTTTATTTGAAAAAACCTTGTTAACTTATAAATTAATCTTCATTGAATTGATTATTCATGAAATAATTAAATTCCATTCATAACTTATAAGTTAAGAAACATTCCTTTTATACTTTTGTAAAAAGGCTAAAAAGTACATCATTTGGATAATGATAAGAATATTTTTTTAAAAACCATTTTTTAAAAACTAAAAAATGGTTAAAATTTTATTTGATAAATAATTTTAAAAGAGTAAAAAAAATTAAAACATTTTTAGAAAACATGGACAAGGAAGAAACAAGATTTTTGACCAAAGAGAGGGATGAAGTAGGGTTTTCTTAAAAACATTTTCTCAACCATTTTAAGTACCAAAGAGAGGAAAATGGTAGTATTACTTAAAATTTTCATGAATAACTATATGAGAAGAAAATATGTTGGTTTTAAGATTTGAATATCAAATAATTTCTCCAATGGATACCTAAACATAAATAATCTCAAATAATGATGAGATTGTGAAATAAACTCTTACCTCAGACTCGACTTCCTTCATATGTGTCCAAACCTCCGATATAATAAATATAGATTTATTATAAATATATTATATAACTATAATTATATATAATTATATATATTACTTAATTATAATCTTTTATCACCTATTTATTAACAATTCTTTGCTAAAATCACTATTTCGAGTAATAACTGCTTCGTTCTTCATGTATGTTTTGGTTCGGTATTTTTTATCTTTGAACTTTGATAAATGTTTTATCACATATAGAAATTTAATAATGATATAAATATCATATATTTATATTTATTATATATTTATTTATATTTATTCATAAAAGTTAGAGATAAAAAAATAAATTACATTGTTCATGGAAATCGAAGGTCGTACGTACGCACGAATGTTGTTCTCAATTTTCAATGGATGGAAGAAAAGAAAGGAAGATAATTATTAAACTTTTAAGAATAACTATTATATAATATAAATAATATATTTTAATAAAATTAATCCTCATTTATATCCAATTAAAATAGAATGTAAAAAAAATGAATCATATCGTTTCGTGGAGGTTGTAGTCCACACGTACGCACAAGCAACATTATCGTTTCCCAGTGATTTGAAAGGTAATAAGGTAGATATGATATTATCATTATAGAATTTTAATTATTTCATAAATATAAAATATAAACATTAAACTAATCATAATTCTCATCCATAAAATATGGTGATGAAAAATGAATTGCATCACTACATGGAGATGGTAAGTTGTAGATATGCACGAGTGATACTTTCACTTCTCATTTGATAATAAAGATGGTGGGTAATGGTAGTTTTATAATCATGATAAAATTTTAGTATACTTATGATACTTTTGTTTCCATTTTATTATAAATACAATATATTTATTGTATTTAAAAGAAGAATTAAAAAAAGAAAGAGATCGATTAAGGCAGTTACCTCTTCTTTGGAAGAACTCCTTTGGATATCCTCTTAAACAATCTAGGGTTGGTATTTTGGAAATATCATAACTTATAGAATGTGTATAGTGACTGTGGGAATAGAAAAGTAAAGTTTTTGGTTGATATATAAGTCTCAATGTGGTGTAAATATGAGAAAGGAGGTGTGTCTTTTTATAAGTGGGGGAGAGGACGCGCTTGGAATTTCTTAAAAAATAAAAAATAATAGTCATTCTCAATTAAAATGAATAAAAATGGAAAGAGATTAAATTTTGGGATATTATGATATTATAATACCATAAACAAATATAATTTTCATAGGTTTAAATGGTGTTTTAAACCTTATATTTTGGTTTAGCCTCATAGTTAACCCACGTTAAATTTAACCACAGTAACGACTTTTTCACTCTTAAAGGTTTATAATTTTACTTATAAGGTAACTATTGGGTTAAAAATGTACAAGGGATAATATTTTATACCATATATTATCCTTATTTATCTATTTAATTATTTTAATTATTTTTAAATAATTTAATAAAATATTGTTTTTGTAATATATCATTATTGTCAATTTTGACACTATTCATTTAATTTGACTAAAAATACATAAAGGCAAAGTTGGAAATAAATTAAAATAATTTAAAACAAAAATAATATATAATAATAATCTATATTTTTTTAACATTATAAATCATTCAAATTATATCACTTTTAATATTTTTAAAATCCTTTATTTTATTTTTCCATTAATTGAAGAAATACTATGTTTGTGTTGCATAAGAATTTAAGGTAATTATATAATTAATAAAAATTATAAATAAATTCCCATCTTGAAAATAATATAATTATACTCAAAATATACAATTATATTCATTCACAACCTATTTTTATACTTATATGAATGTATAATACATTTTTAAAAGTAAGACAGTGACATTTTCTATTTTTCTTTGCTTTTAATATTATATAAGTCGTTTTCATAGTAAGTGTCCCTTAAAAATTTTAATTTAGAACCTAAGGTAATAATTGTATAATTTAATTCATTAATTTATAATTATTATGAAAATTTATGGCTCTATCATTTCGTTTTAACCTAGATTAACCTGATTTACATTTTACCGAGATGATAAATTTTACAACAGTTACTATTTATAATGCCTACAAATAAAAGGGAAATATTTATCAAATTTGGACCTCCTAAATGAAAATAGGGAATCCATTTTATCAAATTCAACCTCTATAATTATAAAAAAAATAATTTTAAAATAATTTCTCAAAACACGAAGAAAATCTCTTTTTGAAAAATATAGTTTTTAAGAATAAAACTTGATTTATTCTTTTCTCATGCATCACAAACATATTGTATGAATGATAAAACATTTGATTGAATATATAATATATAAATTTTATTAAAATCATTCACTAATAGTGATTAATTTAATTTATTAAGATAAAAACATGTTGCGCGCAAAAAATTAGTTTTTCATAAAAACATCACCTTCATTTTCAACTAATTTTTTAATTTTCATTGATAACCAATGAATTTATTTTATACATGTGTAAACCATAAATTTTCATAATTTTGTTAATAATATTCATACCTTTAAACCCAATGGCTAGTAAAAATATATTAAATAATACTTTTATAGAAGATTGTGGATTGTTTAAACTCAATGTAGCACGTAACGCAAGCTATTGAAGAAATCAAATTTATTAAAGAGAAATATAATATAAAATGTTGAGGTGTTAAATTATATCCCCCTTAAAAATAATTTCACCTTCAAATTTTTTTTAATCAAATAGAAAAATGATCATATCTCTTCCTCATTACATCATCGGGTTTCATTATAAGAAAAATGGGTAATTGCGACGGGTTATTTGCGACAGGGGGGACTTGTCACAAATAGTCTCGTAGAAATAGTTATTTTCTATGGAAATAGTTTTCCATAAAAAATAAGTTTTATTTTTGATGGGAAATGTAACCTATCGCAAATAAATTTGGCATTCATGTGTGCCACTATGCGGGAAACATTATTTCCAGTGGATAATAACAAAGGATTGTTATATTCATCGCTATGAGGAATCCCATGAGGACCTTTTGCAATGTATAATGAAATACATCACAAAATGTCCTAAAAACTTACCTTTATCATCAAAATTAATTCCATTTCTAATAACCTATCACAATTAAAAATTTATTAAAAACATGTGATCTTATTTCTCCTCCCCTCCTCGTTTCTCCCCATCACAAACAATCCATCACATAACCCTCACACCCGCCCCCCAAAATATTTTGTCACACCCGATTTCTTAAAAATTTGGGTTTGAATCCCCCAGGTACGGACTCCTCTTCTCTCCTATTATATTATTTTTTTTCAATTTCCCATTCAATCTTGCAAGAATTAGTTTGGTCAAACCCTAGGTCAAAAAATTTACCTAATTTTTATGGTTTGTTTTATATTTAGGGTTACATTAAGTTTATTATTACCTATTTGGGTGACCACAGAATTTGCATGAGTTGATTTCAATTTATTTGAGGTATTTTCCCCACTTTTTAACCTTTAGATTTAATAAATTCTTCTATTTGATATTTACCTAATTTTGGTCAAACCCTAGGTTAAAGAAATTACTTAATGTTTATGGTTTTTTTGGTATTTAGGGTTACTTTAAGTTTATTATTACCTATTTGGGTGACCACAGGCTTTGTATGAGTTGATTTCAATTGATTTGAGGTATTTTTCTCATTGGTTAACCTTTAGATTTAATAAATTTTTCTATTTGATATTTAGGGTTACTTCAAGTTTATTTTTTTATGTTATTGCTAAAAATATGATTATTATGGATATTATTTATAAGGATTTATGATATTGAAAAAGTTTATATATATCTATTTAATTTTTCAATTGTATTGCTTGCTTATGGTGATATAATTTTTTATGAATTGTGATAATTCTTATATTGTGGTTGTGATGTTAAACCATGTTTGATTTTTATATTATGAATGGTTTTCATTTATTTGAAACATGTGAATATAGTTTTATAAATGTTTGGATATATATATATATTTATATATGTGTGTGTATGTATATATATATATTTGATATGTATATGTGTTTAAAACATGTAAAAATATATTTTATGTATATATATATGATTGAGAAATAATGTAATATATATATATATATATTAACATGTGAATATGTTTATATAAACGTTTTTAAAAAATGTGTAAGGTTTTTTATATCTATGTGTGTGTGTAGATTTGATGTGTATATTTGTTTAAAAAATGTGTAAAAATATATTTTATGTATATATATTTGATTAATAAATCATGTAATTTATATATATATATATATTAACATGTGAATATATATATATAAATGTTTTAAAAAATATATTTAAGGTTTTTGGTGTATGTGTGTGTCTGTGTGTGTGTGTGTGTGAAGATTTGATATGTATATTCCTTTAAAAACATGTAAAAAAATATTTTATGTGTATATATATTTGATTAAGAAATTATGTGTATATATATGTATAACAAATAAAATAAATAGAAAATGAGTGTTTTATAAAAATGATGAGAAAATCAATTTGAAGAAAAAGTTTTAAAAAAATGTTTTTATAAGAAAAAACTTTTTTATAAAAAAAACATTATAAAAATTGTTTTAATGAAAGAATAATAACAATTAAAAATAATTAAAATTTATTAAAAACTTTTTTGTTAATAATTAGTAAAAAATTTAATACCTTATAAAAAAATATAAAAATACTAATAATTATTAAAAACTCACAATAATTAGTAATTAGTAAAAATATAGTAATAATTTTAATAATTAGTGATAATTATTAAATAATTTGTAATAAATAATAATTATTTATTCAATATTAGTAATAATTAGTAAATTTTAGTTTTTATTACTAAATATTATTAATAATTTGTAAATTCAAAGAAAATTATGATAATTTGTAATAAATTGTAAAAGAAAATATATGAAATAGTAGTAATTATTAAAAATTGGTAATATTAATTTAAAATTAAGTTATAATTAAAAATAATTGTATTAATTAGTAAAAAATTAAAATTATTTTTAATAATTATTAAAAAAATTGTAATACATTGTAAAAAATAATAATAACTATTAAAAATTCACAATAATTAGTATGAATGTAGTATTAATTAAAATAATTATTAGAAATAATTAAATTATTTATAATAAATAAAAAATAATTTGTCAATATTAGTAATAATTAGTAAATGTTAGTATTAATTACTAAATATTATTAATAATTTGTAAATATTAGTAAATTATGATAATTTGTAATAAATTGTATAAAAATATATATATGAAATACTAATTATACATAATTAAAATGTAATAATAATTTGTAATTAGTCACAATGAGATATAATTACTCTTGTTTATGTTGTTTTTATATATAATTATAGACTCATAAAGTAGACATCAGTTTCAATTGCACAATCATGATTGGATAAATCATCAAAAAAATCCCAACAGATCTTGTATAAATCCTATCTACATTGAGGGTGTTGAAACATTTATATCATTTACATCTTCAAATTAAGAATATGCTTTTAAAGGAATAATTAAATTTCCATTTAGGAAATGTGATCTTATAATATTTGAAATGCTTTACAATGTTGGACTTTATCAACTACATTTTGTTATAAACATGGTGAACAGAATTTAATAGAAAATAAAAAAAATGGTTTAAGATCCATAATTTCAAAATTTAATACATGTGGATGTCAGACTATCTATTCATCCAGAAAAAACTCATAATGATATTCCAAATATTGAATCATAACCTTCTCAATTTTACAATTTTTTGAAATCTATTGAGGAGGCCTTATATCTGGGATTCCAGATAAGAAAACATGAATATGTTTCAATATTTGTGAATATTAAATCATATTTTGGAATGTTAAATAGTTTTTTTGATCAAATATTTTCTTTGGATAAATCATTTCTTCCATATGAAATTACATTACCTACAAGTTTCTATGAAAGTAAGGGGTTAGTCCATAATTTGGGACTTATATATCAGAAGATACATGTGTGTTCAAATGGTTATATCTTATATTATAGTGAATATAAATCATTATTTAATTCTACAAAATATGGATAATAAAGGTATAAAGAGGCCCAATAAGTGAAGTCTGGATTTCCTTTGAAACAATTTAGGTATTTTTCCAATTACACCCCATTTACGACATTTATTTATGTCTCGAAACATATCTGTAATGATGACATGGAATAAATAAATTATTTTCATTAATAAAAGCTTAAATCATCCATGTAATGGTGGTTATTTGAAAAAATTTGATCAGATGCATCCTTCTTTTAATTTAGAACCTCGTAACATACAATTGAGTCTTTCAACTAATGGTTTTTGTCCATTTTGTACTTACGATAGTCAATGTTCTTATTGGCCTATTTTCATTACTCTGTAAAACTTACCTCCTTAGATACTGATGAAGGAAACATATATATATATATATCTGTGTGTGTGTTATTGGTTCCATTAATTCCAATACATTCGAAGAATAATATTGATGTTTATTTAAATACACTAATTAATGAGTTAATTTCATTATGGAACAACGGTGTAACTATATTTAATATAGTTTCAGATCATAATTCTACACTAAAAGTTTCATTAATATGGATGATCAGTGAATTTACAATGTATGGTATGTTATCTATATGCTCATGGTCCAAAAACATGTCCATACTTCATGGATGAGAACCAAGATTTTATGTTGTGCAAAGGGAGAAAGACTTGTTATTTTGACTATCATTGTATATTTCTTCTTATGAATCACCCATTTTGAAGGAATGTAAATAATTTTAAAAAAGGTAGAATTGAAAGAGATGAACCTCCAGTAGTTATCTCAGGTATTCAGGTAAAATATATCATCTACGTATTTCATTCTGTTGCTTTTAGACCAACCATAAATGATCAAAAAATAAATGGTTTTGGGAGAGATCGTAATTGGATAAAATGGAGTATTTTATGGGACCTTCCATATTAGTATGGTTTGTTGGCTCATCACATGTTTTATGTAATGTATATTAAGATGAGTTTTTTTAATATCACATCTTATACCATGTTGGACACACTCGGTAAGACCAAAGATAATATAAAGGCATGGATAGATCTTTCCAAGATTTGAAGACATCCTAAACTTGAATTATTTGAAGATGAAAGATCACAAAATTTAATGAATCCAAAAGATTCTTATGAACTTTCTACAGAAATTCATTTATTATTCTATTAATATATTATATATTTGATATTTCCAAATTGTTATGCATCTAATTTGTCTCGTTGCATTAGAAATGAACATATTACCAGGTTAAAAAGTCATGACTATCATGTCATAATAGAAAGATTGTTATTTATTGGTCTTAGAGGACTGTTGAATTCTTCAATATGATATTTGTTGACCGAAATATCATATTTATTCCAAGATATTTATATGGAAACATTGGATTATGATTTATTGAGTATACTACAAGAAGATGTTTTAATTTTATGTAAATTGAAGAAAATATTTCCATCAGCCTTCTTTGGCTCAATAGAAAATTTTATATTCCATTTATCGTATGAATAAAAATGTGTAGGGCCAGTACAATTTCTATGGATTTACCCATTTTACAGATGTATGCAAAAAATAAAGAATAAAGTGTGTAACAAAGCATCTATTGAAGGGTCAATTACAGAAGCATACTTACAGGTGGAATTTCAAATTTATGCTCTTATTATTTTCAATAGAAATATCCTTTAAAACATAATCACATGGGTCGTAATGAGGAAAATTTTGACGATGTCACAGAGCATCAATTTTTAGTTTTTCAATCATCCTAAGCTTATTTTTAGTGGTTATTATGAGTTATGGATTTTAGATGAAGAACTACACAGATATAGTAAATATGTTTTTCTGAATTGTAAAGAAATGACATGATTTTTGTAGAGTGTACTACTTTTTATTATTTTTTTAAAATTTTATAATAGATAAATTTATTTACATTATTTTTTTAGGCTATTTGATGACTATATAAAAAAAAATTATACAAATTACCCCTTCAACTCTTGAAGAACATCGTCAAAAAAAATCATGTTGGTTTCAAAGACTAGTAAGTTAAGTTCTATTCAACTAAACAATAAATCAATTTTGTAATTATATCTATTATTAATATTTTTTATTATTTATAGCTAGCACAAAATGAAAGTAAAATTGATAATGGATTTTGTGTGCTAAAAAACCCTCCATAAAAACTGGTAAAATATTATAATGGGTTTGAGGTTAATGGATTTTGATTCCAAACACGCATATGTGGTGAATCAAAGAAATCAATGACTAGTGGTGTTTTTTTAAAGTATATCATCATAAATAAAATGAATTTTACTTTTATGGTATGTTGGATGAAATAATTGAGTTATGTTATCTGGGAAGAAATTATGTAATGATGTTTAAATGTCCTTTTTTATACTAATCAAGGGTAATGAGTACATCTATGAGATGGATTTGTTTAAATTAAATATAATAGTATTCATGAATCAAATGAACCATTTATGTTTCCACATCAATCACATAAAGTTTATTATGAAAATTACTGTGATGTTTTGAGAGTTTTGAATGACTGGTGGAGTGTAATAAAAATAAAATCCCATGGAAATCAGTTTCTTGAAAATGAAAATGGTTTTTTGGAAGTGTAATATATTTAAATTTTTCATGAAACAACCCCAAATATATCTCTTACCAGATAATTTATAAATATATATTATGAACCCCCCCCCCCCCCAGTTAAGAGCTAATGATATTGATAATGTTGATGAAGTAATAAGGGATTATGAAACTAAAAGTCGTATGGAAGTTGATGATGCTAAAGATGAAGATGAATACATTGTCCTCAATGAAGATAAGGAAGAATATGATGAATGATGTATTATATTCAGGTATTTTTTATTTTTTTATATTTGATATTTTTATTAACAATTATTTATATGAAAAATTGCATATTTCAGAATGTTGGACCCGATGATCTTTCTTGTTCCTTAGCTGATACTGGTAATTATTAGTTTTTTATAATTTATATCTATAATAAAAATTATTTATATGTAATAATATTATATTTTTCATGGTATTTATTAGTTTTTTATATTTAATATCTATATTAACAAATATTTACAAGTTAGATTATTATATTCTAGTGTTTATTAGTTTTTTATATTTGATATATGTGTTAACAATTATTTTTAGGTAAGATTATTATATTTTGGTATTTATTTGTTTTTTATATTTGATATTTAAATTAATAATTTTTTATAGGTAATATTATTTGTTTTAGATGGATAAATATACTCTCAGAAATTTATTTTTTTATCTCTTTATGTCGGGATTTTCAATGATGAGACCAATTCATCTCATTTTTAGGAAGTTGTGCCTATTAAAAGGTGGAATAGCCTTGCTCAATTGATGATTCGAGACCCTCTTCCAAATATACGTTCATCTATTAATTTTGATCCTTGTTTATAGAGGTATGTTCAATTTTTTAAGGTATTTATTTTATATTAAGTTTTTTATTAATTTTGGTAACAATATTATGATTTTTCTTTATTTGCATAGTTTTTAAAATTTAGCCATTGGGATGGTTGCTGAGATTGAAAGAAATTATTTTTCTGCAACATGGGTGTCATGGGATCAGATTCCAATTGTTGTTCATAAATAAATGTTCGACCACTGGATGGTATGTTATCAAATAATATGTTTTATTTTATATTTATTTAATTAGTAACATTTTGTTTTTAATTGTCTTGTAGAATTTATGGTCTCTGATTGATGAAATATTGAGGTATCCTATCCGGGAGGCATGAGAGATTTGTATATGTGAATGTTTTCATCAATTTTTATACAACCTAAGAAAGTGAGGCATGGATAGAGCTTCTATTAGTATTTTCAACCAGTCTTGCTTATCTCATCAACCTTACTATATCTCAGCTCAAGTCTGGGATGGATTATGTTATTACTGGATATGAGAGACTTTTAGGATGAGGTTATTATCTGGGCATCAAAACTTGGGGAGGTAGGAGGTCACACATAGGTTTGGGATTTGTATATTTGGTATACATTTATGAAATATGGTAAGTAATATTATTTATTAATGTATATATACTTTACTTGTAAAAAAATTATATTATAAAGTCAATACTAACCCCTCTATTAAAAGTTTGAATTTTACAAGAAGATGACCATAGATCCTCGTACATGATAGCTTGTCAGCGACAAATATCATCAAACTATGGTTAGTATTTTTTTTAAAAAAATAATGATATTGATTTTATTATTACTCTAATTTATAATTATATTTGAAGGAAACTTATGAGACTATGTTTTCTCATTCAAGAGAGTCAAGATGAGAGTGAATCAAATTCCACTTATGATACACGTTTTGATGAGGGAGCTTGGATATGGGTGACTATTCATGGTGTCGATAATGGTTGCATGACCGATATTGGTTCACGACTCACACATATTAGTTATTATGGTACATCTGTGATGTCACAGGTTAGTTTTAATGTATCTAGTGAAGAGTTTTCATAGACGTCC
Organism: Viscum album; assembly: GCA_963277665.1. Classification (NCBI taxonomy): domain Eukaryota; kingdom Viridiplantae; phylum Streptophyta; class Magnoliopsida; order Santalales; family Viscaceae; genus Viscum; species Viscum album. Next base: position 298,773,580 of record OY728139.1, read on the forward strand.
ACTATAAATTATAAGGATAGGTTGATAACTCGAGATTAGATGATACAGAAGATGTAGAGAGAGAGAGGGAGGAGGAGTGCGAGTAGTAGTGTCTATGAGATGGAAGAGTATATGTGATGGCTTGTGCATGGTGTTGGTATAGAGTTTCCTCCCCCTGAACCTTTAAGTGATCCTCCTCCACCTGATAGCAGTTGATGATCAGTTGTTTTTATACATGTTATGTATTTTTTTCTGAAAAACATATTACGTATGAAATTATGTAAAGATATAATTTTTTTTTTTATTATATTTAATTTTTTATTTTTTTGGTAATTTTTTATTTTAAAAAAATAGAAATTGGGATGGATTAATGAATCCATCGCAATTGGTTTTTTAAAAAATTTATCAAACTTATTTACGACGTATTTAGATCCAGTCGCAAATAATTTTTATTTGTGACATGTCATCATAATTGGTTATTTAAATAATTTTTAACACAATTAGTTTTTAAAGATGAAACATCTGTCACAACTAATGATTATATATGATGGTCTATCAGAAAAAAACCATAATTGTAATGCTATTTTATATAATGGGGAATTAGCAACGGATTCCCATCACAAAAGTCCATTAGGGATAGGAATTTGTCGCTGATGTCTCATCATAAAAGCATAAAACTCCAGTGGTGTTGTCATGTAGCTTCCTCAAATTTATGGTTTCGCCAGAAAACTTTGACCAAGTAAGTGGTCTTGTTTCGTACTTTATCCCTAAAATATATAATTTCCATCAGTTTTTCTATATAAGAGAGATCTTGATCTAGTGGTATGGATACTAATTTTAGTATATGTGAAGGATCAATTATGTATTTTCTTAGGAGAGACACATGGAGCACATCATGGACTTGGGAGAGGTTCGGTGGAGGTTTCGGGAAATAAGATACCATCCAGATACGATCAATAATCTCAAAGGGTCTAATATACTTATGGCCTAGATTTCTCTTCTTTCCAAATCTCAATACCCTCTTCCAAAGATATATTTATAGGAATACATTTTTAGTAAATTCAAAATCTAGATCTTCTTTACAATTATCAACATAACTTTTTTATCGACTCTGAGCTGCACTTATGTGTTGATGAATGGTTCTAACATTCTCTACCATTTCCTCATCTAGGTCAGGTCCGAATAGATTTCTTTATCTAAGATCATTCCATCAAGTTGGGATTCTACACATCTTTCCATAGAGATATTCATATGGAGTCATCTGAATACTTGAGTGAAATATATTGTTGTAATAAATTTCCACCAAAGGAATGTGTTGATTTTGACCACCTTTGAAATCCATAAATAAAGCCTTTAACATGTCTTACATATTTTTAATAGTCCTCTAAACTAAACATCTATCTGAGGATGATAAATGGTTCTAAAACTCAACTCTGTATCCTGAACTTACTGAATACTTTTCAAAAACGTAGAGGTAAACCTTAGATCCTGATTAGATCCATGCAACCTTACTGCTTCCTTAATATAAATTCTATAAATTTGATCAAGTGAGAAGTCTTCTCTAATAGAAATAAAGTGTGTTTACTTCATAAGGTGATCAATTACAACCCATATAGCATTATTCCCTTTAGATATTTTGGGGAGTCTGATGAAAATATACATGGTGATATTTTCCCATTTCCATTCAGGTGTGGGTAATGATTATAACATTACATTAAATTTTTGTATCTCAACCTTAACTTTTTGACATACCAAGAACCTAGAAACATATTCTGGAATATCTCTCTTCATATTGTCCCCCCATAAACACTCGTTCAAATCAATATACATCTGTGTACTTCAATGATGAATAGATAATGAAGAACTATGATCTTCATCCAATAGATCCTTTAAATTTGGTACTGATGATACACATACATAGTTCTTGAACATATCATTCCATCACAATCAAGGTTAAATTCATGAATATTTCTCACCTTCTTCTTCATCTCCACATCTTCCTTTTGTGCCTCTTTAATTCTCTCATTGATAGATGGTTTCACACTCATTTGAGAAAGATAACATTTCTTCCCTAACTTGAAGATTTCCAGATCTATCCTTTGTAAATCCATAAATATTGGATCATTTGTGATCCTTATCATAGATAATCTAGCATGATCCTTTCGAATGAGATAATCTTCTACCTTGCTCGCCTTCCCAATGTGGCAATGTATTGAGTATTCATAATCTTTAATCATCTCTAACCATATTCTTCAACGCATATTAAACTCTTTATGTGTGAAAATGTACTTTAAAATTTTATGATCAGTATATAATCCATAAATTTCTCTATAAAGATAATTTATTTATATCTTTAATGAAAAAATTACCAAAGTTAACTCCAAAACATGAATTGGGTAATTTTTTTTATGGACCTTTAGTTGCCATGAGATATAAGATATCATCATATAATTCTACACGAGGAAGCATCTCAATCCGTTATTTGATGCATCACTATAGATTAAAAACCCTTATCCATTGTATGGTAGTGTAACCATAGGTGCACTGACTAACCTTCTCTTTAGTTCCTTGAAATTTTCCTCACATTCTTCTGTCCAAAGGAACTTTTCTCCCTTCCAAGTTAACTTGGTGAGTGGGTTGGACAACCGTGATAAATTCTTCAAAAATCATTGATAATAACCATCTAAACCGAGAAAACTACATATCTCTATCACCATGGTTGGTATAATCCGTTTGTAAATAACTTTTGTATTTTAAGGATCCACTAATATACCCTCAATTGATATTATATGACTCAAGAATGAAACTTTTAGAAACTAAAATTCACACTTTGTAAATTTATCATACAACTTCTCCATCTTTAGGGTCTTCAACACAATTATCAAATATTCTTCATGCTCTTACTTACTCTTTGAATATATAATAATATCTTTAAAAATGATACCATAAACAAATCATGGTAATCTCTAAATACTCTATTCATTCAATCCATAAAGATAGAAGGAGCATTGGTAAGACCAAATGGAATTACTATAAATTCATAATGACCATACCTCATACGAAAGGTTTTATTTAGTATATCCTCCTTGATCCTAAAATGTTGATATCTAGATAAAATATAAATCTTGTAAAAATATAAATGTTGTCATAATTGATCAAAAAAATCATTGATATAGGGTATAGGATACTTTTTTTAATAGTGATATTGTTAAGTTCTCAATAATCAATGAAAAGATGCATTGAACCATATTTATTCTTAATAAAAAGAGAAGTTGAACCCTTTGGTGAAGCACTAGGCTGAATGAACCCCTTATCTAGATTTTCCTAGAGTTCCTTCATCATTTCCTATAACTCAATTGGATCTATTTTAATGCAGTCTTTGAAATAGGTATTTCACCTGGTATGATCTCTATTGAAAATTTAACTTCACGATTAGGGGGATGATTAGATAAGTCTTTAGGAAATACATTAGTATATTCCCAAAAAATAGGCACATCCTCAATATTTAGTTTCTCCCCAACCATTTGAGATAAATATCCCTCATGAATAGTTAGAAAAACCCATATGATTGAAGTAGTTTACATTGGGTGTTCAGATTTATCCTTACATTGATAGACGATTGAAGGTTGATTTGGGAATATCAAATGTAACTTCCCTTCCTCGACAATTGATATGGTCTCTATACTGGTAGAGTCAATACATACCCAAAATTATGTCAAATTCAACTAGATAAAGTATAACAAGATTCGTAGGGAGAATATTCCCATAAAATTCTATTGGAAAGGAGTTATAGACTTGAGATACAGTCATCCTATCATTAGTATGTTTACAATAAACTAAATATCTAATCATTGAGGTGCTGATATGATACCCTTAGAAAAATCTTTAGATATAAAATAGTGAGTAGAAATATAATCAAATAAAACATTTTCAATCCTAGAGTGGATAATAAGTGTACCTTTCACCATATCCCTAGGAACTTCCATGTCAACTGTAGTAATTTCATAAGCTTTGTATTCTCCCTTTGGATTATTTTATAGATATTTATCTTTACATTTGGGGAATTGGTTAGAATAATTCCCCATGTCCTTACAGTTAAATCGCTTTAATTTTATGGCTTCTCCTTCACCCTTTCATTCATGAGCATGAATTCCCTTTTCCCCACACTTGAAGCATACTGTTTTTCCCTTTAATCATGTACCAAGGGGTTTTTTTTCACAAGAATCACATGTTGGAAAGTTCTTCTTTCTATTATTACCATTATCCATATTTTTCTATGTCATCCTCTTATTCTCTTTATTTCATTTGAATTCATAAGACATGGATAATTCTTTCTCTGTCTTGATAGCACACGATATTATATCCTCATATGAAGAGAATGTTTGGGAGACTAGTTCCCTTCAAAGGATTGTCGAAAGCCCATAAAAGAAATGGTTAATATTTATCTTTGGATTATGTATGTAGTTCATATCATGTCTTTATAACCTTGTATAATTAGCTTCATAATTAGCTACATTTTCCTCTTCCTTTTGTCTTGGACTTAATAATTGTCCCTCCATATCTTCTCATTGATCATTGGGAAAATATTTTTCCAAAAAAAGTTCCTTAAAATCCTTCCATTTCATGATCTCTATTTACTCCCCATACATAGTGTTTTGAATCAATGACCAATATTTATATTTATCCCTAGAGAGATGATAAACTATCATAACAACCTTCTTCCCTTCATTACTTCCTAAAGAGAGAAATATCTTCTCTAAGAAAATTATTAATTTCTCAACTACAGAAAGATTTATAGTCCCATTGAATGATGGTGGTTACTAACACATGAAGTAGTTTAACATTGTTACACCACATTATGGATCAACATTTTACTCTATATGTTAAAGTTTATTGTTTATAACCTGAGTTAGTTTCCCCAATATAGTTATAATTTGTTCAGCTCCAGCTACAACTCCAAGATCATTATTTTTTCTAGAAGGGAAATCCCTATATGGATTACATGCATTGATATGGTTTTCATTCCTTCCACTATGAACCATTTATAAACAATTTCATACACTATATTAGATCAGAAAATTATGAATCATAATATATAATTTTGAAACTAGTGAAACACTTAACCTAAATTGAAAATTTTATGTATAGTTAATCTCAAAATCATAAACCTGGTTTCTTTGAGAAAGTTTTCAAACCATAAATATTTTCAAATACTTCATAATTTTTTGTAAAGAAAATTTGAATGGGATCAATAATATCCTTTGAGAGTGTCAAACCAAGTATACAGCAAGGCCTATTGTCATGCACCAGGTAAAGATTGAGTCAAAACCCAATGTGCCCTTTTTTAAGTTATTACCCCTATGTACAACTATGACAGAGATACGTCCACTTGTAGTATCCAGAAATGGATGTATTTCTAGGAAATCTACCTAATATCTACCTTATTAAAATTTTAAGATGTTATCATATACTCATAATTATCCTCAAATTCATTCATATGGTTATGTTCTCTAATCTATGTTTTCCTAAATCGAGTTCAGAAGGTTTCTACTAAACTTTTCTCAGACGCCTACTGTAAAGGCTCCAACCCTATTATCCTAGAGTCAAAGGATACATTATTACATTGTTACTAGATACAATAGATTTCATCACAGATGACCTAATAGTTTAGTAGTTATGGAGAACTAGATACATACTTGAATTCCACATTACATAAAATAAAACATAGTATTTTCTTTGAGAACACCATTATCCCTTTTAAAAAATCTCTTCATATTAATCATAAAACACTTCCTGATATACTAAGGAAAGGAAACATAATAAATGGGTGAGCTTAGATGCTTAGTAGGGGTATTCATACGACGAAAGATAAATATGGAATGAATAATGTGGAAGGAAATAAATGATAATCAAATAATTACATCACTTGAGATAAAAACGTATTCATGGATACAAAAACTATTCAAATAATCACATGGACATTAATATCTAATTTCAAAATGATGGAATGTACAATGTTGGACATCTAAAACTTACCGTAAATACATCATGCCAAGACATCTTAGACATACCGTCAAGACCTTATTCCAAGAAATCTTATATAAATGGGTAAGGCCTCAGTAAAACCCCAATTGGTAGGTCTCATAATATCATATTATATGGTTCTTATCAAATAAAATTATTTTCTTAATATTCTGGAAAATTTTAGATTTTAATATCAGTGATTTCAAAATAAAAATGGTATTTTCCTCAAGAAATATTACAGTGATATTTTAAAAGTATTTTCATTTATGTCAATATACTTTGATGAATCTTATGATTTACTGGGGATATAAACTAATGATATAATCCTTTATATTACTCTGGAAGACTTATGATCATGTTGTTCAATTTATTGGTTAAGGAAAATATTAACAATTCGTATGCTGATTTTTTAATAAAAATTCTTATGTTAATTATGTATTGAATTTTTATTCATTTATTTCATATGATGAATGCATTACACTTAATATGTGATGATAAAGTCCCATTATAGGCCCTTGATAGATCGATATATCTCATAATACAAACTAGTTTGGGTATTTAACGTACGCCTTACCTATTTATGTATGATGTTTTGGAAAGATGTCTTGACAATGATATTATGATATCTAGCATTATGCATTCTATCATTTTGAAACTAGTTATTGTTATCCATGTGTTTATTTATGTTGTTATTTCAACTTAGATATATTCCCATTTTATAATATTTATTATAGTTTATATTTGATTATTATTTATCTCTATCATATTATTCATGATTTATTTATCTTAGGATATATTTTATTGTATATTTTCCTTTACTGAGCATCTGAGTTCACCATTTTTTTATATTTTATTTTCCATAAGATACCAAGAAGGGATCTATGAATGAATTTGAGGATATACTATAATAAATAATAAATTTCCCATAAGAATTTTAAGTTGTGTTTCATTTTTTCAAGTGTAATTTGGGAATTATGTATATATCTTGTCTCCCAATACTAATAAACTATTCTATCCATCTAGACATGATCTCATATATCTTGTGCCAATGTAGTAAAATAATAGCTGACTCCGAGTTACTAGATTTTGGGTGTTACAATTGGTATCAAAGGAAGTTTAATATAAAATTTGAGAACAAGATTTAGGAAAGCATATATTAGAGAACATAACCTTTTGACATACTCTGAGGATAAGTATAATTATAGTTTAATATCATAAAGTTTTAGTAAAGTATAGATTGTGTGGTTTCTTAGAAAATACATCCATGTGTGGATACTGGAAAGTGGATGTGTTTGCGCTGTAGATACACATGGGAGTAAAAACTATGAATGGGGTGGATTGTGTAACATCCTGACCTGGGAGACACAGAAACAATGCCCCAAGTTGGTTGGTCACATGGCATCAAGTGCGCCTCCCTGTATGTCAGAGGCTAATGACTTGCAGTGAGGGTTCAAAGGTGGTACAGTGGAGAGACTATACCCAATAGATTAGAAATAAATACAATAACTTCCATGCCTAAATATAATAAATGAAAATGGATGTCATGCCTAAATATCATAAATCATGAGTTAATTCATGCCTGAGTATCATCAGTCAAGAGAGATGTCATTCCCAAGTATCAAAATGAGTGATAACCTATCCATAAATAATAAGGGATTCCATTCTCATAAAAAATAAGGTATGGCGTGCCTATAATAATAAGGTATATCATGCTTGAGTATCATAATGGGGAAATTCATGTCTGTAATAATGAGAGATTTCATGCCTGTAATAATTAGGGATGTCATTCCGATAATAATAAGGGATGTCGTGACCATAATAATAAGGGACTTCATACCTGTAATAATAAGGAATTTCATGCTTAGTTATCACAATGAGGGGTGTCATGCCCGTAAATAATAAGGGACGATATTCTCTAGTATCACAATGAGGGACACCATGCCCGTAAATAATAAGGGACATCATGCCCGAGTATCACAATATATAATATGGAATAATGAAGATTTCATGTCCATAATCATGTCATATCATAAATCAAGTACACAATTTAGGGTCATTACATTATTAAGTAATTAAGAAGGTCATGTTAGGGTCCATGCCACAACTAAATTACTATGTGAAACAGATCAAGCATTACGTTCATTAATTGATAGGGGTAAGTGTAGATCATTTATATTAACATTCCATTATATTCCAATTATTCATTTTATAGGCCATGAAAGTATCCATGTCATTAATCCATTTAAATACAAGTAATAAGTAGGTTCATGTTAGTAAGCATGTCATATTACAATTCAAGTGTACAATTCATTTATCATTAATTAATCAATTCTCTCCCTATGGACAATTAAAAAACAACGGATAATGAGAGAAATTAATATGACACACCCAAAGGTGTGGAATAAGTGGAGGTCACCAACTTTCATCCATCCCAACAGGTCTAAAAGGGTCTAGGTCATGGTTTGGACAATTAATTTATGTTATTTCATATTTTAGGAGTAACTCACAAAGAATATAGAATGTGGTACATCAGTATAATTTATAAACAACAAGATTCTTTGTTAAATTAGAAAACTCAAGAGGGGGGGTGAATCGAGTGTCTATAAAATTTTGTATTAAAAGGTATTATTTAAAATTGTTCCAAATTTAAAATTTAATTGACCAGTTATCCAGTAGTGATTATAAGAGCTTTACTATTCTATTAATTTCTCAAAAGAGTGATTAGTTATCAATTATATCAATTTGATAATATATACAACTTTTGAAACTAGTCTAATGAGTCAATATAGTTATAAACACTATCTAGGACTAACTATCAGAGTTCAATTTAGTTTTATGAAATATGTGATTAAACAGATTAAAACTAAAAGTAAAATCATAGTGGAAATGAAATAGGAGGTTTAATCTCAAGAAGAGACCTAATCCTCTCCACTGGGTGATCACCTGCCACCAAGCAGTTTAAATTATTAAATAGTTTGATCCACACCTTGAATTGGGGTTCACAATAGCACATATATTGTCCAGGTCACAAGACCTCTACCATATTTCTTCATGGGTACAAACTACTAGGTCACACAAGGACCTCTTCCACACTTATCTTTGGGAGTAAACAGGTACAAGAAGGTATGAGTGGAATGATATCTTGTATCCTTCAGTTTGATATAAGAGATAGTGTGTACTTTGTAGATAGATACACACATTACTCAAAAGTATGTAAAAATGTACACAACAGAGAAAATAAATATGAGAAAGGATTTAGAAGGTAGTGTGTGTCTTGAGATGTAGCTATGGACTCTTCATATGTAGTTGAGATGAGGTTTGAGTCCTCTTCTAGAATTTGACACTAAAACAGAGTGTCATATTCCAGATTTCAGATACAAGTATGGTTCTACAGGTATATTCTTCTCCTTCTTTGATATGCTAAATTAGTTTTTTAATTTGATGTACAGCTTGATTGAAATTTCCCTGTGTGTTTTTCTTGCTGTTCTTGAGTTCATAGTGGGTGCATGAGAGTCACGGATGTTCTTCTGTATGTATCTCATGTGGGCACACCACACACCTTTCTGCTTATATCTTTAAAAATGCTTTTATTCTTGAGTGCTGATAGAGAGCATGATATCTCTATGTTAATAGGTTCATCGTACCTCGTACCATCTACTAAAATTCCAACAAAAGATTATTAAATATGTTGGTATCATTAAATGACTCAAATATGACTGTTATAAATAATTTTAATAAATGAAAATTTAAACAGTCTCTCATTGACTCCTTCATTGGTGAGTCAGTCTATCAGTGAGTCTTCCTATCGGTGAGACATCAGTCAGTGACTCATCTATCTATGAGAGATCAGTCAGTGAGTTATCATGTCGGTGATACATTAGTTGGTGATTCATCTGTCGGTGAGACATCAGTCGGTGATTCGTCTTATCGGTGAGACATCAATCGGGGACTCGTTTGTCAGTGAGACATCAGTTGGTGAGGAATTTGTTTGTTGGTGTCTCAGTTCTTCTATCGGTGTCAGTAACTCATACTTAGATAATTTTAGATGATCTGTCTATTCTTACAGTACAACAATGTCAGAATGTGTTAATACCCATAATTACACATAGATAATCAGTTATAAGATTTTTTAGACATAAACAAACATAATTACTTATATGATTGAAATGATATGATATACAAGATAAGCTTTAACATGATTTAGGATCTTTCATGAGGTAAGATATGTGACATGTGACTATGACATGATTTTTGATAATGATATAAGATAAATGTTATAATATATGAAATTATTTGTGATAATTAAAACCATTATAGTTAGAGATCGTAGCTAGCAATCTTTTATGGTGCAACAATCTCCCCATTTTTGATGATCACAAATCATGGAATTATAATAATGCATCAATTTATCCCCTTTTTATGTAAATAATAATTCATTAATTAGTCTCAATGTTCTCCCCATTTTGGGATTAGCAAAAATTGTAAGGGTAAAAACTAAAATAGAAGAGTAGAAACAGTGAATTGTCAGTTATAATCAAATTCACTGAAATAAAAAAAGTACAAGTACTCAACCCTATCAAAAAGAATAACTCCATGCTACTTATTAGGGTCAATGGGTGCCTTACCTATATCATATGTATCAATGGTAGGTCTAGTAGGTGGTGGCTGAGAAATAGGATCATCTGAATGAATCTTCAGTGTAGGTAAAGGAAATAATGCTAGAACAAATAGTTCTAGGCTTGGTCTATGCTAGGATAACACCCAATGTTGAGTTTGTTTTGTGATAATAGGATGGATCTGGGTCAAGTCTTGATCAACCAAAATTGGAGAGGAAGTCATTTTTTGAGCATAGATAATAGGAGCAACAGTTGGAACAACTATGGATTCACTCTAAACATGGAGGTAAGGTTACGGCATCTTGATAAAGTACTCAAAGATTTATCCTCCATACTTCATTTATTTTTCGAATTCATCCTTGTTCTCCATAAATTTATTTAGGAGAAGAGTTAAATACTTCAGTTTCTGAACTTGGTCCTTAAAGGAAATAGTCATAGGATGTAATTTGATATTTTCCACTAATTATTTGAAGTGACTGGTGAGCTTATGTTTGGTTTAGATCTTCTGAAAATACTGATTGACTTTCTTGGTAAGCTCTTCTTGAGTCTCAGAGGCTCCCTTGGTATAAATCCTGACTACTTCTTGCACATGGTCAATAGACTTGTAAAGTTTTTTAAGGGTTTCTGAATCTGGGTCACTTGTCATTGCTTTCAGCTCTTCCCTAACGACATCTTTGACAGCTTCCAAATCTCTAGAGTGTGCATAATCAGTTGAGTTTGAATCATATTACACAGTTTCCTTTAATTCCTTTCTTAGTTTTGAAACATTAGGAACTTTAATATGAGAAACAAGATCTTCATTTCCTTTCATGACAATTTCCAGAGTAGTCCTATACTCAGTGGTTAACTCATTGATGCTATTAGTTAACATCTTCATCTCATTCCCAATCTGGTTGTTGTTTTCCACAATGGTTTCGGCAGTTGTAATAAAATTTGGATGAATTTTCTTTATCACCATATGTGATACTGAAACAAAATCATCTTGAGAGGCACTTTATAAGGAAGAAATAGAACTAGAAGTCCCAGTTTGCCTTACACCTTCAACCATAGACCGGATAGCTTTCAAGTTATCATTCAGCTCAGTGTTTTCTCTCTTAGCTTCATCAATCTCATATCTCATTTGAGATTGTACTGAATGTCTTACTAATTAACATATTTCTTCGTTGAATTTTTTCAAATTGACCTTAGTGACATAGTCACTAGGAAGGGTCTCAGCCACTGATTCCCTTGCAATAGGTACAAAAACATCATCATCTGAATCATCATAATCTAAACCCATTTCCACATACCCAGGATTCCTCTCCCACTCAAACATTACATAATCATCCAGAGGAGTGATAGTATCAAGACTTAATATTCCATGTTGATGATCTTCACTAGATTGATCTTCTCTTTCTTGAGGCTCCCCTATAGTTTCATCCTTCTTGGCAGCTTGGTCACCCTTAGTTTGATGTCTCTTCCTTACATACACATCTTGAGGAGTAGGTACCAAATATTGATTCTATTGATGTCCCACAGGAGCATCCACCTCAATTATTTTTGCTTGTCCATCTTCATGACCATCATCACCACCATTTTTAGCATGAACATGTCTAGCATCTCCTCCATCACCATTTTCTTCATCTTTTTTCCTTTTCTTCCTCTTCTTCCTCTTCTTCCTCTTCATCCTCTTTTCCAAAACCATCTAGATTTTCTTTTTCTCTTTGATCCCCTTCTTCTACTTCATCTAATTCATTAGATTCATAATCCACACTGCCACTCACTTTTGTTTCCCCTTAATCTTCATCATCCCTTAAAATTGGTTCTTTTGAGGGTAAGGATAGTGGTGGAATAGGTTTTCCATAGGTTATCTTAGGAGGACTCACATAAACATTACGATCACACCAATCATCAATAGAAGATCCTTCCCTGTCATCTTCAGCTTCCTCACTTCCTTGCTCATAAAAGTAAGTTTCTTCTTCATCAGGACCCAAACCAGGGTCCCTCATATCTCTTGGTATGGTAGGGTGATCCACAGGATTGAGTTTTTCATAATACATCTCTTTATCACAAACCCACTTTCTATTCCATGGATTCTAATGAATCTTTATTATTCTACAGATAGCCTTATTCAAACAAAAGGCACTGCAATCAGATATAGTTTCATCATTGTCATCCACACATCCCTTTTCATTCAATAGAGCAGAAACCATACTAGGTAAAAACAATGAATTTGTCTTACAGTAGGGTTTGATAATCTCACTTATGCAAACCATTAAATACTTGAAAAGATTAACCTTAACTCTATTCTTCAACAGATAAACTAGGTATACATCCTAGTACTTCAAAGAAGAAAATTCCCCTTTCCTGGGACAAATTTGGTGATGGATAAACTTAAACAATATTCTGCACTCTCCAAGTAGCTTAGTAGAAACCGGCCTTCGAGGCTCTTCATTGTCAGTAAGTTCATTCAAAGCTATACCAAGGATAAAAATATCACTTTCAGGTGGAGGAGTACCTTGATAGTCATCAAAAATTCCTTCATAGGGAAATTTGAGACATTCAGGCCAATTCTTTGAAGAGAAAGAAATCCTCTTTTCTTTTACCATCGATTTTATCCAATAGGTGTCACTTCCTTCCAGTAGAAATTCAGCATTCATGTAGAAATCATGCACCAACTTCAGATAAGATTCTCTTCCATTATCAGAAAACCAATGAATCCAACCCTAATCCTGTAGAAATTTTAGTAGCAGTGACTTGCTCTAAAAAAACCATTCTGCAGACACCTCTTTTTTTGGAGTTATTATACGATTGGCCAGTGCTCATTTTACTAGACCATAAGATCCACTAGATTCTCCTTTCTTCTTCTTACTGGGTGGAGAATTATCAGAGTATCTTTTGATATGGTGCTTCACCTTTACCATTTGGAGATCTTGGTTGAAGGATAGAAGGTGAAAGGTCAAGGGTAGAGTGAGAAATGGTGGTCTTAAGGTAAGTAGTAGCATGGAACAATTCGATTTTATACCATTAAGGGCTTAAATCGAGTGAAATCATGAAATCACAAACCGAGTTCCATAAAGAATCAAAATAGTGTTGTTTTGGTTAAAAACATAAAACAGTTAAAATAGTGACTCATTAGTGTCAGCATGATAAACATGTCGATATGACAGAAGTGTCAGCATGATAGTGTCATCGGCATGACAGTGTCAGACTCACATAGTCAGCATGATAGTGTCAGCATGAAAGTATCAGTATGATAGAGTTAGTATGATATATTTTCATAGTTTTGAAAAATGATAAAGACTATAAGACACTTATAGATTAATCATTCCCAGCTCATGTATGATGTAATGTATTATTTTAGAGTTCAATGGATTAGTGAATATGTCAGCAAGCTGGTATTCAGTACCAATAAATTCTAAAGTGATATCACCCTTTTGATAATGATCTCTCAAAAAGTGATGTCTTACATAAATATGTTTTGATCTAGAATGAGAATCTGGGTTATTAAAAATTTTAATAGCACTTTTATTATCACAATTTATAGGTACATGCCTAAATTGATATCCATAGTCTAGCAGAGTGTGTTTCATCAAAAAAAATTGAGCACAAAAACTACCAGTAGCTATTTATTCAGCTTTAGTAGTAGATAATGCAACAGAATTTTGTTTCTTACTGCACCATGAAACCAAATACTTTCCCTAAAAGTGACATGTTCCAGATGTTCTCTTTCTGTCTAATTTTCATCCACCAAAATCAGCATCAAAATAACTCACTATATCAAATTATTTTCTTTTAGGGTAAAACAAACCTAAATTGATAGTATGTTTGACGTATTTGAAAATTATTTTATCAAAATTTAAGTGAGATTCTTTGGGGTTATCATGAAAAACGGGCACACTTACACACACTAAACATTATATCTGGCCTACTAGTAGTAAATTAGAGAAAACTTCCAATAATTTCTCTATAAGTGGTTTGATCAATAGATTTACCATCTTCATCAAGATACAACTTCTAATTAGTACTCATTGGAGTGTCACTAATTTTAATGCTATAAAATCCAAATCTTTTTAAAATGTATTTTTTGAATTTACTTTGATTTAAAATGTTACCTTCTTTATTTTGAATATTTTTAAATCCAAGAAAGAATTTGAGTTCACCCATCAAACACATTTCAAACTCACTTTGAATCATTTTAGAAATATCAATACATGAATAATTTCTTGAAGATCCAAAAATAATATCATCTATATAAATTTGAACTACTAAAACATCTTTAGAAATTAATTTTATAAAAAGAGTAGGATCAGAAATTCCTATTGTAAAACCTTATGTAATGAGAAAAGTACTTAGTCTATCATACCAAGATCTTGGAGCTTGTTTTAAACCATATAAATATTTTGTTAATTTAAAAACATGATTTCAAAATGAAGGTTTGTAAAACCAGGGGTTATTCAACAAAAACATCCTCAACTCTATAACCATTTAGGAATGTACTTTTAATATCCATTTGATAAATATTGAAATTAATATGGGCAGCATAAGCAAGCAGGATTCTGATGGCCTCAAGTCTAGAAACTGGTTAAAATGTTTCTTGATATTTAATTCCTTATTCTTGACTATAACCTTGTGCAACCAATCTGGATTTATTTTTAACAATATTACTAGATTTATCTAATTTGTTCCAAAACATCCACTTAGTGCCTATGGTCAAGGTGTCTTTGGGTCTATCCACATGTTTCCAAACTTTATTTATTTCAAATTTATTAAGTTTTTATTTCATAGCCATCACCCAAAATTCAACTTTAATTACATCATTGATGTTCAACTGGGTTTCTAAGATAAGCTCTAGTTTGTGTCCCTTTATATAATTCTCCATCAAAAGCATCTAAAGGATGGTTCTTGAGAGTTCTAGTTGGTGTAAAAAATAGGGGCTAGTAATTTCAGGTTCATCTACAGGTTCGGGTTCATCATGTCTAGATTCGGAATAATTTCTAGAACTATTTGATTTAACAGATTGCTTGACAAGAGGATAAGATGATTTTTCACTTATGTACAGATTTGACACATCATCTTCAAGGTTGTCTAGGGGGGTATTAGGTTCATGTGGGTCTCTTTCATCAACTTTGATATGCACATATTCTTCCACACACTTGGTTATTTTATTAAATACTCTATAGGATTTACTAGATATTGAGTAACCTAGGAAGATTCATTCATCACTCTTGGATGAAAATTTTTCAAGATTATCCTTTGTATTAAGGATATAGAATTTGAAACCAAAAACTTTGAAGTAACTAACTTTGGGTTTTCTATTTTTCCACAACTCATAAGGTGTATTCTTGAGAATAGGTCTAATTAAAACTCTATTAATTATGTAGCAAGTTGTATTCATAGCCTCATCCCAAAATTAAATAGGTAGATCATATTATTTAAGCATTGTTCGGGCTATCTATTGTAAAGTTCTATTTCTTATTTACACAGCTCCATTTTATTGAGGTGTCATGGGGTAGAGAAATTATGACTATAGCCATTTTGTGAGAAAAATGATTCAAAGTATTGATTTTCAAACTCACGGCCATGATCAATTCTTAAGGATTTTATTCTAATTCGACTTAGATTTTCCACTATTTTAGCATAATTGGTGAAGTAAGTACCTGCTTCACTTTTTTGAGCTAAGAAATAAGTCCAAGTATAGCTAGAAAAGTCATCTACAAGAATATAGACATATTGCTTCCCATTTAAACTGGAAACTCTAGATGGTCCAAACAAGTCCATGTGAAACAACTCTAAAGATTGAGAAGTTGAAACTTATTTCTTTGATTTGAAAGATATCTTTTATTGTTTACCCTTTTGACAAGGATTAAAGTCTTTATCATTTGAAAACTCAAGTTTCGGTAGATACTTGACTAGTCATTTTCTTGTAAGATTTCTAAGAGAGTGTACATTACAGTGTCCTAATCTCCAATGCCAAATCCAAGACTCTTTATGAAAGGCACTTAAAAAAGAAACATTTTGAGAAACTAAAGAATCTATGTTAACAGCATATACATTTTCATTTCCAAAAGAAAAAAATATTAATTCATTTTTAGATTTAAAAACATTGCAAGCATCATTTTCAAATTTAACATGAAATCTATCATCACATAATTGTGAAATACTAAGAAAATTATATTTCAATCAATTAAAAAAAATTACTTTAGAAATTAAAACTAAGTTAGAGTTACCAATCTGGCCTAAGCCAATTATATTTCCTTTAGTATTGTCAACAAAAGTGAAATATCCACCATAAATCTTGATTAGGTTCTTGAAGATTAAATAGTATCCTGTAATATTTCTTGAACATCCACTTTCCAAGTATCACTGACTCTTTCAAGATCTCTTTAATCATGCTTCCTATAAAACAATTCATGCACGAAAGGCTTTTGGTACACATATCTATTTGGGTCCAGTAACATTAGTAATAAAAGATTTAGGTACGCACATTTGCTTTATGGGTTTCCTATAATAATTAGGTAACATATTTGAAAAATAGACTCTATTTGGTCTAGAAAAACTAGAGGTAGTAAAATATTTTCCAAAACTTGAACTAGTAGTAAAACTTTCATTTTCAGTTAGAAAAACTGATTTTCCATATTTGGTTACAAAATGTGTTTTGGATAGGTTTCTCTATCTAGGCTGATATCCAATACAATAAGTTTACTTAGAATTTATCTATTTACCAATCATTTGATTAAGATTATTTTTCCCATTGGTAAACTTTTCTAGATCTTTCTTCAATTACTCATTAGACATTTTTAGTTCATTGTTTTCTTTGAGTAGTTGAGCATTATTTTCCTTTTTAGTTGTAAGTTTAGACTTTATATTTATAGTGAGGGAATGTTGTTTCTTTAAATATTTATATTTATCTTTCATTTTATTGCATGTCTCTTCCATCATGTTACAGTATTCAAAAAGTTCATTACTTTCCATATTTTCATAATCACTTTCATTTCTAGAATAGTAAGAACTATGTATAAGAGAATCTAAGGTTACCTCAGATGTGTTTGTCATAAAACACATATTTTTCATTTCATCTCTCTCATCATGATATGATGTTGATTCACTGAAGCTATCCTCAGAGGCACTCCGGGTGACCTTCATAGCTTTCTTATTCTTCTTGTCTTTATCTTCATACTTATTTTTGTATTTTAATTTTGGAAAATCATCTTTGACATGTCCTCTCCTCTTAGATTCATATCAGACAATATCCTCTGATTTTTCATTTCTTTTCCAGTCCTTTTTTCAGTTTCCCTTGTTATCATATCATTATTTATAATCGGGCTTCCTGAAGAACTTCTTCTTACTATAGAATTTCTCAAATATTATGGCTACCTAAGCCATCTCTTCATCACTATATGATGTAGATTCATCATTACTAGAGCTTTTAATAGAGGATAGAACCTTCTCTTTTCCCTTATTCATAGAGTTAGTAGTCTTGAAGTCTACAAATTTTCTCTTAGGTTCATCTTATTCTTCCTGTTTTACTTTCAACTCTTCTTTGTACATCATCAGTTTCTAATGAGTTCCTTGATAGGTAATTTGCTGATGTCACGTGATTCTCTAATGGAGACAGAAGTTCCTCTCCATCTATCAGGTAAGTATATGAGAATCATCATAATTTTTTATTTAGTAGTAACCACCTTTCCCAGATATCGCATGGTGTTAAATATCTCATTGAACATGAGATACATGTTAGAAATAGGTTCATCAAGCTTCATATTAAAGTTATCATATTTAATATTATATGTATTAAGCCTCATTTCCTTGACATTAGTTTTTACTTCATGTGAAATAGCTAAGGTGTCCCAAATTTCAAAGGTAGTTTTACAAGAAGAAATTCAGTTGAATTCCGCATCTCCTTGTGCACAATATAAAGCATTAATGGATTTACAGTTATTATTATAGGTAGATTTAGTAGTATCATCCCTAGTATTTCTAGCAATAGTAGGGATCGCATATTCAATCTCTATAGCTGACCAAATCTCAAATCTTATACTCTCTAAATGCATTTTAATCCAAATTTTTCATTAAACGTAGTTGGTTCCATTGAAAAATGGAGGTTTGTTGGTAGCAGCACCTTCCAACCTATTTTCCATAATAAAATTTTATAAAAAGGTTTTAAAGAGATAAAAGTTTAGTATTAATAGAATTTTTAAGATCTTTGAAATACAACTAAAATCACAGTTTAAAAATCTTGAAAAATATTTGAAAACAAAAAATTCCAAATCCTTTGATACCAAATGTTGGTCGGAGTAGAACACTCAAGAGGAGGGGTGAATTGAGTGTCTATGAAAATTTTTGTTAAAAGGTATTATTTGAAATTCCCCCAAATTTAAAATACAATTCACCAGTTAGCCATTAGTGAATTTATAAGAGCTTGACTATTTGATTAATTTATCAAAAGAGTGATTAGTTCTTAGTTATATCAATTTGATAATTAATAAAACTTTTGAAACTAACCTAATGAGTCAATACAATTATAAACATTTTCTAAGACTAACTATCAAAGTTCAATTTAGTTTTATGAAATATATGATAAAACAAATTAAAACTAAAAATAAAAGCACCGTAGAAATGAAAGAAGAGATTTATTCTCAAAAATAGACCTAATCCTATCCACTTGGTGATCACCTACCACTAAACAGTTTAAATTAATAAACAGTTTTATCCATACTCTAGATCAGGGTTCACAAAAGCACAAAAATTGTCCAGGTCACAAGACCTCTACCACAGTTCTTCATGGGTAAAAACTACCAGGTCACACAAGGACCTCTTCCACACTTATCTATGGTAGTAAACAGGTACAAGAATCTATGAGTGTAAGTATATCTTGTATCCTTCAGTTTCATATAGGATACATCGTGCGCTTTGTAGAAATATACACACACTTCTCAAAAGTCTGTAAAAACACACACAAGAGAGCAAATAAATATGAGAAAGGGTTTATAAGGCTCTGTGTGTCTTGATATGCAGCTCTAGACTCTTCAAATATAGCTGAGATGAGTTTTGAGTCCTCTTCTAGAATTTGACACTAGAACATAGTTTCATATTCTGCATTCCAGGTACAAGTATCATTCTGCAGGTGTATTTATATCCTTCTTTGATATGCTGAAGTAGTTTTTTAATTTGATGTACAACTTTATTGAGATTTCCCTATGTGTTCTTGTTGTTATTGAGTTCATTGTGGGTGCATGAGAGTCGCAGATTTTCTTCTGTTTGTCTCTCACGTGGGCATGCCAAACAGCTTTCTACTTCTATATTCAAAAATGATTTTATTCTTGAGGGTAGATAGAGAGCATGATCTTTCCATGTGAATAGGTTCATCATACCTCACACTGTCTACTAAAATTCCTACAAAATATTATTAAATATGTTAGTATCATTAAATGACTCAAATATGACCATTAGAAATAATTTTAAAAAATGAAAATTTAAACAGTCTGTCAGTAACTCCTCTGTCATTGAGTCAGTCTATCAATGAGTCGTCCTATCAGTGAGAAATCATTCGGTGACTCATATGTGGGTGACACATTAGTTGTTGAGTCCTCCTAACTATGAGACATCAGTCGGTGAGTCATGTATCGGTGAGACATCAGTCGGTGAGTCATCCTATCAGTGAGACATCAGTCAGTGACTCATCTGTCAGTGAGACATCAGTTGGTGAGTCATTTTTCTATCGGTGTCTCAGTTCTTCTGTTGATGTCAGTAAATCATACTTATATAATTTTATATGTTCTGTATGTTCTTACAGTACAACAATATCAAAATGTGTTAATATACATAATTACACATACATAATCAGTTATAAGCTTGTTTAGACTTAAACAAACATAATTATTTATATGATTGAAATGATCTGATATATGAGATAAGATTTTTCATTATTTAGGATTTTTCATGACGTAATATATGTGACTTGTGATTAAGACATGATTTCTGATAATGGGATAAGATATATGTTATAATATATGACATGATTTGTGATATTAAAAACCATTATAGTTAGAGATAGTGTCCAATAATCTCTTATGGTCCAACAGAGACTTAAAGGGAAAATCCATACATCAACTAACTCATGTTTAGGACATTCCAATCATCCAATATAGTGATTTTTTTCGATTCGAGATGAGAGGAAATGGAATAATAAACAAATTCCCTAAAATAGGTAAAAGAGCTCACATAGATTTAGCATTCCATGTGGCAAGATAAATGAAAAAAAAGGAAATAATAGGAGTATTAGACTCACCATTATGCATCCAACGCACCTAAAGGTGATCGATTTAGACCAATAATGAGGGAGAACTCACCATGGGAAGAGGAAGAGAGGTGCACATGTGGGAGGCCTCCTGGGTGAATGAGGAAGGAAAATGGGGAAAAATTCTCTTAAGGGATGAGGGTAAAAATGGTTATTTTTTCCTTTTAAGTGAAGTACATGGTTAGACTACATGTTTTGGATAAACATGTGCCAACCATATAGCTCATACTTCCCAAGAGACACACCCCACACAATTTGGGCCCACGGTTTGGGCTTTCTGTGCACCAACCATGCGGTGCTACTTAGGTGCACAATTTTTTCAACCATGAATAGCCCATGCAGCCACCTCTGCAATTTATTATATAAATATAGCATGATATTTCACCACACCTTGAATAGTTTACCAAACCATATGACACACACTCAAGGGCCACACAGTTTCTTCTAGGGGGCCACACAGTTTGAACAAAATGTGTGCCCCTACTCGTTTCCCTCAGAAAGTTAGTTTTCAAATCCCAACACTCCCAGAAATTCTCTGAACTCTTGATACCACTCTTGGACCTTAATACACATCCAAAAACAACACTTTTCTGTGTTTCTAATCTTGGATTCACATTCTGAGGATTAGTTTAATATTCATATCATTCACCAAACAGACAGGTTTTAATTCCTTTAAGAATCTAACCGGTTCAAAAACATGGGACCTTACAATCTCCTCACCTTGGAACTTGTTATCCTAGAGAAGCCTTGGGGTAAACAATGAAAATACACCTGAATTAATTAGGTCATGATTTTTCATTCAAATGGTCATGTTTCATTTCCAAATGGACAACTGACCTCTAGGCATCACTTAAGGCACGTGGTACTTAAGCCACTAAAACTAGATCCAACACTCAGAACTACCATCGAAACATTAAGACAGAACTTATTTGATCCCATCATCCCTGAGACACTATATTATCTTTGTATCCTTTCATAAACTTATCTATGGTGTTCCCTGACATAGGTTTTAAAATTCCTCACTATCAAAACCTGGCCTTAACCAGGGCTCGAGCCGCAACTACCCCAAGCCTACCTCCATAGGCTAGGGGTGGCGACAAGCATTGAAATGCATATCCTAAATGGTATGCCTTTTCCTAATGTACTTGTATGAACCCAATCGACCATATCAATGCAGAAGTGTAGATGAATAATAATAAAAATATGCAACATCTAGAAAGTAAACCAAGCATGAAAAAACTCTAGGATGTACAAGTATACGATAGTGTAAACTGAAAAGTAAAGGGGGGGAATAAATGCCCAACTAGAAAGATTTCCCAACCTGAAAAAACTAGAAGGTAAAATTTTGAGAGAGCCCAGCTCCTGATATCCAAGTTTCAACCACTGTATGTGGTCCAAAGAACCAAATATCCCTAAGCTCTTCTGAAGTCACTACTGACATGTCCATCATCTTCATAAGACACAACATGTGCGGTAAAATCCCATGTAGGGGTAAGTATATACATACCTAGTAGGATTCCACGAAATATGAAAGGGGGGAAGTAAGAGACAAAATAACAATAGAAAGATAGTAGATAGTGAATAGTGAACATCTCGATCCAAATCAAGGAAGTAGACTCATCTAACCACAAGGACCTCAAAATGTTGTGTAGGTGGACAACATGTCACGTCTCTGCCACCCATATAAGGAGAGTAAAAAATACATAAACATGCATACAAATATATATATGTGCATGTGTGTGTGTGTGATAAAAAAATAAACTTAATGAGAGAGAAATGGGATCTCCATCTCATAGCCCAATAGATGAAAAGATTCTCCATCAGTTCCATAAGTCCATCAACAATGCCCATCATCTCACGCATCTACCCAAAAGTAATAGTGTGGAGGCCCAAACCTCACCATAGTGTTTCATAGTCGATGGATCACCATATCCAAGTAGAGGACCCCCACCCTAGTGCATCAAGGGGGTGTTACTCAATAATCATTTGTCGAGAACTTGCACCCTGATGCATTAGGGGAGTTTTACTCTATAGGTTGAGGACCACACCATGATGCGTAAAGGGGTTTCCACACTGGTGTCATGAGGAATCGTTCCCTATCTGATAGGGGGTTCCACTTGATAGATATAGGACCCACACCCAAGATGATTGGGGTTCCACTATATAGGTCGAGAACCTTCACCCTAGTGCGTTAGAGGGGTTCCACTCTAGTTTCATGAGGACTTGTTCCCTATATAATAGGGGTTCCAATTGGTAGATAGAAGACCTAGGCCCAAAATGGTGCGGGGTTCCACTCTATAGGTTGAGGAACCACACCTTGGTGTGTCGGGGAGGTTCCAATCTTGTTTCATGAGGACACACACCCTATCCGATAAAAGGTTCCAGTCGGTAAATATAGTACCCACATCTAAAATGATGGGGGTTCTTCTCTATAAGTCACTAGTGATCCTCTGCCTGATCACTGTCATCATCAGGTGCTGCCTGAATAAGAATCACACCCGAAACATCTTGCATCATATCCCAAAATCCACTATAGAGGATACCATCGTGTTCTACATGGAAAAAACACTCAAGATAGGCTACTCATGGGCCAAAATACGAGTCCAAATGAAGAAGATATGATAGGTTGAAGTTTCCTCAAAATGAACCAAGGGGTACATAGCATGTGAGGGGACCCACATAGTATGTGGTCCCACTCCATCACCTGGTCATGTCCTTAGAGGTACATGGCTCACCAACCCGTGTATCACTACACGGTGTGTAGAGAGACTACATGGCATGTTTAAGCCACTCGGGGTTTTTGGTCGTGTTTGTGTACTTTGGTACATGGAAATATTCCTAGTCGTGTCCATGTACTTAAGTACATGGTGTGCACCTGGTCGTGTCCTTATGCGCAAGGTATTTCCCATGTGTCCCAACACACAGCTCATCTACCCAGGGAAGAGGTACATTGGGTGTAGTAAGTATGCACGTCTTATCATACTTATAATTTTCCAAATCCCTAGTCGTCATAGAATAGGGTTTAAAAAATGTGTGTTCATCATGATACACGACGTATAGTTGTTTTTTTATAAAACATTAGATATAAACTCCTAACTCCAAATTTGGCCACTCCATCATAGATCTCACCTCGACACCACCCTTAATCAGTGGATCTAGTCCTTCTTTGTCATTTCTAGCCATCCAATGGCAGGAAAATTGATTCTGTTGAATCACTCAAAGGTCGCATGGAGCTTTGTCATCTTACACGCCTCATGCTAGTCTCAGATATCAATTACTTAAGAAACAGTTCCCATTATCAATGATTCAACCCCAAATCTATCCTTTATTTTTTATCCATTCATCGCTTGTGAAACCATTTTGAAGCTAGGGGTCAGATCGAGCTCAGTCCCACCTGGCAATATCGAATCGTGACCTCAGGGTCCACTAATGATAAACACAAAGAAATTGAGGGGGGAAAGTAACAAAAACAAATTTTTATCAATATTTTCCAAGATTTATTGGGAAATGATCATGAATGGGGATATATGAGGTTAAAAACTAAAGAATAATCAATTTAGTTCAATACATGGGCGCATGAAATGTTCAACAATTGGAGAAGATCATAAAAGGGATGATCTTGCTCAATCAATTTAATCAAAAAGGAAATACACCAAGAATTGATAAGTCCTAACTAGATATTGGAATGTTTTTCATCGAAAAATGTTCTCACCAATGATTGAAGAAATTCATTACATTCACTGCATCCCGATCTACCCCAATCCCGAGCCTCGTCGTCCTCTAATGCGATTTTCTAAAAGGAGGAAGAACACTTATGAATCCTCCTAGGGTTTATGAGGATAACCTTATAGGATTATCCATAATTGTGGATTTATAGAAAACTAGATTGGTTTAATTTTATTAAAATAAATAAATTTAATTATTTATTTTGACTAAGGGCAGCTGCCAACAGTATCTTTTTCTGAATACCCTATGTCGACCTATTTTTGGTTGTGCCTAGGGTAAACAACGCTTTCTAAACTCAACTGTAGTCTCAAATTTCTAATCAAATATTATTTTAGGAGTTATCCCATTTTCTTTAAGAAACTGCGTGCACATAATATAAAATATATTTAATATTTTTATAAAATTAATCCCGGGAACACCGGGCCTCGAAATCACATGTCATCTCAAATCCTGAATCTAAAAATAGATGTAGAAATATTTCAAATTCTTACAAGAAAAAAACTTGGTATCTACATCATTCCCTCCTTCAATATTTTCATCCCTAAAAATCAAAACTAAACAAACAACTCAAGATATTGATCCCTCATCTGGCTCTCCAGCTCCCAGGAACTATCATGAACATCCTTGTGCTGCCACAACATGTGAACCAAGGGGGTGGTACATTCACACAAGTTCCTCTCCTATCAATCCTTGATCACCATTGGGTGATCCATAGAAGTGCACCATACTTGATGTCCAGCTCGCCCCATTCGATAATGTGTGTGGGGTCATGAACGTATCTCCTCAACTACGAAACATAGAAAACATTGTGCACCCACTCTAGTTGTGAGGGTAGGGAGAGGTGTTAAGTTACCTCATAAACCTTTTAAAAGATATGGAATGTCCTGATGAACCTTGAAGATAGCTTCCCTCTCTGGCCAAACCTATGCAATCCTCATCATGGGGAGACTCTTAGGAAAACTTGATCTTCCTTATTAAACTCCAAGGGACTACAAAGGTGATCTGTGTGAGATTTATATCTACTCCGGGTTGTCCTCATCCGCTCACAGATGACTTAGACCCTTTATGTCGTCACCTACACTAACTATGGACCCATAAGAGAAGTCTTTCTGATCTATTTCTAGCATAAGGGTGGCCTGAAGGGTCTCCTATATGGGGCCTCAAAAGGTGTCAAGATGATAGTACACTGGTAACTATTGTTGTACACAAACTCTACTATGGGAAGATGATATTCTCAGCTCCATCTAAAGTCTAACATGAAATCCCTTGGCATATCCTCCAACACCATGATAGTGTGCTTGTTTTACCCATCCTTCTAAGGGTGAAAGGCTATAATCATCCCCATATGGGTCCCAAATTCCTTTTGCAGGCCTCTCCACATCCATGATGTGAACCATGCATCCTGATCAGATCCAATTGTTGAGGTCTCCCCATTTATAAGAAAAATATCGCATACATACATGTAACCCCAAATTATCCACCGAACTCTGCTCTTTGATAGCAAGTAAGTGTTCTGAACTTGTGAGTCAGTCAACTATTTCCCATATGGAATCATTTCCCTTCATCATCCATGAAATACCTATCACAAAGTCCATGGATATGTCATTCCATTTCCACTCCATGATCTAAAGGGGTTGCAAAAAACCTACCAAAAACTATTGCTCAACCTTCACCTACCGACAGGTGCAGTACTAGGAGACAAACTCGTCCATGCTCTATTTCATGTTGGACTATCAAAATTGCCACAAAAGGTATCTATACATATTCCCCACACCAGGATGTACAGTCAGGGGAGAAGTGTGGAACTCTTACATCACCTCCTCTCGCACTATGACTGGGACCATCATCTATCCCTAGAAAAGGATGACATGATTCCCTCCTTCAGAATATCCATATGGTGAATCCCCTGTGGATATTTGGTCACACAAGACCTCATAGTAGATGTCCCATAGCTAGGACTCTCTCACACACTTGAGAAGTGGAGGACTCAACACCATCAACTGAAGAAAATATGAACACTCCTACTCCACCAGGGTCAGATACAAGGAAGCCAATTGTTCTGAAGCCTCATGCGCCAAGAAAACCTGGGACTTCTTACTAAGGGAATCTGTTACCACATTTCCATTCCCCAAAGTATAGACTATCTCGAAGTCATAGTCCCAAAGGAAATCCAACCATCATTGTTGTCTTAGGTTCAAGTCTCTATGTGTGAAGACATGCCTAAGACTTTGATGGTCTGAGTAAACTACAAAGTGATCTCAAATAAGGTAGTGCCTCTACATCCTCCAGGAGAAGACTACCGCTGCCAGATCTAGATCATGAGTCGAATAGTTCTGGTCATGGGGTCTCAACTTCCTCGACTCATATGTGATGACTTCCTTTTGTTGCATTAACACGCAACCAAACCCAGATCCTGAGGCATTAAAATACATTATGTAATCTACTCCCTCCTTTGGTAGTCTCAACACAGGATCACTCTTCAGCCTCTGCCTAAACTCCTTAAAGGCTCTCTGGAACTACTCAGTCCAGGTAAAAGGATTCCCTTTTCATTTCAAGGTGATCAAAGGGGTTTCAATCCAGATGAATTCTTCCACAAACCTCTGGTAGTACCCTACCAATCCAAGAAAACTCTACACCTCTAAAACGGTCTTGGGTTTCTCCCAATAAATCACTACATTGATCATCTCTGGTTCCACGGCTAAACCATGTTCATAAATGACATTCCCCTAGAAGTAAAGCTCATGAATCTAGAACTCACACGTAGATATCTTACCATAAATTTGGTGCTCCCAAATAAAATCTAAGACCATCCTTAAGTGCTCTGTATGATCCTATTATAACGAAATTATATGAGTATGTCCTTGACGAAGACAATGAAAAATCAGTCCAAGTATGGTAGAAGATCCATTTTATCAAATCCATAAATATGGTGGGGTAATTCCTCATGCCAAAGGGAATCATCAGGAACTCATAGTGTCTATATTGACATAAGAATTCCATATTTGGAGTGTTAACCTCATGTACCCTCAATTGGTGGTAACCGGGCATGAGATTGATCTTCAAGAACTATCTCAAGCCTCATAACTGGTCAAAGATATCATCAATTATCAGAAATGGGTACTTGTTCTTTATCGTGTCTTGGTTTAGGCAATGATAATCCATGCAAATTCATAAGCTCTCATCCACATTTTTCATGAAAAACACTGGGGATGCCCAAAGGGAAACACTGGGCCTAATAAAACCCTTCTCTAGAAGGTCATCCAGCTACAACTACAACTCCCAGAGCTCGATAGGGGTCATCTGATATGCCACAAAAGATATCAAAGAGGTCTCAGGATTCAAGTCGATATAAAACTAAATATACCGCCTCAAATGTAGTCCCATAACGTCCTCAGGGAAGATGTCCATATAATCCTCTATGAATAAAGTAATCCAAATGACTAAGGAGATAGTTGTACCAAGGGATATACTTTCTAAATAATGGGTGATGGGATGTAGCCTCCTACTCACAACACCCACTCTCCCTGCCATGAGATCTCTCTTACTTGAAAAGGAGAATCTAGTCCCATCAATGTAAATACATCTGACTTGTCTACGGTGACATTCAATCTGGTCTCAGACCATGGATAGCCAATCCATACCCAATATGATGTCCTAAGGTTCCACTATGATGAACAAAAGGTCTGATGTGAACCTGTATCCACCAAGAGATAGATCACACTATCGATGGATACAAGATATAGAAGAAGCATTCCCTATAGGAACCTCAAGATGAATTTGTTGGGCTAAAGACTCTACTGGGAGATCTAGCTCTCGCACTAGGAGTATAGATATGAAGGAATAACTGGAACCTAAGTCTAAAAAAATAAATAAATAGTAGAAAACACAAAAATCATACCTATGATAATCTCATGTGTCGTGGGGTCATAAGACTCCATAGTCGGCAGCTGTCTGTGACCTCAACCGCCAGCTCCCTAAGCCTAACATGGGCTGCCTGGTGATAGTGGTGGAAGGATATCATAGCATCATCCACCTCCCACAACTCTTCATACTCTACTAGCCTCACCTCCTTGGGGGTCTCCCTGGTCACATTTTTTTCTCTATCATGGTGGTCTAACCGCTATCTGTCTGTACTACTCAACACATCTGTTCAGGCAATACCAAGCTATGCGACCTCACCCGTCACAAGCATAGAACCGCCCCTCTTTAGGATACCATGTTCATCCATGCTACCCCTGACCATGTGCCTGAGCTTGATCAGGGGTAGGTCTCATGCATTGAGATCCTATTGACTGGCACCTGCTACCTGCTACAAATGACTCAGCCCTATATTTTCCAATATCAACTCCAACTACCCAGCATCCCTCTAACATGAAACTCTTTGTTACCAGTTCCCACTCCAACACCCCGACATAGGTGGGGATGCATAAGGGAACCACAATGGCACAAATATCTCTATGGAGTCCCTACTCGAACTTTCATTCTCGTAAGTATTCATCCCAGATACTGTGAGGGGAGTATCACGTCAGGCCGGTAAACCTTGTTGTGTACTCATACACTATCATCCCTCCCTACTGCTACTATATAATTTACTAAATACAAATTGATCATAAGAAGGAGGGATGGTACTCCTCACGAAATAGCTTCTAGGATTCAAACTATGAGAGTTTTGACTCATTATGCATCTAGGTAACAAGACTCCACCAGTGCCCAGCTACTTCATGGAAAAATATATCTACCAGCACAACCACATGATCCATAAATGTTTGAATATTACTAAATATATGGACCACCAACTCTAGCCAATCCTCTACTGGCCTGGGATCTGGATCACCACAAAAACTCAATGGTCTCTAACGCTAAAACTCACAGAGTGCTCTAGGAATGTGTGCATCCTCAGCTTGTTCTACTAGTATGATCTATGGCTCGATGGGTGGGGTGCTGCTACCTATCCACCTAGAGTAAGGATCTCGTAGGATGGAACCTAAAGTGAGGCCTCATCACTCATTGGATCATCATCATGATCTGGAATTGGTATCCTGGCTGGATGGCATCATAGAGACATCCTGAAAATTAATCAAGATATACCACAGTCAGATGAGTATATATATATATATATATATCAATGGGGAGTTGACTCGAGAAGGATAGTCAAAGTCTCAATCCTATATGATGCATTTACCATTGATCCCTACAACCAATGTCTCAGTATACTGAGTCGACAAGCCCGTATTCGAGGTCCTGGTGAATGGATACATCAGCCACCCATACCATCATTGGGTTCCCTGACCTAAGAGTTGCACTCGTGACACTTTGAAATTTTTTCCTAAATCCCAACCAAATCCTCCTAACAAGACTAATATAAAGACCATCCCAAGGATCAAACCACATTTGATACCAATCTATCATGACTCGACCCTAACTGGAGCTCGATTGGTAACTACCTCAAGCCTACATCCATAATCCAGGGGTGGAAACAAGAATAGAAAGAAATATCCTAAATGGGAGGCCTTTGCCTAATGTACCTACATGCACACACCCAACCAGATCAATGCATAAGTGAAGAGGAATAACGATAATAAGTTGTAACATCTAGAAAATATACCAAGCATGAAAAACCTCTTGGGTGTACAAGAGTATGCTAGTGTCAACTAAAAAGTAAATAGGAAAAATAATTGCTCAACCAAAAAGATTTCCCAACCTAAAAAATGGAAAGTAAAATTTTGAGAGAGCCCGGATCTCAATCTCCATGTTATGACCACTATATGCCGTCAAAATCACCTAGTATCCCTAAGCTTCTCTAAAGTCACTAATGACATGTCCTCCATCTGTATAAGACACGACACATGTGGGAAAATCCCTTACAGTGGTGAGTATATACATACCCAGTAGGATGCCCCGAAAGCTGAAAGGGAGAGAAGTGAGAGAATCAATAGGAATGCAAAGACATCATATAGTAAACAGTGAATGGATCAAACCAAAGCAAGGAAGTAACCTCATCCAACCATAGGGAGCTCAACATGTTGTGTAGGTGGATGAAATGTCACGACTCTATCACCCATATCAAGAGAGTAACAAAATCCATCAACATGTATATTGATATATATGTATGATCAGAAAAATAATCCCAAATAAGAGAGAAAGGGGATCCTCATCTCATAGCCTAGACCAGGAAAAGAGTCGCCATTAGTTCTAGAAGTCCATCAACGATGCCCAAAATCTCACGCATCTGCCCAAAAGTAACCATGTGGAGGCCCATGCCTTGCCAATATATTGCACAGTTTTGGGGAACCGTCTCCAGGTAGAGGACTCGTACCCTAGTGCATCAGGGTGATGTCACTAAATAAGCATCCATAGAGGATCTATACTCTAATGTGTCAGGAGAGGGGTACACTCTATAGGTCGAGGACCCATACCCTGATGCATTAGGGGGGATCTACTCTAGTTTCATGGGGACCCACACCCTATTCGATATGGGGGATTCCTCTCGGTTGATAGAGAACTCATACCTAAGATAATGGGGGGTTACACTCTATAGTTTGAGGAACCATACTCTGGTGTGTTAGGGGGGATCCACTCTGGTATCATGAGGAACTGAATCCTATCTGATAGGGGTTTCCACTAGTTAGATAGAGGAATCACACCCAAAGTGATGGGGGTTCCACTCTATAGGTCGAGGATTCATAGCCAGGTACATCATGGGGTTCCACTCTAGTGTCACAAGGACCTGCGCCCTATACAATAGAGGGGTTCCACTCAGTAAATAAGGGACCCATGCCTAAGATGATGGGGGATTCTAATCTATAGGTTGTTGGTGATCCTCTACCGAATCACTATCATAGTCATGCGCTACCTAAATACGAATCATTCCCATAACATCTCTCATTATATCTCTAAAACCACTATGAAGGCTACCATTTCATTCTACATAGAAAAACACTCAAGATAGGTAACTCACAAGATAAAATATGCAAACGAAGTAGATATAATAGGTTGAAGTTTCTTCAAAAGGAACCAAGGGGTACAAAGCGTGTGAGGAGACCCACACAATGTGTGGTCCCGCTCAATCACTTGGTTATGTCCCTGGAGGTACAAAGATCACCAACCCATGTAGCACTACATGGTGTGTAGGGAGACTACACAGCATTTCCAAGCCTCTCAGGGTCCCTTCCCATGAACCTTGTTCATGTATGTGTACTTCGGTACATGACTATGTGCCTAGAAGTGCCCGTGTACTTAAGTACACGGTGTGAACCTGTTTGTGTCCTTCTGCATGGGGTCTTTCCTCTATGTTCCAACACATGAATCATCCACTTGAGAAAGAGGTACATGGTGTGTAGGAGGTCTACACACCATTCCATCCTTACAATTTTCCAAAAACCTAGTCTCTGTAGCATAGGGGCTACACGTCGTGTGTTCATCATAATACATAGTGTGCAGTCATGTTTTTCATAAAACTTTAGATCTAAACTCCATGCTCCAAATATGGTCATTTATTTTTATATATCACCTCTATATCACTTGAAATCAGTAGATCTAGTCCTGCTTCATCATTTTTGGTCATCTGGTGGCCAGAAAACAGATTCCATTGAATCGATCGAAGGTCGCATGAACCTCCATCGTCCTATACACCTCTCATCATTCTCAACTATCAATTCCATGAGAAACAGTTCCTATTATCCATGATTCAACCCCAAATCTATCCTTGATTATTGATCCCTTCATCACTTTTGAAACTATGGTGAATCCAGGGGTCCGATTGGGCTATGTCCTGCCAAGAAATGTCAAATTGAAACCTTAGGTTCCAACGATGACGAATGTGAAACAATTGAGGGGGAAAAGGAAAAAACAGTTTTATCAATAATTGATAATATTTATTTTCCAATGATCATTAATAGGTATAACCAAGGTTAGAAATGGAAGAATAATCAATTTAATTCAATACATGAGTGCATGTAAGGTTCAACAATTGGCACAGATCATAAAAGGGATGATTATGCTCAATCAATAAAATCAACAAAGGTATAAACCATGAATTAATGGGTACTACCAGGATATTGGATTATTTTTTGTCTAAAAACATTCTTTATAGTGATTAAAGGAATTTTTTGCATTCACTATATTCTGATCTTCCCCAATCCAGAGTCTCATCATCGTCTGATGTGATTTTCCAATAGAAGGATGAATAACGCTATGGAATCATCCTAGGTTTTATACATCTAACCCAAGAGGATTCTCAATAGTGGTGGATTTATAGAAAACTGGATTAGGTTAGTTTAATTACAATAAATAAATTTTATTATTTATTTTAACTAAATACACCCACTAACGGTCATTATTTCTGAACGCCTTGCTTCAACCTATTTTAGGTTACGCCTAGGGTAAACATCATGTTTCGAACTCAATAGTGTTCTTAGATTTCTGATCTAAGATTCTGGTTAATAGTTATCCCATTTTATTTAATAAATAGTGTACACATAATACAAAATATATTTAATATTTTTATAAAATTAATTTGAGGCACACTGAGCCTCGGAATCGCACGTTGTCTTAACACCTGGCTCTAAAAATAAATGTAGAAATATTTCAAAGCCTTACAGGGAAAAAATGGGTCTCCACACTTACAACCAACTTTTATTCATGGCTATCCCACCATCGGAATTTCCTATTTAACCATTTCCTAAGTGTCCTAGAGAAAATCCCATCCATTTGATCACATGACACACAAGGAATGTACCTTAGTCCTTAATTTGATCAAAATGGTCTAACTTCATTAGACAAAGCTTATACTAGTCACCCTGAATTTTCCTTGAAAAACCTCAACCGACCTTTAAAATCCACTCGTATCATCCCAACAGAATGCTCAATGTGGTTCCTCACTATCTGTATCATACTAATTGAAAGGACCAAAGTTAAACCACCTCCAGTCAACTATTTCAAAAACACTCAGCTCCTTCGGTCGACGCGTTATGAAAACCAGATTCTGAAGCCTTATTCCAATGTGTAACGAGTTCATTCTGAGCATGACCACTGAGGCTCATACCCAACTTCTAGTGATGTCTCTTATTTGAACCATATCCCAAACAAAATCTTCATCGTGCTATAGCACCAGCACCAACACTATTTTGATTCAGCATCCATGGATTTTCATAAGCTACTTCGGGCTTAACGCCCACATCTAGATTTCACCGAAAACCATAATCAAACCCATACCTGGAATCTACCAATGAGTTTATTTGTACTTTTTTTAATTTATTAAATGTCATACGAGATCCAAAATGACCATCTAACAACTGGTCTCATGATACCTCGACCCTTCTCACATGAGGATCGCCCATCAACAACTGATATCTCGCTCCCCACCTTAGGAGCATACTTATTGTAACCCTAGTGAAATAATTTTCTAGATTACCACAGCTCATCCCCAGGTATAACATATGGCATAGCTAAGAACTTTATCGTCCCCAGTGTTAACATGAACATTACTCATCAATCATTCTCACACCCCGAGAATAGTTTCTATGTCATTTTTTGATTTCAAGTTACAATGCAGGTCACCACCCTTAAAGGGACACTATTATACCACACACTGTATGGATTATTTCAAACCATTCATCAAGAACAAATCCCAATGATTTCTTACAACAACCCATAATCATTATGTGGTTAGATAGCTTAGCATATAGTCAGTGCTTTCCCATCATATCCTCGAAGATGTCAAGATAAAGGGAATAATTGCCTCTAAACTATAAGTACGCTAAGATTTTATCAATAAGAATGTATATCTCCCTCTAAGCCATGATCATATCAAACTAGGATATATTTTCCTTTACTAACACCACATCCATCATCTATGAGTGTCAAGGTCCTTACATGAGTTAATTATCTCCCGTCACTCGGTTTATTTCTGAATTATCCCTTCTCACAAGGTGCTTTATTTAATTTACCCCTAATCTCTAGGTCACCATGTCTGCAAGCATAACTCCCTTGAAACCATCAATCCTTAAATTTTCCCCATCCATTCACCGATCTTCAATTTGAAACAATTATCACATGCAATTGACGTGAACTAAATTATCATACGCATCGGGTGTACTCTCCCATAACACTTGATTCACGACCCAACTCATGCTCCGAAAGTTGTCTTACCACAAGGTATAACTTACCATGCTACACCGGATGTTAGTTTTGTAACATGCCTAGAGATCCCTCGGAACTCATCTTCAAGATTGGGAATATACTTGTGTCGTCATTTATCAAACTGCATATGTTACGATGTTGTTTCTAAAAGTAAAGCGTAAAACACACAACTGCTAGTCAACTAGGGAAGGAACCTGAATAGTCTTTACCATTGAAACAAGTCTTAGTACACAAGAAATCATGTGCTTCCTTGAAAACCCAAGCATCATCATTCCTATAACGCAAAACCCGAGAATCTACCGCGCATTGGTCTCAGGACGAGTGTAAAACCAAGCTTAGTGCCTTTTAAGGAAAACATAAACCTTGGCCCAACCTCTCTCGTAGGTCACACTAAAACAAATTGAATGATGACCAACTAGGTTCTGATTCAAAATTTAGGGCATCTAGGTCCTTCCACTTAGCCCTAAGGTCTCCAACATGAGAACCACATCCCACTTGAGGTATTTTCTCATATGGAATCTAACGCACCTGCAACTCTTTTTAAAAGAGGTAAAACTGAAGCCAAAAGGAGGGTCATCGACCTACAAGGATTAAAAACATCTAAAGGATCTCATAAGTATAAGAATCATCAAGTACCCATTTTTAAAGAAAATTGTACTAAGAATTTTGTTTAGTTGATTCCATTCAGCATTAGGCAGTTATTTTATAATCCCCATTTAACCATTTATTTAGCCATAAAGTTCTCAAAATTGGAATTGGTTAAAGAAAATTTAAATTCCAAGCTATAGAGGAAAATGTTATTTAGATTATAATTCACATTTTAATTAACCGAAACCACATAATAATAATAAATATCAAATGCATATAATGAATCTTTATCAAGTTAGGGGACAGGCCAAGTAAGATTTCACAATAAGTTTATTTGTAACACCATTTAAGAGGTTGCTGAAACTTTTAATAACCATCCCATTAGCATAATCATACCACCATAGAGTTAAGTACTAATTCATTATGGAAGTAAAGGATACCTATGAGGGTCCCGTTATTCCATTCTAGTTCAATTATATGGGTATCCATTCTCATTTTATAGAGTCAACTCTCTATAAATTACATTTGGAATCCCATTTAAATTAAACCAGTAATAGTTATTTTATTCAAGATTTAACATACCCTCAATGGTTTTATCTCATAAGAAACATTCCCCAACTGACCTACTTGGGTCCAATTTTACATTTATGAATTTAATCTCAAGGGTCATCATGCCCAAATTCAAGATGTACTAACCTTTATAAAGGCAACCACTTTCTATAAGAACTTCAATTTAGTAAACATGTATAT
The DNA here is from genome assembly GCA_963277665.1 of Viscum album. Taxonomy (NCBI): domain Eukaryota; kingdom Viridiplantae; phylum Streptophyta; class Magnoliopsida; order Santalales; family Viscaceae; genus Viscum; species Viscum album. The sequence continues at coordinate 298,809,682 of OY728139.1, forward strand.
GCATCATGGTTAGGTTGGATGAATATCCATTCTAAAGTTATAAAGGTACTTGTCCAGGTTTTTAAATTTTAAATGTCAAATATAGTAAGTTCATATATGATGGTTCAATTATATGGTCCTCATTCTCTAATTTATAAAGGCTCACACACTATAAATTGAACAATTTGATCCCATTTAATGGAAACTAGTAATATTTAAACTCATGTAACTAGTGGTCCATAGCTCAAACATGTCACAATTGGTTAATTAAGGTGTCACTATCAAGATATATGGGTAAAAAGTTTTTTAGGTTAATGTATACACTTTAAGAACCAATCGTTTTATCATAATATAATAGACATGCTATCATATAAATAATACCAGTAAACACAATAATAATCATGGAAAGCTATTACAAAAGCATAGAATACAGGAATGTAAGTAGAAAACCATAGAATCATGTTATATAGAAGGACATGATGAATAATAACACAAGCATGGAATAGAACTAAGCATTATATAACAATCACCTAATAAGGTATATCAATCATCATGCATCAAGCAATCTACAATGCAATCTATGTGGAATGGAATATGAATGGCATGTAAAACTCTTTGTGTCTATAATGATGCAGGTAAAAAATCTTGTTTCTTTCTGTGTCAGGATAAGAGGTAAATCTTATAAATTAGTAACCAGTGAAATTACAACAATCGCATAAGGTTAAATAATAATCAACTATAATAACAGTAACATGAACAACAATCTTACCCCTGGAAACTTGATTTTTTGCTCATGCATGGGTTGGATAGACCAAGACATGAGATATTAACCAAGGTATGACACATTCCTAGTCTCCATTCTACCATTTCAAATAGTAAAACAGAAGGAAAAGAAAGAATTTAATGCCACTTTGTAATGTCTCGACCCGAGAGCCACTGAAATAGTGCCCTGATCCGGTTGATCACCTGGCTTCAAGTGCACCTCCTTGTATGTCAAAGGCTGTCGACTAACAGCGAGGGTATAAAGGTTGTACAGTAGGGAAACTATACCCTATAGATCATAAATAAATATAGTGAAATCCATAATAAATAAAGATCAATGAAATATAATAACAACTAAAAATCAATAATAAATGAATTATATTCATGCATGAACATGCTATAATGTACAAGAAACCGAATACACAGTAAAAGACATATAATACAATGAATGAATAATAAAAAGAAAAAATAGAAAAGCCTAAAGGGACAACTCCATGAGAATCCTGAGCACCGGCTCAATCCTGTGCTCTTAAGCTCCAAGTACAAGGGTAAAAACACACAATATAATTCATGATCCTAAACTTGAAACCATAAGGTTTGTTCAGATACTAAACAGTGTCCCAAACAGGGTGTGAGATATACTCAATAGGTCACCACCAATAGTTCCAAATGCACATCTATTACATGAATATAAAATATAGTAGTATGCAAGTATATCAATAAGATAGTAAATAAATAAATGCAACTAAGTCGGGCTCATATTCCCCAAGGACACCCAGCTGACCATATCTACTTTCGTCTAAGCTAGAATGTCTCTGATGACGTGTCCGTAAATATATATAAGTATAAAAAAATGTATATATATGTGTAATAGATACACAGTGACATATGTATCCATATATATAGATACTGAGACTATCCAAGACCTGAGGCATAACTCAGGTGTCCATGTGTAGTCGTAGGAGTTTCATAGAGTGACAAGAGATGTTATACCCAATACTCGAATATCATAAATCATGAGGGATTCCATGCCTGAGTATCATCATTCAAGAGGGACACCATACCCGAGTATCACAGTGAGGGATTCCATACTCATAAATAATAAGGGACGTCATGCTCATAATAATAAAGGGCGTCATGCTCATAATAATAATGTAAATCATGCCCAAGTATCACAATCTGGGATTTCATGCCTGTAAATAATAACAAATTTCATGCTCGAGTATCGAAATGATGGATGTTATGCCAGTAAATAATAAGGGATGCCATGCCTGAGTATCACAATTTATAATATGGAATAATAAAGAGGTCATGTCTATAAGTATTCCATATCATAATTTAAGTACACAATTAGGGTTGTTCCATTATTAAGTAATTAATAAGGTTATGGGAAGGTTCACGCAACTTCTAATTTACCATGTGAAATGGGTTAAGATTTACATTCATTAATTGATAGGTTCCAAGTGTAGATCATTGTCGTTAACATTCCATTCTATGTCAATTAGTCATTTCATATCATAGGTCATGATATTATAAATTCCATTCATCCATTTAAATATAATTAATAAGGAGGTTCATGTTAGTAAGCATGTCGTATAATGGTTCAAGTGTACAATTCATTTATCATTAATTAATTAATTTTTACCCTAGGGAAAATTACAAAACAATGGATAATAAGGGAAACTAATAGGGAATGACCAAAGGGGTGGACTGAGTTGAAGTCACTAACCTCCCATCATGATAACAGGTCTAACGAAGGGCCTAGGTCAAGGTTTAGACAATTAATTTAGGTTATTTAAAATTTTAGGAGTAGCATACGGAGAATTTGAATTGTGGAGCAATGAAATAATTTATAAACAATGAGGCTTAAGGGGGAAAAATCATAGACCACCTACCACGTGCTTAGGATGGTCCACTCGTCCAATATTAGGCTTTTTTTTTAGCCGAAACGAGAGGAGACATAAGAATCCTCTAATGCCTTGAAAATATGGAAAAAAGAGATCACTTGTATTTAGCATTCCATATAGTGAGATAAATGAATAAAGAAAGAAAGATGAGTTGTAGACTCACTGTTATGCTTCCAATGTACCGGGCAACGCTAGATTTGGACCAATAATAACGGAGAACCCACCATGGGAAGAAGAGGATAGGTGCACATGTGGGATGCCTCCTTGGAAAATGAGGAAGTAAAATGGGGGAAAACCCATTTAAGGGCATAGGGGAAATGGTCATTTTTTCCTTTTAAATGAGGCGCAAGGTTAGGCCACATGGTTTGGCTAACCATGCACCAACTATGCATCTCACACTACCCAAGAGCCACACTTCGTGTAGTTTGGCCATATGGTTTGGGATTTCTATGTGTTGATCATGCAGTGATACTAGTTAATTGAAACTATCCATGCGGGATAAGTTCATGGTTTTTACAACCATGTGTAGCTCATGTGACCACATATTCAATTTATTTCATAAATCTAACATAGTCGTGTGCCCCACCTTGCACAGTTTAACAAACCATGTGTCGCCCCCTTGAGGCTCACACAGTTACTCCTAGAGGGCCACATAGTTTTAAAAAATTGTGCGCCACTAGTTAATTCTCCAAGAAACATATTTTTCAAGTTCAATACTCCATAAACTCATCTAAACTCCTGAGACAACTCTTGGGCCTTAAAACACGTCCAAAAATAAGACTTTTAAGTGTTCCAACTCTTGGATTCACATTAAAAGGACCATTTTAAGATTCATCCCATCCACCAAACTGATAAGTTCGAATTCCTTTAAAAATTAAACTGATCAAAAAACACAGGACCTTACAGATTAGGTGTTAACTAGATCATCACTGATGCATGATGAGTGTGCTTAAGACCGCACACATGGATAGAAACTCCTAGGGGATATACTTTGGTTGATTTACATGATCTTTATAAACCATTAAGAAATATTTTAAAAAAATATAATTTAAAAATATTCCCAAAGATACTAAGAATATGATTCTAAGATTAGATATACATAAATATTCGATTTATGTTAAGTGTTATGTTAGATTTAGAATTATAATTCATAATGTTATGAGATAATTTAGTATATTTCATTGTTTATAAATGAAATCTAGTGGAAGGAATGGAGATCGTATCAACATAATCTATTTAAGTATTTCCCTCCTGGGAAAGATAATGAAGTTATAGCTGGAGGTAAAGTTGGAGAGGAAAAATTATAACTATATTGGGGTTGTTGACTCGGGTTATGATCGATAACCTTTCCCATATAGAGTCTCCTATTAATCCTTAACATGATGCAATAATGTTGGACCGCTTCATGCGATAGAAAGCTCCATCATCCAATGGAACTATTAATCCATTAGTAACTAAGTAATGGATCAATTCTCTAGATAAGATATTTCTTACTCTGGTGGGTAATGAAAGAGAGAAATTTATCATGAAAGTTTATCATCTTAAAATATACATTGATCAATGGTGTTAGATGATCCAAAACACTAAGGATTTGGAGGAAATAAATAATATGATGTGGAATACATTCAAGGAGATATTTTTTGAAGAATATTTTTCTCTATGATAAACAAGATAACATGGAGAGGAAATTCCTCAATATAAGGAAAAAAGGGAAGGAGAAAACATTGTTGAATATGAAGCTAGCTTAATAAGGTTAACAACTCATGTTGCAAATTATGTACACAATCCAAAGAGTAAGATTGATCGTTTCTTTGATAGGCTAAATCCTAGTCTTCGAAGGGAATTAATCTCTCATAAATTTCATTATATAAGGATATATCATGTCTCATCAAGAAAAAGAAATAATTTTACAAGTCTTATATTTTACATGGAAAAAAATAAAAGAAGCAGGCAGCTAAGCACTCTTGAAAAGGAAATATGGAAAAAGTGAGAAAGGTAAGGGTGAAATTTTCAACAAGTAATAAGTGTGGAAAGAAACATTGTAAAAACTTCTTGATGGTAATGGGAGTTTTCTTCAAGTGTGAAGAGAAATGTCATCAGGATTATAATGGTAAGGGAAAGATAGAAGTTTTCAATGTATAATGTTTCAACTATAAAGAGATGGGGTACTATTTGAATGAATGTCTAAGACATCAAGGGAATTTTCCTCAAATAAGGCCAAGGGAGAAAGTCCATGATTATGGAATCACTAGAGCTGGGTTAAAGTTCCTAAATATGTGGTGGAAGGAACATTGATCATTGCCTCAAATTTATCTAATTCATTATTTGATTTTGAATATTCACACTCTTTTATATCTTCCATGTTTTTCAAGAAAATTAGATATTTACTTATCACCTTAAGAAGGGAGTTGTCAATCAAGAATCCCAGTGGAAATATTATTATGACAAGGATATGTTAGTTGGTCCTCATTATGACACATAGACGTACCCTATTTGAAAACTTGATTGTTAAACATATTCTTGACTTTGATATGATCCTTGGTATGGATTAGATTTCAAATTATAATGTGAAAATTTATTATCGAGAGGATATTACGATTTATAATAGAGATATAGAATCTATTATCTTCGAAGTGGGGACTACATAATCTGAATCATGTTTGAATCCACCTATTGTAGCTCTCTTTAATGAAATTATTAGAGAAGAAGAGTAGACAAAACCTATGAATGGGAAAGGTATCCTTAGAATGGAATATGTACCAATTGAGCAGGAATACATTGATGTATTTATTGAAGAACTACCTCAACACACACCTGAGCATGAATTTGAGTTTTTCATTATTCTCATTCATGATGAAAAACCTATATCTAAGACTCCCTATAGGATGAACATGATTGAACTATTGGAACTGAAGAAACAACTATTGAATTTTTGTGATAAGGGATTTATACACCCTAATGTTTCATTATGGGGAGCCTCTGTTTTTTTAAATAAATATAGGTATATGAGGTTTTGCATCAATTTTAGGGAAATAAATTTCATTGTTATAAAGAACAAGTATCTTATACCCTATATTGATGAATTATTTGATCAACTTTAAGGAGATCAATATTTTTCAAAGATTGATCTTCATGCTGGATATCATAAACTACAATTAATGAAGGAAGATATTCCAAAGACAACATTTCATACGAGGTATAAACTTTATGAATGTATAATAATGCCCTTTAGATTGAATAATAAACCCTTTATTTTTATGGATCTGATAAATAGAGTATTCAAGGATTATATCGATAATTTCAATTTAGTATTTATTAATGATATCTCGATATTTTTTAAAAGTTATGATGAGTATAAGATTCATTTGAGAATCATTCTTAAGACTCTTAGAGAAAATGAGTTGCATGGAAAATTCAACAAATGTGAATTCTGTATTTAAGAAATTTATTTTATTGGTCATATTATCTCTAAGGATGTAATATTGGTTGATAATTTAAAGAAAAAGGTAGTGATGGAATGGCTAAATCCAACAAATATAATTGAGATACGTAGCTTTCTTGGATTAATAGGTTACTATTGAAAATTTGTTCAAAATGTTTCTCGATTAGCTAACTTGTTAACCAAGTTGACATGTAAAGGGGTTAAGTTCATATAATCAAAGGAATGTAAAGAATGTTTTTAATAATTAAATCGGAGATTAGTAAATGCATCGATATTGACTTTACGATTGGGAAGGGACAAATTTGTGATATATAGTGATGCATCAAAGAAAGAACTTGGATGTGCCCTTATTCAGAATGATAGAGTTGTTGCCTTTGCATCAAGGTAGTTAAAGGTTCTTGAACATAATTATCTATCTCATGATATTGATTTGGCAGTCATAATATTTTCATTGAAAACAAGGATTTATTACTTTTATGGTGAAATATTTGAAATATATACAGATCACAAAAGTTTGAATATATCTTCTCACAAAAATAGTTCAACATGGGGCAAAGATGATGGTTAGAACCATACAAGGATTATGATTGTTCAATACACTACCACCCTGAGAAGGAAAATAGTTGATGCATTTAGTATTAAATATCATATATTTTTGACTAAATGAGTATTGTCAAGGATTATATATTCATGGATTTAGTAAATTTGGATATGAGAATAATTAAGGGGGAAACATCACATTTATTCCGAATGATTGTCAAATCATCCTAATTGGATAAAATAAAAATTTCTCAGCTTGATGATAAGAATATTAAAAAGAAAATTGAAATTGTAAATGATGGGAAGTTGGTATAATTCACCTATAAAGATGTTATTTTTAAATTTGGAAAGAGGTTGTGTTTCATCCGTGCCTGAGCTGAAAAAAAGAATTATTAAATGAAGCTCATAGCTCAAATTTCTATATACACCTCGATAGCATCAAAATGTATCGGGATTTGAAGGAACATTTTTTATGGGACAATATGAAATGGGAAATTCTAGAATATGTATCAAGATTCTTGGTGTTTCAACATGTAAAGACTGAAATACAACATCTTAAAGGATTCATGTAAACTCTAACTATTCCTGTGTGGAAAAGAGATGATATTATTGTGGACTTGGTCAATGTTAAAGACTCATAGAAAGAATGATGTCATGTAGGTTGTTGTTGATCATCATACAAAGTTTGCGTATTTCCTCTCTATAAAGAATGATATACCTCTTGAGCACCTCACGTGGCTCTATATTAATGAAAGTTATGAGTCTTTATGGTGAAACACTTTCGATTGTATCTGATCATGATCTATAGTTTACATTGAAATTCTAGAAGTCTTCAGAAGGCTATTGACACCGAGTTATATTTGAGCACTGCCTATCATCCTCAAACTGATGGGAAGCCCGAAAGGACTATTCATACATTAAAAGACATTTTGAGGTTGTTCTCACATAACTTTAAAGTTATGTGGGATCTGTATTTACATTTGGTGGAATTATCATATAAGAACAGATTTCATTCAATCATTCAAATGGAATCATATGAGGCATTGTATGAAAAGAGGTGTTGTACTCCATCTTGTTGGGATGAAGTTGGTGAAAGGAAGTTTGTAGGCCCAGATCTTGTTGAGGAGACAATGATGAAATTGAAGACTATTTAGAATCATATTAAGATAGCTCAAAGTAGACAAAAAGTTATGTCGATAACTGAATGAATGATTTAGACTTTCAATTTGGAGATCATGTTTTCTTAAAGGTATCATCGTGGAAATGTGTTATAAGGTTTTACAAGAAATAGAAATTAAGCCTTAGATAATCATGCTTTTTGAAATTATAGAAATAATGGGAGTTGTGGCTTACCATTTTTCAATGTCACCTAGCCTCTCTAAAGTTCATGATGTGTTCCATATCTCTTTATTAAATAAGTACATGTCAAACTAAATGAATGTGGTCACCATTGAGGAAATAGAATTGGAATGTAATTTATCTTATTATTAAGTGTCTATCCATATTTTTTACATTAGAGAACAAGTGTTGTGAAATCAAACAACTCAAGTGGTAAAGATAATTTACAGAAATCATAAGATAGAAGAGGCAGCGTGAGAACCTGAAGAAGTTATGATAAAGAACTACCCACATTTATTCATGTGGTGATATTCTGAAAATTTTGAGGATAAATTTTTGAAAGTGTGGAATGTAACATCCAAGATTCAATTATATTAAGTTTTTCATTCAAAAGAAACAACAATACAATGCATGTGGATTTATTAAAGAATGTGAGTAAAACCTAAATTTTAAATTTTTATAAAATTAATTTGATGAAATGGATTTAATTTTTGAATTAAATATGTCAAAATTATTTTAGGGTGAATTTTTGATATTTTTCAAAAATAGTTGACTTGTAAATAAATAGCGAAAAATACGGATTTGATAAAATTTACTACTTTTATGAAATTATAATGATATAATAATAATTTAAAATATTAATAAACCATTTTATTAAACCAAATATATATATTCATGAAGTAATATAATGGATAAAAAATATATTTTTGAACTTAGAAATATATGTTTAACATTCTTGGAAAGTAATGTTTTGTTCAAATAAAAAATGTTTTTAGTTCTTCTCTTTTAATCAATTATTTACAAGGTTCATTTCGATTTTAGTTTGGTTTTAAAGAAAAATAAATATCTTTTAATTTAACATTATCCAATTAATTCCATTATAATAAAAATTATACTTTATCTTTCTATAAAATCATTTTTATACTTGAAACAAAAAAAATTTTAAAAATAATTTTCATTGAATTTTGTGCACTTATATTAAAATTAATTCTTACCACTTTTAAAAATTTAATCTTTTAAAATGGATTAAATATTTTGAATCATAATTATTATTATTAGGTAGTAATTTGAAATTAATTTTTGGTCATAATGAATAGTAAAAACAGTAAAAAATTGTTACCACGGTTAGGGTTAAAACGGGTTTACCAAGGATTAAACTTAGAAATAAGGGTAAAAATGTTACTTAAACTCATCTAAATCATATTGGTTAAAGATATTTTAATCTTATTTTATCTTAACTTATAATTTTTTTCCATTTTGTGTCACTTTCATAAGAAAATGACTTAATATTATTTAAATCGTTTAAGTAATTTCATATGTGTCCCTCCCCTCACTTATAAAAGTTCATATTTTCTCTTCCCTTATTAGAAAACTTTGAGCACTCTATCCTAGCCAATCCCTACCCAAAAAACTATATAGATTCATTACCTTGATTCTTGTGCTTTTCTACTTCTCCTAAGACCATCCAAAGAGGGATTAAGGATTAAGTCAAAAGAGGTATCTCAAAGAAAAGGCAATCATCTTTACCGACTCTTTCAAAGTTTATTTCTTATTCTACTTACTCTAAACCTGTTATAACTGTCCTAACATAATGAATTCAGTAAAATCAATATACTTATATGTTATTATGATTATGGGACAACCATATTCCACCACCTTTTCATTCTATGGAAAATGAAAACATTGATTGTGCGTACGTAGGGTCTATCGTCTCCACATAGCAGTATATTTCATTTTTTAGCACTAATTTACTAAGATGGTTACAAAGATGGAACTAATAAATATATATGATATTTATAACATAATTATGATTATGAAAATATAATATATCAATATCCTTTCACCCATTAAAAAATGATAATATCGTAATGAAGCAGTTAACACCCGAAATGATGCTGATAATGAAATATTCATAATGAAAAAGTGTAAAAATGTTATAAGTGGATCATATATGATATTATAAGTATTTATATGGTTCTAGTACATAATTATAATAAATATAAATTTATTATACAAGATATTAAAAGAACTTACAGAGCAATTTGGACCTACCTCAAGAATGGTGTTTCCCACTGTCGCGACTATTCTTTGTGTTAAAGCTTCCTTTACAAGTTTTCATGGTCTTTTTTAAAAAAAAATTCCCTAATATTCTAGAAATTTTTATATTTTAATGTAAATGATTTTAAAATGAAAAAAAAATATTTTCCTCAAGAAATCATCCAGTGGTCTTTTAAAAGTATTTTCATCCATGTCAACATTCTTTGATGAATCTTATGCTTTATTAGGGATATACTCTAATGATATCAACTATTGTATTAATATGAATGGATTATGATCATATTCTTATATTTATTAAGAAAAATATTAACATTTCATATGTTAGTTTTTCAATACAAATGCTTATGTTTATTATTCATTGAATTGATATTCATTTCTTTTATATGATGAATGCATTGGATTTAGTACGTGATGAGAGAGACCTATTATAGCCCTATGATGCATCGTTAGGTCTCATGAGACAAAATAGTTTGGGTATTTAGCATATGTATTACCTATTTATGTATTATTTTAGGGTATGAGGCCTTAACGATGAGATTATGATGTCTGACATTATGCATTTTATCATTGTGAAACTAGTTATTGTTATCCATGTGTTTATTTATGTTGTTATGTCATCCATGGATATATTCCATGTTTATTATATTAATTGTATGACATATTTGATTATTTTTTATCTTTTTCATATTATTCATGCTTTATTTATCCTATGATAGTTTTTGTTGTATGTTTCCCTTATTGAAAATCTAAACTCACTCTTTTATTATGTTTTCCTTTCCCAAAAATACTAAGAATGTATCTATGAATGAATTCAGAGATATTCTAGAAGAAATAATAAAGTTATCACAAGAATTTTAATGTGTATTTCATGCTTTCAAGTGTAATTTGAGAATCATGTATGTATCTAGTCTCTTGAGACTACTAAACTATTTGATCATTCAAGACATGATCGCATATATCTTATGCCAATGTAACAAAATAACTATCGGATCCAAATTATTGGAGTCGTTACCACAGTCAGGGTGTTACAGAGAAGGGTGATGGTTAAGTACTAATCTTCTAATTTAACAATTGTGTTTTCAATATCTAAAACAGCCTTGTTAAATTCATTATGTGATCCCCTACAAATGTTATAGACCTCATTTTGAAGGTGCACAACTTTTATTTCTTATAAATCTATACCAGATACTTAGTCATATGCAAATATTCCAATTTGAGTCACATAACATTAAATAAGGATTTATTATCCACTTTTGTTAGAATTTTATCCTCAGTAAGAATAATTACAATGTGAGATTTATTCATAAAAACACATTCACTACTATGGGGATTTTAAACTCATTTTAGGTACACAAAAATCATCTTTGAACTCTTTATCGACAATAATTTCTCTCATTTTATTTTTAATAGGTTAAAATCATGGTCGGCCTAGGGGCAAGCCCAATGATCCCCTGGGCTAGGGAAACACTACGAGCATGGGCAACCCGATGACCCCCACCCCTCTAGACCCTAACCCTAACCTCCATTTTCCTCCGCACATGTAGCGCTTCTACGATTCTCTTCCCTCCTCCCCCACACTCTCTCTCACCGCACCACTGTTATTCCCCTCCCCTGCACTGTCTCGTTGTGTTGAGATTTCTGATTTAAAATTTAAATAATGAAGAGAGAGAAAATTATTAATGGAGGGATTTTCTCAACATTAAGGGAGGATTTTCTCCCAAAATTAATGAAGAGTTATTCCCAATATTAATTGATGGAATAATGATGGAATTGTGAATGTTGTCCGTATTTATTAGAGATATGGGCTGGGATTCTATATAAGAAGATGCGGTAGCATGTTTTGGAATGTGGGCTAGCAAAGATGTAGCCTCCAAGAGAGAAACAAGGAAGAGATTGATGTGTTTGCGGTAATCAGTGTGAAGCGAAGGTGGTGAGAATGAAGTAGAGGTGATGACACCGATTATGATGGCGTGTCAATGATGGATAATGAAATCATTTTCATGAAGATGATGGCGTGCAATAATGGAAAGAGAATTGTCGACGATGGTGTGCAAAGTGATTCATGAAGGTTCCATGTATCAAAAGTGCTCTTGGTTGCGAAGATCAAGCGGCGTGTCCCGGTTGTGATGATCGGTGGTGCAACAAAAATGGTACATTCATGGGTGTCGGTGTTGAGTTGTAAAAGGCCTCGGGTGTTGTTAAAATCCTTCGGGTGATGTGTAAAATTCCTTCGGGTGATAAAATGTCTTTGGGTGATAAAATGCGTTCGGGTGAAATCTTCTCCTCTTATGTGTTTTCTACAACAATTAATTCCATTGTGGCACTGGGCTCTGTGACCCAACAGTGGTATCAGAGGGATTGGTTGAAGTTCTCGATTGCAGAACATGGTGGAAAGCATCTGGTGGATTAGCTTTTCAAGGACTCAGATGTCTTTGGTAAATGACAACGGTATCAATGGTGTTTCTAGAATATCGAAAGTATTCTTGGCCGTAGGTGTCATGCGGCATGTTCCATTCATTGGGTGACATTCGGACCTTGGTGGAGTCGGTGATCAAATTGACCCAGATGGTGGAGATTAATGTGGAGTATTTGAATTTAAAATCAAGGTGGAGATTATTGACATTTCTAATTAAAAATTTAAATAATGAATAGAGAAAAATTATTAATGGAGGGATTTTCTCAACATTAATGAAGAGTTATTCCCAATATTAATTTATGGAATAATGATGTAATTATGAATGTTGACCGCGTTTATTGGAGATATGGGCTGGGTGTCTATATAAGAAGATGCGGTAGCATATTTTGGAACATGGGATGACAAAGATGTATCTGCCAAGAGAGAAACGAGGGGTTTCCGCATTTTCAGTAACCAGTGCGAAGTGAAGATGGTGAGAATGAAGCAGAGGTGATGATGCCGACGATGATGGTCTGTCAACGACAACGAATGAAATCATTTTCACAAAGATGATGGTGTGCGATGATGGAAAGAGAATTGTCGATGATGGTGTGCAAAGAGATTAATGAAGTTTCTATGTATCTAAAGTCCTCTTGGTTGCGGAGATCAAGTGGTGTGTCCCGGTTGTGATGATCGGTGGTGCAACAAAAATGGTACGTTTATGGGTGTCGGTGTTGAGTTATAAAAGGCCTTCGGGTGTTGTTAAAAATCCTTCGTGTGATGTGTAAAATTCATTCGGGGGATAAAATGCCTTCGGGTGATAAAATGCCTTCGGGTGAAATCTTCTCCTCTTGTGTGTTTTCTGCAAAGACTACTTCCACTGCGGAACTGGGCTCCGAGTCCCAACACGTTGCACCACCATTATTTCCCTTACCCCCACATTCTCTCTCTGCACCGCCATTGCCCCCCTCTCCTCCCAACTCATCGGCCTCACCACTTCACTGATCCCCGACTACTGGAGGCCTTCTGTCAGTCGTCTCGCACCTTGCCTCTTCAATTCCCTACCATCTTGATTGAGCTTCCTCTTTCCATCTAGTGTGTCGGTGGTGCATGCACGGCGTTACCAAGAGACCCCCTAGTGCCGGTCCCTACAAGCCTTGGTATGCAGATCTTTTTATAACCATTTTTTAATCACCGTTATTATTTATTTAATTATAAATTTTTTTAATATTCATAAATTATTTGAATTGTGGATTCACCACCTTGTTAGTCTAATTTGAAATCTGAAATTTTTGATTTGTTCATAGGTAATTAATTTAAATCTATATTTCATTTATTTTATGATTAATTTATTTGAAGTTCATATTGGTTGATTGATTTATCAATTTTGAAAATAACCAATTTTGATCTACACACTATTTAATATTTCAAATCATCCATACAATTTTAATTTTATGTCAATTTTTAGTATTTATTTTATTTATTTATTAAATTGAAAAGTAATTATGTGTTTATAAAAAATTATATTATTATTAAAAAAATTATATATTGCATCTAGTTTTAGAAAATATTTACTGTTTTAATTTTTCAAAAATGCATTAAAAAATATATTAGATTTGATAAATATAAAAAAATTAAAATTAAAATGAAAATGATATAGTTTTAAAATAAAATAAAACTAAAATTCATTTGGTTTTAGAGAATATTTTCTCATTTTATTAAAACATGTTAGAAAATATGTAGGTTTTGCTTACTCATTATATTTTGATAACAAGAAAAAATGAAAACAAGAATCATTTTTCAAAATCCATCTTGAAAATTTAGTGTTTAAAAAAACAAGTGGCTAGAATATATTGGTAAATTTTAATTTTTTTTAAACATTTATGATTAAATTAAAATGAAAACATGAATTCATTTGACATTCACATGTTATGATTTATTATTTAAACTTTTCTTGATTGACCATTTTGAAGTTTTTGATAACACAGTGTTTTGAATTTACATTAGTACGCATGCTAGTTAAATTTTTCACGTGTTATTTTAAAAAAATATGTGTGATGCTAATTTTGACTCTATTGAGTTCCTATGTTGGTTGCACTTGATTTATATTATTTTCTATTTGGTATATAAATGTATGCAGGCATTGAGTCTTACGATATAAGGTTGAGTTAAGTGAATTCCCTAAGATGTTAAAATAAGTTTTTTAATCCTACTGTTTCATTTGGGAATGATTTAAAAGTGGTTTAAGGTTTTGTTGTTATAGATTAGCTTTGAAGTTAATGTATTTATTAAACTGGTTTGATTTAATTTTTGAAATGGTAGAAATCGATTTTTAAACAGGTTTCTTAGGTGTTTTAAGGATTGTTTTTCTTTTATTTATGTTCTTTTTAATGGGTATAAAGATTACATATCTTATATTTAATATAACACATCATTTTGTCTCTTAAGATACATTAAATAAAATTAAATTGATATAAAACACTATTTTTCTATTTTTCAGACATATTTTTTACAAATGAAAACTGTAAATTTTAATTGTTTAAATCATTATTTGACACTAATTTAAGTTGAAATTACATAATTAATTATGTATTTATTTTAGATTATTTAGTTTTATGTCTTATCTTCTTTTAATATTTTTATTCAAGATCATTTTTTATAAACTTTAATGTATTTTTTTATTGGTTTTAAAATGGTTTAAAAGGTTAAAAAGTGTACAGTTTTGTTCATTTAGTAAAAAGAGTTGTTTGAAATTATTTAAATTTAATTTGAAAATAGTGAAGAATACAATTTTTATATGATTTAAATCCTTATTTGACAATCTTTTTTAATATTTTTTCAAGTGACTGAGGTATAGTTTTAAACATGTGTATTTTTCATTGTTTTTATTATTTTTTTAATATTTTTCTAGTTTTCTCGTGGGTTGGTCTAGTTCGGTGTGGTCTTGACTTGTTTTTTGAAGCCCACATGTAATGTGGGTTTAAATAAATTTATAATTTTAGGTTCGAAAATTGTAGGGTCTGATTTGGCCCGCTCTGGTCCAACCCATTAAGCACCCTAGTCAAAGGACATGATTTTTATGATTTTTCTCAAGCAATGTAATTATTTGTCTGAGTCATGGTTAAAATCATTAAGACCGTCCAATTTTTCAATATCATATTTAGCAGAAGAAATCTTGAATATAAAATTCTCATACCAATTGCAATGTTATAGATGTGTGTATAAAAGAAAGCAGTGGAACAAAATCACTCACAAAAATAATAACAGTTGAAAGAAATTTGATTTCAATGAATAGATTCAAGGTCTAAACCTATATTCAAAGAAACAAAACGTGATGAATAAAACATTCAAGGTAGAAATAGAAAGTATCGATTTATAGTTGAACAAAAACCAAATTTACCAATGTCAAAAGCACACAAAATTAGATAAAATAATCATGAGCACAAAACTGAAACAACTAGAGAATGGAGCGTTAGGCCAATTGCATGAAGCCAACACATTAAATTGAAAAAAATAAAACAACCTTGAATATATTGATTCAAAACAATGTTCATAACATAAATATCATAATTTAACAAAATAATTAACACTACTGATTATTATTATGATTCCTAAGAAACCATCCCTAGTGGATACAACACGGATTGGAAAATCATCTCTGCAAGTTCTTGCAAAACATCATATCCATATTATTTGAGAATTTAAAGTCAAAATCATCTTATTTTTAAAGCATATTCAGCATAATTTCTTAGCAAAATGAACTTGTGGTTCTCCCCAATCTATGGTCTTCTTCTCCAGCAATTCAAAATCAACATTTCCAGCATCTTCATATAGATTTCAAGTACCCAGGATAGAAATAGAGGGAGAAAGAGAGAGGTTGCATTACCTCCATCAGAGCCCCAGAGTTTGTATCAAAACTCCCAAATCGTTTGTGCACCATCTCCACCAGCGATCCATACTTTTTTACAAGGGTTCAATTCAAGACCCAAAGTGAAATACATTCTCCAAACAAGGACCTACCTCAACCAACTTCGTAGCATTTCAGAGTCCACGAGCCATTGTGTCCATTCCACCAATGTGTGAAATGAACACGTCCTCCATGTCAGTGCTCTCTCTTCGCCTACAATAAGTGCCTCACAAGGTCAACGCACATCGAAACCAAACAACACATACAATAAAGGAACTAACAGTTTCGCATCAAAATTGAATCCTCTAGGTGTTATCCCTCCCAACATTACAATAAGATGGAACATAAATAATAGGTGATATACACACTTTTCAATAAGTTGGGTCAACATTTGAATGGGTTTGAAGGTAAAGATAAATAAAACAAAGCATCCTTATAGAATCCCGCATTTTTATTAAATAAATTTTCATTTCATTTTACAAATAGAGGATCTTTAAAGTCTAATGTCTTAGAAAAAATGTACATAATACATGAAAACATAAAACAATATTTTAATCCTATTAAAAGGATTCATGAAAAGTTCATCCTAAGAAAAATTACTGCATATCATAACTTCCAAACATACATCAAAGGAAAGGGTGAGCAGAAGGCCCAATAAGAAAAATAAGTGAAACATTTTACATGTGAACTTGAGCAATATCAATAAGAAAATGGTAAATATCATAAAGGTGTGATAAAGAGTCATATTATGATAATAATAATAATAATAATAATAAATTGAAAAAATGTGGATACAATATTTAATTTATACATTCATAATCATATCACTAAAGTTCATCCCCAATGTGTCATAAAAATTACCAAGTTTATTCACCACAGTATCATAAAACTTGTCATCTCTAGAGATTAATTTCTTTACCCAATGCATTGGAGCACTATTAGGGCACACCCTTAAAATTTATTTATTTTCATGTGATCCACATATATCATAATCAAACATTTCCTAAATAACCTAAAGAGAATAAAATAAATGGGTTTCATATCAAAATCGTGACATTTTAAAATGTGCTTAAAAACAAGATCATTATGTCTTTTATAACCCATAGAAAGGGAATGAGGGTTTTATGTATGTAAATTCTAGAATTAAATATATAATTTTTATTTATTTATGAATACCCCTAGAAATAAAATAGGTTTGGGTATTCACATAAATAAAATAAGATAATTTCTTGAGAAAAGGAGAGAGATTTTGAGATGAAAATTCTGCAGCATAACGGCTATACAACATGGTTTTAGAAAACATTAAAAACGGAGGAGACAAAGGTATACCATCTTTAAATGACTCATAATATAGTATATATACATAATAAAATGATAATAAGAATATGGTATTTAAACTTGAATGTTATACCACATAAAAGAGAACTTGAAAGGAAAAGAGAAGTAGATAATTACCTTACGAAAACTCGGTAGCCTAACGGAGTCAATTAAAAATTCAGAAAATGAGTTGATGAGAGTGGAAAGGGTCTCTCATAATTTGTAAATAAATTGGATAAAAATAAAGATACAGAATAACATACTCCAACATAATAAAATGGAAACTAAAAGACATAACATAAAAGAACTATTGACTAAAAGAGGATGATGAAAGACTCTCTTACCTTGAAGAGTAACTTCAAACACTCAAAGGTTGGGACCTTGGGGGCTTGAGGGAACCTTTGAAGGAATCCTTGGGAGGTAAAAAGACCAGATCTTCGTTAAGGAAGAATTTATAATGAAATGAATGAAGGAATGGGATGGTATTTATAGAAAAAGTGAGGAAATATTTTATTAATATCTAAGGGACACCTCATTAGTGGTATTTATAAAACCATGGGTTTTCCCATTGTATTTTCCCATGATTTTGGTCACTTGGGAATCATAATATAAAATTTTAATCCAAATGAGTCAAGAAACATTTTAAATTACATATTACATCATTATGATGTCATAAAACACACTGAAAAGTCAAAAACAGTATTTTTACTATTCACCAAAAAACAAAACATTTTATAAAAATATCATAAATTAACCCTAACCTAATATCGATGTTCTGAATTAAAAAATGAAATCCATTTTATAAAAAAAATTTCTAAATATGAGATATTTAATTTTTATGTAAAATTATTATTTACCCGAAAAAATACTAATATTTAACTAATAATTTTTGAAACAGTTATTTACTTATGCTATTATATTACATTACCATTCAATATGCCTAAATTATATTTATACTTTCTTAAGTGAGGTTATTATTCCATTGGTCACATTACTATTCATAAGGGTAATATTAATATTCATAATTTACTATTCACCAAAAAATAAGTAGATCTTATCAGACTCTAAATTTCTTACTGATCACAACTGTATATGTCCATTTTTTTGAAAATAATTTCACATTATTAATTATTTAAAGTATAAAAAATATTTTCAAATACTATTTTTTCCAATATTAATCAATAACATGAAACTTCTAAAAATTCATCCTATATTTATTTTGACATTTGGAATTCAAAAAATTTACCATAACAAGAAATAAAAATTTTATTTATACAAAAGGAGTACACAAGTAACTAAGGCCTCGTTACATTGCTTCCCATATAGAGCTTCATAGGGTTCCATTTGAATGATCGAGTGGAAACTATTATTGTAAGAGAACTCAACTAATGGGATATGTTGATCTCACCCACCCTTAAATTCCATTGAGCATGTTCTCAGCATGTCTTTGAGTGTTTGAATAGTCCTTTCATATTGGTCATCGGTTTGGGGGTGATAGGTCGTACTGAAATTCAATTTGGTACATAGAGCATGTTGAAGATTTATCCATAATTTTGATGTGAACCTTGGATCACGATCAGATACGATAGAAAGTGTAACTTCATACTATCTTACCACTTCATTCACGTAAATCAGGACAAGTTGATCAAGAGATAAATCTTCCTGAATAGAGATAAAATGGGCAGTCTTGGTGTGATGGTCCACTATAACCCATATCGCATTGTTTCCTTCGGAAGTTCTCGGGAGACGAGTGACAAAGTCCATAGTGATATTGTCCCACTTCCATGATGGTATGGGTAGTGGTTATAATACCCCTTTAGGAAGTTGTCTCTCTGCATTCACTTGCTAACATACTAGGCACCTTGTAGTGTAGTCAGCAATCACCCTTTTCATGTTATCCCACAAATAATGATCACGAAGGTCTCTATACATTTTTATACTTCTAGGACGTATAGAGAACATAGAGCTATGAGCTTCATACATTATATCCTTCTTTATTTCTGAAATAGATGGAACACATAGTCTTGTATGAAATTTTAGTACACCATCTTGATCAATATTGAACTCAAAAAACTTCTCATCCTTCACAGCCTCAAACTTCTTCTATAAAAAAGGATCTTCTTCTGAGCCTTCTTGAGCATCTTTAGTAATGACTATTGAGAAATCATTTGGGATAGGTTTTATGATGTCCCTTCCCTTATAATTCCCATTTCCATTTTCACTAGGTCTTGGATGAAGGAATCTCTTTGAATCCTCATCATGGACAGAACAACTGGGTATTTCCTACTTAATGCATCAGAAACTATTTTTTCTCTTCTCAGATGATAATGAATTGAACAATCATAGTCTTTATGAAGTTCCAACCATCTCCTCTATGTGATGTTCAACTATCGAGATGCATAAGCAATGACTTTGTCATTTTTGCATGAGGATTCACCCAAGAACTTTCAGAGATGCATCACTAAAAATAACAAATCCTTCTCCTCTTGAGGGAAAATTTAACGTGGGTCCAGTAACCAATCTCTTCTTCAGCTCTTGTAAATTTTCCTCACACTCCTTTTTTCAGGTGAACTTGACCACTTTTCGAGTCAACTTGGTTAATGAATTATAAAGTCATGAAATGTTTTTCACAAACCTCCTATAATATCCCACTAATCCAAGGAAACTAAAAATATCAGTTATTATTGTAGGTTGAGTTCATTCTTCTACAAACTTTGTCTTTGTAGGGTCAATTTCGATTCCTTCATTGGTTACAATGTTCCCCAATAAAGAAAATTGTTGTAACTAGAAATCACATTTTCTAAACTTTCCAAAAAGCCTATCCTTCCGTAGAGTTTGAAAAATAACCCTTAGATGATCCTCATTCTCCTCACAAGTTTTGTAATATATAAAAATATCACCAATAAAAACTACCACAAAGTTATCAGGGTAGTCTTTAAAGACTATTCATCAAATCCATAAAAATAGCAGGTGCATTAGTCAGTCTGAAGGGAATAACAACAAAATCATAATGCCCTTATCTTGATCAGAAGGAAGATTTTGGAATATCTTATTTCTTCAACCTCAATTAATGATAACTATATCAAAGATCAATCTTGAAGAAGAATTAACCACCACGAAGTTGGTCAAATAAGTCATCAATTCTTGGAAGAGGGTATTTTTTTCACTACGATCTCGTTCAGTTCTCTATAATCAAGGCATAGTCGCATTGATCCATCCTTCTACTTTACAAAGAGAACAATTTCTCCCCAAGGAGACACACTCAGTCAAATAAAACCCTTCTCCAAAAGATCTTGGATTTGTTTCTTTAATTCCTCCAGCTCTACATTTTCCATCCTATACGGGGTCTTTGAAGTCGGATGAGATCCAGGTACGAGTTTAATGGGGAACTCTACCTCTCTTTCTGGAAGAGGTCTGGGTAACTCCTCAGGAAATACGTCAATGTATTCTTGAATGATGGGGAAATTTTCTATCCTTATACTCCCATTTCTTTCTTTTTCTTCAATGATCAACTCTATAAAGAAGGATATAGGAGGTTCTTCTAGATAAAGATTGGGTTGAGATATCTCTCCTTGGAAGATAACTATAGGTTTTCCATTCAAGACTATTGAGATTTCCTTCCTTCTGCATTTGATCTTAACATTATACTTTGAGAGACAATCCATCCCTAGTATAATTTCTAATTCCAACATGGGAATGACTACTAGATTTGTGATAAGATTGTGCTCACTAAAGTAAATACTAGAGTTTTGAAATAATGTTGGTGCTTGGATAATCCCTCAAGGAGTCTTGATTGATAACTGTACTTTCAGCAATTCAGGGGTTGATTCTAAATTCTTTGCAAACTTGGAGGAAATAAAAGAATTCATAGAACCAAAATCAGACAAAGTACTTGCTATCTTTGATAGAACAACTAGAGTATCTACCACCACATCATTTGGAGCTTCAACATTGCTTTTGTGATATAAAAAGCATGACCTTTCTCCCTTGGCCTTTGCTAAGGCTGATGGAGGTTCTCCTCCAATGCCCTTGGATTTGGACACTGATTAGAAAAGTTCCCAAGATGTCAACACTTGAATCATTGGACATTAAGTAGGGTACGCACCATCTTCCTCTTGTTGTTAGCGTTTTGAAGTTGAGGCTTCACCTCACTACGACAATTCTGAGTGATATGGTCATCTCTTCCACACTTATAGTACTTCCCGCTCCCGAGCAGGTAGTTCCCCGAATGCTTCTTCCCACATTTATTACACTTGGGACGTTGCACTTGTTTGTCTCCTCTTCCCTGATCAAAGCTCCTCCCTAAGTTGGGATCCATTGATCTCTTCTTGTCATTGGATTTATGAGACCACTGCATCTCACCGGACTCTAGTTCGACTTTCATAGAACTCCGTACGATCCCCTCATAGCTATCATAGTCTCAGTTGGATATATTCTTCTGTAGATGAGGTCTTAGTCCACCAAAGAATCTATCAAACTTCCCATTAGGATCCATGAAAAATCTTGAGGTGTAATGGGAAAGTCTTGTGAATTTCATCCCGTAGCTTCCAACAGATTCATTCTCCTTCTGCTTCATCTTGAGAAACTCCTTCTCTATTTTTTTTCTCATCGAACGAGGGAAATACTTATTAAAGAAGATCCCTCTGAACTCTTCTCACTCCCTAGCGTCTACCTCCACTCTTGGCCTCATATTTTTAATCAGTTCCTGATCAGCTTCTCCCTCTAAGTGGTAAATAACCTGGGTAACCTTTTCTTGTTCTGAACAACTGAGTATAGAAAAGATCTTCTCGATGGAGCTAATCCACTGTTCGACAATCAACAGGTCGGTAGATCCACTAAAAGTTGGTGGTCATTGAATCATAAAGGATTCAATAGAAAGTTTTTCCCTTCGTGGTGAAATCGGTCTCTTAGCTTGATTCAAGTTATTTCCCATAACGTGAGTCAGTTGGTTTATCATTCTCATGAAATTTAATATTCTGGCTTCCATCGCAGGGTCGTCAGCACATGGTTTATTGCGGTCACCATTTGCACGGTTCCTCATATTTCCCTCCATTTTATAAAAAATAAAACCTTAGTGAGAAACTTATTTCATTTATGAATCTTTTGTATGTAAAGGATTTTTATGTCTTAAAATTTAAGGCTTAAACATATTATCTTATAACAATAATTACATTTCTCTATAAATCCTTCATAATTATTCATAAAAATCTTGTGATTGAACAAACATATCCCCAAAAAGTGTCAAATTAGGAGTGCAGGAAGGCCCGTTGTCGTGCACCAGTTTTCGTTCGCATCTAGCTCAAAGCGGTGTTTTCGGGTTTTACCCCTAGATACATCTATGCCAGAGCCACATCCAGTTGTTCGTATCCAGACAGAGATTTATTTGTTCAGATACCACTTACTTAGTATTTCACCAAAATATAAAGAAGTTTTCCTATATTTAAACTTTCTATAGGGTTATTCCTAAAGTTTTCAAAGCCTAATTCCACAAATAACTAAACTATCCTTTAATACTAACTATACCATCCCACATTTTTATTACATAACTTTTTATTTCATCTTACAAATAGATGATCTTTAAAGTCTGGTGTCTTAGAAAAAAGGTACATAATACATGAAAACATAAAATAATATTTTAATACTCTTGAAAGGATTCATGAAAATTTCATCCTAAGAACAATTATTTCATCTCATAACCTCAAGACATACATCAAAGGAAAGGTTGAGAAGAAAGTCTAGTAAGGAGAACAAGTGAAACAGTTTACATGTGAACTTGAGCAATATAAATAAGAACATGGTGAATATCATAAAGGTATGATAAAGAGGCATATCATAATAATAATAAATTGAAACAAAACTTGAAAATGTGTCTATAACATTTAATTTATACATTCATAAACATATCACCAAGGTCCATCCCCAAGATGTCATAAAAATTACCAAGGTTATTCACCACAGTATCATAAAAGCTGTCATCTCTAGAGATTAATTTCTTTACCCAATGTAATGGAGAACTATCAGGGAACACCCTTAATATGCCTTTATTTTCATGTGATCCACATATATCATAATCAAACATTTCATAAATAACCCAAATAGAATAAAAGAAATGGGTTTCATATCAAAATCGTGATGTTTTAAAATGTGCTTAAAAACAGGATCATTATGTCATTTATAACTCATGGAGAGGGAATGAGGGTTTTATGTATGTAAATTCCAGAATAAAATATATCATTTTTATTTCTTGATTAATACCCTTGGAAATGAAATAGGTTTTGATATTCACATAAATAAAATAAGAGAATTTCTTTAAAAAAAATAGAGATATTTTGAGACGAAAATTATGCACCATAATGGTTATACAACATAGTTTTAGAAAACATTAAAAAGAGAGGGGACAAGGGTATCTTATCCATAAATTACTCATAATATATTTTAGGGATAGAATAAAATGTAAATAAAAACATGGTATGGAAACTTGAAATTTATACCACATAAAAGGGAACTTGAAAGGAAAAGAGAAGTGAAGAATTCCCTTACGAAAATTCAGCAACCTAACGGCATCAATTAAAAATTCAGAAAATGAGTTGATGAGAGAGGAAAGGGTATATCATAATTTAGAAATAAAATGGAAAGAAATAAGGATACAAAGTAACATACACCAACATAATAAAATTGAAACTAAAAGACATAACATAAAAGAAGTCATCACAAAAAGAGGAGGATGAATGACTCTCTTACCTTGGAGAGTAACCTCAAAAACTTAAAAGTTGGGACTTTGGGGGTTTGAGGGCACCTTGGGAGGACTCTTTGGGAGGTAAAAAGAACATATCTTCTTTGATTAATTTGGAATGAAATGAATGAAGGAATGGATTGGTATTTATAGCAAAATTGTGGGAATATTTTATTAATTTCCAATGGACATCTCATTAGTGGTATTTACAAAACCATGGGTTTGCCCATGGTATTTTCCAATGGTTTTGACCAATTGGGACACCTAATATAATATTTTAATCCAAATGAGGCAACAAACATTTTAAATTACATATTGCATCATTATGATGTCATAAAACACACCAAAAACTCAAAAACCGTTTTTTACTATTCAACAAAAAAACAAAACATTTTATAAAAATCTCATAAATTCACACTGACCTAATATCGATGTTATGAATTCAAAAATGAACTCCATTTTATAAAAATAATTTTATAAATTTGAGATATTTGATTTTTAAGTAAAAGCACTATTTACCCAAAAAAATACTAATACTTAACTAATAATTTCTGAAACAGTGAGTTACTTATGGTATTATATCTCATCTCCAATGGCCCGAAGGCCTTCATTTTTTATTGATTTTGATAATCCACCTTTCAAGGGGTGAGGTGGAACCCTTACAAGGCCCGTAGGCGTAAGTATTACATAGCTCGTAGGCCTTAGAGGAATTCAATGCCCGTAGGCTTCAAACATTACATACAATTATATCATATTCCCATTCATGATGCCTAAATTATATTTATACTTTCTTAAGTGAGGTTACTATTTCATTGGTCACATTAATATTCATAAGGATAATATTACTATTTATAATTTACTATTCACCAAAAAATTAAGTTAATCTTATCACTCTAAATTTCTTTTTGATCACAATTATATATGTCCATTTTTTGAAAATCATTACACATTATTAATTATTTAAAGTATAAAAAATATTTTCAAATATTCATTTTTTCAATATTAATCAATAATATGAAACTTCTAAAAATTAATCCTATATTTATTTTGACATTTGGATTTCAAAAAATTTACTATAAAAAGAAATACAAATTTTATTTGTATAAAACGATTACACAAGTAACTAAAGCCTCATTACATAGCCCCTTATAACACCTGCATAGGACCTAAGAGTAAGGTGTTCAATGGTGATAGAATCTTGAGATGGCTCGGAAAACATTGTTCAAGTAGTGATTTCTATCAGCTTGAACTTCTCCCGAAGGTGATTACATTCAACCTTAACATGTTGAAGCTCGATTTGGGCTTGGTCCAGAGAAAAGTTCAGTGATGGTACCTCTTTCTCAAGCTCCGACTGATGAGCTTCGTACAGCCCGAGTCTACTAGATGAGGTCATCGACTCTTTTATGTATTAATTAATCGTGGCCATTTTTATTTATAAACAATGATCATAATGTTAAGAGTATAGTTTCCCACGGTCATATTGATCAACGGTCATATTGACCAATGTTCATATTGACCAGCAATCATATAACAATCAGAACCCAATGGTCTCATTTTAATTATACACACTTCATTAATAAAATGATATAGTTTTGTTGAGTACAATATAAAAAAACACACAAAATCAGGAAACAAAATATTATTCAAAAGTTCAGGTCGTTACAATTCTTGGATTACATTTCAAATAACACTAATCATGGCCATGGTTGCTTCTCCAACATCCATGAGGAACTGATCTGTATCCCACCCTGTGGAAGTAACAACCAAAACCTACCCAACTGGGCCATTTCATGTTCAACGCTAACATATCACATTTAGAACCAAGAAAAAAAATGGCAGTATTAAAATAACAATTATAACAAAGTACCAATCTGAGGGTCCCCTATATTTGTATCAATATTTCCCAACAGGCCGTTGATTCTTGCAGTTTCAAGATTGTGGTGATAGCTGGTGGGAACATCAAAACAAGTGAGTTAGGGTATTTCACATGAGGAGAAAAGATGGTGCACCAGTGACCGGAGAGGGTTGCATGGTTTCATTCATTGTTGATCTTGAATTCTCCTATCAAGTCAGAAAGAGTGGTTTAATTACCAACATAGGAAAACGCTGGGTTAACAAAATATTTTGATTTAAAAGGCATGATTAAAGATATTAAAGAGAAGTTCGGTACTTTGCATGTAAAAATATCAGTGTAAAGTGATTCCTTGGAGAATTAATCAGTTCAAAGATAAAAAGTAATCTTATTCACTTTGCTGGAAATGTTGCATAAAATTAAAAAAAAATTCATTAAATAAAATATACATATATATATAATTATTATATGAAAATGGTTGTTGTGGACTGAAAAGAAAATATTAAAGTCATGCATTGAATAAAGATCCAACTTTTTGTTCATCACTTCTACTCTTAGTTTGTCATACCAAATGCTATAAAGTGATTTTGGTTTATTATATTGTTCTAAAAAGTGATTAAAATCACGAGACCAAACACTCCCTAACATAAGACACCAGACAAGAAACCTGAGCAGTGAAATGATTTTTCTACTTTCTCAGGAACATAAGTTGAATAGATAAAACTAAATACATTTAAATGAAATTACTCAAGAAAGAAGATCAATATTGACAAGACAACCTGATAGGCAAAATTTTCATAGGAAATTAGCAGTTGTTGCAGCATCCCAATCATACCTGACACATTAATTCATTGGGTAAGAAGAATGGTGGTTGTAATACAGAACTAGAATAATGATGGGTTAAAAGAATACTAGTGTTTCTTTGGATCTTGAGGTTTTGGTTTGATTAGAAAAGTCCCTGAAAGAAACAAGATATTGGAAAGAACATGGTAAAAGACATGAAAAACTTCAAAAAGTGAGAATACGGGAGACAAATATCTCTTCATAAGAGCTCATTTGTCTAAGGATTTTCTTTTTCTGGGGGGGGGGATTAAGAACACTTTTTTTGTTCAAAAAGAAAAATTTTAAAAAAATTACTTTTTAGTTACTTTTGAAAATATATTCTGATTAATTTGATATAGTTTAAAAAAGTGATCTTAGAAAATTCAGAATTTAGTTTGTTTTTGTTTTTGTGTTATAATTAAAAAAATATTAATTTTCAACCCAATTTCATTTTTTAAAAATCAACTGTTTTTTAAGCTGAAAGAAAAGGGCTCTAAATTAGTTTTGTGGTGGGATTTCTAATGGTGGGCCAACAAAATATAGTAAGTGTAACAGACAAACAGGTTTTATGGAATAAGATAACAAGTCTGTACCATTGAAACTAATATTCTTCTTATAAGTAACAGAAGCTTCGAGAAACCTAGCTCGTGATAAGGGGATCCACAACAGGGGTTAAAAATCATATAATAAACATAGAATAAAAGTATTATACGAACAAAAATATGGACATCGTGTTTTTATTGGATAAAGGAATAATGAATTTTAACAACACACAGTCAGAGCTACAATAAACATGTATTAGAAATGAATAAGAGAAGGATTCGGTAATTTTACTATATGATCAAGTTCTCTTTCCATATCCGGGTTCAAAAGACTCTGATAGCCCTCCCGACCACCCCAAAAAACATAATTCCCCCGCCCCAAGATATTTTGTGACCTACATATTGTATAAAAGCAAAAACAAATCAGCATTACAGATTTTACTTCAATTTTGTGTAGGCGGCAATTATTGCCCCTCAAAGATTTAAAACATGTAGTTTCCAACCTCAATGGCTTTGTTAACTTTAGTCGCTGCATGCACATATACGCCTACTTCAGGCCTTCAAAGAAAATGGTATAGAACCACTGAATGAATGGTTACAAGAAAAACTTTTAAAAATTAATATGACCGAATACTGTATCCGATAAGCAATGAATAACCATTTCAAAATATTTAAGAAAAATGGCTAAAAGTTGTTGAACACATTAAGTCTATCACAAATTATAATTCAACAATAATTTGTTCAATATTAATACAACATTCCCTCTCATAATTCATGAAGTCCGTTTGTGGTTAAATATATTTAAATGCATTATTTTTTTGTTAATATATTTTGGACCATGAAAGCATCTCATTTTCCCCTTATATTATGGACTAGAGGTGATATTAAGTACCTTGTAGCACCACCATGCATATAGCGAGGACGCATGAACAACTGAGTTGTGCCCCAAAGTGGATGGACATTGCACTCCTCTATATTTTTAGAAAATTAAAGTTTACCATGTTAACACATTTTGTGAAAGTAGCAAACGGTAACCATCATGCTACTACATGGAACTGCTGCTTACAACCCAGTTGAAGAAAATGTAGCAACAATTTTCAACAAGGCCTACTTCAAATGCAATTATATTGTGCACCTATAGACACAAATGCACAAATAGACAGCACCAAATTCAACTTCTAACATTATGGTCATTTTTTAATGAATGATTTAAAATATTACCTTCACTGCACATAATAAATGACCATCTTCAATGCTTTTGGAGTGGGGAACCTCTTGCACCAAGGCTAAAACTCAATCTACATTTTTTGTTTATATATTTTTCCCATCCAATAAGTTTTTTTTTAACACTTTGAATACATTAGGTTAAGAGATGCTTATTTTTTTTTAAAATGTTCTTAAGTACTTTTGTAAAAAAGAAGATGATGAAAAGGAAAGATGGAGGTATTAATAAGAAATTTTGAAAGTAAATGGGTCTACCGAGGAGTTTTTTTTTACGTTTTTAATTTTTTTTTTTTTGCAGAAAACGGTTAGGGCAAAAATATTTTTCAAAATGCGCCGCAAAGGCGGCATCCGCGATGCCACCTTTTCATTTCAGGTGAAAGGCGGCATCGCAGCTGCCACCTTTGCACTGCCGGCACGGATCGCTGACGTGGCAAAAACGGCACCCACAGTGCTGCCTTTCTAGATGATGTTATATGAAAGGCGGCATCGTGGGTTCCGCCTTTGCCTCCTCGCCCTATAAAAGGGCAGCGCCCCCCTCCCCTTCAACTCACTTCCAAACACTCATTTACCTCTCAATTTCTCTCTTTTGCGGTGGAGTTTCCGTTTGAATTTTTTGGAAAGATTTTAGAGGTGTGGTTTTTAATTTAATGTTTTTTATTTCGTTGAATTGTTTTTAGTTAAATATTTTTGTAAATTTAATGTTTTTCATTTAGTTGAATTGTTTATAGTTAAATATTTTAATTCTTTAGTAGTTTAGTAGTTTTAATTTTTTTTGTTTATTAGATTGTTTAATTAGTTATATATATTTAGTAATTATATTTATCATTAGTATAAATTAATTTAGGATTCTTGTAATGAAATTTTGGTAGCATAAAGACTATGTTATCTAAGCAATCAAATCCTTGTCTGGATACAAACAAGTGAATGTGGCTCTGGCACAGATGTACCTAAAGGTAAAACCCGAAAACACCAATTTGAGCTAGACTCGAATGTGAACTGGTGCACGACAACGGACTTTGCTGCATTCTGGTTTGACACTCCCAGGGTATATGCTTAAGATATGCATATTTCTTTATAAACTATAAAATATCTAAGAAAAGAAATGATAAATTGATAATTTAGTAATGATGTTGATAGTTATTATTAGAGATGATTAAATATAAATTAATTAATAAATAACATAGAGTTAAAAATAAAACTAAAGTTCAAATGATATTAAATAACATAAACAACATGGAGTTAAAAAATAACATGGATTGAAAGTGAAAAAATAAATAACATGGAGTTAAAATATAAATAACATGGAGTTAAAATATAAATAACATGAAGTTAAAATATAAATAACATGGAGTTAAAAAATAAATAACATCATGTTTTGAGCTTCTGGCCTTTATTGTAGTGAATTGGATATCAAAATTTCAGAAAACCCGTGTGACAACAGGTTTTCTGAAATTTTGATATCCAATTCACTGCAAGAAAGGCGAGAAGCTCGAAACATGATGTTATTTATTTTTTAACTCCATGTTATTTATATTTTAACTCTACTATGTTATTGAATAAGTAATTAAAAATTTAGTAAGGAATAACTAATGATTAAATAATTATTAACTAATTAAAAAGTGTACTAAGAAATATCCTAGTTTAGGATATAAGATCTTTTAAAATTTAAGTATCATAATGATTGTAGAGTTTAGAAGTAATAGTTATTATTTAAAAGTGAGGTAAAATCCAAATTATTTTTAATAAGTAGTTTAATTACATCTTCAAAGTATAAAATCCAACTTATATTGGTAACCATCATTCTGAATGTCACTTACATTATCAAAATATTGATCAGAAAACTTTTTTTACGTAGAGCGTAATGTTTTCCTGTGTATACTACTATGGGGAGGTTATTCAAACTGAGCAAGAAGCTTATTACAGTACACAACCAATAACAGTGGTTAATACAACTAATTGTGTAACCCTAAGTGACCTTCAATACAGAATTCATGGCTCATTAAATCTAGGACCTGATCAAAAGATCAAGTCAATGAGTTATAGACATTTGCAGTTCCCGTCAACATTGTGGCATCTAGATTGTCCATTGGTTGATGATACAAAATTGATCCAAACAATTAATTTGTTTTCTCAATGATCGGATGGTACCATGGTGGATTTATATGTTGATATTTCTACTGTACAACAACAACAACCAATTGTACAAAGACATAGACTTACAAGAGTCGTTGAAGATAGTCCACCCCATGAAGTTGAGACTATTCCAAATGATGCAGAATAGGACAAACTACTTGATCTCACAGATATACATGTTAACCCGAAATCTGATGAGGAGTTTCGTAATAACGAAACAGATGGTGATAATAGTGATAATGAGGAAGGAACAAAGGAAGTTTCGAGAAATGCATTATTTGTATAGCAGGCTTGACCTACAATAAATCATCCACCACTCTTTTCATCTTGGTCAGAAGCAATGACACATGTGCCTGAATTTGAATATAATGTTCTCACACCGGCAACTGAGTTTCTCGGAGTTATACGAGATAGTTTTAGTGAGATGGACACAACTTTATATGTTGGAAGGAATTTTCCAAGTAAAGATGCATTAAAAAGTACGCTAAAGAGATTTCACATTGAGAGGCACTGTAGATATGTAGTTTACAAATCAAACTGTAGAAAATATGCCATATAGTGTGAGAAGTATGGGGATGATTGTAGATTTTGATTTAGGGTGATTCCGGACATTGCATTTGGAGGTTGTAGAATCTCGAGGATTGAGGCAGCTCATACGTGCGTTCAGCCAAGCCTGACACAAGATTATACTTCTTTGGATGCAGAATTTGTGTCATCCATTGTTGTTGAGATGATTATGAAATGTCATGATGTTCCAATATATCTTGTTCAAGAGAGTATACAATAGACATTCAGTTATAATATTTCATATAATAAGGCATGGATGGAGAAACAGAAGGAAATTGTAAAGGTCTATGGTGATTGTGATGACTCATATCGAGTATTGCCACAATTTCTAACTATACAGAGCCATAATAACCAAGTTGTATTCCATCTTGATATAAAAGAATATGTGACTCATGATAATAGACTTGATCCATCTCGTGTTCAATTTCATCGGTTGTTCTTGGCATTCCTTCCATGTATCTCCGCATTTCGTTTCTGCAAACAGTTTATTCAGATTGATGGAACATTTCTATATGGAAAATACAAGGGCGTATTTTTGATTGTGGCAACCCAAGATGGAAACCGTTCACCTCTTCCGCTTTCCTTTTCCATTGTAGAGAAAGAAAACTATGAATCATGGAATTGGTTTTTGGCATGTATCAGTAACCATTTCCCCAACATTTGGGGTGTTTGTTTGATGTCTGATCGGCATCAGGAAATTAATGAGGCAATCAATGTGGATCCTGATACATGGAGTTACCCAAATGCACATCATCGGTTCTGCATTAGACACATTGCTAGAAACTTGCATAAAAATTCCACAATGAACCGATGAAGAAGGCAATCACCAGACTTGGTACGCATTGTATTTGTTATTTTTTTGTATATCAATGTAAATATAAATTCAAAATATGTGAAATATCATCTATTCTGTGTAGCATATGATTCAGATCAATGAATATTTGAAGAATGTTTCAAATAAATCTGTCAGGTTAATGACGAAGTTTATGATTATATGATGTGAATTCCAAAAGAAAAATGGAAATTGGCATTTGATGGGGGGAAGAGGTATGAACACATGACCACCAACATTGTATAGTGCATCAATTGTGTCTTCAAAGGGCTTCACAAGATACCTATAACTTCCCTAGTTCAGGAGACATTATATCGTTGCGTGAAGTACTTTGTTGACAGACAAAAACTAGCATCGGTTGGAATACATTGGGGGCTAACGTACGGAAGACATTTTCAATGAGAGATTGAAAAGAACATTGAAGAAGCTTCTGGTTATCAAGTCTGCCTATTTTGACAAGAAGACTCTCGATTTGAAGTTCAAGAGAAGTCGAACCCCACCACAAATAGCATTGTTGAAAAAATGGTGGTATTACTAGAAATGAGGAAATGTCAATGTGGAAAATTTCAGGCCTTACGGTTTCCATGCTCACATGTCATCGCAGCATGTGCCTCTGTTAACATATCATGGGAAGGATATGTTGATCTGGTGTACTTGATGAACACAATTGCTAACTGTTATGCTGCACCATGGACACCTATTGGTGAGTTTTGTTATTTTCTAATGCCTGAAGGTCAGCCGATAGTGGTACCTGATATGAATCAGTTGCATCCCCATGGGAGACCGAAGGCCAGTAGGATGCGAAATGAGATGGACTGGCCTCAAGAACAAAGACAGAGTTTGAGATGCACCATATGTCATCAAGAAGGTCATAATCGGAAACGATGCCCTAACATTGTTGGGTCGAGTTCACACTCTAAGCCACAATGATGTATTTTTGTTATTGAGAGATTCTCATATTGTAAATTTTGTGTTGTTATCTCTTCCTTTTACCTCAGTTTTCTAACCCCCAATACTAAAAATCATAACATTAAACCCAAAAACATGTTTTGTATACCGTAATCCTAACATTCTAAACCATAATCCTGAAAATATTTTCTCAAAATATTATGTGATTGATAAAGTAATCATGAAACATACAATCATGTCGACAATCATATATAAATTATAAATCACATCCTTTTCTAATAAACATCTATATAACACAGACAAATGATTTATATATATAAATATATAAATCCATATCTTACAAAACACCCAATTATAGGTAAAAGCATATCTTAATAAACTTTAGTAATATGCTTTAAAAAACATGAAGACGCTCCCCTTTCTTTAAGTAAAAAAACATCATAAAACATTGTGAATAAACATGACATGTCTTGCATTATACAAATCATAATATTTTACTAATCATGATGTTATATTAACAGTTTACACTTACAACTCATTTCATTTGTTTATATGCAGATGAATGACACCATACTACTCAATCAGCAGGCTACCCATTGTTCACAGGTTGTGATAGAGGGTGTTCCAGATCAAGGAGGTCCTACAGTAGCCTTTTTAAGATGATAAAGGATAAATATTTGGTGACGAAGAGTTCGATGGGTTGTGTGGAATCGTTGGTGTTTTCATCTGATCAATTAGGACTGGGGAAATGTTGTGACAATTGTGGAATAAATTATAATGGTTGGATGTATGGTGGTGTTGAAGGGGTTGGTATTTGCAGGAATGGGAACAGATGAGCATTTTATGTGGCATATCTTTCATCATACCCTTATGCGGCCGGATGTTGATATGGATATGGACATGACGGGTGGAAGAATGGATTTCGTTGTCCCATGAAAGGAGATATAACATATTCTCATGCATCAAATATTATATATGTATGTGATACTAGTGACACTGTGCATCACATTGATGTGGGGTTGACTCCTATATGTTTAATCAATGTTTAAAGTTTCGTTTATATTGGTCTTGTGGTTTATATTTTATAGACTTTCAAAGTCACGTACTTGAAACATTTTTAAGTTTCAAGTAGGCTATTTTGAAACCTTATAAATTATTTTTCATGAACATCTTTTATGAAATGATTTTTGTTTTCAACAATTTCTTATATGTTTAATCAATTTTTAAAGTTTCGTTTATATTGGTCTTATGGTTTATATTTTATAGTCTTTCAAAGTCACGTACTTGAAACATTTTTAAGTTTCAAGTAGGCGGTTTTGAAAGCTTATAAATTAATTTTCATGAACATTTTTTATGAAATTATTTTTGTTTTCAACAATTTATTATATGTTTAATCAATTTTTAAAGTTTAGTTTATATTGGTCTTATGGTTTATATTTTATAGTCTTTCAAAGTCACGTACTTGAAACATTTTTAAGTTTCAAGTAGGTGGTTTTGAAAGCTTATAAATTATTTTTCATGAACATTTTTTATGAAATGATTTTTTTTCAACAATTTCTTATATTTTTAATCAATTTTTAATGTTTCGTTTATATTGGTCTTATGGTTTATATTTTATAGTCTTTCAAAGTCACGTACTTGAAACATTTTTAACTTTCTGGTAGGCAGTTTTGAAAGATTATAAATTATTTTTCATGAACATTTTTTATGAAATGATTTTTTTTTCAACAATTTCTTATAAGTTTAATAAATGTTTAAAGTTTTGTTTATATTGGTCTTATGGTTTATATTTTATAGTCTTTCAAAGTCACGTACTTGAAACATTTTTAGCTTTCAAGTAGTCAGTTTTGAAATCTTATAAATTATTTTTCTTGAGAAATTTTTATTAATTATATATATAAATAAATATATAAACAAAACAAAACCAAAAATAAAAACCAAATTTTCAAAAATGATAATTTTTACAATTTTTATGAATTATATATATAAATAAAAATATAAACAAAACAAAACATCATAACAAAATTTTAAAAATTAATAATTTTTTTGTTAAGTGAAAGGCGGAATCCTCCCGAACAATTTTTATGAATTATATATATAAAAAAATATATAAACAAAATAAAACAAAACATAAAAAATCAAATTTTTATTTTTGTTAGGGGAAAGGCGGCATCGCGAGTGCCGCCTTTCAGCTGTAGTGTAAAGGCAGAAGCCGCAATGCTGCATTTCACCCAAAATACAAAGGCAGCATCACGGATGCCGCCGTTGCGGTGCATTTTGAAAATTATTTTTTCCCTAACCATTTTCTGCAAAAAAAAATTTAAATGTAAAAAAAACTCATCGAGAAGCATACCGATCAACAAAAAAAATGATCACACATGTCCAAAATCTCAAAAGGTTTCATACTTGGAAGAAGAACAAAATTAATCCATGAAAATATTCTTTATAACATTTGGCTTTCAATATTTAGAATCAAAGATGGTTTTGTGAAAAATATTAGCCTTTGTGCCAGTAAAAGCATCAGCATAGTTCAAAAACCCTTTGTATCTCGAGTGAAAGTCATGGAAATAAACACACCAACATTAGCCATTCCACCATGGACAACCCAAGCACCCTTTAAAGACGGTGAAAAAAAATAAGAATGAAGAAAAAAACCACAATTTGAAATTCTAACAGTTTAAATATATGAGCATTACAAAATAATCTAAGGATCTTAACTGCAGAGTTAGACATATGTTGTAGATCGCAGGAAAAGAAGATCAGAACATCAATATTTTACTTGAATATTATATATTTAAAATAAAACATGTAAAGACCCAGATTTTCCATGTAATTTTTTAAATTATATGAAATTATTACGAGTCTGTAAAAATTGACAACGCGTAATTATTAGGCCCGGTGTGCTCGGAATGAGTTTCTGAACTTTTTTTAAGGTACGTTCAGTAAACGCGTGAGCGGCATTTTCTAACTTTTGAACCGGTGCTCAGATTAAAAATTTAAGGGTACTGTTAAATCTGCAGCACCAAGATTCGCTTAAGGGAGATTTCACTTCAACCACAGTAGATCTGGAGAAAAAGTTAGATTTTGCAATTTCTTTTAAAAGAATAAATAAAATAACTTTGTTATTTTATTCTTCTTTTACCTCTAACGGACAAGCGACAGCGTGGGACCAGCAACGTGTCAAGACCTTAAATGGCTTGACCTTTCAAATCCAAAGTAACAACGTCGTTGGGAATTAGGAAGGTTCATAATAAATGAACCCTCATAAATCCCATGAGCGTTAGACACCCTCCCCCTCTCTAATTTAAATGGAGCTTGGGGAGAGGTATCAATGTTGTTTCACCAAGAAACTAAATGTTGATAAAGTGTCGCAACGCAAAACCCCTGGGAGGATGGAGCCAGTTCCAGCGGGCGGTGACATGTGACATCAAACCACGAACCGAAGGACGACATATGAGCGGCATCATTGGAAGCTTGTTGTGGGAACGAAGAACACCGACCCACCTTCAAGCGCGGACATTCTCTAACGGATTTACAAGATAGGTATTTGAACTAGTTTAATTTCAAGTATGGATGATTTAATCTCTTCAACCTATTGCTATCAAGCTAACATGGAGGGCACATGCCAAATGAACAAGAACCGGTCCCTCCGCTATCTTGATTAATTTGGGTGTTCTTCGCGGGCGATTCTTCGAGATGGACGGAACCCAATTTTGATAGGCTAAAACCGACGGTGATGTCTCGGGAAGTTCAATGACGTCTTCGGAAGGAAAAATGGGCCACCGGGGCTCACCTAGTGACCCGCGGAAGGCCGTCGGCGTAGCGGTACCAACGACCGGCACCGGTGGGGACCAAGGTGGTGACCTGCCCTGGCTCGCCATGAGGGAGGAGGCGGCGTACCCCTGCCACTGGAGGAACCGGTCACGGCCTGTCAGTCGCGGCAGTCGAAGGAGGTGGCTGGCACACCGTCCGGCCGCGGAAGAGGAGGGTGGCGCGACCAGCGCACCGCAGGAGGACACGGGCCACGGCTCGTCAGCCGCGGCGAACTAAGGAGACGGCCGACACACCGGCCGACCGCGGGTGGTGGAGCGTCACGCTGTCGCGCGCCATTCGAGACGGCAGCTGGCACCGGTCGGCTGCGACGGGAGGCAGGACCCACTCCAGCGGGTCCCGCATGCCACCTAGCAGTGTCGGGTGCCACCGCAGTTGCAAAGGAAACCAAATGGCCCCTGCGTCCGTTCGAAAAAAGTGGGGGTCACTCCCCCAGGTAGCGGCAAGGGCGGGCCCCGCCACAGTGGGCCGCTCCAACCAGTCGCAGGACGCGCCCCCCTTGCGGGTCAGGGTGCGCCCTTTGTGGGTCGGGTCGGACCGCGGTCCAGTGGGTTGCGCCCTCCATGGCCTGGCCCCACCGGGTTGGACCTAGACCGGGTCAGTTCGCCCCGAACCGGGTCGGGTCAGGTCGGTCCGACCGGGTCAGACTGGCCCCGGGCCCAACCGGACCTAGAAACATTTAAAGGGTCATATCTTGAGAACAGGATGTTTGTTTGATGAACTGTCTATGGCGCTGGGATACTTGGATCGAGACATTCCTTTCGGTATATTCCACTTGAGTTTTGGAGACATTTTGAGTATGGCTGGGCTGGATCGAACCTGAATCCAATCAGGCCCTCAAAACTAAAACGCTTACAACTCAAAAACTGAGTGTCTGATTGACGCACCGTCGGTCGCGTTGGACCCCTTATGACATGGCGGTCCTTTGGGTTACTCCTTTGTTGAGTGTAGTGGTGGTAGAGGTATGACTGATATCTCGAGGGGCAGATTCTACGGAACTCGACCACATCGGGTGTGAGGAATCCTGTGGGAGGCTGTAACGTGAAGAAAGAACATCGATCCTAAGTGGGTCAGCATCTATCGATCATGTGTGGGTCAGAAACTATTAGATCTTGTGTGGGTTAGTGCTTAGCGATCATGTGTGGGTCAGCACACACCGATCCTATGTGGGTTAGATCATGTGTGGGTCAGCGGGGGTTATTAACTCTCGATCATGTGTGGGTCAGAAGTAGTGCTTCTTAACAGAATAAGATGATCTAGCTTACGACTAATCATCTATACTTCTGTACTTAAGTTATACCTCATTGTGAGTTGAGTATTACATATTCTTGGTGTTACCTGTGTGGTACTTCTACCTTTGTGGTGTTTTCTTCGTGGTGTTACCTGTGTGGTACTTCTACTTTCGTGGTGTTGTCTTCAGGGTGTTACCTGTGTGGTACTTATATCTTCGTGGTGTTACCTATGTAGTACTTATACCTTTGTGGTGCTACCTTTGTGGTATTCTTCCCTCATGCATGACAAGAGTATATCTTGATAACTTAGGTATATCTATGGGCATATACCTAAGTATAATTGATATCTATCGCTTCGTGCTTGAGTTTGAGATCTTACTTTGTGGGTTTTCCTTTGTGGAACTCTGGGAGACCTACGAGGGTCTCGAGATCCCTACTGAGTATCTTTATACTCACCCCTGCACGGGCTACGCCCGCACCTTATTGTGTCTTGTGTAGACGACAGACAACATTGATCGAGGCTGAGGGAGCCAGGACTGGATGGTGCTCGGAGGTGGACCATTTGGCATGACGTGACATAGGGACTACTAATCATGAGTTGTACCTACCCTTCAGGTTGGATCCACGGTGGACGATCTCAAAGCAGTTTTTCACTTTTTAGTTGAATTTGTACTTTTCATTTCTACTTTTATTTTTTAGTTGAGCTTGTATTACGACCCCTTTACTTTCAACACACTTTTAATGCATTAGTTTAATTTGTGGTTTCTTATTATTGTGTTCTTGGACTGTGTGTTTGTACATGTTAAAATGAAATGCCTTTCTGTTTTAGGGATATGCCTTTCTGGTGCTAGTTTCCATCCCCTGGCCTATGGAAGGAGGGGTAGGGGTAGTCAGGGCACGGGCCCCGGGGGACGGGTCGTGACAAAGTGGTATCAAAGGAGTCAATTCTACCGAAGAAATATGACTCTAATCTTTTCTATGTGGAAATAGTGTTAAGTGTTATGAGTGTGGTTTTCAGTTTGGGGAATCCAGTGTTGGTGCGGCGGCCGACGTATCCATACACCAGGACCCTGAATTTTGATTTCTGACTCAGTGCACTGAAACACTGATTGCGTGTGTTTTTGAAATTTTGTCTTGTGATCTCTTTGATTCAGCTCACCAGGTATAAATTATTGACCGTGGAACACATGTTTTCTTTCAGGTTGCATCCACGTAGACAACCAACATGGATTCCTGAGAGAGTACACGATGACGGTCCACCGAGTGATGATGCCTTGGTGCAGGGCCCCCTTATGGTGTTAGCACCTTCGGGTGGTGTACCAGCAGTACCACTACCTGTTGGGAATCTATTGTCACTAGCCCCACTAGTAGAGGATGCATGCCAACTGAGTGTGTTTCATGAGATTCAGCGACAAATACCTCTGAGGTTCCAAGGAGAGACGGTCCCACAGGAGGCTGAGGACTGGCTGAAGGCTGTGGCTAGAGTTTTTCACTTAGTTGGGACACCAGCTAATATGATGGTGATCCTAGCTTCTAGTCTCTTCTAGGGAGAAGCTGGAAGATGGTGGAGTTTGACACTTCAGTTACATGAAGAGGAGAGCCTCATCTGGGCGGACTTCGAGGGCCTTTTTAGGGAAGAGTTTGTCCCATCGACTCTACGCTCAGTGTGTATATAGAAGTTGTTGCACTTATAGAAGGGCAGCATGACTGTAGCCCAGTACTCAACGAGGTTCAATGATCTCTCTCACTACTCAACCGACATGGTACGAGACCCTTTATTTAGGACCCGGAACTTTGAATAGGGACTTCAACATGAGATCAGAGCATCGATGATATCGCTCAGCATTCTGACGCAGGTTGGGGTGCTAGAACGGGCGCTTTTGGTGGAGAGCTTCCTAGCTGAGCAGGCACCAATAGTGAGAGCCACCACCATATGTCAGATAGCAGAGTCAATTGTAGCAGGCAGTATACAGATGACGCAGGGGCCCAAGCGGGATAGACCTTCTAGTGGATGACCTCAGGATACAGGGTTGGTGGTGTGGGGCTCACAGGACAGAGGAGGATAGATTAGGAGTTGGTAGTGCTACTCGTGTGGTGGGTAGGGTCACATGGCTCGCGACTGCGTGACCCTCTATACAGATGACCAGTAGACGGTCGAGGGACCGTCGAGGCATAGACAGAGATTTGATCGGGGAGGTCCTCAAGCAGTAGGAGGACATGTCAGAAGAGTTGGTCATGCAGCATGTGTTGGACGACGATTCGAGGTTCTACCGCCACCACCTCCAGGTGGACCACCCCAACCACAGGAAGCAGGTGGACAGGGATGAGCTCAGCACTAGGCAGCTGAGGCCTACGGCCACGATGCTCTGGAGATGATTAGAGGTACGATCTGTGTCTACTCCACCTTAGCTTCAGTACTTATAGACACAACTGTCAGTCACTCTTTTATTGCCACGACCCTCATTCAGAGATCAAAGATTCCGGTGGAGTTGTTGTCTCAATCCTTATGGATAGAGACTCTTATAGGAGGGGATTCAATGATTACACACTAGTGTTTCCAGTGTGAGCTTACTCTA
The DNA here is from genome assembly GCA_963277665.1 of Viscum album. NCBI lineage: Eukaryota > Viridiplantae > Streptophyta > Magnoliopsida > Santalales > Viscaceae > Viscum > Viscum album. The sequence goes on from OY728139.1 coordinate 298,850,580, forward strand.
GGAGGTGAGAGTTTCGGCTGGGATCTTCTAGGAGTAGGGTCGAGGCCTTACGACGTCATCTTGGGTATGGACTGGTTATCCACAATTCATGCCCAAATTGATTATATTAGGAGAAAATTGTGGTGTGTCTACGAGTATGGGACCAGGTTTTCCTTCACCGGTAAGAAGGGAACCATTGTAGCTAGGATGGACTTTCCTGGAAGAGGGTGCAGCCGATCACACATCAGTTGTCTAGCCTTACCCTCAGAGCAGTTGATGTCGAGAGTCCTATCAATCTTGTAGTGGTGGACCAGTATGCCGATGTCTTTCCTGATGATGTTCCGGGACTACCACCATGTAGAGAGGTAGACTTTTACATCGACCTGTACCCTGGGACGACATCGATATCTACACCAGTATATCAGATGGCTCCCGCAGAGCTTCATGAGTTACGGGTACAGTTGGAGGACTTACATGGGAAAGGGTTCATAAGGCCTAGTGTTTCTCCATGGGAAGCCCCAATTTTGTTCACCAAGAAGGAAGATGGGAGTTTGAGACTCTATGTGGACTATCGGCTCCTGAACTAGGTGACCGTGAAGAAAAAGTATCCACTTCCGAGGATTGATGATCTTTTCGATCAACTGAAGGGAGCTCATTGGTTTTCGAAGATAGACCTCAGATCAGGCTATCATCAGCTCAGGGTACGATATGAGGATGTGCAGAGGACAACCTTTAGATATAGGTACGGCCACTATGAGTTATTGGTTATGTCATTTGGAATGACCAATGCCCCAGTAGTGTTCATTGGACTCATGAACATGATCTTTCAGCCTGGTCTTCATCGACGACATCTTGGTATACCCAGCAACGGATGAGGAGCATACCTAATATCTTCAAATAGTTCTGGATACACTCCAAGAGCACCAGCTTTATAGTAAGCTCTCAAAGTGCCAGTTCTGGATACGATAGGTCCACTTTCTGGGACACGTTATCTCGGAGGTTGGAGTTACAGTTGATCCAGCGAAGATAGAGGCTATACTTGCTTGTGAGCCACCCAAGAGTGTGAAAGAGGTGAGGAGATTCCTAGAATTGGCTGGATACTACCGAAGATTCATTCCTGACTTTTTCAGAGTTATGGTACCCATGTTAGCATTGACAAAGAAAGGACAACCCTTCGTAAGGACATAGAGATTCCAGCTGAGTTTTCAAGAGATGAGGCAGAGACTGAAGAGTGCCCCCATCTTGATGCTACCAGAAGAGGGAGTTGGGTATGTAGTCTACAACGACACATCAGGGACCGTAATTTGATGTGTCCTGATGAAAGAGTGATCATTGATCACTTTTGGTTCGCTATAGATGAGAAAACATGCGCGGAACTATGCTACCCATGACCTGGAGTTAGTAGTAGTGGTCTTTGCCTTGAAAAAGTGGCAACATTATGATAGAGTTAATATTTTAATTATTATTTATATGTTTTTCAATGATTTAATCTCTCCTAATTATTCAATGTGAGTGTATTTGCATCATTTATGTGTTTTTGGTGTATTTTGGGATTAAATGTGAAAATGGGGTAATTCTGTAAAATTGTCAGTTTTATATAGCTTCTGTTTTTCGGTCATAACTTTTATAATATGGGTCCAATTGAAGTGAATCTTTTTTTTTAGGATTCCTATACTTGTGGGCTTAAAATGTTCCTTCTGGACCAAGACCCAATTCGAAACCCAATAGTGCAGAAAATTAAATCAAGTTGAGAAATCAGTTTGGAAGGCAGAATGGACCCCACTTCATTAAATATGCAATATCTCATTCAGCCGACCTTAGAATGAGGTGATTCCAGCTGTTGTCGACAGAGGACTTCCAAATTACGGCTCACATTAAATTTCATAAATTGTTGAGCTCATTAATGCATCCTTTTGGCGCGTCCAAATGGAGTAGGTGAAACAGTGTTTGGCGTCCAGAAATGTAATGGTCATTGATTCGGCCATATCTTTCTTTAAACCTGTCCAATGACTCTAAAATTTTAAGGGTCGATAGAAAACGTCATTTACAACATTCTATAAGAAGGGACATCAGTGAGTTTCGGCCGTCTGGTGGGCGGAACAGAGTCAAAATTTTGGAAGACAGATTCTGGAGGATCAAATTTCTGTTCTTTCTTTTCTCTCTTTTGTTCTTCTTAGTTTTGTAATGAATTCTTCTTTACCCTTAGTCACAATTACCCTTACCATGGTGGGGTAAACTTCTGTGTGATTGGGGAAGGAGAGGTTTTCCATATTGTATTTCATGAGTTCCTTCTATTAATGTTTTAAAATCCTCTTTTCTCTTCTGCGAATCTGTTACAATTTCTTATAACAGTTTTTATTATCATGTACGATTGTATCTGATTTTAGATTCTGTTGTTAATTTATATTTGGTCAATGATCAATATCTCCCTCCACTAGGTTCTGGTTTATAAACAATGGAATAGACCAGGATTTAGTGGTGTAGTACTCGGTGATCACCGGTACGTGTGTGAGGAGTAGTGAATGTTCTTGATTACTTGGGATAAACAAGACCCGATTGGGAATTCCCTAAGATAATTGGGGGTATTTTCTACAACTCTATTACACATTGGAATGAGAGTAGACCAACCTAAGATTTTAGTAAGGTTTATTCTCACATTTTTTGACCAAGAGAGTGAGAAGAAACGATTGTGGATTCTCACTCTTAACGATTTAGCAGAGGAGAATTGGGTAAAATGAACAATGATAGAATTACAACTGGAAAACTGACCCTAACCTGATCACCATTTCATATCACTGATTTAGATCACATCATTTGTCAATTTGTTTCAAAACTTTCACTTAATTACTTTACTTTATTTAGTTTCTTTCTTGTATTTTCTAAATCAAACAATTTCTAAAAACAACCTCACTTCTTTCTGTTTTAAGGTGACAGCTTAATTGTTGTGCACTCCTCTCTGGAGACAACCTAGGTAATCCACTCTACTACATTTTAACTTAGGTAATATTTGTTTTTGTCACACCCCACGACAGGCACGTGTCAAAACGTGGCGCCGTTGCCGGGGAGGTAGTGCCAACATTTCTTTTCTTTTCTTTTCTCTCTTTTCATCTTTTCTCTTCAAAATTGCATGACTAGAACCTCAAAAACTGAACCTTTACCCATAGATCCTGAAATTGAAAGAACCTTGTTGAATAGACTTAGAAACATTAATTTAGAATCTGAATTTGAGGACGTTCCCCTTGCAGACTCAAGTGAAACTTCAAGCGTTCACTCTGAGCCTGTCATCATGGCTGAAAATCAATACCAAACACTTAGAGACCTCTGTGCACCACAATTCCTTAATCAAAACAATCAACTTGTCATGCCAGTGTTACAAAATGATTTTGAAATGAAACCTAACATGATTCCTTTGCTTCCAAAGTTTCATTGTTTGGCTGGTGAAGATCTAAACAAACACATTAAAGAGTTCACACATGTTTGCTCAACTTTCAGACCCCGTGGAATTACCGAGGAGCAGGTAAAGTGGAAGGCATTTCCGTTTTCATTGGATGGAGCTGCTAAAGAATGGTTGTACGGCCTACAACTAGGAGACGTACATGACTGGAATGACCTGGTAAGATGTTTTATGCAACGATTCTTCCCCACCTCTAGAAGCACAGCCATTCGGAAGGAAATCTATGCCATACGACAATCATCTGGAGAAACCCTTTACGAGTACTGGGAGAGATTTAAGAAGCTATGTTCCAGCTGTCCACATCAAGCCATTGAGGAACACCACTTTCTTGTCTTCTTCTATCAAGGACTACTGGACAATGACAGAAACCTTCTTGATGCATCATCTGGAGGTGCCTTGATTGACAAGTCACCAGAAGAAGCCAAGGGCTTGATTGAGAAGATTTCCCAAAACTCGCAGCAATTTGGAACAAGAGGTATTGGAACAAGAGGTATTCATGAGGTACGCACTTCTCATCCATCACCCTTATTAGAAACTAAGATTGAAGAGCTTACTAGTTTGGTGAGGCAGATGGCCTTGAAGCAAGTTAGTGACCAACAAGCACCAGCTAAGGTATGTGGTTTATGCTCATCTCCTGATCATTTCACTGACCAGTGTGCTGAAATACAGGGAATGGAAAGTTGTACAGCAGCCTTTCAACCAAGGAAGTTCCAGCAAAATCAAGGATGGAGAGAGCCTAACCAAGTCCAATATGGATTTGTAAATCAACAGAATCAAGCTAGGCCCCCGTACCAAAATCAGTTTCAAAACCAACCCCCTTTCCAGAATCAATTCCAGAACCCTCCACCATTTCAACAAAAACCATCTTATAATCAGCCTTCATACCAAAAACCAACAAATATCCAAAGACCCTATGAGAAACCATACACTAGTGCCCAACCTCCAATTCAAAACCAACAAAAATCTGAGTTTGAAGGACTGAAAGACACTGTTAAAGATTTGTCCAATAAGTTTGAGAGTCTCATGGACTTTCTGACCAAAAATCCAGGTAAACTCCCTTCCCAAACAATCCCAAACCCAAAAGAGAATGTTAGTATTATAACTACAAGAAGTGTAAAATAACTTCAACCACCATCCACCATTGAACCTGAAACAAGAAAAACTAATATGGGCGAGAATGAAGTTAGAAATGATGAAAATTCTATGAAAATGCATCGGGAAGAAGATAAGAAAGAGGAGGATGATAATGATAGGACAAGAAGGAAGAAACAAGAAACACCATTTCAAAGGCAACAAAGGGAGAAGAAAGATATACCACCACCATTTCCATCAAGGATGATTGAATCAAAGAGGTTACAAGAAGAAGCACTGCAAAAAGAAATTCTGGACACCTTTCAGAAAGTGGAAATCAACATACCTCTGCTTGAAGCACTCAAACAAATTCCAAAGTATGCTAAGTTTTTGAAGGATCTTTGTACCAAGAAAAGGAGACTTCAAGGGAATGAGAGGATCAATTTGGGAAGAAGCATCTCAGCCCTTATCACACCACAATTGCCAACCAAATGTCAAGATCCAGGGACGTTTTCTATTCCATGCACCATTGGTTCATTAAATTTCTCTAATGCTTTGTGCGATTTAGGTGCATCAATTAATGTATTTCCTCACTCAGTATATACTTCTTTGCAGATGGGAGACTTGAAGCCCACAAGAGTGGTGGTCCAGCTTGCAAATAGATCCACAGTTTTCCCAGCAGGAGTTCTGGAGGATGTCCTGGTAAAAGTCAAAGATCTTTTATTCCCTGCTGACTTTTATGTGTTGAATATGGAAGATGATAGGATCCCATCACACTCACCCATCATTTTGGGGAGACCATTCTTAAAGACGGCCAAAACCATCATCAATGTCCATGAAGGGACACTTACCATGGAGTTTGGAGATAGCACTGTCCACTTCAATATTTTTGAATCCATGAGGCACCCATCAGATGATCATTCACTCTTCGCACTCTCCCATGAAGATGACATAGAACCAATTGAAGAATCAGGTATGTTTCATGAATTTTTATCATTAGGAGATAATTTTTCCATTAAAGATATCACTGATCATATGGATTCCCAAACTCTTGGAGGTTCTGATTTCCTGTAGGAAGAAGAGGTAAAATCTGATTTCTTTGATAATTTGTTAAAGGATGATGAAGATGATATGATTTCTTGTGTGCAGGATGTCAAACCATTGGAAGTGGAGAACCTCAATTTAGTTTCATCTCTTGAGCATCCTCCTGATCTAGAATTAAAACCACTCCCCACTGATTTAAAATATGTTTACCTTATGGAGGGAGAGAAATTACCAGTAATAATTTCAAATAATCTATCTAAATCTCAAGAAAAATCATTGATTGAGCTTTTGAGAGAGAATGTCCAAGAAATAGGGTGGATCTTAGGTGATATCCCAGGAATAAACCCAAACATTTGCTCACATAGAATTTTTCTTGAGGGAGATTCCAAACCTGTCAGACAACCCCAAAGGAGGCTGAACCCTACCCTGATGGAGGTTGTAAAAAAAGAGATTGAGAAGTTATTAGAAGCTGGGATCATCTATCCCATATCAGATTCACAATGGGTTAGCCCCATCCATGTAGTCCCAAAGAAAATTGGCCAAACCATTGTGAGGAATGAAAAGAATGAATTAGTCCCTATGAGAATTCAGAATAGCTGGAGAGTATGCATCGATTTTAGGAAGCTGAATCAGGTCACTCGAAAAGATCATTTCCCTATCCCGTTCATTGACCAGATGTTAGAGAGATTGGTAGGGAGAACTCATTATTGCTTTTTGGATGGATTTTCAGGTTATTTTCAGGTACCCATTGCCCCCGAGGATCAAGAGAAGACTACCTTTACTTGTCCTTTCGGTACTTTTGCATAAAAAAGAATGCCATTTGGATTGTGTAATGCTCCAGGTACATTTCAGAGGTGTATGGTAAGTATATTTTCTGATCACATTGAATATTTCTTGGAGGTATTCTTGGATGACTTCACAGTTTTTGGAAATTCGTTTGACCATTGTTTGAAAAATCTGGAAAAAGTTTTGAAAGCTTGCATTGAAAAGAACCTTGTTTTGAATTTTAAAAAGTGTCATTTTATGGTTGAGAGAGGAATTGTCCTTGGGCATGTCATTTCAAAGAAAGGCATTGAGGTTGATAAATCAAAAATTGAAGTGATAAATTCTTTGCCTTACCCAACTTGTGTGAAACATGTTAGATCATTTTTAGGACATGCAGGATTCTACAGGAGGTTTATAAAAAATTTCAGTAAGATTTCTCTCCCTCTCTCTAGATTACTTTTGAAAGATGCTGATTTTGATTTCAATGGTTCATGTAGGGAAGCATTTGATGATTTGAAGAAGAAATTGATTACACCACCAGTGATGCAGCCACCAAATTGGGAAGAACCATTTGAGCTACTTTGTGATGCTTCAAACCAAGAAATTGGAGCTTTCCTTTCTCAGCGAATTGAGGGCATGCCACAAGTCATTGCATATGCCTCGAAAACCTTAGATGTAGCCCAATTCAACTACACAACAACAGAAAAAGAGTTTTTAGCAGTTGTTTTTGCTTTAGAAATATTTAGATCGTATCTTCTTGGAACTAAAGTCATTGTGTTTTCTGATCATGCAGCTCTTAGGTACTTGATGAAGAAGGCTGAAGCAAAACCAAGGCTAGTGAGATGGATGCTACTGCTACAGGAGTTCAACATCGAAATCAAAGATAAGAAGGGATCTGAGAACCAAGTGGCTGATCACTTAAGTAGACTACCCAACACCGCTGAAGTTGAGATTCCAGACAATGAACCACTAAATGATCGCCTTCCAGGGGAGCAGTTGTACTTGATTGAAGGAGAAGTACCTTGGTATGCTGACATGGTAAATTATCTGGTAACATCTCAGGTCCCATCTCATTTAAATTCTCACCAAATTCACAAATTGAAATCTGAATCTAAATATTACATCTGGGATGATCCATTTCTTTGGAAGATTTGCAATGACCAAATGATCAGAAGATGTTTGCCTAAAAATGAAATTGAATCAGTCTTTAGGTTTTGTCACGAATTAGCTTGTGGAGGCCACTTTGGACCTCAAAGGACTGCAAGAAAGTTTTTAGAATCTGGACTTTATTGGCCAACACTTTTCAAAGATTCTCATGAATTTTGTAAACGGTGTGAAAAATGTCAGTTTACAGGAAATATTTCAAAGAGACAAGAAATGCCCCAAAAGCCACTTAATTTTTGTGAAATATTTGAAGTTTGGGGTATAGATTTTATGGGACCTTTCCCAATGTCATTTGGAAATTCTTATATTCTTCTTGCTGTTGATTATGTTTCCAAATGGGTGGAAGCAAAAGCCACCAGGACTAACGATGCTAAAGTTGTTTGTGATTTTGTCAGGGCTAACATATTTTGTAGGTTTGGAGTTCCTAGAGCCATCATTAGTGATCAAGGGACTCACTTTTGTAATTGGAGAATGGCGGCTTTGTTGAAAAAGTATGGGGTGCATCATAAAACATCAACTCCCTATCATCCACAGACTAATGGGCAAGCTGAAGTGTCCAATAGGGAAATAAAAGGAATTTTGGAAAAGACTGTTAATCCAAATAGGAAGGATTGGAGCCATAGGTTAGAAGACACATTATGGGATTACAGGACAGCCTACAAAACTCCAATTGGAATGAGTCCATATAGGCTAATTTATGGGAAAAGTTGTCACCTACCTGTGGAATTGGAACATAAGGCATACTGGGCTGTGAGGAAGATGAATCTGGATCTTGAAAGTGCTGGGAAAGAGAGAAGATTGTGATTACAGGAGTTGGAAGAAATTAGAAGGGAAGCATTTGAAAATTCCAGGATTTACAAAGAGAGAACAAGAGTGGCTCATGACAAACTGATCCAACCAAAGGACTTCCATCCAGGAGACAAAGTGTTGTTATTCAATTCAAGACTCAAGCTGATGCCAGGTAAACTTCGTTCCAGGTGGGAAGGTCCATTTATAGTTACTCATGTATATCCTTTTGGTGCTGTGCAGATTGTGAAGGATGGAGTGAAGGACCCATTCACTGTTAATGGTCACAGATTGAAGAAATTCCTTGGGACCATGCCATCAGAGCCAATGGAGGAGATCACACTCCTCCAACCTGTTTATCAATAAACTCCATCAGGTTGTACCTCTCCTTTATATTTTCATGATTGTTGTGATTCAATTTCCAATATTCTTACATGTTAAATACATTTGAATGCATTGTGGACACTGCATCATTTAAGTGTGGAGGAGGGAACCTTTGTAGTGTAGGATTTTTATGTGTTGTTTGTTTTCCTTTTTTTTTAACATGTGAGTGTTTAAAATTTTGTGTGTTTATTTTTCAATTTTTGTGTGTTTTTGAAACTTTTCAACTGAAATGATTATCATTGATATTTTTGAAACCCATCTCCATGAGTGAAATAATTTATTCCTTGAAACTGAGCTTAAATGAATGCTGAAAATGACATTGTTTCAAGTTCAATTATTTGGGAATTTCATGAAAAATACTCTGTTTTTTGAATCCCATGCCACATATCACTGTCTTTATATTTGAAATCACATTCCCGTGAGGCTTCTAAACCTATTATTTTCATATTCTTTACATTCACCTCACTTCTTGAGAGAACCAAATCATGCTTGATTTAACCAGAATTTGATTTATTCCTGTCAAAACTTGAGGGTTTGAGGTACTTGTGTTTTAAATGATTGAGGCATTTCTTTGGTTTGAAAGCCCCCTTTTCAAGATAATCCCTTTAATAATGGCCTACCTTGAACATTTAATCCTTGTAGCCCATAGAAGCCATGAAAATCCTGTTAGTTTAGCCACATTACAAGCCAATATTCCCTATCCAACCTGCTCTTGAAGTGAAATTGCATGATCTATTTAAACATAAGTGTGGGGGGAAGATGTCTTGTATTGTACTACCTTATTTGGGGATACTTTGGGTGAAAAAAAATGTTGAAGAGATGTTATTTCTGTAAAAAAAAATCATTCTGCTGAAAGTTGTGCCTTTTCTGGAGCTTTCATGATGAGAGAAGCTGTGCCTTTCTGGAGCTTCTAATGTAAAAAGGAAGTTGTGCCTTTTCTGGAGCTTTCAAGAAATATTATATTTGAGAAGATTGAAATGTTTTCTGCTGAAATGATGAACTATTGGAACATTCCTTGATATTCCATGGAGAAGGAGTTTATTTTCTACTAAGGGGAGTGAAGAGAAGACCATACTTTTGTGAAAATTAGAGTAATGCAATTTTGCTTCAAAAAGAGTCAAGCCCTCTTCATTCAGCCTCATAATTTTCACATATAAATCCTACCAACCTAAATCCACAGAACAACCTTAACAAGTCCTCATGATAAACATATGTCTTTGACTCACATCGGGTGGAGAGGTAGGAATTTATCAAGCCTATGGTGACCCTTGTATGAGTTTGGATGAGAAAGACATTGCTAAAAAAATTGAAATTTGTGTAATGAGAGATAATGAAAGTTAGGTAAGAGTTTTGTGTGCATGGGAGGAGAAATGAAGAGTAAATTTATTGAATGATCCTAACTTAAGAATATGAAATAATAGAGTTTGAGGAGGCATGATATATTTTGTTTCTTGTTTTCAAATTAGTGGATCTCATGAATATGTGTTTTGAATTTACTTTGAATTTATTTTGATTCTGACTTGTCCAGGAGACCAAGTGATAAGTGTGGGGGAATTGATAGAGTTAATATTTTCATTATTATTTATATGTTTTTCAATTATTTAATCTCTCCTAATTATTCAATGTGAGTGTATTTGCATCATTTATGTGTTTTTGGTGTATTTTGGGATTAAATGTGAAAATGGGGTAATTCTGTAAAATTGTCAGTTTTATATAGCTTCGGTTTTTTGGTCATAACTTTTATAATATGGATCCAATTGAAGTGAATCTTTTTTTTTTAGGATTCCTATACTTGTGGTCTTAAAATGTTCCTTCTAGACCAAGACCCAATTCGAAACCCAATGGTGCATAAAATTAAATCAAGTTGAGAACTCAGTTTGGAAGGCAGAATAGACCCCACTTCATTAAATATGCAATATCTCCTTCAGACGACCTTAGAATGAGGTGATTCCAGCTGGTGTAGACATAGGACTTCCAAATTACGGCTCACATTAAATTTCATAAATTATTGAGCTCATTAATGCATCCTTTTGGCACGTCCAAATGGAGTGGGTGAAACAGTGTTTGGAAGGCAGAAAAGTAATGGTCATTAATTCGGCCATGTCTTTCTTTACACCTGTCCAATGACTCTAAAATTTTAAGGGTCGATAGAAAACGTCATTTCCAACATTCTATAAGAAGGGACCTTAGTGAGTTTCGGCCGGCTGGTGGGCGGAACAGAGGAAAACTTTTGGAAGACAGATTCTGGAGAATCAAATTTCTGTTCTTTCTTTTCTCTCTTTTGTTCTTCTTAGTTTTGTAATGAATTCTTCTTTACCCTTAGTCACAATTACCCTTACCATGGTGGGGTAAACTTCTGTGTGATTGGGGAAGGAGAGGTTTTCCATATTGTATTTCATGAGTTCCTTCTATTAATGTTTTAAAATCCTCTTTTCTCTTCTGTGAATCTGTTTCAATTTCTTATAACAGTTTTTATTATCATGTACGATTGTATCTGATTTTAGATTCTGTTGTTAATTTATATTTGGTCAATGATCAATATCTCCCTCCACTAGGTTCTGGTTTATAAACAATGGAATAGACTAGGATTTAGTGGTGTAGTACTCGGTGATCACCGGTACGTGTGTGAGGAGTAGTGAATGTTCTTGATTACTTGGGATAAACAAGACCCGATTGGGAATTACCTAAGATAATTGGGGGTATTTTCTACAACTCTATTACACATTGGAAGGAGAGTAGACCAACCTAAGATTTTAGTAAGGTTTATTCTCACATTTTTTGACCAAGGGAGTGAGAAGAAAAGATTGTGGATTCTCACTCTTAACGATTTAGCAGAGGAGAATTGGGTAAAATGAACAATGATAGAATTACAACTGGAAAACTGACCCTAACCTGATCACCATTTCATATCACTGATTTAGATCACATCATTTGTCAATTTGTTTCAAAACTTTCACTTAATTAATTTACTTTATTTAGTTTCTTTCTTGTATTTTCTAAATCAAACAATTTCTAAAAACAACCTCACTTCTTTCTGTTTTAAGGTGACAGCTTAATTGTTGTGCACTCCTCTCTGGAGACAACCTAGGTAATCCACTCTACTGCATTTTAACTTAGGTAATATTTGTTTTTGTCACACCCCACGATAGGCACGTGTCACATTACTTGATGGGAGAACGTTTTACAGTCTAATCTGATCACAAGAGTCTCAAGTATATCTTCTCTCAGAAGTACCTGAACCTGAGACAATGGAAATGGTTAGAGTTCCTCTAAGAATATGACTTTGAGATAGTCTATAGTCCTGGTAAGGAGAACGTGGTAGCAGATGCACTCAGTAGGAGATATGGTCTATAGTTGCTGAGTGAGGCGACATAGCATCTAGACATATTGCAGATATCCTTCATGGATAGAGATGGAGCAGCTTACCTCTAGTCTATGATTGTCACTCCCCCACTTATTCAGCGAGTTTGGGAGGCACAGCTTGGGGACATTGACTGTGAGGCTCGACGTGCTCATATATCCTCAGGACAGGCACATGAAGGATTTTATGAAGGTGGGGAGCACGTCATCCTCTTCAAAGAACTCACCATGGTATCAGTGGTGCTACGAGAGGAGATGTTGAGGGAGTTCCATACATCCCCTCTAGCGGTACATCCTGGAGTGATGAAGATGTACCAGGACCTCCTATGTCAGCACTGGTGGCCAGGAATAAAGAAAGCAGTGCCAGAGTTTGTCTCACGATGCCTCACTTGTCATTAAGCGAAGGTCGAGCATCAGGTTCCAGAAGGCTTAGCGTAGCCACTAGAGGTGCCAGAGTGGAAATGGGATGGTATCTCCATGGACTTTGTGATAGGGATTCCATGTACGTCTAGGGGACATGATTCTATATGGGTGATCGTTGACCGACTCACCAAGTCGGCCCACTTCCTACCTATCTAAGAGTATGGATCAGTAGAGGGCTTGGGATACCTCTACGTATAGGAGATTGTGTGACTTCATGGGGTGCCATCAACGATCGTCTTTGACTGTGATGCTTGTTTTACTTCTCGGTTGTGGAATAGATTTCAGGAGGCATTCGGGACTCATCTATATTTGAGCATCACCTTTCATCCTTAAACGGATGGTCAGATGGAGCGGGCCATTTGAACGCTGGTGGATATGCTTCATGCATGTGTCCTATATTTTGGCCATAGCTGGGAGGATCACTTGCCCTTGGTGAAGTTTTCATACAATAACAGTTATCACTCCACCATTGGTATGACACCATTTGAGGCCTTATATGGTTAACCATGCAGATCACCCCTATGCTAGACAGACACAGAGGAGTCAGCACTTATGGGTCCAGAGTTGGTATGGGCTACCAATGAGAAGGTACAGATCATCCAGGAGTAGATGAAGACTACAAAGAGCAGACAAAAGTCTTATGCTGACAGAAGGAGGAGACCTTTGGAGTTCGAGGATGGAGACCATGTCTTCCTACGGGTCTCACCTTGATGAGATTTACAGATATTTGGCTGAGGCAGAAAACTCTCACTAAGGTTTATCAGACTATTTCTGATACTTTGGAGGATTGTCGAGGTGGCATACTACTTGGCACTACCACTTCAGTTGGAGAGGGTGCACGACCTCTTCCACATATCCCAGCTGAGGAGATACGTGCATGACCCATCTCATGTCATCAACCACGGTGAGATGGACTTTGATGATGGGAAGATGTTTATAGAGGTTCCAGTGGAGATTGAGGATCGACAAGAGCGGGTCCTTTGTGGGCGGTCGATACCTATGGTGTGCGTTCGCTGGCAGCACGAGAACCTCCATGAGGGAACTTGGTAGTGAGAGGCTCAAGTTAATGCTCAGTACCCCAATTTTTTTTCTTAGTCTGTGTTGTGGCTTTCATGGACGAAAATCCCTAAGGAGGGGAGAATTTAAAGACCTAGATTTTCCATGTAACTGTTTTTAATTATATGGAATTATTACGAGTGTGCGAAAATTGACGGCGTGTGATTATTAGACTCGGTGTGTGTGGAATGAATTTCTGAACTTTTTTTAAGGTACATTCAGTAAACGCATGAGCAACGTTTTCTAACATTTGAACTGGTGCTCGGATTAAAAATCTGAGGGCACCGTTGAATCCGTAGCACCGGGATTCGCTTAAGGGAGACTTCAATTTGACCGCAGTAGTTCTGGAGAAAAAGTTATATTTTGGACTTTCTTTTAAAAGAATAAATAAAATAACTTTGTTATTTTATTCTTCCTTTACATCCAACGGACAAGCGACAACGTAAGACCAGTGATGTGTCAAGCCATTAAATGACTTGACCTTTCAAATCCTAAGTAACAGCGTCGTTGGGAATTATGAAAGTTCCTAATAAATTAACCCTCATAAATACCATGAGCGTTAGACACCCTCCCCCTCTCATATTCAAACGGATCTTGGGGAGAGGTATCATCACTGCTTCACCAAGAAATGAAGTGCAGATAAAGTGTCGTGATGCAAAACCCTAGGAGGATAGAGCTGGTTCCAGCGGGCGGCAATGGGTGACATCGAACCACGAACTGAAGGATGACGTACGAGCGATGCCGTTGGAAGCTTGTTGCGGGAACGAAGAACACCGAACCACCTTCAAGTGCGGATGCTCTCCAATAGATTTACGAGGTAGGGATTTGAACTTGTTTAATTTCAATTATGGATGATTCAATCTATTAAACCTATTGATATCAACCTAATGCGGAGGACGTGGGCTAAACAAACAAAACCTAGTCCCTCTTCTATCTTGATTAATTTTTTCATTCTTCGTGGGCGATTCTTCGGGATGGACATAACCGAGTTTTGATGGGCTAGAAGCGATAGCGATGTCTTGGGAAGTTCAGCAACCCCTTCAGAAGGAAAAATAGGCCACCGAGGCTCACCCGGGGACTCGCAAAAGGCCGCCGGCATGGTGGTACCAGCGACCGATGCCGACGGGGACCAAGGCGGTGGCTGGAACCGGCCAACCGCAAGAGAAAAGGTGGTGCACCCATGCCGCTGGAGGAACCGGTCGCGGCTCGTCAACCGTGGTGGTCAGAGGAGGTATCAGACACACTGGCCGGCCATAGAAGAGGAGGATGGCGCGACCAGCATACCGCTGGAGGATGTGAGTCGCGGTTCATCAACTACGGCGAACCGAAGGAGGCGGTCGGCACACCAGCCGACCACGGGTGGCGAAGCGGCACGCCGTCGTGTGCCGTTGGAAATGACGACTGGAACCGGGCAGCCATGATGGGAGGAAGCACCTGCTCCAGTAGGTCCCGCATGACACCTCGCGGTGCCAGGTGGCATCGCCACTGTAGAGGAAACCGAACGGCCCCTGCGTCCGTTTGGGAAAACTGGGGGTCACTCCCTCGGGTAGAGGATAGGGCGGGCCCCGCCACAGTGGGCCGCTCCACCCTACCATGGGCCGCTCCTCACACTGCTGGGCCACCTGCCCAACGGGCTGCACGCCCAACGGGCCACGCGCCCAGCGGGCCGCGCCCCCCTTGCGGGTCTGGGCCGCCCCCTTGCGGGCCTAGGCCGCCCCCTTGCGGGCCAGGATGGACTGCGGGCTGAGCCCACCACGACCCCGCCCAGTCGGGTCGCACCCGGACTGGGTCGGGTTGACCTGAACCGGGTCGGGTCGGCCCAGTCTGGGTCAGGTCGGGTCGGACCGAACCTGGTCCCAACCAGACCTAGAAACACTTAAAGGGTCATATCTTAAGAACTAGACGTTCATTTGACAAATCGTCTACGGCGATGGGATCCTTGGATCAAGACGGTCCTATCAGTATACTCTACATGATTTTTAGAGATAGTTGGAGTATGGTCGGGTTGGATTGATCCCAAATCCAACCGGGCCCTCGGAACTAAAACGCTTATAACTTACAAACTAGGCGTCTGATTGACGCACCGTCTGTCACGTTGGAACCCTTATAACATGGATATCCTTCGAGTTACTCTTTTTTGGAGCATAGTACCCGTCAAGGTATGACCGATATCTCGAGGGGAAGATCCTACAGAACTCGAGCACACTGGGTGCGAGGAATCTTGTGGTAGGCTGTAACGTGAAGAATGAACATCGATCCTAAGTGGTCCAGCATCTATCTATCCTGTGTGGGTCAGCATCTATCAGATCCTGTGTGGGTCAGTGCTCAATGATCCTATGTGGGTTAGTACACACCAATTATGTGTGGGTCAGATCCTGTTTGGTTCAGCGAGGGTTATTACCTATCGATCTTGTGTGGGTCAAAAGCAGTGACTCTTAACAGAATTAGATGATCTAGCTTACAACTAACCATCTGTACTTCTGTACTTAAGTTATACCTCATTGTAAGCTGAGTCTTCCATCTTTATGGTGTTACTGGCTGCGCCCAAATTTACCCTACATGTATAAGCGGTCGATGTAGTATATATAGGTGTCGAATCCACAGGGACCAAAAAAGTAACCTTGAGACACTATGATTTGTTGGAGAATGGGCTGTGAAGTGACCAACTTGGGTTTGAATTGATTGGATAACTAATTATTTAATTTAAAGAACAATTAAAAAAATTACTTGATCTAAAATAATTAATTAATATGGGTTGATCCTAGGTTGTTGCTTTTGGTGGATTGGATGCATTTGTTTCTTAGAAGGTTTGAGATCGTTAATTCAAGATAAATCCATAAAACGAGATAATTCCACAACCTCATTTACCAATTTAGTTCTTACACAATTACAAAGCTAATCACCAATGCACTTATAGGATCAATTCCATGACCACTCCAAGTAATTGTATCGTACTAGCACTCAGAATGTGTCATCATTAAACATGGAAAAGATGAATAAGAACATAACTCATCGAATGGAAATCTTAAAATAACAAACAAATTTAAAAATTAAAATAACATCCAATCCATCTCATGAAAATCTCTAGGACCAAACCATAAATGTTTAGCCCTCCATATATGCTATTTTATCAATGGAAGTGAGAAGTCAACTTAAAGAAGTGGGATTGAAGAAGAAAAAAATTAATAAAAATGAACATTCCACCATTGTGTGATTAAATTCACAAGTGCTGGTATGAATAAATTCACACTTTGATTCAATGGTATCAACGTGTGAAGAAAAGGAAAAGAATAAGTGAAGAATAATAATAAATTTTATTAAAATACTAAACATGAAAGAAAAACTTACATGGGAAACTTGACGATGCGATTACAAATTGAAAGCAGAAAATTATAATTGAAAGAAATACAATGGATGAAAGAAAAACTCAGATTGAAAGAAAAATATTAGATGTTAATTCCCTTCACCACTATCTCCTCATATAGGCATATTAGGAGCCTTAGAGACACCCCACAACAATAAATTTCGTCCCCCTTAATTTAGAGAGTCAAAATGAGGGTGAAAAAATCAAGGGAATTGGATGTTTTGAAGTTGACCCAGAAAACTATCTAGATTCATCCTCCTTTTGGATGTTAGAATTTGACATTAAATATGGCCGAATCATCAGCAATCTTAGAATAAAAATATCTTATTCCATGTGTCCTCTATCAGCTTCACGAATTTCAGGTCATTTGGTACATCCGTTTGAATGTTATGTCCAAAATGGTGGGAAGAATTTATGGGCGTTCATATCGGTCCAACCATTTAAATGAAAACTTCAGATCCATATATCTCCTTGAAAACTTCGAAATTAGCTCTGGCCACAGTTTAATAAAATGATCCCCATATTTTTCTATTTCTACTGTAAAAAATTTATCTTCATTGGGATTGCTTTGTGGGCCCCACTTCTATTAGATGGGCCTTAGGCCCATTATGCTTTGTCCACAAAATTTCTGCATTCATGCTGAAAAATCTCCATCATCTCTTGAGATTCATCCATCAATCCTAAAAGATAAAATATTCCAAACAAAGTGATCAATCATATACAAAAATATCAAATTTAAAAAATGAATATAATGTTCTCCACAAAAATATGATTAATTGGGCCCAAATTTTCATTTTAAACATGAATTGCATTTGAGATGAGAAATGAAGTTCTATTTATATAATGCACTAAAAAAGATGTTTATGGACTTTGGAACAATGAATATAAAGATTTTGACAATGAATATTAGCCACTTCCAGTGACTAATCAGTTACCTGTGTGGTACTTCCACTACTACAAATACCCCTTTTATCAGTGCTAAAATGACATTTAACAGTGCTACAAAAGTGATGTTAAAGTCAGTGAAGATAAAGGGGGGGTCCCCTTTACCATCACTCCAAAAAGCGCTGATAAAGACCCCTTTTATGAGCGCTAAAAAGAAGTGCTGATAAAAGGGGTCTTTATCAGCGCTTTATTTTTAGAACTGATAAAAGACCCATTTTATCAGCGCTTTTTTAGCACTAATAAAAGTAAAAAAAATTTAAAAAAATTAAAAAAATTAAAAAAAAATTAAAAAAAAACATGCCAATCGAGGGGGATTTTATAGCACTTGAGCCCCCTTTTACATCATTTTTCACCCCCCCTCCAGTGCCCGCACGCACCCCTCCACCCTTCATTAGCGCTAGCTCCCATATTCCCCTATGCGCGCACGCCCCTACCTCCACCAGGTTTTTGAACTCGAGACCTCCCCCCTGCGCGCCTAAGCCCTTACCACTCCTCTATTTTGATTTTTTTTTCCATTTTATGATATCTCTTTATATATATATATATAGTTATATTTACTCATATAGTAATATATATTTATATTAATATATACATATAGTTATATTAATATATATATATATTAATATATATCTCTATTTATATATATATATATTTAGTTATATTTATTCGTATAGTAATATATATTTATATTAATATATATATAGTTATATTAATATATATATATATTTATATTAATATATATATATAGTTATATTAATATATATATATAGTTATATTAATATATATATAGTTATATTAATATATATATTTATAGTAATATTAATATATATATTTAGTTATATTAATATATATATAGTTAGATTAATATATATATATAGTTAGATTAATATATAGGTATAAAAATATTCATATATTTGTATTTTAAATAAAATGTATATTAGTTATTATTTAGATAAAGCTAATATATATTATATGTAAATATATTTTATTATTTATTTTTATAATTAAATTTTTATGTGTGAATATATAAAAAATATGTATATATTGTTATATATTTGATTATAAATAACAGTGCATTATAAAAAATGATAAAATTTCAAAGAAAAAATATCAATATGAATGTAATATCTTTGAATAAATTCAGTCCACATCAAAAAAATCCAATAATACCCTCTTAAACGAGGCTGAAAATCCAGAAAATGTTAAAAAATCGGGGTACCCCGACTAAAAACTCAGTTTTGGAGGCTTTCTGGGCCTTTTTTGGCCTAAAAAAATCCTTGATCGGGGTATCCTTAAATTATAAGGGTGTCGAGCTCATCGCAGGCTTTGATTTGATATGTGGTAGAGCTCAAATGGACACCCGGATCAAAAGTTTTGGCAGTTTGAAGTTCGAGTTGCGTTTTCAACATATTTTTTATCTTTTTTTAATTTTTTTAATCTTCAAATTGTTATTAAATGGCTATTACTCTATAATAATTAGAAAATTATTAATTAAAAATATTTTTTAAATTTTTTTATAAGCCATTTTCACTAAATATTATATATATTAAGTATATTAAGTGTAAATGTATATTTATAATTATCTAAAATATATTTAAAAATTACATATTATATTTATATCAATATAACTGTATTTATATATTTATATATTAATATATTATTCTTAATTGAATTTTTTTTGAAGTTGACCCTTTATCAGCGCTTTTTCGTTAGCGCTGATAAAGGTTGGCGCCGGGAAAAACTGTTTTTGTGGTAGTATTCTACCTTTGTGGTGTTGTCTTCGTGGTGTTACCTGTGTGATACTTCTACTTTAGGGGTGTTGTCTTCATGGTATTACTTGTGTGGTACTTCTATCTTTGTGGTGTTACCTGTGTTGTACTTTTACCTTCGTGGTGTTACCTTTGTGGTATTCTTCTCTCATGTATGAGAAAAGTATATCTTGGAAACTTAGGTATATGTATAGGTATATACCTAAGTATAGTTGATGTTTATCGCTTCATGATTGAGTTTGAGGTCTTGCTTTGTGGTTTTTTCTTTGTGGAACTGTGGGAGACCTATGGAGGTCTTAGGGTCCCTACTGGGTATCATTATACTCACCCCTACACGGGCTATGCCCGCTCCTTGTTGTGTCTTGTGCAGATGACAGACAACATTGATCGGGGCTGAGGGAGCCAAGACTAGACGGTGTTCAGAGGTGGACCATTTGTCGTGACATGACACAGGGAATACTGATCATGAGTTGCACCTACCCTTTAGGTAGGATCCTCGGTGGACGATCCAATAGATATTTTTCACTTTTTAGTTGTATTTTTACTTTTTAGTTATACTTGTACTTTTCAGTTGGGCTTGAATTTTGGCCCCTTTACTTTCAACACACTTTTACTACAGTAGTTTACTTCGTGGTTGCTTCTTGTTGTGTTCTTAGACTGTGTGTCTGTACAGGTTAAAAGGTAATGCCTTCCTGTTTTAGGGATATGTCTTTCCAGTGCTAGTCGCCAGCCCCTGGAATATGGAAGGCGGGCTTGGGGTGGTCACGGCACGGGCCTCGGGGGACGGGTCGTGACAAAACAATTTTCAACCAAATTCCATTTATTCAATGCGCATCATCTGAAGTTCTTTAACAAGGGTGACCACTTCATCCAAGTTTGTATTTGATTTCTGCAATCCAATAAGAATTTCAATCAAAATCTACATAGAATCTCAATTAAGCATTATATTTTTCTAATCGATATGTAAGGATCACATTGGCTAATCAAAATGCCTCAACTGGAGAAACATCCAAAGATTCAAAAACCATTTTCCAATCACATAGTTAATTCCACTTGACAATTGATCTCATCAATGAAATAATTAGGGTGATAAACACAATAAGTTGAGGATCAAATCACCTCTAAGGTTTTCCCTTCTAGTGCTATATCCCTATCATGGAAGTATCACAGATCAACTCCAAGATTGTTTATGAACTCAAAGTTATCTCTCACATGAACAATGAAAAAGAAACATGCTTTATGCAACCAACAAAAATTAACTGGGGTGGGTTTAACTAGAGCTAGCCTTCTTCTATTGGCCATGGCCACAGACTTTGTACTATCTTCCCATGGCTAGTTTTTTGTTGAAGCTCCAAATGGATCAGTGCTAGTCCCATGAAATGTGTGCCAAAAGGCAACCTTAAGTCTCAGCCAGTCCTATCACCATATGGAAATTTTATAATTTATGGTCATTTCACTAGGAATCGGAACCCAAAGATAAAAGCTGACATTCACTTTCTTCCAAAAAATCACTTCTTCGGAATTGTACGATTTATATGCAAGTGGGTTCTTGCTAGAAGGTCCCTTTAGTTATGAATGAACAAATAAAAATTATATTTTTTTAAGAATACAATTTAAGCATGTCTGGCCCATTGCAATACAGTTGCAAAATACCAAAAGAATAACATAACTAATATCAAGATATATGGGCCTTAGAACTCTCCACCTCATACTTAATTTTTGGAATGCCCAGAAAGAATTCACCTTCCCCATCAACTGAAACATCACACTCACTAAAAGCATAATCAGCAAGGAAATTATGAGGAGCGGAAGCATTCTACACGCAAATTAACCAAAATATCTTAAAATAGTGTGTTCATATATATATTTTAGATAAGTTATGTGAGAAGGATAAGTGTGGATTTTACCACAGCAATAGAGAAAATATTCAAACAAAAAAACAGCATCAAAACCTTCGCAGCCTTCATCTTTCCCAGTGCAACAAGATTTTTACTACAATTATCATCCAGTACGAAACGAATGATATGCAATAAAAAGTAGACAAAACACCAATTTTCAAAAAGGTTATAAAATAATAATAATGGTCATTGAAACTTTAGTTCATTCGCCAGAATGTGAATGCATGGATGAGACAGATGCAGCCCGTGAAACCAACCAGCAGAAGTATCTGATTTTCCCGATTGCATGAAACTGGCTTTTAAAGCTTATTTTGCAGGGGTTATTTGAGGGGAAATAAATGATTTTGAGTGATTTGGAAGTGATTTCCATATAGAGAAATTCTCATCACGGAAATGGGGAGGACCTGATTTCTCTCCAATAGAAGATTTCAAATCACTCAAGAATCGGGATGATTTGGAAGGAAATAATTATGAGTTAAGATGTCTTAATTCTCTGTTTTCATATTAATTTTTATTTATAACCTTTTTTAATATTTTCATACTTCTTCCATGTAATCAATATTCTTATTTACACCATATTTCTTTATCATGCTTTTATTATTTTGCTGGATACAATATGTATATGTTGGAAATATGGTTTTATGGTCGGGTGATCTACTGGTCGTTGATGTTTTTCATCGCCCTTTCTATCATGTTCGTCCATCTGTTTATTGGCGTTCTGTTCCAGGCACTTGAAGGGTGCTTTATGGCCACTTCTGTTTGGCTGGGCTATTAGGCCCTTTCAGTTCCCCAAGGGGTTTTATCACCCCTGTGGTTCGATCAGGGAAAAAATTCTCTCTCATTCAGATCTGAGATTCTACCCTCATTGGTCCATTCACTAGATCTATGGTGCTCCCAGTATGGGGTTTTCCCTTCCTCAGTGGTGATCCTCTGTGCCTGCCGAACTCCATGGTGTGCTTCTTGCACATCACTTCTGGTGGATCTTTGAAGTTAGCGGTCTTCAGACGTAGAAGACGTCGGGCCGAGTTCCCGACAAAGGACAATCCAGTCCAGGTGATTCCTCTGCAAATATTGTGGTTCATCAGCGACACAAACGAACCCTACTTATGAGGCAAAGTGATATGGACTTCCCGGTTTCAGTATACCAAGAACTGTAAGTTTTTTTACAGTTCTTTTCTTCGGCAGTTTCTTCATAGTAGTTTAGTATTCTGTTTATGCTGAAATTTTGTCGATTCTTCCACTATAAATCCAGACTTTTATTTTCATAGTAATAAAATGTGTGAGTGTGTGGTGTTCTTTCCATGCAGTAGGATCCCAAAGGATCCGAAGCACGTAAATCATCTTGTCCATTTAATTTTATGCATCATTCATTACTTGTTTTGATTATTTTTTTGTGAATGCACAACACCACTTCGATTCTTGCTCTCTCGTGGTTGTTTGTTATCCCTGTGTTGTGAGTCGCCAACTACAACAAATGATATCAGATCTAATCTGGTTGTTGTGTTGTTGATTTCGACCTATAGTTTACATCTGCCTCTAGTTCCTTGACTGTATGCATCCTTTCATGCTATATTTTTTGTTTATGATTGTTTGTTAAGGAGAAATCTGTATACTGCTGTCATTTATTTTATCTGTTTGGCTGCTGCAATTATTTATAGGCCTTTATAAATTCGTTTCATGCTTCCACAATATTTTTCTTTAAACTTTTACATTGTATAAATTTTCTTTGAACACTGTTTATAGCTTTAATACAATTTGATTGTTGTATTCTGCTTACTAACTATAGTACTTATTTTATAGTTCATTAATTTGGGTTTCTTTATTTTTTTCCAAATCTAAATTTGTTCAAATTCTTCCTGAACATTGATGTTGTTTTTTTAACTGAAATCATTGTATTCACCGAATCTTTTTTCGCATCCATATCTCACGGTACACGTTTACCCAGTGAGATTGGTCGATTTTTTGGGGCGTATGCTTATCGTTGTCCCTAATCATTCGACATATACTCATTTGGACAAACATGTATATAATGAGGTATGAAATCGAAAAAAATCAATGGAGACAATGACTTCAATCAATGGAAAATAAAAATGAGTGAATTAATTGTCCAGCAAGGTCTTATTGATGCCCTCTCTGGTCCTACTAAACCTGTTATAACTATTAATGAAACTGGCCAAACTATTACAGAATATTAACCTGTTCCCCTGGACACTCTTGTTAAATCCCACAGTTCACTATTTCTATCCTTAGGAGATAAAGTCCTTAGGGAATTAGCCTTTGATTCTATCACTACTGGAATCTGGATCAAGCTAGAAAAATTATACATGACAACCTCCCTAGTAGGTAGGCTATATAAGAAGCACTGAATGTTCACCTTTAGGATGATACCTAGTACTTCTTTAAAATCTCATCTTGATGAATTCAAAAAAATCATGTTAGATCTAGCCAATATAGATGTTTCGGTAGATGATGAAGATCAGTCCATCATTCTGTTGATATCCCTTTACTATAGATACCTTGGTCGAGACCATGATGTATGGTCGAGACTCCTTGACTCTATAAGAAGTTAAGTCCGCCCTTCTATCTAAATAACTTCACTATAAACATAAGGTTAAAGGTGAAGCTGATAGTCGGTTCACTAGGGGAAGACCTCTGGGTAAAAGAAAAAAGAAACAATTTAGTAGAGATAAAAGTAGAAGCAGCAAAGAACCTAGGCAAGACCAAAACCAAAGGGTAGTATTAAAGAAAGAAAAGTCACATGCTTCCATTGCGGCAAGCCTGACCACACTAAACCTGAATGTAGGAAGCTTAAAAGTGAGCAAGAGCGCACCCAACCCACTGACCAGTCTCTCCTTGTTGACTTTGGCTATGACAATGCCGAAGTATTCAATGTTTCTTTCCATACACTCGACCGAGAGTGGGTCCTTTACTTTGGTTTTTCCTTCCACATGTTTCCATACAAAGAGTCATTTTCAAAGTTGGTCCAAAGAGTGGAAGGGGATGTCCTATTAGGGAATAATAATAAGTGCAAAGTGGAGGGTAGAGGATTTGTTCTATTAGAACTTGAAAATCAATATGTGATTACCT
The DNA here is from genome assembly GCA_963277665.1 of Viscum album. NCBI lineage: Eukaryota > Viridiplantae > Streptophyta > Magnoliopsida > Santalales > Viscaceae > Viscum > Viscum album. Next base: position 298,875,129 of record OY728139.1, read on the forward strand.
TTTTTGATGTAAGGTGGGATCCCAACCTCCAACGCAATTTAATTTTCTTAGGAGTCCTTGATCAAAAAGGATACACCTTTAGATCATAATCTGGGTCTATTAAGATCTCTAAAGGATCTAGGACCATTATTAGAGGGTCTCTCACAAATGTGTTTTATGTCTTGGATGGTAAGAACCATTAAAGGCAAATGGGTAGTATTTATAATACCAACACTGAGAGTACTATGCTTTGGTATAGACAGTTGGGTCATGTAGGCTCCAAAGGGTTAGAAGAACTTAGCAAACATGGGCTGTTGAATGACATAAAACCTACCAACCTGCCATTCTGTGAATACTGTATAATGGGAAAAGCTAAGAGGGTTAGTTTCAATAGATCCACCTTTAAAGACGCTGCCCCACTTGAATACATCCATTCAAATTTATAAGGACCAGTAAGGATTACCTTTCATGGTCGAGGATATTATTTCATCACTTTCATTGAATATTTCTCTAAGAAGGTATGGGTGTACATCTTGAAACACAAATCGAATGTTTTTTTCAGACTTTAAAAACCTAGAAATCTTTGGACGAAAATCAGACTGGAAAGAAAATAAAGGCCATGAGGACCGACAATGGCTTAGAGTATCTATCTACACACTTTATTGAGTTTTGTGAAAAAGAAGGTATTAAAAGACATAGAACTATTAAGGATACCCCCAACAGAATGGGCTAGCAAAGAGGATGAATAGGACCATATTAGAATGTGTCTGAAGCATGCTTTCATACTCATACCTCCCCAAGTTTTTTTGGGCCGAGGCCACCAGCACTGCTATTTACCTAATCAATAAGTGTCCCTTCTCTGCTAACCAGTTTTAGACCCCTGAAGAGTTTGGGATTGGAAAGCCATCTTCTTATTCCTACCTGAGGGTTTTCAGTTCCATAGCCCATGAACACGTTAGGACAAATAAACTAGATCCAAGAGCTCTAAAATTCATCTTCATTGGCTACCCTGAGGGAGTAAAAGGATATAAACTCTGGGTTGATAAACATGGGTACCAAAAATGCATTATTAGTAGGGATGTGGTATTTCATGAGTCATCCTCTACCAAGGCCAAGGCTGCCCAATACGCAGTTGTGACTGAGACGTCTCTAAGTCTGATGAACCCGAGCCCTTGGCTCATCTTAAGGTTTATATCTAGCCTGATCAACCTACTACTCAGCCCACTGTTGCGGTTGATTATGAGACCTAATCTAGTTCAGATTCGGATTCTAAACCTCCTAACACTTATCAGAACTATCAATTGACCCATGACAGACAAATGAGGGTCCCAAGATCTCATGCTAGGTTCAGCCAGTATGATATGGATTCCTATGCTTTTCATGTGGCACAAGATCTCATCGACGATGATCCTCAATCATATAGGCAAGCCTTGAAAGACAAAGACTCCAAGTAATGGGTTTTTTCTATGAATGAAGAGATGCATTCATTAAAGAAAACACATACATGGAATGTTGTCAAAAAACTAGTTAATGCTAAAGTGATTGGTTTGAAATGGATTTTCAAAAGTAAAGAGGATAATGCTGAGGGAAGGAAAATCAAATTCAAAGCTAGGTTAGTAGCTAAGGGTTTCCTCCAAAGAGAGGGAGTTGATTATTCCGAAATATTTCCCCCATTAGTGAAACACTCTTCTATTAGGCTCTTATTAGCCTATACTGCCTATAATGACGTCCACATTGAGAAGTTAGATATTAAAACTAATTTCTTAAATGGTGAACTCAAAGAAAATATTTATATTCATCCTCCTGAAGGCTATCTTAGTGAATTTAAACCACATCAAGTGTGCCTCCTGAATAAATCTCTATATGGCTTGAAACCAGCCTCAAGACAATGGTACATAAAATTTGACTCGTTTATGTTAGATAATATATTCACTATGAGTCAATATGATGCTTGTGTTTATTTAAAAGCATCAAAGACCATCATCATTTACCTGCTGCTATATGTTGATGATATGATCATCATATGCAAGGACATAAATCTTATCTCTTCTGTCAAGAATCTGTTGAAAAATACCTTTGAAATGAAGGACCTGGGAGCAGCCAAGCAAATTTTTTGCATTTAAATCATTAGGGATAGACCCAATAAGTTGATTTATCTTTCTCAACATGGTTATATTTTAAAAGTTCTCAATAGGTACATGTTTGAAACATTAAAACCTGTTAATATTCCTCTTTCAAAACATTTTAAATTGTCTTTGACACAAGACCCTACAGTCGTAGAAAATATTGAGTTCATGTCCAAAAATCCTTATGCTAACATAGTTGTAAGCATAATGTATGTTATGATTTAGACACATCCTGATATTTCATTTGCTAGCAGGTGCATGGCCACACCAGGGAAGTCACATTGGAATTCCCTTAAGTGGCTTCTTCGATACCTCTCTAGTACACCTAGTATTTGTTTCTGTTATGGTAGAAATATAAATTCTGCTAAATTTATCTGTGGTTATGTGGATGTTGATTATGCTGGAAATGTTGATACCCATAAATCTTTAACCAGTTATGTGTTTAGTGCATTCGGTGGTGCCATTTCCTAGAAGTTAAACGTGCAATCTGTTGTTGCACTTTCTACTACAGAATCTAAATATATAGCTTTGACTAAGGCAGTCAAAGAAGACTTATGGATCAAAAGTATGACTTCTGAAATTTGAATTTATAATTGTGCTATTACTATTTATTCAGATAGTCAATCAGCAATTCAATTTTCCAAAAACCTTTTTTTCCATGGTAAGTGAAAACATATTGACATTAGGTTACATTTCATTAGAGATGTTGTAGAATCTGGAACCGTGTGTATCAACAAGATACACACTAACATAAATCCAGCTGATATTTTGACTAAAGCAGTGGTTCTACCTAAGTTTATTTTTTGTTTAGATAGATTAAACTTGGTACCAATTATATGACTCTTAGGTGCAAGAACGTCACCAAATTAAATTTGAAATGGTAGAGATTTGTGAATTAAGATGTCTTAATTCTATGTTTTCATATTAATTTTGATTAATAACCTTTTTAAATATTTTCACACTTCTTCCATGTAATAGATATTTTTATTTACACCATATTTCTTTATCATGATTTTATTATTTTGCTGGATACAATATGTATATGTTGGTAATCCGGTTTTATGGTCGGGTGATCTACTGGCCATTGTTGTTTTCACCACCCTTTCTATCATGGTCATCCATCTGTTTGTTGGTGTTCTGTTCCAGGAACTCAAGGGATGCTTCTTGGCCACTTATATGTTTGGTCGGGCTGTTATTCCATTTTGGTTACCCTGGGGGGTTCATCACCCCTATGGTTCGATCAGGAAAAAAATTCTCTCTCATTCAGATCTGAGAATCTTCCCTCATTGGTCCCTTCGCTATATCTCTGGTGCTACTGGTATGGAGTTTTCCCTTCCTCGATGGTGATCCTCCGTGCTTTCACTTCTGGTGGAGCTTTGAAGTTAGCAGTCTTCGAACCAAGAAGGAACCAAGCCGAGTGATGAGATATTATTCCAGCTGCCATGGTTGGTGGGTGTTGCACTAACCACACCCACCATGGGAGGACTTCTATATTGGGGACTGCACATTTCACATGTGCAGCAACTATTGTTTTGGCTGCCATTGGAGTTGGTGGCCACCATGTTTGAAGTCCAAGGTTGGTGGGAGATTTGGTGGGGGAGTTGTGTCAAACTTGACACCCTCACCATGGCTATATAAGGAAGCCTTGGGGAGCATCCAACATATATTAGAGAGCCAAGTGAAGATCTTTATTGTGAGAGGGTCGGGAGAGCTCCATGTGAGATTTACAAAGGGAGGTGTGGGTGGGGTACATTGTAACCTTTGTTCTTGGTGTAATAAAGTCTATTTTCCCTCCATTTTTCTCTCTTCGTGGTCAGCGAACCACAACAAGTGGTATCAGAGGCGGTTCCGGTGAAACGGCGGAGGGCAGTGGAAATTTTTCCGGTGGCCGGAAAATTTAAGTTGCCAGGAATCGTGTTTTGAAGGCATATTCTGAAATCCGGTGTCAAGACGATTCTAACAGCGTAAACGACATCAAAAACGGAGCTAAAACGAGCTTCCTAGGCCCGGTCAAAGTTCGGTCAAACTTCGGGTGAACAGTACCCCTTGCCGGAGAAGAAGGTATTGTTCTAGCACCGGTGACTTTTTCGGCAGGTTTCCGGCAGCTGCTCCGACGTGCCACGTCATTGACACTTCATCGCCATGTCATCACCACGTCATCAGACGATCTCGACCGTTGATACTATTTTGATCATAACTTGATCAATCGGTATCCGATTTCGACGATCCAGAAGTCGATTCCACCATTTTTGACCGTTCCGGACACAACGATGAGCTCCATTTTTTCAGATTCTGCACACATTTTTAACTGAATTGAAATCCAATGGAGGGATCATCCACGGGAGGGATGGTTATGTTGACTTCTTCAAACTACTCCATTTGGAAGTCTCAAATGGAAGATCTTCTCAATGCTAAGGATCTTTTTGACCCCATTGAGAATGAGGGAGTCAACCCCGATTCCACAAAGGAATCAGAGTGGAAGAAGCTAAACAAGAAGATGATCGTCCAAATCCGCCAATGGATCGATCACAGCGTTTACCACCATGTTGCTCAAGAGACTAGTGCGTATGAACTTTGGACAAAGTTGGAAAATACGTACCAGTCAAAGACCGCTCGAAACAAGATCCTCTTATTGAAGCGGTTGATGAATCTTCGACTACAAAGTGGATACTCTATAGCCGAACACACCAGTGAGTTCCAAAGCCTGGTGAAACAGTTGGTGGCTGCCGGTAAGACTCTAAATGATGAAGATCAGGCGAACCACTTACTCTGCACACTTCCCGATAGCTGGGATACGCTTGTCATCTCACTCAGCAACTCGGCGCCTGGAGGCAAATTTACCATGGCGATGGTAAAGGATGCACTGTTCAACGAGGAAGCCCGAAGGAAGGATGCGAGTTTCAACCAGACGCAAGCTCTCATTCTGGAGAAGCGAGGGAGACAACAAGGAGGAGGTCGTGGGGTAGGAACTGGAGGTCGAATCAAAAACAGAGGAAGGTCCACAGATGGTAGGAGGCCAACATACAAATTCTACCATTGTGGCATGGAGGGACACATGAAGAAGAACTGGAGAAATTTGTTACAAGAAAAGGGTCAAAGTAACAACCAACAAAGAAGAAATGAAGATGCGCATGTGAGCTTCACCGGAGAAGTTGTTCTTTACTCCAAAGACGAAGAAGAGACATGCTTTCATACATCAGGCCAAGACACAGAATGGGTGGTCGATACTGCAGCATCGTACCACATCACACCACATCGTGTGTATTTCTTGACTTATCAAGTTGGTGACTTTGGTGCAGTCAAGATGGGGAATACCAGTTCGGCGAAGATTTTTGGCATGGGTGATATCTAAGTCAAGACGACTGTTGGATGCACAATCACCCTGAAGGATGTTCGACATGTTCCAAGCCTTTGGGTCAACCTGTTATCAGGTATAGTCTTTGATCAACAAGGCTATGAAAGCATCTTCAAAAACGGATCATGGAAGATGAAAAAAGGATCCATCATCATCGCTCGAGGACACATATGCAGTACGTTGTACAAAACTCATGTGAAGATATGTGCAGACAGCCTCAACACGGTGGAAAGAGAGACATCATCTAATATGTGGCATAGAAGGCTCGGCCACATGAGTGAAAAAAGGTTATCTACACTAACAAAGAAGAAGTATATCAGTATTGACAAGGATGCATCGCTTGATCCTTGTAAATATTGCTTGTATGGGAAGAGGCATAGAGTTTCATTCAATACTGCTTCATCATGGAGATCAGAGTTGTTGGATCTGGTGCACTCTGATGTATGCGAACCCATGGAGGTGGATACACTCGGAGGTAACAAATATTTTCTATCCTTTATTGATGATGCATCTCGAAGGGTGTGGGTGTTCTTCTTACGAACGAAGGACCAAGTACTGAAATACTTCATAATGTTCCACGCCATGGTGGAGCGTGAAACTGGAAAGAAGCTAAAGTGTCTTCATTCAGACAACGGAGGAGAGTACACATCCAGAGAATTTGATGCCTATTGCAGGAGTCATGGAATCCGACATGAGAGGACGGTCCCTCGCACCCCACAACACAATGGAGTTGCAGAAAGGATGAACAGAACCATCATGGAGAAGGTCAGAAGCATGATGAGTTTGGCAAAGCTCCCTAAGCCATTCTGGGGAGAAGTTGTTCAGGTTTCCTGCTACCTCATTAACCGATCACCGTCATTCCTGCTAAATTTTGAGATTCCACAGAAGAGATGGTATGGTAAACATCCCTCTTACTCTCATTTACGAGTATTTGGATGTTTGACATTTGTAAATGTATCAAAGGAGCTCAGGAAGAAGGTAGATGGGAGATCTACTCCATGCAACTTCATCGGCTATGGAGATGAGGAGTTCAGATACAAGCTTTAGGACCCAAAGGAGAAGAAGGTGATCAGAAGCAGAGATGTCGTGTTCCATGAGAACCAGACGATCGAGGACATTCGAAATCCTATAATGACTCGAATGGAAAGTGTTGAGGACTCAATTCATGATCCAAAACCTATACCAGCACCACCTATCATTAAAGAGGAGGAGGTGCACGGAGTCTCATCAGCAGAGGACTAGGAGGCAGTGGAGGAGGATATTGAGCAGGGGGAGACTCAATCCTCTCCAAAAGAAGTTGCAGAACCATTACAGGAGCTAGGTGATGTTGTGCCTCCCAAACCTAACATTTCAGAGGTTCGAAGATCTTCACGAGGAAGGATTCCATCAACAAGATATTCAGGGTCAGATTACCTACTGCTGACTGATGAGGGGGAGCCAGAAGGATACCAGGAAGCAGTGTCTCATCCCGAAAAACTCAAGTGCCTGCATGCAATGGAGGATGAGATGGAGTCTTTGATGAAGAACCAAACATACGATTTGGTGGAATTACCCAAAGGTAAGAAGGCACTAACGAATAAATGGGTGTTCAGGCTGAAGAAGGATGGAAGAAAAAGGGAGGTCAAGTACACATCTCGGTTAGTTGTCAAGGGATTTCTTCAGAAGAAAGGAGTCGAATTTGATGAGATTTTTTCACCCGTGGTGAAGATGGATTCAATCCGAGTCATTTTCGGATTAGTGGCTAGCTTGCACTTGGAGCTTGAACAGATGGACGCAAAGATGACTTTTCTTCATGGTGACCTCTCCGAGGAGATCTACATGAAGTAGCCTGAAGTATTTGAGATTTCTGGACAAGAAAACATCGTCTTCAAATTGAAGAAGAGCTTGTACGGACTGAAACAGGATCCCAGATAGTGGTACAATAAGTTTGACTCATTCATGGTGAGTCATGGATACAAGCGGACACAGGCAGACCAGTGTGTCTGCATCCAAAGATTTCAAAATGGTAATTTTGTTGCCCTTCTAATTTATGTTGATGACATGTTGATCATTGGGAATGATGCAGCGAAAATTAGCCAGTTGAAGAATGAGTTATCCAAGTCTTTTGATATGAAAGACTTGGGAGTAACTCAACAGATTTTGGGGATGCAGATCATTCGTGACAGAAAGATGAAACTGTTATGGCTATCTCAGGAGAAGTATGTTGAACGTGTTCTGAAATGTTTCAACATGGACAAAGCCAAACCAGTGAGCATTCCTCTTCCCGGTAATTTGAAGTTGTGCAAGAGTTCATGCCAGTCGTCCAAGGAATAAGTTGAGGCGATAAAGATGATTCCATATTCCTCAGCAGTTGGAAGCTTGATGTACGCTATGGTGAGTAAGAGACCGGACAGTGCCCATGTAGTGGCAATCGTGAGCCGATTTCTCTCCAATCTCAGGAAGCATCACTGGGATGCAGTCAAGTGGATTTTGAGGTATCTTAAAGGTACTATAAATTTATGTTTGTGCTATGGGGGAGCTGAACCTATCTTGGAGGGCTATACAGATGCAGATATGGCTGGAGATCCTGATAGCAGGAAGTCTATATCAGGATACATCTATACTTTTGCTAGAGGAGTTGTATCATGGCAGTCAAGGTTGCAGAAGTGCGTCGCTTTATCCACGACGGAAGCAGATTGCATTGTTGCTTCAGAAGCTGGCAAGGAGATGTTGTGGCTAAAGCGTTTCCTTCAAGGGCTTGGATTCAGCTAGAAGGACTACAGGGTTCATTGCGATAGTCAAAGTGCTTTGGACTTGAGCAAGAACTCCATGTACCATTCCCGGACGAAACACATCGGCATTCGCTATCATTGGATACGCGAAGTGATGGATCAACAGCTGCTGCGACTTGTGAAGATCCACACGAAGGAGAACCCGGTAGATATGCTGACAAAGGTGGTCGCTCGGGAGAAGCTAGATCTTTGCAGATACTCCAGCGTATTGCAGCTGGAGGGGGAGAATTGATGAGATATTATTCTAGCTGCCATGGTTGGTGGGTGTTGCACCAACCACACCCACCATAGGAGGACTTCTATATTGGGGGCTGCACATTTCACATGTGCAACAACTATTGTTTTGGCTACCATTGGAGTTGGTGGCCACCATGTTTGAAGTCAAAGGTTGGTGGGAGATTTGGTGGGGGAGTTGTGTCAACTTGACACCCCCACCATGGCTATATAAGGAAGCCTTGGGGAGCATCCAACATATATTAGAGAGCCAAGTGCATAGCTCTATTGTGAGAGGGTCAGGAGAGCTCCATGTGAGATTTACAAAGGGAGGTGTGGGAGGGGTACATTGTAACCTTTGTTCTTGGTGTAATAAAGTCTGTTTTCCCTCCATTTTTCTATCTTCGTGGTCACCGAATCACAACACCGAGTTCCCAACGAAAAACGATCCAGTCCAGGTGATTCCTATGCGAAGATTGTGGTTCATCAGCGACACAGATAAACCCTACCTACGATGCAAAGTGATCCGGACTGTCAGGTTTTAGCATACCCGACACTAAGTTTTTTTACGGTTCTTTTTTTCGGCGATTTCTTCACAGCAGTTTAGTATTCTATTTATGATTAAATTTCGTCGATTCTTCTGCTGTAAATCCATCCTTTTCTTTTCATAGTAATAAAACATGTAAGTGTGTGGTATTTTTTGTGCAGTAGGATCCCTAATGACCCGAATCATGCAAATCATCTTCTCTATTTACTTTTCTGCATCTTTCATTACTTGTTTTGATTCTTGTTTTGAGAATGCACAACACCAGTTCGATTCTTGCTCTCCCGTGGTTGTTTGGTATCCCTGTGTTGGGAGTCGCCAACAACAACAATAATGGACAGATCGGCCTTCGGCGATTCGTGGAGGTGCACATGCGGGAGCGTGCGTGTTGACCAAGCGCGATGCCCGGCGTGCCGGTGGAATCATGTGTGTGTTTCAGTGAGCGCTGAATGAGAATGTCGGCGCGGAAGAGCAGAAAAAAGTCCGGACAATCCAGGATCCAGTTCGTAGCACGCGATTAGGGAACTGGATGGTGGCGCGACGAGCGCGTGATCCTGGAACCTCACTATCCTTTTCAAACACCCGCGAACATCATTTCAAAAGCACTAATAAACATGTTTGAAATATCAAAACTACTTGACCACTTAAAAAAACATATTTTAAAATATGTCTCACTATAAATAAAGAGCCCTCTGAACTAAAGTGCATTCATAAAGTCGATGACATGACCTTCATTGCAAAAGAACAAATCAACTTTTCTATCATAATATATCTCGAGGTACCACGTCTAAAGCTCATAATTTCATCTCTTCCTTTAAGTATCTTCTTTCTCTTTGCTTTCATGAACCATAAGACTCACAACTCATTGCATTAATATAATCACTCTCGACTTCCTAGAAACAACTCCCATTGAAACCCTTTATCCCAGATAAAACTCTTTCTACAACCTCCACATGATCACTCACCTCCTCCTAAGTTTTCAGTTTCAGGGAAACCATTGGTCGTTGAACCTATGACTTCTAAACAGACTCAAACCATATTGATTTCGCATCTTCACTAGCCAGAAGACACCAAAAATGACTAATCGAACTCAAAAAGTTTCCAGATTTTAGTAGACACTGCCACTTGGTACTCAAATAAAGTAATAGTGAAATCTATTCAATATCATAACAAGTAAATGAAAATTTTAATAACAAAACAATAAAATAAAAATATAATTTAAAAAGGTTTGATATATTTAGATCAAACTTGAATTGATTTATTAAAAGTTTCCTTCGGTATCCATCGATAACGCTAATCATCACCATCTTGGTGGGATTTTTTTTCCTATCCAAGTAATGTTAGTCACTACTCAAAGGGAAATTATGGAAGAACAAAAGGGAAAGACACTACATAACCTCTTGGATAAGAAGAAAACAATTTCTCTAATGAGGAAAACTAGAGAACACTAAGCACCACTTTTTCTCTCTCGATGAAACAAAGACTACACCCTTCCTCTAAATTTATAGAAAAAAGAGGTATTTAATAGCCTCCAAGGAAGCTAATATCATATCAAACTTAAGGAGTGTAATAAAAAGCATCCAAATGAAATTTAGAGCATTAAATGGCCTCTAAAAGTGGGTTAATCCCTAAACCACATTGGGATGTGCATTAATGATTCTTAAAACTGGGTAAAGGTAGTGAAAGAGGTGCTTAAATGACCTCTTTAATTAGGTCTGTGAATTATCCTCAAGTAATGAGCCTTATAATCCCATTACTCCAACATAACAAATCAACCCAGACCACTCCATCCCATTACCCGATTCAATCTGTCACAAGGCTCGAGGTGCGTTCTCGGTCACCCTAAGTTGAAAACTAGTGACAATGAATCAAATATGACTATGTGGGAATTGTTTTTCCTAATAGAGAACTGGATTACATTGAAGGGTTCATCCCATGGACCCAACGTGGCCTCATCATAAGCTAGCAGGTCATAAATCCAAATAAACAGTTTATAAAACATAAATAAAAAAGCAAACATGACATACAATAAATGTAAACTCATAACAAAACCACATCATTTAAATGTAACTAAACAACATGATAAGCTTTGAACATAGTAATAAAACCAAGTATGTACATGAACCATATGATCCAAAAATAAATAAAGAGGGAACACGGGACAGGAATCCCGTGAAGTGATATACATAGGATGAGCATAACACAAACAAAGAAAAAAAAACAAAAATAGTTATTGCCTATATCCTCATGACATGAGGATCATCTCCCTTAATGTCACCTCCTCCAACCCGATCCAAGTAAACATGAATAACCACCACCTCCAAGTGGAACCTTTTCTTTGTTTGTATTAGTCAGAACAAGGTCTACATACACGTGGAGGGTGCATTTAGGGTGTGAGCATAACTAACCCAACTTGATCCCATCAACAACTCCGTGTTTAACCCATATAAAACAAACTATAACTTGTTATATTGAACTATAACATATGAAAGTAAAATTCTCACTTTAAATAAAACAAGTAACAATAATGAGTTGCATTTGAACAATTTATAAATTTAAAGAGAGGGTGAAATTCTAATAAAGAAGTAAAAGTGTGTAAAAATAATAATGAACGTATAAGGTATCAACAAGTCATAATGGGAAGGTCTAAAGGGAACTAAGCTCGGGTAACATAGGGTTCATATGAACATATCCAAAGGTGTACAAGATCTGTTAGGTAGAGTCTCATCATGCCCCAGCATGGGCCCATGTTGGGAAGGACTAAAGAGGTGATACACTTAATGGGTTTAAAAGGATTGAACAACCCTCGTCCGTCACAACAGAAGACATTAAGAAACCCTAAAACCAAGATCGCCTTATATGAAACTGAAACCATGTACAAATTGAAAATGAAGAATATTGCGTACCTTACACGATAGATGACTATCGTTATTGTCTCAATTTATATGCTTGATGAAAATCTCTGAGAGGAAACCAACGAACTCCCTCCTCCATGGAGTATTCACGAGATGAATCAAAATCACCCAATTATTGGACAAGATTCTCCATAACTCCCACATTATACTTCTTAGTGGCAAAGGGAGGAGGAGAAAAAGATACACTATACAATGGGGAGAATATGAAATAATGAAAGACAAGATTGGACTAAAACTATCTTGATGGCATAAAATCCTTATATAGGCCTCAAGAATGCACCCCAGGCCTCTATCACATCTACTCATACATTACTTAATGTATGAGTAATACCTCGACCATTCATACATTTATCATATAAATGCATCATTGATTCTCTATATGTTATGAGTATCAATGACAACCTATGTATAAGATATCTAAACATTAACCACTTAACGTTTGACTTCTTTAATGAATCATAAAGTCCAATATAGATCTTATAATATGATTCATAATACCTCATGATATAACCAATCATATAGTACAATTTGCATTGGGAGAGGTAATGCAATATCATTATATCATCTTTTACAACATGTTTGTCTAGGGCATATAACTTTCCTTGACATAATATATATCGTCACATACAATATCCCTATATCGTACACTATAGTAATAGGTAAAATATATCATATAAATATTTTAAGATCCCACCTTTTTCGAGTATGCTCCTCTTTCTTTTTTGGTTCCGATTGTTTGATTTGGACCCTGGTAATGACCTTTTTGACCTTTGTGGGAGTTATGTAGAAAATGGAGATGAGTTTGTGTGTGTGCAGACAATTTTATATCGTAAACCTAGAAATTACGATGTAAATTATCATTTTATGCCATAAATTTCATGGGGAAGACCCTATGATGGGGGACCCATTTATGTCGTAAGTTGGAAAATTACAGTGTAAATAGGGAGTTTAAGCCGTAAAACCTTTAATTACACTGTAAATATTGTAGATAGGGTGAAATTTTCCTTTTGTACTTAAATTATTTAAACCTAAAAATCCCTCCTCTTCATTGCACACACAAAAGCAGTGCAATATAGAGAGAGATCTCATCATCCCTCACCTAGACCTTGGGATTACTCCTTTTATATAGTGTTTGATTCGATTGTCATCGATCATGTTGGATTCGTACCAGTAATCTATTCAATCCTCTCACTTCTTTTCTTCAATTACCTTGATGTATGGAATTATAAATACATTTGAGCTAATATGCCCTATTTTTAGGGTGTTTGTATATTTATTTGATTTCTCCCATTCTAGACCAAATCTGAATTTAATATCATATCGGAATCCCACTACCAAGCGCTGGTGTGTGGTCTCATATTTTTCCCTCAAAGTCTAGTTGTATATATATTACGCCATTGTGTCGCATGCTGGACTTCCCGAGAATCGCCTCCTAATGGAAGTTTTCTTAAATTAAATGTGCGGGCCTATGACATGTGACCCTTAATCATTGATTAGGGTTGAGAACCCCAATTTGAACGACCCCTTTGAGTGTGTTGCTAAACTAGCTTAAAAATCATGATTTTCTTATAAATTTGGCTCACATTTAGAGGCGTGTTCTTGACCATTTTAATTGGTAAGTTATAATTAATTAAATGAAATGTATTAACTAAATACAATGGATGTATTGATACCTTGATAGGCCTTCTAATCCTAGGCTATGTATTTGAACCACCTTCTAAGGTGAACTGTTTTACTTGAAATGAAATAACCATTATGGATTAAATGTATTGCTAAATGACATGGTTAGACTATGATACCATGACCATTCATTATGACATTCTGAGGGTGATACATGGGTCCTAACTCGGAACACCATGGAATAACTCATTGGGATTATTGAATTTAAATGAATTAATAAATAGATTATATCACACTGTGGGAAATACATGGGAACTTATAAGAACACCGCGAATGGGCACAACTAGCAGGTGGATTTATATTATTCCATGAGTGAAATTTGGGTAACCTGCATGGAATGAAAAGGACGGGCTCAGAGGTTAGTTTATTATATCATCTTGTGAGTGACACTTGGTTTTCCTATGTGGAACACCAAGGATAGACTTTGAGGGAAATGAATTTATACCATGCCCAGATCGATACTTGGATTACTATGAGGATTTCATGGACATGCTTATAGGGTGATGGGTTCATTGAACACCTAGAGCGATACCTGAGTTTCTTATATGAAACACCATGTATAAGCACAAGTTTCCAATAAATTAATTGATTAATTAATTTAAGCGATGTGTCTTCCAAGTCAAAGAACATCCTTGGATTTGGTTAGTGTTTTACCTACATGATGAATTTATTTTATTACTATATTAAGTTATAAATGCTATGGAAAGTGTTCATCCCTTTTACTTATATGATCCATGGGGGATTCCTTGGCTATGATCTGGGTCCTGGTCCCTTTTTATAAATTAAATCATAATTGGTAATCATTCACAGATATTATGTCTTAGGCTGAAGCAGGTGGTATTAAATGAGTGTCCTGTTCGGAACCCGTTCTGACATGTTATTTCTATATTTCATCCACAATTTATATCATCACCTGCATACTACTTATTTATATATTCATGGACTGGATGGATTTAGACACCATTGATAGTGGCCTATTGATTATATCTCACACCATGTTCGGACCTCCATTTGGTACCCAGACAGAATTTATGGATACAGGTAGGGACAAGGGAAGATGACCTGCTTTGGATGCTTGATTGTCTATACTAGGATAAAGTATAGGAGTAGAGGATCGAGCTTAGGATCGTGATTCTATTGGAGGACACTTTTAATATTTTTTTTCCATTTTTATATATCATGTTGTATATGCCTGTTGATTTGTTTCCCATGTATCATTTTTTTTGTATAGCATGACATGATCATAATTTTGTATTTGATATTGGATTTGGTTTTGTTTATAGTTTATGACATTGTCCCATGGAATATTTGATTTGGATGGTTTAATTATTCCATTATTTAGTGTTATTATTATAATTTTATGTTACAATCTGATCATGAGGGTATAGTCTCCCCACCACACTATTGTAGACCCTCGCTACAAGTCACTAGCCTCTGACATATGAGGAGGCATGCTTGAGGCCATGTGGCCACGTGTTTGGCTACTGTTTTCAAGTGAGTCTGGTCAGGACATCACAAAATGGTATAAGAGTTTCTTTTCATTACCTTATTATTTTATGACAGTATAAAGGATACTAGGATGTGTCGTAATTTGGTAATGATCCTATGCCTGGGAGTAGCCAACCCACGTAAAGGGAAAATGCCAAATTACTTGGGATTGTGATTTTTTTGGGATTCCACTTATTACTCTTGTATTGATTTCACCATTGGGTTATGTACATAATATGTGACATTTATTATTATTACTATGAATTTTTACCCTTCATTCAGTATGAAAAGAAATTTATGACTCATGCATCATCATAGACACTTGAGAATTTATATGTCATGCATATTCCATGCCACATTTATATTACTACGAGCATTGCCTGCTGCATATTATTAGTGTATTGATTGCTATACCCATGGAATTATTCTAATGTTTCATATAAGGAATGGATAAATAATCATTTATTAAAGTATCTTCATCAACCTAAATGGTGTTTTCCCATATAGATTGATGGTGACACATTAACTAACCAATTATCACATGTTGAGCTATGTAACTATGGTTGTATGAGCTGAAACATTAGTTAGATGTGATTATATGGATTCCAATTGTAAATTATAAAGTTGATACTTCAATAAATTGGTAATGGTGATCCATATAATCGAGCCATCATCATGGAATTGTTATATTATGAAGTCGAATGTAAAATTATGGCCACAGTTACATGATGTGCCAATTGTAACTTATAAAGCACAACACTTTAATAATTGGGAATGGTAAATCATTTAACTGGACCGTTATATACCTATATTCTTATAAACTACTAATTCTTAGAAGTAAAATCAAATGGTTGTCTTTAAATGGTAATACCAATTGAAACTTAAATGGGGTTTTCCTTTATAATTTACAATTGAAACACTATATATTAGAACCTCAGCTATGAAATCGAGAACTTGAACCAGAATCAACGTTAGTAGTGGTCAGTAAGTAGTATATATTATAATTCCTTATAGTCTTATACATCACCCATGCCTGGCTTTAAAAGCACGTAGAAGGGTGGGACTCTTATATAGGAAGGCATGTACTTGTCATATTCTATTATCTATGATCTTATCTATTATTAAACATTATCTAAGGTGTGAACTTGGAATTTTTAGAGCTATTCCACCATGATTTCCTCAAGCCATGCGCCAGGAGGGTGGTGACGACCATGCTCTAGAGGTGGTGGGCTCTGAGACACCAGTATTTGTTGTACATCTCGTTCCCCTCGTTGTTTGATTTTCATGATCACAATCACCTTTCTTATTTATCTAACATTGTTTTTAAGTATTGTGGATGATAGGCACAAGGTTGCCAAGAAGTTGGCCCAAGTAAGCTGGCAAATGGACTGAAATCCAGACCACCGGCCAGCCGGTGGCTTGACCACCGGCCAGCCGGTGGAACCTGCACTCAAAGGGGAGCCACTGCCTCACCACCGGTCAGCCGGTGGCCTCAGCACCGGCCAGCCGGTGGCACCCAGATGCAACAGTATGAGCTACTGTCTTGCCACCGGCCAGCCGGTGGATCCTCCACCGGTCAGCCGGTGGAGCCTGGACCAAAGGCCTTCTCCTCTGCCAAGGCACCGGCCAGCCGGTGGACCTGTACCGGCCAGCCGGTAGCCCAGTCAAACTAGCCGTTGGGTTTGACTAGTCAACCTTCTTTTGGCCTCCAACGGCTCCGAGGCCTTTTCCAACGGCTCCGAAGACTCCCCAAGGGTTCCATGCCTATAAATAAAGGCCAAGGAAGCCCCGGACACCCATCGGATCATATACCAAGCGCCCGGACACATTGTTGCACATTTGGCGAACCTCCGGCGCTCCACCTTCAAGGATCCTCCTTGCTCCAATCCAACTTCCAATCCAAGGAGCACCTCAAGAAGCTTGGGAGAGCACACTACATCAACTGCATCATACCTTGGCTCCCAAGTCTTCCTCACATACGGGTTTTATTGTTTTATTCTTTTTGAGCTTAAATTTGAGTTTGTTCCTACAAACTCCCAATTTTCTCATCCCCTCTTTTCTTTGGGTTTCACATCACCACTAAGGTGTGAAAAGGTTGCCAAGCTTTCCTTTAAATAGCTTGAGACATAGGTGAGCTATCCTTCACCTGTAAGAAGGATGGTGGGTTCTTGCTAAACCATTAAAAGCAAGTGGGTTCTTGCTAAACCACAAAAAGCAAGCTGTAATAGGTCCTAGTGCTACCTCAAAGCCTAGTGGGTTTCTTGCTAAAACCATTGAAAAGCAAGCGGTAGGAATCTCTCAACGGTTGAGTTGGGAGCGGAGACGTAGGCCGGGTTTTGGCCGAACCCCGTTAACAATTTCGTGTGTCTTGCCTCTTTACTTTCCGCTGCATTTCAACTTTGATTTTTAATTTGTTAATCATTTTTTAAAAGGCAATTCCCCCCCCTCTTGCCATCATTCCCTGTTTTTTCCGACCCAACAGTATTACCTCCAGTAGTTCCACTTGTGACACCTCCTTCTATACCTGATCTAGGAACTGATTCCTAGTTTCGAGAGAGTTTTCTATAGTTCATGTAGACTACACAGGGATCCCCATGACCTACCCCTACTATGGCAGAGTTGACATGGGAATTTTTAACAGTATCCTCTATCCACGTTTTCAGGTGATAGTGGTCCACGTGATACAAAGTCATGTCTAGAGGCTATGATATCTATTTTTGAGCATCTTGAGACACCTCCTAAGAAGATAGTGAAGCTCTTTATGTATGTTCTATGGGATTCTGTCAAGATATGGTGAGATGTTATTAACCATACATATATTCATTGAGATATGGTTTGGAGGGATTTATAGAGGGCCATCTAGGATTATTTCTTTCCCAAGATGTTGAGGGATGACAGATCCATATATTTTATGCACCTTGAGTAGGGTGCTTTATCAGTTAGGTACTACTACACATGTTTCACAAATCTCTAGAGCTTCGCACCAGTCCTTCTAGGTGATGAGTTATTTAGTGATAGGTAATTTGAGGATGGTCTCAAGTATGAAATTTGATCACAGGTGAACGTATATTGGTTGACTATTATATTTGGGATAGTGAATCATGCACTCATTACTGATTGTAACCTGATAGAGGCTAAAGGTGTGAGTCAGGGTGGTTAGACTTTTAGACCTGAAAAGACTTTGACCAATGAAAGGAAGTGTTGCTTGAAGATTTCTCAAGGGAGCATTAGTAGATAGAGTGTGCACTCAGGTAACCAGGTGGTATGCCATCAGTGTGGTAGGCAAGTGAATATGAAGCCCCAATGTATCAAGGACCCAATCGAGTGTCAGTATTAGATCAAGATAGGTCATTTCCATATATTTTGAAGATATTTACCTCTAATGGCTAGTGAGAGAGGATCTCCATTGAATCCATGATTAGGAGCAGGGTCAAAACCCCTTGTCAGGTAGGGATCTATAGTACTACCAACCAATCAACTCGAGGAGGTGGTCATAATCAATGGAGCCACACAGATGACTTACAGTACCAACAGAGTGGGCTTGCCCATGGTAGTCAGACTGTAACTCAGGGCTATAGTTAGGGATAACTATATGCGGTGAATCCAATCCATGAGGAGTAGTTTTTTGGTCCATCTATGGTTAAAGGTATGATTTTAGTAGCATATACTCTAGTTTATAATTTATTTGATATAGGTGCTTCCCACTCCTTCATATCTGTGGCTATTGTGCAGAGTCTTGGGGTTTAGATTCATAATTTTTGTGGCATAATGAAACTAAATACTTCATTAAGAATTCGATCATAGAGTGTACACCAATGTAAATATCCCCCCTCGAGATAGGTGGGTATCATTTCTTATGGGACCTCTTTGTCCTCAAGATGATAGGTTTTGAATTCATTATCAGGATGGACTGGTTGGTTCCTTGTCATGATTATGTAGATTACTAATGTTGAACAGTGTCCTTCACATCACCAGAGGGAGATATTTATATTCACAAGGGTGAATGGGATGTCTAGGAAATTCGAGTTGGACCCAAGCATCATGGGATAGGTGAGGTGACGACCCAAATTTCTAGCCTTTCTATGGATGATTAGGGAACACATCAGGCTGATTTAGCTCATGTAGTAGATCATTTTATGGATGTCTTCCATGATGAATTTTCTGGGCTACCACCTAAGAGAGAGGTAGAGTTTACTATCGATCCAGTGTCAGGATTAACACTTGTATCCATTCCTCCTTATAGGATGACTACTACTGAGTTGTAAGAGCTCAAGATGCAACTATAGTATTTTTACGTTAAGGGTTTTATACGACCCAATAATTTCCCATGGGATTCATCTATTATATTCACTAAGAAGGCAGATGGTACCCTCAAACGTTTTTCGGATTATCATTGGTTGAACCAGCTAATGGTTAAGAATCATTATCGACTTCCTTGTATAAATGACCTCTTCAACCAGATCCAAGAGTCAAGAGTTTCCTCTAAGATTTATTTGAGTTTGGGAGACCATCAGGTGCATGTTAGACCATGAGATATACCATGTATGACATTCTTTAGTAGATATTCACTACAACAGAAATTCCGTTTAGCGGCGGTTTAAGGAAAGGGTCTTATACGCCTCATTTCGCGGTGGTTTTACTAAATTTAGCGGCGGTTCTTACGAGCCCTCGACATCAGTTTATTCACGGCGGTTATAACCCCCGTGAATAAACTCAAATCCAGTGGCCGTAAAACCACCGCTGAAGTCACGAGAACTGCCGCAGAATGAGCAGCTACGATGTGACTATGTAGCGGCGGTTCAAACTGCCGCGAAATGTAATTTTTTTTACATTGCACGGAGATTTTCACGGTTTAACGGTGGTTTAAACCGCCGCCAAAGTACATTTTTCGGCGGTTTAAACTGCCGCTAAAAGATGACCAAAAAAATAAATAATTTTTTTGCTTCCGCTGCACCACTGCCCTGAAAGACAAATCAAACCAGAAATACCATATTGTACATACCAACAAGAAACAAGAAACATCAACCTAGGAAATCAGTATTGAATAAATTGAAAAAAATAAGTAAACATTGACATGCTATTTAAGAATGAACCATATTGTACATACAAACATACAACAAGAAACATCAACCTAGGAAATCAGTATAGAATAAATTGAAAAAATATATATGATAGAATCAACTATAAAACATAGGTCCATTATTTGACTACGTTCCAAACATACATCTAGCCGATCCTTCTTCATCCCCCATAATATATATCACTTGAAAATGAAACATTAGATCTACATGTGTGTCGGTGTTCCCATATAGGGAGTGAGCGTAAAAAACAGTTAGATTTACCATGTGTGGGCCTCCTAGTTGGTTTAATACCCCAAATATACCATCACCACACACATCTACTATACCAGGTGTCTTAGAGAAGCTCGTGTGTTAGCCACACTCAATACCTTATTGTGCACTTTTATGTAACACAACTAATCTTCTATTAACTTATTTCTTAAAAAATCACAATACACAAAAACGCTATGTTCTAGTTGATCATAATTTAAAATAATTATTGAGATACATTATAGTAATCACCTTCTAAACCTGGTAGGACGACTCTAAAATTCATTGCACATGTCATTTCAACACAATTTTAATCTACAATGAATCATGTCACATTACCTTAAAATGCATGCCTTCGATTATATTGTATTTTATTCCTCTTAACTAGGATACAGTATATTCCCCTCCGAGGTTCAATCCCAACATCAAGAAACATGCTATTATTCTTATGTGATAAGAATAATATGAATCACTTTTACAAAATACCATAGTTAAGGACTCCAGTATTAGATTCTTTATATATTCCTTAATTTTAGATACCCCTCCTAGTATCATAATATCATATCCACCTCCAAGTTGTATGCCCCAGCCTCTTAAGCATTCATCCATTATCATCATACCAACATATATGATATTGAAAACAATATATGGTCCCTCTAATAGGTGTAATCCACAACCATACCTTATCCAAATTAGTCATTGAAGACCAACATGAAACTGAAATGGAAACTCATGATAAATTCAAACACCATCTATTTCTAGGTACCTTTCACAAAGTGTTCCCCTTCACAAAAAGTTAAGATTCTTGAAATATTTCTATTTAAATTGAACATAAATGGTATGATGTATCCCACTAATCATTAATAAACTATGTGTGTTATGATTCAATTTATAGAGATTCATATGATGCTCATCGCATGGGCCTGATCCCAACAATGTAAACACCTACGACCACTTTGTATGGTGAAAAATGAATAATTTCCTAACTATGTGGCCTTAAACAAATGAATCATAAACATATATTATATGTATGATTAACCTAAAAATCATATATTTTCATATCTACACAGATTTAGAGAGATCATAGGAATAGGGGTAACTCGTTAAACACTAGAATTTTGATATTATTCATTAAAAAATCATAAATCTATAAGGGAATTCAATAATTCAAATGATTCCACCCAAAGAATATTTGATGATCCCAAAATCTCACACCTTTTACCAATACCTATTTTGAAGAATCTATAGTATGAATCACTAGTGAACACCTTTCTGTGTAATTTAGTTCTAAAAGGACATCCATACCAAATATTCATATACATGGAAGCCCATTGGAGGTTCTCATCAAAAAATAGATAACCTAATGTGAATCCATTAACATGGAATTGGATTGATAAACTATGAACTCTTAAATTTGATGATGTATTGATGGGTTTCTTCATTGTGTTTCCTTTTCAATACCTTCATCACATCCTTCAATTAAAATTGAATCCCCAAATGCACCAATTATGTTCAAGACCAAAAACAAGCTGATAGTACTCATAAGGAACACAATGGTGAGGCATGAAAACAATTGTTATGTCATACATAGGGATCAATTTCTATGAATATATGTTCCCCATACCCTGACATACATTGTCTCCTACCCTTGTAAAATGAGTGCATGATGGTTCACACCTTATTTCAGGAATACCATCTAAATGGATATATCCTGACATTATATGACACTCATGGTAATCTATTGGGAATAATGTCCCACAGGTTTTCCAACTAAAAATATTCTATGGTAAAACCATTGGTCCATAATTTCACATCCAAACTTTTTGTATCCTTTCAATAGATCATGAGAACACATTCTTCTCTTATCATATTGATTTGGATAAATATGTCCACCATAAAGTAGAAATCACCTTAGAACTTCATTATGAGTATCATGTTCACTATAGTCATTTTTATTAACATGTGACCTTGAGTACTCAAGAAGATATATAGGGTGTTTTTCCCTATTGTCTATACTCAAGCATCTAAAAGTTGATCCCACTGGGGATATCCAACCACTGACACTCAAGAGTATATTTATACCCCTACCAGTTTAAACACCCTTGAGGCCCATTAGAATATCTAGATAATATACTAGGGATGGTTACAATGATCTAATATCTAAAAGCATCAGAATCTATCCTAAGTGGCCTTTGTGACTAAAAAATTACAATGGAAAACATAACCCACATGGGTGGGGGAATTTTTTATCATTTTTTCCTCATGGTCATCTCCAGTATCATTCATCCTATGGGATCACACCCAAATTAATGATATCCCTCTTACAATGTAAATATGTGTTTCCTATTGGTGGTAACACATTAGTATATTTCTTCAATGTTAACCCAATTGATGTTGGGAAACATGATTCTATTGAGTATGAAACAGGTGTGGATGAATCCACTACCCCCTCACCACTAAAAAATAGTAAAACAATCTCAACATAAGAGAATATTACTTAGTTAAAATTCAAAATAGTATAACATGTGAAAATCAATATTAAATTTCTATAGGGAAAACCCCATTATGTATGGTGATTTGGTTGATGTTATCATACCTCATTTATCTAATATTATATAATAATAGTAGATCAATCAATCAATAAAGGTCGATCTGAGATGTCCAACTTTATTAGGATCAAATAAATTAATGCAAATTACCACAACATTAATGTTTTATCTATAGTTACCTTCATGGGGTATATATCTCAATCAATATAAGGAAATTATCCCAATGGTATTTTAGGATGTAGTATCTTAGGAGTCGGTGGATTCCTTCACTTCTCATATGGATTCCATTGAGTTTTGATGTGAATGAGTACAACCTTATTAGAATTCATATCTTGAGTGTGTGGATTCAAATCCTATACCACCCATATTTGGAACCTCCATCTTATTGACATTCGATATAATGGAGGATCTATATAAGTATATTAGGTGTTTTTAATCCTAATGTGTCGCAATGTTTGGTTCCCTAGAACAAAGATAGGATTCACTACAAGAGAAAATATGTTTAGCGGCGGTCAATTACCACTCACAAGGTCCCCCCAGTAGGACAAATTACAAGGGCCTCACCAAAGTGTCCACAACACTATCCCATTGATCACTATGAAATGACCCAATTTGTTCAACACATCAACAATGGGTTTAACTCCTAGTCATCCAAAATCTCGACTACCAATTCAAACACAGGCCTAAATGGAATGATGTATACCACATTTGAGAAATCAAGACATAAAAAGAAACATAATAAATCAATAAAACGCATAAAAGGAAACATGAGAAATCAAGGAAATTTTAGGACATGAAAATGTTTGGTGGAAACTATGTGCCACAAATGTTAAATATACAAACCAACTGTTCCCATATTTGTTCAACACATGAACAATACAACTACTCACGGTCCGATGATGCATTGTCACCCTTTACACCTTCATCACCACTTTTTGCTGGCACCTGTAAGAACATTATATTGAAAATTAAATACGGTTGCATATTTATTTTAAAAATTAAAACCAATGAAAGTTAGCAAACTAAATGATTTTAATTTTTTGTGATTTACCTGCATACCACCAGTCGATGCACTACCATTGGGGGCATATCTGCTCATATGCTGACGTATTTCAATCAACTCTTTCTGCAAAGCAGATATCTGATCCCTCTGTTGGTGAACTGTGTTTCATAGAGAAACAATCTCTTTCTGAACATCACCGGGAATGGGCTAAATAAAGCCAGGAGTAGATGCAGTTGCCATCCCCGATGGCATTCTAAAAACCTCAGATGGTACGAGTCCCAAACACATCCCGCGCACTCTCCCAGGATGCTTCTTCCCAAGGAATTTAGCAACCGGGTCATCCTGGGAGACTGAGTAGGACTGCGTAGGATTGGCATCCCATAGTTCTTTAATTTTTACCTATAAATAAAATATCAATATATATTAACAAAATAAAAACTGATAATAAGTTATTATAATAAAAAATTGACTTCATGCCCCAACTTCTTTAGTAGGCTCATTAACAAAACTTCCATCTGATTTCTTGTGAACATCCAACCACAGTTCAGTTCGGGATGCTTTGTGCCCTAAACTCTATGACTGCATTAAGCAAAGATAAATCAACAATTCAATATATTAAATAGATAATACTTTCTTATAAATATTTAAACTAATTAAAAGATTACCAATGCCGTTCATCTTCTAGAAAAGCTTTTTGAGCCCGCAGTGTGAGGGATGACTTGCTTAGCCAGGTTTGATGCATTATATCTTGAGAGATCCTGAAATAAATAAAATTCAATTTAATAGTAATGTATTCAATGTCATGTCCTCTTCATATACATGTATAAATTTAAAATGACGATAATATAATAATATATATTTCAATACCATCCGCTTCTCATCACGATGTCTGTCAACAAAAACTATCCACTGTTCTTTTGGTACCCCACTGGGTAGCTTCTCATACATTTTCTGCACAGTCAACGAGGTATCATTGACATCACACCATAATCTCCATTTGAAATCTTTCATTTCTTACCTAGATTTTTCAATGTCCACTTTCGTGCTATCACATCAGAAACTGTAAAGTGGAAGAACATCTTTATACAAAAATTCATTTTGAACATATTAATAACATGACATTCAATTAAACCATAATGTAATAAATTTACCGTTATTTGAGAATCAAAAACTTTATTTTTACATCTTGGAGTCATATGTCTCCAATCATCATATGAAATAGGAAGGGAAATGAGCTCTGCTGCCAGCTGGCCTAAAATCTGGCCAAGTAACCCCGCGGCATCATCCGTCGGGACCCCATAAGAATCAAATGGCACGACTATCTTCTTGCCAGTCATATTCCAAAAATCTGAACTTTTTATGTTTTTCTCCACGGTTTCATTTTTTTCATCTTCAATGAGAATACAATTAGTATAAATAAAATGAAATAAATTTATTTAATTAAAATTTGTACCTATGACGGTGACACTCCAGTATGCCCATGATGAACTGGAAGGGGTGTGTTGCTGCCCCACTACCGAGGCTCCTGAAGGGGGAGTCGACGACTCACCCTCTAATGGGACATCCAAAGATGGTGTGAGAGATGGTGCGTGGGGAGATGGTGCAGGGGTGTAGGCAGCTGGTGCCTCAGATGTCGTGGGGAGGGAGCCAGATGGATCGTCATCTATCACAGAACTAGATGAAATAGTGTACCGCTTCCTCCTTGGAATTCATGTCATTTAAACAAATATAATTAAGTTCAGAATTTATATTTCAAAAAAATTATGCAGATAAAAAATTAAAAATGATATAGATGCCTAGTACTAACAGACAAAATATATATAACAATGGTAATGAATGATTGCAGAAATAAAACAAGTGGTTGTTGAATAAATAAATAATTGTACATACAATCATTTTCCCCTTCAATCATGTCGATTTCCTGCTCCATTGCTTCATCCACTTCATTCATCCTTACTAGACTAATATTTTCAATATCATGATGGATAAATAATTCTGCTTCCTGTTGTTGATTAAATTCAATTTCAGAGGTCAAATTTCCCACTTCATCACCCATATCATACAAATCTCTTTGTATTTTGTGAGAAACTACACTCCACCCTTCAACGACAACATCATTCAAATAATATACCATTTTTTCTTGCGATGCTAATATATATGGATCATGCAGTTCACGATCACCAACATCCATCAAGCGAGATAAGTTCACAGAAGTAAATTGCAAGGAATCTCTTTTAACACCTCTGATAATATCAACCCATTTTCATTTCAATAAAACAATAGAAAAATGTCCGGGTTAGTTTGATTCAATAATATCATGCAGCTTTCCATAGTATTTCACTTTAGCAAATGTAAATATACCACTATTCTGTGTTTTCAAACCCACTTCTTGATCGACTGTACGAAATCTAAATCCATTCACATTATAAGTGTCGAACTTTCTAACTTATTTTAGAGGACCTCTAGAAAGAAACTTCAAATCTTCTGACACCTCTGCTCGAGTATCAGTATTCATGATCTGAAAAAATAAATATACTTTATTAGATTTACAAAATGTATGTGTCAAACTAATATTCATATTTATTGCAATATTTATTAACTTGCATGTCATGCAAACCATTCTACAAGATATTTATTAACATCTTTCATTATATCTTTCTCATTTCATGTTCGTCCTCTCATTCGTCTCTTTGTTTGTATCCTCAACTCTTCAATAAATGGATTTGCAATTTCACTATTCAAAAGCACATATCTATGTGCCTGTAATAATTCCAATTCAGTTAGTGTCACATTTGAGGTCCTCCCAAATAATCGGCCAATAGAAGGAAATATTTTGGATTTATGATGTATTTAAGATTGAGTCAATGTGTCATAAACACGTCCAAATCGATTAAATCTTGTCTCAATATCATCCAAGTATCAAGAACAAAAGGTAAGACACTCCTCATCCAAATATCCTTCAGCAATAGAGCCTTCTGGTTGAGATTTATTTCTCACGTATGATTTCAAAATGCCCAAGATATCTGTGAAATAAAATAAACATAATTATGCATTTAATTAAGTACCAAAAATTGTTTACTTAACTGAAAAACATATAAATAAAGTACCTCTCAATTGGATACATCCATCGATAATGAACGGGGCCTTATAATTTAGCTTCCTCAACCAAATGTACAGTTGAATGAATCATTACAGTAAAAAATTACGGAGGAAAGATCATCTCCATTGCACAAAGGGTCAATACAAACCTCTCCTGGAGGTTGTCAAGCTGAAATTTATGTAGAGATTTCTCACATAGTTTTCTGAAAAATGTGCAAAATTGGAGTAAAACAACAGTAAATTTTTAAGGTAATAATGTACACAATGGCAATGTTAGTAACTTTTGTAACAAAATATGTGAATCGTGACTTTTCAATCCATGTAACTTATGATTCTTCAAGTCAACACACCTCGAGATGTTACTTGAATACCCATCAGATACCTTAACATTCTTTAACATTCGAAGGAATGTATCTTTACCCATATTTTTCATTGCAAAAAATGCCGGAGGATACTTTTCATTCTCATCTGGATAGAGATCACATTTTATGTTCATTTCTTGTAAGTCTTTGTGAGCATTGAGATGATCCTTCAACTTTCCATGCTCATTAAGCAATGTGAAAATAAAATTTTCATAGAAATTCTTCTCAATATACATCACATCAAGATTATACTATAACAAATTAAATTACCAATATGGAAGTTTGAATAATATACGTTTTTTCTTCCATTGTTGCGTTCCGATTTCGCTTGATGATGCACTTCGGACCCGTTTTCCGCTATCATTCAAATGATGAACCTTCCCAAATTCTGTTTCAACATTTTCAAGCTGTGTCAATATTTCAGAACCAGTTAACAACTTTAGAGGTGGTCTACGATCAATGGAACCATTAAATTTTTATCTGTTCATCCGAAATCTATGAGATGCATCAAGAAATCTTCGATGACACAAGAAGAACCATTTTCTACTGTGAGGTAGCTGTTTGGGCTCAAAATAAAAGTTACAAATGGGACAAGCCAAACCCGTGTAAGTGTTCCAACTAGATAAATTCCCAAGCCCAGGGAAGTCACTAATGGTCCACATTAAAGCAACATGCATTTTGAACATTTTTTTTAGAAGAATCATCAAATGTCTCAACACCGTTGCTCCATAACTCCTGCAATTCGTCAATTAAAGGCTGCAAGTATACATCAATATCATTTCCAGGCATTTGTTTTCCAGGAATAATCATCGAAAGGATAAAAGATGTTTGTTGCATACACATCCACGGAGGTAGATTATAAGGGATCAAAACAACTGGACAAATGCTATAACTGGTACTCAAAGTCCCAAATGGGTTGAATCCATCGACAACCAATCCCAATCGAACATTCCTAGGATCAACTGAGAAATCTAGATGTAATGAATCAAATGTCTTTAATGATTGAGAATCTCATGGATGTCTCATTAACCCATCATTGTTATTATCTACAGAATGACACTTCATGTATTCAACGATTTTCGATGACATGAATAATCTTTGCAATCGAGGCTTCAAAGGAAAGTAACGCAAAAACTTTGCAGGTGTGTTCCTTTTCTTCTTCTCCATGAAATTACATTGATTCAGACTTCCAACATCACCCTTTTCCTGCCATCTAGAGGAAGAACATTTCTTGAAATTCTGTCTACTTGAATCCTCTCCCTAATAAAGAATAAAATCATTGGGACACGCATGTAATTTTGTATAATTCAGACAAAGCTTGTTAACAACTTTTTTCATATCATAAAAAGATTCTGGGATTTTTGCTTCAGGAAATGCATCATGAATCAATTCCAATATCATGGACATTGCCTTATTTGTAATTCCACATAGACATTTGATATGGTATAACTTCAGCAGAAATGAAATATTTGAATATTTCAAACACCCAATATACAAATCTTGATTTCCATCGTCAACTAAATCATGAAACGCATTTTCCCCAGTGAAGTTTTATCTTAAATTTGGCTCCACAGAATCAAGAGGAGGATCCAATGATATGTTACAATCTTGATCTGCCTGTGTTACAGTCTCAAAAACATCACTTGTCATGTTGCAATTTGTAACACCCTCTTCTGGTTGTTCTGATATGTTTTGATGCTGATAGTGGTGTCTTGCAGTGCCGAATACATCATTTATGAGGTTTTGCATTTAATTTTCCATTGTCGATGAACTTGGGACCTCATTCTGTGGATTAACATCAGTGCTCAATCTTTTTGTAACGTTCGATTATCCATGCCAAATCCAACACAAATATTGACCAGGGAATTGATTTAGTATTAAATGTTCATAAACATAATCTCTCTTAAACCATGTTCTAAATTTACATTTAGGACATGGACATTTTATTCTCCCTTCAACGGATCGAATAGAAATTGAAAAATCTAAAAACTCATTCAAACCCTTAACATACTGAGGTGTGTTCCTCGGTAATGTGATCCAGCTTTTATCCATGTATATCACAATGTTCCTACACAATAATAAAAAAATTAAAACACATAGTTACTACTAAATAGAGAAAGATATTAATATATACAATAGTGTAAGATTAAAAAAACATAATATAATAAAGATGAGCCCCTGAGTTAGATATGAACCCTCTAGTGTTTGGGATAGGGGAAGTTTCTTTGGTAAAGAGAAACAATGTGCTAACAACGTGGTAGCTACATTACTATGAAAACCAAAGCACATTGTTAATTTGGAATAACCCCAACCTAACTTCTCTATAGAGTCTTCATATAAAACTCTAATATCGAATAAATCTATTATAAATAATGTTTAGGGAAAACCTTATGATGCTTAAAAAACTAAACACATTGTAAATTTGGAGTGGCAAGAACCACGTGAGGGATGGTTGTCTTGAGGCATGATAAGTGGTGGTGTTCATGGAAATTCATGATGAAATAACTTGGGAGATTAGGTTTTGAGGTTCTACGAACCTTGTGTGGATTGAATTCCTAGACCTCTCTTTGGTGTATTCACATAGAAAAGAGTGGTGGTGTGACTTGAGGGTGATTTGGATCATATATTTGTTAGTGATCATGAGTGGAGAATTATGGTTAAATGGGACGATCGAGGATCTGACCATGGAGTTGAACTAAGAGTCAGATTCAGACTTCGGTGTGGGCATTGAACATTTTGGTTATTCCTTGAGTTTTAAGGCATTGTGGTCGAGATATGATAGCGCATTGGTGGGTGGGATTGAGTGCCTTTGGAATAATTCATCTAGAGAAGGACTTACTAGTGTTCTTGCATAAATATAGATGTGGTAAGGTGGAGAACACATTAGAAATGGCGTTCAAGATGCGGCTGGTGTGGTTTGGGGATCGAACTAGGGTATTTGAAGAATAGTTGATGTGTCTAGGCTTGGTGTTTGTAGTTTCATAGTAGAATCATGTTGGGAATTTGGAGATGAAATGTGAGGTGTTGGTACTATCATCCAGGAAAAATATTGATAATGTTTCAGTGACAAATATTTAGTTTAATATAAAAAAACATGTTAACACACATATCATACATTATATCAAAACATGGAAAGTGTCAAAGATTTTTAACCAACCTAGAATTGGGTTCCAACATTAAATCACAGCAAGGGATCCATATTTCAAATTATATGGAAACAAAAACTCAACACGAGCATTAATTAATTAAACACCCAATGAACATGTTCAAGGTAGTGTTATATCACTTCAAGAAATTCAACAACAATGACTATAAATTAAGAAGGTCACAACTAGAAATATAAAACAACACCCAATAATTAAATAAAATACCGCCAGAGAATGATCCAACCATCACTTCATCCCAACCATTGCATCATTCCAAAATCATTTTCACAAAAACCATATCTTCCGTATAATTTTATCTGGAATCCTTCCAAGGATATCAATGAAACCACAAAAAAACCAATATCATAGATTTAAGAAAACATTTCATCAACATGTAATGGAAATATTTAATCAATAAAGATAAATGAACATTATATAATATCAAAATAAGAAAATTATTAGAAATCAAACCTTAGGGTTCGTATAGGTCGCTGGGGAAGCAGGGTCACCGGGGTCGCAGGGTTGTCGGGGTCGTGGGGGGCCGGGGTCGTTGGGGTCGCGGTGTCGCCGGGGTCACGGGGTCGTCGGGGTCGCGGGGTCGCCGGGGTCGTGGGGTCGCCGGGGTCGCGGGGTCGCCGGGGTCGTGGGGGGCCAGGGGAAGTGGGGTCACTGGGTGAGAAGGAGGGTCAGGGTGGGGGGGAAGGGTCATCGGTGTAAAAAAAACTTTTTTCTGTGGCATTTTATTATAAACTGCCGTGAATTTTTTTTAAAAAAAGGTTTAGCGGCGGTTCCCAGGACCGCCGGTAATGGAAAATTCTGTTGTAATGATGGATTGTACGAGTATTTGGTCACGTCGTTCAGTCTCATGAATGGGGTAGCTATTTTCATGGCTCTCATGAATTGGGGTTTCCACCTGTATCTAGATTCATTTGTGGTAGTCTTTATGGATGACATCTTGGTGTACTCACATTCTTGAAACAAACATGGACAATATCTTGATATCGTTTTGAGCATACTAAGAGATCACCAGCTATATGATAAGCTCGGAAAATGACACTTTTTAATCGATAATGTTCACTTATTGGGTCATATTATCTAATAGGCAGGAGTGTCTCTGGAACTAGAGAAGGCAAGAGCCATTATTTCTTGGAACTAACCTAATAATATCTTTGAAATATAGAGTTTATTGGGAATGACTGGTTATTATAGGCACTTCATTTAGGATTTATCAAACCTTTTAGTACCTCTTATGGACTTGAAAAAGAAGGGTGTGAAATTAATATGGTTTAAAGCTTATGAGGAAGCCTTTTAGGATCTGAAATGAAGATTTACTTCAACATCAGCCCTAATTTTACCTGATCCTAACAGAGGCTATGCAGTTTTTTTTGACGTATTAGGTATCGATTTGGGAGCTGTTCTAATTCAGGATGAGCAAGTCATGGCGTACGTGTCTTGTCAGTTAAGGCCTCATGTATGAAATTGCCCAAAATATGGTATTGATATAGTATCTATGGTTTATGCCTCAAATGGTTAGAGGCATTAATTGTTGGGAGAGCTCTTTGTGGTGTACACAGACTATAAAATCCTTAAGTATATATTTACACATTTTGAATCTTAGGAAACAAATATGGGTTGGATACCTATAGTCATTCAACTTCGAGCTTGCTTATATGCTTGGTAAAGGCAATGTCGTTGCTGTTTCTCTAAGCCGGAAGACTTAGACACAAGTAGTTAAGGAGGACAGTAGTGAGTGGTAGTTGATGGCATTACTTTATGAGATGCATTTTGAGGTACATGACCATTGTGGGTAGTTTGTCATCGCATCATTATCAATGACCTCTTCACTTCTAGATAGAGTGAAAATGAGACAACTCTCTTATCCTGAGTGCTTGGTCCTACAGGAAGGGTTTTCCAAACTCGACATGAACAGGTGGGGTCAAGTTCAAAAAACTATATGCACAGGTTTAGTTACTTTAGGTTGTCCCATGGTTGGGTTGGGTCAGGTCACGAGTTGAAAAAAAATGATCCAAGCTGACCCAACCAATCCGATGATTCTCTAAACTAATCTTCCATCCCGTTTCACCTCCACCTCCACCACCACATCCATATATTTCATGATTATGACCCTATATTCATTAAAGACTATTGTATTCCTCATAACCCTACTAGAATTCACCTTCAACATCCTTGAAAACTAGGAAAGCCGATCACACCGCCAAACTGTTAAGCAAGTGTTGTTTTCAAAAATACATAATATTGTTATTTAAAGGGAGAGTTTATATTAGTACTCTATCTCTTTATGATAATTTTGATGCTCAAAAATACCCTTAATTATTTTCTAATGATTTTATTTGTTAATAATTTTGTAGGAATTTATCATTTTATTTTACTCTTGAAATTAAGGGAATTTATTATTAAAGTATTTGTATTTTAGCGTGTTCTGGAAACACTGTTCATACACTACTTATTAGGAATCTGCTTGAGCGTGTTTTGGAAACACTGTTCATACCCTATGTGGATAAATGTAGCGTAAGGATAGAAACTGTGTATACTTTTTGAGATAAGGAAAATGTATGGTTAAACAACCATACATTATCGACAAAGTATAGAAGAATAACCCTATATTAGAAAGGAACCCTACGTTTGGGATATCAGAAAAGTATGGAAGGATAACCGTATGTAAATATTAAATGTTAGGTTTGTTTCTCAAAAGTATGGTTCATCAACCTTACTTTTGTAAACAAACATATGTTCTTGGAAAAGTATGGATCAAGTAAAAGTATGGATCTTTTATCGTACGTTTGAAAGTTGAAGAGAAAAGTATGGATGACCAACCCTACATTTGGAATGAACCTTACGTTTGTTGTAAAGTTTACGTTGTCAACCTTACGTTGTGAACCTTACGTTTGAAGACTATGTCATCAACCTTGCGTTCAGAGGACGCATACAGTTTAGCTTAACCTTACATTTGGCGTTAGAGAATTTAAAGTCGATATTTTTATGCAACGGTCAATACGCTGATTATTAGGTGGATTTCAAGCCAGATTTAAAGCTGATTTTAATGTATGATTTTGACCGATTCAAAACTGTTTCATCAATGATTTTATAATCGAATTAAAAGGATATTTTTATGCTAAGTCTTCAGGGACGTTACGACTGCTCTACAAATTCAAATGTTTGAATATCGCGAGTAAAAAGGCAACTTTTTTGGATATAATTTTATAGGAGAAGTTATTATCGTTCTTTTATTTATATGGGCTTTTTTAAAACTGCATCGATGATTATTGATCGTGTGTGATCTTTTGATTATTCTGAAAAAAAGGAGAAAAACAGAGACTACTGAAACACACCGATCTGCTGGTTCAAAAGAAGCATCAAAGCTCTGTTTGTTAAAAGAGGAAGGAATGTGATAGAAGATTCACTTGTTCTACAATGAAGATCTACTGTGAATTTTCTACTGTTGAAGTTGTGAATTATATTTCTATATCTACTGCAACGGGATCGACTCAGAACGTTTCTTATGTGAAGATTATTATTTCTGAAGGTGACGATCTATCTACTGTCAATTGCATGTTGTTGCAATTGTGAAGAACATCTGGAAAGTATTTTCAAAATATAAAAATCTTTTCTTTCTATTCTTGAGTGATCGACTTCTCGTACTAAGATGTGTAGGTTCAATAAGTGAACCAGAAGGCTTTGTTTTTCCATGGATTTTCAAGGTATCAACTACCTATACTCAGTTGTGAACCGGTCTGTTGAAATGAGGACCAAATAGTGAAAATCACCAAGCTCATGGAGTAGAGCGTTGGTGGAGTGGACTAGGGGCCTTATGTTCCCCGAACAACTATAAATCTTGTGTTTATTCTATTTAAATTTCCACTACATCATTTTATCTGATTAAAGTTAAAAGTCAGAACACAATATCACAAAGATTTTTGAAACGACACAATTCACCCCCCTCTTGTGTATATTTGGTGTAATCTGATCCAAAAATTGGTATCTGAGGTTGAGCTTTCTGAAAAAGATTTAACAAGATGAAAGTGATTATACACAGAGCAAGATGACTAATACAAGAGAGGGAATGTCTATGGTCAGAGCACCATACTTCAATGGAGAAAACTATGGATGCTGGAAGTCTCGAATGATTATCTACATGAAAAATCTTGGATATAGAGTCCATTATAAGATTCTAACTCCATATGAAATACCAGAAAAACCTGAAACATGGATTGCAGCTACTGAAGAAGAATATGATATGAATTCGAAAGCAATGAATGCAATTATATGTGGTCTAGGACCTGATGAGTTTAACAGAGTATCTCAATGCCCAACAACATATGAAATGTGGCAAACTATTGTTGTTGCTTATGAAGGAACTAACAATATCAGGGAAATGAGATATGCAACTGTTAAGCTTAAATTTGATACATTCAGAATGGTTGAAGGTGAGATTTTTACTCAAATGAATGGAAGATTGACCGAGATTGTCAATAACATAACTGACTTGGGAGATCCCATTAAGCAAGCTGATCAAGCTTTAAAAGTGTTGAGAGTACTACCTACAAAATGGAATGGAATCTCTGCAGCAATCAGATAGTCGACACCTGTCAAAGATTTAACCATGAGAGAATTGATTAGAACATTAATGATGTATGAAGCTGAGATGAAAGATGAAGCTAATGAACATAAAGTGCTTATCAAAAGAGAATATACTGCCTTTAAATCATCATCACAGAGCAAAAACAGAAAGATGAAGAAAAATGAAAAAGAGAAGTCAGAGAGTTCTGAGTTATCTAATTTTTATGTGGAATTGGCTCAGCTCGCCTGAAGATTCACAAAATTCTATAGAAAGAAAAGAGGCTTCAAAAAATCCTTTAAGAAAGATGATAAGGAAGTAAGATGCTATGAATGCAAGAAAATGGGGCATATCAGACCTGACTGCCCTCAGCTAAAAGAAGACAAGAGAAAGAATTTTTTCAAAAGAAATGACTATGAGCATAAGGGCAAGAAAGCCATGAAATCTACATGGAGTGTATCTGAAGACTCCAATAGTACTTTTCAATCAGACTCAGAGAAGGAGGAAGCAAATCTGAAAGCCAACATGTGTTTTATGGCAGAAACAGATGAGGGAGCAGGTCACAAGATCAAAAAGGACATATGGTATATGGATAGTGGCTACTCAAGACATATGAGTGGAAACTCATTGAATTTCTCTACACTCACTCAAAAAGATGGTGGACTTGTCACTTTTGGTGAAAATTCCAAAGGAAAAATCATTGGTATTGGAACAGTTGGAGATCCAGAAGCTGTCTCAATAAATAAAGTACTTTATGTACAAGGATTGAAACACAATCTGATAAGTATCTCTCAACTATGTGATGATGGTTATGCTGTTGATTTTTCTAACAATTGCTGTTCTATTTTCAAAAATAAATTGCTTAAATTTAGAGCACCAAGAACTGATAATGTGTATACCCTGGATTTAAATTCCTTGTGTAAACAACAAGTAAATTGCTTGACTGCCAAAATAAATGAATCTTGGATCTGGCATAGGAGACTTGGAAATTGTAATATATATGTTTTAAATAAGTTATCTAAGAAACATTTAGTTTCTGATTTTCCTAGTCTCAAATTTGAAAGTGACAGATTCTGTGATGCATGTCAACTTGGCAAGCAATACAAATCATCCTTCAAATATGTTAACAAAATTTCTACATCTAAACCTCTAGAACATATTCATATGGATTTGTTTGGACCCTCAAGAGTAACAAGCTTGGCTGGTAAATTATATGTATTTTTTTTAGTTGATGACTATTCTATATTTACATGGATTTTCTTTTTGAAATTAAAAAATGAAGCTTTTACTTTATTTGAAAGTTTTTGTAAAGCTATTCAAAATGAAAAAGGTTTTAAAATAATTTCATTAAGAATTGATCATGGAGAAGAATTTTAGAATCAGTAATTTAATTCCTTCTACTCAAATATGGGTATTAAACACACCTTCTCTGCACCTAGAACACCTCAAAAAAATGGAATTGTTGAAAGAAGAAATTGGACTATTCAGGAAATGGATAGGACGATGATAAATGAATACAGCCTTCCTACCTACTTTTGGGCAGAAGCTGTAAGCACATCCTTATATATAATGAATAGAGTTTTAATTAGACCTCTTTTGAAAAAGACACCCTATGAACTTTGGAATAACAGAAAACTTAAAGTTAACTACTTTAAAGTTTTTGGATGCAAGGTTTACATCTTAAACACCAAGGATAATCTTGGTAAGTTCGATCCAAAATCTGATGTAGGAATTTTCTTAGGATATTTAGCTACTTCCAAAGCTTATATAATCTATAATAAGAAGTCAAGGATTGTTAAAGAATTAGTTCATGTGAAATTTGATGAATCTTATCCCTTTGACAAAAGGACAGATCAAATGGATGAATCTGACTATAATGATAACATGAGGCTTGAAAACTTGAAAAATGATTTTGAAAAAGATATAAATAAAATTCAGTCCAGTTCAAAAGAACATGATACTGAAGAACCTATAAGTGTGTTTCCTAGACAGACTAGAACCCTAAAGAATCACCCTTTAGAAACTATAATAGGTGACTTATATACAGGAATAAAAACTAGAAGAAATATAGGAAATCTTGTAGAATTATCTGTCTTTCTATCCCAATTAGAACCCAAGACTATAGAAGAATATTTATATGATGAAAGCTGGATGATAGCAATGCAGGAAGAATTAAACCAGTTCAAAAGAAATGAATTTTTGGAATTAGTTGAAAGACCACAGAACTATCCTATAATAGGAACCAAATGGGTCTTTATAAATAAGCAAGATGATCAAGGAATAATAATTAGAAATAAAGATAGACTTGTAGCTAAAGGATATAATCAGGAAGAAGGTATATATTATGATGGGACCTTTACACCTATAGCTAGACTAGAATCCATTAGATTCCTCTTAGCCTTTTCATCTCATATGAACTTTAAATTATTTCAGATGGATGTTAAGTCCGCCTTTTTAAATGGTTATTTAATAGAGGAAGTTTATGTTGAGCAACCTTCTGGTTTTGAAAATTCTCAAAAACCAGATTCTTTTTTTAAACATACTAAAGCACTCTATGGCCTTAAACAAGCACCTAGAGCTTGGTATGAAATATTAAGCTCTTTTCTTTTGAAAAATGATTTTACTGTTGGAATGGAAGACCCAACACTGTTTAAAAAAACTGTGAATTCTAATATTTTATTGGTTCAAATTTATGTTGGTGATGTAATTTTTGGATCAACTAATAAAACCCTTTGTCATGAGTTTTCAAAGTTAATGCAAAAAGAATTTGAAATGAGTATGATGGGAGAACTAAATTTCTTTTTAGGACATCAAATTTATCAAAAAAAAAATTGGAAATTTTTGAATAAAAGCAAATACATTACTGATTTGTTGAAGAAATTTGGGCTTGAAAACAGCAAGACATATACAACTTCTATGTGTACTAATATAAAACTTGATTTGGATGAAACTAGAAAATCAGTTGACAACAAGTTATATAGAGGTATGATTGGTAGTTTATTATATCTTACTGCTAGCAGGACAGATATAATGTATTTAGTATGTGTTTGTTCAAGATTTCAATCAAATCCTAAATAATCTCATCTAACTGCTGTTAAAAGAATTTTTAGATATTTATAAGGAACTATTTTTCAATCTCTTCTTTATCCCAAAACTTCTGATTTCAATTTGATTTCATATTCAGATGTAGACTTTGGGAGTTTTAGATTAGATAGGAAAATAACTTCAGGAACTTGTCACTTTTTAGGAAAATCTTTAGTGTCATCGTCAAGTAAGAAACAACATTCAGTTGCCCTGTCAATAGCTGAGGCAGAATATGTTTCTGCTGGCAGTTGCTGTGCATAGGTGTTGTGGATGAAAAACACTCTTATGGAATTTGGACTAAATTTTAATAATACTCCTATTTTATGTGATAATACAAGTACTATAAATATTTCAAAAAATCCTATTAATAATTCTAGAACTAAGCATATTGATATCAGACATCATTTTCTAAGGGATCATGTTCTTAAAAAGGACATATCTTTAGAATTTGTAAGTAATGAAATTCAATTAGCTGATATTTTTACTAAACCAATTCTCACTGCAAGGTTTGATTTTATTAAGGGGGATCTAGGTTTATTTGATTTTAAATAAAATTTTATTTTACAATGGTGGTTCTTTATTTTAATTCTGCTTAAAATAATTTAGCTATTTTGTTTTTCAAACAGAATAAGTTTATTTTCCCCACGTAATCTATTTTATTTATTTTTAAATATATGTAATGATTATTAAAAACACGGTAATCAAGTTTTTCAGAAACCCTTTTGACTTCTGAACCGTTTCATTTCTATTGAAACCTTTTTCGAACCCACAAACCGCACCACTGCTCGTGAACCCTAATCTTCAAACCTATGAAACCCTAACCTTCAAACCTTCAGATATTCTCACAAAGATGGTAAGGACTAAAAGAGCCAGTGAAGCCAAGACAAGCAATGCCAAGAGACAAAGCTTCGAATGAAGAAAAATATTACAGGGAAAGGTAATCGATCTCGACTGGTTATTTCAGACAAATCTACTGTTGAAACAAGCACTGTCATTTTAGAACCTTGAACAGATGTTCAACAGTGAAAATACGGAATTTTTGTATGAGGTCGAACTTAGATACTTCTTCAAATCTGTACAGTTTAGTCTGGGAGATACTGAGGACAGTATGATGGCTAAGATAGAGGATAGAGATTTCCCAATCTCGTCAGTAAAAATTGGTCAGTTTCTCAACTGCCCTCATGAGGGAGTTTTTCATTTCGATTTGAAAAATATTGGAGATTCTTTGCATAAATCAGAGGATATAATGTCATTGCTTTTTGATATTAAGACTGTAAAGAAAATGTTTATCAAGGATTTGGAGCCTGATCAGAAAATTTTGGTCAAATTTGTGCAAACAGGGATTGCACTGAGAATGTCTGAGATGGAAAAGATATTATATCCCGATATGTATATAATGTATCTTTTGCTCAGTGATGTCAAGCTCAATTTTCCTAGGTATATGGTTAGATACCTAAGATATTTTTGTCAGAGTGATGCCCGAATTAACTTTTATCCTTTTGGTCGATTCATTTCCAAGATGTTTCTTAAGAAGGACATGGTGAGATTGGTGGATGCCAGAGTACACTGTCATCACAATAATGTGTTTAATGCTGGAACTTTAAGGAAGATTGGATATTTTTTGAGTACCATCAAAGGAAAAATTTTCCAGTAGGAGCAGATGATGAATCAGAGAGTGCTCAAGCTCAAACTGCAAAGTCCAAGGAGGGAAAAGCTGAATCAAGAGTTAGTATTGTGGCAAGGAGGATCAGATTTGAAGTGGTAGAAACTGAGGAAGAAAGAAGTCAAGAGGGACTTCAAACTCAGAGGAAAAGACCTGTGACTGAGGAACTTACTTCCCCTGATTTAACTACAGGAGATTTACTCTCTTACAGATTTGTCAGAGAAAATTTTGTTGAACAACCTCAAGAACAGAATTTCACTGTTACAGATCCTGATCATGAAAGAATTGTAGTTGAAAGATCAGAACAACAGGCTGTAGCTGATGTTACTGTTGACATTCAACAAGAAAAAGAGGCAGAGCCTGGTGAGGAAGTGGCCAGACCTTAGGAAACTCAAGAGAATATTATTTTAGATATTTCATTAGATGAACAAATTACAGATATTCGTGATGAGCATGCCTCTGAAGCTCACACAGAAGTTCTTCAAGAGGATTTTTCTATGGAAGAGTCTTGAAAGGACTCTGAGAAAAAATCTGTGTACCAACCTACTCAGGCCAAGGAGAAAGAAAAATATGATGCTGAATCATTACCTTTAGTACTAATACATCACACAGAAACTAAGAATGTGAATCAAGCACAGGGTGCTTCTGATTCAAGGAATAGGGAAGCTAAAAAGTTGTACAAAAAGTTATCTCAACTGCAATGTGAAAATGATTCTCTGAGAAGCATCTTAGCATCCGAACAGTTGAAATTCCATAAGCTTAAGGAGAGTAATATTTCAAGACAAGAATTTGAAATTTTTAAAGAGGATATGCTAAATACTGTTGCCAAATTGAAATATGAAATGGTTATGAAGTCAGATTTCTTACATCTTAAGTTGTTTCTGGAGACACAATTTGCATCAATTGGAACTAGTGCTGCTAGTGGATCAGGCACTTCACCTGATTTAATCAGAAGATTTCAAGCTATCACAGCTACAATGAGCAATATGAATGACAGGTTGCAAGATCTTCAGTGCAACAGTGCTCCATTATCTATTCTCTTATATAATCAGAAATTCTTAGTTGATCAGTTAACATCCAGTGAGCCAGGAATCCATTCTGTCTTAGAAAAATTCGCAGAGAAGCTGTCTTTGTTTATGGAGAAATAAGAAAGGCTTCACGAGTTTTTCAAAGTCAATCTCATTGAATATATTCATATGACTCAAGATGTCATAGATCTTATTATTAATCTTGGTGATGGATTAATGAAAAGGTTGAGAGAATAGTTAGCAGAAATCAAGTTTACAGTCCAGTGAAGATAAACCCAACCTGTTCACTGCAAAAAAAAAACCTTGATTCCTGTGTTTATCATCCTTGTATCTATTTTTGACTTTTAATGAAAATTTGTTTCTTTCTTTCTATTTGTTTTACTGTCTTTATTTTGATATGCCAGTACTCCATATTTAATTATTGATAAAAAGTTAATAATAGCATTTACCTATAGTTTAGTGCAACATTAAATGTGTTAAAATCCACGATTTATCATTATTTTTGATATCACAAAAAGGGGGAGAAATTTGGATAAACACAACATTTTATTTTAAAAACCTTATTTAAATGATTTCCTGTATATTTAAAATGTTTTGGATTTATACAGATTTATACTTATATAGAAAACTATTTTAAGTTATTAACAGTCGTTTATTATAAAGGGAAATTTTCTTTTACTTTTTATTCAGAGAGAAATTTGGATAAAACAAGAAACTTTTATTTTATTCTTTACTTTTTTTTAAAGAAAAATTATTTTATTTTCATGAAGGGGGAGAAATCTTTATTTATTGAAATGATTTTGTTAAAATTAAATATTCTTTTATCCTCTCAAAATTCTAAAAATTTATGTAACTAATTTTGAATGTTAATTTCATTTAATTAGTCTTATTATTTTATGGGTTTTGTGATCATCAAAAAGGGGGAGATTGTTGAGCAAGTGTTTTTTTCAACAATACATAATATTGTTATTTAAAGGGGGAGTTTATATTAATACTCTATCTCTTTATGATAATTTTGATGCTCAGAAATACCCTTAATTATTTTCTAATGATTTTATTTGTTAAGAATTTTTCTGGAATTTATCATTTTATTTTACTCTTGAAATTAAGGGAATTTATTATTAAAGTATTCGTATTTTAGCGTGTTCTGGAAACACTGTTCATGCGCTACTTATTCGGAATCTGCTTGAGTATGTTCTAGAAACACTGTTCATACCCTACGTGGATAAACGTAGCGTAAGGATAGAAACCATGTATAATTTTTGAGATAAGAAAAAATTATGGTTAAACAACCATACGTTATCGGCAAAGTATGGAAGAAGAACCCTACGTTAGGAAGGAACCTTACGTTTGGGATATCAGAAAAGTATGGAAGGAGAACCGTACATAAATATTAAACATTATGTTCGTTTCTCAAAAGTATGGTTCATCAGCCTTACTTTTGTAAACAACTATACGTTCTTGGAAAAGTATGGATCAAGTAAAAGTATGGATCTTTTATCGTACGTTTGATAGTTGAAGAGAAAATTATGTATCACCAACCCTACGTTTGGAATGAACCTTACATTTGTTGTAAAGTTTACGTTGTCAACCTTATGTTGTAAACCTTACGTTTGAAGACTATGTTATCAACCTTGCGTTCAGAGGACGCATACAGTTTAACTTAACCTTACGTTTGGCGTCAGAGAATTTAAAGTCGATATTTTTATGCAATGGTCAATACGCTGATTATTAGGCGGATTTCAAACCAGATTTAAAGCTGATTTTAAAGTATGATTTTGACTGATTCAAAACTGTTTCATCAATGATTTTATAATCTAATTAAAATGAGCTTTTTATGCCGAGTCTTCAGGGAAGTTACGACTGCTCTGTAAATTCAAATTTTTGAATATTGCAAGTAAAAAATAAACTTTTGTGGATATAATTTTACAGGAGAATTTCTTATCGTTCTTTTATTTATATGGGCTTTTTTAAAACTGCATCGATGATTATTGATCGTGTGTGATATTTTGATTATTCTGAAAAAAAGGAGAAAAACAGAGACTACTGAAACACACCGATCTGCTGGTTCAAAAAGAGCATCAAAGCTCTGTTTGTTAAAAGAGGAAGGAACACGATAGAAGATTCACTTGTTTTACAATAAAGATCTACTGTGAATTTTCTACTGTTGAAGTTGTGAATTATATTTCTATATCTACTGCAATGGGATCGACTCAGAACATTTCTTATGTGAAGATTATTATTTCTGAAGGTGACGATCTATCTACTGTCAATTGCATGATTTTGAAACTGTGAAGAACATTTGGAAAGTATTTTCAAAATATGAAAATCTTTTCTTTCTATTATTGAGTGATCGACTTCTTGTACTAAGATGTGTAGGTTCTGTAAGTGAACCATAAGGCTTTGTTTTGACTTGGATTGTAAAGGTTTCAACTGCCTGTACTCAGTTGTGAACCGGTCTGTTAAAACGGGGACCAGATAGTGAAAATCACCAAGCTCGTGGAGTAGAGCGTTGGTGGAGTGGATTAGGGGCCTTCTGTTCCCCGAACCACTATACATCTTGTGTTTCTTCTATTTAAATTTCCACTGCATCATTTTATCTAATTAAAGTTAAAAGGAAGAACACAATCTCGCAAAGATTTTTGAAAAGACACAATTCACCCCCCTCTTGTGTATATTTGGTGTAATCCGATCCAACACAAACGTCGCTCTTTTTTCCACCTACTTAAGATGAAGAACTCAGGATGCTGAAGCTGACCGTGCCATCTCCTATAGAAGAATAATCCTTACATGTTGAACCATATTCAATCCTCTGTTCCACTTATTATCTCTATGCCCACCATCTAAGAAGATTCACAATGATGGTTGAAGATTTTTGAAGAAGATGAGAACCCAAGATTTCCAGTGAATCTTGTTGATGAAGAAAACCACCACCTC
The DNA here is from genome assembly GCA_963277665.1 of Viscum album. Taxonomy (NCBI): domain Eukaryota; kingdom Viridiplantae; phylum Streptophyta; class Magnoliopsida; order Santalales; family Viscaceae; genus Viscum; species Viscum album. The sequence continues at coordinate 298,918,977 of OY728139.1, forward strand.
ACCGCCTGTCTAGATCTGGAGATGATACACCTCCTACTAATTGAATCTCACTTTCTTTGATTTACATTTCCACTGAAACCAGATCCACTGAAGAAGCCAAGTTTCTATGAGGGTGTTATCCAGTTAATAAATCCTTGAACTATGCTGACGAGAAGACATAGTAGGTTGAAAATATACCCAATACTTACTTTTCCTAATAAATGAGGAAGCTTGGGGTTGATTCATTGACAAGATGGGGATGTTCCCTGGTGTATCAAGGAATATTAAGCAGAGCATGGGATAGAGACATCATGTGGGATATATAGGAAGTGGCATATATTTTTCCAATAACCCGATCAACCCAACCCAACCTGACCCTATCTGAGATAGGTTGGGTTGGGTCAAGTTTGAACTAAAAAGAATTCCTAAACCAACTCAACCTGACCCAACCTATTTTAATTGGGAAAAGTCTAAAAAAATCTTCTAACTTGACATAACCGACCCATAGACACCCTTACCTAAAGGAGAGTGTTTTATTCAAGGACCCACTGCCTGGTTAGAATGTTGATGAGGATGAGGTCTTTCACTTTCATGGATGTGTCTGGGTTCTTGAAACCATCTGATAGGAATTGATTTGAGAGTCTCATGACTCTGTATGGGCAATGCATTCTAGACTTATGAATATGTACCATGATTTATGCCGCCAGTATTAGTGGCCTAGTATGAAATGGGTGATAGCTGGTTTCATTACTCGGTGTTCCACCAATCAGGAGGTGAAGGTAAAACACCAGTAACCAACATGGATTTTACAGTCATTCCCCATTACTGAGTGGAAATGGTATAACATTACAATGGATTTTTTATGATATTACCTAGGTCACCATAAGGTTGTGATTCAGTATATCAGATCATAGACAGTTTGAAAAAGTTCACTCACTTCTTACCTATCAGAGAGACATTTTCAGTGGATGATCTAGGAAGGCTATATGTTAGGGAGATCACATGCCTTCACAAAGTTACATATACTACCGTATCAAATAGAGATGCTCATTTTACATCATGGTTCTAGCAGGGGTTTTAGAGGGAACTAGGTTCATAGGTACTGATAAGTATAACCTATCACCCAAAAACCAGTGGTTAGTCTGAGTATATGATACAGGTGTTAGAATAAATGATTTGGGCATGCATCCTTTATTTTTGTGGTTTTTTATAGAAACACATATTTCTTGTCAAATTTTCTTGTAATAACATCTTTTAGGCAACTATACAGATGGATCCTTATGAGGCCCTATTTGTTAGGTCTTTTCGTTCACCCCTGTATTGGTTAGAGGTAGGAGAGACAATGCTATAGAGACCTCATCTCATTCAGGAGACATCAAAGCATGTACAAATTATTAGGAAGTGTGTGTCTATAACTTAGTCTAAGAAGAAGTCTTATGCCAATCATCACCACTGACCATTAGAGTTTGAGGTAGGGGATCATGTTTTCTTGCATGTTTCACCTAAACTGGGGCATATATGGATTCAAATATATGGTAATCTTTCACCTCATTATGTTAAACCTTTCTAGATTTTGGAGTAAGTTAAGCAAGTAGCTTATTAGTTATAGTTTCCTTAGAGTTTCTAGGCCATGCATGATATCTTTCATGTATATCATCTTTGTCATTATCATTCAAACCCATCTCATATCCTTTAACCTGATGAGTTTGAGTTGGATGCTTCTTTTTAGGAGCATCCTATCCGTATCATTGACTGAAGCATGAAGGCTCTTTGAGGAAGGCCAATTACTCTAGTATGGGTGCTATGGCAGCATGATCATGTACAATATCAGACCTGGGAGCGAGAGGCCAACACACATTCTTAGTGGCCAAAACTATTATTAGATGATGCTTTACTACCCTCAGAAGGGAAACTCAGGGACAAGTTCTTTTAAGGAGGGAATATTGTAAGATCCCTCATTTTTCTAGGTATGTCCCTCTTTAGTTTTCAGTTCTGGTTGTCTAATTTGGACCCCATTAATGACCTTTTCGGCCTTTGTGGGAGTTCTGCAAAAAATGGAGAGGACTCTATATGTGCAAACAATTTTGCATCGTAAAACTAGAAATTACATAATAAATTATCATTTTATGCTATAAATTTCATGGGGGTAGAACCTATGAGGGGGGAAGACCCATTTATGTCATAAGTTGGAAAATTAAAGTGAAAATAAGAAATTTACATTGAAAAAACTTTAATTATGCCATAAATATTGAGGATATGGTGAAATTTACCTTTTACCCTTAAATTATTAGAACTTAAAAACCCTCCCTCCTCTTCATTTCACAGACAATAGTAGTGCATTGGAGAGAGAGCTCCCATCCTCCCTGACCTAGGCATTGGGATTACTCCTTTATATGGTGTCTCATTTGATCATCATTGGTCATGTTGGATCTGTATCTATAATTTCTTTAATCCTCTTATTGTATAGAATGATAAATAAATGCGAACTAATATGATTTATTTTCAGAGTGTTTGTCTATTTATTTAATTTATACTATTCTAGACTAAATCGGAAGCTGATATCGTACAAGGAGTCCCCTACCAAGCTATGGTAGGGGGTATCATGATTTTCCCTTAAATTCTAGTTGTATATATATATTTTTATTGTGTCGCATTCCAAACTTCCCGAGCGTCACCTTCTAAATGAAGTTTTCTTAAATTAAATTTGTGGGACTATGATATGTGACTTTTAATCATTGATGAGGGTTGAGAACTCAAACTAGAACCACCCCTTTGGGTGTGTTTCTAAACTTTATTAAACAACAATGAGCTTATTATAAATTTGGTTTAACTATAGAGGTGTGTTATTTCCCTTGTAATTGGGAAGATCTATTTAATTAAATGAAATATATTAATTAAATATAATGGATGGATTGACACCTTTATAGGCCTTCTAATCCTAGGCTATGTATTTGAACCACCTTATGAGGTGATGTGTTTTCCCTTAAATTAAATGGCCATTATGAATTAAATGTATTTCAAAATGGTATATTTATACTATGATCCCATGACCATTCATTATGATATGTCGAGGGAAATACATGGGTTCTGACTTAGAATGCCATGTATAGAATCATCATTATTTTTTAATTTAAATGAATTAATATTTGGATTATATCACTCCATTGGTGATACATGGGTTCTCATATGAACGCCACAGAAGGGCACACCTAGCGGGTGGATTTATATTATACCATGAGTGACACTAGTTCCTCTTACATGGAGTGATAAGGACAGGATCAAAGGGTAGTTTATTATATTATAACATGAGTGAAAATTGGGTTTCCTATATGGAATTCCAAGTATGGACTCAAAGGATAATGAATTTATACCATACCCAGAGCGATACCTAGATTCCTATGAGGAATGCCATGGATGGGCTTGTTGGGTGATGGGTTCATTGTGCACCTGGATTGATACCTGAGTTCCTTATATAAAATTCCATGGGTAAGATCAGTTTTTCAAATAATTAATTGATCAATTAATTTAAGTGATGTTTCTACCAAGTCAAATAACATACTTGGATTCAGTCGGTGCTTTACCTACATGATGGTCTTTTTTTATTCATTTATCAAGTTGTAAATTCTATGGAATGTGTTCATCCGTTTTACTGATATGATTCATGAGGAATTCCTTAGATATGATTCGGACCCCAATCCCTTTTTATAAATTAAATCATAATTGGTAATCATTCATAGATATTCCGGCTAAGGCTAAAGAAGGTGGTATCAGATGGGTGTCTTGTTCGGAACCTAGTTTGAAATGTAATTTATGTATTTAATTTGTAGTTTATATTGTTACATGAACATTTATTATTTATATATATTCATAGGATGGTTGGATTTAGAAACCATTGGTGGTGGATTACTGAGTATATCTTATACTTTGTTCATGTCACCGTTTGCTACCCGAGCAGAAATCATGGATGCTGGTGGGGACAAGGGAAAGAAACCTACTTTTGATGCTTTATTGTCTATTATAGGATGAATTATAGGAGTAGAGGATTGATCTTAGGATTTTGATTCTATTAGAGATAGATTTTTATCTTTTATCCATTTTTTATAGCATGTTGTATATTCTCGTTGATTCATTTCCCATGTATCCTTTTTTTATAGCATGACATGATCATCATTTTGTATATGTTATTAGATCTAGTTTTATTTATTGTTTATGAAATTATCCTACTGATTATTTGATCTTGATGGTTTACTTATTCCACTATTTATTATTATTACTATACTACTATGTTACACTCTGATCATGAGGGTATAGTCTCTCCACCATACTATTACAGACTCTCACCACTAGTCAGAAGCCTATGGTGTACGGGGAGGTGAGCTTGAGCCCATGTGGCCACCATTTTGGATACTTTTATTGAGTGATACAATCTGATATGTCACACATATTATACTTTATGACATATTTATGTAAATATCCGACTTTCACTAAATCAAAATAGAATTTTCTTCATTTTTCCTTATATTATATCATATACAATAACTAATGAAACCAGGCTCAAAACTAATTTTTCATATCTTCCAAAACACATTTGGAAAAATATAATCAACTTCACAATGTATCACATCCTATACAATACCTTGTGAACGTATATCAAAAACTCCATTTGGATAAACTCTAAAACACATTTAGAGAATCTCTATGTGTTTCATAAAACTCAATCCCCATTTAGTCAACCAAAATTTATGACATCATGGGCCTTTGTAACATTTAAAATAAATATGAATTCCTAAGTTCATAAATGTAAGTAAAGAGTTGCCTCTAGAAAAACATAAGTGTTACTCAAGTTGCAAGTGGATATAACATGATCCCTGATAAACACATGCCTCTATATACCTATGTGAAGGAGATATTCCCTAAATACTTTTTGCATGTGATGAAATAATATAAATCATTTTATATGATAAGGGATATCGTAAACGATGTAAAAATGATTCTTACCATGCAACCATATGATAATATTGGGCTATATTATATGGTCACTTCCCACTCCATCCATAGTATATGATTTTCCATGTCATAAGGAATGGTATGTGATATCTTACCACTACCTTTGATTGATTATGGGAAGCCAAAGGATAATAGTTACCTTTCATAAATTGTTCCATGTTGGATACCATTTAATGAACAATTTCATAAGATTAAATAGTTGGGAGTTCATTTTTCTCATGAAAAGGTTGCATGGACTAGAAAAGTGTCATTTACTCATTCGTTATAATGCATGAGTAATTGAGAACTTACCCAAAGAGAAACATATAAGGCTTTATAAAGCCTAATTCTATGAGATCATGGGTTTGTACTTTATCTATTGTATATACTTGATCGAAACTCCTCCTTTACAAATCTATCTTCTTCCCTCATCTATAACCTAGTGAGGTACTAGCATTCCATAGATGAAAATATGACCCCACTTAGGCAATGAGTGATATGGTTCCAGCCTATGGATGCCCATAGAGAGGGGAGTTTGGTAAATTCCCTTTGGAGATCTTATTCAATACTATATGAAGATGGATATAGTGTCGAAAACGAATAGTCGATTAAATGTAAGGTATGCATACACTTTATTCATTTCTAGGTTATGCATTATTTCTTTTATCTTGCATGGTTTGATCTTCATTTGAGTTTTATTTTATTACTTCTACTATGTCTAATAAGAGTTTTTAGATCCTTTAAAACCAAACAGGGGTATCCGAGCCTACCATGAATTTTTATTCTTGAAATCATGTAAAGGAATATATGTTTTTTAAATCACATAAGGTCCAAGTTGGAGTGCCATGTGACCTCATGAACGCCTCCCCGTATGCAAGAGGTTTCTGAATATCAGTAAGAGTCTAAATATGTCAATGGGGAGACTATACCCTTAGTATCATGTCACAACATAAATAATAATAAAATAATAAAATAAACAATCAGAGTAATATGTGGAAACTGAAAGATGGGATGCATGTCATATAATACAAATATAATGAATCCCAAGGTGTCAAGTCAATAAAAAGTATAAATATGGAAGATAAAATAAATAAATAAACCTTGGAGTCCTCCGGAGTCTATCCTAGTCCACCACCAGCTTCACGCTCCTCTGCGCAGTCATCAACCATATGCCCCTTATCCTTACTTGGATCCCTAAACATAAGTCTACACACATATCAAAAATTAATTTACAATGTGCGAGTAATAAAAATCAATAGCACACAACCAATTTTTCCTTAACAAGTTCTATCAAGTATAACAAGTGTATTCCATGATAATAATAAATTATTAACAAGCATAATAATCACACCACACACACCGAGTATTCATGCACTTACCAAGCCACCACAAACCCTCAGTCTTACCTACATCAGCTCCATATTGATAGGATAATCATGGGAAGTAAAAATGTAGAAAGTACAAGACACTAGGCTCATAACACACATTTAAATGTTCTTAAGGCATCGATTCAAATCAGGACCACATTCCATCTTATCCCAGCCCCATCATGGGTTAAGAATCTAGACCATCATACCCCATCTATACCTCAGGTTAGGCCCCCAGACCATCATTCCCCTAACATGCTACCTCAATTCAGGCCCCCAGACCATCATGCTCTGACCCTATGCTCAGGTCCATCACCATCATCTTCTCAATTCATACAAACTCCCCCTATAAGTGATAATCAAGAGACAATGGTCCACCTGTCTCAATTACTAATAACAACCTCCAAGTCATAGTAACACACATATCAAGGTAGAGCATACATGATAAGCATAACATATCATCACAATAATATAGTATCAACACATAAAAATATGTAATCATAAACTAACATGGAAACATGCTACTCTATAAATACTCATATATGGAATCAAATATCATAATGTGTCTCACAGTCTACACACACACCCACATGTGATCACAATCAAGCACAGTAAAAAAAATGCCAACACGGTAATTATACCAAGGAAACATGTGTAAACGAGAGCCCCAAAATTTAATGAACTTTATAAGTTAAATTCATCGATGTCATAGCTAAGGTCCATCATGGAATCACCACTTGAACCACTTCCACAAGTTCATTGACTCAAAATATTAGTCAAGGATTCCTAGAACTGATTCTATTATTTTATTTCCAAAATAAATAAAACACCACATGCGATAATAGATTCTCTCTCCTAGATAATTTCCAAATTATCGATTTAAGCCAAATGATTTATTAACCATTTCGTCCTTAGATAAAATTATAATTACACACATGATAATAATTTTCTCTCTCCAGAATAACTACAAAACTACATGTGATAATAGTCTATCTCCCTATAAAAATATGATAATTATTCTTTATAAAATCTAGATAATTATAGGTTATTATCATTAAAGATATCTTCATCAAATTCTAGAAAGCTTTAAAAAATATTAATCTATAAATAAAATGAAAATATAATCCACTTGGAGTTATCCCTTCAAAACAGAGCACCCGAGAACAAAGGAGAGAGAACGTTATAACATGATTGAAAACTAGATGAATAATTCACATTATTCAAAGAAAGATTCCAAACCTTAAACAAGGGGATTCATAGACTGCCCAAACTCAAGATAATACTCAAAAAACAAAAACAATAAGGTTCATATATTTTTAAGGAGGTAAACTATGTACAAGTCCACAACATTAAGAACCCCAAATTAAATTCAATATTTAATTTTTTTAATAATTTAATAATTATGGAGTGTTTAAATTCTATCATAATATGATTCATGAGTTTTAAACAAGTTAAGGAATTAATTATCATAATTTTTTGCCTTAAAAAAAGTAAAAAACATGTTATAGAATCAAACTGGGGAAGAAGAAATGAAAATAGAAAGAAAAAACACATTTACCTCAAAAAGGGAACTATGTAAGGGTAATATGGTTTTACCCTTACATAGTTCATAGCTATTATGTAATGGTACGTAGTCTTACCACAAATCTAGTTTCTCTTACATATCATTTGGAAACTATGAGTTCTCTTGCATAGTTCATAGGTTACACTTATGTAATCTTTAGAAACAAGGGGTTACCCTTAAAAATTACATTGGTTACCCTTGCATAACCTTTAGAAAAGTGGAGATACCCTTATGTAGTGTATATGAATTTTATCCTATCCTTATACAGCACCTAGGTACCCTTATGCATCATATAAAAATGTATGGGTGTCCAAACCCAACCCAACTTGATCAACCCGACCAGACTAGGTTGGGTCATGTTCAAAATTGTATACATATAGGTCAGGTTACTTTGGGTTGACCCATGGATGGGTTGGGTCAGCTCACAGGTTGGAATATAAATGATCCAGCCTTACCAAACCAACCCAAAAACTTAGGTTCAATTTAGGAAATGGTCATGCAAGCATTGGGGACTGAGGCATAACCAGGTGAAAAAAAAGAGCTACATTGATGCTTTGGTGTATTATGGTGTTGTTACCAACAAAATTTATAGGGTAGGGCTTAGTCACAATAGAGGATTTGAATGGTAAATGAAGTGATTTTTACCTACACCGATTAATGAAATGCATGATATATCATGATGGGGGTAGACAAAGGGAGCCTAACCATCATGACCATTTGAATGGTTGAAAAAGGGAATCTAACCACTATGGATTAGTTGAACTATGCATGTCTACACACAGACATGGAGTGCCACACATATTAGTCTAACTGTCATGACCATTTGTATCAGGTTCGTCTCTTGTTCGCGGTAATGTAGAGAGCATACCTATTTTCTGGATGACAATTTTTGACCCAGATATATAGTTGGAGGTTCTTTTAGAGAATATGGGGGTAGGCAGAGTGTTGTAGTCATCTTTATGTAATTTTCCCTTAACCCAATTGACCTGAATCAACCCAACCCAATCCGAGATGGGTTTTTTGGGTTGGGTCCCATGAAAAATTATCCATAAACCTACCCAACTCAACCCGACAAATTTTGATTGGATTAGGTCAAAAAAATCTCAAAAACTGACCCAAAATAACCTACAAACACCCCAAGGAAAAAGGGATTTACCCTTATATAACATTTTAGGTTCCCTTATGCAACCTATAGAAAAAAATGGCTACCCTTACATAGTATATATAAATTACCCTTACCCTTATGCAGTGGCTAAACAAATTGCTTACCCTTATAAAAGGTATTTAAAACCCTCCTTACCCTTATGAAAATCACGGGTTTTGTGTAGGGGTAATAATTAATTTTTTTTAAATTTTCACACAGGAGGATTATAAAATATATAAAAAATGGGTTTTAAGAACATTTAAATATTTATAATGTTAAAATTATCCTACTCTAATGACTTCTCATCCTTGAGATGTTCCTCTAGTATTCTTTCCCAAATAAATCAGGAAACTGAGCTCGAACATTAGAATACTAATCCCATGTATTTTCCTGGATCATTCCATACTGCCATATGATTTGGACAAGTGGTACTATATTTACTTGTAGGTATTTATTTCCTAGGTCTATAATTTGAACCGAACACTTCTTATAAGATGAAATTGGCTCCAAATAAATATCTACATAGTCTATAACAAGTGAAAGATTGGGTATGTACCTCCAAATCTGGGAAACACGGAACACATAATGCATGCCTCGATAATGTGGAGGAAGGTCCAGAAGGCACGCCACTATCCCAACCTGTTAGGTGATCATCAAGGTCCTAACAATCCATGATTATAGCTTCCCTTGATTTCATAAACAATAATTACCCAACCGAGGTGACACCCACAAGAAAAACCTATCACCAACAACTAACTCCAAAGGTCATCTCCTCTGGTCTGAAAACAATCACTACCCACTCTGAGTGGTAATCCGCTACTTCTTATTTAACTGCTCCTTATCTAAGGTCTCTTGCACTAGACTAAGACCAAAAATTGTTGCCTCGCCTCTTATGTTCCAACATAGTGGTGAGAGACATAACCATCCTTAGAGAGCCTCAAATGGAACCATATGTATATAATACTAGAAACTTTTGCTGTAAGATAACTCTAACAATGAAATTTTCTCATCCTAAGTTCCACTGAAGTATAGAACACAATCTCAAAGAATGACTTCTAGTATGTGAATCCTTCGCTCCGACCGTCTGTCTTTCAAAGGATGGTACGCTATGCTCAATCTCAATTGAGTCCCTAGGTATTTATACAAGTCCTACCAAAATCATGATGTGAAATGTGAATCCATGATAGAAACAATGCTCAAGATAACTCCATGTAAGCATATTATCCCATGGATATACAACTTTCCCAACTCATAAACTGAGCGAGTCACTCAGAACAAAAAGAAATGAGAAGATTTCATCGACTTATGGAAAATAACCCATACATAATAAAAAAATCATTGGGTTCCTAGTTAACCCCATAAAAATTCAATCGTGATGTCCTTCCACTTCCACATGGGCATTGGATGTGGCCAGAGAAAACCACTTGGACTTCGATACTTAACCTTTACCCTCTGCCTCAAGTTTGGGTCTCATTGCGTGAATATGTAACGAAGTCTCTTGTAGTTAGTGTAGATGACAAATATCTTATCTAAGAGATAACATAACCAAAACTTCATAGTGTGAACCAACACTACTAGTTCCAATTCGTGAGTAGGGTAATTTCACTTGTGGGGTCATAGTTGACATGAACCATAAGTAACTACCTGCTCTCTCTACATCAGTAATACTCCCAAACCAATGACTAATGCATCTCAACACATGGCGTATCTGATCCCTGGATTAAGGAGAATCAAAATTGAAGCTATAGTCAAACTCCTCTTCATCTCAAGAAATTATTCTTCACACTGGTCCAACCACTATAACTTTACTCTATTCTTTATCATCATAGTCATAGGTGTTGATGGATAGAAAAGTCTTGAATAAAATATTGGTGGTATCATACTAAACATAACAAGATCCTAATCTCAAACATGTTTTACGGTCGTTTCTAGGACATCTTTATCATCACATTGGCCAAATAAAACAACACAACAAGTTACACATAAATCCCATACCTTCTCTAAAATTCCACCTTAGGGGTATCTTCTCTAACTTGTATTTGGTGATATATCGATCGAATATCAATCTTCGAGAACCATCGAGATCCTTATAACTAATTTAAAATACCATCAATCCTGGGTAAGCGATATTCATTATTCATTTTTACCTAGTTCAGCTTCTGGTAATCAATGTAGAGCTGAGGACTAATAGTCACCTTATTGGAAAATAAGATAGGTGGACCCCACAGTGAAGTACTTGGCCTGATAAATACCTTTTTCTCTAATCCCTCAAATTACACCTTGAGATCCTTTAACTCGGTTGGTGTTATACAATACAGGGGTATCAAAATAGGTTGTGCATCTAGAAAGATATCTATCTCAAATTTGACTAATCTATCTAGAGGATGTCCCATGAAGTCATCTAGAAAGAAATTATGATAGAGATACATTATTTCAGGTAAAGATGAGGGGGTTGCCACTAATGTTATAGAAAGTGATAAACACTCTATCTATATTATTATCATTCTGAGCTGATTCAAGTCTGGACCAACTCTACCTACTCCCAATTCCCTTTCTATGGTTATTACATGCTTCTCTCCCTTTGGAAAATTAAATGACACCAATCTCCAATAGCAATCAATGTGATCTTGGAAGCTATTTATCTATTCCATACTAATAATCACATCAAATCTAAACATATCCAATATCATGAAGTCCCATAGATTTCCATAACCTAAAATGACTATAGGACACCCTAGAAATTGTTGAATATGGTCTACTTTCATGCCCAAATGGGTGTTAAGGGAAAGTAACTTAGAGGGAAACTTTACTGGTAAGTAAAATCCAACAATTACTTGTGTATACATGAAAGAATGTGAAGTATCAACATCAAAAAAGGCATTAGATAAAGTAGAGGTGATCATAATTTTACCTCATATTGTAGATGGTCTATCACCTCCATCTTATGGATCCTGATCCACTACATACACATGACCTACCTCATCTCGACAACCCTATCCCTAAGATGCATAGCTAGTCTGAGTCATTTTATGATTTTGTTGCTGAGTACCCCAGCCAGATCCCTAGTTCCTTGACCGTGTCTACTTTCTCCCATTACAAAAGCCCGACCTCAAAGATCTAGAGTACAATTATTTGAGGTGTCTTATCTACCCATATTGGAAACACTTGATCTGAGGCTTTGTAAAAAAATTATATTAGTGCTTATTTAGTCCATAGTTAAAACACTTAGGACATAAAACTCTCATAGAAGGTTCCAAAGAACCTCTACTCTGGTTTGACCACTGTCACAACTCTGACATGATAATTAATCCTTTCTCATTCATATTTTGTAGCACCACTAGTCAGTCCACTAAGATTTAGAGAAATACTTGCAACTCTACCCCCCCAAACTCTTTTTGATAAAAAAGGCCTCACAAAGAACCTCCATGAATTGATTTGCGTAACCAGACATTTTCATTAGGATTTTCCAAAGATCTATGGACCCATTAATATGGTCAGACATCTGTGAACTCGGTATGAAGTATTTAAATAAAATTATCTTAAAGGTCATCCAAGTCATACCCAAATATCTTCCTTCCTTATTAAAAACACCCACCACCTCTTTTCAAGTCCCTGAATCTTAAGATAAAACAACTAATCCCAAAAAACCTCTAGGTGTCTACTAAATCAAAGACCCAATCGACAATCCATGTAAAATCCTATGCTTCCTAAGGGAATCTAGTTCCCTATAAGAAAGGTAAATGCTGGAATAGGAAGTCCTTGGTTTAATCGACTATAGACCTCAATTGAGGTGGGTATACTGCCTAAACTACCAGAATGGGTAAAATATGTGCCCTATTTCACCCTCCTACACAACAAACTGTAGAACAAGGGCATCATCTTTAATTGGAGTACCCTGAACCATGTTGGTGGGCAGTCCCATCACTCATCTGTTAGGTAATATCTTCTGTATTAAGAGGAAAACATTTAAACATTTCTCATTATATTTTAACTAATATAAGGTATCAAATAAAGGTTTCCCTTGTAGTTTACTTGGTATAACCCTCCTAGAACTGACCCAAGTCTTGTACCTACACTTTAATAACAGTCATCATATATATACTAAAATATAAAACAAGATTAGTTCAAATAATTAATGTTAATAAATATATATCATATCAATAAGAAAACATAGATATATCATACAAAATAGAATCTATCTTAAATAGATAACACAATTCAAGTCATTTAATTAAAGTACTACAATGCAGAACAATATCATGTATATATATGGAATGTGATCCTATGTGCCTAGTCATGATGCATGAATGAACCCAAATTCTCATAAAACTATAACATCAATATCATCAATGGTAAATCAGAGGTCTATTACACACGTGTTGTCTATTCACATAAAAAATCCCCTACCAGAGTCCCATATAACTATCTCCTATATACCATATCCTAGGATAGTCCAAAAAAATAACAAACTATGCTCTGATACCAATTTTTAATGCCCCAACCTGAACTACTGGGTCCAAACCAAAGTACCACAAAACCTCATGTGCGCCTCCCTGTATGCAAGAGGATACTAACTATAAATGAGGGTATAAGTCAGTTAGTGGGGATAATATACCCTTAGTATCATGTCATAACACAAATAAAAAAAATAATATAATAAAAAATCATAGTAACACGTGGAAACTGAAATATGACATGCATGTCATGAAATAAAAAGATAAAGATTACCAAGGTGGAAAGACAATATAGAGTATAATTGTGATAGATAAAATAAATAAATAAACCATGAATTCAATCCTGATCATCCACTAGCTCCATGGCCCTCTACTAATTCATTATCCATGGTCCCCTTCCCTTAACCAAATCCTTAAACAAAAAGTTTTCACACGCATTGAAAATTCCTGTATAGGGTGTGAGTAATAAAATCATGTAGGACACCACCAATGAATCCTTAAAAATTATGCTAAATTATAATAGTTTTATTCCATGATAATAATAATCATGTAACAAGCATAACATTAATACCACACATACCAAGAAGTCATGCACTACCCAAGACACCACAGACCCGAGACCATACTTGTTTCGGCTCTATAGTGGCAGGATAATCATAGGATGTAAAAATTGAGAAAGTACAATCAACTAGACTTGTAACACATATCCCAGTGATCTCAAGTCATTGAGTCAGATCAAGCCCCCAGACCATCATATATCAGCTCCATCATGGGTCAGGCCTCTAGATTATTGTACCCATATATGTCTCGGGTTATCCACCTTAACCGCCATTCCCCTAGCACACTACCTTGATTTAGTCCCCCAGAGCATCATAACCCTACCCTATTCTCATGCCTATCATCATCATCATAAGTTGTGCACACTCCCACTCTAAAGGATAAACAACACATAATGGCCCACCTATCTCAAGTACCAATAACAACCTCCAAGGCATGGTAACATGCATAATAGGGTAGATCATACATGGAAAGCATAACATATCATCATGAGAATATAGTAGAAACACATAACAACATGTTATCATAATATAAAATGGAAACAAGATACTATAATAATACTCATGGAATCAAATATCATAACAGGTCTAACAGGCTACACACACACACACACGTTTTATCAGAATAAATCACAATAAAAAAGGTATGATAACACAAGAATTACACCAAGGAAACATGTGTAAATGAGATCCTTGAAAGTTAAGGAACTTTCTACTTCAAATTTTTTGATGCTTAAATCAAGGTTCTTCAAGGAATCATCACTCGAACCATTTCCATATATTCATCATCTCAAACCGCTCACCAAGAATCCATAGTTTTGATTAAATTATTTTATTTCTAAAATAAATAAAACACCACATGTAATAATAGATTCTCTCTCCAATATAATTTATTAATTATTTATTTAATCCAAATCATGTGTTAACCATTTTTTCCTTAGAGAAAATTATGATTCAACAGATGATAATAATTTTCTCTCTCTGAAATATTTATAAAACCACATGTGATAATAGTCCATCTATCTCAACATGAAAATTATTATTTATAAAACCTCAATAATTCCAGGTTATTATCATTTAATACATATTCATAAAATTATAAAAATCTTCAGAAAATATCAATCCACAAATAGAAAGAAAACAAAACCCTCCTAGAGTTATGCCTTCAAAACACAACACCTAATAATAGAGGAGAGAAATGGTTATGATGCACTTGGAAACCAGATGAGGAATTAATATTGTTCAAATAAATATTAAATATCCTTGAAAAAGGGGATTCCAGGACTAACTATGCTCAAGAGAATACCCAAAAATTGAAAAAAATAAGGTTTAGATATTTTCAAGTAGGTAAATCGCATACAGATCTGTAATATTAAGAACCAAAAATTAAATTTTCTATTTAGTTTTTATTTTATTAATTTATTAATTTTAGGGTATTTAAATTCTCACATAATATGATTCATGATTTTTAATAGATCCAAATAATTAATTCCCATAATTTTTTTCCTTTAAAATAGTAAAAAATGTGTTATAAGGTCAAATTGGGGAAGAATAAATGAAAACAAGAAGAAGAAAAATGTTTTCCTCAAAAAGGGAACCACATAAGGGTAACATGGTTTTACCCTTACTATGATAATATTTGTTTCATAAGGGTAATTATTCTTACCATTACATAGTTCTTGAATCCAAACTCAGCCTTACACAGCTTTATTTACCCTTATGTATCATTTAGAAACTAGGAGTTACCCGTATACAGCACATAGGTTTCCCTTACATAACCTTTATAAATAAGGGGATATCCTTGTGAAATGAATAATTTACCCTTAATTATCCTTTATAAACTTATGGATAGCCTTATACAACTTATTTTTACCCTTACGAAACTCCAATGTTACCCTTATGCATATATAGAAAGGGGATTTACCCTTACACAGTGTCTGAGATACCATTACGCAACTTGTAGAAAAACAGTGTTACCCTTAAATAGCATATAGAAATTCTACTTACCCTTAAAAAGTGTCTAAACAACTCACTTACCTTTACATAGGGTCTTTAAAACTCTCTATACCTCTATACAAAGCATGAAACCTGCATAAGGGTAAGAATTAAATTGAAAATTTTAATTTTTCAAAAAAAAAGGATTATAAAATATAAATAAAATAGCATTTTAATAAAATTTATATATTTATAAATTTTTATTAAATAATAATTAAAAATCCTATGAATTTGTATTAGTTTTAGTATACCACTCTTAGGTATCATATTTTATGATAATATGCATCGTGTTTTCAAAAATAGAGTATTGTATCACGAATAAGATGTTGATGCATATTGTTAAATACAATATCCTTATCATAGGTGGTGCTATGACTATCATCCATAAAATATGATTAATTCTACTTAAATATTTTAAGTACAGTTTCCCTATCGGTTGTAACCTATGACTCAGACATAATCATAAAATATAGTTGATGGAGAAAAATTATTTTTCTTTTAAATTCTATTGTGAGTTGAGTTATATTGTTTATAAATAATGATAAAAGATATTTTGGTGATATTATTTAATTTATAAAGTGTTTATAAATTAATTAATTATAAATTTATTATAATTAATTAAATAAATGTTTACGAAACATTAATTAATAAATATTTTATAATATTAAGAGTTAATATTGAAATACCTTTTACTAAATTATATGGTGTGAATTATGACTAAGAAATAAAGTGTTTATTTAGAAATCATAAAGGTAGTTTATAAATTAAAAAATAAGGCTAAATATAAAGTGTTTATAATTTAGATTATCAATTTTACATAATACTCGATTTTAATTTTTAAAATTAAGGCTTTATTTGGGATATTATTTAGAGAAAATAAAAATCCTTTTGATGTTTGATTTAATCAAGGTTTAAATAATGTTTATTATGTGATATTTAGATTATGTAAAATGTTTACATAATAAAAATTTTATTATAAAATATTTATAATTCATAAAATATCATATATTTTAAAAAAATAATATAATGAATAATATGTAGGAATTTATATTATGAAATGAATATAATGAACATATATTCAAGATTATGGAATGACCATAATGGATAACTAAAATCATAAAGTGTTTATTACTAGATTTTAATTTATGAATTGTTCATAAATGTTTAACACATGTTTAAATATGAAAAATTTTCATTTAATTAAAAGTTATTCCCTTGTTAATTATTCATGGATATAAATTTTTTATATTGTGACTATGTGCATACTTTATTTTAAAGTTGTTAAATTTCTTCTGGTAAATTTATAAGCCTTACATTACATGTTAGGTATGATTATGTATGATTTAGTTTTCATCTACCTTGACTCTATTTTATAATTAATGTTATTATCTTGGATTTATTTT
Organism: Viscum album; assembly: GCA_963277665.1. NCBI lineage: Eukaryota > Viridiplantae > Streptophyta > Magnoliopsida > Santalales > Viscaceae > Viscum > Viscum album. The sequence continues at coordinate 298,936,426 of OY728139.1, forward strand.
ATTGAATATAGTTTACACATATTTTGTTTTAGAGTTGTGATGAATTTGATTCTTTCTTGAGTAAAGTCTCATTGGGGAGAGGGACTTTTGGTCAAACTTCTTACTAGCCTGGAGGCTTATACCTTGTTTTAGAATGGTGGGGGTTGGCTATTTGTCACTACAAGATTACTTATGTGGATATTATAAATCTCATATAATTATGAACCTTTAAATGAAAATTTCATGTATCTTATGCATAAGATGCAACTGGATATGTGTAAATATGTTCGAATTCTATTTTTGGGTCAGTAGCACAAATCATGGGTTGTGTAAAGAGTTACACATTAATATGGTTTTAACATATTAATTTGGTGGATGGAATGAAGATTCCAAAACTAAATTTTTAGAAATATATATATATATATATACATATAAAGGAATAACATAAGATAAGATAGTGATATTAAATCCCCTTAAAATTACTAAGTGTTAGATTCCTTCCAAATAAGAACATGTCAAGACCTTGATCATTCAAACGAGAAGGTTATACCAAAGTAGGGTGGCCATGGATTAACTTGGGTAAAGTGCGGTGGAAATAGATAACTCTAAGAGTTAGGTAACCAAATCCTAATGTGAGATTTTGGTTACACTTATTCAAGAAAACCTAAAAGTTAGGATACCCGAGGAATAAAGATGATTCTATCCATATGTCAGATTAGATTAAGAGTTTCCAACCCAATTATCCATGATTCATATATAATATGATTGGGATGATTCACTATACAAAAAAATAAGTGGTGATAGTAATGAAAAATCAGTCTCATTACTTAGTGAAACATTAATCTTTTCCCACTAATGGATATGATGAGTTTAAAAGGGGTCATCATTTTAGTGGGGGTCCATTTAATAAAAGTAATTATTAAATATTAATAAAACATGATCCTCATATGATAAAGGCTTATATTATAGATTACAAAATCTTCATTATCAAACTTAGTTTTTAGATCAATATTATAGGAAGAATAAGCTTAATGTAATCCAATCCTAAGACTAGTAACTTAATAAAATTTCTTAAGTATAAAATGAAACTTTATGTGTTAGAGTAACCCCTTCCCGAGCAACCAATTATTGAAGTTGTTTAACTGATGAATCTTGATTCTTATGAGAAGCATAAAATTATTTTCTTAGGGTTTCCTAGGCATTATATGCAAAATTACCTAAGGAATTATAGTCTCTAATCATATATTCAATATGATTGGATATTTTAATGAATTGGAGAGATTGGAGATTTCCTTAAGGCTTGTTTTGGTTATGGAATTCATCATATTGCCTTATATGGAAAATTATAACAATATGAATGAGTTAAATAAATGTTTACTCTATTATTCTAAAAGTGTTGGGAATATATGAACTATGAATGTGATGTCTAGGTTTTGGTGTTGTGTAGATAGTGTAAGTGGGTAAAAGTTTAAACTGTAAAAATAAAAGTAAGTCGGAAATTCCATTAATTTTTTTTCAAGTATCTAGTCATGGTCATTAAAACCTAAAGGTAAAATCAGGAAGGAATGAGTAATGATTCCATAAGATGGAATTGTTAAGGATACCTGAAGGAGTTTTGTAAAACTATATGGAATATCTATATTTGGTATCAATTTTATAAAAATTTATTATTTGGTTTTTATGGTTATGTAATACTAACTATATGTTTTAGAAGTGTTTTAAACAAACAAGTGTTAAAAATCAAGAGAATAATTGATAGAGAACATTGTTTGCATTCAAGTGATGAAGCAAAGAGTTGTTACATCAAATATTTGAATGTAAAGGAGTTTATCAAGATCATATGGATCTTAGTAAATTATGTGCATAATTATCTCATTTCTCTTATATGATAAGAGGAGTTATTTGTTAATAAGGAGTTGTTATGAACAATATGAGGTAGTTCAGTACACACAATATATGATTCATCAGATTCTATAACATGTTTTTAAAATAAGGAAAGCATAAAATTGTTTCATCTAGGATGAAGTGTTTATCTATATATTCATTAAAATATGAGGGAAGATTTTTTTTCCACCCATCAGTGGTATATTTTAAAGAATAAATTATTCTTTTTAGATAAAAATTCTCTAAACACATAGAATACCATATATCATATAGAAATAATGGTTTTTTTGTTAAATATTCATACTAAAATGAAGTAAGGGTTATTACGTAAAAACAAAGGATTTTTTTTATCTTATAATAATATTCAGAAGATAATATAGTGTCTTAGAGGCTAATATGATTATGTTAGAACTTAAAAAAGTTTAAAGTTAACTAATAAAATACTATATCTTTATAAAATTAAAGTGATTTTCACTTAATATCTTGAAATATTTTTAGGGTATGGTGGTAAAGATAAATGTAAAGAGTTAAATTTAGTTACCATAATAAAGTGGATGTTTTTGGGACCAAGTTGGATGGAGAAGAAAGTTTGAAGAGTTTTCTTTTACAGAGTGTTGACTTTTGTTGTCAAAGCGGATAAATGAATTCACTTTGTAAAATCCTTGGTAAATATGACGATGCTAAAGGTGATTTATCAAATACTATATATCATAGTTGATGAGGTTATTGATGAAATAAGATTTTTTTTTGAATAAGACAGATGACAGTGAATAAGCATGGGTGTTATTTTTGAAGCATATTTTAAGGTGGCATCGTTTCCCAGTGTTTTCTAAACTTTAGGGCCTCAAAATCATGAGTTTATGTTTGGAAAAGGAAAGGTCTTCCCATAGATGTAAACAATATGTGAAATGGGGAAGCAAATAGACAAAATAAGTTAATCTCATACCTTGGAAAATAGACCACGTACCATATTCTGGGAACGGTTCATGGACCGTGTATGAGACAGTGGGAACTGTATGTTAAGCGATTCGCGGAACCAAAAATGGTTCGCACTGAAGGTGTACGGAGAAGGCTTACGGTATGTGGAAGGTGGACAATTTGTGGAGAATATCAGTACATGGTGGAGACTTATAGTATGCGAACCACATATAAAAATGTTTTTCGGAACAATTGCAATTCATGGGATAAAGTTTTTGTGGTGAAGGTTGTACCACATTGAAAATTGTGGTAAAATAGATTATAGGATTTTGTGGAGTTATTTTCCTATATAATATAGAATAATCCCTTCATTAAATATGAGTGAATTTTATAAGAAGATATCATGTTGTGGAAGAATTTTTGGAGAAGTATGAAGAGTTGGTGGAAGAGGATTCTGCATAGGAAGGAGTTCGTGGGGAGAAATTCCGTGAAGAGAAGTGATTCGCGGAAGAAAGATTCTACATAAGATGAAGTGGTATATGGAAGATAAGATGGTTCCTGGATTAAGGGGAATCAATCCATGGAACAAGGGATTCCGCAGAAGTGGAAGTAGTACATGAAGGTGGAATATGGAATCAGAAGTAGTACACATAGTAGAGGCAGTTTGCGGGAGAAGAGGTGTCTGCATAGCATTCCCGCTATATGGTACGCGGAGGAAAGAGGTAATATGTGGAGGAGGTAAGACAATTCACAGAGGAGGCTGGTCATTCCATGGAGGAATAAAATAAGTTTCTACTAGCTTCTGGGTATAAAAGATAAGAATTAATTTGAAAGAATTTTTTTTTGAATACTAACCAAGAAGCACAAAAACATCAAATAACCCTATTTGCGCTAAGAGGGAGTGAACGCGCTTGCAGATTGTTTTTCAAGTGCTGCATGAGTGTAAGGGAATATCCTAATCATTATATTTCACATAAAAGGATTGTTTTCTAGTGGATTGTGTGGTATTGGATTGTTTCCATACCATACCAAGGACGTAGATACTCTTGTTGAGTAGTGAACTTTATAAATTCTTATGTTCATGTGGTTGTGTGTTTGTATTATGTTCAGCAGAGAAGAATCTCTTTAATAGGAGGTTAAGGCTGTTTCAAAAATAAAGAAACATAAATGAAAAGTATTTCCCCGATTCAACCCCTCCCCATCTCAGTGATACATGGATCCTGACTGGTCAACTTCAATTGGTATTAGAGGGAGGTTCCCTTCATTTGTTCTTTTTTGAAGTTTTAAAGAGAATTTATGATGGAAAATATGAATTTCTTGAATAGTAAGTCTATTTTGATATTTTATGGGAATAATTATTATATCTTGATAGATAGAATCATGCCTTATCTTAGGTCTCTTGGGTATAAAGTTCTTGAAGCTACAATATATGGATTTCTTGATATTGATGATAAGGCTCCCCTTACACCTATTGATAAGAATAATCTTGAGAATGATGGAAAGGACAAAAATTAATTACACTCATCTCTTTCTGCGAGTGAGTTTTTAATAGTGAAAGGTGTCACTACAGCTAAAGTAATCTGGGATAAGTTGAAGAGCATCTATGAAGGAAATACAAAACTGAATAAGGAAAAACTACAAATATGGAGACTTATTTACCTGGGTAAATGACATTGTTAGTACAATCATATGTCTTGGTGAAAAGTTAAAGGATTCTTTAGTTATTAAAAAGATCTTGAGAATTCTACCTGACAAGTTTGATGCTAAATTTTCATCATTGGAAGACAAAGACCCTAAAACATTATCCCTAGATGATTTACATAGAACTCTCATCACTTATTAAATGAGAAGGGAGAAGACTATTAATAGAAAACAAATTTGATAGAGAAATGTATTTCAAGTATGCAAAGAAAGAGAAGTCGAAGAAGATTCTTATTTAAGATGAAGCTGGTGAATCTGATTCTGAAGACGAGGTATGTCTAAATTTTGATGACATTTTATCCTTGTTTTCTAAGAATGTGAATAAAGGTATAGATAAATACAAGGGGAAACTCCCCTTGAAATGTATTTAATGTGAAGTCATTGAGCATTTTGCGGCTAACTGTCCTCAAATAAAGAAATAATAATACAGTGATGAAGACGAAAAAATGCTAATAAGGTCATGGAAAAAACAGGTGATAAAGATAAATATTCTACCAGAGGGAAGGATAAAAAGTTCTTCAAATAAAAAAGAAGAAGATTATTTTATAAATATGTTGAATAAGTGGATATAAAAGCTGAGTCTAAAAAATATTGTGTTGATAAAGCTAGAGATAATACCTTATTGAATCAGTGAATAATGAATATTACGGTAGTAGCAATTCTGAAGGAGAAGAAACTCATCTTTAATATCATCTGAAAGAAGAGTTGAAATAATGTTTAAGAAAGATTATAAGGATTTAGAAGGAAAATAGGAAGTTGATAAATGAAAATTCCTTATCAAACAATCAATAAGGTTTTCTTGATGAGAAATTAAAGATGGTAAAAGAGATTAATGATCTGAATAATTCTCTAAAGAGTTAGAAGAATTATAATGAACATATCGATGTAAAGATGAAGGAAAAAGAAGAAGAGTTTAAAATTTTCCAGCTGAAACTTTCTAAAGATGAAGAAACTAATATAAGATTCAAAAACTCTATATCTGAAACTGATGAAAATTCTAGTAATAATGAACTAAATAAGGATAAAAAAAGTTACCTTCAAAGGTTGTGAAGAAAGATAGAACAAGTTCTAATAAGAACAAATATAGAAAGGATATGTATATGTACAAAGTTAACAATATGAAAAAATTATAAGTATCTAAAAATTATAAGTCTAGAAAAATATCTTCTACTTCTGGTTATGATAAGTATGAAAAGAAATTTGAGTTGAGGAAAAAAGTTACAATTGAAAAATGGAAGGTTGATGGTCAACAATGTTCTATTAAGAAGGTTATTGAGAATAATGTTCACAATTCTAGTTAGTATGGAAGTTTCAAAGTGAAATATTCATTCTATGGTTACTACTGGTATTATGGTGGATTTGGAAACATGGAAAATATGTTTTGGTTCAACCAAAAACATTACTACTATTCCATAAGTTATGTAAGACAAGGTTTTAGGGGGAGTCAATCCTCTCAAAAGAAGAAGTATGAGAAGGAAGTTCAGAAGAAAACTGAGAAGGTTGGTGTGAAAGTTGAGAATAGGTTCCAACCATTAGAAACTATGTGTGAAATATGTGAATAGCCTAGACATCTTTATAAGGGATGTCTTGTTTTGTTACCATCACAACAAAAGGTTCTTAACAAATCTCAAAAGATAGAGGTAAATAATGAAAAGGAAGAACAAAAATCTCTTGTTGTCAAAATTACTTTGAAATATACAAAAGGAGTACTTCCATGGATTCTTGATAGTGGGTGTTCTCCTCATATGAAAAAAGACTTAAAGTTGTTGAAGAATGTGAAAAAATTCAAATAGGGAATGGTGAATTTGGAAATGATTGATCTTTGAGGATTAAAGGTGTTGGATCAGGCATTATCTGGAAAGAAAATATGAAATCCAAGAAAAAATTATATGTTGATGGGCTAAAACATAATCTGATGAGTGTTTCACAATTTTGTGATGAGGGTAACAAAGTTATCTTCAAGAAGGATGGGTTTGTTGTGAAAAGTGAAGTTGATGGAAAGGTAGTCACAAGAGGCCAACATATAAAATGGATCTTATTCCAAGTTGGTGAAATACGAAACTCTTGTTACATGGGTATGGTGGAAAAAATCATTAGTGCCATAAAATTCTGGGACATAAGTGTCAAAGAAACATGAGGAAGTTATCTACATGAAATAGTGTCTGGGATATTCCTGATATTTCAAGAAGAATATATCGGTGATACATTACTTTTAAGAAAGGGAAGATTATAAATTTTGTGCATAAGAGAGTTGACATTTGTTCAAAATGACCCCTGAAACTTCTTTATTTTGATGTTTGTGGGCCAATGAACAAGTAATAAACAAATGGAGATAAGTACTTCATCACTTTCATTGATTACTTTTCTCGCATTACCTATGTTATGTACATCAGACATAAGTCAGATGCTTTGAAAATGTTTAAGAGTTTTAGAAGGAAAGAAGAGAAGGAATATGAGTATTCAATAAAGAATTTGAGAAATGATAATAGTGGATAATATAATAATAAATATTTTTAAAGTTATCTTGAGAATCATGGAATTCAGCATGAGTTCAGCTCACCATAAACACCTCCACAAAACGGGGTTGCTGAAAGAAAGAATAGAAGTCTGGTGGAAATGGGGAGAACTATGTTACTTGAACATAGTATTTCTCATTATTATTGGAGGAAATCCACGAGCACTATTGTGTATATTCAGAACCAATGATTCTATAGGCCAAATTCAGATATGACTTCTTATGAAATGTTATATAAAAAAACTCCAAGTTTGAAACACTTTAGAGTTTTTGGGAGTCCATTCATTATAAAGAAGAAAGAAGGAAACCTTATAATGTTTGATCAAAGAGGGTATGATGGAATTTTTCTTGGATATGCTTCAGAAGGAAGAGAATATAGATGTTACAACAAATAAATAGGAATAATTGTTGATTCTTCTGATGTAAAAGTGGTTTAAAATTTTGAGAAAGCAAAGAATTCTTATGCTGACGTGGAAGTTGAGAAGGATAAGGAAAGTTTTGTTAACAATTATAATAATGATTCCTACAAAGTTAATCTTAATCAAGAAGAAGAATCAGACTCAGCAATTTCGATTGATGAGGATTAAATTCAAACAGCTCATCCCAGGATAAGGAAGAAAGTAGAGGCTCAGAACATTATTGGATATCAACATCAGAGGGTTCAAACCAAAAGAACAATAATGATGTTATGCATACTTATTTGTATTAAAAAACAGAGCCTAAGGATGTAAATTAATATTTTGAGAATCCTATATGGGTTCAGGCTATGAATGAATAGCTTGATCAGATTGAAAAGAATGATACTTGGGAACTTGTTCCCAATACAAATAAAAAAATATTATTGGTACAAAATGGGTTTTATGGAAAAAGATGAATGAAGAAGGTAAAGTAAGAAGAAACAAGGAAAGATTAGTGTGAAGAGGTTACTCATAGATTGAAGGAATTGATTTTTATGAAACCTTTTATTTGGCGGAAAGGTTTGAAACAATCAGAATATTTCTTTTTATTGTTGCACAATGATGTTACAATATCTTTTAAATGGATGTTAAATCCATATTATTGAATGGTGATCTGGATAAAGAAGTCTACATTGAACAACCTAGTGGATTTGTTGTTAGGAAATATAAAATTTATGTGTCAAAAGTTGAAGAATGCTTTGTAAATACTAAAACAAACCCTGAGGGCATGGAATTCAAAATTGGATACTTGCTTGAGGAAGATGAATTTCAGGAAAGGTAGAGTTGACAAAAATATTTACATTAAAGAATTTTAGGAGTTCTCTCTGATCATAATTGTTTATGTTTATGACATTATCTTTCCTAGGAATGATGAAAGATATTGTGAAATATTAGTTGAGGAGATGAAGAAGTTGTTTAAGATGTCCATACTGGGAGAAATGAGATATTTTCTTGGGTTTCAAATCTTACAGAAGAAGAACCACATTTTTCTTTCTCAATAAAAGTATGTAAAGGAACTTCTGAAGAAGTTTGGTATGGAAAATTCAAAACAAGTTTCCACACCAATTTTAGTGGGAACCAAGTTGTCTAAATATGGATAAGGCAAGGAAGTTGATCAAAAATAGTTTTGATAGCTGATTGGAAGTATGTTATATTTGACTGCCTCAAGACCCGACACTGTCTATACTGTTACCTTATGTGCAAGATTTCATACCGCTCCTAAATAATCACATTTTATTGATGTAAAAATAATTCTAAGATATATCTAAGGAATAAATTTGAATTATGTACGATGGCTAAAAAAATATTTATTTGTTTGGGTATTCAAATGTTGATTGGGCATGAAGCGTTGATGATAGAAGATCCACATCTAGTAGAGTTTTTTTCTGGAGAAAAGTTATGTTAGTTGGAATACAAAGAAATAAAATTCAACAAATCTTAGCATTTATTAAGCTGAGTATGTTGCTTCTACTCAAGTTTCTAACCAACTTTTTTGGATGAAGTCTCAGTTGGAAGATCTACTTGTTGAAGTAAATTTACCCTTTCTCTTGGTTTGTGACAATCAAAGTGAAATCAATCTTACATAGAATTTGGTACAAAATTATCATTCAAAACATATTGATATAAAGTACCACTTTATAAAAGATAATGTGGAGAATAATGAGTTAAAGATGTAGTACGTTCCAACATCATAACATGTTGTTGACATATTTAGAAAACCATTACTGAAGGAACCATTTTTTAAATTGAGGTTGACCATGGGTGTCCAACCTCCTTCACATCAAGGTTGAGGTATGTGGTTATGTCCCCTATCTCATATTACCTTTGGATAGTGTTTTCAGGGGGGAGAATTGTTTCATAAATCTATCCTTATGGTTTCATGCATAAAGGGGGAGTTGTGGGTAAGTTGTGAATCCAGCATGTAAGTGTGTGAACTATTCTAAAAGGTTGTTTGGGTGGTTGTAGTATTTTTTTTGTGTTCTAGATAAGATGAAGAAGTGGAGGATGAATAGAAAGAATGACTAGGTGATGAGTATGTTTTGGAGAAGGCCGATGAAGAACTATTGAAAATATTCCATAGTCACTAATTATTGACAGCAAGAATTATTTCATAAATCTATCCTTATGGTTGCATGCATAAACGGGGAGTTGTGGGTAAGTTGTGAATCTAGAATGTAAGTGTGTGAACTATTCTAAAAGTTTTGTGTAGTGGTTATAGGAAAAAAAATTGTATTCCAGATAAGCTGAATAATGTAGAGGAATAATGTTGAGGTGATGAGGATGTTTTGTAGAAGGATGAGGAAGAAATACTAAAAATATTTCATAGTCACTAATTTTGGATAGCATGGTCTTGCTGTCAATAATTCTTGTTTCGTACAACGAGTTAGCTCACAAAGGCTTAGAATTATTGATAATTAATACACTACTTGAGGTTTAAAAGTTTAGTGATTTATGAATCTTTTTTGACAACAAAATCCAAAGGTGGAGATTGTTGGGACCAAGTTGGATGGAGAAGGAAGTTTGAAGAGTTTTATTTTGAAGAGTGTTGTCTTTTGTTGTCAAAGAGGATAAATAAATTCACTTTTTAAAAGCCTTGGTAAATATGATGATGATAAAGATGATCGATCAAAGACTATATATCACGGTTGATGAGGTTCTTGATTAAAGCATATGTTTGTCGAATAAGGCAGATGATAGTGAATAAGCATGGGTGTTCTTGCTGAAGCAGATTTTAAACCGGCACCATTTCCCAATGTTTTCCAGATTTTAGGCTCTCAAAATCAAGAGTTTGTGTTTGGAAAAGGAAGGGTATTCCCAAATGAGTGAACGGTATGTGAAATGGGGAAGAAAACCAACAAAATAAGTGAATTTCATACCTTGAAACATGGACCGCATACTATATTCCAGGAATAGTTCACGAACCACATACAAGACAGTGATAACGGTATGAAGAGTGATTTGAAAAACCGAAAATGGTTTGTGGTGAAGTAATGCAGTGAAGGATTACGGTACACAGAAGGTGTGAAATTCTTGGAGAATATCAGTATGCAGTGGTGGATCACAGTATACAGACCATGTATAAAAATGGTTCATGGAACAATTGCAGTTCGTGGGAGAAAGTGGTATGCGGTGAAGGTTGTACCACATTAAAAACTGTGGTAAAATGGATAAGTGGATTTTGCAGAGTTATTTACCTATATAATGGAGGCCAATACCTCCATTTGATATGAGACAATTTTATAAGAAGAGATCATTTTTGTGGAATAATTTTTGGAGAAGTACAAAGAGTTTGTGGAAGAGGATTCCTTTGTAAAGACCCGGAAATTCCATGTAATTTTTTTAATTATATAGGAATTTTATGTGTCCAAAAAAATTGACGGCACTTGATTCTGAGCCCCGGTGTTCCCGAAAGGAATTTATGAACTTTTTTTCAGGTACGTTCAGTAAACGTAAGAATGGGTTTTTGTAACTTTTGAACTGATGCTCAGAATTGAAATTTGAGGGCACCAATGAACTCACAATGCCGATATTCACTTAAGGAGACCTTAACCTTGACCGCAGTAGTTTGAGGGTGAATGTTAGATTTTGGGTTTTTCGTGGAAGAATAAAATAAAATAAAAATGTTTAACATTTTTATTTTTGTTGAAACCTCCCATGTGGATGTTATAAAGGTGGAGACCACCTAAACTACAACCTCCTACATGGGTTATGGTGGTGGGGACCACCCGAGCCTAAACCCTCCAAATTTGAATTCAAAGGTGGGGACCACCCGACCCTTGAACCTCCCACTTAAATGTGGGGAAGTCTCTTGAACTTCCCCCACTTTAATTGTGACACACCCTCTAATTAATTTTTCCAATTAAATTATGCCAACTTATTGGTGCAAAAAATTAAAATGTTAAACCATATTTTATGTTGGCACCACATCCTTTGGGAGGGGATTTTTGGTTTGGCAAAGGAGATGGGAGAACTTGTGGAAGAGCTTCTCCAATGAAGAACGCCAACGAAGAACTCTTCTCCTTCGATGATTATTTCTCCAAACTCTATCAAAGGATCTCCAACGATGAATGAACCGAAGATCGAGGAAACGCCGTCATCACCGACTTCATATTTTTCCTCTCCTCACCGACGTCATTGGAGGAGACTTGTTTCATGATTGACAAACGCCAATCTGTCTGAACCATGGACAATATTCAACCGAACCATTGAGGTAGGGTGGTTGTTTGAATTTATTCCCCTTCACTATTCTTGATAATTTATTGTAAAAAATTAGGAAGAGATTATAGCCTCTTACTACCGCTCTAATGCGGGGAGTGTGCGCCAAACCAACATGGCTCGACCTCTCCGCAAATCTTGTGTTTAATTGTTGTGTTCTTCACGATGGAGGAGGACGAAAACCAACTTCAGTGGGGCACTAGAACGGTGTTCGACACCACCGCCGGACACGAAGAAGGCGATGACACAATGGCTCCGCCGCGCGGCCCCGCGCCACCTGCAGCCTTACACCGCCCGGGGCCTCCGCCACCCCGCGGCCTCGCGTCGTCAGCGGCCTCGCACCGTCCGTGGCCTCCGCCGCCCCGTGTCCTTGCGTCGTCCGTGGCCTCCGCCGCTCGTAGCCTCCACCGTCCATGGCCTCCGCTGTCTCGCGACCTCTCCACCTCGCGGCCCTTTGCGGCCCCCGTGGCCTCGCTGCCCAGTGGCCCTCTGTGGCCCCCGTGACCTCGACGCCCTGTGGTCCTCCGCAGCCCCTATAGCGGTTGCCGTCCCACGACCCCCGCGACCCTCGCCGCCACGCGGCCCTCCATGGCCCCCAAGTCCTCGCCGTCCCATGACCCCCGTGGCCTCTCCATCTCGCGGCCTCGTGGCCCCCGCGGTCTCATGCCGCCCTCGCGGCCTCCATGGCCATTGCGTCCTCTTACCGCCCTTGCAGCCTCCGCGCCGCCCAGCACTGCCGGGCCAGAACAGACCCCGCGGCCCGGTTCGACCTGAATCAGGTTGGGTCGTCCTAGGCCGGGTCGGACCAGTTTGGTCTGACTGGGTCGGACCAAACCCGGGCCAACTTCAAACTTTTCGCTCTATCGGCCATAACTTTGGCACCGAGAATCCGTTTGACGAACCGTTAGCATTGCTGGATACCTTGGAGTGAGACAGACCCTTTTAGTATACCCCACTAGAGATTTGGATAAATTTGGAGTGCGGTCGGGTTGGATTGAGCATGATTCCAACCGGGCCGTCAGGACTAAAAGGCTAATAACTCACAAACTGGGCATCTGGTTGACGCACCATCTATTGCGTTGAGACCCCTATGGCGTGGAGGTACTTTGTGATACATCTTTGTGGGACTTCGTGGAATTTGGAGTATCGACTAGTGGATTGAGGACCGAATTCTCCCAGAGACGATCAAGCTTAGTGCGGGAACCCCGAAGCTGGCTGTGACGTGAAGAATGAATAGTGATCCTGTGTGTGTCAGCACCTAGCGATCCTATGTGGGTCAGCACCGAGAGATCCTATGTGGGTTATCACCAAGCGATCCTATGTGGGTCAGCACCGAGCGATCCTATGTGGGTCGGCACCTAGAAATCCTATGTGGGTCAGCACCAAGCGATCTTGTGTGGGTCAGCAGCAGAGCCTCTTAACAGAATAAGATGATATAGCCTTCGACTAATCATCTATACTTCTATACTTAAGTTATACCTGGTATGAGCTGAGTTCGTACCTGTGTGGTACTTTCCTTTGTGGTAATATCTTGGTGGTATTCTTCTGTGCGGCGTACCTGGGTGGTACTTACCTACATGGTATTACTTCCTTTGTGGAATAGTTGAGCTTTGGTCTTTTGAGTTGGACTCCGTGTTTCCTCATGATTGAGATGGGTATACTTTATATCTTAGGTACATGTATGGGAATATACCTAAGTAGGGTTATCAGTTGATTTCATGCCTTTTGATTTATCCTTGGTGGATTTTATGAGACCATGAGGGTCTCAAGGTCCCTACTGAGTATCGTTATACTCACCCCTGAACAGGATATGCCCGCACCTTGTTGTGTTTGGTGCAGACGATGGATAGATCAGATTGAGGTTGAGGGTCCCAGGGCTAGACGAGGCTCAGAGTTGGACCATACGGCATGTTGGTACGTAGAGGAGACGGGCAGACGTGGAGTGCTGAGGAGGCGATTTGTACCTACCCTTGAGGTAGGAACCTCGGAGGATGATCCAGTAGCTGTTTTCCTTTTTCTTCAGTTATATTTTTTTTCAGTTGTACGTGTAACTTTACTGTTGGGCTTGTATTCCGACAACTCTTACTTTCATCACTCTTTTTTCTATACAGCTTACTTGTGTTTGTATCTTTCTTGTGCTTGGTTGCATGTGTTTATAGGATATAATGGAAATGCCTTCCCAGTTTTAGGGAATATGACTTTCAGTGCTAGTCGTCAGCCCTTGTCCTGTGGAAGGCAGGCTTGGGGTAGTCACGGAACAGGATCCGGGGGACGAGTCGTGACAAATTGGTATCAGAGGAGTCGGTTCTACTGTAGAACATATGACTCTGATCTTTATTTTTAATGGAAATAGTGTTAAGTGTTTTGAGTGTGGTTATCAGTTTGGGGAAACCAGTGTTGGTGTGGCGGCCGACGTATCCATACACCAGGACCCTAACTTCTGATTTCTGACTCAGTGCACGAAAACACTAATTGCGTGTGTGTTTTGAAGAGTTTTCTTTGTGATCTCTTGGAGTCATCTCACCAGGTATAACTTTTTGACTGTGGCGCACCTGTTTTGATTTCAGTATGCCTCCACGCAGATAGCCAGTTATGGTTCCGGATATAGTACACACTGATATCCCACCGAGTGACGAGGCCTCGGTGCAGGGCGCTCTTCCAGTAGAGTCACCAGCGGAGGCATCAGCGGTACCATTACCCATTGGGCCACCGATGCCACCAGCCCCAGCAGTAGAGGGTGCATGCCGCTTGAGCGTGTTTCATGAGTTCCAGTGCCAAAGGACACTCAGGTTCAGGGGAGAGACGGACCCACAGGCGGCTGAGGATTGGCTGGAGGCTATGGTGAAAGTCTTCCGACTAGCAGGGACACCAGCCGATCTCATAGTAATCCTTGCTGCCAGTCTTCTACAGATAGCAGCAGGCAGATGGTGGAGCTTGATGCTCCAGGCTCATGACGAGGTGACGCTTCTCTGGGAAGACTTCAAGAGCCTATTTCTGGCAGATTTTGTCCCAGTGACTCTTCGCGAAGTGCGCATACAGGAGCTTCTACATCTGCAGTAGGGCAACATGACTATAGATCAGTACCCAGTGAGGTTCACTGACCTCTCATGCTACTCCGCTGATATGGTGCAGGACCCTTTCTTCAGGGCCCGGACCTACGAGCAGGGACTCAGGCGAGAGATCAGGCCTTCGATGATTTCTCTTAGCATCCCGACGCAGGCGGGGGTGTTAGAGAGAGCCCTTTTAGTGGAGATTTTCATTACTGAGAAGTCTCCAGCAGTGAGACCCACCACCAGTTGTCATGTAGAAGAATCTTCTGCAGCTGGAAGCAGACAGATGACATAGAGGTCTAAGAGAACCAAACCTACATGTGGACGACTGCAGGATTCAGGGTCGGTTGTGTGGGGCACCCGAGGCAGAGCCAGTCATGCCAGGAGAGGGCAATGTTACGCATGCGGCAGGCAGGGTCACGTGGCTCGTGACTGTCCGACCCACCATACGGATGATCAACAGACGGTCGAAGGACCGCCCAGGCATAGACAGAGGTTTAACCGAGGAGTCCCGTAGGGAGCAGACAGACATGGAAGAGGATCTAGTCATACAACTGGTGGTGAGTGATGATTCGAGATGTTACTGTCACCACCACTAGGAGGTCCACCCCGACCACAGGGAGTAGGTGGAAAAGGGCGAGCTCATATCTAGGCATGTGAGGCCTACGATCACTGCGCTCTGGAGATGATACGAGGTACCATATGTGTCAACTCCACCTTAGCTGCAGTACTCATAGACACAGGTTTCAACCACTCTTTTATTGCCACTGCCCTTGTTCAGAGCTCGAAGATTCCAACAGAACCGTTGACTCGATCCTTACATCTAGATACTTTTATGGGAGAGGATTTGATGATTACGCACTGGTGCCGGTAGTGTGAGCTTACTCTAGGAGGCGATAGCTTCAGATGGGATCTCCTAGTAGCGACGTCTAGGTCTTACGATGTCATCTTGGGTATGGAATGATTATCTATAGTCCATGATCAGATTGATTGTATTAGGCACAAAGTTTAGTGTGTCCACATGGATGGGACCAGGTTTACCTTCAATGGAGAGAATGAATCCTTTTCAGCATAGGATGGACTTACCTAGAGAAGGGTGCAGCCAATCACTCATCACGTCGCTAGCCTTACCCTCAAAGCTGTTGATGTGGAGAGTCTGAGCTATCCTATAGTGGTGGACTAGTATGCGGATGTCTTCCCTGATGATGTTCCAGGTCTACCTCCTTATAGAGAGGTGGAATTCTACAATGAATTGTACCCCGGGATGACACCGATATCTACACCAGCATATCGGATGGCTCCCACGGATCTTTTTGAGCTGCAGGTACAGCTAGAGGACTTACAGGGGGAAGGGATTCATTTGTCCTAGTGTTTCTCCTTGGGAAGCCCTGATTTTGTTCGCTAAGAAGGAGGATGGGAGGATGAGACTTTATGTCAACTATCGGCACCTGAACTAGGTGACCGTGAAGAAAAATTACACACTCCGAAGGATTGACGACCTCTTTCATCAGCTGAAGGGAGCACAGTGGTCCTCAAAGATAGACATCAGATCAGGCTATCACCAGCTTAGATTACGAGATGAGGATGTGAAAAAGATGGATTTCATATGCCGGTATGGACATTATGAGTTCTTAGTTATGTCATTCGGCATGACCAATGCTCCAGTGGTGTTCCTGGGACTCACGAACATGATATTTCATCCATACCTTGATCACTTTGTAGTAGTCTTCATCAACGACATTCTGATCTACTCGGCTACTGAGGAGGATCATTCCTACCATTTGTAGGTAGTACTGGACACAGTCCGAGAGCACCAGCTTTATGGTAAGCTCTCAGAGTGCCATTTCTAGATCCAAGAGGTTCACTTTTTGGGAAATGTCGCCTCGGAGGATGGAGTTGCAGTGGATTCAGTGAAGATTGAGGTGGTAATGTTTAGGGAGACACCCAGGAGTGTGACGGAGGTATGAAGTTTTTTGGGTTTGGCCGGATACTACTGGATATTTGTGCCAGATTTCTCCAAATTTACAGCACCACTATCAGTGTTGAAAAAGAAAGGGAAACCCTTCATGTGGTTGGAGAGATGCCAATGGAGTTTTCAAGAGCAGAGGCGGAGGCTGACTAGTGCCCCCATCTTAAGGCTTCCTGAGGAGGGTGTAGGGTACGTAGTCTACTGTGATGCATCAAGGAATGGGCTCGGATGTGTCCTGGTGTAGAAGTGATCAGTGATCGCATATGGTTCTTGAAAGCTAAGACAACATGAGAAGAACTACACTACCCATGACCTGGAGTTAGCAGCAGTGGTATTTTCCTTGAAGATGTGGCGACATTACTTGATGGGTGAGCATTTTACAGTCTACTCGGATCATAAGAGTCTCAGGTATATCTTCTCGTAGAAGTACTTGAACCTGAGACGGAGATGTTGGCTTGAGTTCCTCCAGGACTATGACTTCAAGATAGTATATACTCCTAGAAAGGGGAACGTTGTAGCAGATGCACTCAGCCGGAGATCTAGTATACAGCTACTAGGAGAGGCAACAGAGTAGCTGGATGATTTGCAGATATCCTTTGTGGATCAGGATGGAGCAGTTTTTCTTCAGTCTCTTACAGTCACTCCCCCACTTCTTCAGCGATTCAGGGAGGCGCAACATGGGGATGCTAACTACGAGGCTCGATGTGCTCATATATCCATAGGGCAGGACCCTGATGGATTTCTGAAGGTGGGGAGCACATCATTCTCTTCAGAGGACGTACCACAATACCAGTGTCACTTCGGGAGGAAGTGTTGAGGGAGTTCCACACATCCCCTATAGCGGTACATCCAGGAGTGGTGAAGATGTACCGAGATCTTTGATGATAGCAATGGTGGCCAGGAATGAAGAAAGCAGTAGTAGATTTTGTCTCTTAGTGCCTTACTTATCAGTAAGTGAAGGCGTAGCATTAGGTACTAGCAGACTTGGTTCAGCCTTTAGAGGTTCTAGAGTGGAAGTTGGACGAGATATCCATGGACTTCATGAAAGGACTTCCACATACATCCAGAGGTCACTATTCTATCTGGGTGATCATCGACTGAATCACCAAGTAGGTCCACTTCCTACTGATTAGAGAGTAGCGTTAAGTAGAGAGCTTGGGATGCCTCTATGTGCAGGAGATTGTGCGGCTACCTAGAGTACCCTTGATGATTGTCTTTGATCATGATACACGTTTAACTTCCCGGCTATGGAAGGGGTTTCATGAGGCTTTCAGGACGCAGCTTCATTTGAGCACTGCCTTCCATCCTCAAACAGATGGCCAGACTGAGTAGACCATTTTGGCCCTCAAGGACATGGTACGTGCTTGCGTCCTCGACTTAGGTTTCAGCTGGGAGGATCACTTTCCTTTGGTGGAGTTTTCATACAACAAAATCTATCACTCCACCATTGGGATGGCACCTTTTGAGGCATTGTAATAGCGACCTTACAGATCACCTTTGTGCTGGACTTACCCAAGGGAGTCTACAATAGTGGGACAAGAGATGGTATGTGCTACCACATAGAAAGTGCAGATCATCCAGGAGCGGATGAAGACTGCACAGAGAAGGAAGAAGTCTTATGCCGATAGGAGACAGAGACCTCTTGAGTTCGAGGATGGTGACCATGACTTTCTATGGGTCTCACCCCGACGAGGTTTGAGGATATTTGGACGAGGCAGAAAGTTATCTCTGAGGTTCATTGGACCCTTTCAGGTCATCAGAATAGTTGAAAAGGTGGCTTGCTGCTGAGCTCTTCCCCCTCAGTTTCACCGGGTGCACGACGTCTTCCATGTATCCCAGCTGAGGAGATACTTGCATGACCCTTATCACATCATCAACCATGGAGAGCAGGACATCGACAATAGGGTGACGTTTTCAGAGGTTCCAGTAGAGATTGAGGATTGATAGGAGTGGGTCCTTCGTGGGAGGTCGATACCTCTGGTGCGCATTCAATGGCAGCACGGGAACCTACAGGAGAGCACATGGGAGTGGGAGGCTCAGATTTGTGCTTAGTACCCCCCACTTGTTTTCCTAGTTTTTGTGATGTGGATTTTGGGTATGAAAAGCCTTGAGGTGGGAAGAATGTAAAGACCCAAAAATTACATGTATTTTTTTGTTTATATATGAATTTTACGAGTCTGCAGAAATTAACGGCGTGTGATTCTGAGGCCTGGTGTGCCCGGAATGAATTTCTGAACATTTTTTTGGGTAGGTTCAGTAAACGTGCGAGTGGGTTTTTGTAAATTTTAAACTGATGCTTGGAATTGAAATCTGAGGGCACTGATGAACTCGTAGCGCCGATATTCTCTTAATGAGATCTTCACCTCAACCACAGTAGGTCAAGGGTGAATTTTAGATTTTGGGTTTTTTGTGGTAGAATAAAATAAAATAACAATGTTTAAATTTTTTATTTTTGTTGAAACCTCCCATGTGGATGTTATAAAGGTGGGGACCACTTGAACTAAAGCCTCCCACATGAGTTATGCTAGTGGGGACCACCCTATCCTAAACCCCCCAAATTTGAATTCAAAGGCGGGGACCACCTGACCCTTGAACCTCCCACTTAAATAGGGGGAAGTCTCTTGAACTTCCCCCACTTTAATTGTGCCACACACTCTAATTAATTATTCCAATTAAATGATTACAACTTAATAGTTCCCACAGTTAAAATGTTAAATCATATTTTATGTTGGCACTACATCCTTTGGGAGGGAATTTTTGGGTTGGAAAAGGAGAGGGGAGAACTTGTGGAAGATCTTCTCCAACGAAGAACGCCAACAAAGAACTCTTATCCTTCGATGAATCTTTCTCCCAACTCCGTCGAAGGATCTCAAACAATGAACGAACTGAAGATCGAGGAAACTCTATTGTCATTGATGTCATATTTTCCCTCTCCTCACTGACGTCGTTGGAGGAGACTTGTTTCGGGATCGACAAATGCCAATCCGTCTCAACCGCGAACAATCTTCAACCGAACCATCGAGGTAGGGTGGTTGTTTGAATTTCTTCCCCTTAACCATTCTTGACAATTCATCATAAGAATCAGGAAGATATTATAGCCATTTGTTACCAATATAATGTAGAGAGTGTGGGCCACACAAACATGGCCCGACCTCTCTGCAATTCTTGTTTTTAATTGTTGTGATCTTCGCGATGGAGGAGGACGACAACCAATTTTGGCAGGGCACGAGAATGGTGTCCATCACCACCACCGACCGCAACGAAGGTGACGGCGTAACGGTGGCACCCAGAGCCCCCTTGCCGCCCGCGGCCTCGCGTTGTTCGCAGCCTCGCGCTGCTCGCAGTCTCCGCCTCCCCGCGGCCTCGCGCCGCCCGCAGCCACCACCGCCCCGCGGCCTCATGCCTCCTGCGGCCTCTGCCGCCCCACGTCCTCGCGCCGCCCACAGCCTCCGCCGCCCTGTGGCCTCGTGCTCCCCACGGCCTCTACCTCCCCACGGCCTCATGACTCCCGCAGCCTCGCGTCGTCCGTGGCCTCACCGCCTCGTGGCCTTCCGCGGCCCCCGCGGCCTTCACCGCCTAGTGGCCCTCCACAGCCCCCACGACCCTAACTACACCACGGCCCTCCACGGCCCCTGTGGCCTCACCATCCTGTAGCCCTCCATGGCCCCCACGGCCTCACCTTCCCCCAGCCTCGTGGCCCCTGCGCCCTCACGCCGCCCTCATGGCCTGCACGGCCCCTGCGGCCTCGCACCGCCCTCGCGGCCCTAGTGACCTCACACCACCCATGCGGCCTCTACGCTACCCAGTGTGAGCTGGGCCGGGCCGAACGGGCCAATCCAAACCCAGCGGGTAGGGTCAACCCGAATCGGGTCGGGTAAGCCCAGGCCGGGTCAGACCAGACCCAGTCCAACTTCGAACTTTTCACTCTATCATCCATAACTTTGGAACCGGGCGTCCGTTTGACGAACCGTCAGTGGAACTAGATACCTTGGAGAGAAAAGGTCCCTTTGAGTATACCCCACTAGATATTTTTATAAAGTTGGAGTACAGTCAGGTTGGATCAATCCCGAATCCAACTGGGCCCTCAGGACTAAAAGAAAAATAACTCACAGACCGGGCATCCGAATGATGCACCGTCTATTGCGTTGAGACCCTTATGGCATGACGGTCCTTTGTGATACTTATTCATGAGAATTCATGGAAGTTGGAGTATCGACCAATGGCTTGAAGAGTGGATTCTCTTAGAGACGAGAAAGCTTAGTGCGAGAACCCAGAAGCTAGTTGTGACATGAAGAATGAATAGCGATCCTGTGTGGGTCAGCACCTAGAGATCCTGTGTGTTTCAGCACTGATCAATCATGTGTGGGTCAGCACCGAGCGATCCTATGTGGGTCAGCACTGAGCGATCCTGTGTGGGTCATCACCTAACGATCCTATGTGGGTCAGCACCGAGCGATCATGTGTGGGTTAGCAGCAGAGCCTCTTAACAGAATAAGATGATCTAGCCTTCGACTAATCATCTGCACTTATGTACTTAATTTATACCTGGTGTGAGATGAGTCCTTACCTGTGTGTTACTTTCCTTTGTGGTAATACATTGGTGGTATTCTTCTATGTGGTGTACCTTTGTGGTACTTACCTACGTGGTATTCCTTCCTTTATGGAACAGTTGAACTTTGGGGTTTTGAGTTGGAATCTGTGTTTCCTCATGATTGAGATGGGTATACTTTATAACTTAGGTATATATATGGTCATATACCTAAGTAGGGTTTTCAGTTGATTTCATGAATTGTGGTTTATCCTTGGTGGATTTTGTGAGACCTTGAGGGTCTTGGGGTCCCTAATGAGTATCTTTATACTCACCCCTGCACGGGCTATGCCCGCACCTTGTTGTGTTTGGTGTAGACGACAGATA
Source organism: Viscum album (assembly GCA_963277665.1). Classification (NCBI taxonomy): domain Eukaryota; kingdom Viridiplantae; phylum Streptophyta; class Magnoliopsida; order Santalales; family Viscaceae; genus Viscum; species Viscum album. The sequence goes on from OY728139.1 coordinate 298,958,030, forward strand.
GTGTTGATTGAGGTTGAGGGTACCAGGACTAGACAGGGCCTGGAGGTGGACCATATGGCATGTTGGTATGCAGAGGAGACGGGCAGACATGGAGTACTGAGGAGGCGATCTGTACCTACCCTTCACGTAGGAACCTCGGAGGATGATCCAATAGTTGTTTTCCTTTTTCTTCAGTAGTATTGTTTTTCAGTGGTACTTGTACCTTTACTATTGGGCTTGTATTCCGACCCCTCTTACTTTAAACACTCTTTTAACTATACAGTTTACTTTGTGTTCATATCTTTTTGTGTGCTTGGTTGTGTGTGTTTGCAGGATATAAAGGCAATGCCTTCCTAGTTTTAGGGAATACGCCTTTCGGTGCAAGTCACCAGCCCCTGGCCTATGGAAGGCGGGCTTGGGGTAGTCACAACACGGGCCCCGGGGGACGGGTCGTGACATCCGTATAGGAAGGAGTTCGTGGGAAGAAATTCTGTGAAGAGAAGTGATTCACAGAAGAAAGATTCTACATAGAAATAAGTGGTCTACAGAAGATAAAAAGGGTCATGGATTAAGGGGAAGTAGTCTATAGAAGAATGGATTCTACATAAGTGGAAGTGGTATGTGAAGGTGGTATGCAGAATCAGAAACAGTACACATAGTAGAGGTAGTTCGCGAGAGAAGAGTTGTTCGCGTAGAATTCCGGTACATGGTATACGGAGGATAGAGGTGATACACGGAGGAGGAAGGACGGTTCACAGAGGTGGTTGGTTAGTTCATGGAGGACCGAAAGAGGTTTCTATCAGATTCTGGGTAGAAAATAGAAGAATTAATTTGAAAGATAAAATTTGTGAATGCTGATCAAGAAGCACCAAAACATAAAATTACCCTATTTGTGATAAGAGGGAGAAAAGGTGATTCTGAATTGTTTTCCAAGTGTTACACTAGTGTAAGGGAATATCCTACTCATTGTATTCCACATAAAGGGATTTTTTTCTAGTGGATTTTTTGGTATTGGATTTTTTCCATACCATACCAAGGATGTATCTACTCTTGTTTAGTAATGAACCTTGTATTTTTTTTGTTCCTATGGTTGTGTATTTGGATTGTGTTCAGTAGGGAAGAATCTCTTTAACAGGAGGTGAATGTTGTTTCAAAAATTAAGAAACCTAAAACAAAAATATATCACTGATTCACCTCCTCCCCCTCTCAGTGATACTTGGATCCTGACTGGACAACTTCAGATGTCATTTTATCCCCAATAAGTTTAGGATGTGTTGGTAAGTAATAATGTAAATAGTTACATTAATTACCATAATATCATAAAGGAAAAGTTTAATGTAAAGGGTTCCAAGGATAATTATTTTAAACTTAGAAAGAGTTATGAGAAGGAAATTTTTTATAACATTATAACATTTGATGTTGTGATGTTAAGAAGTTTGAATATGTTCAAGGAGTTGAACATTAGGAATATGATTCCTAAATCTCACCATTATTCAAACTTACTTTATTTATAGATTTTACCCACTAAAGAGTTTAGTGGGACAGTTTTATCAGGTGATCACATAGATATGTGGTAGGAATTATATATAAATGTAATAAGTTAACAAAACCCCAGATATCACATCAAATATATGGCTGATATAGAAATCTATCATATATTATATAATAGTCAGGTTATTATATAGGGTTTATTTAAGTATTCTTAAAAGGTTTAAGAATTTAAAATGTATCATATAAAAGGAAATCTACAATTTATCATTCTTTAATGGTTGTTGTATGTATGTATATATTGATATACATTTCATGAAAATTAATGATAATTGAGCTCTCAAAGTACGACTTTGAGTTATACCTAACTGATTTTGATCATGAAGTATTATAGATAATAATGAAATATTAAGGTGATAATGATTAATATTCTTTATAGAGATACAAAATATGATCATGAGGATGAAAAATGTTTTTATGTGTTGGATAGCCCACTAAGTATACCACATAGTGTGTCATACACTACGTCTTTGGTATACTAGGGGTGTATGAATCATATCAGGTGTCCCTAATACCTTATTTTGGTAAGATACTTAGCATTATAACATTCAAACATTAATTAATTTATTATGTAAGCCTTGAGCCTTAGATAATCAGAGGTTTTGGGTGTGTTTCTAATCATTTATTAGGTTAGAGCTCAATCAAGATGGGATTTTTCCACTCATATGGCATGTATTCCATTTATGCCCACAATTGAGATAGCCTAAGGAGCGTATGAACACACCTATATAGTACATATTATGTACTTATATATTCTAATTTATATACTTCATGACCCATGGTAACATGATGTCTTAGAAAAAGGAAACATATGATAATTCATGCTGGCATGTGGTGCAACTTGTGGACACAATTATCGAGATACATGTGTTTGATGAAGATCATGCTATATCCATTTGTATCTTGTGTAGAATTTATACTTTGTTAGAGGCTAATATTTGTTTAAATTTATGGATATTGATATTGATATTTTTATTAGTGTTATAAAGTCATGTGGGGTCACACTTTATAGTTGAATGATTGGGGATTTAGTTTTACTTAGAGAGTTTCTCTAAAATTGTTTTAGAGTTTATCCAAAAGAGTTTTGGATGGGTTATTCACAATGTATTACATATGGTGTGATACACGATGAAATTGATGATATATTTCCAAATTTTTTTTGAAGATATCAGAAAGATTTTTATATATGATTTTATATGTTATTATATATAATACAATATAAGGTGAAATGGAAAAAAGACTTTTAGTATTTAGTGTAAGTGAGATATTAAAGGAGATATGCCTTAAAGCCTTTTTTCATGTGATGTAATAGTAAATATCATATTCTATAAAATGGGATATTTTAAATCATGTAAATATTCTTCTGCCCATACAATCATAGTGATTGGGCAATATAGTACAAACATTTACCATGTCAGTCATAGTGTACGATTGGACATGCTATAAGGCATGGTATGTGATAACATACCATTGTATTTGATCGATTCTGGGAAGTTGAATTATAGTAGTTATAATTCAGGAATTCTTATACATAACCAATCATTTAATGATCCATTTTATCAGATGAAACACATGGGTGTTCATTTTATTCATGTAATAGATGCAAGAACTGGCCAGCTAGCATTTACTCATGCATTATAACACATGAGTTAATGCAAGCTTACCCAAGGAGCATCCTCAAAGGCTTTATAAATCCCCATGGAATGTGATGGTGGGCGTGTGATTACTCGCTTATACATCCTTAGCTGAAAATACTCCTTTTTGAATCTCTCTCTATCCCATATCTTTAGACCAGTGAGGTATTAGAATTCTATATATAGAAGGATAATCTCACTCATGTGACAAGTGACATGGTTCCAACCTGTAGATACCTACAGAGAGGGGAGCCTGTTGACTACCCTTTGGTGATATTCTTCAAACCCATATATATATGGATACAATGACAACATCAGAACAAGGTTTTTGGTGTATGGTAAACACATGATTTCTTCATTTCCAGGTTACACATGATTTCATTTATCTTTTATGGTGTGATATTGGTTTTACTTTCATTTTATTACTTCCTCTACGTCTAATAAGAGTTATTAGATTATTCAAAACCCAAAACTAATTGTTTACATTAGTTTTATCATATAAAATCATGTATTTTCATGTGATCAAATTATCCAAGACATTGAGAAATCATGAGACACTGAGTATGCCAATCCCATATAGCTACTCATACATTCTTGATTCTCCAAGTATATAATGACTAGGATGATAACTACATCACATGTCATTCACCCTTATGGATTCACACATCACATTCCCCTTATCCAATTGATAAGCATACCATATGTCTTATCTAGGTATGACAATACGCTCCCCCATTCTATCTCAACTGAGGAACAAAGTGTCATTCTCGTCATACAAGATGAAAAATCCCATCTTGGTTAAGCATCAAATTATGATATGATCAATGGCTTACCCAACCAACCCGTAATTAGCTAAGAATCAGGGATTATATAAGAAAAGTATCAAAGTATGATGGTTCTCATGCATGGTATCTTATCAACCTCAGGTACTGAGGAAATCCAATATAAAACATGCTACCTTAGTATACCAAAGACAAGTGTATGACAATCCATGTGGTATACTTGGTGGGACATCCAGCACAAATAAACCCACTTTATGCCTCATGATCAAATTTTATATCTCTATATATAAACATTCCCATGATTACATTAACATTTCATCACAACCTATAATTTTACATGATGAACATCATTTAGTGATAACTAAAATTTATTCTTTGATAGGTTAATTATCATTTCACTTCATGCAATGTATATTTCTAAAGTGAAATAATGTTAAAGTGGATACTATATTTTTATACAACATGGTATATTTTATTTTATTAAGATCCTTTAAGAATACTAACAAAAAAATACATAAGCACCCATCTAATCGTATCTCATATGATAGGCCACTTGATCAACCTTATGATTGCCTCACTTTTTAGGATTCCATTAAACCCGTTACATATCTATATAATTCCTACTATATATTTAAGAAGCTATTAGATAAACTATCCCACTGAACTCCTTTAGTTTGTAACATCTCTAAGGAAAGTGGTTTGAATAATGGTGATTCTTAGGAATCATATTACAAATGTTAAACTATTTGAACATAATATTAAAACTCTTTTACTTTACTCTATCAAATGTTATGATTTTAATAATTTTTTTGTCTGCTTAGAACTATTTTTAATTTTATCATCATCCTCAGTCTTGGAACTTTTCTATTAAACTTCTACTTGAGATTATTTTTGGTAAAAATTTGAAACACTTTACATTTTTTCTTTACAATGACATACTAAACTACTTTATGATATAAAGTGACATTCAATTTAAGTTTTGACTATTATAATCCATTATATTTTTAAATTTTAACTTATATAAGTCAAAATATACTCTATGAGCCTCTTAGAAACAATATTATTTCTAGAATATAATGCTAAGACACTAACTTATTTTTGTTCAGGAATTACAATTTATTTCCTTTAGTGATAATATTTAACAAATAAAATATTATATCCATATCATATTGGTATTATATGTGCTTAGAGAAATGTTTTGAAAATAATATTTTAAAACTTAATATACTTTTAATCATGTTATATAATAAGATCAATAATAGACCACGTGTATTAAATATATTATCTCATGTTGTTTATAACAACTATTTGTTAACAAATAGCTTCTCTTATCATATAAGATAAATAAGACAATAATACACATCCTATATTTAGTTCTATATGAGATTGATATATATATTCCCTTATATTTAAATCCAATACTCAACAACACTTTGCTTCATCATATGAATACAAACTACAAGATCTATCAATTATCCTTGATTTGAACTCCTATGTATTTATAACATTTGTAAAGCATTTAGTTGGTATCTGTAACACCCCCAGAATTCATAATGTGTTATTTCTTCAAAATAATTCAATAACTTGCACTACACGCAACACCGAGTTCAATTGCACCATGACTTACCAAAAAGCCATCCAAAAGAGGTTATGAATAGTATTAACTAAATTTTAAACTTTATATAATCCTTATAATTTTTCCATATTATGAGTATCTTAGACATAATTCAAGAACAAATTCATTTTCAGTATTGCACTTTTATCAACTTTTAATAGTGAACCCTTTTTAAATACAATATTTTAAACTTTTTGACTAAATGGGGACATCAAAATTTTAAAATGAAACATCCCAAGCTTCCATGGTACGCTTTCTTTGAATAATACAGTAGCGTGTGTTGTACGCAACCTTGAGTTTTAACACACACCATAACCAATCAAACTAGCCGTTATGAACAGTAATACCTAATTTTCGAAATTATATATATTTTATATTTTAAAATGGACTTCATTTCTGGATTCGGAATATCTAATTTAACCTAAGGTGAAATTTTGGTACTTTTCGGATAACTTTCATATTTTGATGAATAGTGAAAATTACTAAATTTTAATTAAAAACAACTTTTTTAATCAAAATAATTAATAGTGATAAATTATGAATTTTAGTAGTTTTAAATTATATTTAGAATATATTTTTACCATTTAATATAATTTTGGTCATTGGACATAATTTTACAATTAAACCGAACATAAACAAGTGTCAATCTTTTGATAGTTATTATCTCTTAAAAACACGCTTTTTGTTTTAACAGCGGGAATTAATTTTAAATTAATTTCTGCCACTTCTGTGTTTTGAATTTAGGAAAATGGATTCCATATTTGGAATCAGGATGTTCAAATTGTGTAAATAGGTAACTTTTATTTTTAGACATTTTGAATAATTACTGCGGTAAATATTTTATTTACCATGGTTAAGGGTAAATCCGGTAAATAAGGGTTAAAAAATAATATTATAATAATACTAAATTACCCTAAAACGTGTCTTAACCCTATTGGTTGATACATGGTCGACCATGGGCATCTTTGGGTCGATTTGGGGACCCCATGGATCCACTTGTAAGTGATAATGACACTTTATTTTAATTAAGTTAAAATGAATACAAAAATGACACAAGCATATATCTTTTAGCAAAACAATTGTTACATAGGGTTATATATGTTGGATTTTAGATTATAAATATTCATTAGAAAGATAAAAATATTTCCTACATAATGATATTTTATTTATAATTTTTAGACATTAAATAGTTTATTTTATTTATGACACAATGATGATGGAGTAATTACTATAATAGTGAAAAATTAAAATAATTGATATTATAAATACCCAAATAAATATAATATGAAACTTTTAATGAATTAAACTAATTTTCTAGGATAATATGATATATTAGGATCGATTTAATTGACTTTGTTCGAAGTAATCAATCTGTTATGAGTTTCACAAAAATCAACTATTGAATAGTTTCAAAATTGACATAAAAGAGTTCTTAAAACAAATATTATATTATTAATTGATATTAAATTCCTAAAAATCTAAGGTTCGGACAAGAAACTTATATCATGATAGGTTCGTTCATTAATGGACCACTTGGGGGTCTCTTGGATGTATATAGTAAGTTTATTAACCATATTATATAAAAATACAAAGAGACATTGTAAAAGTGAAACTAATTAACTTAGAGTTAATACTTAAAGATAAGGTTAATATAAGTACCCAAACCTGTCTAAATTTCATTGGTTGAGTTTTTTTCGACCTATCCCCACCTTAAACTTTGAATAGTCAACTTTGGAGCCATTAGAAACTGAATATGAATTTATTATAAATTAATATTTCTAGCTTTTCCAAAGGTGCCCCTCACCCCTCTTATAAAAAGGCACTCCTCCTTCTCATTTCTTCACACCTTCCAAGCCTTTTGGTTCGGCCAAACTCTGCCCATATACTCTCCCAACTTCCCTCACTACAACCTAGGGGCCTTAGTTTGATCATAAAGCCAACCTAAGGAGCCCTTTTGATCAAATCAAAAGGAAGAACCCGAAGAAGAGGTAATGATTTCACCACCCTTTTCTAAGTTCTTTTCTTCTTCCACTTCTTCTTCCTTTGTTATTACCATTCTAAAATAATAAATCCAGTATCATATATATACTGTGATGTTATTATAAATATGGTACAACCATATTCAGTATTCTATCCACCCTTTGAATAACATGTCACCATACGTGCGTACGTACGGCTTACCGTCTCCACGTCGTGGTGTAATTGTTATTCAATATAACATTATTTGGATGGGTATAATAATGATGTTTAACTCAGGTAAATAATAAATATAACATGTTAATGATTCTGTATATATGATATACCATCCATTTATATATTATTTTAATATCAAAAGATTGATATTGTCGCTCGTGCGTACGTACGGACTACCGTCTCCACGAACGCGATGAGATTCATTCTCCATCGTATCCATTCAAGTATAATTATCATTTGATGATTTAAAAATGATGTTTAAGGACTTGATATCATTCTGGATATGAACAATATACAACCTATCCTTTACAAACATGTCTTACGTAACAAAACATATAAAAGAAAACAAGTAAGTTAACACCCGAAACAACGATAATACTAAGATATTATTATCAAATCAATATTAAAAGATCATATATGATATCATATTAATGTATATGATTATTGTATAATTTAATAACAATTATTTCACCATTATACAGGAGGTTAACCTACCCCAACCAAGGAAAAGTACAAGGTAAGGGGTTTTCATCTCACTCCTTATTCCCGTGAGATTCATGCCATATTACCACCATTACCTTTTGTGTGGTATATGTACTGCCCATAATTATATTCTTTGTATAATACACTCTAATTTATGTATATTTACATATTCATTGTATGATACCTCTTTCATGGGTTGTATGTTTCATAAGTTACCAAATTGGTAAGGGTTATTTCACAATCTCTTCATTATCCGAGATTGTTTATACGTAACAATCTACTGGGATCTCTTTATCATCCACATCCATGTTTCTTACTAATGTATTTCAAAACATTTTTGCTATTTACAAGAATATGGGTTAATGTCATTTATACCCTTATGTGTTTTGAAAGGAATCTTTCCGTCGTTTTCCAAACAAGGCACTTTTATCCTTTTCGACAAATTTAAGGTAAGAATGTTTTTTTAACTTATACGGTGGGTGAGGCTATTTACCACCGTTATAAAACCGTCAAAGCTTCCCTTACAAGCTTATAAGAATATTTTCAAATTGAATGTATTATTTTATAATTATGTTACTTTTAAAATGATTTCAAAAAAAAGATATTTCTATAAAATATTTTTGATTTCATCTATGTCAACATCCTTTGATGGATTTTAAGCTTATTTGAAGTTGATTTATTATGATACAAAACATCCATATTTTATTGAAGGTTTTGTGATATTTTTGACTGTGGATAAGTTATTCTTATGTCACTCATGGTTTTTTGTTTAGAGTATTGACATTTCATAAGTTATTTGTAATCTGAATGTTTATGTTATATTTCAACCTTTCATTCAGATGAATGTGTTAGACAAGTATGTTCCGGGTTGGGGACTGGTAAAAGTAAGCCCTCCGGTTTGGTCTCCGGTTATTAGAGGAACTCCAGTTTGGTCTCCGGTTATTAGAGGCACTCCGGGTTGGTGTTCGGTTATTATAGGAACTCCGGGTTGGTGTCCGGTTATTAGAGGCACTCCGGGTTGGGTTCCGGTTACAGTTAGCCCCTAGGTCTTGGGACGAGGCCTTGACAAAGAAATTAAAGTTTAGCATTATGCATTCCATCATTATGAAATTGGTTATTGATTTTGCATGTGATTATTCTATTAGTAGAATATCCATGTGAATAAGTAAATGGCATTATTTCATTTTACTTTTGCCATACTATGTTGAAGTTCAAGTTTAAAAGGCTTTTGTTTTAGTAATGCATTGCCTTAAATGTTTATGCTTATTTTGAATGTTCCGCTATATTGTTATCCTTACTGGGCATTTGAGCTCACCCCTTTTCTATGTTTTATTTTTCCCAGGAAGTGAAGAAGTAAATTATGAATGACCTGCAGGGATATTATGTGGGGATATGAGTGTGGATTTATGGAGACATTATGTTGTTGTAGTAGTTTTTCATTTTATGATGTAATGTAAAACTTATGAATATATCTAGTGTTTCCAAGGCTACTAAACCAATCGGTCTTTCGAGATTTGATCTTTCTTGTGATCATGCCAATGTTATATAATAATGCACCGACTCTAGGTAACTAGGGTCAGGGCGTTACAGTTGGTATCAGAGGAAGTTTAGTACAAACTTTGGAAGCTAGATTTAGATAAACTCTGATTAGAGCACGTAAAACTAAGATGAAATTTGAGGATTAGTGTAGAAGAACTTAATAGAATTTTGGTATTGTAGAGATTTTGTGAGTTTTCCGAGAAATACATCCCTGTCTGGATACGAGCAGGTAGAGGCGGCTCTGGCACAGATGTACCTAGGGGTAAAACCCGAAAACACCACTTTGAGCTCGACTCGAACGGGAACTAGTGCACGACAACGGGCCTTGCTGCACTCTTGGTTACGACACTCCCGGGGGAAATGCTTAGGATAATTCTCATTTTCTTTACAAACCATTATGAAGGGTTTATGATTATATACATCCTCAAAGGAGACATTTTTATGATTATGGATTATATCCATAAATAGTTCAATTTATGTTAAGTGTTTTATAAGTATGGGATTATGTATTTTGATTCATAAACTGATCTAGTGTATTCCATTGTTTAGAAATGGCGCCCAGTAGAAGGAAGGAGAACTCCAGAAATGCACATGATCCAAAGAGAAGGAAGGATCATATCTTTCATGGTCTTAAGCTAGAATTTATAAGAGAAATAGTCTCCCATGTATTATCATCATATGAAGAAATAATATCATGTGTTGATAAGATAAGTAAAGAGTTTACTGAGTCCTATGGCTTTGAAAGGAAGCAAGAGAAGAAAAGGATGGAAGAGAGAAAGATGGATAAAGGTAAGAGGCAAAAGAAGAATTTTCCCATATGTGGTAACTATGGAAAGAAACACCCTGGAACTTGCCTGAAAGGAATGAGAGTTTGTTATAAGTGTGGAGGAAAAGGGCACAAAGTACGTGAGTGCAAGGGTAAGAAAATGGTTTCAAATGTACAATGCTTCATTTTCAAGGAGTTTGGACACTACGCGAACCTATGTCCCAGTCATCAGACTATGCCGCAAATGATGCTATTGGATAATAATCAAGTTATGATACTACCACAGATGAAGAGGAATGATTAGAGTTCTTATGTTGATTATGTCAATTGAGTGTTGTATCAACAATGTACTTGTTATAATAATTATGGAGTATATAGGGATTGTACTACAGTACTATTTCATTAAGGACTTGAGATTGTGTGGAACAAAGAAAAGTGACTCAATAGAAGGTTAAATTTTTGGAAAATATATGGTTGATAGAAAGATAAACCATTATATGGTTCTGATACCGAGGTAGTAATTTTAGAATAATACATGATTGATTTGGATAAATTATATTGGATATTATTGACTACCTTGAAGCTGATTAATGATTTGTCTATTCCATCATTGTTGGGGTTTAAAACATTTTTGGATTGATGAAGTATATCCAGCATTCTATATGGAATAAGGGAGCATGGATATAATCAATAAAGATTATGGTAAATTAGGATGTTTCAGTGTATTAAAAGAATACATGATGAAGGTATTCATATGCTATTACGGGGTAAAAAGGATCTACATTATGTTTACCTTCCTTATAAATGTTGGACTGTGAGTTTGGACAGAAGTATTTTGGATAGTTCTAGTTTGGATTATTTTGGATTGCCATAAAAGGACAACCCGGAGGTCGGGCGGCAACCCGTCGCGTCCGGCAAGGCTGCGAGACTTGAACCCGCAACCGAAGGGCAACAAGGGTGTATCACCTACCACTGTCCCACGAGATGTACTAGATTAAATAATGTAGTTTTTATTAAAAGATCTTGTAGATGAATTATAAATTTGTTTATTTTGGAACCCTATACGAATAGTGTAAATAGAATTTTTTTTACATTCTATTATCTTTTAGAGTGAAAGATGAGTTTGTCGTAGAAATTTATTAATGGATAAAACAATAATTATAAAGTAAGTATATCTCCTTATGATCTTAGCCAATCTCATAAATAAATTCCTCAACATTAAGAAAAGAAACTTAGAACAAAAATGTTTTCCTAGATGGTACCTTAAATCATCACTAAATTATGGCTTTGGGATTGTTGGCCTTTTCATAGCCATGTTCTCTACCACACTCCATCAGATAATTGATGGTTAGATTTTTCTTCCATATCCATATTTTCCTACATGGAACCCTAGTATGTGTTATTTTCGGTAATCTTCATACATTCGACTCTTTATTTTAAATAGAGGCCTCATTAATTCATTTTCCGATGTGGGTTTTCCCACAAATATATTATCTACTTTCAACCTTTTATTTTCGAAGAACAATTTCAAATTGTGAGGACGCAATTTATTGAAGGAGGGAAGAATGTAACACCCCAAGAATTCATAATGTATTATTTCTTCAAAATAATTCAATAACTTGCACTACACGCAACACCGAGTTCAATTGCACCATGACTTACAAAAAATCCATTCAAAAGAGGTTATGAATAGTATTAAATAAATTTTAAACTTTATATAATCCTTATAATTTTTCTATATTATGAGTATATTAGACATAATGCAAGAACAAATTCATTTTCAGTATTGCACTTTTATCAACTTTTAATAGTGAACCCTTTTTAAATACAATATTTTAAACTTTTTGACTAAATGGGGACATCAAAAATTTAAAATGAAACATCCCAAGCTTCCACGGTACGCTTTCTTTGAATAATACAGTAGCGTGTGTTGTACGCAACCTTGAGTTTTAACACACACCATAACCAATCAAACTAGCCGTTATGAACAGTAATACCTACTTTTCGAAATTATATATATTTTATATTTTAAAATGGACTTCATTTCTGGATTCGGAATATCGAATTTAACCTAAGGTAAAATTTTGGTACTTTTCGGATAACTTTCATATTTTGATGAATAGTGAAAATTACTAAATTTTAATTAAAAACAACTTTTTTAATCAAAATAATTAATAGTGATAAATTATGAATTTTAGTAGTTTTAAAGTATATTTAGAATATATTTTTACCATTTAATATAATGTTGGTCATTGGACATAATTTTACAATTAAACCGAACATAAACAAGTGTTAATCTTTTGATAGTTATTATCTCTTAAAAACACGCTTTTTGTTTTAACAGCGGGAATTAATTTTAAATTAATTTCCGCCACTTCTGTGTTTTGAATTTAGAAAAATGGATTCCATATTTGGAATCAGGATGTTCAAATTGTGTAAATAGTTAACTTTTATTTTTAGACATTTTGAATAATTACTGCGGTAAATATTTTATTTACCATGGTTAAGGGTAAATCCGGTAAATAAGGGTTAAAAAATAATATTATAATAATACTAAATTACCTTAAAAAGTGTCTTAACCCTATTGGTTGATACATGGTCGACCATGGGCATCTTTGGGTCGATTTTGGGACCCCATGGATCCACTTGTAAGTGATAATGACACTTTATTTTAATTAAGTTAAAATGAATACATAAATGACACAAGCATATATCTTTTAGAAAAAAAATTGTTACATAGGGTTATATATGTTGGATTTTAGATTATAAATATTAATTATAAAGATAAAAAGATTTCCTACATAATGATATTTTATTTATAATTTTTAGACATTAAATAATTTATTTTATTTATGACACAATGATGATGCAGTAATTACTATAATAGTGAAAAATTAAAATAATTGATATTATAAATACCCAAATAAATATAATATGAAACTTTTAATGAATTAAACTAATTTTATAGGATAATATGATATATTAGGATTGATTTAATTGACTTTGTTCGAAGTAATCAATCTGTTATGAGTTTCAAAAAAATCAACTATTGAATAGTGTCAAAATTGACATAAAAGAGTTCTTAAAACAAATATTATATTATTAATTGATATTAAATTCCTAAAAATCTAAGGTTCGGACAAGAAACTTATATCATGATAGTTTAGTTCATTAATGGACCACTTGGGGGTCGCTTGGATGTATATAGTAAGTTTATTAACCATATTATATAAAAATACAAAGAGACATTGTAAAAGTGAAACTAATTAACTTAGAGTTAATACTTAAAGATAAGGTTAATATAAGTACCCAAACCTGTCTAAATTCTATTGGTTGAGTTGTTTTCGACCTATCCCCACCTTAACCTTTGAATAGTCAACTTTGGAGCCATTAAAAACTGAATATGAATTTATTATAAATTAATATTTCTAGCTTTTCCAAAGGTGCCCCTCACCCCTCTTATAAAAAGACACTCCTCCTTCTCATTTTTTCACACCTTCCAAGCATTTTGGTTCGGCCAAAATCTGCCCAAATACTCTCCCAACTTCCCTCACTACAACCTAGGGGACTTAGTTTGATCAGAAAGCCAACCTAAGGAGCCCTTTTGATCAAATCAAAAGGAAGAACCCGAAGAAGAGGTAATGATTTCACCACCCTTTTCTAAGTTCTTTTCTTCTTCCACTTCTTCTTCCTTTGTTGTTACCATTCTAAAATAATAAATCCAGTATCATATATATACTGTGATGTTATTATAAATATGGTACAACCATATTCAGTATTCTATCCACCCTTTGAATAACATGTCACCATACGTGCGTACGTACGGCTTACCGTCTCCATGTCGTGGTGTAATTGTTATTCAATATAATATTATTTGGATGGGTATAATAATGATGTTTAACTCAGGTAAATAATAAATATAACATGTTAATGATTCTGTATATATGATATACCATCCATTTATATATTATTTTAATATCAAAAGAATGATATTGTCGCTCGTGCGTACGTACGGACTACCGTCTCCACGAACGCGATGAGATTCATTCTCCATCGTATCCATTCAAGTATAATTATCATTTGATGATTTAAAAATGATGTTTAAGGACTTGATATCATTATGGATATGAACAATATACAACCTATCCTTTACAAACATGTCTTACGTAACAAAACATATAAAAGAAAACAAGTAAGTTAACACCCGAAACAACGATAATACTAAGATATTATTATCAAATCAATATTAAAAGATCATATATGATATCATATTAATGTATATGATTATTGTATAATTTAATAACAATTATTTCACCATTATACAGGAGGTTAACCTACCCCAACCAAGGAAAAGTACAAGGTAAGGGGTTTTCATCTCACTCCTTATTCCCGTAGGATTCGTGCCATATTACCACCATTACCTTTTGTGTGGTATATGTACTGTCCATAATTATATTCTTTGTGTAATACACTCTAATTTATGTGTATTTACATATTCATTTTATGATACCTCTTTCATGGGTTGTATGTTTCATAAGTTACCAAATTGGTAAGGGTTATTTCACAATCTCTTCATTATCCGAGATTGTTTATACGTAACAATCTACTGGGATCTCTTTATCATCCACATCCATGTTTCTTAATAATGTATTTCAAAACATTTTTACTATTTAAAAGAATATGGGTTAATGTCATTTATACCCTTATGTGTTTCGAAAGGAATCTTTTCGTCGTTTTCCAAACAAGGCACTTTTATCCTTTTCGACAAATTTAAGGTAAGAATGTTTTTTTTAACTTATACGGTCGGTGCGGCTATTTACCGCCATTATAAAACCGTCAAAGCTTCCCTTACAAGCTTATAATAATATTTTCAAACTGAATGTATTATTTTATAATTATGTTACTTTTAAAATGATTTCAAAAAAAAGATATTTCTATAAAATAGTTTTGATTTCATCTATGTCAACATCCTTTGATGGATTTTAAGCTTATTTGAAGTTGATTTATTATGATACAAAACATCCATATTTTATTGAAGGTTTTGTGATATTTTTGAGTGTGGATAAGTTATTCTTATGTCACTCATGGTTTTTGTTTAGAGTATTGACATTTCATAAGTTATTTGTAATCTGAATGTTTATGTTATATTTCAACCTTTCATTCAGATGAATGTGTTAGACAAGTATGTTCCGGGTTGGGGACCGGTAAAAGTAAGCCCTCCGGTTTGGTCTCCGGTTA
Organism: Viscum album; assembly: GCA_963277665.1. Lineage (NCBI taxonomy): Eukaryota > Viridiplantae > Streptophyta > Magnoliopsida > Santalales > Viscaceae > Viscum > Viscum album. The sequence goes on from OY728139.1 coordinate 298,973,807, forward strand.
TTAGAGGAACTCCGGTTTGGTCTCTGGTTATTAGAGGCACTCCGGGTTGGTGTCCGATTATTAGAGGCACTCCGGGTTGGTGTCCGGTTATTAGAGGCACTCCGGGTTGGGTTCCGGTTACAGTTAGCCCCTAGGTCTTGGGACGAGGCCTTGACAAAGAAATTAAAGTTTAGCATTATGCATTCCATCATTATGAAATTGGTTATTGATTTTTCATGTGATTATTCTATTAGTAGAATATCCATGTGAATAAGTAAATGGCATTATTTCATTTTACTTTTTCCATACTATGTTGAAGTTCAAGTTTAAAAGGCTTTTGTTTTAGTAATGCATTGCCTTAAATGTTTATGCTTATTTTGAATGTTCCGCTATATTTTTATCCTTACTGGGCATTTGAGCTCACCCCTTTTCTATGTTTTATTTTTCCCAGGAAGTGAAGAAGTAAATTATGAATGACCTGCAGGGATATTATGTGGGGATATGAGTGTGGATTTATGGAGACATTATGTTGTTGTAGTAGTTTTTCATTTTATGATGTAATGTAAAACTTATGAATATATCTAGTGTTTCCAAGGCTACTAAACCAATCGGTCTTTCGAGATTTGATCTTTCTTGTGATCATGCCAATGTTATGTAATAATGCACCGACTCTAGGTAACTAGGGTCGGGGCGTTACAGTATCAGATGCCTTTCAGAATTGGAGAATTCATTTCTATAACATTAACACCTAATGTGGACTTTCCATGGAGTTTCTCAAACACCTTAAGGTGTATCAAACAATTCCATCATATATAAATAATTTCCTTCATTATTAATTTTGACTTTATGTTTCAATGACCTTAAATGGATATTTTGAAGAAGCATTATTGGAATTTCTAGTTAAATTTTCTTCTTTTGGTTTGAAATTTTATCCACTTGTATTGTAAACACAACACAAGATCATAAACATCACATGTCATTATCGTTTATCCTCAACACTTTTAGAAAATAGGTAAACATTTCTTAAACTCATTCATGTTGTCAAAACATTTCCAATGATGATTTTCAAAATTAATTCATAGCTATAATAAGCCTTAAAGGAATCCATTTTCTCTATAAGTCATTGATGCACTTAATCACATTGAGTACATGAGTGGACACTAAAATTCATACAGAAATCTTGCATCTAATTCCTTTGAATCCTTTAGTGATTCAGTCCATACTTCTCATAAGCATGTGGATTTATTTATTGAAAAACTTAAACATTTAGTTATTTAGCAAAGCATTGCTTTAACATATAGAATTTTTCTTCTCACTTAAAAAAAAATCATATGTTTTGATATCGGTCTAAGAATTTGCGTACTTAAATATTTTTCTTTCCAAGTTTGATCTAAAAGTAATTTTTGATAATCATCATGACATTTATCAACAACATAAGCTTTTATCAGATGTGTATCACATTTTATATTCATTTAATAATAACTCTTATTAAATATTCTCCCACTAAAATGATAACTCCTTTTAAACTTTTCATTTTCATTAGTGGTCCAAGATCCATATTTCACCTTGGAACGAGTTTTATTTGTCCTTCCTCTCACCTCTTAACTATTTAGGTAGGTCATCGTGTTAATCATATCATATATGAATCTTGGATGGTTGAGTGGGAAAGTCTTTTCCTAACACATAATATGGATAAAGTAAAAATTATTAAATTGGTATCTTTATTAAGGGATTTCCAACTAAGTGTAACCCAAATAAAATTCCAAAAATAAGGAATATAACTCTTAGATCTAACTCATTACTTGATTCACTTAAAAAATATAATTTAGGGTCACCTAAATTTAGCATGAAATTACCCGGTTGAATTATAGTGGTCTTAAAAAGTGTTTACTTTGGATGAAATATTACACTAAGTATTTTTATAAGGGAATTTAATCTCACCATATTATCTAATATATCCCCTTTAAATGTATGAATTCTTATAATGATTTAGTTTGAAATACTATTCCTTCCACCAAATCAATATGTTTAAACCATATTAATGTGTAACTTTACAAAACCCATAGCTTGTGCTACTAACCTAAATTAAAATCCAACTATATTCATATATTTCCAAATTCATCTCATGCATAAGGTACATTAAACCCTTTCCAGTAAAGGATTATAATCACATGAAATCAATATTCCCTACAAGAGTAAGCTTGGAGCGATAAATAGCCAACTCACACTTTTCTAGACAAAGCATAAGACTTCAGGAAAATGGGTTGTCCAACCAAAAGTCCCTCTACCTAAGGGATACTTTACTTAATAGAGACCTCAATTCCATAATAATTATAATACCTAATATTTATAAAATATAATTAACTTCTTAATTAAAGTTCATAACCTAGTTTAGGCTAAAATCAGGTTAAAATAAAACTAAATCAATTATAATACCTAGTATGTAACTCATTAGATGCATGTATTATACTTTATAGAAATATTTTAACAATTAAAAATAAAGTGTACACTAATTCATAATATAATAATTATAATTTTGAATAAATTAGGGAATAAATTAAATAAATGAACAATTCATATATTTAAACATGAGATTAACACATTATGAACAATTCATAAAAAATAAATTATAAGCACTTTATAATTTAGCCAAACATCATTAACATTACATAATCAAATAAATATAAACACTTTATATTTATTTTCAACATTAAACCCTTCATATTTTCCATTTATATAACATTTATGTTAAATATATGATATTAGAAATATAAATATTATATATTTGAACTATTAATATATTATGTAAACATTTAAAATATCACAAATTTAATATCATTTAAACTTTGATCATATTAACTATCAAAACTATTTTTTATAAGGTCTAAATAATTTCTCAAACAAGGAATTTAATTTGAACAGTTCAAATTAATAACTATAAATAATTCATAATATTAATATAAAATCCTTTATAATTAGCATTACATCATAATTTATAAAATTTTATAAATTACACTTATAATTTACATATTAATATTTCATATATAAATTATAGGTCATGCCATATAATTTCAAAAGTCATTAAATATTAACTTTTTAAATTATGTATATTTATTTAATAAATGTTTCATAAAAAATTAATTAATTAATTATAAACATTTTATAATTAATTAATGTATAAACACTTTATAAATTAAATAAATATCCCAAAATACCTTTTCCATAATTTATAAACATTTTATAAGTTATATAATTGAATTTGTAATTGAATTTTAAGAGAAATAAATTTTTCTAGCATATCATTTTTAACTATATATGTATACAATAATAAATAATTTATAGGTAGAAATGAATCAAATCCCTTTATCACTATCAATAATAATTTATGATAGATAATCTAGTTTGTGTAACATTAACCTAGTGCTTGGTGGCATGTGTAATATAAAATCAGTGCTTGACAATCATTATTTGTGACATGCACTAGTACGGTGGTCCATTTAACATTAAACCTTGAGAGCCCGACAACCATAGCTTAAAGAAAGATCATGATACAATATTTCAGTTCCTGAGAATCATAATTTATGATATCATCTATATCATAATGATGACACAATTCTCTATTTTCATCACATGAAACAATAGCGATCACCAATATCATACCCTACAATATCCATATCGTACCTTACAATACATTAAAAATTGAATGAATTATGTTGTATCGCCTACTACAACATCACATATCAAATTAGGTGATTATATCACAACTTATGATATCAAATATCATAATACCATCCATAACTAAAAATCCACATTAGTTTTTATGATATAAAAATGATATACATTTTCTTTATTTTCAAACATGATTTAGAAAATTAAACAACATGGAATGGCTCTAATACCACTAGTTGTGAGATTAAATATATCATACGTGCATGTACAATGTAAAATACATATAAACCTATCAAATCATTCCATTTACCTAACCCTTTAGGCCATGAAAATATTTGAATTGAAACCATGTACAAACTGAAAATAAATAATATTATGTACCTTACACCACTGATGGATACCACTGTTTTCTTCATTCATATGCTTGATGAATATACCTAAGAGGAATCCAATGAACTCCCTCATATATGGTGTATCCACAGGCTGAATTTGAATCACCCAATGATTGGGAAAAATTCCCCACAACACCCATGTATGACAATACCTCTGAGTGGCAAAGAGAGGAGGAGAAAGAGAGTTTTGGGATAAGAGGAGAATTAGAAGGAATCAAATAAAATTGTTTACCAACACCATCTTAATGGCATGGACTCATTATATAGGATTCAAGGACAATCCCTAAGCCTCTGTTGTATTTAATCATACATTACTTAACATATAAGTAATGCCTCATACATTCATAAATTTATCATATATATGCATTGTTGATTCTCCATACTTTATAAGTATTAATGATATCCCATGTAGAATATATTTGAAATTTTACCACATAACATCCAACTACCACAATGTATCATAGAGTGCAATATGGATTATATAATATGATTCATAATACCTCATGATAAGCTAATCATATAGTATAATTAACATTGATAGAGGAAATAAAATATTTCTATATCATCTTTTATAACATTTCTATCCAAGTAATACAACTTTACTTGGTATAATGGACCATACGATATACTTATATCATATGTTAGGATCACTTGGGATATGGCCAACACTGGGGGGTGAATCAGTGTTGGTGGCAATTTGAACTATTAAAACTTTTTTCCATTTTTATTTCTATAAATATTTAGCGAATGGATATATATCTATTTTATCCTCACCTGTCACACCCATGATTTTTTTAAATTAATTTTTTATTTAATTTCCATTCCTAATTTGTTTTGGGGGTTTACCACTCATTTTGGTGAAAATGGTGGGTTTTGAAAATTTGGTCCAAACCGTGAGCCCAATTTCAGATTTAAAAACAAATTTTGTTTCTTCTATAACTCTTTCAATTTTTACTATTTTATACCCATTCCACTTCCCAATTGTCATAAACTGATATATTAAAATCACCATATCCATTTGGGGCTCATAAAAATCCATAATCATGAGGGATTTGGGTTTTTTATTAAGGTTTTGGGCCAGCCCGAAAGCCCATTTTCTGCTTTAAGTTTTATTTTTAATATTTTAATATATCATTCAATATTTACTATTATTCGGTGATTCCACCTCTCCCTCGAAGACCAAAACCTAAGGATCACCACCAATATTTATTTCTCCGCTTTGGAGCTCATTTGTGTCCCGAATATGGGCGATACTTCTCTGGATTTCTCAAATCGTCCAGATTTGAAGAGGTAGATCATTTCTTTCACAACTCCTTCAATTTCTGCTATTTTGCCCCCATTTCAGTCCCCAAATTACCTTTTAATCACCATTAGAGCCTCCATATCAGTTTTGGTTACTTGGAGATTCAAATTTTGGTGTATTTGGTTCGTTTGATTCAAGATGTTTCAAGTAAGTGTTTCTTTCCTTGATTTCTTCCCCTCCCTTAGGGTTTCTTTCACCCTTTCAATAAGTTCATCATGTCCAGAAATTGAGGTTCTAAACTAGGGTTTGATTTGGTGTCTTTTTGGTCAAATATTGTGGTCTAGGGCTGGATTTATATTCTTTGAGGTGCGGCGGTGGTGCGGTTGATGTTTCACACCATGTTTTGAGGGTTTCGTCATAAAAGGTAGGTGATTCCATGTGTAAACATTTATAGATGAGTTAGTTTGCTTGAATTACTAATTATTCATGTTTCTAATATGTTGTGTGTGGTGCGTGAACTATTTATGTTGGAATTGGTAAATCATTTGTTTTTATAGTTTCATTTTAGCTTAAAATTCGGTGTTTTCATGTGCAACCCTTTTGGTATTGTTTGGGATTGTTTTATAACATATGAATTTTGTTTAATAAATCTTATTTGGGATGAAAATTATTATTTTGTGGGGTATTGGTGTGCCACTAGGTCTTAAAGAGGTTTTTTAAGGGTTTAAGGTGTAAAATATTTATTGTACTTCTTGAAAGTGATTTTGAAAACGTGTGTGTTTCATGTGGATCTTTTTTACTATTGTTTGAGGTGTTTGTATAACACATGGGGGTTGTTTAATAAATGTTTTTGGGTTTTCCAATTCTGTTTTGAATTTGTATTGATGTGATTTTGTCCTTGAAATATGGTTTTGAAATGGGTTTTATTTGAAAAGCTTTGGTACACTATTTAGAATTGTTTTATGAAGGTTTTGAGTGGTTTAATGATTTATGTAAGAGGTGAAACCATATTGGAAAACTGTTTTGGATTGTTTATACTTTCAAATGAACCATTTTAAATGTTAATAGTTCTATTATGTGATGTTTATCATATTTGTAGGGACTTCATAAAATTGTTAAAGGATGTGTTGGATTGTGAAAGTTATGAAAAAAGTGTTGTGGGCTATTTTTGTGTGAGTTTGATTTCAAAATGAATTTGAATGAAAAGTTAAATTTGTGACTTGTATGATGTGCATGGGGCTGTTTGGATAATTTGTGATGTGTAAGTGATATTTACATGTGAAAAGTATATTTCTTGGCCTGTTGAACTTGTTTGAGCACAAAGGGAAAAAGCCGGGTATCTAGGTGGGTGGACATGTACTAGTATGCTAGTGAATCCGTGGGGTTTGGCCTCAGTTTTACTTAGCAGGATTGACGCTTACAACTCTAAATAAAATATGATGATGATGAATGGGGACCACTAGGTTATGGGTATGTTCCCTACTAGTGGCTCGTGCATGAGAAAGGATAATTTTTTTGGTTACTCTCACCGAGATACGAGGTACCTGGGACCCACAGCTAGCTAGTGCCTATGGGTTATTTCCTATTTCTTGTGCTCATTAGATCCTTTATACTTACCGTCGGCATATGGTATATTTGGCTGGAAAATTCAGTAGCTTTTGAATTTATTTTAAAAGTGTTGATTCTTTAAATTTTCCCACTTGAAAACTGTTTTTTTAAGTTGCATCTTTTAGAAATTGTAACTAGAAATTACATGTTTTTGAAAACTTGCATGATTTTCGTCTTTGAATGTTTATCACAGGGAATCTCTTAGTGGTGGTATCCTACTGGGCATTGGATCACACCCTAATTACACCCTTGGGTGTAAGTAGACTTGGTTATTTTTGTTGTCGCAGGTTTGGGTATAACATTTGTGCCAACAGTTCGGGTTTTCACCGGTCATTCATGATGCGGTGTTGTGGAGATGGCTTGGGGGCAATGCCTCTAGACATGTTGAGGTTCTTGGGCTGTTCATTTTTTTTTTGTTTTTTTTCCTTTGTTATAGTTTTGTTGAATTGTTTTAGACTATGTAATTCAGTTCTGATTTTCTGTAAAACATTTTTTGGTTTGAAAAATCCAGATTTGTTTCATTGGATTCTTTTGTTGTTTTATGTTTATAAACTCGGGTAAATCGTTCCCAATTTTCATTTTATGATACCCAGGCACTTGTGCCAGCCCTTGGGGATCGGGAACGCCCTTCGGGCCTTGTCACGAGCTGGGTTTGGTGCTATTTTTGGTGGTGATCAATTCGGTTCGTGACATCACCTTTAATTAGAATGCATGAAGTAAATCCGTAAAGTAAAACAATAAAGTACATTGGGGTTTGTTAATGAGGTTCACATCTTGTGTGGATGACTATGTCCCTGGTGTACGGTGGTTGTTATCCCACTTGAAAACAACTCCTATTTTATTATCTAGAAAATATTGGGAAATGGTATATCCTTGGACCCATATTCCTAGTAAAAAACAAGTACAATGAAAGCATTGACTTTATATTCTATGGATATAAGAAAATACTTGTATGTACTTGAAATAAGATCAACCATATAGGCTCATATCCCTATTAAAAAATATGTATATGATATTATTCCTCAAATTATAGAAATCACAAAGGCTTCCTTTAACTTTTTCAAACCATAAAATATAAGTATATCATAGTCTAGGAACCTCAGAACTTTTCTTCAACCTGAATAATGATCATAAAAAGGTAGTTTGATATATCACTTCCTCTTATTTTTCTTCTTCAACACACAAGATCAACCCTAGTAGTATCATTGTAAATATTTGATATTTAACACCTGGAGTTTTCAATATGATCATAGGGTCATCTCTCTCTCTCTGATACATAAGGTCTACAACAAGATACATTATTAGCTTACCCTTTTTTTAACTTTGAACCAAGGGTTTCTTCTAATTATAGTTGTATCAAGAACATACTTTTCTTTCTTCTTCACCATTTTTATATTAATAGTCACATGACAATATTTCCATATTCAAATATATAATATCCCTTGAGTTGAGGAAATGCACCACATCTATAATCCTACTTAATCATGGTTAAATATTTCATCATTTAATATTCCAAAATACTCCGGATTACCTTTATAGTGATCTTCCCCAATCACCAAAACACCTTTCCTTATTATTTTATTATCTAAAAACCACTTCTTCATAATCCACATCTACATAAGAACACATTCAACATTAAAGTCATGATGTGGAATCATTTACTGTGGTTTGAAGCTCTCCCACAATATTTTATTCATCACACACCAAGGAATTATCTTATCCTAGTGGTGCAATTTCTTTAGAGATTACAAAACCAATGTTTGTTAGTATTTCTCTTCAAAGAACTTCTCGACATGCTATATCTCTTCACATCATGACAATTCATTCATTATTCATTAACCAAGAATAATAGATTAAATCATGGATTGAACAAAAGCATCATGATATTTATACTTTGAAAAATAGAACAAAATATTAAAATTTATATGTAACAACCTAAGATCATTAAAATAATATAATGTTCAATAACATATACCACACGCAACACCGAGCTTAAGTGAACTATGGAAAATTATTATTTAAATATTATTGTTATAACCAAGATAATGAATTGGAGATTATGAGTAGGAATTAAAAAGTTATGAAATATATAGATAGGTCATACTAAATAAAAATTCATTGATTAATTCTTAAGAAATAAACACTCAAATTATAGTAAATCTATTTTATTCTTCAAAAATACATTTTCTTCAGAAATGATTTTTGTTGATTTTTGTGAGAAAATAATATAACCAATTTTTTAAACTTTTATAAAATTTATTTTATGAAATTAAATTCGTTTTTTAAATTATTATATGAAAATTATCTTAGTGTGAATTTTTGGGATTTTTCTGAAAAACTGATTTTTCAGTGAATTGTGAAAAATACATATTTTTGTAAAACTGTCATTTTCTCTTCATTAAAAAGTATCATTATGATTTAAATTTGATATTAAATTGACATAATTATTATTTAATTATATATAATATAATTAAATTAATTTTAATCATCATCATACCTGATTTTGGTATAATTACATTTTTGGGATTAAAAACACATTTTTCTAAAAACTATTTTTTGTTGTATTTTACACATTTATATTAAAAGTAATTTCTAAAAATTTTGTGAATTTAATATTGAAAAATGGATTCCATATTTGGAATAAGTATATCCAAATTTGTTAAATAGGTCCATTTTATTTTGTATATTATGAATAGTAACTTTAGTAATTTTGTTTCCACGGTAAAGGGTAAATCAGACAATTAAGGTCAAAAATAAAATGATAAGGACTAAATAAAGATCCTAACAGTTGAAATAATTTTAATGGATGATTATATATCATCATTAATCATAAAAAATTCAAATATATGGCATTCCTTTCCATTTTTCCATCATTTTGACCCTTTATAATATTTTATATAAAGAAAAGTAAAAAATGTCATTCTCTATGTTTTATTATCCTTAAATTTTTAACATAAGGATAAACAGAGTATATGTTTGGTTATAAATAGTCATTTTAAATAAAAATTATTTTTTATCATGTTAATTTATTTATAATTTTTAGTGATAGAATAATTACCTTAAATGCTTGTTCAATGTCGGTACAACATTTTTTTAATTAATCGAAAAATAAAATAAATGATTTTAAAAATATTAAAAGTGATATAATTTTAATGAATTAATGTGAAAAATTAATTTTATATATCTATATAAAATTTTAGAGTTGTTTTAAAGGATTATATTTGAATCCCCCTTTGTCTTGATGTATTTAAAGTCAAATTAAACGAATAGTGTTGAAAATGACATTAATGATATTTTATAATAAATAATATTTTATTAAAGGATTTAAAAGTAATAAAAATAATAGATTCATAAAACTTAATTGTATATGGTTTTAAACATAAATAATTATCCACTTATGGGTCGTTTTTAATTTTATAGTAACATTATTAACCCTTAAAGGGTAGAAAACTTTAATATTACGGTAATTCTCAAAAGGGTTAATGAAGGGTTAAAACAAATAGAAAATGGTACAAATGTGATCTAAAATTGTTTAAATTTTGTTTTATTTTTACTTATAATCATATTATATTTTAATTATATCAATTTGGATCCATTTGGACATGAAAAATAATTTATATTAATTTAATACTTTATGAAATTCCAAGAATTTCCCTCTCATCACTTCTAAATTGACACTCTTTATCTCAAATATTTACAATAATTTGAACCATATAGTTCAAAAAAAACCATTAAAATACAATTATTAAAATATTTTTCCAAGTTAGAGGTTTTGGAACTTCAAAAATAATAATCCTAGGTCCCTTAATAAGAAATCTAATGGAAGTCAACCAAATAAGAGGTAATTGTCTTTATCGACTCTTTCAAGTTTATTTATTCTTATACTTACTCTTAATGTGTTGTACCCATAATAAAATAATAAATACAATATAATAAAAATACAAATATGTTATTATGATTATGTTACAACCATATTACATCTATTTTCTCTCCTATGAAAAGTGAAAACATTACTCGTGTGTATGTACGACTGATCGTCTCTATGTATAAGTGTAATTCGTTTTTCATCACCACTTTACTTGGATGGTTATTAAGATGAAAATAATTAGTATATATGATATTTATGACATAAATATAATTATTTAACTATAATATCATATATAATTTCTTACCTTACAATCCTTTGGAAAACTATAACGTCACTTGTGTATACGTATGAACTACCACATTCACGTAGCGATGTGAACTGTTTTTCATTTACAATTTACATGGATAGTAATAAGGTAAAATTTAATGAATATATATAAATAATAACGATTTTATAAATTTTAATTATTATATACCTTTATTTCATTCCATCCATCTAAAAATTAAAACAATACTCATGCATACGTATGACCTATCCTCTCCATGAATGGTGTAATTCATTTTTCTATATCCATATTTTATGGATGATTATATATATATATATTATATTTATACCATTAATAAAATTCTATATTTGATGTATACATAATAAAATTACAAGTACTAGAATTACCGAATCAAAACATACATGAAAAACGAAGCAGTTAACACCCAAAATAATGATAATAAAAAAACACTATTAACAAACAAGTGATAAAATATTATAAATGGATTATATATAATAATATGGATGTTTATATGGTTATGGTATATAATTATAATAAATCTAAATTTTTCATATAGGAGGTTAAATTATATTCATCTAAAGGGAAACATAAGGTAAAGGATTTCGTCTCAATTGCCACTCCATTGAGACATATTTGGTAATATGCACCCATTTACTTTTATGTGGTGTATATACTGACACTTTTAGTAATTTAACATGAATATATATTTATTAATTATGATTAATTGTTCAATTAAATTTTTAATTTCAGGAGTAATGTATAGAAGAAAATTCGATCTTATTTCTCTTCTTGAACATGTATATTTTTCTTCAATTTCCATAATTTTCAAAATTATTTAAAAATAATTATTGTTATTTAAAAAAAAATTATTTAAAAATAATATTTTATAAAATACTTCAATTTCTACATATTATAAAATTAATCTTTCAAATAATTTCATTAAAGGGGTCTTTTTGAACTTTCTTTACAAAAAGTCAAAAATAATGTTTTTAACTTATATAACATTAATGGAATTTCCCAGTGCCATAACTATTTTTCAACCTTTAGCTTATTATATAAGATTTCAATGGTTTTAAAAAGAAAAATATTTAATGAAAACTTATTTTAAATATTTAATTTTATATTTTCATCTATTTTTTAAAATAATCAATTTTACAACAAAATCTACTTTTTAATGGCCATCTCTCATCCCTTGGTTAATCTCATCAACATAAACTTTATTTTAAAGCATTAAATTTATTGTGATAAATGGAAATTATATTTATATTAAATATACATATTATTTGTATCATGTATATTCTTATTTCCTAAACCATATAACATTTCTACATACAATGTTTTACTTTAAAAGTTATTTGATTGATTGAAGAATTGTTGATAATATGTATTATTTACCCAACATATAAATTTATTAATAAGGAATATTTTTCATGAATTAAATTGATCATTTGATATATGAGGAATACATTGGAAATGTAGTGATGGGTGGGCCCTAAAAATATATATCCCCTCGATACATTGACAAATCTCATGAGACAAATCAGTTGGCCAAATTAAATGGGTATTTGCCCATAGTCTTAAATTATCTTAGAATAAGGTTATGACAATAGAGTTATCATGACGTCTAAGAGTACATATTTCATTAATTGATAATTTAGTTATTATTATCCCTGAGATTATTGTATTGATTTATCTATGGATGCATTTTTTACTCTAAGTTATTGATTAAATGGCATGTATTTTTAGTTATTTACCTTAGAATATTTGTTATTACTTATTGATTTATGATAGATTATGTTGTAATTAACCATTACTGAGCATATGATCTAACCCATTTATTTGTTTTCTTTTCCATAAGATATTAATAAGGATGTTCTGAATAATATCAAGGATGTAAGAACATTTTTTTATTATATATACTTTATATTTATAATGTAATATGGAGATTATGTATGTATATAGTTCTTAAAGACTAATAAATTGATCATTCAATCGAGATTACATCCCTTGTATGTTTTTCAATTTAATAAAATAAACACAATCTCTAGGTTACTATAGTTGGGGTTGTTACAGTTTGTATTAGAGGAAGTTTTGTAGAAACCTTGGGAACTAGATTTTAAATAAACACAACTGACACAAGAATTATGATAATCCCTTTTATTATTTGAGAAATCTTACTGATATATGGATTTTACTTTATGGATCATTATTTATAATGATTATGAGTAAAATAAATGTCTTACATTATTTATTGATGGTGCCTAATAGAAGAAAGGGAATAAACACCCATAGATACTGTAGAGATTTATCTACAAAGCAATCTAATATAGATGGTATTGGAATGGAGCATATCATAACCATGTTAGGGTGCCTTACTTAGGTTATGATGAACAACCTTGCCTGAATAGAGAAAATTGTTATTCCACACCATGATTATCCTATTTTGGATCACTTCATTTGACAGAATCCCCAATATTTTAGTGGAACTAATAATCCATTCATAGTTGAGCATTATATTAAGTCACTCAAAAAGGTATTCCAAGCTTTAGGATGTGATAAAAGTAAAAAGGTTATTTTAGAAATTTATTGTTTGAAAGTAGATGCGGATTAATGGTGTTAATTGATCTAAAACACTAAAGAGGATGAAGAAATATAAAGAATGGAATGGAGAACTTTTAAAGTGATTTTATTTAAGAAATACTTCCCTAGAGAACAATGAGTGGAAATAGATAGGAATTTCCTCACTTTAAAGTAGAAGGAAATAGAAAGTGTTGTTGAGTATGAGATAAACGTTACAAGATTAGAAAGGCATGATATGGACTACGCATGTAATCCAGAAGTAAGATTTATTGTTTCTTTAATGGAATTTAGCCAAACATCTAAAGGGAACTAGTTTGTTAGGTGTTTTTATCATATGATGATATGGTATCAAGTGCCATTAGTATAGAGAAATAATTATTCAAGTCATAGATTTTCATATGAAATTAAGAGAATAATTGGATGACTGAGATATAAGGAAAAAATAAATCAGGTGGATGAGAAAAAAGGGAAGGATGGAACTTCCAACACATGATAATTGTTGAAAGAAACACCCTGGTACTTACTTGAAGGGAATGTGAGTTTACTTCAAGTGTGGAGAGAAATTCCACCAGGCATGTGAATGAAAGGGTAAAAAAACCTCTAATATTTAGTTATTAAAATGTAAATAGATAAGGTATTATTAAAAAAAAATCCCTAAGAATCAAAGGAACTTACCATAGAATAATATAATGGGATAAGGTCAAGATTATTCTATTACTATAGCCAAAGTAGAATGATTAAAGTGATTTTGTATTTGTCTTTAAGATTTATGTAGTAAAAGTATTTTATCAATGATATTTTGGTTATAATAATCATGAAATATAAAATGATTTTGCTAAATTAGTTTTCCTTAAGGATTTAAAAGAATATGTTGAATGTCACTGATAACTAAGAAAAGATATTTAGTGGTAAAGTGATATTTTTGGAGAATGCATAAAGAAGGGAAAGATAACCCTTAATATATTCCTGATGTTGAGTTAATAATGTTTAGATCAGACAACGAGAACATTTACACTGATGAAGTAAATGAGATAGTATTGGTAACATTGAAAATGATTTGTGGTTTGATAAAAAAGTAATTTATGATAGATTTTACTATATGTTTGGATTTATTGAATATATTTTATAATCTGTGATTTTATTTAAGGAATAAGGATAAAGATAATTTTTGGAAGCAGTAATGTTTTCATTTTGGTTTTATGGTGATTCAATTTATTATTATGTTTTAATAGAATAAGTGATAAAGGTATTCACATGTTTGGTATGTGACATTATGATATAATTTATATTGTATGGGGATAAATTTTGGATCAAATAATTTTCTTTTTTGGCTCTTGAATTTGGACAGACATATCTCAGAGGAGACTTAAGGTTAACTATTTATAAAATGTCTTAAGTTGAACTTTGGAGGTTGTTGTTGAATTTATTATTGGATAACTTGTTCTAACCATTTTGGATTTGTTAAATACTTATAAATAAGGTATTACTTGACATTATTTAATGGATATTATGATCTATGAAAAGTTAATTTTAGTGCTTTAGGCATAAAAAATTCATCCTGAATACTCGTTGTTTGGAGAAAGGATTATTTAATAGAGGAAATTGATTAAAGGATGAAATTATACTTTTAGAGTAAGTATATTTTCTTATGTTCTTAGTATAAATGGTAAAGGAATTTCTCAACTCTAAGAAAAGGATCTTGAAATAAAAAAATTATCCTATTATGATCATTTTTAATGAATTGATGATCTTTTAACCCATCACAGATTTATGGTTTTGTGGTAGTTAACATTCTCTAGACCATGTTATCTATCACTCTCTATTATTCCTTGGGAATTATTTTTCTATTCAATGTCAATATTTTCACTTCCCACTAATTTTATCCTATTTATAAACCTATTTTTTTCGTGAGATTCGCATTTCCCTTTCCATCTTTTAAGATGAGGTTTTATTAACCCTTTTTATGATATGGGTTTTCAACAAAGGTATTTTGAAATTAAAAAACCATGAATATCAAGTTCAAGTTCAAATTGTGATGATTAAATTTATTGAAGTGTGGGGTAGAATGTAATACCTTGATATCTTTTAAATAATGTTATGTTTGATAACATATACAATAAACAACATTGAGCTTAAGTGAATCATGAAAAAATATTATCTAAATATGACCATTATAACCTATCCATTGAATTGGTGGGTATGAATAGTAATAACCATGTTATAAAATATATATGAAGTTTATACTTAATAAAAATTTATTAATTCACTCTTAGGAAATAAAAACTAAAATTTTAGTAAAATAATTTTATTCTTCAAAAATACGTTTTCTTCAAAAATGATTTTATTGCTTTTTATGAGAAAATAATATAATTACTTTTTTATACTTTTAGAAAAAATATTTTAAAAAATTAACTTCATTTTTTAAATTATCAGATGAAAATTTTCTTACAGTGAATTTTTGGTATTTGTTTTTGAAAAGATTGATTTTTTAATAAATAGTGAAAAATACCAATTTTTCAAAAACTATCATTTTTTTCATTAAAAAGTTTCATTATGATTTAAATTTGATATAAAAGTAACATAATTATTATTTAATTATATATAATATAATTAAATTCATTTAAATCATCATTATACCTGATTGTGGTATGAGTACATTTTTTGGCATAAAACACATTTTTCGAAAAACTGTTTTTCATTGTGTTTTACGCATTTATATTAAAAGTAATTACTTTCAATCCTGTGAAATGAATCTTGAAAAATTAATTATATAGTTTTAATCATGAGGTATAATTTTTTTTGAATATATCCCTTTTATTTGTAGACATTAAGAATAGTAATTTTAGTAATTTTGTTACGACAGTAAAGGGTAAAATAGGTAATTTAGGTTAAAAATAAAATTATAATGGATAAATAATGACCCTAAAACTTTAATTAATTATATTTTATGATTATATATCATCCAAAATGTTCATAAAGTTGAATATAATTCAATTTTTCCATTTAATCGTGATTTTGAACCTTTATATTATTTTATATAAAGAATAGTAAAAAATGTCATTCTTTTTGTTTTATTATCTTTAAAATTTTAACATAAGAATAAATAGAGGATATGTTAATTTATAAATATTAATTTGAAATATAAATTATTTTTTTATCATGATAATTTATTTATAAATTTTATTGATAAAATAATTACCTTAAATGTTTGAGTAATGTCAACACAACATTTATTCAATTAATAGAAAAATAAAATAAATGATTATAAAAATATTAAAAGTGATATAATTTGAATGAATTAATTCATCCCAAAAATTATATATATAAAAATTTTGTGGAGTTTTAAAGCATTTTTTTAATTTCCCCTTTGCATTTATGTATTTAAAGTCAAATTAAATAAATAGTGTTAAAATGACATTAATGATATTTTCTAATAAATATTATTTTATTAAATGATTTAAAAGTACTAAAAATATTATATTTAGAAACATTAATGGGATATGGTTTTAAAAACCAACAATGGTCCATTTATGGTTCATTTTTTATTTTATAGTAACATTATTAACCCTTAATGGGTAGAAAACTTTAATATTACGGTATTTGTCAAAAAGGTTAATGAAGGGTTAAAACAAAAAGGTAAGGGTAAAAATGTGATCCAAAATTGTCCAAATTTTGTTGTATTTAAAATTATACTCATATTATATTCTAATTCTATCAATTTGGAGACATTTTTTAAGGAAAAATAATTTATATTGATTTAATACTTTAATAAATTCTAAGAATACTCCTCCCCTCACTTATAAAAGGACACCCCTTCTCTCAATTATTTACAAAACTTTGATCCATATAGCTTGACCAAAACCTACCAATTAATTTTATAAACATCATTAGTTAATTTATAAAGTTTATTTAACTTTCAAAATACCAACCTTAGGTCCCTTAATAAGAGATCTAAGGAAGTCCACTGAAGAAAAGATAATCATCTTTATAGACTCTTTCAAGTTTATTTCCTCTTCTAATTTCTATTAATGAGTTGTAACTATACTAAAATAATAACTCAAGTATCATAAATAAATTTATATGTTATTATGATTATTTTAAAACCATATTATATATATTTTCCATCCTATGGAAATCTAAAACATCACTCATGCGTACGTACAACTTATTGTCTCCACTTAGCAGTGTAATTAATTTTTCATCACCACTTTACTTGGATGGTTATAAAGATGTAAATAATGAGTATATATTATATTTATGACATAAATATGATTTTGGAACAATAATATCATATGTAAATTATTACCTTCAAATCTGTTGGAAAACTATAATGTCGTTTGTGCGTATGTGTGGATCACCACCACCAAAAATCGATGTGAACCATTTTTCATTTACACGTTATATAGATGGTAATAAGGTAATATTTAATGAAAATATATCATATATATGAAATAATAGTTATTTTTTAAAGGTTAATTATTATCTAACTTTATTTTTTTCCATCCATCAAAAAATGAAAACAACATTCATGCGTATGTATGACTTACTATCTTCATGACTGATCTAATTCATTTTTATATATATATTTTTATGAATGATTCTAAATATAAATATATATTGGATATATATATATATATTACTTATACTATGAATAAAATTGTGGATAATATATAACCAAAATAAAAGTACAAGTATTGGAACTACTGAATCAAAACATACATGAAAAATGAAGCAGTTAACACCCAAAATAATGGTAATAATAAAATATTGTTGATAAATGGGTGAAAAAATGTTATAAATGGATAATATATAATATTATAGATATGTATATGGTTCTATAAGGTAATTATAATAAATATAAATTTATCATACATGATGTTAAAGAACATTTAACTAAAGGGAAATGTGAGGTAAAGGATTTTGTCTCAATTTCTACTCCATTGAGATATATCTGGTAATATGTCCCTATTTACTTTTATATGGTGTATATAATACGAATTTGCGGAATTTAAAATGAATACATTTTTATTCATGATTATTAATGGTCTAATTAAAGTTAATATTTCAAGAGTAATGTTTAGAAGAAAATCTATTCTTATTTCTCTTCTTGATCGGGTATATTTTTATTCCTTTTCCATACTTTTCAAAATTGTTTTATGAAAATAATTTTTATTTAAACAAATTATTTATAAAAGGTATTTTATTTTATCCTTGACTTTTTACATATAATGAATGTAATATTTCTAATATTTTTCTAAAAGGAGTCATTTTCTACTTTCTTTATAATAAGTCAATAAGGAATATTTTTTAACTTGTACAGTGTTAACGGATTTTCCCACCATCATAACCATTTTATGAACATTAGATTATTTTATAAGATTTCACTGGTTTTACAAATAAAACTCTTCAATTAATACTTATTGTAAAATTTTCATTTATTCTTTAAAAGAATTAATTTTACTACAAAATCTACTATTTTGACAGTCATCTCTCATCTCTTGATTAATATCATAGAAATTAACTTTCTTTTGAATAATTCAGTTTATTATGATCATTGAAAATTAAATTTACCTTAAATATCCATATTATTTGTATCATGGATATGCTTATTACCTAAACCATATATTATTTATACATACTGTGTTTTACTTTGAAAGTTATTTGATTGACTGGGATATTATTGATAATCAGTGTTCTTTACCTCATATGAAAATTTGTTGATATAAAATATTATTCATGAATTAAATCGACTATTCGATATATGAGGAATGAATTAGGAATGAAGTGATAGGTGGGCTCCAAAATTATATAGTCCCTTAATTCATTTACAAGTCTCATGTGATAAAACTATTGGACAAATTAAATTGGTCATTACCCATAGTTTGAAACTATCATGGCACAAGGTCTTGAGAGTAGAGATATCATGATGTTTGAGATCAAAATTTCCAATAGTATTCATTTTACTTATTAAGAATTCAATTATTATTATCTATGATATTATTTCATCGATATTATCCATGGATACATTTCATACTCAAGTTATTGATCAAATGACATGTGTTTTTATTTATTGACCTTGCTATATTTATTATGCCTTGTTGATTCATGATAGATTATGTTGTATGTAACCCTTATTGGACCTATGATCTCACCATTTTATTTGTTTTCTTTTCCCTAGGATATGAATAAGGATATCATGAATAATATCAAGGATTAAATAAAGTTTTTTTATGTTATATACTTTATATTTCCAATGTAACATGGAAATCATATATGTATCTAGTTCTTCAAGACAACTAAACTCATTGGTCATTCTAGATTATATCCCTTATATCTATTCCAATTTAATAAATTAGAAACCATAACTAGGTTACTAGAGTTGTGTTTGTTACATTAGATCTCATTAAAACTCTTTCTTTCAAAAGTTTAACTTTTTAAGCTTCTTTTCTAATTTATAGAAGGGTCATAATTTGGAAAAGTAGAGTACCTTTATGATCCAAAGGGAGTCTTCAAATGATGCTTATGGTTTATTCTTATTACCCTTATTAAATGACCATATAACTCTTATGAAATGATTTAATTACCCTTAAGAAATCAAAAAATTATTCTTATAGATTCTATGATTATCTTACAATTATTCCGAATGACCCTTATGATTTTCAGGGAGTCTTATGGACTTTTCCAAAATCTAGTAGCTTCTTTGGAGTGAATCTTCAAGAAACCATAGGAATCATATTCTTTAATGTCTTATAAATTTCTCTAATTTTATGCAACAATGTTACATTTGAGATGACTCATATGAATTATCAATATGGATCTTACGATTCCAGTCAGATAAATCTTATGAGCTGTCAAATTAATGTTATGAAATTCATGCCTTTTTCATTTCACCACCTTTAACTTAGAATCCTAGACTAATATCCATCAGTATAAATTAAACTTAAATAACTTAAAATAACTTTATAATACCTTTAAATCAACTTAAATCACCTTCAAAATAATTCAAAATCATTATACAAGAAATAAATACTCCTTAGAGTATTTCAATAATATTCCACTACCTTAACCAGATTCAAATACTCTTAAAATATCATCCATGTATGTTTCCACAAGTCACATAATTATTTAAACTTGATAACAACAAGGATGTAACTCCAAAAATTAAATTTGCAACATCTTCATAGAGATATTATATTTATTAATGATACCACTATGTAGAACTTTATTTTTTTTCATCAAATATGTTTGATAATTTTATTCGTATAAAATGTCAAGTAACAACATCTTAAAACCAAATTTTAAAACAAAATATTATTAATGTAATATAAATGTTGACAATAAATCAAACACTCATTCAACCTTTTTCATATATTAATGGATATCCAAGCATATATAATGACAAAATATCATATTCTTTATCATACGATTAATAATAAGAAACTCACTCACTTCTTTTACAAATGAACAATAAAGGTAAATCAATCACTGAACTATATTCCTTTGTTCATTTTTCATATTAATAATTATAATACCTTATTTATTTCTTTTATCACTTATATATAAGATATACTCCAAACAAATGAACTCAAATCTTGTAAACAACCTGTCTTGGGGACTTTATCTCATATTATTAGTAATATACGTGGGAACTTCTCAATTTTTTCTAATCTATTCTAATTCAACACATATTAACACCATGAAACCTTATTCTTCGTTTAAAACAAATACAATAATCACAAAGTGGGTCTAACAACCCCCCTTGGTTTTTTTTCACTGCCAATATTGAAAATGCATTCCAATGTGATTTAATTTTCTTATATCTACCAATTATTGACAATAAAACAAAGGAACATGAGAGAGGGTGGTATCAATTAACTTAAATAAAAGTTCCATCAATCATTAAAATATAATTATACTTAATTCATACTCAGTATAGAAAACAAGAGGGTATAATTAACACATTTTCCCACAAATTAATAAAATATGATACCAACTAAAAAAATCCTTTTTCCGGGACTGTTCAAATTTTTTCTAACTGATACCAAATTTTTGAATAAATTAACATGATACCAATTATTAAATTAATTCTCATGTGATTTTTCAACATGAAATTCCTACACCCATCATAACACACAAGTTAAAATAATTCAAAATAGCCAACTAGTTAATCTTAATAAATTTACCTATGAGTTTATTATTTTCATGTCATTGATCAATTCAACTTCTTACTCTTAATATAACAATTTATTCTTGAAATAAAAGGATGAGGGAATATGAATACATACCATTTCAATAACACATTTTTTGAGTAGTTTCTATAATTTAGATTCACATGAAATAGTATACTCTTGCAACTTCTCAGACTTTTCAAACTAACTCTCCCTCAGGAAGATACTCTAATATTTTCTTCATCATGGTTGATCTTTTAATCAGATAAGGTTAAAGATACCAAATGTTAGATCTTTAACTAAGATATTCAATTATACAAGTATGAATTAGTTATTATATCTTGCTCAATTTTTTTAGTTCTCCCCCTTAATCATGCATCACCTTTAATTCCTTTCATATAAAGAACAAACCCAATGCATATGAATAAGGTGGAACTTCTTTGATTATTAATGACAATAATAGGGCTGTGAATTTATTCTCAACTAAGACAATTCTTTCTTTCTAGCTCTATGTTTGGGTGAACTATTTATAGATAGACTTATGATTTTTTGAGTAGCATCCTTGGGGAGTATGGACTACTTGATTCTTTAAAAAAATTGTGGGACTTTCTACTTTACATCAACCAAAAAAGAACATGCACCTATTGGTGCTTGTTTCATTATCTTTAGTATATCTTCATGAACTTGAAACATAGTTAAATAATTCTTAGAAAAATGTCTATCCTACTTTCACATTCCAAATAGTTCCTTGTGAATCTTTGAGTTTTCATTTTTAAAAAATATTTCATGAAATTTGATTTATTCATTGGGAATTATTGATATCCCTTCAGCACTAAAATTATATTGAGCCTTTTAGATTTATTTTTCCATTTCCAATTTACATATACAAATGATTATACATTATTTATAAGTATATTCATCTTTATTGGGACTTATATATTGTTTCTCAAGTATTTAATCCACCAAACTAATCATCACATTTCTTTCTTAGATTTATTTTTCCCTTTTCTTCAGTTGGCCTCTATCAACACCAATGCTAATGGATTGATTTCAAAATTTTATAGTGTGTCCTTATTCCCTAAAATAATTGGTTTTTCCTTTTTTTTGTGAAGTTTTCTTTATGTCCTTCTTCGGTGGGCTTGATTTAACATTTTTCTTTTTCGTTAAACCGAAGGATGAGTCACCACTCATCTTTACTTTCCTTTTATTTGGGATTGGTAGTCTTATTTATTTAGTAGTATCTCGAAAATGCTTGGTTGATTTATATATGAATGCTTCTTCACTATGATCAATCTCATCGATCTTTCCATAGATATTCCCCAAACTTCCAAACTTGTTTTACATAAAAATATTATTATCTTTTTCTATGACATTTTCTTCACTTGAGAACTTCTCCCCTTGATATAATCTCCCTTTGATTTCTAGAGGTTGACACTATAACAAATCAACACAAGTCGAATAGGCAAGTCACTCGGTTTGGCCCATTATTAGGCTCAAATAGCATTTCTGATCCCCATAGGCTGACAACTAGTTCCTGAGAATCAAGAACACACACTTGGAAATTATTTCACCCTCAAACAATAATATAAATTAGCAGTATAAACTATTGAGAATCCAATATGAATTATCTATAAATTGGAAATTCATGCACATAAAATAAGAAAATACATGTTATAAACAAACCAAATAGGGAATAATAAAACAAAAATCCAATGTGATATAACCAACAACCATAATTATCTCATTGAGAAATATACAGTGGAAGGAAATACATATCATACATATAATATAAGACCCTGACCATTCATGGAGGTACGACTTTGTTTAAATTATTATTAAATTCTATTTTTTAGTTAATGAAATGTTTTTTGGGTGCATGGGAAGTTTTTGGGGTTTCCTAGGTGTTGATGACATTAAAGAGAGAAGAAATAGTTATCCAGTGTATTTTTCATGGTTGGTGCATGGTTAGTAGTAACTGTGCTCCATAGCCGTGTGGGTCAAGGAAGACAGGTTCATGATCTGGAAATCATGTAAGGGGGAGCCTAAAACCATGCAGACTTGGATAGAGACATACCACATGACTACTGTATGGTTTTTCAAACTCTGCAGGCTTCCTAGAAAACCATGCAACCTTGGCCCCTCTATAATAGAGGGATCTGCAGAGTTGGCACATGGTTTGGCCAACCGTACAGCCAAACTGTGTAACCCTTAAAAAGTAAGAATTTACAATTTTCCCTATTAGTATTAAATGATTATTGGTTAAATTTATCCCCCATTCAACCCCCTCCAACTTGGGTGATGAACCAGGAGCCCCCCTCCTCTATGGGTGTTTATCTCTCAATTTATAGGCATTTGGAGTGTCGTTTAGTGTGAATCTAAGCTTCAGGTAAGTCTTTGGCTATGTTTCCTTCTATTTTATGGAAGAGTCTTGGTTTGTGGTTTCCTCTCCTTCCAAATCTCTAAACCCTTGTTATTATAGGGTGTTCTTCATCTTAGTGGTTGAGGCTGATTTAGTTTGAATCAAGGGATTCCAATGGATGAGTGATTATCTAAAAACATGAGGTAGGTGTTCTTAAAGCCTTTTCCAATAGTATTTATATTTTATATGTGTATGTGTTTGTTCTAATGTACATCTTGCTATGTTTTTGTTTCCTTTTCTACTAAAGAAAATTGGGCCCTTATGTCAAGTGAAAAACACCTTACGGACCCCATTGGGTCCATTGATGATTTGATATGGGACTTAAGGCTACCCATAGGGTCTGTCAAACCATTGGAAATGGTGATTTTAATTGATAAAAATTGAGATAGGGATATTTTTAAATTGAATGAGTTGTAATGGTTGAATTGGTTTATGGATATGGTTAAAGGGGAAAATTAAAATGTCTGTATTCTAGTTTTCTGAAAATTACTAATAGGTATTTGAAATTTTTTAAATGATGCATTTTATATTTTAATCCTATTATAGTTTTAAATTAAGAATATAATTCTTGAAAGTGGTAAATTCTTTAAGAGGAGTTGTGGACCTCAAAATTTATTTCTAAGGGGTTTAATTAATAGATTTAAAATGATAATTTGGAATGAGGGCATGGTCCCCCTTTTTTTTGAAAAGGGTGTTAATGATTATTTTTAATGGATGGAAATGATAATAAAATCCTTAGGGAAAAGTTTAGTTTTTAATATAGGAAGACCCATGTTTTAAAGGGTGGTTTCAATATGATTTTAAATGAGTATTTGGTCTTGATTTTTTATTTCATGTTTTGGTTTTGAGGGCCTATAGGGACTTTTGTAAATGAGATGATAAAGTGGTAAATGTGTTAAATGGTTAATGAGTCATGCGCATATGAATAAGTGGTATTTGTGGGATATTGGACTGATGATCCACTCTAAAGGTCAAACTATACTAATGCTCTTGGATCCACCAAAGTATTGGATGACTAGGATTTTGTACTGATGCTCTATATCTTGGGTCGGGCTAGACTGATGCTCTAGGCCCCACCAATGTATGGTATGACTTAGAGGTTAGACTGAGGATCCTCTTCTAGTATTGGTCTAGACTGATTCTATAGATCCCACTGATGTATTTTAGGGTTTAGGATATCAGAATAAGGCTCTAAGATCCCAAAATATGCATATGATATGGGTACTTGGACGGATGCTCCAAGGTACATGGTTGAATTGAATTGATGAGTAAACATCCCTTTGTGACTAAAAGTATGTGACCCTTTATAATATGGATTAGGCTCCTAATATGGCCAGAGTGGGTTAGGTCAGTTGGATGGCATGACGAATCTTAAAGGATAAAATATTAAATTAATAATTGGTTAAATGTGAATCATGTTTCATTTATTTTCCCCCATTTATTTATTGCACCTAGATTATCTACATACACTGTTGTACAGATTGGATATTACTTAAGAAATCATTGGTGGTGTCCTACTAAGTTGTACTCACACCCTTCTCGGGTCACCATGTCACTTGGGTACATGAGCAGAAGCTACTTGTTTTCTAGTATAGGTTCAGGACAAGGACTTGGTGTTTGGTTTGTGCATGGGATTATGGGTTGGATCATGGGATGTCAGGACCCGATTGGGACTCAGTACCATATTTGGGATCTTATATGGTTTTGGTATTAGACATTATAATTGTATAAATTTCTAACATATAGAGTATACATATCATTTTTGTATCATGTTTCTCTTTGGTTATTGTTGGCACTTATCATATGGTGTTCCGTTATTTTTCATGTTGGTTATTTTACCTATTGATATTATTTATGTTGTTTTTTTACTCTGATAAGAAGGTATAGTCTCTACATTGTTCTCCCATAGACCTTCACTATTATTCGGTATCATCTGGTATACATGGAGGCATGATTGAGGTCATGTGGTGACCCGGATCGGGGCACAAGATATAGTGACTACCTGTCCAAGGACATTACAAAGTGGTATCAGAGTAGTGTCTTTAGTCATACTATTTGGGTCATGGTATATATGATACTAGGATCTTTTTGAGACTTGGTAATGATATTGTACATGAGTTCTTATAGCCCCACATATGAGGGAAAACCCAAGTTTCCATGGGTTGTAATTGATGTTCTATTTTGTGTTTTTATGATTGGTTAATACTTCCACCACATGTGGTACACTTGGATGTGATGTTATTTATTTATGTGATTTTATCTATTATCCCAGTATGAAAAGATAGGGTGTGTGAGTTCATGAATCATGCTTGGAACATAGTATTGATATTTCATTTATATGTTACCTGTGATTGATAGTTCTTTGGTACTCATATGTTAGTAGTGACACTTCCTAACTATGATCTATTCTTGTTTATATTTCCTTGATTTTTTTGTTAATTAAAATGTTTTTAAAAATGAATTTGAATAAATATTGGATTTTTTGAAATTTTGGGTTAATAAAAATGTTTTTGAAATAGAAAATCTATGGGGTTTTTAAATGTAAATTTTTGAAATGTGAATTCTTAGGCTTTGAAATTTTAAAGTTAATTAAAGAAGAATGTAAAATGGTGGAACTTTTAGGGACACCAGTGGTGTATATCCCTAGTGTTGTGATCATACATTGTATATAGGTGGTTTGGATAGTGATATTTCCCTAGTTTATGACCTTGGTTTTGGGTCATGAGACTTTATGGGGGTTTATGAATGCTAAAAGTGATATTCTTGTTATTCCCTCGATAGGTTTGTGGTCTTGGGTTATGAGGTGTTGATTAATAATGTTGTTGTAGTGACCTTATGAGTTTTAATCATGCGAGTGGTGTTTTTTACCCTAGAGTGGGTGTTTATATTGCAGTGTTAATGTGTGTGTACGTGTATTCGTGGTATGGAACCTAGATTAAATGATTTTGGGTACGTTATATGTAGGGTATTTTGAAACAGGGTTGGTAGTGTTTCCCATGGTCAGTGATCCAGTTGAAGTTTGATGTGTTTGTCTTAGAGGAAGAGCTAGTGGCCTTTGCTTACTGTGAATCCAATTTAGGGATTTGGTATCATTTGACCTTCAAGGTGACCCATGAGAGGGGTTGGCCTGGTTTCTTGCGATTTTGGGATGTGTATGGAAGAATTAGACATCTTTGACCTTGGAAGTGGCATGCAAAGAGTGTTTCCTAGTGCACGTTTGGCCTAAAGGGCCATGTGGGAAAGCCAATGGTTTTGGAGATTCTATTTGAGCTGTGGTTATGAGTTAACAGTCTTGGAAAATTGAGGGTTGCCTCAAGGTGGGTTAGGCCAGCATTGTAGGTTCCTTGTAATGTAAAACACATGTGGTTACTTTATGGGTGGAATCAATGCATGGTAGGTTCCATCGATTTTTAGTAAAAAGGTGTGATTATGCCTCAGAATACTTCCTCATTGAAGTACTTGAGTGATTATGTTTGTTGGTAATGGTGTTTATGAAGGGCGGGATCGTTCAGAGACTCGAACTTGTGGTTTTGATGGTGGTTGATGTGGAAATCTATGTTTTTTGGGTAAACAATATGAAGGAGAATAAATAATGGATTGATTCTTTTTATATGGAGGTGACACCGGTTAGAGGGGTGGTCACGTGGTTGGGATTATTTATACAAAAGGTTGGGTTGTTGAAAGGAAACATTGATAATGCCTCATTTCCAATGAGGTTGATGGACTATAAGGCCTGGTTGGTTGTGTCAGCAGGAATTTTGATCCTAGTGATGCATGGATCATGTGATCTAGAGTCTGGTTTAGTGTGGGGTCACCAAAAAGTGTGAGACATCGAGGGTTCTGATCAGGTCCAAATGTGGGCACGTGCTGGGAAGGCATGATGCCATTTGGGATGAGTGAATAGGTGGCTCAGGATGATTCTCTATCGTTTTTCTGTGTGATCACAGTGGGAAGCATAGGTTATGTGTGAGAAATTTGTGTTGTGGATTTGTGTGATGGTCTCTGTGTCTCTATTGTGAATCACTGGGGTCATGCTGGAATAACTTGTGAGGTGTGGCAGTGGTAGTTCCATAGGAAGTATTGTTTCATGATGGATTGGTAGATATTCATGAAGCAGTGGCGAATTTTGTTAGTAGTATCTATTGAGTTGTGGTGGATGAGTGTTAAGGAGGTGTTGGTGGGCATGAAATCCCAAGACTTCTGACAGGTTAAGGTTTCCCAACAGTAGAGCTGACATCGGTGAGGGATAATTTGTGATGGTATTCATTGATGAATTCTTAGCGTACTTTATCTAGTGACGATCATGACCAATATATTGACATCGTCCTGGGTATTCTAAGAGAGCTATGGATTATGCCTATCTACCTAAATGTTTTGGTTGAATATGAAGCCTCTTGGAGGTTATGATCATGAAGTAGTGTCAGTATAGTTATATAGTGGTAAGTACACCATAGACTGAATGTGGATGATGTCTTTAGGATGGATCAGATGTTAAAGAATTCCATGGGTTCTATTCTCAAAATCTAAAAACATGTAGTGGTTGGTGATGTTTTTTATTTCTAGTGGATGTTGGATGACCACATCTAAGTTTTTGGGTTCATAATGTGATCTAAGTGTGAGGCATGGTGGTTAGAGTTGTTTGAGGAAAGTAGTGACAATGACATTCATAAGGTGGGGAGTCATAAGTTAGTAATAGATGTGTGGAGAAGACTATGGAGCATATGTGGTGGCTTTAAGATGACTATGAGAAACCTTTGAGGTGCATGTTTGGGTTTCTAAAGGAAGGCCAAGTGGGCCTTGAATGTGGGGGTTGATCAAGCGAAGAGTCGGTTTGGGATTAGGGTGGTTCTAAAAAATATGATGTTCTTGTGTTAGAGTCATTGATGGGTGTGATGAGGCATGATAATTGTTTATGTCAATAGAGGTTTTGTGTTAGAACCTCATTAGAAATTGGTTATGGAATTGAGTAGGTGTGTTTGGGTAACATTGAAATGTCATAAGGGTGAAGGAATTTGAGTTAGGTAAAGAAGTGACATATCGAAATTGAAGTTGGGTGTGTCCAGGATGAGTCAGTTGGGGATATCTCGACAAGGTGAGGGGAAAGGGATGGAAGTGGTGATTTGTAAACTATCTTAGGTGGATGTTTTGGAATGTTAAGTGAGTTTATAAAATGTAAATGGTTTTTAGGGAGAACCTAGTCATCTTTAGTTAATGTGGGGATGAAATAGGTGCAAGTGTTTGAAATGTTTATGGGTGTGTTGGAGTAAGATGATGTCTTGGAGAGTAGTGGATTCCTTGATGATGGATTCTTACTAGAAGTTGGGGAATAACTCTGGTAGGATCACCGGATGATGGTGGTACACCTTAAGTAAGAGGATTCCATGGGCAGGTGAAAAGGGAATAGCGTGTGTCAATAGTGTAATATGTGTGTTTTGGGACAAGCCAATTGAGGATGTTCTGACATGGTATGGTAAGAGAAACGAATGTGGTAAGTTATGGGCCAGCTATAGTGTGATGGTTTAATGGAAAGTGTGTTTCAGAAATAAAGGTGAAATTGAGAGAGATCAAGATGTTCTTAGTTCATAAATGGATGGTGGATGAATTTTATTTTTTAGTGGTTTTGATGGAAAGTATGGATGCCAATGTTGGATAGTGTTCTCATAGATGTTGGGAATTGTGAGTTGGGAAATGCCTTAGGGATGTTGTTAAAGATAGTTGGGGGTTTTGGTGTTTTTCCGTGATGGTGGAGATGCCAACCACTAGGAGATGATGGTGGTGATCTAAAGACTATGGTGGGAATCACCATAGCTTAGATGAGTAATTTAGAGATGATGTGATTGGTGTTGTGGTTTGGATGGGCTTGGGTAAGAGCCATATTGGTTTTTTAGTTTTTTTTCAGGCATTGGCTCGAGTTCTGATTGGTTGAGTACCTTGAGATGAGGGTTGGGATTGGGTTGTACTCCAAATTTTTGGATGTGAAATGAGGCCATGGGCCTTAAGTTTTGGATAGATATAGGTTAGAAAATGTCATTGGGACCCATAGGTTTCTTCGGTGATGAATATCTTGGGTCACCATTAGAATTTTGAAAATTGGGTGAGGTAGTGCCAAGAGATTTAGGCCATGATTTTCGGAGAGGATCAGACCAAAGGTGTTCCAATTGGCTCTCCTAGGATAGTGTAGTGCCTTTTCAGTACCCTCTTGTGTGATGGTTCAATGATGTTACTCATAATTTGTAATGTGTTTGATGTTGATAATGATGATTTGAGGTGGACGAATCCTTTTAGGAGTTTTGAGTTCATGATTGTGGATCTCAATGAAAAAAATCTTCAAGGTATGGCTATTTCTTTGGTCTGGGTGTGGTGATGACATAGTTGTGTTCAAGAAGAAACTTGTGAGATGAAAGTTGATAGGTGATCCCGAGGACTGACCTTTTGTCTTGGAGGCTTGGTAATGTTTGGGAATTTTTCTCAAGGATGAGCCGTTATAAGTTGGGGAGGTTGTAAGATCCCGACCATTCATAGAGGAATGAATTTTTTAAATTATGGTTAAACTCCCATATTTCTCTTAATATAATGGTTCTAGGGTGTATGAAAAGTTTTGGGGGTTTACTATAAGTTCATCACACAAAATAGGGAATAAATATACATCCATTGCATGTTTCGTGGTTGGCGCATGGTTAGTAGTAACTGTGCACCATAACCATGTAGGCCAGGGAAGACAAGTGCATAGTTTGAAAACTGTGTAACTTGGAGCATGAGAATATATAGGCTTGAACAAATCCATCCCGCATGAATACCATATGATTTTTATAACCATGCAGTTTTTCTAGGAAACCATGTAACCTTTACCACTTTTATACAAAGGTAGCTGCATGGTTAGCACACAGTTTGTCCAACCGTGTAACCCTTAAAAAGTGGGAATTTCCGATTTTTCCTTCTTGGGGTTAAATTATTATTCCCCAAATTTCTCCCCCATTAAACCCCATCTATATTGGGTGATGAACCAGAAGCCCCCTCCTCATCAATGGGTGTTTCTCTCTCATTTCATAGGCATTTAGAGTGTCTTTTGGTGTAAATAGAAGCTCCAGGTAAGTATTCAACATTGTTTCCTTCCATTTTCTAGAAGAGGATTGGTGTGTGGTTTTTCCTCCTTCTTAAGATCTAAACACTTGTTTTTTCAGGGTTCTATTCATCATAGTGGTTGAGTATGATTTAGTTCTACTCAAGGGCTACCTTTGGATGAGCAATTGTCTACAAACATGAGGTAGGTGGTATTTGTAACACCCGAGACTTTTATGAGAAATATTTTGTTTTTATGTTATATAAATCATCAAAGGAATCTTTCACTACACACAACACTAGCTTGGCTTGCTTTACACGCAACCACGGCCTTCCTCGATAGCTTGCGTCGTACGTAATACCGAGTTTCACTAAACAACGATATGCTATTAAAATATTATTAAAACTAGCCGTTATGAATAGTACTAACTGAATTTTTAATTTTATAACATTTTAATTCAACTTATACATTTTCTAGAATGAGGTATAAAAGAAAAATCAGTTTTTTTTTATAAAAGAAATATTTTTCAAAAACTACAGTTTTGCCGCCTTTTGATGGCGGACCCACATTAAATCTAGTTTTTAACATGTTTTTAAGTTAAATTTAACAAAATAAAATTCTTATTTTGAATCAGGATATAAAAATTTACTTTGGATAAATTTTTGATATTTTTCTGATAACTTTCATATTTTTATGAATAGTAAAAATACGCTAATTTTTATTTAAAAACAACTTTTTTCATTGAGATAATTTATATGGTTAAATTATAATATTGAAGGGTTTAAAATAACATATAGAATATATTTTTACCATTTAATATAATGTATGTCATTAGCATTAATTTCACATTGAATTAATAGGTAAAAACATTTCAATCTTTGGCAATGTTTTAACTTCTAAAACCTATTTTCTTAACAACGGGATTTATTTTAAATTAATTACTGAAAATTATATGTTTTGAATTTTAAAAAATGGATTCCATATTCAGAATCAGTGGGTCCAAATTATGTTAATAGACTACTTTTTATTTTTGGGCATTATGAATAGTAACTACGGTAAATTTTATTTACCATAGTTAAAGGTAAATCGGGTAATTAAGGGTAAATATAAGATTATAAAATTACCCTAACACCTGAAAAACTCCTATTGGATGAATAAAAGTCGACTCATATCACCTAAGGGTCGGATTAGATTAACTTAATAGACTTTTTTCCATGAAAATAATTTAATTATTATTAAAACCAAAGAATGTGACAACATGTCACTTTCTTAAATCTTATAAGTATAATAATTTTAATTTGTTGATAAAATTAATGAAACTTAGAACATGAATAGTCTAAAGAAATATAATACAATCATCTACATCATAGGAATTTATTTAGAATTTTTAAGGATTAAATAATTATCATTAATTATGACACAATAGTGATGTTGAAATTATTTTATTAATTAAAATATCAAATAAATTGTTTTAAAAATATTAAAATAAATATTATATGAACTATTTAATGTGCTAAACTAATTTTCTAGATACATATGACATTTTATGAATATATTAATGCTTTTAGTTCGAACATATCTTCTGTATATATTTTATTTAAATTCAAATAAATAAATAGTGTCAAAATTGAAACTATTGTTATTTTATAAAAATAACATATTATAAAATTGTTTAAAAATAACAAAAATATTTAAAAATTATAAATTAAAATTTATATGGTCGAAAATGTCATAAAGTGTCAAATTATGGAAAATTCACAACACATATGTAATTATTTATAATAATTTAAAATTTAGAATATTATTACCACAAATAAAATTAAATTGATAAATAAGGATAAATCAAGTTGATAATGTTTAAAATAAATTCAAAACATGTCTAAATTTTATTGGTTGATGATATTAAAACCCTATCTCATCTAATATTCGGATATGAGTCATTTTGGAAGTTTTTAAGTGGGGTTGGGATTTAATATAAACTAATATTTCTTATATTTCCAAAGGTGCTCTTCTCCCCCCTTATAAAAGGGAACCTCCTCCCTCTCCTCCTCACACCAATTTGAGCCTTCAAGCTCGGCCAAACCCTGACAATTTCTCATCTCCACTTCCCTAGAATCATCCTAGAGATTCTGGTCTTCTTCAAAGACCAACCCTAGTGCACTAAGAGGAGGTTAAGAAGAGGCGTGTCAAAAAAGAGGTAATATCCATTACCGATCCTTTCCAAATTCTATCTTCTTCAACTTCTTCTGTTTTAGTTGTTTCATTATGAAGTAATAACATCAGTATCACTCATATACTGATATGTTTTTATAAGTATGAAACAACTATATTTCACCATCTATCCATCCTATGGAAAATGAAATCACCGCACGTGCGTACGTACGGAATACCGTCTCCACGCCGTGGTGTAATCTATTTTCCACCACCACCTTACTTGGATGGGTATAATGGTGTACATAATAACTATATATGATTATTTTAAAGTGATATTGATTCTGAAATAGAATACATACACTCCAATACAATTCCACGATCATGGGAATGATATCATCGCTCGTGCGTACGTACGGAATACCGTCTCCACGATGTGATGCGATTAGTTCTACATGATCTTCATTGCATAATGATTATATAAATGAATCTAATGAATAAATATGATATATAGTACATTAATACCATTCTGGAAATGATGTATCTATAACCTAAAGAGAAGAATAATAATTTATTTGACAAAACACGCATAAGAACAAAAAGTTATAAACACCCGAATAACAAGTAGCAATGAAATATTACTACTAAGAAGATAAGAATATGACCATATATGATATCATATCAATAATTATGATTCTCGAATAAGTCAATAAAATTATTTAAATCATTATACAGGAGGTTCGGACACTTACGAAGCAAATCGGACCTAAGGTAAGGAAAATATCACAATCTCATTTTATCCGAGATTGTTTATACTTTGGTATTTACTGGGGTGTATTTTATCATCCACATCCATGTTTACTCAATATGTAATATTATTTCCATCCACCTACAATTGTTTAAATCCAATTTTACCCTTCGGTGAGTTTTTAGTAAAAGATATGAAAGGAATCTTCTGTCGTTTTTTGTACGAGGTACTTTTTGACTTTTCCGAAAAAAGTACGAGAAGAATGTTTTCTTTTAACTTATACAACATGAATGGATTTTTAAAACATTATTTCAAAGAGGATTCCCTTAAAATTTTTCAAGTGAATTTTTAATCAACTTCTTTTATTTTAGAATTGTATGACATGTTAAGAAAGGAAAAGTTTTTTTGAAGTAGAAATGATATTTTCCTCAAGAATGGAGTTCAAGTATTTTATCAAAATTATTTTCCATATAAGATAATAAAGGGTTCTGTTTCTATCCCTATTATTAAATTGATTTGATTATGTTGTGATGGAATTATTTTTATGAATTCCTTTATCTTATATGAATTGTTTTATGATGTCATATTGTTTAAGAATCCCATTTTTATTACATGGGTTATGCAATGATGTATGATTTATGATTTTGTGGCACACATAAGAATGGTATCATTATGAGATGGGTTGGACCTATATCTCCCTCCAATGCATTGGGTAAAGATTTTATATCTCATGAGATAGACATGGCTGGAACGGCATGTTAAACCGGTTCAGTGAAACGTGACTGAAACGAGGAGTGAACTCGGTTCAGAAATGGACTTTGTTCACTAAGATAGTCTTTGCAATGAGTCTTGACTAATAAGAAATGATTCTCTACGATTATGTGTGTATGCCACAAAGCTTCATGTTTTAAGTTATGATTATTCTGATTACATTTCACTGCCATGATTTATCCCATGTTATGAAATTATGATTTCTTTTGCAGGTTAAGATTTCCAAAATGTTACGTTCTTATGAATAAGATGTGATTAATTTTTGTTTTGTTTACCCTTACTGAGAATTTGAGCTCACCCTTTTGTATGTTTTCTTTCCCCCAGGCCAGGAAGAAGGTTATTAAGTAGGATATGCCAAAAGGGACTCTAGATATGATGAAATAAATGGGAGACAATGTAGATGATTTATGAACCAGTTGTTTATGTTTCCCAGTTTCTAAAGACACTAAACCTATATGGTCCTTTCGTGGTTTTGTTATATGTTGTAATAAGTATGCTTCAATTTTGAAGTATTAAAAATGTATGTAAAGTATGGGTCATTATAGTTGGTCTCAGAGGAAAGGTATAGTCAACCTTTGGAAACTAGGATGTGAAAGCCTTAGTAAGAACCCTAAGGATAATTCTAAGCATAGAAAACAATTTTAGTGTTTTAGAAATGACCATGAAAAACCTAGGATAATCCTTAAGTGTGAAATTTTATTCTTGATTATGTGTTTTTCCTATTATATTTAGTGTTGCTCACACTATTCTTCTTGGTTTTAGTCAATGGCTGGAACTCGAAGGAACTGTGTTAATGTGCAATGCGATGGGCAATGCAATGATTTTCCCCCTGAGCAACCAAACGTTATGGGAGCTGGAATGCAAAATCTTGTATCCATGCTCACACAACTTTCTCAAGCTATGAATCATGCAGGACTTCCAAACGAGCAAAGGAAGGAGCAAAATTCTATTGAATCCTTCATGAGGTAGCATCCACCTTCATTCAGCGGGTCTACTGATCCATTAGTTGCTGAAAAATGGATCAGTACTACTAAAAAGATATTTTCAGTTCTTCAA
Source organism: Viscum album (assembly GCA_963277665.1). Taxonomy (NCBI): domain Eukaryota; kingdom Viridiplantae; phylum Streptophyta; class Magnoliopsida; order Santalales; family Viscaceae; genus Viscum; species Viscum album. The sequence continues at coordinate 299,009,805 of OY728139.1, forward strand.
TGTTCTGAACATGATAAAGTCATCGTAGCAGTGTATCGTTTGGAAGGAGATGCTGATCAATGGTGGAATCTTGTTAAGAATGCGAGGCAAAGAGATGAAATTTATTCCATGGAATGGGACGAGTTCAAGAACTTATTTTTCAGTAAGTACTTCCCTCGTATTCTCTGAACAAATATGGAGAAAGAGTTTCTTGAACTGAAGCAAAAGGATGATGAATCTGTTGGTACCTATGAAGAAAATTTTACAAGACTTGCAAGGTACGATTCTGGTATTATTATCCAACCTGAGAGTAAGATCGATCGATTCTTTAGTGGCTTAAAACCAAGTCTTCGAAGGGCGTTAGCCATAAGGGACTTCAATAGCTACGAGGAAATCGTTCGATGTGCTCTCAAAGTCGAGATGGAGATTGGAGTAACCCATCAGTCATATGGGTTTGATAAGAAGAGGAAAATGGAATTCAAAGGAAAATCTAAAGAGCACACTGAAAAGAAGATGAGCTTTCCCTTATGCTCAAAGTGTGGAAAGAAACATGGAGGGAGTTTTCTTAAAGGGACAAGTAAATGTTTCAAATGTGGAAAGGAAGGTCATCGGGCATTTGAATGCCGCAATGATGGGAAGAAGATGTCTAATGATGCAAACAAAGGAAGGGACACAAAAAATGAACCTACTACACTTCAATGTTTCAAGTGCAAGGAGATGAGGCATTATGCCAATAAATTCCCTAATCCAAGGGTTGTTGATGATGATCGAAATCAAAAAAATCTTAAGGATAGAGACAAAGGAAAATCACATGAAATTTCTATCAACGATGTGGAGTACGATAATGATGTGGTGAAAGGTACACTTACCATCCACTCTAAAGTAGAAAATGTTTTATTTGATTCTGGATCCACCCACTCTTTTATTTCTGAAGATTTTTCTAAGGGTATCACCGTATTACCTTAACAATTAGATGTTGAGTTAGCTGTGACAACACCTAATGGCACAACAGTCGCATCAAAAGTTTATAATTCTTCCCCGATTGAAGTTTGTGGGAAAGTGCTTCCTGAAAATCTTGTGATCCTTCATATAGTGGAATTTGATGTGATTCTTGGCATGGATTGTCTTTCTCTATATGGATCTCATATCAATTTCCAAAGAAGGGAAGTCACATTTCATATTCCAGATCAATCTCTGACCGTCTATCGATGCAAGGATGAACATAACCTTCCAGTGGAAATTTCTTTCATCTTATGGGTCTTGATTCCACTAAATAAAGGTTATTTATCTCAAATGGTTGGTGAGAAACTCACGATTAAGAATATTCCCATTGTACGGGAGTTTGATGATGTCTTTCCGGAGGAATTGTCGGGTCTTCCACTAAATCGTGAAGTTGAGTTTTCAATAGAACTCGTACCGGGTGCTTTGCCTATTTCAAAGACACCTTATAGAATGGACCCAATTGAGTTGAAGGAATTGAAGAAGCAACTCCAAGATAATCTTGATAAGGGATTAATATGCCCTAGTGTGTCACCTTGGGGAGCACCTGTTCTATTTGTTAAGAAGAAAGATGGATCAATGAGACTCTGCATTGATTATCAAGAACTTAACAAGATCACTATCAAGAAAAAATATCCTCTCCCACACATTGATGACTTATTTGACCAACTACGAGGAGCTCAATACTTTTCCAAGATTGATCTTCGTTCAGGGTATCACCAATTAAGGGTAAAAAGGGAGGATATACCAAAGACGGCTTTCCATACAAGGTATGGACACTATGAATTTATAGTGATTCCATTTGGTCTTACTAATGCCCCTGCAATCTTCATGGATCTGATGAATAGAGTCTTTAGAGACTACCTTGATCAATTTGTGGTAGTCTTTATAGACGATATTATTTTCTATTCAAAGAGCAAGGAAGAACATGAAGATCACTTGAGAATTATATTGAAGACCCTGAGAAATGAGAATCTTTATGCCAAATTTACCAAGTGTGAATTTTGGCTTCAAAAAGTTGCATTTTTGGGTCACATAATCTCAAAAGAGGGGATATCTGTGGATCTAGAAAAAACAGAGGTTATCGAAAGATGGTCGATACCAACAACAGTAACTGAGATCCGAAGTTTTCTTGGTTTGGATGGATATTATCGACTTTTTGTGAAAGTTTTTTCACGATTATCTAATCCACTCACCAGGTTGACTCGAAAAGGAGTTAAGTTCGTGTGGATGGATGAATGTGAAGAGAATTTCAAGGAGTTGAAAAGAAGGTTATCCAGTGCACCTGTACTCACACTTCCTTGTAGTGGAGAAAGGTTTGTGATCTACAGTGATGCATCCAAGAAGGGACTGGGATGTGTTCTTATGAAAAATGATATGGTGATAGCTTATGCCTCACGACAGTTAAAAATCCATGAGCAAAATTACCCAACTCATGATTTGGAGTTAGCTGTGGTAATATTTGCATTAAAGATTTGGAGGCATTACCTTTATGGTGAAAGGTGTGATATTTATACTGATCATAAAAGTTTAAAGTATATTTTCACACAAAAGGAGCTGAATATGCACCAAAGAAGATGGTTGGAGCTGATTAAGGATTACGACTGCTCAATTCAATACCACCCTAGGAAAGCAAACAAGGTGGCAGATGCATTAAGTCGACAAGACTATGCTAGTTTATCCATGATGAGGATCACAAAAGATCCAATATTTATGGATTTAGAAAGGATGGATCTTGGAATTATAATGGAAGGGGGAAAATCGTATCTTTCTCAAATGAATGTTCAACCATATATACATGTGAAGATTAAAGAGGCACAAAAAGAAGATGTAGAGTTACAAAAGAAGGTGAGAAATATTCCTGAATTCAACCTTGATTGTGATGGGATAATAAAGTTCAGGAATTGGGTTTGTGTTCCTCCCATCCCCGAATTAAAGAAGGAGCTGCTGGATGAGGCTCATAGTTCTTCATTCTATATTCATCCTGGAATAACAAAGATGTATAGGGACCTGAAAGAGTACTTCTGGTGGGATGGCATGAAAAGAGATGTTGCTGAATATGTCTCTCGATGCTTGGTTTGTCAGCAAGTTAAAGCTGAGAGACAGAAGTCTAAGGGGATGTTATAACCATTACCCATACCCGAATGGAAATGGGAAAACATCACTATGGACTTTGTCACAGGACTTTCTAAAACATCCAAAGGCAATAATGCTATCTGGGTCATAGTTGATCGTCTTACAAAGTCGGCACACTTCATCGCTATTAGAGAGGATTTCTCTCTGGATCAGCTTGTCAGGACATATGTAAAGGAAGTGGTAAGACTGCATGGAGTACCACTTTCTATTATATCTGATCGGGATCCAAGGTTTACCTCAAAGTTCTGGAGAAGTCTTCAGCATACTCTGGATACAGAGTTGAGTTTCAGCACTGCTTATCATCCTCAGACAGACGGACAGTCTGAGAGGACAATTCAAACTCTAGAAGATATGTTGAGAGCTTTCTCTATAGATTTCAAAGGTGGTTGGGATCAACACCTACCTTTGGTGGAATTTTCTTATAATAATAGCTTACACTCCAGTATTCAGATGGCTCCTTATGAATCTCTCTATGGAAAGAAATGCAGGACTCCAACTTGCTGGGATGAAGTTGGGTAAATAAAGCTATTAGGACCTGATCTCATTGATGAAATGGAATAAAAGGTCAGATCTATTCAACAACACATAAGAGCAGCTCAGATTCGACAGAAAAGTTATGCCGACAACCGAAGAAAAGACCTAGAGTTTGAAGTCGGTGACAAAGTGTTCTTACGAATATCTCCCTGGAAGAGGGTCATGAGATTTGGAAAGAAGGGGAAGTTGAGCCCTAGATATATCGGTCCTTTCGAAATACTGGATCATGTTGGGAAGGTAGCTTACCGATTGGCACTTCCACCTAATCTCTCTCAAGTACACGATGTGTTCCATGTATCTCTCCTGAGAAAGTACATACCTGATCCTTCACATGTACTCAGCTCAGAAGTTGTACCGTTGGAGCAAGATCTTTCTTATGAAGAACAGCCGATAGAGATTATGGATCGTAGCGAAAAAGTCCTACGAAACAAGACCACTCACTTGGTTAAAGTTTCATGGAGGAACCACCAATTAGAAGAAGCTACATGGGAGCTTGAGGATATGATGAGGAAGAGGTATCCTCATCTGTTTGTTATAAAGTGACGAATTTCGAGGGCGAAATTCATTTTAAGGGGGGTAGAATGTAACACCCGAGACTTTTATGAGAAATATTTTGTTTTTATGTTATATAAATCATCAAAGGAATCTTTCACTACACACAACACTAGCTTGGCTTGCTTTACACGCAACCGCGACCTTCCTCGATAGCTTGCATCGTACGCAATACCGATTTTCACTAAACAACGATATGCTATTAAAATATTATTAAAACTAGACGTTATGAATAGTACTAACTAAATTTTTAATTTTATAACATTTTAATTCAACTTATACATTTTCTATAATGAGTTATAAAAGCAAAATCAGTTTTTTTGGATAAAAGAAATATTTTTCAAAAAATACAGTTTTGCAGCCTTTTGATTGCGCACCCACATTAAATCTAGTTTTTGACATGTTTATAAGTTCAATTTGAAAAAACAAAATTCTTATTTTGAATCAGGATATAAAAATTTACTTTGGATAAATTTTTGATATTTTTCTGATAACTTTCATATTTTTATGAATAGTAAAAATAAGCTAATTTTTAATTAAAAACAACTTTTTTCATCGAGATAATTTATATGGTTAAACTATAATATTGAAGGGTTTTAAAGTATAGATAGAATATATTTTTACCATTTAATATAATGTATGTCATTATCATTAATTTCACATTGAATTAATAGGTAAAAACATTTCAATCTTTGGCAATGTTTTAACTTCTAAAACCCGTTTTCTTAACAATGGGATTTATTTTAAATTAATTACTGCAACTTATATGTTTTGAATTTTAAAAAATGGATTTCATATTCAGAATCAGTGGGTCCAAATTATGTTAATAGGATACTTTTTATTTTTGGGCATTATTAATAGTAACTACGGTAAATTTTATTTACCATAGTTAAAGGTAAATCGGGCAATTAAGGGTAAATATAAGATTATAAAATTATCCTAACACCTGCCAAAATCCTATTGGATGACTAAAAGTCGACCCATACCACCTAAGGGTCAGATTAGATTCATTTAATAGACTTTTTTCTATGAAAATAATTTAATTATTATTAAAACCAAAGAATGTGACAACATGTCACTTTCTTAAATCTTATAAGTATAATAATTTTAATTTGGTGATAAACTTAATGAAACCTCGAACATGAATAGTCTCCAGAAATCTAATACAATTATCTACATCATAGGAATTTATTTATAATTTTTAGGGATTAAATAATTATCATTAATTATGACACAATAGTGATGTTGAAATTATTTTATTAATTAAAATATCAAATAAATTGTTTTAAAAATATTAAACTAAATATTATATGAACTATTTAATGTGATACACTAATTTTCTAGATACATATGACATTTTATGAATCTATTAAATCATTTAGTTAGAACATATCTTCTGTATATATTTTATTTAAATTCAAATAAATGAATAGTGTCAAAATTGACACTATTGTTATTTTATAAAAATAACATATTATAAAATTGTTTAAAAATCACAAAAATATTTAAAAATTAGAAATTAAAATTTATATGGTCTAAAATGTCATAAAGTGTCAAATTATGGAAAATTCACAACACATATGTAATTATTTATAATAATTTAAAATTTAGAATATTATTACCACAAATAAAACTAAATTGATAAATAAGGATAAATCAAGTTGATAATGTTTAAAATAAATTCCTAACATGCCTAAATTTTATTTTTTAATGATATTACAACCCTATATAATATAATCTTTGGATATGAGCCATTTTGGAAGTTTTTAAGTGGGGTTGGGATTTAATATAAACAAATATTTCTTATATTTCCAAAGGTGCTCCTCTCCTCCCTTATTAAAGGGCACCTCCTCCCTCTCCTCCTCACACCAATTTGAGACTTCAAGCTCGTCCAACCCCTGACACTTTCTCATCTACATTTCCCTAGAATCATCCTAGAGGTTCTGGTCTTCTTCAAAGACCAACCCTAGTGCCCTAAGAGGAGGTTAAGAAGAGGCGTGTCAAAAAAGAGGTAATATCCATTACCGATCCTCTCCAAATTCTTTCTTCTTCAACTTCTTCTTCTTTAGTTGTTTTATTATGAAGTAATAGCATCAGTATCACTAATATACTTATATGTTATTATAAGTATGAAAAAACCCTATTTCACCATCTATCCATCCTATGGAAAATGAAATCACCGCGCGTGCGTACGTACGGAATACCGTCTCCACGCCGTGGTGTAATCTATTTTCCACCACCACCTTACTTGGATGGGTATAATGGTGTAAATAATAACTATATATGATTATTGTAAAGTGATATTGATTCTGAAATATAATACATACACTCCAATACAATTCCACGATCATGGGAACGATATCATCGCTCGTGCGTATGTACGGAATACCATCTCCACGATGTGATGCGATTCGTTCTACATGATCTTCATTGAATAATGATTATATAAATGAATTGAATGAATAAATATGATATATAGTACATTAATACCATTCTGGAAATGATGTATCTATAACCTAAAGAGAATAATAAGAATTTATTTGACAAAACACGCATAAGAACAAAAAGTTATAAACACCCGAATAACAAGTAGCAATGAAATATTACTACTAAGAAGCTAATAATATAACCATATATGATATCATATCAATAATTATGATTCTGGAATAAGTCAATAACATTATTTAAATCATTATACAGGAGTTTCGGACACTTACGAAGCAAATCATACCTAAGGTAAGGAAAATATCACAATCTCATTTTATCCGAGATTTTTTATACTTTGGTATTTGCTAGGGTGTATTTTATCATCCACATACATTTTTCCTCAATATGTAATATTATTTCCATCCACCTAAAACTTTTTAAATCTAATTTTACCCTTCGGTGAGTTTTTAGTAAAAGATATGAAAAGAATCTTTTATCGTTTTTCGTACGAGGTACTTTTTGACTTTTCCGAAAAAAGTACGAGAAGAATGTTTTATTTTAACTTATACGACATGAATGGATTTTTAAAAAATTATTTCCAAGAGTATTCCCTTACAAGTTTTCAAGTTTATTTTTAATCAACTTCTTTTAGTTTAGAATTGTATGACATGTTAAGAAAGTAAAAGTGTTTTTGAAGTAGAAAGGATATTTTCCTCAAAAATGGAGTTCAAGTATTTTATCAAAATTATTTTCCATATAAGATAATAAAGGGTTATGTTTATATCCCTATTATTAAATTGATTTTATTATGTTGTGATGGAATTATTTTTATGAATTCCTTTATCTTATATGAATTTTTTTATGATGTCATGTTGTTTAAGAATCCCATTTTTATTACATGGGTTATGCAATGATGTATGATTTCTAATTTTGTGGCACACATAAGAATGGTATCATTATGAGATTGGTGGGACCTATATCTCCATCCAATTCATTGGGTAAAGATTTTATATCTCATGAGATAGACATGGATGGAACGGAAGGTTAAACCGGTTCAGTGAAACAGGACTGAAACGAGGAGTGAACTCGGTTCAGAAATGGACTTTGTCCACTAAGATAGTCTTGGTAATGAGTCTTGACTAATAATAAATGATTCTATATGATTATGGGTGTATGCCACAAAGATTCATGTTTTAATTTATGATTATTGTGATTACATTTCACTACCATGATTTATCCCATGTTATGAAATTATGATTTCTTTTGCAGGTTAAGATGTCCAAAATGTTATGTTCTTATGAATATGATGTGATTGATTTTTGTTTTGTTTACCCTTACTGATCATTTGATCTCACCCTTTTGTATGTTTTCTTTCCCCCAGGTCAGGAATATGGTTATTAAGCAGGATATACCAAAAGGGACTCTAGATATGATGAAATAAATGGGAGACAATGTAGATGCTTTATGAACTAGTTGTTTATGTTTCCCATTTTATAAAGACACTATACCTATATGGTCCTTTAGTGGTTTTGTTATATGTTGTAATAAGTATGCTTCAATTTTGAAGTATTAACAATGTATGTAAAGATTGGGTCGTTATAGTATTAATGTTTTTCCCATTGTCTTGATGTTTTATATGTGTATGTGGTTGTGTCAATATACTTCTTGATATGTTTTTGTATCCATGGATAAGGAAAGTAAGTTGTAACTTTTTGTGAGGTGTGAAATCCATTATGGATCCAATTAGGTCCATTGATGATTTGAGATGGGACTTAAGGCTACCCATGGGGTGTTACAAACCCTTGGAAATGGAAAGTTGAATGGGTAAATAGTGATATAGGGAAATTATAAAAATGAATGAGTTTTAATGGTTAAATTGGTTTATGGGTATGGTTAAAGGGGGAAATTGAAATGTTTGTATGCTAGTTTTGTGAAAATTACTAAGAGACCTTTGAAATTGTTTAAATGATGTGGTTTGTATTTTGATCCAGTTATAGTTTTAAATGAATAATATGATGCTTGAAAGTGGACAATGTTTTAAGAGGATGTGTGGACCTCAATGTGTTTTAAAAATTGGTTCACTTAATAGATTTAAAATGAGGATTTGGAATGAGGGAATAGAGACCTTTTTTTTAAATGGTGTTAATTGTTATTTTGAATGGATGGAATTGAAAATGAAATCCGTGGGGAAAATTTTAGTTTTTCAAAGAGAAATACCTATGTTTTAAAGGGTGGTTTCAAGATGATTTTAAATTAGTATTTAGTCTTGGTGTTTCATGTAATGGTTTGGTTTTGAGGGCCTATAGGGAATTTTGTAAATGAGATGATAAATTGGTAAATGTGTTAAATGGTTAATGAGGCATGAACACATGAATAAGTGGTATTGTTTGGGGATTTTACTGAGGCTCCGCTCCATAGGTCAGGATAGACTTATTCTCTACTCCCCACCGATGTATGGTATGACTAGGAGGTTAGACTAAGGATCCTCCCCTTGGGTTGGGATATAATTATTTTCTAGGCCCCACTAATGTATTTCATGGTTCGGGATGTCGGATTGAGGCCCTATACTCCCAAATTATGGATATGATAATGGGTACTTAGGCTGATGCTTCAAGGTACATGGTTAAATTGAATTGATGAGTGGACTCCCCTCTATGACTAAAAGTATGTAACCATTTACAATACAGATTAGGATCCCGTTACAGATAGAGCGGGTTTGTTTGGTTGTATGGAATAGTGAAACTTAAAGAATAAAATGGTAAATTAATAATTGGTTAAATGTGAATCATGTTTCTTTTATTTTCCCTATTTATTTATTTCACCCTAATTATCTACATACACTATTATACAGATCGGATATTTGTTTAGACATCATTAGGGGTGGCCTACTGAGTTGTGCTCACACCCTAACGGGTCCTCCATGACACTTGGGTACCCAAGCAGAGGCTACTTGTTTTTTGGTATAGATTCAGGATAGGGACCTGGTGTTCGGTTTGTGTATGGGATTATGGGTTAGATAATGGGATATCAAGACTAGGTTGGGACTCAATACAGTGTTCAAGATCTTTTATGGTTTTGGTATTAGAAATTCTAATTGTATGACTCCCTGAAATATAGAGTATACATGTCATTATTGTATCATGTTTCTCTTTGGATATTTTTGTCACTTGTCGTATGATATTTAGTTATTGTTCATGTTGGTTATTTTATCTTTTGATTTTATTTATACTATTTTTTTACTCTCATAAGTGGGTATAGTATCCCCATTATTCCTCTATAGACCTGTTCTTCCAGTTCGAGACCTCTGTCGTACTGGGAGGCACGCCTCAGGTCATGTGGTGACCTGGCTTGAGGAACCAAATATAGTGGCTACTAGGTCAAGGTTGTTACATATAAAATAGGAAAGACTAAAATAAATTCAAATAACTAGATGAGTAGTCTGATACATACATACCTTATAAAATAAAAAAACCTCAACTCGAGCCACCACTTGAACATCTACCCATGACCAAAAATCACTCACCAAATCCACAATATCAATCAACAGACTAGAATGAACACCCTATTAATGGGATCAAAAATTGGGCACCTGATATAAAAAATGAAAGATGCATACACACCCATACAATGATGGATATATATACTGTGAGTGGAATGTTCCTAGTAGTATCTTACCAAGGATTCTATGAAACTACCTTTATAGAAAAGCTCATAAATTATAGTATAAATATAAAATATAAAATTAGGTTTTCACTTCTAATTGATCATTCATAATGGAAAAAAATAATTTATTAATTTACGTTCTTAAAACCTCAAAACAAGACTTTCTAAAAATGAGGCATATTTAGTTTAAAATCATAATATTGAACCTAAAGATCAATCAAAATATTTACTTTAGAATTTCATTCAAACCCAAAAAAACAAGGCTTTCAAAATACATGAAACAAACCCAACCCTTTATGTAATGAATCAACCCACCGGGGCTTGCATAGTCAGTGGAAGATCAGGCATCCACAACCCCAATCCCACCTCCATAGGTAAGGGGCTAGTGATAAGCACTGAGAAGGAATAACTAAAATGGGATCCCTTTTCATAAATCACCTATATGCACACACCCAACCATCTCTATGGAAATTTTAAGAGGAATAATAATAATATACAATAACATATAGAGTAAAAATCATGCATGTAATAACCTATAGGGAATAAAAAAGAGTAATACAGTTTAATATGAAATGTAAATAAAAAAATATATGCCCGCCCAGAAAACAAGTCCCAATTTGACAATAATTGAAAATAAATTAGTTAAGAGAGCTCATCTCCTAATCTCCAAGCCCAACCACCATACGTGGTCTATGCACCCAAGTATCCCTATGCTCCTCTGAAATCACTATCGATCTTTCTGTCATATGTATAAGACATGACATGTGTGGGAAAATTCCTTTCATGGGTAAGTATATACATACCCAGTAGGATGACCCAAAAAATAAATAGGGAGCAATAGAGACATGATATAAGTAGTCATCTCAATAAAAATTAAGAGGGAAATGAAACCCAACAACATAGTTATATATGCTAAAATAAGAAACACAGATGAGACAAAAATGGGATCTTTATATCATAGGCCAACCCAGGTCGATGAGTCTGCTAAAAGCTCTAAGAAGTCTATCTTTGATTCCCAATATCTTGTGTATTTGAAGAAGTAACCATGTGGAGTACCCACACCTTGCCACTGTGTCACACAGTCAAGGGGGCATAATCTCTAAGTAGAGGACCCACACATTAGTACTATAACAGGGTCACACTCAAAAGATAGATAGAGGACCCACACCATAGTGTGTTAGGGGAGTGACACCCAAAAGTTAGAGGACCCACTCGCTAGTGTGTTTGTGGGTTTCCACTCAAAAGGTATAGGACCCATTCCCTAATGTGTTAAAGGGTTCCACTCAAAAGGTAGAAAACCCAAGCCCTAGTGTGTTGGGGGGGGGGTGCCGGTAAAAAGGTAAAGGACCCACGACCTAGTGCATCAGTGGGTGCCACTCAAATCAGTGTGAGGAGTATAGGGACCCACACCCTGGTATGATAGGGGGTTTCCAACCCTGAAATATCTTTGATGATCTTTATCGATCACTATCATTGTTAATAATTTCATGAAGAATCATCATGCTTGGAATATTCCACATCATATCTCTAAATCCACTAAAATGTCTACCACCATGTTTTACATGGAAAATTTCTTAGGATAGGCTACTCACAAGCCAAAATCTGTGTATAGATGAAAGGAATATGAAATGTGTAAGTTTCTAAAAAAGTGAGTAAATGATGTGTAAGGGGTCCACATGAAGTGTGGTCCCACTGAAATATCTATCCATGTACTCCTTTAGAGACTAATTGAAGTATGTGTCTCTGTAAATGACATTTAAGGGGACCACATGGAATCTCTCTGCTATCTAGGGCCTGCTCGTGTTCGTCTAGCTATGACTTGTACCTGGATGTGCCTGGGTACAAACACATGTCTGTGTAGTCCCAGAGTACATGATGTATCCTCCCATATGGTGTCATGGGAATGTGTTTCTATAACATGACCAAGATTCCTATGGAGGTCACACGACATGTGGACCATCCATACGGTGTGTTACCCTTAATGTTTTTTCAAAACCCTGTCACCATAGCTAGGGGGTACTACACGGTGTGTGTTCATAAGATTGAATTCTTTGTAGTCATTATTTTTGTATAATCTATAGTTTCTTCATTCATTCATTATATCTAACTTTATCACCATTATTTCCAATATTTTACCACCCAAAATCGGTGTTAATCACCTTGAGCCATCATTAGTTGGCCTTTGGTGGCCATAAAATGGATTTCTTCCATTAATAAAAATTCCACATGTGCACACTGCTCCTCCAGTTTCTTACACTCGATCTAGGATCCTATATCAATGGGAATCATCATCATCATCCCTTAAAAAAATTGATCCATCTATAAAACACCGATCCATTCATCATTTTCCAATCCGCTATGAATCGGGGGGTTCAACTCTGCTTGAACCCACCCCAAAAATGTATAACTATGACCCCGTGAGATAACGATGAAGAACCCAAAGAACGAGTGGCAGAAAGGCACAAAAACAAAGGTATAATAATCATTGACCAAGTTTTATTTGATAATGATCATAGATCAGAAAAACCAGGGTGATATCATGGAATAAATTAAGATTATAATGAATTAAAATAATTTAACTTGTCTATGGGGCTCATGCGAAGAATATGTGATCACAGAATCGAAATTAGATAATAAATCAATGATCAATAAATTTAATCAAAAGTGTAGAGATCCAAAATTGAATATACCTACCTCAATTTAGGATTTATCTTTGGTGAAGAATGTATTTTATAGTGATGAGGATGATCCATTGCGTTCACTACCCTTCATTAGACCTTGATCCAATAACCTTTCATCATCTAATCTCAATTTTCCAATGAAGGTCATCCGATCTCCTCTAAATTATTCCAGGGTTTATGTGGGTAACCCTAGAGAATTGTTATAATGTAGTATTTTTAGAATATTTAATTAGGTTTCTAAGTAAAAAAATAATTTATTTATCTATTTTAATTAAATGTACCCACCAATGGCTACCTCAATTATACATCAGACACCAACCAACCTTAGGTCATGCCCAAGGTAAAACCCAAGATTCAGATTCAACCATGGTCTCAAAATTTCAATTCAAGAGCCTGTTTGGGAGATATTCCAATATATTTGAAAAAACTTTTCATGCGTGATATTAATATATTTAATATGTTTAAAATATAAATTAAGGGATCATTATGCCTTGAAATATCATTTCGTCTTAGTGACTGACTCCAAAAATATTCATTGATATATTTTAAAGTCTTACGAGGCCAAAAATAGGGTCTCTACACTTTAACCCTATTTTCTCAAAATCATTTCTCAAATACCATTTAGAAAATAAATATCACTTCACTTTATAAATCACACTTTACAAACCATTTTAGAAATAATTTTAAAGTAAATAACAACATGGATCATAATCAAATAAAATCATCACATGCACCAAGATGTCAATGAGGTATAATAAAAGTGAAATAACCAGAAGATGGGTCCATGTAATAAAATCGTGACTAGGGGATGCTAATAAGTCGTGGAATAGGACCCCCTAAAATAATACCCAATGAGAACCAAGAATCATGGGAATATCTTTAGGATTTAACAAGAATGGTATAGGAATTAGCTCATCATATCACTCATGAGGCCCCTATGTAAAACTAGAACAACCCTTAATACTTCCCTTTTGGTATTGTCAAGCACTATATAAATAACCCTTAAGAGGTCACAACTTTACAAGGGCACTATCTAATGTGTGCACACTAATATAGTGTAGCATGAATCCAAACCTTCTACTTATCAACCTAGGATCCCATGATATCTATCAATGAAGGTTAGAAAGCAATAAATAACGAGATCATCTCAAGATTCAATGATAATAAAACACTTTAAAATAAACCTTATCTCACCTTATACACCCTCACAAGAAATAACCCATTTCATTTCATCCAAACGTAAACATAACATAACAATAATAAAATATAAAATATCCTCCACCAGGGTACCATTCAAGTAAAAAAACAATTAAGGGGCTAAAGTGAGGGTATCACACATTTTGAGAAAAAATATTTTTATAAAGCACCAACAGATCTATTCAAAACAATCCTAGAATGCCAGTCCATTTCATCATCCTTTTATAATTTATTTATTAAAAAATATTTTCAAATCCCCTTTAAAATTAAACACACTCCATCAAAACCACTTTAGAAAATTTCTAAAAAGGATAACAAGCATTGAAATTATTTAATATAGGCTTAACACACTATTTTTTAGTAAGAAATTATTTAAATCCATAAACTACTTATTTAAAAAAAATGGGTGCTAAGAAACTCTTTAAAATCCTCAATTCCCTTTCAAAATCCCATTTTAATTTTAGAAAACACTTGTCATTCACTAACCTTTAAAGTAAAAACCCCATTTAGAAAACCATAAGAATGATTTTTATGCTCAGCATGAAAACCATTGTAAAACCAATTGAAACCCCATTATGGTATCACCTATACCATTAATTTAGTAATAAATAAATTAAAAATACTCAAACTTTATATGATATCTATTTTAGGGGAACTCACATATAATTACCAACTTCATTCAAGTAGAAAAAAAGTTTCAACATGTCACCGATAATGGTGAATGATAAACCGAGTAAGGAAACAACCTCTACAACCCCTAAATACCAAAAAACCTAATATTAGACCCACTGTAACCATAATTTTGATCCCCACAACCCTTATGGTTCATGAGAGAAACAAAAACAAAGAGGGAATGATGAAGGGAGGAGAGCGGAATTTAAAGGAAGGAGAGTACCTCAAGAATTTTCCTTTAAATTGAGGGAGAGGAAGCTAAAAATCAAGGAGAAGGGAGGGATAGATCCCTTTGGGTATTCATTTGTTAGGTTTAGTGATAGAGGAGGAAATGAGGGGACTAACCCCTTAAAATCGATATGGTAATGAAAGAAAATTCACAAAATTAAAAGCTTTCCCAGGTTATGTTGCAACATGATGCATTTTTTCATAGCATGACAGCCTATAGAAAAGGGACCGTTGTGGAGTGACACCCCATGTCTTGGTTATGATGGTCTATATAAAGAATCAAGGGAAACTTTCCATGGAACATCATGATGTGTTTCCCATTCTGCGTCCATGACATTTCGTAGAAAGAGTTAAGGACCACTGCTCGAGTCATATCATGATGTGACACATTTATTGATAGTGTGACCTACTGTAGTCTAGGACTGTAGCTTCCAAGGACTCCCTAAAACACAATTTTTTTTGAAAACATAAATTAAACCAAAATCATTCAATATAAAAAACTATGATGACATGGGGGAGTCATAATTCTCTCCACCATTCCACTTTCTACCCCTAGAAAGTCTTAGGTTGTAATTAACCGGCCTGATTTTATCGACGCATCACCCGACCCAACCCACCACAATGCCTGAAGGGAATTTCCAATCCTCAAGGGATATAAAATAGTTCATGGGAATTAAAGAAAACTATTTTTGGAATTATTCCAACCTCAAATCAAAGTAAACCAACAAAGGATAATTTACTAAAAATCTATCATGACACATCCATATATTGGGAATCCATGAAAAGAAAATTAATAGATACAAACAATAAAAGGAACCAAACAATTCATAACTAATAAAATAATGGACCAAAACATTTACATAAACATATAGTAATAATTCATAATAAGTACACAACATGGTACAAATAAAGTAAACTAAAAACAATAATAAGAATGTCCAACTTGGTCGATAAAACAACAACCAAAAACAAAAAAAATCCCTTATAATACTACAAGATCACCTCCATGCAACCTAATATTACTAACCACCTCCAAAATCAATATTGAATGTCAATGAAAATGTATCCAAAATGAAGAAAAAACTTATAAGATATATACAATATAGGAACCACATATACACACAGAGCATGTATGTAGGGTGTGATCTAACATGCTCTATAGGATCTCACCAGGGTGTCTATGAATTTTCTTTAATTTTTCAGTTCATCATTCCTAGTTTGAAATAAATTTTAAAATAATACCTTTCCATTTATTTATAAAAAATAAAATAAACTGACATAATACTTCATACTACCAAAAACACAGTCACTTTTTTACTTATAAACACTTTAAAATCCACAATATAAGACTTTGATCTTTATAAAGACCAATGAAACTATCTTATCTCATTTCAAACCTTTTATGAAATTAAAAAAATATTTTTTATTTTTATTTAAACACTTCCCTTTAATCACTTTTGAAAAACCATTTCAAAAACAACCCAAACAAAAATGAATAAATCAAAACACAATTTCAACACCACTATGTCAATGTAATATCATAAAAGTTAAAATATAAAAAGGATTCCACAAAAAAATAAATCAAAGGGGAATGTAAAATAATGATATATAAATCCCCTATATGGAACTACCAATCAAGTGATGAGTGTCACGGTCCATACCCTAGGTCCTAAAGTGAGGTGATATTAGACTTTTACAATCCACAGGACCAACTCTCAGTGTATGTTGTATCCAAACCAAACACAATACACTTGACTTGATCACACATTTCCTCATCGGGGTCACTCCACTAGCCAAGGTTTATCATAAAACTAGGGTACAATATCTAGTGTGTGACCTAGACTAGTGTAGTATAAATATAGATCTCCCACTTAGTTCTTAGGTTACTATATCCAAACTAAAGTATAGGAGAGAAAAAAATCAAGCCATGATACATCAAAAAGAATAAAAAATAATTATCCCTCACCTCCTTTAACACTTCAAAATTTTAGAATATATTTCTTTTTAAATAAATTTTATTTCTTTGATATCTTATGTCACATGAAACACTGAGTTTAAACGAACCACGGTGTATTATTAAAATATTGTTATTTAAACGTGAATGTTATAACATAGATATTAAAATTGGAGACATGAATAGGTTTAACCAAATTTTGAAAACTATTATATAAATATTTTAGATAAATAACATATATTGATAAATAAATACTCAATTTTTAGTAAAGTCTTTATATGCTTCAAAAATTCTTTTTTCCTAAAAATAATTTTTATTGATTTTTATGAGTAAAAAATATAATTAATTTATACCAATTTTAGAAAATGTATTTGAAAAAAATATATTTTTTAAATCATGATTATATTATATTGAATGTTTGATAATTTTACGAAAATATCAATTTTTTTTATGAATAGTGAAAAATACCGATTTTTATTGAAAATTGAATTTTCGTTTACAACATTTACAAAGTTCCGTTTTGTTTTAAATGGTTTAAAAATTAAAATATTTTAATTAATATTATTATGAATAATATTATGGTCATTGTAATTAATTTTATATTGTATTTCTGAATAAAAACTTTTATACTTCAGAAAACATATTTTTTTTGAAAAAAATATTTTTGTCTCGTTTTGGGTGTTTAATTTTAAATTACTTTCTAACACTTATGTGAATTAAATTTTATAAAATAGATTATATATTTTTAATCATAATAATTAATATAATTTAAATAGTGTAGAAATAATTTTTGGTCATTATGAATTGTAACCAGAATAAATATTTGTCACCTCAGTAAAAGAGGTAAAATTAGGTTAAAACCATTGGGTAAAACATTAAAATCACTCTAACATATATTTTTATCCTATTTTAAGAGATATATTTGACCCAATTTATTATTAAGAAGTTAAATAATTTATTTTGAATTATTATTTTGAATTTGGGAACCCAATTTTGTCTTTTGTGAAAGATAAGTAATATTTTATTCAAATTAAAAACTATTTTTATGTATTTATATTTAATGAAATTGTTGGAATATGTCATTAGGTTTTGTCAAAAAAAGGATAAAAACCTTTATTTTTTTATTATTTAACCAAAGAAATTTACAAAAAACAATTTATTACTTTATTTCAAGGTAAAATAATTTTTACTCTTAAATCTGGTATTTTCTTAAAAACTATTTTTCATGCCTTTAACATTATTATTTTAAAATAAATTTCTTCCCTATGTAAATTAAATCTGATAAAATTGATTCCAAATTTGGAATAATAATTTCTAAATTTGGTTAGAATTTTCCTTTCATTTAGGTCATATAATTAAGTTATCATAATAAAGAGTTAAATTATATCGGTTAAGGTTAAAATGGGTTTAAAGTGATTTAACTAGAGGATGAGGCTTATAATTTATCTAAAATTTTCCCAAATGTGATTGGATGAATTTATTTATAACTTATAACACCATATATTTTAATTTTAGGTGAATTTTTTCCAATCTACATGATTATTATATATATATATATATTATTTAATCTTTTAAGTAATTCCAAAATACCCCCCCCCCTCAATTATAAAATGGCACCTCCTTCCCTCACTTATTCACACATTTTGATCCATTTATATTAACTAAAACCTAAAACAATACCCCCAAAACATCCTTATACATGCTCTTTAGGTTCTTTTATTCCCAAAATACCAACCCTAGGGTCCTTAAGAGGATATCTAAAGGATTTATTTCAAAGAATAGGTAATCGCCTTAACCAATCTCATTATTTTTTTACTTCTTATTTTAAATACTCTAAATCTATGGTATTTATAATAAAATAATAAATTAAGTATAATAAATAAATATATATATATATATATATATTATTAAAACACCATTATCTACCCTATATTCCATCAAATGGGAAGTGAAAGTATTGTGCATGCATACGTGTGGACTACCACCTCCATGAAGCGATGTGATTTTTTTCATCTCCTCTTTAAATGGATGATAATGATTATAGATTTAATAAATATATATGATATGTATGATATAATAATGATTTTTAAAGTTGAATTATTATTTAACATTATTTCATTTCATTCGTTGAAAAGTGAAAATAGTGTTTATGTGTATGTATGACCTACCATCTCCACGAACAGTGTAAATAATTTTTCTATATCTACCTTTTATGAATGATTAAAAATATATATAATTAATATATATTATATTTATATCATTATTAAAATTATTTATATTATTTAACCATGATCAAAGAATAAGGACCGAAACTACAGAACGAAAACATACATGAAAAATGCAGCAGTTATCACCACGAACGATGATTTTAATACAGAAGTGTTAATAAATGGGTGATAAAATGTTATAATTAAATAATATATGGTATTATATATATGATTATAGTTCTTTAATATATTTATAATAAATATATATTTATTATACTAGAGGTTCAAACACATATGAAGGTTTTCATACCTGAGGTAGGGGTTTATTTCACAATCTAATCATTATTCATAATTATTTATGTTTAAGTCTCCATTGGGATAATTATTTGATCTTTATATGTTAAAAATAGTATATTTTATTTTAATATATTTATTTATATAAATTACATGTTTTATTTTCATTTTACTTTCTTTAAGTATTCAAGATACCAAAATATTTTTTTTAAGAAAAACCGACTTTTTTTCTATTTGACCGGAAATATTTTTCTACCATGTATATATTTTACCTAAAATATTTTAAATAATATTTTTAATATTATAAAATGATTTATTAAATAAATTTTTAAAAGGTATCTTTTTTTTCATTTTATGAATGATTTATTTTTGACTTTTTACTAAAAATATGAAAGGAATATTTGTTTTAACATACACAACATGAATAGTATTTACCACCATCATGAAAACCCAGTACTTTAAATATTTCTTTAAAATTTTCAAAGTTCCCTTTCAAATAAAACATTTTCTTTAATATTTTGGAAAATTTTATATTTTAAATAAGTGATTTCAAAGTGAAAAGGGTATTTACCTCAAAAAAATTTCTATTGATATTTTAAAAGTATTTCCATCTATGTAAACATACTTTGATGAATATTATGATTTAATGAGGTTATAATATAATTATACCATCCAAAATATTTCTATGTATGGTTTATGATCAGTCTGATTGGGGTAATTATTGACATTCCATATGTTAGTTCTTTCAATATGGACAGTTATTGATTTTTAAGTCATACTGATTAAGTTTTATTTTTTATTCATATGATGAATGCATTATACTTATAAGTAAAGTGTGGGGACCAAAATTAAATATCCCCCTGATGAATCAGTTGGTCTCATGAGAAAAAACAGGTTGGGTATTTGGATGAGGCCTTACCCATTTATGTAGATTTCTTGGAAAGACTCATCAACTATAAGTTTAAGTGGTCCTAAATTATGTATTACATAATTGAGAAATATGTTGTTGGTGTCCATGTTATTATTTTAATAGTTATGATATCCATGGATAATTTTCCATCTCATGTGATTATTTATATATCATTATTTCATATTCATTTATTCCTACCATATTATTCATGCCTTATTTATTCCATATTAGCTTCTATTGTATGAATACCCTTATTGAGCATTTGAGATCACCCATTTCATATGTTTACTTTCCCCAGAATTCTATAAAAGTGTATTATGATTAATATGAAAGGATATTATAGAGGAAATAATGATCTCTCAATGAAATTACAATGTTTTATTTTATTTTTTTTAAATGTAATGTCATATTTAAGTATGTATCTAGTTTCCCATGAATATTAACCTATTCAATCCTTTGGGATGTGATTTATTATATCCAGTTCCAATATAATAAAGTAAACATAGGATCTGGGCTACTAGGGTATTTTTATTTACACCTCGCACACCTTCTCACAAAATATTCCCTTTTACCATTATACAACCATCACATAAAAATTCAAAACCCCTCAGAGGGACAAATAAGAACAAGGGGAATCAATTAGGGTATCAAAACATCAAAAATTTAATTTAAAGTTTTAAAAGGGCCTCCAATAAATCCAACTCGGGATGCCATGCCATTTTCATTGAATAAAATTCCACTTTAAACATTCCATATAAATCATTATGAAACCACAGTTTTTTCTTTTTTAGAACATTCATTAGAAATAAATTGGCATTCCACCATACCCATTTATCTAAAAAACTCCTTAAAACATATCTTTCCTTATTTAAAAATAAAACTAAGTCCAAATTCCCATGTTTTCTATCAAAAAAAAATTGCCTCATAATAATTTTCATAAAGGGGTTTGGAATCCTTGAATAACCATTTTTAAAGAAGAATTTTAAATTCAAAGGCAAATATTTTATGCTAATCCAAACATGCATGAAAACCATTAATAAACACATTAAATATATCATATATAGGCCTAATTTTATAAAAAATAATTTAGAAAATTCAAGAGGTATAAGAATTGTAAAATAACTGAAGAATATGGGAGCACCTATCCCAAAGAGAGTGGAATAAATCCACAATGCATTGCCTTCAATGGTAAATTCCTAACCAAGTCAAGGATCATCCTCTAAAATACCTAAATGACCAAAAACCCAAGATTATAAGAACCAAAATCCTAAATCCCCTTTACACAATGATTAGGGTTCTTTGGGAGATAAAAACTTGAATGGAAAAAAGAGAGGGAAAAGAGGAAAAAAGATAGAATAAGGAGAGGGAGTGTTACCTTATAGAAATAACGTAAAAACCTTAAAGAAGAATACAAGTATTAAAGGGGAAGGTATGAAACTCTCCTTGTTCTTCTAAGGAGTTTGGCCACACGATATGGGAGAGGAATTGGGAGCCAAGCACTTTAAGCTGAAGGGGAAAGTGGTAAATTTACCTCTTTAAAAAAATCAAGGAAAGATGCATGGTTAGGCCATATGGTTTGTTAAACCATGATCCAACCATGTAGATTTCACTGGAAAATCACTGGGAACCTTTATGGTTTGGCTACAGAATTACTTTAAACCATTTGTTAACCATAAAAAATCATACTGTCAATAATTTCAACATTGTCTCATAGTTACTGAATGGTTACTACAAAGTGTGCGCAAACCATGAGACACCTAAAATTGTCCCAAATTTAAAAAATAAAAGATTAAAAACTCTCATAACTTAACACACACCATAATAACATTAAATAACTTAAAACAACTTAAAATAATATAAAATAATCAAAAATAGTAACATGGTGTTACAATTATGCCAACCATTCCACTTTATACCCCTGTAAATTTCTTATATTAATAGAAGGAATAAAGTAAGAGCTACCAAAACACTCCATATTAAGACGTATCCAAGCAATATACAACTAAGAATAGAAAGAAAATGGTTTATATGGAAACAAATACATAGAATAGGTCTACCTACCATTTATATTTCATTTAAAATGTTGAAATATAGGATAAAACCACAAATAAAAAAACCATTACCATAGAGAGATATTAATTCCATAATATAACCAAGGATAAGATACTTTACACTCATAGAAAAATGGCCATATACAAGGAAATGATCAAACTCTAAGACAAGTGCATCCCATAAAAACACCCAAGAATCTATAAAACACATCTATCAAGCCCTCACAACCAAAAACAAAAAAAAATGAACAACCATAAACAACCTCAATGATGAGAGAAATGGTTTAATTATTAGGTTATAAGATATAGAAGAGGAGGTTGACCTAGGAAATCCAAACTTGAAAATCATCTCATAAACTAAATAATTTTTAGTACATAACATGTACTGGTGTTTTCTATATCCTAGTCACTTAAGAACGCACCCAAGGTTCTTCCCATGTACTCCCACAAAAAATGAAACCTCTTTGACAAGACATCACAAGCATGAACCTCAAGAAACAAAATTATACCAAACAAACATGAGAATAAAAAAAACCAATATCCTATCAAATAAAACAACCAAATCAGTACCAAAGGAAACACATAACAAGACTTATCTCAAAAATTTAATTGAACCCACGTCCAAAAATATTAAACCAAAAAATAAATCATTACTTGAAACTCCTCATCCCAAAAGTAACTCTCAAAATTCAAGAAGACCAACCTTTACTATCCCAATTATATAACCAAGTCCCATTCATCCTAAACCACTCAAATACATCCATACAACCCCCATCAAGTAAGAAGAACCACCACACTACTAATAAGGAACAATAACATCCACCACTCTCTTTAGAGTTTGGGAAAAATTAAAATTAAAATTACCAATAACTAGAGGGATTAATCCTAAATAAAAACACCCTATAATTTATCAATAGATTTTTGGGAGGCATACCCAAAAAATAAAAAATATGAACCCTCACCTTCATGTTTCACAATTCAAATGAAATTGTCTTATCATCAATCATGAGATAAATCCAAAAGCACAATCACTGGATAAAATGATTTTAAAAACACCATTTTCAAAAACATTTTCATGTTTAAAATCATAAATTACCTTAAAAAGGTTCTGAAAAATTGTTTTAGAAGAAAACATAGTTTTAAAATAGGCCAAACCATTTTAAAAAGTTTACCTTATTTGAAAAACCACATGAAAACCCACTTCACAGTCCCATTACAAATTAAAATCCAAATTCCTATTTCAAAACACATAATATTTTGAAAAAAATCATGTTTTCCTTGAATAAAAATGTTGCCCCTTAAAATAATAAACCCACTCTTTAAGTTATCTTTTTAGTTAAAAACACCTCACCCTCTTAAAACCCTTCGAAACCCACAATTGTTAAAACACCCATAAAGGGTTTAATTTAAAATATATACCCCCCACATAGTTCCAAAATAAATAATTTAAAGTTATCCCCTTTTTATTCAAAAATATTTTATACATCTCATCACAAAAACCAGAACTTTCTAGGAAATTCACTTTTATTTTTAAAGAATTTATAAATTTCTATTTCAAAACCGATACACTTTTTGAACCCTAAAATGAAATCAAACACTTCTAAAAAGTGTTTCATAAAACCAAATCCATTTTACAAGAAATACCTAAGGATTCATTTAAAGAAACTATTTTTCATAAAAATAAATCTTTTAAATACTAAAAACCATATTTTACAATACCTATAAGTAAGGAATACCACAAATATCAACCAAAAACCAACCCAACCACTTCAAAATTTCATAAAATAATACCTGGTTCTTTTCACATTACTTAAAGTTTCTCAAGGAAAATACCAGTTTTAATAAGTATAAAGAAAAAAACCTAACAGGATGCATAACCATGCATGATTTGGCCTCATGGTTGATAGCTAGACACCAATTTTGAAATATTCTATAAAAAGTTTCCAAAATCAGGTGTCCAGTTACTATATGATTTGTCAGTCTGTGCAAGAAATCTTTACAAATCAAATTACTTCTTCATTTTTATCCTAAATAAAAGAACAAACCTCAACGAAACTCACCAAATTCCAATGAGGATCAAATGCCAAAATCATAAATCAAAATACATAAGAATAATCAAAACAAAATCCAAATCCCAACCACCCCTGGTAACTTAAATCTTAGTACAAGAAAAAGATAACTAGAAACTCCCCACACATACCCCTTGAGTTTCAATAATCCTATTCTCATTTATACCAACTTCCCAAGTAACAAAAGAGTACTTCAGAACCTATTACCTTATTTGAACCTAGGATCTAAAACCATTTGTAATGAAATATCCCACGGAGACCAACACACCACCCGACTCAGTCCGTTACTAGACTTAAGGGTGTTCCCGATCCCCACAGGCTAGAAACTAGTGACTATTCATCAAAGAAAACTCATTTGGGAAGTATTTCTCCCTCAAAATAGATTAAAAAAAACTAATCATTTTCTCAAAAACCAGCATGACACATATATATGTTGTACATCCATGTAAAGAAAATAAATAGATACAAACAAATAAAAAAACCAAATGAGTTATAACTAATAAAATAATGGTCCAACCCATTTACATCAACATACAAGCATTATCTAGAATAAATACACAACTTTGTAAAAATAATGGAAACTAAAAAATTAATAGGATTATACAACTTGGTTGATACAACAACACCCATAAACAAAAACAATCCCAAACCATACCACAAGATAACCTCCATGCAACACAAGGTTTATCACCACATCCCAACTCACCATCAATGATCCAAGAAAAGGAACCCAATATAATGACAAAACCTGAAACTTTTGTATAACATAGGAACTACATACACACACAGGGCTTATATGAAGGGTGTGAGCTAACAATCCTAGTTGGGTCTCACCAAGGCATCTATGCAATTCCTTTCATTATGTGGTTAATTATTTCAAGTTTGAAATACATTAAAAAATAATAGTTTTAAATTTCTTTATAAAATATATAATAAAAAGATATAATAATTTATAATTATAAAAACAAGTCACTTATTTACTTTGAAAATACTTTAAAACCCACAATTTACACCTTTGATCTTCAAGAGGACCAATAAAACCTTTTTTTCTCATTTTATACCTTTTATGAAATTCCAAAAAATAAAATAAATCCTTTCTGTTTTCATTCAAACAATTACTTTAAATAAATTTTGAAGAACCATTTCAAAATCAACCCAAACATAAATAAATAAATAAAAACACAAATATGAAACCACTATGTCAATAGAATATCATAAAAGTAAACAATAAAAAAGTTTCCATAATAAGAAAGCATAGGGGAATATAAAAAAAGATATAGAGATACCCTAAATGGAACCATCAATCAAGGAATGGGTTTCATGGTCTACACCATTGTTCTAAAAGTGAGATGATCCTATATTTTACCAATTCATGGGAAAATCTATCAGCATATGTTATTTCCGAACCAAACACATTTCACCTGGATTTCTCACACATTTCCTCATCAGTGGAACTCCCCTAACTAGGGTCATAACATAAAACTAGGTGACACTAGCTAGTGTGCAACCTATAATAGTTTACTATAAATCTGGATCTCCCACTTAGTTCTTATGTTCCCATGACCAAATCATTGTGGATGTGAGAAAAAAAATCAATCCATGATGCATCAAGTAATCATAAATAGTAAATATCCCTCACCTATAAAAACCTCTCACAAAATAACCCCTATCCACATCATGAAACCATCACATTACAATTCACAACCCCTCGAAGGGTTAAACAAGAATAATGGGAATCAATGAAGTTCTCACAACATCAAAAATTAAATTTAAAGTTCCAAACAGGCCTCTAAGAAATATGACTTGGGTTTCCAATTCATTTACATTGAATAAAATTCCAATTTAAAAATTCCTTAAAAATCATTATGAAACCACACTTTTCCCTAAAAATCACTTAGAAAACCACCACACTTGTTTATCCAAAATAAATTCCTAAAAACATCCCTTTACTTATTTAAAAATAAAACCAAGGCTAAATCCCAATTTTTTCCATCAAAACACTTAAAATATACGCATAAGAACTTTCAAAAGGGGCCTTTTCATGCTTAAAAACCCATTTTAGAATAAGAATTTTAAATTCATAAGGATAATATTTATACTAATTCAAAAGTGTATGGAAAAAATTTAAAAATACATCATAGATGTCATATATAGTTTTATGTTCATAATTGTTTTTAGAAAACTTAAGAAACACAAGAATTTTAAAATACAGGAAGAACATAGAATAACCTACCTCAAATCAGATGGAATCAAGCCTCAATGTATTTCCTTCCATGAATAATGGCCAATTAATTCAAGTATCACGTTCTAAAAGATCTAAATAACCAAAACCATAAGATTAGATGAA
Source organism: Viscum album (assembly GCA_963277665.1). Lineage (NCBI taxonomy): Eukaryota > Viridiplantae > Streptophyta > Magnoliopsida > Santalales > Viscaceae > Viscum > Viscum album. The sequence goes on from OY728139.1 coordinate 299,036,705, forward strand.
CCCAAACACTAAATCTATTTATATAATTATTATAATTTCTGGGGAGATGGAAAATTGAAGGGAAACAAGAGAGGAAAAAGAGGAGAATATATGGAAGAAGGATAGAGAGAGTTACAATGTATAAATTTCTTGAAAACCTTAAAGAAGAAGATAAGTATTTAAGGTAAATGGATAAAGATCTACTTATTCTTCTAAGTAGATTGGTTTCATGATATGGGAGAGGAATAGGGATCCAATCACTTAAAATAAAAGGGTTAAAGAGGTAAATTTACCTATTTAAGAAAATCTGGGAAAACAGTATGGTTAGGCCATGTAGTTCGGTAAATCATGGGCTAATTGTGCAAATTTAATTGCATAAGCACTGGGAAATAACATGGTTTGGTTGGATGGTTACTCCTAACCATGCTCTAACTGTGTAAGTCACCCCTAAGAACAAAATGGGTTGCATAATTACTTATAATACCTCACATGACTTAGAGAACCATGAACCAACTATTAAAAAATCATATTGTTAAGAATTTTATCATTGTTACATGGTTACAACACAGTTATTACTAAGAATTTTCAAACCATGTGACACAAAAAAATCCTCACAAATTTCAAAAATAGAAGCTTAAAACTCTCAAAACATAATACACACCAAAATAACTTAAAATAATATAAAATAATCAAAAATAGTAATATAATATTGTTACATAGGACAAGGTATAAGGAAATGAAAATATCAAGAATGAGTTATTGAAATGACTCCTCAAAACAACAAGATGAATTTTTCAAAAACATCAAACAACCTCAAGAAATATCCAATACACAATTATTAAACATGAATCTATAAGAAAATAGAAACCTTTCATAGGTCTCCCTACATTTTAGAATTCAGGTAATATGGTGAAGCAACATAAAACTTATTCTATAAGGAGAGTGCTACCAAAGAAACCATGATTCTACAAATCATAAAAAGAATCTATAAAATTACACCAATCACAACCAACCACTAAGAAAATAGATCAAAATCCATAAAGGATGCATAATGAAAAACATATGGATGATTCCAAAATTGGTCCTTCAAACCAATCACATCCTAAGATAACCAAAGAACAAACTAACTATAAACATACCTCAACAAGAAAGAACATGGTTATAGGGTCAATAAATTTCATTAGAGGGTAAATTAGGGTCAATATCATGAAACAATAGGCCACAATGATCCCTAATGAAAATCTCAACCCAATAGCTCCCACAATCTAACTGGAAATAGCCACCCACCCTAGTTACTCATATATCCACCCAAGGAGGTTCCCCAAATTTAAACCATCCAACAAAAACTCAACCCATTTCTTACAACATACACAAACAAAAACGAGGAATGAAAAATCCAAAATATCCACCACTTATAAAGAGATATACCAAGGAGTATGTCTAAAAGAATACACCAAACAAAAATAACATCCAGACCAAAATTTCTCTAAACTTATAGAGAAGGAATCCCAAAAATAGTCATCATCCAAAACTTGGACTTATATCTAAGACTATTCTTCTCTAAAGAGACTCTAAAACTCTAATAAGACCAATACTCATTGATTCGTCCATCTAATTAAGGATCAATATACTAGACATAAAATACCTGGAATAGTTCAAAGATTCACCACCACACTACGAAGAAGGGAAGACAAAACCTACTACTCCATTCAGAGTCTAGGAACAGTCAATAATAAGAAAAGAGATCACCCCTAAAGATAAACACTATAAATTTTATCAAGACCTTTCTGGGAGGTGTGCTTTAAATAACCCAAAACATGAAACCCACCTAGTCATATTTCCAAAATCCCATATAATAGTCCCAATATCAATCAAGGGACAAAAATTAAATCACAATTCATCAAAATAAGAAAAAACCTTTTAAAAAAATTCTTTCTAACCCATGAAACCATAACAAGGAGTCCCAAAAATCATTTCAAAGGTAAATAAATCTTTGAAAAATAGTCCAAACTTTCAAACATTCCACCTATTTTTTTAAAACTAAAATAAATCACTTTCACAATTTTAATTAAAAGTTAAAATCACTATTGGAAAAATCATTTTTTGTTCGCACCTTTATATCCATGATTGGAGAAACCATGGATGTATGGAAGCCAAAAACCATAGTTAAAACAAAAATAGTGACTTTAGGATTCCTACTTCCCTTATTAAATAAGGACCATGGTGGTAGGCATGCACAAGAAAGTGGAAATCATTCAGGAATGATATGGGAAGGGCTCGGGAAAGGCCTGTGATGGTTACATAGGCATATGGTGACGTGAACGTGATGACATAGGCTGGTGATGTAGGTAAGGAATGAAAACCCAGTTTCATATTTATTCAGTATAGGGCCTAAGGTATATGTAATGGTATTACAAGTCCACTATCCTTCAGGCCAAAATTGTAATGGGTTATCTTGGTTGTGAGCTTATCCTTGGGGGGGGTCCTTTTTATCCCACCATGTTTGTGTGTGTTTCCTTTTCTTGTAACCCCTAAGACATTAAACATACACACATACATTTATATGTATATATAAATACATATATTTCATCATATCTTAGTGGTAAATTTTTAGATGAAATATAGAAGAGGTTATGGGATCAAATCTCACAAGTATGTTTAATTTTTTCAAAGACTACGACCACAATCATGAACTGTGGCCATAGATACCCCATGGACATAATCAAATAGTATCAATTGAGACCTATATACATAGTTACAAACCATGTTCATAACCTTTTCCCTATTCTAATGAAAATAGGTTCCATGATCAACTTGTACCATGGATATAGGCTACGACCATGGTTTTGAGGTCTACTGCCATGCTTTTGGCTCATTGTAGTAGGTAAATTTTCCAGTAGTGAATCAAAAATTCATAAATTCAAAACAATTTTATGAAATCAAATTCATATCACAAAATACTTCATCCATTTGAGGCATTTTAAAACTATCCATCATTTATACTCCCATTAAGGGAAAAAATAAAATACAATAGAAAATCTAGTTTAAAAAACAATCAGCCTTCTCTAAAACACAATACCCACTCAGTATTTTCAAATTCCCACTTCATTTCAAATAAATTCCGAATTTAAAATGTTAAAAAACACCTCAAACTTTAAAACATTTTAAAACAAGTTTCTGGTTTTCTTTTTAAAATTGGTCCCTCTTGAAAATACACTTCAAGAGATTTAATAATATTTTACAAATAGTTTATCATTTCTTTAAAACTAAAAAACTTTTAGGATTCCATAATGATATCAACCAATTCCAAAAAAATTATATAATAACCAAATTCATTTTATAAACAAGAATTAAGGCCTTATTTCCAAAAAAAATCACGAAATCTACTTTTCACTCACAAAACAAGTTTCTTAACATGATCATGGGTAAGATAACACCACAATTACAACTAAAATCCATCCCAATAATGTCAATATATCACAAAACAAACCTTATTTATTTTCCTAACACCAATAATCACTCAAGAACCCTCCAATAATTATGGGGTATAAATAAATAAACCAAATGGGATGTGTAACTATACTTGACTTTTCCACATGACTTGAAAATCCATATTCCAATCATAAAAAAATTCCTGAAATGTTTTAAAAATAAATCACTTGGTCACTATATGGTTTTTCAATCCATGAAATCCAAACTCACTCTTCTGATTCCTTTCCCATTCTCATCCCAAGCTCCAAGAACAATCCTCAAGGTAACTCATAAAATTCCAATGGGTATCAAAATACCATTACCTCAAATCTCAATTAAATAAGTGATAAAAACAGAAACCAAAACCCAAATTCCCATGGAAACTTAAGTCTAAAGATTATAAAGAGTTGGATAGACTCTCTCCTCACCTACCTATTGATTTTTAACAATCCTATCTTCATAATATTAACTTCCCAAATAATAATAAAGTGATTAAATAATATGCTCCCTCTTTAGAAACAAGGATTTGATACCATTTGTAATGAATCGACCTAGGTTTACCTGAGAATTCACTCAAACTAGCTTACCATTGGACCCAAAGGGATCTATTGATCCCCATAGGCTAGAAACTAGCACCTGGTTATCAAGAACGAACACTTGGTAATGATTTCACCCATGAAAAATAATATAAATTAATAGTGTAAACTATCAAGAATATGACATGGCCAATCTATATGTTAGACATCCAATCATATCAAATAAGTAGATATATATTATAAACAAAAAAAAGAAACAATACAATAAAAATCCAATGAGACATAATCATGTAGGCCGATATATAACTGTTCGAGTATGTCAATACATACATGCCCCTAAAAAATAAAAGAAACTAAAACTTGAGCCACCACTCAAAAATTTACCCATGACACATGGTCACTCACTGTGTCCACAACATCCACCAATGAACCAAAAAGAACATCCCGTGAATGGGATCAAAACCTGTGAACTTGATAGAAAACTTGAAAGTTGCATACACACTTACATAATGGTATGTATACGGGGTGTTAGTGAAATATTCCCAATAGGATATCAATAAAAATTATATGTAATTCATTTCATAGAAAAAATCATAAATTCTAGTTTGAACATACAATATAAAAATAGGTTTTCAATTTTAATTGATCACACATAAAGGAAACAAGAAACATACTTTATTGATTTCTATTTTTAAAACCAAAAAACAATCCTTTCTAGAAAAAAGGCATATCTAGTTTAAAATAATAAGTTTCAATATCAAATGTGAAACAAAATATTTGATTTAAATTTTACTTCAAACTGTGTAAATAATTTTTTCAAAATTTATGAAGAAAACCCAAACCTTTTCCCCCATTTTCCTAAAATAATTTCTCAAATAACATTTAGAAAAAAAATTCCACTTAACTTTATAAATAAAATTTTTTAAACCACTTTAGAAATAATTTTAAAGTAAACCTAAATATGGATTATAATTGAATACAAGTATCATTTAAACTAAGATATCAATGTGTTATAATAAAAGTGAAATAAACAGAAGATGGTTCCATGTGAAAAAATTAAGTCCAGTTGATACTAAAATGTCATGGAATAAGATCCCCTAAAATAATACTCAATGGGAACCAAGAATCATTGGAACCCCCTAAGGCTATAACATTAAAGGTATAATAATTGTCTTATTGGATCCCTCATTGAGACCCAATGTAAAACCATAAACACCCTTTTAACTTCCCTTTTGGTCTCACTGAGCTCTATATAAATAATACTATGAGGGATCAACTTTCCTAGGGAATTAGCTGGCATGCACACACTAAGATATCATAGCACACATTCAAATATTCTTCTTACCAATTTAGGATCCCATGATGTCAATCAATAGAGGTGATCATGAAAAAAGGACCAATATCATCTCAAGAATTAAAAATAATAAAACACTTTGAAATTAACCTCATATCACCTCCTACACTCTTGAAAGAAACATCTCCTTTCATTTCATCCAAACAATAGAATCTCATAACAATAAAAAAAATATATCCCCCTAAAGTCCAATATTCAAGTCAAACACAATAAATAAGGGGCTCAAGTGATGGTATCACACATTTTGAGAAAAAAATATTTTTATAAAGTGCCAAATGTTCCATTCAAAACAAAATTCGGATACTGAGCCATTTTACCATCCTTTGAGAATGAAGTTATGAAAAAATATTTTCAAATACCCTTTTAAATTTAAAAAACTCCCTCAAAACCACTTTAGAAAAATTCAATGATGGATAACAAGCTTTAAAATGATTTAACATAGTCTTAACACACACCTTTTTAGTGATAAACTCTTTAAATCCCTGAAATTAATTCTTTAGTAAAAAACAAGTGCTAAGTACCTTTTTAAAATCTTTATTTATATTTCAAAATCCACTTATGAATTTTATAAAACACTTGGTATGCACAAATATTCAAAGTTGAAACCATTTTTAGAAAACCATATGAATCCTATTTATGTTAAGTATTAAAAAATTAGTAAAACCAATGGAAAACTCATTATGGTATCATATATAACCATGATTTCATAGGAAAGAAATTAAAAACACTCAAGAATTACATTACATGTATTATAAGGGAACTCACATAGAAGAACCTAACTCATTCAAGTGGAAAAAAGATTCAAAATGTTGCCTATGATGGAGAACACCAAACTGAGTAAGGAAACACCCTACATAACCCCTAAACACCCAAACCCCTAAGATTAGATCTTCCATAACCCTAATTTAGAGCCTTATAACCCTTAGACTTCATGATACAAAAAACTAATAGGGAAGGAGTAATTGAGGAGAGTGGAAGGTAAAGGAAGGATAATAACTCAATAATTCCACTTTAAATATAGGTAAAAGTGCCACAAAATCAAGGATAAGGGTGGTAGGGGCCCTTGGGGTCTTCTCTAGTCTAGTTGAGTGATATAGGAGAAAAGTATGGGAATAACCCCTTAAAATTTGATATGGGAATAATAATAAATTTACAAGATTAAAATTTTTCCTATGACATGTTGTGGTTTGATGTATTTTGTCATGACGTGACAATCTATAAATAAGGGCATGCCACAACATGATATCCTGCATCAAAGTCATGATAGTATTTAGATAGAATTGCGGGTCAATACCTAGAGCACATTATGTAATGATAGTCCACGTTGCGGCCGTGATGGTATATAGATAGAATCGATACCCACTACCTAGGCCACTTCATAGTGTAACATATTTCTTCACAACATAACTTGTTTTAGTCTAGGACTGTAGCTTCTCGATGACCTCTGAAACACCCTAAAAAATGAAAACTTAAAAAAAACATAAAATAACCAAAAAACATTCAATATCAAAAATAACAGTGACATGGGGGTCTCACCAACACATTATTCCAATAAACCAAATACTTGTGCCCAAATCTCCCAAAACACCATAAATATCCAACCGACCATGTTATTTTACTCTAAATAATATTCTGGTCAGTTTTCATGAGTTACAATTTTTTTCTTTTTAGTTTTTAGTTGTACATATTTTAGGAACAACTTATTCTATACATGCTTCCATCTACCTTAGATACATTAGTGGGTTTCTCACCAATTTTATTCATCCATATTTTTATAGATTTTTATTTTAAACCTACACTATACATGAAATTAGAATTAGAATAATCATAATTTTCTAAAATCAGTGGTATATTTTTATTTTATCTTTATAGATATTTATTATCAAATGATCTTAGGAACTTTTTTCCATTGGACATAGTCATTTAAGAACAAATATCCTAATTAGAATTATGTAAGGTAATAGATATTCTCCTAACTTATTTTGAAGACTCAACTTATGTCACTTTAAAATTTTAAATTTTAATATCTAATTCAAGACACTTCATATTGGGGATATTTGTTTCATTTTACACTAACTTTAATATATCTTTACAATTCTTTCCAACAATCTAAACATGATTCTTAAAATATTCATGCATTATGGACTTATATTGCAATGAGTTTTCAATATCATTTATTCTCTTTACTTTGATCTCTAATTGAGAATTATTGACATCAATACTAGACTTTTTATTTTCTTCCAATGCATAGATTTTTTCTTCAAGCCCTTTCTTAAATTCCTCTCTCTCATAGATTGTATTGAGCCACTCTTTCTCAAATTTAGAGCACCTTTATTCATGATCTATATTCATATCACTTAAGGCTTCAAATTTATGGGATAATTTTACATAAATCATCACTTTTTATCCAAATACTTTTCCAAAAAAAATTAATCATCTTCAAGTTAGTTGATCTCCTCTTACATACTTCTGAAGAGATGAAAATGAAAGTGACTATTTGTTTGGGAAAATTATATAGTATGTCCTTTAAATCATAAATTGATTCATCCTTTGAATCCCCATAACTATTTTTCCCAAACGCGTTCTTGGATCATCTAGATAATAGTTTTTATAAGAGACTTTAATTACCGATTGATCACATGAATGGTTTGAAACTTCTATGGCAGGGAGGTTGTCTGTCTTATTTTTAGTGGATACAACCGCAATATATTTTTATTCCATTCTAGATCTATCTTTATAATTATTACAACATAGATAAGTTGGTTTACCATCCTCATTTATTAATAGGGAATTCTTCTCATCACATGTTTTTATTAATAGATAGATTATCAAAAAATATAACATAACGAACTCTACTTTGATTACCTTTAACTAGAAGAGAGTAATTGTTATACTATTCCTTTGATGAGCATTTCATCAAATTATTTCCATCTCATTTCTTCCAATTATTTAGTGACTTAGATTATATATCTTATATAGTTTGTTTGAATAGGAGATCAAAAAAAATCTCAAAATATATGCTTAATAAATCCTTTAAAAAGAGATACTCAAAAAATTAAGAACTTTGAATCATGATATTGTTGAGAATCCAACAGAGGTGGAACCTATGCCATGATACCAATTATTAGGATCACTTGGGATATAGAACATGCTAATAGGTGGGGTGTGAATCATTGTTGGCATCAATTTTACCAATTAAAATTTTTATCCATTTTCTAAGCTTGTATTTCTTTAGTCAATGGATCTATTTCTCTTTTATCCTCGCCTTTTTTAGCATGCATTTAGTAAATTATTAATGTAAAATAAAAAAGTGCACTAGGTTTTATTAATGAGGTTTACCACCAGTGCGGATGACTACATCTTTGATGTATGGTGGTTGTTATCCCACTCATACATAGCTCATCTTTTATTATCAAGAAAATATTAGGTAAGAGTATATCCTTGGACCTGTATTCCTAGCATGTGAAACCCGCATGTCACTATTGAGTTATGATATATATTATTTTGGGGTAATTTTATTTTTAAGGTTTTGGGATTAAATTCCTAAAATTATGTAATTTTTCCTTTGTTGCATGGTTAGTGCATGCAGTTTTGGGGAGAACATGTGATGACCCTTACCTAGATACTTTTCCATTTAATTATGTTCTTGCATGGTATCTCTTCATGGGTAGTGTATGGTTACATCCAAACCATTTAAAAATCTATAAGAGATTATGAGGTCCTTGTGTGCATAGGGGTGGTGCTGCAAAACTTTCGCACAGTTAGGGAAAACCATCTGAAATAACTATGCACCATTTTATAGTTTTTAACTATGGGTTCTATAATTTTGGAGAACTATTTATTAAATCATGTAGACAAATCATGTGAGTTTGTTTTTCTTGTGCAGTTTTTCCCACACGACTGGTGAAAAATTCACTAAACAATGCATCCTAATCATGTGATCCACCAAAATTTCATTTAAAGGGTAAAAAACACATTTTCCATCTGATTTTAAGGGATTTTACCCTCTTCCGTCTTCTTTACTAAACCAACATAGGGTGCATAAAGGGGATTCCCTCCATCCCTTTCTCCATTTTGTGGATACTCTCCATCGGTTTTAAGGGTTTTATTCAAGGAAGTCCCACCTTTCCTATTTTTTTCTATTCTCTCTTCCCTTACACCCATTTCTTCTGGGTTTAGTTATATCTCATGAACCCTAGGGGATACCTTAGCTAAGATTAGGGTTCAGGGTGACCAAACTCTGGGGTTTTTTTTCTAAGGCTTATATAGGGTGTGTTCTTGGTTGGTTTAGCATTTACCCTTAGTAGGGACACAATTAAACATGGTTCCACATGATTCTCATTGGGCTAAGGTAGGGTTTTTGTGCATTTCATTTAAATGACATGTCATTGAATTATTTCTGATTTCAAAAGCCTTTTTTTGTTGATTGAAGATGATTTTTGATAGTTTTTATGGATTTTACAAATGTTTAAAGGGTTTTACCACTCAGAATAAATATGTTAAATGTTTTTATTACAATTATAAAGTATGTTTTTGAACACCAAGTGTTTTAAAGGATTCCTAGAAGGATTTTTCAAATTTAATTTGATGATTAAAAGAATTTAAACCTATTTGGATTTATTGTAAAGGGAAATTGTAAATTTTTATAGAATTACTTGAAAATAAGGAATTGATTATATTTCTATAATGGTTTTAAAATGAAAGAAAACTTTGGTATAAAATGATTTCATATGTGGTTATACATGATTTAAATTCAAATAATGTTTCAAAGTGTTTTCAAGGTATGTTTGAAATGAAATTTTGGTTGGTGTGAAATAGCTTGAAATTCCAAGCTAGTTTTGAAAGAAATTCCCAATTGAAACTATTAAAGAATATGATTTTAAGACATGTGAAACCCTCTATTGATCCCCTTTTTCATATTGATTGATATACATACATACATACATATATATATATATATATATATTGGACCCCAAAGGGGGGGTTATATTTTATCCTTTTCATATTTGTTTATACTTATACATATAAAAAAGGGGATATTTTGTGTAAGGGTGTTGGAGGTGAGGTGTTGGATTTATACATTGTTTTATTGTTGAGAATTTGGTCATTAATTATCTTACATATTTTATCATCTCTATTTTGTTATGTCATGGGAACCTGGGTAGCTAATAGAAGGACTAGATTCATGTTACATTAGTGCGGTATAGGCTCACTAGCTTGTGCCCTAGGAAATTTTTTCCCTTCTAGGGGCATGTTTTGTACTTGGTGACTCGAAATGGTGCTGATAGGGATATTCCAATTTCACTTAGTGGGGGATAGAGAGGAGCGGACTGATGAACCAGGTCTAGCATTGTTCATGTTATAATCTAGTGTGTTTCCCATCATACCTTGATTCTGTTGAGGACTTATTTAGGGGATTCATTATATTCCTTGTTCGTGTACCCTAGTATATGATTGATTTCCTAGAACCATTTTTAATTATTTATTTTGTTATTATCCATTGGTATCTGGGTTCCTTCTCATGTTCATGTTCATTTCTGTTATAATTTTGTTAATGTTCTAGATTTATTTGTAAAATGGTTTGGAAAACAAAATTTAAAAGGGAAAGCAGTATGTGTTTTATAAAATAAGTTTGAGAAATGTTTTGGAAAAAGAAAATGGGATTTGGATTGTTTTTTTGGATTTCTTAAAGGATCCTCTTTTCATGATTTAAAATCATTTTAAAGAAAAAGGTTTTAAGTATACCCTTTCTTACTCTAAGAAAGTAATAACTTCAACGATAGTGATTTATAACACGTTATTTGGATTTTTTTTAAGCTCACATGTGAAAAAATATATTTTATAATTATGTTTTAAACTAGTATTATTGAATTATATTTTGAATGGAAATGACACAATATCTTTCATAAAATCCTACTAGGTGTTTTAGCTCTCCCCTTTCATACACCATTGGGTGTATGCAACCTTCATATTTTCTTTTAGGTACCCAGCTTGCAATCTTCCTTGGTCTTGATATCCTTTGTGTTTTTTTGGTTGATCTAATAAAAAATGGGATTTGGTGTGTGATCTCAGTTCATATTTTAATGGTTGTAATGGTTTGGATTTTGATTGGTTTATTTTGGGATGCTTATATATTGGACAATTCATCCAGATGTATTTATTTACTTCCATTTCTATTGTACCTATTCATTCTAAGCAAGATGATTGTTATTATTTTTATGATGTTCATTTTTTATTTTATTTCTATTATATATTACTCTATTTGGATTTTTATATTATATTTAAACTACATATTTATATGCATGGCCATATAATGTATGGATGGGTGATGTTAGATTATTTTTAGCCTTTGATTTCTATTTATATTATTGTATATGGGTGAAATAATTCCCAAGTCTATGTTCTTGATACCATAACACTAGTTTCTAGCCACGAGGGATTAGGAATTCTCTTTAGGTTAGTGGAATATTTGGTCAAGTGACATGTTAGGTCAACTCAATAAATTTTGTTACAAATGGTATAAGATCATATGTTCTTAATAGGTCCTATGTTCTTTAAATTCTCTCTTTATATTTGGGAAGTTAGGTGGTATGGAGATAAGAATGTCGAAAATTGAGAGCTGGGTGTGGGGAGATCCCCATGGTCTCTTTATCATTTTGAGCCTGGAGTTAACATGGGTATATGAGATTGTAATTTTGGATTCCTATTTGTTTTTTATTATTTTGATGTATTTTGGGTTTAGATTGATGGTATTTTGATCCCCATTAAATTCACTAGTGATTTTGGGGATCTTATTGAGCTTTCAGGGTGAAAATATATGAAAAATAACAAAGCTACATAGTTTGATTGTGCAACTTGGAAAACCATGCAAAGATCATTTGGTTGGGTCTATCAACCATTATAGTGGATGTTACATGGTTGGAACATGGTTCACCAAACCATGCAGATAAACTAAGAACATTTCTACTTCCTCCCCATATTGGTTGTTTTGAATCCCTTTTAAAATTGACCCTAATGGTGTCTACCATTTGTATGGGGTCGATTAATGGAGTCTTATGGTGGTTTAGTGTTGTTGGATAATGTTTTAAATAATGTTTTCTCACTTTTTTATTTGGATTTTGGGTTTTAAATTTTGGTATTATGTATTGAAAATTTATCTTTCATGGAAAGGGGAATTTTTATTACACATGTAATGTTTTGGAAATAATTAGTTTCATTATTTTATTTTAATAGAATGATTGTTTTAAATTGAAATAAGGATTTAAAAAAATATATATTGGTTTTTAAAACTAAGTGTTGAATTTTCTTGGTAAGTTGAATTTTTTATTGAACTTGAAATGTTTTAAAAGTTTTTGATTTCACTATGTATTTTGGATTAAAAAATCGGAAATAAATTAGAATTTATGAAAATTATTTGAGAAGTTTTGGGTTTATTATGAAACTCATGGAATATTTTGAAAATAAAATAGAACCTTATGAAATTCTAGTGTATTTATACTTTAATGAATTTGAATGTTTTAAAGGCATGTATATTCTTTTGTGAAATGGGTTTTTTGAATTCCTTTTGGAATGAGGTGATTTTAAAGAAATAATTTTTTATGAGTTTTAAAATAAAAGTGTAATCTTTCTAAAAAGGGATTGGTTTGTTTTTATAGTGTGTGGATCCTTGAAAAATGGATGTGGGTCATTTTTTAACAAGGTTCAGTTTCAAATTAAAGGGGAGTTTTAAAATTGTTTTGTTTTATGTTTTACATTGGTGGGATTGTGTATTTTAATTTGTCCCTTGGTGTGTATTGGGTCTATTTGATTTTTTTTTGAATCATGAATGGGTTAGATTCATGTTTCATGTTCTGATTTGTGACTCCTATAACGGTCTCAAGAGAATGTGGAAGTTCATCTTCTAGGATAATATATAGTGAATACTCGTGTTTTTTGGATGAATCTATTTGGTTGTAGAATCTTCCAAAACTATGAAGGGAGTGGTGTTTCTAGAGTATTCTTGGATCTGATACTTCTTGAGTCACCATATCTTCTTATGTAGTGATTAAGGTACCTTTTGCGTAGTGAAGTGGGTATATATTTTTCTAGAAGTTGAGTATGTTGAGTTTTCTGGTGAGTTGAAAATTCTATATTATATTTGGTTGGTTTATTATTTTAGGAATTATGTTTGTTGAGTTTAGAATATATTGAGTTTTTTGGGGTATACCCCATTGGATGTATTCCCTGTTTCTTTTTTGGTTCTTCATCCATTAATTGTTGATGCATGTGGTCATGCTTATTCCTTAGTGTTTGATTTTTTACCATGAGGATTGGGTGTGTGATGCTATTATGGTTGAGTTTTGATGGATTGGACATGGTAAGGTCTTAAGATATGTGTATTAATTGACTAGGAAATATGTGACACTTGTTGAGATTATGAACTGGTTGGTGTCATTTTGGATCTTGTTGAGTTCACCATGAGATGGTGTTTTGACTATGAGGTCTTAGATCATTATTCTTCTCAGATTAAGACCCAAGGTTAGTTCTCATGTCTTTTATTATTGATTAATATTTCTGGTTATAGTGAATATCCATATTTTGATGTTATGGGGAGTTATTTATGTGGATGACCTTGTCTGATGATAGTTAGATGTTCTTAGAGTTGCGTTTTATTTGAAGTTATGAGATTGATTCTCATATGATTTTCTTGTATTATGGAGAAGATTGTTTTATTTAAGTTCTTGGTGGTAACCTAGTTTTCTTGGTGATTTATTTTAGTAGGTGGAGCTTTGTGGTTTCCATTATTGTTTATGTAATCATAGCCAGCTCGGTGGTGCTCTTCTATGGGAGAGGTTTCCCATCACTCTCACTATCTTAGTGGAATTCTAAATGGTGGGGAGACCTATGTTAGGTCCTAGTTTTCCTAGAATTCTATATCAACTAGTTTTGAGTTAGTTTATACTTGGATATTTTTGGTGATATTTAAGGATTGGATTTATAGAATTTTATGGGTTGTGTGTTTGTTTGGTTATTCTCTCTCTCTCTTTATGTCTCATTTAATTTTTATTTTTATTCTAATTATACTTTTAGTAATGACTTTATGAGGGTAAAAAGTGTCATGGTGGTGGGAATTGTGAAACATGCATGTTAATTTTAGGTTATGTTTTATATTATTTTAGGTAATTTTATTTTTGAAAGCTTTAGGATTAAGTTATTAAAATTGTGGAATTTATCCTCTATTGCATGGTTAGTGGGAATAGTTTAGGGGAGACTGAGAAATGAACCTTACACAAGGAATTTTTCAATTATTTTTATTCTTGAACAGTATTTATTCATGGGTAGTACATACTTTCATCCAAACTATTCAAAAATAAAATAGTGACAATGTGGGACTTGGGTGCATAGTGGTGGTGGTGCACAACTTGCACACTATTAGGGAAAACCATGTGAATAAATCATGTACCGTTTGGTAGTTTTTAATTATGAGTTTGGCCTATTTGGTTCAAGGTTTGTTAAACTATATAGATAAATAGTGTGAATGTGTTTTTTTATCAATTGGGTCTCACAGAGTTGGTGTATTATTTACTAAATTATTCACCCTAATTGTGTGAGCATCCAAGATTTAATTTAAAGGGGTAAAGACCCTTTTTCTCTCCTATGATTTTAATGGATTCTCCCCCCCCCCACCCCTCTTCATTATTCCTTTCTCAACCAACCTAGGGTGCAGGAAGGGGATTCCATCCCTTTCTTATTCGTTTTTTGGATCTTCACCCTTGAATTCAAGGGGTTTCTTCAAGGTAAGAACTCATTTCCTCTTATTTTTCTCCTCTCAATTACCCTACATCCATTTCTTCTTAGTTCGATTGTCTCTTATGAACCCTAGGGGATTCCTTTGATGAGATTGGGGTTTTGGGTGATCTAATCATGGGGGTTTTGGTTACTTGAGCTTTCAAGGGATGTGTGTTTGCTTGGTTAAGCATTTTCCATTAGAGGTGACACGTTTCGACTTGTTTCTTCTTGATTTATTCTTATCCAAGGTAGGTGTTTTTGTACATATATTTTAAATAGAATTTCATTGAATTCTTGGTGATTTTTAAAATCTTTTTTATTTAAGTTAAGCATATATATGATAATTTCTATGGATTTTAATAATGTTTCAAGGGTTTTACCACTTTTTATAAAGATGTTTAATTATTTTATTACCTTTTTAAAATATGATTTTGAATTTCAGGTGTTTTAAAGGATTCCCAAGAGGATTTTTAAATTGAATATGATGATTAAAGTAATTTGACCCCATTTAGGTTGGGTTTAAAGGGAAATTGTGAATTTTCATAGAATTCCTTGAAAGGAATAAACTGATTGTATTTCTACAATGGTTTTAAAATGAATGGGGACTGTAGTTTAAAATGATTTTATATGTGGTCCTATATGACTTAAATTCAAAGAATGTTTCAAAAAAAATTCAAGGGATGTTTGAAATGGGATTTTAGATGGTGTGAAATGGCTTGTCATCTCAAGATGGTTCTTAAATAAAGGACGCATTATCACCTTTAAAAAAGTGTTTTTAAACATGTGAGACCCTAGATTAATCCCCTTATTCATATTTATTAATATATATGTATTATAGACCCTAAATGGGGATGTTGTTTATCCTTTCCGCATTTTTTTATTCTCATGCATTTGAAAAGGGGTTGTTTCATGCGAGGGTGTTGGAGGTGATATGTGGGATTTATACATTGTGTTTTATTATTAATAATGTGATGATCATTTTTCTTACTTTTTTTCTCACCTTTTTTGTGTTATGTCATGGGAAACTAGGTATCCAATAGAAGAGATGGATGTGTGTTACACTAGTGCAATGTGAACTCACTAGATAGTTCCTTAGAAGAGTTAAACCCTCTTAGGGGTATGTTTTCTATTAAATGATCTAAAAGGGTACTGAGAGGGATGCCATGGGTTCTTTTTAGGGGGCCCTTAGAGAGGGTATAATTGATAAACCCAGTCTAGAATTGTTCATCTTAAAACTTAGAGTGTTTCCCATGATACTGTGATTCTATTGGGGAATTGTTTAGGGGATTCATTATAAGTCTTTTTTTGTGTCCCATATTATTTAATTGATTGCATGAAACCATTTTTTATTTTTTATTTTTTATTTTTTTATTCTATACTAGTATCTTGGTGTCCACTTGTGTTCATGTTCATTTCTGTTATAGTTTTTTTTCACATTCCAAATTGATTTGTGAAATTGTTTTGAAAATGGTATTTAAAAATCAAATTGGTATGTATTTTATAAAATAATCTTGAGAATTTTTTTGGAAAGAGAGAATAGTTTTTGGTTTTTTGAATTTGGGTCCTCTTTCTATGATTTAAAATCATTTTAAAGAAAAAAGTTTATTAATTATCCCTTTCATACTCTAAGAAGGGGGATAATTTTATAAAAATTATTTATAGCATGTTATTTGGATTTTGTTAATATCATGTGTGAAAACCCTATTTTTTTATTTATGTTTCAAACTATCATTAATAAAATAGATTTTGAAAGGAAATAACACAAACTCTTTGGTGAAATCCTATTGGGCGTATTTAGCTCACACCATCCATACACTTGTAACATCCCAAGTAAGTAATGAATAATATATATTTTTATCCATGTCTATTTATGAATTAGATAGTGTTTTAGAGGCTTAAAATGAGAATAAATCCAATCTTAAGCATGGAATACACTAATATTTTTAAAAGATTGTTTTACTACCTTTTGATGGAAAACCATTTTTAAATAAAACTTTTGAAAATTTTATAAGCTCAATTTGTCAAAATAAACATATTATTTATTATAGGGACATTTAAATTTACCTTGGGTTAATTTTTGGTATTTTTCTGACAATGTTCATTTTTTAATGAATAGTGAAAAATAATGCATTTTACATCAAAATTGCTTTTTCATCTAATTTAATTATATGGTTAGATTATATTTTTAATTGATTTTAAAGTTTAAATAGAATATATTTTTACCATTTAATCCAATATTGGTCATTCTAATTAATTTCACTTTGGAATTGGGCATAAACTAATGCCAAACTTTTCATAGATATTGTTTCAAAAAACCCACTATTTGTTTTGACAACAGGAATTATTTTTAAATTAATTATTGCAATTTATGTGTTTGGAATTTGGTAAAATGGATTCCATATTTGGAATCATAAGATCCAAATTGTGTAATTAAGACTCTTTTGCTTTTGGACTTTGTGAATAGTAACGACGATAATTATCGTTAATTATCTTGATTAATTAGTAATCGGGTAGTTAAGGATAATAAAATAATATCATAATAATAAAAAATTACACCAACATGTGTCCTAATACTACTGGTTGTGTCATGGCCGACCCTGGTATTCCTTGTGCCAAACTTGGGGACCCCATGGAATCACTTTTGTGTGATAATGACTTTTTATCTTTTTATTTTTTAAAGAAAGTAAATATAACAAATAATGTATCACCTGAGTAAAACATTTTTAATTTTGTCTAAATAAATGACATCTAGGAATATAAATAGTAATTGGAAATCTAAAAAGATTTTCTACATCATAGTATTTTTTTTATAATTTTTCTACATTAAATAAATTAAATTATATATGATACCATGATGATGCAGTGATTACCTCATTATTAAACGATTTAAATAAAATGAAAAGATAATGTAAAATCTAAGACCTACACATGTCAAAAACCTATTTTATGGGTGGATTTATAACCCTTATCACCTTATCCTATAAATACATCAACGTGGGACCTTTAAAATCCGAAAATCATTTGAAAATAAAGTAACATTTTATACCTTTCCAAAAGTGCCCCTCCTCTCCTCTTATAAAAGGCCCCCACCTCTACCTCCTTACCCATGCCTCTAAAGAATTTTGATCAGACAAGATCTGATCATTTTATCTCTCCACATCCCTCTCCTCATCCTAGAAGCCTTACCTTAGGTAGGAATCTCTTCAAGGAACCATTTTGGTTCAAACCAAAGGGAGTTACCCGATTTAAAGGTAATGTCTTCACTTGTGCTCTTTTGTTTTATTTTGCTTCTCCAACCCCCTAAACTCTTTTTATTCATTTAATTTATAACAAAACCAGTATCTTTAATATACTAGGATTTTTATTATAATAATTATTCGAGCTAAACTTACGCACACCTACATCTAATGGTTAAAGAACATATTGTTTCTGTGGATGGTGAATTTCTGCCTCACGAAACGATGATTGTTCAATATTCTTTTAACACCTTAAAAGGTGTCCATTAATATGTCACTATATTTATATATGATATATAATATGTTTATGTTTTACTTAATCTTCTGTATTTTTCATTTATGGCATACCTTTATGGTTTCCATTATGGGTATACGCGATATCTTCATTTTAGGAAGTGTGGACTACCGCCCCCTCAAAGTGATTTGATTCGTTAATACCATATGTGGTACATATAAAGGATAGATTTAATGATATCATATATGATACCATACTGGAATTATAATAATATTATGTATCATTATGTTTTAATTCCATTAAATATGAAATAGAAATGGAAGTAGCGTTCATGCGTACGTACGGCTTACCGTCTCCATGAACGGTGCATTTCATTTCTTACCTCTAAATGTTATGTAATATTATAAATGCATGTATATAATAGATATATATGATATATATGATATCTAAATCATGAATATAATTCTTTATATAGTGGATATTTTACCACATGAACAACTTGTAATTATAAAGAGTTTATTTTTGACTCAAGTACCAATGATCGACAAAACGACCATTATTAACTTAAATAATTACATAGTGTTCATAACATGGTAATAAGTGATATAAAAGGAATAATGAACTTGAAAAGGTTCTTAAGCAAGTATAAATTAACTCAAGTTAATTATTTAGGATGTTAAAGAATGATCGAGTCAAGTCAGACCTGAGGTAAGGGAACTTCTTAACCCAATTTCTATGCTTTTGGTTAATCTCCTACTTTCAAATTATGTCATGATATTATTATGTCCTATCTTGTATTTGTACTTTATTTATGTGTACTTATAGTGAATACACATAATAGATTTATTTTATTTTAAAAAATGATCTTTGTATGGGACTTCGTCTCAATATCCTTTCATTGGGGCATATTTTGTTTTATACACAACTTTCTTTTATACGGTGTATGTCCCTTTGAAATTTATGTTTACTCGAAAGGAATCTTTTTTATATGAAGCGTTTACTAACCAAAAAAAGGGAATGTTTTTTTTTGTCATACGTATGCGGCGACAACGACTTCTCCACCGCCGTGACCATTATTTGAGTTTCGGCTTCCTCTACAAGCCTTAACCTTTTTTTTAAATGAAAAATAAATACCATGTTTTACTTTTCCTTTATTTTAGTATTGAAAATGGTTTTGATAATGTTTTTATTATATAAATCTGTTATTGATATCTTGTTATTGAAATATGGAAATGTTATGTTTCCTTTATGCATGTTTTATAGGATACGATTATGTTATGATTCTTGGGAATTGTTTATGAAGACGGGTGGTTTCGTGATAATCTAAGGGCAGGTGAGCCCGATATAGCTCTCCAATGCATTGGGTAACGTGAAGGAGTTAAAAATTAAGGTTTCTCCGAAGAGATTTAGGGAATATACTGTGATGGGTATTCCAAACGTAACCGTGAGGGTTACTCCCTACGTAAGAATGTTATGAATGCCTCAAGTTACATTTATGTCTTATGATTTCCGTGATTTATTCATGATTTGATGAGGTATGTTAAAATGCTTATGTTTTATGAGTAAATTATGATTTCATACATGGACTAATGTTTTCTTTTTGTACTTATATATCCCCTACTGAGCTATTTTATGCTCATCCCAAGTTTTTGAAATTTTTTTCACAGGTCAAGGGAAAGGTGAATGATGTGATGATAGTGTCAAGGAAGTGTCAAGAAAGAATCCATGTTTTATTTTAAATAAGTTTCTATTGATGGGGAAAATGAGTACTATCTTTTATGTAACCACTTTGTTTAAATGTGGAATGTAATGCATGTTTTATGATCTAATTCTCTAAAACTCTAAACCTGAAAAGATCCTCAACGTGTATTCTTGAAGTAACTCAAGATTAAGTAATGTTTAAGGCTGGGGCCTTATACCACTGGGTGCATGCAACCTTCATGTTTTCTTTCATGTGCCCAACTTGAAATCTTCCTTGGCCTCAATCTCCTTTTGGGTTTTTTATAGTTTGGTCCGATGATACATGGAATGTGGAGAGTGACCATGGGTAACATGGTGATGGTTTTAGTGGTTTTGATTCATCTTGGTTTCTTTTGGGAAGCTTATGTATCGAGTAATTTGGCCAGATGTATTTATTTCCACCCACTTTTGTTGTACCTATACATTTTGATCATGACACTTGTTAATATTTTTATGATGTTCAGTTTATCTTTTATTTCTATTTAATATTACTAGATTTGGATGTTTATTTTATATTGAGACTGCTTATTTAAATGCATGGGCACCCAATGGATGGATGGGTCATACTAGATTCTCGGTAGTCTCTATTGTCTATTTATATTATTGTATGAGGGTGAAATCATTCCCAAGTGTATTCTCTTGATACCCAAAAACTAGTTACCAACCTATGTGAATTGGAAACTACCTTTGGGCTGAGTAGAGGATTGAGTGGGGTGAAATGTTAGGTCAGCCTGATTCAGTTCATTATATGGAACCAACCAGGTGCAATGAAAGAACTAAATTTATATTTATTTTATATAAGAAAATACTTGCACCTTCATAATGTGTGGTAAATAGTATTGGATTGGGTCGCTCCTTGAAAATATGGATATGATATTTTCCATCAAATTGTGGAAATCACAAGGGCTACTAGAAACTTATTTAAACCTTATGATATGAACACATCATAGGCTGGGAACCTTGGAATTATTCTACTTCTTGAATAATAACCAACATATGACAATCTAATCTCTCACTTACACATCTTATTATTTTTCAATGCACAGGATCAACCCTAGTGTTAGTTTTGGAAATCTTTGATATTTTACACATAGAGTTTCTAATATGATCATAGGTTCATCTCTATCTCTCTCTATCTTTATCTTCCCTCTCTTTAATACACAAGGTCTTCAACATGATACAGTATCATCTCCACTTTTTTTACTTCAACTCGAGGATTTATTCTAATGATATCTATGGCGAGCACATTCTCTTTACCTTTTTCTTCCCCATTTTTATATTAAGAGTCATGTGATAATATTTCCATATTCAAATATGGATATCTTTCTTTATTTTTAGAAGCATATCTCTTCCACAATTCTAATTTAATCTTGATACAATATCTTAGCATTTAATGTAACATCCCAGGTAAATAAAGAATAATACATTTTCATATTTATTAATATTTACGAATTAAATATTAATTTTACTTTAAAGGGGTTTCTATGATCGATAGCGTACCCGATACGCAACGATGAGTTCCTTTGAAAACTTACGTTGCACACTAGTAATAAAATAATATTATTTTAAATGTTAGTTATCACGTAGCCGTTGTACTGGCGGGAATGGATAGAAACAACTAAAATATGATTATATATGTTTGTTAAATGTTTTTACATTTATCCAATAAAAGAGAAAGGCTTAAAATACGGAAAGAATTCAATTTTAGGCATTTATACCCTAATTTTCACTAAAGGTTCACTTATCACCTTTTGACGGTGAACCATCATTAAATATAGTTTTGATCAATCTTATAAATTCTATTGGACCAAATATAACACTTCTTTAGAATCGGGACATCAAAATTTACTTTGTGTAAATTTTTGGTATCTTTCTGATAAAGTTCATTTTTTTAATGAATAGTGTAAAATGTTGTATTTTAATTCAAAACCTCTTTTTAATCTAATTTATTTATATGATTAGATTATCATTTGAATTGGTTTTAAAGTGAAATTAGAAAATATTTTTACCATTAAATCTAATAGTGGTCGTTGGAATTAATTTCACTTTGAAATCGGACTTAAACTAGTGTCAATCTTTTGATACTTATTGTTTCATAAAAACACGCTATTTGCTCTGACAGTGGGAATTAATTATTAAATTAATTAATGTGACTTATATGTTTTGAATTTTGTAAAATAGACTTCATTTTTTAATTCGGAATATCAAATATAGATTAGGGTGAATTTTTGGTATTTTTCTGAAAAACTTCAATTTTTGATGAATAGTGAAACCACTAAGTGGTACTTATAAAAACTGATTTTCCGTTTAAATGAAACTTTGCCACTTCTGTGTTTTGATTTTCAAAAATCCGACATACATGGTTGTCATTAATAAGTAAAATGTGGTTCAATGAGATTAAAATAATTTTTTGGTGAATAGTAACTTTTAAGTTTTTAATCGCAATTAGTAGTAATTAGTGTAGTTTAAGGTAAAAATAATGTTTTAATAATATGAGATGAGCTTGACACATGTCCTACCCACATTTGATGTGTCATGGCCGACCACGACAAGTCATGGGTCAACTTTGGGACCTCATGGAGCCACTTTGGTTGGGAAATGACATAAATAACTTTTTATTTAATGTTAAAGTAAAAATGACACAAACATGAGTTATTTTACTAAAACAATTTTTACATGGGGTTATACAAGTCATATTTTTGACTATAAATATTAATTAGAAAGATAAAAATATTTCCTACATCATAGTATTTTTTTATAATTTTTAGACATTAAATAAATTAAATTATTTATGACATCATGATGATGCAGCGATGACCTCATTATTTAACGATTTAAATAAAATAGAAAGATAATGTAATATCTAAGACCTAAACATGTCCAAAACCTATTGGATGAGTGGATTTAGAACCCTTATCACCTTATCCTCGAATTATACCAATTTGGGACCTTTTTAATCCGAAACTCATTTCAAAATAAAGTAACTTATCTTTACTTTCCAAGAGTGCCCCTCCTCTCCTCTTATAAAAGGCCCCCACCTCTACCTCCTTACCCACACTCCCAAAGCCTTTGTCTCGGCCAACCCCTGCCATTTTGGCTCTACACATCCCTCTATTACTCCTTGAAGCCTCACTTTAGGCATAAGTCTTCCCAAGGAAGCCTTTGAGCTCAAACCAAGGGGAGTTGCCCGATTTTAAGGTAATGTCTTCTTTTGAGTCCTTTTGTTTTATTTTGCTTCTCCAACCCCCTAAAATCTTTTTATTCTTTTCTTTTGTAACAAATCCAGTATCCTAAATATACTAGGATGTTGTTATAAGGAGTATTCGAGCTACACTTACACACACCTACATCTAATGGTTAAAGAACATACTGTTTTCATGGATGACAAATTGCTGCCTCCCGAAACGATGATTGTTCAACATTCTTTTAACACCTTCAAAGGTGGCCATTAATATGACACTACATTTATATATGATATATAATATGTTTATGTTTTCCTTAAGCTTCTGTATTTTTCATTTTGGGCATACCTTTATGGTTTCCATTATGGGTAAACACGATATCTTCATTTAAGGAAGTGCGGACTACCGCCCCCTCAAAGTGATGTGATTTGTTAATGCCATATGTGGGACGTATAAAGGATGGATTTAAAGTTATTATATATGATGTTATACTGGGATTATAATATACCTCTATATCATTATTTTTTATTTCCATTAAAGTATGAGATAGAAATGAAAGTAGCGTTCATGCGTACGTACGGCTTACCGTCTCCATGAACGGTGCATTTCATTTCTTATCCCCAAATGTAATGTACTATTAAAAGTACATGTATATAATGGATATATATAATGAATGATATATCTAAATGATTAATATAATTCTGGAATTAAAATATACATACCTCTCATTTAGTTTTAATTCCATTAATATGACAAAGAAATGAAAGTACTGTTCATGCGTACGTACGACTTACCGTCTCCATGAACGGTGCATTTCATTTCTTACCTCTAAATGGTTATGTAATATTATAAATAAATTTATATTCTGGATATATATGATATATATGCTATCCAAATCAGGAATTTCATTCTGGATATAAAGAACCTTTGACCACACGAACAACATGTAATTGTAAGAAGTCCACTTTCGACTTAAGAACCAAATATCGACAAAACAAACATTATTAACTTAAATGGTTACATAATGTTTATAACATGGAAATAAGTGATATAAAATGAATAATGAACTTTAAAAAGGTTCTTAATCAAGTAGAAATTAACTCAACTTTATTATTCAGGACGTTAAAGAACGATCGTGTCAAGTTGGACCCGAGGTAAGGGACTTCGTCTCAATCTCCTTTCATTGAGGAATATTTTGTTTTATACACAACTTTCTTTTATACGGTGTATAAACCCCTTTGACTTTTACTTTTATACAAAAGGAATCTTTTTCTACGAAGCGTTTTACAAAAAGACAAAAAGGAATGTTTCTTTTAACGTACGCGGTGACAATGACCTTTTCCGCCGCCGCGGGTATTATTTGGTCTTTGGCTTCCTCAAAAAGCCGTAATATTTTTAAAATAAAATAAATACCATATACTCTTTTATGTATTTTGGTATTGAAAATGGTTTTGATAAAGGATTCTATTATGATATATTGTGATTGAAATGTAGAAATTTTATCATTCCTTTATATTGGTTTTATGTTTTATGATTTTATATTGGTACTTGGACATTTGACGGGTGGTTACATGATAAATCATATGACGGGTGGTGCCGTGAATACCAGGACGGGTGGTTACGTTATAACCTCCAATGCATTGGGTATGGAAGTCGGCCGTATGGATATTTCATTAAGTATGTATGGAAATTGGCCGTATGGCTATTCCATTAAGTGATATGTGTGGAAGTCGACCGTATGGTTATTCCACTTAAGTATGTTTATGTCCCAAGTTACCTTTATATATGTTATGTGTTCTTTATATGGGTTTTATGGTAATCCTTTGGTTACAAAAATGTAAGTAATGATACTTTATTCAGTGAAGAGTTTTTACTACTTCATGAAGGTGAAGGTATTACTTTGATAGAGTATACATGGTTTACTTGATGTTTGAAAAAGTAACAGTTTTCATTCTTTGTGTATCCCTTACTGAGCTTTTTATGCTCACCCCAAGTTTTTTTGAAATGTTTTTCACAGGACTTAGGTCATGCTATATAAAACATGGAACTAGACATGTTTCTTTTTAAGAGTTTTTTTTATTATGGAAACTTAGTAGAAGTGTCTACTTTGTAATCTTTTGAGATGTAATAGTTATGTTCTAATTCTCTAAAACTCTAAACCTGAAAAGATCCTCAATGTGAATTATTCATTTAATTCAATATTAAGTAAGGTTTAACGCTGGAGCCTTATAGTTGGTATCAGAGGTCGGTTTAGACAACTTTAGGAGTTAGAAAATTGTTAAATTATAAGTTAATTTATGATATGATTTAAATGATATAGCATTTAAAGATTACCATGTTGTTTCGCCTAAGATATTTCTGTGTTAAGAATGGTTTTTCATAGAGTAAACAGATCAACTTTTCTGGGAAGGCATACAGAGGTAAATGACCTTTCAAATCAGTATCCTGAGATGGTCAGAATCAGAACTAAACAGTTTGTTGCAGTGATGGCTCAGTTGACTCAGGTGAAAAATGTGGTTGTTTTCATTGATGATATTTTGGTGTTTTCTAAAAGTAAAGAGGAGCATGAAATTCATTTAAGGGTTATCTTGCAAACCTTAAAAGAAAATAAACTATATGGAAAATTCAGAAAGTGTGAGTTTTGGTTACAACAAATTTCTTTCCTGGGTCACATTATTTCAAAAGATGGCATAACTGTTGATCCTACTAAAACAAAAGTTGTTGAAGAATGTCCAAGACCCACAAATGTAACCGAGATCCGTAGTTTTCTTGGTTTGGCAGGTTACTACCAAAGGTTTGTTGAAATTTTTTCACGGTTATCTAGTCCAATGACTAAGCTAACTCGTAAGGGTGTTAAGTTTATCTGGACAAAAAAATGTGATGATTGTTTTCAGGAATTGAAAAGAAGATTGGTGAATGATCCAGTTTTGGCACTACCTTCTAGGAATGGTGAGTTTGTTATCTATAGTGATGCTTTATTGAAAGGACTTGGTTGCGTCCTAATGCAGAATGATCAGGTAATTGCTTATGCTTTACGACCGTTGAAAACTCATGAGGTAAATTACCCTACACATGATTTGGAATTAGCTGCTGTTGTTTTTGCTTTAAAAATTTGGAGGAATCATTTGTATGGTGTAAAGTGTGAAATATATACTGATCACAAAAGTTTAAAGTATATATTCACTCAGAAATAATTGAACATGAGACAGAGGAGATGGCTGGAATTAATCAAGGATTATGATTGTACAATTCATTACCATCCGAGAAAACCAAATAAAGTGGATGATGCTTTGAGTCGAAAAAGTAATGCTTCATTAGCAATGTTGCGTTTGGAACGTGATCCTTTGGTTAAGGATTTGATGAACTTTGGCATAGAAGTTGTTGGTGCAGGAAGTTCTTCTGTTTTGTTTTAGGTATCAGTGAGATCATCTCTATCAGATAGAATCAAGCAAGCACAGAAGCAAGACAGTGAGTTGCAGAAAAAGGTAGAGCTGGTTCAGAAAGGTAAGTTTCCTGAATTCAACATTGATAATGATTGTGTTTTGAGATTTGGGAAGAGATTGTGTGTGCCTTGTGATTCACAGTTGAAGAGAGAGTTGTTATGTGAAGCTCATAGTTCTCTGTTTTCAGTTCATCCTGGCAGTACTAAGATGTACAGAGATCTTCGGGAGTATTAATGGTGGGATGGAATGAAAAGAGATATTGCTGATTTTACTGTGAAGTGTTTGACATGTCAACATGTTAAAGAAGAGCGGCAGTTACCGAAAGGTATGATTCAGCCTTTACCAGTACCAGAGTGGAAATGGGAGAATATATCCATGGACTTTGTTGTGGGATTACTGAAGACATCTTGAGGTAATAATGCAATCTAGGTTATTGTTGATCGCTTGACTAAATCTGCTCATTTCCTTGCTATACGAGATACTTTTTCCCTAGATCAACTTTCCCATTTGTATCTTAAAGAGATAGTCAGGTTACATGGAGTTACCCTCTCCATTGTATCTGACCATGATCTCAGGTTCACTTCTAACTTTTGGAAAGGCCTTCAGAAGTCGTTGGGTACTGAATTAAATTTTAGTACAACTTTTCATCCTCAATCAGATGGGCAGTCAGAACGAACAATTCAGACCTTGGAGGATATGCTACGAGGTTGTTCGATGGATTATCAGGGAAGTTGGGACCAACATCTTTCTTTGTTTGAGTTTTCTTATAATAACAGTTTTCATTCCAGTATACAGATGGCACCATTTGAGGCATTATATGGGAAGCGGTGTCGAACTCCAGCATTTTGGGATGAAGTGGGTGAAAGGAAGCTGATGGGACCAGAATTGGTAGAAGAGATGGCAGAAAAAGTTCAGTTGATTCAGAAACACATGAGAACAGCTCAAAGTATGCAAAAGAGTTATGCGGATAACCGGAGGAAGGATCTATCTTTCGAGGTAGGTGATCATGTTTTTCTCAAGGTTTCTCCATGGAAAAGTGTGATGCGATTTGGTAAGAAAGGAAAGTTGAGTCCAAGGTTCATTGGACCATATAAAATTCTGGAGAAAGTTGGATCAGTTGCTTACCGAGTGGCTTTACCTCCGAGTTTATCTCAGGTACACAATGTTTTTCACGTTTCGATGTTGAGAAAGTATATGCCAGCTCCATCTCAGGTTTTGAGTCCAGAGGTAGTTCAGCTGGAGGAGAACCTATCTTATGAAGAACAACCAGTCCAGATTCTTGACCATAGGGAGCAGGTGTTACAGAATAAGGTGATTCATCAGGTAAAGGTTTTGTGGAAAAACCATGTGATTGAAGAGGCAACGTGGGAATCTGAAAATGCTATGAGGGATAAATACCCTCACTTATTTTGATAAGTGAATAAAATTGCGAGGACGCAATTCCCAAAAGGAGGGAAGGATGTAACATCCCAGGTAAATAAAGAATAATACATTTTCATATTTATTAATATTTACGAATTAAATATTAATTTTACTTTAAAGGGGTTTCTATGATCGATAGCGTACCCGATACGCAACGATGAGTTCCTTTGAAAACTTACGTTGCACACTAGTAATAAAATAATATTATTTTAAATGTTAGTTATCACATAGCCATTGTACTGGAGGGAATGGATAGAAATAACTAAAATATGATTATATATGTTTGTTAATTGTTTTTACATTTATCCAATAAAAGATAAAGTCTTAAAATACGGAAAGAATTCAATTTTAGGCATTTATACCCTAATTTTCACTAAAGGTTCACTTATCACCTTTTGACGGCGAACCATCATTAAATATAGTTTTTATCAATCTTATAAATTCTATTGGACCAAATATAACTCTTCTTTAGAATCGGGACATCAAAATTTACTTTGTGTAAATTTTTGGTATCTTTCTGATAAAGTTCATTTTTTTAATGAATAGTGTAAAATGTTGTATTTTAATTCAAAACCTCTTTTTAATCTAATTTATTTATATGATTAAATTATCATTTGAATTGGTTTTAAAGTGAAATTAGAAAATATTTTTACCATTAAATAGAATAGTGGTTGTTGGAATTAATTTCACTTTGAAATCGGACTTAAACTAGTGTCAATCTTTTGATACTTATTATTTCATAAAAACACGCTATTTGCTCTGACAGTGGGAATTAATTATTAAATTAATTAATGTGACTTATATGTTTTGAATTTTGTAAAATAGACTTCATTTTTTAATTCGGAATATCAAATATAGATTAGGGTGAATTTTTGGTATTTTTCTGAAAAACTTCAATTTTTGATGAATAGTGAAACCACTAAGTGGTACTTATAAAAACTGATTTTCTGTTTAAATGAAACTTTTCCACTTCTGTGTTTTGATTTTCAAAAATCCGACATACATGGTTGTCATTAAGAATTAAAATGTGGTTCAATGAGATTAAAATAATTTTTTGGTGAATAGTAACTTTTAAGTTTTTAATCGCAATTAGTGGTAATTAGTGTAGTTTAGGGTAAAAATAATGTTTTAATAATATGAGATGAGCTTGACACATGTCCTACCCTCATTTTATGTGTCATGGCCGACCACGACAAGTCATGGGTCAACTTTGGGACCCCATGGAGCCACTTTGGTTGGGAAATGACATAAATAACTTTTTATTTAATGTTAAAGTAAAAATGACACAAACATGAGTTATTTTACTAAAACAATTTTTACATGGGGTTATACAAGTCATATTTTTGACTATAAATATTAATTAGAAAGATAAAGAGATTTCCTACATCATAGTATTTTTTTATAATTTTTAGACATTAAATAAATTAAATTATTTATGACATCATGATGACGCAGCGATGACCTCATTATTTAACGATTTAAATAAAATAGAAAGATAATGTAATATCTAAGACCTAAACATGTCCAAAACCTATTGTATGAGTGGATTTAGAACCCTTATCACCTTATCCTCGAATTATATCAATTTGGGACCTTTTTAATCCGAAACTCATTTCAAAATAAAGTAACTTATCTTTACTTTCCAAGAGTGCCCCTCCTCTCCTCTTATAAAAGGCCCCCACCTCTACCTCCTTACCCACACTCCCAAAGCCTTTGGCTCGGCCAACCCCTGCCATTTTGGCTCTCCAAATCCCTATATTACTACTTGAAGCCTCACTTTAGGCAGAAGTCTTCCCAAGGAAGCCTTTGAGCTCAAACCAAGGGGAGTTACCCGATTTTAAGGTAATGTCTTCTTTTGAGTCCTTTTGTTTTATTTTGCTTCTCCAACCCCCTAAAATATTTTTATTCTTTTCTTTTGTAAAAACTCCAGTATCCTAAATATACTAGGATGTTGTTATAAGGAGTATTCGAGCTACACTTACAAACACCTACATCTAATGGTTAAAGAACATACTGTTTCCGTGGATGACAAATTTCTGCCTCCCGAAACGATGATTGTTCAACATTCTTTTAACACCTTCAAAGGTGGCCATTAATATGACACTATATTTATATATAATATATAATATGTTTATATTTTCCTTAAGATTCTGTATTTTTCATTTTGGGCATACCTTTATGGTTTCCATTATGGGTAAACACGATATCTTCATTTAAGGAAGTGCGGACTACCGCCCCCTCAAAGTGATGTGATTTGTTAATGCCATATGTGGGACGTATAAAGGATGGATTTAAAGTTATTATATATGATGTTATACTTGGATTATAATATACCTCTATATCATTATTTTTTCTTTCCATTAAAGTATGAGATAGAAATGAAAGTAGCGTTCATGCGTACGTACGACTTACCGTCTCCATGAACGGTGCATTTCATTTCTTATCCCCAAATGTAATGTACTATTAAAAGTACATGTATATAATGGATATATATAATGAATTATATATCTAAATGATTAATATAATTCTGGAATTAAAATATACATACCTCTCATTTAGTTTTAATTCCATTAATATGACAAAGAAATGAAAGTATTGTTCATGCGTACGTACGACTTACTGTCTCCATGAACGGTGCATTTCATTTCTTACCTCTAAATGATTATGTAATATTATAAATAAATGTATATGCTGGATATATATGATATATATGCTATCCAAATCAGGAATTTCATTCTGGATATAAAGAAACTTTGACCACACGAACAACATGTAATTGTAAGAACTCCACTTTCGACTTAAGAACCAAATATCGAAAAAACAAAAATTATTAACTTAAATGGTTACATAATGTTTATAACATGGAAATAAGTGATATAAAAGGAATAATGAACTTTAAAAAGGTTCTTAATCAAGTAGAAATTAACTCAACTTTATTATTCAGGACGTTAAAGAACGATCGTTTCAAGTCAGACCCGAGGTAAGGGACTTCGTCTCAATCTCCTTTCATTGAGGAATATTTTGTTTTATACACAACTTTCTTTTATACGGTGTATAAACCCCTTTGACTTTTAATTTTATACAAAAGGAATCTTTTTCTACGAAGCGTTTTACAAAACGACAAAAAGGAATGTTTCTTTTAACGTACGCGGTGACAATGACCTTTTCCGCCGTCGCGGGTATTATTTGGTCTTTGGCTTCCTCAACAAGCCGTAATGTTTTTAAAATAAAATAAATACCATATACTCTTTTATGTATTTTGGTATAGAAAATGGTTTTGATAAAGGATTCTATTATGATATATTGTGATTGAAATGTGGAAATGTTATCATTCCTTTATATTGGTTTTATGTTTTATGATTTTATATTGGTACTTGGACATTTGACGGGTGGTTACGTGATAAATCATATGACGGGTGGTTCCATGAATACCAGGACGGGTGGTTACGTTATAACCTCCAATGCATTGGGTATGGAAGTTGACCGTATGGCTATTCCATTAAGTATGTATGGAAATTGGCCGTATGGCTATTCCATTAAGTGATATGTGTGGAAGTCGACCGTATGGTTATTCCACTTAAGTATGTTTATGTCCCAAGTTACCTTTATATATGTTATGTGTTCTTTATATGGGTTTTATGGTAATCCTTTGGTTACAAAAAGGTAAGTAATGATACTTTATTTAGTGAAGAGTTTTTACTACTTCATGAAGGTGAAGGTATTACTTTGATAGAGTATACATGGTTTACTTGATGTTTGAAAAAGTAACAGTTTTCATTCTTTGTGTATCCCTTACTGAGCTTTTTATGCTCACCCCAAGTTTTTTTGAAATGTTTTTCACAGGACTTAATGTGGAATAAGGTCAAGGATGGGATTAAGGGAATGTCATGCTATATAAAACATGGAACTAGACATGTTTCTTTTTAAGAATTTTTTTTTATTATGGAAACTTAGTAGAAGTGTCTACTTTGTAATCTTTTGAGATGTAATAGTTATGTTCTAATTCTCTAAAACTCTAAACCTGAAAATATCCTCAATGTGAATTATTCATTTAATTCAATATTAAGTAAGGTTTAAGGCTGGGGCCTTATATTTAATCTTCCAAAATATTCAATATTACCTTTCAGTGGCCTTCTTAAATTATTATTACACCTTTACTTCTCTTTAAAGTATCTATAAAAACTACTTCTACATGGAAACATATATAGTATCAAATTCATGTATTGGAATAATTTGTTGTAGTGAAAAGGTATCACACATTATTTTCTTCATCACACACTATAACATGGTCTTATTTTCATGGAGCAACTTCTTTATAGATTACATAACCAACTTTGGTTGGTATTTATCTTCAAATAGTTTTGATACATACCCTCTCTCTTCATAGAACAATAACTCATTCATTCTCTATTCACAAAAAAATAATAGCTTGAATCATTGCATTAACAAAATCATCATGATATTTATACTTTGAAGAATAACACAACATCATCAAAAATATACATCCTTTAAACTTTTACTTCAATAAGTTTAACTTTTGAAGCTTCCTTACTAATTTCTGAAAGGATTTAAATTTGAAGAAGTATAGCACCTTTAATATCCACATATAGTATTCTGATTAACCTTAGGATTTTTTCTGATTACCCTTATGAAATCACCGCATGAACATTATAAAATTTTATGATTATCCTTATGAAATCACCAGATGACCCTTACAAATTTTGGGATGACTCTTAAAAGTTTCATTGATGACTCTTATGATTATCAAAGAGTTTTTTGGACTTTTCCAAAATTCAATAGCTTCTCCCATGTGACTCTTATAAAATCACATGAGGAATCTTATATTTTCACGCCATTTCCATTTGTAAGTGCTATTAGATTTAATGGATACCCTGAGAGGAGGGGGTTAATATATATAGACTTCTTCTTAAATGTTCCATTTTTTCTTTTTAAATTAACCCCAATGAATTATTATGATATGATTCTCTTACTTGAATAATTACACTCTAACTTGGATGGTATATATAGATTTTAAACAATAGTAAATCACATATTAATTTTTACAAGGTTTAACCACAATGTGAGAGACTACTCTTTACTAGAACCAGTTTTTATTATAGTATATAGATTTTACACTAGAATATTTTGATCAAATATAAGTCATTAGTTTAGGTATAATCCTATAACCAAAGCTTCCTAACAACTAAACTATTTATCATCAGTATTATTGTCTCCCAAGAGTTACAATGAAATCAAACACCAATAACTAAGAAATACCTTCAACATATACATGTTACTTCAGTAATTGATGGGTGATCTTTCCCTTTGATATAGTAGATAAAAATGCACAAAAACTCATACTCACTTCTTCAAAAAACACATCCCCTAAATTCTTTCTAGTGAGTAAACAAAGAAGGAAAATAGACTTCTCTATCTTACCGCATGAAAACCCTTAAAGGGTCTAATTCTCCACATCCTCATAGAATTATATTTTTATGCTTTGATATATAGTTTTTTCATATCACACTCCTCTTCAGATTCAGGATTTCTTACTTTTTTTCTTCAAAAAACCCAGTCTCCCACACGGTTCTCTATACACATCAGTGATATATTATCCTTCATACCCTTATAATTTTCAATTGTCTCACTAAATTTAAAATCTCACTCAGATGAGGGAATTAAATTATTCCCCTTAATATAAACATTAAAAAATGGAATACATAGAATAATTTTTAATCCACCATCCAAACAAATGATCATAAAATAACCAATTTTGAGATCCCCATGATTATGCGTTCACTTATAATTTTCATTCCAATATTGAAAATATATCCATGTCGAGTTACAAAAATTAACTCATGTTATTCATATTCTCAAAATAGAAACTTTGATCTTCAAAATAGAACTTAGTTAAATGAAACTCATTTGATCTTCACAAAAAAAACAATAGAAATCATTTTAACTTCTCTATGGAATAATTCCTAGGAAAATCACAGTCACATCATGACTTCTTTCTTCATGGAGTAAAATTTTCCATTATAAACATAAAAAAAATGACTTTAAATTTCACATAACATAGATAAGTCCTAAAAAAAATTTAATCATAATTGATTTGAGTTATTTAAAACACCAAGGAACAACCCAAATATTTACTTAATAATGTATTCATTAATCTTGAAAAAACATTTAATCTTCCTTCACATTACCAAAAGCACTTATAGTTTATCACCAAAATGAATCAAACACCCTTTGAGCATTTTTAATGTTTTAACTATTGAAGATTAGTTCTAGTGTTCTTTGATTTAATTTCTTTAGAATTTATAATTTTTTGAAATTTTTATAATTTCTATGAGGATGGAACATTACAAAATCCCTGCTCAACCTTAAAAAGTATCTGAAGCTTATGATAAAATATCACAAACCTTATGGTGATAGAGTCTCTACCATACTATGACATGTTAAAACCTTACGATGAAATATCTCAAACTTGTGATGAAATTTATGAATATCACGAGGACATGTATCAGACTTATGCTCTAGTTTACCCAACCTTAAAAGTGCAGACTTAACTTTATGAAGACATGTACATACCTCATGAGGATATGTCTCAACCTTATGATGATATTACTGAACTCACAAGGACATGTATCAACCTCATTCTATGGTTATCCCAACATTATGATGATAGGATCAACTTTACAAAGAAATGTTTAAACTTTAAGTGATGTATGTCTGAACCTTATGACCATCTATATCAACCTTACAGGATGTATGTATCAACCTTACGCAGTAAAAACCAACTATATGAACATTCCAATGCTTATAAAATCTTAATACTTAAAGTAAATGATTCTCATATCATCTTAAGAACATTATAAATATCTCAAAAACAATCTCATAGATCTATTAAAACATTTCATGCAAGGTTGATTACAGATACAACTCATTAAGAATGCTAAAAAATATTCAATAATTCTAGATGGCACTAAAAATATACCCATTTGGATTTATTATCAACAATTATCAACTATTTCAGGTTTATTTAATTATTTTTCAAGAACTCAAAAACTATTTTTAGAATAATCAATGCTAATGAGAATCATAAAATCACAACTTTTTTCAACTAAGATGTTTCTTGCATTACATTATTAGATAAGGTAATGTTTTTTAGAGAATTCCATCCCTCAGTGTCAATAAATTATGATATAGTGACATAAATAATCTAACAATAAATTCACACATCCATTTATCATATTATTATCCCCCTTTAACAACATCCCCCACACCAGATTAAAATGGCAGTGTACACTCCCCTTTTGATAATGAATCTCTCCCCCTTTGACAATGAGTTGTGTCACTATCTATCACCTTATGACAGCATAATCCAAATCTATATGGGGGTAGATTATTTATATTTTTAAGTGAGATGGGAAGTTATAACATGAAGTTTCATCCTTAAGTTAGAGAATCTCTCCTTTAGTAATGCTTTAGAAAAAATATCTACAACTTATTCCTTGGTGCCAATAAACTCAAGCTTATCACCTTCTTCCACATTCTCTTTAATAAAATAATATTTAAGCTCAATTGTTTGTGATCTATAATGTTGAAATGGACTATTGGAAATATCTATATCACTTTGATTGTCATATGAAGTGCATGGTGGATTTTCAACCTCAATTCTCCATCTAGCTATCTGTATCTGCATCCATATCATTTGTGCACAAGAATGTGTAGTTACCATGTACTCAGATTCATCAATGCTCAATGAAACCGAACATTGATTTTTTATTCCATACCACATATATTTTACCAAGAAAGAAATCTCCACCTAAAGTGGACATCTTGTAAATACAATCTCATACCCAATCAGCATCAGTAAAGCCCCATAAAGTCAAATATTTACTAATATTTCACAACATGTCAAAAATTTAGTGTACTCTTTATATATATTGGGATCATCTTGGATGCTAACATGTGAGATTTTATTATATCGCCTTGAAATCTAGTAAATAGTGTCAAAAAAAGTACTATGTTAGCTTTGGAAATTGTTAAGTTAGGAAGGATTCCAATGATTTTTCTATATTCCTTTTGATTCACACATTTTCTAGCCTCATCTTTGGTTAGTTTAATTC
This sequence comes from Viscum album, assembly GCA_963277665.1. Classification (NCBI taxonomy): domain Eukaryota; kingdom Viridiplantae; phylum Streptophyta; class Magnoliopsida; order Santalales; family Viscaceae; genus Viscum; species Viscum album. The sequence continues at coordinate 299,073,203 of OY728139.1, forward strand.
CAAAATTTATAGGAGTAGAAATCCCTTAACAATCCTTCAATACAAACCTCTTCAACAATTCCTTGGAGTATTTTTCTTGAGATAAGAAAATATGATTAGTACCTTGTATGATTTATAACTCTATAAAATATGAGATTTCACCCACTATGGACATCTCAAAATGCCTCTTACTTTCCTTAAATAATTATTCATAGATATGCTCTTTTCACCTACCAGAATAATTTCATCAACATATACTATGTCAATAAGAGTACCTGTGGGAAAATCCTTAACATAATAATTATAATCAACTTTCACTACTACAAAACAGGCCTTTAAGAGCGTTGGCCTTTATCAGTGCTAGAAAAAGTGCTGATAAAATTTCCCTTTATCGATGCTAAAAAAGCACTCATAAATGACACATTTTATTGGTGCCAAAAAAATGTGATGATAAACAGTACTATTTATCAACACTTTTTAAATACTGATAAAGGTCCCGAATAAAATGAAATAATTAAACAAATAAAAATTAAAAATGATTAAATTAAAAAAATATTATTATTTTTTATTAATTAAATAATTATTGATAAAAATGTATAAATTTAATATACATATATATTAATTATAAATATTAATAAAATATATATGTTAAATATATAGATATGTAAAACTAAAAAAATGAAATAATTAAACATATAAAAATTAAAAATGAGTAAATTAAGAAAAATATTAAACATTTTATTAATTAAATAATTATTGATAAAAATGAATAAATTTAATATATATATATATATTATAAATATTAATAATTATATATATTAAATATAGACATATAAAATGAATAAATTTTAATAATTAAATAAAAAAATTAAAAATGAATAAACAGTAATAAATAAACAAAAAAATTGAAAAATAATAAATGACAACATTATTATAAAATATTAATAAAATAATTATCAATAAAAATGAATAAGTTTAATATATATATATATATATATATTAATTATAAATAGTAATAAATAATATATAATAAATATAAATATAGAAAATGGATGAAATGTAATAATTAAAAAAATATTAACGTCTTATTCATTTTTAATGGTTTTATATATTATTATTCATTAATGTATTTAATATAGAAATATATTCATATATATTTATATATATATATATAAATGTATATAATACTTACTAAAATATGATTTATATAATACAAAATATTATGATTACATTAAATAAGTCATATATTTAGTAAATAATGGTTTATAATTAAAAATTAATATTAATTAAAAATATTGACTAACTACATCAAATGATGGATATAATTGAATGTCCTTTGATTTTTCAATTTAAAATTTATCAAATGTGTGTTACATTGATTTCACACACACACACACATATATATATGTAACTAATTTATTTTTATATACAACACACACATATAAATATTTAAGTAATTAATGAAATCTTATTTAGAAATACGCACCTAATATTTATATAATTTATTCAAATTTTAGTATTTATTTTATAATTTCACTTAGTAACATGAAACATTTAATATATTATGTTTTCAATTGATAAATTTTATTTATTTATTTTTAATATTATTATAGTTAGGTATTAATTATTTATTCATTTTTAATATTTTTTATTTTTTATTTTTTTGGAATTTAATCATTTTCTAATATTTATTAATATATATTTATTTACTATGTTTTAATATTTTCAATATGTATTCATATTTATTTTAATATATATCTATATTTTTTTAATAATTTATATTTAATTAATAAATCTTATCCATTTTTCAATATTTTTAAAGTTTACTCTTTTTTAATTATTCAATTTCACCCATTTTTAACATGCATGCATTTAAGATTATATATTCATCAATAATGTTGAAAATATATTTGTAAATAAATATTTATAAATAAATATATTTGTAAATGTATATTTACCCAAAAGGTTTGAGTGTTGGTTAGAAACCCAACCCACACCCTCAAATTTATTATAAAAGAAAAGTTCAAGTACATGGGGATGAAATAACGAAAAAGTGGTGAGACCGACCTTATAATCTTGAAAAGTAGAAACATATATAATAAACAGCCGGAAAAATCCTCCTTGCTCTGCAATCTAAGACATCATCTTGTGGATTGACAATGACCATCACCTCTATCTCTCGGATGGCAGCCCCTCCTCTAAGTTTTAGGTTTTTCCCATGCAATATCATCATCATCCTGATGATCAATATTTTCGTCGGGTGGGGTGGGATCCTCAAGAGACCAAGGATTGTGTTCACTATTTATGCCTAAAACCTCCATTATAGACTTCAGATTAGAACCATTCCTTGCATTGATAGTCTCAGTGCACATTCTATTGGAATTTCCATATTCCTCAGAGAAAACTTCCATGATATTATAAGAATTTAAGATATCAATCAAACTAAGTGAATGTTTCCTTACCTCGGTAGATACACTTTTTGGATCCTTTGGAGAGACCATATCATGCACAATGTGGGTTCCTACAATAATTTCAGAAGGCTCACTATCATGTTCTGTTGTATCCTTATTTGATGCCAACCCAACACCCTACTTCTAAATAGATTACATAGGTGGATTAGAACTCGAAGTTTCCTTCTGGTTAGATCTTGTAGAAATCCCAATGACCTTCTTTTCCATACCCAAATTTTCATCATTATGATGAGTACATGTATCCCCATCAATCATCTTGTTGGTAAGAGATCCAATAAGATCATAATTCCTATGACCTATAGATGCTTTATTTCTCTTCAACTGAATAGGAGCAGTATCATCAAAGTGTTTCTTACGCTTAATATTTCTCGACTTCATAAAGAAAACGTCCTTTATCTCAACAGAATCTAGAGAATTCTCATTATCAATCTTCTCCACCTCATTAAGGTCCTTTGAATGAATATTAATAAGATATGCTTGTTGATCTTCCTTCTTACCATTCACATGCTCATCTTTACCCCTGAAAGATTATGCTGAGACATTAAGAGGTAGCTTGAACCTTCATTACTCCACAACGTATCTAGACTTATAGTAGTTAAAACACCAATCCACCTTGCCCTATATAAGGGAAACATCATAAGACTCTACACCAATATTCCCAGTCTCATCCTGATGAGAATCCGCTACTAGATCACCTTGAGCATAAAAATCATTGTCCTTTGGCTTGTGCCTACATACATAAGTCAAGTGACCATGTTTCCTATAGAGAGAACACATAAAATTACTACAAAAATTAGCAGTAGCATGACCAATGAATTTGTATTTCAGGTATAGACCAGGAAATCTCTTATAATCAATTACTAGTTCAAGCCTAAATTGAGAATCAACAAGCATGATGGTCTTAATAAAAGGAGAAGCAATATCAGATTCTACAAAATTCTGGCAATGTGGTCGTACCCCGTGCATTTGGTCTCCCTATCAAACATGATAGGAACACCGATGGTCGATGAAACACCCCACAATATTTTTGGATTCAGAAAAACCACATGATACCATGAATATGAATCCAAATTTGAGTTACTGATTTTCTAGCCAACATTGGGTCAAACAACGAATCTCAACCAAGAATTTTGAAAAATCTCGATTTGAGAGAGACAATGCCAAATCCTTGTGCTTTGGCCTTTGAATCATTCAAAAAAATGATTTGTAAGTACCCCTTGCCAATTGAGATGATGCGTCAACCTCCAAATCCCCAAATCTGATGGATTTTTTGCTTCAAAGATTCGACATTCTAGAGATTCTCTTTCCGCGAGATAATGAGACATGTGTGGATAAAAAATTTACATTCCTTGAGACGTACCTCAAGGAATTTCAATCTAGCTTCGATGAATGCTAAAGATCTATTGCATGTGATTCTCTTGTTTGGTGCAGCAAGATCATCCATATGATCTAAGAAGAAGCGTTGACCTTCATAAAGTGGATCACTCTGCTCGTCAAAAGCAGTTTTCTCTAGAATAAGCAAGGGAGCCACTTCATCTGAGACCAGAACTGAGGGATTACACCCATGATTTGGATCACCCTTCTTCGTCGGTCTGACAAAGGCATCTTTCAGATCGAAATACCACACTAGATCGAATGATTTGGCCATTAAAAAACCTAAATGCAATTGGTTTCTAAAGAGAGAAACACCTGCAACATCACATCCACCATTTATAAATATATATTTATTATATTTATAAATTTATAAATTTATAATTATAAATAAATAAATTTTATTTTTTTTAAAAGTATTTATATAATTATAAAATAAATAATTATATATATTTAAATAATTATAAAATTATAAAAAATTTATTTAAATAATGAATATATTTACTATATTTATATTTATATTTATATATATTTATTAAATATATATATATATATATATAATTATATAAAAATATATAATGATATAAATATATATATTTTTTTAAAAAAGTATTTATTCAATTATAAATAAATAATTATATATTTAAATAATTACAAAATTATAATAAATATATTTAAATAACGAATATATTTATTATATTTATATTTATATTTATTTATTAAATATATATATATATATATATATATAATTATATAAATATATATAATGATATAAATATATTTATAATTATAAGATTATAATAAATATGTTTAAATAATGAATATATTTACTATATTTATATTTATATTAGTATATATTTACTAAATATATATTTATAATTATAAAAATATAATAAATATATTTAAATAATGAATATATTTACTATATTTATATTTATATATATTTATATAAATATATATAATGATATAAATATATTTATAATTATAAATAAATAATTATAAATATATTTAAAAATATATTTGTTTATAAATATATTTATAAATGTATATTTACTATATTTATAAAATTATATATTTATAATTATAAATAAAAAATATAAATTTTTAAAAAGTATTTATATAATTATAAATAAATAATTATATATTTAAATAATTATAAAATTTTAATAAATAAATAAATAAATAAATATATAAATATATATAATGATATAAATATATTTATAATTATAAATAAAAATATATCATTTTTTTAAAAAGTATTTACATAATTATAAATAAATAATTATATATTTAAATAATTATAAAATTATAATAAATATATTTAAATAAAGAATATGTTTAATATATATATAATTATATAAATATATATAATGATATAAATACATTTATAATCATATAAAAATATTTATAAATATATTTACAAATTTTTTTAATTATAATTATAATTATAAAACTTTTATCAGTACTTTTTTAGCACTGATAAAGATAGAGGTTTATCAATGCTAAAAAGGTGCTAATAAAAGGTATCTTTATTAATATTAAAAGAGTGCTGATAAAGATATCTTTTATCAGTGCTTATTAATTTAGCATTGATAAAGATATCTTTTATTTGTGCTTATTGATTTAGCGCTGATAGAAAGTATCATTATCAGTGTTTTTTTTTGGAAACATTGATAAAACTCTCTCAGATCTATTTAAAATAAACCTAACCGTGACTGATTTAGTCATGATTCTAGAACTTTCGTGGAACTCCCCTATTATTGGTGATCCTCCTCTTTCTCTCAGACGAATTAGGGCTAGAACAAGGGTATGTTATTTTCTCCTCCTCCCCACTCATTGATTGCTTGTTTGGGTACCATGTAAGGTGCTTTTGCCAATATATTTTCCAGCAACCAGTCAATTTAGGTGTTTCACCATTTTCATTTCTTTTTTCATTATTTTTCTCATTCTCTCTTGCTATTCATTTCCTTTTTTCCACTGTGGTTTCATTTTAAGAAATCCCAATTCCCTTTTACTACTTCAATGTGTGCGATGTTTTCCCTTCTTCTCTAATAATAACTTGTTGATTTCTTCCCCTCAATTTAACTCAATTTGGATCTCCTCTATACCCTATATCACATAAACAATGTAGAATAAATATCTTATAACTTCCTCCATCTTTCTTCACCTATAGTGTTAGGGATGTGATAGCCATATTTCTTTGTTTATTGTGTTGTTATAGATGGGAACCCTTGGATTGTTGATTCTATCGGTATATGTTTAATATTTTCACACTCTAGGATCAAGTGATATTCCCATGATCATTTTTCATTCGATGATATTATCTTAGAGATACCACTACACACATTGTTTTCATCCTTTTTTATATTTCATGGACATGTTGTAGCAATTTATTTTTGTTTACTATTATTATACATCATTGTTATAATGGATCTCATTTGATCTATATTCCATTTTTAATTTATGTCAGATTTTAATTTTTGTTTTTATTATAAAATGTGTTTTGATAAATTTTATGAATGAATAAAATTGATTTTTATTTATTTTCATAATCTGTGAAGTCTAAATTTTTAATATTTTAAAGTGTTTTCACTTTTAAATGTATGATTCCATCCATTGGTTGGTAAAAATTATATTTTTAAAGAATGATTTTAAATTATGTTTTTTATCTACATGAGTATAAATTTATTGATCTTAATCATGGATATATTTTATTTTCCAAAAAAAATTTTACCTTGGGATTTCTAAAAGAGATAAATGTATGATATTTCATTCCTTTATACATTACTTTTTTGAAACATTTTTTTAAATAGTGTTTAGACTATTTTTTATGAAATGTTTTTTAAATGAAATTTAATTGACTATTTAGTGAAATTTTATTAGGCCTATTTATCTCACATCCTACACACACAACCATATGGGTATATATAGATTTTATGTTTTCATATATGTTCTAAGATTATGATCTCAATTTAAATGTCGTTCATGTAGTCTATTTATGGAAATTTTGGTGGAGGTAAGTGACCTTAGGTCACATGGAGATGTTTGAGATTTGGATTAGTTGTTGGATTAATTTAGGATGTTATTTTATTGGAAAATTTGTAAATATTCTCAATTTTAATTTTATTTTACTTTACGAAAATACCTGATTATGTATTACTTTGATGCTTTATAAAATAAGTGAGTTTTATTTATTTTCATATGAATCCATTATTATGATTATTTATTTTTAACTATTTAGTTTATATCTATGGATGTGTAATGTATAGACAGACCATGTTGGATACTTAAAAACATTTACAATTCTTATTTAATGTTATTAAAGGGTGAAATCAATTCCAATTGTATATAGATTGATACCATGGTTCTTTCACTACTATAATTACATTTCCTGTTAGTAATTCAAAATTATGATTTAGTAAAAAAAATTAAATAATTAAAATACCTAAGGTTGTGGTTTCATGAAAACAAATTATTTATTTTAGGTATTTATATAAAACCAAGTTTATATATAATTCTTTCCAAAAATAGAAACATTTAGTACTTAAAAAGTTTTTACTTTAGTTTCAAAAATCAAACAAGTTGATGATACTTAATAAGTTATCATAACAAATCGTTCCTTCCCACTTAATCGACCCAGAAATTATCTCATAATTTATGCAATCACAAAATCAATTTTAAGTATTTTTCATTGAATTATAATTCATTTAGGTTATATTGAAAGTAAATTAATTTCTTTGTAATACAAGACAAGGTATAAAAGGGAATACTTAACTAAGTATAGTCATACCATTTAAACTCATTATTTTAAACTAAATTTAGGTTTACTAAAAGTAATTAGGATATTATAATATAAATACATATCAAATAGTAATTATTTTCTTCAAAAAAAGGTCTAAGAGATGTCAATATTCAGGTTACTTTATCAAAATAAATTGAGGTAACATAACCCAAACATATGATAACTACATTTTTTTAGGATCTTAAAATGTTTTGGAACATATAGAATTTATAAACATGAACTTATATAAATAAAAGAATGTAAATAATTAAATAACACAAGTCCAAACTTTAATTTCATAGATTAAATAATTTTAGAATAAGTAAACATGTTTAACAGAGTTTTCATAATAAACCAAGCATAAATATATAATGTGAACAACACGCGTGATGTGTTTTCCATCTCACCATACCCAATCTCATGAAAAAAAACATTATCCAGTCCTCCTCTGGATAAATTTTCACTAAAAATGCTTAGTTGTAGCCGTCTACCCGCTATTTCATCTCTCTTTCACAGTTCATAAAAAATCCCATGATCTTCTAAACACCCAAATACAATATACAAACTCAAAAACTTGGTGTAATTTCATGGTTGTTTCCTTTCAAAATAAAAACCAAATCTGTTATCCTTATCTCACCCCAGGTACTAAAGCACCTCCAATTAGACTCACACTTAGATAAATTCAAATCAAACCTAATCCCGATATCACACATAGACTTTATCTTACACCTCGTGATCTTTTTGAAAATAGTTTTCAATGTCATGAATATTTTTAAAACCTTCTTGATGTTGATTCTTGAATAAATTGTATGTCATGTGAAAGATTGGATTTGTGGCTTCCTGTGTGATATTTGATGAAATTGGTTTTTGATAAATGAATATTCCCTTGATTAGATTTTGAAATAAGCTCATGGAAAACTTAGTATTTAGGAAGGTAGTCCAGGACAAGCATGTTTGGATTTAAAATTTTAATTTACTATTATCTTATGAAAAATGGTTTATTCATGTCATCTTTATAAAATATTTATGAAATATTTAATAATCATGATTTTCTTTAGACTGGGTGGTGGAGTACTTATAATTTTTATGGTCATTACTATTTTAAATTTCAGTTTTAAAAAAGTAAATTTGGTTTTAAATGTTAAAGTGGGTTTTGAAATGAAAAAAACAAGGTTTTCCCTTAAAATGAACTAAAATCGACTTGGTGTTTTATAACTCATGAAGTGATTTCAAAGTGAACCTGTAAATCTTTAAACATTTAAAATCATACATATTTCCATAGAAATAGTTTTAATATTTTAATTTATTGTTAATTGTTTTTGAACATGTTTTAAATTGTTTTCACTTGATGTTAACAGTTTTTATAGAAAAGGGGGTTCGTTTACCATTAAGTGTTTTGAAAACAATTGGTCAATTTTCATGTGGAATTTCCAAAAAAATGGATTTCAAGTAGGGTTTATAAAATTCAAAAATTTGACTTTTGAATTTTGAAAGTGGTTTCGATATGATATTTGAAATTTTAAATTAATATAAGGAAATTTAAAAAAAAAATTGTCTCTCTCAAGGTGTTTTGTAAAGTAGTTGGTTTCAATATGGAATTTGGAAAATGTTCATAGTCATAAGATAATTAATTTATTATTCATTAATATCTTTCCCTAAAATTTTTATTTGGAATTCATCCACTTATTATTTAATTAATTTTGGGGAAGATGATTTATATGTTTTGTTCCTTTTATACTAATTAGGAGCCTCACCATAGTGTCTAAAATAACCGGGACTAGGAAGTCATGCATCCATTTCCACTAGGAGAGAATATTGTAGTCTTGGTGAAATAATTTTTCTATTCAAGGGATAGTGGTTCTTGTTTACTCGAGCCAAGGTGATCATGTATCTCAACCCATTGGGAATGGGGAAAGGGGTATAAAAGAGTAAGGCACTGTGAAAATGTATTGTATGATCATCTCATCTGTCAAACCATCATGTGCTTGAGAAACTTTTCAACTTTAGATAACAAACTAAGAAATGTTGTCTGATGATTTTCCAACTCCCTGCCTGAGAACATTTAGATTTAAGGAGACAACTTTCATCCTCATAAAATTTATCTTCTAAATAGTTATTATTTAATTTTGTTGTTTGAGACTCATCCCCCATCTCTTATGGACATAAACCTATGTTTCTCAAACTACTCTGAGTAGTAGTCATCACATACTGGGTAACAGTGATCATTTTGGATGAATTAAGATGATAAAACCTACCATAGTGGATTAATTATTTTCTTAAATTCAATTACCCATTTACTTAAAAGCATATTGAAATTATTTGAAAAAATTAAATTTTGGGTTCCCCTTATTAGAATTATCTATAAATTTCATTTTTGATAATGAATATCTTATGTGTATTTATTTATTTTTTATAAAAAATGAATATTTTATGAACCTAATAGGATTGATATGAATAAAAAATGGATTCAAACTAATATTATGACAAAATAGTATGAATATGTAGCTAAAGAGTTCATAAAGTTTTCTATAGAGCATGCATTCGACCATTCTCAAATCCTTTGTCTGTGTTTATATTGTTGTTATTCAAGAAAAATTATTCTAGAAGAGTTGGTAGAATATTTGATTCATCATGGAATAGACCATATCTATAAATGTTGGAATAAATAAGGGAAAAAACTAAACATGCACACTGATTGGTATGATACCACAGTTTATAGATCATTTGATACGAATACAAGTGTAAAGGATGGTGGAGACCGCATAGATGAAATGAAAATGGAAATTGAAGAAGACCTTCATGATTATCTAAATTTGTTTGAGAAGTTAAACAGTTTTTCTTAGATACCACTGTATACCAGTTTTACTAAACACACAAAATTTTTCATCGTATTAAAGTTAAATAATTTTAAAGCTGGCAGTGAATGGAGTGAAGTAATCTTTATAGAACTACTTAGTCTTCTCAATGATATGCTATTAGAAGAAAATTAACTTCCATGTTGAACATATGATGCTAAACAAATTCTACTTTCAAAGTTCATGATATCTAAAAAATAAAATCTTCTTCAAATGATTTTATATTTTTTTTCAAGGACTATGAATCACTCATAAAATTCCCTAAGTGTGGCGTGAATCGATATAAGAAAAATGAATCTATTCCTTTGAAATATGTATGTTACTTTCCTATCATTCCATAGTTTAGAAGAATATATGGATTTTAGGAAACAAAAATACAATTGACATGGAATGAAGATACAAGAATTAAATATGGTAACCTACGTCATCTAGTAGATTCTCCTTAGTATAAGAAAATTGTTTACGAGTAACCTAAATTTGAAATGAGCCAAGAAACTTTTGTTTTACATTATATATAGATAAAATAAATCCTTTTGGTGTACATATCAGTACTCAAATTTCATGACCCATCATGTTGGTAAATTATAACTTACTGTCATGATTATGCATAAAGTGAAAATACATTATTTTGTCTCTTCTTATATAAGGACCAAATAAACCTTGTAATGATATTAATGTCTATTCATATCCATTGATAAAAGATCTTAAATTGATGTGGGATGCAAGTGTTACAGTATATTATTCTCATATAAGAGAATAATTCACATTGAGGTCCATATTTTATGAGATGATAAATGGATTTCCTGCTTATGGAAATTTGTTAGGCTATATAATTAAAGGATTATTGGGGCATACCATTTGTGAAGAATTCACACACTCACTTCAGTTGAAAAATTCCTCAAAGACTGTTTTTTTAGAACATCCGATTTTTTTACCTCAATGTCATAAATACTTCTCCTTGACAACATCATTCGATGGGAATAACAAACAAGGTAAAATACTGTCTCCAATAACAACTGATCAACTGTTTAATAAAGTAAAAGATCTTGAAACTTTTTTTTGTAAAACATTTTCAAAAAACCTTACGAAATCAGTTTGGAAATATAAATAAATTTTCTTTGAATTTCCATATTGGAATTTTTTTACATCAAAAAATGTCTTGATGTCATTCATGTAGAAAAAAAATGTATTTGATAGTGTTATTGTAATGTTGATAAATGTTTTTGAAAAAAAAATATGGGATCAAGGATAGGTTGTACATGATTGACATGGGGATAAGGGAAGAGTTGGAGCCGGTGAAGGGTAAAGGGTGTACTTTTGTACCTCCAGTAGCTTACAATCTATCCAAATAGGAAAAATTACAATTTTTTATTTTCCTTAATGGTGTAAAATTTATAAATGGGTATTCATCAAATATTAATAATTTCATGTCAATGACTAATTTGAAGATATAGGGACTAAAATCACACAACTCTCATGTTTTGATGCAAGATTTTATGTATGTTGCTTTATGTTTCATTATGCCTAAAAATGTATGATATACATTAACTAGACTATGCTTCTTTTTCAAAGCCACATGAATTAAATTTATAGACCTGATTAAGTTTTTAATAATGAATAAGAAGGTTTCAGTCATATTATATGAATTATATAAATTCTTCCCACCATCATTCTTTTATATAATGGTCTACCTTATGGTTCACTTAATTAGAGAGGTTAAACAATGTGGTCTTTTATATTATAGATGGATGTATCACATTGAATGATATATGAATATTTTGAAAGGGTATATTAAGAATTGAAGTTGGATAGAAGGTTGTATTGAAGAATGATATATTGTTGAAGGAGTTGTTGAATTCTGTACCGATTACCTATCATATGTTGACAATTTCAATCTACCAAAGTCTCATCATAGTGGACCCCTCATGGGTGAAGATATTTCCAGAAGAGATGTTGTTACCATTACCATCATAGAGAGTGAGAAATAGAACCTTTACATTTTACATAATAGTGAATATGTTGATACATACATTGAAGACCATAAAGAAAATCTTAGAGATTTGAATCCATCGAGGGATGAAGGATGGATATAAAATACACATAATCAAAAGTTTATAGGATAGTTCTGAGATCAAATTTATAAGGATTTATATGAAAATATGAATTCAATTTCCAAACAACTTTGATGGCTGGCTAGGGGACCAAATGAAAATCTTATATCTTACACTGGTTTTGTAATCAATGGTTATATGTTCTATACAAATGAACACAATGAATGTAGTATGATAAAAAATATTGGAGTTACTCTTGTGGAAGAAGTGTTTTACATATCTGGTTCCAAGGATAGAAATACTTTTGAAGAAAATATATCATATTTTGACATTATCAAACATATATACATTATCATAGCATGGTTGTCTAATCTTATAAAGATATATGTGGTATGTATTTAATAATTGTTTTATTATGAAATACATGTAATAGTTGATGAAAAAAGTTCTGAAGTGAGGTATGGTATAACATACGGATAAAGATACAGGGAAATACAAGGTTGGATAAAGAAAATCTAGGGAATCAACCAAGAAATCAAAAGGACCTTCCTGGAGTACCTTCTCCCCGCTAGTTCCACATCAACATTTATAATCATTACAACTTCACACAGAGACCCCATTTAAAGATTAAAACATTTCTTACATTTCATATGAAGAAGAAATATTTGGAAATTTTGTTATATACATAGTTATTATCGAGATTATAAATGAGATTCTAAATTTTGAATGGCTGGGAGCCTCGGTTGTGAATACGTACATACGGTACATTTTCATAATACATCTATCCAAATAGTGATATAATATGTTCATTAAAGTTAATAACTATTTATATTTTCTATAGGTGTTTATATTAATACTATATAATGGGAAAACCATGTGAACCACAATTTGGATTTATTATCTCTATATCATTTCTATATAAAAAAACCTTTTTGAAGTAGGAAAAAATTAATAAGAAGTAGGATGAGCTATACGATACATTTGAGAAAAAAATAACAGATGATGGACTCTTTTTTATGCCTACAATGCAGGGGTAAAAATATACAATCTAATCACAAAAAATATTTATTTATTTTTTTCATTACTTATTTGATTTTATTTTATTAGGAAACACTGGATGCTGATCACACTCAATTTGGATACCCCAAATATTTATTTCTTGGATACAATGCATGGGGATCCAACAAACTGATCACACATGATGTGTATTATGAATTTGTAATATGTCGTAATAAACATTTTATACATAAACTTAAAATTATATGTTTCATTCTATGTTTTAACAAGAATTTTATTATGATAGGGTGATCTATAAATATAGGCTAGATCATGACATGAAGTCAGTGACTGAACATAAAAATCATGTGGATTACTTCAAATGGAAATAGATTAAGGTAGATATAGAAATATTTAACTATCAAAACATATTTCAATTTTTTTTATTATTTTGGTCAATTTTTTTGTAGTGTCCAATGAAATATAATAGAAATGATTGCAGATATTATGTTTACAAATTTATGAGAGGGATCATAAGCCATAAAAATATCAGCATCCCCAAACAGGTAATTTTAAAAGGTAATCACAATTTCCTTATAAAATTTTCTTAATAATTTTTTTGTCTATATTTTCTAGGTACTACCAAGATTGATGATAAACTTCATACTCAAAAAAATAATTAATTTTTTAGAGATGAATGGGAAGTGTACATGGTGTAGGAATGTTTGTCAATAATAAATTTAGGTTATTACCATCTATGTTTGTAATATAGTATGGGCTATGACTTTAGAAATATATATGGGGTGTGAAGCATTAGTATCATAATTCTTATATATTATTTTTTATCTATTTCTCAAGGAAAATTATAATGGAGTTAATCAATTTGTTTAGAAATGATCGAAAAACATGGTGTGAGAATGTATATAGGCATCATTAAGAGGTGACTTCCTATTACTTATTTAGTTAATTTTCTCATCATTTTATCTGTTTTTCAGTTAATTTACTTATCATTTTTAGAATAAAATTTGACCAATTCCCTCTCTAGGTTTCCATCATGGGTGGTGGTAAATGATAGAAGAAAATAAAAATACAGTGGTTTCACTTTGGTGGGTGGTAGAATTATTTGGACTATTCGATCATCAATTAGATTCATAATATAATATCAAAAAATGATCTTGAAATCCATACAAGTGGCACATCGTGTTTAGATAAGTGAAATGGATTGACTAAAACTGATTCTTTTAAGGAACATGATGTGAAATTAAATCATCCCGCTATTATATCACATAGAATACAATAATCTTTACATGAGTAGAGTAGTTTAACCTATCCTTATTGTGAATATAGATACTTGGTCACTAGCTCACCATAAATAAATTTTTCTACTAGTTTGTTACTAATATGTGTGTAAAAATTCATTATGTAAAATGATCTATGTTCAAACGAATCATCATTCTCAATAAAAATACATGAGAATAGGGATGTTCCCATTTTAATGAACAAATAATTATAATGTTATGTTAGTATTTTTCATCACCCAAAATATTAAAAATTATATACTAATATATATCACAATCCATGAAGACTTAATGGATTCACTATATTTTAATGTCATTTGGATGCTATAAAGGGATATACTGATGTTTAATATTGTCAAAATGGGTAAACTATTTATAAAGGAGTTTAGTGTCTTCTGAAAATACATAATGGGTCACACTGAAGTTTTTTTCTGTAAAATAAGGTAAATGGTTTATCATAGAGTTTGTAATCTCTATGATGGTGAAAGGGAAAGATATATTTTATTATGCTCTATAAAAACTCAAATGTAGATATTTATTTTAGTTAAATCAATGAATTCGAGGAGGTTTTCATTAACGGTTAATGTTTTCTAGGAATAAATAAAGGGATGCGCTAATTTTTAGTATAATCCAGGAATATATAATGTGTTATGCTAGTTTTTTTAGAAAATCAGAAGGAAAATATTTATATATGTGTTTTACACCAACCCAAAAGGATAAAAGTTTTTATGGTAATTTTGTGTGATATTTGAATGTTATTTTATTGTAAAGTGGTTAAATATATCATTTTGTTTGTATTGAGCTTCTAAAATATCCCATATGTATCCACAGTTGGTGAATCAAAAATGTTATAGTTTAGAATCATAGTTTAAAATAATGGAACTATAAAATCCAATTATCTTTGAAAAATAAGTGTTATAATTTTAAGTTGTGATGAAGTAAAAAAATATATTTTAATGTAGAAAATTTAGTGTGCAAAAACAATCCTTTATGATGAGATTTATAGTTTAAAGACTTTAACATTGAAATATCATATATGTAGTATAACGACCCAAACATTTATGAATAAAATTCTATTTCTTTTTATTTAATGTCTTATGGATATAGAAAACACATCCACTCCTTTTTGTTTTATTATATCCAATTTAATTTAAATGATCGTTAAGTATCAATACCATTTTTAATATAGTCGTTCAATAATGATCACATGACTAGTATAAATATAGGGTTTTAAAAACTCCATTTGGCACAGACAAAAGAAGAGATGGCCTTAACTAGCAGGATCATACACTATGAACCCCATTTAAAAAAGATTTTGAGGGAGGTATAATTTCTGGTATTTTTCCTAGACCAAACCCAATCCGAGATCCAACAAATTAACCAAGAGTGAAGCTATTTATATGATAAGTTCAAACTCATCGAGATCACAACACAAACCATGTTCACCAAACAGCCACCTGAAAGCCCTACTATCGCACACCTTACTCTTAGGGTGTATACTAGTGTAATAAAAGGATATGTATCAATACCCTAGTGTTAGGAATATGTACATTATTTTTGTTATAAAATAATGAATATATTTTTATCCTATTATTGTTACATTATGAATGATTTTTAAAGCACAAATAGTATTTTTTGTTAATTAAGAAATCTATTTGGATGAATTAATGTATTTTTTAAATAAATAATATATTAATAAAATGTTATTATTAAATAAAATTTATTAAATATAAATTATAATATAAATTTTATGAAGTCAAAAGTAATTTTTATTAAGGTTTGAAAACTATGTTTGTCAAAACCCAAAAAATTCAATAAATGTTAATTTTTATTTTAAAAGTTAAAATTCACATATTTAGAAAATTATTTAGATGATATTAATATTAGTTTTGGAATCAGGATTTCAAAATTATCCAACAGTTAATTTTTCATAATTTTCTAAGAGTCAAATTTTTGGGTAAAAATTAAATGCCATATAAATATATGGTGTGTTTTATGACATAATAATGGCCCAATAGTGATGTAATAAATCCTAAAAAATGTATCCTAGAGAAAATATATATTTTACCTTTAAAATAATGTGGTTTTAGGTTAATTTGATCTATTTTATAAAGCCTGAGTGAATCCTCTAAGACTTATAATATATTTTAATATTTTAAAATCATTTCCTTGAAAGTGTGACTCACCTCTACATAAGAAAGGGAAATATTTTAATTATCTTAATCCCTTTAACTTATAATATAATTTATACCAATCCACTTTTCTATAAACCTTGGGATGGTTTGTGGTTTTGAATATTTTATTATGAAGTGTCCAAAACCAAAATAAGAAAGAAACCCCCCTCATTTCCTATATAAATCCACCCAAGCTCCCATTTCTATTCACTCAAACTCATTGAATCTTGACAAAACTCTTCCCTATACTACTTATAGTCCTCTCAAGGTGCCCCCAATCTCCCAAGAAGCCTCTCTCAAGCCTTTGGGGTCACACATCCAAGTAAGGGATCCTCACCTTCCTCTCTTCCTTTCAATTCAAGAACCTTGTTTGGAATTAGTCTTTTAATTTCAATTTGTTATATTTTCATCCTTTTATAATCAATTAACTACTGTAAATTTGATGTTATTTCAATGATTGACCATTTATCCTCCCCCATTTGGACCCTTACCTAAGCTGTTACTATGCCAAAATTCCGTATGGGATTTCTCTCTCTCCTCTTTTTATCAAGAACCTCATTTACAATATGCCCTTTAATTTTCAATTGTGGGATACATTCTTACCCATCCCCATTACTATAAATTTAATTTTTAAATGACTATAGACCCGTTTATCTCTAATCAAACCATTTTATAAATTTCTATATGACACCGCTATGTTTCCAAAATTGCACCACGATTTCCCATACCAAAATCATTATATAGTGAATACCATACCCATTTCTATATCAAGGGTATTCACCTTTATTCACATATATTTATTAATTGTGAATATATTTATATATATATATATATATGTATGTATGTATTTCATGTTTACTTGATCATGGAATAAACTATGATGATTAATGAATCCATGTTGTATGATCTATCTGGCACACTTAATCATGAAAACAAAATGATTATGAA
The DNA here is from genome assembly GCA_963277665.1 of Viscum album. NCBI lineage: Eukaryota > Viridiplantae > Streptophyta > Magnoliopsida > Santalales > Viscaceae > Viscum > Viscum album. The sequence goes on from OY728139.1 coordinate 299,091,127, forward strand.
GGGTGCATCCTAATAGAGCTCCAATGAATTGGGTAATGTTTAGTATCATGATAAGTTATGTGAAATGGGTATTGAATCATGTTAATTCATGTGCAATGGGTTTTTAATCATGCTACTTCATTTGAAATGGGTTTTGACTCATGTTACTTCATATGCAATGGGTGTTGACTCATGCTACTTCATGTGAAATGGGTATTGAGTCGTGATACTTCATGTGAAATGGGTGTTGACTAATGATAATTAATGTGAAATGTGTGTTTACTCATGATACTTCATGTGAAATGATATTTTACTCATGATCCTCCATGTTCAATGAGACTTGGATCATTCTAATATCATGTTGTATGTTGTTTTCATAGTTCCATATTATGATCATCATGCTTTATCATGCCTTTATATTCATGTTCCTTTTATGCTTCATTGATATTTATATTGTTTAACATGTATTTTATTCTTCATGTTATACCATTTTTACTCCCTTATTGGGATTTATAGGTCATCCCTTTCTTATGTATTCCCTCATGTTATCCCATGTAGTGTTAAGTACGGAGGAATGTTGTGGTCATGTAAAATATGTTTTCAATAAAGATGTTATATTTCAAGTTTTAAGTTGTTATGTAATGTTCATAATTTCCCAAGACACTATACCTCTCGAACTTATGATTTGTATGAAGTGAAAATACATGTAATAAATCATTATTGAATATAAAATATTGAGCAGGGTTGTTATAGTTAGTATCAGAGGATGAGTTTGGTTATTTTTTGGATATGGATAAGAAAACCCCAGTGAAAACACTTAGGGATAAGACTAAGTGTAAGATAACATCCCTAAATTTTGCTGAGTAATCAATAAAATACATTCCTATTTGGATACTACAAGTGGAAGTGGTTCTGACACAGATGTACCCAGGAGTAATAACTCTGACAAGGTGTTTTGGGCTTGACTTGGGGTAACCTGGTACATGATAATAGGCCTTACTACACATCTGGTTTGATACTCCCAAGGGATATGATATGGTAAATTCATAAGCTCATTACAAACCATTATTAAGGGAACAAAAAAATCCCATAAGAATATATGTTAGGAAGTGGATCATGGATAAAAAGGATTGAACCCTAGAAATTCATAAGTTAAGGAAATAAATGTAAGTTTTACGTTATCCCTTTAATGTCATTATATTCCCTTTATGTGTTTAATATTTTAAGATATGCATCCCTAATTTTCCTTTTACTCTAGCCAATGGCTGGAAATAGGAGGGATCAGGTTAACAACCATTGTGAAGGGTAATGTGACGACCGCCCCAATGAGATTCCCAATCACATGGGAGCTTAAGTAGGGCATATCATGATTATTCTAAACCAGCTATCAAAAATCATGATTAGAAATTGGAACTTTTTTGAATGCCCAAGGATTTCAAGGAAGATGAAGATGACATATCATGAAAGTCCATCTAATAAAGGTGATGAGGGAATAAATACCCAATTTCCTTCATGCAACAAGTGTGGAAAGATGTGCCAAGGGAAATGTCACAAAGGTATAATGAGATGTTTTAAGTGTGGAAAGATAGGGCACAAAGTATCTAATTGCCTTGAAAAATGTATAAGGTGATGGATGGAAAAAAATTCAATTTAAGAAATAATATATAGTTTTATGTCTTAAATTTGGAGAAGTTGGGCATTATCTAAGACAATTCTCTATTACAAGGGCTGAGAAGCATGATGATAATCAATAATCTCCAACATCAAGGGAGCACAGAAAGTCCTATGATAAGATGGAAAATGATGAATGAATTACATGTAACCACTACTTCAAAGTAGTGTATGTCATATTTTATTTCAATTCATGTACTATTATAATATCTTGGATGTTTTCTATAAACATCGAGTTCCCACCTGAAATGATATTAAATCATTAGGGAAAATTTCTACGAGTATTGTATCATATGTTGAATTTTGTGGTAATTTTATTCTTGAAAAAATTATCAGTCTCCCTTTTGTGTAATTTTATGCAAAATGAAAAATTCATTGTCTATGCCTCAAGGTAGTTGAAAATTTAAGAGAAAAACTATCTCATGCATGATCTGGAGTTGGTAGCTGTGATCTTTGCATTGTAAATATGGGAAAATTATCTCTTTGGGGAGAAGTTTAAAATGTATACAGATCACAAAATCCTCAAATATATATTTACATAGAAAGAGATGAATATGAACCAGTGAATATGGTTAGAGCTCATCAAGGATTATGACTGCTCAATCCACTACCATCCTGGGAAAGTGAACAATGTGGAATATTCTCTATGTAGAAAGGACCCAGCAATTCTATCATCGATGAGAATTGAAAAATAATTAAATCTTCTTGGATTTTGAAAAGGATGGACCTGAGAATCATAAATAAAGTAACATCATCAATCCTTTCACAAATTATTTCTCAACTATATCTTTTGGAAAGGTTAAAGGATGCTAAAAAATATGATGTGGTAATTCAAAAGAAAGTGGAAACTATCAGAAAAGGGAAATCCTCAGAGTTCAGTGTTAATGAAGAAGGTATTGTGAGATTTGGATCAAGACTATTTCTTCTATCAAATCCAAAGTTAAAGAAAGAACTTCTGGATGATGCACATATTTCAAATTTATCCATTCACTTAGGAAACTCAAAGATGTATTGAGATCTCCGAGAGCACTATTAGTGGGATGATAGGAAGAAAGAGATAACTGAATATACATCAAAGTTTCTGGTATGTCAGAAAGTGAAGGATGAAAGGAAGAAGTCTAAGGGGATGATGCAACCATTACCCATACCAACATGGAAATGGGAAAATATCACCATGGACTTTGTTACTCGACTTCTGAAGACATTCAAAGGAAACAATTATATCTGGATTGTTGTGGATCTTCTTCCAAATACTACACACAACATTGATATTTGAGAGGATCTCTCACTGGATCAATTGGCACAAATATAAATTAAAGAAGTGGTAAGGCTACATGGAGTACCACTATAGATTTTATCCAATCGAGATCCAAGATTCACCTCTAAGTTTTGGAAAAGTCTCCAGCATTCTCTAAACACAGAGCTAAACTTAACTACAAATTATCACCCTAAAACTGATGTCCAATCTGAGCGGACTATCCAAACACTTGAGGACATGTTGAGATCTTTATCAATGAACATAAAGGGTGGATGGGACCAACATCTTTTTTGGGTGGAGTTCTATTACAATAATAGTTTCCACTCAAGAATTAAAATGGACCCTTATGAATCCCTTTATAGGAAGAGGTGTAGAACACCGACATGTTGGGATGAAGTTAGGGAATGAAAAATTCTAGAACCTGAAATGGTTGAAGAAATTTTGTAGAAGGTTAAGACCATCCAACAGCACATCAAAGCCGCTTAGAGTGGAAAAAAGAGTTATGCTGACAATCATTGATGAGACTTAGAGTCTGATTTTTAAGACATGGTATTCCTCCACATATCCCTATAGAAGAGAGTGATGATATTTTGGAAGAAGGTAAGTCTTAGTCCAAGGTACATCGTCCCTTTTAAGATCTTTGATCGAATCAAAGTAGTGGCTGGTCAAATAGTACTCCCACCAAACCTATCACAAGTGCATGATGTATTCTATATATCCCTCTTAAGAAAGTACATACCAGGCCTATCACATGTACTCAATCTGGAGGAGGTACCATTGTAGAATTACCTTTCCTATGAGGAGTAGTTAGTCAAGATCTTAGATCATAGAGAAAAATTTCTACTAAATAAGACAATGGCCCTCGTCAAAGTGTTGTGGTAAAACCACAAGTTTGAAGAATCAATGTGGGAACTGAGGAGGTGATGAAGCAGAGTTACCCTCATCTATTTTAATGCGAGAAAAGAAAATTTTGATGGAAATTTTTCTTAAGGGGGGAATATTGTAATGACCTGAAAATTTATGAATAAAATTTCCTTTCTTCTAATTTAATGTATTATGGATATAGAAAACACATGCACTTCTTTTTGTTTTAATATATCTAGTTGAATTTAAATGATAGTTAAGTATCGTTAAAATTGTTAATATAGCCATTGAATAGTGATCACATGACTATTATAAATATAGGGTTTTAACAGATCCGTTTGGCAGAGACAAAGGAAGAGATGGCCTTAACCAGTAGGATCATATCCTATGAAGCCCATTTGTTGGATCTTCCGTGGGATATATCATTTTTGGGATTTTATATAGACTAATCCCAATATGAGATCCAATAACTTAATCATGATAAAAACCATTTGTGGGATAAGTTCAAGCTCATCGACATCATGACCCAAACTATGTTCACTGAACGACCCCATAAAATCCCCACCATCACACACCTTACAATTAGGGAATATTCCGGTGTAATAAAGGGATATGTATAAAGACCCTAGTATTATGAATATGTACAGTATTTTTGGTATAAAATAATGAATATATTTTTATCCTTTTATTGTTACTTTGTAAATGATTTTTAAAGCACGAATAGTATTTTTGGTTAATTAAGAAATCTATTTTGATAAATTAATCGATTTTTTAAATGAATATTATTTTAATAAAATATTATTATTATATAAATTTTATTAAATATAAATGATCATATAATTTTTATGAAGTCAAATGTAATTTTTATTAAAGTTTGAAAATTGTTTTTTTCAAAAACTATCAATTTTCAATAAATGTAGATTTTTATTTTAAAAGAAAAATTAAAATATTTATAAAATTATTTAGATAAAATTAATATTATTTTTAGAATCATGATGTTTTAAATTATCCATTGGTGAATTTTTCATAATTTTCTGAGATAATCGAATTTTTGGGTAAATATTAAATATCTTATAAATATATAGTGTGTTTTATGACATCATAATGGCTTAATAGTGATGTAATAAATCCTATAAAATATATCCTTGACCAAATATATGTTTTAAATTTAAAATAATATGGTTTGGGTTTATTTGATATATTTTATAAAGCCTTAGTGAATCCTCCAAGAATTATAATATATTTTAAGATTTTAAAATAATTTCCTTGAAAGTGTGACTCACCTCCACATAAGAAATGGAAATATTTTAATATATTAGACCCTTGTACTTATAAAATAATTTATATCTCTCCCCTTTTATATAAACCAAGGAAAAAACCATGGGATTTTTTGTGGTTTTGAATATTTTAGTTTGAAGTGTCCAAAACCAAAATAATAAAGAAATCCCCCTCCTTTCCTATATAAACCCACCCAAGATCCAATTTATATTCACTAAAACTCCTTGAAGACAGAAAAAACCCTTAAATATACTCCCTAGAGTCCTCCCAAGGCACCCCTAATCTCCCAAGAAGCCTCTCCCAAGCCTTTGGGGTCACACATCCAAGTAAGGGATCCTCGCCTTCCTCTCTTCCTTTCAAATCAAGAACCATGATTGAAATTAGTCTTTTTAATTTCAATTAGTCATATTTTCATCCTTTTATAATCAACTACCTACTGTCCATTTGATATTATTTCAATGAGTGATCATTTATCCTCCCCCATTTGGACCCTTACCTAAGTCGTTACTATGCCGAAATTCCATAAGGGATTTCTCTCTCTCCTCTTTTTATCAAGCACCTTATTTATGATATGCCCTTTAATTTACAATTTCTTAATTTGAGATAAATTATTAACTACCCCCTTACTGTAAATTTAATTTTTAAATTATGATAGACCTCGTTTTCTCTCATCAACCCATTTTATGAATTTCTATATGACGTCGTTATGCTTCCAAATTTGTACTGTGATTTCCCATACCAAAATCATTATGTAGTGAATACCATACCCATTTCATTATAAAGGGTATTAAACTTTATGAACATATAATTATTTATTTTGAATATATATATATATATGTATGTATATATATGTATATGTATCACATATTTCATTGATCGTGTAATAAACTATGATGATTAATGAATCCATGTTGTATGATCTATGTGGCACACTTAAGCATCAAAACGAAATGATTATGAAGGTTGTGCCTTGATATCACACCATTACATTGGGTAATGTTTAGTATCATAATATGCCATGTTTAATGGGTGTTGAATCATGATACTTCATTTTCAATGGGTGTTGACTCATGCTACTTCATGTGCAATGGGTGTTGTCTCATGCTACTTCATGTGCAATGGGTGTTGTGTCATGTTACTTCATGTGCAATGGGTGTTGACTCATGCTAATTAATTTGAAATGGGTTTTGACTCATGATACTTTATGTTAAATGGGTGTTGAATCATGCTAATTCATGTTTAATGATCTTTGACTCATGATCCTCCATGTGCAATGATCCTTGGATCATGTTAATATCATGTTGTATGTTATTTCTATACTTCTATATTATGATTACCATGCTTTATCATGCCTTTATATTCATGTTCCTTTTATGCACCATTGATATACCTATTATCTAACATTTATTTTCTTATTCATGTTGTTCCTTGTTTAATCCCTTACTAGGCTTTATAACTCACCCCTTTCTTATGTATGTTCTCATGTTATCCCATGTAGTGTTAAGTACGAAGCAATTTTGTGGTCATGTAAAAGAAGTTTTCAATAAAGACGTTGTATTTCATGTTTTAAGTTATTATGTAATGTTCCTAATTTATAAAGACACTAAACCTCTTGATCGTATTAATTGTATTAAGTTAAAATACATGTAATAAATCATGACTAAATATGAAATAAAGAGAAAGGTTGTTATAGGTATTCATCATCTATGTACGATGTTATTTTATATAGTTTAAGTTCATGTGGTAAGTATCACTGAAGGAAGTTTCATTTCATATTATATGGTTTGATGTATTTTCATTTAGGGTCATTTAAGATTGAATATATTCCTTATATTTTAATTCCATATGATCAATAATAATTATATTATAGTTTAATGATATATAACTATAAAAAATTCCATTTAGTTCATTTTCTCATCATTTTATTTAAATTTTTTTAGTCAATTTCCTCATAATTTTTATATAATACTTATTTTTGTTAATTTTCACATAGATAATGAAGAAATTAAAGAACATGTTCCTTTTTTATGGAAGAGGAAACCCCATGCTGCCTAAAATGTGAAGTGTTTGAGGCTGTATAAGGTTACTCTTCCATCATAATGGAACATGTGCTCTATTTTATATCTTTTTTCAAATAGTTGAAAGAAAAATACATATCACATACTCAATCAGAAACACCTCAATCCAATACATAGTGTGCTCGGTATGACTCAGACTATATATTTTTAGTTTATGATTTACTTTTTAGTTCAAAAAAAACATCACGTACTAAAAACCAAGTAAACACGTTAGGATTGTTTTGATACTTTAAGACAATAATATGTAATTAATTTTTGGTGTGTAGGGATCATTATCACCATAATATAATGCATGATGTTCCTGATATGACTCCAATTATGTCTTTTTTTATTTTAAATTGACGTTTTAGTAAAAAAAAGATAAATTACATACTCAAAACCAAGAAAACGTATTAGGATAGTTTTTATAATTTAGAAAAATGATCCATATGTCATTTTTGATGTGTATGGATCAATTGAACCTCCATACAATACATATTGTTCCCAGTATGACTCAAAGTGCCCATTATTTGTTTAAAATTTACATTTTAGTTCAAAACATGTGTCACTCAATGAAAGCTGATAAAACACACACATATTGTCTTGATAATTTAGGAAAATGATTCATGAGTTATTTTTGATGTGTAGGAATCAGCCTCATATTAACTGATACACAATGTGATCATTTTGACTCAAATTTTTTGTTTCTGGTTTAAAATGACATTTTAGTAAAAAATAAAAGTGACATAATCAAGACCAAGAAAACAAATTAAAATTATTTTTATACTTTATGAAAACTATACATAAATAATTTATTATGTGTACGAATTATCCTCACCTCAATCTGATGCATGGTGTAACCAGTATGACTCCAAGGATGTCTTTTTATTTAAAATTGGCATTAATTTTAGTAAAAAAGACAACTGACATACACAAAACTAAGAAAAATCATTCAAATTGTTTTGATACTTTTATAAAATGATCCATAAGTCATTTTTGATGTGTAGTAATCATCAACACCTCAATCTAACACATGGTATGACCAGTATGACTCCAAGTGTGTCTTTTAATTTAAAATTGGCATTAATTTTAGTAAAAAAGACAATTGACATACTCAAAACTGAGAAAACGCATTTTTTTGTTATTATAATTTAGTAAAACGATCCATAAGTCATTTTTTATGTATAGGAATTAGAAAAACCTCTATCGGATGCACGATTTGATTATTATGACTCCAAGTGTATCTTTTTATTTAAAATTGACATTAATTTTAGTAAAAAATAAAACTAACATATCTAAAACTGAGAAAATTAATTTATAATATTTTTATACTTTAAGAAAAATATTCATTATTCATTTTTGATGTGTAGGAATCATACTCACCTCAACCTAACACACGGTGTGACAGGTATTACTCCAAGTGTGTCTTTTTATTTAAAATTGACATTAATTTTAGTAAAAAAGAAACTTGACATACTCAAAACTGATCAAATGAATTAATATTGTTTTTATACTTTATAAAAATGATACATAAGCCATTTTTTATGTGTATTAATCAGAAACACCGAAATCAGATACATGATGTGTTTGGTATGACTCAAAGTGTCCATTATTAGTTTAAAATTAATATTTTAGATAAAAAAGTTTCACTCTTTGAAAACAGAGAAAATTCACTTTGATTGTCTTGATAATATAGTACATTAATTTATAAGTCATTTTTGGTGTGTAGGAATAAATCTCACATAAAATTGACACATGATGAGACTGGTATGACTCAAAGTGTGTGTTTCCAGTTTAAAATGACATTTTAGTAAAAAACACAAGTGACAAACTCAAAATAGAGATAACACATTAGGCTTGTTTTGATACTTTAAGAAAATGTTCCATCAGTTATTTGGGACATTTGGGAATCATATTCACATCAATATGACACACGATGTGATCAGTATGACTCAAATTGTGTGTTTTTAGTTTAAAATGAAATTTTAGTAAAAAAGACAAGTAACACAGTCAAAACTGATAAAAACGCCTTCATATTATTTTTATAGTTTAAAAATATTATCCATAAGTCATTTGTAATATTTAATAATTATCCTCGCCTTAATATGATTCACAGTGTTACCGGTATGACTCCAAGTGTGTCTTCTATTTAAAATTGACATTAATTTTAGAAAAAAAATACTATTGACATACTCAAAACCATGAAAACACATTTAGGTTTTTTGATACTTTATTAAAATGATCTATAAGTTATTTATGACTTGTAGTAATCAGCCACGCCTCAATCCAACACATGGTTTGACCATTATGGCTCCAAGTGTTTCATTTTATTTAAAATTGACATTTTAGTAAAATACACAAGTGACATACTCAAAACCAAGAAAACACATTCATACTATTTTGATACTTTAATAAAATTCACCATAAGTCATTTTTTATATGTATTAATTAGACTCACCTCAATCTGATACATGATATTCCCTGTATAACTCAAAGTGTTCAATATCAGTTTAAAATTAACATTTTAGTTTGAAAAGCGTCACTCATTTAAAACTTATAAAACACACTTTATTTGTATTTATAATTTTTGAAAATGATTCATAAGTCAATTTTTATTTGTAGGAATTATTCTCATGTCAATCCTACACACAATGTGATTGATACGACTCAAAGTGCGTGTTTCTAGTTTGAAATGACATTTTATTAAAAAACACAAGTGACATTCTTAAAATCAATAAACTTCATTAATATTATTTTGATACATCATGAAAATGATATATAAGTCATTTGTGACATTTAGAAATCATCCACACCTCAATCTGATGCACCGAGTGACTGGTATGATTCCAAGTGTGTTTTTTATTTAAAATTAACATAAATTTTAGTAAAAATAAAACTAACATACTAAAAACCAAGAAAACACATTAGAATTGTTTTTATACTTTTGTAAAATGATACATAAGTAATTTTTTATGTGTATTAATCAGACGCACCTCAATCCAATACACTATGTACCCGGTATGACTCAAAATGTATGTTATCAGTTTAAAATTGATATTTTAGTTCAAAAAGTGTCACTCACTGAAACTCAATAAAAAGTGTTTCAAATGTATTGATAATTTAGGAAAATGATTCATAAGTCATTTATGACATGTAGAAATCAGTCTCATGTCAAACCAAAACATGGTGTAACCAGTGTGACTCAAAGTATGTGTTTCCAATTTAAAAAGGAATTTTAGTAAAAAACACAAGTGACATACTCAAAATAAATAAAACACATTAATATTATTTTGACACTTCATAAAATCAATTCATAAGTCATTTGGGATATGTAGAAATCATCCTCACCTAAATCTGATGCACGTTGTGACCGGTATGACTCCAAGTGTGTGTTTTCAATATATAAGTGTCATTTTAGTTTAAAGTGCACATCACATCACCAAAACCAAGAAAAAATCCTAAATTTTTTTCTCTTCATTATATCTACTATTACTTAATTAATTTACTTATCATTTTTATATTATACTTATTTAGTTAATTTTTATAGAGATAATGATTGAAGATGAACAAGAAATGGTGTGACATGAAATAATAAACCACAACTCAATCTGATACACAATGTTCTTGGTATGAATCAAAGTTTACTTTAAAATTAAAAAAATTTGTTTAATTTTTTTATTTATAGTATTACTAATAAAAGAATTGTTTTCTTATATAGGTGCATTATTTTTCTTGATAAGGGGTGGTTCTTTCGACAATAGCATGAGTGGCCATCAAGGGACCAAGATAAAAGAACATATATTTTTTTGAATGTATGTGATAATTTGTACTTACTTATGCAATTTTATAAACTAATGTTTGAAATTTATATAATATAGTGTTTTTTCTCTTGTATTTGTGTTGTAAATTTTATTTCATTTAAAATATTTATTTGTACCTATTTTTGCTGCTACTTTTGGTTCTATTTATTGTATTTGTACATATTTTTTTCTAGTGCTGCAGTGTGCTATAAATTTAACCACACACTACAATATCCCCCCTTATCAGTGCTACTAAATGCGGTGATAAAGGTATCTTTCATCAGTGATTCTAAAAGTGATGATGAAGGGGCCCTTTATCAATGCTTCTTTTAGAACTGATAAAGGCACACTTTATGAATGCTTTTAGAAGCATTAATAAAGTACCCCTTTATTAGCACTTTTCTAGCAATGATAAAAACCTAGGTCTTTTAATCACACTTTGGTAGTTAGAACATTTTTTCACTGAAAAGGGCCAATTTTAGCGCTGTTAAATGCCTATTTTGTATTAGTGTTTGCCTTTAGAAAAATACATGCTTATCAAGAATCCATATAGCTTTGCATACTTGGCTTTAGGATCCTACTTTAATAAATATTAATCTTTCTTAATCCTACAACAAAATGCACCCAACTTTATCAAGAAAAAAACCTCAGGTTGTTTAAGGAAAACCTTTTCTTCAAGACCGCCATCAAGGAAGGTATATTTCATATACATTTGATAAATTATGTAATTTTTGTGATTCAAAATTGAAAATAACATCATAATAGTCTCATGAATTTACATTAGTGCAAATTTTTATTTAAATTAAACTCCTTCTATATGAGAATACCCCTTGAAAACCAGCCTATCTTATTCCTTACGACTTCACCTTCCATATTTAGTTTATTTTTGAAGACCCACTTGATGATAATTATGTTTTTCTAGGTCTTGGAACTAGATCCCAAATAGAGTTATACTCAATCTGATCAAGTTCCTCATTCATAGTAGTAATCCATTATTCATTCTCAATAACCTCATAAATAGTTTAAGGTTCTACTTGATGAATAAGAGTAGTTTGGTTCTCAATTATTGACCTCTATATAGTTTGTAAAATTGTATTATGGCCAATAATATTGTCTAAATCAATATCATTTTTCAATATTTGATGCCACTGTCTATGATTTCCATTACCTTCTTCAAAACTAGTCTCATCTGAATCAACATGAACCACAACCAACTCATTTTCATCTTTCTCACTAATATGTTTTCAAAAAATATATAGGTTTCCAACACTAATAGTATCATCTTTAGGCTCAATAAAAACATTTTTTATGCTAATTATCAATTATTTTTACATTGAAACATTTTAACAATTTTTTACCTTTTCTTCAGTATTTATAGCCACTACCATTAGAAATATATCTCATGAATATCCCTTCTTTTGATTTTTCTTCAATCTTTCACAAATTTATTTTCTTTATCTTCATGTAAAAAGGGACGTCAAATACTTTGAAGTATTTAATAAATTTTTTTCTCTTATACCACATATAATTTGGTATCTTGTGAGTTTTAGGTCACAACAAGCACTTGTTTTAAATGTGCACAATAGTGAAAACAACTTCTCTCTAAAACAACTTTAACAATTTGTTTTCAACAAGCTTGGTTCTTTCCATCTCCACAATGATTCTATTTTTCCTTTCATCCACACCATTTTGTTAGGGAGTGTATATTGTGCTATATTTATGTTTTTTCCCATGTTTTTTTCTAGATATCTCTCAAAATCATTGAATGTAAACTCCCTTTCATTATCATACCTTACCTTCTTTATATAGACACTAAACTCTTTCTTAGCTTATCTTCTAATGATTTTAAACATTTGAATAGCCTCTGATTTACAATTTATAAAGATAACGTTTGACATATGGTTGTATCCATTAATGGATGTAATGAAATAAAGATCACCATTGGTTAATTTTTTTCTTATAATACCAAACACATATTAATACATGAGTTCCAATGGTATAATGTAATGAATATCCACCTTTTTGTGTTTCTATTGCACCATCCTCCCCATTTGGTATGTTTCAAAAAAAATTATCTTTCCTTTTTTAATTTAGGGAGATATATAACCACTTCATGTTAGGAAATTTTACTCATGTTCCTTTGGGATGGATGGACAAGTCTTATATTACATATATTGTTTCCATCCTTGGAACTCAAGTAACATGAGTTGGATGAGTAAGCAATTTGAAAAAAGTCCACACATGTTCATTCAAATCATGTAAAAAATATTCCTTATTTGTAAATTTTCATGATGCATAAGTTATATAAAAAAAAATTATTTCCTTTATTAGACAATTGGATAACACTAAAAAAATTATGTTTCATCCCTTCTAAAAATGACACATTTTTTGGATTTGAGACCTTTTGACTAAATCTTAGTAGTTAAAACACCATTGATTCTCAAGGAGCTATCATGGATGAATTTAATTACTCCTCCTTCATAATCTTCATTATTTTTAAATATTTTATCATATCTGGACATTTGTGAAGAACAAAAATTATAAAGGATTCATATATTTCATATATTTCTTACATTCAATTCCACTTCCACTACGAATGACTTCTCTTCCTGATTCTTATTTTGAATTTTTTTACCATTTTCCCTATAGGAGAACTATGCAGGTTGATTTTTCATACAATTCTTAGCACAATGTCCTAGTTTCTCATATCTACCACAAACTTATTTCAAACATTAAAATTTGTTTTGCATAGGTAGACTTGAGATAATTTTTTCACCATTATTCTTCTTTGGAGATTCATTTTTTTCAATTTAGAGATTACCCCCCTGATTCAAGTATTCTTTAAAGTAGAGATATGATATAAAAATATGTGTGGTATTTTTATTTTAATATTATAGAACACCAATAGTAGCCATTGAATCTGAATATTCTGTTATAGCTGAAGTTCTTTCTAGAAAACTATATTCCAGACTCTTGCCTTTGTTATCCAAATCTACATGATCTAGATTATTCTTCAAGGAGGTTGATTTTTATTTCTTTATTCTTTATTACTTATATGTAGATGAGTGTTTCTCATAATATTTTATATCCCAAACTTGTCCATATTTTTGAGTTGTGACAAGTACTTTTTGTCAAACCAGGTTTACCATTTTATATAAGTTTAGGTATAGTTTTTACTTGATTTGATATGCTAGAAACCTCAGCTATCTCAGATGATCTAACTTTTAATTTAATTTTGTTAATTATTATTTATCCCTTTTTAATTTCTATTTATGTATAAGAAGTTTCTATTCTTACTTTATCATTTCTTATTCTTTCGATACAGGATTTTATTCAATATTTTTCTTGATATTTTCATACCCAATAGCCTTAAAATTAAATTTATTAATTTTTTCAATGAGTCTGGTCTCTCTTTTTGAGATATTATTCATTTTTTTATTTTTTTTCCAAGAATTTATTTCCCACTATTTTTTTTCAAAATTTTAATATTCTTATTGAGTTTTTTATTTTTCTCAAGTCATGCTTCTAACTCAGATATGAGCATATATTCCATGAATATTTCTTACCCACCTTCCTCTTCATTACTTGATAAGGCTTCTTACTTCTCCTCATGTTCTATAATATTGGTAAACTTTTCATATGTTTCATCAATATATTTTATACAAGATGAAGTGCCTTTATTTTATTATTTACTCATCAAACTCCTTATCTTCTTTTTTAGATTATTCTTTTTTCCATCACCTAATTTTCTCGCATATTTATATCCTTTCCACTATTTATTCTTTTTAGGATATTCATTAGGTTCATCAGACTCATAATACATATTCTTCTTCCTAGGATATTTTTTGGAAAAGTTTCATATGCCAATACACTGGAAACATTTGAGGGGAATCTTTCCTTTGTATTTACCTTTGTCCTTATTGAGTTTTTTAGAGATAAGGGACATTAAACTCTTGTAATATCCATCTTTCTCTTCATCATCACCAGAATCACTAGATGATTAAAGTTCTTCTTCCTTTAACTTTAACTTTCTCACAACTTCAAAAGTTATCTCATATTTTATATTCTTTTTAAATGCATGTGATTTTCTAATTTCATAAGCAATGAGAATATTTTGTATCTCATCAAGTGAAATATCATCCATATATTCTAGAGAACATTTTTTTTTTGAAAAATTGGTCAGGGAAGTTTCTTATATGTTTCTTTATAATAACAAAATCATCTATTTTACACCAAATCCTCTTACATTTCTCATAATCTCATTGAATCTAGTGAAACATTCATTAATGGATTATTTCTTAGTCATATTTATATCATCAAACATACGTCTCAAAATCTGAATATTTTCCTCTTTAACTTTATAATTTCATTAATAATTTCTTTTAAGTTTATCCTAAACTTATTTAATAGTTTTTTAAGGCACTGGGGAATGCTATGGAATCAAATGGGTTGGAGAATTAATTTTTTTTATCACTAATGAATGTACTTACATCATTTTTTATGATGTGAATCCAAGTACAAAATCCATGGATCTCATGTGAATAATTTAAGCATTGTAAATAAATCAAAAAATCACCTTGATCAATTTGAAGGTTCTTTATACCACCACTAATCTCTAGTGTTTATTTCTAAAAAGAACCGAGGCCATATCCCTCTATATAATCCAAAAATGATTCAAAATTCTATGGGAACATTGATCATCAATATCCTAGTGCTAGTACAGAGATCTGACGATGCCTTCGATGTCCAAACGATCATCGCAACACAAATCCTTTGATCTATAAAGATTAAATTTGATCGATCACTTGGATTGTCTTATTATATATCTAGGATATAGGAGAGATGGGAGAGAGGCTCTCAAGTTTATATAGTGAATAGTAACCCAAATGAGATCTTCCTCTCACTTATATAGAAATGTAAAAAATAACCAGAAATTTATCCTTGGCCCTTGGATATACATTACCCACTAAATAATCTACAAAACAATGTTATGATCAACTAACTTTTTCATAAACATCATTTATATTTTTATAATTTACTTATAATACAATAAATATATATTATGTGATAAAATCAAGTCATTTAATCAACGTGTTATTCCAAAAAATATTAAAAGAACCTTAATTATTAAAATAATATTTGTTTATTAAATATTTTCCTATGTATTCACTTAATATCTTGTGAAAATTTTAATAAATAAATTCAATACCAATTATTCTAATCTAAAATAACATGAATTTATTTATTTCATAATGATCATTCAAACTTGTACAATAACTCAAACCCCATGATGGGACCCACAATATCCTAAACTCATATTCATTATAATATGCTAGATTTTTTAATACACTATGTTTGTGACCCTCTAAACCATTATCTCAATAGTAGTGAATAATATTCATAAACTAGAAGAAAAGTTTAAAAACCCATCAAGGCCTCTATTGAGATAAGGAACATTCATAGAAATGATATCATTTCTTACAAACACACACAATGTAATATAATCTCTTCATCTCATGATATCTCATAAAGAAGGATGCACACTTTGTGTCATCATACTTTCTTGATTTATTGTTCATTGACCTAACTAGATAGAATTAACTTCTTATACCATGGCCATGGATTTAGTGAAGGTATTACCATCATGATTAACTAGGACTATGATATCACTTCCTTTTAGAAGCGAAAAATTCTATATTGATTATTAAAGATATGTCATACCACCAATGATGCACCCAATGCAAGTTACCTTACTATGATATAAATTCCATAGTTTTCCTATTACATCAAAGTAAATAATCAAATATTATACATTGATAATAATCTCAATTCATAATATTGTTACATGTGTTCATAAATAGGAGCTATTAATGACATCTGAAACATATGGTGTTCCTATTACCGGGTTAGTCCTTATGATATCATATACTTGTGATCATCAAGTGTGGAATTTATGAGAATAAGTCTCAATGCTTATGATCCCTCAGAACTTCATATTCACACATTATCTTTTTCAAGTCAACATAATGTTTATGTACCATAGGACATAAATTTAAGAATATTGTCACGGTATCTATAGGTTCTCACTATAACTTGGGAATTTCTATAAAGTTTTGATATGACAAATAATATATGGAAATTACTATATATATAGTGGATGTATAAATATCAACACTATTATGGTAAGTGTAAATCATTTATAACTTACTATATACATGATAAAGTATTTTAAAATTACTATTTAAGTTGGGTCTAGGGCACCCACTTTTAAAAAACTCCCACTTTCACTAGATCCAACTTGATAACTATCCTTATTATAACTTACATAATAAGATCATGCTTCTTCTGAGTTATATCTTAAGTCATTGGGTCTACCACATCACTTCTGTGTGGCTACTTTTCTATTTGTTACTTCACCTCCTTGAGTAAGATTCCTCAAGATATGATATCCTTGAGCATATTCCTTTTATTCAATTTAAAAACATAACATATTAGATAATATCAATAGTAGGATTATAATAATTTATATTATGAAAAAGATTTAATTACTCTTTGTGGTTCCAAGAATTGAAACAAATCATTACATATTTTACACTACTTCTTCAACTATAATAGAAGTTTCAACGCACTCAGTATTTGTAGATATAACTACCAATGGATTTAATGAGCATATCTTTCTCATTAACATTGTATTACTATGATGTTAGATCATATTTATATAAAATAATACTAGTTTGTATCCCTTTATAACTATTTAACCTTCCTCTATAAGTACCAAGACCATATCCCTTTTCTCTCTCAAGTATAATTGGATAGTTTTGACTACTTCATATGCAATTCCAATGGATTTTACCGATATTAACCTACCATAAAGTATATATTGGAAATATAATATTTAGTACACAATATGGCATGGGTGATAGATCCATTTATGGACAATATATAATTCTACTCACCACTTTAATCTTCTCCTATGTATCATTCATGTATTATTGGATAGATCCATGTCATGTGACATATGTAACAATTCTCTCTGGAATTTTTCCAACTTTTATTTTTCAATACCTTTTCATCATATGTACTTTAACTTAGTCTAAGAAACACATTTGATCTACCTTAGTAGATCTCATTCCCTGGAACTTAGTTTACTACTTTAATAAAATCTTTGGAGTGTTACTTTCATTCTAGTAATAACTAATTATAAGTCCAATAACTTTTTTTCATATGTCATCAAACATATTTTACTTATAAAATAGCAGCACTACCAATAACCTCTTGTAAACACATGGAAAAATTGTTCCAAATGAATATTCCATGATCTTGTTTCTTACTTCAATCTAAAATTGGACTTTAGTAACTTGTACCCCTTATTAGCACTCTATGGTGACAATAAATCTTTCTAGTTGTATTCTATAGACGCTTTCCAATAATAGTGGTCTTGACATCCAATGAAAAATAAAATGATCAAAGAAAATAGAAATGACAAGTATAATTATAATTGATTTAGGCATGATGACTTGGTATAGTCAATATTTCCTTATTGTTATCATGAGTTTACCACCCATGTATAGTCTCTCTTGAATACCCACCAATGGATTTACATCAATTGAAGAAAATTCCAAAATATAAACTTGATTTTGGTACATGTAATTCATATCCTGAATTCATATAAACTTTTCAATCATAGATAATTTTCATTTACTACTTCCTTATAAGATCCATTATTCTCAATGAATAATGTATCACCTATTATGATGAATATAAACCACTACAGTGGTTTCATTCTTCTAATTTAGTGTGTGTCTCCACAACATTCCTTTTCCATAAACTCTTGTGGACGTTGTTCCTATGCCAACCACTTGTTAATATTTGGCATTAACTAAATCCAAGTCAATCTTGCTCCCACTATTATAATAGATATGTTCACTATTTTATATAAATATAGTCTATTATTTTACTATCACTTTTCCATCTCAGGTATTTCTATAATATTCTTAGACCTTTAGGATAACTATATTAGATGCACATTGTGTTATTATTGATGAAATTTTGTTTATATCCTTAACAAACACTTTGTATCTAAACACATGTTATTATGAAATGATGTACTTAGATCAAACTATAACTCATATGATATCCATTTTTCATTATAATTATCATATGGTTATGGGATAATGCTGCTATTTTTAAAACATGTCATGAAAAATAATAGAAGTATCTATAATGCATATGAATCATAACATTGATTCTTATTTTACTTATATCATGACTATGATGTGTATAAAGAAATGTGAATTTAGAAATTACTCCATACTACATTTTAACGATCAATTTTTTCATATAAGACTCATAATTGATCCTTCTTACTAACATTATAACTTTAATGTGTATGGGAAATATGAGTTTAGGAATAAATCCACTCTATATTTTATTATTGATGAATGCTTGGTCAATATATTATTCAAAAATCAAGCCCAAAGAAACTCATATATTCTAACCATGAATATTTCGTACTTTACTTTTACATTCCTTAAAACTCTTGACGGAATTTTATGAAGTATATGAATTTTACCTTTAGATTCTCCTTGTAATAATTCATGCTCTCTAGTTGAACTTAATTCCAAAATATTTGTGGACTACCTTTATTTTTAAAGGTTTCTTTATCCAAATATAAACAAGTAAATGAGTCAATATTACCTAAGGTCTTTAGCTCTAAAGAGTCTAAAACCATACTGAGTATGTCCTTGATAACAACTTAGTTTTACTAGAAAAATAATTATTTTTCCACAATTGAGTATAATTGAGTGTTATATTTTATATTCATCAATTGCATCCCATGATTCATGCATTACTGAAAAATTAGTTTGAGTATGAGACACCAAAAAAAACATTCATTCCAAAAATGGAATAATGTATCCTTGTGTTCAATGGACACTAGAGATAAATTTTTTGATAATACTTAACAAAACTTCAACTAGGATGATAAGATTGACAATTAGAAGTTATGTACTTCTCATCTCTTACTTATGAATCTCCATTTCTCATCCACTTAGATAATTCACCGTACTTATAATAACATTTCTATACTTACTTGGATACTATATTTGGATAAAAATTTATAACACAAATTTAGTATCTAATAACTAAAAACTACAACGAAAAAATCACTTATAATTGATGAATATACCTAAAGAATAAGCGACTAATTGTTTCTTTAATTCAGTTCATAGAATTTAATCTTCCATAAAATCATCTCATGACATTCGATTCAAATAGCCTCCTCTATGATGATATTTCTATTTTATTTAAAGGATGTTTCAAAGGGGCATTTAGCCTCAAACTTTTCATTGGCCTTTTTTTCCTTGTCTTTTAACTTGTTCACCATGAAAACAAAATATTGATCTTTCTTTAAGTTCTTATAAACTAGGTGAACCTTACCCAAAAGTTCATTAAGTGTTTTCTCCATACTGATTGTTTTTTAATCTTAAAAAAATTGGATTAATTAGGTGATAGATATATAGTAATGGGAATTATTTAAAGGTCACAATTCATCTTTAAATTTACATATCTCACTTCACTTACTCCTCACAGGCTTCTCGAATATGAGAAATCATGGGAAACCATCAATGTACTGATGTTGTTATCACAAAAAACTTTGACATTAATGATAGAATTATGATTTATACATCAATTTTATGATACACGGGTCTCCTGTAAGATTCATTTTCACCCCTACTCCTAGAGGTATCTAAATAGGTATTGGTGACTCTAGTACATAGAATTTTCTATATCACAGTACTCTGTGAAAGTGCTTATATTACTCTTGGAAATTCACATTGGTGAGGACATGTTCTTTATCCAATAGTAATCATAATATATATTTAGTATAAATTTCTATTTTTTACAAAATAAAATTTAAACATATTAGTACTTTATCTTTATTACCGATTAATGAAATCAATCAGTGTCTCCTACTATTTTACCAAACCCTGATAGTCCTCACTACTAGATTCGGAATACTCAGTTGCTTGAGTATTATAATAGAAAGTATCCTTTAAACCTCTCCTCATACTGAATATATGGATATTCCACATCTCAAAGAGTTACAAGGTAGGAATTTGACAAGGTAACTTCATTAACTCACAAATCCTTGAACTATTGAGTGAGGTCCCATATTCTAGATTCTATAAACTTTATTTACTCAACTCTTTGCCTCTAAAGTTATAAAAATATATCTATAGATACTTTTTTACTATCATATTTAGTTAAGTCAACTCACCGCTTTCATAAGAACTCCCCAGTACAAGGAGGCACCCTCAACTAGGGTTGAAAATCACCTCATACACCCAGTTTTGTTAAAATTCAAATGATGGAAGGAATTATGACTTAATATTTCATTGAGTATTTTTATTATTTATCAATGAATGAAATTATTTTCCATTATATATGAACATAAATAGTGATCACACTCACATATTGACAATTAATTAAACAGTAAACATCCATCATTTTTTAATTTGTTTTAATCTATGCATTTGGTTTATTATTTTATGTGATCGTGTAAACTCACATCTTCAAAAAATAATAATAAACCATGAATTAATAAATAAAAGAAATAGCTGATCATGAGAATTTATTACTATTTGATCCATTGAGCATACATGGATCAACCAACACCCTAGGGGTAATTACCTGAGTCGTAGTTGACTCATGTCACAGTGACCACCCCACTCAATATATTCACATCTTGTCTGGAACTTTTACTCACGTCGACATGGTACACGTCTTCATTCTTCATCGTCATAATACATAAATACTCATACATAAGTGAGGGTATATTGAGAATATGTAATACACATGCAATAAAACTATCGTGGAAACACAAACCCTTATACATATAATGAGGAAGACAGATGATTCACAAACCATCTAATTAATTAATTAATAAAAATATCGACCACATACAATAATTAATTAAAAAATAAAACCCATATATACATTGGGTGGTCACCGCTCATGATCAATCAACACACAAATAAAATGTGTTATAAAAATTAAATCTGTGATAAATTTATATCGAGAGAAATTAAATTAATTAAATAATTATTTCTAATTTTAATTCAATTGAATTATATCGCTCAACCCCAAATCATATTTAATTTTATTCCAAAAAATATATATTATTTTTTTGAAAATTTTAAATCATGTTAGACCCCTAGTTTATCAAAAACCCCTTAAAAGGGGTATCAGGCCATTTCCAAGCCCCAAATAGAGCTGGGCAGGTCCGACAGAGCCCGAACCCGCCCATCCTGGGTCAGACTGACATCGCTTGAACATTGGGTTGCCCGAAGGTGCTACCTAGCGCATCCAAATGTGGGGGAATAAGGTATTTTACTGATGGGTCGACCGATGATGAGGTTCATGTGGAAAGAGTCAGTGGAAGGGGGGCCAGCATGGCGGATTCTGTTTGGAGGGATGGCCACACGGTGGGAGTAGTGGATTTGGCTGGTGCCAGGATGGCTGTGTGATGGGGGGCTGGTGGGAGGCTGAGCGGTAGGAGGCCAATAGTTTTCCGAGCATGGTGGAAGGCCAGAAAGGGACCGAGAATGGTGGATTTGGCTGAGTTGTGGGTGGTGACCTGTGAGGTAGGTTGTGTAGTGGGAGTAGCAGGAGGGGTTGGCTACACAGCGGCGGGGGGGGGGGGGGTCGCGTCGCGGCCACCCTAATAATAATATTTGTTTTTGCCTATAGCACTGATATCCAGACGCCCTATTCCCTTTTCTTATTTTCTTTTTTGTTTTCCGACATTCCAACCACCGCTACCCTCCCTTTTAAGCTTTTCCTTTTTTTAATTTTTTTTGTTTTATATAAAATTTTCAAAGCCAGTTATTTTTAGGTTTTTTTTGAAAAAAAAAATCATTTCCACAATTTTTTGGCATATTCCCTATCCAAAAATAATATCATCTAGCTGGAAAAAACTATTCTAGCCACTAGAATTCTGATTGGAGTTTGGGGTACGTCGGGATATTCCACCCCAGAAAAAAAAACTTGGGCTAAATTAAATTATTATTATTAAAATATAGAACTGCAAAAAAAAAATTTTGATCATTGTTTTGATCTTCATATAGACATATCTTATCAATCCGTTATTGCATTGTATTTCTGTCTATGTGAATGAGACCGTAACAATTCCCTCTTCATGAATTTAATGGAAACTTAATTTGTATGGGCTTAAAAATTTCATGTAATCACTTTGATATCAATTAAAGGTATCGAAGCACACAGTGGAAGTAAATGGGTAAGTGAATTAAAATTCTTCATTATAGATTGATATAATAATGTTATCTTCAACGATGTGCAAACTAGTATAAAATCTGAGGATCTCATGTGAAGAATTTAGACATGATAAATAAATCAAAAAAATTACCTCGATCAATTTGAAGGTGTGTTCGACAGCCACTCATCACCAATGACCATTTCTTGAAGGAACCGAGTTTGGATACCTCTAGATCATCCACATGTTCTTCAAAAGCCTATGATAACATCATTCATTGATATCCAGGTGCTAGAGTAGAGATTTTAATATTCCTTTGATGTCCTAATGATCACCACAACACTGATACTTCAATCTGTAAAGAAGAACTTAGATTGATCTCTTGGATCAGCAGCTTCTCACTTTAGGATACGGGAGAGATGAGAGATAGGCCCTTAAATTTGTGCAGTGGATAGTACCACAAATGAGAGTCTCCTCTCACTTATACAGCATGGTTTAAAATACCTAGAAATTGCTCCCCAACCCTTGGATATGTATAACCAACTAAATAATCCATAAACAACATGTTATGACCAACTAACTATGCCATAAATATCATTTATATTTTTATCACTTAATTGTAATATAATAAATATATTACGTGATAATATTTAGTCATTAACATGACTCATTATTCCCACAAATATTAAACAGAGCAAGAATATTAAAATAATATTCATTCATTAAATATTTTTCTATGTATTCACTTAATATCTTGTGAATTTTTTAATAAATAAATTCAAAACCAATTATTATAAACATAAATAATATGAATTTATTTATTTCATGGTGATCATTCAAACTCGGACATTAACTCAGACCCCATGGTGGGGCCTACTATGTCCTAAACTCATATTCATTATAATAGGTCATACTTTTGATTATGCTAATTGTGTAAACATCTAGGAACTTATCTCAATAGCATTCAATGTTATACACATACTAAGAGAAGATTCTATCAACCTATCAAGGACTCTAATAAGATAAGGCAAAGTCTTAGCAATGACAACATTTCCTATGAACACAAACTATGTAACATAATCTCTTTATTTCATGATATCACATAAATCAAGGCACAAACTTTGTGTCATCATCATTTCTTGATTTATTATTCATTGAACTAACTATATGGACTTACCTTCTTATACCATGGCTATGGATTTAGTGAAGTTAATACCATACTAATCAACTAGACCCAAGATATCACTTTCTTTCAAAAGTGACTAATTCTATCTAGATTATTCAATCAATGTTATAGCACTAATGATGCACCAAAATCAATCTACCTTGGTATGACATAAATTCCATAGTTTTCATCATGAATCAAAGTACATAATCAAATAGTACACACAAATAATAATCTCAAATCAAAAGACCACTACACGTGTTCATAGATAGGAACTACCAGTGACACCTGAAGCATGTGGTGTTCCTACTGGAATGCCCTCATATTCTCATGTACTCGAGATCACAAAGTAAAAAATTCATGAGAAGACATATAAATGCTTATATGTCTCCAACACCTGATAGTCACACATCATATTTATCCTATCAACATGATGTTTTTGGACCATAGGATATAATTTTAATATTTTTGTAATGGGATGTCTAGGTTATCCTTATAGCCTAGGAATTGATATAACATTTTGATATGATAAATAATATATGGAAATTAAACACTATTATGATAAGTGTACATCATGCATAACTTACTGTGTACATGATATGGTAACCAAAAGGTATCATTCAGTTTTCAGTCCCATCACTTTTGTAAACACATTTTCAAAAAGGGACATAAGAATGAAATTTCTTGCCTTACCATCAACTTTAAGATTTATTTTATCAAAAAAAGAACTATTCACCTCTTCACATGGGTGGAAACCCCACTATAGTTTCATTAACAACTTCAAAACCCAAAAACAACAAGTATAACAACATTCTATTTTTTCAACCATGTAAATTATTTCCATTAAATGTAACCAATCCATTATTATTGAAAAAATTATATTATCTATCTTTCTGAAAAAAGAGAGAATCTAACATAGGTAACATCCATCTCTAATACCAATTGTAAGTGTCAGTGGATCAAATGGACACACTAAGAGGGTGTGAATTAGTGTATCATTTTTTTAGAATTTTCTTTTTGACTTTGAAATTAACCTCTATGACCAGTTAGGATCTGATTCTATTACTTGAATAATTACACTCAAACTTGGATAATATATGTCTAAATTAAATAAGTTCAAGTCACAAATAAAAATTTTCAAGGTTCATCCTCAATGTGATAGCCTTATCCTTGTTGTAGTTGGTTGTTATCCTGGTATATAGATTTTTCACTAGAATATTTTGATCAATTACAAATGGTTGAGTCAGGTATCATCCTATAACTCAAGATTCTCATAAACTACACTACCAACCACATGTTCTACTATCTCATGAAATCTATAATTAAAAAACCACTATATGAGAAATAACTTTGATAAATATTGGTTTCTTCGCAACTGATGAGGGATCTTCCGCTTCAATCCAATAGATAAAAATGAACAAGAAATCTTGTACACTTCTTAAAAAATATAGTCTAGAAATTTTTCAGATTGAGTAAACAAAGAAAGACTCTAGACTTCTTTTCTCACTACATGTAAAACCTTTGAGGGTATAATTATCCTCCTCCTCCTCCTAGACTCATCTCTATATAATCGGGTAAGTGGGTTTTTCAAATTACACTCTTCCTTGGCTTCAGGCTCTCCGACTTTTTCTTCTTCAAAAATCCCGGTCACCCACATGGTTCTCTGTGTATAGTAGTGATATGTTATCCTTAACTCTCTTCTAATTTTAAAAATCCTTGATAAATTCAAAATATCTTTATCTGAGAGCATGAAATCAATTCCCTCTATATCAATATACAGAAATATAATACATAGAATACTTTTTAAACTTTTAGTAAAAAAACATGATTATAAAATAACCACTTCTGAGTTCCCTATTATTATGCATGTGCTTCTCAAAAAAATTTCCAACATGGAAAACATCACCATGTCTAGTTACATTTTTTTAAAAGTGGATAACCTAGAAAAAACTAGAATAATAATTTTCAATTACCATATCATGCATACAGTGAGTTATGCATGATGTAAAATTACCATAATAATATTGATTTTTTTTCCACTATTTACATGGTAATTTCCATAGATTAATTGTTGTATCAAAAGGTTATAGCAGTTCCTAGGCTATAATGAGAACCTCAAGATACTATGACATTAATCTTAAACATATATCCTATGATCTATATACATCATACTGAATTGACATAAATGATGTCTGAATACCCATTTATAGGGGATCATAAGCATTGAGACGCCTTCTTAGGAAGTTCATAATTGGTGATATCGAGTAGATGGATCATGAGGATTTTCCTTCCCATAGGAACACCATTTGTTTTTGGATTCATTGTTAGTTCCTATATGTGAACACGTTTAATGGTCTTCTAACCTGAGATTATTGTTAGTGTATACTATTTGATCATGTTCTTTGATGTAAGGAAAAAACTATGACATTTATGTCATGGTCATGTATCTTGAATTGGGTGTTCCATTGGTGGTATGACATTGATTGAAAAATCTATACAAAATTAATTGCTTCTAAAAAGAAGTTATATCTCAAGGCTAGTTGATCAGAATATTAATACCTTTACTAAATCCATGGTCATGACAAAAGAAGGTAAGTCTATCTAGTAAGGTAAGTGAAAAATAAAATCTTGAAAGGATGATGTCACAAAGTGTGTCCTACTTTATGAGATATTAGAGAAATAGAGATTATATTTCATAATGTGTGTTCATAGGAAATGTTTTCATTGACATTATTTTTTCATATTTCCTTAGGGGCTTTGATGGGTTGCTAGACTTCGCTCATAGTTTGTGAATAGTTTTCACTTCTATCGAGATAAGGTATTAGTGGGTCACACACTTAACATATTCAAAAGTATGGCCTATTATACTGAATATGATTTTATGACATGGTGGACCCACTACTAGGGTCCAGGAGATGTATGAGTTTTAATGATCACCAAGAATAAATAATTTTATTATATAAATGATGTTTATGACATAATTAGTTAGTCATAACACATTATTTATGGATAATTTAGTGTGAAATAAATATTTAGGGGAGAGGGAGCCTTTTTTGAGTATTTTATAACTCACTATATAAGGAGGAGGAGAATATCATTTGGGTCACTATTCAATGCACAAATTTGAGAGCTCCTCTCTCCTCATGCCCACATCATATAGAGAGAAATAGTCGATCCAACCAATCAATCCAAGTTATTCTTTATGGATTGAAGGATTGGAATTATAGTGATCATTGGG
This sequence comes from Viscum album, assembly GCA_963277665.1. Classification (NCBI taxonomy): domain Eukaryota; kingdom Viridiplantae; phylum Streptophyta; class Magnoliopsida; order Santalales; family Viscaceae; genus Viscum; species Viscum album. Next base: position 299,118,711 of record OY728139.1, read on the forward strand.
ATGTTAAAGGAATAAAAAAATATCTATTTTGGCACATGGATTTTGATGATCACAGCTCTCATAGACTTTCAAACTGCACGTGGATGATCTAGAGGGGTCTAAATTTAGTTCCTTCAATCAACGATCATCACTGAAGATCGGTTGTGAAACACATCTCCAAATCAAATGAGGAAAATTTTTGATTTATTTATCATGATTAAAATTATTCACACGAGATCCTAAGATGTCATACCGATCTACGCATTACCAGAGATGACATAGTTATGTTGATTGACGGTGAAATTGTTTAATTTCCCAACCCATCTACTTTTACTACGCACCTTGGCACATTAAATTGGTATCATATTGATTGTATGAATGTCTAATCAAAGGAAAAAAATAGATTTACATTAAATTCATATAGAGGGCATCAGTATGATGCTATTTTCATATACGAATATTAAATTCAACCTCAGACACCCAAGTTTCGGCCATATAAAGATTTAAATCAGATTGAAATTGGTGTTTTTTTAAGTAAAAATTAAATAAAATATATGTATATATGTTATATATATATATATATTAAAATTTACCTAAACACACTACAAAAATGACTTTCGGTGAACTCGAACACCAACCGAAATTTCGGTGGCCGAAACAATAATTTCTGACCGGGAAAAATTCCACATAATTGTGGAACATATTTAAAAAATTCAAAACCTAGTATATATTATTTTGAATTTTTTTTAAATAAGATAAAAATATTTTTTTTTGGGGGGGGGGGGGGGGGTTGGCCAACAACTCCACAAAAAAGTTTAATGAAAAAAACTTAAATATGGGGCAGAAGTGCCGCCAACCAATCCGGTTGGCCTATCGTCACGCTCGCAGTCTTTCTAGCCTCCTTTCGTGCTTGGACTCCCATTTTGTGACCCTGATGGTTGAGACCCACCCCCAATCATCATGCTCGACCTGTTTGTTTGGCCTCCTGCTTAGCCTAACCATCTGGCCTCACACGTGCTTAGCCCCTCCCGTGACAACAACCCTCCAGTTGGCCACCTACCATGCTCAACCCCTCCCGCGGTCGTACCCCACTCAACAATCCCATCAACCCACCTCCAGTGCCAGCCTCCTGCCTAGCCCCCTACGACTCACACCTCCATCACACTACCGTCCCCCAAACTACGATTGGCTAGACCACCGAACTCCACTGTGAGCCTCCTGTTACCGACCAACCTCATGTTACATGCAGCCTCCCATGCCATCCAACTTCCCGTTGGCTGCCTCCCCTTCATCCTGTGTGTGGCACATGGGGGCGCCACCTGCCGGTCGACCCGGGTCGGGGCGGGTCGGGCCCTATGAAACCTGGTTGGCCCATTTTGGGTCCAGTATAGGCGCAAACCCCCTTTGAGGGGTTTTCTGGGCTGCCAGGCCTAGAAAAAATTTAAAATTTTCAAAAATTAAGTTAGTTTTTATAAATTAAATTAAATTTATTTGGGACTAAACAAAAAATTTTACTTAGATTAGATTACCAGAATAATTTTAATTCATTTATTTCCCTTGATATAAATTTATCACATATTAATTTTTATTATGAATTTAATTTTCATTTTGACTAATCTTGAGCGGTGACTAGCCAGTGTATGTCTGATTTTTTATTTATTAATTAAGTATTGTATGTGGTTGTTTTTGTATAAATTAGTTAATTAAATAGACAATCTACATATCGTCTATCTTCCTCATTATATGTATAAAGTTTTTGTGTCCACAAGAGCTATATTGAACGTGTATTAGGAATTCCTGATACCCCATCGCATGCGTGTGAATATTTATATATCATGAAAAGGACAAATGAATATGTTTAACACATCGAGATAAGGTGGTATTACAAATAAGAAGTGGATACATTGGACTGGTTGTGAGATGTGATTTGAATCAGAAGTGATTCTAGTATTTTACCCCTAGGGATATGGTTGATCCACTAAGTGTTAATGGATCAACCAACACAAAATTCTCAAGACCAGTCACATTGTTTATTTAATTTATTCATCATATATTATTTTTTTGAATATTAAAGTTTACTAAAATGCATAATATAATAAACAAATAATACCTAGATTAAATCAAATTGAGATGTGATTAATGTTTTTTATTAACTTTATAGTCAAGTTGTGAGTACAATCAAATAATATGTGTATATATAATAGAAAATGAATTCATTCATTAAAAAATAATAAAAACCCTCAAGGAAATATTAATTCGTAACAAATTCTGTCATTTGAATTAAAAAAAAAACTAGGTGTACATTTAACACCCCAAGCTTTTATGGTATGATTCTCCTTGAATAATATAATAACTTATGTTGTATACAACTTCGAGTTCTAGCACACCACGACCAATCAAACTAGCAGTTTAAAAGGCAATTATGAATAGTAATACCCACTTTTTGAAACTTTATAAATTTAATTTTTCAGAATGGACTTAATTTTTTGATTTGGAATATCAAAATTATCTTAGGGTGTATTTTTTTGAACCTTTCTGATAACTTTTATACTTTTATAAATAGTGAAAAATACTAAATTTTAATTAAAAAAACTTTTTAAATCAAAGAAATTTATAGTGTGAAATTATAAGTTTTAGTGGTTTTAAAGTATCATTAGATTTTATTTTTATCATTTAATGTAATTTAGGTCATTGATGTAATTTCACATTTAAATTTTACATAAACATATGTCAATCTTTTGATAGTTTTTTCATTTTAAAAACCTGCTTTTTGGTTTTGACAATGAGAATTAATTTCTGAAACTTATGTGTTTTAAATTTGGGAAAATAAATTCCATATTTGGGATCAGATGTTATAAATTGTGTGAATATGTAACTTTTATTTTTAGACATTATGAATAGTAACTTCTGCAAATATTTTATTTACCATGGTTAAAGGGTAAATCCAGTAAATAAGGGTAAAAAATAATATTATTATAATATTAAATTACCCTAACACATGTCCTAGACCTATTGGATGATACATGTTCGACCATGGGCATCCTTGGGTTGATTTTGGGACCCCATTGAGCCAGTTGGAAATGAAAATGACACTTTATAAAAATTAATTCAAAGTTAAGAAAAATGTAACATAAACATATATCTTTTAGTAAAAAAAATTTATATGAGGTTATATAATTGATATATTTGACAATAAATATTAATTATAAATCTAAAAATATTTCTTACATCATTATAATTTATTTATAATTTATAGACATAAAATAAATATATTTATTGATGACAAAGTAATGATGCAGTATTTTCCTTATTAATGAAATAATCAAATAAATGATATTATAAATATTAAAATAAATATAATTTGAAATTTTTTATGCCATACAAGAATTTTATAGGTTAATATGAAATTTTAGGATTTATTTAATTTATTTTTTTTAATTAATCAAGTTGTTATGACTTTCAAAAAAATGAAATATTAAATAGTGTCAAAATTGACATAAATGAGTTTTTAAAACAAATACTATATTATTAAATGATATAATATTCCTAAAAATATAATATTAGGAAAAAATACTTAGATAAGGTTATATATGTCATTAATGAACCACTTGAGGTTCTCTTTGTATTTTATAGTAAGTTAATTAAACTTATAATATAAAAATACTAGGAGACATGGTAAATGTTAAACTATTTAACCAAGAGTTAAATCTAAAAACAAGGTTAATATGGTGACCTAAACTTGTATAAAACCTATTGGTTGAGATGATTTAGACCCATAACCACCTTAGGATCGAAATAAATCCATTTGGATCTATTAGAAATCTAAATTTATTTTAGAATAAATTAATATTTCAAGCTTTTCCTAAAGTGCCCCTCACCTCTCTTATAAAAGGCTATTTTCCATTTTCTCAAATTCATAGCTCCAAATCCATATATATTAGCCAAAACCTACTCTAAGCTTCTCCAAAATACCATCAATTCAACCTATAGGCATTACTTTGATCATAAAGCCAACCTAAGGAGCCCTTTTTTCAAATCAAAAGGAAGAAACTGAAGAAGAGGTAATTATTTCATCACCTCTTTCATGTTATTTTCTTCTTCCACTTCTTATTTCTTTGTTGTTTACAGAATAATAACTCTAGTACTTTCTATATACTGTGATGTTATTATAAATATGGTATAACTATATTCATTGTCTTATCCATCCTATGAATGACAAAGTCACTATACATGCGTACATACGGCTTACCGTCTCCACGTGGTGGTGTAGTTTTTATTCAACACTTCATTATTTGTATGGGTATAATAATGAGTATGAATGATGTAAATAATAAATATAACATTTTAATTATTATTTTTATATTATATACCATCCAACTACATATAATTTCACCATCAATAGAATGATATTTTTTCTCGTGCGTAAGTACGGTTTACGGTCTCAACGAAGCGATGAGATTTCATTCCCCAACATAACAATTCAAGAATAATATTCATTTGATGATTAAAAATAAATTTTAAGAACTTAATATAATTCTGGATATGAATCAAATACATCCTATCCATAATAAACATGACTTGCGTAACAAAACATATAAAGAAAAACGAATCAGTTAACGCCCGAAATAATGATACTACTGAAATTCTATTAACAAATTGATATTAGAGGATCATATATGATATCATATTTATTTATGTGGTTTTTTTATAATTTAATAAAAATTATTTAAACATTATACATCATTTTAACATACCCTCGACTAAGGAAAAGTACAAGGTAAGGGGTTTTCATCTCACTTTTATTCTCGTGAGATTCATGTTATATTTGCCACAATTTCATTTTGTCTGGTGTATGTAATACCCATGATTGTATTATTTGTGTAATAAAAATTAATTTATGAGTATTTAAATCATATTTTTATGATACTTCTTTCATTGGGTTTATGTTTCATAAGTTACCAAATCAGTAAGGGAATTTCTAATTTCAATTTCCACTCACAGGGTTTTACACACACTTCATTGATTATTTTACTCCAAGATTATGTGATAAATAACTATTTATTTATTTATGTAGTAATTTAAACTCCCCTTTGTGTGGATATAATTTTGATACAAATAATTACTCCATTTATAAATTCTCAAGTCTTTGATATGAAATTGATAAGGGTAATCTTAACTCAATTTTCATTCATTGAGTAAAACATCCAAGTTATTGGTTTTTTCTTTACAAGAATATGTTTGAATGTCCTATGATTTATTTACACTGAATATCCAATAATATTGAGTGTATTTATATTTTTCACACATAATTATTTCGTTGATTTATCCTTAATCTAAGGATACAATCTATATAAGGTATTTCGTCTCAATTTACATTTCATTGATACTTCTTTGTAGTTATGCGCCAATTCACTTTTATATGGTGTATATACTATCCTTTGACATATTATATCATGAATCCATTTATTCTCATGATATTAAAAAAAATTGATTAATTTTATTCCCCAATTTTTTTTATTTAAGCATCTTTCATTTGGTTAGGAACTCTTTGACTAAAATATCATTTTAAATGTTTTAAAGATTTGTTCTTCTAAATCTTTCTCAATAATGTCTATGTTTTAAAACTGGTTTAAGGATTTATTTATATGGACATGAATACTTTAAAATTAATATTCCTTTAAAAAGTTTCAAAGTGGTATGGGACACTTTGATACAAAAATATCTTTTAAACAACTTCTTTGATAAATAGTGTGACTTTTAAATGTTTTCAAGAAAAGGGGATATTTCTTTCAAATTGTTTTACTGATTATTTTCATCTATGTCAATATCCTTCATTGCATTTTATCTTTGATTGATTTTGATTTATTATAATACAATCATCCCTATTTTATTGATTGAGTTATGTTTGACTGTAGATGTGCTATTTTTATATCATTCATGGTTTATGGTTAAAGTATTGACATTTTGTATGCCATTTTTAATAAGAATATTTATATTATGTTTCAACCGTTTCATATGAGGAATGCATTGGACTTAGTAAGTGATGGGTGGAGCCCTGTATATCTCCTCGATGCATCGGTAGGTCTAATGAGAAAAACTAGTTTCTTGGCACAAGGCCTTGAAAAAATTATTATTTTGTAGTCTTGGCACGAGGCCTTGACTATGTGGTTATGATGTCCAGCATTATGAATTCTATAATTATAAAATTATATATTGATATTACATGTGATTATTCGATTAGTATAATATCCATGTGAATAAGTAAATGGAATTATTTGATTTATCTTTTCCTTATTATGCTGAAGTTTAAGTTTAAAATGCTTGTATTTTAGTCTTATAAGTTGCCTTAAATGTTTATGCTTATTTATGATAGTTTTTGATATATTGTTACCCTTACTAAGTATCTAATCTCACCCCTTTCTTATGTTTTATTTTTTCCAGGATGTGAAGAAGTATATTAAGATTAACTTGTATGAATCGGCTAAGGGATATGAGTCTGTTCAAAGGGGACACAATGTTGTTTTTTTCAATTTCATAATGTAATGTAAAACTTATGTATGTATCTAGTACTTCCAAGGCTACTAAACTAATCAGTATTTTGGTACTTGATATCTTATGATCATGCCAATGTTATGTAATAATGCACCTAATTGGGGTAACTGGGGTTGGGGCGTTATAGTTGGTAACTGTGAAAGTTTAGTACAAACCTTAGAAACTAGATTTAGAAAAACTCTGATTAGATAACATTACCCTAAGATAAACTTTGAGGATTAGTATAGAATAACTTCCTAGAATTTTGGTAATGTAGAGATTTTGTGAATTTTTCAAGCAATATATCCATGTCTGGATATGAGGAGGTAGTGGCGGCTCTGACACATATGTATCTAGGGGTAAAACTCAAAAACACCGCTTTGAGCTAGACTCGAATGGGAACTAGTGCACGATAATGGGTCTTGGTGCACTCTTGGTTACGACACTCTTGGAGGATATGCTTAAGATAATTCAAATTTTCTTTACAAAATGATTTGAATGATTTTATTATAATATGAGAATAAATAACCTTGGTTAATACTAAGGTTTTTTAGATTGAAAATAAGGTGTCATGATATTCTCTAAATTATTTTATGACTATTATTACTCACACTATGCTTTCTGGTTTTAGTCAATTGTTAGATTCCAAGGAAATCATAGTAACATTGAACATGATGTACATGGTGGGAACGATGGCGGAAGTGAGCAATGAAATGGAATATTGACAGGTGTAAAATATATCGTGTTCATGCCAAATCAATTTTCCAAAATTATGATCAACAATATATCTATTAACCAACTCCCGAACTCAACAAAGAAGATAAAGGCAGAGAATGATAAGATATCCAACAGTGGAGACCATAGAGAAAAGAAATCTTATTCTCTATCATGTAGGAAATGTGGAAGGAGACACCCAGTAAAGTGTCTCAATAGAACAAAGAAATGATTTATGGGTGGGAAAGAAGGACATAAAGTAAAGAATTGTCAAGGAAAAATGAATAGTACTATAGAAGATAATAAAAATGATCCTAAGAATCCATTTACAGTCATTTTCCATAAATTTAGGGGACATGGGAATTACCCTAGTCAATTCCCTATTCTATAGGATAATCACTTGGTCAAGGAAGGACCTATGTGGAAATAAATGGATGAAAAAATGTTTAAAAGTATTAATGCTCTTTGTTGGTGGTATTACTTTGGAAAACTTTTTTCTTGTATGTGTAACCCTGCTATTTGTTATGTGAAAATTTTATTTGATGAATAATTATCTTTTATTTTGTGTATATAGTTATAAAGATCCATTTGGGTTTATATGATCCATGAATTTGAGTTAATTACAGGTTATTACTTTTTGGGATGAAAATGTAAGGTACGAGATAAAATTTGTGGTTAAAATATGTTATGGTTATTTTTGCGGAATTTATCTAATTTTTGGGAATGTTATAAAATTATATAGTTTTTGAAAAAGGACAACATGCATACCATGTGACAACCCATCATGTTGAACAAAGCTACGAGAATCGAACCCACAACCAAAGTGCGACTGGGATTTATCGCTTACCACTGGACTACATGAAGACCCTGGTTAGTAAGACTAATTATTTTTAGTTAAATGATTTTATGGATCAAGAATATGTTTATTTTGGGAACTTGTGATTTATCAAATGGATATCCTTAGTATAGGAAAATGATTTGGTGATTAAGTGAAAAAGGTTATTTTAGAAGATGCTTACTCTTTTGGGAACACTATGTGCCTAAGGAAATTAGGATACTATGATATTTTATTTGCATAGTAATGATTGAAATTTTATTTTGGAAGAATCTATGTTTTATTTTGGACTTATAGTGATTTGGGTTATTTATGGAAATGATTAACCTATCATAGAGAATATGTGATTAGGTTAATTAATTTTTAGTATGAGACTTTAAAAGTAGTCGATTTGGATAAAAATGTTAAGATTTACTATGGAAGACTATGTCATTAAATTCATCTAAGTTTTGGGTTTCAATCTTAGTTTGGATTATATTGATTTTTTTTAAGAACAATTGTTTATTGAATGTTCTTTGCCGAACTTTGGGTATTGTTTGTTCAATTTTGTAAATTAAGAGTAGTATTTATTTTTACAAAAGATTATCCTTTTTATGGATTATATGATCTTGTACTAACCATTTTGTTTTTTTTAATGTCTAAAGATAGGGGATATATATATTTCATCTTTTTTGGATTATTTGATTCTCTAGGAGTTTATTCTGGCACTTCAGGTGTGACCAAGTCATCTTGAATACTCATCATTTAGAGAAAAGATGGGTTTTTGGTAGAAACATATTAAAGGATGAAACTCTACTTGAAAATTAGGTATATTTCCTTATGTTATTAGTCAATCTCATAGATAAAATCTCCAAATTTATGAAAGGGAACCTAAAACAAAAAAAAATGTTGTCCGTTTAATTTTCCAACTGGGGAATCAAAGACCATTTAACACATCACAAGTTTGTGGTTTTCTTGTTGTTAACTTTCTCCTAATCATGTTTTCTATCACTCTCCATCAGAACTTGAAACTTAGTTTCTCTTCTATATCCATGTTTTCCTACATGGGATCATATTATGGGTTATATCAGGTGGTCTTTGTACTTCTCTTTATTGCTTTTAAAGTGATAGTTTTATTGTCTCTTTTTCCGATGTGGTATTTCAACAAAGATGTTTTGAAATGTAAAACCCCTCGATTTTGTTTCCGAGTTTAAATTTTGAGGTTGAAATTATTAGTAGGGGAAAATGTAACACCCCAATATTATATAGTATGCTTCTCCTTGAATAATACAATATCTTGCATTGTACGCAACTTTGAGTTCTAATACACCACGACCAATCAAACTAGCCGTTTAAAAAGAAGTTATGAATAGTAATACCCAATTTCTGAAATTTTATAAATTTCATTTTTCAGAATGGAATTAATTTTTAGATTTGTAATATCAAAATTAGCTTAGGGTTAATTTTTTTCACTTTTCTGATAACTTTCATATTTTGATGAATAGTGAAAAATACTAAATTTTAATTAAAAACAAAATTTTAAATCGAAATAATTTATAGTGTTAAATTATAAATTTGAGTGGTTTTAAAGTATATTTAGATTTTATTTTTATCATTTTATTTAATTTAGGTCATTGGATGTAATTTCACATTTAAATTGTACATAAACACGTTTCAATCTTTTGATAGTTTTTACTTCTTAAAACCCCGCTTTTTGGTTTTGACAACAGGAATTAATTTTAAATTAATTTCTGCAACTTTTGTGTTTTGAATTTGGGAAATTGGATTCCATATTTGGGATCAAAATTTTAAAATTGTGTAAATCAGTAACTTTTATTTTTAGACATTATGAATAGTAACTTCAGTAAATATTTTATTTACCATGGTTAAATGGTAAATCTGGTAAATAAGGGTAAAAATAAAATTATAATAATATTAAATTACCCTAACATGTGTCTTAACCCTATTTACTGATACAGGTTCATCCTTGGGCATCCTTGGGTCGATTGTGGGACCCCATATAGCCACTTCTAAGTGAAAATGACACTTTATAAAAATTAATTTAAAGTTAAGAAAAATGTAACATAAAAATATATCTTTTAGTAAAAAAAATTATGTGAGGTTATATAATTGATATATTCAGATATAAATAGTCATTGGAAATATAAAAATATTTCCTACATCATGATATTTTATTTATAATTTTTAGACATAAAATAAATATATTTATTGATGAAAAAGTAATGATGCAATATTTTCCTTATTAATGAAAGAATCAAATAAATAATATTATAAATATTAAAATAAATATAATTTGAAAGTTTTGATTCCATAAACTAATTTTCTTGGTGAATATAAATGTTAGGGTTGATTAAATTTATTTTTTTTTTGAATTAATCAAGTAGTTATGACTTTCACAAAAACCAAATATTAAATAGTGTCAAAATTGACATAAATGAGTTTTTAAAACAAATACTATATTATTAAATGATATAATATTACTAAAAATCTAATATTTGGACAAAGGACTTAGATAAGGTTAAATATTTCATTAATTAACCACTTGAGGCTCTCTTGGAATTTTATAGTAAGTTTATTAAACATATAATATAAAAATACAAGGAGACGTGGTAAATGTTAAACTATTTAACCAAGAGTTAAATATAAAAGATAAGGTTAATATCGTGACCTAAACTTTTATAAAACCTATTGGTTGAGATTATTTAGACCCATAACCACCTTATTCTCGAAATAAATCCATTTGTATCTATTAGAAAACGAAATTGATTTTAGAATAAATTAATATTTCAAGCTTTTCATAAAGTTCCTCTCACCTATCTTATAAAAGGGTACTTCCCCTTCTCTCAAATTCACATCCAAAGCCATTTGGATCAGCCAAACCATACTCAAATCTCCTTCCAATTACCCTCACTTAAACCTAGAGGCCTTACTTTGATCAGAAAGCCAACCAAAGGATCCCTTTTGTTCAAATCAAAAGGAAGAACCCGAAAAGGAGGTGATTATTTCATCACCTCTTTCAAGTTATTTTCTTCTTCCACTTCCTCTTTCTTTGTTATTTCCATACCAAAATAATAAATCCAGTACCTTATACATACTTTGATGTTATTATAAATTTGTTACATCCATATTCATTGTCTTATCCGTCCTATGAATGAAAAAGTCACTATACGTGTGTACGTACGGCTTACCGTATCCACGTGGCGGTGTAGTTTGTTATTCAACACTTCGTTATTTGGATGGGTATAATAATGAGTATAAGTGATTTAAATAATAAATATAACATTTTAATGATTCTATAAATATTATATACCATCCAAAAAAATATGATTTCACCATCAATAGAATGATATTGTTGCTCGTGCGTACATACGACTTACCGTCTCCACGAAGCGATGAGATTTCATTCCCCAACATAACCATTCAAGAATAATATTCATTTGATGATTAAAAATAATTTTTAATAACTTAATATCATTCTGGATATGAATAAAATACATCCTATCCATAGAAAACATGACTTTCAGAACAAAACATATAAAGGAAACGAATCAGTTAACACCTGAAATAATGATACTACTGAAATATTATTAACAAATTGATATTAGAGGATCATATATGATATCATATTTATGTATGTGGTTATTTTAGAATTTAATAACAATGATTTAAACATTATACATTAGGTTAATGTACCGTCGACTAAGGAAAATTACAAGGTAAGGGGTTTTCATCTCACTTTTATTCCCATGAGATTCATGCTATATTTGCCACAATTTTATTTTGTGTGGTGTATGTACTACCCATGATTGTATTAATTGTGTACTGAAATTTAATTTATGGGTATTTACATCATCATTATATGATACTTATTTCATGGGGTGTATATTTCGTGAGTTACCAAATCAGTAAGGGAATTTCTGTAAGGGTTGGTGTCCTGAGAACCAACTGTTTTGTACTTTGATTACATGTATGTACACTTATTATATATTGTTCATTGTTCTGCATGACTATAATATAATAATGTCCTAGAATATTTTATGCATTGATAAGGTCATGTAATATCCCCACTCTGATGAGAACCTTGAAATGCTATAACAATATTCTTAAATAAAGTTCTACGGTTGGATGAAATACTATGATAGGACACATAGTATACAGACCGTCATGTGCGAGTACTCATAAGAAGACGAGACTCTCTCTCATGGAGTTCGAACTTGTAAATCTCCAAGATGGTAGATTATGAGAACAGACCCACCAGTAGTAATTCCGCATGTCTTGGTGTCATCGGACGTTACTATCTACGAGCATGTGTAATGGTCCTTAGACTAGACGATTATCATTAACTCATGTCATTACTCGCGCACTTAGATTTGCTGACGAAAACCCTCACAAAGATAGTTGGAGGGAAGTAGGGATTGTTGGGTACGTCACGAATGACATGTTGTTAATGGATAAGTTGAGGAAGGATTTGTCCCTTCCATATTTATGGAAGTAGATATCTTGGGCCCTTTTGATTGAAATAGAACTGTCAAACAAATTCCATGGCTATGGTGACATGACAAGTTTATTTCTGGAAGTCAAAGAATGACAGATCAAGTATATAGGTTTATGACACTGCCATGAAACCTTCTTGATGAGATATTGATACAAAGGGATTAAATTACATAGTAAGCATTCGTATGAGGTGACACATCAATGCGGCATCAACTTCTTTCTCTTGGGTGCCTTGACCCGTTACTAGACAGTAATCTTGGACTTTAGGTAAGCCCGCCTAATGCCAATCAGAAAGAGGCCTAGAGGGTCACACACTAAGTGTATTCAAGTATCTCAAGTGGAATAAAGATTATTCACATACGTGGTTTAATAATTATTCAAGGAAGCCTAAATCATTTCAATATTGGAGGAAGAATAAAATGAAAACAAGTACATGCCGTGTATTAATGATTATATGTTGTGTAGTGTTTATTTTGAAAACAAGTACACGCCATGTATTATTGAATGTACACGCCATGTAGTTTTCATTTTGGAAAGTAAATGAATAAATGAAAACAAGATATATATGTCGTGTACATTGAATGTACACACTGTGTAATTTTCAATGAAAAACAAGTACACGCTGTGTATTTATGATTACACGCCGTGTAGTTTTTCCAGTCGGGATTTTAAGGAAATAATATCATTTTATTAAATGATACTTATTATAATCAGTGTGGGTGCATGTCAAGTAATTAATGACTCGACATGGGGTTTTCAAAAAAAAGTTAATGAAATAAATAAAACGCGTAACACATTTATTTATTGTCATAACTTTACAACCTCAAACCCGATTATAAATATCCTCACAACCCCAACTCCTTTCTTAAGAGAATCATTGTGCACAATAATTCTAGAGAATTCTCTCAAGACTTAAAGAACTCCATCCTCCAAGAACAATCTCAAGATAAAGAGAGATCCACCTCCATCGGATCAAGGCGATATAAGGAGGACAACGCAAGAAAAGGCTTCTCTACGCTAGCACCTGGAGATTCCTTCGGCGGCGTCCAGAGATATGTGGTGCACATGTGGATCACCGCTAGAGGAAGTCTACCCTTGGCTTCTGCGACGCAACGACGAATCACATCAGAACATGATCAAGAATATCAATGAAGAAAGAACAACCAAAAGTTACTTCTTGTTAATTAATTAAATTAATTTTAATCAACATGTGATGGTCCATGTTTGTGGTTTCGTGAACATCCTTCTTCTTTGTCTATTTCTGTGATTCGATCAATGGAGACTGGCGTTTATCGTCATATTGATCCAAGATTGATCATTTCTAATGAAAAAAATCCAAGTGGGAACATCCACCCATGAGCTTCCACTGCACTCAGAACCTTCAATTGGTATTAAAGGGAGGTTACAATGTTGATTATAGTTATTTAATTTTCGTTGATAATTTATGCATTTATATTTGATTCAATTCAAGATAAATCGTTCTATAAAATTGAATGAATGAGATATGTTCTTCCTCCTTCATTTCTCGATTCACATCACAGAAACAAACTTTTAATTTTAATTTTGATTAAATTAAAAATGAGGAACTCATCCGGAGGATCCGCTCTTTCCGTCTGTACAACACAAGAATACACAACATGTAGTGAAAACTACATGTCGTGTACTTAGGTTCAACGAACTAGTACTGGTCCGCCAAACCACTCCATGTGAATTGAGTATACCAAAGTATTTATTACACCGTGTTGACTAGAAATGAATGGCGTATGGGAACCGGAATACACGGCGTGTATGTTGAATCAACACGTTGTGTAGTCCGATCTGGCCAAAGTGAAACCGTGTACAAGGAGAAGTTGTGTTCCGCGTACATGGGATTACCAGGCCGGTAACCGCGTAAAAAGGAAGTACATGTCGTGTTAGATTAATCTACATGCTGTGAACTCCAAAATTTCCAAAGTACAGAAAACACGCCAAAACCCCGGTGTGTACTTTGGATAAAGGGTGAAAAATACACAGCGTGTAGGCTATATTACACGCCATGTACTTTCCAGAGATTTAATTTCACCAGGTTTCCCCCAAAAGTACAAATACATGTACAAGGAATATGTATGAGAAGAATCTCAAGGAAATTCAGAAAGGAATTTAATATAAAGAACTGATTAATTATAAAATCATAATTAATTGAATTCAAGCGCGAGTTATCTTGAATAAATAGAACGATTAAAATAATTTTAATTTTAAATATGCATAAATGTCGTTGCATGCTATGGATAATCATGAGCTAGACCAAAGACCCTTTGTATATGTGTATGGTTTAATTTAAATTTGTTTAATTTAAATTTTTTGGCCTGCGAGCCTTCTTCCAATAAAATGTAGGGCCTATATGCCCATGGTTTCTTTATTGTAAACCCCATGTAATAAAGGATCTCCCAAGCTAGTGGAGACAGTTCAAAAATATGAAGCTAAGGCGAAACCAACCCAAGAAGATGCAAAGGTGGACAGATGGGAGCTGCAAAACACAAACCATCGGGTTCAAGGTGTTTTCCCTAGGTTAGGTTTAGCTTATCAAAATTTCTAGATGAGATAACCAATAGAAGCTCATTATAATGCCATATTATTTTATTTCTATATGATTTCATGGTTTATTTATTATGTATGTGTTGTCACATTCACATAATCAATGAAATAAACGATCATGTAAAGATGGAATAAAATAAAAACCGGACTATGCGTAAACATTATCATAACATGGTTAATCACTTAATCAAGCATCACTTAATATTAACAAGCATGTGATAATTAAAAACTACGCATAAAGAATAAAATACCTCAAATACCATATTATGTCAGACCAAGCCTTTCATTACTTGATTAAGGGAAAGAGTCAATAAAACTATGTGTTTGACCAACCCTTGTTGGGACACTTACTTTTATAAAGAAAGCTCTTATGAAAGTTTCGGGTTGACTTAAACATTTTACATCAAGAGGAGTAGACCTTTCTAGACTTTTTGTAAAATGGAGGCAAGTGTTGAGGAAATCCAAGTCACGATTTCAGTATTGGGGAGTCCACTCAACAGATCAAGGAACTGTAATATCACAATTGGCAAAGACGTTCCTACCTAAATACCTTCAAATAGCTTGACCAACCCTTGTTGGGGTTATGCGAAGGGGAATATGGATCCTTGCCACTAGAATGTCAAAGCAACTGGACATTCCGAGTTCAATGGTGAGGGCCATTGGGACTTAATAATATAGTGGTAGAATTATTAAATTCATTTATTATTTTTCAAAAAATGTAATCAAAAGGTACTAACAAATATGCTCTTTTTATTTGTAGAATCAATATGACATACTCTTCAACCACATTTTCTCTGCAATCAATTCTAGATAAAGACAATATCCTCACCAGAAATAACTTTCAGAAATGGTATAGGTACCTTCGGGTTATCCTACGCCATGAACAAAAGTTTTACGTACTGGAGTCCTCACTTCCTGATTCGCCAGCCCAAGGGGCAAGTGATGAAGATTTCCTGGTCTATGATCAACATTTGAACGATGCACTCGACATTCAATGTTTGATGCTATCATCAATGTCTAGTGAGCTCATGAAGTCTCATGAAGACATGGATTCCTATAGCATGCTCGAGCACCTCTGTGGTCTATACCAGGAGAGAGAAAGATAGGAAAGGTTTGAGATCTCCAAGGCTCTATTGCAGAGAAAGCTTGGAGAGGGTGCCCCAGGTAGGCCTCATGTAGTCAATCTCATTGGCTACATTGAGCACTTGGAGGTTCTAGGGTTTAAACTCCCCAAAGAACTAGGTATCGATCTCATTCTTGTATCACTTCCCCAGAGCTTTTCTAACTTTGTTGTAAATTCCAACAAGAACAACATTGCTAAGTCTCTATCTGATCTCCTTATCCTCATTCTCCAATTGGAAAATGATATGAAACGTGAAAAGACTCATGTCCTTATGGTGAATAAAAGGAAAGGGAAGGTGAAGATCTTTAAGACCAAATCTTCTTCAAGGCCTTCCAAGAAACGAAAGATCAAATGGAAGGCAAGAGAATATGAGGCTGTTTGTTTCGCATGTGGCAAGAAGGGCCACTGGAAGAAAAACTACACCCAACCAAGGAAGCAAGGGGAAGCTTCATGTGCGTTTTGTTATCGAATGCAATATATCTATTTCTACAAATTGGGTATTAGATATAGCTTGTGGTGCTCACATATGTATCCAAATACAGGAACCAAGTAGATTCAGGAAGATTGATCGAGGGGAGGTAGATCTACGAGTAGCCAATGGAGCTAGACATGCTGCTGTAGCTGTCAGGGACTACCACCTCACATTGCCAACTAAAATGATATTGGTGTTAGAGGGTTGTTATTATGTGCCTTTTGTAACTAAAAACATTATTTCAGTATCCAGGTTAGATACTTATGGATTCATCTTCATGTTTGGAAATGAATGTTGCTACTTTTATAAAGATATCATTTTTTTGGTAGGGCACATTTATATAATGACCTTTATGTGTTAAGACTACACAGACCAAGTAATGGAAATCGATGACAAAGTAAATTCACATGACTCATACCACACCCAACTTTGGCATCACTATCTAGGTCATGTCAATTAGAAATGTTTGACAAAATTACATAAAGATGGGTATTTAGATTCTTTCGAACTAAAACCACTTGGTGTATGTCATGCGAGTCTACAAGGAAAAATGACCAAAGCCCCATTTAGTGGGAATGGTGAAAGAGCTAAATAGCTTCTAGAATTGGTTCACACAGATGTGTGTGGACCATTTCCAGTTGAAGCAACGGGTGGGTTCTTGTACTTCATAACTTTTACTGATGATCTTAGTATATATGGATATATTTACTTAATGAGGTATAAATCAGATTCTTTTGATCAGTTCAAATAATACAAAAATGAAGTTGAGAACCAGCTTGGTAAGAAGATTAAGAAACTCCGCTTAGACAGAGGAGGAGAATATCTTAATCAGGACTTCATTGATTTCTTATAGGATTTTGGGATTCTATCTCAACTCACTCCTCCTTACATGCCTCAGTGGAATGGAATAAGTCAAAGAAGTAACCTCACCCAATAGGACATGGTGAGATCAATGATGAGTTATGCGAGTCTTCCATTATCCTTTTGGGGATATTCATTACAAACAGTAGCACACATACTAAACCAAGTACCAGCTAAATCGATAAATGGTATTCCATACGAATTATGGAGTGAACGCAGAGCCATGTTATCAAATTTACATGTGTGGGGTAGTGAAGCATTTGTTAAGGCCTCTTTAGGGAACAAGATTTCACCCCGAGGCACAAAGTGTATCTTTATAGGATATCCTAAGGAAGCAAGGGGATATTACCTATACAACCCCTCAGATAAAAAGGTAACATTGTAAAGACACCCCATATTCCTTGAGAGGGAACACACCTCTAAAAGAGATAGTAGGAGAGAGATAGACTTCGATGAAGTCGAGGCTCAAGATACACAGGAGTTGGTACAAGAATAGATTCCACAATGCCCTGTGGAAGAACAATCTGTTCCAGAGACACAAGAACTGCGTAGGATCACGAGAGATGTGAGAGAACCAGAACGATATGGTTTTCTTGTCACCAAGTATGGTGACTCATTATTGGTTGAGAATAATGATCCTCTTACCTACAAGGAAGCAGTTGAAGGCACAGATGCTGCCAAGTGGCAAGAAGCCATGAATTCTGAAATGGATTCCATGTACCAAAACCAAGTCTTTATTTTGGTAGATGCTCTAGTTGATGTAAATATTGTTGGTAATAAATGTGTATTCAAGAATAAAATGGACATGGAGGGTCAATTAAACACCTATAAGGCACGACTGGTTGAAAAAGGTTTTAGACAGCATCAAGGAATTGACTATGATGAAACTTTTTCACCAGTTGTGATGTTGAAGTCCATAAGAATTCTATTAGCCATTTTTGCTTACCATGAATATGAAATTTAGAAAATGGATGTTAAAACATCATTCCTTAACGGGAACCTCTATGAAGATGTCTACATGACACAACCTGAAGGGTTTGTGACTCCAAAGGATGCCAACAAGGTGTGCAAGTTACAGAAATCCATTTATGGATTAAAGCAAGAATCAAGGTCATGGAACATTTGTTTTGATGAATCCCTAAAGAAATTTGGCTTTATTAAGAAAGAATGTGAGCCTTGTGTCTACAGAAGGTTTAGTGGAAGTGCAGTCATTTTCCTAATAGTATATGTTGATGACGTATTACTAATTGGAAACAAAGTATCTGTCTTATAGTCAGTTAAGGAATGGTTGGATAAATGCTTCTTTATGAAAGACTTGGGTGAGTCAGCATATATTCTTGGGATCAAGATCCATCATGATAGATCTAAGAGAATGATGGGCCTAAGTCAAAGTACATACATTGACAAGATACTGAAGAGATTCAGTATGGAACAGTCCAAGAGGGGATTGTTTCCAGTGTCACATGGCATTCATCTTTCCAAGAAAATGTGTCCTCAGACACATGAGGAAAGAAAGAAAATGAAAAGGATCCCATACGCATTCACGATTAGGTCAGTCATGTATGTCATGCTATGTACAAGGCTAGATGTTGCTTACGCATTATGTGCGGTAGTCAGATATCAAGCTGATTCAGGAGACCGTCATTGGATGGAAGTCAAGACTATCTTTAAGTATCTGAGGCGTACTAAGGATATGTTCCTGGTTTATGGAGGAGATGAGGAACTAGTCATCAGAGGACATGTAGATGCTCTTTTCTAGACTGATCAAGATGACATGAAGTCACATACTGGATACATATTTAGTTTGAATGGAGGTGCAGTGAGCTGGAAGAGCTCAAAGCAAGGTGTGGTCGCAGATTCTACAATAGAGTCCAAGTATATCACAGCTTATGAGGTAGATAAAGAAGTAGTATGGATGCGAAGCTTTGTCCAAGAGCTGGATGTATTACCTAGCAGTAAAGATCATATCACACTCTATTGTGATAATACTGCAGCGATGGCACATGTAAAAGAGCCAAAGTCACGTCAGAGGAAAAAGCACATACTTTGGAAGTATCATCTCTTGAGGGATCTTTCTCAGAGAGGTGAAGTTTCAGTGGTCAATATTTCCATGGAAGACAACGTGGCAGACCCCTTGACTAAAGCGTTGACTCAGCAGAAACATGATCATCATGTGAGGTCTAGCGGACTAAAATTCATAGGCAGTTGGCTCTAGTCCAAGTGGGAGTTGGTAAGGGTTGGTTTCCTAAGAACCAACTATTTTTTACTTTGATTACACATATGTACACTTATTATATATTTTTCAGTGTTCTGCATGACTATAATATAATAATGTCCTTGAATATTTGTTGCATTGATAAGGTATAAGGCCCCAGCCTTAAACATTACTTAATCTTGAGTTACATCAAGAATACACATTGAGGATCTTTTCAGGTTTAGAGTTTAGAGAATTAGATCATAAAACATGCATTACATTCCACATTTAAACAAAGTGGTTACATAAAAGATAGTACTCATTTTTCACATCAACGGAAACATATTTAAAATAAAACATGGATTATTTCTTGACACTTCATTGAAACTATGATCACATCATGTACCTTTTCCTTTACCTATGAAAAACATTTCAAAAACTTTGGATGAGCATAAAAAGCTCAGTAAGGGATATAAAAATATGGAAAGGAAACATGAGTACATGTGTACATAAGAATCAATGAAATAATAATTTACTCATAAAACATAAGAACGTTAACATACCTCATCAAATCATGAATAAAACATAGAAATAACAAGACATATAGGTAACTTGAGGCATTCATAACATTCTTACGTAGAGAGTAACCCTCTTGGTTACGTATGGAATACCCATCACAGTATATTCCCTAAATATCTTCGGAGAAACCTTAACATTTAACTCATTCGTGTTACCCAATGCATTGGAGAGCTATATCGGGCTCACCCGCCCTTAGTTTATCACGAAACCACCCGTCTTCATAATAATGCCCAAGAACCATAACACAATCGTATCACATAAAACATGCATAAAAGAAACATAACATTTTCACTTTTCAATCACAAGATATGAATACAACCCATTGATATAAAAACATTATGAAAATAATTTTCAATAGAAAAATAAAGTAAAAGTAAAACATGATATTTATTTTTCATTTAGAAAAAAGGTATGGCTTGTAGAGGAATCCGAAACTCAAATAATAGTCACGGCGGCGGAGAAGTCGTTGTCGCCGCATACGTACGACAAAAACATTCCCTTTTGTCGTTTAGTAAAATGCTTCGTATAAAAAGATTCCTTTTGGATAAACGTAAAATTCAAAGGGGTTTATACACCATATAAAAGAAGGTTTTGTATAAAACAAAATATGCCTCAATTAAAGGAGATTGAGACAAAGTCCCATACCTCAGGTCCGACTTGACTCGATCGTTGTTTAATGTCCTAAATAATAAACTTGAGTTAATTTTTATGTTCTTAATAACCTTTTTCAATTTAATTATTCCTTTCATATCACTTATTACCATGGCATGAACACTATGTAATTATTTAAGTTAATAACGGTCGTTTTAACGATCATTGGTACTTGAGTCAAGAATAAGCTCTTTATAATTACAAGTTGTTCATGTATCCATTATATCCAGAGTTATACTCAGGATTTAGATATCATATATATCATATATATCCAGTATATACATGCATTTACAATATTACATAACATTTAGAGGTAAGAAATGAAATGCACCGTTCATGGAGATGGAAAGTCGTACGTACGCATGAACGCTACTTCCATTTCTATTTCAGATTTAATGGAATTAAAACATAATGATACATAATAGTATTATAATTATAGTATTGTATCATATATAATATCATTAAATCTATCCTTTATACGTACCACATATGGTATTAACGAATCAAATCACTTTGAGGGGGCGGTAGTCCGCACTTCCTAAAATGAAGATATCGTGTTTACCCATAATGGAAACCATAAAGGTATGCCATAAATGAAAAATAAAGAAGATTAAGTAAAACATAAACATATTATATATCATATATAAATATAGTGACATCTTAATGGACACCTTTGAAGGTGTTATACGAGTGTTGAACAATCATCGTTTCGTGAGGCAAAAATTCACCATCCACAGAAACAGTATGTTCTTTAACCATTAGATGTAGGTGTGTGTAAGTGTAGATCGAATACTACTTATAAAAACATCCTAGTATATTTAAGATACTGGTTTTGTTACAAAATAAAGGAATAAAAATATTTTAGAGGGTTGGAGAAGCAATATAAAACATAAGAACACAAGAGAAAACACTACCTTTAAAACGGGTAACTCTTTTTGATTTGAGCTCAAAGGCTTCCTTGGGAAGAATTATGCCCAAAGTGAGGCTTCAAGGAGTAAGAGAGGGATTTTGAGAGACAAAATGGATAGGGTTTGGCCAATCCAAAGGCTTGAGAGGTGTGTTTAAGGTGGTAGAGGTGAGGGCCTTTTATAAGAGGAGAGGAGGGGCACTCTTGGAAAGTTATAAAAGGTTACTTTATTATAATATGATTTTCGGATTTAAAAGGTCCCAAAATTATATATTTCTAGGATAATGTGATAATAGTTCGAAATATACTCATCCAATAGGTTTTTTACATGTGTAGGTCTTAGGTTTTACATTATCTTGTCATTTTATTTAAATCGTTAAATAATGAGGTAATCGCTGCATCATTATGATGTCATAAATAATTTAATTTATATAATGTATAAAAATTGTAAAAAAACTATCATGATGTAGGAAATATTTTTATCTTTCTAATGAATATTTATAGTCAAAAATAAGACTTGTATAACCCCATTTAAAAATTGTTTTAGTAAAACAACTCATGTTTGTGACATTTTAATTTTAACATTAAATAAAAAGTTATTAATGTTATTTTCCCACCAAAGTGGCTCCATGGGGTCCCCAAGTTGACCCATGGATTTTCTTGGTCGGACATGAAACATCCAATAATGGTAGGACATGTGTCAAAATCATTTCATATTATTAAAACATTATGTCTACCTTAAATTACACTAATTACCTCTAATCGCGATTAAAAACTTAAAAGTTACTATTCACCAAAAAATTAATTTAATCCCATTGAACCACATTTTACTTCTTAATGACAACCATGTATGTCAGATTTTTGAAATTCAAAATACAGAGGTGGTAAAATTTCATTTAAACGGAAAATCAGTTTTTATAAGTACCACTTAGTGGTTTCACTATTCATCAAAAATTGAAGTTTTTCAGAAAAATACCAAAACTTCACCCTAAGATATATTTGATATTCCAGATTCAAAAATGATGTCTATTTTACAAAATTCAAAACATATAAGTTACATTAATTAATTTAATATTTAATTCCCACTGTCAGAGCTAATAGCGTGTTTTTATGAAACAATAAGTATCAAAAGATTGGCACTAGTTTAAGTCCGATTTCAAAGTGAAATTAATTCCACGACCACTATTGGATTAAATGGTAAAAATATATTCTAGTTTTACTTTAAAACCAATTAAAAATTTAATCTAATCATATAAATAAATTAGATTAAAAATGGGTTTTGAATTAAAATACAACATTTTTCACTATTCATTAAAAAATGAACTTTATCGGAAAAATACCAAAATTTCACACAAAGAAAATTTTGATGTCCCAATTATAAAGAAGAATTTTATTTGGTCCAATATAATGTATAAGAGTTACCAAAACTATACTTAATGACGGTTTTCCATCAAAAGGTGATAAGTGGACCTTTAGTTAAAATTAGAGTATATATGCCTAAAATTGAATTCTTTTCGTATTTTAAGCCTTTATCTTTTATTGAATAAATGTAAAAACATTTAACAAACATATATAATCATATTTTAGTTATTTCCATTCATTCCTGCCAATACAACGACTACGTGTTAACTACCATTTAAAATAATATTATTTTATTACTAGTGTGCAACGTAAGATTTCAAAGAAACTCTTCGTTGCGTATCGGGTACGCTATCGAACATAGAAACCCCTTTAAAGTAAAATCAATATTTAATTCATAAATATTAATAAATATGAAAATGTTTTATTTTTTATTTACCTGGGATGTTACATCCTTCCCCCCTTTTGGGAATTACGTCCTCGCAATTTTATTCACTTATCAAAATAAGTGGGGGTATTTATCCCTCATAGAATTTTCAGATTCCCATGTCGCCTCTTCAACCATATGGTTTTTCCAAAAAAACCTTTACCTGGTGAATTACCTTATTCCGCAACACTTGCTCTCTATGGTCAATAATCTGGACTGGTTGTTCTTCATAAGAGAGATTCTCTTCCAACTGAACTACCTCTGGGCTCAAAACATGAGATGGATCTGACATATACTTTCTCAACATCGAAACAGGAAAAACATTGTGTACCTGAGATAAACTCGGAGGTAAAGCCACTCGATATGCAACTGATCCAACTCTCTCCAGAATTTCATATGGTCCAATGAACCTTGGACTCAGTTTCCCTTTCTTACCAAATCACATCACACTTTTCCACGGTGAAACTTTGAGAAAAACATGATCACCTACCTCAAAAGATAGATCCTTCCTCTGGTTATCCGCATAACTCTTTTGTCTGCTCTGAGTTGTTCTCAAGTGTTTCTGAATCAACTGAACTTTTTCTGCCATCTCTTCTACCAATTCTGGTCCCATCAGCTTCCTTTCACCCACTTCATCCCAGAAAGCTGTAGTTCGACACCGCTTCCCATATAATGCCTCAAATGGTTCCATCATTATAATGGAATGAAAACTGTTATTATAAGAAAACTCAACCAAAGAAAGATGTTGGTCCCAACTTCCCTGATAACCCATCGAACAAGCACGTAGCATATCCTCTAAAGTCTGAATTGTTCGTTATGACTGCCCATCTGATTGGGGATGAAAAGCTGTACTAAAATTTAATTCAGTACCCAACGACTTCTGAAGGCCTTTCCAAAAGTTAGAAGTGAACCTGGGATCACGGTCAGATAAAATGGAGAGAGGAACTCCCTGTAACCTGGCTATCTCTTTAAGATACAAACGGGAAAGTTGGTCTAGGGAAAAAGTATCTCGTATAGCAAGTAAATGAGAAGATTTAGTCAAGCGATCAACAATAACCCAGATTTCATTATTACCTCGAGGTTTCTTCGGCAATCCCACAACAAAGTCCATGGATATATTCTCCCATTTCCACTATGGCACTGGTAAAGGCTGAAGCATCCCTTTCAGTAACTGTCATTCTTCTTTAACCTGTTGACAAGTCAAACACTTCACTGTAAAATCAGCAATATCTCTTTTCATTTCATCCCACCAGTAATACTCCCACAGATCTCTGTACATCTTAGTACTACTAGGATGAACTGAAAACGGAGAACTATGAGCTTCACATAAAAACTCTCTCTTCAACTGTGAATCACAAGGCACACACAATCTCTTCCCAAATCTCAAAACACAATCATTATCAATGTTGAATTCAGGCAGTTTACCCTTCTGAACCAGCTCTACCTTTTTCTGCAACTCACTGTCTTTCTTCTATGCTTGCTTGATTCTGTCTGATAGAGAAGATTTCACTGATACCTGAAACAAAACAGAAGGACATGCTGCACCAACAACTTCTATGCCAAATTTCATCAAATCCTTAACCAAAGGATCACGTTCCAAATGCAACATTGTTAAGGAAGCATTAATTTTTCGACTCAAAGCATCAGCCACTTTATTTTCTTTTCCCAGATGGTAATGAATTGTACAATCATAATCCTTGATTAATTCTAGCCATCTCCACTATCTCATGTTCAATTATTTCTGAGTGAATATATACTTTAAACTTTTGTGATCAGTATATATTTCACACTTTACTCCATACAAATGATGCCTCCAAATTTTTAAAGCGAAAATAACAGTAGTTAATTCCAAATCATATGTAGGGTAATTTACCTCATGAGTTTTCAACTGTCGTGAAGCATAAGCAATTACCTGATCATTCTGCATTAGGACACAACCAAGTCCTTGCAATGAAGCATCACTGTAGATAACAAACTCACCATTCCTGGAAGGTAGTGCCAAAACTAGAGCATTCACCAATCTTCTTTTCAATTCCTGAAAACAATCATCACATTATTTTGTCCAGATAAATTTAACACCCTTCCGAGTTAGCTTAGTCATTGGACTAGATAACCGTGAAAAATTTCTAAAAAACCTTCGGTAATAGCCAGCCAAACCAAGGAAACTACGAATCTCAGTTACATTTGTGGGTCTTGGCCATTCTTTAACAACATTTTTTTTTGCAGGATCAACAGTTATCCCATCTTTAGAAACAATGTGACCAAGGAAAGAAATTTGTTGCAACCAAAACTCACACTTGCTGAATTTACCATACAATTTATTCTCTTTTAAGGTTTGAAAAATAACCCTTAAATGTCTTTCATGCTCCTCTTTACTTTTAGAAAACACCAAAATATCATCAATGAAAACCACCACAAACTTATCTAAGAACTCATGGAAAATTTTATTCATAAGTTCCATGAATATAGCAGGTGTATTGGTTAGCCCAAAAGGCATTACTAAAAATTCATAATGGCCATATCTTGTACGAAAAGCAGTCTTCGGAACATCTTCTTCCTTTACCTTCAGCTGATGGTACCCCGATCTCAGGTCAATCTTTGAAAAAAACTGAGCTCCCTGGAGCTGATCAAACAAATCATCGATATGAGGAAAAGGATATTTGTTCTTAACAGTGATGTTATTCAAGGCTCTATAATCAATGAAAAGTCTCATAGAACCATCTTTATTTTTAACAAATAAAACAGGAGCACCCCATGGTGATGTGCTAGGTCGAATGAAACCTTTCTCTAATAAATCTTGCAATTGCTCCTTCAACTCTAAAAGTTCAATTTGAGCCATTCGATAAGGGTGTTTTGAAATTGGCTTAGCATCAAGAACTAAGTCAACAGTAAATTCAACTTCCCGATCTGGTATTATTCCAGGCAACTCATCAGGAAAAACATCAGGATACTCATTTACCACTGGCACATCATTAATCTGAACAGTTCCTTTGTTTTCAACGATGTGTGCAAGGTAACATTCATTTCCATCTTTTACAAGTTTCTTGGCCTCTTGATAAGTTATCAACTGTAAGGTTTCGTTCTTGTACACAAACTGAAAGTCTTTCTAAAAAGAAACTTCTTTATCTCTATAGTCAATCTTAGCATGGTAAATAGAGAGCCAATCCATACCCATAATAACATCAAACTCTACTAGAGGTAGAAAAATTAGGTTTTCAAGTAGGTTCTTTCCACGGATAAGGATAGGAAGATTATTATAAATTCTTTTTGCCTCAACATTTCCCCCAGGTGTTTTTACCACAAGTTCAGGAGTCATTTCTTGAGATGGTATTCCCATTTTACTAGAAAAGTTTTTAGAGATGAAAGAATGTGTAGACCCCAAATCAAATAACGCACTGGAATAATCTGAAAAAACAAACAAAGTACCTGATACAACTTCATTTGATGGCCTGACATCTGCTGAAGTAGTTGCAAAGGATTTCACCACCCCTTTATGCTTATAGTCTAACTGCTTCCCATAACTCAAGCTCTTTGTCGGACACTTGTTTGCATAGTGACCCATCTCATTGCACTTAAAACATTTCACTAACTGTAAATCAAATTTGGAATTACCATCACCTTGATCTTTTTCAGTGAAATCACGAGCCTTATGTCCCATCTTACCACATCAGTAGAACTTTACAGAATTTAGAAGACATTCCCCAGCATGCCTTTTTCCACATTTATCACAAACTGGAAACTTAGTTTTCTCACCATCAGACTTTTTTGAAGAATTCTTCCCTTTCTCCTGCCACCTCGGTCTCTTCTTCTGTTGGTTGTTATAGAACACTTGATCATCAGAAAACTCCATTTCCACATTCTCAGCACATAGAACGAGCTTTTCATAACTTTTGAACTCACGAGAAGCTAAAGCCCTTCGATATTTTGGCTTTAATCCTGAGTAAAAACGATTGATTTTACTATCAAGGTCTTGGATAAAATTTGGAGCATACCTTTCCAATCGAGTGAACCTCTCTTCATAAGCATCCACTGAGTCTTCCTCTTGCCTCAATTCCAAGAATTCTTTTTCCATCCTAAGTCGAACAGCCTTAGGAAAATACTTCTCAAGAAACATACCTTTGAATTCATCCCAGTCAAGAGAATCAATCTCATCAGCGTCCCTGATATTTTTAACCATTGACCACCACTAATCTGCTTCACCCTCCAAACGGTAAATAGAAAGACTAACCTTTTGATTGTCTGAACACCCCATGACATCGAAAATATTCTCCAGTGCTTTAATCCACCCTTCAGCTAGCACAAAGTCAGATTATCCTCTGAATTATGGGGGATGTTGCCTCATGAAATGTTCCACCACTGATATGTTCCTCTGCAGTTGATCTGGTTGATCTCATGCATGGATACCACCACCATTTATCGCTTGAGTCAACTGTGCCATTACTGCAACGAATTGTTCAGTTCCAATTCCGACCATCTCAGGATGCTGATTCGGAGGGTTATTTCCTTCTGTATGCCATCCTAACACTGCTTCCCTATTTCCTCTATGGAAAACCATTC
The DNA here is from genome assembly GCA_963277665.1 of Viscum album. Classification (NCBI taxonomy): domain Eukaryota; kingdom Viridiplantae; phylum Streptophyta; class Magnoliopsida; order Santalales; family Viscaceae; genus Viscum; species Viscum album. The sequence goes on from OY728139.1 coordinate 299,146,968, forward strand.
TGAACAAACATGTCTTAGATGAAGCAACATGGTAATCTTCAAATGCTATATCATTTCAATTTGACCATAAAAAATATATATTTTTGGATAATCATTTAATATAATTCTAACTCCTAAAGTTATCTAAACCGACCTCTGATACCAACTATAAGGCCCCAGCCTTAAACATTACTTAATCTTGAGTTACATCAAGAATACACATTGAGGATCTTTTCAGGTTTAAAGTTTTAGAGAATTAGATCATAAAACATGCATTACATTCCATATTTAAACAAAGTGGTTACATAAAACATATTACTCATTTTTCCCATCAACGGAAACATATTTAAAATAAAACATGGATTCTTTCTTGACACTTCATTGACACTATCATCACATCATGTACCTTTCTCTTGACCTGTGAAAACATTTCAAAAACTTGGGATGAGCATAAAAATCTCAATAAGGGATATAAAAATATGGAAAGGAAACATGAGTACATGTGTACATAAGAATCAATGAAATCATAATTTACTCATAAAACATAAGCACGTTAACATACCTCATCAAATCATGAATAAAACATAGAAATCAAAAGACATATAGGTAACTTGAGGCATTCATAACACTCTTACGTAGGTAGTAACCCTCTTGGTTACGTTTGGAATATCCATCACAGTATATTCCCTAAATCTCTTCGGAGAAACCTTAAAGTTTAACTCCTTCGCGTTACCCAATGCATTGGAGAGCTATATCGGGCTCACCTGCCCTTAGTTTATCACGTAACCACCCGTCTTCATAATAATGCCCAAGAACCATAACATAATTGTATCACATAAAACATGCATAAAGGAAACATAACATTTCCACTTTTAAATCACAAGATATAAATACAACCCATTGATATAAAAACATTATGAAAACCATTTTCAATACCAAAATAAAGTAAAAGTAAAACATGGTATTTATTTTTCATTTAAAAAAAAGGTATGGCTTATAGAGGAAGCCGAAACTCAAATAATGGTCACGGTGGCGGAGAAGTCGTTGTCGCCGCATACATACGACAAAAACATTCCCTTTTTTTGTTTAGTAAAACGCTTCGTATAAAAATATTCCTTTTGGATAAACGTAAAATTCAAAGGGGTTTATACACTGTATAAAGAAGGTTGTGTATAAAACAAAATATGCCTCAATGAAAGGAGATTGAGACGAAGTCCCATACCTCAGGTCCGACTTGACTCGATCGTTCTTTAATGTCCTGAATAATAAACTTGAGTTAATTTCTACATGCTTAAGAACCTTTTTCAAGTTCATTATTCCTTTTATATCACTTATTACCATGTCATGAACACTATGTAATTATTTAAGTTAATAACGGTCGTTTTAACGATCATTGGTAATTAAGTCAAAAGTAAGCTCTTTATAATTACAAGTTTTTCATGTATCCATTATATCCGGAGTTATAATCATGATTTAGATATCATATATATCATATATATCCATTATATACATGAATTTACAGTATTAAATAACATTTAGAGGTAAGAAATGAAATGCACCGTTCATGGAGACGGTAAGCCGTACGTACGCATCAACGCTACTTCCATTTCTATTTCATATTTAATGGAATTAAAACATAATGATACATAATAGTATTATAATTAAAGTATTGTATCATATATAATATCATTAAATCTATCCTTTATACGTACCACATATGGTATTAACGAATCAAATCACTTTGAGGGGGCGGTAGTCCGCACTTCCTAAAATGAAGATATCGTGTTTACCCATAATGGAAACCATAAAGGTATGCCATAAATGAAAAATACAGAAGCTTAAGTAAAACATAAACATATTATATATAATATATAAATATAGTGACATATTAATGGAAACCTTTGAAGGTGTTATATGAGTGTTGAACAATCATCGTTTCGTGAGGCAGAAATTCACCATCCACAGAAATAGTATGTTCTTTAACCATTAGATGTAGGTGTGTGTAAGTGTAGATCGAATACTTCTTATAAAAACATCCTAGTATATTGAAGATACTAGTGTTGTTACAAAATAAAGGAATAAAAAAAGTTTAGATGGTTGGAGAAGCAAAATAAAACCTAAGAACACAAGAGAAAACACTACCTTTAGAACGGGTAACTCTTTTTGATTTGAGCTCAAAGGCATCATTGGGAAAACTTCTGCCCAAAGTGAGGCTTCAAGGAGTAATAAGGGGATGTGGAGAGACAAAATGGACAGTGTTTGGCCGAGCCAAAGTCTTGAGAGGTGTGGGTAAGGTGGTAGAGGTTGCGGACTTTTATAAGAGGAGAGGAGGGTCACTCTTGGAAAGTTATAAAATGTTACTTTATTATAAAATGATTTTCGGATTTAAAAGGTCCCAAAATTATATATTTTGAGGGTAAGGTGATAATAGTTCGAAATATACTCATCCAATAGGTTTTTGACATATGTAGATCTTATATTTTACATTATCTTTTCATTTTATTTAAATCGTTAAATAATGAGGTAATCGCTGCATCATTATGATGTCATAAATAATTTAATTTATTTAATGTCTAAAAATTATAAAAAAAATATCATGATGTAGGAAATATTTTTATATTTCTAATGAATCTTTATAGTCAAAAATATGACTTGTATAACCCCATTTAAAAATTGTTTTAGTAAAACAACTCATGTTTGTGACATTCTAATTTTAACATTAAATAAAAAGTTATTAATATTATTTTCCCACCAGAGTGGCTCTATGGGGTCCCCAAGTTGACCCATGGATTGTCTTGGTCGGACATGACACATCCAATAAGGTTAGTACATGTGTCAAGATCATTTAATATTATTAAAACTTAATTTTTACCTTAAATTACACTAATTACCTCTAATCGCGATTAAAAACTTAAAAGTTACTATTCACCAAAAAATTATTTTAATCCCATTGAACCACATTTTACTTCTTAATTACAACGATGTATGTCGGATTTTTGAAATTCAAAACACAGAGGTGGTAAAATTTCATTTAAACGGAAAATCAGTTTTTATAAGTACCACTTAGTGGTTTCACTATTCATCAAAAATTGAAGTTTTTCAGAAAAATACCAAAACTTTACCCTAATATATATTTGATATTCTGGATTCAAAAATGATGTCTATTTTACAAAATTCAAAACATATAAGTTACATTAATTAATTTAATAATTAATTCCCATTGTCAGAGCAAATAGCGTGTTTTTATGAAACAGTAAGTATCAAAAGATTGACACTAGTTTAAGTCTGATTTCAAAGTAAAATTAATTCCACGACCACTATTGGATTAAATGGTAAAAATATATTCTAATTTTACTTTAAAACCAATTCAAAATTTAATCTAATCATATAAATAAATTATATTAAAAATGGGTTTTGAATTAAAATACAACATTTTTCACTATTCATTAAAAAATGAACTTTATCGAAAAAATACCAAAAATTCACACAAAGTAAATTTTGATGTCCCGATTCTAAAGAATAATTTTATTTGGTCCAATATAATTTATAAGAGTGACCAAAACTATACTTAATTACGGTTCGCCATCAAAAGGTGATAAGTGGACCTTTAGTGAAAATTAGAGTATATATGCCTAAAATTGAATTCTTTTCGTATTTTAAGCCTTTATCTTTTATTGGATAAATTTAAAAACATTTAACAAACATATATAATCATATTTTAGTTATTTCCATTCATTACCACCAATACAACGGCTACATGTTAACTACCATTTAAAATAATATTATTTTATTACTAGTGTGCAACGTAAGATTTCAAAGAAACTCTTCGTTGCGTATCGGGTACGCTATCGAACATAGAAACCCCTTTAAAGTAAAATCAATATTTAATTCATAAATATTAATAAATATGAAAATTTTTTATTCTTTATTTACCTGGGATGTTACATAAGGTCATGGAAGATCCCTGCTATGATGAGAACCTTGAAATTCTATAACAATATTCTTAAATAAAGTTCTACAGTTAGATGAAATACTAGGATAAGACACATAGTATACAGATCTTCATGAGCAAGTACTCGTAAGAAGACGAGACTCCCTCTCATGGAGTTCGCACTTGGTAATCTCCAAGATGAAAGATTATGAGAATAGACCCGCCAGTAGTAATTCCACATGTCTTGGTGTCATCGGACATTACTATCTACGAGCGTGTGTAATGGTCCTTAGACTGGAAGATTATCATTAACTCATGTCATGACTCGCGTACTTAGATTTGCTGACGAAAACTGTCACGAAGACAAATGACAGGAAGTAGGGTACGTTGGGTGCATCACGAATTACATGTTGTTAATGGATAAGTAGAGGAAGGATTTTTCCCTTCCATATTTATGGAAGTAGATATCTCGGGCCCTTTTGATTGAAATAGAACTGTCAAAAAAATTCCTTGGCCATGGTGACACGATGAGTTTATTTCTGGAAGTCAAAGAATGACAGATCAAGCATATAGGATTATGACACTGCCGTGAAACCTTCTTGATGAGATATTGAGACAAAGGGATTAAATTACACAGTAAGCGTTCATATGAGGTGACATGTCAATGCGGCGTCAACTTCTTTCTCTTAGGTGCCTTGACCCATTGCTAGACAGTAATCTTAGACTTTAGGCAAGCCCCCCTAATACCAATGAGAAAGAGGCCTATAGGTTCACACACTAAGTGTATTCAAGTATCTCAATTAGAATAAAGATTATTCCCATATGTGGTTTAATAATTATTCAAGGAATCCAAAATCATTTTAATGTTGTAGGAAGAATAAAATGAAAACAAGTACACGTCGTGTATTAATCATTACACGCCGTGTATTTTTTATTTTGAAAACAAGTACACGCCATGTATTTTTGAATGTACACGCCATATAGTTTTCATTTTGGAAATGAAATGATTAAATGAAAACAAGATATACATGTCATGTACATTGAATATACACGTCCTGTAGTTTTCAATGAAAAACAAGTACACACCGTGTATTTATGATTACACGCCGTGTAGTTTTTCCAGTTGGGATTTTAAGGAAATAGTATCATTTTATTAAATGATATTTATTATAATCAGTGTGGGAGCATGTCAAGGAATTAATGACTCGACATGGGGTTTTCAAAAAAAGAGTTAATGAAATAAATAAAACGTGTAACGCGTTTATTTATTGTCATAACTTTACAACCTCAAACTCGATTATAAATATCCTCACAACCCCAACTCCTTTCCTAAGAGAATAATTGTGCACAACAATTCTAGAGAATTATCTCAAGACCAAAAGAATTTTTTCCTCCAAGAACACTCTCAATACCTAGAGATATCCATCTTCATCTGATCATGGCAATCTAAGGTGGACAACGCAAGCAAAGGCTTCTCCACGCTAGCACCTGGAGATTCCTTTGGCGATGTCCATAGATACGTGGTACACGTGTGGATCACCGCTAGAGGAAGTCTACCCTTGGCTTCTGCGATGCAGCGACGAATCACATCATAAGGTGGTTAAGAATATCAACAAAGAAATAACATCCAAAAAGTACTTCTTGTCAATTAATTAAATTAATTATAATCAACCTGTGATGGTCCTCGTTTGTGGTTCTAGGACCATCCTTCTTCTTTGTCTATTTCTATGATTAGATCTGTGGAGACTGGTATTTATCATCATATTGATCCCAGATTGATCATTTCTAATGACAAAAATCCAATTGGGAACATCCACCCACGAGCTTCCGCTGTGCCCGGAACCTTCAATTTCTAATTTCAATTTCCACTCATTGGGTTTTACGCACGCTTCATTGATTATTTTACTTCAACATTATGTGAGAAATCACTATTTATTTATTTATGTAGTAATTTACACTCCACTTTGTGTGGATATACTTTTGATACAAATAATAACTCCATTTATAAATTCTTTAGTCATTTATATGAAATTGATAAGGGTAATCTTAACTTAATTTCCATTCATTGAGTTAAACATCCAAGTCATTGGTTTTGGCTTTACAGGAATATGTGTTAATGTCCTCTAATTGATTTACACTGAATATCTAATCATATTTAGTGTATTTATATTTTTCACACATAATTATTTCATTTATTTATCCTTAATCTAAGGATACAATCTTTATAAGGGATTTCGTCTCAATTTACATTCCATCGAGACTTCTTTGTAGTTATGCGCCAATTCACTTTTATATGGTGTATATGATTTCCTTTGAAATATTATATCATGAATCCCTTTATTCTCATGATATTATAAATTTTTTATTAATGTTATTCCTTAATTGTTTTTATTTAAGTATCTTTCATTTGGTTAGGAACTCTTTAACTAAAATATCATTTCAAATGTTTTAAAGATTTGTTCTTCTAAATATTTCTCATTAATGTCCATGTTTTAAAAATGGTTTTAAGGATTTATTTATATGGAAATAAATATTTTAAAATTAATACACTTTTCAAAAGTTTCAAAGTGGTATGGGACACTTTTATTCAAAAATCTCTTTTAAACGACTTCTTTGATAAATAGTGCGACTTTTAAATATTTTCAAGAAAAGGGGATATTTCTCTCAAATGGTTTTACTAGTTATTTTAATCTATTTCAATATAATTAATTGTATTTTATCCATGATTGAGTTTGATTTATTATAATACAATCATCCATATTGTATTGAATGAGTTATGATTGATTGTGGATGTGCTATTTTTATACCATTCATGGTTTATGGTTAAAGTATTGAAATTTTGTATGCCAGTTTTAATACGAATGTTTATATTATGTTTTAACCTTTTCATATGAGGAATGAATTGGGCTTAGTAAGTGATAGGTGAATCCCTATATAGCTCCTCGATGCATCGGTAGGTCTCATGAGACAAACTAGTGTCTTGGAACAAGGCCTTGACAAACATATTATTTTGTAGTCTTGGAACGAGGCCTTGACTATGTGGTTATGATGTCCAGAATTATGAATTACATAATTATGAAATTAGCTATTGATATTGCATGTTATTATTAGACTAGTAGAATATCCATGTGAATAAGTAAATGGAATTATTTGATTTATCTTTTCCTTATTATGTTGAAGTTTATTTTAAAAGTTTTATATTTTAGTCTTATACATTGCATTAAATGTTTTGGCTTATTTATGATAGTTTCCTCTATATTGTTATCCTTACTAAGCATATGATCTCACCCCTTTATTATATTTTATTTTTTCCAGGATGCGAAGAAGTATATTACGATTAACCTTCATGAATAGGCTAAGGGATATGAGTGTGTTCAAAGGGGACACAATGTTGTTGTTTTTCAATTTCATAATGTAATGTAAAACTTATGTATGTATCTATTACTTCCAAGGCTACTAAACTAATCAGTATTTCTGGACTTGATCTTTTGTTATAATGCCAATGTTATGTAATAATGCACCGACACTGGGTAATTAGGGTTGGGGCGTTATAGTACAGGGTGCTCATCAGCCACAGTTCAGGGTGTCTCCTACTACTGAGGAGTTATTATAAGAGATATGTGTCAAATTAACTGAATATAGAAAAAAATTATGCATATCTATATTTTTGTCGCTTTAGAGTCATATAGTTGAGTAAATCTAGGTTTTTATTCTTAGAAGTAGGGAATTCACTCAACATCTCAAGTAGCCATGAGTTAATGTGGTTGACCAGTCAAATGACTACCTTGAAACTCTTTGAGTAGTGGAGTAGCCATATCTTGACTCTGAGGAGAGGTTTCAGGTATCCTTTCCACAAGAATAATCAAGAGACTGGGTATTTCAAATATAGTAGTGAGGGTTAATAGGGTTCAATAAATTATCCGGATACATCTAATGATTTAATTAATCAGTAATGTCTAATCAGTAATCAATATAAAGTACCAATCTACTTAAATTTATTTTTTAGAACAATGGCTAATAATACCACAATTTCAATGCGATCTATATTGAACAAATAACATTTTCTAAATGGAACAAATTTCCAATATTATTATAGGTACTTATACATAGTATTACAGTATGAAAGGACATTATAATTGTAGGAGTCCCCACTACTTGTTGATCCACCTTAGGAAGAAAGGGTAAGAAATATTCTTAAAAGAGACACATTTATATCATATTTATGTTTACATCATAATGTTATAATCAATTTACAATGAGTTGTTGATACATCATGAGAAAATGTATGGTTATATCATGTGGTCTCATCTATGAATAGTTTTTTAGGAGAATGTGAAGTGAGATATGAATGATGTGATTATTACACTAAATACATGTAAATTGAAACATGGATCACAATCTTTAAATACATCTATTTCTTATATCATTTTCACCCAATTAATCCAATTTCATTTAGAATTAAAAAATGAACATTATGGAGAAAAAAATGCTTCATTACCTTTTGTATAAGGTTCACCAAGTTTATAAGAACTTAAAAAAGATTAATCTTTAATTCTTATGGTGGAAAGGTTGAAAGAAAGGGGAAAAAGGCCTATGGAAAGGGTAGTTCCAAAGGAACCTTCACAAAATATTTCAAAGAACTGTGGTAGATTATCAAACAGGTGATTATTTTCTTCACATGTCATGAGATAAGTGCATGAAATATTAAATGAAATGAATTTATGTAGAAGCAAGCATAGGCTTCTACTTAATGTATATTCATCTTTGTATGTGATGTTTCTATCATAATTATTGGTTATTTAAAACAATATTCATATAACATATGTGTATTGAAATATAGTAACCAAGTCAGAAAATAAATGTTACAATAAGTAAGTTGAATTCTACATGAGGTTGAGAAAGGGTGATTCTTAAGTCAGTGGTGAGAAGTATAAAACTTTTAATTTCAAATTTTAATGGTTTTAGTTGAACTCTTTTAAGTATTACCAAAACATTTATCTCATGTGTCAACTGGAAAAAATGAGACATTATTCCATGGTGTAATGAATGTTTTTTGTGGTATCTAATACTCAAATAATATTTCATTAATTCTTCAATCATTGGAAATATATGGTGAATATAAAATGTAAGATTCGTATATACCTGGCTGTGGAAAGATAATTCTTTGTCTAGTAAAAATAAATAGTTTTAAAGGATATACCTAGTATGGTTTTATACTCTTTGGAGATAAATACCTTAGGTATTTTTAACCCATTTACTTATTTAGTTCTGTACAAAGAAACCTTTAGAAATAAAGGTAATCCAAAAATATTTTAGAATTAGTACATATAGAGAACGTGAACGTTTCCAAGGTTATGATAATGGTAAATATACTTAATAATATTCCTTTAAATTTTTTAAGGAATGGAAAAGTGAAGTATAAAATATTCACTGTTATAATACATGGTTATCATTAGTCCTGTGTGTCGAAGAATATCTTGACCAAACATTCATCGATCATGAAAATGCAAAGTGGATTTATTCCTAAACTCACATTTCCTTATTCACATCAAATTTATGATACTGGTAAGGATAATCGATGATGAGTACTTTCAAACATTGATAATTAAAATGTAGTGCAGTGTAATTCCTAAAGTCACATTTCCTTTTACACATCAAATTCATCAATGTTAAGATTCATATTCATTATATAAACTTCCATTATTTTCAATACATGCTTCACAAATAGTATCATTATCCCATAACCATATGCCAAATATAACAAAAAATAAATATCATATGAATTTTAGTATGATATAAATCCATTATGTCATAAAAACATGTGTTTAGATGCAAAGAGTTTGTTAAGATATAAAAAAAATACATCAAGAAAAACACATTGTGTATCTAGAGTAATTATCTTAATATTTTTTAAGGATATTATATAATTCCTTGATATAGAAAATTGATAGTCAAGTGATAGAGTATATTTATATAAAAGGGTTCACATATCTATTTGAGATAGTGGAATTAAGAATGACTTGGGTTTAGTCAATGATGAGGATGCATAAGTGGTTTTCATAGGAACTACATCCATAATAACTTTTAGAAAAAGAATGTTCTAGAGACACATACTGCATAGGAAGGAAAAAACCATGGTAATGTTTTTACATTCACTGTGGCTGCTGATACATTATACATTGAGAATAATAAATCTGACTAGTAATCAGTAAATAGAAACAAGCTAAGAATAAAAAGTTTAATTAAAATTAAATAATGGATTCCATGTATCAAAGTACAGGTGGTTAGTATTTTGATTATTTCAAATATTAATACTATGATGGTATTCAAGAGAAAAATTGCATGGATAGTATAAGGGTGATACTAAATATGCTCGATTGGTTATACCAATTCATCATGAATAAATCCCATAGAATTTTCTACTTATCATGGTTACTTCTAATGATCATTATATTGGGAATTAGATGTCAATATCACCTTTCTTAGAAAGTTTCTATATGATACAACCATAAATATTTTGTGACACCATAGAATGCTAATAAGGGGTGAAAGTTTCTGAAATCTATTTTTGGATTGAAGTAAGAAACAAGATAATAGAATATTCATTTGGAATGATTTTTTTCATATAATTACAAGAGGTTAGTGGGAGTTGCATTATTTTCCAACTAAAATATATTGATAACATATGGAAAATAATTTTTTGGTATTTAAATTAGTTAAGATAAATTTGAAAGTAACTCTATAGAGATTGGATTAAAGTAGCAACCTAAGTAATAGGGAATGAAATCTAATGAGGTGGATCTGATGGGTTGTTTAGACCAAGTCAAAGTACATATACTAACAAGGTATTAAAAAATACAAGTTGGAATAACTTGAAGAGGGAGTTATTTCCAATGTCACATAGAATAAATCTCTCCAAGAATACAAGTATGATACATAGGAGGAAATTAATGTGGTAAGTATAATTACATATGCTTCTTAGATGGATCAATTACATATTCCATGATATGTAATATATGTGACAGCCCATGGGGTGTCGTTAAATCCTATGGGGATAACCAAATTTAGTAATTTATATAGAATCATACAACCTAACTAAAAATGTAAAATCTATCTAGTCCAAGTGTCGATCCCATAGGGATGATCCATATGTTCTAAATTAATTATAGAAACTGAAACTGAAATTTTTTAATTCGTTTGAGAAAATAGAAATAACATAAGTGATGATTGGCCTAGAATTTAAGATGCGGGACATGCTAGGTTCAGTTATTTTTAGGTTCATGTGTTGGGGATTCAATTAATATAGGTTTATTCAGGTTTGGTGTCAGAATTGGATCAGTAGAGAACCTTGGTCTTGGTATCCCACCCTAATCCTATGATTTCACATTTGGAATGGTCATAAACTTGGTGTAATTGTAGAACTAGTTAACCCAAAACCTTGTTTAAACATAATGAACATAATTTTCCTAATGGTCATGTTCAAAATAATCCAATTAATTGATGCAATAAAATGAAACACCTCAAATCACACACAGTGGTCATGCAATACGAAAAGAAGATGGACTGAAATTTGATATAATGTGTTTCAGCAATCCAAAACATTACTAATAAAATATAATTAATCCCTAAGTACACATGCCCCTACAATCACATCACTCGACTCTAATTAGACTACTCGCTCATGCTAGGCATGATGAAAACGAGCAACATCGGTACCCGAAGAAGAAAGGTGGTGAAGAATGGTGGCAAGGACAAACCCCAGATCATCACTCTGTGATTTCCAACCTATTTTGGTGTCTCTTTTCCTTCTACTATTCCCATAGTATCTAGGAAGATTGGCTTGGGCGCTCCTTTTATATGCAACTCCCTCAAACCCACAGACCACGTCGTCATTATTTTTCTTTTATGTGTTGGAACTTACACAACGTGAACTGGAGTTTCACGTCATGTATTACCTTTGAGTTTTCCTCTACATGTGTGAATATCGTATGAATATCATTTGTAACTTTTACTCACTTCATGACATGAAATCCTAACTCAAAATGTGTAACCTTCTTTCATACTGTGTACCATCATCATGACTTGTCCAGCGCTGAAAAATCCTTTCAAAGAAGTCACAAGGTGTAATGACATTACACAATGTGTAATAGTTTTTCTCTATTTTCTAGATCCACATTACCTTAAAAAATCTGGTTTCGTGCCACTTCACTTCGCTCGTGCCACGAAATTCCTTTAAGCTCTTAATTTCTCCTATTTTCATTCCTTTTCCAAATATCAGTTGTTTCCTTCCATAAATCATAAAACAATTCAAAGCATTCCAAAATTGGAATGATTATTCATTTAAATACAAAAATTCAATACATAAAACATTCTAAAATTTATGCATGAAATACACTTATCAATATGTGATATTGACAAAATAAACTTTATGGTAAGAAAATACAGATTGAATCCAAGAGAACTTCCTGGGAAGTAGTCAGAACTATCCAATTGTACTTGATAGAGTATAATAGATATGTATTGTGACACCCATTAGGTCACTAGTACATATTCTTTTGGGTTTTATTTATCTTTGAGTTAATTATTGGGGTTCCCGGGTGCCAAGGGTTGAAACTAGGAATTTTTTGGGAGACAGAACAAGGCTCACAATTAACACATTATTTGTTTAAACCATGAAGTAACCATGTGAGGGGTGTTGTAGTTTTTGATAGTGGAGTTTTTGTATAGTTTTATAATGGTTTTTCAAACCATGTGACATCCCAGGGGAAACCGTGTGGCATGTTTTGGGTGTGCAGTGGTGCCCGTACAGTTGGTGCATGGTTTAACTAACTGTGTGGCCAAACGATGTGATCCTATCCATCTCATTAAAAATGTGAATTTACCAAAATTACACTGTTATATTTTTTATGATTTTGAGGCTCCTTCTCATTCCCCATCATGCACAACCTTCCTACCTTGGTGGTGGATCTATCCCCCTCTTTCCTAGGTGCTTTTCTCTTGTATACTCGATGGTTTTTCTTAAGGTAAGTTGATTTATTATTTATTTATTTTTCTTTTCCCCTCCTAAAGCCTTGTTCTTCAATGTTTGTGTGTATGTGGAACCCTAGGGGTGGTTTTGGATAAATATAGTGGTTTTGGTTTGTTTTCTTATGAATTAGGTGTGTGAGGCTTGGTTCTACCTCTTCTGGGGGGGTCTTCATCAAGGGTAATGATCTTTGGATCAAATCAAAGGTAAGTGTCTTTATTTAAGGGAGTTTTACATGGAATACCATTAAATTTAAAATCACCTTTGGTTTGTTTTGTTTAAATTTCAATTTAAATGATTTATTATTTGTGTATACTCCATGGATTGTTTTGTAAATTTAAATGTTTAAAGTGGAGTTTTTCAAATGGGTGTGGCTTGTAGGCCCACCAAGTGTTTGTTAAAATGAATCAAAGAGTTTTTTAAATTTTAAATGAATTTATAAAGTGGTTTTAGAAATTATTTATCTTTTAAAGGGTATTTTATTAAATTAGAAATGTTTTCTTATGAAATAAATTGTGTTATATCTTGAAAGATATGGGAACTTTCTTATGATGTGTTGGCATGGAGTATCACATGGGTTAGTTGGGGTGTGAGAGAGTGGTTTTTTCAAGGGACAATGTTTGACTTTAGTGGGAGGACCGTGTGATCCTCTATTTTTTCCAAGGGATTGAGCGATCCTTTGGGTAAGAAGATCATGTGAGCTTCCATGTTGATTTCCAAGAGATTTTGTTAGCTCTTGGAGTTGGGCCCATGGAGAAGTACTGTGAGAGCTTACATTACTTAGCAAGATTTCATATTTATTCACTCACTCACATTAGGCGTGATGGTTATATCCCTAAGTTAAAATTACTCAATAAGTATTGGTTTACATGATTTATGAATTTTATTAGTTCCATTTTGATGCAATGAGATGTATTATACTCATTTGTTCATTTTCCATTTATATGGTTATATGTTGTTGTTGTTTATGCTCACCTTTATTATTACCTTTTGGTTATATTTATCATTTTGTGCCTTTTGGAATTGTTTATTTATTTGATCCATATTTGGAAATTATTTTGGAGAACCATGTTTTTTTAACAGAGGAAAACCAAAGAGTTTTTGAAGGTGTACTCAGAAATTGTACATTTTCAAAGTGGTTTTAGTTCTGAAAATGTTTTCAAACTAGTTTATTGGTTTGCATGGGTAAAATAATTAAATATATTCATAGTGGTATCCTATTGGTATTTGTGCCTCACACCCTACTTGGGACCTTTTTTTGAATTTTTAGATTTCATTTTGCTGGACACAGGTAAAGGCAAGGGCACCATGTTCCATGGTGGATCTTCTTGATTACCATCATTCGATGTTTTGTAGAGGAGACATGGTCTCATAGGGATTGGCTTATATGGAATCATTTTTCGTATCATGTACCCACTAGGTTTTACTTGGGTATTGTTGGGATTAATACCCACTTGTGTATTTGGTTTTGTAATTGAGATAACATGTAAATATATATGTCCTTTTTATGGCATGTTTTGTTTATGAAATTTATTATGGTTTATGGTATCAATTGAGCTTATGATGTTTTTATCTGGATAATCTTTTTGTAATTTTGAAACTGATGATATCGTTGTGGCCATCCCATTTTATGGATGGCCCATGCTCATTTACCTGTGGTGAAATTGTTCCCAAGTGATAGTAGGTTATGCCCAGTGCTTGTTTCCAGCCTGTGGTGATTAAGAACATGCTTTGTGCTATGTGAAGGGATGAACCAAGTGAAGAATTTGGTCAAACCATGTTGGTTCACATAAAAATGGTTTCAAATACCTTTTTATTTGGGATTTAGTGGTAGTTTTGAGCTAGGACCATTGGGACTAGAGAGGTATGAATGGGGAAGCACCTGACCAACTCTTCTTCATATTGAATGTCAAGTTTTCATGTTTGGTCCATGATTTTATTTGTGTGTTGAGACCTATTATGGCTTGTTTTGGGTGATATTTCAAGGTATTTACTTATTGGTGGCAAGTCATAGGGTAATCCTAGGGGCTATTTTGAGTTTTTCACTGAAATGGGAATTCTTGGAGAAGGCGCATGGTTAGTAGTAACCATGTGTATCCCATGCAGCATTACCTCCAACTCTAAAAAAATCTACACGGTTGGCATAGAGATTTCCTAACTGTGAATCCAGACCATGCATAATGGTAAATACTGGGGATTTTTTATGTTGTTTATCCTTTTTTATTTAAGTTTCTTATGATTCTTGGGATTCTTATTAATACCTATGTTGGGAGCTTCTTTTGGTACTTTTTTTGTGATTTGATGTTTGACTATGCTTGATGTAGCTTTTTTTTGTGTCTTATAGAGAATGCCTTCAAAGAGGACCTCATATAGGTGTAGAGAGGGTGTAGTGGAGAGTACCCTATAGGATAACCCTTATATTGACCCAAATTTTGTGGATTTAATGATTCACATGATCCAAACCTTGGGTCAGGTGGGTGGTCATGAGCAAACACGAACTATGGACTATCTTAAGAATTTTTTAGGAAAAATCCACTGATTTTATATGGAAAAAAGGTACCCAGTGAGCCTGAGGAGTAGCTGGATCATATTGAGTGGATATTCAAGTTCTTCAAGACCCTTTAAACCTCTAAAGTGGGATTTTTACATGTACTTTTAGAAGGATCGGGTAGAAAGTGGTGGGAGTCAATGGTACTTTGGGGAAAGTATGAGGATATCACATTGACCACTTTCAAAGTGGTTGTAAATCAAAATTTCTACCTGGAGACCTTGAGAGTGGAAAAGGACCACGAGTTTCTAAAGTTGGAGTAAGGTGATCATTCGGTGATGGAGTATACTGCCAGATTTACTAGGTTCGTTCATGTTTCTCTAGATATTCTCATGAATGAGTACCTCAAGGCTTGGTGTTTTGAGATGGTCTTGAGGCCAGAGATCAAATATATGCTCATTATTTTGTGTCTACAAACCTATTAATAGGTGGTTGATAAGGAAGCTATGGTAGAGTTAGATTTAACCAGAAATATAGGTCTCAATGATGTTCCTTCAGTGGGTGGTAGATAGAGTTATTCTTCAAGGAAGAAGCGGAAGTGGGATGAGTCTTAAAGAGGTAGTGGAAAGAGTGTAAAACAATCTTTGGGGTCAGATTATATATCTCTTATGGGGAATAGACTAGTTTTATATTTCAATGTGGGAAGTAACGAAAAACTAGGGTGAATTTCCTAGAGACTCTGAGGAGGTTCCACCAATGTGGATAGTCAGGGTATATCTAGAACTTTTTTTAGTTAGCTTCATGTGGGAGTGGTGCAGGATCCACTTTTTTTAAGGGATATTAGGTGCAGTAAGAGGATTCTGTGGGTGGAGGATCTCATCCTTATATTAAAGGGGATTCTCATTAGGGGAAGAAGACTTAGGTCATATCTGAGCTAGGGAAACTCCACGTAGTGGTAGTCATCCCAGAGGAATCAGATTCTAGACTAGCCACTATCAGTGGTACGATGTTTGTTACTTCATCTATAGAATTAGTTTTATTTTACATTGGTGCATCCCATTATTTTATTTCACTGAATCTGGTTTATTCTTTGGGTATGTGAGAAAATTTTATTCTGTGTGTTATGGATTTTCTAACCCCATTGGGTAGGAAGGAGGAGTAAGTTTTCAAGTGCAATGAGTGTCATGTTTTCGTAGCTGGCATGGATGTCATTTGGGACTTCCTTATTTTGGACCTAGCTATTTTCGACCTCATTATCAGCATGGATTGGTTGATAAGTTTCAAGGAACTTGTTGACTATTATTGTCATTGGTTCTATTTACTTAATCTTGATAGGAGTACTCACATCTTTCAGGGTGATTGGGATCTTCAGTCAGGGAGGGTAGGACCATTTTCTTTAGAGTTGGGGTTGATCAAATGCCTATTTTCTAGGATTTTTATTAATTATATTGAGAATCAGTCTTTGGGTAAAATTCTAATGGTCTTAATCAAGTAACATGGTGTGTTTCCATAGGATTTTTTAGGACTTTATCCCCAGTGATATGTCAAGTTTACCATCAATATTCTCCTCAAGATGCACCTGATTTCCTTGACATCTTATCAGATGGATCCAACCGAGCTGAAGGAGTTGAAAGTTAAAATATAGGATCATTAGGGAAAGTGTTACATCCATCCCATCGTGCCACCATGTACCCCACCAATTCTATTTTTAAATAATTTGGATGGTATCCTTGGAATTTTCATAGACTAACATAAGCTTAACCAGGTGATAATAAAGAATAAATACCCATTTCCTAGAATTGATGATCTGTTTGAGAAAATAAAAGGGGATTGTTGGTTTTTAAATATTGAAATGAGATTAGGGTACCACCAATTGAAGGTCTAGGAAGTGAATGTTCTAAAGATATATTTTTGAAGACATTATGGGAATTTCAAGTACTTAGTTAAGCCATTTGGGCTTACCAATGCTATGACTATCTTCATGGCCTTAATGACCTAAATATTTCATCATGTTTTGGAATCTTCATGTCCATGTTTGTAGAAAAAATCATTTTGTATTCCAGGATGGAGGAGAAGAATGGTGACCATTTGGAGGTTGTATTGGGTGTTTTGAGAGAGCATCATCTATATTCCAAGTTGCCAAAGTGCAATTTTTGGGTTTAGGAAGTCAATTTTCCAGGCCACGTGATTTCAAAGGAAGGAGTTTTAGTGGATCTAGATAAGGTTTGATCAGTCATTTCTTGGGAGAAATGCAAGAATGTTTTTGAGATCTGTAGTTTTATGGTCTTGGATGAGTATTATAAATGTTTAATTAGGTACTTCTCTAGGTTAGCTTCCCACTTGATGGATTTTACCAGAAAATGGGTGAAGTTTCAATGGGATGAGAAGTGATATGGTTCTTTTGATCAGTTTTAGACCTGTTTGACATTCACACCTATCTTGATTATTCAAAATCCTAGAGAAGCTTGTGTAGTGTATTTTGATGCTTTTGGTGTGAGTTTAGGGTGTGTGTTGATGTAGGAAGACAATGTGGTGGCCTATGGCTCATGCCAACTACACCCATATAAGCATAATTATCCTACCCATGACTTGTAATTGGCATCTTTCATGCATGCATTAAAGCATGTAGACATTACCTCTTCATGGGGTATTTTACAGTGTATTTGGATCATAAGAGCCTAAAGTACATTTTCACTCAAATGGATTTGATCCTCAGGAAGAGGTGTTGGGTAGAGTACCTTCAGAATTTTGATTTCAAGATTGTGTATACACCTGGGTAGAGAAATGTGTCAGAAATAATCATATATTGTAGGATGTCTTAGAATCAATGGATGATTGGGGTATGATGAGTTTGTTTTCTAATTTGATAATGGATGTGTAGGAAGATGGAAGGAAGGTATTCTTGGCTAGTGTATAGGTTACACCCTTTCTTATTGATCGGGTTAGGACTGAGTAGGTATCTAACTCAGAGTACCAATATATTAGTAGTGTCTTAAATAGTGGGGAGACCTCAGGTGATGGATTTCGGTCTCTTGACGGTTCTCTTCCAAAAGAAATGGGTTGTCCCTTTGAGTCTAAGGTGGTATTTAATGGAGGATGCACATAATTCTAGTTGGGTCATTCAGCCCAAGGTGAAAAAGATGGTTTATACCTTGAGAGGATAGTATTGGTGGCTCAGGATGAGATGTGTTGTGGCAGACTTTGTTTCCAGATGCTTGACCTACCAGAGGACCAATACCGAGCATTAGATACTAGCCAGGTTTTTACAGCCTCTTATCATGCTAGTGTAGAAGTATGATGAAATCTGTATGGATTTCATGATTGGGAAAGATTCTATATGGCTAATTATTGATCACCTTACTAAATCAGCATATTTTCTACCCATTAGGGAGTTCATGAAGGTACAGGGCCTCAGACTCATGTATGTGCAAGATTTTTTTTGACTTCAGGAAGTTCCCTCAGTGATAGTTTCTGATCAGGATGCCTATTTTACATATCGCTTTTGAAAGGGACTTTAGGATGCTTTGGTAACCCATTTGAGTTTAAGCACCACATATCACCCACAAATGGATGGCCCATCTGAGTGAACCATCTAGACTCTTGGAGGATATTTTGCGGGAATGTGTGCTTGATTTTGGTGGTTTGTGGGAAAGACACCTATCAATTGATGAGTTTTTATATAATAATAGCAATCAAAAATCAATTAGAATGTCCCCATTTGAGGTATTATACAAGTGTTTGTGCTAATACCTATTTTTTTAGACTGAGGTAGGTGATAATTCCTTGGTTAGAATAAAACTCATTTAGGAGATAACTGAGATAGTGTGGATAGTTCATAAATGAATATAAATAGATCATAGAATCCATAATTCATATGTTAACCATCATCATTGTCTATTGGAGTTTCAGGTTGGTGACCAGGTGTTTCAAAAAATATCAATTCAGTTAGGTTTTTGTCATTTGGGGAAGAAGGGAAAGTCGGTGTCATGTTATGTTAGGTCATTTTGTATTGTGGAGCATCTTGTGAAGGTATAATAACAATTGGAGTTTCCACCATTAATGATCTCAATTCATGATGCCTTTCACATCTCTGAGCTGAAGAGATACCATCCAAACCCATCTAACATTCTAGAGTGGGAATATTTGGAGTTATAAATTGATTCGACCATTATGGAGAAGACTCTTTGTATTGTGGATGTTCAGAAACAATGCTCCATGGGAAGGTGATACCATTGTCCCGTGTGCTCTGGAAGCATGGTGGCGATAGACATGAGACATGGGAGCGGCAAGGTTGGGTGTGGGAGCGGTGGCCTCACTTGTTTTCTTCTAGTGAATATTGAGGAATTTATGGGGGCAGAAAGTGGAATGATGGGGACTTTGTGACACCCACTAGGTCACTAACGCATATTCTTTTGGGTTTTATTTATATTTTAGTGCATTATTGGAGTTCCTAGGTTTTGGGGGTTGAAATGGATATATTTTTGGAGACAAAATAAGGCATACAATTAGCATGTCTTTTTTCTAAACCATCTAGTAACCATGCAAGGTGTGGTGTAATTTTTAACAGTGGGACTTTATATGGTTTTTTTAAAGTGTGTGATGTCCCAGAGGAATCTATGTTGCCTATTTTGGGTGGAAAGTGGAACCCACATGATTAGTATATGGTTTGACTAACTGTGTATCTAAACTATGCGATCTTTTCCAAGTCATTAAAAAATTTTGAATGTACCAAAATGCCCCTGTTGGTTTTTTATATTTTTGGGGATCTTTCTCCTTCCCCATTGTGTGTATCCCTCCTCCCTTAGTGGTGGATCTCTCCCCCATCCTTCCTTAGAAGTTTTATCTTGGATTCTCAATATTTTTTTCTTGAGGTAAGTTTATTTATTCTTGATTTCTTATTCTTTTCCATTATTCTTCCATTTTTTTAGATATTTGGAACCCTAGGGGTGGTATTGGAAGAATATGGGGTTTTTAAAGGGGGGTTTGGTTTGGTTTCTTGTGTATTAGGTGTGTTAATCTTGGTTCTACCTCTTTTGGGTGGTCTTCCTCAAGGGAGATCAGTTTTGGACCAAATCCAAGGTAGTTTTCACTTTTTAAGGTCATTTTCCACAGAATACCCTTAAATTTATTATCACGTTTGGTTTTTTTAATTTTCATTTAATTGATTTATTCTTGGTGTGTAATACATGTTTGATGTATTCCATGGATTGTTTTGGAAATTTGGATGTTTAAAGTGGGATTTTATAAATGGGTATGACTTCTAATCCCACCAAGTGTTTGTTAAAATGGATCAAAGAGGTTTTGTAATTTTAAATGAATTTATAAAGTGGTTTTAGAAATTAATTTACCTTTTAAAGTGTGTTTTGTTAAATTTTGCATGTTTTCTTATGAAATGTCTTGTTTTATAGATTGAATTATATGGGTACTTGATTGTGGTGTGTTGGAATAGAGTAGCACATGGATTAGTTGAGGTGTGAGTGAGAGGTTTGTTCAAGGGACCATGAGAGCCTTCCAAGGGAGGACTATGTGAGACTAAATTTGTTTCCAAGGGACTATGTGAGATTTTGGGTAGGAATACCATGTGATATTCCATGTTTATTACAAAGAGACTATGTGAGCACTTGGAGTTGGGATTGGGTAAGACCATGAGAGCTTCCATTTCTTAGCTAGCTAGAATATTTGTTCACTCACTCACATTAGGAATGAGGGTTAGAGAATTAAGTGCACATTACTCATGATGGATTGGTTTATATTCTTTATTCATTTTATTAGTTCCATTTTGAGGTGATGAGATGTATTATTCCCATTTTTTATTTTCCATTTATATGGTTATATGATATTTTTGTTTACGTTTACCTTTATTATGAAATTTTGGTTATATTTTTCATGTTGTTCCTTGTGGCCTTATTTATTTATTTGATCCATGTTTAGAAATTGTTTTTGAAAACCATGTTTTTTTTAAATAGATAAAACAAAGAGGTTTTTAAGTTTTACTCTAAAATTGTACATTTTCAAAGTGGTTTTAGTTTTGAAAATGTTTTGAAATTAGTTTATTGGTTTTCATGGGTAAAAGACTTAAATAGATTCATGGTGGTATCCTACCAGTATTTATACCTTGCACCCTACTTAGAACCTTTTTGGGTGTTTGAATATTTCATTTTACAGAACACAGGTAAAGGCAAGGGCACCATGTTCTAAGGTGGATCTTTATAATTATCATCATTTGGTGTTTTTATAGGAGACATGGTCTCACAAGGATTGGCTCATGTGGAGTCATTTTTGGTATTGTATACACATTGGGTTTCGCTCAGGGCTTATTGGGATTCTTAACCTCTTTTGGGTTTGGGATTATTTTTGAGATACCATGTAAATGTATATTTCCTTTTATGGAGTGTTTGGTTTATGATATTCAATGTAGTTTATGGTATCAATTTAGCTTATGTTTCATTGCTCCAGATGATCTTTTGGTAATATTTACTCTGATGATATCAATGTGTCCATCCCATTTTATGGATGGTTTATACTAGTTTACCTATGGAAATATCATTCCCAAGAAATAGTAGGTTATGCCCGGTGCTTGTCTCCAACTCATGGTGATTGATAACGCACTACAGGCCATGTGGTAGACTATCTCGGGTGACAAGTTAGGTTAATACAGGTTGGTTCATTACATGTACATGGTACTTAGATAGGTAGGGAAACTAGTTATAAGGAGACAAAAACTACTCTTCCTTTAGATTAATATGATCTCATATCATGGTCAGGCTAAAGAAATGGGTAAGAGAAGCTCATTCAAGCCAGTGGTAGCCATGTCTAGAAATAATGAGTGTGTTACAGCTTTTGATGAAGCTAAAGAAGTAGTGTAAAATGTGCAATGATTTTTTCTAGTTCTTGGAATCACACCTAGTAAGTAAGTTATATCATAACATAAATTATGTTAATTCTACTACTATTACTATCCAAGATGTCAAGTTTAGATAGTGTAAAAAATGAATAAACTCAGGTATATCATCTCTTGAGAAGTATTAATCAAAGAGGTAAAGTCGTAGATAGGGGATTATCCATGTAGTGGAGATGTGGTAGGTCCAACCACTAAATCCATAACTCTATAGAAGCATGATCTTATCATGTGAGAGCTGGTCGTACCACGATTCACTGTTTTATTCCACCCTTACACCGCAGTTTTAAACTAGTTTTGTAATGAATATTCCAAATATAATAATGAATTTAACTTTATGTTTGAATCAATCAATTAATTTTCATCAATATTAGAATGGGAAATGTTACTTGTTTTTATTATTTCAATGTAGGTGGAGGTGATTTGGAGGGCCCTTGATGAAGTGAAAGAAAAATGGGCCAAAATTGCATGGATCCATGGACATCTGTCCACTGTTTTGCATATTACACGAAATCCGTGCATCCAAATGGGATGAAATTTTGTGGTCCTGTCAAAAATTTAATAGGATACATTTCATATTAAGGAACCCAATCCTGATTCGGCATTTATGGGTCCCATACGAACTGATCTGTCCAAGACACCTAATTTGGACCAAGTCAAATGCGGTGTTCTGTATTTTATCAATATCTTGAGATGTAGTTGTCCAAATGGTGCCAAACCTTCGGTGGAGATAGTAAAGAGGTAGGGATACAACTTTTCTATTTTCTCCAAATCGATATAAGACTTTATGAAGGCTGAAACGCGTCATGCAAGTGGATTGATGAAATCTGTGTGCCTAAAACCACCTTCCAATTTTCCTATAAAAGGGCACCAAGGGAACCTCATTTGGAAGTTCGGCCAAGGAGTGAAGTGATGCCAATTT
Organism: Viscum album; assembly: GCA_963277665.1. Lineage (NCBI taxonomy): Eukaryota > Viridiplantae > Streptophyta > Magnoliopsida > Santalales > Viscaceae > Viscum > Viscum album. Next base: position 299,170,211 of record OY728139.1, read on the forward strand.
GGAGTCCTATAGGAGTCTCCTAATCACCTTGTAGGTTCTGGAGGCCCCTATCCTCATAGTGGAATCAAGGATGAAGAAGGAGTTCCACCCGAGCTTCCTCCTCCCCCCGATGTCGAGCTAAAAATTGGGTGTTCGTTGTGAGGGAGCTACACACATGTCAAGGGAGTTCCGATGCATACACTAGCTACTGGTTTGGAGTAATTTGGGTGTTTAAACATTTCATTCCATGTATCTTATTTTATTTTAGATTTGAATGCTTGATTTGATACATGTGAGTGTTATGCTCTTAATTTCTAACCGATCGGTGTGAGGTTTTGAGTGCGTGACTTGTGTTGTTCCGATTGGACATCACAAGAATCCTTTTCATACCCAACTTATTAAGATTTAAATATGATTTGGAAGCTCTTATTCCATGCATAAGTACTGTACCTTGACAATACGATTTTTACGTCAAGGTTTGGTCCTTAAAGCATCGAAATAAAAGCTTAGGAATTAATCGGGATTCCAATTAATTCCAACCAAAGAATTACTCTAAACCTAAGATGAATCTCTATGAACAATGAACTTGATATGTGTGTAGTGAAATCACATAGAACCTTTTATCTCATCTTTTTCAAAATCCACTTGGTCACTCATCTTTTAAGCTATTTCAACTAAGTCATTGTTTTAAACTGTTTTCAAAACCACCCCCTCTCTTAGTCATTTTTATTAAAAATACACACTCTAAACCTACCAACTCTCCTTGAGAGACGACCTAGGGTTTACCCTAGAATATAAATCAACCTTAAAAATATAATCAATTTGACATGTCATGACAACATGGTCAAGAGCTAACAAGGTTTGTTATAAAGTTTTCTCTATTATAGGTGGGGAAGTTTTAAAAGTGTGTAACCTAGAGCCAACTTGAATATTAATTTTCAATTAGAACATCATGTATATAGTGAGTTATGCATGATGTACACTTAACAAAATAGTGTTTATATTTCTATGACCATTATTTACATGGTAATGTACATAGATTATTTTTCATATCAAAAGGTTATAGAAGTTACCATACTATAATGAGAACCTCAAGATACTATCACATTAATGTTCAATATATGTTCTGAGATACATCATACTGACTAGACATAGATGATGTCTGACTATCAAGTATTGGGGGCTCATAAGCATTGATACTTCTTCTCAAGAGTTTCACATTTGGTGATCTTGAGTAGATGAGATCTTGATGACTGACCTGCTAATAGGAACACCACATGTTTCAGGTGCGATTGGTAGTTCCTATCCACAAACACATGTAATAGTCTCATAACTTGAGATTATTGTCAATCTATACTATTTTATCACGTACTTTGTTGTAAGGAAAAAATTGTTACATTTATTTCATGGAAAGGTAGCTTGCGTTGGGTACACCATTGGTGGTATGACATTAATTGAATAATAAAAATAGAATTTTTCTCTTCTGAAAGGAAGTGATATCTCAATCCTAGTTGATCAAGATGGTAGTAACTTTACTAAATCCACAATCATGGTCAAAGAAGGTAATATTAAATGAATAATAAAGTAAGAAAGGATTGTGGAAAAAAGTGTGCATCCTGCTTTATGAGATATCATGAGACAAAGAAGTTATATTACACGGTGTGTATTCATAGGAAAGGTTTTTGTTTCTATGAATTTTCCATCTATTTTAGGGCCATTATGGGTTGATAAAATCAATTTCTAGTCTATGAATAGTATTCACTTATATCATGATAAGGTCATAGAGCTTCACACACTAAGAATATTCAAAAGTATGGAATATTCTACTGAATAAGAGTTTAGGACATGGTGGGACCCACCACCAAGGCCTAAGAGATTTCTAAATTTTACTGATCACCAATAATAAATAAATTCATATTATTCTAGTTTAGAATAATTGGTATTGAATTTATTTATTAAAATTATTCACAAGATATTAAGTGAATACATTGGAGAATATTTAAAAAATGAATATTATTTAAATATTCAAGGATCATTTAATATTTTCTGGAACGATTAGTCAAGTTAATGGTTCAATTTTTTCATAATGTATTATAAGTAAATGATAAAAATATAAATAGTGTTTATGACACAATTAGTTGGTCACAACACATCGTTTATGACTTATTTAGTGGGCAATAAATATTCTGGGTTCGGGGAGCCCTTTTTAGGTATTTTATAACATACTATATAAGGAGGATGCTATCATTTTGGTCACTATTCACTACATAAATTTTAGAGAACCTATCTCCTCATTATTTTACCCTATAGAGAGAAACATCCAATCCAATAGATCAATCCAAGTTCTACTTTATGCATTGAAGGATCGGTGTTGTGGTGATCATCGAGATGTTGAAGTCATCTTTGGATCTCCATGTTAGCACCCAAATTTCAATAATAGATGCTCATGTATACCTTCAAAGTGTGTGTAAATAATCTAGAGAGACTGTATTCATTTCCTTTGAGCAACGTTCATCGGTGATGAGTGGTTTTCGAACAAATATTTAAATCGAATGAGGTTGTTTTTTGATTTTTTTTTCATGCTTAAAATTCTTCACGTGAGATTTGTTATTTCACTCAACCCAAAAATCTCATAAAACTTTTAGATTTAGCATAAAATTTATTTTAAAATTCATTATTTATCAAGTGAAATTATTTATATAAATATCTCATATTATTTTAAGGAAAATTAATGGTGGAATTTTAACAAACACCACAAGTGCATCTTATAATTGGAAACCAATAGGAACTAATTTAATCCATTACCCTCCATATCAATTTAGTAAACAATGAAAATTAAAAATAATATTTAGATCAGTCTTAAAAATCATTTAAAACCCATTTATTATAATTAAAACATATTATAAAACTTCAATAAAATCATAGTTCACAACATATGGGAAGTAATATAGTGTCTCCTACCTCTGATCAATAAATATATTAGTGAATGATGTTATTACACTAGATTATAAGAAGAAGGGATATAATAGATTTATTAGAATATATGACACACAAAACCCTCAATGGGATAGAAATTATCCCTAGGCCACCATGTCTATAGGGATAAATAATAATAAAGGAATAGGGGAGGAAATGAAGAAATAGGATGAAGGAAACCACTTGCTTAAATATTTTAGATTAATCTTGATGTAAAACCCAAAAATTAGAAAGTTAGATTAAAATAGATAAATGGGACATCAATTGAGAGCCTAGAGAGTTTGAATGGGGGAGTAAAAGGGTTAATAAAGGTTAAATTTGTTTAGGGTCATTTTATAAATTTTAAAAAAAGTTATGGGTAGATCACATGGTTTAAACGCATGATATAGAAAACCATTCTCAAATAATGAAAATTATTTTATAAATTTTTTCACCCTTTCAAATTTTTTGGTCACACAATTGGTCCAATCATGTGGACACTTCTGGAATTCCTAGGTATAATCCATATGGTTAAAGTTACATTGTTATCACTAATCGTGTGCTAACTATGAGACATGAACTTACCCTCATTTTCTATAATTTTTTTCAAATTCTACCTGAAAAAAAAGTAAATAAATAAATAAATAAATAATGGATCTCAAACATAAAAACTACATCATGGGTTCCAAAATTATCCCCACCATATAACTTTCTTCCCCCATAAAGTTAACCCAAATCTTGGTAACCTAGAAAGATATGAGACCATTACTCCCTCACTTGATATTCTCACTCCCATGCATTGTGAGAATCAATATCGTGTCACTATAAAACCTATATTAATGGAATTTATTTTCCTTGTAGCACTTTATTCATGGGATCAATGATATAGATCATTTTCTTTGTTACCAAAACATCTATCTCTAATTCCGATTCTTTCCAATTCATCATATGGGAGGGATCAAGATGGTATTTATTTAATTGAAAAACATGAAAATAATTATGAATATATGTAATATGAGATGAAAAAACTAATCAGTATATGGATTTCCTAATCTTTTTAGAGATATTTAAGGGTATTAAATGCCTAAACATTAGATTTTCCCCACCATCCAATCCATTAATGTCCTAAACTAGGTGATACATTCAGGAATATTTGGTTCCCAACTAAGAAATTTAGAGGGAAGTTTTGAAAATAAACATAAGAATTATGATGGATCTAATCCATCAACAGTCAAATTTGAGTAAGATATATCTTCTCTAATATCTCTTGGATGATACTCAGTCCCACTAGTAAAGTTTCGCCAATCTTGATCCAACAAAGTAAATACTAGAATGAATGACCATATAATTCTTCAAAAGGATACATCTGGATGGATGATTGGTATTTTTTATTATAAGAAAACTCAATCAATGATAAATGTTTATTCCATGATCCACTGAAGTCTAACATGTAAGCATGAATCATGTATTCCAAAACCTAACCCTACCACTCTATTTTCCCATCCATTTGTTAATGGTATTCCATGATAAACTCCACCTAAGATCTTATATCCTCTTGGAGGCCTCTCTATAATTGGCATGTTAATCAAGGATCCAAATCATAAATTATTTTTTAATTCACTCTATGTAACTTCAAAATTTCATGCAAATAAATATTTCACAATTCCTCCACCTTGGTGCTATCCTTGATTGGTATGAAATGGGATGATTTGTTTATCCAATCAATAATCATATAGATATCATTCTTTCCCGGGGGGTATAAGGAAATCCAATGATAAATTCCATGGTTAACTCATCCAACTTCTTATTATTGATAAAAATGGGTTTAAGTATACCCAAGGGATTCTAATGTTCCATTTTAACCTACTAAAAAGTTTAGTATCTTGACATATAGTTTGTTATGTCTCACCTCATTCCAAGACACCAATACTCATGTTTCATGTTGTAAAAAATCTTTGTGGTGATTGGATGAACTTCCCATTGAGAATGATGAAAACCCCTTATCATTACCTTTTTCAAATATTGAGGGACCATATAATTCCTCATAAAATAAAATATTCCCTTTAAATATAGAGACTCTTCACTAGTGTTCTTTCTATCATATATAATTTTCTTGATATGATAACATTATGCATACTTTGGTTTCTCATGATAAATAAGATTAAGAATAGAATATTTAATCTAAAAAAATTCTAGAAACATGACATAGTTATATTCCTTTTACTTCAGATACATTTCAAAAAAAGGTTCATCAACTTCCACTCCTCACCGGAATGTTTCAATGTTTGTGAGGAAAAATTTCTACTAAGTGAATTTTTGACCATGTTCCCCTTTCCCTTGGTATATAAGTAAGATAAAAATAAAAATACTATAGGTATCATACCAATCATCTCAAGTATAATGTCTTAGAATGAGGCCTTGATAATAAGATTAATATGTATTCCATTATGCATTCCAACATAATGAAATTGGTTATTATTATCCATGTGATTAATACAATATCATTATCAATGGATATATTTCATTCTCAAGTTATTGATTATATGACACATTTATTGATTATTAACTATATCATATTATCTATGCCTTTTATATCCATGATAGCTTCTTTTGTGCACAACCTATTACTGGGAATTTGATCTCACCCTTTTTTTTTGTTTTCATTTCCCTAGGGTACTAAAAAGGGATATTTAAATGAATTTAAGGATGTGATAAAAGGAATAATAAATTTTTCATGAATTTTATATGTTTTATTTTATGTTTACAATGTAATATGGTAATAATGTATGTATCTAGTCTCTTAAGACAAATAAACTGTTTGATCTATGTTATATGGTACCTTGTATCTTGTACCAATTTAATAAATTAACCACACACTCCAGGTTACTGGAGTTAGATTTATTTCAATTGGTTCTAAGAAAGTTTAGTAGGAACCTTGAGAACTAGATTTTAGAAGAACATAACTAGCATGATCATTATGATAAACCCTTATAATTCTAAAGAAATTTTATTAGAATATGATTTTTTATTGCTCGATATTCATAATGTTACGAGCTCATTAAGTGTATATAATTATTTATATATAATTCCTAGTAGGATATGTTAAGGTAATTATAGATAGTTTAGACAATGGGTTAATTGGTTTGGGGAATATAAGTTGAGCTGTGATATCCAATGTGTTTGGATGGATTTAAATTTCCAATGGAAATTTGAGGTTTCATTTACTGGATGGATTGTTTTAAGGATCATTTTTCGGAATGATACTCTAAAGGTTTGGATGCCTCAAAGGGGTGTATTTTGATGAGGAACAAAGTTTGTAAGGTGTTTTAGAGTAGAAGGGAGGAACTGGAGGGGGTCAGGTGGCTAGGGCTATGGCCTACAACCATTAGCTATTAGGTGGTCGGTCTAAAGGGCCTTCTAGCCTATAGAGGTCTACTAGATAGCCTATGTCTCTTTATCAGCTTGTCGGTGGATTTTGGAAATGGAATGAGCCATTTTCTAAAGCCACCAGATTGCAAGTGGTATTTTTAGGGGGTAGAATTATAATTCTACCCCTCATGTTTTTAGAGGGGTAACCTCGCTTCCCCTTACCTCCTAGGCTCACACGGGCCAGGGGTGCCTTCCTATACCTTATATTGGTTTCCCCTTCCAATTTTGGTGGTTATCTATGTTATTCCTAGTAGGTTTATCCATATAATGATCTACCTTCCTCTCCTCTTTATCTACCTCTAATTTTTTGTTCTCATGGTTAGTGAGTTGAGTGATAATTTCATCAGAGAATGGTTGAATAATACTTGAATGATGTGGATTATGTGAATCCTAGACAAAGGAAATATCGAGATAACGTATGCATATCATATCCTATCATTTTGATAGAGGTATGTTACTGTGTGAATTTTACTAGGATTTGAGTTAAATAAAATGTTTTTTCTTATGGTTTTAGTTCTATTTGATAGGGTTTTGGCCTAAGTTAGTGTTAGGATCATGGAACGAACCTCCAAAGGATGGTTGGTCTTGGTTAAGGTGTTGAAGGAGTACCCGATGAGTGAATTACCACTTATGTATATGTGAATTAATATGGTCAATTTGTTGTAAGTTGTTAATTAATTATAATTTTATTATAATTAATTAAGTTGGTTGTTTGGATGTGATATAGAATTGTGGATGGTTTGGGTATTGGTCTTTGGTTTGATCTGGGAATTTAATAAAGGAGGCTTTGAATGAAGTAGGTGGTCCTTAGACTCGACCCATACTCTCTCATGTTTTTTCAAGTGCATGTGTGGTGTGTCATACAGGATTTTCATGTTATGATCAATATTTAATTCTCGTATTAGCTATATCCACTAATTAAAGTGTTTTTTAACCTTGGAAAAAGGGTGTGATTATAGGGGATCACCTTATTTTAGAAATGATCCCTGAATTATGGAAATGTAGTTCACACGACATCTTAAAATGGGATCAATGTTTAGATTGATGATTGTGAAATGGGATTTCACAATCATCAATAATCATGGGATTGGGGTTTCAAGCATGTTGCAGATTCCTAAAGTGGATTGTGAAAATTATAATGTGATTTTTAGCTCTATTCCACTAAAAGGTTAACTTTATCTCAAATGGTTTAAAAGGGGGAGATTTTGCTATGGATTGATGATTGTGAAATAAAATTTCACAATCATCGATAATTAAAAAATGGAGTGGACCTTTGAATTAAAACTAATGGAATAGTAAATGTGTAAAATTTGTTTTAAGCCTTATGTTATAAAAATATTTTTTTCATGAAATTAAAATTCCCCCTCAGGGTGGTGTTTTTTTAAAAGTATTGGTTTTGGATTTGTAAAGATAAATGGGAAATGTTGGAATGTGAAACATGATTTTCTTGTGAAATTGTAATTTTTTCTTTTTGGGTAATGGGAATTGGAATTGTTTTTGGGACGAAATTATGAAATGACCCCTTATGCCTTGTAATTTTTTATTTTTATGTTATGGAAATGATGAGCTTTTGAGTTTTGTTTTTATATGGAAATTATGTTATGTGTATATTCAGATTTTAAAGTAAATCAAATTATTCTTGGTTATGTTCAATGGAGCTAGGTTAAATCCTACCCTTGGATGGTTTGATTGTACTCGATAGACCCAAGGAGAATCTGGCCCCTAGGTGGATTGGTTGTGGTTAATGGACCCAGGTTGAATCTGGACCCTCAGTAGATCGGTTGTGCTCAATGGACCTAGGGTAAATCCGACCCTTGGATGGTTTGGTTGTGCTCAATGGACCGAAGGTGATTCTAACCCCTTAGTGAATTGGACAGGCTCTGAGGATGGGTATATTACCCTTGATTGTTAGTTATTTGGTCAGGGATGGGTATATTACCCCTGATGGGAAAAGGGTTGGCATGATCATCGCGATGTGTTCAAAGACACCCCAACATTGGCTAAGGCAAGTTTTTACTATTCCCAGGTGCCATCTCAAAGCATGTGTTCAGTGTCTATTTCATGATTTTAGATTTAAATGTTAAAATGGTTATCTTTGTAATTATTTTGATTGAGAACTAGGATGTAGAATTTAATTATTATATTTTTTCACATCTTTTTTGTGTTTTATTGAGGTGTTAATGGATGAAATATGCTAATAATGGGAAATTCTGAAATTCGGGGTAATATGATGTTGAATTTTTTATTCATTGAATCTTCTTTAATTTTTTTATGTTTTTTGTGTTAAAGTGATGAATTGTTCTTGGGTTTAATTTTTTACATTTAAAGAACAAGTTTTTATTATTTTTTATTGATCATTGGATTTATTTTAATTTTTCTTGAATTCATTTTATTGTAATTCTATGTTTTTATTTTAAATTTTTTTTGTGGAATTGAATTTTAATTATGAAGTTAAAAATTCATTGATTATTTTATATTGAAATCATTTATTATTTTAGATTTTTTATTTTTACTTATTTTTTTAAAATATATTTTTTAGGATCTGCTTCTATAAACAATGGAATTTTATAAAGTTTGAAAATATGGAAAACTTTTAGAGTGAATGTGCTTATATTTAAGTGACCTAATGAAGAAAATTGAAGCCACCACACATTAAACAAAAATTTCAACATTCCATGTGAAATTTTGGCGAACTTCTAATGTAACACCCCCATATTTTAATATATGACTACCTTTAAATAAGTAAATTCATTTGATATATTTTTTCACATGCAGCACCAAACTTAAAAGAAACTATGATATATTTAGATAAAATATGAATATTTAAGTATAACCATTGAAAACCTAGCTATTGAATTAGAAATAATAGATAAGAATTAATACTTAATTAATATATGTATATATAAAAGAAATAATACTATTAATATGAATGGAATTCAATTAGTTTACCTAAAATTATTATTAAGATCATTATTGTTTAGAAAATTACTTTTCTAAAAAAAATATTTTATGCAATACACATTTTTATTTAAATAAAAATATGATTAATGAAAAAATTTATTTGATATTAATAATAGGTTAACACTAATTTTATTGGTAAATTATATGAAATAATAATAATAAAATTTGATATTTGAAAATATCATTTTCTAATTAAAATGGGTTTTCAATTATATTTTATGATTTTATTCAAAAAAAGAATTTTTAAATTTTTAAATTTGAAATTAATAAAAATTAAATTCATTCTTAAATAACTCATATCAAAATTTACTTAGTATGGTTTTCTGAGCTTTTTCTGAAAAAGATCAATTTTTAGTCGAAAAATACAGTTTTTACGAAACTTGTAATTTGTATGAATTTAATGTTATATAAGATTGAAAAAAAATATATAAAAACTTTTTTAAGTAATTAAATACAAATTTTAGGAATAAAATTATTCATTTTAAATATAATTTGGACATATAAAACTTATGGAAAACATTTCTATAACTAATTAAAATGTTACTTTAATATAAAATTGTTTTCAGTATTTTCTTTGAATTAAGTATTTTTCAAGGGAGATTCGGTTTTGGATTAACTTGGAAGTATCATATCATTTATTTTTTTATAATAATTCAATTTATTCCATTAAAATTAGTATCCATGATAATTTTACCTTATATATAAATTTAAATCTTAAAAACTTTATTTCTCTAAAAATTGCTTTTATGCGATTAAGTGAACTTATCTTAAAATTAAATTTTCAAAATATTATAAATTCCATTTAATAAAATGATTTTGAATTTTTAAATTAAAAGTTTCAAATTAGGTAAAAATTTTAATCTTAATCCTTTTCATTAAAATTAATTACTATGGTTTAAAAATTAATTACCAAGGTAAAAGTAAGTTTGGGTAAAAGGAAAAAAGTTAAAACAAAAATCCATAAATCACTCATTTTTTTCTAAAAAGGAGTTTTTTAGGTGAGTTTATAACCAAAATCATTTTTATCTCCTATTTTTTTATTTTTTTATCCTTTTAAACATTAATAGTAACCTTACATTATTGAAAATATAAGGGTTACTCCCAAAATTACCCCTCCCTTCACTTATAAATGGGTAACATATTCACCACTTCAAGTCTCACTTACCATTCTAATTTCACATTTAAAATCTTCAATTTTACTCTCCTTAGAACCCTATCCCATTAAAATAATCCTACAATCACTTATAGTTAAATTAATACCTTCAAATTCGAGGAGATTTCCAAGGAAAATTTCAATTCTCAGAAGTGAGTATTACCAACAACTTAGTTTTCTTCTTAATTGTCTTTTTAAAATTTATTATAGACACGTTAATATAATCATAATATTATTATTATTATTTATATATTTTATGTTACTATATTAAGTTTATTGTGATTATTTATTCATATACCTCATACATTAAGAGAAACAAAGTCATCATTTGTGCATTGTGAGGATTACCGCCTCCATGACGTAACGTGTTTCGTTTTCCTTCACCGACTTAAAAGGTTGGATCTAAAGATGTTGTTAAAGTATAAATATTATTTTAATTATATCATTATGGTTCCAGTATGAAAATTTATTAACCTATTAATGACATAATCAAAAAACGATCATCATTTATTAAATCATTTAAAACGAGCGAACTAAGAGGAAAATGATATCATCTTTCTAAGTAATGACTTTATATAAATTATAATATCTTTATAATTATTTAAAATTTTGATATATGAAACTAATAAAACTAATTAATATCATTATTCTTTTATAATAATGGTATTACAACTAAACCATCTCATAATCATCACTTAATCATGGTAGGTTCATGTTTGGGTCAGTTTAACCACCTACTTGAACAATACTATGCATTTGTGTCATGGATGACTATGAAAACTTATTTAATGGTGTAATATGATATAAATAAGTATATAATGATTTTTTTAGTTCTATATATGTTATATAATTATGGAATTTATTAATTAATAAAACACACTTCAATCGTTAAGAATCACCAAAACATGCTAGATATCGATTTTATCTTCAAGGATAAAGACTAAAATACTCATGGAAGTAATTTAATAAATAATTATAAATCATAAATAATATTAATTTTAATAATCTAGTAATTATTAACTTTTAATGAATAATGAACATAAACACTGCTATTATGAAACTAGTATAAACGATCAAAACTATAAACAACCGATGTGGAAAATCTATAGAATTCATGTAGAGAATGACAATTTAATAAGAGTATAAATAAAAATATAAATGTGTACGGTTATAAATTAATTTATTAATATATTTATGTTTTTTATATAGTAAGTTAAAGTATTTTCATGGAATTCAGGAACAAGAGGTAAGGGTTTTGTCACAATTTCCCTTCATTGAGACAAGTATTGTATTTATACACCTAATTTCATTTACATAGTGTATATACTACCTATTTGAAATATAATATCATGAATTATATTTTAATCATGGTATTTAAATTTAAATTAAAATCCCTCTCTTTCAAGGGGTTTTTTTAAGTGTTACTCAAGTCTCAAGGGTTTTCTTGGTCTCAATTTTAATTCTTTGATACATAATACATTTTTTTGTACTATGTTTACTTTTTTTGGTATATTAATTTACCATGTATTTATTTTTATCATGCTGCTCATATTTAATAGGATTTACTATCTAAATTATGTCTACTTATTCAAGTATCCATTTATTTAGTTTTTCCCCAATAGTGAGGATTTTTGGAAACTCAGTCTTCCTTCATTGAGTTATGAACATTCTTTGAATTTATTTCATATGAGTTGAGTACATTATAACCTTTGATTGTATTATGTGATATTATCTCATTATTTTTTGTTGATATACATTCCTACTACATAAATCTGATGTTTAATATTCCTCACTTCTTGTGATATACTCTTTTGAAACTATCCACTTTCATTCTCTCAATGGATTATGGTCATATTATTCCAATATTTACTTAGTTGTATAACCATTGCCCTATTTGGTGTGAACATAAAATTTTAGATAATTCATATAGGATGATTTCCACCTATAAACAAAGTTATTTTATTAACATGTGGAAAATTATTGACATTCTTGATGATTATTGACTATCAATACAGGTTGATCGTGTATTGGTATCTTATGTTCATTATATGAATAGACATGTTTTTATTAAATAAGAGGTTCCTTAGGAAATGGTATGAAATTTATTTTTGACTCTTATGGTGAATGTATTTGACTTAAACAAGTGATGGGTGGGGCCTAACATTATATAGACCCTTAATTCATGGACAGGTATCATGAGATAAAATAGGTTGGTTTTTAGTGTATAACTCTTACCATAACAGGATAGTGTCTTGGCACAAGGCCTATATAGTAGGTTGTCTTGACTGTGGTCTCAATTACAAGTAAAGTTTCCTGGTACATGGCCTTGATAGTAGGTTTTGGCTATGAAATTATGAATTCCATCATCATGAGATTAGTATTATTTATATCCATGTTTTAATTTATTATCATGGATATATCATGATTTATATTTCAAGTTTATTATGGTTTCATGTTGTTTAATTATTCCTATCATAATATTTAAGTCATGGTTATGGCATTATTGTTTTAGTTATATGTTTCTCTTACGATGAATTTTAGTTCACCCCTTCTTATGTTTCCATTCCACCAGGTGATGGAGAGAATTAGTGAACATGAAATGTTTATAAGTATAACATATGTGAAAGAAATTATGGGATACATTGACGAATTATCATGAATTATATAGTTTTGTATATAATAGTAAAATTTTCCATTTGAAACAAATATTAAGGGATTCATTAATTTATGTTTTGTCTTAATTATCTAAATCTCTAAACCTCAAAAGATATTTCATATATAAGAGATGAAATAATATTTATTTATTTTGTAGTTATGGATAGTTGTATTCAGGATTTTATAGCTGGTATTAATGAAAGTATGTCAAGTATGTGTTTATTGAACCATATCTAGAAGTGTGGGTTTGGGGCATCACAGTTGGTATCAAATGTAGATTTAGATAACTTTGGAGATTAAGATGTTTGTTGAGGATAATTTAAGGGTTGAAAAGTTAGGGTTGATTATAATTTCAGAAGGTATAGATAACCCTTTGGGATAATTATATGATTTAATGTTAAGGTAACAATACACATTTTATTTGAGGGGATGACATCTTGAAGTTTTTATAAAGTATTTATTAGGTGTTTTTCCTAGAAATTATATCTTTTTATAAATACTAGAAAGTGGATGCAACTATGGAAGAAATGCACCTAAGTGAAATCAGCCCGAAAAGGGTTGGTTGAGCACTGACTCAATCATTACTTTGATTCATGATGAGTGGGACTAAGATTGAACACCTGGTGAGACACTCTCTGGGGATACTATTTAGTTAATCACATTCTATTTATGAACTATTTTGAAGGATTTATTCCTTAATTACTTTAAGGTAATAGGTTAATAAGTACAAGAGAACCTAACTTAAATCAAATTACACAAAAGTGGAAGTGTCAAAGGATGAAATGAAGGTTTCAATAGAGAATACATATTAGGATTGATGTTTTCATATTCATATTTTGAATATTATCACAAACTTTTTTGTTTAAGTATTTGTTTTAAATAGGATCACAAAAATGAAGCTGATAAATTTATGTATCCAGAAACTACTATGTTTTATAACCAAATAAGGGATCATGTGTAAATGATTAAGAATTTCAGTATATTCCTATTATAATGAAAATGGTGAGTTTCTTAGTCATACCTATGGTAGTGAGGTTGATATCATAATAATTCTTGATACTCTTATCTATTTTAATTAGTGAAGTGAAATTTATCAATGAAATTTTGGAATATTTTAAATGTTATGGGGATTATGTGAAACAATCTTAGGATTATTCTTTACTAGTTTTACATTAATGTTTTAGAAAAAAATATTAAGTGGTATTAATAACCTTGAAAATTAATTTTATAACAAGTTTATATTTTTGTGAATAACTATTGGAGAACACATGATTGAGATATGGATAACTCTTATGTTTAATATGCACATGATGACGAAATAATAAAGGACAGTTTGATTTTGAATAAGTAAGTTGGATGGTATTTCGTAACCTTGGGATTGATAATTGATTCAGGTTATTTTTGTAGTATTTTATCTCGGTTTTCGGATTATGGTATGTAATGATAAAGTGTGTGACCTTATGAACTAATTGTTAATACCATTTGAGGGATAAATACAGAGTAATGTTTTTAGAGGAATATATAATCTTGTTGTGGATTAATGTATTGGGATTAAAATAGGTTTTAGGAAAGGTTTTTTATTGAGAGTGTGTGATTAATATATATATATATATATATATATATATATATATATACTTGGTCATATGATTGTAAGAATGGATAATGTTGTTTGAGGATGGATAATTTGGATTTTGAGATCATATATTTCAATGATTATGGGGTTTAAAACATTTTAATAAATTTCATGGTAATCTGGGATCTATATTTTTAGTATTAGGTTAATAAGTATGAGAGAAACCTACTCTAAGTGACCTAGGTCGAACCTTGGATGATGTATTTTGATCTATGAGTGATGTAGTTTAAGCTAAAATATCTATAGTCTAACAAGGATTATAAACATTATTATACTCTAAGATGAAGAAAATAAGAGAAAACTTATGCTACTCCTATTGTTCAGAGTTAGTCATGAAAACAAAGGGAAGAATGTACACTTATTCTCTAATCAAGAGTTGTGGATTCCTTATTGTATTATTATTCTATCCACCCTAGTGTATCCATGAAGTTTTAAATGAGTATTAATTCACCACCCTAATGTTTTTTTTATTGAAGGAAACTTCTAATAACAAGATTATTATATCCCAAGTTGATGTTGGAAATATGAATTTTTAGGTTATTCCATTAGATTTAATTGATGTGATTCTAGTAATGGATTAACTATTCCGATATAGAATCTCTATTCACTAAATCATGGTCAGATTACTCATAACATCTTCATTGTTGAAAAATAGATGAGGGTAGATACAACAACTAGAAGCTTCTCTTGAGAGATCTTAATGTCACTACAATAGTGGATCATCTTCATCATCATCCATCAATGCACCACCACCACGTATAGGCCCCTATATTCCTAGGGAATTTAAAATTACAATTCCAATGGTTTAAGTAGAATAAAAAAACCATCTACTGTCGCTAGTGAAAAAGGAAATGATAGTGAGGTGAAAAAGGGGGAGGCCACCCTGTGACCTTGTGGTTGGGAGTAGTTCAAGAATCTGGTTCAATTGCCCAAATCAAGCAAGCCCTTTTAGCATGTTTGGGAAAAAATTTGGGTCTTGGAAGGCCCTATTTTTTCATATAAAGTGTCACCCATAGTGAATATTATGAGGTGTCCATCCCCCACTAAACTTCATCCATGGGGTCTTCATAGAGCGGTTAGCATAGGGACCAGTGAAATAGGAAGGTGAAGAGATTGGTGGTTATCCGTTAAAGTTGGCGATGTTATCGAGGGATAATTTGGAAAGGGAGTAAGACAGTGTGGTGGAGATGGATACTCTGAAAAGGGATAAAAGGGGTATAAATGTGGATCTCAATTAGCCTTATTAGGAGGAGGATCATTCTTTATTGACTTCATCATTCGACCTCAACCTCCCACCAACACCACCAACTTGAATAAGTGTGGGGGTGGGAGATGGATGTGTATGGTATGTCCATTTATGTTTGTATTAATTATCATAAAAAGGAATCATATTTCATACCAACCCTTAATAATTTATCACTACAAGTCTGACTAAGAACTCAATGATAAATAAAATAGTTATTAACTCCAAACTACAATAGGTGTTTTACTAAAATGGTTGGGAGGAAAATCAATATAGAGATATTCCTATATGTAAGTGATGAAGCATTGTCATGTGCTCTCTCAAAAATATTTATAACTAAATACAGCACAGGGGCTAACCTAGGTCGTTCTCTTGAGAAGCTTTTGTGGTCAATCACACACTACTTTAATTCAAATTTTATTATATTTTTTATATTTATGAAATAAATATAAATTAAATGGGGTTCTAATAGCTGATAATGCAATAAAAAAATTTAACATACAAATGTGATAAAAACACAATGAATGTCAACAGAATGAAGTTATAAAGAAAGGATATATTCTTGAGAGAATCATCCAGATTGAACCTTCATCATCTCATTATTAGTTTCAAATTTAATTAAAAAAAACACTCCATCATATGCATGAATATCCTCTTATGTATATGGTTGTGAATATATAGTGCACTCAACGATCGTTGAGAGACCACACATCCACCTCCTCGATCGAGGTAAAATATTATAGAAGAGAAAGTTAAGTCTCGGGAGGCAAGTGGAGACAAAAAGGCGCCTTACCCACTAAGATCACCCTTTACCAAACTCTAATAAAATAGGAAACAATAAACTTGAATGTGTAATTACTTGGGTTCAACACTGTATTGATCCCCCTAGAAGTTCCTCAGGTTAGTTACTCATGATCACGAGTATAAGAGATCGTAGTGGAGAAGAATGGGGTGAAAAAACAAAAGATAAAAAAATGAGATTGAGGTGAATAAGAGAAAAATATATTAAAAATTCATAATACTATTGCAATATAAAGAAACTACAAAAAAAATAGAAAATGGCCACATAGAAGTTCCAATGCTTTGAGAAGGGGTGATGATACATATTTATAGGGAGAGGGGGTGAAATAATTTTCTCCAAAAATCTACTCCAAATTTTATGCATGTATTCCCCATTAATTGGATGGATTTGTAAAAATTTTCTTCATGAAAGTTTTTCCATAATATCTCATAAATTCACCCTAAAAATTTAATCATTATTGAGAACTAGATGAAGGAGTTATGACTGATTTAATCAGATCCATTTAATCTGTCCATTTGACTTACCAAATTCCAATTCTTCAAATTACCATGCCATTATGACCCTCCAACCTATCGATTCACGCATTTGAGACTTAATAAAATTTATTCCCCACTTTATTTAGAGTCCCTAAAAAAATATGGGACATTTTGGATGCGTTATTCAGATTTTATGAATTAATTTATCAATGGAACAGTTTCTTCCTAGTGAGATGTTTCATCTTCCACATGTTTAAACTATTTACATAATGCATTAATGATAGTATTTTGACTTTAAACTCATCAAGGATGAGCCTTATTGAATAATATTTCATTTATATCTAGAATCAATGAATTTGGAGGTGTTTGAACTGAGTTATGCTTCTCTTACATTGGTGGGTCCCATGCTGTCCACCAGGAAAAATTCCCAAATTAAATGATTATTTCGGGCCTCTAAATGCTCGAATCAGATTTTCCTCTAGAAGAAAAATTTGTAATAAATAAATAAATTATTTAAAAAATCACACAATTTTGGAATAATAATGTAAATTTTATGACCAAAATAACCCTATTATAAAAATCATTCAAATTTCCAGATTTAACCATTTTTTACATTTGACCTCAAAATACCATTAAAACCTAAAAAAGTTACAATTGCCCATAAAATAACAATATGGTGGGGTTATAACCAATGATTTATATTATAAAATGTATAAAAATGTGGGCTTAATCACTCCCCCACACTTAAACATTGCACTCTGGGGAAATCATCTTACATCCAAATCAAAATCCACACAACAATCAAAAATGAGAAAATATCAATGATCTTATCCAAAATACAATTCCATCATGTATCATCTATGAAAAACAATTTTTTATCATTTTAATTTCAATAATTAAAATTTTTTCAACCTCATAAATCAATCCATGGCCCAATCACAACCTACCTCACATTGAATTTTATGTCACTCTCCACTCCAGAGAAATTGAATCTAGAGTTATGATCATACTTGGAAATCGCATGTATCACCATAGGCTTGTAAAAATTATCATTTCTCCATAGCATGAAATGTGAAAATTAATTCAATCATGGGAGATTTAATTAATGATTCAAATGATTTTGTGGCTTAGGGTTGGTGGGAAAATGATTGAAAAAGTTTCAGGCCAGAAAGAGGAGGTTGAACTCTTAAGTACAATGCATGATTAATTCAAGTGAAAACACAAGAAATTACTCTCTAAATCCCACTTGAAAATGTGAAAAAAAACACCACACCCTTTTATGAAATGGTACTTGAGCCAAGTAGTGATTAAAAAGAATGATATCATATATGTTCTCCCTCATTTTTTAAGCTTCATAAAGGCACATCTTTATTTTCTTTTCTTTTTTTGATTTTTTTATGGAGGATGAATTAAAAATTGAATAAAATGAATGAATAAAAATTCATTCCCTTGATTTTTTAGAGGTAAATGAGTCATAAGAGAATGTACAATGAGGAATTCTATCTCATCTCCTTTTTTTCTTTTTTTAAGGACAAATAGATGAAACAAACAAAGCACAATGAAATGACTACACATGCCCAATTATCTTATTATCCACTAACCAAAATATTAAATCACTCCTCGCAAAACTCATAAATGATACATATCCCAATGAACACACATGAAATTCCCTTCCCCCACACTCAAACATGAAATATGCGTGCAAAAATACTAAAAGTGAGGGTATGTAAAGAAAAATCGGCTTGTAATGTGGCTTAAACATATAAAGAAATTCATAGAATCTAAAGGATTACAAAGGATAAATGTAAAGGTGAGTCTCAATATAAAATGTGGCTAGACAAAGAGATACCTCAATCATTTAAAATACATTCCATGAAATACAAAGCTTCGAAAGATAAAAATCACAAATTCAGGTTCTCTCAAAAATTTAAAGTTTCCCTCAAGAAAGTGTGGGTATTAGGAAGAATAATTCAAAGCTATTTTGAATACCTCACAGGACTAGAAAAAATATTTTGAGTCATTTTTTCATGGGAATGGATTTCAAAAATTATTCAAACTCATAAAAATTCAGGAAAATCCAAATCAATGAAAAATTATTCACATCAACAAACATTTAAGATCCATTTTTTTCAAAAATCATTTCAAATATTTAAAAATCAATTGATGTATTAAAAGTGATAATAATATTCATTAAATCTCAAACATACTAAAAATATGATAAAAAAAATTAAAATCACACAAGAAGAACTAAGAAGTTTGACACTCCCCCAATACTTAAATTTTACTACCCCTCATTTCAACTCAACAAAATATAAATATAAAGGTAGAAAATCCTAGGGAAGGAAAGATACAGCCTGATATTATTTTTGAAGGGGATGCCTTGAGTTAAGCTCCTAGATACTTCCAATAAACCTATAAATCTTGAAATAAAATAAAGCATAAGAAAAATAAATAAATAAAAATAGAAAGAGAAGAGAGGATAGAACATGGTTTAGACCCCCATGTGGGTGCTAGGGTTTTCACTTCCCCTAGTCAATTAGTTTCATTGGATTATCCCTAATTAGGTGGTGGGTGTGGTTTCTTTGAGATGAACCACCACATGTGAATTTTCCTTATTTCCATGAGTAAACACTGAAAGTAGAGAACCCCAAAAAAGATAAGAAAGTTCCCAACCCCCAAGAGAAAATAAATATAGAATTTGATGTATGAAGTGGGAAGGAATAGAATATAGGTGTTCTCCCTATTGACATATGTGGTGTCCTCCTCCATATGGTATGTAAATTGTTGTTGAGGATGTAGTCTCACCACCACATTCTTGTCCAACTCTTCTTCTTCAATCACCACTACTTGGGTAGTCTTTTTGTAAACATCCAAGGTCTTCTCCATTTGTGTTGTGTCATAAATTTCAAAGAAATATAAGTTAGAAAACAATTTAGCTTGAATAAGATTAAAACATGAAGAATTAATAATGAAATCTTCCCTTTCAAGTAATTCAGCTTGGTAATTGATCTCTTCAGGCATGACCATTGGAAACTCAATCTCAACAGGTGAATCTTCTTCATTATCTTCCAAATCAAGAGAGAGGTAGAAAGTTTCTGATGTTTCATTGTCAAGGATGGGAAGATCATGTTTCAAGTTATCTTTAATAAAGTTATTCTAGTATTCTTCCAAAAAATATTGATCTCTCATCAGTGAATCAGCTTGCATGTGTACTTATAGGACCTCCTCGAGAAATGGTTGAGTGAGGGATGATATGATTAATTATTTTAGTAGATTCTTCTCACTCACCTCAGGTTCTTTAACATAAAAAATGATTGGTGATATCTCTTCCACCACTTGTTCTGGTTTAGGTTTCATCTCAAGTTCGGGTTGCTCTTGGGATGTGCGTACATATTCAGCAATCAATTCTATTTGGCTCTCCAAGTATTTTGCTTTATCACTAATCCTCTGAAACTGATCATCGAGATCATTACAATAATTTTTAGGCACCTGAGATTGTTCAGTCCATGAATAATAATTTGAATTAAAAGACATCATGAACAAAGAGATTTTATTATGTTTTTTTTAATTTATATTTTTTTTGTTTTTTTAATTTAAAGAAAAATTATTTAAAAAATATGAATAAAAATAGTTAGTGAAGACCACTTGACTCCCTAGAAATGGTTCCAATTTGATGAATCATTTTCATGTACGCTCTCAAAAATATTTATAACTAAATGAAGCAAAGGGGCTGCCCTAGGTCGTTCTCTTGAGGAGCTTTTGTGTCCAATCACACACTACTAATTCAAATTTAATTATATTTTTTATATTTATGAAATAAATATAAATTAAATGGGGTTATAATAGCTGATAATGCAATAATAAAATTTAGCATACAAATGCACTGAAAGCATAATGAATGCCAATAGAATGAAGTTATAAAGAAAGGATATATTCCTGATAGAATCATCCAATTGAACCTTCATCATATCATTATTATTTTAAAATTTAATTAATAAACATAATCCATCGTATGCGTGAATATCCTCTTCTATATATGGTTTTTAATATATAGTGCACTCAACGATCACCGATAGACCACGCATCCACCTCCTCGATCGAGGGAAAATATTATAGAAGAGAAAGTTAAGTCTCGGGTGGCAGGTGGAGACACAAAGGCGCCTTACCCACTAAGATCCCCCTTGAACTAACTCTAATAAAATTTGAAACAATAAACTTTAATGTGTAATAACTTGGGTTCAACATTGGATTGATTCCCCCAAGAATTTGATCAGGTTAGTTACTCATGATCACGACTATAAGAGATCGTAGTGGAGAAGAATGGGGTGGAAAACAAAAGATAAAAAAATGAGAATGAGATGTAGAAGAGAAAAATATATTAAAAAATCATAATACAATTACAATGAAAAGAAACTAAAAAACAATATAAAATGTCCACACAGAAGTTCCAATGCTTTGATAAGGGGTGATGATACATATTTATAGGGAGAGGGGGTGAAATAATTTGCTCCAAAAATCTACTCCAAATATTTCTGCATGTATTCCCCATGAATTGACAGAATTTGTAACATTTTTCTTTATGAAATTCGTTCCATAATATCTCATAAATTCACCCTAAAATTTTCATCATTATTGAGCATCAGATGAAGGAGTTAGTTTTGATTTAATCAAAGCCATTTAATCTGTCTATTTCAATCGCCAAATTTCAATTCTTCAAATTCTCATGCCCTTAAGACCCTCCAACTTTTTGATTCACGCATTTGAACCCAATTGATTTTTTGTCCCTCCAAAAAATATGGGACATTTTGGAAGCATTATTATGATTTTATGAATTAATTTCTCAATGGAACTGTTTCTGCCTGGTGAGTTGTTTCATCTTCCACATGTTTCAATTATTCACATAATGCCTTAATGATAGTATTTTGACTTGAAACTCATCAAGGATGCGCCTTATTTAATAATATTTCATTTCCCGCTGGAATCAATTAATTTTTAGGTTTGTTCACCGAGTTATTCTTCTGTTATGTTGGTGGGGCCCATGTTGTCCGCCCGACAAATTTCTCAAATTAAATGATTTTTGTAGGCCTCTAAATGCACAAACCAGAGTTTCCTCGTGAAAAAAAGCTGTAGTAAATAAATCACGTATTTAAAAAAACAATCACACAATTTGAAATAATAATGTAAATTTTATGACCAAAATAACCCTATTATAAAAATCTGTCAAATTTCCAGAATTAACCATTTTTTGCATTTGACCTCAAAATACCATTAAAACCTAAAAAAGTAACAATTGCCCATAAAATAACCATATGGTGGGATTATAACCAATGATTTACAGTATAAAATGTATGAAAATGTGGGCTTCATCAGTAAGCTTCCTAAGCCTTTCTATGTTTGTAATGTTGATACCTCAAGATATTCCTACCTTATGGACACCCTTACATATTTTTTAGGGTAATAATTAAAATTATGAGGATGCAATTTTTTTAAGGGATAGAATGTAAAACCCCAAGATTTTAATATATGATTAACTTTAAATAAGTAAATTTAATGATATATTTCCCCATACACAACACTAAACTTAAACGAAACCATGAAATATTTACATAAAATATAAATATTTAAGTATAACCGTTAAAAACCTATTCATTGACTTAGTGGGAATGAATAGAAGTAACTACTTCACAAATTATTTTTATATAGAAAATAAATTCTACTTTTTATATAAATGAAATTCAATTAGTTTACCTAAAATTACTAATAAAATCAGTTATTGTTTAGAAAAGTATTTTTCTAAAAAAATAATATTTTATGCGATACACATTTCTATTTCAAGAAAAATATTATTAATCATAAATTATGTTTGATATTAATACTATATTAACACCAATTTAGTTGGTAAATGATATGAAATAATAATAATATCATTTAATATTTGAAAATGTCATTTTCTAATTAAAATAGTTTTTCAATTATATTTTTTGATTTTATTAAAAAATAGAATATATAAATTTTGTGAATTTTAAATTAATAAAAATGAACTTCATTTTTGAATTCATTATATCAAAATTGACTTAGTATAAATTTTTGAGATTTTTCTAAAAAATCTATTTTTAGTTGAAAAATACAGTTTTCACGAAACTTATAATTTTCATGACATTACCTTTATATAAGAATGAAATATAAACTTATAAAACCTTTAAAGTAATCAAATATTAATTTGAGAAATAAAATTATTCATTTTAAATATTCTTTGAACTTATAAAACCTATGGAAAACATTTTTATAACTAATTAAAATGTTACTTTAATATAAAAATTATTTTCAGTCTTTTCTTTGAATTAAGTATTTTTCAAGAGAAATTTGGTTTTGACTTGAATTTGAATTCTAATATCCTTTATTTTTTATAAAAAATAAATTTATTTCATTAAACTCGATATCTAAGATAATTTTACCTTATATATAAATTTAAATCTTAAAAACATTATTTCTCTGAAAACTGCTTTTACATGATTGAGTAAACTTATTTTAAAATTTCCTTTTCACGCCATTAGAAATTCCATTTGATAAAATGATTTTAAAATTTTAAATTAGAAGTATCAAATTAGGTAAAAATTTCAATCTTAACCTTTTTCATTAAAGTTAATTACTAAGGTTTAAAAGTTAATTACCAAGTTAAAGGTAAGTTTGGGTAAAAGGAAAAAAGTTAAAAAAAAAATCTATAAATGACTCAAAGTCGTGTCAAAAAGAGTGGTTGAGGTGAGTTTAGACCCAAAATCCTTGTCCTATCTTCTTTTTTATATTTTGTAGCCTTTGAAACTTTAATATTAACCATACATTATTAAAAATGTAAGGGTTACTCCTAAAACTACATCTCCCTTCACTTATAAAAGGGTAATACCTTAACCACTTCAAGACTCACTTAAAATTATAATTTATCCTTTAAAATATTCAAATTAACTCTGATTAAAACCCTATAACATTAAAATAATCACATTTTCACTCATAGTTAACCTAATTCCTTCAAATTCAAGGAGACTTTTAAGGAAAATTCAAGTCTCAAATGTGGGTATTATCAACTACTTAGTTTTCTTCTTAATTATATTCTGTAAAATTTATTCTACACATAATAATATAATGATATTATTATCATTAAAATAATATAATGTTACTTTATTATGTTTATTATCATTATTTATTCATATAACTCATCCATTAAGAAAAACAAAAACCATTGTTCGTGCGTTGTGCTGACTACTGCCTCCACAACGTAACGTGTTACATTTTACTTCAATGCCTTACAAATATGGATATAAGGTTGGTATTAAAGAATAATTATTATGTTTATGATATAATTAAGGTTCTATTATTAAAAATTTAATAACTTATTAATGACATGATCAACAAATGATCATCGTTAATTTAATCATTTAAAATGAGTGAACTAAGAGGAAAATGATATCTTCTTTCTAAGTAATGACTATATATAAATTATCTTCTCTTTCTAATTATTTAAAACTATGATATATCACACCAATAAACACTAAATAAGATTATTATTATTTTTCTATAATGATATTACAACTAAACCATCTCATAATCATCTATTAATCATGGTAGGTTCATGTTCGGGCCGGTTTAACTACCTACTTGAACAATACATTACATTTATGTCATGGATGACTATGAGAACTTATTTAATTGTGTAATATGATATAAATAAGTATATAATTATTTTATTTTATTTATTTAGATTTTATATCATTATTTAATTCATTAATTAATAAAACACACTTCAATTGTCAAGAATTACTGAAATGACACAACCCCCTCGCAAGAAAGGTACCCCTCATAATTAGGCAGTGATAGAAGAGAGATAATGATGTTTGAAGCCTGACTTTAATAGGTCGCGAGTTGGATACTAGCACTGAGGGTGTAACATACATACAAATGAGTGACATTTCCCTCTAATATTTAAAAAGTAAGAGATAAGATGAGAAAAACCACAAAATAACTCCTCATAAATCAAAGAGGAATCAATCCCAATAAATTATATGTAATGAAATGAAACTAAATCAACCAAAAAAACTATAATATAGATCCTTAGTAGTGATCACAAAGCTCTAAAAGATCCTAAAAAACTCCTCAAACTAGAAAATTATAGGTCAATCACCAACTATCTCCTCTTGAAAAAAAATAGTTTATCTATATTTATAGTGAGCATAATATGTATACTCAGTAGAATACTCCCTAAAACCTCTCATGAAAAATGTAAAAGAAGAATAATATATCCTAATGAGTAAATAAATTAAACTAACTCATCACCCAAATAGGTTTACTATTATTTTCTCATCGTCACTATGGCTATCTCTCACCATGTATCACACACAAGAGGTCATATAATAAAATAAAAAATATGGTATCCCACTACCACTTCCCCATTAGTTTTCCACTCTACCCAAACTTTGAACGTCTTGAGATGTCTCTATCCAAAAGATAACTTGAATACACCCAAGCTAAATTAATCCAGCCAAAAGACACTTGGGCTAATATATCAATCAGCCCATGCATTGCATAACCACATCTCCATATAGTAACTGAGTAGTTTTCAGGTGCCACCATAGCCTGTATATTATGTATTATACCTCAATTCATCACAAACCATACACATCATACCTATAATAGTCCATAGGATACTATATCTAGAGATACATGTGTGTGAAAATAATCACAATCCATTATATTCCTTTACACACATATATGGGGAAAGATAATCATCAGTTATACCAACACATATTACTACCATGATAAGAGAGCGAGGTCAGAAGGTGTAGTGATCCATCTTTTCCTCACCAACCTAGATGTTGGGGAAAACACCCTCCCAAAGTCCACTGGGTGTCAGTCTCCCTACTGACATGGGTGGGGTAGCATACAAAATCACAAAATATATAGGGAATATATAAATCTCACAACCACACTATGGAAAACTACCTAGAATTAGACTCATATACCATTAACATTATACAGGACTCCCAAATTCCACTACTAAGTCCTATATATCAAAATTATACAAGCATTAAGCTTCATTTAAATTAATTAATTAATTAACCATTACTTAATTATTTTCATTTCCAAGATTAACACTTTATTCTTTTGATACAAGTGTCAATGACGCTATTGATTCTTTGTTTGTAGTCTCAATTATTTCACCATCATAAGAAAAGCATTAAGAACCAACATCATTATTTAATTAATTCATTTATCATTTCATAAACATTCGAGTACTCTAGGACTCGGCCCAAGTTACCACATAAAAGATGCACTCAAAGTGTATAGCATCAAACTGATTACTTCAATTGGAAACTGAAATATAAATAGAAATCGGCCATCATCCATTAAATAATATTATTCATTATCAAGTAAGAATCTCATCTTCCAGCACAACAACAATGGGAAATCCCAGATTCAACCCATTCTATCAGTCCTGGTGCTATCCCTGACACCACTGCACATAATAACTCATTTTTCATTTCAGGACAACATCATAATCATCATCATGGGAACTATGTTCCACCATCATCATCGTCATCAGAACCCTATGTCACCATCATAGCCCTAGGAATCCCTACTTATAACATCACCATAACCAACACTCCATTCCACCATCACTACCTCAGGCATCCTCACCCATATCATATCCTCAGGCATCCCCACCCATATTCCAATCGTACAAGGTTATCATTAAAAATTATCAATTATCTAAATCTATAGATCATAATTAATGTTAAAATATATTATTCCATACATAATTTCAAAGGAAACTATGGCCAAATCAAATAAGGAATTACAATGTTAATCAAACAACATCGAGCTCACTCGAACCCAAAGTAATTATTTAAGCAATCATTAAATTCTCATTAACATATTTGATTAATTGATTCATTTTACAATTAATCTCATTAGCTCTAGACTTATAAATTTTATACTCTAGATATTATTTATTTAAATTGGAATTCCTCCATAAGAAGACCTTTCATATATAGCATCAATCTCAGTGATAATTATTTCAACATGCCTCTCTTTTTTTATAAACAAAGCATTAATAGCTTTAAGTTGTTATTAAATATCCAATCATATCAGTCATTATTAAAAAATATAAAAATATATAGCACACTATCTAGTAAATATCATAGTCAAAAAATATATATTTGAAAACCATGAAATCACACATCCCAAATATTCCAACACAAATATAAATATTCCCACATGATATAATATTTCTATTTCAAGAGTTCATTATAACATGTGACATTCATATCTAAGAATGAATAAAGTTCTACATATCCAATAATATTCTTTATCAAAATATTAAAAATAATAATACATTCAACAATCAATCTTTTTAATTTCTAATATCTATAATTATCAAAAAATATATCATCAATTTTATTTAATCCTTTTAACTTCATGACATGCTATCATTTTGATTTTATCAAATATTTATTTGAAAAATTCATGTAATTATCTCATTCTCTCACCTGGATAATTTCTATAATAATTATCATTATTCTACTACATGAAAATATATATTTCTTCTTTATCTGATAATCATATAGGTTATCAAACATTATTATCTATTGTATGTAATAAACCATCAATCACCATTGTTGAAATTATTATCAGTAATATTTATTTCAAGAATTACTTTCCAGGTTCTAAGATAACTTAATTCATCCACCACATATAATATTATTTCTAATTCAAATTTCGAAATTAAACAGGTTAACCATTTTTTACAAGTAGTAACTTCTATTTCATTTCTTGAAATAACACTGACACACTAAATCTAATGCATAAAATTCTAGTATTTTTATAAGCACATTCTACCGTATAAATTAACATTCCATTAAAAATTATGGAATTAATAATATTTCATTATCATTATAAGAATTATATTGCATGAATTTATCCTTTTGTTTCTAAATTATCGAACATTCATTATTCATATAATTATTTCCCATTTTTTTATCTAATTATGGTTAATAGAATCCATTTAAACAAAGAAGATAAAGTATATTAATTCCAAACTTTCATAGTATGAATTTAGTAGAATTTGTAGATCCCCTACCTGGTATTTTTCACTTGGAAAAATGTTGTATCCAAGGAATAGAGGAGAGATATATAGAGAATCCTTTATCTTGGAAACACAGGATCTACACGTGAATGAGTCATATCAACTGTATATGGCTTTGTAAGACTTCAGATGAGGATTTGATATCATCCAAACTCGATAAGGAAGAAAGAATCAAAGGAGTATATCTAGTATTTTTTTTATAATATACAGTGACAGGTTCACATGGCTATTAAATCTGTATTTAATTAGTTACCAACTAATTCCTACACAACCCATTCATAACTCCTAATGTTGGGAAGAGTCAAAATATCACATTTAAAACTCTTAATATATTCAAACCCACCTATTTCTAATTTAAGTCCCTTCATTTGCATGAAAATTTAATTACAAAAGGTTATAGGAAAGAAAATTGGGTTTTTAGAAAATTTTCTACTACCCTTAAATGACACCCTAACATTGTGTAAGGGTTACACTATTTTTCCCTTATGTGACTAGATACCCTCATGCAATTAGAAGAAATCTGAATCTTCCTTTACATAGTGGAGGACTACCTTTACGTGGGTAAGGGAAACTGAATAAACCATTACATGAGATAGAGAAGACAATTATGCAACCAATAATAGAACCAGATTACCTTTACACAACACATAGAAGGTCAAAGTTTCCATTACATGAGATGGAAAAGACCCTTAAATATCCTGTTTAAAACTAGGATACCCTTATGTGAGAAGTACATTACCCTTACACAACTCAAGAAACTGAGGGTTGACCATTATTTATCCCTTTAAAATAAGGAATTACCCTTATATAGAGGTATGTTCATGCGTAAGGGTAAGAATAAATTTAAAAAATATTTTATTTCACTTATAAAAATACTAAAATGAGCTAGAGAAGACCATTATGCAACCAATAATAGAACCAGATTACCTTTACACAATAGATAGAAGGTCTAAGTTTCCTTTACATGATATGGAAAGTACCCTTAAATAGCATGTTTAAAACTAGGCTACCCTTATGTGAGAAGTACATTACCCTTACACAACTCAAGAAACTGAGGGTTAACCCTTATGCGTCCCTTTAAAATAAAGAATTATCCTTATAAAAAGGTATTCCCATGCGTAAGGGTAAAAACAACTTTAAAAAATATTTTATTTCACTTAAAAAATATATAAATAATTTATAAAAGGATTTATTAACACTTCCAAAACCCCAAAAAACTTATAAAATATTATAATAACTTTAAAAACATCTAAATTAATTTCTCAAATAAACTTTTAACACTTGAAATTACTTCCATAGTTTGTAAACCATTTCAAAACATCTTTATAATTTAAAAAATAATTATATAAAAACTTTTAAAATTATAAAAATCCTCCTGAACCATAAAACGCCCCAAAATGAAAAAGGAATGTCTTAGGAAAAAATAGAACCTTAAATTAAATACCACTATAACAATTATCATCCTCAGGAATTAAAACAAAACTAGGAAGGAGGGGGAAGGGATTGGGGAATAAATCATCCACCCCATGAGATACCTCTCAAGTTTCTCACCATACTCAGAACACAACAACCACTCTAAAGGATCAAATCATATAGCTACAAAACACATTGGAACTATTCAAAACAATATATCGGGGGATATATATCTCAAACTAGAACAATACCTTTAATAATAAATTGCATTGAGAGGAGAACTAGTCTAACATATTAACATGAGATCAAATAAATCATCCCAACAAAATCAAGCATTAGAAAACTTTGGAATTTTTAGCACACACCCGTGACTCTTATTTCCAAGTAAGGTCACATCAAAGGCCATGAAAATTTCAATAACAAAACTAGTAAGCAATGCATATCAATCAAACAACATAACAGAAGGAAACACCTTTAGGATAATCAATTCACATTGATTTAACAAAAGGGAATGGAACTCCATTTGGAAGAAAACACCTTTATCACCATCTTTCTAATAATTTTACTTAGGTATTCCATCAAATGAAAATCTATACATGCTTTATTTTCATTAATAATGCTTAACATGTCATGATCAGGAGTAGATTATCACGCTTACATATTAATTTATTGATACTCATAGATATACTACTTATAAAAATTCTATAAGTCCTTACTTGATAAGGAGTTCAAAACATAAATATTTTTTCTAAAATATTCCTTTATTACTAGACTTGTATCAAAAAATTTCACATTGAATCTCATTAAATTTCAAAACATGCTGATAAAAACTTTTCACTAAGTCTCTTGTGTTTATAATCCAATAGGTTAAGAAATTTTCAAATGAAAACCTGTTTAAATATTTCTTCATAACAAGGTATTTATCAAAAGCTTATTTGATAAAATTCTATTAATACATTTGTAAATCACTTTTAAAATAAATACAAGTTTCATGGAATAATTTTAATTGTTTAAGAAAACTTAAAAGGATGACATACTCAAAGTAAATTTTACTTTTCCAAAACATTTCATATTTAACATGAGTTATGTGATAACTCATGTACATAGGAAAGTTACATGCTTTCATAAAATTATTTTTATTTAACTAACATAGCTCTTCTATGCTCTTTAGAAAATTAAAAATTAATACACATAGCTTTTAAAACTTGGAAAGATCAATTTTAACATATGATATGCATTAAAAAAGCATGAGGTTTAAACAAACCACCTTATCCAGCATTAAAAAATTTCCCACATTTGTTAACAAAAATTCATTCACTAGGGGAACACTCATGCAAAAGCTATAAAGGATATAATACCCCAATTTCCATTTACCATTTACCACAATTGAAATCCATTATTTTCAAGAGTTCTATATCAATGCCACATAACATTCCCAAATCATCACATGCAAAAAGATAAATAGAGCTTTCACAAGTATACAAATCAAGGAACACATCCACAATATCATGATATTATCCTCTTTGGGAGGAATTGACTCACCCACACAATTTTAAAACATGTTGTAATATAACTCATCATGATATGTAAAGTTTACTCTATTTTCATATAATTAAAGGCTATAACATATTTAAACAATAAGAGAGAAATCCCTTCTAAGGATGTAAGCACACCATGCCATAACTATATCATAAACAATGTCACATAAACAACCCACAACATACAAGAATTTTATTCATAATAAATAAAGTAATTAATCCAACACTAGGAAGGAATAAATTAAAATAAATTATAATATTATCCTTTTATAAACTAGGGACCATATCACCTGGAATAAATGAAGATTATATTGATTAAAAAAATGAATACATACAATAAATCATCTCTCCAAACAAAAACGCCACCACATAAGGCCTAAGGGAAGAGTATAGGATGCACATGATGATAGAAACCCTCCCCCCAAACCAAAAAAAGGCTCAAGGAGAGAGTAAATAGAATTATTTGAATAAGGTTAGAGAATATACTTCCCCATACCATATCTCTATCTCAACACTAGGCCCAAAGAATGATTTATACTTACCATATCTGAAGGAAATTAGGTGTTGGTTGGAAACTAAAGGGTTAAAGAGATACAAACGATCGTGGATAAAGGATTTATTAGGTGGGTTCAATTGAGTGAATGAGGAGGTTTCCTTACACTAATTGTGAAGGGATAGTAATCTAAGAATGATGATAGACCTATCCATTCACTTCAAGGGGATAAGAATTGAAGGGTATCAATATCAACAAGGTAATTTAGAGGTATCACTACACATCAAGAGCCTAGCTTGGAAATCCAATAATGAATAGAATATCACCGACTGAGAAGATGACCCTATTAGGGTCAAATAAAAAAACTCATCTTGGAAAATGATCTCATAATATCCTCCAAAAAAATAGCTAACTCCTCATAAAATCCTAGGAATAAGAACCAAAACTATCGAGCTAACCCGCGCAACATCGTTAAAGACAACAAAGCTCAGTGCTCCCTCTGAGCACAATTCAAACTAAAGGCTATCAGTGTATCCTTTAACCAAAAATATATCCCATGATATGAAATGGAGCCATCAAACTTATGTAGACTCTGGCACTATAACTCTCATAGTATCTTCCTCTGAGTATTTTCATTATCGTCATTTACTCTATAGTGATTTGTTAGCACATCTTATCGAACGTTGTTGACATGAATATGATAGGGACGTCGACCTGGAGTCACTAAAAACATTAGGGAATCATAAACCAGGATATAGATTACTTTAGGTTAATTAGTTAATTAATTTTTTAACCTTTTCCCATTGTCTACCCAATTCAAACACATGAAAAAAAAAGTGTGATGGATGATCCTTTCCCAGGTATCTACCCCAAAAACAGCATCACTTATCTTAGTATATTTAGTAAACTTGAAGATCATTCTGTCATATCATGGGGGAACCTAAAATATCATGTCCTAGTTGGTCTCTCTTGTTTATAGAACATACTAAGCTCAGTTGATACTATTGACCTACTAACCCATGCATCCTAACAAGTTCCTAACTCTAAACAACATCCTATCTCTTAACCTTCAGTCTTTGATACCACTCTGTCATGACCCCCTCCCCCCCAAAGTTACCCCTCCTAGGCCAACAATGAAAGAAGATAAATAATGATGCTAGAAGATCACCTTAAATAGACCACAGGTTAGGGACTAGTACCAAGGGTATAACATACACACATATGGGAGGCATTACCCTCTAAGATTTGGAAAGTAAGCGATAAGATGAGAACAGAAACCAAACAACTCTTTCTCATAAACCAAATAGGAATCAATCCCAATACATGATATGTAATGAAATACAATTGAAAAAATTGAAAAAACACTAAAATGGATCCCTAGAACCAATCATGAAGATCCAACAACTCCTTGAACTAGAAAAGTCCAACTCAATCACCAACTAGATTTTTTTGACCTGAATAATGGTTTATATATAATTAGGGTGAGAATAACATGTATATACTTAGTAGGATCCTCCCTACATCCTCTCATGAGAAATGTGAAATAAGCATACTAAATCCCAGTGAGTAAAAAATGAACTCAACTCGTCACCTAAACAGATTTACTATTCTTTTCCCATACTCAACATGGATATCTCTTACTAGGTATCACACATAAGATATCATATAATATAATAACAAAAGAGGTTACCCCGCTACCACTTCTCTACTGGTTTTCTGATTTTCCCCAACATCACACTTCCTAAGCCATATCTCTCTAAAAGTCAGCCTGAAGGCACCTGGTCTAAAGTAAGCTAGCCCGAAGACACATGGGATAATATATCATGCACCTTATGAATCACATCATCCCATAATCTCAACCACATATCCATATAGTAACTCAATAGTTTCTAGGATCCACCATAGCCTGTATATAGTGTATTATACCTCAATCCATCATACACCATACATAGATACCAATAATAATCCATAGGATACTATATCTGAAGATATGTATGTGTAAAAATAACTGCAATCCATTAAATACATTTACACACATATATGGGGAAATATAACCACTGTGTATACTAGCATATAATACCACTAGGAGAAGAGAGCAGGGTAAGAGGGGTAGTCAATCATCTATTCCTCGCCAAACTGGATGTTGGGGAAAACACCCTCCTAGAGTCCATTGGGTGTCAGTCGCCCTACTGATATGGGTGAGGTAGCACATGAAATCACAAAACATACAGGATATATATATAGATGACAACCACACTATGGAAAACTACCTATCCTTAAACTCATCTGTCATTGACGTCACTTAGGACTCTCAAATGCCACCGCTAAGACCCAGGTATCAAGAGCATACAAGCATCAATTTTTATTTAAATTAATTAATTAATTAACCATTAATTAATTTTTATCATTTACAAGATTAACACCTTAATATTTTGAGCCAAATATTGATGACACTATTAATTATTTGCTAGTATTCTCAAATAGGTCATCATTATAATGTAAGAATCAAAAACCAACCTCATTCTTTCATTCATTCATTTATCATTTCATAAAATTTTCGGTACTCTAGGACTCAATACAAGCTTCCACATAAAATATTTACTCGAAGTGAACCTAAGATACCACATAAAAGATGCACTTGAAGTGAACCCAAGCTACCACCTAAAATATGCACTCGTAGTGCACCCTAGCTACCACATAAAAGATGCACTCGTAATGCATATAATCAAGATGCTTCCCATAGTTGGAAAATGAAATATAAATAATAATCATCCATCAATTATTAAACAAGAAGATTCACTATCAAGAAATCTTCCCAGCTTCTAGTACAACAATAATGGGAAATCCTAGCTTCAACCTATTCTATCAGTCCTGTTACCATCCTCAAAACCACTACACATAATAACTCATCCAAAATACCATGCTGATATCATCATCATCATCATAACAGGAACCTCGTTCCACCACCATCATCGTCGTTGGCACTCTATGCCACCATAAAATCCTCAAGCATCCCTACCCATAACATCGCCATAACTGGCACCTTCTGCCACCATCACGGCCTCGTGCATCCCCTCCCATATCATATACTCAAGTATACCCACCCATGTTCCAACCATAAAAGGTTATCATTCAAAATTATCAAGGATCTAAATACATAGAGAATAATATATATTAAAATGTATTATTCCACACATGATCTCAAAGAAGACTATGTTCAATTCAAATAAGAAATTAAAACATTAATCAAACAACTTCGGTCTCACTCGACCCCAAAACAATTATTTAATCAATAATTAAATTATCATTACCATATTCTATTAATAAATTAATTTAAAAATTATTCTTAATATCTATATCCTTATAAATTTTCCAAGGATAAATATTATTTATTTAAACATTCATTATTCCCTAAGAATATCTTTCATATATATCATTAATCTCAATGATAATAATTTAAAAATGCTTGTTTTTTTATAAACAAATCATTACCAATTTTAATTTGTTATTAAATATCCAAGAATATCATTGATGCTTAACAACTATAATAATAGATAACACACTATCTAGTAAATCTCAGAGTCAAAAAAATATATTTCAAAAGCATGCGATCACACATCTAAAATATTCAAACACGAATATAAATATTCTCACATGTGATAATATTTCTATTTCAAGATTTCATTACAACATGTGACAGTCATCTCTAAGCATGAATAACATTTTACACATGCAATAATATTCTTTAGAAAAATATTAGCAAAAATAATACATGCGACAATATCCCTTTCCAATTTCTAATATACTGAATTATCAAATAATTCTTATCAATATTATTTAAGTATTTTAACATTATGGCATGCTATTATTTTGATTTTATCATATATTGATTATAAAAAGGCATGAAATTATCTATTCCTCTCTCCTAGGTAATTTTTAAAATAATTGTCATTATTCTACTATATGAAAATACTTATTTACTCTTCTTATGATAAACTTATAGATTATAAAACAGTATTATCTACTTCATGTAATAAATCATCAGTCGCCATTGTTGAAATTATTATTATCAATTTTTATTTTAGGAAGCATTTCCAGATTCTAAGATAACCTCATTTATCCACCACGTACAAAAATATTTCTAATTGAAATATGAAAATTAAATAGTTTAACCATTTTTTGAAAGTAGAAACCTCTATTTAATTTCTTAAAATAACATTAATACATTAAATCTAATATATTAAATTCCAGTATTTTCATAAGAACATTATACTATATAAATTAAACTTCCATTAAAAATTATGGAATTAATAATATTTCAATATCATTATCAGAATTACACAAAATTCATTTATCCTCCTCTTTTTATATTATCAGACATTTATTCTTCATGTGATTATTTCCTATATTTTATCTGATTATGGTTAATCTCATCCATTTAAACAAAGAAGCTAAATTGTGTTAATTATACACTTTCACAGTATGAATTTAGGAGAAGTTGTAGATCCCCTAATTGTTATTTTTCACTTAGAAAAACATTGTAGCCAAGTAATAGAGGAGAGAGAGATATAGAATCCCTCATCTTGGAAACACGGGCATAACACATGGGGGAGAAGCTTGCATCAATTGTAGATGGATTTTCTGTTGGTACCAGGGCATGCATCAGAATCAGATAGGACGAAGATTTAAAATTTTCATCACCAAATCAATGTAACTTCATCGTCTCTAGAGATACAAACCCTATTAAAGGAATGAGCATCTCATGTGAATTTATTTAAGAACAAAATTAAAATGAACAATTACCTTATTCAAATTGATTGTGCATTCATCAATAGCTCTTCATCAGTGATCGTTTCTCGAAGGCTTTAGGGTCTAATCCCTCTAGATCATCTACTCATGCTTCAAGAGTCTATGGGAATTTCAATCATCACTATTTGGGTGCTATCACGGAGGTCCAATGAAGGATATGACGTCTCAAAAATCACTACGATCTCATTCCTTCGATCCGTAAAGAAGATCGAAGATCGAAAACTTGGAATAAGGTTTTCTCTCTCTAAGATGTAAGAAATAGGAGAGAGGAGCTCTAAAATTAGAGTGTATGAATAGACCCTTGTAAAAGAGTCTCCTTTTTCTTATATAGTGGAGGTTAAATACTCAGAATGGGTTCCCCAACCCCCATATAAATAATGCCCACTAAATAAGTTGTAAATGACACGTTATGAACAACTAACTATGTCATAACATCATTTATATTATTATCATTAACTTGTAATATATAATAAATATATATTATGTTATAAAAATTAGTCATTAACACAACTCGTAAAACCACAAATATTAAATGAACCTTGAATATTAAATGATATTATTTTTTATAATATTTTTTCCATGTATTCACTTAATACCTTGTGAATACTTTTAATAAATAAATTAAACTCCAATTATTCTATATTTGAATAATTATGAATCTATTTATTCATTGTAGATCATTTATTCTTGGACATGTCTTAGACCCCATATTGGGGCCCACAATGTCCTATACTTTTATTCATCATAATAGGCTAGATTTTTTAATACACTAAGTGTGTGACTTTTTAGGCCCTTATCTCAATACCAGTGAATACTATTCAAAGACTAGAAGTGGAGTCTAGAAACTCATCAAAGTCCTTAAAGAGATAAATAAAATTCTTAGTAATGAAAAATTTTCCTACAAACACGCGGCATGTAATATAATCTCTTTATCTTGAAATATCCCATAAAACAGGATGCACACCTTGTGTCATCATCTATTATTACTTTATTATTCATTAAGTTAACTGGATGGACTTACCTTCTTCTACTATAGTCATGGAATTAGTAAATTTACTTCCATCTTAATCAATTAGGAATGAGATATCACTTCCATTTGGAAGCATAAAATTCTATCTTGACTATTCAATCAATATTATGTCACCAATGATGCACCAACTGTAAGATACCTCACTACGACATCAATATCATAGTTTTTGTCTTGTATCAAACTATATAATCAAATAGTATTGACCGATAATAATCTCAATTCAAGAGACCATTAAACGTGTTCATAGATAGGAATTACCAATAACACATAAAACATGTGGTGTTACTGTTGTCGGGTCAGTCTTCATGATCTCATCTACTTGAGATCACCAAGTAAGGACTTCATAAGAAGAAGTCTCAATTCTTATGATCCCCCAACACCTGATGGTCACACACTATCTATGTCCTGTTAGCATAATGTATCTAGACCAAAGGAAATAAGTTTAAAATTACTATCATGGTATCTCTAGGTACTCATTATATCCTAGGAACTATTATAACCTTTTTATATGACATGTAATCTAAGGACATTACTATAAATAGAGTGGATGAAAAAAGTATCAATACTATTATGGTAATCAAAACACATGTATATATCACAATATATACATGTAATGGTCATCAAAGTACATACATTAGTTAAGACTCGGGAACCCACTTAAAAAAATTGAATACTTCATAAAAGGCTTTGGGATCATCCGAACTCGAGAAGGAATAAACACACGAAGGGGGATATGATATTTTAAAAAAAAAATATACAGATACAGGATCATGCGGCTATTAAATCTACATTTAATTTGTTCCTAACTAATACTCGCACAACCCATTCATAAATTCTAAAGTTAGGAAGAGTCAAAATATTACATTTAAAACTATTAATATATCCAGAACCACAAATTTCCCATTTAATTTCCTTCATTTACATTAAAAATGCATTACAGAAGGTTATAGGAAAGAAAACTAGGTTTTTAGGATATTTTCATCTACCCTTACATGACACCCTAGCATTGCGTAAAGGTAACGTGATTTTACCCTTACACGACTGTCTACCCTCATGCAAGTAGAATAAATTTGAAGCTACCTTTATGTAGTAGAGGACCACCTTTATGCGGGTAAGGGAAACCTGAATTACCCTTACATGATCTAGAGAAGACCCTTACACAACCAGTAATTGAATCAGATTACCTTTTCACAACACATAGAGGTTCCAAGTTACCTTTATGTGATAAGTAAAATACCCTTACATCGCTTGTTTAAAACTAAGATACCCTTAGGTGAGAAGTACACTACCCTTACACAACTCAAGAAATCAAGGGTTGGCCCTTATGTTTCCCTTTAAAACAAGGAGTTACCCTTATGTAGAGGTATGTCCATCTGTAAGGTAAAAAATAACTTTAAAAAAATATTTTATTTCACTTTTAGAAACTTATAAATATTTAATAAAAATATTTATTAACACTTCCAAAATCCCAAAAATGATTCTAAAATATTAATGTCACTTTCAAAACTTCGAAATTAATTTTCCAAATAAACTTTTAACACTTTAAATTACTTCTATAATTTGTAAAACATTTAAAAACATATTTATAATTTACAAAATAATTCTAAAACAAATTATAAATTTATGAAATATCTCCCAAACCACTAGAAACCCTAGGATGACAAAGGTAGGGATCGGGAAAAACTAGTCCCTTACAGAAACATGATAGTTATTGATTTCATATTTAAGGATAAAGACCAAAACACTCATGGAAAGAATTTAAACCATCATGAATAATTATAATTCATCCCTAAAAATAATTTTTATGATATATTAATGGTTAAATTTTAATGAAGAGTTAACATAGACACCGCTATTATGAAACAAGTATAAACGATCAAAATTATAAACATCCAATGTGGAAAATCTATAGAATTCATATAGAGAATGAATATTTATAAAGAGTATAAATAAAAATGGATATGTTTAAGGTTATACATTAAGTGATTAATATATGCATGTGATACATGAGGTTAAAGTACATCCAGGAATTTAGGAATAAGAGGTGTGGTTTTTTATCTCAATTTCCCTTCATTAAGACAAGTACTGTATTTATGCACATAATTTCACATATGTGGTGTCTAAAGGGACTATTTGAAATATCATATCATTAATTATCTTTTAATAATGGTATTTAAAGTTTAATTGAAAGATATCTCTTTCAAGGGGTTTTGATTAAAGTATTACTCAAGCCGCAAGGGTTTTCTTGGTCTCAATTCTGATTCTTTGAGACATAATACATTTTGTAAACCATGTTTCCTTTGTATTATGTATTCATTTCCAATGGATTTTTTCGTATCATAATATTTTTATTTAATGGTATTTACCAGAAAAAAACATATTTAATTATTAAATTATCTATTAATTTAGTTGTTTCCACATTAGTGAGGATTTTTGGTAACTTAATTTTCATTCATTGAGTTTTGATCATTCTTTGAAATTATTTTATATAATTGGGTGCATTATACCCTTTGATTGTATTATGTTGTATTCTCTAATTATTTTTTGGGGATATAAATTCCTACCACATAAATACTTTTATTAATGTTCCTCACTTCTTGGGATATGTTCTTTTTAAACTATCCACTTTCTTTCTCTAGGTGGATTATGGTTATGTTATTCTAGTATTGAATTAGTTATATAATAATTTCTCTATACAGTGTGAACATCACATTTTACATAATTCAGATTGGATGATATTCACCTAGGAAGAAATTTATTTTATTAACATGGGTAAAGTATTGGAATTCTTGATGATTAATGATTTCCAACATAGGTTGATCATGTATTGATATCTCGTGTTATTCATTATACAGAGAGTCATGTTATAATTTAGTAAGAGGTTCCTTAGGGAATGGTATAAAATATATTTTTAACTTAAATAAGTGATGGGTGGGGCCTAGAATTATATATCCCCAAGATACATTAGCAAGACTCATGAGAAAAAAACAAGCAAGGTTTTGGTGTATTCCTATTCTCATAACAGGATAATGTCATTGCATAAGGTATTGACAATAGAATATATTGACTTTAGTCTTCAAAACAAGTGTCTTGGAAAAAGGATTTGATAGAAAGTTTCTTATATTTTTCATTATGCATTCCATAAGTATGATATAATTATTCTTGATATCCATGTTTTCATTTTTTTCATGGATATAGCATACTTTAAGTTTCAAGTTGATTATGGATTCATGTTGTTTACCTGTTCCTTACATAATATTTATTCCATGTCTATGTCATGATTGTTTCAGTTATATTTTTTCCTTACTAAGTATTTGAGATCATCCCTACTTATGTTTCCATTTCCCCTATTATAGATAAAATTAGTACACATGACATGTTTAGAAGGATAATACGTGTGAAATAATGTGTGGAATACATTGAATACTTGCCATGAATTAAATAGTTTTGTATATAATGGGAAAATTTTCTATTTGATAAAAATAATAAGGAATTTATTAGTTTATGTTGTGTCCTAATTCTCTAATGATATTAACATAAAAATATCCTTATAATATAAGAGATGAAATAATATTTATTGATTTTGAAATTATGTATGGTTATATCCATGATTTTATAGCTAGTATCAATTAAAGTATGTAAATTATGTATTTATAGAACTAGATCTGGGAGTGTGGGTCTAGTACATCACACCTTGAGTGACCAAAATAATAAAATTGAAGTTATTGTGAGGCCAAAACCCAAGCTACTATATGATAAGCCTCAATTTGTGTCCTACCCAACTGATTGTAATGGAAATTTAGAGTAATTATGCCTTATTGTCAACCGACCACACCTGATTCCAAGTGATGGAAAATGAAAAAAAAAATCAAAGATGTCACACAGAAAATTCAAGCTACCATATGAGAACCAACAAGAGACTGCATGCCATATCCATCGATAGCATGAGGAGGTTCTTCGATTATTCCTAGGAATTAATTTTTTCCTTCTCATGATACATTTCCCATATTGAAACTAAATCCACCAATAAAACTGATTGAGGAATATGAGCTAAGGACCTCTAATGAAAATCAATTCAAACTCAAACCAGTTGCATCTGACTAGGACCTAAGCTTTGAATTGTCGATGAAGATCATTTTCACCATTTAACATTGTTTCTTGTTCGAAAAACTCAAGTTGGTAGAGGCTTGTTTAAGATGACATCAAGCTTGATCTGATGATGAACTGGGTAAAAGCCTAAAGCTTGAATTATAGAAGGGGAAGATGAAAATGTCCTAGTTAATGGTGATTTTTTTAGTCAATGAATCCAATTTAAAATTTTGGAGAAGAATATTGAACCTATCTCCATTAAATATGAGTATTGAAGTCAATGATGTGTCAAAAAAAGTTTACATTAGCTTGCAATGTATCAGATTAAATAAACAATCAATTTGAGAGTGGTGTATGATACAAGTGCTTAAAATAATTGATTTCATCCTTTTTATGAAATTGTAGTAATTGATTTTGGAATAAAGGAAGATGATGCAACCCAAGCAGTAAGAATAGATGATGTTGACATTAGAATTTTTTTAAAAGTGGGTTCCCTGGACCTAACTCAAACAATAATTTTCGATTTTCATATCATGTATATAGTGAGTTATGCATGATGTATACATACTATAATAGTTTTTATATTTATGCATCCATTATTTACATGGTATTGTCCTTATATTATTTGTCATATCAATAGGTTATAGCAGTTCCCAACTATAATGAGAACCTCGTGATATTTTGAAATTAATTTTAAATATTTTCTATAGTATAGATAAATCATACTAACTGGACATAGATGATGTTGGACTATTAGGTTATGGGATATCATAATCATTGAGACTTCTTCTCATGAAGTTCTCACCTGGTGATCTCAAGAATAGTAGATCATGAGGAATGACCCACCAATAGGAACACCACATGTTTTGGGTGTCATTGGTAATTTCTATCTATGAACACATGTATTGGTATCTCGACTTGATATTATTATTAGTGTGTATCATTTGATTATGTACTTTGATGCAAGATAAAAACCATGAAATT
The DNA here is from genome assembly GCA_963277665.1 of Viscum album. Lineage (NCBI taxonomy): Eukaryota > Viridiplantae > Streptophyta > Magnoliopsida > Santalales > Viscaceae > Viscum > Viscum album. The sequence goes on from OY728139.1 coordinate 299,212,987, forward strand.
TTTGTTGTGGCGAGGTAGCTTGTATTGGTTGTTTCATTAGTGGTATGACATTGATTGAATGGTCAAGATAGTTTTTGTCACTTCCTAAAGGATGATATGTCTCAGGCATAGTTGACCTATCATAGTAATACCTTTATTAAATCCATGGACATAGTGATTAAAGGTAAGTACTTCTAGTAAGGTCAAATAAAAATAAAGTAAGAAAGGATGGTTACATGAAGTGTGTGTCCTTTATGAGATATCATGAGACAAAGAGATTATATTACATTACATGTGTTCATAGGAGGTTTTCATTATAATAACTAAATATCATCTTTTTAGGGTCCTTGGTGAGTTGCTAGAATCAACTCATGGTATGTGAGTAGTACTCACTAATATCGAGATAAAGACCTATAGGGTCATAAACTAAGTGTATTCAAGATTCTTGCATATTCTAACTGAATAAGATTTTAGGACATGGAAGACCCCTCCAAGGGGTTTGAGTTATGTATGAGTATGATAAATCACAAAGAAATAAATAAATTTAATATTATTCGAGTTTATAATAATAAGTTTTTAATTTATTTACTCATTGTATTCACAAGTAATTAAGTGAATAGAAAATAAATATTTTTAGAACAAATATTATTATTCAAGGTTCGTTAAATATTTAATGAGATAAGCGAGTAGAGTTAATGAATATAAATTAATCATGTAAAATATATTTAATTTTATAAGTATGTGATAAAATTAAAATTACATTTATGATACAGTTACTAAGTCATTTAGTGTTATTAAGGGATTATATTGAAGTTTTAATAAGTTACCCAAGGGCCTAAGTGAAATTTCTGGGAATTTAAACCTATCTATATAAGATTTGAGAAGTGAAAATTTATGGAACTATTAATTCCCACGAATTTGATAGCCTCTCTCTCTTCTATACCAAATTCTAGAGTGGGAAAGAAGAGATTTGAGCACCCCAATCCAATTTATTCATCCTGAATCATAGGTAAGGTGCTTAGGTGATCGCAAGGATGTCGAAAGTGAATTCAATTATCCATGCTAGCACTTAGAACCCAAATATTGATGTCCCAATAGGATCTTGAAGCATGTGTGGATGATCTAGAGGGTTCTGATTCTAGTTCCTTCGATTGATGATCTCCAATAGAGAGTGAAATTTTGTTTCAATCAAAATCAAAAGTGGTACAATTTTGATTTAATTATTTTTTTTAATTCTTCATGATTAATTAAATTTCACATCACTCATGGATGAATCTAGGATATATTATACTAGATTTTATGTTTCAACACAAATTCATCCCTAAAAATTTTAATATACCATATTTCATGCTTCCATAAAGTCCAGGTTTCCTTTAGAATTATATATTCCAAGCTCAGTGATTTGATCTGAAGTGAATATAGTCGTGGCATTGAGAATTGTGGAAAAATAACTATAATTTTTGAAATTTACCTTAGGAATAAGATAGATTTGGAGAAGAATACCAAACTCACCATATCAGGAGTTTAATCATGAATAAATTGATATGTTTTTGTGTGGTTTAGTTAGAGATGAGGTTGTTCATCAAAGCGGTGTAAATGTAGCTTCACCTTGATCGAGCACAGACATATCCTTGAAAACATGAAAATTTAGGATTTTGAGATGGGAAAATTGGGGGTTGTGATAAGATTACTTTAATGGGATACCATTTTGAACCAAGTCGAAGATTGACAAACTTATTTTGATGGGACTGTAAAGGAAGGTACATCGAAGTGTCATGTTGTTGAGCACTTCAGTACTAAGATAAGTCTATAAATATTGTTATAAAATAAAAAATATGAGGATCTTTTTGACTAATTCAGTCAAGATAGGGTCCAAATGAAGAGATTAAAATTCCTCGAGGACATTAGTCAATCAAGGATATTATAATGTTTGATTTGAAGAATTTTAGGCCTGATTCCAAGTTTTTTTGATGAATTTTGGAAGATGGAATATACTGCAACAGGATGAGAAAATATATTAGTTTGGGTAAGGCCAAAGATACCTTATGGTCTAGTTAATTTTTTAGAGCTCGGGGCACCTTAATTCAAAGATTTAAAATAAAAGGCATAGAATCCAGGCTCAAAGTTTAGATGATGGAACCTTCTTGAGTTCATTAGAAATGCTCCTAATCTGGGGATTCTCTTATGTTTTTCACATGGATTAAATGCTAGGAAGTTCACTGAAAATATTTTGTAAATTGATGAAAGATTGGAGACTTGTCCATGTGTATAGGAGTGCAATCGGTTAGCATGTATTTGCTGAAGTCACCTGTGATAAAGATGTGTAGTGACAGGTGTGAAACATGGAAGCCATGGATATACCCTCAAAGCTATGACTATGAGATAGAGTCGGGGGTTACTGCATAAATGGTTATTAATGGAATAAGAATCTAGAATTGGGAGAGATGGATTAGGAGATACACCATCAGGGGAGAATTTGGGAGCATGATCAAGAGAGAAGACGTTCTAAAAGATATGAGGAATAGAGCTTGGAGCATAGGGAGTAGGAATCAAAGCTTCTCTAAAGATAATATATTCATACTTTCTTTTTTCTTATTATTTAATTATTTAATTTATTCTTTTGGAATAAAATTTGTGAGTATTAAATTTACAAACATGATTAAAAACAATTTCTATGGGGAATGAGATTGCGTCAATAACCATTATTATTTCATTCATGATTCCAAATCCTGGATGTTTCTCTCCCAAACATTTTCTTCAAACTCATTTTATAAAACATTTAGATTCAATGAAAATTGGCCTCAATCAAATTTAATAAAAACTATGTTTTCATTTTGGATATCATTATTGAGAGAATCATATTGAGTTCAATGAAATATTAGACTTAGTAAAAACTAATTTATCATTTTGTGGTTCAGTGGTTTCTATAGTTGAAGAACTATAGGATTTACCAAGTCACGGGTTAACCTTCTAAAAAGGTCAGTTAGACTCCTTCAAATTGGTCCAGTATTCCAAATTGAAATTCATGAAATAAAATATATTTAAAACCATCCAATAAAACTACCCCAACCTTTAATATATTTGTTCTTATTATTTATTTATCTTTTCTCTTGATCAATTACCCTTCTTATATCTATACTATTTCACCACCATCACTTTCTTCCATCAATACTGCTTTGTTATTATTTTATTGAGATTTATTTTTGTCTTCCTGGTCACACATAAACACATATTGTAAGTCCTATGTGGATCGACCATGTCTCACCACTATACTAGTCTTAAGTGGGGTTATAAATAATTAATATGACCCGATCCAAGTCAAATACATAGGTCTTAGGTGTTTAAATTTTGATATCATTACTATGGAAGGAAGGTGTGACCAAGATGATATAATTTTTTTTCAAATATATATATATCACAAAATAAAAAATCATATAAAAAAATAAAAATGAAAAAATGAAATAAAATTTAAAAAAAAATGTGAATTGATAGTGGATGAAAACTAGTTCATAATCTAAAAACCTATAGTCTATCATTTATGAGATCAAAATTCACTTAACTACACTAAAAAGGAAAACAAATAAAAAAATGGAAGAGGAGATGGAAAATCAGAATAAAAAAATCAAAATATTAATCCACCACAACTTGGGAATGAACTAATAGATTGAGTAAGGATTAGGGGGTTCCAAGTGCCTACTATGTTAAAAAACTCATCATGGATTAGGAATACTCATAGGTCCCAAAAATATGATATTAAGAAATCCCACTTTTTCGTGCTACTATCATACCATGGATTACCTAATGAAGACTCATTGGAATTCATTAGGGACTTCTGTAGTATAGTGAAACAACTTCCACTTAGGGGGTTGATTGAGGAGGGGTTAAAATGGAGAGTCTTTCATTTTTCTTGAAGAGAAAATAAAAAAAAATTCCAACAAATGGATGGAGAAATATTTGATATATGAGCTCAATTTTACAATGCCTTTTCATGAAATTTAACCCTAGGAGGATAACTTCTAAAATTGGACATAAAATCACTAGATTCTGAAAAGATGAGGGTGAGTTTTTATATGAATCAAGGGAATGATTCAAAGTGTTACATAGGAAATGTCTCAATAACTAGTATATACCAAAATTTCTCATGGATGAATTTTACAATATTCTTACACTATATCACCAAACACTGGTTGACCAATCCTCCAGAAAGGATTTTTTTTATAAAACTAATGATGAATTGAAATAGATTTTTAAAAAACTAGGTCAGAATTCACAACATAAGTATTTAAGAAGAAGAACAACTATTAGTAAAGAAACTATTCATTTTCAATTAGATTAGGCCCGGTCTATGGGTTTTTTACAATGAGAATACATAAAATGATCTTAGGGATAAATGTTACCACTATGACATGTTTGGGAATTCATAACATTGTTGTCCAAATTTTGACATGCCTCACCCAAGATCCTAAAAATACCAATTTTCTAGTTATGGGATTAGGATGAAACCTAATAATTCTGAAACTCATACAATCGACGATATAGGAACCATCCGAATCTTTCTTGGAGATAAAAATGGGTGTTGAGACATGCTACTGCCCATGGATTCCAACAACCTTGGAAATAATTTCAACCCCAACCCAAAGAAGAATCTTCCAGTTCATTGGAAAAAGTTGAGGGGTCGTTGCATCAAATATTTGGTAGAATGGATTCACAATATGAGAAATTCAAATCCCAATTTGATAAACAAAAAACACAACATGATTCTAATAAGTCTGATTCTAATGCTAGATTACATGATCTGGAACATCAATTTGGGAAACTAGATTATGGAATGAATGATAGAGAAAGTGATTAATTTCCAAGCACTATTGAAACTAATCCTAAGGATAATATAATGGTTATTAATACTAGGAGTGGTCTTCGAACACACCAAAAAGTTATAATATATTTAAAACCTTCTCATATGAAAATATAGATGAAAATGAAACACTAAATCTATAAAATCGTAAATATGGAAATCTGGATAGCCCCATTATAAGTCTATTGAAACGTGTTCTACCTGATGAAGTTTACAAGGTAAAATATATGAAAGAAAATATAATAAAGGGAAGAATAATCTTGAGGAATAAATAGTAAGAATGCTAACAATTGTACATAATTTTCCCCCAAAAAATTATTTCTTGAGAGAATCAAGAAGAAGATTCATGAAACATAACTTCTCAATTTTCTAAATATTTTCAAGAAACTAAAAATCTGAATTAACTTCCTTGAGGATTTAATTCATATTCCATCTTATTTAAAATCATTGAAGAAAATCTATTCAAATAAGAAAATGTTGGAATAATTTTTAACTTATAATATCACAGAGGAGTGTAGTGTTGTCTTGTAAAATAAGATACCTCCTAAGCTCTAAGACCTATAAGGGTGCATAACCTATTAGTGGGGGTTGGGTAGATATTTATACATACTAAATTTCTGATTATGGATATGGAGTGTGCCAATTAATTACTTATCATCTTGGTTAGGCCTTTATTAGCCACTGGAGGAGCTGTCATTAATTCATTAAAGGGTAAGATGATTTTTAATCTTGGAGAATAAAGAGATTAATTTAATGTCTTTAAAAATATCAAAGAACCCGCTACTAGATACAACTGTTCAAGGGTTGAGATGCTAGAGTTTTATGACTCATTTTATTTTCAAGTAGAACTGGATAAACACACCTTGAAATAAGAAACCCATTTGAAATATGAAAATAAAAATAATACTTTGGACACCAATTTTGTTTCTATTGAGAGGGGTTGTTTTGAGGATGAATACTTTGCTTCTAAACTTAGGGGGTTTCTAAGAGAATTTTGGGACCCTTTCTCTACTTAAAATGAGTAGTAATGCTTTTAAAAGTATTATAGGTGAACTTGGAACACTTATTTGATCATTTTTCTAAGGATTTTGACCCTAAATATGGTCTGAGTTTTAAAAGTAGTGTGTTATTCACATTGGAAGATGTTGAGGAAAAATCCAATTCTAGCTTTGATTTTCAAAAATTGTCCACTTTTCACAATAACTTTAAGAAACACATTGAATAATTTATGCCTACTCGACCTAAGAGTCTACTTTTAAGTGAACAAGCACTATATTTGGATCTCAAACTGCTTGCATCACAGCTAAAATATTCATTCTTGGGAAAGGATACTACACTACCAGTTATCATCTCATCCAGTTTAGAAGAAAGTCAAGAGAAAAGTCTTCTTGATGTCTTGAGGAAGTTTAAATTTTTCATTGGGTGGTTTATAGCTGATATCAATGGTATAATTTCATCTTATTTCATGCATAAAATTCTCATGGAACCGAACCACAAACCAAGAGTAGAGGGGAAGAGATTAATTAACCCAAACATGAAATAAGTGGTTGGAGAGTAATTAATTATATTGTTGGATGCTGAAATAATTTTTTACAATCCTAGATATCCCATGGGTTAGTTTTATTCAGGTGGTCCCTAAGAAGTGTGGAGTTATAGTTGTTATGGATGAGAATAATGAACAAGTTTAGGTTATGAAAGCAAAAAAAAATAGAGGGTCTTCATAGACTATAGGAGTCTAGATGTTTTCACTAGTAAAGCCCATTTCCCAATGGAATTTATAGATTATATTCTTGAGAGGTTAGCTGGTGATGAGTTCTTCTTTCTTGATGGCTATTCTAGTTACAACCTGATTGTCATAGATCCTGATGACTAGGAGAATATCACTTTCATTTTTCCATTTGGGACATCTTCTTATAAGTGAATGCCCCTTTTCTTTTGTGGTGACCTACCACTTTTAGAGATACATGATGGAAATTTTTTCTGATATGATTGAGAGAATAATTGAGGTTTTATGGATCATTTATCAATAATTGGAAGTGATTTTGAAAACAGCCTATAAAATCTAGAAATTATTTTAGAAAATTTCATGAAATAAACCCAGTCTTAAACTGGGGAAAGTGTCAATTCATGGTCATTGAGGGAATTGTTTTAGGTTACAAGGTTTCAAAGATAGGTATTGGAGTTTACCATTCTAGGGTTTAAGTGATCAGGGAGTTACCACCACCTGAGAATGTCAAGGGAATCAGAATCTTTTTAGGTTATTTTAGATTATATAGAAGATTCATCAAGGAATTTTCCAAAAACACTAGCCCCATTTTCTCATTGTTAATTAAGGATTACCTTTTTGAGTTTAATAATAATTGTTTGTATTAATTTAACCTTCTTAAGTAGAAACTCACAACTCCACCCATTATTGTTGACCCTGACTAGAATTTACCTTTTGAGGTTATATGTGATGCTAGTGATGTTGTTGTAGGCATTGTTTTCGGTTAAAGAATAGAGAAGAGGTTTTATGTGATTTATTATGCTATTAATTTGTTTGATGATTCCTAGAAAAATTACTCCACCACTAAAAATGATTTGGTTGTAGTTATATTTTCTCTTGACAAGTTTTGGCACTATTTGATTGGGTTTAAGGTCAACATTTTTACTAATCATTCTAATCTCAAGTATTTTTTAGTTAAAAAATAATCCAAATCAAAAATTATGAGATGGACACTTCAATTGTAGGAATTTGATATGGAAATCAAGGATAAAAAAGGAGATAAAAATGTGGTTTACGAACACTTTTCCATGTTACCCAATACCTAATCTAGAGAACACAATGAGAAAACATTTCATTCCCAAATGAGCAACTACTTGCTACCTTAGTTAGGTAGTCTACATGATTTTCATACATATCCAATTTTCTTGTTGTGGGGTGTCATGACCAAATACACTTCATAAATCCAAAGAAATAAATTCATTTCTGAGCTAAAATATTATTTCCAGGATAATCCCTTACTTATTAGGAGATATGTTGATGTTATTATAAGGAGGTGTGTAGTTAAGGAGGAGATGCTTCCCATTCTTGAGAGATATCATTCTTCACCATGGGGAGGAAACCATGTGGGTGAAAAGATGACCTAGAAGGTATTAAAATCTGGTTTCTACTCACCTACTATGTTCAAAGATTTTAGGAGTCTGGTTGTTGGTTGTGAAAAATGTCAGAGACTGGGAAATGTTGGTAGAAGAAGGAGCTACCACAAAAAGGAATTCTGGAGGTTTAAGTTTTTGATGATTGGAGTTTGGAATTTATGGTACCATTTCCATAATCTTATGGGAATGAGTATATAATTGTGTCTATGGACTATGTTTCCAAGTTTATTGAGGCGGTGGATATTTTTGAAAATATTTCTTCTAGTGTTTTCAATTTCATCAAGAAGAAAATATTTTTTAGGTTTGGAGTTCCTAAGTAATTCATCACAGATGATGGAACTCATTTAAATAATTACAAGTTAAAGGAATTAATGGAGAAATATGGGTATCCTCATAGAACTAAAACTATGTATCACCCAAAATCCAGTGGATGGACTGAAATTTAGAACATATAAATCAAACAGATACTAGAGAAGACAGTGTCTAGTTCTAGGAAGGACCAGTTTATCAAGTTTGATAAAGCTTTGTGGACTTACAAGATTTCCTTCAAGTCCCCCATAGGGATTTATCCTTATATAATAATCTTTTAAAATACATGTCATATGCCTGTGGAACTACATCAAAAATCATTTTGGGTAGTTAGGGCCCTAAACTATGATTTAAAGTTTTCTAGAGATAGAAAGTTTCTAGAGTTTAGTGAGTTAGAGTAAATTAGAGGGGAATTGTATGAAAATTCTAAAACTTATAAAGGGGAGAAGTTATTTTATGGTTCTATAATTCATAATAGGGACTTAAATGTTAGTTAAAAAGTATTTAAGTATAATTCCAGACTAAATATTTTTCCAAGGGAACTCAAAACCAAGTGGTCTGGACCCTTTTTCATTTTTAGAGTGCTTGTAAATGGAGATATTCAGGTGGTTAGAGAAGATAATCAACCATTTATGGTCAATGGAAAAATAATAAAACACTACATTGAGGGTCAGTAGAATGGATTGGTTTCCATCTCATTTCTTGAAATTTGAATCCCTCACCAAGTCTAACCGATGACTATAAACTTGGTGTTTCAAGGGAACTAACTTATGGTTCTTATTCTTGTTTGTTTTCTTTTAATCTTATTTGTTCAATAAAATTAATCTCAGTTCATATGATCTATTTTCTCTTGAAACTAATTGAAATATTACTCTATATCCATCCATCATATAAAGAAGTTGTAAATATACAAAAGTCCTAGATCTACCACACAAGGAGGTCTACTGGTCATGGTTAGTCAAGTGAATGCATGACTAAAGTCAGGTGACCATGGAAGCAGAACCCCTCAATAAGTTTAAAGTGTTATTCAATACCAAATGAATCTACATCCTAGATCTTCTGTACTAAGCCTCTTAAAAACAAACTTTGGATGCCAACACTTTGAGATTTAATCTGCTACTTTTTAATATTTATCTTTTCATACTTTTAGGAACCAAAACTGAGCATCCAAGGATCTTACTAAATGATATAAATAGAGGAAATTCCTTCACTAAAATTATGAAATATTATTCATTGGGGTATTACTACTTTCAATTCTATATTTTTTAACTCTACTCGTTTTATATTTCATGTTGTTTTGAACTAAGTGTGGGGGAATTTCCCTTGATGTTTTGAAAATTTTTAATTTGGTTTCTGGGAAGGGTATTTAAGTTTCTTATTTATAGGGTGTTGAAAATAAGATTGGGATAAATTTCAAACCTATCCAAAACCCTTTTAAACTCCTTGGGATTTAATGACTACTATTGTACATAAATGTTACCATGAAACATTATGAGACAAATTATAAATTCTAGTGTCTATTATTAAAATAAAAAGGGAGACATTTTTTAATTTTTTTTGTCTTTTCTTGTTTAATGAGGTAAATTTTTCTTATTATTATTATAAATCCTTCAATATTCTTTGAACTGATAAATTATAAACTTATTTTGAAGAAAAATATTCCCCCACCTTAGGATTTAATATTGGGAACATTGTTGTGTTCTAAGTGTGGGGGAGATAGGTATTTATCTATGCTTATCTATGATTAATTAATTTTACACATCAAAATCCCACTAATTTTTTATAAAAAATGTTCAAAAAAATAAAAATTGAGGGTACTTGGGGTGAAATTATCACTTTAATGTTGTCATGGCTGATGGATAATTACAGGATAGACACTGAGGTTGACATTAACTATGAAATTATTGGATTTTAATGATTTATAATCAATATTTCCCACTTTTTTATGGAATTTATGTTTAGGAACTGGGAAAGGGATTGTGATATGATAGATCTTTATGGAATTTGAATTAGAATATAAGGAAACTGGATCTTTGAATTTAAACCTATGGGACTCAACCTTTTGAAACAAAGGAGACAACTCAAAATATAATCATATAATTCATTTGAAACTAGAGTAAAATGGAAAATTAGGATCCAACGGTGAATCTCTGAGACATTATTTAAAAATATATTGTACATTAAATGAGTTTTTTTCATATTCAGGGCTTCAAAAAAAGCAATGAAGTGCATAATTTTCAAAAATGAGTTCATTCAGGTGAGGAGAATATTTAACTCAAACGAATAAGGGGTAAATTAACTTATAAGATAATTTTTTCATTTGATTTGTATCAATTAAGAGAAAAAAATGGATCTTTGATTATTGGACCCTATAGGAGAGTGATAATTTTAAGTGCCTCTTATTAAGATTTTAATTTCACTTAGAGCTAACTTGTATCTACTCCTAGAACTGGAACTTGATTTGGAATTAAATTATGATAGTGGGTGATTTCATATCAGTGGTATTAAATTTTCAATTATTAATGGATTTTTGGTTCTTTGATCTCTAGTGTGTTTGAATCTAGGTAGGCGCATCTCAAATTCTTGTTTGAAAATTCTTTGAAATGATCATCCAAACTCAAAAAATTATTCCATGTAAATCAATGTTTTAACATGCTTCATTATGAGTTGGTATATGACATATTTTTCTATTTTTAAAGATAAAACATGGATTGTTTAGGGACAAACAAATATTTAAGTGGAGGTGGAATTTGATGTGACATTTAATTATCACATTTTTTCACATCAATTTTGTGTGGTTTTAATGGTTGAAATATATTGATAATAGAAAATTCTATAATTCTAGGTAATTTTATGTTGAATTTTGTATTCATTGAATATTCATTAAAAATTTTGTTTTTTTGGTGTTCAAGTGATGAATTATTCTTGCGTTTAATTTTTTACATTTAAAGAACAATATTTTTTAGTTTTTAATTAATCATTGGATTTATTGAAATTTTTATTTAATTAATTACGACATAATTCCATGTTTTTATTTTAAATTTTTTTTTGGAATTCAATTTTAATTATGAATTTAAAAAATCATTGATTATTTTATGTTGAAATCATTTATTATTTTAGATGGATGATTTTTTATTATTTTTTTAAAATCTATTTTTTTAGGGTATGCTTTTGTGAACAATGGAATTTGAAAAGGTTTGGAAATTATAAACCTCTTAGAGAAATAATGCATGTATTTAAGTGAATACATGAAGAAAATTGAACCTATCTTGAAAAAAAATCAATTTTCCATGTGAGATTTTCGAAAACTTTTTGAGGGGCCACAAGAATAAAAATGAAGTTGTTGTTAGGCCAAAACCCAAGTTGTCGCATGAGAAGTCTCTGACTATGGCCAAACCAACTGGGTACAAGGGAAATTTAGAGTGACCCTGCCTTATTTTCAACCAACTATTCATGAAGCCAAGTGACCGTAAATTAAAAAAATTCCCGAGCCACCATACAGTAAAGGAAATCCACCACATGGGCACCACCAAGAAACCACACACCATATCCATCGACTGTATGAGTAGATTCTTCAATTGTTCCTGAGAATTCATTCATGCCTTCTCATGATACCTTTCCCATTGTGAAACCAAATCCAAAACTTAAACTAATTGAGGAAGATGAGTTGAGGACCTCTAATGGAAATAAATTTGAACTCAAACCACTTGTAGTCGACTAGGATCGAAGATTTGAATCAGGGAGGAAGATCGTTTGCACCACCAAACCTTGTTTATTGTTTGAAGGACATGAGTTGGTTGAGGCTTGTTTAAGAAAACTCTAAGCATGAACTAATTATGAACTAGGTAAAATCCCAAATCTTGAATTGCAGAAAGGGAAGATGACCATGGCTTGGTAAATGGTGATCCATTATGAGTCAATGAATCCCGTTTGAAATTTTGGATAATAACGTTGAATTGAGCTCTGTTGAAGATGATTACTAATATTGAGTTGAGAGTGGTGATCGATATAGGTTCTTAGAATCATCAATTCCATCCTTTGTATGTGATGGCATTAATCGATGTTGGAACAAAGAAAGACATTCCAGATGCCAAGCTTGAACTGGTGCAACCTGAGCTACAAGAACATACAGAGTCGACACTTGAATTTCATATGTAAAGCCTAATAATTTGAGCTAAATAGATAAGTTTGGGGTATCAATAATTATGGAAAACCAACTATAAGTTGTAAAATTTACCCTAGGATTAATCTCAACTTGGAAAGGAATCCCATACTTTCCATATTAGGATTTGAATCATTAACGACTTGATATGTGTTTTTTTGGTTTATTTGGATATGAGGGTGCACGTCAAGGTGGTGAAAATGTGGTTTCACCTTGATCGAGCTCAGAAAGATCCTTGACAACATTAAAATTATGGATTTTAATATGGTAAAATTGGGGGTTATGATGAAACATCTTTAAAGGGATACCATTTTGAACCAAGTCAAAGCTTGATGAAATCGTTTTGAAGGGCCAGTGAAGGAAGGTACTTCAAAGTGTGGTGTTGTTGAGTGCTTCGATAATGGGATCAGTCAATAAATATTGTTATAAAATGAAGAATATGAGGATATAGTTGACTGATTTGGTCAATCTTGGGTCCAAATAAAGAGATTAAAATTCCTCAAGGACATCGATTAATCCAAGATGTGATGGTGTTTGATTTGCAGAAGGTTAAACATGATTCCAAGCTTTGTGGATGAATCTTTGAAGATGGGTTTCACTACACTAGGCCCAAAAAATATATTACTGTGGGTTGTCCCAAATATTCCTTAAGGTCCGGTTAATTTATTAGATATTGGGGTGCCCTAATTAGAAGATTTAAAATCAAAGGCGGAGAATCCAGGCTCAAATATGAGATATTGAAACCTTCTAGAGTTCATTATAAATTATCCTGGGTTGGGGATTTTCTTGAGCTATTCACATGGAGTTGAATCTATGAATTTCACTAAAAAATTCTAAACTATTAGAGACATGACCACATGTGTAGAAGTGAAATCTGTTAGTAGGTATTTTCTAAAATCACATGTGTGGAAGATGTTCAATAATGGGCATGTCGCATGGAAGCTAGGGATATACCCTCAGAGTTGTGACTGTGAGATGTAGGTGGGGGTTTCCATGAAAATGATTATTAATAGAAGAAGAATCCAAAATCGAGAGAGATGGATTGGGTTATACACCATCGAAGGAGAATTTGGAAGCATGATCAAGAGAGATAGGGACATTCTAGAAGAGCCAGGGAACAAATCCTTGAGCATAGGGAGTAGGAATTGAAGTTTACCAGTAGAGAATATCTTCATCATTTCTTCTTCTTTTTGTTTCATTGTTTAATGGATTCTTCTGGGAATAAAATTATGAATATTTAATTTACAAACATGATCAGCTAAATTTGTTGTGGGGAATGAGATTGCACTGGTAACCATTATTACTTCATTCTTGATTCCATATGATGGATGTTTCTCTCTCAAAAAAACTTCTTCAAAATCATTTTATAAAACATATAAAGTAAATGAAAATTGGCCTCAATAAAATTTAATTAAAACTATAATTTCATTATAGAGTTCAGTCTTGAGTGAATCACATTGAGTTCAGTGATAGATTGGACTTACTGAAAACTGATTTATCATCTTTTTGGTTTAGTGGGTTCTATAGTTGAAGAACTATAGGATTTACTAAGTCACAGGTTGACCTTCTAACAATTTTGATTATCCTACTTAAAATCAGTACAGTATTCCCAATATTGATGAAGTAACAAATGAAAATATATTTAAAACCAGCTAATCAAAATTACCAAATATTTAATCTATTTGTTATTATTATTTCTTGATCTTGTTCTCTTAATAAACTACCCTTCTTTTATCCATTCTATTTCACAACCATCACTTTCTTCCATCACTATTGTTGTATTACTATTTTATTGAGATTTATTTTTGTCTTCTTGGTCACACATAAACATATACTATGATTCCTTCCCTATGGATCGACCTCTACTCACCACTAAACTAGTCCTAAGTAGGGTTATAAATAATTAATCTAACTCTATCCTAGTCAATAATCTGGGTATAGGGTGTTCACACTACTACATGTACTTGGTATATGGACTTTTTATTTTAGGAACACTATTGGTGGTGGCCTATTGAGTTGTACTAACACCCTTCTCAGGCCTCCATGGCACTTGGGCACCCAAGTAGATGTTACTTGTTGTAGGTTTAGGTTTGGGAAAATCCTAATGCTTGATTTTTGGACTGCTAGGATATAACATGGGAGTTGGGATCAAGCCAGGACTCAGGAGATAGGATATTTTGGGGACATGGTATGGAACTTTTTGTTATGACTGAACACACCATGTACAAGGGAAGTTCATGTTTCCATGGATGAGATTGTTGTTCATGTTGTTCGGTGTTACAGTTGTTCTAATTTCTCCTCGAGTGATGCACATGATTCTGATGTTATTGATTCATGTGATTTTGCCTCTTGGATAGTAAGGAAATATAGGGTGTTTTCATGCATCATGTCAGGCATGTAGTATTCACATGTCATTTGCATGATTGTCTATGATTTTTTACCTAGACTGTGAAATGGGTTGATTATTTAAAGTGTTTTAAACCATTTATATTGTAACATACCACCACTCATCAATGTATTGAGGTGTGATGAGAGAGATACTAGGTCTTAGGTGACATACCCATGAAAACAAAGGCTAGAAATAAATTCTAAGGGCCTCAAGAACATTTGGGGGATGATTTTCCATTTGAAAGATAAAACATCCAAACCATAAAAACAATAACTAAAAAACCTCTATATGATGCATGAGTACAAAATATAACTCAAAACATAACCAAACCAACAAACCATATTAGATTACAAGAAGAAACCAAAATACATACTCAAGAGGACTAAAAAGACCACAAAACTAAAAAATCCAAAGTGACAAAAACCAGCAACACCCTACCCACTCCAAGATCCAACTCCACATGCCAAGCAACGGTATCAAGAAGCATCACTAAAGAACTAAGATACCTTGTCTTTACCTATGTCTCGATAGATGAAATTTTCAAATGCACAACAGTGCCCAAGTAGGGGGTGAGTCTAAACTCATTAGGATTTCCCCAATGACTCCTCAACTCATTCCACTAGGACAAAACTTTTTAGAACATTTATTAAAATAGTTTAAAAGAATTTTAAACAATTTATATAAAAAATATAAACAATTTTTTCCAATCAAATCATCAATAAATCCTTTAAACTATTTCCCATTTGATTTTAAATATTATTTTCCATGTCCAAACACACACTCAGTCTTGGTGTTACCATTGAAAATGGAACTTCATGTCCATACTCCATCCCACTTTGATGGTGGTGATTCAAAACCATAATCCATCCCATACAACACACACCCAACCAATTATGCCAACATTATGCCAAGACATTTACCAAAAACCAATTTTCATGCCAACCATTTTACCTAAAAACATTTCCTTCTTTTAAATCTTTTCAACAACCACTTTACATTCATCAAAACCAAACCATGATTTTAAAACATCATTTTAAAATTATAAACAAGCGGTTTTCCAAAAACCAATAAACTTTCCAAAATTTCCAAGTCAATAACAAAACTAGATTTCTATCAAGAGTCACACAAGAATTTCGCAACCATTTCAATCTGATCATTTAATTAAAAATAATCCTTCAAGTTCCAAATCAAGTGGATTCGATAAAGAATCTACCTACTTTGCAGGCAAAAACAAAGAATGACACAACAAAACTTCAAGATCCAAACACAACCCACGTTCCCTTCACTTGATCAAAAAATATCTCATCATAAAAACATTAATAACACATAGATATATCCACAACGGACTATATAGAAGATTCCAAGAGAGATAAGAACCTTGTATCTAAGAAGAACGAAGAAGAATGAGCACTTACTAATGAATCTGGTCCTCCAGCACACTTTGATTCACCTACGGAACGCTCTTGGATCAAAGGGGATCATCTCTCACACCTTGGAAGAAAAAATAATTCTAGTTATGTGATGATTAGGGAAAAATGAGGGTAAAGGGGATAATTCAGATTAGATCCATAATTAAAGGAGGGTTAACTATATGTCGCATGGTTAGGCCACACGTTTTGGAAAATCGTATGTCAATCGTGCGGTGCTACTATCTTAAGGTCATACCCTGCACGGTTGGCTTACACGGTTAGAAAAATCATGTCCCAACCATGCATTTTCCTCTATTTCAAGATGCATGGTTTCTATTAGGAATTCACACAGTTTGGAAAAACTATGCACCAACCGTTCACCTGCCTAGTGTCCCCTATCTTCCCTTATACGGCTTCTTGAAGATGATGCATGGTTTCTACTAACTGTGTACAAATCATGCACCTCCATAAAAGCCTAAAAACATTCCAAAATACCTCAAAACATTCTAAAAATTAACTTGAACATTAAATAGACTCAAAAATACACTAATAAAGGGTAATGTATCTAAAACTGGGGGTGCTACATATATAGGGATTCTATATAAGTGTATGGTGAAATCTTACGTAACTAATCCCTTAAATGGATAAAATATTGTTATGTGATCATTTAACTTGGTTATTATGAGGTCCCAGCTAAAAAAATGTCAATTACAACTTATAGAGTGTTTTCCTCTATAACTTTCAATTGACATTTCATTTAATTGAGTCATAGTTAGTAAATGGTTAAATGAAAAATTATGTGATTATCTGTATTAGTTTTTACACGATGTCAGCTAAATAAAATACCAAATACACTTTATAAAGTGTTTTTCTCTATAACTTTTACTTGAAATTTTATTTAACTGAGCCCAACTTATGAAAAATTCTAGTTGATGTAAAATGAAAAGGTGTAAATTGGGAATCCTATATGTATATGTTGTGGACCTGGTTGAAAACTGATGTTTAGACCTTAAAATAGAAATTTAGTTGATATAGGTCATGGTCTATGACCTAACCTTGAGAATAGAAAAAGGGGGGCTAGAGAGAGAGGGTCTAGGTTTTGATTTCCCTATGATGTGGGGTGTATGGGATAGTGGAATGCCTTGTTTATTGTATCTTTGGTTGGAGTGGTGGCCATGACTAGAGATGTGTAGTGACTTCTTATGACCCTAGTGGTTATGCTTGACCTAAGAGTGGGTAATGTAGACTTGGATCAAACCTGTGTGTGAGACACAAAACTGGTTTTTTGGAATGTTAGGTGTCATGTGTGTAAAGATGGGAATTGGAGTGTTGACATGAGTTATAGCTTTTTTGATACTTGGGTTATAGGACTGGGTGTGTGAACCTAGTGAACTTTGAGGTGTGAATTAGGATAGTGTTGAATCAGCGAGTTTAGATGATCGAGGGTAAACTAGGAGGGGTTTTTCTCAAGGATGCAAGTGCCTTTAGATATGAGGAGTATAAGTGAATGCTCACATATGAGATCGTGCCATGGAAGGTGTTGTTGGTGTGTGGTAAAGAAGGGTGAGATTCCTAAAGAGTATTTTTCTTGTGTTACTGTTTATCTAGATGACCTTGGATGGGTTAGAGTAAGGGCATGTGGATGCCTCAAGGTGTTTTTGGTTTTGAGACCAGTTTTTGGAAGGAAATATTGTTTGAATGTGTATCCTTATCATTTTCTTGTATGGCTATAGGGAGTGGTCAATAGTGATCTCGAATGATAAAATCTAGGGAGAGTAGACCATGGCTAGATGCTTCAAGTCTTGGAATGATGTTTGGGTCATGATTGGTTGTGTGGGTGGTCTTGGTTGGTGATATTCTATGATTCTAAAAAACATTGAGGGTGATCTTCACTTGGTGAGACTAGAATACGAGAGGGTCATGGTCAGTGGCTTAGACTCCTAAGCCAAGTTATAGTGAGAAGTAACTCACTGGATTTGATTCAAGTCCTTGTGTTGGGTTATGTAGGAACATGAAACTACTGAGCTTTGATGAAATCTTAGAGGAAAGTGTGTGTTAGAGATGTGTTGTTCAGATTAGTTTGTGGTACGGGAGGGTACTCCCATGGTGATTAAATGAGAAGCAATCATGTGTGGGTTGGGGACTGATGTGTGTTTGATGAGAAGTCTATAGGTATGGTGACCTGGGGCCTTCGGGTAGGATTTGTGATGTTCCGATGATGGGAATGAGAATGTGGATGGGTTGAGATGTGGTGGCATGGTTGATCCAAGATTAACCCTTGATATGGGTTAACATGATGGATAGGCATGGCTCGGGAGGAGCGACACACATGTTTTGGTGATGGAACCCGATGAGGTCATGCTTGAGGAGTAACATAGGTGAGGTTATATGGTGAGGAGAATAACATTGGTTGGTTGAGGGTATGAACCTCTTTTTGAATGCAATTTTTCAGATTCCATGGATGACCTCCATGAGTCAGGAGTAGGAGGTGGTTGGTGTTTCATGTTGTCTCTCAGGTATGAGTGGGGTGGTCGCATCCAGTCATTTTTGTATTCAATGTAGGATAGACTATGGAGTTTGGAGTTCGGTTCAATGGGTGATGATGAGGGTACTCCTGTGGTGGGGAGTATCGAGTCAGCCCCGAGAACATAGTTATGTGTGGGTAGGACCATGATTGTAGTTAAACTGGTCAGTGAATGATCGAAATGGATCTAGGATGTCGGTATGCAGATAAGTATGGGATTATCTGGTTTGTATCCAGTAATGGGTTTGGATTTCTAAGGTGGAATTGGTGGGAGTCAAAACATTAGCATCAGAATTGAGGTGGAGTTCAATGATCCGAGTAGGACTTGGATAGAAGGAACATCGATGCTCATGGTAAATTATGGTATTAGTTTTGGTTAGTCTGGGTTTAATCATGGATTGACACTGGAAGTCAGGTTCAAACGGTGGTGTGTATGTTTTGATGGTCTCAAGGAGACTTTGGATTTTAAGGCATCATGATCAAGTGGTTTAACGAGCATGTAAGCGGCTAAGGTCGAGCATATTTTGAGACAGATCATACAGAGGAGGCTCAACTGTCTCTCTTGTGTGTGGGTGGATGTGGCTAGAGGGAAGACATGTCAGAATCATCGTTCAAGGCACAAATGTGATGTTCAAGAATCGTTCAAGCTCTTTAGGGGGAAACCTGTGTGTCAGGGTTTCTTGAATGGGTGGAAGGTACGCATCCATTTTGGGTTGAAATGAAAAATGGAGAGTTTTTTCGACCTCTGGTCAGTGTTCCTTGGGAGACCGGGCGAGGTGAGTTTGAGACAACACCAAGCGCATCATTAGAATGTGGGAATATTGTTTTGATAGGGAATTTGGATGAGTAAAGAATCATATCTTAGAATTATCCCTTTGAACGAGGGAAATGGTGTGCAGTTCCATGAGCTTTAAATACTCTGGATGATGGCATGATCGCGTCTCATGATAGAAAGGTGTTGGAAAGCACCATCATGGTGTTTCGATGATGGTTATGAACATCATCTTAGGTTGGGTGGCTTAAGCACCTGAAATTCTTATGATTGAGTAAGTTCATGACATTTGGTTGGATGAACACTAAGAGTTATCAAGGATGATAAGTGTTATGGTGGGGCTTTTATAATACCCCATGTGTATGAATGAGATTGAATTTTCAAGGGAAATTTGAGATTTTGTTTATTGGATGAGACATTTTAAGTACTAGGGTTCTTAAGGGCACTCCAATGGTTTGGAAACCTCTAAGGGGTTGTATTTGGATGAGGAATCCGAAGGTACTGGGGTGCGTAGTGGAAGCCGGTGGGCTAGGTATTTTAAAATTTTCATCACTGAAATGATGTAACATATTCGTCTCTAGAGATCCAAGCCCCAGTAGAGGTCCAAGTATCTCGTCTGAATTTAATAAGCATAAGATAAATAAACAAACATGTACCTTGTTTGATTCGACGGTGTGATTGATTGTAGTTTTTCGCCGATGATCATTGCTTGAAGGAACAAAATCTAAACCCCTTTAGATCATCCAAAAATGCTTCAAGAATCTATGTGAATGCCAATCATTGAATTATGGGTATTGTAATGGAGATTTGACAATTCCTTCAATGTCGCGATGGTCACCTTGAATCTGTTCCTATGATCCATGAAGACTTAATTGGATCGATTGCTTGAACATCATATTTCTCAATCAAGGATGTGGGAGGAGGAGATATGAGATCTCAATCTATTGGAAAACTAATTCCCTTGCACGCAAGAAATGATCTCCTCATATACTTATATAGTGGATGTGAAAAATACCCACTTAGGGTTCTCGATCCCCGTATATCTGACATCCGCTAAATAAGTAATAAATAATCATGATGAACTAACTACATCATAAATATTATTTATATTTTATCACATACTTGAAATATATATTAAATATATTACATGATAAACCTGAGTCATTAAATTGACTTGTTATTATCACAAATATTAAATGAACCTTGAATATTAAATATAGTATTTTTTTCATATAATATTATTCCATGTATTTACTTAAACACTCATAAATACTTTTAATAAATAAACTCAACTCAATTATTCTATACTCAAACAATAATTAATTAATTTATTTATCGATGATCGATAAATCTTGGACAACACTCAGACCCTATGGCGGGGCCCACTATATACTATATACATATTTAGTAGAATATGGCAGAATCTTGAAAGTATTATTGTGTGTGACCCTTTGGGCCCTTATCACAATAACAATGAATAATATTCATAGACCAAGATTGGTATCTAGTAACCCATTATGGACCCTAAAAAGATAAGGAGTAGTCATAGCAATGAAAACCAACCTATGAACACATACTGTATAATATAATCTCTTTGTCATACGGTATCTCATAAAGCAAGATGCACACTTGTGTCATCATCCTTTCCTTGATTTATTATTTTTTTTTATCCAACTGGATGGATTTACCTTTGACTACCATGGTCATGGATTTAATTAAGGTACTATCGTCTTGATCAACCAGGTCAGAAATATCATTTCCTCAACTCAGAAGTGAAAAATTATATCTTGATCATTCAACCAATATCATACCACCAATGACACACCCAACACAAACTACCTCACCATGAATTCATTATCATGGTTTTTTTCTTGCATCAAAGTACATGATCAAATGGAACACATTGATTCTCAAGTTAGAAGACCAATAAACATGTCTATAGATAGGAACAACCAATGAAACCCAAAACATGTAGTGTTCCTATTGTCAGGTTTCTCCTCATGATCTCAACTACTAGAGATCACCAAGTGCGAACTTCATGAGAAGAGGTCTCATTAATTATGAGCCCCCAACATATAATATTCTAACATCAACTATGTCTAATTAGTATAATGTACCTAGACTATAGGATATATATTTAAGATTAATTTCATTGTATCTTAAGGTTTTCATTATAGCCTAGGTTCTGCTATAATCTTTTGATATGAAAAATAATATATGGACATTATCATTAAATAGTGGGCACAAAAATGTCTACACTATAATGGTAATTTTAGATAATGAATAACTCATTGTACACAAGGTATGGTAATCAAAAGTATAATAATTACTCAGTCATGATAGTTGTATCACTAAGAGGGGGAGGGGGTGAATCAGTGATATATTTTTCTTTTATGTTTCCTTTCTTATGAAACAACCTTCGCCTATAGTCAAAGATTATTTCCCCAACTGAAAACAATTCAAATACACATCCACAAGAACACAATTATTTATAAGATTCACTATTCAACAAGAATATCTACGTCCTTGGTATGGTTTGGAAATGATCCAATACCACACAATCTACTAGAAAACAATCCTTTTGTGTGCAATACAATGAGTAGGATATTCTCTTTCACTCATGTAGCACTATGTAAATAATTCAATAGTGTGTGTTCTTCTTCTAGCACAGACTATGTAATACAAAGTTTTGTAACAATGCATGTTATGATTATTATTTATCAATTTTAAAAAATGTGATATTTCAAAACAATTCTTCACTTTATTACCCAGAAGCTAGTAAGAACTTCCTAGATTTTTTTATAAAACTTAGTCTAATTCCCCAATCTGATTTCTCAATATGGAAAATATACCATTGTTAGAATATGGTTGAGACAATTCCTAACATCTTCTTTTTCAATCATAGATCCCAATATGATTTTCCCAGTTTTATAATTCAGCTCAATATGATGACAGTCTGAATATGATAATCAGTTTGAATATGATAATCAACTGAATATGTTGAAATCTTGTCTATGCTCCTTTATCTTCTATCTGACATGACTTATTTAATAAAGACAATCCATAAACCACTTCTTCTTTCTAGAATTTCTTTAGAGATTCACCTTCTCTATTCCTTTCATGAACAATATGTTTTTTAGAAAGTACAAGGTAATTTCTCTTTTATACTTGCCTTAAAAATGGTTTGGGCAGGATTCCTAAAAATTTTCCCGTTGAACCAAATTACCTGAATCATGCATTTCTTTTGAATTTTGGGTGCATCTTGACTTCATCAACTCTTCCCAACACTTCTCAAACCTTCTTGAATTTTATAAAAATGTAATCTCGCTTCTGACTTTATTCACAAACATCATTCTGATTCTGATTCTCCATTCAGATTACGATATACCTCATTACGATGAAAGAAAATGTAAAACAATAGATTATTCCTCTCCTTTTCTCTTAACCCACTTGAATGAAAAAAAAAGTAATTCAACCCATTTTAAATGGTTGAATAAATTGTTGATAAAACTCTAAAATTATTCTTCGTAAATGTCACCACATACTCTTATTTTTCTTTTCATTCATTGGCCCTAACCAATTCTTTCTCTGATGATTATGATGGCATACCAATTCTGATGGACTGGTATCAGTAGCTTCAACTTCAACAGCTTCTTTCTCTTCTGAATATGATACCAATGAATTTTCTTGAACAAATAATTCTTCCTATAATTAATACGATGACATACTGAATATGATGGACTAGTATCAGCATCTTTGACATTAGAAACTTCTTTATTTTCTTCATTACGATCATCCTTGTCAGCCTTTAAACAAATCTGAATCTAGAAAACTAATTAAGATGATCTTGAGATTGAAAAACTTTGACTTCGCCAAATTTATTCTTTCACAACCTTTAGCTAGTATCAAGACTTCCTTCATGACTTTAATTAAATTGAAGATCAGTTTCAGCATTGTCTGACTTACAATGGAAAGTATTGTGACTTCCCAATCAACATATGTCTTTCCTTCTTAGCTAGATTACAATTGACATGATTATGATTATAATGAATATGATTTCCAGCACCTTTTCTCTCCCTTTATTTAATCAATCTTGCATCAAAATTTTTATAGAATACTTATGATTTTTTATAACACCAAGATCATCAAAGAGTCGTCACATTTATATCAGATTCATGCCTCATTATGATCTGAACATCATTATGATAATAATTTCTTTGATCGAACCCAAGGTGGATCTGATGATCCTTTCCAGCAAACAACTTCCCAATATGATGGACTTTCTTAACCATTGTGAGTCTGATTATCTTGAATGCGATAGTCAGCCCGATTTTCAAAAAATAAAAATTGAGGTAATTTCATTTCTTCTTAAATTTCCTTGACAACAAATGACAATACCTGAATACGATCATCATCCTTATCAACTTGGTCCTAACAATCTCCCCCTTTGGATTTTGTTGTCAACCAAGGTTCATAAATCACTAAAATTTGTAACCTCAATCTATGGATTACTTATCAACAATTATAAGCCTAAATGATCTAACTCATTGTAGGAAAAAAGAATTATTGACAACAAAGCCATATTGTCCAAAAGTAGTGATGATGAAAACATCCTCAGCTTCCTTCCTCAGCTTTTCAACTTTCCTAGAATAAAAAAAAATTGTTACAACTACTCCAACAAATAGTTAAAATAGTTCACATACTTACAATGCTGAATTCAAACACTTACAATGTTGAATTCACATCTTACCCACAACTCTCCCTATTTACATGCTTCTAAAAGGATAGATTTATGAAACAAGTCTCCTCCTTGAAAACACTATCTGAAGGTAAGATGAGATAGGGGAAAAAACACACACCTCGACCTTGATGAGAAAGAGGTTGGATGACCATGTTCAACCTCAATTTAGAAAGAGGTTCCTTTAGTAAAGGTTTGTGAAAATTTCAGTAACTTGTTCTGATGTTGGAACATACTTCAGCATTAATTCATTCTTCTCCACATGCTCTTTGATGAAATAATATTTGATATCAATATGTTTTTAACGAGAATATTTTATCGGATTCTAGGTGAGGTTGATTTTACTTTGATTATCACAACCCAAAAACAAGAGTAACTTCACCTCAATAAGTAAATATTCTAACTGAGTCTTCATCCACATAAGTTGGGTAGCATCTTGAGAAGTAGAAATATAATCAACTTCAACCGTACTGATAGTTACTGAATTCTATTTATTTGTATCCCAACTAAAACAACTTTTCCCAAAAAAAATCCCATCATATGTGGATCTTCTGTCATAAAAATTTCATGCCCAATCAGTATCTGAATACCCAAACAGATCAATAAATTATAAGTTATCATACCTGATTCTAAAATTTTGTGTTCCTTTGATGTATCTAAGAATTCATTTTTCAGAAAGTAAATTTGATTCTTTAGGAGCACTTTGAAATATTGAACATAAGGTAACAATATAAAAAATGTCAGGTTTTGAGGCATTCAAATATAACAAACTTCTAATCATATTTTGAAACTCTTTCTGATCAAATTCATTACCTTCTCTACCTTTATGAAATTTTTTTTCCACTGAAATTAGTGTGGAAATAGGTTTTGAGTTTTTCCATACTGAACTTTTTATGAAGTTCCTAAGCATAATTTTCTTGAGAAATAAAAATGTGTTTCTCATTTTGTAAAATTTGTAACCCAAGAAAGTATTTAATTTCCCCCAGCATGGACATATCAAACAACATTTTCATTTCTTTAGTAAACCTTCTACAAGATCTATCATCATTACCAGCAAAGATAATGTCATCAACATAAACAATTATGATGAGGGAAAACTCTTGACTTTCTTTGATTTAAAAATTTCTATCAACACTTCCTTTATTGAAACTCATATTCCTTAACCAATTATCTAACTTGGAATACCATACCCTCAAATCTTATTTCAACCCATACAAGGATTTATTCAATCTGTACACATAACTTTTATTTTTCCCAACAACAAAGCCACAAGGCTGTTCAATGTAAACTTCCTTATCAAGATCCCCATTTTAAAATTCGAACTTTACATCCATTTGAAATATTTTTTAACTTAATTGTGTATAAATATTAATAAAAATTATTACTATTTATAAACTTTCCAATGAAGAAAAAATCTCATCAAAATCAACACCTTCAATTTGTGAGTAACCTTTGCACACTAATCTTGATTTGTTTCTTATCACTTCACCTTCTTCATTCATCTTATTCCGAAAAAACCCACTTTGTACCAATAACATTTTTTTATCTAATTTAGGTATAATTTCTCACATATCATTATTTTATATCTGATCTAGCTCTTTATTCATGGCCTGAACCCATTCCAGATACTCAAAAGCTTCTTTCACATCATTCGGCTTAATTATTGAATAAAAAATGTATGTATAATAGTAATTGATGTTTTTATTTTTTGAACTTTTTTATTTTTATCACCAATAATGTTCTGATCTTCCACTTTCTTCCTTGTACTAGGATGATATTTTCACGTTTCTTCCTCGTGATTGAAAATAGTCGAGTCTGATTCTTCTTCTTGAATAGGATTACAAATTCTCCCCATTTCCACCAAACTTATATTCTTCCTTTCAGCAATCCTATTTTGTTGAGAAGTGTATGGGGAAATATACTCATGCCTAATTTCATACTTCTCAAGATAAATTTCAAATTCTTCATTCTTATACTCACTACCATTATCAATTCTCAACTTCTTCACTGAATACTCACATTCCTTCTCAGTTGTCCTCCTGAAAATTTTAAACATTTTTAGAGAATCTAACTTATGTTTCATATACATAACACAAGTAATGTGAGTAAAATAATTAATGAAAGTGATGATGTAATTCTCTATATTATTTTATTGTTTTCTCATTATCCCAAAAATATCAAAATGAATAAGTTCCAGAGGTTGTTTTGAACAAATCTCAACATTTTTATGCATTGTGTTTGTAATTATTCGCTTCTAGAAAATAGTACAACATTATTCTCTTCTTCTTTTAAAATCAAGAATGTCTCAAACACTATCTCTCTTTGATAACTTAATCATGTTTATTTGACATGTGTCCTATCCTTTTATTCCAAAACTGATTCTCTTCCACCATACTCAAATAACAATAATTTTGTATTTCACTAGCTTGAAACAAGCTTACTTTTGTACGTTAGCCTCTTGTAACTATATTTCTATATTCCTCACTTTTCAAAACAAACCCATATCTTCTAAAAATAACTTTTTTAACCTCATCAAAAAGTTTTGAAACACTTAGATAGTTGTCTTTCAGTTCATCAACATATAAAGCTTTCTTGGATTTCAACTTTTCTTTCCCAATGATGGTTGATCCAGCACCTTTGATTCGCAAGGATTCATCATTTCCAAATGTCAATGTTCCTTCTTTAAAGTATTTCACATTCTTTAAAAAAATTAAATCTCATTTCATATGATAATAACACCCACTATAAATAATCCAAGTTTGTTCTCCTTTTGTAGCTTTCAGATCAATTTCTACAAAAAGAGATTTTTCTTTCTTCATCTATAGTTTTTTATAATTGTTAACAAACTTTTTTTATACTGAAAATAAAATAAGACAACATTTTTCAAGATGTCCAGGTTGTTCACACCTTTCACAGATAGTTTCTAGGGGTCAGAACTTATTTTAAACTTTCACTCTAACCTTCTTAGGTTTCTTTAAAACAACCTTCTCATACTTCTTCCTTTGAGGTGATTGACTCCCCCTCAAACTTTTCCTTCTGTAATTTTTGGAATAGTAGTAACATTATTGGTTGAACCAAAACATATTTTCAGTATGTCTAAATCCACCACAATACCAGAAGTAGCCATAGAAATAATATTTTCCTGTGAAACTTCTATATTAGATGGAGTTGTGAACATGTTTCTCAGCAACCTTCTTGTCTTTATTATCTGAACCACCATCCTTTCTGTTATCAATAGAATTATTCTTTTTCATCTCAGCTTTCTTTTCAGCATTATCAGAATCATAATTATTAGAAACTTTTTCAGATTAATAATGTTTAGAAACATTTTTGGACTTAGGATTTTTAAAAACTTATGAATTATCCACTTTCTTAGTCTTGACCACATTCATAAATTTTCCAACTTTATTATTTTAAAAAACAATTCCATATTTCTTCTCAACCTTTGAAGGTAACTTTTGTTTATCCTTCTCAAGTTTCTCCTTATGAGAAATTTCACCAACTTCAGAGATAGAGTTCTTGAAACTTGTACCTTTCTATTCTTCTTTAGAAAGTTATTGTTGGAAAAGTTCCAATTATTCTTCTTTTTTACTTCATCTTCACTTTCAGATGTTCATTACAATTCTTTTAGTCCTCAAGATATTTCTTCAAATCTTCAATTTCTTTTACCAGCTTAACTTTATCATCAGGAATACATTCTTGATTGTTTTTTGAAGAACTTTTATTTTTCAAATTCCTGATTTATTTCTCTTTACTTCCAATATTTCTTAGACATTATTTAAATTCTTATTTCATATGATATTTTAATCGAGTTTCTTCTTCTTC
This sequence comes from Viscum album, assembly GCA_963277665.1. NCBI lineage: Eukaryota > Viridiplantae > Streptophyta > Magnoliopsida > Santalales > Viscaceae > Viscum > Viscum album. Next base: position 299,241,087 of record OY728139.1, read on the forward strand.
AAAACTACTAATTTTGAACTCTTTATTATTCACTGTTGTAATAAAATTATTCTCACCAACATACTCATAAGATTTTTCAGATTCACCATCACTGTATTCTTCTTCTTCATATATATATAAGAAACTTCTTCTCTTGGATTTGAAGAACTTTTTATCTTTACCTTTATCAAAAGATTTATCTTTATCACCCTATTTCTTCCATGGTCTTCTTGGCCTTCTTTCTTCTTCATCGCTATCCTCTTATTTATTTCTTTGAGGATAATTAGCTGCAAAGTTCCTAACAGCTCTACATTCAAAGAATTTTAATTTAAGTTTCCATTTGTTTTTACCTATACCTATTCTCACATTTTTAGAAAAAAGGATAAAATATCTTCAATATTTTTACATACCTCACTTTTGGAATCAGAATCACCATCTTCTTCTTCAATAATAATCTTCTTTGACCTCTCTTTCTTGACAACCTTGAAATAGATTTCTCTATCAACTTTTGTTTTTCTTTTCATAGATTTATCCCTTATCATTTCATAAGTGATGAGAGTTCTATGTAAATCATATAGAGATAATGTTTCAGGATCTCTATCTTCCAATGAAGAAACTTTAGCATCAAACTTATCGGGAAGAATTCTTAAGATATTTTCAACAATTGTATAATCTTCTAACTTTGCACCAAGAAATCTGATAGTGTTGACAATGTCATTTACCCTAGTAAATAAGTCCCCAATAGATTCATACTCACCCATTTTCAAATCTTTATACTTCAGCCTCCATATTTTTAATTTTTCTTTCTTCACTTTTGTATTGTCTTCGTATATGTTTTTCAGTTTATCTCATATACCTTTGGTTGTGGAAACACCCTTCACCCTTAAAATCCACTCCCAGAAAGTGATGATAGTAAAGCATTCTTGACCCTTCCATCATTCTCAATATTCTTCTTATCAATAGATGTAAGAGGAACTTTATCATCAATAAGAGGAAACACATATGTTGAAGCTTCAAGAACATCATATCCAATAGACACGAGATACGGTAGCATTCTATCCTTCCATATATGATTGTTATTACCATCAAAAACTGGAATAACTTTACTATTAACACAATTCATACTCTCCATCAACTTATCTTCAAAACTTTAGCAAAGAAAAATGAAGGTAACATTCATCTCTAATACCAATTGTAATTTACTAGTCAAGATAATTGTATCACTAAGAAGGGAGGGGGTGAATCAGTGATATATTTTTATTTTATGTTTCCTTCCTTATAAAACAACCTTCACCTCCTATTAAAGATTATTTTCCCTGCTAAAAATAATTCAAACACACATACATAGGAACACAAGTATTTTCAAGGTTCATTATTCAACAAGAATATTTATGTCCTTGGTATGGTTTAGAAATGATCCAATACCACACAATCCACTAAAAAACAATCCTTTTGTCTGGGATACAAAAATTAGGATATGCCCTTCCACTTTTGTAGCACTATGTAAATAATTTAATAGTGTGTTTTCTTCTTCTAGCACAAATGATGTTATAAAAAATTTTGTAACAAAACATGTTACGGTGATTCTTTATCAATTTTCACAAATGTAATCTTTCAAAACAATTAATCACTTTCTTACCCAGAAGCTAGTAAGAACTTCCTAAAATTTGTTATAAAATTAAGTCTGACTTCCCAATCTGATTCTTCTAGTCTGATTGCTAAATATGAAAAATATACCTTGAGACAATTCTAAATAGCTTCCTTTTCAATCCAGAGATCCCAATACGATTTTCCCAATCTGATAATTTATCTCAATATGATGACAATTTGAATACGATAATCAGCTTGAATACAATGATCAGCTGAATATGTTGCAATCTTGTCTCTTCTCCTTTCTCTTCTATCCAGCATGGCTTCTTCAAAAAAGAAAATCCAAAAAACTACTTCTTCTTTCTAGAATTTATTTAGAGCTCCGCTATCTCTCTTCCTTTCATGAACAGTATGTCTGTCAGAAAGTACAAGGTACTTTTCCTTTTATACTCACACTAAAAAATGGTTTGGGAAGGATTCCTAAAATTTTTCCCGCTCAACCAAATTACCCGAATCATACATTTATTTTGAATTTTGGGTGCATCTTGACTTCGTCAACTCTTCTCAACACTTATCAAACCTTCTTGAATATTCTAAAAACTTTGGATCACTTATAACTTTCTTCATAAACATCAATCTGATTTTGATTCTCCATTCTGATTATAATCCACCTCATTACGATGAAAGAAAATATAAATCAATAGATTCTTCTTCTCCTTTTCTCTTGACCCACTTAAATGAAAAACAAAGAAATTCAACCCATTTTAAATGGTTTACTACATTGTTGATAAAACTATGAAATTATTCTTCGTACTAGTCACCACATACTCTTATTTTTCTTTTCATTCATTTATCCCAAACAATTCTTTCTTTGATGATTTCAATGGCATACTAAGTTCAATGGACCAATATTAATAGCTTTAACTTCAGCAGCTTATTTATCTTTTGAATACGATACTTGTAACGCCCCGACCACAGAAGATCAGAATCGATGCCTTGTTTTATTACATTGACATGATTAAAATGAATCAAATCCCAAAGTATCGAGTAGTTTAGTAGTTTTGGAAAACCAGATACATACATAGGTTCATCATTACAACTTGAAATGAAATACAACATATAAGTTTTATTAGGAACATCCATAACTCTAAGTTTATCCCTACAGGTCATTCATAATATAATCATCTTTGTAACCTGGAAGGATAAAACATAAGAAAGGGGTGAGATCAAATAATCAGTAAGGGTAAGCAATACAACGGAAGATATCATAAACATAAACATTAGGTATGGTGAATAACTAAAAACACATAACTTTAAAAATGAACTTGAACACATTATGGCAGGAATAAGAGCTGAATAAATAATTCCATATTAAAGCATAAACATGGGTATTCTACTAGTCAAATAACCTCATAAACTTTCAATTACTATTTTCATAAAGTGTGAATGCATGATGCGGGACATCATAACCATACTATTAAGTCCTCATGTGAAGACCATATGTATCCATTTTGTCAAGGCCTCGTGTCAAGACCATAGTTTGTCTTATGAGACCTACAGATGAATCGAGGGGCTATAGCGAGCCCCACACAACACTTACTAAGTCCAATGCATTCCTCATATGAACGAGGATAATCATAAACAACATATACATTCATATTGAAACTAATATATGAAATGTAAATAACTTTCCCCGAACATTAAGCATAAACACTAACCATTCAGAGTAAATTGGTGAATGGTTTTAAGATAACACATCCATAGTCAAAATAATAATAAACCATTCAATTAAATATGGTATATGATATCATGAAATATTAATCTCAATAATACATAATAATATACAATAGTGTTCAAATTTATGAAGATACTCTTATAAAATCATCGAGTAATTCTTGAGATAAATACTCTTTTACTTTGAAAAGAAGAGTTCTTTTGAAGAAATAATTTTATAAAACCAAAAGTGAAGTAAGATGGTATTTTCATAATAAAATTAGTTATTTTATAAAGATAATGGTTTCCAAAAATAGATTATAGAGTGCAATTGAAAATATGTAAGAATTTGAGAAATTCCCTTGAATCGGGTTTGTATTTCGGGAAGAATTTCTGATAGATCCTTTTAAAACATATAACTCCCCATAAATGAAAGTAGGATTATGGTTTGTAAACATATATAGAACATTATCACAGAATATATGAGGAGTAAATATGAATAAATAATAATTTAATTAAGGTAAGTAGAGAATAAGAGTAACCCGAATAAAAGTGGAGGTTCGGGTAGAAAACTCTTACAAACATTTTGGCATGGTAACGGGTGTTCTTGTGAGGGATTAATGAGAGGTAAAGGGGTATCCCGTCATTTATATATCATAAGGGAAGTATAGAGGAGGTTATAAAACATACCCCATAATTAGGAATTAAAAATAAAAGGACACAACATAGGGGGGATTCTTGAATAAAAGTGAGAGAGAGGATCCCTTACCTTAAATACAAGGGTGTTCTTTGCTTGATCTTAATGACCTGAATAACAAAATTAGGTTCATTAATTAACAATTCCAGAACCCTTTATACATTTATTTTGTTTATTATGACTTTATTAAGTTCATTCATAGCCTTTTAGATGGTTTAAGTGATTCAATTTCATTGTTCATGAGTGCTTGTTTTCATAATATTCATGATCAGCTAACTTACAAAAGAGTATGGTAGTTCATGTAAGATGGGAGTTGAAGTCCAGAATTGATTTTATATGTTATTAATGAAAATTCAGAAGATTATATGGTTATAAAATTCATTTGGTTATTTGGAGTGAAGGTAAATCATTATATAAAACATTAATGATAAACACTTGGATTAATTTGGTGATTTTGCTCACAATTACCTTGTTTTGTATTATTATTATTTTACATCGTGAGTGCATAAGGATTCCAGAACATTACATAAGATAAAATACATATATAATAGTCTGGTTAAACCATAAAAATGGTTTCATGACCAGATTTGAAGAAGTTAAATCAAATTGAAAGCATCGCCATCCTTGAATGTGATAAATCAACACATCTCGGACGATGTTTCATTTTTAGCATAAATGATGGGGAAAGGAGAGATGAAAATGAATTATCCCATTAGCATAACAAAATTTCAGTACATGTATGGTACTAGAATTTTCATACCATTTGGATGAGGAGAGATTAGGAAAGAAAAGAGAACAAAAGAACATGAAAATGAAAGAAAAGAAAAGAGGAATATTACCTCTTGAATTAACCTTCCTTGATAGCCTCTTAAGGGAAGAGGATTTGGTCTTTTTATGAGACCAAGGGATATTGGTCGTGGGGGAGGAGCTTAGGATGTGATTTGGAAAGAATTTGTAGAAGGAACAAGGCTTGAGAGGAGTGAAGAAAAGAGGGTGGAAGAGGTGGTATTTATAGTGGAGGGGAGGAGGTTTTTCTTGATATTTTAATCATTAGTTTATTATTTTTCCATCAGACAAGCAATGGTAATGATTCCATGACCAAAAATAGTAATATTTTCTTGTGATTTTGAAACATTGGTGCTTACATCATCATAACATCATCAATGACTCAATAAATCAATTATTTAGCATTTATTGTAAATTATCGTATTTTACTATTCACCAAAAATTCATGTATTTCAGAAAAATCCCAAAAATTCACCCTAACCATTTTTCGATGTGTAGAATCCAAAAATGATGTTCATTTTTCAAAAATAATTTTCTAAATGTGATTAATTTAAATTTTAATTAAAATCATAATTTACTTGAAAAATACAGTTTTTAAAACATTTATTTATTTATTCCAAAACATAGGTACATCATACTTCCACTTAAATCCTATATATATACTATCATAGTTGAGGTTAATATTCATAAGGATATGTCACTATTCATAAGGGAAACATTATTATTCATAAGGGTATGTAACTATTCACCAAAAATTAAGTTGGTCATATCAGACTCTAAATAACTTACTAATCGCAACCGTGTATGTCATATTTTTAAAATTCAAATCATAGGGGTGGTAAAATTATGTTTACTAGCTAGGTTATAACAAAGTGGTGTTTTGTAGAGACTTAGTGTTTCATGCATTCAATATTAAATTTATTTTCAAAATCTTGGGGTGTTACAATACTAATGACTTTTCTTGCATAATTTTTTTTCCTCTGATGAATACGATGACATACTGAATATGATGGACCGGTGTCAGAAACTTCTTTCTGTTCTTCATTACGATCATCCTTATTATCCTTTAAACAAATCTATATCTGGAAAACTTATTATGATGATCTTGAGATCAAAAAACTTTGGCTTCACTTGCTTTCTTCTTTCACAACCTTCAACTTGTATCATGACTTCCTTAATGACTTTGATTATGTTGAAGATCAGCTTCAGCATCATCTGACTTACAATTGAAAGTATTATGACTTACCAATCAACATCTTTATTTCCTTATCAGCCTAATTATGATTGACATGATTACGATCAGACTGAATATGATTTCCAACACCTTTTCTCCCCCTTTCTTTCATCAAGCTTGCATCACAAGTTTTACATAATACTTATGATTTATGAGAACTCCAAGATCAGAAAAGTATCATCACATTTATATCAGATCCATGATGAATCCGATTATGATCTGAACATCATTTGTAAAGACCCGTAAAATTCAAGGGAAATTTTTTCTTAATTTTCTTTGGAATTTTACAAGAGTGCGGTTTCTGACGGCACCTGATTCCGAGGTCCGGTGTACCCGGAATCAATTTCTGAAGTTTGGCTCGGGTACGTTCAGTGAACGAACGAGAGGGAATTCCTAACTTTTGATCCGGTACTCGGAATTGAAATCTGAGGGCACCGATGAACTCGCAGCGCCGATATTCTCTTAAGGAGACCTTTTCCGAAGTTGCGTTTATTGCGGGACGAAAGATAATTTTTGGGAGAATTATAAAAAGTTGAATAAAAATGTGGAACACTTTTTATTTTATTTTTTATGTTAGTTAACTTCTCCCAAAGGGAGTTAAAGGTGGGACCCACATCCACTTAACCTCCCTTGGGAGGATTAAGTGTGGTGGGGCCCACACGAAACCCAACTTTTCAACTTCTCTCAAAACTCCCTTTAACCCCTCTTTAAATGTTTTGACAACTTAGCTTATTAATGAGGTTGAGTTGTTTAAACTTTTTCAAACCTTTGAAATTCAAAAAGGTTTGGTTGAGTTAATAAAATAAGCTCTTAGCTTATTTTATTTGGTTAGAATTGTTAGCCATCTTGAGAGGATTTGAGAGTTTTTCTTTCTTCTTCAAACTTTGACGAAGAACGCTCAAGCTTTGACGAAGAACGCTCAAGCTCCGACGAAGAACGCCGCTCCTCTCTTCTTCGTCTTCCGTGTCTACGAAAGGGAACGCCGCTTCCTCCTCGGACTTCCTTCGTCGGCATACGAAGATTCGCCAACGACGTACCTCTTCGGACGTACCTCTTCGTCATCGGATTTGACGAACGACTACCGCGACGCCCGACCTCCGCGACGTTGTCTTCCGGAGGTCGTTGACGATCTTCGAACTTTACCCAAGGTAGGGGTTGTTGTTGATTATTTATTTATTTATTTATTCTTGTTCGTGGTTCTAGCATGACTAACGTGAGGATATTGGATATTTAAATATGTGTTTTTGTTTAACGTGAGGGGGGCCGGACCGCATGAACACGGCCGAACCCCCTCCTTTGTTCTTGATAATTTATCCTGCGGTTGAAACAAGATGGCGTGGTGCCGTCGCACCACGCGGATATTCGCACACTTATATTGCGCGGCGCCGTCGCGCCGCGCCGTGGAAGGATCATCAAGAACGCGACGCCGTCGCGCCGCGTCGAAGGGAATCAAAGGCGCGGCGGAGGGGCGCGGTGCCGTCGCACCGCGCCGGACGACGAACACTGCGGCCGGTTCCGGGCTGCGGCGAGACGGGAAGACCGGTGGCACGCCGGGCCGCCGGCGTCGGAAACCGGAAGGGGACCGGTTTGCCGGTCCCGTTGGAGAAAAACCGGCCGGCCAGGTGGCCGGCCGGAAGGTCAAAAGCCGGGGGAATTTAATTCCCCCGGCCAGCACTAAAACCCCCCCATTTTATTAGGGGGGGCGGTTTCCTTGAGGGGGGCAGGCGGCCCCCCGGTTCTTTTCAAAGCAGGCCCCCCACGAGGGGGGGGGGCGGTTTCCAAAGGCGCGGCTAAAAGCCGCGCCGCCAATCCGATGAAGCGGGGGCTTAGCCCCCCGCGCGTGGCACCAGCGGCGCCAGGCCGCGCCGCCGCCGGCCGGGCCGCGCCGCCGCGCCGGACTGCGCCGCCGCGCCGGACCGCTGCCGGTCGGGCCGGGTCGGACCCGGGTCGGGTCGGGCCGGGTCGCCCCGGGCCCAGACCCCCCATTTTCGAATCGTTTTCGGTCTTTTGGTCATAACTTGAGCCACGGGCCTCTGAATGACGAACCGTCTGCGACAACGCGATCCTTGGATCGAGACGGTCGTTTCGGTATATTACACTCAGGGTTTCGGAATATTTTGAGTTCGGCCGGGTTGGTTCGTTCACGAAACCAACCGGGCCTTCGGAGCGGAAACGCTCATATCTTGAGCTACGGACGTCCGATTGACGTGCCGTCAACTTTGTTGTGTTCCTCTTAGTGAGACGGATCTTTTGGCATACTCTGCCCGAGGTTTGGACGCAGGTGGAGTACGGTCGGTTTGGTTTTTCCTTAAAAACCAACCGGACCCCTGGGACGAAAAAGCCAATAACTCTCAGACCGGGCGTCCGATCGACGCGCCGTCTGTTGCGTTGAGTTCCTGTTGACGATACGGAACTTTTGGATACATCAACTCTGGACTTTGTGACAGTTGATGTATCAGCCTCTCGGCTCGGGGAGCGGATCCTCCTGTACGAGCTTGCTGTGTGCGGGAACCCTAGTGCTGGCTGCGACTGTTACTGTGACTACTACTGCTACTGCTACTGTGACTGCGACGACGACAGTACAGAGATCCTGTGTGGATTCGACGACGACGACTACAGCACTCAGCGATCCTACATGGATCAGTGCTACAGGTCCTGTGTGGGCCCGATCCTGTGTGGGTCTGATCCTGTGTGGGTCTTTGCGCTCAGCGGTCCTATGTGAACCAGCGCCTACAGGTCCTATGTGGGCCCGATCCTGTGTGGGTCTTTTTGCGGGGGTTAGTTACCTATCGATCCTTCGTGGGTCCGACGACTTAGATGGATCAGAGATCATCTTTATCGTCTTTCGAGAAGTATACTTGTGTGAGCTGAATCCAGTTGCTTTCCTGTGTGGATTGTGTTGTGCTATCCTGTGTGGATTTCGTTTTGCTTTCCTGTGTGGAATACGTTTACTTTCCTGTGTGGACTGAGTTGTACTTGGGCTCGGAGGATGGAGCGTGTTGGAATTGATGACTTAGGTATATGTATGGGCATATACCCAAGCAGTGTCGGTTGTTACTTCGTGTTTGTATCTCACCTTTGTGGTTTATCCTTTGTGGATTTTGGGAGACCTTCAGGGGTCTCAGGGTCCCTACTGAGTAGCTTATACTCACCCCTGCACGGGCTATGCCCGCACTACGTTGTGTTGGTTGCAGACGACGGACAGCGTTGATCTTGGCTGAGGCTTGCAGAGCAGGACGGTACCTGGAGGTGGACCACTGGGCGGGACGTACTCGGAGTGGACGGTGGGACCCGAGGAGCAGTGGAGCTATCTGTACTCACCCTTCAGGTGGGATTTCCAGTGGACAGCTCGGAGTAGCAGCTTTTACTTACAGTTGTTGTTTTCCCTTTCGAGTTGTACTTTACTTTCAGTTTGGGTTTGTATACTGGCCCATTTACTTTTCCGCACTTTCAGTTGTACTCTGTTTTTACTTAGTGTTTACTTTCCGCTTGCTTACTCTGTGGTGTTTGTTTACTTTACAAAGGCAATGCCTTCCCTTTTACCAGGATTTACGCCTTCATGCTAGTCGCCAGCCCCTGGCCTATGGAAGGCGGGCTTGGGGTAGTCACGACACGGACCCCGAGGGCGGGTCGTGACAAATTGGTATCAGAGGAGTTCGGTTCTACCGCGAACTCTGGTCTTTTCTATGTGAAGCAATAATGTTTAGCGTATTTAGTGTGGTTATCAGTCCAGGGAGTCCAGTGTTGGTGCGGCGGCCGACGTATCTGTACACCAGGACCCTGACTTCTGATTTCTGACTTAATGCACGAAAACATTGATTGCGTGTGTGTTTCAAAGTTTTCTATGTGATTACTTATATCAGCTCACCAGGTATACTGTTATGACCGTGGCGCACCTGTTTCCTTTTCAGGATGGCCCCACGACGGCAGCCAGCTAGGGTTCCGAGAGTCGAGTGTGACGACAGCCCACCGAGCGCCGAGGCTTCGGTGCAGGGCCCTTTGTCAGCAGTGGCACCGGCGGTAGCTCTACCCGTCGAGCCACCGATGCTTCCAGCGCCAGCCGCTGACGATGCACGTCGCCCCAGCGCACTGCATGAGTTTCAGCGCCAGTGACCACCCAGGTTTCGCGGGGAGACGGATCCCCAGGCAGCAGAGGACTGGCTGGAGGCAGTGGTACGTGTGTTTAGGCTAGTGAGGACACCAGCAGACCTCATGGTGATCCTCGCTGCGAGCCTACTACACGCAGCAGCAGGACGATGGTGGAGCTTGATGCTCCAGGTGCACGATGAGGCATCTCTACTGTGGACGGACTTTGAGAGCCTCTTCCGCTCGGAGTTCGTCCCAGCCACCCTTCGTGCGGTGCGTATCCAGGAGCTTCTTCAGCTGCGGCAGGGCAGCATGACGGTCGCTCAGTACTCGGCGAGATTTACTGATCTCTCGCGCTACTCGACTGACATGGTACGGGACCCATTCTTCCGGGCCCGGACCTTCGAGCAGGGTTTGAGACACGATATCAGAGCATCGCTGATCTCCCTCAGCATACCGACTCAGACAGGAGTACTGGAGCGGGCCCTTTTGATCGAGAGCTTCCTTGCTGAGTCTACACCAGCGCCAATACCCACCGCAGGGCGGCACGTGGCAGAGTCATCTGCAGCAGGCAGTCGACGGATGACTCAGGGGTCCAGACAGACCAGACCTTCAAGAAGACGACCTCAGGACACTGGCTCAGCAATGCGGGGCACACAGCGCGGAGCCAGTCTTTCGAGTGGAAGACAGTGCTATGCATGCGGCGGGCAAGGCCACATGGCTCGTGACTGCCCGACCCGCCATGCAGAGGAGGAGCAGACAGTTGAGGAACCACCTAGGCAGAGGCAGAGGTTTGACCGTGGCGGTCCGCAAGGAGGAGGCAGACGAGGCAGAGGAGCTGGCCGAGCAGCAGGTAGTGGGCGACGCTTTGAGGCTCTACCATCACCACCACCAGGAGGTCCACCCCGACCTCAGGGGAGAGCACAGCTTCAGGCAGCTGAAGCTTACGATCATGGAGCTCCGGAAGCAGGTGGACTAGTTCGGGACTAGCTCCAGGCATAGAGGCCTTTGCCCATAATGCCTCTAGCTTCGTAGTTTGTGTTTCCTTGTGTCCTTGTACTTTAAGTTGAAGTAATAGAAGATGCTTGTCGTGGTGACTTTTGCTTTCTTGTCTTTTGTTTGTTTTTACTAAGAGGTTCCGGTTAAAAACTGTTGACTTGACCCTCACTTGCGAGATTCTTACTGGAGGAGACCCAGTGACCACACACTGATGACGACAGTGTGACTCAACCCTTGGAGGCGAGAGTAACGGTTGGATCTCTTGGTAGCAGCGTCGAGGCCTTACGACGTCATCTATGCCATGAATTAACTAATCATGACGGGATTGACTGTATTAGGCAAGGAACGTGGTTCATCCAGGGGATGATACCGGATTTCACTTTTCGGCAAAGGAGAAATCTTTGCAGCTTTGCCGTACGTTAAGGAGAAAGGGGAACGTAGTAGCCGATGCCCTCAGCAGGAGGACGGGCATTCAGCTACTTGAGGAGGCGACGGAGTAGCTAGTCTCTTTACAGATATCCTTCGTGGATAGTGAAGGAGCAGCCTTCCTCCAGTCTCTCACAGTCACCCCTCCACTACTGCAGCGGGTCAGAGAGGCACAGCGTGAGGACGCTGACTGTGAGACATGGCGTGCATAGATATCCTCGGGACAGGCACCTGATGGTTTCTCCCTTGGAGCAGAGCACGACATCCTTTTCAGAGGACGTACCATGGTACCAGTCGCCTTGCGAGAGGAAGTGCTGAGAGAGTTTCACACTTCTCCTTTGGCGGTACATCCTGGAGTGACGAAGATGTACCAGGACCTCAGACGACAGCACTGGTGGCCGGGCATGAAGAAGGCAGTAGCAGAGTTCGTTTCTCGATGCCTCACCTGCCAGCAGGTGAAGGCAGAGCATCAGGTACCAGCAGGCTTGGTACAGCCCTTGGAGGTTCCGGAGTGGAAGTGGGACGGCATATCTATGGACTTCGTGACTGGACTTCCACGCACTTCCAGAGGTCACGACTCCATATGGGTGATTGTGGACCGACTCACCAAGTCGGCACACTTCTTACCCATTAGAGAGCAGGGCTCAGTGGAGAGCTTGGGACGTCTCTACATTCAGGAGATTGTGCGGCTCCACGGTGTGCCATCATCTATCGTCTCCGATCGAGATGCTCGCTTCACTTCCCGGCTTTGGAAGGGGTTGCAGGAGGCGTTTGGGACGCAGCTACGTCTGAGCACAGCCTTTCACCCTCAGACGGATGGTCAGACGGAGAGGACCATTCAGACTCTCGAGGACATGCTCCGCGCATGTGTCCTCGACTTTGGTCGCAGCTGGGAGGACCACCTACCGTTGGTGGAGTTTGCATACAACAACAGCTACCACTCCACCATCGGGATGGCACCGTATGAGGCGTTGTACGGCCGACCTTGTAGATCTCCTTTGTGCTGGACAGACCCTGGGGAGTCAGCACTTGTGGGACCGGAGATGGTCCAGGCCACGACAGAGAAGGTCCAGGTCATCCAGGAGCGGATGAGGACATCTCAGAGCCGGCAGAAGTCATATGCTGACAGGAGGTGGAGGCCACTGGAGTTCTAGGATGGCGACCACGTCTTCTTGCAGGTCTCACCTCGACGTGGTATTCGGAGATTTGGCCGAGGCGGCAAGTTATCTCCGCGCTTCATCGGACCCTTCCAGGTCCTCAGCAGGGTTGGTGAGGTGGCTTATCGTCTGGCTCTGCCACCTCAGTTGCACCGGGTGCACGACGTCTTCCACGTATCTCAGCTGAGGAGATACGTGCACGACCCGACGCACATCATTGACCATGGGGAGCTTGACGTTGACGATGGGGCGACTTTTACGGAGGTCCCGGTGGAGATAGAGGATCGACAGGAGCGGGTCCTGCGTGGGCGATCGATTCCTCTTGTGCGCATCAGATGGCAGCACGGGAATCTCCAGGAGAGCACATGGGAGCGGGAGGCTCAGATGCGTGCTCAGTGCCCTCATTTGTTCCCCTAGTTTTTGATGTATCTTTACGGGGACGTAAAGCCCTGAGGTGGGAGTAATGTAAAGACCCGTAAAATTCAAGGGAAATTTTTTCTTAATTTTCTTTGGAATTTTACCAGAGCACGGTTTCTGACGGCACCTGATTCCGAGGCCCGGTGTGCCCGGAATCAATTTCCGAAGTTTGGCTCGGGTACGTTCAGTGAACGAACGAGAGGGAATTCCTAACTTTTGATCCGGTGCTCGGAATTGAAATCTGAGGGCACCGATGAACTCACAGCGCCGATATTCGCTTAAGGAGGCCTTTTCCGAAGTTGCGTTTATTGCGGGACGAAAGATAATTTTTGGGAGAATTATAAAAAGTTGAATAAAAATGTGGAACACTTTTTATTTTATTTTTTTATGTTAGTTAACGTCTCCCAAAGGGAGTTAAAGGTGAGACCCACATCCACTTAACCTCCCTTGGGAGGATTAAGTGTGGTGGGGCCCACACGAAACCCAACTTTTCAACTTCTCTCAAAACTCCCTTTAACCCCTCTTTAAATGTTTTGACAACTTAGCTTATTAATGAGGTTGAGTTGTTTAAACTTTTTCAAACCTTTGAAATTCAAAAAGGTTTGGTTGAGTTAATAAAATAAGCTCTTAGCTTATTTTATTTGGTTAGAATTGTTAGCCATCTTGAGAGGATTTGAGAGCTTTTCTTTCTTCTTCAAACTTTGACGAAGAACGCTCAAGCTTTGACGAAGAACGCTCAAGCTCCGACGAAGAACGCCGCTCCTCTCTTCTTCGTCTTCCGTGTCTACGAAAGGGAACGCCGCTTCCTCCTCGGACTTCCTTCGTCAGCATACGAAGATTCGCCAACGACGTACCTCTTCGAACGTACCTCTTCGTCATCGGATTTGACGAACGACTACCGCGACGCCCGACCTCCGCGACGTTGTCTTCCGCAGGTCATTGACGATCTTCGAACTTTACCCAAGGTAGGGGTTGTTGTTGATTATTTATTTATTTATTTATTCTTGTTCGTGGTTCTAGCATGACTAACGTGAGGATATTGGATATTTAAATATGTGTTTTTGTTTAACGTGAGGGGGGCCGGACCGCATGAACACGGCTGAACCCCCTCCTTTGTTCTTGATAATTTATCCTGCGGTTGAAACAAGATGGCATGGTGCCGTCGCACCACGCGGATATTCGCACACTTATATTGCGTGGCGCCGTCGCGCCGCACCGTGGAAGGATCATCAAGAACGCGACGTCGTCGCGCCGCGTCGAAGGGAATCAAAGGCGCGGCGGAGGGACGTGGTGTCGTCGCACCGCGCCGGACGACGAACACCGCGGCCGGTTCCGGGCCGCGCCGAGACGGGAAGACCGGCGGCACGCCGGGCCGCCGTCATCGGAAATCGGAAGGGGACCGGTTTTCCGGTCCCGTTGGAGAAAAACCGGCCGGCCAAGTGGCCGGCCGGAAGGTCAAAAGCCAGGGGAATTTAATTCCCCCGGCCAGCACTAAAACCCCCCCATTTTATTAGGGGGGGCGGTTTCCTTGAGGGGGGCAGGCGGCCCCCCGGTTCTTTTCAAAGCAGGCCCCCCACGAGGGGGGGGGGCGGTTTCCAAAAGCGCGGATAAAAGCCGCGCCGCCAATCCGATAAAGCGGGGGCTTAGCCCCCCGCGCGTGGCACCAGCGGCGCCAGGCCACGCCGCCGCCGACCGGGCCGCGCCGCCGCGCCGGACCGCGCCGCCGCGCTGGTCCGCGCCGCCGCACTGGACCGCTGCCGGTCGGGCCGGGACGGACCCGGTTCGGGTCGGGCCGGGTCGCCCCGGGCCCGGACCCCCCATTTTCGAATCGTTTTCGGTCTTTTGGCCATAACTTGAGCCACGGACCTCCGAATGACGAACCGTCTGCGGCAACGCGATCCTTGGATCGAGACGGTCGTTTCGGTATATTACACTCAGGGTTTCGGAATATTTTGAGTTCGGCCGGGTTGGTTCGTTCACGAAACCAACCGGGCCTTCGGAGCGGAAACGCTCATATCTTGAGCTACGGACGTCCGATTGACGTGCCGTCAACTTTGTTGTGTTCCTCTTAGTGAGACGGATCTTTTGGCATACTCCGCCCGAGGTTTGGACGCAGGTGGAGTACGGTCGGGTTGGTTTTTCCTTAAAAACCAACCGGACCCCTGGGACGAAAAAACCAATAACTCTCAGACCGGGCGTCCGATCGACGCGCCGTCTGTTGCGTTGAGTTCCTGTTGACGATACGGAACTTTTGGATACATCAACTCTGGACTTTGTGACAGTTGATGTATCAGCCTCTCGGCTCGGGGAGCGGATCCTCCTGTACGAGCTTGCTGTGTGCGGGAACCCTAGTGCTGGCTGCGACTGTTACTGTGACTACTACTGCTACTGCTACTGTGACTGCGACGACGACAATACAGAGATCCTATGTGGATTCGACGACGATGACTACAGCACTCAGTGATCCTACGTGGATCAGTGCTACAGGTCCTGTGTGGGCCCGATCCTGTGTGGGTCCGATCCTGTGTGGGTCTTTGCGCTCAGCGGTCCTGTGTGAACCAGCGCCTACAGGTCCTATGTGGGCCCGATCCTGTGTGGGTCTTTTTGCGGGGGTTAGTTACCTATCGATCCTTCGTGGGTCCGACGACTTAGATGGATCAGAGATCATCTTTATCGTCTTTCGAGAAGTATACCTGTGTGAGCTGAATCCAGTTGCTTTCCTGTGTGGATTGTGTTGTGCTATCCTGTGTGGATTTCGTTTTGCTTTCCTGTGTGGAATACGTTTACTTTCCTGTGTGGACTGAGTTGTACTTGGGCTCGGAGGATGGAGCGTGTTGGAATTGATGACTTAGGTATATGTATGGGCATATACCTAAGCAGTGTCGGTTGTTACTTCGTGTTTGTATCTCACCTTTGTGGTTTATCCTTTGTGGATTTTGGGAGACCTTCAGGGGTCTCGGGGTCCCTACTGAGTAGCTTATACTCACCCCTGCATGGGCTATGCCCGCACTACATTGTGTTGGTTGCAGACGACGGACAGCGTTGATCTTGGCTGAGGCTTGCAGAGCAGGACGGTACCTGGAGGTGGACCACTGGGCGGGATGTACTCGGAGTGGACGGCGGGACCCGAGGAGCAGTGGAGCTATTTGTACTCACCCTTCATGTGGTATTTCCAGTGGACAGCTCGGAGTAACAGCTTTTACTTACAGTTGTTGTTTTCCCTTTCGAGTTGTACTTTACTTTCAGTTTGGGTTTGTATACTGGCCCATTTACTTTTCCGCACTTTCAGTTGTACTCTGTTTTTACTTAGTGTTTACTTTCCGCTTGCTTACTCTGTGGTGTTTGTTTACTTTACAAAGGCAATGTCTTCCCTTTTACCGGGATTTACGCCTTGGTGCTAGTCGCCAGCCCCTGGCCTATGGAAGGTGGGCTTGGGGTAGTCACGGCACGGACCCCGAGGGCGGGTTGTGACATCATTATAATAAGAATTTCCTTGATCAAACCCAAGGTGGATTCGATGATTCTTTCCAGATAACAAATTCCCAATATGATGGACTTTCTTAACCATTATGAGTATGATTATCTTGAGTATAATAGTCAACTCGATTTTCACCAAATATAAAGTGATGTGATTTCTTTTCTTCTTAAACTTCCTTGACAATAAAAGAAAATACCAGAATATGATCATCATCCTTATCAGCTTGGTATTAACAAAAACTGATAAAGTTGGGTCTAGGGCACTCACTTTTACAACACTCTCACTTGCACTAGATTCAACTTGCTAACCAACCTTGTTAGCTCTCACATGATCAGATAATGTTTCTACTGAGTTGTGGATTTATTCATTGGTCTTCCATGTTTCTGTAGTGAGATAATTCTACTATCTATGAATTTTCCTCCTTGAGTAAGACTTCTCAAGAGATGATATCACCAAGTATTTCACTTTTTTCCACTATCAAAACATGAAATATTGGCTAGTACTAGTTGTAGAATTATCACAATTTACATTATGACAAAAAATTACTTACTATGTAAAATTACAAGAACTAAAACAAATCATTGTGTATTAAATAGTACTTATTTAGCTGTCACTAAAGCCGCAATGCACTCAATATTTGTAGATATGGCTATCAATGTCTTGTATGAGATTGTCACACTCATTACCTTAGCCTAACTGTGATATTAGATCATGTTGGTCCAATGAGGACTAGCTCCCCCCCCCCCCTTAAAACTAGTATCCCTTCCTATCCACATTCCAGGTATATACCTTTATACTTCCTCAAGTACAATCATATAGTTCTAACTGCTTCCCATGCAGTTCTCTTGGATATAACTGATATTTTCCTACCATAAAGTATATGTTGGAAATATCATTTCTTGTACATATCATGAAATATGTGATTGATCCATCACCGAAGCATATGGAATTAATATTACCACATTAATCTATTCCTATGTGTCTCACATGTCTTCTTTGAGAGGTTTATTCCATGGGAAACCGGTAACAATTCTCTCTTGAATTTTCCCAACATGTATTTTTAATACATTTCAGTATATGTACAATTGACTAGGTCTAAGAAACCAACAGATCTACCTCAGTAGATCTTTCTCCCTAGAACTTAGGTTGCTACTTTAAGTCAATCTTTATAGAATTAATTTAATTCTGGTCATAGATAGCTATAAGACCAATAATTATTTTCCATATGTTACCAAACATATTTTACTTTGAAAACAACGGTGCTCCCACTAACCTCTGGTAAACACATGTCAAATATTCATTCCAAATGAATATTATAAGATCTTGTTACTTACTTTTAATCCTGAATTTGATTTCAGCAACTTGTTCCCTTATTGTAATTCTATGATGTCACTAACCCTTTCTGGTTGCATCGTATAGACACCTTCCATGATTGGTGGTCTTGACATCTAATGATCAATAAAATGATCATAGAAAATTAGCTATGAGAAGTAAAATTCTAATGTATTCAGGTAGAATGACTTGGTTTAACCAATCGATCCTTATTGGTACCATGCTTATACCATCCATGTATAGTCTCACTTGAATACCCATCGCAGTATTCAAAATAATAATCCCCATGTTCTTTGATACATGAAATCCATTATTAAATTTTAATTGATCTTGTCAATTTTAGATAATTTCTGTATATTTCTTACTTTTAGGAATTATTATTCTTAATGAATAATGTATCACTATCCATAGAGAATATAAAACCATCACCATGGTTTTGTCATTCATTCACAGTATGTGTCTCAGGAACATTCCCTTTCTACAGGCACTTGTGGAACTTGTTCCCTATCAACTATTTGTACATCTCTAACATTGACTAAACCCAAATTAATCTTGCTCCCACTAACTCAAATAGAAATGATCACCATTTTATATAAATATAGTCTATCACTTGACTATAACAATTTTATGATAGGGATTTAAATAATATCCAATATAAACTTTAAAATATTAACTGAGATGCATATTGTGTTTTTCTTGATGAAAGTTCATTTATATTCTTAACGAACTTTTTATATCCAAACACAGTGTTGTTATGAAATAATGAATTTATATCATACTATAACTCATATGATATTCATTTTTCATTATAGTTGGCATATGGTTATGGGATAACCTCATTATTTGTGAAGTCTGTCTCAAAAATAATGGAAGTATCTGTGATGAATATTAATTTTAACATTGATGCTCCCTTTTCTTACTACATGCCTCCGATGTGTTTAATGAAATGTGCATTTAGGATTTTCTCCACACTACATTTTTGTTGATCAATGTTAACATGTAAGACTCAAAATTGATCCTCCTTAGTAACATCATATCTTTGATGTGAATAAGGTAATGTTTGTTTAGGAATTACTCCATGCAACATTATAATGATCGATGAATGCTTGGTCAAGATATTCTTCGGTACACCAGTCCGAAGTGTCTCATATATTCTTACCATGCATATAGTATACTTCACTTTCATATTCCCTAATAAGAACTTAAAGGAATCTAATGAAGTATTTTTACCACTAGCTTTCCCATGGAATAGTTCATGCTTTCTAGCTGAACTAATTCTGAAATCTTTATGGCTTGCCTTTATTTCTAATAGATTCTGTGTCCAAAACCTAGTACATAATCATGTCAATAATTCCTAAGGTATTTAAATATTAAGATTCTAAACCCATACTAGGTATATCCTTGAAAACTATTTAGTTTTGGTTGGAAAAGTATTATCTTGCCACAAGTGGGTATATAAGTCATACATTTTATATTCATCGGGTATTTCCAATAATTCAATCATTATTAAACTATTGACTAAGTATTAAAAACCACAAACAACATTCATTCCTAAACTGGAATAATGTCTCCTTATGTCCAACTGACACTTGAGATTAATGTTTTTGGTAATACTTAACAAAATTTTAACTAGAAGTATTAAAATTGGAAATTAGAAGTTGTGTGATTCTCACCGCTGACTTAGGAACCACCCTTTTTAGTCGCTTGGAGAACACACCTTATTTCTTGTAATATTTCTATTACTTACTTGGTTGCTTTATTTCTTTAAATATATGTGATAAGCAAATTTTATTTAATACCCAAGAATTATAATAGAAACATTACTTTCAACTGATGAATATGCTTGAAGAAGAAGCGATTACTTGCTTCTTTAATTCAACTTATTACATTTAAACTTTCAAAGACTTATTTCATGAAATGTTAAAAAAATAACATCTTGTACAATAACCAACCTCTTTGCATTAAAGGATGTTGTGAAGGTGCCTTGCGTGTCAAACTTTCCATTAGTGTTTTCTCCTTGTCTTTCAACTTGTTCACCATAAGAACTAAATATTACACCTTATTTTAGTTCTTAGAAAACCATTGCCTCAAAGTTAATGAAGCATTTTTCTCCATAATTCTTGTTTTATAATCTTAAACGAAACTAGTGAAAGTGGGTGAAAATGATATAAGGATGATATGTATTGAAAGATCATGATTCATCTATCAATTTACACATAACAAGTGTAATGATTACTCATTCATATCTTGCTTCTCTTTCTCCTCACATACTTCTCGGAGATGAGACAACATGTGTAATTATCCATGTATGAATTTAGTATCCACGACTCAAATCAGATGATGAAGATAGCATTATGACATAACCATCATATGCGTCATACATGGGTCTCCAATAAGCATATTTCTCACCCTTGCTTCATGAGGTGGCTTAATAGGTATTGGGGACACCAGCACCTTGAATTTCCGATGTCGTATTACTTTGTGCAAGTGCCTATACTACTCTCTAAAGATCATGACAAATTGGACATTTTCTTTGTCCATTAGATATCGCATTATGTATTGTGGTATTACTTTCCAATTTCTACAAAAAAAAATCTATCAAATTAGTACTTTTATCTTGATTACCGATTTAGACATTACTGATTATTTAAATAATT
This sequence comes from Viscum album, assembly GCA_963277665.1. Lineage (NCBI taxonomy): Eukaryota > Viridiplantae > Streptophyta > Magnoliopsida > Santalales > Viscaceae > Viscum > Viscum album. The sequence continues at coordinate 299,261,638 of OY728139.1, forward strand.
AAATATCTCCCACTATTTTATTGAACCATATCAACCCTCTATACTAGAATCGGAATACTCTGTTGCTTGAATATTTTAGTGACAAAGATCTTTGAACCTCTCATCATAGTCTACAAACTTTGGCTACACATGTAATGGCCCAGACCTCTCCGGTCCATTACTTTGTGGAATTGTGGTGTTTGAGGTGTTCCGGGAGGACAAGGTGACTTATCCCCCAGCTGCTGCCTACCGGTAGCTCGGTCTACCGGTAGCTGCTGATTACCGGTAGCTTGGTCTACCGGTAGCCGCATCCTACCGGTAGCTGGGTTTACCGGTAGCCACGGCATACTGATAGCTCGGTATACTTGTAGCCGCAGTCCATCAGTAGCTCGGCTAACACTTTGCCAAATTTCACGAATGAACAGTGTTTCCAGACTTCATAAGAGCTACCAATTCCATACTTTGCCAAATTTCACGAATGAACAGTGTTTCCAGACTCCATAAGAGCTACCGATTCCATACTTTGCCAAATTTCACGAATGAACAGTGTTTCCAGACTCCATAAGAGCTACCGATTCCATACTTTTCCAAATTTCACAAATGAACAGTGTTTCCAGACTCCATAAGAGCTACCGATTCCATACTTTGCCAAATTTTGAGTATGTGAACAGTGTTTCCAGCTTCGCAAATTTGACGTTTTCTTTGACGTAAAATACTTTTAAAACCTTATTTTAAAGACTTTAAGGCCGATTCAAAGGCCATAAATCCTATATTAATTATTCCTAAGGCCGGGATGTTTTTTTTTACTTGGTCAAACCGCGTGGGTTAATGCGATCCGTTTTTAAAGGAGAATAAACCGGATCTTAAACTGTCGCCTCTCTAATTTTTTTTAAAAGGAACGAGATATCATTCTTCGTTGTTCTTCCTCCTGGTTCTCATCTACGAGACGCTAGAACCTTGCAATCATTCTCGTAGGAGTTTCACAATCAAACGTTACTCAGATCAGTTCCACTCTGTTGATGCAACCAAGTTGTGTCGATCGTTCTTCGATATAAGGTATGTTTTATCATCGTTCCTTCGGGGATCACATTCTCTTGTTCTTCCTTCCATATTAGCATGTAATCTCCATGGTTCTAATGGGTTTTTTTGGGGTTGGTTGGTACTGTCGTACCGTGGCATCCTCTGGTGGATGCAGCTATCGTGAGGAGAAGAGGACTGTGACCCGTTGTGTGGATAAAGGACGTCAAGAACTCTTCGAGGTAGGGGATTCATGGCTCCTCTAATTGTATATGTGCAATCGTAGAATTAGCATGATTTATCTCTTTGGATCACAATGAAATTGACCTAATTAAATACTTGAACCGGATTAAAAGAATTGGTTGATCGCATGTTGTTGCTTTATACCGTGATAACGGTTTGCCTCATCTTTTCCTAGATATAGTGATATCTATGTTTTCTTTGATTTGTTGTTCGTTCATGATAGAAATTGATAATGAACGTAAAGCCGGAATTAATTGTTAATTAATTGGCTAAAGATAAAGAGGCATGTAAATTAATCTGGTTATTGCCGTTGTTGTAGTTGTTCTAATTTGAGGATAATCAAATTAGGGAAGTAAGCATGGTTATTTAAATTGTGATAGCTTACTGATTAGGTATCCATGATTGGAACCTATGAATAACAAGTCTATTAATTCAATATGGATTAGAGAACAGATTATGTGGGAATTTCTAAAAGGGTTCTGAGTTACCCTCTTGTTTGTTAAAGGGTCGAGATCCCACTTTGTGATGTTTGTTTTCCTACTGCTTGTGCTGTGATGTGAGCCTGGATGGCTGTTGTGATATGTGGAGGCATGGAGACTTGTGGTTGTGGCAGCGGATGACGCCTAGTGTGGCGAGATGCATCGGTTTATGCATATGGGGGTCGGGGAGGACACCAAGGGTGATGGTATGAGATGAATGTGATGGTTTGATGTTGGTGGTTTGGTTTGGTTTCTTATCTGCTTTACTTTTCCCCACTGCTCAAGGCAGCTGGTCTTGCTTACCCTCTTTCCGAAGGAGGCGAAGACATGCGGGGTATGCCACGTGCTTTCCGTGTTTAGCCTCTCGATGGAGGATGGGTCTATGCTCTTTCTATAGGCGGCAAAGACTCGACGGGTAGTATATCTACTCACCGTGTTGAGCCTCCTTTGTGTTTAGAAGCATAGGATGTTTTTCTAGAATGCCTGGGAATGTGGAAAAGTAATTCTGTAATGAATGTTTAATTAAATGGTGAAAATCCACGGGGATGGAGATGCTGGAATTTAAAGGTGATGTGAATCTTAAAAAGGAGCAGTTGATTTTGAAAGTGATGCCATTTCAGTTTAATGTGGAATTCTTCATTCTTAATTAATGTTTAAAGAATTAATTAATGTACAGTGGAACTGATAAATGATAATGGAGTAATCTAATAAAGCTCTTCATTGTTTGTGTGCTTATAGGATACCTAGTCTTAGAAGTAGCAGCCTGGAGTCTGAGAGACGTTAGCTGCAGTTGTATCTAAGACTAGGTAATGCCCATAGTGTGGATGTGAGTTACTTATATATTCTGTACTTTTTGTGTTTCTATACGCTACTCCACCCTGTCGGTAAGGGCAACTGACACCTCGGGGATTCTGAGCCCTGGGGGGGGTGTTTTCCCCAACATTCTGATGGGAGGTTGAATGGATGACTACCCCCTTTGGCCCCGCTCTCTTCTCTTGGTAGATCCTTGTGCTGGTAGGCACAGTGGTTAGTTTTACCCATATATGTGTGTAGAGGGTTGTAATGGCTTGTGGTTATTTCACACACATATACTTTGGATATAGTATCCTATGGAATACTATAGGTGTAACATGTATAGGCTGTGATGGCTTGAGGATCCTTACTCGGCGTATGGGCTGTGATGGCTTGAGGAATAATACTCGACGTATGATACACGTTATACGAGCTATGGTGGCTCCCGGAAACTACCTGGTTACTTTGGTTGTGAGGACGGTGTGGTGCTTCGCCCAGGTGTCTGCGGGCAATCCTTTGTGGTGCACGAGGTGCAGATTGTGGAGCTTAGCCCAGGTGTCTGCGGGCAAGCCTTTGGAGAGAGATGCACAGGACGTATGTCGTTGGGGCAAAGCGGCAAACCAGTGGGGAAGTAGTAGCGGGGTACCCTTGATATTATTTACTATATGCTATATTCTTGTATGCGTTATTTGGTGAGAGTAGCCATGGTGAGGTTGGGAACATAGTATACCTGTTTAGATAACGAGTTAGTTTCACTTGTCGTTCACTGGGCTTTAGCATGCTTTCTTTACTTTTGCACGAGAGTATTGGGGAGGATCCTGCTGAGTATACTGTTATACTCACCCTATGTACATATAAACTGTTTTTCAGGTCACTTGGAGCAGGTTGGAGATCAAGCTGGTTACTACTAGCTTGCGGTTGGAGGAGGAGCTGTTCGGGCTTGTGGTCGCTGCCGTTTTTCTTTCTTTTGAGTACTTTTAGTTTTCCCTTTCCTTTTTAGTACTTTTGCATGACATTTCATATATGTACTTGGTTTCCTTTTTATATTTCAGTTCTGAGTTGGAGTTGATTGGAGTCTATTCTATCTCTCTCTTCTGCTTGTGTTCTCTTAGAGGGTAATGCCTCCCATTTGTACGTTATTATACCCTCGGTGCTAGTTGCCAACCCGGGGCCTACTGGAGGCGGGACTCGGGGGTCATTATCTCCCTTTTTACATTACCGGCCCAGGAGGGGTACACTTTGTGGGGAGGGGGTCGTGACAGAGTGGTATCAGAGGTCTGGTTGAGGGATAGGATGGAGTTTGGAGTTAGGCACAGGTGAGGATGCATGGGATGGTAGGGCAACGGTGTCATTCATGTTTAGCAAGTGGGGTAAACACTGGAGACCGGCAGAGACATAGGCGTTCAGGGCCCCCTATGATCTGTTGCACGGACCTTTAAGTTTACGATGGCTACTAAACAAAGTGATACTGGTTGCAGGGTAGAGACCTAGGAAAGGATCATGCATCATTATTCTTTGCGCCTGTGTTTGAATGGGTAGACCTTGGGATAGGTAACCAAAAATTAATAAAACAAATTAATTAATTAATTAATGTTGAGTCTTCCATATTCCAGGATTAGGAGCTCTAACAGTTGTTATTTTACAGGTATGGCTCCAGGTCGACGTCCTCGTCAGGTTTGCGCCGAAGGTGCCCAGCAGGCTGTTCCAGCAGATCGCCGCCGGGTAGAGGTTGACGACGATGACACTTGGAGGAAGACACTCCGAGAGTTTCAGCGCCAGAGTCTACAGAAGTACGAGGGCTCCGTTTCAGATGCAGTCACAGAAGACTGGTTGGAGGAGGTCGAGATAGGCTTCAGTTCGATTCGTGCTCGGAAGGAACACTGGGTGTCCTTGGTTGTGACGATGTTGCGTGGAGCAGCGAGACAGTGGTGGTTCTTGTTCCTCGGGGATCGTGAGGAGTCAGCGATCTCGTGGGAGGAGTTTCGAGACAGGTTTAGAGTCGAGTTTCTTTCATCGACTGCGAAGGCGTCTAGTCGCCAGGAGCTTCTTACCCTTCGACAGGGGAGCTCCAGTGTTCGAGAGTTTGGAATCCGTTTCAGGAACCTTCTACGATATGCTTCAGACCTGTTACCAGATGAGGAGGCCAGGGCGAGGCATTTCGAGGAGGCTTTGCGTCCAGAGATCCAGCGCCAGGTCACCCCATTTATGCTGAAGACATATCTTGAGGTGCTGGCGAGGGCAGAGGTTGTTGAGAGGACTTTGACCAGGACCGGATCGTCACGAGAGGGGAATCGTCATGATTCCTCACGAAGCAGAGCTGTGGTCCGGGGTTCCCGGTTTTCAGGGCAGAAGAGTTTCCGTTCACCTGGGGGTAGGTCCCAGCCCTTCCCATCTCGTTTCTCCGGAGGCAGCAACTCTCAGGCCTATGCCAAGGGATCAGGCACTTGTTTTTTTTTTGGTGGTCGTGGTCATAGCAGCGGGAGTGCCCGACTTTTCAGAGCAGTCATCGTGCACCAGGAGCTCCACTCCAGGTTCCTCCGTTGAGGCAATTCCAGTCGAGGCAGCAGCAGCAGGTTGCACCAGCTTTAGATCACCCGAGGGTAGATGGAGCAGGTAGAGGACAGCCCCATGACGCTCCCCGTCCTCAGAGAGCAGAGCGCGGTCGTGGTGGTGGTCGTCATCAGGGTCAGAGAGGCCGTGGAAGTGGTCGTGGTCAGCTTCATGCTCTAGCGTTGCCAGCCCCAGGCGAGCCAGACGTCGTCCGAGGTACCCTTTGCTTGTTTTCTACCTTGGTGTATGCCTTGTTTGATTCAGGAGCGACACACTCCTTTATATCCCCTACCCTTGTCCACGCTTTGGGACTTGAGGTAGAGAGGCTTCCAGTGCCCTTGGCGTTGACTACGCCAGTTGGAGGTCGAGCTAGCTTGTTTGAAGTATGTAAAGACTGTGAGCTAGTGTTGGGGCAGCACCGCTCTTGGGGAGATTTCCTATGTTTACGAATACAACCATATGATGTCATCCTCAGCATGGATTGGTTGTATTCGGTGCAGGCTATTGTGGATTGCTACAGGAAGAAGGTCGTTTTCTTTGATGAAGACGGAGAGGAAGTAGTGTTTGTTGGTGAGAGAGATCCTCAGATGAGTCATAGACGAGTTTCATCCTTATCATCCATGATGGCTGAGATGATGCTGAGTTCTTCAGAGGTTCAACAGTTGGCGTTTCCTAGGGTCGTAGAGGAGTACCCTGATGTCTTTCCAGAAGAGGTTGTATCCTTACCCCCTCGACGAGAGATCGAGTTTGGGATCGAGCTACAGCCAGGAGCATCTCCTATCTCTATGTCTCCGTACAGGATGGCCCCTTCTGAGTTACGAGAGCTACGTATTCAGCTCGATGGTCTGTTGCAGTGTGGTTTTGTTCGGCCAAGTGTGTCACCGTGGGGTGCACCAGTTTTGTTTGTGAAAAAGGCTGATGGCAGTTTGCGATTGTGCGTCGATTATCGTCGCTTAAACAAAGTGACAATAAAGAACCGCTATCCTCTCCCGCGGATTGATGACCTATTCGATCAACTGAAGGGTGCAAGTTGGTTTTCAAAGATCGACTTGCGGTCAGGATATCATCAGATGCGTGTAAAGGATGAGGATATCCCGAAGACTGCTTTCCGCTGTCGTCATGGGCATTATGAGTTTGTTGTAATGCCATTCGGCGTGACAAATGCTCCAGCTGTTTTCATGGGGTTGATGAATGCTTTGTTCCGTGAATTCCTGGACAAGTTTGTTGTGGTTTTCATCGACGACATCCTTGTATACTCCACATCAGAAGAGGAGCATGCAGAGCATCTACGAGCCGTTTTGGGAGTTCTTCGCCAACATCGGTTGTTTGGGAAGTTGTCCAAGTGTGAGTTCTGGGCTCGAGAAGTTCGTTTTTTGGGACATGTTGTGTCCCAACAGGGAGTATCTGTGGATCCTTCGAAGATAGAAGCAGTGGTGTCTTGGCCAGCCCCCAAGACCGTGTCAGAGGTGCGAAGTTTCCTTGGTCTCGCAGGCTATTATAGGAGGTTTGTGGCTAATTTCTCCCGAGTTGTGACTCCTCTGACAGCTTTGACCAGGAAGAATCAAGCGTTCATATGGACTGATCAGTGTCAGACAGCTTTCGAGTATCTAAAGGAGAAGTTGGTAAGTGCTCCAGTCCTTTGTCTTCCAACGGAGGGAGTCCAGTTTGATGTTTTCTGTGATGCTTCACATCTGGGGCTAGGCTGTGTTCTTATGCAGCAGAGGTCCGTTGTTTCTTATGGGTCTCGGCAGTTGCGTCCCCATGAACGCAACTATGCCACCCATGATCTTGAGTTGACAGCCGTGGTGTTTGCTCTGAAGTTGTGGAGACATTACCTCATTGGTGAGCACTTTGTGGTTTTCACCGATCATAAGAGTTTGAGGTATGTTTTCTCCCAACGCGACTTGAACTTGAGGCAGCGTCGGTGGATGGAGTTCTTGCAGGAATACGAATTTGAAATATCGTATACACCTGGGAAGGGAAATGTTGTTGCTGATGCACTGAGCCGAAAGTCATGTAATGATGTTGTGCGTGAATCTGGTGATTCCTGGAGAGTGATGGAAGAGCTATCATCTTTGCATCTTGATATGGGAGAAGTTGGGGGAAGAGGTTGACTTTTCCAGATGACGGTGCAGTCATCCCTGATGCAGAAGGTGGAAGAGTCTCAGTTGGGTGATTTAGAGGTGGAAGTTTGGAGAGACATAGTTGTTTGTGGGGAGGCCCCTGATGGTTGGTCGGAGGATGAACAACACCGAGTGTTGTATCATGGCAGGCTTTTTGTTCCCTTGGCGATGCGCGAGACGGTTCTCCGAGAGTTCCATAGTTCACCCTTGGCAGTACATCCTGGTGTGACGAAGATGTACTGATCCTTAAGGAGTCAGTTCTGGTGGCCTGGGCTGAAACGTATGGTTGCAGAGTGTGTGTCTCGATGTTTAGTCTGCCAGAAGGTGAAGGTCGAATACCGTGTTCCTGGTGGTCTTCTCCAACACATAGAGATTCCTCAGTGGAAGTGGGAGGACATTTCAATGGACTTTGTTACAGGTTTACCTCGAGCTCCGGGAGGACATGATGCTATATGGGTGGTAGTGGATCGTTTAACTAAATCGGCCCACTTCATAGCAATCAAGGAGTCGAGCTCAGTGGAGGTTTTGTCGAGGCAGTATCTGGAGGAGGTGGTGAGGCTTCACGGAGTACCTAGGACGATCATTTCTGATCGAGATCCTCGTTTTACCTCTAGGGTGTGGAGAGGTCTCCAACATGCTTTTGGATCTCAACTATGCCTTAGCTTTGCTTTTCATCCTCAAACAGATGGTCAGACAGAGTGAACCATCCAGACTCTTGAAGACATGTTGCGCTCTTGTGTTCTTGATTTTGGAGGTTCATGGGTGAAGCACTTACCCTTGGTAGAGTTCGCTTACAATAATAGTTTTCACTCTACCATCGGTATGGCGCCGTTTGAAGCCTTGTATGGCCGGCCATGCCGTTCTCCGTTGTACTGGACTGGGGTCAGAGAGTCGGCAATTCTCGGACCAGAACTAGTGCAGAATACAACAGAGATGGTTCAGGTGATTCGTGAGAGGATGAAGACAGTACAGGATCGTCAGAAATCATATGTTGATCAAAGAAGGAGACCGTTAGAGTTTAATGTTGGGGATCATGTGTTTCTAAAGGTGACTACCCGTCGTGGGCAGCGAAGGTTTGGTCGTGGAAGTAAGCTTTCTCCCCGGTTTGTTGGGCCTTTCGAGGTGTTAGCTCGTGTTGGATCTGTGGCGTATCGAGTAGCACTTCCCCCTCAGATGAGTCGGATACATGATGTTTTCCATGTATCGCAGCTCCGTCGTTATCTTCATGATGAATCTCATGTTATCGATTGGGGAGAGATCGATATTGACGATGATGCAACCTTCGAGGAGCGGCCTGTGGAGATCCAAGACCACAAGGAGAAGGTGTTGCGTGGGCGTTCTATCCCCTTAGTTCGTGTCCTGTGGCGACACGGTGGCATGGAGGAGAGTACCTGGGAGCGTGAGTCACAGATACGTGCTCAGTACCCAGAGTTGTTTAATGTTTAACTCTTTCCATGTAATGATGTTTCCTCTCTGGTTAGACCTTTCATGTTTTATTTATGTACCTTTGATGTGATGTTGTGAATGAATTGTTTGGGTATGGATTGTTTGTTCCCAGATGTCAGAGTTTTGTTCCAGCTTTCAAACAACTCATGGTGGTTTTCCCCTGAGAGGAATCTTATGGGGTGGTTGTTCGGACCCCTCTTTTCTTCTGGGTTGGTTTTTAATTCTCGAGGACGAGAATGTTTTGAGAGGTATCTAATGTAATGGCCCAGACCTCTCCGGTCCATTACTTTGTGGAATTGTGGTGTTGGAGGTGTTCCGGGAGGACAAGGTGACTTATCCCCCAGCTGCTGCCTACCGGTAGCTCGGTCTACCGGTAGCTGCTGATTACCGGTAGCTCGGTCTACCGGTAGCCGCATCCTACCGGTAGCTGGGTTTACCGGTAGCCACGGCATACTGATAGCTCGGTATACTTGTAGCCGCAGTCCAATAGTAGCTCGGCTAACACTTTGCCAAATTTCACGAATGAACAGTGTTTCCAGACTTCATAAGAGCTACCGATTCCATACTTTGCCAAATTTCACGAATGAGGAGTGTTTCCAGACTCCATAAGAGCTACCAATTCCATACTTTGCCAAATTTCACGAATGAACAGTGTTTCCAGACTCCATAAGAGCTACCGATTCCATACTTTGCCAAATTTCACGAATGAACAGTGTTTCCAGACTCCATAAGAGCTACCGATTCCATACTTTGCCAAATTTTGAGTATGTGAACAGTGTTTCCAGCTTCGCAAATTTGACGTTTTCTTTGACGTAAAATACTTTTAAAACCTTATTTTAAGGACTTTAAGGCCGATTCAAAGGCCATAAATCCTATATTAATTATTCCTAAGGCCGGGATGTTTTTTTTTACTTGGTTAAACCGCGTGGGTTAATGCGATCCGTTTTTAATGGAGAATAAACCGGATCTTAAACTGTCGCCTCTCTAATTTTTTTTAAAAGGAACGAGATATCATTCTTCATTGTTCTTCCTCCTGGTTCTCATCTACGAGACGCTAGAACCTTGCAATCATTCTCGTAGGAGTTTCACAATCAAACGTTACTCAGATCAGTTCCACTCTGTTGATGCAACCAAGTTGTGTCGATCGTTCTTCGATATAAGGTATGTTTTATCATCGTTCCTTCGGGGATCACCTTCTCTTGTTCTTCCTTCCATATTAGCATGTAATCTCCATGGTTCTAATGGGTTTTTTGGGGTTGGTTGGTACTGTCGTACCGTGGCATCCTCTGGTGGATGCAGCTATCGTGAGGAGAAGAGGACTGTGACCCGTTGTGTGGATAAAGGACGTCAAGAACTCTTCGAGGTAGGGGATTCATGGCTCCTCTAATTGTATATGTGAAATCGTAGAATTAGCATGATTTATCTCTTTGGATCACAATGAAATTGACCTAATTAAATACTTGAACCGGATTAAAAGAATTGGTTGATCGCATGTTGTTGCTTTATACCGTGATAACGGTTTGCCTCATGTTTTCCTAGATATAGTGATATCTATGTTTTCTTTGATTTGTTGTTCGTTCATGATAGAAATTGATAATGAACGTAAAGCCGGAATTAATTGTTAATTAATTGGCTAAAGATAAAGAGGCATGTAAATTAATCTGGTTATTGCCGTTGTTGTAGTTGTTCTAATTTGAGGATAATCAAATTAGGGAAGTAAGCATGGTTATTTAAATTGTGATAGCTTACTGATTAGGTATCCATGATTGGAACCTATGAATAACAAGTCTGTTAATTCAATATGGATTAGAGAACAGATTATGTGGGAATTTCTAAAAGGGTTCTGAGTTACCCTCTTGTTTGTTAAAGGGTCGAGAGCCCACTTTGTGATGTTTGTTTTCCTGCTGCTTGTGCTGTGATGTGAGCCTGGATGGCTGTTGTGATATGTGGAGGCATGGAGACTTGTGGTTGTGGCAGCGGATGACGCCTAGTGTGGCGAGATGCATCGGTTTATGCATATGGGGGTCGGGGAGGACACCAAGGGTGATGGTATGAGATGAATGTGATGGTTTGATGTTGGTGGTTTGGTTTGCTTGCTTATCTGCTTTACTTTTCCCCACTGCTCAAGGCAGCTGGTCTTGCTTACCCTCTTTCCGAAGGAGGCGAAGACACGCGGGGTATGCCACGTGCTTTCCGTGTTTAGCCTCTCGATGGAGGATGAGTCTATGCTCTTTCTATAGGCGGCAAAGACTCGACGGGTAGTATATCTACTCACCGTGTTGAGCCTCCTTTGTGTTTAGAAGCATAGGATGTTTTTCTAGAATGCCTGGAAATGTGGAAAAGTAATTCTGTAATGAATGTTTGATTAAATGGTGAAAATCCACGGGGATGGAGATGCTGGAATTTAAAGGTGATGTGAATCTTAAAAAGGAGCAGTTGTTTTTGAAAGTGATGTCATTTCAGTTTAATGTGGAATTCTTCATTCTTAATTAATGTTTAAAGAATTAATTAATGTACAGTGGAACTGATAAATGAGAATGGAGTAATCTAATAAAGCTCTTCATTGTTTGTGTGCTTATAGGATACCTAGTCTTAGAAGTAGCAGCCTGGAGTCTGAGAGACGTTAGCTGCAGTTGTATCTAAGACTAGGTAATGCCCATAGTGTGGATGTGAGTTACTTATATATTCTGTACTTTTTGTGTTTCTATACGCTACTCCACCCTGTCGATAAGGGCAACTGACACCCCGGGGATTCTGAGCCCTGGGGGGGTGTTTTCCCCAACATTCTGATGGGAGGTTGAATGGCTGACTACCCCCTTTGGCCCCGCTCTCTTCTCTTGGTAGATCCTTGTGCTGGTAGGCACAGTGGTTAGTTTTACCCATATATGTGTGTATAGGGCTGTAATGGCTTGTGGTTATTTCACACACATATACTCTGGATATAGTATCCTATGGAATACTATAGGTGTAACGTATATAGGCTGTGATGGCTTGAGGATCCTTACTCGGCGTATGGGCTGTGATGGCTTGAGGAATAATACTCGACGTATGATACACGTTATACGAGCTATGGTGGCTCCCGGAAACTACCTGGTTACTTTGGTTGTGAGGACGGTGTGGTGCTTCGCCTAGGTGTCTGCGGGCAATCCTTTGTGGTGCACGAGGTGCAGATTGTGGAGCTTAGCCCAGGTGTCTGCGGGCAAGCCTTTGGAGAGAGATGCACAGGACGTATGTCGTTGGGGAAAAGCGGCAAACCAGTGGGGAAGTAGTAGCGGGGTACCCTTGATATTATTTACTATATGCTATATTCTTGTATGCGTTATTTGGTGAGAGTAGCCATGGTGAGGTTGGGAACATAGTATACCTGTTTAGATAACGAGTTAGTTTCACTTGTTGTTCACTGGGCTTTAGCATGCTTTCTTTACTTTTGCACGAGAGTCTTGGGGATGATCCTACTGAGTATACTGTTATACTCACCCTATGTACATATAAATTGTTTTTCAGGTCACTTGGAGCAGGTTGGAGATCAAGCTGGTTACTACTAGCTTGCGGTTGGAGGAGGAGTTGTTCGGGCTTGTGGTCGCTGCCGTTTTTCTTTCTTTTGGGTACTTTTAGTTTTCCCTTTCCTTTGTAGTACTTTTGCATGACATTTCATATATGTACTTGGTTTCCTTTTTATATTTCAGTTCTGAGTTGGAGTTGATTGGAGTCTATTCTATCTCTCTCTTCTGCTTGTGTTCTCTTAGAGGGTAATGCCTCTCATTTGTACGTTATTATACCCTCGGTGCTAGTTGCCAACCCGGGGCCTACTGGAGGCGGGACTCGGGGGTCATTATCTCCCTTTTTACATTGCCGGCCCAGGAGGGGTACACTTTGTGGGGAGGGGGTCGTGACAACACAACTACTCAAAGAGTTCAAGGTAGGAATTTGACTGGCCAACCGCATTAACTCGCAGCTCCTTGATTTGTTGAGTGAATTCCCGACTTCTAAAATCATAAAAATGATTTACATAACACTTGCCTCTAAAGTTGAAACAGGTTATATTTTCTTACTTATTTGCAACCAACTTCAGTTAAGTTGACTCATCATTCTCATAAAAACTCCCCAGTAATAAAAGGTACCCTCAACTTTGGCTGATCGAGCACCCCATACACCCGGTTTTGTTCAAATTTAAACGATGAGAGGCATTTGAGAGTTAATATTTCTTTGAGATTTTTATTATTTTTTGAAAAATGCAATTCATTTCTATTAACAAGTTCATACTGTGTTGTCGCGCTCTCAACTAAATATTAATAAAAAAACATGTCACGTCTTTAGTCATTTTATCTATTTATTATTTTATGTGTTCTTGCAAAAATGAAAATGCATAAAGTAATAAACAGTGCATAAAAGAAATAAATTACCCAATTGGTGTTGAGATCTAATATTAGATTATCCATTTAAACTAAATGGATCAACCATGACTTAGGCGTATCATACCTGAGTTGCAGCTTTACTCGTGATACAACTCATCCTTGTCCAGTGTGTCCACTTCTCTTCTAATATTCCATCTCGTCTTGAAATTATCTGCGTCTTACACCGTCCTCGTCATAGTACAACAATACTCACACACAGGCAAGGGTGTATCAGGAGTAAAAAATACAGACAACTTACTTTTATCTAGGCACGCAGACCCTTATACATATTAAATAAGAAAAAATGATGATGCATAGACCATCTTAATTAATTACAATCATCACATGAAATTAATTATTTAATTATTTAATTAATTAACAAACATACACATGTAGGTATTAAATAATTAAATAAATTAACTAGACATGCAAGAGTTCGGTCACATGCTCAAAACCAGTTGGTATAAAAGGTAAATGCACGATAAAACTAAATTGCAATAAATTTAAAGTTGAGAACTTAAATATAAATTAAATGAATTAACAAATTCAAATAATTAATCTTCTTCAGTCCAAAAATTAATTTATTTTTTACTCCAAAATTTAAATTAATCATTTAATTTAATTTAATACCAAAATTAAATTAATTATATTAAATAATAAAATTATTGTTATTTTTAAACCAATAAATTAGTTTTTAATTAGTTTAATTTAATACTAAAATTAAATTAATTATCTAAATTAGTTTTGATTAAATGAAATTAACCCAAGCCCAAAATTCCTACTCAGACCCATTATAGATCAGACCGAACCTAGGCAGACCCGTTTCGGGTAGGACTAATCCCACCCACAGCCTTCGCGGGTCGGAAAACCCTCATGCACGACAGTTCTGGACCAGAAAGACCCGTTCAGACCTGATCTGGGTCACGAAGATCTTCCCCGACCCACTGTAGGGGTAGATCGGGTTAAACATGAGTCAATCCAGGTGGAATGGCAACTAGGTAGGGGGTTTAACGGGGTTACCGGGTTGAGGCGCGCCGAATCAGGAGAGCGACTAAAGGTGGGACGCAATCGGCTGGCTCGCAGTTTTGAGGAGGGCTCGCTAGCGGGGCCCAGCTAAGGCTAGGGGCAGCGACGACCAAGTCTTCCTTGAGAATACTTGGAGATTTTTTTTTTATAAATTCACTCATCGCTTCCACGAAAAGAAATCAAAAATGGCCACACTATTATTTTGTTGTCTTCCCTAGACAGCCAACCAAACTCCCCACTTTCACTTTTCAAAAAGGCTACAACATAGCCTTTTAAAAAATGGTATTATCGTTTTTTATATTTTTTTATGCTTTTTCAAGATCCTATAAAGTATAGGCTTTTAATTTTGTTATTTTTCCCCTCAAGATTATGTTGGAAGCAACTCTCATCAGGGAAAAATAATCTCCTCAGATAGAGTTTTGACCATTGGATATCGATCGAGATTAGATTGAAAATTGTGGGTTCACTAGAACATACCTCAAATTATAATACTAACAAAATATAATTATATTTTTCATCAATTTTAAACCATAGCATCCGATTTTCGATCTGTACTAAAAATTTTGGAAGACCATAACTTGGCCATCTGAAATTGGATCGACGCGCAATATGTTCTGTTGGGAACAATTTAAAGCTCTCAACTTAATTTAATGCAAATTAATTTTTATTTGGCTCAGAAAATTCACAAAATTGCTATGATACTAATTAAAGGTATCGGTGCATGCAACAGAAGTCGGAGGGCCTAGAATTTTAAAATTTTCATCACCGGAACAACGTAACTTCATCGTCTCCGGTGATTCGAGCCCCGGTAGAGGTATGTGGATCTCATGTGAATTTAATAAGTGCAAAATAAATAAACAAACATGTACCTTGTTTGATTTGACGAAACGATTGATTGTAGCTTGTCGCTAGAAATCATTGCTCAAAGGATCTGAAGCTTAACCCCTCTAGATCATCCACACACGCTTCAACAATCTACGCGAATGCTGATCATCAAATTCTGAGTGCTGTCATGGAGATCCGATGATTACTTCAACGTCGTGATGATCACCTCGACTTTGTTCCTATGATCCGCAAAGATGTCCTTGGATCGATTGTTTGAATGAAGTATTTCTCTCTCAAGGATGCGGGAGGAGAGAGGAGCTCTCAATATGTTGGAAAATAAATTTCATTGCACACAAGAAATGAGCTCCTTATCTATTTATATAGTGGATGTGAAAAATACCCGGTTAGGGTTCCCGACCCCGATATATCTGACGTCCACTAGATAAGTAATAAATAATCATGACGAACTAACTGCATTATAAATATTATTTATATTTGATCACATACATATAATATATATTAAATATATTACGTGATAAACCACAGTCATTAACTCAACTCATTATTCCCACAAATATTAAATGAACCATGAATATTAAATATAATATTCCTTTATATAATATTATTCCATGTATTTACTTAAACACTCATAAATAATTTTAATAAATAAATTCAACTCAATTATTATATAATTGAACAATAATGAATTTATTTTTTTATCGGCGATCGATAAATCTTGGAAAACACTCGAACCCCGTGGTGGGGCCCACCATATCCTATATACCTATTCAGTAGAATAGGACAGAAACTTGAATGTGTTGTTCTATGTGACCATCTAGGCCCTTATCTCAACAGGAGTGAATAATATTCACAAACCAAGAGCGGAATCTAGCAATTCATCATTACCCCTAAAAAGATAAGGAGTAGTCATAACAATGACAACCAACATGTAAACACGTACTGTATAATATAATCTATTTGTCTTATGATTAAATCAGAATTCACACTTGTGCCATTATCCTTTATTTATTATTTGTTGATTTAACTGAATAGATTTATCTTCAACTACCATGACCATGGATTTAATGAAGGTACTATCATCCTGGTCAAACAGTCCAGAGATATCACTTCCTCAACTTAGAAGATACAAATTCTATCTTAATCATTCAGCCAATGTCATACCACCAATCACTAGTGCAAAAAACGTTTTTTACATCGATTATTTTTTATTTTTGACGTCGTTTTTTGACCGACGTTATTACAAGGGACGTTATAAATATTGTTTTTTATGTCGTTTATTTTAAAACCGACGTAAAAAACAGAAATCTGAAGCCATTTTCACGTCGGTTCCTAAAACACCGATGTGGAAAACGGTTCAGAGTTGTGATTTATTACGTCGGTTTTTAAATAACCAACATAATATATTGTTTATTACGCCGCTTATTTAATAACCAACATAATAAACTACACCTCTGATGCGTTTTTCACGTCGGTTATTAAAAACCGACGTGAAACAAGCTTATCACATCGGTTATTTTCATAACAGACGTGATAAACCAGTCTGCAGAGCCGTTTTTCACGTCGGTTAAAAAATAACCGACCTGAAAACATATATACTACGTTGGTTATTAAATAACCAACATAAAAAACAATTCCCATGCATTTATTACGTCGGTTATTTTATAACCGACGTAAAAACCAAATTTTTTTAATAAAGCAGTTCAACCATTACAATGCGCTTCCAAAGAAGACATGAAACAAGCAGAAAACATACCAAAACCAGACCAAAACCACTGGACAGCCCCCACCCCCTGGACACCCCCTACCCCCTTGGACAACACCCCACCCACCCACCCCACCCCCCGGACACCTCCGACCTCCATGGACACCCCCACCCCCTGGACAGCCCTCCCCCACCCCCTGGACACCCCCCACCCCCTGGACAGCTCCCCCACCCCCTGGAAACCCCCCCCCCACCCCCTGAACACCCTCCCACCCACTGGATAGCCCCCCACCCCCCCTGGACACCCCCTACCCTCATGGACAACCCCCCACCCCCTGGACACCACCACCCCCCTAGACAGCCCCCACCCCCCTGGACCCTCCCACCCACTCACTGGACAACACCCCACCCCCTACCCCCTTGGACACCCCCCTGGACACACCCTACCCCATGGACAGCCCCACCCCCTGGACCCTCCCACCCACCCACTGGACAGCACCCCACCCCACTGGACACCCCCCACCCCTAAACACCACCCCACCCCTACCCCCCTTGGACACCCTCCCACCCCCTAGACACCCCCACCCCATGGACACCCCCACCCCCCCATGGACACCCCCCACCCTCTTGGACACCCCCCACCCCTTGGACACCCCCCCCTGGACACCCCCACCCCCCATAAAACCATTACTATATTCTATCAAAGTATGAAACAAGCAGAAACCAGACCGAAACCAGACCATAATCCATACCAGAAAAACATCAGAACTAGACCAAAACAAGAACCAGAGCAAAATTAAACATTCACATATATAACATTCAAAACTTACAATGTCAACTAAAAAAACCTAAATCAACCAAAACAACTACCAAATACACAATTATAATTACAATATTCAAAATTACATTTTACACTACAAACAAACTAAAATCCAATCAAACCTGTAAAATAATTTGATCATTCCACTTGTAAGTGTTTAACCTCTTTAGCACTATAGGGTTGAGGGTCATCAAATAGCTACAAATTAAAAGGATAGTAGTTAACATGTATAATGAATAAATCAAATGAAATATTATGACAAAGTTTATAAGGAAATATTACCAGGTCAAACTTCACAAGTGTTCCAGTTGTTATTATTTCATACATAAATCTTAACATATAATATCTGCATTCGACGATGTCTTGTTGTTCATGACAATTCTGTTTAAATGAGTGTCAATTCAAAATATCATTTTTATGTAATACATCGAAAAGTACAAATTATAAAATGGATATTTACCTTTACTTTTACATATTTGATCTTGGTACTCTTTTTCTTTGTGTTTTTTCGAAAGTAAACTCATCCCCTGTTAGAAAATAATGTGAATTGGATAAATTTAAAATTCATTATAATATAAACAACTATTAAGAAATTGAAACTTACTTTTCCAACATATTCTTAAAACTTCCCCGCACATCGCCATGGACAGAGCATATCCTATAAAGTGTTTTCTCCCTTAGACAAAAGCACTTAACATCCAATGATCACTGATATAAAAGAAAATTTAAAGTTAGTGGTTTTTTATGTTAAAAGATAATGAACACTTTGCCAAATATATGTTTCACACCTCTCACAAAAAGGCATCATCCAACACCGCGTGATTATATTTTGTTCAAATCTTTCAGCAATATAAAGTGTTCTTTGTTTCTCATCCAATGCATGCGCTTCAGGGGAAATCAAATGCGGGTCCATGAATCCATATACATTTGTCTGCTCATTCTTCTCACGCATGTTATAAAGATACCTAATACAAAATAGGCATAAGCATACATTTTTAATAAATATAACACAGGTAAAGGTGTTAAGACTTACATGAAAAAAATATGCACCACGTTGATACCCAAATTATTTCCAGTAACAAGCTCCATGATATCATTTTTCACAATCCCAACATTTATTGCACGTCCACAAACATGAGCTTCCATTGGAAACTCATAACGATCTGCCAAAAAATTTGAATATCTTGACAATCTGTCAAGACTACTAAAATCAGTATATGATGTCATAGCCATTTGTCTTTGTTGTTGTCTATATAGTATTTCTTTACCTTTAAAGTATTCCTGTAAAAATAAATAGAAAAATATATTAGTTTTCAAATGTTAAAACAACTTTAATAAAAAATAAAATAAAAGATATAACATACATACCTCTATGATAATGAGTCGCAGAAGTCTGGATGACCAAACTAAAAAGTAGATGATACTATGTCCAACTGTCATCATCTCATCTGTAGGTAATGGTAGTCGCGCTGATCTATCTATAATATCTT
Organism: Viscum album; assembly: GCA_963277665.1. Taxonomy (NCBI): domain Eukaryota; kingdom Viridiplantae; phylum Streptophyta; class Magnoliopsida; order Santalales; family Viscaceae; genus Viscum; species Viscum album. The sequence continues at coordinate 299,280,545 of OY728139.1, forward strand.
GTACAATGACCCTATGATGCTCTACCTCTAACCGTTGATGATGAACTGTATCACCTATATAATATATCATCCCATATGCAACTATATGATGGTGAGGATCATCAACATACAACTCACAATAAGTAGGAAGTTGTGGTGGAGAAGTAGGATAAAAAATGGGGTTCGTAGGCTGATATGGGGGAGTGAGAGCTACTGACAGAGGTAGAGGATAAATAATTGGGTCTGTAGGGGGAGGTGGAGGAGTGAGAGCTGCAGTATGAAATTGTCTTTACATGTCTGTAAACATAGACTATACCGACGTTCTAATATTTTCCTTCATCGTCGCATTAATATTATGAACTTCAACCTCTGAGGATTCTATTTTTTTATAAACACCCTCAATTAAAGAAGTTGAAGAACGTGAAAACACTTTTCTTACTGATACACCTGTCAGATATTCTCGTACACGACCAGGGTGTTCGGGCTTTCCCAATGCCGCAGATAAAATATCTTACCTACCAGCAGCTGTAAATACCTCATGTGAGCTCTGCTCCTCAAGAGAATCCTGTATTAATTAATTGAAAATTTCTGTAATGATTCAAATTATATAAAGAATATAATTAACTTAAATAAATAAAATAAATATCTTACAATCCTCTCAACTATGATTCTCAATTATTCTGAAAGATATTGTCCCTTTTTGCTCATCTGAGCTCTCTTCCATTTTTCATGTCTAGATGGAGGGGGTGGAGGGGCAACCTCTCTAGAGCTTGAAGACTCAGCTCTCAGTTTTTGTAATTTTTCCACCATCATTTGTTCTTCCAATAATGTATACTCTCCCCAAGATAAATTATAAGGGTATACATTTTTAGATTGGATCTCCTGATGAGATGTCTTTGTTTGATGTAAATTAAGAATAAAAAATCATTAACAAAACATTAATAAGATCATTTATATAAGAAAACTTATAAAAGTTTACATTGCCCTTACAAAAAATGAATCTTTTCTTCTACTTTCAACAAATTGTCTCCATGTGTCTTCATCTATGAAAGGATATATATGACATGGATTTTCATGATTCCTATGACCAAAAATGAAATCAGACGTGAGGGTTGATTTGAAATCTCTCCATCTCCTAGCAGCCATCGATAAACATTTCTTCCTGACTCCTCCAATGTCAGTAATATCAAATGTCATCTGATAAAGAAGAGGTAAAACATATTATACTAGAAACATTTAAAGATTAGTCAAACAATAGAAAAAAAAACTTATCAAAATCATCTCCCACAACTGAGATATTATGGCTTTGTCCACACTTCTTCAATCATCATACAAAATGCTTACATTACTTTTACCCTGAGTTGATACAAAACTCTTAAAATCTTTTGCATTTGGACCTCTATGAATATCATTCTCATCAAACTCAATCAGTATCCTCTAGTCCTGGCTACGGGCAAGTGATAATTTTGATAAATGTGTGCAGCCACGTTTACCAACTCTTGAACTCTTCTTTATCGTTATGGGAGCACATGAGGAAGATTGGGGAATATCAAGAGGAGCATGTGAATGTTCCTACCCAGAGGTATGATCATGATTCTCATCTCTAGAATCATGTGGTTGATCAACTGATAAATCTGTCATTATCCTTCAAATCAAAAAAAAAAGTTCACAAATATACAAATTCAAATATTATAATACTAATGTAAACAAAAAATGGAAAACTGAACTAATTTACATAATAGTAAATTTGGTAAGCTTGTTAAACAATGGTAAAGATGGTAAACATGGTAGTGTAATTTTCATTCAACAAAATCAATAAATATATAAGTTACGTAAAGATAAACTATGGTAAACTATGATAGACATGGTAAACATGATAAACATGGTAAAGTAATTGTCATTCAACAAAATCAATAGATATATAAGTTACGTAATGGTAAACATGATAAACTAAACTAAACAAAATTAAAATTAAAAAAAAACTACTTATTTGTTTTAATACGTGTTTTAATAAAGAAAAAAATTACAATATCTAACATTTTATGAAAATAATAAATGTAAACAAGAAATAAACACATGTTACCTGTAATATTAGGAATGTACAAATGGATTGTTTTCTCAAATTCCTTCGTCATGATCGTTCCTTATGGCACAAACCATGCCTTCAACATGCTCATCATTATTTTCTGCTAATTTTTCCATGGAAGTAGGGATCTCGCATAAATCAGCATCTTCATCAAGTTGATCCTCACTAACATATTGTTTTTTTCCTTGTAAAACAACAGACCACTTCATATCTGATTGATCAACTACATAGAAAATATGTTTTTCATGTGCTTCCATTATAAAAGAATTTGTTGTGTCTTCCAATCTATTCAGATTAACAACTATCATTCCAAATTCATCATGTTTGACACTGTTGTTACCGATAAAACATTTGCAGTTAAAAATAGGAACTTTAATTTTAAAGTAATCAACCTCTCATATTTCTTCAATGACTCCATAATATGTACTTGATGCAGAAATTGGATTTTTTTTCTTTAGAACTCGAAAAATGTATTACTTCTGCAAACACCAATACACCACTATTCTGAACTGCACTTCTGTGTCCTGAGATTTCGTATGAAATGTATAGTCATTAATGTCATACCCGGACCATGTTATCACATTTAAACTTGGACCACTCACTAACCATCTTAATGTCTCTGATACATCTGATCTACTGAGCAAGGTCTTTTTAAACCATGGCAAAAATGTTTTGTTGTGCTCATTCAAAATACACATTTCTTTCTTCTTTGGATGACATTGTTTCAACTCATTAATATGAAATGTGATATATAGTTGAGCATCAACTATGTTATTCAAGATGTATAATTCTACCTTCTTCATCTATTCAGTTGACAATGATTTGACTTTCAAGCCACAAATCCCTTTTCCCTCATTATTAACTCGTTCATGTCGAGATGGAGGCAAACCTATATGCTCCGCCGCAGCCAAGTAGCTCGTACAAAACTCTACAGCCTCCTCAGAAATATACTTTTCAATAATAGAGACTTCAGGTCGATATGGATTCTTAACATACCCCTTCAATATTTTCATATACCTTTCAAAAGGATACACTCAACAAAGATATACTAATCCACAAAGCTTTATTTCTCAAATCAAATGAACCATTAAATGCACCATTATATCAAAAAAAGATGGAGGAAAATGCATTTCCAATTGACAAAATATAAAAATTGCATCCTTTTCCAAAATGTTCAAAGCATTCACATCAATCACCTTATTAAAAATTGAATTGAAAAAATAACACAACTTCATTATAGTTTTTCTGACACGGATGGAAAATATTTCACGCAATGCAACTGGTAGAAGTTGTTGCACCATGACGTGACAATCATGAAATTTCATACCTATCAACTTCAAATCCTTCAAATAGAATTTTTTTTACATTTGAAGAATAACCTTGAGGCACTTTGATATCATAAAGACATTGACAAAAGATAATTTTCTCCCTCTTGGGTAATGTATGACAAGCCGGGGGAAGAAATGTTCATCTTCCATTAGGAGTGGGAGCAAACTCCAAACGTATTCTCATTGATAGTAAGTCTAATTTGCATTCAACCAATCTTTAGTCTTTCCTTTAATATCTAACAATGTTCCAATCAAACTGTCGCAGATATTCTTCTCTACGTGCATTACATCAATATTATGTTTCACTTCATGATATCTCCAATATAGTAGCTCAAAAAATATTGACATTTTCTTCCAAATATGTCTATCATTACCAGATTTATGTCTTTCTCAATGACACATCAAGGTTTTGCACCCTCTCAAAATACACATTAGGGGATAAAGGTTTTGGAGCAATATCAAATTCTTGTGAGCCATCGAATGCTTTTTTTAGTCTTCTATAAGAGTGATCCATAGACAAAAACTTTCGATGACCCATTTATATTGTTTTCATCCCATGATGCAATTGACAATATGAAGTATGTTGTTCGCAAATTGGACATGCTTTATTCCCTTTAACACTGTATCCAGACAAATTTCCATACACTGGGAAGTCATTTATAGTGAACATAAGCACTGCATGTAGTTGAAAATATTTCATTTTATAAGAATCATACACCCTAATATCATCCTCCCATAAAAGTTTCAAATCATCAATCAATGGTGACAAGAAAATATCAATATCATTTTCAGGTTGCTTCGGACCAGAGATCATTATACTTAACATGACATATTTGCGCTTCATACAAACTTCAGGAGAGAGGTTGTAAATTACCAATAAAATAGGCTATGAACTATGTGTGTTATTGAGGGTTCGGTATGGATTCATTCCATCTGTGCACAACCCAAGTCTGAGATTTCTAATTTCATTTCCAAATGTAGGGTACTGCTCATCAATTTTCTTTCATTGTGGACAATCAGTTGGATGATGTATTTTTCCATCACATATATGCTCATCACCATGCCATCTTAACCTTTTTTATCATGTGAGTTAGCAAATAAATGTTTCAAAAGATGAATTATAGGAAGATACCAAAATACCTTGGCAGGGATCTCGATAATCTCTACATCAGCCTGTGATTTTTCTTTCAACTTATACCATGATGTCCCACATTTAGGACACTCTGACAGAAATTCATATTCCTTTCTATATATCATACAGTTATTTGGACAGACATGTATTTTCTTGTATCTCAATCCCATCGGGCATAATATTTTCTTGGCCTTATAATGTGAATCTAGAAGATCATTTTCTTTTGGAAGAATGTCTCTCAACAATTGAAGTAGCTCTGTAAAACTTATGTTACTCCATCCATGTTTCGTCTTCAGGTTAATCAATCTTAACACCACCGACAAAACTGTAAAATTCGTACAACCAGGATACAATAGTTTTTCAGCATCAACATATAGACGCGCAACTGTCGGTTCTATCTCAATTTGTTCTTATGAAATATCACGAATCATTTCTTCAATTCCATCAGAGTTACCATCTTGAAAATCATCGTCATCAGTAGATCTGACATTCTATCCAATTTCACCATGCCAAATCCAAGAGCTGTAACTCGGATTAAAACCATGAAAAATCAAATGATATTTGATCTCTCTACTTTTCAACTTCTTCATATTCAAACATTTCAGGCATGGACAGAAAAACATGTCGCTGCTTGGAACATTTCGTTTAGAAAATTCCAAAAAGGCATCAACACCTTACTCGTATTCATTACTCATTCGATGTGTCATAATCCAACTTCGACTCATTATTACCTATAACAAATATCAAAATTATACATCTTATTAAGATAAGTCAATTTTATATTTATATGAAAAATACCATAATTTGAATGTAAAACAATTTTGAAATATAAAACAAATCTATGCTTATTTGAAAAAGATATGCATGAAAATGATTTTAAAAAGAAAATATAGTTAGATATAACAGTTTTAAATTCATCTTGGATCATTTCTTCTTAAGTTACACAAAGAATACATCCTGGTGCAACTGGATACCAAATTCACACTTCCGTAAACAATAATTGTGAAGTATAAATATTAAAATATGTATACATTCGAGCAAGGGGAAAGGACATCTTAGAGGTGGATCCAGCTGTTGAACTTTGGACTTGGTGATTTGTGTCCTTAGGGACTCGGGTTGTTCTTCCTTGTTTTGGTATTTAAGTTGTATTACTTTGGGATTTAATGCCCTGTTGACTTCTGGTACATTACTCCCAGTGGAGTTTTTTTTGTATGCATATTAACTTTCTTATCTTTCTTCTGCTATGTTTTGTGGAAAATTCATTCTCACTTGCATGTTGTTGATGTCAGGTGCTAGTCGTCAACCCATGGGGATCGGGAAAACCCTTCAGACTCTGTCAGGATCGGCTCGGTTATCTGGTTACCAGGGTACCCAAGATGGTTGGTGACAAAGTAGTATCAGATGTAGGTTGTTGAGCTTCTTGTCTTGAAGTTAGTATGCATTGTGAAATCTTGTCTGGTTGTGATTGAGTGTCTGGACAGCTCTCACCGTAATGAACCTTAAGTCTTCATGGGTGGTCAGGGAAAGACATCTTGTGGGTTAGTTCTAGCCTTTCCCCTATTTTGATTTGGATAGAGTGAAATCCAAATCTTGTTTGTTCTATTGGTCAGAATTATGTTCCACTTGCTGCTTTATTTGAGCATTATCTAATGTCTTCCTTGTTGTCCGCTGATGTTTTGTAGCATCATGCCTCCGAGAAGACATGTGAATCAGATATAGGAGGAAGCTACTGCTGAACTGCAGCGAGTGAATCCTCTAGTGGACCCGAATCTAGTTGAGGTGATTGTGCGCACTGTCCAAGCTCTGGGACAGGCACCACCACCAATTCCCGTTCAGGCTCCAGTTGTGGAACCTCATAGGGATGCTCTCAAAGCTAGTTATCAAGAGTTCCTTCACTAGAAGATACCAGTTTTCAAAGGATCCAATAATCCTCAATATTCTGAGGAATGGTTGGGAAAGATAAAACGCCTTTCTGAGTTCTTGAAGATGCCGAATGTGGTCAAGGTGAAGTGTGTCACCTTCATGCTAGAAGGACTGAGTAGGAGATAGTGGGACATGATGGTGATGGAAAAGAAACATGAGGTATTGGAGTGGAAAGAATTCAAAGTTATTTTCACTGACCAGTTCTATCCAGATTCAATGGTGTTGGCCAAGGTTGTGGAGTTTTTCAAGCTTGAGAAGGCCGAAAGAATTGTGACTGAGTATTCAAATCGTTTTGTTGAGCTCATGCAGTTTGCATATGAGATTGTATATAATGAGAGGATGAAGGCTCGACAGTTCGAGTTGGGACTTCAATCAGATATTCGTTCTCAGGTTTTCTTACTGAAGCTGCCCACTTACACTGATATGCTGGATAGGGAAATGATGGTTGAGATGGACCTGGCTAGAAAGTCAGGGTTGATGGGAGCTCCTTTTTCTCCCAATGGCAGCGTGAGTTCCTTCAAGGGAAAGTGGAAGCGTGATGATTCTCATGGCAGTTCTTGATGGCAAGGTTATTCCAAACCTCATACAGCGCCAAGAGGAAGTCCTTTGACTTGCTATCAGTGTGGCAAGCTAGGAAACTCTAAGAGGGTTTGCATTGAGGCACCTAAGAACTATGACTCATGTGGACGTTCGAGACACTTATAGAGATTCTTCCATATATTTTATACTCCGCGTAGTGGAACCGGATCATTATCTCCTCCTAAAACTATGGGGGAAATCAGATGCTTCACGTATAAAAGGGTTTTAGCCACAGGCATCCAGAACGAAGCTACTTCACGCGGTGGAAGAGTCTCTAGAGGAAGCGGATACGGGTCCAATGACTGTGAGAGGTGCCATTATTATAGCTTCATCGTTAGTGAATGCTTTATTTGATACTAGTGAATCTCATTTGTTTATTTCAACTCGTATTGTTAATCTGTTAAATCTTTCTATGAAGCTTTTATCTTGTGTAATGGATATTACTACACCCCTTGCTATGAAGAGAGAGCAGGGTCTTCATAGTCCCACTTGTGTCTTATCTCTATCATATGTCAAGATTTCTTGGAGTTTCTTGGCTCTTGACATGAAATCTATTGACATCATATTCAGGATGGATTGGATCATTGACAATAAAGCTCAGATTGATCATTATCTTCGATGGGACTACCTTACTACACCTAGTGATGTGTCTCTTGTATTTTAAGGATAATGGGACCCAAGGTCGAGCAGGGTTAGAACTTCTTATCCGGAGTTGGAGAAGGTAATATCAGTGTTTTCTTTTGATCTGGAGTAGGAATCTTTGAGTAGCGATCTCCCTCTAGTTGTCATCAAGTTTCCTGATGTGTTTCCTTCTGATTTATCTGGTTTCCAACTAGTAAGAGAGGTTGAGTTTTTCATTGACTTAATGTATGGTACTCAACCAGTTTCTATTCCCTCTTACCATATGGCTCCAGCTGAAATGGAGGAGATAAAATCCCAATTGGACAATCTTCTTGAGAAAGACTTTATACACCCGAGTGTGTCACATCGGGTGGCGCCGGTTCTCTTCGCTAAGAAAGCTTATGGTTCTCTTGGCTTATGTGTTGATTACCAAAATATTAATCGAGTTATGGTAGAGAAAAAGTATATGTTGTCACAAATTGATGATCTTTTTGATCAGTTGGAAGGGGTGAAGTTGTTCTCAAAGATCAACCTTCGTCCTGGTTACCATCAGCAAAGAATAAAAGAATATAACATTTAGAAAACCTCCTTTCAGAGCAGGTACGACCATTATGAGTACCATGTTATGCCCTTTGGTCTAAAGTGGTTCTCAAAGATTGACCTTCGATCCGGTTACCATCAGCTAAGAATAAAGGAATCTGACATTCATAAAACCGTCTTTCGAAGCAGATACAACCATTATGAGTACCTTGTTCCTCCAATGGACCGAATGCCTTAATTTTTATTGATTTTTGATAATCCACCTTTCAAGGGTTGAGGTGGAACCCTTACAAGGCTCGTAGGCGTAAGTATTACATGGATCGTAGGCCTTAGAGGAATTCATTGCCCGTAGGTTTCAAACATTACATACAACCCAGACTAACTACTTGGAACTGCTCCTCCCGAGCATCTTCATCCTGAAATCAACTCTCCACCTTCGCATGGATGTTCGGCTAGGCTTTCTCGTGCATGCACATGCTTGTCTCGATGGCAGGTGTCATACCCTCTCATTCTTGCAATCCGTTTAGCTTCTGCTATAGTGAAAGCTTCTTTCTCATCCTCCTTCTGGAGCTTGTTCCTTGTAGGTTGTCTGGTTTGCATCTGCACTTAAAGAGGCCTGAAGGCCTTAAGGTGGCTTGAAGGCCTTGAGGTGACCCGAATGTCTTACTGACCCAAAGGCATGGGTGGCCCGAAGGCCTTAAAGGACTCAGGGACCAAATCGGTGGCCCGAAGGCCCAAACGAGGGAATAGTCCCGGCTGCTACAGTGTCAAACAGTACCTGCTACAGTTCCCGCTACAGTACCTTCAGTTTTCATGGCTTTGATGAACAGAATTTTCTATGAGTATCTGGATACCTTTGTGGTAGTCTCTGTGGATGACATCCTCATTTACTCCAAGTCTGAGGAGGATCATGTACTTCATCTGAGATCATTTTTGAGTCTGCTGAGAAATCACTGACTTTATGCCAAGCTTTCGAAATGTGATTTCTGGATTCAGGAATTAAAATTCTTAGGAAACGTGGTTTCGGAATAAGGAATATCAATTGATCCTGATAAGGTGAATGTTGTTATGGCTTGGGAGCAACCATATAATATCTTCAAGATTTGAAGCTTGTTTGGCTTAGCCAGATATTATCGTCATTTCATGAAGGACTTCTCGAAGTTGGATTCTCCGATGACTACTCTAACTCAAAAGGGAGTGAAGTTTTCTTAGGATGATAGATATCGAAATTATTTTATTGAGCTGAAATGCCTTTTGACTACTGCGCTGGTGTTGACTCTTCTAGAGGCTAGGTAGGGCTATGTGGTCTTTTGTGATGTATCGGGTTCAGGATTGGGTTGCGTTCTTACGCAGGGCGATCATGTAGTTTCTTATAGCTCTCATCAGCTTAGGCCACACGAGAAGAATTATCCTACCCACAACCTTGAACTTGTAGCTGTAATGCATGTGCTTAAGAGTCGGCGACATTACCTTTACGAAGAAAAGTTTACTGTGTATCCGGACCACAAGATCTTGAGTTATATCTTCTCCCAAAAAGATTTGAATCTCCACCAGAGGCGTTGGGTGGAATACCTTCAATCTTTCAACTTTGACATCGCCTACACCCTGAGGAAAGGGAATGTCGTTGTAGATACTTTGAGTAGGAAACTTCCGACCCAGATAGTGAAAGAATCTTCAAAAGAGTGGAATCTGATGACCCGCATTGCATAGTTTCATATTAGAGTCCAGGAATCAGGGGTTGAGGTTTCTTTATCCAGTATTCAGTTATCATTCGCTCTTCTAGAGATGATTCATCAGGATCAACAGCTTGATGGTGAATTCGGTAGCATTAAAGACTCTCTTTATGGTGGGGGAGACAGTTGCCCAGTAGTCATTCTCCAAAGAGGGTGTTCTATGTTATCAGAATCGCTTTGTTGTTTCGTTAGCAGCAAGGAAGATTGTGATGGGGGAAGGTCATAATTCTCAATGGGGTGTGCACCCAGGAACCACTAAGATGTTCTATGATATGTGGAAAATGTTATGGTGGCCAAGTATGAGATGGGTCATTGCTGAGTTTTTCTCCCGCTGTTATACATGCCAACAGGTTAAAGATGAGCACCAGAAACTTTCGGGTTTACTTCAGCCACTTTCAGTCCCTACTTGGAAGTGGGATAAAATCTCTATAAACATTGTGGTTGGATTGCCTCATACCCAGAGAAAGAAGAATGTGATATGGGTTATGGTCGATGGGTTGACTAAGTCAACTCACTTCATACCCATTCATGATACAGGCAAAGTTGAAGAGTTAGGAAATCTATACGTGAAATAGATTGTTCGTCTTCACGGCGTTTCATCTGTTATAGTCTCTAATAGGGATCCTCGGTTCACTTCTCGCTTTTGGAAAGGCCTTCAGGAGGTACTAGGATCTTAGGTCCATTTGAGCACGGCCTACCATCCATAGTCGGATGACCAGATAGAAAGAGCTATACAGATTCTAGAGGATATGTTCTGCGTGTATGTTCTCGACTTCGGTGGGGCTTGGGATGATCATTTGGGGCTGGTTGAGTGTGCTAATAACAATAGTTACAAGTCTGTGATTAGAATGATTCTTTTTAAGGCCTTGTATGGTCGGCCTTGTAAATCTATGTGGTGTTGGTTGGAGATTGGTGAACGTTCCTTGGTTGGACCAAGTTTTGTGCATGAGACGACAACAAATATTTAGTTAATTCGTCATAGAATGCTAACGGCCCAGAGCCGATATAAGTCTTATGTTGATCGATATCGTAGACCTTTGGAGTTATCAGTTGGTGACCAGGTGTTCTGGAAAGCTTCACACCGGTTGGGTCATTGAAGGCTTGAGAGGCAACGCAATCTTGCTCCTCATTTTGTGGGACCTTCCGAGGTTGTTGAGCAGGTGGGAAAAGTTTCATACCGTCTAGAACTTCCATTGCGGCTGACGTCGATACATAACATGTTCCATGTATCGTAGCTACAAAAGTACCTCTCTGATCCATCTCATGTTTTGAGATGGAGTGATATTGAGATTGAATCTGATTTATCTTTGATTGAGTGGCCAGTCAGGAGAGTTGATTTTGAGACCAAGGTACTCGTGGGAGGACGATACCTTTGGTTCGTGTGCTATAGAAGAATGGCTCTAATAATCATGAGACATGGGAATGTGAGGAACTAATGAGAGAGCAATGGTCTCATCTTTTTGGCATGGAAGTTTCTTCATAGGATTTCTGGGGACAGAAAGTTTTTATGGTGGGGAAGTTGTAACATCCTATTACCGATCAGACAGGTATATATTTAAACTTTTCATGGTTTTTTCTTTTTGTTGACTGGGTAGGGTTAAGAATAAATTGGGAGGATACATATAATTGTGAATTCATGAATTTGTTGGACTCTCAGCATTAACCAGTCATTTCCAAGGCTGTAGGAGGGTTACACGCCATGTAACTAGGTTACACAACGTGTAATGGTTGTTGGATGCATACCATGAAAGGTTCACATTATGAAATCTACATGATGTAATGAGTCATTACACATCATGAGTTAATTGATGATCGGTTTTTAATTCGAAGTGATTCATTTTTCAGCGGTTATGAAAATTAACTATTTCACGATGTGTAAATGGATTACACGTCGTGTAATACCCCGACGGCTGTTTTAAAACAGGAAGCACAGTCGATCACTCCCTTTTGGATCATCTCCAATTTCACTTCTCAGGACCCAAAATCTTCCCCAAACAATCTTTGAGCCCTCCAACCCTTCTAGGCCCCTTCGTTTGGCGTTCGATCGCCGTTGCGTCGGCGGTGTGATTCTCGGGTAAGCTTTCTCCCTTGTTCTTCATCTTTCTCTCTTCCCCCCTGGTATTTCAATAGATCATCCCGAAATTGATGGATCTATACTCTGTGTTATTGGATCTCATTTGTAGGTTGAGTTTCGAGGTCTTTTGCGCCCTCATTCTCGTTGACGGTTTTTGTTGTGGGTGTTGTGTCTCAGAAAAAGGGTAGGTGGTTCCGTCCCATTTGGCCAAATTGATTAACCTTGAATTGCTTGATTTGTTTCAATTGTTTAGTTAAATTCAATTGCTCAAACTTGATTTCAATTGATTTAATAAAACTCAATTCCAGTAAATTGGGAGATTTGAAATGGTTTTGGCATGAAAATTGGGAAAACCCTCAATTCTATTCAATTGGGGTGTGTTTATGGAAACTGGTTGATTTAAATTGTTTAATTTAAATTATAGATTTTATGGAAACTATTTCAGTTAAATTATTGAATTTAATTGTGGAAATGAATTTTAAAATTAATGGAATTTGGTTTTGAATCGATTTCAAACCTGTGAAAATGAATTAAATTTTTTTGATAGAAACTCGGTGGTTTTATCTTGTTGGAAAGGCATGTTTTTTTATTAAAACCTATTTTTTTATGGAAAATTGGCATTTGAAATAGAGGAATGGAATTTAATTATATTTTAAGTTGTCTTAAAATAAATAGACATCATTGATTATGTAAGAGAACATGCAAGCCTTAAGTAGATTGTGAGTTATTTGGACACACTCTACGATTATACAGCGTTCTAAAACATAAATACAGCAGGTCACATCCCCGATGGGATGGTGATGAGTCACTTTTGGCCAGTGTTAGAAGGACGTGTCTATAAACATATTGTCATGACCACTTAGAGAGTACATAGTCCTATAGCCTAGAACTTTCGTACCTATTTGGAAGATGGTCATGTTGCTCGTTTGTTTTATATTTGAGATATAAATGTTTGTCAATGTTGTTAAACTACATTATATATCTTCTAAATTTATATAAATTGTTTTATATATAATGTTTTATTTAAACCATTGTTTTTGAAATATTTCATCACTTGTAAAGCCTTTACTTAAGTATTTTCCATCTTTTGAACTGTATATCATGATTTGTTTAAATATGTTTTAAAATGTCAAACCTATTTATTTTAAAATTGAAAGCATTCCTTTGGTTAATCTATTATTTCCATCTGTTATGGAATCCTTGATGAGACCCTACTGAGCTTTTTAGCTCACACCCTGTTTGTGTCTTCGGGTGTTTGTAGATTATCTCCTTCCAGGTTCAAGCAAGGGGAAAGGATCTCTTGGAGGTGGGTCTAATTGTTGAACCTTAGACTCGGTGAGTTGTTTCCTTAGGGACTTGAGTTGTTCTTTCCTATTTTGGTACTTAGGTTGTAGTACTTTGAGCTTTAATGCCTTGTTGACTTTTAGTATATTACTTCCAGTGGAGTTTCTTTTATATGCATATTTTCTTGTTTGTCTTACTTCCACTATGTTTTGTGGAAAATTCGTTCCCACTTGCATATTGTATGATGTCAAGTGATAGTCGCTGACCCATGGAGATCAATAACATCATTCGGGCTATGTTAGGACCGGCTCAGTTATCAAGTTACCAGGGTACCCAGGCTGGTTCGTGACAGACCTAGATGGTCGCACACTAAGTGTATCTACAAGTTCCACTTATTCGAATGAATAGGAGTTTAGGACGAAGTGCGCCCCACGTGCGGGAGTTGGTTTACGTACATGTTTGAATGATCGAAAGTAAAAATAAGTCAATTATATTATTCAAGTTTTGAATAATGATGATTGAATTTATTTCTCACAATATTCACAAGTTTGATCATAAAAGTGAATACGAAAAATATAGTTTTTCGAACAAACATAACGCGATCAAGGTTTGTTAAATTATGTGGGGAGCTTACGAATCGAGTTAATGGTCTATTTTTTATTCACAAGTTTGATCATAAAAGTGAATACGAAAAAATATAGTTTTTCGAACGAACATAACGCGATCAAGGTTTGTTAAATTATGTGGGGAGCTTACGAATCGAGTTAATGGTCTATTTTTTATCACGTAAAATTTTAAAGTGTTACAAGTAAGTGATAAAATATATGTGACATTAATGACAAGTTTATTAAGTCATAAATGTTTACAAAGGTCTAAAATGAAGGTTATTATTTTCTAGGGACCAAAGTGCAATTTTTGAAAGTATAACCTAAATATAAAAACACATTTTAGCCTCTTGAATAGGAAACTCCACCCTTTGGATGAATTTAGATAGAGAAGCTCTCTTTTCCTCTCCTCTCAATATCTTAGAGAGAGATTCTGAAGAAACAACAAGGTCAGATTTATCTCATCTTCTCGATCGAGTCTGCATTCTTCACGCGATCAAAGAGACATCATAAAACTCATTGATTTCTCAAGCTAGCACCTAGGAATCGTAGATCTGTGGTCCAGGAGATGCGATGCACATTCTCTCTGATACCAATCGGGTTCCTTCAATTGGTATCAGAGAGAACGTGCAATTATTTAAGTCAAAAACTTTAAAATTTCAATTAAATTTGCTATGATTCAGAAAGAAGGTTTTAATACGGTCTCAACTCAACTGACGATGCGTCGATCCGATTTTGTATCACCAAGATATGATCGATTGAAGATCGATGGGTTTTACATTAAAATTGAGATGGAAATTAAAGTTTTGTTTTTTTACTTTACTTTAATGGTTACTGGTATGATGAATTTTTAACTGGAGCGCGATATGAGTATGTTTCGTATTATCCAAATATACCGAAAATGGTTTGGGGTAGTTCGTTGGCGATACAAATTTCCTACGCAAGCTTAATTAATTTGCTAATAATCAAAAAAAAATGAAAGGGAAAGGGAAGAGAAAGCTTTCGTTGGAAACTTGTTTTTTTTAAAAAGGACAAAGGTTCCCTTAGAAACTTATTAAAAAAAGGACAAAGCTTCTCTTATGATCTTGTTTAAAAATAGTTTAAAAATATTAAAAAAAATTAAAAGGACCCACACCTTGTTTAAAAAAAAGGTTAAAAAATATTAAAAAAAATAAAAGGACCCACGCCTTATTTATCCTATTATTATAATATAAACATTGTGTGTGTGCGCGCGCACGTGCCCTTAAACAGATGCCCAAATTATACTTAGGTCGGACCGATATGGTCAGTATCCGACCAACCCGACTTGTCAACCTCATCACTGGCCCTAAATCAATATCCAGGGATCCGCTATAGGTCCAAATGGACCCGAAAAATTATGAAAAAAAATAGAAATTAAACTTAATGGTCTGGAATTTAATAAAATGATTTTAGGTGCTGTGAGACGTATCGATAATTAATAAAAATTGATTAAATGCAAGTTAAAGCATTAAATATTCCCTCAAGTTGGATTTCAGAAAATTTAATTTTTCTTATACAATATATTTTATGTTGACTTATCATAAGCCGAGACCGGCCCATACATGTTTGGTTTATGATTTATTTAATTTATTTATTTCATTTAAGTTTTAAAAGGTAATAATTATTTTATTTTAACGATCTATGCATCGTCCCTCCATCTTTAATTTGTTTAAGGATCTGCGTGTCCACATTTAATTGATAAAATGTATTTTCGCATCTCAAGTTCCTCTCACCTGCGTGTGAGTATGCATTGTAAAGATTGGAGGAGTTCGTGGCAACGCGGTTAGAGTTGAGAGTTGGTGTAAACCAAACAAGTGAAGTGTGTGAGAGTTGCGAGCGTTGCAATTCAAGTCAGGTATTGACTTAAGGAATTCCTCTAGCGTCTCAATTAATCCATTAATCGCTCGATGGATTAACCAAAAGTTAACAACTTGTGATCCTGTCATTATTTATTTATTTATTTTATCATGTGCATGGTTTATTATTTTGTGAATGTGTATTTATTATGCGTGATCTCATAGTATAATAATAAACAAGAATGCATAGATAAAATGAACATGTGTGGTCTATGTTTTCTATTTAAAGCATGATTAAGTTGTGAGTGTGATCTCATAGAACAAACATGTTAAATAGGAAAGGATTTCATTCACCGGGCACTACCACAAAAACAGTTTTTCGCAGCGCCCCTCCCTTTATCAGCGCTAACGAAAAAACGCTGATAAATGAGGGTGCCTTTATCAGCGCTTTTTTTTAGCGTTGATAAAGGGACCCCCCTTTATCAGCGCTTTTTTTAGCGCTGATAAAGGGACCCCCTTTATCAGCGCTTGTTTAGTAGCACTGATAAAGGGGGGGCCTTTAGCAGCGCTTTTTTTTAAAGCGCTGATAAAGGGTCGACTTCAAAAAAAAAATTAAAAATATATTAATATATTAATATATAAATATAGTTATATTGATATATAAATATAATATATAATTTTTAAATATATTTTAGATAAGTATAAATGTACATTTACACTTAATATACTTAATATATAAGATATTTAGTGAAAATGACTTCTTAAAAAATTAAAAAAAATATTTTTAATTAATAATTTGCTAATTATTATGGAGTAATAGTCATTTAATAAAAATTTGAAGATTAAAAAAATTAAAAAAATTAAAAAAAGATCCAAAATATGTTGAAAACGCAACTCAAACTTCAAACGGTCATAACTTTTGATCCGGGTGTCCATTTGAGCTCTACCACATATCAAATCGAAGCCTGCGACGAGCTCTACGTCGCTGTGACTCGGGGGACCCCGGTCAAGGGATTTTCGAGGCCAAAAGAGGTCCAGAAGGCCTCCAAAACTGAGTTTTTAGTCGAGGTACCCCGATTTTTTAACATTTTGTGGATTTTCAGCCTCGTTTAAGGGGGTATTATTGGTTTTTTTTGTGGGGACTGAATTTATTCCAAGGTATTACATTCATATTGATATTATGTCTTTGAAATTTTATCGTTTTTTATAATGCACTGCTATTTATAATCAAATATATAACTATATGTACATATTTTTTATATATTTACACCTAAAAATTAAAATTTTAAAATAAATAATTAAACATATTTACATATAAAATATATTAGCTTTATCTAAATAATAACTAATATCCATTTTATTTAAAATACCAATATATGAATATTTATATAACTACTATATATTAATATAACTATATATATATATTAATCTAGCTATATATATATATATATTAATATAACTACATATATATTAATATAACTATATATATATATTAATATCACTATAAATATATATATTAATATCACTATAAATATATATATTCATATAACTATATATATATATATATATATATTAATATAAATATATATTATTATACGAATAAATATAACTAAATATATATATATATAAATAGAGATATGTTATAATATAACTATATATAGATATATTAATATAACTATATATATATATTAATATAAATATATATTACTATACGAATAAATATAACTATATATATATAAATAGAGATATATATTAATATAGTTATATATATATATTAATATATCTATATATATATTAATGTAACTATATATATACTAATGTAACTATATATATACTAATGTAACTATATATATACTAATGTAACTATATATATACTAATATAACTATATATATATTAATATAACTATATATATATTAATGTAACTATATATATATATTAATATAATTATATATATATATATATTAATATAACTATATATATATTAATATAACTATATATATATATTAATATAACTATATATATTAATATAAATATATATTACTATACGAATAAATATAACTATATATATATATATAAATCGAGATATCATGAAATAGCAAACAAATCAAAATAGAGTAGTGATAAGAGCTTAGGTGCGCAGGGGGAGGTCTCGAGTTCAAAACCTGGTGGAGGCAGAGGCGCGCGCATGGGGGTGGATGTGGGGGGTTAGCGCTGATAAAGGGTGGAGCGGGTGCGTGCGGGGCGCCGAAGGGGGTGGAAAGCGCTGTTAAAAGGGGGGATCAAGCGCTATAAAAGCCCCCCGGATTGGCAGGATTTTTTTAATTTTTTTTAAATTTTTTTTATTTCTGTTAACTTTTATCAGCGCTTTTTTAAAAGCGCTGATAAAGGAAGCGCTGATATAGGACCCCTTTATCAGCGCTTTTTTGAGCACTGATAAAGAGGACCCCCCCTTTATCTACGTCGGCTTTAACGGCGCTTTTCTAGCGCTGATAAAGGGCATATTTGTAGTAGTGTGGATTAAATTACCAAATCCTTCAAAGAAAATATTAAGTCATTAAATGTCTTCCATTGATTAAATTTGGACACAACCAATTGTCCGAGGTGTTTGTCAACCCTAATTGAGGATGCTTCTTACAACTGGGCAGTTCTTATGAGAGCAGTGGGTCGACTTAACTAAAGTTGGCAGCAAAAGAGTAGCCATAGATAGTTTTTTGAAACTTTAGAGGCAAAGCGTTGAACAATGCAAAGTAATTCTTTACAAGAGATGAGACTCAACTCAACTGAGCAATGAGCTATGAGTTAATGTGGTTGGTCATTCAAAAGTCTACCTTAGACTCTCAAAGTAGCGGCAATGTCATAACTCGAGATATAGAGAGTGGTTTAAGGATCTTTCTCACTAGAATACTCAAGTGACTGAGTGTTTTGAATCTAGTAGTTGAGGGCTACTTGGATTTGATAAAATAGTGAGACATTTAAAATTTGTAATTTGAAAATGTCTACTGGTAATCAAGATAAAGTACTAATCTGTTAAGTTTATTTGTTGTAGATCAAATGGAAATCACCACCAATTCAATTTCACTACCAATAATATTAGATAAAGAAAATATCCTGACCAATGATAACTTCCACGAGTGGTACAGGCACTTGCACATAGTAATGCACCAAGAGAGGAAACATTATGTGATGGAATCCCCACTTCCTAATAACCTCTCTTAGAGAGAAAGAAAGGTGGATAAAGATAAACAAAAGAAGCATATTGACGATGTGCTAGATGTTCAGTGTTTCATGTTGTCATCCATGTCCAGTGAGCTATAGAAAATGCATGTGGACAAAGATGATTTCCAAATGGTGTCTTATCTCCAAGAGTTATACCAGGAGAGAACTAGACAAGAAAGATATGAGATATCAAGTGCTTTGTATAGATGAAGGCTAACATAAGGGAATCAAGCAGGACCTCGTGTACTCAAGATGATCAGGTACATTGAGAGACTAGAGACCCTTGGGTTTAAACTGAACCAAGAACTAGCAACTGATCTCATTCTTGCCTCTTTACCACACAGCTTCTCAAAATTCATTTTTGATTATAAAATGAATAACGTGAATAAGTCACTCTCAGATTTTTTGGCTTCAATTCGCCAAGCTGATAAGGATATGAAGAATTCAAACTCTTTGGTCCTTATGGTGAACAAGAGGAAAGGCAAAGCTAAAGTGTCGAGGGCTAAGTCTAAGTCAAAGACACCAATGCACCGCCCTTCTAAGAATCCAAAAATACATAAGGATAGTAATGAGCATGAGGTAGTATGCTTTGCATGTGGAAAGAAGAGTCATTAGAAGAAGAATTGCATAGCTGAGAAGAAGCAAGTTGACGCTTCTGTTTTAGGTATATTTTTCATTGAATGCAGTTTGTCAATTTCTACAAGTTGGGTATTGGATACTACATGTGGCTCACATATTTGTATTCAAATAAATACATGAACCAAGTAGATTCAAGGCAATTGAAAAAGGTGAAATAGATCTTTGAGCATCAAATTGTGCGAGACGGGCAACATTAGCAGTAGTAGATTATCATCTTACTTTGCCTAGAGGGATGGTTATTGTACTAAATAATTGTTATTATGTATCATATGTTACCAAAAACATAATCTCAGTATCGAGTTTAAACATTATGGGATTTTATTTTAAGTTTAGAAATATATGTTTTTCTATGTATAAGGATAAAATATTTTATGGTATAACAGATTTTAGCAATGGGTTATATATACTTGAACTAGAAAATCTAGTTTTGGCAATCAATGACAAATCCAGCGAGAAAGACTCATATTCTACTCATATATGGTGTTGGTACCGAGGCGCGCAATGGAAGCCGGTGGGCCGGGAATTAAAAAAAATTATCACCGGAGAGATGAAACTTGTCATCTCCGATGATCTAAGCCCCGGTACGGTCTGAGGATCTCACGTGAATTAAACAGAACACAGAAAATAAAATCAAATGAGTATCGTGTTTTGAATCAAAACGTGCTCGACTGCAGCTCATCTTCGGTGATCATTGCTCAAAGGATCTGAAGCTGAATCCCTCAAAATCATCCACACACGGTCCAAGAATTCGCACGCATGTCATTAATCAAATTATGGTGTTATCGCGAAGCTCCAAAGATCACTTTGATATCGCAACGATCACCACGATCACGTACCTTTGATCCATAAAGGTGATCTTGGATCATTCGCTGAGAGAGAAACTTTCTCTCTCTAAGATGTGGGAGGAGAGAGAAGTTCTCAATTCCAAATGCATGAACAATGCATGGAATGAGCATCTCCATCACTTATATAGCGGGTTGCTCAAAATACATGGAAAGAGTTCCTCAACCCCCGCATATTAAACATCCACTAAATAAGTAATAAATAAATAATTATAACAAACTATATTGCATCATAAATATTATTTATATTTTATCACATACTTTTAACATATATTAAATATATTACGTGATAAACCTGAGTCATTAACTCGACTCATAATTCCCGCTAATATTAAACGAATCTAAAATATTAAAATAATATTCATTCGTATAATATTATTCCTTATATTTACTTCACTTGTAAATACTTCTAATAAATAAATTCAACTCAATTATTCTTTACTTGAATAATAATGAATTTATTTATTTATCAGTGATCTATAATGTTTGGACAACTCTCGGAACCTATGGTGGGGTCCACCATGTCATATATACCTATTTACCATAATAGGGCGGATTCTTGAATATGTTATTGTGTGTGACCATCATGCCCTTATCTCGATGGTAGTGAATAGTATTCATAGACTAGGAGCGGAGTCTAGTAACTCATCAAGGCCCCTAAAAAGATAGGATTAGTCATAACAATGACAATCAACCTACGAACACGCAATATGTAATATAATCTCTTTGTCTTTAGATATCTCATAAAGCAGGACGCACACTTGTGTCATTGTCTTTTCTTCCTTTATTATTTATTGATCTAACTGGATGGATTTACCTTCAACTACCATAGTCATGGATATATAAAGGCACTACCATCCTGATCAACCAAACCCAAGATATTAGTTCCTCGACTCAGAAGCGATAAATTCTATCTTGACCATTCAACCAATGTCATACCACCAATGACACACCCAACACAAGCTACCTCACCATGATTTCATTATCATTTTTTTTTGCATCAATGTACACGATCAAATGACACACATTGATAATGATCTCAAGTCAAGAGACCAATACACATGTTTGTAGATAGGAACATCCAATGACACCCAAAACATGTGGTGTTCTTATTGGCGGGTATGTCCTCGTGATCTCACTACTAGAGATTACCAAGTGTGAACTTCATGAGAAGAAGTCTCAATGCTTATGAGCCTCCATCACCAGATAATCAGAAATATACTGTGTCCGGTCAGTATGATGTATCTAAACCATAAAACATATATTTAAGATTAATGTCATGGTATCTCAAGGTTCACATTATAGTCCAGGATCTGTTATAACATTTTGATACAATAAATAATCTATGGACATTACCATTAAATAGTTGATGCAAAAATGTCTACACTATAATGGTAAGTGTTCATCATGTATAACTCACTGTACACATGGTATGGTAATCAAAAGCACTATTCAAGTTGGGTCTAGGGCACCAACTATTACAACACTCTCACTTGCACTAGATCCAACTTGATAACTATCCTTGTTAGCTCTCACATGATAAAGATCATGTTTTTACTGAGTCATGGCTTTAGTTGATGGGTCTACCACGTCTCTGTTGTGTAGCTATTCTGCTATGTGTGACCTCATCTCGAGTAAAACTCCTCAAGAGATGTAAACCCCGAGTGTACTCCTTGTCTATTGTAAAAAAACTTGACATCTTGGCTAGTAAGTATATCATAATTTACATTATTATAATACTTTAGTTACGAGGTGTGATTCCAAGAACTGGAACAAATCATTGCGTATTTTATACCGCTTCTTAGCTGCATCGGAAGCCGCAACGCACTAAGTATTTGTAGATATGGCTACCCATGGATTATATGAGCTTGTATCGCTCATTACCTTAACCTGACTATGATATTTGATTATATTCACCTTATAAGAAGACTAGTTTGTGTCCCCTTGTAACTAGTATCTCTTCCTCTGAACATCCCAAGTACATATCTTTTCTACTTGCTCGAGTACAATTAGATAGTTCTAACTGCTTCACTTGCAGTTTTCCTGGATACAACTGATACTCGCCTACTATAAAGTATATGTTGGCAATATCATATCTTGTACATATCATGGCATACGTGATTGATCCATCGCTGAAGTGTATGGAATTCAACTCGCCAAGTACATGTTGGCAATATCATATCTTGTACATATCATGGCATACGCGATTGTATCGCTCATTACCTTAACCTGACTATGATATTTGATTATATTCACCTTATAAGAAGACTAGTTTGTGTCCCCTTGTAACTAGTATCTCTTCCTATGAACATCCCAAGTACATATCTTTTCTACTTGCTCGAGTACAATTAGATAGTTCTAACTGCTTCTCTTGCAGTTTTCCTGGATACAACTGATACTCGCCTACTATAAAGTATATGTTGGCAATATCATATCTTGTACATATCATGGCATACACGATTGATCCATCGCTGAAGTGTATGGAATTCAACTCGCTGAAGTGTATGGTAACAATTCTCTCTCGAATTGTTCCAACTTGTATTTTTTAATATGTTTTCAATATATGTACGATTGACTAGGTCTAAGCAACCATTAGATCTACCTCAATAGTTCTTGTTTCCTAGAACTTTGGTTGCTACTTTAGGTCAATCTCTGGAGAGTTACTTTCATTCTGGTCATAACTAACTATAAGACCAATAGTTGTTTCCCATATTTTATCAAACATATTTTACTTGGAATACCATAGTGCTCCCACTAACCACTTATAGACACATAGCAAATATTCATTCCAAATGAATGTTCTATGATCTTGTTGCTTGCTTCAATCCAAAACTGGATTTCAGTAACTTGCACCCCTTATTGGCATTCTATGGTGTCACCATTCCTTTCTAGTTGCGTCGTATAGACACCTTCCATGATTTGTGGTATTGACATTCAATGCACAATAATATGATCATAGAAATTAGCTATAACAAGTAAAATTCTAATGAATTTAAGCATGATGACTTGGTGTTACCAATCGAGCCTTATTGGTACCACGTTTGTATCAACCATGTATAGTTTCACTTGAATACCCACTGTAGAATTCAAAATAATAAGCCCCATGTACTTTGATACATGGAATCCATTATTGAATTTTAATTGATCTTGTCAATCTTAACTAGTTGTCATATACTGCTTGTAGGATTTATTATTCTGAATGAATAATGTATCACCAGCCACGGTGAATACAAAACCATCACCATGGTCTTAACCTTCCTATGCAGTATGTGTCTCTAAAACATCCTTTTTCCACACCTCTTGTGGGACTTGTTCCCATGTCAACTACTTGTGCATCTTTGGAATTGACTAAACTCAAATCAATCTTACTCTCACTATCTCAAGTAGAGATGTGCACCCTCTTATAGAAATGGATTTAATCACTTGCCTGCAGCTTTTCTATCATAGGGATTTATGTAATATCCTAAGAGAACTTTAGGATGATTACTATATATGCGCATTGTGTTTTTCTTAATGCAAGTTTGTTTATATCCTCAACAAACTCTTTGCATCTAAACACATATTCTTATTACAATGGATTTATATCATACTAAAACTCATATGATATCCATTTTTTATTATAGTTGGCATATTGTTATGGGATAACGTTGTTATTTGCGATGCATGTCTCAAAAATAATGGAATCCACTGCAATGCATAAGTTTTAACATTGATGCTCCTTTTACTTGCATTATTACTATGACATATCTAAGGAAATGTGTGTTTAGGAATACTCCATGCTACATTTTTGTTGATCAATGTTAACATGTAAGAATCATCATCGATCCCCCTGATTATTATCATAACCCTGATGTGGATAAGACAATGTGTGTTTAGGAATTACTTCACGCTACATTATATTAATCGATGAATGCTTGGTCAATATATTCTTCGACACATCAGCCTGAAGACTCTCATGTCTCTTGACCATGCATATACCATACTTCATTTTCATATTCTTTAACAAGCACTTAAATGAATCTTATGAAGTATATTTACCACTACCTTACCCTAGAAATGGTTCACACTCTCTAGCAGAACTAATTCTGAAAGCTTTGTGACTTACCTTTATTTTTAAAGATTTCTTTGTCCAAAACTAAATAAGTATATACGTTAGTTCCACTAAGTATAAATATCAAACTGGGTATATCTTTGACGTCCACTTTTAGCGTTACTTGAAAAAGAATTATCTTGGCACAACTAGGTATATAAGTCTACCATTTTTATATTCATCAGGTATTGTCAATTATTCAAGTATCATTGAACTGTTGGCGAAAATAAAATGTGAATAACTCGTGATCTATCTTTCTATTACACATAGCCATGTAATTATCCTGAATTCATAACTTGCTTCACTTTCTCCTTGTACAAGGTAGGTCCGAGGGTGGGGGTACAAAGGAAATAAAGCTACAGACGCGGAGATTCAAAACCAAGACCTCCTCAACTCACCGCCACGGGTACAACAAGGGTGTAACCATTGAACTGCGCCCCATGGGGCACACTTTCTCCTTGTAAAATTCTCAAAGATGAAACAACATGTGAAATCATCCATGTCCTGATGTTGTATCCACAACTCTCATCGGACGTTGATGATATCATTATGAAAAAACTATCATATGAGTAATACATGGGTCCCTTGTAAGCATTTTTAACACTCTCGCCTCATGAGGTGGCTTAACAGGTATTTGGGACATCAGCACCTTGAATTTCTGATATCATGGTATTGTGCGCAAGCACTTGTACTGTTTATTGGAAACTCACGTTGGATAGGACATCCACTTTGTCTAATAAATATCACAGTATGTCTTGTGGTATTACTTGTCATTTTCTACAAAAAAAAATCTAACAGATTAATACTTTTATCTTGATTACCGATTAGATGTTACCTATTATTTAAATCATTAAATGTCCCTCACTATTTTATCAAACTCTAGCAACCCTCTGAATTAGAATTGAAATACTTTGTCACTTAAATATTTTAATGGTAAGGATCCTTAAACCTCTCATCATAGTCTACAAGTTTTGGTTACATCACTACTCAAACAGTTCAAGGTAGCCATTTTACTAACCAACCGCATTGACTCACGAATATTTGATCTCTTGAGTGAAGTCTCAGCTTCTAAAATAATAAATATGATTTACTCAATGCTTGCATCTAAAGTTGTAGCAAGCTAGTTTTGGATAATTCTTTGTTGTCAACTTCAGTTAAGTCAATTCACTACTCTCATAAGAACTCCTTAGTGGTAAGAGGCACCCTCAACTTTGGTTGATCGAGCACCCCGTACACCCAGTTTTTTTCAAATTCAAACGATATAAGGCGTTTGCAACTCAATATTTCTATAAGAGTTTTTAATATTTTTCGACCAATGTGATCAATTTCTATTAATATGTTCATTATATATTGTCACGCTCACAACTAAACATTAATAGAAAAAACATTTATCGCACCTTTATACATTTTACTGTTTATTATTTTATGTGTTTCTCACTGTCATGCAAATGCATAAAATAATAAACAATGCATAAAGGAAATAAAAATACATGATTGGTCTTAAGCATCTAATATTGATTGATCCATTTAAACATAATGGATCAACCATGACCTATGAGAATCATATCGGAGTCGTAGCTTGACTCATGATGCAACTCATCCTCATCCAGAGTATCCACTTATCGTCTGGATTTTGCCTCAACTTGGCATTGTCTGTGGCCTACAGCGTCATCATTATAGTACAACAATACTTGCACAAAGGCGAGGGGGTCACGGAAGTACAAAATACAGACAAATAAATTGGGCGTGCATGCCCGTATACATATTGAACAAAAAGAAGATGTGCAGAGCATCATTTAATTAACTATTTATTACAATTATCGCACGCAGGTAATAAATAATTAATAAAAAAACCAGACATACAGGGTTTGTCAATTACTCAAGACCGATCGGTATATACAATAATCGCGCGATAAAATTAAATTGCTGCATATTTAAAGTACAAGAGCATTTAAATAAATTAAATGAATTAATTATATTCAAATATTTTATTCTTATTCGATCACATCATTAATTTAATTTATTCCAAAAAATAAATAAATAAATAAATTTGATTTAATACTAAAATTAAATTAATTTCTTTTTTGAAATGCTAAAATATAATATTTTTAAAGCAAAAAATAACTTAATAATTATAATTTAATATTAAAATTGAATTAATTAACTTAATTAATTTGATTATATAAAAATATACTTGAGGCCCGAAACCTCGCCCACACTCAGGTTGTACCGAACCCTCGCAAGCCCTTTTCGGGCTACCCAGACCTCATGCATGGGTGTTTTGGGCTAGACGCACCCGCCCTGACCTGGGTTGGGCCGCTCCGCCTAAGCCCATAGCGGAGCTGATCGGGTCAAACTGGGCCAGAGGGTGGCGATGGAAAGGATTACCTCACAGGAGGCAGAAGCGCCGCGAGTTTCTGCTCGTTTGGAGGGACACGGTTGGTGTCGAGTGAGATCCAGCAGGGCAGCGTCGCGGCGGGGTCTCGGCCTAAGGGAGGCGGTCGGCGCTGCCTGGCTACGACGGTCGGCGCGTCGGTGCGGCTCGAGCAGGGGAGGAGGAACGACGGTCTCGGCATCGGCAGGGAAGAGCACGGTGGTCTGCCGGTCGGGATCGAGGTGAGGCGGCGACGCGACAGCCGGTGCGGACGTTGCCCATGTCCGACTTCTGCTCCAGGCAACAGAGGCGAGTCCTCGCACGGGCAAACGGACTTAGCAGGGTGGAGGCAGCGACCACGGGCTGCCAGCGCCGATGGTGGCGCCGATAGCGGGATCTCACGGCGGCAGCGGTGCGATTCGGGCAGCAGTGGCCGGATCCACAGCGGGCGGCGTGCTCGCGAGCTTCGCGATGGCATCGACGGCTTGTCAAGGGCAAGGCAGCAGCGTCCGGATGACGCACCTGAGGATGACGCTCGGCCTCAGGAGGGGTGTCGCAGGCCCTACTGTTGTGGGTGGCGGCAGACGGTGCGGCTCTGCAGGCAACTACCGGAGGGAGGAATGGTCTGTCGGTCAAGGTCTCGACGAGGGCAGCGATGGGTTCGGTTTTTTTTATAAATAGGTTTTTTTTCAAAAAAAAATATATAAAAAGGATAAAGTTTCAAATATTTATAAAAATGGGTTTCAAGATGTGTGAACCTCGTTCACGCATATTTGGCACGAAGAGATGCGTGAACGGGGTTCACGCATCTTGTGTTTACGCATCTTTTATAAGAGGGCTTGCATTGGAAATCATTCTGCATTTTAATATCCAGCAGTACTGCCATTACAGCAGAATTTGTCTGCTGTTTAATATCCAGCAGTACTGCCATTACAGCAGTCTGGATTCTGATAAACACTTTCACCCAGGGCTCTCTTTTATAAGAGGGTTTGCCTTAGAAATCATTCTGCATTTTCGATGTGGGATTCAGGTTCTCTCTTTCCTGCGTAAAACATTCTGCATTTCCGATGTGAGATTCTGTTTCAAGTACGTGACTTTGAAAGACTATAAAATACAAAATATAAGACCAATATAAATGAAACTTAAAACATGAATTAAACATATAAGAAATTGATGAAAATAAAAAGAATTTCGTAAAAAATGTTGATGAATAATAATTTATAAACTTTCAAAGTCACCAACTTGAAACTTAAAATTGTTTCAAATACGTGTCTTTGAAAGACTAAAATAAAAACTATAAGACCGATATGAATAAAACTTAAAACATGAATTAAATATATAAGAAATAGTTGAAAATAAAAATAATTTCGTAAAAAATGTTGACGAAAAATAATTTATAAGCTTTCAAAACCACCAACTTGAAACTTAAAAACGTTTCAAGTACATGGCTTAGAAAACCTATAAAATAAAATCTATAAGACCAATATAAATGAAAATTAAAATATGGATTAAATATATAAGAAATAGTTAATAATTAATCAGTTAATTAGTAATATAATAATTAATTAGTTAATAAATAATATAATTATTTATTATTGATTATTAATTATTAATTTGTAATATAATTATTAATTATATAATAATTAATTAGTTAATTAGTAATATAATTATTAATTATATAATAATTAAGTATTTAGTTAGAAATATAATGATTAATTATATAATAATTCATTAGTTAATTAGTTAATTAGTAATATAATAAATAATTATAATTATTCATTGCAATTATTAGTTATTAATTATTAATAATTAATTATATAATAATTAATTAGTTAATTACTAATATAATTATTAATTATATAATAATTAATTAGTTAATTACTAATATAATTATTAATTATATAATAATTAATTAGTTAATTAGTAATATAATTTTTAATTATTATTATAATTATTAATTATATAATAAATAATTATATTACTAATTAACTAATTAATTATTATATAATTAATAATTATATTACTAATTATAATTAATAATTATATGACTAATTAACTAATTAATTATTATATGACTGATTAAAAATTAAAAAATTAAAAACTCTAATGAATAATTATAATTAATAAATATATTACTAATTAACTAATTAAATATTATATAATTAATAATTATAATTAATAATTATATAACTAATTAATTATTGTATAATCAATACTTATATTACTAATTAACTAATTAATTATTATATAATTTTATTACTAATTATAATTAATAATGATATTGCTACTTAACTAATTAATTATTATATAATTAATAATTATATTACTAATTAACTAATTAATTATTATATAATTAATAATTAATAACTAATAATTATAATGAATATTTATAATGAATAATTATAATTATTAATTATATTACAAATTAATTAATTAATTATTTTATAATTAATAATTATATTACAAAATAACTAATTAATTATTATATAAAAAATAATTAATAATTATAATTAATAATTATATTACTTATTAACTAATTAATTGTTATATAATTAATAATTATAATGAATAATTATAATGAATAATTATATTACTAATTAACTAATTAATTATCAATTAATAATTATATTACTTATTAACTAATTAATAATTAATAATTATATTAATTATTAACTAATTAGTAATTATATTACTAATTAACTAATTAATTATTAACTATTTCTTATATGTTTAATCCATGTTTTAATTTTTATTTATATTGGTTTTATAATGAATAATTATAATGAATAATTATATTACTAATTAACTAATTAATTATCAATTAATAATTATATTACTAATTAACTAATTAATTAATAATTAATAATTAATAATTATAATGAATAATTATAATGAATGATTATATTACTAATTAACTAATTAATTATCAATTAATAATTATATTACTAATTAACTAATAAATTATTATATAATTATATTACTTATTAACTAATTAATTATTGAATATTAGTAATTAATAATTAATAATTAATAATTAATAATTATATTAATTATTAACTAATTAGTAATTATATTACTAATTAACTAATTAATTATTAACTATTTCTTATATGTTTAATCCATGTTTTAATTTTTATTTATATTGGTTTTCTAGATTTTATTTTATACGTTTTCAAAGTCACGTACTTGAAACGTTTTTAAGTTTCAAGTTGATGGTTTTGAAAGCTTATAAATTATTTTTCATCAACATTTTTTGCAAAATTATTTTTATTTTCAACTATTTCTTATATATTTAATCCATGTTTTAAGTTTCATTCATATTGGTCTTATAATTTTTATTTTATAGTCATTCGAAGACACGTATTTGAAACATTTTTAAGTTTCAAGTTGGTGGGTTTAAAAGCTTATAAATTATAATTTATCAACATTTTTTACGAAATTCTTTTTATTTTCAATAATTTCTTATATGTTTAATCCATGTTTTAAGTTTCATTTATATTGGTCTTATAGTTTGTATTTTATAGTCTTTCAAAGTCACGTACTTGAAACAGAATCTCACATCGGAAATGCAGAATGTTCTGCGCAGGAAAGAGAGAACCTGAATCCCACATCGAAAATGCAGAATGATTTACAGGAAAAGCTCTCTTATAAAAGAGAGCCATGGGTGAGGGTGTATGTCAGAATACAAATTGGTGTAATGGATGTACTGCTGGATATTAAATAGTAGATAAATTCTGCTGAAATTTTTTGTTATATATATATATATATAAACAAAACAAAACAAAAAATAAAAAAAAGTACAAAAAAATTAAAAATTAAACTTTTTGTAAGATGCGTGAACGAGGTTCACACATCCTTCATAAAGTTTACAAAGGATGCGTGAACCCCGTTCACGCTTCCTGGTGAGGGTAGATGCGTGAACGGGATTCACACATCTTTTATCACGACTGCGCAAGATGCGTGAAGCCCGTTCACGCATCTTTCCGCGCCAAAGATGTGTGAGACCCATTTTTATAAATATTTGAAACCTTATCCTTTTTATATAATTTTTTTTATAAAAAAACCTATTTATAAAAAAAAAACCGTTGGGTTCCTCGATTCACAATAGAGGAAAGAGGCGTCGATTTTTTTTTTTCACTTTTCAAAAAGGCGCTGATGAGTTTTGAATTTAAAACAAATGTATTTTCCAATCATGACATTACCTTCATCACCGGCCACCAAAGGATTTTTTTTAAACCCAATTTTTGTTTTATTTCAAGTTTGTCAAATGCCTAATCAATTAAGCTTTTTTTACAACATAAAAATAATAATTAAAATTATTTAATAATTACACATTTCCATATAATTGTGGAATACAGAATCCAAATGAAAACACACAGGTCAAAAAAACTGTTCCATCCACCGGGAGATAACCAAAACCAGGGTTTTCACGGGAAAATGTCACCGTTAACGTCCCGATTTTAAATCGACCACCGGACTGGCCGAAGCATGCACCTCAACTGAAAAATATTTAATTACATGTATGAATATATATAATCATTCTTCGAAATTTAATACCCGTAAAATCTACAAACGATCTGTATCAAAAAATCTGGATTGTCATATCTTGGTTATCTAATATCGGATCGACAATCGGGTTTTTTTTGTTGGTACCAATTTAATATCCTCTATTTAAATTTAAAACAAAATAATTTTTCTTGGCACAGAAAATCCACGTGATCTCTCTGATACCAATTGTTGTTATCGGGAGGCGCAATAAAAGCCGGTGGGTCGGGAATTTATAATTTTTATCACTGAAGCGACGAAACTTGTCGTCTCTAGCGACCCAAGCCCCAGTATGGTCTAAGAATCTCGCGTGAATTAAACAAAGCACAGAAAATAAAATTGAACAAGTACCTCATTCCGAATCGGAGTGCGGTCGACTACAACATGTCGTCGATGACCATTGTTCAAAGGATCTGAATCTGTAGCTCTTTAGATCGTTCACACACACTCCAAGAATCTTTGTGCACGTCATTCATCGAATTCTAGGTGCTAGCGTGGAGCTCCAATGATCATTTCAACATCACGACGATCACCACAATCTCGTGCTTTTGATCTGTGAAGGAGATCTTAGATCATTCGCTCGAAGAAATACTTTCTCTCTCTAAGATGCAAGAGGAGATAGAAGCTCTCAATTCCAAATGCATGAACAGATCATGGAATGAGCATCTCCATCACTTATATAGTGGATTGCTCAAATACCCGAAAAGGGTTCCCAGCCCCCGTATATTAAAAGTACACTAAATAAGAAATAAATAAATAATTATAACGAACTATATTGCATCATAAACATTACTTATATTTTATCACATACTTGTAATATATATTAAATATATTACGTGATAAACTCATGTCATGAACTCTACTAGTAAATCTCGCTAATATTAAACGAACTTAAAATATTAAAATAATATTTGTTTGTATAATATTATTCCTTATATTTACTTAACACTTGTAAATTCTTTTAATAAATAAATTCAACCCAATTATTATCTACTTGAATAATAATAAATTTATTTATTTATCTGTGATCAATAATGCTTAGACAACTCTCAGACCATGTGGTGGGGTCCACCATATCCTATATACCTATTCACCAAAATATGGAAGATTCTTGAATACGCTATTGTGTGTGACCGTCTAAGACCTTTTCTTGATAGTAGTGAATAGTATTCACAAACCAGAAGTGGAGCCTAGCAACTCATCAAGGCCCCTAAAATGATAAGGAACAGTCATAGCAACGACAACCAACCTATGAACATGCACTGTGTAATATAATTTTTTTGTCTTTAAATATATCATAAAGCAGTATGCATGCTTGTGTCATCGTACATTCTTGGTTTATTATTTATTGATCTAACTGGACGGATTTACCTTCAACTACCATGGTCATGCATTTATAAAGGTACTACCATCCTGATCAACTAGGTACAAAATATTACTTCCTCAACTCAGACTATTCAACCAATGTCATACCATTAATAACGCACCCAACACAAGCTACCTTGTCATGATTTCATTATCATGGTTTTTTTTCATGCATCAAAGTATGCGATCAAATGACACACATTGATAATGATCTCAAGTCAGGAGACCAATACACATGTTTGTAGATATGAACATCCAATGACACCTATTAGATATCACCAAGTGCGAGTATGCCCTCATGATCTCACCTATTAGAGATCACTAAGTGCGAACTTCATGAAAAGAAGTATCAATGCTTATAAGTCTCCAACACCTGATAATCAGAAATATACTATGTCTAGTCAGTATGATGTATTTAGATCATATAACATATATTTAAGATTAATGTCATAGTATCTCAAGGTTCTCATTATTGTCTGGGATCTGATATAACCTTTTGATACGAAAAATAATCTATGAACATTATCATTATATAGTAAACACATAAATGTACACACTAATGGTAAATGTTTATCATGCATAACTCACTGAACACATGCTATGGTAATCAAAACTACTATTCAATTTGGATCTAGGGAACCCACTATTACAACATATGACACTTTAGGCTAGGTCATGTAAACAAAAAGCGTTTAGAAAACTACATCAAGTAGACTTCATTGAGTTAAAACCCTTTGATGTATGCCACACTTGTTTAAAAGGTAAAATGACCAATGCACCTTTCAGTGGAAAAAGAGAAAGATCCAAAGAACCATTGCAATTGGTTCATACTGATATATGTTTTCCATTTCCAGTATAGGCAATGGGTGGTTTTTCCTACTTCATTAATTTTACCAATGACTGAAGTAGATATGGATATATCTACTTAATGACGTATAAGTCATATTCCTTTAGCATGCTCAAGGTATATAAAAATGAAGTAGAAAATCAACTTGGTAAAAATATTAAGAAACTCTACTCAGATAGTGGTGGAGAATATCTTAACTAAGGATTCATCGATCATTTAAAGGATTGTGGGATAGTTTCTCAACTCACTCCTTATACACCATAGTGGAATGATGTTAGTGAAAGGAGGAATCAGACCCTTCTTAACATGGTTAGATTAATGATGAATCATGCAACTCTACCATTATCCTTTTCAGGATATGCATTGAAGACTGCAGCATATACGCTAAATCGAGTTCTAACTAAAGCAACAAATGGGATTCCATACAAGTTGTGGCAAGGAAAGAAATCCAGTCTGTCACACATACATGTATGGGGATGTGAGGTTTTTGTCAAGACTATACCTAGTGATAAATTAGCATCTCAAAGCATGAAGTGCATCTTTATAGGTTATCCTAAGGAGACTAAAGGATATTACCTATATAACTCTTCAAATAAAAAGGTGATAGTAACAAGACATGCTACATTTCTAGAAAGAGAACACATTTCCAATGAAAATAGTGGAAGTGAGATTGACTTTGATGAAGTTGATGCTTCAAATGCACCATAGTTGGTACGAGAACAATCTCCATAAGAGACAGTGTGAGAGAAAGATGTTCTCGAGACACAAATACTGCAAGGATACTGTTAAATGGAAAGAATCTAAGCATTCAGAAATACAGTTCATGTACCAAAATCAAGTTTAGATATTGGTAGACCTGCCAGCTGATGTGAAACATATTAAGTGTAAATGGGTCTTCAAGAAAAATCTGGACAAGGATGGTCAAGTAAGCACTTATAAGGCACAGATAGTAGTGAAGGGTTTAAGGCAACGTCAATGCATCAACTATGACGAAACCTTCTCGTCGGTTTCAATGCTGAAATCCATCAGAATATTACTTGTAATACCAACCTTCCATGATTATCAAATTTGACAAATGGATGTCAGGACTATTTTTCTAAATGGGAAGTTAGTTAAAGACATCAATATGACACAACTCGAATGGCTTATTATGTCAAAGTGTCAATAAAGTATGAAAGTTGTAGAGATCCATTTATAGATTGAAGCAGGCATCGCGGTCATGGAATGTTCATTTTGATGAATCCATAAGAGAATTTGGTTTCATTAAGAATGAAAGTGAGTCATGTGTCTATAAGGTTATTGGAAGTCTTATCATTTTCCTAGTATTATATGTTGACGACACATTGTTAATGGGAAACGAATTGCAAGTCTTATAGTCGGTGAAGAATTGGTTAAATGAATGCTTCTCCATGAAAGACTTAGGTGAAGCAACCTATATTTTAGGGGTCAAGATCTATAGAGACAGTTTGGGATAAGTCAAAGTATATATATTGATAAGGTACTCAACATGTACAATATGGAACAATCCAAAAGAGGATTGTTGTCAGTATCACATGACAATAATCTCTCCAAAAAGATGTGTTCACAGACACACACTACTAGATTAAGCACCAATAGCGACCGCCAAAAGCGGTCGCTAAAGGTTTTTAGCGACCGCCTTGCGACCGCTTTTGGCGGTCGCAATTGCTCCGTCGGTAAAAACCAATAGCGACCGCCAATGGCGGCCGCTAAAGGTCCTTTTAAAAAAATCATGTTTCATGTCCGCGGGATAGTGTGGGTGCGACACGGACGCGCGGGGGCACGAGGCGGAACCGGAGACCTTGAGTGGTCGGCCATGGCGGATCTACGGCGGCGGAGGGAGGGGCGGGTGTGACGGCATGTGAAGGAGGGGTGGCCGGAGGGGTAGGGCGATGGCATGTGAGGGAGGGGTGACTGGATGGCGGTGACCGAGGGAGGTAGCTCGACGGCGGGGCGTGACGGCGGGCCGCGACGGCGGGGCGCGACGGCGGGCCGCGACGGCGGGCCGCGACGGCGGGGCGCGACAGCGGGGCACCAGCGCGGCAATGAGGAAGAGAGAAACGATGGGGCGGGAAAAATCCCGCCCATTTATTTCCGTATTAGCGACCGCCTCTGGCGGTCGCCCGTACCCAGAGGCGCAGAAGCCAGTTTTTGTAGTAGTGACATGAGATTGAAAAATGGATAGAATCTCTTATGGATCAATAGGGGGATCTATCATGTATGTCATGTTATGTATTGGGTTTGATGTTGCATTTTCTTTAAGCATGGTGGGAAGATATCAAGTCAACCTAGGAGAGCTACATTGGGCAGGTGTAAAAACTATCTTAAAGTACTTGAGACGTATAAAGGATATGTTGACAGTGTATGGAGGAGAGTAGGAGTCAATCGTGAGGGGACTGATGCTAGCTTTCAAACAGATCGAGATAATCTAAAATTGCAGTCATGCTATGTATTTTGCCTAAATAGTGGTGCAGTGAGCTGGAAGAGCTCAAAGCAGTGTGTGGTTGCTGATTATACAGTAGAGTCTGAGTATATAACAGCTTCCGATGTGTCTAAGAAAGCAGTTTGGATACGTAGCTTTGTTTCTGAGCTTAGTGTTGTACCTAGCAGTGTAGACCCTATTACAGTATACTATGATAATAGTGCGGCAATGGCATTTTCCAAGGAGCCCAGGTCACAGCATAGGACAAAGAATATATTTCGAAAGTTTCATCTCTTGAGATATTTTACTCAAAGAGTTGAAGTCGTAGTTAGCAAAGTGGTCACAGAGGATAACGTGGTAGACCCCCTGACTAAAGTCATATCTTAGCAGAAGCATGATACTCGTGTGAATAATAGTGGGTTGAGAATTGTTAGTAGTTGGCTCTGGTGCGAGTGGGAATGTTGTGACTGGGTGTCATAGACCTAACTCCTTTATGTACTTTGATTACCATTATCTGTATACAGTCTGATATATACATGTATTTATTATTACCATAATAGCATTGATACTTCTGCATCCACTATTTACATGGTAATGTCCTTAGGTTACATATATCTCCTATGGTCTATGATACATCATAGGGACGGAACATAGATGATGTATGACTATCAGGTGTTGAGAGCTCATAAGCATTGATACTTCTTCTAATGAAGTTCGCACTTGGTGTTCTCGAGTAGATGAGAACATGAGGACTAACATGCCAATAGGAATACCACATGTTTTGTGTTCCTTCTAACAAGAGAACAAGTTTCTAAAGAAAAGAGCACAGAAAGAAAGTTAACACCTAATTCAACCCCCAAGGGTGTCCTAGGTTCCTACATGATTTGTCATCTTGTATGATAAGTATGACATCTAGACCCTCGATTAAAATAGATTAAGGAAATGTATGGTCATACTCAGAAGGTGCATATGATGTGCTTATCTACTTGGATAAGGGATGTGTAATGTGCTCATCTGCTAGATGAATGACGTGATGTATTCATCAACCTGGTCAGTTAGTCTATACTCAGAGAGTCGAGAACGTATGAGAAGGTTGTATAGGATTGACACACTTTGTGCCTCATGGTCACTCGATATCTTGGACAAATAGATCATATGAAAAAGCATGTCTGCATATGATGCGGTTGGTGGATACAGGTATAGAGATACATGTGTTCGATTGAGATCGTGCCAGATCCTTTTGTAGCTTAAGTAGCATTCATGTTTGGCTAAAGGCCACTCTTTGCCTACATTTATGGATATGGTGATTCATATGTGTTGGTAATGCTACAAAGGCTCGTGGAGTCACAATTTTTGGTTGACCAAATGAGGATTAGGTTTTACAAAATTTAGAAAGCCACTCTAGAAGGGTTTTAGAGTTTATTCAAAATGAGTTTTTTATGGTTATTCAAAAGGAGTTTTTGATGGTTATTCACAAGGTATTGCATATGATGTGATATACGATGAAATTGATGGTAGCTTTCCAAAAATGTTTTAGAAGATATCGAATGTGTTTTAGATATAGTTTCACAAGTTATCATAAAGGATAAGATATAAGGTGAAATGGCAAAAAAGTCTATTAGGCTTTAGTACAAGTGGGAGATTGAAGACAATATGTCCTAGAGCCATGTGATATCGTATGGTGCAATATGATACGTCGTGGAGTACAACATACATATGGCAAAAGACTTATATATAAGCCTTTGGGCATATCATATTTTACGATATGTGGATATCGTATAAGCAGCTTGGGCATGCCGTATTGTACGACATGGTTGAGTCATAGTGCCATGAATCGAATGGTTTGATTCATTTGGCACGACTACGACTAACTTAGTCATCCAAATGTTAAAGTTTAACGTTCAAATCTCCATAACTCACTAACTATCATTGATTAAGTGTAACGGATGGGAGAGTTGATGGTCGAGGGTTACATGAGATGCAACCGAATGCATTGGCTCATGCGTTTATGAAACGCGTGAGTAAATGCATGGGCTCGAGGAGCGTCCCCATAGCCTATATAAAAGAGGTCAGGTCATGAGTCTAGTGTGTGTGCGATCCTCCTCTGGCCGAAACTCTCTCTCTTGAACCTCTCTTCTTCCATCTACCTTAGCACCACGAGATTCTAGCATATCGTGAAAGTTCATAAGGTCTCGTCCATACCGTTTGGGTGATTCAATGCATCCTGTTGATACACCTCGAAGTGGGGATCCTTTCGGTTGTTCTTTGGTGGTCTTCATCAAGCACTAAACAAAGGCAATTGCAACAACATACTACGGTGTACGGTACACGTTCTTCATTTCCGGCTTCAAACGATTTCAATTTCAAAGGCATGGTAATCTTTGGTTTTATGGTTTCTAAACGTTTCCACTGCTTTGATTAAATATCAATTGTTCCTTAGAAACCAATCATTTGGGAGTCTTCAAAAGGGTCTCAACCCTTCGTAACACAGTCAAACTACTTCTCATAACCATATATCAGTCAAAAACACCATAAATGTTCACACTAATGCTTTCTCTCCTCCAACACAAACACAAGTCCAACAATCTTCTGTTATTTTGTGCTTACAATCTATCCATTTTAATGTGCTTCATTTCCTTTGTAATGTTCACAGATGGAGAGAATAATAATGCTGGTAACTAATACTTCAGCTCTTTTACTTGATATTTATTTTAAGATCAGTCTTTTACAAAATCAAAACTCCTTAATTAGTGCATAATTAATACTCTTTAATATGCACGTACTTCAAACTATAGCACAACAATGACTGAATAATTGAGAGTCCATTGATCAATCATGTTCACAATTCACCCAAGTTCTACATTTCTTTTATGTTATATTTCTTGTTTATGTAACGTTTAGACAATCAAAATTGAACAATCCAACAACTGGTCTATAAGTATTTGAATGATCGGAACAGATAAACAGATCTGATGATCCAATTAAACATGTCTAACCAGATATCAAACTAAGGTTTTTTTCTGGTTTCAGTAGGCATTCTCCAGTAATAATGCTGATCAGTAAATTAATAAATAAGCATACCTAATTGGAAACGAGACTGCATTCATGTATCTTCTCCCAATTTTCCGTGTCAATTCTCCACAATTGAAGGCGAGAAACCTGGAACCTCAAGTCATTTATCCTCTCATCAATGATTTTAGCTTTTTCCTGAGCTTTTTTCTTCCCATCGTTTGACAGAACTCCATAGAGGAGGCTGAGATGCGGCATATAACCTACAAATTTTGCAAGTTACTAATTAATCTGGAGATGCAATTTGTTCGTAGGAACAAAATGAATATCAACGCCGGATTAACAAGAAGCTAACAATATAGGAAACATACGCGTTGAGCTTGTGTACCCAAATTGCCTGCTGAAGTGGACGCTCGCTTCCATTATCTGAAATAAAAATTGTCAAATCGCCAAACTCCGGGGGATTTGGGTGCCTCGGTTCAGTAAAAAAAAAAAGCAAATAGATCCACAAATTAGGGGATTCTGTCACTGATTTTCTCAAATAGCATACACATAACTAAAACTAGACTAAAACGAAAAAAGGCAACGAAATTCCGATTACCTGAGGGGTGGGATGAAGGAGGAGGTAGACGCACTGATAAAAGAAAGTTCCACAATCCACCTTGTCCACTCTCACATCGAACGCTTTGAAACCATCGCACCCCGCTCGGAGTTTCTGAACCGCATCGGCCTCCGCGAGCTCGATGGCGCCGACGACGGTGATGTGAGGATCGAATTGGGGCCCACCGAACTCCGATCTCAAGGAATCCATTAGTGACTTGAGCCGCCGCTCGACGTCCACCGGCGGGACCGC
Source organism: Viscum album (assembly GCA_963277665.1). Lineage (NCBI taxonomy): Eukaryota > Viridiplantae > Streptophyta > Magnoliopsida > Santalales > Viscaceae > Viscum > Viscum album. The sequence goes on from OY728139.1 coordinate 299,320,467, forward strand.
CCACACAGAATACACGCCCGACGGGCACTTGGCGCCAGCCGTTGTTTCTTCTAGTGAGCCTCTTTCCATCGATGATGCCCGCCTGAGCGGAATGGGGGTTGGGGGGGGGATCACCGGGATCGTATGCGATGGGCAGACCCGATGTGCCGTACTTGAGCCCGCAAAGCCTGTATTGGGCCTACAAAGCCAGTATTGGGCCGGGCCTGGACATCCAATACAGTTAAGGGGATGAGTTTTCCCTCGAGATCGATACCACATTCATCCGGGGAAAAAATGGTCATTGGATTGAAATGGATTAAGAAAATGAGATTGTCATACATTTTTCAAAAATCTGGTTATAACGGCGCACAGCTGTATTAAACCTAAAGAAATGATAAAAAATTAATTTAAAAGATTAAAACAAATTGAAAAAGTTGAAAAATAATAATAAATTGTTTATTCATATTTATACATTTGTAGTTAACAATTAATTTTTTAAAAAATTAAAAATTAAATAACTTGTTATGCTTTAAAAAAATATTTTATAACCGAATTAATAAAAATTGGGTAAATTATTTTCAAATAATTTAAAAAATATTAATAGTTTAAAAAACTAATTATTTTTTATTATTGTAATAAAATCTTTTTACTGTCTAGCATTGCATAATAATTTTCTAAAGCCATGTAAACATAATAATTTGTATTTGTATGCTGAAAATAATAATTTGAAATGCAATTCAAAAAGTTGGAAAAAACTATTCTTACATATATTTTTTTGAAATTGCTATAAAAACTAAAAACTAAAAAATTATCCATTTAAAAAATATTTTTTGGATATTTACAAATAATTAATAATTTCCTATGCTTATCGGGAATATCTTATATGTTTATTTTCAAAATCAAATTCAATTCATAAAAATACTTTAAAATGGAAACATCAACATAAAAAAAATTAAATTTTATAAGGAATTTTTTTATTGAAAATTTATACTATAAAATTACATTCAAAAGGTATCTATAAAAATTCCAATAAAAAGATCAAAAAAAACATATGATAAAGTTTCACTCTAATTTTATATTGTAAAGCTCCGCTATAAAACGACATCTAAACAATTCCACTGTCAAATTTCATTGCAAACTTCAAGTTGAAAAATTCACTTGAAATTTGCAGTAAATAATTCTACTAGATTTTTTTAACTAAAAATTCACACAAAAAAAATACAGTACATATGAAAAATTTTAAAAGGATATTATAATGAAAGACATAATATTTTCAATAGAAAATTTTAGTGAAAAGTTCAACTTCATTTGAGTGGAAGTTCCGGTGAAAATTCTACTAGAAGTTTCAGTGAAAGTTCCACTAGAAGTTTCAATAGTAGTTCTAGTGAAAATTCGACTGGAACTTCCACTGAACCTTTCAGAATAGGGCAAAAAATATAAAAAACTAAAGAATATATTAATAAAAATTAAAATTTAATAAATATATTTATAATAAATGCAATGATATAAAATATGTATTATATTTATTACATGTTTTTTATAAATATAATATAATTTAACATTTAAAAATATATATATTATATGAATAAAAATATAAATAAAATATGAAATTATAGCTAAAACTAAATTTATAATAAATGCACTTATAAGATATATTTAATATATTTTTTACAAAATCTGCATTGATAACAATTATAAGTCTATTTGGCGAAATTTTCAGTGGAAGTTCCACAATAAAACAAAAGTATATATTTATAAAACTAAAAAATATATTAATAAAAATTAAATTTTAATAAATACGTATATAATAAATGTAATGATATAAAATATGCATCATATTTGATACATAATTTTTATAAATATAATACAATTTATCATTTAAAATGTATATTCTATATGAATAAAAATGTAAATAAAATATAAAATTATAACGAAAACTAAATTTATAATAAATGCACTTAGAAGATATATTTAACATATTTTTTATAAAATATATATTAATAGTAATTATAAATCCATCAAGTGGAAGTTCTAGTGGAAGTTTCACTGGAAGTTTTAGTGAGAGTTTCACAATACAGTAAAATAATATATTTATAAAACTAAAGAATATATTAATAAAAATTAAATTTTAATAAATATTTTATAATAAATGCAGTGATATAAAATATGTATTATATTTTATACATAAATTTTATAAATATAATATAACTTACCATTTAAAAATGTATATTCTATATGAATAAAAATGTAAATTAAAAAAATGAAATTATAACTAAAACTAAATTTACAACAAATGCACTTAGAAGATATATTTAATATATATTTTTTAAAAATCTATATTAATAACAATTATAAATCCATTAAGTGCAAGTTCTGGTGGAAGTCTCGGTGGAAGTTTTGATGGAAGTCTCACAATACAATAAAAGTATATATTTATAAAATTAAAGAATATATTAATAAATATTAAATCTGATAAATATATTTATAATAAATGCAATGATATAAAATGTCTATTATATTTGATACATATTTTTTATAAATATAATACAATTTACCAATTAAAAATGTATATTTTATATGAATAAAATTGTAAATAAAATATGATATTATAACTAAAACAAAATTTATAATAAATGCACTTAAAAGATATATTTAACATATTTTAAAAAAATATGTATTAATAACAATTATAAATCCACTAAATGGAAGTTTCGGTGGAAGTTTCAGTAGAAGTTTCACAATACAAAAAAAATATTTATAAAACTAAAGAATGTATTAATAAAAAATAAATTTTAATAAATATATTGATAATAAATTCAATGATATAAAATATGAATTTTATTTTTTACATAATTTTCATAAATATAATATAATTTACCATTTAAGAATTTATACTCTATATGAATAAAAAAGTAAATAAAATATGAAATTATAACTAAAATTAATTTATAATAAATGCATTTAAAAGATATATGTAATATATTTTTTTACAAAATCTGTATTAATAACAATTATAAATCCAATAAGTTGAAGTTCATGTGAATGTTTGAGCAGAAGTTTCACAATACACTAAAAGTATATATTTATAAAACCAAAAAATATATTAATAAAAATTAAAATTAAATAAATATATTTATAATAAATGAAATGATATAAAATATGTACTATATTTGTTACATAATTTTTATAAATACAATACAATTTACCATTTAAGAATGCATATTCTATATGAATAAAAATATAAATGAAATATGAAATTATAACTAAAACTAATTTTATGATTATAAGATATATTTAATATATTTTTTACAAAACCTTTATTAATAACAATTATAAACCCATTAAGTGAAGGTTTTAGTTGAGGAAGTTATAGTGGAAGTTTTGGTGGAAGTTATAGTAGAAGTTTTAGTGAAAGTTCTAGTGTAAGTTTCACAATACAATAAAAGTATATATTTATAAAATTAAAGAATATATTAATAAAAATTAAATTTTAATAAATAAATTTATAATAAATTCAATTATATAAAATATGTATTATATTTGTTGCATAATTTTTATAAATTTAATGCAATTTACCATTTAAGAATTTATATTTTATATAAATACAAATGTAAATAAAATATGAAATTATAACTAAAACTAAATTTATAAAAAATGCATTTATAAGATATATTTAATATATTTTTTATAAAATCTTTATTACTAACAATTACAAATCCATTAAGTAGAAGTTCTGGTTGACGTCTCAGTGGAAGTTCCAATAAAAGTTTTAGTGGAAGTTTCACAAAACAACAAAAGTATATATTTATAAAACTAAAGAATATAATAATAAAAATGAAATTTTAATAAATATATTTATAATAAATCCAATGATATAAAATATGAATTATATTTATTTCATAGTTTTTATAAATATAATATAATTTATCATTTAAAAATATATATTCTATATGAATAAATATGTAAATAAAATATGAAATTATAATTAAAACTGAATTTTTAATAAACACACTTATAAGATATATTTAATATATTTTTTTACAAAATCTCTATTAATAACAATTATAAATCCATTAACTGGAATTCCTAGTAAAAGTTTCAGCGGATGTTTTATAATACTATAAAAGTATATATTTATAAAACCAAAGAATATATTAATAAAAATTAAATTTTTATAAATATATTTATATTAAACTCAATGATATAAAATATGTATTATATTTGTTACCTAATTTTTATAAATAAAATATAATATACCATTTAAAAATGTATATTCTATATGAATACAATTGTAAATAAAATATGAAATTATATTGAAAACTAAATTCATAATAAATGCACTTATAATATTTATTTGATATATTTTTTACAAAAATTTTATTAATAACAATTATAAATCTATTAAGTGGGATTTTCAATTGGCGTTTCAGTGAAAGTTTCACAATACAACAAAAGTATATTTTTATTGGAATATCCAGTACAGCCGAGATGGTGCCACTGGAAATTTCAATGAAATATTCACAGGAAATTTCAATGCAACTAGCATTAGAAATTCTGGTGAAACTTCCACCAGAAATTATAGTGAAACTTCCTCTAGAAAATTCTAGTGAAAACTAGAAACTTACACCAATCTTTAATGAAAACTTTCACTAAAAAAATCAAGTAGATAACTCAAAAAAATATTTCATAAAAAAATTTAATGATTCAACTAGAAACTTTCTAGTGATTTTCATTAAAGTTATTCACTGAAAAATTTCAGAGTAATTTTGCAGCAACACATTTCTACTTTTTTCTGAACATTTTTAGTTAATTTTTTATGGATTTTTATTACTCAAAAAGCAGTTTTTTAACCTTTCATAAAAGCATGTTTCTTTTAATAAATTTATATAAATAGTATTTATTATGATGAATAATAAAATTAAAAAACTAAAATTAAAATATTAACAAATTTTAAAGAAATAATAATATTTCATGTTTATAAAAAAATATCTTCTATATCCTTTCGTAAAACATTATTTTTTATACTTACGAATAAATAGTATTTTTTTTAAAATGATTAGTAAAATTGTAATAATTTAATTTGTCTCAAAAATAAATGTTTCTTATACGTTTAAAAAAAGTGCACGTCATTAAAAATTTTAAAGAAAATTTATTTATTTTATTCAAATAAGTAAAAAAATCTATTTTTTAAGATAAATTATTTTTTCTTTTTAAAATGGCATAAAACCTTTTTTTACACAAAAAAATATTTCATTTACAAAAATAATTGCATTTACAATATAATAAACTCAATATTATTTTATGCATTTAAAAATACAGCATGACTTTAAATATATCAAAGAAAATCTATTAATTTTACCCTAAATGATTAAAAAATATTTTTTTATCACATAATTATTTTTAATACTTTTTAAAATACAATTTTTTTAAACAAAATAAACAATCGTTCAATTACAAATATAATTGTTTTTAAAATATAATTAACTCATTAATATTTAACATGTTTTAGAAAAATGTATGCAATTAAAAATATCAACTAAAATATGTCAATTTTATTCAAATAATCAAAAAAATTAAAACACATATTATTTGTTCATTTTTTAGAAATACATGATACATTTTTATATATAAAACGGATATAATTTCATTTAAGAATATATTCAATTTTAAAATATATCATAATAATAATTATTTTTTTAATATATAAAATAATATTATAAATTGGAGAGAGGATTTTTTTAATTGGAGAGAGGGAGAACATTCGTGACAATGTTTTTTTTCCTGTAAGACCAATATACCCTTCATTCCATTCCCTTACTCGATCATGATGCGTGAAAAAAAACATGTGTCATTATCCTAGCCTGTTATGGGATGATCCCTTATTTCAGGGAACTCGAGACGATAAAAAGCGTTTTCCCTCACCATTGGATAAAAAATTCCAGGAAATATGTATAAAATAAATCAAGATTCCTATTATTAATATCATAAATATTAATATAAATATTAATAATGGACCTAATTCTCTATATTTGTCATTTATAATGAACCATGAATGTTGTATATGAAGAATAAGTTACATGGATATTGATATTTTTTTGGGGTTTTCTTACATATGTCTATGTAAATTGGTTATATTCATTCACATATAATCTAAAAGTCATTTGAATGATAAATACTATATCCTTCATTAATTTTACATCATTTGTTATGTTTCCATCTATGTTTTCATATTCTGCTAGCTTTTATGGTTAACATGCAACTAGTTTCATAAAATTTTATTGGTATCCTTTGGTTATGTTAACATGTATAGGATACAATGAGGAAAATATAAATAAGTATCGCACAAGTCGCAAACTACCATCCAACTCACTCACCCGTGTCCTTGTTTAGGGAGCCTCAATAGGTGCATGGACAAACCACGATTCATGGTACTTGCATCGGGTGAGAAGTGACTCAATAGATAAATCCTTGTTTTATCCCCAAAGAACATAGGAATGAAAAATATACATACAAGTTATGATCAACTCACGCTTCAACCATACACAATCAAGGTTGATTTCAAACATCACTTGAGTTGCGATTTTGAGTGAAAATAAGGTGTTTTTTCACATTAATAGTCGGTGTATCCATGAGACAAATGCCACTATTAGTTTTTCAAATTTTTAATCCTTCAACTTCCATCACTAATGTGATCATACTCAAAAAATCTCAAGTTACACTTCTTCACCCAATTCATAATGTATCACAATAATAATGCGCATCATTTTTTTCTCACCCAATCATACCTTATGAAACCATGAATGCATGCTATAGAAAATTAAACTTCATATCACACATTTATTTATTTTTCATTATTATTTTGGTTATGCTGCATTGTGTTGGGTCAATATTATTTATGTTTGTGATTTTTTATTACCTCTAGGTTGTTTTATCATAGTGACCAGTTACTTGGGGCTTTATCATGGCTCGTGTTGTCTTCAATTCACACATCATCCATAGGTTTGATCTTGGTCTAGTGCCTTGGGAATGCGCTCCCAGATCTGATGCTTAAAATTTCATAACTTTTTTTATTTAATTATTGCCCTTATCACTAAATAAACAGCTCAATTTTAACAATCTACAATTCAATATCAATAATTAAAATTGAGTCAATACATGCCCAAAAATATTTTAGGTCTAGAGCTTTATAAAATTATAACAACTTATATCAAAACCCATTTTATAAAAAACTAAAAACTATTATATTTAAACAACACTTTGAATGTTATCTCATCTTCACTCATGATAAACTCCTTAATAGAGTTCATGACCAAAGATCTTTGATTACATCACTAAGTATAGTGAAAGTCATTTTTAAAACTTGGGATGAGCATAAAATCTCCCAGTAAGGGGTTTTAAATTGAATGGAAAACCCTTTTTGAAATACTTTATAAACATCCTTAAAGTAAAATGTTTTCTTTTAAATACAAACTACTTTGGGATTTAAACATAAAATTCCACTAGATAAATCAAAAGAATACTTGGTCAATATCTTTCAAAAATCATTAAAGAATAAAGAGGGTACTTTATAAAGCTATCATTTGAATACCGAAAACCACTTTATTTAAATGAAACACATACCATTTAGAATTTAATGATACTCATCAAACTTTTGAAAAACCCTGAGTCCACTTGAAATATTGAAGGGATAACCATCACTTTGAGGAAAAAGTCTCTCGAAGGCTATGAGTTCACTTCCCATCCCTCATCATTATTCACAATACTTAACTACCAAATTTTTAAACAGAACATTTTTAAATGCTTTCCTTTATTATTATTATTCTATTAAAATCAATTTTCAAAATCTTCATATCAAATTAAATTCATTTCAAGGATGGAAATAATTACACAGGTTTTCTAAAAAGAAAATTCATACTTTATTAATGATTTAGAAATAACCTAAAATTCATGGAAAACACTTATAAATAAATCATGAAAATTAAACATGAAGCAACTTATTTTTATAGAAATGGTGGAATCTCAATGAGAAATATAGTGCGTGGTCATACAATATATTTAAACATGAATGACATACATGGGATTTAAAAGAACATTTCACACATAAAATGACAATTTTAAAATTCTTTAAAAACCATCCTTGAAATAAAAAAACATTTAAAACAAAATTCATTTACCTTTATAAAGTAAAATTAAAAAAATATCTTTAAACATTAAAAAAAATTATTAGAGGAATGTTTACAAACCAGAACTGGTTTTTCTTTTGAAAATAAAGAGACTTATTTGAAAACTTTAAAGTAGGGATTTTAAAATTATCCCCTTACATTGCCTCCCCTTGAAGCTCTCTAAGGATTTTAACATCAAACAAAACCCTAAGGACATCTTCCTACTATCAAAAGATACAAGTCAGTTATTATGGAAAAAGGGTTTGAGTAAAATGGAATTGTGGGTCACACCTCCCTTCTATTAGGAGTAAGAATAGGTGTATTTTTATATGAAACTCTAACATGTTATTCTCATATTCAAATACTAATAAATATTTAATTAATGCCCAATTGCTTGTATATTTATCCATGCAATGAAAAACTTACATTATTCCTATCCGCTAAGGTCATAGAAGGTGTTGAAATATCATTTAATGAAGTTTTCATAAAATATAATTTTCCCACTATTGACTCTTCTGTTATGTACTACTAAAACTTGTGTGTGAATTGATATGGCCATAAAGGATCATGTTAGATCTCTGCCTCTGACCTTCCAAATATAATATTAGGCACATAATTTTCATATATGATGGATTATGTTTTCTGATGATATAATTTTGAAAATAAACGCATGCACGCCACCGTGATAGGCATGATATAATAATTTATTCCATTATTTGTCTGTTTCATCCTACCTTGGTGTTATTGAATCCCACACAAAACCCTCTAAGTTTTTTCCCTTTATGTAAATATATGACCCTAAATGATATCTAATTATCCCCATATAATAATCCACCATACCCAAAATAGAGACGAGGGATTAATTTATCACCGGTTTATGGTTATCAGCCAACACTACATGTGACCAATGCATGTAAGCTATAAATTCAACTATTACAGTTATATATATACATATATATGATGAAAAAAATCTGTCAACAATGCTCAAGGAGGAAGCTTTAGGAAGACACTTCTGATAGAAGACACTTGATCGATATTCATGGACTTCAATATATATATATTGACGGATAATATAAATTAATATATATATATATATATATACTACGTCGCTACAACTGATGCCAACCGAGAAGAAAGACCACGAATGGGGAACCAAATTACTAACCACAAACGAAACACATGATGGAGCTTCCATGACAAATTAATCATCTCGATATGAATTATATAGTTTTATATATGTATACCCAATCAGTAATCACTCTACAAATGCTGAGGCTAAAGGAGGAAGACGATGATGTCATCATCAGTCGACCTCTACCTCTATTGATTTATATAAATATATATTTAATTACATATTTAAGTATATTCTATATATTTCAAAACATAATATATATCTTATATATAATAATAACTCACAAAATTATATATATATATATATGCATTCTATTTTAAACATAATTATTTATTTTTATAACTCAAAGTAATCTAAAATTTAGTTATCATATATCATAATTTCATAATTATTTTACTCTATAATAAACTTTTTGTTATAAAATATTTAAAAATATAAATTTTTGTAACACAAATCTCAATATATATATATATATACACGCTAGGATAAAAAAGAAAAATAGTTAAAATTTCATTTTCTTGAATAATTTAAATTGACTATAGGATTTGGTATTCAAAATGTATGAAGATAAATATAAGTGTTATATCAAAACAAAAATTCATTTTAAGTGGTCACGAATTACTTCCAGTTTAATTGGATCTGACCGAACCTCACCTTTATTGATTTTTATACAATATTCTAATGTTATTTTTTATATCAATAAAATATTTATTTATATCTTTATCTTTTACTTCCAAAAATCCTATAACGATCTTAAAATGGTTATATTTTAATCCATGTAGAAAACACACAAAATGATCATATCCTTTATTCTTTAAATTCCCCCTCAATAGACATATTTTCACAATCCAAAATCTATACATTGTAGTTTTCTCACTCATAAGGATGGTTCATATATTTCCGTTACTCTGTATTCTCACTCTCAGCATCTTTGGTGGATTCCTCCTCATGGATGATCATAATTAAGTAGGCTATGATTTTTCTATCATCATGTTTATTTTATGTTGTCCCCTCTTGTTATTGATGATCATTATAAATTTAGTATTTCTAACTCCCTAGTTAGTAACAGACTTTTTATTTTCTGAAGAGATATTCTTGTTCCTAAATCTGGGTTGATGTATTGTTTTTCAATAAAAAGCAAGTTAGCTTGTTTTAAGTTCCAAAGACCTGTTTAATTGTATCTTTCATTTAAAAATACATATAAAAACTTTTCAGGATGTTACACTTGGTCATTGATTATAATTCTTTGGAATCTTCATTAACACTTGATGTGCGGTCGTTTTTCAACCACAAGAACCCAAATCATCTCAAGAGGGGAGTGAATTAGGATGATTAAATTGATTCATCAAGAATATATTCTTCTCATGTTAGAAAGAATGCTTGAACATGTCAATTGAAACCAAATAACACAATATCCAAATTTAAAATTAAATCACAAGAGTATGGGGATTTTTATTCATTTCAACCATAAGAGCTATGTTCAATGAGCATACACCAACAATGTATTGATGCATCAAGAAATCACTAACTATTTTCTCACTATTTTGATATGGGTACACAAAGAACACAACTCACGATTAATTTACAATGAAATATCCAATAAAGAATCAATAAACTATTTCAACATGGGCTCTCCTCTTCAACCTCATCTTCAGGAATACATTTAGATTTTCAATATCTTTTAATTTATTTAGTTACAACATAATGAATTATTTTAAATTTTATATTGAAAAAAGTTTCTTCTTTCTGTTTTTTCATTTATCAATTCTTCATCGAAATCCAAATCTTTAGAATAAACTTATTTGATTTATTCACAAAAAAATCTCCAACTATTTATGCCATATGTATCATCCTGATGGTCTTTAAATCCATCTATAATTGTCAAATTTAATCTCCCACTAATCAAGAAAATATTTTCGCATTTGAAAAATATTCATACATACTGAGTATACACATATCCAAGAAATCATGATGTAACCAAACCCATTATGGTGTAATGATTTACAATTATCGTATCTCTTCAAAAACCATGATCTGATAGTTATTTTATATCCCCAAAATTACAGCCTTTGGAATTTAAAAGATTCAACAGATAAGAGTATTATAATATAATTAATCCATTATGACGAAATCAATGAATCCTTACCAAATTATTGCCTTCAATTATAGCATAACCTATAGATAATAATCTACATCATACACACTAATTTTGAAAATTTTCTTCTCCACATATCACACCCTTCTATTGCAACATGATTTATAAAACTTTAAATCATGATATTATAATGTGGAGTAATCCTTAAGTCAAAACCAATGACTCAAAAACCTTCCTCATCATGACTTAACATTATAGCATAATTCTTAATTCTCAATGGTGTTGCACTAATTCTTTAGCCTTCAACCTTGCATAACACAAATCATGATGTAATCAAATTAATTGTGGTGTGGAATTTTTCTTCTCTACCAAATCAACTCCAGAACTCCTCAAAACTTCTCCAAAAATTATTATAGACTTTAGCATAGACATAATACCTCCAAAAACACCCACTACTGGAAATTAGATCTTTCCCAACGCTTCTATACCAACGGTTTTCAAAAACCGTTGGTATAGGTCCCCTTTCCCAACGGTTTGGCCAAACTGTTGGGAAAGGCCCCCAAATTGGCCACTTTTCCCAATGGTTTGGCCAAACTGTTGGGAAAGGTAGACCTATCCCAACGGTTTGGCCAAACCGTTGGGAAAGGCCCCCCAAATATACCACTTTTCCCAACGGTTTGGCCAAACCGTTGGGAAAGGTAGACCTATCCCAACGGTTTGTCCAAACCATTGGGAAAAGTGGCCCAAAAATTCAGCATCCTCCACAGAATTAAAATCACAACCAAGTACCTATACCAACGGTTTTAACAACCGTTGGTATAGGTACTTTCATTTTTTATCGGACCTTCGTACCGAGAACATTATATAAATCAAAATTTAAAATATTTATGAGAATACATATATATATTTATGTAATTATGATCACAAAAGTCATGTTAGGTTAGTGGTTGAGTCGTTCAATGATAAACGAGGGGTCCTGGGATCAAATCACAGTGGATGTTTTATTTTTGGAATTTATATACCAACGGTTCCATTACCGTTGGTATAGATTTCATATTACCTATACCAACGGTTTTTTGAAAACCGTTGGTATAGACCTATCCCAACGGCTTACTTGGCTACGGTTCTCCAAATCGTTGGTATAGGCTATACCAATGGTTTGGAGGCCTATACCAACAGTTCCAAACCGTTGGTAAAGGCTAGTTTTCCAGTAGTGACCTATTAAAAAAACACAACCACTTATAAAACTCATTCCATCACTCTCCTTACCTGATCAACATGGGTTCCGACATTCTCCCTCATTGGTTTTGTTAGTAATTTCTAAGTTAATTCCTAAGTTCTCAAGTGTTTTTCATAGTATTTTTTAAATAAAAATAACTATAAAAGATCTCATATAACACTATAAATCTATATGATTCATGCTCGGTGTAGAAAATAAGGGTCATATAAAGATTTATGTGCTCATCTTGAAAATTTAACTCTGTAAATCACTAGTCTAATATGGATCCCTTGACTTCATCATTCTTCAATACTTTTTTCCCTAGATTGTATATCTCATATTTCTTACATCAAAATCCCCCCCCCCCTCAAGAGTATATTCACCCTGTTTGTTATGAGATTCAACTATTCTCTATTACCTCTTATTAAACTCTTTCTTCAAAGATCTCCATGGTCACTAATTTCTATAATTTATCCACCTTTGTTAATAAACTCAAAGGGCATGAGACTTATCATAAATGAGTATACATTTTAAACAATAAGTACATACTGAGAGAGGGAATATGACAAACCTCCTCAAGATTTATAAAGTGGTTGAACACTGATATTAAACTGATGTTTTTTAAACACCAGTGCAGCTAATGGTTTTGTAAAAATTTCTACAACTTTTTGATTTATTCCAATGTTCTCCACTTTAATCATTGGGTGTTACAAATTTTATTTGATAAAATGATTATTAATTTTTATATACTTCATGCATCAATATTATACCAAGTTTTTTCATATTCCCAATTTTACTTTTTTTTGTAACACCCCAAGATTTTATGGTACTTTTTTTTAATTTAAATTTTTTGATAGCTCACATTACACAAAACATCGAGCTTAAACAAATGATTAAATATTATTATTTAATTATGATAGTTATAACCTAGATTTTGGAATGGTGATAATGAATGGGATCAATTAAATTATGAAAATATAGTTTAAACATGTTTATAAAATGAATTCATTGGTTACCAATTAATTATAAATGAAAATAAAAGCTAATTGAACATAAAAGATGTGTTTTTATAAAAAACTATATTTTATGACCATAATAGAATTTTATCTTAATAAAATAAATTTATCACTATTAGTGAAAGATAATAATAAAATTTTTATGCTACATACTCAATCAAATGTTTTTTAATTCAACAATAATTTTAACAGACTTAAGATAAGAATAAATCCAATTTTACCTATAAAAGTCAGTATTTTTCTAAATACAGTTTTACCTCCTTTTAATGACTTACTTATTTTAGAAATAAATTTTGACACTTTTATAAATTCTACTGAACAAAATAAACTTTATTTTTAAAATTAGAATATAAAATTTTTCTTAGAGTTAAATTTAGGTATTTTTTTGAAAATATTTACTTTCTAGTGAATAGTGAAAAATATAGATTTTTATAAAATTGTCAATTTCATTATATTAAAATTATATTTATGATTATAATAATAACCTCACCAATGAAATCATAAATAAAATTTAAGTATCTTATGAATGAAAATATAATACATTTATATCATGGAATAAGTAAATAAATGTTTTAAAAATGATAAATAAAGTATTGGTATTTTGTGAAATGTAAATGTTTATTTACAATTATATAATTAAAATAATGATTTAAAAGAAAATAATTTTAAAAAAATAGATTCATAAATTAATTTTTTTTATTATTATTAGACAATAATTTTATGAGACCTTAATTAATTTTTCAAAGTGTTACAAAATCAGTTACAATTTTAAAATCGATATTTTTCAAATAAATGATGATTTTAATTAAAATTAAATTTTCTCATATTTAGAAAATTATTTTCAAAAAATGGAGTTCATTTTTTAATTATAAACATTGAAAAATGGTTAGGGTTATTTTTATTTTTATTTTTCTAAAATAATTGAAATTTTGGTGAATAGTAAAATACAGCAATTTACGCTATTTAACATTATAAGTAGATAAATAAATCATCGAGTCATGGATGATGTATGGATGATGTAAGAACCCATTGGTTCAAACTTACATGAAATATTTACTATATTTAGTTATAATAATCAATACTATTGATAGTCTTGAGCCAAAATAATAAAAAAAACACCCCTCTCCTCCACTATAAATACCACCCCTCACCACCCCTTCTCCTCGGACCTCCAAAGGCTTTAATATTGATTATATTATACTAATTTACTCTCCCAAACCTATCCCCCACGTTATTTTTTTTTTCTGTTCTCACCAAAAGACCTTTTCCAAGTCCCGTAAGGAGGTTCTCAAGGAGGTGACACTCAAGAGGTAAAACCTTCTCTCTCTCTCTCTCTCTTTTAATTTCTTTTCTTTTCTTATCCTTACCTCACCTCCCATATCCAAAGTGACATGATAACTCCAATATATTTTATATAATGAAATTTTATTATGTTAATGGTATATTAACCATTAATTCCCCTCTCTTCCCCTTTTTATTCTAAAAATAAGAACATCGCACGTGAGGTGCTGATTTACCATCGTCGTAGATGAAGAGTTTTAATTTTTCATTTCCACCTTAAAGGCTTGTCATAAAACCATTTTTATGATTAAAACAGACTTTAATATATGTAATACAACTTATTTAATGTTATGGAACCAGTATATATACATAATATTAATTTATAAGACAAAACTAGTTTGTGATGATCGAAAAAACACCAAAATAATCTAAATGGTTATCATTAATGATTTATCTAATGAATCATACTCATACATGAAAAAAATTATATATAAGACCATTAAATATCCTAAAATTTCATTAATAACATATAATTTCAATTTTGGATAACTATTTCCATTTTACATGATCTTTCATACATGTATACAAGTGAACTAATCATGAAAACCAAGGAAACAGACACTCCTGAATGATGAAATTGAATCTTATAACTCATCAAAAATGAAATAAATGAAATAAATAAAATTATAATAAATCAAATACATGTTGAATAAGTTTTTAATTCAATTATATAATCTAATCTCATTATCTAGTACATTAAGTACAAGTGCATAATACTTTTGGACATAAGGTAGGGAGTTTCTCATCTCATTTTTATTTATGTGAGATTTCCCTTATTCGCCACTTATTTATTGTTTATGGTGTATGTATACCACCATTTGATATATAATATCATTAATATCTTTATATTCATGGAATTCAATGTTTTATTTTATTATTATTAATTTTTGGGACATACGATTCGATTGATTACAAAGTGGTAAGGGATTCTCCCCGAACTTCCATTTTTCATTCAGGTTACGCTTTCCCTCTCTTTACCCCAATGTAATTCTTAATTATTATTATATACTAATCCTAAATTCTATGTGTATGTTCCAAATATATGTATCTAGCTAAATTATTCTTTCTTTTATGGGCCAATACATGTTTTATAAGGTTCCTTTTTTAATTCCTCCCAATAAGCAAGTCCAATTAAAGGAAACTTTCCAATTTCTTACCAATTTTCAAGTACCATCCATAATTTGTTTTAAGACACCATTATTTTTATAAAATCACTATTTTTATCATCAAATACTATCTTTTTTCATTTATAGTTTTATAAAAATAATTATGACATTTTCCATTTTAAATACTCTTTTATATTTTCTCTTAAACCGTACTGAAGTGGCCCATTTCTAAAGTTTCTTAAAAACTATTTTTACATTTTTTCACTTTAACTAGGAATCATTTATTCCTAAAACATAATTTCATTGTCCTTACCTTTTATTTTCTAGGATATACATGTTTACAATCTGATTTTATGAAAAATACAAATTATTTTTCCAAAAGAACTCTTCTTTGCAAAGTAAAAATATTATTTCTCCCAAGAATTACTTGATGATTTTATTAAAGTATTTTAATCTATTTAAACAACCTATATTAAATTTTATTATTAATTGGGATTGATCTTATATTATACCATATACCATATTTTATTAAATTTTTATGATTAGTTTGACCGTGGATGTTCTATCTTGATACTATTTACCATATTACTCAGAATGGTTAGTGATTATGTTTACTAATTGGAGAAAGTTATTTAAATATCATTTGTATATGTTTTTTATGTTTCACCCCATTCATATGAGTAATGCATTGAAATTATTAATTGATGAGCATATCTCTCTATATCCCCTCGATGCATCGATAGGTCTCATGAGACAAACCAGATATGGACTTGGCTGAGGCCTTTCCCATTTATTTTCAAATATGGATTTGGATGGGGCCTTAACCATTTATTTTTAGATATCTTGGATAAGGCCTCGATGGTATGTTTCACATGTCCAACATTATTCATTCCATAATTATGATATTAGTAATTGATAATCCATGTGCTTATTCGACTAGAAGAATATTCGTGGTTAAGTATCATTCTCATGTGATTATTTATAAGGCATTATTTATTCAGCTTTTATTCTTTCCATATTATTCTCAAGATTATGTTTTAATGTCATATGTTTTTAGTTAATTACCTTTCCTTATTATTTATGTTTATGATAGCTTCCATTGTATTGTTTACCCTTACTAAGAATATGAGCTCACCCCTTTCTTATGTTTTATTTTTTCCCTAGGATGCGAAGATGTATTTTATGAATGACTTGCAGGGATAATCTAGGATATTATGAGTGTTTCCATTGGAGTTTATATGTTTATTTTTCTTTTAATTTGTAATGTAACAATTATGGTTGCATCTAGTTTTCCAAAGCTAATAAACTATTCATTCCTTTGGGATGAAGATGCTTATTCATAGTACTAATGTAATATAGTAAGGCACCGCCTCTGGGCTACTTGGGTCAGGGTCTTTATAGTTGGTATTAGAGGAAGTTTAGTAGAAAATTTAGAAACTATATTTAGGAAAACATACATTATATAACTTAACCCTATGATATAATTTGAGGATAACTATAGAATAACATCCCAAACAAACCATGTTTATGAGGTTAGCCACACATAAATTTTTCAATTTATGTTTAGTATTTCACTATCTTTGAGATTATACACTATCTTTCATAATAATATTATCTAATCTAGTGTATTTCATCATTTAGAAATGAAACCTCGCAGAAGGAATGAGAACCTCACCAATGCACATGATCTAGGGGGCAAGGAGGATCAAACATTTTATGGTCTTGTGCCAATATTTCAAAGGGAACAAGTCTCCTAAACATTCTCATCATATACGGACATAGTGTCATGTGATAATGGAAAAAAGAAATAATTATATAAGGGTAACGTCCCGGTTCCGGAAGCCACCCAGAGGCGCCCCGTACCCGGGTGGTCACATGGCCTCAAGCGCATTTCCCCGAACGCTAGAGGCTGCCGACTAGCGGCGAGGGACTTAGATGTGATGGTGGGGAAACTATGCCCTCATTGGAAGAGTATATAGAGGAAGTAAACAACACACAATAGTAGAAACAATAAATATCCAAGAACAATAAACAACAGAAGACTGAATGAGAAACAACTGGAGAAAAATATATGTAAATGATTCATGATACATATATGTCTAGGAAAACATCCAAACAAGTCACAATGCTGAATACAGTACTAAACCAAAGTACAAAAGGAAAACAAATGAGAAACTCCTTAGCATCGCAAGCCTCGTCTTGGTCTCATGCTCTCCAGCTCCAGTGCAATCAAGTACCTGTAGTCGAAGGGCGCTTTCCCTTGTCTATACCTGCAGTAATATAATCTCTTTGGGCCCAAAAGCATGGACCAAACAGGGTGTGAGACTAAATCTTAGTAGACAACCACCATAAGATCTATGCCTAATAGTCAGTGAATATATGGTAGGTAAAAGTACAGAAAATAGTAAACAAGGAATCACTAAGCAGTAAACAATCCACAGTTTAAGCATTCAAAACACCGCACAACAGACAAAAACAAAAGAAAACACAACAGGTAACCCTCTGGGAAGTACCCACAGCCTATCCCCTTTGTTCTTACCTATCAAGTACAAGCAACCCTTTGGGAATCACACACAATCTCACCCCTCTGGTTCAGTTAAATTATAGACTCTCTGAGGAAGCATTCACCGTCAATTCCCCCTATAGTCTCGTATCGTACTAAAGGCGCTCTGTGGAAGCACTCAATGTCAATTCCCCCTGTGGCCCGCGTCGAGGAACTACCGAAACTCTGGAGAAGCACTCAACGTCAATTCCCCCTATGGTCTCACATCGTAATTATAAAGACACTCTGGAGAATCCCTCAATGTCAATTCTCTCTATGGTCTATACACCAGGTTCCCACGACCCTGTGTAAGTCAAACAAGCTTAGCATCATGTAACGACCAAAGTAAACCTCAAGAAATACTTATCTTGCATTCTACAACATAATATCATATCAGAGCAACAGACACACCATCCTATAATACTAGGCATGGAGAAGGAAACAACAACCAAAGAGGAAAACTAGACCCAAAGGTCAAATACAGGAAAAACATGCATGGGAAATACATCCAAAGCACAAAAAATTACCCTATTCACAAACAATAACCTCTACTCAGGCATATAAGAAAAGTAGGCAATCAATAGGGGAAAAAAAGTAAACACGCAATACCCCGTTCAAGGGTATTGGTGGAATTTGCACATAATACTCAAAGACTTTCTACAGAAAGGCACAAAACACCTACCTTGGGGTTAATAGATCAATATACTAGAACCAAGATGCTTGAATCGTCTTAGAACTCCATATATCTAAGAAAACACACAAAACGCTCAACCCATGATATCTAACAAACGAGGAGAAATTAAAAAACTATGCTTTAGGAGAAGAGAGAACTCACCGATGCGATTCCAACACAACCGACAAAGTTCGATTCGGAGGACGGACGGCGGCTCGGGGGTTCGTCGAAGATCCACGGCTGTACAGTTTCTCTCAGATGAACGAAACCTAAAAGAAATGGTTCTGTCTGTCAGACGCGACCCCATTGCATTTAATGAAAAAAAAACAAAATACATAGTGTGTACTTTTGGAGTACACAACGTGTACTTAATATTTCCGTACTCCGCTTTAGGTGGCCTCCACATCACCCCACATGACTGTGTGTGTGGCCATGACACGGCTAGCACACAGCCTCCTGCAACAACGAAGTACACAGCGTGTACTTAAAAAATTTCCAGATTTTCCTCTTTTTCTCAAAAACGACCAGAAAGGAAAAACATACATGAAAAGAAGATCTGGTTTCTTACAAACTTCCCACCTTAAATAAATCCATCCCCAAATTTCCCTAGCGCGGCGTAAAAGAAGAAACCCTGAAAACTCTGGCCACTATGATCGTACGTCGACCTCCCTCTCTCAAGTCTCATCCTACACCCGCCCGTGCTACCATAGTACACATACCAGAGGAACTAACCGGCCATGGAGAACCTTTGTACTATGATTAACAATCTGAATAGGATGCTCCTCGAAAGATGCATCCACCTCTAACTCGACTTCCTCAGGTTGGAAGGCATGAGACGGGTCTGAAAAGTAACGTCAAAGCTGAGAAACGTGGAAGACGTCGTGTATATCTCGGTACCTCTGAGGTAACTACAACTGATAGGAAGTTGGACTAACTCTCTCCAACACCTCAAATGGTCTGACGTACCTTGGTGAAAGCTTACCCTGTCTCCTAATACTCTTGTGTCTCAACCTCGGTGTGACACGCAGAAAAACCTGATACCTGACCTCAAACTCCAGAGGTCGTCTCCGCTGATCAGCATAAGACTTATGAAGAGACTGTGCAATAGTCATCCTCTTTCGAATCAACTCTATCAACTCTATGGTCTCCTGAACAAGATAAGGTCCCAACAAAGCTGCCTCTCCTGCCTCTATCCAACATAAGGGTGATCGACATAGCCTACCGTACAAAGCCTTATAAGGTGCCATCTGAATCGTTGCTTGAAAACTATTATTGTAGGAAAACTTCACAAGAGATATATGCTTCTCCCAAGAACCTCCAAAATCTAGAATGCATGCTCAGAGGATGTCCTCAAGCACCTGAATCGTACACTCAGACTGTACATCGGTCTGGGGATGGTAAGCTATACTCAAAAGTACCTGTGTACCCAAAGCCTTCTGAAGCCCCTTCCAGTCCCGAGAAGTAAAACTTTCATACCTGTCTGAAACAATAGAGTGTGGAACCCTCTGAAGATGTACAATCTGTCACATGTACAACCGACCCAGCTCATCAACACTGAAGATCTCCTTGATCGGCAAGAAATGATAAACCTTCGTGAGCCTGTCAATGACAACCCAAACTGTGTCATTCCCTCGAGGTGATCTCGGTAAACCGATCATGAAGTCCATCACGACATCATTCCACTTCCACTTGGGAATGGGTAACTTCTGTAAAAGCCCTGCTATCGCTGATGCTCCACCTTCACCTGCTGACAAGTGGAACACATCCTGATGAAACCAACAACGTACCTCTTCATACATGGCCACCAATACTGGCGGTGTAGATCACGATACATCTTGGTGACACCAGGATGAGCTACCCAAACAGAGGAATGAAATTCCCACATTAACTCCTCACGTATATCTTCTGGAACCCATACGCATCCCTAGAAACTCAATATCTCATCCTCACTTATAGTCCAACCAGGAATAAGATCCTCTCCTGACACACTTTCCCGTAGGACTATGCCTTCAGAATCTCATAGCTGCCTCATTCGTACTCGATTAATAAGGGTAGAGGTAACAGCTACAAAAGATAGAAAAGTTCTCCCCTGTCTATCATGCACCTCCAAATGCATCTCATAGAACAGAGCCATAAGCCGCCACTCACTGCTAGCCTCCTGAACTGCCTGTATCTAAGTCCTCCTGCTCAACACATCAACCACTACGTTGCCTTTCCCCGACGTGTAGGCAAGCTCAAAGTCAAAATAATGAAGGTACTCAACCCACCTTCTCTATATTAAATTCAAATCACGCTGAGTGAAGATGTACTTGAGACTCTTGTGGTTAGTGAAAACCACAAAGTGCTCTCCCAGAAGATAATGTCTCTAGAAGCGTAGGGCATGAACAACAACTGCCAAATCCAGATCATGCGTCGGGTAATTCCTCTCATGTGGCCTCAACTGCCGAGACAAGTACGCAATGGCTCCATCTCCATGCATAAGCACAAGTCCCATCCTGATACCTGATGCACCACAGTAAATGGTATAGCTCTTGCCCAGCTTTGGCAAGACTAGTATCAGTGTTGAAGTCAACCTCCCTTTCAGCTCCTGAAAGGCTGACTCACAAGAATCTGACCATAAGAACTTCGCCCCCTTCTTAGTCAGACCTATCAGCAGTGCTGATAAGCATGAAAAGTACTATATAAAACGTTTGTAGTATCCATCCAGCCTTAGAAAACTCTGCACCTCAAAGACGTTCTTCAGCTGCTCCCAGGAAACCACTGCTCACACTTTCTCTAGGTCTATGGACACTCCTGTCTCTGAGATAACATGACCCAAGAAGTGAATCTGGTCCATCCAAAAGTGGCATTGTGAGAGCTTAACATATAACTGATTCTCCCTCAGTATACTCAAAACGATCTCAAGATGGGTAGAATGGTCGTGTCGAGTGTGAGAGTACACCAAGATATCATCCACAAAACAACCACGAAGGAATCCAAGTATAGATGGAACACTCGGTTCATTAGTTTCATGAAAACTATAGGTGCATTTGTGAGACTGAACAACATAACCATATACTTGTATAGACCATACCTGCTTTGAAAGGACGTGAGAGGTATATCAGATGGTCTAACGCACAACTGATGATAACCGGACCTCAAGTCAACATTTGAGAACACCTGGGCTCCTCAAAGTTGATCAAAGAGGTCATCAATCCTAGGAAAGGGATATTGGTTCTTTACCATTAAATGGTACAACTTCTGATAGTCTACACAAAGCTTGAGGGTACCGTCTGCCTTCTTCGCGAACAAGACAGGTGAACACCAAGGAGAAGTACTGGGTCGGATGAAACCCTTGGCCTGTAACTCCTCCAACCGTTTCTTGAGCTCCTGCAACTCTGGTGTAGCCATCCTATAAGGAGGAATGGACACCTGTGCCACCCCTGGCACAAGATAAATAGAAAATTCTACCTCATACTCTGAAGGAAAACCTGAAAAGTCCTCTAGAAAGACATCTCTGAAACGATCCACCACCGGAGGAAAGTCTAAATGTGAATTCCCCTGGTCATCCAAATAAATACTAGCAATCTAGGCTATAAATACTCCCAATACATGATGCTCTGGACCCGCTCTTCTCACCTGGACATCCCACTCTCCCTTATGAAGAAAAGATCCACCCTCCGGTGATATGAAACTCACCCTATGGTGATAATAGTCAAAGACTTCCTGGAAGGGAACTAGACAGTCTATTCCGAGAATGACATCATAGCCTATCATCTCTAGGACATAAAGATCCCAAAGGAAGTGACACCCACCAAACTCAAGAGGGAAATCCTTGCACTGACGTACACCAGATGTTCTTGTCCCCAACAGAGTGTCTAGTGTCAAAACATCAGCAGAAGAAAAGACACAGAGCCCAAGGCTCTCCACAACAATGAAAAATATAAAGTTATGCATAACACCAGTATCGAAAAGATATGAAGATAAAACTGAGGCAACTAGGATCGTACCTCGAACTGTTGAAGGGCCGAGATCCTACTCCTGATGGGTCTGCTCCACTACAAAAGTCTAGCCAGCTCCGTGGCCCTGTGACCCTACCTGACTACTCTGAGCTGATCCGCCCTTCTGTCGCTGGTAGCCTGGTGACTGAACATTGTGGCCGCAACCTCCACCTCGGCCTGAACGGCCGGAAGAACTCCAGTTCATAGAATGGTTAGAAACTGGTGGTGCTGCTCCTGTACGAGGAGTCATAGATGAACCCCTGTCACCAGCTGCTGGTGAAAAGATCTGACAGAAATCTTGAAGGTGTCCTAACTTGCTGCAAGATTGGCACTCCACCGGGTCTGTCTGGCACTGCGGCCTCGTATGCCCACTTCTCTCGCACTGGTAGCACACCACCTGGCTATTAGAAGACGCATCCCGCCTACTCAGATCTCCTCGTGTAGTCTCCCTGTGGCGCTTCTGGCTATCAGCTGGCGGAGCACTAACTCTGGATGTCAAGCCACCCTGGATCACAACCGAAGATTCCCTCAGATTATGCTTTGTGAT
The DNA here is from genome assembly GCA_963277665.1 of Viscum album. Taxonomy (NCBI): domain Eukaryota; kingdom Viridiplantae; phylum Streptophyta; class Magnoliopsida; order Santalales; family Viscaceae; genus Viscum; species Viscum album. The sequence goes on from OY728139.1 coordinate 299,344,259, forward strand.
CAGTGCCTAGTTGATGATGGAAGAGATGGAAGTCAACCTGAAGATATTCACCTGAGAGCGGATGTCCTGTCTGATTCCATCCTCAAACTTCCTTTCTAAGAATAACCCATCTCCTCTTAGGAAGGGTGTGAAACGCTAAAGCTCAGTTAAACGAGAGGAGTACTTCATAACTGATAGGGTACCCTGCTCAAGGCTCATAAACTTCTGGGCTCAGTCGGCCCTCAGGGTCTCCAGATAGAAGTAGTCATAGAAGATGCGCTATAACTCCTCCCAAGCCATGACCTGCTGATGACTTGCCTGTGAGATCACTTACCACCATCTCTTGGAGGAATCCTGTAGCATATAGGTAGTGAGATTGAATCTCCTCTCTGGAGGCGTCTTCAGATGATCAAATATCATCAGCATGGCTTCGATCCATGACTCTGTGGCCTGGGGTCCTCCATCCCCTGAGAAAGTAGTAGGATGCTACTTTTGAAAAACATGCGTCAATTCCGCCATCGACAGGGCAGGAGACGACGCTCCCTGAAAAGTTTGCATCATCCTCATAAAGCCTTACCTGAACTGTGCATCAGCACCTATTCCAGGTATAACGGCTGGTGCCAAGGCTATCACAATAGGAGGATCTGCTAGAAGTCCCTGATCAGCTATATCTGGTGTCTGGTCACCATCTGGAAACTGGCGTAAAACCGGAGGTCGTCTCGGTGGCATAATTCTGAAAGTTCAATCGCACACCTTAGATCAGGATTATCAAGGACTAAAAACATAAGAGTACAAGAAAGGAACAATACAAAGAAAATCATTCAAGTTTTACAAAACATGACTACACGGCGTGTACACTACCTACACGGTGTGTTCCCTGAATTCATTCACATGGGTGTGTACTTTTTCCTAAACTGGTTGTGTAACACCCCAAACACATGGCATGTACTTCAAAACACACGGCGTGTACTTGAATCCTCTTCCCCTGCCTGGGTCCTTCTACACGGTTAATCCACATGGATTTCCTAAGACAAAACTACATGGTGTGTTCAAGGTAGACACGACGTGTACTAGACAAGCTTCACCTGGCCCGTGTTGTTAGTGACACGGTCAGACACACGACTCAAACTACATGGCATGTTCCTGACAGACACAACATGTACGTGAAAGGATAACACCGACCCGTGTTGTTCATGACACGACCGAGTACCTGGGTCAGACTACATGACGTGTTCAAAGGGGACACGACATGAATAAGAAGAGACTCCACCGACCCGTGTTGTTAGCTACATGGCCGGGTTCCTAGGATTATACCACACGACATGTTCAACGCGGACATGGCGTGTTTCCACCAGACTTTTCCCATACCATGTCTCAGCCCACATGACCTACAACACGGTCAGAGACTACACGACATGTATATAAAGTACACGGTGTGTACTTAAGAAAAACTGTTTCTTCCCAAACAGAAGAACACATGGCGTGTACTTAACATTACATGGCGTGTATCCTGGGTTTTCCTAGACAATAAGCCTCAGAAACTACTTCGGAACCCAGAAAGCACTGAAACGAACATTGAAAGTGCCAAATTATGATCCTTGAGGGCCCATACTCCCCGATAATCAAATTTTGGAATCCTATACAAGTTATAAACAAGAAAATAGTGCAATGATCCACCAAATTCCGGTCCATGAGGGACCATAACACCTCAAGAACCAAATTTTGTCATTCATTCAAATAAAACCTGACACACAATTCCCTATTAAATAGCAGGTATTTCTATCAAGGCATCTATCACAACAGCATGCATATTCTACACAACATCTATCACAACAACATTCAATTGCTAATGCATCCTAAATGGCATGGAAAGCATGCATGGCATGTGATTTATAACAAGTGCCTATATGATGCATGAGATGGAAAACCCTCATCTCATCAGGTTTCAGAAGAAATAGAACCTCAATAACATCAATGGTAACCACATAAAACATGTGAATCACCCAATAGTGAAAATAAAATCAACAGTAATAATTGCAAAACCAGAAAAAATGCAATTAACGAGGTAGATTGGATTTTCCCTGTACACGGTTAGCTACTCCCGGGCACAAATTATTACCAGGTACCTATTCTATCCTATCCATTACTATAGGATCTAAATTATAATTCAAGAGAAAAGAATCCTCTCATACTACTTTGTAACATCCCGGTTCTGGAAGCCACCTAGAGGTACCCCGTACCCGGGTGGTCACATGGCCTCAAGCGCATTTCCCTGAATGCCAGAGGCTGCCGACTAGCAGCGAGGGCCTTAAATGTGATGGTAGAGAAAATATGCCCTCATTGGAAGAGTACACAGTGGAAGTAAACAACACACAATAGAGAAAACAATAAATATCCAACAACAGTAAACAGTCGAAGACTGAATGAGAAAAAACTGGAGAAAAATATACGTAAATGATGCATGATACATATATGTCTAGAAAAGCAGCCAAAAAAGTCACAATGCTGAATACAATACTAAACCAAAGTACAAAAAGAAAACAGATGAGAAACTCTTCAACATCGCAAGCCTTGACTTGGTCTCATGCTCTCCAGCTGCAGTGAAATCAAGTACCTGAAGTCGAAGGGCACTTGCCCTTGTCTATACCTGCAATAATATAATCTATTTGGGCCCAAAAGCATGGACCAAACAGGGTGTGAGACTAAATCCCAGTAGGTAACCACCACAAGATTTGTTCCTAACAGTCAGTGAATATATGGCAGGTAAAAGTAGAGTAAACAGCAAACAAGGAAGCACTAAGCAGTAAACAATCCACAGTTTAAGCATCCAAAACACTACACAGTAGGCAACAACAAAAGAAAATAAAACAGGTAACCCTCTGGGAAGTACCCACAGCCTATCTCCTATGGTCCTACCTATCAATTACAAGCAACCCTCTGGGAAGCACACACAGTCTCACCCCTCTGGTTTAGTTAAATTATAAAATCTCTAAGGAAGCACTCACCGTCGATTCCCCATATAGTCTCGTATCATACTAAAGGTGCTCTGGGGATGCACTCAATGTCAATTCCCCATGTGGTCTCGCATCGTAATTATAAAGAAACTCTGGAGAATCCCTCAACATCAATTCTCCCTATGGTCTATACACCAGATTCCCACGGCCCTGTGTAAGTCAAACAAGCATAGCATCGCATAACGGCCAAAGTAAACCTCAAGAACTACTTGTCTAGAATTCTAAAACATAAAATCATATCAGAGCAACATGCACACCATCCTATAATACTATACATGGAGAAGGAAACAATAGACAAACAGGCAAACAAGACCCAAAGGTCAAATACAGGCAAAACATGCATGAGCAATACACCCAAAGCACAAAAAATTACTTTATTCACAAAAAATAACCTCTACTCAGGCATACAAGCAAATAAGGAAATCAACAGGGGAAAAACAGTGAACACACAATACCCCGTTCAAGGGTATTGGTGGAATTTGCACATAATACTCAAAGAATTTCTACAGAAAGGCACAAACCACCTACCTCGGGGTTAGGAGATCAATATACTTGAAACAGGAGGCTTGAATCATCTTATAATGCCGTAGATATAAGAAAACGCACAAAACTCTCAACCCATGCTATCTCACGAAAGAGGAGAAATTGGAAAATGATGCTATAGGAGAAGAGAGAAATCACTGATGTGATTCCAACTCAACCAATAAAGTTCAATTCGGAGGAAAAATGGAGGATCGGGGATTTTTCAAAGATCTGTGGCTGTACGGTTTCTCTCAGATGAATGAAACCTAAAAGAAGATGGTTCCGTCCATCAGACATGACCCCGATGCGTTTAATAAAAAAAAATACACGGTGTGTACTTTTGGAGTACACAACGTGTACTTACTGTTTCCGTACTCCGCTTTAGGCGACCTCCACATCACCCCACACAACCGTGTGTGTGGCCATAACATGGCTATCACATGGCCTCCTGTGGCAACGAAGTACACGGCGTGTACTCATAAAGTACACTACGTGTACTTAAAAAATTTCTATATTTTCCTCTTTTTCTAAAAAACGACCAAAAAGGAAAAACATACCTGAAAAGAAGATCCAGGTTCTTACACTAAGTATTATATATTTGGAGGGAATCATGATAACAATAGTATATCTAGGAAGAATTTGGATAAAGGAAAGAAGATACATAAGGATGTTCCAACATGTGATAATTGTGGAAGGAAACACCATGGTACTTGATTGAAGGGAATGTGAGTTTTCTACAAGTGTGGAGAGAAGGTCCACTGGACTTTTGATTGAAAAGTAAATAAATAATATTTCTAATTATTAAATTATAAGAATATGGGGCACTGCACAAATCAATGTCTCAATCATCAAAGGAATATACCCCAAAAGAGGATAATGGATCAAGGTCAAGCTTATGCTACTACCTCATACGAAGAGGAATAATTAATATGCTTATTCTTGGATTCAAGAATTATGTTATTTGAGTATTTTTTCAATAATTATATAGTTATATGATCATTAGATATATAAGGATTTTATTTTAGTACTTCTTCTTCTAGGAATTGGAAGCATGTGATGAATAACACCAGTAATCAAGAGAAGTGATTCTGTTGTAAGATAATATTCTTAAAGACACATGAATTGGGAAAGATAACCCTATATATGTTCTTGATTATGAGATAATAATAAATATATGTTTTGGTGACCATGAAGGTGGTCTTATGGTTTATGTGATTTTGGGATTATTAGTTTTTTAGATTCAAGTAATTTATTCAACAACCTGAGATTATACTTCTGAAAGCATGCATGTTTTAATTAAGGTTAAAGGTGGTAAAGATATTCATATATTTGGTTTATGACAATAAGAGACACATTATGTTGATTTGGGGGAATCTAATGTTAATAAACCTTTCTTCTAAATCTATGGTCTTTGATTTTGGACATACATATTTCGGATGAGTCTTAAGGTTAACTGCTTATGGAATGGATTAAGGGTGTTATTGATTAAGATTAATATATGATTTATCATATTGGATAACTTGTTATAACCTATTTGGTTTTAGTAATAATTTAAAGGCTGAGGGAATGACTTATGGATAATTCGATAAATGTGATTCTGGTATAAAAATTTGGCTTGAATATTTATCTCCAGATTTAATAAATGAAGTGGAGATAGATTAAGGCACAACTAAAGGATGAGATTATGACATGGAAAGAAATAAAGTAAGTTTATTTTCTCAAGTGATTATCTAGATAGTAAAATAAACCCTTAACTCTAGTAAAATTATTTTGGAACAATAGCGTTATTTGTTTACTTTTCTTTCTGATAAATCAATGGTCTTTTATCTCATCAAAGATTTACAGTCTTGTGATGGTTAACTTTCTGATGACCATGTTTTCTATCACTCTTTATTAGAACATGATGGTTAGATTTTTCTTCCATGTCCATAGTTTTACCTCACACTAATGTTATCCTATTTGAATGCCTAATTTTTCAGTGACCTTCACATTTCTCTTTCCCTCTTTTCAAGAGGAAGTTTTATTAAGCCTTTTTACAATGTGGGATTTCCCTAAGGGTATTTTAAAATGACAACTCCATGATTAACAATCACATGTTTAAATTGCGAGTATGAAATTTATTTAATTAGGTGAGAATGTAACACCCCAAGATTTTATGATACGTCTCTTTTTAAATTTAACTTCTTCAATAGCTCACATTACATAGAACACTGAGCTTAAACAAATGATTAAATATTATTATTTAATTATGACAGTTATCACCTAGCTTTTGGAATGGAGGGAATGAATGATATCAATTAAATTATGAAAATATAGTTTACACATGTTTACTAAATGAATTAATTTATTACCAATTAATTATAATTGAAAATAAAAACAAATTGAACATAAAGGATGTGTTTTTATAAAAAAACTATTTTTATGACTACAATAACATTCTATCTTTATAAAATAAATTAATCACTATTAGTGAAGGATAATAATAAAATTTATATGTTAAATACCCAATCAAATGTTTTTAAATTTAACTAATAATTTTGATATACTTAAGATAAGAATAAATCCAATTTTACGAATAAAAGTCTGTATTTTTCTAAAGACAGTTTTACTAACTTTTAATGATGAAATTATTTTAAAACTAAAATTTGAAACTTTTTTAAATTCTATTGAACAAAATAAAATTCATTTTTAAAATCATAATTTAAAAATTTTCTTATAGTAAAATTTAGGCATTTTTCTGAAAATATTTATTTTCCAGTGAACAGTGAAAAATATGGATTTTTATAAAACTATCAATTTCCTTGTATTAAAATTATATTTATTATTAGAATAATAACCTCACCTATGAAATTATAAATAAAATTTCAGTATCTTATGAATTAAAATATAATATATTTATATCATGGAATAATTAAATAAATGTTTTAAAAACGATAAATAAAGTATTGGTATTTAGTGAAATGTAAATTTTTATTTACAGTTATATAATTAATATAATGATTTGAAAGAAAATTTATTTTCACAAAATAGATTCATAAATTTATATTTTTATTTATTATGATTATAAGATAATTTTATGATACCTTAATTAAATTTTCAAAGTGTTACAAAATCAGTTATAATTTTAAAATCGGTATTTTTCGAATAAATGATAATTTTAATTAAAATTAAAATTTATCATATTTAGAAAATTATTTTCAAAAATTGGAGTTCATTTATGAATTATAAACATCTAAAAATATTTAGGTTTAATTTTTGGTTTTTTTTTAAATAGTTGAAAATTTGGTAAATAGTGAAATACAGTAATTTATGGTATTTAACATTATGAGTAAATAAATGAATTATTGAGTCATGGATGATGTATGGATGAGGTAATAACCCATTGGTTCGAAATCAAAAACACTATTTACTGTATTGATTCATAATAATCAATACTATTGAAAGTCTTGAGCCAAAATAACAAACAAATGAATTAAATAATCAAAAAATGCCTCTCTCCTCTACTATAAATACCACCCCTCACCACCCCTTCTCCTCACACCTAAAAATCCTTGAATATTACTTATATTTTGACCATTTTCTCTCAAAAAACTCTCCCCCACATTATGGTCTTTCTGGTCTCACCAAAATACAATTTCCAAGTCCTGTAAGGAGGTTCTTAAGGAGGCGACACTTAAGAGGTAAAACTTTCTCTCTCTCTCTCTCTCTTTCAATTTCTTTTCTTTTCTTATCCTTCACTAACCTCCCCTATCCAAAGTGAAATGAAAACTACATAATATTTTATATAATATAATTTTATTATGTTAATGGTATATCAACCATCAATTCCATTCTCTTCCCCCTTTTTATTCAAAAAATGAAAACATCGTCCGTGAGGTGCCGATTTACCGCATTCATGAACGACAAGTTTTCATTTTTCAATTATACCTTCAAGGCTGGTCATAAAACAATTTTTATATTTAAAAAATAATTTAATATATTCAATATAACTTATTTAATGTTCTGAAACCAATATTTATACATAATATTAATTCATAAGACAAAACTAGTTTGTGATGATAGAAAAATGCCAAAATAATCTAAATAGTTATCATTAACGCTTTATCTAATGAATAATAATCATATCTAGAAAAAAATGATATACAAGACCATTCAATCTCATATAATTTCATTAATAGCATATAATTTCAATTCATTATAACTATTTCCATTTTACATGATTTTCCGTACATGTATACAAGTGAACTAATCATGAAAACCAAGAAAACAAACACTCCCGAAAGACGGAATTGAATATTATAACTCATTAAAAATTAAATAAATAAACTTAATAAAATTATAATAAATGAAATAAATATTTGATAGTTTTTTAATTAAATTATTAATAAATCTAATTTCATTATTTAAGAAATTAAGTACAAGTACAAAACACTTTCAAACATAAGGTAAGGGGTTTCTCATCTCACTTTTATTTCCATGAGATTTAACTTATACGCCACTTATTTCTTGTTTGTGCTGTATGTATACTGAAATTTTATATATAATATCATTAATCTATTTATATTCATGGTATTAAATGTTTCATTTGATTATTATTAATTTTTGGGGTTTATGATTTGATTGGTTACAAAGTGGTAAGGGATTATCCCCAAACTTCCATTTTTCAATTGGGTTACGCTTTCTTTCTATTTACCCAAATTTAATTCTTAATTATTCTTATGTACTCCTCCTAAATTCTATGTGTATGTTCCAAATATATTTATCTAGCTCAATTAGTATTTCTTTGATGGATAAATACATGTTTTATAAGGTTCCTTTTTTCAATTCCTCCTGATAAGCATGCTCGATTAAAGGGAACTTCCCAATTTTTTACCCATTTTCAAGTACCATCCATAATATGTTTTAAGAAACCATTATTTTTCTAAAATATCTATTTTTTAATTAAAAAATATCTTTGTTCATTTCTTATTTCATACAAACAATTACGAATTTTTTCATTTTAAAGACTCTTTTATATTTTCTCTTAAACCACACTAAAGTGGCCCATTTCTAAAGTTTCTTAAAAACTCTTTTTACATGTTTTCAATTAAGTTAGAAATAATTTATTCCTAAAGCATAATTTCAATGTCATTCTATTTTATTTTCCTGGATATACATGTTTACAATCTGATTTCATGAAAACTACAAATGATTTTTCCAAAAGAACTATTCTTTGCAACAACCTTTGTTGAATCTTATGCTTAATTGGGATTGATATTATATGACATAATATATCATATTTTATTAAATGGTTTACAATAAGTTTGACCATGGATGTTCTATCTTGATACCATTCTCCACATTACTCAAAATGGTTAGTGATTATGTTTACTGATTGGGGAAAGTTATTTACATTTCATTTGTATATGTTGTTTAAGTTTCATCATATTCATATGAGTAATGCATTGGACTTAGTAAGTGATGGGTGGGACCCACTATATCCCCTTGATGAATCGATAAGTATCATGAGACAAACCAGATATGGACTTGGTTGAGACCTTTCCCATTTATTTTCAGATATGGATTTGGTTGAGGTATTAATCATTTATTTTTAGATGTCTTGGCTAAGGACTCAAAGGCATGTTTCATATGTCCAACATTATTAATTTCATCATTATGATATTAGTAATTGATAATCCATGTGATTATTCAACTATCATAATATCCATGGTTAAGTATCATCCTCATGTGATTATTTATAATGCATTATTTATTCAGCTTCTATTCCTGCCATATTATGCTCGAGATTATGTTTTAATTTCATGTGTTTTTAGTTAATCACCTTGAATTATTATTTATGTTTATGATATCTTCCACTATATTGTTTACCCTTACTAATCATATGATCTCAACCCCCTTCTTATGTTTTATTTTTTCCCTGATATGTGAATATGTATTTTATGAATGACTTGCAGGGATAATCTAGGAGATTATGAGTGATCTATTGGAGTTTTTATGTTGTTTTTTCTTTTAAGTTGTAATTTAACAATTATGGTTTCATTTGGTTTTTCAAATCTACTTAACTATTTGGTCCTTTGGGATGCATATGCTTATTTATAGTACCAATGTAATAAAGTAAGACACCAACTCTAGGATACTAGGGTCAGGGTCTTTACTTTGTTGTCACACAATATCATCACCAGTATATTCACTTTATTTCCAAGGTCTTTTAACTATTTCTTAATCCAAATAAATTAGGTGCAAGATTTTTTTATCAATATTTACACTGCTTAAAAAATACTAATTAATTTCTTATTTCATGTTAATCCAAATAATACACTTAATTTTAATGAAGAATGATCCTCCACTTGTGGATTTTTTATAGAAAACATCTCCAACATAGTTCATATATGAATATGCCACCAAATATTCACATTTCCCTGCATCATATATCAATCCATAGTCAAGGGTACCTTTCACATACCTCATGATCTTCTTCAATACCATAAGGTGATCCTCTTTCGTATTTCTTTGAAATTAAGCCATCAAACATGATACATAAATGATTATTGGCCTCATTATCATAAAATACAAAGAACTTACTATTGGAACCAAAGGTGTTTTTATTATTGTATTTGTTTCCAATAATTAGAATCATTTGAAGAAGATAAAGTTTACTTAATAATGAGTTTATAATACTAAGATAATCATTCTTGAAGACTTGGTAGTATGAAGATATAGGACTATGAAATACATGTCCTTGGAGCTAAAGAAGGATAAGTTCTGGAAGGTATTCCGAAAGATGAGGAAGAATTGGAAGATTTGAAATTTATATAGGAAGATGAGATGATTGTATATTTATAAGTTATTTAGGATTTTTTGTAGGTTCTATAAGTAGAAGTTTGGAATATGTGTAATTAGATTAATAGATGTTGTTTCATGCTTAGAAGTCTAGAAGTTGAGTTCTGAAGTTGTTTACTTGAGGATTCGACAGTAATTTTAGAATAGGAGTTTAAGCTATTCTAAAAGTAAACTAGAAGTATAAGTTAAACTATAGGAAGTTAAGAAGTTGAAATAGACTCAATATTCGGAAAAGTTATGGTTTAACCTCATTATATACATAAAAATACCCTCGTGTTGAGTAGATTTTGAAAATATGGAAAAGGTATATCACTCAGAGTGATGTGTAAGAGTAAATTTTGGGAAGTATCAGAATGTGGAAAAGGGAATAACATGTTTCTCCCTGTATATGTGAGAGTAAAATACTGTAGGAGGCATCCAAATATGACTAAGTGTTATGAGACACTATAGTGCGTAAAAGTAACCAACACATTATGATACGAGAAATGGAAAAGTGTGGAACTAATTTGATACATAATGGTAAGCATACACATATATATAAATAACATTATACAGATACTAGCCCACACTCTAAAAAATTTAAAAGGCATTGGAGTGTAAGAGTAATTGGTTGAAGGACCATTGTAAGGTTTTATCCCCTGTCATTTTTTAGAATAAGGGTTGGTCATGCTCTGGAATTTATGGCCATGACACAAATTGAATTTCTGAAAATTGGAAAAGGGTTGAAGAATATTGTGATATGTAATGATATGGAAAATCATATATGAAAATCATACTTGAAAATTATCTATGATAATTTAAGGAATCTTACTTTTCTAAATTTGAAGTAAACTGTTTCACGCTATGAGATGAGGTCATGACACAATGATGCTTGAGTGATGTTTGGTGGATTTGAAGTTTTGAAAATGATTATTCCACAATTAGGAGGATAATTTATTTGAATAAAGGTTTCTAGTGTTTTGAAATATGATTAAAATATCAAACATGTTGTGAGATGGATGTCACATCGAGTTTCAATTATTTTGGTTATTTCGAGACCTCCACACTGTGGAGGATGGTTTCACCACAACCTGTTAAGAGAAATATAAGTAATACACCATGATGTAGGGATTTGAATATTAATACCCATGCTATTTTTCATTAAATTATTGATTCATGCTATGAAGTAGTTATAAGGACTCGACCTTAAAAATTACTTAATCTTGAGTTAAGTTGATAATTTGAATTTAATTCACTTTGAGGATCTTTTTAAATTTAAAGATTTAGAGAATTAGGCCATAACTCATACATAATAACTTAAATATTACAAGTAGACACTTCTACTCACTATCTAGTTTTTTTCATAAAACAAAAACTCTTTAAAAAGAAACATGGTATCATTTCATATTTTAGCAACATCACTTTTCCTTGATCCCATCCTTGACTCTATTCTTCTTTAAGTTCTGTGAAAAACATTTAAAAACTTGGGATGAGCATAAAAAGATCAGTAAGGGATACACAAAGAAGGAAAACTATTAGTCTTGGGAAAACATAAAAACCATGAATACTTTATCATAAAGTAATATTTTCAACTTTAAAAAATAATAAATATACTTCACTGAATATAAGCTCATTGTTTACCCTTTTATAACCAAAATATTACCATAAACCATAGAAATAAACATATAATATATAAAGGTAACCTTTGACATAAAAATACTTAAATTGAATAACTATACAGTCAACTTCCACACATATCACTAAATGGAATAGTCATACGACTGACTTCCATACCCAATCCATTGGATGTTATAACGTAACCACTCATCCTTGGTTTATCACGAAACCACCCGTCTTTGATTTATCATGTAACCACCTGTCATTGGTTTATCACATAACCACCTGTAAAATATAAAAGTACCATAACATAATCAGAACACATAAAACAAGCATAAAAGAAAAATAACATTTCTATATTGCAATCACAAGATATCATTTCAAGATATTGATACAATCAATTCATTTAAAACATTCAAAAACAAGAGTTTTGAATCAAAGTGTCCCATACCACTTTGAAACTTTTAAAGGAGTTAAAATTTTAAAATTTTATGTCTATATAAATAAATCCTTACAACTATTTTGAAAACATGTAAATTAATTAGAATTATTTGGAAGAATAAATCTTTAAAACATTTAAAATGATGTTTTAGTTAAAGAGTCCCTTACCACTTGAGAAATACTTGAATAAAAATAATTAAAGAATAAAATTAAAAAAAACTTATAATATCATGAGAATAAGTATATTCATGTTATAATATGTCAAAAGGGTCATATATACACCTTAATGGATAATAAAGGTGCACAATATCAAGATATGCCTCAATGAAAGGAGATTGAGATAAAGTCCCTTACAAAGATCGTATCCTTAGATTAGTGATAAATTAATGACATAATTATGTGTGAAAAATATAAATACACCCAATATAATTGGATATTTAGTGTACAATAATCATATATCATTCACACATATTCTTGAAAAAACAAAACCAATGACATGGATATTTAACTCAATGAAATGAGATTGAGTTATGATTTCCATTACAAAGAATTTTTTTTAGTAAAATAGAACGATTATGTATATTAAATATAAATAAACATAAATCAAGTATAAATAAAATATAGGATATCAAAAGTTATTTCTCACATAATCATAGCACTACATAATCAAGAAGTATAAGATTAACCCAAAGAATAGAAATTGGGTTAAGAAGTTTCCTTACCTTGAGTCTGACTTGTCTCATTATTTCTTTAATTTCATGAATAATAAACTTAGGTTAATTTATAATTACTTAATAAACTTTTTTTTCAATTTTATTATTCATTTTATATTACTTATTATCATGTTATAAAAATTACATAATTATTTAAGTTCATATCGGTCATTTTGTCGATATTCAGTACTTGAGTCGAAAATGAATTTATTTTGATGTAAATTGTCCATATGGTAAAATTATATCATATTAAGAATATTATTTATGATTTAAATATCATATATATCCAGTATATATGTATTTAGAATAGTCCATAACATTGAGAGATAATAAATTAAATGCACCATTCATGGAGACAGTAGGTCATATGTACGCATGAACGCTACTTTCATTTCTTTGTCATATTAAGGAATGAAAACTAAATGATACATATGTATAATATAATTTCAGTTTAATATATATGTTATATATGTTATATAAATTCATTAATTCCATCTTTTATATGTTCCATGTATGGCATGAACGGGTCATATCACTTTGAGGGGGCGGTAGTCCACACTTCCTCAAATGAAATTATCATATCTACACATTATGGAAATCATAAATGTACGTTGTAAATAAAAATTACATAAGAATAGAGAAAATATAAATATATTTTATATCATATATAAATACAGTTCCATCATAATGTCCACCATGAGAGGTGGTAGGAGAAAATTGAAGAATCATCGTTTCGTGAGGTAGTAGTTTGTCGTACACAGAAACAATATATTCTATATCCATTTAATGGAGGTGTGTGTAAGTTTAGATGGAAAAATTAGAATAAAAAATACTAGTATATTTATAAAACTAGTTTTTTTTATAAAATAACGGAATAAAGATATTATAGGGGGTGGAGAAGGAAAATAAAGGAAATGAGCTTGAGAGAAGACGTTACCTCAAAATTGGGTAACTCATTTTGATTTGATCCAAAAGGATTCTTTGAGTTGACTCCTGACTAAGTTAAGGATTATATGAGTAAAGGCGGGATTTTGGGAGATTATTTGATCATAAGTTTGATGATCCAAGTGGCTTGATATGTGTGAGTAAGTGGGTAGAGGTGGTGGCCTTTTATAAGTGGGAGGAGAAGCACTTTAGGAAAGTCTTGAAATATTATTTTATTAAAAATTTATTTTATAATTTTAATAGTTTAAAAGTGATATATTTAGAGTATAAGATGATTATGGGTCAAAATACTCTCAAACAATAGGTTTTAGACAAGTTTAGTTCAAAAAATTAACCTTATCTTTTTGCTTTAACCCTTAGTTAAAAACATTAACTCTTACCATGTCTTCTTGTATTTTCATAATATATGGTTACAATATTTACTATAAAATTAAAAGAGAACCAAAAGTAGATAATTAATGTAATTTTTAACATTATATAAGTCACTTGGACAAATTTTATATTTTTATGATTGTTATATCATTTAATAAAATAGCATTTTTTTAAAAACTCATTTGTGTCAATTTTGACACTATTTAGAAATTGATTTTTGTTAAAAGTCATGACAACTTGATTAATTCCGAAAAACTACATTAAATAAAATATAAATGTCATAATAATCAATAATTTTTTTTATGGCATCAAAATGTTTAAATTAAATTTATTTTAATATTTATAATATCATTTATTTGAATATTTTATTAATAAGGTAATCACTGCATCATCATTGTGTCATAAATAAATTTATTTATATAATGTCTAAAAATTATAAATAAAATATCATAATGTATGAAATATTTTTATCTTTCTAATTACTATTTTTAGTTAAAGCGATCAATTATATAACTGCATCTTAAAATCATTTTAGTAAAAAGATACATGTTTATGTTATTTTTCCCTTTACTTTAAATTAATTATTATAACATGTCATTTTCACACCCAAGTGGATCCATGAGGTCCTAAAATCGACCCAAATATATACATGTTCGACCATACCTCATAAAATAGGTTTAGGACATGTGTTAGGGTAATTTTATATTATTATAATATTATTTTTTACCCTTATTTACCTGATTTACCCTTTAACCATGGAAAATAAAAAAAATTACTGAAGTTACTATTCATAATTTCCAAAAAATAAAAGGGTCATATTTACACAATTTGGGCCTTATGATTCCAAATATGGAATCCATTTTTACAAATTCAAAACACAAAAAATTTATTAATTAATTTAAAATTAATTCTCATTGTCAAAACAAAAAAATGAGTTTTTAAGAAGTAAAAACTATCAAAAGATTGACATGTTTTTATGTCCAATTTGATTGTGAAATTACTTATAATGAACAAAATTGGATTAAATTATAAAAAAAATAATTCAATTACACTTTAAAACTAATTAAAAGTCCAATATAACTATATAAATAAATTATATGAAAAGACAATTTTGAATTAAAATGCAGTATTTTTCAATATTCATTAAAATATGAATTTTATCAGAAAATACTAAAATTTCAACCAAAGTAAATTTTTATGTCCCAATTCTAAAGAAGAAGTTTATTTTTTCAAATAGAACATATAAAAGTGAAAAAATAGATTTAAAAAGGGTTCTCCATCAAAAGGTAGTAAAACGACCTTTTAAAAACATTAGAGTATTTTATGCTTAAAATTGGATTCATTATCATTTTAAGACTTTAAAATTTATTGGATAAAAGTAAAAACATTTAACAAACATGTATAATCATATTTCAGTTAGTTCTGTTCATTCCCTCCAATACAACTACTAGGAGTTAACTACCATTTAAAATAATAATAATATTATTGTATTATTTTTCGGTATAACTCAATGTTGTGTGCAATGTAAGATTTCAAAGAAACCTATTGTTACGTGTCAAGAATGCTATCGAAAAAAGTGTCCTCTTTAAAATAAAATTAATATATTATTCATAAATATTAATATATATGAAAATGTATTATTCTATAAATACCTGGGATGTTACAGCAGTAGACCACGCCGTTATAGGTTTGAAGTTTGATAAGAATCGAATAACCATGTCATGATATCAACGAGTTAAAAAGAAGAAATTTGGATAAAAAATGTGGACATATTATGTCACTAAGTATCATGTCATAGTGATTAAGACCTTCCATGAAATGGCTATAGTTGAGATGACCACACCATAAAGAAAGGAGTCGCATCATGAAAATATTTTTTTTATAGAATGTCTGGTAGATTTATTTGGAATTTAATATCTGGTGATTAATTAATATTTCAGGGATTAACTTGGTTTAATTGGAACATATTGAACATATTAAATCATGTGGTACACCTAGAATAATCTCATTGGTATGAAAGAGGAGAGTTAATCCCAACCATCAAATAAAGGGGTTGGACATATGGAAGGTTTATAAAAACTACTTACAATAGTTATGGAGAAATATATCTAAACATATTTCAATATATAAGTTTCAGAGAAGAAGGATAAGATAGATATAGAAAGATAGAGAGATAGGAATAGATAGAGAGAGTATTCTATTGAAACGCCTAATTTTATTCCAAGGAGAAGGCTTAGAGAAATAAAAAGGAACTACACTACTACATCCAATTGGAAAAGTAGGAAGGAAACATAATAATTTTAGTATGTAATTATTTTCTTATAGAAAAATGAGTTATTGATGCTATATTTTGTGAAAGATATAAACTCAACCCTCACACTGAGGAGTTTTTCACAAATAGTATTGAAGAAGGAAAGCACAATGAAGTGTATTTCAAAGTAGCATCAAATTATAAGTAATAGTGCAAGCAGTCTCTCATTTTGAACATAGATAGATCTTCATGTATATAAACTATTGAAGAAACACTCATGTCTATAAACTGAACAAGCCTTTACTGAAGAAATGCATGAAGTATAAGAAGAGGGAGTGACCCTTGGATCAGTAGTGATCCTTTCCAGAACCTTGTAGTGGTTGTGTGCCATGGCACAAAGTTTCCATGGAATAAAACACACATCCTCCAAAAGTGATTATAGTGGATTTCGGTACACCAACATAATGTTGTGTGTATACTCCTTGGATTATTCAGTAGTAGAGAACTAAGTAAAATCTATGTGTTTTGTGTGATTTACTTTTTTCATTCACATTTATTATTTGGTGTGATTAGTTTAAGATATAACGAGAGATTGAATGTGTTCCTGCTAGCATGAGAATAAGATTTGAATGACCTAGGGGACTTAGTAAAAGGGAAAAGTTTTAATAAGTGTGAAACCTAATTCACTCCCCCTCTTAGGGTCCTTTAGTCAACTTAGTCCCAACAAGTGGCATCAAATCCAAAGGATTCTGACATTCATTTCAATATCTAAATCTATTTTTGGATCTGTTGTATAGATGGATTCAATAATGAAGCCTTATTTTTTAGAGAAAAAAACTATGATGGATGAAAAAAAATATGTTAATGTTTCTATAGGTTTGTGTTAAGTAGGTCTTGGAGTAAATCCTTAGACGTGTTGATTTGACTAATCATAGTGATAAAATTGGTGATGCAAGGACAAATAATATATTGAGTAAATATTTATCCAATAAGGTATACAAGAACACCTCTCATTATGTTACTACATTTAAGATATAGAATACATTGAAAATCATTTATGGGAAAATAGTGAAGGTGTAAGAGATGGAGGACCTATCCTTAAAACCTGTTGAAGTCTACCTCATGAAAAAAAAGAAAATAATAATAAGAAGAGTAATAATAAGACTCTTAGGAACATGGACTCTCCGAACAAGGTGATCAATTATAAACTTATAGTTAATTTTTTTTCTAAAAATGTTTTGGAAGTTTCATAAAAATATGGAAAATCATAATCACCCCTAGAAAGAAACATAAGTATGGATTCCAATGATGACATGGAAACAATTTCAAGTCATTAGTCTGATAAATGTTCCTATAATGATCAAGAAAAGATCCAATCCCTATATGATAAATTATATCAATAGGAAATCATTTATCAAGTGGACTTAACATTCCTATAAGAATTGGTCATAGAGAATAAAAGGCTAAAAAGAATATAGTTTCTCATTAATGTAGACATAATGAAAATGGGTGTAAAAAATAAAAGGGGAAATTTATATAATTAAATAACTTGCATATGAAGTTAGTAAACAAATATCCATAAAGAAGTAATTGAAAGATAATATTATCTCTCTCAAGAAATATCTTGAAGAGGGAAGAATGTTTGGAAATTAAGAAAAATAAGGTTGAAAGAGATGGTTTCCAGATAAATGGTAACTATAAGAAGATTAAGGATCTTGAATCAAAGATCAAATCTTCCAAGGTAAAATAGAATAGAGAGATTCCCTCTAAGGAAAACTCAATAAGCATAGGAGGCATATTTCTAAATATGGAATTGGTGAGTAAGTGAAATAATATTTAAAAATATATAAGTAATGGATATCGTATGAAACTAGCTACAAAGTGTTACTACTATAGAATATTGGGGCATGCCATGAGTGTGTTTTTAGAAGTATATGGTCTCAAATAAGGAAGAAAACATATTGCATCAACATCTCAACTGAGAAGTGATTACATGATGTATGAATTTCACAAGAGATGTTTTATTTGTTATAAACAAGGTCATTAGGATATGAATTATAGTGGGAATGAATCTAAAAGTTTCATAAGTATTTTTTTACATTCCTATGACAAACCATAAGAAAATTTGTATCAAAATAAATTCTGCAAAGCTATAAAATAGATTTACTATTTTAGTGGGAAGCAAGAATGGATATCAATTAAGGTTATAACAAGCACCAATGATTGTACACTCAAAAAACCAAAATATAGGGAATAAAATAATATGTGTAAGATAAATAAGGAAATGGCTCCATCCATAGGAAATGATGAAGTTTTCTTAAGGAAGACTCACCAAAGATGAAAAATCCTAAGGAAAATCTTATGGAAATTGATGAGGATAGATATGATTCATGACTTAATGGTTTCAAAAATCATAACACTAGTAAATAAGTGAATACAAGTGTAATATCCCTCCCATGGAAAGGTAATATTTATGAATGATGTAATAAAAATGCATTATTGGAGG
Organism: Viscum album; assembly: GCA_963277665.1. Lineage (NCBI taxonomy): Eukaryota > Viridiplantae > Streptophyta > Magnoliopsida > Santalales > Viscaceae > Viscum > Viscum album. The sequence goes on from OY728139.1 coordinate 299,363,438, forward strand.
AAACTTGCACAAGTGGTGTTGCAAGAATAACCACTAACAAGGCTTGGAATAAAATTAGAAAAAATATCTAGTTTTCCAAGACCAACTACATTCCTTAACTTGAGGATGTTAGAGTAACCCCTCTCCCCATGAATTTCAATGTTTTTAATTGATGTTTAAAGTGATGCAGATTTAAGGGGGAGGGGATATGACCCATGGGGTTATTTGAGCTGAAAGAAGATAAATTTAAGAAGTGGAGTCAGGATTATTGATGTTTCTAGTTGGTATTAGGATTTAACAAAAAAAGAATCAAATGGTTTTAATGCCTTGATCTAACTCAAAAAGTGGTGTCAAGAAAACAATTTTGATTTCAAAGTTGAATCTGGAAGTTAAATGATTTTATGAACAAGTAAAAATGACAAATATCCTAATATGAAGTTAATATGGTTTCAAAGTCTGATATGAAATATACATTAGTATCAAGTCAACTTCAATGATCAATAATTGATACCGGGCCATATATCAAGTGGTGTTAGAACATCACTAAGAAGAATACAACTATAAGAAATAAGCAACAATGTTTATGGAATTATTCTTTATTTGATTCATACAATAACTAATATGGTATTGTATTATTGTATTTCATGATACCAAAAGATTCTAAAAGAAAGTGTTATAACCAACAAGTGGTTCCCCATGTTGGATATTATCTCAATAATTGGTGTAAGGATCTGAAGTGATTTAAGGGGAGTTGGTGATGAGCACTTAAAAGGCTATTTAGAATCATCTGAAAAAGAGAAGAAGCCCTATGAAGATATGATGGATATGGATATCAAGCAACATCACAATTTTATAACAAATAAGTGGTATCAGTCGGTTAAATATGTGGTATGACTCTCACACTTATAACTTTTATGTTTATTTACTAATAGTCTTGTGTAAGTGTGGTTGAGATCATAAGAAGATTTATTGAAGGAAGAAAAAGTTCAAGCTGCATGTGCTTATGTAAGTAGGTGAGTGATAAGGAAAATTTTGATATTGTTGAATTAAAATCTTATTTAATACACAGAGTTCTAAATCAATAGTATTAGAGTAATTTTCAATGACTCAATTCTAAATAGTAAATTCACTTGCTGAAAATATTTGAGTGAAATACATCTAGAAAGAGAAAGTGACTCAAATCTTGAAAAATGAAAATATGGAATTGTATTTATTCAACAGGTGGTATCAACAAGTATAATCAAGTCTAAAGTGTAAATATAGAGTGTCTTTATAACTAGTGGTACCATTGGGTGGTTAAAGATCCAAAGGGTCAATCAAAAAGTGGTTGAGCCTAAAGATTTGAAAATGTTGGAAAGAGATAAAGGATGGTATGGTAGTCGTTAGAACAATATAGTGTAGGTAAAGATATTTTAAAATGGTTGATAGATCCAAGAGGTTTTAAAATTTTAATTAGGCTAAGAATTAATTTCATGATAAAGGGAGAATAAACCCTCATAATATAGTTTTCAAAAGTTGGGGATAATTAACTTATCCTAACAAGACCTTTATGGAGATCATTGAAAATTTGGAGTGAGTCTTGTATGGATGAAGAGGGATTAACATTGATGGAGGTAACCCCATGGAGATTAGAAATATAGGGGTGATAACTTGAAATAAAATCTAGAGAAACCTAAAGAGGGAGTAGTAATAGAAAGTAAATATGGATCAGATGAACATTTACATTTTGATGTAAAATGGGGAGGAAATTAAGGGATCATAAATCCATAGCCTTGGAGGTGTTTTATGGAGTTTTTATTTATGATAATATTTATTAAGGATGGATTTATGATAATATTAGAAAAAAAATCAAAAGGAGGATAATATTGGAACCAAATGTGTGTTTGGTGTTGGATTTAGTGTCAATAAATAGAATAATGTGAAGAAGGAAAAGTGTACTTGAGAATGAGTTTAGAAGACTAGGATAAGGATTATTGAAGACCTAATAATATGAATATACATGGTTGTCAAATATATAACCTTGGATTTGAAAAAGGATATGTTTTGGAAGGTATTCCAAAAGACGAGGAAGAATTGGAAGATCTGAAAGTTGTATAGAAAGAGGTGATGATTGGATAATTGGAAGTTATTTAGGATGTTTTGGAGGTTCCGAAAGAATAATTTTAGAATATGAGTAATTAGATAACCAAAAGTTGTTACATGATTGTAATTTTTGAAATTAAGTTATGAATAAGTTTCCTTGAAGATTTTCCAATTATCTTAGTAGAGGAGATTAAGCTATTCTAAAAGTAAACTGGAAGTAGAAGTTAAACTAGAGGAAGTCCTGAAGTTGAATTTGGCTCAATATTCAGCAAAGTTCTAGATCATTCTCCTTGTATACATAAAAATTCTCAAGTTTTGAGCATATTTCAAAAATATGGAAAAAGAACACCACTTAGAGTGATGTGTAAGAGTAAAATATGGGAAGAAAAAACCATGGTAAAGGGATAAAAATGTTTATCTCTATACACATAAGATTGTAATTTTAGAGGATTCATCCAAATGCGGCTAAGTGTTTGGAGACACTAGAGTGCCTAAAGTAACCAGTTAAGAGTGATATAAAAAATGTAAAAGTGTGGAACTATTGTGATATGTAAAGGTAATTAGACCCACGTGTATAAGTAATATTCTATAGATATTAGGACACACTCCAAATTATAGAAAAGGCATGGAATTGTAAGAGTATCTAGATGAAGGATCATTTTTAATGATTTATCCATTTTTATTTTTGAGAAGAAGGGTTAGTCGAGCCGTGGGATTTATGGCCACACTGTGAAGTGTATTAAGGGAAGTAGATTGTTTCATGCCATGAGATAATGGTCACACCATGATGATGATTGAGTGGAGTTCATTGGATTTGGAGTTTTGATGATTCTTCTACTATAATCAGAAGAATCATTCCACATAAGATATATTTCTATTTTTGTAAAATATTATTAATATATAAACCACATCGTGAGATATGTATCTCACTACGAAGCAAGTAGAGAAAAGTTTCAATGGTTCTTGTTATTTAGAGACCTTCACGCCGTGGAGGATGATTGCATCAAAACATATTAAGAGAAAGAGAAGGAACACACCATGAAGCAAGGCCATGAATGTTAATCCTTAGTCTATTGTGCATTGAATCAATAGTTCTCATTGTGAAGCAATAGACTACACCATGCTAGTTTTTAAGTTTGAGAAAAATTGGAGAATCACACTACGATATTCGAGGAGTTTAAAAGAAGATATTTAGCTAGAAAATGTGGATCAATTATATGACTGTGTATCATGTTGTAATGAATAATCCCACTCCGCAAAATGGCTCAAGTCGAGAAGGCCACACCATGAGGAAACGATTCATGTCGTGAAAAGGTTTTTAAATAATATTTGACAAATTTATTTGGAATTTAAAATTATGTAATGACTTTATATTTCAAGGATTAACTTGATTTAATTGGTATATATTTACCATATTAAATCATGTGGCATATCTATCATAAACTTAGTGGAATAGATTAGTAGAGTTAATCCTGACCATTGGATGAAGGGTTTATACATGTAGAAGGTTTATAAAAGTGTATTGTAATAGTTTTGGAGAAGTATATCTAAATATATTGAAATATATAAGTTTTAGTGAAGAAGTATAAGAGAGAGCCACATAGAGTATTACATTGACACATTTGATTTTATTCAGAAGAGAAGGCTCAAGAGAAGAAGAAGGAACTATGCTACTACATCTGTACTACTGAAAATTTCACATGTCCCAATGGTTTCAAACCATTGGGAAAGAGCCTAAAACCATTGGGATAGTCTATCCCAACGGTTTCCAGAACCGTTGGTGTGTTAGCCGTTGCAGTAGCTCTATGCCAACGATTCATTAGAAACTGTTGGTATAGGATGTCTAAATGTAATATATGCCAACAGTTTAAGTAAAACCGTTGGTATATATGTGTACCAATGGTTCTTAAACCATTGATACAAAATCTATACAACATCTCACCTATTCCAACGGTTCAATGAAACCGTTGGAATATATGTATACCAATGGTTTTTGAATCATTGGTATACATGTAGTATATGTTTTTTCCCAAAGGTTTCATAAACTGTTGGGATATATGTTGTACATCAAACATAAGTTTGACCCCACTACAGTATACCAACGATTCTATAAACCGTTGGAATATCCTCTACTCCACAAAAAACATAAATTACCCCCCACTGTAAACCTGCACCTCCCATAAACCTTCACCTCCCACAATAAACATAAGCTGCAAACATAAGTTGCAAACATAAGCTGGACAAACCTGCACCTCAGTCTTCCAAAGCTGGGAAACCCCCCACTATAAACCTGCACCTCAGTCTTCCAAACCCAGGAAACCCACTATAAATATACATCTCTTAAACCCACTGCAAACCTGCACCTTTTAAGATGGACAACCCACTACTCTTAAATCCACTGTAAACCAAAACCTACACCTCAATCTTCCAAAGCCGGGAAACCCACTGTAAATCTACGCCTCTTAAACCCACTACAAATCTGCACCTCTTAAGCTGGAAAACCCACTGTAAACTGAACATTTTCTAGTCTTCCAAAGCACATGTAAACCTCCCACTGTAAACCTATAAACATGAACCTATTCTAGATATAGAGGTTATAATAAAACCCATCACATATGAAACTGAGCTTATTCAAGTACTAGTCCAGTCAATAATATCATTCTCTTGGTTAATGAATTATCCCATATAGTTCCTTCCTCATCCAATAAATTTTTTCATTTATGAATAAAAAATCCATATGTATAATTCTTATTTATGTAATCTATTTATAAATTAAAACTTGATGTTCATATGGAATACCATTAATCCCCTCTACATCATCATATCAAATTATACATGAATTGTTTATAGTCTACCCATAGGATCAAATATCTCATCTAAAAATATACCTTCAATCTAGGAGTATCCCTTTCACACAATTCATGAGGTAATTATTTATTTTTTGGGTATGAGACTGATTTGAGTCTCAAATATTCTAGTGGATTCCCTAGTGTAACATATATGAGTACCAAGAGGACTGACATTTTTCACTTGGATGGTGAGAAATTTTTGAGATGGGGGTATAGGTCCGGAGTGACTAGAACCTTGTACCTATTTGGTGAGCTATGATATGGACCAAATGCCCTTGTTGTTATTTCATACACATGTTGGGTGAAAAATTCTAACAAGTATAGTGATATATCTTAAGGAATGACAACACCTTGAGTGATAAGGTGTTGGAAGAACCCTTACTTGAGTGATAATGAAGTTATCATATTATAACATGATATCTAACCATGCCATGATTGATAAGGTAGTGGTCAAGATAATGGCCTCACCTTGAGTGATAAGGTTCTAGATGATCCCAACCATGAGTGATAATGAAGCATTTGGAATTTGATATTAGACCTACCATGGTTAATATGGTATTATTTTAAAAAATGGATCTACATTGATCAAAATGTATTAACATGGATGTTTGTTGAGTGAGAAGGTTGGTATGTGATATATAGTGGTATGAGACAATACCATTAGTAGTATGGTAGATGTTGGGAGTTGAGTGATGACCTATATTGAGTGATAAGTATTAGTCTAGGTCTTGGATACATGACTCTATCCTACACATTTAGGTTGTGGTTGAGTAATCATTGATACTCCCTATTTAGAGTATTTGGGTATAGGATGGGTTTCATGTATGATGGTACAATGATGCAAGTTTTTTGTTCAGAAAAAAGTATCTATGGTTGGGTATCATGGAAACCTACTTATCACATGATGACCTAATATACACGGAGTCTTGGTGTCCTATTTGGAACATGACATCTGACACGATATGTGTGTGTATTTATTTTTATAACATTTACTTCGCTTAGGTATACATATATGTAAAAATATATCAGTGTCTCTTCATGAGATTCTAAAGTCATATATTTCTAACACCTAGCATGATCAACCTGGTATGTATGTAGATCTTATGATAGTTTTACTGATATAAGAAAAGATTATGTACTGGATTGGGATGGAGTAGATCAACAGGGATCAAAGGTGATGATATTAGGTGGTGATTGAGGATGGAAATAGAGCCTATTGTGTATTTTTTTTATTTGGGTCATATTGGTTGGAAATTAGTTGATGTATGATTGTATGCATCCACATGGTTTATTATTATAAAATTATGTTTTTTCAGATGATAATACCACTAAAAGAGAGATATGTATATATATATATGTGTGTGTGTGTGTTGGTCATTTTCATGCACAACTATGAATGGTGTGGATCACACCAAGCTTATATATCAATATAGAAGAACTAGATTTTGTAATGTTGTGTAGGTATCTCCCCTTATCATAACGAACTCATGCAATATATATATATATATATGTGTGTGTGTGTAATAGCCGTTTTCATGCACAACTATGAATGGTGTGGATCACACCAGGCTTTTATAATCTTCTCATTATTCTAGAAGTGTTTATGCAAAGAACATGTTTTTAAATTCAAATAAATATACTAAATAAGACTCTAAGAACATTCACTACAGTTTTCCATTAACTTCTTCATGTTTTCAATCATCATCCATTGAAAAATATTAACTATCAATCCACATAATCTACAAATATCTCCTTTTAAATCCACTACTTAAAATTTCCAAATATCTTGCGAGAATACCTCCATTTTAATTCTCCACATTGTCCATAACTTCGGAAAGCTTTTAAACCGCCAACTAAATATCTGTGGCATAAAAAAACCATTCAAACTTTCCTTTTAAAATCCTAAACCCCAGAACATCGAAACACACTTTTTAATTGTGTTTCCAAACAAAATGACTTTTCCCTTAACACCAAGGCATTAAACAACACTTCTTTATATAATATTCCCTTCAAAATGTCAGACACCGTGACCAATTGGCCATTTTTCTCCACTACAAAATCCTGATACACCAAAACACCTATCTTTCCAGTACACAGGTCCACCAGAGTGAGCAGAATACCTTTAGTGAGTATCCTCACTATAATTATTCTCATTAGAACATGGGAGAAATGTTTCAATATGAATATTCAAAAGAGGAGGCACTAAATCATATGAATTGGTGTTGGTAAGATGAAGCTTACGGTGGGGAGCACCATAAGCCTGACAGGTGTTAAACAATGACACCATTATTGTTTTTATATATATGGGCTCCGGTAAACACCCAAAGGGGTGGCCAAGAGGCCAGGAAAACACCCCAAATGGGTTTTTTCCATAAGATAAGGTCACAACGGACATGATATAACAAATCAAATATTTAATATGCTATAAAAAGGGATCTCTGGAAGGTTGTAGCAAGCGGCATAATGATGCAACGTCTAAAGGAAAAAAAACGATGAAAATAATCATACACCCTACACAAACCATTTACAAATTCATTAACTTCACCTAAATATAGAAATTTCATTTATAATATTCAAAGGGTGAAAAGGAAAGTGTCATGATCAAGGCATATGCCTACTCGGGCAATTTCATTTGTGCTAAATGAGTATGATAAGCCAATTTATATTATTCAAAGAAAACAAAAACTAACTAGCCACAAAACAAACACCAACAAGAGGCATATTGAAAACTCAAACCAAATCTAAACATGATACAAACAACTATCACTACTCTTTGGTTTAGAAGACAGTGCACCTCTATTGGAGGGGTTTTATTATAAAATCATAGAATTGCTTTATCACACAATTAATTTAATTATATTTAACATTTATTCTAAAACTCATTCAACACAAATCAAATTAAATAAGTTAAGCAACTAGATCAACATAACTATCACTATGAGTTTTGACAGATAGTGTACCTCTGTTGGAGGGGTTTTATTATACAAACATGGCTTTATTTATCAAATGAAACAATTATATTAAAGAAAACTTATTCAAGATATGCAATTCAATATAATTAAGCAGAATTAAGAAATAAGCTAAATTCAATTTAAATAATTCTTAAATTAAAGAGGCTACGAGAGGGACTCTACCTCAAGGTGGAACCAAGCCGTCCACTTCAGCTTTTGGAGCTTTCTAACTAAAAGTTGCTGCTCCTCCACTAGGTATACGCACCTTCACACACATGCAAGGACACCTAGCCCCTATGCACACACCCTCATGGCCATGAGCATGTACAAGGGGATCCTTGTACATATGCTTATATGAATATACCAGTCTCCGCTCACCAGCGTATGAATTTATATATATATACATGGGCACACCTAGCCCCATACGTGCATAATCACTTCCATGGGTGACTATACACATAACGGGGGAACCCACATACATATACTTACTTACCTATGCACATGCAGGCGAGTCGCCCTTGACTTGGAGACTCAAAACCAACGAGTAGGGATCAAAACACTACACAAAGGATATTAAGAACCTTAAAACACATGAAGGGTGCTACATAACCAGTGTGAAACTAACCAATGTCATTAAAGCCTTACCTAGATTGGCAGTGGAGAACCAAATCCACCCAAACCAACAAGAAATGATCCAATTCCATAATTAAAACATAATATGGAGTCAAAAACACTAAAGCCCCAAATACATGAGGTGCAAGACAATTAGTAACAATAAAATCTTACCACAGATAAAAGTCGGTGGACTGAATCAATCTGAACTCCTTCTGACCCCCTTCATAGAATATAACTACCCTCTGTCCATAAAAAGTAGTCAAAGATCTAAGTGGACAATGCGATAAAGAAAATAAAATAAAAACGAAACTAAAACATACCTGTCTCCTGTGACTATACATGTCACCTCCCAACATATAAGAACCAAAAACACCCCATGGGTCAAATCATGTTCCTACAAGCAAAGGGGAAACAGATCAATGTTTCAAAATGATACTATCAAATAGTATATTCCTATTAATTAACAATTACTCTTCCTATTAATGTTATATAATCAATTTGCCCCGAGTTTCAACTTATTTTGGTTTTGTTCGATACAAGGGATGGGGTCTTATTATTATTGGTTTTTATGTTTACAATTGAGATATTTATTTAAAAATTATGCATGTATTTGGCATTATTATTTATGGTTTTAGTTTTTATCCTATTGGCATGGGGCCTGTCCACATGAATAATTCTTGGAATGTAGGGTTCAATTGACATTTATGCACTTTAATGTGATTGATGTCACTAACGATGAGGACTCAACTATTTAAATTAAAAAAACCCTATATGGTGTTTTTCTATATAACTTATTGGAAGTATTATACACAGTTGAACCACAATATTACTTCTAATTAATGGTATTATGGATCATATGGTGATATTTTCCTTGATGATGACTACATAGTCTCTCTATGCAAGGGATGTATATTGACCCCTGGTGAATACTAGGCATTGGTGTTTGTAGTTACAGAGAAAAAAATCATTTGATATTACAAGATAAGATTCAATGAGTTATCTATAAATTAATGATCTAAGTAGGTCACGATTGATGGCTAGATTATCACTATATAATATAAGAAATCCTTGAACATCTCTCTATGGTTTATGCATGTTGTTCATATGAATCCGATATGTGGTCTCACCATGCAAGGGATGTATACCTCCATTGGTGCCACCTACAACTCATCAAATTCCATCCCCTTCCAAAGGAACTCCCTCAAAGAATACATACAAGAGGAAATGTGTGAGGTAGTCAGCTAAGAAATCTCACCCAAAGTCATCAATTAAGTAGTTTGTTTCTGACTTTAATCATCAAATTTCTTAAGTATCTCTTCCTTTATAAAGAAAGTATTAAGAGACTCTATAAACCCTTAAACACTAACATGATTATTCGGTCATTGATTTCCAAGGAATTTATTATAACTATGTTCCATGGGAGTCATGGACTCTAAGGATGGTAAATGAAAGGAAATAGATTAACATAGTAGACCTATAGATATGGTGTTCACAAGACACATAGGTTTAGAGAAGGTTCTTTAGTGATTTTATGGAAATGAAATCACCCTGTCACTAGGTCTCCAAGTGGATAAGATATCAATTGGGATATGATTGGTCTAACATATGTCTTAAAATTGGGATGATATATGTATGGACTAGATGAGGATTTATATCAAGTAAAATATTCCTAAGAGGATTGGGCCTTGTAGTGATAGGTGTGGTAATTTTACATCTAGAGTTTGATGAGGAAATACTTATGAGGATGGATTGGAATCTTGGTAGGTTCTTAGAGTGGGATGGTCACTACGAGTATATAAAATGTATTATGAAAGGTTTTACTTTATTTAATGATTCAATAGTTCAACTAAAGAGATGAAGGATGAGATGCTAGTGTGGGTATTGGGTATTGTCGGACAGATTAGCATTATAATGCCAAGAGGCTTGGTGTGATTTAGCTTAGGATGGAACTTGGTTAGTGGGTCTAGGTTATAATACCTGATTTTGATGAGGTTCTTGACCAGATTATTGATAATATAATTAAGGAATGGTCGAAATGCTGAGAGAAGACTATAGTGTGTGGGATGAGGATTATGGCCAATGATTAGCGATTAGGACGGGTCTGAGGAACCCTAGAGGGTTCCCATGTGGATGAGATAAGAATGTAGATGGGTTCGACATGGTGTGATTTTGTGAATAGGATAATCATGAGGTGGATAATCCTCTTTGTCTAGTTGGATGATGATATGTGCATCGAGGCATGGGATAATCCTCGAGAGATGAGTCTAGACTATGTGACTGAGAGGATAGACTAGGATATGTTTGATAGGATTGGGTGAGTGGCCAATCCATGCGAGGATGATACGATGTATAGAGACACTTGGGGTTATTTATTCTATCTCATGGAGACACTTGGGGTTATTTCATGACTCCAACATACTCCAAAAATGTTCCCACACAATGTTTTAGAAAACAAATTCCATCTCATGGAAGACCCCAAGGCTCCTCTAGCTTCCAATGTTTCCTCACACTCACACCTCATGGTATTACAGTATACAAGTGATCTACGTCAACTAGTCAGGATAGCATCACTACCCTCCGCCCGTAGAAAGAAGAAAAATACCTAAGTGGCCAATGCGATAAAGAAAATAAAATAAAAACTAAACAAGAAAATACCTGTATCCTGTGACTATACATTTCACCACCCAATATATAAGGAACACAACACCCCATGGGTCAAATCATGTTTCTGCAAGAAAGGGGGAAACAGTTCCATTTAATAATCTCTTCATTTTTTATTATGTTCTTTATATAGCACGTTGTTGGAAACACCATACTAGTACACTTATCCATTGAATATGAACCTATGCTAAATTAGTTGAGTTGAAGATTGTGCACATAACCCTCTTCACTAAGGAAAGAACCTCATAGGGACCACAATCAATGTTTAGTAGTTGATCCTACTCTTGAACCTAGTTGGGCACCAGTCCATGAACCAGATGGTCTACTTGGTCATGAGGGTGTAAAACATTTCATTATACTATACTAAGAATAAAGGTGTTGGTATATTTTCTACCAGTAATGGGAATTTCTCAAGTCTTGAGTGCCAATCAACTTCAGTTACTAAGTGAATGGCCCCTTAACTATCCGTAGATATCAAGGGGTGTCTCCCATGGGTGTCTTGTGGTGTGTAGTGTCTATCTATGATTTCTGTGGTACTTCCGTATTGTGTGAAATTTGTATTGCATGGTCAGTTTAATAAATACATTGGTCAATTAGAAAATACACCCATAGTCAATAGAGATATACCCACTTTTGATAGATAATACCATCCAAATAACCAACTCGGAAATCCAAGACCAACATTTTACTTTACCAATTCCAATTACATAATATATGCAGCACCAACTTATGTTTTATGAACCAATCAATTAAAGGGAATGAAACTCCTCACAATAACCCATAAAATCTCATATAGCATCACTCACCTCCAATTAACCCACATTATTGCACATCTTAATGATGATACAACCTCATCACATATATATCATGATTAACAAAAAAAATCCAACACAATATAAGGTCTAATAGGAGTCTATAGAGGAAAATATGAGGTTTTTAAAAAATCAAAAACTTTTTATTGAATTCACTATCAAATGAATGGAATTCAACCTGTGAATCTAACCCTACATTTCTAGAAGACTCTATTTTGAAAAAAATTGCAATTTACCCAATAATTCACCACACCATGAGTTGGTTACTACCCAAAACTCTAGAAAATGCTTGATTAATTTGAATGGTTATCCTAGCTATGAACCTAAAAATGCATTAATTGTTGCCTCATTTTTTAAAAAAGAAGACTAATTCTTACCTGGAAGTACTTATCAAGAACCCTGGCGGGAGGAGAGGGATCCGAGAGAGGGGGACATCCCATGGGGGGTCTCGCGCATGACTGGAGAGGGGGTCGAGGGACATCAGAGGAGGAGATTGATCTAAGAGGGTAGGGGGATGTCGCCAGGAGATGGAGACAAGAGGGGAGGGGGGAACGTAGATGGGAGCCGAGAGGGGAGCGGGATGTCATCGTCAGAGAGGGAGTTGAGAGGGGAAGGGGAATGTCACTAGAGGAGAGGGAGGGGGCCGGGAGGCGGAGGTGGAGGCCGAGAGGAGATAGAGATCGGGGAGCGAAGGAGGGGGTCGGGAGGCAGAGGTCGAGGACGATTCACACAGGATGAAAAGTTGGGAGGGAGCCCTAAATTGGGTGTCTTTTTTCCCTACGATTAATAAAAACCATAATTAATATTTTTCTTTCCCAATGGTTTTGTTAAACCATTGGGAAAACCCAACATATAATACCCTATACCAATGGTTTACTAGAACTGTCAGTATAGGTTCTTTATCCCAATAGTTTTTTCAAACCATTGGGAAATAAGTGTTGTTATAGACCAGAATTCCACTAGTGCTGGTTGGTAGAAAAGGAAGGAAACAAGATAATTCCTGTATGAAATTATCTTCATCTAGAAAAAGGATTTGATACTAATGTATTTTGTGGAAGACATAGACTCAATCTCACACTAGAGTTGATCACATTCAATATTGAAGAAGGAAATCACAACTAAGAAGAGTTCAAAGGAGCATCAAATTAGGATTAGTGATTCAAGCAGTGTCTCGTGATAAACAAAGACATACCTTCATGTCTATAAACTATTAAAGAGACCTACATATCTATAAACTGGACAATCCTATGCCAAAGTAGTGCGTAGAGGATAAGAATATAGAGTAACCCTTAGATTGATAATGAGACTTTTTAGAAACTTTTAAGGGTTATGCACCTTATAACATAGTGATCATGGCCTAAAAACATGCATCTACTAAAAGTGAGTATATTGAATACTGGAACACTAAAGCTGTATTGTGTGTGTGCTCCTTGGATTATCCTTTGGTGGTAAACCAAGTAAAATCCTTGTGTTTTGTGTGGTTTACTTTCTATATTGGAATTTATTATTTGGTGTGATCAAATAAATAGATAATGGTAGATTTAACACGTTCCTACTAAAATGGGAGAAAGATCTGAAAGGAATAAGGGACTTAGTAAAAGGAAAAAGGTTTTAATCAGTGTGCTTCCTGATTCACCCCCTATCAGGTGTTGAAGTTGGTACCCTAGAACCAAATTCTGTATATTTTACGATAATTTATATTCATAGTTTTGAATATTAATAAACTTCTTATCACATCATGATTGTTCTTCTGTATAACATAGTATGTGATAATGTCCTAAGAGTAGCTATCTCACTAAAAGGTTATATCAGTTCCCTACTATGATGAGAATATAAAAGTTTCATGATAGTATTATTAAAATATATATTCTATATCTAGATGATATCATTTGAGGTAAACAAATGATACATGATATTGGAGGTGGAGACTCAGAGGACTTTGAGGCACATTCTCACAGTGTACACCCTTGGTAATATCTAGTGTAGGATATTATGAGAACAAAATCCTCCAGTAGGAAATCCACATTTATATGTGTCATTGGATGTTCCTATATATGGACATGTGTGTTGATCTTTAGACTTTAATATTATTATTAATGGATATTATAAGTCACATACTTTGATTTATTGACAAAAACCATGACGACATATGTTCATGGCGAGGTAGGATACGTTGGGTGCATCATGAGTAATATTGCATTAATGAATAATGTGAGAAAGGATTTTTCCCTTCCATTATTTAATGGAAGTTGATATATTGGGCCATTTGATAGAAATGATGTAGCTTAAATAAATTCATGGACATGGTGTTATATAGGCAAGTTCAATTTCTAGAAATTCAAAGAAATAGACATTGAACACATAAGTTAATGGCACCGGTATGAAACCTGTTTGACTTGAGATATCATGATAAAGAGATTATATTATGCAGTAAGAATCCATATGAGGTATTATGTCATTGCGGCATTAACTTCTTTCTCTGCGAGTATTTTTTTTATGTTGCTAGACGTCAACCCTGGACTTTAGGCTGCTTCACCTAATGCCACTGAGAAAGAGGCCTAGCAGGTCACACATTATGTGTATCCAAAATCTCAATTAAGTAATATATTGTTATTTATTATTTAACAAGTTGAATAAATATCATTACTACACATGGTTTAATAATTATTCATATTTTCTTGATCGTATATATTCATTCTCCAATTATTCGAGAGAATATTATATGAGTGAAATATTTAATAAATATTTATTTTCTATTTATTGAATATAATATTTATTTATTGGAAAATAATGCAGTGATATTTATTTATTAAATAAATATTCATTATTCATGGTTCAATAAATATTGTGGAGGAATAAAGAATTGAGACTAATGGTCCGATGTGAAATAATATATATTAAATATTATTTGATTAAGTAATATTTAATTTAATTTGTGAGTTTAGTGCAGATCAAGAAATAATAATAATAATATTATTATTATTATAGACATGGGTTTCCACATGGATTAAATTAATATTATAATGAACTTGTGTAATTATTTATTTTTAACCCTAGTGGTATATAAACCCAATTATATTATTTTTCAAGATTTCCAATTCATTTTCTTTATTTTTGTGCACAAGAAAATATGAAGAATCCTCTCAAAGCCCTAGAGAGATCCCTTCTCCAAGAATGCTTCCAATAATGGAGAGTGATCTTCCTCCACCTTCCACTCTTGAGTCAAGAAGCGATTCTTGGGATGATCAAAGATAAATGACACAACTGATAGGATCAATCGTGCTAGTACTCGAATATTCCTACAATAATGTTTGGAGATTTGTGGAACACGTGTGAATCACCGCTTGAGGGAATCTATTATTGATTCCTACAACTCAATGATGATACATCATAGATCTATTTTCAAATACATCAATTAAGAAATATTTTCTCATAAGCTAATTCTTTAATTGATTAAATTAATTATAAATAATATGTGATGATCCTGCACTATGGTTCTGTCATTTTATCCATTGTTTGTATTATTTGATTAAATTCCATTGATCACGATGCTTATCATTGTGTAAATCTTGGATTGATCATCAATCATGGTAAAAATAAAAATTGTGCATGACACATCACATGCTTCCAATTCACTTGGAACCTTCAAGTGGTATCATAGAGATTCACATAGTTATTTATAATTATTTAAAGATTGTTGATTGATTTATGCATGTGTAATTTAGTTTTCAATTCTAGTTTAATCATTCTTAAATTCGAATTGCAAGATCTAATTCTTCCTCTTTGTTTCTCATAAATATAATCAAATTGATTAATTTTATGAATGAAAAAAATCTGAAGATCTCATCTAGAGGTGATGAGAAATCTGGTTGGATAACACATGAGTACACATCGTGTAACCCGAAGGTATATGCAGTGTACTAGTGTTTAATGCACCAAGAATTAATTTAGAATTAATTCAAGGTGTGTGCATTTATTACACATGGTGAATTTAATTATACACTACATGTTGTATAGGCCAGCCTGAAGCATGGTCATCTGAAGTACACATCGTGTAACTTCCATACACGGTGTGTAGTCCTTAGTCACAGATGGGTCGTGTATCTTCTTATATAGCCTACCTAACTAGTGACCATGTAATTTAGATACCACACACCATATAGCCCATGTACACATCGTGTACTACAATATTTTCCATGGAACGGTTACACTATGAGTCCCTAGGCGTGTGGCTCAGATAGATGGTGAGAATAGCACATGTCTTGTAACTGGCTTGTACACATCATGTACTTATACCAAATTATGCAGAATTAAAAATTAATTTATTATATTGTGTAAAACATATCAACATGTGCTTGTGTGCGGTTATTAAGTTGATAGTAGATGCCATGTGATGAGTTTATATATATATATAAATTCCTAATTAATTTCTATGTAATTTTCGAATCTACAAATACTGTATAAGTCATATTATAGTAATTACTCTACGCATTGAACCATTATATGCTACGTTAAAAAAAGGAATCATGTAAACCATGTGATCGTTAAGTTTATAGTACACAACATGATATTACATGATAATTCGTGTATGACACATGTCACAAGAGTAAACAATATTCAAGTATAATATTGTCACGAACCAACCCGGGTCGACCCTGAACCGGTCACCCGAGCCGGCCCGTGACATGGCCCGAGGGGCATTCCCGATCCCCACGGGCTGGAAACCAGTGCCGAGCATCAAAATTAAACAGGTGGGAACGATTTGGCCCAAAAGAAAATAAACTAAGTAGCAGAAAAAATAGAAAAAAAGTAGATAAATGAAGAATAACCAACAACACTACTAACCTGACTACGACCAAAACTCCACGTGACCCTATGGGTCACTCTCCAATACCACAACCAATGTCGCTCAAGGTGAACAACTAAAGCTGGAACCTGAAACAAAGCTAAAAACAAGAAAACACTATAGGCATGAGTATTAAAACTCAGTAGGATAGCCCGATAAATCTATTCCCAATGCACTACCTTTAAAATAAAAGAAACATCATTTCAAGTTTGAACTACAATTTATAAAAGTAAGGTTTATACATGTTACTCAAAAAAAAAGTATGAGTCATTGCCCCTATTCATTTCTCGAAAACCCAAGTCATTCTTTTAGTGAGACATTAGCATTTTTTTCAAAAGGGGGAGTGATGTTTACATTTTCAATTTGCACAAAAAGTATAAAACACCTTTCTTTGAAAACAGTTTTCATAAACCACTTTAAAACCACACATCACTTTCTAGTTAAAACACTACACATGAAAATGCTACAGCAGTCACACAGTAAGGGCAATGAAAAGAAAATGTATACAAGTACCATATTCATCACAACAAGTAACTGAAATCCAACAGACATGGGTGAACCTAGGAGATCAAGAATAAACCAGAAGACACCAATACATGAGAAATAATCCTCGTTGACATGTCACACACGATGAAATCAAAACACCCAATATGCTTGACCATCCTTTCTTAGGAAGGCCGAGGGAAAATCCCATAGTAATAAACCCAATATATCCACCTACTATGGGCCACTGGTCAGTACCATAACCTACCAGTGCAGCAATCATTCTTAGAATATTCTCTCAATATGCCAGATTCCCATGTCTCAAGTGTTTAAAAAGGGGTGAGCCAACCGATACCAACCGAGCATCCAATCATATATATATATAAAGAACAATAGGCATCACCCCAAGCCACCCCATGGGACAACCTCTTACCTTTAAACTACTCAAGTACCTGGGAGCCTCTAAGCACAACCTCCCAAACAATCAATTAAAACCAAGGTAGGGGAGTTATCCTATGAGGTTTTTTATCAAAACATTTTCATCATTTTCCATAAAGTGCTGAACGGGCATTAAATACATTTCACAATCACCACTTTAAAAAGAAGCAAAACGCTTGTTCAACCTTCAGAAGAAATCATTTATCATTAAAACCAGAACTATAATTGAAATTCCATGAATTATGTTTTAAATCCAAACTGGCATTCTTTCACTACTGAGTGTCTGTTCGTCAAGAAAATATTTCAAGTGTACTGTATAAAATAAATGGCTCTTTTTTACACCAAATAATCATTTAAAAAAAATTAATTGTCTTATATTATCTCACATTTATTAAAATTAATAAAATATTTAATCTGGACAAATAGTGTGCGTAAACAGCCAGAAATAATGTAACTTAAATTTTAAAAAAGCAGTGCAATGGGAACCTACCTCAAGATCAAAGCGCGAAGACAAAATATCCTTGGAACCAAGGCGCGATGACACAACGTGTGTCCGAAGCCACATGATAAAGTCCAACACTCTGCATAATAAATATCAAGGACTCAGACACATACAAAAAAAACTCACTAGAGCATGCGAAACCAAGCGGTGGGGAGAAATGCTCACCTCAAAACTGAAGCACGACGACGAGGAAAACCCGAGACCCCCTTCGTGAGGGTTTTAAAACATCAAAAACCTACCAAAAAAATGTAACAAATGTTGAACAATTTATAAAACACAAATCCAGAGGCACAAAAAAGTTATACCTAAAACACACTCAATTTTATGCAAAAAATGCTATTTTTAAAGTTAACTGCACAATGAGACCATACTCGACAAGACTTCAATCATATACTGCATACTAAACTACTAATACAAAGGTTGCACAAAATATTTAATATGTATACTAAGTGTGAAAAAAATATAATTAAAGTTTCTTAAATTAAAAAAACAAGCGCAGGGGAATTCCTACCTCGGATACGTGGCACGACGATAACGCAACCTCAGAACTGGTGCGAGATCACATTAGCACCTCAACCACACGCTCTAGAGGCTGAAAATAACCTGACTCTACCAAAAAGAACCCAAAATAAACGCAATCTCAAACCGAGAAAAAAGGAGAAAACAAGAATAAAATAAAATAAATAAAATGGTATACCGACGGGGAGAGAGGGAGGATGGTCGGACAGCGGCTGTGAGGCGGGCTTGCAGAAGATGCAGCGGCAGGGAGAAGGCACCGGGTCGGGGTGTTGGGATGCGCTGCAAGTAGGCCGAGGGCCGGTGTTGGGTTGCTGTGACAGGAGGGCGATGGGGAGGCCGACGGCGTCTGGTGGAGAGGAGATGCTGCTGGCCGATCGAAAAAAAAGATAAGAAAAAAAAGATGTTGGGAAGCAGGGGGGCAAGCTACTGTGCAGGGTGAAACCAACGAGGGTTCGCTATAGGGGCTACTGGATGGGATCCGGAGGGCTAGGGTGCAGCATGGCCAGGGATGCGGAGGCGGTAAGGGGGCTGGCGATGTGAGGGCACACCGGAGGCTGTGAGTAGGAGGTGGACGGGAGAGGTCGGGGCGCTGCTGGCCGACGCAAGCCGGTGGCCGGGCTGGGTGAGGGGAGGACCGGGGAGAGCAGGGATGGCAGCGGCTGGGCGTGTCACAGAAGAGATCGACTGGGAGAGGGTCGTATAGCATCCCTCCTTTTTATCACATAAACTTTCATTACATTTTACAAAACCGAGGATCTTTAAGGTTTAGTGTCTTGGAAACCAGGAACTTAAAACATGAAAACATAAAACATTCTTCTTAAACACTTGAAAGGTTTCTCCTCATGTTCACCCTAGGTTCATTACTGCATCTCATAACCTGGGGACATACATAAAAAGAAAGGGTGAGCAGAAGGCCCAGAAAGGAAAACAAGAGAAACATATTACATGTGAACTTGAGATACCTCAATAAGGTCATGAAAAGAACTTTAAGGCATGATAAAGAAATCATGAGATAACTGTGTCATGATGATGTCATGAAAATCATGAACATATCACCAAGGTCCATCCCCAAGGTGTCATTTGAAAATTACCAAGGTTATTCACCAAGGTATCGTGAAAATTGTAACCTCTAGTGGTTACATCATTACCCAATGCATTGAAGCGCTATCAGGGCGCACCCTTAAATTTTCATTTATTATCATGCGAGCCACATATATCATCATCAAACATTTCATAAATAACCCATATAGCATAAAATAAATGGGTTTCATTTCATAATCATAACATTTTAAAAACTGCTTTAAAGACATGATCTTTACGTCACTTTAAACCCACAGAAGGGGAGAGTGGGTCTCATGTATGTAAATCCAAGAATTTAAAATAGAAAATTTTGATATATATGTGAATACCCCTATATAAATAAGAGCTTTGAGTATTCACTTTATAACATAAAATAATTTTGAGAAAAGAGAGAGGCATTTTGAGACGAAAATTCTGCAGCATAACGGCTATGTTTCGGGGTTTTAGAAAACATTGAAAAGAGAGGGGACATGGGTCCAACATTCATAAATGACCCATAAAACAGTATAGGGGAAAAATAAGAAGGATATGTGAGCATGGTAATGAAATTTTAAGGACATACCATTTGAAATGAAAAACATGGAAGGAAGACAAAAATTAGATTTCTCTTATGAAAATTCGGCAGCCTAACGGCGTCACTTAAACTTCAACAAAAATGATTTGAAAAGATTAAATAGGGTCTCTCATCATGTGAACATAAGAGTTCAGTATGATAGATATAGAGATCATACCCCAACATAAAAAAAACTAATTTGAAAGACTTGACATGAAAGTAGAACTTTGAAAAGAATGAGAAGGGTGAAAGAATCCCCTTAAAAATTCGGCAGCCTAACGGCGTCACTTAAGCTTCAAAAATGAATTGACAAGATAAAATAGGGTCTCTAATAATATGAACATAAGAGTTCAGTATTATAGATATAGAGATCATACCCCAACATAATAAAAATGAACTTGAAAGACTTGACAAGAAAATAGAACTTGAAAATGAGAAGGGTGAAATAATCCGTTACAAAAATTTCGGCAGCCTAACGGCGCCACTTAAACATCCATAAAATGAAATGATGAGAGTAAGAGGGGGTCTCTCATCATATTAACATAAAAATGACAGTATAATTAATATAAAAGAACATCCTACAACATAAGAACATGGAGCATAAAATAAATGACATAAAAGAGATCACTTGAAAAGAAAGAGAGAGGTCGGATCCCTTACCTTAAAATGTAATTCTTAAAACTCAAAGGTTTGGACCTTGAGGGTTTGGGGGCACCTTGGGAGGACTCCTTGGGAGGTAAGGAGACCATAACTTCTTTGAGGATGTTTTTGGAGTCGAAAATATGAGAGGAGGGCTTGGTATTTATAGGGAAAGTGAGAGGACAAGACATTAATGGCCAAGGGACACCTCAAAAGTGGTTTTCTCAAAAGCATGGGCCCTCCCATGGTACTTCCCATAGAGTTAGGCCACATGGGGACCCCCACACAATAATTCATCCTCTTTAGTCGACCATACCTTAAAATATCTCATGACATCATCATGACACAGTTATGATGTCATTAAACATACCGAAACCCTAAAACTGTATTTTTACTATTCACTGAAAATTCAACTTTCTCAGAAAAATCCCAAAATTTCACATTAACCAAATATCAATGCTCTGATTTCAAAAATGAACTCTATTTTATAAAAATAATTTTATAAATATTTTTAATTCATTTTTTTAAATAAACACACTATTCACAGAAAATTTATTTTTTTCCGAAAAATCCCCAAAAATTACCTCAACATAATATCGATGCTCTGAGTTCAAAAATGAAATCCATTTTATAAAAATAATTTTCTAAATATTATTAATTTAATTTTTAATTAAAAAACACTATTCACCTGAGAAAAACTAATACTTGAATAATAATTTCTGAAACTGTTATTTACCCATTTTATTGAATCTCATTACTTAATCTAGGTGTCTAAATTATATTAAAACTTTCTTTGAGTGAAATTACTAATCCATTTGGTCACATTACTAATCCTAAGTGTAAAATCACTATTCATAATTTACTATTCATCAAAAATAAAGTTGGTCTTATTAGACTCTAAATTTCTTACCGAACATAATTGTAGAAGACCATTTTTTGAAAATCATTACACATTTTTATTTATTTAAGGTTTACATAAACAAGTTTAAAATATCCTTTTTCTAAAATTCATCAAAAATATGCATACTATATTTATCCGGTCATTTGAAAATTCATAAACTTCATCATAAGAAGAAATCCCAATTTTTATTTAAAGCAAGGGATTACACAAGGTAGTTACGGTCTCCTTACATAGCCCCTTATCACACCAGCATAGGACCTAAGTGTAAGGTGTGCTAAGGTGAGAGAATCCGAGGGAGGCTCGGCCAACATCGCACGAGTAGTAATTTCTATTAGTTTGAACTTCTCGCAAAGGCGATTCCGTTCTAGCCTCACACGATGAAGTTCAGCTTGGGTTTGGTCCAGAGCAAAGCCCAGTGGTGCTACCTCTTTCCCAAGTTCTGTTAGATGGGCTTCGATCGGTCCAAGACTACTGGGAGAGGCCATCGAATCTTCTTTCTATAATAATTAACCAAGATTACTTGTATTTAGAGACAATAATCAAAATGTTTAGTTCCAGCGGTCATATTGACCAATGGTCATATAACAGTCAAAAACCCAACGGTCTCATTTTAATTATACTCATGTTATCAAATGAAACATTTTTGTTGAGTATAAAAAATAAAATAAAATAACACATAAAATTAGGAAACAAGATTTATTCAAAATTTTGGGTCGTTACAATCTTCCCCCCTTAAGAAATTGTGTCCTCGCAATTTTTAAAATTGGGTTTTGAAATTTTATTGAAAGCCCCACATCGGAAAAGGAGTCAGTAAAACTATTACTTTAAAAGAAAGAAAGGGAAGTACAAAGGTCACCCGAGTTAACCCACACTAGGATTCCATGTAGGAAAACATGGACATGGAAGAAAAACAGGGGGTCAAGTTCTGAGGGAGAGTGATAGAGAACATGATTAGGAGAAATTTAACCATAAGAAAATCCCAAACTTATGATGTGTGTAAACGATCTTTGATTACCTAGTAGGATACATAAACCAACAACTTTTTTGTTTTACGTTCCTTTTCATAATTTTGAGGAATTAATTTACTACATAGAACAAAAATATAAGGAAATATACCTACCTTCAAGTAGAGTTTCATCCTTTAATAAGTCTCTACCAAAAATAATCTTTTCTCCGAATGATGAGAATTCAAAAACACTTGGTCTCATTAAAAGCACAAGAATCATCTTCTAGAGAATCACATAATCCAAAAAAGATTAACTATCTATTTCTTCTATCTTTAAACATTATCCCAAAAACAGAAAGGGTAAGGTAAAACAACTCTTCAAAAAGAAACAATCCCATAGGAATGGAAACTACTTTTAAATCTTCAAAGTTCTATGGTACTACCCAAAGTTCATCATAGACCATTCCATAAATAACGGTCCTTAAAATTCCTCAAAATAAACCAAACTAAGATTGAAACCCAAATACAAGAAGGATTTGATAACATAGTCTTCCAAAATAAACTTCATTGTTCATCTCCAAACAACATCAACCACTCCTAACATCTTATAACAAAAGTAGCTAACCTAAACATATTTTACTCAAGAGAGGTTAATCATTCCCATAAGTAACCTAAATTACTATAAGTCCACCTTAAATTCATCTATTCTTCAAAATATAAGTCAACCTTACCCCTCAATGAAAATATCGTAGTAATCTATTTACCTTGATCATATAGGGTCTCCAAAATAGTGAACATCTTCCAAAATAATAATCATCTTTTAATCCCCAAATCATCACTATCATATTAATATGGAAATCATCACATTTCCTATCACATTGGTTGTTGGGACATGTTCTTCCATTTCCCGCCATTAACTAAGAAAAGAAACTACAATTAGGGGCTTAAATACTTAACCAATAATCATGAAAAGGAGCTTAAAGCATATAAGGATAACTTGTAGAAGAAAAGTATACCCTAACTTGTGATCCTATAGGTTTCAAACTAGGTTATCTATGATCATATATTCTTATGTGAATATTTATTTTGTTTTATCCTTGTTCCTTTAATAATGGTTCATACTAAGCTTATGAATTTACCAAAGCATATCCCCCAGGAGTGTTTTAACCAAGAGTGAAGAAAGGGTCGTTGTCGTGTACCAGTTCCTGTTCGAGTCTAGATCAAAGCGGTGTTTTCAAGTTTTACCCCTATGTACATCTGTGCCAGAGCCACCTCTACCTGCTCATATCCAGACAGGGATGTGTTTGCTTGGAAACCCCTTACTCAATACTCACCAAAATACCAGGAATATTTCCTATATTTAAACATTTATATAGAGTTCTTCCTAAAGTTTTCATATCCTAATTTCCACAAATAACTAAACCATCCTTTGATACCAACTATAGCATCCTTCCTTTTTATCACATAAACTTTCATTACATTTTACAAAACCGAGGATCTTTAAGGTTTAGTGTCTTGGAAACCAGGAACTTAAAACATGAAAACATAAAACATTATTATTAAAAAATTGAAAGGCTTATCCTCATGTTCACCCTAGGTTCATTACTACATCTCATAACCTGGGGACATACATCAAAATAAAGGGTGAGAATAAGGCCCGGTATGGGAAACAAGAGAAACATATTACATGTGAACTTGAGATACCTCAATAAGGTCATGAAAAGAACTTTAAGGCATGATAAAGAAATCATGAGATATATCATAATAAAAATAACATTTTTCATAACTTGAAGATGTGGATACATAATTTAACATAGAAAATCATGAACATATCACCAAGGTCCATCCCCAAGGTTTCATTTGAAAATTACCAAGGTTATTCACCAAGGTATCGTGAAAATTGTAACCTCTAGTGGTTACATCATTACCCAATGCATTGGAGCGCTATCAGGGCGCACCCTTAAATTTTCCTTTATTATAATATGATCCAAATATATCATCATCAAACATTTCATAAATAACCCATATAGTATAAAATAAATGGGTTTCATTTCATAATCATAACGTTTTAAAAACTGCTTTAAAGACATGATCTTTACGTCACTTTAAACCCACAGAAGGGGAGAGCGGGTCTCATGTATGTAAATCCCAGAATTTAAAATAGAAAATTTTGATATATATGTGAATACCCCTGTATAAATAAGAGCTTTGAGTATTCACTTTATAACATAAAATAATTTTGAGAAAAGAGAGAGGCATTTTGAGACGAAAATTCTGCAGCATAACAGCTATGTTTCGGGGTTTTAGAAAACATTGAAAAGAGAGGGGACATGGGTCCAAGATTCATAAATGACCCATAAAACAGTATAGGGGAAAAATAAGAAGGATATATGAGCATGGTAATGAAATTTGAAGGACATACCATTTGAAATGAAAAACATGGAAGGAAGACAAAAATTAGATTTCTCTTATGAAAATTCGGCAGCCTAACGGCGTCACTTAAACTTCAACAAAAATGATTTGAAAAGATAAAATAGGGTCTCTCATCATGTGAAAATAAGAGTTCAGCGTGATAGATATAGAGATCATATCCCAACATAAAAAAAAGGAATTTGAAAGACTTGACATGAAAGTAGAACTTTGAAAAGAATGAGAAGGGTGAAAGAATCCCCTTAAAAATTTGGCAGCCTAACGACGTCACTTAAGCTTCAAAAATGAATTGACAAGATCAAATAGGGTCTCTCATAATATGAACATAAGAGTTCAGTATTATAGATATAGAGATCATACCCCAACATAATAAAAATGAACTTGAAAGACTTGACAAGAAAATAGAACTTGAAAATGAGAAGGGTGAAAGAATCCGTTACAAAAATTTCGGCAGCCTAACGGCGCCACTTAAACATTCATAAAATGAAATGATGAGAGTAAGAGGGGGTATCTCATAATATGAACATAAAAAGGACAGTATAATTAATATAAAAGAACATCATCCAACATAAGAACATGGAGCATAAAAGAAATGACATAAAAAAGATCACTTGAAAAGAAAGAGAGAGGTCAGATCCCTTACCTTAAAATGTAACTCTTAAAACTCAAAGGTTCGGACCTTGAGGGTTTGGGGGCA
Organism: Viscum album; assembly: GCA_963277665.1. Lineage (NCBI taxonomy): Eukaryota > Viridiplantae > Streptophyta > Magnoliopsida > Santalales > Viscaceae > Viscum > Viscum album. The sequence goes on from OY728139.1 coordinate 299,389,421, forward strand.
CCTTGGGAGGACTTCTTGGGAGGTAAGGAGACCATAACTTCGTTGAGTATGTTTTTGGAGTCGAAAAGATGAGAGGAGGGCTTGGTATTTATAGGGAAAGTGAGGAGACAAGGCATTAATGGCCAAGGGACACCTCAAAAGTGGTTTTCTCAAAAGCATGGGCCCTCCCATGGTACTTCCCATAGAGTTAGGCCACATGGGGACCCCCAAAAAATAATTAATCCTCTTTAGTCGACCATCCCTTAAAATATCTCATGAAATCATCATGACACAGTTATGATGTCATTAAACATACCGAAACCCTAAAACTGTATTTTTACTATTCATTGAAAATTCAACTTTCTCAGAAAAATCCCAAAATTTCACATTAACCAAATATCAATGCTCTGATTTCAAAAATTAACTCTATTTTATAAAAATAATTTTCTAAATATTTTTAATTCATTTTTTTTAAATAAACACACTATTCACCGAAAATTTATTTTTTTCAGAAAAATCCCCAAAAATTACCTTAACATAATATCGATGCTTTGAGTTCAAAAATGAAATCCATTTTATAAAAATAATTTTATAAATATTATTAATTTAATTTTTAATTAAAAAACACTATTCACCTGAAAAAACTAATACTTGAATAATAATTTATGAAACTGTTATTTACCCATTTTATTGAATCTCATTACTTAATCTAGGTGTCTAAATTATATTAAAACTTTCTTTGAGTGAAATTACTAATCCATTTGGTCACATTACTAATCTTAAGCGTAAAATCACTATTCATAATTTACTATTCATCAAAAATAAAGTTGGTCTTATTAGACTCTAAATTTTGTACTGAACATAATTGTAGAAGACCATTTTTCGAAAATCATTACACATTTTTATTTATTTAAGGTTTACATAAACATTTTTAAAATATTTTTTTTCTAAAATTCATCAAAAATATACATACTATATTTATCCGATCATTTGAAAATTCATAAACTTCATCATAAGAAGAAATCCCAATTTTTATTTAAAGCAAGGGATTACACAAGGTAGTTACGGTCTCCTTACATAGCCCCTTATCACACCAGCATAGGACCTAATTGTAAGGTGTGCTAAGGTGAGAGAATCCAAGGGAGGCTCGGCCAACATCGCATGAGTAGTAATTTCTATTAGTTTGAACTTCTCGCAAAGGCGATTTTGTTCTAGCCTCACACGATGAAGTTCGGATTGGGTTTGGTCCAGAGAAAAGCCCAGTGGTGCTACCTCCTTCCCAAGTTCTGTTAGATGAGCTTCGATCGGTCCAAGACTACTGGGAGAGGCCATCGAATCTTCTTTCTATAATAATTAACCAAGATTACTTGTATTTAGAGACAATAATCAAAACGTTTAGTTCCAGCGGTCATATTGACCAATGGTCATATAACAGTCAAAAACCCAACGGTCTCATTTTAATTATACTCATGTTATCAAATGAAACATTTTTGTTGAGTATAAAAAATAAAATAAAATAACACATAAAATTAGGAAACAAGATTTATTCAAAATTTCGGGTCATTATAGGTCGGCTGGGTGCGTCGCTGCGCATGGGAGAAGCCTGCGAGGAAGTGTGAGGGGGAGACCTAGTGAGCACGATATAGGAAGAGGAAGAAGGGGTGCGGGCCGTGGCATGGGACAAGAAATAAGGGGGGGGGTGCGTCGCCGGGTCTAGGGTTTCATAGGGTTTTTCTTCTTCTTTTTATAATGACAATATTATTACAATAATAATAACAATAAAATAAAAGATAATAATAATAATAATATAAGGAATAATAATAATAATAATAATAATAAAATTAATAATAATATAATAAAATAATAAATTTAATAATAATAATAATAATACAATAATAATAATAATAATAATAAAATTATTAATAACAATTTATTAACAATTATATTAACAACAATTTTTTTTAATAACAAAGATATTACTATCAATTCTTAATAATAATGATATTATTATCTACACAATAGCATTATTATTATTATGATTTAGATGTTAAACTAGTTTTTATTTGAATAAAATTTTATTTATTTTAAACTTTAGACTATTGCGTGGTACCCGGGCTGACTGTGCGGTTCCCACCCACCGTGCGATGACCGTGCACGGGTTCGAAACCCAGTAAAAGATATTAAATGACAAAATTTTTAATCCGGGACCCATCCCGGACCTTGGCGAGAGAACCGGGCCAAGAATTTATCAAATAAAAATTAATTTAAGCAGGTGGGTGTGACAATTCTCCCCACCACAGACACTTTCTGCCCCCAGAAAGTCACCCAACTGAATGATGGACCAAACAAGAATCCATGCCCAAATAAAACCAGATGAAACCACAACATAATAGAATGGGAGAACATGATAGGTTTCTCCCCAACACAAGAACTCAAATAGTGTGGAAATTCTAACACCCAAACATACCACCTCGGGAAGGAGGGGGGCGACATGGGAACTCCCAACCGATCCAGACTAACCTCTATACCGCGAGCAAAACAACACCTCCGCCAAACTTGGAGATCTCGACTCAGACCAAAGAAAGCTCGAACACTAGAGAAAAACTCTAAGCAGAACTTAACCCAAGCGGTAATCCCGAGCATAACCGCAAACCTGGACTCCTCCGCAGACACTTATATCTCCAAACGAACACCGCTAAACCAAGATTAACCCACACAAGGTCCAAACATACCTTTAAGAAAAATGCACGATCCAGAACACCATAATCAGACAAACGAGACTGTTTGGATTACAAACGAACATGTTCATCCCAACATCATGACAACACAATGAACCTACAACAACGCCAAAACTTTAACGGTGGAAGGACGAGAACGGAAGGACTTTAAATGTTTCATTTCCAACATGGAACACGAAATCCAAATTGAGGCGTCACACCCCCGACAACTCCTGACTGCGCGCGAGCTTCACCCCAAGACCTATGGTTGGGGCTCTAATGGTTGAAGCATCTTCTGCCTCACAGTCAAACACTTGAATCTTCTAGTCAAAGTGTCTTCCTCAGACGACGCTTCTTGCAAAACTTCTCTAGATGACCTAGACACCTGCGATGATGGTTGGTCTTTGGAGGGGTGTGACGTGACAACTTGTATGCCCTAAACGTCCATACTGATAGTACACCATTAGACGATTCGACGAACTGGAAGCTAGAGCCACTGCATAGAACTCTTTAGAAACAAATTTACCTGACACACTCTTCTCGTCAGATGGGGGACCTTCACGAGAAACTGGATACGGTGGATTTCCAACCTTTTGCGCTCCAGAAACCAACTCACCTAAGAACACCTCATGCACCAACTTCTCAAAAGTGATGCTCCCAAAAAGGGAATACTCGCTCCTTGATCTATGGACGAAGACCCCTGATGAAGGGAGAAGTCTTCATCCAGTCCTATGACACTACCCCCAGAAAAAGAGACACAAGATCCTTGAAATGGTCAACATATGCTTTCACCATCTGTTGGCCATGTTGAACATGCATGAGCTCTTCCATTTTCTTCGTCTTCACCTCCACAAGTATAAACCATTGAACGAAGAAGAATTTAAAAACATACCACATCAACCCAACATGTGGTGATGGCGGGGCAAACAACTCCTACTCATCCAGAGCTAGACCTTTGAACAGACCCAAAACAGCATGCACTCTAACAACCTCGAGAGTTCCCAATACCCTGAAGATGTGCTTGACCTCTTCAAGCCACTCCACCGTCTCTAACAAACTCTAGTCACCATGAAGAACAAACAACTTCCGAGAAAGACCAAAAATTGGGAATGACTCATCAAAACCCTGGGGACCTTTCTGGGCGGAATTTCTGAACAACATATATAACACCAAGCCGAGACCGATATCAATCGAAGCAACACAATAAAGCACCCTCATTAAAAAACAACCAGCTCAAAAAAAACCAAACAACCACAAACAAAACCCAAAATTCCCTGTCCCAAATTCCCATTCCATTTTAGATTCCAAAACTGCCTTTTTTTATTTCAAAACTGATTTCTTTCAAGACCAATTTCCAAATACCAAATCCAATTTTCAAACCAAAATCACTTTCCAAAACCATTTTCCTCTTTAAAATAAAATTTAGAAAACAAGGTCAAGCCTTTAATTTCAAACACACCTAGGTAATCCCATGAACCGTTGCACATGTCTTCATCTATTTTCATTCATACACACCAACACGCACTTTCCACGCATCCTCTCACATGTGTAAATGTTCATAAGGAGTACCTGAGGTTTCACCCCAAACCATTCTCGACCAATTTCCAAGAAAATACCAGTTTTCCAAACCAAAGGCTTTTAGTTTTAAAACCCATTTCATAAATTTAAAGTCATTTAAAAGAAATCAGTCCCATTTTAAAAAACCCCTTTTCATTTCCAAAACCGCACTTACACCAACCAAAATGAAAACAACACTCAACTTGCATCAATCCACTGGGGTGAGGGACTAGCAGTCACACTTAACCTGGAGACATGGTAGTGGGCCATTCCCCAAGTAAGCGTCAAAAACTATGAGGAATTCAAACCATGTACCCAGACTCCACATGGGTCACTACTTCATGTGAGATCACGATGTAACATCGGTTTACCTCTGTTATCATCCCTCAATCCAAAAAAAAACCAGAACGAAACAAAGACTCAATTCCCGGACTATCCCTGGCGACTTGAGGTGCGGAACGGGCGAGGGTTCATGACGTCCTTCTCATACCTACCTCTTGAGTCCTGAAAATCCTAATATCCATCTACCAGACACCCCAAATAACAGGATCCTGCTATGATACCATTTTTTCATGAACCAACCCGGGTCGACCCTGAACCGGTCACCCGAGCCGGCCCACGACAAGGCCCGAGGGGCGTTCCCGATCCCCATGGGCTAGAAATGAGTGTAGGGCATCAAAATTAAACAGGTGGGAATGATTTGACCCAAAAGAAAATAAACTAAATAGTGGAAAAATAGAACAAAAGCAGATAAATGAAGAATAACCAACAACGCTACTAACCTGACTATGACCAAAACTACACGTGACCCCATGGGTCACTCTACAATACCACAACCAACGTTGCTCAAGGAGAATAACTAAATCTGGAACCTGCAACAGAGCTAAAAACAAGAAAATACTATAGGCATGAGTATTAAAACTCAGTAGGCTAGCCCAATAAATCTATTCCCAATGCACTACCTTTAAAATAAAAGAAACATCATTTCAAGTTTGAACTACAATTTATAAAAGTAAGGTTTTCTACACGTTACTCAAAAACAAAGTACGAGACATTGTCCCAATTCATTTCTCGAAATTCCAAGTCATTCTTTTAGTGAGACATTGGCATTTTTTTCAAAAGGGGGAGTGATGTTTGCATTTTCAATTTGCATAAAAAGTATAAAACACCTTTCCTTGAAAACAGTTTTCATAAACCAATTTAAAACCACACATCACTTTCTAGTAAAAACACTACACATGAAAACACTACAACAGTCACACTGTAAGGGCAATGAAAAGAAACTGTATACAAGTACCATATTCATCAAAGCAAGTAACTGAAAGCCAACAGACATGGGTGAACCTAGGAGATCAAGAATAAACCAGAAGACACCAATACATGAGAAATCATCCTCATTGACATATCACACACGATGAAATCAAAACGCCCAATACGCTCGACCATCCTTTATCAGGAAGGCCGAGGGGAAATCCCATAGTAATAAACCCAATATATTCACCTACTATGGGCCACTGGTCAGTACCATAACCTACCAATGCAGCAATCATTCTTAGAATATTCTCTCAATATTCCAGATTCTCATGTCTCAAGTGTTTGGAAAGGGGGTGAGCCAACCGATGCCAATCGAGCATCCAATCATATATATATATAAAGAACAATAGGCATAACCCTGAGCCACTCCATGGGACAACCTTTTGCCTTTAAACTACTCAAGTACCCGGGAGCCTCTAAGCGCGGCCTCCCAAACAATCAATTGTAACCAAGGTGGGGGAGTTATCCTAGGAGGGTTTTTATCAAAACATTTTCATCGTTTTCCATAAAGTGCCAAACAGGCATTAAATACATTTCATAATACCCACTTTAAAAAGAACCAAAACAAATGTTCAACCTTCAGAAGAAATCATTTATCATGAAAACCAGAACTATAATTGAAATTCCGTGAATTATGTTTTAAAGCCAAACTGGCATTCTTTCACTATCGGGTGTCTGTTCATCAATAAAATATTTCAAGTGTCCTGTATAAAATAAACGGCTCTTTTTTACACTAAATAATCATTTAAAAAAAATTAATTGTCTTATATTATCTCACATTTATTAAAATTAATAAAATATTTAATCTGGACAAATAGTGTGTGCAAATAGTAGGAAATGATGTAACTTAAATTTTAAAAAAGCAGTACAATGGGAACCTACCTTAAGATCAAAGCGCGACGACAAAACAACCTTGGAACCAAGGCGCGATGACACAACATGTGTCCAAATCCACGTGATAAAGTCCAAAACTCTGCATAATAAATATCAAGGACTCAGACACATAAAAAAACTCACTAGAGAATGCGAAACCAAGCGGCGGAGAGAAACGCTCACCTCAAAACTGAAGCGCGACGACGACGCAAACCCAAGAACCCCTTTGCGAAGGTTTTAAAACATCAAAAACCTACCAAAATAATGTAATAAATGTTGAACAATTTATAAAATAAAAAACTAGAGGCACAACAAAGTTATACCTAAAACACGCTCAATTTTACGCAAAAAATGCTATTTTTAAAGTTAACTGCACAATGAGACCATACTCGACAAGACTTCAAACATATACCGTATAATAAATGACTAATAGAAAGGTTGCACAAAATATTTAATACGTATACTAAGTTAAAAAAAATAGAATTAAAGTTTCTTAAATTAAAAAAAAAACAAGCGCAGGGGAATTCCTACCTCAGATATGTGGCACGATGATAACGCAACCTCAGAACTGGTGTGAGATCTCGTTATCACCTCAACCACATGCTCTAGAGGCTGAAACTAACCCGAACCTACCAAAACGAACCCAAAATAAACGCAATATCAAACCTAGACAAAAGAAGAAAACAAGAATAAAATAAAATAAATAAAATGGTATACCGACGAGGAGAGAGGGAGGATGGTCAGACAGCGACTGTGAGGCGGGCTGGCAGAAGATGCAGCGGCAGGGATAAGGCATCGGGTCAGGGTGTTGGGTTCCGCTACAAGGAGGCTGAGGGCCGATGTTGGGTTACTGCGACATGAGGGTGACAGGGAGGCCGACAGAATCCGGTGGAGAGGATATGCTGCTGGACGATCGAAAAAAAAGAGAAGGAAAAAAAAGACGTTGGGAAGCAGGGGGGCGAGCTGCTGCGCAGGGTGAAACTGGTGAGCGTCTGTGACGGGGGCTGCTAGACGGGAGCCGGAGGGCTGGGGTGTGGCATGTCCAGGGATGCGGAGGCGGAAAGGGGGCTGGCGATGTGAGGGAACGCCGGAGGCTGTGAGTAGGAGGTGGACGGGAGAGGTCGAGGCGCTGCTGGCCGGCGCAAGCCGGTGGGTGGGCTGGGTGAGGGGAGGACAGGGGAGAGCAGGGATGGAAGCGGTTGGGAGCGCCGCAGAAGAGATCGAGCGGGAGAGGGTCGGCTGGGTGCATCGCTGCGCATGGGAGAAGTCGGCGAGGAAGTGTGCGGGGGAGACCAGGTGAGCGCGATCTAGGAAGAGGAAGAAGGGGTGCGGGCCACGGTGTGGGAAAAAAATAATGGGGTTGCGCCGCCGGGGCTAGGGTTTCATAGGGTTTTTCTTCTTCTTTTTATAATGACAATATTATTACAATAATAATAACAATAAAATCAAAGATAATAATAATAATAATATAAGGAATAATAATAATAATAATAAACTTAATAATAATATAACAAAATAATAAATTTAATAATAATAATAATACAATAATAATAATAATAAAATTATTAATAACAATTTATTAACAATTATATTAACAACATTTTTTTTAATAACAAAGATATTACTATCAATTCTTAATAATAACAATATTATTATCTACATAATAACATTATTATTATTATTACGATATAGATGTTAAACTAGTTTTTATTTGAATAAAATTTTATTTATTTTAAACTTTAGACTATTTCATGGTACCTGGGATGACTGTGCGGTTCCCGCCCACCGTGCGGTGGCTGCGCATGGGTTCGAAACCCAGTAAAAGATATTAAATGACAAAAAATTTAATCCGGGACCCAGCCCAGACCTTGGCGAGAGAACCAGGCCAATAATTTATCAAATAAAAATTAATTTAAGCAGGAGGGTGTGACAAATACACATTAGGTAGTTCAGATGGGTTCTCACCGTGTTTCCTCCAAGTTAAATTTTTATTATGCACAGTTAATTTTAAATATATTTTTTAATTATGATGGATGATAATCTCAAGGAAATTCGAATGAAAATTAAGGTAAAAATTTGATTAATTAAAGATAATTATTTTATTTGAGTGTGATTTGTCTTAAATAAGAACGATTAATAATTGAATACTAATTTTATTAAATGTGCAATTCATTGCATACATATAGATGATCATGATCTTAGATCAGACCTTTTCATGTGATTAGTTTCTTTTTAATTTATTATTAAATTAAATTGTTGGATTTCATGTCATATATTCTCTTATTTTGTAAGGGTCGACATGCCCTTGGTTTCTTTTATGTAAACCCCTTCCCCTCACCTGCATGTGAGTAAAAGCATATGTAATGGATGGAGCTCCCAAGCTAGTGGAGGAGGTTCAAGTTTAGAGCCGAGGTGAAACCAATCTAAGAGAGGTACTTAGGTGGATAGGTGGAAAACTACAACACGAACCATAAATGGTTCAAGATGTTTTTCTCCTAGGTCAACGGTTAGTTTATCATCTGCTAGATAAACTAACCATTTGTAAAATCTCATGATCATACCACTTTATTATTTTATTTCTGTAAAGTTTCATGGTTATTTCATTATAGATTTTTTGTCACAATCACATGAATTAATGAATTAATAAGAATTCAAGATATAACTAAAATAAACTAGATTATGTGTAAATATTATCTAATACATGGTTAATCACTTAAGTAAATCCACTTAATATTAACAAGCATGTAATAAAGATAATAAATGGAAGTTTACATATAAATATAAATCCCTCAATTATATATATTATGTCGGTATAACCTTCCACTATTTCAGTTAAAATTGTACCATAGTTCAAAGTTCTTGACCAGCCAAAGTTGGGGGGCTTTCAATTATCGGGGAATTCTAACATGGAGTTTTGGGTTGACTTAAATTATTTCACCTCAAGGGCTGACTACTAAAACATAATTTGGTGTAACTAAGATACAAGGGTTGAGGAAATAAAATTTAAGGATTTTGGGATTAGGGAGTTCACTCAACAGATCAAGGAACTGTGAGTTAATGCAGTTGAAATTTGGAATGCCTACCTAAAACCCTTAAAATTTTCTGACTAGCCAAATTTGGGGTAATGAGAAGGGGAATATGGATATTTTATACTAAAATTTCCAAGTAATGGGATATTCAAAATCTAATGGTGAGGGCTATTTAGTTTAGATAAAATAGTGGGAGGTTAATAAATATAATATTTATTTATTTGTCTAAATTTTATCAAATAAAGTAATAAAATTTTACTCATCTTATTTGTATAAACAACAATAAAATAATAACAAACATATCACTGTGATTCATACTTGAGAAGGATAACCTTCTCACTGGCACAAATTTCCAAGAATGGGAAAGATGCTTATGTGTCATCCTACGCCATGAAATAAAATTGTATGTGATGGAAGAACTTATTCCTGATGCGCTTGATAATGAGGCTAGTGAGGAAGAGTTACCTCTCTATGAAAAACATTTGAATGATGCTACAAATGTTCAGAATTTCATGTTATCATCCATGACCAATGGTATTTTGAAGTAACATGAGGACATGGATGCGTATAACATGATGTGTCAACTTTGGGATCTCTATCAAGAGAAGGCGAGACAAGAGAGACAAAAGATATCCAATGCTCTATTTACAACTAATATTGGAGAGTCTATGCTAGCTGGGCCTTATGAAGTCAATATTATTGGATACATTGAACACTTATACATCCTTGGGATTAAATTCCCAGATGATTTATGCACATATCTCATGCTTTCCTCACTACCCAAGACCTTTTCCGGTTTTATTGTTAATTATAACATGAGAAATAATGATAAGATTCATTTATAACTTCTTACTTTAATTATCCAAGTGGATAAGGACATGGGGTGTGACAAACTCACAGTCCTTATGGTGAATAAGAAAAGGAATAACAAGGAAAAGATACCCAAGACTCATAAAAAGTCTAAAGCTCTTGAGCACTGTCCTTCCAAGAAGATGAAGATCTAGAGGCAGGGAAAGGAAAATGAGGCATTATGTTTTTCATGTGGAAAGCAAGGCCACTGGAATAAGAATTGCACCCAAAAGAAAGGGGAATCTAACGGTGAGTTTGTTATCAAGTGTAATATTTCAATATCTACACATTGGGTATTAAATATAGATTGTAATACTCACATCTGTATTCAAATGTAGGAACCAAGTAGATTCAGAAAGATTGCTAGAGGAGAGGTGGATTTATGAGCTTCCAATGGTGCGAAGATGGATGCTCTAACCATTGGTTACTACCACCTTTCATTTCCAAAAAGATTGATATTGGTTTTAATGGATTTTAATTATATACCAACTGTTACCAAGAACATAATTTCTTGGTCATTCCTAGATACATATGGTTTTATTTTCAAGTTTGGAAATAAAATTTGTTTCTTTTATAAAGACAACATATGTTATGATATGATTCATTTAAATAAAAGTATTTATATATTAAATTAAAAAAACCAAGTATTGGTAATAGATAATGAATCATGTTCACATGAATCACATAACACCCAACTATGTCATCACCTTCTTGGTCATGTAAACGAGAATCATCTGAATTTTTTTTTCAAGATAGTTGTTTAGACTCTTTTGAGCTAAAACCACTTGAAAGATTTCATACTTGTTTACAAGGAAAAATGAAAAACCACCATTCAGTGGATAGGGTGAAAGGGCCACAAATCTTGTAGGATTGGTACACATTGATGTGTGTGGACCATTTTTAGTAGAAGATAGAGGTGGTTATTCTTACTTTATAACTTTTAATGACTACTTAAGTAGATATGGATATGTCTACTTGATGAGGTATACATCTGATTCCTTTGAGAAATTTAAAGAATCCAAGAATGAAGTAGAGAATAAACTTGGAAAGAAGATAAAGAAGCTTCAATCAGATCTAGGTGGTGAATATCTTAACCAAGAGTTTATCAAATTTTTATGAGAGTTTGGGATTCAATATCAACTAACTCCACCTTACACACCATAGTGGAATGGTGTTAGTGAAAGGAGGAACTCTACATTGTTATACATGGTAAGGTCGATGGCTAGTTATGTAGATATTATATTATCTTTTTGGGGATATGAATTATATACTACGACATACACACTAAACCGAGTACGAACTAAAACGGGAAAAAAACCTGTTTTGGAGTAGAAAAAAACTTGTTTTGTCACATACACATGTATGAGGTTATGAGACATTTTTTAAGGTCTTCTCGGATAATAAATTAGAACACCGGGGCACATGGTGTATCTTTATAGGGCATCTTAAGGAAACAATGAGATACTACCTATACAACCCCTCAAAAAAGAAAATGATTATCTCTAGACAAGCCATATTTCTTGAGAGGGAGCATATCCTCAAAAAGGATAGTGGGAGAAAGATTAACTTTGATAAAGTTGATGCTAAAGATACACAAGAGTTGGTACAAGAAAAAATTCCATAGTTCCCCGTAGAAGAAGTAGTTCCTAAAAGACAAGTACTACATAGGATTACTAGAGGGGCAAGAGAACTAGAAAGATATGGTTTTCTAGTCACTGATGACCGTGACTCATTATTGGTTAAAAAAATGAACCTTTATCCTATAAAGAGGTAGTAGAGAGCTCATAAGATGCAAGATGGAAATAATCCATGAATTTTGAAATAGATTTCATGTATCAGAACCAAGATTGGGTTCTGGTCGATGCACCATTTGATGTAAATCTTGTAGGGTGCAAATGGATATTCAAGATAAAACCAGACATGTAAGGTAAGAAAAATACCTATAAAGCAAGGATAGTGGCTAAAGGGTTTAAACAAATTAAAGAAAGTGACTAAGATGAAACCTTATCACCAGTTTCCATGTTTAAATCCATCAATATTCTACTTATTATTGCAGCTTACCATTACTATGAAATTTGGAAGATGGACGTCAAAACAAATTTCCTTAATGGAACCTTTAGGAATATGTTTACATGACACAACCATAAGGTTTTGTGACTCCAGGTGATGAAAGAAATATTTTCAAGTTGTAGAGATCCATTTATGGATTGAATAAAGAGTCCAGGTCATGGAACATCTGATTTGATAAAGCTATAAAAGAATTTGGTTTCATTAATAAGGAATGTGATCCATGTATTTACAAGAGATTTAGTGGGAATGCATTCGTTATCCTAGTAGTATATGTTGATGACATATTACTTATTGGAAATGACATATCAGTCTTACAGTCTATTAAGGAATGGTTAAACAAGTGTTTATCCATGAATGAATTATGTTAAGTAACCTATATTCTAGGGATCAAGATCATTCGTGATAGATCCAAGGGTCTGTTTGGACTAAGTCAGAGTACATACATTGACCAAATACTAAAGAGATTTAGTATGATAAAATCCAAGAGGGAATTGGTTCCAGTGTCACATGGTATAAATATTTATAATAAAATGTGTCCCCATCCATAATATAGGGAAGAGAGAATGATTAAGATCTCATCCCTTTCAGCGATAGGATCAATCATGTATTCCATGTTATGTACTAGACTTGATGTAGCCTCTACATTGAGTATGGTAGGCAGATATCAAGAAGATCTAGGTTAACAACATTGGTTTGTTGTTAAGTCTATCCTCAAGTATCTGAGAAGAAATATGGATATGTTCCTACCATATAGAGGAGATGAGAATCTAGTTTTTAGGGGTTATATTGATGCTAGTTTTAAAAAAATTAGAATGATCTTAAGTCACATTCAGGATATGTTTTATGTATCAATGGAGGAGTTGTGAGCTGGAAAAGTTCAAAGTATCCAGTTGTCGCTAATTCTATAGAATATTTTGAGTATATAACAACTTCCAATGTATCCAAGGAATCCATTTGGATACAAAACATTGTCCATGATCTTGATTTTTTACCTAGAAGTAAAAATCACATCACATTATATTGTGATAATACTGCAGTGGTGGCTCTTGAAAAAGAATCAAGGTCACACCAACGGACAAAACAAATACTCCGAAAGTTTCACCTCTTGAGGTATTTTCTCAAAGGGGTGAAGTTAAAGAAAACAAAGTTCCCATAGAAGAAAACGTGGTGTACCCCTTGATTAAAGTCCTATCTCAGCAGAAGCATGAGTATTATGTGAGAACTAACGGACTGCAGGTTGTTAGCAGTTGGCTCTTGTGCAAGTGGGTGTCTATTAGAGTCGGTGCCCTAGAACCAACTTCTATGTACTTTATGATAACCTATATTCATATTTTTTAATGTTAATAAACTTCTTATCACATCATTATTATTCTTTTGCGTAATATAGTATGTGATAATGTCTTAAGAGTAGTTTTCGCACTAAAAAGTCATAATAATTTCCCGCTATGATGAGAACCCATAAGTGCCACAAAAATATTCTTAAAATATATATTCTATAGCAATATGATATCATTTGAGGTACACAAATGATACATGCTATCAGGGGTGAATACTCATATAACTTTGAGACACATTTTCATGGTGTACACCCTTGGCAATATCTAGTGTAAGATATTATAAGAACAAGACCCGCCTGTAAGAAATCCACATTTATATGTGTCATTAAAAATGTTTCTATCTACATATGTGTGTATTGATACTTAGAATTTAAGATTATTATTAATGAATATTATAAGTCATGTAATTTGATTTATTAATGAAAATCATGACCACATATGTTCACGGTGCGGTATGATATGTTGGGTGTGTCACGAGTAATATTGCATTAATGAATAATGCGAGAAAGGATTTTTCCCTTATGTTTTTAACATAAGTTGATATCTAAGGTCCTTTGATGGAAATGATATAGCCTAAATAAATTCATGGTCATTGTGTTCTATAGGAAAGTTTGATTTCCAGAAATTCAAAGAAAGAGATATCGAGCACATAGGTCAATGGCACCAGAATGAAACCTAATTGATTAGAGATATCATGATAAAGTGATTATATTACACAGAAAGTTTTCATATGAGGTATTATGTCATTTTGAAATTAAATTCTTTCTTTGTGATTGTCTTGGCGTGATACTAAATGCTAACCTTGGATTTTAAACTGCTTCACTTCATGCCATTGAGAAATAGGCTTAGAGGGTCACACACTAAGAGTATCGAGAATCTCAGTTAAATAATATATTATTATTTATTATTTAACAAGTTGAATGAATATTATTCCCACATGTGCTTTAATAATTATTAATGTTTGTTTCACTAGTTATTTGGGAGAATGTTATATGAGCAGAATATTTAATAAATATTTATTTGTTATTTAGTGAATATAATATTTATTTATTTATTTCTGAATAATGTAGTGATATTTATTTATTAAATAAATAGTCATTATTCAATTCCTGATAAATATTATGAAGGAATGACGAACCGAGTTTAATGGTTCAACAAGAAATGATTATATTGAATATTATTTGATTAGATAATATTTAATTTCATTCGTGAGTTTAGAGAATGTCAATAAATAATAATAACATTATTATTATAGGCATGAGGTTCTGCAAAAATTAAATTAATATCAAAGGTAACTTGTACAGTTATTTATTTGTAACCCTAACGGTAATATAAACCCAATTATATTATTTTTCAAGAGAGTGAATTCATTTTCTTTTGTTGTGCATAACGAAATCCGAAGAATCCTCTCGAAGCCCCAGAGAGCTCCCTTCTCCACGAACACTCCCAAGAATACAGAGCGATCTTCCTCTACCTTCCACTTTCGGATCAAGAGAGATCAAATAGAATCCTTTGGAATTGATTTTTGGGGTGATCAAAGGTGAATGATGCAAGCGATGAGATCTTTTGTGCCAACACCTGAAGATTCCTATGATGACGTTTAGAGATTTTTGGAACACGTGTGGATCATCGATCAAGGAAATCTATTATTGATTCCTATAGTGAAATGACGGTACAATGTAAATCTGTTTTCAAATATATTAACGAAGAAATAATTTCTCACAAGATAATTTTAAATTGCTTAAATTAATCAATGTTACCAAGTGAGAATTAGGGGTGAAGAGAAAGAGATATTGGGGCCATACAAAAAAACTGATCCAACACCTTATTTTTAGACATTATTGGAAAACATTCAAAAACTATTCTAACAGACATCATCATCCACATGGAATACTCCTAAGTCAATCTTCATCTACAATGGTTCTAACTCCTGTGATAGCAGCAAAACTTCTCTAATACATCCACTGGAAAAATTGAGGTCCCCTTTTGTCTTCGATCCTGTAAACCAAAAGCAATATCCAATGATCAACACAATATATAACAGCGGAAGCAGTAAACAACATTCTCATCATAATTTAACAGCGGAAGACTTTATAAAATAATAATTAACTGGAACTGAAGATATTATGCATGGCATGTTATAAGTCTAATAAAACAGCCAAACCAAACAACAGGCTGGGAGCAATACAGTAACAATGAAAAGGAAAAACAAAGAAACCAAAAGTCTCCTCAGCATCGCAAGCCTTAACTTGGTCCCATGCCCTCCAACTCCACAGCAAGTCAGGTACCCGAAGTAGAAGGGCGCTTGCCCTTATCTATACCTGCAGCAACATAGTCTGCTTGGGCCCAAAAATATGGCCCAAACAGGGTGTGAGATACAATCCCAACAGGCAACCACCCAAAGATTTTTGACTAACAGTCAATGAATACATGGCAGTAATAAAACAAGAAGCAGTAAACAGGAAAGCACAAGTAGCTACAATCCACATTTCTAACAAATAAAGTACACAAGTAAACAGCCAACAACAAGAAGAAAACAGGTAACCCTCTGGGTAGCTCTCACAGCCTAACCCCTATGGTTCAACCTATAAGTACTAGCAACCCTCTAGGAGGCACACACAATCTCACCCCTCTGGTTCAACTATGAAATTAATAGACTCTTTGGGGAAGCACTCACCGTCAATTCCCCCTATAGTCTCGTATCGTGCTAAAGGCTCTCTAGGGAAGCACTCAATGTCTATTCCACTTGTGGCCCGCGTCGAGGAACTACTGTCTCTATGAGGAAGCACTCAACGTCAATTACCCCTGTGTTCTCGCATTATAATAAAAAGACACTCTGGAGAAGCCCTTCCGTCAATTCTCCCTTTGGTCTACTACTCTAGGTTCTCACAGTCCTGAGTGAAACTAAACACGTTCAACGCGCGTGTATCGTCCAAGTAAACCTCAAGAACTACTTAGCTATCATTCTAAGGCTCAATAGTATAATAAAGAAACAGTTCCACTATCCTACAACTAGGCATGACAACTGAAAAAATTCCTAATAAGAAAAACATGCAAAGCAAAGCACAAGAACACAATATAAATTATCCAAATTTACAAGCAATGATCTCTACTCAAGCAATCAAGCAAGCAGACAAATAACAAGGGCAAAACAGGAAACCCACAATTCCTCGCCCAAGGGAATTGATGGAATTTGCACAAAATATTCACAAACTTCCTACAGAAAGGCACAAACCACCTACCTCGAGGTGAGAAGGATGATATAATTGGATGTTGGATTTCGGTTTTCCCTCAGAGTGGACCCAAGTTAACATGCCTTGCTTTATCGGTCACACAGTCGCACGTGCACGACTTTGATGTGTGTATATATATATATATATACCTATACACATAAAAGCGATGCGTATATATAACCTGCAACGTAAACAGCAATATATTGCTAAAACATCAAAACCAACACAGGACCAGATAAAAAGAACTATAGTGGTGTAAATACACTTTCATACCCAAACGACGATAAAACGTAATTGCGCTCATCCGCGGGTGTCAGAGTGTGGTCCAATGGTCCCAAAACCTTTCTCGCACAACCCTGAAAACAGGAGAACGCAAGAGTCTAACAAACCCTAATAAAGAGTTTCAGGTAAATTCAACCGGGCATCAAAACAACCCCAAACCACAAAAGCGATGAGAAGCAATATCAAGGAATTATATACCTTTATGAATCGACCCAAACCGAAGAAGAGATCTGGGTGAAACGATGTGCGAAGGAGAAGCAAGGAAGGGGTTGGTTGCGCGCCTCGGGTATGCCCGACCGTTGTGCTGCTGCAGCGAGTGTCCGCCAAGGGAGCCTGCTCAGGTTGAGGGAGAAAGAGAACTGGGAAAGAGAGGACTCGCGCCGTGGGGAGGAGCCGAAGCAGGGCGTCGCACTACGGGCGCTGTCCAGGCGAGAGTCATCTGCTCAGGATCGCACCACAGAGAAGCCGTGATCTGAGGTCGCGCCACGGTAGGTCCGTCGCGCCAGGAGGAGGGAGAGCCGTTGGCGTGCTGCAGTAGGGGAACCCGCGGAAGGAGGAGGTCCGGTCGTGGGGGCTGTTCGCGCAGCAGAGAGTCGCGTCGTGCGGAGAGGGAGGCTGCTTGTGTGGGTTTGGGGAGAAGAAGAAGAATAGATAAAAGAAACAAAAAATAAAAAATTAAAAAAAAACACCATGCACATGGGGTGCGTGATTGGAGAAGAAAAAGGGGGGGAGTCACACCCCCCTTGCCCAGCGCCTCTTTAAAAAAAATTATTTATTTTTTTATTTTTTTTCTTACTCATATATATATATATTACAACTAATCTATATATATATATATATTATAGGCCATCATTAATGTTATATTTATAATATCATTCACCAAAAGGTAATAATAATAATAGTGGTCAACAATATTTATTATTAGGGTTAATTACACCTAAATCCTTAAATGGATTCTTCACCCATTTATTTAATTAATTAAGTCAACCATAACCCTTATTTAATTACCCAAATATTATTATTATCTAGAATAATAATAACGATCAAAACTAATAATTATAACAAAACATTTAATTAAACGCTCTCATTTAATTAAACGCTTCATTGCGAAGCTGCCGCAATTAAGATAATGCGTTAAAAATAATGCTTCCTTTAGTTAAAAAATTCAACGTTAATTAAAATACACTAAACCACGATTTTTATTTAAGGTTCTTGGTCAAACTGCAACTTCACATTTAATTGCATTTGACCGCCATTTAAATAAACACCTTTGTGCAAAAATTAATAATAATAATCTCCCAACATTATTATTATTAAAATCATCCATTTATTTAGAATAATTAAATAATGTGTCTGCATTTCATTTAATAATAATAATATCCTAACATTATTATTATTAAAACTTACCATCAAAATAAAATATATTTGACTCAAGTAATCAATGAATTTATTTCACGCAATTAATTAAATTCACCTTTCCAGGAATTTAATTAATAAAACATAATATAAAACATAATATCCTTATATTATTATTATTAAACATCCATTTAATCTCATTGAGTGACTTAATTAAATAGCACGTCTTTTATTAAACCACAACGTCAATTAAAATCCGTTAACCATGATTTTAATTTGACACTCTTTGGTCAAACTGTAACATTACATTTAATGGCATTTGACCGCCACTTAAATAAACACGTCTGCGTAATATTTAATAATAATAATCTTTCAAAATTATTATTATTAAAACATCCACATTTAATCTCGTTTGACCATCATTTTATTAAAACCGTATTCACAACATTTAATAATAATAATCTCTTTCTATTATTATTATTAAAACATCCATTAATTCAAATTAATTAGATAACACCTTTTGACAATCGGTCAACTGCGCGACTTGACCCGCATGGTCTAACCGCCCATGCGCAACCCGATGTCACCACTTGAACGGGTTCGCGCACTCGGAACCTCGTTCCAAAGCGCGGTTTTAAAACTGACCCACCGATAAACAATTTTTTTTTAAAAAAATCTCGTATTTTATCCGGTCTAAGAACGAGGGTTCTTACAAACTAAAATTCTGAAATCGATATTGTTGAGGTTGATGAACAGTGGGAATGCAACAAAAAAAACACCACAAAAGAGCGCAAGATCACCGGTGTTGTGCACAGGTGAATCAAGAACCAAACAATCGACATAAACAATGCAAGAAAGATAAAGAACATAGTATTTACATGCTTCGGCCCCTTTGGGACCTACTTCATGGAAAGAACACCACCCACCCATGCTTTTTATTACTGTGAAAAAGAAAAACGGAACTACAATGAATGAAAATAGCTGATAAGTAAAGAACCAGAAGCAAAAAGGCACATCGTAGTGACAAAATCAAAAAAACTACAAAGTAATTATAACACCGGGATTGTTTATACCTAACTGTCTAGATCGCTTCAAATTTTGAGAACTAGATCTACATTCTCCAGATCTTGATGAATCAGCTGTATCTTGTACTTAAAATAACTCTGAAACTCATCTCCAAGCCGCACGTATTCCGTCAAGGAAGGATTTTCGCCTCCACCACACACTAATCACCGATAAAAGGGAGCGTGGCAGAGCGACAGGTAGAAAATGAGAGCTATGGGAGAGGAGCATTGAGTGTAGAACCAGGAATGGTTCACTAGGGTTCGTCGAGGAAGAATGAAGACCATCGTTGCAAAGAAAGTTGAGAGTCCGAGCACACACCAACCCAAGTAGCCATAGCAGGGGTGATTAGACCCCCTACGAGCGGCGATTTTCCCAAATAGAAAGCCCCAATCAAGGGATTCCGTGAACCACAGGGTGAAAACCATAATCTGAACCATAGTGAACAACCCGAACAATAAGGCATAAAATGGATGATCTGGAATTCTCAGATGGCACAAAAGATCAATAGCCAAAACATAGCCCTGCCAAACATGAGTATTTCCAGCATGTAACTCAAATATTAAAAGCATGGTGAAACAATGTTAATGGAAATTTTAATATGAAAATAGAATAAGTGAATTAAAATTAAAGAATTAATTTGTAGATATCTTCTTTGGTCTTCAAACCAAGCACACCCGACTTCCATGGATATGAGTTAACATCTTCATCTTTAATATGCCTCGATGGAGGATTCAATGGGCCAGACGTGGCTCAAATTTAGTTTATTCTTAAAATCTTTATTTTGATTCAAACCAGTGTGACTTCTCTCGATCCATTTCCAAAAAATTGGATTCTCATCCTTGCTCACATCTTTACCATCTCAAATTATCGACCCATGAATTCCTACAAACTTCGAATGGTTCAATTTGAGAAAACGAGGCATGGTAGAAAGACTCCCCTTGGTCGATTTCTTTAGGGATCAAGTCAAACACAACCAACATGATTTAGTTAGCAGAATCTTCGGCCGAGGTCAGTTTCGATCGGTTCTTCTTCTTGATTTCAGATGTGGTTGGGGTAAAATTATCTTGTACGGGACACCCACTTTGAAATATTCTATGCACTCCAAAATTATCTTACGCCATGGATTTAAAATTTTCTTATAGGATTTTAAATTGATAATTATCTTAAGTCATATGAAAATTACCTATGAGAAAAAATAAAACCCAAAATTATCAGAAATTAAATTAAATTTTTTAAAAGTAAAAAATAAATTACGCAATTAAATAAATCTTGTTGTGAAATTTGTCTATTGAAGGCGAAGCGAAGAGAAAATGTATAACAATGTCAAATGCTCGAGATGACGATGGTGAAATAAAACGTCTCAATCAAAATATAATAGGAAAGAAAGAACACAAGTATATGACCACAAAAAATCACACACACAATTCCATTATCATGTCACTGTGTTTATAGATTATGAAAGGTTTGATCCAACGAGAAAAATTAATTCCAATGAATCAAATACAACAATGGGAATACAAAAGGTTTACCCATATGAAGAGACTTGTTGAGAGATTAATAGACCTCATTCATTGTGATTTATGACATCCACATAATTAATGATAATTCATAACACTCCCCCTTGGATGTCATAATCCCATGAAATCTAATATAAATCTTCACTTAAAAAAATAACGTGAGAAAAACAAGTGAAATAAAATTAATATGATTTCATGCTATGTTGGCTCATTAAAAACCTTATCAGAAAACCCATTGGAAAAAAACTGATTAAGAGAAAAAGAGTACAATGTTCCAAACTCCCCCTCATAAAATCACAATAAAATTTTCAGTCTTCACATTCCAATTTTATAAATAAATTTCTCAAATGTTGAAGTTGGAAATGAATTTATGAAAAAATTTGTGAGATTATCACAAGATATTATTTGCCGGACATTAATCTCACCATTATTTTGAAGGTCATGCGTGAAAAAGAATTTTGGTGAGATATGATTTGTTACATCACCTTTAATAAACCAACCTTTCAACTGTGCTATGCAAGTAGTATTGTATTCATATAATATGGTGGGAATATTATTATTCATATCTAATCCAAAACTATATCTAATATGATTAATCACTGATATCAAACAAACACATTCTTTACTTGCTTCATGAATAGAAATCAACTCAGTATGGTTGGAAGAAGTCGCAGTAATGGTTTGTTTTGTAGAACGCCAAGAGATAGCAGTTCCACCATATGTAAACACACATCCAGTTTGAGATCTTTCTTTGTATGGATCAGAAAAGTATCTAGAATCATCATAACCAACCAACTTTGGTTTTGAAAATTTGGAATAAATTAACCCCCAATATTTTGACCCTTGAAGGTATCTTAATACATGTTTGATACCATTCCAATATCGATGAGTAGGATAAGAACTATACCTTGCCAATAAATTTATAGAAAATGATATATTAGGTCTTTTATTATTTATAAGGTAAATCAATGCTCCTATAACACTAATATATGGTACTTCAGGACCAATTAGTTTTTCATCATCCACTCATGGTTTAAAAGGATCATTGTCGCGGTCAAGAGATAGTACAACCATTGGTGTACTTAATGGATGTGATTTATTCATATTAAATATTTTTAGGACTTTAGCAGTATACCATGATTGATGAACGAAAATTCCAACCTTCAGATGTTCAATTTGTAATCCAAGGTATAACTTTGTCTTTCCAAAGTCTTTCATTTCAAATTATTTCTTCAAATTTTCAACTGCCTTGGAAAGTTCATCATTAGTCCCAATTATATTTAAATCATCAATGTATATTGCAATGATCACAAATTCAGATCCAATCTTCTTAATGAATACACATGGAAAAATTATATCATTTTTATAACCTTCCTTTATCAAATATTTACTTAGATGGTTATACCATATATTCCCTGACTGCTTTAATCCGTATAATGATTTATTCATCTTAACTGAATAAAGATCTTGAGATCCAGGATATTTTGTCTGCAATTTGAATAATTATGGTATTTTCATGTAAACATCATTATCAATATCACCCTAAAGATATGTAGTCACTACATCCATTAGACTTAATTCAAATTGCTCATGTACAACAAACATCATAAGATTCTGAAAGGTTATTACATCCATTACATGAGAGTATGTTTCATCATAATCAATCCTGGATTTTTGTGAGAAGCCTTGAGAAACCAGTCGTTCTTTATATCTCACGACTTCATTATTTTCATTTCTTTTTCTCACAAATACCCATTTGTATTCGATAGGCTTAATCCCTTCAGGGGTTTTCTTGGTCGACCCAAAAACCTCATGTTTAGCAAGTGAGTCTATATCAGATTGGATTGCAATCCATTGATCCCAATCTGGCCTTTGATGACAATCTTTAACTGTTTTAGGTTCATGATCCTCATCCATAATTTCAAGGGATTCATTGTATGAAAATGTGTTACCAATAATGGTCTCCACTCGATTCCAACATCTTCCAGTGTTGGTAAAATTTATTGAAGTTTCCTCTTGATCATGTTCATGTACTTCTGGTACATTTACATTCTCTTCAAATTCATTCATATCTTCAACCAACATTGGTTGTTTCCCCTTTCTTTGACGAGGATTTTTATCTTTTTAACCAAGTGGTCTCCCACGCTCCAGGCCTGAGTTGGAAGCATTGTTGGTAATACCATCAGATTGTCCTTTTGGGACATTTATTCTTACCAGTGCATTCACAGCAGGTATATATGATTTTGTAATCCATTTTGAATCATTGAATGCATCAGACAATTGATTTGATAAATTTTGAAAATTAATGATCTTTTTAACTTCAAGTTCACTCATATTTCTATAAGGATCAAGATGTAACAATGAAGTTGACTTCCATGATATTTATTTTGAATTTGATTGATTTTCCCCTTTGAGTGTTGGAAATAAATTTTCATCAAAATGACAATTAGAAAATCTTACTGTGAATACATATACTATCATAATCTCAAGATATTTAATGATCATGGGAGATTCAAAACCAACATATATCCCCAATATCCTTTGGGGTCCATTTTTTGTTCGTTTCGGGGGTGCTACATGAACATATACAGCACAACCAAATATCCTTACGTGTGAAATATATCGTTCATGGCCAAAAGCTAATTACAAAGGAGAATAATCATAATAGCTTGATGGACTTATTTAAAGCAGTGCTACTACATGAAAATTTTCATGTCCCCATGAAGAAATGGGTAATTTATTTTTCATAAGTAATGGCCTAGTGATAAGCTGTAGTTGCTTTATAAATGATTCAGTTAGACCATTTTGTGTATAAAAATGAGCTACAGGATGTTCAACACTTATTCCCAATGACATGCAATAATTATTAAAACATGTGATGAATATTCACCAACATTATCAAATCTAATATGCTTGATTGAATAATCAGGGAATTGTGCCCTTAACCTTATTATTTGGGAAAGTAATTTCTCAAACGCCTGGTTGTGAGTGGATAATAAACACACATGGGACCATCGAGTTTATGCATCAATCGTGATCATAAAATATCTGAATGGTCCACATGGTGGATGAATTGGTCCACATATATCACCATGAATTCACTCCATGAACTTTGGGGATTTGGTCCTGATATTTGATGGCGACGGTCTTATGATTAATTTTCCTTGAGAAAAAGTATCACATGAGGAATCATGGGGTGTAAGAACCATTTTATCAACCATTGGATGACCATGCATATATTTAATTATTTTCCTCATCATTATTAATCCAGGATGACCCAAACGATCATGTCACACAATAAATGTATCATGGTTGGTAAACTTATGGTTTGCCATGTTTTATTAAATTGTATAAATATTGATAAAGTACAATCCGAATGGAAGTATTAAAAGATTATTGTGAATCAATTTGTGCTCATTTTTAATGCTTGTTATATAGAGGTATTCAACACCTCCTTCATCCATTGTCTCAATGTGATATCCATTATTATGAATATATGTAAAACTTATCAAATTGCGTCAAGACTTGGGAAAAACAAATATTTGTATATCATAATTATTGTACCACCAGGTAGGCATATTCTTTCTCTTCCAGAGCCTTCGATTAATTGCTCATTACCGGTTAAAGTATATACATGATCACTACCCATTTTAATCTTGATAAAATATCTCTCATATTTAATAATTGTGTGCGTCGTTGCACTGTCAATGAGGAAAATATCTTCATCATTGAAATTATTCCCAATGGACTGATTTATATCATCCATTTCTATTAAATAAAATAAACATTCATATAAGGAATAAAATAAAAGAAACCAAAATGAAACATGCAATATTTAAAAATATTAAAAAATCAAAACCCATAGTTCATTTCAAAAAAAAGTATACAAAAACCAAAAATCAAACTTCAATTCCATGATGAACATTCATGCTTGATCTATGTGCTCATCACCTTCAAGGTGTGAAAAATAATTGGAAATATCAAAGTTTGTAATATCATTATCATATTTCAAAGCCCGGTCTTCAAAATTTGCTTCAAAATTATTTTCCTTTCCTTAAATAGATTGTTGATAAATATCAACAAAATAATTTGGTATACGATAGGTACATGAAAAATTCCACTTCATTCCACATTGAAATAAATTACTTTCATCACTCTTTGCTTTCTTTATTTGTGGTTGTTCATTATTGGACTAGTTCTGGTGGTGCCCTTTCGACCACCTCAAGAAAATGACTTTCCTTGGATTTGATTTCATCGATTCTTCCCATGACCTTGATTAAAAGCAGTCACATTCACTTCAAGTAATTGAGCCACACCAATAGGTCAGGATTCGTGATTTCTCATTAGGAGCTCATTATTTTTAGTGGAAGCATGATTTCCAACTTTAATTGCTTCGCCAAGGCCGTTTGCATCAAGGTTCATCTCTGCATCCAGAATCCATGACAAGTAATTCTTCCCAGAAATGTCAAGAGGGATAAATCTATGATTTACAATATTCATCATGGAAATTTTATCTTACCAGTGTGACTAACCTTTTTCCTTCATAGAGCAGTCCTGCTGATAATTTGTTGTGAAATTTTTCGATTGAAGGAGAAGTGAAGAGAAAGCGTATAACGACGTCGAATGCTCGAGATGACGATGATGAATTAAAATGTCTCAATCACAATAGAACATGAAATAAATAACACAAGTATATGGCCACACAAAATCACACATACAATTCCATTATCATGTCACCGTATTTATATATTATAAAAGGGTTGATCCAATGAACAAAATTAATTCCAATGAATCAAATCCAACTGTGGGAATACAAAAGGTTTGGCCATATGAAGAGACTTGTTGGGAGATGAACAGAACTCATTCATTATGATTTATGAAATCCACATAATTAATGATAATTCATAACTTGAATTTTAAAATTAAGAAAATATGATTAAAAATTGTTCCAATGAGAATTTTTTAAAATAATAAATCTTGGAACTTGAATTATGACTCCAACAATCACACTAGTTCAAAATTCACTTCAAGAAAATAATTTTCCATTTAATTTTTTCAACAAAACTATAATATTTGTTCTTAAAAATTGAAAGTGATTAAAGTAATAACATTTAACAATTTAGCACCTAAAATTTACATTTTGATGAAAATATTCAAATAATTACGTTTTTGACATAAGATGACCAAGACTCAAATATTAACCTTTTAAAGCATGAAAAATACAAAAATCATCAAAATATCATCAAAGGGATATAAAAAATATGTATCAATTTAAGGCCATATCAAATTACACTACACTTAATCCATTTCTTGTCTTCAAGAAATAAATTATACAAACTTAATGGAAGGTAAATAATATTACTCTTCTCAAAACAAGTGTTTGATAAAAAAGTTAAATTTAGTTTTACAAAAAATGATTGAGATTTTTTTTTAAAAGATTTATACAAACTTCACCCATAGACCCTCTTAGGTAGTAAATAATATTACTCTTCTCAAAAATGAATTTTTTTTAAGAATCCGGATCTTCTTTTCAAGTATGAATCTTGATTTATGGTATTTGAGAAAAAGAGGAGTTTCTGGAAATTTTAGGAGTACACGCCGTGCACCGGGTTGTTGCAGGTAGTCGTGTACTGGTTGTGTAATGGATGAGTACATGGTCATGTGTGGTGACCTGGAGACTGCCTAAAGTGGGGCCCGATAAAGGAATATACATGTCGTGTATCTTTAAAGAAAATGCTGTGTATTTTTATTTTTAATTGATAAATCAGACTGGGGTCGCGTCTAATTGACAGAACCTCCTTCTTCTAGCGTTGTCTCGTCCAGGATCGACCGAAGATTTCCAATTCTTATCTGAGCCCCTGATCAACCGTCTGTGCTCCGAATCGAACACCGTCAATTGCATTTGAATTGACTTGGGTGAGTTATTACTTCTTCTAGAGCCTCTTCTATTGATTTCTCCTCTTTTGTGAGATATCATTGGTTGAGAGTTCTTGATGTTTTTGTAGATCTACCGTGTTCTAGGTCGATTCAAAGGATGAGGTTCAACTATATCGATCGTACAACATCGAGGTAGGTGGTTTGTGCCTTTACACATATTCATTTGAGTTATATGTGCAAAAATATCCCAATGCCCTAGTTTAGGGTATTGCATGTTTAGGGAATTTAACCCTATTAATGTATGCTATGTTTTGTTTCTTGAGTAGGGTTGTTTGATTATGAATAGGGTTTATTACCTTGCTATGGATGTGTTTGCCCATGTTTGTTTGATATTGGTCGTTGGGTCTATAATTTCCTGTTAGGATGTTTTTCTTTCCATGCCTAGTACTATTAGGATGGAGTGATTATTATATGACATACTTTTTATATGCATTTTAGTTGTTTAGACAAGTAGTATTTGAGATTTATTTTGGCTTCTGGATATCGTTTGTACACGATTGTATTACACAGGGCTGTGAGAACCTGGTGTAGTTAGACCATAGGGGGAATGGACGCTGAGGGCTTCTCCAGAGTTTCTGTTATACTTTTCACATTGCAAGACCACAGGGGGGATTGGACTTTGAGTGCTTCCTCAGAGAGTCTGTAGTTTACCATTACGAGACCACATGGGGAATTGATGGTGAGTGATTCCTCAGAGAGTCTTTGTCTAAGTTGAACCAGAGGGGTTAGTCTGTGAGAACTTTCCCAGAGGGTTGCTTGTGTTTGTTTGGTTGAATAATTTATAAATGAAAATTAATGTAGCTTGAACTGTAGGATTGGTTACTTTTGAGTACTTCCATGTTTATTACTTCATTTTGCATATTTCCTATTACATATATATATATTCACTGACAGATAGGAACATATATTTGGGTGGTTGCCTACTGGGATTCGTCTCACACCCTGTTTGGGTCATGATTTTGGGCCCAAACAGATTATAATGTTGCAGGTATAGATAAGGGAAATCACCCTTCTACTTTAGGTACTTGATTTTTGTGGAGTTGGAGAGCATGAGACCAAGTTGAGGCTTGCGATGCTGCTGGAGTTTACTTGTTTTCTTTGTACTTTGGTTTAGTACTGTTTTTCTAGCATTGTGGCTTGTTTGAATTCTTTCCTAGACATATGTTCCATGAATCATTTATATATATGTTCTCCAATTATTTATATACTTTCATTCTTCCCCTGTTTACTTATTGTATGGTATTACTGCTTCCGCTGTTGTATATTATTGTTATTTCACTGTTATTCTACCAATGAAGGCATAGTTTCCCCACTAACACACTCAAGGCCCTCACTACTAGTCGGCATCCTTTGGCATTTGGGAAAATACGCTTGAGGCCATGTGACCAACCTGGTACGGGGCACCTTTGGGCGACACCCGGAACCGGGATGTTACAAAGTGGTATCAGAGGAATTATTTTATTCTCGACTTACTATTTAGAGCATATGGATATAGATTGAAAAGAATAGGTATTTGGTAATAAGTTGTGCTCGGGAGTAGCTAACCCATGTACATGGAAAAGCTAATTTACCTCGATTATTGCAATTTTTATGGTTTTTCAATTATTATAGTTGATTTTATTTCACTATTGGATGGTTCACATGTTTTGTGCTATTATCATTGATATTATTGAGGTTATATTTCTATTTCAACCCAATGAGATGAGGGTATGTCATCTCACACATCATATAGGCACCTTCTAGAGATCACATTCATGTATTCTTATCATGCCATTTAGGGTGAATTACCGATTTCATGTTTTTGTGATAGATGTTGTGCTAGATATGCATGCTATTGTGATAAATGACTTGATAGAATACCTGTTGTTTGATAGGGTATTTCTTATATTTAAAGTTTCATTTTAATGGGAACAAAACTTTGGTCCCATAGGTGTTATGGGCCCTCATGGATCGGAATTTGGTGGATCATTTTTAACTTAATTGTTATACCTTGTGATATGCATGAATAAGATACCAAGCTTTGATTCGCGGGGAGTATGGGCCCCCAAGGATCGAAAGTTGGCACTTTAATGTTTGTTTCAGTATTTTTATGGGTTCCAAAGTAGTTTTTAAGTCTTACCATCTGAAAAAAAAACCTAGAATACATGGTGTGTAATGATTAATACATGCCATGTATCCTTCTGTTTGGAAAGGAACTATTTTCTTAAGCACACACCATGTACTATATGTACACGCCGTGTAGTCTTTAATCGTGTGACTGTATGTGTGGGAACAAACACAGGGTTGATAATTCTTTGATGAAACATGTTGTGTACCAGACATACACGCCGTGTTGAAGAGACCTTGTATCTGGCCATGTGACTAACAACATGGGTTGGTGAAATACTTCTAGGAAACACTGTGTTTGGCATAAACACACCGTGTAGAGTCAATCATGTCTCTGACCATGTGACTAACGACATGGATGGTTATAACTTAAGGGGTACACTCCGTGTCTAGGGCTCACACACTGTGTGGATTTACCCATGAATGATCCATGTGTTTAGCCATGTATAAACTTGGGCAGGGGGGAAATGATTCAAGTACACACTGTGTATCAAGGAGAACACACCGTGTGTATTGGTGTTACATGACCGGGTTTGGTAGAAGTACACGCCCATGTAAAGGCTTAAAGAAACACACTTTTTAGGTTTCACACACACCGTGTATCCCTGTTTTAAAAAACTTGAGTGTTTTCTTTCTCCAGTTCCCTTCTTGTACTTCTAAATTTTGGTCCTTGATAATCTTGATATACGATGTGCGCTTGAACTTTCAGAGTCATGCCACCAAGATTTCCTCTGGTTGTACGCCAGATATAGGGAAATAATTAGACACCAGACATGGTAGATCAGGGACTACTAGAAGATCCTCCCATTGTGACCATCTTGGCACCATCATTCCAGATACAGGTGTCGATGCACAGTTCTGAGAAGTCTTCATGAGTTTTATACAGAACTTCAGGGGAGCACCGCATCCTGCCCCGTCTATGGCAGAGTTGACATAGGTCTTTTTGCAACATCATCCTCCCACCTTATTAGGGTAAGGAGGACCTCAGGCTACATAGCCATGGTTAGAAGTCATGTTGTCTATCTTCGAGCATCTAGAGATGCCTCTAGAGAGGAGGGTGAAGCTCACTATGTACATGCTTTGGGATTCCTCTAAGATATGGTGGGATGTGATATCATAGGGAGGGCGCTAGCAGGGTATGACTTGGGATGATTTCCAGTGTTCCTTCTATGATTACTTCTACCTAGAGACTTTCAGGTCTGATCAAGCCTGAGATTTCATGAGTTTTGAGTAGGGTACTCTGTCAGTTATGGAGTACTCTTCTCGCTTCACAGATCTGCAGTGCTTCAGACCCATTATAGGGGGTGATGAGTTATTTATAGCGAGGAATTTTGAGGATGGTCTCAAACATGACATCCAATATCAGGTGAACATCTTCAGGTTGACTTTCATCACTTCTATATTTAACCAGGCACTGATCACAGAGCGCTACCTGATGGATTCTGGAGCTATGAGCCAGGGTGGTTCGGCATCTGGATTTGGTACCCCTCCGACTGATAGTAAGAAGTGCCACAGGGAGTCTACACGTGAAGATCCGAGTAAGCGGAATGCTTCTTCAGGTAGCTAGGTGGTGTGCTACCAGTGAAGAAAGAGTGGGAATACGAGGCCACATTGTCCGAGAGACCTAGTGGAGTGCTGGTCTTGTGGCATGATGGGTCATATTCAGAGTTTCTGTCATATTGTCTCACCTACAGCTGGTGATAGTTGTTCTGCTGTGACTCCACATTCAGGAGCAGGACCCCCAGTTTCTCCTCAGTTAGGGATCTGAAGTTCGTCCGGCCGTTCAGGCCGAGGTGGAGGTCATGGCTGCGGTGGTCAGACATAGAGTTTTAGATAGACATAGGGTGGATCAGCTTAGGGATTTATGACATCTTCGTAGGTCTGTGACGTAGGTTTTTGCAATATCACAGACCCAGTAGGAGTGGGATCTAAGACCCTCTACAGTTAGAGGTATGATTCTAGTTGCCTCAATTTTAGCTTCTGTAGTTTTTGGTATTGGGGCTTACCATAGTTTCATCTTTTTTACTGTTGTGGAGAGCCTTGAGCTCTGTATCTTTACCTCTGCTAATATCTTGAAGCTAGACACTCCGTTGGGGACTAGAATGACTAGTGTATATCAGTGCAGGGAGTGCCCTCTTGAGGTTGGTGGGTGTCTCTTCTCATGGGATATTTATGTCTTAGAGATGACAGGCTATGAATTCATTATTGGAATAGAATGGTTAGTTCCCTTCTAGGTTGTTGTTGATTACTATCATTGTAGGTTGAGTTTCACGTCACCAGAGGGTAGTTTGTTTCTATATAATGGTGAATGAGATGTCTAGGCGAGCAGAGTAGGACCCGAGCATCATGGGTTGGGAGGAGTTACAACCCAGATTTCTAGTTTGTATTTGGATGACCAGAGGAATTCACAGATGGACTTTCCTCGAATGGTGGATTGTTTTAGAGATGTCTTTCTAGAGGAATTTTTAGGTTTTCTTCTATATCGAGAGGTATATTTCTCTATTGAGCTTGTTCTAGGAGTGGAATCAGTGTCCATTCCTCCTTATAGGATGGCTACACTAGAACTATAGGAGATCAAAAAGCAGTTGCAGGCAAAGGGTTTCATCCGACCCAGTACTTCTCCTTGGGGTTCGCCTATCATTTTTGAGAAGAAGGCGGAAAAAACCCTTAGAATTGGTGTGGATTATTGGAAGTTGAACCAGTTGACAGTCAAGAACCGATATCCCTTGATAAGTATTGATGATCTCGTTGGTCATCTTAAAGGATATCGGGTGTTCTCGAAGATTGACTTGAAGTCTGGTTATCATCAGTTACACATTAGACCATCAGATATACCTCTTACAGCCTTTTGGAGTAGGTATGGTCTATACGAGTATGTGGTTATGTCGTTCGGTCTCACGAACGCACCTGCAATTTTTATGGCACTAATGAATCGAGTGTTCCATCCATACTCGGACTCCTTTGTGGTGGTTTTTGTGGACGATATCTTGGTGTACTCTCACACTCTAAATGATAATGATACCCATCTTGAGATCATTTTGAGTACA
Organism: Viscum album; assembly: GCA_963277665.1. Classification (NCBI taxonomy): domain Eukaryota; kingdom Viridiplantae; phylum Streptophyta; class Magnoliopsida; order Santalales; family Viscaceae; genus Viscum; species Viscum album. The sequence goes on from OY728139.1 coordinate 299,421,689, forward strand.
CTGAAAGAGCATCAGTTATATGCTAAGATCTCAAAATTTCACTTTTGTATGGACCAAATTCACTTCTTGGGTCATGTTATCTCAGAGATAGGAGTATCAGTAGACCCAGAGAAAGTGAGAGCATTAGTTTCCTAGAAGAAGCCGAAGAAATTCTTAGAGGTACAAAGTGTCCTAGGGTTGGCTAGTTACTACATACATTTTATATAGGACTTTTCATGCTTAGAAGTGCCACTGAAAAGCCTAACTAAGAAGGGTGTGAAGTACCCATGGACAAATTCCTACAATTCAGCCTTCTAGGTGCTGAAAGGGAGGTTGAATTTAGTACCGATACTGGTTTTTTCAGAGCTAGGAAAGAGCTATATTGTTTACTATGATGCATCAGGTACTGAGATGGGATAAGTGCTTATATAGGGGGAATAAGTCATTGTGTATGGGTATCGATAGTTTAGGCCACATGAGAGGAATTACCTGATACATGATCTCGATTTGGCTACAATTTTTCATGCTTTACACTATTGGAGACATTATCTGTTGGGATATAATTTTTTGGTTTTCACCGACCACAAAAGTCATAAGTATACCATCACTCAGTGTAATATGAATTTGAGATAGTGAAGGTGGGTTGAGTACCTTCAGTACTTTGATTTCGAGCTTACCTACACGCCTGGGAAAGATAACGTAGTGGCCGATGCGTTGAGCAGGAGGACTCAGATACAGGCAGTTCATGAGGCCAGTAGTGAGTGGCATCTTATGGCTCTGTTCTCTGATATTCATTTGGAGGTGAAAGAAAGATAGGGGCAAATGTTTCTTTCTTAGATAGTTGTTACCTATACTCTTCTTGATTTAGTACAAATGAGGCAGCTATCAGATTCTGAAGGCCTAGTTCTGCAGGAGAGTGTGTCAGGAGAGGAACCTATTTCTGGATGGACCATAGGCGAGGATGAGATCTTGTGCCTCCATGGACGTGTATGGGTGTCAGTAGACATACGCGAGGATCTTTTTTGGTATTTTCATTCTTCAGTTTGGCCAGTTCATCCTAGTGTCACCAAGATGTATTGAGATCTACACCATCAGTATTGGTGTCCAGGTATGAAGAGAGACGTCACTAGTTTTTTCATGAGGTGTTCCACCTATCAGCAGGTGAAAGTGGAGCATCAGTGACCATCATGGATTTTATAGAAGTTACCCTTTCCTGAGTGGAAGTGAAATTATGTCATGATATATGTCATGACAGGTTTTCTGATTTCACCTTGAGGGAATGATGCAGTTTGGGTTGTCATTGATAGACTCACAAATATGACAACCCTGCTTTTTATTACAACTTAAACATGATTTATTACATAAAAATTCACTTGATACAACAAAGAATATCAAGAGTTTTAGTGTTTTTGGGTCTTAGGATCATTATATAAAAACTTAAAACATGAAATACAACATCTTTATTTAAAACTTCCTTTACATGACCACTACATTCCCTCGTACTTAGCATTGCATGGGATAACCTGAGGACATGCATAATAAAAGGGTGAGCTATAAAGCCCAGTAAGGGAGTACACATGGAATAAAATGAGGAGTACAATACATGTTAGAAAATAGGAATATCAATAGATCATAAAAGAAACATGAACATAAAGGCATGATAACGCATGATAATCATAACATGGAAATGTGGCAACAACACTTATCATGGAATTAGCATGAGCCAAGGCTCATTGCACATGGAGCATGAGTAAATCCTCATTGCACATAAAGCAAGAGTAAACCCTCGTTGCACTTGAATTAGCATGATTCAACACTCATTACACATGATTTATCATGATACTATACTTTACCCAATGCATTGGAGCGCTATAAGGGCGCACCCTTCTTAAACATTTCATTTCATGCATAAGTGTGCCACATGGATCATAAAACATGGATTCATAAAACATAATCATTTATTCCACGATAAATGAATGATGAATTCATAAATGAAACTTCATAATCAATAATTAAATGTGCATAAAGATGAATACCCTTGATAGAGAAATGAGCATGATATTCACTATATAATGACTTTTGCTTAGAAAATCGGTGCGATTTCGGCAGTGTAACGGCGTGACATAAGAATTCATAAAAATGGTTGATGAGAGAGAAAGGGGTTCCTCATCATATTTACATGTAATGGACATTAAGGATGTCATTTAGATACATGTACCAACAATTGTAATGGAATTTAGATTCATAAAACCAAAGTATTGCTTGAATGTAAAAGAGGAGAGAGAAGTTCCTTTTGGAATTTCGGCATAGTAACAGGTGTACATGGGAGGCATTTAATGAGAGATAAAGGGGTATACCATCATTAAAACAATAATAGGGAAGTATGGGGGAGGTGTGAAACCATACCCCAACATTCATAATTGAAATTAAAAGGCAAAACAACTTAAAGAAAATTGGACAAAAATGAGAAAGGAAGAAAAAACCCTTACTTGGAAGTGTGCTTCCAAAGGCTAGAGAGAGGCTTGTGAGAGGCTTCTTGGGAGCTTGGGGCACCTTGGTAGGATTCTAGAAAGAGTTGGGCAGAGGTTGGAAGAACTCCAAAGGCTTTGAATGAGGAGGAAGTGGGAGCTTGGGTGGGTTTATATAGGAAAGGTGAGGGAATTCTTTATTATTTAGGTTTGGGACCCCTTATATTAAATTAATCCAAACCACAAACTATCCCATGGTTTTTTCCCATGGTTTTTGGAAAAGGGAAGAGAAAAACAATATTTTATAAGGCCAAGGTCCTAACTTCTTAAAATAATAAGGTTGCTTATGTGGAGGTGAGTCACACTCCCATGGAAATTAATTTAAAAAGGCAAGGTGTTGAATAAGCCTTAAGGGGTCCATTAATGCTTTGAAAAGTAAGTCAAACAAATCTAAAATCACATTATTTTAATGGTAAAACATATATTGGATGAACATAAAGATTATATTATTTTATTACATCACTATTGGGTCATTATGATGTCATAAAACACATTATATATTTAAACAATATTTAATTTTTACCCAAAAATTTGACTGTATCAGAAAATTATGAAAAATTCACCGTTGGATAATTTCGACATCCTGATTCCATAAATAACATTTATTTTATCTAAATAATTTCTTAAATATGTTAATTTTCACTTTTAAAATAAAAACCGACATTTATAAAAAATTCACGGGTTTTGACAAAAATGGCTTTCAAATCTTAATAAAAATTATAATTGCATTCATAAAATTATAAGATTGTTTATATTTAATAAAAATTAATTTAATAATAATAATAATATTTTATTAAAATATTATTTAATTCAAAAATTTCTTAATTTAATAAAATATAATTCCTAATTAAATAATAACTAAAAACACTATTTATACTTTAAAAACTATTTACAATGTATCAAAAATGACTAGAAATTATATTCATTATTATATACAAAAAAATAATGTACATGAACATAGTACTACTTATTTGTTACATAACCCCTTAAAACAGTCGTATAAGACCTAAGGGTAAGGTGTGCGATGGTGACAGACTCTTGGGGTGGCTCAGATAACATCGCTCGAGTGGTAATTTCAATCAACTTCCACTTTTCCCGTAGACGGTCACATTCGAGCTTGACATGATGAAACCCAGCTTGGGCTTGGTCAAAAGCGAAGCCCAAGGATGCCACCTATTTTCTGAGCTCTGACAGATGAGCTTCGTATGGAGAAATTCTACTGGACGAGGCCATCGCTTCTTTTTTCTGAGTAAATTGGATTTATTAAAGTCTTATATTTATACTAATCATGTGATCACTGTTCAACAGCTATATTAGCAACGGTCAAAATTCTTAACATAAAACCAATGAAGTTGACACTTTATATAAACATAAAGAGACATTTAATTAGATCAAGAGGGATTTCCATTAATGAAACTTTGGGTCGTTACAACAAAGGTTGTTCATTTCTTAATGATAAAGGAGACCTTCAATGTTGGTCAACTGGGAAGGTTGTACATCCAGGAGATTGTACGTTTACATGGGGTTCTGCACTCTATCATTTCAGACAGGGACACCCATTTTATTTCTCGAGTCTGACAGGGACTATAGAGGGCTTTGGGTACATAGGTACTTCTGAGTACAGCTTACCATCCCCAGATAGATGGCAAATCCGAGCATACGATTTAGGTGCTGGAGGAAATTCTTTGAGCATGCGTCCTAGATTTTGGAGGATCTTGGGAGAAGCACATAACTTTGGTGGATTTTTCCTATAATAATAGTTTTCAGGAAACTATTCAGATGGAAACTTATGAGGCCTTGTACGATAGGCTATGCCGATGACCCTTATGTTGGATGGAAGCAGGAGAGGCAGCTATGTTGGGTCCTCGTATTGTCTAGGAGACCACAGAGCAAGTGGAGTTGATTCGGAAGAGGATGGATACTACACATTCATAGAAGAAGTCTTATGCTGACCAATGGAGATAACCTCTGCAGTTCGAGGTCGGAGATCAGGTTTTTCTACGTGTCACACCGAGGTTGGGACACACGAGGATTATGAGACAGCGTAATCTTTCACTGAGATATGTCGGGCCATTTGAGGTTTTGGAGAGAGTTGGGCCGGTTGCCTATCGGTTTCAGTTACCTCAGAGTTACCGGGTTATGCATAACGTTTTCCACGTTTCTCAACTATAGAGTTACTTCTCAGACCCGTATCATATTTTCTAACCCGAGGAGGTTGAGTTAGAGGTGGACACATCATTCGAGGAGCATCCTATCTAGATCATTGATCACAGTGCCAAGGTTCTCTATGGCTAGACTGTTCCTCTGGTATGGGTTCTATGGCAGCACAGGCGAGTATAAGACGAGACTTGGGAGAGAGAGACCGATGTGTGATCGTAGTGGTCGGAGCTGTTCGAGGATTCTTCTTCTTCTTTGATACCTTGTTAGGGAAATTCCGGGACGAATTTCTTTAAGGGGGAAAGTTTGTAATAACCCAGATCTTCATTTTAGGTATGAATCTTGATTTTTGGTGTTTTTGAGAAAAAAATGATTTTTTTTGGAAATTTTAGGGGTACAAGCCCACTACTGGAATTTTAGAGTTTTGCGACGGGAGCCCGTCACAAAAAAACCTTTTGTGACGGGGTCTCATCACAAATAGCCTGTTATAGAAAACAACATCACAACTAGTATTTTTTTGCAACGGACCCATTGCAAAAAATACTACTTGTGACGGGAAGTGGGCTCGTCGCAAATAAATGTCTGATTAAATACATTATATATAAAAGAACCTTTCGCGATGGGCCCGTCACAAAAAAAATTTACGATGGGACACCGACCTGTCGTAAATATCTTATATGTTATAAACCTATTACGATGGGCCCGTCACAAAAAAAGTTATTATGATGGTAAATCAACCCGTCTCAAAAAACTTTTTAAAAAAATATATATATAATCAATTTGTGACGGGCCCCCATTGCAAAAGGCCCCATCACAAATACTTAATAAAAAAAATATTAATATTATTAAAATAAAAAAAAAATATTAAAATTCTCAATATTTTCAAATACTTAATAAAATAAAAAATAAATAAAATTATGATTAATGAAAAAAATAATATTAATATTATCAAAAAAAATATTAAAATTCTCAATATTCAGAAAAAAATATAGAAAAATCATAAAATAATAATAATAATATTATTATTAGTAAAATAAACAAACATTAAAAATATAATACCAATAATAACTAATAAAATATTAAAATATTAAAAAAAATGCAATATTCGCACCAATATAAAAGACAAAAACTGTAAATAGTTCATATTACAACAAATGTTCAATTCAAATGTTTTTAACATAACAAAAAAATATCTAGGGGATAATCTTATGGAGGATATGGAGGAGCTGGAGGAGATGGTAGAGGAAAATCCATCCCAAAACTACAATTTAGACGGTGCATGTACTCCATTTGATCGTGTTGTTGCTGCTGCCATCAACGCATGTCCTCCTCGTGCTACTGCTGCTGCAGACACATCTCTTCCTGTTGCTTCTGCAAACTCTCTATAAGCTCAGTTTGAGCTTGTAACTACTCCTGATACTGTGAGCCAGAATATGATACCACTCCATGAGCTCCTCTCAAGATGGATTCCAACATTGCAAGAGTACCATAATAAGTCACATGAGTCAAATGAGAGTCGATACCAACTACTTGGCCCTTCTCGAAGGCATACTGGGTCACCTGCATCTATGTCGCCTCATCAAAATGGTGGGCACTAGTCTGATCAACCATCTTGGCCTGAATCTCAGCCCGTGTCTGAGAGTTCGTGACCTCATATGACTCCTTCAGTTTCAATTTTAAATTTAAATAGTGAAAATATTATATACAGTTAATTTTCAAACTGAAAAAGAAATAATACTGACCACAATCTGACGTTGGCGATCACCTCTAATCTCTTCAGTGTCTAGATCATTGTACATCCTCCGATAAATGTCATACTCCATAATACCAGGATGCTCTACTGCCTATATGAATATAAAATAAACTATTTATATGTAATGTTATATAAAATATTTAAAAAAGATACTTACCAGATTCTCTCTATGTGTACTAAATGCACAACTACCAACTCAATGTGTCACCTCTTGTATCCCCCAGTTCTACCGGCCCAATGAAGATCTCCTATGAAATCCACCACTCAACTAGTGTGAACATAATCCATCACAAATGTGAGATGAAATGTACTCTGGTCGGTGGGCTCTACATGACTCATCAAATACTATCGCTCATGCTTTCTTAATGGTTGTCTTTCTCAAATTATGCAAAAACTAACTGAAACGCTCACGCATAGACACCTCCCATGCCTCGTGGATAGCACCATGCATGCTATCATCGATGGGATACCATAAACCCTACAAATAATTTATAATATCAAGTTATTAATGAAATAAATTTCTAAATAAATTTCTAAATAAATATTATTTATTTACGTACCATCCAATGATTGAACATTCCAAGCCACACACCATGGGAATCTGTTCTCATGTGATCCATGACTGAGAAAAATAATTGTGTAAGATAGTGTTCCCCTATCCAATAGCTACATGCACAAAACTGTGAAAAAAGAACAAATAATCAAACAATTAGTATATAATAAATTAATGTAAGTTAACTAAAATACACAGGTTATAGTACCTCTGTGTGTGTGGATCGAAACCAATATGTGGACGTCGCTCGGGGATAGGGTCAGGAATCATAAGTCGCGCAAGACCACACCCCCCTTTGCATACCCCCTGAACCACCAGTAGCCTGAGGGTTAGATGATCCCTAATCCTCCTCATCCTAAGGTAGCTCAGCCTCCTCCAACTCATGAAATAGATCAAGGTCCATCTGAAACAAAATGATTGTTGTTAGCAGATAGTTGAAAATAACTATTACATATAGATATATATTAGTTATAATTATAACCAGCATTTAACCGTGTCAATGTTCACCTTCATCATCATCTTCATATCTAACGATGTCAATGTATTCATATTCGTCATTGACATCATCAATATCCATATGAGTTTCATTTTCACCATCTCTTTCCATTTCAAATTCATTTTTAACATCATTAACATCATCGTCACCATCGACCCTTAATCGTGGGGTGTCATCATCGATATTCATGTCTCTTTGTGAAAAAGATTGATTTTGAGTAGTCTCTTGAAAAATTTCAATTCCTTATACTTCATCGGAACCACATTCAGTTTGAGTAAACAGATTTTCCTGAGATTTCATTTTTATTATGCTCTACCAATCACTCAGGTCTCTTGAAGTAGAATAGTACTTTGCGTAATATATTTTATGTGCCTGTTGAGCCAGTAAAAATTGTTCATTTACTGCAAGAAGACTTTTATATTTAATATCAATGATTCTATGAATCAAATGAACACACAAGACTCTCTCAGTATCTAACCACCAAAATTTAAACATTGTTATGTAATTTTTCCCTAGATAATACAGTTCAATAATTTTACCTAGCATGCTGTAAAATTCAACTTCAGTTTCTCTATGATGCGATCCTCTAAAGAAAACTCCAAAGTTCATTGTTTTTTTGATTCCCCATATACACATGTATGAAATTGAAAACCATTCACCACATATGCATTTTAAGATTTAACCATTTTGGATGGTGGGTTACTCAATATACACAGTCGCTTATCAATTTTATCAGCATGTTGAGACACCTAAAAATATGTAAAACAATTATTACTATTTACTACTTATTACTACTTATTACTTATTACTACTTATTACTACTTATTGCTACTTATTACTATTTATTACTATTTAATACTATTTATTACTAATTATTACTAATTATTAATATTTATTATTATTTATTAGTATTTATTACTATTTATTACTAATTACTAATTATTACTAATTATTACTAATTATTACTAATTATTTCTAATTATTACTAATTATTACTAATTATTACTAATTATTACTATTTATTACTATTTATTACTATTTATTACTATTTATTACTAATTATTACTAATTATTAGTATTTATTAGTATTTATTACTATTTATTACTATTTATTACTAATTACTAATTATTACTAATTACTAATTATTACTAATTATTACTAATTATTACTAATTATTACTAATTATTACTAATTATTACTAATTACTAATTATTACTAATTATTACTAATTATTACTAATTATTACTAATTATTACTATTTATTAGTATTTATTAGTATTTATTACTATTTATTACTATTTATTAGTATTTATTACTATTTATTAGTATTTATTACTATTAATTAGTATTTGTTACTAATTATTAGTATTTATTACTAATTATTAGTATTTATTAGTATTTATTAGTATTTATTACTATTTATTAGTATTTATTAGTATTTATTAGTATTTATTAGTATTTATTACTAATTATTACTAATTAATACTATTTATTACTAATTGTTAATATTTATTACTATTTTTTTTTCTAATTATTACTATTTATTTACAATTATTACTAATTAGTGTTAATTACTGTTAATTACTGCAAAATACAGCTACTAATTACTAATCACCGCTAATTATTTATATACATTACTAATTATCGTTAACAAATATTAATTATTACTAATTACTAAGAATTAGTAAAAATAATTTAATTTTATTATTACAAATAAATACTGATGACAAAACAATTTAAATCTAACATAATTACAACTAATCAACAATAATAAAAATTAATATAAAGAAATGAAATAAATACTAAATTAAATAAAACATAAATACCTTTAAACTTGATCTCTTATAATTGTAGGCGGCTTCACAACTTATTCGTAAAAAAAAAGATATCTCTCAAAAAATTTCACTCTAAAATTTGAGTTTACAGAAGCAGAGGAAGAAGGAATTCAGGCGAAGAGAAGAAAAACGGGGGTGGGGTATATAGGTTAGATTAGTTGCGACATGACTATTAGCGATGAGATTCACGTCGCTAATAGTACTTTTTTGCGACGGGACCTGTCGCAAATACCTTCGGCCGCATTAATTACGGTCGGTGGTTAAAAGGTTATTTACGACGGGGGTCATCGCAAAAAGTGACCTGTCGACACACTTTTTGTGATGAGACAACATCCCGTCGCAAATAGGTTTTTACCTCAGCCAGTTATTTACAACGGGGGATCCCCCAATCGTAACTAGGTCTTACTGCCTCCCGACATTTGTGACGGGCGATGCCAACCCGTTGCAAATAGCCTTTCACGCGGTTTGGCGCGCAAACCGCGCCAATCCACGTGTAAGTGTTTGCGACGGGGCGCTTATTCCCATCGTAAATAACCTCTTTGATGGACTATTTGCGATCAGATTTATTCCATTCACAAATAACCCATCGCAAATAACGGTTTTTCCCGTAGTGGTCATGTACTTAGGAGTACACACCATGTACCGGGTTGTCGCGGGTAGCCATGTACTGGCTGTGTAACAGCCGAGTACATGGCCGTGTGGGGTGACCTGGAGACCGCCTAAAGTGAGGCCCGATAAAGGCATATACATGTCGTCTATCTTTAAAGAACTCACCATGTATTTTTATTTTTAATTGATAAATCGGATCGGGGTCGCGTCTAATTGACAGAACCTCCTTCTAGCGTCGTCTCATCCAGGAGCAACTGAAGATCATTGATTCTTCTCTGAGCCCCTGATTGACCATCTGTACTCTGAATCAAACACCGTCAATTTCATTTTAATCACCTCGGTGAGTTCTTCCTTCTTTTAGAGCCTCTTTTCTTGATTTCTCCTCTTTTGTGAGATATCCTTGATTGTGAATTCTGGATGTTTTTGTAGATATACCGTGTTCTAGGTCGATTCAAAGGCCAAGGTTCAACTATATCAATCATACAACATCAAGGTAGGTGGTTTTTTCCTTTCTATAGATGTCTTTGAGTTATATGTGCAAAAAGTTACCAATACCCTTATTTAGGGTATTGCGTGTTTAGAGAATTTAACTCTATTAATGCTTGTTATTCTTTGTTGCTTGAGTAGGGGTGTTTGATTATGAATAGGGTTTATTACCTTACTATGGATGTGTTTGCCCATGTTTGTTTGATATTGGTTGTTGGGTCTAAAATTGCCTGTTAGGCTGTTTTTCTTTCCATGCCTAGTGTTGTTAGGATAGAGTGATTATTATATTACATGCTTGTTATATGCATTGTAGTTGTTTAGCCAGGTAGTATTTGAGATTTACTTTGGATGTTGGATATCTTTTGTGTACGATTGTATTACACAGGGCTGTGAGAACCTGGTGTAGTTAGACTATAGGGGGAATGGACACCGAGAGCTTCCCCAGATTGTCTGTTATACTTTTCGTGTTGTGAGACCACAGGGGGAATTGGACGTTGAGTGCTTCCTCAGAGAGTCTGTAGTTTACCATTACGATACCACATGGGGAATTAATGGTGAGTTCTTCCCCAGAGAGTCTTTGTCTAAGTTGAACCAGAGGGGTTAGTCTGTGAGAACTTTCCCAGAGAGTTGCTTGTGTTTGTTTGGTTGAATAGTTTATAAATGTAAATGAATGTAGCTTGAACTGTAGGATTGCTTACTTTTGAGTACTTCCTTGTTTATTAATTCATTTTTCATATTGCCTGTTATATATATATATATATATATATTCACTAACAGTTAGACACAGATCTTTGGGTAGTTTCCTAGTGGGATTCATCTCACACCCTGTTTGGGTCATGATTTTGGGCCCAAATAGATTATAATGTTGCAGGTATAGATAAGGGAAAACTCCCTTCTACTTCAGGTACTTGATTATTGTGGAGCTGGAGAGCATGAGACCAAGATGAGGATTGCAATGCTGCTGGAGTTTACTTATTTTCTTTGTACTTTGGTTTAGTACTATTTTTACAGTATTGTGACTTGTTTGGATGCTTTTATAGACATATATTCCATGCATCATTTATATATATGTGCTCTGGTTATTTATATACTTCCAGTCATCCACTGTTTACTTATTGTATGGTATTACTTCTTCCACTATTGTATACTGTTGTTATTCCACTATGTTACTCTCCCAACGAGGGAATAGTTTTCCTACTAAAACACCCAATGCCCTTGCTACTATTCGGTAGCCTTTGGAGTTTGGGAAAATGTGCTTGATGCCATGTGACCAACCAGGTATGGGGCACCTTTGGGCGGCATCCGGAACCAGGACGTTACAAGTTCCAAAAGGAGTTGGTTTTCATAAGTATTTTCTCCCATAGACCCTATCAAGTACTAAATAATACTTATCTTCTCAAAACAGGTGTTCGATCAAAAGTTAAATTTTGTTTTACAAAAATGATTGTGATTTATTTTTTTAGAAGAATTAAACGAACCTCATTTTTCATTTTATTTAACTTTCAGACTTCTCTTTTTCCCCAAGTAAATAGACCCACATAATTAACATATAATAAATAGAAACAGCTGGTAGAAGAGTAATCTTAATAATTAACAAGAATGAATAATTAACTCAACCACTAGTTTTAGCTTAAAGAAATAAAAAGCTCACAGGGATTAAGAGTTCATTTCATAACCTATTTAAATGCAAGACTTATGAGTTTAAAATCCAATCAAAAGGTTCAAAACTAATTAATTATGTCAATCCTACCCCCAAAGTTTGACCAAAAGAAAAAGAATTCAAGGGAGTAATGGATATGATGTACCCAATTGAATCTATGGAGAAATAAATAACCCCCTCAAAATGGAAAAACAACCTTAGAATTCTAAAGAATTTTTAAACATCGAGTACGAAAATTGATTGTAAAACACAGTAAATTTTGAAAACTTTTACGGGGTAATATAATATGAACTCAATGAATTATAGTTTAGTACATTTTAAAACCCCTCCCCCACCCTTAAAACTCAAAATTATCCCCAATGTTGAATTCTGAGGTAGAAAAATAGTTAAAAACAGTTAAGGTTCAACATAGATTTTCAATTTTTTAGTTATAAAATGGTATGGGGGGTTATAAGAAGGTTAAAAAACATTTTTACACACAACACAAACAACTCACAACATGCAAATGGATTCCACTGGTTACTACTTAGACTTCTCAGTGAAATAATAAGGACTTATAGAAAGTTGCAATCTTAAACCTTGAATTCAAAAATTATTTTCAAAATAATTATAAAAAAGCATGCAATTCATAATATCATCAAACATGATCATCAAAATAGTATCAACAACCATTAACACGTTTTTTCAATTATTTTCAGCATGAAAAAACACTTTGAAATCAATTATCAATCATTTATTTCACACAAATAACAAACAACAATTTTTTTAAAGCATGTAAATGAGAAGAATTAGAATTAACAACTCCCATAATATAGAATCTTTAACCATTTGAATTCAGCTTAAAACATTTCCCTTCTTACTTTGAGAAATTCCCTGTAGTTTCCCATTTCAACTCTTACAAAATACATAGATGAACCTAAGATTCTAGAAATTCTAGTTCAAATAAAACATGACCATAGGTTGAGTTAAGGGAAGTTTATTTAGGTTTCTCTAGGATATAGCTTCCATTGATTCTTTTAAATCATTGTGTTTATGCTCCCAAGGTTTCATGACTATCTCTAAACAACACTTCTAAAATAAAAAATTGGATGTACAAAATTTTACCCTTTTTGGAGCTCAGTAAAGTAACATGTTTAATCAATGAATTCATCAAGTAGTATAAATTTCAAACCAAATAATTTATAGGGTTGTAAGAACGACTTCAAAACCAGGTCAAAATGATTTTCAATAAAAAAAGATTAAAGGTAAGCATTAACACCCATCAGTTAAATCTCAAATTCAATCAACATGAAAAAAAATATTCCAGAGTAAGCGCACATGTTTTTAATTGAGAATCTAAATAATTTTCAAAAATAATAGAACAAGCATGTATTTCACTGATTAAATCTTGCAAGTTATCCTATAAAAACCCAAAAATAAGAGCAACAAAAAAGTACCCTTCCCCCATACTTAATACAAATTTAAACTTCAAAATTTCATGGTGATAAGATACAAACAAGATAGTATTTTATTGGATTAGAAAAAAGTTGAAGTTCATCATTTGGATTTATGTATGTACTATGTAAGAACCTAGATCTTCATTTCAGGTATGGATCTTTCTTTCGGGTTGTTTTTTAGGAAAAAGGAAGAATTTGGAAATTTCCTGAGTACATGCCGTGTACCCGGTTGTCACGGGTAGCCATGTACTGGACATGTAACAGCTGAGTACATGGTCGTGTTTTGACCTGAAAGACTACCTAAAGTAGGAGCCGGTTGAGGCTATTACATGACATGTACATTAAACGAACAAGCTATGTACTTTTATTTTTATTTGATAAGTTAGAGTGGGGTCACGTCTCATCTTCAGAAAACACTTCTTCTGACCTCGGTTCGTATAGGATTGACCGAGAGTGATGATCAAATTCCGAGCCACTGTTTCTATGTTCGAGGTTCGATCCAAACTCCGGTGGGTGCATTGGAATCCCACCAGTGAGTTATTCCTTCTGCTAGAGCCTCTCTTCCTGATTTCTCCTCTCTCTTGAGTTATCAAAGGTTAAACAATTTTTACATTTTTATAGATCTACATTGTTCTAGGCCGATTCGAGGGCCAAAATTCAAGAGTGTTCATCGTACAACATTGAGGTAGGTGTTTAGTTCCTTTCTTTGATAGTCTTTGGATTATATATGCTTTAATTGATGAATACCCTTTTGGGGAATTGCGTGTTTTGGATTTTAGCCCTATTTATCTACCTTCCATGTTTTAATTGATTGAAAATGGGTTGTAACATATGTGTAGGGTTTGATTCCTTATTTACGGAACACCCCATGGGTGAATTCCCTAGTTTAGCTATTTTTGGCTGTTTGGACAAGGTTTCCTATGAGGCATACCTTGTTTCCATGCCTTGAATTTCTTAGGATGGAGTTATTTGATTATATGAATTTCATGTGTTATGCTTGTGAATGTTATCCATATAGTAGTTATAGATTACATGTTTTTCTTGATATAATATGCACACCGGTATTCCAATGGACCATGAGAGCCTTGGACTAGGAAAACTGTGGGGGTTTCCATGTTTATTTACACATGACCGTGAGAGCCTTGGTGTAGATTTTGACCCGGGGGGTATTGACCGTGAGAGCTACCCGTAGGCCGTGAATAAATTATTGATGCTATGTAGACTAGGGGTATTGACCATGAGAGATAACCAGGAGGTCTTTATCCTTAATCTATTCTATATGGTACCATAGGGGTTAGACTGCGAGAGCTTTCCCAGCGGGTCTGTTGCGAATAAATGTATAATTGTGACGAGTCTTCCAAGCCAAAGCACAAGCTTGGAATCGATCTTACTTGGTAGTTTAGATGGTCTTTTGAGAAGTATTTGGTTAATATTATACAGGGTAATACAGATATTAGGCAAGATTATGAGGTTACATTATTCAACAGATTGAATAATTAATAAATGAAAATGAATGTAATTAGAAATTGTGGGATTGTTTACTTTTGAGTACTTCCTAGTTACTGCTTCATTTGTGCACATTGCCTGCTATATACATTCACTAACTGATAGACACAAATATTTTGGTGGTTTCTTACTGAGATTCATCTCACACCCTATTTGGGTTATGATTTTGGGACCAAAAATATTATATGGTTACAGGCATAGATAATGGAAAGCACCCTTCTTCATCAGGTACTTGAGTGCTGTTGGAGTTGGAGAGTATGGGACCAAGCTGAGGCTTGCGATGATGTTGGAGTTTACTATTTTCTATATTTTGGTTTTAGTATTGTATTTCCAAAATTGTGACTTGTTTAGATACTTTCCTAGATACCTGTCACATGCATAATCATTTATATATATGTCATGTAGTTTTTTATACTATCAGTCTTCCTCTGTTTACTTTTTTGTATGGTATTACTGCTTCCATTACTATTTACTAATTATTTCCACTATGTTACTCTGCCTATGAGGGCATAGTTTCCCCATTATCACACCTAAGGCCCTCTCTACTAGTCGGCAGCCTCTGGCATTCAGGGAAATACGCTTGAGGCCATGTGACCTACCAGGTACGAGGCACCTTTGGGTGGCACTCAGAACCGGAACGTTACAAAGTGATATCAGAGCAGTTTCTTTTCTGCTTTTTCTTACTATTTGGAGCCTATAGATAGGGATAGGAAGAAATGGGTAGTTGGTAATAAGTTGTTCCCAGAATTAGATAACTCGTGTATAGGGAAAATCCAAGTTACCTCGATTATTGTAATTTTTATGGTTTTTCAATTATTCCAGTTGATTTGATTTCACCATTGAGTGACACACTTGTTTTTTTCTATTATGGTTTATATCATTGTGGTTATATTTATATTTCAACCTGATGAGATGAGGGTATATCATCTCATGCATCATATAGGCACTTACTAGAGATCACATGTTGCGCATTCTTGTCATGCCATTTAGGATGCATTATTGATTGCATCCTATTGTGATAGATGTTGTGCTAGATATTCATATTATTATGATAGATGATGTGATATAATACCTACTATTTTGATAAGGTATTGGAATGTGTAAAGTTTCGTTTGGATGGATGCCAAAATTTGATCCCTAAGGTGTTATGGGCCCTTTTGGATCATAATTTTGTGGATCATGTTTGAACTTAAATTAAATTTTTTCAAGTTTTGATGTAAATAAGGATGTAAAACTTTGATTTGTGGGAGTATGGGATCTCACGGCTCTAAATTTTTCATTCCTTGGAAAAAAAATTAAGTTTTTAGGGGTTCCAGAGAAGTTTCAGAGGCTTACTATCTAGAAACCCGCACAACACGACATGTGGTGTTATGAACACATTCCATGTGTTATTCTATTCTGGAAGAAATAACTTTTCTTAAGTACACACCATGTACTATATATACATGCCGTATAGTCTTTAATTGTGTAACTGACTGTGTGAGAAAAGACACGGGGTTTGGAAATCTTTGGTATAACATGTCGTGTACTGGAAGTACACACTGTGCTTTAGTGGATTGTGTTTCCGGCTGTGAGATGAACAACACGGGTGGATGAAACTAAGGTTATACACATCGTTTCACGTTCTTGCACGTCATGTAGAGTTGACTATGTCCTCGACTGTGTGACTAGTGACATGGGTGGTTAGAACTTATGTAGTACATGTCGTGTCTAAGGTGAACACACTCTGTAGTGTTATGCTGTAAGACCCCATGTGGTTTAGCCATGTAGAAGAACCTGGGAGGGGGGGATTCAAGTACAATCCATGTCTCAGGAGGAACATGTCGTGTGTATGGGTGTTACACGACCGAGTTTAGAAGAGGTACACACCATGTTTAAAACTTAAGGGAACACACTGTGTAGGGGTTATACATGTCGTGTAACTCTTTTTTTATAAAACTTTAATGTTCTTATCTTGTTCCTTTCTTGCACATCTAAGTTGTTGTCCTTGATAATCTTGTACTGAGGTGTACACATGACCTTTCAGAGTCATGCTTCCAAGACATCCTCTGGTAGTGCGCCAGGTTCAGGGCGATGACCAGACATAAAAAATAATAGATCAGAGACTACCAGCAGATCCTCCCATAATTCTCGTCTTGACACCAGCTGTTATACCGGACTTAGGTGCTGATGCACACTTTAATGAAGGATTTATGAGGATGATGCAGACTTTACAATGAGCACGACATCCTGCCCCAACTATGGCAGAGTTGACGCGGGTGTTCTAGCAGCAACATCCTCCCACCTTTCCAGGGGATAGAGGACCACAAGCTATTGAGTCATGGTTAGAGGCCATGATTTCTATCTTCGAGCATATGTAGATGCCTCTAGAGAGGAGGGTAAAGCTCACGATGTATATTCTACATGATTCCATAAGGAGATGGTGGGACATTATCTCATAGGTGGGACGTCATCGGGATATGGATTGGGAAGAGTTCCAGATAACCTTATACTATTACTTCTACCCTGAGACGTTTAGGGATGATCAAGCTTAAGAGTTTATGCATTTGGAGTAGGGAGATATTTCAGTGATGGATTACTCTTCTTGTTTCACAGAGCTTCAGCACTTCACACCAGCTTTGGGAGGTGACAAGTTATCGCTTTCTAAGAGGTTTGAGGATGGTATCAGGTATGACATCTGATCGTAGGTGAATGTCTTTAGGTTGAATTTAGTGAAAAATATAGTGAACTAGGAACTGATTACTAAGCACAATCTAAGGTAGTTGGGATTTGTGATCCAGGATGGTTCAACATCCAGGGATGGTACTCATTTGACTGATAACAGGAAGCACCATAGGGAGACTTTGTATAGTGATTACACTAGCAAGGATGTATCTACAGGTATCCAGGTGAGGTGTTACCAGTTCAGGTAGAGCGGGAACACGAGACCTTAGTGCCCGATAGACCCAGTTGAGTGCTGAGCTTGTAGTAAGATGGGTCATCTTCAGTGTTTTTTCAGGTTTTTCTCACCAATAGCTAGTGAGAGGTGTTCTGTTATAACTCCATGTTCAGGAGATGGACCACCACTTTCTCCTCAGTCAGGGAACTGGAGTTCGTTAGCCCGTTCAAGTTAAGAAGGTGGTCGTGGGCGTGGTAGTCAGGCTACAGGTTTTTAGTGACAACAGGGTGGATTGGCTCAAGGTAGTCAGGTAGGGTTGTAGGGCCACAGTACATGCCAGACTTTTACAGTGGAGCAGACCCAACAGGAGTAGGATCCTGGGTCATCTATGGTTAGAGGTACAATTATAGTTTCCTTAGTTTTTGCTTCTTCTTTTTTTGATACAGGGGATTCACATAGTTTCATATTTGTTAATGTGGTAGAGAGACTTGGGATCTGTATCTTTACATCTAAGGATGTTATGACGCTAGACACTCCATTGGGGATTAGGAAATCTAGTGTACGTTAGTGCAAGGAGTACCCTCTTTAGGTTGGTGGATGTCCCTTATTATGGGACCTCTATGTATTAGAGATGATAGGCTTTGATGTCATTCTCAGAATAGATTGGTTAGTATCCTTTCAGGCCTTGTTGTCTGCTATCGTCGTAGGGTGAGTTTTACATCACTAGAGGGCGGGTCTTTTCTACACAAGGGCGAATGGGATGTCTAGGAGAGCAAAGATAAACCCGAGCATCCTAGTTTGGGAGGAATTAAAGTCCAGATTGATAGTTTATATCTGGATGACCAATGGAATTCACAGAAATACTTTTCTCCAGTGGTGGATCATTTCAGAGATGTCTTTCCAGAGGAATTTTCATGTTTACCTCCAAAGAAAGAGGTAGATTTCTCTATTGAGCCTGTGTCAGGGGTGGAACTGGTGTCCATTACTCCATATAGAATGGCTAAACTAGAGTTACAGGAGCTCAAGAAGTAGTTGGAGGAGTTGCAGGTAAAGGGTTTCATCTGACCCAGTACTTCTCCCTAGGGTTCACCTATCCTTTTTGTGAAGAAGGTAGACGATACCCTCATTCTTTTTTTGGAATATCGGAAGTAGAACCAGTTGATGGTCAAGAACTGATATCCCTTTCCGATAATTGATGATCTCTTTGATCAGCTTTGAGGATCTCAGGTGTTATCGAATATTGATTTGAGATCCGGTTATCATCATTTTTACATTAGACCATCAGATATACTTCTTACAGCCTTTCAGAGCATGTATGGTCTATATAAGTATGTGGTTATGCCATTCAGTCTCATGAACACGCCGACAATTTTCATGGAACTGATGAACTGAGTGTTCCATCCTTACTTGGATTATTTTGTGGTAGTCTTCATAGACGATATCTTGGTGTACTCTCACACTTGACATGACCATGCCATCCATCTTGTGATCATTTTGAGTACACTAAGAGAGCATCAGTTATATGTTAATCTCTCAAAATTTTACTTTTGGATGGATTGGATTTTCTTCTTGGGTCATGTTATCTCAGAGAAAAGAGTATCAGTAGACCCATATAAAGTGAGAGCAGTAGTTTCCTGGTAGAATCTGAAGAACTTCTATCTGTTATAGAGTTTTTTGGGTCTTACTGGTTACTATTGGTGCTTTATACAAGACTTTTCACACTTAGAAGCACCACTGAAGGGTCTGACAAATAAGGGTGTGAAGTACTTGTGGACATATTCCTGCGATTCAGCCTTTCAAGAGCTGAAAGAGAGATTGACTTCTGCACCGATCCTGATTTTTCCAGAGCCGGCCAAGATTTACACCTTTTACTGTGATGCATCAAGTATCGGGCTGGTGGTAGTGCTTATGCAAGGGGAAGGAGTCATTGCATACGAGTCTCGGTAGTTGAGGCCACATGCGAGGAATTACTTGTCACACAATCTCGAGTTAGCAGCAGTTGTGCATGCTTTATGCTGTTGGAGACATTATCTTTTGGGAGAGAATTTTGTGGTATACACTGACCACAAAAGTATCAAGTATATATTTACTCATCATGATCTAAATTTGATACAATGAAGGTGGGTTGAGTACCTTCAATCCTTTGACTTTGAGCCTGCCTATACACCTAAGAAAGGAAATGCAGTGGCTGATGCGTTGAGTAGGAGGACTCAGATACATGTAGTTCAGGAGGCCAGTAGTGAGTGAAATCTTATGGATCTATCTCCAAGATGCATTCAGAGGTGCATGATAGATAGGGGTTGAATTTTATTTCCTTTGAAGCTATTACCTATACTCTTCTTAATCGAGTGAAAATTAGGAAACTATCAGATTCTGAAGGTCTAGTTATATGGGAGAGTGTGTCAGGCGAGGGCCCTACTCCCGGATGGACCATAGATGAGGATGAGATCTTGAATTTTTATGGGAACTTATAGGTGCCAACAGACATACATGAGGAGTTGATGTGAGATTTTCATTCCTCAGTTTGGGAAGTTCATCCTGGTGTCACCAAGATGTATCGATATCTAGAATGTTAGTATTGGTGGTCAGGCATGAAGAGAGATGTTGTTGGTTTTGTTATGAGGTGTTCCACCTATCAGCAGGTGAATGCGGAGCATCAGTGACTAGTAGGGATTTTACAACAGTTACCTATTCCCAAGTGGAAGTGGAATGATGTCACGATGGATTTCGTGATGGGTTTATCAAGGTCACCTCGAGGGAATGATGTAGTATGGGTTGTTTTTGACAGACTCGTGAAGGTTTCACATTTCTTTCTGATCAAGGAAACCTTCAGTGCTGACAATCTTGGAAGGTTATACATCCGAGAGATTGTGTGTTTGCATGGGGTTTTACACTCTATCATTTCATATAGGTATGCCAAGTTTACTTCTCGTGTTCTATAGGGACTATAGAGGGATTTGAGTACACAGGTACTTCTGAGTATAACTTATCATCCCTAGACAGATGGCTAGTCCGAGCGCACGATTCATGTTCTGGAGGGAATGTTTTGAGCATACGTCATAGATTTTGGGGGTTCTTGGAAAAGACACATACCCCTAGTGGAGTTTTCCTACAACAATAGTTTTCAGGCGACAATTTATATGACACCTTATGA
The DNA here is from genome assembly GCA_963277665.1 of Viscum album. Lineage (NCBI taxonomy): Eukaryota > Viridiplantae > Streptophyta > Magnoliopsida > Santalales > Viscaceae > Viscum > Viscum album. Next base: position 299,442,720 of record OY728139.1, read on the forward strand.
GGCTTTGTACGGTAGGCCATTCCGATCACCCTTATGTTGGCTGGAGGCAGGAGAGGAAGCTATGCTAGGACCTCGTCTTGTCCAGGAGACCACTGAGTAGGTGGAGTTGATTCCGAAGAGGATAAATATTGCATAGTCTTAGCAGAAATCTTATGTTGATCAATGGAGACGACCTCTGGAGTTTGAGGTCGGATATAATGTTTTCTTACGTGTCACACCAAGGTTGGGACACAGGAGGATTAAGAGATAGGGAAATCTTTCATCAAGATACGTCAGACCATTTGAAGTTTTGGAGAGAGTTGGATTGGTTGCCTATTGGTTTCAGTTACCTCAGAGGTATCAGGCTATGCACGACTTCTTCCATGTTTCTCATCAACGGCGTTACTTTTCAGACCCATCTCACATTTTTCAACCCAAGGAGGTTGAATTAGAGGTGTATGAATCCTTTGAGGAGCACCCTATACGGATTGTGGATTGCAACATGAAGGTTCTTCAAGGATGGTTTGTTCCTCTGGAATGGGTGTTATGGCAGCACAGGTGAGTATAGGATGAGACTTTGGATATGTAAGCCTACGTACGATCACAGTGGCCAAAGTTGTTTGATGTTTCTTTTTCACCACCCTTCGAAGGGAAATTCAGAGATGAATTGTTTTAAGGGAGGGGAAGTTTGTAAGAACCCGGATCTTCATTTCATGTATGTATCTTTATTTTGGGTGGTTTTTTAGGAAAAATGACGAATTTAGAAATTTCCTAAGTACACGCCATGTATCTTGTTGTCGTGGTTAGCTGTGTAATGGTTGTGTAATGGCTGAGTACAAGGTCGTGTGGTGACTTGTCAGACCACCTAAAGCGGGAGACGGTGGAGGCTAGTACATGACGTGTACATTAAATGAACACACTGTGTACTTTTATTTTTATTGGATAAGTCAGATCAAGGTCACATATCATCTCCAAAAAACACTTCTTATGACCTTGGTTCATACAGGAGTGACCAAGAGTGATGATCAAAGTCCGAGGCACTATTTCTCCATCCGAGGTTTGATTCGAACTCCGGAAGGTGCGTTGGAATCCCACCGATGAGTTCTTCCTTCTTCTATATCATGTCTTCCTAATTTCTCCTCTCTCTTGATTTATCTAAGGTTGAACGATTTTGACCTTTTTATAGATCTATGTTGTTCTAGTCTGATTCGAGGGCCGATGTTCAATATTGTTCATCATACAACATCGAGGTAGGTGATTTGTTCCTTTCTTTGATAGTATTTGGATTATATATTATTTAAGTGATGAATACCCTTTTGGGGAATTGTGTGTTTTGAATTTTAGCCCTATTTATCCACCTTCTATGGTTTAATTGATTGAAAAGGGGTTGTAGAATATGCATAGGGTTTGATTCCTTGTTTATGGGACACCCCATGGGTGAGTTCCCTATTTTGACTATTTATGGACATTTGGCCTACGTTTCCTATGAGGCATACCTTTCTTCCATGCTGTGAATTACTTAGGATGGAGTTATTTGATTATATGAATTTCATGTGTTATTCTTGTGAATGTTATCCATGTAGTAGTTATAGATTACATGTGATTCTTGATATGATATGCATTCTAATATTCCAATGGACCGTGAGAGCCTTGGACCACAAAAACTACAGGGGTTTCCATGTTTATTTACATAGGACTGTGAGAGCCTTGGTGTAGGTTTTTACCCAAGGGGTATTGACCGTGAGAGCTACCCGGAGGTCGTGAATAAATTATTGATGTTGTGTAGACCAGGGGCATTGACCGTGAGAGCTACCCAGGAGGTCGTTATCTTACTATATGCTACGTGGGACCATAGGGGTTAGACTGAGAGAGCTTTCCTAGAGGGTCATTTACAAATAAATTAATAATTGTAACAAGTCTTCCAAGCCAAATTGATTGTTTAGATGGTCTTCTAAGATGTCTGTAGTTACTATTATACAAGGGGATACAGAGCTTAGGATAGATCTTGAGGTTAAATTATTCAACGGATTGAATTATTAATAAATGTAAATGAGTTTAATTGGAAAATATTGGATTGTTTACTTTTGAGTATTTCCTAGTTATTACTTCATCTATGAATATTGCCTGCTATATACATTCCCTGACTGTTAGGCATAGATATTTTGGTAGTTGCCTATTGGGATTCGTCTCACACCCTGTTTGGATCATGCTTTTGGGCCCAAAAAGATTATATGGTTGCATGCATATATAATGGAAAGAACCCTTCTTCATCAGGTACTTGAGTGTTGTTGTAGATGGAGATAATGGGACTAAGCTGAGGCTTGTGATGCTGTTGGAGTTTACTATTTTTTGTACTTTGGTTTCAGTATTGTATTTCCTACATTGTGACTTGTTTGTATGCTTTCCTAGATACTTGTGGCATGCATCATCATTTTTATATATGTGCTTCAATTTTTTATACTATGAGTCTTCCTATGTTTACTTTGTTGTATGGTATTACTACTCCCGCTACTGTTTAATAATTGTTTCTGTTGTGTTAGTCTGCCTATGAGGGTATAGTTTCCCCACCATCACACCCAAGGCCCTCACTGCTAGTCGGTAGCCTCCGAAATTTGAGGAAATGCACTTGAGGCCACGTGACCAATCGGGTACGGGGCACCTTTGGGCAGCACCCAGAACTGAGACGTAATGGCCTCTAGCGCATTTCCCTGAATGCTAGAGGCTGCTGACTAGCATCAAGGGCCTTGGGTGTGATAGTGGGGAAACTATTCCCTCATAGGCAGAGTAACACAGTGGAAACAATTAGTAAACAGTAGTAGAAGCAGTAATACCATACAACAAAGTAAATATAGGAAGAATGGTAGTATAAACAACTATAACACATATATATAAATGATGATGCATGTCACAAGTATCTAGGAAAGCAGACAAAGAATTCACAAAGATGGAAATAAAATACTGAAACCAATGTATAGAAAATAGTAAACTCCAACATCATCACAAGCCCCAGCTTGGTCCCATGCTCTCCAACTCCAAAAGCACTCAAGTACCTGATGAAGAAGGGCACTTGACCTTATCTATGCCTATAACCATATAATTTGTTTGGGCCCAAAATCATGATCCAAATAGGGTGTGAGACAAATCCCAGTAGAAAACCACTAAAAGATCTGTGCCTAATAGTCAGTGAATGTATATAGCAGGCAATCTGCAGAAATGAAGCAATAACTTGGAATTACTCAAAATCAAACAATCCTACAGTTTCCAATTACATCCATTTAAATTTATTAATTATTAAATCTGTTGAATAATGTAACCTCGATATATAGCCTAAGATCTATATCCCCCTGTATAATAGTAACCACATATTTCTTAGAAGACCATCTAAACAACCAAGTAAGACTGAGTCCAAGCTTGTGCTTTGGCTTGGCAGACTCGTCATAATTATTCATTTATTCACAACTGAACCTCTAGGAAAGCTCTCGCAATCTAACCCCTATAGTCCCACATAGAATAGAGTAAAGATAACAGCCTTCTAGGTAGCTCTCACAGTCAATACCCCTAGTCTACATAGCATCAATAATTTATTCACAACCTCCAGGTATCTCTCACAATCAATAACCCCTGGGTCAAAATCTATACTAAGGATCTCATGGTCATGTGTAAATGAACATGGAAACCCCCATAGTTTTCCTAGTCCAAGGCTCTCACGATCCATTGGAAGATTAGCATGCATATCATATCAAGAAGAAAATGTAATTTATAACTACTACATGGCTAACATTCACAAGCATAACACGTGCAATTCATATAATCAAATAACTCCATCCTAATCAATTCAAGGCATGGAAACAAGGTATGTCTCATAGGTAACCTAGGAAAAATGGCCATAAATAGTCGAACTAGGGAATGCACCCATGGGGTGTTCTATAAACAAGGAATCAAACCCTATGCATATGCTACAACCCCTTTTCAATCAATTAAACCATGGAAGGTAGATATATAGGGCTAAAATCCAAAACACACAATTCCCCAAAAGGGTATTCATCACTTAAATCATATATAATCCAAAGACTATCAAATAAAGGCACAAACCACCTACCTCGATGTTGTACAATGAACACTCTTGAATGTCAGCCATCGAATCAGCCTAGAATGACATAGATCTACAAAAAGATAAAAAAATTTCAACCTTAGATAACTCAAGAGAGAGGAGAAATCATGAGAGAGGCTCTAGTCGAAGGAAGAACTCACTGGTGGGATTCCAAGGCACCCTCCGGAGTTCAAATTAGACCTCGGACAAAGAAATGGTGGCTCAGACTTTTATCGTCACTCCCGGTCTCTCCTGTACGAACCAAGGTTAGAAGAAGTGTTTTCTGGATATGAGACATGACCCCACTCTGACTTATCAAATAAAAATAAAAGTACATAGTGTGTTCATTTAATGTACATGACGTGTAATAGCCTCAACTGGCTCTCGATTTAGGTGGTCTGTCAGGTCACCACAAGGCCATGTACTCGACCGTTACACGACCAGTACATAGATACTCGCAGAAACTGGGTACACAACGTGTACTCAAAAAATTTCCAAATTCTTCCGTTTTCCTAAAAAACAACTTGAAATAAAGATCCATACCTGAAATGATGATCTGGGTTCTTACATACTACCTCTTTATTTTCCTGTAAAATAAATAATAAAACATTACTAAAAACTAGGAAAATGAAGAAAAACTAAAAACAAAATAAAAAGAAGAAAATATTGGGATAACCCCCTAAGGGGTGATGAATTTAGGTTGTACATTACTGGATAGTCCTTAGTTTAACCCCAATATGATAAGGGTGTGTTTTTTTTTCTTAGAAGCCAATACATGTTCTTCATTTTAGTGTATCTTCTTACACACTGGTTTACAAGACCAATATCAAAAACTTCTATTCGAGGTCATTCTTCTCAAAAATAAATAATGAATTCACCTTTTATTTTGATTGAGTTGCATTTTTATGGTGTAAGGTAGGTTAGACCAAGAGTTAAGGTGCCTTAGCCTCTTGATAACCATCTAAACCAACATTAACAAAAATATCATCTTTGACCATATTGTACCTATCTCTCTCTCTCATGGTGTTTTCATGATCACAAACACTCGGTTATGTATTTAATTATTTCATTTGAGTTGATTTCAGTTTCTATAATGGGATACCTTATGTTGAATTTGATGACAAAAAATAAAGGAATCATCTTGATCTTGATGGATTATGTTAAAGTCTTAAAGGAATTTGAAAGATCATTAAAGTTCTCTATTGATGTTTCAAAGGATGTGTTGATCTCATGGAGTGAAGTTCCCAGACCTTTTGAAGGCTAGGAAAGAATATTGACAGTCCTTAGTGATGATTAAAGGTTGTAAGCAGTACTGACCAGTTGATAGGCAGGCATCGGCCAACCAGTAGACAAATCCAGCACACCCATATCTTCTAGAAGGTAATCGGTCTGCCAGTGGAGGATTTCCAAATGCAGTGAGGCTATAAGAGTTTCACTGGATAACTAGTGGGATCATTCGACTAGTCGGTGTAGCCGATCCAACAAGTCCAGTTTCTTTATTTTGGTGGACCCATAGATCTTAATTGGCATTTAATGATGATTAATGAAGCTAGTGGATTATAGAATGTTCCCAACTCCATTAGAGGCTATAAATAGAGGACCTTGGAGGCTCTCTAAATAATGGTGGATTGAAAAATAAAATTTGGGCATGCCTAAAATAAATCAAGTGATTTTATCCATCAATATAAAAGCCTTCTTTCAAGACACCTTTTCAATTCCCAATCTCTTAGGCTCTCTTCTATATTACCTCTCTATATCTCCTCTCAAATTGTTACATCCTTCTTGAGAGATAAGGGAGAGACTTTGTAATGGGTTTGCGCTAATAAAATCTCTATCTTCTCACCACCTCTTATACAAAGGGTGTTCATAACAACAAAGTGAGGGAAGAGTGCTCACAACTATCAAAGTGAGGTAGATTGGTTTCTTGCTACTTCCACCAAAAATATATGGAGGAATTAGTTACTTGATCTTTTTTAAAATCAAGGGATTAATATAAAAACCTCTCAACCCGAGGGGAGGAGACGTAGGGGCTCACACTGAGCTTTTGCTGAACTCCTTTATCAAATATATCTCCATATCTCCCTCTTTTTTTATTTATGTATCGCTTTATCATTACATTATCACTTATTTTTATTCACAATGCTTGAATCAAATTATATCGATATGCATTTATTATACCATTTCGATTACACAATCAAAGATATTGATTAGTTTGATTAAGTCATTTTTATATTCAATACACCTAATTAATTGAATTTTGATACCCATAACTTTATTCTATTATGATTACTTGATCAAATCAAGATATTTCCCAATTTTATTAATTAATATTTCTTTGTTTGAATCGATCTTTAATCTTTAAAATTTTTCTAGGCTTATTAATTTTATTCTTGGTATTATCGTCATTGGTATATTTTATTTTTAGAAAGGAAACTCGCCCCCTATTTTAATTTTATCTCCAACCCACTAAAGTTCTAAAGGATTGAATAACAACTTATGGGGGGGGTAAATCAGTTGTTAACTTCTTATAAGTTTCAAGAGTTTTAGAAACTTAACCCTTGTAATATGTTAAAGTTCATTTCCTTATCATCTTTTAGTAAATAACCATACATGAACAAGTATGAAAGCATGTAAAGCTAAAGTTATAAAGGATTGAATAACAACTTAGAAGGTGGGTCGAATCAATTGTTAACTTTTTATTAGTTTAATGAATTTTAGAAAATTAACCACAACAACTAGTCAAAGTTAATTTCCTTATCATATTTTAGTAAATATTCATGAATGAAAAGGTTGGAAAGAAAGTAAAGCACACAAAATTTACAAGGTTAGACCTCAATGTAAGAACCTACATAATTACTATAGCCACTCCCATGAGTATATGGAAATTCACTATTAAGAAAAAGTGAACAAAACTTGTGTCAACTCTCATTAGACACATTATATTTCCTGATATGAATGATTATACTGACTCCCATCAGTTTACAAAGTTTTTTTTATAGAAAATTGATCCAATAAAAAAGCATAAATACTTTGTTCAATATGATCCGCAAAAGTTCCTAACTCTGATGACCTTGAGTCCTACGGACTTCAGGTTGATAAACACAATCCGATTGACTCTGTATGATCGATTGAATACGATGCTCCCTTTATCAACCTGAACTTCTCAAACTCTACTCAAATGCTCAGTTCGATCTTCCTCAAACTGATATTCCTCAATAATATCTTCCTCAGTACGGTAGGAAAACTTTCAACTGTCTGATCTTCTAATGAGATCTCTATCCAGAAAGATAAATTTGACACGTATTCTTCAGCACTCTGCCTTTCCCACTCTAGTGAAAAAGTTACAAAGTATTAATGTACTGTACTTATATTTATAGGTAACTCATAATAAAAAATGTTGGAAACTGAAAATATTTTCCCGCTTACTCAAATTTCAAAATATTCAAAAATCACTCATATTTAAACTTTAACTTTGACTACTTCAAACCATATCAACATTTCTAAAAAATTAGTCTTTTTGAACATACTATCTTTTCTTCAGTATGATGTAACTTCCTCAGCTTTAGTTCAGTTAACTTACTCAACTTCAATCTGATTCAACTAACTTCCTATGTATATTAAGATCTGAATTTCTTCCTCTGCTCATTATGATCTGACTTTCTTCCTCTTCTCATTATAATCTGACTATCTTCCTCTAATCATTATGATTTTACTTTCTTCCTCTGCTCATTACAATCTAACTTTTTCTATCTTCTCATTACGATCTAACTTTCTTCCTCTACCCAATACAATATTTATTTCTTCCTCTTCTCATTATGATATGACTTTCTTATAGAAACTTAGTCTAACTTGACTTTCATCCTCAGAGTCAGCCCGATTTAATTTCCTCCTTAGACTCAGTTTTATGGAACTTCATTACGATGAAATTTTCTATTATGATGTTGTAAAGAATTCAATGATGAATACACTTAGAAAATTTGAATTTATTCAAAACTTATAAGGTATAACTCATTAAAACTTTTGAAAACTTCTGTATCTGGTACTTCTAGATCTGATGTAGACTTTATCTTGATCACTAGAACCAATAAAATCTTTAGGATTCCTCCATTTATTCAAAATATTTTATCATGAGAATGTTTCATGATTTATTAGAACTCTATGACCAACAAATCATTATCTTAATTAAGGTTATAAATTTTAAGAGCTTTCTAACTCTTGACATTACTATCTTCATTCAACTTCTTTAGCAACATTCTGAATTTCTAACTTAACAACTTCTTTCTAACAAAAATTATGTCCAATAGATCTTGAACTCCATGTCGATGAATATGAGTCTGATGGTACATCTGATCAAAAACTCTATAGAACTTCCAGATTCCATCTTCCTTACACCTTTTGCATTCGAAAATGCTCGGTATGAAAACCTATGTCTAGAAAACAACTTTCTCAAAGACAAAAACTTATTCTGATGGACTGAGTCTGGTCCTAAAGAACAAAAAAAATATTTTACAAAAAGTTTAGTTTTCAACAAATATAAAACTTTTGTAAAAACAAAAAATCATAAATTTTATTCAATCTACCCCTTTTGATTTTTTGACAACACTTGTTAACAATTTTTTCAAATCTTGAAATTTTTTCAAAACTCAAATTTTATAAAAAACTAAAGTTTTTTTTTTGAATTTTACCAAAACAAATCCCTTCTCAAAAGAGAGTGTCCTAACACTAAACTAATGGATAAAGTAATGTTTTTGAAGTAATTACTTACCTCAGTGATAATAAAATTTTGTGTCCAAGCTAAGATTAACCCCCACACTTTTATCTTTTTACTCCCCCATTACCTGATAACCACAACTTCAGATTCATAAAATAAAGATAAGTAAAAAAGTTTTACAGAGTATAAAGTTGTTACTTTTTATCCCCCTTTGTCAACATAATCCAAAGCATGGTGGGAGAAATTCCTTATAAGATTTAGGAAGTCATTGGAGGAGGATGAACATGAATTTGCAACCTCAACTCAACAAACCATTATTTTGGCATTGCCTTTGTGAAGATATCACCAATTTGATACTTCATTGAGATATATTCCAGTAAAAAATCTCCAGCAACAACTTTCTATTTTATAAAGTGAAAATTTATATCAATGTGTTTTGATCTTTAATGTTGGACATGACTTTTAGAAATATAAATTATACTTTGATTGTCACAAAGTATCTTCAATGGTTTAGAAACTTTTACTTTCAAATATCTCAACTGAACTTTCATCCACAACATTTGAGTACAAGACTGAGTAGTTGTAACATATTCCGATTCTGTTATTCTTAAATTTATTGAACTTTGTTTCTTACTATGCCAACTCAAACAACATTCACCCAATTTTTTTCCTCTTGAAGTTTATTTTCTATCATAACAATATCCATCCCAATCGGCATAAATATAACCATGAAACTTCATCTCACAATTTCTTTTGTATAACAACCCATGTAAAGTTATTCTGTAACGTCCTGAGTCCGGAACCCCTCCACTGGGGCCCCGTACCTGGTTCGCCACATGACCTCAAGCGCATTTCCCCGAATGCCAGAGGCTGCCGACTAGTATCAAGGGCCTTGGTGAGTCGGTGGGGAAACTATGCCCTCATTCGGTAAGGTTTACTAGGTAAGAAAACAACAATAAATAGTGGAAGCAGTAAACAACATGCATAACAACAGAAACCAAACAGCGAAAGCAATGCAGATATATAACTATGATGACAATGATGCAGAAGGTACAAGTATCTAAGGAAAACAACAAACACAACAACGTTCTGAAATACAACTAAAACCAAGTGCAAAAGAAAACAAAGTAAGCTCCTCAGCATCGCGAGCCACAGCTCGGTCCCATGCTCCCCAGCTCCTGGTGCAATCAAGATCCTGAAGTAGAAGGGCGCTTGCCCTTGTCTATACCTGCAGCAACATAGTCTTCTTGGGACCAAAATCATGTCCCAAACAGGGTGTGAGATATAATCCCAGTAGGCAATCACCCAAAGATTTGTGCCTAACAGTCAATGAATACATGGAAGTAATATAACAAGAAGCAGTAAACATAAAAGCACAAGCAGCTACAATCCACAGTTCTAACAAGCAAAGAACACAAGTAAGCAGTCATCAACAAGAAGAAAAAAGGTAACCCTCTAGGTAGCTCTCACAGTCTAACCCCTATGGTTCAACCTCTAAGTACTAGCAACCCTATGGGAAGCACACACAGTCTCACCCCTATGGTTCAGCTACGTAATTAAGCAAACTCTCTGGGGAAGCACTCACTGTCAATTCCCCATATAGTCTCGTATCGTGCTAAAGGATCTCTGGGGAAGCACTCAATGTCAATTACCCCTATATTTTTCATCGTAATTAAAAGACACTCTGGAGAAGCCCTTCCATCAATTCTCCCCTTGGTCTCGCATCGTGATTAAAAGACACTCTAGAGAAGCCCTTCCGTCAATTCTCCCTTTGGTCTACTACTCTAGGTTCTTACAGTCCCGAGTATAACTAAACATGCTCAGCGCGCATGTATATCGTCCAAGTAAACCTCAAGAACTACTTGGCTATCAATTAAGGCTCAACAGAAAAACAAGGCAACAGTCCACAATCCTACAACTAGGCATGGCAACTGGAAAAATGCCAAACAGGCAGAACAAGCATGGCAAAGCAATCTGAGCACAAACAAATTTCTCTAATCATAAGCAATAACCTCTACTAAAGCAATCAAGCAAAATAGGAAATCAACAAGGGAAAAACATGAAACACACAATACTTTGTTCAAGGGTATTGGTGGAAATTGCACAAAATATCCATCAACTTTCTACGGAAAGGCACAAACCACCTACCTCAATCCTAGAAGATCGATATATGTGGACCTCGACGACAGATTCCCCTTAGAATGACGTAGATCTGAGAAAACACACAAAACTTTCATCCCATGATAACTTGAAAACAAAGAGGAATCAAGAAACAAGGCTCAAGAAGAAGGAAGAACTCACCGCTGTGATTCCAATGCAATCGACCGTGCTCGAATCGGAGAACGGAAAGCGAGGCAGGACTCCGTCGAAGATCTGGTCGTACGGTCTCTCTTGGACGGTCGAAAACTAGAGAAGAAGATGGAAATAGGGGTTAAGCATGACCCCGGTCCGTTTAATGAAAAAAAAAGTACACAGCATGTACTTTTAGAGTACACGGCGTGTACTGGTTCCTTTCCGTACTCCGCCAAAAACGGCCTCCACGTCACCCCTACACACCGTGTGTGTGGCCCGGGCACGACCAGCACACAGCTTCGAGCCGGATTAGAGTACACGGCGTGTACCCAGAAAGTACACGACGTGTACTTTGAAAATTTACAGAAAAACCATTTTTCTTAAAAACTCCAGGAAAAAGGAAAAATATACCTGAACGAAGATCTGGGTTCTTACAAACTTCCCCCCTTAAAGAAATTCGTCCCCAAATTTCCCTAACGAGGTGGAGAAGAAGAATCCCCGAACAGCTCCAGCCACTGTGATCGTACATCGGCCTCCCTCTCCTAGGTATCGTCCTGTACTCGCCCGTGCTTCCATAGAACCCATACCAGAGGAACAGACCGCCTGCGGAGAACCTTCGTTCTGCGATCGACAATCCAGATAGGATGCTCCTCGAACGACGCATCTGCTTCAAGCTCGACTTCCTCGGGCTGAAAGACGTGAGATGGGTCTGAAAAGTAACGTCGGAGCTGAGATACATGGAATACATCGTGCATGGACCGATACCTATGAGGTAGCTGCAATCGATAGGTGACCAGACCCACTCTCTCTAAGACCTCAAACGGCCCGACGTACCGCGATGAAATCTTACCCTGACTCTGAATCCTTTTTTGCCCCAACCTCAGTGCAACACGCAGGAAAACCTGATCTCCAACCTTGAACTCCAGAGGTTTTCTCTGCTGATCAGAATAAGACTTCTGCCGAGACTGTGCTGTAGCCATCCTCTTCTGAATCAGCTCTATCTGCTCTGAAGTCTCCTGTACAAGACGAGGTCCCAGCAAAGCTGTCTCTCCTGCCTCCAGCCAGCATAAGGGTGATCAGCATGGCCTACCGTACAGAGCCTCGTACAGTTCCATCTGAATGGTCGCCTGAAAACTGTTGTTGTAGGCGAACTCCACTAGAGGAATATGCTTCTCCCAAGAACCGCCAAGGTCTAGAATGCAAGCTCGGAGCATATCCTCAAGCACCTGGATCGTGCGCTCGGACTGGCCATCAGTCTGGGGATGGTATGTTGTACTCAAAAGTACATATGTACCCAAGGCCTTCTGAAGTCCCTACCAGAACTGAGATTTAAAGCACGCATCTCTGTTTGAAACAATAGAGAGCGGAACTCCATGCAGACGAACAATCTCTCTGATGTAAAGTCGTCCCAGATCATCGACGCTGAAGGTCTCCTTGATCGGTAAGAAGTGGGAAACCTTTGTAAGCCTGTCGACGACAACCCAAAAAGCATTGTTCCCTCGTGGTGACCTCGACAACCCAGTCACGAAGTCCATCGCAACATCGTTCCACTTCCACTCCAGAATGGGTAACTGTTGTAAAAGGCCTGCTGGTCGCTGATGCTCAGCTTTCACCTGCTGACAAGTAGAACATCTCATGACAAAACCAGCAACATCCTTCTTCATACCTGGCCACAAGTACTGGCGATGAAGATCCTGATACATCTTGGTGACGCCAGAACGAACTTCCCAAACTGAGGAATGAAAATCCTGCATCAGTTCCTCACATATGTCTGTTGGCACCCATACGCGTCCCTGGAAACGCAAGATCTCATCCTCACCCACTGTCCATCCAGGAAGAGGGTCCCCTCCTGACACACTCTCCTGTAGGACTAAGCCTTCCGAGTCTGATAGTTACCTCATCCGTACCTGATCAAGTAGCATGGAGGTAACAGCTATAGAAGATATAAAGGTCTGTCCCCGTCTGTTGTGCACCTCCAGATGCATCTCATAGAACAGACCCATCAGCTTCCACTCACTACTGGATTCCTGAACTGCCTGAATCTAAGTTCTCCTGCTCAATGCATCTGCCACGGTGTTTACCCTTCCCGGCGTATAGGCAAGATCAAAATCAAAATACTGAAGATACTCGACCCACCTGCACTGCCTCAGATTCAGATCATGCTGAGTGAAGATATACTTGAGACTCTTGTGGTCAGTGAAGACCACAAAGTGCTCTCCCAGAAGATAGTGTCTCCAACAGCGCAAGGCATGAACAACAACTGCCAACTCCAGATCATGCGTAGGGTAGTTCTTCTCATGTGGCCTCAACTGCCGAGACCCGTACGCAACGACTCCATCTCCCTGCATAAGCACAGCTCCCAGCACGATACCCGAAGCATCACAGTAAACAGTGTAGCTCTTGTTTGGATCTAGCAAGACTAGTATCGGTGCTGACGTCAACCTCCCTTTCATCTCCTGAAAGGCCGACTCACAAGAATCTGACCATAAGAACTTTGCCCCCTTCTTGGTCAGACCTGTCAAGGGTGCTGCTAGACGAGAAAAGTCCTGAATGAAGCGTTTGTATTATCCAGCCAGCCCTAGGAAGCTTCGTACTTCAAAAATGTTCTTCGGCTGCTCCCAGGAAACTACAGCTCTCACTTTCTCTGGGTCCACAGATACTCCTGCCTATGAGATGACGTGACCCAAGAAGTGAATCTGATCCATCCAGAAATGGCACTTCGAGAGTTTAGCATAAATCTGATGCTCTCTTAGTGTACTCAGAATGATCTCAATATGTGTGGAATGGTCGTGTCGAGTGTGAGAGTAAACCAAGATATCGTCTACGAAGACCACGACGAAGGAATCCAAGTAAGGATGGAACACTCGGTTCATCAGTGCCATGAAAACTGCAGGTGCGTTCATGAGTCCGAAAGGCATGACTGTATACTCGTAAAGACTGTACCTGCTCCTGAAGGCTTTCAGAGGTATATCTGATAGTCTAACGTGCAAATGATGATATCCAAACCTCAAGTCGATCTTCGAGAACACCCGAGATCCTCAAAGCTGATCGAAAAGGTCAACAATCCGCGGAAATGGATATCATTTCTTAACCATCAACTGGTTCAACTTCCAATAATCTACACAAATCCGAAGGGTACCGTCTGCCTTCTTCGCAAACAGAATAGGCGAACCCCAAGGCGAAGTACTGGGTCGGATGAAACCCTTAGATTGTAGCTCCTCCAACTGCTTCTTGAGCTCCTTCAACTCAAGTGTGGACATCCTGTAGGGAGGAATGGACACTGGTGCCGCTCCTGGCATGATCTCAATAGAGAAGTCTACCTCATGTTCCGGAGGCAAACCTAAAAAGTCTTCTGGAAAGACGTCCCTAAAGCGATCCACCACTGGATGAAAGTCCAACTATGGAGTCCCCTGATCATCCAGATAAAGACTAGCAATCTGGGTCGTCACTCCTCCTAGCCTAAGATGCTCGAGTCCCGCCCGACTTGCCCGAACTTCCCATTCGCCTCTATGAAGGAAAGATTCACCCTCTGGTGAAATGAAACTGACTTTGCAGCGATAAAAATCAATGACTGTCTGGAAGGGAATCAACCAGTCTATGCCAAGGAAGACATCATAGCCTGTCATCTCTAGGACATAGAGATCCCATAAGAAGTGATACCCTGCAACCTCAAGAGGGCACTCTCTACACTGGCGTACACTAGATGTCCTCGTTACCAAAGGTGTGTCTAGTGTCAACGAGTCAGCAGAATAAAAGATGCATAGTCCAAGGCTCTCCACTATGGAAACAGAGATAAAACTATGCGTATCACTAGTATCGAAAAGGACTGAATATAAAACTGAGGCTACTAAAATCATACCTCGAACAGTAGAAGGGTCGGGATCCTGCTCATGATAAGTCTGCTCTATAGCGAAAGACTAGCCTACACCGCGGCCATGCGCCCCTGACTGACCACTCTAAGCTGAACCTCCCTGCTGGTGCTGAGGGACTGGTGGCTGACCACCACGGCCTCGACCTCCACCTCAGCCCGAACGGTCGAAAGAACTCTAGTTCCCTGACTGGTGAGAGACTGGTGGGGCTGCTCCTGAACGAGGAGTCATAGAAGAACCCCGGTCACCTGCTGCTGGTGAGAAAACCTGGCAGAAACACTAAAGGTGACCCATCTTGCCGCATGATCGGCACTCCACGGGGTCTCTCTGGCACTGTGGCCTCATGTACCCTGTCAGGCCACACTGTTAGCATGTCACCTGGCTGTCTGATGATGCGTCTCGCTTCCTCGCATCACCGCGCGTAAGCTCCCTACGACGCTTCTTGCTGTCATCTGAAGAGAATCTAGCTCTGGAAGCAGAACCGCCCTATCTCGTAGCTCCGTAGTCTCTCATATTGCGCTCTGCAATCAATTCCTGGTTGACGGTGGAAGTAATGGAAGTCAACTGGAAGATGTTCACCTACGACCGAATCTCCCGCCCGAGTCCATCCTCAAACTTCCTCGCCAAGAACACCCCACTCCCATCCCGAAGGGGTGTAAAACGCTGCAGCTCAGTGAAACGAGAGGAATACTCCATGACAGATAGAGTACCCTGCTCTAAGCTCATGAACTCCCGGGCTCGATCGGCCCTCAGGGTCTCCGGGTAGAAGTAGTCGTAGAACACGCGCTGGAACTCCTCCCAAGCCATAGCCTGTTGCTGACCCGCCTGTGAGATCATGTCCCACCACCTTTTGGCGGAGTCTCGGAGCATGTAGGTGGCGAGCTTGACCCGCCTCTCTGGAGGCGTCTCCAGATTCTCAAAGATAGTCATCATGGATTCTAGCCATGACTCTGCAGCCTGAGGTCCTCCCTCCCCCGAGAACGTGGAAGGATGTTGCTGCTGAAAAACTCGCGTCAAGTCTACCATAGACGAGGCAGGAGGTGGTTCTCCCTGGAAGGCCTGCATCATCCTCATAAAACCTTCCCTGAACTGTGCATCAGCGCCCGCAACTGGTACAACAACCGGTGCCAAGGCTGGCTCGGCTGGGGGATCGACAGGAAGTCCCTGATCAGCCCTGTCTGGCGTCTGATCACAGCCTGACGACAGACGTACGACCGGAGGACGTCTCGGAGGCATAGATCTAAAAGATCAAAAGCACACCTTAGATCAGGAAAACAAGGACATAGAACACAAGAGTACAGAATGGGAACAGGGGAAGAAAAACACACAAGATTGCAAAACACGACTACATGGCGTGTATAAAAACTACACGACGTGTCTACTTAAGCCACTGACATGGGCGTGTACCCCTTCCCTACAAGTCGTGTACACTTCAAACTACACGGCGTGTTGACCCCCACACACGACATGTACTTGAAAACTATTCCCCTACCCGAGTATCCTTACACGGCTAACCCACACAGTCCGACTCAACTCGAGGCTGCACGGCGTGTTCGAAACAAACATGGCGTGTACTAGACAAGGCTTCGGCGGTCCGTGTTGTTGAGTACATGGCCGCCTACATGGTTGGACCTGACATGGCGTGCTCCAAACAAACACGGCATGTATAGGCGAAGGAGACACCATCCCGTGTTGTTCGTGACACGGCCGGGTACCTGGGCAAGACTACACGGTGTGTTCCGAGCAAACACGACGTGTGGAAAGGAAGGTAACGCCGACCCGTGTTGTTCGTGACACGGCCGGGTACCTGGACAGGACTAGACGACGTGTTCCGAGCAAACACAGTGTGTGGAAAGGAAGGTCACACCGGCCCGTGTTGTTCATGACACGGCCGGGTACCTGGGCAGGACTACACGGCGTGTTCCCTATGGACGCGGCGTGTTCTACCCGAGCTTCCCCGGCCCGTGTTGTTAGTGACACGACCGGGTACACGGCTCTGAACTCACACAGAGTGTACCAATGGTACACGGCGTGTTCCCGAAGTTACTCCCACGACACTGTGTTCTGCTCACATGGTCAGTGACACGGCCTGAAAACTACACGGTGTGTATCTAAAAAGTACACGCCGTGTATTCTGGGTTTTTCTGGGCAGTAGCTCAAAAACTGCGCAGAATTCCAGAAACACTAAAACAAGGGAAAAGATGTCAAATTCCAACCCGTGAGGGCCCATAACACCTCCAGAACCAAAATTTGGCATTCATTTTGAGCAAGGAACAAAACAACATTTTTCTAACATAGCAGCAGAGAATCTATCAAGCAACTATCACAACAGAATTCATAATTTACACAGAGCCTATCACAACAGCATGCAATCGCTAATGCACCCTAGATGGCATGACAAGAATTCATGGCATGTGATTTCTACAAGTTCCTATATGATGCATGAGATGGCATACCCTCATCTCATCGGGTTGCGATAGAAATAGAACCGAAATATCAAAACACTAACCGCACAAGTCATACGAATCACTCTAGGTGAAAACATACCAACCATAAAATTTCAAAACCAAAAAACTGCAATTAACGAGGTAGTATGGCTTTTCCCTGTACACGGGTTAGCTACTCCCAGGAAAAACTTAATACCAAGCACTGAATCTGTCATATCCCTTGTTAAATTCTCCAAATAGTAAATCAAGAGAAAAGAACTCCTCTGATACCACTTTGTAACGTCCCGAGTTCAGAGCCCCTCCACTGGTGCCCCATACCCGATTCGCCACATGAACTCAAGCGCGTTTCCCCGAATACCAGAGGCTGCCGACTAGCAGCGAGGGCCTTGGTGAGTCGGTGGAGAAACTATGCCCTCATTCGGTAAGGTATACCAGGTAAGAAAACAACAATAAACAGTGGAAGCAGTAAACAACATACATAACAACAGAAACCAAACAGCGGAAGCAATTCAGATATATAACTATGATGACAATGATGCAGCAGGTACAAGTATATAAGGAAAATAGAAAACACAACAATGTACTGAAATACAACTGAAACCAAGTGCAAAAGAAAACAAATTAATCTCCTCAGCATCACGAGCCACGACTCGGTCCCATGCTCCCCAACTCCTGGTGCAATCAAGATCCTGAAGTAGAAGAGCGTTTTCCCTTGTATATACTTGCAGCAACATAGTCTGATTGGGCCCAAAATCATGGACCAAACAGGGTGTGAGATACAATCCCAGTAGGCAATCACCCAAATATTTGTGCCTAATAGTCAATGAATACATGATAGTAATATAACAAGAAGCAGTAAACATAAAAGCACAAGCAGCTACAATCCACAGTTCTAACAAGCAAAGCACACAAGTAAGCAGTCAGCAACAAGAAGAAAACAGGTAACCCTCTGGGTATCTCTCACAGTCTAACCCCTATGGTTCAACCTCTAAGTACTAGAAACCCTCTGGGAAGTACACACAGTCTCACCCCTCTGGTTCAGCTACGTAATTAAGCAGACTCTCTGGGGAAGCACTCACCGTCAATTCCCCCTATAGTCTCATATCGTGCTAAAGGCTCTCTGGGGAAGCACTCAACGTCAATTCCCCCTATAGCCCGCGTCGTAATTAAAAGACACTCTGTAGAATACCTTCCATCAATTCTCCCCTTGGTCTCGCATCGTGATTAAAAGACACTCTGGAGAAGCCCTTCCGTCAATTCTCCCTTTGGTCTACTACTCTAGGTTCTCACAGTCCTGAGTATAACTAAAAATTCTCAGCGCGCGTGTATATCGTCCAAGTAAACCTCAAGAACTACTTGGCTATCAACTAAGGCTCAATAGCAAAACAAGGAAACAGTCCACAATCTTACAACTAGGCATGGCAACTGGAAAAATG
Organism: Viscum album; assembly: GCA_963277665.1. Classification (NCBI taxonomy): domain Eukaryota; kingdom Viridiplantae; phylum Streptophyta; class Magnoliopsida; order Santalales; family Viscaceae; genus Viscum; species Viscum album. The sequence goes on from OY728139.1 coordinate 299,461,544, forward strand.
CCAAACAGGAAGAACAAGCATGGAAAAGCAATCTAAGCACAAACAAATTTCTCTAATCACAAGAAATAACCTCTACTAAAGCAATAAAGAAAACCAGGCAAGCAACAAAGGAAAAACAGAAAACACACAATACCCCGTTCAAGGGTATTGGTGGAAATTGCACAAAATATCCATCAACTTTCTACGGAAAGGCACAAACCACCTACCTCGATCCTAGAAGATCGATATACGTGGACCTCGATGACAGATTCCCCTTAGAACGATGTAGATTTGAGAAAACGCACAAAACATTAATCCCACGATAACTTGAAAACAAGGAGGAATCAAGAAACAAGGCTCAAGTAGAAGGAAAAACTCACCGCTGCGATTCCAACGCAATCGACCATGCTTGAATCGGAGAACGGACGGTGAGGTAGGACTCCGTCGAAGATCCGGTCGTACGGTCTCTCTCGGACGGTCGAAAACTGGAGAAGAAGATGGAAATAGGGGTTAGGAGTGACCCCGATCTGTTTAATGAAAAAAAAGAAAGTACACGGTGTGTACTTTTAGAGTACATGGCGTGTACTAGGTCCTTTCCTTACTCCGCCAAAAACGGCCTCCACGTCACCCCTACACACCGTGTGTGTGGCCCAGGCACGTCCAGCACACGGCTTCGATCCGGATCAGAGTACACAACGTGTACCCAGAAAGTACATGGCGTGCACTTTGAAAATTTCCAGAAAAACCATTTTTCTTAAAAACTCCAGAAAAAAAAACATACCTGAATGAAGATCCAGGTTCTTACATATTCCTTTGATATATCTCATAATTATCTTTTATACCAACATGTGTGATTCTTTTAGATTATTTTGATACATAAAACACAAATTCACTGCATAAACAATATCAGGCCTTAAGGATATTAGGTAAAGTAGACTTCCTATCATCCTACAAAAGTCTTTCTAATTCACACTTTTTCCAGACTCATCTATACTCAACTTTGTGCTCATAGATATAGGAGTAGAAACTTCTTTAGATTCTTCCATCCCAAACTTCTTTAACAATTCCATGGCATACTTTTTTTTGATATAATAAAATTTACTTTTTTTTGAACTTGTAAGCCAAGGAATAAAGTTAATTCTCTCAACATTGACATTTCAAAACTATTGTTCATTTCCTCATTAAACTATTTACAAAATTTTTATTCCTCCCCAGTAAAAAATATATCATTCACATAAAAAATTAAAATTAGAGTTCCAAATCCAACAACTTTCATATATAAGTTTCTATCAAATTTTTCTTTATAAAAATTAAACATTCTCAAAAAACTATCAAGTTTTGAATACTAGGCACATGGGGATTGTTATACCCATACATGGCTTTCTTAAATATACAAAACCTATTTTAATAATTACCAAGTTAAAAACCACAAGGTTTTCAATCTAAACTTGTTCCTCAATCTCACCATTTAAGAAAGATGAATTTACATTCATCTAATAAACTTTGCAATTTTGATGTGCGAAAATTGATAAATACATTCTAATAGTTTCTAATCTTGAAACTGAGAACAAAAATTCTTCAAAATCCACACCTTCTACCTATGCATATCCTTTATAGACAAGTCTTACTTTGTTTCTTGAAAATTCTCCATGATCATTCAAATTTTTTCTATAAACCCACTTTTTTCCGATGACATTTTTATTTGATGATCGTAGAACAAGTTCCCATGTTTCATTTTTCTTAATCTTATCCAACTCTTAATACATATCATCCACCCATTCTTTGTGTTGAATAGCTTTTGAAACCGATTCTAGTTTAACTTTTAAGATAACTGAAGTCCGATTTTCTAATCTCAACTTTATTCTACTCTAAACTGGAGCCTTCTGCCTGAATGGCCCGAAGGCCTTCATTTTTATTGATTTTGATAACCCCCCTTTCAAGGGATTAGGGGGAACCCTTATAAGGTTCATAGGCTTAGAGATTACATGGCCTATAGGCTAAGGAGATTACATGACCTGAAGGTCTTAGGGAATTCAACCAGAGTATCTACAAGGAACTGCCCCTCCCCAACATCTGCATCCTGATAGTAGCTCTCCACCTTCGCATGACCGTCTGGCTAGGCTTCCCGTGCAAGCATAGGCCGGTACCGATTGCATAGTCATACCCTCTCATTCTGACAATCCATTTGGCTCTACTCTGGGGAGTGCACCTGCTCTGAATCCTCTTCTGGGGTTGCTCCTTTTTTGTAGTGTGTCTGGGGCCTGCATTCATGTGGCCCGAAGGCCTTGGGTGGCCCTAAGGCCTTAAGGTGGCCTGAAGGCCTTGAGAATCAACTGGCCCGAAGGGCTTGGGTGGCCCGAAATCCTTGAAGGACCTGAGGACCAAACCGGTGGCCCGAAGGCCCATATGGATGAATAATTCTATCTGCTACAGTACCGAACAGTGCTTGCTACAGTACTGCTACAGTATCCGGAAATATTCCTCCACCCAGATTTGATCTCGAGTCTCTTGGATGCACCTAGAGAGTCCTCACCAACTGGGTTGAGGCTCATGTGCACAGGAGCCTTCTAATTTCCAATAATGTTTTCAGACTCAACATGTTTTTTGTAAGGTAGGAAATTTAAAAGTTTATCTTACAACTGAACTTTCCTCATCACATGATTCTCTTTTATCTTAGTAAGGATGTTTTTAATCACTTTTACTATTGTTGTAAATCTTCAATTTATCCTCCTCGTCATTCTCAACAAATTTTGTTAAATAATTTTGATTTTCAATTAATTTCAAATTATATGAGTCCACCAACCTTTTTAAGCATTTTTTCCAACATTTTTAACTTCTTCCATTGGGTGAATGAATCATAAAATTTCATTCCTGATCTTTTTCATCAAACTTTCCCATATCCCGATTTTTGATTTTAAGTAAACATGGACTTTAAAAAACTTTTAAGTACTTCAATGAGGGTTTTTTGTTATACCACATTTCATAAAAAGTCGTGTTGGATTCTAGTATCAACAAACATCAGTTATGAATATGTATAACAGTACTAACATCTTATCTCTAGTATAACTTTGAACATTTGTATTCTGCTAACATACTTATTCTCATTTCCACCAAACTTCTATTATTTATTTCTGTTGTTCTATTTTGTTGTGGATTTTAGGGAGAACTATATAGATTTTTGAAACCATGCTTTGTTAGAAATGTTTCAAAAGTATTTCTGGTGAATTTAGTGTCACTATCTGTTCTCAACTTCTTTATATAAACCCCCATTTCTTTCTCAACTTCTTTTCTAAAAAACATGAACATTTCCATAGCATCTGACTTATGCTTCATAAAAATGATGTTTTTCATCTGATTAAGATATTCAATAAAAGTTATAAAGTATAAATATCCTTTTTTTATTAATGTATCATCAGTCCACATAAATCATAATTAATAAGTTCAAGAGGTTTGGTAGACCGAATCTGAACTCTCTTATGACTTTTGTTAGTCATCTTTCCTTTTTGAAAAGCAACACAAACATCTTCATCTCTTATTTTTAATTCTAGAAAATAATAGACATCGTCAACTTTAGAAAGTCTATTCATTTTTTTTTTTTTTGAGGTTCCTAAGTCTTCAATGCCACAATTTGTTTTCATATTCAGCAGTCAAGTGATAAGAGTTATTAAACTCTATAAGTTCAAATAGATTACCACTAGTTCTTTCTCCATTTGTGATAACTTTGTTATTTTAATACTTTTGATGATACAAGAATATTTTATGAGATCCACTTCTTTTCCATCATTACAAAGCTAACTTACACCAAATAAGTTATATTTTAGACCATCAAAAAATAAAACTTCCTTAGATTTCAACTTTTCTGCTTCAATCTCATCCATTTGGATTCCCCTTATTTTTAAGAAACCGTCATTACCAAAGATAACTTCTCCTCCATCATGAATTTAAACATGTTTCAAGATTTTTATATCACCTATCACATGTGAAGAACAACCACCATCAAGTATCCATGGTTTGTTCCTTTTACTTTCTTTCAGAGCTGTCTCAACAACAAAATATCTTTCCTCAACTTTCTTGTTTCCAGCTTTCTTTTATTTTCTACTATAAGAAACTTGTCCCAAAATGATCATCATACATATTTAGGCATGATGACCAGCATGATCACATCTTCCACAAACTTCTTCCCGAAATTTAAATTTATTTTTTGTTGGAAAGGTTCTAACATCTTGAGTTTTTTCTTTTTTAACTTCCTATGGGTTATGAAAGCTACTCATCCTTATTCCACCATTGATTTCTATTTCTTCAAACCTTCTTATGGGAAGTGAAAATTTATTCTAAAAACTATAAGATCTATTCCCATAAATATCCATCAAATCTTGATTTCTGGTAAATTAAGATCTTTCTCTGTAGAAACTTTGTTGAGGTTGATAACTTCTTTCTGCTCTATCATACTCAGAACGTGGACCATCTTGACTTCTGAGGAAGTTTTCAAATTTTGTAGTTGTGATAGGTTTCTCACATCCCTTCTCAATCCAAACATTCCTAACACTTTTCTTATCACCTAAAATATAGGAAAGATCATATGAAACATTATTTTTGAATGGTGAGAATTGTGTCTGATTCTTGATTTGATTTTTCTTAGCAACTTTAGAAGTCTTAGCTTTTACTTACAAGGATTTTTTGAAGTTTTCATTCATCTTACTCAAGGTACTTTCAGACTCAATAAGTTCTTATTGAAACTTGTTAACTTATTCTTCCTTATCTTCCAACTTCTTACTAAGATCTTCAACCGTCTTTCCCTATTTAGAAATTCTTAGTCTATAACTTAAGATCTCTTGAATGTATTATTATTCTTACTTAAAAACATCTTTTTCACCTTTAAAAAAATTTCCACAATATTTATTTATCATTATGACTTATTTATTAAGACATTTGTTTTTCTCAAGACATACAAGAAGTTCTGTTCTGAGCTGATACTCTCTATAATATTCTTCACCTTCTTCTTCACTATTTGAGAAGTATTATGTTTTCTCAACTTTTATAGTGAATATTCTAACCTTTTATAAACTTTCATCTTCCAAAGATTTTTTTTGGGTTGAGTCCAATTTAGTTTTCTTACTTAACATACTTCTCTTGTTCCTAGTAAAATTCATCTCATATTTGTTAGATGACTTTTCTTCTTTATCATTTTTTTCCACTTCTTTCATTGAGGGTTTTCATCAAAATCATCTCGATATTCACCAACTTTATTATTAGGGTAATTCATAGAAAATTACATAATTCCACCGCACTCAAAACATTTGAGAGAAATTTTACCTCCATACTTTTATCTTTCTCTTCGATAGTTCTTGGATATAAGAGACATTATTTTTTTCATTCAACTCATCATCCTCTTTATCTTCAGAGTCACAAGGATAAACATCTTCAGTATCTTGTATTTTCATTTTTCTCATGGATTCAAAATAAATTTCATCTTTCATATTCTTTTTGAACATAAAAGTTTTTATCATTTCATAAGTAACAAGAAAGTTATGAAACTCATCAAGTGATAAATCATATTTATCTTCTAAAGAAGAAATTTTAGAATCAAACCTCTTCAGAAAGTTTCTCATAAATTTCTTCATAATTATAGAATATTCTTGGACATCTCTAAATCCTTTAATGTTGAAAAAAAATTCATTTACTCTGGTGAATTATTCATCTATAGTTTCTTCATCTCTCATTATGATATCTCCATAATTACTACACCATATTTCTATCTTTTCTTCCTTTAGTATTCCCTTCGAAAATACTTTTCAACTTGTCCCGCATACTCTTTGAATTTTTGAGACCCATCACCTTCATATAAACATTTTATGATAAGAACATAAGGATGGAATTTATAGCTTTTCCATAAACTTTGATATTTCTATTATTAGAAAAATTCATCGGGGAATCCTTCTCAGTAGGTGGAAAATCAATTGTAGCAGCATCTACAACTTTCAGGCCAAGAGATAGAGGATAACGAGTCATCCTATTTTTTCATCCATAATATTTTTTTCATCAAATGTAATAATTCCTATACTATTGACAAAATTGATATTATCCATGACTAGGATTCAACAAGGTAACCTTTGCTCTGATACCAATTGAAGTTGCAAAAGATCAAATAATAACTAAGAAGGGGGGTTGAACCAACTGTAAACATTTTATAAGTTTCAAGACTTTTAGAAACTTAACCCCTGAAACCTGTTAAAGTTAATTTCCTTATCATATTTTAATAAATAATCAAGCATGAAAAATTAGGAAATCAAGTAAATAACACAACATTTACAAGGTTTGATCTTAGTGTGAGAACCTACATCCTTATCATAGCCACTCCCATGGTTCTATGGAAATTCAGTATCAAGAATAAGTGAATACAACTTGTGTAAACTCCTATTAGACACCTTCTTGAGTACAATAACCCTAATTTTAATGGCCTTAAGTTATGGAACACAATCCGATTGACTCAGTCTGATCGAATCAATATGATTCTCCCTTTATCAATCTTCACTTCTCAAACTCTGATCAAATGCTCAGTCCAATCTTCCTCAGACCGATATTCCTTAATCCGATCTTCCTCAGTCTAGTAAGAAAATTTTTAGTTGTTTAGTCTTCTAATGAGATCTATTTTTGGAAAGATAACTTTGACACATATTCTGAAACACTCCTCCTTTTCCACTCTGGTGAAAAAGTTGCAAAGTACGAATGTACTATAAAAACTTAGTCTGATTAGACTTTCTTCCTCTTCTCATTACGATCTAACTTTCATATAAAAACTTAGTCTGATTAAACTTTCCTCCTTAGAGTCAGTCCGATTGACTTTCCTTCTCAGACTCAATCTGATGGAACTTCATTATGATTAAATTTACCATTATTATGGATTTCCCATTATGATGTAAATAATTCAATGGTGACTCCACTTATAAACTTTGAATTTCTTTAAATATTATAAGATATAACTCATTTATACTTCTGAAGAATTTTGTGTCTGGTACTTCTAGATCCGATGCAAATTTTTTCTTAATCTCTAAAACCGATACAATCTTTATGATTCCTCCACTTCTTCAAAAGATTTTTGTTAGGTTCTGGGGCCCATAGCGGAAGCCGGTGGGCCGAGGATTTTAAAATTTTCATCGGTGGGATGACAGAGCTTGTCGTTGCCGATGATCCGAGCCCCAAAGAGGTCTGAGGATCTCGTGTAAATTATTAAGAGAACAAAACTAAAATGAAAACGTACCCATTTCAAATCCGAAGCCACGGTCGACTGAAACTAGTCGATGGCGATCGTTGCTTGAAGGATCCAAAGCAGGATCTCTCTAGATCATCCACATGCGCTCCAAAAATCCACTGGAACATCGATCATCAAATTATGGGTGCTAGAGCGGCGATCTGATGAAGCTTTCGACATCCCAACGATCACCGCATCGAGATCTCTTTGATGCCTAAGGAATAACTTGATCTGAACTCTTAGATCGTCAGATTCTCTCTCTAGGAAGCGGGGGCAGATAGAGGCTCTCGATTTTCATTCCATGCAAATGAATGAATAGTGAATTTCACAACATAAGAGAGAGCCTCATCTTATATTTATAGTGACGTTGATAAATACCCGGTAGGGTTCCCCGACCCCCATTTATTTCAACGTTCACTAAATAAATAATTTTGATGAACTTAACTGCACCAATACTATTTATTATTTTATCACATACTTGTAATATATATATATATATATATAATATTACGTGATAAAACCGAGTCATTTAACTCGACTCGATATCCCGATTAATATTAAACGAACCTTGAATATTAAAATAATATTCGTTCGGTTAATATTTTTCTCGTATTTAATAAACTTGTAAATAAATTAAATAGATTCAATCCCAATTATTAATAACTTGAATAATAATGAATTTATTTAATTCATCGGTGATCGATAACTTGGACAACACTCAGACCCCGTGTCGGGGCCCACTATGTCCATATACCTATTCTACTGAATAAGGTGGATTCTTGAATACGCTATTGTGTGTGACACTCTAGGCCCTTACCTCGATAGTAGTGAATAAAATCCACAAACGAAGAGCGGAGTCTAGAAACCCATCATGGCCCCTAAAGAGATAAGGATAGTCATAACAATGACTACTATCCTACGAACACTAACTATGTACTATAATCTCTTTGTCATTAAATATCTCATAAAGCAGGACGCACTCTTGTGTCATCATCCTTATCTTGCTTTATTATTTGTTGATCTATCCAGATGGATTTTCCTTTCTATTTCTTTGGCCAAAGACTTATGAAGGCGAAACCATCCTGATCAACCAGTCCTGAGATATACAACTTCCTGAACTTGGAAGTGACAAATCCTTTTTTGACCATTCAGCCAATGTCATACCACCAATGACACACCCAACACAAACTGCCTCATCACGACATCACAACCATGGTTTTAGTCTTACATCAAAGTACGTAATCAAATGATATACATTGGTAATGGTCTCAAGTCAGGAGACCAATACACATGTCCATAGATAGGAACAACCAATGACACCCAAAACATGTGGTGTTCCTATTGGCGGGTCTGTCCTCATGATCTCACTACTAGAGATCACCAAGTGCGAACTTCATGAGAAGAATTCTCAATGCTTATGAGCCCCCAGCACCTGATAGTCAGACATATACTACGTCCAGTCAGTAAGATGTATCTAGATTATAGAACATATATTTAAGATCAATGTCATTATATCTCGAGGTTCTCATTATAGCATGTGATCTGCTATAACTAGGGATGTAATTTCAGCCCGGCCTGGCCCAGACAGGGTCGGGCCTGCAATGCAAAAAGTCAGGCCGCTGACCACTATTCGGGCCAGGTCGGGCCGAGCTTTTTCAGACCGGGTCGGGCTTTTTCGAGTCGGGCCATGGTGGGCTTTTATTATTTTCAAAATAATTGTTTGTTTTAAAACTTTTTTTAAACGTTTATTTTATTTTTTATTAACATTTTACAGTAGGTAGATATTTTTTTTGTCTAAATATATTTATATATTGTGAATATATATATATTATTTACAAATTGTAAAAAAAATAACGAGGGGTGTGCAGCAGTAGTGGGTGAGTTTAAAACCTTATTATTTAAACGTTTTTCTAACATTTATTGAAACATTTTTTTACATTTATTTTTATTAATTATTTATAATTTTTTTAAGAGTTTGTTAATATTTTTTATTTAACCATTTTTTTACTTTTATTTTTAAATGATTAATTTAAAACATTTTTTAATTTTTTTTAAACGCATGCTTTTTACTAGTATTTTTTAAAAACATTTAACTTTATTTTCATATTTTAATGTAAAAAGTATTTTTTATGTGTTTTTAAAAAAAAATTATTTTAAATGTTTGTTTTAAAAACTTTTTTAATCGTTTTTATTTAAACCTTTATTTAAACCATTTTTTAACACTTGTTTAAAACATTTTTTTACATTTATTTTTAGATGTTTAGTTTAAAACGTTTTTTGAACGCATATTTTTTACATGTATTTTTTAAAACATTTAATACATTTAATGTAAAAATATATTACAGTGGATGGATATGTTATTTTTTTAAAATTGATTTATATATGTTTGTGAATTTATATATATTATGAACAAATTGAAAAAAAAATTAATGAGTGATTGGGGGGTGCGCAGCAGTGGGTGGTGGGTTTAAAGCATTGTTATTTAAACGTTTTTTTATCATTTATTTAAATTTTTTTTTTACATTTCTTTTTATTAACTTATTTATGAAAAGTATTTTTAAGAGTTTGTTTAATTTAAAACATTTTTTAAACGATTTTTAATTTTTTTGCAGGGCAGGCCCGACCCGGCCCTGTCTAGACTGAAATTACACCCTCAGGGGGTGTGCGCTAGTGGGTGAATTAATTTTTTTCTAAATAGATTTATATATGTATATATAGTATATATAATATATGCAAGTTTTTTCATATTTAAAAAATAATAATGAGGTTGGGGGTGTGCGAACATCATTGGGTGAGTAGTTATTTTTTTATTAATATATAATAAGTTATTATATATATATATATATAATATAAGAAAATTGTAAAAAAATAATTAGGAGTTGGGGGGTGCGTCGCAGTGGGCGGGTTAATTTTTTTTCAAATAGATTTATATATAATATATGCAAGTTGCAATATATTTAAAAAAAATTAATGAGGTTGGAGGACGTGCACGAACATCATTAAGTGAGTGTGTTATTTTTTTGTTAATATAAAATAAGTTATTATATATATATAATATTAAATCATTGACACAAACACACACACACATATATATTATTAATGGATTTTTAAAAGCCACACTTAATTGATATATATTATCAATAGTTATATATATATATATATATTATTAATGACTTTATATATATATATATTATCATATCATTTATATATATATGTATATATATATATATTATTAGTAGATTTGTTTTTATATATACATATATATAATATGCAAGTTTCATCATATTTGAAAAATATAAGTGAGGTTGGGGGTGTACGCAAACATCATTAGGTAAGTGTGTTATTTTTTTGTTAATATATAATAAGTTATTGTATATATAATATTAAATCATTGACACACACACACACATATTATTAATGGATTTTTAAAAGCCACACTTAATTGATATATATTATTAATAGCTTTATATAAATATTATTAATGGCTTTGTTTATATATATATATATATTATCATATCATCGATATATATATGTATGTATATATTATTAGTAGATTTGTTTTTATATATACATATATATAATATGCAAGTTTCATCATATTTAAAAAAATTAGTGAGGTTGGGGGTGTGCGCGAACATCATTGGGTAATATAATAAGTTATTATATATATATAATGTTAAATGATTGGTATATATAAATATATATATATATATATATATATATATAACATGAGAAAATTGTAAAAATAATAATTAGGGGTTGGGTGGTGCGTCGAAGTGGGTGAATTAATTTTTTTAAATAGATTTATATATGTATAACATATATAATATATGCATGTTGTGACATACTTAAAAAAATTAATGAGTTTGAGAGACTTGCATGAATATCATTAGGTGAGTGTGTTATTTTTTTATTAATATATAACATGTTATTATATATATATATATATAATATTAAATCAATGATATATATATATATTAATAGCTTTGTTTAAATATATACACTATTATATATATAATTATATATAGTTGTGTATATATATATACACATTATAATTATATATAATAATAATTATATGTATTTATATAATATTATTTTTTGTTAATATATAATTATATATATATATACATATATTATTGATATATATATATATATATACAGGATGGTGATAACTTAGCAGGCGCAACCTTGGAAGCTTGTGGTAGGGGGATCAAATCCCCCTACCAGCAGTTTCCCCGTTAATTTTTTTTACAGCAGGCAGGGTTCGCACGGGCTAGCGGGCTGGGCTTTGCGCGGGCCAGCGGACCGGGATTTTTCAGGCCGGCCCGGCCTAGCCTGCGGGCCTTCTTGGATAGGCCTAGGCCCGGCCCGCTGAACCTACGGCCCGAGCCCGGCCTGGCCCGACGCGAGCTTTGCCAGGCCGGGCCGCTCGGGCTTTTGGGTCAAGCCTGTCGGGCTTTTGGGCCGGGCATGTCGGGCTTTCGGGCCACCGGGCCAAAATTACACCCTTAGCTATAACCTCTTAACACGATAATTAACCTTTGGACATTACCATTATTATAGTGGTTGCAGAAAATTCTGCACTATAATGGTAAGACAACATCATGCATAGCTAACTGTACACATGATATGGTAATCAAAAGTACCGCATAGTTGGGTCTACGACACCTACTATTTCAGCACTCCCACTTGCACTGGAGCCAACTTGCTAACCAAACATGTTAGCTACTCACATGATAAATTGTGACAACTGGGCCCCGCCCACCAGTTGCCCCGCAGACACGTGGGCCCCACCCTAGGTCCCACCCACGTGCCCAAATGGGTCATCTGACTAATGACAGTCCCCACAGGGAAACACATGTCCTTTCCAATGTGCTTTATCCTCACTCACACACACCCTGAAAAACTTCCCAGGAGGTCACCCATCCTGATCGCTACTCCAGGCCAAGCATGCTTAACTGTGGAGTTCTAATCAGATAGGCTCCCGAAAAGGAAGGTGCACCTTATTGACATGAGTCATATCATTTAGTGCACAATGACCTCGTTGTGGACCCTACATCTCGGCCCAGGAGGTCACCCATCCTGATCGCTACTCTAGGCCAAGCATGCTTAACTGTGGAGTTCTAATCAGATAGGCTCCTGAAAAGGAAGGTGCACCTTATTGACATGAGTCATATCATTTAGTGCACAATGACCTCATTGTGGACCCTACATCTCGGCCCAGGCAGTGCACCACACTTAAGGCTGGGTACCACCTCTGATACCAAATGTGACAACTGGGCCCCACCCACCAGTTGCCCCGCAGACACGTGGGCCCCACCCTAGGTCCCACCCACGTGCCCGAACGGATCATCTGACTAATGACAGTCCCCACAGGCCAACACATGTCCTTTCCAGTGTGCTTTATCCTCACTCACACACACCCTGAAAAACTTCCCAAGAGGTCACCCATCCTGATCACTACTCCAGGCCAAGCATGCTTAACTGTGGAGTTCAAATCAGACAGGCTCCCGAAAAGGAAGGTGCACCTTGTTTACATGAGTCATATCATTTAGTCATTTAACCCTTTATAATTTGGGGATGTTACATAAATACCATGCTTCTGCTGAGTAATGGCTTTAACTGTAGGGCCTGCCACGTTTTTCCCGCATGGCACATCTGTTATACGCGACCTCATCGGCTTGAGTAAAACTTCTCAAGATAAGGTATCCCTGAGTATATTACTTTTTTCCATTATCATAACTTGACAACTTGGCTAGTAATAATATCATAATTTTCATTATGATAATACTTTTCTCACTAGGTGTGAATCCACGAATTGGAAAAAATCGTTGTTATTGATAACTGTTGCAATGTACTCTGTATTTGTAGGTATGACTACCACTAGCTTTTATGAGCTTGACTCACTCATCACCTTTGCCTAACTACGAACCAATATCAAATTGATCTAAGGATTACTAGTTTGTGTCCCACAAAAACTAGTATACCTTCTTCTCCATATTCCAGGTACATATCATTTGTACTTGTCGAAGTACAAGATGATGGTTCTGACTACATCACTTGCAGTGCTCCTAGAAATAATTGATATCTGCCTACAATAAAGTATATTTTGGCAGTATCAATTATTGTACATATTATGGCATATGTGATTGATCCATAGCTAAAGCATATGGTATCAATTTCACAACATTAATCTCTACCCATGCACTGAACATGTTAACCTGGAGAGATTAAGACATGTGACATTGGCAACAATTCTGAACTTGAATTGTTCCAACTTGTATTTTTTCAATACAATGTCACTATATCTATGATTGACTAGGACTAAGTAACCTATAGATCTACCTTAGTAGATCCTGTTCCCTAGAACTCAGGTTGCTACTTTAAGTCAATCATTGGATAATTTATTTTATTCTAATCTTATCTAACTATAAGATCAAGATATATTTTCCATATGCTGCTGAACATATTTCACTTGGAAAACATTGGCGCTCCCACTAACCTTTGGTAGACATAGGACAAAGATTCTTTTATAATGACTAAAAATTACATTTTTATTATAAAAAACACTTTTAAGGGAAAAGTGAGAAACCATGAAGTCCTGAAAGCATGCAACAAAACAACTCACATAGAACAAACGACATGATCTTCCCCTCCCAGTTGATGCTCCATGACAAAAGAATTCACCAAGCATGACCCTTTAACAAGCAGTCCCGTACAACAATGCATGGGCACAAAATTGATGGTGAAGCCATACCCTCTCAAGCATCTAAGTCCAAAAGGCCAACATCGGTGAAGAATTCATGCTCTGATCCTCTTCTGAAGCAGACCCAAGTAGTTTGCTGGAAAAAAAAATCACACGTCGCAACAACACCGAACGAAAAGGAAAACCATAAGAAGATGAATTCCTCTCATCCAAACCAACCAACACTACTAACTTAACCAAAGTCATTAAAGATTAACTTGATATTACCTGACTCCGTTTCCCTAAAAAGTTTCCAGGACAAATATGTGATCTGAGTGGTAGGTGCATCCGTAAGAAGATCCTCTAATCGAATGGTCATCTTGTCCCATGTCTGAATATACTCCTCAAGATTGATCATCCCATTGTTGAAAGGTCCAACTAATATCAATTCTTTCCTATCTATCTAAGCATATTGTTCCTCATTAATAGTAAACCTTAATGGTCTCCCCATCATTTTAGCGGCTTCTTCTTCAGTTTCATTGAGATAAAAAACTTGTTCCACTGTTTCTTATTCTGAGCTCATGATCAGATCCAAGTGTTGTTCAGCCACAACACCTACCTTGTCGTGATTGTCCAACTGTTTTCCTTTCAATTTCTTTGCTGACCGTGTATCCATAGAAAGGGGTAAGGAGGAGTGATTCTTCCTCCCCTTATGACTGCCCTTCCACCCTTCCAAGGAGGGCCTGATCTAAATGCCTTCTAGCTCCTGAACTGCATCACTAGTCTCTTTAAACTCATTGACCGGTTGAACATCCGCATTGGATCCAGCATCCTGAGATCCAGAGTGAATGGCCTCACCACTGATATGAACCTCATGAATCTCCTTCAATTCCACAGCCTGAAAATGGGATTCTGAGACCTCTTTATCAGCACACTCCTGAGACCTGCCCCCCTCCAAATCCATTCTCGTGTCATCAACTTCAAGAAACTGAAAACTGTTGCAAAACTGGACATTAGTAATGGGTCTTTCCAATCGCACTCCTCTTGATGCCTTCGCCCAGTTCAGACTGCCTTCATCATTGGTAGCTCCATTTTTGTTTTGGACCTCTGCATCCCGGTGGTACTCCCCATCTCCTTCTGTATTGGTGACTTCCACTGCCACCTTAAACTGAGTTGTAGATCCATTGCTTGTGCTCACAGATATAGAAGAAGGCAGACCTTCCCCTGCATTAATGGTCATCCTGGTGCCTGCCAACCCCCAGCCCTCCTGCAAACTGAAGGAAGAGGCTCCCAGCTGCTTGCCATGATTGTAGGTATCAACTCCCTGTTCAGGTTCTTTCTGTTGCACATCCATACCGGGCATGGGTCCTCTATCAAGACCCTCACCCTTGCCAACCCAAGTTGCATCCAGCTTCTGAAACGGGATTCGCCCAGCTTGAGGGTCACCATGGGTTGCCTCAACAAACCACACACCTCTTTTCCCTTGGCTCAAAGACCCATCCACACCACTGTCCACAACCCCATATTTCCTCGACCCCCATCTGCAATCCTCCGCCGAGTGGCCTAGACACTTGCAAGCAGAACAGAAGTCCACCCAGGACTCATACACAACCTGTTTCCTATAGCGATACTCCTCTCCAATGGTTATCCAAACAAAATCTGGAGGCTGTCGAGATACATCGATCTCAACACACACCCTTGGATTGACCAGGTGGCACAAAGCCTTGGTATAGCTATCAGTACACAGAAACCTTCCAACGAGATTTCCCACCATCCTGATAATCGACGGATTTTTGGAAAGGTATAGGAATATTAGGAAAACTTACCCAAATCGCTGTCGAAGGGAAGTTCCGTTTCATATAATAGTCATAAGTCCATATGTGAAGGTAGAATCTGGCCCTGTTGCAGCTGCGAGGCGCGCACGAACAGACCTTGATCAATTCTTCCTCTAACGAGAAGCGCACCATTAAGTTCATGTTGTCTAGAAAACCAACAGTAGCCCTTTCATGAAGACACCATGAACCGAAGACGCATCTGTCAAATGAATCCACCGATGGTCTTCTCCGTGAAAAAATGAGCAATCAGAGTCCAGTTGAGTAACGCCGAAGCTTTGTAGAATTCCGCGAGCGACAATGGCATATTAGGGATTCCCTTGTACAAATTAGGAACCTTTGGGTGCAGAGAACATTTCAGAAAGGAAGGGAGCAACTCGGGTTTGGAAAGGGGGGAAAAGAGAAACAACGTTCCCTTGGAGGCCGATGAAGGTCCCTCCCCCACGGGTGGAGGAGGGACCGACGCGGATGTTGTCTCCATCTGGAAGAAGGAGAGGCGTCGCGAGATTCCCCCATCACGAGCTTCCCCTCAAATTTCATCCTACACCAAGATTCATTTATAATGAATGTTCTAAGATCTTGCTGCTTACTTTAATCTAGAACTGGATTTTAGTAACTTGCAACTTTCATTGGAATCATATGATTTCATCATCTCTTTTTGGTTGCGTTGTATAGACACCTTCCATGAAAGATGAAATTGACATCCAATGACCAATATAATGATCTTAAAATTCATCTATGACATTAAAATTCTAATAGATTTAGGCGTACCGACTTGGTATAACCAGTCAAGCCTTATTGGTACCCGACTTGTACCATCCATGTATCTATTCATTTGAATACCCACCGCAGTATTCAATTTATAAGCCCCTTTTCAATTTGATACATGGAATCCATTATTGAATTTTAGTTGATCTTGTCAATATTAGCTCATTGCCTTATACTGCTTACTTGTATTATTTGTTATTCTTAATGAATAATATATCACCGTCCGTGGTGAATATAAAACTATAACCATGGTTTCATTCTTCCTACGTAGTATGTGTCACTGGAACATACCTATTCCACTTGTGGAACTTGTTCCCTATGCCAACCATTTGTGCATCTCGAGCATTGACTAAGTCTAAGTCAATCCAGCTCCCACTATCTCTAATAGAGATTCTCACCCTTGTATAGAAATGCAGTCTAATACTTGACTACATATTTTATATCTTAGGGATTTGGGTAATATCTCAAGAAACCGTTAGGATAGTTACCTTAGATGCACAACGTGTTTAACTTGATGCATGTTTGTTTAAATCCTAACAAACTCTTTGCATCTAAACACGCCCAATGACATAATGGATTTTCCATCATACTATGACTCGTATGATATCCATTTTTCATTTTAGTTGGCATATTGGTTATGGTTTTAAGATGTTATTTGCAAAGCACATCATTAAATATAATGGAAGTTACTGCAGGTTGTAACATTGATACTACTTACATCATAAATTTGATGTATAAAATGTGCGTTTAGGAATTGTTCCATGCTACATTTTGTTGATCAATGTAAACATGTAATACATTATCATCTATCCTCCTTATGAACATCAATACAATGGTATAGATAAGGTAACATGCGTTTAGGAATTAATCCACGCTACATTATCATGATCGATGATTGCATAGTCAAGATATTCTTTGGCATGCTGATCTGAAGCAACTCATATCTTCTGACCATGCATATACTTCACTATTAAATTCCTTAATAACTTAAAGGAATCTTGTGAAGTATTTTTACCTCTATCTTTCTTTGTAATAGTTCACACTATCTTGTGGAACTAACCTCATAATATTTGTGGCAAACCTTTATTTCTAAAGGTTTTTTTATCTAAACTAAGGATGTAAATAATACCAAAGGTGTTTAGCTGTACTAAGCCTAAATACCATACTGGGTATATTCTTGAAATCCAATTTTTGTTTTAATTGACAAAGAACTAAATTTCCACAACTAGATAGGTCTTACATTTTATATTCATCATGTATTGCCTTTGATTCAAGTATGTCTGAACTATTTGTTGAGTATGTTACACCACAAACAACATTAATTCCAAAACATGGAATACTGTCTCATCATGTACAAATGGGAATATGAGATAAATGTTTTTGGTTATACTCAACATCTTGTTCAGTTTGAATCAATTACATGGAAATTTGAAGTTATGTGTTTCTCACCGCTGACTTAGGAATCAACCTTTCTCAGTTGCTTGGAGAAGACACATTACTCCTAGTAATGTTTCTCTACTTACTTGGTTACTATATTTCAATACATATATGTGAAAAGCATATTGTATTTTAATACCCAATAAGTATGTGAGAAAATAATACTTTTATTTTATGAATATTAACTGAACGAGAAGTGGGTACTTTCTTCTAGTATTTTGATTTTTAAACTTCCATGAATTTATTTCATAATATGTGATGCAAATAACCTTCTGTTAAGTAACCATCCACTTTTCTTTGAAGGACAAGATGAAGGTGCCTTTGGCGTAACTTGACATAGGCCTTTTCGCCTTGTCATTCATTTTATTTTCCATAAGAATAAAAGATGGTGTTATCTCTGATATTCTTATTACTTGGAAAATGTTACCTTAACGGTAATGAAGTGCTTACTCTATACTGTTCATTTGTATCCTTAAACGAAACAAGATTAATTGGGTGTAAAAGGTATAAGAATGGGATGACATGAAAGATTGTGAACTGTCTTTCACTTTACTTAATCCGAGTGTTATCACCACATTCATATGTTGCTTAGCTTTCTCCTCAAAAATTTCTTGGAGATGAGACTACATGTGATCATCATCCAAGTCATGATGTAGCGACCACAACTAAAATCAGACGTTGATGATAGCATTATGAAAGAACAATCATATGCTTGATTTATGAGTCTCCTGTAAGCAGTTTTACACCCTTGCTTCCTGAGGTGGCTTAACAGGTTGGGACACAAGAAGCTTAAATTTACATTATGGTAGTAATGTGCGCAAGAACCTATACTACACTTAGAATTTCATGCTTGTTTGGACATTAACTATGTAGAATATTTATCACAGTTTTATTGTGGCATTACTTTCCATTCTCTACAAATAAAATTTAGTAGATTTTACTTTTAATATTGATTACCAAATGTGACATTACTGATCATTAAATGTCTCCCACTAATTTTTTGAATTCTAGGAACCCTCTGTACTAGAATCAGAATACTCTTGAGTATTCTAGTGGCAAGGATCCCTGAACCTCCCTCATAGTCTACAAGATATGGATACGCCACTACTCGGAGGGTCCAAGGTAGGATTTTGGTTGGCCAACCACATTAACTTGCGGTTCCTTGATCTGTTGAGTGAAGTCTCAGCTTCAAAAATCATTTACTGATTTACTCAATGCTTGCCTCTAAAATTACAACAAGCTAGATATGGCTATTACTTTGCTATAATTTTAGTTAAGTCGACCCACCACACGAATAAGGACTCCCCGGTAGTAAGAGGCACCCTAAGCTAGGGCATGACCAACACCTCGAACACCCGGTTTTGTTCAAACTTGAATGATGGAAGGTTGTTTGTGACTTAATATTTTCTTTGAGGGTTTTATTGTTTTTCTCTCTCGATGAATGTAATCCAATTCTATTAAAATTGTTCATCTATGTTGTTGCACTCACAACTGAACTTTAATAGAAAAACATACGCCGCCTCTTTATACATTTTTTTCTATTATTTTATGTATTTTTCCCGCTGTTCTAAAATGCATAAAATAATAAATAAATGCATAAAGGTAAACTATTACCCGACTGGTCTTGAGCATCTAAACGACCTAAGGGCGTCGTACCTGAGTTGAGGCTTGACTCAAAATGCAGTTAACCCTCTGTCTTGTATGTTCGCTTCACATCTGGAACATCACCCTATCTTGGCGGGGTCCACGTCACATCTTAGAGCACTGCCTCGTCTTAACGGGGTCCACGTCGCTCGTCGTCTTCGTCCGAAGTACAATAATACTCGCGCGCAGGCGAGAACCGTTGGGATAAATATACATCGGGTAAAAATTGGGCGCACATGCCCTCATACATTTTAACTGAAAAATAATGATGATGCGCAGACCATCTATTTAATTAATTATAATCATCGCATGCAATTAAAATAATTAATTAAATAAAAGACAACATACACGGGTCGATGCTCAAGACTAGTAGACGGGTAAAATAAAGCACGATAAAATTAAAATGCATTAATTAAGTACGAGAGTTATATAAATTAAATTAAATGAATTTAATAATTCAAATAATTTAATTAACCATCGGTCCTCAAATTAATTTTATTTTTATGCCAAAATTAAATTAATTAATTAATTCAATTTAATTGAAAAATTAATTTACATGCTCGAGTATTAAGATAATTAACCAAAATTAATTTTAATTAATTTAATTTATAAACCAAAATTAAATTAAATTAATTTAATTAATCTTGATTAATTTAAATGGTTAGTCTCTGAAACATCAAAGCAGGGCTTGTGCGGGTTGGCCAAACCCGCGCAGGACCCTATGAGGCTGTGCAGGGCCAAACTAGGCCGGACCGATCCGCCCAAAACCGTTTTGGGTTTGGTAGGTCCGCCCAGACCATTTCGGGGCCAAAATTTACCCTGCGGAAAGACTTGCAGGCAAATGGGTACCTCTCGGATCCAAACCAGAGGCGCAACGAGGTTGCAGACAGTGCCAGAGGCGCTACTTCGCATGCGAGGAAGCTGTAGGGTGCGCCGGAGGAAGACGACGCTGTAGTGGGCGGCCCTGCGCAGCATGACCGGGAGGCAGTGCTGGGCAGTGGCCATGACAGGGGTGCGACAAATATAGAGGGTGGCACCAAGAGGTAGGCGACCCGGGTCTGCTGGCCGGCGTAAGGTGCTGCATGCCGAGGCTGATAGGGCTGGTCAGGAGAAGCCCAGTGCCGCGCGATGAGGACCTACAGGTATAGGTGAGGCCGACCGGGAACCGTAGTGTCCGTACGGTGCAGCTGCACAGCATGCAGGGCGGGACAACATCGTACTCGGCGAGGGAAGAGGAGCCGTCTCGAAGGTGAACCACGGGGAGCCTGCTTGGTCGGCGTCTGCTACAGGGGGAGGTGAAGGGTCTACGATAGGGAGAAGGTGCTAGGGCCGAAAGAGGAGGTCGGCTGGGGTGCGCCTTCTGGCTTCACGAGGTGCGTAGGGTTGAGGGCGGACCAGGCCTGGAGGTGGGACGGCCGGAGGGTGCTCCGGCGGTGGTCAGGCGCTGCATGTATGCAGTAGGGGAGGCCACATGGGAGGGCGCCGAGAGCAGGCCGGGGTGCCGCATGCGGAGCGGTGCTCCTGCTGGGTGCGACGTCCTGAGGGAGACTGGTTGTGCGCGGGAAGAGGAGCCTGCGGCGGCCTTCCCGCCTATGCGGCGTGGGTGCGCTGTGCGTGAAGGAGGGGGTCCGCGCGGACCCCCTTATAATTTTTTTTTGCTTTTGTTATCCCATGCGTCGTCTATCTTTTCTTTTTTCCTTAAGACTTCTTTTGAAGTCTTTCTTTGCCCTTTTTTTTAATTTTAAGACTTGTTTTTGAAGTCTCTTCCACTCCACTTATTTTTTAATTATGAGTCAAGTCTCCCCAAACTTTTATTAAATTCCAAAGGCTAACTAATAGACTTTCAATTTAATAATAATAAATTTATTATAATAAAATAATAATTTATTATTATTATATTATTATAATAAAAATATAAATATTATTATAATAATAATATAAATATTATTATAATAATAAAATTAATATGCAAATTACTAAATTATAAAATTTATAATATGCACAATTAAATTTATTTCGGATGAACCGATTGAAACTTAATCGGTTCACCAAGATGAAATAAAAATAGAACTCGAGATCAAAATGCACATTCGATCCAATCTAAAAAATTAAATTGCCCATAACTTGGCCATTCGAGATCGGATTGACGCGCGATTTGAACCGATTAGACCATTTTTGAACCCTCTACTTAATTTTATGCAATTAATTTTATTTGGATCAGAAAATTTACGTGATCCCTCTGATACCACTATTAGGTTTCGGGGCCCACAACGGAAGCCGGTGGGCCGGTGAATTTAAAATTTTCATCGGCGGGACGATGGAGCTTGTCGTCACCAACGATCCGATCCCCGGAGAGGTCTGAGGATCTCGCGTAAATTATTAAGAGCACAAAACTAAAACGAAAATGTATCCATTTCAAATCCGAAGTCGTGGCCGACTGCAACTAGTCGATGGTGATCGTCGCTTGAAGGATCCAAAGCTGGATCCCTCTAGATCGTCCACACGCACTCCAAAATTCTGCTGGAATGTCGATCATCGAATTCCGGGTGCTAGCGCGGCGATCCGACGAAGCTTTCGACGTCCCAACAATCACCGCATCGAGATCTCTTCGATGCTTGAGGAAGAACTTGACCCGAACTCTTAAATCATCAGCTTCTCTCTCTAGGAAGCGGGAGGAGAGAGAGGCTCTCAATTTTCATTCCATTCAAATGAATGAATAGTGAATTGCACAACATAAGAGAGAGCCTCCTCTTATATTTATAGTGATGTTGATAAATACCTGGTAGGGTTCCCCGACCCCCGTTTATTTTAACGTTCACTAAATAAATAATTTTGACGAACTTAACTGTGCCAATATTATTTATTATTTTATCACATACTTGTAATATATATATATAATATATTATGTGATAAAACCAAGTCATTTAGCTTGACTCGATATTAATATTAAACGAACCTTGAATATTAAAATAATATCCATTCAGTTAATATTTTTCTCGTATTTACTAAACTTGTGAATAAATTAAATAAATTCAATCCCAATTATTCATAACTTGAATAATAATGAATTTATTTAATTCATCGGTGATCAATAACTTGGACAACACTCGGACCCCGTGGCGGGGCCCACTATGTCCATATACCTATTCAAATGAATAGGGCGGATTCTTGAATACACTATTGTGTGTGACCATCTAGACTCTTACCTCGATAGCAGTGAATAAAATCCACAGATCAAGAGCGGAGTCTAGCAACCCATCATGGCCCTTAAAGAGATAAGGATAGTCATAGCAACGACTATCATCCTACGAACACTGACTGTGTACTATAATCTCTTTGTCATTAAATATCTCATAAAGCAGGACGCACTCTTGTGTCACCGTCCTTATCTTACTTTATTATTTGTTGATCTATCCGGATGGATTTGCCTTTCTACTGCTTTGGCCAAAGACTTACGAATGCAACACCATCCTGATCAACCAGGCCTGAGATATACAACTTCCTGAACTTGGAAGCAACAAATCCTTTCTTGACCATTCAGACAATGTCATACCACCAACGACGCACCCAACACAAACTACCTCGCCACGACATCACTGCCATGATTTTCATCTTGCATAAAAGTACGTAATCAAATGATATACATTGGTAATGGTCTCAAGTTAGGAGACCAATACACATGTCCGTAGATAGGAACAACCAATGACACCCAAAACATGTGGTGTTCTTATTGGCGGGTCTATCCTCATGATCTCACTACTAGAGATCACCAAGTGCAAACTTCATGAGAAGAAGTCTCAATGCTTATGAGCCCCCAGCACCTGATAGTCGGACATCTACCGCGTCCAGTCAGTAAGATGTATCTAGACTATAGAATATATATTTAAGATCAATGTCATTGTATCTCGAGGTTTTCATTATAGCCTGGGATCTGCTATAACCTCTCGACACGACAATTAACCTTTGGACATTACCATTATTATATTGGATGTAGAAAAGTCTGCACTATAATGGTAAGATAACATTATGCATAGCTAACCGTACATATGATATGGTAATCAAAAGTACTACATAGTTGCATCTAGGGAACCTACTATTTCAACAATTTTATCATGAGAATGTTTTATGATTTATGAGAACTCCATGAACAACAAAGCATCATATGATTTAAGGTTATAAAGTTTATGAACTTTATAACTCACGACATTACTATCTTCATTCAACTTCTTCAACAACATTTTGACTTTCCAACTTAGAAACTTTTTTATAACAAACATCATTTCTGATAGATCTTGAACTTCATACTGATAAATTTGAGTCTGATGGTGCATCTAATCAACAACTCTACAAAACTTCCAGCTTCCATCTTCCTTACACATTTTGTATCTGGTATTCATCATTCTTAAAACTTTTCACTACTATAAAACAAGTCTTTAACAACACTGTTATTTATCAGAACAAGAAAAAAGCATTGATAAATAAAATCTTTACCAGCGCTAAAGAAATCAGTGATAAATTTAACCATTTATCATCATTTTTTTAGCGTTGATAAATGATCCCTTTACGAGTACATTTTTTAGCACTGATAAAGGGTACCCTTTATCAACACTTTATTTTTAGTTCTGATAAAGAGTATCCTTTATTAGCATTTTTTAGCATAGATGAAGGTCCGAATAAATAAAATTAAATAACTAAATAAATAAAATATAAAAAAACGAGTTTATTAAAAAAATATTAAAAATTTTATTAATTAAATAATTATTGTTAAAAATTAATAAATTGATTATACTATATATAAATTATAAATACTAATAAATATTATGTATTAAATATACAAATATATGAAAAATAAATATTAAGTAAATAAAAATTAAATAAATAAAAATATTAAACATTTTATTAATTAGATAATTATTAATAATGTTAATAAATAGTATATATTAAATATATAGATATATATTAATGTTTATAAATATGATTTATATATTGCAAAATATTTATGCACTTTATATTAAATAGTCATATATTTAGTGAATAATGGTTTATAATAAAAAAATTAATATGAATTTAAAATACTGACTAATTGCATAGAGTAATGAACATATAATTGAATGTCGTTTGATTTTTCAATTTAACATAGTTCAAATGTGTGTTATATTGATTTCACATATAAGTAATTAATGCATTTTTAAATATAATGCACACACACAAAACTTATCCGTTTTTTCAATATCGTTAAAGTGTACTTATTTTTAATTTATTCAATTTCACTCATTTTTAACATGCATGCACATAAAATTAAATATTCATTAATAATGTTAAAAATATATTTGTAAAAAAATATTTATAAATAAAAATATTTATAAATTTACTTTTACTATATTTATAAAATTATATATTTATAATTATAAATAAATATATATACTTTTTAAAAGTATTTATATAATTATAAATAAATAATTATATATATTTAAATAATTGTTAAATTTATAATAAATTTACTTAAATAATGAATATATTTACTATATTTATATTGATATATATTTATTATATATATATATATAATTATATAAATATATATAATGATATAAATATTATTTTTAAAAAATATTTATATAATTATAACAAAATAATTATATATTTAAATAGTTGTAAAATTATAATAAATATATTTTAAAAAAGGAATATATTTAATATATATATTTATTAAGTATATATATACACACACACAATTTTTTTATTTATAATTATAATTATAAATCCTTTATCAGCTATTAAGTAATAAGTGTTGATAAAAGGCATCTTTATCAGTGCTAAACAAAGCACTGTTAAAATCAATATTTATCAGCACTAAAGAAGTGCTGATTAAAGTGTCTCGATCTATTTAAAAAACCCTAACTAGTTGCGAACCCGTCGCGATATCAGAAGCTTTTCGCGGAAGCCACCCACTATCAGCGCTCCTTCTCGGTGAGTCGAAGCTCGAATCACAGAAACCCACTAGACTACCTCCAGTTGCTCAAACATCATCTAACATCTGGTGTTCACTTACAGTTAGGGTTTCTGAAGAAAACATCGAGATCTGGATCTAAGGGTCTACTATTTTATTCATTGTATACTATTTTGCTTTTAGATTATGGACAAAATTCTTTTTTTATGATCCGTTTTTTGCTTGACTACCGATTTGGATATCCTGTTTTGGTCTTTTTAAATTGTTGTTTTGAATCAAATTTCTTCACTGTCTACATCTATAACTCAGCTTGCTCCATAGGCTTAATTTTGTCACTATTTTGAAATCTTATTGAATCAGCTCTAGTCCATAGATAAACCAATTAAATAAATATTTATGTCACTATATAAACAATGGAGGTTTTGGATATATAAACCTTAAACAAACGAGCAAATTGATTCAGTAAACCAATTATCAGTCTGGTGATGGTGCGAAGCATCAACATAAGATGATTTTATGCAATTCATGTATGATAATTTATTTATTTAAATTCTATTTTAATATTCTGGTGTAAGGGTTTTTCCTTAAATATTTATTTTCTCATAATTGTTGTTTTATTTTAAGATAAATCTTAGTAAGGGTGATACCATATTCATTTATTTTCAATGGATCTCTATTTTCAAAATTAGTACGGGGTTGTATTTATTTTACTATGTTGTGATATTCTCCCGTAAGAGTTACATATATTTTTATCAATTTAAGTTTATTTTGTAAAGATACATAGACATATATATGTGTGTGTGTGTAAATATATATCTTTCTATCTATTTATATGTGTTTTTAGAACTTGTATTTTAAGGGTGGTTTTATAATTAAAAGGTGAGTCCAAAGCCTCAGTTTATAATTATTTATTCACAAATTATGGTTCTGGATTTCTAAATTAGGAATGGATTATATTTATTTTCAGTAAAAATTATATTTAAATGTGCATTTGTTTTGCAATTATGTGTATTATAAATTCCATGTTATATATATATATATATGTTTAAATGTGTATATCACTACAAAAAAAATGACTTATACCAACATAAATTTATTGAAAGATAATATACCTGTTGGTAAAAATGAGTAATTCCAACAGATATTAAGTTTTATTGATATTGATTTTAAATACCAACACTTGTTTTTACCAACTGATATATTTATTGGTAGTGATATTTTAACACCAACAAATATTTTACCAATAGTTAAATCTATTTCTCTATCATACTAATGCCAATTTTTTTTACCAATACATAAATCTATTATTAATAATAACTATTATCAAAAAAATATATTTTGTCATCAATAAAAAATGTTACAATAAACCATTCGGTAACGAAAATTCTTTTATCAATAATCAATTAATAGAAACTAAATTTGTGTGTGTATTATTTTCGTAATTAAAGTAAATATCCAATTATTAGGGTCCAAAGAATCTCTGTTTTGGTTTTCCAAACATACAACCTAGCCTATCCAGCCTGCCCGAGTTTGGCCCAATCCACCAGCACGTGTCCGGCCCACCTGCTCTCATTTGCCTCAGCTCATCCTCATGCACATGGGTCCATTCCCTAGGGTCCGAAGGCCCTATAATTTGGTCATCCGAGTGTCCAACCTGACTTGTCTGGCCCATTCGAGTCCAGCCCAGCCCACCTGCATGCATCCACCGACATCGCCCCTAGCTCGGCCTACCCCAGCTCCGCACTCACCCATTTCTATTCTATCGCCATCAGAGATCGCTACCCACTTCTGCTGTAGCTACCATACGCCGCCTTTGTCAGCCTCACAACGCCACATAGGCTGACCATCCTCACGCCCTCCGTCGAGCTGTGGTCCCTCAGTGTCACTGCCCGTGCCACACATTGGAGTTCTGCAGCCTGCTTTCACATGTTCAGTTCATCGTTGTGGCTTCCACCCACAACTTTGATTGTACAACATTCCTTATTCACCGACATTCACTGATGTTGGACTGTTTATTCCCCTTTCAACTATAAAGAGGAGGTACTGGGAGGAGAATCAACATAAACCCACCTCTCATTCAATTGGTTCATGTTTTACCCTCTTCTCGAGTATCTAATTATCCTGTTCATGTTTTTAGAACATTAAATTATTTTTATCCCTCGTTTTAATTTAATTTTAGTTAAGGTTTCTGTGAAATTCAGATTAAATGACTGCTTGTTTTTTTGGCGATTTTAAGATACTAATTAAAAACTTCCTGGGATCCACTTCAGTTTTTTGAGCCAGGACTCGGTGTTTGTTAAATCATTTCTAAAAATATCATACTTATTGTGTGTGTTATTAAATGGAACCTAATTAAATATAGCTATATTGAATTACTTTTTTATTGTTATAGATACCTATGACAAACAACCACTTTATAATGGTCATAGATTATTAATTTGTTTTTATATTTGAATATAACATGATAAACAACTCTGAGTATATTTCCATAAACATGAAATCAATATCTCTATGACATGATATCCTATTCCAATTATAGTTTAATATTGCATAATGAAGTTGTTTTATTTATTTGGTAGTGTTAAAGGTGTTATGTACATACATTATATATATATATATAAATATAATATGTTACACGTTGCTTACACGTCCATGGTTTCTTGTCAAACATTTTCCAATTCCCACCCTTCTCCCCTGTTTATTATTTATTTTCCTATTTTGTTTCTCTTATTTATCTTGACTATTCTAAAATTAGTTGGACGGTATACCTTTGATCCACCATTTGGGATGATTTGAAAATTAAAATTTTGGGATAAAATACTCTTTTAACAATGCAACACTCCTAAATAGTCAATTTCATTAGAACTATTGGATACAATTTCTGATTTCATGATGCACAATATTCTACCAGTTACTAAATTTTAACCATTTTGTTTTTCAATGAACATTTTTTCATTCTTTCACCATTTACTTTCCTGTGTGTTTTTACTTAGCATCTGGTTTTACAGTGAAGATATGATTATGTATTTATATAAAATCCTTTTTTCTTTAAGATAAAAATTTCCATTCTCTATTTGTAGCTTGACGATTAGCTCAAGAGGTATGGGGTTATAATGGGAAAGGAAAATGGGGGTTTGAATACCTACCATCGGCCCATGCTTCATGTAAATTGTTTATGTTTTTGGCATGACTTTACCATGCTTGAATCGTTATTAATCATGTTTAATTTTAACTTTATAGAAGAATATAAAATTTTAAATTCTTCAAAGAGGTTGTTAAATATCTGATTACATCTAGTTTATATAGAATTAATTTTTCATTTGGTGTACAACCATAATTATTTATTTAATGTTTCTATCTTATTTCCCCCATTTTTGGGTATAATTTTACTTATCTAATTACCAAACATCCAAATATCTATACAGAGTCCAGTTTGTCACATTAGAATATTCTCTTGATATATAATTGGAAACTATATTTATTCCCCTTGTTTGTAATATGTTTGAGGATCCAGTATCATTCTCTTATTTCATATTGAAGTATGTAGTTCAATAGGAATTTACTGAAAGTAAAAATATCCAGGCACATGAACTCATAGAATCTGCTAGTATAGTGTTAGTTCAATCTTAGAGAGAACATAGTTGGGTTCAAAAATTATTGGATGAGCTGAATAAATTGTTAGGTGAAGCTGAACACATCCATGTTTCAGTCTTTACTACTGTCTATTTCCAATTAACAAAAGGTATCAGTTCTTATGTTCATAAATTTCTCAAGGCATTCAAAACCAATTGGATGTATGTGGATGAATGATATTATTTTCTTATTTTTGGGGAAGCAGACTGGCCTTACATAAAAGGTTGCGATGTTCACATTAAGCATTGAAAATTATTTAGAAGTTGTTGAGGTTTACATTTTCTGGAAAAATATTTAAATGATATCGACCATACTTATTCTTATATCAAAATATGGCATTGCCTGACCAAACATAGTAGCAAATTGTAATGAAATATGACTCCCTTTGTTTTGATAAATCAATCAACTTATCAAAAGGTGGAATCTATAATTTTCTAAAATATGAAGATGAAACAAAAATTTGGTTGTGGTAGTATTAAAGGAAGAATTTCATATTTTTGTAGATGATTTGGCCTATTTTTAAGTTGATTTTACATAGTTTAAAATTCACAAATTTTCAGTTGGTCATAACCAATGGAATGTTTGTTTGAGTTGCATTGCCTTAGTTGTTACTTATATTGTTCTATGGAAGCAGGTTACTTTAGAGGGTTTCTTGGAATCCAAAAGATATCGAGTTCTTGACCATGATAAAAATTTAAGAAGGGTCTATATATCCAATGGAAAGATGTATGCTTATAAATATTTATTAATACCATAACCATTGGTGCATTTTGGAAACCAAGTATGGTGAAATATATACTCTACCGGTTTTGGATATTCTTAGTTTGAAAATTTTATGTAATAAATATTGATGTCGACAAGTATACATCAACAGGTTTATTATAGATATATCACAATAAAATAGTTTGTGATATCATATTTATCTTAATGATTGTTTTTTTCTTGCGACACCACTATAAAAATATTTCGAAATTCAGAGTTATTTTGATATAATCTATTCAATTAAATACATACCCCTCAATTTTGGATTGATTACTTGATTTTTTAATTCATATATTTATTTTAGTTTAGCATAATTTCTATAAACATTTTAGAAATAATTTCATCTAAATACATGATCAATATTAACATCCATTTTTTTGAATATGCAAGTTTCCTATAATTATTCTCCTTAATAAGTTCCCATTTATGTTTATAAAATTTGAGAAGGTCCTTTATGACTATCTCGAAACAACATACTAAATGTCTAAGGTTCTCAATGCACTAAATGGATTGTTAGATATTGAGTTAGGTGTCATTATAAATTAAAAGTAGTATTACTAGATTACAAAATTTGATACTAGATATCTATCTTTTTCTTTTACTTCTATTCCCAAGAAACAATATTGAACCTAAGCTTGTGAAACCACTGGCTATCCTGTTAAAGACTCTGATTTGATGCATTGATCACAATTATTGGTTTTTTTAACTAGATGATGATATATGTCTCTATTATTATTGATTTTTTTACTTAGGTCAAGTGCATGTATTTTTTTGGGAATTTCATTGGAAGAACCAAGCATCAGATACTAAAATTGACTTACTAGTCACTTGAAATTTCAATGAAAAATTTAAACAAAAAAATAATGGTTTTTCAGTCACTGGTTATATAATCTTATTTTTATTTTTATAGGATGCATTATTTTTTCTAAAGATTCAGTTTTTTGACATTTTAATTCATTTTATAGTCATATTCTCTTCTTTTATTCAATGACTTAGGGAGATTTAGTTTATCAGAAATCATGGTTGAGTTGAACTTAAATGATAATGTTATGGCTATATTATTACATTCCTTGTTATGTGCCAAGTATATATATCAATGATAAGGATACTAAAATGATTTCTCCTCATGATCACATTGAATTCAATTCAAATTTTACCAATAAAATGAGAGGATAAATGCCTGTATGTGGAAAAAAAGTTTGGTTTTATTAATCATTTTTTCAATGTGTTCCGTGATGATATCAATGACACAAGAATGATGATTAATGGTGTTTTAACTTGAAGATTCATATGTTTCTTGTGGATGAGAAGAATAATTTTATTAAAGATATTGGTATGAACATGAAATATTCCATTTTCTATTAGTACATTCTTTAAAAAAAGGATCACATTGTATTTTAGGGATGTTGGAAAACACCTTTTTGGGTTATATGTATTGTTCATCCCCCCTTTTGATTTAGTTTTACATTTCTTACTATTTTCATTTGTTGTTGTTATTGGGGATTGTTTTCTTTCATGAATGATACACATTTTTCATCATTTTACTTTCAGAAGACAAGAAGGACATTAGTTTCCTCACCAACCTCCCTGGAGCATCATAACGACTTAAAATTTTCAATGCGGATCTCTACAATCCTGAATCATTTGATGCTCCAATACAAGGTTTTATCGGGGTCTTCTATGTTGTTCACCCCATGGAACTCTCCAGCCTTGAAATAGATGAGAAACCCATTGAAGTAGATGTAATGGACTTCATGGAATCCTAAAAAGCATCCTTAAAATCAAAAACTGTGAAAATCGTTGTCTACACTTTTAGTACATCAGAAGTTGCATGGAACGAGGAACCTAAAGATTCCATTCTTATTGAGAATACATGGAGCGATATTGAATTCATCATGAACTTGAAGTGTTATGGGGAACTTTATTTCCATGAATGCAACTGAAAAGGTAGCTTTTGAATTTGCTAAGAATCACAACATTGATATGTTCTCAGTGATTCCTTCTTTGATCGTTGGCTCATTCATGTGTCATAGTCCGCCGATATCAATAAGATATACATTATGCCTAGTTTTTGGTATGAACTTTCTTCTCTTGACTTGGGAAGATGCCTCCCTGATCTTGTTTCTTATTCTCATGTATTTTTTTGAATGATGAAGGGAATGAGAATGACAATGAGTTTCTTTCTAAAACGAGCATGGTGCATGTGGATGACTTGGAAAATGATCATATACACCTTTTTGAATACCCCCAAGGTAAGGGGTGATATATTTGTTCTTCCCACTATTTAACCATTCAAGAGATTGTTAAATTTATTTCTGCCAAGTATCCAGACATGCATATCCCTTCAAAGGATACAGAAGCTTACATGTAGAATTGTGTATCATTCAAGAAGCTTGTGGATACTTCCATAAAAGTTGTTTTCCTAGTGCTTCCAATCCCAATTTGTTTATGTCTTTCTCCTCACCAACCTTTTAATTCTGAGAGCTACTGGTTATTGTCTGACTGTGAAGAAAAATGGGTAATTTAGGCAATTACACCATTGTTTATTCAACATGGTCCGGGTTTAGATGATGTTTTGAAATAGTTTGGAGCAGTTGAGATGATTACACTATGTTTTCACATTCCAATACCATGGTCAGTGAAAAAATATGGATATATGTTGGGGTGGAGCCCGACGCTGTAGTGGAAGTAGTCATTGCAGAAACACATAAGAGAAGATTCACATGAAGGTATTTTATCACCCGAAGGAATTTTACACAACACCCAAAGGATTTTTTCTACCATTTTGATGTACATACGATCACCACAAATGAGACACGCCACTTTATCTCCACAACCAAGAAGAATTTCGATACATGGAATCACCATGAATCTCATTGCACGCCATCATCGACAATTCTCTCGGCATCGTCGCATGCCGTTGTCTTTGTCATCTCTTCGAATGAGCTACCAAAAACAATAGTCTCTTCCTGGTTATCTCTTGGTAGCTACATCTTGCATGTACTCCTTCTTCGCACCAGTTACCACCAACACGACAACCCCTTCTTGATTATCTCTCGTAATGACTACATCTTGTTGGCTCTGCTGTTCTGGAGGCCTGATGCATCCTTTTTATAAGAGACTTCCACCCCTCTCAAAGATATAAAAAAGATCTCTGTTTTTTCATATATAATCTCACATATTTCCTTTTTTCCATATCCAGTCCCACATATCTCTTTTTTCAGATCAAAATCTTTAATCCCTTTTTCTCTCTCAACAATATTTAAAATTTAAATAAAAAAATCCCAACAATATGTGTATTTTATATCACTATGTTTTCACATTCCAATGTTTGATATATGTCTTCTTTATGATGGCAACACCATATAAAATAAATCCATGAAACTCAAAAAAGGCCAAACCCATGTCCAAGAGAAGAAACTAAGTCCAATAGAATAATATAATTAAATCTATGGGAAAGGCTTCCATATCAGTGCTTGGAAGTTGAGGGGTCCTTCAAAATGGTGATAGGGAAATCCACATGTGTTATCACATAATTCGTAGTGCTCCCTAGCAGTATTCTCTAGAGGGTGTTGAGCTCCTGCTCCCCATGACCATGAAATCCAAATTCAGATCTTTAATGGATTTTCACAACTTCTCCCTTGCATCCCCCTAGTATAGATTTACCCCCACTATCACCTCGATTTGTCGAGAAGCAGTGTCAAGCATATCCATAACTTAGACATCCAGTTGCATGTCATATTTCATCATGGTTTCTGGCTCCCGGAACTATGTCAGCGGGATTAGGGGAGAACTAGTTGAAGTCCAAAGCTGGTGGTGAGCCTCATCAGAGCCGGGTTTGACATGGATGAGGCAGATGATGTCACCTTTTCCTGATAAGTTGTTTATGGCCCACTACAAAGACATCTTGCTGCTCGGTGAGAAATCCATCGACACTCCGATCCACCAATCACTCGTCATCCTCTCTCTAAGGATGGACTCTCTGACAAGGGAGATCGTTTTAAATGAAACACTCATTTTAGACAATATCTCCTACAATTTTGCCTGCATATTTACATTTGGATTAAAATTTTTGACATACTAAGGGGTTTATGGTTTTGGTTGCATATTCATTTTTTTGGGATGCGTATTTACAGTTTCAAGAGTAAATTAAAAATGACTATTTTTATGGTTTCTAGTAAATGAATTCATAGATAATTTTGAATTTTTAATGGTTGGTTAGTATTTTTTTGGATAAATATTCAGTTTGAAATTTTCAAGTGTAAATAACAAATGACATAGAGATGCATATTGATATTTTCAAGGATTAATTTTCTTTGATGGTTGTTTGGTATTTTTTTGTCTCCATTTATTCAATTCATTTGTTTTAATGGATTTTTTGTTTCTTTGGACATCTTTGTTTAGTTTGCAGGTGGTTTCAGGTGTGTGCATCCAACTACACGATGAACATGTGTCAAGGGTGTCCTTTGGTTGGTTTTATGATAGGGGTGTGTTGTATTAACTCATCGGTATTTTTCTATTCAGATAATTTTTCTATGTTAATGTATTATTCAATTTTTTTTACATTTAGTGTATTATTCACTGAATTTTATGATGGGGGTGTGTCATTTACAATGAATTGTATAACGATGATTTGTGGATATTCTCTTTGGTTGTGTGGTGTAGATTATAAAGTTTAAGGGTGTGACATAATGAAAACTTGAGGTTCCTCACTGGTGTTGGACCTAAGGGGGTGATGAAAGATCTTTGATGGGAGTAACTATTCTTTTTTCATGTTGGGTGTTGGAGGATTGTGATCAATAGATGGCACACACTTTTTCCATTTGGGGGGGGATGTGGGTTGAGTTTTTGTGTTTTTATGATCTTTTTAGGGATCAAGAAGCTTCAAATATATATTAGGGTTGGGTTTTTATGTTTTTAATGATGTTTTTAGGGATCAAGAAACTTCAACTATGTATTGATTCATTTTGTATTAAATATCATTATTAATATACTAAATCTTTTTCTAAGTTTGAATATGTGTGAAAAGCATCTTCAGTTTGATAATTAAAGCATGTGTATTGTTATGATAAATTAATAACTATAATATGAAATTTTACTAGCAATAAAAATTTATAATTATTATTTAAATGTTATTTATAAACAGATGTTATATGTTGGTAAAATTATTACCAATAGATAATTTTTTCATATGAATCTATTACTAAACACTTTGAACAATATATATATTATCTGTTGGTATTAATATAATTGTAAAAGAACTATTTTATATGTTTTAATAACATTTATCAACAAAGTTTTTACCGATATTTTAGTGATAGGGACATATCTGTTGGTAAAACGTTTTACCAATAGAAAATGTACCTTTACCAATAAACATGGTCCTATTAGAAAAAGTTAAATATTTTGTGGATAGACATTGCAAGGGTTGGTGTGTTTCTATCCCTTTTAGATATATCTTGTTTATGTGTATTATTGCTTTATGCCAACTTCTTTATGGACCTCCCTAGAATCTCAAGGATGAGTCAATATGTATTAGATAGCCTCTCTAGAATCCTTCAGATGGGTAGATTTGATGTGAATACCTCCCTAGAATCCTTGGAATGGGTCAGTGTGGTGATATAACATCCCAAGAGTCTTGAGATGCTTTCAAATATTTGATATACTATTAATTTTAAATGTAATAATTCCTTAGGTTTCTACATCACTTGTTCCAAAAAATAGAATGGAAGTTATGAAATTATATATATTAGAAATTATTTTTAGATATTTATGATTTTAGTTCTATATGTACTGGTTCCACCCATAGGAATTTCTAATTACTATTCATATATATAAAATAACTCTATATTTATTAAAATGTTTTATTAATACATTTTTAGATCTTCTAGTTGATTGAATGGGAGTTTATTATTCTTGTTTATCATATTTGGGTTTCTTATTACTACTTAATTGCCTATATTATATTTTCATTTGTTTAGGGGATTTAATAAAGACTTGATGTGTGTCAAAAAATAGTTATTATTGTAATTTTTTCTTAAGACTCATCCCCCATATCTTTTATAGACAACTGTCATCCTCATTAACTTCATCTCCAGAACCATAATTATTGTAGTTTGTTACTTGAAACTCATCCCCATCTCTTTTATGTTGCTTGTACTACTCTAAGAATTAGTCATCCCATGGATGACTACTTCTTAGAGTATTTCAAGCAACATAGGTGCATGTACACAAGAGATGAAGGATGTGTCAAACAACAAAATGCAATGATAAATGTTCGGGAGATGAGTTAACGAGGATGATTTGTTTATAAATTTCACCTTTGAATGAATTCATAGGATAAAACATTCCATAATGGAGTAATTCTTTTATTAAATTCAATTACTCATTTTCTTCAACATACTGAAATTGTTTGAAACAATCAAATGTTGAGTTTCCCTTATTATAATTTCTTATAACTTTCACCTTTGATAATGAATATCTTATGTGTATTTATTTATTTATTCTACAAAATTAATCTTGTATGAATCCAATTGGATGGATATGAATCGAAAATGGATTCACATTAATTGTTTGACAAAAGAGTATGAATATGGAGTTAAAGAGTTCATCAAGTTTTCAAGAGAGTAGACATACAACCCTTCTCAAATCCTCTGTTCATGTTTACATTGTTCTTATTCAAGACAAATTTTCCCAGAAGAGTTGGAATAACATTTGATTTGTCAAAGAATAAATTAGATCTATAAATGTTGGACTAAACATTGGAAAAAACTGAATGTGGATACATATTGGAATGAAACTACGACTTATGATCATTTGATATGAATACTAGTGTAAATGATGATGGAGATCGTGTGGAAGAAATAAAAATGGAAATTGAATATGACCTTCATGATTTTCAAAAGATTTTTGAGGTGTTAAATAGATGTTCCAAGAAACCATTGTATACCTGTGGTACTAAATACATACCATTGTTAGTTGTATTGAAGTTATATAATTTGAAAGATGGAAGCAGATGAAGTGACACCAGCTTTACAAAACTACTTAGCCTTCTAAATGATATGCCACCAGAAGAAAATGAACTACCATGCGGAAAATATGATGCTAAACGAATGTTACGTTAAATGAGAATGATATCTAAAAAAATACATGCTTGTCCAAATGATTGTATATCATTTCGAAATGACCATGATTCACTCATAAAATGCCCTAAGTGTGGTGCAGATCGATACAAGAAAAATGAATCAAGTCCTTCGAAATCTGTATGGTACTTTCCTATCATTCCATAGTTTAGAATACTATATGGATGTTAGGAAACCATGAGACAATCGACATGGCATGAAGATGCAAGAATTAAATATGGGAACCTATGTCATCCAACTGATTATCTTTAATTGAAGAAAATTGATTATGAGTATCCTAAATTTGGAAATGATCCAAGAAACTTTCATCTTAAGTTATCTAGGGATGGAATAAATCCTTTTTATGTATATATTAGTACTCACAGTACATGTCCCTTAATGTTGGTAAATTATAACGTGCTTCCATGGTTATTCATGAAGAGAAAATATATTATGTTGTCTCTTCTTATATCTAAAACAAAGTAACCTAGTAATGATATTGATGTCTATTTGGATCCATTGATCGAAGATCTGGAATTTATGTGGGATACAGGTGTTATAAGGTATGATGCTCATATAAGTTAAGAATTCATATTGAGGGCCATGTTGTACATAATGATAAATGACTCCCCCGTTTATGGAAATTTATCAGGCTGTATAATTAAAGGAATGTTTGGGTGTCCAATTTGTGAAAAACACACATACTCAGTTCAGTTGAAATATTCCTCGAAGACTATGTTTTTAAAACAACAATTTTTTTACCTCGATGACATAAATTTTGATCTTGGATGACAACATTTTATGGGAATATCAAACAAGGTATAACATCATCTCCAGTAACGAGTGATGAACTATAAAATAAAGTAAAAGACATTGACACTATTTTTGATAAACCATTTTTGAAAAACCTTACAAAATTAGGTTGGAAGAAGAGATCATTTTTTTTTGAATTATTATATTGGAATTGTCTATATGTTAGAAATTTTCTTAATGTCATTCATGTAGAAAAAATGTATTTGATAGTGTTATTGGTATGTTACTAAATGTTCTTATAAAAACAAAAGATGGAATCAAGGCTAGGTTGGACTTGATTGAAATGTGGATAAGGGAAGAGTTGGCACCGGTGAAGGGTAAAAAGGTATACTTTTATTCCTCCATCATCTTATAATCGATCCTGATAGAAAAAATTTCAATTTTTTATTTTCCTTAATAGTGTAAAAGTTCCATAGGGTTATTCATCAAATATCAAGAATGCCATGTCAATGACTAATTTGAAGTTACAAAGACTAAAATCACACAACTGTCATGTTTTGATGCCATATTTAATGCCTGTTACTTTTCGTCGCATTCTAACTCAAAATGTACAACATGCATTAACCTGAATTTACTTCTTTTTCAAATCCATGTGTAGTAAATTTATAGACCCGATGAAGTTTCCCATCATGTATAAAGAGGTTTCAATCATATTATGTGAATTAGAGTTGTTATTCCCACCACCATTCTTTGATATAATGGTCTACCTGATGGTTTACTTGGTTAGAGAGGTTTAACTATGCGGTCTTGTCTATTATAGATGGATGTACCCCATTGAACGATATATGAATATTTTGAAAGGGTATGTCAAGAATCGAAGTTAGCCAGAAGGTAGTATTGCAGATCAAAGAATCTATTGAATTCTGTACTGATTACCTATTAGATGTTGAAATCATCGGTCACCCATTATCTCATCATAATGAACGCCTTATGGATGAAGGGATTTCTGGAAGAGATGTTGTTACAATTTACTTGATAGAGTGGGAGAAAGTGCACCTTTATATTTTACGTAATAGTGAAGATATTGATCCATACATTGAATCACATAAAGATATTCTTAGAGATTTGAATCCATCAAGGGATGAAGTATGGATATCAAATACACATAATCAAAAGTTTATAGGATGGTTCTGAGATTAAATTTATAAGGAGTTATCTGAAAATATGAATTTAATTACTGAACGACTTCAATGGATATCTAGGGGACCAAATGAAAATTTTACATCCTACACTGGTTTTGTAATCAATGTTTATACATTCTATACAAAATATCATGACGAGTTCAATACGATGCAAAAAAATGGTGTTAAACTTGTGGCTAAAGTGATGCACATATTTGGTTCCAAGTATAGAAATCCAATTTATGAAAATATGTCATATTTTGGAATTATTGAACAAATATGCGACTTGGATTGTACAAAATTTCAAGTGATTATTTTTTGTTACAAATGAGTTGATAATATCAATGCAGTGACAATTGATGAAACATGATTTGTGAAGGTGAATTTCAGTGTGGAAGGGGAAAAGGAAGATCTGTTCATAATGGAATCACAAGCAGTGTAAATATTTTATGTTTTTAATCCAATAAACAAGAATTGGTCGATTATCCTACTGGAAACTAAAATAAATTTCAGGTCAGATGAAAATTCAATAGAGGATGAACCTTTCATTGGGAGATCACAATCACTTCATGTCGGTCCCAATATAGATAATGTATTGTATATTATAGAGGACCACAAAGAGGGGATTTGGATTCTCAATAGAGGAACCAAATCCCTAAAAACTTAGAAAAAATAAATAGATTTCAATGAGAAGGTAAATGTGTTTTTTAATATACTATGTTTTTCCTCATAATATTATACATTGTATACTATATTAAGATAATCTAAATTAAATGTTTGACTACTCATGCATAAAATGTATTCTTCACATGATGATGTTACCAATCCCTTATAAGAACAAAATATAATGAAGGAAACCCTTTGGAAAGATTTAAAGGTAATGTTATGATATACTTTCTCTATTTTACAAAAAAATTATATAATGAAGCGTTGATTTAATTTTCATTATTCCTTGTAGATTTAGTTTATTTTAGAAGATTTTTTTTCCATCTATCATGCCTTTACAGGAATAGAAATGACACTACCTCTCCTTAATCACAAAGGTAAAAAGGAAATCTGGCTCAGCCTCACCTCAATCCGACGCACAGTGTGACCGGTATGACTCAAAGTGCATCTTTTTATTTAAAATTGACACCAATTTTAGTAAAAAGGACAACTAAACTACTCAAAACCAAGAAAAAACATTCATATTATTTTAATACTTTAAGAAAATAGTCCATAAGTCATTTTTTATGTGTAGTAATCATCCACACCTCAATCTGATACACGATGTGCCAGGTATGACTCAATGTGTCTGTTATTAGTTTAAAATTGATATTTTAGTTCAAAAAGTGTCACTCACTGAAAAATGAGAAAACAAACTTGGATTTTCTTAATAATTTATGACATCAATTCATATGTCATTTGTGATGTGTAAAAATTGGTCTCACATCAAATCGATACACGATGTGATCAGTGTGAGACAAAGTGCGTGTTTTAATTTTAAAATGACATTTTAGTAAAAAAGAAAAGTTATGTACTCAAAACTAAGAAAAAACATTAATATTGTTTTTATATTTTAGTGAAATGATCCATAAGTCATTTGGTAAGTGTAAGAATTAGTTTCACCTCAATCCGATGTACAATGTGACCGGTATGACTCAGAGTGCATCTTTTTATTTAAAATTATCATCAATTTTAGTAAAATGGAAAACTAACCTAATAAAAACCAATAAAATAATTTTTTATTGTTTTTATATTTTATATAAATGATCTATAAGTCATTTTTTATGTGTAGGGATCATCCACACCTCAATCTGATACACGATGTGCCCAGTATGACTCAAAATATCCGCTATCAGTTTAACATCAACATTTTAGTTCAAAAAGTACCTCTCACTGAAAACTAATCAAATGTGCTCAGGTTTTCTTGATAATTTATAAAAATTATTCATAATTTATTTGTGATATTTAGGAATTTGTCTCATGTCAAACTGATACATGATGTGATCAGAATGAGTCAAAGTACATGTTTCCAGTTTAAAATGACATTTTAGTAAAAAAGAAAATCATCCTACTCAAAACTAATAAAATGCATTCAGATTATTTTGATGCTTTAAAAAAATTATCCATAATTCATTTTAAATGTTTAGGAATCATACAAAGCTTAATTAAACTCAAGGTTTTACCAGTATGACTAAAAGTGTGTATTTTTATTTAAAATTGACATCAATTTTAGTAAAATAGATAACCAACCTACTCAAAACTAGGTAAACACATTTAGATTATTTTGATAATTTAAAAAAAATGATCCATAAGTCATTTTTGATGTGTAATAATCAAACTCACATCAATATGATACACAATGTGCTTGGTATGACTCAAAGTGTCCATTATCAGTTTAGAATCAATATTTTAGTTCAAAAAGTTCCACACACTGAAAACCGATCAAACATGCTTGGATTTTATTAATAATTTAGGAAAACTATTCATAAGTCATTTTTGATGTGTAGGATTTGGTTTCACATTAAACCAATACACGATGTGATCAGAATGAGTCAAAAGTGCGTGTTTCCAGTTTAAAATGACATTTTAGCAAAAAAGACAACCGACGTACTCAAAATTGGGAAAACACATTAATATTGTTTTTATACTTTATAAAAATGATCCACAAGTAATTTGAGATGTGTTGGAATCATCTATACCTCAATACGATGCATGGTGTGACCTGTATGACACCAAGTGCGTCTTTTTATTTAAAATTGACATCAATTTTAGTAAAATTAACACTTTCTATTAATTTATTTCTTTATTTTATTACTAACATAAGAATTGTTTTCTTACACAGGTATATTTTTTTCTTGATCTGGGGTGGTTTGTTAAACAATATCATGAGTCAGGGTTAGGATTAAAAGACAAAGGAACATTAATGTTTTTGAATGTATGTAATAATTTTTATTTATGTAATTGTATAAACCAATGTTTGAAATGTCTATAATATTGTGTTTTTTTCTTGTATTTGTGTTGTAAATTTCATTTCATTTAAATTCTGTATTGGGACTTGTTTTTGTTGATATCTAGTGTGTTTTTGGTGCTGCGATGTACTGTTAAAGCACATTAATTGTACTGGTGATGTAGTGTTCTATTGCAACACATTGCAGTATAGACCTTTATCAGTGCTTTTAAAAGTGATGATAAAGGAAAAAATTTCAGCACTTCTATAAGAACTGATAAAGGTACAATTTATCAGTGCTTCTATAAGTGCTGATAAAAGTCCCCTTATCATTTCTTTTTAACGCTGATAAAAGTCCAAGGTGTTTAACCTTTCTCAATTAGTAAGGACTTTTCTAGTGCTGATGAAATCCATTTATATCACTGTTAAAGGTCTATTTTGTAGTAGTTTGTGTACAAAAAACAAATTTCTCAAAGAAAAAAACTTATTCTGATAGACTGGGTCCAATCCTGAATAACAAAAACATTATTTTACAAAAAGTTTAGTTATCAAAAAATAAAAAACTTGGTTAAAAACAAAAAATCACAAAGGTTCTTCAAAATCACACAAGATTTACAAGGTTCAACCTTAGTGTGAGAACCTTCATCCTTAATATAGTCACTCCTATGGGTCTATAGAAATTCACTATTAAGAATAAGTAAATGAAACTTGTTCCAACTCTTGTTAGACACATTCTATCTCTTAATAGGAATGATTATACTAAATCCCGTCAGTTTATAATGTTTCTTATAAAAAATTGAGCCAAAAAAATTATAAGTACTTTTTTCAATTTTCTCCACAAAATTTCCTAAGTCTGATGAACCTAAGTCTTATGGCCTTCAGTCCGATGAACAAAATTTGATTGACTTAATCTGACCGACTTCATACGATGCTCCCTTTCTCAATCTGCACTTATCAAACTTTTCTCAAATGCTCAGTCTGATCTTTATCAGTCTGATATTCCTCAGTATGATCTTCCTCGGTTTGATATTCCTTATACCAATAAGAAAACTTTCAGCCTTCTGATATTCTAATGATATCTCTATCTAGAAAGA
The DNA here is from genome assembly GCA_963277665.1 of Viscum album. Lineage (NCBI taxonomy): Eukaryota > Viridiplantae > Streptophyta > Magnoliopsida > Santalales > Viscaceae > Viscum > Viscum album. The sequence goes on from OY728139.1 coordinate 299,504,561, forward strand.
TAACTTTGACACGGATTCTACAACGCTCTACCTTTTTCAGTTTGGTGAAAAAGTTACAAAGTATGAATGTACTATTCCTTTATTTAAAGTCAACTCAGAATAATAAAGGTGGAAAACTGAAAATCTTTCCCCTCTTACTCAAATTTCAAAACTCCAAAAAGCACTTACATTTTAAATTTAACTTTTACTACTTCAAACCTTCTCATTGTTTATAAAAAATCTATATTTTCGAACATATTAACTTTTCTTCAGTCCGATGTAACTTCCTCATATTTAGTTTGATTAAATTACCCACCTTCAGTCTAATTAACTTTCTTACTCTACTCATTATGATTTTAATATCTTCCTCTGTTCAATATGATCTGACTTTTTTTCTCTACTCATTATGATCTGACTTTCTTCCTCTGCTCAATACGATCTGACTTTCCTTATCAAAGTTAGTCTAATTGAATTTTCTCATCAGACTCAGTCCAATGGAACTTCATTATGATTTTATTTCCCATTATGATGGAAATAATTCAAAAGTGACTCTACTTAGAAGATTTGAATTTATTTAAACCTTATGAGCTATTACGTATTCATACGTCTAACGACTTATGTGTCTAATACTTCTAGATCCAAAGAAAAATTTGTCTTGATCTCTAGAATCGATAAAATATTGACAATTTCTCTATTTCTTCAAAAGATTTTATCATTAGAGTTTTCATGATTTATGAGAAATTCAAGATTGAAAAAACATCATCTAACTTACATAGAAAAGTATTATGACTTCCCTTAATTTTATCACCTTATTTCATTCTAACTAAAACTCAATATGATTGGCTACACCTATTATCTCCTTTTATCCATAAGGGGATAGTAAAGAATCATCTGACTTTCTTACTCATTAACTTCTAAATTTCTAACCAACACTAAGACTGATGAATCTTCAAAGTCATGTTGATGGATCTGAGACTGATGATGGGTTTAATCAACAACTTCATATTTTTAACAACTTCTATGCCTAGTTCCACTAAATTTGATACTCTACATCTGGTGCTGCTCAGTTCGATCCTCTACGTTTGAAAAAAAAACTTTCTTAAGAAAAACATTTCTCCCTCTTTGTGTTTGGGTTGAAATATTCAAAAACTTTCACCTATTTTTCAATAACATTATTTTAAAAAATATTATTTGTTAACAAATACAAAATTTATTAAAAATAATTCATCACAAAGGTTCTTTACCTACAACAATTTCCAAACTAAATTTATAATCATCAATAAAATGCAATGAAAATGGAGAATAAAAACTAGTAAGTCTAGCTACATCCTCTTTTACTATTGAGACCTTAGTTGTGGCCTCAATTATAATATCTTCAACATATCCAATTCATGTATTTTCAATAAATATAGGAGCTCCAAAAGTTTCTTAACAGGTGAACATTTATTTCTTTATAGACTCTCCGAGAAGTCAAAGAGTTTGGATGACTCTTCAATATCTATATAGGGAAAACCAATATCAAAATCAGTTTAAATATAATCAAATTCAAATAAAAAAAATTCTTCCATGAAAGAAACATCTCCCTGAATTTGGTTATCTTGATCTTCTTCAAGAAAAGAAAGTGTTCATCAGATTAAGTCCATGGTAGGAGATAGGTAGTCAGCCTCCTCCAGCCTCTCCTAAAAATAAATCACTTCAAAACTAGAGCCTTTTATGACAAAGGTAAGGTTTCTTCAGCTAGTTTAATTTGTCCAGTCATTGAAAAATCATTAGACAAATTAATGTAAATTCACTATAAGGAAATCGATTTTTTGCGATGGGTTATTTATGATGGAAATCTATAAAAAATATCCTATCATGTAAAAGAGTAAACTAAATACTATTATTTGTGATGGAATATCACAATTGACCTTATGGTGATATTATTTTTAGAAGATTCTTTTTTCCATCTCAAAAAATATTTTGTCAAACTTTTTTATAGAGAAATAAGCACTCTTTCACATAAAATATCTTCTAAAATTACTTGCAATGGAATACCAATTCCATCATAAATAATCAAAAAATAAAATTAACTAAAATACACTAAATAATAATAATAATAAAACTACAACTAATATATTTCATAAAAAGTTACATAGAAAGAAACAAAATAATCACGTCACTGAGGGAGTGGGCGATCAAGTCCCGCTAGCTGAGGGAACTCCATTCTTAAAACACGTGCAAGATAGTGCATATAATCCATTATCTACTTATGTTGTCACTCCTATTTTCTTCACTTATCTATCTATTATTGTATCTCCTCTTCATACTATCATTGTTACTCTTCTTAGTCTCTAATTAATCTATGTATAACCTCATCCTGAGATCATTATATCACCTCATACTATACAATATCAAATGATGATGATTATGATATTTATCTCTTCGATCTATATAATTTTATTACTTTAGGGCCATAATAACTAGTCAATTTTGATTGTGAACCTATACCGATCACCCGACCTTTATGAAGACCACTCATCATCACCCACATCCAAGCCACCCACAAACTATATAAATTTATCATATACATTTAGTATTAAAAATAAATAAATATAATTATTAAATAATACTAATTACCAAATTTTTATGATGTATACTAAAATTATGACTCTCATCTCTCCATGCGACATATGGTCTTTCATGATTTTTTCAACAAGAATCAGATCTCCTCTAGAAAGTCTCTACTATTCAGTACATACACAATGCATCCCAAGCCCAAGTGGGGACATAATTAGGCTGATGAGGCCTACAATAATTTTTAAATATAGTTGTAGATTCTCTTTACGTATCTCTCCTACAAAGGCTATATAAAAACCGATGGAAATGATCATGCATGAAATCCTCTCATGCCTCCAAAATAGCTGGTCTCATCTATCATCAATAGGAGACCACAAACTCTATAAATATTTAATAATATAATAAACTATAAATTATATAAATTTAAAATAAAATACATTATTTATTTATATGTACCAACTAGTTCTTGAACATATGATGATATAACTCGGTAGAAACCTCATCCCATGAAACTAATGGAGTAGAAAAATAGTTCCTCAAAATAGCACTAGCCTAACCAATGCCTAGATGTGAAAAAATATGAAAATAAGAATGATTTCTAACATAATTAATTAATAAAATAAATTAAATAAAAATTAATTAAAATTAATATTTAAACTTACTTCCTTTAACAAGTATCAAAGTAAAGAGATAAACATCATTCTGGAATAAGATCCAAAATCATCAATTATATAAGGCCCCAACCCCTCTTAGTAGCTAGTGTCACATCACCACCCTAAAATAAAAAATTAGGAGGCTCATCACTAGGTAGAACATACTTAGTTAAGCTATAAATAATGTCACCATAATTGTCTTGATCCATATGAAACATATAATTAATTTTGTAAAAAAATCTATATTCTATAAAAAAATATAAATAATTTTAAAATTATAGAACCTTTTTATGAAATCAACTAGGTCAAAATAATGTTACCCAAAAATAATTGTTAATACATATATAAAATATAAAAAACTAATAAATATTTATTAAAAAAATAGTACATCATTTTATTGAGTCAATGTCTCATTTATTTCTTTATTTAAGAAATCACAGTATACTTTATATAACTAATCTAATTTTTTTAAAGTTTTTATGCTTATGAAAAATGAACTTGTGGTAACTGAAATATTGGAGAAATAAAACTATTTTAATAAAATCTGGTGATATAAAGATTCATTCCAGATTACATCCATTGGATTTAGAAGCACTGTAGTGGTGCTGATATAACTCATCAGAAGATGAAGCGACATGTTAGTTCATTGATTGATGAAGAAGTTGTTGCTGATGTAGTTGTAATTGGATCTGATTTTTTCATAATATTTAAATTGAATTTTGGTACAATGCTACCAATAAATAAAGCCATACCTCAAGCATCAGAAGAAAAACACACACATTAATGATCATCTGCATCAAACATTTTAAAAGTTGTTTGTTTTGAAGCTTTGCAATTTCTTGTTACTGAGAGTGCTTCCAATTTATGTAATATTTTTCTTTATGAGTGTTTTTATTTAGAGTTACCATCTTAAGGTTTTTATTGTATTGTTATCATCATTTTATATTGTAAGTTTTCTTTTAACGATCCTATATGATCAAGGTATTTTAGGGATCAGAAGATATATAAATATTCCGATCATCTGATCGAGGGGTTTTTTGGCTAGGAAGAAAGATATCATGTTCTTCTAGTGTGTGGAAGTGAGTTTCTATCAACAAGTTTAGTTGATGGCTACTAGGGATAAGAAGATATATCTTCTAATAGGTATAAAATTGGGATACCTTATGATATTTTTAAAGTCATGGATACCTTGGATTTAGTTTATAGATCCACCTTTCACTTTGGTTTAAAACTGTGTTTTTAATAACATCCTTTTAAAGAAGCATTTGTTTTGTTGACTAACACTATGTGTTTTGTTTTTGGATTTAAACCTTGATAACTCTTTTATCAGTAATTTAAAATACTGATCTCTTTATTTCTTCTATGTTAAATATATTTCATATAGTTTATAATTCCACCACTCCAATCTCTAATTTGATTGGTAATATAAAAAACTGATCAACTTCATAATTGAAAAGGATAAAAATTGTATTTTTTTTGAAACTGCAATTCACTCCAATCTTGTATTTTATTATCTATCATACCTTAAGACAACATTTGGTATCAGATGAGGTATTTACCTTGATTTTTAGATTTAATTACAATATTTTACTTATTTTTATTTTCAGTTAGTTTATCACATTTTCAACTCAGTTTCCTTATACTAACCATGTTGATAGAGGAAAAAATATTTTGTGATAGAAAGACTACTAGTTAGAACACTTGAAAACTTAAATCTGGAAATACCACCTATTTTTGATGGAGTTGATTATGATTACTGGATCGATCATATGAAATCCTATAATTAATACATGAGTTGACAATTTTATTATATTGACATAAAACTATAAAGTTCTAGAGAAGGATATCATTCAATTCTCTCATGAAGAAAAAGTATAATATTAGGTAAACCATAAAGTTAATAAAACTTTATTGTGTTCTATGACTAGAAAAATCAATAGCCATATATTTTCATGTGAAATGAAAAATGAAATTCGGAGAAAATTGGAGATTACAATCAATTAACCATCTTTTATTTTTATTAAATAAAAATTCCTAGACTGAAAATGGGACAATATGAGAACAACAGAGTCACAGGGTCCTGAAATAGTGCATCCCTAGATCATCTCTAATAAAAATATGCATTCCCTCAAGAGGGAAGGATCCCAAAGTGGAAAAACAATAGAAAGAGCTATTCATAGGGGATTTGGAAGCAATATAATCAGCCACTTTGTTCCCCTCACGCCATGTATAAGAGATTTCCATCTGATCCCCAATCAACATTTTAGATTTCCTTATATGGTAAGTAATGAAATAAGGAATATGGCCGATCCACTACAAGTAATTGAAAATCACCATCGAGTTGGTTTCTGAAGCCGTGAGCCTTACATTCTTCCTACAATATAACTCAAGACCGAAAAGAACCTCATACACTTATGCCTACAGGGAATCACCAGTACCAAAAGAAGACATGAATGCTAGAACCACCGAACCATTACTATCACACACCAAACCACCAACTTGCATGTCACTAGAGATACATGACCCGTCAGTGTTAAGCTTCAACCCAGAATCGTGTGGGAGCCATCGAATCCAAAAATCATCATGAAGGCAATAGGTAGGAGGGGTATAGGACCCTACAACTCTCAGAGAGCTAAGTGAAGGATAAGATTCATAGACTTTAATAATTATTACCCAATCAAGTAGTAGAAAACTGGTTCAAAGAAGCAAGGATGAACTTGAACTTCGCATGCCCTCAAACCGAGCCAAGTTCCTCACTTGCCGCAGAAAACAACATCCTGCGGTAAAGATCATGGAGCAAGCGTGGATCTCGATAATACCATCCTTGACTCCTTGAAAACATAATTACATAAAATTATTGTCAGATTAAATCGAGGAAGAGACGCCTGGAAAACTACACAAGCCACACCATATTCATCTGGCCCACTGACTTTCGAAAAAAAGATAGCGCATATCTTCTTTTTTTGGATCCTCACAGTAGCAACACCAAGAAGCATGCAAGATACCTGTGTATTGAATTTTTTCATTAGTAGGAATAGTGTTATTCCTAATATTCCACATCAAAAAATGTATTTGGTTGGGATATCTTTGCACTACATCTTCATGCTCTATCCATCCCTCTCCTCCATTGAAATCCACTCCCTAAGGCAATCCTTAACTGAGACCCCCCAAATAATATCCAGTGAACACACATTTATCGGGGTCCTCATTTAAAGAAACAATCTCAAAGTTTCTTATTTTCTCATCATCCAAAACTACATCTAAAAAGAGAGGGTACTCACTTTCCTCGTGAAAAGAAATCCCTGGAGCAAGACAACCAGGAAATTCAAGTGGAATGTCCAACCACCCGTGATGCCAAGAGGAGGTGTCTCCTCTTACAATAACCCATTGAGATTTGGCATCCAATTCAGGTATGAAGGGAGAAAATACCTTCCAAAGCGAGGAAACCCTTCCTTTCCTTGGATTCACAACTGACCCATATTTCTTATATGTGAAAGAACCCCATAAAGACCACCCATCAATATATTCCTAGGTCAACTTTTCATGCATTCCATTAATAGTATCCGAAATTCTAAAAACTCCAATACCCCCCATAGATACCCATTTTTCCATATAAGACCAAGAAGCCTAATGATGTTTACCCTCCTTAAGAGCATCCCAAATGAAAGATCCAAATAATTTCTCCAGCCTAAATACAACTGAATTTTGAACCTTAGTGGCCGAGAAGACATGTATAGGAGAATAATTCAACATGCTATTCACCAAGGATATTATTCCATTGAAGGATAAGAAGTGAATTATCTAGTTCATAATATGACTCAAGATTCTGTCCAAAACCTTGTTGAAATGTTGTACATGAAGCCGACTTGTGGAGATATAAACTCCAAGGTACTCCATGGGAAAACTCCTCTTCTTGATACCCAGACTTCCCTCTAAAGATATCTCCCTCCTAACTGAGCACTAGTTAGATATATAAAGGCCAATTTTCTCCTTACTGAACAACTTCCCACTCCAAAGGTAGTATTCCTCAATGACTGAATTGATTACTCTTATAGACCATTTTCCACTGTTCAATAAAATTATAGTTTCATTAGTGTACATAAGATTAGAAAGACCCTGCACATGAGGTTTGCACCAAAACGGGGAAATCTTACCATCCTGGATGATTTTGTTGATGAACTTTCTAAGAGTATACTGCACTAACAAAAACAAGGTGGGAGATATAGGATCTCTCTTTTTCAGCCCCCTGAGATATTTAAAGAACCCATGATTCATCCCCATAAAAGAAACAACTATCCATAGAGAACAGTAGAGATTACACATTTTGAAACTTCCATAGTTTTATAAACTCATAGAGCTATGTTAAGAGATGACTATCAAGCCTTTGATTTTTTTCCATAGAAACAATAACTCAAATGTATCAATGATTTATGACTATAGTAATTTTTTTTCAATATTTAGGTGAAAAAGATTTATTGGAAGATCAATTCATTGAAAATATTATTATTATTATACCTAAAGAATGGGAGTACAAGAGTAAAACAATCAAAGATACTATATATTTGAAAAATTCAAGTCTGGATGATTTAATTGGAATACTAATGAAATCTAAAATTAGATTTTAATGAGGTTTTGAAAAATATAAATAGAATAATGAAGTAGCATCCACTTATACTTTAGAAAATCCTAACTCTATTATCTTTAATACTTGTGATAACACTTCTAAATCACTTATTTCAAAGAGGAAATGTAATCATTCAGATCAAAGTGATTTAGAAGACAACAACAATGAAATTTCTCAAATTTCAAGATAAATGAATAAGTTTTTTAGTAATTCAAAATTCTAGAATTCTAATTGGAAAGACAAAAAAGACACAAAAGACAACAAAGAATCTTCAGAAGTCATGCTCTATGAATATAATAAGAAAGGTTATATCAGAACTAATTTTTTAAAACTGAAAAAGAAGAAAATGAAGTCGAGAAGGTATTCTAAAAGAAAAAGAAATAAAAGATTGAAAGATTTAGATACCCAGGGCGCCAGTGAAGGTGACACATCTTTAAATAGTCTATTGAAAGATATTGAAATGGAAATCTAGGAAATAGTTGGTTTCTATTCAAATTTCCCTAGGAATGAAAAATTATTCATAGAAAAGGTAACTAAAAAATCCCTTACAAATTTAAATCTTTATTAAAAATTCACTTATAATACTAAATATGATTTTCCAACTTCAACAAAAGACGAAAAAGATAATCTATTAGATGTTGAAAAATTAAATTCATTAGAAGATGAAGAAAAATGACCAACTATAGCTGAATTGGATAGATATGGAACTCTTATGAAGATACAAAATAATAAATTGAAAAGTACATATGTGTTTACTAAAGCAAAAAATTATTAAAGAAAATAAAATAATTTTAAAATTAACTTCAGAAATTTCAAAACTTTCAACTGAATTAGATTCAAAAACTAATTATTTTATGAATTCTATTGAATAGAATTTAGTTGATTAGAATTAAGTTCATCAAAATTTAGATAATCAAAATTTAATTATTCAACTTAAATCTGATTTTTTTTGTTTAAATAAAATTTTAACTAACTTTATTTATGGTAAATATAATTTTAATAAAATTTATGAACAAATAAGACCCTCTAGAACTTCAAATGGAATTGGTTATACTTATGATAAACCTTATTTTTAATCAAACTATTTTATACGTAAAAGTGAAACTTTTTGTACTAAATTCTAAAAAGAAGGTCATTGGAGTAAGTATTATTATTTTAAAAAAAATCTTTTGGTTTCCACAATGCTATTTTTTAGAACAACTAGAATCTATACAATATAAAAGAGTTGGGTAGATGTGGGTTTCTAAAATTTTATTTTCTAGTTTAAGTGAACCCAAACATGTATGGGTACCATAGAATTATTTTTTTTCATGAAAAGAAGTTGAGTACCAAAAGTAGAAACAAATGGCACATGGATATTGCTTGTTCTAGACACATTATTAGAGACAAGTCTAACTTCAAAAAATAAATAAATTGAAAGGAGATATTATTCTAAAATTTATCAGAACAGAAAATTAGTTTGCTGATATTTTTACAAAACTGCTTACGTCTGATATATTTGAATTTATTAAACTGAATTTGGTAATGATCAACCTTAAGTGATCTTTATTACACTCCTTGTTTCATCTATATCATTACATTAAAACTTCTCTAAAGGGAAGGGGTTAAAAATTATCTATTTTTCAAATTTTTTTTAAAAATTATCTATTTTTCAAAACCAATATGTTTTTCAAATATTATTTATTTTTAAAAACGTATTGGGTTTTCAACCTAATTTGTTTTTTAATATTTATAGATTATCAATTTCTGTAAAATATTTATAATTTTTGCTAAACTTTTTCTTGAACCATCCTTGAAAGAAGAACATAATCCCTTATTTATGGAAGATAATTTTTGGAAGGTTTAATATTTTCAAGTATGTCTTTTATTTATCCATCTATATAATTTTTTAACATATGGGAAGATATTAAAATTTCTTAAAAAAATATTAATTATTTTTTATAGGGAGGATTTTTATTGCACTTTAAAAAATAAATATTTATTTTCTATTAAGATAAAATTTAAAATTTTATTCTAAAAAGAATATTTATGACATATTTTATGGTTTTTCATATTTTTCTAAGTCTTTGAGATCCACTCGTACATTAAAGGATATATTTTTGGATGATAGTAATCATAAATTCCTATATAATGGCTGCAATCTCAAGGATGTTTCATATTCAGATGTACTTTCTATCTTCACTTTTTTATGCCGAAATGTTTCTCATTAGAAGTATATTTTTAAGAGTTTTTTTAAAGAAGATCAGAGGACCATCTATGAAGCTTAAAGGTTTTCTTTCCAAAGTAGTAAAATCATTAGATGTAGCTAAAAAACTCTCTATGGTTATTGGTGAAGAATGTGAAGTTCAAAGTTTGATAATGTAGAATCATGAATTTTATTATATAGATATTCCAAATAAGATCCTTAAAACTGGTGGAGAAAGTGAATTTAAACCTGAATTTACTTTTTAAGTGGATATTATTAGATAGGAAATCATGGTCAAAATGGAATTTATATAGACAAATTTGATTACATAAACCATACTAAAAGGATTTTTCTTGAAGATGTGAAGAGTAATAAAAGTTTCAGAACCATAAAAATATACAATCAGACAATTATCAAATATATTTAAATTTATAAAATTTTATTGTATTTTTTTCTTATATATTTATTTTTTAAAATCACAAAGGTGTTGAAAATTAGAAAATTTTTAGTTACACACCTTCTTCTTCTATTTTTTTCATACATATCTTGAATGGGTACATCCATAAGATTTTTATTAGACCTCTACGTTCAACTTCACATGAAAAATAAAATATTAAATGTTATATTGAGTTAAAAAAGGTGGACAATATTTTTTTCCCAATTTATGAAAAATTAGAACAATATATTTTTTCAGCACACTCAGTACATAATAGTCTATCATTTTTGGATAAATGTCTTAGAATAAATATGATATTTCATTCAACACATCTCAAATTTAATAATTCAACAACCCTATGAGGCCAATAGGCACTAATCTTTGCATGATGACATGACAATCATGACTTTTTAACCCAATAATATGTCCAATGATGCAATGAGAAAAATTAAAAGAATATCCATATGTTAACCTCAAATATTTAATCCACAAAAAAAATAATAACTGACTTTCTTTAGAAATTGCATAATCTGTTTTTGGATTCATTAATTTTTATAAATAATTCAAGTTCAGGACACTTGAAAATTTGGGAAATATTTAACCGTGCCTTAAAATTATCTTTGGTCTTATTAGAGGTATCCAAAATGGTATAAAATATGTTATCAAAAAAATTATTCACAATATTCATTACATATAACAAGTGAAAAACCAACAAATCGGACCAATGTAGCTCCTAAAAAATATTTCTCTTTATCCAATTGTGATCATTCATAAAACCACTTATTTTTTGTTAGTTTATAGTTGTTTTAAAATTAATAGGATGTAATAAAGAGATAATATTTTTTTACTGAATACCTGATAACACTATTGGAGGCTCATATCTTTCAATTCTACCTTTTTGTAAAATTATTTATATTTCATCAGAATGGTTGATCTGTATAAATAAATATTTGATGACAGTCAAAAGAATAAGGCTTTATTCTATTTTAAGGAATGAACACTTTTTTATAATCCATTTAGTAAAGATAATATTTTAGACCATGTTTACTACATCCATATAACATACCATACACTAGAAATTCATTGATTTTCCACATTTATGTTGCATTGAGTATAAAATTCCGATCTGTAGCTACATAAAATATAGTTACACTATCATTCCATAATAAAATTAAAGCATCAATCAATGAATTACAATAAACATATATATATATATATATATATATATATATATATTCATTTTCAAAAATACTGGAATTGGTAATTTCACACACACACACACACATATATGTTTCCTTTATCAACATCCAAGGAGGTAAGTTGTATGAAGTTATGAAAATATTCCATTAAGAATATTGGATGTTGTAAGAACCAAATGGATAAAACCATTAGTAGAAAGACTCATCCATACATTATGAGGTTCAAAATAAAATTATGGATTCACTTGATCAAAGTACATCTAAGAATAGCATTACAAGGTTGATTTAAGATTTTACTGATAGAAACATTAGATCTATTCCATGTCATCAATGCAGTTGTGATATGAGACATAAATAAATGTTGTAATCTAGATATAATCAGAAAATACCCAAATTTTTTAACATGAATAAATATGGACTTTCCTTAATGTATCTCTTTATACCTTTATTTCCCACATGTTGTACAATTATCTAAAGACTCATATTCACAATGCAGTCATTTGAACATGCATGGATCTTTTGATAACTAAGACCCAAATAATGAAATGACCTTTTTCTTTCATAGAAATTTACAGGCAATGTATTCCCTTTGGGAAACAATGATTAAAACAAAGAAAATACTTGATTGAAGCAATTATTTGACATTCCAAAATTAGATTTAATAGACATAAATTTCATAACAGCTTCAATTTTTCTTATCTTTAATCTCATATATAAGACCTCCTTATAAGATTTCAAAAATATATAAATTTTAGATGATTTTAATTTGGGGTTAAAATTTTCATTCTAAGATTCCATTTATTGAAAAGATTTTCAATAAAATCATGTACTAATTTTGAAACTATGATGATTCTAGAACAAAAAAATTGCATTTACTTCTGAATTTCATTCACCATGTTGATACCAAAATACATAATAATTCTTAAAATTAAAACACAAAAGATAAACCCCAACATTATCAAATTTTTTATATCTTCTTAGATCACACTTCTTATAAATCCACTTAATTATTGCTTGGGAAATAAATTATGAATTTGGCAATGTGAATGATATAAATTCTTCAACACCCTCGATGCAGATGATATTTATAGCATAATTGTTTATATTTTTGCGATGATTTATCTAATTATGATCTCATTGTAAAAAATGTTATCTATTTATTAGGCCCATAGTTTTCTAAAAAAATATTATTGATTAGTTTATTATATAAATTTATCACATAACTTATTTTCATTAAATGAGTAGTTTATTATTAATTTATAATATATTTCATAAAATTTTACATTTTAAATATTATTATAAATTTATATATTTTAAAAATATGAGTTTTGGGAGGTGGTATTTTTATCCCATGCAAGTTTGGGAGGTTTATGTCACGCACGAAGGGGTGCATACGCCACGCGTCGACGCAACATGTGTAAGTGGCATGCGAGTGTTCCAATTTATAACAATTCACACTAAATTATACAATTTTTTTTATTAATTTATACCAATTTAAAGTAATGAATAATAATATTTTTTAACTTATACTAAATTATACCAATTTATACTAAATTATATCAATTTATACTAAATTATATCAATTTATTATAATTTATATTTATTTATACCAATTTGTGATGAATTTATACATATGTATAATAACTTATATTAATTTATACTAAACTATACTAATTTAGAGTAAATTATATCAATTTATAGTAAGTAATATCAATTTATAGTACATTATTATTGACCTCCTAGTTTTAATGATGAAAAAAATCTTGATTCTAATGATCTTAATGAGTTTCATGTTTTCTATAAGAATATCATATTATGAGATAGGTTCTAAAATTGACTAAGGTTGATACACCATGGAGATAAACACCATTGTCCATGACTCACTGATAGCATAAAAATTTCAGTAAGGATAATATAACGTTGGGATATCACACTTCCAGAATATCATACCGTTGGACTAAAAAAATGACAAAGTTTGAGACACCGTCAATCGACACACCATATGGATGTCATGCCGCTAGAGAATGAATTTGGATAAGTTTGACATAACTCCAAACTAACCTTATGCCAGATGAGGCACCATCAATGTCATACCACCAACATGGAATTTTTGGCGAAGTCTAAGATATTGTTAGACAATATACCACCAGACTAGACACCGCTAGTTGAGATGACACCAGCATACTGGAAATTTTCCCAAGTCTAAGATTCCACCAATATCATGCCTCCAAAACCAAATACTACCAGAGAGAGATACCGTCAACCCTTGGCACACCTCTAGACTAAGTGAATGCTACTAATTTTTGTACTTTACTTATTTTGAATATTTTCCAACAACTATATTTATTGAAGTTAATTCTATTTATTATTCTAATAATTGTCTCTTAAATGCTTGATATAAATAATTAAAGAGAGTTTAAGGATGCGAAGTATGAGGAAGCAGCTGATCCAGATATTCTCCCTACTGATACTGCTGATAAAAGTGCATCACACTCCCTCGTTCAAGATAGACGTTAAAGATACAAGAGACTCAAAAAGAAAACTATTACCAAGAACTTGTGAATACTAAACATACATATAGCTGAACCTGATTGGAAACAAGAAGAGATCTCCTACTAAAAACATTTTTCTAGGAAGTTGAACTACACATTCATAACTATTTCCTTCCTCTAGTCAAGAGCACGAGTCTGCGACACTCTATTTTCCTGAAGTTTTAAAAAGAACTCGTCTCAAGATTCACTACCAAATCAAATAGAGTCACAATATAAATTGAAACAGACTAAACACTTCTAAACTCTAAAATTTTATATTTCTATGTTTTGTTTTTATTTATTACATTTCAAGCAGTGTGTGTGCATACTTTGTTTTATCACACACACACTGTCTCATGTGCTGAACTGAAATATACTTGATATTTTCTCAAAATCTGTCCATATTTTTCCCATGGTTAAGAGTGGTAGAGGTCCTTGTGTGACCTGTTTACCTTTTCTCCCATTAATAACTATGTAAGAGGTTGTGTGTGACCTAGACAGTTGTAAACTATTTTTTTAACTCGATCCAGGTTATGGATAAGCTTGATTATTTTATATAAACAGCTTGGTGGTGGGTGATCACCAAGTGGAGAGGACTAAGTCTCAGCTTGAGACTAAACCTCTTATATTCATTCTTTATGCTGTGTATTTTATTTTGTTTTACTTTATTTCTACTTTAAATTGAAAAAAAATTAATTATAAAAAAATATATATACTTTGATAATTTATCTTAATTTGTGTTCATATAGTATTTTGATCCAGTACAATGATTTAAAAGGATCCAATAATATTTGATATTATTCATTTGAGACCTAATCAATCTTTAGATAAATCTTTAGAAAGGTTAAGATCTATATCAAACTACTTATTTTGATAAAATGGGCTGTATTTAAATATTTGGGGGATTTAAAAATAATCCATTTTAGATAGAAACTTTTATTGGGTAATCAATTCACCCCCTCTAGGGATACTCACTCTGATCAACATTTGGTATCAGAGGAGTTCTTTCTTTGGTATTAAAGCATTCAAATTATTTTCAACTGTGATTTTAGTTATACTTTAAAGATATAAAATTTATTTCATTTCTAAATTTAGTTATTTAAAATGGATAAAAGACAAGAATGATATGACACCAATAGACCTACTTTTCAATGGAACAAATTATGCTCAGTAGAAAATTAAAATGAGAATGTATATAGAAATAATTGTTTTTGATATTTGGTCTACAATATAAGATGAATATATTGTACATGATACTTCTAGAAGTACTTGGGATGATACAACAAAGTTATCTTATAATAATAATTGTAAATCTATGAATACCCTTTACTGTGCTTTATGATATGAGTAATTCAATAGAATTTCTGCTTTTAAAACTACTTTTAAAATTTGGGACACTTTGTTTGTTTCCCATGAAGGAAATTCAAATGTTAAAGAGATGAGGCTTAATAATTACATTATTAAATATGATAATTTTAAGATGAATCATGATGGAACCATTTCTGACTTGTATCTCATGTTTAATGAGATTTTCAACACAATTATCTCACTTGGAAAACCAGTATCTGACAATGATCAAATCAGGATATTGACGAGATGTCTATAAGAAATATGGATATGCACATTAGTTTCAATCAGAGAATCTTACAACATATGTAAGTTTCTTGTGAAAGTGTTGATCGGAAAACTTATGATGTAAGAAGAAGAATTAAAGGTAAACCATGAAGAATATGAAAAACCTAAAAGAAAGTCAGTAGCTTTCAAGACTATTACCCCTAGAAAATAAATGGAAAAAAGTAAAGGAGAAAGTTCAAGATGTAGAGTCAAGTGATATTGAATCACCTTTCGACAATGATAAAGAAAAGGATCACTTATCCTGAAGATTTAAGAAGTTTTATAGGAATAAAAGGTTCTTTATAAAATAAAACTCTAAAGGTAAGTATGATAATAAAGGAAAATGGAATAAATAATGGAAGAATGATGATGATCCAAATGAAGTTTTCTGCTATAAATGTAAGAGGAAAGGTCATATAAAATATAACTGTCTAAAGATTAAGTACAAAATGAAATATGAGGATAAGGACAAGATATACAAAAAGGCCAAAAAGGAAACCTAGATTACTTTCGAGGATAGCTCCAGTGACTTTGATGAATCACCTGAAGTTAATCCAGATAGAGAAAACGTGTGTTTCATGACTAAATTCAGTGAGGTACTTGATTTACTTACTATTAATAATATTATGCCAATGCATAATTATGGAAAATCAAAAAATAAACAACATTCTGATGATAATATGTCAAATGAAGAATTATTTGAATACTGTAATATGCTAGAGGACACCTTTAGTGAATTAAAGGATAAGTATAAAAGTCTTAAAAGACAACATGCTTTATTTCTAAATATAAAATCTGAATTGTCCATAGAAAAATAGAAAAATGTTCAAATTCTTAAAGAAAAAAATGAACTTAATCTATAAAATGGTCAATTGAATAAATATCTTGAAAAGTTTACAAATGGTATAAAGAAACTCACACAAATTTTGGGAAAGAAAGTAACACCAAAATATGTTACTAGAATAGGATATGAGCCTCAAAAGAAGAGAATATCAAAAAACACTTTTGTTCCTAAATCCAGACCTGAAAGCCCTACTGCTAATAAATTTTAAAAAGGGTCTAACAATGTATTTATTTCAAAAAGTATGAAATATGTGTGTTGGAGACCCATGAGACAATCATGGGTTCCCAAATCTTTTATACCTAACATTTCTGGACCTAAATAGATTTGGGTACCAAATCTTTTCTTATTTAAAACTTATTTTATAGGAAGAATGCTTGTTGACATCCAGTAGAAGTCTATGTTACTTGGATAATGGTTGTTAAAGACATATTATAGGAGAATATTCATGATTTAATATATTGATAATGGTTGATGGTGGACATGTCACCTTTTTTGATAACGCAAAAGAAAATATCAGTAACCTATGACAGATTGGTACCAAAAATTCAATTTTAATTTCTAAAGTTTTATATGTTGATAGTTTAAAGTATAATATTCTTATGATTTTTTAGTTGTGTGATGATGGTTTTTATGTTAAATTTGACAATGATGATTGCAATGTTTTTTATTCTAAAAATAGATTATTTTTTACTTCTTTGAGAAATGATAATGTTGATGTTGTAGATTTAAATTCTTTGATTTCTCAAAATGTTTCATGCTTAAGTGACTTTCACAAAGATTCATGGATTTGGAATAGGAGACTAGGACATTGAAATATTCACCCACTTAGGAAGCTAACTAGGAAAGATTTAGTTAGGGATATACCTAATCTTGAGTTCCCAATTGATAATGTCTGTAACCCATGTCAAAAAGGGAAACAACACAAAGTTTCTTTTAAATTAATGAAATAAGTTTCAACTTCTCAAACCCTTAAGTTGGTTCACATGGATTTTTTTGGACCTTCTAGACTTTCAAGTCTTAATGGGAAGCACTATGTTTATGTTCTTGTAGATGATTTCTCTAGTTATACTTGGTTATATTTTCGAGCTCACAAAAGTGAATCCTACACCTATTTTATCAAGTATGCTAAGATTGAAGAAAATCATAGTGGAATTAGGATCAAGACCTTAAGGAGTGATTATGGTCGTGAGTTTTAAAATCAAGAATTTGAATCTTTTTTCTCACAAAATGGATACACTCATAACTTATCTACACCTAGGACACCCCAATAGAAGGGAGTTGTTAAAAGAAGAAATATAACCTTACAAGAGATATCCAGGACCATGTTGAGTGAGCATGAACTACCTATCTATTTTTGGGCAAAATCTATCAATACATCCTACTACATAATTAATAGAGTTTTGATTAGACCTATCTTTAAGAAGACCCCTTATGAGCTATGTAATAATAAGAAAACTAAGGTTAATTACTTTATAGTTTTGGTTGCAAAGTATTTATTCTTAACACTAAGGATCATCATGAAAATTTTGCCTCCAAAAGTTATGAAGAAATTTTCTTTGGTTATTCAATATCTAGTAAAGACTATATAGTGTTTAATAAGAAGAAAACTACTTTGGAAGAATCAATTCGTGTAAAATTTGATGAAATTGACCCACATGAGCCTAATAACTCCTTAGAAAACCTTGAGGATGATTTATATTCTTTGAAATTAAATTATAAACCTTTAGACTCTGCTATAAAACAATCAGAAAAATCATCCAGTTCTGAATAATTTCTAGAACTTCCAGAACCTAAACCTAAAAATCCAGAAGTGACCACTCCCTCATTCTCTAGAGTTGTTAGAACTATTAAATACCACCCTTTAGATGCTGTTATAGGTGATCTAAATCAAGGAAAAAAAACTAGATCTTCTCTAATAAATCAGGTTGAACATCAAGCTTTCTTATCTTAAATTTAACCTAAGAACATCAATGAAGCAATTAATGATAAATTCTGGTAAATAGCTATACAATAAAAATTAAACCAGTTTAAAAGAAACAAAGTGCATTAACTTGTAGATAGACCCAATAAAACCTTGACTATTGTCACTAAATTGATGTTTAGTGATAAACTTGATGAGTCAGGAACTATATTTTGAAATAAGTCTAGACTTGTTACACAAGTTTATAGTCAAGAAGAAGGTATAGTCTATGAAGAAAAAATTGTACCTATATCCAAACTTGAGTCCATAATAATCCTGTATTCTTATGAAACATATCCAGATTTCGATCTTTATAAAATGGATGTTAAAATTGAATTATTAAATGGTTTTATAGTTGAGGATGTTTTTTTGAACAACCCCTAGGTTTTCAAAACACTAATTTTCTAAATCAAGTTTTTAAATTAGCTAAAGATTTATATGGTTTAAAACAAGCTCCAAGAGCTTGGTATGATGGATCAAAAAATTTCTAGTTTTGAAAGGAATTTCAAAAGGAATTGATGATCCTACCCTTTTTATAAAACTAATTTCAAAATATGTATTAGTAGTAAAAATATATGTTGATGATATTATTTTTTTTATCTTCAAGAAATTCTTTATGTACTGATTTTTCTAAAATGATGAAAAATGATTTTGAAATGACTTTAATGGGTGAACTAAAATTATTTCTTGGATTTTGATTTTTCAAAACAAAGAAGGAATTATTTTAAATCAAAGTAAATATACAAAAGATATTTTAAAATGTTTCAACTTGGATTACACTAATAGTAGTGATAATTCTATGATTACCACTTGTAAATTGGATCTTGATGAAGCTAGGAAACTAGTGGATCAAACTAGTTACAAAGGTATGATTGGAAGTATTCTCTACTTGACTACTAACTGAAAAAATATTATATTTAGTATGTGTATTTGTGCTCACTTTCAAGCAAACCCAAAAGATTAACACTTAGTTGTTGTTAAAAGAAGTTTCAAATACCTCATGTATACAATCAATTTAGGATTATTTTACCCAAGAGGACAAAAATTTGATTTATTAATTTATTCCCATGATTATTTGGGTGGATTGAAGTTTGATAGAAAAATCACCTCTGAAACATTTCACTTTTTAGATAATTATCTAGTTTCATTGTATAGTAAAAAAAATTATGTTGCATTGTTTACTGATAAAGATGATTACATAGATGCTGTTAGTTTTTATGCACAAATTTTGTGGATGAAACACACTCTACTAGACTATGGATATCAATTCTGACATGTCCCCATAAACTGTGACAACACAAGTGCAATAAACATTTCCAAGAATCGTGTTTATCATTATAGGACAAAACATATTGATATAAGACATCACTTTTTGAGAGATCATTTTCAAAAAGGAGATATCACTCTTGAATTTATTGGCATAGAATATTATTTAGCTGATATATTCACTAAGACTTTGAATTGTTAGAGAATGAATTATATACAACATGATTTAAGAATAATTAATTTTGGTTAATTATAATTTTCATTGATATACCATTGTGATTGAAACAATGTTGTGATGACATTCCATTGTGGTAACACACCGTTGGACTCTCATGTCATTGGATCCCCACACCATTTCTATGTAATTATATTTATTTTCATGCCATTGCAAATTTTTCTATTTATCTATATTTTGAACCTCCGATTTACTTCTTAGTTTATGTTATTTCCTGTAACCCGATGCATGTTTTTTCCTTGGATTTTGATTTCAATTTCAAGTATTATTTCGATTTTAGAATACCTAAAATCCCAAATGATATCAAAATGGAATAATGTCTATTTATAATATACCTTGAGCCCCGTGAGATAGTCCCATATATTTCTCTCTTGAGTCTAGTGAAACCCTTTGGATCCTGCATTTCAAACCTTCTCCTCTCCCGACCAAGATTTTTTAACTGATATAAATGCTGATAATGAAGTGTGATTTTGAGTTTTCTCTTTCTAAGTCTCGATCTTCTAAGAATAAGAAGAAAGAATCGAGTACACCTGCTCTAGTTTCACCAGTTAATCCTAAGTTTTCCAATAGGATTATTGTAATAGAAAAGGAAGTTTAATCCAAGCGGTTGTTTTCTAGTAAGTCTCTGGCACTTAAAGTGATCCAATACCAAGGGTGGTTATAATGGTTCTAATAAAAAAGGACTTTCTACCCTAAGGTAGTCTATAAATTTTATCAGTATATAGAGTTTGTGTTTGATGAAGATGGTGCAGATTGGATAAGAAGTCGTGTAAAAGGACATGCTTTTGGTTTTTCTTCAAGGAAATGGGATAAATTCTTAAGTGTGCCTCATGATGGAATTTATGATGACCACCAAGGAAACATTATAGAAGCCAGTGATTTGTTCATATATGAGGATAATATTATTATGCTAATATGAGATGGCACAACCAGAAGGCATGTTGCCTCAAAGCTATATGGAGAATATAAGATACTCTTTATGTTTGTGTATCACTTACTATGACCAAGGAAGGGTGATTTCACAAACTTAAGGTACCAATATGTGTATCTTCTATCTCTTATGAAATAAGGTCACAAGATCAATATTTGTAGATATCTCATGGTCCATATGTGTGAGATGACCAATCCATCCTCAAGATCTAATTATTTGATCTACTTGAAGATGATTTCTGCTATGTTGGAGGCCAAGGGCCTAGTAAGTGATGATGAAGAGTGTGTTACAAAATTTGGTGGTTTATTCATTACAAGTGTTACTTATTCAAGGATGAATATTAGATGGAAACCATGGAAAATATAGTGGTTTGGTGATTATGAGAAATTTTATGCCAAGTATAATCTTGTTGATCATCCAACTAGACCAAAGGATGAAGTTGATCCAGGCTTGGACTCTAATGTAGTAGTTGAATACTCTAATGAGGATGAATAAGAATATGTTTCTAAAGAATAGTAAAAGGAACCATCTGTTAATGTGGGGAGTGATCTTGATTTGTCTCCAAAATATTCTCCCATTACTTTTGGATCTCCTAGCCCACTCAGGAGGCTACCAAAAATAGAGAGATTGATTAAAAGTGATGAACAAGAGACTAAGGTCTCTAGAGAGGATCAGTACAAGAGTTTAAAATAAATTGAAGCTGATGATGAGGATTAAGAAAATGAAGAAGAAGATGATAATGGAGATGGTATTGAAAGTGATGATGTTAGTGATGAGAATGATGAATCTGAACCTAATGGTGATAATGGATGAATTAAGAGGAAGAAAGTGGATACGCCTCCAGAGATTCAGGATGCAATTTTTGATGGGGAGACATCCCCATCTATTTAAATATTTCATGAAGCTCCAGATCTTAATGATGTTGAGGCAAATTCTATTACCTCTAGTCAAACAGTTTCTAATTTTGTTGTGTTAGAACAATTGAGTGTATTCGCTATTGTAGAACAACATGTTACTGATAAATAGAAAATTTAGATTCCTTATTTTGAGCAAGGTAATGATGTTTAGTTGGATGTTTCAGCTACTGATATTCCTTTAGTTGAAATCCATATGAAAGTAGAACCTCCTGTTGTTAAAAATACAGAAGGTGAACTTGCCAATATTGAAAACACCTTGGATGCACAAATTTCAGATGTTTAGAAGAATCTTGAAATGTTAGTTATAACTGCTAGTGTGGCAAATCTTTCCACTTCATCAGTCTCAATTACTATTTCAGATCAATGGTTTGATTCAATTTAATAAGAGTGGGGAAAGTTTTCCAGTGTTACAAGGAGTCCACCAAAGCATGGTAGACCTAAGGTTCAAGTTAATGGTGATCCTAAGGGATCCTTGATAGCTCAAGTGGATCTTTAAAAAATGCTAGAAAATTTTTATTCTATTAGATACCCTGATACTAAACTGGTTTCTCTTAATCCTCCTATTTTTCCTATTGATGTAGTCACTAGAGATGACTTGAAAGTTTTTGTGAAAAGATTCTTTCTGAGTATCATAAGTGTTTGAGGAATCAATATTCTCTCTTTACTAAACTTAATGAAAAGGATGTTAGATATCTATTTTAGATGGTGATCCAACATATCCAAAAAAAGATGATGCATCACATACACGAAGTTGAGATTGAGAATAAACGAATTTTAAGTGAGTTGAATTATGTCAAGGTTATGATTGAGGACTTGAAGTTAACCTTTACTACTTCTATGGAAGGTATCCTTACAATTCTTGAGGATACATCTTCAGATACTTTTGTTTCTACTGATCCTCCTCCTCTAGTTCTTGATGTTGATGTAATCCTATAAATTGTTAGAGATGAGCTGTGAGATGCCTCAGCCAGTGCTTTTGGTAGTGAAACTGATCAGAACCAAAAGACCTTGTGTAGAATTCAGTAGAATTTTGATCATGTCCTCAAGTTGGTTTCTAGCTATGCTCATGACATGAAATCTGGCAGAGAGACTCATACCAAGTCCATCAAGTTATATCTCTCTCATATTTATACCAAGCATGTAGTGGATGTGAATTTAAAATTCTTGGATAAAAATTTAATAATGCCTCTTGTTGATCAAGATTTCAAGAACAAGTCAGATAGCTAAAGGAGATGACCCCTGTGTTAAATAGGTTTATGGAAGATAAGGGTGACTTCTTCAATTCAATGGAAATGGGTGGCCAAATCATAATGGATTTTATAAATCCCATGGAGTATTTTCTTCATGTTAAAGTTCAAGTAGTTGTGGATCAGTCAGCCATTCTAATTACTCCTTAGTTATCTTTTAGACCTAATGTTACTGGTGGTTCTCTTGTCTCTCTTCCATCCAGCTTTTAGCCTTTTTCTATAGATCCTGCGCAAGCTGTGTGTAAGCTCATACCAATTTTTTTTTGTAAATTTTGTCCTATTCAGGCTCTCACTGGTCATTCTACCGGTGCTCAATCTACTCACCCTAAAGCTGATACTGTTGTGTAAGATTAGAAGAATGATAAATCCAAGGCTAAAGGAAAAAAACCTCTAGTACCCTCATCCAAACCTTAAACCTTTTTAATTTGTAATAACTTTTTGATCATTAATTTCAATGCCTATTATTCTATTCTTTCTCTTTATTTTACTTAATTTCCTATCTTTTCTTTTCTAATATTTACCTTTTTGATAATCCCAAAAGGGGGATAATTCTTATGTCATATTGAAAAACCTTGTGGAATTTTTGATTTATTACAGTGTTGTTTCTATGTTATCATTGATACTATTTATTTTTAATATTTCTGTTCATGATACTTACCTTTGATACACACTCTTTTCTTATTTATTTTTATTTGATACCATGTACACAGATTTTGAATGATAAGTGTTGTTTTATATTTTAATATTACCTTGGATATCTTATTTAAACTTTTTTAATACCTTTGATGATCTATTTTACATTTATAATATTCTTTGATTCCATGATTTGTGATCATAAAAAAAGGTGATATTGTTGACCTCATAGTTTTAATGATAAAAAAATCACGATTCTAATGATCTTAATGAGTTTCATTTTTTCTATAAGAATATCAAATTCTGAGACAGGTTCTGAAATTAACTAAGGATAAGACACTATTGAGATAGACACCATTGTCCATGACTTGCCGCCAACATAAAAATTTCACTAAGGATGAGATACCACTAGGATATCACATCGTCATAATATCATACCATTGGACTGAAAAAATGAAAAATTCTGAGACACCATCGATCGACACACCATCAGGATGTCATTACGTCAGAGCATGAATTTGGATAAGTCTGACATAACACCAAACTAACCTTCTACCAGATGAGGAACTGCCAATGTCATACCGCTAACATGGAATTTTTGGCTAAGTCTAAGATACCTTCATACAATATAGCACCAAACCAGACACCGCTAGTTGAGATACCGCCAGCTTAATAGAAATTTTGACAAGTCTAAGACACCGCCATTATCATGATTCTAGTACCCCATACCGCTAGAGAGAGACACCATCAGACCTTGACACACGGCTTGACTGAACCACCACAACTAATTTTCTTACTTTAATTATTTTGAATCTTTTCTAATAGCTATATTTATTTAAGTTAATGCCATTTATTATTCTAATAATTGTATCTTAAATTCTTGACAAAAATCATTGAAGAGAGTGTCAGGATGTGTAGTATGAGGAAGTATCTAATCTAGATATTCTCCCAACTGCTACTATTGATAATAGTGCAACACACTCCCTCATGAAAGATAGAAGTTGCAGATACAAGAGATGAAAAAATTGAACTGTTTAAAATAACTCGCGACTACTAAACATACATATATATGAACCCAATTGCAAACAAAAATAGATATTCTAGTAAAAACATTCTACTAAGAATCCTAACTACACATTCACAACTGGTTCCTTCCCCCAGTCAAGAACACGAGTCTGCAACACTCTGTTTTCCTAAAAGTTTCAAAATAACCCAACTCAAGATTCACTATTGACTCAAATCAAGAGTCATAAGTTTCATTGAAATAGACCCAACACTTCTAAACTTTACACTTTTATATTTCTCTGTTATGTTTGTATTTATTACATTTCGAGTAGTGTGTGCATACTCTATTTTATCACACACACACTATCTCTAATGTCGAACTGAAAGATACTCGATATCTTCTCTAACTCTTTCCATATTTTTTTCTCATGGATAAGAGCGGTAGAGTTCCTTGTGTGACATGTTTACTTTTTCTCCAAATAATAACCATGGAAGAGGTCATGCGTGACCTGAACAGTTATAAATTATTGTTTAAACCCGATCCAGGTTGTGGATCAGATTTTTTATTTTATATAAACTACTTGGTATCGGGTGATCACCAAGTGGAGAGAACTAATTTTCATCTTGATATTGAACCTATTTTATTCATTCTTTATACTGTGTGTTTTATTTTGTTTTACTTTATTTCTTCTTTAAAATTGAATTTTTTTAACTGTAAACAAAATATATACTTTGATTGTTTATCTTAATTTGTGTTCATATAGTATTTTAATCAAGTAAACTAGTTTCAAAGGATCCAATAATATTGTATACAATTCATCAGAGACCTAAACAATATTTAGAGAAATCTTTAGAAAGGTTAATATCTATATCATACAACTTATTTTGATAAAATTGGATATGTTTAAATGTTTGGGGGATTTCAAAATAACCCATTTTAGACAAAAACTTTTATTGGGTACTCAATTGACCCCCACTTAAGATACTCCCCATGACCAATAATTATATTAATTTGTACTAAATTATAGTAAAAAATTATTTTTTATTAATTTATATTAATTTAAATGAATGTAATTTTTTTTACTAATTTATACTAATATCTAACATTTTTTATCAATTTATACTAAATTATAAAAATTTATAGTAATTTATACTAATATATACAAATTTATATTAATTTATACTATTTTTTGTAAATTTATACTAATATGTAATTTTTTTATTAATTTATATTAAATTATAATTATTTATATTGATTTATACTAATTTATAGTATTTTAAATCAATTTATACAAAATTATATCATTTTATATAAATTTATACCAATTTATGATGAATTTATAATAATTTATAGTAATTCATATTAATTTTTCTAAATTATACTAATTTATAGTAAATTATATCAATTTATAGTAATTTATATCAATTTATAGCAATATATATTAATTTATACTAATTTATGCTAATTTATAATAAATTATATAAATTTATACTAATTTATACTAATGTACAATAATTTTTATAAATTTATACTAAATGGTGCTAATTTATACTATTTTTCCTGAATTTATGATATTTTTTTATTAATTCATAGTAATTTATTTTAATTTATACTAAATTATGTCAATTCATTATAATGCATATTAATTTATACTAATTTATAGTAATTTATATTAATTTATACTAAATTATTCTAATTTATATTAAATTATATCAAATTATATTAAATTATTTCAATTTATAGTAAATTATATCAATTTATAGTAAATTATATTTATTTATACAAATTTTTATTATTTTATACTAATTTATACTAATGTATACTAATTTTATTAATTTATACTCATTTATACAAATGTATAATAATTTTTATTAATTTATAACAAATGAGACTAATTTATACTAAATGATACTAATTTATACTAATTTTTATGAATTTATACTATTTTTTATGAATTTATACTAATTTATATTAATTTATAGTATTTTTAATAATTTATATTAATTTATAGAGATTTATACTAAATTATTTCAATTTATTATAATTTATATTAAATTATACTGATTTATACTGAATTATATGAATTAATAATAATTTATATAAATTTATAATAAATTATTTCAATTTATACTAATTTATATGAATATATAATAATTTTTATTAATTTTTATTAATGTATACTAATATATATTAATTTTTATTAATTCATACTAATTTTTAATATTCTTTAATAATTTATACTAATTTTTAATTTATACTATTATATATATATTTCTATGAATTTATACTATTTTTTAATAATTTTTAATATGAATTTATTAATTTATAGTAATTTATAATTTATATTAATTCATTAAATTATAAAAATTTATTAATTTATACTATTTTTAAAAAATTTATACTAATTTATAATTTATACTAATTTTATGAATTTATACTACTTTATATTAATTTATTGTAATTTATAATGATTTATTTGAATTTATAATAACTTATAATGAATTATATCAATTTCTAGTAATGTATATTAGTGTATACTAATTTATACTAATTTATATGAATTAATAATTATTTATATCATTTTATAACAAATTATCCCAATTTATACTAATTTATTTGAATATATAATAATTTTTATCCATTTTTATTAAATTTTTATCAATTTTTACTAATATATATTATTTTTTATTAATTTATACTAATTCAGATTAAATTACATGACTTTATAGTAATTTATATTAATTTATACAAATTTATAAAAATTCATATGAATTTATACTAAATAATATCAATTTATAGTAATTTTATAATAATGTATAATTTTTTTATTAATTTATAAGTTTTTATAAGTTTTTATTAATTTATACTATTTTTTGTTAATTTGTATCAGTTTATACTATTTTTTATTAATTTATACAAATTTATAACATTTTAAATTTAATTTATACTTTTTTAATATTATTTTTTTGCTATTTGTAATAAATTACACCAATTTGTAGTAATATATACTAATTTACACTAAATGTAATGCCAATTTATTAAATTAAAATAATTAACAAACATTATAAATTTAAAATCTATTAAATATAAAAAATTAATTATAATTAAAAATAAAATTTTAAAAAAATACTTTGAAATGAGTACTTTGCCAAACGATTTATAGATCTGACTTAGAATCTGTTGAGTTGAATATTAAATATGAAATGAGGCCGTTTTTTCTATAGAAATCGAAGACCTATAAAGAGATTGGGGGGGGGGGTGCACATATTTAGAGTTAACTTTTTTGTGACAAACTGCTTATTTATGGAAAATGTTTGCGACATATAATATATCCCACACAAAAATCCGCCGCCATAAATAATTTTTGCCACTCATGCAAACATTATTTTTTTATGGACCGACCCTTTGCAAAAAAATCTATTGATGGAGTTTTTAAGATGGATCTGTCGCAAATACCCAGTTGGAGACGTATTTGCTACAAATCTATCACAAATTACCCTAATAAGAACGAGTATTTACGACATATATGTCGTAAATATCCTTTATCGAAATGAGTATTTGTGACAGATCCGTTACAAATACCCCTTATCAAAATAGGGTATTTGGGATGGAAATACCAGTCCATCACAAATAGTTTTTTTTAAATGAGGTATTTCCGATATAATTTTTATTCCATCACAAATAGTTCATTCCTTCCACTGTGTGCACATGCAAACAAAATTTCTTTATGACATATAAGTTATTTCATCACAAAAAACCGACGTGAGAAAATTATTTGCAACAGATGAACTAGTCTATCGCAAATAAGTTGACCTTGAAGATTATTTGCAACATAATTGTTGTCTGTCACAAATAACATGTTGTAAAAAATTAATTTTCCTATAGTGATTAAATCATCAGAATGAACATTAGAGAAAAAGTGATCTTCTAAAATTTTTCCTCCTTCCAATTTCACTTAACCCATCTTCTTCCAGCCCTTAAAAATTGTCTCAATATAGTGATCTTGCAATTCTATCTCTATATCCATGGCCATGTCATGGTGAAATGCAGGCAGCTCCAGCTCTTCTTCAGTTTCCTTTTTAGAGTCATATTTAAAAAAATACAGAGATATTACTCTTCTCCATTCATCCTCAGAATTTGAGTTGGCTATTTGAGCAATCATATGCATCATTTGATTAGATATGACCAATACTTATTTATTGGTAACTTTATCATGTTTCCCTCACATCCAATCTTGAAAATCTATCATGACATCACTAAGGACTTTCACCAGTGAGTAATCTAATAGTGAATCCGATTAAAAATTGTCAGTATCCACCACTGCTATCATTAAAAATTAAAAGAAAAATTGAAAAACACTAAGACGAATGTGCCTCTCCAGCAACAATACCAATTTTTGATAGATTTTCATTTGAACTATCAAAGATTCATTTATATCCTCCCTAGATATAGCATAGTGGATAACATCGGGGTTGTCTCAGGGAGGTAGTGTGTTTATCCTAGTGATTCGTCTATTTTTTTGTGCTTTTATCAAATTTTAAAGCAGTAAAATAACATGAAAATAATGGAAAATAAACATGATGAAAATAAGAAATAAAGAAAGAAGAAAACAAGGAAAAGGAAAAAGGTTAAAAAGAAACAAAAGCATCTTTAGGTAGATTTCTATTTATATTGTTTATCATAGATCTAAAAGATAAATTAAACCACAAATAATCAATCTCACTTAGTGCATGAATGATGTCTAAAATTGAGCACCTCTTTCTCATTAGATAATGAATACTCAAGTACAAAAAGTCTTCCAATACAAGAATTCTCTTTCAGATTGTAACAGAAATATCTCTCCATAGTTATTCCAGAAAGTACTTTTTATAATCTAGAATGATCTTACCAAAATCATCAAGACAAACAACCATCACTCATCACACTCTAGAGAGTGAATGAATAAGGAATAGTAAAATAAATAAGGTCATAAGAGTGGAAATAGATCCTAAGAATGAGCAAGCCACAACAACTCCCTGGTTCTCCTTCACAATATGCTAAGAGTGAAGAAGAAGAATAATGATCGACATGATGCTTGATCTTCAGGAAGCTTCAAAATTCACCTCTTGGATCTAGCTTTGCAAGTTATCCTTCCATAATCAGATGCTCAAGAGCATAACATGAATTGAGAATAATAGAAAAATTATATTTACAAAAAAGTCAAAGTTATAGAGTGAGAGAATCATGGGAAAAGAGAAAGAGTTCTAGGGGTGTAGCAAAAAATGCTCTTGCCCTTATTTACAGAGGAAACAAGAAAACATTTAAAAACTATTCTAACATGCAACATCATCCATGTATAACACTCCAAATTCAATATTTATCTACAATGGGTCAAACTCATGTGATTGCTACAAAACTCCTATAATTCAATGAACTCTTCCCACATGCACATGGATTCAGCTCTAACCCATAAGAATCCAGACATATTCTTAGATTCATTAAAACTTTAATGGGATTCCCCATTATAGTTATAAGTTTAAATACCTTAGTTTAATAACACATGATAGGGAGATCTTCTATTACATCTAGCTGGATCCAATTTTCCTTCAATGCTTAAATGATTACTTTAATCATTTTATTTATAGATTCTTTAAAGTAACCACATATGAAAACTATGAAAACTTTCCACTTTGCTTCACCAGAGTCCCGTCTTTATCAATGTAGAATCCTAAACGTTCTTTCCTTATCTCGGTAAATTAGAAATTCTTTCACATGAATTTTGGTCTTAACATGATCACTTTCAAGGCTCCTCAATTTTTTTCTATTAATTCGGTCATGGTCTAGAACTAATGCTTCATAAAACACCCAACCTCACTTTATACAATGACATGATCAAGTTTAGGCATGGATTTTCCATCAGCAGAAAAAACTATAACAATATTCTTTCATAAGCGCGACTTATTGAATGTTGGTATTTTTTGGATTACAAGTCTCAATTTAAGATAAAAAATTATTTAAAGCATACCACCGAACACCATGCACACACCCTTCTCTGATCTTGCACTGCAATGACTGGGAAAACAGAGGCCCCCTTTTTATTTAGATCATGCAAAACCAAAAACAAGAACTAGGGATCGATAAATATATTAATATTCAACTTGGTCCAACTCATATTCCAATATAGACATATTCTCCAGTCTTCAAACCACGATTACTCAGCTTATATGGCCATGGGTTTAAATATTCATCTTCAACATTCCTGGGATGAGGCTTTAATAGGGAAGGCATGGTTCAACTTCCGGTCATTCTTCATATCTTCATTTTGATTCAAAATTATGCAACTCCTATTATCCCTTTCCAAAAAATGGATTATATCTTCACCCGTGTCTTCATCATCTCAAATCCACAACCCATAAATTTCCAACTATCTTTGAATGCTTCAATTTGAGTAAACATGATATAGTAGAAATCCTTGTCTCATCCAATTTCTTCATAGATTAGGTCGAACATGGTCAAAATGAGGTTTTCATAATAGTTGGTCACATTTGAATTCAATCATTTATTCTTCTTGATTTTGGATGAGGCTAGGGAGAAATTATTTTATGCGGGGATGCCCATTATGAAATATCCTACGCACTCTAAAATAATCATACGTGATGGATTTCAAATTATCTTATGAGATTAAAAATTGATAATTATCCTACATGACCACTTGAAAATTATTATATGGAGTAGTTACCAAAATATCCTATGAGGACCTTACAAATTATCTTATTCCCAAAAGTCATATAAAAATTAACCAGAAGAAAAAAAAACAAAAAATTCCCAGAAATTAAATTAAATGTCTTAAAATTCAAAATTAAACTCTAAAATAGAATAAATAATGAATTTTAATATTAGTGAAATATGATTAAAAACCATTCAAACAATAATTATTTAAAATAATATCGAAACATGAAATTATAAATCCAAGAACCAAACTAGTTCAAAATTTACATCAAGGAAATAAATTCCCATTAAAATCTTTCAACATTGCCAGAATATTTGTTCTTAGAAATTTAAAGAGATTAAATTAATAGAATTTAACAATTTAACACATAAAATTAACATTTTAATGAAAATATTCAAAGAATTATGTTTTCAACATAAGATGACCAAGAATCAAATATTAACCTTTAAAATCACATAAAAACACAAAAATCATCAAAATATCATTAAATGGATGTGACAAATATTTATCAATTTAAGGCGACATCAATTAACCTCACCCTAATTAAACCAAAATTCCCCCTCTCCCTTTTCACATGATGCACCTGGTAGCCAAGGAGGACCCTTGTGTGTGTGAACCCTTCCTTTGTTCCTAGATTCTTGGCATTTCTCCCTCTAATTTCAAGCGAAATTATCCCAGGTTAGGGTTTCCTCCCTCCCTCCTCCTTCTCCCTCTCCTTCTTGTTATTTATTATTCCCTTTGTTGCACATCTTCTAGACTGGACTCTATGTGTGGTTTTAGTTTTAAATGCTTCTTATTCCTTATAGTTAGGGTGTTCAATGGGCTATTTGGTTCTTTCTCCATCTATAATCGAAGGTTTTATCTTCTTCACACTCATTGACGGTAGGTTCTTCCATGTTTTTCTATTTTTTTGAAATCTAGATTATTATTGGGATTTATAAATAATTTTCCATAGAAATTATGCATGATATATATTCTTTGAACTGGTTAAAGTGATTTATCAAAAGGATATGTATTTATAATGGGAATTTATAACCTTTAAACTGATTTCCAAAGGGTTAATGATATGGGATTTTACCCGCACTAGACTTTTATGTGTGTTTTGGGATTGTTTTTATATTCCTTGCTGGATTTTCATATTTACGGTGTTTGTATAATGGTTTAGTAATTTAGTAATTTTTTGTTTTGTGATTTATGGAATTTAATGGTTTTAAAGTGACATTTCACCCTTGGTTTCAATATATTTCTAAATGCTATTTATTTTTCTAACATCTGATATTGTGTTTGGTGTTTATACACTTATTCATGGGTGTGTATTTATATATATATATATAAATGTATATGTGTATAATGATAAAGGAATAATTTCAAATTTAAGTTTGACATTTGAAATTGGTTTTCAAAAATGTTTTTAAGGAGGTTTTTAGCATTGGTTTCTAAAGTATAATTTGAAGGCCTATTTGGTAACTTGTAAAGGAAACCATAAATGGTATTATTATTATTATTATTACAGTTATTATTATTAAATGTTCCCAATTGAGTTTCATAGTAATTGAATTATACCAGTCATTGCTCGGTTGATAAGGAAAGTATTGGTTGTTGCATTCTTTTAAGAAGGAAATTGGAAATGGTTTGAATTATTTTTTATAAAGGAAATTATTCATTAATTTCTTAGTGAAGTCTCATCTTCAAATGGTTTTTTTATGTGTTAAACCTCATTGGAAACCTTGGGTGTTTGGGTAGGCTAACCTAGACGGGATGAGTTTCCCCCACCACTAATAATGATAGTGATGTATTTATATAGTTTCCCCTATGGTAGAGTCAGAATATAAATCCAAATCGACCGCTAGGGTGACATAGCATCTCTAGGTACCTATCCTCAGTGACCTTAGGGTTTCCCCCCATTATACATGTTTTAAATTATTGATTGTGTGGTTTTTACCTTGTAATTGATTTACTTTATACCATCATGATTATATATATATATATATTTACCTTACCTTCCTATTCACTACATTGGTTTGTGATTTTCTTGGTAATTCTCGTATTTCCCCACAAAGTTAATTTTGTACCTTCTTGTTAGTTCACTTTTACACTTTATATTCCAATTTGGTTATTCAATTTTTTGTTTTTTGATTTATTATTTGACTTCACTATTGATTGTTTTTAAAGAAATGATTTTAAAATGTGGATTTAAAAAGTATATTTTTAATGGCCTATTTAGAGAAAGTTTTCTAAAGTTCTTAAGCCTGTTTAGATTTTAAAATAGGATTTTGAAAAATATTTATGTGTTATTTTACACAAATAAAGAAAGAACTATTTTTAAATTATTGTATTTAAAACAAACATTTCTATACCATTTTGTAAAAATGGAATGCATTGACCCATTGGTGAAACCATAAAATTATTTTTATCTCACACCCTACCTACACAACTCAGTGTTTTTAGACCGAGTGGATCTTGTAGGTTCGGACCTTGATTCAGAGAAGTGACACTTTAGTTACTTCTTCTATACCGCTCTTAGAGTGGGTCTCATGTTAGTTGATGGAGTGTGACCTCGAGTCACATGGGGAATCTTGGTTTGGTATGTAGTTTTATTTTCATGCCTTATAAGTTTTTCTAAATCGGCTGCTCCTATGTTTATTTTCCTTTATGGGTGGTGTTTATGCATGCGGCGTTATGAATGTTGAATAAATGGGGTTATTTCTTGTGAGGTAGTTGGATGAGAGGGTGAGTTTTTATTTTAGTTTTACTTTCTATTTATACCAGTTTGTTTCTTTCTGAATGGGTGCCCAATGTTTGGATGCATCATGATAATTTTTTTAAAATTTCCTTTTCTATTTTACTTTATTTTATAGGATAAATCATTCCTACTAAGATTTTTTTATTTCCTAGAATTTTTCACCAGCTCGAGGGGATCAGGAACACCCCTTGGGCCTTGTCATGGGCCGTCTTGGGCATCCAATGGATGGACGAATCAGGTAGGTTCATGAGACACCTCCTCTTTTGAACTCCAAATTTCATAAATATGAATATAAACAAGCATACCAAGATTATGGTACTTTATTTAAATCATATAAATCTTTATTAAGATGTCATACCTTTATTTAATCATCACTAAGTTAAAAACCCATTAGCTGTTCAATTTAAACTTATTATTTAAGAACTCTATTAAAAAACATTGCCTTCACATCCATTTGATATATCTAAAATCCTATTTGAATTAACATCATAATAAATAATTGAATTGATTCCATCCTTTCCATCGATGAAAATGTTTCTTCAACATT
Source organism: Viscum album (assembly GCA_963277665.1). Classification (NCBI taxonomy): domain Eukaryota; kingdom Viridiplantae; phylum Streptophyta; class Magnoliopsida; order Santalales; family Viscaceae; genus Viscum; species Viscum album. The sequence goes on from OY728139.1 coordinate 299,539,379, forward strand.
TATGCCTTAAATTTGAGCATAACCTTTTCAAACTAACCTTACTTTACTAAAAATCATATTCTCATGCTCATAATGTTTATTCTTGAACATTTATTTTGTTCCAATGACATTGTGATCACTTTAAAATTTTAAAATCTATAAAGTTCGATTCTTCTCAATATGATAAATCTCTTTATTCATGGCCTTAACCCATGATTTAACATTTTCTACCTCTTTAAATGATATAATATCTACCTTTGATAACAAAATAGTTTTCTCGACACTCCTCATATGATGAGTTTATTTTCAAGTTTTTTTCACCTATGAAATTTGATTAGTCAATTTTAGATATCCTTTCTCTCTTTCAATCCAGTGATAAAATAACTTCAACACATATTTCTTCATATGATTTAACTTTAGAGTCTTTCTCTTGTGATGGACTTTGAGGTTCTTAGTAATTTTTTTCATAATCATCCTCTTACTTAAAAAATTATTCCATATTTGTTTCCATATTTTTCTTCAATGAATTTGGAATCATTGTTTTCAACAATTTTATCGACTCGCCTGTTAAATCACTTATAGGACTTACTCCTTGTATAATAACCAAGAAATACATATTTATTCTCTCATAAACATATTCACCTTGAGTGCCTTACTTATTCTGAATATAACACTTACTTATGAATACTATAATTTTTTTAGAGTTGGGTTCTTCATGTTCCACATATCATATGACATCATCTTCTCACTGAGACTTAATAAGGTCTTATTTTGAGGATACATGATAAATTATACCACATACTTTCAATGATTTCTTAAAATAATTATTTAAATGAGTAGTGTCTTTGATACATCATACACCTTTTTTTACAACCCACCCCCACTAAGAACCCCCTTTGGGCCTATATTGAAGAGTAGGGTGACCCCCGAAGCCCGCCTCTAATTGGCCATGAGTCGACAACTAGTATCAAGGGTATAAAACACATAAATGGGTGAAATTTCTCCCATATATCCTAGGAACATAAAATAAACCACCAATAAACACCATAATGTAAAGTAAAAACTCAATCCAAAATGCATGTAAATTTCATACATAAACAAAGTCTCTAAAATAAAGTACCAAAATGGAAACTCCTATAGTAGTGAATCCAATAAAAACTCCAAGTCTCAAGATAATAATGTCTATCTCAGTCACCAAATACCTCCTAGAAACCTATAAAATAGATTTATATATATAGGGGTGAGCATAAAAGTATACTCAGTAGGATCCTCCTCAAAACTTCTCATTCAAATGTATAAGAAGAATACTAATGACTCAATGAACAAACAAAAGAACCAACATGCACCTATTCCAGGCGAACTATCACCCAAAATCACCAAGTAACACTCACCCAATATCACATCCAAGTATAATAACATAGTATTGAAATAATATAAGTCAAGAATGTAGCCCAAATCCATTTCCCCATTGTTTTGTTACTCACACACTCCAACTACATACATCCCGTTTCTCCATCCCTTCTGCAGTCATTCCATCACACACCATATACCATATAACAACCAAATAATTCATACCATAAACACATCATCATAATCATAATTATCATATATCAACCACCAAATACCACCAAATTGACAAAACCACATAATTACTAAAGGTTCTGAGTGCAACATAAGTTGGTCAGGTCTATGCCTAATGATGGGTTTTCATAGAATCCGATGAATAAACCATAAGAACAATAAAAATAATGACTTGGTTTATGAATATATATGATGAAACATAATGAAATAATCTTAGAACCAGAGAGAGGATATTTAATTTTAAATTTATAATTAATTTAATAATAATAAGAATACTATGATCTTGAGATGTTTATCTGAAAAAGACGATGATAGTTCAAATGCCATTCAAATTATACCATCTTTGAGCTATGAGGATATAAAATAGAATCCATCTATCAGTGATCCACATGTGATCCAAAGTCTATGAACATCACCAATGCATTTTCAGGTGCTAGAAAAGAGGTACCAGTTTCCTTTCATTATTCATGTTGATCACAACAAGCGATCCTTCAGTCTTAAAGATCACATATTTTGATCTTTAAATATTGAGAGGGAGGAGGATTAATGATTCTCTAGTTCTTGAGAAAACCTATATATTTTCTTAAGAGAATCTATAGAAATAAATTTCATGCACAACAATTTGTATGTATTTCTAAAATCATATAAGTTGGAATATATAGAGCTACGATTTAATATTAGATAATTATACATAAGACCTTACTCATATGATAAACCAAAAATATTCCCCATAATAATAATAATAATAATAATATTTCATGGAATGAACCAACCCACACAATATTAAATATCATTTTATTAAATAAATAATTTCATATTTATTTAAATTATATCTAAAGCTTATATCATTCTTGTCACTGGGAACTTAACTTGATCCGATTATCCTCCTATATATTTATCAAATCTCAAATAATAAATAAATATTATTCATTTGAGAAATAAATAAATATTATATTCATGATCTCATGAATAAATATTTATTTTAATATACACATAACTAAATAAATATTATTTATTACCCTGTGAATAAAATAAGTGAAAAATAAATATTCTATTTGATAGTCTTATGAATAAATATTTATTTTAATATTAAACTCATGCATATATATATATATATATATATATATTCTAATTTGAGTATAATTGGTTTCTGAATATTTTTAATCAGAAAAATCCTGAATAAATATTATTCCTTGTTCATGATAATATTATTTATTCCAACCATTAAAATCAAATATAATTTAACTAATATCATGAGTACACTTTGTGTATAACCCTATAGGAATTTTTCTTAGTTTCATTAGGAATAATTAACTAAAGTCCAAGATTAGTGTCTAGAAACGTGTTAAGGCACCCATAGTGAGAGAAGTTGATGCCACAATGAAAACAATTATACATGAATTCTTACTATGTAATATAATACTTTTTTTATCTATATCTCTTAATAAAGTAGTTTTCATTCACACATCATCAACCTATGTTCTCAATTTATCTTTCCTTGACTATATAAAATGAACTTTTCAGTACACCATGTACATGGATTTAGTTCAACAGTTATATTATAATCAATGGGCCTGAGATATCATCTTTATTAAACTAGAAAGGAAAAATCCTATATTGAATTGTTCATTAATTCCATATCACTCATGACCCACCCAACATATCCTACCACTATATGAGAATATGTTTTCATAGTTTTTATTAATACATAAAATTATATGACTCATGATATGAATTAATAATTATCTCAAGTCTAAGGATCATTACACAAATTTTCAGATAAGAATATCCAATGAAAGGTTACATGTGGAATTCCTACAGGTGACTTTTTCCTCATAATATTCATTTTTGGAGATTACCATGTGTGAACTTCATGATAAAATGTCTCATCTACTGACGACTATCAAGAACCTAACATTCAACATACTATATGTCCTAATATAAAATGTTATCTTGTTCATAGAACTATATTTAGGAATATTTTATAGCACTTCAATGATCTCATCATAATAAGGAACTATTATGTCCTTCCGTTGCAACAAATACACCAATAACATTATCACATTAATATAATGTAGAATAACAATCATAATGTGATAAGATATTTCATTAATATTCTCATCGTTTAATATATATATATATATATATATGTTTATACAAGTAATCTAAAGTAAAAAAATTAGTTTTTTCTAGGCCACTAACTCCAACAGACTCTCACTTGCACTAGATCTAACTGTTAACAACCTTAAGTCTAATAGCTCTCACATGATAGTCATGATTCGATTGATATAAGGATTTGGACAATGGGCTTTCCATGTTTTCCTCTGTAGATTCTCTGCTCACTGTGACCTCACCTCTATAAGAAAAATCCATCAAGAGATGATACTTATAGAGTATATGATTCATCTATTGATGTGAAATTGACTCATTGTAAATAACAACCACTATAGTATTATTACAATACACCATGACATTATCCTTACTTCTAGATACAACATCAAGATCCTATACAAAATTATGCATCCAAAAATAATTCTTTAACTACATCATAATCCACAATATGCCTAGAATATTATTTGGAATCTATGACCATACCCTTCTTCAAACTCTTCCAACTCACAACACCTCCATTGAAACATAACACATATCCTGATTGTGATTTCAGATCATCTTAAACAATTTAGAAACTAGCATTTGTATATCCCCTAATGACTTGTTCCTCATATCCTCCAAATATCAAGAATATATCCTTAGTATGACTTAGGTACTTCAGGATAGTCTTGAATTCTATCCAATGGAAGTCTTATGGGTTTTCTTGATATTTTCTTACCATGCTCAAAGCATAGGAAATATCAAACCTGATACATATCATGGAATACATGATAGATGATTTCATATAAGTGTATGGGTATGACAACCCATATATTTTATACACTTTATCTCATGATTTATTACATAAATATATACACGATACAATCCCAAAAGATCAAGTGGCCTAGTGTTTGTGGGTAATTACATGAATATCATAATAAATTGAAATATGGATATAAAAACATTATTTAAAAATTATATAACATGTCCTTAAATTCCATTGATCTTTTAATATTTCATAGGGTAACATGAGGAAATTTATAAGAAAGGGGTGAGCTATAAATTTCGGTAAGGGAATAATCAAAGCATTTCATGAATTAAAGTAGTACATGTGAGTAAAGAGGCATAACATGATGACATAGAAGGGTGAGAATCATGATCATGAATATCAAATAATTATATGAGATGATAACATCATAGGAATGTGGAAACCACATAAAATATGATATCATAAGCATAAGTCAAGGCTAACCATCAAGACATCATAACATAGTGTGATTAGGATAACCAACTATTCACCATACAAAGTATCACATGAGATAAAAAACATTACCTAATTTATTAGAGGGCTATATAATTCTATACCCACCTATTATATTCATATCATGTACATGAATTTGTGTACCACATAGATCATACAATATAGGAACACATTTCATCACTTTTAATCCCATGACTAAGGAGTGTGAGTTACATACATAGAAATCCCAAATCAATGAAGGACAGTAAAATCTATGTGAATACCCTTGAGTGGAATTTAAGATGGGTATTCACAATATAAAAGTTTTTCATTGAGAATCGTGAGATAATTTCGATAGTATAGCAGGTGTAAACAAAGGTTAATGAAAGGGTTTAATGAGAGTGAAGGTGTTCTATAATTAATTGGTAATCATAAGGACAATAAAGGGATATGTAAAAACACATCACATCATGAAAAATTGTTAATAAAAAGGCTTAATACAAAGAAAGTACATGAATAAAAAGGAATAGGAAGAGAATCCCTTACTTGATAGGTTGCTTCTAAAAGCTAAGGAGAAGGTTATTAAGAGAACTAGAACACCTTGGGAGGGATTTAGAGAGGGATAAGGATAATAAATTCATGATGAATGGGTTTTTAGTGAAGATTAATGATAGTTTGGATGGGTATTTATAACAAAAGAGAGGGGGATTCTTTATTAGTCTCTAAACATAGATTTTAGAGTGATAAAATAATCAAAACCACAAACCTTCCAATTGATTTTACCCATTGTTTCCAATATTTTACTTGGTTAAGTGATTAAATAATTAAAATATTATCATTCATGATGTGTAAGTGAATTATGTTTATAAATAATTTTTTTAATACCTTAAAATATAATATAGGTTTTGTAGGATTCACTATAGGTTTGTAAAATTAATCAAATAACTTCAAAAACACATTATTTTAAAAGGGAAAATATATTTTTAGTAATTTACTCATTTTATAGTATTTATTACATATTTTTTTGGATATTATGATTTCATAATATATACCGTATATTTGTCTCGTATTTATTTTTTACCCAAAAATTTGACTATCTCCAAAAATTATGAAAAATTCACCATTGGATAATTTTGATGTGATGATTTCAAAAATAATATTTATTTTAATAAAATATTCTTTTAAATATTATAATTTTAACTTTTAAATAAAAATTCTTATTTATTAGAAATACTAGTTTTTACGACACTAACAACTTTATAACCCTTATAAAAATTACATTGGACCTCATTAAATTATTTAGCCATTTATATTTAAATAAATATTATTTAATAATAATATTTCATTAAAATAATATTTATTTTAAAATTATTTAATTTATCTAAAAGAGTGTTTTAATTGAAAGAATATATTTCCCAAAAATACAATTTTGGTTTCTTTGTATCAAAATATAATTTTTATAAAAAAAATATATAATCATATATATATATATATAGTAACAATGGAAAGGGGTAAATATAATCAATGTTAAAAATACAATATACAAATTTATACTACTGGGGTCTAGATACATAACCTCTTATTACACTAGTGTATGCCATAAGGGTAAGGTGTACGATGGTAGTACTTTATTGGGGTGGTTTGATGAACATGGTTTGAGAGGTGATCTTGATAAGATTGAAATTATCCCATAAAATGTTTTTATCATGTTTCCATTGTTGAATATTGACTTGGGATTGGTTAACGGAAAATCCTAGTGATTCCATCTCACTCAGAAGCTCTGATAAATGGGATTCATAGGGTACAATCCTACTATTCTAGTCCATCTCTTCTCCCTTTTATGTCGATTAGACTTTATCATAACCATTAAAATATTCTAATATTAATGGTCACTATTGAAAAAATATATTAAAAATGGTTAAAATTATCAATGGGTTTTTAAGCCACCATAAAATTATAGCTATATTTTATAGTAGTCTGAAATAATAAATGAAATATAGTTCATGTGTCTTCGATAACTATATTACTTAATAATAAAGTTATTAATTCATAAGTTAATTTAATTTATACAAGTTTGGGTCATTACATTCTTCCTAACTTAAGAAATTTCTCCCTCAAAAGTTCATTTATTACACTAAAATAGGCAAGGGTACTTCTATTTCTTCACCTCTTCCGGTCTCCATGTCGCCTCTTCAAACTTGTGGTTCTACCACAATACTTTGACCAGGTGAGTTTTCTTATTTCATATAAATTTGTCTCTATGATCTAAGATCTTCACCAGATTCTCCTTGTATGTAATATAATTCTCTAAAGGAACCACCTTAGGATTTAGTACATGTGAGGGGTCTGGTATATACTTACTTAAGGGGGATACATGGAACACATCATGTGCTTGAGATACATTATGTAGGAGTGCTATTCGATAGACCAAAATTTTGATGTGATCAAGAGTATCAAAGGGGTATATGTATCTATGAATAATTATTACCTTATACCCAAACCTCATTAATTTATTCCACAATGATATAAAAATGAACACGTTATCTCTGATATCAATTTTTAGGTCTCTTCGATGACTATCTATGTAGATTTTTTGTTAACTTTGCATAGATTTTGTATGATGATGAATGGTTTAAAAATTCTCTATCATATCTTGGATAAGATCAAGTTACATCATATTCTTATCTCCAACTTCACCCCAACATGTGGGAGTTTGATACCTCTTCCCATACAGTGCCTTATAAGGTTCTATTTGAATACTATAATGGAAACTGTTGTTATATGAGAAATCCGTTGGGGGAAGTTATTGATCCCAACATCCTTGGAAATCCATTGAACATGATCTCAAAATATCATCTAGAGTTTGAATGGTTATTTTAGACTAACTATCAGTATGAGGGTGATAATAAGTACTAAAACTCGTCTCTATATCCAATTCTTTCAAAAGTCTTCTCTAGAACCTTGTGGTAAATCTCATATCTTGATTAAATACAATTGAGAGTGGAACCCCATGAATTCTTACCATTTATATTATGTGTATCTTAGTGAGTTGGTCAAGAGAGAAGCCTTAATTGGAAGAAATAAAATGAATTGAAATTGTAAGGTGATCAAATACCACCCAAATGAAATTATTTACTTTATATGTCCTAGGGAGTGCTATGAAAAAAATACATGGTTAAGTTTTCCCATTTATATACTTTTATGGGAAATGGTTGCATTATACACTTAGAGTTTTTCTCATTCAGCCTTAACTTGTTGGAATACCAAGCATTAAGATACAAAATTTTAAATATCCCTTTTTATTTTATCCCACCATAAGTTTTTCTTTAGATATCTATACTTATTAGTACTTCCTAGATGAATAGAGAAAGATGAGATATGTGTACTATCTAGAAGTTCCCTCTTTAGTTTTGGTTTTTATGGGACATATATTGAGGTTCCAAAACTTATAATTATATCTTTAGAAAAGTTAAACTCTGAAATATTCACTACCTTACTCTGTATATTATTATCATCTTTTTGTGCCTCCATGATCCTCTCATGAATTTATGGTTGATTAGTTATTTGAAAAAGGTAGGATAATGTTCCTTTTATGATTCCCATGTCCATACTTTTCATTTTCAAGAAGATCATATCCCTTTTAATCCTCATCATGGATAGGGATGTGGTATTCTTTCTACTTAGAGCCTATACCAATTTATTCGCCTTCCCAGGATGGTAATGTATTGAATGGTCATAATCCTTGATCATCTCTAACTACCTTTTTGGTGTGCATTGAGCTCCTTTTGTGTGAATATATACTTGAGGATCTTATGATTTGTATATATGTCGCAATTTTTATCTCTAAGATAATGCCACTAAACCTTCAATGTGAAGATCACTGCATCCAATTCTAGATCATGCATTGGGTATTTATTCTCATGAATCTTTAATTTATGGGAGGCATATTCTATCACTTTATTATTTTACATGAGTACACAACCCAATCTCTTTTTGTATGATTCATTTTAGATCACAAATCCTTCCCCACTGGGGGGTAACGTGATCAAAGGTGCAATGATTAGCCTCTTATTTAACTATTTAAAACTCTCCTTGAATTCATAAGTATATATATACTTCACTCTATTATAAGTTAGCTTGGTTAGTGGGATTTAAAATCATGAAAAATCTATGATAGTGCACAACTAATCTAGAGAAACTACAAATATCTATCAAATATGTTAGTTTGTGCCATCCTTCAATTTCCACTATCTTTGAAGGATCCACAAATATTACTTTCACAATGATAACATACCACATGAATGTTAATTTCTCCATCAAAAACATTTATTTACTACACTTTGTATATAGATTTTATTTTTGTAAGTTATTCAGTAAAATATTCAAATTCTCCTCATATTCCTCCTTAATTTTGGAGTAGATAAGAATATTATCTATAAAGACTACTATAATTTTTTTGAGGTAATCCCTTAAGGATATATTAATTAGGTCCATGAATATATCTAGAGAATTAGTTAGTCCAAATGGAATACCTATGAACTCATAGTGCCCATACCTTATATGAAAAACAGTCTTGGGGATATCCTCTTACATTACCTTTACTTGATAATATCGTAACTGAAGATCTACCTCATAGAAGTATTGTGACTCACTTAGCTTATTGAACAAGTCATAAATTTTTGGAAGAGGATACTTATTCTTTATCATGATTTTATTTATCTCACGATAATCAATGCAGATGCGCATTGACCTATCCTTCTTCTTGATGAAAAGGACCAGTGCACCCCAAGGTGAAGCACTTGGGAATATAAAACCTTTATCAAGATTCTCTTATAGTTTCTTCTTACGATCTTCAAGTTCAGCCATGGACATTTTTTATGGAGTATTGTATATTTTCAAAGATCTGAGTATAAATTTGATTGTGAAATGATCCTCTCAGTATGGAGGAAGACCATTCAATTCTTTGAGAAACACATTATAATATTCTCTTACAATGGGAATGTCATCAAGGATGATATTTTCCTTAGTTAAATAATTTTAGATAGAGATTATTACTCATAAATAAATAATATCCATGCTTGATATGATGATTCAAATAAGATTCATCATCCTACTTACACTTGTATATAATTAGAGGGTGATTTACGATGCAAAAGGTCATTTCAATATCTCGACAATTTATGTTGGCTCTATACAAGGAAATAGAATACATACCCAGAATAGAATCAAATTCCACTAAAGGGAGTATAAAATGATTCACTAGGAAATTCATCCTGAAATTATTGATAGGGTAGAATTTATATGCTTGGGATGCAATAATGACCCATTTTCTATTTTTACAAATAACCCTACTTTCATGTTATGAGGTTGTGTTTAAATAATTATACTAAACTTGTGTGATATGAAAGAATACATATAACTAGAATCAAATAGTACACTTTTTATTCTTAAATGAATAACTATAATACCACTCACCAATTCATTGTCAAGAACCACCTCTGTAGTTATGATTACATATGCTCACCCTTACTCTCTAGGCATTTGAGGTTGTAATGATCAATTATCTTTGACAACCCTTGGATTAGTTCATTGGTTTTCATAGTTTCCTTATTCATTGTAGTCGAAATATTGTAAAATAGGTTGAGGGTTGAATAGAACTTCACCTTCTTCCATTACATCAGTGGGTTTCTCCTATCGATATTCACTATCTAGGTACTGTTTCTTACCACACCTAAGTCATTTCCTTATTCCCTTCAAGAAATTTCCATGATGCTTATTTCTGAACTTTTGAAAAGTAGGATGATGGAATTTCTTACCCCTATAATATTTATTTATAGATCCTCTAGAATTAAAATCCATTATCCACTTCTTATCTCCATTCCCATGAGACACTTGAGATTTACCAATCTATATTTTAACTTTGAGGGAAAATCAAACAATTTTTTTGTACCTGTCAAAGTCTTGAATTGCCAAAGTTTTTTATAGATCCATATTTATCCTACTAAAGAATATGTAAACTTTACTTTTGAGGTTAATGAAAAATCTTGATCCATATCATGAAAGTATTATGAAGTTTTCCTCATACATCCTGATGGATTCATCCTCATTTTTCTTCAAGATAAGGAACTCCCTCTCCATTTTAATTTAGAGAGTATGAGGAAAATATTTATTAAAAAACACTTTATTGAATTCTTTCCACTCCATTGATTTTATTTATTCATTAGGCTTTATAATCTTGATAAAAATCCACCATTTATAATATTATTCCTCAATGTGATAAATATCTAACATGACCTTCTCTTTCTTAGAGCATCCAAGGACAGAGAAGATATTTTCAATGGAATTGATCCATTGTTCAGCATTTGAGGGATCAGAATATCCCCTAAAAGTCATAGGACTTTTTCACATAAAGGCCTCAATTGAAACTTTATCTTTATTATGGGGATTTATGAATTTATCTTGATTCAAGTTTCTATTCAAAACTTGAGTTAATTGAGAAATAATTTTCATAAATTTCTTGACTTTTGTTCTCATCAGGTTCGATATCTCATTTGGGTAGTCATCAAATTTCCCATCACATTGGTTGTTGACTCAGTTCCTCTTATTTCTAGCCATTGAATAATATAAAGAAAAATTAGGGATTATATTTTTTAAAATATTAAACATATAAAATAGAAACTATGAACATTGGAGGGATAACCCATAAATGAAATGTATTACCTAACCTATGAATTTCTAGGTTTTAGTATAAGTTATCCATGTTCTATTTCCTAATATTGAATTTTATAGTAATTTTTGTTTCCTTCACAATGGTTTGTAAAAAGAATATGATTAATGAAAGCATATCCCCTGGGAGTTTACGACCAAGTGTATAGTCTTAAGACTCTATCATGTAGTAGGTATAGGCTGAATTAATACCCAATGACACCTTTCAGAGTTATTACCCCTAGGTACATCTATTTCAAATCCGCATATACTTTCCAATATCCAAACATAGATTTATTTTTTTGAAAAATCAAGCACTCTATTTTTTACAAAAATTTAGGGATTTTTTCATATTTTTAGTCATATGCATAAGTCTTTCACTAAGGTTTTATAATCATAATTCCCAAAAATAACTAGACCTTTCTTTGATACCAATAATGATAACCCATATCTTTTATACACATTATTTCCTGATTTATTACATAAATATATACATAGTACAAAACCAAAATATTAATAGGCATAGTTTTTTTTGGGTAATTAAATACATATCATAATAACTTGAAATATGGATATAACTACATTATTTAAAAACTCCATAATATGCCCTTAAATTCCATTGATCTTCTAATACTCCACAGGATAACCTAGGGTCATATATAAGAAAAGGGTGAGATATAAAGTCTGGTAAGGGAATAATCAAAGCATCTCATGAAGTAAAGTAGCACATGTGAGTCAGAAGGCATTCCATGATGACATAAAAGGGTGAGAATCAAAATCATGAATATTGAAGCATGATATAAGATGATAGCTTCATAGGAATTTGGAAACAACATAAAACACGACATCATAATAATAAATCAAGGATAAAAACTGATACATCATAACATAATGTTATTAGGATAACAATCCATGTGATATACATGGTACCTAATGAGATAAAAAACATTACCAAATGTATTGAAGAGCTATATAATTTTGGGCCCACCCACCACATTCTTATCATGTATAGGCATTTGTGAGCCATATAGATCATACAAAATAAGTACATATTTCATCACTTTTAATCACATGATTATGGATTATGGGTTATATACATTGATTTAAATAATAAATAAAGGATAGTAACATATAGGTGAATAACCTTGAGTGGAAATGGGGATGGGTATTCACAACATTAAAGTTTTTCATGGAGAATCCTATGATAATGTCAGTAGCATAACGAGTTTACATAAAGGTTCATAGAAGGGTTTAATGAGGGTTAATGGTGGTATCTAATTAATTCTAAATTACAAGTAAAGTAAATGGATGTGTAAAAACACATTACAACATGAACAATTTTAAATCAAAAGGCTTAATACAAAGAAAGTACATAAATAAAAAGGAAGAGGAAGAGAATACCATATTTGATAGGTTGCTTATAAAAGTTTGGGAGGAGATTCTAAAGAGCTTATAAACACCTTGAGATTTATTTATAGAGAGAAAATAATAGGAAATTTATGCTCAATGGGTTTTTAGTGAAGTATAATGAGAGTTTGTGTGGGTATTTATAGAAAAAGATAGGGGGATTCTTTATTAATTTCTATACTTTGGTTTTGGAATCTATGTGATTAAATAATCAAACCCACAAACCTTACTGTGTTTTTTGACCATATTTTCTACCAAGTAAGGGTGTTTTCTAATATTTTATTAGGGTAATAACTGAAATCATTAAAATAATACCATTCATGGTGTGGAAGTGAGTCATGATCATAAATAATTGTTTTTATAACCTTAAAATATAATATAGGTTTTGGATGATTCATTGTATGTTTGTAAAATTAATAAAATAAATTTAAATTTTTTTAAAGGGGAAATATATTTTTGTTCATGTATTTCTTTTATAGTACTAATTACATCACTTTTGGGCTATTATGAAGTCATAATATATACCATATTTAATTTTTACCCAAAAATTCGTCTATCTCTAAAAATTATAAAAAAATCCCTATTGGATAATTTTTCAAATGATAATTTCAAAAATAATATTTATTTTAACAAAATATTTTTATAAATATGAAAATTTACACTTTTAAATAAGAGGCCTTATTTACCAGAACATACTAGTTTTTACGACACTAACGACTTTATGACCTTTATAAAAATTACATTGGACTTAATTAAATTATCTTATAATTTATATTTAAATGAATAATATTTGATAAGAATATTTCATGAAAGTAACATTTATTTCAAAATTATTGAATTTATAAAAAAGAGTGTTTTTATTTGAAACTATATATTTTTCAAAAATATAATTTTGGTTTCTTCATATCAAAATATAATTTTATCAAACTCATATATAATCATGTATATATATAAAGTAATAATAAAAATGGATAAATATAATTATTATTAAAATTAAAATATACAAATTTACACTATTAGGGTCAAGATACAAATCCCCTTATTACAGCACCATATGCCCTAAGGGAAAGGTGTGTGATTATAGTACTTTCTTAGGGTGGTTTAGGGAACATGGTTTGAGAAATGATCTAGATAAGCTTAAAACTATCTCATAATTGGGTTTTTTCTCATGTTTCAGTTATAGAATCTCAACTTGGGATTGGTCAAGGGAAAATCCCATTGATTCTATCTCCCTCAAAAGCTCCGATAAATGGGCTTCATAGGGTACAATTCTGCTGGTAGAGGCCATAAATTCTTCCTTTAGTGTCTATACCTCAATATATAATAATATTAATGGTCACTATAGAATGAATATATTGAAAACTATCATTATGATTAATGTGATTTTATGCTGTTGGAAAATTATGCCTATATTTTATGGTGGTTTAAAATAAAAAATAAAATATAGTGCATGTATTTTTTATAACTATATTAATTAATTATTAATTTATCCATTTAAAAGGGAATTTCAATTATAAAATTTTAGGTCATTACAATTGGATTTTACTCATCCTTTTTCTCTCCTTATGTTTCTAAGGACACATTTTCTTGGAGAGATGTATGCCATGTAACATAAGAAAAAATCACCCTGCGAGATTTTTCCATACCGAATATCTTTAGTACTTTGTTAATATATGTGTCCTGACTTTGCATGAGAATAATATTAAATATATCATGATAGATCTTAATCCCCCAAAAGTATTATTCTTCACTTAATTCCTTCATGGAGAAACATTTATTTAACCATGTCTTAATAGACTGTAAGACCAGTATCTCGTTTCCCCTAAGTAATATGTCATCAATATATACTATTAGGAAAAAAACCACACTTCTAATAAACCTCTATAGACATAGGGATAAAATTCATCCTTTATGAATCCAAATTATCATATGGATTCATCAAAGTGAATATTCCATGATCACAATACTTAATTCAACCCATAAGTGGACCTCTACAATTTACAAACTTTATAAACATTATTTGGATTAAAAAAACCTTCTATTTGTGTCATATAGAAATATTTCTAAAGGTTACCATTAGTTAAAACTATTGAGAGATCCATCTATCAAATATCATAATCATGTTAATCTATTATGGAAAGTAGAATTATGATGGATTTTATAATATAAATTGATGTAAGGGTTTTGTCAATGTCAATCCCTTGATGCTCTTTAAACCCTTTAGAAACTAGTTGTACCTTATATGTATTGACTTTTCCATCCACGTCTAT
Organism: Viscum album; assembly: GCA_963277665.1. Lineage (NCBI taxonomy): Eukaryota > Viridiplantae > Streptophyta > Magnoliopsida > Santalales > Viscaceae > Viscum > Viscum album. The sequence goes on from OY728139.1 coordinate 299,554,652, forward strand.
TTTCTTCTTGAATACCCATTTTAACCAATAGACTTTAAATCCGTTGGAGGATCTACCAAAATACAAACTTAGTTTTGGTATTTGGAATCCATCTTATAATTCATGGTCTCTTTCTGCCTTTCATATTCTGAGTGACTTACTACCTCCTTATAGGATAGAGGTTCATTACTATCAACTAGTAATGTATCACCTTCCTCAATAACTAGAAAACCATATATCTTAGGTTCTATAACCTCCATGGTTCTCATACATAATACTTGTGTCACTAGAAAATCCTCTTCTATGAGGATTTGTGGAATCTATTTATATACCAACTCTTGTGTATCTTGAGCCTCAACTTAATTGAATTATATATTAATCCCACCATATCTTTTTAAGATATTATCCATTTCAAATAATATTTCATGCCTTTCCACTAAAATCATTTTATCTCAGGGGTCATATAGGTAACATCCCCTTGTTTTCTTGGGATAATCTATAAAGATACACTTTTGTCCCTAAGGAACAAGATTGGTTACAAAAGTGGCTTAACAAATGATTAGCATCCCCAAACATGTAAATTCAACAAAATAGATTTACTCCCACTCAATAATTCATATAAGATTCCATTTTCCACCTTAGTTGGCACTTGGTTTATTTGGTGTGTTGTTGCATATAATGCATATCCCTAAAAGGATAATGAAAGAACTGCATGACTCATCATCAATATCACCATGTCTAATAAGGTTTGGTTCCTCATTTCACATTCACCATTCCATTAAGGTGTATAAGGAGGAGTGAGTTGTTATAAAATCCCAAAATCCTATATATAATTGAAAAAATCTTGGATAAGATACTCTCCACCATAGTCTAAGTGGAGTTTCTTTATCTTTATACCAAGTTAATTTTCAACTTCAATATTGTATTCCATAAATTTCTCAAAGGAATTATACATATACCTCATTAATTAGATATATCAATATATACTCAAGTATTTGGTAAAAGTTATGATGTGTGAATATCCACCCCTATCTTCAATAGGAAATGGTCCACACAAATCTATATAAATCGATTCAAGAATCTCTTATCTCTTTTATACTTTCCACTAAATGGAGATCTATTCATTTTTTCTTGTGAATAAGTGTGACATATACTGAGTGGTTTTAGTTCAAAATAATCTTAATATCCATATTTATATAGTATTTCAAACTTTTTTCATTTACATAACCTATCCTGTGATTCCATAGGTGGGTGTGATATAATTCATATGAACTAGATTTGTTATCGATTGCCAACACTTGATTTTTACATTACAACAAATAAAGACCATTATTAATATGTGATATACTATAATATATGAAATCTTTCTAAAATATGAAACCTTCATTCCTAAATTTTAAAATTAAACCATCTATATCACTACTTTATATAGATATAATCTTTTAATTAATCCTTTGAATATAATAAAAGTTTTATAAAATTTAGAACAATCCTATTGAAAATGTGAGGTGGTAGTCTCCAATAGTCATTACAACAAGTTTTTCTACATTGGTAGATTATAGATCCACCTGAACTTGGAAAAATTTTCTAATTATACTTGGTTCATATAACTGGATACAAATGAGAGAACCATAAGCTGTATCTAATGCCCAATTTATAGAAATAGAATGATTTCACTTGATAAAAAATGAACCAAAAGATTTCCCTTACTTCTTTACTATGTTTCCATTCTTTTTCTAGTGATCCTTCCTTCCACATAAAAAAATATATCATAACGATCCATTGCTTTCCTCTTGATATTCCTCTTCTTGGAAGGGTTGTGTGAAGAAGCTTTAAACTTGGTGTTAGTCTTCGAGCTCTTCACCCCACCTTTACTTTTATTCATCATATGCTGAATATTTTTCACACTTAATATCCTTATCATCCTAGAGAATAAGGGTAAGGTGATCCAGAAGATACTTCTATATATTGTTCATATTAAAATTCATAATAATGTTAGAGAAACTCTGTGGCAATGAGGTAAGAAAAATATCCATTCACATATCCTTGGGTAGATTGAAACCCAAGATATCCAGACACTCAATGTATCCAATCGTCTTTACTACATGATGTCACACTTTTTTACCCTCTCCAAGATTGAATGTGAATAATTCCTTGGAAATGTCATATCTCTTCTATCTAGCTCTCTCCTAATAAAGATCATGGATACGAGATAACATGTCATATGCATTCATGTTTTTGTGTAGTTTCTGGAGATCAATATACATGGATGACAACATCAACATTGGACATATAAAGAATCATATGTGTGATTTTAAAAGAGATTATGCTCCTCCTCTCTAGATTCTTTATTAGGCTCAATAGGAATCAAGGACTCCAGTATGTATAAATTCGTTTCATGGCCTAGTATAATACATAAGCTCCTGTGCCACTCTTGGAAGTTCATTCTGGTGAAAATATTCTATTTCTCCAAAATTTATCACAAGGATATCATGGTTGATGAAATTTTAATTTTATACAACAAAAAATAATATTTTAAGTACTTTATATTTGATTACTGAAAGTGAGATGTAAAAAAATTTATTATCTTATTAGTATTACACTATTTTATCATTTATCAATATCCCTCGCCATTGGAATTGGAATATCATATCATGTGAAAATTCTAGTGGAAAGGATCAATATTTACTTTAATATAACCCATATAAGGGTATGGTTAATTAATCGATGGTATTTAGGTAAGTAGTATTACTAACTACTAAATTTTGGATCCTTGATATGTTGAGTGGACTCCCAAATCCTAAAACCATATCTCATATTATCTCAACACTTTCCTCTAAGATACATAAAGTCTATCAAGGGATATTCCTCTTGATTTTAACTTGGTTAAGTCAACCCAAAACCCTCATAATAACTCCCTAATAAAAGTAAATGTCCTGACAAGATCAAACCAACACCTAGTTCTATGGATGCATTCTTAAACAAGTAATGGAAGGCTAGAATGAATTATTTTTTTAATGGGTTTCAATTTACTTTATGAATAAATTTCTTTATTTTATACTTTATATGTCTTGTTATTATTATATGGATTTTACATAACTAATAAACCATGTCTTGATAAAATATTTATGAAAAATCCATTTATTTTATTTTATCTTGCCTTTAAATTATCTTATTTATTTAATATGATCATGTTTCAAGCATCATACAAACAAATAAACAAATAATCATGCACTTAAAAAATTAAAATAAATAAATTGAATTTGATCATGAGCTTTATAATGATTGTTTTATTGAGCGTATGATAAATCAATATTTTGACCCTATGGGGAAAACTTCTTGATCCAGTCTTGGTTTGAGTTAGAAAATTCCACCATTGACCTTTGTATCTTCTTGGTTGGTTTTATAGTGTTCCCAACCTGATTAGACACTCGAAAAGTGCTTTCGGGCCAGGTGCCACTAGCCTTAGGAGTGCCTCCTCATATTCCCAAGCCTGCTGACTAGAAGTGAGGGTGTAATGAGGAATAATGGGGAGACTATACCCTCAAATAACGATATAATAAAATTCTGAGTACATATATATAACATTAAGTGGAAGGAAATACTCAACATACTTGAACCAGACCCACCAAAGCTGGAAGCACAATCAATAACATACAATAGTAGAAGAAAAACTGAAAAATATTAGTGGAAATAAATAAAAAAGACAAACATAACAATTATAGTAACTAAAATAGAGCATGAATACATATCAGGTCATACAATACAATATCTATAAAGCTTCTCCAATGGATGACCAACAGTATAATATATACATATATAGCATGCTGAAATAGAAAAGGAAAACTAAAACAAAAACTCTAGATGAGGCAAGACCTCAAGGTCCCATGTCAACATCCATGCCAAATAGCTACTAATATCCTGCTCCTAATCCTGAACCTTTACTGAACCCAACAACATAAATTTTAAACACATCCTAAATGACCCATGTAGGGTGTGAGAGTGAGTATTAGTAGTATACCACCCAAGTGTGCGTACCCAACACAAGTGTTTAAGTAAGTCTGTAATATAAAAATAAACAAGTGGAAAAATGTAATTCAATTTAACTAAAGCTTCCCCACTACTCAACAACCACTAGGAAGGTTTTACCTACCTTGACGAACACCAAAATATCAGTAGAGGAGAGGATCCTTGACCCATAAACCAAGGTATACCATGAAGTAGAAAAGACTAGGTGAACCCTCAGGTTACACCTCAAATAAGTCACCCAGTACCATGTGTCTCTAAAAAATTGTGTCTATTCAATCTCACTAACGTCCTGAAGGAATGCCAAAACAAATAGAATCTGGTCCCTCAGACCCCTAATCAAAATCACATGTCGGCTCGAAGCCTAATTTCCAGAGGCATATTGATATCTGTCCTCAAATGAAACCACTATTGGTTCAAAGCATAATGTACCAAGGAATGGTGATCTTCTTCCTCCCAAAATAGTCTAGGACCAACGACCTCAATCATGTCAAGCCTTATACCCCAATTGATTGCCTCAATGCTATCATCTAGTGGCTCCTCACCATCCACTTGGATTTATATGGAAAGCACCCTCAAACCAATTTTATAAGCCACACTACTGGAGGGATCTACCCATATGATTGGTCAAAACCACCTCATCACTGAGTTAACCTATATTTAAAATAATTAAATCAGTGCTTTGGCCATCATGGGTGATCGGAAATCACCAAAATAGTACATAATCCACATCCAACCGCCACCTCCTGCCCCTATGACCATGTCACTCAAGTCTGATGGCCATGCCATCCAATATCACACGAGCCTCATTATTAACCTGATAACCTAGCCACCTCTTACCAACACCCACAATGCCTCATCTTGTGATTCAACATCACTCAATAAATCTAGTCCAAGCCCAACCAGATGACCACATCGCCTCAATGATGATTTTCATGCCACCTCAATCCCTTGAGCCAAGCTCATCATGAACCCATAGTTCATAAAAGTATATCAAAAGAATTGTATTTATAAAAATAGAATTCAATTCACTTTAAATGATCAATTAAATTTAAACAAACAATTCAATTTAATTGAATTGAACAATTTGAATTAAATAAAACATCCCTTTTAGATAACCAATTCAAATTAAATAAACAAACTCAAATTAAATGAAGAACGTACCCCAACCTAGCTACCCAAGGTGGTCGAAGGCCTCTAACCCAGCCACACATGTATGACTTTGGCTAGGTCATTACCAATTAAACCCCATAAGGTCACATAATTTATTTAACATCAAGAATGAGGGTCTTACTCAATTAAACAATGGTGCGCTTATAGTCGCACCACCAAATCATCTATGAAAAAACAAATAAAGGTATGAAGCACATACCTTGGATTCATAAATGTAGGTATGTTTGGTATTAGACTCTAACTTAGTGTGGTTTGGAATAAATCAATGTTTCTATTGAGTTCCCTAAAAATAGGGCAAAATGGATCAAACAGATTTAGTGCTCCATGAGATGAGAGAAAAGAAGAAGACATGAAAGGGTGAGAAAAGACTTACTGCTATGGTTCCAACACACCCGATGGAGGAAAAAATGGATCAAATACAGAGTTGGTAGAGTACACCCTAAGGAAAGAGGAAAATCTCCCATATCCACTAGAGAGGAATCCCACATGTGGGAGGAAAAGATGAGGAGATGGGATTAATAGAGGGAGGGATATTTTGATAATTTTACCACTTTAAAGAGGCCACACGGTTACTCCACATAGTTTTCCAAACCGTGCACAAACCATGTGGTATTCATTTGTTAAAAACCATAGAGGTACTGCATGACCATTCTCCCCACATGTACGATTTCCCCCAAACCATGCTCAGTGAAAAATAGGGCCACACAATTAGCTGGAAGAGGCTGCAGATTTTCCCCAAACCATGCACCTTGAACTATAACTCCAAAATAGGTCTTTGGGCCTCAGATGCTCCCAAAACCCCTTGAGAACACCCAAGGCTTTAGATACACCTCTAAACCCATCCAAAAATAAGGATATTAGATTGAAGAAACTCTCAAAATTGAGTTCTGATGCCCAAAAAAGAATTTGTCATACCCATAAATTCAAAAATTCAAAATGGGAGAGGTTTTCGACCCAATTCAAAAACCTAGGATGTTACAATCTCTCCACCATAACATACCTCATCCTTGAGCTATAAAAAAATCCCAAAGATGGTACCGAACATACCCATCTCAGTGGAAGAAACCCAGACTACCCCAGTCTCAATGATATAGGTCAACTGATTCAAGGGGGCTCCCAACCTTAGGAGTCACCTACCCCAGTCACATCCCAAACAAACTCAAAGCAAACAATTGTTCCATCAACCAAATCCTGGACTAAAAAAGTAATCCTGATATGCATCATCAATCCTTCACCTCATCTGGTGATCCTGTTCTATATTTGACACCCATTAGGATAACGCATCGTATCGATGCCCACCTCATGCCTATGTCAGACATGGAACCATCAAAGTACTGCATCTCAAAAGATACTTAATCAAACCCTAGTGCCTTTAACCTCAAAAATTACCACACCGCAATGATGCCTAGATGCCTCCCACCTCAAGTAACCACATCTCCTCAATGCCTCTATGCTAACACATATCAATAAACACACATCCAATGATTCTCAAATTCAGAACCGGGTGCCACACACCTTATATATATATATATATCATGCACCCGAGATGGTTCCAACCTACTAACCAACATCTAGTTAGTCCATTTACATCTATCATGCACCTTGTGCACCAAAAGAATACATGCCTTTATAGGCCATTCCAAAAAAAAGCAAAAGGATATGGCTATGACCTTAGCATACCACTTACCATCATTGAATCACTATCCTACTCGGCCCCTAGAAGCTCCACGACATGCACCTAGCCTAAAGATTGACTGCCTAAAGCCTAGCCTGCCTACGGTGCTGAACCAACCACTGGACACCGATCCCACTGCTGGGTCCTAATATCTCTTCCACATCCTCAGTGTGCAACTAAAGCTCAGCTACCATCACCTGGTACCTATTTCACTATCTTAGAGCTCTGAGTATTCCCCAGTCTTTGACTGTTGGCTATCTGAGAAGGATTCCTACAAAACCTCTCGAGATTCCCAACCTATCTGCATGCCCAAAACTCCTTTAGAGTCTCTCACACTAAGTATAGACATGTCCTGGATGCCCATAATGGAAGAAAACTATTAAAGATCCACTATGAGGTGGTCTAGATGAGTCCTTGGCCTAACCACCTTGCTGGAACTCATCCCAGAATCACTTCCTGTTATCTGATATATCATCACTAAAATCACCTGAAGCAATTTCCCAGCTCAAGTAAGACCTATACATCATTTTTCCCTCATCTATGAGTTCCTGGTTCACTGACTTTGAGAATGAGTCCAACATAAAGATGTTTACCTTCACCCGAATGGAGTTCTATAAACTTTCCTCAAAATGCCTCACCCTCGAGGTGTCATCGCTCACCATTCTAGGTGAAAAAAATACAATTTAGTGAACGTTGCAAAATAGTCCATGATAGACATGTCACCATGCTGAAGGCTAAATAAATCTCAAGCCCTTTCTACCCTCAGTGTATCTAGGAAGAAGTGATCGAAGAACCTAGCCTCAAAGTACTTCCAGGATAGTCCCTCATGTCTTCCTTCCTGAACCTGCACATCCCACCAACACTTGGCCGGTCCTCTAAGCATGTAGGTTTCCAGTTTCACCCTCCACCCTAGAGGTGTCTCTAGATGCTTGTAGAGAATCTGTATCACCTTGATCAAATTCTCAACCGCTTGTGGACCACCCTCAAAATGAAAAATTTGTGGGTAATACGACTGGAAATTCTGAGTCAGATATGCCATAGAAGGCTCTTCTCCTTGAGTTCCCCTATCGATACCCTGGATCACACATACTGGCCTCACTCTGAGCTGCTCTTCAAGACAATACCTAAACATTGTAAGATCTGGTGGCCGCCCTACGTACACTAGGACCTATGGCTAGGCTTATACATATGGATGAGATTGTACCCACTCTACCTAACCTTCGGGGGTCTCAACCTAATCATTATCTAGAGGCACCTATCCTCTCTTGACTAATTCTCTATCCAAACCATCAAGGTGGAAACCCATTGAATACCATCAACATGGTCAGATAGCCCAGATAACACATATATAAATATCATGAATATGGAAAGCAACAACAGGTAGTGCATCCTCACTACCCTTACCCCTTTCCTATCGAAACCATGCCACATGGCATCCTGTCCTCATGGTCTCCTTACCCTCCCCTAATAGAGCCAAGTATCAAGTATACCTTAGGACATTCCCATCCTGACAATCAACATTGCCTCAATCTGATAACCACATCGCCCAACCTGGTGATCAACATCACCCCATTTAATTACACCTTCTTATTCCTATAAGATCCAGACCCATTTCATATATCAAACGAAATTCATACATATAACGAATTTCATATCACATTTTACAATAAATTTTCATAGGTGAATGATTATAAGAAACTAAAACATCCCATAATGTGCCTACAAAAAGAAAAACAAGCATAAAACCCTTTTCGTATGGGGCCAAGGGTTGAATTTCTCACTTACATTACCAGGTCAAGGTCATCAGATCACAACCAATAAAAATCACAATTCAAAATACAACTAGATGTAGAAATCATGTAAACCATAAAATGAGAAAAATAGAACAATAATTCCCACCCATGGTAATTTGGTCTATCCCTCATATACAGAGATACAGGAACCCAATAATAAGATACAAAACCAGTTCCAACAACACCTAATCTCCATTCTACCATACCCCAAATAGTAAGACCATTAAAAAAGAAAAATAGAATAAATATTGATCTCATTAGTATTCACTGAAACAATGATACTAAATCCCAGTCAAGAACTGCTCCAATACCACTTATAGCATTCATGACTCAATTATCCACCTGAATAGTACTATTGGTCTGGGTTCCATTTGCCTTAGGCATGCATCCTCGTACGCCAAAGGCTTCCAACTAGTAGTGAGGGAGACTATAACCTCATGGGAATGATATAATAAAGGTCTGAGTACATATATATAACATGCAACGAAAGGAAAGACTCAACATACATTAACTAGACCCTCCAAAGGCGAAAGTACAACCAATAACATACAATAGAAGAAGCATAACTAAAAAAAAAACGAACCAAACATACAACTTTTAGAAACTAAAGTAGAGCATGCATACATATTAGTTCATACAATACAATATCCAGAAATGGTCTTCAATGGATGACCAACAGTACAATACATACATATATAGTACACTGAAATAAAAAAGGAAAACTAAAATAGAAACTCCAACTGAGGCAATACCTCAAGGTACCATGTCAATATTCATGCCAAACAATTACTAATATCCAAATCCTGAGCCCGAAACTTTACCTGAATTATATAATATAAACTCTACACACATCTCGAAGGGACCGTGTAGGATGTTAGAATGATTCTTAGTAGAATACCACCCATGTTTACATACCCAAAATAAGTCTTTAAACAATTTTTTAATATAAAAAGAAACATTCATCACAATGCAATTCAATTTAACTAAATCTTCCCTGGTGATAAAAATCACCAAGAATCTTTTACCTTGTTTCCCTCAGAATCCGGGGATGACCGCCTTGATGGGAGGTTCAAACATTCCGATCAGTTTCTAACGGGTTTGTTCGTAGAACCAGAAACATCCAATGATTCCACATCCATTCGGACATACTTTCCAAAGGTAGGTGCTCATTAGTTTGTGGAATGATGAGGCTTAGGAATTTTCATTGGTCGAGAGGATGAGAGGTCGGACTCATCACACCTTTTTGAGGGGAATTATTGTCTACTCCAGGACTCTCTTTATATATTTAAGTTATGTTCGTGAATACTTATTACATTACCAAGTATAAAACGAGCTTTCCTTCAGATCTGACAATCAATGATCAAATATGTAGGAAATTTAGAGAATCTTTTATATGTATTCGAGGTTCTTCATCGATTGAGAATCATATTTATTTATTAGAGATTCTTGGTCAATGGTACCATTCGACACATTTATATAGAAGTCTCTTGGTCATTATGATGACCATGCTGGTTTTAAAGCCACTCAGTGGGGCACTTGAAGTTTATTGTCATTCATAAGGACATGGATTATTTTAGAGTTGGGATCGAACCCGTAGACGGGCTACCTACGTATCCTTTTTTTAGAAAAGGAATCAGAACCCACGTAGTTCGAGTAAGGGAGTATGATGTTTATGATTGATGGCTCAAAGAAGGATGTCACAATTAATTTTACACTCTAAGCTCACGTGAGTCATGCTCGGTGTGAGAAACAAGAGGTATTGGTAAAAAAATAGACAATTGTGCCATGAAAGATGCAATCATAAGAAATAATGTGGGGATTATGTATGTATGACTACCCAGATAAATGAAGGTTAGGATTTACTTTAGGGAAGAAATCTAGAAACAGGGTCTATAAAGGTATATGTGCTTCATGGAGATTTTGAATACTCTAACTTGGGGCTTACTCCTGAAAAGGAGGACCAAATTAGGAGAAGACTTATGATTGGGTTTCACTCCTGAAAAGGAATCTCAGATCAAAGGTAAATTAGGACTGGTTAAGAGAAATTAAGACTGAGGCTTACTCCTGAAAAGGAGGCCCTGGTCAAGGATTAAGGTTTGGGGCTTACTCCTGAGGAGGATGCCAAATTAGGGGACTGGGGATTACTCCTAAGGAGGATGCCCAGATTAGGGGACTGGGGCTTACTCCTAAGGAGGATGCCCAGATTTGGGAACTTTAAGAATTGGGGATTACTCTTAAGGAGGATGCCCAGATTAAAAATTATGACTGGGACTTACTCCTAAAAAAAGGAGGCCCAAATTAGGGGACTAGGGCTTACTCCTGAGAGGATGCCCAAAATTTAGAGGACTTATGACTGGGGATTATTCCTGAAAAGGAGACCCAAGTTAAGGATTCTCTCATCTTAAAGGATGAGGTTAAATGAATGAAATCTCAATCTTTAGTGATATAAAGATGTGTAAATCACTAGATTCTGAGAGATATTCCATATAATTCCTTTCAGATAAGGAAGTCAAATCAAGAAATCATGCCATAAATGGCTTTGAAGAGTTTCTTGAAGACTGAATCTTTAATAGGAAATGTTTAATGGCTTAAGAGGGGTGAAATGGGCAAGAAAGGCATCCAAAAAGGCAGGGGCGCGCAAGTCCTGGCAGGCGCGTAGGTACTGCGTGGGCGCGCAAGTCTTGGTCACGCAGGTATACGCCTGCGCGACACGTTTGGTACTTGAGCGGTGTTCAACCAACAGGGTAATACTTGAGCGACCTTTGTTTAAGGCCTTTAGAATCCTCTTGAGGTTATTCCAGCAGAGGGGCGCGCAGGTTCTATTGAAGGAGTAAGGCGGTGCGCAAGTGTGGCCATTTCCCTTAAGGCCTGGCCACCTAGGCGCACAAGTGTTGATGAGTTTCAACACTTAGGCCTTCCTCCCCCTCTTTAGATCTTATGTTCTAGGTAAGAAATTACCTTAGAAGTGTTCTGAAATCTTTGATAAGAGACTAGGGCGCCGGGAGCTCAAATCTGAGTTTCTGAAAAAATTCCTCTTTTTTTATGGGGGGCCCACATGGTCTATTTATAGGCAGGAGAAGACCCCGAGCAGTTATCACTTAGGTCGCGCAAGTGACTTGCATTACCAACTTCGGCGCGCAAGTGTACTTGCGCGACCATTGCGGCGCGCAAGTATACTTGCGCGACCATTGTAAAACTTGGGTGACCCTTGCACAATGTTCTTTTTATTCCTTCCTTTGTCAATTTTTTTGATAATTGTCCAAAGGTTGAATCACTTTGAGATAATATATTTCCCTTTTCCAATATTTAGATTCTTTGACGAAAGGAGCATCAACAAAAGTCCCCCCTCAGAGTTGGATCCGGAGTGAAAAGAGGATTTGAATCTGAGGAAAAAAGAGAAACCAGGGGTCTTTGTGGTTATTGGCAATTTAAAGTCGTGCATTTCAGACATAAAGAGGATAATGTTTAAGGTTGAAATAGCTTTGAATGAAATGGATTAGAATTGACTCAATTCCTTGACAACTCATCTGAAAACATAGTACTATACTCAAATATGAGGGAAAATATGTAATCTATGACTTAAGACTATTTGAATATGAGGAATGATATGAAAAAGAGATAAAAGGAATTAGAAGAAGTAGTTTCCAAGAATGAAGTTACCATTATTTAACAAAACTGTTAGGGGGTTGAATTATGCAGGGCCACCTAAGGGAATTGGCTGCATAGTTAAATAAAATTGTATCTTTTGGCTACCAAGTCTGTTATATAGACTATTTATGCAAGGCCACCTATGGGAACATGCTGCATAGTCAGGAAAAAGAACTCTCAGAAATTTACGTTCCTAGTGCTAAAATCCAGTGAAAGTTTATGGAGATTCAAATCTTCCAAAGTATAGAGTTTGCTGTATGGAAAGAGGTACTTGAATATGGAGAAGATATTTCCAGACAAGATTATCGAAGAACTGGATGAATATTACTCCTACGAAGGTCTGACCCAAACGTAGGGAAGAAGAATATAAACCATAGACTTAAATACTTTCAGATCATGAAAAAGGATATGGGACAAATATGTTAAGGATGGCTATTTTTTTTGCAGATCCCTACATACTGTCGTTTAAGAAAAATAAGGACAAAAGAGGCATTCTTCCCAAGAATGAAGTTACCACTATCCGAAAAACCCGTTAGGGGGTTGAATTATGCAGGGCCACCTAAGGGAATTGGCTGCATAGTCAAATAATAGTATCTTTTGGCTAACAAGTCTGTTATGTAGACTGTTTATGCAAGGCCACCTATGGGCACGTGCTGCATAGTCAGGCAAAATAACTCTCAGAAATTTGACATTTTTGTGACTAGAAGTCATGAAAAGGGTTATGAGGATCTGAAAATATTTAAGGTTAGGATTATGACACATAAATATGGGTATTGTTCAATGTATACAGATATACATAGATCAATGCTAACCATAATCATTTTGTGGCTGGGTCCTGAATTGAAATGTTGGACTTCACTACGTATCCCATAAGGATGAGAATCAAACCATATGTAGTTCTTAAACTACAGTTTAACGTCGTGTGGGACAAAAGGATTAGAGATCTTAGTTTAGGGTCATAGAGCTTGGACCATTGTAAGAAATACACAGTGTGTGTTTTCATGGGGACTTTTCAGCCAAGGGACTGAAAATGGAATTTGGGGTTAGGCCCAAAGACTTGGGGCTGGATTCGAGGGACACTCGAACGTTCCTACGTATCCCATAAGGATGGGAATAAAGCCCACATAGTTCTAGAAATACCCTCTGTACAAATTTGGTTCGTACATGTGAAGGGTGAAAGGGGACTTTAGTGAAATGATGGTTTAACCCAAGATAAAAGGTTCGGGCATTGTCATGTATGCACGTAGTCTTTAAAATGAAACATGATTGAAAAAATCAATGAAAATAATGGTTCCCTATCAGGTGAGGGTATCAAAGAAATTTTTAGTTTATTGTCATACTGGACAAAAGTGTTGTATAGTTTAACGTCGTATAACAAGGATGAAAGTGAACCAATGTAAAGATATTGATTCTAAGGGCAGTTTCACGAATTAACATCGTATGAGATGGAGGTGAACCGATGTGAAGAGATTGGTTTTGGGCTTGAACCTTGGGAGGTTTCCTACATACCCAGCCTAGAAGGAAAGGATCAAAGTTCGTGTAGTTCAATTAAAGAATGAATTAATGATCAATTTGTTCTTGGGGACAACGACCTAAAAAATGATGTTGGGACTTACACATGGTTAGTAGCCCAAATAGAGTGTTATGGTTGAGGTTTTCTCTAAGCTCACGTGAGTCATACTCGGTGTGAGAAACAAGAGGTAACAACAACATTAACAATACATAGTTTAACGTCATGTAGGACGTATGAAGGGACTATGCAGTTTAAAGTCTTGCAGTTAGGAGTATTGGTGCTGCATAGTTTAGTGTCATGTAGTAGGGACAAAAGTACAGTTTAATGTCATGTAGGATGTATCACATACTTTCTGTATAGTTTAGCGTCATATAGTTAGGACGATGGGGACAATAGAGTTTAACGTCATTTTGGACGAAAGGGGGGTTGTGCAGTTTAATGTCATGTAGTGAGGACAAAAGAGTACACCATTTAACGTCATGTTGGACGCATTGGGGATTTTTTCACAGTTTAACGTCATGTTGGACGAAAAAGGGACAATACAGTTTAGCATCATGTTGGACAAAAGTGCGAATAGTTTAAGGTCATATGCATGGACCGTGGATGGTGCAGTTTAATGTCATGCTGGACGGTGGTGTAGTTTAAGGTCATACAGGACCTTTGATGATTATGTAGTTTAACGTCTTTCCGGACGTAAGGGACTTTTATACAGTTTAGCGTCATGTAGTTAGGACCTCACAGTTTAACGTCTTTCTGGACGTAAGGTACTTGCAAATAGTTTAGGGTCATATGCATGGACCATTGATGATGCAGTTTAAGGTCATACAGGACCTAGTTGCAGTTTAAGGTCATACATGACCATTTAGGGAACTTTTTCACAGTTTAGCATCGTGTGGGACGAAAGTACAAATAGTTTAAGGTCATATTTATGGACCGCTGCTGTATAGTTTAACATCATATAGCAAGGACGAAGTACAGTTTAATGTCATGTAGGACGTATTAAAGGACTTTTGTATAGTTTAACGTCATATAGAAAGGATGAATTGGTGCTGCATAGTTTAGTGTCATGTTGCAGGGACATCTGTAAGGTACTTTGCAGTTTATACAAAATACTTCTTCAAAAATCTGGCATTGGTTGGAGTAGTGATGAGTTCCCCATCCATCGAGATTAATGAATAAGCTCCATTGGAGTAGACCCTATGTATTGAATAAGGTCCTTCCCATTTTGGCTCAAGCTTGGGAGGTTTTTTTCCTGGTATCATTGGAGTTCTGAGAACTAATACCAATTCTCCCTGAGTGAATGAACGAAGACAATTTTTTTTGTTAAAAGCTCGTGCTATTCGATTCTGATAGATTTCCAAGTGGTGCAAAGTGCACAATCTTTTATCATCTAACCGTTCCAATTCATTCAATCGCTTTTGAGATTGCTCATCTGTAGATGACTGATCGTAAATGACTACTCTGAGCGAGGGTAGTTGAACTTCAATAGGCAAGATGGCTTCCGTTCCATATACCAATGAATATGGAGTTGACCGAGTTGCAGTGCGGGTGGTAGTCCGATAAGCCCATAAAGCATGAAAGAGTTTATCGGGACATGACCTCTTATATTTATCCACCATCTTTTGTAGTATATTTGAAAGAGTCTTGTTAAAGGCTTCTATCTAGCCGTTGGCCACTACATGATACCGAGATGAATGGTTGGATTTGATGTTGTATTCTTGATACAACTTCTTCATCTCGGATGAATAGAAATTGGTGCCATTGTCCGTCAATATGGTATGAGGGACACAAAATCTGGTAATGATGTTAGACTTGATGAAGCCAACAATGCATTTAGAACTGACTTCCTTGAGAGGTATTGCCTCTGCCCATTTGGAAAAGAAGTCAGTAGCAGTAAGAATATACTTAAACTGCTTGGCCGTAGCCGAAGGGTAAGGCCCCACCACATCCATCCCCCATATGGAAAATGGCCATGATTATTTAGCTCTATGAAGTAACTCTGGAGGTTGATGAATGAAGTTGGAATGTACTTGGCATGAATGACACTTCTTTGTAAAATCAACACAATCTCGTATCATTGAAGGCCAAAAGTATCCAAGCCTTTGAATTTGATCAGATAGTCTATGTCCAGACTAGTGGGCACCACAGACTCCTGCATGCACTTCTTTCATGACAGCCATTGTCTCTTCACCATAAATGCATCTGAAGAGAACTCCATAAAAACCATGCTTGTAGAGAATTTTCTCTAGGTGATCTGGGATATCATAAAGAGTAAAATTAACCACACGTTGCCAGATTTGTTCTTTCTCAGCTCTATAAGGTGGAAGTGTTCCATTTTGAAGTTATTTCCTGATAGGTGACATTCATCCTGTAGTATGACCATACAGTTTAGGAATGGGATAAATTTCATTAATTTCCTCTGTTCTGATTCGAACATAAGGTGAAATTGCGCGATGGTGGGCAATACTGATGGTTGTCTCGTCCCAATTTGGATCTTCCAGAGCTGTGGCTATATTAGCCAATGCATCAGCTTGAGCATTTTGTGATCTTGGGACATAAGAAAATGTCGGTTCCAAAGGGAATTCCGCCATTAACTCTCTGACGTAATCATACAAAGGGATTAGTTATTCTTTTCTGATGGCATAATCCCCATTGACTTGTTTGATTACCAGGTCTGAATCACCCTTCACCTTTAAGTGATTCACTTGTGCTTGAAGCACTAATTCCAAGCCTGCGATAAGAGCTTGGTATTCAGCCTCATTATTGGTACCACCTTCCCACAATAAGAAGGAATAAGGTAACGCTGCCTTTTCTGGAGAAATGAGCACAATTACTAAGCCAACTTTGTTGAATTTAGGATTTTCCATTTTCCTCCCTGTTGGACTTCTAGAAGCACCATCAAAATACATTTCCCATGCCTGAGGACTTTCTTGAATAGAGAAGACTTCCTCATCAGGGAATTCAATATCTGAAGATGTGTCTTCCACTGAAGGGTGTTCAGCTAGGAAATCAGCCAGAGCTTGGCCCTTTATCACCTTTTGAGACATATACTGAATGTCGAATTGCTGCAAAATAACTGCCCACCTTGCCAGACGTCCTGTAAGCATTGGACGACTTAGGATAAATTTGAGTGGGTTATTATGAGATACCGATTGGACCTCGTGATGTTTCAGGTAGTGTCTCAACTTCTGAACTACAAAGATTAATGCCAGGCAGCACTTCTCAATACTTGAATACTGGGTTTCTTCAAGCATGGTTTGACTGAGATAGTAGAGACTGTTTTCATTCCCAGCATCATTCTTTTGAGCAATAAAGGCACCCAATGATCTCTCTAGAGCTGTCACATAGAGGATAAGTGGTCTTCCTTCAATAGGTGGCATGAGTACCGGTGGACTCAAGAGGTATTTCTTGAGAATATCGAATGCTTCTTGACATTATACAGTCCACTGGTAAGTGACCCCCTTCTTTATCAATTTGGTGAAGGGTAAACTTTTTCCTGCTAAATTGGTGATGAAATGCTGAATATAGGCTAAGTGTCCTTGAAGTCCTCTTAATTATTTCAAATTTTGAGGAGGTGACATACCAAGGATTGACTTGGTCTTCTCAGGATGGACTTCAATACCACGATGGCGTACAATAAAGCTGAGAAATTTTCCTGAGGTTACCCCAAAAGCATATTTTAAGGGGTTCATCTTCAAATTATGTTGTCGAAGCTTGAAGAATATGACTTCCAAATCAGCCAACTGATTAGAACGTTGTTTGGATTTAACTACCAAATCATCTACATAGCATTCAACAAACTTCCCTAAGAAGGGTTCGAAGATATGATGCATGGCACGCTGATAAGTTGTACCTGCATTCTTTAAGCCAAAGGGCATTACCCGGTAACAAAACACACCCTGAGGGGATCTGAAGGATGTTGATTCCTCATCTTCTGGGGCCATTCGGATATGATTATATCCAGAATATCCATCCATGAAGGAAAGTGCTTCATAACCAGCTGTTTCATCAATTAGAAGTTCTATAATCGGAACTGGGAAATCATCCTTAGGACAATGCCGATTAAGATCTCTGAAATCGATGAAAACTCTAATTTGTCCGTTCTTTTTCTTTACAGGGACAATATTATCCAACCATTTGGGATATTGAACTTCTCTGACGAAGTTAGATTTGATGAGCTTATCCACTTCAGCTTCAATTTTGGAAGCATAAGTTGGGTGTGTTCTTCTCGCGACTTGCTTAAATCCTCGATGTTCTTCTGGTAAACCCAAATGATGAGTAGCAACATCAGGATCAAGCCCGGGAATTTCTATATAGTTCCAAGCAAAAATATCTCTATTTCTCTTTAGAAAAGAAATATACATCTCTTGCTCTTCAAGGGTCATGGCCGCACTGATTAAAGTGGGGCGTGGATCTTCCTTTGTACCCAGATTTATTTCTCTGAGTTCATCCACAGTGGTAGAGATACACTCTTCAAATGCTGGAGGAGCATCTATGAGATCTTCCTCTTCTTCTTCATCATGTGTTATTTCTTCCGTGTCTACTAGCATAGTAGATGACAAAGCAGAATTTTCATGATCAGAAGAGATGTCAAAATTTACATATCTTGAAGAAGAAGCTTCCATTTCCGACCCGATTGATGATGAAGGGTCTTCTTTGGGTAATAAAGAGGAGATGATGGATTGAGAATCAACATCATTATTCACCTCCGATGTTGCTATAACTTCTTCTAGCCTAATTGGTGAAGTATAGACTTGTTGGATTTCAGTATATGAAATGAATACCTCACCATTTGTGCTTTCATCACTGCTTGGTAGATTACCAATTTCTACCATGTTGTCTGGCTTGATTGCTGTAATTGACATTATGGATCTTTCCATAAGAGTATTTTGATTTGAGTATACATTGTCAATTTGACTGATAGACAACACATAATCTGTACTCACATGTGTAAATGGATTTACTGGAATTTTTTCCAAACCATATGGAGCATTAACTTTGGTAATCTCCTTTGTTATGGATTTCTCCCTTTGCTTCATGTGATAGAATTCCGCCTCAATGTATTGAGACTCACATGTCTTGAACGGGGCCTTATCACCATACAATGTCCCAACTTGACCATCGAAACAATATTTAAGACATTGATGGTATGATGAAGGGATAGCCGCATGCTGATGTAGCCAGAGTCTTCCAAGAAAGACGTTGAAAGATGAGTCTTGATCAACAATCATGAAATCTGAATTGGATACAAGATCTCCAAACTGAGTTCTGAGTGTAACTTCGCCCAGTTGTTCTTGTTCATTTTTATCATATCCTTGTAACATCATAGTAGAAGGAGATAAATCAGATTCCATGAGGCCCAATCGACGAAGTGTATGAATGGGCATGAGGTTGACTCCTGAACCATTGTCAATGAAAGCTCTTCGAACGTCTACACCATTGACCTTTCCAGATAAATACAAAGGTCTGATATTCCTATGAACAACATCATCCTCATATTTATCAGTAAAAGATATTATTGTATGGAATTCTGCAGGATTATTCTCTATGTGATAGACTTCAGCTGCAGCAATTTCAGTTTCAAACTCTTGAGGACTTGACAAAGCCTCGATGAGTGCTTCCCGAAGATCTTTTGACAGATTCAAAGCATCCAGAATTGATAACTTGGCTGGTACTTGGGCCAAGTGTTTCAATATATCATACTTTTGATCCAGAGGTCTGCGTTTCCCAATAGGAATATGTGGTTTAGCAGGTACTTTGGAAGCAGATGCTTTGGAAGTTGATGCATCTTGTATTGGGATAGGAGTTGGAAATATTCCTGGTTTTGGAAGACTAGACTGATTAGATCCATTTACTTACTGATCGGAAGAAGATGAAACCTTCAACCGGTATTCCAAAATAACTGTGCTAGGACTGAATTTTCTATTGGTAGAAGAACTTGCTTGTTCTTTCTGAGCTCGCTAAAGGGATCTACCACGAGTTTCTGCTGCGTACACAGTTCTAGCAGGGGTAGAATTGGAATAGTGACTTCTGAAAGATCCACGTCTTCCCCTATATCCTGATCCCCTGGAACTTCCTCCGATTCCTCTATTTGATACAGGGAATTCAGGCTCATTGAAATCGAAACTACGACTGGCATATGGATCTGTTAATTGAATCATATTAACATAACCAAAGATTAACTCTTCATCTGATGAAGACTCTGCCTGATTAGCCTGTTCAGGCTGTACCGTTTGGTGGGGTGGTGCCCGTGGCTTTGAAGTAGATGGCATGAAGTCCTCCAAAGTCAAAGACAACTTAGGCTTTGACACATACTCATCCTTTTCTGATTCTTTTTCTTTCTTTGAATCATGCCTTTTCTTTGAGGACTTTCCCTCTGACGAAGAGGGTTTTGCCGCAACATTCATGACAGAAGACACAATTGGTTTCCTTAATTGTGTTCACAAAATAGCATGAGTTCCATTGATTGTCTTTCTGACCAGCCAATCATCATACTTTTGTGCATTTTTGCTTTTAGCTTCCTATCATTCATCTTCCTCCTCTGGAACTGTAGCAGTGACACATGCTACCTAGGCTGAGGAGCCTTTAAATGTGACCTGTCCCGATTCGACCATATTTTGCAGGAGGGCTTTGAAGACAAAACACTCCTGGATGGGATGCCCCAAAATTTGATGAAAAGGACAATAATTAGGATGATATTCATCTCCTTTCTTGTTTGACCTCTTGGGAATTGGAAATTGAACCAAATTGTTTTCCAGAGCCGAAATGAAATAACCAGGAACTTGTTCATTTCGGAAAAAGTATGTTTTTCTCTTCAGATCCTCAAATTGTTTTTTTCTTTGATCTTTTTGATCATATGGACGAAAATGCATTTTTTGTTGGCACTTAGAAGGTGGAGCCCTTCGAGAAGATGAAGGTTTTGAGGTAGAAATAGGTACAGGTGCTTGTTTGACCATAACTGTAGCAGTTTCTACTTTACCCATTCTCCTTCCTGGAGCTGATGGAATTACATGAGATTTAGCCTTAGCATGTATAAGGGAATCTTTAATCTTCTGAGTGATTGAAGTAAGGTCTCGAAACCCTCCTGTGTATTTCACAGGGATTAACGGTGTGCATAATTCGTCACGTAGATTTTCCACACAGATTGGCAACAATTCTTCTTGAGGGAGTGCTAAACTCAAGGAATATGTTAATCCCTTCCAGCGAGCAATGAAATCAGAGACTCTTTCATTCTCCCTTTGATTAAAGTTTGTAAGATCGAAAACTATTGTCTTTGGCAAAGTTGAGCTGAACTGAAGGAGGAATTTTTGGTGAAGATCCTCCCATCCGGTAATTGACCGGGATTGCAAGCTTGTATACCAAACAAAAGCTGGTCCTTTCAAGGTTCGAACGAAGCATCTGAGTTTCACTTCTTCTTTCTGCTCCGGAGTTCCCATCATAGGATCGCAACAAGACACGTAATGTGTCAACTGTTGTTCAGGATCGCCTGATCCATTGAAAATAGGGAATACAGGGTTCCCAAAACTGGATGGAGGAGAAATTGAATCTACCCATTCTGGGTAAACTTTCTTTTCTGGTTAAACTTGCGCACGCTTCCCTTCCATAGTTTCTAATCGTGCTGTTAATGACTCAATAGTAGTTATTACCTTTTTAGAAACATCCGGTTGAACTTGGACTTGGGTAGGTGAAATGACTGGAGCTTGGACAGATGTAGTTATTGGTGCTGCAACTGATGGTAGCACTGCCAATTGTTGTTGCACTTGACCCGTAGGATTAGACCTGTGAGGGTGTACTGATAGAGGAGGATATTCTTGATCCATCTCAGTAGCTGCAACAAATTGCTTTGGCTGACTGACTCCAGCATACTTAAGAAGAAGACTATTCTGAAGTAGTTCTGCATTCAACCTTCTTAATTCCTTCATTTCTTCCTCCTGTTGTGCAAACCTCTGCTCTAGTGAAAGCGATTGACCTTCTCCAGAGGAAGGATATGTAACCTGGTTCTTTTCCTTCCCTTTGTTGGATCCTTTTCAGAGAGGGGGAAGTGAGTTACTCGAAGGATTACTTAAGTTCCGAGTAATCCTTTGACTTCGTGTACGCACACCTTCTTTATTTGTGTCGGTGTGTACATCTTCTTGAGCAGGAACCTCTTCATATGAGTCCCCTGAGTGAGCCTCATCTGGTGGATCAACAACAACGGCATTGATGACATTAATCGATGCATAATTCATCGCATCCCTTCTATCATCATTTCTGTGATATTGTCTTCTTCCATGTCTTTTATGAGACATTGCCTTTTATTGATTCGATCCCTCAGGAACTTCTTGACGAACCGTAATTTGGAGGGAATCTCCTGATAATTTGGCTCTTCATTCCTCTTGAGGTTTCTTCCCCAATCGAGAAAAGACCGACTTTCTCTGAGGAGGGGATTGATGATTTGAAAAAGTCCCCAGTCCAGTGGACTGGGGTTGTTCCTGCTGTTCTCGCTCAACTCCCCGAATTCTTTTTGTTGATTCCGAGGGTTGGTTTAAAATAGTCCCCAGTCTGGTGAGTTGGGGTGATTCTTGACATGCTATGTCTGAGACTTTCTTGAAAGTCCTCCTGATCTTGCGAACCTTAGTCTGGAAATTAGATGGATGCATTAACCTGTATCCGCTTTTATCACCCGGTTCAAAAGACCGTTGGATGATTTCCGACACTTCTGTCACTTGGTGACGTGCTTGCTCCAAACGAGAGACCTGTTCAATATTCTCATTTTCTTGATGCAAGAGTAATTCGACAACTTGTTCTCTGTATTCTTGATTTTGAGAGGAACTAGTTGAAGCCTGTTCTTGGGCAAGCTTTTTATTACAAACAAAGCCCATTGACTGTGGCTGGCCATGGGCAATAACATTGCATGAGACCATTTTCGGCGGGCTTTGCTGACTGGAGAGCACCGTGAAATGCAGTTATCCATGAACACCCCATCCTCTGACATGAATACCAGATGGGGCATTGGCAATTAACTGACGCAATCTTCTTAGTGTGCCAAAGCATGAACGTTGAAGGGCTCTCTTCTGCTTTTTAGCCTTCGGATATCGAGAGACTGATAGAGACGCCAAATCAATCTGACATTGTAACCCTTCTATTATCTTAAGATTATTTTCATATTCATCATAAGATAATACTTTCTTTTTCAAATGAAAAAGAGTTTTCCATATGTTGAGATGAATATCATGAATTTCATCTTTCGTCAACATTTCTGGAATATTATACTGAGAGTCAGCCAGAGGCCAAAACATGACTGGCACTTCACCTTTCGCCAGTTGTTTTCTCATATTCATCATTTCCTCTTTTTCATTTGATGAATATTCTTCTACCTGATTTGACCAGAGTTGGTGTTTTCTTATTGATTCATTGGATTCAATAGGATTGGTAGAGAAATTATTGATCAAACTAGAAGATGCATGACTTAGGGGTGGTTCGAAGAATGTCCTACACCCTGGGCTATCTTCTGATTGAGAAAGTATTTCACCTGCTAGCGATGAAGCTTCAGACATGAATGGTTTCTCATTTTCAAGTGCCTCAAGATAAGAGGGCTTTCTCGGCACTACATTGTCCACTGGAGCATTTTCCGGGAAATGTGAATCACTACTACGGAGAGGACTTTCGCAGCGAAATTTATCATCATGGGGAGGACCACCATAATGGGTTACATCAAAAGATGATATCTCTTTCTCCTTGGTCTTCTGACCATAGAGAGGGTTCCTATGGCACTCATCTGAAGATGAAACTTCGAGATTGACCGAATTTTCATGAAGAAAGCCTTCATGAGGAAGTGTCTGTTGAAGACCTTAGGAATTAATGTTTCCACTATTGGGAACTGAGGGAGTAGAATCTTAAATTCCAACAGATAATTTTTTGAGGGCTTCAAGAACTCCAACATCTAGCAAGGCCTTGTTACTGATTGGATCTTGATCTCCTGACTGTGCTGGGTGGGTCTTTTTCTTAGACGCCTTCTTACTTGCCTTGGAAACCACTTGTTGACGAATGTGGCTGCTCTGAGCAGGTGTATGTGCCTGATCAGGAAAGATGGCCAGGTTAGGCTGACGATCTCCTCTCAAATTAGGTGTATGTTCCTGAATTGGTCATCTGTATGATATGGGGGAGTATGACCCATAACCCTCTTGGACTGGAATAGATGTGTGTGTCTGTTCCAGAGTGAATTGTTGATGTATCACTCCACTGGTAGGGATAGATTTATGTGTCTTTCCCTGAGATGCCGTTGAAGTTGTTATAATATCCTAGCAGGCATCCAGAATACGAGCAGGGATTTGCTTCAGCTCTTTCACCATTGATAGAATATTCTTGGTGACTTCAGCTGCTGGAACGAGAATATACATCCATTCCGTGCTTGGATCAGGTGTATGTGCCTGCTCTTGTCCTTCTTTTCCTGTCAGTGAATCCTGACAGTACTCAAGTGTGGGGGCAGAGAGTTGAGTCTGACTCCTATTTGTTGTCGGGGTTTCCGACTAACTTCTCTGAATGCTACCAAGCGAGACTATTGGTAGGCTTGATTAATACTAGTAGGTGTATGTGCCTGCTGATTACACTTTGCCAAACGTGGTTGACAAGATCCATCATATGTAGTCAGACGAGCCTGCTGACTAGATGATGATGTATAAAAAAGTGTATGTTCCTACCTATAGTACTCTGTCGGAATTGCCAGGAGGTATTGGCATGATGCTTCCAAACGAGTCTGCTGTATAGCGGGTTTAAAACGGGCAGGTGTATGTGCCTTCTCGTTGCTTGCCACCAAGTTAGGTTGGTGGACTTCTCCGGAGATGGCAGAGATGAGAACCTGCTCACTATTGACCAGATTCCGCCTCTGGTGGTTCATCTTTATTTCTCGGGTTCGAGGAACCTGAGCCGAACGCCTGGAGTCGGTACCCTCATCATGTTGAGGGCGCACTGCCACACGAGTCTGGCGGCGATTGTTGGTGGGATCCCTCAGGAAGGACTTTTGTCTGTTTGAATTAAGGTCCTGAGGGACCTCCTCATTCACCTCTCTAGAATAAGGGAGCGAATGGTGATTGCGTTCCGGGGATAACAACCTGAAACGGTTGGAGACGGTAGTCAGCACCGCCTGCTTCTTGATCACTGGTCATCGTTTTCCGGACGACCGATGTGAGTTGTTTACTTGGAGGGATTTTTGGGCAGCCTCCAGAGTTGGGATGGTACCGTGTTGACGGTACTCCTTAACCAGTGCATTTGATACCCAGTGTTGAAGACGCTGAGTAGGTGATATCGTCCTAAGAGCAGATGACGATCCAGCAGGAGTAGCAGCAGTGGCATTTGTAGCAGTAGTATTCATAGGTGTGAACTTGAGAGCAGCCATTCTAGAAATGCAGAAGATTTTGGGAAAAGAGTGCCTGTTTGATATAACAGACATAATCAAGATAAATTCAGCTACTACATTTTTTAGATGAGAACATATTTCAATGATTGTTTTTGTTGGCCCTCTCATTGAGTTTTAAATAGGGGCCTAACAAATAGGTAAAACATCATTTTAACTTGGTTAAGGATTCACGTCGGTTTCACCATTTTTGTTTCCCTCGGAATCCGGGGATAACTGCCTTGATGGGAGGTCCAAACATTACGATCAGTTTCTAACGGGTTTGTTCATAGAACCGGAAACATCCAATGATTCCACATCCATTCAGACCTACTTTCCAAAGGTAGGTGCTCATTAGTTTGTGGACTGATGAGGCTTAGGAATTTGCATTGGTTGAGAGGATGGGAGGTCAGACTCATCACACCTTTTTGAGGGGAATTATTGTCTACTCTAGGACTCTCTTTATAGATTTAAGTTATGTTCGTGAATCCTTATTACATTACCAAGTATAAAATGAGCTTTCCTTCAGATCTGACAATCAATGATCAAATATGTAGGAAATTTAGAGAATCTTTTATATGTATTCGAGGTTCTTCATCGATAGAGAATCATATGTATTTATTAGAGATTCTTGGTCAATGGTACCCTTCGACACATTTATATATAAGTCTCTTGGTCATTATGATGACCATGCTGGTTTTAAAGCCACTCAATGAGGCACTTGAAGTTTATTGTCATTCAGAAGGAAATGGATTATTTTAGAGTTGGGATCGAACCCGTAGACGGGCTACCTACGTATCCTTTGTTTAGAAAAGGAATCAAAACCCACGTAGTTCGAGTAAGGGAGTATGATGTTTATGATTGATGGCTCAAAGAAGGATGTCACAATTACTTTTACACTATAAGCTCACGTGAGTCATGCTTGGTGTGAGAAACAAAAGGTATTGGTAAAAAAATAGACAATTGTGCCATGAAAGATGCAATAATAAGAAATAATGTGGGGCTTATGTACGTATGACTGCCCAGATAAATGAAGCTTAGGATTTACTTTAGGGAAGAAATCCAGAAACAGGGTCCATAAAGGTATATGTGCTTCATGGAGATTTTGAATACTCTAACTTGGGGATTACTCCTGAAAAGCAGTCCCAAATTAGGAGAAGACTTTTGATTGGGTTTCACTCCTGAAAAGGAATCCCAGATCAAAGGTAAATTAGGAATGGTTAAGAGAAATTAAGACTGGGGCTTACTCCTGAAAAGGAGGCCCCGGTCAAGGATTAAGGTTTGGGGCTTACTCCTGAGGAGGATGCCCAAATTAGGGGACTAGGGATAACTCCTAAGGAGGATTCCCAGATTAGGGGACTGGGGCTTACTCCTAAGGAGGATTCCTAGATTTGGGAACTTTAAGAATTGGGGCTTACTCCTAAGGAGGATGCCCAGATTAAGAATTATGACTAGGACTTACTCCTAAAAAAAGGAGGCCCAAATTAGGGGACTGGGGCTTACTCCTAAGAGGATGCCCAAAATTTAGAGGACTTATGACTGGGGATTATTCCTAAAAAGGAGACCCAGGTTAAGGATTATCTCATCTTAAAGGATGAGGTTAAATGAATGAAATCTCAATCTTTAGTGACATAAATATGTGTAAATCACTAGGTTTTGAGAGATATTCCACATAATTCCTTTTAGATAAGGAAGTCAAATCAAGAAATCATGTTATAAATGGATTTGAAGAGTGTCTTGAAGATTGAATCTTGAATAGGAAATGTGTAATGGATTAAGAGGGGTGAAATGGGAAAGAAAGGCATCCAAAAAGGCAGGGGCGTGCAAGTCCTGGCAGGCGCGCAGGTACTGCGTGGGCGCGCAAGTCCTGATCGCGCAGGTATACGTCTGCGCGACACGTTTGTTACTTGCACGGTGTTCAAACAACAGGGTAATACTTGAGCGACCTTTGTTTAAGGCCTTTAGAATCCTCTTGAGGTTATTCCAGCAGAGGGGCGCACATGTTCTATTGAAGGAGTAAGGCGGCGCACAAGTGTGACCATTTCCCTTAAGGGATGGCCACCTAGGCGCGCAAGTGTTGATGAGTTTCAACACTTAGGCCTTCCCCCCCCTCTTTAAATCTTCGGTTCTAGGTAAGAAATTACCTTAGAAGTGTTCCGAAAGCTTTGAGAATAGGCTAAGGCGCCGGGAGCTCAAATCCGAGTTTCTGGAAAAATTCATCTTTTTTTTATGGGGGGCCCACAGGGTCTATTTATAGGCAGGAGAAGACCCCGAGCGGTTATCACTTAGGTTGCGCAAGTGACTTGCATGACCAACTTTGGCGCGCAAGTGTACTTGCGCGACCATTGCGGCGCGCAAGTATACTTGCGCGACCATTGTAAAACTTGGGCGACCCTTGCACAATGTTCTTCTTATTCCTTCCTTTGTAATTTTTTTTGATAATTGTCCAAAGGTTGAATCACTTTGAGATAAGATATTCCCCTTTTCCAATCTTTATATTCTGTGACAAAAGGAGCGTCAACATACCTGCCTCAGAAAATTTTGAAATATCAGTATATGAGAGGATCCTTAGCCCATGTCCCAAGGTATACCCCAAAGTAGAAAATCCCAGATGAATCCTTAGCTTACACCTCAAATAAGTCACCTAGAACCATGTGCCTGCAAGACCTCATGTCCATGAAATCTCACCAACATCCCGAAGGCACACCCAAAAAAATAGCATCTGGCCTCTCATACCCCTTCTCGAAAGCACCCGTTGGATCGAATCCTGAAGTCCAGAGGCCCGAATATATCTATCCTCAAATGAAACCACTATTGTCTAAAAGCACAATGTCCCGAGGAATTATGATATTCATCCTCCCAAAATATTCCAGGCCCAATGACATCAATCACGACAAGCCTTATCCCCCAACCGATAGCCTCAACGCTATCATCTGATGGGTCCTCACCATTCACATGGCTTTCTACGACAATCAACCCCAAACTAATTTCCTAAGCCACACTACTGAGGGATTATACCCACAAAATTGGTCAAAACCACCTAATCACTAAGTCAACTAGTGTACACATGACTCAAATCGGTTCTTTGGTGATCATGGGTGAACAACAATCACCAAAATAGTACCTAAGCCACATCCAACTAAAACCCCATTCCCCTACGACCAAGTCTCTCAAGTATGATTTCCATTCTATTAAATATCACTCAAGCTTCACTAATAACCTGATGTACTGGCCAACTCTTACCGATGTCCACGATGCTTCATCTTGTGATTCAACATCTCTCAATAAATCCAGACCATGCCCAACTAGATGAGCACATCACCTCAATCCTGATGGCCATTCCACCTCGATCCCTTGGGCTAATCCTATCACGACCCCATGGGTCACATCATTATATCATAAGAATTATATATATATATATAAATATAATTCACTTAATTTTAAATAAGAAATTAAATTTAAACAACAAATTCAATTTAATTAAATTAAACAAATTGACTTAAAATAAACCACCCTATTTAGATAACAAATTCAAATTAAATAAACAAACTCAAATTAAATCAAGAACGTACCATGACCTAGCTACCCAAGGTGGTTGAATACCTCTAACTCAATGATTATACACTTAATGAGGATAATATTAATTGTTAATATATATAATATTCATGTGCTTTATTATTCATAAACACCATTTTAGTGCATTTTACACTTTGAACATTAATTCACATTATGATTGTAATTCCCTCTTAAAATGCACTATTACATGGTACATTTTTGAACACCTCCTAAAATACAAAATGGTCTTGATTTTATTTTCATTTTTTATTTTCAAGTATCCCATTATATAAGGAAAAATTAATTATTTTAGAGCACTTGAATATTCACATTTGAAGACCACTAAAATGGGATTTCATGCCAACACATTCTGGGAAAAGTAAACTGGACATCATCCCAATAAAAAGACTGTAGAGGCCAATATAAAAGCCCAATGATTCTCAAATTTTAACTGAAGATAGAGTACCTCATGGGGAACATTTTGTTCAAACAATGATAAGAGATAATTCAGATTTTTAATAGAGTTATAGGTGGCCTAATTAGAAGATGAAATTCTGGGCTAGATTATGTGGCCCAGAAAAACAGACCACCAATTTAATCATATCTCAGAAACCACAAATTATTTTGAGCTGATATTTTATAGATAGTTAGAATAATTCAAGAACTGAAGATGTTTATTATATTTAATACTACAATTCGGCCATATAGAAGGTCATATAGGCGCCTATGTTCGGTGGATGCAAGTTGGGTGCAACTTCGGGTCAAGGGTGAAAAAGTCTCCTCTCCCTTACTTTCCACCACCCTAGGCCTACCACCATTATTTGAGGATACTTTAACAGATGTGAGCTCGACCCAATGCTCCCAAAATTCCTATTTAAGGTAGTGGTGTTGGAGTATTTAATGATCTTTGAGCTTTGTTTTCATTTTAATGTTATTATGCTAATTTTTCTTTGTAACGTTCTTCCTTCTCTTGTAAGTTGTTCGAATCACCTTAGTTTTCAATAAAATTTCTTCTTCTTATCTTATTATATTCTTTTTAATATCACCTTGATACCATTTACTCAATTTGTAAACTTAATCATAACAAACATTTTGATATTGTTCACACAATAGTGGAGTGATCGTTATTTTGTTGTTTTTACTTCTTCAATTCCACCCTCGTAAGTCTACTTCCCGCTTCCATTGAGAACTTGTCATCAATGGAGGGATAGATCTTTATGGGTTGATCCAAGGGAGTAGAAAGGGGATGGATTGAATGTTATTTCTCACTCTCTAAATGTATTAATTTATTTTATTTGAGTTATTTCATTCAATTATTTTCACTCTTCCTCTTCCTTATTGAATTTATTCACCTCACTTTTATGTGCTAATTAGATATTTTACCTTGGAGTGCTCATAAAAATGATCCTAAAAATGTATAGGTGATTAGAATGTGTTTTTGAAGGTGTTTAATCAGTAAGTGATGAGGTTTTTTTAATTCATTTCATGAATCCTTCTCAAGTTAATGAAATTGAAATCATTAAAAAAAGGAATTCATCCAATCCACCCCGAGCAATAACCTAGGATCAACTCATTTTCTCATAATTTGAATTCACATAGTTCTCTTAGTTCTCTTTTAAAACCATCTAAAATCAACCCAAGTTTTCCCCTTCATAGAAAAAAATCCATCACTTTATATTGTGTGTCTAAAGGTTCTTCTTAGATCTCTGAGGATTCGACAACCCAAGTTACACTACGAGCGACCTCTTAACCCTTAAAACTTGGGTAAATTTGGGCGACACCAAATTTTGGTGCCATTTCAGAGGACCCAATTAAGTCATCTAAAAACCTATTCTATTCTCCCTATTTATTCTATTCTCATCCAAATTCTCTTATCTTTTCCCTTTCTCATTTTTTTCTCTCTTTTGGCGCATGTCCGCCTACACTCATGACCAATCAAACCATCTAGTTAGTGTAGAAAGTCCTGGGATTAGGGAGTCAAGTACACCAAGGGAACTATTTATATTAGATCCTAATATTACTAATACTCTAGATTCAAAAATTTAGCCCATTTCAATGAATGGTCTTTAAATAAACCAACTCATAAACCCGGGTGGGAACCAAAATGGAAATCCAAATGAGGCAGCCCCAAACTTGGGAAATACAGTCGATTAAACCATGAATGACTACCTCACACCTGCCTGGACCAATTCCCCATCATGAATTAGACACAATTCCCTAGAATATTCCAACTACATCTTTAAACCCCATGTCCTAAACCACCTTCCCACATTTCATCGAATGGAGTCCGAGATGCCCTACCTTCACATCAAGGAGTTCAATGACATTATATAAACCATGTGTCCTGCACATCAACTAGAATTAGATAAGGTGATGCTATTTCATTTTTCTTTAAAGGATCGAGCTAAAAATTGGATAAAAAATTTGAGACCATCATCCATCAACTCTTGGGACTAATTACAAAGATAATTCTAAAAAAAATATGTTCCCCACCACAAAACAATTGCACTTAAAAAGAGAATTCAAAACTTTTTTGAAAAAGAGGGAGAGTCATTTTATGAAACATGGGAATGGCTCAAAGAAACACTCAACATGGTACATCACAATGGATTTTCAATCCTAGAACAAGTTTGAATTTTCAATTAAGGGT
The DNA here is from genome assembly GCA_963277665.1 of Viscum album. Lineage (NCBI taxonomy): Eukaryota > Viridiplantae > Streptophyta > Magnoliopsida > Santalales > Viscaceae > Viscum > Viscum album. The sequence goes on from OY728139.1 coordinate 299,586,035, forward strand.
TGGGTCCGGGGAACAAACAATTCATTTAAATGATGTGCAATAGAACTTTTAAAAACAAAGCCCCAAATGATGCTTACGATTATCTAGAAATCCTTGCTGAACAAAACCAAACATGGGGAAATTCACCTTATTCTGAAAATCCACAAAGAACTACTGGAATGCATATAGTTAGAGAAGAGCAAAGCCTTAGGGATAAACTCGCGACACTCACTAGGAAGGTTGAATAGATAGACCTTATAAAAATCCATGAATTCCAAACTGTAGACCCTATTTGCATGATTTGTGACAAACATGACCACAAAACAGAAAATTATCCAACCATTCCATCCATAAAGGATGTTCTTCTAGGAGGACCACCTACTGAATTCAATTCCCTAAACTTTCAAAATCCCTAATACCAAAAAACATTCAACCCAAGGTATAATAACCACCCAGGATTCCGCTGGAATGATAACCAACAACCTAGCCAACCACAAGGACCAAAACCCTACCCTAAACAAAATTTTCAAAACCATAACCAATTCCAACCACAACTAGTCCAATACTAGCACCCTCCTATCCAATACCAACAACCCATAAAACAACCAAAGTATCCTCCTGGGATAAACCAACCAACACAAGTCCCCACCCAATTTTTCCCTCTTCCAATCCTTGAACAGTTGTGTAAACAAATGGAAAAAATGAAATCTGAATTCTCATCCCTTAAACAAGAACTTTAAACCATAAAAACTAGAAAGGTACCCATGCCCACACAGGCCATTCCACAACAAACATCAAGGGGAGAGACAAGTTTCACTCAATCGTAAATTGAGTGAAACATTGAGGGAAATATTATCACAAGTCAATTTGAACATTCCTCTCCTTGATTCTATTCAAACCATTAATTCATACTCAAAATACTTGAAGGACCTATGCACATTTAAGAGGAAATTCTCACATAAGAACCAAGTCCTTCTGGAAGCAAATGTTAGAACAACAATCTAAGGAACCCTTCCACAAAATATAAAAGACCTAGGATGCCCGTACATCAATGTTGAACTAGGAGAGAACAAAGTTTTTAAATCCTTATGTGACCTAGGTGCCAGTGTCAATATCATTCTCTATACTGTGTACTGCCAGTTAGGCCTAGAATAGCTCCAACCCACATCTATCAAATCCTTATGTGACCTATGTTCTAGTGTCAATATCATTCTATATACTGTGTACTGCCAGTTAGGGGGATTGAAGTTGATAAAGAAAAGTTTGACATAATTTGTCACCTTCCATAACCCAGAACTGTTAAGGAAGTGAGATCTTTTTTAGTACATGCTGGTTTCTATAGAAGATTGATCAAGGACTTTAGTTCAATATTTCATCCCCTTTTTTCTCTCCTAGTAAAGGATGCTCCATTTTTTTGGATAGAAAGCTGTGAGGGTTCATTCTCAACCCTCAAATCCTTTCTCACCTCTCCTCCCATCATGAAATCTCTAAATTGGAACCATCATTTTGAACTTATGTGTGATTCCAGTGACTTTTTTATAGGAGTTGTGTTAGGAAAATGTTGTGATAAAACTCTTTATGTCATTTCTTATGCAAGAAAATCCTTAAATGATACCCAAATTAACTACACCACCACTGAAAATGAGTTACTTTATATTGTGTTTTCCTTAGAGAAGTTTAGGTCCCACATCTTAGGATCCCCCATCATTGTGTTCCCTGACCATTCTATACTAAAATACCTCTTCCAAAAACAATATTCCAAGGCTAGAATTATTAGGTGGATCCTTCTATTACAAGAATTTGACATAACAATAAAGGATAAAAAGGGTGTTGAAAATGTTGTATTTGATCATCTATCTATGATGGTATTTAAAGACAACTCAAATCAGCTTTATGTGTCTGATTCATTTCCTGATTAGCTACTCTATTTAGTGAGTGATTGCCCATGGTATGCTGACATAGCCAAATTATTAGTTACAGGAGTCATTCCAAAATTCTTATGGACTCATGCTCTAAGGAAATTCCTTTATGATGCTAGGCACTATGTTTTTGATGATACATGCCTCTATAAGTTCTACCCTAACCAAGTCATTAGGAGGTGTGTCCCAAAATCTGAACAAGAGTCCATCCTCAAATTCTATCACAGTGAGGCATGTGGAGGTCGATTTTCCCCTAAGAAAACTTCTGAAAAGGTTCTTTAGTGTGGTATCTTCTAGCCCACCCTCTCAAGGGACTCCTACACATTTTGTTAAAGCTATCCTAGGTGTTAACAAGTAGGGTCCATCACAAAAAGGAATAAAATTACACTCACTCCCATCTTAGTGATTAAAATCTTTGACTTTTGGGGAATCTATTTCATAGGTCCCTTCAAAAAATATAGTGGACATCTATACATTATTTTAGCTATCGATTATGTATCCAAATTGTTTGAGGCCATTCCTACAAAATACAATGATCATCAAACTTTGATTAGATTTATCAAGGAAAAAATCCTATCTAGATTTGTAATTCTTAGGGCTATCATTAGTGATCGTGTAACTCCTTTTTGAAATCTTCCATTCTCAGCACTCATGGACAAGTATGGAATTTCTCACAAAGTGTCCACTACATACCACCCACAGACCAATGATCAAGATGAGTTATCCAATCGATAAATCAAAAAAAATTCTTGAGAAAACGGTTAATATATATAGGAAAGATTGGTCGAGTAAACTCTTAGATGCTATTTGGGCATATAGAACGACATATAAAACCATTTTAGGAATGTCCCCATATATACTGGTTTATGGAAAACATTCCATTTACTAGTTGAAATTGAACAAAAGGCTTTTTGGGAAATTAAGAAAATGAATTATGACCTCTCATTGGACAGAACAAAAAGGAAATTAGATCTCAATGAACATGAGGAACTTAGGATGGAGGATTATGAAATTTCAAGGATAAATAAAGCTAGAGTTCAAGTCTACCAATCTCGAAATCTTAAAACCAAACACATTGTACCAGGTAAACCTATTCTTTTGTATATCTCTAAACTTCATTTACACCCAGGAAATTTGAGGTCCAGATCATCGGGTCCATACGTAGTGTATAAGGTGTACCCCCATGGGGCTGTAGAAATTCAAGATCCCACCAATGGTCAAACCTTTAAAGTTAATTGTCATAGAGTCAAACCATTCATTGAACCATTCCAAAAATATTAAGTAGATGAAGAATTCTATGAAAAAACCTTATATGAGTAAAATAATTAAACAATTAGGGGTCTATGTCGAGCTAGCGACGTTAAACAAAAGCGTTGCACGAGAGGCAACCCGTGGTTTTCATGTTTCCAATATTTTTGAATCATCTTTATTTTTCAAATAATATTAATGAATCATTTTTATATTTAAAAAAAATAGATTGTTGACATGTTCTTCTATTATGAGTATGGATGAGTATGAAAGGGGAGCGCCATATTCATCCGTGTCACGTTGTGTGATCCTTGAGTAACACCTTACCACTAAATTTAAAAAGAAGACAATGTATAATCAGTTCATTTTATTTTTATGTGTTTTTAGGTTAAAATAAAAAAAAATATAATAAAAAAAATTAAAAGGACATGTCATAGGTTGTGGAGAAAACCCCGTCACAACTGGAAAAGCCATGGGGACTCGAACCCAGGACCGAAGGGAGACAGGGGTGCGCGCTTACCATTGACCGACGCCTTATAGTGCTTCCTTATTCTATAATTTTTGTATATATACTTATATTTTACTTTTTTTATTATATGAATAAATATATATATCTATATATATTGTATTATTTTCTTTTCTTGTTTTTTTCCTTTTTCCACTAGGGAACTCTGCAAGTGACATGGATATCAAAGGGCTAAATTGGAGCAGCAAGAACATCAACTTCAACCACCAGGTGACTTCATTCTATGATCCTCATATTGAAAATTCCTTTTAGAAATCCTTTCATCTACCTCTACCCCCTTCTCAATTTTATTTTCTTTAAATACTGGGTACAATTTTATTCTAAGTTAGGGGAGAGGGGTGAAAAAAAATAATTAATTTTGTGTGCATAAAAAATTGTGTGGAAGGAAAAATTTCTTTAACATTGAACATGATAATACACATTGAACACTTTGAAACTGAATATTAAATAATTTAGCATTCCCTGATTCTGATTTTAATCCATGTATAATTTCATGAGCATAGATTTTGGAAAGTGTGTCTGTCTAATGTGAAATTTCATCGTTTATATTTTCATTAAAATAAAAAAAAGATCACAACACATGTTTTTTGGATAGTGGGGTATTAGTTTGAGTTCATGGGGTCTCCCAAATAAATATAATAGGTTTGGTGATCATTTTAGTTTTAATATGAGTATTCAATAATAAAAACCAATAAATTTGCGTGTAGAGAAATGAAATGACCTAATGTGTGGTTTTCGACACTTGGGGATCGTGACTCCATAGTTGTATGGACCAGAGTTAGTAATTTTATATCTACTTGTGGTAATTTGATTTTATTTTTTTACTGATTTAACTTAAGATTATTCTCGAGTATTTAGTCTTCCCTTGGTGCCTTAAGGCCTTTGAGGCTGGGGGTCATCGACAAAGTCTCGCTACATGGGTTGACTCTATTGGGTGCAATTTCAATTACCATGAAAAAATTGAAAAAAAAACAATATATATATATATATATATAATTGAATAATAATATTAATATTGAAATTTGATTCCACATAGCACTTCCATCATTTTCCCCTTGAATAAAAATGAACCCCCATGTCTTTTGTGACACACAACATATCATCATACTTTATTGAAATTGGATGAAATGTGGTGATGAATTTGAAAAAAGGAATAGGCTTGGGGTTGGGTTATTCTTATGAAAATATCTTGAATTAAAATATTTTTATAGGTTTCTTGATTGTTTGTTATAAGGGTTCTTGGTGATCAATGGGTATTAAAAAGTTTTTGGAAAATGGAATTCGAATTTCATATTGCTGAGATACATTTTGCTCTGGACTAGAAAAATTAAATTTGGGGGGTGTGATTATCCACTGAATGAGGATAGCATTCATTATTAATATATATAATATTTATTTTCTTTATTATTCATAAACACTATTTTAGTGCATTTTACACTTTGAACATTAATTCACATTATGATTGTAATTCCCTCTTAAAATATACTATTACATGGTACATTTTTGAACACCTCCTAAAATAAAAAATGGTCTTGATTTTATTTTAATATTTTATTTTCAGGTATAAAATTATATAAGGAATAATTAATTATTTTTTAGCACTTGAATATTCATATAGAAAGACCACTAAAATGGGCTTTCATTCCAACACATTCTGGGAAAAGTAAACTAAACATAAGCCCAATAAAGATACTGTAGCAGCCATGATATATGCCCAATGAATATAAAAATTTAACTGAAGATAGAGGAAATCATAGGAAAAATTTAATAAAAAGTGAAAAGAGATAATTCAGATGTTTTAATAGAATTATAGGTTTCCCAAGTGGAAGATGAAATTCTAGGCCAGATTCTATGTCCCAGAAAAACAGCCCACCAATTTAATCATATCTCAGAAACCAAATATTATTTCGGGCTGAAATGTTACAAAGAGTTATAGGACATTGGTAACTTCATGTTTCTATTCTATGGCCCACTCCAATTCGGCCATATAGAGGGTCATCTAGGCACCTCTGTTCGGTGGATGCAAGGAGGCTACAACTTCGAGTCAAGGGTGGAAAGTGTCCTCTCTCTTACTTTACACCACCCTAGACCTACCACCATTAATTTAGGAGACTTGGAAAGATGGGGGATCGACCCAAGTCTCTCAAAATTACTATTTAAGGCAGTGGTGTTGGAGAATTTAATGATCTTGTAGCTTTTTTTTCATTATAATGTTATTATTCCAATTTTTCTTTGTAGCGTTCTTCCTTCTCATGTAAGTTGTTCGAATCACCTTAGTTTTCAATAAAAGTTCTTCTTATTATATTATTATGTTATTTTTAATATCACCTTGATACCATTGCCTCAATGTGTGAACTTATTCACACCAAACCTTGTGATATTGTTCACACAATAGTGGAATGATCGTTATTTTGTTGTTTTTACTTCTTCAATTCCACCCTCATAAGTCTAGTTCCCACTTCCGTTGAGAACATGTCATCAATGGAGGGATAACTCTTTATGGGTTGATCCAAGGGAGTAGAAAGGGGCTGAATTGAATGTTATTTCTCACTCTCTAAATTTATTAATTTCTTTTATTTGAGTTCTTTCATTCAAGGTTTTTCTCTCTTCCTCTTATTAAATTTATTCACCTCACTTTTATGTGCTAATTAGATCCTTTACCATGCAGTGCTCATAAAAATGATCCTAAAAGTGTATTGGTTATTATCATGTGCTTGTTAATGTGTTTAATCAATAAGTGATGAGATTTGTTTTAATTCATTGCATGAATCCTTCTCAAGTTAATGAAATTGAAATCATTAAAAAAAGGAATTCATCCAATCCACTCTGAGTAATAACCTAGGATAAACTCATTTTCTCATAATTTGAATTCACATAGGTCTCTTAGTGCTATTTTAAAACCATCTAAAATCAACCCAAGTTGTCCACTTCATACCCAAAAATCCATCTCTTTATATTGTGTATCTAAAGGTTCTTCTTAGGTATCCGAGGATTCGACAACCCAAGCTACACTAAAAGCGACCTCTTAACCCTTAAAACTTGGGTAAATTTGGGCGACACCACTCAACCTCGCACGTATGAATTTATCTATGTCATGCCCAACATAACTCCATAAGTTCACAAAATTAATTTAACATCAAGCATGAGGGTCTCACTCAATTACCTAATGGAGTACTAAAAGTCACACCCATAAATTGTCCGTGAAAAAAAAGGTATGCACCACCTACCTTGGAGTCATAAACATAGACACATCTGGTATTAGCCTCTAAATCAAAGCAGTTTGGAATAAATTGACATTTCCATCCAGCTCCCTGAAAAAATGGAAAAACAGATCAAACAGATTTAGGGCTCTGTGAGGTGAGAGCAAAGAAGAATATATGAAAGGGTGATGAAAGACATATCACTACGGTTAAAATGCACCTGAAGATGAACAAAATATATCATGTAAATAGGAGGTATAGAACACCCTAGGGGAGGAGGAAAACTCCCACAACTACTGGAGAGGAATCCCACATGTGAGAGGAAAAGAGGAGAAGATGGGTTTAATAGAGGGAGGGGTATTTTAGTAATTTTACCAATTAAAGAGGTTGATAGATTACCCCATATGGTTTTATAAATCATGTGAAAACCATGCGATATCCCTCTATTAAAAACTATAGAGGTGTTGCACGGCCGTGAGTCCCACACTCACAGTTTCCCCCAAACCGTGCTCATTGCAAAAAGGGGTTACACGATTAGCTAGAACTGGTAAGGATATCTAACTCAGGTGGTGGTGCATAAGAAATAATAAGAAATTATAATGAATATAACAATTACATAGAAGCCTATCCCAAGGGTAAACTCAACAATTATCACAATTTACTATAACATCACTTAGATGTTACCACCACACATTGACAATCACTGCCATAACTACAACATAACCAAACCCATATATCTACATAAAAAGCTGTAAAAATATTATTAACATCCCATTTCATAACATAATTCATTAAATTAAAGACTTACCATTTACTATCCTTATTACATTCAATGTTATAGCACCCTAAATTTTTGTATTTATTCTTCTTTAAATAAATACTATATTGAATAGATTATTTTACACACAACTCCCAACTAAAATGAATCGCGATACATTTTATTATGATAAAATATTACAATGAAAGATAAAAACTAATACATTATGAGAATATAATATAAAATATCATTAAGGAAATTACAATAGGAATAAATCCATAAGTAAATTTAATGACCACGAACATAAAATCTGTATCCTCGTGGTTCACCTTGAAGATAATACCCACAATTGTAACTATGGAAAGAAGGAAAAGTAATATAAATATAATATTCATATTGAGAGAAAATTTAATGAATAAAGTTAATGATTTTAGTGATGAATGTAAGGAAATATATAGGAATAAAATATGACTATTGTATATATATGGTCATTGGATATATGACTGTTGGAAATATGGTCATCAAAAATTTGGTTGTTGGATATATGGTAGTTTGGTATGTATATATCCAATATTTATATTAAAGTTGTATAAATGTTAATAACAAAGTGAAAATAATATAATTCACAAATAATAATCAATGAAACAAAAAAGATGATATTTAATTAAAATATTTTATTATATATTTTTAGGCATTACTTATTAATATTGTTATTATTAAATAATGATTTAATGTATTTATAAAATTCAAAGAAATATTTTAATATCAATGATTGATAAAGTCACCTGGTAAGAATATAAATAATTAATTTATTGGGATATGGTTAAAATCATTTACTATTAAAAAATGGATATTTTTCAAAGAACTATTTTTAAGTGTTGTGTTTTTTATCTTAATAAATTAAATTGATCAAATTTAAATGATGAAAATAATTTAAATTTTCAATGTATAATAAAATTTATTAACACTCATTTAATTAGTAATTGATATGAATTAATATTAGGAACACTTAATGTTCAAAAATTCATTTTTCTATAAAAAGATTTTTTATATATTTTTTATGTTTTTATTTAAAAGTTAAATTTATCATATTTAAAAATTAAATTATATTAAATAGATCCCAAATTTTTAATGAAAACATTGAAATTTTTTAAGTAGTTCAGTTTCATTTTTGGGCATAAAAAGAAGTTACTGAGGTATAAATTGAGTTACCATGATAAATATAAAATGTGATAAAAGAGTTTAGCTAAGTGGTAAAGACTTAAAATACCTATAAAATTATCTCTAAATTATGTTTATGAGGGTATTAATAATCCATATCCATTATGTTTCAATTCTTATCCACTTTACATGATAAAATGACAGCCTTACACCCTAGGGAATGAGTATTTACGAAAATGCCACTAAAAATCACCTATAAAAGTACCCCACCTCCACCCCTTAAAAACAACTATTTTATTTAAAAAATATCTCTAAGAACTACCCATTTTCATCTAAGAAATTATTATTAGATGTTTTTAGCCTATGTTTCCATGAAGGAATCTGAAATCCTTCATTGTGAAGGAATCCGTATTGAGATGGAAAACATTCATCCAAGTAAGTACGTCGTTGTTCACTATATTTTTCAATTACTTAATTATATAAAATCATTATATACTATGACGATGTTATATTAACATCATTATGCTTCAAATAAAATTATATTACTATTATATAACTCTATACTCTTACTCATTTGTTAGTATAACATGTTCTTCTTTGGGCTGATTAAACCACCTATATGGACGATGCTATAATATATTCACTGTTTACAACATGATTTGGTGTCATAAAATTAATATTGGTAATATATGATATTAAATATTAATTTATTTTATGAATATGGTTCTCTAAGGGTTATACAAAAATGAATGATCAATATAAAGTAACTTGTTGTTATCAGTAAATTACCCGAAACATGTTCGTCATGGATTCCATTCTCACGAACCATACAAATACCTTCTATCAAGTGAAAATGGGACTATATAAATCATTAAAACACAATTATTCCACTACCTTGAATAATATTTTAACGATTAACATGGTATCAAAGAATGAGGACCGAAATTACCATTGTGAAACTTATACAAAAAAATCAAAATTACAAACATATGATGATGAAAATAATAAATAAATACCTAATATATGTGTAATTAATGAATATAAATAGAGTAGAAAATGAAATTGATTGCATAGCGATTCACTATTCTTTTCCAACCTTAATACCACTACGTTAAACTGATTTCTGCATTATAAATTATTAATTTAATAAAAAATTTAAATTTAAGTTTGATTATATTATTTTTTGTTAATATTTTTTAAAAATGTGAATTTAACTTGTTTTTATAATTTCATTGTAGTTGGAGGTGATTTGGAGGGCCCAAACAAAGTTGAAGAGAAATGGGTCTCATTGTGTAGGAATCCAAGAACACCAGTGGAATCAATTGCACACTACAACTAATACATGAATTCAATTGGGATTATTATTTGTGGAATAATCTAAAATTCAATTTTATAAAACTCTTATAAAGACACACAAGCCCAATTCATCCATTAAGGGGCACAACCAAACTAATATGTCCAAGACACCGAATCTTCATGAAGTCAAAAGTGGTGTGAGGTGTTTCATTCATATCTCAAGATGTAGACCTCCAAATGATTCCAAATTTTTGGTGGAGATAGAAAAGAGTTGGGTAAAAAAATTTGTTTTGTAAAAATCTTGATAAGACATTATGGATGCCTAAAACCATGGGCCAATTTGTTTTAATAAAAATGTGTTCCCAAAACCACCTTCAACTTTGCCTATAAAATGGCACATTGGAAACTTTATTTACATGGTTGACCAGTAGGAAAAGATATGGTATTTTGGATACCAAAAGGAGTCCTATTCTCATCCAAGAAGTTTTTAATGCCCCTATCCTCATAGGGGTATCAAATATGAAGGCAGAGTTCCACCCGAGTCTCCTCCTCCTCTCGATGGAAAACTAATCAGTGGAAAATCATTTCATGGAAGCTACACACACTTGAGAGGGAGTTCCAACACTTTTTATTCTATAGGTTTTGTGTAATTTGTGTGATAATTGTTTAACTTATGTTTCATACTGACATGATTCTCCTATGAATGAATTTATTTTGATATAAACAAGTGAAACACTTTTCATTTCAACACTGATTGGATTGAGATTTCAAGTGGTAATCTTGGGTTGCTCCAATTAGGAAACACAATCATCCTATTTATCTCACAAATACAAAAGATATTAGTATTATTTGGTATAATTCACTCTATTATTGAGTTCCAAACCTTGACAACCTGATTTTTGTGTCATGGGGTGGTTCCTTATGCATCTTTTGAAGAGGCATGAGGGGAATCAAGATCTTGACAACCCTGGACCAAAGGATTCCATCAAACCATGTATATTATTTTAGAATGATTAACAAACCAAGATGTTTCGTTAACTTGAATTGACCCCCTTCTTCCATAATTATAAAAACACCACCTTCCTTTGTCAACTATTAAACTCTTTAATTAAGTCATTTTATTTATAAATTTGTTTTCAAAACTACCACCTCTTTTAGTATTTTTTATTAAAAACTCAAACTATAAGCCACCAAATCTACTTTATATATGACCTAGGTTATTCCCTATACTATAAAATTATCTTTAAATCATAATAAATTGGACGTTTTATGAAAATTTGGTCAAATTTTGGCATTGCTGTTGGGGAGCGCTTTGGTTTTTAGTGTGAGTTTTTTTTAACTTGGGGTATATTTGTAAGTATTTTTTTATTTCTCTCTTTGAATTTTTTATAAAAGTGGTGTTATAACATATTATTTTTTATAGGTATTGTGTATGACATGTTCTACTCTGAGTGAACTACCTCATTTAGAACCCAAAACAGATAGGATATTACATCAATGACACCGAGACACACTGATTGATCTTTTGAAGGAGGACACACCACACCTTGAGACTCCTATAGACCCCTCTTCTCCTAGATCTAAAATAGAAACTGAAATTAACATGTATAATATGGAAGAAAACAACCATAACTTAAAAGAACTAACCACTCCATATGTGGAGTAACAACATGCGTACATCCAATACTCCGAGGAACCAGTCAAACTTGAGTTGAGATCAGGCCTCATCCACCTCCTTTATAACTTCCATGGTATTCCTAGTGAGGACACTCAAAAACATCTCAAGAAATTTCATATAGCGCATTCCACCATGAAACCCAAAAAATTGAGAAATATGTGGCACAAACAAATATACGACCTTAAACAAATCTTTCTAGAGGAGTTTTTTCCAGCATCCCAAACTGCATCAATTAGAAAAGAAATATGCGGCATTAGGAAATCATAGGGAGAAACCCTTCATGAATATTGGGAGGGATTCTAAATACTTTTCTCAAGTTTCCCCCACCACTATATTAGTGGATAATTTCTAATTCAATACTTCTATGAGAGACTTATACCTATGGATCATGGTATGATAGATGTTGTAGCTAGTGGTTCCCTTATTGATAAAAATCTTGCTGCCGTTCATGACTTAATAGCCAACATAGCTCAAAATTCCCAACAATTTGGTACATGATCAATTGTACCCACTCGAGTAGTTCATGAGGTAATTTATTCATCCCTAGAACAAAAGGTAGATAATAAAATTTATGAGATGCATACCATTATAAGTAAATTATCTCAATCACAAGGTAATTCACACTCTCCTCCCATTCCATTGCATTGTGGTATTTATTTTGATAACACTCATTTTTCTAACCAGTGCCCGCAACTTCAGGATTCATCCAAGTCTTGTGCAATAGTATTCCCTAGGAGTCTATTATAACAAGCCCCTCCCTTCAAGAAAGAACCATTCAGAAAAAATCTAAACCCCGAGTGGAAAGCACAACCACAATACCAACAAGAAGGAAACCTGAGTTACCCTAAACATAATTGGTATCAACAAGGACAAGGTATTAAAACTTCTTATCCTTTACCTTCTCAGATCAATACTCCTCCCAAGTATGAACCTAGCCTTGAGGATATGGTGAATCAAATGGAAACCCATAACCTCTAGTTTCAAAATACCACACAATTGGCTATTCAAGTCCTACAAACTCAAGTGGGAAAATTGGAAAATATCATTGTTGAGATAAAGATGCAAGGTTTTAGACAACTACCATCCCATCCTATTACTAATCCAAAAGGAAAAGGATATGTTTTTGAAATAACATTAAATAGTGGTAAATAAGTTTCTTCTTCCACTGTATCTACACAATTAGTAAGTCCCCCACTTTAAAACTCTCTTTCACTACCAAAAAATGATTCTAATGAAGAAAAACAAATCAAAAATGGTAAACAATTTATTATCGAGGATTCCCCTGAAAAATACATTCCTCTTTCTTTCCCCCAAAGACTCTCTAAACCTAAGAATTTTTTATAATGATATTGATAAATAAATAATGGATACATTTAAAAAGGTGCAAGTTAACATTCCTTTATTGAATTTAGTTAAAAAAATACCTTACTATGATAAACTTATTAAATAGATTTACACCCATATAAAAATAATGAAGGGTAATTAGAGAGTAAACCTTGGGAAAAATGTCTTAGCTTTGATCCAAACATCAACACCAACCAAATTCAAGGATCCATGCACTTTCATAATACCTTTAACCATAGGGTAGACCTTCTTTTCAGATTCAATGCTAGATTTAGGCACTTCAATTAATTCATTTCCTTAGTGTATAATTAATTGTAGGTTTGATAACTTCAACTTACGGGAATTGTCATGAAACTTTCCAACCGTAGCACAAAACACCCATTAAGAGTAATCGAGGATGTCCTTGTTAGAGTGAAGAATATCATCTTCCCTATAGAATTCTATATTCTTAAGATGAAAGTTATTTGAACCCAAGGACATTCACTTATCATTCTTGGAAGGCCATTCTTGAAAATAACAGATACGATCATCAATATCCACAATGGTATGTTTTCCATGGAGTTAGGTGGAGAAAAGTTAAGTTTTAACATCATTGATGTTATGAGACACCTCGTTGAAGAGAACTCCACTCTTCCTATCTATTTGATGGAAGTGATATCTAATGAAACACACACAAAATTCTCTCCTCAACCCATACTCTGATGCATTTTTATCTTCTTCACCTTTGGATTATTTTAGTTTTATTTCGTGTTTTGAGTGTTGTGTGGGTTCAAAAAATTGTAAATTTTGTGATTAATTGATGAGTATGTTCATTTTGAGGCACCCATGACCGTCAATGATTTTATAAATCTCATTTACATTGATTCTATTTCATTAAAGAATAATAATGATCATATATATAGTTTCATGGACCTCACTCCCCTTAAATCCCCTCCCTCAATCCAAAAACCATCAGTTTTTGAATTCAAACCACTTCCATCTAATTTAAAATATGCATATCTTGAGGGTATTGACCAATTTCCCATCATTATTTCCAAAAACCTCTCTCTATAGAAAGAATCAAAACCACTAGGCCTTTTGAGAGAGTGTAAAAAAGGATAAACATTGGCTAATATTATTAGGATTATCCCATCTATTTGTATGCAACATATAATTTTAGATGATGAATATAATCCTATAAGGCAAGATCAACACCAGTTAAATCACACTTTACTTGAAGTGGTAAAATTATTAGTCAATAAATTACTTGTTTTTGGGATCATTTATCATATATATGATAGTAAATGGGTTATCCCAGTGCAAATTGTGCCTAAAAAAATGGAATAATGGTTTTTTAAAATGAAAAGGATGAATTGGTTCTAACACATGTGAAAAATAGTTGGTTGTCTGTATTGACTACCATCGACTGAACCAAGACACACGAAAGGACCACTTTCCTCTACCTATTGTTGATAAAATGTTAGAAATATTGGCTGGTAAATAAAATTATTGTTTCCTTGATGGATATTTAGGTTATTTTCAAATCCATATAGACCTTGAGGATCAAGAAAATACAACATTTACCTGTCCATTTAGTATATTTTCATACAGAAGGATGCCTTTTGGTCTATGTAATGATCCAGGTAATTTTCAATTATGTATGTTGATTATTTTTTTTCTGAGTACTTTGATAATTATATGGAAGTCTTTATGTATGAATTCACAGTTTATGGATATTCCTTTGATGATTTGTTTGACAATACTAGGTTCCGTCCTTTGTCGTTGCATTGAAAAATATCTCGTATTAAATTATGAGAAATTCCATTTCATGGTTGAGCGGGGGATAGTTCTTGGAAATTTTATTTTAAATGAGTAAATTCAAGTGGATAAATAAAAAATTAAATTAATTCATCCTTTCCATATCCAAATTGTGTTCGCGAGGTGCGATATTTCTTGGGTCATGCTGATTTTTACCACCACTTCATTAAAGACTTCAGTAAGTCCGCACTTCCGTTGTCCCAGTTATTATAAGAAGACTCTGAGTTTTTGTTTGATAAGAATTGTGATTATGAATTCAATTTAATAAAAAGGAGTCTCATGTAACCTCCCATCATCCAACCACCAAGGTGGGATATCCCCGTAGAACTTATGTGTGACGCCTATAAATTTTGGGTTGGGGCGGTTTATCACAAAGGGTTGAGAAGGCTCCTCATGTCATTGTGTATGACTCACATACCCTTGAACCTACCCAAGAAAACTAAATTACCACTAAGAATTTCTTTCAATTTTTTTCCTTGGAAAAATTCCATTCATATCTTATTAGGTAAAAAATCATTTTGTTTTCTGATCATGATGCCCTTTTATTTCTCCTAAAGAAACCTGAATCTAAGCCTCACCTCATTCGGTGGATGCTCCTCCTTTAGGAATTTGAAATGATATTCGAGATAATAGAGGAGTTTAAAATGTGGCAGTTGACCACATTAGTAGGATTTATCTACTATTGGACCACCACATTGATTCATCCCTCCCCATTAGAGAATTCTATCCTCATGATAACCTTTATGATGTAGTTGAACTTACCCATTGGTATGAAAACATTGGAATTTTTTTGTTTTCATATTGGGTTCCCACTAATTTTAGCACTCCACAATCACAAATACTTAAGCATGATCCACGATGGTACATTTTGGATGATCCATAACTATGGAGAATTTGTAGTGGTTAGGTTGTTCGATGGCATATCCCTGACCATGAGTTTCATTTTGTCCTTAGGTTCTTCTACACTTTGGCATGTGAGGGCCACTTTGGATCTCAACATATAGCTTGAAAGATTCTTAACTCTAGACTTTATTGGACAAAACTGTTTATAGATTCTAATTGATTTTTTAATCCATGAACAAGATTTCAATTCACAAGGAATATCTCAAAGAGGAATGAAATTCCCCAATAACCCATGTTACTTCTTGAGATCTCTGATGCATAGGGAATTGAATTCGTGGGAAATTTTCCAAATTCATTTGGATTTGTTTACATATTATTAGCTATTGATTATATTTCTAAATGGGTGGAAAGAAAAAACTGCAAGGAATTATGACTCTTGAGTGGTTGTTGATTTTGTGAGGTCCTATATTTTCATTAGGTTTGGTTTGACTCGATTCATCATTAGTGACCAGGGTTCACATTTTTGTAATCACAACATGAAAAAATTACTCCATAAGTATGGGTTTGTTCATAGAGTCTCTACTACTTATCACCCCCAAACTAATGAAAAAATTGGAATATCAAGTTGAGAAGTTAATAAAATCCTAGAAAAAATTTCACAACACAATAGGAAATATTGGAGTTTATGATTGGATGATTCACTTTGGGAATACCACACAACTTTTAAAACCCAAATCAGAATGTCACTGTATCAGATTGTGTTTGAAAAGTCCTATAACCTCACTATGGAGGTAGATCACCATGAATATTGGGATTTAAAACAATATAATATGAACCTCTTAGATGTAGGTGACCATAGGAAGTTGCATATTTAGGAGTTGGAGAAAATTCAAAGAGACTCATATGAGAAATCCTAGATCTATAAAGAGAGAACCATGGTTTCCCCTGACCTCCTCATCCTTCATCATCAATTCTAAATTGGTAAGAAGACCCTCCTTTACAATGTAAGGCTGAATTTACATCTAGGTAAGCTTCGTTCCCACTAGTTTGGATCATACACAATTACAAATGTTTATCCATTTGGTGTTGTTTAGGTTAAAAATGAAGAAACAAAACAAACCTTTACTATCAATGGGCAGTGGCTGAATCACTTTCATGAATCCATTCTAGAGTCCCCAATGGAGGAACTCCAAGTTCTAGAAGTATCCTACCAATGGTGCCCACTTGGTTTTATCCTTCCTTCCCACATTCTCTTTTATTATAGTGAGAACATGACATGCTCTAGGTGTGGGGGGATGGGTACATTCTTGGGTTACTTAGAAATTTTTATCATCTTTATTATTTTTCTTTTTTTGGATTTCTCGATAGTATTTTCACTTTCCACCTTGTTTCCCCCCTCATTGTTGTGCCAGAATGTTAATTTTTTATGCCCAATTTATCATGGAAAATGATTCCTACTTAATCATGGATGTTATTGAAAATGTATGAGGAATTTTATTATTTCATGTTGTTTTAACATTTAAAAAAATTGTTTCAATGATAAAATGTGTGTTTTAGAATGAATCTAATATTGCGGTGTGAATTTATCTAAAATTAGTTATTTGTTGATGATATATCAATTTGAAACATTTGAGAATAATGGTACCCTTTGTCTGAGTAGTTTATGGGAAAATTGTGTCACTTAATATCTCCAAACATATTTTCACCCAACCATGAAGTGTGATTTTTTCTCAATCAAAAGAAAGTAAATATATATTAGGTTAATATTTATCAGATTTACAAAATGATTTCTCCATACGTTCATTCCTTATCTGTTCTTTTTCATTACTAAACCGGATTGACCAATGTGTGTGTACCTATTATCTGACTATTGTACACCCTAAAAAAAACAAAAAAAATATGGGTTGTGTTTCGAGAAGGTCAAAAACCACTCTTTATCAACCTTTTATCTTATTATAACTATTATAATTAGTGTCGTGAGGAGATCAAACATGTTTTGAGTGAAGAGTGTGAGATTTGTTCCAAGTTCAATTTAAAAACAACAACAACAACAAAAATAAAAAATAAATGAGGGGAGTGATGAAATGTGAAACATATGGGGATATCTTGGTTGGGAGATTATGGTTTGACTTATAGGAATTCTTAAGTGAGTGGGGTTTGAAATTTTATTGCAAAGGATGTAGGACATGTTCGGTGGACATAATCATTTAAATAGATTTTTTTTAAAATAACCTATATTTAATGGGTAGAAAGTGGAAATAATAGCATGAAATGGTTTTCATACACACATGTGGAGAATTAGTGACATGTTTAACTTCTGAATTATTTGATCATATTGGTATCATGGATCTCTTAGAATTTCATTCTGATACAATTTATGAGACATCTTTTCCTGTGATCACCGAGAATAACTCCTTGGTGTGATTTTTTATTTGATCACATTGATATCAGATTTTAAATTTTAATGTTAAATCTTCATGAAGTTTCAAATATATCAATGAATAATTTTTGGAAATGTGACTTTTTCTAGGAGTACAAATGTTTAGTGTGGGGGTGTGATCGCACAATGATTCACTATTCTTTTATACCCTTAATACCACTGTGTTAAACTAATTTTGTATCATAAATTATTAATTTAATAACCAATTTAACTTCATGTTTGATTATATTATTTTGTTTTAATCACTGTTAAAAGGGTAATGTAACTTTTTTGGTAGGTGGAGGTGATTTGGAGGGCTCAAATGAAGTTGAAGAAAAATGGTCCACATTGCGCAGGAATCCAAGAACACTAGTGGACTAAACCAAACACTTATACTAATATGTGCATTAAATTGGGGTGATATTTTGTGTAAATATCCAAAATTAAATGGGATAAAACTATTATTATGACACTAAATACCAATTCATTGATTAAAGGTACCAAAAGAACCAATCTTTCTAAGCCACTAAATCTGCACGAAGTCAAAAGTGGTGTGTTGTGTTTCACCCATATCTCGAGATGAAGACCTCAAAATGATTCCAAATTTTTAGTGGAGATATCTAGATATGGGGAAACAAGTTTTTAGTTTTTTTTAAATTCATATAATACTTTATGGATGACGAAAACCATTTGAAAAGTGCTTTTAAGAAATATCTATTCCTAAAACTACCTTCCACTTTTCCTATAAAATGGAACCTTGGGCACCCCATTCACAAGTTCAACTGGGAGGAAAAGATCTTGTATTTTGGAGACCCAAAGGAGTACTCTTCTCATAAAATAAGTTCTTTAGGCCTATATCATCCTAGGGTTATCAAATATGAAGGCAGCGTTCCACCCAAATCTCCTCCTCTTCTCAATGGTTATCTAATCAGTGGACAATCATTTCAAGGGAGCTAACACACTTGGGAGGGAGTTTTGACACTTTTGATTCTACTGGTTTTGTGTAATTTTTTTTATTTTTTTAATTATGTTTTATCTTGACATTATTATCCTTTGAATTAATTTATTTTGATATAAATAAGTGAAGAAAATTTCATTTCAACACCGATTAGATTGAGATTTCAAGTGGTAATCTTGGGTTGCTCTGATTAGGAAACAGAAGCATCCTATTTATCTCACACATACATAATATATTAGTATGATTAGGTATACTTAACTCTATAATTGAGGTCAAAACCTTGACAACATGATTTTTTTTCAAGGGGTGGTTTTTTATACATTTTTTTAAGAGGCATGAGGGGAATTGAGATCTCGACAACCCTCAACTAAAGGATTCCATTAAACCATGTGTATTATTTTAAAATGATGAATAAACCAAGATGTGTAGTGAAATTGAAATTACCTCCTTATATCATAATTATAAAATCACCACCTTCATTTTTCAATTATTAAACCCTTTAATTAAGTCATTTTATTTTTAAAATTGTTTTCAAAACCATCCCCCATTTTAGTAATTTTTATTAAAAACTCAAACTATAAACTACCAAAGTTCCTTTAGAGATGACCTAGGGTCTTACCTTTACTATAAAATCATCTTTAAATCATAATAAATTTGACATGTCATGACAACATGATCAGTAATGGATATGAACAAGGTTCTAAAATAAGTTATTAAGATGTTTATATTTATTATACAGGATGTTAAATCACTTTCATGGGAGTCAGGAGTAAAGGTAAGGGTTTGTTTTACGATCTAACTTTTAAATTTAGGTTTCTTATGTTTAAAATTTATTTGGGATGAATTATATGTTATTTATATCTAAAATATATATTTTATTCTCCTATGTTTATTTTTGGCCTTTACATGTCTTATTACCATTTCTACTCCCTTTGATTCATAGTTATATTGAAAGTATATTCATAAGAGAAACTAACCATATCTCCTCTTTTTGATCAGGAATCTTTCTCCTACATGTCCAAATTATTTATATTATTTTTATGGATGTTATTATATATTAATAAATGATTTGTTAATGTCATTTTATATTATCTTTTACTTTACATACAAAAATATTGAAAGGAATATTTTTTAATGCTTTCACACGATTAATTTTTTATAAACTTTAACACTCTTTAAAGAAAGTGTAAAAAGAATATTCCTTTTTAACACTTTCCATATGAATGAATTTTCCCACCATTATATCAATTTTACTTTATGAATATTTATTTCCAATATTTCATGGTTTTTTAAAGTAATTTCTATTATCTTTGTTTATAAATAATTTCCTTTTAAAATTAATTTTATCAACAATAAAGGATATTTCTTCTTATTTTTCAAAATAATTTTCTAATGATCTTATAAAATTATTTTTCATATATGTATACATTATTTAATATTTCTTATGTTTCACTATGGATATGATTTAATTATATTGTTCACCATATTTTTTTGAATGTATTATGACCATGTTATGTGTAAGTATTCATGGAACCCATTTATCTCTCACTTGTTAAATAAGTTATGATGATATTATAAAGGTTTTCATGTTCATGTGGCACAAATGTGTACAATTTATCTTTATATGACTAGTGAGATCTATTATATCCCTCTAATTCATTGGGTAAAGCATTATCTCATGAGATGATTAGGAATAGAGAGTAAACATAAACCTCTAATGAGATATGTATTCTAAGTGACAGGTGAGATTCATTATATCCATTTAATGAATTGGGTAAAGCCTTATATCTCATGATTTTGAATTTTAGGTACTGGGGATAAAACCCAATTCATTTAAGGACTCTATCCACTATGCGATGACGGTCCTGACAGTGAGCCTCAAAATAGGAAAATATTTTATTTACTTATGTATATGCTATATACTTATGCTATATTTCTTTGTTACACAAAATTCCTATGTTATGTTTTCATGGTTCATGATTATTGACTCATGTCTGTAAACTCCTATGACTCCTATATTATGTTATGCCAAAATACTTATGTCATGGATCATGATTTACAATATATGCTATATTGGGTATGATTTTATTATGTTATGTTCATTCAAATTTATTATGTTATCATAACCACATGCTTATCTTGTGGTCACTTATGATATCTAATTGATATCTCTTATATTTACCCTTATTGAGAATTTGATCTCATCCTTTATTATTTTTCCATTCTCCAGGCTATAAATAAGAGTATTATGTTTGATGTGTCTAAAATGGTATCATGTGGAAAATCTATTAGTAGGAGATGTTGAAAATATTTGAAAATAAGTTACTTATATATCTAATCTCCAAAGGTGCTAAATATATGGGTTCTAGGGTGTGATTAATTGTGAGATTTAATGAATATTCAGGTAAAATAACGTAATATATTTGCATGTTAAGCTTGATTCACTTTAGTCGGTAAAAGAGTGGGGTTTAGTTATTTTTTGGGGATTAGGATATGAATAATAAGAGGATAGAACCTAAAACAACCGATGATAAGCCAAAAGTGATGTAGGATGAACCTAAAGTTTCATAGGTTGAAATGAAGGTGCTATAATTTTGACATATTAGGATTGATTTTCCTAAACATTTTGATTTATTACTTTGATTATTATTATTTTATACTCACACTTTCTATTTTGTTTTAGTCAATGTATGGAACCAAGAGTAATCAAGTTAACAATGAGTTTGATGGAAATTGTAACAATTATATTAATAAGAAACCAAATAGGATGGGATTTGGAGAAAAAAATCTCATGGCTATGCTCACCCGATGCTCTCAATCTATGGAAAATAACATGAATAATGTCAAACTCCCAAATGTGACAAAGAAGGAACAACTCACTATTGAGTAATTCATTAGGAAACATCCACATTCCTTTTGTGGGTCTTTCAATCCACTAATTACTAAGTAGCGAATCAACACAATAGAAAATATATTTTCTATTCTCCAGTTCTCATAGCATGGAAAGATTGTTTTAGATTTTTATTATTTAAAAGGTGAAACTGATCAATGGTATAATCTCATCAAGAATAAAATTAAATATTAATAAATTGACTCCATGGGATGGAGGAGTTTAAGATGGTATTTTTTAATAAATTTTTTCCATGAACTATTCACACTAAAATAGAGAGAGATTTCCAATATCTAAAACAAAAGGAATATGAATCCACTGGTACCTATGAAGTAAACGTCACGATACTTGAAAGAAATTATTCTTGTTTTATCATTGAACTTAGAGGAAAACCGATCGTTTCTTTAGTGGAATAAAATAAAGTCTCTAAAAATAATTAAATATAAGGGAATTTGGTAGATATAAATATATTTTTCAATATTATCTAAAGGTGGAAATATAAATTGGAAACTCTTAGTGGTGTGATGATTTCATCCCAGTTCTACAACTCTTATTCAATGGAAGTTTGTGGGAATTCACTTACTGTAAATATTATTATTCTATATTTAGTAAAATTTTATGTTCTTTTGGGAATGGATTGACTCTCTCTATACAGATCCAATATTAACTACTGAGATAGGTAAGTTGCATTTCATATCCCAAATCAACCCATGAACATCTATCAATTCAAGGACAACTATGAACTCTATATGGAAAGTAATTCCATTATATGGGTCTTAATACCCAACCATGAGTAGTATTTAATTAAAATTATTAGAGAAAATACTAAATATACATCCATTGTTTGGGAATATCTCAATGTATTTATAAAATAGTTTTCGGGTCTTCCCACATATCACAAGGTTTATTTTTTATTAAAACTCATACTTGATGTTATGATTATATCAAAGAATCCTTATAGAATTCCCCATATTTAATTAGAGTAATTAAAGAATAAACACTAAGAGAATCTGGATAAGGTTTTTATATGCACAAGTTATTTACCATGGGGTACACTGGTACACTTTGTTAAGAATAAATATGGTTTAATGAATCTCTACATTGATTATCATGGACTTAAAAATATCAAGATCAAGCAAAAGTATCATATACCCCATATTGATGACTTGTTCAATCAAATATGAAGGGATCAATAATTCTAAAAGATTAAACTTTGATATGGATATCATTAATTAAGGGTGAAAAGAGAGGATATACATAAGAAAAAATTTCATATAAGATATGAGAAAAATGAATTCATAGTGATTCCATTTATACTTATAAATTTCCTGGTTATTTTCATAGATCTAATAATAGAGTCTTTAAATATAACCTCATTTAATTTTTGGTAGAATTTATATTTTTTATTCATATATGTTCTAATATAAAGGAAAAGTATAAATTTCATTTGGGTATTGTGCTTAATACCTTGAGAAAGGAAAAAATGTATGCTAAATTTAGCATATGTGGATTCTGGCTATTGAAAGTATCATTATCGAGTCATGTAATCATAAGAAAAGGTATATATGTGGATCATTCAAAGATATAGGTGATTTAGGAATGAACTAGACCAACCACTATAATAGAGATATATTGTTTTCTTGGATTGGTTGGATATTATCGATGATTTGTGAGAAATGTATCATGATTATCAAATACACTAACCATGTTAACTCGGAAGGGAGTTAAGTTTCACTTGATAGATAAATGTGAATAAGATTTCAAGAATATCATATTAAGGTTTTTCACTAAACTTGTAATCACATTACCCTATAGTGGAGAAGGGTTTTTGATATATAGCGTTGCATAAAAGAATGGATTAGTACATTTTCTTATGAAAAATGACATGGTGTTAGACTATGCCTCACATCAATTAAAATTACATGATAAAAATTAACCTATGAAAGAACCCAAATTTTATTTGAGGTATGAAACCTTTTAATTTTAGTTTAATTCCATAGTTTTGTCATAATGGAAGTTCCTAATGAGTTCATGGTAGTTTCAAGGGTTTCTGAGGCTTTTATGGAGCCTCAAGCACTAAATTTTGGAAGGAAGAGGTGGGCCATATAGTTAGTAGAAACCATGTAGATGAATCCATATAGTTTAGTTAAACTATGTGGGGTGGTCCAGTGCTCTTCCTAGGGCCCCATGGTTTTTCCTAACTCTGCAGACCAGGTTACATGACCAAGTGAGAGATATATGTCATTCCGTAATGGTTTTTTTCACAGTTTATATATGGTTAGTCTAACTGTGTGCTTAGCCCATGCAAGGGGTGTCTTGAGGTAGTGTATGGCGCATAATTGGTGCATGGTTTGGCCAACTCGTTGGCCAAACCATGCAATCTTTTAAAATTTGGGCTAAAATTCCATTTTTACCTGCTCCTTTTTAAGTCCTCACCCCCATTTTCTTTTATCTTCCATGCACATAAAGCCATCCTCCTATTGGAGTCCTCCCATACCTAAAGATAAGCATTGAGGTATCTCTTCCATCTGATGTCTGAATAAATATCCATTCATCTTGTTGGATTCCTCTTGGTAAGAAATTTATTCCTCTTATAACTTATATCATTTATCTTACCATCAATGAAGTTGTTTTGGTGTGAGCTAATATGCCCTATTTTTAGGGAATTTGTCTACTTGCTGGATTTTTTCCATTCTAACCCAAATTTGTGTCCAACGATGGATGAAGAGTTGACTACCAAGATAAGGTAGGTGGTATCATTCTTTTATCTTAAATTCCTAATGTCTATGTATTATTCTATTGTTACATACATCATATTTTATGATCAACACTTGTTAAATGGATTTAAACTTAAATTAAATGGATAGGATTGACCTATATGACCCATGAGACCTATTTATGTCTTATTGGAGGTTAATGAACTTTGATTGAACCACCCATTTGGTGTGTTTATTAATTTAGATAAAAACACCATGTGTGGCCTATGAAATTGATTCACCCATTAAGGTTTGTTCTTTAAACCCTTGATTTTGGGATGTTAAATGAATTGATTGTAGTGTGAATTGAATCAAATGATATAGAGAATGGAAGACCATGTCCCTACGCCCTTGGACGTCATCCCTTCCCACTTAGGCTTGAGATGTTCTTTAAAACCAAAACTCCCAATTAAGATGAAATTGAGTATTTATGAGATTCTAGGACATCTAAGACTAGCCTATTATTTGAGCCACCTTCTGAGTTGTGTTAATTTATTATATAACTTTTATATATAATTGAATTAAATGTGAACTTAAATGGTAATGTTAGACTTTGGGACCATAACCATTCATATTTTCATATTGAGAGTGATACATGGGTTCTGATTCAGAATTCCATGAATGGAATCACTGGGATTAATTAATTAAATGAATTGTAAATGAATTTATCATGCAATGTGGGTGACACATGGGTCCTCATACGAGCACTATGGATGAACTCACTTAGCAGTTTTATTATTTACACCACGATTGATACTTGGACTCCCTATGTGGGCATATAAGGACAAACTCATAGGGAAGATCATTATTACACTATGAGTGAAACTTGGGATACCTTTGTGGATTTCCAAGGATGATCTCATGTTTCCTTTGAATTATGTAATGAATTATTTATAAGACGAATCTTAAAATTCAAAGAATAAAGTTAGATTTGGCAAGAGCCTTACATTTTATGATGAACTTATTATACATATATTTCTTAGATCTAATTCATAGGGGATGATTAGGCTATGATCCAGGTCTTGATACTTTATTATAAATTAAATCATGTCTGTATTTTTTCTCAAAGATATTTTAGCTTAGGATGAAGAAGGTAGTGGAGGATGGGAATTCCATGGGAACTCAGACCTATGTGGATTATTTATTTACTATGTTTCATTTAATTTTTTACTATCACCTACACAATTCTTATTATATATTCATGTATTGGATGACATTTGACACCATTGGTGGTGGACTAATGAGTATATCTCACACCCTGTTTACGCTGTCGTTGGGTACCTAGGTAGACTTCGTGGATGTAGGTAGGGAAAATGGAAAGCGACCTGCTATGGACGATTGATTATCGTTCTAGGATGGTGTATGAGGGTAGAAGACCGTGCCTATTCTTTAGATACTACTATAGATAGTCTTGGGTATTTTGTTCATTTTTTTATTGGATGTTGTATATGCAAGTTTCCGTGACCCCATTATATTTACCTTTTTGTATAGCATTCCATGATCATCATTTTTGTATATGATGTTGATGGATGTGATTACTTGGTTATTTATATAATGGACGATTACCCTTCCACTATTTAGTTATCTTTATTTCTTCCTCTATTGATTGATATGATTATACCATTGTACTACACTCTGATCATGAGGGTATAATATCTCCGCTATTCCACCATGGACCCTCACTACTAGTTGGCGATCTATGGAATATGAGGAGGTGCACTTGAGGTCATGTGTCCAACCGAGTTCGTTTACTTTTGAGTGAACTAGGTAGGAGATGTTACAAAGTGGTATCAAAAGTGTTTATTTTATTTTCTTTTCCCCACCTTACTAATTGGGATGTTAGAAAGGAGAATTAAGATGTGTTAGGATTTTATCATGAGCCTATTCTTGGGACTATCTAACCCATATACAGTGAAAATTTAAATTAACTAGGAGGGGACATGTTGTTCTAGATTTTTCTTATTATAATTGTCTTGAATTCTTCATTGGGTGATGCACTTGATGTTTGATGTTCCTTATGATTATGTATTTTTACCCTTGGTTCGATATGGAAAGGAAGTATTGTTTCACGAATCATTATAGGAACTTTAAGATTTATATGTCATGTATATGCCATTCCAATTTTATATTATTATGTGCATCACCTGAATCATGATTTGTTACCTTGATTATTATGTCCGTGAAACTGTGCTAATGTTTCATGCATTTATTGGATAAATTGTAGATTGTAATTAAAGGGATGTCAATAAAAATTTATAAAGTGTACGAGCATTTATAAATTTTGAATGAAAACCCATATAATTGGACCTTGATATATATGTATATATATACAAAATTAAATAAATTTGAATTATCAAAATGAAATAGTGACCATTAAACAGGGATTCCAGTTACAACTTAAAGGGTGTTTTCCTCTATAAATTGCAATTGACACTCTGTATACTATGACCTTTGATTTATAGTAGAGAACTTGACCCTGACCTAACCTTAGTAGTGGGCAGTAAAAAACATCTCTTACAATTATTATGATTTTTAAATCACCCATACCCGACTTTAGGAGCAGGTAGAGGGGGTGTGAATCTTATATAGGGAGTCTTATACCTATCTTATTCTTATATCCATAATTCAAGTAGCTATAGAATATTATATTAAGGAATGTATTTGGAATTTTTAGAGACATTCCACCATGATGGCCTCGAGTCATGTGCCAGGAGGGTGGAAGTGACCATGCTCCAGAGGTGGTGATCCTTAGGCCACTAGTAGAACCTCCATTAGTTCCACTTGAGGCACCGCTAGTTATAAATGATATGGGAACCAATGAATATTTTTTAGAGGGATTACTATGATTTGTGTAGACCATTCCAGGATCCCCATGACTTTCCCTGAATATGTCAGAGTTGACGTATTAGTTTTAACAGTAGGATCTACCAACATTTTTGGGGGATGGTGGTTCATAGGCTATGGAGTCATGGATAGAGGCCATGATATTAATTTTAGACCATCATGAGACACCTCACAAGAGGAGATTGAGTCTCACTATATATATGTTTCTATATTCCTCCAAGAGATGGTGGTACGTTATTACCCCAAAAAATCACCGTCAGGATATGTCTTGGAGTGATTTTCATATGGCCTTTTATGATTACTTATTTCCTGAGACATTGTGGGATGATAGATCCAAAGAGTTTATGCACTTAGAGAAAGGATCTTTATTAGTTATGGAATATTCTACCTATTTTATGGATCTCTAGTTCTTCACATATATTCTGCTAGGTGATGAGTTATCTAAAGATAAGTGATTTGAGGGTAGTCTCAGGAATGAAATGCGATCATAGGTGAATGCATTTCAACTTACTATTGTATCTGGAATAGATAACTAGGTGCTTATTACTGAGCATAACCTAATAGAGGATGGGGGTGTGATCCAGGGAAGTTCAACACCCAGATCTGGAACTACATTAACCAACAGTAAAAAGAATTGTTTGGAGCTTCCATAGGGTGATATTAGTAGCCAGAGTGCACACTTAGGTATCCAGGCGAGGTGTCATCAATGTGGAAGGTTGGGACATATGAAACACCAGTGTACTAGGGAAACATTCATATGTCGGTCTTGTATAAATATAGTCCATATTCCGTGATTTTATAGATCATTTCCTCCAGTTGAAATTGAGAGAGGGTCTGCATCGACTCTACATTCACGAGAAGGGTTAGTAGCTTCTCATCAGGTAGGGAGCTGGAACGCGATCGACCGATCAGACCAATGTGGTGATTTTGGTCGGGGTAGCCAAACACCAGAGTTATAGCACCAACATAGTGGGCCCACTTAATGTAGTTAGATTATATCTCAGGAGTTTGGATTATTCTAGATGTATATAATTCAACCAATACTCGAGGAGCAAAGTGCCAAACCTTATACGGTGTGAGGTACTATTCTAGATGCCTCTACCTTAGTATCTATTATTTTCAATACATGTGCTTCACATTCCTTCATATATGTGCCTATTGTGGATATCCTTGGGGTCGATGTTCATTTTTTATATGGCGTGACGAAACTTGATACTCCATTGAGAATTCTATCAGAGGGTGTAAGTCAGTGTAGGGAGTGTCCCCTCGTGATAGGTGGGTGTCGCTTCATGTGGAACCTCTTTTTCCTCATGATTATAGGGCTTTACATCATTATCGAGATGGATTTTTTGGTTCAATATCATGATTCCATTGATTACTATCACCAAAGGGTGACTTTCACATCACTAAATGGTGGAAATTTTATTCACAAGGGTGAATGGGATTTCCAGGAAAGCTGATCTAGAACTGAGCATCATGGGATGGGTAGGATGATAACCAATATTTATATATTTTATATAGATGACTAGGGAATGAATTAGGTATATTTCCCTCCTGTGGTATATCATTTTTGGGATGCTTTCCTAGATGAATTTTCAAGATTACCTCCTAATAAAGATATAGATTTTTCTATCAAACTAGTTCTAGGAGCTACAGTAGTATCCATTCCTCCTTATAGGATGGATACTATTGAGTTACAAGAGCTCAATAAGTAGATAGAGTATGAATCTATGGGTTTTATATGACACAGTTATTTGTCATGGGGTTCACGGGTCCATTTCTCCAATTAGTCAAAGGTATCCTCAAGATTTGTGTGGATTACCATTGTTTAAACTTGATTATGGTTAAGAATCAATATCCATTGCCTCATATAAATGACCACTTTGACCATCTCTGAGGAGATATGGTTTTCTTTAAGATTTATCTAAGGTTAGGTTATCATCATGTGTGTGTTAGACCATTATATATACCATGTACACCATTTTGTAGTATATGTGGCTTATATGATTATTTGGTCATGTATTTATGTCTCACAAACACGCCAATATTTTTCATCGAATTGATGAATTAGATTTTTCACCCATATATGGATTCATTTATGGTGGTATTCATAGAATATATCTTGGTTTATTCACACACTCAACACGACCGTGTTAAGAATATTGAAATCATATTGAATACATCTAGAGAGAATTATTTATATTCTAATATCACAAATTACCTTTTTTGGTTTGATAAAGTCCAATTACTGGGTCAAATTATCTCATAGTAAAGAGTATCTGTTGACCTAGAAAAGGGGAGAGATTTAGTTTTCTGGGAGCATCCCAAAACATCTTTGATATACAAAGTTTCTTGGGGATATTTGGTTATTATAGGCACTTCATTTAGGATTTTTCATGTCTAAAAAAACCTCTTACATGCTTGAATAAGAAGAGTGTGAAGTTAATATAGTCAAAAACCTATAAGATAGACTTTAAGAAGATGAAATGGAGACTTAATTTAGAGCCGAACGTGATTCTACTGGATTGGAGAAGAAGCTATATAGTTTATTATAATGCATTATGCATTAGGATAAGAGCACTTCTCATATAGAAGGATCAATTTGGGGTGTATGGGTCTCGTCCGTTGAGTACACATGAGAGGAATTACTTGACACATGATTTCAAGTTAGATGATGTTGTTCATGCCTTGTGAAATTAGAGGCATTACTTACTAGGATATCATTTTGTGATGTATATAGACCATAAAATCCTAAATTATATATTTACATATCATGAATTGAATTTCAGGCAATGAAGGTGGGTCAAATATCTTCATTCCTTCAACTTTGATCTTTATTATACTCCCAATAAGGGAAATGTAGTAGCAGATAAACTGAGAAGGAAGTCTCAGACACAGGAAGTTCAGGAGGCCAATATTGAGTGGAATCTTATGGACCTATTTTTTGAGATGAATTTGGAGGTTTAGGACCATCATGTATATTCTATAGTTGCATTTTTATTAGTGACACCTTTACTTTTATAGATATTGAAGTTGAGGAAGCTACCATATTCCGAGGGCTTGGTTCTAAATGAGAGAATTTTAGTTGATAACACACTGCCTGGTTGGGTTTTTGATGAGAATGAGATCTTAAACATTTATGGACACATTGAGTTCTACAGATGTCTGGGAGGAGTTGATTCGAGAGTATCATGCCTATGTATATGCAGTAAATACCAGTCTTACTAAGATATATTGTGACTTAAACCACCAATAATGGTAGTCATGGATGAAAAGGGAGATAGTTGAGTTTGTTACTCGGTGTTCCACTTATCAATAGGTGAAGGTAAAACACCAGTAACTAGTGGGTATTTTACAACTGCTACCTATTACTCAGTGGAATTGGGATGAAATCAAAAAGGATTTCATGATGGTATTTCCTAGATCACCTTAGGGTTGTGACGTCATATGGGTGATCATATATAGGTTGACCAAGGTCACCCACTTACTACCTATTTAAGAGGCCTTTTTAGTGGATGATCTGAGGATTCTATACATTTGAAAGACCATACACCTCCATGGAGTTCTACATTCTATCATATTAGACAGATATGCTAGCTTCACATCATGGTTCTAGTAGGGGTTGAAGAAAGAACTGGGATTATAGGTACTATTGAGTATAACATATCACCCACATACCAATAGATAGCATGAGAATACGATACAGGTTTTGGAGGATATTATCTAAGAATGAATCCTTGATTTCATAGGTTCTTGGGATAATACCTTACTTTTCACCGAGTTCTTTTACAATAACAGCTTCTAGGTGATCATACATATGGCTCCTTGTGAGGCCTTATACAGTAGGCTATGCCTTCCACCCCAGTGCTGGTTATAGGTAGGAGATAAAGCGCTACTGGGTAGTCATATCATTCAGGGGAAATTAGATCATGTTCAACTTATTAAGAAGTGTATGTGTACAACTCATTATAGGAAGAAGTTATATGAAAAACATCACTATTAACCACTAGAGTTAGAGGTGGGGAGTCAGGTTTTCTTACATGTTTCTCCTAGACAGGGGAATAAATGGATTCAAAAAAAGGGAAGCTATTGCCTAATTACATTAGGACCTTCAAGATTTTGAAGAGATTTGGGCCTATAGCCTATTGGTTTCAGTTACCTCAGAGGTATTAGGCCATGAATGATGTCATCCACATATCCCAGCTTCACTAATATCATTCAAATACCTCTTACATTCTTCATCCTGAAGAGGTTGAATTAGAGTTGATGTGACCTTTGAGGAACACCCTATCTACATTGTTGATTAGGGCATGCAGGTTCTCTAAGGGTGGTTAGTTCCTTTAGTACTGATTTTATGGAATCATGGGCATGTATAAGATAAGACTTGGGAGTGGGAGGCTGATGTATGTTCCCAGTGGCCGTAGTTATTCTCAGATGATCAATTAACACCCTTGGAAGGGCAAATCAAGAATGAGTTACTTTAAGGGGGGAGTATTGTAAGAACCCAACTTTAATTCAATGTATAAAACCTTTTAATTTTAGTTTAATTCCTTATTTGTATCATAATGGAAGTGCCTAATGAGGTCATAGGTGTTTCAGGGGTTTCTAGGACCTATACAAAGCCTAGATCTATGAATTTTTGAAGGAATAGGTGGGCCTAACGGTTAGTAGAAACTGTGAAAACCAATCTATATGGTTTGATTAAACTGTGATGGATGGTCCAGTTCTCTACCTAGGGCTTGCATGGTTTTTCCTAACTATTCTTCCCAAGACACACAACCATGAAAGAGATGTAGGTCCTATTGTAGAGGTTTTTCACACATTTTATGCATGATTAACCTAAATATTAACCTAGCCCATGCAAGGGGTGTCTTGAGGCAATTCATGGTGCATGGTTGTTGCATGGTTTGGCCAACCATGTGACCTTTTAAAATTTAGGTGAAAAGAATGTTTTTTCCTTCTTCTCTTTAAGACCTCACACCCCATTTTCTTTTCTCTTCCTCACACAGTAAGACCTCATCCCATTGGAGTCTTCCCATCCCTAAAGCTAGGCATTGGGGTATCTCTTCCATCCGACATCTGAATCAAGATCTGTTCATCTTGTTCGATTCCTCTTGGTAAGATATTAATTCCTCTAAAACCTTCCATAATTTATCTTCCTATCAATATAGGTATTTTGGTGTGAGATAATATTCCATATTTTCAAGTAATTTCTCTATTTGTTCGATTTCTTATGTTCTTTCCTAAATTTGAGGCCAAAATGGGCAAGGAGTTGACTACCAGGATAAGGCGGGTGGTCTCATTCTTTTCCCTCAAATTCATGGTGTTTATATATTATTTTGGTGTTCCATGCACTGGATTTTCCAAGCGATTCTTTTCAAATGGATTTTAACTTAAATTAAATGGATAGGCTTGACCTATAAAACCCATGAGATCTGTTTATATATTATTGGAGGTTAAAGACATTTAATTGAATTAACCCTTTGGTGTGTTGATTAATTTGGATAAAACTAACATGTGTGGCCTATGAAATTGATTCACCTCTTAATTTTTTTTATTTTACCCCTTTATTTTTGGATGTTAAATGAATTGATTGAAGTGTAAATTGAATGAAATGAAAGAGAGAATGGAATAATGTGTCCCTATTCTATTTTCCATTATCCCTTCTCTATTATGATTTAGATTTTATTTAAAACCAAAAATTCCAAATTAAGATGAATGGGAGGATTTATGGGATGTTAGGCCTTCTATGCCTAGCCTTTGATTTGAGCCACAATTTTAGGTGAGTTAATTTCTTATATAAATGTGATGAATAATTGAATTAAATGTAAACTTAAATGGTATGGTTATACTTCGATCCCATGACCATTCATATTTCCATTCTGAGAGTGATACATGGGTTTCGACTCAGAATGCCATGAATAGACTCATCAAGCTTAATTAATTAAATGAATTGTAAATGAATTTATTATTAATTTTGGGTGACCCATGGGTTATCATATGAATGCCATCAACAGAATCACTTGGAATATAGATTATATATTCCATGAGTGATACTTGGGCTCCCTAGGTGGGATACCAAGTAACGACTCAAAGGGAAGATCATTATTATGCTACAAGTAACACTTAGGCTCCCTTTGTGGACTACCAAGGATGGAATCAGAGGGTAGTGACTTTATACCACTCCTACAATGATGCTAGGGTTCCTATGAGGAATTCCTAGGATGATATTGTAAGGTAACGGGTTCTTGTTATGCCTAGAGGGATACCTAGATTCCAAATTAGAAATGCCAAAGATGGCCTCTAGATGACTTTGAATTAAATAATGAATTAATTATGCATCACATCTTCTAAGTAAAAGAACAAACTTGGATTCAATCAAAGCCTTATATTTTATGATGGAACTATTATACGTATCTTTATTAGATATTATTCATTAGGGATTATTTGGATATGATATGGGTCTTGAGATTATTATAAACCAAATCATAACTAACTATTTACTTAGAGATATTTTAGCTTAGGCCAAAGAAGGTAGTAGAGGTCAGAAATTCCATGGAAACCCGGACCTATGTGGGTTATTTATTTACCAAATTTTATTTATAGATTTTACTATTACCTACACATTGATTATTATATATTCACAAACTAGATGCAATTATACACCATTGGTGGTGAACTACTAAGTATATCTCACACCATATTTGGGCCACCGTTGGGTACCCAGACATACTTCATGGGTGTAGGTTGGGACAAGGGAAAGAGACCTACTATGGATGATTGATTATCATTATAGTATGGTGTACGGGGGGTAGAGGATCAACCCTATGATAGATATTATACTATAGATAGCCTTGGTTATTTTGTTCATTTTTTCATAGCATGTTGTATATTCCAGTTTCCCTAACCCCCCTAAATTTCCCTTTTTTATAGCATTCCATGATCATAATTTTTTATATGACATTGATGGATGTGATTAGTTGGTAATTTATGTGATGGTTTATTACCCTTCCATGGTTTGGTTGGATTTATTACTTATGTTGTTGATTGATATGATTATACCATTGTTCTATACTCTGATCATGAGAGTATAATCTCCCCACTATTACAATATGGACCCTCACTGCTAGTTGGCAGCCTATGAAATAGGGGAGGTGCGCTTGAAGTCATATAACTAACCGGGTTTGGTTACTTTTGAGTGAACTGGTTCTGGGATGTCACAAAATACACATGATTTCGAGCTCACTATAATGATATTTTCATTAAACATATGGAGGAATTATATCTATGGTGAAAAGTGTGGAATATATACTGATCCCAAGTGATTAAAGTAAATATTCATATATAATGAGTTGAACACACTCTATTGAAAATGGTTAAAATTAATCAAATACTTGGATTGATCAATACATTACCAGCCTAAGAAGACAAATACTGTGGCACATGCTCTGAGGAGGAAGGATCATGATACCTTATCTATAAAAAGTATTTAAAGACACCCAATACTCATGTATTTTCCAAGGATAAACCTTGTAATCATAAGGGAAGGGGAGAAATCCTATCTTTTAATTTTTTTTGCTCAACTATCCATCAATGTGAAAATCAAAGAGGCACAAAAGGAGTATATGGATCTATAGAAGAAGGTAATGAATATTTCAGAGTCCAAATTTGACAATAATGAAATTATAATATTTGTGAACTAAATATGTGTTCCATAAATACCAGAATTGAATAAGGATCTATTGTATGATGCACACATCTCATCATTCTCTACCCATATTGGAATCATGAAGATGTATAGAGAACTCTCAAGGAGGATTTTTTATGGGAAAACATGAAGTGGAAGATTTATGAGTATATATATAAATTCTTGTTATATTAATACATTAAGGATGAATGAAAAAATTATAAGGATCTGATGAAACTATTACCCAAACATATATAAAAATGAGATAACATTGCTACGTATTTCATTATGGTTCTTCCCAAGACTTTTAGAGGACATAATTCTATTTGGTTTGTAGTTGATTAGATTACAAAGGCAACATATTTAATTTATATTTGAGAATATTTTTCTCTCAATCAACTTGAAAAGTATACATAAAGTGGTAAGGCTATACAGAGTACCACTTTCCATTGTATTTGAGTGGGATTCAAAGTTTACCTTGATGTTCTGGATAATTCTTTAACAAGAATTAGATACAAAGTTGTACTTCAACACTTCTTATCATCCTCATACTGATCATCAATCTAAACAGATTATTCAAACCCTATAGGATATAATGAGATCCTATTTTATAGATTTAAAAGGAGGTTGGGATCAACACCTTCCCCTGGTAGAGTTCTCATATAGTAATAGTTTTCATTATAGTATTCAAATGGAAGTATATAAGGATATATATGGGAAAAGGTATATAACTCCAACATGTTGGGATTAATTTGGAGAGTCTAAGTTGATGGGACTGAATCTTGCTCAAGAAATTTCAGAGAAAATTCAAACAATTTAGTGGCATATTAAAACTACATAAAGTTGACAGAAGATCTATGCTGATAATCATTGATGAGATTTGAAGTTTGAAGTTGTAGACAAGGTAAATCTTTGAATATCACAATGGAATAGGGTTATGATATCTGGGAAGAAGAGGAAGTTTATCCCTAGATACATTAAACCTTTTAAAATACTTGATCTCATATGGATTATATCTTATCATCTTGCACTTCCATCGAACCTTTCCCAAGTGCATGATTTGTTCCATGTATCTATTTTGAAGAAGTACATACCTGATTCTTCAAATGTACTAAAATCAAAGTTTGTACATATAGAACAATATCTATCTTATGAGGAAAAACTTGTAGAAAAATTGGATCATATAGATAAAGTATTATAAAACAAATTCACTCACATGGTTAAAGTTCCATGAAGGAATCATAAGTTTGAAGGAGCTACATGGGAACCCAAAGATGTAATGAGACATAAGTACCCATATTTGTTTCCATTAGAGTAATGAAATTTAGATGGTGAAATTATTTTAAGGTAGGAAGAATGAAACACAATGATATTTTAGTATGTATCCACATTTAAATAAATACTATGTTGAATAACTTGTTTCACATGCAGTACATAACTAAAACAAACCACAATACATTTTACTGAGTTAAAATATAATAATGTAAGATAAACATTAATACATTATGAGAATTCAATATGAAATATCATTAATAGTAGTACAAGATGAATAAATCCACAAGTAAATAAAAATACCACAAACATGAAATCTTTATCCTTGGGGTTCGCCATAAAGATCATACCAGTGATTATAACTATGAAAAGAAGGAAAAAATTATAAATATTAAAAAAATTGAGAGAAAAGTGTAACACCCCCAAATGATAAAGGGTTAAATGACTAAATGATATGACTCATGTCAACAAGGTGCACCTTCATTTTCAGGAGCCTACCTGATTAGAACTCCACAGTTAAGCATGCTTGGCCTTGAGTAGTGATCAGGATGGGTGACCTTCTGGGAAGTTTCCCAGGGTGTGTGTGAGTGAGGACAAAGCACACTTGAAAAGACATGTGTTGACCTGTGGAGAATATCAATAGTTAGGTGACCCATTCAGGCATGTGGGTGGGACCTAGGGTGGGGAACACGTGTCTGGGGGCAATTGTTGGTACCTGGTGGGTTAGGACCCGACGACCATGTAAAGGTGGGGTGTTTGTGCTATCACCAGGACCTAGTTGTCACATTTGGTATCAGAGGTGGTACCCAGCCTTAAGTGGGGTGCACTGCCTGAGTTGAGATGTAGGGCCCACAATGAGGAAGGGGGTGATTGTAACACCTCCAAATGATAACGGGTTAAATGACTAAATGATATGACTCATGTCAACAAGGTTCACCTTCCTTTTCGAGAGCCTACCTAATTAGAACTCCACATTTAACTGTGCTTGGACTGGAGTAGTGATCATGATGGGTGACCTTCTGGGAAGTTTCCCAGTTGTCACATTTGGTATCAGAGGTGGTACCCAACCTTAAGTGGGGTGCACTACCTGGGTTAAGATGTAGGGCCCACAATGAGGACGTTGTGCTCTAAAGGGGGGTGATTGTAACACCTCCAGAGGTGGTAACCAGCCTTAAGTGGGGTGCACTGCCTGGGTTGAGATGTAGGGCCCACAATGAGGACGTTGTGCTCTAAAGGGGGGGTGATTGTAACAACTCCAAATGATAAAGGGTTAAATGGATAAATGATATGACTCATGTCAACAAGGTGCAACTTCCTTTTTGGGAGCCTACCTGATTAGAACTCCACATTTAAGTGTGCTTGTCCTGGAGTAGTGATCGGGATGGGTAACCTTCTGGGAAGTTTCCTAGGGTGCGTGTGAGTGAGGAAAAAGAACACTGGAAAGGACATGTGTAGACCCATGGGGACTATCAATAGTTAGATGACCCATTCAGGCACGTTGGTGGGCCCTAGGGTGGGGACCACGTGTCTAGGGGGCAAATGGTGGTACCTGGCGGGTCAGGACCCGACGACCTTGTAAATGTGGGGTGTCTGTGATGTCACTAGGATCCAGTTTTCACAAAAAGTAACTAAATAGGATGAATGATTTTAATGATAAATATAGGGATATATATAGGAATGAAATATGTATGTTATATATATATATATATATTCATGGTAATTGGAAATATGGTTGTTGGAAATATGGTCATTGAAAATATGGTCATTTGATATATGGAAGTTGAGTATGCATGTATACAATAGGTATATTAAGGTTTTATAATTATTAATAACAAATTGAAAGCTGGAGTAGTGATCAGGATGAGTGACCTTCTGGGAAGTTTCTCAGGGTGTGTGTGAGTGATGACAAAACACACTGGAAAGGACATGTGTTGGCTTGTGGGGACTATCAATAGTTAGATGACCCGTTCAGGCACATGGGTGGGCCCTAGGGCAAGGAACACGTGTCTGGGGGGAAACTGGTGGTACCTGGTGGGTCAGGACCCGAAACCCATGTAAAAGCGGGGTGTTTGTGCTGTCATCGGGACCCAGTTGTCACAAAAAGTAACTAAATAGGATGAATGATTTTAGTGATAAATGTATGGCTATATATAAGAATAAAATATGTATGTTATATATATATATATATATATATATATATATATATGGTCATTGGACATATGGTCATTGGAAATATGGTCGTTGAAAATATGGTCATTGGATATATGGAAGTTGAGTATGCATGTATATAATAGGTATATTAAAGTTTTATAATTATTAATAACAAATTGAAAATAATATAATTCACAAATAATAAATAATGAAACAAAAAGATATTATTTAATTAAAATATTTAATTATATATTTTTATGTGTTACTTATTATTATTATTATTATTATTAAATAATAATTTAAATTATTTATAAAATTAAAATAAATATTTTAATATTAATGATTAAAATCATTTCATGTTAAATATGAGATATTTTTCAAAGAACTATTTTTTAAATGTTGCGTATTTTTATTTTAATAAATTAAATTGATCACTTTTAAATGATGAAAATAATAAAATTTATAAATTAAAAAAAACTTATTAATGCACATTTAATTAGAAATTGATATGAAATAAGATTAAGAACATTTAATGTTCAAAAAGTCATTTTTCTATAAAAAGTTATATATATTTTATTTTTTAATTTAAAAGTTAAATTTATAATATTTAAAAATTTAATTAGATTAAATAGAGTCTAAATTTTTAATCAATATATTAAAATTAGTTAAGTAGGTCAATTTCATTTTTGGGAATAAAAAGAAGTTACTAAGATAAAAATTGAATTACCATGGTAAAGGTAAAACAAGGTAAAAGGGTTTAACGAAGTGGTAAAGACTTAAAATATCTACAAAATTATCTCTAAATAATTTATATGGGGGTATTCATGAAGAATATCCATTATTATCCACTTTCTATGATAAAATGACAACTTGACACCTTAGGGAATGCGCATTTGTGAAAATGCCACTCAAAACTCACCTATAAAAGGACCAATCCTCTACACCTTCAAAATCACTCTTTTCCTTCAAAAATATCTTGAAACCATACCCATTTTACTCTCATAAATCATTCTTAGACACTTGGTATCCTCTGTTTGACATCCCCTAACCGGAGACCATTAACCGGTGTCTCGACTAGTTGTGCCACATGATCTCTGGTGTACCTCCCCGCATGCTAGAGGTTGCCAACTAGCAGCAAGAGTCTATGGTGCTGGTATGGGGATACTATACCAACATATTAGTGTGAAATAATAGTTAAAAGAATATAAATTAGTTAATCATACATATAAAGTAGTAAATAGACATCTAGATAAGTGACAATAATAAATGTAACCCATGCTATATCAAAAATGAGTTATATAAATGTCAAGAAAGTCATACATACAAAATATATCATATACAATAATATTCAAAAAAAGAACAAAATAAAAAATCTTGGAAACTATACAAAAAATGGTCTTGAATGTGACTTTTGGTTTGAATCATGTAAGCAGGTGATGTTCAAATTTGGTATCTGGTCTTTGTGAGGTTCCCACTCACCCAAAAGTGGTATTTTGAAAATGAAAAAAAAGGATTGAGGAGGAGTACTATCTCGATCCCAATCTCCCACGATCCAGCCTGGCCATCCAAATTAAGTATCAGTCATAGGGTGATTTCCCTTTCCCTATCCTGTAACCATGAAGTCTACTCAGGTACCAAATGGTGGCCCATGTAGGGTGTGAGTATGAATCCATAGGCTACCCACAATTATGTATAAAGCATATCAAATCTGATTATATAATGCATGATTACATGCATAATAACTGGAGGAAAGTATAATAAATAAACCATGTTGATTCCCTCATTCCAAGGTGTCACCGAGGATCAACAATAATTGTTTCTTCCTAATCCATATGTCACTAATCATAGTAATCTGTAGAGGCACAAATGAATCCAAGGAGTGTGTTTAAGGAATTCTAAATCAATAATCATGATCCAATTATATGAAGGATGTCCAAAGTATTCCAAACCAATAGTCAATCTAAACTTAAGGAGCGTGTCCAAGTTATTCCAAACTAATAGTCATAATTCGAGTCTAAGGAGCATGTCTAAGTAATTACAAATCAATTTTCAATCTATTTATCATCTCATTTAATTCAATTATTTCAAGGATCATATGTTAAACATAATCACCATATCCTAGAGCACATCCTAGGAATCTACAACACATACACATGGTCAAATAATTAATCCATGGAACCCATAGGGTCTCCCCTTTAATTACCCATTTAATTCCTGAATTCAAGAATACCTCATGGGTGGATAAAATCCCAGTCTACACTCACTAAAAGACTACTAGTGGCCCAAGGAGAGGTTCAATTTTATGATTTGGATCTATATAATATTTAATTATAATTTATGTCAAGTGCACAATGTTTTGCCATGACCAAACATCATATACACAAAGGGAACAATAATAATTTTAGGGAATAGATTCAAGACCACCAACATTATGCTCATAGATGTGAACTCTTCCAATATCGTCCATTGGTTTAGGATAAAATGACTGCATATGAAAAATAA
Organism: Viscum album; assembly: GCA_963277665.1. NCBI lineage: Eukaryota > Viridiplantae > Streptophyta > Magnoliopsida > Santalales > Viscaceae > Viscum > Viscum album. The sequence goes on from OY728139.1 coordinate 299,627,262, forward strand.
AATAAAAACCCTAAGAATAGGGCATAATAGAATAAACCAACATAATACCACTTACAAACAAAAGAGACCAAGAAAGGAAGAGATAAGAAGGTTAAAATCAAATCTAAATTACCACCACAATAAATAATGATTAATTCCATCAAATAATAAGGGATAAAACCACCTTGAAGGGGAATAATCACAAAGGGGTGTGTGGAATGGGTCAATACTGGACAATAGGGGAACCTCCATTCTATTTCAAACACCCAATTAATTAATTTATTAATTAATCAACAATAAAAAAAGTGTCCATATATGGTTCATGATGTGACCATTATTGAGGAAGAAATCCCCCCATGCTCGAGATTTTCATGGTGTGAAGCTCACCTTCATTCCATTAAGCATGAAGCCCCAAGAATTCACATCATGATTCCTAAGTGTCACATCATGAATGACTATAGTCTGTAGTTTTTCAACTACAGACCTTCTTGATCTTCCTGAAACCTCTCCCGAATCATTCCTGACACCCCAAATACCAATAATAAGGAAAAATACTCAGGGTTCAACAAAACATTAAAAGAATCTATGCCTTGAAAAAGTCCAGGGTCTTACAATATCCCCACTATATAGTATTTTTTACATGATCTGCACTCTTGGATATCACCTAGAATCATCGATAAAGAACTATGATCCCTGAGTCTCTATAGCCGAATCCGACTCCCATGAATCTTCCTAGTTACGGTTAAGTTTCCACCACACCCATAGTAGAGTAACTATCTTCCCATGTTGAGACTTATTACTCTGATCCACTATATAAACCAGACACTCTTCAAATATGTATCAGCCTCAAGATTAATATCATTAGTATTGATCAGGTGAGATAGATATAGATAATACCATTGAAGATGTGATATGTGGAACACATCATTCATAGTGTTGAAATGTTATGGGAGTTCCAATTGGTATACCAAAACAAAAAATCCTGTCCACTATCTCGAATGGACCCACATACCTTAGTACCAACTTTCCATACCTCTCAATACAATGATTACTTACTCTTGGTGATACCCACAAGAACACCCAGTCACCAACCTCAAACTTAATAGGTCGGCATCACCGATATGCATAAGATTTATACCTATTATAAGTGTTATAAAACCACTTCTAGATTAACTACACATGCTTAAACATCTCCTATATGAGATTTGACTTGATCATAATTGACTCACTAGCTTATAGTCAACATAGAGGCAGATGGCATAGTCCACCGTAAAGACCCTTATAAGGTTCCATTTGTATAGATTCCTTCTAAATTTTTTATAGGTAAAATCCACCAAATATATTTGGTTCTCCCAAGAATAAAAAAATATAGGATTCATGCTCTCAATATATCATCTAGAATTTGAATAGCCCACTCAGACTATCCATCAGTCTGAAGATGATAGGTAGTGCTCAAATACACTTGTGTACCAAGTGAATTCTGCAACCCTTTCCAAAATAATGGCATAAATAGAGTATCTAAATTTTAAATAATAATATAATGAATCCCATGTAAGTGCACTATTTTCTGAATATAGAGCTTACCCAACTCATACATTGATAAAGACTCTCATATCGGTAGAAAATGTGCCACCTTTGTCAGCATATCCATGATTAACCAAACTATGGAACTAACTTGGAGATTCCTTAGTAAACCTATCCTGAAATCCAGAGTGACTTCATCCCATTTAAAATCAATAATGGAAAATGGTTTTAGGAGACTAGTGGGCCACTGGTGATCGGCCTTCACCTACAGACAGGTGGAGCATTATGTAAAAAACATGTTATATCCTTCTTTATGATCATCCAACAATACCATCAATGCATGTCATGATACATCCTGGTTAAACCCACGTGTACCACCCACTTTGAGGTGTGTGAATCCCGTATTATCTCTTCATGAATGTCCATGGGAACCAAGACACAATTTTGAACAAAGATAATATTATCACCATTAAGGGTACATTCTGGTGGTATATCTCCACCATATATACTATCCCTCAGGGATAAAAAATCTATTTTTTACAGTTTCTTTATCATTATCCTTCTGAGAAGTTATGGAGAAAAATATATAAGAGTTACTCAATATTGGTATTCTTGAATGTCCAAATGCATCTTAGCAAAGAGGGCTATCAACTATCACTCACCACTAGACTCCTAGATTAGTTGAGTCTATGTATTCCATATCAACACATCTTCTACCACATTTCAATTTATAGGGGTATAATAAATTTGAAATCAAAATACTATAGATACTTAACCCACCTCCACTATTGAAGGTTTATGTTTTATTGTGAGAAGATATACTTTAGGATTTTTTGGTCAATATAAACCAAAAATTTCTCCCCCAATAAGTAATGCCTCTAACATCTCATGGAATAAAATATTGATAATACATCCAAGTCATGTGTAGGGTCATTATAATCATGAAGCCTCAAATTTCTAGACCCATACATAACCAGATGACTAACCTACATCAAGAACCCCCACTAGAACAATTCCCGATGCATAGTAATACATAGTTTACTCCCAAACTTTCTTAGGTAACTTCAGTATTGGTGTTGTAGTTATATTTACTTTAAACTATTTAAAAGAAGTTTCACAAGTGTGATAACAAAAAAACTTTACTCCATTCTTATTCAGGACCATCATTAACACAACCAAGTGGTAGAAAACCTAGATAAACCTCTCTTAATAAATAGTTAAACCCAAAAATATGCATATATCAAAAAATTTCTTAGGTAAATACAAATAAAAAACAACCCTAACCTTATTAGGGTCTACTTAAACTCTTTCCTTAGATATAACATTCCCTAAGAAGTGTACTTCATCAATCCAAACATGAAACTTGGAGAGATTAGCATAAATACAATGTTCCCTAAGTGTAACCAAAACAATATCCACATGACTTGTGTGATCCTACATTGATTTGGAGTACATGATAATTACATCAATAAAAATGACCATGTAGGTGTCTATATACAGGTGGAAAACTTGATTCATAAAATATATGAATACTGCCAACGCATTCGTCAGGTCGAATGATATTACAAGATACTCGTATAGACCATACCTTCTCCCAATTGTAGTGTGAGATATATCTAATGTCCTGAACCTAAATTGGTGATAAATTGACCTCATATCGATCTTAGATAATACTCAGGCACCTATAATTTGATCAAACAATTCATCAATATGAGGAAGTGGGTGCCAGTTTTTAACCATCATCTGACTCAACTTCTAATAGTCCATGAAAAACCACAAGAAACCATCCACCATCTTGGAAAAAAGGAATGAATATCCCCAAGGATAGGTACTCTACCATATAAATACTTTGTCCTATAATTCTTATAGCTGATCCTTAATCTCCCTTAGCTCCGCATGATCCATCTCGTAGGGCAGAATATAAACAAGCTTTGTACTAAGCATGGTCTCAATAGTAAATTCCACTTCTCTCTCAATTGTCATATCCATAATCCACTAGGATAAAAATATAAAATCATATCTAAAATAGGTGAAAAAACATTTTGATACACACCCCCATCATATAATACAAGACAAGTAGCCTGGACTATAATTCTGCCCAACTACCGATGATCAGGTCCTGTATAACCTTCCTGAATGTGCCAATATCCATTATAAACATAAATACCACCCTTGGGGGATATGAAAGACACCTATTGATGGTAATAGTTGATGTGGGATCAATTTTGTACTAACCATTCCTTCCCAAGAATAAAATTTAATTTAAAATTCTCTAAAAAGAAGAAATCCCATTGAAATAGACGACTAACTATATCGTGAGTGTATACCCTATAATGGGGAATTACCTCTGACTGCACCCCTAAGGGAGTTTTAATGAAAATAATTCCATATAAATAAACTATGGATAGGCCCAAGCCTTCAACAAACTAAATAACTATGAATGAACGTGAAGATCCTATATGAAATAAAGTATAAACTAATGCAGAGGACACCAAAATCATACCTCAGACTGTATAAAGTCCAATATCCTACTCAACGGGGTAGGATGAATGGAATATAGCTATCCCATGCTTCAACCCTGAGACCCAAACTCACTCCACCGAGCTTCACCACCAAGCCAGTTTTACTGCTCCTACCCCTAGGCACCACATTCGCTAACCCAACCCGAATGACTGGTAGAACTCGAGATACCTGCCTATCATGATGTAATTGGTTCAACTCTATAACCCTTTACCTACCCAGATCCCCTTTAACTGGGAATCCTGTCACGAACCAACCCGGGTCGACCCTGAACCGGTCACCCGAGCTGGTCCGCGACATGGCCCGAGAGGCGTTCCCGATCCTTTCGGGCTGGAGACAAGCGTCAGGGCATCAACAGAGGCTATGGGAACGATTTCGCCCAATATAAATAAAAAGACTGAAAATATAATACAGATCAGTGCAGAAAAGATAAACCAAACAAAGTGACTAAACAGGAACAAACAGAAATCAAACTGACCAAACACGACGTCCGAACAAACTCCGTGCGACCTCACGGGTCGCTCTCTGACTCAACGATAAAGCGTCGCCCTAGGCGAGCGCACTCAATCTATAGCCTGCACAAACACTGAAAACAGAAAAGAACTATAGGCGTGAGTATTAAAACTCAGTAGGCTAGCCCGATATCTATTCCTAATGCACTACCTTTAAAATAAAAGAAACATCATTTCAAGTTTGAACTACAATCTATAAAAGTATGTTTTTAATAATATTCTACTTAAAAACAAAGTACGAACCATTGCCCTTATCCATTTTCCAAATTTGGGTTCAATTCATTAGTGTCAATGAAATTTCAGGAAAGGGGAAAGTGATGTTTAAATTTTCAAATTTGTACAAAGGGGATTAAATACTTTCATTTGAAAACAATTTTTTTAGAAACCTAATCAAAAGCAATTTATCACTTTCCAAGGAAAACAATACACCATAATGCACAAAGTAAAACATACAACAAGGGCAATGTAGGTATACATGTGAGCAACAAAAGATGAATAGACATGGGTGAACCTAGGAGATCGAGAATAAACCAGAAGACACCAATACATGAGAAATCATCCTTATCGACATGTCACGATGAAATCAAAATGCACAATACGCTCAACCATCCTCTCTAAGGCAGGTCGAGGGAAAATCCCATAGTAATAAACCCAATATATCCACCTACTATGGGCCACTGGTCAGTACCATAACCTACCAGTGCAGCAATCATTCTTAGAATATTCTCTCAATATGCCAGATTCCCATGTCTCAAGTGTTTGAAAAAGGGGTGAGCCAACTGATGCCAACCGAGCATCCAATCGTATACATATTTATACAAAGCACAACAAGCATCACCCTGAGCCACTCCGTGGAACAACCTCATGCCTCTAAACTACTCACGTACCTGGGAGCCACTAAGCGCGGCCTCCCAATCAATCAATTGGGACCAAGGCATGAGAGTTGTCCTAAGAGGGTTTTTATCAAAACATTTTCATCTCTTTACATAAAGTGCCAAACGGGCATTTAATACATTTCACAAACACTACTCAAATAAAGGTACAACTTCTTTATGAGATAAAACCCAGTTTAAAACCATTTAAAGAACCCCAAAAACACTACATCACAGGCTGGAAATATTTTTTTATAAACCAAACCAAACCAAACCATTTTATTTTTCCAAATAACCTTTAAGAACCCACCAGACAACTTCTTAAAAGAACCAAAGTACTTGTTCACACTTCAAAAGAAATCATTTCTCATTAAACCAAAACTCTGTTTTATATTCCGTAAATTATGTTTAAAATCCAAACGGGCATTCTTTCATTAGTGGGTGTCCGCTCGTCAAAAGGATGTTTCATGTGTCGTGTATAAAATAAACGGCTCCTTTTGACACTAAATAACCGTTTAAAAATTTACCCTCTTATATTAAAAATTAATTATCGTATATTGTCTCATATTTATTAAAATTAATAAAATATTTATTTTGAACAATTAGGGTGCGCAAGCAACAAGAAATAATGTAACTTAAATTTTAAAAGCAGTGCAAAGAGAACCTACCTCAAGATCAAAGCGCGACGGTAAAACGACCTTGGAACCAAGGCGCGATGACACAATGTGTGTCCGAAGCTACGTGATAAAGTACAACACTCTACATAATAGATATCAAGGACTCAGACACATAAAAAACTCACTAGAGCATGCGAAACCAAGCATTGGGGAGAAACGCTCACCTCGAAACTGAGGCGCGGTGACGACGGAACCTCAGAAACAAGGCGCGGCGGTGGCGCTCACTCGGAAACGCCCTGCGCGGGTCCTAAAACAAAAATCCTACCAAAACAAACATAAGATGATAACCCCCAAACAAAGAAAAGGCCAAAGCGAGAATTATAATAATAATAATATTAATAATAACAATAATATTAATAATAAAAATAACAATAATAATAATAATAATAACAACAAAAATAATAATATTATTAATATAAAAATAGCAATATTAATAATAATAATAATAATAATAACAACAATAATAAGATTAATAATAATAATAATAATAATAATAAAATAGAAATAATAATAATAATAATAATAAGAATAATAATAAGAATTATAATAAGAATAATAATAATAATAATAATAAGAACAATAATAATAATAATAATAATAATAATAATAATTATTATTATTATAATAATAATAACATTAATAGTAATAAAAGTAAAAATAAAATTAAAATAAATGTTTCAAGGGGGGGTTGTTGTGCGGGATGCAGCAAGGGGAGGAGGAGAAGAGTCTGAGCGGCTGGCTGGGCAGTGGGGAACAGAGGAGAGGGAGCAACGGCGAGCTGTTGCAAAGGGGAGGAGGAGAGGAGTTGGGTTGTGAGGGGGTACAGGAGGGAGCCGAACCAAGGCAGCAGGGGTGCTACAGGAGAAAAGAAAGAAAAAAACACGCAGCATGCAAGGATGGCTAAGGGGGAGAGGGGTGCACACCTGCTGGGAGTTACGGAGGTAGGGAACCGGAGCTCCGCCGTAGGGAGATGGAGGTCGGGTCTTCAAGTGTGAAGGAAGGTTGCAGGTGGGTGGCTAGGTCTGAGGGTGCTGGGGAGAGCTGCTGCGCAGGAGCAGCAAGGGGGAGGGCTAAGGGAGGTCGAGTGAGATGGCTGGTTGGCGCTGCTGCGGTCGAGCGCTGCAAGGGAGAGAAGGCGTTGTTGGGTGCGTGCGGACCGAAGGAGGCAGCAGGGTGCGACGCTGAAAGAAGTCGACCGTAGTGGAGGTGAAAAAAAAGAGGCGGATCTGCTGGAACCAGCGCAAAGAGGCAGTGCGGGGGAGGCGGGTTGCGCTGCGTGTGAAGGTTGGCTACAGGTCGAGAGGTGATGCGGCGGGAACTCATAGTGGGAATGTAGGCGGAGGCGAGGCTGGCGGACCGAGGCGCTTGTGTGTGCTGGTGGTCCGCGCTACACAAAGGGAGGCTGCTGTGTAGGAGAATGAGGGCGGAGGGTGAAGGGAGGCCCGCTAGATGAAGGGGAGGCCGTGCGGAAGGCAGGAGGTGGGCTGGGCGCTACGAGGCAGGAGGGAGGTGCGCTGATGAGTGGCAGCTGCTAGGGTTCGACGCTGGACAACTAGGGGAAAAAAACATAAATAGTGAAGGGCTGCGGGGGAAAGAGAAAAATAGGAATAAAAAAAAATAATAATAATAAAAGGAAATTACCTGATAAAAAAACGAATAGATAAAAAAAACAAAGAAATATAACCCCCAAAAATAATAATAATAATTAACCGATCAAAAAAAAAGAAAAAAAAAGAGTAAATAAATTCGATAATTTATATTAACATGTAGAATAACGATAAAAAAAAACACTATTGATGTAAAAAGAAATACAAGCTTAAAATGCTAAAAAAAATAAAGGGGTCCGCTCGTGCGTTGGGAAGGCCGCACCGCTTCGCCCGTGCCTTGCCCACACATCGGGCGTTTTCAAGCCAAGAAACATTCACTAGTACCACTGGCGCACCACACGAGTCTGACTCGACTTCATTTATCAGCGCAAGAAGCGCACCACTCAAGGCGGGCTCAGGCCACATTCCAGTAAACAATTATTAAAATGTTAAATAAGAATTATGAGATAAAAATAAAAGTTAAAAACATACCTCACTACGAACTCCGGGTGTGACAAATCCACTGATTATTCTTATATAATCTCTATAGACATCCCATCCTCCTACAAGATTCACATTCTAGAAGTGAACAGTTGTTCTAAGAATGATAATTTTTTATCCTTCCACACTCATGACACCACACCGATCTTTCATCTAGAGGATATTGATCGCTACCCCAAATTCCCTGACTCCTTCTACCCTAGAGGGATCCATCAAAATGATACTTCATTCTATATGATAACCCACTAATAGTCCATACCACTAAAGACACTTTACTAAAATCTTAGACTTACCTCAAGTTTCTCTTGGTGATAAGGGACTAATTCACCACCTATGAAAGAGATAATAAGTGAAAAACATTCACATGTACTTGTACCGTGTACCTGAGGCCCTCCTAAAAACTCCTCATCCTTATCACCTCATCCACTTTCATAATCAGGAAAAACCACTAAAAAACCCTAAAAGGAGTAGTATAGTCCATCATTAACATGCTTCCCTTCTCAAGGTGCATAAAACACCTAGCCCTATCATCCATTAGAGTGTTAGGAAAGTAATAATCAAATAACCTGGTATAAAAATCCATCCAAGTCATCCCCACTTATTAGTATACCTAGACTAAGAAATCCAAAAAATGATTCACTGTCCCTAAAAACATATACACAATGATATTCAACCTATTTTTTAGAGGTGGATCCAGATATTTGAAGATATAATGCATAGAATCTAACCACAAATCAACTATATGGGGACCACCGTACCTAGAAAACAAAATAAGATACTGAAACTGAAACTCTTTGGTAAGGTCTGGAATCATTATAGTAGCTCATGGAGTATCTCTCTCCATTGACTACATAATTCATAACAAGATCTCTTGGAGTTGAGCATCATGAAGTGTGATTAATTGTCACCCATCAACCATTCAATGTTCTATTGCTCTGCTAATGTGTATAGCGGCACTCTGGTTGAATCCTCAGTGATGGTAAAAATTTTAGAGTTGATTATTTTTAATTTATTGTCTTTTTATTTGGGGGGGGGGGTTGTTTGTGGATCTTAGATGAAATTATTGATTAATGAATATTGATTTAATAATTTAATAATGATTGGGGTGGGTTAATCATTAGGGAGTTAATCTTGTGATATCCTTGAGATTTTCTATGTATTTCATTAAATTAAGATCCACTTCACAATATGATTTTTTATTATAATTCCCAATTGTTTTGGGTTTAATCCAAGCCTCAACTAGGGTATTAGTCTCAATCAATTCTTGTTGATGAAAGGTTACATATTTCATGAACCCATGTGTAATTTTGGTTTTAATAATCCAAGGAATCCACATTTTAAACAAAACATGTCATTAATCCATGAAATTTTAAGTTCAACATACACAATATTAATTTAAATAATATTAATCGAGAAAAAGATCTCAATCTCTTAACATCCCCAAATTATGCCTCAACCTAATGGAAGATTTAATCATCCATTGAGATGGTTATAAATATGGATTATTATGTTTAGGGTGATAAGTTAAAAATAGATGAAAAAGAATGGGACAAGATAAGAGTAGTGCACCAAACACACACACGAATAATGAAGAAAATTAAACATGGACTTTAGATTAAATGAAAATGAAAAAGAAAAAAATTATTTTAAACTTTTTTTTTTAATTTTTTTAATAATATTAATATTACACAATAGATTTTGGATGAGAATTATATATTATAAAGAAGAAACACTCATTAAAATTCAAATGAAATTGAAAACAACTTATAATATTACAATTGAAAATAAGGGAAAAACATGAAATGAAAATAGGAGAGGTATCTCTTGTTGAAACAAGATTAAGGAAAGTCCTCTAAAGACTTTGTAAAGGCTCTAGTCATTCCAAATATCCACCTTAAGTTTTGAAATTCCAACCCCTTATTGTTGAAATAGTGGGTGCCCTAGACCCAACTATTCAATTTTTTTATAACCACATCGTGTATACAGTTAGCTATACATGATGTCATCATAACATTATATTGTGAAATTTTTTGCATCCACTATTGAAATGGTAATGTACAAAGATTAATTTTCATGTCAAGAGGTTATAGCAGGTCATAGACTATAATGAGAACCATGAGATACTGTGACATTAATTTTAAATATATGTTCTATGGTCTAGATACATCTTACTGAGAGGAAACAGTAGATGGTTGACTATCAGGTGTGGGGGATCATAAGAATTGATACTTATTCTTATGAAGTTCTCACTTGGTGATCTATAGTAGTGAGATCATGAGTACATACCCACCAATTGGAACACCACAAGTTTCCAGTTTCATTGGATGTTTCTATATATGATCATGTGTAATGGTCTCCTGAATTTAGATCATTTACAGTGTATGTCATTTGATTGTGTAATTTGATGCAAGATGAAATTAATTATGTTGAAATCATGGAGAGGTAGTTTGTGTCGGTTGCGTCATTGATGACATGACATTGATTGAATGGTCAAGAAAGGATTTGAAGCTTTTGAGTTATGGAAGTAATATATGTCAGGCCATGTTGATAAGGATGGTAGTACCTTCATAAGAATATGGCCATGGCAGTCAAGGGTCAATTCATCAAGTTGGATCAACTAATAATAATGCAAGAAAAAGGGTTATGACACATGTGTGCATCCTGCATTATGAGATATTAATGACAAAGAGATTATATTGCACAATAAGTTTTCATAGGTTGGTTTTCGCTACTGTGACAATCCTTATCTCTTTAGGGGCCATAATGGGTTGCTAGATCCTACTCTTGGTCTATGAATAACATTCACTTCTATCGAGATAAGGGCATAGAGGGTCACACACAATAGCATATTTGAGAATCTTCCCTATTCGGTTGAATAGAAGTTTTGGTCATGGTGGGACCCACCACTAGGGTCCAAGATTTTTCCAAGGAGATACGATCTCCAATGAAATAAATAAATTCATATTATTCAAGTTAATAATAATGGGCATTGAATTTATTTATTAAATTTAATTACAAGTTTTAATTAAATACATGAAAAATATTATTTGAACGCATATTAAAATATTCAAGGTTCATTAATATTTCTTGTAGAAAGGGATGAGTTAATAGATTAATTATTATCACTTAATATATTTATTATATTACAGATAAGTGATAATAATAATAAATAATATTTATGACTCAGTTTAAGAGTTAAAATATTATTTATATAGTGTGTTAATTATTCAGGAGCCGGGTTGGCATTTTCAGGTAATTTCATTAAACTCTATAAATAGAAGAGAAGAGGGATTTCCTAGGTACTATTCCTGGATATCTCTATCAACTTCTCTCTAACACATCCTAAATAGAGAGGTTATGGATCCAAGGAGCTTGGATGAAGCTCTCTCTCTAAGGAATCGCAAGCAGAGCGATGCGGTGATCGTTAGAGCATCAAAGGCATCATCAGAACTCCACACTAGCACCCAGATATCAATGAATAGTGATCCTACTATTTGTTGAAGCATGTGTGGATGGTATAGAGGAATTTGTCGTCAGATTCTTCGAGCAGTGATCACAAAAAATGGGCAAACGTCATGCACGACTTCATTTTTAAACGAGGTATTGTTACGATTTAATTTTTGTGCTTAAATTCTTTCATGTGTGATCCTCGGCCTAATGCATGTATCTATTCACCGACATCGACAATATTACGTCGATTGTCAGTGAAAATTTTAAAATCCCACTTTTGGGGGCTTCCACTGCATTCCTAGTTCCTTAAAGTGGTATCAGAGTGATCACTTGAAAGTTTTAATCCAAAACAATTAAATTTGCAATAATTTGTGAAGAGGGTATTGTTACAGTCCCAATACCAGAGACCACACCTTAATCTGAAATCTTATGACCATTCTGCGGTCATCAGAAGTTTTAAGTTCGGATTAAAAACTGAATGTTTTATGAGTTTTCTACAATCCTTCACCAGGTGGGTAGCCAGTCACCAGAATAGTATTTTCCGATGAGGTTAATAATAATAATAATTATAATAGTTATATAATAATAATAATAATAATAATAGTTTTATTATAATAATAATTTAATTATTATAATATGTTTTTTTATTATAATAATATTTTAATATTATTATTACTTTCCAAAACCTAAATAGGATTTAGAATTTTTAAAGGGGGTCAGTTGGCTATGTGGATTGGAATCAAAGATAAAAAAAATTGTCAAAACTAAAAAAAGTGTTGGGGAGACCTTCTTTGCAGGTATTGGATGGAAAAAAATGGGAGGGGGTGACCTGCTATGTAGGTTTGAAAAAAAAAGAACTTTGGGGGGTTGGGCGGCCTCCCCGACCCCCTTCGTCTCCCGCACGGAGCCACCCTAGGCACATCGGCCAAACACCCATTAGCCCATCATCCACCCTATGGCCTCAACCCCGCAGTGCATAAACCACCCCTCTGTGCTTAGTCACCTCATCTGGAAACCTCCCGCACCAAGCCGGTGCCCTGGTCCCAGCTCCTCCCTACTGCAGGCGGCCATGATCAGAACTGGCCTCCTCTAACGCCCCTACCATCCGTGGATAGCTCTATTGGGCTGCCTCCTTCAATAGAATGCTACTCACCAGTTTCCAGCCACCCCTTCGACTCCATCTACCCTGGTCAGTTTTGGCCGCAAAATCCCACCACAGCCCTACCCGGCCAGCACCGACTACACCATCTCCTTCGTGGGGATCCTCGGGTGGCTAGATCTAATCTCTATAGTGAGGTAACCACAATTGTGGGTTTTTTGGTCTGCATATACGGGATTTGCCCCGCCGGGTTCCCAAGCGGGTCTGTCCAGCCTAGAATAGGCTTGGGTGGACCTACTTAGACCAGATCACCCCTGCATGGGGTCGATATATCCCAGACTAGGCCTGCGCAGGTTCGTCCCAACCCGCACAGGCCCTACCCGAAGTTTTAGGGGCCTGAATAATTTTAATTAATCAAAAATTAATTGAAATAATTAATTTAATTTCACTTGGTAATTAAATCAATAAAATATTATTTTTTGGTTTTTTAATTAATTGTGGCGTAATTAATTTAATTGGTGTTTAGTTAAATTCAATAATTAATTTAATTTTTATTTTTAAAATTAAATTAATTAATTGGTACCGAACGACATAATTATTGAATTAAAAATTAGAGTGAAAATTTTAATTCAATTATATGCCCTCAAGTTTATTGTTAATGCAAATTTAATTTTAATTCTGCATTTAGTTTATATACTCGAGTTAGTGTATGTGATGATCATGAGCTAGAGACCGACCAACACATGTCTGGTTCTTGATTATTTATTTAATTTATTTAATTAATTATTTCATGGTGTTTTAATAATTAGTTTAATTAATAAAAGGAGATCTGCATATCGTCTCTAAGTCATTATATGTATAAGGGCATGCACACCCATTCTCAGAGTTGTATTTTATATACTCCCCAATTTCCCTTTCCTGTGTGAGAGTATTTTTGTTTAATGACAAGACAACAACTGACACACATCATGATGAGTGATGATGACACACAAGATAGGAGATATCACCCATTAGAGGGGTATACACTACATTTCGAGTTGTAGGCGACACGCCTCAACGTATATCCCCTAGGGTCTAGGTTGGTCTATTATTCACTCAACATATCAACCATTAGTATCATCTCATGATCAAGTCATCATTTTTTTCATGTTTTATTATTGTGAATGTGTAGTTAATACACGGTCACATAGAATAATAATAAACAAGAATTCAAGATAAAATGAACATGTGATGCGGTGAAGTTTTCTATTTCTTGCATGGTTAGTTGTGAGTGTGATCACATTGTACGTTCTTATAAAAATAGAAAATGATTTATTTTTTCACATTAAAAATAATAAAACCCTCAAATATATATTAAGTCATAACCGCCTTCTGTCATTTGAATTTGGACAAAAAATGGGTGTTTTGGGTGTCGTTCGTGCCAAAGATGAGGGGGCCTCTTACTACTGATGATTCCTTATAAGAGTGATGAGTTGACTTAACTAAAGTTATAGTAAGTATTAAACATAGCTAACTTGATATCATTTTAGAGGCAAGCACTGAGTAAATCAAGTTTTGATTTTGGAAGCTGGGACTTCACTCAACAGATCAAGGAACCGCAAGTTCATGCGGTTGGCCAGCCAAAAGCCTACCTTGAACCCTCCAAGTAGTGGCGTATCCATAGCTTGTAGACTATGATTGGTGGTTCTATTATTCTTTCCACTAGAATACTCTAGCGATAGAGTATTCTAATTCTAGCATAGAGGGTTCCTAGAATTCGATAAAAATAGTGGGAGACATTTAATGCTTTAATTATTTAATAAAAAATGTCTAACCCGGTAATCCAGAGAAAAAGTATTAATATGCTAGAATTTATTTTTGTAGAAAAATGGAATGTTATACCACAAGTTTAAACAAATGTGATATTATTGAATGGAAAAAGTAAATTTCCACACTGGCATGAGTATCCAATAATAATATGAGTGCTTGCGCATAGTATTATGATATAGGAAACTCAAGGTGTCTGTGTCTTCAACACTGTTAAACTACCTTAAGAAACATGGGTGAAATTGCTTATAGGAGACTAATGTACAAATCATATGATAGTTATAGCATTATGCTTTCATCAACATCCGGTGTCAGTTGTGGTCACTACACCATGACATGGATGATAAAATATGAAGTCTCATCTTCGAGATGTTTTCAAGGAGAAAGCGAAGTAATAATGTGAATAAGGAGATGGTTACACCGACATATGTAAATTGAAAGATGTATCATGATCTTTAAATGGATCCCTTTCTCATATCATTTTCACCCCTTTACTCAAGTTTTGTTTTAAGTTATAAAATGAAAAAGTATTGAGTAAACGCATCATTACCTATTCAGGTAAGGCTCTCCAAGTGAATAAGAATTTCAAAGATAGTTTTATCTTTAATTCTTATGGAGAATAAATTGAAAGACAATGTGAAAAGGAAAAAAGGAAAGTAATTCCAATGACACATTCTAAATGACCTTCAATGAATGAGGTATTAACAAAGGTTATTTGAATTACATATTATAAAATAAAATAATGGAATTATAATAGCAATAAACTGAATTAAAGAAGCAAGTTACCACTTCTTACTCATGTATATTCATGATTATAATGTTTTAGTTTTAATACTTGGGAATTAAACACAATATTCTGGTGAAATATGTGTATTTTAGTATAGTAACCAATTAAGTATAGAAACCTTACTAGAAGTCAAGTGTATTCTCCAAGTGGCTAAGAAAGGGTGATACTTGGGCCATTGGTGAGAAGTACACGACTTCTTTATTGAAAAGTGACAGATTCATGTATAATTATTATTTAGTATAACCAAAACATTTATCTCACGTGCCCTTTTGACTTAAGGAGACATTATTCAAGGTTTCTGGAATGAATTTTTTTTGGTATCCAATAATCAATTAATAGTTTAGTGATACATGAATCATAGGCAATAATAGATGAATACAAAAATGTAAGACTTATACCCAGTTGTGGAAAGATATTTCTTTTTCAAGTAAAACTAAAAGTGGACATCAAGAATATACCCAATATGGTATTTAGGCTCAGTAGAACTAAATAATTTTGGTATTATTGGTGTTTTTAGTTTGGACAAAGGAACCTTTATAAATAAAGGTATGTCACAAAGATTTTAGAAATATTTCAACAAGTGAACCTGAACTATTACAAGGGTAAAATAGAGGTATAAATATATTTCATAAGATTACTTTAGGTTATTAAGGAATAATAAATTGAATTATATATATGATAATAAGATATGAGTTTCTTTGGGTCGGCATACCAAAGAATATCTTGACCAAAAATTCATCAATCATGATAATGTAGCATGGAGTAATTCCATAAATGCACATTACCTTATCCACATCAAGGAATTGATCATAATGAGGAGGATCAATGATGAAGTCTTACATGTCAACATTGATCAATAAAATATAGCATGGATCACTTCCTAAACGCACATTTTATACATCATAGTTATGATGTATGGAGTATCAATGTTGCAACTTGCAGAAACTTTCATTTTATTTCATGATGTGCTTTGTAAATAATGGTGTAATACCATAATAATATTACAACTAAAATGATAAATAGATATCATACGAGTCATAATATGATGATAAATCCATTATGTTATATGGACATGTGTTTGGATGCAAAGAGTTTTTTCAGACATAAACAAACATGCATCAAGTTAAACACATGGTGCATCTATGTAACTATCTTAATAGTCTCTTAGGACATTATATAAATCCCTAAGATAGAAAAGTACTAGTCAAGTGATTGAATAAATTTCTATAAGGGTGCACATATCATTAGAGATAGTAGGATAAAATTGACTTAATTATAGTCAATGCTTCAGATGCACAAATAGTTGGCACATAAACTAGTTCCACTTGCACATGTGGAACAAAGTATGTTCCAAAGACACATACTGTGTAGGAAGGATAAAACCATGGTGATGGTTTTTGTATTCACCATGGTTGGTGATCAATTATTCATTGTGAATAATATTTCCTATAGGTAAGTAGTAAATAATAATTAGATAAAATTGATAAGACCAACTAAAACTCAATTAATAAATTCCATGTATCAAGGTGCAAAGGGGCTTATTATTTTAAATACTACGGTGGGTATTCAAGTGGGTTGATACATGGGTGGTACATGCACAGTACCAATAAGACTCGATTGGTTTCACCAAGTTGTTATGACTAAATCCATTAGAATTTTACATGTCATAGCTAATTTCTATGATCATTTTATTTAGCATTAGATGTTATAACCATCATTCGTGGAAGGTTTCTATGCGACAAAACCAGAAAGGGATGATCACGTCACAAAATGCTAATAAAGGTTTCAAGTTATTAAAATCTAGTTAAGGATTAAAGTAAGAAACATGATCATATGAAATTCATTTGGAATTAATGTATGTCATGTGTCTACTAAAGGTTAGTGGGTGCGCCAAGTTTTTTCAAGAAAAGTATGTTAGACAACATATGGAAAACATACATTGGTCTTACATTTAGTTAATATCAGGATGAAATATTTTCTTTAGTGATTGGCTTAAAGTAGAAACCTAAGTTCTAGGGAACTGGATCTACTGAGGTGGACTATAGGTTGCTTAGACCTAGTCAATCGTACATATAGTGACATAGTATTGAAAAATACAAGTTGGAATAATTCAAGAGATGAATCATTGCTTATGTCACAAGGCATAATATCTCTAGGATGACGTATCTGAGATATAGGAAGAGATAAACGTGATGATTTAAATAAAAACATCAAAGTGATGGTCTATCACAAATTCAATGATATGTACAAAAAATTGATATTTCCAAGACATGATTTATAGTAGGAAAATATCAGTTATATCCAAGAGCACTGAAAGTGAAGAAGTCAGAACTATCTAATTGTAGTTCAGAAAGTACAAAAGATATGTACCTGGTAAGTGGAGAAGTAAGGATACTTGTTTTAAGGGGACACAAACTAGTATTCCTTAGATCCATGTGATCTAATATCACAGTTAGTCTAAAGGCAATGAGCGAGTCAAGCTCATATAATCCAGTGGTATCCATACCTACAAATACCGAGTACGTTGTAGCTTCTGAGGTAGCTAAGAAGTAGTAAATAAATGAAATGATTTGTTCTAGTTCTTGGAATCACATCTAGTAAGAAAATTATTATCATAATGTAAATTATGATATTATTACTAGCCAAGATGTCAATTAATGATAGTGGAAAAGTGGGATATACCCGGGGATACCATATCTTGAGAAGTTTAACTCAAGGAGATGAGGTTTCTATAGAATAATTTTCACATAGATGAACCATGGAAGGCCCAATAGCTAAATCCATTACTTAGTAGAAACATGATATTTATCATGTGAGTAGCTAACAAGATTGGTTAGCAAGTTGTATCTAGTGAAAGTGGCAGTGTTGAAATAGCGGGTTCCCTTGACCCAACTATTAAATGTTTTTTTATTACCATATCATGTATACAATTAGCTTTACATGATGTCATCTTACCATTATAGTGTGGACTTTTCTACATCCACTATTGAAATGGTAATGTCCAAAGATTGATTTTTGTGTTGAGAGGTTATAGAAGATCCCTGGATATAATGAGAACCTCGAGATACTATGAAATTAGTCTTAAATATATGTTCTATGGTCTAGATAAATCTTACTGAGTAGAAACAATAGATGTTTGAATATCAGGTGCTGGGGGATCATATGCATTGAGACTTCTTCTCATGATGTTCACACTTGGTGATCTCTAGTAGTGAGATCATGAGGACAAACCTTCCAATAATAACACCACATGTTTTAGGTGTCTTTGGATGTTTCTATCTATGATCATGTGTAACGGTCTCTTAACTTGAGATCATTGCTGGTGTATATTATTTGATCATGTACTTTGATGCAAGAAAAAAACTATGATGTTGAAATCGTAGAGAGGTAGTTTGTGTTGGGTGCATCATTGATGGAATGGCATTGGTTGAATGGTTAAGAAAGAATTTGTCGATTCTGGTTTATGGAAGTAATATATCTCAGGCCATGTTGATAAGGATGGTAGTACATTTATAAGACCATGGCCATGGTAGTCAAGGGTAAATCCATCCAGTTGGATCAATTAATAATAAAGCAAGAAAAAGAGTGATGACACACATGTGTGTCCTGCTTTATGAGATATTAATGACAAAGTGATTATATTACATAGTAAGTGTTCGTAGGTTGGTTTTCGCTGCTGTGACAATCCTTATCTCTTTAGGGGTCATGATGGGTTTCTATATCCCACTCTTAGCCTGTGAATAATATTCACTACTATCGAGATAAGGGACTAGAGGGTCACACACAATAGCGTATTCGAGAATATTCCCTATTCAGTTGAATAAGAGTCTTGGACATGGTGGGACCCACTACTAGGGTCTAGGATTTGTCTAATGAGATACAATCACCAATGTAATAAATAAATTCATGTTATTAAAGTTAAGAATAATGGGCATGGAATTTATTTATTAAATGTAATTACAAGTTTTAAGTAAATACATGAAAAATATTATTTGAAAAAATATTAAAATATTCAAGGTTCATTAATATTTGTGGGAGAAAGAGCTAAGTTAATGACTTAATTATTATCACATAATATATTTTTTATATTACAGATAAGTGATAATAATAATAATAAATAATATTTATGACTCAGTTTAATAGTCAAAATATTATTTATATAGTGCGTTAATTATTCAGAGGTCGGGTTGAAATTTATAGGTAATTTCATTACACTCTATAAATAGAGGAGAGGGATTTTCTAGGTACTATTCATGGATATCTCTCTCTCTAATTCTCTCTACCACATCCTAGAGAGAGAGGCTCTGGATCCAAGGATCTTGGATGAAGTTCTCTCTCTCAGGAATCACAAGCAGAGCGATGTGGTGATTGTCAGAGCATCAAAGGTGTCATTAAAAATCCACACTAGCACCCAGATTTCGATGAACGACGCTCCCGTAGTTTCTTGAAGTGTGTGTGGATGATCTAGAGGAATTATCCTTTGGATTAGTTGACCAGTGATCGCTAATGACAAGAAGACTTCATGCACAAATTCAGTTTTAAACTATGTATTGTTACAATTTAATTTTTGTGCTTAAATTCTATCATGCAAGATCCTTGAACTAAGCCGGGTAGCTATTCACCAACATCGACAAAATTACATCGATTGTCGGTGAAAAATTTAAAATCCCACTTTTTGGGTCTTTCACTGCATGCTCGGTTCCTTCACTTGTAAGGAGAAGAGGGGGATGTATTTATAGCCTAAAGTGGTGGATTGTTTGTATTTCAAATATTCCCCTCAAGTTGGATAACCAATTTGGCCATTCAGACAGATGAATCTCAATATATATTCTTCATAAAAGTTTTAGATATTGATGCGGACTATCAACCCTCAAAATTTGTAATCCAGTGTATTTTTTATCCAAAGTTATGGGTATTTTACTAAAAAATGTTATTTTCTAGATGTGAAGGAATTTTAGGCCAGAAGGATGCCCTAAATTCTAAACCATTTATTCTAAAAATTCAGCCTCATATATCTTAGTTTTCAAACAAAAAAATATAATCTCAATTGGATGATTGGATTGAGAGAAAAGTCAAGAATGGTGAGATGTTTTTAATTCCCAAACATAATAGTATGATGGACTTGAAAGAATTAATTGGGCCCCTTTTTGTTAGATTTGGGCCTTAAATTTTTTATAAAAAATGTTTTGGGATATTAAAGAAAATATTATTGAGTTTCATAAAATTTTGGATTCTGGATTGATCCTAAAAATTCTATCTCCATGACTTGTCTAGTTTCTTTAACAGATTATTTGGACCTTATTGTGTGGTCCATATGACACTTGAAATGACCAATTTGTCCCAATATCTAGTTGAATAATTTGAAGTAAATTTAATTAGTAACCATAAAAAATAATAATCACACAATTTGGATAAGTAGGTTGATAGTTCTAATTAAAATAGTAAACTAAATAAAATCTAGATTAATAAAAATAATGCTCAAAAACTATATTTAATATTAAAATATGAGTATTTCACACCAATTATGCACTTTTCATAGAAAATAAGTAAAGTTAGTAAATAAAAATTTATGAATAAATTAATAAAATCAACTCCCCCACACTTAGTGTGACGCCCTGATCCCAGAATCCCAGATTTAGTGCATTATTTTAATACATTGGCATGATTACAAGGAATCAAGTCCCAAAATACTGATCAATTTATCAATCTTGGAAAATATATTACATACATGAACGTTAAATTACACATTATAAAATAAAACACAACATAAATGATATTTTGAGAATGCCATTAATCCCCTAGCTTAACCCTTCTTATCAATCATAATACACTTCTTGGAATCCTGGGAAAATAAAACATAAGAAAGGGGTGAGCTCAAATTATTAGTAAGAATAACAATATAGCGGAAACTTTCAAAAATAAGCATAAACATTTAATGAAATGTATAAAACTAAAAAAAAATCCTTTTAAACTTAAACTTTAGCATAATATGAAAAAGATAAATAAAATAATTCCATTTATTTACTCGTATGAATATTATACTAGTCGAATAATCACATGTAATATCAATAGATAATTTCATAATGATGGAATGCATAATTCCAGACTTCATAACCATATATTCAAGGCCTTATGCCAAGAATACAAATAATATTTTTTCAAGGCCTTGTGCCCAGACACTGTTTTGTCTCATGAGACCTACCGATGCACCGAGGAGCTATAACGGGCTCCACCCATCACTTACTAAGTCCAATGCATTTCTCATATGAAATGGTTTAAAAAATAACATAAACATTTGTATTGAAACTAACATATGAAATGTCAATACTTTACCCATAAACCAAGAATGGTATAAAAATAACACATCCACAGTCAAACATATCACAAAACCTTCAATACAATATGGAAGATTTTTATCATAATAAATCACCCTCGATCAAGAATAATATCAAGTAAAGGATGTTGACATAGTTTAAAATGATCTGTAAAACTCTTTGAGAGAAATATAATTTTTCATGAAATAATTTTAAAAGTCACAAAATTTATAAAGGAATTAATTTAAAATATATTTTTAATCAAATCATCCCATACCACTTTGAAACTTTTGAAAGGAATTAACATTTTAAAACATTCATGTCCATATAAATAAATCCTTAAAATAATTTTGAAA
Source organism: Viscum album (assembly GCA_963277665.1). NCBI lineage: Eukaryota > Viridiplantae > Streptophyta > Magnoliopsida > Santalales > Viscaceae > Viscum > Viscum album. Next base: position 299,649,245 of record OY728139.1, read on the forward strand.
ACATGGACATTAATGAGAAAGGTTTAAAAGAATAAATATTTAAAACATTTAAAATGGTGTTTTAGTAAAAGATTACCGTAAAAGAATCAATTTGAAAACTCTTTTATGAAACATGGACATGGATAATAAATATGTCCCAGTAAAAACTTACACATAAACAATCTCGAAGAATAATGAGATTGAGGAATTAACCCTTACCTTGCACTTTCCTTTGGTCGAGGATACATTTAACCTCCTATATAATGACAATAGTATGTTATTAAATTATACCATAACCATATTAATATTTATTATATCATACATGATTCATTTATGACTTTATACTACCCATTTAATAATGATTTCCATGTTAAATTTACATTTTGTGTAATAATCGCTTTCTTTATCGTATGTGTTTTAACTTATTATTCTTGATCGTATCATTTAGATAATGATTTAAATAATTCCAAAATATAAACCTTGATTTATATATAATATATATTTAGAATATAAATATTTATAATAGATAGATATATGAAATAGAATTCACCGTTTATGGAGATGGTATGTTGTACGTGCGCATAAACACTTTTTTTGTTTTCATATCGTATTGAACATAAGTAAGTGAATAAGATATATGTAAGTATATATATATATATATATATATATATCTCAATTATAATTATTATTTCATATATTACACACTTATTAATAATATATATTTTTATAATCATCATTGAATGGTGAACGTGGGAATGAATCTCATCACGTCGTGGAGACGGTAATCGGTACGTACGCATGAGCGACAATATCATTTTATTGATGGGGAAATAATATGTAATTGGATAGTATATAATATATACAGAATCATTAAAATGTTATATTTATTATTTACATCAGTTTTACTCATTATTATACCCATCCAAATAATGAAGTGTTTGAATAACAAACTACACCACGACGTGGAGACGGTAATCCCTACGTACGCACGTATGGTGGATTTTTCATTTATAGGATATATAGAATAAGGAATATAGTTGTAACATATTTATAATAACATAAAATTATATAGTAGGTACTAGAGTTATTATTTTGGTATGTAAACAACAAATAAAGAGGAATTGGAAGAAGAAAAGAACTTGAAAGAGGTGATGAAATATTCACCTCTTCTTTGGGTTCTTCCATTTGATTTGATCAAAATGGATCCTTAAGTTGGATTTATGACCAAAGGAAGGCCTATATGACGAAGGTATTAAAGTTGGGAGGATATTTGGGTAGGTTTTGGTAGAGACAAAAGGCTTTGGAGGTGTGAAATTAAGAGAAGGGGAAGTTCCCTTTTATTAGAGAGGTGAGGGTCACTTTAGGAAAAGCTTGAAATATAATTTTATAATAAAATTATTTTAGATTTATAATGGATAAAAAATGAATTATTCAGATTCTAAGATGGGTATGGGTCGAAAACCTCTCAAACAATTGGTTTTAGACAGGTTTAGGTCACCAAATTAACCTTATCTTTTAAATTTAACTATTAGTTAAATAGTTTGACATTTACCATGTCTCTTTATCTTTTTTATATTATATGGTTCATAAACTTACTATAACAAGATAAGAGAACCCCAAGTGGTTAATTATTAATATATATAATCTTATCTAAGTCTTATTGCCTAAACTTAGATTTTTTGAATATTATAGCAATTAATAATATAATATTTGTTTTAAAAACTCAATTATGTCAATTTTGACACTATTTAGTATTTGGTTTTTTTTGAAAATCATAACAACATGATAACTTCGAAAAAAAATTATTTAATCAACCCTAACATGTAATATTAACCTAAAAAATTATTTTAATTCATCAAAATTCTCAAATTACATTTATTTGGATATTTATAATATCAATCATTTTAATCTTTCATTAATAAGGTAATTACTGCATCATCATTGTGTCATAAATAAATTAAATTATTTAATGTCTAAAAATTATAAATAAAATACCCTTATGAAGGAAATATTTTTATATTTATAAAAAATATTTATAGTTGAATTTATCTTATGTATAACCCTATATTAAAATTGGTTTATTTATTAAACTTGGAATTTAACTCTTTTAACTCTTCTTTAAATAAAATAATAATAAATGTGATAATCTAATCCAAGTTGACCAAATAGGATTATATTTTTTTCCTAAGGTTTATTTTGGTCAAATTATACTTATCCAATATAATTAGGACATGTGTTAGGGTAATTATGATATCATTTTTACCCTTAATTTCCCTATTTACTTTTAACTGTGGTAAACAAAAGTCAAAAGTTACTTTTCACCAAAAATTATTTTCATATTATTGAACCAAATTTTACTTACTGATATTAACTGTGTGTCTCATATTTTTTAAGTATAACTCATAGAAGCATAAAAATTAAGTTTTATGCAAATCTGCAAATTCTCCTAGGTTGGGGGTAAAAGACGGTAAAAAGTTCAATAAAATTTAATACATATAATTTTATTATAAAATGACTCCAATGAATTAAATTAAACTTATATGGGTATTATATATCTATTTTTACTTAAAATAAATTTAAATAAAATAAATAATTATCTAAATAAAAATTCGGTTTTAAATAATAACTCAGTGCTTTTCACTATTCATCAAAAAATGAAAGTTTTCCGAAAAATACCAAAAATTCATCCAAATATAAATTTGATATTACAAATTCAAAAATGAATTCTATTTTACCAAATTCAAAACATGGAAGTTTCATTTATTAATTTAAAATTAATTCCCATTGTCAAAACCAAAAATCGGGTTTTTAAAAAGTAAAAACTATCAAAAGATTGACATGTGTTTATGTCAAATATGAATGTGAAATTACTTATAATGACCTAAATTGCATTAAATAATTAAAATATAATCTAATTATACTTCAAGACATTTCAAATGCATAATTTAACACTATAAATTATTTTGATTAAAAACGTTGTTTTCAATTAAAACATAGTATTTTTCACTATTTGTCAAAATATGAAAGTCATCAGAAAAGTACCAAAAATTTATCCAAAATAAATTTTCATGTCCCTATTCTAAATAAAAATTTAATTTAATTAAATTGAATATATAAAAGTGTCATATATTGGTTTTAAAAAGGGTTCGCCATTAAAAGGCGGTAAAGTTGCCTTTTTTGAAAAATACTTCTTTTATATGAAAAAATGAATTTGTTCTTATATTATGTCTAAAAACACATAATATGGATGTTAAAATTATATAGAGTATATAAGATTCAAAATTAAGTTAATACTATTCATAACCGCTTTTTGAATGACTAGTTTGGTAAGTTGTGGTGCACTCAAACTCGGTGTTGCGTATAGCACAAGCTATTGAATTACTTTAATGAGATAACATACTATGAAATCTTGGGGTGTTACATTCTCCTCTCCTTAAATAAATTGCTTCTTCATAATTTGAAAAAAAATTCGAAAATAAATGGTTAAAAATAGAAAAATACCTTTGTGGAAAACCCACATCGGAAATTGGGTAAATAAAATTCAGTCTTAATAAGAGGGAAAGAGAATGAAAAAGTTACCACCAAATTATGATCTTGATTAGGAGAACATTTGTGGAAATTAGAGACACATAATTGGACAAAAAACATAAATATTTATAGGGAGTGATTGAGGTCATCAATCAAAAATAAGTGTAAAATTGAGGGCCTCAAAGACATCAATCTATGATGATTTAAAATATCGTTAGTTCAACAAAACATAAGCTATTAGGATAACACATTTTTTTGGTTTTAAGATCCCTTCCCTAAAGTTTAACAATTAATTTATTCATAGAATAAGAAGAATAAAAATATACTTGACAAGTTGAGTTTAATCCTTCAACTAATTCCTACCACAAAGTTATCTTTCACTTCAAAAGATAATAGAATTCAAAAAAATATATTCTATTTATCCTAATTGTATAGGGTTCAAAAAATGATGAATTTATAATTCATTTGTGAGAATATTTAAAAAATTCTACATTATACAAACCAGGAAATCACGTATGTCTATGGTAGGTTATCCACCCTTGTCGCCCTTTGGTTGCGGGTTCAAGTCTCGCGGCCTTGCCGAACGCAACGGGTTGTCGCCCGACCTTCAGGTTTTCCTTTTTATGGAAATCCAAAAATAATCTCAAGAAATGATTTAACCTTAAAAAAACTTAATTGATTCCAACCTTTAGACTTATCCAAAATACTTTTGTCCAAACTCACAATCCAAAATATATAAGGACGGTGAACACAATGAAGATCCTTTTTTCATGTAATAATATGTGAATACCTTCATCATTTATTCTTTTAAAACACTGTAACACCCTGAATTACCATAAAACCTTATTGATTACATTCATGCTCCCTTATTACTTATAGAATACTGGATATACTCCTTCTATCCAAAAATGTTGAAAACTCCTACAATGATGAAATATACAAATCATTACTCAGTTTCAAGGTAGTCAAGAATATCCAATATAATTTATCCAAATAAATAATATATTATTCCAAAATCACTAAATCAACATCAAAACCATATTATGGTTTATATTTCTCTCAAACATATATTTTCCAAAAAAAATAACCTGCTCTTGAGTCACTTTTCTTGGTTCCACACAATCTCAAGTCCTTAATGAAATAGTACTTCAGTACAATCCTTTTATACTCTATAATTATTATAACACGTACATCATTAATAAAATACTCAAATGACATAATACTTTAATAACAACATAAGAAATCTAATCATTCCTCTTCATCTTCGAAAGTATCATAACTTGATTATTATCCAATTGCAACATTTGGGGTATACTTTGATGATTTGGACATTGCTTCACGTAGTGTCCCAACTCCTTGCAGATGAAGCACTGTACATTTGAAACCTTTTTCTTACCCTTGGAATCACGTACTTGGTGTCCTTTTTCTCCACACTTATAACAAACTCCCATTCCCTTCATGAATTTTCCAAGGTGATTCTTTCCACAGTTATCACATATGGGAAAATCCTTCATTCCCCTCTTCCATTTATCCATCTTTCTCTCATCCATCCTTTTCTTCTCTTGCTTCCCTTCAAAGCTATAGGACTCAGAGAATTCCTTAATTATCTTATTAACACATGATATTATTTCTTTATATGATGAGAATACTTGGGAGATTATTTACCTTTTAAATGTTGTCTTAATACCATGAAATATATGATCCTTCTTAATCTTTCGATCATGCGTATTGCTGGAATTATCATTCCTTCTACTAGGTTCCATTTCTAAACAAAGGCATACACTAGGTTAGTTTATGAATCACAATACATAATTCCAAAATTGTAAAACACTTAACAAAAATTGAACAGTTTATGGATATAATCCATAATCATAAAAATGTTTTCTTTGAGGAAGTATATACTTATAAACCCTTCATAATGGTTTGTAAATAAAATGAGAATTATCCTAAGCATATCCCCCAGGAGTGTCGTAACCAAGATTGAAACAAGGAACGTTTTCATGCACCAGTTCCCGTTCAAGTCTAGCTCAAAGCGGTGTTTTTGGGTTTTACCCCTAGGCACATCTATGCCAGATACACCTCTACCTCCTAGTATCTAGATAGGGATGTATTTCTTGGAAAACTCACAAAAATATCTATAGTACCAAAATTCTAGGAAGTTCTTATATACTAATCCTCAAAGTCTATCTTAGGGTAGTGTTATCTAATTAGAGTTTTTCTAAATCCAGTATTCATGGTTTGTACTAAACTTCTTCTAATACCAACTGTAATGCTCCGACCCCAAAATCCTAGAGTCGGTGTATTATTTTAATACATTGGAATTATTACAAGGAATCAAGTCTTGAAATACTGATAAGTTTAGTAGTCTTGTAAAATAGATTACATACATGAACATTACATTACACATTAGAAAATAAAACACAACATAAATGATCTTTTGATAATTCCATTAATCCTCTATATTAACCCTTCTTATCAATCATAATACAATTCTTGGAATCTTGGGAAAATAAAACATAAGAATGGGGTGAGCTCAAACACTCAGTAAGGATAAAAATATAGTAGAAACCTTCACAAATAAGCATAAACATTTAATGCAATGTATAAAACTAAAAAAAATAATTTTAAACTTAAACTTCATTATAATATGGAAAATATAAATCAAATAATTCCATTTACTTATTCACATGGATATTCTACTAGTCTAATAATCATATGTAATATCAATATCCAATTTCATAATGATGGAATTCATAATTCCAGACTTCATAACCACATAGTCAAGGCCTTCTTCCAAGACTACAAATAAGATTTTTCCAAGGCCTTGTTCCAAGACACTAGTTTGTCTCATGAGACCTACCGATGCATCGAGGAGCTATAGCGGGCTCCACTCGCCACTTACTAAGTCCAATGTATTCCTCAAATGAAAAGGTTTAAACATAAAAAAAACATTTGTATTAAAACTAGCATACGAAATGTCAGTACTCTATCCATAAACCATGAATGGTATAAAAATAACACATCCATAGTAAAACATATCACAAAACCTTCAATACAATATGGAAGATTTTTATCATAATAAATCAACCTCGATCAAGAATAATATCCAGTAAAGGATGTTGACATAGTTCAAAATGATCAGTAAAACTTTTTGAGATAAATATCCATTTTTCATGGAATCATTTTAAAAGTAACACAATTTATAAAGGAAGTCATTTAAAAGATATTTTTTAATCAAAGTTTCCCATACCACTTTTAATTTTTTGAAAGGAATTAACATTTTAAAACATTCATGTCCATATAAATAAATCCTTAAAATCATTTTGAAAACATGGACATTAATGAGAAAGGTTTAGAAGAATAAATCTTTAAAACATTTAAAATCATGTTTTATTATAAGATTACCTTAAAATAATCCCTTTGAAAACTCTTTTATGAAACATGGACATGGATAATAAATATGTCCCAGTAAAAAATTACACATAAACAATCTCGAATAATAATGAGATTGAGGAATTAACCCTTACCTTGCACTTTCCTTTGGTCGAGGGTACATTTAACCTTCTGTATAATGACCATAGTATGTTATTAAATTATACCAGAACCATATTCATATTTATTATATCATACATTATTCATTTATGACTTTATACTACCCATTTAATAATGATTTCCATGTTAAATTAACATTTTGGGTAATAATAGCTTTCTTTATCATACGTGTTTTAACTTGTTATTCTTGATCGTATCATTTAGATCATGATTTAAATACTTCCAGAATATAAAAATTTATTTATATATCATATATATTTAGAATATAAATATTTATGATATATAGATATAAGAAATGGAAGGCACCATTTATGGAGACGGTAGGCCGTACGTACGCATAAACGTTGTTTCTGTTTTCATATCGTATTGAACAGAAGTGAATAAGATATATGTAAGTATATACATATACATATACATATACATATACATATACATATATATATATATATCCAGTAGCATTATTATGTCATATATTACATACTTATTAATAATATATATTTTTATAATCATCGTTGAATGGTGAACGTGGGAATGAATCTCATCGCGTTGTGGAGACGGTAATCCGTACATACGCACGAACGACAATATCATTATATTGATGATAAAATAATATGTAATTAGATAGTATATAATATATACCAAATCATTAATATGTTATATTTATTATTTAAATCATTTATACTCATTATTATACCCATCCAAACAATGAAGTGCTTGAATAACAAACTACACCACGACGTGGAGATGGTAAGCCCTACGTACGCACGTATGGTGGCTTTGTCATTTATAGGATGGATAGAATAAAGAATACGGTTATAACATATTTATAATAACATCACAGTATGTAGGAGGTTCTATAGTTATTATTTTGGTATAGAAACAACAAAGAAAGAGGAAGTGGAAGAAGAAAAGAACTTGAAAGAGGTGATGAAATATTTACCTCTTCTTCGGGTTCTTTCATTTGATTTGATCAAAATGGATCCTTAGTTTGGATTTATAACCAAAGGAATGCCTCTAAGATGAAGGGAGGAAAGTTGAGAGGATATTTTGGCAGGTTTTGGTCGAGATAAAAGGCTTTGGAGGTGCGAAATTAAGAGAAGGGGAAGTTCCCTTTTATTAGAGAGGTGAGGGTCACTTTAGGAAAAGCTTGAAATATTATTTTATAATAAAATCATTTTCAGTTTATAATGGCTCCAAAATGAATTATTTTGAGGATAAGGTGGGGATGGGTTGAAAAAATCTCAACCAATAGGTTTTAGATAGGTTTAGGTAACCATATTAACCTTATCTTGTAGATTTAACTCTTTGTTAAATAGTTTGGCATTTACCATGTCTCTTTATATTTTTATATTATATGGTTAATAAACTTACTATAACAAGCTAAGAGAACCCAAAGTGGTTAATTATTAATATATATAACCTTATCTAAGTCCTTTGGATGAAATTTAGATTTTTTGAAATATTATATCAATTAATAATATAGTATTTGTTTTAAAAACTCAATTATGTCAATTTTGACACTATTTTGTATTTGGTTTTTGTGAAAATAATAACAGCATGATTACTTCGAAAAAAAATTATTTAATCAACCCTAAAATGTCATATTAACCTATAAAATTAGTGTAATTTATCAAAATTCTCAAATTACATTAATTTGGATATTTATAATATTAATTATTTTAATATTTCATTAATAAGGTAATTACTACATCATCATTGTGTCATAAATAAATTAAATTATTTAATGTATAAAAATTATAAATAAAATACAATTATGTAGGAAATATTCTTATATTTATAATTAATATTTATAGTCAAATTTATCTTATGTATTACCCTATATTAAAAATGGTTTAGTTATTAAACTTTAAATTTAACTCTTTTAACTCTTCTTTAAATAAAATAATAATAAATGTCCTAATTTAATCCAAGTGGACCAAAGCGGATCATATTTTATTCCTAAGGTTTCTTTGATCTAATTATACTTATCCAATATAATTAGGACATGTGTTAGGGTAATTATGATATCGTTTTACCCTTAATTGCCCTATTTACTTTTAACCGTGGTAAATAAAAGTCAAAAGTTACTATTCACCAAAAATTATTTTCATCTCATTGAACCAAATTTTACTTACTAATATTAATTGTGTGCCTTGGATTTTTGAAATTCAACTCACAGAAGTGGTAAAATTAAGTTTTATGCAAATTTTCAAATGCTCTTAGGAGGTGGGTAAAAGACGGTAAAAAGTTCAATAAAATTTAATACATTTAATTTTATTATAAAATGACTCTAATGAATTACATTGAACTTATATAGGTATTTTATATCTATTTTTACTTAAAATAAATTTAAATAAAATAAATAATTATTTAAATAAAAAGTCAGTTTTAAATAATAACGCAGTGTTTTTCACTATTCATAAAAATTGAAAGTTTTCAGAAAAATAACAAAAATTAACCCAAAGATAATTTTTATATTCCAAATTCAAAAATGAAGTATATTTTGACAAATTAAAAACATATAAGTTGCATTTATTAATTTAAAATTAATTCCCGTTATCAAAACCAAAAAGCAGGTTCATAAAAAGTAAAAAGTATCAAAAGATTAACATGTGTTTATGTCAAATTTAAATGTGAAACTACTTATAATGACCTAAATTGTATTAAATGAAAAAAATTAATCTAATTATACTTCAAAACCATTAAAATGAATAATTTAACACTATAAATTATTTCAATTAAAAAATTAGTTTTCAATTAAAACATAGTATTTTTCATTATTCGTCCAAATATAAAAATTATCATAAAAGTACCAAAAATTTATCCAAACTAAATTTTTATGTCCCGCTTATAAAGAAAAATTTAATTTCATTAAATTGAATATATAAAAGTTTCAAATATTGGTTTTAAAAAGGGTTCCCCATTAAAAGGCGGTAAAGTTGCATTTTTTGAAAAATACTTCTTTTATCTGAAAAAATGAATTTGTTCATTATATCTAAAAAACACATAATATGGATGTTAAAATTATATAGAGTATATAAGATTAAAAATATAGTTAATACTATTCATAACCTTTTTTTGAACGGCTAGTTTGGTAAGTTGTGGTGCACTCAAACTCAGTGTTGCGTATAACGCAAACTATTGAATTACTTTAATAAGATAACGTACTATGAAATCTTGGAGTGTTACATTATCCCCTCCTTAAATAAATTGTGTCCTCTCAATTTGAAACTATTCTTCAAAAATAAAAGGTTAAAAATAGAAAAATACCTTTGTGAAAAACCCACATCAGAAATTGGGTAAATAAAATTCAGTCTTAATAATAGGGAAAAGGAATGAAAAAGTAACCACCAAATTATGATCTTGATTAGGAGAACATTGGTGGAAATCAGAGACACATAATTGGAGGAAAAACGTAAATATTTATAGGGAGTTATTAAGGTCATCAATCACAAACAATTGTAAAATTGAGGGCCTCAATTCCATCAATCTATGATGATTTAAAATATTGTTAGTTCAACAAAACATAAGGTATTAGGATAACAATTTTTTTGGTTTTAAGATCCCTTCCCTAAAGTTTAATAATTAATTTATTCATAGAATAAGAGGAAAAAAAATATACAGGACAAGTTGAGCTTCATCCTTCAACTAATTCTTACCACAAACTCACCTTTCACTTCAAAAGATAATAGAATTAAAAAAAATTCTATTTATCCTAATTGTACAGGGTTCCAAAAATAATGAATTTATAATTCATTTTAAAGAAAATTAAAAAAAGTCTACATTATACAAATCAAAACATCATGTATTCCAGTGGTAGGTGATCCACACTTGTCGCCCTTCGGTTGCGGGTTCAAGTCTCGTGGCCTTGCCGGACACGACGTGTTGTCGCCCGACCTCTGGGTTGTCCTTTTTATGAAAATCCAAAAATAAGCTCAAGAAATGATTTAACCTTAAAAAAACTTAATCGATTCCAACCTTTAGACTTATCCAAAATACTTCTGTCCAAACTCACAGTCCAAAATTTATAAGTAAGCTGAACACAATGAAGATCCTTTTTCCATGTAATAACACGTGAATACCTTCATCATGTATTCTTTTAAAACACTATAACACCCTAAATTACCATAAAACCTTATTGATTACATTCATGCTCCCTTATTTCTTATAGAATACTGGATATTCTCTTTCTATCCAAAAATGTTGTAAACTCTAACAATGATGGAATATACAAATCATTAATCAGTTTCAAGGTAGTCAAGAATATTCAATATAATTTATCCAAATCAATCATATATTATTCCAAAATCACTACCTCAATATCAGAACCATATTATTGTTTATCTTTCTCTCAACCATATATTTTCCAAAAAAATTAACCTGCTATTGAGTCACTTTCCTTGGTTCCACACAATCTCAAGTCCTTAATGAAATAGTGCTGCAGTACAATACTTTTATACTCTATAATTAATATAACATGTACATCGTTAATACAATACTCAAATGACATAATAATTTAATAACAACATAATAAATCTAATCATTCCTCTTCATCTTCAGTAGTATCATAACTTGATTATTATCCTATAGCAGCATTTGGGGTATACTCTGATGATTTGGACATTGCTTCACGCAGTGTCCCAACTCTTTATAGATGAAGCATTGTACATTTGAAACCTTTTTCTTACCCTTGCAATCACGTACTTGGTGTCCTTTTTCTCCACACTTATAACAAACTCCCATTCCCTTCATGCATTTACCAAGGTGATTCTTTCCACATTTATCACATATGGGAGAATCCTTCTTTCCCCTCTTCCCTTTATCTATCTTTCTCTATTCCATCCCTTTCTTATCCTACTTCACTTAATGAAATAGTGCTGTAGTACAATACTTTTATACTCTATAATTCATATAACATGTACATCGTTAATACAATACTAAAATGACATAATAATTTAATAACAACATAATAAATCTAATCATTCCTCTTCATCTTCAGTAGTATCATAACTTGATTATTATCCTATAACAACATTTGGGGTATACTCTGATGATTTGGACATTGCTTCGCGCAGTGTCCCAACTTCTTATAGATGAATCATTGTACATTTGAAACCTTTTTATTACCCTTGCAATCACGTACTTGGTGTCCTTTTTCTCCACACTTATAACAAACTCCCATTCCCTTCATGCATTTACCAAGGTGATTCTTTCCACATTTATCACATATGGGAAAATCCTTCTTTCCCCTCTTCCCTTTATCTATCTTTATCTATTCCATCCCTTTATTATCCTGCTTCCCTTCAAAGTCATAGGTCTCAGAGAATTATTTACTTATCTTATTAAAACATGATATTATTTCTTCATATGATGAGAATGTGTGGGATACTATTTCCATTTTAAATTTTGGCTTAATACGATGAAAGATATGATCCTTCTTAATCTTTCGATCACGCGTATTGCTGAAATTATCATTCCTTATATGAGGCATCATTTCTAAACAATGGAATAAACTAGGTTATTTTATAAATCACAATACATAATTCCAAACTTTTAAAACACTTAACATAAATTGAACAGTTTATGGATAAAATCCATAATAATAAAAATGTTTTCTTTGAGTAAGTATATACTCATAAACCTTTGATAATGGTTTGTAAAGAAAATGGTAATTATCCTAAGCATATCCCTCAGAAGTGTCATAACCAAGAGTGCAGCAAGGCCTTTTGTCATGCACCAGTTCCAATTTGAGTCTAGCTCAAAGCGGAGTTTTCAGGTTTTACCCCTAGGTACATCTGTGCCAGATCTGCCTCTACCTAATTGTATCCAGACAGAGATGTATTTCTTGGAAAACTCATAAAATATCTACAGTAACAAAGTTCTAGGAAATTATTCTATACTAATCCACAAATTCTATCTTAGGGTAGTGCTCTCTAATCAGAGTTTTTCTAAATCTAGTTTCCAAGGTTTGTAATAAATTTCCTCTGATACCAACTGTAACGCTCCGACCCCAGATTCCCATAGTCGGGGAATTATTTTAATACATTTTCATTATTACAAGTAATCATTTCCTAAAAGACCGATTAATTTAGCAGTCTCGGAAAATAGATTACATACATGAACATTACATTACACATTAGAAAATAAAACAAAAGATAAATGATCTTTTGAGAATGACATTAATACCCAAGCTTAACCCTTCTTATCAATCATAATACACTTCTTAGAATCCTGGGAAAATAAAACATGAGAAATGGGTGAGCTCAAATGCTCAGTAAGGATAACAATATAGCGAAAACTTTTACAAATAAGCATAAACATTTAATGCAATGTATAACAATAAAAAAAATCCTTTTAAACTTAAACTTCAGCATAATATGGAAAAGATAAATCAAATAATGACATTTACTTATTCACATGGATATTCTACTAGTCGAATAATCACATGTAATATCAATAGATAATTTTATAATGATGGAATGCATAATTCCAGACTTCAAAACCACATAGTTAAGGCCTTGATCCAAGACTACAAATAAGATTTTTTCAAGGCCTTGTTCCAAGACACTAGTTTGTCTCTTGAGACCTACCGATGAATTGAGGATCTATAGCGGGCTCCACCCGTCACTTACTAAGTCCGATGAATTCCTCATATGAAAAGGTTTAAACATAACATAAACATTCGTATTAAAACTAGCATACGAAATGTCAATAATTTATCCATAAACCATGAATGATATAAAAATAACACATCCAATGTAAAACATATCACAAAACCTTTAATACAATATGGAATATTTTTATTATAATAAATAAACCTCAATCAAGAATAATATCCAGTAAAGGATGTATACATAGTTCAAAATGATCACTAAAACTCTTTGAGAGAAATATCCCTTTTTCATGAAATCATTTTAAAAGTTACACAATTTATAAAGGAAGTAATTTAAAATATATTTTTGAATCAAAGCGTCCCATACCAATTTGAAACTTTTTAAATGAATTAACATTTTAAAACATTCATGTCCATATAAATAAATCCTTAAAATCATTTTGAAAACATAGACATTAATGATAAAGGTTTAAAAGAATAAATATTTAAAATATTTAAAATGATGTTTTAGTAAAATATTACCTTATAAGAATCCATTTTCAAAATCTTTTATGAAACATAGACATGGATAATAAATATTTCCCAGTAAAAACTTACACATAAAAAATCTCAAATAATAATGAGATTGAGGAATTAACCCTTACCTTGCACTTTCCTTTGGTCGAGGGTACATTTAAACACTTGTATAATGACCATATTATGTTATTAAATTATTAAAAACCATATTAAAATTTATTATATCACACATGATTCATTTATGACTTTATACTACCCATTTAAAAATTATTTTCATGTTAAATTAACATTTTGGGTAATAATCGCTTTCTTTATCGTACGTGTTTTAACTTGTTATTCTTGATTATATCATTTAGATCATGATTTAAATACTTCCAGAATATAAACCTTGATTTATATATCATATATATTTATAATATAAATATTTATAATAGATATATATATGAAATTGAAGGCACCGTTTATGGAGACGGTAGGCCGTACGTACGTATAAACACTGTTTCCGTTTTCATATCGTATTGAACAGAAGTAAGTGAATAAGATATATGTAAGTATATACATACATAAATATATATATATATCCCGTAGAATTATTATTTAATATATTACATACTAATTAATAATATGTATTTTTATAATCATCGTTGAATGGTGAATGTGGGATTGAATCTCATCGCGTCGTGGAGACAGTAGTCCGTACGTATGCACGAGCGATAATATCATTATATTGATGGTGAAATAATATATAATTGGATGACATATCATATATACATAATCATTAATATGTTATATTTATTATTTACATTAGTTATACTCATTATTATAACCATTCAAATAATTATGTGTTTGAATAACAAACTACACCACGACGTGGAGACGGTAAGCCCTACATACGCACGTATAGTGGATTTGTCATTTATAGAATGGATAGAATAACGAATATGGTTTTACCATATTTATAATAACATCATAGTATTTATGGGGTACTATAGTTATTATTTTGGTATGGAAACAACAAAGAAAGAGGAAGTGGAAGAAGAAAAGGACTTGAAAGAGGTGATGAAATATTTACCTATTCTTCAGGTTCTTCAATTTAATTTGATCAAAAGGGATACTTAGGTTGGATTTATGACCAAAGTAAGGCCTCTAAGATGAAGGGAGTAAAGTTATAAGAATATTTGGGTAGGGTTTGGCCGAGCCAAAAGGCTTTGGAGGTGTGAAATTAAGATAAGGGGAAGTTCCCTTTTATTAGAGAGGTGAGGGTCACTTTAGGAAAATCTTGAAATATTATTTTATAATAAAATAATTTTCGGTTTCTAATGGATAAAAAATAAATTATTTAAAGGATAAGGTGGGTATGGGTCTAAAAAATTTCAATAAATAGTTTTTATATAGGTTTAGGTCACCATATTAACCTTATCTTTTAGATTTAACTCTTAGTTAAATAGTTTGACATTTACCATGTCTCTTTGTATTTTTATATTATATGTTTAATAAACTTACTATAACAATCCAATAAAACCCCAAGTAGTTCATTATTAATATATATAACGTTATCTAAGTACTTTTTCCAAACCTTATATTTTTAGGAATATTATATCAATTAATAATATAGTATTTGTTTTAAAAACTCAATTGTGTCAATTTTAAAACTATTTAGTATTTGGTTTTTGTGAAAATCAAAACAGCATGATTACTTCGAAAAAAACTTATTTAATCAAACCTAACATGTCATAGTAACCTATAAAATTAGTTTAATTCATAAAAAGTCTCAAATTACATTTATTTGGATATTTATAATATCAATTATTTTAATCTTTCATTAATAAGGTAATTACTGCATCATCATTGTGTCATAAATAAATTAAATTATTTATTGTTTAAAAATTATAAATAAAATACCATTATGTTGTAAATATTTTTTATATTTCTAATTAATATTTATAGTTTAATTTATATTATGTATAATTCTATATTAAAAATGGTTTAGTTATTAAACTTTGAATTTAACTCTTTTAACTCTTCTTAAAATAAAATAATAATAAATGTCCAAATCTAATACAAGTGGGACAAATAGGATCATATTATATTCCTAAGGTTGTTCTTGGTCGAATTATACTTATACAATAGAATTATGACAAGTTTTAGGGTAATTATGACATCATTTTTACCCTTAATTACCCTATTTACTTTTAACCGTGGTAAATAAAAGTCAAAAGTTACTATTCACCAAAAATTATTTTCATCTTATTGAAAAAAAAATTTCTTACTGATATTAAATATGTGTCTTGGATTTTTGAAATTAAACTCACAAGGGCGGTAAAATTTAGTTTTATGCAAATTTGCAAATGCTCCTAGGTGGTGGGTAAAAGACGGTAAAAAGTTCAATAAAATTTAATACATCTAATTTTATTATAAAATGACTCCAATGAATTAAATTGAACTTATATAGGTATTATATATCTATTTTGACTTAAAATAAATTTGAATAAAATAAATAATTATTTAAATAAAAAGTCGGTTTTAAATAATATCGCAGTGTTTTTCACTATTCATCAAAAATTGGAAGTTTTCAGAAAAATACCAAAAATTCACCCAAAGCTAATTTTGATATTATAAATTCAAAAATAAAGTCTATTTTACTAAATTCAAAAAATATAATTTTTATTTATTGATTTAAAATTAATTCCCATTGTCAAAACCAAAAAGCGGGTTTTTAAAAAGTAAAAACTATCAAAAGATTGACATGTGTTTATGTCAAATTTAAAAGTTAAATTACTTATAATGACCTAAATTGTATTAAATGATAAAAATATAATCTAATTATTCTTAAAAACCTTTCAAATTCATAATTTAACACTATAAATTATTTCTATTAAAAACGTTGTTTTCAATTAAACCATAGTATTTTTCACTATTTGTCAAAATATGAAAGTCATCAGAAAAGTACCACAAATTTATACAAACTAAATTTTTATGTCCCTATTCTAAATAAAAATTTAATTTCATTAAATTGAATATATAAAATTGTCTAATATTGGTTTTAAAAAGGGTTCACCATTAAAAGGCAGTAAAGTTTTATTTTTTGAAAAATAATTCTTTTATCTGAAAAAATAAATTTGTTCTTATATTATGTTTAACAAACACATAATATGGATGTTAAACTTATATAGATTATATAAGATTTAAAATAATGTTAATACTATTCATAACCACTTTTTGAACGACTAGTTTGGTAAGTTATGGTGCTCTCGAACTCGGTGTTGCGTATAGCGCAGTCTATTGAATTAATTTAATGAGATAATGTACTATTAAATATTAGGGTGTTATACTTTGACTTATGCATGTACTCATGTAAAAAAAATATAAAAACATTACTATATCATTTTCACTCGCCAAAAAATATTAAAATTTTGTTTTCACCAATTAGGTGTGTCCAGAATAGTTCACTAATCCATAAAGAATTCCACCAAAAAATGTTACAACAATACTGTTTAAAAAAAATTCATTTTTCATGCTCAAAATTAGAAATGAAAAATGTAGGCACTCAGAACTTACTCCTCTCAAAATTATAAAAAAAAATATTTATGGTGGTTCACTCATTCACCAAACAAAAGTGAAAATCTTAGAGTTTGAAAGAGATCTCAGCTTCTATTACCTATCCTATAGTTCATAAGAATCAAGAGTTATTTTTTAGGGTTTTTATTGTTTAAAGGATGGTAGGAATATAGTGTCAAAAATAGTGTAAAAGAGGGGTAAAACACCAACATGTGAAAATAATGCACAATTTTTTTTGAAATGAATCATGGAAGGAAGTGGAAACATATATTTACAAGGGAATGAATGTGTGAAGAAAGAAACAAAAGAGGAAGAAAATTGTAAGGGGATGAAAAGATGAAATATTTACAAAATTCAAAACTTCTCCTAATGAAATAAGTGTTCTTTTTTTTTCTTTTTTTCTTTTTTTGTTTATTTTTCAAAATTTAAACTTGAAACAAATATCACACTCATCTCCCAACCCATGTTTTATCTCCTCAGGACACTAATTGTAATAGTTATAATAAGATCAAGGGTTGAGGAAGAGTGATTTTTGGCCTCCCCAAGACACAACCCATTATTTTTTTTGTTTTTTTTCATTTTTTTAATATTTTTCAATAACATGTACAAAATTACATAAATGTTAATCCATTCCTAAAAATAACTAAATGAAAACCCCTACCCTACACTTAATTAGATGCTTTTCCTCAAGCATATGATAAGATTCTAAAAATCAAGAAATATATACCCAAAATGAAAACCATTCCCACACACTTAAATTTCAATAAATTATGCAATGAAAATCCATGTATATGTTGGGTGGGATAAGGTATTGGACTTGTAATGTAGCTATCAAAAAAATTATTCATAGGATCTAAGAGGCTTTTAAAGGGAGGAATAATATAAGGGTAATGGGTGGGGATTTGGCTATTGTGATTCTCATGTGTTTTAAAAAAACATTCTATCATATTAATGAACACCAAGGTAAAAAATTCAGCTCGAAGGTCCACAAACTCAAGACTCATAATTGGTGGGTAAAACACACAATATGAAAAGATTTCCATAGATGAACTTAACATGAAAGTTGATGTTATTCCTCACTAGTTGGGTAAAAATATTTTCCAAATAAAAATTTTATCATTCAAATTTTATTGGTCTTAACAAAACATTATTTATCTAAATTTATTATTAAAATACAAAATGTTTGAGAGAAAAATAAGTCTTTTGAATCCCAAAAATGGTTGGAAGAAAAATAAAAATTTATGGTGAGTAATTATAACTCTTTTTATTTTTAAAATAAACATCCCCACAAAAGATAAATAGAAAAAAATGATTTGATGAACAAAGTGGTAAAAAATGAATGAGAGAGGAAGAAGAATAAAGAGAGAGAGAGATAAAGAGAGAAGTAGGTAGAAGGAGAGAAAGATGGGGTTAAAGGGAAAGTGGTGCCCCCTGATTTGGATTTGGTGGGTCACCACCTCCATCCAGTGGTGGTTCTACTGTAGTGGTTGGGGATTATATAAAAGTCGATATAGTTCTTGAGATGTGTGTCCTCTCATGGAGATGCTTTAACTAATATCCATTAACCATGAATGGTCTTTTTAAAGTGGGGTTTCGTATTTAAACTACACCAAATGGGTAAGCATTAGTAATGATAAAGGACCTTCCCAATGAGAATTAATCTTACCTGGGTGAAACCAAAATCAAGAGTTGAAGAAAATTACCTTTTGAACTTCATGGATTACCTTTTGTAGGATGTGTTTGTCATGGATTTACTTATCCTTTTATTATAGATATTATAAATCTCATAATAATATAGGTGAAACTCCTCTAATTCATTCAATTACAAAAATATATTTTCACCAGACTTTTCATAATCAAAATTGCTAGTTTTGAAAGCCCAAAATGACTTATGTTGGATTTCAACAGGTAAGTGACATACTTTACCAAAAACTAGCATAAATGGAGACATATCAATGGTTGTTTTATATACAGTTCAATAATCAAAAATTTCTTCACTAATTCTCTCAGGCGATGTCTTTTCTGGTGGGATTTAAAATTCTCTCAAGCACTATTTTCATTTCTCTATTAGAAAGTTCATCCATGCCATTTGTTTGGGGGTGATATGCAGTTAAATTTTTATATACAACCCCATTATTTTTTAAAATATATTCCATGATCTGATTACATAAATGAGTTTCTAAGTCACTTATCAATGCATGTGGTGTTCCAAACCAGTGGAACATGTGGGTTTTTAAGAACTCACTGATAGTATGTGAATCATTATTTCTAGTGGGTTTGGCCTCAACCCACCTAGAAACATATTCTACCATAAGAATAATGTAAGAGACTCCATTGGAATGGGGTAATTCTCCCATAAAATTGATGCCCCAAACATCGAATATCCAATAGAAGATTAAGGGATTTTGGTGCATTTCATTTTTTTTTGAAATTCTAACAAAATTTTGGAAAGTGGTACATGATTGAAAGAACTCATGTGAGTCCTTAAAGATTGATGGAAAAAATAATCCCGAGTTAAGGACCTTTTGGGAGGTCCTTTGTGGTCCAAAGTGGCCACCGCTAGACATTGAGTGGAAGAATTATAATATAGAGGAATTATCATATTCATCAAAACATCTCCTAATTACCATGTCAACCCCTATTTTCCAAAGTTTATTATCTTCCCAAAAATAGAATTTTGAATCACTTCTCATCTTCACTTTTTTTTATTTTGAAAAATCTTTAGGAAAAACACTAGGAACCAAGTAATTTAAAATTGGGGTATACCAAGGTAACTTTGGAATGATAAAAGAGAGGTGTTCAGTGGAAAATTCAAGATCAATGATTTTAGAATGAGAATAATTATAAATTCTACTCAGGTGATCAGACATAGGGTTTTATTTTCTAGGTCTATATTTAATCACAATGTCAAACACTTAGAGCATTAATATCAATCTTATTAGCCTGAGTTTTGTATCAATTTTATTAATTAAGAACTTAAAATATTAATGGTCTATAAAAATGATTATTTTGGAACATAATAAATAGGGGAATAATTTATTTAAGGAAAAAACCATATCTAAAAGTTATTTTTCAGTCACAGTGTAGTGATATTGAGTTTCATCCAATGTTTTTGAGCCATAATAGATGAAATGATGAATATTTTCTCTTATTTTAACAAAAATGTCCCCAATGTACCTATCAAAATAATCACACATTATTTCAAAGTGTAAGGAACAATATGGGGGTTGGACTATCGGGGTTGATGTAAGAACAACTTTGAGTTCAATGAATTATCTCTTATAAGCCTCATTGAAATGGAATGCAACATTATTTTGGAGTAGTCAAGTGAGTGGGAGGGAAATCCTACTGAATTTATGGATGAATCATCGATAGAAACTGGCATGACCAAGGAATGAAAGGATGTGTTGAATTGATGTGGGTTCAAGAAGTTATTGGATCACATAAATTTTGGTAGGACCAACTTGAATACCCTATTATGAAATTATATTCCCAAGAGAAATCCCATCAGTAACCATGAAGTGACATTTTTTAAAATTCAGAACAAGGTTAGATTTGACGCAATTTTGTAAGACCATAGAGAGTGAATGTAAACAGGATTCAAATGAATCAGCATAAATTGTAAAGCCATCCATGAATACCTCCATGAAATGATCAATGAATTTAGAAAATATACTCATTATACACCACTGGAATGTTCAGGAGTATTGTAAAGTCCAAAAGGCATTATCCTATATGCATATGTTACAAAGGGGCACGTGAATGTAGCCTTTTCTTAGTCCTCACGTGAAACTAGTATTTGGAAGTAGCTGATGTATCCATCAATAAATAAATAATGTGAATTTACGGCTAATCATTCTAGAATTTGATCAAGAAAAAGAGGAGGTTAGTAACTTTTTGTGTTTCAACATTCAATTTTTGATAATCGATGCACACATGCCATTTGTTTTTCACCTCAGTTATGACCACCTCTCCATGTTCATTTGTGGCAATAGTTATTCCACCCTTCTTAGGTACCACTTGAATTAGACTAACCCATTCACTATCATAAACTGGGTAGATAATACCATATTGGAGAACCTTGGTAATCTATTCCCCAACTACCTCGATGCACACATGCCATTTGTTTTTCACCTCAGTTATGACCACCTCTCCATGTTCATTTGTGACAATAGTTATTCCACCCTTCTTAGGTAACACTTGAATTAGACTAACCCATTCACTATCATAAACTAGGTAGATAATACCATATTGGAGAACCTTGGTAATCTATTCCCCAACTACCTCAAGTATGAGTGGATTGAGTCTATTTTGTAGTTTTATAATTGGTTTGGATGATTCTTTTATATATATGTAATGTATTCAAAGGGTAGGGTTGATTCCAGGAATGTTATCTAGGTCCAACCTAGGGAATTTTTATTTTTCTCTAACACTTGAACAAGTTTGGACTCCTTGGTTTCAATAAGTGAAACAGAGATAATGAGAGGATAAGAGTGATCATGGAAATGGAATTCATATTTCAGGTGTGTAGGAAGATGTTTCAAATCAGTTTCATCCTTTATTTTTGGGATAGACAACTCAGGAATGGAGGAATGGATTTAAGTTGTTTTTTATTCTTTTACCTCAATAATATCCAAGGTTAAAAAATATAGATAAGAGTTTATATGGGATTTAACAGGGGTTTCAAGATCCTTTATATTTATAGAGTCTATGAATGAATGGTCAACATCAACTTCCCCATTTATGACTTGGTTAATCATGGTGAAAATTTCATAAACTCCTATATAATTAGAACATGATGAACATGATGGAATGGGGGTGAATCCACTATCAGAGGTGTCCTTGGAAGCATGGATTGAGAATGAAGAGTGATCCTCATATGAATATCGCATGGATTGAAAGATATTGAACTCGACCAATTAGTCAAAAAATTCCATGGAAAGGATGCTAGTATGGACATCAATCTTAGTTCTAGCTGTCAGAATAAATGGTCTTCCTAGAATTAGGGGAGATTGAGAAGAGGTTGTATCACCTTCCTTGTCAAGGACATAGTAATTAGCTCGGAAGATAAGGTCATTAACTAAGACAAGGACATCCTCAATTATTCTCTTAGGATTAGATGTGCTTATATTGGCTAATCAGATGACAACACTCATTGGGTGAAAGGGACCTAGAATAAGGTTGGATAATATGGATTTTGGCATGAAATTTATTGAGTATCCTAGGTCTATGAGTGTGTCATCGAAGTTGGAACTCCCTATTTGGCATGGAACCATAAAGGTCCCTAGATCTTTTCACTTCATGGGAATAGACTGTTGGGTCAAACATTTTCAACCTTCATAATTAACCTATTATGGGTCCAAAATTACTTAATAAACTTGGAATACTTAGGAATTTTTTTGATGGAATCTAATAGGGTAATGTTGAATTCAACATGTCTAAATATGTCGATCATTTTAGGATCGGGTTAAAAGGACTTCCTTGGCTTAGAGATAACTTGATGAAAAAAAGTTTGGTTCCTTAGAGAAATAGAATGAGGTGAGGAACTGTATTCAGGTTCTTGTTTTGGATTATTGTTCTTTTTATTTTTAAGATCCACATTCAAAGGTTAATTTGAGTATCTATCATGAGGTATGGAATTGTTTTCCCGATCAAAGTGAAATTTCACTTACATTACCCTTGGAGTTGGGAAACTATTGAGTTAGGAGTTAGGAATAATTGGATGACTTATGTTGGATAATGTGGGATGAAATTTGACCAATTTGGTTTTCAATGTTTTTAAGTCTAGAATTAGTGAAGGAGTCATGATATTTCATATCTATTTCCCATGGTTTCTTGAAAGAAGAGGTATTTCCCGCATTGGTATTTCCTTGATTTTAGTTATTGGGAAAGTGCTTGTATTGGGTTGGGAATTGGGAAGGCTCATTGGGATAGTGGAATCCAAGAGGAGCAATAGGATAATTGCTCGTTTGAGGTTGAGGAACAAAATGATAAGGTTATTGAAAGTTACCACCACCTTGACCATATTGGAATTGGTTTGGATTTTGAGGAGGGAACTAAGGGGGGTGAGAGATGGGATTACCATACCTCAAGCCGAGGATATAGGTAGAAGATAAGGGATTATAGTGTTGTTTCATGGAGTTTCTAATGAACTAACCTAATTATTAATGGATGTTTTTCCACTAAACATATGTTGTTTTGAGAACCATTGGACTAGAAGAATTTGAGGGATCATTTTGTAGTTGATGGCATGTGTCAGTTGGATGAGATGATGAGTTACAGATTCTACAATTTTTATAGGTCCAAGTAAAAAATATTGCAGAGAAGATGAGGTTGGGGATTTGGAATCCACCACCAATTTTCACACAAGGCCTGTGAGGTCACTTATCCACTCGGTCATCTTATTGGGCTCTATGGGTTGATTATCTTGAAATTTTTTAACTTGATCATGTACTCGAGTATGGAATTATTATGTGTTTATAGGCATATTGATTATGAGATATCATGAAGCTATAGGAGTTTTGTGTACAAGAGCACCACCACTTACGACATCAATGAGTGTTCGATCCATATCCAATAACCCCTCATAGAAGTATTGGATCAAGAGTTAGTCATAGATTTAGTGGTGTAGGAAAGTTTCCAAAATCTTTTTGAACCTCTCCCAGTACCCATGGAGTGATTCATTAGGGAATTGACATATACTACTTATTTTCTTTCATATATAATTATTTTGATAAATAGGAAATAATTTCTCTAAGAATAGTCACTTCATATCATTCCATGTCGTTATGGAACCAAGAGGGAGGTAGTGGATCCCTGACTTGGCAAAGTAAGATAGGGAGAAAGTGAATTATAAAAGTTTGATTTATTCTATAGAAACCCCTTGAGGCTTCATGGTGGAGCACACCACTTGGAACTCTTTGAGGTTAATATGTGTATCCTCACCATCTAGCCTATGGAAATGAGGTATAAGATGAATAAAACCTGGTTTGATTTCAAAATCAGCCTCAATGTTTGGATATTGAATACCAAGGGGATGGTAATTTATATAAGGGGGAATGAGTTATTTGAGGTTTTATTACCTAGGATTGGTCATATCTAGTTCAATTGGATAGGAAATGAATGGTTCTAGAATGATTTTATTATCCTTAATGGTCTTCTTAAATCAGTGAAGAGTTCACTCGATTTCCAGGTCAAACAAATCTGAGAGATTGTTTGGGAGGATATGGGGAATTCAGCGAAAATTTGGAAGGATTAGGAAGATGTTTTTTCTTCATGTTTTTTCATTTAGGATTTTTATGAGAATGTGGGTTTTTATTTTTGTTATTTTTCATATTTTTTTTATTTTTTTTATTTTTTTTTGTTTTTTTAGAAAAAAAAAACTATCGACTACTAGTTACACTAACCCCATCAATGATGTCATTTAAAGCATGAATAATTATCACTTATCAACCTTTTAAAGGACCATTTATATGCTAATGTGTATAGAGACACTTGGGTCAAATCTTTGGCAATGATATAGATTTTAAATTTGATTGGTTTTAATTAATTTTCTTTTGATTGGGGGGTTTGTTTTCAGAGCTTAGATAAAATTATTGATTAATAAATATTGATTTAAAATTTTAATAATGATTATGGTGATTTTATCATTAGGGAGTTAATCTTGTGATATCATTGATCTTTTCTATATATTTCATTAAATTGACATCCACTTCACAATATGATTTTTTATCAGAATTCTCAATTTTTTTGGATTTAATCTAATCCTCAACTAGGATTATTGGTCTCAATAAATTATTATTAATGGAAGGTTCAATATTTCATGAACCCACATGTGCTTTTGGTTCCAATAATTCATGGAATCCACATGATAGATAAAACATGTCATTAATCCATGAAATTTTAAGTTCAACATACAAAATATTAATTTAAATAATATTAATTGAGAAAAAGATCCCAATTTATTAACATCCCCAAATTATGAATCACCATAATGGTATATTTACTCATCTATTGAGATGATTAGTAATCTAGTTTGTAATTTTTATGGTGATGAGTTAAAAATAGAATAAAAATAATAGGACAAAATAAGTGTAGTGAATCGAACACACACATGAATGGTGAAGACAATTAAAAATGGAATTTAAATTAAATGAGAAAGAGAAAGAAGAGAATTGTTTTAAAATTTATTTAAAAAAAATTAATAACATTAATATTACACAAAATATTTTGGATGATAATTATAGATTATGAAGAATAAACATGCATTAAAATTCAAATGAAATTGAAAAAAACTTACTTGATTACATTTGAAAATAAGGGAAAGTAAACATGAAATGAAAAGAGGAAGAGAGATCTCTTTTTTTGAAAAAATATTAAGGCTAGTCATTCTAAATGTCCTTCTCATGTTCTGAAATTCCAACCCCCTATAAGAAAAACAAGGGGATTCATTTATAACCCAAGGTGGTGGGCTGTTTGCATTTCAGATCTTCCCCTAAAATTGGATTTCCAATTTGTCCATATAGATAGATGAATTTGGATATATATTATTCTTAAAATTTGTATATATTGATGTTTAATGTTAACCCTAAAAATTTGGCAGCCATTGTACTTTTTTATCCAAAGTTATGGATATTTTACTAAACAATATTATTCAATCCATTTTTGTCTAGTTTTTCATTGGTATAAATGTGAATAAATTTTATGTTAGAAATATTCTCTCAAATATGAAACATTTATTCTAAAAAGTAGTCTGTCTATATCTTTTATTTCACACCATAAAATCTCAGCTCAATTGGAAAATTTTATTAGGAGAAAAGTTAAGAATTGTGGGCTGGACTTCAAAGAATTAGTTGGGCACCTTTGTAGTGGATTTGGGACTTAAAATTTTTATAAAATATGCGTTGGTATATTAAAGAACATATTATGTAGTTTCACAAAATTTGGGCTTCTGGATTGAGCCCAGAAATTCTATCTTCATTCCTTTTACAGTTTCTTTGACAGATTCTTTGGGCCGTCTTGTGTGCTCCATATGACCCTTCAAATGAACGATTTGGACCAAGATCTATTTGAATGATTATTATTAAATTGAATTAGGAACCCTAAAAAACAATAATAATACAATTTAGAAAATTAGGTTGATAATTATAATTAAAATTGTAAATTAAATCAAATTTGGATTAATAAAAAAAATTCTCAAAATCTATATTTAACACTAAAACAATAGTATTTCACACCAATTATGAAATTTTCATATAAAATAAGTAAAGTGAGTAAATAAAAAGTTATGAATAAATTAATAAGATAACATATATAACCTGAACTAGAAATATAGGTGGATTTGGCCCAACCAACTCTGAGGTGTGCTCATCACCACTCTCATAATGCTCAACCAGAGGCCATAATGGATGCATTTGTCTATAATTCTAAACACATACCTCATAAAAATAGTTCTTGATACCAAAATATAAGGAAAATGGTAATAGGAATAGAACCCTACTACTCTCTATATCTCATATTATAGGAGTCTTATAACTTAGGTGCTCTCACTAGCCCCATCTACCCATACACAAGATCACATCGCATACTCAAAGGATCCATGTCATTTAATTTCTCCATGTTTTTAACAATAATTTTATAACTAAGCCCCAATTAAATAAAATTTCAATGAAAAGTCATAGAGGGATACACTTTATAAATTTTATTTATTATTTTATTTAACTAATTCCATTAAGAAACCAAAAATAAATCATTGTTGTTTAAGTTTTTAACAAAAAAGGAACCAACTAGATAACATACCACCATAAAGTTATGTGGAAAATTTCTATATAAGTTGATACAGACTCCTTAAATAACCGACCCAAGAACCGTATCCAATTAATTAATCACAAGAAATCTTTAAAATGACATGAAAATCCTATGTTCCTAGTATGATGCATGAACAAACACCCTCTTTCCATTTTGACTAAAAGATAAAAGTCCCATAAATCATAAATTCCAAAATCATTTGCAGCACTAAAGGTGAAATAGGTCAAAAATGAAAACATAAACCAAAATATAAATCCAATCCCCAGAAACATGTCCTTTCCTCATACATGGGTTAACTACTCCTAGACATGACTTTCATACTAAGTCATAATAATACCCTATATTTTGTCAAACTCACCTAAATAGTTAGATAAAAGAAAGGGCCTTGATACCATTTTATGGAATCCCTAAAATGGATATTACAAACCAATGTCTCGGCTGGTGGTTCCACATGACCTTAGGCATTCCTTTCCATATGCTAGAGGTTTTCAATTAGCAACAGGGGTCTATGGTAGTACTGTAGGGATACTATATCCTCATATCAGAAATAAATGATATTGGAAATAATACAAATAGGATAAAAATACAAAAAAAACATTAAATAGGCATCTAGAAAAGTTCTAACAATAATTTTAACCAATACTATATTAAAATGATCTATATACAATTCAGATAAGTCATACATACAAAAAAATCATATACATCAATATCCAAAAATAATAATAGAAGAAAAAAACTGGGAAACTGCACCAAAAATGGTATTGATTCCTAGATAGGTACCAATTTCCCATGCTCCATCCTAGCCATTCAAATCAACCATGAAGTATTCTGAGGTACCAAATAGTGGTCTGAGCAATGTGTGAGTATGACTCAGTAGGCCACCACCAATTATGTATAATTCATATCTATTCTAAGTATATATTGCATGTTGATGTGCATAATAAATGAATGAAATTGTAATAAATAAACCAAGTTGATCCCCAAGTTCCAAGGTGAAACCTAGGATTACCCATACATGCTTCGGCCTAAGTTGGATGTCTTTGATCACAATAAACCATAGAGGAACAAAAAAATACAAGGAGCATGTCCAAGGAAGTCCAAACCGATAATCATAATCCAAACCCAAGGAGTGTGTCCAAGGCATTCTAAGCCAATATTAAATGAGAATTCAAGGAGTTTTTCCAAGGTATTTCAAAACAATTTTCATAATCTAAATCCAAGGAATGTGTCTAAGGTATTCCAAACTAATAGTAAACTAATTTAACATATCATTTAATTCAATTATTTTAAGTCTCTTATGTTAAACATGAGCACCAGATCCTAGATCACATCCTAATAATCTCATACATTCACACACATAGTCAAATAATTAATCTATAGAACCCTTAGGGTTTCCTCTTTAATTAACCATTTACTTCCAAAATTCAATCACACTTCATGGGTGGATAAATTCCTTCTATAAAATTTTCAGTGGACTAATATTGTCCTAATTAGAGGTTTAATTTCATGATTTGGAGCTATAAAACCTTTAATTTCAATTTAGGTCGAGTGTGCAATGTGTTGGCATGACGACACATTGTACACACAAATTAAATGAAAATAATTTTAGGGAATAACTTCAATAACACCTAACTTATGATCATAAACGTACACCCATCCATTATTGGCTACTGGTTTAGGATAAAATAGTTGAAAACACAAAAGTATATGAAAAACCAAAAAATAGGGAATAATAGATGAAACCAATATAAGACCAATTGATAGAAAAAGAGGCCAAGAAAGGAATATAATAAAAGGATAAACTCACCTCTAACTTCCTTTGACAATGAATGATGTCTAATTATAGCAATGAATGAGGGATAAAACAACTTGGAAGGGAAGAAACCCAAAGGGGTGTGTGGAAGGGGTAGTGTATTGGATAATAGGGGATCCCCCTTTCTATTTCAAACACACACTTCATTAATTAATTAATTAATCAAAAAAGAAAAATTATCTTGGTCTAGTTTATGACATGACCATTCGGTTCATGTCATGAATCCATTGAGGAAGAAATACCCCCCCCCCATCCAGGTTTTTTATGTAAGAAAGCCAAGATTCATTCCATGAAACCTACAAACCTTGGAATTCATGCCATGATACCTAAGATTCATGTTGTGAATGATAGTAGTTTGCATATTTTCAGCTACAAACCTTCTTGATCTTCATGAAACCTCTCCTGAGTCATTCATGACACCCTAAACACCAATAACAAGGGAAAATACATAGGATTAAATAAATTAAAAGTATTTATTCCTTGAAAATTATCGGGGTCTTACAATCTGGTTATAAGAAGGAACTCTAAATCTTTCATTTTGAAGGAACCCATATTCAGAAGAAGAGAATTCATAAAAGTACTCAGTTAATCACTGTATTTTTCAATTATATTCTCATATCTACTCTTTTTAAATTTCATTACTCACTATGATTATGTTATATTAACATAATTATGTTTCTAATAAAATTATATTATTATTATATAACTCTATACCCCAACTCATTCATTAGTATAACATATTATTGTTTGGGTTGGTTCAACCACTTACATGAATGATGCTATACTATCATCACCATTTATATTATGAATGAGTATGATTCCATTAATATTTGTAATATATGATTTTAAATAGTAATTTATATTATGAATATGTTTCTAAAAGGGTGACATAAAAATGAATGATCAATATAAATCAACTTGTTGTTATTAGTAAATTACCTAAAACAAGCTTTTCATGAATCCCATTCTCACGAACCATACCCATACCTTCCATCAAGTGATAAGGGAATATTTGAAACATGGTGATATAGACTAAAAATTAATGGTGTTTTGTGCTTATAATCAATTCGTTCAAGGATGATAAAGTAGTTTTAACTTTAAGGGAGTTTTTTTTGCAGATGGTGGAAGCCTAAACGACTTTTGTTAATGGAAAATTCTCCAAGTGTTTGATAATTTTTTGATTCTATAAAACCCAGGAGGTAAAGGAGTTTCAGCTACCTATGAAGTTTTCACAATGTGAAATTTATGTTCTTGTACATAATGAAATATTTCTATTGTGAAGTAATAATTTCACAAAATTCATGTTCTCGGAGAAAATGAAATGGTTCTTTCACAAAGGCATGGTTTCATGAAAGTTTGAAAAAAAAACTCATGAAATTTGGAGTTTTTATAGCATGGAATGAATATTAGAGTTTCATGAACATGGAATAAGTATGGATTTTTTCATGAAAATCATACATGGAGGTGATGTGTTTTGTAGGAATGATAGGGTTTTGTGATATAGTGATGTTTGCCTATAAATAGGTCACATATCATCATTTGTGAGCATCGAATATTTTTAGAGGTTACGATCCTTATATATTCACATAAGACTTATGTGAATGTAATTATTTCCAAAAATAAGAATCTTACATGAAATCAAGTTACAAAAAAATTATGTTTGAGAACTAAGTGGAGAATATAGTTTTTAGTAATGGAAGTTTCATTAAATATAAAAGTTTAAAAAAATAGAGTTTTGTAAAATGAATAAAGTTCATGAAAATTATACTTTCAGGAAGTAGGAAATTACTCAAACATAGTTTTGTGAACTAAGTTTCACTTGGGAAGAGTTTGTGGAATGAATTGAAGCATCAAATTTATTATATCATGATGAAAAACATCATCATCATGTACTCAGATATATAGGAGACCTTCAAGTAAATAAACCAAGGAATACTTCAACCTAAGAAGCGTGAAAGGGGGATTCAATAGAAGTGATTCGAGGGAGGCAACATGTAGTCCCTAAATTATTGTAAATGTAGTGCGCTTGGAATAGAGTGACCATGGAAAAATAACTATAATCCACCAAAACTAGCGAATCTTAGTGGATTATTCTATGATAAAATAATTTCAGGTAAAATTTTCATATTGTGTTAGTTTTTTTTATGTTTTGTGATTACACAACTCAATCAGACAAGTTTGACAAGTTCCTACCAATGTGGGGACAAGATCCATTTAATTACAAGAAATATATGACACCATGATTCACCCCTCCCCTATTAGGAATCCTAGGGTACAATAGGGACTAAATAAATCATTGTAATACAATGATTAAACTACCTTGAATAATATGATAATGATGAACTTAGTATCAAACAATGAGGACTAACATCTCCATTGTGAAACTTATATGGAACAATCAAAATTATAAACATCAGATGATGAAAATAAATAATAAATAACTAATATATGTGTAATGAATGAATATAAATAAATATTAAAAAAGTAATATATATATATATGAATAAGGTTCTAAAATACATGATTAATATGGTTATGTTTATTATACAAGAGGTTAAATAACTTTCATGGAAGTTGGGAGTAAAGGCAGGGGTTTATTTTCTAATATCACATTGAAATTGAGGTTGTTTATATTTAAAATTACATTGGGATGAATTATATATTATTTATCTCCAAAACCTTATCTATTTTCTTCTCATATGTTTATTTATAGGTTTTACATGTCTTATCACCATTTTCCATCCCTTTGGTTCATAATTTTATTAAATGGATGTTTGTAAGTGAAATTGGCCTTATCTATCCTTTTTGATCGGGAATATTTCTTATCTATGTACATATTATTTATATTGTTTTATTGATGTTCTTATATATGATTCAATGATTGATTAAGGTAATTTATACTATATTTTACTTTACTTACAAAAGTTTTAAAGTAATGTTTTTAAAATTTTCACATGGATTATTTTCTATTGACTTTGAATCTCTTTACAAAAAGTGTGAAAATAATCATACTTTTTAATGTTTTTTTATAAATTCATTTTCTCAAAATTTTATATTTTTTTCTTTATGAAGATCCTCTTCCAAGATTTCATGGTTTTCTAAAGTAATTTATATTTCCTTTTTTACAAATTGTTTCATTTTAAAATTAATTTTATCAAAATTAAAGGATATTTATTCTTATTTTTCAAATCAATTTTCTAATTCTCTTATAAAAGTATTTTTATATATGTCAACATCCTTTAATGTTTCTTATTTTCCATGGGGATATAATTTAATGATACCATCCACCTTCTTTCTCTATATGGATTATAACCATGTTATGTAGAAATATTCATGGAACCCATTTATCTCTCATGGGTTAACTAAGTTATGATGGGATTATAAATATTTTCATATTCATGTGGCACACATGTGTATGGTTTATCTTTATGTGATGGGTTAGATCTATTATATCCCTCTAATGCATTAGGTAAAGAATTATCTCATGAGATGATTAGGAATGGGGAGTAAACCTAAACCCCTAATGGACTATTCCCACTATGTGATGGGTGGGATCTGTTATACCCTCCAATGCATTGGGTAAAGCCTCATATCCCATGAACTGACATGTCATGAATTGGGGAGAAACCCCAATTCATTAAGGGTTTCTATCCACTATGTGATGATGGTCTTGGAAATGATCCTAGATATAAGAAATGATTTTCTCTATTTATGTATATGTCATATTCTTATGCTATATTTTTGTGTTACAAAACATTCTTATGTTATATTTTCGTGGTTCATGATTTTTGACTCATGTTTATACACTACTATAACTCATGTATTACATTATACTGAAATCAATATATCATTACTTATGATTTATGATCTATTTTTTATTGGTTATGATACTATTATGTTATGATCATGCACCTTGATTATGTTTTCATACCCACATGTTCATCTTATGCTCACTTATGATCTATGATTGATATCTATTATGTTTACCCTTACTGTGTATTTGATCTCACACTTAATTATGTTTCCATTCCCTAGGTCATGAATAGGAGTATTATGTATGATGTGTTTAAAAGGTTATCATGTGAAATGACTATTTCTGTGTGATGTTGAAAATGTTTTAAAACATGTTGTTCATGTATCTAATATTCAAATACACTAAACCTATAGGTTCTATAGAGTGATTTATTAAGATATGTAATGAATATTCATATAAAATGATGTAATATATATGCATGTTCAGCTTGGTTCGGCTAAATTATGCCATTTATTTATCCATATTTAATGTCAAGTCATTGATTAAACCACCTTCCACTTCAAGCCATTCACTATTCACTTTTATACCACCCATCATAATTTTATTGAATGCAATGATCCCAACCATAATCATTGATTAGTAATCATTTAAAACCCCATATTTTTTCAATTCCATCCCCTTACACATTACCAATTTCATTATTTTTAACCATATTTCATGCCAATAAGTAAATATGATACAACCCACATACTTCTCCTCTCAATGCCACATCAACCCCCATATAAAAACATTCCAGTAGATATTGATTCATCTCTACCATCATCAACATCCACCACACCATTCTAAACTAATAACCACAACACCATTCCACCCCACATTCAATAATATTCATATTTTCCTGTTCCGAACATGAAAAACTAGCCACACTGATCCCCAATAGAGACCACAATAACCACAAAAAAGGTAACACAACCAACAATATAAAACCATAAAAAAACTAATAGTGAATTACATCAAGAAAAAAGTCTTTAATTATTCTTTTCATATGAATCAATTATTTATATCATAAAAAACTACCAAAATTTCATATTTCCATACAAAAAATTTGTTACTGTCTAAAAGTGATCAACCAATTATGAGAGGTAATTCAATCATTCCAAAAAAACAAAAAAAGATCCATAATAGTAGGGGTTAATAGAGAATCATTAATATATAATAAATTATAGAGAAACTCATAAAGTACATGTGAATCACCCTATCCCTTCAATTTATTTATATTTGATTCATTCGCTTTGATTAGGTTAATCCATACCATCTACCCAACGAAGACAAAATTATGATAAATCTACAATTTTACATAAATAAAAAAGGATAATTCTCGAATCCCCTACCTTGATTAAGGATTCAAGGGACATCGCACAAGGATGGAAGAAACCAAGGATAAAAACCTCTAAATGTTAAAGGATCCACCACAAGACCTATCCATGCCAAAACCTCATCAAAACACCAACCAAACTGAATGAACCTCGCTACTATAACCTCTAAAGTAAGAAGAGTGAAAGTGGAGGAGGAGGAAAGAGGGTACTTAAAATCAAGATAGATTAATCCCCATGAATAAATAGGTTTAAATACACAATATATATGATTAGAAGGAACTAAATAAGGAATGGTTTTGGTTAAGGTTCGAGGAAGAGAAAACAATTTGAACTGAGGGGAAAAGTTAAACCCTATTTATAGAAAAAAATCGGATGACCCCACCATAGTTTTGAGACCTCCAAAATAGAAATTATAGACTTGGTCAAAGGGATATATAAAAATATAGGTCTTCAGAATGGCATATTCCCTTTATTAGTGGTTGTTTTTACCATTTTAAAATCGATTCGATGAACACCACAATGTAGTAATCTTCAAAATGGTTGTAATAAACTTTGACCCTGACACTTGAGAAGAACCCCCATGGCATAGAGGAACTTACCTCACCATTTCAAAACTCACCTCATGAACGATCATGCTAAAAAATCCCCATAACCATAACATGAGTTCACTATAGACATTACAATGACCATTTGACCCTTCCTTGTTTCCAATGAGGATTCCACCATAAATCTCTAGGTATCACACTCACCAAAACTATCATCACCACAACATAGTGAGATCCTAGTGTAAGATTAAATTTTAAAACCCAACCCTCAAATAGTATTAATCTAGAAACCATAATATTAACCCATATAGGATTAAATTATAACTCACATAAGATTAAACAAAACCCCTCAAAACACTAACCAACTTTCCACGGTGCAACACCACAAATACCACCGAAATGGTAATTAAGCTTCTTCTCATTTTATATGTGTACTTCACCAACATATATCTAGGAACCATGTACTTCAAACGGATCATTCCAAATCTATGATGGTAATTTTAAATATTGACTCCCCAAAAATGAAAAAACTACCTCAAAAGGATTGTTTTACACCATGGTTTTACCATACATCAAAATGGCCAATGATCCATGGTTGCAACCCTGAAACAGTCACCACCATGTCTTCCAAAACAATTATTTTACAACTTAGAGATCCAAAAATCAACCATATACCTTTGTAACTCCTTAAAAATTCCTCTCAATGCATACAAATATTAGAAAAACACTAAGTAATGGTTCTCAAAACTTGGTTCATTACATTAGATACCTATCAAATGATTCTCATCCTTGAGAATCAAAACCAAATTTGGAAGGTAAAAACAAACACTAGACCCAAACAACCCCTAGGAGACACCTCTAAAATATGAATTCCTCCATCAATAGAGCATAATAAAAAACAACAATTGAACAATATAAATTGAAAAAACACTAAAAAATCATGCCAACATTGAGAAAAATAAGGTTCAAAATAGATCAGGATACTGAGCGTGCATCTGTGACTCATTTTCCCATGTAAATTACTCTAATCCACCATTCCTCCATAGGAAACAAACTAAATGAATAATTCAAACATTCAATGACTTATCCTTATAATCCTAGATCTCAACCAGCCACTCCATGAACTTCATGTCATCCTACTCATCCAACTCACTCCAATCAATAAACATGAGTCATCATGAAGATATAAAAAAAATTGACACATGGAAAATATGATGGATCTTATCCATCTATGGTGGGAGGATTAACTAATAATCCACCTCACTAGAATGCTCTAATACCTAAAATAAACTAACAAACTAAGGGGAAATCTTACTCCATTTATTGAACCTCCATATACCATGATGAGGGGAAACCCTTAGGAATACATGGTATCCACCCTCAAACTTGAAAGGCCTCATCCTTCTATCAGTATAAGAATTTTGAAGGTCTTGTATGACATTATCCACTGTCAAATCATTTTCACCTTCTCAATCTTACTCTATACCACATATGGTCTAAGGATTTATAGCTCTCTAACCTTGGTCCATCACAAAGGTGATATGCAAGGCCTCCAGTACAATTATTTAAACAGATCCATGTCATTGGTTGAATGCTAGCTATTATTATAAAGGAACTCGACCAAAGGTAGGTGATTTACCTATAGTCTACCAAAATATAGGACTTATAAATAAAAAATATCCTACAACATTTGGATAGTCTAGTACATCTATCCATCCATATAATGATGGAAAGTATCACTAATGCATAAATGAGATCCAAAATCATGCTCAAGGCCTCCCTATATCCATGAAGTAAAATGAGGATATTGAACAAAAATGATTTTAATTGGAACCCCATCCAAAACATCCACAACACTCAAATCCTTGGTCACCAAGAAGTGATCTGACTCTATGAAATTCTCCACAATCACCCAAATAGTATCACATCCTTCTTGAGAGCTTGAGGCAAACCAGTGACAAAATACATCAAAATTTACCACCAATTCTACTTGGGGATATAAAATGGATATAAAAACCCACCAAGAACATGATTATTTGAATTTAACTTCAAAAAAAACAAACATTATGATACTAACTCCACTATAGATGATTTTATCCCCAACCAACAGAACTGAATTCTCAAGGCAAGATACATATTTGATACACCAAGATTCATTTCCAAGGGTCATAAATGAAACTCAAAGAGAACCTCCTAATTCAATGATAATATAATAAAAAACCTCCCATGAAACAAATCCCAATTTCTATAATCCTCTAACTACCCCTAAAGAGAATCATCATGAAAGACATTATCCTATAACACCTCTACCCATGAGTCTCCCCACTAAGACTCCTAAACTTTCTATAAAAATTAATTTTACACTTTCATCTAGTATAATAAACCTCTACCACTATCCTCCTTCATATCAAGATTCATTTATGTAAACTCCTACATCACTCTTAAATCGTCTAAAACTCTTGAATAACATCTCCTAAAAATTTCCTCCTCAGGACATCAAAAACAACTTTCTATTTCCTTAGGTAATAATATATCTTGAATTCATAGCCATGTAAGAACTTAATCCACCTCTTCCAAGTCGGATTCAAATCCCACTGAGAGAATATATACCTCAAACTCTTGTGATCCATAAAGACTATAAATATTTCTTTGATGAAGTAATATTACCCCAACTTTAGATAAAATTCCATTGTTTCTCAATTAAGATCATGGGTGTAATGTTTATTCCCATGAGGATATGTAACACCCCAAGCTTACACGATACGCTTCTCTTTGAATAATATAGTAGCGTGTGTCGTACGCAACTTCGAGTTCTAGCACACACCACAACCAATCAAACTAGAAGTTATGAATAGTAATACCCACTTTTTGAAATTTTATAAAATGGACTTCATTTTTGGATTCGGAATATCAAAATTATCCTAGGGTGAATTTTTGGTGTTTTTCTAAAAACTTTCAATTTTTGATGAATAGTGAAAAACACTGAGTTATAAGTTAAAAACGAATTTTTATTTAAATAATTATTTATTTTATTTTAGGTAAAATAGATAAATAATACCTATATATGATCAATGTAATTCATTGGAGTCAATTTATATTAATTTTAGATATATAAAAATTTTATTGAACTTTTCACCGTCTTTTACCCACCTCCTAGGAGAATTTGCAAATTCACATAAAACTTAATTTTATCGCTTCTATGAGTGGAATTTTGAAAATCTGAGAGAAACGGTTAATATCAAAGAGTAAAATTTGGTTCAATAAGATAAAAATATTTTTTGGTAAATAGTAGCTTTTTACTTTTATTTACCACGGTTAAAAGTAGATAGGGTAATTAAGGGTAAAAATGATATTAATATTACCCTAACACATATAATAATTCTATTGGAAAAGTGTATCTAGACCAAAAACAACCTTAGGAATAAAATATTATCATTTATGTTCACTTGGATTAGATTAGGACATTTATAATTATTTAATTCAAAGAAGAGTTAAAAGAGTTAAAATCAAAGTTTAATAACTAAAACATTTTTAATATAGGGTTATACATAACATAAATTAGATTATAAATATTCATTATAAAGATAAAAATATTTCCTACATAATGGTATTTTATTTATAATTTTTAAAAATTAAATAATTTAATTTATTTATGACACAATGGTGATGCAGTAATTACCTAATTAATGAAATATTAAAATAATTGATATTATAAATATCCAAATAAATATAATTTGATACTTTTTATGAATTTAACTAATTTTATAGGTTAATATGACATGTTTTTATTACTTAAATGATTTTTTTTCGAATTAATAAAGTTGTTAAGACTTTAAAAAAATCAATTATTAAATAGTCTCAAAATTGACATAAATGAGTATTTAAAACAAATATTATATTATTAATTGATATTTTTTTCTCAAAAATATATGGTTTGGCCAAATTACTTATATAAGAATATATATATATTAATAAGGAACTACTTGTGTTTCTCTTGGCCTGTTATAGTAAGTTTATTAACCATATAATATAGAAATACAAAGAGACATGGTAAATGTCAAAAAATTTAATTAAGAGTTAAATATAAATGATAAGGTTAATTTAGTGACCCAAACCTGTCTAAAATATATTGGTTGAATAAATTTCTACACATACCCATCTTATCCTCAAAATAAGGCACTTTGGAGCCATTATAAACCGAATATGAATTTATTATAAAATAATATTTTATGTTTTTCCTAAGGTGCCCCTCACCCCTCTTATAAAAGGGCACTCCCCCTTATCTCAAATTAATACCTTAAAATCCTTTTTTCTCGGCCAACCCCTGCCCAAATATCCACTCAACTTCCATAACATCAACCTAGAGGCCTTAGTTTGATCAGAAATCCAACCTAAGGATCCCTTTTGATCAAATCAAAAGGAAGAACCCGAAGAAGAGGTAATGTTTTCACCACCCTCTTTCAAGTTCCTTTCTTCTTAAACTTATTGTTTCTTTGTTATTTCCATTCTAAAATAATAACTTCAGTATCTTATATATAATGTTATGTTATTATAAATATGGAACAACCATATTCAGTATTCTATCCATCCTTTGAATGACATGTCACCATACGTGCGTACGTATGGCTTATCGTCTCCACGTCGTGGTGTAATTATTATTCAATATATTATTATTTGGATGGGTATAATAATGATTTGAAATTCATTTAAATAATAAATATAACATGATAATGATTCTTTACATATGATATACCATCCAATTATATATTATTTTAATATCAAAAGAATGATATTGTCGCTCATGCGTACGTACGGACTACCGTCTCCACGAACACGATGAGATTCATTCCCCATCGTATCCATTCAAGAATAATTCTCATTTGATGATTAAAAATTAATGTTTAAGAATGTTATATCATTCTGGATATGAATAAGATACAACCTATCCATAACAAACACGACTTTTGTAACAAAACATATAAAAGAAAACGAGTAAGTTAAGACCCGAAACAACGATAATACTAAGATATTATTAACAAAGCAATGTTAAAAGATCATATATGATATCATATTAATGTATATTATTCTTATATAATTTAATAAAAATTATTTCACCGTTATACAGGAGGTTAACCTACCCTCAACCAAGTAAAAGTACAAGGTAAGGGTTTATTTCACAATCTCTTCATTATCCGAGGTCGTTTATACGTAATTATCTACTAGGACCTCTTTATCATCCACATCCATGTTTCTTAAAAATGTATTTCAAAAAATTCTTACTATTTTACAGAATATGGGTTAAAATAATTTATACCCTTGTTTGATTTTTTATAAGAAGTTTATAAAGGAATCTTTCCGTCATTTTCCAAACAAGATCCTTTTTAACCTTTTCGACAGAATTAAGGTAAGAATGTATTTTTTTAACTTATACGGCGGGTGCGGATATTTTCCACCATTATAAAATATTCGAAGCTTACCTTACAAGCTTATAAGAATATTTTGAAAGTAAATGTTTTATTTTATAATTTTATGACTTTTAAATGATTTCAAAAAAAGATATATTTATCTCAAATAGTTTTGATTTCATCTATGTCAACATCCTTTGATGGATTTTAAGATTATTTGAAGTTGATTTATTATGATACAAAACTTCCATATAGTATTAAAGGTTTTGTGATATGTTTGACTGAGGATGTTTTATTTTTATACCATTCATGGTTTATGGAGAAAGTATTGACATTTCGTATGCTAGTTTTAATATGAATGTTTATGTTATGTTTGAACCTATTCATATGAGGAGTGCATTGGACTTAATAAGTGACGGGTGGAGCCCGCTATAGCTCTTCGATGCATAGGTATGTCTCATTAGACAAACTAGTGTCTTGGCACAAGTCCTTGACAAAATCTTATTTGTAGTCTTGGCACAAGTCCTTGACTATGTGGTTATGATAGTCTTTCATTATGCATTCCATCATTATGAAATTGGTTATTGATATTGCATGTGATTATTCGACTATTAGAATATCCATGTGAATAAGTAAATGGAATTATTTAATTTTATCTTTGCCATATTATGCCGAAGTTCAAGTTTAAAAGGCTTTTGTTTTAGTTATACATTTCCTTAAATGTTTATGTTTATTTATAAAAGTTTCCGCTATATTGTTATCCTTACTGAGCATCTGAGCTCACCCCTTTCAATGTTTTAATTTTTCCCAAGATGTGAAGAAGTATTTTATGAATGAACTGTAGGGAATGTATGAGGGGATATGAAGACAAGATTTTGTTTTAGTTTTTTTTACATTATGATGTAATGTAAGACTTATGAATATATCTAGTGTTTCCAAGGCTACTAAACTAATCGGTCTTTTGAGACTTGATCTTTTGTGATCATGCCAATGTTATGTAATAATGAACCGAATCTGGGTAACTGGGTTCAGGGCATTACAGTTGGTATCAAAGGAAGTTTAGTACAAACCTTGGAATCTAGATTTAGATAAACTCTGATTGGAGCACATAGCCCTAAGATGGACTTTGAGGATTAGTGTAGAAGAACTTCCTAAAATTTTGGTATTGTAGAGATTTTGTGAGTTTTTTGAGCAATACATCCTTGTCTAGATACGAGTAGGTAAAGGAGGCTCTGGAATAGATGTACTTAGGGGTAAAACATGAAAACACTGCTTTGAGATAGACTTGAATGAGAACTGGTGCACGACAACGGGTCTTGCTGCACTCTTGGTTACGACACTCCCGGGGGATATGCTTAGGATAATTCTCATTTTCTTTACAAACCATTATGAAGGGTTTATGAGTATATACTTCCTCAAAGAAAACATTTTTATGATTATGGATTATATCCATAAATTGTTCAATTCATGTTAAGTGTTTTACAAGTTTGGATTTATGTATTGAGATTCATAAACTAATCTAGTGTATACCATTGTTTAGAAACAGCGCCTAGTGGAAGGAATGGAAATAATATCAATGAATGCACTACATGTAGGGATTTTCCTCCTGTCCAAGATAATTATAGTGTATTTGGTGATACAACTGGTGCTTATCAGCTTATCACTATATTGGGACAACTCACTCAGGTTATGAATAATAACCTTACTCGTATGGAGCACCCAGATCCACAGTGTGGAGGATCAATGTTAGATATCTTCACGAGGAAACAACCACCAACCTTAAATGGGGGTAAAAATTCACTAGTAGCTGAGCAATGGATAAATTCCCTAGAGAAAATATTCCAGGCTTTGGGAAGTAGTGAAAGGGAAAAAGTTATCATGACAGTTTACCGCCTCACTGGAGATGTTGATCAATGGTGGTCATTGATTCAAAATACAAAGGAAGATGAAGAAGTATCAAGTATGGAATGGAGGGAGTTTAAATATATTTTCTTAAAAAAAATTTCCTCATGACCATC
This sequence comes from Viscum album, assembly GCA_963277665.1. Lineage (NCBI taxonomy): Eukaryota > Viridiplantae > Streptophyta > Magnoliopsida > Santalales > Viscaceae > Viscum > Viscum album. The sequence continues at coordinate 299,691,709 of OY728139.1, forward strand.
GAGCGGATATGGAAAGACAATTTCTGAGTCTGAGGAAAAAGGAGGATGAGAATGTCGCAAAGTATGAGGCTAACTTTACAAGGTTAGCGAGGCATATAGCAGATTATATACGTAATCTGAGGAGTAAGATTGATCATTTCTTTGATGGGTTAAAACCATTTCTTTGTCGATCATTAGTCTCACAATCCTTCTCGTCGTACGAAGATATTGTCTCATGTGCTATCAAAACAGAAAAAGAATTTTCTAAGTCTTATGACTTTAAAGAAAATCAAGAGAAGAAGAGTTCTGCTGATCAATCTGGAAATGGAAAAAGGGGGAAGAAGGGAAAAGTTGAATATCCATCATGTAGTAAATGTGGTAATAAACACCCTGGTACTTGCTTGAAAGTAATGTGAGTATGTTACAAGTGTGGTGAAAAAGGCCACCAAGCTCATCATTGCAAGGGAAATAAAGTTGTTGTAAACATGGAATGCTATAATTGTAGAGAAATGGGACGTTATTCAAATGAATGTCCTAAGCTTCAGGAGAAATTACCTCAGAAAAGGCCAAGGGATCAAGGCCAAGCTTATGCTATCACTACTGCTGAGGTTGAATCTCCAAAAGACGTGGTGGCAGGTAATTTAATGGTTTCCTCAAGTTTAGAAAATTCTTTATTTGATTCTAGATCATCACATTATTTCATGTCTTCCCAGTTTTCTAATAAAATTATATATTTACAATTTTATTTAACAAGGGGTTGTCAGTCAAAACTCCTAAGGGAATTATCATTGCAACAAAGTTTTGTGAATTAGTCCCCATTAGAGCACATAAATGTTCTTTATCTGCTGATCTCATCGTCATGCCTATGATTGAATTTGATATAATCCTCGGTATGGATTGGCTTTCGGACCATGATGCAAAAATTTATTGTAAGAAGAAGGAGGTTACTATTTTTGATGTTGATGATAAGGAACACCTTATCTTTAAAGTGGAATCGTCACCACCTAATTCTCACCTAGATCCACCCCCAGTAGCTCAACTAAATTCAATTATTGGGGAGGAAGTGAATGAAATGAATGTGGGTGAGGAAAAGAATGTTCAAATAGAGGATGTACCTATTGTGAGAGAATATGGTTATGTGTTTCCAGAAGATTTACATGGACATCCTCCAGAACAAGAAATTGAGTTTTCCATTGATTTAATTCCTGGTTCAATGCCTATATCGAAGACCCCTTATAGAATGACCACTGTGGAATTAGTTGAACTAAATAAACAACTAGAGTAAATGAGTAATAAGGGATTTATTCTCCCTAGTGTTTCTCCATGGGGAGCCCCTGTCCTTTTTGTTAAAAAGAAAGATGGATCTATGAGGTTATGTATCGACTACAGGGAGAACAATGCTATAAAAATAAAGAACAAGTATCCCCTACCTCGCATTGATGATTTATTAGACCAATTGCATGGAGCTCAATACTTTTCAAAGATTGACCTTGGATTTGGATACCATCAGTTGTGTGTGAAGAAGGAAGAAATTCCGAAGACAGTATTTCAAACTAGGTACGGGCATTATGAGTTTACAGTAATGCCTTTTGGATTGACTAATGCACCCTCTGTATTCATGGATCTAATGAACAGAGTTTTCAAGGAATATCTCAAAGATTTTGTAGTGGTATTTATTGATGATATCTTTTTATACTCCAAAATCTACACATATTATGAAAATCACTTGCGCATTATCCTGAAGACTCTTAGAAGACATGAATTATATGGGAAGTTTAGCAAGTGTGAATTATAGCTTCAGGAGATCTCTTTTCTTGGCCATATTGTCTCTAAGGATTAAATCTATGTTGACCATTCTAAGACAAGAGCAATCCAAGAATGGATAGCACCAACGAGTATAACCGAGGTACGCAGTTTTATTGGATTAGCAGGTTATTATCGGTGTTTCTTCCAGAACTTTGCCTGATTGGATAACCCATTAACAAATCTCACACGTAAAGGGGTTAAATTTTTTTGGACAAAAGAGTGTGAAGAATGTTTTGAAGAACTTAACAGAAGATTAGTCAATGATCTTATATTGACTCTACCATCGGGGAATGATGGGTTTGTTATTTATAGTGATTCTTTAAAGAAAGGACTTTGTTGTTTCCTTATATAGAATGATAGGGTTATTTCATATGCATCACGACAACTTAAAATTCATGAGAAAAACTATCCCACTCATGATCTTGAGTTAGATACTGTAATTTATGCGTTGAAGATATAGAGACATTATCTATATGGTGAAAAATGTGAGATTTATACTGATCAAAAGAGTTTGAAGTACATTTTCTCACAGAAAGAACTCAACCTGAGGAAAAGGCGATAGCTTGAACTACTCAAGGATTATGATTGCACAATACACTACCACCCGGGGAAGGCAAATAAGGTAGAAGATGCTTTGAGTAGAAAGGATCATGGAGTTTTGAACAAGATGAGAGTTGAAAGGGATCCCATTTTCATGGATTTAGTAAAGATGGATATGGGAATAACCATGGAAGGTGAAACATCAATGCTTTTTCAAATGGTTGCCAAACCATCTTTACTAGAAAGGATTAAGAGTTCTCAGACCGGTGATGAAGAGTTTCAAAAGAAGATTAAAGCTGTGAATGATAGGAGATTGAGTGACTTTGTGTATGAAGATGGAATTTTGAAGTTTGGGAAGAGACTTTGTGTTCCCGATATACCTGATCTAAAAAGGGAATTGTTAGATGATTCTCATAGTTATAATTTCTCTATACACCCTGGGATCACCAAAATGTATAGAGATTTGAAGGAACATTTTTGGTGGTACAACATGGAGAGGGAGATTGCTGATTTTGTGTCAAGATGTATGGTTTTTCAACAAGTGAAAGCTGGAAGGCAATAACCTAGAAGAGTATTGCAACCTCTTCCCATACCTGAGTGGAAATGAGATAATATCATGATGGACTTTGTCATGGGACTACCAAAGACTCCTAGAAGGAACGATGCAATATGGGTCATTTTTTATCATCTTACCAAGTCAACACATTTTCTTGCTATAAGAGAAGATCTACCACTTGAACGTCTAGAAAGACTATATATTAATGAAGTTGTGAGACTTCATAGAGCACCCCTATCAATTATTTCTGATATTGATCCCTATTTTACTTCAAGATTCTGGAAAAGTATTCAGAAGGCCCTGGATACTAAACTTCGTTTGAGAACTGCCTACCACCCTCAAACAGATGGACAATCAGAATGGACTATTCAAACCATAGAAGACATGCTGAGATCTTGCTCACTTGACTTTCAGGGTATGTGGGATAAATATTTATCTCTGGTATAATTTTCTTATAAAAATAGCTTCCATTAGAGTATTCAAATGGCACCATATGAAGCGTTATACGGAAAGAGATGTCACACACCAACCTATTGGGATGACGTTGGTGAAAGAAAACTCATAGACCCAGAACTGGTGGAGGAAACAATGGAAAAGGTGAAGGTAATCCAAAACCACATCAAAGCATCTCAAAGTAGGCAGAAGAGCTATGCCAACAACCGAAGGAAGGATTTGGAATTTCAGGTAGGAGATCATGTTTTCTTGAAGGTATCTCCATGAAATTAAGTTATACGTTTTGGTAAGAAAGGTAAATTGAGCCCCAGGTACATAGAACCTTTTGAAATTCTAGAACAAATTGGGGTTGTAGCTTACCGTTTGGCAATGTCTCCAAATCTCTCCAAATTTCACAATGTGTTCCACATATCACTGTTGAGAAAATACATGACTGACCCAATGCATGTACTCACATATGAGGAATTAGAATTGGAACCCAATCTGTCTTATTGCGAAGAGCCCGTCAGGATTCTTGATACAAGAGAACAAGTGCTGAGAAACTAGATGACTCGCCTGGTAAAAGTTTTATGGAGAAACCATAAGATGGAAGAGGCAATGTGGAAACCCGAGGAACTTATGATGAAGAACAACCCGAGTCTTTTTATACTGTAATATTCCAGAAATTTTGAGGATGAAATTATTTGAAGGAGGGGAGAATGTAACACCCCAATCTTCCACGGTATGCTTCTCTTTGAATAATATAATAGCGTGTGTTGTACGCAACTTCGAGTTCTAACACACATCACAACCAATCAAACTATCCGTTATGAATAGTAATACCAAATTTTTGAAATTTTATAAAATGGACTTCATTTTTGGATTCGGAATATCGAAATTATCCTAGGGTGAATTTTTGGTGTTTTTCTGAAAAATTTCAATTTTTGATGAATAGTGAAAAACACTAAGTTATTAGTTAAAACCAAATTTTTATTTAAATAATTATTTATTTTATTTTAGGTCAAAATAGATACATAATACCTGTATAAGTTCAATGTAATTCATTGGAGTTAATTTATATTAATTTTAGATATATAAAAATTTTATTGAACTTTTCACCGTCTTTTACCCACCTCCTAGGAGAATTTGAAAATTCACATAAAACATAATTTTACTGCTTCTGTGAGTGGAATTTCAAAAATACAAGAGACACAGTTAATATCAAGGAGTAAAATGTGGTTCAATAAGATAAAAATAATTTTTGGTGAATAGTAACTTTTTACTTTTATTTACCACGGTTAAAATTAGATAGGGTCATTAAGGGTAAAAATGATATTAATATTACCCTAACACATGTCCTAATTCTATTGGACAAGTGTATCTCGACCAAAAAAAACTTAGGAATAAAATATTATCATTTAGGTCCACTTGGATTATATTAGGACATTTATTATTATTTAATTCAAAGAAGAGTTAAAAGAGTTAAAATCAAAGTTTAATAAATAAAACATTTTTAATATAGGGTTATACATAAGATAAATTCGATTATAAATATTAATTATAAATATAAAAAAGATTTCCTACATAATGGTATTTTATTTATAATTTTTAGAAATTAAATAATTTAATTTATTTATGACACAATGGTGATGCAGTAATTACCTAATTAATGAAATATTAAAATAATTGATATTATAAATATCCAAATAAATGTAATTTGAGACTTTTTATGAATTTCACTAATTTTATATGTTAATATGACATTTTATTATTACTTAAATGATTTTTTTTATAATTAATAAAGTTTTGAAGACTTTAACAAAAATCAATTATTAAATATTGTCAAAATTGACATAAAGGAGTATTTAAAACAAATATTATATTATTAATTGATATTCTTTTCCTAAAAATCTAAGTTTAGGCCAAATTACTTAGATAAGGTTACATATATTAATAATGAACCACTTGGGATTCTCTTGTCTTGTTATAGTAAGTTTATTAACCATATAATATAAAAATACAAAGAGACATGGTAAATGTCAAAATATTTAACTAAGAGTTGAATATAAATGATAAGGTTAATTTAGTGACCCAAACCTGTCTAAAATATATTGGTTGAAAGGATTTAGACCCATACTCACCTTATCTTCTAAATAATCCATTTTGGAGCCATTATAAACCGAATATGAATTTATTATAAAATAATATTTTACGTTTTTCCTAAGGTGCCCCTCACACCTCTTATAAAAGGGAACTCCCACTTCTCTCAAATTCATACCTTCAAAGCTTTTTTTCTTGGCCAAACCCTGCCCAAATATCCTCTCAACTTTCATCAATTCAACCTAGAGGCCTTAGTTTGATCAGAAATCCAACCTAAGGATCCCTTTTGATCAAATCAAAAGGAAGAACCCGAAGAAGAGGTAATGTTTTCACCACCCTCTTTCAAGTTCCTTTCTTCTTCCACTTATTCTTTATTTGTTATTTCCATTCTAAAATAATAACTATAGTATCTTCTATATAATGTGATGTTATTATAAATATGGTACAACCATATTCATTATTCTATCCATCATTTGAATGACATGTCACCATACGTGCGTACGTACGGCTTACCGTCTCCACGTCGTGGTGTAATTGTTATTCAATATATTATTATTTGGATGGGTATAATAATGATGTATAATTCATGTAAATAAAAAATGTAACATTATAATCATTCTTTATATATGATATAACATCCAATTATATATTATTTTAATATCAAAAGAATGATATTGTCGCTTGTGCATACGTATGGACTATCGTCTCCATGAACGCGATGAGATTCATTCCCCATCGTATCCATTCAAGACTAATTATCATTTGATGATTAAAAAGTAGTGTTTAAGAACTTTATATCATTCTGGATATGAATAAGATACAACCCATCCATAACAAACATGACTTATTTAATAAAACATATAAAAGAAAATGAGTAAGTTAACACCCAAAACGACGATAATACTAAGATATTATTAATAAAGAAATGTTAAAAGATCATATATGATATCATATTAATGTATATGATTCTTGTATAATTTAATAACAATTATTTCACCATTATACAGGAGTTTAACCTACCCTCAACCAAGGAAAAGTACAAGGTAAGGGTTTATTTCACAATCTCTTCATTATCCGAGGTTGTTTATACGTAATTATCTACTGGGACCTATTTATCATCCACATTCATGTTTCTTAAAAATGTATTTCAAAAAATTCTTACTATTTTACAGAATATGGGTTAAAATCATTTATACCCTTGTTTTAATTTTTATAATAATTTTATAAAGGAATCTTTCCGTCTTTTTCCAAAAATGGTCCTTTTTAACCTTTTCAATAGAGTTAAGGTAATAATGTCTTTTTTTAACTTATACGGCAGGTGTGTTATTTTCAGCCGTTATAAAATCGTCGAAGCTTCCCTTACAAGCTTATAATAATATTTTGAAATTAAATGTTTTATTTTATAATTATGTGACTTTTAAATGATTTCAAAAAAAGATATATTTATCTCAAATAGTTTTGATTTTATCTATGTCAACATCCTTTGATGGATTTTAAGCTTATTTGAAGTTGATTTATTATGATACAAAACTTCCATATATTATTGAAGGTTTTGTGATATGTTTGACTAAGGATGTGTTATTTTTATACAATTCATGGTTTATAGATAAAGTATTGACATTTCGTATGCTAGTTTTAATACGAATGTTTATGTTATGTTTAAAACTGTTCATATGAGGAATGCATTGGACTTAATAAGTGATGGGTGGAGCCTGCTATAACTCCTCAATGAATCGGTATGTCTCATGAGACAAACTATTGTCTTGGAACAAGGCCTTAAAAAAATCTTATTTGTAGTCTTGGCACAAGGCCTTGACTATGTGGTTATGATAGTCTGGCATTATGCATTCCATCATTATGAAAGTGGTTATTGATATTAGATGTGATTATTCGACTAGTAGAATATCCATGTGAATTAGTAAATGGAATTATTTCATTTTATCCATGCCATATTATGCCTAAGTTCAAGTTTAAAAGGATTTTGTTTTAGTTATATATTGCCTTAAATGTTTATGTTTATTTATGAAAGTTTACACTATATTGTTATCCTTACTGAGAATCTGAGCTCACCCCTTTCAATGTTTTAATTTTTCCTAGGATGTGAAGAAGTATTTTATGAATGAACTGCAGGGAATATATGAGGGGATATGATGAAAAGATGTTGTTGTAGTTTTTTTACATTATGATGCAATGTAAGACTTATGAATATATCTAGTGTTTCCAAGGATACTAAACTAATCGGTCTTTCGAGACTTGATCTTTTGTGATCATGCCAATGTTATGTAATAATGCGCCAACTCTGGGTAACTGGGGTCGGGGCGTTACAGGATACAACTACCTAGACCCATATTATATCATCAAACTATTATGTATTAAAATTCATCTCAAAATGATATGATAAACATCATAAAAAACCTCAAAAAAGACTCCCTACTATGGAAACCGAAGAACATGAGCACTAATTAACTTATCCTTTTGGTAGATGAAAGTTTCTTGACACTAATAAGCCTTTACAAAATCACATTCCCTCCTAGTAAAGGATATTAAATGGGATAAAATCCAATAGAAATAAAATAAAAGCCTTCAATAATATCCCACAAGACCAAGGGAACTATAAACCTCAACAACATTCATGGGTGCTTCCCAATAAACAATTACATTTATCTCTAAAGTATTATTTTCTACTCTTTAATGATACACCACATTACCAAAAAAAATAACCTCATGTATCCAAAACCTACACTTATATTACTTACCATAGTGATGATAGTTTAAAATGACTTTTAAAACAACCCTAATATGATTAGCATGATCTTCCTCCAACTTCAAGTACATGAAGATGTTTTCAATGAATACTACTATGAACTAATATAGGAACTCATGAAATAAAAAGTTCATGAGTCCCATGAAAATAGATGGGGTGTTCATGAAACTAAATAAAATTAATGTGAACTAAAAGTTTCCATAACGACACATGAAATTAGTCTTCGTGATATTATCCTCCTTTAACCTAATCTGATGATACCCAAACCATATATCAATCTTGAAAATATAGTTATCTCCCTTTAACTGATCAAAAAAATAATTGATCCTTGGGAAGGGATAATGGTTCTTAACCATCACCTAATTTATTCATTGGTATTATATACACAACCTTAGAATACTATCTACCTTCCTAGTGAACAATACCAAAGCACTCTACATGGATAAATTAGGCTAGATGAAACCCTTCTGTATCAAATTATCGATCTGAATTATAAAACCCCGCAACACAAAAGGTTTCAATCAATAAGGATCTATAAAAATCAGAGAGGAATCAAACTAAAACTATATCCGAAACTCAATATCACATTGATGTGGTAGCATCACAACATCTTTTAAAAAACATCCAAAAACTTCACAACAACTTTAGGTAACACCACTATCTAAACCTATGTTGAGCACAATGTCAACTCTTCTAGATGAGAAGATAAGGGATCCAAATTCCTATAACCAATTTTATGGTCCTGCTCTCTAATGAATATCACATGATGTCCTTCCAAATCATAGAATTAAACTCTCCTCCAGAAGAAATTGTTGATCGCACAGACCAAATACAACCAATCCATGACAATAATGACATCATGTGGTTATATCCATGGCAAGAAGAAAATCCACAATTACTGATTTTCCCCATCATCGAATCACAACCCCAACACACATCATTAAAACTATACTAAACTTCAAGTGGTGTAGTTATCACTAGGGGCACTGGAAGCCTATCCACCTTGAATCCCAAGTCGCATACCAAGGAAGGTAAAATAAAGTAATTTGAATCTCTTGAATCAAACAAATAAAATGAAAAGGTAGAATATAATAATACAGTACCATGAATGATCTGTTTACCACCTAACACTGTAATCTCTATGGCATGAAACTATTGATGACATACTTCTCTACCTCATTAATCCTACCAACAACCAACCCCATGGTTACGCTTAGACTTATACCCATGAGGATGGGGGATATCACAAGGTTTTCTTATACCTACATCATCTCCCCTAATCTAATCAAAAGCATAAAGATCTTATTGATAATATGGAATCTGAGGAAACTACTACTGAGGTCAGATTAGAAACTATCCAACTTTTTTGTTCTAGACAATGAGAACACTCAGACACTGGAATCATCAATGGCCCTGACCTCTATAAGAAAAAAACACTATAATGTATCCACCCAATGGATTTTTGAGGAAAACCATCCCCAAATAAATGAGAATAAGACTGATGCGGCCAAATCTTTATTAGTTAATACCTATGTAGGCTCAAAAACTAAGATCCTCTAACAGCATATCCACTCCTTAGAAAGTTTTGATGACTTCCCTCTTGAGGAGATCATGACAACACTTTTATCCTATTGATCACCTATACCTTTTACAATACCTATAGATAATTATATAAAATAAATGGGTAAAATATAGAATAAATAGCTAGACCTAGTGCCTCCTCAAAACACCATGCTTTGGAATCATCATTTGGAAAAAATTGGGGGAAAGGTGGAGAAGTTACTTAACTTGAATCCTGAGATCATGTATGCCCATGCTCCCCTGTTGGAGGGAGAGAAACTTTTACCAATACACCTCCATCATCATCATTGAATGAAACTCAGCACAAAAACTGCTTTTGGAAATCATCCCATGAAATCACTAACTCCTCGCACTCTCTAAGGAACATAAACAACAACTAACATGAAACCCCTTATCATATGACTAATAACCAACATGACCCAATAATCCTTCCTAGAATGGATCAAACTGAAGGTTATCTCCAACTCCTCTAAATAGTTATTTTCTTCAAATTAGATACACTCCCCTCATACTTCTCCAAGCACTTATGATGAAAATTATGAAATATATTCCTCCAAGACTCGACCTACTCAGTCAAATCAACCCACCTACAATCAATCGGTTCATCCTAACACACCTCACCAACTCAAACCACATGTGGATGATGACCATTGACCATTTATATAAATAGAAAAAGGAACTACTAAGATTGGGAACATGGAATTCATTTAATATCATTAAATTAAATTCATTTTAATTTTATCTAGAATCAACCTAATTGAATCATTAATATAAAAAATAATGATGAATGTACCTCTATTAGGTCACTAATCGCAATCAATATCACCTCACATAGGGTATTTAGTAATCTTAAGGTCCTTGCATCATATCATACGGGTCCCTAATCAATAGTGTCCTATCCAATCTCAATTCATCACACACTAAGTTTGACCAACATTGTTTCCATACCAAACCCATGAAATCCTCACAAGTAACTAACTCCAAAATCCATACTAAATCTTATCGATAGATGTAATACCACTCTATCATGAAGATCCTCCCAATAAAAACCCATTTTAGGCCTACATTAAAGATGAGGGCTACCCCTAAAGCCTGCTTCCAATAGGTTATGGGTTGATGATTGACACTAAGGGTATAAAAAACAAAAAATGGGAGGTATTACCCTCATATATCCCATGAACATAAAAAAAACAAACATTAAATCCATAATTTAAAGTAAAAAAACAAAATCCAAAATACTTGTAAATGTAATACATAAACAAGGTCTCTAAAATAAATTACCAAAAAGAAAAATATTATGGTAGAGACTCCAAAAACAATTTCAAGGCTCGAGCTAGTAATGTCCACCTTACTCACCAACTCCCTCCCATAAACCTAAAAATATATTAATATATATAGGGGTGTACATTCAAGAATACTCAGTAGGATCCTCCTTAAAATTTATCATGAAAATGTGGAAGAATAATACTAATTCCTCTGTGAATAAACATCAAAACCAATATGAACCTGTGTTAGGTAAACTATCACCCAACCTCACTAAGGCTCATGAAACAATATCACATATAAGAATAATAACATTTCATTGAAAGAATATAAGTCAAGAAGGTACTTCCATAACTACTTCCCCACTAATTTGTCACTCCCACACCCTAATGACATACGTCTTGTTCTTCCATCCCTTCCGTAGTCATTTCATCACACATCATATCTCATATCACAACCACATACCAAATACAAAAACCACATCATCATCATTATCAAATATTCACCACCACATATCCACAACCACATAATCAACACATACTACACAAAAATCACACAACACAAACGTATCAAAATAGAGTAACATGAACACAAAGGTCATCAACTTAGTTACCTCCTCCTACAATACATATCCCCACCATCTATGATCATCACAACCACAAAACCAAGACTTCTAATATATTACATACTAAACCTTAATACATTTCATCTTATATCATCTATACATATACCTACTATAATCCATCACAGCCCATACTAAACCTAGAAGGGAGAGCATGGAAAAGAGAGTATCCAACTATCAATTCCCTAACCAACCTAGAAGTTAAAAAAACACAAAAAACCTAAAACCATATGGGTTTTGGTAAGCATATCCAACTCAGGTAGTGGTGCATAAGAAATCACAAGAAAGTATAATGAATATAATAGTCACTTAATGGCCCATAGATTTCTAGGTCATCGTTTTTAGAGGAAATTTTGATTTTTTGGATTAAAGTAGGGTTGGGTGAACCTTTCTTTATTTTATACTATAGATGGTTCATCATTCCATGAATTGGGAAAGTAGTTCTATAAATAGGGTGAGTTGAGGAGTCACATTGTGTTCAAGGAGGCACCATTATGTGAAGGTAGTGGGGCACATTGTGACAAGTGATTGTTAGGTAATGATGTAACTTTATGTGGGGGGTCTAAGGAAAATACCCTTACATATTGGTTGTATTCATCATTCTATGTTAGGGGGTTTCATGAAATGATAATGAATCCTACATATGGGTTTGAGGACTCTCTCATGTATTTACTTTATGGTTTTCATAGAGAGAGGTTGGTCACGTCATAAACCTTAGGTCACACCATGAAGCCTTGTCATGGGGAAGAGTCATGGAGTGAGGACAAAGTCCACACCCATGGAGGGAAATGACTTTTTCGTGAGGGAGGGAGGTTATTACGTAGAGGTAGGGGCCTTGGGTTTTAAGTTCTTCCATGGATAGGCATTCCACACTATGACTAGAGGGTTCAAACTGTGATGGGTAGACCATGGAGTCTTGAGTTCAGGAAAAGGTTGGTGTGTCACACCATGAATGGATTCTAGTAGAGAGAATCAAACTATGACCCATATTGGCTACAACATGATGGAGAATTTTTTCCATTTTTAAAAGTAGGTGTAGACCCATAATTTTAGGGTTAACCTCCTTCACAATTTTGTTCGAGTGAGGCATTGGGAAAGGTTCATTTAGACCGGATCTCCCCATAATCTCCCCCACCCCCTTTGACCCCCTTGGTTAGGGGTGTTTTGATGGTGATTACATGGTGGGTTTAAAGTGATATTATCCGCTATTTTACTATATTATTTTTCCCCTTCATTAACCATTTTATTTGTAGTGATTTTGGTCTAGGTTTTGGCATGTATTCCACCTAATCATACTGTAATTGAGATGAGATGATGGGGATTTTTCTTTTATTGTCTAGAGAACGTCCCAAGAGGATGAAAACACTAGGGTTATTGCAATTTATTAATGTGGTGATGCCTGATGAGTTTTTAGGTGATTATGCCTCATTGGTTTAATTTAAATAATTAATTATTTGGATATTATGTATTGAGATAATAGCTTGAGTGGTGGTATGAGATTGAAAGAGGCATGGAAGGATTGGACGAGGATGAGAGAAGTATAGTGGGGTTGAAAACTATGTGTTGGATTTTGGTGGTCCCTTTAATACAAAACCATATTCATGTTTATACATTCTTTTGTGTGCCGACATGTTTGCATGTGACTAGATAAATAGATAGGAACCAAGAGCGCCCTAATCAAAGAGAGTGGGTGTCACTGGGCCTCCTTCAGTTGGATTAAGTTCACCTTGCACTTTTAGTGAATTGTGATCACCTAATGACTATGTATCTAAGGGGATAAGGTTATGGTTGAGTTACGAGAGGCCTCAAGTAGGTCTTAGGATTTGGGAGGATATGTGACTAGTCTAGGTTGGTTTACTTAGGCTAGTAGGCATTGATGATATTTTATGGAAATTATAGGAGTACCAATGGTGGTATATTCTAGAAGAAGAGTAAAATAGATAGAGAGAAAAGGATGAATAATAAGAATAAGAACATAGGATGTACATGGTTCAGTAATAATCTTCACATCCATAGAGATTCATAATAAATTCACTATATTTGGGAGATAAATACATGGCACACACACTGGGTCTATAAACCCTAGATCCAAATGATCTCTTAAAGTAATGTGGTATTAGAGTAAACTTCATTGTCATGGTTCCAAAACCACACAGTCGGTCCACTGTTCTATAGTAATGGAGGTAGAAAAGTATACAGAGCTACAATACCCTTGTTAGTAAATCCCACATTCCCACAATACCACGTCAAATTCCACACTAATACAGTACCTACTGTCAGTGTTGTTGGTCATATTTACTACAATCCCTATAACAATTTAGGTTAGGGGAATTTATGAAGCTACTAAGCATGTATGGGAATCCCCAAAAATTGTTATTTTAAAAATTTTCCACTAACGATTGATATGAATACATTTTTTTCGGTGAAGTGCTTCCCAGTATAATCCCTAAGATCACACATGAAGAGTTTTAAGCACAAAATAAAACCATAAATACCTGGTTTGATCCAAAGTCATGTGTACTTTCACTATTAATATCTGATGATCATTTCTTTAAAATTTGAAGTAAAATTCCTCTAGATCATCCACACACACCTTAGAAATCTGTGGGAGCACCGATCTTCAAAATCTGGGTGCTAGCGTAGAGATCTGATGATGCCTTTGATACTCCAACAATAACCGTAACACCTTGCTTTCGATTCATGAGAGAGAGCTTGATCTAAATCACCCAGATCAAGATATTCTTTCTCTAGAAAGTAGGATAGTATAGATAATCTCTCAAGAGCTCTCCATGAATAGTCTTTTGGTGAGATCATCTTCTCCTCTATTTAGTGTGTTATGTAATTACTCAGAATCTCCTCCCTAGCCCCCAAATAATTAACACACTATATATATATATATATGATATTATGAATACTTTATTGAGTCATAAATATCATTTATATTATTATAAATTTCTTGTAATATAATAAATATATTACATGATAATACATGATCCATTAACTTGGCTCGATGTTCTCGCAAATATTAAATGAACCTTTAATATTTTAAACTAATATTTTCTCAATTAATATTTTCCATGTATTTACTTTAAAACTTGTAAATAAATTTAAAAAATAAATTCAATCCTAATTATTATTAACTTGAATAACAGGAATTTATTTATTTCTTTGGTGATTGTATATCCTTGGAAAGAACCCAAACCCCAGTAGTGGGGCTCACCACATCCTATTTACCTATTCAACTGGATATGGAAGATTCTTGAATACGCTATTATGTGTGACCCTCTAGGACCTTATATCAATATTAGAGAATATTATTCACAAACCAAGAGCGGGATCTAACAACCCATCATGGCCCTTAAAGAGATAAGGATAGTTATAGCAATGAAAATCAACCTACGAATATGTACCATGTAATATAATCTCATTATCATTAATATCCCATAAAGAAGGATTCACACCCGTGTCATCATCCTTTCTTGATTTATAATTTTTTTATCTAACTAGATGGATTTAACTTGGACTACCATGGCTATGTATTTATCAAGGTAATACAATCTTGATCAACTAGGCCCAAGATATATTACTTCCTTAACTTGGAAACTACAAATTCTATCTTGATCATTCAACCAATTCCATACCACTAATGACGCACCCAACACGAGCTACTTCAACATGATTTTATTATCATGGTTTTTTCCTTACATCAAAGTATGTGATCAAATGGAACATATTGATATTGATCTCAAGATAGGAGACCAATACACATGTTCATAGATAGTAATGTCCAATCACACCCAAAAAATGTGGTGTTCCTATTGGCGGGTTTATGCACATGATCTGACTACTAAAGATCACCAAGTGAGAAATTCAAGAGAAAAAAGTCTCAATGCTTATGATCCCCCAATACCTGATAGTTATACATCATCCATGTCCAGTCAGTATGATGTATCTAGACCATATGACCTTTGTTTAAGATTTTTTTCATAGTATATCATGGTTATCATTATATACTGGTATCTGATATAACCTTTTGATACAACAAATAATCTATGAAAATTACCATTAAATAGTGGAAACAAAAAAGATTCACTATAATGTTAAGTGAACATCATGCATATCTCACCGTGTACATGATATGGTAATCTAAAAGTACTGTAAAGTTGGGTTTAGGCCACCCACTATTACAACACTCCCACTTACACTAGAACCAAATTTCTAACCAACCTTATTATCTCTCACATGATTAAGATCATGTTTCCATTGAGTCACAACTTTAGTTTCTAGGTCTTTCATGTTTCCACCACATGGAAATTCTGTTATATGCGACCACACCTCCTTGAGTAAAACTTCTCAAGAGATGGTATCCCCAAGTATATACATTTTTTACACTATTGTAACTTTACGTCTTATCTAGTAATAATATCATAATTTTAATTATTATAATACTTTACTTACTAGGTTTGATTCCAAGAACTGGAACAAATCATTTCATTTAATTTCTTCTTAGCTGCCTTAGAAGCTTCAACGTACTCGGTATTTGTAGGTATGGATACCAATGGATTTTATGATCTCTTCTCACTCATCACCTTATCCTAATTGTGATACTAGATCAAATTGATCCAAAGTAATACTAGTTTTTGTCCCTCTGAAACTAGTGTCCTTTCCTCTCCACTTACTAGGTATAAATCATTTGTACTTACCCAAGTACAATCAGATAGTTCTGACTACTTCTATTATAGTGATCCTAGATATAACTGATATCTACCTAATATAAAGTATATCTTGGCAATATAAATTTTTGTATATATCATGGAATACACAATTAATCCATTACTAAATCATATGGAACTCAACTCACCATGTTAATCTACTCATATTCCCTAGACATGTCTTCTTGGATAGATTTATGCCATGTGACATTGGTAATAATTCTCACTTGAATTGTTTTAGCATGTATTTTTTCAATACCATGTCACTATATGTACGATTGACTAAGTCCAAGAAACTGTTAAATCTACCTCAATAGACCATGTTCCCTATAACTTAGGTTGATACTTTAAGTCAATCACTGAATAATAGATTCTTTTATTTTGGTCTTAACTTACTTGAAGAATGGTATTTTTTTTCTATATGTTTCCAAACATATTTTACTTGAAAAATAATGGTGCTCCCACTAACCTTTGATAGACAAATGGAAAAGATTCATTCCAAATGAATATTCTATGATCTTATTGCTTACTAAAATCCTAAATTGGATTTCAGTAACTTTCAACCTATATTAACATTCTATGATGCGACCATCCCTTTCTTGTTGTATCATATAGACACCTCCAATGATTGGTGGTCATGAAATCCAATGCTCAATATACTGATCATAGAAATTATCTATGACAAGTAAAATTATAATGGATTTAGGCATACCAACTTGGTATTACCAATAAATCCTTATTGTTACTACACAAGTACCATCCATGTATAATTTCATTTCAATACCCACCATAGTATTCAAAATAATAACCCCCCTTTTCACATTGATACATGGAATCGATTATTGAATTTTAATTGATCTTGTAAATCTTAGATGAATTCTATATACTGATTACTTGTAAGAATTATTATTCAGAATGAATAATTTATTATCATCCATGGTGAATATAAAAACATCACTATGGTTTTATCCTTCCTATACAGTATGTGTCTCTTGTCCAACAGCCCGAAGGCCTTCAATTCTTTTTATTAAATGATAAATCCCCCTTTTAATGGATGAAGGAGGTGGAAACCAGAACAAACATCATTGAAATAGGACAATTACACTCGAAGGATATAAAGTGTAAAACTAGGATGACATCATAATACAACTCCTCCCAGAATTTGATCAATGTAGCTCTCCACCATTGCAAAGTTGTTCGGCAAACAAGTGTCATGTGTCAAAGCAGAGGCCCGATCCGATGGATGGTACCATACACTCTCAAACAACCAAATCCAAAAAACACTGTAAAGATGAATTGCCAGCTCTATAACCACCTATGGAGTCTTTTGCATGAAGTCGAGTCCAGATCACAAAATTTCCACCTTCAAAAACAAACCCTTCAAACAAACAACAATAACCAGTCCAAAACATTAAAACCACCATTGTCGAGACATCACTATCGAATGAGAACAACCAAAAGGGTAGTGCTAGGACAAAATCTCCTAAATAAATCACTGGAACCAAAGCCTAAGAAACCACGATGCGACCATAAGGTACTCATCCAACACATCTGCATCAACCCGACATGCCGCAGGAGGCCAAAAGGACCCGTAGAGAATCAGGGTTCCTCTGGAAAAAACCCCTCTATAAGAGCATCAACTGTGCACCACAAAAGAAAAAATTGAAAGAAACTACACCTCCACCCTCTGAGTAATGCTTCGTTGGTGCTGAGCCACACTGTAACACACCTGAAGACGTAGGCCAGCCGGGACTAGGACCAGAGACTAGAAGTTATCCCCAGCCATTGATGCGTGTCGAAACCTAGCCACCTAAAGCTGAAGCACACCATACTGATGTGAATCCAAGATCCAGTCGCAAAGCTGACGCCACGATCCAAACTGTCGGAGCCCACCGAGCTGAGATCCAAACCACACCACGGACCAGAAGCAACAACGATCCACAATGACGCCGAGTTGGGTTCCAGATCTTCAACGCCAGTCCAAAACAGCAGACCATATGAGGAGAGGAGAAAGTTCATGATGGAAAACCTAGGCACTCGGGAGGGAAGGGGGGATGCGCCACTCAGAGGCCCCCAGTATGTGTCTCTGTAATATTCATGTTCCACATTAACTTGTGGAACTAGTTCCTATGCCAACTACATGTGCATCTCTAGAATTGACTAAACCAAAGTAAATATGGTACCCACTATATCTAATAGATACATGAACTCGTGTATAAAAATTTATTCTATCACTTCACTACCACTTTTCTATGTTAGGGATTTATGTAATATCCTAAGTAATCATTAGGATAATTAATTAGATGCACAATGTGTTTTGTTTGATGCAAGTTTGCTCATATCCTAACAAACTCTTTGCATCTAAACACATGTACTTATGAAATAATGGATTTCCATCATACTATATCTCATATGATATCCATTTTTCATTATAGTCAGAATATGTTTATGGGGTATTTCCATTATTTTTGAAGCACGTCGTGGAGTATAATGGAAGTTTCTGCAAGTTGCAACATTGATACTCCTTACATCATGACTCTAATGTATAAAATGTGCATTTAGGAATTTCTCCATGAAACATTTTTTTGATCAATGTTAACATGTAAGAATTCATCATCAATCCTCTTAATTAACATCAATTTCATGATGTAGATAAAGTAATGTGCATTTAGGAATTACTCCATGATACATTATATTGATCGATGATTGTTTGGTCAAGATATTCTTCGACATTCCATCCCAAAGAAACTTATATATTCTGACCATTCATATATCATACTTCAATTTCACATTCCTTAGTCACTTAAAGGAATCTAATGAAGAATATTTACCACTATATTACCCTTGGAATATTTTACACTCTATTTTTGAACTAATCTCGAAATCTTTGTGGATTACCTTTATTTGTAATGGTTTATTTGTCCAAAACTAAGAATATACATCAATAATACCTATGTTGTTTATCTCTAATGAGTATAAATATTATACTAGGTATATCTTGGACGTCCAAATTAAGTTTTTATTGATAAATAATTATCTTTCCACAACTGGGTAATTAAGTCTTACATTTTATATTCATCAAGTATTACCTATGACTCAAGTATTACTGAACAATTAGTTGACTATTAAACACCAAAAGAACATTCATTAATAAACCTATAATAATGTCTCTTTATGTCCAAAGGACATGTGAGATAAATGTTTTTGGTTATATTGAATAATAGTTCTATAAGAATCATTCACTTGGAAATACAAAAGTCATGTACTTATAACTACTAACTTAGGAAACACCCTTTCTCAGCTACTTGGAGAATAAAACTTACTTATAGTAATGTTTCTATACTCACCTGGTTACCATATTTAAATAAATATATGATAAAGAAATATTGTACTTAATATCCAATAAGTATGACCAAAACATTAAATCTTAAATTGATTAATATTACTAAAGAAGAAGCGAATACTTGCTTATTAAATTCAGTTTATTGTGTTTATCTTTTATAGATTTATATCATGATATGTGATGAAAATAACCTCATGTTAATATTAAACCTCATTGTATTGAATGATGTTGCGAATGTGATTTTGGTGTGTCACTTTCCATGGATCTTTTTCCCTTGTATTTCAATTTTTTCATCATAAGAACTAAGGATGAAACAATATTTTATGTTCTTTTTTACTTGGAGAACCTTACCTAAAAAGTTAATGAAGCATTTACTAAATAAAAGATCTTTTTTAAAATAAAATGAGACTAGAGTATATAGATGGAAATGATATGATAAATGGATCCATTGAAAGATCATGATCCATATTTCATTTTACACATGTCCAATGTAATCATCACCTTATTTATATCTTTCTTCACTTTGTCCTCACAAAATTATCAAAGATGAGACTTCATGTTATATCATCCATGTCTTGATGTAGTGACCGCAACTATCATCAGACGTTGATGATAACATTATTACATAACCATCATATTATACACACATGAGTTTCCTATAATAATTTTTAAACACCCTCTCTTCCTAAGATAGCTTAATAGGTAATGGGGAAACTGACACCTAGAATTTCCAATATCATAATATTTTGTGCAAGTTCATGTAAAACTCTTGAAAACTTTTTCTAGTTTGTACATTTACTTTGTCCATTATATATCACATTATTTCTTGTGGTATAACTTTCCATTTTATACAAAAATAAAATTCTCACTGATTTTTACTTTTTATATTGATTACCATTTTATACATTTTGATTGATCAATTAAATAATTAAATGTATCCCACTATTTTATCAAATTCTAGGAACCCTCTATACTATAATTTTAATACTCTATCACTTGAGTATTCTAGTGTAAAGTATCCCTATAGCTCCCCTCACAGTCTACAAGATATGGTTATTCCCCTACTTGGAGGGTTCAAGGTAGTCATTTGACTTCCAACCACATTAACTCATAGTTCCTTGATCTATTGAGTGAATCCCTAGATTCTAAAATCATAACTTGATTTACTCAAATATTGCCTCTAAAATGATAGAAAGTTAGATATGGATAATCTTTACTACCGTATTATTTAAATCAACCCACCAATCTCATAAGAACTCCCTAATAGTAAGAGGTGCCCTCAACTATGGCTAACCGAGCACCCTGAACACCTGGTTTTATCCAAATTCGAATGATGGAAGATGGTTACGACTTAATATTTCTTTGAGAGTTTTATTATTTTTAAGTGACAAAATGAAATCATTTTCTATCTAATTAGAACGTAGTATATGATCTCACTCATGACTGACCATGAAATAAATAGAAAATATTCATTACGTCACATGCTTATTTTATCTATACAAGCTTGTTTATTATTTTATGTGATCGTGCATAAACTACACATACACAAAGTAATAAACCATGAAAAAATAAAATGATGATGTGATCATGATTCGATACTAATGTTTTATCCATTTAGTGAATAATGCATCAACCAAGACCCTAGGGGTAAATACCTTGAGCTTCGTTGCTTGCAACTCGAGTTGCAGCACATGCCCATCCAATGCATTAAACTTTTGTCTGGTGTTCCACCTTAACTTGGCACTATGTACGTATCTACTCATCTTATAATTATACAATAATACTCACACAAAGGCAAGGGAGTCTCAGAAGTACAAAATAAACTTTAGAAAATGGACATGAAGGCCCTTATACATATAATGACACTTAGACAACTCACAAGTTCTCTTTTATTAAACTAACCATTAAAAATAACAATTTTAATAATAAATTAAATAAATGAACATGCACCAAAAATACAATGGTTTCTCAATGAATCGTGATCATTCAATACACATTAAACTCAAGTATTAAAATTAAATGTAGAAATAAAGCTAAACTTGAATTAATTTTTTTCCCTAAGGGAATTTTATTGAATTAAAAATTCATTATTAATTTTTTTATTCATTAATTTTTATCACTAAATCCCATTAATTATTGATTTTTTTGATTATTTAAAATACCCGGTCCCTAAAAACCCCAGGCAGAGACTATGCAGGTTAGGTTTTACCCACACAGGCCCATTTTGGGCCATGAAAACCCTGTGTAGGGGTGTTCTGGGTCGGGCATGCCTGCTCAAGCCCGTTTTGGGCTGGGCACACCCACACATGCTCGTTTTAGGACAGATGGAATATGTACAGATTCTATTGAGAGTACCTCACTTGGCTATGGATCAAACATTGGTTGTAATGGGGCCAGCAGAGGAGCACCGGTGACCTGGATCTGCCCAGAGGTGTAGATCCGGCAGGGATAGCGCCGGTTAAGGGAGGGTTGTCATGGTATGGTTTTGATAGGAGGGTGGTTTTGGAGTTCCAAGTAGCATGAGGACAGACCTGTGATCTGTGGTGGTCATATTTAGGACATTTATAGCTGTGGGAAGGTTACGTGGTGGACCCGGTGGCTGGGTTCATCTGGAAAAGGCAGTGGCCAGAGGGGAATCCCAACTGAGCATCGGATGAAGGAGGAGGGAAGTCGTAGGGCTGACATTGGCGTACGGAGGAATCCCAGATCTATCCTTGCAGAAGTCTACTTGGGAGGGAGGGCGACCAGTGATGGGATTCTATCCACAAGGGGAAACATATACAAGCTATGCGGCAGGGACAGCGTGACAACGATGTGTGGGTTGTAGCAGTCTATAATGTCTTTAGTCGTGAATGATGGGGAAGGATGGGTCTACGGTATCTATGTGGAAGGAGATATGCTCCATGGGCCAGCTAGGCGACGGGACCTAGGCCAGGGAAAGGAGGTTGGTGGGTAATGTCTAGGGCAATGTGGAAGTGTGGTGTGGTCTAGTACCACATGGGTGTTGAAGGTAGAGCATTTGAGGAGCTCACGAGGGAGATAGGGCTCCCCAATTGATCCTTTTTTCTTTCCGTTTGGTAGGTATCTAACCCAGGATAAGCACTTTTTTTGTTCTTTGTCAGCTAATTCAAGATGAAACCCTTATTTTTTTTCAAGCAGCTATAAAATATCCCACAGAAAAATAATAATAATATTGTAATAAAAATTTTATTATAAAAAAACTATGTTGGAAAATACTGTTCTTGATATTGGAACTTCATCTGATAATGGGGTTCATCGTAAAATTTCAAAACCAACTAGCTCTGAGTATTTATAAATATATATAAATATATATTTTCTTCATAATTTAGCCATAAATTGTGTTTTCAATCTGTATTTGAAACTTTGGATGAGCGTAACTTGGTCATCCAATCTCGGATTTACTCACGATCTTCGGCATTGGGACCAGAACGATTCCATCTGTTATATTTAATGAAAATTTAATTCTTCCTTGCCTTAAAAACTTCATGAATTGCTATGATACTAATTTAAGGTACTAGGAGAATAAAGGAAGCCCTAAAAATTAGGATTTTAAAAATTTCCCACCAACGATTGACATGACTATATCATCTTCGGTGAAGTGCTTCCCGATATAAGCATAAGGATCACACATGAAGAGTTTTAAGAAGAAAATAAAACCATAAATACCTATTTTGATCTAAAGCGACGTGTTCGTTCACTGTTCTTCACCAACAATCGCTGCTCAAAGAATCTGAAGTTGAATTCCTCAAGATCATCCACACGTGATTTAGAAATATGTGGGAGCACCGATCGTCAAAATATGGTTGCTAGCATAGAGATTTGACAACACCATCGACACTCCAATGATCACCACATTTCCTTGCTTTTGATGAATGAGAGATAGCTCAATCTAAATCACCTGGACTGAGAGATTCTCTCTCTAGAAAGCAAGAGAGGAGAGAGAATCTTTAAGAGCTCTCCATGAATAGTATTTTGGTGAGAGCCTATTTTTCTCTATTTATAGTGTGTTATGAAATTACCCAAAATTACCTCCTAGACCCTTGAATAATTAACACACTATATAAATGATATTATCACTACTTTACTGAGTCATAAATATCATTTATATTATTATCCCCTTCTTTTAGTATAATAAATATATTACATGAAAATACCCAAGCCATTAACTCAACTCGATGTTCCTGCAAATATTAAATGAACCTTGAATAGTAGATGCAAAAATTTATACACTATAATGGTAAGTGAACATCATGAATAGATCATTGTATACAAGATATGATAATCTAAAAGTAATGTAAAGTTGCGTCTATGGCACCCACTATTACAACACTTTAGACCCTAGACCCAAGCCTGGGGGTGATTCCCCCTAGAACCCCCAACGACCTCGCTATGAAGTTTAAACCTTGAGAGTTGCAGACTAGTGTATAGTACAATCCAATAAAAATTAGTCCAACTTCATCTAATAGATTGGAATCCACCATTCCAACATGAGAGGCTTAATTTTGGGTATGTAAGGTGAGATAATTGTTTGTCTAATGAATGATAAATACACCCTCTTGAGGGTTTATTGAGGTTTTGGAAAGTGTTATGAGTGGGATAAGTCCTCTAGGGCTTGGTGTGGTGTGACATAGAGGGTTTTCTCTTGATGTTGGGATTGATATATCTTTAAAGGATATTTGAAACATGACCCAATTATGGTTCAAGGATATTTTTTAGATGACTTACCATTATATTCCAAGAGGTGTAGTGTGAGTTATCTCAGGATGATCCCTATTAAGTGGGATCAGGTTGTGATGTAAGAATTAGAAGAGGATGGGACTGATCTCTTGAGGATGGGGTCAGATAGATCCTACAAGCCTAGAAAACGCCATAGGGTGTTAGATACAATTTGGTTCCAATGAGAAAAGATCAATATGGGTCTAAATAACCTTATTGGATGCCCTTATGGGTAAGATAAGGATTTTAATAGGTTATAAAGGTTGTTCTTGGGTGACTGATATGTTCCTAAGGAGATTATCTTGTGATGTTTGATGGATGAAGAGATGTGATTTGAGGCTCAGGGTTAGGTCTCTAGTGACTATCACCCAGATTGTGAGTGGTGTTCTTATTTGATGGGATGTGTTCTCTATTTTTTGTTTTATACACAAGACTATTGAGAATATGCTTGATGTTGTGACCACATGGATGGTCTCACCTTAAGTGAGAAGGTGGTGATAGGACCTTACCTTGAGTGAGAAGGTAGTGGATGAATTGTGATGTGTGATGTGTTATTAGAACCTACCTTAAGTGATAAGGTAATAGTCAGTATGCATTTCCTCACCTTGAGTGAGAATGTATTGACATGGACCACCTTGAGTAAGAAGGTTGGTCCAAATTATGATGTGATATGAGATGTGGCACATGAACCCACATTGAGTGAGAAAATAGTAGTCCAAATGTTGGAATCAACTTGAGTGATAAGGTATTATCATGGACCCTACCTTCTTTGATAATATAGTGGTGGGTATTTGGATTTTGGACCCTACCTTGAGTGATAAGGTAGTGGCTAAGATGTGGATGTTGACCTTAACTTGAGTGAAAAGGTGTTGTCATGGACTACCTTGAGTGAGAAGGTAGGTCCAAGACTTGGTTATGGGACCCTACCCTAAGATAGAGGGTAGTTTTTTGTGGTCTAGTATAATACTCTACCCTGAGTCTTTAGGTATGGTTTGGGTTGTGTGGAAAGAGAAAAATTCCTTCTAACAATTTCTGAAGCAGGTATCATAGTGGCTTGGTTAGAACATGATGATCTAATGTGCATGTTTATTTATGTTACTTTCTTTACACATGAATGCATATGGGTATGATGGTGTATATTAGGGGAAATTGGTGAAACCATACTGACATATATCTTTCACCACCTATATGGGTTTCTTGGTGAATGTGTAAACCTTATGTTTTCCTTTTAGGCTTGAGCACAGGTTGTGCGGTGGACCAAGTCGGAGCAACTAAATAGGGACTTGGTGACTAGGATGAGGAGAGGCTTAGGGATATTAGTAATGCCTCTTGTTTATTTTGGTTCTTTTATTATTTTTATATGTGATCAAATCAATTGGTGATCAGTGGTAATGTATGATTTTATGTCTTCCGTATTGTACAATTATTAAAACATGAATATTTTTTATTGATTATGTGTGTTATGATTATGTGTTATAGATGTTGTTTGGTTATTTTTATCATATTCATGATTATGATATCAATTACATAGTCTCCCAAATGTATGATTTAGATTCTCACTGGTAGTTAATAGCCTCTTATGTATGGGGATGCATGCTTGAGGTCACATGGAAGCTTTGGCCAGGAAATCGATGAGTGGTCTCAAGATGGGGAATCGCAAAGTGTTTTCATCACATATTTTCTTTTGTATTACTATTTACGATATGGTAAATAGGGAATAGGGATGTTTTAGATCTTATGATGGACCACATATTGGTGAGTTTTGAATACCTTTCTGGTATGAATTTTAGGTTAATAGGGTTATGAGACTATTGTTTTGGTTTTCACTATTACAGTTTAGATGTTTATTCAAATATGATGTGTGAATTTAAGATTGTTAATTAGGGTTTTGTCTCTTAGACTAAATTTTAAAGAGGCATGTTTACATGAATAATATTTTTCACAAAAGATTCACATGATATATGATTCTTTTATGTGATTGATTTCACTAACAATATGGGGTTCAATTGTTTAAAGTGTCAAAAATAACTTATTTAGTGTTTTACTATATAACTTGTTAGTGGAATTATAATTATATAGACTATGATATTTTTCTTATGGTTGGTCATTTGGATCCCATTATGGTATGTTTACTGACTATGGTTATACAGTTCCTCCATGGAAGTAATGTATAGTTACACATGCTGGGTTGGTACAGACATTAGATGCCTTAGTGATAACCTTTGGTGGGTCAGATTACAGGTGAGATATGCATGTGAGATGATTTATATTTGGAATGGGTTTCCCTAAGATGTTGGATACCCTAGTGAGGTTAGATTAAAGGAATGTGAAATTTCTTGTGCTTTTGAGACTTAAATCACTTAGATTGATTTGGTATTGAGGAGGGTTTAGAGGGAAGGATTGGTTGGATGCATGGATTTATTGATTTTAGATGTGGTTCCAAATGATATAGGGGATCATGATCCTAGATTTTTGTATCTATGATGGATATAGAATGGGTAGATACTTTAAGTTTTTGGAATAATGCCCGAGTAGCAAGTGATTATGTGGTAGTCCTATGAGTAAGTGAAACGCCTTAGGCCAATGGGAAGTAAAGCACTGAGGGGATTTTGGTTAGTTGAGACTAACATATGAGGGGAGCATGAATGTTGGTTTGGAAATATGATACTAGGTTTGATGATATGGAACTCAGTGGATCATTAGTTTAGTTGTGCGGCTGAGTAGTATAGGAGTGTACACTTGTTGGGTTCAGATGAGATTGACTTGGATGGTGGGTAAGAACCTATGAGAGGGTTCTTAGAGGAACACTCTACCTTTAGAGGAGGAGATCTAGGATTGGAAGTGATTTTCAAGAAAATGTTGATGTGTTTGGGAAAGTGTGCACTAGTTACATGCAATGAATATTTGGTTTGTGGGTCAGTGAGTGATACTGTATGGGTCAAGGATTGATGAGCTTGATAAGATACCTGTGGGCATGGAGGCCTAGATTTTTTTTAAGAATTAGAAGTGTTGCCTCTATAATAAGAGGTAACATCATATATGGATCAAAGTACCATGGTATGGTTGATCTGATATTGTTCATTGTCATGGGTTGTTAGGATGGGTGAGCATGGCTTGGGAATTTCAACATGCATGTAAGTATATAATCCATTCAGTGATGCACTCGAGGATTGGTGTAAGATAATAAATATGGTGGGGATTTCACCATTGGATATTGTAGTATGTGACCCTCTTTGTAGATAAATTTTGGAAAAATTTAAGGGTGTCATTCCTAGTGATCTGGGAATAGGTGGTGATGGGTGTTTTGTGTCGGAGCTCAGGTATGAGTAGGGTAGTCATGTATGGTCATTATATTTGGTAATATAAAAGATATGGGAAATAGAAATTGGGAATTTAATTTTAGAATATTTATAATATTTATACTCCTATGGCGTGGAGCATTGAATTAGTCATAGAGGTACGACCCTCATGCTAGTGGGGTAATGGATGCGGTGAGACTGGTCAGTGGATGGTCAAGATAACACCAGGATACTAGTGTATAGGTGAATATGATTTTATTTAGTTCCTTGTTGAATACCAAATTTTTCATTCATATGTGGTGAATACTATGCTTCAATGTTTGGAATTGCGCATCATAATCATGGAAGATTCTGAGTTTCGACACCAGGTTAGGGATGGAATTTGGCCGCTATCTGAGAGTAAGTCAAATCAAAGGTGCATTGGTGATCTTGGTGAGAATATGATGAATAGTGTGGGTGTATTAGGACCCAACCATGTAATTTAATTAATTTTATAGGTTTGTGATTAGGTATGGGGATTTAGAAAATCTTGTTTTCCACCAAGGATTATGGCATCATGATCAGGTGATGTGATAACACGTCAACAACTGAGGCCAAGAGTTTCAGGGAAAGTTTTCCAGATGATGGTCGAATAATGTTTTTGCATAGATTTGAATATTTTGAGGTAGAAACTACATCAAGTGAATCGTATCAGGTATGATGGGTGTGACCTAGTGATCAAATCGGGGCTTTTTAGAGAAAATATTGTGAATTCAATCTTTATTCAAGGATGATGAAAATTTTCCTGATTCAGTTTGGAATCTGGAATGAGGATTGGTATCAAACTCTAATTGATGGATTGGATGTCAAGAAACAATATTGGGTGATTCTCATGGATGAGAATACTTATGGTGGGGAGTTTGTAATGACTCGTGAATTTTTTAGTTGTTATTTTTAGAGTAAATTTTGAATTTTTGGACTGTAGTATGGTCAAGATGACCCTTTATTGATTTTTCAGTTGAAGATGGTTCCACATAACATATGAAAAGGGAAGGCCACACCATGACAAGGTATGGTTTAGGGGTGTAGTTGGGGTTTTTCTTAGTGGTAATCACCTCATAATACTACATCAAGGATGGGGGTTCAAAATCCATTGGGCACAGGTAACCGCAACAACACTGTAGTGGTACTTTTTCATAAATAGAAAAGTTGTGGAACTATATCACCGGTATCAATATAGCGATGGAGGACACTATAGCAGGTACTATAGCGGTGGCAGTACTATAGAAGCAAATTTACTGTAGAAATATTATTCACCGAAGGGCCTTTGGAAAAAAAATATGGGCCTTTGGGGCCATGTAATGGGATTCAATACCCACTATGACTATGGGCCATGTAATGGGTATCCTATACCCAAAAAAAGTGGCCCTTTCCTTTGTTTCAATAATAAAGAGGCTTCAACCTTGACTTTTTTAAATAAAAAGGGCTAGTTGAGGAGTCACATCGTGGTCAAGGGTACACTACAACATGGAGGTAGTGGGTCGCGCCATGACAAGTGAGTGTCATGGAGTGATGAAATTTTGTGGTGGGTTTTTTCTAAGGGAAAGACCCTTATATGTTGGGTATGATAATCACACCATGGAAAAAAGGTGTTATTCCATGAAGGTGACTCTTACGTGTGGGTTCAAGGACTCATGTATTGTCTTTGAGATTTTCATAGAGAAAGGTTGGTCCTACCATGACCCTCAAGTCATTTTGTGAATCCTTTTTGTAGGGAGGATTCATGGTGTGAGGACAAAGGTCATTCCCTTATAGGGATAGGGTTATGTTGTAAGGGAGGTATTCTACTCCATGAAATCTTGGGACTTGGGTTTTTTATTTTTCCTAGGAAAGGCATGCCATTCTGTAATGGGTAGACCATGGGGTCTTGGGTCATGGATGAGGGAGGTGGGTCACACCATAACCCAAGGTTCCATTCCATTATTGGTTTATAGAATAGGGTTTCATGTTGTGACACATATATGTCATGCCGTGAAAAGTCCCTTTCTAATTTTTAAAAATAGGGAAAAATCCATTATTTTAGAGTTTCTACCTTTTCAATTTAGGTTAAGTAAAGTGTCAGGAGAGGGGAATTTTGATCATCCCTCCCCTTACTATTCCTCTCTTAGATTCTCTATGGATAGAGGTTTTTTATGGTGATTATATAGAGGATTTAAGGTGATTTTATCCTCTCTTTCCATCTTTTATTATTCCCCATCACTATCCCTGTGATTTTTAGTGATTTTAGGAAGGGTTTTAGAATTTATTCTACCAGATTAGTGAATAATTGATTCGAGATAATGGTTTTGTTGATTATATTACTTGAAGGTTGTCCTGGGATTATAAACACACTAGGGTTTGTGAAGTTTCAATGATGAGATGATGAATAGTGAGTTTTTAGGTGATTATGCCTCGTTATTTTAATTTAAATAATTAATTATAAATTGTTATAATTAATTTTTTGGATGTTATGGATTGAGATAAGAGATTGGGTGGTAGTATGAGATTAGAAGAGGGGTGGAGGGCTTGGATGAAGATGAGAAGAGTATTGTGAGGATAGTGATTCAATGTTTTAGGATGGTGGTACCTTTAATACAAAATCATATGCATGTTTATGCATTATTGTGCATACCTTCCTATTTTCATGGAATGGGGTAAAGTTATAAGGACTGAGAGCCCCATATGTAAAGAGAGAGTGTGTTATTGAGCCAAATAGAGTTATGATAAGTGAATAATTTCACTCTAACCACTATGTATCCAAGGGGAGAAGGTTCAAGTTGAGTTAGGAGAGACATCAAGTAGGTTTCAGGATTTAGGATGATATGTGACTATCCTAAGTTGGTTTCTTAAATCTAGTTGGTTAATCATGAGAGGCTTATGCCTTGGGATGATGGGTGAGATGATTTTATGTCTCATGCATGATGTAAGAAACCCTCTTGAGGGTGGATTGGGGCCTTGTAAAGTTCCATGGGCGAGATAAGTCCTCCAAGTCTTGGTGTGGTGTGATGTAGAGGGTTTCCCCATGATGTTGGGATTTAGGATATCCAATTGAGATGTGTCATGGGACCCAAGTATGGGTCGAGGGTATTTTTTAGATTAATTGGCATCAAATTATAGGATTTTTATTGTGATTTAGATAGAGATGGTCCCTGGTTAGATGGAATGGGTTATGATGAAATAATTAGAAGAGGATGGGACTGACCACTTAAGTATAGGTTTGGATAAAGCCTATGGGTTGAAAGAAAATTGTGGGGTGTTGGATGTGGTTTGGTTCTAGTGACAAGAGACCAAGATGAGTTTGGAACACCCTAGTGTTTCAGAAATGTTGAGATTCACATCAATAGAATTGGTTTCATATGAATAAAAGGTAGAAGAAATAAGCACACATGACATGGAGATTTATATAATTTAAGAATAATCCCTATGTTCACAAACAGGCATAATATCACTATGAATCAGGAGCACAATTTATAGAGAGTATCTCATAGTTTCAATAATCAAAACCCTAGCCCGACATGGGCTAATAAAGAAGATGAAGTGTTGTTCCACCAACTACATAGAAAGTCTGCATCTCTATAGTGAACGGTGGCTAGAATTCCACATCTCTATAGTGAACGATAGCAAGAATTCCACATCACTATAGGGTCGCAGCCACCCAAGTCCAAGATTCTATAGTGGCCAGTGGCTAAAAGTCCATTGAACTATAGTATTGTTGTCTCCAAAGTCCATACTTCTACAGTAGTCATGCGAAAGTCTGCACTGCTACAGTTTTATGTCGGTGTTAGCTGGTTAGCTCTACTACATTCAATAAGAGTTGATATAGTTCCCCATAATTTGGGCCTAGGGCCTTCATCCCCCATACCCATAGAGTAGGGGGAACATTTCCCCATACAAACCCTAATGATCTCAACGTGGAGTTGCGGCTTGGTTCACAATATGGTCCGGAAGCATTTGGCTTAATCATCATCCAAAATGGATCAGCCTACACCAATACAAAACTTATTGGATTCGCTTATAGACAAGATGAAGATTTTAGAGGTTCAATAGGTTTTTCTTGGGTGATTGAGATGGTCCTTAGGATATTATCCTATGATGTTAGAGATAAAATGAGATTTTATTTGAGGCCAAGGGATAAGTCATGAGTGGGGATATTTTGATACAGTATGTGTTACCTATTTTTTATTGCATTCATGTGCTAGTTGTGTATATACTGGATGTTATGATGGGTTTTATAGCCTTGACTTGAGTGATAATTTGGTTGAATGACCCTACCTTGAGTGAGAAGGTAGTGGTCAAATTATGATGTGTGATGTTCTATCTGACCTTACCTTGAGTAAGAAGGTAGTAGTTAGGATGTATGGACTCACCTTGAGTGATAAGGTGTTGTCATGGGCCACCTTGAGTGAGAAGGTTGGTCTAGATTTTTATGTGATATGAGAGGTGGTATAGGACCCGGGCTTCAGTGAGAAGGTAGTGGTCATGATGTTGGACTCACCTTGAGTGAGAAGGTCAGTTCTTGTACCTTACCTTGAGTGATATGTTAGTGGTCAATAAATGGATGTTGGTCCCTACCTTAAGTGATGAGGTGGTGTCTGAGATGTGAATGGTGGACTCACCTTGAGTAATAAGGTATTTTCATGGGTCACCTTGAGTGATAAGGTTGGTATAGAACTTTGTTATGATACCCTACCTTGAGAGAGAGGGTAGTGGTCATGGTATGGTATAACACCTTGTCCCAAGTCTTCAAATATGGGTTAAGTTGTGTGGTACAAGAAGAATTCCTTCTGGAAATGACTGAATCAAGTAGGATTAGGTGTCATAGTGTAATGGTTAGCAAATGATTACCTGACATGTGTGTTTATTTCTATTATTTTTTTCCCTTGTACATACACATGGGTATGATGGTGTATATTAGGGGAACTTGGTGAGACCCTACTAATATGTATTTTTCATACCCTACATGGGCACCCTAGTGAGAATATATACCTTATGTTTTCCCTTTAGGTCTAAGAATAAGTCACATAATAGATTGGGTTAGAGAGTCTTGATGAGGATTTGGTGACTGGGATGAGGTGAGTCTTGGGGATATAAGTAGAGCCTCTTCTATAATTTTATTCTTTTGTTATTTTTATATGTGATCAACCCGATTGGTGATCAATGGAAATGTATGAATGTATGACTTCCTCATTGTACATTTTTTATAGCATCGATATAGTTATTGATTATGAATACTCTAATTATTTGTTATGTATGTTATTTAGTTATTTTTATTGTTATTAACGATTACGGTATCATGAGAATATTTTTTCAAATGTATGATTTAGGCCCTCCCCACTAATTTCCAGCCTATAGAATATACGGAGACATGTCTAATGATAGATGGAATCATTTTTTGAGACACTAATGAGTGGTCTCAATCCAGGGCATCATAGTCACACATAAGACTAGCCTAAGGGTAAACTCACCAACTACCACAACAACCCACAACACCAATTATATGCTACCATTGTATGTTGACAATCACTACCATAACTACAATATTACCATCCCCATATATTCCTAAAAATAGACATAATAATGTTCTTGAGATCCCATTTTATCATTCCATTCATTAAATTATAGACATTCTATTTACCAGTCCCATAACATTCATTGTGTCATTCATTTATCTATATTTAATGTCAATCCATTGATTAATACACTTTCCACTTCAATCAATTCATTATTTAATTTAAAACCAACCACTATCATTTCTTAAATACAAACATCCCAATCGTAATCATTGATTGATTATCATTTAAAAACCCATCATTTTCTAATTTTATCCCACTACCCATTGACAATTTTATTATTTCCAACCATATTTCATGCCACCAGTGTAACATCCCAACTCAAGATCCACTTAACCAATTCCCCAAGTCGGTTGGTCACATGGCCTCAAACGTGCCTCCCCATATATTAGAGGATTTTAACTAGTAGCGATGGTCTAAGGCGGTACAATGGGGATACTATACCCTCATATCAGTGTGGAATAATGGGTATAATAAATAAACATAAATAGAAGAATCATAATATAACATACAGAACAATAGAAAAAATTATAATAAATAACTAAAAAATAATAAAAACCAAGAAACTGTAATAGAAATAAAAATCCATAGGCTGAGTCACATACAAGATGATTTCATGGCATGATGATATACAAAAAGTGAAACAAGGGATACAGAGGATAGACATATAAAATATTCTATACAAAAATACAAAATACCAAAATATAGCTCTAATATAATCATGATCATACACTTGATCCTCTGCTCCCATACTCTATCCTATAATATAAATAAATTAAGCATCTGTAGCATGATGTTTTCACTAACCCACACCTACAGTCATGAATTCTACTCAGGTACCAAAGGTGGCCTGAGTAGGGTGTAAGATAAACATAGTAAGACACCACCAACGGTGTCTAGAATAATCCATATAGATCACATAGTATTGTAGTGTGTAAATATAAAAGAATAATAATTAATGCTAAAAAATAAATACTAGCCAGCTCATGTTCCTATAGGACACCTGGATGACTCTTCCTACTTCAGTGTAGGTTGGTGCATGTATGATCCTTTTAACCATATATATATAATAATCATATATATAGTATATATACATGTATATACACTAGATACCTGAGGACATATGTTGGCATATACATAGATGCTAGGTGCTAGGTGCTAGCTGGACTTGGGGAGTAACTCAAGCATCCATAACTAGTCTAAAGATCCAATCGATCCAGCAAGGGAATTATCCCTAAATCTCATTTGAATCCAATATTTGATGTTTATCACTCAAGATGGTGGGGTGAGTCACCATTTCCAAAACCCAATTCAGAGGAATGTGGAATGTCATTCCCATCACCCGAATAAAAGTATAACGGTGTGAAACATCATGCCCATCACCCAACATAAGGGAGTGTGAAACATCATTCTCAACAATTCTCTTAACCATTGTTCAACATCCAATAACCATGGAATACTAATAATAATAGCAATGACTTTTTACCACTAAAACATTTATAATCACTTACCACAATTTAGCTAAAGGTTCACAATTCATATAATCCATATCAATAATATATATAGCATGTGGTGTGTCCTTTTTCACCCACTTTCATGTGTTTAACTCAATCCATTTAATTTATTAAGTTAGGAATATCCATTTTGGATTCAATCCAAACACTTAAAAGGTTCTTGGGTTAATTAAACATTTACACAAAGGTGGGAATTCAATTTATCACACCCAAAGGGGTGTAAATCAATGAGGTCGACATCCTCTAATCATTTAATATGGTCTATAGGAGTAATTATACATGGAATAATTATTAAAAGGGGTTTAACACATTTTAGGCAATGCATGGGAAAGTTTGACATCTGGCACTATGTTGAAATACTATTCAAAATAATTAAAATTATGGTAAAGATTACTAGACAACCTACCTTAGGTATCTAGATGACCACTTTCCAAGTATCAACTTCAGATTTGAAGAAGAATGCAAGAAAATGGAAGAACAATCCAACACCTTGAAAATAGGGTATATGAGATCGCACTAAAATAGTGCAAGAGATGTGAAGATAAACCATGATAGGAAGAAAAATGATTAGGGAAATTACAATTTCATATCCAATGTGACAAATGGAAGTCAAATAAAAGTTCATATGGGAGATTTATCAAGAAACCTAGGTGGAATCTTGAAGAGGTCTTTACAGGATAAGGGAAGAGGATCTTATCACTGGAAAATAAGAAGGATAAGGAAGTTTAAACATTTTATGGCCTAGAGAAAACTGGTCATTTTACCCTTTAAAACTTGGTTTCATGGTTTGGCCACATGATTGGACAAACCATGTGTCAATCGTGTTGCCTCCACTATCCAAGACCCCCCCCCCCCTCGCACGGTCTAGGAACACAGTTTGACTAACCATTCATAGCCCATAAGAAATGGATCTGGAATTTGTTGTAGACAAATCACACAATCATGTACCCCAGCTCAAATGGTTACAAAAAAATTGTGAAGACTCTCTTATACACTGGGTACCTCACACAGTTGAGTCACATGGTTAGAACTAACCGTGCACTAATTATGTGACCCACTCTATTTTTCCAATTTCTAAAACTTTGGGATCTGAACAAGCCTCTGACACTTCCTAAACATTCCTTATGACATAGGAAATTTTTATCAAGAGGAAACAAAGAATTCAAACCAGAAAACAATAGGTCATACCTTTAAGAAAATTCAGGTCATTACAAACTTCCCTACTTAAAGAAACTCATACCTGAGTTGGCCTTTTGAGGGTAAATAAGGATCATCTGAGAAAATCGATAGCCACCAATCTCAAATGTCAGCTTCCCACTCCTAGTTCTTGTCCTGTACTTGGTTGTACTACTATAGAATTTGTACTAAAGGAACTGACCTTCCTTAAAGTGTCTTTACACTCTAATCCATGATATGTAATATATACTCCTAAAGGGAAGTATCCACATATAATTCAACCTCATCAGGCTATAGAACATGCGACGGGCTTGGATAATACTGGTAGAGCTGAGATACATGAAATACATCATGCATAGACTGGTATCTCTGAGGATGTTCTATCCAGTAAGCTACTGGTCCAAATCTCTTCAAGACCTCAAAATAATTGATGAATCAAGTCAAGATCTTACCCTACCTATAAATTTCTCGATGGCCCAACCTAGGAAAAACATGCAAGAAAACTTGGTCTCTGACATCAAATTCAATAGGCCATCAATGATGATTAGCATATGAATATTTTCTGGACTAAGCTGTCAACATGCACTTTCTAATTAGCTGGACTTGATCTGAAGTCTCCTATTCAATACATGGTATAATAAAATCTATATCCCTTTCCTCTAACCAATACAGAGGTAATCGAAAAGGCTTTCCATTTAAGGATTCATAAGGTTACATATGGATGGTAGCTTGAACGATTTTATTTTAATAGAACTCATCTAGAAGTATGTGTTTCTCCCAATAACCCCCAAAGTGTAGGACACATGCATAAATCATATCCCCTAACACCTGAATCATATGATATTTTTTCCATCATTTTGAGGTTTATAGTCCATTTCTAGAATCACCTATGTATTGAAGGTCTTTTTTAACCCTTTCCATAACCGAGACATGAAGTGATCATCCCTATCTAATATGATAGAACATAGAGATTAGTGAATACATATGGCCTGCCTAATGTATATCCTCCCTAGATCATATACCGATAAGGTCTCTCAAATAGGTAAGAAGTGTGTGACCTTCATCAATAGATCAAAATTTACCCAAACTATATCATTGCCTCATGGCGATCTAGGAAAATCTATCATAAATTCCATGGAGATATCGTCATATTTCCACTCTGGAATGGAAAATTACTATAATGGTTTTTTCAGTCATTGATGTTCCACTTTCACCTGCTGATAGGTGGAAAACCGAGTGATAAAGTTGACCATCTCCCATTTCATACTAGGCCACTAATACTGACGACATAAGTTTTGATACATCTTGGTGGAACTAGAATGTACTGCCTAAGCTGAGGTGTGATATTCTTGTATCAACTCCTCCCGGATGTCTGCTGGGACCAAAAAACACCAAAGATATCATAAGGTATCATCCTCATCTATGGTCCAACTAGAGGATGAATCATTATATTAGAAACTCTACCTTAGGACAAGGCCCTCAGGATCAATGGGTTTCCTCATTCTCACACGTTCCAGAAGAGTAGAGGTCACTACTAAGGTTGTGAGGACTGTCTTCCCATGACCCTTCTAAACATCAATGTGCATCTCTGAAAACAAGGTCATGAGCTTCCACTCACCACTGGCCTCCAAAAATGCCTATGTCAGAGTCTTCCATCTCATATCATCGGCCACAACATTTCCTTTTCCAGGCATATAGGTAATCTTGAAATCGAAAGATTTCAGGTATTCAACCCATTTGTGCTGCCTACAATTCAGATCACACTACATAAAGATATAGTTGATGATTTTTTGATCCATAAATGCCACAAAATGATCCCTGAGTAAATAATGTATCCAACAGCATAAAAAATAAAATAAGACCACTAGATCAAGGTCATGTGTTGAGTAATTATGCTCGTGAGGCCTTAACTGATAAGAACTGTATGCTATGAATCGCTCATCCTACATCAGAAATTCCCCTATATTGATACCTAATGCATCATAATAAATAGTATAGCTCCTTCTTGGCTCTAACAAAATCAGGATTGATACTAAATTCAATCTTCCATTCAATTCCTGAAATCTTGCTTCACAAGATTCTGACCATAAAAATTTCAAACCCTTCTTAGTCAAGCCCATAAGAGGTGTTTCTAGGCATGATAAATCTTGGATGAATCATCTTTAATACCTAGTTATCCTCAAGAAACTTTGTATATCAAATACATTCTTAAGATTCTCCTAGGAAACTACAACTCTCACCATATCTGGGTCTACTGATACTCATGTATCCAAGATGATATGACCTATGAAGTGAACTTTGTCGATCCAAAATTAAAATTTTCTAAGATGTTTGTAAATTTAGTGCTCTCTTAGTGTATTCATCATGATCTCAAGATATTTGGAGTTTTCATGTTGAGAACTTGAATACACTAAGTTTTTTTTCACAAATATTACCATTAATGAATCCAGATATAGGTGGAAAATTGGATTTATCAGAGTTATAAAAATAGTAGGTGTATTTTTGAGACCAAACGACATTACCAGTTACTCATAAAGACCATAAAAACTTTTGTAAATTTGTGATAGGTATTTTTAAAGTACTTATATTCACCCAATGATAGCCCAACCTCAAATAAATATTTGAAAACACCCTTGATCCTCAGAGCTAATCAAAGAGGTATTCTATTAAAGGTAGTGGATACCATTTCTTAATTGTAATCTATTTCAACTAAAGGTAATCTACACATATCCTAAGGGTTCCATTTTCCTTCTTTGAAAAAAGGACCAATGAACCCCATATAGAAGTGATAGGGTGTATAAAACCCTTATCCTCCAAGTCTTCTAATTTATTATTGAGATCTAGAAGCTCTGTATGTGTCATCCTAAAAGGAGGAATGGACCCTAGTACCACTGCTGGCACTATCTCAATGGTTAATTCTACCTCTCTCACTAAATATATCCCATAAAATTTTTTAGGGAAGACTTCCCTAAAATGATTCACCACAAGGGAAAAAATATAAGTTCATAACCCTTGATCATCCAAGAAAATACTAGAAACCTAGGATATCACTTTTCCCAGCCTCTGATGCTTAAGTATAGCTCAAGATGCATAGAAACCCCATTCTCCCTTGTGTACATGTCTATTTACCACTAGTTATTTAAACATCACCCTATGAAAATAGTAGTCAATATGGGATCAATAAGGGACCAACTAGTCCATTCTGATAATTACATCAAACCCTATCATGTTGAGGATGAAAAGGTTCCATATAAAGAGATATCTTCATATATCAATGGGAAAATCCTTAAATCAGTGAACACTCTCTAATCGGATACCCAAAGGGGTGTTGTTTTCATGACACCACAAAAATATTCTATCTTAAGGCCCATAATCTATGAAATTTCCTAATATATAAAATAATGTGATGCACTTGTGTCAAATAAAGCCAAAACTAAAGTATAGGTGACTAGAATAGAACCTAGAACAGTAGATGGTTTAGTGCTCTTCTCCTCCAAAATAAGTTTCACTGCATGTAACTGGTCCATACCACGACCCTGAGTCACAACTTGAATACCTTGAGTAGCACCAATATTCTAGAACTATGAATACCAAGTCTGATTTCCTCTACCTTAGTCACTACCTTAACCTGAATGGCTAGTGGTATTATAGCTACCTGCCTAGAAAGATACTACTAGCCCCACTCTGGAACATGGGGTAGGGGTAGATCCCCTATCTCTAGGCACTAATGGAGAATTCTCATAGAAATGTTTGATATTCCCTATCCTTCCACAACCTCTTCACTCCACTAGATCCCACATACACTAAGGTTTTGTGTGTCCTGACTTCCTATACTGGTGATATATAAGGAGGCTATCAGTACAAGATGTATGACAACTTCTACCCCTGTTAGAAACCTCAAAATTCCACTTCTTTGTTCTAGAAGAACCAATAGAAGGTCTGGGTACTGAACCACCCTAGTTACCACCATCAGCTTCCCTCAAATTCCTCTCAGTAATGAGGTCTTGATTGATTATTTCCAAAATACTGTTCAATTTGAAGAAATTAACATGTGAGTAGATGGTGTATACCAACCCATCCTCTAATTTTCTCATAGTCATAAGATCATCACCAGATAAGGTCAATGTGAAACGTTGTATCTCTATAAAACAAGCAGAATATTCCATGATAGACTTGGATCCCTACTGCAGGTTTATGAACTCTCTAGAATAGTTATCCCTTAGTATGTGTGGAAATAAATAATTATAAAATGCGGTCTATAAATACCTCTATATCATGTCTCAATGTTGGTCTACCTAGGAAATGACATCCCACCATAGCTTGACAGATTCGCATAGCATATAAGTAGTGATATTGACCCTTCGATCTGGAGGCATCTCCAGATGTTTGAATATAAAGAGAATGGAATCTAGTTATGACTCTACAATATGAGTTCCTCCATCCCCAGAAAAGGAGGGAGGATTATTTTGATGTAATTTTTGAATCAACTCTACCATAGTTGGGCCAAGTCAAGCAAATCCTTGCATATTCTACATCATGTGGAAGAATCCCTCTCAAAACTGAGTGTTAGTGTCCATGTTAGGAATAACAGGTGGTTCCATAGGTAGAACTATAGGATGTATCACTAGAGGCTCAAGACCCACCACA
The DNA here is from genome assembly GCA_963277665.1 of Viscum album. NCBI lineage: Eukaryota > Viridiplantae > Streptophyta > Magnoliopsida > Santalales > Viscaceae > Viscum > Viscum album. The sequence continues at coordinate 299,732,368 of OY728139.1, forward strand.
TCCAGTGCATAGATTTCACTGCATTCATGGCATGCGAATCGAGGCTATCTTGGTGGAATGATTCTACAATTCCAAACACACACCTTAGAAAATAATTTGAAAGTTGAAAATTTTGTAGATAGATAAAAGGATAGGCACACAATCTTCCTATAAAAAGGTCACACCTCTCTGCCTGCTTCAAAATCTAGGTCTAGGTGGTAAGTAAAAACTATAATGGTCCATAATAACATAATAGACACTCCCAACTACCCACTAATAAGGTTGGGTTTGGGTCAAGGTCTCATATGACATGACATAGGTTTTGATATATGAAGTTTCAATTGTAAGGTATAGAGGAAAACACCCTTTACTTTTCAATTGGTATCCCATTTAGCGATAATATTTCATTAAAAATTTTAAATTTGATTGAGGTCATACTCTTTTATATAAATATATAGATATATTTATAATGGCCCAATTAGATACATCACCATTTCCAATTTATAAAATCCACACTCCTTAAAAATTGAAATTGGCATGTCATTTAACTGCACCCTGACCTTTAAATTTGGTATCATGATGTAACAGGTAATAAGAAATGATTTGATTACATGAATCACCTTAAATATTTATATAATTACTTTACATAAATTACCTCTATATTTAAAGTAATCCAATCAACTAATGTTTTTCTGGTCCATGGAACCCATAGGTCCATAACCCACAACATGGTATAATTGGCCAATTAAGGTTTAATCACCAATATATGTAGGAAAACACCATTTAAATTAATATAGTTACTTTTATTAATCCAATTATATTATCCACTCAAGAAATTTTATAACATCTCATTATAAAAGAATCAAGACACTAACTATATGCAGCAGGAAAATGCACCAAGAATGTATATGGGGCATGGAAAAATGCATGGTATGTTAGTCCTAAGGTGCCTATAATGATGCATGAGATACTAATTACTTGCCTTAATAGGCCAATGAATGAAGTCTATTTCAATAACATCAACAATAATAATATCACAAGGCATGTGCATCACCCAATGGTGAAATCATATCAACTGTAATATGCATTATCCAATAACATTAATAACTTATCTCGTGTATTTTTTGTTTCCCCCATACATGGGTTAGCTACTACCATGAACAAACTCATTACCAAATTCAATTACATCCAAGTATTCTGTATAATACCCAAACAGTAAGACAAAAGGAAAACAAGATTCTATGATACCAATTTGTAACATTATGACCTGAGATTCACTTAAACAGTGCCCCAATCTGGTTGGTCACATATCCTCAAGCACACCTCCCCACACGCTAGAGGTTGCTGACTAGTAGTGACGGTATAAGGTAGTATAGTGGGGAGACTATACCCTCATATTATAGTTTCACAATGGGTATAATAAATAAAAATAAACAGAGAAATAAAAATATAACATATGGAACAATGGAAACAAGTATAATAAATAACTTTAGAAGCATAAAAATTGAAGCAACTGCAATAGAAATCAAAATCCATAGGTTGAGTCACATAGGGGATGATGTCATGGAATATTGATATACAAAAAAGAAAATAGAGGATACATGGGACAAAATATAAAAAATTATATAAAAAATACAAAAAAAGGATAAAATAAAGATCCACTAGCATCACAAGCATACACTCGATCCTCTTCTCCCATGATCTATTCTATATGAGAAATAAATAAAGCATCCATAGTAGGGAACTTTCCCTTATCCACACCTGCAGTCATAAAGTCTACTCAGGTACCAAAGGCAGCCCGAGTAGGGTGTGAGATAAACTCAGTAGTCCACCACCAACGATATCTAGAATAATTCAACTAGTGTACATAGCATAGAAGTGTGAAGATATAAAATTATAATAATTAATGCTGAAAAATAAATACCAGTCGGCTTAAGTTCCTATAGAACACTAGGATAGATCTACCTACTTAGGCATAGGATGGTGTATGTATGATTCTAGTAACCATATATATATAATATGTATACATGTATATGCACTGGATATGTGAGGAAATATGTAGGCATATACGTGGATACTAGGTGTTAACTGGACCTGGGGTGTAACTCAGGTGTTCATAACTAGTCTAATGAGACAATACCTCCAGTAAGGGTACTATCTATTAATCTCATATGAATGAAAGTCATGATCATCACTCAATACAGTAGGGTGAGTCATCATTCCCAACACTCGATATAGAGGAATGTGTAACATCATGCCTATCACCCAAATAAAATTATAACGGTGTGAAATTTCATTCCCATCACCCAATGTAAGGTATCATGAAACAACATGCTCAACCAGTCCCTTAACCCTTGTTCAACATCCAATAACCATGGCATAATAATAATAATAGTAATGAGGTTTTACCTCTAAGACATTTATAATAACTTATCATAATTTAACAGAAGGTGCATAATTCATATAATTCATATCAATAAATATATATCATGTGGCATATCCTTTATACCCACTATCATATGTTTAACTTAATCCATTTAATTTATTAATTTAGGAAAATCCATTTTAGATTCAATCCAAACACTTAGACAGTGCTTGGGTCAATTAAACATTTAGAAAAAGGATGGTATTCAATTTAGAACACCTAAAGGTGTGGTAATCAATGATTTAATAATCCTATAATCATTTAATATAGTCTACGCGAGTAATTATACATGGAATAATTATTAAAAGGGGTTTAACATATTTTAGTCAATATGTGGGAAAGTTTGGTGTGCTGCACTGTGGTGAAATACTATATAAAACACTTAAATTTTTGGTAAATATTTCTAGATCACCTACCTTAGGTCTGAAAATGACCACTCATTGGGCATCAGCCTTTGATTTGAAGAAGAACATAAGAAAATGGAAGAATGGTCCAATTCCCTTAAAAAGGGGTATATGATCTCACACTAAAATAGTGCAAGATATGGGAAGATAAGCCATGATAGTAAGAAAAAGGATTAGGGATATTATATTTTAACATGAAAAATAGAAGTTGAATTATAGTTCATATGGAATATTTATCAAGAAACCTAGGTAGAAGCTAAGGGAGGTCTTCCGGGATAAGGTAGGAGGATCCTATCACTGTAAAATAATAAAGGAAAAGGAAGTTTAAACATTTTAAGCAATATGAAAAATGGTTATTTACCCTTTAAAAATGGATCGCATGGTTTGGAAACATGGTTGGTCAAACCGTGTGCAGATCGTGATACCTTCAATATCCAAGAACCCCCCCCCCCTTACCCACACAGCCTAGGCGCATGATTTGACTAACCGTGTGATGTCTATGTGAAATGGCTCTGCAATTTTTCTGAGACAAATCACACGGTTGTGTGCCCCATCTTGCACAGTTGTAGAGAAACTGTGTGGCCTCTCCAATGCAATGGGTACCTCTCATGGTTAGGACTAACTGTTGGCTAACTTTTCAACCCTATAGCAACCCTACTTTTTTTCATAACTATTACATCATTTTAAGATAAAAAAACATAATAGAGATACAAATACAGGATCAAAAGGTTTAGTATCTTGGGAAAATTAGGCTCATACATAAATTTTGCATAATAAAACATAAAAATTATTGAATTCATTCTTCTTTATATTCTTATTGTCCCTCACATTATTCTTTGTATAAGTAATCACCTGAGGATATACATCAATGAAAGGGGTAAGCTAAAAGCCCAGTAAGAGGATGAATGAGGGGCATGAATTAATATAACATGGGTAATCATAATCATCTTCATCAAATAATAGTCATAGGATTATCATCAACATCATGAGGGAAACATGTGATAAAGTCATGTAATATGAAAATGCATAAAAATGAAACATCATGTCATAGTGGTCAAATACCACACATAGTTGTGAACAAATATAGCATCATGTTCACACATAACATATATGCATAATCATAACATCATCATTGTGAAACAAATTAGCATTATGTTCATTCATATTACACATTATCTCATGAGATACATCACATTACTCAATGCATTGGAGGGATATATAATTTCAAGCCCACCTATCACATTATAATATTTACATAATCATGCATGCCAAGTAGAACGCATTATAATGAATTAACCCATAGAAAATAATGGGTTTCATAAGGATTTCATCAATCATGATTTTATCAATAAACTTGGTGTTCCCAAATGAAAAATTAAAAAAACATATTTTGGATAAGAATCATCATTCTTTTGTGAAGAAGAAACAACCCAAGAAGAGTCAAAGATGTGTTTTTGAAAGAAGAGTTCTTTTGGAAAATCTTTGTATTTGTTATAAAATCATGTAGGAAAAATGTATAACTTAAAAAATAAAATAGAATAATAATGAAATGATATTTAAGGAATATTATATGAGTAATTATACCTAAGGTTTTGTGAAATAGGGATAACTCTAAGAAAAGGAGTTGGGTTTTGAGAATCCCCTTACCTTAATTCTCGCCTTATTTTGTCATTTTTTCACCTCCTGAATAAAAATATTAGATTTATTAAAAAATTAATCCAGAAGTTAATTATATTAATTTATAAAAATATTTATCAATTATAATAATTGGATTGTATTTCTTAATTTCCATTGATAAAATTTAAGCGTTTTGATATCATGTTTTTCTTAAAAATTTCCCATTTCTCTTTGATTTCTCTATTTTTCACTGAATGGTCTGAAGGCCTAAATTTTTATTGATTTTGGATAAAACCCCCCTTTTAAGGGTAAAGGAAAAAAAACCAAGACTTAATAGAAAAAGGGACATTAACAAAATTCAAAAAAAAAATTAGGGTTGTAACCGATCACAGGACTACATGGAAGTACCTTCTCCCAGCATCAATGTCGATAAGGCACGCCTCCACCAGAGAATGGCTTCTCAGCTAGTTGTCCCGTGAAAAAATGCATGGTCCCGGTACAGATGGCAGCACTATACCCTCTCAATATTACAAATCCTAATATCCATGAACTGAGAAAGTGACCATCTCTATTCTCATCTGGAGAAATTCTAAGTAGACTGTGTGGGTGTCCCAACATGCAGCAATCAAGAGACCATAAAACCACCATCAGCGACTTCGTACAGCCACAGACTAATTCATCCTTCACCTAAAGCCGCACTTTCACCATAAAAAAAATCATTCAAATAAGAACCCATCATCCTGGTGTCTTAATTTTAGGAAACAGAACCATTGTTATATTCAAATGCTAAGGAGAATCAGCATGATCAATAGCTCAATGATCCATTCAAACCAATGCATTCCATCAGTATCACTACTCAAAGAGACTGAAACAAGGGTCCATCTCAATTGAAATGGATGAATGGAAGGTTTGAGGAGTTTCCCATTCTCAACAAACAAACCATATCATCCAGACCAGCGCTGGAGCAGTAGCCACATCGTCCCGACATGTAGCCTCCCTTGTTGATAGCAACTCTGACACCGAAGCCAAAGAAACCCCACTGCCATCCACAAGACCTCCACTGACATACTAGACGCGAAACTCTAAGAGGAATTCAATACCCAGGATCGCGATGTCAAACCACTATCACCCAGGACTAAATGGACAGAAGTCGCATCGAGGTAGCATCACCGAAGAAGAGATCCAGGCCGATCTGACCAAGAAACGTTGCTCTGGGCATGGATCCAGTCAGATCTGAAATAGAAACACCTTCTCCAGAGTCCAAGTCCTACAAACTAGGGAAGAAGAAGAAACTGTCTATGGGGACAGGGATCAATGACGAAATGGTGCCACAAATCCCTTCCACACATCCAGCATCAAAGATCCAAAACAAATACAAGATTCACAAAGACCACCAAATGATAGACCTGTAAAAAGAAAATAAAACAAGAGAAGAGGGAAGGGGGAGGTGAAGTCATCCTTCTAGAATAAAGTCTCAGGAACGAGGCATCCCCCCTCCAAATAAATACTGAGGGGAAACCCTAGGTATCAATGGGAGGGAGAGAGTTGCCGCTCTGAGGCCTCCGCATTAGGATGAACTTGGTTTCTCTATTTTAGTTCAAAGTAATTTATAAAAAACTATGATTAACTATGGAATATTATAATAAATGTAATTTATTATTTATATATTATATATAATTAATAATATCCATCCATGAATTTGGTTATAATAATTGTATTGGCAATGTCTCTGGAGGTGGTTAACTGACCTTTAACAGGACGTTGTCGAAAGAGTGGGAAATGAAAGTATGAAATTTATATTTTACATAAATATGATAATTACAATAGGTTAACATAATTAATATAAATTTAAATTAAAAAATAATTAATTTTATAGTATATGGTTTTGAATGGAATTGTAAAAAAGAAGAAAGAGGATAAGAAAATAGGGAAGTGTTGATAGAGACTTACTCTCTCCACGATGTAGCTTCTCTTGTACGACACTATAACTCCTTGGTGATTGGATTTGGATTGCTTCATAATTTCCATAAGTATTATAAGGGAATTTATAGGGAGTATTTTGGAAGATATTGTTCCTTGGAATGAGTGGGAGGATTGGTTTTCCAAGGGTAGGGAGAGGCGTTATTTATACTTGAGGAGAGTGGTACTTTTAGGATAAAATATTGAATAAAATATTATATCGAAGATAAAACAAGTAATAGTAAATTTTTTACAATATAAATCACATATAAATATAATATAATGGTTTAAGACTTTAAATCCCCTTTATAATTTGAATTAATTAATTTATTAAAAAGGAAAGTGGAAAGAAATAAATTTTGTTATTTTAAGGAATCACTTTTGACTTTAGGTTTTGGAAAGTTCTTTTTAGGTTTGAAAATTAAGTTTATTATATTTTAATGAATAATTTTTGAAATTAAATATATCATGACTGAAAATCAAGTTATAGAATATATTATTTCATTATTACATCACGAATGATGTAATTTAAGATACATCGATTATGTAAAAAACTGTATTTTTACTATTCACCCAAAAATTAAAGTATTTCATAAAATTACCAAAAAAACCACCCTTGGATAATTTTGACATGATAATTTAAAAAAAGATATTAATTTTATTAAAATAAATTTATAAGAAAGGTAATTTTAATTTTCAATATAAAAATTATGATTTTTATGAAATACATTAAAATAAATTTTATTAAAAACATGCTTATATTTTCTTTGACTTTTTAAATCATGATGTATATTTTTTTGATATTATAATATTTATACTTACTTAAATTAATTGTGATAAATATTATTTATATAATTATTTATTATTTTGAGGTAAAATTACTATTCTAATGGTCATGCTACTATTCCCAATGGTCAGATTACTATTCCCAATGGTCAGGTTATTATTCCAACGATCAAATTATTATTCCAAAATTCATATTACATTATATAAATACCTATACATTCATTTATTAATTATTCAAATTAATTCCTCTCAAGGTTCTATATTTTCATTTTCTATAATGTTTCTTGGTTTACTAATATTTTATTTTTTTTCTATAGTGTTGCCAGTGGGGGAGATGATTCTAGTAGATTGGGGCGATCCATATTTTCCCATTTTAGCTTTTATATTTTATATTTTTTTTTCAATTATAATGTTTTGAAATTTTAATTGGTTTCATTTCTAATTAATGTAACATTATTTACTAATGAAATTATTTTTGTTGGTTTCTTTATGTGTATAATATTATATATTATATTATAACATACATTTATTTCAAGAGAAAATTATCATTTATAAACTCTGGGTTTTTACGTTCTTCCTCTCTTTAGAGATTTTGTCCCCATAATTTCAACTTGTGTTCTCTGTTGAGAATATATGAGGGTACTTCTGTTTCATTGTTTCCTATGGTTCCCATGTCTCCTCTTCATACTTATGGTTCCTCCATAAAACTTTGATAAGGTGGGTTGTATTGTTACATAGAACTATACCTCTAAGGTCTAAGATCTTCACTGGTTATTCTTCATATGAGAGTTCCTTCTCTAGTTGTACCACCTATGGATTAAGTACATGTGAGGGTCAGGTGTGTACTTCCTCAGAAGTGATACGTGTAACACGTCATGAAATTGAGTCATACTTGGTGGAATTTCCGGATGATAGGTCTCTACTTCTATGTGATCAGGGATATAAAAGGGGCCAATGTACCTTGGGATAAGATTCAATTTCTTTCCAAACTACATGACTCTCTTCCATAGTGATATTTCAAGGAAAAAATTATCTCCAACATCGAACTCCAAGCCCCTTCAATAGTTTACATCATAGTTATTTTTATAACTCTGAGCATATTTTATATGTTTTTGGATGAAATAAACCTTCTCTATCATATCATTTACAAGATTAGGTCCAAGTAGCTTTCATTCCCCAAATTCATCATAATGAGTTGGAGTTCTACATCACTTACCATATAGAGCTTTATATGGATCCATTTGAATACTCGAGTGGAATCTGTTGTTATATGAGAACTTAACTAATCAGAGGTTCTGATCCCATCCTCCTTTAAATTCCATTGAGAAGCCTCTTAGAATTTTCTCAAGCATCTGAATAGTCCTTGTAGATTAGCCATTAGTTTGGGGTGATAGGTTGTGCTAAAATTTAATTCAGTACTCAAATCATGTTAAATAATTCTCCAAAATTTATAGGTGAACCTTGGATAACAATCAGATACAATCAAAAGTGGAATCCCATGAATCCTCACTACTTCTTTCACATATATATTTTCAAAATTTTCAAGCTAGAAATCTTACCGAATTGTGATAAAGCGGAATTCTTGGTGAGTTGATCCACCACAACCCATATCACATTGTTTCTTTTGGATGTCTTTGAGAGAACAATGAAAAATTATATAGTGACATTATTCTATTTACATATGGTTATAGGAAAGGGTTACATCATCTCTTTCAACTTATATCACTCTTCTTTAATTTATGACATACCAAACACCTAGAGATATAATCCTCAATCCCCTTCTTCATGTTGTCCCACCATAAGTGTTCTTGAATATCATGGTACATCTTGGTACTTCTAGGATTGATAGGGAAATATGATCTATGTACATTATCCAATAGATATTTATATTAGGTGATCAAGGAACACAAAGTCTCATTCCAAAAAAAACACACCATCATCATCGATGTGGAACTCATGTAGCTTCCCTTCCTTTACCACTTTCACCTTCTTTTGTAGCTCTAGATAATCCCTTTGTGCCTCCTTAATATTCTCTTATATAGATGGTTAGATAATAGTTTGGACAAGGTGGGGTGTATTCCCTACCATTATGAGTTTAAGATCCATCCTTTACATGTCTAATAATATAGGGTCTCTCTCAATCTACATCATGGATAGAGTAGTAGTTTCTTTTCTTCTAATATAATCAACTACCTTGTTTGACTTTCTCGGGTGGTAATGAATAGAGAAATCATAGTCCTTTATTATCCCTATCCATATTATTTGATTCATGTTGATATCCTTCTATGTGAATATATACTTTAGACTCTTATGATCAGTATATATGTCACACTTCTCACCATAGAGACAGTGCTTCCAAATCTTTAGAGTGAAGATCATAGCTGCTAACTTTAGATCGTGTGTTGGGTAGTTATTCTCATGGATATTCAACTATCATGAGGCATAGGCAGTCAATTTATCAGTATTCTTAAGTAAACAACCTAATATTTTCTAATAAGCATCACTGTTTATCACAAAACCTTCTCCACTTATTGGTAGTGTGAGTACAGGTGTTGTAATTAACCTCTTCTTGATCTCCTTAAATCTTTCCTCACATTATTTCATATAGACATACTTTACCCCTTTATGTGTTAACTTAGTTGGAGGGATAGATAATCATGATAAATTTCTCACAAAACTTTGTTAGTACCCATCTAATTCAAGAAAAAAATGTATTTCCATGACACTAGTGGGTCTAGTCTACTCAATTACATTTGTCTTTGAAGGTTCCATAGAAATTACCTCACTTGTGATCACATGACCCAAGAATGATACTTGCTACATACAAAAGTCACACTTTCTGAACTTAGCATACATTTTCTCCTTCCTTAATGTTTCTATCACAATCCTTATATTCTCTTCATGTCCCCCTTTATCTTAGATTGAATTAAAATATCATCAATACAAACTACCACAAATTTGTCGATGTAGTCTCTAAACACTCTATTCATCAAATACATTAATATTTCAGGGGAATTCGTAAGTCTTAAGGTCATCACTATGAACTCATAGTTATCATACATTGTATGGAAAGTTGTCTTCTAAATATATTCCTTCTCCACCTTCAGTTGATGATATCTAGATTGATTATCCACATTTAAGAAGTATTGATTTCCTTGTAGTTGATCAAAAAAGTCATAAATCCTTGGAATATGATATATTTTCTTTAATGTGATCTTGTTGATCTCCTGATAATCTATACACAGGCGAATTTATCCATCATTATTCTTGAAAAAGAGAACTGGTGCACCCCAAGGTGATGCACTAGGGAATATAAACCATTTCTCCAAATTCTCTTATAGATGCTTCTTTAACTCTTCCAGTTCGATCGGGTTCATCTTGTAGGGGAATTTTGAGATAGGATTAGCTCCAAGTATAACCTCTATTGATAACTCTACCTCATGGTCTAGGGTAATTCTTGGTAACTCTTCAGGAAATACATTCGTGTATTTCATAAAAATAGGAATTTCCTCTAGGTTGATACCTTTATTTGACTCAACTATTAGGGAAATGTATGTTTATTCAGAGGGTATCATCACCCATACTATTGAAGGATTTTCCAAAGGATATTCATGATCTTAATTTCATTTGTATAGGGGCATTGGATGGTTCAAAATATGAAAAGATATTTCTTTTTCCCTATAGTTTATGTGTTCTCTATATAATGAGAATCAATCCATTCCCAGTATAGTATCGAATTCCACCAAGGGAAGTATTGAAAGATTTTCTAGAATAATATTCCCACAAACTCTTATAGGGGAAGAGTCCAACACTTGGGTTGAAATGATTTCACTACTAGGTGTTTTTATAGATATCTCTAATTCAAGGTATCGGGGTTTCGATTCAATAGTTTTAGAAAACTTGTATATTATAAAGGAATGTGTAGAATTAGAATCACAAAAAACCTTTTCCATTCTTGAGTGAATATTAATTTTACCTTGTATGAATTCATTTTCATGCTCCACCTCAATAGTAGCGATGGAATAATATTTCCCTTACTCCTTTGGCTGTGGTGGTTACCTACACTAATTACCCTCAAGGACCTATGGTTTAGTGCACTGGATTACATAGTGACATTACTCCCTATAGTTGAAGCATTGAACCATGGATGGTGTATTAGTAGTTTCCTTCCTTTCCTCCATCATGTTGGTCATATTCTTCATTTATCTTAGACATTCATGAGCTTGGTGTCCTTATCTCCCACACATGAATCATTTCCCCACTCCTTTGAGACAATTCCCATGATGATTCTTCCCTCATTTTTGACATGTGGGTAGTTTGATCCTCATTCCTCCTTTGTCATTTGACCCACCAACTTGAAACTATATTATTATCTTCTTATCTTCGTAACCATGGGACCATTCTCTAAACACCATCTCTACTTTTAGATAACATCTAACCAATTCTTCATAACTCTCAAAGTCTTAGATAGCTAGAGCCTTCCTAAGGTGTGGTTCTAAGACACTAAATAATCTATCTATTTTTCTATAATTTTTTATAAAAAAACCTAAGTCATATCTTGAAATCCTTGTGATGTTTTCCATGTAATCCATAACAGATTCACCTTATTTCTACTTCATCTCTATGAATTATCTCTCCATCTTTATTTGAGGAGTTTAAGCGAAATACTTAGTAAGAAATATTTTTTTAAAGTCTTCCCACTCTATCTCTTCCATTTCATCCTTCATCTTGGTGTTCTTTATCAACGTCCACCATTGATCAGCTTATCTATATAAATGATAAATGTCCATATTTTCCTTCTCCTTCTTAGAACAATAGATCATAAAAAATATATTCTCCATTGAGTTAACCCACTATTCTGCAACAAGTGGCTCAGAAGTTTCACTAAATGTCGGTGGTCGTTTCCTAATAAAGGACTCAATGGATAGTTGATGATTCTTGAGTGAAGTTGGACATTTCACATGGTTCAGGTTATTATTCTTTTCACATGGTTCAGGTTATTATTCTTATCCCAAGATAACTGGGTAATAATTGATATAAAGTTTTTAACTTCACCTCCCATGGAATTGGGGATGTCGTTCGAACAATCATTACATTGTACTTCACATGAGTTGTTGGCCTGGTTTCTCTTGGTTCCCATCATTTTCTGAAATAAAAAATATTTGAACAAAAAGTAAGTAAAAAAATCAGGAATAACTTATTCTTTTACACAATTAATACTAAAAGAATATCTTATGGGATCCCTATGTTTAACCTTTTTCTAAAAAAAAGTTTCTTGAATGTTTACATATACTTAGTCTTATATTAAGGATTTTCATTAATGTTTTCTAATCCTAATTCCCAAATTAACTGAACCATTCTCTAATAAAAACTATGGAAACCATACTTTTTATTTCATAAATATTACATCATTTTAAGATAAAAAACACAATAGAGATACAAATCTAGGATCAAAAGGTTTAGGGTATTGGGAAAATTAGGCTCATACATAACATTTACATAATAAAACATAAACATAATTTAATTTCATATTCTCTATCTTCTTAGTGGCTCTCACATTCTCCTTAGTACAAGTAATCAGCTGGGGATATACATTAATAAAAGGGATGAAATAAAATCCCAATAAGAGGATGAATAAGGGACACAAATCAATATAATATGGGTGATTATAATCATAATAATAAAATAATAAGTATAGTACAATCATCAACATCATGAGTGAAACATGTGATAAAGTCATGGAATGTGGCAATGCATAAAAATGAAACATTATGTCATAGTGGTTAAATACCACACATAGTTGTGAAAAAATATAACACCATGTTCACACATAACATATGTGTATAATCATAACCTCTTAATTTTGAACAAAGATATCATTATGTTCATTCATATTACACATTACCTCATGAGATAAATCACATTACCCAATGCATTGAAGGTCCATATAATTCTGATCCCACAAATCACATCATAATATTTACATAATCATGCATGCCACGTAGAACGTATTACAGTGAATTAACCCATGGAAAAAAATATATTTAATAAAGATTTAACCCATAATTATTTCATGAATAAACTTGATGTTCCCAAATTAAAAATGTAAAAACGTATTTGGTATAAGAATCCTCATTCTTTTGTGAAGAAGAAATAACTTAAGGTGAGTCAAATATGTGTTTTGGAAAGAAGAGTTATTTTTGGAAAATCTTTGTATTTGTCATAAAATCATGTAGGAAACGTGTATATCCTTTAAAAAAAATTAATAATAATGAAATGATATTTAAGTAACATTATAGGATTATTTATACCAAATATTTCATCAAATAGGGATAACCCAAAGAAAAGGAGTCAAGTTCAAGAATCCCCTTACCTTAATTCCTGCCTTATTTCATCATTTTTGCCTCCTGAATAATAAAATTATATTTATTAAAACATTTATTCAGTTGTTAATTGTATTAATTTATACAAATATTTATAAATTATAATAATTGTATTGTATTTCTTAATTTTATTTGAATAAAATGAAGTATTTTGATATCATGTTTTTCTTAAAAACTTCCCATTTTACTTTGATTTCTCTATTTTAGTTCAAAGTAATTTCTAGAAAAGTATGATTAACTCCAAAATATTATAATAAATGTAATTAATTATTTATATATTATATATAAATAATAATATCCATCTATAAAGGTGGTTATAATAATTTTATTGGATATGTCTCCATAGGTGGTTAACTGACCTTTAACGAGACGTTGTCAAAAGAGTGGGAAAGAGAAGTATGAAGATTATATTTTCCATAAATATTTTAATTAAATTATTTTAAAATCATTAATATAATGTTAAATTACTGAATAATTAATTTTATAGTATATGGTTTTGAAATGAATTGGAAAAAATAAGAAATGGGATAAGAAAATAGAGAAAGGTTAATAGAGACTTACTCTCTCCTTGGTGTATAATCTATTGTATGACACTATAAATCCTTGGTTATTGGAGTTTTATTTCTCCATAATATCCTTAATTATTCTAAGGGACTCAAGAGGGAGGATTTTTATAGATATTGGGCTTTGGAATTGTCGGGAGGAGTATTTTTCCTAGGGGGAGAGGGGGTTATTTATACTTGAGGAGAGGGGTATTTTAGGATAAAATATTGAATAAAACATTATATTAAAGGTAAAACATGTAATAGTGAATTCTTTACAATATAAATCTTATATTAAAATAATATAATTGGTTTAATAATTAAAATTCCCTTTGTAATTATAATTCATTAATTTATTAAGAAGGAAAGTGGAAAGAAAGAAAATTTGTTATTTTTGTCGGAGTTGGTGTCCTAGGACCAACTGTTTGTACTTTGATTGCATGAATATTCAATGTATTGAATATTAATAAAACTTATTATTACATATTGTGTGTTTTTCTGCATGACTCTAATGTAATTATTTCTTAGAGTATACGTCTCATTGGTAAGGTCATAGCAGCTCCCTGCTGTGATGAGAACATTGATGTGCTATGATGAATATTCTCAAATAATGTTCTATAGTTTAATAACGTACTATGAGGGGACAAATAGTATATATAATATCATGTGAAAGTACTCATAAGAATATGAGGGGTTTTCTCATGAATTTCACACTTTATTATCTCCAAGATAGAAGATTATGATAATAGACCCACCAGTAGGAATTCCATATATTTTGGTGTCATTGGATATTCCTATCTACGAGCATGTGTGATGGTACTTGGACTTTAAAATTATTATTAATTCCTATTACAAATTGCTTACTTAGATGTATTTCTTAAATCATGATAGTAACATTTCATGGTGAATTTGGATAGGTTGGGTGCGTCATGAGTGAAATGTCATTAATGAATAAGTTGAGGAAGGATTTGTCCCTTCCATCTTTATGGAAGATGATATCTCGGCCCATTGATTGGAATAGAATTTTCATATTAAATTCCATGAACATGGTTTAACGATGTGTTTATTTTTGATAGTCAAAGAAAGACATATCAAGCATATAGGTTGGTGATACGGATGTGCAACCTGCTTGATGAGATATTGTGAAAAAATGGATTATATTACACAGTGAGTGTTCCTATGTATTTGTCGATGTTGAGATATTAAGTTCCTTATCTTGGGTTCCTTAACCCATTTCTAGACAATAATCTTGGACTTTAAGAAAGATCGCTTAATTCCATTGAAAAAGAATCCTAGAGGGTCACACACTAAGTGTTTCTGTTGATCTCGATTAAATTCTATTTTAGTTTAATTAAGGGAATAAATATTCTTCTAAAGTTTGAGGAATAATTTTATTCAAGTTATATTGATCGCATAAATTTAACAAATATTTATTGTCTTAATTGTGAATAAAATATTTATTTTATTTATTAAATATTTTAATAAATAGTTATTCACTATATTGTGCATAAAATATTTATTCGATTGTTTAATAAATGTTAGAGGAGTTCAAACGGACCAAGATCGAGATAGGTGAAAAATATTAATTAATAAGACGATTACATAATATTTTTTATTGTGCAATTTGGCACACAACACAAAATAATAATTATATAATTATTATTATACGAAATTGGATTTATTAAAGGTAATAAATTTTATTTAATGGCTAGTATGAAATTAAATAATATTTTAACACAAATCCTAACTCTATAAATATATAACTATGTCTATTATGTAGATCATACAAAAATTGAGAATAGAGAATTATTGCACACAATGAATTCTCTCTCAACTCCTCCTCTCTCTCTCTCTCTCAAGAAAGAGAAGTGCAAGAGATATTTCTTTAAGACCTAAGAATGAGTGATCAAGAATGAACAATTCAAGACATTCAACTCTCCATGATAGCACCTAGAGATTTATTAGTGTTTCTCGAAGATCATAGGAGCAAGTTTGGATCACCATTAGTGGGATTCTATCATTGGATCCTCACAATGCAATGAAGGTAATCTGAAAGGGTCTTTTTGGATGATCAACATTTACCAACGAATAAGTTTCCTAAGCCTATATATTTATTTATTCAAATATTAAATAAATTAATTATGAATTTGACATGAAATATCCTAATTCTTGGTTTTAGGAAATAATTATTAAAAGAAATTTTAATATATCACCCACCACTGCATGCTTCCACTATGCCCAAAATCATCAAGTGGTATCAGATCGATCACATTTAAATTTATAATTATTTATTTGATTATTGATATATGAAAAATTGTGGTTATATTTTCATTTCATGTTATTCGTTATTTAATCCGATTTGAATTAATATATTATCGACATATTAATCATGTTTGTTCAATGTTTCATTTTCTTACAGGTTTAAGAAAAAATGAAGAATTACCAGAGTTTCCATCAGAAAGTGCCAAATCATTGGCTGGTAAAACTGGGTTTCACGGCATACAGCCGGAGCACATTCTATATATCCATTCACTTAGTATCTAGATACGTTGAAAAATTAATTACATGTTGTACTTTTATTGAACACCACATGTTGACCAGGCCAACTTGGAACATGGAAAGTGAATACAGGGTGTGTAATTGGCATGCACACACCATGTAGTTTAGATGATTCAACATGCAGAAACCCTAGGTCTGTGACTTGGATATACGGAAACTGAGTTACATGGCATTTAGCTACATGTATACTCCGTGTAGTCTCCCATTAATGGAAAAAATTAAAATTACATTAAATTTTAAATTGCATCATTAAAATATTATTTTATTGATTGGAACACCATTGTGTGTTTGAAAGTTTAATAATTTTATTAAATAATTTTAAATGTTCAATTAATTTATTGTAATTAATATTTCATTATTGGTATTACCGTTTATTTTCCATGAATACCATTAATGATAGGTATCTCCAAATAAGATTTTATTATCATTAATATGAAAGGGAATTAATTGATTTATTTATTTATTTATGTAAGCATGTTTATCTTAAATAATAAAATAATGAATAAATAAATGAATGATAGTAATTTACTTTTGCATATTTGTTGCATGTATGACCATTCATGAGCTTGACCAAGACCTGTGTATGTGTTGAATGTTTTAATTTAATTTATTGTATGAGTTTGAAATTATTTAATATTAAAATTAAATTATGGCCTATGAGTCAGCCCTCTTTCCATTATTATGCAGGACCTTCATGTCTAATGATATTTATGTAATCCCCTTAAACTAATCCCTTGGTTCCCCTCACCTGTATGTGAGTAATAAATATTTGTAATTAATGGAGCATCCCCAAGGCACATGGAGGCAGTTCAAGATAGAACCATAATGATTCCAACCTAGGTGATACACAGGTGGATAGGTGGAATGTTGTAACTCATGCCAAGACTGAAAATAGGAGCTATTTCCCCTAATTCAAAGTTTAATTTGATTTCCACTCATTAAATCAACTGTTAGATAAAGTTCATGAATGGGTCATTTAATTAATTATTTATTTATATCTATAAAATTATTTATTTTATGGATTCAAGTCCATGATCACATAAATAAATGAATTAATTTTCAAAGATGGAAATTAAATAAATGAGTTATGCATAATTTTCTTATCCAACATAGTTAATTAAATAAGTAACATCTACTTAATATTAACGAGACATGTAAAGGATAAAACAAGATAAAATTTATGCATGATAAATTAAAATCTCTCAATTAAATATTAAGTTAGACTAATCCTTCAATTACTTGATTGGGAATGAAACCATAGAACTAAGTGTAGCACATGGGAAAAGTCTTGATACTTACTTTTATTGGAGAGTTCTCATGAGATTTTTGGGTTGAATTAACCAAAATTATATTGAGTTTAACATACAAAGTTTGTTCAATACAAATTTTTAGGAAAGTATTCAGGAAATCCAAGTCAGGATTTCAAGATTGGGGAATTCACTCAACGGATCAAGGAGCTACAAGTTCGCAGTTGGAAAGACCACCTACCTAATTACTTTATTATGGTTTTCATGGCCAAAGTTTGGATCATTAATAAAAGTAATGGGGATCCTTATGACTAGAGTATTAAAGCAACTAGAAATTCTTAATTCAATTGTGACGACTATTGAGACTTGATAAAATAGTGGTATATTTAATAAATAAAATAAATGAAAACATTTAATTTATTATATCTCACTTATTTTGTAATCACGCAAAGTACTGATAATATACTCTTTCTAATTGTAGAATAAAAATGAAAATTTCATCATCCACACTATCCCTATGATCAATATTTCAGAATGATAACCTCCTAACTTGTAGTAAATTCCAGGAGTGGTTTAGAAACCTTCGAGTTGTGATACGCCATGAATAGAAATCTTACTTTCTAGAATTCTCAACTCCTGGTCTTCCTACTAAATAGGAAAGTGATGAAGAGTTACTTGTTTATGAAAAACATTTGAGATATTCAGTCAAATTTAAATATTTGATGTTTTCATCGATGTCTAGTGAACTAATGAAGTCTCACAAAAACATGGATGTGTATAGCATGCTTGAGCACCTTCATGGTCTTTACTATGAGAGATCTAGAAAAGAAAATTTTGAGATTTCCAAGCCACTCTTTCAGATCAATATTAGATAGGGTACCCCAGATAGGCCTCATGTAGTCAAGATCATTGGCTATATTGAGTGCTTAGAGTTTTTAGGTTCTAAACTCCCTAAAGAAATGGGAATCGACCTCATTCTATCATCACTCCATCAGAGATTATTTAGTTTTGTTGTGAATTTTAATATAAAAAACATTGATAAGTCTCTACTAGATCTTCTTACTCTTCTTCACTAAGTAAATAATGATATTAAGCGTGAAAATCCTTCAATACTTATGGTGAACAAACAGAAAGGGAAATAAAAGAGCTTTAAGACCAAATCTTATCCATGCCCTTCCACGAAGAGGAAGATCGAGGGGAAAGCAAGGGAATAGGATATTTTCTGTTTTTTAGGTGGTAAGATGGGCCACTAGAATAAAAAACTACACCCAACCAAAGAATCAAGGGGAAGCTTCAGGTGTGTTTGTTATCGAGTTCAATTTATCTATTTCTACAAATTGGGTATTAGATACAGCTTGTGATGATCACATATGTATTCAAATATAGGAACCAAGTAGATTCATAAATATTGAACAAGGAGAGGTATATCTTCAAGTATCCAATGGAGTTAAACTTGCTTCTATAGCTATCGGGGACTACCACCTCACATTTCCAACCCAAATGATCTTGGTTTTAAAGGGTTGTTATTATGTTCCTTCATTTACCAAAAAAATATTTCTTTATCCAAACTTAATATGGATGAATTTATTTTCAAATTTGGGAATAAATCTTTCTAATTTTATAAAGATGGAATTTAATATGGTAAGGAGAAATTATATAACAACCTTTATGTGTTGGATTACACGAACCAAATAATGGAAATTGATAATGAAGTTACTTCACATGACTCATACCACACCCAACTTTGGCATCATCAACTAGGTCATGTAAATGAAAATTGATTGACTAAATTACATCAAGATGGATATTTAGATTCTTTTGAACTAAATCCACTTGGTGTATGTCACACGTGGTTTCAAGGAAAAATGAACAAATCCTCATTTAGTGGGAAATTCGAAAGGGCTAAAGAGTTTCTTGAATCTATTTCATACCGATGTGTGTATAAATTTCCTGTTGAAGCAAGGGGTGGGTACTCATACATCATAAATTTTACTCATGATTTTAGTAGAAATGGATATGTCTTCTTAATGAGGTATAAGTCAGATTCTTTTAAAAAATTCAAGGAATACAAAAATGAAGTTAAGAACCATCTTGGTAACAAGATTAAGAAACTTCGCTCAAACTGTGGTAGAGAATATCTTAATCAAGACTTAATTGATTATCTATGGGATTTTGGGATTTTATCTCAACTAACTCCTCCATATACACCTCAACAGAATGGTATAAGTGAAAGAAGGAACCACACCTTATTGGACATGGTGATATCAATGATGAGTTGGGAAAGTATTATATTATCCTTTTTGGGATACACATTACAAATAGAAGCATACATACTAAAATAAGTGCCAACTAAAGCAACAAATAGTATAAAATACTAACTATGGAATGGAAAGAAACCCATGTTGTCTTACTTACATGTGTGAGGTTGTGAAGCATTTGTTAAGGACTCTTCAAGTAACAAGCTTACACCCCAAGGAAAAAAGTGTATCTTTATAGGATATCCCAAAGAAACAAAGGGATACTACCTATACAATCCTTCAGAAAAAATGGTTGTGGTTGAAAGAAATCCCACATTTCTGTAAGAGGATCTTATCTCTAAAAGAGATAGTAGGATAAAGATAGACTTTAATGAAGTACAAGCTCAATATACACAAGAGTTGGTACATGAAAAAATTACATAAAGCCTCGTGGAAGAAGAAATTGTTCCAGAGACATAATTACAATGTAGGAGTACTAGAGAGGTTAGATAACTAGAGCAGTATGGTTTTCTAGTCACTGAGTATGGTGACTCATTATTAGTTGATAATAATGATCCTATGACCTACAATGAAGTAGTAAGTGGAATAGATGTTTACAAGTGGCAAGAAGCCATGGATTATGAAATTTATTCCATGTACCAAAACCAAATCTGGATTTTAGTTGACTTTCCAATAGAAGTAAATTCCATTGGTTGTAAATGGTTATTCAAGAAGAAACTAGACATGGAAGGAAAATTCAGTGACTATAGGGTGCGACTGGTTGTAAAAGGGTTTAAAAAAAATCAAGGCATTTACTATGAAAAAAAAAATTCAAGGGTTTTAATGATAAAATCCATTAGAATTATACTATCCATTACGAATTTCCATGATTATGAGATTTGTAAAATGGATGTCAAAACTATCTTCCTTAACAGGAACCTTAAGAAATATGTATATATGACACAACCCAAAGGGTTTGTGACTCCAAATAATTCCAAAAAGGTATGAAAGTTTCAAAGATAAATTTATGGATTAAATCAATCATTCAGGTCATGGAAAATTTGTTTTGGTGAGGATATAATGGAATTTTTATTCATAAAGAATGAATGTGAGTTGTGTATCTATAAACGGTTTAATGGGAGTGTAGTCATTTTCTTAATAGTATATGTTGATGACATATTACTCATTGGAAATGAAATATTATTCTTATAGTTTGTTAATCCATGGTTGAATAAATGTTTATCTATGAAGTAATTGGGTGAGGAAGCATATATTATTGGGATCAAGATCCATCATGACATATTCAATAGGTTGTTTGGCCTAAGTCAAAGTACATACATTGACAAGATACTGAAGAGATTCAGTATGGAACAATCCAATAGGAGATTGTTTCCAATGTCGCATGGAATTCATCTTTATAGGAAAATGTTTTCTCAGACACATGAGGAAAGAAATAGAATGACAAGTATTCCATACTCATCAGTGATTGGGTCAGTCATGTATATTATGCTATATACTAAGCTAGATTTTTCCTATGAATTAAGTGTGGTAGGAAGATATCAAGCTGATCTAGGTGACCACCAGTGGATGGAAGTCAAGACTATAATTAAGTATTTGAGGTGTACTAAGGATATGTTTCTATTTTATAGAGGAGATGAGAAACTATTCATCATAAGATATGCAGATTTTAGCTTCAAAACTAATCAAGATGACATGAATTCATAAATGGGATACATATTCACTTTAAATGGAGGTGTTGCGAGCTGTAAGAGCTCAAATTAGGATATGGTTGTAGATTCTAAAACAGAGTCCAAGTATATTTTGGATTCTAAGGTAGCTAAAGGAGTATGGATGTGTAACTTCATCCAATATCTTGATGTGGTATCCAATACTAAAGATCCTATCACACTCTATTTTGATAATACTGTAGCGATGACTCTTGCAAAAGATCCAAGGTCACATTAATGGACGAAGAACATACTTTGGAAATATGATCTCTTGAGGAATTTTTCTCAGAGATGTGAATTTGTAGTGAAAATTATTTCTATGGATGAAAATGTGGCAGACCCCTTAACTAAAGCCTTGACTCAGCAGAAACATAACTATCATGTGAGGTCCAGCGGACTGAAGGTCGTAGGCAGTTGGCTCTAGTTCAAATGGGAGTTTGATAGAGTTGGTGTCCTAGGACCGACAGTTTGTACTCTGATTACATCCTAAACATTTTTTTCCATTTTAAAAGTTGGGTTATGGGTTGTCGGTACCCAAAACAAGGTTCAAAAACAAAAACAGAACAACGCAAAATGACCTACAACTCCACAAACCAACACTTACAATTCGAACACAATCAAAAGAAGTAGAACCACACTACAGATCATAGTACTTGTAATCGTCTCCGCATCCCATACCAGATTCGTCATCCACAGTGACTGATTCCCAAACAGAATTCTATTTGTGTCGCCTCCCAATATCACCAAGCTCCCAGCTCCTCGACTGAGCCAGAGGTGGTTGGATTTCATAGGACTACTTGGCCAAGCTACCTTTTTTAAATGCAAGAATCACCCCGCTATCTTGCTTAAAAGCAGATCTGGTTCTTTCCAGGCTTGGAAGGTAAGAATAGTCTTTCTTGGTTCTTCCTATTGGAGTTTCAGATAATGTTCCTTTACACTCGTCCATCCTCTTGTTCACACCTTGAACAATATCGATATATGAACGAATAGTCGGACCACTCGTATTTTATTTATCACCCCCATCCTGGTCCTTCCCTTTACCTAAGAAATCCTCAAATCCAATACCATTACCCCCACTATTCCTCCTCCTTCTTTGGTTCAAAGTATTCCTTTCAATCTGAGCAAGACAACTAACCCCAGAAGAAAAATTTTTCATAGCCCTGGGAACTTCCTCTTGTCCCAACCTACCACCAATCAGCTCCTTCATGGAGACCCCAGCACCTGCACCCCCACCTTCTAAATTATCACATAAACCAGATTCCAAATTCACATTGGCAAGGCTTTAAAACATATTTCTTAAAGGGATAAAAGGAATGGAAGAGGTATACATACCTCTATCCCCCCCTGTGGAGATATTTTTCATAAAAGATTCAGAACCCTCGTCTTCCACTGCATGTACCGGGGGCGCCTCCCCCTCTATGTGTTCCTCAAATTGATCCACTTGAACCACCAGCACGGGCCCTTCCAAGGTATTCACCGTACCCAAAGTAGCCACAGCTCAAGTGTGAGTGATCGTAATCAGATGAGGGCTCTTCTCATGAAGTTTTTACTTGGTAATCTCCAAGATGAGTGATTATGAGAACATACACACTAGTAGGAATTCTGCATGTTTTGGTGTCATTAGATATTCCTATCTATGGGTGTGTGTGATGGTCCATATACTTTAACATTATTATTAATGCATGTTTCAACTCACGTACTTAGATATATTTCATAAACCATGATGATAAAAGTTCATGGTGAATTTGGATATGTTTGGTGTGTCACAAGTGATGTGTCATTAATGAATAAGTAGAGGAAGGATATGTCCCTTCCATCTTTATAGAAGCTGATATCTCATCCCTTTGATTGTAATAGAACTGTTGCATTAAATTACATGGCCATGGTGTAACGACATGATTATTTCAGATATTCAAATAAATCCATATCGAGCATATAGGTCAGTGACATGAATGTGCAACCTGCTTGATAAGATATTCTGACAAATGAATTATATTACATAGTGAGCATTAATATGTGGTTGTAGACGTTGTGACATTATGTTCTTTATCTTGGGTGCCTTGACCCATTACTATATAGTAATCTAGAACTTTAAGAAATCCCACCTAATTACAACAGTAAAGAATCCTAGAGGGTCACACACTAAGTGTTTCCATTGATCTCGATTAAATTATATTTGAGTTTAATTAATGGAATAAATATTATTCTTAAGTTTAAGGAATAATTTTATTCAAGTTATATTGATTGACTAAATTAAATAAATATTTATTCACCGGATTGAGAATAAAATATTTATTTTATTTATTGAATATTTTAATAAATATTTATTCACTATATTGTGAATAAAATATTTATTTATGAATAAAATATTTATTCTATTATTCAATAAATTCTAGAGGAGTTTGAATGGACCAAGACCGAGTCCGGTGACAAATATTAATTAACCATACTGTTACATAATATTGTTATTATGCAAGTTGGAACGTGCCCCAAAATAATAATTATATAATTATTATTATGAGTCATGAGATTTATTAAAGGTAATAAATGTTATTTAATGGCCGGTATACAATTAAATAATATTTTAACTCAAATCCTATCTCTATAAATAAACATCTATGTCTATTGTGTAGAGCATCCAAAAATTGAGAATAGAGAATTGTTACACACAACGAATTCAATATCAACTCAAACTTATCTCTCCCTATCAAGAACAATAAGTATAAGAAATATTTCTTCAAGAGTGAAGAATTAGAGATCAAGAACAAACAGCACAAGACATTTGAATTGTCGTGATAGCACCCGGAGTTTGAGTGGTGTTTCTTAAAGATCATAGTAGCACGTGTGGATCACTACTAGAGGGATTATATCCTTGGAATGTAAGATCCTCACTCTTGGTTTCAGGCAATAATTATTACAAGAAATATTAATATATCACCCACCACTGCACGCTTCTACTGTGCCTATAACCATCAATTTTAAGAAATTACTTTTGACTTTATGTTTTGGAAAGTTATTTTTAGGTTTGGAAATTAAGTTTATTGTATTTTAATGACTCATTTATTAAATTAAACATATCATGGAAGAACATAAAGTTCTATAAAGAATTATGTCATTATTAAATCATGAATGATGTAATTTAAGATACACTGGTTATGTGAAAAACTGTATTTTTATTATTCACCTGAAAACTGAAGTATTTCAGAAAATTACTAAAAAATCACCATTGGATAATTTCGATGTTTTGATTTTAAAAATGATATTAATTTTTTAAAAATAAATTTATAAAATAGGTAATTTTAATTTGTAATATAAAAATTATGATTATTATGAAATACATTAAAATAAAGTTTATTAAAAATGTGCTTACATTTTCTTTTAGTTTTTTAAACATGATATTTATTTTTTGGTATTATAATTTTTATGTTTACTTAAATTAATCATGATAAATAATATTTATGTCAACATTTATTATTTTGAGTTAAAATTACTATTCCAATGGTTAGGTTATTATTTCCAATGGTCAGGTTATTATTCCCAAAGGTTAGGTTACTATTCTAATAGTTACATTAATATCCCAACGGTCACATTACCTCCTATAAATACCTCTACATTAATTTATTCATTGTTAAACTCAATTACTCTCAAGGTTATATATTTCCATTTTCTATATTTTTTTTTGGTTTACTAATATTTTGTTTCTTTTCAATAGTGTTGGCAGTGGGGGTGATGATTCTAGTAGATCAGGGCAATCCATATTTTCTCATTTTATCTTTTATATTTTAAATTTTTATATCCAATTGTAATGTTTGAAATTTTAATCAGTTTAATTTATGATTAATGTAACATTATTTAGTAATTAAATATTTTTTGTTTGTTTATTTATGTGTATAATACTATATAGTATATTATAATACACATTTATTTTAGGAGAAAATATCATTTATAAACTCTAGGTTTTTACAAGCCCACTCTGTTTGTCCAATTTTCAAAACTCCAGGCTCCAGAAAATCCTTAGATGCTCCCAAAACTTTCCTTAGGCCATAGGTCATGTTTAATAATAGGAAAAAAAGAATTCAAACTAAAAAAAATCATGCCTTCAAGAAATTTCATGTCATTACAACCAGGAAGCTACAACACAACCTGCATCCTCCTTCTCTCAAGGCCACGTCAACCATAGCACAAACATAATATAATAGTCATTGAGTCATCTCTACCACCACTAACAAACAACACACAATCTAAAACTAATATATATAACACAATTACACCCCTCATATAATAATATCCACATATCTTTTAATGACCTAAACTTTTATAAATAAAATTTCCTTTTAAAATGAGTAAATGTATTATTAAGTAATGTAGTTATAGAAAACACATACACTACTTTGGTTATTTTGGATAGTTATAAGTTATATCCGGTCAAATTTAGAAGACCATTAAGCATCATAACCATTGATAGTATAGCCTTTATACAGTGATCCTATGATTATTATATTCTAAGGGTAATGATAAATTCCAATTAACACAGACAAAGTAAGTGATAGCCTCAACCAGTAGGATCATACCCTATAAATCCCATTTATCATATCTTATGAGATAGATAACATCATTGGTCTTTTACCTTTACCATGAACAATCTGAGATTCAGTAATTAAATTACAAATGAAATCAATTGTGGGGGAATTTCATGCTCATCGAGATCATGGTCCAAACCATGTTCTCTAAACCACCCAATTAAAATCTCACCCTTGCACACCTTACCCTTAGGGAATTCACTGGTGTAATAAAGGGTTATGTATATAGACCATAAAAGTTTACATTTTTATATTTTATTCCAATAATATAATTATTATATTTATTTCTTCTTATTATTACTTTATAAATGATTATATAATGAGTTTGATAAAAATTAATTTTTAATATGAAAAACTCCAATCATATTTTGGGAAATATATAGTTTCAACCAAGACACTTTTTTTAATGAAATCAAGAATTTTTTAAATAAATGTTATTTTAAAAAATTATTATTATTAAATAATATTTATTAAATATAAATTATAATATAATTTTACAAAGTCAAAAATAATTTTTATAAGTGTTAGAAAAACCTTTATTATAAAAAAACTAGTATTTTTTAATAAATTGTTATTTTTATTCACAAGTGTAAATTCTCATATTTATAGAATTATTTTTATAAAATAATTATTATTTTTGAAATAATCATGTCAAAATTATCCAATGGTGATTTTTTCATAATTTTCTGAGATATTTGAATTTTCGGGTAAAAATTAAATACAATATAAATATACGATATGTATTATGACATCATAATGACCCAAAAGTGATTTAATATATGCAATAAAAGGTTTTCATGATAGAATTCATGTTTACCCTTTAAAATAATGTGTTTTTGGGTTATTTTATTAATTTTATAAACCCCTAATGAATCTTCCAAAACTTATATTATATTTGTAGGTTTTAAAATCAATTATTTGTAAACATGACTCACTTCCACATAACCAAAGGTATTATTTTAATGATCTCAGTTATTAGAAATTTAAAATATTTAAAACCACTCCACTTAGGCAGAAACCACGGTAAAAAACCATGATATGGTTTATGGTTTTGATTACTTTATCATATAGAGTCCAAAACCTATGTTTGGAAATTAATAAAAAAAATATCCTCTCTTTTGCTATATAAACCCAACCAAACTCCTATTCCTCTTCACTCAAAACCATTTTATCATGAAATTACTCTACAATTTCCTTTCTATATTCCTCAAAATTTTACCCCAAGCTCTTAAAAATATCCTCCCAGGCTTTTAGAATCACCCTCTTAAGGTAAGGGATCCTCTCCTTCTCCTCTTTATTCAAGAACCTTTGTTGTACTATGACTTTATTTTCTAATTTTTCATGTTGGTTTATGTTCATACATACCCCTATTATTTTAATTGTTATTTCAAAGTGATTATATACCCATTTCACTCTCATTAATATCTTTTATGAATCTTTATATACCATTGTTATGCTGTCAAAATTATCCTGTGATTTTTCCTGACAAAAAATTATAGAGTGAATACCCATATCCATTTACACTCAAGGGAATTCAACTATATGTAACTATCCTTAATTGATTTGTGATTTCCATTTATTTATCTCAAACTCCTTAATAATGGGATTAAAATTTATTAAATATATCCTTATGTTGTATAATCTATGTGGTAGACTTATGCATGTACATGATATGAATATGACGGGTGGGCCCAAAATTATATAGACATACAATGTATTGGGTAATGTTTTAATCTCATGATATATCATGTATGGTGTAAGGGGGGTTATCCTTAGCACACTATGTCATTTTATCTTGGTCTTTATCCTTTAATTATGTTTATGATTTCATGTTTTATATTGTTTCTAGATTCTCATGTTGCCTTTATGTTATCATGTTATATCATGCCTCATTGTTCAATAATATGATTCTCACCCATCTTATGTTACCTTCATATTCCTATTGGATCACATGTTCTTATTTACCTTATTCCATTCTTTATTTATTCCCTTAATGGGCTTTATATCTCACCCCTTTCTTATGTACATCCCCAGGTTATCCCGTGCTGTTTTAGAATAACAATGGAATTTTAAGAGCATGTTAAGGGAGTTTTCAATAATGTAATTATATTAATATTTCAAGTTTTTATGCTTTGTACCTAATTTGATGCAGAAACTAGGATTCATGATCTTTTGGGATTATATTATGGTACCTTTATGTAATAAATCATGAAATAAAGTGTATTAAATACATGGGTTGTCATTGTTGGTATCAGAGTAAAGTCTAGTTATTTTTGGGATTAGGATTAGAAAACTCTAGAGAAAGCCTTAGGGATAAGACTAAACATATGAAAACATCCCTAATTTTTGGTAAATTATAGAGTAAGTGGTTTTCAAGAAAATACATCCTTATCTAGATACTACAAGTGAATTTAGCTTTGACACAGATGTACCTAAGGGTAATAATCTCAAAATGGGCACATTGTGATGGGCTCGATCATCACCTGGTGCATGACAATGAGACTTAATACACATCTATTTTTACGATCTTTGGGGATATGATTTAGTAAATTTATAAGCTCCTTATGAACTATCATTAATGGAAAAAAATCCCATAATATTTTATGTTTTGAAATTGGTCATGGATAACTTAGATTGAAAATCTAGAAATTAATAAGTTAAAGGATATATGTCATTTATGAGTTATCCCTTTAATGATCATGGTTTCTTGTTTATGTGTTTAATAGTTTAAAAATTCTCATCCTTAAGTCTATTTTGGATGAATTAAATTATTATAACTAGAATCAAATGGTGAAAGTAGGCATATCATCCATAGTTCTACGAATTCTTTCATATCACGTAAGTTTAATAGAACTATTCAAAAACCACCTCAAAAAATTGAAGTTGAGTTATAAGTGGAGATAAAAAATGAGTCAATTGTTGAACACAATCATATAACTCATCCCCTATCCAAATTTTTGTGCTGAATTTCCAATAAAACCTTGTGATACTCCCCTTATCGGAATTTGATATTATTCTGGGCATGGATTGGATTTCATTGTATAGAGCCAACATAAATTTCTAAGAGAATGAAATAACCCTCCATATCACAAATCTCCCTATGATTCTATACAATTTAAAGGAGAAGGGTGAGTATTATTTGGTTCCAACATCTTAATCATGTATATTATTTCCTTGAGAGAAAATGTATCTAGTTAAAATTATTGAGACTAAGGAAAAGATCATCCATGATGATATACCCATTGTAAGGGAATTCGCTGATGTGTTTCCTAAAGAACTGTCTAGTCTTCCTCCTGACTGAGAGGTTGAGTTCTCAATTGAGCTCATACCTAGAGATTTCTTGATATCTAGGACTCTATATAGAATGGATGTTGTTAAAATTATATATCTTAAGAAATAAATATAGGGGAATCTAGATAAAGGATTTTTACACCCAAGCACTTCACCATGGGGTTCACCAGTCCTATTATCCAATAAGAAGTATGGGTCAATGCACCTATTAATTGATTATTGTGATCTCAACAAGATCAAAATAAATAACAAGTATCCTATTCCATGTATTGATGACTTGTTGGATTAGCGATGTGGAGAACAATACTTATCTAAGGTGGATCTTCAGTCAGGATATTATCGAGTAAATGTAAAGAAGGAGGATATCCCCAAGATTTCTTTACATATAAGGTATGGGCACTATGAGTTCATAGTAATCCCATTTGGACTCACTAATTCTCCAAATACCTTTGTTAACTTGATGAATTGAGTCTTTAGGGATTACCTTCACAAATTTTTGGTATTCTTTATAGATGATATTATTATCTTCTCCAGAAGAAAGGAGGAAGATAAGGAGAAATTAAATATTGTATGAAAGTCCTTGAAAAATGAAACATTGTATGAAAATTATAGTAAATATGAGTTTTGGTTAGCAAAATTAACTTTATTAGGTCATTTTATCACCAACAAGGGTATATTTGTGGGTCTGTAAAAAATAGAGGCAATCGAAGGATAGACCGAACCATTATCTGTTATGGAAATCAATAGTTTCATTGGATTATCTAGGTAATATCATTGATTTTTGAGAAACTTATCATGATTTTAAATCCCACTAACTAATATTACTTATAAGGGAGTCAATTTTTTCTAGACTGGTGAATGTAAAGAAAGTTTTAAAGAGTTAAATAAAAGGCTAATCACTAAACCTATGATCACATTACCTACCATTGGGGAAGGATTTATGATCTATATGTAAGGGTTGGTGTCCTGAGAACCAACTGTTTTTTACTTTGATTACATTAATGTTCACTTATTATATATTGTTCATTGTTCTGCATGACTATAATATAATAATGTCTGGGAATATTTGTTGCATTGATAAGGTCATGGAATATCCCCGCTATGATGAGAACCTTGAAATGCTATAACAATATTCTTAAATAAAGTTCTACGGTTGGATGACATACTATGATAGGACACATAGTATACAGACCGCCATGTGCGAGTACTCA
The DNA here is from genome assembly GCA_963277665.1 of Viscum album. Lineage (NCBI taxonomy): Eukaryota > Viridiplantae > Streptophyta > Magnoliopsida > Santalales > Viscaceae > Viscum > Viscum album. The sequence continues at coordinate 299,763,315 of OY728139.1, forward strand.
TAAGAAGACGAGACTCTCTCTCATGGAGTTCGCACTTGGTAATCTCCAAGATGGGAGATTATGAGAACAGACCTTCCAGTAGAAATTCCGCATGTCTTGGTGTCATCGGACATTGCTATCTACGAGCGTGTGTAATGGTCCTTAGACTAGAAGATTATCTTAACTCATGTCATGACTCGCGCACTTAGATTTACTGACAAAAACCGTCATGCAGACAGTTGGCGGGAATTAGGGTACGTTGGGTGCATCACGAGTGACATGTTGTTAATGGATAAGTTGAGGAAGGATTTGTCCCTTCCATTTATGGAAGTTGACATCTCAGCCCTTTGATTGAAATAGAATTGTCGCATGAAATTCCATGGCCATGGTGTAAACGAGGAGTTTATTTCAGGTAGTCAAAGAACGAAGGATCAAGCATATAGGTTTATGAAACTACCATGAAACCTTCTTGATGAGATATTGAGACAAAGGGATTAAATTACACAGTAAGTGTTCGTATGTGGTGATACGTCAATGAGGCGTCAACTTCTTTCTCTTGGGTGCCTTGACCCATTGCTAGATAGTAATCTTGGACTTTAGGCAAGCCCGCCTAATGCCAATGAGAAATAGGCCTAGAGGGTCACACACTAAGTGTATTCAAGTATCTCAAGTAGAATAAAGATTATTCCTGTATGTGGTTTAATAATTATTCAAGGAAGCCTAAATCGTTTTAATATTGGAGGAAGAATAAAATGAAAACAAGTACATGTCGTGTATTAATTATTACATGTCGTGTAGTTTTTATTTTGAAAAGGAAATGAATAAATGAAAACAATATATACATGTCGTGTACATTTAATGTACACGCCGTGTAGTTTTCAATGAAAAACAAGTACATGTCATGTATTTATTATTACACGCCGTGTAGTTTTTCCTGTCGGTATTTTGAGGATGTAATATTGTTTTATTAAATGATATTTATTATAATCAGCGTGAGCGCATGTCAAGGAATTAATTATTCGACATGGGGGTTTTCAATAAGAGTTAATAAAATAAATGAAATGTGTAATGCATTTATTTATTTTCATAACTCTACAACCTCAAACCTGATTATAAATATCCTCACAACCCCAACTCTTTTCCTACACACAAGAGAATCATTGTGCACAACAACTCTAGAGGATTCTTTCAAGGCAGAAAGAACCTATTCCTCCAAGAACGCTCTCAAGACTGATAGAGATCCTCTTCCATCAAATCAAGATGATCTAAGTCGGACAATGCAAGCAAAGGTTTCTCCACGCTAGCACCCAGAGACTCCTTTGGCGACGTCCCGAGATACGAGGTACACGTGTGGATCACCGCTAGAGGAAGTATACACTTGGATTCTGCGACGCAATGATGAATCACATCGGAACGTGATCAAGAACATCAACAAAGAAAGAACACCCAAAAGGTATTTATTTTCAATTGATTAAATTAATTATAATCAACCTGTAACGATCCTACTTTTTGGTTCTGGGACTTTCCTTTTCTTTGTCCATTTCTGTGATTCAATCCGTGGAGACTGGAATTTATCGTCGTATTGATCCTGGATTGATCATTGTTAATGAAAAAAAGCCAAGTCGGAACATCCACCCATGCGCTTCCGCTACGCCCGGAACATTCAAATGGTATCAGAGTGAGGTTACAACGTTGATTATAGTTATTTAATTTTCATTGATAATTTACGCATTTATATTTGATTCAATTAGAAATAAATCTTTCTATAAATATGAATAAATGAGATCTATTCTTCCTCCTTCATTTCTCGATTCATATCACAGAAACGACCTTTTAATTCAATTTTTGATTAAAATAAAAATGAGGAACTAATCTGGAGGAGCTGCTCTTTCTGTCTGTACAACACGGGATTACACGGCGTGTAATTAAAACTACACGCCATGTACTTGGGTTCAACGAACCGGCACTGGTCCGCCAAACCATGCCGTGTGAATTGAATATGACTAAGTATTAATCACACCATGTTGACTATAATTGAACGGCGTGTGGAAACCGGAGTACACGGCGTGTATGTTGGAGCAACACGCCGTGTAGTTTGTTCTGGCCTAGGTGAAACCGTGTACAAGGATAAGCCGTGTACCGCGTACACGGGATCACCAGGCCAGTTACCGCGTAACAAGGAAGTACACGCCATGTATGATTTATCTACATGCCGTGTACTCAAAAATTTCCCAAGTACAGAAAAACACGCCAAAGCCCCCGGTGTGTACTTTGGATAAAAGGTGAAAATAAATACACGCCGTGTAAATATAAACTACATGCCGTGTACTTTCTATAAATTTCACCAGGTTTCCTCTGAAATTAAAATGACCTATACAAGGAATATGGATGAGAAGAATCTCAAAGAAATTTAGAAAGGAATTTAAGATAAAGAATTGATTAATTATAAGATCATAATTAATTGAATTCGAGCGCGACTTATCTTAAATGAAAGAACGATTAAAAGAATTTGAATTCTAAATTTGCGTAAATATCATTGCATGCTATGGATGATCAGGAGCTAGAACAAAGACCCTTTGTATGTGTATGGTTTCATTTAAATTTATTTAACTTAAATTTGTTGGCCTGCGATCCTTCTTCCAATAAAATGTAGGGCCTGCGTGGCCATGGTTTATTTTATGTAAACCCATGTAATGGAGGATCTCCCAAGCCAGAGGAGACGGTTCAAATCTGGAATCTGAGGTGAAACCGATGCAAGACGATACAAAGGTGGACAGGTGGGAGCTGCAAAACATGAACCACCGGGTTCAAGGTGTTTTTCCCTAGGTCAGAGTTAGCTTATCAAAACCGATAGATAATTTAACCAATAGAAGCTCATGATCATGCCATCTTATTTTATTTATGTCTAAATTTTATGGTTTATTTATTATGTATGTGTTGCCGCGATCACATAGTTAATAAAATGAACAAGAATGCAAAGATGGAATAAAATAAAAAATGGACTATGCGTAAACATTATCAGAACATGGTTAATCACTTAAGCATTCATCACTTAATATTAACAAGCATGTGATAATGCAAAACTACGCATAAAGCATTAAAATCCCTCAATACCATATTAAGTCAGACTTAGCCTTCTGTTACATGATTAAGGGCAAGACTCAATAAAACTATGTGTTTGACCAACCCTTGTTGGGACACTTAATTTTATAAAGGAAGCCCTTATGAAATGTTTCGGGTTGACTTAACCATATTACATTAAGAGGAGTATCCCTTGCTAGACTTGATGTAATATTGGAGGCAAGAGTTGAGGAAATAAAAGTCAGGATTTTAGGATTGGGGAGTCCACTCAACAGATCAAGGAACTGTAAGCTCACAGTTCGAAAATACCTTCCTACCTAAATACCTTCAAATAGCTTGACCAACCCTTGTTGGGGTTATGCGAAGGGGAATATGGATCCTTTAAACTAGAATGTATAAGCAACTGGACACTCTGAGTTCAATGGTGAGGGCTATTGGGACTTGATAAAATAGCAGGAGACTTAATAAAATTTATTATTTCTCATAAAATGTAATCAAGAATGTACTGATAAATCTGCTCTTTTAATTTGTATAATCGAAATGACAAACTCGTCAACCACATTTTATCTATGATCAATTTTGGATAAAGACAATATCCTCACTGGCAGTAACTTTCAGGAATGTTTTAGGTGCCTTCAGGTTATCCTACTCCATGAACGAAAGTTTTACGTGCTGGAGTCCTCACTTCCTAATTCCCCTGCCCCAGAGGCGAGTGATGAAGATTTCCTGGTCTATGATCAATATTTGAACGATGCTCTCGATGTTCAATGTTTGATGATATCATCTATGTCTTGTGAGCTCATGAAGTCTCATGAAGACATGGATACCTATAGCATGCTTGAGAACCTTCGTGGTCTATACCAGGAGAGAGAAATATAGGAAAGGTTTGAGATCTCCAAGGCTCTATTCCAAAGCAATCTCGGAGAAGGTGCCCCATCTGGGCCTCATGTAGTCAATCTCATTGGCTACATTGAGTGCTTAGAGGTTCTAGGGTTTAAACTCCCTAAAGAACTGGGTACCGATCTCATTCTTGCATCACTTCCTCAGAGCTTTTCAAACTTTGTTGTGAACTTCAACATGAACAAAATTGAGAAGTCTCTGTCTGATCTTTTTATCTTCATTCGCCAAGTGGACAATGACATGAAGCGTGAAATCCTTTTATCCTCATGGTGAATAAAAGGAAAGGGAAGGCGAAGAGATTTAAGCCCAAAGCTTCTTCAAGTCCCTCCAAGAAAAGTAATATCAAAGGGGAGGCAAAGGAACAAGATGCTGTTTGTTTCACATGTGGCAAGAAGGGCCACTGGAAGAAAAACTGCACCCAGCCAAGGAAGCAAGGGGAAGCTTCAGGTGCGTTTTTTATCGAATTCAATCTATCTATTTCTACTAATTGGGTATTAGATATTGCTTTTGGTGCTCACATATGTATCCAAATACATGAACCAAGTAGATTCAGAAATATTGACCGAGGTGAGGTGGATCTACGAGCAGCTAACGGAGCCAGACTCGCTGTTGTAGCTGTTGGAGACTACCACCTCACATTGCCTACTGGGATGATCTTGGTATTAAAGGGTTGTTATTATGTGCCTTCTGTTACTAAAAACATTATTTCAGTATCCAGATTACATACTGATGGATTCATATTCAAGTTTGGAAATTAATGTTGCTACTTTTATAAAGATAGCATTTGTTTTGGTAGGGCGCATTTATATAACGGCCTTTATGTGTTAGGCTACAAAAATCAAGTAATGGCAATCGATGACAAATTAAATTCACATGACTCATACCACACCCAACTTTGTCATCACCGACTAGGTCATGTCAATGAGAAATGTTTGACAAAATTACATCAAGATGGTTATTTAGATTCTTTCAAACTAAAACCACTTGGTGTATGTCATGCGTGTCTACAAGGAAAAATGACCAAATCCCCATTTAGTGGTAAAGGTGAAAGATCTAAATAGATTCTAGAATTAGTTCACACAGATGTGTGTGGACCATTTCCAATTGAAGCAAGGGGTGGGTTCTCGTACTTCATAACTTTTACTGATGATTTTAGTAGATATGGATATATCTACTTAATGAGGTATAAGTCAGATTATTTTGATCAGTTCAAAGAATACAAGAATGAAGTAGAGAACCATCTTGGTAAGAAGATTAAGAAACTCCTCTCACAGAGAGGAGGAGAATATCTTAATCAGGACTTCATTGATTTCTTACGGGAGTTTGGGATTCTATCTCAACTCACTCCTCCTTATACACCTCAGTGGAATGGTGTAAGTTAAAGGAGGAACTGCACCTTGTTGGACATGGTGAGATCAATGATGAGTCATGCGAGTCTTCCAATATCCTTTTGGGGATATTCATTACAAACAGCAGCACACATACTAAACCAAGTACCAACTAAATCGATAAATGGTATTCCATATGAGTTATGGAGTGGACGCAAATCTATGTTATCGAATTTACATGTGTGGGGTAGCGAAACATTTGTTAAGGCCTCTTCATGTAACAAACTTTCACCCCGTGGCACAAAGTGTATCTTTATAGGATATACCAAGGAAACAAGGGGATATTACCTATACAACCCTTCAGACAAAAAGGTTACAGTGGCAAGACATGCCATATTCCTTGAGAGGGAGCACATCTCTAAAAGAGATAGTGGGAGCGAGATAGACTTTGATGAAGTTGAGGCTCAAGATACACAGGAGTTGGTATAAGAACAGATTCCACAAAGCCCCGTGGAAGAACAATCTATTCCAGAGACACAAGAACTGCGTAGGAGCACGAGAGAGTTTAGAGAACCAGAACGATATGGTTTTCTTTTCACCGAGTATGGTGACTCATTATTGGTTGACAATGATGATCCTATTACCTACAAGGAAGTAGTTGAAGGCACAGACGTTGCCAAGTGGCAAGAAGCCATAAATTATGAAATGGATTCCATGTACCAAAACCAAGTCTATATTTTGGTAGATCCTCCAGTTGATGTAAATCCCATTGGTAATAAATGGGTATTCAAGAAGAAACTAGACATGGAGGGGCAAGTCAGCACCTATAAGCCACGACAGGTTGTAAAAGGTTTTAGACAGCGTAAATTAATTGACTATGATGAAACTTTTTCACCGGTTGTTATGCTGAAATCCATCAGAATCCTATTGGCTATTTCCGCATACCATGACTTTGAAATTTGGCAAATGGATGTCAAAATATCATTCCTTAACAGGAACCTCCAGGAAGATGTCAACATGACACAACCTGAAGGGTTTGTGACTCCAAAGTATGCCAACAAGGTATGCAAGTTGAAAAAATCCATTTATGGATTAAAGCAAGCATCAAGGTCATGGAACATTCGTTTTGATGAAGCTGTAATGGAATTTGGCTTTGTTAAGAATGAATGTGAGCCTTGTGTCTACAAGAGGTTTTGTGGAAGTGCAGTCTTTTTCCTAATAGTATATGTTGATGACATATTACTAATTGGAAATGAAGTACCTGTCTTACAGTCAGTTAAGGCTTGGTTTCATAAATGATTCTCCATGAAAGACTTGGGAGAGGTGGAATATATTCTTGGGATCAAGATCCATCGTGATAGATCCAAGAGAATGATGGGCTTAAGTCAAAGTACATACATTGACAACATACTAAAGAGATTCGGTATGGAACAGTCCAAGAGGGGATTGTTGTCAGTGTCACATGGCATTCATCTTACCAAGAAAATGTGTACTTAGACACATAAGGAAAGAAAGAGAATGGCAAGGATCCCTTACGCATCCGCGATTGGGTCAGTAATGTATGTTATGCTATGTACGAGGCTAGATGTTGCTTATGCATTAAGTGCGGTAGGCAGATATCAAGCTGATCCAGGAGACTGCCATTGGATGGTAGTCAAGACTATCCTTAAGTATCTGAGGCATACTAAGGATATGTTCTTGGTTTATGGAGGAGATGAGGAACTAGTAATCAGAGGACATGTAGATGCTAGTTTCTAGACTGATCAAGATTACATGAAGTCACAGACAGGATACATCTTCAGTTTGAATGGAGGTGCAGTGATCCGGAAGAGCTCAAAACAAAGTGTGGTGGCAGATTCTACAGCGGAGTCCGAGTATATCGCAGCTTTTGAGGCCGCTAAAGAAGTATTATGGACGCAAAGCTTCGTCAAGTGCTGGATGTAGTACCAAGCAGTAAAGATCCTATCACACTCTATTGTGATAATACTACAGTGGTGGCACTTGCAAAAGAGCCAAGGTCACATCAGCGGACAAAGCACATACTTCAGAAGTATCATCTCTTGAGGGATTTTTCTCAGAGAGGTGAAGTTGCAGTGAGTAGTATTTCCACGGAAGACAATGTGGCGGACCCCTTGACTAAAGCCTTGACTCAGCAGAAACATGATCATCATGTCAGGTCTAGCAGACAAAAAGTTTTAGGCAGTTGGCTCTAGTCCAAGTGGGAGTTTGTAAGGGTTGGTGTCCTGAGAACCAACTGTTTTTTACTTTGATTACATGAATGTTAACTTATTAAATATTGTTCATTGTTCTGCATTACTATAATATAATAATGTCCGGGAATATTTTTTGCATTGATAAGGTCATGGAAGATCCCCACTATGATGAGAACCTTGAAATGCTATAACAGTATTCTTAAATAAAGTTCTACGGTTGGATGAAATACTATGATAGGACACATAGTATACAGATCGTCATGTGCAAGTACTCGTAAGAAGAAGAGACTCTCTCTCATGGAGTTCACACTTGGCAATCTCCAAGATTGGAGATTATGAGAACAGACCCACCAGTAGCAATTCTTCATGTCTTGGTGTCATTAGACATTGCTATCTACGAGCGTGTGTAATGGTCCTTAGACTGGAAGATTATCATTAACTCATGTCATGACTCGCGCACTTAGATTTACTGACAAAAACCATCACGCAGACAGTTGGCGGGAAGTAGGGTATGTTGGGTGCATCACGAGTGACATGTTGTTAATGGATAAGTCGAGGAAGGATTTTTCCCTTCCATTTATGGAAGTTGATATCTCATCCCTTTGATTGAAATAGAAATGTCGCATGAAATTACATGGCCATGGTGTAAACGACGAGTTTATTTCAGGTAGTCAAAGAACGACGGATCAAGCATATAGGTTTATGACACTACCACGAAACCTTCTTGATGAGATATTGAGACAAAGGGATTAAATTACATAGTAATCATTCGTATGTGGTGATACGTCAATGCGGTTTCAACTTCTGTATCTTGGGTGCCTTGACCCATTGCTAGACAGTAATCTTGGACTTTAGGAAATCCCTCCTAATGCCAACAAGAAAGAGGCCTAGAGGGTCACACACTAAGTGTATTCAAGTATCTCAAGTAGAATAAAGATTATTCCCATATGTGGTTTAATAATTATTCAAGGAAGCCTAAATCGTTTTAATGTTGGAGGAAGAATAAAATGAAAACAAGTACATGCCGTGTATTAATTATTACACGCCGTGTAGTTTTTATTTTGAAAAGGAAATGAATAAATGAAAACAATATATACACGCCGTGTACATTTAATGTACACGCCATGTAGTTTTCAATGAAAAACAAGTACACGCCATGTATTTATTATTACACGCCGTGTAGTTTTTCCAGTTGGGATTTTGAGGATATAATATTGTTTTATTAAATGATATTTATTATAATCAGCGTGAGCACATGTCAAGGAATTAATTATTCGACATGGGGGTTTTCAATAAGAGTTAATGAAATAAATGAAACACGTAAAGCATTTATTTATTGTCATAACTCTACAACCTCAAACCTGATTATAAATATCCTCACAACCCCAACTCTTTTCCTACACACAAGAGAATCGTTGTGCACAACAACTCTGGAGAATTCTTTCAAGGCCGAAAGAACCTCTTCCTCTAAGAACGCTCTCAAGACCGAGAGAGATCCTCTTCCATCAGATCAAGACGATCTAAGGCAGACAACGCAAGCAAATGTTTCTCCATGCTAGCACCTAGAGACTCCTTTGGCGACGTCCCGAGATACGAGGTACACGTGTGGATCACCGCTAGAGGAAGTCTACACTTGGCTTCTGTGACGCAACGATGAATCACATCGGAATGTGATCAAGAACATCAACGAAGAAATAACACCCAAAAGGTATTTATTTTCAATTGATTAAATTAATTATAATCAAACTATAACGATCCTACTTTGTGGTTCCGGGACTTTCCTTTTCTTTTTCCATTTCTATGATTCAATCTGTGGAGACTGGCATTTATTGTCGTATTGATCCCGTATTGATCATTGTTAATGACAAAAAGTCAAGTGGGAACATCCACCCACGCGCTTCCGCTGCGCTCGGAACCTTCACTATAGTGATACATTCAAAAATGGATTGGGTTGTGTTCTCATTCAAGATGAAAAATCGTTTTTATATTCCTCTAGAAAATTAAAGATCCATGAGAAAAATTACCCAATTCATGATCTAGAATTGACTTCACTGATTTTCACATTGAATATATTGAAACATTATATCTATGAGGAGAAGTGTGACATATATACAGGCCATAAAATCCTCAAGTATATATTCACACAAAATAAGATCAATATGCACCAATGATGGTGGTTAGAGATAATTAAGTATTATTATTGTTCAATCCATTACTATACTGAGAAAGAAAATAAAGTGGTAGATTCTCTAAGTCTAAATAATCCTAAAAATATATCCATGATAAGTATTGAAGGGTATCCAATATTATTGTACATGTAAAGTATGGATATGGGAATAATAAAAGGATTTTAATCATAACTTTCTTAAATAACTTATCAACCATCTATTATTGATAGGACCAAGGAGGCCTAAAAAGATGATGATTTTCTAAAAAATAAGGTAGAAAATAATACAGAGCTTAACTTTGATAAAGATGGAATTTTAAGTTTTGGAACCTGGATATGTGTCACATCAAAAACATGAGATAAATAGGTAACTTCTATATGATGTTCATAGCTCATATTTCTCTATTCATCCAAGAATCACTAATATGTATAGAGATTTGAAGAAAACATTATGTTGGGATAACATGAAGAGGAAGATTGTGGTGTTTGTATCTCGATACTTGGTATGACAATAAGTCAAGGTGAAATGATATAAGTCTAATGGAATGATGTAACCATTTCCCATACCATTATGGAAATGGAAAGAAATAAACATGGATTTCATCATAGGAATTCCCAAGAAACCTAAAGTTAATAACACCATTTGGGTGGTAGTCAATCACCTTACAAGGTTGGCACATTTCATTGTTATCAAGGAATAATACTCTCTTGAATAACTTAACAATATGTATATAAGTTAAGTGGTTAGAATACATGAAGTTGCACTATTTATTGTATTTGATTGAGATTTGAGATTTACCTCAAGGTTTTGGAAAAATCTACAAAAAATGTTGGATACAGAACTAAGCTTCAGAACTTATTTTCACCCTCAGAAGGATGGTTTGTCTAAAATAATCATTATAACTCTGGATGATATACTAAGATCATGTTCAATATATTTAAAAGGATGCTGATACCATCACCTTTCCCTAGTGGAGTTCTCATATAACAATAATTTCCATTCTAGCATTCAAATGACACCTTATGAGGCTCTGTATAGGAAGAGGTGTCAAACTTTGACATGATGGGATGAATTTGGATAGAGGAAACTTATGGGACCTAATATTATCCAAGAAATAACAAATAATGTTCAAACCATCTAGCAATATATGAAATCGGCATAAAGTCAACAAAAATATATGAAGATAATTTTCGATGAGACCTAGAGTTTAAGGTCAGAGATAAAATGTTCCTTCATATATCACTATGGAATAAAGTCATGTGGTTTAAGAGGAAGGAAAATATTAGTCCTAGATACATCAACCCCTTTGAGATCCTTTATTTCATCAGAGTAGTGACCTATCAACTAGTAATCCCACCTAACATGTCTCAAGTACATGATGTGTTCCATGTATCCTTCTTTAGGAAGTACATACCATAAAACTCACATGTACTGAATTCATATTTGGTACCATTGGAGAATGATATTTCATACAAGGAGTAGTTGGTGAAGATCTTATATTATAGAGACAAGGTTCCATGAAACAAGATAACTCACCAGGTAAAATTGTTATGGTGAAACCAAAAGTTTGAGGAAGTGACATGGTAACTAGAAGAGGTGATGAAATATAAGTACCCTCATCTGTTTTAGTGTATTAAATGAAAATTTTGAGGGATAAATTTTTGAAGGTTGGAAGAATTTAATGACAAGAAATTTTATAAATGAAATTTCTTATTAAGTAATGTAGTTATAGAAAACACATGCACTACTTTGGTTATTTTGGAACAATATAAGTTATATCCTATCAAATTTAAAAGACCAATAATAATCCGAATTATTGATAGTATATCCATTATACAATGATCTTATGATTAGTATATATTAAGGGTTATGATAAATAAAAATTGACACGTACAAAGGAAGTGATGTCCTCAACCAGTAGGATCATACCCTATGAGGCCCATTTATCATATGTTTTGAGGGAGATAACATCACTAGGATTTTCCCTTGAACATGTCCAATCCAAGATTCATAAATTAAATCATAAATTAAACTATTTATAGTAGAAGTTCAATCTCATCAAGATAATGGCACAAACCATGTCTATCGAACCACCCCATGAAAATTTCACCATTACACACCTTACCCTTAGGGCATTCACTAGTGTAATAAAGGACTTTGTATCTAGACCATAATAGTATGAATTTTTATATTTTATTTCAATAAAATAATGATCATATTTATTTCTTTTTATTATTACATTATAAATTATTAAATAATGTGTTTGACAAAAATTAGTTTTTAATACAATCAAACTCGAATTGTATTTTGGGAAATATATACTTTCAACCAAGAAACTCCTTTTGATGAAATCAAAAACAAAATTATTCTAATAAAATATTATTATGAAATAATATTTGTTAAATATAAATTATGATATGATTTTTCAAAGTCAAAAAAAATTATAAAGTTCATAAAAACTATTATTGTAAAAAAATAGTATTTTTCAATAAACGGGTATTTTGATTTAAAAGTGTAAATTATCATATTTATAGAAATATTTTGATAAAATATTTTTTTTTGAAATCATCACATAAAAATTATCCAACGGTGATTTTTTTCATAATTTTCTAAGACAGTTGAATTTTTGGGTAAAAATTGAATACAGTGTGTATTATGACATAATTATGACCCAAAATTGATGTAATATGTGCCATCAAGGTATCCAAAACCAAATAAATATTTATTCTTTAAAATAATGTGTTTGTTATTTTATTTGATTAATTTTAAAACGCATTAATGAATCCTCCAAAACCTATATTATATTTTAATGTTTTAAAATCAATTCTTTGTAAACATGCCTCACTTCCACATCACCATGGGTATTATTTCAATGATCTTGGTTATTAAACATGTAAAATAATTAAAAACACTCTTATTTGTTAGAAAACATGGTAAAAACTATGTTATGGTTTTTGTTTTGGATTAATTTATGATATAGAGTCCCAAACCAAAGTTTCGAAATCAATAAACAATTCCCCCCTCTTTTACTATATAAACCCACACAACCTCCCATTCCTCTTCACTCAAAACCATTGGAGCATGAAATTACTTTTAAATTACCTCTCTATATTCCTACCAAGTTTCCCCTAATCTCTTAAGAAGCTCCTCCAAAGCTTTTAGAATCACCCTCTCAAGGTAAGGGGTCCTCTCCTTCTCCTCTTTATTCAAGCACCTTATTTTTACTATGCCTTTAATTTCCAATTTTTCATGTTGGATTATGTTATTAAATGCCACTGTTATTATCCTTATTATTAAAAAGTTATTATATACCTATTTAACTCTCATTAATACCTTCTATAAATCTTTATGTACCGCTATTATGCTTCCAAAATTATCCTGCATTTTTTTATACCAAACAATTGTGTAGTATATACCCATCCCCATTTACACTCAATGGTATTTGCATAGATGTACCTATAACTAGTTTATTTTTGACTTTCTTGTATTTATCTCACACTCCTTAATCATGGGATTAAAATTGATTAAATACATCCTTATGTTTTATGAACTATATGGAACAATTATTCATATACATGATATGAATGTGACAGGTGGTCCCAAAATTATATTTCCCTCCAATGCATTGAGTATTGTTTTAACCTCATGAGATTACATGTATAATGTGTGGGTGGTTATCCTTATCACACTATGTATTTTTTTCTTGGCGGTTATCCTTGACTTATGTTTATGATTTCATGTTTTATGTTGTTACCACATTCTCATATTGACTTTATGTTATCATGTTATATCATGCCTCATTGTTCAATAATATGATTCTAACCCCTCTTATGTTACCTTTATATGCCTCTTGGATATCATTTACTATTTTACCTTTGATATTATTTGTTTATTCCTTTACTGGGCTTTATAGACCACACCTTTCTTATGTACATCCCCAAGTTATCCCGTGTAGTTTTAGAAGAATGATGGAATTTTAAGAGCATGTTAAGGAAGTTTTCAATAATTTCATTGTATTCATATTGAAATTTTTTATGCTATATAACTAATTTTCCAAATACACCAGGCTTCACAATATTTTTATATTGTATTATGTGTACCTTTATGTAATAAATCATGAAATAAAGTTTATTGAATACTTGGGTTGTCATATATCCCCATTCCAACCATGAAAAACCATCCACAATGATCCCCAACTAAGAGCACTCTACCATATTAAGAGAGACACAACCAAAAAAATCAAAAAAATAAGTAGTGAATCACATCAAGGAATCACTCTTTAATTATTCTTTTCATATAAATTAATTATTTCCAACATAAAAACATTACCAATATTTTATATTTCCATGAAATAAATTAATTATCATCTTAAAGTGATTAAATAATTACTATAGGTGATTTAATCATTCTATAAATGTCAAGAAAAGGATCCATAACATCAAGGGTTAATCAAGAATCATTAACATATAACCAATAATAGAAAAACTTGGAAAACACATGAAAATCATACCGTCATTCAATTACATTAGATCCCATTCATTATTTTTAATTAGTTTAACCCATATCATCCACCCAATGAAGATAAAAGCATGATAAATCAACAATTTTACATAAATAAAAAGGATAATTCTTGAATCCCCAACCTCGATTGAAGATTCACAGAACACCATATATAGATAGAAGAAACCAAGGATCAAATACCATCACACTTAAAATGATCCACCATAGGACCTATCCATGTCTAATACTCATCAAAACACCAACCAAAATGAAGGAAAATCACTACTATAACCTCAAAAATAAAAATAAAAATTAGAGGGGAGGAGAATGAATAGAGATGGTGATGAAAGAGTGTACCACATATCAAGAGATATCAACCCCCAAAAATCAAGAGGTTTAAATACATAAGAGAGATTATTAGAAGGCATAAAATAAGGCATGGTGTTGGTTGGGGTTTGAGAAAGAGAAAACAATTCTAATAAAGGGTAAAGGTTGAACCTTATTTATAAAGAAAATATGATTGAACCCCACCACAATATTGAAACCTCTAAAATAGCCATTATAACCTCAGTAAAAGGAATCTATGAAAATATAGGTCTTAAAAATGGAATATTACCCTTTATAGGTGGATGTTTCAACATTTTTAAAATTAGTTTGACCAACACCATGATGTAGTGGTCTTTATAATTGTAGTAATGGAATTTTACCCTAACACCTACGAAGAACCCCCACATAATAGAGGAATTTTTCTCACTGTTTCTAAACTCACATCATCACTAAACATAAAAAAACCCATAACCATGGAATAACTTCACTATGAATCCTAAAATTGTAATTTTCACTTCCCCTTTTACTATAGGGATTTAACCATAAATATCTAGGTGCCAATCTCACCAAAATGTTCATCACTGCATCATAGTGAGCTCCTCATGTAAGATTAAATTTTGAAACATGGTATTCACATAGGATTAATTTAGAAACCACATAATATTAACCCTTAGAGTATTAAATTATAACTTGCGTAAGATTAAACCAAACCCCTCATAATGTAGACCATCTTTTCATGGTACAATGCCTTCATGCCCACATAAACAGGCATTACACATCTCTCTATTTTATACAGGGACTTCACTAAAATATCCTCAGGAACCATTTCTTTAAAAAAGGCTCACCCCAAATTAAAAATGGTCATTTTGAATCCCAACTCACCCAAAATGGAGAAACTCCCTCAAAATGGGTTTTTACACCCTGGTTTCACCATGCATTAAAATGGACAACACTTCATTATTACAGCCCTGAAATAGTCACCACCATAGCTTCTAAAATAGAATTTTTTGGACCTTAGAGTTCCAAAACTCAATAATCTACCATCATAACACCTTAAAACATTATCTTAATTCCTCAAAATCTAGGTAAAACATTGAGTAATGTTCCAAAAAACCCAATCTACAAAAATGTGGTTCCACTTTTAAATAACTATTTTTTATTGGGTCCTCATCAATGACACCTCATGTTTGATTCTATGTTTCTAAAAGTATTTCTCAACTTCAATTGAAATATACTATCTACCATTGTCCAATCATAATATTTTCATCATCATCCCAGTTACATTTTCAACTCACCTTTAATAGATTTTGATACACTAAATCTCCTCTTTTTTTATTTTTATAAACATTATGTATCTCATCCTATTATCATCATCCAAAAATAAGATGAAATACCTTTCTAAACTTGTTCTTATATGTTTCATGGGACACACACATTGTTATGAACAAAATAAATCCAATGTAAAAATATGTTCTTTTTTAATTTTTAAGTATTTTTTACCACCTTCCCTCCCATCAATGTATCATAAGACTTTTATTTATCTATGTTCAGATTGGGAATATCAATCACATATTTAAGATTTTAAATATTTTAAAAACATTTTTTGTGCATATGCCTAAGTTTTTTATCCCATAAATTATTTTATTCTTCCACCATGATAAAATAGTAGTTAAAAATTTTATTCTAATTGATAAAGAATTATCATTTTTTATTCATCATTAAATCAATGTATTATTAGTCTTTCCTTTGATTATGAAACCATTTTTATTGAACACAACTTTGAGTTCTGATTTAAATTTTTTTATCATATTAAAGATACTATATCAATTAAGTATTCTTTAATTCCTCTTTGAATGTCCATGTTTAACTACTATCTTTGGTCTTTAAATCCCCATTGTTCCCAAAGTGAAATGTTCCATCTACACAATTTTTCATCTTCTTCAACAACCATGAATTTCCCATCATGTAGAAGGAACACCAATTGTAAAGTATCAATGTGTTATTGTTATTGATCACTTTGAGTGAAATTTTATTAAGGATATCCTTATCCTTATCCTTTTAATTAAAATAAATTATCTATTTATTTGAGATATAAGTGTATCTATCCCCATTAATTTCAACATTCTTAGTGATTCAATCCTCATCCTTTTCAATTGGTAAAATATACTATATAATGGGATAGTGTTCATTTATTTTATTTTCATTATCCTTATGCCTCAATTAATTTTTTTTCCTATTATCCTAAACCAAGAATCATAAGTGTTGTTCCAAAAGTTAGATCAGTGAAAACAATTTCTATGAAAATAATTTCTTCTTTGTTGCATTGGATATGCTATCATCCTCCTTTGTTGAATTTGAAGTGTATATCCTTCTAGATAACTCTTTGATTAATCATAATAGTGAATTATTTGATAAAAGTAACCATAGAAGTTACACTTCATCAATGATAATATCTTCTCTATTTAACTCTATGTCTTCATAACATCTGGATAAATTTTGGGTCTTTTTATAATCATCAATGATTGAATTTGACAATTTCCTTTAATTTTTTCATTCAGTTTTCCACTGCATTTTATTTTTTTTATCTTATATGATTCACCCTTATATCAATGTCTAATATTTCCCATGAAATTAGAAATTTTATCATTCAAGTAATTATCATAGTTTTGTGTGCCTCTTTCAACTCTTTTTTTAACTTATCCATTCAAGAACATCCTCGACTACAACTTCTTCTTGGAACCACAAGATTTTAATTCATTTTTCAACTTCTTATTCAAGGTAACAACTTATAATTCAATAAATTTGATCTTTTTTTCTCATCATTTAATTCAATAATTAATGACAATGATCACCTTATCTCATTTATCAATCTTCATCTTGAATTAAATTTTTTCTCAAAAATAATATTCTACAACAGCCATATTTTCTATAACCTTCTCTAACTAAATAATTTTGATTTTGATTTGTTTAATATACTCAAAGGATTATTTCAACAATCCATTTATCTTCCTATTCTTCTTACTTTGAATATACATATCCTCTAATTCACTTTTGATATCAACATTGAGATCAACAACACCTATCGATTGATCTTCATCCAATGTTTTCATATTTTGTTTTTTTATTGTAACCATCATATAGTCTTAAAAAATTAAATTTGAATTAAATTTCACCATAATTAAGAAAAAAATATTCATTGTCATTATCTATTATCATGAGAATATTTTTTTGAAACCTCTATCAAGATTAATTAATATATTTGATATTCTATATAGGGGGAAATTCTTTTACTAGTTTTGTGAGAAGTTAAAATCACCATCATCTCCATATTACCTTCTTGGAAACCTAACTTCTATGTGAACAACCTTACCACACTTAAAAAAAAGTTCATGGTATTTTCCCCTCAAATGTGCCTTTTATACGTTTAAATTTACTCACTAAAAGTGAGATAAATTTATCACTCACATTATCTTATCCTTCAACATAGTTGAGATCAAAATTATTCATTACTTTTAAATTAATCTCTATGGATGAATGATTTTTTGATACTTTTGGTTTCAAAAACATCACAAATTACATCATGAAACTTTTTAAATCATTAAGGGAAAGTTTTTGTAAATTTATTTCCTCAAGTGCTCATACCTTGGGATTGTACAAAGGTTTTTAATATCTTATTTACAATCTCTCTATCCTTTATTTAATCACTAAGTCCACAAATAGATGCTAAAATATCAATGATTTGATTAAATAAACCATTAATGTTTTCATTAGGGTATATCTTTATATCATTAAACTTGTTATGAAAGACTTGGGGATTTTCCACCATGACTTTTTTGTATCCTTCGTATATATTAGACAACTTATCACATATTATTTTTGATAATGTGATACTCATAAAATTAATGTATATATGATTAAATAGTGCTATAAATAAGGCATTTTATTCCTTTTCATAAGTTTTGATAATCCACTAGTATAAATTTAGGCTTCGACATCAGGGTTTTAATGTTGATTTTTTAGAAACTGATGTTAAAAGTGATGGGGGGAACTTTTAAAATTGTTTTTATAGAAAACTAATGTTAAAAGTCATTAAAAAAATCTTTAACATCAATTTTCAAGAAAAATGAAGTTAAAAGTGCTTTTAAAAATATACTAGAACCCCTAAACCCTCATTTGTTCACTCGAAACCATTTTTCTCAATCAACGATGACACTTGAAAGCACTCGATTACCCTCGAAGATGGTCAATCATCTCTTATAGTCAATTTTCATCAAATTTTCACATTGTTTCTCCTTAATATTCCATCATTCATTTTTATTTTATGATTCTCAAGCTATTCTAGTTGATCTGTAACCACGTTTCAAGGTTTTTGTTGGTTCTTTTTTAACTTCATTTTTATACTCATTTTTCTTCAATCTTACTGTGTTTGCCCTGTTGCCACCGACTTTGAGTGAGTTTATTCGAATTCAGAGTCTATTTTTCATTATTGACCTCCAAATTTTTTAATTTGTTTTTTTATGATAAATAAATTATATATTAGATATAAATTTGATTCATCCATTCAATTATTTGTATGCATTTTATTATCAATTATAAATTTTTTTGTTAAAATTTGTTTAATGTTATAAATTTTTTATAATTATAAATTGTTTATCACTATAATTTTCTTTCTTTTAACTATTTTTATTTATAAATTTTTATTGTTATAATTTTTTTTTGTTTAAATAATTTTTTTCTTTGATTTTTTTTCATTTAGAAACATTTTTTGACGATATAATGAATTATTATTATTTTTTTGTTGTACCTTGTTTTTCATTTTTAAGTTGTTTTTAAGAAATAAATTATTTGTTGAAAATTTATGCATGTTTAAATTTTATGTTTTTATATATACTTAATCAATCATATTTAAATTTTTCAATGATATGTTTTGATCATTATGTATAATTGTTTGTTATAATAAAATAGTTATCAATAATTGATGGTTTTGATTATATGTTTTTATGTTTAAAATTTAGTTATTTATATATATTTTTAAATGTTTATATATTTTAATATATTAACCTTTTATATTGTGATCTTAGGTAATTAATGGATCATGATTGAATAAATTTATGAAGAACCACTGAAGAATATGAAAAAGGAGTTGATAATTTCTTGGAATTTTCTAAATGAAATATTCAAAACAAATATCTGATTTTCTATCTATACATGAAGTGTTTGAATATGAGAAATTTAAATTCTAGATAAATAAAGGATCATCTCATTTTCCATTATTTTATCCATAATTACACATGTTGGATCTGGCATGGTCAAATAATAGAAAATTCAACAACTGATATTGATGAAAATATTCAGCATGAGATAGAGGATCATATTGAAGAATTAATTCATGATATAGGCATTGAAACCATAAAAAATAGAAAATTTTGAATGAATTTATGGATATTATAAGAAACCAGTATTCTTAGGTTTCACTAAACTTATAGTTTTATCATCAGTTCTGATATTAGTTAACTTGAAAGAAAGAAATGGGTGGGGTGACAAAAGTTTCTCTGAATTGTTTGAAATTTTAAAAGAGTTTCTTCTAGAAGGAAACTGGATTCTAAATTCCAATTATGATAAAAATAAAATATTGTGCCTAATTTGATTGGGGTGTAAAAGGATACATACTTTACCCAATGATTTTGTGTTGTATAATAAGGAATATGAATGTTTATCAAAATGTCCTAAATATGGGACATATGATATAAGATGGATGAAAAAATGAACTCTGATTCATTCTCAGGTACCAACATAAAACCTCATGCTAAATAAATTTGGCAACTTCCAATAATTATTCATTTGAAGCATCTCTTTATAAATTAAAATGATGCAAAAAAGTTTATGTAATGTCCTGACCTGGTTTCCACTAACTAATTCCTCAAGTCGGTTTATTACATTACCTTAGGCATACCTCCCCATACACTAGAGGCTTCCGACTAGCAGTTAGGGTCTAATGAGACATGTGGGGAGACTACAGTCTATTTATTAGATTAAGACACAGTAGATAAAATAATAAATAAAAAAGCAGTATAACCAATAAACAAGCATCAAAAATCTATTTCACAAAATTGGGTAAATGTCCACAACCAAACAGTAAATATTCCAGGTCATGTCTTATAGTGCCAGGTGTAAAGGAAACCCAAAATAAAATAAAAACTGAAGAATCCCCAAAAAAGGTCCCAAAACTAGGTTTGGTACCTTCATCCATGAACATCCCTGATCCCAAATCAACCCTCTATCATAGGGCCTTTTCACTTAGCCTGACTTACAACCATAAATTCTTCTCGAGTACCCAATGGCAGCTTGAGCAGGGTGTGAGTACAACTCTGTAGGCCACCACCAATGGTGTCTACAAAACACCTAGTCTAATAATTTTATACATAAGTACATGTAATAATGAAAAAGAAAAAGAAAATAGGTTACATCATTAAACATTTCTTAGATCAATTAATTACATTCCCTTATTCTATGTCTTACCTATTTTCATTAAAACAATGTCAGCCCATGCCGATCATCTGAGCCATGTGTAAAAAAGGTCACAAGTCAAAAAACATAGAGCCTCAATCCATGAACCCATCAAAGATTCAGAATGACATGTTTGAACATCCCAACTACGATATGGAACTCCATGTGTATACCCATGGGTTCAGAAGCATCAGACCATTCTCCAAATAACTATTGTGTACAAGGGCACCTAGAGCATTAGTCTGGCCCACCCATGGGAGTGAAACATTAGTCCAACATCCCACTACCATATATCACAATCACATAGGCTCATCATCATTAACAATTTCATTATAGAAAAGAAACAAGGGTATACCATTTCCATTTAATCACATTTCCATACTTTTTTACAACTATCATGTACTCAATTCCCAACACAAGCCCATCTTACCATTTAACACATTACAACAATTTATTCCCCTTTTCTAAGACATTTAACCATGAGGAAAATCCCCCATGAACCCATTATCATATTCACTCATTTAACCATCATAAATTACTTAACTCTTCAAGTTATGCCAAACATACCATTTTTTTATGTTACTAGGTTAACCATGTTTACCATGGTTTAATATCATAAGCCCCACAATTTATCACTCAAAAATCCAATCTTCCATGTTCAAGGAAGTGTTCCACCCCATGGGTGTTCATAGACCTTGTCAACCCATCCTTATCAGATCCCATGGGGATCATGTAAGTTTCAATCCATCATTTAATTAACTTGATCACCATTTCCAACTAAGAAAACCAAATTTATGGTAATAATATAATATAACCACATACACATTCAAATAGGGCATCAATATTGTGTGATATAACTTGTAGACCATCGACCTCAAGTTAGTTGATGAATGCTTACTTAAACTTGGCATTTGGTTCAAACTGAAACATCCCTTCAACACCCAACCTAGAAATATGATGATAAAGAGATATTTAGGGATTTAGAAGGAGAGTAACAACTACATGATCTCATAACTAGAAAAAAAAATATAAGGAAGAGGAGTGTTAGACTCACCCAAAGTTTTGATCTACACCCAAAGACATACCAAACAACTTAGAATTGAGGGAGAAATATCTCTTGGAAGTTTGAAAGGGTTTGATTAGTCACCAAGGATGTTGTAGAAAGAATGGGTGAGAAATTTAGGTGAGAACTCTTAATTACAGAGGGGGGAAATTGAAAATTCATCCCCTTTAATGAGGCACATTGTTTGGCTGCACGGTTGGACAAACCATTCTCCAACTATGCACCACCCTCTTTCTAAAGGGGTCCTGGGTCACATAGTTTTTTGGGAGCTCGCACAGTTTGACAAACCATCTGATGGCCATGCAAAATGGATCTGTCTAAATTTTTATAGTTTCCAGGCTCCCCCTTTCATGGTTTTTCAACTGTGTACCCTCCCCCTAGAGGATGCATGGTTAAGGTGTAACACCCTGAGATTTTATGAGATATATTCTTTTTAATTTATTTGATGTATTCTATTGTACACTACACCAAGATTATCTTGTACTATACGCAACACCGTATTAGCTTGCAGTATACACAACACTATTCTTGGCTCGTCTTACACACAATTTCAATTTTGTTTGATAGTAGTTATTCTACGCAACATTGAGTGTATATATATATATATATATATATATATATATTCAATGTATAAATAAAATATGGTTCTATTCTATTATACGAAACAACTAAAGAGTCTTTCACTACACGCAACCCTGACTTGGCTTGCATTACATGCAATCGCGACCTTCCTCGATAGAGTGTGTAGTACGCAATACCGGGTTTCACTAAACAACGATATATTCTTAAAATATTATTATGAACTAGTCATTATGAATAGTATTAACTAAATTTTTAATATTATAACATTATTATTCATCTTACACATTTTCTAGAACATGGTATGAGAACAAAATAAATTTTTCGGGTAAAATAAGTATTTTTCAAAAAATACAGTTTTTCCTCCTTTTGATGGCGCACCCACTTTAAATCTAGTTTTTTACATGTTTATAAGTTCAATTTGAAAAAATAAAATTCTTCTTTGGAATCAGGATATAAAATTTTACTTTGGATAATTTTTTCATATTATTCTAATAACTTTCATATTTTAATGAATAGTAAAAGCACGCTATATTTTAATTAAAAAAAACTTTTTTCATCGCAAAAATTTATATGATTAAATTATAATATTTAACGGTTTTAAAGTATAAATAGAATATATTTTTACCATTTAATATAATTTATGTCATTACCATTAATTTTACATTGAATTCATATGTAAAAACATTTCAATCTTTGGAAATATTTTATCTTTTAAAACCCGTTTTCTTAACAATGGGATAAATTTTAATTTAATTACTTCAACTTATGTGTTTTGAATTTTGAAAAATGGATTTCATATTTGTATTCAGTGGGTCCAAATTATGTTAATATGTTATTTTTTTTGATATTATGAATAGTAACTACGGTAATTTTTATTTACTGCAGTTAAAGGTAAATCAGGTAATTATGGGTAAAACTAAGATTATAAAATTACCCTAAAACATTCCAAAATTCTATTTGATGACTAAAGGTAGACCCATATCACCTAAGGGTCGGATTAGATTCATTTTATGGACTTTTTTCCATGAAAATAATTTAATTATTATTAAAACCAAAGAAAGTGACAACATGTCACTCTCTTAAATCTTATAAGTATAATAATTTTAATTTAGTGATAAACTTCATAAAACCTAGAATATAAATAGTCTCCAGAAATATAATAAAATTATCTAAATCATGATAATTTATTTATAATTTTTAGGGATTAAATAATTGTCATTAATGGTGACACAATAGTGATGCAGAAATTGTTTATTTAGTGAAAAATCAATAATATAGTTTTTATTAAACTAATAGTGACCATAAAAGAAACAAAAAACCTGAACAAAACTTATTTTTCATGTACATTTAAACCATAATCATACATTGGTCGAATATTTGACCATTGGGAGACTTATAAAAGCTATTATGACACTTATATTATTTTATTTTAAATGATGTCAAAGTTGTCACATTCATAATTTAATAAATATAACAATTTAAATGTTGTGATTTTAAGATGATAAATTATAGTAAAAATATTATTATAAAATTTATTATATTTATCTTTATCATAGGATTTTATTTTTATTTTTTATGAAACTAATAGTTATATTAAATGATTATACAAAAATGATGTAGTAATTGTTTTATTAAGAGAAATATCAAATAAATGGTTTTATAAATATTAAAATAAAAATTATATGAACTAATTAATGTTCTAAACAAATTTTATAGATGAATATGACATTTTAGGAATATATTAAACATTTTGGTTTGAATATATCATCTGTGTGTATTTTATTTAAATTCAAATAAATGAATAGTGTAAAAATTAACACTATTGTTATTTTATAAAAACAACATATTATTAAATTGTTTAAAAATCAGATAAATATTTAAAAATTATAAATTTAAATTTATATGGTATAAAGTGTCATAAAGTACCCAATTATTTATAATTCGCAACACATAAGTAATTATTTATAACAATTTAAAATTTATAATATTATTGCCACAAATAAGATTAAATAAATTAAATAAGGATAAATCAAATTGATAAGGTTTAAAATAAATTCCCAACATGTCTAAATTTTATTTTCTGATGATATTACAACCCTATATTATCTAATATTATAATATGAGTTATTTTTGAGGTTTTTAAGTGGGGTTTGATTTATTATAAATTAATATTTTTTAGGTTTCCAAAGGTGCCCCTCTCCTCCCTTATAAAAGGGAACCTCCTCCCTCTTCTCTTTACACAATTTTGAGCCTTAAATATCAGTAAACCCCTAACCATTTCTCTTCTAAACTTCCCTATAAACATTATAGAGGTTCCAGTCTCCTCAAAAGACCAACTCTAGTGCCTTAAGAGGATGCTTAAAAGAGGTGTGTCGAATAAGAGGTAATCTCTTCTACCGATTCATTCAAGTTTCTTTCTTCTTCAAATTATTCTTATTTAGTTGTTTCATTATAAAGTAATAACATAAGTTTCAATAATATACTGATATGATATTATAAATATGAAACAACCCCATTTCACCTTCTATCCATCGTACGGAAAACGAAATCACCGCGCGTGCGTACGTACGGAATACTGTCTCCACGTCGTGGTGTAATCTGTTTTTCCACTACCACCTTAATTGGATGGGTATAATGGTGTAAAGAATAACTATATATAGTTATTATAACATCATAATTATTCTTAGATATTATATCATCCACTCCAATTCAATTCAATAATTATGGGAACGATATCATCGCTCGTGCGTACGCACGGATTACCATCTCCACGATGCGATGAGATTCATTCTCCATGTTAACCATTCAAGAATGATTATAAAGTATATATAATGAATAATAACGAATAATATGACATGATAAAGCTACTAGATTTATTTTTATATATATATGTCATCTACTTACTTCCATTCAAGTCATTAAGGAAAGGAAAACAGCGTTCATGCGTACGTACGGCCTACCGTCTCCATGAACGGTGTGTTTCATTTCATTTATCTATCTATTATATATATATATATATATTTAATATATATGATATATAAATAATTTTTTACATTCTGGAAGTAATTAAATCATGATATAAGTAATAATAATATCAAGAACAACAAGTCCAAACACGTACGATAAATAAAACGATTTTACCCAAAACACTGCTTTAACATGGAATTTACAAAAGAACGGGTAATATAAAGTCATAAGTGAACCATATATGATATCATAACAATGAATATGATTCTGAAATAATTCAATGACGTTATTTAAATAATTATATAGGAGGTTCGGATACGTACGAAGCATATTGGACATAAGGTAAGGGATAATTTTGCAATCTCATTTTTATCCGAGATTTCTTAAACGTAAGTATTTACTGGGGCTATATTTAACATCCATTTCCATGTTTTATAAAAAAAATTCATAAATTATTTTCTATTCTTCCATGTATGTTTAAATCCATGTTTACCCCTCTTTGACTTTTACATTGTGTTATGGAAAGAATCTTTCTTTTGTTTACTATACGAGGAACTTTTTGATTTTTCTGAAAAAAGTACGAGGAGAATGTTTTTTTAACTTATACGGCATGAATAGATTTTTACAATTTTATAATGCCTTATTTTCATGAATATTACTCTACAATATTTCATGACTATTTTCAACAAAATCCTTTTCTTTTAAAATTGCATGACATTTTGTGAAAAGAAAATGATTTTTAAGAAGAAAGGATATTTTCCTCAAGAATTCTTTTCAAGTGTTTTATCAAAACCATTTTCCATATAAGATGACATTATTTCATATGTGTATGTTTCAAGTATAATATATCTATGATTTACATGGTTTCACTTTTCTTATGATGAAACTATATCCATTTGTTTTATATGGATTATGTTATGATGGGATGATGTTTATGAAACCCATTTTTATTCTTTGGGTTATGATGAATGATTTATGTTTATGTTGTGGCACAAGTAAGAATGATTTCATTATGAGATGTGTGGGACCTATATGTCCCTCCAATTCATTGGGTAAAGATTTATATCTCATGAGATAGACATGGCTAGAATGGTAAGTTAATCCGGTTCAGTGATACAGGACTGGAATGAGGAGTGAACTCGATTCAGAAAGGGACTTTTTCCACTAAGATGGTCTTGGAAGCAATGTCTTGGCTAGTATGGAAATAATATCATGTGCTTAATGGTTTTCCACAATTACATGTTTTATTCCCATGCTATTTTATCATGATTGATGTTCTATTATGATCTATGCCTTACTTACTACCATGTTTTATTTCATTGCTCAAGATTTTGATGTTTAAACATTATGTTCATGTTTTAAGTTCAAATGTATATGGTTTGTTTTATTTTCACCATGCTTAACCTTATTGAGCATTTAATCTCACCCTTTATATTTTTTCTTTTTCCCAGGATTTAAAGAAAGGTTTTAGGTGAGAAAACAAAAGGGTAATATCTTTATGGGAGATCTTGAATATCTTTCACCATGATTAGAAGATTATGTTCTGAGTTTCCAAAGACACTAAACTATTACGGTACTTGAGTTTTAGTTTTTGTTATGTATTAATTATTCCGAAAAAGTAATGTAATGACCATGTATGTCAAGCTTTGGGTCTCTACATAAGGAACACAGTTACTACTAATCATGTTCCAATCGTGAGCCCTACCCAGAGTATCCTCTGTTCTTCCTTCTTTATTCCCAGACCCCGGAACACCCTTGAACCTTCCTATACTCTTAGGAAACATTTCATTAACCATTTTAAGGTAGTTGAACCAAAATTTAAATAAAAAAGTACCTACATGAATTATTGGGACCTTACAACCTCCCCACCTTATAATGTCTCATCCTTGAACTGCACTCCCAAGAATCACTAAGCCTCCAAGGTAAAAAGGTCAGGCCACTGGGCTTGTATATATGTCTCCCTCTCTGAAGTATCCTCCTAAATATTTTCATGATACAACAACACTCAAACAAATGGAACTATCTTACCCCACAAAATTTTCTTATTGCGATCTAGAATACAAACCAGATGCTCCTCAAAGGATGCATCACCCTCAATCTCAACATCCTCAACATAAATCACATGATATGTGTTGGGGTGATACTGTTGACGATGTGAGACATGAAAAACATTATTTATTCCACTATATAAATGGAATATACAATTGGTATGTCACTGCTCCGATCCTCTGCACAATCTCAAACAACCCTATATACCAGGGCACCAAATTTACCTGTTTCCAAATTCAATGGTGACCCAACCGTGGAAACACCTAAAAGAACACATGATCACCCATTAAATACTCAAGAGTTTGAATACATTGATCTACATATGACTTCTTCCTACTCTAATCCATATATATATGTTTCTGAATCAATTGGACCTGCTCGGATTTCTCCTATATGAGACTCGACCCCAACAACTATGATTCCCCATATTCCATCCAACATAATGGGGATCGACATGATATACCATAGAGAATCTCATATGGTTCCATCTGAATAGTTTCTGGGTAAATATTGTTTTATGTGAACTCAAAAAGTGACAAGTTATTTTCCTAGGTTCCACCAAAATATAAGACACATTCTCTCAACATGTCCTCTAGCACTTGGATAGTACGCTCTCACTTCCCATCTGTATGTGGGTGGAAATATGTACTCAGAATCACCTAGGTACCAAGAACCTTCTACAATAATTTCTAGAAGCATAAAGTGAAACTTGGATCATGTTTTGAAATGATACTCCAAGGAACCCCATGCAATCATACTATTTCTAGAACATATAAGTCACCCAACTGTTCTATGGTAAAAGTTTCTCGAATCGGTAAGAAGAGAGACACATTTTTCAATCGATCAACAATTACCCATATCGAGTCACTCTTACATTGGGTCCTCAAAATAACCACCATTAAGTCCATGGTGACATCGTCTCATTTCCATTTCGAAATGGGAAATGATTGTAGCATACCACCCAGCCTCTAGTGCTCATCCTTCACCTACTAATAGGTATGACACTGTGAAATGAAACCAGAAACCTCTTTCTTCATCCCTATCCACCAATACTATCTAAAAATATCATGATACATTTTGGTTAATCCAAAATGTACCTCCCACTTTAAGACATGGAACTCATGCATCATCTCCACCCACATACATGTAGGCACAAAAAAATGACCAAAAACATAAAAAATATCATCATTGTCAATTGTCCATCCAGAAGGTGACTCCCCACATTCAATAATTTCCCTCAATACCAAAACTTATGGATTCTCATACTACCTCTCCTTGACCCGAATCAGAAGTGTGGACTCAATTAACAAGGATATGAGGGTTATATTTCCCTAGTCCTCTTGAACCCTTATATGAATCTCAGCAAGCAGAGCCATCAATTTCCACTTAGAATTAGACTCCTGAACTTTCCAAGTATGATTCTTTTGGATTAGGGAATCTGTAACACTGTTCTCTTTTTTTTTGGCTTATTGGCCAACTAAAAATCAAAATATTTCATATAATCAACCCATATTTTTTTTGAGGTTCAAATCCCATTGAGAAAAGATTTAATTCAAGATTTTATGGTCACTATACACAATAAACCTTTCTCCCAATAGGTAATGCCTCCAACACTTTAAATCATAAAACTCTATGGACAACTCAAGGTCATGCATATGGTAATTTCATTCATGCATATTTAACTTTCAAGACCCATATACTACAACTTGACCCCCCTACATCAACACTACCCCAATATTGACACTAGACGAATCAAAGAACAAGGTATAATCTATATCAAACTCAGGTAGGATCAAAATTAGAGCAGTAATCAAATACTTCTTCAGATCCTAGAAGTCATTCTTACATGCACTAGACCATTTGATCTGGACACCCTTATTGGTCAAGCCTTAAAGTTGTGCTGCCAAGCGAGAAAAGTCTTTGATGAACCTTTATTAATATCCCACAAAACCCATAAAACTTATAATTTCAAAATAATTATTGAATTGTTCCCAAGAGACAACTCTTTTCACTTTTTATGGGTCCACTGACACACCTTCTTTGGAGATTATGTGACCCAATAAATGTACCTCATTGATCTAAAAGCTACACTTGGATAGCTTGGTGTATAGTTGATGTTATATCAGTGTACTCAAGATAATTTCAATATGGTTGGCTTGATAACCATGATTCTAAGAGTACACCAAGATTTCATCCACAAAACAACTACAAACTGGTTTAGGTATGGGTGGAAGATTTGGTTCAAAAATTCCATTAACACTATTGGAGAATTTATCAACCAGAATGGAATAAAAAAAAGTCATACATACCATACCGGCTCTTGAAGGTGGTATGAAGTTATATGTGACCCATCCTTCCACATTCCCAACACTCTATTGGTGGTTGAGGACATTGACCTTGCATGTGGCCTGGCCCGCCACACTGAAAGTAGATGACCGAGCTACTCCCCTAGGATACAGTTCCTCTTACATGACTACTTTTTCCACCACTACTCTGGTGGAAAATATCAGAATAGTGCTTCCTAATATAATAAGACATATCACCAGATTGCCTAGATGTAATTATATGACCTCCACCAGAGGTTTCATTCAGGTTACCCTTTGAAATGAGAGCTTGATACACCACCTCAACAAACCTCTTCAAGGTGAAGATATTCACCTAGAACTTAATCTCACATCTAAGCCCATCCAGAAAGCACCTGGCTATAATTGTCTCATCTCCTTCAAATTTTGGAGAAAAATATTGTAGATCTGTGATGCGGCTATCATAATCCATCATCTTTATGTTTCCTTGAGTCAAGAATATAAAATCCTCATCCTTCCTCTACCTGAAGGTCTTTAGATAAAAGTGTTCTAGGAAATTATCCTGGAATTCCTTCCATTCCATGCTCTTTTTCTACTTATCTTGGGCCCATATATATCACCAACACTTCACCGGTCCCCAAAAAAATTAAGTCACCATCTTAACTCTATTTTTGGGCGGGTCCTCTAAGTGATCCAGAATTGTCTAGATAGACTTGATCCAAAACTATGATGCCTTTTATCCACTCTCTCCATCAAACGTTAGAGGGTGTTACAGCTGGAACTCCCTTTTCAAATTGAACATACTCAGTATAGCCCTCCTTAGTAGACGCCATCATGGTGTCATCTCTCTAAAATGGAAAACACACATCTCAAAACACATAACATAGATTTTTTTTCACAAATTCACAAAATAGGGCTCACTACTAACCATAAAAACCAACTTCACATACATTATCCCAACGAACATAACCACTAACCCAACACCCTTACCTGACCATACCTAGAATATGCCATTTTAAACAATGGGTAACCAACTCCCAAATTCTCAATTTATATTTAAACACCATTTTAACCACCCCACAACCATATTCCAATTATTTTTACAATTAAAACATTTTTATTAGTCACATTTTCCTTTAAAATATGCTATAGAATAATGATTCATTTGCAATTCCCATACCCGACCATACCCATTTTCTCGTATGTTCCAAGCATGATGCATGTCACATGCATCCCTAAGTTCCTAGAATTATGCATGAATATAAGACCTAATGACATGTTGAGTCATATATGAAACATGAAAAATTAATAACATTACACTAAAAGTGAATCAAGGTGAAATAACATCCAAATATAATGAAAAACATCAAGAACATCAATCCCACCCAAGATTCTTCGGTTTTCTCCCATACATGGGTTAGCTACTCCCATGCACAAGCTTGTTTAAAAGACCTAACACCTATTAATATTATGTCTACATTTCCCAAATTAAATAAATAATATAATATAACATCTCTGATACCACTTTGTAACATCCCGACTCGGGTTCCACTAACTGGTTCCCTGATTCAGTTCATTATGTGACTTGAGGTGCACCTCCCCATATTCTAGAGATTGCCGACTAGTAGTGAGGGTATAATGAGGCACGTGGGAAGATTTTACCCTCTTTATCATAGTAATACAAAATATATAAAATAATGAAAAAAAATAAGTAGAATAAATAAACACAAAACACAAATCCATTTCACAAAACTGGGTAAATGCCCACAACCAAACAGTAAATATGCTATATAATGGAAACTCAAAATAAAAATGATCTAAAAAATCCCCAAAATGGGTCCTGACATATGATATGGTCCCCTCATCCATGAACATCCCCAACTCCCAATCAACCCTCTATCATAGGGTCTTTGACCTTAT
This sequence comes from Viscum album, assembly GCA_963277665.1. Lineage (NCBI taxonomy): Eukaryota > Viridiplantae > Streptophyta > Magnoliopsida > Santalales > Viscaceae > Viscum > Viscum album. Next base: position 299,795,202 of record OY728139.1, read on the forward strand.
CCTAACCTATAACCATGAAGTTTTCTCGGGTACCCAGTGGTAGCCTGAGAAGGGTGTGAGTACAACTCAGTAGGCCACTATAAGAAGTGTCTAAAAAATATCCAGACTAATATAGTGTATACAGAAGTAAGGTTAATAATGAAATAGAAAAATAAAATATGTTATATCATTAAACATTTATTAGATAAATTAATTTCATTCTCTTTTTCCATTTATTACCTATTTTCATCAAACCTACATCAGACCATGCTGGTTGTCTGATCCATGTGTAAAAAGGTCCAATGGTTGGAAAACATGGAGCCACAGTCCATGAATCTAATTAGTATTTAGAACTCAATGTCTGACCATCACAACCACGATATGGAATGTAGTGTCTATACCCTTGGGTTTAGGAGAATTGGTCCATTCCCTGAATAACTACTGTGTATAGGGGTTCCTGGAGCATCAGTTCAGCCTACCCATGGGAGTGGAGCATCAATACAACATCCCACTACCATATATCATAATCACATAGGCTCATCATCATTAACCATTTCATTATATAAAAGAAACAAGTGTTTACTATTTATATTTAATCACATTTCCATGTTTCTTTACAACTATCATGTTCTCAATTCCCAACACAAGCTCATCTTAACATTTAACACATTAAAACCATTTAATTTAACTTTTCCAAGCCATTTAACCATGATTAAAAGCCTCATTAATCCATTATCATATTCATTCATTTAAACATTATCAATTACTTAACTCTTTAAGTTAATCCAAATATCACATTTTTTAGGTTATCAAGTTAATCACATTTACCATTGGTTTAATATCATAAACCCCACAATTTATCATTTAAAAACCCAATCTTTCATGTTCAAGGAAGTGGTCCACCCCATGGGTGTTCATAGGCCTGGTCAAATCATCATCATCGGATCCCACATGGATCATGAGGGTTTAAATCCATCATTTAATTAACCTAATCCCCATTTATTACCAAGGAAACCAAATGGGAAGTAAGAATATACAACCACATACACATTCGAATAGGGAATCAAGACTATGGGATATAACTTATAGACCACCTACCTTGAGTTAGTTCATGAAATCCCGCTTAACCTTGGCCTTTGGTTCAAACCCAAACACCCCTTCAATCCCTATCCTAGAAATATGCTAAAAATAGAGATTTAGGGATTCAGAAGGATAGAAACAACTACATAAGCCCCTAAATAGAAAAAATAGAAGGAAGATGAGTGTTAGACTCACACAAAGCTTCGATACACACCCAACGATGCTCTAATGATCTTAAAATTGAGGTAGAACCATCTCTTGGAAGTTTCTGAGGTTTTGGTTCATCACCAAGGTTATTTTAGGAAGAATGGGGGATAAATTTGGGTGAGAACCCTTAAATATGGAGGGGATAAAATTGGAAATTCAACCCCTTTAATGAGACGCATGGTTTAGACACATGGTTGTCCAAACTGTGCACCAACCCTATGCCACCCTCTATCCAAAGGGGGCCTAGTTTGCATGGTCTCTTAGGATCCTGAACAGTTTGAAAACCCATACGATGGTTGTATAATATTTCTCTATCCAAATTTATAGGGGTTTTAGGCTCCCCCTTGAATTGTTTTTCAACCATTCACCGTCCCCATATAGGCCACACTGTTAAGGTTCATGGTTACTACTAATCATGTGCTAACCGTGCACCCTTCCTGGAGTACCCTCTTTTATTCCTTCTTCATGTCCCGAACCACTGGAACACCCTGAGCCTTACTACACTCTCTAGAAACATTTAATTAACCATTTTAACCAATTTGAACCAAAATTTAAAAAAAAATTACCTCCATGAAATATCAGGATCTTACAGGTTAATATGGAATATAGATGATTTCATCTCTGATGGAAACTTATGTCACCATGATAATTCACCATAGTGAAAGATATTTGAAAAAAAACTTTCCTAATTTTGGAAGTGAAGATATAAATATCATAATGGGATTGTTCATAGATAGAATGAATATATATCATACCCTCAGTAACCAATATAGTCCATAGACTATTTTATTGGTAGTTTACAACTTTTCCCCATAGATATGTGTGAAGAGAAAATGTTTTATGATGATCTTAATGATTTTTGGACCAAAATATCTAGTAAATGATTTTATGTGTATAATTCACCATTGATTTATGATTTGAAACTTCTATAGGAGAAAAGTGTTACAATTTTTTATGCATATAGGAAAGAGTATTTTCTTTTGCATACTATTATTATGTTAACTATAAACTAATTTCTTACATATGGAAACTTATATAGATATAGTGTTAAGGGAACTAAATAATGTCTAATTTCTGAAGAAGATACTTCATATTATCAATTTCAAAATGGAAGAAAGATAATGTACATGGGACATATAATATTTTTGTGAATTGATGATCCTTATAATAGATTGAAAAAATAATTTAACGGTTTATAGGAATATAATCTCCCCCCATAGACATTTTCATCAGAATTATATTACAACAAGGTGAAAAATATTGATTTCACATTTGTAAAGAAAGGAAGTTTTTTTCATCAAAAAAATATTTAGAAGATACATTTAATCTTATTCAAACTACCTTATTGAAGATTTTTAGAGATAAAACATAACATTGATGTTATACATGTTGATAAAAACATATATGACATTTTTATTGGAACTTTGTTAGACATAAAAGGAAATATAAAAGATGTATTGTATGATAAATTGGACTTGATATACATGGGAATACTTTTGGAGTTATCTCCCACTATGAAATTAAAAAGAATATATTTACCTCTTGCTTGTAACACATAAATAAAGAGTGAGAAGATGGATTTTTGTTAGTGTCTACATGGTATTAAAGTACCCAGTGTATATTCTTAAAATGTAAATAATTTTGTGTCATTAAAGGATTTTAAATTTATTGGTATGAAATCTCATGACTATTATGTATTGATGCAACAACTACCACCAGTCACACTACGTGGTATATTATCGACACTTATCAGAATGTCTATCATCAGGCTGTGTTATTTTTTCAAATCTATTTGTAGAAAAGTCAATGATCCAAATTTGTTTGATGTGTTGAAGAATAAATATTTAACCATACTTTATTAACTAAAAATTTATTTCCCATCAATGTTTTTTGATGTAAAGGTTTATCTGGTGATTTATTTGGTGTGTAAGATAAGAATATGTGGACCTATTTATTTATGTTAGATGTATCCTTTTGAAAAATATATGAAAATTTTAAAGGGATATGTTGAAAATAATCATCGATTGGAGGACAATATTGTTTAAAAATATGTATTATAAGAGTTTATTGAGTTCTATAATGATTATTTATATGAAATTAAGTATATTGGTCTCCATGTATCTTAACATTTGACAGTTGATAGTGAAGTTAGATGGATTCATGAATTAAAGGTAAATTTAATTCCATGAGATGAAGTGATGTAGATAATTTATAAATTTTTAAAAACATAGATGAGGTTCAACCATATATATCATCAGATATTACTATATTGAAGGTATGATATCCAAAAGTAATTGAAAATTGGTTGATTATTGAGTATAAAATGACATATGTTTCATGGTTTAAAGAGAAATTCAACAAAGATTTATCCGTATCATAAAAATTGAAAAGGTTGGTAGGGGAGTTGTCTCTTAATGTGATCACATGGTATCATTTTGATATTAATGGTTATAAATTTTACATAAAGAACAGAATAAAAATATTACTATTCAAAATGGTGGGGTAATGGTTATCATTGAAGTGCTATATTTTTCAAGTGCAAAATATAAAAACCCAATTTTTGTATCAATGATATATTTTGGATTTATTGAGGATATATGGGAAACTAATTATGATAAATTTTGGGTAATAGTGTTTAAGTGTAACTGGGTTGATGTTAATAGTGGTGTGAAACATGATGACTATGGATTTACACTCATTAATTTGAAAATATTTAGTTGAAAAGAGGAACCATTTATCATGGAAACACATGCAAAGAAAATATTTTATATTATTGACCCATCGAATGATCAATGGTCTGTTGTTTTTCAAGTAAAAATAATTCATTTGGGTGATGAGGACAATGATGGTTTTATGGATTTATGTGAGTTTTCTTCATCCATTACATGATTTTTTGATGATAAAAAAGACTATAATGTAGACATAATAAATTTTTTATGAAATGGTCACACTGAAGGGATATGGGAAAACACTAAATTGCTCTCCTAATTATTTAGTTAAATATTTATATTTTATTTATTTTTTAGAATTTACATGTGTAAAAAGTCTAATTTTTTAATTTGGATGTTTAATTCTATATATATTGAATATTTATATGATTTTTGTGTTATATTTTATATTCAAAAGTTATGGTTAAACATTTTTTTATTTAAAAACCTGATATGCATCATTATTTTTTGGTTAAATTTATGCATATAAAAACACTTTTTTATAGTTTTGATATTCAAATTTATAAATTTTGATTATTTATATCATTTTAGAATTAATTTTTATATTTAATAGTTTAAGTTACATATTTTTTGGTTAATAATCATGACATCGTTGTTTTTTAAAAAACTTACACATGTGTGACACTATTATTTTTACTTACATATTTTGTATTCATTTTTTAAATATTTACTTTTATTATAATATGTAGGTACACAAAATATCATTACATTAATTTATTTAAATGATAGATATAGAGGCATATTATAAGTCTATTGATAACCATATCAAGATTAACATTTTATATCCTGATTAGATGTCTATTGAAAAGATGATGAAAGAGTAGTTATGGGAGTTTGTAATGGTAATATATCTCAATTGAATTATTTTTATCTCATTATTTGAATATTATATATTGTATGTGACTAATATTTAATGTATTCAATTGCATATGAAATTAAAATTTCAAGAAACAAAAGAAATTACGAAAATATTTCTATCTTTTTCAACGGTTCGATTGAGATATTTTAAAACAAAATTGATAAAAAAAATTATGTTTTGGGAAGTTACAAAATGAAGAATCATGCCTCAAGTATGGTTTTTGAGATGAAGATACATAGTATGAATTTTTCAGAAACTGACATGATGAATCATTTATGGTATGATAATTATTTTATATTATAAAATTTCTTGAATTTTACCTGATTAATTATTAGTTTATTTTTATTTAACAGGCCCCCAGGGGATCACACTAAGAGATCCAGTTTCAAAATGTATACCCTCATACTTTATCACATGGAGGGTATCATTTATTATAGGATCAAAAGATTGAAGAAAAGTTTAATGATTTAAGAGATAAATCTAGTAGTGGTTCAGAAGAAGTCCAGTTTGTTCCTCTGTCTCCCCCCACATGCCATGAAAAATGGTAAAGAGTGAGAAGGAAAAAATTGAAAATTATATTACATATAAATCTAAAGAAGTAGCTGATATAATTATAAGAAATTATTTTTTATTTTACTTTATTTTTTGTATTTTTTAAATTAATAACACTAATATAGAATTTTAATTTTTCATTTTAGTATGACCATCTAGAGAAAGTGACATAGGGGACTTTTATCCCATATGTTAGGATGAATATTATAGCTACCACTTTAGGAAATCCAAAACACCTTGGCTATGTAAGAGGATATGAGGCAGGTTCCAGTATTAGGAAACTTTTTGGTCGTAAAAGTAATAAATTGAGGGAAACATAACTAGATTCCTTAAAATATAAGGTGAAAGACCTAAAAGAGTTCATGGGAGATCAAATTAAATCTTTTATGTAGGAAATGATTGAACAAATTATGATATAATCACAACCTTCACAGCCTGACTACTTAGAGCCTCCACCTCCTCATTCAGACCTGACTTTATACTCTGAGTTTTATACATGAGATCTAAATGTACATATTGTAGTGTACAGAGTCATACATATTTGGGGAAATTTTTTATATCATCATCCTATGCAGTTGGGTTGGGTATGAGTATCGGTACATGATATTATTGATCCAAATGCTCTAGTGCCATTACTTATAGAGGAGGTTACCATATTTAGAGATTATGTGGGTCATTTTTTACTTTGTTCAACTGGGCTTCATCATAATCTAACATATGAGGTATGTGTTGTTTTTTAAATATTATTTACATTTGATTTAAAATTACTTACAATGTTTCCTTATATTTAATTTAAATAGGAGTATCAAAAATCAAAATAATTAGTACAAAAAAAACAAAATTTCCAGGAACTAAAAACTTTTGATACTTGTGAAATTTATTATGTTCTAAAAATATTGTCCCAAATTTATTATTTCTTGGATAATATTTATGATTTTTTTATGGTGTATGATATTTTTGGAAGATAATACACATTGAGAATATTCTAAAAATATATCATGGATCTTGTTATTTTTTATGAGGTCATCTTACTTGTGTTATAGTTTTTTCTATGTAAGTAAATTTATGTTTCATTTTCTCTTTATTTAAATAAATATGACTTCAAGTGACTTAATTTATTACTCATTTAATTAGGTATCAGCATACGATTTTCATTCAAAATGAGACCACAACTATTTATGGTTTTATGAATCCATAATATATTTCAATTCCTGTGAAATATCTGAACGATCATTCCAAAGTTAAATATATATGTTACATATTAGAAAATACGGATATTGGGTACTAGTTTTTTCCATTCCTTGATGGGTAAGAAGACTAAGATAATTTTGAACTAATATTACTTTTAATGTCATTGATTGTGAAAGTTTTATATTATAGTGGTCATTGGATGTTAGGAGTATTCTTCCCACATGAATGTACATTATATTTTTTTCTCTTTATTAGGTGGAGTTCATAAAACTCTTAGAAAATTTTTGAGCAAGTAAGTTTTATTCTTTTTATAAGTTCTTTATTATTTATTATTATTATTTATTCATGTTTTGATAGTTGATATATGAAAATAAAAGTCATATAGGAAGCTTAAAAATGGTCACTTATCAATATAGGATCCAAATAAAATCAAATACATAAAATTAATGGTAAATATATTTTATATTTGATAATATTTGTTTTCTATTATATATATATATATGTGTGTGTGTGTTGGTTTTTATTTTCAAGTTAATTTTTTATAACTACATTGCTATTTTCAAAAAGGAAGGGTGGAATGTGATTATTACATTTTAATATTCATGTTTGAGATAATCAAAACTGGGATGACAATTGAATTTTATATGGTTAGTTATATTAATTATTTTAGGTTTTATATAAAAATATTCTTCTTTTTAATCTTATAACATTCATTTTTATCATGGATTTTCAATGATGTCGATCCATATATGAATGAAGACCTTAACCATTTTTGAAGTTTTTTTGAAAAATATTTTTTAAGTAAGATTAAATTTTAAATTATCAAGTATGTATATTTTAATTAAAGTTCAAAAATGAGTTTTTAGAAAAAAAATTAAAATTTATGTGTGCATTTTTAATTTGTTTATATAGGGTTTTAGATGTTTTGGGTGCATGTAATTTTATCTATTTTTTTAAACAGATCACTCCATATAGGTTTTTTTGTAAACTAACATAAAATCATAATTATAGGACTTTTTTATGTTGATTTTTACCAAAAACCGACATCAAAATTTGATTTCCACATTGGTTTTATAGAAAACCCAATGTGGAAAGATCTAGAGGAATTTTTCCATGTCTGTTTTATTATAGAACTGATGTGGAAAGAAATATTTTTTTCCACATAGGTTAAAATTATAAAAATGAGGTGGAAAGGTATTTTAAACATCATTTTTTTAAAAAAAATACATTGAAACATCCCTTAAATTTTCTTTTAGTTGAAGTTTTGACATTATTTTAAAAAAACCGATGTCAAAAATATTATTTTTAACATCTCCTATATTAACATCGGTTAAAAATCGATGATAAAATTAAAAAAAAATTATGTTAAAATATGATTTTCCATTTCATCCAATGACATCATCATGGGATCACTAACTTTAATTTCATGTATAGAATCAAAAAATATGTTCAAGCCAAGATATTGAATATAGGATCTCATACAGTTCTTTCAAATCTAATATTTACAGTCATCAAAGAGTGGAACTCCCTTCGTATTAGCATTTTTATCTATGTCAATGATGTCCCTGTGACATATTCTCCTTATGATAACATGACTCTGATACCACTTGTTGCTACCATAAGGTCCCAAATCACCCTAAGGGGGGTTGAATTAGGGTAATAAAATTTCTTCTTCAAACAAATCTTATTCTCATGTTAGTAAGAACACTCAAAACTATAAATTAAAACCAAATATGAAAATATCAAAATATGAAAATAAAGTGCAAGGACATGAGGATTTTTACTTGGTTCGGACATAATGGATACACCTAAGGATCATGCACTGAAAATGTGTTGATGTTATATGAAATCACTAACTCATCCTTGCATGATTACAAAGTTTAAGAAAAAATCACTCTAGTGTCCAAGGTTCACTACCTATGCCTATCTATCTACTGGAATCTTAAAAAAATGATATAAATAATAAGACTCACATGTCATTTACAATGAGAGATCCAAAAAATAATCAATATACCAATTCAAAATAGGTTCTTCTCTTTAGCTTTGTCTTTATGAATAGATTCAGATCTTCAATATCATTCATGTTCTTCAACCACAACATAGAAACTGATTATGAATTCTAGATTGAAAAAAGTTTCTCCTTTTTGTTATGTTCTCTATCAAATCTCTATAATAATCTAAATATTTAAAAGAAACCTCTTTAATCTATTCACCCAAAAAACTCTAACTTGTTATTCCACATGTACCCACCTAATTGGTATTCAAATTCATTTATAATGGTAAAATTCAATCTCCCAATAATCAAGAAAATATTCTCATATTTAAAAAATATTCAAACTGATAGAATATATACATATCAAATAAATCACATCATAACCAATTCTATTACAGTGTAATGTATTCTAATTACCATATCTCTTTGAAAATCATGGCCTAATAGTTATTAAGTATCCTTGAAATCATGGCATTTTCAATCTAAGAAATTCACTAGATAAGAGTGTTATGACATAATGATCTCCATTATGGTTCAATAAACGAATCCTTGATAAAATAGTGCCTTCAATTATGTACTAACCCATATCCTTAAACACTTATTTTTTTAAAACTTCTTCTCCACACATCATTACCATCTATTTTAGAGTGATTTATAAAAATCCAAATCTCAATATTCAATTATATCATAATCCTTAAGGAAAAACCAATAGCTTGAACACCTTCATTATTACAACTTGAAATTACATCATAATTATTAATGAATATCCCATAGTGTTTTACCAATTCATCAGCCTTCAATCTCACATGACATAAATCAAAGCATAATCAAATTAATTACAACATGATTTTTCCTTCTCCACCAAATCAACTCCACGGCTCTTAAAAACTTCTCAAAACTTATTCTAGACTTTACCATAGAATAATACCTCAAGAAAGACATATTAAAAACAAACATGACCACTTCTGAAACTCATTCAATCATTCTTCTTACTTTATTTACCTAGGTTACAACATTTTCTTACCTTTTTCTCCTCTAATTTTTTTCGATCCATGTATTTCATTTGTGAACTATTGGAGTTTCCTAATATTCATTCCTCTTAAAATACTTATTAGAATTTATTTATTAAATAAATTACCATTTTAGTATGAATAATTTGATTTTATTATAGATTTGTGCCCACCCACCTTGATTTAATGATACCTTGAGCCTCTCATTTGTCATAGTGCTTCATTTTTTATATGGATCTCTCTCTCTCTCTCTATCGAGCACTCTAGTGATCCTATATTCTAGGGTTTCCTTCTATTTTAGACACTACCAATGGTTTGTGGCTTATAATACCTAGAATATTTTTATTACCATGAAATGATTCAAAACTTAGTACACAAATATTGAGATATAATCTTGTTATATAACTAATTTGAGTTCTATGGTTAAGAACATGACTTTGTAATATTTTTTCATAATGTTTTATACTATCCTTGAGGTTACTATATCTTCTTGAGTGAATGAGTGGATTAAATCTATTAAGGGTTATATGTCATATCTATTAAGTTTTAAAGGACAACTCTATGCCTATATGCAGTAGAAGAACTTTGAAAAACTCATTACCATAATATATGTAATGAGAGGTTTATAAGAATAACATAATACATGAAGAATATAACTTATACTGTTATGTATTTATTTCAATAATTTTTTCATAAATATTAAATTGACTATAGCTAATAGAATTTTGTATCTATAGGTATTTATAGATCATGTGAATCACTATATTCCTTTGGAAGGATATCCTTTCCCCCATGGTTTATGTAGAATCCCTAGAAGAGATACAGATACGTTGAGAGGGGGATAAATTAGCGTGCAGTTGTGAATACCAGAAATTCCTTGAGAATTTTTAAGTATTAATTTATTTTAGTTTTAGACTTTCTATGTTTATTTTCATGTATTTTTACTACAGGGGTGGTTTTGTAGAGGCCAAGATGAGAAGATGATGGATATGGATGACTATTGGAGCGATGTGATGTTGTATAATCCCACCAAGAGTCATGGGGGAACCCAACAGAAATCTAGTGGTTATTATGTGAGGAAAAGTAAGCCTCAAGCTTCTACCAAACCCTCAATGGATTCTATTGGGATCCTGGTAGCCCACTAAGAGGCTAGTGAGAGTCCATCATGGTTTTGGTGGAAGTCTACCAAGGTTTCGATGGAAAACTTCAACCCCATTTTCAATGGGGTTGTTTTGGTAATTTGAGTCCCATTTTGTGTTATAAGCCTCAATTTTCTCCTTATATACACATCCAATAATTCACCTACCATTTTGGATTCTTCTACCATTTGAGCTCTTGACTTCAAGTTTATCAATGGAATCACATGTCATTTGTTGTTGTGCCTTATTATATGTAAGGATAATCACACACATGTTAAAATATTATTTATTATTAATTTTTTTATTTAATATCTATAAATCTTTATTTTGGTGATTTTGACATGTTTTTTTATTTCAATTGACATATGATAAATTAGACTACAAGATTTGGCGAGATAGCATCTAATAGCTAGAGGTAGGTGTTTCCTAATATTTACTTCCATTTTATATATAATATTTATATGATAATTTACATTATTTCATGATATTTAAATAAATTATCATGGTTATTTGATCATAAAATGTTCATATTTTCAATGAAATATTCATGCATTAAAATCCCATACAATTTGAAAGAATTTCTCAAATTATTCTATTTTGATGGAAGATTGATATTTCATATATAAATTTCTATAATCCAATCTAATTCATGAGTAAAAAATTTTAAGATCCTTGATTTATTTTTATAAATTTAATTCAGCTATAAAAGTGGTTATATTTTTCATTTGGAAGTCCATTTAGTTGATGGGGAACAAATTTTTCAAATGTTTATTATCAATTCCACCCAAGTTCTAGTACATAAATGCTTGGGAATCCAAAACATGGGAGAGTGAAAAACCTGTAAATCCAAAAAAAAACAAGTTTAGTATTTTAGAAATAACTATGGATATAGGTGTCCAATTGAATTGAAATTTCATGGGTAGATATTTAAGAGTTATAGGAATGATGTGCATGGATTCCGCATGCATTTTTAATAATTTTCTAATATATTTTTAATTATTTTTTTAAGCACTTTTAGTATTTTTAGGTTATTTCTGTAGTTTTTTAATATTTTAGTTTTTTTATAGTTTTTAGTTAATTATATATTAATTTTAATAATTTATTATTATTATTAGTTTATATTAATTTTATATAATATTTAACATGATTAATTTTGGTAGTTTTGCTAATTTTAGTTTTATTATTTGTTTGTTAATATTTATTAGTAATTATATTAATTTGTTATATTAATATTATATATTATTGTATATCATTATAAATATTAGTAAAGTTTTTAATATTAGTAATATTATTTTCTATTTTTATTTAATTTAATGTGCATGAATATATATATATATATATGTATGTATATATGTATGTATTTACCTTTATAAAATTATTTTAATTATTTTCTATTTATATTTAATTGGTTTAATATTTATTTATTTAATTATATTATTATCATCATCAACATCATCATCGTCATCATTATTAACTTTTACTATTTAGATTTTAATTTGTTTTGGATTTTAAATTTTGATTTTTTTTCATTTTGAATTCTCCATATACATGCATGCCACCTTCATAAGAGGGAGCCTCCATATTCAATATAGTGTGTAGGGAAACCCTAGAATCATAACGAGGGTTAGCCTCCCTCCTCTAGATGCACCATCCTCAACAGGCTGAGCCACCTCACCCTTCCGGCAATTCCATCTCCATCAACCCCTCCTTCCTCCTCCGTTGTAGATCAACACAGGCATGCCTCATCCTCTATTTATAACCTCCTCTATGCTTCAACACTAGCCACAAACCTTGGTTATCAAGCATCCAAACCTCCTCTTCTGCATCACACCAGTGCCATCCATACACCACCCACTCCTCCTTGCACTACACCATGCATGTGGTGGCCTCTATCATGTTGAGCTGCATAAACATACCACCCTCCATTCACCTTGTGTGTAGCAAGTAGCAAAGAAACCTTCCTCCATCAGGTGCACACCCTTCCCCAACCTCCTCCTCAAGATCACACCCTCCAACACTACTACCTAGCTGCATCTCACCAACCCACGGCCTCCGCCTCTACCTGGTTTGAGCACACCATGATATCATTGTCCTGCTTCCACTGCACAGCCTCACACATTCAGTCTGGGTGGGGTGCACAATTATTGGTGATTTTTATGGTGTGTGCGATGTCAATGCACATAGCGGGTTCATTTAGATTCTAGATATCGATGTTTCATAGTTATAGAAAACATATATCCGGTCATTTTTTAGTGGTTTGATGGTTTGGTTCGATATTGCAGTGATAGTAGGAGTGGTGATTGTTATTTTTTGATCATTGGTGGTGTCTTGTGGTAACAATTGCGATGACATGTCACAAAACAAGCTACGTCGTCATCCGAACCGGCGCCCAACCCAGTTTGTGGCATGGCCCAAAGAGCATTCCCAATCCCCATAGGCTGGTAACAAGTGCCCGAGAATAAATGATAAATCATGGGAATGATTTTACCAAATTTCATTATCATAACTAACCATTAAAATAAATAAAATGAAACTAAAAATATACAAACAAACATGGCATAAACAATTTTCTAGATTTGAGTTTACAACACTAAACAAAAACCCCAAAAAGGGGCTACAATAAAGGAGAACAAAAATATCCCAAAAACCACCATATGACAAGAGGAGAATCACCCTCAATCCATCACCAACAACACCTCCCAAGTAAGACTTCTAGTAACCCAAACCACCATCTCCAAATGCCTTTCCTTTTCATGTGTCAAACATAACCAAGTCTACTTACACCTAAAGGTGTAAGTAGGGTGTGAGCCAAAACCCAGTAGGATGACACCTAATAAAAGATTCCAAGATATGAACATTATAAGATAAATAAACTTGCAAGTTTTATGAAATAAAGACTAGAAACATTTTATGGAAACCAATTTTTAAAGAAAACATGCTTGTATTTGAAATAACCAACCAAGTATATTGTATGCCGACGGTAAGTATGATATCCCAAGAGATCACTAAGTCATGGGAGATCCCTATAGGCGCTATCTAAGAGTGGGACCCTAGAGACATCATATATAAATGAAAATTGGTATAGAAACCACAACCATCCACATCCTCGTGCATGAGACGCCAGAGAAGAGAAACATCCAAAATTCTAGTGGTCTCCAATCATCATAAATATTTAGATAGTGTTGTCATCGTCAATCTCGCTAAATGAATCTGGGATGAAGTCACTTATGAATCACTAGAATATTAGTCCTAGTCCTCCCACCTAGTCACCTAGGATTCCATTTGTGCTAAAATATGTTCCACCTTACACATAACACATCATCCTCACATTACTCAAGCTAAACAAGGCAAAACACACAATTTTCTAACACTTTCATAAACAAAATCCTATTTTGAAATAAAACACACAACAAAACTATTTCAAACATGATTCACACCACTTTTATAATTAAATAAACCATTTTTACAATTTATAAAACACCCTCAAGAGGCACAAAAAATCTTTACATAAGAAATACACCCAATTTCTTATAGAAAACCCGTTTTCTAACCATATGCATGTAAAATCCATTCAAAAAATACTTTCAAACCACATAAATAAATCATATAACACATAAAAATACTCAAGAAAACATAATAAAGTCGTCTAGTAATGTTTAAGCATGGAATCACCTACCTTGGGTGTAGAAGCTTCCGGAATCCGGTGTGAAAATCCAACCGCACCTCAATCGCACCTTCAAGAAGCAAGATCAAACCATATACATCAAGATTAAACCCAAGGAATCAAGATATAACCCTAAAATCGGCACCCAACCCACTATATAAGAGAAACCCCAAAGAAATATGGGAGAAACCTTAGAATAGAGAAGGAATCAAGGAGAGAAGACACTTACTTGAAGATCTGGAGGGAAATCACACCAAATCTCTAAAAAATGGATCTACAAGGGAGGGGTAAGAAGAGGGAGGCATGCCTAGGGTGAGGAATCCCAAAGGGGGAGAGAAAATTTGGTTTTGGGGTTAAAATTGGGGAGAGAGAAAAGGGGGGGAAAGCAATTTTAATGATCAGGACAGACCGCACGGTTAGTCCGCACAGTTTGTCAAACCGCGCGATAACCGTGCAAACCTCTCTTCCTAAGTAGGTACCTACCGCACGATTAATTCACACAGCTAGAATTACTCTAAGGAAGCCATGCGGTAGCTTCTAGATGAAACCCACAACCTACCTCATGGTTACCTGGGCCGAGGTGCACGGTCTGACTTACTGTGTGCTGGTCATGTGGCAGTTACTACCTCAACCAGCCACTTACCACACGGTTACCTTGGTAGGGTTCACGGTTTCTAATAACTATTCACTAACCATTCCCGCACACTATCCACCCAAAAACTTGTATTTATCTTGAAAATTCAAGGGTAAACTCACAAAAAATCACTAGACTAAGAATAACCAAAGGAAAGACCTCAAAAATTCAAACCCATCACACCTGGTTCCCAAGAAAATAACTAGGAACCAAACCTAACTAGAAAAAAGGGTGAAATAAAAAACCCAGGTGTGACAATTCTCTCCAACATAATGCATTACATCTCTGGTAAGTCACAATAGGTCCTGAGACAAAAAAGTGATACCATTTCATAGCTCAAGTATATTCCCATTGAAAGTCAAACAAGAAGAATGCAATAATGCTACAGGAAGGAAAAGAGGTTTACAAGTTGAACTCAGGAGGTACAATAAAAGAATAGACTCCACTATATGCCTTCCACCCCAAAATCTAAATCACCTCCATTTGATTGATCAAATAAAAGAACTCTCACAATGAAAAATAATCCTCTCAAGCCAAAAACATCTTAGACATCACCAAATGAAATTCATACCACTTTACTGAAATTAACAATGAATCCAAATTAGACTACCAAAACCTTAATTCAATAAAACTATTGGGAACACTTCCACCCCAACACTTACTCAAGGGAAGAACTCAAAATTAGGTGGCTTTGTATGAGGCCACCCACTGCTAAAACAATACCAGATACTAAATCAGATTACCAACACTAGGAGGCCCAAACAGACTCCCCACCATAAGAAATAGGATAATGTTGATTCACTCCATAGGAAATTCAATGAGACCCATAGTGGGTCTCCCCACCATAAGAAACAACCAGTATAAACTGATTCAATAAACCCAACATATACCCCCCCCCCACCACCACCACCACCGCCACCACCACAAGGGGTCCGACGAAGGGTTTCGATGAAAGAAACTCTAAACCAAATAGAAAACACTATGTGTTTCACTACTCCCATGGGAAAATATCATCCCTAGATAGTCCCAAACCAAAACCGAGATCAATTAACAAGGTTTTCTATAAAAGGACCATCAAATGGAGACTCACATACAATAAGGCACAACCGCTGAGATTTTACAAAGATGAAACATCTACGTTTAATTATAACCAAGGAGGAACTCTTCCACCTATGTGGGTCTGAATGTGAAAATAAGATCCCCATGCCTCTTTCCACCAAACAGGACCATTCAAAACGAAACAACTACATATGAGGATTAAACTATCTCTATCTCCCATACTAATAACATACATTAAACCAAGGTCCTTTATACCCTTGGGGGTTCCTTACTACACATCGGCTTCACTCTGAGGACTATGGCTGGAGGCCTAATTTTTAAAGCATCTCCTACCTCACAGTTATACATTGAAGACCCCTGATCAAAAATCCTCTTTTTTATTCCACAAGAATCTATATGATAACCCAATCGGGTCTAACAAAACACAATACACCGTGAGACCCACTTCGCCTTGAAATGGAACTTCACCATGACAAGGACTTAGAGGATGCACATGCATCAACCCTTTCCACTTCTAATGAGATACAATGGGGGGAATAATTTTTGGAAGACACTTCCACCTAAAACATAGAAATTCAAAATTCACTAAAAGAAAATACACTTTTTCTAAAGAGGAAGTTCTCATAGGATTTCACGGCATCCGAACAAAACCACTACAACCAACAGTAACATTACAAGGAGAGGGACCTTAAACTGGACCCCAAATAGAGCACTTATCCTATAAACGGGAAGAGGTGTCTTCATAGAGGTATACTTAGCTTCATGACACCTCCTGAAAACACCTTGGCAGAACTGGTTCTAGTGATTTAAGTATCCATAGGTACGATAGGTTTTCAGAGCATTTGAACATGATAGCCTCTTTAACTAAGACCTTCCACACTGATGGAATAAATATATCTTATAACCAAAAGAAACTATTAAAATACCTAGATATCTCTCTTACATTGTGACCAGCACCAACAGCGTCTAGCCACTTTCCACTCTTCATATTGGAACTCCCTTTACTGCTTCCAGGTAGGACCTTGAGTCTCAAAGGTGTTTAACTTCACCTTTGACGACTCAAGAAACTAAAGAAACTACAGTCTTTGTCAATTCCTTTTGAATCCAATCTTATGCTATGATAGGATTCACTTAACTGAAAAGGGAGATGTGGATTCATCCTCTGAAATTCAAAGAGAGGGTCCTTACGTTGATCAACTAGAGGATCTTCTAATGGTGAATCACCCATGTCTGCACTTAAAATATGCACTGATTCTTTATCGGGGCGTACACTAGCCAATAAGAAAGCCCAAGGACCCAATCAAACTGATCCATTATCCCTAAAGTACAACAAACAAACACCAAACACATAGAGGAAATCAACCAAAAGTCTTTCCAAAATATTTTTCAGAAGAACTCACTAACTACTATCTCAAAGCTTACGCATCGAAAAGGAATCAACCTTGAAACACCACTCAAACAAAAAGAGTTATTAAGCTCAAAAAACATAACAAGTGACATTCTTAAATCATAAGGAAACACACTATAAATTTCTAAAACATAACATTTTATCTTTAAAAAAATCTTTGAAAATAAAATAGGATTAGTGTGTTTCACATTTACCAAAGCTATCTCATAAAGTCTCACACATGCATATTCTCATGTAAAACCAGGAACTCATCCACTTTCCACTCATATCCTATGCATGTGGTCACCCGTGATAATACCAAAGGTCAAAACAAAACTTTTCCACTTTCCAAAATAAACATTCAACCCACACTTCCATCTCATATCTCATGAATCCTCTTTTCAAAAACTATTAGCCACAAAACCTAAAATCCATTTTTAATATCATATAACATTTTCATAAAAGCACCAACCATTCAAATAAAACCCATTATCAAACTCTACGTATAAATTCCAAAACATTTCATCCCATTTAAAAACATTTTCAGCCACACAACAAACCCAACTTCCTTAGTTACCATTTAATTAAAAACTCATCTCTTCTTGTTTAAAAAAAATTTCCAAAAAATTTTTCAAAAAATAAATTTTCATTTTATGAGCAACCAATTTTTGATAAACCATAAGTTTTGATTATAAAAATCTAATCTCGATATACTTGCCCCTATTTAATCAAAACCACTTTATGAAAATACACCTTTTCAAATCTCTATTCAAAAAAATTCTGAAAACCATTTCCACTTTAAAATTTGTTTTTCACAATTCCAAAACAGGGGTTCTTAAAACAACCTTTAGAACCCAAGAAGACACAAAACAATTCAAGAGAAAACTAGTTTCAGTGAATGACTTACACATATGGTTGGTGGCCATAAAACAATCACACCACCATTATATAGAGTATTCTAGTACAATGTCCTTGACTCCACATGGCTTGTTAGGCCCTACAAGCTCACTGAGACCATTGACCGAACTCTCATTTCATTTACCAAACATCAACGAACTAAAAGAATCAAATGACACAAAAAAAACCCAACTCCCCATGGCATTTCATGTCCCATCATGAGGTGTGATGGATAGGAACCTTACTCATAACCATAACATTGATCCTCAGCAATACTAACTCCAGTCTAGCTAGACTCTTTCCCAAATAACATGACCCAAGAGAGTGTACCTACTCTGATACCTTTTTTTCATGAACTAATCTAGGTCGTCATCCAAACTGGTGCCTGAACTAGTCCGTTGTATAGCCTGAAGGGCATTCCCAATCCCCACAGGTTGGAAACAAGTACTCAGGTATCAATGATAAAGCATGGGAACAATTTTACCCGATTTCATTATCATAACCAACCATTAAAATAAATAAACTAAAACTGAAAATATACAACCAAACATGGCATAACCAATTTTCCAGATTTTAGTTTACAACACTAGATAAAAACCCCAAAAGGGGCCTACAACAAATGAGAACAAAAATGTCCAAAAACCCACCATATGATAAGAGGATAATTTCCCTTAGGCCATCACTAACAACACCTCATAAGGAATACCTCTATCAACCCAAACCACCATCTCCAAATGTCTTTCCTTTACCTATTTCAAACATAAACAAGTCTACTTACACCTAAAGGTGTAAGTAAGGTGTGATCCAAAGCCATGTAGGATGCCACCCAATAAAATATTCCATGCTATAAACATTATAATATAAATAAACTTTCATTTTTTATGAAAGAAATACTAGAAACATTTTATGGAAAGCAATTTTTAAAGAAAACATGATTGCCTTTGAAATAACCAACCAAGTATATTGTATGTCGATGATAAAGATCATGGAGGGGAGACTCAATAATCATGCATGAAACCCTAGTCACGACGCTCATCCTTAGAGTGGTGGCAATGGTCATCCCACCTACCCCTTCCCCCTACCAGCATTCTCCCCTTTCACCGATCTAACCTCTCTCCCTGATTTACCTCATATCCCCCTTATCTTGAAAGTCCCTACCCTCTATAACGGTGCTCCATTGCTTCCAATTTCTCTCCAAGAGTTCTCGTAGGCTTCTTCACTCCATGTACTATCTCTCGTTTCCCGATTTGGCCATCGTCGGCCATCCCTAGACTGCTCGACAGGTTCTTCAACATATCCTGGACCCTTAAGAACCACATCGTGGTTGGTATCTTGAATCATGGCCACTTTCTTCTTCTCTTTGGATGTGCTGATGATCTAGATTCTGCATGGTCCAAAGGAATGTGTTCTAACAATGGCTCTCTATTTTTCCTTCTTAGGTGGAGTTATGAGTTCCACTAGAATCGTGGGCTCCCCACTGCAGCAATTTGGGTAAGTTTTCCAAACCTCCCTCTCCCCTTCCAAAATCATGTTATTCTATAAATGTTTGGTAACCTATTTAGGAGGTTCCTTGCCTTCAATGAGCGCTCACACACCTTATGCCATCTGATTTCTCTCGAGATTTATGTTGAAGTGGATGTTTTAAAGCCTACGGTGGATATAGTTTGGATTGAGGTTGGTGAAGAATTATGTTTCCATCAACCAGTGGTATTCAAAAACTAGTTTGACTATTGTATTTTGTGTTTTTGTCCGGGCCACATCTAATTTGACTATTGATCATCTAGTAGCTCATCTCCTAAGGCATTCTTCCCTACTAGTATTTTGGACCATTCAATAAATTTTTTCCCCCTTTAGTTGGAGGCCTGGTCATTTCTTCCTGAATAGAAGGTGCATGATCTAGTGGTGTTTGAGGGGGGAGCCCGATTTTCTTCTGGTGTTACTACTATCAAGTTAGATGTGGCTTCCCTCATTATTCCCCCTTTGAATCAAGAGCCTCTTATGTTTAGCTACATCATGAGACCTCTCAGTGCTAATCCAAAGGTTTTTCATACTGATCCAAGGGTTGAAGAAATATTTTCAAGGCCTACATAGCCTAAGGAGGAAAAAGGGAAATAAAGAAAATAAGGACCCAGGGAGTTGAATTGTTTACAAGAAGTAGAAATCAAAGGTATATAAAGACTTATTATACCTACCTAGTCATATGGAGACTCAGTCAGCCAAAAGGGTGGTAATCCCAATGAATAGAAGACCCATCCAGTGGAAGGTGACATGGAGGGTCACCGTTTAGGAGTATTTGGGTCCTCAGAGAATGGAAAGGAGGCTTCTGAGGCTGATGATACCACATATGTTTTGGTGCTTCTTCAAGGGGGTGAAAATATGTTGACCATGGATTAGCAGGGGAGATTCCTCCTCAATTAGAGGATGCACGTCTGGAGAAGGAGGATATTCTACCTCTTGGGAAGCTGTGAGAGGAAGAGTCCCCTGATAGCCCCTAGAGAAAGGATGCTAAGGTTCATGACCAGAGTATGAATCTGCTCATGTACTCAAGTGAAGATATGATGGAGGAAGTTCTACATATTAAGGTGACGCAGAATGATTTTGATAAAATTATGGGAAGATTGCTCCACGTTGATACTACGAGCCAGCAAGGTGAGTGGATTTATAAGCAAGACCACATACATATTAGAGGCTTGAACATGGGTATGATTAACAAATAGGAATACTTGAAATCTTGGGACTATTTAGGATTCCATTATGAAGACATATTAAAAGATGATCTAGACTATTAGGTAAATTCTTTGCCTTCGAAATTGTTTAGAGTGATAGATTCCAACCGAATTAAAATTTTCTTTGACAAGTCTATTGTTTATTTTTCTATTTGATCTGAATATGATGTGAGGGTTCTCACTTTCCCCTTAAAATTATTTCATAATAAAAAAAGTTACTTTGGACTATGTCGATGGTAAGTGTGATATCCCAAGAGAGCACTGAGTCAAGGGAGATCCCTATATGCGCTAGCTAAGAGTGAGGCCCTAGAGACATCGTATCTTAGTGAAAATCGGTATAGAAACCACAGCCATCTGTGTCCTCATGCATGAGAAACTAGAGAGGAGAAACATCCAAAATTCTAGTAGTATCCAATCATCATCAATATTTAGTTAGTGTTGTCATCTCCAATCCTGCTAAGTGAATTCGGGCCAAATCCACTTCTGAATCACTAGAATACTAGCCCTATACCACCCACCTAGTAACCTATGATTCCCTTTGTGCTCAAATATGTTCTACATTACACATAACACATCATCCTCACATTACTCAAGCTAAACAAGGAAAAACACACAATATGCCAACACTTTCACAAGAAAAATCCTCTTTTGAAATCAAATGCACAACAAAACTATTTCAAATATGATTTTCACCAATTGCACAATTAAATAAACCACTTTCACAATTTATAAAACATTCTCAAGAGGCACAACAAGGATTTACATAAGAAATACAACAAATTTATTATAGAAAACCCATTTTCAAACCATATGCATGTTAAATCCATTCAAAAACTTCTTTCACACCACAAAAATAAATCATATAATACATCAAAATACTCAATCAAGCATAATAAATTAGTCTAACGATGTTTAATCATGGAATAACCAACCTTGGGTGTAAAAGATTCTGGAAACTAGTGTGAAACTCCAACCGCACCTCAACCGCACCTTCAAGAAGTAAGATCAAACCCTAGACATCAATATTAAACTCAAGGAAACAATATCTAACCCTGAAATCATCACCCAACCCACTAGATAAGAGAAACCTCGATGAAAGAGGAAATAAACCCTAGAATAGAGAAGGAATCAAGGAGAGAATACTCTTACTTGAAGATGCGGAGGGAAATAACACCAAATATCCCACAAAAATGGAGCTCCAAGGGAGGGAGAAGGAGAGGGAGTCACGCCTAGGGTGATGAATCTAGAAGGGGGAGAGAAAATATGGTTTTGGTGTTAAAAATATGGGAGAGAGAAAAGGGGGAAAACCAAATTTAATGACCTAAATAGGCCGCACGATTAGTCCACACGGTTTTTCAAACCGTACGGTGACCATACACACCTCTCTACCTAAGAAGGTACCTACCACACTATTAATCGACATGGCCTGACTTACCATGCAGCAGCTGTGCAGTAGCTTCTGGCCAAAACCCACAACCTACCACATGGTTACCTAGTCTAAGGAGGAAGAAGGGAAATAAAGAAAACAGGGACCCAGGGAGTTGAATTGTTTCAAAGAAGAAGAAATCAAAGGGATGTAAAGACTACTCATACCTACCTAGGCCTATGGAGACTCAGTCAGCCAAAAAGGGTGGTAATACCAATGAACAGAAGACCCATCCGGTGGAAGGTGACATGGAGGGTCACAATTTAGGAGTATCCGGGTCCTCAGATAATGGAAAGGAGGTTTCTCAGGCTAATGATACCTCGGATGTTTTGGTGCTTCTTCAAGTGGGTGAAAATATGTTGACCATGGATTAGTAGGGGAGATTCCTCCTCCATTAGAGGATGCATGTCTGGAGAAGGATGATACTCTACCTCCTGGGAAGCTGTGAGAGGCAGAGTCCCCCAATGGCCCCCAACGATAGGATGTTGAGGTTCATGACCAGAGTATGAATCTGCTCATGTACTTAGGTGAAGAGATGATGGAGGAGGTTCTATAGATTAAGGTGATGCAAGAAGATTTTGATGAAATTATGGGAAGATTGCTCCGTGTGGATACTACAAGGGAGCAAGGTGAGTGGATTGAAAAGCAAGACCACATACTGATTAGAGGCTTCAACATGGATATTATTAACAAAGAGGAATACTTGAAATCTTGGGACTATTTGGCATTCCATTATGAAGACATATTAAAAGATGATCTAGACTATGAGGTAAATTATTTTCCTTTGAAATTGTTTAGAGTGATAGATTCTAACCGACTTAAAATTTTCCTTAACAAGTCTATTGTTTCTTTTTCTATTTGATCCGACTATGATGTGAGGGTTCTCACTTTCCCCTTGAAAGTGTTTCATAATAAAAAAGTTACTTTGGAGTATGTCGATGGTAAGTTTGATATCCCAAGAGAGAACTAAGTCAAGCGAGATCCCTATATGCACTAGCTAAGAGTGAGGCCCTAGAGACATTGTATCTTGGTGAAAATAGTTATAGAAACCACAACCATCCACATCCTCATGCATGAGAAACTAGAGAGAAGAAACATCCAAAATTCTATTAGTATCCAATCACCATCAATATTTAGTTAGTGTTGTCATCTTCAATCTCGCTAAGTGAATTCGGGCCAAAGCCACTTATGAATCACTAGAATACTAGACCTATTCCACCCACCTAGTAACCTAGGATTCCCTTTGTGCTCAAATATGTTATACATTACACATAACACATCATCCTCTTATTGCTCAATCTAAACAAGGAAACACACACAATATGCCAATACTTTCACCACCAAAATCCTCTTTTGAAATCAAATGCACACCAAAACTATTTCAAACATTATTTTCACCAATTTCACAATTAAATAAACCACTTTTACAATTTATAAAACATTATCAAGATTCACAATAAGGATTTACATAAGAAATACATCCAATTTATTATATAGAAACCATTTTCGAACCATATGCATGTTAAATCCATTCAAAAACTCCTTTCACACCACAAAAATAAATCATATTATACATCAAAATACTCAAAAAAGCACAATAAATTTTTCTAATGATGTTTAAGCATGGAATCACCTACCTTGGGTGTAGAAGCTTCTGGAAACTAGTGTGAAACTCCAACTGCACCTCAACCGCACCTTCAAAAAGTAATATCAAACCCTAGACATCAATATTAAACTCAAGGAAACAATATATAACCCTAAAATCATCACCCAACCCATTTGAGAATATAAATACCAATTAAAGTGGGAAGAAACCCTATAATAGAGAAGGAATCAAGGAGAAAATACACTTACTTGAAGATCCGGAGGGAAATAACACCAAATATCCCACAAAAATGGAGCTCCAAGGGAGGGGGAAGGAGAGGGAGGCATGCCTAGGGTGAGAAATCCAGAATGGGGAGAGAAAATATGGTTTTGGTGTTAAAAATATGGGAGAGAGAAAAAGGGGGAAACCAATTTTAATGACCTAGATAGGCCGCGCGATTAGTCCACACGGTTTTTCAAACCGTGCGGTGACTGTACGCACCTCTCTACCTAAGCAGGTACCTACCACACTATTAATCCACATGGCTTGACTTACCATGTAGAAGTCATGCAGTAGCTTCCAGCCAAAACCCACAACCCACCACATGGTTACCTAGGTTAAGGTGCATGGTCTGACTTACCGTGCACTCGTCATGCAGTAGCTATTACCTCAACCAACCACTCATTGCACGGTTACCTGGGCATGGCGCACAGTTTCTACTAACTATGCACCAACTGTGTGCCACACACTATCCACCCAAAAACTTATATTTTTCTATAAAATTCAAGGGGAAATTCATAGAAAAGAACTAGACTAAGAATAACCAAATGAAAGACCTCAAAAATTCAAACTCATCACACTCGGTTCCCAAGAAAATAACTGGGAACCAAACCCAAACCGAAAGAAAGGGTGAAATCAAAAACCCGGGTGTGACACGACACAAGCATGGTGATATTTATTTAATATTTTATGTTTTTTGTTATCTTCATGGTGGGTTAATTATTTGGTGTCATATTTGTGATGAATCTTATGGTAATTACATGCCTTTAATTTATTTCCATGTTTGATTGCCTTTTGAATTTAATTTTTTTAATTTGATGTTTATTTATTTAATTATATTTATGTTTGGATTTATTTTAATTTGGATTTTTTGCACCTTATTTTTTTCCCATTCATGTGATACCTAATAAGTAATCATGGGTGGGATACCATCATATAATTTATTTATTTGGAAATCAATCATGCGCATGAGATAATCATAAATTACATGCGATTGAATTCTGAATAAATAAATATATTAATTGAAAAATTAATATTTTGTGTACATTAACCTTAAAACTTTCATGAGTGATACTTAATAAGTGATCTCATGTGAGAGAACGTAGAACAGATATAGAATTTGACTTTTTGAGAAACAGGTTGTGGTATTTCACCAAGTGATTTAGTATTACAATGACACACAAATTATTCATCAGATCAGAGAATGAAATGATGGATGATTTGTGTGAAAATTAGAATATTTTATAAAATTATATAATGGTATATGATAAAATTTGGATTAAATTTGGAATCATTTTTAATTAAATAAATAAATATTCAGATGTAGGAATTAAATAATTGACATTGCATTCACTAAAACAGACGTCACAACTCTGACACTTTCATCTCTGCTAGTTTCTTTCATAACTTAATTTAGTTCACCTAGATAGTTTTAGATAATTAAAATAGACATTTTTAAATAATTTTTTATTTTTTAGAATTTTTAATTGTTAATCAATTTTAAAACTCGTCTACCTGAACATTATTACATATGATATTCCTAGTATCTACACACATTCTCTTTGTGGTTCGACTATGCTCACTGCGTCTATAGTAGTTAGTAGGTTTATAAATTTGAAAAATTTCATTCTATGACATGTGTTTTGAATTTATGGTGGAATTTCTAGGGATAATAGTAGCATTATGAAGTCCTTAAAAATAGCGATTTAGGTCAAAAATAATAAAAAACATTAAAAAAGTTCACTTTACTACTCTAAGAATTTTTCATTGTAGGTAATTTCAAGACACCTAGAAGTTATAAATGGAGTATTAAATGGCACATAAATACAATAAACACCCACCCTAAATTCCCACATCTCATGGTACAAAGTATAATGATTCAACACACATGATCTCTCCAAGTAATCATTTTTATTATAATGATTTTTATTCAAGTTTGTGTTATGATCCATATGAGAATACTTCACTATATTTTGATACAAGTACTTATAAATATTTTAATCATTTTCTAAGTCAAATAATTCTTGAAAATTTAGAACTTGATAATTCATGTGAAAAAAATGATTCAATAATTGGATGCATATTGATTTCTGCTATCACTAAGACAAATCATAGGTTTGAACTTCAAGATGAAAGTAATGAAAAGTTTATCTTATCAACAAAGGATATAGAAAATCAATTGAATGATTTATAAAATAAAATGACTCATCTTTCCAAACTATCTACCTCACTGCCACATTATTATCCAAATCAGAACAATTCTGTTGAAGAAAGTGTAATAGAGGTTCCATTTGAACAACATCCAATTCCTAATTATGATATTGATACTACTTTGATTGATCCTTCTTCCTATCATTCTATTGATGACTCATATCTATCAAAATTTTATTCTTCCAAACTAATCACATTTTAATAATATGAGAGATTATTCTTCCACTCTGTTGAACGTAATGGTCCCTCAGAAAATGTGATTTCATGTCCTTATTCTGTGAGTTCACAACCTATCCATCCCAAAGTGAAAAAGTGTGAATTAAATTTCTATCAAACTAAACCTTTAGAGGATGAAAATTACATTAAACTAGGACCCTTATTAACCATTATATAGTAATAATTGATCCAAGATAGCATGAAATGTCACACAAAAGAGTACTTCTCTTCAAATTACATTGAATTACCTCTTTCTGAAAATCTTTGCAAGTCTGAAACTTTTTCCAAAATGGATACATCTGAAAAATTTTCGGATTCATAAAATCAGTCAGTGTTGGTGGTGGAGAAAACTCATAATTTTTTAGAAACAATGTAAGAATAGTATTTCCTAGAGGATCATTAGTTCATGGTTCTACATGTGCCAATAGAGAAATATGAAGAGGGCGATATAGAAGAAAACTTTGAAAAAGATGTCATTATTGACATAATGGAGTCACCTACTCTAATTGATTCCACCCACTTACTCCATGCATCAAGGGTAAATCCAATTCACTTGAAATAACCATAGATTCTAGCAATACTCATGACCTTGATATAATCAATGAAATCATGAAGCATGAACTGAGTTGGAAACCAATAGATTTATCTATGCCAGTGGATGGGGGTGAAAATGAATTGGGATACATTATCAACCCAAATACTACATTCAAGGATATGATAGATATAATATGACAGTGAAAAGATTTTAGATGAAGAAAAAGTAAACTTATTTCTCAATGGGAGGCAACCCATCATTAGTTTATTTTCCTTTCACTACATTTAGTTTTATTTTATTTTTTTAGGGAATAAAATGACATTCATTTACCAAAATCTGTTTTCTTATGGATTTGAAGTGGAGTTGTGTTCATCATATATATTTTTATCATCCACATGATTTTTATTATGGTGTAACTTCTTTGATATGACGTGGGTATGTGTTTTCCATGTGTAGATTTTATAGGTACATCATTTCTAAAGCTTCATTGGATACTGACAGCCTTTCTGCATCTATCTGCGCTTACTCAAGGAAGTGTTTTATTTTCTTTCATATTTTATACTTCCAAAAACACTATTTAAACTAAATAACTAAAAAAATATATTGAAAAAAATTCTAACATTCTTATCATCATTGAACCCACATGAAAATGGATTCATTTTTGTAGTAACATAGTCAGAGGAACACCACTTGTATCCCTAGGTAGTTTGAGAACATGATCTGTGTTTGGTATGATTTGATCCTTGATATCATTACATAGATGATTGATGATATTATTCCATGATTCAAAAAAGTTTTTTTGGAAACTTGTATATTTTAAGACACTTATTTTCACTCATGATCACCTGTGCTTTCCAACATTATATTTACATACCCATAAGAATTATGACCCATTTTTACATCATCTCTCATATCTTGTTTTCTTGAGAGAATCTTGACCATGTTATGTCTTCTAGAAATTTTCATGTTTTTTCATAAAAGTGATAGGAATTTTAAAAGTTATACTAAAATGACTGAGGAATTTGTTTGAGATATTTATCCCCTTTGACCCACTGATACACCCTTTCATTTTCTATATTTTTAGCCCTTAGAATCCATGAAGAATCCTTTTTAGAATGATCTCAAAGTCGATACCCTTCCCTACCCATTTCTTGACTATTTTTGTGATAATTTTCAATCTAAGTTGGGGGAGAGATTTATTCATAGAGAGGGTTGTTTGAGGGATAGTGAGGCATTTGATGCACATGGATTTAAATTATCTCATCATGATCATATGTGTTATATTTCATAGTGACCACACTCATTATATGTATTTTTATATGGGGATGTAGATTATTTTTGGTTCCAACAACAAGTACATTTTTTGTCATTACCCAGCAACCCTCACCTTTAGGGATACCTATAAAAGTTCAGACTCATTACTCTAATATCTAGAAAGTTTTCTATATGACCTACATTCATAGAGATGATACAATTTATGATCTACTTGTGTAACTTTCTTTGGGATTTTGTTTGAAATTTATTTCATGGGGTTTGGGAGTTGATCCTCACATGTTTACCCATCCATTATGTTTGAGTGAGGTGTATCCCTAAAAAAGAGAAAAGGAAAAAGAAAATCCAAAAAAAAGAGAGACATTGGATTTTAATATTCTTGGGGGCAGGCAATGTTTTAAATTTGGGGGGGAGTGAGATTTTGTGGGATACATTCATATTGATGTTTTTCATGCATTTATTTCATGATTAAACCCTTATTTTTTCAAATTGTCAATATATATACATATATGTCTTACCGTCCCGCATCCTCATAGAAATTTGAACCTTATGTAAAGTTCTTGATATTGGTGATTTCTTTTGATTTCCACTATTGGAGATATTAAATTCATAGAAATCCTATGGTAAGAATACATGTGTATGAGAATTGAGAAAATCTTTGATAAAATTGTTTGAGTGATGATAGTGATGGAGAGGTAGGTCACATGATTCATAAATGTTGATACTTTTTTTAGAAAGATTGTGAGTGGAAGGGAAATTGTTTTTGAAATTTGAAATTTTAAATGGAGCATGATATTTTGTGGGTAAAATAGATTGAAAATTTCTTAACTTGTAATTTTGAAGTTTTGATTTTTTGAGGGGTCCACTTGTGTATTCTTTCTTATTGTTTTTCCCATGAGTGAAAAAGTTTAAGTTTGTGGGATTTGATGTATATGGATTCTGCATGAATTTTTAATAATTTTATAATTTAGTTTTAATTATTTTTCTAACCGCTTTTAGTGATTTTAGGTTCTTTTCATAGTTTCTTAATATTTTAGTTATTTTTATAATTTTTATTTAATTATATATTAATTTTAGTAATTTAGTATTAATATTAGTTTATATTAATTTTTTATAATATTTAACACTATTAATTTTAATAGTTTCACTGATTTTAGTTTTATTATTTGTTTATTAATATTTATTAGTAATTATATTAATTTATTACATTAATATTATATATTATTTTATATCATTATAAATATTATTAATGTTTGTAATTGTAGTAATAATATTTTTATATTCTTATTTAATTGCATGTGCATAAATATATATGTGTGTGTGTGTATTTTCCTTTATAACATTCTTTTAATTATTTTTGTTAATATTTAATTAGTTTAATATTTATTTATTTAATTTTTCTATTACTATCATCGTCATCGTTATTATTATTATTATTATTATTAACTTTTAAAATTTATATTTTAATTTGTTTTGAATTTTAAATTTTGATTTTTTTTAAATTCTGCATATACGCACATAGCACCATCATAAGAGGAAGCCCCCATCTTCAATCCAACGTGTGGGAAACCCTAGCAGAAAAATGAGGGGCAATTGCCCTCCTCTCGGTGCACTATCCTCAGCAGGTCGAGTCCCCCCCCCCCCTTCTAGCAATGCCATCTCCATCAACCCCTCCTTCCTCCTCTGTTATAAAGAAACACGGACATACCTCCTCCTCTATCTGCAACCACCTATCTGCTTCAACATAGACCGTACCCCATAGTTATCAAGCTGCCAAACCTCCTCCATTGCATCACACCAGGGCCAGTCACCCCCCCTCCTCATGCTACACCATGCACGTGGTGGCCTACATCACACCGAGCCACATCAGTGCACCACCCTCCCATCACCTTGCGTGTAGAAAGCAGCTGAGAATCCTTCATTTACTAGGCGCACACCCTACCTCGACATCCTCCTTGAGATTTCACCCTCCATCGATGCTCCCTACCTACATTGCACCAATCCACGACCACCACCTCTACTTGTTTGAGTACAATACAACATCTTTGTCCCAGTTCCACTGCATATCCTCACACATTTGGTCCTGGTGGGTGCCCAATTATTGGTGATTTTTATGTTGTTCATGACGCCAACATGCATATCAGATTCATTTTGATTCTGGAGATCGATGTTGCATAGTTAGAGCGAACTAAAATCCGATCATTTTTTCAGCAGCGTGATGGTTTGGTTCGACATTACACCGATGGGAGAAGTGGTGATTATTATTTTGTGATCATCTATGGAGGATTGTGGTGATAATTGAAATAAAATGAGTATGGTGATATTTATTTATTATTTTATGTGTTGTGTTGTCATCATAGCGGGATAATTTTTTTATGTTGGAGTTGCGATGAATATGACGGTAATTTCATGCCTTTAATTTATTTCCATGATTTTTTTCTTTTGAATTTAATTTTTTAAATTGTATTTTTATTTAATTAATTATATTTTTTTGGATTAATTGTCATTTGTAATTTTTTCACCTGTTTTGGTGGTCATTCATGTGATACCTAATAATTAACCACGGGTGGGAGAGCATCAAAGAATTTATTTTTCCAGAAATTGATCACATGCGTGAGAGAATTGTAAATCGCACAAGAGAAAATTCCGAATAAATAAATATATTAATTGAAAAATTAATATTTTTTGAGAATTAACCTTTAAACTTGCATAAGTGGTACCTAATAAGTTTTCTCATGTGACAGAACTCATCAAAGATAGATACTTCGACTTTGTGAGAAACTAATTATGGTATTTCACGAAGTGATTCAGTATTACAATGACGCGCAAATTATTTGTCAGGCTAGTGAATTAAATGATAGATGATTTGTGTGAAAATTAGAATACTATCTAATATCATAGAATGATACCAGATAGTATTTAGATTAAATTTGGAATCAGTGATAATTGAATAAATAAATATTCAGAAGTAGGAATTAAATAATTGGCATTGCATGCACCTAAATGGACGTCATAACTCTAACACTTTCATCTCCATCATTTTCTTACATACCTTAATTTAGTTCACTTAGATAGTTTTAGTTAATTAAAATAGTAATTTTTAAATATTTTTTTAGTTTTTAGAAGTTTCATTTGTTAATCACTTTTAAAACTCATCTGCTTGAACATTCTTCCAGAGGATATTCCTAGTGTCTGCGCACATTATCTCTGTGGTTCGACCTCGCTCGCCACTTAAATAGTAGTTGGTTTGTTTATAAATTTTCAAATTAGATTCAATTAGATTTTTGTGCCAAGGAACAACTTTTTCAATGGATATTTTTTGAGATAGTGAGGTTTTATGGGTCAAAAAATCATGGAAAGTCAAAGGATAGATTTGGTTGAAAACTAGTCACCCCTCTTGCTTATAAATATGTTCATGACTGCGTTGTAGTAACACGTCAAATTAATTATGATTTGAAGGTGGATTTATGGTATAGGTAAGACCCTGGGTTTTCTCTCAAGGAGCATTGATAGGTTTAGAGCATGTATTTTTAATAAAAAAGTACTAAAAGAGGGGGGGGTTTGAAAACAGTTTAAATAAAATAACCTAATTTAAAGAGTTTAATAGTTGAAGAACCATGTGGATTTTGAAAAATATGAGAAAAAGGTTTCATTGTGAGTTCACTACACACTTATCAAGTTCATTATTCTTGGATATTCATTTAGGTTTAGAGTAATTCTCTGGTTGAAATTAATTGGAATCCTGATTAATTCCTAAGCCTTTATTTCATTACTTGAAGAACCAAAACTTGACATAACAATCGTATTGGTAAGGTCAAGAAATAATGCATGGAATAAGATCTTCCAAATCATATTAAAATCTCAAGAAAGTGGGTAAGAAAAGGATTTTGGTATTTTTCCAATCGGAACAACACAAGTCGCGTACTCAAAACCTTACACTGATTGGTTAGAAATTAAGAGCATAACATTCACATGCATAAAAAAGAATTCAAAAATGAAATCATGTAAGATACATGGAATTAAATTTTTTAACACCCAAATTAATCCAAAACAGTAGCTAATAGATTCATTTTAACTCCCTTTACATGTGTATATCTCCCTCACAACGAATGCCTACTGTTTAGCCCGACATCGAGAGGAGGAGGAAGCATAAGTGGAACTCCTTCTTCATTATTGATACCCCTATGAGGATAGGGTCATATATAACTTCTAGGATGAGGAGAGGGATCCTATGAAACTAAAAAATGGCAGATCTTTTCTTCTGGTTCTAACTAACAAATGAAGTGCCCAAGCTATCATTTTATAGGTAAAGTGGAAGGTGGTTTTGGGTGCACAGATTGTGTAAAACTACTTGGACCATGGTTTTCACCCTCTATACAGTCTTATCTCTCTTTGGATAAAATTAAAAAGTTGTATCCTCAACTATTTACTATCTCCACTGAAAATTTGTCACTAGTTAGACAAATAAAGCATGAGATATTGACAGAATACAGAACACCACTTTTGACTTTGTGCAGATTTGATTCCATAGAAAGATTGGTTCGTATTGGCCTCTTATTAGATAAATTGGGCTTGTGTTACTGAATATTAAATGTATCCCATTAAATTTTGGACAATCCTACAAAATTTCATCCTATTTGGATTCATGTTTTCGTAGAAGTGTGCAGTTTAGTCCATTGGTGTTCTTGGATCCCGTGCAGTTTGGCCCATTTTTCTTAGACTTCATCATGGGCCCTTCAAATCACCTCCACCTACAATGAAATTATCAAAACAAGTAACATTTAAATTTTAAATAGTGATAAACACAAAATAATTGAATCAAATATGAAGTGAAATTTGTTATTATTTTTATAATTTTCAATACAAAACTAGTTTAGCACAGTGGTGTAAAGGTGAAAATAAAACAGTGAATCGCAGTGTGATCAGACCCCCACACCTAAAAATTTTCACTCCTAAGAAAATTCATATCTCAAAAAAATTATGCATTTAGATATTTACATCTTCATAAATATTTAAATTTCAATGAAATTTTAATTCCTAATATAAATGTGATCAAAGAAAAAAACATACCAAAGAGTTATTCTTAGTGATCATGGAAAAAGACATCTCAAAAATTTTATCAAAATGAAATTATAAGAGATGAATGATACCAATAAAATAAAATAATTCAAAATTTAATCATGTCACTAATTCTTCACATGTGTGTGAAAATCATTTCATGTTATTCTTTCCACTTTCTATCGAGTAAATATAAGTTATTTTAAAAAATATCAACTTACATGATCTTTTCCACCGAACCTGTCCTACATCCTTTGCAATAAAATTTCAAGACTCACTCAATTAATCATTCCTAGAATTCAAACCATAATATCCCAACCTATATATCCCCATATGTTGTACATTTCATCACTCCTCTCATTTTTATTTTTATTTTTTTTGTTTTTTTAGGGTGAACAATAGTTGGATAATAGGTACACACGCATAGGTTAATATGGTACAGTAATAAAATAGATTGGATAATAAATGAACATATAGAAAAATCATTTTTTAAGGTAGATAAAAATTAACCTAACTTATATTTACCTTTTATTAAGTAAGAAATTTTCACACTTCATGGTTGGGTGTAAAGATGTGTGGAGAGATTGTGTGAAACAATTTTTCCTTAAACTATTCACACAAATGGTACCATTATTCTCAAATTTTTCAAAATGATACAACCATTTATATCATTAAAAAAGAACCAAATTTAAAAATAAATTCACACCGCGGTATTGAATTCTTACTAAAATGTACATTTCATAAAAAAATTGAATGTTAAAACAATATAAAATACATAAATTCCTCATGCATTTTCAATAAATTCCATGATTAAGAGGGAATAATTTTACATGATAAATTTGGAATAAAAAATTAACATTTTAGCACAAAAGTGAGAAGGGTAACGAGGAGGGAAAGTGATAATACTATACAGTAAGCGAAAAAGAGAAAAAGAAAGAAGGACGATGAAAATTCTTAACTAACCCAAGAATATACCCATACCCACACACCTAAAGTGTGAAGTGTACTTACTTTAATAAAATATAATGTGGTAAGTAAGGATAAAACATGATGTGTGTCATTCATAGACTGCTTCTTGACCTTGGATTTCCTCCATCGGGGACTCAAGAATGGCTTCGTGAAAGTGTTTCAGCTGCTGCCCATTGACAGTAAAGGTTTTATTGGTTTCTTTATTTTGAACCTAGATGTAACTTCAAACTTTTATTTTATAGGGGAACCTTATTCCCAATGTGGAACTGATGATAAAGGATGAGACGGTCATGGGTAGCCTTGGTTCACTCCTTATAAATCTGGGAGTTCTCATATGAATCTTTTCTCATTTCCTCTAGCTCCTGAATCTGCAACATCCTTTGATAACCTTCACTAGAAAGATTATAATTTCATTATTTGACAGCCCAGTAGGCCCAGTTCTCAATATTAATAGGGAGATGACAACTCTTTCCAAACACAAGCTGATAGGGTAAAATTCCAATGGGAGTTTTTAAAGGCGGTACAGTAAGCCTATAAGAAGTCATCGAGTCTAAGAATCCAATATTTTCTATTACGTTGAACCATTTTTTCAAGAATCTATTTTACCTCCCTATTTGACACCTCATATTGACTATTGTTTTGTGGGTGATATGCAGTAGACACTCTATACTCGAACCCATACCAATGCAAAAGAGATTGCATTTTTCTGTTGCATAAATTAGAACTTTGGTCACTAATGATGAACCTAGGTAATCCAAACCTACAGAAGATTTGGGTTCTCAAAAATTACACAACTACCTTAGAATCATAATTCCTTGTAGCTCATGCCTCTACCAATTTTGAAACATAATCCACTTATAGAAGAATGTAAAGGTTCACAAATTAATTGGGAAATGGTCTCATAAATTCAATGCCCCAAACATCTAAAATGTCATGGAAAAGCAAGGGTTGTTGTGGCATTTCATTTATTTTAGATACATTCCCCATTCTTTGATAGTGAGGAAAATATTTACAGAAATCATGGGAGTCCTGAAAAAGTGTTGGCCAAAAGTGACCAGAATCAAGGACCTTGCGAGCAGTCCATTGGGGACCAAAGTGTCCCCCACAAGTAAGAGTGCGACAAAACTGAAGGACATACTAAAACTCGCTATTGGGAACACAACGCTCGAGGAATTGATCACTACATGCACACAAAAGGTATGGGTCATCCCAAATGTACTAATGGGACTCATGTTTTAGATGTTCGGACTAATTTTTATTAAAATCAATAAGAATGAAAGATGCTACCAAATAATTTACAATTTCATCATACCAAGGAATAGCATCTTGCACTCGATACAATTGTTCATCTGAAAACATATCATTTATGGGAATACGGGGGGATGATTCAATGTCTGGGGATGGTTTGATTCTACTAATATGATCATCCACCACATTCTCTACTCATTTTTATCTATAATTTATAAATTTAATTCCTAAATAAGGATTATCTAGTGAATGATATGTGGTTTGGATTCTGATTTCTTAAGGAGATACTGAAGGGCTTCATGGTCTGAGAACACAATGACTTTGGACTCTAAAAGATACGACCTGAATTTATCCAAGGAAAACACAATGGAAAGAAATTATTTTTCAATTGTGGTGTAGTTTTCTTGGGCAGGGTCCAGTGTATGTGATGCATGGGCAATGACATGTGGATCTCGATCGACACTTTGTGATAAGACTTCCCCAAATGCATATTTAGAGGCGTCACACATGAGCTCAAATGGTAAATCCCACCATGGTGGTTGGATTACTAGGGGTGATGTGAGACTCCATTTTAACTTATTAAAAGCTTACTCACATTATTTATTCAAAAAAAATCATTTTCTTTTTGGAGAAATCAGGAGAGGGGGAGTGCAATTTTACTAAATTCATGAATGAAATGACGGTAAAATCCATCATGACCTAGGAAAGACTGCACATCCTGTACATTTTTGGGGAATGGTAGGGAAGAAATGACATCCACTTTTGATTTATCTACTTGGATACCATCCCCAGAAATGAAATGTCCCAAAACTATACCTTATCGCACCATGAAATGGAACTTGTCATAATTTAATAGAGATTATTTTCAATAAATCAACGTAGGAGTGAACCAAGACTACTCAAATATTCATCAAAAGATGATACATAAATAGTGAAATCATCCATGAATACTTCCATTCAATTCTCCAAGTAATCTGCAAAAATACTAACCATGCATCGCTATAAAGTAACGGGATCATTGCACAGAATAAATGGCATCCTTTTATATGCAAATGTATTGAAGGGGAAAGTGAAGGTTTTATTTTCCTGATCCTTGGGGGAAATGTGGATCTGAAATTATCCAGAATACCCATTAAGGAAACAGTAATGGGACTTCCTTGCTAGCCTCTCTAGAATTTGGTCAATGAATGATAATGGGAATTGGTCCTTCCTAGTGTGTTAGTTTAATCGGTGATAGTCTATATAGACACGCCAACTATTGTGCACACGATTTGGAACCAATTAATTATTTTCGTTTTTTATTATTGTAAGACCAGTTTTTTTAGGAACCACTTGTACTAAACTAACCCATTGGCTATCAGAGATGGGGTAAATGATTCCAGTAGCCAATAATTTTTTTACCTCCTTTTTAAGAATATCTAGGAGTTTTTAGGTTAAGTCAAAAAATTTATTTCCTCACTAGTTTAGCCTCGCCATTTAACAATATATGATGTGTGAAAATTGATGGGATAATACTAGTAATGTATGAAAGGTTTAATCCCAAAGCTTGTTTATACTCCCTCAAAAGTTCAAGAAATCACAATTCATGCTTAGGAGGGAGTGAACTAGCAATGATGACAGGAAACTTGTTTCCATTCTCAAGATAGGAATATTTTAAATCTTGAGGTAGTTGTTTTAGTTCCAATTCAGGGGGATTTTGGATTTATGGGAGTGTGTGTAAAATTGAGAGGTCACTAATCATACCTAACTGCTCAATGGTATCATCCTCAAATGAGTAATGACCTTTTAAAAGCTTAGAAGTATCATTGATAGTCATGTGATCCTCAATATTCAAGAAATCATCAATTAAAAAACATGAATGACATTTTTCTAGACCACTACAACATTCTATGCATGATTCATTTACCAAAATTTCAATCAATGATAAAAACTCATAAAGGGGATCAGGGGAAGGAAAATATGTTTTTTTAGGGGAAGGGAGTACATAAATTGAATTAATAGAGAGAGAGGAATGTTCTTCTGAGGGGTGCTTCATGGAATCAAGGATGTTGAAGTGGATAATGTCACCACCAAACTCCATAGATAATGTTACATTATGGACATTAATTATGGTTTTGTCAGTTTTCAATAATGTTCTCCCTAATATAATTTGGGAATGTTCATTCATCTTATCATATTCCATTTTAAGCACGTACAAATCAGTAGGAAAATTTAAATTTTTCACCCTCACAAGAACATCCTCTAACACACCAGTGGGGTGTGTTGTACTTTGATTTGTGAGTTGAACAATAATTCCTATTGGATTTAGTTTTACAAACTACAATTTAGAGTAAAGGGAGTGAGTCATCACATTTATAGAGGCACCCAAATCAAGAAAAGAA
The DNA here is from genome assembly GCA_963277665.1 of Viscum album. Classification (NCBI taxonomy): domain Eukaryota; kingdom Viridiplantae; phylum Streptophyta; class Magnoliopsida; order Santalales; family Viscaceae; genus Viscum; species Viscum album. The sequence goes on from OY728139.1 coordinate 299,833,488, forward strand.
TTTGAAAATGAATACTCTCCTATTATGCACAGAATCAATAATGTTCCACGATCGCTGCATTTGGTGGGAAGTGATGGCTCTATCAATGCTGATACATTCCTCCACAATCTCACCTTCTCATCACCATGAAGTAGCCTTAGGTGTGTACACATATCCTTCATAAATGTGGAATATATTTTAATTTTCTCCACAACATCAATCAAGGGGATGTTAACCTCTTCAAACTTCATGTCCACCTTATTCTCGAATTCAGTACTTTGCACCTTAGGACACATCGAATGGGTACATTGGATCTTGAACCAAATTGTTGAGTGTTATGCGCTATGTTCTCAATTAGGTTTATTGCAGAAATTTGGGTCTTATCAACTAGTGAACAACCGACAACATCATCAATCATATTTCAATCAATAATAATTAAACCTTCATAAAAATACTGAATTAGAAGTTTATCACTTATTTGGTTGTGTGGGAAACTTAAAAAAATACTTTTAAATATTTTCCAGTATTCATGAAGAGTTTCCCCTTGAGATTGTTTTATCCCACATATTTATTTCCTTATTGTTACAGTTATAGAAGTTGGGAATTATTTTTAAAGAAAAAGATGTTTCATGTCCGCCCAACCTCTAATTGATGAATTAACATAATACAACCAATCTTTTTGCAGTGTCTTCTAATGAAAATGAAAATTCCCTAATATTAACTTGTTCTTCATCCACATCAGTAGGTTTTAATGTCAAACACATAGTATTAAATTATTTTAAATTCTTGTGTGGATATTCTCCTATGATTCTATGGAATCTTGGTAATAACTTAATTAAACTGGATTTAAGATGAAAATTGGGTGTCTCGCCTTGAATTTGAATATAAGTGGGTTGGATATCAACATCAAGTGAGGTTAGTTACTTTAATGTTAGGTTTTTTTCAGCCATGTTATACAATTTTAATTCAGTTTTAACTTATGTTTTGTAAGAATAATAAGGATCAATAATTGTGTTGATGTTTTGTGTGTCCTCCTTTAAAGGGTTCTCTTGTGCATCTTGGTGTTGTTGACATAAGATCATATCTAGTTCGTGTTCAAATGGAATTATTTACTCCAATGAAGATTAAATCATACACAATTCCTAAAAAAGTATTATTTTAGAAATAAACTTTAAAAAATAAAGGAAGAAAAAATGAACAAATAATTACAAAATACGCAATAATTTTATAAAAAACACACACTAAAAATAAAAACCGCTCCCGGGTAACGGCACCAAAATTTGACCACATTTTCATGAAACATAAAATTGATTATGATTTTAAGGTTTATTTATAGTATAGGGAAGACCCTAGGTCATCTATCAAAGAGAATTGATTGGTTTAGAGCATGTATTTTTAATAAAAAGCACTAAAAGAGGGGGCTTGTTTTGAAAACAGTTTAAAGAAAACAACTTAATTTAAAGAGTTTAATAGTTAAAGAACCAAGTGGATTTTGAAAAATTTGAGAAAAAGGTTTCATTGTAATTTCACTACACACATTTCAAGTTCATCATTATTTGATATTAATTTATTTTTGGATTAATTATTTGGTTGAAATTAATTGGAATCCCGATTAATTCCTAAGCCTTTATTTCATTGCTTGAAGAACCAAACCTTGACATAACAATCATATTTCCAAGTTCCATAACATATGAATATAATAAGAGCTTAAAATAAGATTTAAATATCAAGAAATTGGTTAATAAAATGATTCTTTTGTTTTCCAATCGGAACAACACAAGTCACGCACTCAAAACCTCACACTGATCGGTTAGAAATTAAGAGCATAACATTCACTTGCATAAAAACAAGGATTCAAAAATGAAATCACGAAATATAAATGGAATGAAATGTTTTAACACCCAAATTATTCCAAAACATTAGCTAATATATGTGTCGGAACTCCCTTGACATGTGTGTATCTCCCTAACAACGAACGCCCACCGTTTAGCCCGACATCAAGAGGATGAGGAAGCTCGGGTGGAACTCCTTCTTCATTATTAATCCCCTTATGAAGATAGGTGTCGCGACCCCCTCCCCACAAGGTGTACCCCTCATAGGCCAGAAATGTGAGAAGGGAGATAGTGACCCCTAAGTCCTGCCTCCAGTAGGTCCCGGGTTGGCGACTAGCACCGAGGGTATAGTAAACACACAAATGGGAGGCATTACCCTCTAAGAGAACACATGTGAAAGAGAGAGATAAGATAGACACCAACAAAATCCAAATCAGACTGAAATATAAAATAAATCCTAAGTACACATATATAATGTCATGAAAAACCACTACAAATGAAAGGGAAAAACTACAAATACCAAAGTAAAGTAAAATAGCAGCAACCACAAGCTCAAAAAGCTCATGCAACCCCAAGCTAGTAGAAACCAGCTTGATCTCCAACCGGCTCCAAGTGACCTAAAAATAGTTTATATATACATAGGGTGAGTATAACAGTATACTAAGTAGGATCCTCCTCAAATCCTATCGTGAAAAAGTAAAGAAAGCATGCTAAAGCACAATAAACAGCAAGTGAAACTAACTCATCACCTAAACAGGTATACTAAGTTCCCAGCCTTGCCATGGCTACTATCACCAAGTAACACATACAATAGTATATAATATAATAAGGAATATCAAGGGTACCCCGCTACTACTACCCCATTATTTTTCCACTTTTCCCCAACGTCGCATGTGCTAAGCATCTCTCTCCAAAAAGGCTTGCACGTAGACACCTGGGCGAAGCACTACAACATGCACCTCATGCAATAAAACCACCACGTCCATGTAAGAAAAGTAACCAGGTAGTTTTTGGGAGCCACCACAGCTCACATAATGTGTATCATACATCGAGTATTAAACCTCAATCCATTATAAACCATACATCGAGTAAGGATCCTCAAGCCATCACAACCTATACATGTTACACCTATAGTATTCCTGTAACACCCCAAGATTTCATAGTGTGTTATTTCTTCAAAATAATTCAATAACTTGCACTACACGCAACACCGAGTTCAATTGCACCATGACTTACCAAAAAAAAAGCCATTAAAAGAGGTCATGAATAGAATTAACTACATTTTTAACTTTATATAATCCTTATAATTTTAGAATCCATATTATGAGTTTTTTAGTCATAATGCAAGAACAGATTCATTTTCAGTATTGCACTTTTATCAACTTTTGATAGTGAAACCTTTTTAAATACAATATTTTAAGCTTTTTGACTAAATGGAGACATCAAAAAATTTAGAATGAAACATCCCAAGCTTCCACGGTACGCTTTCCTTTGAATAAAACAGTAGCGTGTGTTGTACGCAACGTCGAGTTTTAACACACACCACAACCGATCAAACTAGCCGTTATGAATAGTAATACCTAAATTTTGAAATTATATATATTTTATATTTTGAAATGGACTTCATTTTTGGATTCGTAATATCGAATTTAGCCTAAGGTGAAATTTTGGTACTTTTCGGATAACTTTCATATTTTGAGGAATAGTGAAAATTACTAAATTTTAATTAAAAACAACTTTTTTAATAAAAATAATTAATAGTGATAAATTATGAATTTGAGTGGTTTTAAAGTATATTTATAATATATTTTTACAATTTAATATAATGTTGGTCATTAGACATAATTTTACAATTAAACCGAACATAAACAAGTGTCAATCTTTTGATAGTTATTATCTCTTAAAAACACGCTTTTTGTTTTGACAGCGGGAATTAATTTTAAATTAATTTCTGCCACTTCTGTGTTTTGAATTTAGAAAAATGGATTCCATATTTGGAATCAGGATGTTCAAATTGTGTAAATAGGTAACTTTTATTTTTAGACATTTTGAATAATTACTGCGGTAAATATTTTATTTACCATGGTTAAGGGTAAATCCGGTAAATAAGGGTTAAAAAATAATATTATAATAATACTAAATTACCCTAAAACGTGTATTAACCCTATTGGTTGATACATGGTCGACCATGGTCATCTTTGGGTCGATTTTGGGACCCCATGGATCCACTTGTAAGTGATAATGACACTTTATTTTAATTAAGTCAAAATGAATACAAAAATGACACAAGCATATATCTTTTAGCAAAACAATTGTTACATAGGGTTATATAAGTTGTATTTTAGATTATAAATATTCATTAGAAAGATAAAAAGATTTCCTACATAATGATATTTTATTTATAATTTTTAGACATTAAATAATTTATTTTATTTATGACACAATGATGATGCAGTAATTACTATAATAGTGAAAAATTAAAATAATTGATATTATAAATACCCAAAAAAATATAATATGAAACTTTTAATGAATTAAACTAATTTTATAGGACAATATGATATATTAGGATTGATTTAATTGACTTTGTTTGAAGTAATAAATCTGTTATGAGTTTCACAAAAATCAACTATTGAATAGTGTCAAAATTCACATAAAAGAGTTCTTAAAACAAATATTATATTATTAATTGATATTAAATTCCTAAAAATCTAAGGTTCGGCCAAGAGACTTATATCATGATAGGTCCATCATTAATGTACCACTTGGGGGTCTCTTGGACGTATATAGTAAGTTTATTAACCATATTATATAAAAATACAAAGAGACATTGTAAAAGTGAAACTAATTAACTTAGAGTTAATACTTAAAGATAAGGTTAATATAAGTACCCAAACCTGTCTAAATTCTATTGGTTGAGTGTTTTTCGACATATCCCCACCTTAACCTTTGAATAATCAACTTTGGAGCCATTAGAAACCGAATATGAATTTATTATAAATTAATATTTCTAGCTTTTCCAAAGGTGCCCCTCACCCCTCTTATAAAAGGGAACTCCTCCTTCTCATTTATTCACACCTTCAAAGCCTTTTGGTTCGGCCAAACTCTGCCCAAATACTCTCCCAACATCCCTAACTACAACCTAGAGGCCTTAGTTTGATCAGAAATCCAACCTAAGGAGCCCTTTTGATCAAATCAAAAGGAAGAACCCGAAGAAGAGGTAATGATTTCACCACCCTTTTCTAAGTTCCTTTCTTCTTCCACTTCCTCTTTCTTTGTTCTTACCATTCTAAAATAATAACTCCAGTATCTTAAATATACTGTGATGTTATTATAAATATGGTACAACCATATTCAGTATTCTATCCACCCTTTGAATAACATGTCACCATACGTGCGTACGTACGGCTTACCGTCTCCACGTCGTGGTGTAATTGTTATTCAATATAATATTATTTGGATGGGTATAATAATGATGTGTAACTCATGTAAATAATAAATATAACATTTTAATGATTCTTTATATATGATATACCATCCATTTATATATTATTTTAATATCAAAAGAATGATATTGTCGCTCGTGCGTACGTACGGACTACCGTCTCCACGAACGCGATGAGATTCATTCTCCATCGTATCCATTCAAGTATAATTATCATTTGATGATTTAAAAATGATGTTTAAGGACTGGATATCATTCTGGATATGAATAAGATACAACAACCATGGCTTATTTAACAAAACATATAAAAGAAAATGAGTAAGTTAACTCCCGAAACGACGATAATTCTAAGATATTATTAACAAATCAATGTTAAAAGATCATATATGATATCATATTAATATATATGATTCTTGTATAATTTAATAACAACTATTTAACCATTATACAGGAGGTTAACCTACCCCAACCAAGGAAAAGTACAAGGTAAGGGTTATTTCACAATCTCTTCATTATCCGAGGTTGTTTATACGTAATAATCTACTGGGATATCTTTATCATCCACATCCATGTTTCTTAAAAATGTATTTCAAAACATTTTTACTATTTACAAGAATATGGGTTAAAGTCATTTATACCCTTGTTTGACTTTTTATAAGAGGTTTATAAAGGAATCTTTCCGTCGTTTTCAAAACAAGGTTCTTTTTAACCTTTTCGACAGAATTGAGGTAAGAATGTTTTTTTAACTTATACGGCGGGTGCGGTTATTTTACGCCGTTATAAAATCTTCAAAGCTTTCCTTACAAGCTTATAAGAATATTTTCAAAGAAAATGTTTTATTTTATATGGATCTTAAATGATTTCAAAATAAAAGGAGATATTTCTTTAAAAAAAAATTTGATTTCATCTACGTCAACATCCTTTGATGGATTTTAAGATTATTTGAAGTTGATTTATTATGATATAAAACTTCTATATTGTATTGAAGGTTTTGTGATATGTTCGACTATGGATGTGCTATTTTTATACCATTCATAGTTTATGGTGAAATTATTGACATTTCGTATGCTAGTTTTAATACGAATGTTTATGTTATGTTTAAACCTTTTCATATGGGAATGCATTGGACTTAATAAGTGACGGGTGGAGCCCGCTATAGCTCCTCGATGCATCGGTAGGTCTCATGAGACAAACTAGTGTCTTGGCACAAGGCCTTGACAAAATATTATTTGTAGTCTTGGCACGAGGTCTTGACTATGTGGTTATGATAGTCTGGCATTATGCATTCCAACATTATGAAAGTGGTTATTGATTTTTGCATGTGATTATTCGATTAGTAGAATATCCATGTGAGTAAGTAAATGGCATTATTTCATTTTATTTATGCCATACCATGTTGAAAGTTCATGTTTTAAAGGCTTTTGTTTTATTTATACATTTCCTTAAAAGTTTATTCTTATTTATGAAAGTTTCCGCTATATTGTTATCCTTACTGGGCATTTGAGCTCACCCCTTTTCTATGTTTTATTTTTCCCAGGAAGTGAAGAAGTAAGTTATGAATGACCTGCAGGGATATTATGTGGGGATATGAGTGTGGATTATGGAGACAATATGTAGTTGTAGTAGTTTTTTGTTTAATGATGTAATGTAAAACTTATGAATATATCTAGTGTTTCCAAGGCTACTAAACCAATCGGTCTTTCGAGATTTGATCTTTCTTGTGATCATGCCAATGTTACGAAGTAATGCACCGACTCTGGGTAGCTGGGGTCGGGGCGTTACAGTTGGTATCAGAGGAAGTTTAGTACAAACCTTGGAAGCTAGATTTAGATAAACTCTGATTAGAGCACGTAGACCTAAGATGAACTTTGAGGATTAGTGTAGAATAACTTACTAGAATTTTGGTATTGTAGAGATTTTGTGAGTTTTCCGAGCAATACATCCCTGTCTGGATACGAGCAGGTAGAGACGGCTCTGGCACAGATGTACCTAGGGGTAAAACCCGAAAACACCGCTTTGAGCTAGACTCGAACGGGAACTGGTGCACGACAACGGGCCTTGCTGCACTCTTGGTTACGACACTCCCGGGGGATATGCTTAGGATAATTCTCATTTTCTTTACAAACCATTATGAAGGGTTTATGAGTATATACTTCCTCAAAGAAAACATTTTTATGATTATGGATTATATCCATAAATAGTTCAATTTATGTTAAGTGTTTTATAAGTATGGGATTATGTATTTTGACTCATAAACTAATCTAGTTTATGCCATTGTTTAGAAATGGCGCTCAGTAGAAGGAATGATAACTCCAGAAATGCACATGATTCAAAGAGAAGGAAGGATCATATCTCTCATGGTCTTAAGCTAGAATTTATAAGAGAAATAGTCTCCCATGTATTATCATCATATGAAGAAATAATATCATGTGTTGATAAGATAAGTAAAGAGTTTACTGAGTCCTATGGCTTTGAAGGGAAGCAAGAGAAGAAAAGGATGGAAGAGAGAAAGATGGATAAAGGGAAGAGGGAAAAGAAGAATTTTCCTATATGTGGTAACTGTGGAAAGAAACACCCTGGAACTTGCCTGAAAGGAATGGGAGTTTGTTATAAGTGTGGAGGAAAAGGGCACAAAGTACGTGACTGCAAGGGTAAGAAAATGGTTTCAAATGTACAATGCTTCATTTTCAAGGAGTTTGGACACTACGCGAACCTATGTCCTAGTCAACAGACTATGCCGCAAATGATGTTATTGGATAATAATCATGTTATGATACTACCACAGATGAAGAGGAATGATTAGAGTTCTTATGTTGATTATGTCAATTGAGTATTGTATCAACAATGTACTTGTTACAATAATCATGGAGTATATAAGGATTGTACTGCAGTACTATTTCATTAAGGACTTGAGATTGTGTGGAACAAAGAAAAGTGACTCAATAGCAGGATAAATTTTTGGAAAATATATGGTTGAGAGAATGATAAATCATAATATAGTTCTGATACTGAGGTAGTGATTTTGGAATAATATGTGATTGTTTTGGATAAATTATATTGGATATTCTTGACTACCCTGGAACTGATTAATGATTTGTATATTCCATCATTGTTGGGGTTTAAAACATTTTTGGATTAATGAAGTATATCCAACTTTCTATATGGAATAAGGGAGCATGAATGTAATCAATAAGGAATATGGTAATTCAGGATGTTTCGGTGTATTAAAAGAATACATGATGAAGGTATTCATATGCTATTACGGGGTAAAAAGGTTCTACATTATGTTTACCTTACTTATAAATGTTGGACTGTGAGTATGGATAGAAGTATTTTGGATAGTTCTAGTTTGGATTATTTTGGATTTCCATAAAAGGACAACCCGGAGGTCGGGCGGCAACCCGTCGCGTCCGGCAAGGCTGCGAGACTTGAACCCGCAACCGAAGGGCGACAAGGGTGTATCACCTACCACTGGCCCATGAGATGTCCTAGATTAAATAATGTAGTTTTTATTAAAATATCTTGTAGATGAATTATAAATTCGTTTATTTTGGAACCCTATACGAATAGTGTAAATAGAATTTTTTTTTTACATTCTATTATCTTTTAGAGTGAAAGATGAGTTTGTGGTAGAAATTTATTAATGGATAAAACTCTAATTATAAAGTAAGTATATCTCCTTATGATCTTAGACAATCTCATAAATAAATTCCTCAATATTAAGAAAAGCAACTTAGAACAAAAATGTTTTCCTAGATGGTACCTTAAATCATCACTAATTTATGGCTTTTGGATTGTTGGCCTTTTCATAACCATGTTCTCTACCACTCTCCATCAGATAATTGATGGTTAGATTTTTCTTCCATATCCATATTTTCTTACATGGAACCCTAGTATGTGTTATTTTTTGTAATCTTCATACTTTCGACTCTTTATTTTAAATAGAGGCCTCGTTAATTCATTTTTCGATGTGGGATTTCAACTAAGATATTTTGAAACGTCAAAAATGTGTTATCCCAATACCCTATATTTTGTTGAACCGATGGTACTTCAAATCATCATAGATTGATGAGTTTAAGGACCTCAATTATACACTTGTTTGTGATTGATGACCTCAATCACTACCTATAAATATTTACGTTTTTCCTCCGATTATATGTCTCTAATTGCCACCAATGTTCTCCTAATCAAGATCATAATTTGGTGGTGACCCTTTCATTTCTCTTTTCCTCATATTAAGACTAAATTTTAGTAACCCAATTTCCGATGTGGGTTTTCCCACAAATATATTATCTATTTTCAACCTTTTATTTTCGAAGAACAATTTCAAATTGCGAGGATGCAATTTATTGAAGGAGGGGAGAATGTAACACCCCAAGATTTCATAGTGTGTTATTTCTTCAAAATAATTCAATAACTTGCACTACACGCAACACCGAGTTCAATTGCACCATGACTTACCAAAAAAAGCCATTAAAAGAGGTCATGAATAGAATTAACTACATTTTTAACTTTATATAATCCTTATAATTTTAGAATCCATATTATGAGTTTCTTAGTCATAATGCAAGAACAGATTCATTTTCAATATTGCACTTTTATCAACTTTTGATAGTGAAACCTTTTTAAATACAATATTTTAAGCTTTTTGACTAAATGGAGACATCAAAAAATTTAGAATGAAACATCCCAAGCTTCCACGGTACGCTTTCCTTTGAATAAAACAGTAGCGTGTGTTGTACGCAACGTCGAGTTTTAACACACACCACAACCGATCAAACTAGCCGTTATGAATAGTAATACCTAAATTTTGAAATTATATATATTTTATATTTTGAAATGGACTTCATTTTTGGATTCGTAATATCGAATTTAGCCTAAGGTGAAATTTTGGTACTTTTCGGATAACTTTCATATTTTGATGAATAGTGAAAATTACTAAATTTTAATTAAAAACAAATTTTTTAATAAAAATAATTAATAGTGATAAATTATGAATTTGAGTGGTTTTAAAGTATATTTAGAATATATTTTTACAATTTAATATAATGTTGGTAATTAGACATAATTTTACAATTAAACCGAACATAAACAAGTGTCAATCTTTTGATAGTTATTATCTCTTAAAAACACGCTTTTTGTTTTGACAGCGGGAATTAATTTTAAATTAATTTCTGCCACTTCTGTGTTTTGAATTTAGAAAAATGGATTCCATATTTGGAATCAGGATGTTCAAATTGTGTAAATAGGTAACTTTTATTTTTAGACATTTTGAATAATTACTGCGGTAAATATTTTATTTACCATGGTTAAGGGTAAATCTGGTAAATAAGGGTTAAAATATAATATTATAATAATACTAAATTACCCTAAAACGTGTATTAACCCTATTGGTTGATACATGGTCGACCATGGGAATCTTTGGGTAGATTTTGGGACCCCATGGATCCACTTGTAAGTGATAATGACACTTAATTTTAATTAAGTCAAAATGAATACAAAAATGACACAAGCATATATCTTTTAGAAAAACAATTGTTACATAGGGTTATATAAGTTGGATTTTAGATTATAAATATTCATTAGAAAGATAAAAAGATTTCCTACGTAATGATATTTTATTTATAATTTTTAGACATTAAATAATTTATTTTATTTATGACACAATGATGATGCAGTAATTACTATAATAGTGAAAAATTAAAATAATTGATATTATAAATACCCAAAAAAATATAATATGAAACTTTTAATGAATTAAACTAATTTTATAGGACAATATGATATATTAGGATTGATTTAATTGACTTTTTTCGAAGTAATCAATCTGTTATGAGTTTCACAAAAATCAACTATTGAATAGTGTCAAAATTCACATAAAAGAGTTCTTAAAACAAATATTATATTATTAATTGATATTAAATTCCTAAAAAATCTAAGGTTCGGCCAAGAGACATATAGCATGATAGGTCCATCATTAATGTACCACTTGGGGGTCTCTTGGATGTATATAGTAAGTTTATTAACCATATTATATAAAAATACAAAGAGACATTGTAAAAGTGAAACTAATTAACTTAGAGTTAATACTTAAAGATAGGGTTAATATAAGTACCCAAACCTGTCTAAATTCTATTGGTTGAGTGGTTTTCGACATATCCCCACCTTAACCTTTGAATAATCAACTTTGGAGCCATTAGAAACCGAATATGAATTTATTATAAATTAATATTTCTAGCTTTTCCAAAGGTGCCCCTCACCCCTCTTATAAAAGGGCACTCCTCCTTCTCATTTCTTAACACCTTCAAAGCCTTTTGGTTCGGCCAAACTCTGCCCAAATACTCTCACAACATCCCTCACTACAACCTAGAGGCCTTAGTTTGATCAGAAATCCAACCTAAGGAGCCCTTTTGATCAAATCAAAAGGAAGAACCCGAAGAAGAGGTAATGATTTCACCACCCTTTTCTAAGTTCCTTTCTTCTTCCACTTCCTCTTTCTTTGTTCTTACCATTCTAAAATAATAACTCTAGTATCTTAAATATACTGTGATGTTATTATAAATATGGTACAACCATATTCATTATTCTATCCACCCTTTGAATAACATGTCACCATACGTGCGTACGTACGGCTTACCGTCTCCACGTCGTGGTGTAATTGTTATTCAATATAATATTATTTGGATGGGTATAATAATGATGTGTAACTCATGTAAATAATAAATATAACATGTTAATGATTCTGTATATATGATATACCATCCATTTATATATTATTTTAATATCAAAAGAATGATATTGTCGCTCGTGCGTACGTACGGACTACCGTCTCCACGAACGCGATGAGATTCATTCTCCATCGTATCCATTCAAGTATAATTATCATTTGATGATTTAAAAATGATGTTTAAGGACTGGATATCATTCTGGATATGAATAAGATACAACAACCATGGCTTATGTAACAAAACATATAAAAGAAAATGAGTAAGTTAACTCCCGAAACGACGATAATTCTAAGATATTATTAACAAATCAATGTTAAAAGATCATATATGATATCATATTAATATATATGATTCTTGTATAATTTAATAACAACTATTTCACCATTATACAGGAGGTTAACCTACCCCAACCAAGGAAAAGTACAAGGTAAGGGTTATTTCACAATCTCTTCATTATCCGAGGTTGTTTATACGTAATAATCTACTGGGATATCTTTATCATCCACATCCATGTTTCTTAAAAATGTATTTCAAAACATTTTTACTATTTACAAGAATATGGGTTAAAGTCATTTATAACCTTGTTTGACTTTTTATAAGAGGTTTATAAAGGAATCTTTCCGTCGTTTTCAAAACAAGGTCCTTTTTAACCTTTTCGACAGAATTGAGGTAAGAATGTTTTTTTAACTTATACGGCGGGTGCGGTTATTTTACGCCGTTATAAAATCTTCAAAGCTTTCCTTATAAGCTTATAAGAATATTTTCAAAGAAAATGTTTTATTTTATATGGATCTTAAATGATTTCAAAATAAAAGGAGATATTTCTTTAAAAAAAAATTGATTTCATCTACGTCAACATCCTTTGATAGATTTTAAGATTATTTGAAGTTGATTTATTATGATATAAAACTTCTATATTGTATTGAAGGTTTTTTGATATGTTCGACTATGGATGTGCTATTTTTATACCATTCATAGTTTATGGTGAAATTATTGACATTTCGTATGCTAGTTTTAATACGAATGTTTATGTTATGTTTAAACCTTTTCATATGGGAATGCATTGGACTTAATAAGTGACGGGTGGAGCCTGCTATAGCTCCTCGATGCATCGGTAGGTCTCATGAGACAAACTAGTGTCTTGGCACAAGGCCTTGACAAAATATTATTTGTAGTCTTGGCACGAGGTCTTGACTATGTGGTTATGATAGTCTGGCATTATGCATTCCAACATTATGAAAGTGGTTATTGATTTTTGCATGTGATTATTCGATTAGTAGAATATCCATGTGAGTAAGTAAATGGCATTATTTCATTTTATTTATGTTATACCATGTTTAAAGTTCATGTTTGAAAGGCTTTTGTTTTAGTTATACATTTCCTTAAAAGTTTATTCTTATTTATGAAAGTTTCCGCTATATTGTTATCCTTACTGGGCATTTGAGATCACCCCTTTTCTATGTTTTATTTTTTCCAGGAAGTGAAGAAGTAAGTTATGAATGACCTGCAGGGATATTATGTGGGGATATGAGTGTGGATTATGGAGACAATATTTAGTTGTAGTAGTTTTTCGTTTAATGATGTAATGTAAAACTTATGAATATATCTAGTGTTTCCAAGGCTACTAAACCAATCGGTCTTTCGAGATTTGATCTTTCTTGTGATCATGCCAATGTTACGAAGTAATGCACCGACTCTGGGTAGCTGGGGTCGGGGCGTTACAATTCCCTAGGAAACTATATCCATTATATATGTGTGTGAATAACCACAAGTAATTACATCCCTCTACACACATATATGGGGAAAACTAACCGCTCTACCTACCAGCACAATTAACTACCAAGAGAAGAGAGCGGGACCAAAGGGGGTAGTCATCCATCCATCCTCCCACCAGAATATTGGGGAAAACACCCCCTAGGGCTTAGAATCCCTGGGGTGTCATTTTCCCTTACTTATGGGGTGGAGTATCATATAGAAACACAAAAAGTACAGAATATACTATAGCTCACAACCACACTATGGGCATAACCTTGTCTTAGACTCAACTACAGCTAACACCTCTCAGACTCCTGGATTCCACTTCTAAGACTAGGTATCCTATAAGAACACAACCATTTAAAGAGATTTATTACATTACTTCATTCTGTTTTTATCAGTTGCACTTTACATTTATTAATTCTTTAAACATTAATTAACCATTAACAATTCCACATTATATTTCATTAGCATCACACCCAAAGTCTATTGTCCTCAGCATTGCATCCCAACAAGCTCCAAGCCCATGGGTTAACATCATTTATTCAATTATTTATTTACAGCATTACTTTCCCATATTACCAGGAATTCTAGAAAAACATTCTATGCTACTAAACACAAGGTGGTCAACACGGTGAGTAGATGAACTACTCTTCGAGTCCTTTTCGCCTATAGCAAGAGCGTAGACCCATCTTCCCTTGATAATCTAAACACGGAAATCACGTGGAATACCCTACGCATCTTCACCCCTTTAGAAAGAAGGGTAATCAAGGCCATTTTCCTTGATCAGTGGGGAAAGAAAAGCAGATAAACAACTAATAAGAATCGGCAAGCATCCAAACATTCACATCCAACCCGTTTCATCATCCCTGGTGTCCTCCCCGACACCCATATGCATAAACTGATGCATCTCACCACTCTAGGTGTCAACTTCTGCCCCAACCAATAGGACTCCATGCCCCCACATATCACAACATCCATCCAGGCTCACATCACAACACAAGCAGTAGGAAAACAAATATCATATCAATTGGGCTCTTGGACCTTAAACAAGCAAGAGGGTAACTCAGAACCCTAAAAAGAATTATCTTTTATCAAACAACCAGTTCTTTAATCCACCTTATATTAACCGGTTTATTATTCATAGGTTCCAACTTCGGGAAACCTAAATAGTAAGCTATCACAAATAATTAAACATGCTTGTTGCACCAATTTGATTAACATCAAATTACAACAAGAAGAACCAGATTCATTTACATGGCTCTTTATATTTAGACAAACAATTATCAATTAATTCTGGATTTAAGTTCTTTACCAATATCCATCATGAACGAAAAGATAAACAAGTAATCATAGATATCACACTATCTAGAAAAACAAGAGGAAATAACATACGATCGATATCAATTTATTTATCTGGTTCAAATATTTATTATCTCAATTATATTGTGATATAGTGGGATAAAACATGCTAACTATATAGTTGCATGTAAAAGAAAAGAGAAGCAATGAATCCCCTACCACAAATGGTTCTTGACATTCCTTATATGAGAACGAGCCACACAAAGGGTTACAATCTTCTCCCCCTTGACAACTGTATCCACCTGAGGATGTGGGGACACCACCAACCGGTCAACACTCAATAAAATCCCATTAGGAACATTGAGATATCATTCCATAAAAGGGAAAGTAGAAACAGAAGGAGATGAATCCAAAAAGAATGATGATAGATCATACCTTATATCGAAGATTGATCGATACTGCTTGGTTGCATCAAAATAGAGGGGAACTAATCCAAGGAGGAAAGTTTGATTGCACAAATCCTATGGGAAGGAATGGAATGTTCAATCATCTCACACCTGAGAACAAGGAGGAACAATTAGGGAGGAATATATATCACCCTTTTAGAAGATTTAACAGAGCACCAGTTAAAGATATGCTGGATTTTCCATTAAAAGATTGTCACATTAAACCACGCAGTTTGACCAAGTAAAATCATCCTGATCCTTAGGAAAAATTAATATAGGATTTATAGACTTTGAATCAGCCTTAGAGTCCTTAAAACAAGGATTTAAAAGCATTTTACATCAAAGAAAATGTCAAATGGGAGAAACTATAGGAAGTTAGAAACACTATTCATTAACACAAAATTTGGCAAAGGAAAGAGGTCACCATTAGAACCTCACCATTCTGGAAACACTATTCATAAACTCAAAATTTGGCAAAGAAAAGAGGTCACCATTGGAACCTCACCATTCTGGAAATACTATTCTTGAACTCAAAATTTGGAAAAGGAAATAGGTCACCATTGGAACCTCACCATTCTGGAAACATTGTTCATGAACTCAAAATTTGTCAAAGGAAAGAGGTCACCGTTGTAACCTCACTGTTCTGGAAACACTATTCGTGAACTCAAAATTTGGAAAAGGAAAGAGGTCACCGTTGGAACCTCACCGTTCTGGAAGCACTGTTCATGAACTCAAAATTTGGAAAAGGAAAGAGGTCACCATTGGAACCTCATCATTCTGGAAACAATGTTCATGAACTCAAAATTTGGAAAAGGAAACAAGTCACCGTTGGAACCTCATCGTTCTGGAAAGACTGTTCATGAACTCAAATTTTGGAAAATGAAAGAGGTCATCGTTGGAACCTCACCATTCTAGAAACACTATTCATGAACTCAAAATTTGGCCAAGTAAAGAGGTCGCTGTTGGAACCTCGCCATTCTGGAAACATTGTTCATGAACTCAAAATTTGGCAAAGGAAAAAGGTCACCATTGGAACCTCACCATTCTGGAAACATTGTTCATGAACCTGAAATTTGGCAAAGGGAAGAGGCTACCGTTGGACTGTTCACCTAAGGCTACAGATGACACTATTCACATAAGGCTACTATTCCACTATTCACATAAGCCTACCGATGACACTATTCACATAAGGCTACCATTGCACTATTCACCTAAGGCTACCAATGGCATTGTTCACATAAGGCTACTATTTCCCTGTTCACATAACTGGAAATTTGGAAAAGTGTTGGGGATATGTCACATTGACCTCCCAGGACACCTCAAACACTAGATTTCAGAAAAGGGATGAACCAGAGAGGTCTGGGACATTACATCAGATACCTCTCAAAACATTCTCATCCTCTAGAATTCAAAACCAACCTAAAAGGGAATAGAAAAGAAGCTTAAAAAACACCCATCGAGATACCTATCAAAAGATATAAAGACACAAGAAGCAACCAAAGAAATCCATCTCATAAAAAAGAAAGGTCTATAACCATAGAGGGGATTTTATTACATGAAAAGAGTTAAACATCAAACAAATATGGGTATGGAGCACGTATATGCAACTCACGTTCCCAAGTACTCTCCTATGCACCAATGTATCGCCACAAGACACGAACCAAAATAATAGAACGCCCATGAAACACCTTCTCTTTGCGGTCTTGGATCTCCATAGGCCGCTCCTCAAAGGTCGCATCATCATCAACATCGATCTCTCCCCAATTGATGACATGAGATTCATCATGAAGATAATGACGGAGCTGTGACACATGAAAAACATCGTGTATCCGGCTCATCTGCGGGGGAAGTGCTACTCGATACGCCATAGCTCCAACACGAGCTAACACCTCAAAAGGCCCAACAAACTAGGAAGAAAGATTACTCCCACGACCAAACCTTCCCTACCCATGACGGGGAGTCACCTTCAGAAACACGTGATCCTCAACATAAAACTCTAAGGCTATCCTCCTTTGATCGGTATATGATTTTTGATGATCCTGCACTGTCTCCATCCTCTCACGAATCACCTGAACCATCTCTGTTGTATTATGCACTAGTTCTAGTCTAAGAATTGATAAATCTTCGACCCTAGTCCAGCACAACAGATAATGGAAAGGCCGGCCATACAAGGCTTAAACAGTGCCATACCGATGGTGGAGTGAAAACTATTGTTGTAAGATAACTCCACCAAGGGTAAGTGCCTCATCCACGAACCTCCAAAATCCAGAATACAAGAGCATAACATGTCTTTAAGAGTTTGTATGGTTCACTCTGTCTGACTATCCATTTGCAGATGAAAATAAGTTATAAGGCATAGCTGAGAACCGAAAGCATGTTGGAGACCTCTCCACACCCTGGAGGTAAAATGAGGATCTCAACCAGAAATGATAGTCCTTGGGACTCCATGAAGTCTCACCACCTCCTCCAGATACTTCCTCGACAAAACTTCCACTGAACTCGACTCCTTGATTGCTATAAAGTGGGATGATTTTGTTAAATGATCCACTACCACCCAAATAGCATCATGTCCTCCCAGAGCTTGAGGTAAACTAGTAAAAAAGACCATTGAGATGTCCTACCACTTCCACTGAGGAATATCTAATGATTGGAGCATACCACCAAGAACAAGGTGTTCGTCTTTCACCTTATGGAAGACCAAACATTGAGACACAAACTCTGAAGCTGCACACTTCATCACAGAACACCAAAACTGGATCCTCAAGGCTCGGTACATCTTTGTCACGCTAGGATGTATCGCTAAAGGAGAACTATGGAACTCTATGAGAACCATCTCTCACATCATCAAAAGAACAAATGTCCTTCCATGATACAACACTCGGTGTTGTTCATCCTCAGACCAACCATCAGGGGCCTCGCCACAAACAACTCGGTCTCTCCAGACCTCCACCTCTAGATCCCCCAACTGGGGCTATTCCACCTGCTACACCAGAGATGACTGCACCGTCATCTGAAAAATACAACCTATGCCTTCAACTTCTCCTATATCAAAATGTAATGCTGGAAATTCTTACATTACTCTCCAAAAATCACCAGATTCACGCACTGCATCACTACGTGACATCTGACTCAGCGCATTAGCTACAACATTCTCCTTTCCAGGTGTATACGATATTTCAAAGTTGTATTCCTATAAGAACTCCATCCACTGACGCTATCGTAAGTTTAAGTCACACTGGGAGAAAACATACCTCAGGCTCTTATGATCAGTGAAAACCACAAAGCGCTCTCCAATGAGGTAATGTCTCCACAACTACAGAGAAAACACCACAGCTACCAACTCAAGATCATGGGTGGAATAATTACGTTCATGGGGACGCAACTGTAGAGACCCATAAGAAACAAATGATCTTTGCTACATCAGAACACAGCCTAACCCCAGATGTAAAGCATCACAGAAAACATCAAACTGAACTCTCTTAGATGGAAGACAAAGAACTGAAGCACTTACTAACTTCTCCTTTAGATACTCGAAAGTTGTCTGACACTGATCAGTCCATATGAACGTCTGATCCTTCCTGGTCAAAGATTTCAGATGAGTTGCAACTCGAGAGAAATCATCTAAGAACCTCCTATAGTAGTCTATGAGACCAAGTAAACTTCGCACCTCTGACACTATCTTGGGGGCTACCCAAGACACAAATGCTTCTATCTTCAATGGATCCACATATACTCCCTACTGGGACACAACATTCTCCAATAAATGGACTTATTAAGCCCAAAACTCACACTTAAACAACTTCCCAAATAGATGATGTTGACAAAGAACTCCCAAAATGGCATGTAGATGCTTTGCATGCTCCTCCTCAGATGTGGAGTACACAAGGATGTCATCGATGAAAACCACCATGAACTTGTCCATGAACTCACGGAACACAGTTTTCATCAATACCATGAATACATCTAGAGCATTTTTCATACTGAATAGAATTAGAATGAACTCATAATGCCCATGATGACAACGGAAAGCAGTCTTCAGGATATCCTTATCCTTCACATGAATCTGATGATATCTTGACTACAAGTAAATCTTTGAGAACCAACTTTCACCCTTCAGTTGATCGAATAAATCATCAATCCACATAAGAGGATAATGATTCTTCACTATCACTTTGTTTAAGCGACGATAATCGACACACAACTGCAAACTACCGTCAGCCTTCTTCATAAACAAAATTGGTGCACCCCATGGTGACACACTTAGCTGAACAAAACTGCACTGTAATTGACCATAAATTTGTATACATAGCTCTCATAACTCATAAGGGGCCATCCTATATAGATACATAGAGATAGTAGATGCTATTAGTTGTAGCTCAATCCCAAACTTGATCTCTTGTCGAGGGGGTAAGGCTACAACCTCTTCTGGAAAGACATCAGGGTACTCTTCTACGACCCTAGGAAATGCCAACTGCTGAACCTCTTAAGAACTCATCATTATCTCAGCCATCATGGATGATAAGGATGAAACACGCCTCTGACCCATCCAAGGGTCTCGCTCGCCAACGAACACCATTATCTCTCCATCTGCATCAGTATAGGCCTGAGAGTTGTTTCCCCCATAGATATGAGATGTTGAGGGCTGGGACCTACCCCCGGACAAATGGAAACTATTTTTCCCTAAAAACCGGGAACCCCAGACCACAGCTCTGCTTCGTGAGAAATCATGACGACTCCCCTCTCGTGATGATCTGGTTTTGGCCAATGTCCTCTCGACGACCTCTGCCCTCACCAGCACCTCAAGATATGTCTTCATCATAAATGGGGTGACCTGGTGCTGGATCTTTGGATGAAAAGCCTCCTCAAAATGCCTCGCCCTGGCCTCCTCATCTGGAAACAGGTCCAAAGAATATTGTAAAAGGTTTCTGAAACAGATTCCAAACTCTCGCACACTGGAGCTCCCTTGTTGAAGGGTAAGGAGCTCCTGGTGACTGGACGCCTTCATGGTCGAGGAAATAATCTCGACTCTAAACTTGTCTTGAAACTCCTCCCATGAGATTGTTGACTACTCATGATCCCTGAGGAACAAGAACCACCACTGCCTCACTACTCCACATAGAATAGTCATAACCAAGGACACTCGGTGCTCCTTCTGAGCATGGATAGAACTGAGGCCTATCTCGACCTCCTCTAACTAGTATTATGTGATTAAATCTAAAATGAATCCATCATACTTCTACAGACTCTGGTGTTGAAACTCTCGAAGTTTCCTCCTCCAAGTTTTGTCATCTTCAACCTCTACCCTACAGCGATCTGCTGTCACAGCCTACTGGACATCTTCTATGTGATCCTGACGATGATGTTGACCTAGATCTATACCTGTAAAATAACAAATAGTTAGAGCTCCTAGACCTGGAATATGGAAGACTCAACATTAATTAATTAATTGTTTTCTTTTATTCATTTTAGGTTCTTCTATCCCAAGTTCTACCCATTAAAACACAGGAATAAAGAATAATGATGCATGATCCTTTCCTAGGTATCTACCCTAAAACTAGTATCACCTCGTTTAGTATCCATTGTAAACTTAAAGTTCCATACATCATATCATAGGGGGCCCTAAACTCCTATGTCTCATCTGGTTTCTAGTGTTTACATCACTTGCTAAACTTGACTGACATTGTTACCCTACCAACCCATGAAACCTCACCTATGCCTAACACCAAACTCCATCCTATATCTCAAACAGACCGTTGATACCACTCTTTCACAACCTCCTCCCCACAAGGTGTACCTCTCCTGAGCCGAAAATGTGATAAGGGAGATAGTGACCCCTGAGTCCCACCTCTAGTAGGCCCTGGGTTGGCGACTAGCACTAAGGGTATAGTAAACACACAAATGTAAGGCATTACCATCTAAGAGAACACATGAGAAAGAGAGAGATAAGATAGACACCAACCAACTCCAAATCAAAATGAAATATAAAATAAATCCCAAGTACACATATGTAATGTCATGAAAAACTACTACAACTGAAAGGGGAAAAACTACAAATATCAAAGGAAAGTAAAACAGTGGCAACCAAAAGCCTGAATAGCTCCTGCAACCCCAAGCTAGTAGAAACCAGCTTGATCTCCAACCATCTATAAGTGACCTAAAAACATTTTATATATACATAGGGTGAGTATAACAGTATACTCAGTAGGATCCTCCTCAAATCCTCTCATGAAAAAGTAAAGAAAGCATTCTAAAGCACAATAAACAATAAGTGAAACTAACTCATCACCTAAACAGGTATACTAAGTTCTCAGCCTCACCATGGATACTCTCACCAAGTAATGAATACAAGATTATATAATATAATAAGGAATATCAAGGGTACCCCGCTACTACTTCCCCACTAGTTTGCCGCTTTTCCCCAACGTTGCACGTCCTAAGCATCTCTCTCCAAAAAGGCTTGCCCCCAGACAACTGGATGAATCACCACAACATGCACCTCATGCAAAAAAACCACCATGTCCACATAATCAAAGTAACCAGGTAGTTAATGGGAGCCACCATAGCTCGCATAACGTGTATCATACATTGGGTATTAAACCTCAATCCATTATAGCCCATAAACTGAGTAAGGATCCTCAAGCCATCACAACCTATACACATTACACCTATAGTAGTCCGTAGGAAACTATATCCAGAATATATGTGGGTGAATAACCACAATCCATTACAGCCCTCTACACACATATATGGGGAAAACTA
The DNA here is from genome assembly GCA_963277665.1 of Viscum album. NCBI lineage: Eukaryota > Viridiplantae > Streptophyta > Magnoliopsida > Santalales > Viscaceae > Viscum > Viscum album. The sequence goes on from OY728139.1 coordinate 299,855,734, forward strand.
ACCATTGTGCCTACCAACACAAGTAACTACCAAGAGACGAGAGCGGGGCCAAAGGGGGTAGTCATCCATCTATCCTCCCATCGTAATGTTGGGGAAAACACTCCCTAGGTCTCAGAATCCCTGGGGTGTTAGTTTCCCTTACTGACGGGGTGAAGTATCATATAGAAACACAAAAATTACAGAATATACTATATCTCACAACCACACTATGGGCATAACCTAGTCTTAGACTCAACTGCATCTAACTCCTCTCGAACTCCCAGCTTCCACTTCTAAGATTATGTATCCTATAAGCACACAACCATTTAAAGAGCTTTATTACATTACTTCATTCCCTTTTTATTAGTTGCACTTTACGCTAATTAATTATTTAAACATTAATTAACCATTAACAATTCCACATTATATTTCATTAGCATCACACCCAAAGTTCGTTGTCCTCAGCATTGCATCCCAACAAGCTCCAATCCCATGGTTTAACATTATTTATTCAATTATATATTTACAGCATTACTTTCCCATATTCTAAGGCATTCTAGAAAAACATTCTATGCTACTAAACACAAGGGGGCTCAACACAGTGAGTAGATGAACTACCCGTCGAGTCTTTTCCACCTATATAAAGAGTGTAGACCCATCCTCCCTTGGGAAGATAAACACAGAAATCACGTGGCATACCCCGCACGTCTTCGCCCCTTTCGTAAGAAGGGTAAGCAAGACCAGCTGCCTTGAAAAGTGGGGAAACTAAAGCAGATAAACAACCAATAAGAATCAGAAAGCATCCAAACATTCACATACAACCCATTTCATCATCCCTGGTGTCCTCTCTAACACCCACATGCATAAAATGATGTATCTTGCCACTCTAGGCGTCAACTGCTGCCACAACCAGTAGGCCTCCATGCCCCCACAATCACAACAGCCATCTAGGATCACATCACAACACAAGTAGAATGAAAACAAACATCATATCAATTGGGGTCATGACCCTTAAACAGGCAAGAGGGTAACTCAAAACCCTACAAGGAATTATCTTTTATCAAACAACCAGTTATTTAATCCACCCTAGATTAACCGATTTATTATTTGTAGGTTCCAACTTCAGGAAACCTTAATATTAAGATATCACAAATAATTAAATATTCTTACTGAACCAATTTTATTAACATCAAATTACAATAAGAATAACCAAATTCATTTACATGCCTCTTTATATTTAGCCAAACAATTATTAATTAATTCCGGCTTTACGTTCGTTACCAATTTTCATCATGAACGAAAAGCTAAACAAGCAAGCATAGATATCACACTATCTAGAAAAACAAGAGGCAATAACATACGATCAATATCAATTTATTTATCTGGTTAAAATATTTATTATGTCAATTCCATTGTGATCTAGTGGGATAAAACATGATAACTATATATTTGCACATAAAAGAAAAGATAAGCAACTAATCCCCAACCTCAAATGGTTCTTGACATTCCTTATACGAGAACGAGCCACACAATGGGTTATAATCTCCTCCCACCGTGACAACTGTATCCACCCGAGGATGCGGAGACACCACCACATCGGTAAACACCCAAGAAAATCCCATTAGGAACATGGAGATGCCATTCCATAAAAGGGAAACGAGAAACAGAAGGAGATGAACCCAAGAAGAATGACGATAGATCATACCTTATATCAAATATTGATCGATATTGCTTGGTTGCATCAAAACAGAGGGGAACCAATCCAAGGAGGAAAGTTTGATCACACAACTCCTATGGGAAGGAATGGAATGTTTGAGCGTATCACACCCAAGAACAAGGAGGAAGAACTAGGGAGGAAGATATCTCGCCATTTTAAAAGATTTAACGGAGTATCGGTTAAAGATACGCTTGATTTTCCATTAAAAGTAGATCGTATTAAACCATGTGGTTTGACCAAGTAAAAGCATCGTGATCCTTAGGAAAAATTAATATAGGAGTTATGGCCTTTTAATTAGCCTTAGACTCCTTAAAATAAGGCTTTAAATGCATTTTACCTCGAAGGAAACGTCAAAGGGGCGAAACTGTAGGAAGTTGGAAACACTGTTCATTAACATGAAATTTGGTAAAGGAAAGAGGTCACCGTTGGAACCTCACCATTCTATAAACATTGTTCATGAACTCAAAATTTGGTAAAGGAAAGAGGTCACCATTGGAACCTCACCGTTCTGGAAACACTGTTCATGAACTCAAAATTTGACAAAGGAAAGAGGTCACCATTGGAACCTCACCATTCTGGAAACACTGTTCATGAACTCAAAATTTGGAAAAGTAAAGAGGTCACTGTTGGAACCTCACTGTTCTGGAAACACTATTCATGAACTCAAAATTTGGAAAAGGAAAGAGGTCACCGTTGGGACATCACTGTTCTAGAAACACTATTCATGAATTCAAAATTTGGAAAAGGAAAGAGGTCGCCATTAAAACCTCACCATTATGGAAACAATGTTCATGAACTCAAAATTTGGAAAAGGAAAGAGGTCATTATTGGAACCTCACCGTTCTGGAAACACTGTTCATGAACTCAAAATTTGGAAAAGGAAAGAGGTCACCGTTGGAACCTCACCGTTCTGGAAACACTATTCATGAACTCAAAATTTGGAAAAGTAAAGAGGTCACTGTTGGAACCTCACCGTTCTGGAAACACTGTTCATGAACTCAAAATTTGGAAAAGGAAAGAGGTCACCGTTGGGACCTCACTGTTCTAGAAACACTATTCATGAATTCAAAATTTGGAAAAGGAAAGAGGTCGCCATTAAAACTTCACCGTTATGGAAACAATGTTCATGAACTCAAAATTTGGAAAAGGAAAGAGGTCACTATTGGAACCTCACCGTTCTGGAAACACTGTTCATGAACTCAAAATTTGGAAAAGGAAAGAGGTTGCTATTGGAACCTCACCATTCTCGAAACACAGTTCATGAACCTGAAATTTGGCAAAGGAAAGAGGCTACCTTTAGACTGTTCACCTAAGGCTACCGATGACACTGTTCACATAAGGCTACTGTTGCACTATTCACCTAAGGCTACTGATGACACTGTTCACATAACACTACCATTGCACTATTCAACTAAGTCTACCGATGACACTGTTCACATAAGGCTACTATTTCACTATTCATAGAACAGGAAATTTGGAAATGTGTTGGGGATATGTCACCTTGACCTCCCTGAACACCTCAAACACCAGATTTCAGCAAAGGAATAGACCAGAGAGGTCTGATCCATTACAATAGGGGCCTCCATAACTTCTAGTATGAGGAGAGTACTCCTCTATAACTCCAAAATGGTAGATCTTTTCTTTTTTTTCAAACTAGAAAAGTAGGTTCCCAAGGTATCATTTTATAGGCAAAGTGGAAGGTGATTTTGGGCACACAAATTGTGTAAATCCACTTTTCCCATGGTTTTATACCTCCATACAGTATTATCTAGCTTTTGATAAAACTAAAAATTTGTATCCCCACATATTTAATTTATCCACCGAAATTTTGAAACTAGTTGGACAACTACATCATGAGATATTGACAGAATATAGAACACTACTTTTGACTTCGTGCATATTTGATTCCATGGAAATATTGGTTAGTATGGGACTCTTAGTGGACTAATTGGGCTTGGGTTCCTTAATATGAAATGTATAAAATTAAATTTTGGACCATACCACAAAATTTCATCCCATTTTGATGCACTTTTTAGTAGTAGTGTGCGATTTCTTCCACTAGTGTGTTTGCATCCTGTGCAGTTTGGCCCATTTTTCTTGGACTTCATCATGGGCCCTCCAAATCACCTCCACCTACAATTAAATTATCAAAAAAAAGTAACATTTCACTTTTTAATGGTTATAAAAAAATAATTTAATCAAATATGAAGTGAAATTTGTTATTATTTTTATAATTTTCACTACAAAACTAGTTTAGCACAGTGGTGTAAGGGTGAAAATGAAACAGCGAATCATGGTGTGATCAGTGCCTCCACTTCCATTCAAAGGGTTATAACTTCACTAGATAAGTAGGATAATTTATCATTACCACATATTAAATAAGTTTTGGAAGTAATTTCCAATACTTTTTTGTGTTGATTGTTACCACTTCACTTAATTATTGTTTTGATAATTAAAAATATATATTCTGTTTATTTATGTTTTGATAAATTACAAACATCTCATTTTATTCCCTCTAACATGAGTATAGAAATGTATTTTAATATTTCACTACTTGTATAAGAAAAAATTATTGTTTATGTTGTTTATTTAATTATTCTTCATATTCATTATGTTTCTTTTGAATTGATTTTAGAGAAAAATCCATTTTAGTATGGATTAAGGAATGACTCATAATTTGATATATTTTATACTATTTACAGAATTTTATAAGTGTCGAATGATACATATATAGAATAATTTTAAATCATACAAAGTCAAAAAAATATTTTAAGTGTTTAATGAAACATATGTAGAAAATGTTTGACTCATATGAAGTCAAAAAAACATTGAGTCTTGAATGACACATATGCAGAATACATAACACACACTCAATGACTTATACATGGTTCAAATAACTCATATGTGAACTACATGACTCATTTTAAGACCAAAAATTTTCTAGGTATGAAATGAATCATATGTAAAATAAAAATGAATCATATGTTGACACCTATATAAATGATTCATACACACATACAATTTGTTTTTAAAAATCACAAAATATTCTTTATTTTGATAACTTTTGGATATATCAATTTACTTCTTGTTTATATAGATTTTTTTATTAATTTAATTTTTTATAATTATTTACTAATTATTTAAATTATATGAAAATTAATTTAAGACCATTTTAAACAAAATTAAATTAATATCATGTGGGATAAATCATATTTCATTTTGATGTTTCTTTTTTGGGAATTTATGAGATTTGAATTTAAATTATATGAAATATGAAGAGTCTATCTCATATGTTTTTATGAAAGTATTCCAAGAGCTTTAATATTGATTATTATGAAACATTAACAATTTTATTAAATATTACATTAAGCTTTATTGTATAGTATTTTTAAGTTTTATAGATTATCAAATATTTTTCAACTCTAAAGTAGTTCATTGTATTTTAAGGAGAGAAAATTGTGGTTTTATGAGAAAAGAGAAAACTATAATGGTTATGAATGAAATTGTCATTTTTAGATGTTGTTCATGAAGAAACTATATTTAAAGAGTTAAACAGAACTAATTCAACATAGAGGAAAACAATGGTTCATGATAATTTCATTATACTATGTGATTATCTTTTGTAATCATTTTGGAAACACTCTCATCTAGACTTTATCTCTCTAATGTTTTTTGTTGAAGTGATCCTTCTACCTTGACACTCAAATATTTCATTATTCTTATGGTTTTTGTGGTTATTAATTTTTTATATCTTTTATGTGTGTGTACTTTGGGGGTTGTACCTTTTAATACAAAATCAGGTTCACTCAAAACCCTTAGAGAATGAATTTACTCTTCCCTTCCCTCTATATATCCTTCCCAAGGTTCCCCTAATCACTCAAGAAGCTACTCTCAATCTTTTAGAATTTCCTTATAAAGGTAAGGGATCCTCTCCTTCTCTTTATTCATGCTCCTTCTTTATATCATGCCTTTTGATTTATAATTGTTCAAGTAGGGGTATATTTTTACACATCCCTGTTACTATCCTTATGATTCCCAAGTGATGATATACCCCTTTAACTCTCATTCACCCCTTCCATGAACCTTTATATACACCCATTATACTACCAAAATTATTCTGTGATTTTCCATGCCAAACATTTGTGTAGTGAATACCTATACCCATTTCTAATCAATGGTATTCACCTATTTTTACGTATCCTTAATTTATTGGGTATTTCCATTTATGTTACTCGCAATCCTTAATAGTGGGTTTAAAAGTGATTAAATACATTCTTATGTTGTATGATCTATGTAGCACACTTATGCATGTACATGATATGAAAGTGACAGGTGGGTCCAGAATTATCGGTCGGAATGGCCCGAAGGCCCTCATTTTTTATTATTTTTGATAATCCACCTTTCAAGGGGTGAGGTGGAAACCCTTACAAGGCCCGAAGGCTTAGAGACAATTACATGACCCGTAGGTCTTAGAGGTAATCACCTAGACAAGACAACTTGGAACTTCTCTTCCCTAGCATATGTCATGATATCAACACTCCACCTTTGTAGGGCTGGTCGGTTATCTGTCCTATGCAAAGCTGCACAAGCCTGGTACTGATGGCAAAGTCATACCCTCTCATTCTTCCAAATCTGGTTAACTCTACTCTAGTGAATGTGCCTGCCCTAAATCATCATTTGAAGCCTTGTTCCTTGTAGTCAAACTGGTACATCTGAATTCAAGTGGCCTGAAGGCCTTGGGGTGGCCCTAAGGCCTTAAGGTGGCTCGAAGGCCTTGAGTGGCCAGAAAGCCTTGCAGGACCCAAGGCCCAAACCAGTGGCCCAAAGGCCCAAATGGATGAATAGTTTCAGCTGCTACAGTACTGAATAGTTCCTTCTATAGTGTCTGCTACAGTACTGCTACAGTACCTCAGAAATACGCCTCCACCCGGATTTGATCTCAGGTCTCTTGGATGCACCTACCGAGTCCTCACCAACCGGGTTGAGGCTCATGTGATGGGTCCAGAATTATATAGTCCCCCAATGAATTGGGTAATTTTTTTATCTCATGAGATGGAATGCATGTTTAATGAGAGGTTATCCAAAAACACTATGTTATATTGTCTTGGAAGTTATCCTTGACTTATGTTATGGTGTCATGTTTTATGTTGTTGCCACATTACTATGTTGCCTTCATGTTATTATCATATATCATGCTTTGATATTCATGTTTATGATTCTCACCCCTTTTATGTATCTTTATATTCCTATTGACTAACATTTCTTACTTCCATCATGTTATGCTTTGATTATTCCCATACCGAGAATTATAGCTCACCCTTTTCTTATATTGTCCTCAGATTATCCCATGCATTTTTAGAAGATCGAGGAAATTTAAGGACATGATATAGAGTTTTAGTTTATATATTTTTATTTGTTTTGAAAATTTTATGCTATGTACCTAATTATCTAAAGACACTAGCCCTCATGATCTTTTGAGGTTGTATTAAGTGTATATTTATATAATAAATTATGAAATAAAGTGTATTAAAGATATGGGTTTTCATAGTTGGTATCATAGGAAAGTCTAGTTATTTTTCAGGGATTAGGATTATAAAACTCTAGTGAAATCCTTAGGGATAAGTCTAAACATAGGAAAACATCCCTAAATTTTGGTAAAGTATAGAGTAAGTGGTTTCCTAGAAAATAAATCTATGTCTGGATACTATAAGTGGATCTGGATCTGGAATAGTTGTACCTAGGGGTAATAACTCAAAAAAGGGAACATTGGGCTTGACCTGATCATCACCCAATGCGTGAAAAAGTTTCCTTGCTACAAATTTGGTTTGACACTCTCATGGGATATTATTTGGTAAATTCACAAGCTCTTTATGAACCATTATTAAAGGAATAATATTCCCATAAAATTCTATTTTAGGAAATAGACCATGTATAACATAGATTTAAACCTAGAAATTTATAAGTTAACGAATATTTTTCATTTATGATCTATCCCTTTAATGTTTATTTTTTCCCATTTATGTTTTTAATTTTTTTTTTAAAATAAACCCTAAGTCTCTTTTGGATGAATTAAATGATTATAACAAGAATAAAATCGTGAAAGGTTGGCTTATCATTCATGGTTCTAATCATTGCTTCATATCATGAAAGTTAGGTAGAACTATTCAAACACCACCTCAAAACATGGAAGTTGAGTTATCAGTGAAGATGAAAAATGGGTCAATTATTGCATCCCAAGCATATGAATCATCCCTTGTCAATTTTTTCAAGCTAAAATTTTTTGTGAACCATATGATACTCCCTTTATTTTAATTTGATGAAATTATAGGTATGGATTGGATTTCCTTATATATAGCCAACATAGATTGTCAGGAAGAGGAAATAACCCTATGTATCATGAATCATCCTATGATTCTATACAAGTTCAAGGAGTGGGATTGATCTCCTTTGGAATCATCATCTCAATCATGGATATTATTTTCCTAGGAGCAAGTGTATCTTTCTTAAATGGTTGATATTAAGGAAAAGATAATCCTTTAAGACATTCCCATTGTGAGAGAATACACTAATGTGTTTTCTAAATAATTTACTGGTCTTCCTCCAATCCATGAGGTTGGGTTCACAATCGATCTTATACCTAGTTCTTTAACAATGTCCAATAATCCTACATAATGTCCACCATTGAACTTAAGGAGTTGAAGAAGAAACTATAGGAGAATATGGATAAATGTTTTATATACCCAAGTACTTCACTATAAGTTGCAATGTTCCTCTTCATAAAGAATAAGGATGGGTCAACGAGATTCTTCATTAATTATTATGAGCTCAAAAAGACCATTATAAATAACAAGTATCATATGCCATGAATTGATGAATTATTCGATCAACCATGTGGATCACAATACTTCTTCAAGGTGGATCTTAATTTGGGATATTATCAAGTAATGTTGAAGAAGGAGGATATCCCCAAAACTTATTTTTGTACAAGGTACAAGCACTAAAAGTTCATAATGATTCCTTTTGGACTCACTAATTCTCCAGTAATCTTCATGGACTTAATGAATAGAGTCTTTAGGGATTACCTTGAAAAATTTATGGTAGTAATTATATATGATATTCTTATTAAATCTGAAAGTAATGAGGAACATGAAGAAAATTTTAATATTGTACTAAATAACTTGTGGAAATAAAATTTTTATTTGAATTATAGTAAATGCGATTTATGGATGGATAAAGTAACATTCTTGGTGTATTCTATCATCAGAAAATAGATTTTTATAGATTTTTTAAAAAATAAGGAAATTTAAGGATAGACAAGACCAACATATGTGATGTAAATATTTAGTTTATTTGTATTATCTAGGTACTATCATAAATTTTTGAGAAAATTATCATGATTATAAAGCCCACTAACCAAGATAACTCAAAAGAGGGTCAAGTTTTTCTGGACTGATGAATGTTAAGATAGCTTTAAATAGTTTAAGAAGAGGTTAATCACTACACATGTTCTCACATTACCCACTAGTGGATAAGGATTTTTGATCTATATCAATGCATCCAAAAAGGGATTGGATTTTTTACTTAGTAATGATGATAAATTGATAGCCTATACCTCCATCCAATTAAATATACATGAGAAAAACTACCCCAACACATAATCTAGAATTGACTATAGTGATCTTTGCATTGAAGATTTGGTGACATTATCTCTACATATAAAATTGTGACATATATATGGATCATAAAAGACTCAAGTATATATTCACACAAAAGGATCTTAATATGAACCAATATATGTGGTTAGATATAATCATGGATTGTGATTTCTTAACTATTACCATCCCGGGAAAGTAAACAAAGTGGCATATGCTCTAAGTATAAAGGATCCTGCAACTCTATCCATGATAAGGATTTAAAGGGATCCAATCTTCTTGTACATGAAAAGGATATAAATAGAAATAATAAAAATATTTTTATCCTATATTTCCCAAAAAACTGCTCAACCATCCATTCTTGAGAGGATCAAGGAGACCCAAAAAGATGATGAGGTGCTATAGAAAAAGATAATGAATATTCCGGAGTTCAACTTTGCTAAAGATAGAGTTATAAGGTTTGGAACCCAGATGTGTGTCCCATAAAAACCAGATCTAAAGAAGTAAATTTTGGATTATGTTCATAGCTCATCCTTATCTAGTCATCCAGGAAGCACTAAGATATATAGAGATTTAAAGAAAAGTTTATGGTGGGATAACATGGTATTCCAATAATTCAAGTCTAAAAAATATAAGTCTAAGGGTATGATTCAACAATTTCCCACACTAGTGTGTAAATGGGAAAACATAACCATGGATTTCATCCTTGGACTCCTCAGGACACCTAAAGGAAATAATACCATCTGGGTGGTATTCGATCACCTTAAAAAGTCAGCACATTTTATTGCTATCAAGAAATATTTCTCTCTCAACCAACTCACCATGATATACATAAGAGAAGTGGTAAGACCGCAAAGAGTGCCACTCTCCATTGTATCTAATTGAGATTTGAGGTTTACCTCGAGGTTTTGGAGAATCCTTCAGTAATCATTGGATGTAGATCTAAGTTTCAGTACCACTTATCACCCTTAGACTAATGGTAAGTATGAGAGAATCATTCAAACTCTAGAGGATATGTGGTGATCATGTTCAATAGAATTCAAAGTATGTTAGGATTAGCACCTTCTCCCTAGTGGAGTTCTAATATAATAATAGTTTCCATTATAGCATTTAAATGGCACTTTATGAGGATCTACATGAGAAGAGGCATCAGACTCCAACATGCTAAAATGAATTTGGAGAATGGAAGCTTATGGGACCTGATCTTATCTAAGAGATGACTGATAAGGTTCAAATAATTCAGCATTATATGAAATCCACACAAAGTTGAAAAAAATATATACTGATAATAATCAATGAGAAATAGAGTTTGAGGTTAGAGATAAAGTGTTCCTTTATATATTTCCATGGAATAAATTCATGAGGTTTTAGAAGAAGGGAGAGCTTGGTCTTAGATACATCGACCCTTTTGATATCCTTGATTATATTAGAGCAGTGACATATAAACTAGAACTCCCACTTAACCTATCTCAAGTACATGACATGTTCTATGTATCACTCATGAGGAAGTACATACCAAACCCCTCACATGTACCAAATCCATATGTGGTACCATTATAGAATGATATTTCATATGAGGAGAATCCAGTGAAGATCTTATATTGTAGAGACAAAGTTCTATGAAACAAGACAACTCACTTGGTCAAAGTGTTGTTCCAGAACCACAAGTTTGAGGAAGCGACATGGAAATTAGAAGAAGTGATGAAATAGAAGTACCCTCATCTGTTTTAGTGTATGAAATGAAAATTTTGAGGGTGAAATTTCTAAATGGGTTAAGAATGTAATGACCCAAACTTTTATAAATTAAATTACCTTTTGAATGAATAAATTCCTTATCAAGTAATGTAGTTATAGAAAACACATGCACTACTTTGGATATTTTGGAAAATTATAGTATTTTGGATTTAAAATACTATTAATCATTATAACCATTGATAATATATATGTTGTATAGTTTCCATAAAGATTAGTATATTAAGGATTATGATAAATTTCAATTGAAAGGGATGAAAGAAGCGATGGCCTCGACTAGTAGCATCATACCCTATGAAGACCATTTATTAAATCTTAAAAGGGAGATAACATCACTGGGATTTTTCCTTTACCAAGACCAATCCAAGATTCAAAAACTAAATAATGAGAAAAAACATTTATAGGATAAGTTCAAGCTTATCGAGATCATGACTCAAACTATGTTTGTTAAACCACCCAAAGAAAGCCCCACCTTCGCACATCTTACTCTTAGGGCATAGGCTAGTGTAATAAAGTGATATGTATCTAGGCCCTAATAGTATAAATTTGTATATATATTTTTAATAAAATAATGATTATATTTAAACTTTTTATTATTACTTTATAAATTATTAAATAATGAGTTTAGTATAGAATTAGATTTTGATGCGATGAAATAATAATTGTATTTGTGGGAAATATATAGTTTTAATCGAAACACTCTTTTTTATGAATTTAAGAATTTTTTGAAATAAATGTTATTTTAATAAAATATTCTTATTAAATAATATTTATTTAAATATAAATGATGAAATAATTTTACAAATTCAAATGTAATATTTATAAGGGTCATAAAACTGTTATTGTTAGAAAAACCAATATTTTTCAATGAAGAGGGTTTCGATTTAAAATTGTAAATTCAAAAATCTATTGAATTATTTTGATAAAATAAATATTATTTCTAAAATTATCACATTGAAATTATCCAATAAGGAATTTTTCATAATTTTTGAAGATAGTCTAATTTTTAGTCACAATTAAATATGGTATAAATATATGGTATGTATTATGACATCATAAAATCCCAAAAGTGATGTAATAAAAACTATAAAGGGAATACACAACTAAAATTATGTTTTACCTTTAAAATAAATGTATTTTATGATATTTTATTAATTTTATAAACCCTTAATGAATCCTCTAAAACTTATATTATATTTTATGATTTTAAAATCAATTATTTATAAACATGACTCGCACTACTACAAAAGAGACCATTAACAGTGCTAGAATAGGCCTTTATCAGCACAAAAAAAGTGCTACTGGAGTGTGGTTAAAAGACCTAGGTCTTTATTAGTGATAAAAAAGCATTGTTAAATCCCCCCTTTAACATCACTAAAAAAACGCTGTTAAAAGGGCCCTTTAACAATGCTTTTTTTTAGTGTTGTTAAAGGACTCTTTCAACAGTGATTTTTTAGCACTGTTAAAGGGGGGATTTAATAGTGTTTTTTTAGCGCTGCTAAAGGCAGCACTGTTAAAGGGGGGAAATTATATTTTTTCAAACCTCTATGAACTCAACCCCTTTATTAGCACTTTCACGACACCTTTAACAGTGCTCCCCCATTTAGTAGTGCTTTTCACCCCACCACCCTTTTTATTACCACTTAGTGAATTTCTAGCCTCATGCGCGCCCACCTGGATTCAAACCATGCACCTCTCATTCGAAGATGGAATTATTTTACCACTACACCATGTTGTTTTTTTGCCAGTTTAATGATATTTCTATTTATTTATATATATATTTACATATATATTTTTTATTCATATATTCATATAATTATTTTTAAATACATTTATAAAATATATATGGGTGTGTGATATATATATATATACTTATATTTATTTAAATATATTATATATTATATTCATTTATATATACTAGAATATTATATAAATATATAGTCATTTATTAATACACACATATATGTATATATAAACATTATAAATATATTTGTATAATTTTAAACATGGTTAGATATTGTTATAAAAAAATTAGAATATGTATTCATTTACATATATTAGAATATGCATATACATATATATTTGTTAATTATTGGCAGCCACATGTTTATATATAAACATTAATTGTATATGTATATATATACATATTATTGCATTTTTGTAAGTTAAATAAAATAGATAATTTTGTATTATAAATAAAATTAATAATAAATATTCATTTTATATATTTAAAAATACATTTTTACATAGATATGTTAATATGTGTATTTATACAAGTGGTTTATTATAATTAAATATAAGAAAATAGGCATATATTTAATTATAAATAAAATTGCATTTTGAAAAATGATAAAATTTAAAAATCATAATATCAATATGAATGTAATCCTTGAAAATAAATTCATTCTCTACCTAAAAAAGGTAATAAGACCCCCTTAAACAAGACTGAAAATCCATTGAATGTTAAAAAAAATTAAGGTACACCAACTAAAAACTCAGTTTTGGAGGCCTCCAGGGACTCTTTTGGCCTAAAAAAACAATGACTATAGTCCTCCCTGGTCAACATAGCGCATATCTCATCGTAAGCTTCAATTTTATATGTGGTAGAGCCCAAACGGACACCCAGATCAAAAGTTATGGTCGTTTGAAGTTCGTGTTATGTTTTCAACTTATTTTAGATCTTTTATTATTTTTTGATTTTTTTATCTTTAAATTGATATTAAATGACTATTACTTGGTAATAATTATACCATTATTAATTAAAAATATTTTTTAAATTATTTTATAAGCCAATTTCACTAAATATATTATATATTAAGTGTAAATGCCTACGTACCTTATCTAAAACATATTTAAAAATATATTTATTATATTTATATTAATATAAATATTTTTATATAATATTTTTAATGTAATAAAAAAAATTTAAATATACCCTTTATCGGTGCTTTTAAAAAAGTGCTAATGAAGGGACCACTTTAACATTGCTTTTTTAGTGTTGATAAAGACCCCCTTTAATAGAGCTAAAAAAGCACTGTTACAGACCCCCCCTTTAAGAGTGATTTTTCTAGCACTAACAAAGGGGTCTCTAATAGTGCTTTTAGCTAGTGCTGGATAAACCCAGTTTTGTAGCAGTCTCACTTCTACATCACCAAGGATGCTATTTTAACTAATTCAATTCTTTTCCTTATAAAATAATGAAATACACTCTTCTTTGGTAGAAACCATGAGAAAAAACCATGGGATTGTTTGTAGTTTGGATTAATTTGTGATATAGAGTCCAAAACCTAAGTTTAGAAATTTATAAAGAATTCCCATCTATTTTTTTATATAAACCCACCCATCCTCCCATTCCTCTTTAATAAAAACCCTTAGAGCACAAATTTACTCATCCCTTGCCTTCATAGATCCCTCTCAATGTACCCCAAGCTCTCAAGAAGCTCCTCCCAAAATTTTAGAGGTTCCCTCTCAAGGTAAGGTATTCTATCCTTCTCTTCTTTATTCAAGCACCCTCTTTATATCATGCCTTTTGATTTCCAATTGTACAAGTTGAGATATTTTTACACATAACTCGTATTTTCCTTATGATACCTAAGTGATTAGAGAACCCTTTCACTCTCATTCACCCCTTCCATTAAAATTTATGTGCACTCGTTATGCAGTCAAAATAATCTTGTGATTTTCATACCAAACATTTGTGTAGTAAATACTTTTCCCCATTTTAACTCAAGGGTCCTCAATTTTTAATGATAATAAAACCCTCTTTTTTAATCATTTATGAGTATGTTTATGTGAAAATGTAATTTTCAATAAAAATCACTTAATAAATGATTTAAAGGCTTTACATATAGGTAAAATCCCTGTTAACACTTTGTAAAATCCTATGGAATATTTTCAAAGTTAGACACTAAGTTAGCATGGGATTTTGAGACTCGTAGAGCCTTGGTGATGATAGAATAAAAAAATTAAATATATTATATTATGTGCATATTATTTTTCAAAAAAATATCTCCTAAACGGTGTCTTGTATGAGAAATTTGAGACCGCCGTTAGATCCAGAATGTGGGGTTTACCCTAGGCGTGATATAAAATTTGTGTGCATCGGGTGTTTGGTTAAATTGAACATAAGGGGATTTATTTAATCTTTTTATTATATTTTTTTCAAAAAAATTGAAATATCTCTCAAATAGTGTCTTGTATGAGAAATATGAGATCATCATTAGGTCTAAAATGTGGGTTTTATCCTAGACAAGACACAACCTTTGTGTGCATTTAGTTGCATCGTATGTAATGTTAATTTTTTTATCCTTATTTATTTTAATATTGTTATAAGAATTAATTATTTCTTTTCTTTTCTTATTATTTCTCCATCTTCTCCATGCACCCCACCTGCAAAACGCCCCCTTTACACGGCCTTCCACAAAACTGCCTAAATCACATGTTTTTTACCCAATAAATTCAGCAATGCGTTAATGTGGTAAAATTAATGACTCGGCCTTAATTTTTTAGTTGAAACGAAGGATTAAAAGGGTGATTCAAATTTACCCCAAACATATGTGGATTTGGGGTTCTAAATATTTTAACCTTTGATTGTGGTTATTGGTTGATCTGGTTGAGTTCAAGTGACCCTGGACTCCTTTACGGGTAATTGGTGAACCTCTGTTAATCGACTTGTTTTCTTCTTCCCAAACTAGGCACATGAGCTCCTCCATGTTCTTTCTTACTATGTGATGCATGTGTGGATTCATATCCAAATTTTGTTTTATTTTTTTATTTATTATTTAAATTTATTCCATTACCTTTTTCTTAAAAAAATTGGAAAATGAATTGGTTGATTTATTAAATGATAAAACCTAAGTTTACCAAAGGATAATTCCACAGAATTATCGAAGGGTTATTTATAAAAAAATATTAAAAGATAATTATTGAATTATAGGAGGAAAATTTATGAAAAATTATCATACAATAATTATGAAAGGATGATTATAAGAAATTATCAAATGATAATTACATGGAATTATCAAGGATAATTTATAAAAAAAATTATCATAACACTTTTATAAAAGGATAATTTATGATAAATTATCAATAAATAATTATAAAAATATAATTTATAATAAATTATCAAAATATAATTATAAAAGGATAATTTATAAGAAATTATCAAGAGATAATTATAAAAGGATAATTTATGATAAATTATCAAGAGATAACTATAAAAGGACAATTTATAAGAAATTATCAAAAGATAATTATAATTGGATAATTTATGATAAATTATCAAGATATAATTATAAAAGTATAATTTATGATAAATTATTAAGAGATAATTATAAAAGTATAATCTATAAGAAAACACCAAAATAAAATTAGAAAAGGATAATTTATAAGAAATTATCAAGATATAATTATAAAAGGATGATTTATGATAAATTATCAAGAGATAATTATCAAAGGATAATTTATAAGAAATTATAAAAAGAAAATTATAAAAAGAAAATTAATAATAAATTATAAAATGATAATTATAAAAGGATAATTTATAAGAATTATCAAAAGATAATTATTCTTGAGGAGAATATTGTGAGTGTATGCATTGACCTAAAATGATAATTTGGAAATTATCTACGAGAGATAAAGTATCATCACATGTGAAATTTTATTTATTTTTTACAAATAGTTGGTTTTGGTTATAGGAACCTTTGACGATCCTTAATTGTTGACGTGTCGAAAACTATGATAATAAGGCCCTTAAGGAGGTGTTCGTCACTGTTAGTTTTCCACTCCAACTATCGAAAAAAGTGGTTTATCCTTGTCGTTGATACTAATGACTTTGATGTAGGAAGTTACTTACCTTATTGGGCTCTCATTAAAAGTGTTTACATGGTATAATTATTGTGTTGTCATATTTGATATCCATGTTTTATTTGTGATCGCATTTAGGTGCGTGTGTAGCCTGTTGCGCCGTATGACTTACTTCCATGAGAATTATTAAGATAGCTAGATTCCATGATGATGTTTGATTCACATGTTGGATATATGATGATGCTATATTTTCTATTGATGTGTATTATGGATATTATCATGCTATGCCTTGTTGTGTTTTTCCATTGGAGTATTGGTATGTTGTATACATGACATATGGTCATCATGGTATGATTACTCTTTGAGGGGTGCACACATGGAGTATGGTGATGACAACAGTGGTGCATGATATCCCTATAACCTGGTCTCTACTCGATACCTTGTGGATTCTGAGTTGATTTATGACACTCAATATCTTATGGATTCTGAGTGTTACTTGATGCCTTGTGGATTATGAGTAGGTCGTAGATACTCAATTCCTTATGGATTCGGAGTATTACTCGATGCCTTGTATATTTTGGGTAAATTACTCACTTGATGCCTCGTGAATTCTGAGTGACACACCAATATCCTTGTGGATGGTTTTTTGACTCTTACCGACATACTATATATTTTACATCATGGAGCCAAAGTAAGTATGATGAGGTATTTTTGGTGGCTTGGTTAGCACATGATCGCTCAGTTTTGGATTGTTTTTTATTCTTGTTGCACATTTATCATTATTATGGAATATACCATTATACTTGATCATATAAGGTTAAGGATGAATTATTGGTGTCATGTTGAGTCTTGTACTCACACTCTACTTGAGCATTTCAATGTGCTTGTAGATTTCATGACTAGAGACCCAATGGAGGGCAAGGGCCTTATAGTGGATGGTTGAGCAGAGGAGTGCGTTTTTAGAAGTAGAACATAATAGACTCTAGAGAACCTACTATTTTATTTATTTATTTTTACTAGCGCTTATTACTTTGGTTGGATTACCACTTTGGGAGGTCGTTTATTTTCTTGACATGTATTCCATTATCATTTCCACATGATTACTCTGATTGTATATTTTATTATTTATTGTTATTATTTATTATTTATTATTGTACCATTACTTGATACTGAGGGTAGAGTCTCCCCGCTATCGGACTTAGAACCTCACTGCTAGTTGGTAGCCTCTTGCATACGGGGAGGCACACATGAGGTCATGTAACCTTCCAGATTGGACCTAGTGGTTTAGGTTGGGATATAAAAAATGGTATCAAAGCACCAAGACTTAAAAACTTGTTTCTTCTCTTGTCTTAATTTTGGATAGGGTAGACATGAGATAAGATAATTGGGACTTGGGTAGGGTAACTATAACAGTGCCTAGCTAAAACTGTATAGTGGACCTCCGAGTTTCCATAAAGTGGGGGGAATTATGTTTTCTTATTAACATCAATTAAATTAAAGTTGATTGATGCACATGATATTGATATGTGATTTATGAGATTTCATGTGTCTTCATGCATCATGGATAGGTATGTAGGTTCACATTCCACATATATACATGTTGTTGTTCTGCGTAGCAATTCTTTAATTAAATGCCTCCATTTGTTCTATTTGTTTTGGATATTTTCTCTTTGTGTGATATATCTATGTTGACATGTTGTTATGATATATCATTATTGGAATTAATTAGTTGAACTAATCATGTTGTTGTGTTAGTATATATATGATGAATGTTACTAACATGTATGTATGGAGACTAGGGTTAGTGTTAGGAGGGGTATAACTTAGGTTAAGGGTAGACTCTTAGGAGAACCTTATGTGATATCATAGATTGATTATGGATTATCTTAATGAATATGTTTCTTTTTTTGAATTTTTTTCCTTTATGTTACCAAATATATCGCCTCGATGTAGTCTTGTGGGACTACTTGGGAGGTAGGCCGAAATACTCTCGTAAGGGAGGATGTTTCTACATTACAATTGGTTGTGTAAAAGAATGCAACTGAGCATGCATCTATACCTGCTCGATATTTTAGGTAGAAATCCCAATTCAACTTAAATTATTTCACTTAGTGTCTATCATAGGCATTAGAGTTCAAAACTATGGTCAAAATATTCCCTGAATTCAACTCCAGCATTCTTCATCCTTTCAGTGCACTGGAGGCCCTCGGGATGCTGAGGGATGGGTTGAAATAATTATGGGAATCTTTAACCTAGTAGAGGCTCTAAAGGATTGGAAATTCATGATGAGATTGAGCTCATTCCAAGTGTGCAACCCATTTTGATACCCTTGTATCGTATGGAACCAACTAAGCTGAAGGAGATCAAGGTGTAGGTAGATGAATTAGAGTGGAAGGGATTTATCATGTTGAGTACTTCATTGTGGGTTTAACCTGTGCTGTTCTCCAAGTAAGAAGATAGTAGTCTTTGAATCTGCATTGATTACTGAAATATGGACTAGGTGATGGTGAAGAACATATATCCCTTTCCTAGGATTGATGATATTTTCGATTAGTTATGGGGATCCGGTGGTTTTCTAAGATTGAACTTTGATCAGGCTATCCCCGATTGTGAGTTAGAGAGGAGGATATTCCAAAAACTGTGTTTTAGAGAAGGTATGGGTTGTAAGATTTTGTTTTGATGTGGTTCAAAATAAATAATTTTCTATCAATGTTCATAGATCTCATGAACATAACCTTCCAACCATACCTGGACTCGTTCGTCATAGTGTTCATCGATGAAATCCTCATCCACTCGTCGACATAAAAGCATCATGTTAGGAACCTAGATATATTCATAAGTACACTTCGATCACATTGGATTTATTCCAAGTTTTCAAAGTGTGACTTTTGGATTTGATAGGTGAAGTACCTAGGAAATGTGGTGTCCAAGAAATGAATATTCTTAGACCTAGAGAAAGCAGAGGCAGTGATGTCCTAGACATGTCCCCAAAACATGATTGAGATTAGGAACTTCCTGAACCTAATAGGATATCACCGATGGTTTATTCAAGACTTATCCTGACTATCAATACTCATGATAACACTAATGAATAAGGGATTTAAATTCCAATGGTCAGAACTATGTGAATAATCTTTCCTCGAGCTTAAAAAAAGGTTGAAGATAATAATGGTATTAACCCTCCCTAAGCCTGGGATTGGTTATGTACTGTACTATGATGCATTTTTCATTGGTCTAGGAGCGGTACAGATATCAATAGGGAAGGTATTATTTTATGGGTCTTATCAGTTACAACCCCATGAGCAAAACTACCCTACCCACAACTTGGAGCTGGAAGATGTGGTCCACGCTCTGAAATGTTAGCGACATTGTCTCTCAGGTGAGAGATTTTTTATTACACGAACAAGAAGAGCCTTCACTATATATTCACACATAGGGACCTAAACCTAAGACTAAGGCACTGGGTTGAGTATATATAGAAATTTTACTTTGAGATGGAATATGCACCTGGTAAGGATAACTTCATTGTAGATGCTCTTAGCCATAAGACACGGGCTGAGAAGGAGGCTGGTAAGTGGCCTTCAAATGAGAAGTGGTGATTGATGATCTTGTTGTCCAAATGTAGGATTGATGCTTCTGAGGATCATGGATTGATGACTTATTCCCCTTTAGTGATCACTTCCTCACTTGTAGATCGGGTGAAGGTTGTACAGGAGTCAGACCCAAAGTGCACTGTTATGTGGGAACAGATAGCTAGAGGTGACCCGATACCTGGGTGGTTTATGAACGATGACAATGTGATCATGGTACAAATGAGGGTAGTATTCCCTAATTAAATTAGAGAGGAGTTGATGATATATTTTCATACCTCAAGAGGGTAAAGGTCGATCACCAGCATCCTTATGGGTTTCTATATCCACTTCTAGTGACCATGTGGAAGTGGGAGGATGTCACGATGGACATAATGATGGGGTTATCCAAGACCATGAGGATTTATGATGTTGTCTAGGGGATTTTAAATTGGATAATAAAAGTTTCCCAATCAATGGATGATTTGGGAAATCTCTCTGTCCATGAGATCATACACTTACATAGAGTTCCCTAGAGCATTGTATCATCCAAAGATGGAAATTTCACATTGTTCTTTTGGAAGGGATTGCAAAAATCCCTTGTTACTCAATTGATATTGAGCCCAAAATACCATCCCCATAAAAATAGATAGTTTGAGCGAAAGATATGTATATTGGAGGATATGCTTTGAGATTGTGCTCTAAACTTTAGTGGAGTATGGAATGGTCATAAAACCTTGGTTGTGTTCACGTGAAACAATAGTCACTAGGATTCGATTCAGATGGAACCTTACAAGTATCTTCATGTGAGGCCATGTTGTTCATTGCTTTTTTGGCATGAGGTTGGTGAGGAAGCGGTTATGGGGCCCAATTTGGTTTAGGAAACCTCTGAGAGAGTGCAAATGATTCAGAAGAGGTCGATCGCTTCTCAGAGTAGGCATAAATCATATATAGACCATAGGAGGATACCTTTGAAGTTAATTGTGGGTGATCAGGTTTTCTTAAGAATGAATCCTCAGTTAGGGAACTGATGTATGAGGAAGAAAATAACACTAGCATAATAATTTTTGGGACCATTATTGATCATCAAACGAGTTGAGACCGTGGCATATCATTTGAATCTTACATCTATTTATCAAGGTATGAAAGATGTGTTTTATGTGTCTCATCTCTGGAGGTACGTTCCTGATCCTGGGCATGTCATTGACTATGAGGATATTGAGCTGAATCCTAACGCATCTTATGAGGATCATCCAATGCAAATTATAGACCAGAGCGAGCAGGTCCTATGAGGGAAGATGGTACCACTTGTCTGGATTCGGTGGTCGAATGAATGGATCCAAGAGGAGACATGGGAGTAGGATTATGATGTTCTAGCTCGGTGTACTAAGTTTTTCAAATAAGACCACTAGATATACTTCTCAGGAACTAAAAGTTAATAGAGGGAGAGAATTGTAATATGCTCAATTTTTAATGATAATAAAACCCTCTTTGTTAATAATTTATGAGTATTTTTATGTGAAAATGTAATTTTTCAATAAAACTCACTTAATAAATGATTTAAAGGTTTTACATAAAGGTTTAAGCCATGTTAACACTTTGGAATATTGTTTATAATGTTTTTAGAGTCATGTGCTGAGTTAGCATGGGATTCCGAGGCCCGCAGAGCCTCGCCGCTGATAGAATAAAAATATTAATTATATTATATTAAGTGTATGTTATTTTTCTAAAAAAATGAAATATCGCCTAAATGGTGTCTTGTATGGTAATTTTGAGTCCTTTGTTAGGACCGGAATACAGGGTGTACGCTAGGTGTATTATAACATTTGTGCGCATCAGGTGTTTGTTTAAATCACACGTTATGGTAATTTATTTAATATTTTTATTATATTTTTTTTCCAAAAAATGAAATATGTCACGACTCATCCCCTGAGGCCCGTGTCGTGACTACCCCAAGCCCGCCTCCCGAAGGCCAGGGGCTGGCTACTAGCGCCGAAGGCATCAACCTGCAAGTGGAAGGCATTTTCCTGAGTACCATTACGCACACACACGCCCAACCACATCCCAACACACTGAAAGGGAGAAACAAGTACCACTAAAACAAGGCTGAGTGAAAGTACAACTGAAAGTGAGTGGGCCAGGATACAAACCCAACAAAGAACTGAAAACAACAAGTACAAAAAGGAAACCCTGATGTACATCCACAGAAAACCCCACCTGATCATGAGAGTAGTAAAGCTACTAGAAGCCAAAGTAGTATGTCATGTCTGCCTGGTCCTACTGGGGCCCGCCTAGTCCTAGGCCACCAAGTCCACTATCTTAGTGTCTGTCGGTCCCGTATCCCTGAGTACCCCCGTCGAAACATCGGTTGTCTGCACCGGACACAACACATTTGGGTGAAGACCGTGCATGGGTGAGTAACACAGTACTCGGTAGGGACCCCAAAACATAAAGGAAATATCACACAAAAAATCCTCAAAGTAGAACACGAAACACAAGACAGCTCACACCAGGTATATTCTAGGGTAGTAACAGTAGCATCATTAGTCACATCGTCGAATACCTTGGCTGCTGGAGAACTCCTCCTCTAACAAGTATAGTGGGTCTACCAAGTCACAAGGAAGTACTTCTCACTAACCTTGGACTGCTTAGGTACTCCTCCTCATCGCGTACCGTGGGCCTACAAAGTCACCGAGAGGTTCTTCCCACAAGTCATGTCTTATTGAGGTACTCGTACTCATCACGTACCATGGGCCTGCAAAGTCACAAAGAGGTACTTCCCACCGTGGGTCTGCAAAGTCATAAAGAGGTGCTTCCCACTGGGCCAAAAGTCAGCAGTCTTCAGGTCTCAGCCAGTCGCAAGGTTCTGTATGTAGTGTGCTTAAGAGAACCGCTACTTAAGCCCTTCTTCGCATCTCAAATTCCACGAAAGTCACCATAGAGAATTCCAAAAGATCTAACTCATAGAGAGGGTCTCAACATCACAAACGTCTTGTCAATCGGATGTGCAGTTTGCAAGATACGGGCATTTTAGTAACCAAGGGACCCGTTGCGATGAGGCCCGGTCCAACCCGGTCAGACCGACCCGACCAACCCAGCCCAGG
Organism: Viscum album; assembly: GCA_963277665.1. Lineage (NCBI taxonomy): Eukaryota > Viridiplantae > Streptophyta > Magnoliopsida > Santalales > Viscaceae > Viscum > Viscum album. The sequence goes on from OY728139.1 coordinate 299,879,312, forward strand.
GGTCCCACATACCCTGGTTTATTTAGACGGACTCGACCCGACCTTGTGTGGGTCAAGGTCAGTCTAGTCTGGCCTGGCCAGTGGGCCATGCCCAATAGGCCTCACTGGACCCGGCTCGATTGGCCGAGGGCCCAGCCCGCCAGGTCGCCTGACGACCCAGTCTAGTCCGGCCCGGCCCGAAGGGGGCACGGCCCGCTAGTTGGGGACTGGCCGCGTGGTGCGGCCTGTGGTGCCGACCAGCCGGGACGATGCCTGGCTACCGTGTCTGGCTCCCCCTAGCCCCGAGGGCGCGAGGCCCTTCCACCAGTCACGGTTGACGAACCGCAGCTTCACCAGCCGTCTGAACGGCCCGGACGCAGGCCATCCCTCCACGCAGCGCCCCACCTGGCGCCGCATCCTCCAGCGCGCTGCCATAGATGACGATTCGTGGCTTCCCAGTCAACGCGGCCCGCTAGTGTGGGCCGCCTCCTCCACGTGGTCGGCGAGGTTGGATGCGCTCCGGTGGTCCGTTCTTCGAGTCGTCTGCGTGTGTGGCCTCCGGGGAGCGCCCTCTTCACTGTGATGATTCTAAACCTACATTATCATCATTTTGAGGGTACGGCCACCAATAATGCACATGCGGAGGTGCTCAGGCCTTTTTTGTGTTGGCCCGGGGCCTCTGTGTTAGAGGTTTATAGATGGGGGAGGTTCGGGGAGTTTCCGTTCAATCATTCCATGCTGAGATTTGGACCCTAAATAAAAAAATCCCAATAATAAATCACCCTCCCGCATAACACATGAATCGCAGATCAACCTGCTTGTGGGTTGATCTGTGTTCATCTTTTTTAGAAAAGGATAGGTAAGAACATCATATCAAAAACCCCTACCTCTTATGGTGTCTGATGTCGCTGTGTTCATCCTTGAGGGATTAAGACGTCGACGTCGCTTCCCGGGTCCAATCTTTGAAAGGCGTCAAAGATGATGAAGTTCTGCCAGCGTTTGTCATTCTTCGCTGGGGTGGAAGTCCATCAGAGGTTCGCCAGAGAATCCTCCAAATTTTTAATCCTTATTTCCCCAATGTGTCGAACTATAAGTAGGAACACATCGCAGCGTTCCCATTATGATGCAACGTCGCGTTGCTACACTATTTTATTTAAGAAACAGCGTTTCTGCGTCATTAAAGTGTCGCTACACTGCGAGTTAACAATCCATTAATATACATCGTCATCGCCTCATCACTGCCCCGCAGCATCATCCTATGCCACTCAACTGTGAAAAAGAAAATAAAATAATTCTTTTAAATTATTTTATTAATTTTCTTGAAAATTCCAAAAAATAAATTTTCCGTTTGGCTCTTGCCGGCTGAAGTTAAGTTGTTTCTAGATGAATCCCGGCTTCTGAATTCAACGGTGCCCTCATATTTTTAATACAATCACCTATTCAAAATATAGAAAAACTCGCTCGCACGTTTACTGAACGTACCTTAAAAAAGGTTCAAAATTCCATTTCGGGCTCTTCGGACCTCGGAATCACGTGTCATCGAATTTCACGGTCTCGAAATAATTTCATATATAAAAAAAATTACACAAAAATTTTGAGACGTTATAAAATATCTCCTGAATAGTGTCTCATATAAGAAATACGAGGTGCTCATTAGGTCTATAATGTGGGCTTTACCCTAGGCGCGGCATAAAATTTGCGTATGTTGGGTGTTTAGTTATGTCACACTTAAGGTTAATTTGTTTAACCTTATTTATTTTAATATTATTATAATAATTAATTATTTTATTTATTTTATTCTTATTTATCCATCTCCTCCATTCACCCCACCTAAAAAACACCCCCGTCACGTGGTCATCCACAAAACTTCCTGAATCACATGTTTTTTACTCGATAAATCTAGTAACACATTAATGTGGTAAAATTAATGAGTCTGCCTTAAATTTTTGGTTGAAATAGTGGATTAAATGGGTGATTCAAAGTTTCCCCAAACATATGCATATTTGGGGTTATAAATATCCAAACCTTCAATTGCGGTTCTTGGTTTATTCGATCGATTTTGAGCGACCCCAAACTCCTTTACGGGCGATTGGAAAACCTTTGTTGATCAAATCATTTTCTACTTCCTGAACCAGGCATGCGAGATCCTACCTATTCTTCCCTTCTATGTGTTGCACGTGTGGCTTCATATCCAGGTTTTATTTCTTTTTTATTATTTAAATTTATTCTATTTTCTTTTTCCTCAACAAATTCTGGAATAGGAATTGGTGTATTTATTAAATGATAAAAGCTTAAATTTACCAAAGGATAATTGCATAGAATTGTCGAAGTGTAATTTATAAAAAGTTCTCAAAAGATAATCATTGAATTATAAAAGGAGAAATTATAGAAAATTATCATAAGATAATTATGAAAGGATAATTATAATGAATCATCAAATGACAATTTCATGGAATTATCAAGTATAATTTATAAAAAAATCATAAGACTTTTATAAAAGGCTAATTTATAATAAATTATCGAGAAATAATTATAAAAGTATGATTTATAAGAAATTATTAAAAGACGATTATAAAAGGATAATTTTTAAGAAATTGTCAAGAGATAATTATTAAAGGATAATTTATGATAAATTATCATGAGATAATTATAAAAGGATAATTTATAATAAATTAAAAAAAGATAATTATAAATGGATAATTTATGATAAATTATCAAGTGATAATTATAAAAGGATATTTTATGATAAATTATCAAGAGATAATTATAAAAGGACAATTTATGATAAATTATCAATAGATAATTATAAAAGGATAATTTATATGAAATTATCAAAAGATAATTATAAAAGGGTAATTTATAAGAAATTTTCAAGAGATTATTGTAAAAGGATAATTTATGATAAATTATCAAGAGATAATTATAAAAAGATAATTTATAAGAAATTATCAAAATATAATTATAAAAGGATAATTAGTGATAAATTATCAAGTGATAATTATAAAAGGATAACTTATAAGAAATTATCAAAAGATAATAATTCTTGAGGAGGATATTGTGAGAGCATACATTGGCCTAAAATGATAATTCAAAAATTATTCATGAGAAAGTGTCATCGCATGTGATATTTTATTTCTTTTTTAAAAAAAATGTTTATCAAGCGGAAAGGATATTTTCCTCAATAAATGTTTAAAATTATTTTTAAATTTTCCTTTATATGTTTCCAAGGTTATTTTCAAAGAAAGGATTTTTAAAATGTTTTATGTTTTAAAAAAATAATTTCAAAATGGAAAGTTTATTTTCTTCAAAACCTTTTTTAATGATCTTTTAATGGTATTTCAATTCATCAATGTCAATAATCCTTGTTGTTACTTATGTTCCATTGGGAATATTTTGTAATGATACCATCTTAATTCTTTCTCTGGATGGATTATGATCGTTTCAAAGATATTTTTATAGAACTCGTTTCTTTTCCATAGGTTAATCATGTTTCAAAGAGATTTTCATGGAACCCGTTTCTTTTTCATGGGTTAATCATGTTTCAAATAGACCTTAATGGAACCCATTTCTTTTCTACAGGTTAATCATGTTATGAAGAGAATAAAGTTTGTTTTATGAGTTTTATAATAAAATAAAAGCTCTATGTAAGTTATTCATGTCGTGGTTCTTGGACATTATATAAAACCGGTGAGTCTGGTATAGCTTATACGAAGGGTTGATCCCTGTCACGAACCAGGTCAGGTCTTCATCCGACCCGGTCTGTGACATAGCCCGAAAGGAATTCCCGATCCCCACGGGCTGGCACAAGTGCCCGGGTGTCATAAGTAACAAGTGGGAAAGGTTTACCCTAAATAAAAGATAGAAAGACAACTAACAATTTAAAAAAACTGAAAATGGAAACAGAAAACCAAACATGCCTTTAAACTAAAAACAAATTTAGAGGTTTACAACTTGAACCAACATCCAAAAATAAATGACAACAAAAGAACTAAAACTCCAAATCAAACCTCCAAGCAACAAGAGAGGCGCAACATCCACACGCCACAAAACCAACATACACGAGAAGACCATCAACAACCAGAACCACCATCGCTGAGCATGATGTCACAACCTGGAATACGCAAGAAACAAAGTCTACATACACCCAAAGGTGTATGTAGGGTGTGAGCCAAAAGCCCAGTAGGACGTCACCCAATAAAAAGGTTCTTCGTATAAGCATTAAATGACAAATACATTTGCAGGCTAAATAAATGAAAGGACACCAAATCTTAACAACTTTAAAGAAACAGTTTCTATAAGGAAAACACTTTTAAAGGAAACCACTTAAATAAAAGAAAACACCCTTGCATAAAAGAAAAACTCAAACCTTCACAAAAACCCAAAAGTTGCACCGTATGCCAATGGTGGATGTATAGTAGTCCAGGAGCACCAAAAGTGGGAGAGGCCCTAAAGGTGCTAGAAAAAGGAATGGGACCCTAGAACCTCGCGTCTCGGTGAACAGTATAGGAATCAAAACAAAATATGTTCTCATGCACGAGCCACTAGACAGGGCAACACATCCATAACGTAGTGGTCTCCGATCATCATCTAATGTTTAGTTAGTGTTGTAAGCGTCAATCCAGTTAAGTGAATCTGGGCCGGGGCCACTCCCGAATCACTAGCACACTAGTCTCATCCGCCCACCTAGTACCCAGGCTTCCCCTTTTGTGCTCAAGATGTTCCAACTTCACATTTCATGTCAAACTCAAACAAATAAAACAAATAGGATGTAACATAAACCAAACGCCACACTTCCACACACACAGAAAACCATTTAGCAAAGTACGCAGGCCAAAAGAATTTATCCAACTTAATTAAAACAATTTTTGCATTGAATAAAGATTCTTTATTAAAAACATATTAAATTCTTTGTCAAAAAATTATTTAAAAAGAAACCTAACACGACTAACACAAAAGAAACGACACAGCCCTCCACCCTGACCAAACATATCAGACTCCACATGAAGAACACAACCTGCACCACTCACATAAATTAATAACTCAGTCGCACGGTTAAAAGACCATTTTCCCAATTAAACAAAACACTAAAAAATTTATTACACAATTCCAGAAGATGAGACACGACTTTAAACACCAAAGGCGCACTCACATTCCCTTTTTGGACAAAATGCATATGAAAGCTGCACCAGAACATAAACTGCGCACTGTGCACATTTTCACAAAACAAACACACACTTTATAAAAACACTAGTAGACAACTCAACAAACGTTTTCACCGCAACAACCTACTCAACACACATGACGCCTTCACTTATGACAAAGTATGTGCAACACCATGTCGAAGATGCGATTGACACCACTTGCATAGATGAAAAACAAACTGCATAATTTAAAAATTACTGCCAACTAACTAGATATAAGTTCTTAATAGAAAATACACATATAACATAAACATGCTACTTAATGATTTAAATACAAATCAAACATCAATGCAAACCAACTTAGCAACTACACAAATTAATTAAATAACATGCTAAACAAAATTAAGATTGAAAATTAGTTCATCAAATAATGATTAGATGTGGAACCACCTACCTCGGGTGACGAATTTTCCAAAATTGGCTGAATTCATCAATCGCACCTAAGGTGCACCAAAAACGAACCAAAGGCGAACCCTAAAACATGAAATCGAACTAACACAAATTAAGATTAAACCCTAAAAAGAACCCCATTGTCGTTGGACAACCAAGAACTAAAGATAATCAAAGATGAAGAAGAGGAATCAACCGGAAGAGGGCGTCTCCTAAGACGTCGTGTGCGCCAGGGGAAAACCAGCCAGAGGCCGCGAGTAGGGGAAGGGCGCCGGCCAGGATTCGCTGGACAGAGGTCGGCCAGGGGAAAAAGGGCATGGTGAACTGGTCTGGCCAAGAGGGAGAGTAGGGAAGTGGCGCGACGAGGTCGGGAGGCTGTAGCAGGGGGCGCGGCGGCATGGGGAAGACGTTGTGATGGGGCTGGACGAGGAGGGAGACGCCGGTTTGAAGATCGTTGGGAGGTAGCAGCCTGTCGGGGATTGCTGGAAGAGTAGGATGGAGTGCGGTTGGAGTGAGTCGGGCCAGGAGGAGAGGGTGCGGGGCGGCGTGATGGGGGTGTTCTAGGGGAAGGCGGCGCCGAACATGGAAGGAGGGTAGCTTGCGGCGAGCTACAGCACGCATGGGAGGTGAGGCGCGATGCAGGAGAGGAGAAGGGGAGATTTTGACGGGGAAAAAAAAGAAAAAAGGAGAAACGGGGAAGGGGTGCGGCGGACCAAAGAGGAGGGTCCGCAAACCCTAAAAAAATAAGAAGGAAAAGAAAAAAAAATAAAGAAAATAAAGATAAAATAAAAAGAAAACCCAAAACTAATAATAATAAAATTTTATTAATAATAATATTCTTAAACTAAAACCATGATAATAATAATAATGATAATTGTAATAATAACAATAAAAATTACCATTTTCATTATCATTAAAATAATTATTTAAACTTCGTTTGATTATCTTTATTTTTAAAGAGTCGGGCAAATGCGCGGTTACTCCGCGAGGCCCATAAAATTTTTAACAGAAAGATGATGATAATAATAATAAACATAATAAAATTATCATCTTTAACACCTTTTAATTTAAAACTTTTATTGACCATTTAACTTAATTAATTTTATAATTAATTAATTAATCGTGCACCGGGTAGGCAGTGCGGTTAACCGGGTGAGGTCGCACGGCGACCGGAGCGAGGTTGCACGGCTTCGACCACGGTGCGCTGGACGCACTCAAGACCATTACAAGTGTTTTTTTTTAAATAAAAACTTCAAATTTTAAGTCGGGCTTAACTCCGGACTACCCGACGCAGAGAAAATTAAAGAAAAAAAAACTTATTTAAAGATGACGGGTGTGACAATTCTCCCCACCATAAAGCTTTCCATCCCCGAAAAGCCACAACTAAGGCTGAACCCCAAAGTAGAAACTAATACCCCACCAAGGTTCAAAGAGGATCTCCACAATCAACAAGAAAAAAGAGGCAGAAGCATCGTGATCAGAGAAAGTAACTCAAATGACAACCTCAAGAAACACGTAAAAAGAATTTTTGATATGTGTTGCCCGCCCCATAGAGCTAGAACTCCTCCAGTTGAATGATCCGGGAAAGCGACTCTCGCACCCGTGGAAACCAACCTCACAAGTCGAAACGTCTCAGCACTATTAAACGAAAACCACAACATTTAGCTAGAGTGAACAAACAAGGTCAAACCACGTCCAAGGAACACTCTTATCACTTATCACCAACTCATCTTTAGAAACACAACCAAAAGGTCAATATGGGGAAGTCTGAGGGGCTCCCCACCATTAAGAACCTACCAACGCTCAAGGCAAGACTGGAAGATCGAAACAGGGAGGTCCGAGCAGACTCCCTGCCATTAAAGAAAAGTCCAGCACTGATTCATTCCAGAGACATTCGTGCGAGACCCAACGTGGGTCTCCCCACCATTAGAACTAACATAAGGTATAGAACTTTGAAAATTTCTCTATGGTGACCAAACACCCCACCACAAGGGGCGGGGAGGGAGGGGCCCGACCACCGGGGCATTAAAACCATAACCCAAAACAAACCAGCATCTTCACGTCCCTGGATGAGAACTATTCAAATTTGAGACTGATTTACCCAACAAACCCCATAAGGACCACTAAAAGAATTACACCTGGTGGGATTCAACCCCCAAGACATTATGGTACGATACGACCACACTTCCTCGTAGCCACGAGAAACCCCATGCACCCAAATGGGTCATTCGAAACAGAACCATAGGAAATAATTTAAACCTCCTTCATCTTCTGCATTGATGAAAAAAATAAGGTTGGGGTCCCATACTCTCTCAGGGTTCCTGGTCACATGTCAGCTTCACTCCGAAGTCTATGGCTGGAGCCCTGATGTTTGAAGCATCTCCTGCCTCGCAGTTAGGTATTGAAGACTCTTGAACGGAGCTTCTCCTTTTGGTGTCACATGCAACCACACTACAACAGAGGCAACACCAGAAAAGACAACACATTACGACATCCTACTGATCATACACTGAACATTAACCATAACGAGAGCTTAGATGGTACACGCGCATCACCCCTTGTTACACTGAATGAGAACATGACACCCCAAATCGTCACCGAGAATGATCATTGTTGTCGAGAGAAACACTACGCTGAGAAATAATTTAAACCGCGTCTTGAACAACACGTGATTCCTGCAAACGACCATAGCAGCCTCATATGACTGGGTCTGCCAAACTAGTAGCCTAACACAAACTCTTTCTTAAATGAAACAAACCAAAGACCGGAGGTCATTTAGAATAATAGACCGCACCAACAACTTCAGGTTTCTTCCACCTTTTCCCCACTAGAGTCTCCTTTACCGCTTCCAAACAACCGTTGACTATCAAAGGGACCTCACACTACAAGACATCACCAAACATGACCCTTATAGCCGATGAAAGTACTACAAATCCCTTCAAGACACTGGTCAAAACCGATAATTCTGAATCGCCTTCAACCTTCCCCGCTAGATTTCCTTTCACCGTTTCCAGGGGGAACCTTCAAACATGACAGTGTCAAACTTCATTCTCGATGATTCAGACACTCAAAAGACCAAAACTCCCTTCAACTCCCCTCGCGTCTGTCATCCCGCTGCAAGAGGATCCGCTTAGTTGTAAAAAATAGAGGTGGGTTCAATTCCAGAATCCAAGAAGAGGTTCCTCTGATAAACTGGAGGACCGGCCAACGGCGAATTGCCTGTGGCCACACTTCAATCACATGTCAACGCTTTATGGGGGGCATACACTAGTCAAGAAAGGAAACCATAGACCCAACCAAATTGGTCCAACGGTCAAGACATACCACAAGCAAACACCAAACGTGCAGGGGGAACCACTGCAAGGGATCCCTGATGTACTCCTCAAAAGAATTCACTAACCACACGCTTCCATACCAACTTAAAAATAAGAATTTAAACTCGGGATACAAGCCAGTCAAAAGGATTCTCGGCTCGAAACGCCTCACATCCAACCTTTCAAAAAAATACAAGGACACACCACACAATCACCAGTTATTTAAAAACACCAAATTTTCCTTTAACGAAACATTTTGAAAATAAGCAAAGCCAGTGGGTTTCACAAACACCAATGGTGTCCCATGGGACAAGCACATGCATGTTCCCGTGCCACACCGGCACCCACCTCATATCCACCCAGGTACTCATCCGCTCGTGTCATTAACCCTTTCTCTTTCCATATACACTCATGCATGTGGTTGCCCACGAGAACACCAAGGATCAAAACCAAACCTTTCCATTTTTTTTTCAAAACCAAAACATCCAACCCACACTTTTAAAACCTCATACCTCATTTTCTTTTTAAAGTTCTCTATTTCAAAACATTTTCCAAAACATTTTCCAAGACCAAATCATTTTTACTTAAAAACAAAATGTCCACAATTCCAAAACAAAGAAACGAGGAATGGTGTAAGAGAAAACTAGTGTCAGCGGGTGACTAGAACTTATGGTTGGCGGCCATATGCCAATCACGCCACTGCCACGGAGGGTATTCTAGGACAGCATCCCCGGCTCCACAAGGCTTTCCAAACCCTGCGAACTCACTAAGACCACTGACCCTACTCCCTTTTCATTTCCCTTAGACAAGATTAACCGCAAGGACCAAAAACTCAGACAAACCTCAACATACTTTGGTAACTTGAGTCCCGCCACGAGGTGTGCTGGCTAGGCACCTTACTCGTAGCCAGGATGTCGAGTCCCGACAACCTTAACTCAAGTCTACCGTGACTCTATCCCGAAAGAACGCGACCCAAGAGAGCAAACCTGCTCCTCTGATACCATTTTGTCACGAACCAGGCCGGGTCGCCATCCGACCCGGCGCCCGACCCGGTCTGCGACATGGCCCAAAGGGTGTTCTCGATCCCCATGGGATGGCACAAGTGCCTGGGTGTCATAAGTAACAAGTGGGAACAATTTACCCGAAATAAAAGATAGAAAGACAACTAACAATATAAACAAACTGAAACTGGAAACAGACAACCAAACATGTCTTTAAACTAAAAACAAATTCAGAGGTTTACAACTTGAACCAACATCCAAAAATAAATGACAACAAAATAACTAAAACTCCAACTCAAACCTCCAAGCAACAAGAGAGGCACAACATCCACACGCCACAAAACCAACCTACATGAGAAGACCATCAACGACCAGAACCACCATCGTTGAGAACGATGTCACAACCTGGAATACACAAGAAACAAATTCTACATACACCCAAAGGTGTATATAGGGTGTGAGCCAAAAGCCCAGTAGGACGTCACCCAATAAAAAGGTTCCGCATATAAGCATTAAATGACAAATACATTTGCAGGCTAAATAAATGAAAGGACACCAAATCTTAACAACTTTAAAGAAACAGTTTCTATAAGGAAAACACTTTTAAAGGAAACCACTTAAATAAAAGAAAACACCCTTGCATAAAAGAAAAACTCAAACCTTCACAAAAACCCAAAAGTTGCACCGTATGTTGACAGTGGGTGTATAGTAGTCCAGGATCACCAAAAGTGGGAGAGGCCCTAAAGGTACTAGAAAAAGGAATGGGACCCTAGAACCTCGCGTCTCGGTGAACAGTATAGGAATCACAACAAAATACGTTCTCGTACACGAGCCACTAGACAGGGCAACACATCTATAACCTAGTGGTCTCTGATCATCATCCAATGTTTAGTTAGTGTTGTAAGCGTCAATCTAGCTAAGTGAATCTGGGTCGGGGCCACTCCCGAATCACTAGCACGCTAGTCTAGTCCGCCCACCTAGTACACATGCTTCCCCTTTTGTGCTCAAGATGTTCCAACTTCACATTTCATGTCAAAATCAAAAAAATAAAACAAATAGGGTGTAACATAAACCAAACGCCACACTTCCACACACACAGAAAACCATTTAGCAAAGTACGCACGCCAAAAAAATTTATCCAACTTAATTAAAACAATTTTTGCATTGACTAAAGATTCTTTATTAAAAACATATTAAATTCTTTGTCAACAAATTATTTAAAAAGAAACCTAACACGACTAACACAAAAGAAACGACATAGCCCTCCACCCTGACCAAACATACCTGACGCCACATGAAGAACACTACATGAACCACTCACATAAATTAATAACTCAGTCGCACTATTAAAAGACCATTTTCCCGATTAAGAAAAACACTAAAAAATTTATTACACAATTCCAGAAGATGAGACATGACTTTAAACACCAAAGGCACACTCACATTCCCTTTTCAGACAAAATTCATATGAAAGCTGCACCAGAACATAAACTGCGCACTTTGCGCATTTTCACAAAACAAACACACACTTTATAAAAACACTATTAGACAACTCAACAAACGTTTTCACCACAACAACTTACTCAACACACACGACGCCTTCACTTATGACAAAGTGCGTGCAACACCATGTTGAAGGCACGATTGACACCACTTGCATAGATGAAAAACAAACTACACAATTTAAAAATTACTGCCAACTAACTAGATATAAGTTCTTAATAGAAAATACACATATAACATAAACATGCTACTTAATGATTTAAATACAAATCAAACATCAATGCAAACCAACTTCGCAACTACACAAATTAATTAAATAACATGCTAAACAAAATTAAGCTTGAAAATTAATTCATCAAATAATGATTAGATGTGGAACCACCTACCTCGGGTGACAAATTTTCCAAAATTGGCTCAATTCATCAATCGCACCTAAGGCGCACCATAAACGAACCAAAGGCGAGCCCTAAAACATGAAATCGAACCAACACAAATTAAGATTAAACCCTAAAAAGAACCCCATTGTCGCTGGACAACCAAGAACTAAAGATAATCAAAGAAGAAGAAGAGGAATCAACCGGAAGAGGGCGTCTCCTAAGACGTCGTGTGCGCCAAGGGAAAACTGGCCGGAGGCCGCGAGCAGGGGAAGGGCGCCGGCCGGGATTCGCCGGACAGAGGCCGGCCAGGGGAAAAAGGGGGCGGCGAACTGGGCTGGCCGAGAGGGAGAGCAGGGCAGTGGTGCGACGGGGCTGGGAGGCTGTAGCAGGGGGCGCGGCGGCATGGGGAAGACATTGTGATGGGGCTGGCTGAGGAGGGAGACGCCGGTTTGAAGATCGTCGGGAGGTAGCAGCCTGTCGGGGATTACTGGAAGAGGAGGATGGAGTGCGGCCGGAGTGAGTCAGGCCAGGAGGAGAGGGTGCGGGGCGGTGTGATGGGGGTGTTCCAGGGGAAGGCGGCGCCGGACATGGGAGGAGGGTAGCTCGCAGCGAGCTACGGCGCGCATGGGAGGTGAGGCGCGATGCAGGAGAGGAGAAGGGGAGATTTCGACGGGAAAAAAAAGAAAAAAGGAGAAATGGGGAAGGGGTGCGGCGGACCAAAGAGGAGGGTCCACAAACCCTAAAAAATAAGAAGGAAAAGAAAAAAAAAATAAAGAAAATAAAGATAAAAGAAAAAGAAAACCCAAAACTAATAATAATAAAATTTTATTAATAATAATATTCTTAAACTAAAACCATGATAATAATAATAATGATAATTGTAATAATAAAAATAAAAATTACCATTTTCATTATCATTAAAATAATTATTGAAACTTTGTTTGATTATCTTTATTTTTAAAGAGTCGGGCAAATGCGCAATTACTCCGCAAGGCCCATAAAAAATTTAACAGAAAGATGATGATAATAATAATAAACATAATAAAATTATCATCTTTAACACCTTTTAATTTAAAACTTTTATTGACCATTTAACTTAATTAATTTGATAATTAATTAATTAATCGTGCATCGGTCAGGCAGTGCGGTTAACCGGGCGAGGTCGCACGGCGACCGGAGCGAGGTTGCACGGCTTCGACCGCGGTGCGCTGGATGCACTCAAGACCATTACAAGTGTTTTTTTTAAATAAAAACTTCAAATTTTAAGTCGGGCTTAACCTCGGACTACCCGATGCAGAGAAAATTAAAGAAGAAAAACTTATTTAAAGATGACGGGTGTGACAATCCCCATTATAGCTCATGAAAAACGGGTGAGCCTGATATAGCTTATATGAAGGGCGAGCCCCATTATAGCTCTCTAATGCATTGAGTAATGTTTATGTTCTCAGAAGAATTATATTGGAAGTCGGTCGTATGGTTATTCCAATTGTAAGGGTTCTGTAAGTGTTCTATGAAGATGATGTCTTAAGATACCAACATTTTTTTCTATTCTTTTGATGGGTTTATGATGTTTCATTTGATCAAGATTGATATCACATGGCTCATGATTATTGATTTTTAAAGACTCTTTCCTTTGTTAAAGCCTTATTCCATGTTTTCATATTTGATGATCCAAGTATTGATGGGTATGAATATTCTTATGTTATACTCATGCACTTTGATTATGTCACTATACTTTTGTGCTCTTCTTATGATCACTGATGACATTTATGCTCTTCTTATGATCACTGATGACATTCATTTGTTAATGCTTACATTTTCCCTTACTGAGCATTTGAGTTCATCATTCTTATGTTTCCTTTTCCCCGGGTTATAAAGAATGAGGTTGAATGAATTATATCTATAATGGATTTCATATGGATGATGATGATGACTTAATGTGAAATAAGAAAAGCTGGGTTAAGTGGGAGAAATGCTCATTTAACGTTATGTGTATTGTTTATGTATGATTTTGTCCTAATTCTCTAAAACTTTAAACCTAAAAGGTCCTCAATAATGTAAGTGATCCAGGTTTTCCTTTTTTTTTGTAAGGTTTGGATGGTAAAAAATCAGGTCACAATTATCGACATTTTATCTAGAAATGTAAAGTTTACGATTTCAGCACTGGATCTGAGAGTGCGGGTTATGGGATATTATAAATGGTGTAATAGTGATCCATAGGTTATAGAGATGATTAAGGACCCCTTAATGTTTGTTCGAGCATGGGAATTGTGATGGTAGACCTCGAGGGGTCTAATGATGTGATATGTGACACATTATCATGAGTGATGCGATGTGTGACCTGTAGGGTGAAAGTTCACTATGAGAGTTGATTGTTTTATGTAGATGAATGTATAATGGACTAAGGGTCTTAGTGTTGTTGAGTGGTGAATGTGATGTGATGGTGGCATGGAATGACAAGATAACCAATGTGTGAATTGGCACCTCGCGTTGTGGAACGACAAGAGAACTAACGTGCGAGAAGGCACCTTGTGACGTGGAATGAAAAGAGGACCAATGTGGAGTTGGCACCTTACGGTATGGAATGAAAAGTGGAATAACTGTGTGTCAAACCCTCACAATGTTTTGAGGACAAGGGGGTCGACATGTGTGTTGTGGCACCCTTTGGTGTGGATGCAATTACGATGGGTGTTGTTCACCGAAACGGGTTGAAGTAGGTAAGGTCGGACCTCGTGACGGCTTGGTAAGCGCACAATGACTTAACAAGGTTGATATATGATATTTGTTTTCATTTTGCATATGTTTCTATAGACCTATATGGATGTACAGATTTCATGGTTTGAGATACCAGAAAGGTCAAGGACCCGATGACTGGAGGTTGAGCAGGTGTAGCTCGATATGGAGATGGAGACAGTGTCAGACTTAGCTTTGGACTGTTGTAGTGGGGTCACTTTATTTTTCATGTATTTTCATATTACCATGTATATGACTGCCCCCAAGGGTGATCACTCTTTTGACTGTTGATATATGACATGATATGGATTACATGTGTTATTGTATATAGTATTTATATGGTAGACTTAAAATGTTTATTCCATATTACACTCTGATATATGTTTCACAACTTATTTGTCTTTTGATATCGAGGGCATGGTTTCTCCATTGTATGGACTAGGTCCTCGACGCTAGTCGGTGACCTCTGGTATATGAGGAGGCACGCCCAAGATCACATGGCGTTTTCCAGGTCAGATCGCGTGGGCGGGCACTGGGTCAACAAACATTACAATACTGTTGTCAAACCTTCATTTATCAATTAAATAAAACAACTATATTTTTTTCATCTTCCTTCACCTGTGAGATAGCAGATATTCATGCAAGAGAGACACAGACATTTACAATATTCACTATTCAATATAAATAGGTAGTCATAGGTGTGTTGTGGGTGTTATCTCACTTCACACGCTCTTCCTTTTATTATCAAAGTCGAACCAATGAGGGAAATGGGATAACCTTGGACCATTTACAAAGTTTTCTCTTGACAGTACGAGTGCTCTCGCACTTTCACAATTATAAGATGTAGATCAGTGGACCTCTTCTCAATATGATGAATTTGTTTGATATCATGACATACAAATTACAGAGTCTTCTTCTCCTCCTTACTCCTTTCTCTCGTATGCTTGGTTGTTTAGGCCTCTCGCAATAGTGCACCTTCTTTTTTCCTCTCTGATCGAAAGTCTCTCACTTTTCTCTATCTCTCATCCTTGGATCAATACAATAACCCCCCTTTTCACTTTTATTCCTTCTCTTATTTCTTCTCTCTCATGTCGTGTATGGTTGTAGCAATTATTATCCATTAATTCAACAATATAACTGCTCATAAATGAGTGGAAATCGTTCTATCTTTGACCACCTGCTATCTCTAGCAATTATGGGCTAGTTTATGACATGATTAAATCCTCCCAGAAATCAGGACACAAATAAAGGAGACTGATGAAGAAGAATATTGAAAATTATTGAAAATTCAATCTAGCAAAATTTTTTGCACTTTACTCTTACACAACCTTTGATTTCTTCAACTAAATCTTACACAACCTTCACAAATTTTGATTCACTCTTATACACTATCCTTCGAATCTTCATATCAATCTCACACAACGACAACACATGAAACTACAACTTCAACCTCACACAACATTATTTCATTGTCACATGGACTTTGCAAATTCCATTTCAATATCATGCGACTCCTTAATTTTTCTTCCCAACCTCATGCATCAATTCCTTCTGCTTTTCTTCTTCACTCAATTGTTAAACTTTTCCTGAGTGGTCCTCTTCAATCTAAACCACTCCTAGAGTTCTCCAACCCACCCCTCAATCACTCAACATTAATTTATTTGGTTAATATGATTAATATGTTTGACAACAAAATTCAACACATGTAAAAACCTCGTCAACAATCATCCCCCAACTTGTGAGGAATCATGAGCTCAACAATCTTCTTTACAATCCCAACAATCTCCCCCATTTAGAATTTTTTGGCAACCCATATAAATCCATGTAATTTTTGATAACCCCGTATTCATAAATCCTTTTAGCAATCCTCCTTGTCAATTTCTCGTTAAACTATTTTTATGAAGAGACTCATTCCACTTGTTTCCATTTGTTGCGTGAATCTTCTCATTACTCATTCCACTTGTTTCCATTTGTTGTATGAATGTGAACCACCAATCATCACATTGATGTGATTCTAATTTCTTAGAAATGCAACATCAATCAATCAATCAACTCACGTAACCATACTCATAGTAAAAAATAAGAGTGATAGATCAATCTTTGCATGAGAATTTATGTGATAACGTACTTCTAACCATGTAGATACTCTTATTAGCGAAACCGTAGATGCTGGCCCTGTGGGGGAGCTGGCCATCCCTTGGTGCATGGGGGTTGCTGACATTTACTAATATATTAAGTCACTTGTACAAATGATTGTGTGATAAATACTTCAGAGCACTGCACATGCAGTAACTTTTCATTTCCACTGATTAGTAAAAATGCCTGTCCAGAGCCACATTATATAATTGAGCTGCACAATAATAATGCCTCGCTTAGTTTTTAAGCACCCAAAGGTATGAGGTTTCAGAAACCCAGAGTAGAAGTAGATGAAGAACCATCAACCATTGACCGGACAAGGGACCGAGATTCAGTAGAACCCTGAATTTGCATCTCGTTTGATTGGTTTCTCAGTGCTTCAAAGTGAGATTCATCACCATACAGACCTGGGTCTCTGCAAGCTTCCTCCACAGCTAGTTGCCCTTCCAGCATCCTCACCACCGCAGACATGACCGGTCTGAGAGCCGGTGACGGATTGGTGCACGCCAGCGCCACCTTTAACATTCTTTCAGCTTCTTCCTCCTTGAAATCAGCTCCCATGTCCGGATCCACCACTTCCATCAACTTCCCTTTCTGTTGCAACACAAGGGCCTGCAAAAAAACCACTCTCCCATAATGCATCACAGTTGAAACGAAAATGAAAAACAAAACCTAAAATGGGAAAGAACTAACCCAATCTAGAAGGCACACAAAGTTCTCATCTGGTCTGAATTTAATGTTGTGCTTTCCTGCAACAATCTCCAATGCCACCACTCCAAAACTATACACATCAGCTTTATGGGTTAGAAAGCCCCATAAAGCATATTCAGGTGCCATGTATCCTCTGCAAAAATTTAAACCCTGCAAATTTCAGTGCACATTGCCAATGAAAGCCAGGAAATAAGCATTTTGACACATAAATGTAGCACACATGGTTCCAGCGATTCGAGTGCTGATATGGGTATGTTCTTGTTCGTCTAGCTTGGCCAAGCCAAAGTCGGATATCTTCGGGTTAAGCTCCACATCCAGTAGCACATTGGTGGCTTTGATGTCTCTATGAATAATCTTCAACACTGACTCCTCGTGTAGGAAAGCCAAACCCCTTGCAATGCCGACACAGATTCTCTGCCTCGTAGGCCAATCCAAAATCAGTCGGCTTTCCCTTGGACCTGTGGTAAAATAGCATTTATGCAAATGCAAAAACTCATCATGAAATAGTACCCATAAAAAAGTGAAGTTTTTTCACCAGTAAAAGCGGGCAACATACATGATGGAGCAAGAAACTAACCAAACAAAACATGGGCAAGGCTATTGTTCTCCATGTATTCATATACTAGCAGCAATTGTTCTCTTTCAACGCAGCAACCATACAATCTTACTAGGTTTGGGTGCCGCAAAGCAGACATTGTGCCTATTTCATTCACAAATTCACGGGTTCCTTGCTTTGATTTGCCAGAAAGTTGTTTTACAGCAATGACCATGCCATCTAATAATGTACCCTGAATTCAAATACAACACACTTTTTACTAAGAAGATCCTTTTTTGAATTTCATGCACTGTCTAATATTGTATGGAAAGACAGCTAAAATGCTATCACTGATATACATTTAAAATACCTTGTAGACGGATCCAAAACCACCTTCACCAATCTTGTTTGCAGCATCAAATTTATTGGTTGCAGCTTTAATTTGTGCAAAGCTAAATGAGCCGGTCTGCAGGTCTAACCCTCTTAGATCTGTTCAAAATGAGGTTAAGATATTGAACGACATTGAACGGCAAACATGAAAAAACAACAAAAAGAAAATCATATGCTGAAACTCAACCAGTAACTGAGAAGTGCCAAGCTGGAATGTGAATAACTAAAAAGATATGCAATGGTCATGATGATGTAAACATGTAATTGCTTCGGTCAAAAATTATACTGTCATGACAAGCTAGATGAATTCAAATTCTCAGTACTAAAGGATGAATATATAAAACTGATTTCAACAGAATCATATTTCCCCCTACTTTCCTGGATACACAAAAGAAGAGGTGGAGGAAGAACTTTATGGAAGATGACAGATGTCTCATCTTTGTACCCACATTCTACATTAATATCAAAATAGAAGTATTTTGTGCAGTTAAAATTCTCTACCATGTGCCATTGAGGTCCTGCTCCCATGATATCTTTTCCACCAGAGAATGCCTAGAACCACAAAAATGAGCACCAGTCCTGAAGATACAACACCGGCTGCTATGAATTTCTTCTTGTCATCCCTTGGAGGACTGAATTCTACACAAAAGAAAACCAGCAAAGCCAGATGGGATTAAAACTAAATTTCACAGACAGCGAAGATGATTTATCTAATGAACAATATTGAATTGTAATGCTAAAAAGACACAAATTAAATAAGAGCAAAAACAGAAAAAAGGCTGTATAAGCCTATTTCCAAGCCATGCATTGAACTAGAGTCGCATATTTATCTCCCAATTCATACTTGATTAAACTGATTTTAACAGTGTATTCTGCATCTGTTTTGCCTGTGTAGCAGGACTGAAACAATTTGAGCAGAAGGAAAGAATTTCAAACTCAAAGAAACAGAAAACACATACCTGATTTCACAGAAATAGCTGAAATTAGAGGACCATATGTTCCTCTAATTGGAGAAGCTGTTGTCCCTTTTCCAGCCCACTGGAAGCGGATCAGTAAAGTTTTATTACTCACAAGAACTGCCTTAAATTCAGCTACAAAAGGCTTGTCAACACCTTTAGCTTTTTCTGCAATATTAAAATCTTTTACGACTCGTCGTTCCTGCAACCAAAGATGAATACACCTCAAAATTTCTTCTGTAATATGGTGCATGGAAAACATATCTTACGATTTAACTACCTGGATATAAACATCAAATATCCGCCTTCCAAGGCTGTAAAAAGATCTATTGCCTC
Source organism: Viscum album (assembly GCA_963277665.1). NCBI lineage: Eukaryota > Viridiplantae > Streptophyta > Magnoliopsida > Santalales > Viscaceae > Viscum > Viscum album. The sequence goes on from OY728139.1 coordinate 299,898,874, forward strand.
TAATAATTATTTCAGCAAAGTGAAGTTTTACAGTATAGTTTCCATTTACCAAACAACGCCCATAATATGTAAGAGAGAGAGGAGAAAGGCGTGCAGTTGTGAACAGTTGAGAGTTGTTCATTCTTAGAGTTGATACATTATTTGCTATATAATCAGTTGATTTCCTCTGACGACGACCCCAGAAGTCTCCAGTGTTGCTAAATCCCCAAAAAACTCTCCTGGGAACAAAGTAAGATGGCCCCCCCAACTCATCATCAGCTTCATAAGTAGTCTTTTCGACTGTAGTTTCCAGCCCTCCACAATTGATATGCAGTGAATACCGGTCTTCATAGACAAGATAGGAAAGGCAATCAGAAACAATCAGCATATAAAGAAAAGACATATCCCTCTTTTTGGATTCTTTGCATTTATTGCAGTTTTTGTTGGTCAGTTTTCACTTCTCTGTTGCTCTTGGGAAGGGGATCTTAACAAAAAAAATTGTTCCATGGACAAAACATGTGAAAAATCCAGAGAAACAAAATCTGAGCTCCGATTATAAATGATCTATTCACTGGGCATTTTCAATTCAGGATGTACACTAACCTTCTGAGCAAGGAAAGCGTTCTTGGCACTCATCAAGCTCTCTAAATTTATTCCATGAAAACACGGAAAAAATGTCACTCGAGATAAATCTGAAATATAAAAACTTTCAATTGTATGCGTTAGAGATAAAGCATAATCTTACAAGCCTTTTCCTCCAGAATAGCTTCTGAACAAGTTCCTGACGAAAAAAAGAGAACTTTTACCTATCTGAAAAAGAAGGATTCAAGAAAATTGAAATGGAAATAATTCTTACAGATTTTCTTCACAATTAGATGGCATGGAGTTTTTAAAGAAGTGGTTGTCTGAAAGATCTGTTTGGCTGCATACAAAAATATGACCCTTTCTCTAGTTATCATGACTCCTTATGAAATCATTAACTTAATTGGTAGTTACTGTTATATTAACTCAAAGGCTGCAAGGAAATGGTGATGTCCATTTGTCAAAATTTGAACTTCGGCATGCAATAACTCTTATGTTAAAAAAAACTTTAATAACTAAACATTAATCATCTAACCATAATCTGATGTTGGAAATTGAGACAAAACAGTAGAAGAACAATTGGAAGATGTCACCTTGAAGCGTAATATGATCAATATCCAAGAGTCAATTCACCCCCATGGAGTTGCTATAAGGTTTCGGTGAAAATATCCATACAGCAAGACATAGGGAAGTGCAAACATCAATTTCCAAAAATACCCCTACAGAGATATTGAATGCAGAATTTTCAAAGGCTGAAAGAATCAGAGGATATTTTCGAATGTTCCAAATGATCCGGTAAATGGAGTATTTATAGACTGAAAATCAGCTAACTCCCACCGATTAGAAGACACTGAACCATCAGCAACTCGTTGAATATTTGTACTGATTCTATTTCGAAAAAATGAAACCCGACTGAAACGACTAATCACCGTATTAGTCGTTTTAACTAAAAGAATATTTTGTTTTGTGTTTTTCTTTATTTTGTTTTGCGAATATATATATATATATATATATATTTTTTTAAAAAAATATTTAATTAATATATATTTTTGATAGCTCAAATATGTGCATACTTTTCCATTAGGAATCTGAATGTTTTATGAAACAAATTCCATATGATTTCAATGATTTATGACAGAATAAAGTTTTAGAATGGATTTGGAGTAGTTTGAAAGTTTTTCAAGGGTTGAAGTAAAAACCACACCATAATGGATAGTCCATTACATCATGGTAATTTTTGAGGGAAATGAAGCTTGAAATTTATGAATACAATAGTGGCATAGTGGGAAATACCAAGCCGTATTGCTACGTAAGACTGGAAAATGGAGAAACAGGAAGACGCTGCGGTGTAGCAGGGCTGATGGAAATAAACAGCGGTGAAGCAATCAAACTACGACTTATGGCTGCAGCGTAATAAGCAAGTCATGAAAGGCAGGATTGTAGAGGAGAAACTACTGCATGAAGAAGACGGTGCAATGGGCTTGTCATGATGAACAGGGGTGACCAAATTGAAATTGTGGCGTGGTATTTTAAGGCTGTATCGTGACATTTTAGATATGAAGATATAGAATTTCGCATCAGGGGTGTTAGGATAATTTTGTGAGAAGGGGAGAGAGGTAGAAAAACAGCTGAATCTTTGTATTTAATTTGCTGAACTGACTCTCTAAGTGTACTACAATAGATGGCGGATGAGGAGTAGAGATGGAGGAGAAGAAAGAAGGTGAACCCGATGGATGAAGACCACTCCTCCAGAAGGTTCTGCCAACACCTGCCAAGGTTCGGCCCATCCAGCGCTTTTTATCATCTCCAGTACCCCATTTTACAGGATGCTCCGGTCATATGCGGGGATCTTAACACATGTTCTTTTTTACAGGTAGCACCATCCTCTCGGGTTGAGCCGATGGAGGGCATTTTCGTCTCGAAGCAAAATGGGGCGCGCGCGAAATGATCGGAGCGCGGCAGGGATTTCGCAAATGCGCATTTTCGTTCGGGCAAGGTGCGCCGAATTGCGGAGCAGGGCGAATCGTCGGAGTCGCGGCACTCCGGTCGAGGTCGAGGTCTGAGGGATCAGTGGGTCGAGGTCGAGGTATGAGGTCGAGGTCGAGGTCTGAGGGATCAGCGGGTTTCGGAGCAAGGCGAATCGTCGAAGTCGCGGCCCGGTTTGAAATTTGTGTTTTGGTTCTCCCTATAATGGATAGCGATGAAGGTATTGCAGATTTTATTTGAAGTATTTTTACAGTTTTGTGGTAAATCTGGGGTAAGTTTCTATCCATGACTGTATACTGAATGATGTGAAGGTATTGGAAATTATATTTGAAGTTTGTTTTTTCTTAGTTTTGTTGTAAATATGTCCAACATTGTTTTCTGAAGTTTGCGGTGGTTCTTTTACTGGAAGTAATAGATAGTTTTGTTGCATTGCAGAACTTTCACTGGTTTTTGCGGTGGAAGTTCCATTGTTTTTTGTAGTGGAACTTCCACTTGAGGTCCAAGTTCCGCTCGATGTCCACTGAAAGTTCCACTGGTTTTTGCAGTGGAACTCCAGTGGAACTTCCACTTGATATCCAAGTTTCGCTCGATGTCCACTTGAAGTTCCAATGGATGTTCCCCTGGAAGTTCCAGTGGAAGTTCCAGTGGAACTTTCGGTGGAACTTCCACTTGATATTCAAGTTCCGCTCGATGTCCACTTGAAGTTCCAGTGGATGTTCCCTTGGAAGTTCCATTGCAAGTTCCAGTGGAAGAAGTTCCAGTGCAACTTGCACTGGAACTTCGGTTGGAACTTCCACTGGAAAATATATAATATGTCTTATAAATTGTTTTATTTATAATTTCAGGAAAATAATTTTATATTTTATATATATATATTTGTAATTAAATATTATTTAGTTATATTTCTATTTATATAGTTTATACATTTTCAAATGGAACTTCCGTTGGAACACTGGAACTTGCACTGGAACTTCGGTTGGAACTTCCACTGGAACTTCCACTGGAAAATATATAATGTCTTATAAATTGTTTTATTTATAATTTCAGGAAAATAATTTTATATTTTATATATATATATATATATATATTGTAATTAAATATTATTTAGTTATATTTCTATTCATATAGTTTATACATTTTCAAACGGAACTTCCGTTGGAACTTGCAGGTTGTTGCGATGTTGTTGATGGTGATGTTGATGTTGTAGCAGCTTCTATTAAACCAGTTGTAGGGATGGCGTTCACGTCACTTGATGAAGCACAATGTTTTTATATCACGTATGGGAGAGTAAATGGGTTCAGTGTACGCCGACAATACTCTAATAAAAGGAGAAAGGATAAATCAATTGTCACATCAATCCTTTATGCATGTAGCAAAGAAGGTCATAGGAAGGTTAACAAACGTGATAGCATGGTGAAATTTCCTCAGGTTGAGACATGTACAGGTTGTCTTGCTAGAATGGGGGGTTAGTTTATTGTCTTCTGGCCAATATGGATGTACTATATTTGTTGAAGAGCATAATCATCCCTTGCACAGGCCTGAATCAATTCATATGATGAGATCTCATAGAAAAATAATAGAAACACAAGCAGCTGAGTTAGATGTGAATGCTTCTGCAAGTATTAAACCAAATGATTCATTCTCCTTAACGACAACTATTGCGGGGAGGGGGCGAGATATTATTGGGTTCACGCGTGTTGATCAGTTGAATTTTTTAAGGTCTAAACGAGAAAGAGATTTGCTTCATGGTGAAGCATGTTGCATGTTAGAGTACCTTGAAAGACAAAGTCAAGACAATCCATCATTTGTCTATACTATGCAGTTTGACATGAATGGGCAAATTAGTAATATTTTCTGAGCTGATCCAAAAATGAGAACAGATTATGAGTTGTTTGGAGATGTTTTTGACACCACTTTCAGCACTAATAAAGAGTACAGGCCGTTAGGTGTTTTTGTGGGGTTCAACCACCATCGGGAGATTGTTGTTTTGGGGGCTGTTTTTTTATATGATGAAACCGCAACTTCATTTTCTTGGTTGTTTCAAAAAAAATTACAGGTGCATCACATGAAGAGACCTCAAACTATTTTTACTGATCAGGATGCGGCAATGGGAAAATCCATTTCTGCAGTTTTAGTGGGAACTCAACATTGCCTTTGTTCGTGACATTTGATGCAAAATGACATTAAGCATTTAGGTAATTGGATGAAAGATGAATCTAGTTTTCTAACTAGATTTAAGAAGTATGTTCGAATACCATAACGCAAATCAGTTTGATCAGGAGTGGTCTTCCCTTAGAGCAAAATATGGGGATGGAAAATAGTGGTTAGATGATGTATTCGTATTGCGAGAAAAGTGGACGCATTGCTTTTTGAAAGATGCTTTAACATTGGGTATTCGCAGCACTCAATTAAGTAAAAGTTTTAATGGATTGCTTAAAGATTGTGTTCATTGGAAGTTAAGTGTTGTTGATTTCTTTAAGCAGTTTGAACGCTTGTTGGAAAAAAATCGGTATCGCGAAGTTGCCTCGTAATCTTTACCCTTACCATGCATTGATGTGCCAAGTTTCAACTATATATACATCGAAGTTATTTAATTTATTTCAACATGAATATCAATTGATTGATGCTTGTTTTTTGATATCTTGTTTTGAAATTGGAGTTCAATTCAGTTATGTTATTAGAATGGTTCGTTGTGAAGATCAATTTTGTGTATCATATGAAGCTTCAAATGAAGTTGTTGAATGTTCTTGTCGAAAGTTTGAGTCCGTTGGGTATCATTGTTGTCATGTTTTAAAAAAATTTGATCGGCTTGATGTGAGAGCAATACCTGAAAAATATATTTTGAGGAGATTGACCCGATTGGCTAGAAATATTGTGATGTTCAAAGGATCTTCTGTTGAGGTACTTGCTGATAAAAAATCAGTTGTGGCAAAACGTTACAAAGATTTAGCACAAATGGGAATGAAGTTGATTAACGTAGCTTGTGAGACAGATGCGGGTTACGACATTGTCTTCTCGAATTTCAATAATTTTGCAAAAGAGTTGTCTATCATAAATAAATCAGCGGATAAAGTTAATGATCGTGCTAGTTCAGAAAAAATTTTAAGAAATACTTCTTTTAAAAAGAAACCAAACGGGAAAGGGGGAGATGGATTGAAAAGATTTTTAGACAATGACTGTCGAAAGGGGAAACAGTTGAATAAAATAATTAAGCCAATTACTATGATGACGGTATGATTTCATTCTATGATGCATTTCATTTATAAAAAGTAGTTTTTTATTGTTAATATGTTATCTGATATCATTATTCTTTGCACGCAGGGAGTCACAGAGCAAACAAGATCAGATTTTTGTGTTGGAGCTAGAAAAACAGTTTCATGTGTAATTTTTTTTATGAGCATTCTTTTCTATAACCGATGTAATTGTGTACTTTTTCTGTTGCAGGAAAACTTGTCCACCAATTTGGAACTTCAGCTTGAGAGGTAGATTGCTAGCATAGCATTGGTAGAGGTCGAGCAGTGTGGACAACATTGGATGACAGTTTTTTTTTAAATTGTAATGACTGAATTGAAGAATGTATAGGTTGCAGTATTTAATAGTCCAGTTTCGGTTGTAATGGATTGGCAGTGGGATTGGGATACTTCAAGAAATTGTAAATGTTTTGTATGCATTTGTTCTGTATGCAACTGTAAAGATGGGATAAATCCAGGTTCTAGAATTCTGTATGCATTTGTTCTTTGAGGATGTGGTAGTATTTGATAGTCCACTTTTGGTTGTAATGGATTGGGATTGAGATGCTTCAATAAATTGTAAATGTGTTGTATGCATTTGTTGTGTATTCAACTGTGAAGATGAGATAAATCCAGGTTCTAGAATTTTGTATGTGTTAAACCCTCTTTTGTATTATTATGGGTATTTCCGAGTCCCACATCGGAATACTCCCTTGTACATTCCGCTTTTTCATTCTATAAAAGAAGAGCCCCACCTCACCTTGAAGGTAAGTGGGTTTCCCCATTCTACATGGTATCAGAGGGATTTTTATCCCGAACCCTCCCTCCCTTGCGGATTCCCGGCGTCCTCCCGGCCCCGCCTCTCTCCCTACTGCCCTAGCCATTCCCGGCGGGCCTCCCCTCCTGTCCCGGCGCAGCCCTCTCGCCCAGCTCCTCTCCGGCCTGCCCATTCCCGGCGGCTCTCCCTCCCAGGGCGCTCCCTCCCAGCGGCTCCTCGCGGCTCCCGACGCCCTCAACCGCGCGGCCCCCGTCCCGGCGACCCTCTCTCTCGGCGGCTCTCTCCCCGACGCGGCCCGCGCCTCCTCCGTCGCGGCCCTCCCTGCTCCTGCGCGACGAACGCCGACGGGCCCTCCTCCACGACGGCTCACGCCGCGCCTCCTCCCTGCGGACTTCCTCCCCGACGGCGCGGCTCCTCCCGCTCGGGACTCTTCCGCCCGCGGCTCCTCCTGCGACCAACTCTCCGGACGAATGGCATCCTTCATCAAACCTCCTGTCCTGATACACCCCAGCAGAACGGCGTGGCCGAGCGGAAACACAGACATATTCTAGAGACTGTTCGTGCCCTCATCTTCCACCGACAGGTGCCTCTGCTCTTTTGGGGCGATGCCATTCTCACTGCTACCTACCTCCTCAATCGCCTTCCTTCTTCTATCCTTAAGGGGGAGACTCTCTTTCGGGCTCTTTTCCCCACTCTCCCTCTTTATTCCCTCCCTCTTCGAGTGTTTGGCTGCTTGTGTTATGTTCGTGACATTCGCCCTGGCCGCACCAAACTCTCTCCCAAATCTCTCCGCTGCATCTTCCTCGGTTATTCCCGCACTTAGCGCGGATACCGCTGCTTCTCCCCGGACCTTCGCCGGTATGTCATCTCCGCAGATGTCTCCTTTGTGGAAAGTTCTCCATTCTCCTTTCCCTCTCCTCCTCCTGACTCTGCCATTGATGATTGTCTTCCCCTCATCATCCAGCCTCTTCCGGATTTGCCTCCTCCTTCCTCTCCTCCTCCTGACCCTGTCCTCGATGTTTGTCCTCCTCTCCTCATCCATCCTCCACCGGCGTCAACCCCTGTTGACACCCATTTTGGTCAGGTCTACTCCCGCCGTCCTTCGACTGTATTCCCCGTTCCGGCCAGTGACACTGATGCTCCCGCTTCGTCCGCTGCTCCTGCTCCACCACCCGCGGACTTGCCCATTGCCCTACGGAAAGGTACTCGCTCCTGCCAGAGTACTCCTCTATTTGCATCTTCTTACAGGGGTTTGTCTGCTCTGGAGACGGTTTCTATACCTCGCACAGTTGGTGAGGCCAAATCTCACCCCGGGTGGCTCGCAGCCATGTGGGATGAATTGCAGGCTCTGGAGGACAACCATACTTGGGATCTTGTCCCCCTTCCAGCAGGCAAACAGGCAGTGGGCAGCAAATGGATTTACACGGTCAGGCTGAATCCCGATGGTACTCTCTATCGCCTCAAAGCCCGCCTTGTGGCCAAAGGCTTTGCTCAGACATACGGAGTTGACTACTTTGATACCTTCTCCCCGGTTGCCAAGATGGCCTCTGTCCGGCTATTCATCTCTCTCGCCGCCCATCATCGGTGGCCTCTTCATCAATTGGATGTCAAGAATGCATTCCTCCATGGCTTCCTTGAGGAAGAAATCTATCTACAGCAGCCCCCCGGATTTTGTGCCGCCGGCGCTGAATCTCGTGTTTGCCGTCTCCGCCGCTCTCTTTACGGCCTCAAGCAGTCTCCCCGTGCTTGGTTTGGCCGCTTTAGCACGGTCGTCAGCGACTTTGGACTTTCCTGCAGTATGAAAGACCACACTGTCTTCTACAGGACGACTCCACATGGCTGCATCTTATTGGTCGTCTATGTGGATGATATCGTCATCACCGGCAGCGACTCTGTGGGTATCACCCATCTCAAGACCCATCTTCACCAGCACTTCCACACTAAGGATCTTGGTCCTCTCACATACTTCCTCGGCATCGAGGTTTCCTACTCCTCTGTCACCATCTCCCTCTGCCAACGGAAGTATGCATTGGATATATTGCAGGATGCTGGGCTGACTCAGGCCACTGCGGTCGATACTCCTCTGGAGCCTGGCAAACGGTCTCTTTATGCCTCCTCGGCTCTATACCCACATCCCGAGCGGTACCGTCGATTGGTGGGCAAACTCAATTATCTCACCATGACTCGACCCGACATTTCCTGTGCGGTAGCCAAAGTGAGTCAATTTATGGAGCATCCAACCACATCTCAGTGGGATGTTGTCATCCGCATCGCCAAGTACATCAAACGGGATCCTGCCCGTGGTCTTCACTACTCCCAGCATCCTCATCAGCATATTGAGGCCTTTTGCGATGCTGATTACGCTGGCTGCCTTGCCACTCGGAAATCTACCTCTGGGTTCGCCATTTTCTTGGCAGGCAACCTCATTTCTTGGCGCAGCAAGAAACAGACGGTCGTCTCTCGCTCCAGTGCCGAGTCTGAGTACCGTGCCATGGCCACCGTCACTACCGAGATCCTTTGGCTTCAGCAACTCCTCCAGGAGCTTGGCTTTCCTCAGCAGACTTCTGCTCACATATGGTGTGACAATCAGGCAGCCACTAAAATTGTTTCGAATCCCGTCTTCCATGAACGCACGAAGCATATTGAGGTGGACTGTCACTTTCTTCGCCACCACCTGGAGCACAACCATGTCAGCTTTAGCCACATTCCGACGGCCGACCAGCTTGCTGACATCTTCACCAAAGGCCTCCCTGGTGCTCGCCTTGCCTCGCTCAGTTCCAAGCTGGGGATCCACCACATCTGACACCCAGCTTGAGGGGGAGTAGTTATGGGTCTTGTGTGGTGTCATCTTATTCTTTTTTGTGGGACTCGTTGTCCAAGCTGGGTCTGTCCAGCTTGAGGGGGAGTGTTAAACCCTCTTTTGTATTATTATGGGTATTTCCGAGTCCCACATCGGAATACTCCCTTGTACATTCCGCTTTTTCATTCTATAAAAGAAGAGCCCCACCTCACCTTGAAGGTAAGTGGGTTTCCCCATTCTACAGTATGCATTTGTTCTTTGAGGATGAGATAAATCCAGATTCATGAATTTTGATGAAGAAATCCAGAAGACTGAGTAAGAGTTATTGGATCTTCAGGCAAAGTCTTTCCATATGGAGACTCTCCATCTTCTGATGAAATCCAGATGTTGGTCAAACTTAACAGTCATATAAACACTAAAGATAATATCCTTAAAGTGTGAACATAACTATTCATCCACTTACCAATTGCAATTAGCATCATCAACTCTAACAACAAAACCAAATAAATCCCCTCAAAAGAAAATGTTTCCCCTCATAAGGACATAATATTCTCATTGCATTTTCCAAAACCAAACAAGACCCCATTGCAATTACCAAAACCAAGTTTAACCCATAGCATTTTCCAAAACCAAATATGAACCATTGAAATTACCAAATCCAAATTGAAACAATTGCAATTACCAACATCAAATATAAATCATTGCAATTACTAACATCAATTGCAATGACCAACACCAGATATAAACCACTGTAATTACCAACACCAATTGCAATCACCAACATCAATTATAAACCACTGCAATTACCAACATCAATTATAACAGGAAAACCAAATAAATTCCCTCAGAAGAAAATATTTCCCCTCATAAGAACATATTATTCCCACTGCAGATCATGTTGTCCTGAAAATGCGAACATAACTATTAATCCACTTACCAAATCCAAAGAAATACCATTGCAATTAATAACAGCAAATATAAACCATTGCAATTTCTAACACCAATTGCAATTACCAACAACAAATATAAACCAATGACCAACACCAAATATAAACCATTGAAATTACCAACAACAAATATAAACTACTGCAATTGCCGACGCCACTTTTAAACCATTGTAATTACCAACAACAATTTTAACAGCAAAACCACAATTACCAACAACAAATATAAAACATTGAAATAACCAATACCAAATATAAACCATTGCAATTGGCGACACCACTTGTAAACCGCTGCAATTACCAACAACAAATATAACAGCAAAACCACAATTACCAACACAAATATAAACTATGGAAATAACCAACACCAAATATAAAATCATTGCAATTGTCAACACCACTTTTAAACCACTATAATTACCAACATCAATTATAACAGCAAAACCACAATTACCAACAGCAAACATAAATCATTGAAATAACCAACACCAAATAGAAAATCATTGTAATTGCCAACACCACTTTTAAACCATTGCAATTGCCAACATAAAATACAACAACAAAACCACAATTACCAACAGAAAACATAAATCATTGAAATAACCAACACCAAATAGAAAACTATTACAATTGGCAACACCACTTTTAAACCACTGCAATTACCAACAGAAAATATAACAGCAAAACCACAATTACCAATAGAAAATATAAACCATTGAAATAACCAACACCATAATATAAACCATTGCAATTGTCAACACCTCTTTTAAACCACTCCAATTACCAACAGCAAATATAAACCAATGAAATAACCAACACCAAATATAAACCATTGCAATTGCCGACACCACTTTAACAGCAATTATAACAGCAAAACCTCAATTACCAACATCAAATATAAACCATTGAAATAACTAACACCAAATATAAAATAATTGCAATTGCCAACACTGCTTTTAAGCCACTGCAATTACCAACAGCAATTATAACAGCAAAACCACAATTACCAACAACAAATATAAACCATTGAAATAACCAACATCAAATATAAAATCATTGCAATTATAATAGTAAAACCAAATAAAGAAATATCCATATGAAGAAAAACAAACCGTCATTAAAGTGGGCAGTATAATAGTTTAAAAACCTAAGAACTGTCAAATGTAGTGTCCAGTAACAGCCATTAAAGTGGGCTGTATAAATGTTTGAAACCTTCCAAACCATTTCAATTGTACTCTGATGTGAGATCCATTGAACCCGGCTGTTTAACTTGTTATCTTCATTCCGGACGCATTGTTTCCACAAGAGAACTCCTGCTTCTATATGAGGTTTCATTCCAACTGTATGCAGGGTCTGTAAGGAAACAGTGTACCATATACAGGCGCATGTCATCAACTTCGTCTTGTGATAGGTTCTTGTTATACCCTTAATCTGTTGCCAACTTCTCAATGAGATGACAAACAATTATCCCGCAGTCTAATGTTGCATCCCCCTGTTGGGGATTGTCTTCCACTGTAAATGGCAACGCTAGAGCAGTCTTCTCTAAGTATTTGGGGTTCCATTGTTCAATGACTTCTTCAATAAATGTTTTCTGCAAGTGTTGTAGAAATTGTATTTAGTGAATTGGTGTATATGAAAATGCATTTGATGTCGAAAAAGGATAGAGTTTACCATTTGTAAAGCATCTTGCTGGTAACAATCAATTGTAGTAGCACTCATCCGAGGCTACATGGATTTATAGTAGCTGAAATGTTTTTTTCAATATCAAACACAAGCAAAGTCCAATGTAGATTATCTGTGTTGATGGGGATGAAGACTTTTTCATTCAACTGCATTGTTTCTTTTATGGGTTTTTCTACCAAACACTTTCAAATTGTTGTTTTTCCCAGATATAATGCTCTGTAAAAATGAATACAGTTTGACGAAATATTAACTAATATATTTAAAACATCAAAAACATAGAGAATATTACACTCACCATGGCAACACTTGTAATCATAGTTGATTGATCATCGAAAATTCCGGCCATTTTCCCTATTTCACACTTGTTTTTTATAAGCTGAGCATAATCATCTATAACCTGATATCAATAAAAAAAGAATGGAGAATGTGAGACTAATTGAATATTAGTTTATAGTAAGTTTGGTTAAATTAAACTCACCCTGCTACTTGTCATGCTTTTGGTGAAAAATTGGAAAATGTCATCTAATCCAACTGAATACAAGTTGTTCTCAGCTTCCCATATATATTGACTACATTATAATAACAGTAACATATAAGAAAACGTATAAAGTTCAGGGAAATTGAATTGAAATCCTTTAAATGAAGGGCATACATACTAGTCTGGTTCCATCTAGAGAATCTTTTGCAGCTGCTCATAGTCTTTTTTCTGCAGGCGTCTACTCCGCCTAACCCATTTAGGTTTTCCTGGCAGCCCTGTAACAGTTTTTTTTTGTTCTGTTTTCGTTGAAACACTGTCTACCTCAATGGGTTTTTCCAGCTAACTTGGTTTTTCAACTGATTTTTTTTGTCATGTTCTTCTTCTTCTTGTGTATTGGGTTTGATACTGAAAAACAAAATTCAATTTCTTTTGTTTTCTAGCTCTAAACTTCACATTTCTAATCATTGATCTCGTTTGGCGACTCTGTTTCTGTCTGTCCAGTTTAGCTACTTTGATGTACAAGTGTGGTTTGTTCAGCATCTTCTTGCAGTTGATCTGCAGACTCCCCAATCCCAGTTTCCTTGGCTCCTAGTTTCTGGTTTTTCTTCTGTTGTTCTACTTCGGGGGGATATGCAGATTTTTCAGGAGGATCCTGGTACATTTCAGCTTCAATTGTACCCTCTGTCCGGGTTTCCTCCTTGAGAGAATGACTCTTTTCCACGCTACCTTCTCTTATGTTTTCCTCTATGCTGGCATTCTCACTTAATAACAGCTTGAGTATTTTAATTTTTTCGGCCTGTTTTCTAACAATTGCTTCCATTTTATGTAGTTTTGTTTTCAAGACCAAATTTTCTTTTGCAAGAACTGTTATTCTATCATCCTCTGGTTCCCCCTTTTCCTGATGTCCAACAGCAGCTTCCATAGTCGTTGGTGGCTCCTCAATTTCTGCACCTTCTTTAATCATTGGTGGCTCCTCCTCAATTTCTGCTTTTTTTTTATTTGTAATATTTTTGTTTTTGACATATTCGTGGTTTAAAAAACCATTATATTGATACTATAATTGGTACAGTTACCTCTCTAGCTGGAACTTGATGAATTTTCAGTTTCTTTAAACCAGCATCAAAATCCGAGAGGCTCCTCTTTGTGAATGGTGGATTGACCGCTTGTTCATTCATTTTCACTATTGTTGGTGGCCCCCGTAATCCTTGCACAGTGCCTGTGAAATTTTTTAATTGATCTCATCAATTGTTGGTGGATTGCACGAGACCACATTAGTGTTCTCATGTCTCTTGTAGTATTCACATAATTGATAAAACCCCAGCTCAGGTAAGAACCTGTAGTAGGGAAAAAAACAGTCGCACATGTGTATAAACATAGTAGTGTTGGTATGTCAAGATGATCGGGTTCTTCATCTCTCTTTACTGCTTCCAAAAGGGCTGGTTTAATTGCCTTATGTGTCAACAACTTCACACCAGTTTGAAATCTCCTTACATATAATGATGCCTTCTTTGGTTTGAATGAGTAGGAGTCCTCCATTTCTGTTTGACCATCGGTTATTGCAAAGGTCCTTTAAATATTAGCTTGAGAGAAACGTTTTTCCCCTCCACCGAATCGAAAAGCACTTGTTGATGGATTGTAGTTATCCAATATACATAACATAACTATCGGATTTTTTACAATCCAATACTGATATTGTATGGGATATGAATGCTTCAAACATATTCCAAAAAGGAGTAGTGCGCAAAGCATTTCTATGACCTTTCAATTGATCTTTGATTTCCTGTAAAAGTCTTTGTAAAGAGGTCAAATTGGACCTAAAATGCACACCTCAAAATTAAAAGTAAGACCTTTACGTGGAATCAAAAAACTTACAGTAGGACTACAAAGAATAGAATAATTTCACATTGAATCCTGTAAAAATTTCACTACACTATAGAAATTAAGGAATTATTGGAGTCATAAGGTAGAAAAAGTCTAAATTCTAGTGGGACTTCCACTGAATGTTCCACTAGAAGTTCCAATGAAAGTTCCATTGGAACTTCCACCGGAAGTTCCGCAATACAAAAAAAATGTATATTTCTAAAACTAATATTATTGTTAAATATAATCCAAAGAAATACAGATTGCAATTTGTTGGAGTCTGCATCCCACATCGGACTTGAGGTCCAGTGTGGTCTTTACTATTTGTTATAAAAGCACCCCAAGGGCTCCCTTAGAGAGAACACCTTGGAGGTTCGGTTTCTTCTATTTTATCCTTCTACATGGTATCAGAGGGAATCTAATCCCGACCCCTCATCTATTTTTTTTTTCTATTCGCTCTAGGGTTTCTCAATTCTTTCCCCCCCCATGGGGGGCGGCGGCCTCCATGGCCTACGAGCCGTAGGTATTTCCCGTCCGCCACCTGTGGCGGATCTCTCCCGGCGCCAGGCCCCGCCTTCACTACAGCTTCCCTCGCGCCGGCCAGACGACCCATCCCGGCGGCTCCCTGTGCTTCGTCCGGCACTGCTCCGCTGCTCCGTCGACGGCGTCCCCTCTCCTGCGTGGATCTCTCCCGCAGTCCGCCCGCGGCCCCTCCGGGCTCTCTCTCTTTTTTTTATCCCTGCTGGCGGCTCTGTCCGACGGATCTCCCTCCCTGCCGGCTATCTATCCCAGGTGATCATCCCTTCCCGGCGCCCTTGTTCTTCGCAGCGAATCTCCCCCCTACCGGCCCTACGCGGCACTCTTCCCGGCAGCCCGCCTCCTACGGCTTTTCCCGGCAGCCCGCCTCCTACGGCTTTTCCCGGCAGCCCGCCTCCCGCGGCTCCCTCCTAGCGGGTGCGCTCCGCCCCGACGGAATCCCCACCTCTGAGCGCGCGGCAACCCTTGTCCCGATGATCTCCTCTGGCGCCCTCCCGAGATCCCGATCTCGGCCCCTCCCTGCGCGCTTCCCCTGTACGACGGGCTCCCGCCGTCTCTGCCCTACGCGGGCCCTCCTGCACTGCTCATGCGCGCGGCCCTCCTGCACTGCACCTGCCGGCGCTCTTTCCGGATCCCCGCACCTGCCGGCACCCACTTTCGCAACTCCCGACGCGCAAAACGGCCGCTCCCGCATCTCCCGCTTCGCCCGAACTGCCCTCCTGTTCCTGCAACTTTCGGCGTCGTCTCCCTCCCGCTCCAGAAACTGCTGCGACATCCCACGGCGCCACTTCCTCCTACGGTCGGCCCTGCTCCCGCGACAGCATATCCCCGCGCGACGGTCCTCCTGTGGCGCTGCTTCCTCCTTGCCAGCCCCGCCTCCCTCTTCTGCCAGCCTCTCCCCCTGCCGGCGCCTCCGACAGCCGGCCTCCATTCCTGTCGGCTCCTCCAGCAGCAGTCGGCCTCAAGCCTCGTCGGCCCCTCTTTGCGCGACAGCCGGCCTCCATTCCTGCCGGCTCCTCCAGCAGCCGGCCTCCAGCCCTGCCGGCCTCCCGTACCGGACCGCTGCTCCTCCTGTGTGAGACTTCCGACGGACCAGGTTCCTCGTCCGCTACTCTCCCTCCTTGCCGGCCTCCTTCTGCAAGGAAGCCCTCCCTCCGACCGGATTCATCTGCTCCTCTCCGGCACCTCCTGCGGCATCCCCGCCTCACCGGCATCTCCCGGCATCTTTCCGGCAGCCACATCTCTGTCCGCTGGCACGCCCATGCGCTGGCGCAGCAGCTCGACCACCTAGGATTCGGGCCATTTGGCGCTGCCCGACCCCGCAACAATTCTGCGGAATCCCCGCCTCCCGTCGTCGGCCCCGCAAGTGCGGTTTTTCCCGGTGCTAGTTTGGATTTCTCGGCGTTTCAACGACCGGCCCCACTAGTGCGGCATTCCTGGCGTTTCGTCAACCGACCCGGTCTCTGAGTGGTTCATCTGCTGCGTCCGCGACATCATTCATTCATCATCCTGCGGGGGAGCTTCGATCGTGAGGGGGAGCAGCAGCCTTTGCAGCTTTCTTTTTATTTCGTCTGGTTTTGTAATCAAGTTGGGTCTGTCCAGCTTGAGGGGGAGTGTTTGCAGTCTGTTGATTGTTTTGTTTTCATTTGTTTGGCTTGTTTTTTCTTTATGTGTCCAAGCTAGGTTCATCTAGCTTGAGGGGGAGTGTTGGAGTCTGCATCCCACATCGGACTTGAGGTCCGGTGTGGTCTTTACTATTTGTTATAAAAGCACCCCAAGGGCTCCCTTAGAGAGAACACCTTGGGGGTTCGGTTTCTTCTCTTTTATCCTTCTACACAATTGTTACAAATAATTATTATAAAATTGATTTAATTTACCATTTGAAATTGAATAAGCAATGTTAAATTGAATTAATTTTGCACTACCCAGTGGAAGTTCCAGTGTGACTTCTGGTGGGAGTTCCAGTGGAACACCCACTGGAACTTCCACACTACAACAAAAATATTTATTTCTAAAACTGATATTATTGTTAAATATAATTAAAAGAAATACTCATCGCAATTGTTACACATATTTATTATAAAATTGATTTAATTTAGCATTTGAAAAAGTATAAGCACTTTTATAATGAATTAATTTTTCAAAACCCAATGGAAGTTCCAGTGGGAGTTCCACTGGGAGTTCCAGTGTAACTGCCACTGGAACTTCCACACTACAACAAAAATGTATATTTTTAAAACTGATATTATTGTTAAATATAATGAAAAGAAATACTCATTGCAATTGTTACACGTATTTATTATAAAAATGATTGAATTTAACATTTGGAAAAGTATAAGCACTTTTATATTGATTTAATTTTCCAAAACCCACTGGAAGTTCTGCTGGGAGTTCCACTGGAAGTTCCAGTGGCAGTTCCACTAGAACTTCCACACTACAACAAAAATGTATATTTCTAAAACTGATATTATAGTTAAATATAATTAAAATAAATACTCATCGCAATTGTTACACATATTTATTATAAAATTGATTGAATTTAGCATTTGAAAAAGTATAATCACTTTTATATTGATTTAATTTTCTAAAACCCAATGGAAGTTCCAGTGGGAGTTCCACTGGGAGTTCTACTGGGAGTTCCACTAGGAGTTCCACTGGGAGTTCCATTGGGAGTTCCACTAGGAGTTCCAGTCGAAGTTCCATTGGAACTTCGAGTGGAACTTCCACACTACAAAATGATTTAATTTAGCATTTCAAATTGTATAAACAATTGTAAATTGAATTAATCTTCCACCCAGTGGAAGTTTCAATGGAAGTGCCACTGAAACTTTCAATAGAACTTCTGCACTATAGGTTTGGAAGATTGAATTACAGTGGAAGTTCCAGTGGAACTTCGACTAGAATTTCCACTGGGAAATAACGCTTCCATTGAACAAAAAAGTGGAAGCCACTGGGAGTGCCACTGCAGGTTCCAATGGAAGTGCCATGAAGTTCAGTTCCAGTGGAACATCCATTCCAGTGGAAATTGTAATTGTAGTTCCAATGTATCTTCCACGAATCTCCATTGGAAAGTGGAGGTGTCAGTGCATCTGCAGTGGAAACCTCCAGGGGAAGTTCCATTGAAACCTTCAGGGGAAATTCCATTGGAACCTCCAGGGGAAATTCCATTGGAACCTCCGGTGAGGAAAAATACACCAACAAAAATGGAATTCGGAATTGATAGACAGAGAACATTTACAGAAAACTACTCATAACACAAAAGTTCTAAATAAGAAATCGTAACAATAGAAATGGAATACAGATTTTCAAGTACATATTTCGACGAAAATAACTATGTTATGCCACCTTCGTCAGACATTGCTGCTGTTTTGTACAAAAACGACTATCGGAGATTGAGATGAAACCCCAAAAAAGTCAAGCAGTTCTCGGAGAAAAAAACCCACGTTTTTGCGTTGGACAATGTTGGAGTTGGTGGCCTAGAACCAACTACTTTGTACTTTATTCATTAATAAAAGTCTTATCACATCTTGATTGTTCTTCTGCGTGACAATGCATGTGATAATGTCCTAAGGACAGCTGTTGCATTAAAGGGTCATAGTGGATTCCTGCTATGATGAGAACCCAGAAGTGTCATAACACTGTTCTTGAATATATGTTCTATGGCCGGATGATATTATTTGAGGAGCACAAATAATACTAGTCATTAGGGGTGAGGACTCATAAAACTTTGAGGCACCTTCTCATGGTGTGCGCCCTTGGTAATATCCAGGAGGATATTATAAGAACGAGGCCCGCCAGTAGGAAATCCACATTTCATAGTGTCATTGGATGTTCCTATCTGCGGACGTGTGTATTGGTCCTTAAACTTTAAGATTATTATTAATGAGTATTACAACTCGCGCACTTAGATGTATTGACGAAAACTGTGACGACACACTGTTCACAGCGAAGTAGGATACGTTAGGTACCTCACGAGTAATACTGCATTAATAGATAATGCGAGAAAGGATTTGTCCCTTCTGTTCCATAACAGAAGTGGATATCTCAGGCCCTTTGATGGAATTGATATAGCCTAAATAAATCCATGGTCATGGTAAGGTATGGGCGAGTTCAATTCTGGGAAGTCAAAGAAAGAATAATCGAGCACATGGGTTGATGGCACTATTATGCAACCCGCTTGATTAGAGATATCGAGACAAAGGGATTATATTACACGGTAAGCGTTCGTATGAGGTGACACGTCATTGCGGCGTTAACTTCTTTCTCTATGGCTGCCTTGGCGTGTCGCTAGACGCTAACCTTTGACTTTAGGCAGGCTCCGCCTAATGCCATTGAGAAAGAAGCCTAGAGGGTCACACACTAAGTGTGTCCATGTATCTCAGTTAAATATTAATTTAACAAGTTAAATAAAGATTATTCCCGACTGTGGTTTAATAATTATTTAAGGATGTCTGATCACATTTATTTCGACACTAATTATTCGAGAAAATATATTGTGGGCGAAATAATATGTTTATTAGCGAGTAATGCAGTTACATTTATTTAAGAAATAAATAGCCATTACTCAAGGTCTAATAAATGTGGTGGAGGAAATAAAGGAAAATAAAAGTACACGCTGTGTGTATTAAATATACACGTCGTGTAGTTTTATGGAAAACGAGTATACGCCGTGTATTAATGATTACACGCCGTGTAGTTTTTCCAGTTGGGGTTTTGAGGATATAATATTGTTTTATTAAATGATATTTATTATAATTAGCATGGGTGCATGTCAAGGAATTAATAATTCGACATGGGGGTTTTCAATAAGAGTTAATGAAATAAATAAAACGCGTAACGCGTTTATTTATTGTCATAACTCTATAACCTCAAACCCGATTATAAATATCCTCATAACCCCAACACTTTTCCAAACAAGAGAATCGTTGTGCACAACAATTCTGAAGAATTCTTTCAAGCCCGAAAGAACTCCTTCTTCCAAGAACGCTCTCAAGACCGAGAGATCAAGGCGATCGAAGGCGGACATCGCAAGCGAAGGTTCTTCCGTGCTAGCACCCGGAGATCCCTACGGCGACGTCCGGAGATACGTGGCACACGTGTGGATCACCGCTAGAGGAATCCTACACTTGGATTCTACGACGCAACGACGGATCACCGAATCGTGGCCGGACACATCAACGAAGAAAGAATTCCACCGAGGTAATTCTTGTGAATTAATTAAATTAATTATAACCAACATATGATGATCCTATCTCAATGGTTCTGGGACTCTTTTCTTTTTCGTTATTCGTTCTATTCCGAAGATCCGGCGTTTTATATCGTGACGGGTCTCGGATTGAACGTTGTTTAACGCTAAAATTAAAGTTGGGCAATCCCACCAACGCGCTTCCGCTGCGCCTGGAACCTACAGACAAAACTTACAGACAATGCGATAATGCCTTTCGGTGGAGTCGTCCCAGTCGCCGTACTTGTTGGATTCCCCGTAGTTTTTTCCAGAGTAGCTTGATTCGTTGTTGTTGCCGCAATGCCGGATTTCAGGGTTTCGTCGCAGTCGCCGCAGCCGAGCCGAAGTCGATCCGTCTCACAAAACGCGAGGGCAAATCCGTCTCCAAATTTGAATCGAAGGAATGCGGTGAACAGATGATCCGACGGATGGAAATACAATAGGACACGTGTTCTCATCTGACGGGTGTACTGGATATTCCAGTTAAAATGTTAACTGGAGACGATTCTAATCCCCCATCCAATTGCCAAGCTATAGAAAACCCCAAGAATATTCATCCTTCTCCTCAACCCCCAGCTGCCCTATTTATTACCTCACCCGCCCAGCCAACAAACCCTTGCCCACTACAGCTGTCAACATCAACCAATTTAAATGCTAAAATACCAAACTGCCCTCACTTATCAACCAATATCCCATACAGATGACAACCCAAATATGTACAGTCTGGCCCCCACACATTCCTAACAATGGGCAAAGAATTTGGGATTTACGGTGTGATTTTTGGAGATATGGAGTTGGATCTAAGCTGATATATGCATTACATCGTAATGATGCCCATTAAGTTGTGATTTGTGGTGGT
Organism: Viscum album; assembly: GCA_963277665.1. Classification (NCBI taxonomy): domain Eukaryota; kingdom Viridiplantae; phylum Streptophyta; class Magnoliopsida; order Santalales; family Viscaceae; genus Viscum; species Viscum album. The sequence continues at coordinate 299,919,814 of OY728139.1, forward strand.
CATAATTGTTTATAAAAAGGGGAGACCGCTGCTTGGAGAGGACATCAATCAATTGGAGGAGCCGGGATATTGCTGGAGGGCGCGTCTGGTTGTAGCGGAGGTGCACCGGACAGAACCGGGAGGAGGGCGGCCGGATGAGGCGTCGCCGGGCGGGGCTGGCGTTGACGGGGCCGGTGCGCGCAACCGGGAGGAGACGCCGGGGCGAGGGCGCCGGGAGCCGCATCTAGAAACGGCGACGGCGGGAGGCGCGGTCTGGAGGAGCGCGCAGGAGAGGGGCGTCGGGGAGCCGCCTGAGGGAGATCGGGCCGCCGGGAGGAGACGTCGGGCCACCGGGAGGAGACGCCGGGAGCCGGGGTGAGGGCGCCGCTGGGCGAGGGCGCCGGGAGGGGAGCCGCGCAGGAGAGGGGCACTGCTTGAGGGAGAGAAGGCTGCTGGGAGGATAGCCGTGGGCAGAGGAGGGAGGCCCGCCAGGAAGGACAAAGGCAGTGGGGAGAGGGCAGCACCTGGGTAGAGGGAGGCGGCGCTGGAAGCCGTCGAACAGGAGGTCGTGCGCATGGAGGACGAGAGTCGCGCGCATGGAGGACAGGAGTTGCGCGCATAAAGGACGAGAGCCGCGCTGGGACGTCGCGACGGGATTCGCGCGGGATGACGAGAGCCGATCCGCCGGGAGCCGCGCAAGGGTCGGGAGGAGACGTCGGGATCGGGCGTCGGGCCGTCGGCCATCGCGCGGAGCAGGGGGAGATCACCGGGAGGGAGAGGCTGCCGGGACAAGGGCATCGGACTAGGTCGCCTGAAAGTGGCTGTCGCGCGCGCAGAGGCGGAACCGAGGAGGGGCGGGCCGGCGCTGCAAATCTGTCGCGCGCAGAGAAGGCAGCGGGAGGGATCCGTCGGGAGGGAGGTACCGGCAGGGAGGAGCACCGCCGAACAGAGGCCGGCTGGGAGAGATCCGCCGCCTGGAAGTCCGCACAGGAGGCGGGGATTCCACCAGATGGGGGAGACGGCAGGGGGGGAAACCGTCGGGAGGGCAGGGTCCGGGCAAAACCGGGAGGCCGCCTGTGATACGAGCCCGGAGGGGGCGGCGATAAAAACATAAACCTAGCCCTTCATGAGGGTCGCCGCCCCCCACGGGGGAAGAAAAAATTAGAAACCCTAGATAAGGGGGAGAAATAAAATGGGAGGAGGGTTCGGGATTAATTTCCCTCTGATACCATGTAGAAAGGGAAAATAGGAGAAACCGAACCCCCAAGGTGTACTTTCTAAAGGAGCCCTTGGGGTTCTTTTATAACAAATATTAAAGACCACACCGGACCACAAGTCCGATGTGGGATGCAGACTCCAACAGTTTATAAAAAGGGGAGACCGCAGCTTGGAGAGGACATCAATCAATTGGAGGGGACTTTAGCTGGATGTCTTGGAAGGCAAAAGCTCTCTAGTTTGTTATAATTAGGATAGATTAGGAACCTATTTCATGTCTAACATGAATTTACTTTTAGATTTGAGTGAAAATATGAAGGGGTAAACATTTTGTATTGAGTTCTATAATTGTTAGACCCATTTAAGTGTATTTCAGAGTCTCGCATTGTTTTCCTCCTACATGTATTTATTTTCCTCTATTCATAAATGAAGGTCTCTGCCTCTCTTTGAGGTAGAGAGTGTACCATTCTACATGGTATTAGAGGAAAACCCCGCTCCGATTTTTCCCCTCCGCTTAGCCTCCCTTCGTCCACGCCGGTCCCTGCCGCGCCCTACCAGCCCCGCCGCTCGCCTCCCTCCCTGTGCGACGGTCCCCTCCCTCCCTTCACACACTATGTCGCCCCTCCCTGTGCGTCAGCCTCCCTTGAGCGTCGCCACCTCCCCTCATCCAGACCGACGCGCCTCGTCGCCCTCCTCCACGTGCAAGCCCTAACCGCCTCCCACTCTAACCGCGACCTCATCGCGCCTCCCAGGCACACCCCGCCACCCCTGATGGCGTCAGCCTTCCCAGGTGCGCCCCGCCGCCCCAGATGACATCGACCCTCCCTTCGCATGTCCCCTAACGGTCACCCTCTCATGTCGTGTCGCCTTCTTGCGTCATCCTGTCACGCGGCAACTATTCTGATCTGCGGTCCCAGCTGCGCACACCTATGCGCCGACAACGGCTGCGCACACCTATGCAACCAGCACCTCCAACTGCCTCTTCCCTTTATGACGCAGCTCCTGACGCGACGCCTGTTCCCGCGCGCCCCTACTAAACGAATCTGGTTCAACCCCTCCAGGCTTTGGCCGTGTCTAACCACTCCCATCCTACCTCGCCCTTGCAGTTGTCTTGACGCACTATTGATGCACTCCGACTGTTCCTGGCATTATCTGGCTATCCCAAGCACCTCTTCCCCATCTCCCTCCTGACATGGAGGCATCCTCACCGCCATACAATATTCATCACAACCTGGAACTCTCTATGGCTAAGATTGTGCTTATATACTCTCATCAGGCTGCTTTGCAACCTACCTCCTCTTTGGCCTCTATTGCTTAGACCAGTGGCCCTACCGCTTTTGTATCTCATCGACAGACTGCTTGGATGCTTGATTCCGATATTTCTGATCATCTCACCGGTGATGTAGGTATGCTTACTACCTATTGTTCGTATATTGGTATCACTGCAATTACTATTACTGACAGATCTACAATCCCTATTGCGGGATTTGGCACATGCTCCTTGACTCTTATTCGCCTGACTTTAGTGGCTCATGTTCCTCGCAGTCCTTTTAATATTCTCCATCAGTAAGCTCACAAAAGACTTAAATTGTGTTGCTATTTTTACAGCCTTTGGTGTTGTTTTTTAAGAGCGGTCGACGAATCGGGAGCCTGGTAGATGTCGTCTTAGTAATGGGGTGTACATGTTCGATACCCCACTATCCCTTCTTGTTCATCCACCTTTGCTCGTGCCCTCGACCTATATTTTCACCATGGTCATCCACCGACTTCAATTTTACATAAACTTTGCCTCCATTTCAGTCCATACATTTCATTCCATTATGAATCATATAAGTTTGCTAAACATCATCGGGTGTCTTATATTCCTCGTTTGGTGACGCGTGCGGCTAACCCTTTTGATTTAGTTCATTCCGATGTATGGGATCCCTACAGGGTCCCTATTATGTATCCTTTATTGATAACCTCTCTCGGATGACATGGCTATATCTCTTTCGTGATTGTTCTGAGATGTAATATTTTCAAGACATTTTACCATGAAATTCGCACTCAGTTCTCCAAGTCTATTAAATGTCTCTGCTTGGACAACGGTTGGGAATATTTATCTTCTTCCCTTCATCAATTTCTCAAAGATCACGGTGTCCTCCATCAAACATTCTGCTCTGATACTCCTCAACGGAATGGTGTTGTCGAGCGGAAACATCGTCATATTCTGAAAACTGCTTGAGCCTTATTATTTCACATGTAAGTGCCTCTTCCTTTTTGGGGATGCTATTCTTACTATCACCTATCTTATCAATCGTCTTCCTTCTTTTATCCTTCAAGGGGAGAGTCTGTTTCGGACTCTGTTCCCCTCTCTTCATCCTCACTCTCTTCCACTTCGTATGTTTGAGTGTTTATGTTATGTTCGTGACACTCGTCCACGTGTCTCTAAATTTTCCCCAAAGACACTTTGTTGCATCTTTTTGGGATACTCTCGTACCCAGCGCAGCTACCGTTGTTTCTCTCCTAACATGGGACGTTATATCATTTTCGATGATGTCTCCTTCATTGAGAACTCTTCATTCTCATCCTCTCCACCATCTCCTCACCCTGAATACCACCATCGATGGCTGTCTTCCTCTCACTCTCCACCCACCTCTGCCTCTATTGTCCCGGTCAGATGATCATCGCTTTGACTCTGTCTACTCTCGTCATCCATCGAACATGCCCCCTGCCTAGACCGAAGACACCATTTCCCCAACTTCGTTCGTCGCTCTTACTACGGGCACTGATGACTTGCCGATTGAATTGCGGAAAGGTCCCCGTTCTTGCTAGAATAATCCTCCATACACAACTTCATACAAAGGTTTCTCTACTCTGGAGACAATTTTTGTTCCTCGTACGGTTTCTCAGACTAAATCTCACCCTAATTGGCTTCGAGCAATACAGGATGAATTACATGCATTGGATGACAATCACACCTGGGATCTGGTCCCCCTTCCAGTAGGTAAACAAGTTGTTGGCGGCAAATGGATTTATACAGTCCATATCAATGTTGATGGTACTCTTTATCACCTTAAAGTCAGTCTCGTGGCAAAAGGGTTCGCTCAGACATATGGTGTTGATTATTTTGATACATTCTCTTCAGTTGCTAAAATGGTCTCTGTTCAATTATTCATATATCTTACAGCTGCTCATTATTGGCTTCTTCATCAACTTGATGTCAAGAATGCGTTTCTCCATGGTTTTATTGACGAAGAAGTATATTTGCAACAACCGTCTGACTTCATTGCCTCAGGGGCCAGTTCTCATGTCTATGGGCTCCAGCAGTCACCTCATGTGTGGTTTGACAAATTTTGCACTATCATCACTACATTTGGTCTATCTCAGAGTATGAAGGATCACATTGTTTTCTATCGAAAAACGTCTTATAGTTGCATCTTGTTGGTTATATATGTTTATGATATCATTATTACCGGTAGCGACTCACATGACATTGTCCATCTCAAGACATATCTTCAATAACAGTTTCATGCCAAAGACCTGGATCATTTGACATATTTTCATGGTATTGAAGTTTTCCGCTCTTCAACCAGAATCTTTCTCTCACAATGAAAATATGTGTTGAGTATCTTACAGGATAATAGAATGTCTCAGGCAACTGTCATTGACCCTCCTCTTGCGCCAGGGGAACAATCCCTCTATGATGTCATTGACCCATACTCTCATCCAGATAGGTATTATCGTATTGTCGTAAAACTCAATTATCTTACCATGAATCGTCTAGATATTGTCTGTGCGGTCAAAAAGGTCAGTCAATTCATGAAACATCCAACGAAATTTCAATGAGATGTTGTCCTTTGCATGGTCAAATACATTAAGAAAGACTCTGCTTGTGGTCTTCGATATTTCCATTACGATCATCTGGACATTGAGATCTTATGTGATGCCGACTATACTAACTGCTTAACTACCTAAAAGTCCACTTCTGAGTTTGTGGTTTTTCTAACTGGTAACTTAATTTCTTCGCGAATCAAGAAACAAAATGTCACCTCCAGATCCAATACCGAATCTGCATATCGTGCGATGATCACGGTCATTATTGAAATTCTTTGGCTTCATCGCATTTTTCATGAAATTGGTTTCCCGCCACAGACTTATGCTCATATTTGATATGATAATAAGACGGCCACGAAAATTGCTTCTAATCCAGTTTTCCATAAACGCATGAAACATATTGAGATTGACTATCACTTTCTTCGCTATCACATTGAGCAAAAACATATCAGCTCTAGTCACATTCCAACAGTTCATCAGCTTGCTGACATCTTCACCAAAGGTTTGTCGGGAGCTCGACTGGATTCTCTGTGCACCAAATTGGGCATCCACAGCATCAATGACCCCCAGCTTGGGGGGAGGGTGTGCGGTCTTTTTGATGTCTTTTCCCTTTCTTTTTTGTGGGATTCTTCTTCCAAGCTATATCTGTTCTAACTTGAGGGGGAGTGTTAGACCCGTAAATGTATTTCAGAGTCCCGCATCATTTTCCTCCTACATGTATTTATTTTCCTCTATCTATAAATAAAGGTCTTCGCCACTCTTTGAGGTAGAGAGTGTACCATTCTACAATAATTAAAGATATTTGAATAATTAAGCTCTTATTTTTTATGATAGTTTATATTTGGGTTCTTGCATTCATTCATCTTCCATATCTATTCTTCTTTTCTTTGACATGATTCATTGTTCATTGATTGAGGAATTACCATGAAATGCATGAATTAGTTGCTTGAATTTATGCTTAATCGTGGAATAAGTTTGAGTTTACTATGGTTAAACATGGTTTTGGATCACTCAATTACTAAATGAATCGAAGTACTTGTTCATAAGAAAAGATGAGTTTAGTAGTTAGAGAACGAATTCAAGATCAATAATTTGTTTAGATTCAATTTTGACAACAAAAAAATCATTCATCAAGGGAAACTTAATCATATCATGAACCTGAATTTATAATTCTCAGTACACCTTCATTTCATTAGATTAATTTTTATCATTCACATCATAAGTCTTAACTTTCAAATCGAAGTTCTATTCTATTCTAGGGAACACTCAAATCTATGGGTTCTTCCTTAGAGAGACCACATACTACACTTTTGTAGTGAACGATTGATAGGAATGTAGGCTGGGTGGGGGGAGCTGCTTGTGTAAGGGTATCAGGGGGCTGGGGTTTGTTGTGTAAGGGTCAGGGGCCGGGGGCTGCTTTGTTGTCGTGTTAGGGAGCTGGTTGGGTGATTAATAACTGTCAGGGGTAAATGTTGTATAGAGTAGGTTGGGGCAATTGAGGTTGGATGAGGCATTAAATAGAGGAAGACAATCGAGCAGGGGGGCTATGAAGGAATTGGTTGAAGGTTGTTAGGCAGTTCGGTGGGTTAGGTCACGACTTCAGGAAGAGCAGTGCCTTCCAAGAGATTTTCTTCCTCCCTCTTCTTCTATTTCTTCTTCTTCTTCTTCTCTCTTCTTCCCTGTTATACTGTAATTCCGAAACGGTGTATTTGTTGGATATTGTTGTAGTTTGTATCTCACATCGGACTTGTGTTCCGATGTGGTCTTAATTATTCATTATAAAAGAACCTCAAGGCCTCCTTTAGAGAGTACCTTGAGGATCAGAGGGTGGTCTCTAAACCCGAACCCTCCCACCCATTTTTTTTCTTGCCCTAGGTTTTCCAGTATTCCCCCTTGGGGGGCGCCCCCCCCATGTAGGGCTGAGTTTATTTTCTACTGCCACCCATCCGGGCTCGTTTTCAAGGCGGCCTCCTGGTTCTGTCCGGCCTCTCGGTTATGTCCGGCGGATCCCTCCCTCACGGCGCCTCCTTCCCCGGCGTCCCTTACCCACTGCGCGCGACGACCCCGCCCTAGGTCGCGCCTCCTGATCCCCGTCACGTCCTGGCGGCCCTCCCTCCAGTCGATCCCGACGCCGCCCTCCAGGTTCACCTGTCAGCTTCCCTCCCATCGGTTCCTGACGTAGCGGTCGCTCCAGTCGGCCTCCCTCACGTCGGTTCTCCCGCTGCGCGCGACGGCTGACGGCCAGACGCCCGATCCCGACGGCTCCTTCCTCCCGCCCGATCTCGGTGTCCCGATCCCGGCGGCCCCTTCCTCTCGTCCGACGCGGTGCTCCTCCGACGACCAGCCCTCCAGCGCGCGACGACCCTCTAGCGCGCACCTCCCCGCCCGGATGCCAGATCCCGACGCGGCTTCCCGGATCCAGTCTGCACGCACATCCACTGCACTGCTTCCCTGTGCACCTCGGCTCCTGCAGCACCGCCAGATCCCGCTGCGATTCCGCCTCCCTGCGCCTCGCCTCTGCAAAGCTGCTCCCTCCATGCCGGCCTCCTCCTACGGAGGCCACCGACTCCATGCCGGCCCTCCTGTGATTTTCCGGACGACTCTGACGACCAGCCCACCCATGCGGTCTTCCCGACGACTCTGACGATCGGCCCGCCTATGCGGATTTCCCGGCGCTCAGTCGAACGGCACCGCCAGTGCGGCTTTCCCGGGCTCCGTCGACCGACACCGCTTGAGCGGCTTGACAAATCTTTTTCAGCAGCATCATCCATCTTCGTGAGGGGGAGCAGCAGCCATAGCGATTTATCTTTGTTTTATTCTGTTTTGTCTTGTTTTATCATCAAGCTGGGTATGTCCAGCTTGAGGGGGAGTGTTTGCAACGTTTTTTGTTCGCTTTGTATTGTCGTTGCTTTGGTCTCTTTTCTTTATTTGTCCAAGCTAGGTACACCTAGCTTGAGGGGGAGTGTTGGAGTTTGTATCCCACATCGAACTTGTGGTCCGATGTGGTCTTAATTATTCATTATAAAAGAACCTCAAGACCTCCTTTAGAGAGTACCTTGGGGATCAGGGTCTACCTCTTTTTATCATTCTACAGATATAATAGAATTCTTTGGTTTATCTTTCTTGCACCTATCAATTGGTGCTTTCATTGAGAGGTAATCTTGAGAGGTACTTGAGAGAGTGACTCGAAGTTTTGGAGAAGACGACTACTGCAGGGGGAGACGCAGTTGAGGCGGACGTAGCAGATGCAGTCACTTCTAAAACATTAAGTGTTGGTGGAGAGAGGAACACAAGACCCTGTAGTTGAAACCAACTCGCAGCAATTGAGAACAAAACATTTTCCACCGAAGCGTCACAAACTCGACTATGATATGCAGTCACTGGAGAAACGCATAAACAGGAACACGTACAGGGCTGGACGAATGCTGATGGGAAATAAAAGAAGAAGCAAAGGAAGCAAGCGCAGAACTTGAATGGCAGCAGTGGAATCGCAGCAGTGAAAAGGTTTGCAGTGCTCTCTGTTTGGAAAACCAAAGTAGTCAGGACGAAGCCAACTGTGGATGAGCCAAGAGACACAGACTATTTCAGCAGTGAAGATTAGCCACGCGGCAGTGGAGAAACAATTCACCAGCTTCTGGTGTGGGAACTCAAGGCGAACGCAGCAGCCTTAGGAACTCAAAACTTTGTAGTAGAAAGCGACCTGTGGAAGACAAGAACTTCAAACAGCAGCAATTTTCTGGACGCAACAATCTTTGGTTTGACAGTATCGAAGGTTCTTGATTGGATGACTGCAGCATTTTCAAGGGAAGAAACAGACTCCAACGACAGATCTTGTTCGGCAGTAGAGGAACTGCAGTAGTGAGTTGACACAGCAACCGGCTACACGCACACATGGAGGAACAAATGCGGGTGATTTGGGCGAATTTGGCCAGGCTGGCCAGGATTCAAGAGGAGTCTTTGGGGCAGGAGATGATGACGGATTTTTCTAGAGACGATCCTGGGACTTGGATCACAAGAGCTGAGACATATTTCTCAAACCGACAAACTCCCGAACAGATGAAGGCACCGATGATCGAATTGAGTATGCAAAGAGCAGCTTGGGTTTGGAATTTCCTGTTGCAACCAAGTAAGAATGGGCTTACCTCGATGAACTTCAAAGAAGTGTTTCTCGGGAGATTAGGTAGTGCAGCGGTAGAAGAAATGGTGGCTACTACTACCCTAGCTACGAATCATTTCTCAGAACGGACGACATGTGTTGAGGAGCAGCAGCTTCAAAGCGTCAAGCGAAGGGACAGCGAAACCCATTAGAGGAGCAACCGGCACAGGAGCGGTTTGGTTCCACTCTGGTATGGCTGGAAGAGCAATTGCGTGAGAAGCGTGAAAAACTAGAGTCGAAGCGAGAACTCTCTACTGCGAGCGCAGCGTGAGATACAGAGTATGAAGCAGAAGCAAGCAACTGACTCCATTGATTGGTCAGTGCGTCAGGAAAGACCAGGACAAAAGAAGCAAACCGGTGATTAGGGGCGGATCACTTGGCCTCTCTAGCGTCCCCTGGTGTCCCGGTCATGTGTCTGTCTAATGTTTCTCAATTTAAGCCTGAGGGGGTGAACCTGATTAGGGGCGATGCCCTCGGCCTCCATTATTTCCGGTCTCCTTAGACTTGGACTCTTCCCCCTTTGTATTCTCCTTTTGAATAAAAATAGTAATGTTGATGATGATGAGAGTAGAAAGGCAGAACTAGACAAATTTCCATGTGAAACCAGGCTGCAATGTCGAACGACCTTCAAAACTGTACAGACGTTGGCTTGGGTTGAGCTTTCCATTCAACACGAGAACGCGAAGTAGATACCCGATGAAATTTATAGATGGCCAACGTCGTCTATGGAGGAAGTGGATCTGTGTGAGGTCTTGACCGATGTAGTCTACCAAACTACCTTTCGTAAGGCCAGTGATTCTGAGTCTGAGATGTTAGTTCAAGAAGGGTGTTAGGTACCAAGGATAGTGGGTTAGCCAGGGCGGTTAGAGGAATATGTTGGGTATTAATTAGAATATGTTGGGGAGGGACCCACGTTCTGTTAGGGAAATACTTATATATAGAGGGTTGGAGAAGTAGGGAAAAGGAGGAGAATTCTGTTAAGAGTGGGGAAGCGGCCAATGGGCTTGGGCGGGAGTTCCTGGGGAATCTCTCGAGTTCATATCTCTCATTCTTCTTCTTCTCCCGTGCATGTCAGTGTGCTACTACCGTTTTGATCATTTTATTGACAGAGATGTTTAATAGAGGCTTGGGTATCTGACCTGCCATTTTTTACATCATCTCCCTCAAACGCGCGAGCTACCGCTGCTTCCCTATCGCTTCCGGCCTCCATACGGCTTAGGCATACGTTACAGCTACGCCTCTTTTCTCACTGGCGGCGCACTCCGGATTTCTCTTCTGCCATTCTACATCGAACGCGCTCGCCACCGCCTGGCCCCATTTTCGTCCGATGCTTGGCGCGCAGCGGGTTTCACCTCGATCGGTCGAGGCGCACAATACCAACTCACTTCTTAAAAAAAAACGAGAGAGAGAGAAGAGAAGCGCGAGTGCAGAACCATCCACTTCCAGCCTACCAGATATCACGCACACTCTGCACAGTAGCAGTGCGCTTTTCCGGGAGGATGCCTACCAGACTCGCGACCCAACGTTTCTTCAGTTTTGATCGCCTGCGGCGCGCACTGACCTACAGCGCACGAAGGAGGCGTGCCCTACTGGTGGTGCGTCCATTTTCTGGCCGCCCTCCTGGAACAGAGGAGACGTGTTCCAAGAAGTCGTTGCAATCTTCCTCGTCGAAGTGGCTTCTACCGAGCGCAGCAGGAGAGGAGCGCAACTGAATTTTTCGATTGCACGGGAGGCGGACTCAAGTTTTATTGCACAGGTAAAATAGAGTTACCGAAAAAAAAAACAGAACAGAGGAGGCGACCTGCGCCCCCAGTTTCGAAGAAAGGGAGGCGCGACACATGAAGTTTCCACGGGAGGGGAACGAGAATGGATTTTCTTTTGAAGGAGGGAAAACACTTCCGATGGAGGTGCGATTGGACATCACGGAACAGCCCATGGGACATGTAGAAGTTGCGTTGGCAAAATTGACTTCATCGGTTGGGGCGATAGCCACGACGGTTGAAACATTAAAGCAGCGCCAACAACGATGGGAGCAAGAAGCGTTAGAGCAGGCGACATTCCGTAATTATTTCACTGCAACAATCTGTCGCTTGGGGAATCAATTATTTTTGGACGACGAGCAGCTGTCTCTGGTCCCGGAGAAGTTGTCAGTGTTCGATGGGAAGAATCCTAAGAGTTGGATCACACAAGCATAATGGTATTTCTATGTCCACCAAACCTCGGAGGAATCAAAGATTCTTCTTGCTCAGGTATCTATGGCAGGAGTCGCGACATACCGGTTTAACATGGTGCTGGAAGTCTACCCAGATGTGTCATGGTCCGTGTTTATAGACGAATTACTGGAGGGATTCCATGAGACGAAGTTTCAGAATCCTTTCGCGGAGCTGGCAGTTCCCGCTAGTGACATGGTGCCACCAGAAGTCATAACAGACTCAGCCTGGGTGCCAATCAGAGTCCAACAAACAGGAAACCAAGATCAGACACCGACAATTTCAGAGCCAGATTCGTCAACTTTGGCATTTGGAATAGAAGAGGAGCATGAGCAGCCGCTTGCTCGAGCGTTTGCGTTGTTTGTGGCACATTCCACAACACCTGACGTAATTGCAGCACAGGGGCGCGCCGTGGGGGCTCCGGACTCACAGGGCGGTAGACTTTTCTCTCACTTGCGACACAGGACATCCGACATCTGGTAGATTACGTCATCAGGAGGCGAGGGCACTGCAGGGGGACGAGCTGGACGCAAGCACGCCTCCATTAGAGATTGTGAGCAAGGGGAACTCCAAAGCAATGGCGCCAACGGTGGCGTCTAGTCCTATGGAGGTGCAGAGATGCGCCATGGGGGTGGCGGCACATTTGCTCGACCACTCACTTGACTTGTCACCGCGGCCTACTTCGAGGGGATTGACAGTCCGAAAACAGGACACATGGAAAACTTACTCTCTCGGTGTGGTTCATTTGATGGCAGTGGACCGCATTGATAGTCTGGACTGGCCAAAATTGATTTTGGTGGGGACCACTGGGAGTTGCAAGAAGAACATGGCGGCTCACGAACCTTCACATCAGAAGGCGCAACATCACAAACCACTGACGAACTTTCTGCGGACTAATCATCAACCGGGGAGGAATATATGGTTGATTGCGTGGAAATTGTATGCTAAAAAGGTGCATCGACAGCTACTATGTAACGACCCAATTTTTTTCAATGGAAATTTCTTTCTTATAAATATTTCATAATCACATGAAATCACAACATAATTAACTACTAAGTGCTATGTGACCCTTAAAACATAAGTTCATCACTTCTGTGATGTGAATTTCAAAAATCTGACATACACGGTTGCGATCAGTAAGTTATTTGGAATCCAATAAGAAAAACTTATTTTTTGATGAATAGTAACTTACTCTTATGAATAGTAACATACCCTTATGAATAGTAAGATACCCTAATGAATAGTAACCTTACCTGTGATAGTATATAAATAATATTCAAGTGAAAGTACGATATACCTATGCTTTGGAATAAGTAAAAGAATGTTTTAAAACTGTTTTTAGAATAAATCATGATTTTAATTAAATATTAAATTAATCATATTTAAAAAATTATTTTTGAAAAATAGACTTCATTTTTGGATTCTACACGTCGAAAAATAGTTGGAGTGAATTTTTAGGATTTTTCTGAAATACTTGAATTTTTGATGAATAGTGAAATACGGTAAAATACCGTATATCAGTTAAATACACTATTCATGACATCACAAGTGATGTAAATCCACTTGGTTCGAACTCACATGATAAAATTACTATTTTTGGTCAAGGAAGACTAACTATTCCTTGTCTTGTGAGGAAATAATAAATTAATGAATTTTATATTAAGAAATTTTCTCTCTCCTCCACTATAAAAACTCCATCTCACTCCCTCTTCTCTTCACTCCTCTCAATCCTTATGTCTTCTCCAAATTCTGTCCAAATATCCTCCCAACCTCTTCTCCCACCACGTCCAGCAAGCCTTGGTCTCATAAAAAGACCAAAACTTCTCCCTTAAAGAGACTCTCAAAGATGTTTGGTTCAAGAGGTAAATTCCTCTTTTTAATTTTTTGTCTTTCCTTTGAAGTTCATTTGTTTTCTTTTTCTATTATTACCTCTCCTTATCCAAATGTTGTGATGACTCCAGTACCTTACATGTACTGGAATGTTTTCATGATAGTGGAATAAGTTATCATCATCTTTTCCTTTCACCTTCTTTTATACTAGTATCAAGAATACCATCCGAGATATGTCAATTTACCACATTCAAGGACGTTGGGCTTCCGATTTCGATTATCATTCTCAATTCTGGTCATGAAACCATTCTTGTTATGGTTGAACCAGATTATCATATATGGAATATAACCTATGTAAGATTATGCAATCCCTTTGTACAAATGGTATCAAGTTATAAAGAAAAATGCGTTCGTTTTAATCAAAACTCACAAATTAACCGAAACAGTTATCATTAAAGTTCTATATAATAATTCATCATCATGCCATGTAACCAAGTTATATAAATGACCAATAACACCTATGTATGATCATAAATAATATTTGAATTCAATTCTAGAGATTTACATGAACTCTATTACTTAAGAACAAGTGAACCGATTATGAAAATAAAGGAAACGAACGTTACGCAACGACGAAATTCAATATAATAACTTATCAATAAGGGCATAAATGAACTAAACAGAATTATGACAAACTAAATAAATGTCTAATAGGTTCTGAAATAAGTTATTAATAAGTATAATTTCATCTTCCAGGAGCTTAAGTTCAAGAGCAGAACACGTTTGGAGTTAAGGTGAGGGTTTTTCCACCCAAACTTCCATTTTCATTTGGGTTATTTTCATTGTCTAATTACCTCAATGAAATTCTTATGTAATATTATACTCATCATAAATTTTGTGTGAGTGTTCTATATATGTACACCAACCAGAATCCTTCTTTATTTTATGTAGAGTGTAGTTGGGTGAATTCTCCTTTCCTCAATGTGAGGTGAGGATATTCTTTTATAGATTAGGAGACCAATATACAAGGCGGGTAAGTCCGATGTGGGACTCACCCATTTACACTTAAATGGGTTCCAACACTCCCCCTCAAGCTGGACATGCCCAGATTGGATAGAGTCTCACACAAGACAATCTCAAACTCCCCCTCAAGCTGGGCCAGGGAGGCTGTGAATACCCAGCCTGGAAGTGAGAGACTCAAGACGAGCTCCGGGAAGACCTTTGGTGAAGAGATCGGCAAGCTGATCGGCCGTCGGGATATGGCCGAAACCGATATGGTGTTGCTCCAGATGGTGGCGGAGAAAGTGACAATCCACCTCGATATGTTTCGTCCGTTCATGAAAGACGGGATTCGAGGCAATCTTCGTGGCGGCCTGATTGTCACACCAGATATGAGCAGGAGTCGATGCCGGGAAACCGAGCTCCTGGAGAAGATGACGAAGCCAGAGGATCTCAGTAGTGACAATGGCCATGGCTCGATACTCTGCCTCGGCACTAGAACGGGAGACCACAGTCTGCTTCTTGCTGCGCCAAGAGATGAGATTACCGGCGAAGAATACGGCGAATCCCGAAGTAGACTTGCGGGTAGCGAGACAACTGGCATAGTCCGCATCACAAAAAGCCTCAACATCCATGTGAGCATGATGTGAGTACCGAAGGCCGCGTGCAGGGTCTTTCTTGATGTACTTGGCAATGCGGAGGACAACATCCCACTGAGAGCAGGTGGGATGCTCCATGAACTGGCTGACTTTGCCAACGGCACAGGCAATGTCGGGACGCGTCATGGTGAGGTAGTTGAGTTTACCGACCAAGCGCCGATAGCTCTCAGGATGAGGAAAGAGTGCCGAGTCGGAATGAAGGGAGCGTTTTCCCCAGGCTCAAGGGGAGTGTCAACTGTGGTGGCGGTGCTCAACCCGGCATCCTGCAATAGATCAAGAGCATACTTGCGCTGGCAGAGAGAGATAGTGTCCGCAGTTCGGGAGACCTCGATGCCAAGAAAGTACGTGAGGGGTCCAAGATCCTTGGTGTGAAAGTGATGGTGAAGATGCGTCTTGAGGCTGGCGATGCCGCTGGAGTCGCTCCCTGTGATGATGATGTCATCAACATAAACTACAAGCAAGATACAGCCGTGTGCCGTCGTACGGAAGAAGACGGTGTGATCTTTCATACTCCGAGAGAGGCCAAAGGCGGTGACGACAGTGCTGAAGCGGCCAAATCAGGCGCGAGGAGACTGTTTGAGGCCGTAGAGGGAGCGACGGAGACGGCAGACATGGGAGGCGGCACCAGAGGCAGAGAAACCAGGGGGCTGCTGCAGGTAGACCTCCTCGTCAAGAAAGCCATGGAGAAACGCATTCTTAACGTCGAGTTGATGAAGTGGCCAGTGATGATGAGCAGCCAGAGAGATGAAGAGGCGGACCGAGGCCATCTTGGCGACTGGAGAGAAGGTCTCAAAGTAGTCGACGCCATATGTCTGAGCAAATCCCTTGGCGACAAGCCGGGCTTTGAGGCGGCAGAGAGAGCCATCGGGATTGAGACGGATCGTGAAGATCCATTTACAGCCGACCGCCTGTTTGTTTGCTGGAAGGGGAACAAGATCCCAAGTATGGTTGGCATCCAGAGCCTGCAATTCATCTCTCATTGCGGCTAGCCATCCAGGGTGAGATTTGGCTTCACCGACCGTTCGAGGAAGCGACACGGTCTCCAAAGCTGACAAGCCCCTGTAAGAAGATACAAAGAGAGGAGTATTCTGACACGAGCGAGTACCTTTCCGGAGCGCAATCGGCACATCCTCGGGAGTTGTGTCAGGAACATCAGGCGAAGCGGGAACAATGGTTTCCTCGGCCGGGACGGGAGGTACAGCGGAAGGACGACGAGAGTAGGTCTGTCCAAAGAGATGACCGGTCGGAGGAGACACCAGAGGCGGGTGAACTATGAGCGGAAGGCAGTCATCGATGGTAGTGTCAGGAGAAGGAGAGGGGAGAGTGAAAGGAGAGCTCTCGACAAATGAAACGTCGGCAGAGGTGATATACCGGCAGAGGTCCGGAGAGAAGCA
The DNA here is from genome assembly GCA_963277665.1 of Viscum album. NCBI lineage: Eukaryota > Viridiplantae > Streptophyta > Magnoliopsida > Santalales > Viscaceae > Viscum > Viscum album. Next base: position 299,936,072 of record OY728139.1, read on the forward strand.
TCGGTACCCGCGCTGAGTGCGGGAATACCCGAGAAAAATACAGCGAAGGGATTTGGGTGATAGTTTGGAGAGATTTGGGCGAGTGTCCCGGACATAACAGAGACATCCGAAGATACGGAGTGGAAGGGAGTGAGGAGGGAGAGAGGGAAACAGGGTATGAAAAGGAGTCTCCCCCTGAAGGATGGAGGAGGGAAGACGATTGAGAAGGTAAGTAGCAGTGAGGATGGCATCCCCCCAGAAAAGAAGAGGGACCTCGCGGTGGAAGAGGAGGGCACGAGCGGTCTCCAAGATATGTCGGTGTTTCCGCTCGGCCACCCCATTTTGCTGAGGGGTATCAGGACAGGAGGTCTGATGGATGATGTCGTGGGCCCTCATAAACTGCTGAAAAGGAGTGGATAAGTATTCTCGCTCATTGTCAGATCGGAGACATTTCACAGGGAGAGAAAACTGTGTCTGGATTTCCTGAAAAAATGTCTGAAAGGTTGAGAGAACCTTTGTTCGATCTCGAAGAAGATAAAGCCAGGTCATGCGGGAGTAATCATCAATAAAGGTGATATAATAACTGTACCCTGACTGGCTAGGAACCCTGCAAGGACCCCATACATCGGAATGAACAAGAGCGAAAGGAGCCGCTGCACGTGGTTCCGAGCGAGGAGCATACGTCGTCCGATGATGTTTGGCAAACTTGCAGGATTCACAATGGAAGGAGATGTGAGAACTGAATTGGGGGCAAAGTTTATGGAGAGTGGAAGGCGGTGGATGGCCAAGGCGGTAATGGAGGTCAAGGGCTCGGGCTGTGGTGGATGAGCAAGCAAGGGATGATGGGGTATCAAACAGGTAAACCCCATCCCGAAGATACCCTCGACCAATTTCCCGATTCGTCTTCCGCTCCTGAAAAACAACACCAGATGAGCTAAAAATAGCAACACAATTCAATTCGGTGGTGAGTTTGTTGACAGAGATAAGATTAAAGGGACTTTGAGGAACATGAGCGACCGACGTCAGGGGAAGAGACGGGGTCAAGGAACATGTGCCATATCCGGTAATAGGGATTGTTGAGCCATTAGCAGCAGTAATGGCAGAGGCACCGGTGTACGGATGATAGGTAGTGAACATACCAGAGTCTCCTGTGAGATGTTCTGACGCACCGGAGTCAAACATCCAAGCTGTCTGTCGATGAGAAACACAGGCGGTGGAGTTGCCAGTCTGAGCAAGTGGGGCTAGAGAAGAAGATGGTGGCGCAGTCGCTCGATAAGATTTTACCAAAGCAAGCTCCTCTGGCGAGAGTGTTGTCCTGTAACGGGTACTGGATGAAGGAGGACCGCTGCGCGGTAGAGCCGATGAGGGAGGATGGGAGAGCTGCTCGGCTGAGTGCATAGGTGCTCGGGAAGGCCGACAATGGAAGGGAGGGTGCGGCCCAGCCGGAATGCTGTCGGTTGGAGGTGATGCCGGAGGGCCGCGGGCGGACACGCCCGCCATTAACGCAGGGAGCTGGGCCGACGGCGCAGGAAGGCCGCAGGGTAGCTGCAGGGAAGCCGCTGGGAGATGGGCTGGGGAGCGCCAGATCGGGCGGGAGCCGCTGCTGGGAAGGGAGCCGCTGCGGAGGGTGGTTGCAGGAGGAGGGTCGCCGGAGGAGGGAGGTGCGACGGGAGCCGCGTTGGAGCCGCGGGCGTCGGGCCGAGGGCGTTCCGTCGGGGCGAGGCGGGGCTGGTCGGAAGGGCCGTCGCGCGGAGTGGAGGCCCGGCGACGGGATGTGCCGCAGGGGCTGGTCCAGGTCGCCGGGAGCCGCACGGTTGAAGGGAGGCGGCCTGGAGATGTCGCCGGAGAGAGTAGGGAAGTCGCACGGCAGAGAAAAAGTCGGGGCGAGGGGGGCGGGCGCCGGAGGAGGCCGCTGCTGCGCAAGACGGGGCGGCTGGGGCAAAGGCGTCAGGTGAGGGAGCGGCTGGGGCTCGAGCGCCGCTGGGAGGCGGATGGTGCGGGGGCTAGGGCGCGGGCGAGGGCGAGGGAGCCGCGCGGGCGAGGGCGCGGGGGCCGACGGGTCGAGGGAGCCGCGAGGGCTAGGGCGCACCGCGGGAAGACGGGAGACGCTGGGGCCGGGAGCCGCGCCGCCGTGGAAGGGCGCCGGGAGGGGTGCCGCGTCTGGAAGGAGGCCCGCCGGGAGGTGGAGGCGCACCGAGAGGGAGGACTGCCGTGAGCAGGGGGGCGCCGGGAGGTGGAGGCGCACCAGGAGGGAGGACCACCGGGAGAAGAGGGGCGCCGGGAGGGAGGGCCTGCCTGGAGGAGGAGCTGCGCCGGGAGGGAGAGCCTGCCGAGAGGAGAGGTGGCCGCCGGGAAGGGCAAGGCCAGAGGGGAAAGAAAAGGCGGGGCCGGACAGAACCGGGAAGCCGCTGGGAGGGAGGGTCGGGATTAAAATCCCTCTGATACCATGTAGTTGGGTGAATTCCCCTTTCCTCAATGTGAGGTGAGGATATTCTTTTATAGATTAGGAGACCAATATACAAGGCGGGTAAGTCCGATGTGGGACTCACCCATTTACACTTAAATGGGTTCCAACATAGAGTTACATGTTTTAAAATGAGCTTTCAAAATTGTTTCCGAAACACAGGCCCGATTCAAGGGAATATCTCAACTTCTTACCTATTTTCAAAGGCAATCTCTAATCTGTTTTTGGAAACCATTATATTTATAAAATCATTTATTTTATTATGAAAACAATATCTTACTTCACTTCTGGTTTTATACAAAGATATTTCCAAAAAAACTCTTCTTTTCAAAGTAAAAGAGTATTTATTTCAAGAATTACTCGAAGATTTTATAAGAGTATCTTCCTCTATTTCAACACTCTTGCTGATTCTTATGTATTATTGGGATTAATATTTCATGGTATCATCTACCATATTCAATTTAATGGTTTATGATTATTTTGGCTATTTATGTGCTATCTTAAAACCATTCATCAGTTTACTTCGAATGGTTAGTGTTTTTGCTTAATGTTCGGGGAAAACTATTTACATTTCATATATTAGTTTCAATATGAATGTGTATGTTGTTTATGTTTATCCCCGTTCATATGAGGAATGCATTGGACATAGCAAGTGTTGGGTGGGGCCCGCTATAGCTCCTCAGCATCGGTAGGTCTCATGAGACAAACTACGGTCTTGGCACAAGGCCTTGACAAAATGATTATTTATGGTCTTGGCGCAAGGCCTTGACGGTATGGATATGTTGTCCCGCATTATGCATTCTCTCATTATGAATATAGTATTGATGGTTCATGTGGTTATTCGACTAGTAGAATACCCATGATTATGTTATGTTACAGCAATATTTACAAAACTCATATTTCTGCCATATTATGTTCAAGTTTATTTTTAAAGGCATGTGTTTTCAATTATTCACCATGTCTAATGTTTATGTTATCTTTCGTTGTATTGTTTACCCTTACTGAGCGTTTGAGCTCACTCATTTCTTATGTTTCATTTCCACAGGACAAGAAGAATTTTATTATGAATGACATGCTAAAATAACCTAGGAGTTATGGAAGTTGTCTAAGGAGTTTCTATGTTGTTTTTCATTTCAAGTTGTAATGATTAACTTATGTATGTATCTTGTTTCCAATAATACTAAACTACTCTGTCCTTCGGGATGCTTATTCCTTGTTTGTATGCCAATGTAATCAATAAGGCACCGGCTCCGGGCAACTGGGGTCGGGTCCTTACATACTACACCGGAACCACACCCTATGTCTCACCTTGAGGGCAAAGTGATTTTCAAGGGTGGGGCAGTGTTAAGTACCCAAGATAGTGGGTTAGCCAGGGCGGTTAGAGGAATATGCTAGGGGAGGGGCCCACGTTCTATTGGGGAAATAATTACATATAGAGAGGGTTGGAGGAGTAGGGAAAAGGAGGAGAATTCTGTTAAGCATGGGGAAGCGGCCAATGGGCTTGGGCGGGAGTTCCTCAAGAATCTCTCGAGTTCATCATTCTCATTCTTCTTCTTTTTCTCCCATGCATGTATGTGTGCTACTACTGTTTTGATCATTTTATTGACAAAGATGTTTACTAGAGGCTTCGGTCCTATCAAGGGGCCATTCAAGGAAGTTCTATTAGTTGAACCAAGCCAAGTACTGGGCATGCAGATGTTGCGAGCCAAGGCGGAGGCGGGAAGTTTGGAAACATGTAGGACTGTATAGGAGAGGTGCGCTTTGGAGGAGCAAACAACAATGAAGATCAAGGGGCTCGAGCTGCAAGGGGAACACAGTTTAGAGTCTGGAAAACGAAGTGAGACAACCGCAGCAGGTTCATTTGGCAATGCGGAGGATGACAGCAGACGAGATGGAAGCTTAAATCCAAAAGATGTTGTTCTGGCTGAAGGTTTGTAGAATGTGACGAAGAGGATAGAGTTACCAATGTTTTCCAAAGAAGATCCATTTGACTGGATCACCGAAGCAGAACTGTATTTCTTGGTAAAACGAACACCATAAGACATGAAACTGTCTTGGGGCGCAGTTAAGTAAGGAGAGCACGGTTCTATACTGGTTTTTGTCATGGCTGAGTGCCTCATTCGACATGGGAGCAGCTAAAGCCAGTGCTTATAGAGAAATATGGGAACAGCAAGGAGCAACAACTTAGATCTAGTCCGGAACATCCTATAGTGGTGTGGTAATTACATACTAGAGTTGGGGTGTGGATAAACAGCAAAGGCACGCCAAGGAGGAGCAGTTTGTTCCTGGTTTGCATACAAATCCTATGTCTGAGGAAGTGGTGAGTCTGAGCGTACCAACAGCAGCACGGGACTGGGCAGGACTGGAGCAAATCGTGGACTTGTCAGTTTGGCAGGCAAATCCCGAACAGATGAAGCAAAATGAGTATGGATGCGCAACTGCTGTTCTACGGAACTCAAGTGGTCAGGATATGGCTTCTGTGCTGGAATTGTTTGAAACGAAATGGCAGGATTCTGGAAAACCAAACGGTACCCAACGGACACCATTGTCACTAAGGCAAGCATTGCTTGAATTAAATGGCTCACAAAAGTCTGTATAAGAGAGCTACAAACGGCTGTTAGAAAGTCACAGAAGCTGGGTTCCGAAAGAAAGGCATTGAGAATCAAGAACCACTGCACCGTAAGGAGTATCAACATGTTCCAAATACTGATGTAGTGGAGAAAGTGAAGGTTTTTGTACCATATTTTATTGATTTTACCTCAGCTGCAGCCGATTAATGGCAAGACGGTGCAGAAATGGTTGGAAAGGGTGGCTGGTATTATTTGGATACTGGCCAAGTGTTGATTGAAAGCACTTGTTTAGATGATGTGTGTGACATGGAGATTTCTCCACTGTTAGTTGATCAGAGGAGAAATAAGGCCCTGTTAGAACTGGGTGGAAGGATGGGGCGTGGCAGGTTTATTCGAGAAAGAAGAGGGTTGCGGCAAAGAGGGAGCCCACTGGGGGCCACACTGGGACCCCGTGGCGGTAACAGATTCTGTTGAGGGATCTCCTGGGCTGAAACAGACTCCACCTGGAGCTGAAATAGAATGTAACTGAAGGGGGAGGGGGGAACGTGTGGGGTCTGTAACCATTTGGGAGGTGGGGTCGTGGGGGTAAGCTGGGGTCCAGTCAGTTGTAACCGCTGGGGTAATAAAAGGGGCAGGGGAGAGAGGTATTGGGGGACTTTTTGAGCTGGGAAATTGGGAGGAAAGTCTTTCGGCCTGGGGCTTGGGCGGGTGAGCCAGGGGGCCTCCCGAGGACACTCTGTTTACTGTCTTTTCTCTCTCTCTCCCCCACTCTAAGGCTGTAATTCCAAGTATGCCCCTCTAATTGTTATAGTATAATTCCAGTTTCATTGTTTTATATCAAGGGGCTCTATCAATTTGGTCCGGCCTGCCGAATATCATACTCCACTCCTCTGTGGGGGTAAGGGGCCAGGTGATGGAAACTCGGCTTCAAGCTCGCCTAGAAGGACTGGAGCAGAGGATGGAGAACGTAGAAACTGGAACAAACTAGCGCATGGGCCGCCTGGAGTCATCAGTGTTGGGACTGACCGAATCAGTGGGATCTCTTAAACAAGAAATTACTGGGTTGACAGAGGTTCACAGATCGATGTCGGATATATTGCGCCGGCTGGAGAAGCTGCCAAGGCAGGACGGCGCATCGGCTTCGGAGTTACACGACGCAACAGGAGCTGCCCCATCGGAATCTCTCGATCAAACAACCTTGAAGGAGGAAGCACGAGGCGCGTTGGAAGTAACCACCGAAGGGACGACCCCGATGTTGGCAGTCCGACGGGTTGAGCTGCCAGTGTTCGATGGACAAGATCCCCAGGGATGGATCAATCGGGCGGAATTGTACTTCCGAATTAATCAGACAGCGGAGGACAACAAAATTCCCCTGGCCCAAGTGAGTATGGAAGGGGTGGCAATCCACTGGTTTACTATATTGGAGGTGTACAAGAACCTAACATGGAAACAGTTTAAGGAGGAGCTGATGGAGCGATTTAGTGGTTTAGAAATACAAAATCCTTACGAAGAATTGGCAGCAATCCGGCAAAACGGGTCAGTTCAGGAATACATTGAACGTTTTGAGTTCCTCGCAGCTTTGGTTCCCCATCAGCCGGAACCTCAATATATTGGATACTTCCTTCATGGATTGTGGGATGATGCTCGCAGCTGGGTCCGCATACACAGCCCGAAAACTCGTTTGCAGGTAATGCGCTTGGCACGGCATGTGAAGCTAGCACTCTGCCGAGAGGCCGAGCTGGAGGAACGCGCCCAAATGGGAGCGGGGGCTGGCAGCCTTCATATAGAACGGGACTCACCCAGCAAATGGGATTTTCGCCCACACAAGTACGCCGGGGAGGGGAGTTGACGGGAGGAGCTGCCAAGGAAATACAGCGAACCACCATGACGGGAGGAAGGGGAGTTCGACAGTTGTCCAACCAGGAATGGGAGAACCGCAGAAAGAAGGGGTTGTGTTTCCGGTGCAGAAAACCGTATAATCCTATGCACAAATGTACTGATGCCAAGATGAGGGTGTTGTTGTTGGGAGAAGAGGAGGAAAATCTTGAGCTTACACCTCCACTTGAGGAGGAGGAGGACCAGTTGGAGGCTGTGGCGGAAGCTCCAGAAGCTCCAGAGGCTGAATGCAAGGTGCTGGAATTTCAGAACTAGGGAATCTTGTGCAGTGACCTGGACCGCCAAGAAGAGTTCATCTCATCCATGAAAATAGAGGGCTGCATAAGGGGAATTCCCATCCTGATTTTATTGGACAGTGGGGCTACTCACAATTTCATTAGCCCCGAGTTAGTTAGTATACTGCTCACTGTCCAGGCCGCCAAAAAGATGGAAGTAAGGTTGGGCGATGGTCATAAGACAGGAACCTTAGGGGTCTGCCAAAAGATCTTGCTCGTCCTAGGGGCTTATGAGTGTTCCATTGAAGCCCATGTTTTGAAGATCAGAGGATTGGATCTAATCCTGGGAATCTCTTGGTTGAGAACTTTGGGAGATGTCAGCATAAATTGGTAGTCGATGGTAATGAAGTTTTCAGTGGGAGGTCGGTCATTTACCCTCTCAGGTATCCGCCAAAATGACCGGACAACAGTCTCCCTGGATCGGTGGGCTCAGAAATCTGGACAGAACAGCGAACTGCGGCAAATTGTTGGAGGTAACAAAAGCAACCTCATGACACCTTTGACCGAGGCTCAAAACCAGGAGTTGCAAAAGGTTTTTCATCACTTCCCATCTGTTTTTTCAGAATCCCGGGGGCTGCCAATGCATCAACATCGGGCTCATGCCATTAACCTGCTGCCCGGTCAGGAACCAGTCTCAGTCAGGCCTTACCGGTACCCGTACCTTCACAAAAATGAAATAGAGAAACAGGTGCAAGAGCTGCTAAATCACGGCATCATTAGGCCAAGCTCCAGCGCATACTCCAGCCCGGTGTTGCATGTTAAAAAGAAGGATGGCTCATGGAGAATGTGTGTGGACTATAAGGCTTTAAATAAAGTAACGGTTCCGGACAAATTCCCCATACCAGTGGTAGAAGAATTACTAGATGAACTCCATAGAGCTACCTATTTCTCCAAGTTAGACCTCAAAGCGGGTTATGACCAAATTTGAATGTGGGGGTCCGATGTGGAGAAGACAGCGTTTCGAACACATAGTGGCCACTATGAATACTTAGTGATGCCCTTTGGCCTCACTAACGCTCCGTCCACATTCCAGGCTACTATGAATGATTTATTTCGTTCTTCGCTCCGTCAGTTTGTTCTAATATTTTTTGATGATATTTTTGTGTACAGCAGGGATTGGTCTACTCATTTGCATCACGTGGAAGTCGTGTTTTTCCGTCTACATGAGCATCAATTCCTTGCTAATAGGAAAAAATGCCTTTTTGGCCAGCAGGAGGAGGAGTATTTGGGACACCTAATTTCTGCTTCAGGCGTGGCAATGGATCCCAGTAAAATACAGGTCATGCTGGACTGGCCTCCTCCAACCAGCATTAAGGGTGTCCGCGGTTTCCTCGATCTCACCGGGTATTATCGAAAATTCATTTGCGGGTATGGCAAGGTGGCCCAGCCTCTCACAGCATTAACCCGGAAAGATGGGTTCCGATGGACTGTCGAAACTCAAGAAGCTTTCCAGCATTTGAAGAAATTAATGACAGAGGCACCGGTCTTGGCTCTACCTGATTTCTCTCAAGATTTTGAGCTCAAATGCGATGCTTTTGGCCGTGGGGTGGGAGCTATCCTTATGCAGGCCAGACGACCAGTAGCATACTTCAGCAGGGCTTTTTCCGACCAGAACCTCGCCAAATCGGTATATGAAAAGGAGATCATAGCCCTCGTTCTGGCCATCCAGCATTGGCATCCATATTTGTTGGGTCGGCCCTTCATAATTTTTTCCGATCACCGGAGTCTTAAATTTCTACTACAGCAGCGCATTACCACCATTAATCAGCAAAACTGGATCGCCAAGTTGTTGGGTTATCAGTTTGAGATTAAGTATAAACCGGGCCGGGAAAATTCTGCTACAAATGCTTTGTCACGACGGGTGGAGCCTCTCTCCCAGCTTCAACTACTGCAGTCCCAGCCCATCTGGACAGAGGGTCGGACTCTGACTGATAGCGTGTCTTCAGATCCCTATCTTGGCAGGGTGCTCCACGCATTACAGGAGGGTCGTTCTACCTACCCAGGCTTCACACTGGCTTGGGGCGTGCTGTATTACCGAAATCGATTGGTTATCCCTGCCTCGTCCCCATGGGTACCCAAACTCCTGACAGAGTTTCATGCCTCCCCTCAAGGAGGTCACTCGGGTTTCTACAGAACTTACAGGAAGCTTGCAGCCAACCTCTATTGGGTCGGAATGAGAAAGGTTGTAAAGGAATTTGTCCAGCAGTGTACGATCTGTCAGTGCTATAAGTATTCTACCCTGGCACCCGCGGGACTCCTACAACCCCTGGACATTCCCACCACTGTGTGGACCGCCATTTCCATGGATTTTATTACGGGGCTGCCCAAATCTAAGGGGTGTGAGGTCATATTGGTGGCGGTTGACCGACTTACCAAATATGCACACTTCTTGCTCCTCAAGCATCCTTACACTGCTCGGACGGTCGCTGAACTTTTTCTCCAGGAAATTGTTCTGCTCCATGGCATACCAGCTTCCATTGTGAGTGATCAGGACCCCATTTTTCTGAGCAATTTCTGGACAGAATTGTTTCGCCACCATGGTACTTCCCTCAAGTTCAGCTCGGCCTACCACCCACAGACAGACGGTCAAACAGAAGTGGTAAACTGTTGCCTCGAGACCTACTTGCGCTGCTTTGCAGGGGACCAGCCTCGAATGTGGTCTTTCTGGATTCCATGGGCAGAGTGGAGTTACAACACTACCTGGCATGCCTCCATAGATTCTACTCCATTTGAGGCAGTGTATGGTCGCTCGCCTCCTTCTATTTTGAGTTTCCTACCTGCTGATGTCCGGGTAGCTGTAGTAGCCACGGCTGTGGAAGATCGCAATGAAGCTTTACGTCGACTTCGACAACATTTAGCTCGATCTCAGGACTGTATGAAGCGTCAGGCGGACCGAAACCGTCGCCACATTTCTTTTCAGGTGGGTGATCGGGTGTATTTAAAGCTCCGGCCTCATCGTCAGCAGACCGTCGCCCATCATATCCACCAGAAGTTGGCAACCCGGTTTTATGGCCCTTTTACCATTCTTGGCCGAGTTGGGCCGGTTGCTTACCGTCTGGATCTGCCTCCCTCAGCTAAAGTTCATCCCGTTTTTCATGCGTCACAATTAAAGCCGGCGGTGGGAAATTCAGAGGTCCTCCCTACTCTACCACCAGGCCTCGAGGTGGACAGTTCCGATACTCCGGAACCCCAGGCTGTCCTTTCCTGCCGTTTTCACCTCCAAAATCATATTGCCCGGCCACAATTTCTATTCTAGTGGGCTGGTCGTCCAGCAGAGGAGGCTGAGTTTACCCTTCGAAATCAATTTCCTTCATTCAGTCTTGAGGACAAGACTGATCTACAAGGGGCGGTGAGTGTTAGAACTGGGTGGAAGGATAGGGCGTGGCAGGTTTATTCGAGAAAGAATAGGGTTGCGGCAGAGAGGGATCCCACTGGGGGCCACACTGGGGACCACGTGGCGGTAACAGATTCTGTTGAGGGATCTCCTGGGCTGAAACAGACTCCACCTGGAGCTGAAACAGAATGTAACTGAAGGGGGGGGGAACGTGTGGGGTTTGTAACTGTTTGGGAGGTGGGATCGTGGGGGGAAGCTGGGGTCCAGTCAGTTGTAACCGCTGGGGTAATAAAAGGGGCAGGGGAGAGAGGTATTGGGGGACTTTTTGGAGCTGGGAAATTGGGAGGAAAGTCTTTCGGCCTGGGGCTTGGGCGGGTGAGCCAGGGGGCCTCCCGAGAACACTCTGTTTACTATCTTTTCTCTCTCTCTCCCCCACTCTTAAGGCTGTAATTCCAGGTATGCTGCTCTAATTGTTATAGTATAATTCTAGTTTCATTGTTTTATATCAAGGGGCTCTATCAGGCCCCTCCGGGTACTAACCTGTTTGGGCATATGAACAGTCCTGGTCTGCTAGTGGCATTGGTTTCGCACTCTCCTGAGGCTAGTGTGGAATCTCAAAAATCTTGTCATGAGGGCCGGGAAGACTGCTACCCTGCTAGATGCAAGTTGGCTTTGGGTTGATTTTTTCCAAATGACAAGCTTCTGCTTGTTCAAATGGGCAAGTCTACTCCTGAATAATTTGCTACTACGGTTGGTTCAATTGGGCACAAATCTGTTGCGGAGTGAGAACGTCTGACTGCAGCTGAGGCAACAGAGCCATGTGAATTTGTTTGTCGTGCCTTGGTATCATATGGGAATTGTGCTGTTTCCTTGACCAAAGGTTGGAAAAACAGGAGCTGCAAATGGAGTGTAAAGCCACCTATATTTACCCTTTGTGTTGGTAATGCTTAGGGGAAAGCTGCCTAGCTTTTGGCTGCTGGATCAAAGGGCAATTGATCTGCTCTGCCTGTATCGACGAGCAATCTGCGCTGGGCCGGTTGCTTGCAATGAAGCACATTTACATTGGACGCAAAACGAGGCTGTTGTTAGCAACATCAGGAAAGTTGTCAACAATATTTCTCCATTTGAAGTTTCTGCTGAGCATCTAAAGGAAATTGTTGTCGAACATCTAGAGGAGGAGGATCCGCTTATAAAGACATGTGAAGCCTCGACTACCGAACCAGCTGCACGCTTGGCAAATGAATTGAAATTGATATATGCTCTTGTGCAGCAGCTTAGAGAAGAGGCAAATGAGGTTCCACCAAGATCCACCTTGAGGACAATGTTGTTTTTTAGGAGGGGGAAATGTTAGGAATGTGAGGGGTGAGGGCAGTCTGTGTAAGGGCTATCGGTATGTGTTGTGGCAAGGGAGGTTTTGTACTTTGTTGTAGTTGGTTGTTGGGGTAGGTAGGGGGTTGTTAGTAATTGGTTGGGGCTAATAAATGGGGGAGTAGCCTGTGGGGGAGGAATGCAAATCATTTTGCATTTTCAGCTGGCTGCTGAGAGAGGCCTTGGGAGGTCTCGGCTTGGCTCTTCGGGAAGTACTCTTTCCAGGGGAGTTCTGTTGAGGCAGCGGAGGTTCGTGGCGAGATAAAACACACAAACGAAAGAAGAAAAATGAAGAATGCACAAGATTTACGTGGTTCGGCAGTATACCTACGTCCACGGGAGAAGAGGGGGTTGTTCTAATATTCCTCTCCGGATGAAGCTTTAGAGGATCACACACAATGGGTTACAGCAGATTTTTCCTATGTCAAGTACATGGGATTCAATCCCGTTAAATAGAGGAAACATTTACTGCAGTCCATGGTTGGTTTGAGGTGGTTCATCAACCCTTGAATTCTTCCACGCCACCTGCTATGAGTCTTTGGTGTCGGCTGGGTTGGCTGCCAACCAGAGAAAACTTGCTCCAGGATGTTGCTAACATAAGACTCTCCTTCCAATGAATTCTTCATTGATTAGGAGTGGCCCCCTGAAAGCGCGGCCGATAGTTATTGTTGGAGTCTGCATCCCACATCGGACTTGAGGTCCGGTGTGGTTTCTAATATTCATTATAAATACACCCCAAGGGCTCCTTAGGAGAAAAACCTTGGGGGTTCGGGTCTCTCTTATTTTCACCCTCTACATGGTATCAGAGGAGGTTTGCTAAACCCGACCTCTCCCTACTGATTTTTTTTCCCCTTCCTTTAGGGTTTCCCGTCCGGGGGGGCGACGGCCTCAAAGCCCCGTAGGGTTACCGCCGCCGCCCCTCCGTCTCTCCCCGCTGGATCCCGACCGGCGGGCGCCTCTCCCTGGCTCTCCAGCCGTCAGCGCCTCCTCCTGCGGAGCGCTCCCTCCCCGCGGCACTCCCAGTGGCTCCTCCCCACGGCGACCCTCCCTCACGGCGGCTGCTCCTGAGCGCCAGCCCTCCTCGCCGGCGTACCGCCGCCCCACACTCTGGGTCGTTTCTCCGGCGGGTTCTCCCCTGCCGGCGCCTGCTTCCCCGCTGCGCGCGCGCCGGCCCCTTCATCCCGTCGCGATCCCGACGGCCTCTCCCGCCCTGGTGCGCCTTCCCTCAACGGCGCCCGCTCCTCCTGCGCGACTCACGGCGGACTTCCGGCCCCGCCTCCTGTTGCGGCTTCCCGGCTCCGCCTCCCTCCCGTCGGCCTTTCTCCCGACGCGGCCCCCTCTTCCTCGCGGCGGCTCCCTGCGCGACGGCCCGCCTTCCGCCGCGGCTCCCTGCGCGCTCCCGCTGTCCGCTATCGCTGCCCCTCCCGAGCGCGACCCTCCCTCATCCAGCGGCCCCGCCCTGCCCCGACGGCCTGCCCTACGCGGCTCCCTGCGCGCGACTCCCCTCCTCCTGCTGCCGGCCTCTCCCTCTGCCACCTCTTCCAGCAGCCAGCCAGCTCCAGCGCCTCCGGCGCCTCCCGCTGCTCCAGCGCCTCCCGCTTCATCCCGCGCCGGCTCCTCCTCCGACAGCCCTCCTCCCGCAGCTCCCGGCGGATCTCCCTCCAGTCCGGCGACCCCTCTCCGGCGGCCTCTCCCGTCCCGCTCCCCTCCCGGCGACCTCGCCTGCTGCTCTCCGGCGGCCAGATCCGGACAGCTCCGGCCGAATCCGGACGGATCCGGTGATTTCCGGCCAGATCCAGGCTACTCCGGCCGGCTCCGGCCTGATCCAGAGATTTTCGGCCAGTTCCGGCGATATCCGGACTGTTCCGGGCAGATCCGGACTGTTCCGGCCAGCAACCGGCCTCCACCCGTGCTGGCCGCTCCAAGCAGGTGGCCTCCTCCAACTTCCAGCGCCATCTCCCGGCCTCCTGCACCCTCGTCGGCCTCCTCCTGCGGCATCCCCGCCTCGCCAGCATCTCCCGGCACCTCCCGGCAGCCGCATCTCTCTCCGTCGGCACATCCTTTCGCTAGCGCAGCAACTCGACCACCTAGGATTCGGTCCCCGTTGGCGCCGCCAGTCCCGCAACAATTCTGCGGAATCCCCGCCTCCCGTCGCCGGCCCCGCAAGTGCGGTTTTCCCGGTGCTAGTTTGGATTTCCCGGCGTTTCATCGACCGGCCCCACTAGTGCGGCATTCCTGGCGTTCCGTCAACTGGCCGGTCTGCGTGGTCATCTGCTGCGCCCGCACCATCATCCATCCATCATCCTGCGGGGGAGCTGTGATCGTGAGGGGGAGCATCAGTGTTGCAGTATTTTTCCTTTATTTTATTTCGTCTTGTTTTGTCATCAAGCTGGGCATGTTCAGCTTGAGGGGGAGTGTTAGCGTCTGTTTTTATTGTTTTCTTTTCATTATGTGTCCAAGCTAGGTACACCTAGCTTGAGGGGGAGTGTTGGAGTCTGCATCCCACATCGGACTTGAGGTCCGGTGTGGTTTCTAATATTCATTATAAATACACCCCAAGGGCTCCTTAGGAGAAAAACCTTGGGGGTTCGGGTCTCTCTTATTTTCACCCTCTACAGTTATTATTAAAACAGCAAATTGACTTGAATCTGAATGAATTCAAATAGTGCGCAAAAATTATATTTAATATTTAAACATTAATATTTCACACAAATTATGCACATTTCATATAAAATCAGTAAATGGAATAAAGTTATGAAAATATTAATAACATCACCCCCACAAATCTCTTTCTCACAACCAATTTGGGGTAGAAGCTAGACCTGCAGTCTCCTTGCAGGCGTCCAACTTCTCTTTTGGTAGAACCTTTGTCATCATGTCTGCCCCATTATCATTGGTGTGGATTTTTTCAACTTTCAACAATCTTTCTTCAGCACATTTCAGATCCAATGATATCACACATCGATGTGTTTGGACCTAGAATGAAATGTCGGGTTCTTGCTAAGATGAATAGCACTCTGACTATCGCAATAGAGAATATAATTCTCCTGATTTTGTCCCAACTCCTATAAAAACTTCTTCATCCATAGCATCTCCTTGCAGCCCTCAATGACCGCGATATATTCTGCTTCTGTGGTGGATAAGGTAACGCACTTCTGAAGTCATGATCGCCATGAGATTGCTCCCCCTGCAAATGATATCAGGTACCCGGATATGGATTTCCTCGTGTCTACATCTCCAGCCATATCTGCATCTGTGTATCCTTCTAAAACAGGTTTGTCACTTTCAAAACATAAACAATAACTAGATGTACCTCGGAGATATCTCAATATCCATTTGACCGTTGTCCAATGCTCCTTTCCTGAATCTGATAAGAATCTGATCACAACGCCAACAGCGTGAGCAATATCTGGTCAGGTGCACACCATGGCATACATAAGACTGTCAACTGCTGATTGATATGGAACTTTTTCCATTTCTGATTTCTCCTTCTCGGTTGACAGACTCTGACTTGTCGTGAGCCTCAAATGACTTGCAAGTGGAGTACTAACTGGTTTTGTCTTGCTCATGTTGAATCTTTCAAGAACTTTCTCAATGTACCGCTCTTGAGATAGCTAAATCTTGTGATTCCTCCGGTCACGAGTAATCGTCATACCAAGAATCTGAGTAGCGTCTCTAAAGTCCTTCATTTCAAAAAGACTTGTTCAAGTCCCTTTTCAACCTGTCAAACTTGGTGATATCTCTGTCAATAATCAGCATATCATCAACATAAAGCAACAAGATAATGAAATCACCATCAGAAAACTGTTTAATGAAATCACAGTGATCAACAGTCGTCCTCCTATACTCATTTTTCTCTATGAATGAGTCAAATTTCTTGTACTGTTGTCTCAGTATCTGTTTCAAACCATATAAACTTTTTTTAAGCTTACATACCAAGTTTTCTTTTCCTTTCACCTGAAATCCCTCTAGGTGCTCCATGTATATCTCCTCATCAAGATCACCATGTAATAATGTTGTTTTTACATCCAGTTGTTGAACCTCCGGGTTAAGACTAGTCGTCAATCCAAGAATAACTTTGATATAAGACATTTTAACCACAGGAAAAAAAAAATCATCAAAGTCAAAACCTTTCTTCTGACCGAATCCCTTCACAACCATTCTAGCTCTGTAGCGCGGTTGTGAGCTGTCATCTTCTCCTTTAATTTTGTACACTCACTTGTTCTTGAGTGCCTTCTTTCCAAGTGGTAAATCTACCAAATCAAATGTTTGGTTCTTGTGCAAGGATCTCATCTCCTCTTGCATGGCCATCTTCCATTCCATCTTCTGTTGGCTCCTGATCGCATCATCATAACTGTCAAGCTCTCCTCCGTCAGTGAGCATCACATACTCATGTTGTATCTACGACTCGGTTGTCGTTTACTGGTGAATCTCCTCAACTGTGCTTCGGGGGGAATCTGTTCTGAAATATCAAATGATGGAGACATATCAGCAGATAAAGATATATTACCTGGTGGTGATATATCATCAGTGTCGCGTATCTCTCTTGCGCTAACTGGTGCTGATGATGGTGAGACTAGTTCCAAAATGATTGGAATTTCCTCAGACTTCGACTTCACTGCATTTTCTGGCTTCTCAAAATCTTCAATCGTCTGATCCTCAAGAAACACCACATCTCTGCTTCTGATGATCCTCCTGCTGATAGGATCTCAGAGTCGGTATCTAAACTCCTCATGAACATATCCCAAAAAGATACACTGCTTTCCTTTTCCATCCAGCTTCGCCTGCTCATATTTCAAGATGTGAACAAATACCCTACAGCCAAATACTCTCAAATGTTTGTATGAAACATCTTTACCCATCCAAACACTTTCCAGAACGTCGTAGTTCAGTGGTACTGATGGAGAAAGGTTGATAAGATCAACTGCAATTCTCAATGCCTCCCCCCAAAAGGTGTTTGGCAACTTTGCATTTGAGAGCATACATCTGATTCTCTCGCAAAATTGCTTTATTCATCCTTTCAGCAAGACTGTTATATCAAGGCGTCTTTGGTACTGATTTTTCCAGCCTGAAGTCGAAACTCCTGCAGTACTCCTCAAACGGACCACGGTACTCTCCTCCATTGTCTGTCCGCACACACTTTAACCGTCTGCCTGTTTCTCTTTCCAACTTCACATGAAACTGCTTGAAAACATCATGTACTTGATCTTTAGTTTTCAAAGTAAAGGTCCGGACTTTCCTAGAATGACCATCGATGAAGGTAACAAAATAAATAGCACCTCTCATCGTCTTAGTGCTCATCATGCAGACATCAGTGTGAATCAAATTTAAAACATTTGCTTTTCTGAATGGTATATAACTATGGAATGACACTCTGTGTTGTTTTCCCATGATATAATCAACACAAGTATCCAGATGTGTACCTTTTATTCCTGACAAGAGATTTTTCCAGGAGAGCATTCTGATTCCTCTCTCGCTCATGTGACCCAGCCACCAATGCCAAACTTTTGCAGGAACATCTTTTCTGGCTGCATTGACTTCTCATCCACATGGTCTGGCATATCCCTCATCGTCAAGCATTTCAGTAGATATCAGATTGAGGCGAATATCAGGAACATGTCTCACATCCTTCAACAATAACCTACATCCAATATTAGTTTCCAGAATAATATTACCAATACCAGTAATTTTGGATGCACCATCATTTCTCATCTTCACATGTCCGAAACTCCCTGAAGTGTAAGATGAGAAGAAATCTCTTCTGGTAGTGACATGGTAGGAGGCACCGGAATCAATCACCCATGTCGAGTCTTGACTTGCAAGACTGACCTGTTTGTCTTCCTGAACAATAACGATTTCTTCATTGACAACTGCAGCATCGTTATTTTGGGTCTTACCTTCCTGATTCCTCTGCTCTGCTTTCAACTTTCTACACTCCCAAATGAAATGTTCGGGTTTGCCACAGTGGTGGCACTTCATGTCATATCTCGATCGAGATTTCAATCGATTCCATCTTTGCAGACTTTGGTCATGGGGTTCTCTTCTTTTGTTTCTTCTCTGTCATTTCTGCTTTCTTTATCTTTCAGTGACAAGAGCCTTTGATTCAGGTGTATGCCCCTCATCCTTCCTTCGGGACTCTTCATTCAACATTTTGTCTTTCACTATCACCACGATGAGTGATCTATCTGGTGTTGAATTGCTGACTGACACAACTAATGTGTCTCACATCTTTGGTAAAGAGCTCAACATTAATTGTATCTGCAACTCATCATCAATCATCATTTTCATGAAATTCAACTGATCAACAGTACCTTGGAACTCGCTCATGTGTTCTGATACGTTGGTCTCGTCTTTGTATTTCAAGTTGACAAGACGGCGTGTCAGGTTTTCTTTGTTCTGCGCGGTTGTCCCCGCATACATCTTTTCTAATTTTCGCCAAAGAATGGAGGCATCATGTTCATTGGCAAAATTTTGGAAGATGCTTTTGTCGATCAACTGTCTAATTTGAGCAGCACACTTTCTGTTGAGTACGACCCACTCCGCATCAACTGGTGGGGTACCCACTGACGTCTTCTCATCGGGTTGACCGCTTGTTGACGATTCCTCCGCTTGCGCTGCAACGGACTTAGTGGTCTCCACTATTGATTTCCACAAATCTTTAATATATAACAGATCCTCCATTTTCAGTTTCTAGATGGCATAATTAAAAGCGATAAGCTTAATCATGTTACTGGTATTTTCTTCCATTGATGGAGTGAGAATTTCGAAAATCTAACCGGACGGATGTGTCCGGAATGGTCGAAAAGGCTGGAATCAACTCCTAAATTGCTGAAAACGGCCTCCGATTGACTGAGTTATTGCCAAAACAATTTCAACGATCCAGATTGATCAATGAGGTGGCTCTGACGTGGCTCGCTGGAACAGTTGCCGAAAAGTCGCCACCGGCGTGAACAATGTTGTCTTCTCCGACACGGGGTACTATAGCACTCGCGGTTTGATTAGAACTTTGACCAGCTCTACCGCCTTCGTTTCAACTCCGTTTTTGACGCCGCTTGCGCTGTTGGAATCGGCTCGTCGTGCTCTTTACAGATCTGGACTCAAAAAAAAATTCTGAGCAACTTCAATTTTCCGATCACCGGAAAACTCGATGTCGCTTCGCCGTTTCGAATCCAAACCCTCTGATACCACTTTGTTGGGGCAGCGGAGGTTCGTAGCGAGATAAAACACACAAACAGAAGAAGAAAAGTGAAAAACGCACAAGATTTACGTGATTCGGCAGTATACCTATGTCCACGGGAGAAGAGGGGGGCGTTCTACTATTCCTCTCTGGATGAAGCTTTGGAGGATCACACACAATGGGTTACACCAGATTTTTCCTATGTCAAGTACATGGGATTCAATCCCGTTAAATAGAGGAAACATTTGCTCCAGTCCATGGTTGGTTTGGGGTGGTTCATCAACCCTTGAATTCTTCCACGCCACCTGCTGTGAGTCTTTAGTGTTGGTTGGGTTGGCTGCCAACCAGAGAAAACTTGTTCCAGGCTGTTGTCGACAGAAGACTCTCCTTCCGTTGAATTCTCCCTTGATTGGGAGTAGTCCCCACAAGTTCCTCTATTTCCTCATCCCCTTCTACTACTTCTATTGTAACTCCTCTCATAGGTTCTGTACTACAAACATCAATGCAATGCATACGAAATTTTCTTCTTCCTATTCTCTCTCTAGAATCAACTACCTAACAGAACTAGATGGAGCACTAGAGTGAAGGATATGAAAAAAAAACTTCCTTCACATTATCTATATAAAATTTATTCTAAAAAAACTCTACATCTCTTGATCCACCAATAACAATAGCTTCCAAATTCATAATTTTATAAGGTTTACTATTTTTTGCATAACAAACAAAAAAACCTTTAATTGCTCTAGGTCCAATTTTAAATCATTTAGAATTATGATTTTTGAAATAAGTTAAACGCCCCTACACTTTAAAATACGAAAGATTAGATTTTCTCTTAAAACGAACCACCAACCCACCTTCATCAAAGGCATATTGATTTAAGATATCTTTGCGACTGTATTTTCTTCATTCAACATATTCATAACAGCCTTCTTCACTTTCTTGCGATAGCAAAAATCCCTTACAAAATGTCTTGGTTTGCCACATACAAAACATTCTCTTTTCTTCTTTGAGGTATCACTTTTCTTCTTGAATTGTTGGTTTTTCTTCATGGCGTGCAAGAAAGAGTTTTGAGAAGTCTTTCCCTTAATGATATTCACCCTCGAATCAAACCAGGATGTCATTATTATGTCTCCCAACATGGATTCTTCTTTGATACGAAGAAACTTTTGCAACTGTTCCAAAGATATATCTTTATTCTTTTTTATAAGAGATTTAACAAATTCTTTCCACATGGCTACCAATTACGCAATAATTGCATTCACTTGAAAAGTCTCTGGTATTGCAATTTGGAGGGAGACAGGTTTATTCGCTATAACTTGAAGCTCGTGAACTTGCTTCAATATCGGCTGGTTATCAACTATCTTACAATTAAGATATTTCATAATAAGAAATTTATTAGTACATTCATGCCCAGTCTTGCATTTGAATTCAAGTGTATTTTATATCTCCCGCACACACCTCATTTGTTGGAAGTAGTCGTGAAGACTATTGAAAAAAGTGTTACAAATATGTTGCAACATAGCACTTCATTGTCTCCATGTTTCTTTCGCATGTCACAAATTTGTTCCACCACTGCAACGTCAACTAGTGTGCTGTCTTAGGTCCCGTAATGTAAACGATTCTGAGAACAGTGAGTGGGAACTTGATCTTGTCCTTCCGGTGGGAGAAACTGTTGTTAAACCGACTGAGTTTTACCATATCTCAGTTTATTAATTTCAGTGACTCGTCAGGGTTTTGTGTTGTTTAAACCCTTCTGATCATTGAAAATTGAGACATGACAGTTGAAGGATTGAAAGATTTTTCCATGAAGAGTGATATGATCACTATCTTAAGTGTTTAATTCACCCCCAATGAGTTGTTGTAGGGTTTCAGCGAAAATATCCCTCGAGGATACAACAAGGTGTAGGGAAGTGTGAACAACAATTACCAAAAATCCCCCTACAAAGATACTGAACATAGAATTTTCAGAAATTGAAAGGATTGGAGGATTGTTTCAGATGCTCCAAGTGATCTGGTAAATGAAGTATTCATAGACTGAAAATCAACCCCCCCCCCCCACCCACCCCCCACACACACACACAATAAGAATACACCGGATCACCAAAAAAGGTGGCGATCCATTCAAACTTTTATATATAGATAGATATATATAGATAACATTTTACTAAAAATATATATAAAAATATTTTTAAAAGGGAGTTAACTAAATAAATAGACCTATATTTTTATGAAAGGAACACTTCCCAAGACCCTCTTTTATAGAAAAAAGGCCTTGAAATTTTTCACAAATTTTTATGTGGGATTCCAATTCACACCCCTTTTTATAAAGCCTCCTTTATTTACCTACTTCTCCCACTTTCAATGCAGGGCTCCACAAATATTTACTGAATAAAAAATATATATATAATATACAACATCCAGAACTCAGGATGAAGGAACGTACAATCGATTGTTTCTGCTCTTGATTGAATCTGGAATCGGCCCAGTCAGCAAATTGTTCGTCAGATACCTGATCAGTTAGAGGTGCCCCGTACAGTTATAAAAAAAGTTCCACAAATGACATATTATTGCATCTTTAGATAAGGCATTCTATGCATCAAATATTGGATGCTTCTCTTGGGTTTTAGTAACTTACAGGATTTCAGCATTTCTCAAACCATCAAAACTTGTAATGTTCCCTTCCAACTTGTTGAAGCTAAGGTCTCTGTAAGTTTATTTAAAAAAAGGGTACCTTTTAGGTTTTATATAATTTAATAATAACCACTAAAATTTAATAATTTCGCTGATAATACTAGTTGTCATCAGGAATGAGAATGAACTGGACCATTAAATAGTAGAATTTACAAAATTTGAATTTCTGTCATTTCTGCTATGTTTTGGGGGATGGGCCCGGAGATATTACAGTTCCTCAACATCCTGCAACAAAACCCACAACAGAGACTCTGCATTATGCTAATTCCAGTAAACTTTTGAACCGGTAGTCTGACTTACAATCTTGGCCGGCCTGTCATCATCCTTAGCTTGGGAAAAACCGAGCCCTCACAATCCATATCACTGATCCTTCTGCATAGAAATCCAATTACTATTTAAAGCATGGCCTTTAGCAGCAAAGCACACGCTCAACTTTAGAACCTCAAACACCACTACAATGCATCATTACTCACAGCTCAGTTAAATTACCCAAGACTGAGATGCTAGATGGCAAAGGTCCTTTAAAGCCACTGGCTTGAATCTCTCTATTAATTACATAATTTGAATGAATTTAGAAAGAAAACAGAAAAGAATATAGGTTCACAGAGGAAAAAAAAGGAGCATACAGTCTTTGAAGTTTTTTCCAACTTTGAAAAACATCGGGGAATTTTCCTCTGAAGCTGTTACTGCTAATCCTACTAGGATTTAGCCAAAATAAAATAAGAATGAACAGCAGTTAAAAGTGACAAAATCATCACACACAAAATTTCAGGAGATGCAAACCTACAGTTCTATTAAATTGGACAGTTTAGTGAGAGATGGATGCAGATCTCCGGTGAGATTGTTAGCACTAAGGGTGCTATGATCACCAAAAAGATAGTTTAGAATAAGGGGAAAAGATCGTAAGTGGTGTTAGTCAATCACGGAAATAATAAAATATATAGAAACGAATGATCATCAAGAAAAAACAGACTGACAGGCTCTCCAAGTTGACCAGATTCCCAAGCTCAACTGGAATTGTTCCAGAAAAGTAGTTGTTCTCAATGCTCCTGAAATTAGTATCTTTCAATGATAACAAGAAGCAGAGTGGAAGTCTAGAATGATTCTTCTGCGTGTCATTATTCATGAGTAAGTTAGCATACGTGGGACAGAGAGGTAACAACGTACAGATATCTGAGAGAGGTTATTTTCCCCAAGTGCGGAGGAATAGGCCCTGACAAGCGATTCACAGAAAGACTTCTGCAGCAACAGCACACTTTTGCTATTGAAATCATATTGGCTGGCTTCAGTTTTGAAGTTTTAAAAGTTACTTACAGAAAGACAAGCTTCTTCAATGAAGTCCATTCAGCTGGTATGCTACCACTAAGGTAGTTCCTATTGAGGTCACTGAAAACAAGACAGATGCATGTATTTCAATGAAGCTTAGGATCAAATTAGTCTTTTGAATTTAAAAGGAAAAAGTGCATGAAGAAGCTTCTTTACAGGGCCTTAAGATAGGGTAACTTTGCCATCGCTGGTGGAAGCACACCAGCAAGATCCTCTCCTTTGAGAAACCTATTTGCGAAAAAAAATGTAGGAGTTAGAAAAATGTTGAATCCGAGTAAATGTGTTCAGATTTCACAGATAAAACCGAGCCATGGCTTCGAATCATTCATTTATCGATCCGAGCAATCTAAGATAAGAGGTGCGTAGATGGATATATTCATCGTGAAACAAGAGAACGAGGAGAGGAGGCTTACACGCTGAAGACGTGACAGTGGCCGCGGGTGAAATTGCAGTCGCAAGTGATCGAGTTGTTGTACAGCGGTGCCGTTTCCACTGCCGGAGTTTTCCAACTCGAGTCATTCCCGCAAGGATCCAAACCCAAATCCCAGTCTGTTTTCAGCAGTTGTTTGGCTATTTCCCCAAGAGCACGCACTGCGCCATATGATCAAACATTTGGAGAGCAAAATTAAAACGCATAAACCAGAGGGTTGGCGGAAAAGCGATGGTGCCGGGAAAAATAAAGCTCAAGTCTCACGTTTTCATCACGCCGGACCAAAATTCATTACCTTCGGCGGCGGGGAGACGGGTTCGTTGTGCGGCGACGCTTGGTGGGGCGGCGATGAGAATTGACGGAAGCAAAAACGGGAGAAGGTGGAGGAGAAGTCGCGGCTTTGCTGCCATAATTTAACGTACGCTTATTGCTTCTCCAGCAACTTCACTGTATCTCGACCTCTTCGAGCCCATGCATACAAATAAATTAATACAGGATTATAAATGCTGGCAGCAGAGAGAAAGAGAGACGGGCGCGGGCTCGAATGGGATCAATCATTGGAGGGCGCGGGCTCCTAAACCTTTCATTTGTTCACACAGCCACCCCCCCCCCCCCCCCATCTCTC
This sequence comes from Viscum album, assembly GCA_963277665.1. Taxonomy (NCBI): domain Eukaryota; kingdom Viridiplantae; phylum Streptophyta; class Magnoliopsida; order Santalales; family Viscaceae; genus Viscum; species Viscum album. The sequence continues at coordinate 299,960,207 of OY728139.1, forward strand.
TCCTGAAGCTTCTCACTCGACATTACTCTTGGGCGGCGATGAGAATTGACGGAAGCAAAAACGGAAGAAGGTGGAGGAAAAGTCGCGGCTCTGCTGCCAAAATTTAACGTACGCTTCTTGCCACCTCACTGTATCTCGAGCTCTTGGAGCCCATGCATTTAAATAGATAAATACAGGATCATAAATGCTGGCAGCAGAGAGAGAAAGAAGCGGGCGCGGGCTCGAATAGGATCAATCATTGGAGGGCGCGAGCTCCCTGATCCTCATCTGTTCACACAGCGGCGCCCCTCCCATCTCTCTCGTGAAACTTCTCCCTCGACACCATTACTCTTAGTCTTACATCATCCTTTTTTTATATAGGTTTTTAAATTTTTTTTTTAAGACAACGGGATGGATATCATATATTTTCAAAATGGGGTTGGGATCACCCTGAACTATGTTCACACTTCTCCGTTTGAGAGAAACGGTTCACACCTTTTTGTTTATATATATTTTATCATTCATGTGATATAATATTTATTATCAATATTAACTTCTCTCAATATTCCTTATAAATATTTATTAATTTTTTTATTGATATAAAATATTATCAGTTTGTTGATAAGTTATATATTTATCAACAGTGAATTGTATTATTTGTTATTAGTTAATATTATGTTATTATGGTATTGATTAATTAATAGTAAAAAACTAATATTTATAAGATTTTAATTATAAATCTTTGTTTAATTTTTTGTTGATATAATCATTATTGTTATTTTAATATGTAATTTTTTTTTAAATATCAACTGTATTATTTTTTGTTAATTAATATAATATAATTAACAGCATTACGACAAATATTTTCTTTGTAATAATGTAAAAAAAATTGTATTTAAAAAATATTTACTAATTAATAATTATATCATTCTTAATATATTATGTTGTATTATTAAATAATTACTTATATAAGAAATAAGATAATATTTGTTATTAATATTAAATATACTTATAGAATTGAAAATAATAACATTATTACTATTTAATAATTAATTCAAGATGATTATTTATTATATTAATACGCAGTATTATAATCCATATTATATATAATAAATAATCATCTCAAATTAATTATAAAAAATTAATAATATTAATATTTAATAATAAATTTAAGAATATTATTTATTATATTTAAAAATTGAGGCTGAAACCTCAGTTTATTCAGGAAAGGGGCTACAGGGACCCACAGAGACAGCGAGACTCGAACTCGAGACCTCGCCGAGACCCACAGGGACAACTACCAACTAAGCTATATCTTGGGGTATTAATATGAATAACAAATAGTAATTGTTAGTATTATCAATGTAGTTATTGATATTAATGTTTCTTATTTGTTGAAAATTTATTTGTATGAATTTCTAATTATATCAATTAATTGATTTATGCAACATTATGTAATATATTAGCACGTTTTAACTAATGTATCATTAATCTAATCTATGTATGTGGTCTGGATGCTACTTTGTGCCACAGTCAGGTGTATATATGATGCGTCCACACCGTGTCTGTCTACATCTATATTCTGGCATATGTTGCTCCTGTATATCATCGTCGACACCCGCCTTCAAATCATCCTATGTGACAGACGGTGGATGTACAGTCTCACCGCCTGTACCCTGTCTTGCCTCTAAGGATAATGACTGCAGGTTGGAACTCTCGCCAACATATGAACAAGATGAATGATTTGTTGTGGATGCCTGCAAATCAGAGGCAAATAAAGTATGCAGCTCGGACCGGTCAACATCTATTTGTGCAACAAAATCTATCATGCTAACAATCCTTATATGTGCATGTTCCTCTGGGTGTGGTTGAGGAGCTGGAAGAGCACTTGACTGATCATAATGAATGTCATCCTCTTGTGCAACATTATCATACATAACAGGGTCGTCACCCACTAACGCATCTATATCAGGCTCAATAACCTCAACATCGTGTATCAGATCAAAGAAAATCTCATGATAAATCTCGTTCATGGGAGGAACCAACTCTGTCACATCTCTATGAAAATATGTATGGTCAAATGCATCTCCCTCTATTGGATCAGAGATGTGAAAAAAGATGGGTGATACGAGCATCCTGTGAAAACAAATTCTGTTGTTAAGTAATGTTAATAAAAAATCTGTTCAACATTGGAAGGAAGAATAATTACCAAGTCATGAAAGTCTCGTCTGTGTCGTGTGAGAAATCTAACTGGGGACTTGCAGTATCAGGGCACATAATCCAACTGATCGAATAAATGCATGTGTATTGTTCCCGCCCCTCATAATTTGGACTCGTGTCGTCTGTCCCACATATCAATATATCCTGCATGAGACATCCTCCAATCAAAGTCTTGATTCTCTAACATATATTCAGGAAATGAAGCGAAGGTTGGGCAGTGTAGGAATGGGCTGAAGGAATCTGAACTGCCTCATAACCCTGTCAATTTGATGTCACTCAACAATATGAAAACGAATCGAAGAAACAATGCAGGAGCCGACAACAAGCATCGCCGTACAATACAGTGGAAGACTTTGAATGATATCATCAGTATATAACATCCATTAAATCTGAAAAAAAAGAATAATCAATTAATAAATAAAGACATGTGCAATACAAAATAAAGATTTAACTATATAAATAATAACCATTTGTGTCGTTTGATCGAAGATTGTCCAACATAAGTCTGTAGGCATGGACATCGGGTCTCACTGTATCTGAATGTTGATGTGTCTGGCTCCACCTATAGATAACACTGCATAACGCCCTGTATGTATATGCGAGACTGGCAGCCCCAACTATACCGACATGCTTAGTCCAAGTCATCCAGTAAAGGTAAATACATCAGATGTACAAATGTAGTGGAATGATTAACGAAAATCGTTCCATCAATCAGTCTTAAAATGTATGCATGTGAAAATCGCAGTACGGTGATCTCGTTGACATCCTCTACCAGATGTGTGAATTGTTGGTCTATCCATGACATGCGTAATTTATTACCGACGACAGACCTTCCATCGTCATGGACCTCAATGTCTAGTAATCTATGAACCAACTCAAACCATTCTTCCCTGACTCGACCTGTCACAACCACACCATCGATGGAGAGACTCAACATAATGGACACATCCTGTAATATAATAGCCCCCCTCTATAAAATAGAATGTATATGTCTCTGACCTCCATCTATTTACGAGCACAACAATGAGCTGATGATCGACAAAGGTGAAGTCGCACATCGCTACGCCATAAAACCCAACACGACGAATATAGGGGATGATGGCGGGAGGTGGTGCACCATGATGGAAATGATGAGATCTATGTATACTCAAAGGAGGCACTGAACGTCCCTCTAAAATCAGTCGTGAAACATGTCTATCTTGGAATGTGAGCAATGGATGACCTGTCATCTACACAAATGATATCATCGTTATTTTTTTATAGTGAATTCAATAAAATTTGTAAACTTTTGTTAAAAAACTACAAGCAAAATGAGGTATACAATTAGCATGTATAATTAAACATTATGATGAAAAAAGAGATAAACGAATATATGTGGCCGATGTTGTTAGTTTAGTCGATGAATTTCTTGTTTTATTGATCTCCAATGAAGTTTAATTTAGTCTAAATATTTTCATATAAATCATTCATGATGAAAAACCCATATAGGAAATGTGGATGTATGATATATTCATTTTCGTTGTTTGTTTATTTTTTTAATAGTTATAGTATCACAAAATTATTTCTGATAGAATCCAGAATTGAAACAAACCAGAGTTGAAACAGGTCAGAAATGGAGCAAGTCAGAAATAAAAGGATTCATTAATGAAACGTCTTCATATGAAAAAATATACACATTCATGATAAAATACATAGACTTGATCATGGACGATAGGAAGTGGAGCTCTGTTATGCCATTTGGGGGCATCTCTTATGAGTATGCCCTTCCGCATGAAAAATGATGCATCGTAGTCCCTCTCTCTGTTTCCAAGGCCAGTCCAACTCATTTATGATTTGAGTAGACTTAGAAATTGAAAAAAAATCATAAATGAAAAAGAAAACCAAATTGCGAAACCTAGAAATATCAGGGATGACAATTGACTGATCAACATACAATGTGATAGAATGAGAGTCACCAACAAGCATCCAAGATTCACTATAACAGTTAACTAGAGTACTCATGTGATACACTGAGTCAACATAGGGCTCCCATGATATGTTTATTGATGCACAAATTGTAATAACATGTGCACAAGAGATATCTCAATGCCTGGAAGTTGCCGCAATCATAGTACCTATTATTCAACATGACCACCAACACTCGACCACTATTGCATGTAACCCGATCATAACACTCTCTTACCTAAAAGCAACTCTGTACCCGGTCAAAGGTTAAAACATGCAATCCTGATGTGTCATGTAGTATCTGATCAATGAAACTTTGAAAATTCTAAGTAAAACACATTCCATTTTCCATCCTCTGATATGCATGTTGGGACCGTTCAACAAAGCACTTCACACATCTATAAAATGTCTCTTGCATTAACCCTGTGATCAACAGTTTGTGCACACTATTGAGGACCCCATTTATGCACTCCACTATATTAGTGGTCACATGGTCATATCTTCTACCACCATCACATGTTAATGACTATTTATCCTTTCAAACCTGCATCGTATAATCATATACATTATCATTATCCCTTCAAATTTCTTCAAGATGTTGATCAAACCTTTCTTGTTGGGGCTCGTATATTGAAACCATAAGAGAATAATGTATTTAAAAGGATATTATATTTTCATTCAAAAAAAGTAAGTTTAGAAAAACATACCCAACTTGATGATCGTCTTCTTTATTACCTCATCTTTGAAATGCTTATGCACATTACTTGCAATATATCGAATGAAATATTGATGATAAGCATTCAGTTCTCTCCGTGAAACGTCATCACTATTAACGACCTCTATAATTTCTCGATGATGATTAGATACCGGACACAATTCCTAGTTTTGTGTGACATGAATGCTTACACATGCCAAAACCCAACTCTAGGATTTAAAATTATCCTTTTCAACAATAGCGACTGCAAGTGGTAGAGGAGCATGATTTCCATTCTGTATGGCAGTAATAAGCAGAACACCAGTATACTTTCCATAAAGGAAAGTGTTATCGACTTGAATGAATTGTTTACAATAGGGAAACACAATGATACATGGTTTGAATGCCAAAAACATCCTATTGAACTTTACCTTTGGCTGATCAACTCAGTGATTTGGGGAGACATACTCAACAATGTCCAAATAATAAATAATATAATTATTGAGAGACAAAAATTCCATAAGTTGTGGAAAAATTGCATATGATTTATCCCAATCACCATACACTTTTACAATTTTCTTTTGTTTTGAATTCCAAGCTTTTTCGTACGATATATTATAATTAAACAATTGTTGTATTTGTTTCTGAACAAGGGACACATGAATGTCCTCACATGTTCGGATCATCTGTACAGTAATAGTTGATATAAACTCTACATCAAGTGAAGAGTGATCCCGTTACAAGCTTGGATGTACACAAGTGTGTGGGCCTTATAATTTGGTTATCTTCCAACATGCAAAAAATTTTATCATATATTTCTCTCAATCAAAATTTATATTCTGGCCCATATTTTTCATATTGAATGAGACATTTTTACCTTTTCGACTCATCAACCACAAATGTGAAATGTCACTCTATGTGGTATTGTTTTATCACATTTTTCATGACAACTTTAATTTCAAACTCATTCCCAATATAGATGGTGTTATCAGTTGATGAAGATCTATTCCTTATAATTTCAGAAAATTCAGTAGCCCGTATAGTGACATCCCAATAAAAATGTTGTGCACACGACATTCCTTCGACTAAGGAAGTCAATATCGAAGAATGATTACCACTAACTAGTGGATGCCTATCTACCATTGGAACCTTAGAAGGTTCATTCCCCACATCACCCTCACCCACATCATCTCTTGATGCCTCAGTGGATACTTCATCCTTAGATAAACTGTCATTCGGTATATCGGGAGTACACACAGGGATGTCCACTACATTTCCTTCTAAATGTTGATCATCTTATTCATAATTGGTTCTATCACAAGAGTCATATGAGTAGGCAATGAATGAGAGTGTTGTAAAGTATCAACTTCTATAGAGCTCAAAAAACATGAATCCGTAGCAGTAGGTTACAGAATATCAAAATCAGAAATTACCACATATAATTCCATTAAATCGTTACTATATTGTTTCCTAAATAACAATAATGCATCCATCCAATCATCATCATTGACTAGAGGATACTTAGTGTGCCATAAACATTCAGGATATTGAAGATGTCAATATGTTACTGAAGTAATTGATTGATCAACCCCCAGTTTTTACCGACTATGAATCTTATCACAAACATCATCTAATGTCACACAATCACGAAGATTTTATACTCTTGTGGGTGGAAAATTATAGCTAAAACTTTGATCAGTATAAATTACCTCACCATTGCAATATATTTGCGTAGACATGACTACCTATAAAAAAAATAATTAATAAAATATTATATATTACATCATGAAAATTTTAAATTATTTAAATTGGTTATGATTGAATAATTGAATTGATCTTGATACTTTTTTATATGGATTGGTTTATCATTATTTGATAAACCAACCAAAACCTAAGGGGGATCCTTGAGTGTCTCTTAACTCAGATTTCAGCTACCATCAGTCTCTTCTCATACATGATGTAAAAATTCAGCTTCAAACAACAATAGTTCTTATCAAACAACCTTTTATTACAATGATACTCATATCTAAGTGAGGGGGTCTAGGGGTTTCAGATACATAACATTTTTTAAGTGGACACGGAGGTCCTTACATACTTAGAGAGAGGGATGACACACAGGTCATCAATGAGAGAAAAAAATGAAATTATTACAAATTATATTACTAAAAAAACACAACATGAATTTTCAATCATACATGTAACGTTCCCTTCCAAATTATTGAAGCTAAGGTATCTATAAGTTTATTTTAAAAAAGGGTATATTTTTTGGTTTTATATAATTTAATAATAACCACTAAAATTTAATAATTTCACTAATAATACTAGTTGGCAGCAGGGATGAGAATGGACCAGACCATTAAATAGTATAATTAAAAAATTTTAATTTATGGCATTTCTGATAGGTTTTGGGGGATGGGCTCAGAGACATTAGAGTTACTCAACATCTTGCAACAAAGCCCACAACAGACTCTGTATTATGCTAATTTCAATAAACTTTTGAACCAATAGTCTGATTTACAATCTTGGTCGGCCTGTCATCATCCATTGCTTAAGAAAAATTGATCCCTCACAATCCATATCACTAATCCTTCTACATAGAAATAAAATTAATATTTAAGGTATGACCTTTATCAGTAAAGAACATGATCAACTTTATAACATCAAACACCACTACAATGCATCACTACTCACAACTTAGTTAAATTACCCAAGACTGAGATGCTAGATGGAAAAGGTCCTTTAAGACCACTGGATTGAACCTCGATATTAATTACATAATTTGAATGAATTGAGAAAGAAAACAGAAAAGAATATAAGTTCACAAAAGTCCCGGGTTAAAGGAAAGGAAAAAAATGAGCTTACAATCTGAAGTTTTTTCCAACTTTGAAAAACTTATGGGATTTTTCCTTTGAATATGTTACTGCTAATCCTACTAATATTTAACCAAAATAAAATAAAATTGAATAACAATTAAAAGTAAAAAAATCATCACACATAGAATTATAGGAGATTCATACAACAACCCTTCTTTTTTTACATGAATATTATATCATTTTAAAGATAAACAACCTAATAGAGTTACAAAACTAGGATTTAAAGGTTTAGTGTAACACCTGAATGTTTTTATGAAATATTTTCTTTAAATAATTTTAATTATTTAATAGCTTGCATTGCAGGTGATCGTGAGTTTAAATGAACTGCGAGACACCCTTGGTATAAAATGACCATTATAACCTAGCCGTTAGGTTAATGGGAATGAATATAACTAAATTATGAAAATATATGGTGAATTCATTGACTACCAATTATTTATGAAAAATATAAACCAATTATATATTTTCATTTTTGTAAATTAAGTGAATTAAAATTAGTAAATAAAATTAATGAAATATATATGCTCTATATTTAATAAAACATTTTTGATATTCATCCAATATATATTTTAGTCATATGGTATGAATAAATCCTATTTTATGTATAAAAACCTATATTTTCCAAAAAGGTAATGTTATCGCCTTTTAATGATGAACCCTTTTTAAATTAAAATTTATACAAATTGATAATTTTTATATGAAAACATAAACTTCTTCTTTGGAATAGGGATATAAAAATTTACTTTGAATGAATTTTTGATATTTTTCTGATAACTTTCAAGTTTTGATGAATAGTAAAAATATACTAAATTCTAATTGAAAACAAATTTTTTCATCAAAATAATTTATATGGTTAAATTATATTACTGAATGGTTTTAAAGTATAAATAGATTATATTTTTATTGGTTAATTTAATGGAGGTTATTGACATTAATTTTACATTGAATTCAGATGTAAAAACATTTCAATCTTTTGCAATGTTTTAACTTTTAAAACCCGTTTTCTAATTATGACGATATTAATTTTAAATTAATTATTGCAACTTATGTGTTTTGATTTTTGAAAAATGGATTCCATATTTTGAATCATTAGGTACAAATTATGTAAATATATTTCTTTTATTTTTGAGTATCATGAATAGAACTTTGGTAAATTTTTATTAATACGGTAAAAGGGTAAATTGGGTAATTATGGGTAAACATAATATTATAAAATTACCCTAAAACTTTTCCTAATATCATTAGATAAGTTTTTTTTGAATTAAATCATCCTTGGTTCAAAATGGTGTCCTTTGGAAGCCACTTAGATGATATTAGGACATTAAATTTATTTTATTTAAAGAAAAGTTAAATATGTCTCACTCAAATTTTAATAACTATATCATTTTTACTAAAGGGTTATACCAAAGATAAATTCGACTATAGATAATATTTTTAAATCTAAAATGTTTTTATTTATCATGGTAGTTTATTTTTAATTTTTAGGAAATAAATAATTACCTTAAAGGCTTATACATTGATGATGGCGAAATTATTTAATTGATGAGAAATCAATAAAATAATTTTTATTAAAATGATAATAACCATTAAAAGACCCAAAAACTTGACCAAATCTTATTTTTCGAGTATATCTTGACCAAAATAATCCAAGGGTTGAGTTATTGACCATTTGGAGCCATATGGAAAAAATTATGACACATAATATTTTATTTAAAGTGTTGTTAAAGTTGTCACATTCATATTTTAATAAATATAACATTTTTAATATAGGTTTTTACAGAAGATATATTCTACTATAAATATTTATCTGAAATATATAAAAATTATCTTCATTATGGTATTTTATTTTTAAATTTTAACCAACAAATACATATATTAAGTAATTACACAAAACTGATGTTGTAATTATTTTATTAATAGAGATAACAAATAAATGTTATTAAAAATATTAAAATAAATATAATTTGGGATAATTAATTTATCCAATAAATTTTATAGATGACCTAGACATATTATAAATACAATAAAATATTTTTTTCAAAGTAAAATTGTTATCTTCATATTTTTAAAAATAAATGAATTGAATAGTGTCAAAATTGACGCTCTTGATTGTTTATCAAAATAATGTATCATTAAATTATTTAAAAACATTAAAACATTTTTTAAAAATATATAATAATCATGATATGGTCTAAAATATTCTAAATTATTCATTTATGGTCTAATTGACATCAAATAAGTAAATATTTTACCCTTTTAATATTGAAATATTTGTTACCATAATTAAAATTAAATAGAATAACTAAGTGTTAAATTAAAAGGATAAGGTTTAAATGAAAAAAAAAACTTGTCTAAAAATTATTGGTTGATGATATTACAACCTTATCTCATATAATATTAAAAAATATGACATTTTGGAGGTTTTTGGATGTGGTTTGATTTTATTATAAATTAATATTTTTGGAGATTCCATAAGTGACCCTCACCTTAATTATAAAAGGACACCTCCTCACTCACTTTTTCACTTCATTTTGAACGTTAAATCTAATACATACCCTAAAAATTTACCTTATCAAATTCCCTAGTCACATTCTAGTGGTTATGGTCTTATCCAAAGATCAAATCGAGTGCTTTAAAAAGTGATATAGAGGGAGCTCGTTGAAGAAGAGACAATATTCTCTACCGATTATTTCAAACTTCTATCTTCTTCTACTTCTTATTCATGAGTTGTTTATATTATAAAGTAATAAATCAAGTATTAATTATATATTTATATGTTATTATGATCATGTAATAACCATATTACACCTTCTATCCATCCTATGAAAAATGAAATCACCATGCATGCATACGTAGGACTTACCATCTTCACGCCGTGGTGTAATCTGTTTTTTACCACCACCTTACTTAGATGAGAATAATGATGAAACTAACTACTATACGTGTTATTATAACATTATATATATTATGAAACAAAATATATACCATCCACATCTATTCCATTTCACAATTTTGAGAATGATATCGTCGCTCGTGCGTACATACGACCTACCGTATCCACGATGTGATGTGATTTATTCTACATGATATCCATTAAAGAATGATTATATAAATGTATATAATGAATAAATATGGTATATATTATGTTAATATAATTTTTAATGATATAAGTATGATATAAGAATGATAAATGAAACTTATTTGACAAAATATGCATAAGAAAATGAAGCCATTAATACCCGAATAACGAGTAATAATGAAATGTTATTAAAAAACGAATGATAGTATGATTATATATGATATCATAAAAATTAATATGATTTTGGAATAAGTAAATGATATTATTTAAATCATTTTACAGTAGGTTCATATACATACAAAGGATATCAGACCTAAGGTAATGGATAATTTTGCAATCTCATTATTATCCGAGATTGTTTATATATAAGTATATACCGGGGTGTATTTATCATCCATGTCTATGTTTCCTAAATATGTATTCCAAAATATTCTTTATATCCTTATACAATTGTTTAAAGTCAATTTTACCCAATTGGTTATTTTTTATTAAATGATATGAAAGGAATATTTTGTCGTTTTCGATACGAGATAGTTTTTGACTTTCTAACAAAAGTATGAGAATAATGTTTTCTTTTAACTTGTACAAAATGAATAGATTTTTACATTTTCATAATGCCTTATTTCCATGGATCTTCCTTTACAATATTTTAAGTTTATTTTCAAATAAATTCTTTTCTTTTAAAATTGCACGACATTTTGAGAAAAGAAAACATTTTTGCAGAAGAAATGATATTTTCCTCAAGAATTAATTTCAAGTGCTCTATCAAAATTATTTCCCATCTAAGATAGAATTATTTAATAGGGTTATGTTTTAAGTATACTATCCCTATTGTTCCTATGATTTTATTATGCTTATGATGGAATTCTATTTATGAAATCCATTTGTTTTACACAGATTATATTATGATAGAATGATGTTTAAGAAACCCATTTTATTCTTTGGGTTATGTTATGATGAATGATTTATGTTTTTGTGGCACACATAAGAATGATTTTCTTATGATATGGGTGAGACCTATATCTCCCTCCAATTTATTGGGTAAAGATTTATATCTCATGAGATAGACATGGCTGGAATGAGAAATGATCTCAGATTAGTAATATAGGGTTGGAACTGTCATGAACTATTTTAGAGGAGCCCATGCCATGACTACCCCAAGTACACCTCCAATAGGTCAGGGGCTGGTGACTAGAATAGAGTAAGAATATCCCATAATGAGAGGCATTTGCGTAAATACCTGTACACACACACACATCTTCAAGCCCAAAATTTTGAAATGTAAAAACACTAAGTAAAATATGCATGCATACACTAAGATACCAACCACAGAGTACAACAGTAGGAAAATAGAAAGATAATAGGGCCAGAATACAAGACCACAAAAGGAAAGAGTCTGTAAAAGTGAATGTACAAGTTCTTGAAACTCATCACCAGAAAACCCTACCTAAAGGGAAAGACATTGGACAACTGTATGAAGCTATAAGAGAAAACCTCGACTGTCTAGTCTCTCTAAGCACCATCTGGTCCTGGTCCACCTAGGACTCCATCAAAGCATCGATCGCTTGCACAAGATACGACACATGCGGGAAAAGCTCGTGCAAGGGTGAGTAAAACAATACTCAGCATGACACCCCTAAACCTGAAAGGAATACCAATAGGAAATACCCGAATTATACCACAAAGAAAAAGTATACCACAATGAAATACATAGTCATCTCACACAGGTATAGGTCTATAATATGCAAAATAGGATTATCTGACGTAATCCAAAAAACACCCAGTATTGATAATACATGTAGTCCCGATGAGACACTCAATCCCAATAAGACAAGTAGTCTTGTTAAGACATGTATTCTCGAAAAGACACGTAGTCTAGGTAATTCATGTAGTCTCAGAAAGTCAGGTAGTCTCAAAATCATTGCCAGCCACATGATTCTGCTTGTAGCACACTCGTTCTGGGAGAACCTACACCTCAATCCATTAGGTTGTATGAAAAATACTACAAAAACTCACTTAGATTATATCAAAATTACCTTCTTATCTCAAGGGTTTCAACGTTACAAATAGCTCGTCAAATGGACATACAATTTGAAAGTTATGGCTGTTTTCATAAAAAGGTTCTTCTTGGGTCCGGTTCGGGTCCGACCTGACCAAGTTCGGCCAACTTGACCCAACCCAGTCTGGATGACCCAACCAGACTCAGTCTGGTCCGGCCCGATGGGTCTTCTAGACCATGACTTGTTGGGCTGCTGGAGTGGTCCGATTCCTTTGGTTTGACCTGCATGCACGCAGACCAATATGGTCCGCCGCATGTGGTTCATCCCAACTGTGTGCCTCCTAGTCCTGCGACCCCTTTGCGTTGCACTGCACCCTGCTATCCTGCGAACCCCACACGCTCACTGCTCCCGCTGTCCCCAGATCCCATGCGCTCTATGGATGCTGCCCACGACTTTGCTCAGCTTCATCCTCCGCGTCCCGCAACCTCCATGCGGCTCCCACGCAGTCCACCAGCCGCATCCCACTCGGCCTTCGCTAACCACCGCACGCAGGTCACCACCGCTCCAGTTACCACACGCCACTCCAGTCACAGCCGCCTCACCTTGCCAACACCACCGTCGTGACACATCAAACTGCCACACCAAACCCGCACCGGTGGTCCCTTCCACGGACCACCAAGGCTCCTTAGATGCCCAAAATTTGGCGTGATCATAGATCTGGGTTCCTCGTGACCTAATCTACCTTGTTGTGGCTGATTCTTTTGGTTCACCTTGAATCTGGGGGTCCTATCATGCTCGAAACCGCCCCACAATGTCGATCTGGGAACCATAGGGTTCCAATGACAAAGAACGTAAAGAACGGAGGGAGAGATGTACATAGAAAAGGTTTAACATCATTGGTAAAGTGTTCTTGACCAATGATCAATATCTAGGGGATTTGGGTTAGAAAACATATTAAATAAAATCCCGCTAACCCACAAAAAATCCCTCTCGCAACATACAATCAATCTATGGGCTAATTTGTTCATGTATTAGTCCAAATTCATCGTAGAAATCAAGAATGGGGAAATCACAATGAAACAACCACCCTTATTAGACTTTGGATCCTTTGTTTATGGAGAACAGAGGTCACGTCGTCGCTGATCCTCGATCCACCGACATTCGTTAGAGAGAGATCTTTCTCCACCTATCAGAGGAATTCCAGGGTTATGATGATAACCATGAATTCTCTAAAAAGTTTTATTAAAAACAAATCTATTGATATGTCACCATGTAACATTAAATAAAATAAAACTTCATTAAACATCAAAAAATTACTTTTCACAGTTGACCCGCACCGGTCAATGTTAGGCCCCTCATAAGGTAAAGTCATTACTCTGAATACAACAATGCCCTTAGATTTTTGATTTAGGCATCCATTTATAAGTTATTATACTTTTACAGTGGAACTATGCACACACGCTATTTAATATTTTAATATTCTTCAAACAAATATTCCGAGCACACCGGGTCTCGGAATCACATGCTATCTCAGCACCTAGCCTCATAATAATTCCATATAATATATAAAAATAATACATGAAAATTACAAGATATTACATTCTCCCTACCTTAGAGATTTACGTCCTCGAAAGCCAAAACAAAAGGCTATACAAACAAATGAGGGTACTGAGCACAAATCTAAGCCTCCCGATCCCATGTGCTCTCATATAGATTTCCGTGTTGCTACCAAACATGCACTAGAGGAATCAGCCACCCAAAAAGGATCCTCTCCCATCGATCCTCAATCTATACCGGGTACTCCGAAAAATTCACCCCATCATTGATGTCCATCTTGCCCCAGTCAATGACGTGCGATGGATTATGAACGTATCTCCTCAGTTGTGACTCATGTAAGATATCGTGCACCCAATCTAACTGCAGAGGTAGAGATAAGAGGTATTCCACCTTGCCAACTCTGTATAGTATCTAGAAAGGGCCGATGAACCTTAGAGATAGCTTTTCGCCCCAACTAAATCTCTGTATCCCGCGTTGAGGAGAGATGTGAAGGAACACATGGTCTCCCTCCTCAAACTCCAAAGGTATCCATCACTGGTCAACATAAGACTTATAATGACTCTATGCAGTCTTCATCCACTCTTGGATGAATTATACCTTCCCTGTAGTCACATGCACCAACTTCAGGCCCATGAGTACTGACTCTCCCGAGTCTGTCCAGCAAAGTGGTGACCTACAGGGTTGCCCATACAAGGCCTCAAATGATGCCATACCAATGGTGGAATGGTAGCTGTTGTTGTATGAAAACTCTACCAGGGGTATGTGATCCTCCCAATACAGCCAAAATCTAGGATTCAAGCATGTAGCATGTCCTCTATAACCTGTATGTTCCACTCAGTCTAGCCGTCCTTCTGTGGGTAAAAATTTATGCTCAAGCACAACTAAGTCCCAAACACCTCCTGCAATCCATTCCACAAATAGGATGTAAATAAATCATCATGATCTGAGACTATCATTGATTAAAATCCATGGATTTGAACTATATTATGCATGTATAGGTTTACCAAGCTCTCTACTGAACTCTGCTCCCAAATCGCTAAGAAGTGGGCCGAATTGGCGAGCCGGTAAACAATCACCCAAATGGTATCGTATTCCCTGGACATATGTGGTAATCCTATCATGAAGTCCATTGATATCCCATCCCATTCCCATTATGGAACCTCAAGGGGTTGATTCAAACCTACTAGAATCTGTGGCTCAACCTTCACATACTAACAAGTGAGGCATCAAGAGACAAACTCTACAACTCCCTTATTCATTCTCGGCCACCAGAACTAACGTCGTAGGTCCTGATACATCTTCACCACACTAGGATGTACCAACAAAGTTGATTTATGAAACTCCCTCAAGACCTCCTCCTATAATTCCACTGATACCACTATGCGTCCTTTGAAAAGAATGTTGTGCTCTCCACCTTTTGAATATCCATACGGGGCATTCCCTATGAACATATGAGAATGTGAAGTCTCACAGTCAGTATACCTGAGTTGTGCATCCCTTAATCACTGCAAGAGTGGAGGGGTGAAAACCATCGACTGGAGGTAAGCTACTCCATCTCCATCCACAACGGATATCTGCATTGAGGCTAAATTCTCCGATGCCTCATTCAACAACTGTGAAATTGATCTCCTGCTAAGAGCATCATCCACCACATTCCCCTTACCTGGATTATAGACAATATCAAAGTCATATTCCTAGAGAAACTCTATCCATCACCTCTATCTCATGTTTAGGTCATTTTGAGAGAAGATATACTTGAGACTCTTGTGGTCAGAGTAGATGTTAAATCACTCTCCCATTAGGTAGTGTCTCCACATATTCAATGAGAAGACTACCACTACTAACTCAAGATCATGGGTCATGTAGTTCTGCTCATGTGGTATCAACTGTTGTGAACCACAAGCAATCAACACTTTCCCCTACATCAGGACACAACCAAGCCTGATTCCTGATGCATCACAGAATACTATGTACTCTACACCCTCCTATAGAAATATCAAGATGGGAGCGCTCATCAATCTCTACCTCAACTACTAAAAACTCTCCTGTTACTTCTCTATCCACATGAAAGGCTTCCCCTTTCATGTAAAATCTTTCAAGGGTGATGCTACTCTAGAAATTTTGGGTACAAACCTCTGATAGTACCCAGCCAAACCAAGGAAACTTTTCACCTCTGTAATATTCTTGGGTGGATCCCAAGAAAGCACTACCTCGATCTTCACTGGATCCACCACAACTCTAGCCTCTGAAATTACGTGTCCTATAAAATGGACCTATCGAATCCAAAACTAACACTATGAGAGCTTCCCATAAAGATGGTGATCTCAAAGTATATCCAGGACCATCCTCAAGTGTCTCGTGTTCTCCTCCTTGGACGCTGAGTACATTAGGATGTCATAAAAGACCACCATGAACCGGTCTAAGTAAGCCTGGAAGATCCTATTCATGAGTCTCATGAACACTACTGGGGTATTTTTTATTCCAAACAACATCACCAAGTACTCATAGTGGCCGTAACAACATCTGAAATATGTATTCGGTATATCCTCATCCCGTACTTGAAGTTGGTGATATCTAGATCTAAGATCTATCTTTGAGAACCACCTCTCCCCTTTAAACTGATCGAAGATGTTATCGTTCGTTGGTACTGAATACTTATTCTTCACAGTCACCTGGTTCAGGCACTGAAAGTCCACACATAACCTCAAGATCTCGTCTGCTTTCTTGGAAAACAAAACCGGGGCTGACCATGGAAAAACATTGGGTCTCACAAAGCCCTTATTATGAAATTCTTCCAATTGTACCCTCAATTCACAAAGCTCTATGGGAGCCATCAGATACGTAGGTGTAGATATCAGTGTCTTCCCGGGGTATAGATCAATGCAGAAGTCTACCTCCCTGTGGGGAGGTAATCCCGAAACATCCTCAAGAAAGACGTACTCATACTCCACCACTATAGAAAACTGAGGACTCATATCATCCAATGCATTGAGGGTGAGGCTAGCCAACTGACGAGTGATCGGATGCATCCTACTATGTGTGAGTCCATCCTGCGCTACATGCATTTCCTTTTCACTAAAAAAGGAAAACCTTGTCCCATCACTGTAGACACACCGCACTATATACTTAAAATAGTCAATCTGAGCATGGACTATGGATAACCATTCCATACCAAGAATGACATCGTAAGGCCTCGACGCCGCTACTAAGAGATCCCAATTGAAACTCTCACCTCCAAGAGTAAGGTCATATTGTCAACACCAATTTGTGATCATCGAATATCCTCCTGTATGAGTCTCTAAGCATAAGGGTTGAGTCAATGGTTCAACCAAAATCTCCTAGTCTCAAACAAGATTTGTGGTAAGAAAATAATGACTAGTACTTGTGTTTATTAAAACTATATCTAAGGTTGAAAATACACATATCTTACCTTGTATTATTCTTAGATCCTTGGGGTAATAAGAATCCATCGTATGTAGATGACTTTGTTCCCATACACTAGCTCCCTCAACCTGTCGTGGACCACCCGGGGGTGGTGGTGGTAATACACCAAACATCCGACCACCTTCTACCGCCCTGCTTGCTCCTCTAACACACCTTCCACCTTGCGGACCACCCTGTTCTTGCCTCTACCTCTAACTTGGAGGTCCCTTGACTATATCCTGATCAATTGTACGATAGGTCAGTAAATATCGTTCCAGATGTCCCATATCACAGCATAAGTAAGACATCCTATCCTTCAGCTGACTCACTATACCTTGGAAGCCCTGAACCACTGATCCTATGTCCTGGGGTCATCCCCTAGAGTGCTTGAACCAATTGGGTCCCTATGCCTACTTTAGACTACCTACTACTGAAGAATCAGCTACCTGGTGCCCAGTGGTATCTCCCACTATCAGTGTTTTCTCCGCTAGAAATCTCTCCACTAGAAGAGATCGCTCCAGTATCCCAACATATGTAGGAATGCTAAGGGATATCATGGATGCCCTGACATCCCAGTATAATCCCCACTCTAAGGTTAGATCCCTAAAGAACTGCTCTCGTACCATATCCGTCAAGTAGTGAGAAAGATAAGTAAATCTCACCGAGTACTCCGCCACTATCTGACTGCCCTACTGCAGATGCAAAAACTCTTGTATGCGCACTGAGCATAACTTAGATGGAAATAACTACTATATGAAGATACACTCAAAGTTTTCCCAAGATAGAATCATCTCATCATGTGTCTGAGTCACTAAGCTCCACCATCACCCCACTGGTCCCTAAAGAAGACTTGGGGCCAGGACTTACATCTGGTCAAAAGGAATCCTCACAAGGATAAAGATACGTGTAACTACCTCCAACCAATCCTCAGCTACCTGGGGGTCTGTATCACCCCAAAACCTGAGAGGTCACTTCCTATAGAAATCATGCAATGCACTCATCCTACGCACATCCTCAATCGGTAGTGTTGGTAGTAACTACTGTTTGACAGGTTGTAGTATCACCGGTAAACCACCTGGAGGTGCCATATCTAGTACATGCCCCTATAATAATGCCTCTTCATTAGGTAGATCATCCTCATGATCATGCAATGGAATCCTAGATAGATGTCTGCATGGAGGCATCCTTAAATAGAACAATATGTACCACAGTAAAAAGAGTATACCTGGTGAGCTAACTCAAGAAGGACATGAGAACACACCCAAATCCTATATGATGCAGGTACCATTATTTTCCTTGAAACTAGTATTTTTATGTACCAAGTCAAAAAGTATAATTTAGATTCCTGATGTATGGATACGTCAATCACTGCATCAACACTAGATTCCCTGACCTAAAAGTCAAACTCGAAACACTTAACACCGTTTCCCCAAACCAATCTCACAAACTCTTGGTCCTTAAGTAGAACTGATACCTATGATACCACTCTATCATAAAACATCCTAGAGGGGCCCATAATGTGACTACCCCAATCCCACCTCTAATAGACCAGGGGCTGGTGACTAGCACCAAGTAGGCATATCCCACAATGGGAGGCATTTTTCTAAGTACCCGTACACACACACACACACATATTTAAGCCCAAAATGCTTAAATGTAAAAACAATAACTAAAATATGCATGTATACACTAAGATACCAACCACAAAGTACAATAGTAGAAAACTAAAAAGATAACACAACCATAATACAATCCCACCAAAGGAAAGAGTCTGTAAAAGTGAATGCACAAGTTCCTGAAACTCATCCGCAGAAAACTCTACCTGAAGGGCAAGGTACTGGACGTCTGTATGAAGATATAGGAGAACACCTCGATTTTCTGGTCTCTATAAACACCACCTGGTCTTGGTCCACCTCGGACTTCATCAAAGTGTTGATCATCTACATAAGACATGACACATCCGGGCAAAACCCATGTAGGGGTGAGTGAAACAATACTTAGTAGGACACCCCAAAAAATGAAAGGAATACCACTAGGAAACACATGAAGTATACCACAAAGAAATACATTAAGTATACCACAAATAAATACATAGTAAGCTCACAAAAGTATAGGTTTATAGTATGCAAAATAGGATTATCTAACGTAATCCAAAAAACACCCAGTATCGATAAGGCACGTAGTCTCAGAAAGTCATGTAGTCTCAAAATCACAACCATACATAGGATTCCGCTCATAGAGTTCTCATTATGGAAGAACCTACTCCTCAAGACATTAGAACATATATACACTTCCACAAAAACTCACTTAGAATATCTCAAAAGTACCATCTCTTCATAAGTGTCCCAATTCTGAAAATGGATCATCAAACGGACACATGGTTTGAAAGTTAGGACTATTTTCATAAAATGGTCTGACCTGGGTCCGGTCTAGGTCTGATATGACCCACCGGACCCGGTCCGACCCATCGGACGACCCAACCCAGTCCCGCTGACCCGACCCGACCCGACCCAGTTCGGCTGACTCAACTCGGTCTAGTCCGATCCGCTAGGTCTGTTGGACCACGACCCGACTCCTCTGGTCCGACCCACACGCACGCGGGCCGATCTGGTTTGCCACATGCGGTCTGCCCCGAATGTGTGCCTCTTGGTCCCATGACCCATCTTTATTGCACCACAACCCGCTGGCCCTCACCCTCCCATGCGCTCGCCATCTCCACTGTCCCTGACTCCCATGCGCTCTGCAGCCATCACCCACAACTTCTCTCCACTCCGGCCTCCATGTCCCACAAGCTCTACATGACTCCCACATGGTTCACATGCTGCATCATGCTCTACCTCTGCTGACTATTTCATGCCACCACCTTCAGCAGCTGCATGCCACTCCAGTCACCGCAGTCTCGCCTCACCGGTGCCACCGCCATTCCACATTGGACCGCCGCGCCAGACCCACACTGGTGGTCCCTTCTGAAGACCATCGAGGCTCCTCCGATGCCTATAATTTGGCATG
The DNA here is from genome assembly GCA_963277665.1 of Viscum album. NCBI lineage: Eukaryota > Viridiplantae > Streptophyta > Magnoliopsida > Santalales > Viscaceae > Viscum > Viscum album. Next base: position 299,980,985 of record OY728139.1, read on the forward strand.
ATCATAGATCCAGGTTCCTCGTGATCTGATCTAACCTGACGTGGCCTCTAGTGTTGGTTCACCTCAAATATGGGGGTCTGATCATGCTCAGAACGACCCAAAAACATTGAATCGGGAATCGCAAGGTTCCAATGACAAAGAACGCGAAGAACAGAGTGAGATATGAACATAACAAAGGTTTAACATCATTGTCCAAGTGTTCTTGGAAAATGATCAAGATTTGGGAGATTTGGGTTAGAAAAAAGATTAAATTGAATCCAACTAACCTGTAACAAATCCCTACCACAACATACAATAGATCCATGGGCTAATATATTCATGGATTATTTAACATTCGTTGTAGAAATCAAGAATGGGGGAACCACAAAGAAATAACCTCCCTACCTAAAGTTTGGATCCTTTGTTAATTAAGAACAGAGGTCGTGTTGTTTTCAATCCTTGATCCACTGGCGTTCGTTGGAGAGAGATCCTTCTCTACCTGTCATAGGAACTCCGGGGTTATGAAGATAACCTTGAGTTCTACAACAAGGTTTATTAAAAATAAAAACATTATTGTGTCACCATGTAATGTTAAATAATTTAAAACTTCATTTATTTTATTTCTTTAAATTTCCTAAAATTACTTTTCACAGTAGACTTGCGTTGGTTATGTTAGACCCCACCTAAGGTAAATTTGCTGCTCTGAACACAATGGTGCCCTCAAATTTCTGATCTGGGCACCTATTTAGAATTTATTCTACTTTTTTAGTGGAACTGCATGAGCTTTCTATTTAATATTTTAATATTCTTCAAGTAATTTTTTTGGTCACATCGGGCCTCAGAATCACACACTGTCTCATTTCCTAGTCTTATAATAATTCCACATAATATATAAAAATAATACATGGAAATTATGAGATGTTATAGGAATGAGGAGTGAGCTCGGTTCAGTAATGGAATTTATCCGCTATGATGGTCTTGGCAATGAGCCTTGACTAATATGAAATGATTTTATATGCTTATGTGCATGCCACAAAATTTCATGTCTTATGTTATGACTTTTGGGATTACGTTCATTGATTCTTATGAACTTTTATGATTTATCCCATGACATGATATCACGATCTTTCATATACAGGATGAGATTTTCAAATGTTATGTTCTTATGTATTATGATTATTATATGATTTATATCTCCCTTTTTTACCCTTACTGAGCATCTGAGCTCACCATTTCTTATGTTTCTTTTCTGAGGTCATGAATAAGGGTATTAAATAAGATATATCTAAAAGGGTTCTAGTTATGAAGAAATAAGTGGGAGAAAATGTATATGTATTATGAACCAGTTGTTTATGTTTCCTAGTTTCTAAATACACTAAACCTATATGGTCCTGGCGTGATTTTTTTTTATGTTTTATAATAAATATTCTTAAAATTCAAAGCAATATCTATGTATGTAAAGTATGATCTGTTATAGTTGGCGTCTAAGCAAAGGTATAGTTAAACTTTTGAAAATAGTATGAGAAAACCTTACTAAGAACCCTAAGGATATATCGAAGTATAGGTTACAATCATAGTGTTTTATAAATGATCATGAATAACCTAGGATAAAACCTAAAGTGTCCTAAATTGAAATTTTATTCTTGATTATGTGGTTTTCCCATTATAATTAGCATTACTCATACTATGCTTCTTGGTTTTATTCAATAACTAAAGCCTAGAAGAATTGTGTTAATATTGAATGTGATGAGCAATGAAATGATTGTCCTTTTGAGAAACTGAATGTTATGGGAGCTGGAATGAAAAATATTGTAGCTATGCTCACACAACTTTCTCAAGATATGAATCATGTAGGACTTCCAAATGAACAAAAGAGGGAAAAAAATCTATTGAGTCCTTCATGAGGTAGCGTCCAACTTCTTTCAGTCGGTCTTATGATCCACTAATGGATGAAAAATGGATTAGTACCACTAAAAAGATGTTTTTAGTTCTCTAATGTTCATAACATTATAAAGTCATCTTAGAAGTCTATAGTTTGGAAGGTGAAGTTGATCAATGGTGTAACCTTATCAAGAATATGACGCAAAGAGATGAAATTGAATCCATGGAATGGTATGAGTTCAAGAACTTATTTTTCGATAATTACTTTCCTCATATTATTTGAAAAAACATGGATAATGAGTTCCTTGAGATTAAGCAAAAGGACAATGAATCCATTGGTACATACGAATCAAATTTTACAAGACTTTCAAGGTACGCTTCTGGAATTATTATCCAACCTAAGAGTATAATTGATTGATTCTTTAGTGGCTTAAAACCAAGTCTATGAAGGGAATTAGTCATAAGGGACTTCAATAGATACTAGGAAATTGTTCGATGTGCTCTCAAGGTTGAGATGGAGTTTAGAGTAACCCATCAGTCCTATGGTTTTGATAAGAATAGAAAAATGGAATTCAATGGAAAGTCTAAAGACCACACTGAAAAGAAGACGAGTTTTCCCTTATGCTCAAAGTGTGGAAAGAAAATGGAGGAAAATGTCTTAAAGGGATTAAAAAAATGTTTTATGTGTGGGATAGAATGTCATCGGGTGGTTGAATGCTAAAGTGATGGGAAAGAATGTGTAATGATGTGAATAGAGAAAAGGCTACATAGAGTGCACCACCTATACTTCAATGCTACAAGTGCAAGGAAATGGGGTATTATGCCAACCAATGCCCTAATCCAAGGGTTATAGATGATGATCGATGTTAGAAAACTATTAAGGCCACAGGCAAAGTCAGGTCACATGTGATCACTATCAGCGATGTGGAGTATGATAATGAAGTGGAGAAAGGTACACTTACTATCCACTCTAAATTAGAAAATGTTTTATTTGATTCTGGATCCACCCACTCTTTTATTTCTAAATATTTTTCTAAGGGTATCTCCATATTACCTCAATAATTAGATGCTGAGTTAGCTATGACAACTTCTAATGGCACAACGGTCACATCAAAAGTTTATAATTCTTCTCTAGTTGAAGTTTGTGGGAAAGTGCTTACTACAAATCTTATAATCCTTCCTTTAGTGGAATTTGATGTGATTATTTGCATGGATTGACTTTCTCTATATGGAGATCATATCAATTTCCAAGGAAGGGAATTCACATTTCATATTCTGGGTCAATCTATGATCATCTATCTATATAAGAATGAGTATGACCTTCCAGTGGAAATTTATTCCATATTATGGGCCTTGATTCCTATAAATTAAGGTTATCTATCTCAAATTTCTAGGGAGAAACTCACCATTAATAATACACCTATTTTACAAGAATTTTTTGATGTCTTTCCAAAAGAATTTCAAGGTCTTCCACCGAATTGTGAAGTTGAGTTGTTAATAAAACTCATACCGAATGATATGCCTATTTCAAAGACACCTTATAGAATGGCCCCAATTGAGTTGTAGGAATTGGAGAAGAAACTCTAAGAGAATATTGATAAGGTATTCATACGCCCTAGTGAATCACCTTGGGGTGCATCTATTCTATTTTTTAAGAAGAATGATGGATCAATGAGACTCTACATTAATTATTGAGAAATTAACAACATCACTATCAAGAAAAAATATCCTCTTCCCCGCATTGATGACTTATTCGACCAACTACACAGAGCTCAATACTTTTCCAAGATTGATATTCATTCATGATATCATCAATTAAGGGTCAAGAAGGAGGATATACCAAAGACAATATTATGTACAAGTTATGGACACTGTGAATTTATAGTGATGCCTTTTGATCTTACTAATTCCCCTATTATCTTTATGGATCTAATTAATAAAGTCTTTAGAGATTTTATTTATTAGTTTGAGGTAGTATTTATAGATGATATTCTTGTATATTCAAAGAGAAATTAAAAGCATGAATATCACTTGATAATTGTACTAAAGACCCTGATAAAGGATAATATTTATGAAAAATTTAACAAGTGTGGATTTTGGCTTTAGAAAGTTTCATTTTTGGGTTATATAATCTCAAGAGAGGGGATATATGTAGATCCAACGAAATAAAAGTTATCAAACATTGGCCTAGACCAACAATGGTAACTGAGATTCGAAGTTTTCTTACTTTGGATGGATATTATCAATGTTTTGTGAAAGATTTTTCATGACTATCTAATCTACTCACCAAGTTGAATATGAAAAGAGTTAAGTTCGTGTGGATGGAGGAATGTGAAGATAATTTCAAAGAGCTAAAAAGAAGGTTAGCTAGTGCACTTATTCTCACACTACCTTATAGTAGAGAAAGGTTTGTGATCTATAGTGATGCATCCAAGAAGGGATTGGGATGTATTATCATGCAAAATGATATGGTGATAGCTTATTCCTTGTGAAAATTGAAAACCCATGAGAAAAATTACCCAAATCATGATTTGGAGTTAACTACGGAAATCTTTGCATTAAAGATATGAAGACATTACCTTTATGGTGAAAGTGTGATGTTTATACAGATCATAAAAGTTTAAAGAATATTTTCACACAAAAGGAGATGAATATGCACCAAAAAAGATGGTTGGAGTTGATTTAAGATTACGACTTCTCAATACATTACCACCCTGGGAAAGCAAACAAGGTAGCAAATGCTTTGAGTTGAAAAGACCATGCTAGCCTATCCATGATGAGGATAAAAAAAGATCCAATATTTATGGATTTGTGAAGGATGAATCTTGAAATTTTAAAGGAAGGGGAGAAATCTTATCTTTCTCAAATGAATGTTCAACCATATATACAAGTAAAGATTAAGGAGGTGTAGAATAAAGATGTAGAGATACAAAAGAAGGTGAGAAATGTTCCTGAATTCAATCTTGATTGTGATGAAATAATAAGGTTCATGAATCAGATTTGTATTCCTCCCATACCAGAATTAAAGGAGATGTTGGATGAGGCTCATAGTTATTCATTCTCTATTCATCATGGAGTCACAAAGATGTATATAGACCTGAAATATTATTTTTGGTGGGATGGAATGAAAATAAATGTTGCTTAATATGTCTCTTAGTGCTTGGTTTGTTACCAAGTTAAGGTCAAGAGATAGAGGTATAAAGGGATGTTACAACCATTACCCATACCAGAATGGAAATGGGAAAACATCACTATGGACTTTGTCGTTAGACTTACCAAAATATCTAAATTCCATAATGCTATATGGGTTATAGTTGATCGCATTATGAATTTTACACACTTAATTTCTATTATAGAGGATTTCTATCTTGATCAACTTGTTAGGATATATATAAAGGAAGTGGTAATATTTCATGGAGTACTACTTTCCATTATATATGATTAGGATCTGAGGCTTACCTTTAAGTTCTAGTTAATTATTCAGTAGGCTCTGAATACAGAGTTAAGTTTCAGCACTACTTATCATCTCGGACAAACAGTCAGTCTGAGAGGAAAATTCAAACTCTATAAGACATGTTGAGAGATTGCTTTATACATTTCAAAGGTGTTTGGGATCAACACCTACCTTTGGTGGGATTTTATTACAACAATAGCTTTTACTCAAGTATTCAGATGAATCCTTATGAAGCCCTCTATGGAAAGAAGTGAATAACTCCAACTTGCTGGGATGAAGTTGGGGAAAGAAATCTATTAACACCTGATATTTTTTATGAAATGGAAGAGAAGGTCATATCTATTCAACAACACATAAGAGAAGCTCATAGTTGGAAAAAAAGTTATAGTGACAATAGAATAAAATACCTAGAGTTTGAAGTGGGTGACAATGTGTTTCTATGAATATCTCCCTGAAAGAGATTAATGAGATTTGTAAAGAAGGAAAAGTTGAGCCTAGGTATATCAATCATTTTAAAATTCTGGATCATGTTGGGAAGGTAGCTTATAGATTGGCACTACCACTGAATCTTTATCATGTTCATGATGTGTTCTATGTATCTCTCCTAAAAAAGTACATACCTGATCCTTCACATGTACTAAACTCAAAAGTCATACCGCTAGAGCAAGATCTTTCTTATAAATAACTATCGATAGAGATTTTGGATCATATTAAAAAAATTCTGTGAAACAAGACCACTCGCTTGGTTAAAGTTTTATGGAGGAACCACCAATTTGAGGAAGCTACATAGGAACTTGAAGATGTAATGAGGCCGAGGTATCATCATCTGTTTGTATCCAAGTGATTAATTTCAAGGGTCAAATTTAGTTTAATGGGGGTAGAATGTAACACTTAGATGTTTTTATGAAATATTTTCTTTAAATAATATTAATTCTTCAATAGATTGCATTGCACACAATCATGAGTTTAAAAAAAATGAGAGAAGCCCTTGGTATAATATGACCATTATAACTTAGCCGTTAGGTTAGAGAGAATAAATATAACTAACTTATGAAAATCTATGGTGAATTCATTGGCTACCAATTATTTATGAAAAATATAAAACAGTTATATATTTTCATTTTTTTTAAATTAAGTAAATTAAAATTAGTAAATGAAATTAATGAAATATATATGTTATATATTTAATAAAATATTTTTTATATTCATACAATAGATATTTTATTCATAGGGTATGAATAAACCCTATTTTATGTATAAAAACCTATATTTTTCAAAAGGGTGATTTTACTACCTTTTAATGGTGAACCATTTTTAAATCAATTTTTTTACACATTTATAATTTTTATATGAAAAAATAAAATTATTATTTGGAATCAGGATATACAAATTTAATTTTAATGAATTTTTGATATTTTTCTGATAACTTTAAAGTTTTGATGAATAGTAAAAATATACTAAATTCTAATTGAAAACAATTTTTTTCATCAAAATAATTTATATGGTTAAATTATATTACTGAATGGTTTTAAAGTATAAATATATTTTATTTTTATTGGTTAATTTAATAGAGGTTATTGACATTAATTTTACATTGAATTCAGATGTAAAAACATTTCAATATTTTGCAATGTTTTAACTTTTAAAACCCATTTTCTGATTCCGACGAGATTAATTTTAAATTAATTACTACAAATTATGTGTTTTTAATTTTGAAAAATAGATTCCATATTTTTAATCATTAGGTAAAAATTATTTAAATATATTTCTTTTATTTTTGAGTATTATGAATAGAACTTCAGTAAATTTTTATTAATACGGTAAAAAGGTAAATTGGGTAATTATGGGAAAACATAATATTATAAAATTACCCTAGATTTTTTTCTAATATCATTAGATGAGTTTTTTTGAATTAAATCATACTTGGGTCAAAATTTTATCCTTTTCAAGCCACTTGGATGAGATTAGGAAATTAAAATTATTTTATTTAAAGAAAAGTTAAATATGTCTCACTCAAATTTTAATAACTATATCATTTTTAATACAGGGTTATACCAAAGATAAATTAGACTATAAATAATATTTTTAAATATAATTTTTTTTATTTATCATGGTAGTTTATTTGTAATTTTTAGGAAATAAATAATTACCTTAAAGTCTTATACATTGATGATGGTGAAATTATTTAATTGATGAGAAATCAATAAAATAATTTTTATTAAAATGATAATAACCATTAAAAGACCCAAAAACTTGAAGAAATCTTATTTTTAGATTATATATAAACCATAATCATCCTAGTATAGAGTTATTGACCATTTTGAGCCATATGGAAAAGATTATGACATTTATAACATTTTATTTAAAGTGATGTTAAAGTTGTCACATTCACATTTTAATAAATATGACATCTTTAATATAGGCTTTTACAGAATATATATTCTAATATAAATATTAATATGAAATATAGAATAATATCTTCATTATGGTATTTTATTTTTAATTTTTAACCAACAAATTAGTATATTATGTAATTACATAAAATCGATGTGGTGATTATTTTATTAATGAAGATAACAAATAAATGTTATTAAAAATATTAAAATAAATATAATTTGGGATAAGTAATTTATCCAATTAATTTTATAAATTAAATCGTACTCTTATAAATATAATAAAATATTTGGTTCAAAGTTAACTTGTTATATTCATATTTTTAAAAATCAATGAATTGAATAGTGTCAAAATTGGCACTATTGATTGTTTATCAAAATAATGTATTATTAAATTATTTAAAAATCTTAAAACATTTTTAAAAAATATATAATAATTATTATATGGTCTAAAATTTTCTAAATTATTAATTTATGGTCTAATTGATATCAAATAAATAAATATTTTACCCTTTTAATATTGAAATATTTGTTACCTTAGTTAAAATTAAATAGAATAACTAAGTGTTAAATTAAAATGATAAGGTTTAAATGGATAGAAAAACTTGTCTAAAAATTATTTATTGATGATATTAAAACCCTATATCATCTCATATTAATCTTTTTTACATTTTTGAGGTTTTTTTATGTGGTTTTATTTTATTATAAATTAATATTTTTTGAGATTCCATAAGTGCCCCTCACCTCAATTATAAAAGGGCACCTCCTCCCTCACTTATTCACTTCATTTTGAACCTTAAATCTCAGCCATACCCTAAAAATTTAAATTATCAACTTCCCTATTCACATTCTATAGGTTTTGGTATTCTCCAAAAACCAACTCTAGTTCTTTAAGAAGAGATCTAGAGGGAGCTCGTCGAAGAAGAGGTAATATTCTCTATCGATTCTTTCAAACTTCTTTCTTCTTATTCTTAATATTTGTGAGTTGTTTCCATTATAAATTAATAATTATAGTATCAATTATATACTGAGAAATTATTATGATTATGTAGCAACCATATTCCACCTTCTATCCATCCTACAAAAAATGAAATCACCACGCATGCGTACGTACGACATACCGTCTCCACACCGTGGTGTAATCTGATTTTCACAAGCACCTTACTTAGATGGGAATAATTATGGAACTAATAACTATATGTGATTATTATAACATTATATGGATTCTTAGACAAAGTATATACCATCCATATCTATATAATTTTATAATTATGTGAATGATATCGTCACTTGTGCGTAGGTACGACCTACCGTCTCCGCGATGCGATGCGATTCATCTACATGAAATCCATTAAAGAATGATTATATAAATATATATAATAAATAAATATGGTATATTTTATTTAAATATATTTTTTTAATGATATAACTATGACCTAAGAAGGAGAACCAGAACTTATTTGACAAAACATACATAAAAAAATGAAGCCATTAATACCTGAATAACGAGTAATAATAAAATGTTATTAACAAACAAATGATAATATGATCATATATGATATCATAAAAATGAATATGATTCTGGAATAAGTAAATGAAATTATTTAAATCATTATACATGAGGTTTGGATACATACAAAGGATATCGAACCTAAGGTAAGGGATAATTTTTCAATCTCATTATTATCCGAGATTGTTTTTACGTAAGTATATACTAGGGTATATTTATGATTCATGTAAATGTTTCCTAAATATATATTCCAAAATATTATTTATATCCTTCTACAATTGTTTAAATTCAATTTTACCCAATTTTTTAATTTTTATTGAATGTTTTGAAAGGAATATTTTGTCATTTTTGATATGAGGTACTTTTTGAATTTCTGAAAAAAGTACAAGAAAAATGTTTTCTTTAAACTTATATGACGTGAATAGTTTTTTACATTTTCATAACGCATTATTTCCATGAAGTTTACTTTACAAAATTTCAAGTTTATTTTAAAATAAATTATTTTCTTTTAAAATTATGCGGCATTTTGAGAAAATAAAATGTTTTTGAAAAAGAAAGGTTATTTAACACAAGAATTAATTTAAGGTGTTCTATCAAAATTATTTTCCATCTATGATAGAATTCTTTAATAAGGTTATGTTTCAAGTTTACTATACCTATTGTTACTATGATGTGATTATTTTTTTGATGGAATGATATTTATGAAATCCATTTGTTTTACATGGATTATGTTATGATGTAATGATGTTTAAGAAACCCATTTTATTCTTTAGGTTATGTTATGATGGATGATTTAGGTTTTTGTGGCACGTGTAATAATGATTTTATTATGAGATGGGTTGGAACTATATCACCCTCTAATTAATTGGGTAAATATTTATATCTCATGAGATAGATAGGGTTGGAACGATAAATGATCTTGGTTCAGTAATATAGGGCTGGAACGAGGAGTGAGCTCAGTTCAGTAATGGAATTTGTCCACTATAATAGTCTTAAAAATGATCCTTGACTAATATGAAATGATTTTATGTGATTATGTGTATTCTACAAAATTTTATGTCTTATGTTATGAATTTTTGGATTATATTCATTGATTCTTATGAACTTTTATGATTTATCCCATGACATGATATCATGATCTTTCATATGTAGGATAAGATTTTCAAATGTTTTGTTCTTATGTATTATAATTATGATATGATTAATATCTCCCTTGTTTACCCTTACTTATCATCTGAGATCACCCTTTTTTTATGTTTCCTTTCCTAGGTCATGAAGAAGGGTATTAAGTAAGATATGTCTAAAAGGGGTGTAGTTATGAAGAAATAAGTGGGAGACAATGTATATGTCTTATGAACCAATCGTTTATGTTTCCTAGTTTCTAAAGACACTAGACCTATACAGTCTTGACATGATTTTGTTATGTTTTTTAATAAATATTATTCAATTTCTAAGTAATATCTATGTATTTTAAGTATAGGCAGTTATATTTAGTGTCTTGGAAAAATTAAGCACATAAATAACTTGCATAATAATAAAACATAAAAATTTATTTAAAATTTTCTTCTTTATACCTTTAAATTATTACATTTTATTTAGTATATGTTGTCACCTGAGGATATACAACAAATAAAGGGGTGATCTAAAAGGCCAGTAAAAGGATAAATAAGGACATGAATCAATATAACATGGGTGAGCATAATCATTATAATAATAACAAAAGCTTAAGATAATCATCATAATCATGAGAGGAAACATTAGATAAAGGCATGGAATGTGGTAATGCATAAAAATGAAACATCATGCCTTTGTGGTCAAATACCACACATAGTTGTGAACAAATCTAGCATCATGTTCATTCATAAAATATGTGCATAATCATAACACCATAATTTTGAACAAATATAACATCATTTTCACGCATAATACACATCATCTAATGAGATACATCACATCACCCAATGTATTGGAGGTCTATATAATTTTGGACCCACCCATCACATCATAACATTTACATAATCATTCTTGCCACATAGAACATATATCAATCAATGTCATGAAGTAACCCATGGAAAGGAATGGGTTTCATAAGAATTTAATAATTCATATATTCATGAACAAACATTGGGGTTCCAAAATGGAAAATAGAAAATGGAAAAGAACATATTTTGTATAAGAATCATCATTTTTAAGTGAAGAATAAATAACTCAAGAGGAGTCAAGTGGTGCTTGGGAAGGAAGAGTTATTTTGAAAAATAATTATATTTTTCATAAAATCAGATTGGAGACATGTATATCCTCAAAAATAAAAGGTAATAACAATGAAAATATATTTAAGTAGCATTAAAATAATATCCACACTGAAATTTGGTATGAAAGAGGAATAACCCAAAGAAAGGGATAGAGAATCCCCTTACCTTATGTTTGGATGCCTTATGAACCAATACTTAATATCCTAGATAATCAAATTAGATTCATTAATTACATAATTCATAACATATTATACATGTATTATAATTTTATTAAGTTAATTTATGAACATTTTTACTAGTTATATAGTTTAATCTCATCGTTTTGGGAGTGTTCGTTTTCATAGTTTATAGTCAGTTCCTTTGAGTATAAATATAGGGGTTCTTTTAAAATGGGAATAAATTATCCAGAAGTGAAATTATTTAGTATTAATGAAATTAAATAATTTTAAATGGTCTTATATATAATTTTATTATATGTTATGAGGATGATTCATTAGATAAAACATCGATGAAAATGTTTTAATTTATTTTGGTGGTTTTTACGACCATCACAAACATGTATCATTTTATTTAATATCATGATTATATATTGGTTATAGTACATTATAAAAGTTTTAATATGTATATTAAAATTTTATTTATCCATAATAATAGTTTTATGACCATAATTGAAGATGGTAATGGAAAACAAAAACTCATCGTCCACAAAGGGGGTGAATCGACACATCATGAATGGTGTTTTCATTTATTGAATAAAAAGAGAGAAAAGAATTGATTATGGATATTCCATTAAGATAATAAAATTAAATTATATATAATAAACTATATTTATTATGCCAATTTTTATAGGGTAGGTAAGGAGAGTATATGAAAAGAAAATAAATTAAAAGAGAAAGAAGGATTTTACCTCTGAATATTGTCTCCTTGAGAACCTCCTTAAGACGCTTGGATTCAGTCTTTTATTGAGACTAAAAGCTCCTAGATGTGGGGAAGATTATTTTGGATGTAATTGGGTATAATTTAGACAAGATAAAATTATTAGAATGTGTGAAGAGAATAGGTGGTGAGGGGTGGTATGTATAGGGGAGGAGAGAAGTGTTTTTTATTTTATTCATTTGTTTATTATTTTGGCTCCAGACTATAAATAGTGATGATCACTATGAATAAATATATTAAAGAGAATATATTTTTATATAATAGTGTTTAAATCATCCATACGTCAACCATGACTCAAAAATTCATGTATTTAGCATATATCGTAAATTATCGTATTTCACTATTCACAAAAAAATCAACTATTTTAGAAAAATCTTAAAAATTCACCCTAACCATTTTTCAATGTTTAGATTTCAAAAATGAACTCCATTTTATCAAAATAATTATATATATATGATAAATTTAAATTTTATTTAAAATTATCATTTATTCAAAAAATACTGATTTTAATATTATAACCGATTTTATGACACTTTGAAAAATTAATTAAAGTCTCATAAAATTATCTTATAATTATAACACAACATAATATTAATTTATGAATTTATTTTATGAAAATAAATTTTCTTTTAAATCATATATTATTTATAAAATTGTAAATAATCATTTACATTTTAAAAAAATACCAACACTTAATCTATCATTTTTAAAACATTTATTTATTTATACCATGATATAATTATATGATATTTTAATTTATATGGTGCCTAAATTTTATTTATACTTTTATAGGTGAGTTTACTATTCTATTGACTAGATTACTATTCCTAAGGACCAGGTTACTATTCTATCAGTACTGATTCTTTAATTTCTACAAATACCACTTATTTCATTCTTCATTCATGAGAATAATGCTTTTATTAGGTTCTCTATGTTGTATATGCGTTTTATACTATATAAAATAATTATAATATGGAAAAATTTCATTGATAAAATTTTGGGTCATTACATTCTTCCCCCCTTTTGAAATTTTGTCCTCAAAATTTCATTTTACATATTAAGGTGAAAACAGGTGAGGGTACTTCTCCTTCATCAATTCCTCTGATTCTCATTTCACCTCTTCATACTTATGTTTCCTCCACAACAATTTAATAAGGCGAGTCATCTTATTGTGTGATACTTTATCTCTATGGTCCAAGATCTTCACCAAATACTCTTCACATGAGAGGTCATTCTCTAGTTGTACCACCTATAGATTCAATACATAAGAGGGGTAAGGTATGTACTTCATTAGGAGAGATACATGGAACACATCATGAACTTGAGACATATTTGGTGGAAGGGAAAACTGATATACCACTGCTCTTATGAGATCAAGAATCTCAAAGGATCCAATGTACCTTAGGCTAAGCTTCCCTTTATTTCCAAACCATATGACTCTATTCCATGATGATATTTGAAGGAAGAATTTGTCTCCAACTTCAAATTCAAAATCCCTTTGACGACTATTAGCACAACTCTTTTTCTAACTATGAGTAGGTTTTTTGTGTTGTTGGATGGATTGAAACTTCCGGGTAATCTCTTGTACAAGATCAGGTCCAAGTATATTTCATTCACTAACTTCATCCCAACAGGTTAGAGTTCTACATTGCTTCTCATACGGAGCTTCATATGGATCCATATGAATACTCGAGTGAAAACTATTGTTTTATGAGAACTCAACCAATGGGAGATGGTGATATCATCCACCTTTTAATTCCATTGAGCATGCTCTCAGTATTTCCTCATATGACAACCTTGCTTTTATTACAAACTTTTTTTTGATGATTTATTACATAAACTATTCACTTGATACAACATGGAAGATCGAGAGGTATAGTTTCTTTGGGTCTTAGTATCATTACATAACAACTTAAAACATGAAATACAACATTCTTTATTGAAAACTTCCTTTACATGACCACTACATTCCCTCATACTTAGCATTGCATGGGATAACCTGAGGACATGCATAAGAAAAGGGGTGAGCTATAAATCCCAGTAAGGGAATAAACATGGAATACATGAGGAGTACAATACATGTTAGACAATAGGAATATCAATAGAGCACAATAGAAACATGAACATAAAGGCATGATAAAGCATGATAATCATAACATGGAAATGTGACAACAACGCTTAACATGGAATTAGCATGAGCCAAGGATCATTGCACATAGAGCATGAGTAAATCCTCATTGAACATGAAGCACGAGTAAACCCTCACTGCACTTGAATTAGAATGAGTCAACACTCATTGCACATGACGTATCATGATACTATACTTTACCCAATGCATTGGAGCGCTATAAGGGCGCACACTTCTTAAACATTTCATTTCATGCATAAGTGTGCCACATGAATCATAAAACATGGATTCATAAAACATAATCATTTATTACACGATAAAGGAATGTGTAATTAATATACAAAACTTTATAATCAATAAGTAAATTTGCATAAAGGTAAATAACCTTGATGGAGAAATGGACATGGTATTCACTACACAATGGCATTGGCTTAGAAAATCGGTGCGATTTCGGTAGCGTAACGACATGACATAAGAATTTATAAAAAAGGATGATGAGAGACAAAGGGGTTACTCATCATATTTAAATTTAATGGACAGTAAGTAGGTAATATAGATACATGTCCCAACAATTTTAATGTAATTTAGGTTCATGATACAAAAGTATTGCTTGAATGTAAATGAGGAGGGAGAAGTTCCTTTCGGAATTTCGGCATAGTAACGGGTGTACATGAGAGACATTTAATGAGAGAGAAAGGGGTCTCCCATCATTAAAACATAAATAGTGAAGTATGAGGGAGGTGCGAAACCATACCCCAACATTCATAATTGAAATTAAAAGGGCAAAACAACTTAAAGAAAATTGGACAAAAATGAGAAAGGAAGAAAAAACCCTTACTTGGAAGTGTGCTTTCAAAGGCTTGAGAGAGGCTTGAGAGAGGATTCTTGGGATCTTGGGGAACCTTGGGAGGATTATATAGAGAGTAGGGCAGAGGTTGGATGAACTCCAAATACTTTGAGTGAGGAGGAAGTGGGAGCTTGGGTGGGTTTATATAGGAAAGGTGAGGGAATTATTTATTATTTAGGTTTGGGACCCCTTATATTAAATTAATCCAAACCAAAAACAATCCCATGGTTTTTGCTCATGTTTTTTTGAAAAGGGAAGATGAAAACAATATTTTATAAGGAAAAAGTCCGAACTTCTTAAAATAATAGGGTTGCTTATGTGGAGGTGAGTCACACTCCCATGGAAAACAATTTAAAATGACAAGGTGTTTAATAAGTCTTGAAGGGTCCATTAATGCTTTGAAAAGTAAGTCAAACAAACCCAAAATCAAATTATTTTAATGTTAAAACATATATTGGCCGAAAATAAATCTTATAGTATTTTATTACATCACTATTGGGTCATTATGATGTCATAAAACACATCATATATTTAAACAGTATTTAATTTTTACCCAAAAAATTGACTGTCTCAAAAAATTATGAAAAATTCACCGTTGGATAATTTCGACATCCTGATTCTAGAAATAACATTTATTTTATCTAAATAATTTTCTAAATATGTTAATTTTCACTTTTAAAATAAAAACCGACATTTATAAAAAATTCACGTGTTTTGACAAAAATGGCTTTCAAACCTTAATAAAAATTACAATTGCATTCATAAAATTATATGATCCTTTATATATAATAAAATTAATTTAATAAAAATAAAAATAATATTTTATTAAAATATTATTTAATTCAAAAATCCATTAATTTAATAAAATATAATTCTTAATTAAATAATAACTAAAAACACTATTTTCACTTTAAAAACTATTTACAATGTATCAATAATGACAAGAAAGTATATTCATTATTATATAAAAAAAATAATGTACATGAACATAGTACTAGCGATTTGTTACATAACCCCTTAAAACATCCGCATAAGACCTAAGGGTAAGGTGTGCGATGGTGACAGACTTTTGGGGTGGCTCAGATAACATCGCTCGAGTGGTAATCTCTATCAACTTCCACTTTTCCCGTAGATGGTTCCGTTCGAGCTTGAAATGATGAAGCTCAGCTTGGGCTTGGTCAAGAGTGAAGCCCAAGGACGCCACCTCTTTTCCAAGCTCCGAAAAATGGGCTTCGTATGGAGTAATTCTACTGGATGAGGCCATCGATTCTTTTGTCTAAGTAAATTGGATTTGTTAAAGCCCTATATTTATACTAATCATGTGATCACTGTTAAATGGATATAAAAGTAACGGTCATAATTCTTAACATAAAACCAAAGAAGTTGACATTTTATATAAACATTTTACATAAAGAGACATTTAATTAGATCAAGATGGATTTGCATTAATGAAACTTTGGGTCGTTACAACTTGAGCATTTGAATATTTATTTCATATTTTTCATTAGTTTGGGGTGATATGATATATTGAAATTCAATTTAGTACTCAAAGAATGTTGAATACTTCTTCAGAATCTATATGTGAACCTTATATCATAGTCAGATACGATCGAAAGTGGTACCCTATGAAACCTCACAACTTCCTTCACATATATCTTGGAAAGTTGTTCAAGCAAGAAATCTTCCCAAATAAAGATAAAGTGGGAAGTCTTGGTGAGCTAATCTACTACAAACAATATTTCATTATTTCCTTTGGATGTTTTTGGGATACCAGTGACAAAGTCCATGATGACATTATCCCATTTCCATGTGAGTATAGGTGATGGTTACATCATCCATTTGGACTTATATTTCTCTACTTTAAGTTGATGACATACTAAGCATCTTGAGATATACTCTGCAATCTTCTTCTTCATGTTGTCCCACCAAAAGTGTTCTTTAAGATTGCGGTACATCTTGGTACTTCTAGGATGAATGGAGAAAGGTGAGTTATGTGCATTATCCAATATCTCCTTCTTTATCCCAGATGATGAAGTCACATAAAGACTAGTTACAAAATGAATCACACTATCACCATCGACGTGGAACTCATGTAGATTTCCTTTTTTTACTACATTCACCTTCTTTTGTAACTCCAGATCATCCCTTTGTGCCTCCTTGATCTTCTCTTAGATATATGGTTAGAAAATCATTTAGTCAAGGTATGATGTATTCTCTATCATTATGATTTCTAAATCCATCCTTTTTATATCCATGAAGATAGGGTCTTTCTCAATCTGCATCATGGATAGAGTAATAGGTTATTTTTTACTATGATCATCAGTTACCTTGTTAAGATTTCCCAGATGGTAGTGAATAGAGTAATCATAGTCCTTTATTAGATCAAACCACATTCTTTTATTCATGTTGATTTTCTTATGTGTGAATATATACTTTAGTCTATTATTATCAGTATATATGTCACACTTCTCACTATATAGGTATTTTTACTAGATTTTAAAGGAAGAAATCCTATTCTCTAGCTCAGATCATGCGTCGGGTAGTTTTGCTCATGGATCATCAATTTCCGTGAGGCATAGGCTATCACTTTATCATTTCACATCAATACACAACCCAATACTTTCTTTGAATCATCACTGTATATCACAAAACTTTCTCCACTTGTTGTTAGTGTGAGTACATGTACAATGATTAGCCTCTTCTTTAGATCCTTGAATCTTTACTCACATTCTTCCATCCAAACATACTTTACCCCTTTCATTGTTAAATTAGTTATCAAGCTAGAAAATTGTGAGAAATTTCTCACAAAATTTCAGTAGTACCCTTCCAATACAAGGATACCATGGAATTTCATGAAACAAGTGAGTCTGGGCCATTCCTAAATTGACTTTTTTTGAAGGGTCCATAGAAATTCCCTCACTTGTGATTATGTGTCCCAAGAATGTGACTTGATACATCCAAAAGTCACACTTTATAAAATTGGAATACAATTTCTCCTTCATTAATGTCACCAACACAATCCTTAGATGTTCTTTATGTTCATCCTTTCTCTGGGATTAGATGAAAATATCATCGATAAAAACTAACCCAAATTTGTTAAGTTAGTCTCTAAAGACTTTATTCATCAAATACATTAATAATGAATGGAAATTAGTAAGTTTGAATGGAATCACTAGAAACTCATAGTTCCCATACCTTGTACGAAAAGAAGTCTTCTGAATATTTTCCTTCTTTACCTTTAGTTGATGATATCTAGAATTAAGATCCACCTTTGAGAAGTATTTATCTCCTCATATTTTATTGAACAAGTAATAAATAATTTTAATAGGATAATTTATCTTTATGGTTATCTTATTGAGCTCTTGGTAATCAATCACAACCGTATTGATCCATCCTTTTTTCTTTACGAAGAGCATCGATGCACCCCAAGGTTATGCACTTGGGCATATGAACCCTTTATCCAAATTCTCTTGAAGCTACTTCTTTAACTCCTCCAATTTGATCGGTACTATCCTATATGATCATTTTGAGATAGGATTATCTCCATGTATGAATTCTATTGAGAATTCTACCTCACAATCTAGGGGAATTCTGGGTAACTCTTCAAGAAATACATCACTATCTCCCCTCACAATGGGTATTTCCTCCAAGTTGATACCTTTGTTTGACCCAAACATTTGAGTGAGGTATGCTTCTTTACAGGGAATAAACACCCACACAGTTGATGTATTTTACAAAGGATATTTATGATCTTCCTTTCATTTTTAGAGGATCATGGGATGGTTCAAAATATGAAAAAATATTTCCTTTTCATGAAAATTGATGTGTGCTCTATATAACGAGAGTTAATCCATGCCCAATATAGCATCTAACTATACCAAGTGAAGTGTCATGAGATTCACTGGAATAATATTCCCACATACACCAATAGGAGAAGATTCCAACACTTGGTTTGCAATGATCACATTTCACATGAACCTCAGCCCGGTTGGTGAGTACTCTCCGAGTGCATCCACAAGGATCAAATATGGGTGGAGGCATATTTATAGGTTACTATATAAGTACTGTAGCATGTACTATTTAGTACTATAGTAGCTAGAACTATTCATCCATTTCATCCTTTAGGCCACTGGTTTGGTCCTCAAGTTCTTCAGGCCTTCGGGCCACCGGTTTGGAAGAATGAGAGGGTATGAAAATTGCCATCAGTACCAGGCCTATGTATATCTATACAAGATAGCTAGATGAACAAAAATTTGAAACGGTCCATGTAAGGGTTCTCCTTCAACCCTTAAAAAGGGGATTATCAAAAATGAATAAAAATATAAGGCCTTTAGGCCATTTAAGGGTTGTAATGATCACACCACTAATTGTTTTTATAGATATATATACTTAAAGGTATTGGGGATTCAATTTAATACTTCTATAAAACATGCCAGATATAAAAGAATGTGTAGAACTAGAATCAAATAATAATGTTTCCATTCTTGAGTGAATAGTAAGTTTACATTGTACACCTTAATTTTCTTGATCCAATCCAGAAGTAGGGATGGAATAAGATTTTCCTTACTCCTTTGTCTTTGGTGGATACTAACACTGATTTCCCTCAAGAAGTCTAGGTTTAGTGCACTGACTTGCATAGTTCTCTTGCTTCCTACAGTTTAAGCATTGAACCATGGGTGGTTCTCTCCTTTCTTCCATCATGTTGGTCAACTTATTCATGTATATTTGAAATTCATGAGCTTGGTGACCTTCTCTCCCACAATTGAATTATTTTCCCATCCTTTTGAGGTAATTACCATGATTTTTCTTCCCACATTTTTGACACGTGGGTGGTTGGATCCTCTTTTCTCCTTTTTCATTTGACCCACTAGCATGAAACTCCATTATTCTCTTCTTATCCCCATAATCATGGGACCATTATCCGAACTCCATATCTACTTTGAGAGTGCATCAAACAAATTATTCATAAATACTAATGTCCCAGATAGCTAGATCCTTTCAATGGTGTGGTTTTAAAACACTAAAGAATCTATCTATTTTTCTATAATTATTGATAACAAATCCCAAGGCGTACCTTGCATGCCTTGTAAAGTTTTTTTCATAAGTTTTGATAGATTCACCTTTCTTTTGCTTCACCTCTATGAATTATATCTTCATCTTTGTATGAAGAGTTTGAGGAAAATACTTGTTAATATTTTTTTTCTTAAAGTCTTATAACTCCATATCTTCTATTTATTCCTTTGTTTTGGTGTTATTTATCAATTCCTACCATTGTCAGCTTCTCCATATAAATGATAGATATCCAGAGTAACCTCCTCATTCTCAAAAAATTGGAGCACATAAAATATCTTCTCTATTGAGTTAACCCATTGCTTCAAAATGAGTAGATTGGAGGATCCACTAAATGTTGGTGGTCATTGTCACATAAAGGAATCAATGGTTAACTG
Source organism: Viscum album (assembly GCA_963277665.1). NCBI lineage: Eukaryota > Viridiplantae > Streptophyta > Magnoliopsida > Santalales > Viscaceae > Viscum > Viscum album. Next base: position 300,001,812 of record OY728139.1, read on the forward strand.
CTCTTTGTTAGGTGAAGGCAGACATTTCATGTGGTTCAAATTGTTCATCATAACCTGATATAGCTAGATAATAATCACCATAAAGTTATAAACTCAACATACCATGACATTGGGGATGTCATTTGGAAAATCGTTGCATTTTCCCTCACATGAGTTGTTTCCTAGTTTCTCCTAGTTCTCACCATTTTCTAAAATAGAAAATGTTTGAACAAAAAGTAAGTAAAAAAAGCATGAATAATATATCATTTTATGAAATCAACACTAAAGGAATATCTCATTGGATCCCTATGTTAAGAATTTTTCTAAAAAAAGCTTCATATACCTAGTCTTATCCTAAGGGTTTTCACTAACATTATCTAATCCTAATTCTCAAATTAACTGAACTGTGATCTGATGCTAACTATAATGACCCTTCTTTTTCTTACATGATTATTAAATCATTTTAAAGATAAATAACCTAATAACATTACAAAACCAGGATCCAAAGGTCTAGTGTCTTGGGAAAATTAGGCATATACATAACTTGAACAATAATAAAACACAAACATTTATTTAAAATATTTCTTCTTCATCCCTTTAAATTCTAACGTTATCCTTAGTACACCTAATCACTTAAGGATATACATCAAAGAAATGGGTGATCTAAAATCCCAATAAGAGAATAAATAAGGACATGAATCAATATAACATGGGTAAGCATAATCATCATCATCATAAAAAAAGCATAATATCATCATCATAATCATGATAAGAAGCATCAAATAAAGGCATGGAATGTGGCAATGCATAAAAATGAAACATCATGTCTTTGTGGTCAAATACCACACATAGTTGTGAAAAAATATAGCATCATGTTCACACATAACATATGTGAATAATCATAACATCATCATTGTGAAAAAATATAGCATCGTGATCATGAATAATAAACATCATCGCCTGAGATAAATCACATTACCCAATTCATTGGAGGGATATATAATTCCATACCCACCCATCACATCACAACATTTACATAATCATGCTTTCCATATAGAAAATACATCAATCAAAGTAATGAAGTAACCCACAAAAATGAATGGGTTTCATAAGAATTTTATAAGTCATTCATTAATGAACAAAAATTTGGGTCCCCAAATGGAAAATTTAAAAGAACATATTTGGTATAAGAATCATCATTTTTGATTGAAGAATAAATAACTCAAGAGGAGTCAAGAGGTGATTTAGAAAGAAGAGTTCTTTTGGAAAATATTTGTATTTTTAATAAAATCAGATCGAAGACATGTATATACTAAAAAATAAAATGGAATAATAATGAAAATATATTTAAGGAGCATTAAAATAATATCCACACTGAAATTTGGCATGAAAGAGGAATAACCCGAAGAAAGGGAGTTGGGTTCGAGAATCCCCTTACCTTATGTCGAATTCCTTACACACTTGTACTTAATATCCTAGATAATAAAATTAGATTCATTAATTACATAATCTAGAAACTATTATATATGTATTATAACTTTATTAAGTTCATTTAGGGTCATTTTTATGAGTTATAGAGTTTAATCTCTTCGTTTTGGGAGCATTCATTTTCATGGTTTATGGTCAGTTCCCTTGAGTATAAATATGAGGGTTCTTTTCAAATGGAAATAACTTCTCCAAAAGTGAAATTATTTAGTATTAATGAACTTAAATAAGTTTAAATGGTCTCATATATCATTTGATTATATTTCATGATGATGATTCATTAGATAAAACATTGATGAAAATGTTTTAATTTATTTTTGTTGTTTTTACGACCATCATGAACTTGTATCATTTTATTTAATATCATGTTTATATATTGGTTTAGGTACATGATAAAAGTTATAATATGTATATTAAAATATTATTTAACCATAATAATGGTTTTATGACCAACCTTGAAGGCATTAATGGAAAACAAAAACTCATCATCCACAAAGGTGGTGAATTGACACATCACGGATGATGTTTTCATTTTTTGAATAAAAGGAGATGAGAAAAGAATTGATGTTGGATATCCCAGTATCACAACAAAATTAAAATATATATAATATAATGGAGTTATAATTCCACTTTGTATATGTGATTTAAGGATAGGATAATAAAATAAAAAAAATTAAACGAGAAAGAAGGAGGATTTTATCTTTTGAATATTGTCTCCTTGAGAACCTCCTTAAGGAATTTGGATTTGGTATTTTCGCGAGACCAGAAGCTACTGAATTTGGGGAATAGTCTTAGATATGGAATTGAGAATAATTTATAAAATATACAAGACTTATAAGGTGTTAGGAGAAGAGGTGGTTAGGGGTGGTATTTATAGAGGAGGATGGGGTGTTTTTTGATTATTTTATTCATTTGTTTTTTATTTTGGATCAAGACTATAAATAGTGTTGATTCCTATTAATAAATACATTAAATAGATAATATTTATAGATAATGGTGTTTACATCATTCATACACCAACCATGACTCAAAATTCATGTATTTATCTTATATCGTAAATTATCATATTTCATTATTCACAAAAATTCAACTATTTTAAAAAAATCCCCAAAATTCACCCTAACCATTTTTCGATGTGTAGATTTAAAAAATGAACCCCATTTTATGAAAATAATTTTCTAAATATGATAAATTTAATTTTTAATTAAAATAATTATTTATTAAAAAAATACTGATTTTAATATTATAAACGATTTTACGACACTTCAAAAAAATAATTAAGGTATCATAAAATCATCTTATAATTATAAAAAAAATATAATATTAATTCATGAATATATTTTATGAAAATAAAATTTCTTTTAAATCATTATATTATTTATAAAATTCTAAATAATCATCTACATTTTACAAAAAAACCAACACTTAATTTATTATTTTTAAAATACGTATTTACTTATACCATGATATATTTATATCATATTTTAATTTATAAGATGCCTAATTTTTTTTATACTTTCATAGATGAGGTTATTATTCTATTTACTAGATTAATATTCCTAATGGTCATATTACTACTCCAACAGTTAGGCTACTATTCCATTGGTATAAGTTCCTTAATTTCTATAAATACTACTTATTTCATTATTCATTTACGAGAATAATGATTTTATTAGGTTATATATTTTATATATGTGTTTTATACTATATAACATAATTATAAGAAAGAAAATTTATTTGATAAAATTTTGGATCGTTATAATGAAAACCTACAGTTCTATTAAATTGGACCGTTTAGTGAGAAATGGTTGCAGATCTCCATTGATATTGTTAGCACTAAGGGTGATATAATAACCAAAAAGATAGTTTAGAATAGGAGGAAAATATTTAAAGTAGTGTGAGTAAATCATGAAAATAATAAAATATATAGAAATGAATGATCATCAAGAAAAAATAGATCGATATTCTCTCCAAGTTGACAAGATTCCCAAGCTCAACTGAAATAAAGTAGTTGTTTTCAATGCTATTAAAATTAGCATCTTTCAATGATAACATGAAGTGGAATAGAAGACTAGAATGATTCTTATGTGTGTCATTATTCATGATTAAGTTAGCATACATGGGATAGATAGGTAGCAACGTATAGATTTCTGAGAGTGGTTATTTTTCCCAAGTGTGGAGGAATAGGTCCTGAAAAACGATTCATGAAAAGGCTTCTACAAAAAAGACACACTTTTGTTATTGAAATTATATTGGATGGATTTAGTTTTGAAATTTTAAAAGTTACTTACAGAAATACATACTTCTTTAATGAAGGCCATTCAACTGGTATGCTACCATTAAGGTAGTTCCTACTGAGGTCACTATAAACAAGACAAATGCATGTATTTCAATGAATCTTATGATGAAATTAGTCATTTGAATTTAAAAGAAAAAAGTGCATGAAGAAGATTATTTATAGGGCCTTAAGAGAGGGTAATTTTTCCATGGATGGTGTAAGCACACCAGCAAGATCCTCTCCTTTGTGAAACCTATTAGCCAAAAAAATGTAGGTGTTAGAAAAATGTTGAATTTGAGTAAGTGTGTATAGACATTGAAAGCAAACCATTTTCACGAATCATGTGTAGTTTCAATCATGGGTTTTAATAGGTTTTTGGACCCACTGGTGGTGATTAGATTTCATAGATAAATATGAGCCATGACTTCCAATCATTCATTTATCGATTCGAGCAATCTAAGATAAGAGGTGCGAATATGGATTCATTGTGAAACAAGAGAACAAGGAGAGGAGAATTACACACTAAATATGTGACATTGGACAAAGGTGAAATTGTAATTGCAAGTGATCAAGTTGTTGTACAGGGGTTCCATTTCCACTGCCAGAGTTTTCCAACTTGAATCATTCCTGCAAAGATCCAAACCCAAATTCCAGTCTGTTTTCAGCAGTTGTTTGCCTATTTCCACAAGATCACTCGCTATCCCATATTATCAAAAATTTGTAGAGAAAAATTAAAACACATAAACTGTTGGTATTCATCACATTTATTGATGAGAGAGAAAATTATTAATGGAGAGATTTATTTCAACATTAATTGGGTATTTTATCCCAACATTAATAGAGAGTTATTATTAATATTAATTGATGTAATAATGAATGTTGGATGCATTAATTGGAGATATGTACTTTGTGTATATATAATAGGATACAACAACATATTTTAAAGTAAATCTAGCATGATGTAGTTGGAAAGAGAGAACTAGGAAGAGGTTTCCAAGTTTGCAGTTGCCCATGTGACACGATGACTATGGTGCGATTGTCTTGTATGTGTGGAGAGGTTCTTGTCAAGATGTTCAAGATGTAATACATCGAGAGAAATAAGGGGGTTACTATGTTTACAGTAGAATGTGTGGTGCGTCAGTTTTTAACAGGTGTGTAACAGTAGCGAAACAATTGATGATCAAGGACATGTATCGAATGTCTTCCTAATATTGGTGATCAGGTGATGTGTCTCGATTGATGATCAACGGTATGTCATGATGGAGATATCATGAGAGAGATAAATCCTTTAGGTGTTTCAAGATGGGGAGAGGCTGGCACATGTTTGGATAAAAATATCTATGGCAGTGATGTTTTGTTGATATAAGGGTGACGTTTTTTCATAGACGGATCTTTCAAAAATGGCGTTGGTGAGATGTTTTTCATAGATAAGATGGAGGTGTATCAGGGTGTGGTTTTCACAAAGGTTTTTTCTACACCGTCATTGACATTCAAGTTTGGGAATTACTTGGATTCTTTGTATTCTATGATTCATAGTGGATGTTTATTTGAACTGACCTCTGATTTTTTAATCCTCTGTATTTGAGGGTTTTTCCATGTTAAAAATCATACGTTATGATTTATTTATTCTTATTTATATCGCTTCCATATTTCATCAGGTTTCTCACAAATATTTTTGCAAGAAATTTTTGCCTGGAATCAGGATTCTCCCCAATAATGGTATTATAGGAAGGTTCATGCTTGAAATTTATTGTGAGAATTATGGAAGTTTCAAAGGGGATCACATATTCATGTGTGAAGCATAATAAGATTTGGAAATCAAATCAGGTTGAGATAGGTGATGCGCTAGCTTCTCGAGAGATTTTGAGAAGGGGGAATTTTTTTCTATGGGTGCTCAAGATTAGGTGGAGATAAAAATTATGGGGGATCCAAATGTTTCTGGTTTTAGTATTATTCTATAAAACAATTAAAATACATATGTGATGAATATTTTAGCATTTTTATTTATTTTTATAGGGAGAGATGATATATTTTTCAGAAGTGAAAAAGGACATCGTCATATTTTCTACAGATGATGATGGTTGGTGTGATACTGAACTATTCTCTTTCCAACTGGGTTTGTTGGATGTTTCCATCCTTTAATGCACTGAATGGGGATATTTTTGGGATTAGTCATATTTATTGATGAGATAGAAAATTATTAATGAAGAGATTTATGTCAACATTAATTGGGGATTTTCTCCCAATATTAATAGAGAGTTATTATCAATATTAATAACATATAAGAGATTTATGGACTCGGTGTCTATATAAGAGGATGTGGTAACATATTTTAAATGAGTTTCAATATGATTTAGTTGGAAAGAGAGAGATGGTAAGGGGTTTTTGAGTTTGCAGTGGCCCATGTGACACAACAACAACACCGTAAATATATTATACACGTAGAGAGGTTCTTGGAAAGATGTTAAAAATGTTCAAGATTTCATCCACTAAGAGAAATAAGGGGGCTACCGCATTGATGGTAGTATGTAAAACACATCATTGTTTAACAAGTTCATAACAACAATAATGGAATCGACGATCGGGGCCATGTATCGAAAGTCTTCCTAATAGCGATGATTAGGTGATGTATCCCAATTGATGATCAATAGTACATCATGATGGTGAGATCATGAGAGAGAGAAATAATTATGGTGTCGCAAGATGGTGTGAGAATGATTCATGTTCAGATGAAGATATCCAAGTTAGTGATGTTTCGTTGATAAAAGGGCGATTTTTTTTATAGATAGATCTTTCAAGCATGGAATTTACTAGATGTTTTTTCAGAGAGAAAACAAAGGGGTATCAGGGTGTGGTTCTCACATAGGTTTTTTCTATACCGTAATTGGCATTAATTTTTGGGAATTACTTGGATTCTTTATATTCTATGATTTATAGTGGATATTTCTTAGAATTTACCTGTGTTTTTTTAATCCTTAGAATTGGAGGGATTTTCCCTGTCAAAAATCCTATGTTCTGATTTATTTATTCTACTTTATATATCATTTTCATATTTTAGTGGGTTTCTAACAAATATTTTTTTAATAAATTTATTCCCAAAATTGAGATTATCCTTAGAATAAACCATAGGGTTGGTTAAAAATCGATGGTGCCGGAAAAAATAAAGATAAAGTCTCACATTTTCATCACACCGGTCCAAAATTCATTACCTTCAGTAGTGGGGAGATGGGTTCATTGTATGACGATGTATGGTGGGAAGACGATGAGAATTAATGGATGCAAAAACAATATTAGGTTGAGAGAAAGTCACATATTTGCTACCATAATTTCACTTACACTTCTTTTTCACCGACTACCTCACTACATCCTGATCTCTTCAAGAAAAACAGAAAAGGTGGAGAAAAAGTCACAGATATGTTGCCATAATTTCACGTACGCTTCTTGTTCACCAACTACCTCGCTATATCCTAATCTCTTCAAGCCTATGAATATAAATAAATATAGGATCATAAATGCTGGCAGCAAGGAGAGAGAGGCGGGTGTGAGAGTTTTTAATGGGTTTATTTTATTTTTATTTTTTAAAAGGGATGGGGTTATGGGTGTTAAAAAAAAGGTATCGATAATTTTGTTCATGCTTTTCCATTTCAATGAGAAGGGTGAAATAGGTTCACACTTATTATTCAGACCTCAAGGAACCATGAACCCACTTCATGTTTCCTTTATTTTTTTACAAAGGTGGCATGAACATGGTTCAGACCACCTATCCAGAAAAAACTATAAATAGAGATGCCCCTCCACTTGAAATTGTTCTATATTGTATTTTGGTGTGAAGCTCTTCTAGATTTATTTTTCAAAATTATATTTCCAACTTTTAAGAAGGTAAAATTTCTATTTTAAAATTTTAATTGTTTAATTGTCTATATGATTTATTTATTTAATATGTATGGATGTATTGATGTGTGAATGTTTAAATTGTCGTCCTTTTATATGATTTAATTTCTGAATAGGTTATTGTTTTTTTGTATGGTTTCATTTCAATTTAATGATTTAGTAAATTCAAATATGGTGTTTACATAATTTAAATTTTATGTATAAAATATAATTTATATTTATGGATTTTTTTAAATATATATATTTTTAATTTAAATGTTGAATAATTAGATATGAATATATTTGTATGTATATAATTTATATTATATTTAAATTAACATAAATTTAAATTAAAATATTTCATAGACATAGGTTAATAAATTGAATATAGCTAAATATTTTATAAAAATTATATTATAAATAATTATTTATAAAAAATACAAGTTTTATTAAGTATCATATTTAAATTTATTTAAATATACATAATATTATTTTCTTTAATGGTATAAAAAATGTTTACAATGAATAATAATTTTAAATTATATTAAGTATAAATAATTTTTATTTCAAGTAATAATGTATAAAATATAGTTAATTAAATTTTAGAAAGTAGAAATACTACAAAAATTTTATATATACATACATAATTTTATAAAATTGAAAATAACACAAGTTTACAATATTTTAATGGTTATCATGTAAGTGTAAATTATATTAAATTTATTATTATCAATAATTTCAGTATTTATTTATAAATTAACAATACTCATATCTAGAAAACTATAGTTGTTTATAAAAGTATATGTAATTTTATTTTAAAATATTAATAAATAAAGTTGAATATATTTAAATTTTTATATATTTATGTTATATCATTTAAATATATTTATATGTATATATTATTGTATATTATATCTAAAGTAAAATAAATTTAAATTATAATATTTGATACACATAAGTAAATAAAGTGAATATACTTATACACACATACACATTGAAAAGTTTAAATTTTGGAAAGCAGGTAATATAAACATATGGATACATATGTAGATAATTATTATATATTAGATATATTTATAGGTAAATTTATAATATATAAAAAATAATAAGTATCCCAAAAAACACGTTAAGAGTGTTGTGTGATGACTGATCTTGAGATGACCGACCAATGCATAATTGAAATTGCATGTCTTTTTTTTTGTGTATGTGGTTAAATAATTTGTAATAATTTCATTTTATTTTCCTCATTGATGACCTGTGTGTCATCCTTTTTTTCTAATTATGTAAGGACCTGCATGTCCATGTAAAAATGTTATGTATCCTAAACCCCTATACTCCCTCACTTGCATGTCACGAACTGACCCAATGGGGCTTGAGCCACAACTACCCCAAGCCAGCCTCCATAGTCCAGGGGTTAACGAAAAACACTGAAAGACATAGCTAATATGGGAGGCCTTTTCTTAGTGTACCTTTACACATGCACCCAACCATATTCATTCAAAATTCTAGAATAATAATAATAAAAAGATACAACATCTAGAGAATAAACCATGCATGTAAAATCTCTAGGAAGTAAAAGAGTATGATATCATAATCTGAAAAGAAATGGGAAAAAATAAACACCCAACCAGAAATATGTCCCAAATTGAAAAAATTGAAAAAGTAAACAATGAGAGATTCTAGCTCTGAATCTCCAAACTCTGACCACCATACATGGTCAAATGCACCAGGGTATCCCTATACTTCTCTATAATCACCACTGACCTGTCCATAATTTTCATAATACATGACACATGAAGGAAAATCCCATGCATGAGTGAGTATATACATACCCAGTAGGATACCCCGAATGATTAAAGAGGATAAGTAAGAGATACAATAAGAATAAACAGCTCAATCCATAGTAAGAGAGTAACAAAATCCAACAACATGAATACAGGTATATACATATGTTCAACAAATGAAGCCAAAACGAGAGAGAAAATGGATCTCCATCTCATAGACCAACCTAGGAAAGAGTACCAACAGTTCCAAAGGGTCCATCAATGATGCCCAACATCTCGTACATCTGTCTGAAAAAACATCCAAGTCAAGACACACCTCACCAATATGCCAAATAGTCAAGGGGAACAATATCTAGGTAGAGTAACCATGTCCTAATACAAAAGGATGGTGTCACTCAATAGATAGAGGAACCATATCCTGACTCTGTGTGAGGGTTCCTCTCAGACAGTCAAGGACTCATGCTCTAACTCCACAAGAGGGTTCCATTCAGATAGACAACTAGAGGACTCATGTCTTATCCCAGAAGGAGAGTGCTACTTTGATGGTCGAGGACCCATATCCTAACTTTTCAAGAGGGTGACACTCAAATACATATCTAGACGACCCATACATTGTCTTGGTAAGAGGGTGCCACCCTGATGGTCGAGGACCCATGCCCTAACTCCGTTGGAGGGTGCCACTCAATAGTCGATAGAGGACCCATGGTATGTTCTATTAGGAGGAAACCACTCTAGTAATTGGTAGAGGATCTATGACCTTACCAGCAAGAGGGTTATACTATAATGGTTGAGGACCCATGCTCCACCCAATAAGAGGGTGCCACTTTGATATATGCCTTGTCCAGTAAAAGGGTGCCACTCTAATATCCCCAATGATTTTGCCTGATTATTGTTTTCGTTGAACAACACCTAAAGAAGTTTCACACCCAGAACATCTCACATCATATTCCAAAGGCCACTATGAATTACACTATTGTGTTTTATGCAAAAAAACACTCAGTAAAGGCTACTCACGAGCCGAAATATGAGTCCAAACGAAGGAGATACAGAAGGTAGAAGTTTTCTCAAAAGGAAGTAGTGGTACATGACATGTATGGGGACCCACATGACATGTAGTCCCACCCTGCTGCCTAGATGTGTCCCTACCAATATATTAATCTCTATCCATGTATCCCTACACAACATGTAAAGGGACAACACAGTGTGCCTCATCCACCCAGGGTTCTGCCCGTGCTCCTGGTCGTGTCCGTGTAACCTTGCCCATTACCATGTACTTCGGTACATGACATGTCCTCCTATACAAGGTCTTACCTGTTCTCATGGTCATGTCTATGTAACCTTTACTATTTTCATATACTTTAGTACACGACATTTCCTCCCATAATGTAACATCATATTACTGATTTTAAGGTCTCCTAGACCATATTTTTGATTATGCTTTGGTTGGGTCCTATTTAGGGGTGCTTCAGGTGTTTTTTTGAAAATTTTGAAGGCTATTTAAGATATGCACATTTGGAACATGGTTTTCCCAAACCATGTACCCACCCAGTGAAATACGTGAAACCATATATAGTGGTGGTTTTCACATTTGGTACATAGTTTGACAAACCATGCACCCACCTAGAGAAACCATGCACCCTAGTAGAGGGTCGCCCAACTTGTCTAACCATGTGACCCTACATAGCTAAACATACATACAATGTTTTTTATTCCAAAAAATATTTTAAAAAATTCCCAAACCCCCATTTGAACCCCTGATCAACCCTAAATTAGTATATCATGAATTCCTAGGTCTTGGAGGCTCCCAATAACCCTTTTTTGATCCTCTAAACCCATTACTAGGTGGATTGAAGTGTGCCATATCTCATTTGATCCCTCCCTGGTAAGAAAATATCCCTTTTTTCTCTCCCTCCCTCTCTCTCTTTCCTCTATATTATTTTTTATATCATCATGTTTTCTATGTATCTAAAATCTATTGATTTTAATCTTGATTCTAGGTTTGTTTTTTAGATCTCCATTTCCATCATTCGTTGTTGGTAAATCCCATTGTGGGTGTTATGTTACGTGATCTTCGTGATAAAGGTATGTGGTTCCATTTGAGATTGTACAATTGATTAAATATTTAGTAACTTTCAATTGATTTATGAAAAAACAATTTGATACAAATTAGAATTTGTATTTGATTTGGTATGAGATTTTGTGAAAACCCCCAATTCCAATGGAATTGGAAATTGGGGTGTATTTTGAAATTGGTGGAAATTGTGAAATGATCTGAGGATTGATTTTATAAAAAAATATTAAATTGAATTGATAAAAACCTATGTTTAGTTTTGTTTGAAAAGGAATGAATTGAGGAAAAACCATGTTTTGGTTTTCAAAGTTAATTGGCATTTTGAAAAGGAAAAATTGGGAAATTTGAATTTTGAATGATGATTGATTTGAAGTGAAATGATTTTCTTCTTTTTTCTATAAATTGATTAAGAACATGAGAGCTTGATTAGTTAGTGGGTTATTTTGGAAAAGCGCCCTAAGATAGTAATTACCTAGAAATAGATTGATGATGATAACTCAAAAAAAAATATTTTTAGGAAAATCACATTCCTGATGGAATGTTAATGATTTCTATTCAGCCCGAGCCTAAGGGAAATGTGTATAAATATTCCATGATCACTGATATGATAATGTGAGGATCCTATAACTAGAAACCATCATACCATTAGGAAGATGACCATAGTGCTTATTGTGGATCTTTTGATTATAAATGTAATTTATTATGAAACTAATTCACTTATGCATAGTGATTTATATAAACTATTTTATATAAAATGTTTATATAATCTATTGTTTGAAATGTTTTCCATCATCTGAAATGAAAGCATGTTTTGTTTTAAATATGTAATTATATCTCCATGACCTGTTTTATTTAAAAATTAAAAGTATGATTTGGTTTATTATTATGGAATATTATTATGGAACACTTAGTGAGACCCTATTGGGATTTTTATCTCACACCCTACCTTTGACTTCAGGTGTTTTTATATTTTATTCTACCAAGTCTGAGGAAAGGGAAAGCGCCTCTTAGAGGAGGTGAATGTTCTTGATCCCTTAGGGATTGGAGTGACATTCCCATTATAATGTTGAGATTATATTGTATGCTTTTGAGTACTTTTATTTTTTATTTTTTGGGTTTTTGATATACCTTTTTGGTTTTTGGTAATGCCTCCCTTTGGAGTTTTGAGCATACTGATATGTATATATTATCTTATGCTTTTCTTATGAAAAATTCATTCAATTTTTTTATATTTAATTATGTCAGGTGCTAGTCTCCAATCTGTGGGGATCAGGATCTCCCTTTGGTCTATGTTAGTACCAAATCAGGTATCATATTACCAGGGTATCCATCCTGGTTTGTGATAAGTTGGTATCAAATGATGTTGTTTGAGCATACTTCCTTGATATTAGTATGCTATTTAGAGATATTTTCAGGAATTAGGAGGTTGTTGTGAGTGAGTGCCTGACTAGCTCTCATCTTGAAAATACTTAAGTCACCATGGGTAGTTTTGTAAAGGAATATTGAGGAATAATTCTATTATTTTACCTAATTTAGATTTGGATAGGTAGAAATCCATTTTTTTCCTATCTGATGGGATTGATTTCCCTTTTTCTCTTGTTTGAGTGTTGATATGAGAAATATTCTGACATCTTCTATGTTATTTCCTAATGTCATGTAGCATCATGCCTCTGAGAATAAGTGTGGATAGGATCCAGTAGGAAGATGTCGATGAACCACAGTGAGAAAATCCTCCTGTGAACCAGAATATCATTGAGATTATCATGAGTGTCATCCAAGTTTTGGGACAGGCACCTGAACCCATTTCCACTCAGGCTCTAGCTGTGGAACCTTAGAGGGATGAATCTGAGAATCATGATCAGAAGTTACTTTTTCAGAAACCACATGGTTTATGAGGCTCTAATGATCCTAAAGAGGCCATGGACTAACTGATAAATATAGATAATCTTTTTAATTTATTGGAGACTCCCAAATCTATTAAGGTAAATAGTGATACCTTTAAGCTGGAGGTAACTAGTAGGATATGAAGGGATTATATGATTATGATGAATACGCATGGGGTTTTAGAGTGGAAGGAATTCAAGTTTCTCATCGCCGACCAATTCTATCTAGAGTTTATGGTGCTGGAAACGGATGTGGAATTTTTCTAACTTGAGTAGCCTGACAAGATCATGAAATAATATGTGAATTGATTTTCTGAGCTTGTGTAGTTTAAACCTAATATTTTATCGAATGAGAATATGAATACTCGATGATTCAATATGTAACTTCAATCTAATATTTTTTATCAGGTTTTCTTACCGAATATCTCTTCTTATGATTATGTTTTAGATAGGGCGTTGATGTTCAAACTTGATCTGGATGGTAAGTTAGAGTTGATAGGAGTTCCTTTTTATCCCATTGGTAGTTCTGTGAGTTCCCATAAAGGTAAGAAAAATCACAATGAGTCTCATTTTTTATCTCAATATTGGGGTTTTTCTAGACCTTCTATAGTTCTTGGTAGAGTCCATTTGACTTGATTCTAGTGTGGCAAGACTGGGCATTCAAAATGGGTTTGCACTGAGGCACCCAAGATCTATAGCTCCTGTGGACATTTAGGAAACTTGTAGAAATTATGTTATATCTTTTATTCCCCACATAGTGGCATGGGATCATCAGTAACAAAAATTACTAAGATGAAATCATATTCTTCAATATCTAAGGGTTTCCATCCACATACATCTATAATGAATCTTCTTCAAAAAATGGAAGAGTATCTAAAGGAAGAAGATATAGGTCCAACAACCCTAAGAGGTTCCATCATTATAACCTCATCTATAGTGATTTCTTTATTTGATATTGGTGCATCTCATTCATTTATATTAACTTTTATTGTGAACTAGATAAATCTTCCTATAGAGATTTTATCTTATGTGATGGATATTACTACACCCCTGGGAACAAAGAGAGAGCATGGTCTTCATTGTCCTTTTTGCGTTTTCTCTTTATCAAACATTGATATTGCTTGGGATTTTTTGTCACTTGACATAAAACCTCTTAATGACATTTTCAGGATGGATTTTCTCATTTATAATAAATCCTAAATTGATTCTTATCTTCGATGAGAATCCTTTACCATGCCCGATGGGGTATGACATATCTTTTAGGGAGAATGGGACCTAAGGTCAAGTAGAGTCAGGCCATTTTATCTATATTTGGGTAAAGTAATATCTATGTTAGATTTTGATCTAGAGTGGGAATTTTTGAGTAGTGATCTCCATCCAGTTTTCATTGAGTTTCCCAACATTTTTCCTTCCGAATTCTCTAGGTTTCCATCAGTAAGGGAGGTAGATTTTTGTATTGATTTGGTGCCTGATAATCAACCAGTATATATTCCTTCTTACCACACAAAACTAGCTGGAATGAAAGATTTGAATACTCATTTGGATGATCTGTTAGAGAAAGGATTTATACGCTCGAGTGTGTCACCTTGGGAAGTTTTTGTTCTTCTTTCTAAGAAAGCTAATGGAACACTTTTCCTATGTGTTGATTACCGAAAACTCAATCGAGTAATGGTAAATAAAAAGTATCCATTTCCATGAATTTATGATTTGTTTGACCAATTGAAAGGGTTGAAGTGATTTTTTAATATTGATCTTTAATCTGGTTATCACCAGTTGAGAATAAAATAATTTGACATTCAGAAAACTTCCTTTCAGAGAATGCATGACCATTATGAGTACCTCATCAAGCCATTTGGTCTAACCAATTATCCTTTATTCTTTATGGATTTTATGAAAAAGATATTCCATGAGTGTCTTGATACTTTCTTGGTGGTATTTTTGGATGATATCTTAGTTTACTCTAAGTCTAAGGAGGATCATGTGCATCATTTATGTTGAGAATAATGTTTCATTTGTTGTCAATAATATGTCAATATGTGTATGGAAAGGTAATTATTGAAGTGGTGATTATTAAAGTAATGTTATTAGTTGGAAATGGTGATCAATGAGATGGGAATATCTCATTTCTATCAATATGATGAAGTTTTTACAAATATAATGATGCCTAGATAATTGTTATGGATTCATAGCATTGGATGCCACGCTTGGGAAATTCTCTATGTTTTCAAATCAGACAATTGATTGAACTTATACTAAGTTCTAAGACACATGTCAATGAATGAAACTATTACAAAATTTTAATAAGTCCATGAAATAATATATTTCATGATGTTTTTGGAAGATCCATCCACTGGTTTCTGATTGGATAAAGTGTTTAAGAAAACTGTGTTGATCGGAAATGTCTAAGAGTGGTGCCAAAAATAATTGAATAAGAATAGGGATATTGGTTGAGGATAAAGATGAATGGAATTCTAAATGGGGTGTATTTAATGTTTAATTACTTACATGTATACTTTGGTTTCTAACCAAGTGTTTATATGGGGTTTATATAAAAAATATAGACCTTGTCCAGTCAACCAGTCAGCCAACCAGGGAAGCGGCTTCCACCACAGGAGTGGGTGGATGAGGTTGACCCTAGCCAGTTAGCCAGCATGGACTGCCCAAAGTCGTGCATTCATGGGGTGCACAGGAGCACACCTATAGGGGTGCATGGGAGAGCCAGCGGAGCGCCACTATGCAGGGCGACACGACGAAAAAGCATAGGGTGGGTACATAGTGTGCCCGCAAGGAGAACATGATACAAGGTAGTACCGTGGAGGGAGGAGGATTAATCTAGCAATGGGTTGAGGTAGTTTTATACTTAAACCAAATTCATCCCGTGTCTCCATTTTACTGTGGGACAAGTTTTAAAAAACACAAAATCAATCCCCACCGTCCATATGATCTCAAGAGATATCACGACAACACATCTCATCCCATGTCACACAATCTAATCTATGCCTTCTGTATCCAATTTGAGTTGATTAAATGTCCAATGAGAATCCAAGAAATCTTATTCTACCACTGATTTCATGAAGAGCCACCCGACACCACTGTACAACTGAAGCATATCCTCACCTCCAAGATCTCTCTTCTGGCTACCATTGATGCTCGAATTAAATGTATGAGCATTTCTTGAATGCCACAAACTCATGCATGAAATTAAATTTACAATCATGAGAATAAAATGAATATATTGCAATTGGACAAGGAAAACAAATTTTCCGAAGGCCAAAGAGCTCAGGGGTCCATGATTGAGATGATTTGCATGCATTCCTAATGCATGCACATGAGGAGGAATACACCGTGATGTGAGGATCCTGCATTGAATAGAAACAAACCAAGAGATATACAGGATATCTCTTATCCCACATTTGAATATTTCAAATCCAAAGATCACATATATTCAAAGCAATGATCCCCATGGAATATCATGATGGATTTGAATGCGGAGATACATGTTGATCCGTGCTTATAAAAAGAAGATTCCCTCAACTGATCTTAGTGTTAAAGATATTGAGAGAGATCTCGTTTATCCATAAAAATAGAGCACTGATCAAAGGTTCTGTATAGCTCTTCTATGCGAAGGAGAAGAGAGTCCCACATGTGTTCAATAAGTGCAATACACTCTTGAACCGTCCTTTCAAAGAATAGAGATCGCACCCTCTTTGCGAAGGGAAATCAAAAACATGCGACGGGTTTCTCAAACCCTCACCTGTGTTTCATGAAGAAGATCCCACAGACACACAATCGGTGCTTATGAACCCTTTTTGTGCTTTGAAAAGACAAAAACCATGAACCACCCCTAGTTCTGTGAAGGATATCCATGCTCACACTTTGTGTGAAGAAACAAGAACACATGACCCCATTTGTTTCACAAAGAGAATAAGGAGATTGCATAAATAAGGAAAGTGTACACATACACTATCCTTGGAGGAGAAGAAGAACCCAAGCACAATCACTACCCATTCAGTTGTTGCATACATGATGTAAATATGTGATTTCTTTGAAGAAAAATAAAGTTCGTATGTGCGAAAAGAAGAGGGAGATTGAGGGAGCATTGAGAAACACATAAGAGGACAATGTGTGGGCAAGAAGCAAGGAAGAAACAGTGTGTTCAGGTTTCATAAAATCACATCTGAATATACATGCTTAACATGCATGCTTAAGAACACATAAAGAAAGAACTGGGTGTGCAATAAGCAAGGAAATAGAGCATGCATTCATGTATATCCATGCACACATAAGGAAGAAGGAATTGTGTTCATATTGAGAAAAAAGGAATTAAGTGGACAATACATGTGTAATTGCATAACAAACATTGAATCCAAACTATTGATATAAGAATAGTGTATGTTTTAGTTGAAAAAAAATATATCTTATATGTATGCAATCATACATAATCACATGAAAATTTGAAAACTCTAATTGAGATATACAATATAAGAAGTTTTTGATGCCATGCAATTCATGCATGAAGTGAATTTTCATTGAGACTAAATCTAGGCAGAATTAAAGAAGATATTATATTCGAGTTGATAGTGTTTTAGAATTCAAGAATATAGATAGAGTTAACATAGTGAAATATTATTATTTCCTATTAATATTCTTGAAGAGTTTGTTTGAACCATTTGAAAATTTTTTAGTGAGGTCGGGTCTTCATCAGAAGAAGAAAGAATTTCCTGAGCATTGTTGCACTGAAGACTAATCAAAAAGGTGATCAAAATTATTGAGCAAGGCTAACAGACCTTACCAAAGGTTGTTGTAGGTTATTGAAGATATGAACAGGAAAGTGTGATTCGGAAAGACCATGGGGAAAGATAATAAGATCATATATAGTGAATCAAATAGAACTCAAAGAAGGAAGCTGATCATGTGACTCAAGATCTAGAAGAACCCTGTGTGATTCAGGGAGGAGAAGAAGTCTTTAGTGGGACTCTAGAGGAGGATAGTGGATTCTGGTAACACTATGGGATGTAGTATAAAGAACCTCCCGTGGGAATTAAGAGAGATACATTAGGACTCTGTATCAACCATTTTTATTGATAACAATATTATAGTGGAGAATCTGTGTTGGGGGGAAGAACCAACACAATAAGAAGTAGGACTTTGAAGCAAACCTTGTAAATCCTTGTGTTCAGTGCCTTTATATTTACAACATCATTAAAGGTAAGGATGAGAGACATAGGAAGAGTGTATTGAGTCTTTAACCATCCATAGAGGTTTAATTTAAAATAATCAATTAGTAAAAATATTTAAAGGGATCACTGATTCACCCCCTCCCCCTCTCAGTGATTCACACTAATATGGGTATTTAAATTGGTATCAGAGGGAATGCAACCTATAAAAGATCCAAGGGAGACTTTATGAAGTGAATATTTCAATAAATGAGTGATAAACCTAAAATGGAGATTTATTCTAAGACTCAAAATAATATAAAGAAGAAATAGACAAGGAAGATAAAGAATAAGCTTATTGCTAATGGGGAGACACCTTCTACTGAAGGTAATCGGAAAGGTACAACATGTGATAATTATTTTTATTATTATGAATCTTCTGATGAAGCATGTTCAAGCTGTAATGATGATAGATCAATTAGTGATCTTCAGTCTTTACTCAAATAACATATGAAGAAAATCCCTAGAGAAGTGGCAAGACATATTGTTTCAAGCATTAATGCTCTTCAAGATGAAAAATTATAGCTGGAAGAAGAATATGATGCCATGGAAGAGGCATTGGCTAAAAGGGTTGACACATCCAACACTCTCAAAAAACATGTGAAGTCAAAGGAAGAAACAATTTCTATTTACAATGAAATACACTCTCAAGTTATTGAAGAATTACAGAGAATTATTTGTGAGAAATAATTCTTTGAGATTGTATTTATAAAATATTTCCATACATTTGAAAAGTTGTAGAAATTTTCTATGGTTTTCAAAGATTCTCAACTGGAAGACAAAGCTAACAAGGAAAAGGCGCTTGAAATCTCTTTGTGAGAAATATACATGAAGAACAAATGATAAATCTAAAGGAGAATTGGGAAATTAATCTAAGATCAGTTGAGTATGAGAATAACTCCCTCAACATGAAGTGTTTAGAGTTGGAGGTGAAATTGAAGAATCAACAATCAACCCAAGCTGGAACTTCCCAAATAGCTAAAAGAAGAGATGCTACCACTCAAGTTTGTATTGAGGAGTATTATTCCAAAGGGAGTACTAAATCATCCTCTAATCCAATGTAAACATCCTTTAATAAAAAAGGTACCATACATACCATCTTGTACTCATGCTTCTAAATGTGTTTCCACAAGCAGTACAAGTTGGAAGAAAAATCCTACACAAATATGGATGAGTAAAAGTGATGAGAAACCTACCACCATGTCTAGGGTGGATAGTAAGAAAAATGTGGAAGGTGGTTCCCTAGAAAGAGCACAAAAATTAAAGAAGTCCCATCAACCTTATACATAAGATATCAAGAAGTCAATATTTGTGGGTCAATGTTGGTGCTGCAACAGGTTTGGGCATTGGGAATTAGATTGTTTGTATAATCATCAAAATGAAAAAGCAAAAAGGAACCCCCATCTCAAGGGGGAGCATGCCAGAGAAGAAGAAGAAACATCCACAGATCTAGAAGCATCTTCACACTACAAACATATTTGGAAATCTTGATAACATCTGTGATTTATGCAATGGAAGTGGTCACAAGGTTGGTACATGTTCATTTAAACATGCATCCAAAGCTGATAAGAAAAGAATATCACAAAATCTAGCTAATAATGAAGAAGCTACCTTGGTAAGAAATTTGAAGAATGTTGTAAAAAAAAATTCTCCCAAGAATATCCCAAGAAGGAAGAGTGATAATTCCTTGGATTCTAAATCCAAGAAGTTGAAGGGTGATTCATCCAAAAGAACTACCAATAAAAATAACACCAAGAAGAACCCATGTGGAAGATCCAAACTTGATGCCTCAATTTCTAATGAATTATTGGTTATCTATCCAAAATATTTGGAAAGAATGAGAAAAATAGAAGATGCACAAGCTAAGACTAGTGAAAAAAGGAAAAAGAAGATTCCACATGAAGAGAAGGAAGTCCTGTGTGTGAGGTTCAATATGGATGGTCACACTATTAATAATTTAATTACACTTATTCTAGCTCAAGAAGAGTTTCTCAAAAGGATGAAATTTGCACCAAGAAATTCTAGTGCTCTAAAAGCACTTTAAGAAAGAAGTTTCACACACAAAGAGATAGAAGAAGTACTGATATCCACACAATCACAACCAGAATTGAATATCAAATGTGCAAGTGTAAAGAGTAGAAAAAATGGAGCATCTTGGTTGGGAAAACCATCTCAACCTTGCTGTTTACATTGATGAAGCAAGGAGGTTCCATCTTATTCCCTTATATTTTTTGTACATTTATGCTTAAATTATAGATAATTGAAGTTTAAGGTCATTCTAAAGATGATAATTGGATGAAAAAAGTGGAGAACATTAAGTTGGACTCATTATTCATGATTTTATAATTACTTGAAATGTTTCACAGTGGGAGATTATCAACTTGAATATCTTGAATATTATCTGATGATATTTTACACCATGTTAAATCAAATGGATTTCACCCCTTAAGGGGGAGAAAATATGAAGTAGATGATATCAAGGAGCATTTCATGACAAATCATGTAATTCATATCATCTCAAGAAGTTTAAACTTGAGGTATTCCAATCACACCTTCATCCCTTGTTCTTAATTGTATTTATCATGTCAATTAAGGGGGAGTGCTTGATTGATGACAATATGGGATGAAGGGGGGGGGATTTATCTTTTAACTTGAAATTTTTAATATTTTTGGTGAAGTATGTGCAGGATTTAGCATTTCATTGATAAATATGACTATATCCAACCCCTTGGTTAAGCATTGATACATTCTAAGCACGATTTCACATGTATGGTTGTTTGTAGAAAACATTAAAAACCTTGGTCATATATATCTTGTTTTCTACATTGGGTTAGACCAAATAGACTTAGAGTTGATTAACTAAAGGCTCTTTGCTAAGTTAACCATGTGACATCATCCCTCTATCAGAAATATTCAAGAAGATATTCTTTAATGGGAGGAGATCATGTTTTTGAACAGACCCCACTAAACCTTTTCATTTGGTTACCAATAAGGGGGAGAAAAGATTGGAACACATATTGACCCATATAAGGTGTGATTAGGTGATATTGACAATAAAATACAAAGGGGTATATTGTTGAGCATAGTGTTTCATTTTTTTTCAATAATGTACCAATATGTGTATGGAAAGGTAATGATTAAAGTGGTGATGCTTAAAGTAATGTTATTAGTTGGAAATGGTGATCAATGAGATGGGAATATCTCATTTCTATCAATCTGATAAAGTTTTTACAAATCTAATGATGCCTGGAGAATTGTTATGGATTCGTAGCATTAGATTCCACGCTTGAGAAATTCTTCATATTGTCAAATCAGAAGATTTATTAAACTGATCCTAAGTTCTAATAAATGTGTCAATGAATTATACTATTACAACATTTGAAGAAGGCCATGAATACTCTACTGCATGATGTTTTTGGAAGATCCATCTACTAGTTTTTGATTGGATGAAGTGTTTGAGAAAATGGTGTTGATCGTAAATGTCTAAGAGTGGTGCCAAAAATAATAGAAGAAGAAGAGGGATGTTGGTCGAGGATAAAGATGAATGGAATTATACGTATGGTGTATTTTATTTTTAATTCCTTACATGTATACTTTGGTTTCTAACCAAGTGTTTATACGGGGTTTATATAAAAAATATGGACCTTGTCCAGTCAACCATCCAGCCAACCAGGGAAGTGGATCGCACCACAAGAGTGGGCAGCTGAGATTGAAACTAGTCATCTATCCATCATAGACTACCCGAAATTTTGCACGCATGGGGAACACAAGAGCACACCCACAGGGGCACATGGGAGAGCCAGTGGAGCGCCATAGTGCGGACCGACATGGAGGCAGAGCATAAGGTGGGTTCAGAGCATGACCGCAAGGAGAACACGGTACATGGCAGTACCATGGAGAGAGGATGAGTAATCTAGTGATGGTTTGAGGCGGTTTGATACTTAAACCAAACACATCCCACATCTCCGTTTCGATGTGGGACAAGTTTTAAAAAATGCGGAAGCAATCCCCGCCTTCCATATGATCTCACAAGAGATCGCGGTCGTACATCTCATCCTGCATCACACAATCTAATCCACATCATTCGTATCCAATTTGAGTTGATCCAATGGCCAATGAGAATCCAATCCTTCATCTTATACCTTAAATTTCATGAAGAGCCACCTGATGCTGCTGTACAACTAAAGCACAACCACACCTCCAGGATCTCGCTTCCGACCACCATTGATTCTTGAATTAAACACATGAGCATCGTATGAATGTCACAAACTCATGCATGCAATTAAATTTTCATTCATGAGAATAAAATGTAGATATCATGATTGGATGAGGCAAAAAAATTTTCTGGAGGCCACAGAGCTTGGGGGTCTGTGATTGAGATGCTTTGCATGCGTTCCTAATGCATACACATGAGGAGTATTACACTGTGATATGAGGAGTCTGCATTGAACAGAAACAAACTGGGAGATATGTGGGATATCTCTTATCCCACGTTTGAATATTTCAAATCCAAAGATCATGTATATTCAAAGCAACATTGCCCAAGTCATATCACGAGGGATTTTAATGCGGAGATACAAATTGATTCATGTCTATAAAAGGAAGAGTCCCTTGAACGATCTTGGTGTTAAAGATATTAAGAGAGCTCTAATTTATTCATAGAAATAGAGAACTAATAAAAGGTTACATGAAGCTTTACTACATGAAGGATAAGAGAGTCCCGCATGCATTCAACAAGTGTAATGCACTCTAGAACCGTTCTTGCGAAGAAGAGAGATCACACCTTCTGTGTGAAGGGAAATCATAAACATGCGACATGTTTCTCAAACCCTCGCCTGTGTTTTATAAAGAAGATCCTGTGGACACAAAATCAGTTCTTACACACCCTTTTTGTGATTTATGAAGACAGAAACCACGAACCACCCCTGGTTCTGTGAAGGATATCCATGCGCACCCTTTGCGTGAAGAAATAAGAACCCGTGATCCACCTTTGTTTCACGAAGAGAAGAAAGAGATTGCATAAAGAAGGAAAATTTACATATACACTATCCTTGGAGGATAAGAATAACCCAAGAACAATAAATACCTATTCGGGTTTTGCATACATAATTCAAATATGTTCTTTCTTTGAAGAAAATTGAAGTTCATGTGTGTGAAAAGAAGAGTGAGATTGTGCATGTATTGAGAAATACATAAGAGGACAATGTGCATGCAATAATCAATGAAGAAAAAGTGTGTTTGGGTTTTATAAAATCACATCTGAATATACATGCATAACATGCATGCTTAAGCACACATAAATAAAGATCCGAGTGTGCAAGAAGCAAGGGAATAGAGAATGCATTCATGTATGTACATTCACACATAAGGAAGAAGTAATTGTGTTCATATTGGGAAAGAAGAAATTAAGTGGACAATACACGTGTAATTGTATAACACACATTGAACCCAAACTATTGATACAAGAATAATGTGTGTTTGAGTTGACAAGAAACACATCATACATGCATGAAATCATGAATAATCACATGCACATGTTAAAAATAATTGATATATCCAAGATAATAAGTTTTAGATGCCATGAAATTCATTCATGAATTGAATTTTCATTGTGACTGAAGTCAGGCATGATTAAAGAAGATCTTATATCCAAGTTGACAGTGTTTGAGAATTCAAGAAGACAAACATAATTGACATAGTGCAAGATCATTCTTGACTATTAATATTATTGAATAGGTTGTGTTCACCATTTTCATACATTTTAGTGAGGTTGTGTCTTCATCAGAATAAGAAAGAATTGCCCAAGCATTATTGCACTAAGGACTGATCAGAAAGGCGATCAAAATTATTGATCAAGGCTAACAGACCTTACCAAAGGTTTTTGAATATTCTTGAAGAGATACATGGGAAAGTGTGATTCAGAAATTCTGTGGGGAAAGTGCATCAGATCATCTACAGTGAATCAAATACAACTTAAATAAGGAAGCTACTCATGTGACTCGAGTGCTAGAAGAATCCTGTCTGATTCAAGGAGGAGAAGAAGTCTTCAGTGGGAATCTGGAGCAGGCCAGTGGATTTTGGTGACACTATGGGAAGCAATATAAAGAACCTCCTGTGGGACTCATGAGAGATAAAATGGTACTTTTTATCAAACATTGTAATTTATAATAAGATTAAAATGGAGAATATGTGTTTGGGGGAATAACCAATATAGAAAGGAGTAGGTCTTTGAACCAAACCATGTAAATCCTTGTGTTCAGTGCCTTTATATTTATAGAATCATTCAAGGAAAGGCTGAGAGAAATAAGAAGAATGGATCGAGGATTTAACCATCCATAGATGTTTAATTAAAAAGAATCAATTAGTAAAAATATTTAAAGGGATCACTGATTCACCCCTCCCCCTCTCAGTGATTCCCACTGATATGGGAATTTCAATTTAAGAGTAGTTCTAGAACTATTGAGAAATAACCATATTTATTCCAAACTATCAAAATGTGATTTATGGATTAGGTAAGTGAAAGTCTTGGGACACATGGTCTCAGAACATATTATTTCATTTGATCTTAAAAAATTGAAATTTTCTATTAGATAGAAGAAACCATGTAATGTTTTCAAGATTTATAGCTTCTTGAGTTTAACAGGATATTATCACTGGTTCATAAAGGATTGATCAAATTTGGATTCTATGATGACTGCTCTAACTTGAAAGTGGGTGAATTTTGTTTAGGATGAGAAATGTCAAAGTTCTTTTTTTGATCTGAAACATCTTTTAACTTCTATATTGATGTTGACTCTTCCAAAGGATGTATAGGGCTATGTGGACTTTTTTGACATATCAAGTTCAGGTTTGGGCTGTGTTCTTATGTAGTATGATCATTTCATTGCCTATATATATCTACATCTTAGGAAACATGATAATAATTATCCAAACCATGACCTTGAACTCACTACCGTGATGCATGCACTTAAGAGTTGGCATAATTACCTATTAATAGAAAATTTCACTGTATATTATGACCACAAAAGATCGAGTTATATATTCTCTCAACAATATTATAATCTCTTCCAGAGGTTTTGAGAGGAGTACTTTTAATACTTTGATTTTGGAATCACCTATACCTATGGGAAATGGGATGTTGTTACTGATGCTTTGAGCATGAAACTTCCTATCCAGGTCATAAAAGAATCATCTGAAGAGTGGAACTTTATGGATATTTTTTCATAGTTTCATTTAGGAGTCTATAAAACAGAGTCTAAGGTTGTCTTGACAAGTGTTTAGTTGACCTATGCTCTTATCTAAATGATTCTTCAGGGACAACAACTTGATGATGAATTTCATAGAATTAGAGACTCTCTTTTTGGTAGGGAGACCATTGATGAGTGTTCGTTCTACATGGAGGGTATTCTACATTTTCAAAATCATTTTTTTGTGCCATTAACCATGAGAAAAACTGTGATGTGGGATTTCCATAATTTCCAATGGGTTGTGCACCCAAAAAACACAAATATGTTTTATGATATGCAACATCAATTTTTATGGACATGTATGGGATAGGGCATTGTTGAATTTGTTTCTCATTTTTATACTTTCCAGTAGGTAAAGGAAAAACATCAGAGACCTTTAGGTTTACTTCAGCCACTTCCAGTACCATCTTGGAAGTGGGATGAGATCTCAATGGACTTTGTGATTGGTTTGATGCATAACCAGAAAAAGAGGAATTTGAAATGGGTTGTGATCAATAGTATAACCAAATTGGATCACTTTATACCCATTCATGATACAACCAAATTTTAGGAGTTGAGAAATATCTATGTGAAAGAGATTGTTTAGTTACATAGAGTTCTATTTTCTATAATATATAATAGGGATCCTTGTTTTACTTATCTCTTTTGGAGAGGTCTCTAGGAGGCACTGATATATCAAGTTCGTTTGAGTATGAAATACCATATATATATGGATGGCCAGATAGAGAGGGATATAAAAATTATTGAGGAAATGATTTGTGCTTTTATCCTCATTTTTTGGTGGAGCTTGGGATAACCATTTGGGACTAGTTGAGTTTTTCTATAACAATAGTTTTTAGTACAAAATTAGAATGAATCCTTTTGATACGTTGTATGGTTATCCTTGTAAATCTCTATTATGTTGGTTGGAGATTGGTGAAAGTTCCTTATCTGGATCAAGCTTGGTTTAAGAGACAATAATAAAGATTCAATTGATTTTTTAGATTATGTTGATGGTATAGATACATTATAAATATTATGATGATCGTTTTTGTAGATCATTGAGGTTTTAAATTGGTGACTAGGTTTTCTTGAAAGTTTCACCTCGTTTAGGTCATCGACTACTTGGGAGGTAGGGGAAGATTTCTCCTTGTTTTGTGAGAACTTTTGAGGTTGTTGAGTGGGTAGGGAAAGTTACTTACCATTTAACACTTCATCCATAGATGACATCGATACATAACATACTCCATGTATCACTACTACATAAATATATTTGTAATCTATATCATGTTTTGAGCTAGAGTGATCATGATGTTGAGCCTGATTTATCCATGAATGAGCTTCCAGTTAGGATAGTTGATTCTAAATCTAGGGTACTTTATAAGAGGATGATACCTTTGGTACATTTTCTATGGAAGTGTGGTGTTGATTCTCATGAGACTTGGGAGCGTGAGGCACCGATGAGAGAGAAGTGGCATCGTATTTTTGATATGGAAACTTCTTGATAATATTTTTGGGGATATAAAGTTTCTATGGTGAGGATATTGTAACATCATATTATTGATTTTTAGGTACCCCTAAACCATCCTTTTTATCATTCTTTAGTTATTTCCTATATAGGGATTCTTCGAGTGATTTTTTGAAAATTTTAAATTCTCTTTGGGCCATGCACGCTTGGCGCACAATTTTCCCAAATTGTGTGCCCACCCAATGCAAACTGTGAAACCCCGAATAGTGGGGGTTTACATAGTTGGTTCATGGTTTGAAAAACTGTGTACCCACCTAGTAGAAACTATGCACCCCCATAGAGGGGCTCATGGTTAGGGCACACGGTTTTTATAACCATTCAGTCTTTCCCATCTAACCATGTGGACAATGTTTTTTTTATACCAAAGAATATTTTAAAAAATTCCCAAAGACCCATTTGAACTTCCAATCAACCCTAACTTAGTATATCATGAATTCTTAGGTCTTGGAGTCTCCCAATAAATCTTTTTATCCCATATAAACCCATTCCTAGGTGGATCAAAGCATGTTGGATCTTGTTCTATCCCTCTCTGGTAAGTAATTATACTCTCATTATTTCTCTCACAATCTATCTCCCTTTCCTCCATAGGGTTTATTAGATCATCGTGTGTTCAATGGATCTAAAATCTATTGATTTGAATATTGATTCAAGGTTTTTTTGAGATACCTGTTTCCATAATTCATCATTGAAAAATCCTGTTTTGGGTGTTGTGTTACATGATCTTTACGATAAAGGTAGGTGGTTTTTTTGAGATTGGATAATTGATTAAAACTTGAATTGATTGATGTTTGAAATTTATTTCAATTGATTTGTGAAAAACCAATCTGATGCGAATTGGAATTTGGATTTGATTTGGCCTGAGATTTTGGGAAACCCCCCAATTCCAATGGAATTGAAAATTGGGGTGTATTTTGAAATTGGTGGAAATTGTGAAATTATTTGAGGATTTATTTTATAAAAAATGATTAAATTGAATTGATAAAAAACATATGATTGGTTCTTTTTGAAAATTCATGAATTGAGGAACAACTAGTGTTTTGGTTTTGAAATAGAATTGGCATTTTGAAAAGAGAAAATTGGGAAATTTGATCTGTGAATGATAATTGATTTTAAGGGAAATGATTTTCCCCTTTTTTTTTATTGATTTATTGAGAACATGAAAGCCTAGGTAGTTAGTGGGTTATTTGGGATGAGCACACTAGTATGATAATTTCCTAGAAATGGATTGATGATGAAAACTATAACAAAAATCTAGTTAGAAAGACCATATTCCTGATAGAACCTTGATGAGTCCTATTCACCTTGATCCTGAGGGATGTTTGTACACATATTCCATGATCACTAATATGAGAGTGTGAGTATCCTATAATTAGAAACTAGAATACTACAAGACAGATGACAATGGTTCTTATTGTGGTTGTTTTTATTATAAATTCCATTGATTTTGAAACTTCTTCACTCATGCCTAGTGATTTATATAAACTATTTTATATTAAATGTTTAGTTAATCCATTGTTTGAAATGTTTTCCATCATTTGAAATAAAAACATGTTTTGTTTTAAATATGAAGTTTTATCTCCATTCCCCATTTTATTTAAAAATTAAAAGTATGATTTGGTTTATTATTATGGAATATTGTTATGGAACGCCTCATGAGAACATACTACTATTTTTAGCTCACACCCTACCTTTTCCTTTGGGAATTTTTAGATTTTATTCATCCAAGTCTAAGAAAAGGGAAAGTGCCTCTTAGAGGAGTTGGATATTCTCGTTACCTTATGTCTTGGAGTGACGTGTTCATTGTGATATTGAGTATATATTGTTTTCTTTTGAGTAATTTGATGATCTAATATTTTATTTTTTAATATACATGTTTGGTTTCTGGTACTGTCTCCATTTTTAGTTTTGAGCATATTGATATGTATATGTTATATTCCACTGTTCTTGTGGAAAATTCATTCCCAATTTTATATTTCATGATTCTAGTTGCTAGCCACCAACCCATGGGGATTGGGAATTCCCTTTGGTCCATGTCATTTTTGACTCAGGTATCAAAGTACCGGGGTATCTAGGTCGGTTTGTGACATGAAAGGGGTCCTTCCCATGTTCTTTTATCACATGACCTATCTACCCCAAGTGGGTAACATGATTTGTAACCTAGAAACACATAATGTGATCCTTAATTTTTCCAAAAACCTAGCGCCATATCCATAGGGTTACTACATAGTGTGTGTTCATCCCAATACATGCTATGTAGTTGAGTTTTTCACAGAAAGTTAGATCAACTTCACATAATCTAGATTCACGAACACTGCTTCTAATCTTGCCTCTAGGACACTTGAAATCGAAGAAAAAATCCTCCCACCATTGTTTTCGGCTGTCAGTTGGCCAGAAAATTAATTCCCAATTTTTCACTCGAAGCCGTAGCCATTATCGTTGCCCGTGGAGCCTCTACTACCTCACCAGATCTCTAAATTCATGGTTGAATCACCCGTAACCCGAAAATCATCCCAATCCATTATCTATTCATAGATCCATTTTCTTCCCACAAATATTCCGCATATTTGGGGGTCTGATCATGATCGATCCCACCCAGCAATGTTGAAATGTGGTCCCTGTAGCCTAATGGAAAAGATCATTTAGAACGATGAGGGAAAATCATAAGAAATAAAGGTGAAAAAATCATTGGCCAAATGTTCTTGGATAACAAATAAAATTGGGTAAGATTGGGTGAGAAATAATTGAATAAAAATTTAAACCTGATGTGAGGACACTTGTAGAGGATCAATTAACACAAATAAGAGGAATAAAAATGATCATGATCAATATTTTAATCAAATGTGGAAGAATCCATAGATTATGAATCCTACATCAAGACAATTTTTCATTGATGAAGAACACACTCACCAATGAAGGAGAGAATTCATTACATTCTCTATGCCTGGATCCGCCTGGATCCGAAGGCTTGTTGTTGTTTGATCTAGATTTGTCAATGAGAGTTGAAAAAACTCATCTCTCAATTATCCTAGGGTTATGTGGCTAACCCTGAAGATCCTACATAATGTTTATTAAATAGAGGAAATTATGTTTTAGGGGTTTAATGAATTAATTAAATAGATAAATAATTAATTCATGCACCTTCCAACAACTGTTTTATTCGAACGCTCCATGACAACCAACTTTAGGTCATGCTTAGGGTAAACCTCGCATTCCATATTTAAACACGGTCTCATATTTTTGATATAGGACCCTGTTTAAGATATATACCATTTTCTTTAAGAAACCATGCACACATGATAAAAAATATATTTAATATTTTTATAAAATTAATTCCGAGCACACTGGGCCTCAGAATCACACGTCATATCAGTGCCTGAATCTGAAAATATTTATAGATATATTCCACAGTTTTATAATAAAAAATAGGGTCTCTACATTATTCCCTCTAATATTTTCATCCTCAAAAAGTAAAACTAAGAAAAAAGGTCAAGATAGTGAACTCGCATCTGGATCTCCCGTTCCCGAGAGCTCTCCTTCATGCTCCCGTGCTGCCACTATGCTCAAACCAATGGGATTGTTCATACATGCATGGTCCTCTTCCACTGATCCTCAATCACCACCAGGTGCTATGCGAAAGTGTCTCTATCCTCGATGTCTAGCTCTCCCCAGTCAATAGCTTGCATGAGGTCATGCACATATCTCCTCAGCTGTGACACATGTAGGACATTGTGAAACCTATCTAACTCTAGGGGTAGGGTGAGGTGATAAAAAACCTCGACAACCATCTGTAAGATCTCGAATGACCTGATGAACATCGGGGGATAGATTTCCTTCCCAGACAAATCTTTTCAATACTCATCTTGTGGAGACTCTTAGGAAAACATGTTCTCCTTACGCAAAATCCAAGGGACTACGATGTCAATATGTGCAATATTTATGCTCATTATGGGTTTTCCTAATCCACTCATGAATCACCTAGACCTTCTCTCTCATCACCTGTACCATCTTTATCCCAATAAGAGATGCATCACTGATCTCATTCCAACACAAGGGTTACCTACAGGGTCTCCCGTACAGGGCCTCAAAAGGTGTCATGCTGATATTAGAGTGGTAGCTATTATTGTACGTAAAATATACTAAGGGAAAGTGATCCTCCTAGCTCCACCCAAAGTCTAAAATGTAATCCCTCAACAAATCTTCTAGAACCTTGATAGTGAACTCGGTCTTCCCAACTGTATGGAGGTGAAAGACTATACTCATCCTCATCTAGGTCCCAAATGCCTCCTGTAGGCCTCTCCACAACCATGACATAAACCACACATCACGTTCAAAGAAAATATTCAAGGGCACCCCATGAAGGTGGATGATCTCCCATACATACAAATTCCCTAAAATCTTTATCTAACTCTTCTCCCTAATACCAAATAAGTGCACTGATTTCATGAGTCGGTCAACTATCACCTAGATGGAATCATGGAATCTCGCTATCCATGGAAGCCCTATCATGAAGTATATGGATATGCCATCCCATTTTCATTCTAGGATCTCAAGTGTCTGTAACAAGAATACCGAAATTTGGTGCTCAACCTTCACCTACTGAAAGGTGAGGCACCGAGAGACGAACTCAACCACACTCTATCTCATGCCATCCCACCAAAACTACCACTTAAGGTCTCTATACATCTTTCCCATATCAGGACACACAACCAAAGTATATTTGTAAAACTCTCTCATATCCTCATTTGAAATTGTAACTGGTACCACCGTCCATCCTTGAAAAAGGATGACATGAATCTCATGAAGATATAAAGTCATGTAAGGCCTCACAGTCGATGTCTCCCAACTAAGACTCTCTCACACACTGGAGGAGTCAACACCATCGACTGATGAAAAGATTCACCCTCCTACTTAATCAGGGTCAACTATAAATAAGCTAACTTCTTAGACACCTCCTGCACTAAATGAGCCTAGGACTTCTAGATAAGGGAATATCACACCATGTTTCCCTTCCTAGAAGTATAGACTATCTTAAAGTCATAGTCCTGCATGAACTCCAACCAACACCTCTATCTCAGGTTCAGGTCTCTCTGCATAAAGACATACCTGATACTCCGATGGTCTAAGAAAACAACATAGAAATCTCATAGAAGATAGTGCATCTACATCCTCAAAGTGAATACTACATCTACTATATATAGTTCACGATGCATGTATTTATGATCATGGGGACTCAAATACCTCAACCCATATGAGATAACTACCTACCGATGCATCAACATGCATCTCCACACCCTCCTGTGGTAGTATCAAAATAGGATCACTCATTAGCCTCATCCTTATCTCCTTGAAGGCTCTTTAGTACTAATCAGTACAGGTAAACAACCACCCTTTCCACATCAGGGTGGTTAAAGGGACTATAATACTAGAGAAGTCTGCCAAAAACCTCCTGTATTAACCCTCCAAACCAATAAAACTTCACACCTCCAACACACTCTTAGGGTTCTCCCAAGAAATCACTACATCGATCTTAATTAGGTCCGTAACTAAGCCATGTTCAGAAATGACATTCCACATAGATTGAACCTCATAGATATATAACTGGTACTTCAAGAGATTACCATAAAGTTGTTTCTCTTGAAGAAAATTTTGGACTATCCTCAAGTACTCTTCATGCTCCTCCTCTGGAATAGATTATATGATTATGTCATAAATGAAGACAACAAAAAATCAACCCAAGTATGATTGGAAGATCTGTTTCATCAAATCCATAAACACAATAGGGTAATTTTTTACACCAAAAGACATCATGAGGAACTCATAGTGTCCATAGAGACATCAAAATTCCAGCTTTATAATATCAGCCCCATGAACTTCTCAACTGGTGGTAGCTAGACCTAAGATTGATCTTCAAGAACCATATCATGCCTTTCAAATGATCAAAGAGGTATTTAATACTTGAAAATGGGTACTTGTTCTTTATCTTGTCTTGGTTCAGGAAATGATAATCCACACAAATCTATAATATCCAATATTCCTTGTTCATAAACAATACTGTAGCTTCCCAGGGGGCACACTGAGTCTGAAAAAAACCTTCTCTCGAAGGTCCTCCAACTACACCCTCAACTCCCAGAGCTTAGTAGGGGCCATCCAATATGCCTTAGAAGATATCAAAGTATTCTCGGAGTTCAAGTTGATGAAAAAATCCATATCCAACCTCAGAGGTAGTCCCGGAATGTCCTTGGGAAAGACGTCCCTAAATTCCTTCATAAATAAAAAAATATAGATGCCCGAAGAGCTTGTTTATCTAAGGACTATATTCACCAACTGATGGGATTCAACATCATGCTTGTAAAACCCACTCATCCTTCCATGAGATCTCTCTCACCTAAAAAGGAGAATCTCAACCCATCAGTACAAATCCATTTGAATAATCTATGGTGAAAATAAATATGGGTTTGGACCATGGAAAAAAAATCCATAACTAAGATGAATTTATATGATATCATTGTGATAACATAAAGTTTCCATAAGAAAATTTCTTCACAAAGTGATAACTTACACTATTGGTAGATAAAAGAGATCAAATAAGCATTCTCCATAGGAACCTCAAGGCAAAGCTGCTAGGATAATGTCTCAACTAGGATCTCCAACTCCCACACCAGGAGTAAATAGATGAAGCAATGACTCACAAAAATGTCTACTAGTACTAAATAAAGAGTATAATAAACACAAATCATACCTATGATCATCTCATGTGCCACTGGGTCATATGCCTCCACATCCTGCAGATGCCCACGGTCCCGACTTCCAGCTCCTTGATCCTGACATGGTCCACCTAGTGGTGGTGGTGGTGGAAGGATCTCATAGCATCATCTACCACCCAAACCTCCTCCTTCTGGAGCCCCACATGCTCCTCTTCTATCTTCGCCTCCCTAGGGGCCACACTACCTTCACCTGGGAGATCCATGATCACGGTGCTACTTCTACTGTGGTGGTCCATTTTCTATCTAATTTCCCTCCTCAACATGATTGGTAGGGAAATCATGTTCCATGTGACCTCACCTATCACATGCATAGAACTGCCACTCCCCAGGATGCTTTGGTCCTCTGTGCTGCCCCTGAACACATGCCCAAGTCTGATCTTGGGAAGATCTCCTGTGCTGAGATCCTATCAGTTGGTGCCTACTAGATATTATAGATGAATCATCTCTATAATTCCCAATACCAACTCTATCTTCCTGTCATCCCTTTGATAATAATCTCTCTATCACTAGAACCCCTCCAACACTTTGGCATAATTGATAATGCACAAGGCTACCACACTGGCACAAATGTCTTTCCAGAGACCCTGCACAAACTTTCATGCCCAGAAATAGCCATCATGAATCATGTCAAGGGAGTACCACATAAGTTATATGAACCTCACAACATACTCATCCAATATCATCCCACCATATTGCAACTCAAAAATATCCTGAATCTGAATTGAGCGCAAGCACGAGGGGTAGTACTCCTCATAAAATAGTTGTTGGAAATTGGGCCATGAGAGTGTCAAATCATCATGAATCTGTGTAACTATAATCCACCAGCACCCAAATGATTTTTGGAAAAGGTTGGTTTCTAGAAAAACCATCTGATTAGTTGATTTATAGATAATATTGAAAACACAGATCATCAAATCCAGCCAATCCATTGCCACTTGGGGCTCTGGCTGACCACAGAACCTCAGCATCCTCTAGTGATGAAACTCATAGGGTATGCTAAGACTATGCACATCCTCAAACTACTCTGCTAGTATAATCTACTACTCGAAAGGTGGGGGTGCTGCTACTTGTCCACATAGAGGAAGAATCTCACACTACGACCCCTCAACTGAGGTCGCATCACTCACCAGATCATCATCATGATTCGAAATCAGTAACCTGTATGACTTTCTTCATAGAGGCATCCTAAAAATTTAATCAAGACATACCATAATCAGATAAGCATATATATATATGGGGATCTAACTCAAGGACATTAAAAGACTCAATCCTATATAATGCATATACCACTGATCCCTACAACCAATGTATCAGTATGATGAGTCAAAAGGAAGGTAGATAGAGTCATAGTTAATGTATATATTATCTTCCCATAGAAAAACTAGGTTCTCTGATATGAGAGATGCACTTGAGACACTTTTAAACTATTTCCCTAAGTCTTAAAAAAATCCTCATAATCAGAAAACTCCAAAAACCATCCTAAGGAATGAACTGCTCTGATACCTATCTATCATGACCCAGCCTAATGGGGATTGATCCAAAACTACCCCAAGACTGCCTACATAGTCCAGGGGCTGACGAAAAGTGCTGAAAGACATAACTAATATGGGAGGTCTTTTCTTAGTGTACGTATATGCATGAACCCAACCATCTCTATATTGAAGTGTATAATAATAATAATAAAAGATGAAACATCTATAGAGTAAACTATATATGTAAAACCTCTAGTAAGTACAATAGTATGAAAACATAATTTAAAAATAAAAGGGAAAAAATACACGCCCAACTGGAAAGATGTCCCAACCTATCAAAACTGGAAAAGTAAATGCCAAGAGATCCCAACTTCAAATCTCCAATCTCCAACCACTATATGTGGTCAAATGCACTGGGGTATCCCTATGCTCCTTTCTAATCATCACCGACCTGTCCGTCATCTTTATAAGACATGCCACATCCAAAAAATCCCATGTAGGGGTGAGTATATACATACCCAGTAGGATGCTCTAAAAGATGAGGGGGGGGGGGGGGTAGTAAGATATATGATAGGAATAGATATCTCAACCCATATAAAGACAGTATCAAAAACCAACAACATGGATAAAATTGTGTGTATATATATATGATCAACAAAATAAGACTAAACGAGAGAGAAATGGGATCTCCATTTCACATAATATACCAGGAAAGAGTGCTAATAGTTTCAAAGGGTCTACTAATGATTCCCATCTCTCGTGGGTTTTTCTATAAAAACATCCAAGTCAAGACACACCTCACCAATATGTCACATAGTTGAGGGACACAATCTCTAGGCATAGGAGCCACACCCTGATACAACAAGAGGGTGACACTCAATAGATAGAGGACCCATACCTTGACTTTTTAAGAGGGTGCTACTCAGATAGTCAAGGACCCATTCCCTGACTCCATAAGAGGGTGTCACTCAGATAGATATCTAGAGGACCCATGCTGTTCCCTGATAAAAGGGTGCCACTTTGATGGTCGAGGACCCATGCCCTGACTCTGTAGGAGGGTCCCACTCAGATAGATAGATGGAGGACCCATGCCCTATCCCGACAGGAGGTTTCCACTCTGATGGTTGAGGACTCATGTCTTGACTCCATAGGAGGGTGCCACTCAATAGTTGATAGAGGACCCATGCCATGTCCCAGCAGGAGGGTGCCACTCTAGTAATAGGTAGAGGAACCATTCCATGCTTAGTATGTGGGTTCCAATCCATGGTCGAGGACCCATTCTCTAACCAGTAGGAGGGTTCCACTCTAATAGTAGACAGAGGACCCATACCCTACCTAGTAGTATGGTGCCACTCTAATGTACTTGGTGATATTTACCAATCACTACCATCGTCGAGCATCTCATAATGAATATTCATGCCCAAAATATCTCACATTGTATCCAAAAGGCCACTACGATGGTCACTATCATGTTCTATGATAAAAAACACTCAGTATAGGATACTCTTAGGCCAAAATATGAGTCTAAACAAAGGAGATATGATAGGTATATGTTTACTCAAAAGGAAGTAGGGATAAAACATGTGTATGGGGACCCACACAACATGTGTTCATGCCCTACTTCCTAGACATGTCCCTTTTAGTACACATCTCTCTTCCCATGTAGCCTTACACGATGTGTAGAGGGACTAAATAACATGATTCAACCACTCGGGGTTCTACCTGTGCTCTTAGAAATGTTCGTGTAACCTTTCCCATGCACTTTTACTTCATTACATGACGTTTACCCCCTAATGAGGTCCTACCCACACTCCTATATGTGTATATATAACCTTTTCCATGCCCATTTACTTCGGTACACGACGTGTCCTCCCGTATGGGGTCCTATCCATGTGCTTCTGTCACATAGCCTATCTACTCGGGGAGGGTCAAACAATGTGTAACCTAGACACACGGTGTGTGATACTTAAAATTTTCAAAACCCTAGAGCCATAGTCGCAGGGTCAATACATGACATGTGTTCATCCAAGTACATTACATTTAGTCAGTTTTTTCATAGAAAGTTAGATCTGCTTCGTGTAATCTAGATCTTTGAATGCCACTTTGAATCTCACCTCTAGGCCACCAGAAATTGAAGGAAAACTCCTCTGATCATCGTTTTTGGCCATCCGTTGGCCAAAAAATAGATTCCCAATTTTTCACTCGAAGATGTACATGTTTTTGTTGCACATGGAACCACCAATGCCTCATTGGATCTCCAAATCCATGGTGGAATCATCCAAAAATTGAAAATCATCCCGATTCATTCTTTATTTGCTGATCCATTCACCACCTATGAATCTGCCACATATTCGGGGGCCCGATTGTGCTCGATCCCAGTCTGCAATGTTGAACCATGGTCCCCATAGATCAATGATGAATATTATGAAGAAATATGGGGGAAAAACAAGAAACAAAGGTGCAACAATCATTGTCCAAACGTTCTTGGCCAACAAATTTAATTGGGGAATATTGGGTGAGAAACAATTGAATAACAATTTAAATCCGATACACATATACATATAAAGGCTCAATTAGTGCAAATTAAAGGTATAAGAATTATAATCCTCAATATTTTAATAAAATGGGGTATAGTCCAAAATTTATGAGTCCTACCTCGATATTGGATAGTTCATTGATGAAGAACATGCTCGCCAACAAAGGAGGGAAGTCATTGCATTCACAACACCTCGTTTTGCTTGGATCTTAAGGCTCGTTGTCATTTGATCTCAATTCGTCAATATGAGGTTACAAAAATCTCCTCCGAAACATCCTGGGGTTATGAAGATAACCCTTTATATCCACCATAACAACTCTTAAATAGAGGAAATTAGGTTTTAGGGGTTTAATGAATTAATTAAATAAATAAATAATTAACTCACTGAACGTACTCGCTAATGATTGTTTTATCCGAATGCCCCACTCCGAACAACTTTAGGTCACACCTAGGGTAAAATTCACTTTCCATATTCAACCATGGTCTTATATTTTCAATATGATATTCCGTTTAAGAGATATCCCATTTTCTTTAAGAAATTATGTGTGCGTGATATACAATATATTTAATATTTTAAATATTCTGGGAACACCGGGCCTTAGAATTGCATGATATCTTAGAGCTTGGATTTAAAAATATTTCTATATATATTCCAAAATTTTACTATGAAAAATGGGGTCTCTATATGAATGTGAGTAACATTTTAATAAAATGGAATTCGATAAGAGGTGTTGTTATTTGAAAAGAGACTAATGGTTGCTGAAATCTATGATAATAGAGGCTCCGGGTGTCCCACCTAGATTTTTATTGGTTTATCAAATAATGATAAACTAATCCATCAAAAAAGTATCAAGATCAAGTCATATTTATTTATTTATAACTAATTAAAACATGTTAAACATATAAATATATATTAAATTTTATTAAATTTTCTTTCTAGGTAATCATATCACCATAAATATACTTCAAAAATGAGGTTATTTATGTTGATCAAAGTTTTAGATATAATTTTCCACCTTAAAGAGTGAAAAATATTCATGAAAGTATGAATATAAATAGATGTTTATATATATATATATTATTTATTAAATATAGTTATAGGTAAATTTACAAGGTGTAGAACATAATAACTATCTCAAACAAACATGTTAGCAATCTTGCATGATGATTGTTATTGATATGACCATCTAATGTATGATTGAAATTACATGATGAATTTTTTTGTAATTTATTATTTAATCTGTAATAATTGAATGATCTTGATATGGCCGACCAATGTATGATTCAAATTTCATGCTGTGTTTTTTTTTGTGATTATATAATTTGTAATAATTGCATCTTATTTTCCTCATTGATGACCTGTATGTCATCCCTCTCTCTAAATATATATTTTATGTATCTAAAACCCCTATAACTCATCACTTTCATGTGTGTATCATTGTAATAAAAGGGAGTTAGATAATAAGTATTGCTGATTGAAGCTATATTTTTACACCATGTCTAAAAGGAGACTAATTATTGTTGAAACCTGAGATAATAGAGGCATTAGAAGTCTCCCCTAGGTTTTGGTTGGTTTATAAAATAATTATAAACCAATCCATATAAAAAGTCTCAAGATAAAGTCATAATTATCTATTCATAACTAATTTAAACATTTTAAAACATTTAGAATGTAGTATATAGAATTTTATTAATTATTTTTTCTAGGTAATCATGTCTAGAAAAATATACTGTAACAATGAGGTAATTTATACTGATTAGGGTTTTAGCTATAGTTTTTCACCTTCAAGAGTGGAAAATATTCATGAATGTTTGAAATTTTATGAAGTTCATAGGAAGATTCCTAGTCAGTTAAAATAGAGGGATGATCAATAAATCACTTTAATTACATATTAACATCTTCAATATCCTGAACATATATGGATCACTAGACTATTTATTTATTAAATGGAAAATGGATGGAGAGACAATAAAGAAACAATTAAGGGGGTATGAAATAATGGATCCCAAGAGCATTAGATTGAAAAAATTGGCACCCTCTAGAGGGAAAGACCCATGACTAGAAAAGATAAGGATCTAGTCATTTTGATATGCTTTAGAAGCTAGAAAGTCTGCCACAACATTTCCCTCATGCTATGTATGAAGAATGGTCATGTGATTATCCATAATTCACTTGCATCTTTTGATGGAATATTAAATGGAACAGGGATTAGGTCCTTTACCTAATATTTCATTGAAGATTACTAATGAATCATTCTCAATCTCCTTGATAGAAATGTTTATTTGGTTACAAATAAGTATCCCCGTGAGCATGACATTGTATTTCGCTTGAAGGGAGTCAACAATCCCAAATAAGGAAGAGAAAGAAACAACAACTGAACCTTTGGGGTCTATGATAACTCCTCCACTACACATAGACCCCATGAAACAAGAGCTATCTGTGTTCAATTTGTTCCCTAAGAGGGGAGGCCTCCATTTGATCAAATTTCCCCGAATAATAGTGTTGTTGTTGGGGGAGGAGTTCAAGGGAACTAGATCCAAGAGGTAAGGAGCATTAATTGAGTCTTTTCACAACCTGGATAAATATATAATTAATTTATTAATGTTTAGGATGATACCTATGATGAATTTTAGTGAAGTTTGATGAATTTTTTTATTTCTGGATAGCCAGAGAAACCAAAAACCCACTTTGAAGATTAACACCCTGAACTTTCTCTCAGCTATGTGTCTATTCACACCACTAAACCATAGTTTAAGGAAATTATTGACTGGGGAAATCTGTTCAGACCATCTGATGAATTGACCGAATGAACTCCAGGCAGCCTTTTCCCATTCACTGTTGAAAAACAAGTGGCTATTTCTTATATTGATGAGGTGAAACCTACTACTACATAACTATGTTACATGAGCTCTGTAGAAGTTGGTCCTTCACAACCCCTCATTCATTTAATAATCATATTAATTTGGTAATAGAAACAAATTATGAAGAATATGATCATGATTTGGAAGGAACTGTAGGGTACATCACTGTGTATACTCTTGATTTACTGAATGACACTTAAACTGATGAGGAAGTATCTAATGATGCATCAGGATATGAAGTGGATGAGGATGATGTGGGGAATGAAACTTCTGAGGTTCTTTTTCTAGATAGGCATCCACTATTTAGTGGTAATCATACAACATTACTGACTTCCTTAGTTTAAATAATTTCATGTACACAACATTTTGATTGGGATGTTATTACACCGACTACTGAATTCCCTGAAATTATTGGTAATATATATATATCAACTGATAACACCATATATATTGGGAAGGAGTTTAAAAGTAATATTACCTTAAAAAATGTGATAAAGAAATACCACATAGAGTGACATTTTTCATTTGTGGTTGATGATTAGAAGTATAAAAAATATCACATTCCATGTGACAAATATGGGCTAGAATATAAATTCTGAATGAGGAAAATATATGATATTTTTTTTTGCATATTTGAAAATAACCAAATTGGAAGTAACACATAATTATGTACAACCAAGATTGTCACAGGATCACTCTTTACTTGATGCAGAGTTTATATTGACTATTATTGTAGAGATAATACAAACATGTTAGGATGTTCCTGTGTCCCTTATTTAGGAATGAATACAACAATTGTTTAAATATAAGATATCATACAAAAAATCTTGGAATGAAAAAAAAGGAAAATTTGAATTTTTATGTGGATTGGGATGAATCATATACAATGATTCTATAGATTATGGGATTTTTGTCTCTCAAAAAATCAGGTTATTTATCATTTGGACACTATTGATTATGTCTCCCTAGATCACTGAGTTGATCAAACAAAGGTGAAATTCCATAGGTAGTTTTGGGAATTCAGGCCATGTATCACTACTTTCCTATATCATAAAAAATTCATTCAAGTTGATCGAAATTTTATTTATGGAAAGTATACAGGTGTTGTACTTATTGTTACCATACAAGATGGTAATTTTTCTCCTCTACCACTTGAATTTTCCAATGTTGAAAAGAAGAATTTTTAATCCTGGAATTATTTTTTAGCATGTATACACATTCATGGCACACAAATCCAAGGAGTGTGTCTGATATCTGATCATCATCAAGTGATTATAGAGGCTGATAACAATGATAAAGTTTCACGGTGAGAATCAAATGCTTATCATCGATATTTAATTGGAAATATTTCCAGTAATGTGCATAAGTATTTTAGGGATAATGTAATAAAATGGTGATCATAAAGTTGGGTATGTTTTTCAAAACTTATATTTTTTGAAAAAAATAATATCCTTTTAAATAAATTATTCTCTTATGGTTTTAGAATACAATCCCCAACAAGAAAAATTCAATAAAAAAATTTAAAAAATTCAAAGGGCTAATCAAGATGTGTATGATTATATGATGCAGATTTCAAAGGAAAAATGGTCATTAGTATATGATGGTGGAAAGAGATATGGCCATATGAACACTAATATTGTGGAGTACATAAATGGGGTCTTCAAGGGTGTGAAAAAATTTCTAATAATAGGGATAATACAAGATAAATTTTATAGATGTGTGAAGTAATTTGTTGTATGGTCTTAGTAGGCCTATCATAGGATGAAAAATAGAATGCTTGTTGGTCATAATTTGAAAATTGGCATTGTTTAGATACTTCATGATGAATCATCATTGTGTGTTAGAACATTTGATTGGGTATAGAGTTGCTTTCAAATAACAAAGTCCCATGAACCGCTCACAGGAAAAAGTGGTCAAGTGATGGTTGTCATATTGGAAAACAAGTACTTTGATTATAGTTATTTCCAAGCATTGAGATATCCCCATGCACATGTTGTTATATCTTGTGAATCGGTGAGAATATCATGGGAGACCTATATTGACTCGGTGCATCATGTGAGCACTCTTCTTGACTATTATAGTGAACCTTAGATGCTTGTTGGTGACTTTTATTCTATTACCTTACCTACTAATCATTCGACTATGGTCCCTGATATTTCTAGGCTTCTTATTATGGATTTTTCATTTATGAATTATTTTATTTATGGATTTTTTTTCATTAATGGATTTTTAAATTTTTAGTTGGAATTAGAAATTTTTTTATGATATTTCATAATTTTACCTTGATCACTCATCATCCGACTGTGGTGCCTAATATTACCAGGTTTCACCCTGGGGGACAACCAAAGTCTACTCATATCAGAATTGAGATGGACTGGCCTCGATAATGAGGAGGGGGACTGCAATGTAACATTTTTCACATAGAAGGGTATACTCATAAGAGATGTCCCTAAGTGGTAGGTCAGAGCTCTAATTACCATAATCCTTGATTGAGTTTATGTATTTTATCATGAATGTGTACATTTTATTCATATGCATACATTTAATTAATGGATCCTTTTATTTATGACTTGATTTATTTATAGATTGATTTATTGATGGTTTGTTTCATTTATTGATTCAATCAGAAAGAATTTTGCGATACTTCAACTATTAAAAAATAAACACACAATGAAAATTATTAATAAGAGGTTCAGTATCTAAGTGAATTGTTTTAAAATCCACCCTTCAAATCACATGGTCGATTGAATATAT
The DNA here is from genome assembly GCA_963277665.1 of Viscum album. Classification (NCBI taxonomy): domain Eukaryota; kingdom Viridiplantae; phylum Streptophyta; class Magnoliopsida; order Santalales; family Viscaceae; genus Viscum; species Viscum album. Next base: position 300,045,520 of record OY728139.1, read on the forward strand.
CATGCATGCACATGTACTATGTGGGATTTTCATCACTATCAACATGAATGGAATTATTTTGAAATAAATTAATCATGATTGGAGATCATTAAAACAATAAATTGATATAATAATCCAACAAAATTAGTCAAATTTATTTGTTTACCTCATTTTCATTATAATAAATAATTATGAATGCTAATTTTCTACCTTATTTTTCTTCTTTCAGTGTTTTAAAAAATAATTTAGATTTTTTTTGAATCAACTATAAAAAGTAAAAATCATGTCAAATGAAGAGATGGTGGGTCCTCCATTATTCACATTCCAGGACAGACATGTTTCATGGCTAATTATAGAGTAACTTCCAATTCATTCTTTGAGTTTACAAAGATCTCATTATTTCTATCATGTTTCACCACCTCCTGCCATAATCCCTCATCTTCATCGTGCTAGGTTATATGGAATAGTGATGCGTGACTTCACATTTTTTGATCACCATCTCATTACTGCACTCATAGAGTGATGGAGGCTAGATACACATAAATTCCATTTTTTAGAGGGAGAGATAACTATTACACCTGTGGATGTGTCCATTATTTTGGGCCTTCCCATTGATGGCGTGGATATGATGGTTAGAGTTGGTGCATATTGGTTTGATCTAGTTCATATATTACTAGGCATTGAGGTCCATGGTGATGGTAGGTCCATTGTCGGTAATAGATTATGAATTCCCTGGATAGATGATCAATTCTCTCATCTAGCTGATGATACCGATGAGATCATTGTGCTACAATTTTCACGTGCATACTTTTTGAGGCTTGTTGGAAACACGGTCTGCATTGATCATTTGAATACATTTTTACATGTGATGTATTTACCCTTATTAGAGGATTTAAACTAGACATGGTGGTATAACTGGGGGTTTTCATGTCTTGCATATACATACATGATTCTATACAATGCATATCATATTGATAAGATGCAAATCACAGGATGTGTTATTCTAATACATATGTGGATATGAGAGTGCATCCCCTACTTAGATCCACATGCACACATGCTATTACCTACTGATATTTTAGGAGAGTCTCTGTGTGGACGATGGTATGTTTTTCCTTCCTTCTTATGTAAAAATAAAATGTATAACTTTATATTATGAAATATAAGTACAAAAATATTATCTATAGGTGGATTTAGACACATTGATATTCAGATACGACCAGACACAATATCCACACTTATAGACTTATGCTGGATAGTCTTTGACCAGATTATGTATATGGTTATTAATTATATATTTAAATTATTATTGTGTATAATACATGTCATCATTTATTAATTTATTATTCATTTTTTTTTTATTTTTCAGGTTTCATGGATGCCATATAATGAGGCTATCATTCAGAGTCTCCCACCATACTGTACCAAGATGCTTACTTATGGATCATGCATCATTCCTATGATTCATTTTCATATTGTTGAGTGGTATCATACTGATAGAGTTATGAGGTAGTTTGGATTCTATCAGCCCATTCCTGCACTGCCCAATAAGTTACCTTCACTTAATTACCTGGAGATGTTAGGGAAACAAGACTTTTACTGGAGGGGATATCATGCATGATATATTGAGATGTGGGATAAATGACATGAGTCCCGATTACGAGTGGTTGACACAGTATATATACATTTATCAGATTAGCTAGATTATGGTCCTTGGTACCACATATACCCAGTGAGATATCTTACGTGGCATGGATGAGGCTATCATGACTTGGTAATAATTATTCCTACCACTATTGAACAATTTTTTTATAACATTAGTTAAATGTATATTTTTTTTCAAAGGATGATCGTATCACCCATCTCCATCACATCTTTGATCCTGCAGAGGGAGGCACCTTTGACCATACTTATTTTCATAGAGCATTGAAAAAGATGCTTCCTCCTATAAATGAGATTTATCATTGGATTTTCTTTGATGTGTCAGGAGATGATGAGGGTGCCGAGCCTAATGTAGATGTGCCAAGGGTGGCGACCCTCTTATGTATACAGATGTAGAATAGGAGGGAATTCATCATGATCAACCAGATGATCCTCTAATTCCTACTGCATATGATCCACAACCACAACCAAAGGCATATACACATGCATAGTTTGTTAGCATGGCACAATTTTCTGTAGATATTGATGTTGACTGGTCTATGTTACAAACTTTATTTTTTCTATGATCCACATATATTCGTTGCACAACTGCCATCATCTTCACATGTTGGGGAGAGTTCTAGCCAACGACCACTATCCCTGGAGGTAGGATAGGGTACAGACTATGAGACTATAGATCCACTGCCTTTCAAACAAAATGATGATGAGGTAGGTTCTAGGGATGATACATAGAAGATTCATACACTAGAGTATAGACATAGACATACACGACATGAATGCATTATATATACACCTGGTTGTGGCACAAAAGAGTATCCAAGATGCCGACATAGATTATATTGATACATGCTATAATTTTTTTAAATCGTTACATATAAATTATTTAAAAACATACTAATATATTATACTTTATTGTATAAAATAATAAATTGATATAATTAAACATTAATACAAATATTTTTGAACGATTAAGAAATATTAATATTAATAACTATATTGGTAATAATAATAATAAATTGTTATTTATATTAATACTTCTTAGTATTATTATCCATATTATGTATAATAAATAATCATCTTAAATTTATTATTAAATATTATTATTATTATTATTTTTAATTCAATAAATATTATTAATATTAATAATAAATATTATCTTATTTATTATATAATTAGTTAATTAATAATACAACATAATATATTAAGAATAATATAATTATTAACTAGTAAATATTTCTCTACATAAAAATTATTTTATATATATTATTATACAATAAATATTAGCTATAATACTTTTAATTATATTAATAACATAATAATATATTATTAATTAATAATAAATAATAAAATTGATAATTAATAAATATTTTACTTATTAATAAATTACAAAAAATTATATCAACAAAAATTTAAAAAATATTTATAATTAAAATTTTATGAATATTAGTTGTTATACTACTAATTAATTAATAACATAATAATATAATATTAACTAATAATAAATAACACAATTGATTATTAATAAATAAATTACCTATTAATAAATTACCAATATTTTATATTAAAGAAAAAAATCACAAATACTTATAAATAATAATTCTCTAATTATTATTATTATTATTAATAATAAATATCATATTATTAATTATATGACTAAATAATTAATAATAGAACATAATATATTAAATAAAATATATTTATTAATTAGTAAATATATTTATGAATACAAATTATTTTATTTATATTATTAATCAATAAACAATAGTTATAGTACTATTAATTAATTGTTAAAAGAATAATATATTATTATTTCCTAATAAATAATGCAATTGAGAATTTACTAAATATATTAATTATTAATAAATTATTAATAATTATCAAAAAAAAATTATAAATATTTATATACTTTTTTTATAAATACGACTTATTAACTAATAAAGCTTTATAATGATTTATAATTAATATATTTAGTAAAATAAGTTATTATATTTATAAATATAACTTATTAGTTTTATAAATATAACTTATATATATATATATAAAGAGGTGTGAACGAGGTTCACACCTCTTTGGTCATGGCCTGGAAGCATGACCAGACCCTTTTTTAAAATATGCACAACTGAATCCCATTTTAAAAATAAAAATTAAAATAAACTTTTTAAAAAAAACCCTGGGCGCATTCTCAAAGAGGATCAATCATTGGAGAGCGGTGACTAGATGGAATATTGAGCAACTAATATTTTAGATGATTGTTATTGAGAAAAAATATATCATGTTTTATATTTTAGTAAATATGTGAAAGATTTAGAAAAAAATCACAACTCTCCTTAATATTTCATTTATTCACACAACACCCCTCCCCTCCACCTCTATCCTAAAAATTCTCCCTCAACAACATTACTCTTAGTCTCCTCCCTTGTGTTTGTTCCTCTACCCTTCATTGAAACCACCTTGTAACTTTTTTATTTTAATAACTGATGCTATAAGTCCTTTTCCACATCAGTTAACTTAATAAATGGAATGTCAGGCTATGGATTTTTTTTAAAATTTATTATAATAGTATACCTCATCCATGTAAATAAAAAAACCAAAGAAACCATCAACTAAAAAAATCACCAAATTACAAATAAAAACTCATTCTAAACTATACTGCAACAATATCCACAAATATGATACACATACAATATAATTTTAAATATACCTCTACAAATTAATCATACTAGTGAAATAGTCTACACATAATCCTTGAAGATGGTTTATGTAATTTTCAAAATTCAATTCAGTGTCATAAAAAATCTACAAAAATAAAATTTTTATAACTATACAACATATTTTTTTAAAATATAAGAGTTTTAATGAAACTAATATTGTCAAAATTTATAATTATTTCGATTGTGATAATCTCATAAATGAATTATGAAATATAATAACTGAATTCAACATTTCATTTTTGATGATGGAATTGTGATTTTGAAGTAAGAATTTTAAAATAAGAAACATTATAAATATGTTCAAGGAAAAACTTATATTTACTAATATAAAAGTTTTACACCTACGTGGATACAGAATTAATTTAATTTGATATCCTTTTTCAACTTGTGAACCCTTTGAAACTTCATCCAAGACCTATTGAATTTTCATATTATTAAAACATAAGTACCATAGAAAATTTAAGACTGAAGTACTGGTAGAATTTTTTTAACTTACAATTCAAACAAATCTTTGAAGTTTTCATGAACTTCACCAAATAAGGAACATAAGAAATATGTTGTGCATTTAAGTAATCAAAAAACACATAACATTCAGTGTCCACTAAAATAGAAAAATTCATTATGAATGAAAATGTAATAAAAAGTATTTTATAATTACATAATTCCTCTAACCAATCAATAAATGAAAGGAACCAACATTGAATATCTTTGTTAGTCAACATTGTAGATATATATTCAAATATAGATTGTATATTAAAGTATTTCATAGATTTTGAATGTATTTTGGATCTATAACTCGTTTTGGATGAAAATTTCATGAAGATACCTAATTAAACAAGTGATAAATTAAATCTAACATGACCTGATTCACAAGGACCCCACCTGGGCCCACGGAAAGCTGGATGTAGGATTTTAAGAGTATAGTTTTACCTATAATATGGGGGTGAATTATAGTTTATAAAATAAAACAGACAATTTTCACTGCCCTCTTATATGAAATTAATCATATATAGAAACACCAATATACTTTATAATATTATAGTTAAGAAAAGTTTATAACAAATAGTATGAAAATTTTCTTAATACATGCATAACGGAAAATATTTAAAAATTTGTAGTTAATAAGAATAAAAAAGTAACACAAGTTTTATAAAGGGTGTAATAAAAACTTACAAATAATTTCCTATGAAAGTTACAACAGTTTAACCTTCAGTGTAAAGGGTTTTTTAATCAAACTCAATATATCCAAGGTTTTAACCAAACTATAAATGCTTATATTCCTTTATATGGGAATCCCTCAATACTAAGATCAAAAAATATTCTTTTTCCATAGCCTCGGGAACCCTCAATCAATAAGATCAGTAACCTCTGTCTTCCTAAAACTCAGAAGCCCTTAATCACACTAGACCAGATAAACAAAAATTACAAAATTAAAGAAATTAAGGCATTTATAAAAATTTATCATAAATATATTCCTCAAGTAATGAAGCGTTCACTCGTAAAAATATGTTACAAACTCTTAATAGAAACTTTAGATAGCTTAGGTTGCAAAATCTTCTTCCTCCATAAATGCAGCTTCTATTTATAGGAATTTCTCCAAAGTTTATATTTTGTATTCTTTGGAGTTGGTTGTAATGACATAAAAAAAATCAATCTTTACTTGATAGGTCCAGTACTTCATCTTCATTTGATATCCATTTTGATGAAACACCATTATAATGATTGAAAGGTTATGTTTGGTAGAATAAAGTTTATTCTTCGATATAATGGAGTTTCTTCATCTAGTAAAATGTAATTTATTCATCTGGTAGATTCATTAAGAAATAATGACCACCTCCAACTGATAAGTTCATTCGGTAGTCTTGTAAAACTTCATATAGTGGGACTTTGTTATAATAAGTCTCATAGAATTTATAAATCAACATCTGATGAAATTTGTATTTGTTCATTTGATATACAAATTACATTATACACCAGAATAATAAAAACTATTTATGATGGAAATATATTTCTATTTATAATAAAACATAATCCTTTTTTATAAAACAATTTACAAAACTTGTGAAATATGAAAGTTAGTAAAGTATAAACTTTTAAAGAAGTGGTTTGTGATTTTTAAAAAAAGGTTTGAAAGTGTTGAAATAAAAATTTTGAATCAATAATATCCCCCTTTTTAGAAAGAATAAAACATAACTTTGAAATATAAAAAGTAAAGTTAAAAAACTTTGAAATATACTTACTCCCCCCATCTAATACATTTATGACCTTTATCATTTTTCATGAAAAATTAAAACTTTATTAACTTCTTACCTTTTTTATAAAATTTATATTTATCTATAACTTTAGGTTTTTTAAAACATTTATTCTTTATTTAAATAAATATATATATATTTTCTCCTTTTTCTTCAAGAGTTTGAATACTTTCTACCCCTTTGTGATTTTCAAAAATAATTTGTGGGAGGTAGAAAGTGTACCTGAAATGTTAGGGAAAGAAAAACTATACGAAACAATATATAACATTCATGAAAATAAAAATTCACCAAGAGATATAAAAATTACATACATTCAAAATTATAAGGGATATTTTTATCCAAATAAATTTGGTAAAACATTTATCCAAAAAATTCAGGAAGAAAATCCAAATGAGTTTGGTTCTTACAATACTTTAAGAGTTCATAGAAAATAAATAATTATTTCTTAGAATGTTTTTAATAATTAATTTCATCTTATTGAAATATTCATAATATTTCTCTAACTTAGAAACAACTACCTTCATTATTTCAGCTTATTATTCTAGAGCTTGAAATTTTTTACTGTTATTATTAGTTTCTTATAACACAACCACTATTCTATTTTACTTTGAAGCTTCATCTTCTAAGACATAAATATTCGTTAATTATTTTAATATTTTGTCATATTGATTAATATAAATAGATTTTAGGTTATCAACTGCTATTTTAGCCTCAAAAACTTCAAAGTTGATGGATCTTGCAAATTTTGAAACTATCATTGTATCCATTCTTATTCTATTAACTTTTTTATCATAAAATTTGATATCTTCCTCAGAGTGTTTGATCTGATCAATAACTTGATTCATATTTATTAATTACACTTTTGATTTACCTTTTAAATACTTGAATTATACCTCATTTTAGATAACTAACTCTATGAGTTGTTTCAAAGAACTTGAATTTTAAAACAGGTCAAGTTTTCCTTTCATATACTTGCATCTTGTTTGGATATCTAAAAAATTTATACTATTCCATCAAGCCTATGAATAAATTCATTGAAATAATTCATATTTATTTCCACATGGTTGATATTGTTTCTTTGTAAAAAATTTTTAAAGTCAGAAGAAACATTAGGGACAAATGAGGCTGCTAGTCCTGATGGTTGAGGATCTTATTTAATTTCATCAAATAATTTTTTATAAATTTCCAAAACAAAAAAATCTTTGTCTGATTATTCTTTTTTATGATTTATCCTTTTTGGATTCATTTATTTTTTAATGTTGAAATTTTTCTTATAAATATTTTTCTTCATCTGAAATGATTAGAGAATTATCTTTCTCATATTGAGTAGAAAATGATGTTGAGGAAGAAACTAGTATTTAATCAATATCTAAAGTTTTTTCAATTATTTATCATTCTTTGATTCATTCCTCTTATTAATTTTTCTTTGTGTTTAAACTAATTTTTCAACTTAAACTCTCATATTTTTAGATTTAATTTTCTCAACAATAACTACTTTACCCCTATTTTTCTAAATCGAGGAAGGTTAATATGAAATAGGAACTTATTCTCCATCTGGTTGATCAAAAAAAGTTTATACTGGTTGATATGACTGAGGTTTTTTCCTTTTGTTTCATGTTGAAATTTTGAATGAATTCATTCAACCCCCTTTAAGAAATATATTTTCATTTTTATTTTCTTTCCTTATCATCTTGCCTTTTCTTCTTTTCTTCTTATCCTCTAAGGGTTTCATAATCTCGCTCCTTCAGAGCTAGAATGCAATGACCCAAAGTTTTATCAATGAAAATTCCCTTCTTATAATTATATCATATAGTATAAATCACATTAAATCACATAAAGAACACAATATAAACTTTATAAATGAATAATTAATGAAATAATAAGTATTTCAAGAAGTTAAAGAACCTATAACGATGAAATAGTAACTTAAACTTTGGAATAATAATGTGACCCTTATGAATAGTAAACCGGAAAATGGAATATTAACCTCACCAATGAAAGCATAAAGAAAATTTAATCATATTATAAATGGTAATATGATATAATTATAGCATAGTATAAGTAAATATGAGTTTTAAAAATTATTAATTAAGTGTTGGTAATTTTATAGGTCAAAAATATTTAATTATATTTTTTTGATTAATTTAATAATTTAAAATAAAATTTATTTTAAAAAAATTTATTCACAAATTAATATTTTTATTTCTTATGATTATGATATAATTTTATGAGAGATTAATTAATTTTTTAAAGTGCTAGAAAAGTAGTTTTAATTTTTAAAATTTCTATTTTCCAAATGAATGACGATTTTAATTTAAAATTAAATTTATTAAATTTAGAAACTTATTTTCATAAAATGTATTTCACTTTTTAACTCTACATGTCAAAAAATGGTTAGGGTGATTTTTTTGGTATTTTTCTAAAATACTTGAATTTTTGGTGAATAGTAAAATACAATAATTTACGATAAATGATAAATATTTGAATTATGGAGTCATAGGTGATGTAGTGATGATGTAAGCCCATTATCCTGAACTAAAATGCTCAATTTACTGTATTTAGTCTCAAGAATCAACACTATTTCTTGTCTTGAGCAAAATAATAAAATAATGATTAAAATATTAAAAAAACACCTCCTCCTCCACTATAAATATCACCCCTCACCACCTCTTCTCATCACACCTCTAAAACCTTTATTATTTTCCAAATTCTACTCACATATCCTCCAAAGTCCCTTACATAGGACTAGGATCTTTTGGACTTAGCAAAAGACCAAAACCAATCCCCTAAGGAGGTTGTCAAGAAGAAAGAATCAAGAGGTAAAACCCTCTTCCATTTTCTTTCAATTTATTTTCAAGTTCCTTTATTTTTTTTTTCTCTCCTCACCTAAAATATTACAAGTAGAATGAAAAATATAGTATCTTATATATACTGGAATTTTATCTTGTTTATTGAATAATTCTTCATCAAATCTATTCTCCTCTCTCTTTTACTTTAAGAATGAAAACATCGTCCGTGAGATTCCGATTTACCACCTTCGTGGGCGATGTGATTTCATCTTTCAATTCCATATTCAAGGATGGTTATAAAACCATTTTTATGGCTTAAAAAGATTATAATATATGTATTATATCTTATTTAATGTTCTAGAATCATTTTTTACACATGATATTAATTTATAAAATAAAATGAGTTAGTTGTGATCAAAAAATGATAAACCAATCTAAATGATTATCATTAATGATTTATCTAATGAATTGTAAGAAATTATAAAAAAATGGTATTTTAATATTTTATAAGATCATTAATAATATATAAGTTCAGTTCTGGACAACTATCCTCATTCTATATTATTTTCCATATACATATACAAGTAAGCCGATCATGAAAACCAAGGAAATCAATGCTCCCAAATGATGAAATTACATCTCTTAACCCATCAAAAAGGCCATAAATGAACTTAATAAAGTTATAATAAATAAAATACATGTATAAATTATTCTGGACTTACTAATTAATGAATCTAATTTTATTATTCAGGACCTTAAGATCAAGTGCAGAATCATTTCAAACATAAGGTAAGAGATTCTACCTGAGCCTCCATTATTCCTTAGGGTTAATACTTCTCTCTTTTTAACCAAATTAAATTATATTTTATTTTTATATACATATTATAAATGCTTTTTATATGTTCCAAAATCATTTATCAAGATCCATTCATCCTTTTTTCTGGGGATATACATGTTTTTAAAAGGTTTCCTACTCAATTCTTCCCAATAAGTAAGCCCGATTTAAGGAAACTTCCCGAATTATTACCCATTTTCAAGTGTGATCCATTATCTATTTTAAGACACCATTATTTTTATAAAATCACTCATTTTATCATAAAAAACTACCTTGGTTCAGTTCTGGTTTTATACAAACAATTATTCCTTTTCAATTTTAAAGAATCTTGAAATTTTTCCCGTAAACCTTACTAAAATGTTTTATTTGTAAAGTTTCTTAAACAATATTTTCACTTTAGTTTGACATAAATTATCATGATATATTCCTATATTTATTTATTAATGTCCATGTATGATTTAATTCCTTTATTTCATGGACACTTTTACGATACACCCATTTATTATGCTTTTGACACAATTATGATACCCAATTCTTTCCATGGGTAACCCTTATGTTTATGTTTGATTACTTATATATGTTTATTTATATAGAAAGCATATTCATGAAAATTTTATGATGGGTTATAATAGATAGAGCTCCAATTCATTGGGTAATGTTTAGTCTCATGAGACTTTATGTGCAATGGTCTTGGTAGTTACCCTTGACTCGTGGTCCTCTATGTGCAATGAGCCTTGACTCATGCTCCCCTATATAAAATGAGCCTTGAACCATGATAAATTAATGTTTTATGTTGATTACATATTACTATGATTCCATGATTATATTATCCCATGTTCAATATTTTATTATTCATTATGTTAAATCATGTTCCATGCCTTTATATATATTTATGTTTTGCCTTCTAACCCATGTGCTAAGATTTATTTAAATGTTTATTCCCTTACTAAGATTTTTAGCTCATACCTTTGTTCTTGTTATCACTAGGTTATCCTATATAGATATAAGGGATCAAAGGAAGTTATGAGATATTTATGAAGATTAAATAAAATATGTTCTTATTTTGGAATTATGATGTTTAATTATGTATCTAACCTTCAAGACACTATAATTTACGATCCTTTTATTGTAATTTGATGTTTAACTATGCTTAAAATCATGTAATGATATGTGAAAAAGGTTAGGATCACTATAGATGGTATCATAGGACAAGTTAAGTTATTTTTTGAGACTAGGAATAAAGAACTTTAGTAATAACCCTAGGGATAAGACTAAGTATGAGAAAACATCCCTAAATTTTGGTAAGTATAGAATAAGTGGTTTATCAAGAAAGTATATCACTATATGGATAATACAAGTAGATGCGGTTCTGGAATAGATGTACCTAGGAGTAAAAACTCTAACAAGGTGTTCCAGGCCCGACTCAGGGTAACTTGGTACACAATAATGAGCCTTATTGTGCACCTGGTCTCACACTCCTGGGGGATATGCTTTGGTAAATTAATAAGATCATTACAAAAATTTGTTAGGAGAAAAAAGAAAATTCCTATAATAATATATGTTAAGAAAAAAATCATGGATAACCTAGATTTAAACCTATGGAATCACAAGTTAGTATATACTTTTCCTTTAAGATTTTATCATTTTATGTTTAAATTTTCCTTTTTATTCTTATCAGCTATGTATTAAAGCCCCCTAATTGTAATTTATTTTTCTTAGTTAATGGTGGGAAATAAAAGAACATGTGTCAACAATAAATGTGATAAGCAACGTGATGATTTCCTTAATTATATACCAAATATGATGGAAACGGGTGCTCAAAAATTTATGATATTACTTTCTCAACTGGCTCAAGTTATGAATAATAATTTGAATCATGTGGAACGACCTCCTTCTCCAAGGAAAGAGAAAGTTTCCATCAAATCCTTCATGTATAAAAGGCCTCCCATGTTTAGTGTATCTTCTAATACCCTCCTCATGGAATAGTTGATTAACTCCATTGAAAAGATATTCTCTGTCCTACAGTGCTCAGAAGAAGATAAAGTTGTGATGGCGGTCTATCATTTTGACAGGGAAGCTGATCACTGGTGGAAACTGATCAAAAATATGAAGTCTAGGGAGGAAATTGATTCCATGTATTGGGAGGAATCCAAGAAAAATGTTTTTCAATAAATATTTTCCCTAAACCCTCTGTCTCAAGATGGAAAGAGAGTTCCTTGAACTTAAGTAGAAGGAAGATAATTCTATCAGGGTGTATAAATCAAACTTCAAAAGGATTACAAGTTACGCCTATGGATTTTTCATGAACACTAAAACCAATTTGGATCACTTCTTTAGAGAACTAAATATGAGTCTATGAAAAACATTTGTGATTCGAGACTTTGAAAGTTATGAGGAGATTTTCCGTTGTGCCCTCAAGGTTGAAATAGAGATAAGAGAATCTCAATGGTATCATGGGACCAGTTAAAAAAAGAGGAAAATAGATTCTAGTATGAGTGGATCATAAAATAAATCCCATGATGGAAGAAAGACCAAATATCCCACATGTCAAAATTATGGGAAGAAGTATTCTAGGAACTATCTATAGGTATCCAAGAAATGATTCAAATGTGGAAGAATGGGGAAACTGGATAAGAACTACTGAAGGGATATGAATAATCCCACTAACATGGAAAAATAAAGGAAGGTTCATATCAACACTCAACCAGTAGTTAAGTGTTTCACCCTATTTGGGCCTTTGGGCCACCGGTTTGTGCCTACGGGTCTCCAGGGCCTTCAGGTCATCAAAGGCCTTCGGGCCACAAGACCTTCAGGTCACGTAGACCATGGAGTTGCCCAGTTCACACAGAACATGCCCTAGAAGAGGATCAGAGCAACAGGAGTAGCATCCACCAGATGCAGAGCTAACTGTATTGGAAGAATAAGAGGGTATGACAACCTCCATCGAGACCAGGCACCGTGCAGATTTGTACAGGGAAATGCTAGCCGATCAGAAATGCAAGGTAGGCAGCTAGGTGATCAATGACACAGAAAGCTGGGGAGGGGCAGTTCAAGTGGGCTGGGCCTATGGGTCATGTATTGGGCATGGTATGCCTCTGGGCCTTCGGGTCATGTATTACGAGTTTTTCAGGCCTTGTGCCTTGGGCCTACGGGTCATGTACGGGTTCCCCTTAAACCCTTAAAAGGGGGATTATCCATAATAAAAAAATAAAGGCCGTCGGGCCATTCGGGCTACTGCTGATGTGGATACAGACAACGATATGGTGATAGGTATACTAGTTATTCATTCAAGAATAGTGAAAATACTATTTGATTCTATTTATACGCGTTCTTTCATATCTTAAGAGTTTAGTATAACTATTAAAACACCACCTCAAAATTGGGAGGTTGAGCTTTCTATGAGAATAACTAATGGGATAATTATTTCATCCAAAGTACATAATTACTCCTTGTTTATTGTTTGTGGATTGAACCTCCCAAAAAATCTTGTCATACTCCCTTTAATATAGTTTGGTGATATTTTGTGAATGTATTGAAAATCTTTATACAAATATAAAATCAATTGTTGGGAAAGGGATACCACTCTTCACATCCTGAAGCATCCTCCAATTATATACAAGTGTAAGGAGGAAGATAAATATCCTTCAAAATCATCATCTCAAGTGTGGATATTACTGCCTTATGAGAAATCTTATCTCACTCAAATAATTGATACAAAGGAGATGATAATGCTTTAAGACATTCCCATCATGAGGGATTACACTGATGTATTCCATGAAAAATTGCTTGGTCTTACCCATGATTGAGAAGTTGAGTTCTCAATTGAAATTATTCCTAGATCTCTACCAATATCAAAGAAACATTAAATAATGGACACCATTGAGCTAGAATAATTGAAGAAGCAATTACAGGAGAATCTGGACAAGGGTTTTATATGCCCGAGTGCTTCACCATGGGGTGCGCCAGTCCTCTTCATCAAGAAGAAAGATGGATCAATGCACCTATGTATCGATTATAGTGAGCTCAATAAAATCAAGATAAATAACAATTATCCCCTTCCTCAGATAGATGAATTGTTTGATTAGCTACTTGGGGACAATTATTTCTCTAAGGTGTACCTTCAGTTGCGATACCACCAATTAAAGGTGAAGAAGGAAGATATTCCCAAGAAAACCTTTCAAATGAGGTATGGACACTATCAGTTCATATTGATTCCCTTTGGACTCCATAATTCTCCAACAATCTTCGTGGATTTAATTAATAGAGTCTTTATATATTACCTTAACAAATTTATGGTAGTGTTTATTGATGATATTATAATATACTCCAAGAGCAAGGAGGAAAACAAGTAGCATTTGAATACTATGTTGAAGACTTTGTGAAGGGAGAAATTATATGAAAATTATAGTAAATATGAGTTCTAGATAGTTTAAGTATCATTATTGGGGAATGTTATCACCAGAAAAAGGATATCTTTGGACCATTCCAAGACAAAGGAAATTGAAGAGTGGCCCAAACCAACATCTGTAATGGTGATCCAAATATTTCTTGGTCTATCTAGGTATTATCAATGATTTTTAAAGAACTTAATATGTTTTTAAAACCTAATAACCAAGATGACACGGAAGGGAGTGAAGTTTTTCTGGACTCAAGAATGTGAGTAATGCTTTAAGGATCTCAAAATGAGGTTTATCACTGCACCAATACTCACACTCCTGACAGGTGGATAACTCCTTTTAGTGTACAAAGATACTTCAAATAAAGGATTATTATGTGTAATGATGAAAAATTATAAAGTGATAACCTACGCCTCAAGGTAGTTGAAAATTGATGAGCAAAACTATCCTACGCATGATCTGGAGTTGGCAGTTGTGATCTTTACATTAAAAATATGGTGGCATTATCTTTATGAGGAGAAGTGTGAGGTATATACTAATAAAAATAGTATCAAATATATATTCACATATAAGGATTTTAATATACTTTAACGAAGATGGTTAGAGCTCATCAAGAATTACGACTGCTCAATCCACTACCATCCTGGTAAGGTAAATAAGGTGGCAGATGCTCTAGGTAGAAAGGACCCTACATCCTTACTAATGATGAGAATTGTGAAGAATACAATATTCTTATAATTACAATTGATGGACATGAGAATAATTAAGGGATGAATATCATCAAAACTTTCTCAAATTATTTATCAACCATCCCTTGTGGAGAAAATAAATAATGCTCAAAAAAATGATGTGGAAATTCAGAAAAGGGTGGAATTTATCAAGAATGGGAAATCCTATGAGTTCAAGATCGATGAGAATGGAGTCATAATATTTGGGTCATGAATATGTGTACCATCCAATACAAAGATAAAGAAAGAGCTTCTAAATGATGCACATAAATCAACCTTCTCTATTTACCCAGGTATCACAAATATGTATTGAGATCTCTAGGAGAACTTTTGGTGGGAAAATATGAAAAAGGAGATCACTGAATATACATCAAAGTTCCTGGTATATCAGAAAGTGAAGGCTGAAATGAAAAATTCTAAAGTGATGATGAAACCATTACCTATAACAACATGGAAATGGGAAAACATAACCATAGACTTTGTCACTAGGATTTCAAAGATCTAGAGGAAACAATGCTATATGGGTTATTATGGATTATCTTATAAAGAAAAATCACTTTATCATCATTTGAGAGGACTTATCACCGGATCAACTTGCATGAATATAGATCAAAGAAGTGGTAAGGATTCATGGAGTACCACTATCTATTTCATCCAACAGAGATCCAAGATTCACCTCTAAGTTCTGGAAAAGTCTCTAACATGATCTAAGCACTGATCTGAACTTCAGTACAACCTATCATCCTCAAACTGATATCTAATCTAAGAAGACTATTCTGACACTAGAAGACATGTTGAGATAATGTTCTATGGACTTTAAAGGAGGATGGGACCAATATCTACCACATGTCAAATTTTTATACAATAATAGTTTCCACTCGAGCATCCAAATAGATCCATATGAATCCATTTATGGGAAAAGGTAAAGAACACCAACATGATGGGATGAAGTCAGTGAACATAAGCTTCTAAGACCTGAAATGGTCAAATAAATGGGGGAGAAGGTAAAAACCATTCAACAACACATCAAGGCAGCCCAAATTTGACAAAAGAGCTATGTAGACAATCATTGATGAGACTTGGAGTTTAAGGTTGGAGACATGGTAATCCTCCATATATCTCCATAGACCAGAGAAGCCACTTGTTGTTTATGATAGTATAGGGCCACTTACCATGGTTTTTATGTCTTTCGTCCAAGGGGATGATCTTGGTTTACACCACTTTCGGCCCCCTTAAGGGCCTTCTGTGTGACTGTCGGGTGCTGGTGGCCACATCCTTATTTTAATAAAAATAATGATTTAGATAGGTATATCAGCCCCTTCGAGATCCATGATCGTGTCGGAGTTGTGGCCTATCGACTAGAACTTCCACCAACCATGTCTCAAGTACATGATGTATTCCATGTATCCCTCTTAAGAAAGTTCATACTAGATCCTTCACATGTACTGACTTCAGATGTGGTATAGTTGGATAATTATCTTTCTTATGAGGAGCATCCAATGAAGATCTTGGATTATAGAGATAAATTTCTATGAAAAAAGGCCACTCACCTAGTCAAAGTACTTTGGGGGAACCATAAGTATGAAGAGGAAACATGGGAACTAGATAAAACAATGAAAGAGAATCATCCACACATGTTTTTACCTTAGTGTGTAAAATGAAATTTTAAGGGAAAAGTTTCATAAGGGGGAAAGAATGTAACAACCCAATGTTTTATAAATGAAAATTCCCTTCTTATAATTATTTCATATAGTATAAATCACATTAAATCACATAAAGAACACAATATAAACTTTATAAATGAATAATGAATGAAATAATAGGTATTTCATGTAGGTATGAAACCTATAGCGATGAAATAGTAACATGTCTTTTGGAATAGTAATGTGACCCTTATGAATAGTAAACCCGAAAATGGAATAGTAACCTCACCTATGAAAGTATAAATAAAATTTAATCATCTTATAAATGGTAATATGATATAATTATATCATAATATATGTAAATAGAAGTTTTAAAAATTATTAATTAAGTGTTGGTAATTTTATAGGTCATAAATATTTAATTATATTTATTTGATTAATTAAATAATTTAAAAGTTTTTTTTTCATGAACTGTATTCATAAATTAATATTTTGATATCTTATGATTATGTGATAATTTTATGAGAGCTTAATTAATTTTTCATAGTGTTAGAAAAGCAGTTTTAAATTTTAAAATTTCTATTTTCCAAATAAATGATGATTTTAATTAAAGATTTAATTTATAATATTTATAAAATTATTTTCATAAAATAGATATTATTTTTGAATTATAAATGTTGAAAAATGGTTAGGGTTAATTTTTTGTATTTTTCTGAAATACTTGAATTTTTGGTGAATAATAAAATATGACAATTTACAAAAAATGATAAATACTTGAATTATGGAGTCACAAGTGATGTAGTGCTGATATAAACCAATTATCTAGAACTCACATAATCAAGTTACTATATTTAGTCTCAATAATAAACACTATTTCTTTTCTTGAGCAAAATAATAAAATAATGATTAAAATATTCAAAAAACACCCTCCTCTTCCACTATAAATACCACCCCTTACCACCTCTTCTCCTCACATCTATCAAGCCTTTATCCTTGTAAAAATTCTACTCAAATATCCTCCCAAGTCTCTTCCCCATGACCAGGAGCTTTTGGTCTTAGAAAAAGACCAAAACTAATCCCCTGTGGAGGTTCTCAAGAAGAAGGAATCAAGAGGTAAAACCCTCTTCTGTTTTCTTTCAATTCCTTTTCAAGTTCCTTTATTTTATTTTTTATCTCCTCAACTAACCTCAAACAAATAGAATGAAAAATATATTATCTTACATATACTGTAATTTTATCTTGTTTATGGAATAAATCATCATCAAATATCTTCGCCTCTCTCTTTTAATTTAGGAATGAAAACATCGTTCGCGAGGTGCCAATATACCACCTTTGTTAGTGATGTGCTTTAATATTTAAATTACATCATCAAGGCTGGTCATGAAACTATTTTTATGGTTGAAAAAAATTATAATATATGTATTATATCTTATTTAATGTTTTTGAATCATTTTTTACACATGATATTAATTTATAAAACAAAATGAGTTCGTTGTGATCAAAAAACACTAAATCAATCTAAACGATCACCATTAATGATTTATCTAATTAATCACCCTAAATTGTAGAAAAAATGGTATTTTAATATTCTATAAGTTCATTAATAACATACATGTTCATTTCTGGAAAACTATCCTCATTCTACATGATTTTGCATACACATATACAAGTAAACAAATCATGAAAACCAATGAAATCAACAATTTCAAATGATGAAATTGAATATATTAACCCATTAAAAGGAAATAAATGAACTTAATAAAGTTATAATAAATCAAATACATGTATAAATGATTCTATAATTATTAATTAATTAATCTAATTTTATTATTCAGGACAATAAGATCAAGTGCATAATCATTTTGAACATAAGGTAAGGGAATCTACTAGAACCTCTATTATTCCTTCGGGTTACTCCTCTATTTTTACCCAAATGAAATTCTATTTTTTTATGTACATATCATAAATTATGTTTATATGTTCCAAAATAATGTATCAAGATCCATTCATCCTTCTTTCTGGGGATATACATGTTTTTAAAAGGTCCCATACTCAATTCTTCCTGATAAGTAAGTTCGATTTAAGGGAACTTCTCTAATTATTACCCATTTTTAAGTGTGATCCATAATGTGTTTTAATCCACCATTATTTTTATAAAATTAATAATTTTATCCTGAAAAAATAACTCAGTTAAATTATGGTTTTATGTAAATAATTACGCCTTTTCCATTTTAAAGAATATTGAAAGTTTTCCCTTAAATCGTACTAAAATGTTTTATTTCTAAAGTTTATTAAACACTATTTTCACTTTAGTTTGACATAAATTATAATGATATATTACTAAATTCCTTTATAAATTTCCATGTATGATTTAATTCATTTCTTTCTTGTACACTTTTATGATACACCCATTTATTATGACTTTGACATGATTATGATACCCAATTATTTCCATGGGTAACCCTTTTGTTTATGTTGGATTACTTATGTATGATTCTTTATGTGGAAAGATTATTCATGAACATTTTATAATGGGTATGCCCAGATAGTGCTATAATGCATTGGGTTATGTTTAGTCACATGATAAATTATATATAACTATCTTGGTGGTAAGCCTTGACTCATGCTCCTCTATGTGCAATAGGCCTTGACTCCTACTTCCCCATGTTCAATGAGCATTGAATTGTGCTAAAGTCATGTTATTGTTTCTTCCAAATCACCATGATTACATGATTATATGATTCCATGTTCTATATGCTATTATTCATTAAGTTTAATCATGTTCCATGCCTTTATATATATTTATGTTCTTCCTTCTAACCCACACACTCAGCTTTATTTTAATGTTTATTCCCTTACTGGGATTTTTAGCTCATCCCTTTGTTCATGTTATCTCCAGGTTATCCTATGAAGATGTAATAGATCAATTTAATTTAGGAGATCTTTATTTATATTAAATAAAATATGTTCTTATTTTGGAATTATGATGTTTAATTATGTACCTAATCTCCAAGACACTATACTTAATGATCCTTGTCTTGTAATTTGATGTTTAATTATGCTTAAAATCAAGTAATGATATGTGAAAAAGGTTAGGAACACTATATAGAACCTAAAACTTATCCAAACTTAAATATGTATAATTAATTTTATTGTGTTATTTTAACTTCATTAAAGTTTAAAAAGTCTCATCAGACATGGTATTTTGTTTCTTCCTCAGCAAGGGAGAATATTTTTCAATAGCTTTTCTTTTATCAACTTTTTTCTTGAGTTATTAAAATTTAGAAACAGATGCAGATGTATCCAATTTTTCAATAAGTTTATTTAGATTTAGAACATAAAAAATTATCATCTTATTAACAATTTATTCACCAATATAATAAACCTTTTCTCTCACAAGGTTTGCTTAATTATTGATTTTCTGAACTTCCATAAAGTTCACCAAAAATTTATTATTTAAACTTGGATAAAGATGAATCTTCAACTTTAAAATCCTAAATTTAACAACTTAAATGAAACTTAATAAATAATTAACCATATTGTATCTTCACATTTTACAAAAAAATAGAACATTAATATCTTGGAATTTGAGGGTACACTTATCCCCTTTTCTAGGAATAAGACAATTTTTCACCCAAAGTGCCACAATTTGATCATCAAGAGATAAATGAAATTTTTTCCTAACTTTCTCATATATATAAAAGAAGAAAGTTTCATTCTTTGATTTTTCAAAACTCCTTAGTTTATATGGAAAATTAATTGTAATAAGGTTTTCCTCTCCTTATAAGGGAATTTGAACTAAATCGGCTATTTGTTGGATGTTCACCTTATATGATTTTACAAACAGAGTAAATGTTACAATATTTAAACCTTAAAATCCACTAAAGATATAATATGAATAAAAATCTTTAACTATATCTCGATAATGAAAATAAAAATCATATTTGGAAACAAAAAAATATTCCCAACCTTGAAAAACTATGTATAACTTTATAAAAGAGTCATATTTTTCTTATAGTTTTTCTTAATCAATATTTCTTAGATAGAAAATTTGTTAGAGAAGTCACTTGGTGAATCCATTATTTTTAATTGGAAGAACCTTGAAACCAACGAATGAACTTTAGAAGGATGGGACAAAGGAAAAAATAAAGCAGTGAGATAATTATATTGAAAACAAATGATAATAAAGGACTGGTGAACCACATCTCCTTTATATAGGCTAGAAGAGAGATATATTTTACCTTCCTTAGATCCAACAACTCTGATTGAAAACTGAGTATAAATCTAAAATTGAAATCATTTATTGAAAGATGAAATGAAATAACTGATATATTAAAGCTTTATTATTATAAATTTTCTCTAATGAATATTTATTCTAATGAAACATAATTTTTTTAAAATGGTTTTTTATAAAAGATATATATAGCATAAAACATATCATAATAATGAATAGAGTAAAAAAATATATTTAGAATTTACCTCTTATAGAAAAATTTATAAACTTTATTTATGAAAGTTTTCCCAATCATATCAAATTCTTAGCTGTAAGAGTATTAAATAATTTGTCCCAAAAATTATTTGTTCAAAAAATAATGTTTTTTCAGAATAAAAATGTTTGTCTAAATAAAAATGTTTGTCTGAATAAAAATTTTTTTCTGGATAAAAATGTTTGTCTGAAATAAAAATGTTTTTATAAAATAAAAATTATTTTCGGAAATAAAAATGTTTTCCAAAAATAATTTTCTTTGTCTGGATAAATTTTTTCATCCGGATAAAAATGTTTGTCCAAAATAATTTAAGGGGAAAAATTTTCTTTAAATTTTTCTAAAGAGAACTTTTTTTGTTTGAAAATTTTTAAAACTTAGAAAAAATTTTAAAACTTAAATGTTATCTCCAGTTTTCAAGGATTTTTTTACTATAAGGATATAGGTAAATTAAAATTAGATAAATGATAATTTTATGTTGATCATTCAAATATTTTTTCTGATATATTCAAATCTATCAAAATTTAGGGGTTTTGTAAAAATATTAGTAAGTTCTTCTTTCATTCCAATGAATTGTAAAATGATATCTCCTTTTTGTGTACAATTCTGAAGGAGATAATATCTTAATCTATGTGTTTTCCCTATGAGTGATGTTATGAGTTTTTACTTTAAGAATTTTCATTTGTGTTATCACAAAAAAGAGAAGTTTTGTAAAAACTCATGCCAAAATCTATGAGTGTGTTTTGCATCCCCAAAACTTGAGAATATAAGATTCCAAATGATACATATTTATATTCAACAGTGTAAAGTGCTACTGAGTATTGTTTATTACAAGACCAAGAAACTAAATCCTCCCCTAAGAAATGAAAAGTTTTAGATATTCTATTTCTATCCAGTTTACATCCACCAAAATTAGCATATGAAAAACTTTTTAATTCAATTTTTTTAGAAGAATAAGAATGCCCAATATCTATAGTTCCCTTAAGTTAATAAAAAATTAATTTTATAGATTTAAGATGAAACTCTTTAGGATTATATTAAAATCTCTCACACAATTATACAATAATCATTAAGTTTGGATGACTAGCTATAAGATATAGTAAACTATAAATAATTCCACTAAAATTCTATGACCAATTAGTTTCCCATATTTTATTTGTATATCCCTTAATATTTTTTTGTAACAAAAGTATAATTAATATATCATAATAGGATCTTGGATATTGTTTAAGTGAATAGAGTGTCTTAGTAAGTCTAAAAACATGATCCATAGATTTTGTGTTTTCAAAAATACATTTTTGTTCTACATAAACTTTTTCTTGAACATATCTATTAAGAAAAGAAAACTTCAAATTCATATGATAAATAATGAAATTTAAGAAAGTTGTATAGGATAAAAGAATAATAATAGATTCTAGTCTATCTAATAGAG
Source organism: Viscum album (assembly GCA_963277665.1). Taxonomy (NCBI): domain Eukaryota; kingdom Viridiplantae; phylum Streptophyta; class Magnoliopsida; order Santalales; family Viscaceae; genus Viscum; species Viscum album. The sequence goes on from OY728139.1 coordinate 300,068,432, forward strand.
TAAAAGTTTCTTTGTAGTATATTTCTTATTGTTTATTATTACCCCTTGAAACAATTATTTCTTTATTTCTAACTATTATTCCATTTTCATCATGTTTATTATGAAAACACATTTTACTCCAATTATAGGAAAATATTTAGGATGTTCAACTAAAGTCAAAACTTGATTCTTTTAAAATTCATTGCGTCCATCTTACATTTATTCTATCCAATCTTTATCACCTAAATCATCATCAGGAGTCTTTGGTTTTGATTAAGATAAAAATGTACAATGTTCACGTTCTTTTCTTAAAGAACTTCTAGTTTTGACAGGTTGATATACATCTCCAATGATATTATCAGTGAGATGATTCCTAAGGATTTTTTGATTTCTTGGGTTTATAAAATGTCGTTCTTCAATAATAGTTCAAATTTATTCTTAAGTTATAACTTCAGAAAACATTTATTTAGTTCTTCTCTCATAAGAATATTTTTTCAACATAGGTTGAAAAATAGTTTTATAAAAATCATCCAAATATGTGATTTCAAGTTGTTTAAAAAAAATGATCAGTTTCATAAAATTTTACATGCACTACTTTCTGAAAAGTACTTGTGTTTTTGTTAAAAACACTATAAGCCTTAATAGTTATAGAATAACCTAGAGAAATTCCTTCATTATATTTTGGAGTGATTTTATTTAAATTAGATTTCATATTCATAATGAATACTTTACATTAGAAAAACTTCAAAGTAATAAAGTTTTGGATTTATTCATATTCACAATTCATAAAAAGTTTTATTAATAAAAGGTATTAGTAAAACTTGATTTATAGTATAACATGTAGTACTAAATACTTCATCCAAAAAATGTTCATCAATTAAGTATTCACTCAAATTTTTTCTTGTATTTTCTAGAAGTAATCTATTTCTTCTTTCAACTACACCATTTTTCTGTGGTGTTTTAGGTGATGAAAAGTTATGTATAATATATTTTTTTCTACAAAAAGTTTCAATATTAGAATTTAAAAATTCTCTACCATAATCACTATGGATAATTACCAAGGGTAGAATTATCTTATTTTTAACATGGGATACAATGTTTTTAAAACAAAAAAAGGCTTCTGATTTTTTCACTATAAAATAGACCCATGTATATATAGTATAGTCATAAATTAAATCATATACATAGTATATGACACCAATACTTCCAGTTTGTGTTGAACCAAATAAATCCATGTACTATAAATTTAAATCATAATAATTTGAAACATCACTAATAGATTTAAATCTTGAACAATGTTTCTTTCAAAATTGAAAAATATCACAAACTGTAGAAGAATTAAACCTTAGATCTGGTAAAGGTATAACTAGTTTTTTCTTATAAAGTTTGGATAAAGTTATAAAATTAGAATTTATTACTATTCTATTCCATAACCAAGATTGATATTACATTTCACTAAGGCAAGGTAGATATTGGATTCTAAAGTCTTATAAGTTTAGTGTGTATACATTTTCATGACCATCGTGAGAAGGAATAAATTTACCTTCTAAACTTTAAACAATACATTTTTCATTCCCTAAGTTCAGAAGGTATCCTTCATTGTATAATTGAATTATTATAATGAGGTTTTTATTAAGGCCTAAAACAAATAAAACATTTTAAATTAAAACTTTTCTTAAATATACAAAATCACCTTTACTATATATCTTTCCATGAGCGTTATCACTGAAAGTGACTTTTACACAATTTATCTTAATAATATTATGAAATAAATTCTTATTTATATTCTTATTCTTAGAACACCCACTATCCATGTACCAAGTATTATTTTTGTTTTTACTCTTCTTATTTTTATAAAAAATAAAAAAGTTATGATTTTGGAACCCATAATTTCTTGGCTCTAGAATTGTTATAAAAAATAACATTTGGAATCCACATATGTCTAGCTATTTTATGTTGAACAACTGATAATTATTTATAAATATATGATCTATTAAAACAAAAAAGATTGAACTTTATTCAAAGAACATTTTTTCCTATTTCCACCTCTCTAACATTTCATATAGAATTTGGTAATTTTAGAAACAAAGTAGTTATTTTGAAAATTAGGTTTATAGTTTTAAATCAATTTACAAAGTATTTTTATGAGGTCTTATTTGTATGTAAATGTTATGAAAATTTTCCTTTCTAGAAGTAAACTTTGATAATAATTTTTATAGACTCAAAATTTTAGAATTTATTTTTATAACTAAATATTTATTATCAATAGATGAGGAAGAACTAGATTTCTTATCTAATTATTTAGTAATATTTGAAATCTATAGGGAATGTTTTGAAATTCTATAATTTTCTTCGGTAAGTTCCACCTTAGAATTTTCATAGTTTTTAGAAACTTTTTTATTTTTTTTCAAGTAAATTTTAAAATCTAGAAACTTTCTCATAACTTTTTAAAGTATAATTTTCATCATATGAAGTAGCTTTTTCTTCTTATAAATATGTAGAGATACTTTCATCATCCGAATTAGGATAGTTTGTATTTAAGCTAATATTGGTTAAGGATTCAGTAGATACCTTATCCATCAAACATTTAATAGTCTTTGGAATTCTATTATATAATCCCATAATCTTCTGACAATCACTACTATCATTTGAAAAGTTTTTTAAAGAACTATCTCCACCACTTGAACTCCATGTGTCTACATATTTTAAAATTTTATTTCTTTTGTACTTGTAGAATTTATTAGAATTTCTATCTTTCTTATAATTCTTCTTTATTCTAGGGAAATTTGTTCTGATATGACTAGGTTTCTTACATTTGAAACAAATCATATCTGAAGTGTATTTATTATCACTTATTTCCTTGGGATTTTTCTTATACCTATATCTGAAATATTTCTTTCCAAAAATATAATTCATATTTTTTTTTCAAGATTTAAAAACTCATTATAACTCTTCTTAGAAGAACTGATTTCTATTTCTACTTTTACTTCCTTATTCTTATAATATTTTGTAACTTTCTTAGATGATCTGACTTTATTAACTATTTTATAAGTAGAAGAAGAAAAACACTATTTTTCTTATTTTCCTTATCAAAATATATTCTAAATCTACCCTCATACTCTATGAGAGTTCTAATAAAATCATCTAGACTCAACTTAGTCAAATGTTTAGTATCATCAAGGGTAGTTCTTTTTGATTACCATTCATTAGGAATAATATCAATAATATTATCAACCAAATTTTCATCTTTAAAATCCTTATATACCAAATATTGTAACTATTAATGATATTCATAAAATGTTGAAACATTTTAGTAATTGATTCTCCAAATTTGGTAGTCCCAAAGTGATTAACTTTTTGTTTCTTTTAAATATTATTCATAGTTTCACAAAAATAAATCTAACTATATATTTTTCTTATAATAAAATATAGAAAAGTATTTTTTCTTTGATAGTTTCATTTTTATTAATATTTCTCATATTTTTTAAAGGTAGTAACTACTTTGTCTAAAATTTGATAATTTATAGTTAGAATAACAAAGTTTTAAACTTTAGTGTTTATAACGAAGGTCTTCATGTGATCACTATAATATTCATAATCAACATTATCAAATATTGGTGGTATTCTAAGATTGAAATTTTCAAGTGTCTGAATAGAAAAACCCACCATCTTATAAAACATGAAAACTATTTTTTACAAATACACGTTAGTGTAATATTTTATAAAAAGTAGAACCTCCTCTGATAGAAAATGTAAGATCGTAAGAGTATAGTTTTACCTTCAATGGGGGGGGGGGGTGAATTTTAGTTTATAAAATAAAACATATAATTTTCAATAACAACTTATATGAAAGAAAACAAATATAGAAACACCAATATAATTTATAAAATAAGAGTTAAGAAAAGTTTATAATAAATAGTATGAAACTTTCTAAATACTTGCACATGAGAAAATATGTAAAAACTTATAGTTAATAAGAATAAATAAGTAACCAAAGTTTTATAAAGGGTTTAATAAAAAATTGAAAAGAATTTTCTAAGTATTTTACCACACTTTAACCTTCAGTGTAAAGGTATTTTAATCAAACTCAAGATATTCATGGTTTTAACCAAATCATAAAGGTCTGTCTTTCTATAAAAAGGAATACCATAATATTAAGATCAGAAAATATTATATTTCCCTAGGCTTAAGAACCCTCAATTAGCAAGATCAGAAACCTATGTCTTCCTAAACCTCAGAAGCCCTTGATCACACCGGATTGGATAAACAACAATTAAAAAATCAATGAACATAAGTCATTTATAAAAATTACTCACAAACATATTCCTTAATTAAAACTCTCTAAATATATATAGGTAAGTGTTCACTTGTAACGAGATAATACAAACTCTTCACAATAACTTTAGATTTCTTGTGTTGAAAAATATTCCTCCTCATCGAATGGAGTTTTTATTTATAATAATTTCTGAAATGGTCACATTATTTATTCTTTAGAGTTGGTTTCAATGACATAAAAAAAATATTTACTTGATAGGTTCACTACTTTTTCTTCATCTAATATCCATTTTAATGAAGCACCATTACAATAATTGAAACTTTCCATATAGTAGAATAAATTTTATTCATCCGATAGATTGAAGTTTCTTTATCTGGTAAAATGTAATTTCTTTATCTAGAAAATTTTATAGAAGTTCATCTAAAAGTCATGTATTACACCTATTAATAAATTTCATCTGAAAGTCTTATAAAACATCATATGGTGGGACTTTTTTATAATAAGTCTTTTGGAATTTATAAATCTTTATACAATAAAATCTATATTTTTTCATCTGATGTAAAAAGTACATTGTATTTTCAAATAATGAAAAACATAATCCGATGGAAAGATATTTCTAAATCCAATAAAAAAATGATTTTTATAAAAAAAAATTACAAAACTTGGGAAATATGAAAGTTAGTAAATTATAAAATTTTAAATAAGTGGTTTTTTATTTTCAAAAATAATGTTTGAATGTGTTGAAATAAAACTTTTTACTCAACACCGGGTGTGCCACCCCAAGCCTTTCTCCAATAGGATAGGGGTTGATGACTTTCACTAAGAATTCATAACATGCATGGGAGGCCTTAGAATATAATTAACTGTAAAATAAATTCATCTCTAATATAAAATAATATAGATTAACACTATCCAATATCTAAACTAACTGAACTACATACAATGTTAACATCAAACTTCAAATGACATATACAATGCCACAGAGGCATAAACTGAAAATGAAATATGAAATTTAGTGAACTACATCATCAGGTTCATATAACTATAGGAAGGTAAGACATCTCCTTACCACATATATTTCTATAATGAAAACCATCAACAACTATCTCCACATGAACCACTATTAGCTATTATGTGACAACTTCACCAAATCTACTAGCTCCATGGTCATCACCAAACTATGTGACATCTATATAAACACAACATGAATGGAAAAAAAAACCATGTAGGGGAAAGTATAAATATACCCAGTAGGATTACCTAAAAAAAGTAAAGATTAACCAATAAATCAAATCAAAACCCAAGACTCAAAAATAACATGAACTATCCTAAATATGAAACACCCTTCAAATATTAAGGTGTGTTACATTTAAATTTATTTTATTCTTATACATATTTCTATTTTATAATTGTTTTAGGTGTCATATGTATTTTAGGATCAGGATCCATGCGGTTGGAGTGGTTTGGGAAGATGGATTTATGTAGTTATAGGTTTTCAATGATTGTCATTGAGAACTACGGTGTGGGGATTTATGGGATAGTTTCCTTATGGCATAGTCTCAATGGCCACGTCAAAAGGGATTTCCTATAAGCGGTCGACCCCTATTCCATTTCTAGGGTGCCTGCATTATGTTCTGTAAACTACACCATAATGTTACCTGACTGGGAGGCACCATGGTTTACACCATGGTTTCACCATGAGCCATGTGTTGGGTGATTTTTTTTAAAGGGGGAAAATTTTTAAATTCACTTTGTGCCCTATTTGTCTTCCCCACCCCACTCAATTTTGGTGATGAAAGGGTCTCTCTTTGGGTGATTTTATCTCCTCTAGCCTTGATCCTTGTCCATTTGAAGCATCGTCTATTGCAGAGGTTCTCTATTAGTGAACCTAACACCGTTTTAGCCCCATATGTATCCTTATTCCTCTATTTCATGGTTTTATTTTATAAACCCTAAATATAACAATTTGGGGTTGATTTTTTTTTAAGTTTGGGATTAAATCAGGGAGTTTTTCTAGGTGTGTATGATTTATTATGATTAAGGTAGGAATTCCGTACCATATTATGGATTTTTTATAAAGTTGTATGTATTGGATAGATGTGGTCGGGTGTATATACCTATGAGGACTTTGTTTTTGGTATCAAAGTGTTTGGGTAGGTCTGTAGAGACATGTTTAACCCTTTAAAGGTGTATCAACAACATTATGGATTGGTTATGATGAAATTTCATTTCATTCCATGGGTGATGTTAAGGTTGTTTTCTCAGATAATTTGAGATCATGGGAGTTTTTTTAGGCTTGATTAAGGCTAGGGTGTCTTGGTATATTGGTGAATGGTTTTGGGTGATGAGTCCACTTGATTATGGTGGTGGATAGTGTGTGTGATTACTTGTTTCCTTCTATGTGACTGCTGAAGTCTGAGTCAACCATGAGTGGCAAGGTGTGGCTTGGGGCTTGATGAAGCCTACCTTGAGTGAGAAGTATTGGTTAGGATTGTGTGGTCTGAGTACACCTTGAGTGATAAACTGTGGTTTGGGATATGAATGAGCTCTCTTGAGTGAGAATATAAAGTCAAGGAATGAGTCCAACCTTGAGTGAGATAGTGGTCTAGGCTAGGTGACCTCCCTTGGGTAAGAAGGGAAGGGTCAAGTGTTTGACATGATACATTGAGGTTTTAATAGAGACTTCCTTATATAATGGAGATAAATTATGTATAAATGAGAAATCATAGAAACCTAGTTATTTAATTATGACGTGATGATTATTGCATGTTTTTTTATTTGTGTATTCCTATTATCACATACACCTTTATATAGCTGTTTCACTTGTGATAAGGGCCTATTGGTGGTGTTGTACTAGGTTTATACTCACTAACTACATGATTATCTGGGTAAGAATACCAAATTTATAATAATAGATATAGCTAAGGGAAAGGTACCTATGAAAAATTTCCAAGCAGGTGATGATGGATGGGGATTAAGAAAATGTCAAAACATTCTATGAGGTATTTTGCAATAATGAATCATTTATTATTTTTTCAATTTTCTCATTGTATGTATTTAACCACCACATGTGGGGATCCTTTGACTTTTTATATTGTTTATTTTATGCCATTCTAATATTTCAGGAGATGATTTTATTGTTGAGAATCCCTATGCACCACCCTTTTGAAAAAAATCATAAGAAATCAATCTGAAATCGCACTGGAGGAAATAGATTATGGAAGGAACTCTATGAAGCTTAGTTTTCTAAAACTTGGAATAAATAATGGTCACTCAAATCAATAAAATAATTTGAAACAAAATTCATCCTTGTTCACTAAAATATAAAAAAACATTCATTCAATAAAAGTAAATGTAATCAATAAAGAACACTTTGGTTTTATGTGTTTTAGACTGAAAGTCCTATTTCCATAGGAGAAACATTGAACATTTAATTTATCCAAAATAAAATGTTACAAATTTGTGACTTAAAGAGTCACTTGGATTACTAAGTAAAGTAATCACATTACATTCACCACACCCTAAATAAAGGTCCCCCCAACCCCTATATATAGAGAGTACCATTAAATAATTCATTTTCACCAACCTCTAAGAAATGTGGGAGTCGATATGTTACACTAATTACATTACCGATCACTTGTAGAAATCCTCAATATGGCCACCACTAATGATAAATCATCAACAATTAAATAACACACTGAAGATATACCGTTATATATAAGTCCTAACTGAAATTATAGAATAAGACCACCTGAAGAAGAGAGCATCGAAAGAACCTATTTTCAGTCAAAATCTTTCTAGAAACCTGCTTTTAGAATATTGAAGGAAAAACACTATCACTGTGAGCACTTAAATGAACCAAAGATCTTCTAAAACTAATCCTTATGGTTAAATAACTTCAAACAACCAAAGTAGACTTCACACATTCCCAACAATTTTTCACTTGAAGAATGATTTAAAGAAAACCACGACACCACCTTCAACTTTCACTACATACAATGTTTCTCCACCTCCATCCATTCACTCAAGCCTGACTAAGGCTTGATGTTTCCTTAGTAATTTTGAAACCAATATCTTGGTAAAAATTTCCACTGTATTCTATTTTCTAACTATCTTAATTAACTCCAACTCATTATTTTCCAACATATTTTGGATGTAATGGTACCTTGGATTAATGTTTTTAGTTCTTAAATGAAACATTGTTTTTTTAGAAAAATGAATTGCACTTTAAATATCACAGTAGAGAAAATTTCCCGTAACCACATCCACATTCTTAAACTAAATTATTTAACCACATGATCTCATTAATTTCTTTCATACCAACCATATACTCTAATTACATTGTAGAAAGTGTAATCACCAGTTGTAACATGGACACCCAACTAACCACAATTTTTTCAAAAGTGTAAACATATCCAGATGTGATCTTATGAGAATCAGAATCAACTCTAAAGTTATCATCCACAAACCTATGTAATTAATCATAATATATGAAGAAAATAATTTTACTTTCCATTACTTTGAGATACCTAATAATCCAATTTACATATTCCCAATGAACTTTTCTAGGATTTTCCATGAACCGGTTGACTACTCCCACTACATGAGAAATATACGGATGAATATACACCATAGAATACATCAAATATCCAACTATTTAAGTATACAAAACTCTCACTATGTAATTTTCTTCTTCTTCTATTCATGGTTCCTTCTCCTTTGAAAGTTTAAAGTGACCAATGGGAGGAGTTGAAATAGTTTTACATCTTCTCATTTTGAATCTCTCAATGATATTACAAATGTAATCCATTTGTGATAAAAACAATCTTATATTCATGATCAATATCTTCTTTTCTTCACCAATATCTTTCATCTCAAACTTTCCAAAAAAGTCCTCCTTCAACTTTCGAATCAGATGAATATCCATACCTAACAACAGTAAATCATCTACGAACAAGAGTAAGATTATGAATTATTTCCATTGAAATTATTTTGGTAATAAGAATGATCATAGTTACTTCATGTGCAACCTTTCTCTTCCATGAAGGAATCAAAATCTTGGTTCTAACACCTTGTTTCTTCTTTCAAACCATAAAGACTCATTTTTTAGTTTACACATTAATCCCCGATTCTAATTTTCCTTAAAACCAATGGGTTTATTAATATAAATTTCTTTATAAAAATCCCCATGAATAAAAGTAATTTTACATCCATTTGTTTAAGTTACAAATCTTCAGAAGCAACCAAGATTAAAATAGTCTAGATTATAGTATGTTTAACCATTAGATATTTTTTTATAGAAGTCAATACCTCCATTATACTAAAATAATTTAAAAAATATCATTTTTTTATATATTTTCCCTTCAATATATTCTTATTTAAACAAAAAACTCACCTATTTTCAATTTATTTCTTATATTATAATAATTATATTATCTCCCATGTGTTATTCACTCATAGTGAATTCATCTCCTCATGCCTTTATAAATCCCGAATTTAAAAATCACCCAGAGTGGACACTTATTATGGAATTTTTTGTTCTCCCACATCCCTTAAAAGTAAGAAAATAAGGTCAAATCCATACATCTGCATCAACCATATGACCTTTGAATATCTTCATAAATTAACCCATGAATTGACTTCTTTCATAACTGTAACTTTTAGACCATCACCTTCTGAAACTCTAGATCAAGATTCCCGAGTTCTTAAGATTTAAACTATACCTTTCACTATATGAACTTCTGAAATATTTACACAACACTCTAAACTTATGTCCATAATATTAAACCTTTATATAAACTCAAATACATCTAAAATTTCTAAAACATGTGATACTACAAAACCACCATTTGGATCAACTTTATTTTAAGTTTAATATTTATTCTCAACCACCTTCTATTTCAAGTTATGATATTTCCACAAGGTTTTCTCATTAAAGAGTACATTACAACTTCTAAAAACTTTCTTTTTTTCATAAACCCAAAGTTTAAAACCCAAATCTTCATTTTCATAGCCTATGAATAAGCATGATCGGTATTTTTATTCAAGAATATCTCTACCATTATCATACACATGCATGTATAATAAAATTATGAAGATTATAAGATGATAAAATTTTGAAATCTTTCCAAACCATAGTTATTTTGGTAATTTATATCCTACTAGTGTCGATGGAATTATGTTAATTAAGTTTTTATACCCATTGATTCCATGAAAAAATACTTACGCATTCTAGAATGTAGCAGAATACTTCTTGTTCTCTTTATAAACTTCTGATTCACTCTCTTAATAAAACCATTTTTAGGTGTTCCTAGAATATTCTTATCATGCTAGATTCCTCTACATATATATTAATTCCATAAACTTATTCCGATAAACTCACCACCATTGTATGGCCTTAGGAAATTTAATTTTCTTCCAGTTTATCCTTCCACTATATCCTTCCATTGAATAAATATTCCAAACACTTCACTCTTATGTTTTAGAAAGTATACCCATACTTTTCTTGTGGAATCATCAATAAAGGTAATAAAGTAACTAGATATTCTATGTGAATAAACCAAGTAAGGACCCCAAAACTCTATATAAACCAATTACAGCTTTTAACATTTTTGTGTTCTTCCAGATATATCAAAATACACATTTCATTGCTTTCGTAGCATACAAATTTTGCATATTACGAATTTTGAATGATCCAGATTTTATATTCCATTTCAAATACAATATTCATACCTTTCTCATTGTGTTATCCCAACCAATTATACCAAATTCCATAAGAATTCATTATGGTAAGTGCATCTCCCACCACTAGTTAGATACAATGATCTATATTTTACACCTATGGAGAGATCCCTGAGTAATATTCTATTCTCCTTCCAAAAAACTTATTCTGAAACCTACTTTATCTAGATGAAAAACTAAAATTAGGTTCTTCCAAAGTTCTGGAATATGTTAAACTTCCTTCAATATAAGGAAAATTCCATTCTTCAACTAAAATTTCACTTCTTTCTTCCCCAAAATTTCAAAAGATTCATCATTAGAAAGATGAACTCTACCAAAATTTTTAGATACATAATTTTAAATGCATAAATTTTCTCTTTTGTAATGGAATGGAGCTACATAATCTATAATCCAAGATTCCACTCTAGTAGAAACACTCAAAACTTGATTTACACTAATATTTATTATAACGCTTAGTTATCTAGATACAATCCTTCTAGAGGTTACCTTCATATCTCGACAATCTATATTGAGGTGAAATCTCTTTCTATAATGAAAATAAATAGGCCCAATTCTAAAAAAATATGCTACTATCCCTTTATTCACTCTCTAATTGTTTCTGATTCTTCTAATGAGGTGAGTGTATTCTTCCTTTTGTATTCAATATATCACTAGATGAAGATAAACTCTCTTCTTTGAATCTTCTTATTGAGAATCAAGTTTTTAACATCAGTGAAAAACAAATAATTCTTTCTATTTAAACTTATCAAGTTGTAACCATAGATTCCCATGACCCTGGTAATAATGATAGCAATAAAATTGCTCAAACATCATCTATGAATGTAACCTTTAAATACTATAGTTGGATCCAGATTAAGTTGAAATCATTAAATAGATCTGATGTAGATCTTCCTTATGATAACCTCATGCTGAGTAACCTCCACATCAAGCACACTTTATTCAATACTGTAGGTTTAACATATATATATATGTAATGGATTCCATCAACTCTACTATGGACTTCTTCTCTATAATGTTCAAAGGCACATTTTGGACTAATGATATTCAAATAAAACCAAGAAACTTCCAAAACAGATTTTCTCATTCACCTTTATCTATTACTTATAGTTTTACAACCTTCAATGGGAGTTATAGATCTTTATAAATGAGATTGTCTTATATTTTAATTTTTTAAAAACTAAAATATGTTCTATAAAATTTATTGATCCATACCTTTCCTTCTTCTGATTCCATACTTCTAAAAAAATGCATACCATTGAAATCTGAAAAACATCTATGTAAAAGAATGTTACTTAAAATTTAAAGAGAACTGTTGATCCAACTAAGAACCAAATTATCTGATACCACTTATTGATAATTCCTATACACTATCTTTCCAAAAAACAATCAGAAAGAGTCAATCCAAAATCACACTGGTGGAAATAGATTCTGAAAGGAACTCTATGAAGCTTAGTATTATATAACATGGAAGAAATAATGCTTACCCAATTCACTACACTAAGTTAAAAGAAACTTCAGACCTATTCACTCCAATATAAACTAAAAATATCATGCAATAAAATTAAATATAATCAATAAATAACACTTTGGTTTTATGTGGTTCAGATTGAAAGTCCTACATCCATGAGAGAAACATTATATCATTTCATTTCTCTAGAAGATAAGATTGAAAATTATTAACATAAATATTCAATAGGATTGCTAATACAAGTAATCAAATTATATTCACCATTCCCAAAACAAGGTGGTAACAACCCTATATATAGAGAGTACCATATGTTAATCTGGTTGCACCGACCTCCAAGAAATTCGAGAGTTCGTCTATTCCACAATTCCCACTACCGATCTCCTGTATCAATCCTAAATATGACCACCACTTCCAATAAGTCATCAACCTTTCAATGGAACACTAGACATTTTCCACCTTCTAGAAGTCCCAACCAAACTTCCAAAACAAGACCTCTTGAAACCGAGAACATCGGAAGAACCACCTTCTAGAAAACTTGTTCCAGAACATTGAAGGGAAAACAATTTTGTTTCCACCACTTCAATGAACTGAATATCTTTTGGAATCACTCATTCTGTTTTAATATATTTTAACAACTAAAGTAAACTTGACACATTACTAATAGTTACTGTTTCTTTCTCTATGTTATCTTATTGTTTACATTTATTATTACTTATGTTTTATGCATTTACTCTGATGGTTATCTGATACTGAGGGAATAATATCCCTATGATGTTGTTCAGGAAAAAATTTCTAGTTAAAAAACTCTTTCATATGGGGAGGCACACATGAGGTCATGTTCCACACTATCTTGGACTCAATGATCTAGGTTGGGGTGTTACAGAATGGCCTAAAATATTCTTTTTCATTGACTTACTATTTGGGGCTTAGTGGAATGGAGATAAGATGGTCCAAAATTAGGTAAAAAGTTATTCTTGCATCTGGACAACACTTGTATAATGGAAAACTGAGTTACTCAATTAGTGGGATTAATTTTATTGGTTGTGGTGTTATGGTTTCATGTTATTCCTTTTTTATTGTTATGATTTTATGGTTTTTGGGATTTCCTCTTGTCCCAATTGGAAAGAGTGAATGGATTCATGCATCATGGTTAGGGATATAGGTTTACATGTATTGAACTTGATTTCCTATGACATATTCTAGTTTAAATTAATTAAATTATAGCAATAATATTCAATGTTTTCCCAAATACATTATTTGTGAAATTTAACTAACTTAACTTAAAGAATGTATACTATGTTTCTTATTATGATTGTGACTAATTTACAAGTCCTAAAGACTTGGGATGTGGCCCTATGTTAGTGGTAGGTGGTTATGTCTTTTAGTTGTGGGTATCCTTTTAGGGTGTGGTTTTTAGTGTCATTATGTACATGTGTGCCTATTAATTACTTAATTATATTTAATATTTAATCTATTTAAGGAATTTTGAGTATTAGTTTTAAAATTTTCATTTTTTTGTCTCATTGATATCCTGTGTTACCCCATAGGGAATGGGCTTAATATGCTTATGAAGTAAGGAATATTCCTTCTATACCTATAGATGTCCAATAAGTTCAAATTGAGCATGATCCAATTTTATAGGTAGTTAATCCTCTTTATCTAGGTGCTTTATGCATCATTTTGGTGGGAGGAAGAGGTTCCAATTGGGGAGGGCCTATGATGGTGGATTTTGGTTGGGGTTTCTATTTATAACACCCTATTGTTTTTAGGATTTGGGAGATCCTTAGAATAATGAGGACTGGATCAAGATCCTTGAGGTAACCTTTGAGTTTATGGAAGTTCCTAATGACTAATGGGTAAATTTGTAAGATTACATGTTATAGGGAACTTTAAAGAGGTGGTGGGTCTTGATGATCCATGATTGGAGGCATGAGGGTATGACATGGGTAGCATTTAAGGTCTTATTTTGAGTAATTATTTCCAAATATGTCAAGGTTAGACATAGATAAAGATTTTATAGAGCTCTAGTAGGCATCGATGTCTGTGGATGACTATGTAACCTATTTTGGGGAGTTAATATGTTTTGATCTATTGTTGGTCAGGAATAAGGCTCAGAAGGACAAGATGTTTGAGATAGGCATACATTCTGTAGTAAGGTTCTAGGTCTGAGTTTTTTACCTGATAACTTACACCAATGTGGTTTTCAAGGCTCTCATGATTGATAAGAGCCTAGTGAAGGACAACATAATAGTATTTTCTTCTCTATTAAGTGGGTCAAGTGGCAGAATTTTAAGTGGATATGTTGGTGATTATTATAGCCATAGGATGAGGTGGTCTGAGGAACTAGAGTGGCGAGGAGAAAGGTGTAAAGGGAAGGTGTTTTTATTTTTCCTACCTCAGGAGGGAATCCCCTTGTATGATTTCAATGCAGGTAGGATGGCTATTTTCAAAGGATGTGTACTAGTCCACTACGGGAGTGTCATTCATGTCGTAGGATGGGACATCTCCAACATTTCTATTTGAGGATATCCCAGTTAGGTATGGTTAGAATCTTGGGGTAGATGAAATTATCGAGGGATTGGATCAAGGTACTTCAGTTGGATATCAGTGTTACATCTGGGAGACCAAGTCAAGGTGATAGCTAGAGGTCTCAGGGGAAATTTAAGTAAAAAATTCCCCAGGGTTCAGTTCTATAGACCAGTTAGGGAATATGGGGTATGTCATGCATATCTACATAAGGCCAGGTATATTCTTTATACTAGGTTCTAGCTTATGGGCATGAGGGTCCTTCAATGGTTATAGGTACTATTTTTATTTCCATGATTCTTTCAGTTGATTTATTTGGTACTAAATCTTCTCATCCCTTAATTTCTACCAAATTTATTTTTGGATTGGGATTAATATTAGAGTTTTGACCTAGGATATTGGTGATCGGTACACGTTTTAGGATGAGGCTAGTTTGTGTTCATAGGAATGTTTAATGCGCCACATTGGTGGGAGGATATGAGCATTTATGGGATTTATTGGTCCTTAATACGATGATATTTGATGTTATTTTGGGATGGACTGGCTAATGTGATTTAGGGATCATATTGATTATTACCATAGGTAGGTTCATTTTACCTTACTTAGGGGAGAGGGTTAAACTCTAGTGGGAGAGTGGGATGTAGAGGTAGGTAGAGATGGACCTAATTTCAGTCAGGTAGGATCCATTAAAACACAGGTGGAGGGTATGGTTATTATAGCCGTTATGGTAATGGTTCCAACCACTTTACCTCTCATGGTGGACTAGTTTCATTATGTGTAACTAGATTATTTATCAGGGATTCCTCTTAAGATAGATATCGAGTTTTCAATTGGCCACATATTGGGCGTAGAACCCATATCGATTCCCCCTTATCATATGGAATCAACTAAGCTAAGGTAGTTGAAGACACAAATAAAAGACCATAAGATGATGAGTTTTATTCATTCAAGTACCTATCCTTGCATTTCTCTTGTTTTATTTTCCATGAATGCAGATGAAGGCCTTAGGTTGTTCATAGATTACTAAATAATGAACTAGTTTATAGTAAAGAACCAATATTCATTATCAAGGATTGGTGACTTGTTCAAAAATCTGAGAGGATACCAGTGGTTCTCTAAGATCGACCTATAATGGGGTTACCATCATGTGTGGGTTAGGGTAGGGGATATACCGAAGATAGTGTTTAGGAGAAGGCATGGGTTGTATTATTATCTTGTGATGTCATTCAGTATAAAAAATGTGACAGTGGTGTTCATGAATCTCATGAACTATAATTTTTACCAATATCTAGAAACATTTTCCATGGTATTTGTTAATGAAATTTTGGTATATTTTCAGATCCACGAGTCATATTTTGAGCTCCTTGAGTTCATATTGGGTACTCTTTGGGAACATTGGATTTACACTAAGTAATCATAGTGTCACTTTTGGATTCTGAAGGTGTGATTTCTTGAGAAAGTGATATCAAAGAAAAATATATCAATTGATCTAAATAAAGTAGAGACAATAATATTTTGGGATCGTCCCAATAATGTGTTCAAGATCTAAAGTTTCCTTGGATTGTTTGGGTACTATAGGTAGTTCATTCAGTACTTATCTCTTTTAGTAGCACCTATGATTGGGATAACTAAGAAGGGGTAATGTTTTAGTGAATTAGTAGGTATGGGGAGGCCTTTAAGGAGTTAAATAAGAGGCTGAAGTCTTCTCTAATTCCGATTCTTCCTGACCCATGGATCAACTATATTGTTTATTATAATTCCTTAAGAATTGAAATTGTTTTTTGATGAAAATGGATCAGGTGGTCACTTATGGGTCTCAACATCTATGAATCCATGGAATTTATTACTATAAAAATGACTTGGAGCTAGAAATTGTGGTTTATTCCTTAAAGTGTAAGCACCATTATCTCTTTGGAGAGAGATTTATCATCTACACAGACCATAAGAGCTTGCAATATATATTCTCACAGTGTAAATTAAATCTTTGTAAATGGGGTTGGGTTGAGTATATTTAAAAATCATACTTTGAGATTGAATATTCCTTGGGGAAGTATAATTTCATTGTAGATTCTTTGAGTAGGAATATTTAGGAGTTATGAGTTTACAATTCCGAGGAGAAGTGGAAGATGATAATATTTCTCATTGACTGGTAGGAGGACATGTTAAAATACAGGGGGGGGGGGTGTTCTCCCTTTATTATTACCTCTTTAATTATAAATTAGGTATAATATATCCAGAATCCTAATTCTAATCATCTTGTGATTTAGGAATGGATCATGGGACATGATTTCATTCCAATACGGTCCTTAGATAGAGTCAACATGTTGTACATCCATGATAAGGTGGTGGTCACGAATTCCATGAGGGAAGAGATGATAAGGTACTCCTATACCTCACTATGGGTGGTACATCTGGTATTGAACAAGATATATCATGATATTATGAGATGTTTCTAGTGGTTGGGTATGATAAAGGATATCACGTGGTTCATTGTTCACTGCTTTACCTATTAGAGGATAAAGTAAGAGAATCAATGTCTGAGTGGTTTGCTCTAATACCTTCTAGTTCTAGTGTGTAGGTGGGACGAGGTGACCATGGGATTCATCATGAGGTTATATAGTACCTCAAGAGGTTGTGATATGGTTTGTGTAGTAGTTGATTAGTATGAAGGTTATACATTTATTTCCCATTCAAGGGACTTAGTATGTGGATGAATTGGTAAGGTTATATGTTTGATAGATAGTGTGTCTACATGACTTACCCTCAATAATAGTGTCAAATTTGGGATGTGTGCTTCACATCAAGATTCTGGAAGAACCTACAAAAGGCCATGGGGTCTCAGTTGAAGACAAGCACAACACATCACCCATAGAACTATGTTCAATCAAAGAGAATGATATAGATGTTGGAAGATATGTTCAAAACATGTGTGCTTGATTTTAGTTAATATTGAGATGAAAATATATCCATAAAATATTTTTCATATAATAATTTTTTTTGTTTTTATCTATATGGTTTCCTTTTAGGAACTTTGTGATAGGCTGTGCCACTTACCATTGTATTGGTTGTAAGAAGATGAATCGACTGTAATAAGAATGAGTTTGGTGTAGGAAATAATCAAGTCGGTGAAGTTAATTTGAAAGTGGTTTATTATTGCTTATAGTATATAGTGTTTGAATATTGTTTGAAGGTGGTTACCCTTGGATTTTATCATGGGTGACTAAGTATTCTTGTGAGTATCTCTTTAGTTGGGGCATCAACAACTGGGGAGGTAGGGGAAGCTCTCTCCATGATTCACCAGTCAATTTTATATTGTGATACAAATTGGGATAATGGATTATTAATTGTCTCTTCTTCTATTACATCGAGTTATGCATGACATGTTTCATGTGTCACTTCTCTAGAAGTATGATCTGAATTCTATGCATGTGATCGATAGTGATAATTCCAAGTTTGAGGTAGATGCTTCATTCGAGGAGTGCCCTTTGGGGATTAAAGATCAGAGTGAGAAGGTACTACATGAGAAGAAAAAACCTCTAGTCCAAGTACTATGAAAATATGGTCGAATCCAAAATGATACTTTGGAGTGTGAATCAAATGTGTGGGAACAGTGGCTAGAGATGTTTAGTTAGAGATATTTCTCAAGGTTGAGATACCCCTAAAGGGGGAGTTTATAATACCCCTAAAATTTCACGATGTGTTAGATTTAAATTTAATTTATTCATGTATATTTCTATTTTATGGGTATTTTGGGTGTTATAGTTGGTTTGAGATTAGGATCTGGAAGTTTGGAGTGGTTTGGGAAGCTAGAATTCTATAGCTGTAGGCCTTTATGACATGGCCATGAGCACTGTGGTATAAGGATTTTCAGGGTGGTTGCCTTGTGGTGTAGCCTCAATGGTCACAACACAAGGGTATCCTATAGAGGGGTCTACCCCTATACAATTTCTATGTCACCTACTCCATGTTATGAAGACTACTCCATAGCGTTACCTAATTGGGAGGCACCATGACGTAACCACCACGGTTGCGTCATGAGCCACTCATTATGTAGTTTTTTAAAGGGGAAGATTTTTAAATTCTCATTAATATCTTATTTATATTCCCCCTCTATTTCCTTCGACACCATTCAATTTAGGAAATATGAGGGTCTCTCCTTGGGAGATTTAAGCTCATCTACCCTTGATCCTTTATCATTTGAAGTGTCGTATGTTGCGAAGGTTCTCTCTTGGTGCATCTAACACCTTCATAACTCTATATGTCTCATTATTACTCTATTTCATGGTTTTATTATCTAAAACTTAAATATGATGATTTGGAGTCTAAATTTAGGTTTCCAAAAGTTCTAACTTGAATCAGGGAGTACAACTTGGTGAGTATGCTCTGTTATTCTTGAGGTAGGAAGTTATTACAATGTTATATATTTTTTATTTAAATTTTTATGTATTGGATTGTATGTGGGGGTGTATTTAGCTTTGTGAGAACTATTTTTATGGTATCAAAGTGACGAGGTAGGTCTAAATAGATGTGGTTAATCCTTTAGAATGGGAGTGATGAAATTATGTATTGGTTAAGGTGGAATTACATCTCATTCCATGGGAGGAATTAGGGTTGTATGCCCAAATAATTTGACATAATGGGATATTTTTAGGCTTAGATGAGGCTAGAGTGTCCTAGTAAAAAGGTGTAGTGGTTCGAGTTATGATTCCCCTTTCTCATGGTGGTGGGTAACATGTTTGATTTCTTATTTCCTACTATGAGATTATTGAACTCCAGGTCATCCTTGAGTGATAAGGTATAGATTGGAATGTGATGAGGCATTCCTTGAGTGAGAAGGCATGGTAAATATTGTGAGGTTCAGGTCCACCTTGAGTGATAAGTTATATCTTGGTACATGAATGACCTATCTTGAGTGAGAAGACAAGGTCAAGGAATGAGACCAACATTTATTGTGATAGTGGTTTGGGCTAGGTGACATTACTTGGGTTAGAAGGGCATGATTGAGTGTTCACCATGAATAATTGAGGTTCTAATATATACTTCCTTCAATTATAAAGCTAAAGTAGGTATGGCTAGGAACTTGTGGCAGTCTGGTTAGCGCATGATTACTCAAGAATTATTTCATGTTATTTTTGTGTATTCTTGACACCACATACACCTTTATACATTTTTTCACTTATATTAAGGGCCCGTTGGTGGTGTCCTACCAGGTTTATATTCATAACATTCATGGGAATATTGGTGCATGTATTGACTTTATGGTCAGAGATCCACCTAAGGGGCCCTATGATAGACTACTGAGAAAGTTACAATGGATGAGGATTGAGGAAATGTCAGGACACACTCTATGATATTTTATAGTGATTTATCATTTATTGTTTTATTATTTTTTACTGTATATATTTATTTTTTTCATGTGGGGATCCTTTTAATTTTTATACTACTTATTGTAATCCATTCTAACATTCCTTGGATGATGTCAATATTACTTTCACTATGTTCTTTTACTATTTATATTTAACATTTATTTTATTGTATGAATTTAATCTGATGTTTATCTGATACTGAGGGAAAATTCTCCTCATGATGTCATTTATTTCCTCACTACTAGTCGATATCCTATTGTAAATAGGGATTCATACATGAGTTCATGTGTTTCACCGACTGGGACTCATTGATCTAGGACGAGACATCATAAAAGGAACAATCTATTTTTTTTAAGTTAACAAATCCATGGGAAAGGGAAGAATATAAATCTTCATAGCTCACTACCATGAAGTATCATATCACATAATAAACCAATGATACCTATGGTAATGAAAGACCCACAACACTCAATGTTAATAGCCCAACTGTGAGATATATGTGGATGCAACCATAAAGTGTTAAAATCACTTAAGGATAATGTTCCATTTATTGTAAATATTTTTTTTAAGGTTTTAATATTTGTTTCAAATTGATTTGGAGTGGTTGGAGATGACTTGAGGTGAATTAAATATGTTCTGTGAATAATAATACATAGTAAAATAGTAGACAGTGAAGATAAGTGAGACCATCATAGCTCCAAAAAATAGGTGAGATAAATTTTGTTATTTCTCACATATTCTTAACTTATTTATTGAAAAATTTCATTTATTTATCTTGTAAATTTTAGGAGTATGAAGAAATTAATTTACCTCTCATTTCCTTGATTTACTCTCCTGGGGGAATGATGGTTGTGGCTGGCTCAAACGTGACTGAGAACCTAATGATTGGGGAAAACCTAGTCAAATGGATATTATGTGAGTGGTCATTGATAATCTATAATTAATTTCATCCGTGAAACTTCTAGTGTCACCTATGACACCTCAATAATCAGTTCCTTCTTAAGGGTTTTCCTTAGAAAATACTACGAAGAGGAAACAAGAAAGTTCATCGATGAAGCAATATCGACCATAATCAACAAGTGTTTTATTTAAATGATTTATTCTTTGAATTTATACAGTAATTTATTGACCTATTTAACTGTACATGTTATTTTAAGGTACCTTTGAGGACACATAGGTCATAAACTGAGGAAGATAAACCTTCTATCCCTCTGGTTAGACCAAAGGATTTGTAAGATTTCCATGGAGGGGTGGAAATAGCTGGGGTCCAAATTTTATTAGACCCAATGTCTGATATAGGTGAACTGAACCCCATTAACTTTAATCTGGTAAGGGTTTATAGGATCTTGATAGAATTATCTACTTTTCTATTGATCTCACTTGGATGGAGGCATTAATGGGAAAGAGTAATTATTTATTTTTAAATTAGATATACATTAAAGTTTATATCATATTTTTCTAACCATAGTCTCTACTTAAAACTCTTCATGGATATGTCTATAGAATGATTATTGAGAATACTTCATTAATGGAAGGGATATCACCTATGCCTCAGATTTATGAAATGTGGAAATATATTGATATTTCCTCTCAAGTTGAGGTTGAGGCAACAAAATGTAGCTACTATCGTGGCCGAAAAAGGTAGATTCTCTATGGTTTTTATAATCGTTGATTATTTAAAAAATTATTTATGTCTATTTACTAACATGATTTATATGTTTAATTTTATAAATTCAACCTCAAAGTTTAGAGCTCCCAAATCCACATACTTTAGGATCTTTCATAACATAAATAATTAAGATATAGGCCCATTACTCTTCAAGACCACCAATGGATATGAGTATGAGTTCGTCACTCAGTGACTTGGTAACAGAATATATTCTTATTCCTAGGATATCCATATTTCAATGCTCAGAATACTCAACATTTCAGAAAAAACTCATGTAAAAAGTATGGGGAGATATTTGGAGATTTATCATGGAGGGCCCTTTCTAAAATATTAGGGACTAGTTGGGCCACCTCCAATACATGTTCATGACTCTTGGCTATGGTGGGTTCAAATATCGAGAACTCAATTCCTAGGTAAAGGATTTGGAAACTATTAGAGAGTGTAATAGGTCCTTCTAATTGAGAATATCAATGTTGGAGGTCCCAACTTCATCCGTACAACATCAAAATAAGGCCTTGAATGAAGCCTCCCAGCATGAGATAGAAATAACGACTCACCAAAACCTATTCAATATAGGGAGGGTGGAAATTTCTAGGATTCACCAATATTTGTCTCTCCTATGTTACATGATTAATTCTATGGATACGATGGTGACCAAACAACATAATCTTCATGACACATCAGATAAGGCTAGACTTGATGTTATAACCAGGGTGGTTACACTACGATAGATTATAGAGGCAGAAGAATAAATAGTGAAAAAATTATGCCAATTCATAACCACTTTTAGGAAGAATATACTAGATATTGAGGAGTCTTCTGAGAAAATTCTATCATAGTTTTGAATTTTTAGGTTCTCCCTTTACTTGGGAGGTTATGGGAGAGATTCCAAGATATAGAGATTCTTCCCTCATTTTGAATTATCTGTGAATAAAATCATCTGAATTCCATGTTTTTCTATTGATATTATTTTTTATTAAATTATTCATAGTATCTTGATGACCTAACATATTATATATATTATTTTCTTTTTGGTATAATTACATTAAACACACACACACACACACACCATACACACAGGCTGGAAAGGCATGCCATAACCCCCCCTAAGGGATAACCCACCCATCAAGCCTTATTTATTCAGTAAATTTCCCAAAGGCCCAGTGGGAATGAATCCCATTACATGGAACAAAGGACCATAATATTTCTTAAAGGCCTAGTGTAGCATCATGCCCGCATCACTGTATTCCTGCATTATTCCTACCTCACTACCTGCCTACATCATGCTTGCATCACCACCTGCCTACATAAATTTTCTCCCACTCAAATTTGAACCCAGGTTTGATGTATAATCATGGGGAAACTCT
The DNA here is from genome assembly GCA_963277665.1 of Viscum album. Lineage (NCBI taxonomy): Eukaryota > Viridiplantae > Streptophyta > Magnoliopsida > Santalales > Viscaceae > Viscum > Viscum album. The sequence goes on from OY728139.1 coordinate 300,091,824, forward strand.
ACCACTGAGGCAAACCTCAACTTCACCTAATATATTATAAATAATTGAGACATGTTAATCATCTCCAAAATGTTAATCCATATTTAATCCAAATTTAAACACTCATGCTATAATTAATTTCTTCTAGGGTGTGGTTCATAAATGAATATCAGTATAAGAACCATAACTAATTAACTAGATCCCATCCATTAAAAACATTGATAAATTTTTCCTAGGTGTGGATTAAAGGAGTGATTTAGGTTATTATTTCATAAAAAAAAGCGATCTAACTTTTTTCTAGGCCAGGGGAGTAACTAGCATATCTTTACTATTGTTGGGATCGTATGGTGGGCCTCACAAGATTTGTGTATATTTCTTTTATTAACCTTATTTTTTAATAAGCTTAAAATGAGGAAGGATTAATGGGAAGGGACATGGATTTTTCATAGAACAACCTTTTCAGGTTTTTGACCCAATAAGGTTTACGCATTTTTCATTTTTTTAATGCACAATTATTCATGGATTGTGAAAGATGTGTGTCTAGTGAGTAGAGAATCAAATTTTTCCCAGACCACCCTTTGTGGGTTTTTTTCATGGTGAGTATTATGTATATTTCCTTAGGTATTTTAAGGTCATACAAGTCATACCAATATAGATGATGTTTAAATATGAGAAACTTTGACCCAACGATGCTAAATTTTAAGGTCGTATAGATTAGACCTTCTATCAAGAACAAAACACCATGTATTGAATGAAAACCTCATGGAAAAGGTAAGTCATGTTAGAAAGAGCTTGAATCAGGATGATGATATGGGGAAGGCATGTTGGGGATGATCATGAATCACATTGGGGTGACAAGTTTTTCTTTAATGTTTCTAGGTCATACAAGGATCAGATGACCTTTTAATTAGTAGAAAACGCCTCTGGTTGACAATACAAACTAGGTGGAATTTATAGTATCCAACACAGGGCATACATGAATAGTCAAGTAGAGAGTCCCTTGAAGTCAGATAAACTCCTCACCAATGGATGTGAAATATTTTCAAATATTCAAGTGATTAAGGTATGAAGTGGGTCATAAGGGAGGGTTCTAGTACCCTGTAGGTAAGGGTTAAGTGAAAATCGATGTAAAACTTAGCATGAATGGGGGGAGGATTATTGGTATAGACCACATCAAAAAAGGATGGAATTCAGTTTATGGTCATGATTATTGGACCATGTTTCATGTATTTTAGGGTCACACAATGAAGACCATGGGAATGTGGTGTCATATCCTTGCTTCGAGAATAAGTATGGTATATGGTGAAGTAAAACTAAGGATATAGAATCCAATTAAATAGTTGGATTATGGATCATTTAAATCACTTTTCAAAGGAGTTTGAAACAAGGATGATGAGATGGGGCATACATGGAGAGGATGATCATGAATCACATTGGGGTGATGAGTTACACTATAATGTTTTTAGGGCACACAATGATTAGAGAACCTTTTTAAAGTTAAAAAAACCTCTGGTTGATAGGACAAATTGGGGGCTCGTATGCATGATCCAATATGAGGCTTACATGCATAGTCAAGTAGAGTCCCTTGAAGTTGAATATACTCCTCACCACGATTCTTGAAATATTTGAAAATAGTCAAACACATGATCAATGAAGTAGGGTATGAAGGAAAGGCTATCCAAGGAGGGTTTTAGAACCCTAGAGATAGTTCATTTGACAAGGGATGAGTGAAACCTATCTTGAATATAGAGATGATTTCTAGTATAAACTACCTAAAAAATGGGGGGGGGGGTATTTTATTTATGGTCATGAAGATTGGACCATATGTTATGTGGTTTAGGGTCACACTATGAGGACCATGGAAATGAGGTAATTCATCCTTGGTTTGAGAATGGGCATGGTATATGGCGATGTAACGTTGAAGATGTAAAATGAACTTGAATAATTAGATCATGGGAATTGAAAATCACATATCAAAGGAGTTTTAAATGAGGATAATGAGATGGTGTAGACATGTTGGAGATGATCATGAATCACACCAGGGTGAAAAGTTTTTCCGTAATGTTTCTAGGTCACACTGGAATTAGATGAACTTTTTACAAGGTGAAGATTCCTATGGTTGGAAGGATAAATTGGGGACTCATATGCTGGATCCAATATGGGGCTTACATGAATAGTCAATTAGAGAGTCCATTTAATCTAGAAATATCCTCACCAATGGCCATGAAAGGTTTAAAAAGATTAAAATAGTAGATAAATTAAGAGGGGTATGGAGAAAAGGCTATCCAATGAGGGTTTTGACACTCTAAAAGTTAGATTTCCATGTATTGAACCCATGACCAGGGCCAAGGGATGTGATAAATCACCGTTATAACCTTTTCCTAGATTTTAAGGGTTTAACAAGAATAAATTATCTATTTCTAAGGTTATAATATTTTTCCTACAATAATTTCACCTCTTTTATTTATGCTCTAACTTTTTCCTAAGAATTGAAGATGAAGTTATTATTGAGTGGAGACTTGAATTTTGTATATAATTCCCTTTACATATTTTCATTATGAAAATTTTTATTTCTTTTTCACTAGTAGTTTAAGGTCTTGAGATATGGATCATTCAAGGATAAATTTTAAGGTCGTACATCTTTAACTAAAGTGAACACATTTTAAGGCCATGATGCATGGAACATGAAAAGGGAGAAGTGTGACATAATAAACCAATGAGGATTCCCAAGGTCAAGAATACTCCAAAACACTTATAAAAGGAAAATGAAGATGTTATAATCATGGATAAAGGTTCTAAGGTCTAGTGTAATGGTATGGGACATACACACATGGGATGACCATGAATCACACAGGAGTTACAGACTCTATTTCCTTGTTTTCAGAGAACATAGGGATCATAGGACCTTATTTCAAGGAAAAAACACCTCTGGTTGATAGGAAAAAATGAGGGCCTATATGCGAGGTCCAATATGAGGTTTACATGAATAGTATAGTAGAGAGACCATTGAAGCCATAAATTCTCATCTCTAATGACCATATAAGGTTTTTGGTGACTAAAGATGCTCAATAAATGAATTGTGATTCATGTACTGACGTGTTCAAGAAAGGTGATGGAAGTATACCAAACCTCAGTTGACCATGGTAAGTCTATTTTGGTTCTTTGACAATGAGTGATAATGGATGACAGTCTATTATCATCATACATCTAGGATTCAATTTTCATCCACTTTAACATCATATGAAAAGGACTCAAGTGTTCTACATTTTAGGGTCATAAAATGAGGACGTTATGCTATGTAGTTTAACATCATACAACCATGAAAAAGGTCATATATTTTAATATCATATTTTCAGGAAGTCATGAATGTGGGGGATATTTTCATCCTTTCATGAACTTATGACTACATAACTATATACTGGGGGATCTTATATAGATCTGGATCATACATAAAAAAGGCGGGACTCTATTATTAGACCACTCTTGAGAAGTTTAGGGTATTGCAAGATTGACCATTTATGTAACTCATATTTAGTTGGTATACTCCTAATTACAACAAATGGGTTGACCAACCAAGACCTTTAAGCTCACACGAGTCATGCTCAACATGAGAAACAAGAGGAGGTCAAAGAATAAGCCACACTGTGTTGGCTAGGGGTGCATGAAAAAGGGGGATAGAAAACATGGGGGACAATATACCGTATCATAAGTTTGTAAATTAGGAATCCTATACCAAAGAATCCTATAAAAATCTTGGTCGTGCACAAAAGTGGGTCTTTTTATAGTTTCTTTATTTGAAAAAATCTAACTCACATGTGAGATAAAAGATACTTACCTTAGGGCTGAGAACCGAAAAGACCCATTGTAGATGAAGATTGATTTAATTGAGAACCAAGATAAATTAAGAGAATTTGTGATTTATGTGGTAATATCTATTTAGATTTCACTACGTATCCAATAAGGAATGGAATCAAGCCACATTCAACCCCTTATTTTTTTAAAGAAACCCCTATATAGTTCTAGATCATATACATAAGAGAGGGGGTTATTTTATTTTTATAAATTGTGGTTGGGCTCCAGATATGGGATCCAGGAGTCAGTATATATCCTATAAAGATAAGAATTCATCCACACATAGTTCTTATATTGACGATACCCTATACAGATCTAGCTCGTATGTAGGGGAAATGAGTAATTTTAGATTGATTTTGTGGCTAAGCCCATGATATAGAATCTTAGCGTCACTATGTATATTTTTATAACATGAATCTAGCCGCACATAATTCTTATATGGCTCCCAATATAGATTGAACTAATATATATATATATATATATATATATATATATATATATATATATATAGAAAGGAATTTTATGAGTCCATACACAATACTTGTGAGGCCTAATCTGCATGGATCTGTATCTCATGTAGGAAAAAATAATTGAGACTCACTTTAGTATAGATACATCAGGTAAATGAAGTATTACCATATAGGATCAAAATCTAAGGGAAAAGTGCATATTTTTGAAATTTTTGGTTGGGCCTCGGATAAGATATTTGAGCATCATTACATATCATGTTTTGGAAGTAATCAAGACATATGTAGTTCTATAAGAGAATATCCCCTATAAATATCTGGATCCTATGTAGGGGAAATGAAAGGGGTTTTACCTTAGTTTATGGTCATTTAGTGAGGTGAAAGAGGCCAACACACCAAAGTGAAAGGGGGAATCATCATAATTTTTTTTTCTGATGATGACATACATGGATGGTCCCAAGATGGGAGATCCAAACATCAATACATACCCTTTATAGACAAGAATAAATCCACACATAGTTATTGGAAAGAAGTTATTCTACAATGTTATGGTTTATAGGCAGGGTAAAGGGCATTTATTCATCAAAATATAAGTCATCCACTATAGTGAAGTGAAGTAGAGATAAAATTTGTGATTGATCTCAGGGAAAAGGATCCAAACATCACTACATATCATTAATGGATAGGAATCAAGTCACAAATAGTTATTTTGATATGGATAGGATGAATGGTCTCTGACTATTGATTATATTATGAAGGTGAATAGATATTACATTGGGAGACGCTATCACTTATGAGGGTATCTTCATAGTCTAGTAGTTTAATGGGGGTGGATACTTTTAATATAGATCAAGTGCCAAGGAAGGTTATAATAGTGATGTACCTATGGATGGTCCTAGGATAATATGATTGGAAATAACTACGTATCTAGAAAGACCAGAAATCAAACCACACATAGTTCTAAAAAAGAAAGTCCCCTACAAAGATCCGAGTCAAGTGCATGAGGAGGATTTTTTGACATCGTGGCTAGGCCTAGGATCTAAGATGTAGGCACCACTATGTATCCCATATTAACAAGAATCAAACCCCACATAGTTCTTGATTTGATAGGTTCCCTACGTAGATCTGTCCCATATGCAGAGGAAAAGGGCATGATATTCTAATAATAGGTCCATGGATGAGTGAACCTATGTTGAAATACCATGTGTAGATATGGCTCATAAAAATGAGGGGTGATGTTCATACTTCGATTCAAATTATGATGGATGGGTCCATAGTAGAGTACATAGACTTCACTATGTATCAGATAGTGATGGGAATCAATCATGACCACAATTATTTTAATAAATGATTCCTTACATAGATTTTCCTCACATGTGAGGTATATGTGCATTGTTGAACTAAGGCACCAACTAACCATGTGGAAAATACTTATATATGGATCAATCTATCATACACAAGATAAAAAGGATATAAGGAATGGGAAACTCTGAGTATTTTAGAGTCATGTAGGGTAAAATTCCACCTCATATTTTAATTTCATGAGGTGAGGATTGTGACCATGAAGTTCAATGTCATACGGTGAGTGGTCTCGCCCAAATTTACCCAAGTTTTAAGGGTCAAGCGGTCGCTTGCAGTGCAGCTTGGGTTGTCGAATCCTCAGAGACCTAAGAAGAACCTTTAGACACTCAATAAAAAGAGATGGATTTTTGGCTATGAAGTTTCCAACTTGGGTTGATTTTAGATGGTTTTTAAAGAGCACTAAAATATCTACGTGAATTCAAATTATGAGGAAATGAGTTGATCCCAGGTTATTGCCCGGGGTGGATTGAATGAATTCCTTTTTTTACGATTTTGATTTCATTAACTCAAGAAGGATTCATGAAATGAATTCAAAATAACATAATCACTTACTGATTAAACACCTTCACAACACATGATAATCACCTATACACTAGTAGGATCATTTTCATGAGCACTCCAAGGTAAATTATATAATTAGCACATCAAAGTGGGGTGAATAAATTCAATAAGGAAGAGGAAGAATAAAAATCATTGAATGAAAGAAACTCAATTAAAAAAAATTAATAACATTTAGAGAGTGAGTAATAACATTAAATCTATCCCCTTGCTACTCCCTTGTATCAACCCATAAAATAGATATCCCTCCATTGATGACAAGTTCTCAATGGAAGCGGAAAGTAGACTTACGAGGGTGGAATTGAAGAAGTAAAAACAACAAAAATAACAATCACTCCACCGTTGTGTAAACAAAATCACAAGGTTTGGTGTGAAAAATTTCACACCTTAAGGCAACGGTATCAAGGTGATATGAATAAGAACAGAATAAGAGAATAATAAGAACTTTTATTGAAGACTAAGGTGATTCGAACAACTTACATGAGAAGGAAGAACATTACAAAGGAAAATTGGCATAATAACATTACAATGAAAATAAAGCACCAATATCCTCAAATAATCCATCCCTACTGCCTTAAATATGAATTTTGGAAGCCTTTGGTAGATCTCCCATCATCCCATGTGCCTTTAATTAATTTTGTTGGAGAAAGGTGGGTGGACATTTAATGCATAAGAGACTTTTCAACTCTTGCCTCAAAGTGGGAGCCAGCTTTCTACATCGAACAGAATCGCCGAAAGAACCATCTAGAAGGCCTAATTAGAGTGGTCCCTAGAATACTTAAATGAATCCCCGGATTTCCCCTGACATCCTGTAAAATGTCAGCCCAAAATAATAATCCGTTCGCGAGATATGATATAAATAGTTGGCTGTTTTTCTGGGCCGCAGAATCTGGACCAGAATTGCATCTTCAATTTGGGCCGCCTTAATAACCACCATTTAGGACGAATTAGCCATAGCTCCAGAAGAAATATTTGTTACCCTATATTTCTTATATCCTTACAGAAATTTTGGGCTTCATTGGTCCTGTATTGTGGGCCCCAAAGTCCGATTGGTGGGATGATATCCAATCTATCTTCTCCAGAATTGTTTCCTTTCTTCGCCAAAAATCCTCATCATACTTTATGAATCCTCCATTGATCTCTGAATGAAAAATGTTCATATTTAAGTTTATATCCATTTAAAAAAATATAAAATTAAAATATGTATAATTAAATTCTTTGAAATTAGATGAAACATTGGGCCTAAATTGGTGCATATTAGGCATGAAGTGCACAAATGATGAGAATGGATGTTCAAAATTAAAATCCACTAACTCAGGACCATAAGATCAAAAATGAACATTTAATAACACTAAAATTTAATCAAAATATGTGTTTTTATTGGCTAATCACACCCCCAACTTGAGTTTTTTGAGTCCTGAGCAAAATATATCTCACAAAAATGAAATTCGAATGACCTTTTCCAAAAACATTTTAATACACATTTCTCACCCAAAGATCTCATACCAAAAAATTATGAAACCCATAAAAATCATTTAAAACAAGCTATGTCCATAGGAATATATCAATCCCAATCCCATTCCTTTGTTCAACTTCATCGCCATATTTCATTCAAATTCAATTAAGCATGATGAAGTGTTGTGCGTCACAATAGACATGGGGGTTCATTTTCATTCGAGGGAGAAAAGGTGGAAGCGCTAGGATAAATACAATTTTAACAATAAGATGAGTAATCATTTTTTTATTTTATTTATTTGTTTTTTTGTGTGGATTTTTTTGGATTTTGTTTTGCAATCTTTCCATGATAATTGAAATTGAACTCAATCGAGTCAACCCATGTAGCAAGACTTTGCTGATGACTCCCAGGCTCAAAGACCTTAGGGAACCAAGTGAAGCTCACATACTCGGGCATCATCTCGAGTTAACTCAATCAAAAACAAATTCAAATTACCACAAATAGAGATAAAATGCCCAACTCTGGGCAAAAAAACTATGGATTCACGATCCCCAAGTGCCGAAAGCCACACATTAGGTCAATTCATTGCTCTATGCACAATTGATTTTTTTTTGAATACTCATGTTAAAATTAAAATGATCGCCAATACTATGCTATTTATTATGGGTCCCCAAGAAATCAAACTAAAACCCCACAATCTATAGGACGTGCATTGTTTTTTTTAAAATAATTGGATGAAAATATAAACGGTGAAAAATCACATCAGACAACCACACTTTACAATATCTATGCACATGAACATAAACTTGCATTAAAATCAGAATCAAGGCATGCGAAATTATTTGATATCCAATTTCAAAGTTTGGAATGTGTGTTATCATGTTCAAGGTTAATGAAATTTTTCCTTCCACACATTTTCATCTCCCCCCCAACTTAGAATAACACTGTCCCCAGTGTTTAAATAATTGAAACATAGAAGGGGTAGGATAGAAGTTCAACGAAGACATTGAAAATGAAAATTATGGAATGAAGTCACCTGGTGGTTGATGTTCAAAATTCATTCCCATGTCTCCCTTCGGTTTTGGTTTGTCTCCCAATGGCTTGGACGATTGTGCCCAGCTTTTCCCAATGACCTATGACATGCCTTTAATTTTTTTTAATATAAATATTTTTTTTTGTATTTTTTAACCTAAAAAAACATAAAAATAACATAAACTGATGATACATTGTCTTCTCTATATTTTCTGGGTAAGGTATTACTCAGGGATCACACCGCGTGACATGGATGAATACGGTGCTCCCCTTTCATACCCATCCTTACTCATAAAAGAAGAACAAGTCAACAATCTATTTTTTTAAATACCTACAAAAACATAAAATAAAATAAATTAAACTGATGATACATTATCTTCTTTATATTTTCCAGGTAAGGTATTACTCAGGGATCACACCGAGTGACACAGATGAATACGGTTCTCCCCTTTCATACCCATCCTTACTCATAAAAGAAGAACAGGTCAAGAATCTATTTTTTTAAAAAATAACAAAATGAAGAAGAAGGAAACAAAAGATGATTCACAATGATTAGAAACATTAAAACCACGGGTTGCCTCCCGTGCAACGCTTTTGTTTAACGTCGTTAGCCCGACATGGATCCTAAATCTATCAATTTTTTCCAGGTTCATAGGTTGGATCTGTTAACTCAACATCTGTTTCCTATTTATTGAATGATTTAATGAATGGTTTTAACCTATGACCATTGACCTTAAAAATGTTACCACTTGTGGGATCCTGAATCTCTACTGCCCCATGGGGGTACACATGATGCACTATGAATGGACCTGACCATCTAGACCTTAACTTTCCTGGGTGTAAATGAAGTTTTGAACTATACAAGAGCACATGTTTTCCCAGTTCAAATTGTTTGACTTTGAAATTCCTAGATTGGTAGGCTTGAACTCTAGCTTTATTTATCCTTGAATTTTCATAAGTCTCCATCATAAGTTCCTCAAGTTCATTAAGATCTAATTTCCTCTTTTCTTCGGCTAAATAAATGTCGAAATTCATTTTTTTGATTGCCCAAAATGCCTTATGCTCAATTTAAACAGGTAAATAGCATGCTTTTCCATAAAACAACCTATATGGTGACATTCCTAGGATGGTTTTGAATGATGTACGATATGCCCAAAGAGAATCCAAGAGTTTCTCAGCCCAATCTTTCCTAGAGGGGTTGAAAGTTTTTTCAAGAATTTGCTTAATCTCCCTATTTTCTAACTCAGCTTGACCATTGGTTTGAGGATGGTACGTAGTGGAAACTTTATGAGAAATTCCATACTTAGACATGAGTGAAGAGAATGGGCGATTATAGAAATGGGTTCCTCGATCACTGATTATAGCCCTAGGAATTCCAAATCGAGAAAATATATTCTCTTTCAGAAATCGGATCACAACATGATGGTCATTGGACTTGGTGGGAATGCCTTCAACCCATTTTGAGACATAATCAATAGATAAGAGGATGTAGAGGTATCCCTTAGAGTTTGGAAAGGGTCCCATGAAATCAATTCCCCAACAATCAAAGATTTCAACAACCAGAATCAGAGTGAGGGGAATTTGATTCTTTTTTGGAAATGGATCCTAATTGCTGACACTGAGGACAACTTTTACAGAATTAGAGGGAATCCTTATTGAGGTTCGGCCAGTAGAAACCACTTTGGAGGACCTTTGAAGTGGTTTTCTTTGTATAAAAGTGGCCTTCACATGCCTCTCTATGACAAAATTTTATAATGGACTCTTGCTCAGACTTGGGAACACATCTCCTGATGATTTGATTAGGAAAGAACTTGAAGAGGTAAGGATCATAAAAAACATAGTGTTTGACATCAGAAATGAATTTCCTCTTAGCTTGGGTCCCCATGAATTTTGGAATGTCACCAGTCACCAAATGTTTTGCTATGTCAGCATACCAAGGTCAATCACTCACTAAATAGAGGTGCTCATCGGGAAATCAATCAGACACAGAGAGGTGGTGTGAGTTGTCTTTGAATTCCATCCTAGAGAGGTGATCAGATATAACATTTTCAACACCCTTTTTATCCTTAATGGTTAAATCGAACTCTTGAAGAAGAAGGACCCACCTAATCAATATAGCCTTGGCATCTTGTTTTTGGAAAAGGTATTTTAGAGCTGAATGGTCAGTGAAGACAATGATGGGTGATCCTAAGAGATAAGACCTAAATTTCTCTAAGGAAAAGACAACATCAAGAAACTATTTCTCAGTGGTGGTGTAGTTTATTTGTGCATCATTTAAATATTTTCTTGCATAAGAAATGACACATGGAGTTTTCTCACACCTTTGTCCTAAGACTGCTCCTACAACGAAGTCACTTGCATCACACATGAGCTCGAAAGGAAGTTTCTAATTCGGAGATTTCATGATAGGTGGAGATATAAGAGTTGACTTGAGTGTAGAGAATGATTCCTCACAGATTTCTGTCCATAAAAATGGAGCATCTTTTACCAATAGAGCACAAAGTGGTCGAGAAATAGAGCTGAAATTCCTAATGAACCTTCTATAAAAACCAGCATGTCCTAAGAATTACCTCACTTCCTTAATAGTTTTATGAGAGGGAAGGTGACGAATGATGTCAACCTTATATTTATCAACTTCAATACCTCTACCAGATACCAGATGACCTAGAACATATCCTTCCCTTACCATGAAATGGCATTTTTCCCAATTTAGTATGAGATTCTTATCCTCACACTTTGACAAAAACTTTTCAACATTTAGAATCCATCCCTCAAAAGTATCCCCAATGATGGAGAAATCATCCATGAAGGACTCTAAACAATCCCCCACCATGTCCGAGAAGATTCCCATCATGCACCGCTGGAAGGTACCAGGGGCATTACATAATCCAAAGGGCATGCGCTTAAAGGAAAAAGTGCCGAATGGACAAGTGAAGGTTATTTTTCCTTGATCCTCTAAGGAGACTTCTATTTGATTATACCCTGAGAATCCATCTAGGAAGTAGTAGAATTGATTACCCGCCACTCGCTCAAGGACTTGATCAATAAAGGGTAAGGGGAAATAGTCTTTCTTGGTACAAGAGTTGAGTTTCCTATAGTCAATACATACTCTCCATCCACTACTGACCCTTGTTGGAAGTGTCTCTCCATCCTTATTGGTTATTAATGTGATTCCAGACTTCTTTGGAACCACATGGATCAGGCTAACCCGCTCACTCTCAACTATAAGATAGATGATACCAGATTTTAAAAATTTCAAAAGTTCTTTTCCCACTACTTCCATGAGATTAGGATTGAGTCGCCACTGAGGTTGACTACATGGCTTTGAATCAGATTATAGAACAATTCTATGAGTCCCGATAAGTGGGATAATCCCAGGAATATCAGATAGGGTCCATCCAATGGCTTTCTTGTGTCTCCTAAGGACATCTAGAAGCATCCTCTCATGATCAGCTTCAAGAGAGGAAGAAATGACAACAGGAAAGGATTGATTGTCCCCTAAGAACGCATACTTTAGTTATGAAGGTAAAACCTTAAATTCAAGATCAGAGTGGTTATCACTTTCCAAAAAAGGATGAGACTTTGTATTGAACTCAGTTTCTTTGTTCAGATTTCTTGACAAAATTGGTTCCTTGTGAAAAGAATTTTCATCCACTAAATTAGCTAGAGTAGTTTCATGAATGGGTATGGACTCGATGTTATTGATTTCACCCATGGTATCATTGATTGGTGATTCTATAAAATCATCAATAGAGCTATCTAAAAGAGATTCAAGCCAAGGAGACAAATTTCCCTCACGTGAACAAAGAAAATCAATCTCTTCTTGACTTAAACATCCTTCAGTAATTCCTTGATGTTCCTTGAGTTCACTATCAACACTACCTATCCAAATAACCTCATGTATCTCTTCATCATCCCCAATTTGAGAGTTTTCTTTGTAGATGTTCAAGTCTAGACTCATGTTTCCAAATGTGATGGTCATGTTCCAATTTCGGACTCAGATAACAGAGTTGATTGTTGCAAAGAAGGGACGACCAAGGATGATTTGGGTTTTCTCCCTAGGACCTAATATTGGGTGATTGTCAAGAAAAATAAAGTCATATGGGTAAATGAAATTTTCAACTTTCACCAAAACATCCTTTAAGATCCCCTTTGGAACCCTAATACTATGATCAGCAAGTTGAAGTGTGACAGATGTGGGTTGGAGCTCTTCTAGGCCTAATTGGCAGTACACAGCATAGGGGATGAGATTGACACTATCACCTAGGTCACATAAGGCCTTGACAACTTTGCTCTCTCCTAGTTCAACATTGATGTAAGGGCAACCCGGGTCTTTCAACTTAGGAGGAATGGTCCCTTGAATGGTGGTACTCACATTAGCAGCCAAAAGGACTTGGTTTTTATGTGAAAACTTTCTTTTAAAAGTGCACAAGTCCTTAAGGTACTTTTATTATGCAGTAATGGTTTGAATTGCATCGAGGAGTGGAATGTTCAACTTGACTTGTGAGAATATTTCCCTCAATGTTTCACTCAATTCAGGCTTGGTTTTCCCCCTCATGCGTTGAGGAAATGGGGAAGGTTGTGGGGTTTTTTTTGAAGGATTGTTTCTTTGACAATGTTATAATGTTTTTGAGTTTGATCATGTGGTTCATTTGAATTTTCATTAGTGTTTGAAGCTTCAGATGGTTTTTGAACTATTGGTTCCGGTTTCTCAATTGATTTCCCACTTCTCAAAACTGTCACAACCTTTAGTTGTTCATGAGTTGTTTGAGTGAAACTTGTCTCTCCCCTTGATTATTGTTATGGAATGGCCTGTGTGGGAATGGGTTCCTTTCTAGTTTTTATGGTTTGAAGTTCTTTTTTAAGGTAAGAGACTTCTGATTTCATCCTTTCCATTTGTTTGCACAGTTGTTCAAGGATTGGGAGAGGGAAAGATTGGGAAGGGGCTTGTGTTGGTTGGGTAATCCCAGGGAGATACTTTGGTTGTTAGATGGGTTGTTGGTATTGGACTGGAGGATGTTGGTATTGGACTGGTTGTGGTTGGAATTGGTTATGGTTTTTAAAATTTTTTGTAGGGCAGGGGTTTGGTCCTTATGGTTGGCTAGGTTGTTGGTTATCTTTCCATCAGAAGCCTGGGTGGTCATTATACCTTGGGTTGAATGTGTTTGGGTGTTGGGGATTTTTAAAGTTTAGGGAATTGAATTCAGTAGGTGGTCCTCCTAAAAGAACATCCTTGATGGATGGAATGGTTGGGTAGTTGTCTGTTTTGTGGTCATGTTTGTCACAGATTGTGCAAACAGGGTCTACAGTTTGGATTTCATGGATTTTCCTATGGTCTATCTCTTCAACCTTCCTAGAGAGTGTTGCAAGTTTTTCCCTAAGGCTTTCCTCTTCTCTAAGTGTATGCATTCCAGCAGTTCTTTGAGGATTTTCAGAATAAGGTGATGTTCCCCATGTTTGGTTTTGTTCAGCAAGGATTTCTAGGTACTCGTAAGCATCATTTGGGGATTTGTTTTTAAAGGTACTGTTACACATCATGTCAATGAATTGTTTGTTCCCTGGGCCCAAACCTTCATAGAAAATTCTTACTTGTTCAGGAATAGAAAAACCATGGTGTGGAACCATGTTTAGGGTGTCTTTGAACCTCTCCCATGTTTCATAGAATGACTCTCCCTCTTTTTCAATAAAGTTTTGGATACTCTTTTTAAGTGCAATTGTTTTGTGGTGGGGAAAGTATTTCTTGTAGAATTCTCTTTGCAGTTGGTTCCATGTGTGGATTGATGAAGGCCTCAGATTATTTAACCAGTTTTTTGCTCGATCCTTAAGTGAGAAAGAAAAGAGCCTCATCTTAGTTGACTCAAGTTGATGTGGTGAGCACATGGTTTCAACAATGTCATTGAACTCCTTGACATGAAGGTAAGGCATTTATGACTCCATCCCATGGAAGGTTGGAAGGTGGTTTAGGACATGAGGTTTAAAGACATAGTGGGAATTTCCTAGGGTAGCATGCCTAATGCAAGAGGGTGCATTGTTCCAGGTAGGTGTAAGGTAGTCATTCATGGTTTGATCGACTACATTCCCCAAATTTGGGGCTGCCTCATTTGGATTTCCATTTTGGTTCCCGCCCGGGTTTATGAGCTGGTTTCTTTGAAGAACCTCCATTTAAATTGACTCAATCTTTAACTCTGGGGTATTAGGAAGATTAGGATCCAATGGTGTACTTGAATCCCCTATCCTATGACTTTCCACCCTAACTAGTCTGTTTGAGTTATCACGGGTGAAGGCGGACATGCGCTAAAAGAAAAAAAAGCGAGAAAGGGAAAAGATAAGAGATCTTGGGTGAGAATAGAAGAATGGGGGTGAGGAAAGAAGGTTTTTTGTCTAAGGAAATTATTTGGTCCCCGACAACGGTGCCAAAATTTGGTCTCGCCCAAATTTACCCAAGTTTTAAGGGTCAAGCGGTCGCTTGCAGTGCAGCTTGGGTTGTCGAATCCTCAGAGACCTAAGAAGAACCTTTAGACACTCAATAAAAAGAGATGGATTTTTGGATATGAAGTTCCCAACTTGGGTTGATTTTATATGGTTTTGAAAGATCACTAAAATATCTATGTGAATTCAAATTATGAGGAAATGAGTTGATCCCAGGTTATTGCTCGGGGTGGATTGAATGAATTCCTTTTTTTTTTACGATTTTAATTTCATTAACTTAAGAAGGATTCATGCAATGAATTCAAAATAACCTAATAACTTACTAATTAAAAACCTTCATAACACATGGTAATCACCTATACACTTGTAGGATCATTTTAATGAGCACTCCAAGGTAAAGGATATAATTAGCACATCAAAGTGGGGTGAATATATTCAATAAGGAAGAGGAAGAATAAAAATCATTGAATGAAAGAAACTCAATTAAAAGAAATTAATAACATTTAGAGAGTGAGAAATAACATTCAATCCATCCCCTTTATACTCCCTTGGATCAAACCATAAAATAGCTAGCCCTCCATTGATGACAAGTTCTCAACGGAAGTGGAAAGTATACTTACGAGGGTGGAATTGAAGAAGTAAAAACAACAAAAATAACGATCACTCCACCGTTGTGTGAACAAAATCACAAGGTTTGGTGTGAAACATTTCCCACCTTGAGGAAAAAGTATCAAGGTGATATGAATAAGAACAGAATAAGAGAATAAGAAGAACTTTTATTGAAGACTAAGGTGATTCGAAAAACTTACATGAGAATGAAGAGCATTACAAATGCAAATTGGCATAATAACATTACAATGAAAAGAAAGCACCAAGATCCTCAAATACTCCATCCCTACTGCCTTAAATAGTAATTTTGGAAGCCTTTGGTCTAGATCCCATCATACCATGTGCCTTTAATTAATTCTTTTTGAGAAATGTGGGTGGACATTTAATGCATAAGAGACTTTTCAACTCTTGCCTCGAAGTGGGAGACAACTTTCTACACCGAACAGAATCGCTGAAAGAACCATCTAGAAGGCCTAATTGAAGTGTTCCCTATAAAACTTAAATGAATCCCCGGATGGCCCCTAACATCCTGTAAAATTTTATCCCAAAAGAATAATCCGTTCGCGAGATATGATATAAATAGTGGGTTGTTTTTCTGGGCCGCATAATCTGGCCCAGAATTGAATCTTCAATTTGGGCCGCCTTAATAACCACCATGTATGACGAATTAGCACTAGCTTCAGAAGAATTATTTATTCCCCTATATGTCTTATATCCTTCCATAAATTTTGGACTTCATTGGGCCTGTATTGTGGGTCCCACAGTCCGATCAGTGGGATGATATCCAATCTGTCTTCTCCAGAATTGTTTCCTTTCTTCGCCAAAAATCCTCATCATCCTTTATAAATCCTCCATTGATCCCTGATTGAAAAATGTTCATATTTAAGTTTATATACATTTACAAAAATATCAAATTAAAATATGTATAATTACATTCTTTGAAATCAGATGAAACATTGGGCCTAAATTGGTGCATATTAGGCATGAAGTGCACAAATGATGAGAATGTATGTTCAAAATTAAAATCCACCAACTCAGGCCCATAAGATAAAAAATGAACATTTAATACCATTAAAATGTAATCAAAATATGTTTTTTATTGTATAATCAGTGAGGACTTGGGTGCTATGAATTTTAAAGTCCTACTACTATGAGTTGGATGCTGTGTAGTTTAAAGTCTTTCCACAAGGACTTGGATACTCACAGAAATTATGAAAAGTATTTATTAAGAAACCTTACATTGGTGGGGGGAATGATGTGTTACCCATCCATTGTGTCTAAGGAGTAATCTCCATTGGTATATACCCTGTGTATGACATAAGGATCTTCCCACTTTGGTTTCTTATTTAGTGGTTTCTTCCCTAGTTTTATTAAAGTTTTGAGATCCAATACCGACTCTCCTTGTAAGAATGAGTGGAGGTAGACCTTATTATTAAAGGCTCACCCAATCCGATTATGATGTACTTCCAAGTTGTGCAATGTATGCAACCTTTTCTCATCAAGTCATTATAACTCATCAATTTTCTTATGTAATTGTTCATCTTCCAAGTGTTGACCACATATACCGATTCAGAGTGAGGGAAACTAGAATTCTATGAGCATCAATACATAGTTTCTTTTAATAAGTGAATATGGAGTTTCCTATGTTTCTGTGTGGTTCATAGTATGATTGGACCATAAGGTGTACATGAGTTTTTCTGGACAAGATTTCTTGTCTTTACCCACATTGTTTTAGAGTATATTTGATAGAATCTTATTAAAAGCCTCTATCTTCCCATTTACCACTACATGATAGTGGTATGAATGGTTGGAATCATTTTTGTACTCTTGATACAACATTTAAAACTCATAAGAACATGATTTGGTTCCATTATCCATCAGTATCACATGAGGGACACCAAATCTAGTGATGATGTTAGACTTCATGAGGATGATGATGTTATTCTTCCCAACTTCCATGAGGGGTACCAAATTGAACCATTTAAAAAATAAGTTACTTGTATTAATTATGTACATGAATTTATTAATTTTGGTTGAGAGAGATGGGCCCATGAAATATATTCCCCACACAGTTAATGAACAAGTTTATTTTTTAGTATGAAACAAATTTGGGGGATGGTGGATAAAGTTTGTATATATTTGACAAGAATGAAAACTATTTCTGAATTCCACATAGACTTATATCATCGTTGTATAGAAATAACCAATCACTCTAATTTGGTGTGAGTTCTTGGTTCCTGTATGATGGGTGCCACAAGATCTAGTATGTACTTATTGAATAAAGACAAGGATATCACCTTTTTCGATACATTTGACACTGGTGGAAATCCCACCTATACCAACACTTCTTTCCCAACGGTTTGAAAAAACCATTGGGATAAAAAATCTATACCAATGGATCTATGAAACCGTTGGTATAGACTAATATATGTTGGGTTTTCCCAAAATTTTTAATAAACCGTTGGAAAAAATCACCTCAATACCAACGGTTCATAAGAACCGTTGGGATAGACATGCCTAAAACCGCTGGCCATTGGGATCTATCTCCCATCGAGACTTCCCCTCACGCCCCACTTCTCCATCCCTATAGCACCGATCCTCCCACCCCCCCCACACCACCTCTCCCATATCGACCCCCTGCCACCGCTCTCATCCCCCTCACGTTCCCCTCCTACCATTCCAACTCCTGTTCGCCGCTCGCCGCTCCCCGCTCGTCATCGCTCTCCTCTCCCTTCCTCCCATCCCGAGCCCTAGCAGTCATCATTCACCCCTCCTCCACAAACTCTTCACTCCATGTGTCGTCCAAAAGACATGCACAGAGGTATCATTTCTAATTTTAGAAGTGTCTGTTTTAGGTTTATTCATCTATTTCACTGAATTATGGTGAAATAAATCATTTATGATAGTGATTTTTATATAATTAAGAATAGGGTAACCCAAAATCAATGCTTCATATTCTGTTTTAGGGTTCTTCAATGTTTCATATTCAATTTTTTCTATAATTAGGACTAGGAAGGTCTATTCATTGATTTTTATATAATTAGGAAGGGTTATTCATCCCTTTCTATTTTTTCACATCAATCCATTGAGTTATTCAATGTTTCATATTATTCTAAGGGGTTTTGACCAAAATAAATTTTATTAGTTATTGAATAGACATTTTTAATTGGGGATTTGTGCAGCCGAGACTCATGGATACATTGGGAGTGACATAGCATAATAACAACACTATATGAAGGAATTATTTTGAAAAATTATTTTCCTTTATAAAAAATATATATTTGAAGTGTGTGTTATGTGAAATTTCCATTAGATTGATTTTATATCAAAATGTATAGTAATAAGTTGGGGTTATCAACTTCTAAGTTATAACACTGACTGAGGATTTTTTCTCAACACTGGAGCCCTTGTTTTGTAGCTCAAAAGTGTTTGATTTTCTTTTCAATTTCTTATTTCTCACATTATAAATATGTTTTTACTTAGGAAACATGGTTTTATCTTCTTTCAGATGTTTATTACTGTTTTAAAATTTCATATTCACTTGAAAAATTAGAGAACTATCAATGTTTTTGTTTTTTTAGTTTATCCTTTTACAACTCATTAGACTATATGATCAAACATTACTTCTTATCATGTCTAACCTTCTTCATAGGTGTGGATCCATTTGTAGCAACTGATTTAAAACTTGATAACATTGGCTCTTTTCCCTTACCACTAATCAAATTATTTTTACTAGGAATCAAAGTCATACATATGATAGCTCTATGACCAACATAATTACAGCCTCAAAAAACTTCTTCAACTACTTTTGATTTTCCTTAGGAAATCGCTTAAGATCTTCTTCAGAAATGTCAACTACTAATCCAATTATACAATCTCTTTCTTGGATGGTTTAAATTTTAAGTTCAAACTTTCTATCATAAAAATTGTAGATATTTATGTTTATTTTTAAATATTCTATCCACAATCCTTTTTTTATTTGATTGAAAATCCACTTTAAGGGTAAGTGGGAACCAACAGAAACATCCTTCAGCATCAAGTCACACCCTCAAAATTTTTTAAATAGTCTATTATGTAGTCTTTACTATCGTAATAGAATCATATTCTCCATATTAAAACCCCATGGTGATCATCTCTTTTCAATGAACACTTGGTAGTGTCTTTTTCTAATTTTTTCTTCAGTTTACACCTCAAGGTATTCTTTTTCTCCTTTCCCCCTACTTATTCAATCATGGAATCCTTTTTTCATTAACATATGCCTCATTTTGAGTTTCTACATACCAAAATTCCTCATAACAGTGACCATATACATTGCAATATTCACAAAAATTATCAAGGCTTTCAAATATATTTCTAAGAGATAAATTTCCCTTCATATGTGAAAACTAATTTTGCATAATTGTTTTGTTCTTAGTTTTAACTATTCTCTCATTTTCTTATTCTATTATACCACTTTTATGAGTATATATATTATACCAAAAATCAATGTCCATGTTTCCAAACTTCCATAAACACCAATATTTTACAAAAAATATTGTTTCTTTCTCCTTTGAGGTAGTTTTTCTATATTTATTTCATTGATGTCTTTGGATAGATTCACCATAATTTTTACATTGGTTTGGGGAACTACTCTTCATACATATTATCACACACACTATTAATGTATTTGTGAGTTTCATTATATTTTATATCATTGGGTTTTTCATAGAAATTGATATTTGTACAACACTTACAAATAAAAAGGACTTAGCAATTATAAATTTATTAGGATAGTGGGATACATTATTCCATGAGGATGAAGTGGAGGAATCTACAAATGTTCTAAAGATTTATTTTTTACTAGTATGAATCTATTTTTAGTATAAAATCTTCAATTTTATTTGAGTGGTAACACTTTTCTTCTCAGTTCTTTGGGGAGGTTCATCTTGGGTTGATTCTAGATTCTTCAAGTTTTGGTCCAAGCTCTTAGTACTTCATAATGTGGAAATATTTCTCAACCTCAAATAATTTTAATCTCTCTTAATATTATTATTTTATTCTTTATGTATATTATTAATCTCTTGTAGTAAACTATAAATATCATTCACCCTTTTAGTTATCATATGTAGTCCGAAATCCTTGATATTCATAATGAATTTATACTACTCTTCTAATGCAGGAAAGATTATACAAAAAATCACTTATCTAATATAGTGATATTTTATAGATACTGAGCTATAATGAAATTATCTCTTGTCAAGAACCATCAATTGGTGATCACATGCTACTCAGTTTATCTTGGACTATAAAAAAGTATAATCTTCTCTATTCTAGAGAATATTTTATGGAGTAACCGATTGGGATTATATTGGAGAATCTATTATTGGAACATCTTACCAATCATAGTAAGAAGTATAGCAGTTTTTAGACTAAATCATGTCATAATATTGTGTCCCTATTCATGGTTGGAGTTTAGTAGATGGATTTTGATGCTTATAAATAAATTATATTTTCTGATTGCATGAGGTACTATATATGGTCACTTCATAACAAGACACTTGGTTCACATCTTAGTTATGGATGTGATTGTAGGAGGAATTCATGACCCAATAATGGATCATTAAAAAATAACTCCATTAGATTAACGACTATGAAAATTAATACTTTTATGTTTTAAAGGATCTAAAAACGGGATTGTATGTTAGATTCTAGCTAGATATGGGATGATAAAATTATCATGGTATAGTTCAACTATAATGAAACATACCAATCTATCATAGACATGGAACCTTCCTTGTACCATTATGTTTTACCTTGTTGATCATCCATTTATAGGATAGAGGTAAGAATTTTATCTTTGACACTGAAATGGTTGAAATTGGTGATAAGAAATAAGGCACTTGCAATACAAATATGAATTGGATTTAACTATTAAGTTTTTTTGTTCTAATAGTTTTATTTTTTATAGTACATATCCTAAAAAAACTTGTATCGAACAAAACCAAACTAAGATGAAACTCAATACAAACTGATTATATACCATTAACAGGAAGAGTAATTGTTAATTAATAGGAATTTACTATTTTATAGTATCATTTTGAAACATGGATCTATTTACCCCTTTCTTGAAGGAACATGATTTTACCCATGGGGCGTTGTGGTTTTTATATGTTGGGTGGTGACGTGTATAGTCACAGGAGACATGTATGTTTTAGTTTAGTTTTTATTTTATTTTGTTTATCGCATTGGCCACTTAGGAATTTTACTAATTTCTATGTACAGAGGGTAGTTATATTCTGAGAATGGGGCTATAAGGGTTTAATATTTTTTCATTCTACCAGCTTTTATTTGAGGTAATATTCTATGGTTACTACTTGTCTCACACCTTATGTATTTGGGGTTTTCAGTTTTTTTAATCCATATTATGTTTTCGGTAGGGTGTTGGATCATTTCATGTTGGTTCGGATGGATTTGGTTCTCCGCTGCCAATCGAGGTAAGGATTTAATGTTGTTGGTTGGTTTCTCACTGGTTATGTAGTGTATTTTATGTGTTTTAAGATTCCTAATATCCTTTGTGTAGTGTGTTGATCCCTGCTCATTGGTTTCGAGTCTCCAAGTCAAGGGAGACTCACCTACGTGTGCATAGGTAAGTAAGTATATGTATGTGGGTTCCCCTGTTATGTGTATAGTCAACCATGGTAGTGATTACGCATGTATGTGGCTAGGTGTTCCCATGTATATATATATAAATGCATACGAAAGTGAGTGGAGACTGGTATATTCATATAAGCATATGTACAAGGATACCCTTTCACATTCTCATGGCCATGAGAGTGTTTTCATAGGGGCTAGGTGTCCTTTAATGTGTGTGAAGGTGCATATACCCAGTGTGGGAGCAACAAATTTTAGTTATAAATCTCCAAGAGCTGAAGTAGATGGTTTGATTCCACCTTGAGGTAGGGTCCTACTCCTAGCATCTTTAATTCCATAATTCTTTAAATTTAATTTAGCTTATTTTTTAATTGTTCTTAATTATATTGAATTTCATATCTTGGATAAGTTTTTTTATTATAATTGTTTCATTTGATAAATAAATTCATGTTTTTATAATAAAACCCCTCCAACGGAGGTGCGCTATCTGCGAAACCTCATAGTGATATTTATGTTGATCTAGTTTCTTAACTTATTGCATTTGATTTGTACTGAATGAGTTTTAGAATAAATGTTAAATATAATTAAATGATAGTGTGATAAAGAAATTCCATGATTTTATAATAAAACCCCTCCAACGGAGGTGCGCTATCTTCTAAACCAAAGAGTAGTGATAGTTATTTGTATCATGTATAGATTTGGTTTGAGTTTTCCATATGCCTCTTGTTGGTATTTGTTTTCTGTCGAGTTAGTTTTTGTTTTCTTTGAATAATATAAACTGTATTATCACACTTGTTTAGCTCAAATGACATTTCATGAGTAGGCATATTCCTTGACCATGACACTTTCCTTTTCACCCTTTGAATATTATAATTAAAATTGACATGTTTAGGAGAAGTGAATTAATTTGTAAATGGTTTGTGTAGGGTGTATGATTCTTTTCCATCGTTTCATTTCCCTTTAGACGTTGCTTCATTGTGCCGCTCACTACAACCTTTCAACAATACCTTATTATAGAATATTAAATAGTTGATTTGTTCTATCATGTATGTTGTGACCTTATCTTATAGAGAAACCTATTTGGGGTTTTTTATTGGCCTCTTGGCCACCCCTTTGGGTGTTTACCTGAGCCCATATATCTAAAAACACTAATGGTGTAATTGTTTAACACCTGTCAGGCTTATGGTGCTCCCCACCATAAGATTTATCTTACCACCACCAATTCATATGATTTAGTGCCTCCTCCTTTGAATATTCATATTTAAAAATTTCTTCCATGTTATAATGAGAATAATTATAGTGGGGACACTCACTAAAGGCATTCTGAAAACTGTGGAAGACCTTTGTATAGCAAAGTATAGAAATATGTTGGAGAGATTTCTATGTCATTTCCCAAAGCATTGTTGGAAAGCTAGGTGTTTTGGTGTATCATGATTTTGTAGTGGAGAAAAATGGACAAGTGGTCATGGTGTCCTATGTTTTGAAGGGAATATTTCATAAAGAAGTGTTGTTTAATTTCTTGGTGTAAAGGTCAAAGGCATTTTGTTTGGAAACATGATTCAAAAATGAGTTTCTATGTTATGAGGTTCATGATTTTAAAAAGGAAAGTTTGAATGGTTTTTTTATGCCATAAATATTCAGTTGGTGGTTTAAAATTTTTCCAAAGTCATGCCACATCCCGCAGGCCCATGTCAGCTCGCTCACCACCACGCCACCCTTCGTTGTCACCACTACAGTGCCACCCCCTTCCATAACCCCTCTTCCATACCGTGCATTTCCTACATCTCCCTCACCCGTGTTCCTCCTCCACTACCACCACTGCATGGTGAAACCACCGCATAACCACACACCGCCTTCACCTCCACCACCGTCTCCACCACGAATGCCATCCATGACCCGAGATCCACCGAAGAATACCTCCAGAAGAGAGAAATGGGCATCCTACTACCAATCCCTCCGTTGACCAATGCCTTTTGGGTTCGATTCATCGGCATCTCCCAAGCTCACCAGAGGAGAAAATCTAGCATCGCCTTACTGGAGGAGATTATCTGGCACCACTGCTATCCATGGAGGAATCGAGCACCACCACATCCCCCAAATCAGACCCACACCATTCGCCTATTGAAACTGACCAATGTAGCCAGAAAATTGTGATCCAACGTAGCCTCTCCTCTTGAAACTGACCAAGCGTTCCACCGATGAAGGATATCACGAACAACCTGATAAGAAAATTTCATGGGCAGTAACCTCAAAATGTTAGGAGATCACTAATGACCAAGCACGTGATTAAGAAGATCATGATGCCCAACCGAAGATGAAGGAGATCACCCTGTCAAATCCTTGATGTCTGTCAAGATGATATTGAGGAGCCACGAGGATGCGTACGAAGGAGGAATTCAGGATAATGAGGCGGGAGATTTTTTTTACAAAACCCGATCGACCCGATTGACCCAACCCGATGTGAGATGGGTTGGGTTAGTTCGGGTCCAAAACAAAAACCACATATGACCCAAACCAACCCGACCTGACCTATTTTGACCGGGTTAGGTCCAAAAAACTGTCTAACCTGACCCAACCCGACCCAATCCAACCCATAGACACCCTTAACACACATATTGTGTCATATTTCATGTTCCAACTAGGACACCAAGACTCCATGTGTATTAGGTCATCGTGTGATAAATAGGTTTCCATGATACCTGATTAGCCACTAAATGAGGCTAATATTAATTGTTAATATATATAATATTCATGTGTTTTTTATTCATAAACACCATTTTAGTGCATTTTACACTTTGAACATCATTTCACATCTTGATTGTAATACCTTCTTAAAATGCACTATTACGTGGTACATTTTTGAACATCATTTAAAGTACCCAATGATTCATCTGATTTTAAGGAATATAATTATACATATTTTAATTTGATATTTTGGGAAATTTATCTATACTTAAATATGAACATTTTTGATTCAGGGATCAATGGATAATTCATGGAAGAAGACGGGGATATTTTGTGATGAAAGGAAACAATTCTGGAGAAGTCAGATTGGACACCATCCCACCGATGAGACTGTGGGGACCAAAATATAGGCCCAATGAGTCTAAAATTTCATGGTATTCTATAAGACATGTATAGAAACAAATAACTCTTCAGTATCCAATGCTAATTCGGCTTCCATGGTGTCCATTTAGGCGTCCCAATTTAGAGATAAAATTCTGGGCCAGATTCTGCGGCCCAGTAAAATAGTCCACTAATCTAATCATATATCCTAATAAACAACTCCAAATGGGCCCTAATTTTACAGGAGGTTAGGGGACATCAGGGGATACATTTTATTCTTCTATGTCCCACTCTGATTCTGCCATATAGAAGGACTTACAAGCATGTCTGTTCGGTGGAAGCAAGCTGGATGCCACCTCAGGTCAAGGGTGGAAAAGTCTCCTCTCACTTACTTTCCACAACCCTAGGCCTACCATACTCAAGTGGGATCTTTTGTAATATTGGAGGATCGAACCAAGGCTCCCAAAATTCCTATTTAAGGCAGTGGTGGTGAATGAGTTTTTAATCTTTGATATTTCTTTCATTGTAATGTTATGCTGTGGTTTTGTTGTCTCAAATTTGTCTTCCACATGTAAGTTGTTTTAAATCATCCTTGTTCTTAATAAAAGTTATTCTTATCTTATTATTATTTTCTTCTCCTTATCACTTTGATATCGTTGGTTCATGGTGTGAAATTTTTCATACCAAACCTTGTGAGATTATCACACAACGGTGGAGTGATTGTTATTTTATTGTGTTTTTTTCCTTCTCCATTTCCTCCCTCATGAGTCTACTTTCCGCTTCTATTGAAACCATAGGATCAATGGAGGGCTAAAACACTTATGGGTTGATCCAATGGAGTATAAATGGGCTGAATTGGATGTTATTTATCATCCCATTAATGTATAATCACTTCTTTTAAATGATATTTTTATTTGATGATTTTTAAACTCCATCGTCCTTGTTGAATTTAAAGCCACACACTTCATGTGCTAATACGAACCTTTACCTTGAAGTGCTCAAAACTTTGATCCTTAAAGTGTATAGGTGATTAGTATTAAAGGGTGTAGGCATTAAACCACTAAGTGATGATTATGTTTGATCTTCTTAAATGAACCCATCTCAATTATAAGAAATTGAAATCATTAAGAAAGGAATTCATCCAATCCACCCTGAGCGATAACCTAGGATCAACTCATTGCCTTAATTTTAATTAACTTAAAATTATTAGTGATAACTTAAACCCATCTAAAATAAACCCAAGTTGGACACTTCATAGAAAAAAACAATCCATAAAATGCACGTGTCTGTAGGTACTTCTTAGGTCTCTGAGGATTCCATAACCCAAACTAGACTACAAGGACCGTCCTACCTTCTTCTTTTGGGTAAATTTGAGCATGAATCAATACCCAACCATAGATACATTTTTCGGAACAAAAAAATTTCATCATTTTACCATCATACATGAAACCCATCCTATACCCAAATTCTCTAAATAGGGAGTATCAATGATTATTCAACCACAACCTGAATGTGTAGGATAGAGTCATGTATCTAAGCTCTAGACTAATACTTATCACTCAATATAATTAATCATTCAACTCCCAACATCTACCATACTACTAAAGGTAGTGTCTCATACCACTATATATCACATAAAAACCTTCTCACTCAACAAACATCCATGTTAATACATTATAATTAATGTAAATCCATTTTCTAAAATAATACCATATTAACCATGGTAGGTCTAATATCAAATTCCAAATGCTCCATTATCACTCATGGTTGGGTTAATCTAGAACCTTATCACTCAAGGTGAGGACATTATCTTGACCACTACCTTATCAATCATGGTAGGTTTAGATATCATGTTATAATATGATAACATCATTATCACTCAAGTAAGGGTCCTTCCAACACCTTATCAATCAAGGTGTTGTCATTCCTTAAGATATATCACTATACTAGTTAGAATTTGTCACCCAACATGTGTATGAAATAACAACAAGGTAATTTGGTCCATATCATAGCTCACTAGATAGGTACAAGGTTCTAGTCACTTGGGACCTATACCCCCATCTAAAAAACATATCACCATCCAAGTGAAAAATTTCAGTCCTCTTGCTACTCATATATCTTACACTAGGGAATCCACTGGAGTTAATGATACTCAAATTAGTCCCATAACCAATAAATAAATAATTACCTCATGATGACCTCAAATACTATATGATATTCTTGTAACTTTCCTTAAATACCAGTCTTCCTATGCTTAAAATTCCTCACCACCACACTAACTCAGGTACCATGTTCTGTTAGTATCAAAAGAGCTCTCAAGACCACTTGTTGAAGGAAAAACATCTTCATCACACCATTTCTATCCCTTGATAAATAATTCTACCTGTTTCATACATCATATGTCATTCCACCATTAGGAGTGTGCTCCCTTCCCTAGATGGGAGGGTACTTTTTGTTTTTTTTCATGTGACTAGTTTTTTTATCATTCACGATATTTTGGTCCTATAATATTATCCTCGACTTGAATTTTCATGGATTTGAATTTACTGAAAATGTCTCATTCTAGTAACATGCCTCATGTATTTTGACTGAAACTATCCAAAATGATCTTTGGGTTAGTTTTTATAGCCTTCAAGTATACGAATTACCCTGCTTTTGGCCAACTCACCATCCAAAAGAATGTATAAACCCTACAGGTGTAGTAACACCAGTGTCCTACAGGATCTGTGTCTTCTACCATCGAACCATCAAAATGTTCCTAACCCTTATATGTCTTAAATTCATAATCCTTATCTTGGATATCATTTGGATTATTTAAACAAGTATCATGGGAAGAATTAATTTGCTGGGAGAAGGGTTACCATCAGACAATCCATTATGAAATTTCATGAAAGATTATACTATAATTGTAGACATTCCAAATAAAAACCTACAAACTATGATAATGATAAATAATATAAAAAATATAAAAATTTAAAACTCAGTATGAATGGATACCATGGGATAATTTATACATATCCTGTGATGGATTTTAGGGATTAAGAACTATTGTGGAAGTAAAGGATTTCTAGGAATATGGACCATTGAGACATGTCACATGGGGGATATTTCCCTTCTATGAAGGATGGATTGAATGAAATATGGAACACTAGGGAAGGGTATCTCACAAGGAATAGGGCTCAATTATAATGGGAAGATAATTATGAATATTTCCATTTAAGGATGATTTTATGGGTATTTTAAAATACTTTTCAACATCTTTTCCATTATATGTTAAACTATATAGTGTTATACCTATTGAATTTACTAAAAATATGTGATACCTTAGTCCACACATGAGAGTATAATCCCTACATGACATTGGAATCCTACCAAACTTCCCTCTAGGAAAATGTATGGCTTAATTCCCACTATACATGATACATAGTGATGTCTAGATATCATTTCCTAGACCAACACAATTTTCATTCCATCCTAGATCTTAGAGATTGTGACACACTCAAGTCGAGCCCTTACCTAGCCTAATTCTCAGATGATTCCCCTTCCTCTGAGTATGAGCTATATCTATATGATATGTTTACCTAGTTTTTCTTGGGTGATAAGGACATACTAAATTCACATAAGTAAATATTTCCCAATGTAGAGTTTTCCATCCTTATGTACATGATCACAATCTTTATAGAAATATTCTAGTCCAAACATCATGATCTTAAAAGCTATACACTCATACCTGAGGTGTTCCTAATAATTCCTAGGATATAAAAACATGCTAAGTTCATTTTACCCCTATTTATTTATTTTCTATCTATCCCCTTTTTCCTTTCTAAAAGACCATAAAAATTACACCCCTAAAATCTAGGATATATGACCTTAAGGGTTATCCCCATTTGGTTAAAGTTATGAGACCATAAACTAAGATGTTTTTGGATCACCCTTGATCTTACCACTAAATAATACCTAGATCCCATTTTTGTATACCATATCCACATGATTGAAGGTGTAACTCTAAGAGTACTTGAATAATTCCTAAGTATCTACTCCCTTGTAACATCCTTCCCCTGGTCCATATTCATTGAGGTGGTGCCTAAATCAAGGAGTCACCACTAGACCTTATGTACACATTCCCATACACCATAGTATATCGATTAACAATAAGGTTCTAGGGTCGTACCATTGGAAGACCATACCCCATATTAGAGTGCACAACAATATATGAAAATAAACCAATCAACATCCATGATATAAACATTATATCACACATGATAATACATAACTGAATTAAAATTAAATGCATAAAAACTAACACACACTGGTCTCCCACCAGATTGACCCCATATATAAAAAATGAATATAAAAGGAAAAAGAGACTCTAATCCATCCTCAAGTCTCACATCATCTCAATCACTAAACCATATGAACTGCTCCATCATTATTATGTAACAATGATCCTTTACCCAATTTGATTCTATATGCAAGTAATAATTCTTCTCGGGGACCAAAGTGTTATGGCCTCCTGAGCATGATGAGAGTACAACATAATATTAAACCACTAATATAGTTTTATACATAACTAGTAAATGTGTGTCTCTATATGTGATATTATTAGATAAATAAATTTATAAACTATTTAATATAAATAAATAAATCACTAATGATCCTCAGGCTCTAATGTGACACTTGTGATCGACCACACCTACCTCTTCTAGAATTGAAGTGTCTCTGAGCATGTCATGAAACCGTTCCAACTAGTATATCATTTAAAACCAATTTCAATCCTCTTGGGGAAATAAAATTTCAAAGAATTATGTTCAAGAACTGTTTCCTAGGGGAATGGACCTAGGAAATCTAATTACAGAAATCCCACAACCAATTCCCAAGCGTCCTAAGAAATCAAATACTATCAGGCACAATGGTAAATTCCTAGATGTCCTGGGAAGTCAAATATCATCTAGTATCAGCCAATTCCCATTCTCCTAGGGAAATAAAGTTTCAATGTTCATAGAGTTAATTTCAAGACATATTTGAAATTCCCACATCTGTAGTCACATCATCAAATCCAAGGGGATTACATAAGGAATTCCATGGACATGAAGGCTAAATCCCAGTATCCTAAGAATTACACACTCATCAGGATCATGGTTGAATACCTTCATCCTAATAATTCTACACTCATCAGGACCAAGGATGAATCCCTACATCAAAATAATTCCACACTCATTTGGTGATTTAAGTTTTTGTGTTTTAATACAAGTTGCAGTGAGTTTTTTTGTTTTATTTATGTGATATTGCAGGTGATTGTAGTGAGTTTTTGTGTGTTTTCAGTGAGTTTTTTGTGTGTTTTTAGTGAGTTTTATATGTGTTTATAGTGTGTGTTTGTAGTGATTTTTTGTGTGTTTTCTATGTGATTGCAGGTTTCAATTTTGTAGTGTTTTTTTTATTTTTACAGTGTGTTTTTGTTTGATTGAAGGTTACAGGTTGTAGTGTGATTTCTGTTTTTGATTTCAGTGTGTTTGATAGCAGGTTCTGTGTGTAAAATTAAGTGGGGGTTCTATACCAATAGTTTCAAAACCATTGGTATACCTATGTACAATTCGTGCAACCTATACTAATGGCTCATTTTGAACTATTAGTATAGGAATAGGCCTACGGTTCAGAACCGTTGGTACATATTTGTGCCAATGGACTAAACTGTTGGTGTATATTTGTACCAATGGTTGAAAACCATAGGTATAACTCTATTCCAACAGTTTAAGATGAACCATTGGAACAAAATACTTTCATCACCTACATAAACCGTTGGTAGAGAGATATAACAATGGTTTAAACCATTGGTATAGAGATGTCCCAACAAGTTGAAACCATTGGAATAAATTTATCCCAACGGTTCACAATGAACCATGTGAATATTGAAATCTGAAATCCCCTATACCAACAGTTCAATGTAAACCATTGGTATAGGGCTACCCCAACAGCCCACATGCCAACAGTTCCAGGGCCTATCCCAACGGTTTCAAACCATTGGGATAGGTTATATTTCTAGTAGTGTGAGTAGGATTCCATCAAAGCCTCAGTTATAGAGTAATTTATATTCATTCATCCTGTCATGAAGGGTGAAGTTTTCTACCCATCATTGGATCTATTCCCTTTTGTATCAGTCTGATGGGAGGATCCTATTTTGGAGGTAGTTAATTATGAGGATCATCCATATGATTAAGGACATTGAATCATCACGTATTAAGGTAGAAATAATCTGACTGATCACCTTTATATTATAGATGATGACTGGGGAGACTTCCATTCTATGTGTAACATAGAAGATTGTATCATCCTAGTTAAGATAGACTAGGGATATGTCTATATTAGCTAGTACATCATCATCGGAATTATGTGATTGAGGATTGTGATTCAGCATTGGTTCAAAAGGTAATTCTATTATTAGTCCCATCACATAGTCTATAATAGGGGTTGAATCTTCCTTCTTGGTATCATATTCACCATTAATATACATAATCGCCAGTTCTGAATTACCTTTTACATTTAGATGGGTTATCTATAGATGAAAGGATATCTCCAGATGCAAGGATATCTACAGGAATACAATAAGGGTTTAACATTCCGCTTCATTGTTTTTTGCATCATTTTGATATCAATAAGGAATAGGGAGGAATTTCATTGACTAGGGAAACAAATACAATCCTCAGATCAACTTGATTTAATTTCATGCTTTATATTTTTTTCCAGTTAGACTTTGAGAGGCTGTATCAAAATAATATCCCATGTTTTTTGGGGAGGAGTTTCATGGGAATAGAATAAATCTTCATCCACTAGCTTGTTATTTATTGACATAATTTTTAGGGTAGGATGCATGATGAGAAAATTAGACAATTCATTCCCTTTGATCATTTTATACAATACAAATTGAATGTATTATTATTGTATAATGAATGGTCATTGGGTAGATGCCCAGTCAACATAGGTAGATTGAGAATGTAATTAAGATGGTTGATATGAGATACCAAGTCTGATTCATGGTGCTTTAAGTAGTGTCCCAACTTTTTTACTACAAAAAAGTACAAGTCGGTTCTTCTTGATATTGGAATATCAGGTCTTAGTATCTAACATTATTCTTCTAAGATACTAGAGGACATTTTCTTTTCCTATATAATTTTTTCTATGTGATAAGGGTACTAAGTGATATATACATAGAATAAAAACATAGAATGTGTATATTCCCTTTATTATTGAAATAAGGACCAGGGGGTGTAGAAGATATTATTTTAGGTTCTCAAAGTCTTCCAAAAAATCTTTATCCCATCGATAAGTGGCTCCATTCTTAATTAACTTTTTTTAGGGTAGAAATTTTCTATCCAAGTTGGATATGAAACACCTAATGTAAGCGAGGAATACCCAGAGCCCTCTCCACACCTTAAGGTTTTGAGGATATAGGATTGTGAGGATTACACCTGTATTCTCAGGTTTGAACACAATATTGCGGTGACAAACAAAAAATACAATGAATTTTCCCAACATTACCCTAAAGACACACTTAAGATAGTTCATATTTAAGTTATGATGATGCAAATTTTATAATACTATCTGATGGTTGGTGATATGATCACAACTCTAGCAAGTCTTAACCACCAGTTCATCAATATATCATTGTGTGATTCTTCCCAGAAAGGGCTTGAAAATGTGATGTATTATCCGTTGGTAGGTGGTGCCTACTTTATTTAATCCAAAGGGTATAACCTAGTAGAAAAATATCCCTCAAGGAACCACCTTTAAAGTAGTGAATTACTCATATACATGGTCCATATTGATCTTCTTATACCCTAAATACCCATCTATAAAGGAAAAGTCTTGGAAGTCTGTGGTTTCATTAATCAAGAGTTCCATGAT
Source organism: Viscum album (assembly GCA_963277665.1). Lineage (NCBI taxonomy): Eukaryota > Viridiplantae > Streptophyta > Magnoliopsida > Santalales > Viscaceae > Viscum > Viscum album. The sequence goes on from OY728139.1 coordinate 300,125,163, forward strand.
CGAAACTGGGAAACCATTCTTTAGACAGTCTTAGTTGAGATTCTTGAAATTATGGAAGACCCGGATCTTCATTTTATTTGTCTTAATTGGGATTATGTTGGCAAGACATTATTGGTATTTAATTTCTCAAATGAAGATAAATTTGATATGCTTATCAACTTTGGAATCCACCTTATCTCCATGCGAGTGATACATTCTCCTGGATGCCTATTTGAAACCTCAGTGATCATTTGACCAAACCAAGTGATGGGTATCCATATCAAGATTTACCCTAGGAATTTATATGTAATTGAAATTCAACACATAATGGTGTTTCTTCATGAATGATATATACATCTCATACTCTTCCAGGGAAATGGGACATTAATCAATATGGGATACAGTTCCTCTTATGTTCCCAGATTTACCAGCATGAGTTCATTGATGGAAGTGGATATGCCTTCCCCAAATATCAGAGGGGAATATATAAGACCATCCAATTATTATTCCATATGAATGTATATGGGAGTATCCTAAGGACTGGAATATAACATGGGAGCATCTATGTCCTTGGTGAGGGATAAGGGGCCACCCCTGGGCCCTAGGAGTTCCAATGTGTAGGTATCATGATCATGAATGCCTAAAAAATTATCACTTTCTTTTTTTCTTTCATCAAGAGTAAAATAATAATTTTCATCCCAATATAGAATAGGTTTCATAGTGGAATTTTTAGTTTCCACTAATGGCATAGGGGAAATATCTGGTTCAATTGGTGATGGAAAAAGAACAATATTATTTAGGAAATTTCTCTCCCAAGGTGTGTTATTATATAGACATGATCAAGTGAATATTATGAATTATGATGACTCAATGAAGATAGAACCTCTTATTTTATCAGGTTTATAGGTAGTACATAATCATTACTGAGTAATCTCCAGGGGTTCATAGGGGTGGTTCCAATACCATTGGGTATAAAAACCTGCTTGTCTCCTTCCATCATTTGTTGCTTTCCTTCTCTCTCATAGAAAACCATCTCAATATACTAGAATTAATAAGATTCAAAAGGGGTGTTTTCTCTATACAACATACCAACCATTCCATTGATGGGGTATTTCAAGAACTAATTATATGTAGATAGAACCACCGTGTGGTAAATATTATGGTATCTAAAACATCTGAAAGAACAAAACATATACCTAAAAATGATGAATATAAATAATTAACTATGATAAAATGATGTCGTATGGCTTCTTGAACCAAAAATACATGCATGAAAATTATTAATATATAAAAATAAATATATGTATAGTATAATTTATGAATATATATAGGTATAAACATTAAAATCAAATAAATTAAAGTGTTCTTAGATGTATAAGTTTAGATGAAGAACATAAAAAATAGATATTTACAAAAATTATTAAGAGATTAATAGATCATTTTACCATATCCATTATATGTGATAATTTCATATAGAATGGACTATATCTGCCTCATAGTCATCATTATACTTAGGTATTTGGGTAATAGATAGAGGAATCCTACATAATTCCACAATATCATTAACATTATCATCACCCAAATTTATCCCCCCCTAAAAAATGATAAACCACCGATCATTTTATAGATCAATAACATAAAATATGTACTTCACATGAATATATATGATAAATAGTTCCTCATTTCAAATAAACATTTTCAAATCAATGATTGTAAATCCAAAAGAATCGTATTTTACACCACTATTACTATCAACCAAGTTACACTTAAACACTGGTAGTCAATATTCAATGTCATTATTTTCTTATATATCCTCAAAAACTAAAAAACATGATATTGATATAAAAATTTGGTTTTATCTTTTTTAATAAAAAATTCATTTCTTTAGAGACAACTGTTACTCCAATATTTTAAATATTACTCTTATTATCCAGATTTTTTATAAAAAAATGTATAACAATTAATGTTAAAACCTAAAAATGTGGTCTCAATAACATTGGTCCCCTATATAATAATTTTAAAGTTTCTAATATAGATGAATTAGTACTTATAGTCTTTTTAAACCACGAAACACATGTTTCTATACTGATTCATCAATGAAAAATCATTTATTTTTTGGATATTTTATTTTTAATCTAGAAATATATGGTAATATATATTTTTAAACCCTAGATGCGTATTCAAAATATACAAATGTTCCTATATTATTTCATCACGTTACATTGAATTTTATTTTAAGCCAAAAATCTCCTTACCTTCACTGTTTTCTTCCAGATAGTGAGATATAGGGAGACCAACATGCTCTAATTCATATAAGTAGTTAGTACATAAATCCATAACCTCCTCAAATATATATTTTTGTGATCATATGATTGATATGGAATCTTAATATATCTATTAAGAATTTTCATATATAATTAAAAAGGATACATTTAATGAAAATATATATTCCCACACAACATTATCTCAGAAACCAAATAAACCATTAGGTGTACCATTATATCTAAGAATGATGGTGGAAAGTATATCCGTAGTTGAAGAAATATAATTAAAGATTCATTATCTAACATATTTAATAAATTTGGATCCATTACTTTGATACAATTGGAATTGAAAAAGTAACACAACTTAATGATAGTATTTCTAATAGGCATCAATAGTATGCCATGTAGTGAAACTGGTATTAGTTTATATATTAATATATGATAATCTAGAGATTTTATACTTATTAAATTCAAATCCTTTAATGAAACTAAAATTTTCACATTTCATTAATACCCAATAAGTAATTTTATACCATGTAAATATTGATAATTTTTTCTTTGATAATGCATGAAAAGACATAGGTAATTATGTTATTTTATTTACTTTTATTATGGTAGAAAACTCTATATGTATTCCCTTAGATACTATGTCAAATCTTTCATGAAATATATCTTTATTATTTCCTTTTATATCCAACAATGTTTTGATTATACATTCACATAAGTTTTTCTCACATACATACCATCAATATTATGTTTTTCTTCAAAATATATCTAATAAGGTAAATCAAATATGATGAATCATTTCATCTATGAATTATTTTAATAACTCAATACGTGTCTATTCCAAAATATAACATTGATGTTTTTTTTACTTTTTCATAATATTCATCGATTGAAAAATTTTGTGGGGGAAATCATACTCCCATAAACCTTTAAATGATTTTTCAATATTTGATAAGGGTGATCCATTCAAAAAAATATTTAATGACCCATGCACACCATTTTTCTCCCATAACACTGTATCCTAATAAATTTTTATATGCAAGAAAATAATTTATAGTGAACATTATGATAACAAGAAGAAGAAAATACTCTTTTTTGTATGTATCAAATACTTTAACACCTTCCCCCTATAAAATTTTCAAATTATCAATCAATGGTGAAAAGTAAACATCAATATCATTTCTAGGATGTTTTGGACCATATTTCATTAAGCTTATCTTAACATATTTTCACTTCATAACAATTTGTGGGGATAGGTTATAAACTAAAAATAAAATAATACATGATGTATATTAGCTATAAAGGCTCCAATATGGATTTATTCCATCTATACACAATCCTAATATAATATTTCCAACTTTATTTCAAAAATTAGGAAATTATGGGTCAAATAACTTCCATTATGGTGAATCAGTTTGGAGATATATGTTTCCATCAGATATTCTACCATATTCATTCCATCACAACATCTTTACATCATTTGAATTTATAAATACAAACTTTAATTGAGGAGTTATTGGAAGATACTAGATCACCTTATTAGGTGGTTTGGTACTTGGCCCTAGATATGATTCACAGATGGATCTTCCAACTATTTTATATCGTGATGTCCCACATTATAGAAATTTTGAAAAAACTTTATAATCCATCCTATAAAACATACTTCCATTGGGGAAAGCATGTATATTCTTATAAACCAGTCCCATTGAACATAATATTTTTCTGAATCATAATTGGAATCTTGGAGGTCATTTTCTTCTGGAATTATATCTTTCAAAAGTAGAAGCATTTCAGTGAAACTCTTATTACTTCAACCATTTCTATCTTTTAAGTTAAATAATTTCAGTACCATTGATAAAAAATTAAATTTACTATAACCAAGTTATAATTATTTTTAAAGATATCTATACAATCATTTATCTATCACCATTTTTTAATGGTTTTAACTCCTACATAATGAATTAATTCATCAATATGATCTACTATCTCATACTAAAAATCTTCTTTATTATTAGTTCTTAAATTCTATGTTATTTCACCATGCCAGATCAAAAAACTATAAATTATATTAAAACCATAATAAATAAAATGATTTTTAATTTCTACAGACCCTAACTTTTTCATATTGAAATGCTTAATGTAAGGAGAGTAAAATATGTCTTAGTTTTCAACATTCAATTTAGAAATTTCCAAGAAATCGTTAGCACATTTCTCATATTTGTCTATTTTTCTTCATGAATTTATCCAATTATGATTCTATAATTACCTAAAATAAAAAAAATTAAGAATATATTTATAAACCTTTGATAAAAAATATATTTTGATTTTAATTTTTCATATAATAAAAAAATAAAATAAAAATACTGAATTACATTTAAATTAAAAACTATATATTTAAAACTTACACATACATACACAATAAAAATTTATTTGTATAATTATATATGATACATGTACATATATATATATATTTATAAATACATAATATAAAATTCACACACATATATATTCTAAATAAAACATATGTGTAAATATATGTATTTTGTGTATATTATATAAACATATATTAACATATATTAACATATATAAATATATAAAAATATAAACATTTAAACATATTTATATATATTTATATATACTTATAAAAAAATATATAAATATATGAACATGCAATAATATATATATATATAAATATATAAAAATATAAACACACACACATGTTTTTATATTTTTCTATATGTTTACATGATTATATTATATATATTTTTATATACACATATTAATATATGTTTGTAATTTTTATACAATAATTACACCATTAACTTATATAACAATGAATCTTAATAATAAATATAAAAAAAATCAATAAAACATAACCTAAATCTTAATATATATAAAAAAACCTAAATAAATAACAGTAATTTGATTTACCACTGAAAATAAATCAACAACAGAGTTGAAAATATAAAATAAAATGATTTTTTATAGCTATTAGGATTCATAAAACAAACCTCAAAAATATTTAACATCTATTTTATAGTAATCGATACATAATCCCTCTATGATAGGGATTTTAATGTTGGTTATTATATTAATGATGTCAAAAATATTTCTCATGTTGGTATATAATAAAAAATTTCAAAATCCCACCATAAAAATTATTTATTTTACCAGTGATTTTTAGAATTTCTATAATGTTTTTTTTAGTTTTTTTATAGTCTTGGATAAATATTATTTTTTAAAATAAATATTTATGGGAAAAAATTGATATTAATGATTTTTTTTGATTTTTTATTATAGTTTCATGTTTTGGTTTTTTTGAGAACATATTATTTGTCAATAACTTTTTCATCCTTAATAAAAATTGAATACACAAATTATATGCATAAATTTTTAAATTTTAGATATTAACTTATATTTTATTTTACAAATGATTATCTTATCTATATTTCTTAATATGAATATATGTATTTATATAGGTATCTCACATCCATTCTCATAATACTGTCTGAAACCAAGTCCTGAAGCCAAATGAAGCATATCTCAAAGGCAAGTTCCTTTCTCAGATAGCCACTCTCAACTATCTTTACAAGGGGGTTGTGCTTCCACAGGCCATCAGGGTATAACTTTCTCACTCCCCTTCAGCTAGTATAGAGGCACTCAGTGAGCCTCATAGAAACTGGGTGCACTAAAAAGTACCCAATTAGGGCCTCAAGCTCAATTTAAATGGATCATGTGTCCAAGGAATTAGTTGGGGTGGTGGCATTATCTAGAAAAAATGAAGTTATTTTATATTGGATTTCTCAACCTTTTATTAATAGGGAAGTTTTATTCAAGATAAACTCTTTCAATGTTAATAGGAATCTCAAATTTCCATTATAATAACAATTACTTCTCTAAAGTTGAGTTAGATTCATATATAGTGGTTAAAGCACTGTTGAGTCACTCCCTTAGTCACTAGAGCATTGCTTACACTATGAGAGCATGTAGAAACAAGCATCTGCTGGATATGAAGATATTTAAAACCTAATTCAAGAGGAATAAGTCATCTAATTATCATACTTCCAAAGGTGACTAGAAATAGGTATTTATGAATTTATTGAGTCTTAGTTCTTTACCTTTAGGATGTATCAACACTATCCGAGGGATTCCGTTGGTCTCCACCAATTCCAACCTCCCACATTTTTTTTCTTTACCTTACTATTTTTGTAATAAAAATTTATGATTTCCAGTCAGTATATCACCTTCAACTACATTGATTATGAATTTATATCTTAAGAACCATATTTTAACTTTTGATATTTAATATTATTATTATATTTTAAATTAACATTTCACTGTTATATTTTTTTTCACACATTTTTTTGGAAATGTGCATAAAATGAACATTACAATGGATATACCTTTTCTTCTTTATTCTCAAGCCAAACATTTCATCCAAACTTCTATCTAATGTTATATATTTGTAAATAATATACATATAAATATGTATAAGTTTATCTTTTATTATTTATTTTAGTATCTAATGAAAAATTTTACATGTTACTAAAGATTTTAGTTTATTTATTTTAGTAATCCACATATAGTTTTTTTTGAGAATGAAAGACAATCCATAAAATGTTAAACTATTATAAATAAAAGTAAAAATTATAAAGAACTAGGAAATATTCTAAAATTAATATTTATTTAAATATTTTTGACATGTTACATGACCTAATTATGATTTGTCACCGATACTTTAAAATTGACATTTGTTAACTCTAAAAATGGTCATTTATCAATGTCTAAAATGTTGGAATTGGTACCCTAGAACCAACTTTGTCATATATTTTTTATTAATAGACCATGTATTGTGTAATAATTATTATATTTTTATTAAACAATGAATTTAATTTTGTATTCTTTATGTGATAATGTCCTTAGAATATTCACTACTATAATTATAGGTTTCTAATGTTAGTTTTTTTATATTTTAACATAGGTTAAAAGTTGATATTAATAATACTGATATTACAACTGAGGTTTTCAATGTTAGTTTTTAGAATAAAAAATTTAAATTATTTATTATGTTGATTCTTATTATAACTGATGTAATTTTTTTATTTAGATTAATTTGTGAAGGATATTACATATCAATTATAATTATAACTTATGTGGAAAATACCTTACAACATTGGTTATAAAAAAAATCGATGTTGTAAGTTTATTTCCATACTATTTATAAAAATAAAAAACACAAAAATTTATAGTTTTTTTAAAATGGTTTCTTCTAGAAAATTATTCTATTACTTTATATAGAAAATAAATTCATAAAGTAGTAACATTAATAACAAAATGTAGGCAAAATTTCATTCAAAAATATATAGTAAAAACAATTAAAAATACAATAAAAATTCATCTAACATTTAAATATATATCTATAAATGAATCAAATTGGTAAAATAATATTCAAATAATCATTATACATGGTTTATTTTATTTTTATAATATGAGCTAATATCATAAAAAATATTCAAACATAATTAAAAATACTGTCACAATAACAATTCATTATATGTTGTAAAATATAAAGGTTATTATGAAACTTAAATTTTAAAAATATGTTGTTGTTATGGTTATTATTATCTCATATATAAATAATATATCATAATAACCTCATTTGACCCCTTATTATTGTTGAAGAAACTATGATTTTAAAAAATGTATTTCAAAATAATAAATAACACTCTAAATAATAGAAAAAAAATCTATATTAATATAAAATTTATACCTACACAAACACATAATTATTATTTTTCTCTTATTTTTCAACAAGTTAAGCCTATGATATTTGATGAATAGTTTTGGAGTTCCTTGTTATTTGTGATTGGTCAAAGGTTCATGTTGGATCACATGGTCCCGAGTTGGTACACCGCTCAAGGTGCCTGATTCCCAATGCTATTACTTTATTTTTATAGTATTTACATTGAATTGGTTAGGTTATTTTTAAATTTTTATTTTTATTTTATATTTTTTTAGCTTCATTGATCCATTGAATCGGCCTTTGGTTGCATGGGTTCCCACTCTAACCCTAGAAAGTTCTTTATTAAGAAAATAAAAAAACTACTTATAAGGGAAACTTGTGAAAGAAATTCTATGACCATTGTATTTTCATATTAACAAAACTTAAGTAATGTATTAAAATTTGAAATTAAAGAATTAATATAATAATAAAACTCATATTTCTAATAATTTTTTAATGTTTTCATGAACTTAACCTAGTAATGAGCATAACTAATAAGCAGTGCATTCATATGGGTAGAATACACATAACGTTTAGTGTCCCTCCAATATAAAAGTATATAATTAATGAAAATATAATGAATAAGTATTTTTTTAAATTATAAAATTCTTAAAATCTATCAATAAATGGAAAGAACCAACATTCAATATATCAATTTTTCAATCTTTGAGAGTATATTCAATTTTTCTATCCTTATTTAAGTATTTAACATCAATTGAAATATATTTAGGATTTTTGAATCCATAAAAAGGGATTTATTATTTTTAATGAAGATAGTTTGAAGATACCTAATTGTAAAAGTAATAAATGATTTCACTATAAATTGTATCAAAATAATGAAATGAATTTACTTACTTGGAAAACACTTGAAACATGTTATTAATGAGTAGTAAAAAACTACAAGATCCATGATATCTTTACTAAATATTGTTAATGTAAAATCTATTCCACATATGTCAGTAGTAATAAAAAATTAATAAAAATTTTGCAACCTTAAAGTATTTACCAATAATTTAACTAGCCATTCTAGAAATTTAGAAGTATCTAAAGGTGATAGATCTCAAGGATATCATCTTTGTTTTAGTATCAATTTATTTTTTAAATATTTTTATAGAATTTAATTGTAAAAAAAATTCAAGTAATTTACAGTTAAAGCTATATATATATATATAATGCATACCTCAATCATAAGATTTTCAAAAAATTCTAACTGAAAAAATTATCAAAATGTTCAGGACTCTGTTTAATTATGGCCACTTCCTCAATAAGAAATAACACTAAAGAATATGGATCAATAATATCATGTATCCTCACTCTTAGTTCATAAAATTTTAAAATATAATGATGTAAATAACCCCCCATATAATGTATGATTCTATATACTACAATATGATAACGGGGATTCACAACATGTAACTCACAGTACACAGTCAGGTTTGAACTAGAAGGTTAATAAGTAAGACTCACAAGCTATGTATGTGTTGACATATATTCAAACATTGAATATTAGATAATCTAATATTCTTCTCCATTTATTGATCCGTATTATGAATCTAATCCTTTAAAGAATCTATTTTTCCTTGGTATGAATCATCCATTAATGCATTAACAAGATTCCCAAAAAAAATTCTAATACTAACACCCACTTTATATCCTCTTATGCGACCTAGGTGTTCTTACTTTCCTAAATTTTTCATAAGTATATCCTTCATATTCTCATGAATTAAGGTCCCATTTGTAACTTTATCTTTAAGTAAAACCTGTAATAAAATATAGAAAAATCATATTATTGTGATGAATTTATTAAAAAATAGATTTAAAAAATAATAACAAGTAATTTCTTATAATCTTATCGGACATGTACTTTGATTGATTAGTAAGTTTCTTCACTTTTTTTCATTATTCCCCTTTTCAATTTTTCATAGAGAATAGGGGGAGAGAGAGGATTGACCTAAACCTCATCATGGTTACTTTATTTTCTTCTTAATTTCCATAAGTTTTTAGCAATCATTTTCTCCTACACTAATATATACCCTCCATGTGAAAAAGTATGAGGGTATATGTTATTTTCATGGATCTACTGGTGAGATCTCTTGGATTCCTGTTAAATAAGAATAAAAGAATAATTCATTAAATAATTACCAAATAATGATAAAAAGTATCTTTATAAACAACATTTAATATACCAAAAATTTATCCTCCTTTCTATTAGTGATAAACTTTTTAAATGACTCTTTATCTAAAAATCCACATTCAAGGCATGGATTTTCATTATTTTCTTCAAAAAATATAATATGAAGTCAATTTTTATTGAAAATATCTCCATCTAATTGTTAGAAAAGTTATTCATCACTTATTAATCACTTTTTTATTGAGTATGTCAAATATCCACTATAATTGAATTGATAAAATGTTAGTTATATGAAGTATTTTATATTTAAATAGTAAAAAAATTATTATTGAAATATTATACCATTTTAAACTACCATAACCTATCTCATGTCAACTGTTTGATGACCCTCCAATTAGGAAATAGGATTTTAACTTTACCTTATCCCTAAAGTGACCTAAAAATTCTAAATAAATTTACATTTAGGCCTACTGGATTACCATTATTATTTAATTCAAAAATTAACATCTAGATATTCCCATGATCAATTGAAAATTTTAATAAATGCATACACCCATATCTACAAACATTCGATGTCTTCTCCTCTGACCATGAATAAGACTCAACAATAATAGGCTCAGAAATAGTAAGATATATAGTGATGTAAAAAATTTCAACATACATAATTTAAATTTAATGAATTAATTTGATTATCATAAGTATAGTTATGTTAACACACATAAACAGTTGGGATTGTGAATACTTCTTCAAGATTTCCAAATTCAGTTCATCAGAAGGGAAAACTTAGATAATTCACTTCAGTATTGTCGAACCAATGACGATAATCGAATTTATCACGCAGGTAAGTTTGTGTAAGATATCTATCTTTCAATGGTATCATGATGTAAGTACACTAGATATAGTTATTAGGGTAGTTTTGTCTATAGGGAATTAGATCCTGACCTTTTCAATGGAGGGTTGACCACAAATCTCAGATGGTGGTGCAACCTGTTCAATCGAATGAGGACCTATATAAAATAAAGGCGGGACCATATACTATGGAGTAACTTGATATGTTTATAGTTGTGACTAAGTGTAATTATCATCACTTATTCTATATCAGTTAAAATCATTATACTTTTAGGGAAATCAATATTTTGTAGTGTTCTTGTATGGATATAGGAATAAATTCTGAACCAAAAAATTTTTGGGTGTCAACTTTAATTTTCTTATTGTTTACTTTATTTAATGTTTGTGAGTGAATTTTTTAAAATATTATGTGAGAGGTAAAAATTATTGGTAGTTATTTGGGTAAAAAAACTTCCTAAGATTTTGGAAGTTCCAATGCTTTAAATTCCATAGTACAAGATAATCTGTTTGTGTGATCTTCCAGTGAACTCATGTTCTATCATTCAATGATTGTATGAGAAACCTCTTACCAAAAAGTGGTATCAAAGATTTGTTTAGAGACTGGTTTCTCACAAATTTTAGTTTAGAAAACATCCACAATTTACTTGTAATTATATTGATTTTATTTAGGTTTACTATCATCAGAAGATATGACGTTGGAAGAAAGTAATATTTGGATTGGAAAGTTCGATGGAAGCGACTTCAGTTTATGGAAGATGTAGATAGAATATTATCTCATCCAAAAGGATTTATAAATTCTATTGGGTGGAGAAAATCCTGAAAAAATGGAAAAGTTTTAATGGGAAAATTTGGATAGAAAATAACTCAAATTAGTGAGGATGTCAGTATAATTAAATCTATTATTCAATATCCAGAAGAAGAATACTATATCCAAGCTGATGGTGTCACTAGAAGATACATATGAGAAACCTACAACACTATGTAAAGTTTTTTTATGTGAAAACTATTTTTCATGAGGTTATCTGATGGTAAAATAGTTTTAGATCATGTTAATGATTTCAACATGATCAAGATTCAACTTGAAGGAGTGAAAGTTACATTCACAAATGATGTATGGTCAATCCTTTTACATTTAACTTTACTATAGTCATGGGATGTAATGGTAAATTTGAACAATAATTATTATGAAAAGACCAATATGGTGTTCAAGGATGAACAAAATTTTATCTTAAATGAGGAAATCCAAAGAAGAGAGTTTCAAGTACATTTTGATAATGGAATGAATGCTGAAGGAAGGGGACACTCACCTTAGAGGATAAATTTTTGAAGACTGAAATATAAATCAATGGAAGAAATTTGACTTGTATAATTCTCACCTACTATAATTGTGGTAAGCGTGGAAACCTCCAGAAAAATTTTATAAATCACAAGGAATTCATTGGAAGGATAACCACTAAATTCCATAAATACTATAGAAGGAGGAAAAAACCTATTTCTTAGCATCAGTTTTCTGGTGGAGTAATGGGTGGTTGACTCTGGTGTAAATTTCTATTTAAGAACATAATATGGGTGCATGGTCAACTATATATCTATAATTTTTGATAAATTTCATCTCAAGGATGATGGATCTTTGGATGTTATAAAAAATGGAGGTGTAAACATGCAAATGCAGAATAGATATCTCCTATGACTGAAAGAAGTGAGACACATTCCAGGACTTTAGAAGAATATAATTTCAGCGGGATAGTTGGATCATGCTGGGTATGTCACTAATTTTTCTAATGGAGTTTGTAAAGTGACTTAAGGATCCATGGTATTAGAATGGGCAGTAAATTATGGAACACTTTAATTGATAAAAAATTGTGATGAAATTACATTGGTTAGTAACATAACCTCGAAAGATACAACATATGAAATTATAGGGTCAATCATATCAGTGATAAGAATATAAAGTTTCTAGATAGGAAAGGAATATTGAATCTTTATGACACAAGTATCATAAGTTGGGAGAGTTGTGTATAGGGGAAACACAAGTAGGTCTCATTCAATTTGAAAGACCAGAAACCCAGAGCCTGGAAGATGGAAGTAGTTCACTCAGATGTATGGGGACCATGCCTAGTCAGTTTTCATAAAGGATATCTTTATATCTTTATATTCATTGATGATTAAATAAATAAGGTATGGGTGTATATCCTTAAGAATAAGTATGATATCTTTAATTCATTTATATAGTGTAAATCCAGGATGGTAAGAGAAAGTGTCTAAAAGTTGAAGCACTTCAAACCAGATAATAGTGGACAATATAATAATAAAAAATTCAAACATTGTTTCTATAAGAAATTTATCTAGATTGAAAGGACCATACCTAGTACACTGCAATAAAATGGTGTAGTATAGATAATTAATCGGAATTTGACTAACAAGGATAGATGCATGAGTGTGAACATCAAAATGACCAAGGCCATTTGAGTGGAAAAAATAAAAAAAATCATACTTAGAGATAATAAAAGTCCATAAGATAATATGGGATTAATTCTACTAGAAGAGATATGGTATAATAAGTTACCAAAATTCAATAGTTATAAAGTCTTTAAAAGTTTTACATATGTTCATATTGATGACAAGGATAGAGATAAACTTGAATCAAAATCCAATATGTGTTTCATTATTGTATATGGGAATGAAGACTTTGATTTTTGACTATGGTATGATGGAAATAACCATGTAATCCAAAGTAGAAAATTTATATTTAATGAGAAGGTCCTATGGAAGGACCTTGATTTAGAAAAATAATAAATTGAGGGAAATAAGTCCACTACCAAAGTTCAAATTTATTTGGATAAAAGCATAAACAATTCAGAAATTTGGGTGATACCATATTTCAACATAGATATATTGATAGTTAGAATAGTAGTAGATATACCAGAATTCTCATGGTTTGCTAAATCTTGAGGGAAATCTCCAGAATTTATACAATCAGCAGTTGGTGCAGTAGAAGTTAGGGAACTATAAATAACATCATTAAAAAGAGTTAAATCTCAATCTAAGTTGAGAAGATCATCTGGAGTCATGTGACCAGTCTAGAGATATGAAGATAAAATAAAATTATTACTTATAATATATTATGGTGAAACCAAATTTCTAAAAAAATTGGTCACACTTAGTGACTCAAAATAGTGGGAGTCAATAATGAATTAATAAATTAATTATTTGAAGTTCAATAGAACTTATAAGTTGAATAAACTATCAGAGGGAAATCAAGCACTATAAAATAAATGGGTTTTCCATTTGAAGGATAAATATGAAATAAGTAAAAGTTATAAGGTACAACTGGTGTTGAAAGGATTCCAAAAAAAAATCAATATATCATGAATTTTATCACTAATAGTTAAGAATATTACCATACGAATAGTATTGAGCTTAGTTGTTTATGATGATCTACAGTTAGAGAAAATGGATATAAAAACAATCTTTATTCATTATGAATTGAAAGAGGATATCTTCATGAAGAAAACTGAGGGTTTTTAAGATCATCAGAATAAGGCCCTTATTGGTAAGTTGAATTCAAGCCCCTATGACTTTAAATATGCACCTTAATAGTGGAACCTAACGTTTTATGAATTCATGACTAAATATGGTTTTATAAGTAGTTAATCTAATTAATATTTTTATATAAATTCATGGAATTATGGGGATAATAGAATACCCCTTTTATATTTAAGTGATATGTTTCCATAGGGTTCAGAGATCCCAAGGATTTAGGAACTAAAGAGTAAATTGTCCAAAAAAATTCAAAATAAATGTTCTTGTCCAAGACAAGAATATCTTGGGGATGATAATAAAGAGGGATAAAAAGACAATACATTAGTGTTATCCTATAAAGACTATATCCATAGGATTGTCAAAAAATTTAGGATGACCAAATGTAAGCATGTCTTGATCCCTTTTTCCAGACACTTTAACTTATCCAAGGAAGAGACACCAACACCGAAATATGAGACCCGATACATGGTGAAAGTACCAATTTCACTAGCAGTCAGAAGGGTAATGTATGCAACCATATATTACCTTTTTAGTGGGATTAATATTTCATTTTTTTTCAGACTTCAGAAGGTAGAATTGAGAAGTTGTGAAGTGGATCATCAAATACTTAAAGGTATTAAAAGATATAATACTATGCTTTGGGGAGGATGATCCATTGTAGGTATTCATGGATGTAGATTTTTTTGGGGATTAATAAACCTAGAAGTGAAAGGGATTCACATAATAACACAAATGGTATTAGGTTAGGTGATCGTGTGACACGATCGCATGCCCAAGACGTCATCACACGATCATGTGACCAAAATTTCATCACATAATTACATGACTAAGGGGTCATCATGTGACTAAATATTTCATAGGTGGTTATACAGAAAATTATTGCATGAATGGTTTATTCATTTGAAAAATGGTCACCCATATTTCTAAGTTTCTATCCCTCTAAGTTACTCACCAAATTTTTAAATGATAGATCTTGTAGTCATGTAACTCTCATTAATTCTTTTTTCTTCACTTATATGATTTCGTATGTCGATTATTCTCATCATGTATCGATTTAACCTCTATTGGTTATTGGGGGGGGGGTACATACTTTATCTACCTATATTTTTACTTTTTCTTAAGGTAGGTGAGTTATTTATACAGGTTTGAGGTAGAAAAAGACATCCACATAAGTCAGTGTTGTCTCATACGCTTTATTTGAATAAGGTTGTATGTCATCGATAGAGTCATCCAATGTATCTACTAATAAATATAAACTATAAAAGTGGTCCTTCATGAAAAAATTCTCTAAATATTATTTCCTGAACCATTTTAGGTTAGGCTATTTCATGACAAAGTGCAACTACAAAAGAATCTTGTCATGGGAATCCTCCCCCGAAGTTGATCGCATGAGGACTCTGGGGTTAGGTGATATCATGAATCTAAATGTATCAAATGATGAAAAATTAATGTGAGATCATTTAATCAAAGAAAAGATCCTTCAAATACTCCACATGAATTGGTTGGGACTATGTGATCATGTTCCTTGTGGGAATCATGTGAATCTTTGAGGGTTACGTGATTGCATAACCTGATTGTATGGCCCTCAATATGTCATGTGATCTGTGAATAGAGTGTGTTTTCTATTATAAATTTATTTATATCAAAAGTTTAATTTTACTTTGGATAGTTCTACCACTTCCTTCCAATATTCATTTTATGAGCTTCGACAAATTCCCTCCTCATAAATAAAGTCTAGAACAATAAGGGAGGACTCAGTTCTAAGGAAGTGGATGCCCGCATGAGTTCCTTTGGATTTTTTATGCATTTTAGTCTTCCATAATACTCTTGTTATTATATAAACTACCCTATAAATATGAGACATAGGGGCTTCTACTATACTTTTTTCAGACTCTAGAGCTCTTTGGTTTTATGCTTCTATTTTGAGTGCTCTGCATAAACCTCTTCCTGTGACCCTATCATGTAATGATATTTTCATGACCAAATCTCATAATATCATCATGATACTAACAATGTAAATTTACTTGAACAATGGTATTATGTATCCTTTTAATTTTCATAAAATTGTGTGACCTCCTTATTTCCATGCGATCACATTCTCTTGGAAGCATCAGGTGATCACATGGAAACAAGGAAGTCACACAATTTTATGAAAATTAAAAGGATACATAATAATATGGTTCAAGTGAATTTAAATTGTTAGTATCATGATTATATTATGTGATTTGGTCATGAAATGATCATTACGTGATAGGGTCACATGAAGAGGTTTATGCAGATCACTCACATGGAAGCATAAAACCAAAGAGCTATGGAGTTTGAAGAAAGTGTTTTATAAGATAACTAATCAATTTTTAAAAGGAGGTGCTTAGGAAGGATCCATATACATGGGTCAATATATTCTTCAAGAAGTAGTCTACATAATTTATTAACAATACACAACATGAAACTCTAGACAATAAACCCAAGGCCTTCCCATTTCATAATGAGACAGAGGGTGCCTGTTGGACAATGGTTGAAGAGGGTTAGTTTGATGGATAGGGATAGATAGTAACTTCTAAGGCCCATTTCCTTATTTAGCAGGATAGTTTCTTATAGATATACCTTAATGGGTATCTATTCCCAATTTGAGTGAATTTTGGAGTATGAGTGTTCATCTTCATAATGACAGAAGAGATGGTGAGTGGTAGGCCCATTGTCATGTTTATTCCTATGTTGTACAATTTGTATCATTATCTCCACCATATTTATAGAGGAAATTACCATTTGTAAATTGAGGCCCTTTTCAAGTTCTATGGGGTTATATGGGATCTTACATAGGAGGCTATGAGTTTATCAACACTCATATAATTCTCAAGGAATGATTCAGGCCAGTTCTTCAACGCATCGGTGGGGCCATAACCACTAAATTGAAGAGCTAGAAAATAAAGAATAGGATGAACTGCTATGATCAATTTTTATCCATTCTCTATGGAGCTATAACCTATAACATCAATGATAATATAAAGGGATATCTTGAAACTCAAGCCTATCTGATAGCTGTTCGTGAGGGTACATTCTTCACTTGGATAAACAACAATATTATTTTTGTGAGTGGTATATACTGTGTCAATTTAGGCAGTAGTTCCATTACTTCTATAAAAAATACACTACTAAACATGAAATTTTCATAAAAATGAATCTTGTAGTATATCATAATTTCTATCTTATGTTTTCTAGCTAATAGACTCATCTTTGGGTGACCTTCCCTACAACTGGTGTAGGTATTGGTCTCTCTATGGCCTATGATGATAACTGGATTCGGTCATTCCTCAATGGTCAATTTTCCATACTAGAGAAAAAACCATAGAGATATCAATGGTAGTATAATGTGAGATTTTAGGGGATTTAATGGAACCAATAAGCCAAAGTCCTGATAAGTATCCAAATTCTAGTATATTAGCATCTCTAGAGATGACCCAGAAGCAAACCAAGTTCTTTAATTCAATTCATTCATAAAGAAAGTAACTAAAAGATGAAGTAATAGTGGGTTGAGTGCTCATGAACAAGGTTCTAATAAAATTTGTGCCTAGTCTATTCATAACTATGTTTTACATATTGTTCCAAAAATAGGATGAATGTAGAAGAAAAAAAATAATTTTTTGAGGCTTGGAGGGTCCTGTTCGAGGCGGAGGTAGATCTAGAGGGAATTGTAAAATAGTCTCTTAAAAGTATCACCTATTAGAAACAGTCTACTAAGGTTGAGGCACTCTATCAAGACCTCAATGTTCAATACATTCCACTAAGTTCTAGGTCCATTCCATGACCTGGGAATTGTGAATAATAATCCTTAGTACAATAGTAGACGGTGAAGGTAAGGGAGACTAACATAACTCTAGCGAAGAGGTGAGATTAATTTTGATAGTACTCTCATACACTTTACTTATTATTTAAATTTTTCTTTTATTTACATTGGACATTATAAGAGGATGGATAAGTTCAGTTACCTCTCATTTCCATGATATACTCTCCTAGGGGGATAATGGTTGTAGCCAGCTCAAATGGTTATTAAAAGCATGATGATTAGGGACCCCCTAGAAAAATGGAGCTTATGCGGGTGATCATTGCAATTGTAAATTAATTTCATCTGTTCCACTTCTATTGTCACCTATTAAACCTTAAGTGTTAGTATTTTTTAAGGTTTTCCTCAGAAAAGACTAGGATGAGGAAACATGAAAGGTCATCGGTGAGGCAAGATCGATGATTGTCAACAAGCAAGTGTTTTATTTAGAGGATTTGTTATTTGAATTTCTACAAAAATTTTCTGACCTATTTAATTGTACAGGTTATCATTAGGTACCTTTGAGGAAACATACATTAGTATCTAAGGAGGATACACCTTCTATGTAACGACCTGAACTTTTGAATATTATTTTTTTAGGAATTTGTGTGTTATTTTATTTTGTACTCAAAAAAACTATATCCTTTTATTAATGAAGTGAGTATAATTAAAATGAGACCATTGGGTTTTGACTGTTATATGAACATTGGTCAATATGACCGTTGGAAGATATACTCTGAACGTTATGATTATTGTTTATAAGTACAAGTTATCAGGGTTAATTAATACAGAAAGAAGAGTCGATGAACTAATCCCGTAGACTCAGGTCGTACGAAGCCCATATGTCAGATCTTGGGAAGGAGGTAGAATCACTGGGCTTTGATATAGACCAAGCCCAATCTGAACTACAACTTGTTAATCTTGAACAAAATCAATTATGGGAGAAGTTCAAGCTGATATAAATCACCACTCAAGAAATGTTGTCCTAGCTTCCCCAAGATTCTATCACTATTGCACACCTTACTCTTATGTCACACCTGTTTTTATTTTACTTTATTTATTTTATTTATCATGGCGTCGGGTGTTTTTGCATGTGTGTGGGCGAGTCCCGGTTGGAAATTTTAATGTTTGGATGAGTTTATGGTTTGGAATAGTGCGCGAACACCATACGATTGTGGCGCGCAGCCCGCTTTCAGTCCTCTTGGGTACCGTGCAGTGCGCGCGTACCCCGCGGCCTTTTAGTCTTAACGTAATTAAATTCGCTTGTTGAGTGGATTAATATATATATATATATATACATATATATATGATTATATATGTGTATGTATATGGGTATATATGTTCATATATTATTATTATTATTTTTTACGTAATACGCATATATGTATGTGTATATGTGTATATGTACACGTATGCTGATGCATATATATTTATTAACATTATATGTTTATGCGTAAAGGTGTTTATGCATATGAGTATATATATGCATGTTTATAAATTTGTTCATGTGGGTTTATATATATATGTATATACATTTGTAATTATAATAATAATTATTATTATTAATATTATTATTATCAATATGTTTATGTTTTTATATATGTATATATATTTATATAGGTTTATATATACGTTCGCATGTTTTATATATGTTTAGTTATATGTAAATATGTGTATGTATATTTATAATAACTGTTGCGATTATAATTAATTAACAAATTTATTATTAGTATTATTATTAAGTTAAATTGTTTTATTTTGTTTCGTTTTAATTTTATTTTCCCTTTTATTTTATTCCTTTTTTTTCCTTTTATTCCTCTTTTTTTTCTCTTATTCTTTTTCTTCTTTTCTTTTTTTTCTTCTCTCCTCTAACCCTACACTTTTCCCCCCGTCGCGCGCAGGCCGCCCTCCCCTTCTCTCGATGTGCGTGACCCAGCCCCTGCTTCCCCGTCGCCGGCCTGCCCTTGCCCATCGACCCCAGCCACCGGCCGCCGCGCCTCCTCCCAGCCTGCATCCCGGTCTCCCCGCTCCTTCCGCAAGCGCCCCAGCCGACACCCATCCGCCGCGGCCCCTCTCGGACAGCGTCCCGGCCTCCCTTGCTCCTGCCGCGCGCGCCCCAGCAGAGCCACACCCTCCCCTCGCCGGCACCACTCTTTTCCGGCGCCCTCCTTCCGACGACAACCCCCCCTCCTCCCCGGAAGTCTTCCTTTTGGTAGGGTTCTATTTTACCCAAACCCTAGTTGGGATTTATTTTATTTTTGGATTTGATCTTAAAATTGATGGTCCGGTATGGTTGTTTTAGGTGCGATTTAATCTTCCTTGGGTGCGATTGAGGTGCAAATGGTGTTTTGCACCAATTTGCAGAATTTTATCGTCAATTGAGGTAGTAACTCATGGCTTATATTCTTTAAATTTAGATTCCTTCAATTGCGTGTTGTTTGCACCATTCTTGTTTGTTAATTAGACGTTTGATGTTGTTGGAATAAATTTTATCTTATGAAATGAGGTTCGTTTTGATGGAAATCCGTTATATGCTATTTAACAATTTTATTAAATTGTGCAATTTGTGATTTTAATTGTGCAGATGGTGTTCTGGTGTGCGTTTGATTGTTGAAGTTGTCTCTGGGCGTGTTCTTGATACGAAAGTCTCCCCTTGTTACTTATAATTTGTTTTATAAAATGTTTTAAAGATTTGTTGACTTATAAATGAGGTGCAGATTGTGTTTTGGGGGTACCTTGGTGTGCGAATTGTCTCAAAATGATGCGTGTGTGTGAAGAGTGGTTTCCTATATGTTATTCTTTGGAGTTGTTTTATAAACTTGAGGCGGTTTAGTAAATAATACTGATGCTGTGAGTTATGTTTTGAAAACGCGTCGGGATGGTTTTTCATTGTTTATTCATTAGAGTTATTTTAATTCAGTGTTTATGTGTTTTTAAATGTTTTACTTTTGTTATAGCGCGCTGGCGAGGTAATCCCGTGATATCAGAACTGTCGACATGCGTTTCTTGTTCGCTAGTGCGAGGCGTATCGCGTCGCTGTGACTGGGTAGCGAGTTGAGGTAGGTTCCCACTGCACTTGCCTTTGAATTTAGAATTTACTTATTTCTTGTCATTTAATTAATTTTTTTCAAATTGGAAGTAGTATTTAAATATTATTATTTCTAGAGTAGTTATACTGCTGGAATTGGAACTACTTCTTTCTCTGCATCGTACCGAAAGCTTTTCTTTTCATGATTAGCTGTTGCGCAATATTGAAAATGCCCCTTTGGCCCTTATGTTTGCGCTTCAGAATTAAAATGGTGATTTGGTCTACCTAAATGAGATTTTAAATGTGTTTTTCTGGTTTTAAATGTGACGACGTCTGATCCTTCTTTTGGAATTGATTTGGTATTGATCAAGTACATGAGGCACATTTGGTACTTTTAATGAAATTAATGTTTTGAAAAGTCTCTTTGGAGTGATCCTTTGTGTTTGTTGATTTGGTGAGCGGAGTATGTGATGCTTGTGCATCTTGACTAGTTTTACATTAGGGATGCACTCCTATTTTATTATATGTGTTGACATGGGAACCTGGCATATTGAGTGAATTATCTGAGAACGATTGCTGCACTAGTTTAGATCACGCACTGGCTAGTGGCCCCATAGCAGGGGAATACTGAGTTATTGCTGCTATGGGGATTGGGCCCCTCGGTTAGGCCATGTAGGGCTATGCCGGGCGTTAGGGCGTTATGACGTCATCGAGTTAGGGCATGCCTTCAGGATGAGTCAGATGTATAGTACGTTCTGGTTTGTTCACGATCTCCTAGGTTCGACCCATGTCTCATTTAGTGTTTATTTGCATACGGAAGATGATTGAGAGGTCGAGTTTGGATGCCGACCCTTGTGTGCCACTTTTTCCCGTTGCCCTTAGTGTGTGTTGTGTGTGATTTTATTTTTGACTAACGAATAAAGTTTGGTTTTCTAATTGTTCGCAAAATGTTTTAAAATGCAATTCACCTGTTCCTTCCAACATTAAAATTATTCTAAATTAAAAAGGGCAATGGACTGTTACTTGTTTTCAAAATGGAAAGTGTGTGTGTGTATGAAAACCTATATTTTCTATAATGTAGTTCAAACTAGAAGTGGGTAAATTCTTCTTTTAATGGTAGTGCTTTGGGAATAGATTTATCGGGCTAGCCTACTGAGTTTTAATGCTCACGCCTATAGTGTTTTCTTGTTTTTAGCTTCTGTTGCAGGTTGACTTGAGCTTGCTCGCCGTGGGCGAGAGTTGGTTGCGGTTTGTTGGGCGACTCTCGGGATCACGAGGGGTTCTGGTTCGTGGTCAGGTTAGTTATGTGTTTGGCTGTTTTATTTTATTGTCGTTTGTTTATTTCTGTTTCTTAGTAAATTTTTATTGGGAGAAATTGTTCCCCCGTGTACTCTGTGATGCCCTGGCGCTTGTCGCCAGCCCGGGAGGATCGGGAACGCCCCTCGGGCCATGCCGCGGACCGACTCGGGTGACCGGTTCGGGGTCGACCCGGGTTGGTTCGTGACAAAATGGTATCAGAGGGAGGTTGGGTCCTGAGCAGACCTTGTTTTTTAGAGCGCCCATTGGTATTTGGAGTTGTCATGGTAAAGGGAGTAAAGTTGCTTGGACTCGAGGCGGGGGAACGGGAAGGACGTCATGAACCCTCGCTCGTTCTAAACCTCGAGTTACCATGAGATGTTCGGGTTGTTAGTGTCTTTTGGGTCTTCTGGATTGTTTTATTTTGGGGAATGAAAAGGGAGTTGGGAGAGTAGCTTCGTGAGCTCACAGGGCCTGGCAAGCCTTGTGGAGCCGGAGACTTCACCCTACAATGCTCTCAGTGACGATGGTATGGCTGACGTATGGCCGCCAACCATATGGTCGAGTCACCCATCATTACTAGTTTCCCCTTTGGTGAATGGGTTTTTCCTTCATTTTGAAACTCATTGAGTAATGTTGAATTTCAAATGGTATTGGTTATGTTTTGATTAAGTTCCTCGTTTCTTTGTTCCGTAGTGTTCGCCCCCACGAAGGCTCGATGGATGCTCAATGTGCAACTTCAGGTGGTGCATCCTCAGTTAATCCTCCAGTTGGTCAGCCCATCGATTATGTTTTGGAGTTCCGGAAGTTGAACCCTCCTCTCTTTTATGGACAAGCAGGACCTCTTGAGGTAGAGGAGTGGTTGCAGAAGATTGAAAGGAAGTTCAGTTCCATTGGTCTACCTGAGTCATTAAAGGTGAAGTTGGCTACCTTCATGCTTGAAGGTCCAACCTGGAAATGGTGGAAGTCCATGTCTCGGAACAAGCCTGGGGAAGATTTGACATGGGAGTTTTTCAAGTCATCGTTCATCCAACAACACTTCTCTGAGTTGACAAAGATGAGGAAGAGGATGGAGTTGTGTTATCTCCAGCAGGGCGTTGAATCGGTACTGGAGTTCTATCGACATTTTGTAGACCTAGTTCCATATGATCAGTGGTTTTTGCGAATGATCACGGGAAGGCTCGACAATTTGAGTCTGGGCTCCGACCTGAGCTGCGTTCGAGAGTGGAAGAGCTCAACCTAACCACCTTCTCGGATGTTGTGGAGCAAGCCTTTCTTACTGAAGCTGAGCTAGTAGGAGGACTTGAGGTGGCGAATCCTCCAGCTTTGGTAAGCATTTCAGATGATGCTATTAAGAAGAGTAAGAAGCGACCTGACGCTGGTGGTGCTGGTAGAGGAATCAAGAGGCCTTCAGACCTTCAGTCACCTTCTTCACAGCGCAATGTTGTGATCTGTCACCAGTGTGGTAGACAGGGTCACAAAAGGCCGACATGTCCATGTGCTCCAAGACCCTGCCACACCTGTGGATGTCTAGGTCACTTGAAGCGATTTTGCCGAGGTGTTTCCAAGAAGCGCGCTAAAGCCAGACCTGGATCGTCGAAGGTCACTTCAGCCCATCAGCAGGAGTAGGGAGATGTTGGTGGATGAGCTTGATGTTTTCCTTTTTCGTGATGCTTCATGGATGTAGTAGTCGTTACATGTACTGTTTTGTGGTGTTCTTTTCTTTCAGTCGAAAGAATGGTTGTGGCTGAACTCTTTTAAACCTTTGATCTTATGGATGTGTAATTGTTAAAAAAAAAATTCTGGTTCTTGTGTCATGCTTTTGGGGTTTCATAAACCTGACTGCGAAGCCGGAAGAAGCTTCATTCATCAGAGCTCCAGCCATAGGCCTTGGAGTGAATCTAGCGCGTAGTCGGGGGAGCCCCAACGAAAGGTGAAGTCTTGCGACAGGGTGTTGTTCTCAGTAAGTGCGCGTAGTCGGAATCATTTTTTTTCTCATTATCCCTAGTTTATGTGTAATAACTGCCTGGTCGTGTGTTGCTCTCATTTATTAAGAGCTGCTCGCTTTATGCTTTCCAGGTGGGGGTGGTGTGTTGGACAGGGCCCCCCCCTCCCACCCGTGGGCAGTGATGGCTGGTGATAATGCCGGGAGGTCCTCCTATTCTTCTCTTCTCGAAAGCTTTATGGTGGGGAGTCCATTTGACCTCCCCATGTTGAAAATTCTTGTGATCATGAATTTTGTCTCATGTGATGGCGTTCTGGTCCTATTCCGGGAACTGACTTGACACTTGTGGTGGAAATAACTGTCACGGGTCTCGCCAAATTCAATTTAGCTTGTTTCTTATGGTGGGGAGTCCGTTCGGACTTCCCGTGTCAATCACTCAGTTTGGTTCTAGGTTTTGGTTGGGCTGTGGTTGGTCTTATATGGAACAACAAAACTCTTTTTCTTTTCTTCTTTTGGTAAGGAGTTGGGGCATGAGAGTTCCAGTGTCATATTGGAGTAAGGTTTTAAGAGGCACGCGTTGGATGTGGATTTGACCTGTTTGTTAGTCCCAAAAGAGTCGTCGTGTTTTATTCGGCGTTGTACCGGATGTTGTGTTTTAAGGTTGAATTGAAGATGGATAATTGGTCGAGTTCTGTTGAATGGTGTTAAGGTGGGTGTATGTTGGGCCTGGATCTTCTATTGTTAAAGTTCTTTGTCCTTTGAAGCGATCAACTGGAGGTGGTCACACTTTTGGGGACGGGTGACACTTAGCAGGTAATTCGTTCATATTATGTGAGTTATTTTGGACTATCGCTTCCCTTTTAGGGAGTGTTTTAGAATCTCTTGCTGTCGTTCTCTAGATATTTCTTTAAATTGTAAAGTAATGTCGGTTTTCGTTTGGGGTTTTGATCTTGTTATGGCTTTACGGGGGCGGAAAGCTTTATGGTGGGGAGAATTGTCACACCTGTTTTTATTTTACTTTATTTATTTTATTTATCATGGCGTCGGGTGTTTTTACATGTGTGTGGGCGAGTCCCGGTTGGAAATTTTAATGTTTGGATGAGTTTATGGTTTGGAATAGTGCGCGAACACCATACGGTTGTGACGCGCAACCCGCTTTCAGTCCTCTTGGGTACCGTGCAGTGCGCGCGTACCCCGCGGCCTTTTAGTCTTAACGTAATTAAATTCGCTTGTTGAGTGGATTAATATATATATATATATATATACATATATATATGATTATATATGTGTATGTATATGGGTATATATGTTCATATATTATTATTATTATTATTTTACGTAATACGCATATATGTATGTGTATATGTGTATATGTACACGTATGCTGATGCATATATATTTATTAACATTATATGTTTATGCGTAAAGGTGTTTATGCATATGAGTATATATATGCATGTTTATAAATTTTTTCATGTGGGTTTATATATATATGTATATACATTTGTAATTATAATAATAATAATTATTATTAATATTATTATTATCAATATGTTTATGTTTTTATATATGTATATATATTTATATAGGTTTATATATACGTTCGCATGTTTTATATATGTTTAGTTATATGTAAATATGTGTATGTATATTTATAATAACTGTTGCGATTATAATTAATTAACAAATTTATTATTAGTATTATTATTAAGTTAAATTGTTTTATTTTGTTTCGTTTTAATTTTATTTTCCCTTTTATTTTATTCCTTTTTTTCCTTTTATTCCTCTTTTTTTTCTCTTATTCTTTTTCTTCTTTTCTTTTTTTTCTTCTCTCCTCTAACCCTACACTTTTCCCCCCGTCGCGCGCAGGCCGCCCTCCCCTTCCCTCGATGTGCGTGACCCAGCCCCTGCTTCCCCGTCGCCGGCCTGCCCTTGCCCATCGACCCCAGCCACCGGCCGCCGCGCCTCCTCCCAGCCTGCATCCCGGTCTCCCCGCTCCTTCCGCAAGCGCCCCAGCCGACACCCATCCGCCGCGGCCCCTCTCGGCCAGCGTCCCGGCCTCCCTTGCTCCTGCCGCGCGCGCCCCAGCAGAGCCACACCCTCCCCTCGCCGGCACCACTCTTTTCCGGCGCCCTCCTTCCGACGACAACCCCCCCTCCTCCCTGGAAGTCTTCCTTTTGGTAGGGTTCTATTTTACCCAAACCCTAGTTGGGATTTATTTTATTTTTGGATTTGATCTTAAAATTGATGGTCCGGTATGGTTGTTTTAGGTGCGATTTAATATTCCTTGGGTGCGATTGAGGTGCAAATGTTGTTTTGCACCAATTTGCAGAATTTTATCGTCAATTGAGGTAGTAACTCATGGCTTATATTCTTTAAATTTAGATTCCTTCGATTGCGTGTTGTTTGCACCATTCTTGTTTGTTAATTAGACGTTTGATGTTGTTGGAATAAATTTTATCTTATGAAATGAGGTTCGTTTTGATGGAAATCCGTTATATGCTATTTAACAATTTTATTAAATTGTGCAATTTGTGATTTTAATTGTGAAGATGGTGTTCTGGTGTGCGTTTGATTGTTGAAGTTGTCTCTGGGCGTGTTCTTGATACGAAAGTCTCCCCTTGTTACTTATAATTTGTTTTATAAAATGTTTTAAAGATTTGTTGACTTATAAATGAGGTGCAGATTGTGTTTTGGGGGTACCTTGGTGTGCGAATTGTCTCAAAATGATGCGTGTGTGTGAAGAGTGGTTTCCTATATGTTATTCTTTGGAGTTGTTTTATAAACTTGAGGCGGTTTAGTAAATAATGCTGATGCTGTGAGTTATGTTTTGAAAACGCGTCAGGATGGTTTTTCATTGTTTATTCATTAGAGTTATTTTAATTCAGTGTTTATGTGTTTTTAAATGTTTTACTTTTGTTATAGCGCGCGGGCGAGGTAATCCCGTGATATCAGAACTGTCGACATGCGTTTCTTGTTCGCTAGTGCGAGGCGTATCGCGTCGCTGTGACTGGGTAGCGAGTTGAGGTAGGTTCCCACTGCACTTGCCTTTGAATTTAGAATTTACTTATTTCTTGTCATTTAATTAATTTTTATCAAATTGGAAGTAGTATTTAAATATTATTATTTCTAGAGTAGTTATACTGCTGGAATTGGAACTGCTTCTTTCTCTGCATCGTACCGAAAGCTTTTCTTTTCATGATTAGCTGTTGCGCAATATTGAAAATGCCCCTTTGGCCCTTATGTTTGCGCTTCAGAATTAAAATGGTGATTTGGTCTACCTAAATGAGATTTTAAATGTGTTTTTCTGGTTTTAAATGTGACGACGTCTGATCCTTCTTTTGGAATTGATTTGGTATTGATCAAGTACATGAGGCCCGTTTGGTACTTTTAATGAAATTAATGTTTTGAAAAGTCTCTTTGGAGTGATCCTTTGTGTTTGTTGGTTTGGTGAGCGGAGTATGTGATGCTTGTGCATCTTGACTAGTTTTACATTAGGGATGCACTCCTCTTTTATTATATGTGTTGACATGGGAACCTGGCATATTGAGTGAATTATCTGAGAACGATTGCTGCACTAGTTTAGATCACGCACTGGCTAGTGGCCCCATAACAGGGGAATACTGAGTTATTGCTGCTATGGGGATTGGGCCCCTCGGTTAGGCCATGTAGGGCTATGCCGGGCGTTAGGGCGTTATGACGTCATCGAGTTAGGGCATGCCTTCAGGATGAGTCAGATGTATAGTACGTTCTGGTTTGTTCACGATCTCCTAGGTTCGACCCATGTCTCATTTAGTGTTTATTTGCATACGGCAGACGATTGAGAGGTCGAGTTTGGATGCCGACCCTTGTGTGCCACTTTTTCCCGTTGCCCTTAGTGTGTGTTGTGTGTGATTTTATTTTTGACTAACGAATAAAGTTTGGTTTTCTAATTGTTCGCAAAATGTTTTAAAATGCAATTCACCTGTTCCTTCCAACATTAAAATTCTTCTAAATTAAAAAGGGCAATGGACTGTTACTTGTTTTCAAAATGGAAAGTGTGTGTGTGTGTATGAAAACCTATATTTTCTATAATGTAGTTCAAACTAGAAGTGGGTAAATTCTTCTTTTAATGGTAGTGCTTTGGGAATAGATTTATCGGGCTAGCCTACTGAGTTTTAATGCTCACGCCTATAGTGTTTTCTTGTTTTTAGCTTCTGTTGCAGGTTGACTTGAGCTTGCTCGCCGTGGGCGAGAGTTGGTTGCAGTTTGTTGGGCGACTCTCGGGATCACGAGGGGTTCTGGTTCGTGGTCAGGTTAGTTATGTGTTTGGCTGTTTTATTTTATTGTCGTTTGTTTATTTCTGTTTCTTAGTAAATTTTTATTGGGCGAAATCGTTCCCCCGTGTACTCTGTGATGCCCTGGCGCTTGTCGCCAGCCCGGGAGGATCGGGAACGCCCCTCGGGCCATGCCGCGGACCGACTCCGGTGACCGGTTCGGGGTCGACCCGGGTTGGTTCGTGACATCTTAGGTCTTATACATGCATTATAAGGGGCTATGTAACGAGGCCTTAGTTACTTTGTGTAATCCATTTTTATAAATAAAATTTTTATTTATTATTATGGTAAAATTTGTGATTTTCAAATGTCAAAAAAATATAGTATGAATTTATAGAAGTTCCATATTATTGGTGAATTTTGGAAAACGGGTATTTTAATTTTTTTATACTTTAAATAATTAATAATGTGAAATGATTTTCAAAAAACGGTATTCTAAAGTTGTGATCAGTAAGAAATTTAGATTCTAATAAGATCAACAAATTTTTTGGTGAATAGTAAATTATGAATATTAATATTACCCTTATTAATATTAATGTGACCAATAGAATAGTAAACCCACTTAATAAAGTATAAAAATAATTTAGGCATCTTGAATGATAATGTGATATAATAGCATAAGTAAATAAATATTTCAGGAATTATTAGTTAAGTATTAGTTTTTTCTGGGTAAATAGTAATTTTATTGAAAAATTAAATTAAAATTATTTAGAAAATTATTTTCAAAAAATTCATTTCAGTTTTTAATTATTCATGTTAAAAAATGGTTAGGGTGAATTTATGAGATTTTGATAAATGTTTTGTTTTTCATTGAATAGTAAAAATACAGTTGTGAGTTTCGGTGTGTTTAATGACATCATTAGTGATGTAATAATGATGTAATAATTCTAGTTGACTTGTGTACAGTAAAATATTTTATGAGGTGTCCCAAGTGGCCAATACCTGGGGAAAATACCATGGGCAAGCCCATGGTTTTTTAAATACCACTAATGAGGTGTCCCATGGAAATTAATAAAATATTCCCTCACTTTTGCTATAAATACCAACCCATTACTTAATTAATTTCATTAAAAATTACTCCTAAATAAATATCTGGTCATTTTACCTCCCAAAGAGTCCTCCCAAGGTTCACTTAAGACTTCCAAGGTCCCAACCTTCAAGTTTTTGAAGTTACTCTTCAAGGTACGAGAACCTTTCACCTTTTTTAGTCAACACTTCTTTTATCTTATGTCCTTGAATTTCCATTTTCATATGTTGGTGTATGATATTATGTATCACTATTAATATCCTTTTGATTTCCATTTGATTATATTACCTTTTTTATCTCATCAATTCATTTTCTGAATTTTTAAGTGACATCGTTAGGCTGCCGAATTTTCTTAAAAGAAATCGCACCTTCTCTTTTCTTTCAAGTTTCATTTTCATGTGGTATGTAATTAAAATATCCATGAAATGATCTTATTTATATCTTATTCTGTCACTATACTATATTATTAGTTATTTGTTAGTGGGTGACACTTTTCCCCTCTGTTTTTAATGTTTTCTAAAACCATGTTATATAGCCGTTATGCTGTAGAAATTTCATCTCAAAATATATCTCTCTTTTTCTCAAGAAATTATCTTATTTTATTTATGTGAATACCTAACCACGTTTTCATGAAATGTAAAATTGATTATGTTTTTAAGGTTTATTTATAGTCTAGGTTAGACCTTAGGTTTTCTCTCAAGGAGCGTTGGTAGGTTTAGAGTGTTTATTTTTAATAAAAATGACTAAGAGAGGGGGTGGTTTTGAAAAGAGTTTAAAAAAATGACTTAGTTGAAATAGCTTAAAAGTTGAGTGAACAAGTGGATTTTGAAAAATATGAGATAAAAGGTTCGATGTGATTTCACTACACACATATCAAGTTCATTGTTCATAGAGATTCATCTTAGGTTTAGAGTAATTCTTTGGTTGGAGTTAATTGGAATCCCGATTAATTCCTAAGCTTTTATTTCAATGCTTTAAGGACCCAACCTTGACATAACAATCGTATTGTCAAGGTACAGTACTTATGAATGGAATAAGAGCTTCCAAATAAGATTTAAATCTCAATAAGGTGGGTATGAAAAGGATTCTTGTGATGTCCAATCGGAACAACACAAGTCACACACTCAAAACCTCACACCGATCGGTTAGAAATTAAGAGCATAACACTCACATGCATTAAATCAAGCATTCAAATCTAAAATAAAATAAGATACATGGAATGAACTATTTAAACACCCAAATTACTCCAAACCAGTAGCTAGTGTATGCATCGTAACTCCCTTGACATGTGTGTAGCTCCCTCACAATGAACACCCACCGTTTAGCCCGACATCGAGAGGAGGAGGAAGCTCGAGTGGATCTCCTTCTTCATCCTTGATCCCTATATGAGGATAGGGGCCTCCAGAAATTCTTGGATGGTGATATGAATCCTTTGGGTCTCCAAAATGGTAGAGTGTGGCTCCTGGTTCGAACTTACAAATGGGGATCCCAAGGTGTCATTTTATAGGAAAATTGGAAGGTGATTTTAGGCACACAGATTTCATCAATCCACTTGTACCACGTGTTTCGGCCTTCAAACAATCTTATCTTGATTTGGAGAAAATAAAAAAGTTGTATCCCTACCTCTTTACTGTCTCCTCAGAAAGTTTGGAACACTTTGGACAACTAAAAATCAATATATTGATAAAATACAGAACACCACATTTGACTTGGTCCATATTCGTTGTTTTGGACAGATCAGTTCGGATGGGCCCCATAGAAGAGGAATCAGGATTGGGTTCCTTAATATGAAATGTAGCCTATTAAATTTTGGACAGGGCCAAAAAATTTCAGCCCATTTGGATGCACGGATATTGTTTACTATGCAAAACAGTGGACACATGTCCATGGATCCATGCAATTTTGGCCCATTTTTCTTCCACTTCATCAAAGGCCCTCCAAATCACCTCCACCTACATTGAAATAATAAAAACAAGTAACATTTCCCATTATAATCTTGATTAAAATTAATTGATTGATTCAAAAATAAAGTGCAATTTATTATTATATTTGGAATATTCATTACAAAACTAGTTTAAAACTACGGTGTAAGGGTGGAATAAAACAGTGAAGCGTGGTAAGATCACACCCCACACCTAAACATTTGCACTCTTGGGAAAAGTCACATATCCAAATACAATGATGCATATATATATATATATTTCCAACATCCTGAAGATTTAGCATTTTAGGAAATTTTATTTAAAGTAAAGTGATCAATGCACGAACCACACCAAGGAGTTCTTCCTAGTGAAAATAGAAAAAGATGTCTCATAAATCATATCATAGAGAAATTCAAAAAGATTCAAGATAACCAATTGAGAAAGGAATTCAGAAGTAAACCATGACACTAACTCTCCATGTGTGTGTGTGAAAACCATTCCATGCTATTCCTTCCACTTGCTATCCAATAAATATATGTTATTTTAACATTTTTTAGCTTAAATGATTTTGTCACCGAACCTGTCCTACATCCTTTACAATAATATTTCAAGACCCACTCATTTAAGCATTCCCAGAAGTCAAACCATAATCTCCTGACCTAGATATCCCCATATGTTTCACATTTCATCACTTCCCTCATTTATTATATTTTTTTTGAAGTTGCAATTGGAACAAATCTCACACTCATCTCTCAACCCTTGTTTGATCTCCTCACGATACTAATTGAAATAGTTATAACAAGATCAAAGTTTGAGGAGAAGTGGTTTTTGACCTGCCCAAGACACAATTTTTTTTGAGGGCGTACAACAGTCAGACATTAGGTACACACGCATAGGTCAATCTGGTACAGTAATGAAACAGATCGGATAAGGAACGAACGTATGGAAATATCATTTAAAGCTGAAAAATATTAACCCAACATATATTTACCTTATATTAAGTAAGAAATAATCACACTTTGTGGTTTGGTGCAAAAATGTATGGAGATATTAGTGACATAGTTTTCCCAAAATTACTCACACAAGGGGAATCAATCATCTCAAATGTTTCACAGTGATACAACAATTTATATCATTGACATAAAACCAATTCACTAAAAAAAATCACTCCTTGATGGTAAACTCATAAAAAAATTCTTTTTAGCCTTCATTATGGTATTTTTACTTTCCCCACGTTTTGGTCGCCAAATCATGGAACTTCAAAATTGTTGATGGGTAAAAATGAAAATACCATAAAGAAGGCCAAAAAGAGAAAACAAAAGGAGAAAACAATGAAAATTCCTAACTAACCCAGGAATGTATCCACACCCCACACCTAGAGTATACAATGTCCTCACTGTAGTAAAAGAGAATGTGGGAAGGAAGGATAAAACCTGGTGGATGCCATTCATAGTTTGCTTCTTGAACTTGGAGTTCCTCCATCGGGGACTCCAGAACGGGTTCATGAAAGTGCTTCAGCCACTTCCCATTGACAGTGAAGGTTTTCTTGGTTTCTTCATTTTGAACCTGAACAACACCAAATGGAGAGACATTAGTAACAATGTATGGTCCAAACCATTGGGAACGAAGCTTACCGGGATGCAATTTCATCCTTACATTGTAGAGGAGGACCTTCTGCCCAATATGGAACTGACGATGAAGGATAAGACGGTCATGGGAAGCCTTGGTTCTCTCCTTATAAATCCTAGAGTTTTCATATGCATCTCTTCTCATTTCCTCTATCTCCTGAATCTACAACTTCCTTTGAGCACCTGCACCAGAATGATTAGAATTTCATTTTTTGATGGACTAGTAGTCCCAATGCTCAATCTCAATAGGGTGGTGACAACTCTTTTAAAAAACAAGCCTATAAGGTGAAATTCCAATGGGAGTTTTAAAAGCATTATGGTAAGCCCATAATGAATCATCAAGTCTAAGACTCCAATCTTTCCTGTTGGGTTGGACCATTTTTTCAAGAATTTGTTTTACCTCTCTATTTGACACCTCGGCTTGACCATTTGTCTGTGGGTGATACATAGTAGATACTCGATGAATGACCCCATACCAACGCAAAAGTGATTGCATTGTTCGGTTGCAGAAATGAGAACCCTGGTCACTGATGATGAACCTAGGTAATCCAAACCTACAAAAGATCTGGGTTCTCAAAAATTCTACAACTATTTAGGAATCATCTGTCCTTGTGGCCCGTGCCTCTTCCCATTTTGATACATAATCAACGGCCAAAATAATGTACAAGTTGCCAAAAGAATTGGGAA
Organism: Viscum album; assembly: GCA_963277665.1. NCBI lineage: Eukaryota > Viridiplantae > Streptophyta > Magnoliopsida > Santalales > Viscaceae > Viscum > Viscum album. Next base: position 300,159,386 of record OY728139.1, read on the forward strand.
ATGGCCCCATAAATTCAATGCCCCAAACATCAAAAATGTCATGAAAGAGTAAGGGTTGTTGTGGAATTTCATTCCTTTTAGTGACATTCCCCATTCTTTGACAACGAGGATAAGATTTACAAAATTCATGGGCATCCCGAAAAAGTGTTGGCCAAAAGAGACCAGAATCAAGAACTTTGTGAGCAGTGCGTTGAGGACCAAAGTGGCCACCACAAGAAAGAGTGTGGCAGAATCTAAGGACAGATTGAAACTCTCTATCGGGAACACAACACCTAAGGACCTGATCGCTATATGTGCACCAAAGGTAGGGGTCATCCCAAATATACCAACGAGACTCATGTTTTATAAGACATTCTTGGTTTTTTTTGAAATCAGTAGGAATGCAAGATGCTACCAAATAATTTACAATTTCAACATACCAGGGAATAACATCTTGCACTTTGTATAATTGCTCATCAGGAAACAAGTCATTAATGGGAATACAGGGGGATGAGACAATGTTCGAGGATGGTGGGATCCTACTGATATGGTCTACCACCACATTCTCTTCTCCTTTTTTATCTCTAATTTCTATATTGAATTTCTGAAGGAGGAGCATCCAACGAATGAGACGTGGTTTGGCTTCTAGTTTCTTTAGGAGATTCCGGAGGGCTGCATGGTCTGAGAACACAATGACTTTGGACCCTAAAAGGTATGAAATGAATTTATCCAAGGCAAAAAAATGGAAAGAAAATCTTTTTCAGTGGTGGTGTAGTTTGCTTGGGCAGGGTGTAACACCCTATGCTTCTACGATACACTTCTCTTTCAATAATGCAATAGCTTGCATTGTACGCACGTTCGAGATTCTAAAACACCGCGACCAATCAAAATAGCCATTATGAATAGTAATACCCACTTTTTGAAATTAAATATATTTTATATTTCAAAATGGACTTCATTTTTGTATTCGTAATATCGAAATTAGCCTATGTTGAATTTTTGGTATTTTTCTAAGAACTTCCAATTTGCCTTGAATAGTGAAAATTACTTTAAAACAACTTTTTTAATCAAAATAATTAATAGTAACAAATTATACTATTGAGTGGTTTTAAAGTATAATTAGAATATATTTTTACCATTTTATCCAATGGTGGTCATTAGAATTAATTTCACATTGAAATTGGACATAAACAATTGTCAATCTTTTGATATATATTGTTTCTTAAAAACACGCTATTTGTTGTGACAGCGGGAATTAATTATGAAATTAATTAATGCAACTTATATGTTTGGAATTTCATAAAATAGACATCATTTTTGAATTCAGAATATCAATTATAGCTTAGGGTGAAATTTTGGCATTGTTCTGAAAACTTCAATTTTTGATGAATAGTGAAACCACTAAGTGGTAGTTAAAAAACTAATTTTTTCGTTTAAATGAAACATTACTACTTCTGTAATTTGATTTTCAAAAATCCGACATACATGGTTGTCATTAGGAAGTAAAATGTGGTTTAATGGGATTAAAATAAATTTTTATGAATAGTAACTTTCAAGTTTAATTAATCACGATTAAAGGTCATTAGTGAAATTTAAGGTAAAATTATATTATAAAAATATAAAAATACCTTTACACTTATCCTAACCCTATTGGATGAGTCATGGCCAACCAAGACAATACATGGGTCAACTTGGGGACCCCATGGAGCCACTTTTGTAGGAAAATGACATTAAAAACATTTTATTTAATATTAAAATAAAAATGTCACAAACAAGAGTTGTTTTACTAAAAAAAATTTTAAATGGGTTTATACAAGTCATATTTTTGACTATAAATATTAATTAGAAATATAAAAAGATTTCATACATCATGATATTTTTTTTATAATTTTAGACATTAAATAAATTAAATTATTTATGACACCAAGATGATACAACGATTACCTCATTAATTAATGAATTAAATAAAATGAAAAGATAATGTAAAATCTAAGCATCACACTTGTCCAAAGCCTATTGGATGAGAATATTTAGAACCCTTATCACCTTATACTCGAATTATATAAGTGTGGGACCTTTAAAATCTGAAAATCATTGTATAATAAAGTAACATTTTATTACTTTCCAAGAGTGCCCCTCCTCTCCACTTATAAAAGGCCCCCACCACTACCACCTTACTCACAATTTCAAAGCCTTTTGGCTCGGCCAAAATCTACCCAAATACTCTCCCAAATTCCCTCCATTTCTCCTAGAATCCTCACTTTGGGCATAATTCTTCCCAAGGAAGAGTTTGGCTCAAATCAAAAGAGTTACCCGATTTTAAGGTAATGTCTTCTCTAATGTTGTTTTGTTTTATTTTGCTTCTCCAACCACTTAAAATCTTCTTATTACTTTATTTTGTAACAAAACCAGTATCTAAAATATACTAGGATGTTTTTATGATAAGGATTTGGTTTACACTTACACACACCTTCATCTAATGGTTAAAGAACATACTGTTTCTGTGGGTGGCGAAATACTGCCTCACGAAACGATGATTGTTCAATATTCTTTTAACACCTCTAATGGTGGCCATTTTGATGACAATATTTTCATATATAATATATATATTATGTTTATGTTTTCCTTATGCTTCTGTATTTTTCATTTATGGCATACTTTATGATTTCCATTATGGGTAAACACGATAATTTCATTTTAGGAAGTACGGACTACCGGCCCCTCAAAGTGATTTGAATCGTTAATGCCATAAGTGGGATGTATAAAGGATGGATTAAATGATATTGTATATGATATTATACTGGAATTATAATACACCTTTATACTATTATGATTTCATTCCATTAAATACGAAATAGAAATGAAAGTCGCGTTCATGCGTACGTAGGGCTTACCGTCTCCATGAACGGTGCATTTCATTTCTTACCTCTAAATGTTATGTAATATTATAAATGAATGTATATACTGGATATATATGATATATATGATATCTACATCATGAATATAATTCTGGATATAATGGATATTTCACCACATGAACAACTTGTAATTATAAGAAGTTTATTTTTGACTCAAGTACCTAAGATCGACAAAACGACCGTTATAAACTTAAATAATTACATAATGTTCATGACATGGTAATAAGTTATATAAAAGGAATAATTAAATTGAAAAAGGTTCTTAATAAGGTATATATTAACTCTAGTTTATTATTCAGGAGATCAAAGAACGGTCGAGTGAATTCGGACACGAGGTAAGGGAATTTCTTAACCCAATTTTCATTCTTTGGGTTAATCTCATACTTTCAAATTATGTCATGATATTATTATGTCCTATCTTGTATTTATACTTCCTTTATGTGTACATATAGTGAATACACATAATAGATATATTTTATTTAAAAATTATCTTTTTAAGGGACTTCATCTCAATCTCCATTCATTGAAGCTTATTTTGTTTTATACACAAATTTCTTTTATACGGTGTATAAACCCCTTTGACTTTTACGTTTATTCAAAAGGAATCTTTTTATACGAAGAATTTTATGAAGGGACAAAAGGAATGTTTTTTTTGTCGTACGTATGCAGCGACAATGACTTCTTCGCCGCCGTGACCATTATTTGAGTTTCAGCTTCCCCTACAAGCCATAACTTTTTTTTAAATGAAAAATAAAAACCAAGTTTTAACTTTCATTTATTTTGGTATTGAAAATGGTTTTGATAAGGTTTTTATTATATCAATGTGTTGTATTGATATCTCGTGATTGAAGTGTGGGAATCTTATGTTTCCTTTATGCATGTTTTATGTGATACAATTATGTTATGGTTTATGATATGTTTAAACCTGTTCATATGAGGAATGTATTGGACTTAATAAGTGACGGGTGGAGCCGCTATAGCTCCTCGATGCATCGGCAGGTCTCATGAGACAAACTAGTGTCTTGCCACAAGGCCTTGACAAAATCTTATTTGTCTTCTTGGCATGAGGCCTTGGCTACGTGGTTATGATAGTCTGGAATTATGCATTCCATCATTATGAAAGTGGTTATTGATATTGCATGTGATTATTCCACTAGTAGAATATCCATGCGAGTAAGTAAATGGCATTATTTAATTTTACTTTTGCCATTTTATGTTGAAGTTCATGTTTAAAATGATTTTGTTTTAGTTATACATTGCCTTAAATGTTTATGGTTATTTATAAAAGCTTCCGCTATATTGTTATCCTTACTGAGCATCTGATCTCACCCCTTTCAATGTTTTATTTTTCCCAGGATGTGAAGAAATATTTTATGACTGACCTACAGGGATAGTCTGAAGGGGATAGAAGTGTGGACTATGGAGACTATGTTATTGTGATTTTTCACTTTATGATGTAATGTAACATTTATGAATGTATCTAGTGTTTACAAGGCTACTAAACTAATCGGTCTTTCGAGACATGATCTTTTGTGATCATGCCAATGTTACGAAGTAATGCACCGACTCTGGGTAGCTGGGGTCGGGGCATTACAGTTGGTATCAGAGGCAGTTTAGTACTAACCTTGGAAGCTAGATTTAGATAAACTTTGATTAGAGAACATAGCCCAAAGATAGACTTTGAGGATTAGTATAGAAGAATTTCCTAGAATTTTGGTATTATAGAGATTTTTTGAGTTTTCCGAGCAATACATCCCAGTCTGGATACGAGCAGGTAGAGGTGGCTCTGGCACAGATGTACCTAGGGGTAAAACCCGAAAACACCGCTTTGAGCTAGAATCAAACGGGAACTGGTGCACGACAACGGGCCTTTCTGCACTCTTGGTTATGACAATCCTGGGGGATATGCTTAGGATAATTCTCATTTTATTTACAAACCACTATGAAGGTTTATGAGTATATACTTCCTCAAAGAAAACTTTTTTTATGATTATGGATTATATCCATAAATAGTTCAATTAGTGTTAAGTGTTTTACAAGTATGGAATTATGTATTTTGATTCATAAACTAATCTAGTTTATGCCATTGTTTAGAAATGGCGCCTAGTGGAAGGAATGGAAACCGTATCAATGCACGCACTCCGTGTAGGGATTGCCCTCCTGCTCAAGATAATTATTGTGGATCTGGAGATACAACTGGTGCTGATCAACTTATTACCATATCGGGACAACTCACTCAGGTTATGAATAATAACCTTACTCGTATGGAGCACCCTGATCCGCAACGTGAAGGATCAATGTAAGACCGCTTCATGAGGCAACAACCACCAACATTTAATGGGGGTACAAATCCATTAGTAGCTGAGAAATGCATAAACTCCTTAGAGAAAATATTCCATGCCTTGGGGAGTAGTGAAAGGGAGAAGGTTGTCATGGTAGTCTACCGCCTCACTGGAGATGCCGATCAATGGTGGTCACTGATTCAAAACACAAATCAAGATGATGAAGTATCAAATATGGAATGGAGAGAGTTCAAAGATATTTTCTTAGAAAAATACTTTCCACATGACCATCGAGCAGATATGGAAAGGCAATTTCTGAGTTTGAGGTAGAAGGAGGATGAGAATGTCGCAAAGTATGAGGCTAACTTTACAAGGTTAGCGAGGCATGCTGCAGATTATATACGTAACCCAAGAAGTAAGATTGATCGTTTCTTTGATGGGTTAAAACCGTTTCTCCGTCGAGCCTTAGTCTCACAATCCTTCTCGTCATACGAAGATATTGTCTCATGTGCTATCAAGACAGAAAAGGAATTCTCTAAATCTTATGACAATACAGTAAAGCAAGAGAAGAAGAGAACGGTGGAACAAGAGACAGATAAAGGGAAAAAGGGACAGAAGGATTTTCTATTATGCGATAATTGTGGGAAGAATCACCCCGGTACTTGCCTAAAAGGAATGGGAGTTTGTTATAAAAGTGGGGAAAAAGGTCACCAGGCGCGTGATTGCAAGGGAAAGAAAGAGGCTATCAATGTTGAATGCTACAATTGTAGGGAAATGGGGCATTATTCAAATGAATTTCCTAAGCATCAGGGAAACTTACCTCAGAAAAGGCCAAGGGATCAAGGAAAATATTATGCTGTTACTACAGATGAAGTGGAATAATTAATGTATTGTTGCTTTTGGACTCAAGTATTATATTCTGGTTATAAAAATAATGTGATATGTATAAGGATTGTACTGCAGTACTTGTTGTTATCATTAAGGTTTTAATATGATGAAAGAAATCATATTTTTAGTATGTGACAATAAGAGAAACTTTACTTTGTTTAGGGAATCTAATGTTACAATTGATTTTGGAATTCAAGGACCCTTTAGAGAAAGTCTGGACAGAGGTATTTTGGAAAACTATATAGGTTGGAATGGATTAAGTTGAACCTTGGATAGTATTATTTAAGGTTAAAAAATTTATGAAGATTATTTTTGGAATATTATAGTTTTTGGAAAAGGACAACCTGTAGGGTGGGGCATAACCCGTCGCGTCGGACAAAGCTGCAGGAATAGAATCCACAACCATAGTACGACATGCCTTTATTACCTACCACTAGCCTACAGGAAGTCCCTGGTTATTACAAAATAGGTTTACTAATCTAAATGGTATGTGTTAATATTTGGAACCTTATACAATTAGGATAAATAGAATATTTTTGAGTTCTATTACCTTTTAGAGTGAAAGATGGGTTTGTGGTAAAAATTTATTAAAGAATGAAAGTCTACATGACAAGTAAGCATATTTCCTTACGTTATTAGTAAATCTCCTAAATAAATTCTTCAACTTTATAAATGGCAACTTAAAACAAAAACATTGTCGGTTAACTTTTCCAACTGGGGATTCAATGTCCGTTTAACCAATCACAAGTTTGTGATTTTCTTATGGTTAACTTTCTCCTAATCCAGTTTTCTACAACTCTATATCATAACTTGATGGTTTGTTTTTCTTCCATATCCATATTTTTATATAATCCTAGTATGGGCTATCTCGGGTGACCTTTGTACTTATGTTTCTTTCTTTTAAAGTTATATTTTTATTAACCTTATTTCCGATGTGGGTTTTCCACAAAGGTATTTTATATTTTCAACCTTTTACTTTCAAAGAAAAATTTCAAATTGCAAGGACGCAATTTATTGAAGGAGGGGAGAATGTAACACCCCATGCTTCTACGATACACTTCTCTTTCAATAATGCAATAGCTTACATTGTACGCAAGTTCGAGATTCTAAAACACCGCGACCAATAAAAATAGCCATTATGAATAGTAATACCCACTTTTTGAAATTATATATATTTTATATTTCAAAATGGACTTCATTTTTGTATTCTTAATATCAAAATTAGCCTATGTTTAATTTTTGGTATTTTTCTGAGAACTTCCAATTTGCCTTGAATAGTGAAAATTACTTAAAAACAAAATTTTTAATCAAAATAATTAATAGTGACAAATTATACTATTGAGTGGTTTTAAAGTATAATTAGAATATATTTTTACCATTTTATCCAATGGTGGTCATTAGAATTAATTTCACATTGAAATTGGACATAAACAATTGTCAATCTTTTGATATATATTGTTTCTTAAAAACACGCTATTTGTTGTGACAGCGAGAATTAATTATGAAATTAATTAATGCAAATTATATGTTTGTAATTTCATAAAATATACTTCATTTTTGAATTCGGAATATCAATTATACCTTAGGGTGAAATTTTGGCATTGTTCTGAAAAACTTCAATTTTTGATGAATATTGAAACCACTAAGTGGTAGTTAAAAAACTGATTTTTTTGTTTAAATGAAACATTACCATTTATGTGATTTGATTTTCAAAAATCCAACATACATGGTTTTCATTAGGAAGTAAAATGTTGTTCAATGGGATTAAAATATTTTTTGGTGAATAGTAACTTTTAAGTTTAATTAATCACGATTAAAGGTAATTAGTGAAATTTAAGGTAAAAATGATATTATAAAAATATGAAAATACATTTACACTTGTCCTACCCCTATTGGATGAGTCATGGCCGACCAAGAAAATCCATGGGTCAACTTGGGGACCCCATGGAGCCACTTTGGTAGGAAAATGACATTAAAATTTTTTTATTTAATATTAAAATAAAAATGTCACAAATAAGAGTTGTTTTACTAAAAAAAATTTTAAATGGGCTTATAAAAGTCATATTTTTGACTATAAATATTTATTATAAAGCTAAAAATATTTCCTACATAATGATATTTTTTTATAATTTTTATACATTAAATAAATTAAATTATTTATGACACCATGATGATGCAGCGATTACCTCATTAATTAACGATTTAAATAAAATGAAAAGATAATGTAAAATCTAAGCATCACACTTATACAAAGCCTATTGGATGAGAATATTTCGAACCCTTATATCCTTATACTTGAATTATATAAGTGTGGGACCTTTAGAATCCGAAAAGCATTGTATAATAAAGTAACATTTTATTACATTCCAAGAGTGCCCCTCGTCTCCACTTATAATATGCCCCCACCACTACCACCTTACTCACACTTTCAAAGACTTTTGGCTCGGACAAACTCTGCCCAAATACTCTCCCAACTTCCCTCCATTACTCCTAGAAGCCTCACTTTGGGCATAATTCTTCCCAAGGAAGACTTTGGCTCAAATCAAAAGAGTTACCCGATTTTAAGGTAATGTCTTCTCTAATGTTGTTTTGTTTTATTTTGCTTCTCCAACCCCTTAAACTCTTTTTATTCCTTTATTTTGTAAAAAAACCAGTATATAAATTATACTAGAATGTTTTTATTATAATTATTTGTTTTACACTTACACACACCTTCGTCTAATGGTTAAAGAACATACTGTTTCTGTGGGTGGCGAAATACTGCCTCACGAAACGATGATTGTTCAATATTATTTTAACACCTCTAATGGTGGACATTTTTATGACACTATTTTCATATATGATATATATATTATGTTTATGTTTTCATTATGCTTCTTTATTTCTCATTTATAAAATACTTTATGATTTCCATTATGGGTAAACGCGATAATTTCATTTTAGGAAGTGCGGACTACCGCCCCCTCAAAGTGATTTGAATCGTTAATGCCATATGTGGGATGTATAAAGGATTGAGTAAATGATATTGTATATGATATTATACTAGAATTATAATACACCTTTATACTATTATGATTTCATTCCATTAAATACGAAATAGAAATGAAAGTAGCGTTCATGCGTACGTACGACTTATCGTCTCCATGAACGGTGCATTTCATTTATTACCTCTAAATGTTATGTAATATTATAAATGAATGTATATACTGGATATATATGATATATATGATATCTACATCATGAATATAATTCTGGATATAATGGATATTTCACCACATGAACAACTTGTAATTATAAGAAGTTTATTTTTGACTCAAGTACCTAAGATCGACAAAATGACCGTTATAAACTTAAATAATTACATAATGTTCATGACATGATAATAAGTGATATAAAAGGAATAATGAACTTGAAAAAGGTTCTTAAGAAGGTAGAGATTAACTCTAGTTTATTATTCAAGAGATCAAAGAACGGTCGAGTGAATTCGGACACGAGGTAAGGGAATTTCTTAACCCAATTTCCATTCTTTGGGTTAATCTCCTACTTTCAAATTATGTCATGATATTATTATGTCCTATCTTGTATTTATACTTTCTTTATGTGTAAATATAGTGAATACACATAATAGATATATTTTATTTAAAAATTATATTTTTAAGGGACTTCGTCTCAATCTCCATTCATTGAGGCTTATTTTGTTTTATACACAAATTTCTTTTATACGGTGTATAAACCCCTTTGACTTTTACGTTTATTAAAAAGGAATATTTTTATAAGAATAATTTTACTAAGGGATAAAAGGAATGTTTTTCTTTTCGTACGTATGTGGCGACAATGACTTCTCCGCCGCCGTGACCATTATTTGAGTTTCGGCTTCCCCTACAAGCCATAACTTTTTTTTAAATGAAAAATAAAAACCAATTTTTAACTTTCATTTATTTTGGTATTGAAAATGGTTTTGATAAGGTTTTTATTATATCAATGTGTTGTATTGATATTTTGTGATTGAAGTGTGGGAATCTTATGTTTCCTTTATGCATGTTTTATGTGATACAATTATGTTATGGTTTATGATATGTTTAAACCTGTTCATATGAGGAATGCATTGGACTTAATAAGTGACGGGTGGAGCCCGCTATAGATCCTCGATGCATCGGCAAGTCTAATGAGACAAACTAGTGTCTTGGCACGAGGCCTTGACAAAATCTTATTCGTGGTCTTGGCACGAGGCCTTGGCTACGTGGTTATGATAGTCTGGCATTATGAATTCCATCATTATGAAAGTGGTTATTTATATTGCATGTGATTATTCCACTAGTAGAATATCCATGAGAGTAAGTAAATGACATTATTTAATTTTACTTTTACCATTTTATGTTGAAGTTCATGTTTAAAAGGCTTTTGTTTCAGTTATAAATTGCCTTAAATGTTTATGGTTATTTATAAAAGCTTCCGCTATATTGTTATCCTTACTGAGCATCTGAGATCACCCCTTTCAATGTTTTATTTTTCCCAGGATGTGAAGAAATATTTTATGACTGACCTACAGGGATAGTCTGAAGGGGATAGAAGTGTGGACTATGGAGACTATGTTATTGTGATTTTTCACTTTATGATGTAATGTAACATTTATGAATGTATCTAGTGTTTCCAAGGCTACTAAACTAATCGGTCTTTCGAGACTTGATCTTTTGTGATCATGACAATGTTACGAAGTAATGAACCGACTCTGGGTAGCTGGGGTCGGGGCGTTACACAGGGTCCAAAGTACGTGAGGCATATTCAATGACATGTGGAGCTCGATCGACCCTTTGTGATAAGACTGCCCCAACTGCATAGTTAGTGGCATCACACATGAGATCAAATGGTAAATCCCACCGAGGTGGTTGGATTACCGGGGGTGATGTGAGACTCCATTTTAATTTATTAAAATCTTCTTCACATTCTTTATCAAAAACAAAATCTTTTTCTTTTTGGAGTAAGCGGGAGAGGGGAAGTTCAATCTTACTAAAATCACGAATGAAACGACGGTAAAATCCAGCATGACCTAGGAAAGACCTCACATCACATACATTTTTAGGGAATGGTAGGGAAGAAATGACATCCACTTTAGATTTATCTACTTGTATACCATCCCCAGAAATGACATGTCCCAAAACTATACCTTTTCGTAGCATGAAATGGCATTTTTCATAATTTAATACAAGATTCTTTTCAATAAAGCCACATAGGATGAAACCAAGACTACTTTAACATTCATCAAAAGAGGATCCATAAACAGTAAAATCATCCATGAAAACTTCCATGCAATCCTCCAGGTAATCTGAAAAAATACTAACCATACATCCCTGGAAAGTACCTAGAGCATTGCACAGGCCAAATGGCATCCTTCTATAGGAAAATGCGCTAAAGGGGCAAGTGAATGTTGTCTTTTCTTGATCCTCGGGGCAATATGGATCTAAAAGTATCCAGAATACCCATCAAGAAAACCGTAATGGGACTTTCCTACTAGCCTCTCTAGAATTTGGTCAATGAATGGCAAGGGGAAATGGTCCTTCCTAGTGTGTTGGTTTAGTCGACGATAATCTATACAGACACGCCAACTATTCTGCACACGAGTTGGAACCAATTCATTATTTTCATTTTTAATTACAATTAGGACAGTTTTTTTAGGAACTACTTGAACGGGACTGACCCATTTGCTGTCAGAGATGGGGTAAATGATTCCAGCAGCCAATAATTTTGTTACTTCTTTTTTAACTACTTCTAAGAGGTTTGGGTTCAGTTGATGTTGTGCCTGCCTCACTGGTTTAACATCATCAGTTAATAAAATAAGATTTATATAAATTGATGGGATAATACTAGGAATGTCCTCAAGTGTCCATCCCAATGATTGTTTATAATCCCTCAAAAGTTCAAGCAGTCATAATTCATGCTCAGGAGGGAGTGAACTAGCAATGATGATGGGAAACTTGTTTCCATTATCAAGATATGAATATTTTAAATCTTGAGGCAGTTTCTTTAGTTCCAATTCAGGTGGATTTTGGATTTATGGGAGTGTGTGTGAAAGTGAGAGGTCACTAATCTCATCTAACTGCTCAATGGTATCATCCTCAGATGAGGAATTAGCTTTTACAAGCGTAGCAGTATCATCGTTGGTCATGTGATCCTCTGTGTTCAAGAAATTATCAATTAATAAATATGCATGACACTTTTCTAGACCACTACAAAAATCAACACATGACTCATTACCAAGAATTTCAATCAAAGAGGAAAATTCAGAAAGGGGATCAGGGGAAACAAATGAAGTGATTTTAGGGGAAGGGAGTACATCAATTGAATTTACCGAGAGAGAGGAATGTTCTTCTGAGGGGTGCTTCATGGAATCAAGGATGTTGAAATGGACCATGTCACCACCAAATTCCATAGATAATGTACCATTATGGACATTAATTATGGCTTTGGAAGTTTTCAAGAAAGGTCTCCCTAATATAATTGGGGCGTGTCCATTCATCCTATCATCTTCTATTTTTAGCACATAAAAATCAGCAGGAAATATTAAATTTTGAACCCTCACAAGAACATCCTCTAACACACCAGAAGGGTGTGCCGTACTTCGATTTTCTAGCTGAACAAATATTCCTGTGGTCTTTAGTTAACCGACCTACAAAGAAGAGTATATGGAGTGAGGCATCACATTAATAGAAGCACCCAAATCAAGCATAGCATTGGATAAAGAATACTCCCCTATGGTGCACGGAATCGAGAATGTTCCAGGATCATTGTACTTGGTGGGAAGCGATGGTTGTATCAATGATGAGACATTCCTCCCCAAACTTACCTTCTCATCACCACAGAGTCTCCTTTGATGTGTACACATCTCCTTTAGAAACTTAGCATAACGTGGAATTTTCTTCACGACATCAATCAATGGGATGTTAACCTGCACTTTTTTGAAAGTCTCCAAGATTTCTTTATCAAGTTCAGTTTCCTTTTGTTCCTTGGTTGGGTGGCTCTTTGGGGAAATGGAAGAGGAATGCTTGGGCTTGGTAACTCATCAATAGACACACTCTTTCCTTTGGTAGGACTTCTCTCAAGACAAGGTTCCATCTCATTTGAACCTTTTTCAGTGGTTGGGATGGTGGTTCCCTTAGTAGATGATGACTCTAATGGAGGGTTCATTTGGATTTTAAGTTGAGTTCCACTCCTAAGGGTGATGGAACTAACATTTCCCTTATCCCTAGGGTTGAAAAGTGGTTGAGAGGGTAGTTTACCAGACCCATGGCTTTGGATTTCACCCACCGAGTTAGCTAGTTGGCCTAATTGGTTTTTGAGGTCTTGTATGGTTGCTTGAGTGGTTTGTTGGAAATGGAGATTATTGGTATCCATTTGTTTCATCATATCTTCTAGGCTAGGTTCAGTTTTTGGAGGGGGTTGTTGGAAAGGCCTTTGGGGTGGTTGAAAATTTTTGGGTGGTGGTGGTTGATGACTACTTTTCCCTGGTTGGTTCCATGGTTGATGAGACTAGTTTGAATACCCCCTTGCCTATAGGCTTGGTTGTCTTTCCACCCAGGGTTGGATGGATAGTAAGGTTCTTGCCTAATGGGTTGGTTATAGGGGCGTCCTGGGAATATTGCCTCACAACTCTCAGAAGTTTTTCTCAATTGGGGGAATTGGTCAGAATAGTGGGTATTAGAAGAGCATATACCATAATATATGGGAGGAGGAGATTGGAATTTCCCTTGGGAAAGAGCAAGTTGTCGTATAAGGGTACTCACCTCTTCAAACTTTGTGTCCACCTTCTTCTCAAATTCAGTACTTTTCACCTCATAGACACCTCGAATAGGTACACTGGACCTTGAACTGAATTGTTGAATGTTCTATGCCATGGTCTCAATTAGGTTCCTTGCAGCGATTGGGGTTTTATCCACTAGTGCACCACCTGCAGCAGCATCGATCATGTTACGATCTATTGGAATTAAACCTTCATAAAAATATTGTATTAAAAGTTGATCGCTTATTTGGTGGTGTGGACAACTTGAACATAATATTTTAAAGCATTCCCAATATTCATGAAGGGTTTCTCCTTGAGATTGTCTTATCCCACATATTTCTTTCCTTATTGTTGCAGTTCGAGAGATTGGGAAGTATTTTTCAAGAAAAAGTCGTTTCATGTCCGCCCAACCTCTAATAGGTGAATTAACATAATACAACCAATATTTAGCCGTGTCTTCTAATGAAAATGGAAATGACCTAAGTTTTACTTGTTCTTCATCCACATTAGAAGGTTTTAATGTTGAACACATAGTATGAAATTCTTTTAAATGCTTATGTGGATCTTCTCCAGGCAGTCCATGAAATCTTGGTAATAAATGAATTAAACCAGATTTTAGTTCAAAATTGGGTGCCTTGCCTTGTAATTGAATGTAAGTGGGTCAGATATCAACATCAGGTGAGGTTAGTTCTTTTAGTGTTCTATTATTTTCATCCATGTTATATAAGTTATTTTCAGTTTTAACTTTGGTTTCAGAAGAAGAATAAGGATCAAGAAGAATTTTAAGATGTGATGTCTCCTCCTTCAAAGTGTGGTCTTGTATGTCTCGGTTTCGTTGATGTAGGATCCTCTCCGGTTCGGGTTCAAAAGACTGTAAGTCTCCCAGATTAGAATGCATCATACACAGAACCTACACAATAAATAAATTATAACACAAAAATAAATGCAAAGGTAGAAGATAAAACAAACAAATATTCACAAAAAATACAAAATTTTTATCAAAAACACGCACAAAAAACCAAAGCGCTCCCCGACAACGGCGCCAAAATTTGACCGCGTTTTCATGACACGTCAAATTGATTATGTTTTTAAGGTTGGTTTATAGTCTAGGATAGACCTTAGTTCATCTCTCAAGGAGCGTTGGTAGGTTTAGAGTGTGTATTTTTAATAAAAATGACTAAGAGAGGGGGTGATTTTGAAAAGAGTTTAAAACAATGACTTAGTTGAAATAGATTAAAAGTTGAGTGACCAAGTGGATTTTTAAAAATATGAGATAAAAGGTTTGATTTGATTTCACTACACACATATCAAGTTCATTGTTCATAGAGATTCATATTAGGTTTAGAGTAATTCTTTGGTTGGAGTTAATTGGAATCCCGATTAATTCCTAAGCTTTTATTTCAATGATTTAAGGACCCAACCTTGACGTAACAATCGTATTGTCAAGGTCCAGTACTTATGCATGGAATAAGAGCTTCCAAATCAGATTTAAATCTCAATAAGGTGGGTATGAAAAGGATTCTTGTGATGTCAAATCAGAACAACACAAGTTACGCACTCAAAACCTCACACCGATCAGTTAGAAATTAAGAGCATAACACTCACATGCATCAAATCAAGCATTCAAAACTAAAATAAAATAAGATACATGTAATGAAATGTTTAAAAACCCAAATTACTCCAAACAATTATCTAGTGTATTCATCAGAACTCCCTTGACATGTGTGTAACTCCCTCACAACGAACACCCACTGTTTAGCCCGACATCGAGAGGAGGAGGAAGCTCGAGTGGATCTCCTTCTTCATCCTTGATCCCTCTATGAGGATTGGGGACTCCAGAACTTATTGGATGGTTATAGGACTACTTTTGGTCTCCAAAATGTTAGAGTGTGGCTTCTGGTTTGAACTTACAAATGGGGAGCCCAAGGTTTCATTTTAAATGGAAATTGGAAGGTGGTTTTAGGCACACAGATTTCATCAATCCACCTGTACCACGAGTTTCTGCCTTCATAAAGTCTTATCTCACTTTGAAGAAAATAAAAAAGTTGTATCCCTACCTCTTGACTGTATACACCTAAATGTTGGCACCCTTTGTACAATTACAGCTCATGATATTGATAAAATACAGAACACCACATTTGACTTGGTCCATATTCGGTGGCTTGGACAGATCAGTTCGGATGGGCCACATAGAAGCCGAATCAAGATTGGGTTCCTTAATATTAAATGTATCCTATTAAAATTTGGACAGGAAAACAAAATTTCAGCCCATTTGGAAGCACAGATTTCGTGTACTATGCAAAACAGTGGACAGATGTCCATGGATCCATGCAATTTTGTCCCATTTTTCTTCCACTTCATCAAAGGCCCTCCAAATAACCTCCACCTACATTGAAATAATAAAAACAAGTAACATTGCCCATTCTAATATTGATTAAAATTAATTGATTGATTCAAACATAAAGTGAAATTTATTATTATATTTGGAATATTCATTACAAAACTAGTTTAAAACTGCGGTGTAAGGGTGGAATAAAACAGTGAATCGTGGTACGATCAATACCTAAAAATCTTTAGTTTCTAGGGGTATTCATAAATAAATAAAAATTATATATTTGATTCTAGAATTGGAATACATGAAACCCTCATTCCTTTTCTATTGGTTATAAATGACATAACGATCATGTTTTTAAGCACTTTTAAAACGTCACGATTTTGAAATGAAACACATTTATTTTATTCTCTATGGGTTCTTTATGAAATGTTTTATTATTATATATGTGGATCACATGAAAATAAATAAATATCAAGGGTTCACCCTGATATCTATCCAATGCATTGTGTAATGAAATTAATCTCTAGAGATGAAAATTTTTATGATACCTTGGTGAATAACCTTGGTAAATTTTATGAAACCTTGGGGATGGACCTTGGTTATATGCTTATGAATTTATAAATTAAATGTTGTAGCCACATTTTCAAGTTATTATTATGATATCCCTCTTTATCCCCATGTTCTTATTATTATCGCTCAAGTTCACATGTAAACTGTTTCAATTTTTTTCTTCACTGGGCCTTATGCTCACCCTTTACTTTGATGTATGTATCCAGGTTATGAGATGCAGTAATTTTACTTAGGATGAAATTTTCAAGAATATTTTCAAGGGGATTAAAATAATTTTTTATGTTTTCATGTATTATGTACCCTTTTTTCCAAGACACTAGACTTTAATGATCCTCTGTTTGTAAAATGAAATGAAAATTTATGTAATAAAAAGGTAGGATGTCATAGTTGGTATCAAAGGATTGTTTAGTTATTTGTGGAAATTAGGATATGAAAACTTTAGGAATAATCCTATAGAAAAGTTTAAATATAGGAAAACTTACTAGTATTTTGGTGAGATATTAAGTAAATGGTTTCCAAAGAAATAAATCCCTGTCTGGATACGAACAAGTGGATGTGCCTCTGGCATAGATGTACCTAGGAGTGAAAACTCTAACAAGGAGTTTCAGGCTTGACCCCAGGTATCCTGGTACATGACAATATGCCTTGATGCACTCTTGGTTTGACACTCCCAGGTGATATGTTTGGTTAATCATAATCTTTTTATGAATAATTATGAAGGATTTATAGATAAATGCAATTGTTGTTAAAGAATAACATGTTTAAGCATGAAGTTTTAAGACATAAAAATCATTTTAAATTAAATAAGCTTATAATTAAGTTTTTGTTCTTTTATAAAATGGTGGGAAATAGGAGGAACCATACAAATGGTGACTGCAATGGACCATGCACTGATGAACCTCTGATGGAATCTGGAATGGAAACTTTCATGAGAATGATGAACTAACTGACTCAATTTATGGGAAACAACTTGAATCAAGCTGAGAGACCGATATCACCATGAAGGGAACACCATTATTTTGAGTCCTTTATGTGTCAAAGACCACCAAACTTTAGTGGATCTACCGATCCATTGATTGCTGAACAATGGATTAGCTCAATCAAGAAGATCTTTTCTATGCTCCACTGTTCAGAATAAGAAAAGGTCACCCTGGCTATTTACCGCTTAGAGGGACAAGCTAATTAGTGGTGGGAACTGATTAAAAACATGAGGCCAAGAGTGGAGGTTGAATATTTAGAGTGGTAAGAGTTCATAGGTATATTTTTAATAAGTATTTACCTCATTCTATGAGAACAAAAATGGAGAAGGAGTTTCTCGAGCTGAAGTCAAAGGAGAAAGAATCTATTAGAATCTACGAGATGAACTTCACAAGACATTACCTTTACACCTAAATATTTGTAATTTATCCTAATAAGAAGGTTAATAGATTATTTGGTGGACCAAGACCTCATATGAGGAAGAATCTAGCCAACTAAGAGTATGATAGCTATGAGGAGATCATGCAGAGTGCGATAAAAGTTGAACTGGAGTTCGATGAGACACAGTGGTCTCATAAATCCAATGAAAAGAAGAGATCAATAGAGCCCAGATTAGGGAGGAACTTTGATCCGGGAAAAGGAGGCAAGAAAGTGCAACTTCCCACAAGCAATAAATATGGGAAGAAGCATTTAGGGAACTTCTTGCTCAGGAGTGGGAAGTGCTACAAGTATGGAAGAGATGGCTATATCACTTGGAATTGTCATAGTGAGGTGAAGCCTCAACTTCAAAACACTAACAATAGAGGGAAGATGGTGAAATCCCTACCTGAAGTCTAAGGCTATAAGTTTGGAAAACTTGGGCACTTTTCCAATCACTGTCCAAATCCAAGGGCAGTGGAGGGGAATCACCATCAGCCTCAGCAAAGGCCAAGGGAACAAGGTCCTTATTTGTTATCACGATAGTTGATGTTGAAGCTTCAAATGATGTGGTGACAGGTACTCTTGTTGTTCTCTCAAAGCTTGCAAGCACTTTGTTTGATTATGGTTATACACATTCTTTTATTTCCTCCAAGTTTTCAAGGAATTTAGAATCAACACCTAAAATTATAAAAGTAGAATTATCAATCAAGATTCTTGTGGGATTATCCAAGAATCATCAGTGTTTATAAACTCTATTATTTACTTTAGTGAGCACAATATTATCACAAATATAGTAGTCATTCCCATGCCGGAATTCTACATTATACTAGGGACGGACTGTCTCTCAAAGTATAATGATAAAATAAAATGTAGAAGCAAGGAAATATCAGAATCCTTGAATGGAAAACCTATAGTTATATTCCAAGGAGAGATATCTCAACCTGATCTTTGTCTAGAAGAACCACCTATATTCTTCTTTATGGAGTTGATCGGTGATGAAAAAGAAGTAAATGGGAGTATAATGATAGAAGATTTCACCATCGTCCAAGATTACATTAACGTATTTCCTGAGGAGTTACCCATACCTCCCCAAGAAAGAGAGGTAGAGTTCTCCATTGAACTCATACCTAGATATCATCTGATATCAAAGAACCCATATAGGATGGAAAATATGGAGCTATAAGAACTAAATATAAAACTCTAATATCTTTTGGAGAAGGGGTTTATCCAACTGAGTGTGTCTCCTTGGGGATAACCTATTCTATTTGTGAAGAAGAAGGATGGATCAACGAGGCTATACATTTATTATAGAGAACTAAATGGGATCACAATGAAGAGAAAATACCCTCTTCCAAGAATTAATGACTTATTTGACCAAATTTGTGGGGCTCAATTCTTCTCCAAGATTGATCTTTGATCTGGTTATTATTAATTAAGGCTGAAAAATGAAGATATTCCAAAAAAATACCTTCCGATAAAGATATGGGCATTATGAGTTTGTTTTTATGCCCTTAGGACTGACTAATGCACCTTCTATTTATATGGATTTGATGAATAAAGTCTTTAAGGACTAACTTGATAACTTTTTGGTAGTTTTTATTGATGATATTATGATATATTCCAAAAGTCACTAGGAGCATGAGGATTATAAAAGGGTTATTTTGAAAACTCTATGAAAGGATAGGATTTTTGTTAAGTTAAAAAATTTGAATTTTGGTTACAACAAGTTTCTTTCTTGGGGAACATTATAAACAATGGAGGAATCACAGTTGACCCTGCAAAGACAAAGGTTGTAGAGGAGTGGCCTAAGACTAAAAAAATAACTAATATTAGAAGTTTCTTTGGATTATTGGGATATTATAGGAAGTTTGTGAAAAAATTTCATGACTTTGTAATCCATTAATAAAGTTAAATCAAAAAGGGGTCAAGTTCATCTGGATAAAGGAGTTCCAGGAAAGTTTCCAATAGATGAAGAAGAGATTGGTTACTGCACCCATGTTAACTCTTCCCTCAAGTGGATAAGGGTTCTTTATTTTTAGCGATGCATCTCTGAAAGGGATTGGGTGCTTCCTTATGAAAAATGAAAAGGTTATTTCTTATTCATATCGACAGTTGAAGAATCATGATCATAACTATTCTATGCATGATCTTGAGCTGGATGAAGTTGTTTTTGCACTGAAGATATGGAGGCACTATCTTTATGGGGAGAAATGTAATATATATATAGACCATCAAAGTTTGAAGTATATTTTCACACAAAAGGAATTGAACAAGAGATAGAGAAGATGGTTGGAACTTCTTAAAGACTATAATTTTTTAATTCATTATCATCCCAGAAGAGAAAATAAAGTCACTGATGCATTAAGTAGAAAATACACAGTTATTCTATATATGATGAGGATTCAAATAGATCCTTTGATAAATGACCTAGTAAATCTAAACATGGGAATTATAAGGGAAGGGACATCATCAACCTTATCCAAAATTATTTGTCAACCATCATTACTAGAGAAGATCAAAAAAGCTCATAAAGAAGATCCTTTATTACAAAATAAGTTTGAGGCTTTGAAAGATGAGAAGTTTCCTGAGTTAAATATTGATCAAGAAGATATACTGAAATTTAGTACAAGATTATACATTCCATCTATTCCATAAATAAAGAAGGAGATAATGGGTGAAGCTCATAGATATAATTTCTCTATACATTCTGGAAGCACGAAAATGTGTAGGGACCTTCATGATCATTATTGGTGGGATAATATGAAAAGGGAGATTGCTAACTACACTACAAGGTACCTGGTATTTCATCAAGTGAAGGCAGAGCAACAACTTTCTAAAGGGGTATTACAACCACTACCCATACCAGCATGGAAGTGGGACAATATCACTATGGATTTTTTCACTAGTATCCTGAGAAATTCCAAAGGAAACAATGCAATATGAGTTATAATATACCGTCTCACCAAGACTTCCCATTTAATCTCTATTCAGGAAGATTTATCTCTTGATCAACTTTTCAAGATTTATGTGAAGGAAGTGGTAGGGCTACATGGAGTTACACTTTCTATCATATCTGACCATGATCCAAGGTTCACATCAAAATTTTGGAGAAGTCTTCAACATACTATGAGTAACAAATTGAATTTCAGTATGGCTTATCAACCCTAAACTAATGGAAAATCTGAAGGGACCATTCAAACACTCGAGGACATGTTGAGAGCATGCTCAATGGAATTTAAGGGTGGATGGGATCAATATCTCCCATTGGTTAAGTTATTTTACAACAATAGTTTCCACTCGAGAATTCAAATGGAACCCTACGAAGCTTTATATGGGAAGTTATGTATAACTTCTACTTGTTAGGAAAAAGTTGGTGAGAGAAAGCTTCTTGGGCCTAATCTTGTGCAAGAGATGACAAAAAAGGTTTATTCCGTCCAACAACACATTAACGCTGCTCAAAGTCAGAAAAAGAGCTATGCCAACAACCGTCTAAGGGACTTGGAGTTTGATATTGGTGAAAAATTATTTCTTATAACCTCACCTTGTAAGAGAGTCATGAGGTTTGAGAAGAAATGGAATCTCAGTCCTAAGTATATTGGCCCCTATTAAATCCTTGATTGCATAGGAGTAGTGGCCTATCATCTTGAAATTTCTCCAAATATAGCACAAGTTAATGATGTATTCCACGTATCCCTCTTGAGGGAGTACATACCTGACCCGTCACATGTACTAAATGCATAGGTGGTACAACCGGAACATGAAATCTCTTATGAGGAGTTGATCATACCATGATTAACTATTTCATTTTCACCCTTACACCACTGTGTTAAACTTGTTTTGTATTGAAAATTATAAAAATAATAACAAATTGAACTTCATTTTTGATTAAATTATTTTGTGTTTATCACTATTAAAATGTAAAATGTTACTTGTTTTGTAACGCCCCGACCCCAGTTACCCAGAGTCGGTGCATTAATTACATAACATTGGTATGATCACAAGAAAGATCAAATCTCGAAAGACCGATTGGTTTAGTAGTCTCGGAAACACTAGATATATTCATAAGTCTTACATTACATCATAAAATGAAAAAAACTACTACAAAAACATATTGTCTCCATAATCCACACTCATATCCCCACATAATATCCCTGTAGGTCATTCATAATTTACTTCTTCACTTCCTGGGAAAAATAAAACATAGAAAAGGGGTGAGCTCAAATGCCCAGTAAGGATAACAATATAGCGGAAACTTTCATAAATAAGAATAAACATTTAAGGCAATGTATAACTAAAACAAAAGCCTTTTAAACTTGAACATTTAACATAGTATGGAATAAATAAAATGAAATAATTCCATTTACTTATTCACATGGTTATTCTACTAATCGAATAATCACATGCAAAATCAATAACCACTTTCATAATGATGGAATGCATAATGCCAGACTATCATAACCACATAGCCAAGGCCTCGTGCCAAGACTACAAATAAGATTTTGTCAAGGCCTTGTGCCAAGACACTAGTTTGTCTCATGAGACCTACCGATGCATCGAGGAGCTATAGAGGGCTCCACCCGTCACTTACTAAGTCCAATGCATTCCCATATGAAAAGGTTTAAACATAACATAAACATTCGTATTAAAACTAGCATACGAAATGTAAATAATTTCACCATAAACTATGAATGGTATAAAAATATCACATCCACAGTCAAACATATCACAAAACCTTCAATACAATATAGAAGTTTTGTATCATAATAAATCAACTTCAAATAATCTTAAAATCCATCAAAGGATGTTGACATAGATGAAATCAATATTCTTTTTAAAGAAATATCTCCTTTTAATTTGAAATAATTTAAGATCCATATAAAATAAAACATTTTCTTTGAAAATATTCTTATAAGCTTGTAAGGGAAGCTTTGAAGATTTTATAACGGCGGAAAATAGCCGCACCCGCCGTATAAGTTAAAAAAAACATTCTTACCTTAATTCTGTCGAAAATGTTAAAAAGGACCTTGTTTTGAAAATGACGGAAAGATTCCTTTATAAACCTCTTATAAAAAGTCAAACAAGGGTATAAATTACTTTAACCCATATTCTTGTAAATAATAAATATGTTTTGAAATACATTTCTAAGAAACATGGATGTGGATGATAAAGAAAACCCAGTAGATTATTACGTATAAACAACCTCGGATAATGAAGAGATTGTGAAATAACCCTTACCTTGTACTTTTCCTTTGTTGGGGTAGGTTAACCTCCTGTATAATGGTGAAATAATTGTTATTAAATTATACAATAATCATATACATTAATATGATATCATATATGATCTTTTAACATTGCTTTATTAATAATATCTTAGTATTATCGTCGTTTCGGGTGATAATCGATTCGTTCTTCTTAAATGTTTGGTTAGGTAAGACATAATTGTAATGGATAGATTATATCTTATTCATAATCAGAATGATATAAAGTCCTTAAACATCATTTTTAAATCATCAAATGATAATTATACTTGAATGGATACGATGGAGAATGAATCTCATCGCGTTCGTGGAGACGGTAGTCCGTACGTACGCACGAGCGACAATATCATTATTTTGATATTAAAATAATATATAAATGGATGGTATATCATATATACAGAATCATTAACATGTTATATTTATTATTTACATGAGTTACACATCATTATTATACCCATCCAAATAATAATATATTGAATAACAATTACACCACGACGTGGAGACGGTAAGCCGTACGTACGCACGTATGGTGACATGTTATTCAAAGGGTGGATAGAATACTGAATATGGTTGTACCATATTTATAATAACATCACAGTATATGTGAGATACTGGAGTTATTATTTTATAATGGTAAGAACAAAGGAAGAAGAAGTGGAAGAAGAAATGAACTTGGAGAAGGGTGGTGAAATCATTACCTCTTCTTCGGGTTCTTCCTTTTGATTTGATCAAAAGGGCTCCTTAGGTTGGCTTTCTGATCAAACTAAGGCCTCTAGGTTGTAGTGAGGGATGTTGGGAGAGTATTTGGGCAGAGTTTGGCCGAACAAAAAGGCTTTGAAGGTGTGAAGAAATGAGGAGGAGTGCCCTTTTATAAGAGGGGTGAGGGGCACCTTTGGAAAAGCTAGAAATATTAATTTATAATAAATTCATATTCGGTTTCTAATGGCTCCAAAGTTGACTATTCAAAGGTTAAGGTGGGTCTAGGTCGAAAACCACTCAACCAATAGAATTTAGACTGGTTTGGGTACTTATATTAACCTTATCTTTAAGTATTAACTCTAAGTTAATTAGTTTCACTTTTACAATGTCTCTTTGTATTTTTATATAATATGGTTAATAAACTTATTATATACATCCAAAAGACCCCAAAGTGGTCCATTAATGATGAACCTATCATGATATAAGTCTCTTGGCCGAACCTTAGATTTTTAGGAATTTAATATCAATTAATAATATAATATTTTTTTTAAGAACTCTTTTATGTCAATTTTGACACTATTCAATAGTTGATTTTTGTGAAACTCATAACAGATTGATTACTTCGAACAAAGTCAATTAAATCAATCCTAATATATCTTATTATCCTAGAAAATTAGTTTAATTCATTAAAAGTTTCATATTATAATTATTTGGGTATTTATAATATCAATTATTTTAATTTTTCACTATTATAGTAATTACTGCATCATCATTGTGTCATAAATAAAATATAATATTTAATGTCTAAAAATTATAAATAAAATATAATTATGTAGGAAATCTTTTTATATTTCTAATTAATATTTATAATCTAAAATACAACATATATAACCCTATGTAACAATTGTTTTTCTAAAAGATATATGCTTGTGTCATTTTTGTATTCATTTTAACTTAATTAAAATAAAGTGTCATTATCACTTACAAGTGGATCCATGGGGTCCCAAAATTGACCCAAAGATGCCCATGGTCGACCATGTATCAACCAATAGGGTTAAGACACGTTTTAGGGTAATTTAGTATTATTATAATATTATTTTTTTTAACCCTTATTTACCGGATTTACCCTTAACCATGGTAAATAAAATATTTACCGCAGTAATTATTCAAAATGTCTAAAAATAAAAGTTACCTATTTACACAATTTGAACATCCTGATTCCAAATATGGAATCCATTTTCCTAAATTCAAAACACAGAAGTGGCAGAAATTAATTTAAAATTAAATCCCGCTGTCAAAATAAAAAGCTTGTTTTTAAGAGATAATAACTATCAAAAGATTGACACTTGTTTATGTTCGGTTTAATTGTAAAATTATGTCCAATGACCAACATTATATTAAATGGTAAAAATATATTCTAAATATACTTTAAAACTACTAAAATTCATAATTTATCACTATTAATTATTTTGATTAAAAAAGTTGTTTTTAATTAAATTTTAGTAATTTTCACTATTCATCAAAATATGAAAGTTATCCGAAAAGTACCAAAATTTCACCTTAGGCTAATTTCAATATTCCGAATCCAAAAATGAAGTCCATTTTGAAATATAAAATATATATAATTTCAAAAAGTAGGTATTACTATTCACAACGGCTAGTTTAATTAGTTGTGGTGTGTGTTAGAACTCGAGGTTGCGTACAACACACACTACTGTATTATTCAAAGAAAGCGTACCGTGGAAGCTTGGGATGTTTCATTTTAAATTTTTGATGTCCCCATTTAGTCAAAAAGTTTAAAATATTTTATTTAAAAAGGGTTCACTATTAAAAGTTGATAAAAGTGCAATACTGAAAATGAATTTGTTCTTGCATTATATCTAAGAAACTCATAATATGGATTCTAAAAGTATAAGGATTATATAAAGTTTAAAATTTAGATAATACTATTCATAACCTCTTTTGAATGGATTTTTTTTTGTAAGTCATGGTGTGATTGAACTCGGTATTGCGTGTAGTGCAAGTTATTGAATTATTTTGAAGAAATAACACACTATAAAATCTTGGGGTGTTACATTCTCCCCTCCTTCAATAAATTACGTCCTTGCAATTTGAAATTGTTCTTCGAAAATAAAAGGTTGAAAATAGAAAATATCTTTGTGGGAAAACCCACATCGGAAATTGGGTTACTAAAATTTAGTTTTAATATGAGGAAAAGAGAAATGAAAGGGTCACCACCAAATTATGATCTCGATTAGGAGAACATTGGTGGCAATTAGAGACATATAATTGGAGGAAAAACGTAAATATTTATAGGTAGTGATTGAGGTCATCAATCACAAACAATTATAAAATTTAGGTCCTTAAATTAATCAATCTATGATGATTTGAAATACCATCGGTTCAACAAAACATAGGGTATTAGGATAACACATTTTTGACGTTTCAAAATATCTTAGTTGAAATCCCACATCTAAAAATGAATTAATGAGGCCTCTATTTAAAATAAAGAGTGGAAATTATGAAGATTACCGAAAATAACACATACTAGGGTTCCATGTAGGAAAATATGGATATGGAAGAGAAATCTAACCATCAATTATCAGATGGAGAGTGGTAGAGAACATGGCTATTAAAAGGCCAAAAATCCCAAAGCCATAAATTTGTGATGATTTAAGGTACCATCTAGGACAACATTTTTGTTCTATGTTTCTTTTATTATTGTTTAGGAATTTATTTATGAGATTGGATAAGATCATAAGGAGATATACTTACATTATAATTAGAGTTTTATCCATTAATAAATTTCTACCACAAACTCATCTTTCACTCTAAAAGATAATAGAACGTAAAAAAAAATTCTATTTTTACTATTCGTACAGGGTTCCAAAATAAATGAATTTATAATTCATCTACCAGATCTTTTAAAAAAAACTACATTATTTAATCCAGGACATCTCGTGGGCCAGTGGTAGGTGATACACCCTTGTCGCCCTTCGGTTGCGGGTTCAAGTCTCGCAGCCTTGCCGGACGCGACGGGTTGCCGCCCGACCTCCGGGTTGTCCTTTTATGGAAATCCAAAATAATCCAAACTAGAACAATCCAAAATACTTCTGTCCAAGCTCACATTCCAACATTTATAAGGAAGGTAAACATAATTTAGATCCTTTTTACCCCGTAATAGCATATGAATACCTTCATCATGTATTCTTTTAATACACTGAAACATCCTGAATTACCATATTCTTTATTGATTACATTCATGCTCCCTTATTCCATATAGAATGATGGATATACTTCATCAGTCCAAAAATGTTTTAAACCCCAACAATGATGGAATATACAAATCATTAATCAGTTCCAAGGTAGTCAAGAATATCCAATATAATTTTTCCAAAATAATCATGTATTATTCAAAAATCACTACCTCAGTATCAGAACTATATTATGGTTTATCATTCTCTCAACCATATATTTTCCAAAAATTTATCCTGCTATTGAGTCACTTTTCTTTGTTCCACACAATCTCAAGTCCTTAATGAAATAGTACTGCAGTACAATCCTTATATACTCCATAATTATTATAACAAGTACATTGTTGATACAACACTCAATTGACATAATCAACATAAGAACTCTAATCATTACACTTCATCTGTGGTAGTATCATAACTTGATTATTATCCAATAACATCATTTGCGGCATAGTCTGATGACTGGGACATAGGTTCGCGTAGTGTCCAAACTCCTTGCAAACGAAGCATTGTACATTTAAAACCATTTTCTTACCCTTGCAGTCACGTACTTTGTGCCCTTTTCCTCCACACTTATAACAAACTCCCATTCCTTTCAGGCAAGTCCCATGGTGTTTCTTTCCACAGTTACCACATATGGGAAAATTCTTCTTTTCCCTCTTCCCTTTATCCATCTTTCTCTCTTCCATCCTTTTCTTCTCTTGCTTCCCTTCAAAGACATAGGACTCAGTAAACTCTTTACTTATCTTATCAACACATGATATTATTTCTTCATATGATGATAATACATGGGAGACTATTTCTCTTATAACTTCTAGCTTAATACCATGAAAGATATTATACTTCCTTCTCTTTGGATCATGTGCATTTCTTGGAGTTCTCATTCCTTCTACTGGGCGCCATTTCTAAACAATGGCATACACTAGATCAATTTATGAATCAAAATACATAATCCCATACTTATAAAACACTTAACATAAATTGAACTATTTATGGATATAATCCATAATCATAAAAATGTTTTCTTTAAGGAAGTATATACTCATAAACCCTTCATAATGATTTGTAAAGAAAATGAGAGTTATCCTAAGCATATCCCCCGGGAGTGTCGTAACCAAGAGTGCAGCAAGGCCCGTTGTCGTGCACCAGTTCCCGTTCGAGTCTAGCTCAAAGCGGTGTTTTCGGGTTTTACCCCTAGGTACATCTGTGCTAGAGCCGCCTCTACCTGCTCGTATCCAGACAGGGATGTATTGCTCGGAAAACTCACAAAATCTCTACAATACCAAAATTCTAGGAAGTTCTTCTATACTAATCCTCAAAGTTCATCTTAGGTCTACGTGCTCTAATCAGAGTTTATCTAAATCTAGCTTCCAAGGTTTGTACTAAACTTCCTCTGATACCAACTGTAACGCCCCGACCCCAGTTACCCAGAGTCGGTGCATTAATTACATAACATTGGTATGATCACAAGAAAGATCAAATCTCGAAAGACCGATTGGTTTAGTAGTCTTGGAAACACTAGATATATTCATAAGTCTTACATTACATCATAAAATGAAAAAAACTACTACAAAAACATATTGTCTCCATAATTCACACTCATATCCCCACATAATATCCCTGTAGGTCATTCATAATTTACTTCTTCACTTCCTGGGAAAAATAAAACATAGAAAAGGGGTGAGCTCAAATGCCCAGTAAGGATAACAATATAGCGGAAACTTTCATAAATAAGAATAAACATTTAAGGCAATGTATAACTAAAACAAAAGCCTTTTAAACTTGAACATTTAACATAGTATGGAATAAATAAAATGAAATAATGCCATTTACTTATTCACATGGTTATTCTACTAATCGAATAATCACATGCAAAATCAATAACCACTTTCATATTGATGGAATGCATAATGCCAGACTATCATAACCACATAGCCAAGGCCTCGTGCCAAGACTACAAATAAGATTTTGTCAAGGCCTTATGCCAAGAAACTAGTTTGTCTCATGAGACCTACCGATGCATCGAGGAGCTATAGCGGGCTCCACCCGTCACTTACTAAGTCCAATGCATTCCCATATGAAAAGGTTTAAACATAACATAAACATTTGTATTAAAACTAGCATACGAAATGTAAATAATTTCACCATAAACTATGAATGGTAATAAAATAGCACATCCACAGTCAAACATATCACAAAAACTTCAATACAATATAGAAGTTTTGTATCATAATAAATCAACTTCAAATAATCTTAAAATCCATCAAAGGATGTTGACATAGATGAAATCAATATTCTTTTTAAAGAAATATCTCCTTTTAATTTGAAATCATTTAAGATCCATATAAAATAAAACATTTTCTTTGAAAATATTCTTATAAGCTTGTAAGGGAAGCTTTGAAGATTTTATAACGGCGGAAAATAGCCGCACCCGCCGTATAAGTTAAAAAAAACATTCTTACCTTAATTCTGTCGAAAATGTTAAAAAGGACCTTGTTTTGAAAACAACGAAAAGATTCCTTTATAAACCTCTTATAAAAAGTCAAACAAGGGTATAAATGACTTTAACCCATATTCTTGTAAATAATAAATATGTTTTGAAATACATTTCGAAGAAACATGGATGTGGATGATAAAGAAATCCCAGTAGATTATTACGTATAAACAACCTCGGATAATGAAGAGATTGTGAAATAACCCTTACCTTGTACTTTTCCTTTGTTGGGGTAGGTTAACCTCCTGTATAATGGTGAAATAATTGTTATTAAATTATACAAGAATCATATACATTAATATGATATCATATATGATCTTTTAACATTGCTTTATTAATAATATCTTAGTATTATCGTCGTTTCGGGTGATAATCGATTCGTTCTTATTAAATGTTTGGTTACGTAAGACATGTTTGTAATGGATAGATTATATCTTATTCATAATCAGAATGATATCAAGTCCTTAAACATCATTTTTAAATCATCAAATGATAATTATACTTGAATGGATATGATGGAGAATGAATTTCATCGCGTTCGTGGAGACGGTAGTCCGTACGTACGCACGAGCGACAATATCATTCTTTTGATATTAAAATAATATATAAATGGATGGTATATCATATATACAGAATCATTAACATGTTATATTTATTATTTACATGAGTTACACATCATTATTATACCCATCCAAATAATAATATATTGAATAACAATTACACCATGACGTGGAGACGGTAAGCCGTACGTACGCACGTATGGTGACATGTTATTCAAAGGGTGGATAGAATACTGAATATGGTTGTACCATATTTATAATAACATCACATTATATTTGAGATACTTGAGGTATTATTTTAGAATGGTAAGAACAAAGGAAGAAGAAGTGGAAGAAGAAATGAACTTGGAGAAGGGTGGTGAAATCATTACCTTTTCTTCGGGTTCTTCCTTTTGATTTGATCAAAAGGGCTCATTAGGTTGGATTTCTAATCAAACTAAGGCCTCTAGGTTGTAGTGAGGGATGTTGGGAGAGTATGTGGGCAGAGTTTGGCCGAACCAAAAGGCTTTGAAGGTGTGAAGAAATGATAATGAGGAGTTCTCTTTTATAAGATGGGTGAGGGGCACCTTTGGAAAAGCTAGAAATATTAATTTATAATAAATTCATATTCGGTTTCTAATGGCTCCAAAGTTGAATATTAAAAGGTTAAGGTGGGGATAGGTCTAAAACCACTCAACCAATATAATTTAGATAGGTTTGGGTACTTATATTAACCTTATCTTTAAGTATTAACTCTAAGTTAATTAGTTTCACTTTAAAATGTCTCTTTGTATTTTTATATAATATGGTTAATAAACTTACTATATACATCCAAACGACCCCCAAGTGGTCCATTAATGAGGAACCTATCATGATATAAGTCTCTTTGCCGAACCTTAGATTTTTAAGAATTTAATATCAATTAATAATATAATATTTGTTTTAAGAACTCTTTTATGTCAATTTTGACACTATTCAATAGTTGTTTTTTGTGAAACTCATAACAGATTGATTACTTAAAAAAAAGTCAATTAAATCAATCCTAATATATCATATTATCCTATAAAATTAGTTTAATTCATTAAAAGTTTCATATTATATTTATTTGGGTATTTATAATATCAATTATTTTAATTTTTCACTATTATAGTAATTACTACATCATCATTGTGTCATAAATAAAATATAATATTTAATGTCTAAAAATTATAAATAAAATATCATTATGTAGGAAATCTTTTTATATTTCTAATTAATATTTATAATCTAAAATCCAACATATATAACCATATGTAACAATTGTTTTGCTAAAAGATATATGCTTGTGTCATTTTTGTATTCATTTTAACTTAATTAAAATAAAGTGTCATTATCACTTACAAGTGGATCCATGGGGTCCCAAAATTGACTCAAAGATGCCCATGGTCGACCATGTATCAACCAATAGGGTTAAGACACGTTTTAGGGTAATTTAGTATTATTAAAATATTATTTTTTTTAACCCTTATTTACCGGATTTACCTTTAACCATGGTAAATAAAATATTTACCGCAGTAATTATTCAAAATGTATAAAAATAAAAGTTACCTATTTACACAATTTGAACATCCTGATTCCAAATATGGAATCCATTTTCCTAAATTCAAAACACAGAAGTGGCAGAAATTAATTTAAAATTAATTCCCGCTGTCAAAACAAAAAGCGTGTTTTTAAGAGATAATAACTATCAAAAGATTGACACTTGTTTATGTTCGGTTTAATTGTAAAATTATGTCCAATGACCAAAATTATATTAAATGGTAAAAATATATTCTAAATATACTTTAAAACTACTAAAATTCATAATTTATCACTATTAATTATTTTGATTAAAAAAGTTGTTTTTAATTAAATTTTAGTAATTTTCACTATTCATCAAAATATGAAAGTTATCCGAAAAGTACCAAAATATCACCTTAGGCTAATTTCAATATTCCGAATCCAAAAATGAAGTCCATTTTGAAATATAAAATATATATGATTTCAAAAAGTAGGTATTACTATTCACAACGGTTAGTTTAATTAGTTGTGGTGTGTGTTAGAACTCGAGGTTGCGTACAACACACGCTACTGTATTATTCAAAGAAAGTGTACCGTGGAAGCTTGGGATGTTTCATTTTAAATTTTTGATGTCCCCATTTAGTCAAAAAGTTTAAAATATTGTATTTAAAAAGGGTTCACTATTAAAAGTTGATAAAAGTGCAATACTGAAAATGAATTTGTTCTTGCATTATATCTAAGAAACTCATAATATGGATTCTAAAATTATAAGGATTATATAAAGTTTAAAATTTAGATAATACTATTCATAACCTCTTTTGAATGACTTTTTTTTTGTAAGTCATGGTGTGATTGAACTCGGTATTGCGTGTAGTGCAATTTATTGAATTATTTTGAAGAAATAACACACTATAAAATCTTGGGGTGTTACATTCTCCCCTCCTTCAATAAATTGCGTCCTCGCAATTTGAAATTGTTCTTCGAAAATAAAAGGTTGAAAATAGAAAATATCTTTGTGGGAAAACCCACATCGGAAATTGGGTTACTAAAATTTAGTCTTTATATGAGGAAAAGAGAAATGAAAGGGTCACCACCAAATTATGATCTCGATTAGGAGAACATTGGTGGCAATTAGAGACATATAATTGGAGGAAAAACGTAAATATTTATAGGTAGTGATTGAGGTCATCAATCACAAACAAGTATAAAATTTAGGTCCTTAAATTCATCAATCTATGATGATTTGAAATACCATCGGTTCAACAAAACATAGGGTATTAGGATAACACATTTTTGACGTTTCAAAATATCTTAGTTGAAATCCCACATCGAAAAATGAATTAATGAGGCCTCTATTTAAAATAAAGTGTGGAAAGTATGAAGATTACCGAAAATAACACATACTAGGGTTCCATGTAGGAAAATATGGATATGGAAGAGAAATCTAACCATCAATTATCTGATGGAGAGTGGTAGAGAACATGGCTATGAAAAGGCCAAAAATCCCAAAGCCATAAATTTGTGATGATTTAAGGTACCATCTAGGACAACATTTTTGTTCTATGTTTCTTTTATTAATGTTGAGGAATTTATTTATGAGATTGGATAAGATCATAAAGAGATATACTTACATTATAATTAGAGTTTTATCCATTAATAAATTTCTACCACAAACTCATCTTTCACTCTAAAAGATAATAGAACATAAAAAAAATTCTATTTTTACTATTCGTACAGGGTTCCAAAATAAATGAATTTATAATTCATCTACCAGATCTTTTAAAAAAAACTACATTATTTAATCCAGGACATCTCGTGGGCCAGTGGTAGGTGATACACCCTTGTCGCCCTTCGGTTGCGGGTTCAAGTCTCGCAGCGTTGCCGGACGCGACGGGTTGCCGCCCGACCTCCGGGTTGTCCTTTTATGGAAATCCAAAATAATCCAAACTAGAACAATCCAAAATACTTCTGTCCAAGCTCACATTCCAACATTTATAAGGAAGGTAAACATAATTTAGATCCTTTTTACCCCGTAATAGCATATGAATACCTTCATCATGTATTCTTTTAATACACTGAAACATCCTGAATTACCATATTATTTATTGATTACATTCATGCTCCCTTATTCCATATAGAATGATGGATATACTTCATCAGTCCAAAAATGTTTTAAACCCCAACAATGATGGAATATACAAATCATTAATCAGTTCCAAGGTAGTCAAGAATATCCAATATAATTTTTCCAAAATAATCATGTATTATTCGAAAATCACTACCTCGGTATCAGAACTATATTATGGTTTATCATTATCTCAACCATATATTTTCCAAAAATTTATCCTGCTATTGAGTCACTTTTCTTTGTTCCACACAATCTCAAGTCTTTAATGAAATAGTACTGCAGTACAATCCTTATATACTCCATAATTATTATAACAAGTACATTATTGATACAACACTCAATTGACATAATCAACATAAGAACTCTAATCATTCCTCTTCATCTGTAGTAGTATCATAACTTGATTATTATCCAATAACATCATTTGCGGCATAGTATGATGACTGGGAAATAGGTTCGCGTAGTGTCCAAACTCCTTGCAAACGAAGCATTGTACATTTAAAACCATTTTCTTACCCTTGCAGTCACGTACTTTGTGCCCTTTTCCTCCACACTTATAACAAACTCCCATTCCTTTCAGGCAAGTCCCAGGGTGTTTCTTTCCAGAGTTACCACATATGGGAAAATTCTTCTTTTCCCTCTTCCCTTTATCCATCTTTCTCTCTTCCATCCTTTTCTTCTCTTGCTTCCCTTCAAAGCCATAGGACTCAGTAAACTCTTTACTTATCTTATCAACACATGATATTATTTCTTCATATGATGATAATACATGGGAGACTATTTCTCTTATAACTTCTAGCTTAAGACCATGAAAGATATTATACTTCCTTCTCTTTGGATCATGTGCATTTCTTCGAGTTCTCATTCCTTCTAATGGGCGCCATTTCTAAACAATGGCATACACTAGATCAGTTTATGGATCAAAATACATAATCCCATACTTATAAAACACTTAACATAAATTGAACTATTTATGGATATAATCCATAATCATAAAAATGTTTTCTTTGAGGAAGTATATACTCATAAACCCTTCATAATGATTTGTAAAGAAAATGAGAGTTATCCTAAGCATATCCCCCGGGAGTGTCGTAACCAAGAGTGCAGCAAGGCCCGTTGTCGTGCACCAGTTCCCGTTCGAGTCTAGCTCAAAGCGGTGTTTTCGGGTTTTACCCCTAAGTACATCTGTGCCAGAGCCGCCTCTACCTGCTCGTATCCAGACAGGGATGTATTGCTCGGAAAACTCACAAAATCTCTACAATACCAAAATTCTAGGAAGTTCTTCTATACTAATCCTCAAAGTTCATCTTAGGTCTACGTGCTCTAATCAGAGTTTATCTAAATCTAGCTTCCAAGGTTTGTACTAAACTTCCTCTGATACCAACTGTAACGCCCCGACCCCAGTTACCCAGAGTCGGTGCATTAATTACATAACATTGGTATGATCACAAGAAAGATCAAATCTCGAAAGACCGATTGGTTTAGTAGTCTTGGAAACACTAGATATATTCATAAGTCTTACATTACATCATAAAATGAAAAAAACTACTACAAAAACATATTGTCTCCATAATCCACACTCATATCCCCACATAATATCCCTGTAGGTCATTCATAATTTACTTCTTCACTTCCTGGGAAAAATAAAACATAGAAAAGGGGTGAGCTCAAATGCCCAGTAAGGATAACAATATAGCAGAAACTTTCATAAATAAGAATAAACATTTAAGGCAATGTATAACTAAAACAAAAGCCTTTTAAACTTGAACATTTAACATAGTATGGAATAAATAAAATGAAATAATGCCATTTACTTATTCACATGGTTATTCTACTAATCGAATAATCACATGCAAAATCAATAACCACTTTCATAATGATGGAATGCATAATGCCAGACTATCATAACCACATAGCCAAGGCCTCGTGCCAAGACTACAAATAAGATTTTGTCAAGGCCTTGTTCCAAGACACTAGTTTGTCTCATGAGACCTACCGATGCATCGAGGAGCTATAGCGGGCTCCACCCGTCACTTACTAAGTCCAATGCATTCCCATATGAAAAGGTTTAAACATAACATAAACATTCGTATTAAAACTAGCATACGAAATGTAAATAATTTCACCATAAAATATGAATGGTATAAAAATAGCACATCCACAGTCAAACATATCACAAAACCTTCAATACAATATAGAAGTTTTGTATCATAATAAATCAACTTCAAATAATCTTAAAATCCATCAAAAGATGTTGACATAGATGAAATCAATATTCTTTTTAAAGAAATATCTCCTTTTAATTTGAAATCATTTAAGATCCATATAAAATAAAACATTTTCTTTGAAAATATTCTTATAAGCTTGTAAGGGAAGCTTTGAAGATTTTATAACGGCGGAAAATAGCCGCACCCACCGTATAAGTTAAAAAAAACATTCTTACCTTAATTCTGTCGAAAATGTTAAAAAGGACCTTGTTTTGAAAACGACGGAAAGATTCCTTTATAAACCTCTTATAAAAAGTCAAACAAGGGTATAAATGACTTTAACCCATATTCTTGTAAATAATAAATATGTTTTGAAATACATTTCGAAGAAACATGGATGTGGATGATAAAGAAATCCCAGTAGATTATTACGTATAAACAACCTCGGATAATGAAGAGATTGTGAAATAACCCTTACCTTGTACTTTTACTTTGTTGGGGTAGGTTAACCTCCTGTATAATGGTGAAATAATTGTTATTAAATTATACAAGAATCATATACATTAATATGATATCATATATGATCTTTTAACATTGCTTTATTAATAATATCTTAGTATTATCGTCGTTTCGGGTGATAATCGATTCGTTCTTCTTAAATGTTTGGTTATGTAAGACATAATTGTAATGGATAGATTATATCTTATTCATAATCAGAATGATATCAAGTCCTTAAACATCATTTTTAAATCATCAAATGATAATTATACTTGAATGGATACGATGGAGAATGAATCTCATCGCGTTCGTGGAGACGGTAGTCCGTACGTACGCACGAGCGAAAATATCATTCTTTTGATATTAAAATAATATATAAATGGATGGTATATCATATATACATAATCATTAACATGTTATATTTATTATTTAAATGAGTTACACATCATTATTATACCCATCCAAATAATAATATATTGAATAACAATTACACCACGACGTGGAGACGGTAAGCCGTACGTACGCACGTATGGTGACATGTTATTCAAAGGGTGGATAGAATACTGAATATGGTTGTACCATATTTATAATAACATCACAGTATATGTGAGATACTGGAGTTATTATTTTATAATGGTAAGAACAAAGGAAGAAGAAGTGGAAGAAGAAATGAACTTGGAGAAGGGTGGTGAAATTATTACCTCTTCTTCGGGTTCTTCCTTTTGATTTGATCAAAAGGGCTCCTTAGGTTGGCTTTCTGATCAAACTAATGCCTCTATGTTGTAGTGAGGGATGTTGGGAGAGTATTTGGGAAGAGTTTGGCCGAACCAAAAGGCTTTGAAGGTGTGAAGAAATGAGAAGTAGGAGTGCCCTTTTATAAGAGGGGTGAAGGGCACCTTTGGAAAAGCTAGAAATATTAATTTATAATAAATTCATATTAGGTTTCTAATGGCTCCAAAGTTGACTATTAAAAGGTTAAGGTGGGTATAGGTCGAAAACCACTCAACCAATATAATTTAGACAGGTTTGGGTACTTATATTAACCTTATCTTTAAGTATTAACTCTAAGTTAATTAGTTTCACTTTTACAATGTCTCTTTGTATTTTTATATAATATGGTTAATAAACTTAATATATACATCCAAAAGACCCCAAAGTGGTCCATTAATGATGAACCTATAATGATATAAGTCTCTTGGCCGAACCTTAGATTTTTAGGAATTTAATATCAATTAATAATATAATATTTGTTTTAAGAACTCTTTTATGTCAATTTTGACACTATTCAATAGTTGATTTTTGTGAAACTCATAACAGATTGATTACTTCTAAAAACGTCAATTAAATCAATCCTAATATATCATATTATCCTATAAAATTAGTTTAATTCATTAAAAGTTTCATATTATATTTATTTGGGTATTTATAATATCAATTATTTTAATTTTTCACTATTATAGTAATTACTACATCATCATTGTGTCATAAATAAAATATAATATTTAATGTCTAAAAATTATAAATAAAATATCATTATGTAGGAAATCTTTTTATCTTTCTAATGAATATTTATAATCTAAAATCCAACATTTATAACCCTATGTAACAATTGTTTTTCTAAAAGATATATGCTTGTGTCATTTTTGTATTCATTTTAACTTAATTAAAATAAAGTGTCATTATCACTTACAAGTGGATCCATGGGGTCCCAAAATTGACCCAAAGATTCCCATGGTCGACCATGTATCAACCAATAGGGTTAAGACACGTTTTAGAGTAATTTAGTATTATTATAATATTATTTTTTAACCCTTATTTACCGGATTTACCCTTAACCATGGTAAATAAAATATTTACCGCAGTAATTATTCAAAATGTCTAAAAATAAAAGTTAACTATTTACACAATTTGAACATCCTGATTCCAAATATGGAATCCATTTTCCTAAATTCAAAACACAGAAGTGGAAGAAATTAATTTAAAATTAATTCCCGCTGTCAAAACAAAAAGCGTGTTTTTAAGAGATAATAACTATCAAAAGATTGACACTTGTTTATGTTCGGTTTAATTGTAAAATTATGTACAATGACCAACATTATATTAAATGGTAAAAATATATTCTAAATATACTTTAAAACTACTAAAATTCATAATTTATCACTATTAATTATTTTGATTAAAAAAGTTGTTTTTAATTAAATTTTAGTAATTTTCACTCTTCATCAAAATATGAAAGTTATCCGAAAAGTACCAAAATTTCACCTTAGGCTAATTTCAATATTCCAAATCCAAAAATGAAGTCCATTTTGAAATATAAAATATATATTATTTCAAAAAGTAGGTATTACTATTCACAACGGCTAGTTTAATTAGTTGTGGTGTGTGTTAGAACTCGAGGTTGCGTACAACACACGCTACTATATTATTCAAAGAAAGCGTACCGTGAAAGCTTGGGATGTTTCATTTTAAATTTGTGATGTCCCCATTTAGTCAAAAAGTTTAAAATATTGTATTTAAAAAGGGTTCACTATTAAAAGTTGATAAAAGTGCAATACTGAAAATGAATTTGTTCTTGCATTATATCTAAGAAACTCATAATATGGATTCTAAAATTATAAGGATTATATAAAGTTTAAAATTTAGATAATACTATTCATAACCTCTTTTGAATGGCTTTTTTTTTGTAAGTCATGGTGTGATTGAACTCGGTATTGCGTGTAGTGCAAGTTATTGAATTATTTTGAAGAAATAACACACTATAAAATCTTGGGGTGTTACATGTTTTGATTATTTCAATGTAGGAGGAGATGATTTGGAGGGCCCATGATGGAGTGGAAGAAAAATGGGCCAAAATTTCATGGATCCATGAAGACCTTTCCACTATTGTGCCTGTTTATAAATTTAAGTGGATCCAAATGGGCTAATATTTTGTTTTCTAGTCCAAACTTTAATGGTATACAACTCTTATGAAGGAAACCAAGCCCAATTCTACCATCAAGGGGCCCAACTGACATGATATGTCCAGAACACTAAATTTGTGCAAAGTCAAAAGTGGCATTTTTTAATCTATCCATATCTCCAGATCCACTTGTCTAAAGAAATCTGTGTGCCCAAAACCACCTTCCAATTTTCCTATAAAATAGCACCTTGGGCTCCCCATTTGAGAGTTTGGACAAAAGGAAAGGTTCTAACATTTTGGAGTCCCCAAGGAGTCTTCTCAACATCCCTATAAGTTCTTGAGGCCATGGTAAGTGCTAATTTAACATCTTCTTCTTCCTCCCATCCCATGGATTTCTAAAATCCTTGTGATCACCTGAGGAGGAATGTGATGTAATCCTGAGTTTCATGTTTGTATTACGTTGAATGATATTTTTAATTACAAGTTTTATATTGTTTTTCTTCATCCTTTATTCTTATTTAATTGAGTTATATATTGTTATGTTATACTCAAACTCAAATGATCATGTTTGGGGGTACCCTTTCATGCGATGTTTCACACACCGTTCATCCAATTTTCTTCCCTCATTCAATTTCGGTGTTTGTGTGGTTCATATTGGTCAATTGAACTCACATAATAACTGTCAGGGTCATGTAAATTTTTTTCATGATATCAAAAATAAATAACATACAAACCTAGACAACACATCTAGTTCTTCGTGTGTTGCCTTGGTGAGTTTCAGTTATGATGTTGAACACAAATCACCCAATCATCGGCAGTGTCTGGTGAATCATTTTGTGTTTTTGACTGAACCCTAGGAGGTACCCTAGAATAAACTCTATAAAATTATGGTAATAGGTGTTACAAACTAGGTATTAAAATATCTATACCCTTTCTCTTGAAGCGATGAAGGATGAGCATCACAAGACTTCCCTAGGTTGATCACGTTTAATTAATCTTGTTCATTTCTAGTTTGTTTTATTGATTTCATTTTATATTATCATATTTAAACATCAAAAACAAGTATTATAAAACCCAATTTAACTTTTTTACTTTCATAATCAGAACCAAATTTTAGAATTAATGATCTAAGGATCCATCGAGAGACGACCTAGGGTTGCTGCTATACTGCAGAAATTCTAGTTAAAAATAAAATAATTTGACACGGTTGACAACACGATCAAATTTTGGCACCATTTATAGGGATAAAAGATCATTTATATTCTTTATTTCCTTTTATTTATTTATTTTACTTCTTAATTATTACTCCTTTCAATACCCCACCCCCATTTTAATGTTTTTGTTTTAGTTTTCTGTTTCTATTTTTGGTTGTTTGTGTGTGTTCTATCTCTCTCTCTTATTCTTCTCTATATATTTTTCTATAATTCTGTAGTACAACATTATATTCTCCTTTAACCCTTATTAAGTTATTTTATCTATATTCAATAAAAAAAGAAACTTCACAACCTATTTGCATGACCCGATCAGAAAAAGAAAAACAACTTGAATTTGACCCTGAAATTGAAAAGACACTTCACACAAAAATAAACGCATCTAGAGAAGGTAAATCAAGTAAAACTAAGGAATAATTTTTTGAACATGAAGTGATCATAAATCAATAAAAAATTGAACCCAATCAAATCCAAGAAAACATGGCTAAAAATAATCAAA
Organism: Viscum album; assembly: GCA_963277665.1. Classification (NCBI taxonomy): domain Eukaryota; kingdom Viridiplantae; phylum Streptophyta; class Magnoliopsida; order Santalales; family Viscaceae; genus Viscum; species Viscum album. The sequence continues at coordinate 300,200,755 of OY728139.1, forward strand.
CCTTAAAAGAACTGACCACCTCGAATGTGGAGTACCAACCTAGGTATATCCAATATCTGGAGGAAGCATAAAACTTTGAGATGAGATCAGGCCTCATCCACCTATTTACCAAATTTCATGGTCTTCCTTGTGAGGGCCCTCACAAACATCTCAAAGAGTTTCACATAGTATTCTCCACCATGAATCCCCAAAATGTGTCTGAGGACTTAATTAAGTTTAGGGACTTCCCTTTCTCCCTTGATGGTGTAGCCAAATATTGGATATAAAATTTTCCTACCACAATTGGGGGTTTTAATGACCTGAAAAGACTCAATTTATATAAGTTCTTCCCTACCTCCCGAAATGTATCAATTAAGAAATAAATTTGTGGCATTAGGCAATCAGAAGGATAGAACCTTCATGAATACCGTGAGAGATTCAAACGACTTTGCTCAAGATGCCCCAACACTAAATTAGTGAACAACTATTAATCCAATAATTCTATGAGGTACTTATACCCATGTATTGTGGAATGATTGATGCAGAAGCTGGTGATTTCTTGGTTGATAAAACTCTTTCTGCCGCTCATGACTTAATAGCCAATATGGCTCAAAATGCACAACAATTTGGTACATGAGCTATTGCACCAACCTGATGAGTTCATGAGGTAAGTCATTAATCCATATAACAAAAGGTATATAACAAGCTTGATTAGATTCATAACCTTATAAGGCAATTAGCTCAAGCATAGGGTAACTCACAATCTCCTCCTATTCCATTACATTGTGGTATTTGTTCTGACAATACTCATTTTTATAACCAGTGCCCACAACTTGAAGATTCACCTGAGTCTTGTGCAACCGTGTTCCTAGGGAGTCCATTCCAACAAGAACCTCTATTCAAGAAATAACAATTTAGGTCACATCCAAACCCTGGGTGGAAATCACAACCCCAATACCAACAAGGAGTCATCCCAATCTACCCCAAGAAAAATTGGTATCAACAAGGCCAAGGTATGAAATATTCTTATCCCTAAACTTATTGAAATAATCCTCCTCCTCCTCCAAAATGTGAACCAAGAATTGAGAACATGGTGAAGAAAATGGAATCCCAAATCCTCTAGTTCCAATAAACCACATAATCAGTTATTCAAGACCTACAAACTCAAGTGGGGAAATTATCAAACACCATCGGTGAGCTTAAGATGCAAGGTTCTGGAAAAATACCATCCCAAACCATTTCCAATCCAAAGGACAAAGGTAATGTATGTGAAGTTACACTTCGTAGTGGTAAAGAAGTCTCTCCTTCTACTGATTCTGCACAACAGGTATGTCCCCCTCTTGAAAACTCTCTTTCCCAACCCTAAAAAATTTCATGTATTGAAATACAAGAAAAAAAGGGTAATCAAATTATCATTGATTATTAAAATGAAAAATACATTCCTATTCCTTTACTCCAAATACTCTTTAATTCTAAGAAGAATTTTGATAATGAGATTGATAAAGAAATAATAGATACATTTAAAAAGGTTCAAGTTAACATTCATCTATTGGATGCAGTTAAAAAAATCCCTTGATATTCCAAATTTCTTATTGAGATTTGCACTCATATAAGGAGACTAAAGGGGAGTGAGAGAGTCAACTTGGGAAGGAATGTCTCGGCCTTGATTCAACTAGCAATGCCAATCAAATGCAAGGATTTAGGCACATTCACGATACCGTGTACCATATGGAAGACCTTCTTTTCTGATGTTATGCTATATTTAGGTGCTTCCATTAATTTAATGCCTCAATATATGTATACTTATCTACATGTTGGAGAGATTCAACCAATAGTAATTTTCGTACAACTTTCCAACTGAAGTACTATGCATCCAACAAGAGTGATTGAGGATGTCATTGTAAGAGTGAAGAATCCCATCTTCCCCGCCGATTTCTACATTCTTGAGATAGAAGATACCTAAACCCAAGGACATGATCCTCTCATAATTGGGAGGCCATTCCTCAAAATAGAAAAGACGATCATCAAAATTCACAATAGTATGCTTTATATGGATTTTAAAGGAGAAAAGGTAAGTTTTAACATCCTTGAGGCTATGGAACACCCCGTTGAAGAGCACTCCACTCTTCCTGTTTATTCGATGTAAGTGATCTAAAATGATGAAAACACACACAATTATCTCCTCAACCCATAATCTGATTCATTTTCCTCTTCTTAACCCTTAGATGATTTGAGTTTTGATTCATGTTTTGAGTGTTGTGTGGGTTTCTAAAAGTGTAAATTTTGTGCTTTAATTGACAAGTGTGTTCATTCTAAGGTTGTAGGGTCCTGAAAAATCCACAGAAGGGAAGAAAGATAATCCCTTTAAATTACTGTAATAATCTAACCAATATTCATAAATAATTTAGGAAAAATATGAAGAATTTTTAGAAGAAATGGTAAAGGACCGAACCAGTTCGCATACCAGTTCATCATCAATGGTACGCAGCCGTTTCGGCGAACCGTGCCACACGCAGACACCGTCGCTCGCAAAACAGAGGCAGAGATCCTATGCAAGCACAAAATAAACAGCCAAAGAAGTGTAGCAAGACCGATATGTAGATTCTTACCATGCACAATTTCATTTGAAAAATAGATGTGGAACCCTGCATGGCTACGAAGCACCCCCGTGACCAAGTTGGTTCGCGGGTGAGGGGCATTTAATATACCCTGTGATCCTCAGGTTGACTAAGTCATCTGTAGGCTGGGTTTTCTATCATGGGACTCTGAAAAAGGTGCTGAACGACCATAGATACAAACCTTTCCCCCTATATAAAAGGAATTTAAGGGGGAGAAGGAAAGGATTGGTGGATTGAGGATCAGATTCTTGGCGATTGACTTTTGGAGAAGGAAGTGGTTTTTGGGAGCTTAGGATTTCGTGGACCGCGAAGTTCCAATTTGTGAACCAGTAACTGGTATAAAATGGGGACTAATTATTAAGAACTGAAGAATGAATAAGTAAATTGATAAAACATGAACCTAAAATTTGTAAACCATGAACCATGGGACCTATGAGGATGCACCTCCCACAGACTAGGGAGCCTATGTCCCTTCTTCAATCCAACACGCCACGTAGCACCCTCCTATGCAGGTGAAGCCTTGACCGATGATACTCCCAACTACTGCCGCTTGAGTGGAATCTAGAGCTGTGTACCAATTTGGTACGTGGACCAAACTTGAAGCCACGTACCACTCCAGTATGCAGGATTCCCCTCAATCTGTATACCACACTCATATGCAGATGCCCTCTCCACCCACATAGAACCTACCTACGTAGAGGGCACCACTCCTCATATAGCCATGTGGCCCACCAAGGCCTTCAGTGTTTCCATCACCCGAGTAAGATAAGGCCCTTCCAATTCAGTCCAATCTTCTAGAACACCCTCAGTAGCCTATCGATCAGCATGAAGCCAAGGCCTCTCCCAAAGCCACCAGACTCGCATGATGAAACCTTCAGGCGTATTAGCGTGCCCTTATGAGTTCACATACCCATGGTATGCAGAGACAAAGGGGTTTCTCCATCCCTTGGTTAGACATCCAGAGCACTCTTGAGTTCACATACCCACAATTGTGCAGAGTTCGAGCACCGGGAGCCCCATTTCTGCCTCTCCACTCTTCAGAATTGAGGGATCCCACTCGCTTTTCCATTCAAGGAGCGCCAGCGATGAACACTTCTTCCCTCCCCTGGAGAGAGCGATAGGGCATCCCTCCTAGAGTAAGACCCACGCCATCCTTGTCAGATGGTAATAGTCTTTCCCCTTTCATTTGAGAAGGTTCATTGTTCTGCACCCTCACCCACGGTTTCCCCGACCTCTTCCATCATGGGATTTCTCTCCCCCACCAACAGGGGAGGAGGCATGTTCATTGTTGAATCTTTCACGTCCTCTTGTTTCTCACACCAATAATGACTCATGTGTGATTAGATGTTTGTAAGGATTAAAAAATCACCACATGGTCCAAACTATATGGACTTTGATCCTTGCCAAGGCAGGGTACATAGGACGCCTCCCTAAGGTCCAAGCCCAACAACTGTTGGTCCCGACACCCTTCATGTCGGTTCTACAACACTCAATCCGAACTATTTGGACTTTGATCCTTTCTAAGGAAGGGTACATAGGATGAATTCTAGAGGTTCAATCCCAAAAATCGTTGGTCCTGACCCCCTTTATGTCAGTTCTCCAACACTCAACCTGAACTACGTGGACTTTGATCCTTACCAAGGAAGAGTACGTAGGACGCCTCCCTGAGGTTCAAGCCCAACAAGTATTAGTTCTAACCCCCTTCACGTCGGTTCACCAACCTCGTTCCGAACTACATGGATTCTGATTCCTCCCACGAGGATACATAGGAATCCCGTATTACAGGTTCGATCCAGATGCTCAAGTCACTCTCTGTACCCCCTGGATGTCAATAAACTCTAGAGTGCCCAATTATAAGGCTTGAGACTAGTGTTGTCGGAACAAAATCAAACTTCCCCATAATTGTTAATCCAATGAGGGATGGTAAACCTTGGATGTAGACAGTTCTGGATCCCTACATATACCTGTGAATTGCAACCTAGGGGTAATCCATGGATACTATTCTTAGAGATAAACCAAAGATTTTCAATCATATGAACACATCTTAAATATATAATAGAGTCCTAGAATAGGCAATAATTCCCCCCAAAAGGGTGAGATGAGCTCGAATTCTCATCCTATTGACCAATGTGAGTTCTTAAGTGTCGTTGGACATATCACCTAATGATCTCCTGCCTTTAGAAAGTAGGTACATGGATCATTGTATACAAGAACCGTTGGGAGTTTTTGTCTCCATGAATAAACTTGTTGGAGACTAGGCAAAGACACTGAGATAGGGAACCTGATAGAAATGATTAAACAACATCGAATCTCTTTAATCAGACACGAAAACCGATCACATTCCATTCACCGTGAAACCAAAATGGTGAACCCGACATGAATCTTTAACCAGAATGAAGGATTTACCATAATCTAAAATTCTCCATAATAATAAATGGATTATTAATATCCAATGGGCCATCTTGTTCGTTATCCAACCAAAACAAAAATAGACCCGACTGTGAGCCTCCAACTGAGGTACTGAAATAATCCCACTTCGTGCCCCCTTTCATGCTTAAAAGGAGGGACATAAAAGGTCATTAAGTATGCATGGGATTATGAGATACTACATTGACAAGTTTTTATGTTTTTAAATTCCAAATTTTTTAACAGGTATGCATCAGAGCTTCCTTCAATCCAATGGAGTCTCAAAGAAGCTCACAGACATGCACGATGATCAACACAAAGACAGGTCCTCCCAATCAGCATAGGACCCTGTCGCCCACCCAACGTCTTCAATGCTGGGTATCAGATGAACTAATCTAAGAGTACCACTTGAACGGTAATCTACATACTATGGAGACGACTATGTACACCCTCGAGTCAGCTAAGTCCCATTGGATGCTTTCCTAAAAGCGACCAAGGGAGATAATCCAAGAATCCCCTATAGTCATATTGAACCATTTTGGGAGCTTGTCCCTAGAATGAGGCAATGAATACCTCCCTTATCTTAGGGAGGTGGATGAGGTCATTGCTGATGACTTAATCCCAGCCGAAAATGGGTTTCGCTCCAAGGCCCCTACTGGAAGACATCACCGAAACTACGTTGTGACCTCGTATCCTAAACCTAAAGAGGATACCACCCCAAGGATCTATGCCCATGCTCCCCGAGCTCTGGCCCCTCGGACCGCCAGCCTAGGGTAGTAAACATACAACCAAGAACAGACCATCACCCAGGTTCCTGAGGAAGAACTTCACTGCTCATGCACGGAGGCATATCACGGGCAGGCCTATGCACCAGTCTTATCTTCCAAAGACCACCATCCCAACATCGTGGAAACCTACGAGCAAGTATGCATCCCCACCGAGCCTTGTCAATCCCGTCACCCATACGATACAGAACCTACCCGAAAAGAACCTCTCCCTACCCGGGATCATGAATCTCACCAACAAGACATGGTGGCAATCCAGCGCCTGCAGGACAAACTCCTCACAGATGCTCCTGACACCCACCGTCCCAATATGGTGGTTCTCAACAGGAGGTAACATCTCCCCACTAAAAGAGACCACTGACTCGATATATTGGGACACTGACATATGCAAGGCCAGCTCCTTGTGGATGCAAGTAAAGTCTGCCATCCTGATGTGGTGGAAAACATATAAGTAAGCTGACATATCCCAGCATAGGGGCAGACTCATTCACCTTCCCCAACATAGAATAATCTTCAGTATCCACTGAATACTATATGATTAGAGAAGGAAATTACTACTTCGATAGTGGAATGGGCCCTCATACCCATTCCAAAAGAGAATGTCTCTCTACATATCCTAGAAATGATGGAGGGGTAAGTATCAATCCCAGATCATATCTTGAAGACTTTATAGAATGTAAATTCATCGGATGAAACATAAAGGACTCGGGCCTATGATCCCATCTCCCCAATTGAGGTGACTCGTCTGAGAGACGAGATATCCACCTCAGAGCAGATCTTCATCCCTGCTTCCACCCAGGAGGGTTGTCGTCTACATCCTATGATACAAGGGTAACCATATCGAGCATACTCACCGTTCCAACTGGGGGACACCCGTCCACCATGGTGGACACTCCAGGGTAGGAATATATCACTTCCAAAACCCAAGATGTTCATTGATGTATCCTGGAAACATCACAGGACCCAATTAGACAACGACCTAGAGGTGAATACCATTATCAATAGAAACAGACCTCGTTGTCCACAAGAGAGCACCCTGAACACGCCGAAGGAAGCCAGAAAATAAAGAGTGGGTCCATGACTCCGATCTGCTATATGGTAGGGTACTAAATGCCTCCAAACATGTCACAAAGTCTCAAAACCTTGCCAACCCATTACCATATTATGGGAGAGGCAATAGCAGTTGCGAAGGTCCTCCCCGCAATGTCGCTACCAACAGCTCTGGATGTCCTCCCCAGAGAACCCATGAGGTCCCCCCTCATGGTCATACATCGATCTATCATGAGAGTTCATATTTTGATGCGAGTCATGGAAGACCTCCACGTGACCAGAAGATCGAGCAGCAAGAAGGTCCTCCACTTATTGCGGTCCGCCCTGATGGTCCTCCCTAGGGTATAAGCTACAAACACTCTCCGTGTAGTGGGACCTCAGATTATGATGGTATTTCTCACCATCATAGTTGAAACTATGAAGGTCCTTCTCACAGTAACATCCCATCATAGTAGGAAGGTCCTCCACTTGACATGGCCTGCCCTGAAGGTCCTCCCCAGGGGTTACATTGCAATGATATTTCATGCATCCAGGCATCAAATTATGGTGGTAGTCCTCACCAATGTAATAGTGGAGGTCCTCCCTGCAGAGACGTCAGACAACGAGAAGGCCCTCCCCTCATTGTGGTATATTATGAAGGAACTCCCTAGGGTGTGCCCTACATATATTCTCCCTACGACAGTTATGATGGTATTCCCTGCCCTCATGGCCGCCATTGCGAAAGTCCTCCTCGTAATGGACTTAGGCAACAAGAAGGTCCTCCCCTTGTAGAAGTGTGTCTTGAAGGCCCTCCCCAGGATGCACACTGAACGTTAAACCATGATGGGAATCCTCACCATGATGGCCTCCATTGCAAAGGTCCTACCCACAATGGCCTTAAGGAACAAGAAGGTCCTCCTCCTACTACACTCCACTTTGAAGGTCCTCCCCAGGGTATGCACTACAGAATTATTTTTGGTAGTTGGAAATCAAGCCGTGATGGTAGTCCTCACCACTACAGTACCAATTGAGAAGGTCCTCCCTGCAGTGACATATCATACCAACATGAAGGTCCTCCCCCTTCTGAATCAAGTACAAAAATCTTTCGTATGCTGAGGCACTCAGAAGGAGGGAATCAAGAAAGTCAGATTCCCAGTCAGCTATCAATGACACCCTTCTTCAGTCAGGAGATGGTACGAGACCACATTCATCATATGAGCTACCCTGAAGCCTCCCACATAATGCTTCAACCCCTACCATCCCCGCTACCTCTGATCATACTGTCAAGGAGCATCTCAATTGGGTTGATCAAGTAGAGGAATCACCAGTGGAGGCGCATGATGATGTATTGAACCTAAAGAAACTACTTTCCATGGATGATATACTAGTAATGTTTTGTCCCATGACCACCTCTCAGTTCAACATACCTATAGAGTTTTTAGAAGGAAGCATAAATGACATCTGCTCCAATATTTGGACAACCCTTCGCCGGTTGAAATTAAACTTCCTACCATATGAAGGGTATGTAGATCATGTCAAGATAATAGGAGATCTCCTATGTCACATTGACTTGGAAGCCCTTCATGTGGCGCAATTACTGCGATCCAAGAGGTGAAAAGTGACCTTGAGTTAACCTATCTCTGTGCACTGCAAAAATTGTGTCACCTTATTTATGACTCTATGATGGGAGTTTATATCCATGGATGGGGAGAACATGAGGCTCTGCATTTCACTTCACTTCCCATCTAGAAAAACCTGTTCGGCATAAGGTCTTGTAATGCCATCATGTCAAGACGATGATAAAATGAAGTCCCTATTTAGGAGAGAAGGCACATATGATAGAAAAATGACTTGAGTAAGTCTCAAAAGTGTCAGGCCCGATGGGAGAGATCCATTCACGAACTCCTAAATCAGGCTACCAAAAACATTCGGTAGGTTTCTCGCCTAAGAAAATCCAATAAAAGATCAGTTCTTGCCTCCTCAGAGGGAATTAAATCATAGGTGAACTTGATAACAGGTCCGACTCACCCTCTAATGGGAACACACGAGATCAGGAATGAAGAAATAGTAGTAGTGACCGCTAAAATACAGGACCAACCCCAGCCTGTAGGGATGAGGGAATTTTTACCAACAAATTCCCTCGTAAGACTAGAAAAAATGGGAAGAGATGCATCACCCAAGGAACGGAGCCAACCCCAGCCCCCAAGGCTAGGGTAATTTTTACCTCAACAAAAACCTCCCCCACGAGAATCAGTATTCTCTCATTTGGGGAGGGTAGTCAGAAGAGGAGGTTCCTATCCAGTCCCGTCCTTTGAAACATCATCCACTACGTGAGGGAGGCATGTCATAAGTTCACACCAAGGATCTATCCACGTCACCCTTCACCAAGAAACTCAAAGAAAAACCTGGGATAAAAGGGGGAAAAACAGTATGAGGCACCGAAGGTCCTCTTCCTACTTGAAATATGAAACCTCCTCCACCTTTTATTATGAATCTATCAACATCGTGGATGTTAACACCATGGGTGGCACCAAAGATGATGAAAATCCGGATGGATCGGGAGAATATGGTTCTGTTCAGGATGTGATTCACAATGAGCCAGTAGGTGTGCACACTTGAAAATAAAGGGCCACCCTGAACCTAGATGCTCTAGAAAACCCCCCTCCACTTCCTTAGTGAGTTTTCAATAGAGAGAGGAACAAAGGCCAAGTTGTCCTCAACCCGTCTTATTCTCTCAACACAAACGAGCCTCTCAATCTCGAAGAGATGTTCTCTTGGCAGGAGGAGGAAATGAAGAAATTGAGGTGGATTAATGTTGAGATACTCTAAAGGAACTATCCTGTCAAATACATTTCTCAAGATGGGTCATAGTATACACTTCCAACAAGTGTGCCTCAACAACAAGGGTTTTCCCTAGAAAACGAAACAAGGTCAGGGCCCTCGACTAGTGCGGCACTTAGACCATACAAATACCTGAACTTGGATTCAAGAGCATACCAAGACTTCCCTCTTCTCAGGAAGAAACCAGAGTGAGTACATCTAAATCATCTGAAGGTACCACAGATGGAATATGTGCCTCAAGTACCAACCAAGCCAGCACTTCAGGTAGTACCCCAGGCTATACCTGTTCGGGATCAGGCCCAACAAGATCTAAACTAGGGTCTCTCCAACACTATCGAAGTAATGACACCAATATTAAAAGTGATGGAAGGCCGACACACTCTGATACATCCAGAGCGAAATCCTTACCCAGACTGGGTGAGCAACACGCCACCTCCACCGAATTTTGGGAGCCCTGTATTCCTTATATTCAATGGATGAGGCAACCCAGAACAAAATTTGATGCATTACGTGTCTCATTAAGACCCTATGATGAGAACTCCAGAACAACAAGAAGAATTGAAACTCAAATTCTTCGTGCGAACCTTACAAGGTTTGACCTTTGTTTGGTATAAAAGTTTTCCAGTTCAGTTAATAAAATGATGGGAGGATCTTCGGTAGTAATTCCTATTCCACTTTAGCTCAAAGTTTCCAAAGATGATAGTTAGTGACTTCATGAATTAAAAATAGAGGGAGAAAAAGAGGGTATTAGACTTCATTGCTAGATAGAAGGGTCTGACCTACTATCTAAACAGGCCAGTACCCCAGGAAGAGATGCTTTCTATATGCATCGATAACCTCCAAGATGAGCTGCGAATGTCACTCATACCAGTGAAATGCACTACTGGATTTCGAGATTTCTCTTTTATTGCTCAGATAATCAAAGACTCCCTGCAACAGACTAACCTTGAGTCCCTAATATCCTCACAAAATTATTCAAAGAGAGCAGGTAGAGCTGAAGCATCCTCTGCAACGCTCAAGCCATCCCCCGCACCTGCTCCACTTCCTTGGCCTCCGCCGAATCACCAAGGGCCTCTGGCATATCAATGGATGCCCCACCCTAGAAAGATGATCAAAGAGGACCTAGGAGATACTAGTTTGAGGAATGAAAAAAATAAAGTTTACTCATTACGAGAGGACCAAGTCCACAACTATTTCATAGTCGCTATGAATTGAAACTTACTCCACTTACCAGATCCAAGAAAGCCTAAAGAAGTCGGCCTTAAAAACTGACTAGATTATTGTCCCTACCATCAGATGTTGGGACACAACATTCTGGAATTCTTCATCTTCAAAGACATCCTACAAAGAATGGTGGACTCAGGGAAGGTCAAGCTAGGACCACCCCCGACACATGTAGCATATGTTTCTTCCACCGACCCAGATGAGGGAGAGGAGTGGAAGAAAGTCATTAACAAAAGGGAGCATAAATATGATGGATGGATGTCTCAAAAGATGGTCAACTAAGCTCATGGAATACTCTGAGCTCAATTTCAGCAACCGGTTGTGCCACCAATAGCTCCTAATGCAACACAACCACCGTCCTCAGCCCCACATCCCTCTACAAGCCAGTCATTCAGGCGTAATAAAAGAGGGAAGAAACATGTACAAGAGGTCCAGTCTGTGATAGGGCCAAAGCTAGCCTTGACGCTTTTGGATTTCATACCCTCAAACTTGATGCAACAGGCACTGACCCACCAAACGACACAATCAAAGGCAACCAACCAAGATAATCTGTCGTCGAACGAGGAACTAATATTTGGTTCCATCAATGTTTTACATTTAATGTAACCATTCTTTGACGAAGAGTATGGTTATGAAACTGAGTTCCCAACACCTGATCAGGGGACCAGAAGGAGAAATCTCAGAGGTAGGGGATACCGAGGAACACATAGCCGTGGCCAGAACTGACCCTATAGTTATGCCTCGACTCAAACCATCAATATTGCGGAAACTTGTGGGAGATCCCTTCAACAGACCCAACATGATCATGAATATTCCCCTGCCCTCACAAGCATCCACTCTGGGCCCATTACTCTACAGTACCCACCAGAGGAGGAACAAGTGTCTAGTCACCCAGGGTGTATGAGTAAACCGACCAGGTCAGGCCCCCAGAATACTGGAGCACCACCAAATCTTTCCCCTATGACCAATCCCTCCTCATCTCATGCTACATCCCCTAAAATTCCCATTAAAGATCTCTCTAAAATGGAGAAGTTCTGGCCTCTGAAGCAAAAGTATGATATCCTAAAATAGATGGCCTGAGTACCAGCCAAGCTATCAATCCTGGATGCCTTGAGTTTGTTAGCAGACCTTAGGGAGGCACTCATAGAAGCCCTACTCAGCCCCCAGGAATTTCAAGCCGAAGTCGCTACTGCCGAGATATATCGAATAGATCCTAGCCTGAATGAATGTAATTCAGTGATTTCCTTCACCGATTAGGATAAAGATGCTTCCATGCAAGGACACATCAAACACCTATATGTGTCCGACATGCTGAATGATGTTGTAGTCTGGAAAGTCTTCATCAACAATGGATTCAGATTCAACCTTATCCCACTAAGAACACTTCGTAGGTTGGGATACAATGAGGATGACCTGACACCCTCAACCACAACTCTCTTAGGTTGTGACAAGAGTGAACAGAAGCCATTGGGACAAATCAAGCTCAGAACCCATTTTGGCGACCTTGTGGCCCATTTAGAGTTCCTGGTGGTTCGACAAAGCATGATATTCAATGCCCTATTAGGAAGGCCATGGCTGCATCAACACATGATCATTTCTTCCTCCTACCACTAGAATATAAAATATTGCATCAATGGACAAGGAGGTACATTGTGCGCTGATAAGGCCCCATTCGAGCTCTCCGAGTTGCATTACATAGATGCTGGATTTTACAAAAAAAGGAGAAGACATATGCAATTGATGGTATTTATTGGGTCCCCACCCCAAATGGTCTAGAAGTGGTTCTCAAAAACCCCCTCAATAAGCTCAGTGAAGATTACGTGCTGTCCATTAACCTTGTTGAGAGCAGGAATCTGAGTCTAGATGCGTATCCAACTGTTCTCATGATCTCAGTCGTGACAGCTGAGTCTAACAACATAGAAGCACCTGCTAACCCTCAATCTGAGGAATAATGCTCGATCAAGGGAACCCAATCCCCATCCTTGTAATCTCAAGATATCCATGCTGCACTCCTTGAAGCAGTAGAAGGATGAGACACTTTTCACCCCCATGCTTCTCCCTCACCAAAGGTTCCTTCGCAACTAATTGAGTTAGAGGAGGTCGCTTCCGCCACAGAACGCCCATGAAATATCTTTCCTCCGAGATTTGGAGAGCCCACATCAAAATATCTCTCCCCGTCAGAATAAGAAGAGGAGGATTTGGGGGAAGAAGAGGAGGATTTGGGGGAAGAAGAGGAAGAGAACCTTATAGATTCCCCTCCTGCATTCGAAGAGGGTATCTCTACCACCGTTGATGAACTCAGGGAAATAAACCTGGGTACCGAAGAATACTCGAGGCCCACTCTCATTAGTGCAACCATTTCTTATGAGGAACAATGGGTATATACATCCTTCTTGAGGAAACATCGAGATGTCTTCACCTAAAATTACATAGAAATTCCAGGACTCAATCCCGAGGTGGCGACACACCACCTAGGCATACAAGAAGATCATTGAGGCTATAAAAAAACCACCAGAAGGACGCACCCCACGCATGCAGCCAGGATAGAGGTTGAAATTGACAAGATCATCACACCAGACTTCATTCAGGAGGTCCAATATCCCATTTTTTTTCCAATATAGTCCCTGTTAAAAAGAAGAATAGACAGATCCACGTCTGCATCGATTTTAGAGATCTTAATCGGCACTGCCTGAAAGACGATTTCTCGGTCCTGATCACCAAACTATTGATCAATGAGATAACTAGATATGAAGATATCTCCTTCATGGATGGTTATTCTGGATATAATCAAATCAGAATGTTCTGAAGAGATGAATAATTCACTGCATTCAGGGCCCCCCAAAGATTATTTTGTTACAAAGTCATACCCTTTGGTCTGAAAAATGATGGCACCACATATCAACATTCCATGCATCACATTTTCAAACCATTCCTGGGGAAGTTCGTAGAATGTTATGTTAATGAATTGGTGGTCAAATCATGACAGCACTCAGATCACCTGTCAGACCTTGAAACCGTCTTTAGAAAACTTCATCAACATAGCATGAAGATGAACCCCTTGAAATGAACCTTCGAGGTTACCTCAGGGAAGTTTCTCTGATTTTTCATATGCCATCATGGCATTGAAATTTACCCTGATAAGACAAAGTCTATCCTTGGTTTTCCACCTCCCAACAACCTCACTGAGCTGAGAGGACTCAAAGGACACCTGGACTATATCAGGCGTTTTACAACCAACCTCACAGGAAAATGTCTGACCTTTACCAGGTTGATCAAGAAGAGAGTTACCTACCAATGGAAAAAATATTTCCAAAAGGAATTCGATAACCTAAAGTAGTACCTATTGAGTCCACCGGTTCTCATGCTACCTATTGAAGGAAGTCCACTTATCCTATACATTACATCCTTAGAACGGTCACTATGAACCTTCATCGCACATAAGAATGATTTCAATAGTGAAAAAAACCTTTATTATTTCAGCCAAACCATGATTGATGCTAAGAACCGATATTTGAATATCAAGAAGAGATGTTTGGCCCTAGTCTTCATGATCCAGAAGTTGCAACATTATCTGCAGCATAATGAAGTCTATATGATCTCACACAGTAATTCTATGAAGAAAATCCTTAGTCATCCAATGCTGATCGTATGCATATCCCTATGGGCAGTAATCCTACGATATTTTGACATCTGGTTTGTGCCTCGGAAAGCTATAAAGGGACAAGTGTTGGGAAGATTTTCTGGCAGAGCATCCCTCGACATAGACCACCTCATCAGATGTATAATTACTTAATGAAGACATCTTCTCTATGAAAAATGATTCCTAAACGTGGGAAATGTACTTTGACGGCGCATCCAAAAGCCTGAAAGGTAAAAGAATGGAAGACCCCTAGTTTAACAAGGTGGGGCTAGGAGTCATACTCATATCCCCAGAGCAGAATATTTTTCCATATTCCTTCTTCTTGTCAGAAGGATGCAGAAACAATGAGGTAGAATACCATGCCCTATTTGCAGGTCTAGAGCTCACACTCCCGACGCAAGTGCAGAACGTAAAATTAAAAGGAGACTCAGAACTGGTCATAAAGAAAGTCAATGGTGACTATGCTATTAAGAAGGAGGAGATGATCCCCCTATTATACCACGTCCTAGGGTTAATTGAAGAGTTCCCCATAGAACCGACATTGACCTATGTTCCCTAGTCTCAAAATGACCAGGACGATGCGTCAGCCAATGCGGCCACAACCCTAGATGACATAGACTGAGATAAAACAGTTATCAACATTGCTCACCATCAAATGGTCTTGCCATATGTTCAAACTAATGGATAAGAAATCTAAAAAGTCAACCCTATCCCTGATCTATATGCTCCTACTACCGGCTGGATGCCCCCCATTACAAACTACCTTCAAAGGCGAGAACTTCCATCAGACAGGGTTAGAAGATAGAAAATATGGAGAAGGGTAGTCAATTTTGTCCTGTATGGTGACACAAGCCAAGAGAAAGTCCTATACAAGCGAGGCCTTGGTGGAGTCCTTCTTAGATGCATTGATGGAGAAGAGACTATTACCGTCATTAATGAAGTTCATGGAAGAGTGTGTAGAGAAAATCAATCGGGACCCAAGCTTTCTCATTAGATTCAAAGGCTTGGATACTATTGGCTCACTCAGGCATGGGATTGAGCAAACTTTACCACAAAATTCCACTCCAACCAAATTCATGAAAACTTTATTCATCATCCCTCAAAGATACTTTACCAAGATAAGTACTCCTGGACATTCTCCATTTGGGGAATGGATGTTGTGGGACTATATCCTCCTACCACGGTCAAACAATTCAAATATATTCTCACAGCAACCGATTTCTTTTCTAAGTGGGAAGAAGCTGCACCCCTTAAAGAAATCGAGGCAAGAAGCATTATCAGCTTTGTGAAAGCCAACATCATCACCAGATTTGGTGTCCCTCATACAATACTGACAGATAAGGACACCAACTTCTGCTCCCCCGAATTGGAGAAACTATACCAGGAATATGGTATCACGGCCAACTATTCATCCCGCTACCATGCGGAGGCGAACATACAGATAGAGGCCTTTAACAAGACCCTATCTAACATACTTCAAAAAATGGTGGACAAAGATAAGAATTCATGGCCAGAAAAAATCTTCCATGCCTTGTGGGGCTATCGAACCACAACTTGCACCACTACCCAGACCACTCTATATTCATTAGTATACAGAAAAAAAGCAGTCCTACCCATTAAGCTCCAATTTCCGTCACTCCTCATTTCCATTTGCGATCAAATTTTCGAAAATGAGAAAGTGGAAAAGCGATTTGATGAATTTGAGTGACTGGATGAGAAGCGGCTGCACACTTTGCACCACCTATAAGTATATCAAAACTGGATTGAAAGATCCTTTAATAAAAAGGTTCATCTTCGGTCTTTCCTAGAAGGAGAATTGGTATTGGTCCTCCATACCCCGATGATACCTAGAAATAAGCCACTAAAGATGGAGCCAAAGTGGGAGGGACCATATATCATATACAAGGTCTACTCCAATGGAGCATATGACCTAATCTCTATGGATGGGAAGCTCACCACCGCTCCTATAAATGTGAGATTTCAGAAGAAATATTTTGTGTAACCATAAAAGAAGTTTCCTTCTGAGCTATAGGACATTAAACTGCCAAGCCCAAAATATCCTTGCTACATGACAATAAACTACATAGTAGAGCATTCTTACCACATGACATTAAACTGAACGGTACTTTATCCCTACGACGTGATAATTAACTGTGTCACGCTGGTTCGAACTCTATGACCCTAAACCAAGAGCTAATTATCCTGGTACTGTGACCTCAAACTGTCCAAGATTTCCCCCCAAAGGTGCATGCTGGAGGCTTCTAGCCTCATTCACGTCGGTTCTGATACAAAATCATAGCATGAGCCCCTATTTAGAAGCGATTACCACCGGTCCGAGCTATATGACCCCCAAACTAAGAGAAAGACTTCCTTAATGCATGAAAATAAACTGCATAGTAAATCTTCTGGGATACAAAACGTTAAATTAAAAAATTCCCCTCATCCTTACCGCATGACGTTAAATTGCATGGTACTTCATCCCCACGACATGACAATAAACTGTGCCACACCGGTCCAAGATCTATGACCCCCAAACTAAGAAAAATATGTCCTAGTTTCATGAATTTGAACTACATAATGAGACAATGTCTTTACCTGAGAAGACATTGGTCTCCTGACATTTTTCATCTACAGTGCCACGTTCAAAGAACTACGTAAAACTTGATTCCTACCCTCAAAGGATATGTAGTGATGCTAGGATTTATGTATCCTGGCCTAAACTCCATGAAAAATTTCCTCCCTCCTGCGTATAAATCAGATTTTCACAGGAAGCCCATTTGAATTACAAGGGCCTTGAGAACTAGGTACGGCTTGATTCCTACCCTCACAGGATACGTAGTGACGCCGGAATTTCTGTATCTTGGCCCAGCCACTCTTGAAAAAAAATTATGACCCTCATCCTTAACACATGATGTTAAACTGCATGGATACCCTTTTTATGTCGGGTCGACACTGTCCTTATCTAATGACACTAAACTGCATGGAAATCATCCTTACCTCCCGACCGTAAACTGCATGGTATAAGTCATAATACTTTCTAGATACACGGTAAACCATGAATGGAACACTCCTTGCACATTTGGATGTATCCTTCCCATGCATCAGACTCCATGACCTAGAGGATTACAAATCTTCATAATCACCCATGGAAATCATAAGTGGAAGGTCATTGACCGGTAAACACCTTTTCATGACTATGAATACCATGAAATCAATGGCTCTGCATATTGATCACCTCTAGCCTGTCTTCCAAAGGCAAGTCTTCTACAGGAGACACTATTCCTAGCTCCATATGCTTACCGGCCCCAGAGCCCCCATATCACATTTCCCGATACAAAAATTCCCTGAGAAATGGTTTACATTTTTTTTCCTCTTCACATCCATACATTTCTAGGGTACCCCTACCTGGTTATCTTGAGTATCCACCCGTGGTTCCTATGACGGTCTCCATCCATGACATAACGCCAGAGCTGTACTGCTTTAACCCAACGAAAAATTGCGATTTGGTTGTTTCTCATATTTTCGGACACATATCTCCCCATATTCCAGACTCCATGTCATGGGTGATCTCAGATCTTCATAATCATTCAAGGAAATCAGAAGTGGAAGGTCATCGACCTATAGACACCTTTACATGACTATGCATACCATGACCTCAACGGCTCTGCATATTGATCTCCCCTGGACCGTCTACCAAAGGCAAGTCTTCCTCAGGCCCACTCTTCCTATCTTCATACACTTACTGGCCTCAGAACCCCCATACCACATTTCCTGATTTGAGAGACCCCAGAATTACAGTTTACACCTTCATCCCCCATTTCTTATCAGAGCATGCCAGAGCATCCTAATTCGATTATCCCATAGGTAACCTTAGTATTATCCAACGCTAGTATGAACTCTACAACCATTAAATATAGAGCATATCGTCCTTACCGCATGATGTTAAAATACATGAAGTGAAAGTGTACCCAACAAATAGAGAAAATCAACGCAGGGAACTTCCTGAGCTTCAAAGACAACTGCGACCTAATATCTCCAACAAGACCAGACATCCCCTTTCTGTACATCAGACTCTGTGACCCAGATAATCATGGATCCTCATAAACCTACAAGGCCATAAAACATGGAAGGTAATCAACCTGAGGACACCTTTGTATGACTATTCATACCATGCCCTCAGCGGCTCTTCATATTGATCGCCCCTGGACCATCTACCAAAGGAAATTCTTCCTCATGCGACACTCTTCCTACCCCCGTATGCTCAACGACCGTAAAGGGCTCATATCATTCCTCCTTATCCAAGAGGACCTAGAATCATGGTTTACACTATCTGCATCCTTCCCAAGTCTTGGAAATGTCAGGATATTCAGACCCAGTTACGTTCTAATCAAGAGTGACCCTTACAACAGCATCCTTACCACATGACGATAAACTGCACAGAGCAGGTCCTCACTGAATGATAATAAAATGCAATGGCCAAGTACCTCGACATCCAGAAATTTCCCCAGTTACGAGCACTTATATATAAAGAAGGAAAATAAAATGTCTGACTTTCTTTCTACATGATGTTAAACTACATAGAGACTGTCCTTGCCGCATGATGCTAAACTGCACGGTCTTGACAGAACTATTCAAGGGTTTAGTCGGGAAAGGAGATCTCCCTCTCTTCCTCGGTGCACGGGTCAGACCTGCACAGATCATCATATCAAACCTATGTGAG
Source organism: Viscum album (assembly GCA_963277665.1). Classification (NCBI taxonomy): domain Eukaryota; kingdom Viridiplantae; phylum Streptophyta; class Magnoliopsida; order Santalales; family Viscaceae; genus Viscum; species Viscum album. Next base: position 300,219,997 of record OY728139.1, read on the forward strand.
AGAGACAACTTCACCCATTCCTGGGATATCTTATCCAAAAATTCTTCTCGCATGTCCAGACACCCCCTCCTCACGAATCACACTCTGTAACAAAAAATAACTGAACTCCCATATCCACCCCTGATGGTCTTGAATCCCAACTTCCTTGAAGTTTCCCAGCTATTGGGAGAATAAAACCATTTTCCGAGGGACACCTTTGCATGACTATACATAATATGCCCCCAGCGGCTCTGTATATTGATCTCCCATGTCCCGTCTACCAAAGGCAAGTCTTCCTTAAGCAATGCTTATTTCAGAATGCCTCCTGGACTCTAAGCCCTTATATCCATCCTAAGATTCAAAAACTATCTGAGCTGTAATTGACAAACCATTCCACAATCACATCTGAGTATGGTGAGACATTTCTAGTTAAATTCCCTAGAATTGGGGAAAGACATTCCATTTTGAAAGAATGTCCTAGCAGCATGAATTTAAACTACGTTAAGATCTAACACTCCTTCACAATGACCAAGTATGTGAAAAAGTGGTCTCATATCCATATCCATGACCGATATGGATGTACCCAAACCCTTCAGACACCATGTCCCTTTTAAGCCACCCCTAGCAGTCTTCATGATCCGAACTTCCATGAAGTTACCCGACTATTAGAAATGGATTGTCATTGAGTTAAGGACACCTTTGTACGACTATTCATACCATTCCCTCATCATCTTTTCATATTGATCACCCATGTACCATCTACCAAAATAAAGTCTTCGTTATGCAATTCTTTTCCCACCTTTGTATGCCCATATGGCTCTTATGCTCTGTGTCATGCCCTGCATGCTATTCAAAATTGAGTGAAAATTCCCCCCCATATACGTCTGAAAGGTATTAAGGCATCCAAAATCAGTAAAAACCTCGTCGGGGACCTCACCCTACCACATCTGGTCAAAGCTGTTCGACCTAAAACATCAGTAATGATAGTCTTGTTTGAAGGACTTTAAACCGCTCACAGAAACAGGTATGAAACTCGCCAAGACAAAAACCCGCAAAGGGCATCTTGGGAAAAAGCTGAGTATCAGTTCGTCAGGCCTACACCTTGTATGTCTCTGACAAAACATTGAGAAATAAAAACTCAAGGGGCACAAATCCTGTTAGGTCGAACACCCGAAAAGTGTGGCCTAAGCAAAATCCAAGCTATACCTGAAAAGTCCACACTAAATGGGACTAGGAAAAAATTAGGGTATCATCAGAAGAGATACAAATTTTGTAGGGTTTTCCTATGAGACCCTAGAAACAATAAAATTACACTTGCTAAGATCCTTGTCTTAGGAAAAAAATTGGAGCTCGATTTGGTGATCTCAGCTTACTGATTTTAGTTCATGGTTCAAAATTAACATATACCTGAAGTGATGTTGATAGAAAGATGTAGAGAAAAGGTGTTTAAAATCCCAAATTTGTTCCATTAAGTTCAGAAAGAATGGAATAATATCCCCAATTTAGAGTCTCTATAGAGTAAAAAGGGGGAGGGGAGAGTACATGCTATAATTTGGGACAAAGCTACAATAGGTCCCAATTCACCCTTCCCAACAGAATAAAGAGTGATTGATGCGGGCCACCGATATTCTGTTCCAAGGAAGTTCTCTCCTCCATTTTGGCTTCAGAAATTGGATGCACCCACTCCAATATAGCGTTAAGGTCCCGCCATTTTTTTGAACAGCTTCATAAGTCACACACGAGGAGGCCAGTTCTCCCCTTAACTTGGTTGAGTGGGCTTCGCACTCCCACAACTCTTCCTCCTAAACTGCCAAAAAATCACTGACCTTCACTTACTAGGACATCTAATGATCGAGTGTTTTTAAAATATCTCAGAAATTTTCCACCTAGTAGTGGGAGAAATTGAACCTGGTTAGCTTGTCCTTGCAGGAGGCGAGGTCTCCTCAGAAAATGACAATTTGGTATATAAGGGAGTGAAAGTGCTAGTAATCAAAGTTTCCAGAACCCAACTCAGTAAATAATAGCTGCAAATTGTCACCCTCATTGGCGAGATTGGATAGGGGTGTCTCTACAACAATAGAACACAACTAGTTCCATGCCTCTTTGTGCGCTGCTTTGTGTCTTTCTACAAAATCAAAGCTTTGATTCTCTTCTTCTTCCACATATTTATAAGCAAGAAACATCACCATAGGGGTGGAGAGGGACCTAAATATAGTCACCTAAGGAGGAAGAATCTCTTTTCCCTCAAATGGACCATCCACTGGAGCCAAAGGTGGAGGACTAACTGCAGACTCCAGGATGATCGGTGATACTTGGCTGGTACTAGTCCCATGAAGATCTTGGGAGATATACGCAAGAGGGGAGATGTCTAAATCGATCCCCACCAAAATGGGTTGCAATGATGAAATCCCTCCCAGATTCTTTTGATGATGGATCGAGCGCCTTCTCATCACAAGAGTAGGAGTAGTAGGTATATCCATCTAGGTTGCTGAAGGAATGGAAGCAAAAGGCATGGTCGTTGCACCTCTCGGGACAAAGGGAATGTGTGGCGTTTCTATCAGGGCTGGAACAGGATATGAAACGGTAAAGGGTTTCAGTAGCTGCTGAACTAGTTCTCCCAGCATCTCTGCGGGGTAACAATCGACCCATAGTTTGGCATACTTAAACGATAGGAAGGTGGGCCCTGTCATGGTAGGAATGATGATCTCTCTAGCAACACCCTCATGCATCATTATAAGCCACAACTGACGGAGAACCACAAGATGAAATTCTACCCTTATTTGAATGACTGAAAGAAACAAAATATATTGAAGGCATCCAAATTGCCTGGAAAACGAGTAAGGGAGGTATGGTTCATAGATAACTACTCGGTCTACACGAGTAGTGAGTATCCTGTCCTGAAGATTGATGAGGTATGAAAATTCCTCCAAAGAACCATCCTTTTCACCTCTCAATGATCTATAAGGACTAGGATACCGTGCGAACAAGAAGTAAGAAGTTCCATTCAACAACCTGACCATGTCAGTAACGGTCAAAGTCTGGGGAAGAACAATGTAATTTCTAAGGAGTGCTAGATTAAAGTCAGAATGGGGAACCCGTGCAGTATTCCAATACTCATAACAGGAGAAGTGTTATGCCATCCATCTGTACAAGAATTGGAACAATCTACTGAGACGGTGCAGAGACCTGCCTTCTTAAATCTGCCCAAATAATTCATAAAGTTAGAAGAGGGTAGGAAGGTCCAAATTAATAGATCGACCTTCCGCCAGCAAGGCCTCCATCATCAAAGTGCAGGACTGAACCCCATTGTATGCATCACGGTATGGGAAGAGCCATCCGCTTAAGAACATGGTGAGGAAACCTACTAGCCTAATCTTAGGTGAAATAATGGGCTAAAGCTCGTACCCCCATGAGGCATACCAACCTGTTTCAAGGGTATCACAATATGACCCTGTAGTTTGGTGGTATTGATGGGTTGGGTGAGTTTGACTGTGGCACACCTTCGGACTAGGCCCATTCGTCTGTAAGAATAACCCTATCCACGCTTTGAACGGGATGGGGGAATAGACCTCGAGAGGATGACCTAGTAATACCTCCACTGTAACTAGAAAACTCCTTGTCAAAGGAGATATGTGATTGACATCATTCCATGTGGAATCTACTGGTACAAAATCATCATACATTTCTCCGAGGATAGGAAGACCTCCAAGATGGTAGATGTCCCACAAACTGATCCCCACTTCTCCATGCAGTAGGTGAAAGGTGTTGGTGCTTGAACACTAGTGACTCAACAATTCCAGAAGAATTTCGCCCAGAGAGAAGATTGCAAACTGAGACACCCAGGATGCCTGGTGCAAGCCCACTACCTCCAGCTAGTCAGGGCACTCCAGACAGGTTTGATGCACCCAAAACGCCCATACCCACTCATCATAGAAGCATCCTATGACACAAAAATTCCACTTAGCGCTCCATATTCTGCTAGGATTTTCTCAGGAGATGCTGATAATGGATGGGTATTCTCAGACATCTAGTCTTGGATAACCATGAAGACACCCACGGTTTTCCTGAGTCCATGCCAAGCCTCGCAGGATGAAGATGTTCTCCTCAATCAGGGTGGTGATGATTTCTCCTACTAGGTAAATGTTGACGTGGTCATGACCTTGAGGTGCCTCTAAATGGATGAAAGGGAGGTCGGGGTCAGAAAATAGAAGAGGTATGTCAGTAGGAAGACGAAAACCATAAAGACAAAATTGTATGGATAATCGGTAAGCTAAGAGATCTAGCATCAAGAAAGCTATCAGAAAGCTATCACGGGGAATGATGTGGGGTTGAAGATCATCATCACCATTCCTTTACATGGAAACCATCACCTTCAAAAATCCTACAGTATCTCATGGAAGAACCATGTTTTCTTCCTGCATCAAAAAACCATATAAAGGTTCAGTCCTATGGATAATATTTAGGAAAAGTCCAAATGTTTGGAAAAGGATTCACAAAGGGAATTCCCTACGTACTGAACCCGGAGTTGTTTTGCGATACCCATATTCCGTGAACCAGTGGTACATGGAAGAGGTCCACGACATTCTAGCCCACAGAGCGATGGCCCGCAGACCACATACCAAGCCCCTACAAGGGTTCTCATAATTCAGGACTTAAATGAATTTCGAAATGAAATGTTCCAACTTTGAAGGATAATTCCAGTCCGCAAACCACTAAACCATGTAGAGTTTTCCCTACGCCCCCCTGTGGATTAATTTTTAAAGTTGTTAAAGTTTAGTTCATGACTGGGAAGTTAGTTCATAGACGGGGGTGAGTGTCGATGAGGATCAGTTTTTGGAAGCCACAACTGGTTCACGGACAAAGCGATTCACGAAGGAAGCCGAACGCGGAGGCGGTGCATGGAAGAAGGGAATGAGAGAGCTCTTAGCCGAAGGATCCAGTAAAGTACAAGTCACGTGGACCCCTTTATATAGGTGTGGTCCCCCACCAGGTCCATATCTCTATCGCAAACCGCTCTAGTTTCAGGACCACTCTACATCAGAATAGCCTTCTCTTCATTCCGATAAAACCCCATTCTAATGGGGGGAATTTGTAGGGTCTCGAAAAATCCACAGAAGGGAAAGAAGATACTACCTTAAAATCAGTGGAAGAATATACCCAATCTTCATCAATAATTTAGGCAAAATATAAAGAATGTCCAGAAGAAATGGTAAAGGACCAAACCAGTCCGCATACTAGTTTATCATTAATGGTACGTGGCCGGTTCGATGAACCGCGCCACCCAAAGACGTCGTTGTTCACAAAATGGAGTCAAAGATCCAACACGAGTGCAAACCAAACGACCTAAGAAGTGCGGATGAACTAATACGTAGACGTGGAATGCGCACAGTATTGTTCGCGAAATGGAGGCGGAACCCTGTGTGGTCGGGAAGCACCCCCCATAACCAAGTTGGTTCGTAGGCAAGGTGCATTCAATATACCCTATGAACCTTGGGTTGACTAAGTCATATGTAGGCCTGGTTTCCTATCATGGGCCTCCGCAAAAGGTGTCATATGACCATAGATACAACCCTTTATTCTATCTATAAAAGGACATCAAGGGGGATAAGAAAGGGATCAGCGGATTGAGGATTGTATTATTGGCGATCGACTTTTGGAGAAGGGAGAGGCTTCTGGGAGCTTAGGATTTCGCAGACCACACAGTTACTATTCATGAACCAGCAATAGGTATAAACTAGGGGTAAATTTTTAGGAACTGAATAATGAATAAGTAAATTGATAAACCACGAATTTAAAATTGGTAAATCGCAAACCATGGACCCTACAAGGACACACTTCCGATGTATTAGGGAGCCTATGCCCTTTCTTTAATCCAGAATACCGCGTAGCGCCCTCCTACGTAGGAAAATCCATGAATGACGCTACTCCTAGCTGCCACCACTCAAGAAGACTCCAGCACCACATACCAATTTGGTACACAGACCAAACCCAAAGCCGCGTACCACTCCAGTACATGGGATTACCCTCAGTCTGCGTACCAAACTGGTACATGGATGACTTCTCCACCCACATAGCACCTAACTACGTGAAGGGTGCCAATCCTCATATGACCATGTGGTCCATATAGGCCTTTAGTATTTCCATCCCACGAGTCAGATAAGGACCTTCCAATTCAGTCCAATCTTCTAGAATCCCCTTAGTAGCCTATTGATCAGCATCAAGCCAAGGCCTCTCCCAAAGCCACCAGGACAGTAGGATGAAACCTTTGGGTGTATTATCACGCCCTCCTGAGTTCACATACCCATGGTAGGCGGAGACAAAGGGGTTTCCCCATCCCTTGGGAGGACATCCATATCACTCCTGAGTTCACATAACCACGGTAGTGTAAAGTCTGATCCCCAGGAGCCCCCTTTCTGCCTATCCACTCTTCAAGATTGAGGGATCCCACTAAATTTTCCATTCAAGGAGCACCATCGGTGAACACTTCTCCCCTCCCCTGGAGAGATAGATAGGTAATACCTCATGGAGTAAGCCCCATTCCATCCTCACCGAATGACAATAGCCTTTCCCCTTTCATTTGGGAAGGTTCATTGTTCCACGCTCTCACCCATGGTCGCCCCAGCCTCTTCCACTGCAGGCTTTCCCTCCCCCACCAACAGGGGAAGAGGTGTGTCCATTGTTGAATCTTTCACATCCTCTTGTTTCTCGCACTGATCATGACTCACTTGGGCTTAGAGGTTTGTAAGGATTATAAAATTGCTACACATTCCGAACTATGTGGACTTTGATCCTTGACAAGGAAAGGTATGTAGGACGCATCCCTGAGGTCCAAGCCCAACAACCGTTGGTCCCGACCCCCTTCACGTCAGTTTTCCAACACTCAATCTGAACTATGTGGACTTTGATCTTTGGTAAGGCAGGGTACGTAGGATGCCTCCCTGAAGTTCAAGCCCAAAAACCGTTGGTCCAGACCCCCTTCACGCCGGTTCTCCAACACTCAACCTGAACTACGTGGACTTTGATACTTTCCAAGGCAGGGTACGTAGGAAACCTCCCTGAGGTTCAATCCCAACAACCATTAGTCCTGAACCCCTTCATGTCAGTTCACCAACCTCGTTCTGAACTACATGGATTCTGATTCCTCCCATGAGGATACATAGGAAGCCTGTATTCCGGGTTCGATCCAGATGCTCAAGTCACTCTCTGTCCCCCTAGATGACAATAAACTCCAGAGAACCCAATTATAAGGCTTAAGACTAGTTCTATCTGAACGAACTCAAACTTCTCCAAAATCGCTAATCCAATGAGGGATGGTAAACCTCATATGTAGACGGTTTTGGATCCCTATGTATACCTATGACTTGAAACCCAAGGGTAATTCGTGGATACTATGCTTGGGGATAAACCAAAGATTCAAGAACATATGAACACATCTTAAATCTATAAGAGAGTCCCAGAATAGGAAATAATTCCCCCAAAAAGGGTGCGATGAGCCCAACTTCCCATCCTCTCGAACAATGTGAGTTCTTAAGTGTCGTTGGACATATCACCCAATGAGCGCCTGCATTTGGAAATCAGGTCCATGGATCGTTGGATACAAGAATTTTTGGGCATTTATGGCTCCATGAATAAACCCATTGGAGACTAGGCAAATCCACAGAGATAGGGAACCTGATAGAAATGATTAAACAAAATAGACTACCTTTAATCAGACACATGAACCGATCACGTCCCATTCACTATGAAACAGAGGTACCCATGACTATCGATGATTATGAAAATCTCATTTCAATAGATTCTCTATCCTTAGAGAATAAATATGAGCATATAGATAGTTTCATGGACCTCACTCTCCCTAAATCCCCTCCCTTAATAAAAAACCCCCCGATGTTGGAATTAAAACCACTTCCTTCTAATTTAAAATATGCGTATTTTGAGGGTATTGACCAACTTCCCATAATTATTTCCAATAAACTATCTCAACAATAGGAATAAAAACTTATCAACCTTTTGAGAGTGTGTAAAAAGGAAATAGGATGGACATTGGTTGATATTATTGGGATTAGACCATCTATTTTTATGCACCATATAATTTTGGATGATGAGGATAAACCCGTAAGATAATCTCAACGCCGGTTGAATCCCACTCACCTTGAAGTGGTAAAATTGGAAGTTAGTAAATTAATTGTTGCAGGGATCATTTATCCTATATCTGATAGAAAATGGGATAGTCTAGTGAAAATTATTCCCAAAAAACAGGAATAACAATTGTGTCAAATGAAAGGAATGAATTGGTTCCAACACGTGTGAAAAATAGTTAGTGAGTCTGTATTGACTACTGTCGACAGAATCAAGCCATGCAGAAGGACCAATTTCCTTTACCTTTCATTGAACAAGTGCTAGAACTATTGGATGGTAAGTCCCATTATATTTTCCTTGATGGCTATTTGGGTTATTATCAAATCCATATAGCCCATGAGGATCAAGAAAAGACAACATTTACCTATCCATTTGGAACATTTTCATATAGAAGGATGCCTTTTGGTCTATGCAATGCTCCCAGTACTTTTCATCAATGTATTTTGAGTATTTTTTCTGAGTACCTAGAGAATTTCATGGAAGTTTTTATGGATGATTTTACGGTTTATGGAACTTCCTTTGATGACTTTTTGGCTCACCTAGGTTCTATCCTCTGCCGCTGCATAGAAAAAGATCTTGTATTAAATTACGAGAAATGTCATTTCATGGTTGAACAGGGGATAGTTATTGGGAATGTTATTTAAAAAGAGGTAATTCAAGTAGATAAATAAAAAATTGAATTAATTTCAACCCTTCCATATCCAAAATGTGTTCTTGAGGTGTGATCTTTCTTGGGTCATGCTGGTTTTACCGCTGATTCATTAAAGACTTCAGTAGGATCACACTTCCCTTGTACCTGTTATTACAAAAGGATTCTGAGTTTGTGTTTGATAAAAATTTCGAGGATGATTTTAATTTTCTAAAAGGGAGTCTCACATCACCTCCCATCATCCAACCACCAAGGTGGGATCTCCCCTTTGAGCTTATGTGTGATGCCTCTAACTTTGTAATTGGGGAAGTTTTATGAAAAATGGTTGAGAAATCTCCCCCTTTCATTGCGTATGTTTCACGTACCCTTGAACCTACCCCGAAAAACTATACAAACACTGAAAACAAACTTTTTTCTATTGTGTTTGCCTTGAAAAAATTCTGTTCATATCTTATCGGGTCAAATATCATTGTCTTTTCTGATCATTATTCCCTTCGTTTCCTCCTAAAGAAACCTGAAGCTAAGTCCCACCTCATTCGGTGGATTCTCCTCCTCCAGAATTTTGACCTTGAGATTAGAGATAATAGAGGAGTGGAAAATGTGAAAGATGACTACATTAGTAGGATTTCCCCACTATTGAAACATCATGTTGACTCAACCCTCCCCATTGAATAATTCTTCCCTCATGAGAACCTTTGAAATGTTGTGGACCTTTCCCCATGATATGTGGACATTGTGAACTTTCTAGCAACATCTAGGGTCCCTGCTGATTTCAGCACTTCACAATCCCAGAGACTTAAGCATGATTCTCAATGGTACATTTGGGATAAACCATATTTGTGGAGAATTTCTGGTGACCAAGTAGTTCGTCGGTGTGTCCCTGACCATGATTTCACCTCTGTTTTGACCTTCTACCACACCTTGGACTGTGGGGGCCACTTTGGCTCTCAACATACAACTCGAAAGGTCCTTGACTCAGTACTTTATTGGCCAACATTGTATATGGATTCCCATAGATTTTTCAAGTCATTTATTCATTGTCAATTTATAGGGAATATCTCCAAGAGGAATGAAATGACCCAAAAACCCATGTTGTTATATGAAATTTTTGATGCATGGGGAATTGAATTCATAGTGCCTTTTCCAAATTCATTTGGATTTTTTACAACTTATTGGCTGTTGACTATGTATCTAAATGGGTGGAAGAAAAGGCCACTAGGACTGATGACTCTCGAGTGGTTATTGATTTTGTGAGGTCTCAAATTTTTAATAGGTTTGGTTTACTGAGATTCATCATTAGTGATCAGGGTTCACATTTTTTCAATCATAACATAAAAAATTTTCTTTGTAAGTATGAGTTTGATCATAAATTCTCCACTGTATATCACCCCCAAACTAACTGACAAGCAGAAATCTCAAATTGGGAAGTTAAATGAATCTTGGAAAAAATAGTACAACTCGATATGAAAGATTGGACTTTGCGCTTGGATGATGCACTTTGGGTTTACCATACAACTTTTAAAACCCCAATCAGAATGTCACCATATAGGATTGTATTTGGAAATTATTTTCACCTACTGGTGGAGGTGGAACACTGTGCATATTGGGATATTAAAAACTGTAATATGAATCTTTCAGATGTAGGTGAGCATAGGAAGCTACAGATTTAAGAGTTGGAAGAAATTTTACGTGATTCAAATGAGTACTATCAGATCTATAAAGAGAAGATAAAGGCTATCCATGATAAAATGATTCATCAGTGTAAGTTCCATATTATTAAGAAGGTCCTCATGTACAATTACAGGCTAAAGCTCTACCTAGGAAATCTTTGTTCCTGATGGCTCGGTCCTTATACCATTATTTATGTTTACCCTTTTGGTTCTATATAGGTTTTTCATGAGAAGAGTGGATAGAAGATTACTATCAATGGGAAGATTCTCAAACAATTCTATGAGGATTTTCCGAAGCATATCGTGGAGGAAATCCAACTGATAGATGCCACATATGACACCACTTAGTAGGTTGTCCCTTCTCCCTACCTTTATTTACTTATCTATTTATTTAAAATAATTTCATTGAGAACAATGTAACTTTTAGGTGTGGGGGAGGGTGACATGTCATAGTTAGGATAAAAAAACAATTTTTTTTAAAAATTGTTTTCATTTTTATTTTGTTTTTCTTTATTTTGTGTTTTTAGATGAAAATTGATCTTAAAAAGAATATCCAAATTTTTTTTTCATGATTGAGTCGATTGTGTGGAAAATTACATTGTTTTTGGATTTTTTTTCAAATGAATATTGATATGGAATATTTTTCTAGAATTTTTATTTTCAAATCATTCTTATGTGTTTAATGGATTTTTGAAACCCATGCATCATTAGCACTGGCCAATATTTTAATACCTTACTGGAGAGATATTCTAAGCCCTTTATTGCATATTATTACTTTTAATAACTTTCTTGAGAGTCTCGGGTTATGTAGAGAAACTAGAACTTGCATTGATTCTATTTGAAACCATAAGATTCAAGTATTCTACATTCATGATAGAGGCAATCGTTCATTAAAAATACCTCTGTACAATTATCCTATATTTTCAGACACCTTTTAATTTTATCCTTATTATGCTTTAGAGACCATGAAATACCTATTAGGTAGCCACATTACAAGCTAATATATCCCTAACTACCCATCTCTTGTGTATATTCTTGTTTTATTTTCAGAAAGTGTAGGAGAGAGGGAGTTTCCATGAGAATTTTGGGGAGAGAATGATTGTTATGGGTTGATATAAAGGGTGCCTACATTTTCCTTGGGCAATGGGTTCACAAGACATATTACATCATTGTTTTAAACATGTTTCCCTCTTTATCTAAAAAAAAATATACATTAAAAAAATAGTTTTATACATTGAAAAAAATAGAACAAAAGAAAAAAATGGAGAAAATAGGATGTTTACCCATTATTATTCATTACTTGGTTGTGACCCAAAAAAATGGACAATGGGGAGAGTGAGTTGGAGGTGATACACTTTTTGAGGGGTTGAGTGTGTGCATTCATTGTGAACACTTTCTGAATTTTAACATGTTTTTTTACATAAGATATTAAACACTCCTCTTCTCCCTCAAAATTTTAAACATTAAATCCTACCAACCCTTGAACCTCAAAAAAACTTGTTGGAAGTCCTCTTGAGTAGCATAATAGTTTATGCCGGTAGAGAAATGAGAATCTTGAAAAGCATATGGTAAGATTACATGAACTCTAGGAAAATAGCATAAATCCACTTTCATATGTTCCTTGAGTGAATATGTAATTTTTTTAGGCGACGTAGGTTGCAACATGTTGCATGGGTGAACAAATGAAGTTAAACAAATTTGAGTGCAAGAAATGAAAAATGATAGGAAAATTGATTCCATAAACGAGACATGATGAATTTTATTTAAAAAGAATATTGGATGTTTTTAAACCTTTGATTTAGGAATGGGAAATAATTAGGATATTATACTTTTCCCAGGAGTGCAAATGTTTAGGTGTGGGGGGTGTGATCGTACCACGATTCACTATTTCATTTTCACTCTTACACCACTATGTTAAACTTGTTTTGTATTGAAAATTATAAAAATAATAAAAAATTGAACTTCATGTTTTATTCCATTATTTTGTGTTTATCACAATTAAAATGATAAATTTTACTTGTTTTGATGATTTCAATGTAGGAAGAGATGATTTGGAGGGCCCATGATGAAGTGGAAGAAAAATGGGCCAAAATTGCATGGATCCATGAAGACCTGTCCACTGTTGCACCTGTTTAGAAACTTATGTGAATAAAAATGGGATCATATTTTTTTCTGGTCCAAAATTTAATGGTATACAACTCTTATGAAGGAAACCAAGCCAAATTCTTCCATCAAGGGGCCCAACTGACATGATCTGTCTAGAACACCGAATTTGTGTAAAGTCAAAAGTGGCGTTATGTAATCTATCCATATCTCTGGATCCACTTGTCCAATTGATAGAAAAATTTTGGTGGAGATATTCATGTAGCGGGGATACAACTTCCAGTTTTTTAAAAAGGGAGATTAGATTGTATAATTTCTGAAATGCATGGTACAAGTGGTTTGAATAAATTTGTGTTCCCAAAACCACCTTCCAATTTTTCTATAAAAGGGAACCTTGGGATCCCCATTTGAAAGTTTGGCCAGGAGGTGAGGTTCTGCCATTTTGAAGTCCCCAAGGAGTCTTCTCAACATCCCTATAAGTTCTGGAGGCCATGGTAAGTGCTACTTCAACATCTTATTCTTCCTCCCCTCCCATGAATTTCTAAACTCCTTGTGATCACTCAGGGAGGAACATGATGTAATCCTGAGCTTCATGTTTGTATTATGTTGAATTATCTTTTTAATTCCAACTTTTATGTTGTTTGTATTCATCCTCTCTTCTTATTTAATTGATTTATATACTGGTATGTTAAACTCAAACTCAAATTATCATGTTTGGGGGTACCCTTTCATGTGGTGTTTCACACACCGTTCATCCCTTTTTCTTCCCTCATTCAATTGCGGTGTTTGTCTAGTTCATATTGGTAAATTAAAATCACATAAGCACTATCAAGTTCATGTAAATTTATTTCATGATATCAAAAATAAATAACATACAAACCTGGACAACACATCGAGTTCTTCGTGTGCTACCTTGGTGAGTTTCGATTATGATGTCGAACACAAATCACCCAATCATCGGCGGTGTCCGGTGAATCATTGTATGTATTCGAATGAACCCTAGGAGGTATCCTAGAATAAAATCAGTAACATTATCGTAATAGGTGTTACAAACCATGGATTAAAATATCTATACCATTTCTCTTTAAGCGATGAAGGATGAGCATCACGAGACTTCCCTGGGTTGATCATGTTTAATTAATCTTGTTCATTTCTAGTTTGTTTTATTGCGTTCATTTTTTATTATCATCTTTAAACATCAAACCCAAGTATTATAAAATCCCATTTTACTTTTTAACTTTTATAATTAGAACCAAATTTCAGAATTAATGATCTAAGGCTCCATTGAGAGACGACCTAGGGTTGCTGCTATACTGCATAAATTCTAGTTAAAAATAAACAACTAATTTGACGCGCTCGACAATGCAATCAGGAGCAACCAATGGAGATGTTGGATCATAGAGACAAGGTTTTACGCAACAAGACTACACACCTTGTTAAGCTATTGTGGAGAAACAAAAAATGTTAAGAATCCATGTGGGAACCAGAGAAGTCTATGAGGTAGAAGTATACACACATTTTCTCTTTTGAGGGTACGAGTTGAAGTTTCAAGGATAAAATTTCTTAAGGGGGGAAGAATGTAATGTCCCAAACTTTTGAATATTATTTTTTTCCTGAATTTGTGTGTTATTTTATTTTGAACTCAATAAAACTATATCCTTGTATTAATAAAGTGAGTATAATTAAAATGATACCATTGGGTTTTGACTGTTATATGACTGTTGGTTAATATGATCGTTGGAAGCTATAATCTTAACGTTATGATTATTTTTTTATAAATAAAAGTGATCATGGTTAATTAATATAGAAAGAAGAGTCGATGGTATCATTCAGTAGACTCAGTCCGTATGAATCCCATCTGTCAGAGCTTGGGAAAGAGGTGGCATCACTGGGCTTTTCTCTAGACCAAGCCCAAGCCAAACTCCAACATGTTAAGCTTGAAAAAAAATCTCTTACGAGAGAAGTTCAAGCTGATAGAAATTACCAATCAGGAAATGTTGTCTGAGACTTTCCAAGATTCTATCATCATTGCACACCTTACTCTTAGGTTCTATGCATGTGTTATAAGAGGCTATGTAACGAGGCCTTAGTTACTTTGTGTAATCATTTTTTATAAATAATTTTTTTATTTCTTATTATGGTAAAATTTGTAAATTTCAAATGTCAAAATAAATATAGGATGAATTTATAGAAGTTCCATATTATTGGTGAATTTTGGAAAAAGGGTACTTTAATTTTTTTATACTTTAAATAATTAATAATGTGAAATGACTTTCAAAAAACGGTCTTCTACAGTTGTGATCAGTAAGAAATTTAGATTGTAATAAGATCAACTTAATTTTTGGTGAATAGTAAATTATGAATAGTAATATTACCCTTATGAATAGTAATGTGACCAATGAAATAGTAACCTCACTTAAGAAAGTATGAATATAATTTATGCATCTTTAATTATAATGTGATATAATAGCATAAGTAAATAACTGTTTTAGGAATTATTAGTTAAGTATTATCTTTTTTTCGGGTAAATAGTGATTTTACTTAAAAATTAAATTAAAAATATTTAGAAAATTATTTTCAAAAAAGTTATTTAATTTTTGAATTATACACATCAAAAAATGGTTAGGGTGAATTTATGATATTTTTATAAAATGTATTGTTTTTCAGTGAATAATAAAAATACAGTTTTGAGTTTCAGTGTGTTTAATGACATCATTAGTGATGTAATAATGATGTAATAATTTTGGTATACTTGTGTATAGTAAAATATGTTATGTGGTATCCCAAGTGTCCAATACCATGGAAAAATACCATGGGAAAGCCCATGGTTTTTCAAATACCACTAATGAGGTGTCCCTTGGAAATTAATAAAATATTCCCCCACTTTTTCTATAAATACCATCCCATTCCTTCATTCCTTTCATTCCAAATTCCTCTTCAACAAAGCTAGGGTCTTTTTATCTCCAAAATATTCCTCCCAAGGTTCCCTCAATCCCCCCAAGGTCCCAACCATCGAGTTTTTGAAGTTACTTTTCAAGGTAAGGGAACCTTTCACCATCCTTTTTAGTTAACACTTTATTTATGTTATGTATTTAAATTTATGTTTTCATATGTTGGGGTATGATATTATGTATCCCTATTACTGTAATTTTTATGTAAATATTATTATATTCACTTTTTTCTCTCATCAATTCAATTTCTAAATTTTTAAGTGATGCCGTTAGGCTACCAAATTTTCATAAAAGAATTCACATCTTCTCTTTTATTTCAAGTTTTTTTTTCAGGTGGAATGTCATTAAAATATCCATACCATGATATTATTTCTATTTTATTTTGTCCCTATACTTTAATATGAGTTATTTATGAGTGGTTGACCCTTTTCCCCTCTCTTTTTAATGTTTTCTAAAACCATGTTGTATAACTATTTTGCTGCAAAAATTTCGTCTCAAAATATATATCTCCTTTTCTCAAGAAATTATCTTATTTTATTTATGTGAATAATTAAACCTATTTAGTTTATAGGGGTATTACTAAAGACATAAAAATTATTTATTTTATTCTGTAATTTACATACATTAAACCCCCATTCCTTTTTAATGGGTTATAAATGACATAACGATCATGTTTTTTAAGCACTTTTAAAACGTCACGATTTTGAAATGAAACCCATTTATTTTATTCTATATGGGTAATTTATGAAATGTTTGGTTATTATCTATGTAGATCACATGAAAATAAATAAATATTAAGGTTTTACCCTGATAGTTCTCCAATGCATTGGGTAATGAAATTAATCTATAGAGATGACAAGTTTCATGATTCCTTGGTGAATAACCTTGGTAATTTTTAGGACACCTTGGGGATGGAACTTGGTGATATTCTTATGAATGTTTAAATTAAATGTTGTAGCCACATTTTCAAGTTATTTTTCAAGTTATTATTATGATATTCCTCTTTATCTCCATGTTCTTATTTTTATTGCTCAAGTTTACATGTAAACTATTTCACTTGTTTTCCTTACTGGGTCTTTTGCTCACCCTTTACTTTGATGTATGTCTCCACATTATGAGATGTAGTAATTATATTTATGATAAACTTTTCAAGAATATTCTAAAGGGGATTAATTTTTTTTTGTTTTCATGTATTATGTACCCTTTTTTTCCAAGACACTAAACTTTAAAGATTCTCTGTAAAATGAAATGAAAAGTTAGGTAATAAAAAAGAGGGATGCCATATTCTATTACTTTGGTGGGATATTAGGATCAGGAAGAGGTCCATGAAGGTGTAGAAACATCTAGGGTATAAATAGGATTAGACTCGGTGTATGATACAGGTGCACTGCACCTCGTTCCCTTTAATCTAGTAGGGGTGAGTTCTCTCTTGGAGGATCCTAACATAAGTATCTATTCTCTTACCAATCTAACTAGGATGGAGGCATTGATGGGAAAGAGTAAGTATTTATTCTAAAATTGAATATTCAATCAGGTTTATATCATATTTTTCTAACCTATGTCTCTACATATATCTCTCCATGGTTATGTCTCTAGCATACTTCATGAGCATACTATATTGATGGAAGTGACATCACCTGTGACTTACATTCAAGAAACATGGAAATATATTTCTATTTCCTCTCAAATCGAGTTTAAGGAAACAAAATTTAGCTTCTAATAGTAAAAAAAATATAGATTCTTATTGGTTTGAATAATTTCTGATTGTTTTAAAACATTATTTATGTCTATTGGTGGACATTATTTATATGTTTAATTATATAAAGTCCACCTCAAAGTTCAGAGGTTACAAATCCTCCTACTTCAGGATCTTTCATCACATAAATAACTAAGATACTGGCCCGTTCCTCTTCAGTACCACCAAGGTATATGAGTATGAGTTCTTAATTCACTTACTTGGTACCAGAATATATTCCTATTCCTGGTATAGGCACAGTTAGAGGCTCAAAATACTCAACATTTTAGAAAAAACTAATGTAAAAAGTCTGGGGATATATATGAATCTTGATCATGGAGTAACCTTTTGAAAATATTAGGGAACAAATACATGTTCATGAATCTAAACTATGGTGGTTTAGAATATCAAGAACTCCGTTTCTGGGTAATGTATTTGTAAAATATTAGGGAGTTGAAGATGGCCCTAAAATTGAGATTATCAATGGCGGAGTCCTCAACTTCATCTCTACAACACCAAAATTAGTCCTTGAATCAAGCCTCCCAACATGAGATAGAGATAATGACTCACCAAAACCTGGTCAAAGTAGGGAGGGTGTAAATTTCTAGTATTCACCAAGATTTGTGTCTCCTATGTTAAATTATTAATGTTTTGGAGAAGATGGTGACCCAATAACAGAAGCTGATTGACACATCAGAGAAAGATGGACTTGACGTTGTCACCAGGGTGGTTGCACAACAACAAATCGAAGAGGTAGAAGAAGAAATAGTTGAACAATTATACCAATCTATAACCACTTTGGGGGAAAAATATAGTAGAGATTAAGGAGTTATTTGATCACATTTTTTCATAGTTTTTCATTTTTAGGATCTCCCTTTACTTGGGAGGTTATGGGAGAGATTCCAATACATGGAGATTCCTCCCTCTTTTTTAATTACCAGTGAATAAAATCATTTGAATTCCATGTGTTTCTATCGAGATTATTTTTTATCAAATTATTCATAGTATCTTGATGACCTAACATCTTATAAATCACTGATACACACTAAGAATCTCCAAAATGTTAATGAATTATTAATACAAATTTAAACACTCAAGCTATAATGAATTTATCATAGGGTGTGGTTCACAAATGAATATCAGTATACACATATTCATTGATGTACTAGATTCTATCCATTCAAAATAATGATAAATGTTTTTAGGCATGGCTCAAAGGGGTGATTTGGGTTAGTATTTCATGTAAAAAGAGTGCTCTAACTTTTTCCTAGGCTAGGGGACTAGCGAGCATAACATTACTATTCTTGGGACCGTATATTGGGATTCACAAGATTTGTGTCTATTTATTTTATTGAACTTACTTTAGCCTAATATTCAAATGAGGAAGGCTTAATGAGAAGGGACATGGATTTTATTATAACACCCTTTTCAGGTTTTGACCCAATAATGTTTATGAATTTTTCATTTTTTTAACACAAAAATTTTCATGGATTGTGCAAGATGCGCCTCTATTGAAGGGAATAAAATTTTTTCAAAACCAACCTTTGTGGGTTTTTATCCGGGTGAATATTATTTCCATTTCCTTATGTAGTTTGATTTCATTCTAGTCACACCAATATAGATTATGTTTAAGGATGAACAAATTTGAACCAATGATGCTAAAGTTTAAGGCTATGTAGCTTATACCTTATGTCATGAACCTCCAATGGCCCGAAGGCCTTCATTTTTTATTGATTTTTGATAATACACCTTTAAAGGGGTGAGGTGGAACCATTACAAGGACCATAGGCGTAATTATTACATGGCCCATAGGTCTTAGAGGAATTCATTGACCGTAGGCTTCAAAAATTACATACAGCCCATACTAACTACTTGGAACTGCTCCTCCCCAGCATCTTCATCGTGAAATCAGCTCTCCACCTTTGCATGGCTGTTCGGCTAGGCATTCCCGTGCATGCACAGGGTTGTCCTGATGGCAGGTTCCATACCCTCTAATTCTTTTAATCCATTTAGATTCTTCTCTGGTGAAATCTCCTTGCTCATACTCATTGTAGAGGTTGATCCTCATAGGTCGTCTGGTTTGCATCTGCACTTAAGGTGGCCTGAAGGCCTTAAGTTGGCCCGAAGGCCTTACTGACCCGAAGGTCTGGGTGGCCCAAAGGCCTTAAAGGACTCAGGGATGATCATTAATCACACTAGTGTGACAAGTTCTACTGTAATGTTTCTAGGGGACACAAGGATCAGAGGACCTTTTTTCAAGGTGAAAATTCCTTTAGTTGACATGCCAAACTAGGGGTAATATATAGGATCCAATATGGGTCATACATGCATATTCAAGCAGAGAGTCCCTTGAAGTTGGATACAATCCTAACCAAGGGATGTGAAAGATTTTTGAAGATTCAAATGTTTAAGGTATGAAGTAGGTTATTAGAGATAATCATTCAAGAAGGTCTCTAGTACCATGGTGGTAAGGTCTAAGTGAAACTATATGTAAAAATAATCATGAATGGGGGATCAATTATTAGTATAGACTAACTCTTAAAAGTAAGGAATTTATTTTATGGTCATAAATCTTAGACCATGTTTCATGTGGTAGAGGGTCATGCGATGATGACCATGGTAATGATGTATCGTATCCTTACTTTGATAATATGTATGGTATATGATGAAGTAACTCTCATGTAACTCACCAAATTTTTAAATGAGAGATCTTCCAGTCATTTAACTCTCATTAATTCTACTTTATTCACTCGTGTGCTTCCGTCTATCGATTATTCTCATCAAATATCGATTTCACCTCTATTAGTTTTCTGGGGGGGGGGGTATACTTTATCTCCATATATTTTTAGTACTTCATAGCTAATGAAAGTTATGTCCATAGGGTTGAGGCAGCGAAATACATCCACATAAGTCAGTTTTGTCTCATGTGCTTCATGTGACTAAGGCCATATGTAACCGATAACATCCTCTAGTGTATCTTATAATAAATAGAAACTATAAAAGTTGTCATTTATGGAAAAATTATACAAATATAATTGCATGAACCATTTTAGGTTAGGTGATTTCATGAAAAAGTGAAACTACAAAAGAATCATGTCATGGGTAACCTCCCCCGAAGTCGATCACATAAATACTCTAGGGTTAGGTGACCTCATGGATCTACATGTATCACATGATAAAAAATGGATATGAGACCCTTTAATCACAAAACAAATCAATCAAATCAGCAATATTAATTGGCTGGGACTATGCGATCATGTTCCTTAGGGGAATCATGTGAAGCTTTGAGGGTTACGTGATTACGTAACCCGATTGCATGGCCCTCAAGATTTCACGCGATCTAAGAATAGAGGATGTTTTCTATGATAAATTCCTTTATACCAAAATATTTCTTGTACTTTGGATAATTCCACCACTTATTTCCAACATTCACTTGACAGGAATCAATAAATTCCCTCATCAGAAATGAAGTCTAGAAGAAAAAGGGAGGACCTAGTTCTAAGGAAGTGGATGCCCGCATGAGTTCCTTTTGGTTTTTGTATTCCTTTTGGTATTACATAATACTATTTTTATTATACAAACTACCATATAAATAGAAGACTGAGGGGATTATTCCACACTTTCTTGAGACTCCAGAGCTCTTTGGTTTTATGCTTTCACGTGAGTGCTATGCGTACACCTCTTCCTCTGACCATACCGCATAACAATCGTTTAATGACCAAATCACATAATCCCATCATGTGACTAACAATGGAAATTCACTTGAACCATGGTATTATGTATCCTTGGATTGTTCATGAAATTGTGTGAATTACTTGTTTCCATATAATATCTTGATGCTTCCAGGATCATTCGATCACATGTCCTTATCTTGTTCACAAATTGTGTGACTTATTTTATGTCATGCACTTCCATTGAAACTTTATAAGTCAAGAAATTTTCATGAACTTTAATTAGTAATTAACCCCATTATTTTAAATATTAAACTAAATTTATCCATTTTCTAAATCATATGTATTTGGGAAAATAATCTGAATTTATTGTGGCTCATCGCACAACCATAATTATTTGTGTGGAAGATGAACAGTGTGAGGTTGTTCAATCTTCTCATAATAATCTTATAATCTTTATGGGGAAAAATAATTTTGAGTATAAATTTCCCAAATGGTTTTATATGCATGGGTTTAGGATTCAAAATTATGCTATGATCTCAACACCTCAGGAAGGGATCATGCCACCCTCTTGGATTATTAAGACTCACAACATATTTAAAGTGAATATTTATCATGTGGGTAATTTCATCCCTACAGAGGACTTATCTGATAGGTACATTTTTAATTCATTTTTGATGGATTTTGAATGTATTTGGCATAAGATCCTGAAATTCACATATGTTGGTTGATAATGTGGAATTTTATATCGAATCATAATTTTGGGAGGTTATCTAGTTGGGATCTTCTGTCAGGTGGGAGCTTTGAGATGGATTGGGGATGACCATTATTTGGGAAACATAATAAAATAGAGTTTACCATCTAGTTGAAGTATATAGGCTTGTATGAGGATGAATGGGTTTCTCATACCCTCTATTACTATATAAAAGGATTGATAGAGAACCTTGTCACCCAGTGGTGTTCGGACACAACACATTTCATCTGATGTATGATGAAGTCTATATCATTCTTTGGGATATCAAAAAGATCTATGGTGTGCTGATTATGGGGGACATGTATGATAAATATATCCCTGCCCCATCTTCTTGAGAATATTCCAATCAGACTCTCTCCATTGTAAGAGAACTCATCAATTTGTACAAGGTGGTGCTTGGGAAGGATACATATCCATGGGTTGACATATTCTTCAAGAATTATGATGAATTATTCATTATAAAGATCCAACATGAACCTCTAGACAAGAAACCCAAGGCCTTACCATTTCATGAATCCCATGGGGTAGAGTTCCCCTATTTGAAAATGATTGAAGAGGGTTAGATTGATGACTGGGGATAGATAGTACCACCATGGACCATTTCCTTATTTAGAAGGCTGTTTTCTTAGAGATATATCTCAATAGGTATCTATTCCTAGTTCAAGTGAATGGTGGAGTACGGGTGTCCATCTTTATAATGACAAAAGAGATGGTGAGTGGTAGGCCCATTGACTTGTCTATTCCTATGTTGTCTAAGTTGTATCATCATCTCCACCATATTTATAGAGGAAATTCCTCATTTGGAATTTTAGGCCCCTTCTAAGTGTTTTGGGATTATATGGGAGATTAAAAGGGGGGAAATTAGTTCATCAACACCCATATAATTATTGGGAAATTATTCAGGACATTCTTTCATATAATCAGTGGGGAAAGGCCCGCTACATTGAAGATATAGGAAATAAATAATAGGATGAACTGGTATGATCAATTTGTATCAATTCCCTATAGAGCTTCAACCTGCACCATCATAGATAATAGAAAGGTTGATCTTGAAGCTCAAGGCTACCTGATAGCTGTTCGTGAGGGTGCACTATCCACTTGGATAAAAACAATATTTTTTTGTGAGTGGTATGCACTATTTAATTTTAGGCAGTAGTTCCAATAAATCTAGAAAAAATTCCTTGCTCAATAGGACATTACCACAGAAAGAAATATGATAGTATCTCATCAGTTATATATTATGTTTTCTAGGTAAGAAACTTAGATTCAGGTGACCTTCCCTCCACCTAGAGTGGTGATTTGTCCCTCTATAGCCTATGATGACAACTATAATTGGTCATTACTCAATGGTCAATTTTCTATTATAGAGAAAAAAACCATATAGCTATCAGTGGTGGTAAAAGGTGAGATCATATGGGATTTAATGGAACTGATAAGCCAAAGGCCTATTAAGTATCCATCTTTTAGTAGACTAGCATCTCCATAGATTCCCTAGAAGAAAACCATGTGCATGGATTCAATGACTTCATCAAGAAAGGAACTAAAGGATACATTAATAGTGGGTGGAGTGCTTGTGAACAAGGTTACAATCAATGTGGTTCATACTTCATTCACAACTGTGTTTCCCATCATGTTCCAAAAATGGGATGAATGGAGGAGAAAAAACATCAATTTTTTAGGCCTGGAAGGTTCTATTCTAGGCGGAGGTAGAGCTAGAGGGAATTATGAAATAGTCTCCTAATATTATCTCCTATTAGAAATAGTCTAATATGGTCGAGGAACTCTTTAAAGGCCTCAATGTCAAATACATTCCAATGAGGTCCAGGTCTATTTCAAACCCTAGTAATTGTGAATAATAATACCTAGTACAATAGTAGATGGTGAAGGCAAGGTATACCAACATAACTCTAGCGAATAGGTGAGATAATTTTTTTATTACTCACATACTCTTTACTTATTATTTATAATTTTCTTTTATTTACCTTGGAAATTGTAGGAAGATGGAGAAATTTAGTTACCTATCATTTCCTTGATATACTCTCCTGGGGGGATGATGGTTGTCTCTAGCTCAAATAGTGAATGAGAGCCTAATGATTAGGGAACCTTAGTAAAATGGAGGTTATATGAGTGGTATTTTCTAATCATTAATTAATTTCAAATGTGATAATTCTAGTTTCACCTATAACACCTCAAGTTTTAGTTCTTTATTAAGGTTTTTCCTCAGAAAATACTAGGAAGAGGAAATAGGAAAGTCATTGGTGAAACAATATCGACCGTAGTCAACAAGTAAGTGTTTTATTTAGAGGATTTGTTCTATGAATTTATCCAAAAATTTCCTGACCTGTTTAATTGTATAGGTTCCTGTTAGGTACATTTGAAGATATATATGTCAGAATCTGAGGAAGATATACCTTCTATCCCTCCGATGGGATATAAGGATTTGGAATAGGTCTATGGAGGGGTGGAAACAACTAGGGTCTAAATAGGATGAGACCCGGTGTCTAATATAGGTGTACTGGACCTTTCTCCCTTTAATCCAACGGGGGTGAGTTCTCTCTTGGAGGATCTTGACACATGTATCTATTATTCTACCAATCTCACTAGAATGGAGGCATTTATGGGTGAGAGTAAGTATTTCTTTTGAAATTGGATATGAAATCAGGTTTATATCATATTTTTATGACCTCTATCTCTACTTATATCTCTTCGTGGTGATGTATCGAGCATGTTTCTTAAGCATACTACATTGATTGAAGGCACATCACCTATGCATCGGATTCAATAAACATGGAAATATATTGCTATTTTCCCTCAAGTCGAGGTTGAGGAAATAAAATGTAGCTGCTATCATGGCTGAAAAAGGTATCACCTTGGTGGTTAGAATAATCACAGATTGTTTGATAACATTATTTATGTCCATTGAATAACATTATTTATATGTTTAATTAAACCAAGTCCACCTCAAAGTTTATAGGTCCAAAATTCTCCTACTTTAGGATCTTTCCTCAGATAAATAACTGAGATACTATATTGTTTCTCTTCAAGACCGCCAAGGGATATGAGTATGACTTCCTCAATCAGTGACTTGGTGCCAAAATATATTCCTATTCTTGGTATAGGCATAGTTCGAGGATCAGAATTCTCAAAATTTTAGAAACATATTACACAAAAAGTATTGGGATATATCTATAGCTTGATCATGGAAGTCCCTTTCAAAAATATTAAGAACCAATTGGTCCACCTCCAATACATGTTCATGACTCTTAGCAATGGTGGGTTCGACTATCGAGTACTCCATTCCTATGTAAAGGTTTTTTCCACTATTAGAGAGAGGAATAGGTCCATTGAATTGATATTATCAATGGTGGATTCCATAACTTAAACTAT
This sequence comes from Viscum album, assembly GCA_963277665.1. Taxonomy (NCBI): domain Eukaryota; kingdom Viridiplantae; phylum Streptophyta; class Magnoliopsida; order Santalales; family Viscaceae; genus Viscum; species Viscum album. The sequence continues at coordinate 300,245,035 of OY728139.1, forward strand.
AAAACATCAAAATGAGTCCATGAATTGAGCCTCCCTACATGAGATAGAAATAACGACTCAACAAAACCTGGAAAATGCAGGGTGGGTGGAAATTTCCCAGATTCACCAAGAGTTTTCTCTCCTATGTACATGATTAATGCTGTGGAGAAGATGGTGATCAAACAATACAAGTTGATTAACACATCAGAGAATTCTAGAATTGATGTTGTCACCAGGGTGGTGACACTACGATAGATTGTTTAGGCAGAAGTAGAAACAGCGGAACAATTATACCAATCTATAAACACTTTGAGGTAGAATATAGTATATATCGAGGAGTTATATGAGGACATGTTTTCATAGTTTTTTATTTTTAGGTTCTCCATTTACTTGGGAGGTTATGGGAGATATTTCAATATGTGGAGATTCCTCCCTCCTTTTTAATTATCAATGAATAAAATCATTTTAATTCCATGTGTTTATATTGATATTATTTTTTATCAAATTATTCATAGTATCTTGATAACCTAACATCTTATAAATCATTGAGAGATATTAAGAATCCAACAAATGTTAGTCCATCCTTAATCCAAATTTAAACATTCAGACTATAATGAATTTCTTCTAGGGTGTGGTTCACAAATGAATATCTATATAATCACCTTCACCGATGTAATAGATCCCTTCCATTAAAAATAATGATAAATGTTTCTTGGTAATGGATCAAAGGGGTGATTTGGGTTATTATTTCTTGTAAAAGGAGTGGTATAAATTTTTTTAGGCCAGGGGCCTAGCGAGCATATCTTTATTATTGTTGGGACAATATGGTGGGCCTCACAAGATTTGTTTATCTTTATTTTATTGACTTTAATTTTTTCTGAGCTTCATATGAGGAAAGATTAATGGGCAGGGACTGGGATATTTCCTAGAAAATCCTTTTCAGGTTTTTGACGCAACAAGGTTTATGTTTTTTCTATTTTTTTAATGCCAAAATTTTCTAGGATTGTGCAAGATGCATGACCAATGAGTAAAGACTTGAATTTTTCCCAAACCAAACTTTGTGGGTTTTAATCTTGGTGAGTATTATGTCCATTTACTTAGGAAGTTTATGTTCATTCAATTTATACCAATATAGATGTTGTTTAAGTATGAACAACTTTGATCCAATGATGTTAATGTTTAAAGTCATGTAGCTTAGACCTTATGTCAAGAAAAAAACCATGTATTGAATGAACGACTCATAGAAAAAAAACCATGTTAGAAAGATCTTGAATTAGGATGATGAGATGGGCATACATGTCGATGATGATGATGAATCATAATAGGTTGACAAGTTTTTATAGAATGTTTCCAGGGAACATAAGGATCAAAAGAATTTTTTTCAAGGTGAAAATTCGTCTTATTGATAAGACAAACTAGGGAGAATATATAGGATCAAATATAGGGCATACATGCGTAGTCAAGAAGAGAGTCCCTTGAAGCTGTATACACTTCTCACCAAGGGATGTGAAAGATTTGAAAAGATTTAATTTCTTGAGGTATGAAGTGGGTCATGAGAGATAATCATTCAATTAGGGTTCTAGTACCCTAGAGGTAAGGGCTAAGTAAAACTTGATGTAAAAATCATTATGAATGGGGTACCAATTATTGGTATAGACCACATCATAAAATTAAGGCATTTAGTTTATGGTCATGAATCTCAAACCATGTTTCATGCAGTTTAGGGTCATGCAATGATGACCATGGTAATGATGTATCATGTCTTTGCTTTGAAAACATGTATGGTATATGGTAAAGTAACACTAAGGATGTATAATCCACTTTAAAAGTAAGATTATGGGTTCTGTAAATCATGAATCAAAGGAGTTTGAATGAAGTATTATGAGATGGGGGATATATGTTGATGATGATTGTGAATCACACTCGGGTTATGAGCTTCACTGTAATGTTTTTAGGGAACACATAGATTAAATAACCTTTTTTTCAAGGTGAAAACACCTCTAGATAATAGGAAAAATTGGGGGCTCATATGTAGGAACCAATATGGGGCTTAAATTCATAGTCAAGTAGAGAGACCCTTGAATTCAAATATCCTCCTCACTATGATCCATGAAATATTTAAAAATATTCAAACACATGATCAATGAAGTGGGTTTTGGAGGAAAGGATATCCAAGGAGGGTTCTGGAACCTTGGAGATAGTTTATATGACAAGGATGAGTGAAACCTATCTTTAATAGAGGGATTCTTTCTGGTATAGACTACCTAAAAAATGAGGATATTCATTTTATAGTCAAAAATCTTAAATCATATGTTATGCGATTTTGGGTCACATGATGAGGACCATGGAAATGAGGTACTACATCCTTGATTTGAGAATGGGTGTGGTATATGGTGTCATAATGCTGAGGATGTAGAATCCACTTGAATAATTAGGTCACAAAATATGAAAATCAAATCCCAAAAGAGTTTTAACTAAGGATGATGAGATGGGTAAACATGTCAGGGAAGATCACTAATCACACTAGGGTGATGAGTTTTTATGTAATGTTTATAGGTCACACATGGATCAGAGGACCTTTTTACAATGTGAAAATACCTATGATTGGTAGGATAAATTGGGGGTTCGTATGCAGGATCCAATATGGGGCTTACATGTATAGTTAATTAGAGAGACCCTTGAGTTTAGAAAGATCCTCACCAGGGGTTATAAAAGGTTTTTAAATATTAAAACACTAGATAAATGAATAGGGGTATGGAGAAAAGGATATCCAAGGAGGGTTTTGACACCCTAAAAGTGTCATTTCCAGGTATCAAACCCATGACTAGGGACAAGGGATGTGATAAATCATTGTTATAACTTTTTCCTAGACTGTAAGGGTTTAAAATGCATAACTTGGAAATTTATAGGGTTATAAGATTAACCCTACAATCTTTTCTCCTATTTTATATATGATTTAAATTTTTACTAAGTAATAAATATGAAGTTATTAGTGAGTGGAGACTTGAATTTTTATCAGAATTCCCTTTATAGGTTTTTAATCTGAAAAGTTTTATTTCATTTTCACTATTAGTTTAAGGTCTTGAGAATTGGATCATTCAATGCTAATGTTAAAGGCTGTACATCTTTAACTAAAGTGTACACAATTTAAGGCCATGATATGTGGACCATGAAAAGGGAGAAGTGTGACATAATAACCCAATTGGTATTCCTAAGGCTAGGAGTAATCCAACAACCTTTTGAATGAGGAATAAATATTTTATAATCATGGATCAAGGTTCTTGAGTCCAATGTAATGGTATGGGAAAAACATGCATGGTATGGCCATGAATCACACAGGGGTGATGGAATATTTTTCCTTGTTTTTAGGTAACATGGGGATCATATGACATTTTTTCAAGAACAAAAACCACTGGTTGATAGAAAAATCCAGGGGCTTGCATGTGGGATCCAATATGGGGATTACATGCATAGTCAATTAGAGAGTCCCTTGAAGCCATAAATGCTCATCTCCAATGGAAATATAAGGTTTGTGGTGACGAAATATTTTCAGGAAATTAAGTGTGATTCATTGATTGAGGTGTTTAGGAAAGGTTATGGAATTATCTCAAACCTCAATTGGACATGGTAAGGCTATTATAGTCATTTGATAATGAGTTATAATGGATGATGGTCTGTGCATTTTATCATCATGCAATGAGGATGAAACTATCTTGAAATTTAACATCATATGAAAAAGACCCAAGTGTTCTATAATTTAGGGTCATGCAACATGGACATTATACAATGTAGTTTAACATCACACAACTAGAATAAAGGTTATATAGTTTAACTTCATCTATCTAGAATGTCATAAATTTAGGGGAAATTTTCATCCTTGCATTATTTTATGACTACATCACAATATACTAAGGGATATTATATAGATAAGGATGATACATAAGTAAAGTGGGTCTCTAGGATTATTCCACTCTTGAAGAGTTTAGGGTATTTCAAGATGGATCATTTATGCCCACATCTTTAGTTGGGAAACTCCTAGTTACAACAAATAGGGTGACCAAACAATACCTCTAAGATCATGTGAGTCATTCTTGGTGTGATAAATAAGAGGTAGTAAGAGAATAATCCACATTATGTTGGCTAGGGGTGTATAAAAAATGGGGATGGGAAACATGGGGTACACTTTACCATATCATAAGTTTGTAAATGAGGGATCCTATACTGAAGAATCCTATGCAAACCTATATGGAATGCAGGAGGGGGATTTTCTAGTTTCTATATTTACACAAATCTTACTCACATGTGAGGTAAAAGAAACTTAACTATGTGATGAGAACCGAAAAGACCCATTGTGGATGAAGAGTTATTTATTAGGGAACCAAGATGAATTGGTGGAATTTGTGATTTATGTGGTTAGATCCATTTGGGTTTCACTATGTATCCTATAAGGGTTAGAATCACGCCATAGGCAGCCCCTCCTTTTTTAAAGAATCCCCCACATAGTTTTGGCTCATAAACAGAGGGGAGGTTATTTTTTTATAAATTGTTTTTGGGCTCCGAATATGGGATCCAAGCGTCATTATGTATCCTATAAAGATAGGAATCAATACAGACATGGTTCTTATATTATTGATCCCCTATACATATCTAGATCATATATAGGGAAAATTGGGAATTTTAGTTTTATATTTTGGATGGGCCCAAGATAGAGAATCTCAGTGTCACTATGTATATTGTGATATTGGGAATCAAGCTGCACATAATTCTTATATGGATCCCAATATAGATAGAAATAATATGTAGAGAGAGAGGCATCTTATGAGGCCATACATAATACTTGAAAGGCATCCTCTGCATGGATCTTTATCTCATGTAGGGAAAATTAATTGAGCCTCACTTTAGTATAGAGAGATCAAGTAAATAAATTATTACCAGATAGGATCAAACTCTAAGGAAAAATTAGTATATTTTCAAATTTTTTGGCTGGGACTGGGATAAGAGATCTGAGCATCACTATGTATCATGTGTTGGTTGGAATCAATCCATTCAAAGTTATTCAAGATAATATACCCTACAAAGATATGGATCCTATATCGGTCAAATGAAAAGGGGTTTTACCTTAGTGCATTGTCATTTAGTGAGGCGATATAGGGGATCACACCAAAGTGAAAGGGGGAATTGTCATACTTTTTTTATGACGATGATATACACAGCTGGGCCTGAGATAGGAGATATGAACATCACTATGTACCATGTATGTACAAGAATAAATCCACACATATTTCTTGGAAAGAAGGTCCCCTATAGTGATATAGTTTATATGGAGGGTAAATGGCATTTTTTCCTCAAAAGATAAGTCATCCACTATAGTGAAGTGAATTAGAGAAAAAATTTGTGGCTGAGATCTGGGAAAAGGATCCAAATGTCACTAATTATCATGTATGGATAGTAATCAAGTAACACATAGTTCTTTTAATATGGATAGGGTGCATGTTCCTTTACAATTGATTATATTATAAAGGTGAATGGATATCACATTGGGAGAGGATAGTACTTATGAGGGTATCTTCACAATCTTGTAGTTTAACGGGGGTGACTACTTTTGATATATATCAAGTTTTGAGGAAGGTTATAATAGTGATGTACCTATGGCTTGGCTAGGGATAACATGATTTAACATTGCTATGTATCTAGAAATACCAGAAATCAAGACATATGAATTTCTCAAAAAGAAAGTCCCCTATATAGATATAAGTCAAGTGCAGGGGGAGTATTTTTTTTGACATTGTGGATGGTCCTAGGATATTATATCTAGGAATCAATATGTATCCCATATTAATAAGAATAAATATACACTTAGTTCTTAATTTGATAGGTTCCCTGCACAGATCTGGCCCATATGCAGAGGAAAAGGGAATTCTATTATGAGCATTGGGAAATGGATAAAAGAACCTGTGATGAAATCTCATGCGTAGATGTGGATCATACATAAGAGGGGGAATTTTTATAATTCAATTCAAATGATGATGGATGGGTTGATAGTATAGTACCTGAATGTCACTACACATCTTATAGTGATGGGAATCAATCCTGTACACAGTTATTTAAATAAATGATTCCTTACATAGATCTACCTCACATGTGAGGTATTAGGGAATTAATTCACTAATTCACCAACTGACCATGTTCCAAATAATTCTATGTAGATAGATCTCTCATATAGGGGAGAAAGCGGTTATAAGGAATGGGACACCCTGAGCATTTTAGAGTCATGTAGGATGAAATTCCACTTAGTATTTTAACATCAATAGGTGAGGTTAGTGACCATGTAGTTTAATGTCATACGGTGAGGACGTGGGTGATAAGAATTTTAATTTCTTGCTACTAGGAGTTAAATGTTTTTTAGTTTAAAGTCTTTCCTCAAGGACAAGGATTCTCACAGAGGAATTATGAAAAGTATTTCTTAAGAAACCTTACATTAGTGGGGGGCATGATGTGTTACCCATCCATCATGGCTAAGGAGTAATCTCCATTGGTATATAACATATGTATGACATAAGGTCCTTCACACTTTGGTTCCTTATTTGGTTGTTTCTTCCCTAGTTTTATTAAGGTTTTGAGATCCTATTCTAACTCTCTTCGTAGTAATGGTTAGAGGAAGAACTTCTTATTAAAGTCTCTCACAATCCAATTATGATGGACTTATAGGTTGTGAAATGTATGAAACCTATTCTCATTGAGTCATTATAACTCATTAATTTGATTATGTAATTGTTCATATCACAAGTTATGACCACATATACTGATTTAGAGTGAGGTAAACTATAATTTTATAGGAATCACTACCTCTATTCCAAAGAAAAGTGAATATGGAGTTTCCTATGTGGTAGTGTGGGTCATGGTATGATTGGACCACAAGGCATACATGAGTTTTTATGGATAATATTTCTTGTCTTCAAGTAGTGGCTCAACCTTTGGACTAAAAAAATTACAAGATAGTTCTTCTCGATATCAGAATACCAGGTCTCATTATCTAACATTATTATTTTGAGATACTAGAGGATATTTTCTTTCCATGAATCATTTTTTCTATGCGATAAGGGTACTGAGTGATCTCCCCATAGCGTCCACACATAGGATGAGTGAATTCCCTTTATTATTTAAATTACGACCAATGGGTGAAGAATATATTGTTTGAAGTTATCAAATAATTTCTAAAAAGATTTATCTGATTGATAAATGACTCCCTTATTCATTAACTTTCTAAAGGGGATACATTTTCTAACCATGTTGGATATGAAGCACCTAATATAATCAAGGGATCCCTAAATACATTTCAAAATATTAAGTTCTTGAGGAGGAGATATTGTTAAGACTGTACTAGTCTTCTTAGAGTTGACCTCAATACTGTGGTGGTATAAAAAAAAGCCAAGGAATTTCCTCAACATTACCCTAAAGTCACACTTTAGAGGGTTCATCTTTAATTTGTGCCGGTGAAACATGTCTAGGACTATTTGATGGCTAGTGAGATGATCAAAACTCTAGAAATACTTAACCACTAGGCCATAAATATATCATTGTGTGATTATTCCTAGAAAGGGCTTTAAAATGTGATGTATAGAGCATTGGTAGGAGGAGGCTTCATTCTGTAAGCCAAAGGAAATGAACTAAAAGTAGAATATACCTTGGGGAACCCTGAAATTAGGTAATTACTCATATAATTGGGCTATATTGATCTAGTTAAACCCTGAGTATCCTTCCATAAAATAAGGTCTTGTAATTTTGTGGTAGCATTAATCAAAAGTTCCACGATTGAAACTGGGAAACCATCCTTTGGACAGTCTTAGTTGAGATCCCTAAAATTGATGGAGATCCATATATTCATTTTAATTTTATTAATGGGGATGGTGTTGGAAATAAATTTTGGGTATTTAATTTCTCAAATGATTCTAAATTTTATATTCTTATCAACTTTGGATTCCACCTTAGCACCATGTGAGGGATGCATTTTCCTGGATTCCTGTTTGAAACCTCAATGATAATTTTATTAAACCAAGTGATGGGTATCCATATCGAGATCTAGCTAAGAAATTTCTATGTAATTACAAGTGAACTCATAATAGCGCTTCTTTAATAATGATATATAAATATTCAACTCTTCCAGGGAAAGGGGACACTGATCAATGTAGGCTATGGTTCCTCTTATATACCAAAATTTACCTACTTGAGTTCATTGATGGTTGTGGATATGCCTTCCTCAAATATTGGAGGGGTACCTCTAAGGCTATCCTCCTTTTCTTCTATCTAAATTTTTATGGGAGTATCCTAAGTACTTTTATATAACATCAGAGAATCTCTATCATTGGTGAGGGATAAGGGGCCACCCTTGGTCCTTAGGAGTTATAAGGTGTAGGTAACATGATCATGAATGCCTAAAAAATTCTAAATTTATTTTTTATTTCATCAGGAGTCAAAGAAGAATCTTCATCCCAATATACAAGAGGTTTCATGGTGGAATTTGGAATTTCCACTATTGGCATAGGGTAATTTTCTATTCCGATTGGTGATGGATAAAGAACACTCTTATTCAGGTAATTGATCTTCCTAGGTGTGGATGTTATTATATATACATGAGCCAGTGAGTCTTATAAATTAAGTTGGATTACTAAATCTAGGACTGCTTAATTGATCAGGTTTATAAGTAGTACACAATAATTACAGATTAATATCTAGGGGTTCATAGTGTTAGTTCCCATACCGTTGGGAGTGGTGACCTTCATGTGTCCTCTATCATATGTTTCTTTTATTCTCTATTATAGAAACCCACACAAAAATACTAGAATTCAAAAGATTCAAAATGGGTGATATCACTTTACAACATACCAACCTTTTTATTGATGTGGTACTTCAAGAACTAATGATATGTTGATAGCACCACCGTGTGGTGATGAAGCCAAGGTATTCCAAGTAGGACATTGTATATCATGTCCTATTGAATAACCATGAAACCAATATTGTAGACCAATTCCCTGAATGGGGTCTTGAGCTTGATATGTCAGAGGGTATTTTTCTCACTCCTTTCATTCTGATAAATGGTCAATTTTTAGGGATAAAGATCATCCTCACTACACCCCAAATTTTAGAGAATACATATTGGGATAATATTAAACCCGAATCCATTATCAACTAGATCCTATAAAATGTTAACATTGTTAAGTTTTCTTGAAATTTAAAGGGGTGTCATATGCCCCATAATGGATTCTTCTTGGCCTCAATCTATGAATGAGATAGTGGTAATACATTATATTGGAGTAATTTTCACTCGATAAACATTAGTTGCAATGACTTTGATCTAAAACTCATGGGGACTTTGGAGAGCCTTGAAAATAACCTTCCTGATCTCCCTTAAAAGGTGTAAGGAATATAAGATCAAGATATTGGATAATATAGCCACAAACTCTTTAAAATTTTATACTTCTTCACTAGATGATTGTGCATCCCAACAGAGGTTTTATCCTTGAAATGAAACTTAAGGGTTGAAGTGATCAAGGTAGATGGATCTGAAACTTGGTAAGAAGTTGAAGGAACACTTTTCACTGAAGAATTGAATCAAAATGGTCTTCCCACTGGTATAGGATAATTGGATAGTTTCACACATGTTATCCATTATTCCAAAATAATAGGATTTAGATAAATTTGAAGGACTTTGAGGTTTCTTTGTACTCTGACTGAGATTATTAAAGTTCTATCCCATGGGTATTGATAATATATATAGATTTGATGGTGGTGTGGATGGGATATCGAGTTTAACCATGACTATATATTCCCCTGTTCACTCAAATTATGTAGAATATTCCTTTGGCTCTCCGGTCAAGTATGGGTAACTTGAGTTCATATGTATATTTTTCATCAGAAAATGGGTATATTAAAAGAATGATGTTAAAAAACCCAAAGAGTAGATCTTCATATAATAAGGTTTCCATTTGGAGGGCTAGTACCTATGATTTATATAATGAGGGAAATAAATCCATGAGAGTTAGGGATGATTTAGGAGTTATATGAGTCTCTTATTCTTATTCCCTATCTTGCTTCTGATAATTACATATGCCTCCAGTGGATGGGTCTGATAGAATCCCATTGGAAAAAGTAGGAGGTGGGGGGATCATGATTGTTTGATGAAGTTGTTATCTAAGAATTATGTGATCCCAATTGAATATTTTTTGGGTCATCCAATCATTGAAAATTTTGTTCACTCCTAGCCTACAATTATTTTTAGTCACATTCTCCTTCTGATTGGGTGGTGGACACATGGGCCACTTTCACTAGGGATTTTCCTAATATCACCTTCAAAAATTCAACCATTCTCTAGAGGATGTACTTAAAGACAAACCAGTATTTGATAGTGTGACCCAACCTCTGATGATAAGGTAAGTAGTTAGGATGATACCTGAGACTAACCTCATTAGGTTTATTGGGCTTATGCAGTGTGAGGGGGTGAATTATCATGGATACAAAAAAATGACTAGGAACCTTGTCATTTTAGAAGGAATATATTTTTATCCCATTACTCAAATCATGGGTGAACTTGGTCTCTATTTTCCTATAGAAAATGGTGTTTTTGTTATTTCTAACACTTAGTAGGGGAACCAAGCAATGTGGAGTCTGTTTGGGTGCTCTAGTAGTAAATGTCACTAGTTTTAGTGTGATAATGATAGTATCTACCACGCCAAACATTTTACATTATACATCAGACATGAGACCATACTTGGCCTTGGTTTTCTGAATAAAATCATCTAATCACTATGTCATGTTTTATAAATCTCAGAATTCATCTAGATGTTTCAATGGGATTAGTGATGTTTATAATTAATCCCATAGGATTTCTGCACAATTTTCCAATAACTAATCCTCTAGGAGCAAGATTTTTAGGAAATATGTCAGACCTTTCCATCTGGTGATAATGTTAAAGACCCTGACATTTTCAATTATTTTCATTTTGTGAGGTCAATGGTCATCATCTTCCTTATAGTAGAGCTAAATTGATAGAAGAATAGATTTCAAAGGCCTTCCCAATTAGCAATATACCCTCATGGAAGGATACCATATCAAAAAAGCATGCCCCACCAGAGTATTCAAAAATTATTTCAGTTTGGTTACCTCTTTCTAGTATCTTGTGCCTATCATAAGGCTACATTGAGACATGAAGTGTGATAGATGCTAATTTGGATCCCACCATACCATTAAATTTTGGAAAAATAGGTTTCCTAACATTAGGAAGTGGAGGTGTGGCATCCAAACATTTGGTATATAAATTTATCATAGGATGCACTGGGGAACACCGCCCTTCTATGACTTCCATTCGATTAGAAAGAGACTATATGGTGTAGAAATGTTTTGGAGATAACACTGTCCGAGTCCCCCCCTTAGTGTGGGAAACAGATGAAGATTAATACGATCTCCTTGTATTCATCAACTAATAATTGTTATTTCAAGCTATAACTTTGATATTGTCCCTATATTGGTGATTATGCTATTGTAATGGAGTAAAACCATGGTTTTCCTTAGTTCCCATATTTTCCTAAACTGGTTTCCTAGACCCAAAACCATCCTTGTGTTTAGAAACCGCTATTGCAGAAAAATTAATATCCTTCTAATGGATAGAAGGAGAAATATTTGCTTATTCTTGATGCCAGTACTTCTTGGGAATATTTCCCCTATGTAATTCCTCATAGACCCATATAATATTGAATATCTTGGCCTTATACTGTGCCCATTTCCCTTATATGTAGGTTACTTCAAGATTTATTGATGGAGTGTGGAATGTATCTATACATATTCCTCTATCTCTAATAGTGTGGAATCAAGGGGGTGAAAAATCCTCATTTTGACATTCAAAATTTCTTTTACTCCCCTAATTCCTGGTACGAGTGGCCTCAACCTATGCATCAATGCAAAATACCTCTCGAGGTATTTTTTCTAACTTTTGTTCCTCGATGTCTATGTATCAATTTTCATCATATACCAAATTAACAATGATGACGTTCACTAAGGAATATTGGGTGAAAATAATAATTTTACTATCCTATGAGTAATAGAGTGACTCTATACTACATGTATCCCCTTTGAGAGTAAAATTGAGTCTATCCCCCTAATCTTTTCTCTTAGTGGGACATTTTAGCTTATAAAATTTTTAAGGTTTGATCTTACTTATTAGATATTCCCTTAGTTTTGATATATGAATAGTGACCTTGATGGAATCATTGACCATCCTCACCGAGTGATCCCTAAATGAAAATGTTTTGTCACATGGTAGTAGGGATGGTTGGGGAACCATCTTCTTTCAGCCATTTCCCAACCAAGAGAAGACCAATTTTCTTTGGGAAGATGGTAATAATTCCCCCGACATTGGGGGATGGGGATGATATGAGGCCTCCCTTAGTACTTTATTAATATTTTGATGATTTTATGATTCTCAGGGCAGTGGACATGGTAAAAATTCCCACATCCCTATGATATGGGGCAGACTAGGGGTTTTTGCTAATATTATCCATACCCACTAAGGATTTGAAGACCCAATGGGTAGAGATAGTAAAAAAATGATCACATCCCAATGGTATTGGGTTTCTCTTGGATGGATACCATACCATTCACCAATATATTCTTAATTTGGAACACTTTCACTTGTTCATAAGCTAGGTACAACATCCAATAAGAATGTGAGAAAATTTCCATAGGCAGTTGTCTTGTAGAATGATATTTTTACTCTCACATTTTAGGTGTGTTATTGAGAATTCATCCTGCTTGGATTAAGAGTCTACCAAAAAAAACTCTATATAGAGTCATGATGATTTTTTTCCTTAAATATCAGATTATTTTGTTGTATTGACCAACTGGAGATCATACTGTTCATTCATGTGTCTTATCCTACGAATATTACATTGCAAGATTCCATATTTGGGGGAATCTTCTAGAATGTGGATGAAGTGAAGTGTAATGATATATACTCTTCCTATACCAGGATACGCATGTTTTACAATAATTCATTGATTATTTGTTAGAGGGCCAATATTTTGTGGAGGCAAGCATGCCGTAGGCTCATGTAATGCTTTTCTGACCTTAGGTCCCGAGCCACTGAGAAAGTAGCTAGGTATATTTGATAGTAGTTCATATTAATGGTATTAAGATTATTATCACATCCATAATAAGGGATATTATTATCCTTTAGATGATTAAAATTCACCCATAGGTGATGGCATAAGTAAGACAAACATTCATCCTTTAGATTATCTGGTACATCACAACAGGAAGTGGAGATGGTCCAGAATATAGTTGTAGGTTTTTCTCAACCAATTACTCTAACATATCCATTATATATTCTTTTTTAGAGGCATATTACAACACCTATTCAGACCACAAAGGTCTATTTTATATAGATAGTGACTCATAACCCATAAAGGGTGGGGATGGTGGTCAACTTTCTAGGTTTCCTACTGACCAAAGTGAGGTGCTATTGGAAATTGATGGGGGAATCGTATGAAGTTGACCCCAATGCTTTGAGATCCTATCCATATGAAGGTTCTATTACATGGGTATAATGTCCTTTATTGTGTGATATATGACTATGGGTAGGTTTTCCACGGTAGATGTCAGGGGAGAGAACACTGTAATCTATCTCTATACTACCGTGAGGAGGACTTTTGTTATAGGTATGAAATTTTTCTATATATAAAGAGATAGAATATACCTAAGATTATATAGATAAACATAGTATATCCTAAATTATGTTACATTTAATATGGTAGGAATATGATCCTCATTCGATATTATATTCAGAATATGTCAACCTGCCATTTGGGATGGAGCAGGAGTGTGAGCCTACTAAGTGAAGGCCACCAAAATATGCTGATGATTGTCTTTGGCTATTGTGGGGACATGTGACTACTGATGGAAAATTTCTAGGATATGTTATCAATATTCCAAATTTTTGGTAGGGAGATGAGCCTACCTTTGGGTGGCTACTAGAATATGCTAACAAACCATGGTTGAATCAGGAATATGGGCTCAATTCAAATGTTCATTCCCCATAAGGATATGTTGATGAACCTAAAGAACTTGAGAAAGTAATATGAAACTCTTCCTTTATAGAATATGATGGATGTTTATGTATTCCTTCATTGGAGGGAGTAAGAATATGAGCCTGACTCTTATTACCTACAAGAATATGCTAAGAAGATTTTAAATTTATGGTTGGGATATGAGCCTGATTTGAGGTTTCTAGAAGAATATTCCAATGAACCTTTGATGAAATGGGAATATAGGACCAATACTAGTTTTCCTTTGGAATATTCCACTAAATATCTTCTACAGGAATGTGTTCCAATCTTGATGTGACAGTTAAATTAGGATGATGAACCTCAGTTGGTGCAGAGATATGTGCCTGATCCTAGGACTCATCCTTTATCATAATATTCTAATAATACTTATAGATGTGAGAAATAATATTTGATTAATCTATATTAGATTTATGGTCATACTGATATACTTATTTGGTGGTTGGAATAGGAGTATGTGCTTATTCCTATATGATTTCTATAATATACTTAAGAATATCCTCCATTGATGCTAGAATATAATTGCTGTTCAGAATGGTTTGAGCAAGAATATGGGATCAATCATATATTTTCACTAGGATATTCTAGAATAAATATTTGATTGAAGTAATAATATTCACCCAATACTATACTCTATTTCACACAGGGATATTCTGGTGTGCTTCATGTGTAAAGGAAGGAATATGTACCTACACCTTACTTGATGACAAAACATACTAGCAAGATTACTATGCAGGAATAGATATATTTGATTTCTCACTGGGTGTTTCTATAGTATATCAGTCTAATTAATATTTAGAAGTGGGGATAAAGGAACACTTTACTTGGTCTGATGCTCATTTTTCCTAGTGAGATCTCCTAGATTCCTGGATCTGAGTGTCTGAGGAGGTGACTTATTAGGTAGCGCCCTCAATAGGTGGGTGAGGGGTGGAAGGTGCATGATGATATTAGTGGAGGATTATGGTATACCTACGAGGATACTATTTAATTATGGTGAATCCATGGTCAATTAATTTATATAACTTTCAAAAATAATGAAGGTATTAGTTGTCATGCTTTCGGGATAGGCTCCCGAAGTGGTTTGCAGTGGGAACATGTGCCACTGGATTCATTGTGGATCTCCTCAAGTGAGGTGGAACAACATGTTTTAGTACCTATAGGACATTGTGTGTATCCTTAATGGTTTATATTGTTCCATTCTAATGGTATTCCCTGATCATCACATTTATAACCTGGTGTTGGATGTGCTGAGTAGGTAACATCGTCCTTCGGTGTGTGGAGGTAGAGATTCACATGGGGATTGCAGTACCAAAACAATTACTTGATGATTATATCATTGTCTTTAAATAGAAGATAATTAAATATAATTGTACCTATACTCTTAAATACAACAAAAATATAAATATCTATCAATGAAACATCATAAATAATAAACATGCTTAACCAGGGTGAATGTGAAATTTCGTTATTATTGAAGGATTCACATTGGGATCACCATTTTTATTTGCATGGAATATGAAAAAATGGCTTGACATATGGTAACCTTATTATTTTGAAGTTATTGAAATATTCATGTTGAGTTCACCATTTTTTTATACGGAATACACAAAACAAAATGGCCTCGTGTATGGTAACCTGATTTTTTTTATTTATTGAAAGATTCATGTCAGGTTCACTATTTTTGTTTCAACATGGGATGGGGTGGCCTATTACTTGGATTTGTGATAGGTTGAGCATTACTATACAATACTCACATCAGGAAACTACTACTATCTTGGAAGGTTTCCAATGGGTTTTATTCATGGAACTAGAAACATCCATCAGTTCCCATATCTATAATGAGCTATGGTCCTTCTTTCCAAAGGTGGGTAGTCATTGAGATCTCTTAATAATGACACTTAAGTACTCTCATTGGTCAAGAGGAGGGAATTTTGGGCTCATCACACCCTATTGGGGGAGGGGGGAATTATTTCCATCTCTAAGACTCTCTTATAGATCCGAGTCATGTTCATGAATCTTTCCTAGATCCTCTTATGAGATTGGTTACTCCAACATTTATGTAATCAGTTATTAGTATTTATGTATGTGAATGTATAAACATATTATTGTCATACTATTGGTTTAAACATATACATGTATCAAACGTTCTATAACTTATTACCCATTATTACTTAGTGATTTTGGTTTGGTAATCACTATATTTTAAAGTTGTAAAACTAGGTTTTCTAGAGTTTATTTTAGTCTAGGAAGTAAGTAGGTGTTTATTGTGTTGGGTTTAGGCCCAATAAAGGAGGTTCTTATATATCCTTGTGAATGGAATCATAACCCACATAGTTTGGTGGTACTTAATAGGAAACATTATACCTTTTAAGGTCATGTGAAAAGGGATGACCCATGAAGTTTAACTTCATGTAGTAAGGATGCATTGGTGAAAGTTTTATAACATTGGTTGGTGTGGGACTTATTCATGATCATCCCTTTTTGGTTGACCTCAAAGGGAATATGGACCAATGAGAAAGATATGGTTTCATAAAGATAATGATCCTACAAAGATTTGTCTCATATAGATTATGGATTGATGAGAATAATGTTATGGGACCTAGAGGGAATATGGACCTTTTAGTGGGGGAATGATATTATCAAGAATATAGCCTTATAAAAGGATGGTTCCTAGGGAATACGAACCAAATGTATGATATGTAAAATCTCATGGGATTACAGTTAGGTGAGGGAAGTATACAAAGGATCTCATGTGGGATATGAACCAATGATAATGTAAATGGAATATTGATGATATTGGATTTAAATCTTAAAGAGTCATCCTACATATCCCACCTAAACAGGAATCAAAGATCACATAGTTCGAATGAAACATTTTAAATCCATGTGATATGATCATACCATGAAATTTAAAATCATGAAGTAAGGAAATTTTATAAATATATTGGAGAAATTATGGTATCCATGAAGAATATGGACCCATGAAAGGAAATAATGTATATGAGGGAATTTTTATGTTGGATATAGGGTCGATCCTTAAAAAGACAATCCATATATCCTTTTTAATGATAGGAATCAGAGTCCATGTAGTTATAAGTTAAATATGTCTATGTTGTAAAAGGTATGACAATAGAGGATTGAATGGGGCATCTACATATGAGGCTTACCTGAGGTACTTCATTCAGAATATTACCCTTGGAAGGAATGTCTCATGGGGAATATGCCCCTTTTAGCAGAAGATAATAGGTTCAAGACTTCAACCTAAAAATGAGTCCTAGAATTGAGGAATTTTCACTATAGTAATTTCATAATTATCACATATCTCTAAGCCCATGTGAGCCATTCTCAGTGTGATAAACAAAAGATATCATACAATTAAACACATTGCATGTGAGTGTAAAATTATACTTGAATAAGGCTTACACACTAAGGATGATCTGGAAGGAATATGGTTGTGAGTCCCATGGATAATACAAATCTACGGGAGAAATCATGAGATTTCATGAGAATTATCATATTGTGAAAGATACATGGGGAAATTTGATAAAAAATTTATAAAGGAATCACAGTGTTCTTGGGGAATATGAAGTATAGAAACAAGATATCAGACATAGAGATCAGGCCTTAAAAAACAATCTTACATATCTTGTTTGTAACAAGAATCAGAGTCTCTTTAGTTCATATGGAATATGGACCACCAATGGGCATGGAAGGATAATTAAATTCATGGGTATTGTTTCCCCATGGGTCTTAAAATATTGAGGACTCACATCGGGGTGGATAACCATGAGGTATATAACCTCATGAGAGTATAAGACAATAAAAACTTAGGAGTTTCAAGTGGAACTATTGTAGAAGGATCACCCATATTGTTTAGATGGGAATTGGGAAATCACCCAAAGATCACATGGTTATGTTACCACTTAGAGGAAATGGGTTCATGCGATAACAAAAATTAAAGGGGTTTATGTGATTACATAAAGGCAAGGGGGTCATGTGATTGTGTAATCAATATCAGGTTAGGTGATTATGTTATGTGATCACATACCCAAGAGGTCATCATACGATCATGTGACTAAGAGTTCATCATGAGATCACATGAAAAAAGGGTCATCATGTGGTCAACTATTACACAAGTTGTCACATGACCAAGTCTTGAGTGAATGGTTTATGTTTTTTATAGTTTACACCCATTTTTTCAAGTTTCCATCCCTCATTGTTATACACCAAATTTTCAAATGGGAGATCTTGGAGTCATATAACTATTATTAATTCTACCTTATTCACTCATGTGACTTCATATGTATATTATGATCCTTATGTATTAATTATTTCTCTATCAGTTTTGGGGGGGGGGGGGGTTATAGACATCGGTTCCCTATATATATTCCCCTACTTAAGGTAGGTGATTCATGTCCATAGGTTTAATTTGGTAGAATACATCCTCATAAGTCTGTGTTTTCTCATGTGCTTTGTGTGAATAAAAATGTACGTCATCGATGAAGTCCTCTAGGGTGTTTCATGATAAAGAGAGACATCAAAATAGGTCCATATTAGATAGCTTCTCTAAATCCATCCACACAAACCATTTGAGGTTAGGTGATTGCATGATGAAGAGTAACCAAAAAAGAATCCTATCAGGGATAGCCTCTCCTAAATTAGATCACGTGAAGACTCTGGGTTTAGGTGATCACATGACTCTGTGGGTGTCTCATGATGAAAAGTACCATGAGATCCTTCTATCACAAATAGCCTCGTTCAGATCATATGCATGAATTGGTTGGGATTACACAATCACATGTCTATAGGGGAATCATTTGAAGATTTGAGGGTTACACAATCATGTAACCCAATATCCATACCCTCAAGATGTCATGAAATTCAAGTAGAGAGTGTGTTTTTTTGTAAATTCCTTTTTTACCACAAGGGTACTTATACTTTGGTTACTTTCACCACTTCTTCTCACCAACATTCATCTAGCGGGCATCAACAATGAAAAACTAAGAGGGTATAAATTCTTTGTCAAGATTTCCTAGTAGGATCTCTTAGATATATGTCATATTAAAATTAATGAATAATTATTTAATTAATTAACAAATAAAAAAACAATTTTTTTAAAAAATTACCATACAATAAATAATTCATCTTTTCAGTTGGTCAAAAAATTATCCCATGTATCTATAACTAAAAACCCATATTTGAGACATGGATTTTCATTCATCTTCTTCCTAATAATGTAATCTAAAGTCAATTTTGATTTTAAATACCACAATTTAATTTTTAAAAATTACGACCCCAGCTTATTAATACCTTTATTATGAGACATGTAAAATGTAAACTACAAATCAAGATATAAAATATTGGTTAAATGAAATATATAATATTTAAAACAATGGAAAAGAATAAAGAAGTTGAAATATTATATCATTATAAACTCCTACAATGGTTCTCACATCATACAGTCAACTCTTATCTAATATAGATATAAAATTATAATCTTACCTCAACTCTGTAGTGATATGAAACTCCTAAAATACTTCATTTTTAATCCTACATGGTTATATTTTTCATCAAATTCAATTAGTAACATTTTCTCCTTCCCATAAGAAACTGAAAGTTTTGGTAAATTTGTATTCCAACTTATAACATATTTGAGTATATTATCTTCTAAATAAGGATAAGACTCAACAACAATAGTCTCACAAATAGTTTACTCTGTAACACTAAAAATAATTTCAATACAAATAAGTTAAATCTCATAAATTAATTTAATTATCATATGTATATTTATATAAATATATAAACACATAAACCAATATATATTCCTCTTCCTCTATATCCTTTAATAAAATACACGATTTATAATACAATGAAATTATATATACCTATACTTGAATAAAATTAAATAATGGTAAGAATTATATTTTTTATTGTTCATAATATAAATGAAAATCTAAATATTATGGTATCTAAAACATCTGGAAGAAAGAAACATATACCTGAAAATGATGATTATAAATAATTAACTATGAAAAAATGATATTGTTAGGCTTCTTGAACCAAAAATACATGCTTAAAAATGATTAATAAAAAAATTAATTGTAAGTATTGTATAACTAAAGAATATATATTTATATAAATATTAAACTTAAAAAAATTAAAGGTTTGTTAGATGTAAATGTTTATTTAAAGGACATAAAAAATAAATATTTACCAAAATTACTAAGATATTAATAAATAATTTTCACATATACCTTCTATGGGATAATTTCATATAGAATGAACCATGTCTACATAATATTCATCATTATCCTTAGGTATTTGGGTAATAGATAGAAGAATCCCACATAATTCCACAATATCATTAACATTATCATCACCCAAATTTATTTTTCCCCTTGAAAAATGAAAAACCACAAATCATTATATGTACTAATAAAATAAAATATATACTTCAGAGGGATATCTATGATAAATAGTTCTTCTTTTAAAATAAATATTTTCAAATAAATAATTATAAATCCAAAAGAATCTTATTTTACACCACTATTACTATCAAATCAATTAAACTTAAAGAATAGAACTAAAAATTTAATTTCATCAATTTTATATATATCCCCAATAACTCCAAAATAAGATATTGATATAAAAACTCGATTTTTATCTTTTTTTAGAAAAAAATTCATTGCTTTAGAGACAACAGTTACTCCAATATTTTTAATAGTAATCTTATCGTCCTAATTTTTTCTAAAAAATTTATAACCATTAATGTTAAAACCTAACCATGTGTTCTCAATAACACTGTTCCCGTATATAATTATTTTAATGTTTCCAATATAGATGAATTAGTACAGATAGTCTCTTTAAACCATAAAAAACATGTTTTTATACTCATTCGTCAATGAAAAATCATTTGTTTTTTGGATATTTTATTTTCAATCCAGAAATATATGATAATATATATTGTTAAAACCTAGATTCATTGTTCAAAATATAAAAATGTTCTTATATTATTTTATCGTGTTACATTGACTTTACTTACATTTATTTTTTTCTGCTAGATAGTGAGATATAGGGAGTCCAACATGCTCCACTTCATACAAGTAGTTATACATAACTCCACCACCTCCTCAAAAGCTCCATGATTCAAACTGGGAAACCATCCTTTGGGCAGTCTTAGTTGAGAGCCCTGAATTTGATGGAGATCCATATATTCATTTTAATTTTATTAATGGGGATGGTGTTGGAAATAATTTTTGGGTATTTAATTTCTCAAATGATTCTAAATTTTATATTCTTATCAAATTTGGATTCCACCTTAGCACCATTTGAGGGATGCATTTTACTGGATTCCTATTTGAAACCTCAATGATCATTTGATTAAACCAAGTGATGGGTATCAATATCGACATATAGCTAAGAAATTTCTATGTAATTACAAGTGAACACATAATAGCGCTTCTTTAATAATGAGATATAAATCTCCTACTCTTCCAGGGAAAGGGGACACTGATCAATGTAGTCCATGGTTACTCTTCTATTCCAAAATTTACATACTTGTGTTCATTGATGGTAGTGGATATGCCTTACTCAAATATTGGAGGGGTACCTCTAAGGCTATCCTCTTCTTCTTCCATCTAAATTTTTATGGGAGTATCCTAAGTACTTTTATATAAAATGGGAGCATCTCTATCATTGGTGAGGGATAAGGGTCCACCCTTGGGACCTAGGAGTTCTAAGGTGTAGGTATCGTGACCATGAATGCCTAAAAAATTATCAATTTATTTTTTATTTCATCAGAAGTCAAAGAAGAATTTTCATTCCAATCTACAAGTGGTTTCATGGTGGAATTTAGAATTTCCACTAATGGCATATGGTAATTTTTTGTTCCGATTGGTGATGGATAAAGAACACTCTTATTCAGGTAATTGGTCTTCCTTGGTGTGGATGTTATTATATATACATGAGCCAGTGAGTCTTATGAATTAATATGGCTCAACAAAGCTAGGACCGCTTATTTTATCAGGTTTATAAGTAGTACACAATAATTACAGATTAATATCTAGGGGTTCATAGTGTTAGTTCCCATACCATTGGGAGTGGTGACCTGCATGTCTCCTCCATCATCTGTTTCATTCCTTCTCTATTATAGAAACCCACATCAAAATACTAGAATTCACAAGATTCAAAAGGGGTGATACCACTTTACAACATAAAAACCTTTCTATTGATGGGGTAATTCAAGAACTAATGACATTTTGATATCACCACCGTGTGGTGATGAAGCCAAGGTATTCCAAGTAGGACATTGTATATCATGTCCTATTGAATAACCATGTAACCAATATTAGAGACCAAGTCCCTGAATTGGGTATTGAGCTTGATATTTCAGAGGGTATTTTTCTCACTCTTTTGATTCAAATAAATGGTCAATTTTTAGGGATAAAGATCATCCTCACTACACCCCAAATTTCAGAGAATACATATTGGGATAATATTAAACCTGAATCCATTATCAACTAGATCCTATAAAATGTTAACATTGTTAAGATTTCTTGAAATTTAAAGGGGTGTGATATTCCCCATAATGGATTCTTCTTGGAATCAATCTATGAATGAGATAGTGGTAATACATTATATTATAGTAATTTTTACTCGATAAAAATTAGTTGCAATGAATTCTATCTAAAACTCATGGGGACTTTGGAGAGCCTTGGAAATGACATTTCTTATTTCCCTTAAAAGGTGTAAGGAATATAAGATCAAGATCTTGGAGAATATAGCCACCAACTATTTAAAATTTTATACTTCTTCACTAGATGATTGTGCTTTCCAAAACAGGTTTTCTCCTTGAAATGTTACTTAGGGGTTGAAGTGATCAAGGTAGATGGATCCAAAACTTGGTAAGAAGTTGAAGGTACACTTTTCACTGAAGAATTGAATCAAAATGGTCTTCCCACTGGTATAGGATAATTGGATAGTTTCACACTTGTTATCCATTCTTCCAAAATAATAGGATTTAGATAACTTTGATGGTCTTTGAGGTTTCTTTGTGCTCTAAATGGGATCATTGAAGTTCTATCCCAAGGGTATTGATAATATATATACATTTGATGGTGGTGTGGCTAGGATATCGAGCTTATCCATGACTGTATATTCCCCTGTTCACTCAAATTATGTAGACTCTTCCTTTGGCTCTTTGGTCAAGTATGGGGAACTTGAGTTCATATGCATATTCTTCCTCAGAAAAAGGGTCTATTAAAATAATGATGTTTAAAATCCCCAAGAGTAGATATTTACATAATAAGGTTTCCATTTGGAGGGATAGTACCTATGATTTAGATAATGAGGTAAATAAATCTATGAGAGTTAGGGCTGATTTAGGAGTTATATGAGTCTCTTATTCTTGTTCCCTATTATGCTTCTGATAATTACATCTGCCTCTAGTGGATGGGTCTGATAGAATCCCATTTGAAAAAGTAGGAGGTGGAGGGATCATGATTGGTTGATGAAGTTGCTTTCTAATAATGATGTGATCCCAATTGAATATTTTTTGGGTCATCCAATAATTGAATTTTTTTTCACTTATAGCCTAAAATTATTTCTAGTCACATTCTCCTTCTGATTTGGTGGTGGACACATGGGCCACTTTCACTAGGGATTTTCCTAATATCACCTTCAAAAAATAAACCATTCTCTAGAGGATGTACTTAAAGAAAACCCTGTATTTGATAGTGTGACCCAACCTCTAATGATAAGGGAAGTAGTCAGGATGATCTCTAAGATTAACCTCATCAGGTTTATAGGGCTTATGTAGTGTGAGGGGGTTAATTATCATGGATACAAAAAAATTACTAGGAACCTTGTCATTTTAGAAGGAATATATTTTTTATCCCATTCCTTAAATCATGGGTGACCTTGGTCTCTATTTTCCTATAGAAAAGGGTGGTTTTGTTGTTTCTACCACTTAGTAGGGGAACCAAGCAACGTAAAGTCTGTTTGGGTGCTCTAGTAGTAAATGTCACTAGTTTTAGTATGATAATGATAATCTCTACCATTCCAGACATTTTCCATTATACCATATACATGAGACCATATTTGGCCTTGGTTTTCTGAATTAAATCATGTAATTACTATGTCATGTTTTAAAAATATCAGAAGTCATCCATATGTTTCAATGGGATCAGTGATGCTTATAGTTAATCCCATAGGATTACTGCACAATTTTCCAACAACTAATCCTCTGGGAGAAAGTTTTTTAGGATATATGTCAGACCTTTGCATCTGGTGATAATGTTATAGACCCTGACATTTTCAATTTTTTTTATTTTTTGAGGTCAATTGTCATCATCTTCCTTATAGTAGAGCTAAATTGATAGAAGAATCGATTTGAAAGGCCTTCCTAGTTAGCAATAGACCCTCATGGAAGGCTACCATATCAAAAAAGCTGGCCCCACCAGAGTATTCAAAAAATATTTCAGTTTGGTTACCTCTTTCTGGTCTCTTGTTCCTATCATAGGGACACATTGAGACATGAAGTGTGATAGATGCTACTTTGGATCCCACCATACCATCAAAGTTAGGGAAAATAGGTTTCCTAAAATTATGAAGTGGAGGAGTGGAATCCTCCCATTTGGTATATAACTTTATCATAGGATGCACTGGGGAACACCACACTTCTATGACTTCCATTTGATTAGAAAGAGACTATATAGTGTAGAGAAGTTTTGGAGGTAACACTGTCTGAGTACCACCCTTAGTGTGGGAAACATATTAATATTAATGCAATATCCTTGCATTCATCAACTAATAATTGTTATTTTAAGCTATAACTTTGATATTATCCCTATATTGGTGAGGATGATATTGTAATGGAGGAAAACCATGGTTTTCTTTAGTTTCCATATTTTTCAAAAATGGTTTCCTAGACCCAAAACCATCCTTGTGTCTAGAAAACACTATTTCAGAAAAATTAATCTTCTTCTAATGGATAGAAGGAGAAATATACAATTCTTCTTGATTTTAGTACTTGTTGGGAATATTTCCCCTAATTAATTCATCACAGAACCATCTAATATTGAATATCTTGGCCTCATACTGTGCCCACTTCCCTTATATATAGGTTACTTCGAGATTTCTTGATGGAGAGTGGAATGTATCTACAAATATTCCTTTATCTCCAGCAGTTTGGAATCAAGGGGGTGTAAAATCTTCATTTAGACATTCCAAATTTCCATTCCTCCCCTAATTTCTAGTATGAGTGGCCTCAACCTATGCATTAGTGCAAAATACCTCTCAGGTTATTTTTTTTCTAACTTTTGTTCCTCTATGTTTATGTATCAATTTTTATCATATACCAAATTTACAATAATGAAGTTCACTAAGGCATATTGGGTGAAAATAAAAATTTTACCATCCTATGAGTAATAGAGTGACTCTTTACTACATGTATCCTCTTTGAGAGTTAAATTGAGTCTATCCCCCTAATCATTTAT
Organism: Viscum album; assembly: GCA_963277665.1. Lineage (NCBI taxonomy): Eukaryota > Viridiplantae > Streptophyta > Magnoliopsida > Santalales > Viscaceae > Viscum > Viscum album. The sequence goes on from OY728139.1 coordinate 300,270,620, forward strand.
CTCAGTGGGACATTTTAGCTTATAAAATTTTTAAGGTTTGATCTTACTTATTAGATATTCCCTTAGTTTGGATATATGAATAGTGACCTTGATGGAATCATTGACCATCCTCATCGAGTGAGCCCTAAATGAAAATGGTGTGTCACATAGTAGTATGGATGGTTGGGGCACCATCTTCTTTCAGCCATTTCCCAACCTAGAGAAGACTAATTTTCTTTGGGGAGATGGTAATAATGCCCCCGACATTGGTGGATGGGGATGATACGAGGCCTCCCTTAGTACTTTATTAATATTCTAATGATTTTATGATTCTTGGGGCAGTGGTCCCACATCCCTATGATATGGGGTAGACTAGGGGTTTTTGCTAACATTATCCATAATCACTAAGAATTTGAAGACCCCATGGGTAGAGATGGTGGAAAAAATGATCTCGGCCCAATGGGATTAGGTTTTTCTTGGATGGATACCATACCATTCACCAATATATTCTTAATTTGGAACACTTTCACTTGTTCATAAGATGGGTACAACATCCACTAAGAATGTGAGAAAATTTCCATTGCCAGCTCTATCTTGTAGAATAATATTTTGAATCTCACATTTTAGGTGTGTTATTGAGAATTCGAGCATCCTGGATTAAGAGTATACCAAAAAATCACTCTATCTAGGGTCATGATGATTTTTTTCCTTAAATATAGGAGTATTTTGTTGGATTGACCAACTAGAGAGCATATTGTTCATTCATGTGGCTTATCCTACGAATATTACATTGCAAGATTCCATATTTGGGGGAATCTTATAGCTTGAGGATGAAGTGTAGTGTAATGATATATAATCTTCCTATACCAGGATACACATTTTTACAATAATTCATTGATTATTTTTTAGAGGGACAATAGTTTGTGGAGGCAAGCATGTCGTAGGCTCATGTAATGCTTTTCCGACCTTAGGTCCCGAGCCATTGAGAAAGTAGCTAGGTATATTTGATAGTAGTTTATATTCATGGTATTAATATTATTATCACATCCCTAATAAGGGATATTATTATCCTTTAGCTAATTAAAATTCACCCATAGGTGCTGGCATAAGTAAGACAAACATTCCTCCTTTAGATTATCTGGTACATCACAACAGGAAGTGGAGATGGGCCAGAATATAGTCGTAGGTTTTTATCAACCAATTCCTCTTAAACATTCATTATATATTCTTTTTAGAGGCATATTACAACACCTATTCAGACCAAAATGGTGTATTTTATTTATATAGTTACTCATAACCCATAAACGGTGGGGATGACTGTCACCGCTCTAGGTTTCCTACTGACCAAAGTGAGGTGCAATTGGAAATTGATGGGGGCACCATATGAAGTTGAAAAAATGTTTTAAGAACCTATCCATATGATGGTTTCATTATAAGGGTATAATGTTTTTTCATATGTGATATATCACTATGGTTAGGTTGTCCATAGTGGATGTTAGGGGAGAGATCATCGTAATCTATCTCTATACTACCGTGAGGAGGACTTTCGTTATAGGTATGGAATTTTTCTATATATAAAGAGATGGAATATACCTAAGATTATATAGCTATACATTGTATATAGTAAATTATGTAACATTGAACATGGTAGGAATATGATACTCATTCGATGTTATATTCAGAATATGTGAACCTACCATTTGGGATGGAGCAGGAGTGTGAGCCTACTAAGTGGAGGCCACCAAAATATGTTGATGTTTGTCTTTAGATATTGTGGGGACATGTTACTACTAATGGGAAGTTTCTAGGATATGTTAGCAAGATTCCAAATTTTTGGTAGGGAGATGAGCCTAACTTTGGGTGGCTACCAGAATATGCCGACAAACCTTGGTTGAATCAGGAATATAGGCTCAATTCAAATGTTCATTCCCCATAAGGATATGTTCATGTACCTAAAGAACATGAGAAAGTGATATGAAACTCTTCCTTTATACAATATGAGGGATGTTGATGTATTCCTCCATTGGAGGGAGTAAGAATATGAGCCTAACTATTCTTACCTATAAGAATATGCTAAGAATATTTTAAATTTTTGTTAGGGATATGAGCCTGATTTGAGGTTTCTAGAAGAATATTCCAATGAACCTTTGTTGCAATGGGAATATGGGACCAATCCTAGTTTTCCTTTGTAATATTCCACTAAATCTCTTCTACAATAATGTGTTCCAGTCCTGATGTGACAATCAAATTAGGATGATGAACCTCAGTTGGTGCAGAGATATGTGCCTGATCATAGGACTCATCCTTTATCATAATATTCTGATAATACTTATAGATGTGAGAAAGAATATTTGATTAATCTGGATTAGATTTTTGGTCATACTGATATACTTATTTGGTGGTTGGAATATGAGTATGTTATTATTCCTATATGATTTCTAGAATATACTAAAGAATATCCTCCATTGATGCTAGAATATACTTGCTGTTCAGAATTGTTTGATCAAGAATTTGGGATCACTCATATATTTTCACTCGGATATTCTAGAATAAATATTTGATTGAACTAATAATATTCACCCACTTCTATCCTCTATTTGAAACAGGGATATGCTAGTGTGCTTCATGTGCAGGGGAAGGAATATGTACCTACACCTTGCTTGATGACAAAACATACTAGCAATGTTACTATGTAGGAATAGAGATATTTGATTTCTCAATGGGTGTTTCTATAGTATATCAGTATAATTAATCTTTATAAGTGGGTATAAAGGACCACTCCACTTGGTCTGATTCTCATTTTTCCTTGTGAGATCTCCTAGATTCTTGGATCTGAGTGTCTGAGGAGGTGATCTAATAGGTAGCACCCTCAATAGGCAGGTGAGGGGTGGATGGTGCATTATGATATTAGTGGAGGATTATGGGATACCTCCTAGGATACTCTTTAATTATGGTGAATCCATGGTCAATTTATTTATACAACTTTCAAAAATAATGAAGGTATTAGTTTTCATGCTTTAGGGATAGGCTCCCAAAGTGGTTTCCAGTGGGAACATGTGCCACTGGATTCATTGTGGATCTCCTCGAGTGAGGTGGAACAACATGTTTTAGTATCTATAGGAACTTGTGTGTATCCTTAATGGTTTATATGGTACCATTGTAATAGTATTCCCTGATCATCTCATTTATAACCTGGTGTTGGATGTGCTGAGTAGGTAACAACGTCCTTCGGTGTGTGGAGGTAGTGATTCACATGGTGATTGTAGCACCAAAACACTTGCTTGATGATTATATCATTGTCTTGAAATAGAAGAGAATTAAAGATAATGGTACCTATATTCATAAAGAAAACAAAATAGAAATATCAATCAATTAAACATCATAAATAATAAACATGCTTAACCAGGGTGAATGTGAAAATTTGATATTATTTAAGGATTCACATTTGGATCACCATTTTTATTTGTATGGAATATGGAAAAAATGGCTCAATCATATGGTAACCTTATTATTTTGAAGTTATTGAAATATTCATGTTGAGTTCACCATTTTGTTATATGGAATACACAAAACAAAATGGCCTTGTGTATGGTAACCTGTTTTTATTTATTTATTGACAGATTCATGTCAGGTTCACTATTTTTGTTTCAAAATGGGATGGGGTTGCCTATTGCTTTTATTTGTGAGAGGTTGAGAATTATTATACAATACTCACATCAGACCACTACTACTATCTTGGAAGGTTTCCAATGGGGTTTATTCATGGAACTAGAAACACCCATCAGTTCCCATATCTATAATGAGCTATGGTACTTCTTTCCAAAGGTAGGTGGTCATTGAGATCTCTTAATAATGACACTTAAGTACTCTCATTGGTCAAGAGGAGGAAATTTTGGGATCATCACACCCTATTGGGGGAGTGGGGAATTATTTCCATCTCTAGGACTCTCTTATAGATCTGAGTTATGTTCATGAATCTTTCTTAGATCATCGTATTAGATTGGTTACCCCAAAATTAATGTAATTAGTTATTGGTATTTATGTATGTGAATTCATAAACATATTATAGGCATCCTATTGGTTTAAACATATATATGTATCAAACGTTCTATAACTTATTACCCATTATTACTTAGTGATTTTGATTTTGGAATCACTATATTTTAAAGCTGTAAAACTAGGTTCTCTAGAGTTTATTTCAGTCTAGAAAGGAAGTAAGTGTTTGTTGTGTTAGGTTTAGGCCCAATAAAGGAGGTTATTATATATCCTTGTAAATGAAATCATAACCCACGTAGACTGGTGGTACTTAATAGGAAACATTATACCTTTTAAGGTCATGTGAGAAGGGATGACCCATGCAGTTTAACTTCATGTAGTAAGGATGCCTTGGTGAAAGTTTTATAACATTGGTTGGGGTGGGACTTATTCATGAGCATCCATTTTTGGTTGACCTCAAAAGGAATATAGCCCAATGAGAAAGATATGGTTTCATAAAGAGAATTATCCTACAAATATTTGTCTCATAGAGAGTATGGATTGATGAGAATAATGTGATGGGAACTAGAGGGAATATGGACCTTTGAGTGGGGGAATGATATTATCAAGAATATAGCCTTATAAAAGGATGGTTCATAGGGAATACGAACCAAATGTATGATATGTCAAATCTCATGGGAGTATATCTAAGTGAGGTAAGTATATAAAATATCTCATGTAGGATACGAACCAATGAGAATGTAAATGGAATATTGATGATATTGGATTTAAAACTTAAAGAGTCATCCTACGTATCCCACCGGAACAGTAATCAAAGCTCACATAGTTCGAATGACACATTTTAAATCAATGTGATATGATCATACCATGAAATTTAAAATCATGAAGTAAGGAAATTTTATAAATATATTGGAGACATTATGGTATCCATGAGGAATATAAACCCATGAAATGAAATAATGTATATGAGGATGTTGGATATAGTGTCGATCCTTAAAAAGACATTCCATACATCCTTTTTAAAGATAGGAATCAGAGTCCATGTAGTTCTAAGTTATATATGTCTATGTAGTAAAAGGTATGAAAATAGAGAATTGAATGGGGTATATACATATGAGGATCACCTGAGGTACTTCATTCAGAATATTACCCTTGAAAGGAATGCATCATTGGGAATATGACCCTTTTAGAAGAAGATAATATGTTCAAGACTTCAACCTAAAAATGAGGCCTAGAGTTGAGGTATTTTCACTATAGTAATGTCATAATTATCACATATCTCTAAGCCCATGTGATCCGTTCTCAGTGTGAGAAACAAAAGATATAATACAATTAGACACATTTCATGTGGGTGTAAAATTATACTTGAATAAGGCTTACACACTAAGGATGATCTGGAAGGAATATGGTTGTGATTCCCATGGAGAATACAAATCTATGGGAGAAATCATGATATTTCATGAGAATTATCATAGTGTGAAAGATACATGGGGAAATTTGATAAAATATTTATAAAGTAATCATGGTCTTCTTGGGGAATATGATGTATAGAAACAAGATATCAGACATAGAGATCAGGCCTTAAAAAATAATCTTACATATCTTGTTTGTAACAGGAATAAGAGTCTCTTTAGTTCATATGGAATCTGGACCACCAATGGATAAGGAAGGATAATTAAATTCATGGGCATTGTTTCCTCATTGGTCAGAAAATATCGAGGAATCACATCGGGGTGGATAACCATGAGGTATATAACCTTATGAGAGTATAAGACAATAAAAACTTAGGAGTTTCAAGTGGAAGTATTGTAGAAGGATCACCCGTATTGTTTAGATGGGAATTGGGAAATCACCCAAAGATCACATGGTCTTGTTACCACTTATAGGAAATGGGTTCATGCGATAACAAAAATTAAAGGTATTTATGTGATTACATAAAGGCAAGGGGGTCATGTGATTGTGTAATCAATATTAGGTTAGGTGATTATGTGATGTGATCACATACCCAAGAGGTCATCATACGATCATGTGACCAAGAGGTCATCATGTGATAACATGAAAAAATGGTCATCATGTGGTCAAATCTTGCACAAGTTGTCACATGACCAAGTCTTGTGTGAATGGTTTATGTTTTTGAAAGTTTACACCCATTTTTTCAAGTTTCCATCCCTCATTGTTATACACCAAATTCTCAAATTGGAGATCTTTGAGTCACATAACTATTATTAATTCTACCTTATTCACTAGTGTGACTTCACATGTATATTATAATACTTATGTATTAATTGTTTGTCTATCAGTTTTAGGGGGGGTATAGACATCGGTTCCCTATACATATTCCACATCATAAGGTAGGTGATTCATGTCCACAGGTTTAAGGTGGCCGAATACATCCTCATAAGTCGGTGTTTTCTCATGTGCTTTGTGTGAATTAGGATATATGTCATAAATGAAGTCCTCTAGTGTGTTTCATGATAAAGATAGACTTCAAAATAGGTCTATATTAGATAGATTTTCTGAAGCCATTCACATGAACCATTTGAGGTTAGGTGATTTCATGATGAAGAGTAACCACAAAAGAATAATATCAGGGATAGCCTCTCCTAAATTATATCACGTGAAGAATCCGGGGTTAGATGATCACATGACTCTGGGGGTGTCTCATGATGAAAAGTATCGTGAGATCATTCTATCACAAATTTCCTCCAGATCATATGCATGAATTGGTTGGGATTACACAATCACATGTCTATAGAGGATCATGTGAAGCTTTGAGGGTTACACAATCATTTACACAATATCCTAACCCTCAAGATGTCATGAAATTGAGGTAGAGAGTGTGTTTTTTGTTGTAAATTCCTTTTTTACCAAAAGGGTACTTATACATTGGTTACTTCAACCACTTCTTCTCACCAACGTTCATCTAGCGGGAATCAAAGGTGAAAAAGTAAGAGGGTATAAATTCTTTATCAATATTTCCTAGTAGGATCTCTTAGATATATGTCACACGAGAATTAATGAATAATTATTTAATTAATTAAAAAATAAAAATACAATTTTTTTAAAAAAATTATCATAAAACAAATAATTCCTCTTTTCAGTTGGTGAAAAAATTCTCCCATGTATCTATATCTAAAAACCCATATTTGAGACGTGGATTTTCTTTCATCTTCTTCCTAGTAATGTAATCTAAAGTCAATTTTGATTTTAAATACCACAATTTATTTTTTCAAAATTACGACCCCAACTTATTAATCCCTTTTTTATCTGACATGTAAAATGTAAACTACAAATCAAGATATAAAATATTGGTTAAATGAAATATATAATATTTAAAACATTTGAAAAGAATAAGGAAGTTGAATTTTTATATCATTATAAACTCCTACAATGGTTCTCACATCATATAGTCAACTCTTATCTAATATAGATATAAAATTATAATCTTACCTCAACTCTGTAGTGATATGAAAATCCTAAAATACTTCATTTTTAATCCTACATGGTTACATTTTTCATCAAATTCAATTAGTAACATTTTCTCCTTCCCATAAGAAACTAAAAGTTTTGGTAAATGTGTATTCTTACTTATAAAATCTTTGAGTATATTCTCTTCTAAAGAAATATAAGACTCAACAACAATAGGCTCACAAATAGTTTACTCTGTAACATTGAAAATAATTTCAATACACATAAGTTAAATCTCATAATTTAATTTAATTATCATATGTATATTTATATAAAGATATGAAAACATACCCCAATAGATATTCCTCTTCTTCCATATCCTTTAATAAAATACATGATTTCTAATATAATGAAATTATATATACCTATACTTGAATAAAATTAAATAATGGTAAGAATTATATTTTTGATTGTTCATAATATAAATGAAAATCTAAATATTATGGTATCTGAAACATCTGGAAGAAAAAAAACCTATACCTGAAAATGATGATTATAAATAATTAAATGTGACAAAATGATATTGTTAGGCTTCTTGAACGAAAAATACATGCTTAAAAATGATTAATAAAAAAATTAATAGTAAGTATGGTAGAATTGAAGAATATATATTAATATAAATATTAAACTTAAAGAATTAAAGGTTTGTTAGATGTATAAGTTTATTTAAAGAATATCAAAAATAAATTTTTACCCAAATTACTAAGATATTAATAAATAATTTTCACATATACCTTCTATGGGATACTTTCATATAGAATGAACCATGTCTACATCATATTCATCATTATCCTTAGGTAGTTGGGTAATAGATAGACGAATCCCACATAATTCCACAATATCATTAACATTATCATCACCCAAATTTATTTTTCCCTTTGAAAAATGAAAAACCACAAATCATTATATGGAGTAATAAAATAAAATATATACTTCAGAGGGATATCTATGATAAATAGTTCTTATTTTCTAATAAATATTTTCAAATCAATAATTATAAATCCAAAAGAATCGTATTTTACACCACTATTACTATCAACCCAATTAAACTTAAAGACCAGAACTCAAAATTTAATGTCATCAAATTTCTATATATCCCCAACAACTCCAAAATAAGATATTGATATAAAAACTCTATTGTTATCTTTTGTTAGAAAAAAATGCATTGCTTTAGAGACAACCGTTACTCCAATATTTTGAATATTACTCTTATCATCCTGATTTTTTCTAAAAAATGTATAACCATTAATGTTAATACCTAACCATGTGGTCTCAATAACACTATTACCCTAGATAATCATTTTAATGTTTCTAATATAGATGAATTAGTACAGATAGTCTCTTTAAACCATAAAACACATGTTTTTATGCTCATTCCTCAATAAAAAATCATTTTTTTGGATATTGTATTTTCAATCCAGCAATATATGATAATATATATTGTTAAACCTTAGATTCATTATTCAAAATATAAAAATGTTATTATATTATTTTATCGCATTCCATTGAATTTAATTTTAATCCACAGATCTACTTACCTTTATTTTTTATGCTATATAGTGAGATATAGGGAGGCCAACATGATCCACTTCATACAAGTAGTTATACATAACTCCACCACCTCCTCAAATATATATATATTTTGATTGATAGAGGTATATGATTGATATAGATTCATAATATATCCCTTGAAATTTTCATATATAATTCAAAAGGTTACGTTCAATGAAAATATATATGCCCATAAAACCTTATCTCTCACACTAAATGAATCATTAGATGTACCATTATATCCAAAAAAATGGTGGGAAGTACATATCTAGTTTAAAAATATAATTAAATATTAATTCTCTAACATATTTAATAAATTTAAATCCATGAATTTTCAAGAAATTTAATTTAAAAATTAATAAAACTTAATGACAGTCATTCTAATAGGCATTGATATTATTCCATATAGTGAAACTGGTAGTAGTTGCTGCATAAATATATGATAATCAGGAGATATTATACTTATCAAATTTAAATCATTTAATGAAACTAAAATTTTCACATTTAATAAATACCCAATAGGTACTTTTATACCATAAAAAATATCGGTAATATTTTTCTTTGATAATTAAAATCTCAAGGTACTTATGATATTTTTTAATTTTATTATGGGAGAAAACTCTATACATATTCCCTTAGATATTATATCAAATATTTCAATAAATCAATCTTTAATATTTCCTTATATATCCAAAAATGTTTTGATTATTCAATCACATATGTTTTTTTCAAAAATACATACCATCAATATTATGTTTTTCCTACAAAAATATCCAATAAGGCAAATCAAATAAGATGGATCATTTCTTCCATGAATTCTTTTCATAACTCAATATATGTCTATTCTAGAATATAACATTTATGTTTTTTTACTTTTTCATAATATTCATCGATTTAAAAAGGTTTTGGGGGAAATCATACTCCCATAAACCTTTAAATGATTATATGATGTACCTTCTTTACAAATTAGACAAGATTTATAACCCTCAACACTGTATCCTGATAAATTTTCATATGAAGGAAATTAATTTATAGTGAACATTATCGTAACATGCAGTAGGAAATACTATTGTTTGTATGTGTCAATTAATTTAACAACTTCATCCTATAACAATATCAAATTATAAATCAATGGTGAAAAGTAAACATTAATATCATTTCTAGAATGTTTTGTTCCAGATTTCATTAAGCTTATCATAACATATTTACACTTAATAAAAATTTGTGGGGATATGTTATAAACTACCAACATAAAAAGACATGATCTATATTCGATATAGAGGCTCTAATATAGAATTATTCCATCTATATATAATCCTAATATAACATTTCCAACTTTATATATAAAATCTATAAATTTTTTGTCAAATCACTTCTATTATGGTGAATCATTTAGGTGATATATGTTTCCATAAAATATTCTATCATCTGCATTCTATATAAATTTCTTTACATCATTTTAATTTGTAAATAAACACTTTAATTGAATAATTATTGGAAGATACTATATCACCTTAGTAGGTGGTTTGGTACTTGTACCTTGAGACAGATCATAGTTGGATCTTCCAACAATTTTATATCATGATGTCCCATATTTTAGAAATTTTGACAAACCATTATAATCCATCCTAGAAATCACAAATCCATTAGGGAAATAATGTATCTTCTTATACATCAGTCCCATTGGACATATTATTTTTCTAAATCATAATTGGAATCTTTAAATTCATTTTCTTCTGGAAGTATATCATTCAAAATTTGAAGAAATTCAGTGAAACTCTTGTTGCTTTAAACATTTTTCTCTTTTAAGTTAACCTATCTCAGTACCATTGTTAACACTTTAAATTTAACATAACCTAGGTATAATTATTTTTCAACATATCTATAAAATAATTTATCCATCACTATTTTTTCAATGGGTTCAACTCCTATATCATGAATTAATTCATCAATATGATATGTTGTCTCATACTAAAAATCTTCTTCATCGTTCGTTCTTAAATTTTGTGTTATTTCACCGTGATAGATCTAACAACTATAAATTATATTAAAACCATAACAAATAAAATTATTTTTAATTTATATAGACCCTAATTTTATCATATTGAAATACTTAATGAAAGGATAGAAAATCATGTCTTAGTTTTCAACATTCTATTTAGCAATTTTCTAGAAATAGTTAGTACATTTCTCATAGTTGTCTCTTTTTATTCAAGAATTTATCCAATTATCATCCATTAATTACCTAAAATAAAAATAAAAAATAATAATATATTTATAAACTCTTGATAAAAAAATATATTTGTTTTTTATATTTTTATATAATAGTAAAATAAAATAAAAATATTTATTTACATTCAAATAAAAAACTATATTTTTAAAACTTACACACACACACACACAACATAAATGTATATTTATAATTATATATGATACATGTACATATATATATATACATATGAAATATAAAATACACACTTATATATACTAAATAAAATATATGTATAAATATATGTATATTGTGTATATTGTATAAACAAATTTAAATATACAAACATATAAAAATTGAAACATATTTAAATATATATATATACTTATAAAAATATATATAAATATATAAACATGTAATTAGATATATATATATAAATATAAAAATATAAACACACACACACACATGTTTTTATATTTCTCTATACTTTTACATGATTATATTATATATCTATATATATTAATATATGTTTGTAATTTTTATATAATAATTACACCATTAACTTATCTAACAATGAATTTTAATAATAAATATAATAAAAAATCGATACAACATCACATAAATCTTAATATATAGAAAAGACCAACTAAATAAATAACACTAATTTGATTTCCCACTGAAACTAAATTAACAAAAAAGTTGAAAATATAACATACAATGATTTTTAAAGCTATTAGGATTTCAAAAAAAAAACTTCTGCATGAAATTAAAAAATCTCTAAAGAATGAAAATATGATTGATGGCTTGAATATATTGGTTAATAAGAATATAAAAATTATGGAAGGGAAAAGGTGGAGTGATCAACCAACAACAAAAGGTAGAGGAACAATGATGATAGTAGAGATGGAGGAAGGTTACAACTCCCAATAATTAGGGTTTGGAAATTGGGTGTCAGGAAACATGGAGAGGAAACCAAGATAAGTGTTTTAACATTTTTAAAAAAGGGGTTTACCATTTGTTTTTATAAAAAAAATTATAAAATAAGATTTATCTTCTATTTTATAGTAATCAATACAGAAACCCTATGTACTAGGGATTTTAATATCAATTATTATATTATTGATGTCAAAAAGTTTTTTAATTTCGGTTATATAATAATCAATGCTAAAAATACACTATAGAAATTATTTATTTTTCCAGTGTTTTTTAAAATCCCTATAATGTTTTTTTCAGTTGTTTTACAATATTGCATCAAATGTTTTTGTTAAAATAAATATTCCTGGAATTTGTTTTGAGGTTGATGATTTTTATTTTATTTTTTATTATAGTTTCATGTTATGGTTTTTTGAAAACAATGTTATTATCAATAACTTTATCATTATTCACAAAAAATTGAATACACAAACTATATGCATAAATTTTGAAATCTTAGATATTCACTTATATTTTATTTTCCAAATTACTAGCTTATCATATTTATTTATATGAATATATGTATTTCCATATGTATCTCAAATTCATTATTAAAATTATATCTAAAACTGAGGCCTGAATCTCAATGAATTACATCTCAAAGGAAAGTTCCTTTCATAGGTGGACACTCCCATATATCTTTGCATGGAGTTTGTATTCCATTTTCCATCAGGATACAACTTCCCAGTCCCCTTCAGCAAGGATAGAGGCACTCAGTGGGGATCAAGGAAACTCGGTGCACTAAAAATTATCCAATAAAATCCTCAAGATCAATTTATATGCATCATATGTCCAATGAATTAGGAAGGTTGGTGGAGTTATTCATAACAAATTAAGTTCTTCCATCTTGGATTTCTTATCCTTTTATCAGGATAGAAGTTCTATTCAAGATAAATCTCTTTCAATGTTAACATTCATCTCAATTTTACATTCCAATAACATTTACCTCTATGAGTTTGAGTTAAATTCATATATGGTTCTTAAAGCACAATTGGGTCACTCCCTTGGTCACCAGAGCACCAATTAAACTATAAGAGCATGAAAAAACATGCATATGATGGATGCAGATATCTTTAACACCCAGTACATGGGTAAGAAGTCATCTGATTATCATAATTCCAAAGGTGATCATGCATAGGGGTTTATTAATTTATTGAGTCTTTTTTATTTACCTTTGTATTGTATCAAAACTCTATGATGGATTCCATTTGTCTCCACCACTTCCAACAACCCTCATTTTTTTTCTTTACCTTACTACTTTCATAATAAAAATATATCATTTTTATTCAGTATCTCAACTATATCTACATTGATTATGAATTTATATCTTATGAATCATATTTCAAATTATGATATTTAATATTATTATTCTTAAAAAAACATTTCACAGTTATATATATTTTTCACACGTTTTTTTAGAATGTGCGTAAAATGACCATTACAATGACTATACTTTTTCTTATTTATTCTTGAGTCAACCATTTCATCCAAACTGCTATCTAATATTTTATATTTTTAAATAATATACATATAAATATGTATAAGGTTTTATTTTATGGTTTATTTTTGTATCTAATGAAAACTTTTACATGTTACTAAATTTTTTAGTTAGTTTCTTTTAATAATACACATATAGTTTTTTTGAGAATGAAATACAATTCATCAAATTCAAAAAAAAATTAAATAAAAGTTAAAATTATAAATAACTAGTAAATATTTCTAAAGATAAATTTATTTACATATTTTTGACATGTTATATGACCTAATTATGATTTTTCATTGGTACTATAAAATATACAATTATTAACATTAAAAATGAGAATTTATCAATGTCTAAAATGTTGGGGTTGGTACCCTAGAACCAATTTTATCTTGTATTTATGATTACTAGACCATGTATTGAGTAATAAATGTTACATTATTATTAAATATTAACTTTAATTTTGTATTCTTTATGTGATAATTCCCTTAGAATATTCACTACTAGAATTATAGGTTTCTAACATGGGTTTTTTTGATCTTTTAAGATTAGTTAAAAGTTTATGTCAATAATATTAATATTGGAACCGAGGTTTTCAATTACATTTCTTAGAATTGATAATTTAAATTATTTATTATATCAGTTATAATTTTAACCGATGAAAATATTTTTAATTTAGAATAATTTGTGAAGGATATTACATATTGATTATAATTATAACTGATGTGGAAAAAACCTTAAAACATTGGTTATAAAAATAATATATGTTTTAATTTTCTTTCCATACTAGTTATAAAAACAATAATAACTTAAATTAATAGTGTTTTCTTTAAAAAAAATTGTTTCTAAAAAATTAACCCATTAATTTATATAGAAAGTAAATTTATAAGACAATAACAATTATGAAAAATTATAGGAAAAATTTCATTCAAAAATATGCAGCAACAACATTTAAAAAGAAAATAAAAATGAATATAATATTTAAATATACATCTATAAATGAATCAAATTGGTAAAATAATATTCAAATAATCCTTGTATATGGCTTAGTTCATTTTTAGAATATGATCCTGTATCATCAAAAAGGTTCAAACATAATTAAAAACACCATCACAATAAGAATTCAATATATGTTATAAAATTTAAAAGTTATTATGAAACTTAAATTTTAAAAATAGATTGTTTTTATATTCATGATTATCAAATATACAAATCATAGATCATAATAACCACATTCAAACCCTCATCATTTTTTTATTATAGTATGATTTAAAAAATATATTTCAAAATTATAAGCAACAATCTAAATAATTTAAAAATAAATTTTGTATTAATATAAAATCTATACCTAAAAAACACATTATTTATTTATTTTTCTTATTTTTACAAAATTTAATCCTATTAAAGTTGATGAAAAGTTACACTTTTCCTCATTATTTGCGATGAATCAAGGGGCCATGCCAGCTCAAAGGGTCCTGAGTTGGTTCAAGGCTCAAGGTGCCTGATCCCCAAAAAAATTTCTTGATATTTTTTCTAGTATTTCCATTGACTTGGGGTGGGTTATTTTGAAATTTTAATTTTAATTTTATATGTTTTTACTTCATGCATACGTTACATCAGTTTTTGGTTGTGTGGGTTACCACTCTAACTCTTTAAAGTGCATTATTAAGAAAATAAAAAAACTACTTATGAGGGAAACCTGTGAAAGACCTTATATGACCTTTGGATTTTCATATTAAAAAAACATAATTAATATAATAAAATTTAAAATTAAATAAATAATATAACAATAAAACTTAAATTTCCAATAAAATTTTAAAGTTATCATGAAATTCACCTAATAAAGAGCATAACCAATAAGTAGTTTATTCATATGGATATAATACACATAACGTCTAGTGTCCCTAAAAAAGAAAATAATTTAATGAATGAAAATATAATAATTATGTATTTTTTTAATTATAAAATTCTTTAATCCTATTAAGAAATTGAAAGAACCAATGCTGAATATCTCAATTTTTCAATCCTTGAGAGTATATTCAATTTTTCTATCCTAGTTTAAGTATTTCACATCAACTAAAATATACTTAGGGTTTTTTAATCCACAAACAATAGATGTTTTATTTTGAATAAAAATAGAATGAATATACCTAATTTTAGAATTAATAAATGTTGTTACTATAAATTTTATAAAAATAATAAATTAAAAAATTAGAATTGAAATTTACTTGGAAAGAACCTGCAATATGTTATCAATGAGTAGTCACAAACAAAAAGTTCTATGACATATTTCTTAAAAATAGTTAATTTATAATATCTTCCACATATGTTAGCAGTCAAAAAAAAAATAAAAATTTTCCAAAATTAAATTATTTACCTCTAATTTAACTAGTAATTATATAAATTTAGGAGTATCTAAACATGATAGATCTTGAGGCTATCATATCGATTGCATTGTCACTTTATATTTAAAATATTTTTTATAGAAGATAAATGTAAATAAAAATTTCAAGTAATTTAAAGTAAAAAAATATATATAATGAATTCCTTAATAATAAATTATTGAAATATTCTAGCTGAAAAATTAGAAAAATGTTTAGGACTCTATTTAATTTTGGCCGCTGCCTCAATAAGAAACAACACTAAAGAATATGGATCAATAATATCACATATAATAACTCTTAGTTTATTTAATTGTATAATATCATGATGTACATAATACCCTATATAATGTATGATTCTTTATACTAAAATATGATAATGTGGATCCATAACATATAACTCATAGTACATAGTCAGGTTTGAACTAGAAGGTTAGGGAGTAATATGTAAATTCTATGTTTGGATTGACATATGTTAAAACATAGACTATTATATAACCTAATATTCTCTTCCACTTATTGATCCATATGCTTAATATAATACTTTAAAGCATATATTTTTCCTTTTTTTGCATCATCCCTTGATGCATTACCAAGATTCATAAAAACTTCCATAATACTAACACCCAATTTATATCCTTTTACATGAACTAGGTGTTCTTAATTTTTGAAATTTTCCACAAGGATATCCTTCATATTCTCATAGATTAAGGCACCATATGTAAATTTCTCTTGAATAAAATACTGTAATGAAATATAAAAACATCATAGTATTCTGATGAATTTAGAAAAAAATTGATTTGAAATATAATAATAAGTATTCCTTATAATCTTATCAGCCATGTACTTTGATTGATCAGTAAGTTAATTCCATTTTTTTTCATTATTCCCCTTTTCCAGCTTTTATGGAGAATAGGGGGAGAGGGTGGACCAACCTAAAACTCATCAAAGTTACTTTATTTTCTTCTTAATTTCCATATGTTTTTAGAAATCATTTTCTACAATAGTAATATATACCCTTCATGTGAAAAAGTATGAGGGTATATGTTCTTTGAATGGATTTATTAGTGAGATCTCCTAGACGCATTTTAAATAATAATAAATTAATAATTCATTAAATAATTACCAAATATTGATAAAAATTAACTTTATAAATGAAACTTAATATACAAAAAATTCATCCTACTTTTTGTTAGTGAGAAAACTTTTCAATGCCTATTCTTACAAAAACCCACATTTGAGGAATGAATTTTCATTATTTTCTTTAAAAAATATAATATGAAGTTAATTTTTATTGAAAATATCTCCATCTAATTTTTGAAAAAGGTATTCACCTCTTCTTAATCACTTTTTATTTGGTATATCAAATATCCAGTATCATTTAATATATAAAATGTTAGTTATATGACTAATTTTATATTTAAAGAACAAAAAAATTAATATTGAAATATTGTACCATTTTGGAATACCATAACATATCTCATTTCACTTGTTTAATGATCCTCCAATCAGGATATAGGATTTTAGATTTACCTTATCCATGAAGTGACCTAAAACTCCTATATTACTTTACATTTAGGTATATTGGATTAACATTATTATTTAATTCAAAAATTAACATCTATGTATTCCCCTGACCAAGTGAAACTTTTAATAAATATGTAAGCCCATATCTATTAGTACTTGATGTATTCTCCTCTAACCATGAAGAATAATCAGTAGTATTAGGCTCAACAATAGTAGGATTTATAGTGCTGTAAATAATTTCAACATACATAAGTCAAATTTAATGAATTAATTTGATTATCACAAGTATATTTATATGAACACACATAAACTATTGGGATTGTGAATCATTCTTCAAGATTACCAAATTTAATTCATCATAAGGGCAAACTCTGTTTGTTCACTTCAGTCTTGTCAAGGCAGAAATAATAGTCAAATTTATCATCCATGTAAGTTTGTGGAAGATACCTTTATTTTTATAGGATAATGATAGAGGTTCACTAGATAAAGATATTAAGGTAGTGCTAGATATAGGGAATCAGATCCTAACGTTTTAAATGGAGGGTTGACCATAAATCTCAAATGGTGGTGTAACCTGTTCAATTTATTGAGGAACTATATAAAATATAGGTGGGACTAGATGATCTGGAGTAACTTGATATGTTTCTAGTTATTACTAAGTGTAATTATTAACCCTTATTCTTTATCAATTTCAGTGATTATACTTTTAGATAAATCAAGATTTGGTAGTGTTCTCCTATGGATGTAGGAGGAAATTTTAAACCATATAAATTATTGGTGTTAACTTAATTTTCATATTATTTCTTTTATTTAATGTTGGTGAGTTAATTTCATGAAAGAGTATGTGAGAGGTAAATTTTTTTGGAAGTTATTTTGGTGAAAAAACTTCCTAAGATGCTGGAAGTTCCAATGGTTTAAATTCCATATCGCATGACCATTAGTGTGTGTGATCTTTTAGTGAACTCATGTTCTATCATTCAATGATTTTATGAGAAACCTCTTTCTAACAACTGGTATAATATCTTGGTTTAGATATCATTTTATCAAACTTGATATCTCTATAAACATTCACAATTTACTTGGAATTATATTGATTTTAGTTGGGTTTACTATCATCAAAATATATGATGTTGGAAGAAAGGAAAGTTAAAATTCAAAAGTTTGATTTAAGAAAATTTAGTTTAAGGCATATGTAGATAGAAGATTATATCATCCAAAATGATTTTTAAACACAATTTAGTGTATAAAATACTAAAAAAATGGAAAAGTTTCAATGGGAAAAGTTGGATAGAAAATCACTCGAATTAGTGAGGATATCAGTATAAAAAAATTTGGTCTTCAATATATAGGAGAAGAAGAATGTGCTTGAGATGATGGTGTACTTGGAATATATATTCATGAAACTTACAACACTATGTAAAGTATTTTTTATGTGAAAACTATTTTTCATGAGGTTATTGTAAGGGAAACTAGTGGTATATCTTAAGAATGATTTCAACATGACCAGGATTCAACTTGAAGGGGTCAAAGTTACATTTACAAATGATGTATGGTCAAACCTTTTACATTTAACTTTACTAGATCATGGGATTTAATGGTAAATGTAGTTAGTAATTCTTATGAAAAGACAAATCTAGTGTTCTTAGATTCTAAAAATTTGATCCTAAAAAAGAACTCCAAATAAGGGAGTTTCAAGTACATTTTTCGTATGCAATGAATGCTTGAAGAAGGGGACACTCACCTTAGAGTAGAAATTGTTGAATAATAAAATATAAATCAAGGGAGATGAGTTAAAGAAAGTTTACTTTTCCAAGTCTCACGTACTGTAATTTTGGGAAGTGTGGAAACCACCCGGGAAATTTTCGAAATCATAAGGAATTCAATGAAAGGATAATGAATAGAAGTTAAAATTCCATAAATTCTATAAAATGAGGAAACAACCTATTTATTAACATAAATGTTCTGATGGAGTCATGGGTGGTTAAATATGGTGCATATTTCTATTCAAAAATAGAATATGGGTGCACGGTCAACTATGTATCTAGAAGTTCTGATAAATTTTATCTCAAGTTTGATGGATCTTTTGAGGTTATAAAAAAGGAATCTATAAACATATAAATGTAGAATAGATATATTCTATGCTTGAAAGAATCAAGACACATTCTAGGACTTTAGAAGAATATAATTTTAGTGGGATAGTTTGGTGATGCTGGGTACAACACTAATTTTTCTAATGGAATTTGGAAATTGACTCGAGGATCCATGGTAGTGGAATGAGGAGTAAATGATGAAACACTTTACTTGATAAAAAATTGTGATGAAATTACAATGGTTGGTACCACAACATTAGAAGATCTAGAGGTATTAAAATATAGGTTTGGTTACCTAAGTGAGAAGAACCTAAAGTTTTTATATGGAAATGAATATTGAATCTTTATGACACAAGTATTATAAGTTGTGAGAGTTGTGTTTTTGAAAAAAAAGCAGGTCTCATTCAATTTTAATGTTCAGAAACCCATATCCTAAAAGAAGGAATTAGTTCACTTAGATTTATGGGGACCATCCCTAGTTAGGTGTTATCAATGATCTATTTATTTCATTATATTCATTGATGATTAAATGAAGAATGTATGGGTGTATATCCTTAAGAATAAGTCTGATGTATTTAATGCCTTTGTATAGTGGAAATCCATGGTTGAAAGAGAAAGTTTATGGAAGTTGATGCTCCTCAAATTAGATAATAGTGTAGAGTATAATAATAAAAACTTCAAGAAAATTTTCTAGAAGAAAGTGATCCGGATTGAATGGACCATACCAAGTACAACATAAACAAATGGTGTAGTACATAGAAAGAATCATATTTTGAATAAAAAGGATAGATTCATGCATGTGCACTTAAAAATTCCCAAATCTAATTTGGTGGAAAAGATAAACAAAATATCATATATAGCTAATAGAAGTCCATAAGATACTATGGGATGAATTCTACTAGAATTGATATATATTGTTAAGTTACTGAAAGTTAGGAATTATAAAGTCTTCAAAAGTTTTACATATGTTCATATTGATTCAAAGGATAAAGATAAACTTGAATAAAAATAAAATATTTGTTTCTTTATAGTATATTATAATAAATAATTTGGTTTCTAACTATAGGATGATGGAAAGAACAAATTAATCTGAATTAAAAATATTATATTTAATGGGAAGGTCCTATCAAAGGACCATAACATAGATTAATCAAAAGTCGAGGGAAATAATTCCTTACAAATTTTAAAATAAATTTGGATGATAGAATAAAAAATTCCTAAGTTTGGGTGATACTAGATGTCAGCACAAAAACATTGAAAGTTAGACTTGTAGTAGATATACCAGAATGATCAAGATTTTCTAAATATTGAGCGAAAGATCTAGAATTTATATAATCATCAGTTAGTGTAGTAGAAGTTAGGGCACTAGAAATAATAACATTATAAAGAGTTAAATCTCAATATGAGTTGAGAAGACCTTCTAGAGTCATGTGACTGGTCTAGATATAGGGAGATTACCTGAACTTATTACTTCTAACAAATACTGGGGAACCCGAATGCCTAAAAAAAGTGGTTAAATTCAATGACTCAAAACATTGGGTGTCCATAATGAATTAAGAAATGAATTATTTGAATTTAAATGGATCATTTAAGCTAACTGAACTATCAGAGGGAAATAAAGAACTACACAATAAATGGGTTTTCCATTTTAAGGAAAAAGATGATAGAAGTAAAATATATAAGGTGCAGATACTAGTTAATGGATTCCAAAAAATAAAAGAATAAATTTATTATAAATTTTCTCACCAGAAGTTAAGAATATTACCATCTAGATAATGTGGAGTTCAGTTTCTTATGTTGATCCACACTTAGAGAAAATGGATATAAAAACTATCTTTTTTCATGATGACTTTAAGGAGGATATCTTTATGAAGTAATGCAAGAGTTTTTAAATATAATAATAATAATATCCTTTTTAGTAATTTGAATTGATACCACTATGAATTGAAATAGGAACCTCAATAGTGGAACCTAAATTTTGTTTCATTCACGAATAAATAAAGTTTTACAAGGAGAGAATCTAATCACTGTTATTATCTAAAATCATGGAATGATGGGGAAAATAGAATACTCCTTTTATATGTAAATTATTTATTTTTGAAGGGTCCAAATCTCTTAAGGATTTGTAAATAAAGAGTAATTTGTCCAAAAAATTAAAAAATAAATGATATTTTCTAATCCAAGAAGATCTTGAGGATGATAATAAAGAGGGATAGAAAGATAATATATTGGTGTTATCCTAGAAAGACTACATAAAAAAGATTTAAAAAAAAGGATGACTAGATGTAAGCCTATATTGAACCCATTTTCAAGAAAATTTAACTTATCCAAGGAAGGGAAACCAACAACAAAATATGAGGCCTGATACTTGGTGAAAGTAACAATTGCACTAGCAATCAAAATTTTGATGTACCTCACCAGATACTTCCTTTTTAGTGGGAGTAGTAAATCATTTTACATTGAACTTTGGAAGGGATCATTGAGAAGCTATGAAGTAGATCAAGAAATAATTGAAGGAATCAAATAATACAATACTATTATTTTGGGAGGATGATCCATTGTATGGATTCATGGATTTAGATTTTTTTGGGGACTAAGACACCCATAAGTGCATGACAGGATTTGTATTTACTTTTGACAGAATGATGATCAATTATATGTCTCGACTAATTCTTGTGGTTACTTTATCTATGTCACAAGAAGAATACATATAAGGTAAATAAGCTATAAAAGAATTAGTTTGTTAATGCACTTATTAAATTAATTTTAAAGGATTCTATAAGGAGTGTTATTCTATAATAGTCATAGTGTAATTCACCTTTCCTAGAATATGATGTTTCATGGAAGAACAAAATGTATCATCATGAGATTAAATTTTATCCTAAATATATTGGAAGGTAATTTTTTATATCTATGAAAGATTACTAGGAAGAAAATTTTCATTGGATTGTTCACAAAGTTCCTGGTCCAAGATATACTGAGGTAGAACTATGCCTCATTTAGACTCGGGTGAATAGAATATGGTGAATAACACTACATACATGAGGAAGGAAGAAAAATGCTCAGTATTTATTAAATGTTGGAGGATTATAAGGAGATCCTTTAAGGGGTATTCATGTGGGAGATTTTTGGGATTGTGTATCCTTCGTCAATATTCCCAGATGTTGTTCAATGGAAGGAAAAAACTCTAGTTGTTCACTTTATTCATGTCAAGGTAGTGAAAACAACCAACTTCATCATATAGGAATGTTTTCTAGAAGAATATTAACTTACAATGAGATAATGATGGTGGTTCACCAGATATAGTAGTTGAGTCAGTGGTGGATATAAGGAATTATTGGTTGACCTTTTTAATGAGGGTTGAATATAAATCTCAGATGGTGGTACAATCTATTCAATCGGTTAAGGACCTCTATAAAATAAAGTTGGGACCTAATGACCAGGAGTAACTTGATACATCACTAATAGAGACTAAGTGTAATTATTGGATTTTATTCTATAGTGATTTTAATCCTTATACTTATAGATAAATAAATACTTTGTAGTTTCCTCCCATGGATGTAGGATAAAATTTTGAACCATTTAATCTTTTTGTGCCCACTTTAATTTTCTTATTGTTTCCTTACTTTGAATGTTTGTGTGTGAGTTGTTTGAAAGGGTGTATGAGATGTGTGACTTTTTAATGACTCTATTTTTTCCCATGTAACACTTTTGAATATTTTAAATAATACTTTTAAAGTTAGGTGCTAATTAAGTGTGGAATTCTAGCCCTGTGGATCCTTGGTATAGATATATAAAAATATTAAATATAATATATCATATGTGAATATTTTTTCAATAATAATAGAATAACTACCAAATGCTATATCTAATGAAGAAAAAAAGACCACCATTAAATCCAAAGCACAAATTTTACCCTAGGCATGATAAAAGTATTTTTAGTGTCATATGTTTAGTTGAGTACAGTCATGGAGAGATTAAATAGATTAGATAACTTTATTTTTTTAATTTATTTTTATTTTCTTATCCTATTGAATCTTCTTTATAGACCCCTCTATGGATAATTAATTAGGGTTATCCATATAAATCTATAAGATTAAGATAAAGGAGGGAAATCCATTGGCAATCATGTTGGTGGATGACCTTGGGAATGAAGATCAATGATGATAGGATGTATAAATTCTTGGAGATAGTGATGAGAAAAGTGAATTATTCAACTTCAACAATTATGTGAAAATTATCCTCCAATGATTGATCCAATCTTTGGTACAAGATTTTATTTATTTATTTAATCCCTTTATATTACTTATTGAAAAGGACATGAATTAATTACTCCAAAATTAATTCATGGATCATTTGGTTTGTCCAACATTTAATTGATATTCCTAGAATTAAAAATTTTAGATTTATTCTTCTTTGAATTTGTCGATTTTTCCCTTATATTCCCCACATTCCTTCAGTGATGGATAAATGAACACGATGTACTCTAGAATCTAACTTTTTTGTTTCATGCCTTCATCCCTCTATTCATTGATGTTCATTGTTGATATTTCGATTGTTCGATGGTTCGACCATACCAGAGGAAAAAATAATTTTGATATCTCTATTTGGTGAAACATATCATTGTTAGAGGTTTGATTTTGGTATTGGAAATACGAC
This sequence comes from Viscum album, assembly GCA_963277665.1. Lineage (NCBI taxonomy): Eukaryota > Viridiplantae > Streptophyta > Magnoliopsida > Santalales > Viscaceae > Viscum > Viscum album. Next base: position 300,294,932 of record OY728139.1, read on the forward strand.
AGAGGCATGATAGTGGTGATGGTAATCCTACAAGGGTATGGGTGATGGTGGTTCCACAATATGGAATGAATGGGTGTCTCTAAAGGTATGATGATGGGTGGTTTCTGAGAAAAGGGTTGTAAAAATATAGACATTGGAGATTATATGGTTGTGGATAAACTAATTCTAATAATTATGGACTTGAATCGTAGAAGAACCAAAGGCTATGATGGGGTGTTCAAAGACACATGAACATGTTAGAGTTTCTTTGAAACTACACTATACACAAAGTCTAGTTTTAAATAATACACACTGTATAGACCCATATATGTGAATACTAGGGTTTATGTAGAGAGTTAAATATCACACGTCATGTGTGGGACCCACACTCTATGTGACCCTAAGTTGGACAACTCAACGTTCATAGAGAACACACGCTTAGGAATTTATGTGACCCCACAAGTGGTGTGTGTCGGGGCACACCCCATGTACTTTGTAAAGTGCATAGGCATGGAAAGAAGACACACAACCAAGAGCCAACCCAACCTCTAAATGCCGTGTTTTATAAAAAAACACCATGTATATAGAGAAGAACATGATCCATGAGATGGAAGGATATGGGTAGGGTCAGACTTAGTGAGACATGCTATGTACACCCCATGGGACATGTCGTGTACTCCTTCCAGGTATGGTTAGATTCCTTGTTCTTCTCAGACCAACTTCTATATTAGAATTGGTGAGTTACCTAAAAAATTATCAGTGTGTGTGTATTAATTTGGTAAATTATTAAGAGGGTAGAATGCGGTATCTCATCCTAATCACAGGATGAGTGATCACCTCTACAAGCTAGTTATAGATAGAGTCAAGTATCCCTTTATATGGAATGGGGTGTGATTATCTATCACTCTTTCCCAGGTTGGGTTGAGTATCTTGTTACCAACATCCAAGGAATATGATCCCATTCCAAGTTGGTTACTTCAGATTGGGTTATCTATCCACCATAGGCCTTGGGAATGATCTACTACCCATGTATTGGAATATGTTATTCCATGATGAGGTGTATTCTAATAGAGTGAGTGACTCAGGTGACCCCTCTTAGTTCCTTTATTCTTCTTCAAATCATTCCTTTATGTGTATGACCTATCATATGAGTTCCATGAATATATCATGACCCGATGAGTGATTTCTCTCAAAATAATGTTACCTTGGAGCCTTGAGAAATATCCCTAGGATGGCAGTGAGGAAATACCTCACATTGAGACTTTTATTCTACCTCTGATAATATCTAGGTTATCATTTTTACTCCCCTTTATTATGTTTTAAATACGAATCCCTATTTTTTTCTTTGTGATTCGTGATTTTAGATTATAGTATTGAGTTTTTTTTATAATCACCCCTATATGGGATCTACCCACACATTTCTTGTCTTATGAAGATGATAACCCTTTTGATGTGGTTCTTAAAAGAATGGGAGAATGCAAAGAATTTTTGGGCTAGATGGTCTATATAAAGGTCCCATAGCTTCAGTTTTGAAGTTTTTCCCTCTTTATGACACTATATTGGACTTTTTTATAGTATCAGTGGGCTTTTATTTGTCCCTTTCACATTTATCACACCCATTTGGTGTACTATGAAGTATAATAATTGTTATTCATGCATTTATAGTATAATTTTTTTTATCTTTTCTACATTATAATAGTGTATAAAGATGAATATGTGTGTATATGTAATTTAGTTTAAGATCTCCCATGTGTGTGATATTCCTACTTGGTGCTAGTTTCTAGAAATTAGATTATTAAAATAAGGCTTGGGGTGTTATACATTGCTTACCACCAGCTAGGTGGGCCTTAGTAGGTCAGTTTGTGATAGAGTGGTATTGAAGGATATTGTCTTAGGACTATATTTTGGATATATTATAGTTATTATTATTATTTTGAACTAGGGAAATAATGTTAAAACATAAAAAGTTCATCTCTTAGGCTAGAGAACCTAGTGATGGTGTGACAACCAACGTATCCATACACATAGACTCTAATAACCTTCTTCTTGATTTGGTATATAAAGGAACTATTTTTTAGGAAAATAAAGGTACATGCATCATATAAGAATGGGTTGTGGTTTCCATGTCATTCTTGAGTCATCTCTCCAAATATATTGTTTAAATTGTGTACGCATCATAAATCCAAAAGATACCACTATGTAGATATTCAATTATAAATACTAAAATGAAGATCACGATGATGACCTGCCTAGTGATGAGGCCTTAGTGTTGGGACTAAATCTTTGGATGACCCCTTCAGGTAGGGAGCGAGTGGTGCCTCCGCTTGTTAAGTGCCATGATTACCCATTTCTGATGGGTTAGGTGGATTTTCCCCGTTAGGTTGAGTAGAATTTGGTCTTGATAGTACTGAAAGGTTATACACACACAATATGAGTGCACTTCTTTAGTTTCAGATATGAATACCACCCAAGTTTTTAGGTGATCCAGACCCCATACAATAAAGGACTTGCTTGAGTATATGGAATGAGTGTTTTTCCTAGTTAGGATTCCTCTTGATGGTGGTACTGATAGCGATACTTATTCAAAGAAAAATAATATGTTGGTGGATTCCTATACTAGTAATTTACAAGAGGAATTTAAATATTAAAAGAAGAGGGACACTCCACCCCCCAATATGTGATATTTTGTGATACATTTTAAATCAATGATGGCGAGTTAGTGATGCCAAAAGATGATATTATCAAGGTTTGGTAGATGGGTTCCTTTGATTTTTATTTTTATTTTTTTGGATGTATTAAGTTTTCAGAGTGAACCCTAGTTATAGAGAATATGTGAGAAAGGGAATAGAAAGCTGTAGATAGTGGAGGCTTCTGACAAGGAAGATCCATGTATGATCTGAGGTATGACCTATGTCTTTTCTTGGTAGACATAGTTGAAATACACTTCCTTATCTCATCCCAAGTTCTATATCAGAAGATGAAATTAGAGCCTTTTATATTTACCCTTTTGTTTGGAGACTCCTACCAGGGAGATTCAATGATCACAAACTTCTGCTGACTATGTGACCAACTTCTTTAAGGGGAGATATAACCACACGCGTGATATCTCCATGGATGTGACGAGTAACTATAATTATTTACTCGGTGTAGACTAGTATACCACTATATATAACCATTTTGACTATTACTAACATGGGTTTCAGTGTTCCAAAGTTGGAAGGATGAGTCATTTCTTCATTAGCGAAAGGTAATCCCAGGAAGAGAAATATAAGCTTATATATAGGGACATAATCGACATCTCATTAGTTGGCTAGTATGATCCTTGGAGTGATGGATGTTATGAGATTTCAATTTCCTATAGTGGTGGTGGAGTGTGAGGATTTATTTTCTGAGGATGTCTCAAGCTTATCTCCCCACCAAGAGATCAACTTATACATAGATCTTCTCCGAGGGAATACCTCAAATATCTACACTTGAAAATTATATAGCCCTTATAGAGCCATGAGAGTTGAAGGTACAGTTAGGAGATCTATTAAGGAAGTGATTTGAGAGACCCATTATGTCTATCTAGGAGGATCATGTGTTTTTCATCAAGAAGGTAGATGATAGATTGTGGTTGTGTATGAATTATCATTACAATAACTAGGTGAAAATAAATAATGAGTATCAACTTATGAGAATTGATGATATAATTGGATAGCTAAAATGGGAGTGGTGGTTATAAAGATTAATCTTAGGTCAGGCTATAACCATCTTTGAGTTTGGGGAGAAGATGTACCGAAGGAAGTGTTTCAGTGTTGCAATGGTTTCTTTGAGTTCTCCGGGATTCCTTTTATCATGAATAATTATACATAATTTTTCATGGGACTTATGAAATTAATCTTTCATAACTTCTTATACCGGTTCATGGTTGTCTTTATATATGACATCCTATTATACTTAGAGTTATAGGAGGATCACATGATATATTTGAGAATGGTCTTGGACATACTCCAAGGGAACCAAATTTATGAGAATCTCTTGAATTTTCAGTTCTGTATTCAAGTGGTACACTTCTTGGGATATGTCATCTCCGAAAAGGGATTATTAGTGGTCCCTAAAAAGTTTGAGATAGTAATAGTTTGAGATACACCCAAGAGCATGAATGGGGTGAAAATATTATTTGGGTTGTAAGGATATTATCATATATTTTTACTCAATTTATCCATATTCGCAACACCTCTCACTACCTCAACTCTAAAGGGGAAGCCTTTCATGTGGATGGAGAAGTGTTAGAAAGATTTTCAGGATTTGCATTAGAGGTTGGTGAGAACCCCCATCTTGAGGCTATCAGAAGAGGGTTTGAGTATGTGGTGTTCTACGTTTCCTCTAGATTTAGGCTTGGATTTATTTTGATATAAAATCATTTGGTGGTTTCTTATGGGTTTTTGGTAGCTTAGACCCCACAAGCAGTTTTATGCGACCCATGGTTTGGAGTTGGCATCTATAGTTTTCACCTCGAATTCCTGGTGATATTATCTCATAGAAGAAAATTTAATCATCTATTATAACCATAAGAGTATCATATATATATATATATATTCACAGAAAAATATCTTAACTTGAGGCAGAGGCGATGGATGTAGTTTTTGTTGGACTATATTTTTGAGATTTCCTAAACTCCCAAGAAGGAGAATGAAGTGTCATATTCTCTCAGTAGGAAATTCCATTTGTAGTTGTTGAGTGTGGTGATAGAGAAATTGTCCCTTGTGGATGATGGTGAAGAAATTTACCTTCAATATATGCTTGTGAACCCAACACTTCTTCAATCACACCATGGAAACATAGCTCAAATAAATTGATTCCAATTATTTTCATGAATAGATATTCATAGAACATGCTTTTGATGAATCATCTAAAGGTGGGAAGCACACCAAACTTTTATAAGGTTGGAAAATAGTACCAATCATCTTGTGAGAGGAGTTTCTAAGTTAGTTTCACACATTTCCCTTATAGGTACATCCAAGAGTGGTGAATATTTACCAGGACCTTCAAAATTAATTTTGACGATCAAGAATGGAGGGAGTATTTCCAAGTTTATCTTTCATTGCCTCATATCCCAACAGGTGAAGGTCTATGTGCCAGAGTGGAAGTGGAAGTGGGATGATATCATGATTATAAACTAAAATAGGATAATATTCATTTTATATCTTCAATATTCATCTACTTCATTATTCATAAACACAATTTTTAGTTCATTTTAAAATTTGAACATTATTTCACATCATGATTGCAATTATTGTTTAAAGTGAACTATTACTTGGTATGTTTTGAGAGACATTGTAAATAAAAAATTTCTCTTTATTTGAATTTAATATTTAATTTTAATATTTCCCATTCCATTGGGAATATTTCATCCTAATAGATCACATGAAGAATCACATTATAAGACCACCAAAATGGGCCTTCATACCAACACATTTTCAGTGAAGAAAACTCGACTATAGTCTAATTATATACAAGTTATAGAAATTAAATATATCCAATGAAACTAAAATATGAAATTAAGATATATTAAATTATAAAGAAAATTTCATTAAACTTTTAGCAGAGCTAATTATGAGTTTTAATGGAGTTTAATGTGGCCTATATTAAAGATGAAATTTTGGGCCAGATTCTGTGGACCAGAATAACAACCCACCATTTCAATCATATCTCAAAACAAAAAATAAAATTAGGATGAAATTTTATAGTATGTTAGGGGGAATCTAGTGATTCAATTTATTTTTCTATCGTCAAGCCAAATTTTTTCATCTAAAACTCATTTCCGCATCTCTGTTGGGTGGATGCAAGATGGCACTCTTTTCAGATCAAGGGTGGAAAGGACCACATTCCAAAAACATTCCACCACACTAGGCCTACCATAATCAAGTGGGAAGACTTTTACTGATGTGGGATCAAACCAAGACTCTTTACATTCCTATTTAAGGCATTAGTGGTAGATTAATTAGAGGATTGTTTTTTAATACATTGTAATGTTATGCTACCAATTTTATTTTTGTAATCACATTTCTTCAATTCTAAGTTGCTCGAATCACCTTATATTCTTAATAAAACTTCTTATTATTATAATATTTTATTTTTGTTAATGAATTGATACATTTTCATTATGGTGTAAATTTATTCATACAGTTAAGAGATAAATCCTTCACACAATGGTGGAGTGTTTATTATTTCATTATTTTCCACTTCTTCAATTCTACCCTCATGAGTCTACTTCCGTATTACATTGAAATATTTTCATAAATAGTGGTATAAGTATCTTATAGGTTGATCCATGGAAGTTTAAATGGGTGGTATTGGATGCTATTTCTCATTGTAATAATTCTCAAACAATTCTTTTAATTTATATTTTTATTTAACTATTTACCTTCTATATCGATCTCACTAATTTTTTGGTTACAAATTTTGAGTGAAATAATGATCCTCCACCTTGGAGTGCTCAGGAAAATGATCTGAAAAGTGTATAGGTTATTATCATTGGTATATTGAAAGTAATAAATCATTGAGTGATTTTGTAAGTTCTCACTTTGTTGAGATAAAAACTCCCCAATTTTAGACATTGAAACCATTTTAAGAAAATAATTCATTTAAACCCTTGAAAAAACTGAGGATCAACCCATTCTCATAAATTAAATTCCCACAGGTCTCTTAGTACTCATTTAAAACTATATAAAACCAAATTTTTTTCCCACTTTATATCTAAATCTTCCTCATAAAATATATGTGTCTTTAGGTTTCTTATTAGTTATTTGAGGATTTAACCACTCTAGGGACCCAAGTAAGTCATCTTCAACACTCATTCTATTATCCCCTATTCCTCTTTTCTCAATTGATTTTTCTTATATTTTACCCTTTCTTTTTACCCTTTTTTCTTGGAACATGTATGCCTATACTCATGGAAAATCAAACCATCTAGTTAGTGTGGATAGTCCTAGGGTTGGGGAGTCAAGAAAACCTAGGGGTATCTTCCCATTAGACACTAATCTTCATAATACTATAGATTCAAAAATTGAGTCTATTTAAATGGAGGGTATTTAAAGAAACCAACTCATAAATCTGTGTGGGAACCAAAATGTAAATTCAAATATGGAATCTCTAAACTTGGGGAATGTTTTCAATCAATACATGAATGAATAACTCACACCTTACAGAAAAAATGAACCCTATTTCATTACATATTCTTCTATATAAGAATCCCACTATGTATAAAAACCTAATGTCTTAAACCACCTTCCATACTTACATGGTATGGAGTCAGAAATGTTGTACCTTCATGTCAAGGAATTCAATGAAATTGTTGAAACTGTGTTCCCACTATATTAACTTGAGTCAGCTAAGATGTATCTCTTTCCTTTATCACTGATGGATCGAGCCAAGAATTGGTTAAAAAATTTGATACCTATATAAATCCACTCTTGGGAACAATTGAAAAGATAATTCTACAAAAAATACTTCCACCATCACAAAACAATTTCAAAAAGTTTTACTCATCATTTTCAACTATGTCAGCATCCTTTACTAGATATTATTTTTGATTGAAATTTATTTATTATAGTACAATATTCCATGTTTTATTGAGTGAGTTATGATATGTTTGACTGTGGATGTTCTATTTTTATACCATTCTTGGTTTATGGTTAATTTATTGACATTTCGTATGCAATTTTTAATGCGAATGTTTATGTTATTTTTCAACTTTTTCATATGAGGAATGCAGTGGACTTAGTAAGTGGCGGGTGGACCCTGCTATAGCTTCTCGATGCATTGGTAGGTCTCATGATACAAACTAGTGTCTTGGAACAAGGCCTTAATAAAAATTTTATTTGTAGTCTTGGCATGAGTCCTTGATTATGTGGTAATGATGTACGACATTAGGCATTCCCTCATTATGAAATTAGTTATTACATGCGATTATTCAACTAGTAGAATATCCATGTGCATGTTTATATGGTAATGTTTGATTTAGTTTTTCCATATTATGTTCAAGTTTATGTTTAAAAAGGCTTTTGTTTTTATTGCAAATACTGCCTTAAAAGTTTATGGCTTCCGCTAAATTATTTACCCTTACTGAGCATCTGAGCTCACCCCTTTCTTAAGTTTTATTTTCCAGGATTCCAAGAAGTGTATTATGATTGATAAGCAGGTTTAAGCTTGGGGATTAATGGAGTTCTCAAAGGATCATGTATTTTGGGTTTTATTTTCTAATGTGTAATGTAATTTTCATGTATGTAATCTATTTTCCAAGACTGCTAAACTGATCGGTCCTTCGGGACTTGATTCCTTGTAATCATGCCAATGTATTAAAATAATGCACCGACTCTGGGTAACTGGGGTCAGGGCGTTACATATTAGAAATGTTATATCATCAATATCATAAATTTAATTATATTTAAAGTTTAATTTGATATTATTCTTTATTGGGTCTTATGATTCAAAAGATTACTAAAGCGGTAAAGGATTTATGTCTCACTTTTTACTTCTGTGAGACACATGCCATATTCACCAAATATTTATTTTATATGGTGAATATAATTCCCATAAATGTATTTTATGATTATTATACTGAAAATTATTTGTATTTAAATATCTATTTTAGGATCTCTCTTTAATTATGTTTACGTTTAAAATATTACCAAAGTGGTGAGGGATTTGTTTCAATATGTCTTCTTTGAGACATATGTTATGTTATGAACCTATATCCTTTTACAAGGAGTATATACATATCCCTTGACATGTAATATCATGAATTTTTTTTATTCTCATGATATAATAATTTTCATTTAGTTTTATTCTTTCATGGACCTTATGATTTAAAGTTACTAAAGTGGTAAAGATTTTATCTTATAATCTCATCGTTTATCAGGATTGTTTATGATTATATTTACGATGATGAAATATTGTGATTTATATCTCAATAAAATCATACATTTTATTATCCTATGGTTACTTATGAATAATACATGTTTTTGATTCATTTTAATCTCTTTATGTACTCAAGAGTTCGAAATAATGTTTTTAAGGTAACACGTCGTTGTTTCTCTCTTTGATTGAAAACCCTTTTTCTTCCAAAATAATGTAATCTATTTTTTAGAAAAATATATTAAAAATCATCTAAATGAATTATTAAATACATTTTTATGAATGTTTTAATTTTTAAAAATATTTTAAATTAATATTCATGTTGTTTTCCAAATAATTCATTTTCGGTTTTTAGTAAAAATTTGAAAGGAATGTTTATTTTAACATGTATGAAATGAATATAATTTCCCTCTATCATAACCATTATTTTATTGGTAGATTTAATCATATTTTTCAAGGTTATTTAAAAAAAAGATATTTTAATTTTTTTTAATGTTATAAAAGTATTTTTCAAAGAGGAAAGAATATTTTCCTCAAAAAATGTTTTAAAATATTTTAAAGGTTAATTTACAAGTTTTTAGGATTATTTTAAAAGAAATAGATTTTTTATTTTTTTTATTTAATTTTTTTTCAAAAAAAATTTATTTTCCTCAAGAAATGTTCTAAGTGATTTATATATCAACATAATTCTCCATATAAGATGATATACTTTATATAGCTTATGCATTTATGAGGATATAAACCAAGCATACCATTCTTATTCTTTCTATGAATAATTTATAATGATAAAATGTTGATGTAACCAATATCTCTTCCAAGGGTTGCAACATGAAAAAATTCTTATGAAACCCAATTCTTTTCTTTTCATGGGTTACAATATAATAAAATAATGAAATGATTATTAAACCTTAAATTTTACATAGGTTATGATATGATTAAATTTTTCAGAAACCCATTTCATTTCATGGGTTATGTTGTAATGAATTTTTTATGATTTTTTCGTACACATATATATGATTTTAATTATGTGATTGGTGAAAAATATATATCCCTATAATTAATTGGGTTATTATTAATGTTATATGTGCTCAAAGGGTTAATGGGAGGTCATACCAACCCCAATATAGGGTATAAAGGAAGTCATCCCAAGCCGAGAGTAGGTACATGGGTGGTTATCCCAAACCTAAAATTTTATAAATAACATGTTGGGTACCCTTGAAACAATATTTTCTATACTTATGTGTATTCCATAATTCCATGTATTATGAAAATGTTATTCTCTCATGGAAAATGTTCTATTATTTCCTTGTGATTCATGTCTTATTAACCACTAATATTTATGCCATGACTCAAGATTAAGATCTTTGATATGCAATGTATGGTTTTTATATATGATGATCATGTTATCATACTCTTATATTCATGTTATGATGACATATATACCTTTATTACCCTTACTAAACATATGATCTCACCTTTTATTATGTTTTCTTTCCCTGGGTTAGGAATAAAAGTTTTAAGTAGGGTATATTTGTGAATAGTATTAAAGGGAAAGATCTTTATGGGAGACATTGACGATCTTGCACTAAATAAGAATATTGTATACCAAGTCTCTAAAGGAACTAGACTATTATGGTCTTTAGGCATATGTTTGTGTAATTTAATGAATATTCATATAAAAATATGTAATATCTATGTATAAAATCATGGGTTTATATTGTTGGAATCATAGGATAAGTTTAGTTAACCTTTGGAAACTAGGATAAAAAACATTATTTATATACCTAGGGATATTTCTAAGGAATTTTCTTGGTATGTATATAAGTATAAGTCTAAATATAAGATAAAGTATAGGAAAATGTTCTAGAATTTTAGTAAAGGATAGTACAGGTGGTTCCCAAGAAATTAAAACCCTATCTTGATTCTACATGTGTATGTAGATCTATCATAGAGGTACCTATGGGTAATAAATTTTAAAATGGAACATTTAGTTGGGCTCAATCACCACCTAAAGAAAAAAATTATTCCTTGATTAAAACATGGTTTGGCACGCATAGTGGATATTATTTGAAAATTCACAAAATCTTTACAGACCATCATGAATGATTTAAATAGATGATGAATATGAATGACCTAAGATAAACCTATGGAGTAATAGATTAGAAATATGGTGTCATGATTTAGACATCATATATGTTATTTTAACAATTATTTGGTTTCCCATTATGATTATCATTTCACACAATATGATTTATGGTTTTATTCAATGGTAGAAAAAAGAAAGAAATGGGATAAGATTGAATGTGATGGAAAATTTCCTAATGAGAATCTAAATTGGAAAATGACTAAAGTGAAGGATATTGTGATTATTTTTAATTAATTATTACATGAAATCACTAACAATGTTCACCTTAACAAACTCTTTAACACAACAAAAAATAAAAGGATAGAGTTCGCTGAGAGCTTGGGTAGTGGAGACCATTGACAAAAGAAGATCTAGTTTCTTATATTTCAGGAATGTAGGAAGAATAACTCAAGGTAATGTCTTAGAGGGAATTGAATATGTTTTGGTGTGTAAAAAGACACAAATAAATTAATTACAAAGGAAAAATGAAAATTTTAGTTAATACGATGTATGATAATAATGGTCTCCCTAAGGTATCATATACCGTTGAATGTTTTAAATGTGGAAAGTATGGGCATTATGAAAATCATTGTCCTAAGGAGAAATTTCATGAAGAGAATCAACAAGGTTGTATGAGTAATGGTTTTTTTATTGATGATGAAGATACTATGAATGAAATGTGAAATTAAAGAGGTATTAAGGAATAAGATGATGAAGCCTAGTTAATGGTTTGATAAGGAGGTGGGATGATTAAATTTATTACATTTTGGAATTCAATAATTTTTTTATATGAATAATGAAATATATAAGGATTTTTAGTACATGTTTTTCATTAAGGATATGGAAGAATATGTTGAATAGTACAAATGAACTAGAAAATTGATTTAATTTAAATTTAATATTTTATGGAAAATGAATTATTAAGAAGAGATAACCATCAATATGTTCCTATGGTTGAGAAGATGGTGTTTTGTTTCGATAAATAGATAATTGATATGGATATAGAAACTTTAATAGTATTGATGACTTCAGAAATGATAAAGGATTTGTTGAAAAAGTGATTTATGTTATCATTTATGGAGTTTAAAACATTTTTGGATCAATGGAATATGTTTAATAATATATGGTTTTATTCAAGGAATGATAAAGCATGCATGTTTTTATTGGTTTTTATGGTAATTATAGTTATTACCATGCTTCAAGAGAATATATGGACAAGGTATTCATATATTTGGCATATGACCATTAACATATTTTTTAATGATATTTGTAGGATTAATATTGATTTTGGGAAATTTAGTTACATTATTTATAAATATTGAATTTTATAAGGTTCATAAGGTTAACCATTTGTGGAATGGTTTAAGTTAAACTTTGTATGAGGTTTTAAAGATTAATGTATTACTTCACTATATACAGATTTACCTATATTGGATAACCAGTTATGACCTTTTTTCAACTAGACATGGAAGGAATGAATTTTCATTATTTTATGGATTTTATTTAGTTATTCATACATGAAAAAAAATCTCTTAGAGTATTATATTAATTGTAAATTGATCAAGGCATAACCAAAGGATGAAATTGTTCCTATGAAATAAAAATATATCAAGTAAGTAAAATTTAATATGTTATCAGTATATATGAAAAATTAATTCCACAACATTAGGAAAATGATCTTGAAATAAAATTTTGTCCTACCATCATCATTTTTAATTATATCAATGACCTTTTTGAAGCCTTATTATTTTATGGTTTTGTGGTTGTTAATTTTCTTTGGATCACCCACTTTCGTGTGATCAATGATCTATATCACTCTCTATAATTATTTAAAATTTTCATCCATGCCCATATTTTCACTTTTTAGTTACATTATCTTATTTGGAAACCTAGTATGTGTTAATCTAGATGAATTTATCACTTTCCTTTATGTTTTCAAGGGGATGTTTTCTTAACTATTTTTATGATGTGGGGTTCTTGAAGGAATTTAGAAATGTTAAACTTTTGATGGACTAGATGAATTTCAAGGGTGTAATTTATTTTATGAAAGTTAGAATGTAATACACCAAGATTTTTTGAAATATAATTTTTCAAATAAAGTTAAACCATTCAGTATTTTTCATTTCGTGCAACACTGATTTTATCTTACATTACATGCAACACTGAGTTTAAATGAAACATGATATACTACAAAATTATTATTATTTAAAATGATAGTTATATCCTAGTCATTGGAATGATGGGTATGAAAAATATTAACTAAATTATGAAATTATATGGTTTAAACAAGTATATAAATTGAATTTTTAGTGACTAATTAATTAAAAATAAAAATAAAAACTATTGCAAAATAAAGGAAATATTTTTCTAAAAAATTATTTTTATGAAAAAAAGCACATCATACCATAATAAATTAGAAAAACACTTTTAGTGAATTATTTTAACGAAATTTATATATTATATATATTAAATCAACTATTTATAATACATATTATGTGTTTTTTAGATAATATATAATAATAAGTCCAATTTTACTCTTCATAACTGTATTTTTCTAAATAACAGTTTTGTCACTTTTATAAGAACTTATTTTAAAAATAATTTTTGAAACTTTTAGAAAATTTATTTTATAAAAACAAATTTATTTTTAAAAATTATAATTTCAAAATTAACTTAGGTTAAATTTTTCGAAATTTTCTAAAAGGATTATGTTTTTGATGAATAGTGAAAATACTGAATTTTAATTGAAAAATTATTTTTCATTTAAATTATTTATAAATTAATATTATATTTTAAATTGGGTTTTAATGTAAAATTAGTAAAATTATATATATATTAATAAAATTTAGGCCATTTTAATCATTTTTATGTTGTATTTTGATATAAACACTTTGAAAATTTTGAAAATTTTCTCTTTAAAAACAAGCTTTCTCATCACGTTTGCGGGATTGATTTTAAATTAAAATTTTCCATTTATATTAATGGAATTTTAAAAAATTGATTTAATATTTTTGATCATAATAATTTATTTTATCTAATAAGGGAATATTAATTTTTGACCAAAATGAATAGTAAAAATTGAAAATATTATTTATCATGATTAAGGTAAAAATGGGTTTATCAGGAGGTTAAACTAAAAAGATAAGGGTTAACATGAAATAAAAACATTTATAAAAAATATTATATTGAAATATATCAACCCTATAATGTCCATTTCTCTAGAATATTCCATTTTGGATCCTATTTTCATGAGAAAAAAGTGGTACACCTTTTTCTTTTAAAAAACATACAAGCGTACCACTCACCTCACCTATAAAAGGTCACCACCTCTCCTCTTTTTTTTCACACCTTAAAACCATTTTTTATCAGCCAATACTTACCAAAATCACTTAAAAAATTTCCTACTATAATCCTAGAATACTTAGTTTGGTCAAAAATCGAACCTAATAAGTCGTTTCGTGCAAACCTAAAGAGGTTACCCAAATAATATGTAATGTTATTTAACAAAAGTTTTTATTTTATTTCTACCTCCAACTCACTAAAATATTAATTAAACATTATGAATTAATAAAATAAGTATCTTAAATATAATTATATTTTTCATTTTAATTTCATGAACAACAACCATCTCCACTTTCATTAAATGGGTTATGAAATCATCATTTGTGTGTACGACAGAATACCTCCTCGTGAACTGTTGTCTTTAATATTCTCCATTACCACCTCTCATATTTGGGTTTTATGATGGATATAAAGTAAATATATGATATTTATAACATAATTATACCTATGGAGTCATTATATCTTATTTAAATTTTTAATTTCCATTCCGTAGGGGATACATTAACATTGTTTGCGTGTGTGGCAGACTAGCACCTCACGAAGCGAAGTGATTTGTTTTTTACTAACACTTTATATAGAATATGATAAGGATAAAATTAATGAATATATGTGATCTAAATGAAATAAATATGATATTAATGACATATTTATCATTCTAAATAGATAATATATCATTTAATTTCTTACCTTTTCACTCACTGAAAGATTATAACGCTACTCATGTACTTGTGAATTGCCGACTTCACAAAGCGATGTGACTATATATTTTAATCAAAAATCACATAAAAGATATGTATAATTATATTTAAAGAAATAATATTTTATTCATGATATTATTGTAAATTTGTAAATCCAAAATAATACTTACCTTATTTTTATAATGATCGTTGAAAAATGGAAACGTTACTCATACATACGTATGACCTAACATCTCCATGATCATAACATACTTTATTTCTCAAAAAAATGTTCCATTATTATTATTAAAAGTATAATTTATGTATAAATATTATAAATATTTTATTTTTATTATTCTGGATATGATGGAACCATGACCAAATTAAGATAACCACAAATATAAAAAAAATCAAAACATATAGGGAAAACAAAGTAGTTATTTCCTGAAACATGACTTTAACATGGAATTGTTAATAAATGGTTATAAGTAGATAATATATGAAATTATATATATAAGTATGGTTATTTACTATATTTATAATAAAATTATATTTTTTATACAATAGTTTCGAATGTGTATGAAGGAATTTGAGACTTGCGGTATGGGATTTCTAGTCTCTCTTTTATGTTTGGGAGACATATAGAAATTCAACACTAATTTCTTTTTTTTGGTGTATATACTACCCCTTTGACATGTTATATCATCAATATCCCCATTTCATGATATTTAATGTTTCATTTTATGTTATTATTTATTGGGTCTTACGATTTGAAAGATTACTAAAGTGGTAAAGGATTTTTTCCCACTTTTTACTTTCGCGAGATACAAACCATATTAACCACATATTTATTTTATGTGGTGTATATATTTCTCATGAATATATTTTAATAAACTATTGGGATTTATATATCTATTTTAGTATATCTCTTTCATGGGTTTTATGATTCAAATGTTACCAAAGCGATAATGGATTTTTGTCTCAATATTATTTCTTTGAGATATATGTTATGTTATAAACCAATCATCTTTAATGAGGTACATATACATGAATATTTACATTTTATATCATGAATTTATTTATTCTCATGATATACTTGAGTTTAATTTAATTTTTTACTTTCATGGGTCTTACGATTCAATATTACCAAAGTGGTAAATTTTTTATGTTACAATCCCATCATTTATCACGATTGTCTAAGATTATGGTTATGATGATGAAATTTTATGATATATCTTCATGAAACTCATTTATTATATTAAACTATGATTATTTCTATATAATAAATGTTTTCCCTTAATTTTCCTCTATTTATGCAGTCAAGAGTTTAAAAGAATATTTTTAATAAAAAACGTAGTTATATCTCTCTTCAGTTAAAAACCCTTTTTCTTCCAAAATCATGTTTTTTAAAAATGTTTTCAAAAATGTTTCTAAAATTATAAATTTAAATTATTAAATACGTTTTTACCCATTTTTTACTTTTTAATTTTTTTAAAGGAATCTTCATGAAAATTTTCAAATAATCCCCATTTGTATTTTGGAAAAAAATGTGAAAGGAATCTTTTTTTAACATGTACAACATGAACCTAATTTTAATTCATCATAAACATTATTTTAATTAGATATTATTTTATAATTTTTCAAAGTTATTTTAAAAAAAATTATTTTTAAAGTATTTTATGTTTCTAAAAATTATTTTTCAATGAGGAAATAATATTTTCATCAAGAAAAATTTTAAATGTATTTTAAATATTCTTTTTTTTTTGTTTTGTGGTTATTTTTGAAGAAGATGATATGTAAAATGTTTTATGTTTTAAAAAAAATTTTCATGAAAATTTATTTTCCTCAAAGAATTTTTAAGGTGATTTATCTATCAAAATCACTCTCTATCTTAGATGAAATCGTTTTACGTAAATTATGCTTTTATGAAGAAAAGAACCAAGTATACCATTCTTATTCTTTCTTTGAATGGTTTATAATGATAAAATGTATATGTAAACTATCTCTATTCCATGAGTTATACAATGATAAAATTATTACGAAACCCAGTTCTTTTTCAACTGGTTATTTTATAATACATATGCACTCACCCTTTTTTATATTTACTTTCCATAGGTTATGAATAAATGTTTTAAGTAGGGTATTTTTGTGAAGAGTAATAAAGGGAAAGATATTTATGGAGACATTTAATATATTTTACTAAATTTGAAGTTTATGTAACTAGTATCTAAAGGAAATAGATCATTATGGTACTTAGGTGTGTGTTTATGTAATTTAATTAATATTAATCAAAACATATTTAATATCTACATATAAAAACCCTAGGTTTCTATATTAATTATTTCTTGAAAATATTAACTACATATTAATTTTTTCTAATGTACTCTACTTTTATGACTCTTTGTTCCATGTTATTTTTAATAAAGTGGTACCATAATTCAAAATGTTTATTTAATGAGTGTTATAATGGGGTTTTAAAAGAAAAATTTCACATTTTTTTTTCACATAATACCACCATAGAAAAATTTTATTAATTACCACAATCCACTAACTTTTATTTATCAAAATTAATTAGATGCATTATTGTTTCATTGAGTTATCTACTTAAACCATGATACATGAAGTTATTTCCAATTTATTTATCTAATCAAACTAAAATGATTTCTTATAATGAAGAATTCTATTATACTTATGGATTTTCTTTTCACAATGTATTTAGGTGAGTATTTATATTGATAATACACCAAATATTTCTTTATTCAAGCACAATATATTAATCCACAATGAAGGGTACGTTTAACATACCTTATTATTAATTTTACTTCCATAAGATACTTCTCTTTCAGATTTCTTTGAAACCTTTTTATTAAGAATTTTTCATAATAAATATCCAATATTATTATCATCAAATAAAAAAATATTCCAATCATTCTATGTAATAATTATAGATTAATATCATTTATATCTTTATGTTTCCAAATTTTATTTATAATTTTTATTAGTGTTAAAATTATCTTGAATTATTTTATATCTAACTTCCTTATTAATTCTCCAGTACATTTATCTTGAGAGATAAAAGTGTACTCACCTTTTTTGATTAGCCTGTAGCTGAAGAAAATAAGTGAGTTATCTCATTATTAACATTTCAAAATATGATCTCATCAAGTTTGAAAATGTTATGGATATTTTTATCCAATAAATAAATTTTATATCCTTTATTTTGAAAATACAAATACACTAATTTTGAACAAAATTAAAATAAATTTTATTATTTTAATTTTAATTTTTATTTAGTATATGTTGTTTATATATTATATTAAACCAATTTGAATAATTGAACTACCAGAATATGATGAAAAACACAATAATGGAATGATAACTAATTTCATTAGAAGTTATAGTTATCTCATCAAAATTATAGAGTTCTACTTCGAATGTTGTTGAAATTGAACTCGAAGAACTCAGAATATGACCATTGGAGTTTATTAAAATGAATCTTATAAATTAGACTGAGGATTCATGGAATGGAATATAGATACTAAACTAGTAATATTTTAAGTCCTATTAAAGTTTTCATCATCTTGACACCTTGAGCACTTCTAATTATATTTTTTTATTTTAGTGAGTTTTTGTTAAGAGATTACATTTTTTAGGATTCATTATAAAAGATCTCAGTTGTTTTTCTTGTATTTTTTCATCTTATGTTATTCATGATCAAAGAAGATTTTAGTTTATGAGTTTGTATCTTCTAAATGATATGTTCAAAAAGATTATATGGATATTAATCTATTGATTATCATGATAATTGAAGAGGTTCTTGGGGATAGGGAAACTTTATACCATTTGGTGTGTCCATGAATTCATAGTACAAACTTGTATCTTATGATCAGGAATAGATCAAATATATTTTTTCAGAGGAACTTAGATACTTTGATTTAGGTTATAAAATATCCTTACAATTTTGGATAAAAGTAAATAATTCATTTTATTGGATTTTTTTAGTAATAATATCCATTTAGGGTTTTCTGGATTGTTATATGAAATTCAATGCAATGTTTTTATACTTTTAAATTTTATTTTCCAATGGTTATTTTGTTTATAGAAGTTATATTTTTGAATTTATATTGTTTAATTTCTATAGTTTTTGTACTTATTAAGTATTTATTTACTTTATATACTTAGATTTAGTTATAACCTATAATTTATGATCAACTAACTACTTGTAAGGGTGAAAAATTATTAGTTCATATTTGGTATAATTTACCCCTTGTTGTTGGATTATTTCTTACATTTGGGAACATATTAATTAAGAAAGGTATCTTGATATCCGATCAAGAATCTTTATTTTATATAGTATCTCAATTTTTATATTTTCCATTTATTTATTGTAATTTATAAGTTTACTTACAGTAATCATATTGTAGAGAAAATATTTTTGTGTTTATATAGTAGTGATTCTAGTCAAAATTTTGGACAATATGAATCCATACCAACTATTGATTTTCGATGGTGGAGATTATGAATATAGGTTATAATATAAGGAGATGTGTGTAATTAATACCACTATGGAAAATGTTATTATTCTTACAAAAAATTATAAAATATTAGAAAAATAATTTGCATGTTTTACTCATGATAAGAGAGTTGAGTTTAATTTTAAATTTAAAGTAATAAATACTTTATTATGTGAAATTCAGAGAAACATATACATTCCATTTTCCTCATGTCTAACAGACAATGGTATTTGGAAAATGTTGGAGGTCACTTATTTCATAACATAAAAAATTATTAAAATGAAGAGATATATTATTAGATAATATTATCAAATATTGAAATTTTTTACTTTGTGAAACCACTACCAATAGGCACCAATGGTTTATGATTATTGTGAATAATATATAACCATTTGTATAATAATAAATATTAGATGAAAACCCTATTGAGAAGTTTATTTATATTCTACCAAAAGAGCGGGAATCTAAGATATCCATTATTAATGATAATACTAACATCCCAAAGCTGAGTATATATGATTTTATTTGCACACTCATGAAATATGAGAACCATATTAAGAGAGATATTGAGAAATAAAATAATAAAAATGGAGTTGTGTTTGTATCTACTTATAGTTCTTTAAATTCTAGAACTAATACTTTAATGTCCAGAACATCTAACATGATTCTAGATGAAATTTTGATAATAGTTGTATGGAAGTTAGTGAAATTGATATTTCTGAGTTTTCTTGGAGTATGAATACACATGTGGGAAAATGGATTTCTGTAGAGATAATTAGAAAAAAAGGAAAGAAACAAATGATAAGAAAGAATATTCAAATTTTATATGTAGTATAAAAACCAGGACTTATCATACCTAAATTTCATAGGTTAAAGAAGAATAATAAGGATTAAATATATTCAAAGTGAAAGAAAGAAAAAATTTCCGAGATAATAATGATTTTTGGAGTGAGAATGAGGATCCATCATCTTATAATTGCAATGATTCAAACAGTGATGATTTCTAGAATATAATATCTTTTCATGTAAAGGATCTTCATAATTATCTATGTTTTATAGGAAAAGTTACATGTAATTCACTCTAGTATTTATCCATTGATGATAATTTTCTTTTACTTCATATGAAAACAGTAACACAACTTCATCAGATGATGAGTATGACACAACTTCACTTAAGGAGATGGAGAAGTATGAGAAAAGTATAGTAAAATAATGTAATTGGTTGAAGAAAGAGTTTGATCATACAATGTTAGATCTTTATAAGTTTGAGTACTCTTATAAAATCTTTTTATGAAATATTATAAAATTAAGGAAGAAGTTTTTTTAAAAGAATGTTGATATTTTTAAGATAATAAATGAGTTAATTAAAATAAAGAATGAAAAATTTAAACTTTAGAGTTTGGTGAGTCAAAAAGTAAGGACTTAAAGAATTTTTTTGAGAAAAAAGGTAAAAATATATCATATTTTAAAGATAATTACTAAGTAATTAAATTTATGTATAAATTTGAAATATTAAATAATTTTCTGACCAATTTTACTACTGAAAGTAATACTTTTGATAAATTGTTTTAAATTTTGAGGAGAAAAAGAATAACTTCAGAATTTGGTCATAAATCTTCTATAAGGGTATATTATCATTATAATTAGTTTATTTAAAGTTGTTAATCATTATAAACAAAGTTATAAAGAGGCTTAAATTTTAGGAAGTGGTGTTCATTGAAGAAAATATAGTTATTTGGAACACATCAAGCATATATCTCAAAGGATATTTCTGCGATTGAACATAGAAGATATGAATAGATTAGGGTATTGAAAATTTTATTTAAAAACACCTATAGTACTAATAAAGTTAGGACACTGAAAATATTATTTATTATTGTAAAAAAATATCTATATACCAACAGCTAAACTTTAATATCCAGTACTTGGAAACAATTTATTTTTTATGTTTTTTTTATTATGTTTTTAAATTATTTACTCTTATGATTTTAAAATCTAATTTTAATTTTTAAGATTTAATATTATGTTTTTATTTTTACTATATGTTTAATAATTTCAATCATATGTATGGTTTTCCTTATTAGACATTTTTTTATACATTAGAATGTTTTACTTTAAACTTTAATTTTTTTAGGGTTTTTTGTTTATTTATCAAAATTTCAGGTATATATATATTTATATATCATTAGATTTAGTGTAGGTTAGGAAAATTAAATAATAATAATTTATAAAATCATAATTTATAAAATAATATTAATCCAAAAAATCTGAAAATAAACTCCAAATAGTTTAATTCTGTTTATTTTTATCTTATGAAATTTTTAATATGCCTGTTGTTTATTCTACTCAACATATGTTAGTAAATTATATTCTATTTGTGATTTTATTCAAAAAATTTACATCATTATATGGTAACTAAATTTTCTTCTAAAAAAATTGAAATTTAATCATTTAATATATTAGTGTCATATTTCTCTTAACATGAAATTATTTATACTATTAGATTAGATCAGATCAACAACTGAGGGGATTGACTGTATAAAGGCATGTAAACCTAGATTTTATTGTCATCATTAAATAAGAATCTCTAGATATATGAAATCTCATATTATATTGTTATTTTTATTTTAGTTTTTTAACATGTAATGGAATATTTTAGAGACTCTATGAAAGAGTAAATTACAACAAGAGAGATTATTAGAGAAAAGGCTATAGATTTGGACTGATATTAAAAATATTATTACTTTATGAAGAGAGTATATTAGATTAAAGTATGAGAGATAATTGTATTACTAAATAAAAAAATGAGTTATTATATCTATTAATTATATATCAATTCTATAGATCAGTAGTTTTAGATGATTTGGTGGTATAAAAGAAAGTTAAATTCATGGTATATGGTCATCCATTCATTATTTCATTGAAATATTTTGATGAAGTGGATGGTATTCCACTTAAATGGGAAGTAATGTTCACTACACGTACATTATCTAATGTTTTTTAACCATTATAAATTATAGATATGAATAAACCGCTTTCTATATAGTAGATAATGTTCATAAGTCAACTTATTTAGACCTGAAAATTAGAATGGTATTTTTGATTATTCAAGACTTTTGTTTTCCTAGAAAATGTAACCAAGAAACTATAAATATCTATGGAATTTATTTCTTATATTACTTATATTTATTGAGTACATTCAATATTTTTATGTTTATCTTGGACAAAAAGTAAGTTGTATTTTTTGGTATGATAATGTTGAAGATCTTACCCTAATCAAGGAATTTGAATTTGTTGATACTGAATCTTTTAGAGAAATAAAGAGTTATAGAGCTCAAAATGATGGAAATGGTAAAGTAAAATCCTTTTTATCATGATACCATAACAAGGATGAATCTTTTATATAATTTAGATGAGATAATTTTTTTTAAAGGGGAACATAAGTTAACCTTCTAACAGATGACGTAAAGGCTGTGAAAAGTAAAAATTAAAAATAGAGGAAATAATACGAAGTTCTATTAGTAGGTATATATCAGTAAAACAAGTGTTAAAGGGTATATATAAAAATTAATATATCTAGATAAAAATTGGATTAAAATACAAAAGGCTTGTGGAGATTTATGTAGATACTTTGGATAAGAATGTTGTATATTTTTTCAAGAAAATAGAAGAACATAAATTAAAGAAAACATAATATAACCAATTGAAATCAGAATCTAAGTCCATGATATTAGAGGAGACTCGAATTAAAGGATTCAAAAAATAATAATCAATATTCTTTAATAGTTAAAAATTATAATTCTAATTTACCTATAGTTTCTATAAGATAGATTATTAAGCAAGTGAGAAGGAAATTAAAGGGAAGATTAAAACTCATGGAAAATAAATATAATAAGGGAAATATAATTTTAATTAATGATAAATAAGAATAGTATTCAGACTTTAATCCACCACTAGAACCAGATATAGAAGAATTAACTTTTATATCGATAGAAGTGGTGGTCATAGTTTAAGCTACTCTCAGGCCCTCACCACCTCTAAAAGTATATTATTCATCATTATTTAATCTCCAAAGTAAATAATATCATTAATTTTTTTTAACTATAATTTAGAAACATATTCTTCCAATAAAGATGATAAATTGAAGAAATATTCTATGAAAGAAACTCTTGAAAAGACTCAATCAGTGGATCAACTAGTAGCTAAAAAAGGGAAAACCATGGATTATACATGATGATATGTAATTGATGTTTAGAAATTTGAGTAAGTAAAATACTCTCATCAAATATTTATCATGAAAATTTGACCAAAGGAGAAATATTATCTGATAGGTACATTGTAAGATAAAATCACTTGATTTGAGTTAGAAAGTGATTTAAAAGATAACATTTCATAAGATATGTCAAGGAGTAAATGGGTGTTTAAAAAAATATTGATTTCTAAAAAATTATAGTGTTTTAAAATCATATATATCCTTCCATTGATTTATTTAAGAGTAATATATTTATAGAATAGTGTAGTGGATGATCAAGTCTGTCAGATGTTAAAGAAAATTGTTAATCAATACGTGTAAATGATAGTTTATATATCTAGTTTTAAGAAAGACTATGAGATTCACTTTTATAATATTAAGCGTATGGATAAGTAAAAAAAGCATCAATATAACAAAATTTATTATTTTCTCAACAAGAATTATTATTTATTGAAAGAATTGGATAAAACCAGTATTCTTTCTGGCCATTAGGTCTTGAATTTAAAAGTGTGACATTAAAATTTAAAGGAATAAAAGTGCATGATAGAGTAATATAAAATAGATTTGGTGGATATTATAAAATCAAAACAATATTAGATAAAGAGGTTAAAGAGGATAGGTAAATTGATGGAAAATCTCAAAATAAGGATTAAATTTCAAATTTTCTTTATACTTCCCTAATGATTTTTTATTAAACTATGAATTATATAAAATTCTATTATGTCTTGAATGTTGTATTAAATATCGGTTTTTATATATCTTGATTATTAAAATTTCTTAATTATTGATTATTGAAAGATTTATCAGAAGATATACCTTAAGTTTAATTTGATTTCCCCAAAGAGGGGGCTTGTTTTTTTTTGGATTTAATTATTTTAGATAGGGAATATTATTGGAAATTACATATAAAAAAACTTCCTAACCATTCATTTCAGGAATGTAAATTGGATATTCAGTTACCCTAGTGTGAGAAAAATTAATATTATGTGGGAGACTTATTTATTCATTTATATTTTTTACTTAATGATTAATAACATCATTTTCCTTAGTTTTTATCTATTTTTGTTTTTTAGAAAATGAATAAGTGGCAGAAATTTTAAAATATTAAGTTTTTCTACTAATTTTCTTAGTTGAAAGACGTGTTAAAGGGGTGGACTTTGTAAACCATGGAAGGATTAAATATTCTAGATGTCAAACTTAGAGGGAGTTTCATTAGAAGTTATAAGAAGTATAATTTCTATATTTTAGTCAAACTTATATTCTTTTTCATGTTTTATGGTTTAAAAAGGGGAATATTTTTGGGTATATTTTTAAGTCAATCAACCAAATTGATTTCTTTTTTTAAAAATCACAATAAATTCTTATTAAATTAAATTAGTTTGAGGTTTTTGGTTTGAGTTTTCTATGTTAAGTTTGTCACTAGTGCATAAAGTGTTTTTCATTTTAGTTTTTTATTTATTGTTAACATAATTTATAAAAAAAATTTATTTCATGAGACATTGTAAATAAATTTTTAACACCAGAAAAAAAATTGATGTTGTAAATGAAATATTTTATTGGTTTTTAATTTTGGTTATAAGATAACCAATGTATAAAACCTAGGTTAATGTGTTTTCTGTATTGTTTATTAAATAACGGACATGAAAAAAAATTATTCATATTGGTTATGCTATAAGAGACATGAAAAATATCATGATTAAGGGGTTTTGATGTCATTTTTTAATAAAAGATGTGACAAAACAATTTATAATGTTTTTAATGTTGGTTATAAAAAAGACATAAAAACCAATTTTTTTAATGATTTTACTTTCAACTCTCCTCACCACTACAAATAAAAAAAGAAATGGTAGAAAAAATAGCATAAATTGATCAGAAGAGGGAACAATAAAAGAACCAAAAAAACCGATTTTCTGTTACAACTTTCAAAATTAAAATATAGTGTACAAACAAACTAAAATCCAACCAAACATTTACAATTATTTTCCCATACAAACAAATTTACAATTACAACTTTCAAAATTACAATATAGATTACAAACAAACTAAAATCCATGAAAACCTATAAAATTATTTTCCTATTCAACTTATAAGTATATGAGATCTTGTGAGCTATAAGGCCAAGGGTCATCCAAAAAATACAAATTAAATGAAAATCATTTAACACTTATTATTAATAAAAAAATTAAGGAAATATTATAAAGAAATATAACCTGTTGGAACTTCGAAACTACCCTAGTTAAAATTAGTTCATACATAAATCATAACACATAATATTCAAATTATTTTACACCTTCTTGTTTTTGAAAATTATTTTTAAATGATTTTTCCAATTCAAAATAACATTATTAAATAATATATCTAAAATTTACTAATTATAAATAAAAATTCACCTTTTCTTTTACATATTTGATCTTGGTGTTCTTTTTATTTGTGGAATCTAAAAATAAATTACATCCCCTATTAGAAATAAATTTAAATGAAATAAATTAAAAATTTATTATAATATAAAAATGTATTAAGAAATTCAAACTTAAATGTCAAATACATCCTTAAAATTTTATCGCACTTCACCATAGATAGAGCATAACCAGTAAAGTTTCTTCTCCCTTGGACATAAAACACCTAACATCCAAATTCCACATATATAAAAGAAAATTTAATGTTAGTGGTTATTATGTTAAAAGATATATACCAATTTGCAAGATATATGTTTTATACTCTTGAATATAAGGAAACATACAAAACTGATTAATTGAATCCTTTTAAAATATTTCAGCAATATAAACTGTTCTTTATACTTTAGTAAATGTTCTTACTACAGGTAAAATTAACTTTGGGTCCATAAATCCATATACATTTTTCTTGGCATGCTACTTACACATTGTATAATAATACCTATTATAAAAAAACCTAAGTATAAATTTTCAATAAATTAAACTCACTAAATTATATATGTTAATACTTAAATGGAAAAAACATGCATCATCTTGATGTCCAACTAATATCTAGTTACAAGATCCATGATATAATATTTCAAAATATCCATAATCATTTCACACCCATAAACACTAACTTCCATTAGAATCTCATAAAAACTTGACAAAAAATTTGAATATCTTCACAATCTATCAAGACTAATAGAATATGTATATAAAGTCATAGCACTTCGTATTTGTTTTTTCTACACATTATTTATTTACCTTTAAAGTATTATTGTAAAAAATAGATAAATATATAAACATTATAATAATGAAACAAATTTAATACATAAATAAAACCAAACATATAATATACATATACCTCTATGGTAATATATTTCAGAAGTCTAAATGGAAAAACAAAAAAGTGGTTGATAATTTTTCCAATTATACTTACCTCATCTATAGGTAATGGTATTCGAACTAATATATCTATAATATCCTATATATTGACTCTATGATGCTCTATCTCTAACTGTTGATGAAGAATGATATCTACAATATAAAATATCATCACATATATAACAATATGATGTTGTGGATCATCAAAATATAACTCATAGTAATGGGGAAGTTTTGGATGAGGGGGTGTAGGAGTAGGATAAAGAGTGGGGTTTGTAGTTGGAGGTGGAGGATTGTGAGTTTCTGGCGGAGGTGGAGGATTATTATGAAACATTCTTTTCATTTTTGAAAACATTGATTTTAATGAAGATATAATCTCATCTTATATCGTTGCATGAATATCCTAAACCTGTGCCTCAAAAGATTCAATTTTCTTATAAACACCCTCCAATTTAGAAGCTGAAGAACATGGACACATTTTTTTCATCAATACACCTGTCGGGTATCCTTGCACATAACCCGGGTGTTCGGGCTTTCCCAATGCTATTGCTGAAATATCCTTCCTACCCTAAGCTAAAAATACCCTCGTGTTCTTTACACCTCAAGATAACCCTATATGATTTATTTGAATTTTTTTTAATGAACCAAAATATATAAACAATTTAATTAAATTCAATAAATAAAAATTAAACATCTTACCATCCTTTCAACTATAACTCTAAAATATTCCTTAAGATATTTTTCTTTTTTTTCTCATATGATCCCTCTTTCATTTTTCACATCTATCCAAGGATAAGGGGAAACCATTATAGAGTTTTAAGACTCAAATCTCAATTTTTAAAAATCTTCACCCATCATTTGTTCTTTCAATAATATATACCCTCATCGAGATAAAGTATGAGGGTATACATTTCTAAATTTGAGCTCATGATGATATTTCCTCAATTATTGTAAAGTAAGAATAATTAAATCATTAATAAATCATTTATAGGATAATTAATATAAAAAACTTCTAAAAGTTAACATTTCACTTAAAAAATTCTTATTGTATTATACTTTCAAAAAATTCATTCCATACATCTTCATCAATAAAGAGATATATATCACATGGATACTGATGTTGCCTATTCCCAAAAATAAAATATGATGGGAGGGTTGATTTGAAATCTGTCCATCTCCTAGCATCCAATGATAAAAATTTTCTCTTGACTCCTTTAGTTTCAGGTATATAATATATCATCTAATAAGAAGGGTGAGAAAATAAATTACTATAAACATTTCAAGATATTTAAAATAATAACTAAAAATCTTACCAAAATGGTCTTCCACAAGTGAGAAAATTTCAATTTTTCAACACTTCACCAATAATCAATAAATAAATATGACTTTTCTGCTACCTTAACTGATATAAAAATATGGAATTGTTTTGAATTAAGTCTTCTTGGAATATAATTATCATCCAATTATATCAATGTCCTTTTGTCCTGACTACGAGCAACTGATAATTTTGGTAAACGTGTGCTTCCATGTTTATCAACCCTGAAACTCTTCTTTGTCTATGTGGGAGTATATTTCTCTTGTAAAGAAGGATGGGTCTCATCAAAAGGAGAATGTGAATGTTCCTCCCCATAGGTATGAGTAAGATCATCTCTATAAGTATGTGGTACATCATTTGATTGATATGTAATTATACTACAAATCAAAACAACAAACAATTAGGGCACAAATATAAAAATTTAACTATTAAAATACTAATGAAAATAAAAAATAAAAAATTATCAAACAAAAAAGTAAATTACTTAAACTTGAAATTTTTTTATTCATATTTGTTATAGTTAACAAAAATTATAACAACAGTAATAAGATATAAAATTTAATATAAATAAATGGAAAAAAATCAAAAAAATGGTTTTAGTAGTAAAACTTATCCAACCTAATAAATCGTTTTTTACACAAAAAAGAATATTTTTTCAATATACTCTTATAAAATATTTTTTTATTTAACATATTAGGTTTAAAATATTTTTTTTTAAAAAATACAAATTAATAGATAAGTTATGTAAGGGTAAACATTGTAAAATATAAAAACTAAACTAATATAAATAAACACTTTAAATTTTAGTTATAATACATATTTTAATAAAAAAATAAATCTAAAATATCTAACATTTTATGAAATTAAAAAAATTAAAAAAGAGATAAACATATGTTACCTGTAATATTAAGAATATAATCAAGGATTATTTTCCCAAAATCATTTATCATGATCATTCTGTATGGAAGAAATCACGTCTAGGACGTTCTTATCAATATTATCTGTTAATCTTTCCATAAGAGTAGGAATATAACATAAATCAACATCTTCATCGAGTTTATCATCACCATCATACTACTTTTTTATTTTAAAAAAATTGACCACTATGTATCAGATTGATCGAGAATATATAAATATTTTTTCATTTGTTTCCACTATAAAAGGATCAACTATGTATTCTAATCTATTCATATTGAAAAGTTTCATTCCAAATTCATCATGTCTAACACTATTATTACTGATAAAACATTTGAAGTTAAACATTTTAACTTAAAATTTAATATAATCAACCTCTTATATTTCTTAATTGACACAATAATATTCACTTGATGTGTAAATTGGTTTTTTATCTTTAACACTCTAAAAATGAATTACTTATAAAAACACCAATACAATACTATTCTGAACTTCATTTTTGTTGTCCTAATCTTTTGTACGAAATTTATAGCAATTAATTTCATACCCATATCTTATTATCAAATTTAAACTTAGACCTCCCACTAACCATCTCAATGTTTCTGATGCATCTAATATACTAAGAACACTCTCTTTAAACCATGGATTTTTTATACTCATTCTAAATCCACAAATCTTTCTTCTTTGGATAAAAACATTTCAACACATTTATATAAAATGTTATATATTGTTTATAATTATCTATATTATTAAAGATTTATAAATATATCTTCTTTATCTATTCACCTATCAATTATTTGACTTTCAAGCTATGGATCCTCTTTCCCCCATAATTAACTCATTCATGGAAAGGTGGAGGATAACCATTTTTCTTAACAATAGAAAAGTAGCGTGTAAAAAACTCTATAACCTCCTCATAAATATACTTCTAAATAATTAAGGCTTCAGGTCGATATGTATTCTTAAAATACCCCTTAAATATCTTCATATAACTTTCAAAACAATATATCCAATATAGATATATAGGTCCACAAATATATATTTCTTGCACCAAATGAACTATTAAATGCACCTTGATATAAAAAAAAGATGGATTAAAATATATTTAAAATTGAAAAAGTATAGAAATTTATTCATTTTCAATATTGTTCAAACAATTAAGATTAATCAACTTATTAAAAATTTAATTGAAAAAATAACATACATTCATGATAGTCATTCTAACACGGATGAGAAATATTCCACATAATGCAACCATTAATATCTATTACATCATGACATGAAAATCATGATATTTCATACCTATCAACTTTAAATCCTTTAAAGAAACAATTTTTTTTACATTTGAAGAATAACCTTACGACACTTTGATATCATGAAAACACTGAAAAAAGATAATTTTTTCTCTATTGGATAATGTAGGAAAATATGGGGGTAGGAATGTTCACCTTCCATTAGAAGTAGGAGTTAACTCCAAACGTATTCCAATTGAGAGTAAGTCAAATATTTCATTAAACCCATTTATTGTATTTCCTTTAATATCTAACAATGTTCCAATCAAGATATCACTAATATTCTTCTCCACATGACTGAAAACAATTTTATGTTTGACCTCATGATATCTCCAATATATTAGGTCAAAAAATATTGACCATTTCTTCCAAATATTTCTATCATTAAGATATTTCGGTTTGTTTCCAAAAGTCACATCAAGGTATTAAACTCTCTCAAAATACTTATCAATGGATAAATGTTTTTGAGTAATATCAAATTCCTGTGATCCATTGAATTACTTTTTTAATATTCAATAATAGTGATCCATATAATTTTTTTTGATGACCCATGTATAATATTTTTCTCCCATGATGAAATTGATAATATGAAGTCTATTGTTCGCAAATTGGACATGATTTATGCCCCCTAACACTATATCTAGACAAATTTCTACTAGAAATTCATTTATATTGAACATAATAATAGCATGCAGTTGAAAATATTCCATTTTATAAGAATCATACACCCTAATATCATTGTACTATAAGAGTTTCAAATCATCAATTAATAGTGATAAGAAAATATCAATATCATTTTCAGTCTATTTTGGTCTAGATATTATTAAACTCAACCTGATATAATTATGATTTATACAAAATTCAGGATATAAGTTTTAAATTACTAATAAAGTAGGCCCTGAAATATGTATGCTACTAGGGTGTTGATATGGATTCATTCTATCTATGCATAGTCCAAGTTTTAGATTTCTAACTTCATTTTCGAATACAGGAAACTACATATCAATTTTCTTCCACTATGGTAAATCAGTTGGATTCCATAATTTTCTATTACATATTCTCACATCTGCATTCCATATTAAACTTTTTTCATCATGTGAATTTTTAAATAAAAATTTAAAATGAGTAATTATAGGAAGATTCTAAAATTCCTTGGTAGGGGTCACTGTAACAGCTAAATCAGCATGTACTTTTTCACTCAAATTATTCCATGACATCCAACATTTGGGACACTTGGACATAAATTCACATTCCTTACTATACAACCCATATTTATTTGGGAAGAAATGTATTTTTTTTGTAACCTAATCCCATCAGGCATAGTATTTTCTTCACTTTATAATGTGAATCAGTAAGATAATTGTCTTTAGGAATAATATATTTCAATAATTATAGAAAATTTGTAAAACTTTTGTCAGACCAACCTTGTTTTCCTTCAATTTAATCAATCTTAACATTGACAATAAAACCATAAATTCTATATAACCCAGAAACAATGGTTTTCAATATCACTATATAAATGCTCAACTATTGGTTATTTTTGAATTGACTTTGATTTAATATCATGAATCATTTCTTCAATTTCATTAGAGTTATCATCTTGGAAAGAATCATCATCAACAGATCTAGAATTCTGCCCAGTTTCACCATGTCGAATCTGAGGGCTATAACTCAGATGAAAACCATGAAAAATTAAATTATATTTATTCTCTCTACTTTTCAAATTCTTCATATTTAAATATTTCTAGCATGGATAGAAATTTTTTTCGTTATTTGGAACTTTTATTTTATAAAATTACAAAAAAGCATCAACACCTTCCTCATATTCATCACTTATTCGAAGTACCATAATCAAAAATTGACTCATTATTATCTATAATAAATATCAAAAATGAATACAATTTTAAAAGAATATAGTGGTGATAATGTTGAGAAAACATTCTTCAAGTCAAACCAGGTTTAAATTATATCAAAGATGAAAAAATTTGAAAGTAAAAAAACATTGAAATTTTGAAAAAATATATATTCCTATTTGAAAAGAATAATTACAAATTATAGATAACAATGGAATATAATTTTAAATATAATTGATAAATCATAAAAGGAAATGCATGGATGTAATTTATAAAAAATATAGAGTTATATTATTCTATCATTTTTATTTTTCTTCTTAATGAAATTGGATAAAAAATGAAATTTAATATTATTGACCAGAACCCAAATAAGTTTCACATTTTCCATTTTGATTGGAATCTTTATCATCGAAATTTTTAACATATTTTTTTCATGTAAAAACTAACATTTATTAGAATAAACATCAATTTATTCTATAATATAATCATATAGTAGAGTTCAAACAACACAATGATTAATTTATAATGAAGTTAATATATATATATATATATATTTAATATTACATATAATTTCTTCCTAGTGTATTTTTCTGATTGTGAAAATATATATAAATAAACCAATTAATAGATTCTATTTTGAATTCACCAATAATGTCAACATTATAATGATATTAACTCAAAATATGGGGGATGAATATTTAATATATGATTTTTCAAGATAATAATATTCTCACATCAGATGAAAAGTGTTGACATGCATATACATTACTTATAGGATATTTCATATTGAATTGTATTAAAATTATAATGTTTGTATACATTACACTTTAAGATTACTAAGCCACTAAAAAATGTATAACTATAATTGAAATTTATCCATATACATGACATTGTACACATAAATAATGATTGATTCACAAACATCATCCAAATAAGAAACATTTTGGGATTTAATGAAGATATTTAATATGATATGTTGTATAATATATAATGAACCAATTCAATATAACCATATAACATTAAAATATAATAAAATGCACACTTTTTCACTTTAATCAATAGATAACTAAGGTATGTGAAGATGGTAATTCAATATTTTCTATGATATGATCTATATAAATATGTTAATGAGTGATTTGAGTAAACATAATCAAAAAAGGAGAGTCACAGTGTCTGTGACATTGAAGGACTTAAAGTGAGGATCAATGTATGAGGATTACTTGAGAGTTGAGAGATGAGTAGATCGAATGTGCTAAGGAAAACTATGGATGTATAAATCTGGGAAACTAATATTGGAGGACACTGGATCAAATAAATGAGGTTAGGGATTCTTCACACTAGAGAAATGAGTTTTATTTTTCCCAATTGAATAATACCGAAATGATTCAAAATGTAAATTCATAAAAGTTTGAATGACATATCACATCATTTATATAATAACCAATGTGATAGAGAAAATTTTGGATAAGCCTATAAGGAGACTCATGATGATAGGTTTTCCCCTGATCTACCTTACTCTCCATCATCATGGATAAGATCTCTCTTTGGTGCCTCTTCTCGGCACGTGTCCGACTTGCATCCTCTTCTAGTTGTGTCATCGTGCGGGTTCATGAATCTCGAAGAACCCATCATTTTCTATGTCCTACATACCCTTCCTTAGACCTGACTAGTGTTTTCTTGGAGGCGTATTATTGGTCTTGATTTCTTTCTTCATTTGTTGCGGAATAGGGTTTTCCGTCACGCTTTGGGTCGGCTATGGGTGTGTTGGAAGATCTGGTCTCTGTGTGTGGGTTTGAAGGTGGCGGCGGGATCCGCAACTATGGATTTTTGGCGATTTCTTCTTCTAGAGTGATTTGGGAGGTCCTAAATCCAGTGATGGTTCTTGATTCTTTCTCATCATCTGTGGTTTTTGGTTTTTATTTTTCTATGGGTCGACGTCACTGAGTGGATCTCTTCTATGCTGGATTAATTTGGTTCTGATTTCTAGATGAAGATGTTGGTTTCTTCTATGCTACTGATTTTTTTGTTGAGTTTGGTGAAGTGATTCTGTTATTGGGTGTGATCATTTTCATGGTGTGATTTTATTGATGGAGAGATATTTTTAGTTCTAGGATGAAATTTAGGGGCTCTGCGGTTTGAGGTTTGAGATTCAATGAAACTATTCTCTTACAAGAATTGCCACAGATGGGGTTCAGAGCAAAGGTTTTCTCCTAGTTTTTTCTTTTGGATTTTGATGTTTAAGAGGGTATGGATTTTCCATCGGGTCCATGCCCATGAAGTCATGCATGAGACTGCTTTCCATGAAGCGATGAGTATGATAAACTAATTTTATGTTTATGATACTGGGTAGGAGCTCTTCTGTGTAGGCTTGAATGAGTTGTTTGATCTTAAATTTTTTTACCATGGAACTTTTAATTTTTTAAGTCTTTGAAGTCATGTATGGTTTCTCAATTTTTCTTCAAAATTGATTAAATAATAAATAATTAAATTTCAGTTAGTAAAAGAGTAATTTTTATTGCTTTATAATGTCAGTTATATAGTAACTGATGTAAAAGATCATATTTAACACATTGGTTGTCTTATAACTGAGGTGATAAAGCAATGAGATTTTGTTTATCACATCGAATATTATATACACCCAATACATGAAACCCACTTTATCACATTAGTTATTATATAACTAACATGATAATGTTGAATAATTTTTTTCACATCAGTTTCCGAATAAATGATGTGAGAAATTAATATACATGTCTTTGTCACTTCGATTATAAATAACCAATGTGAAAAAGCCGAGGTGATAAATAATTTTTGTACTAGTGTGTATCTGCTGTTTATATGTTCTAATGAACTTATATGAATTACTAAACTACTAGAACATTCTAAATAGCACTATTATTGTGTTCTGACAACAGTCATTAGATGTTTAAGACACCTCATCAGATGATAAAGTATTTCTTCAAATTTTATTGCAAAGAAAGCTGAATAAATATGGATATGATCATTGTAGTTTGTTATAGTGGAGCTTATGAATTAGAATGAGGATTTATGGAACAAAATATAGAGATTATAATGAGATAAGTTTCATTAATTTTGATGTTTTAATCATCTTGATGCTTTAATCACTTCCGATTTTCTTTTTTCCTTCTATGAGTTTTTCCTAAGATCTTTCGTTTTTCATATTTTATTGTAAAATCTCTTAGCTCTTTCTATTAAAATTTTTTATCTGCAAATCTTTATGATTTAATATAATCTAGGGATATGAGTATATATCTTATGAGTAATGATTTTGATGATATTTTAGAGATTGGAATAAGTAACTAATCATGCTGATCAAAGAGGTTCCTAGGGAGATATAAACTTACTGTTGACCAATCCTTTGAGGATATCATTAGAAAGAAATATATCTCTAGATCAAGGATAAATAAAATAAGTTACTTAGGAGGAACTTGAATACCTTGATTTAGGTTATTGAATCTCCAACCACTTTGATATAAAGGAAAAAAATTCCTTCGATCAAAATTATTTTTTGGAATAATATCCTTTTAGGGGGTTTTTGACTGTTATATTAAAATCTATGCAATTTTTTAATAATTTTATTTTGTATTTTAATGTAATTATTTTTTGTATCTATTAATTTTTTAACTTTTTTATTATTTAATTTGTATTATTATTGTACTACTTAGGTACATATTTAATTTTTATACTATGATTTGATTTTAACTTATAAATTTTTATCTACTGTATACCCAATTATTGTTCAATATAAACTTCCTTTTTGAAAAATCTATTCATGAATTACATAATTACATCCAATTGATAGATATTAAAACCTATTTTAATTTCTACTATAAAAAGTAGTTGTATTGGTTTGAGTATTTCCACTGGTGAAAATGTCTTCTCAGAATCTATGACTTCAATTTGAACATATATTTTACAAACTAATATTTCATTATTTCATATCACATTCCCATGCTCATCATACATATTCTTGAATAGAAATTTTATTCCAATTAAATTATAGTCAATTGGATTCTTTATAGGATACCGTTTTTGGTTATTCTCTATTTTATCAAACTATTCATTTATATCCTTAACCCATAATTCATAATTTTTCACTTTTGAAATAATATTGGTTCCACATGTGGTAAAAAATAGTTTTCTCAAAACTCCTAATCTAAAAAGTTTATGTTGGAAACTCTGAAAACCAATGATATTGGTCTCATCAACTTCATTTATTATATTCCTCATTTAAGTCAATTATCAACTCACATAAACCCCATTATCTTTTTCTATTTCGATCTCAATATTTTCCTTTTATGTTATGGTTTGTGGATCTCCATAAATTGTTTCATGATCTTCCTATTTATCACATATTTATTCCATATTTGGATTTCTATATTTTTGTATAGATTTTTATTGAATGATTTAAAAATTATTGTGTTTTAAAAAATGTATTAATACTTTAGTTGAAACAATTTTATGCTTTACTCTTTGTTTAATAACTAAGAAATACACCCTCTTCCACTACATCACAATTCTTTCCTTTGGTTCCTTATTTGTTCCAAATATAGTAATTCCTTCCAAATAATCAAATTTTTTTAGATTTGTATTTATTTTATACAAAATATTATATGGAATTATATTTTATTTTAGACTTAATAAATACCTATTTGCGTGCGAACCATAACTTACACTTACTTTTTCTAATAGTTCCTTGAGATTCCAATATCAATGAGTAGTTTCTTCCCCATTTATTTCACCAAGAGGTTTCATTGTTCAACAAATCTATTCTATTATGGAATACTCTTGGTAGATACTTTGTGTTTTTTTCTATGTTTCTTGAAAACATTCTAAACTTATTGCAAGATGTAATTCATTCTGTTTTCTTGTTGTAAGATTTTGATTGTCCTTATAATTTCATTTTCAGCTCCCCTTTACTATATATTAATACACTCCTTTGTAACAAACCAAGAATTTATATGTCAAATTTATAGGGTAAATTTGAATTTTATGCTCTAGATCAGGGATTATGTTTTAGAATAGGTATTTATATTGTAATTCATTGGGTTGAGAAGCCATTAAGTGGTGAATTTATAAGTGTTCACGAGGTTTCGAGTTTTAGTAATGTTGGATTTGGTTCCCTAAAAACAAATGACTTTGAAATTTTATTACCTATACATTCAAAGGCTTGAATATTAGCTAATATTATATCTCATGATTATTATTATTCTATGTAACATTAGTTTGATAATTTCTTCACCGTATTCATTTCATCAAAAAGTCGTAGAAATTCCTTGCTATGATGAGACCATTGAAGTGTAATGAAAATATTCTCAAACATTTTTTTTATTTCTAGATGGAATCTATATGAAGGGACACATATTATCTTTGGATATTAGGTGTAGGGGTTTATATGATATTAATTTTTCTTCTCATGAAGTCCACACTTGGTAATCATGAAGAGTAGAGGTCATGAAAACAAACCCACCAATATGAATTCAACATGTTTTATGTATCATTGGATATACTTATACATAGACATGGATATTAGTCATTAGACCTATGATTATTATTAATTTATATCATGAAACATTTTCTTTTATGTATTTATTAAAACCATGATGACAAACTCTTACGAAGAGGCATGATACATTGGGTGCACCATCAATGATATACATTAATAAATAAGTTAAGAAAGGATATTCCCATTCTATTTAATGAAGGAAGATATAAATAAACCTTTGATTAAAGTGGAATTATTTGATAATACATGACCATGATATTTTTGGAGTATAAATGGTAAGAGGGGGTGAATTTTCTTTAAAAATAAAGTGATAAATACATATGAAAAAATTCTAAATAAAATGATTTAGATAAAATGAAATGATAAAGAGATAAATTCAATATATATGATAAAATTAATATTAAATTTAATTAATTGATTAAATATAGTGTAATATGGACATATTTGTAGTGTCTCGTGATTTTGGACTCGAAGAAATTCTCTAGGAAATTGAGTTTTTTCATTTGGTGGACGAACTATTTTGTAAACCAAGCTTCAGAAAGGAATTATTTGAGTTAGAACAGTTAAATGTGTATTTCTAGACTTTTTTAAAGTCATGAGTGGTTCCTGAGGTGTTCCATAAATTTTAGAGAGCATTTATTTCTAAAACCTCAAGTTAGGAGGAGCTGATAGGGGCACATAGTTTGTCTGAAACTACACGACCCTCCAGCAATAACTGTGTGGCTATTCTAGAGGAACTATGAGAGTCGATTTTTTTTTTCCAAACCATGCACACCAGGTTGCAAGGATGTGTAGAATTATTAAGAGATTGAAAATAGGTAGAATTCATGGTTTGTTCACGGTTTTCTAGACCCTTCACCTGAACCATGCGACCCCCCTTTAAGTATTAACCCTCACACAGTTTGCGCACAGTTTGGCCAACTGTGCGGCCAAACTGTGCACCTCTTTAAAGAGGTGAATTTTCAGTTTTCCCATCTTTTATTATTTCATTTTCCTCCTCTTTTATTCTTCATCCTCTATGCTTAGTAGACTCCTATGTGGGTTATTATCCTCCACCTATAAGTATGAAGAGATCTCCCTCATATGACCTCTGATTAGAGTTCTTTAAAGGACATTGGAGAGCCCTAGATAATTCTATGACTCATATTTATTACATTATTCATTTATATTCTCCACCTATATGATATTTTTGTGCTACTTAATTCACCCTATTTTCAGGGTGTACGTTAGTTTCATCAATTCCTCTCCAACCAGACCAAATTAAGCATCAATAATGGACTTACAGGTTATCCATGTTATATGATAAGTGGTTTGGTTCTTTTATGAAAGTTTCATTGCATTATATATGTTTCTCCACTATTTCGTGCACGAGAACCTTCTGAAGGCACCTATAACTTGTTGAATAAATTAAATTAAATTCCTTACCAAGTCCATCATGACATTAATGAGTGGAGAATAAACCTATTGGTTGATCTCCTTCACTTAATCCACCCCAATGGGTGGCATTTTACCTTAAAGGCATAATTCCCTTAAACATTAATTTTTTGAACACCCCTTGGGGTTTGTTTCACCTATAATAAATTATTTAAATTCATGAAGTCAATTAAGATGAATTGTTATCCATGAATTAGGCCTATAATCTTGATGCGTAATGATTTATACCTCATTGCTCATGGTTAATGCTATTTACCTTATTCCATGTTCCTTATTTCATATGTATCATTTTTTATGTGTTGTGATTGTGTATTATACCATGTTACCTATTCTTATGTTCATGCTTAGTTCCTTATGATTGTTTCCATGTGTGCATGTTTTATATCCCCATTCTTATACTTGCATGTTTCTTATGTTATATGCCTTATGTTCATTGCTTATGAATTATGCCTTATTCCTAATTTCTTATTCTTTAAGATTATATCATACCATAAAATTTATATTTATGGATTTCTATTCATTACCTTGTGGTTATGATTAATTCCATATGTTCATTCCTTGTAGCTTCTTAGATGTGTTTATAATTAGTTCCATGTGTCTATTTCTTTATGGCATAGTTATTTGTCTTAAATTAAATTCTTGAATAGCTTGATTATCTTGGTGTACAAGCTATAAATTGTTTATATGATATCTTAGTTTTTATTTTTTTCTTTATTGTGAGATGAGATCAAACATGGGTCCTCACTTAAGGACATAATGTATGGACTAACCATGCATGGATTGGTACTACTTGTCTCACCGGGAGTGATACTTATTGAAAATAACCTTTTCAAAATTAACTCATATCAATTATTTACCTTATAAAGGTAATAACTATTAATAGTTTACTACCTTAGTGTTTGTTATATATTTTTTAATAATGACTTAATAATATTTTTTATTTATTTATTTTATTTATTATAGCATGTAAAACAAGTTATATAATATTTTATGTCTTTTAAAGGATCCAAAATATCTGGTCGTTACATTCTACCCCCTTAAATTAATTACTTACTTTCTATTTTAATTATCACTTACTCAAAAATATGGTTAAGGGTATCCATAATATTAATATGACTCTATAGTTAATTTACAATGTGGTATATACCTTACTAATTCTAGTAAGACTATAAAATGATTTTATTACTTCATTAGAGGCATATACAAATATTGAGTTTTTTCTATCCATTTCGATTAAAAATCCCTCAAAATTAAGTATCATAACTCCAATAATGTAATTAGTTTTCCTAAAGGGTTTATAGTTAACCTTGTACTGATATACGATCATAAGTTGGTTTTATATATGAGTTATGATTTCACTATTTTTTTATTACAATGGATTATATATAGTGATAACCAATACCTTTCTAAGATAGAATTGAATTTTTACAAAGGATGGATAATAAATCATTCATGAATAATATTATATAAACATAAAATTGTGATACAATAATAATATAAGATAATATAAAATCATTAAGGTGTCAATTTTATTATCATAAAAACATATTAAGACTACTAGGGTGTGTAAAAGTATATTCTAATTGGATATCTATCATTCTAGAGTGGATTTTGAGTGTACCTTTTATCCTTATTTTTCATGATCTACATTTAATAGTATGATTAGCTTAAGATTTCAATTTTTCCCTTGATTTAGAAGGTTTATGATGTCTATTATTTTCGTTATCCATTAATTTAGGGAATAATTTTACACAATTCCAAAACTCCAAACATTTTAGGCATTGGAAATTATTCACCTATATTTTATGGATAATATTCTTCATATTAGCTTGAAAATCATGAGCTTCATGGAAAATCCTTCCGCACTTACGCCACTTTTTTGTTCCTTTGAGGCATTACCTTGGGTGATTCATCCTACATTTTGTACATATAAGAAGTTGAATATTTTTTCCTTAATAATCTATGTCACATGATCTTCTTTTAAAATAATCCTTCTATTATTTAGTGAGTTCAGATATTTGGAAATATTCATGTTATTAATCATAACTCGAGATATTTAAGTGAGGATGAGCACATGATTTTCATTTCTATCATCTTTCCCACTTGGTTTCCTATTACTATGTTTTCCATAATGTCTATTTTTGAGTTGGTTACCCTCTATCCATCCATTTGTAAAACCCAAAAGTTAATTATGAGTGATAAATATTTATAACATTTGGGAATTATTAAAAACTCAACTTCAAAGTGGGTTACTCTTTGAAAACATATAACTATATTTTAGTTCAATGTAAATCACTCTTGGTTCATTCTATGTTTCCTTTGGTTTGGTTATCTCATACATATCCTTATTACATATAATAATAAATACTTTGTATCAACTTTTCTTGAGAATGTTATTAACCAAATCATATCCCCTGAGAGTTTTTATCTTAGTGAGAAACCTTAGGCCCACTCATCAAACATCTGAGAGATGATCGAGACAATGCTAAACCAAACATTTTTAGGGTGATTACCCTTAGGTACATATGTATGGAATCCACATCCCCTTTCAAATATCATGATAATGACGTGTTTCTAGGTAAACCATCTACTCAAGAATTTATCATTATTTCAAGATATCATCATATACCTAAAATAAACTCTACGATTTTCACTAAGGTTGTCTAACCCTAACAAAGAAGGTAACTAAACTGATCTCAAAAAATAAATAAACTAATATCTAAAATTAAAAAAACCATGCTCTGATACAAATTGAAGAAACCCAAGATATACACAGCCTTAATAAAACATCAATCTCATGATTTAAATAATATATCTGACAAATAGTCCCATAATCCAAAGACTTAAAGTTTTAGTGTCTTGAAGATTAGATATATAAACATCTTAATTTAATAAACCTGCAAACATTTACCCATAACCATGCAACACTATACCATTTCTATACATCTCTCATGATATAATAATCTTCATAACAAGGGGATTAGAAACATCATAAAGAGGTGAGATCAAATGCTTAGTAAATGGAAAGTCATGTCATAAAGGATTATATTAGAACCATAAAGAATAATATGAGAATGATATAAATAACATAATAAATTATCAAAAGACCATGGATAATAATTATAAAACTTTATGGAGTAATATAAAATAATAAGAAGATCGTTAAAGAACCAAAAAATAAATGACTTGGGTAAAAAAATATCAATAGTCATAAAATATGTGAGAATGATATAAAAGTGTGTAGTACTTTAAAAATGAGTCATAACCATGAAAACTAGGCATAACATGATAAATAACAAGAATAGGTGGAACAATCATAACTATATGATTTCTTATTCTTGTGAACCTTGCGACTCACCAACTTGTTCACATGTAAAATTATGAGTAAATCTTAAAAAAATCATACAAACCCCTTATAAACCAAGATAATTTCTATCATCTTCACATGTAAAATAGTGATTTTAGCTTAACACCACCACACACACCCTTTATGAACATGGAAACTTTATAACATGTTCAAACCTAAGACTGTGAGTATAGATTAACACTATATGTAACATCCTAGGTATTTATAGAATAATAAATTTTCATATCTATTAATATTTTTTTGTTAAATGTTAATTTAAGATGAAAGAGGACACTATGTACGATAGCATGCCCAACACACAACAACAGGTTTCTTCAAAATCTTACGTTGCACACAACATTGAGTTATATTGAAAAATAATACAATAATATTATTATTATTTTAAAT
This sequence comes from Viscum album, assembly GCA_963277665.1. NCBI lineage: Eukaryota > Viridiplantae > Streptophyta > Magnoliopsida > Santalales > Viscaceae > Viscum > Viscum album. Next base: position 300,338,132 of record OY728139.1, read on the forward strand.
GGTAGTTAATGCCTAGCCATTTTATTGGCCAAAATGAACAGAACTAACTACAATATTATTATACATTTTTTTAATTGTTTTTACATGTATCAAATAAATTTTATAGTTTTAAAATGAGAATGAATCTAATTTCAAGCATAAAATACTCTAATATTTTTAAAAGGTCATTTTACCACCATTTAATGGAGAATCATTTTAAATAGTTTTTGTCACTTATAAATATTATATTTGACAAAATAAACTTTTTATTTAGAAGTGGGACATCAAAATTAACATTGGATGAAATTTTGGTATTTTTCTATTAAAATCCATAGTTTAATGAATACTGAAAAATACGACATTTTAATTCCAAACTGCAATTTCATCTAATTTATTTATATAGTTAAATTGTCCTTTTAATTGATTTTAAAGTTTAATTGAATTAATTTTTTATCATTTAATCCAATTTTTTTCATTTTAAGTAATTTCATATTGAAATTGGACATAAATACATGTCAATCTTTTGATAGTTTTTATTTCTTAAAAACAAGATTTCTTATTTTGACAACGGGAATTAATTTTAAGTTAATTTATTCCAATTCTATGTTTTGAATTTTTGAAAATAGATTCCATATTTTTAATTATAAGGTACAAACTGTTTAAATATTTACCTTTTATTTTTGGACATTATGAATAGTAACTTCAGTAATTATTATTTTTACAATGGTTTAAGGGTAAATCTGGTAAATAAGGGTAAAAAAAATAATATTATAACAATACAAAACTACCCTAAAATATGTCATAATCCTATTGGATGATATTTCTATGACCCTTACCATACTTGGGTCGATTTTAGGACCTCATTTATCCACATGAGTGTGATAATGACATGTTAAAATAATTAGTTTGAAATAAAGAGAAATATAACATAAACATGTTTCTTTTTTTTGAAACAATTGTAATGTGAGGATATATAATTTATATCTTTAAAAATAAATAGTCATTAGAAATCTGAAAAGATTTTATACATCATTTTATTTTATGTATAATTTTTATACATTAAATAATTAAATTTATTTACGAAACAATGATGATGCAGTGATTACCTTATTAATGAAAGATTCAAATAAATGATATTATAAATATTAAAATAAATGTAATTTGAAAATTTTTCTCCACACACAAATTTTTGGGATGACATTAAAATTTTATGTATGATTTAATTCATTTTTTAAGAAATAATGTTGTTATAAATTTATAAAAAATAACTTACTAAATAGTGTTGAAATTGACATAAATGAGTTTTTAAAACAAATACTCTTTTATTAAGTGATATAACAGTCCTAAAAATCTAAGATTCGACCAAATAACTTATATAATATTAAAAATGTCATTAATTATCCACTTTTGTTTCTATTGTCATTTTATAGTAAGTATAGTAACCATATATTATGAAAATACAAGAAGACATGGTAAGAGTTAATGTTTTTTTAAAAGGTTGGGGTCGAAGCCTCAATTTATTATTAAAGCAAAGACCTCTTTATGTCTGAGTAGAGGGAGACCCATTACATAGCCCGAAGTCCCAATGCAATGTGGCCTGAATATAAGGCTTGAAAGCCCATTTTTGGCCCAAAGTACCCCTCAGTGAACAATATTGCTATAGTACCCACACTGCTACAATATCGTAGTCGCTACAGTACCTGCTACAGTGCAACCACTGCTATAGTGTTGTCGCTGCTACAATTCCGTTGCTACTATAGTCTATTATGGATACCTGTTATAGTACGGCTATATTACCCCCGGAAATTCGTCCCTGGACTGATTTGATCCTAGGACTTTTGAATGCCAAGCAGGAGCTTATACCGCTTGGGTATAGGCTCGTTGGCATGGTAAGAGTTAATGTTTTTATCTAAGGGTTATTGATAAAATATATGGTTAATTTTGTCACCTAAAATTGTCTAAAAATTATTTTTTTTGAGATTATTTAGACCATAAATCATCTTATACTAAAAATATATCACTTTGGATCAATTATAATTCTAAAATCAATTTATAATAAAATAATACTTCATGACATTCCTAAAGTTCCCCTTACCCCTCCTATAAAAGGCTACCACCTCTATAAAATTAATAAAACCTCTAAATCCCATTTGGATCATCCAAAATTGCTCAAATAATATCCCAAAATATTTTCCTTACTCATAGAATCCTTACCTTGGGTAGAAGGAAATTCAAGAAATCTTTTTGGCTTAAATCAAAAAGAGATACACGATATAGAGGTAACGTCTTCTCTCAAGCTCCTTTACTTTATTTTCCTTCTCCACTACCTATTACCTTTTTATTATATGATTAAATAAAATCATTATTATCCTAAATATACTAGTATGTTTTTATGATAAGTATTCTAACTACACCTACACACACATCAATCTAATGGATACAAACATACTATTTCTGTGTATGGCGAACTACTGCCTCACAAATGATGATTGTTCAATTTTCTCCTTCAACCTCTCATGATGTCCATTATGAAGGAAATGTATTTATATGTGATATATGTTAAATTTATATCTATAATTATGTAATTTTTATTTACAACATACCTTTATGCTTTTCATAATGTGTAAAAACGATAATTTCATTTGAGGAAGCGAGAACTACCACCCACCCAAAGTGATATGACTCGTTCATGCCATACATGGAATGAATAAAGGATATATTTAATAAAAATATGTAACATATATAAAATAGATATTATACCGGAATTATAATATACCTATGTATCATTTATTTTTTATTTTTTTAGTATGACAAAGAAATGAAAGTAGCGTTCATGCGTACGTATGACCTACTGTCTCCATAAATGGTGCATTTCATTTATTATCTCCAAATGTTATGGAATCTTAAAAATACATATATATTTGATATATATGAAATTTAAATCACAAATAATATTTTTGATATAATGTAATTATGACAACATGTATAATTTTCATCAAAACAAGTTCATTTTTTACTTAATTAATAAACATCAACAAAACATCTAATAAGAACTCAAATAACTAACGAATTGTTATAACGTGTTAATAAGTGATATAAAATGAAAAATAATATTTAAAAAGGTTCTAAAGCAATTATAATTTTACCTAATTTTATTATTCTTGAAATTAAAGAATGAACGATACAAGTTATATTAAAGGTAAGGGACTTATTCTCAATCTCCATTAATTGAGGCATATTTTGATTTATATATGATTTTATTTTTTATGGTGTATAATAAACCCCTTTGAATTTTAATTTCAGTCAATAGTTTTCAAAATGAATCTTTTTTTATGAATCATTTTACTAAATGAAAAAAGTAATGTTTCTTTTTAATGTATGCGGTTACCACGACCATTCGACCACCATAAGCATTATTTGATATTTGGATTCCTCTACAAGCCATAATGTTTTTAAAAAGAAAACTAAATACCACATTCATTTTTCTACATATTTTATTATTTAAAATTGTTTTGAGAATGGATTTATTAGATCAATATTTTTATATTATGTCTTATGATTGCAATGTGAATATTTTATTTTTCCTTTATGCGTGTTTTATGTGTTATGATTATGTTATGGTTATTGGGAATTGATTATATATATGGGTGGTTACATGATAAAACAAGGGTGGGTGAACCCATGATATTTCTCCAATGCATTGGGAAACATGAAAGAAGTAAACATTAAGGTTTCTACTAAGATATTTAGGGAATATACTGTGATTGGTATTTCAAACATAACCATGAAGGTTACTACCTATGTGGATGTGAAAACTAAAAAGTAAGTATGATGTGGATGAAACAAGTTACCTTTATGATTTATGATTGTTGTGAAGTTTTCATGATTCTTATAAATTCATGGGTTTATAAATATTCATGGACAAATGTTTTATATAATTATTTTATCCCTTACTGAGTTTTTATGCTCATCCCAAGTTTTTTTGAAATGGTTTCACAGTGTATAAGGATGCGTAAGATAAAGGAAGAAGTTAAGAATATTTTTATCAAGAAAAGAAATCATATTTTTTAAAGGGTTTTCTTTGGTGAAAAAATGGATACTATTTGGATATTATCCTCTTGTATGATTATGGGTTTATATGTATTAATAATGGCCTAATTATTTAAAACTCTAAACATGAAAAGATCCTTGATGTGAATTAATATCAAATTATTGACTTATCTAAAGCTTAAGTAATGTTTTAAGGGCAGGGTCTTATAGTTGGTATCAGAGTTCACTTTAGATAACATTAAGGGTTTAGGATATAGTTAATAGAATATCTATAAATTATTTTTACATTATGGTCAAATTAAAATAGAATTTAAGGATTACCATGTTTCTTCATCTAGGATATGTCTTTTCAGAATGATTTTCTGTAGTGTAAATAGGGAAGTTGTGCTGGGATGACATCCAAAGGAAAATAACCTTTTAAATAAACATCCTAAGATAGTAAAAATCAGAATTGATCCATTTTTAGTTGTGTTTATAGATGATATTTTGGTATATTCTAAAATCATAGAGGAACATTAAAGTTACATAAAAACTATTTTTCAAACCATTAAAGAAAAGAAACTATATGGAAAGTTTATTAAGAGTGAATTTTGGTTGTAAAAAATTTCACTCCTTGGTTTCATTGTTTCTAAAGTTGAAAAAAATGTTGATATTTAAAAAAAAGTTATTAAAGAATGGACCAGACCCACAAACATAATAGAGGTTTATAGTTTTCTTGGTTTATCTAGTTATTAATAGAGGTTTTTTGAAAAAATGTGATGGTTATCTAGCCCACTGGCCAAGTTAACTCAAAAATGTGTTAAGTTCATATGGACAAAAGAATGTGATGAATGTTTTCAAGAATTCGAAATAATATTGGTGAATTATCTAGTTTTGTAACTTCCTTACAAAAATGGTAAATTATTATTCTTCACGTTATTTCAAAAATCATGAGTTAAATTACCCTACACATGATTTGGAATTAGTTGTTGTTGTTTTTTATTTAAAATTTTGGAGGCATCATATATATGAAGTAAAATATGAAATATATACTAACCATAAAAGTTTGAAGTATATATTTACTAAAAAACAATTGAACATGAGACATATAAGATGTTTGGAATTAATCAAGGATTATAATTGCACGATTCATTACCATTCCGGAAAAGAGAACAAATTGGATGATTCTTTGAGTCGGAAAAGTAACACTACATTAACTATGTTATGTTTAAAATGTGACCATTTGATTAAAAATTTGATGAACTTTGGCAAGGTAGTTTTTGGTGTAGTAAATTCCTATGTTTTGTTTCAGGTTTTAGTGAAATCGCCTCAAGCCGAAAAAATAAATCAAATACTGAAGGAAGACAATGAGTTATAGAAAAATGTAGAATTGTTTTAGAAGGGTAAGTTTCAGGAATTTAACATTGATAAAGATTGCGTTTTTGAGATTTGGAAAAAGATAATATGTATCTTGTGATTCATAGTTGAAGAAAGAATTATTGTGTGAAGCTCATAGTTTTCCATTTTCAGTTCATCCTAGCAATACTGAGATGTATAGAGATCTTCAAGAGTATTACTAGTGGGATGGAATGAAAGGAGATATTTTTGACTTTACCCTGAGATATATGATTTTTGAGTAGGTTAAATCAAAGTGACATTTACCGAAAGGGATTTTTCAAACTTTTCCAGTACCATATCGGAAACGGGAAAATGTGTTCACGGACCTCATTGTGGGATTACCAAAGACATCGTGAGGTAATAATGAAATCTTGGTTATTATTGATCGATTGACTAAATATTCTCATTTTATTCCTATTTGAGATACATAGTCTATTGATCAACTTTATCAGTTGTATCCTAAAGAAATAGCCATGTTAGATGGAGTTCCTCTCTCTATTGTATCTGATCGTGATCCTAGGTTAATTTATAACTTTTTTAAAGGCCTTCAAAAGTCATTGGGTACTGAATTAAATTTTAGTACAAATTTTCATTGGCAATCAGATGTGTAGACATATGAACAATTCAGACATTGGAAGATATGTTACGTGAGTTTTCAATGGATTATCATGGAAATTGGGAGAAACATATTTCTTTGGTTGGGTTTTATTATAGTAACTATTTTCATTTCAGTATATAGATGGCACCATTTAAAGAATTATATAGAAAGCAGTGTCGAAATCCATATTTTTTGGATGAAGTAGGTGAAAGGAAGTTGATTGGACAAAAATTGGTTGAAGAGATGGTAGAAAAGGTTTAGTTGATTTAGAAGCACATGAAGACAACTCAGAGCAGGATGAAAAGGTATGTAGATAACTGGTGGAAGGATCTTCTTTTGAGGTAGGTTCTCATGTATTTCTCAAAGTTTCTCCATGGAAAATTACGATGCATTTTGGTAGTTTACAATTCATTGGACCCTATGAAATCCTCGAGAAAGTTGGATTAGTTACCTACAAAGTGGATTTACCTCCAAGTTTATCTTAGGTACACAATGATTTTCATATTTCCATGTTAATAAAGTATATTCCGGATCCATCTCATATTTTGAGTCCATATGTAGTTCCTTTGGAATATGATCTTTCATATGAGGAACATCAAATATAGATTCATGACCACAGAGAGAAAGTGTTGTAGAATAAGGTGATTTATCAGGTAAAGGTTTTGTGGAAAAAACATATGGTTGAAGAGGAAAAATGGGAATTTGAAAATGTTATAAGGGGTAGATACCCCCACATATTTGATAAGTGAATAAAATTGCGATGATGGAATTTCCAAAAGGGGGAAGGATGTAACATTATATGTATTTATAGAAGAAAACATTTCCATATCTATTAATATTTTGGAATTAAATATTATTTTAAGTTTAAATGGGACACTATGTTGAATAGTGTACCCGAAAAGCAACAACGAGTCTATATGAAATCTTATGTTGCACAAAACATTGAGTTATACCAAATAATAATACAAGAATAATATTGTTATTTTAAATGGTAGTTAACGCATAGCCATTGTATTGGAAAGAATGAATATAACTAACTATAGTATGATTATGAATGTTTTTTAATTTGTTTTCCATTTATCCAATAAATTTTAAGGGGTTAAAATGAGAATGAATCCAATTTTAAGCATAAAATACTCTACTATTTCTAAAAGGTTGTTTTAACACCTTTTGATGGACAACCCTATTTAAATATAGTTTTTATCACTTTTATATATTCTATTTTACAAAATAAATTTATTATTTAGATTCAGGATATCAAAATTTAATTTGGTTTAAATTTTGGTATTTTTCTGATAATATCCATATTTTGATGAATAGTGAAAAATACAACATTTTAATTCTAAACATCCTTTTCATCTAATTTATTTATATAGTTATATTTTTCTTTTAATTGGTTTTAAAGTATAATTGGATTAAATTTTATAATTTAATCCATGTTTTTTCATTTGAAGTAATTTCACATTGAAATTGGACATGAATACATGTCAGTCTTTTGATTGTTTTTACTTCTTAAAAACCTGCTTTCTACTTTTGACAATGAGAATTAATTTTAAATTAATTTTTGATAATTATTTATTTTTGATTTGAAAAAATAGATTCCATATTTGGAATAAAAAGTTTCAAATTGTGTAAACATGTACCTTTTATTTTTGGACATTATGAATAGTAATTTCAGTAATTATTTTTTACCATAGTTAAATGGTTAACCAACTAAATAAGGGAAAACAAATAATATTATAATAATATAAAACTACCATAAAATGTGTCCTAATATTATTTTATGAATTTTTTTAACCATTATCATACTTGTATGGATTTTAGGATCCCATGGAGACACTTGGGTGTGATAATAACGTGTTAGAATAATTAATTTAAAGTAAAGAGAAATATAACATAAACTTGTATTTTTTTACTAAATCAATTTCAATGTGGTGTTATATGATTGATATATTTAACTATAATTTAAAATTAGAAATATAAAAATATTTCCTACATCATATTATTTATTTATATTTTTAGACATTAAATAAATAAATTTATTTATGATACAATGATGATGCAATGATTACCTTATTAATGAAATATTCAAATAAATGATATTAAATTTTTTAAAATAAATGTAATTTGAACATCTTGATGCCAGACATTAAATTTTTGGATTATATTGACATGTTAAGGATGATTTAATGCATTTGTTTTGAAGTAATTAAGTTGTTATGATGTTTAAAAAATCAATTATTAAATAATGTCAAATTTGAGATAAATGAGTTTTTAAAACAAATAATGTTTTATTAAATGATATAAAAGTCAAAAAAATTCAAAAAAATGACTTATATAATGTTAAAAATTACATTAATGATCCAATTTTAGTTCTCTTGACATTTTATAGCAAGTATAGTAACCATATATTATGAAAATATAAGAAGACATGTTAAGAGTTAATGTTTTTAACTGAGGGTTAAAGCTAAAAGATAAGGATAATTTTGTGACCTAAAATTTTATAAAATCTATTGGTTGAGAGGATTTAGACCCAAAATAATCTTATCCTTTAATTATATCACTTTTTAACTATTATAATTCAAAAATTAATTTATAGTAAAATAATATTTCAATACTTTCCTATAGTGGTCCTCCTCCCTCTTATAAAAGGCCACCACCTATACCCACTTACTCACACCTATAAATCACCTTTAATCATAAAAATTCTAATAAAATAATCTCCAAAAATCCCTCCATTCCTCTTAGAATCCTTACCTTGGGCATAAGAAAATTCAAGAAAGCCTTTTGGATCAAATCAAAAAGAGTTACTCGATTTAGATTTAGTGTCTTCTCTCAAGCTCCTTTTCTTTATTTTACTTCTACACTCCCTATTATATTCTTATTATATGATTAAATAACAGAACCAATATCAGAAATATACTATGATGTTGTTATGATAATTATTTAAACTACACTTACACACACCTTCATCTATTGGATAGGAACCTACTGTTTCTTTGTACGACGAACTACTGCCTCACGAAACGATGATTGTTCAATTTTATCCTACCATATATAATGGTGGCCATTTTGATGGAACTTTATTTATATAAGATATATATTATATTTATATTCGCTCTAATATTCTTCAATTTTTATTTACGACATACTTTTATGCTTTCCATAATGTGTAAATATGATAATTTCATTTGAGGAAGTGCGGACTGCCGCCCCCTCAAAGTTATATGACTCATTCATGGAAAAAATGGATAATATAAATGATAGAGTTAATGAAATTATGTAACATATATAATATAAATATTATACTATAATTATAATATACCTATGTATCATTTATTTTTTCATTCCTTTAATATGACAAAGAAATGAAAGTAACGTTCATGCGTACGTACGACCTACCGTCTATATGAACGGTACATTTCATTTCTTATATAAAAATTTTATGGAAACTTATAAATACATATATATTTGATATATATGATATTTAAATAATGTATATGATTCTGGATATAATTTACATATGATCTCATGGATAATTTTCATCAAAAGAAGTTCATTTTTGACTCACGTACCGAACATCGACAAAATGTCTGATATGAACTCAAATAATTTACTAATTATTATAACATGGTAATAAGTAATATAAAATGAATAATAAACATTAAATTTTTTCTAAATTAAGTATAAATTAACCTAATTTTATTATTTATGAAATTAAAGAACAAACGAGAAAAGTCGGATTCAAGGTAAGGGACTTCGTCTCAATCTGCTTTAAATAAGGAATATTTTGATTTATATACGACCATATTTTATATGATGCATAATAAACACATTTTAATTTTAATTTTAGTAAATAATTTTCAAAAGGAATATTTTTTTTAACAAAATATTTTACTAAACCAAAAAATGAATGATTCCTTTTAATGTACACGGTTACAAAGACCTTTCCGCCACTGCGAGCATCATTTGATATTTAGATTCCTCTAAAAGCTATAATGTTTCTAAAAAGAAAAGAAAATATCATATTTTTTAGGTATTTTGGTATTTAAAATTGTTTTGAGAATGGATTGATTATATCAATATTTTTAAATAATGTTTTATGAGTTCATTTATTCATGTTTTATGTGTTATGATTATGTTATGGTTCTTGGGCATTGTTTATGTATACAGGTGGTTCCATGATAAACCTAGGGTGGGTGAGCCTGTGATAGATTTCCAATGAATTGGGTAACATGATGGAGGTAAAAATTGAGGTTTCTACTAAGAGATTTAAGGAATATACTGTAAATGGGTATTCCAAACAAATCCATGATGGTTACTCCCTATGAGGTTATAAAAGCTACAAAGTTAGTATGATCTGGATTCCACACTTTACCTTTATGATTTATTAAATCTATGAAGTTTTCATGATTATTATGAATTCATGGGTTTATAAATATTCCTAGACTAATGTTTTATTTCCTTATTTTATCCCTTACTGAGTTTTTATGCTCATACCATGTTTTTTTTGACTTTTTTCATAGGGTATAAGGATGATTAAGATAAAGGAATAAGTCAAGAAGATTTTTATCATGAAAAGAAATATTTTTTTAAAGGGTTTTCTTTGGTGGAAAAAATAGATACTGTTTTGATAGTATCCTCTAGTATGATTATGGGATTATTTTTAGTAATAATGACCTAATTATTTAAAACCCTAAACAAGAAAAGATCCTCGATGTGAATTAAAGTCAAAATGTTTACTTATCTCATGAATAAGTAATTTTTTAAGGTTGGGGCCTTATACCATCACACTCACCCTTGTGAACCTAGTGACTTGTCAACCTGTTCATAAAAATTTATATCTCTTGAGATAAAATTCTTTACCCAATTAATTGGAGGGATATATAGGTACCACCATTATTATAATATATACATTTGTGTCAAAATTGAAAATAAAACATTCAGTATATTATAAAAACTCATAGAAAAATAATGAGTTTCTTAAAACATTCATAAACATCACATAAAATTATCTTAAGAAATAAAATAATATAATAACCACCATTTTAAAAAATAAATCATATCATAAAAAAATTTAAAGGGGGATCAAAAGAAAAACTCATAAAAAATTGAAATTTTAGTGTAAGAATAAGTGAAAACCCCGAAGACTTCCCAAAACCTTTTTAAAACATTGATGTGGAAATTAATATCAAAAACAATTTTGTGAGGGGAAATGTAATTTTTTTAAGAAACATGTTATAAATAGTTCCTAACAAAAATTCATTGAAAATACATAATGGTTTAAAAAATAATAATTGAAAATACATTGAAAACATTTAATTTTAAGATAATATTTAACAAAGTAAAGTTGAAAAGGTTGTAATGTTTTCAATAAGATAAATGAAAATAATTTGATAACTCTTACTTTTAAAAATAATATTTGACAATGGAAACTTTAAAATGACATAAAGTTTTCAATATAACAAGTGAAAATAATTTTAAATAATTTAATTATAAAAATAATCTTAAATAATGGAAACTTGAAGTTGAAATAAAATCAGTTTACATAATTTTAGAGTATTTACTTTTAAAAAGAATATTTAATAATGGAAAATTTAAAAAAACAAAAAAATTTAATAAAATAAAGAGATTTTTTTTTAAAACTTTTACTTTTAAAAATAATATTTAATTATATAAAATTTAAAAGTCATAAACTTTATCAAAATAAAATGTGGAGTGAATTATAAAAGCTCTTTATTTTTAAAGGATGCAAAAAAACCTTTTAAACATTTCTAAATCACCTGTGTTTGAAAACCCACATTATTAAAAGGATAAAAAAACATTTGATTTAGGATTAATTAATGGAAAAAAGATAATTTAAGATAAAAAAATTTAATATTGCATAATGTAAAGGAAAAAATTGTTAGAAATTAAAAACATGAATATAGAAGAAAAACCCAATAAATGTAATGAAAATTATTATTAAAAAAATGAGATTTAGCAAAAAAATAGAATCATAGATGAAGAATAATTTGGTATGAAACGTTATTGAACAATAAAATAAGGTTAAAATACAATGAAACTTCTTAATAGGTTAAATAAATCAATCTTGAAGGATAGTAGTCAATGAAGAGTGATTATCACCCAAAGAAAAACATTTGCGTAAAAAAAATACCTTATAACCCTTTTAACATTGGAATCGAAAAACCATGAGAGTTAGAAAGTAAAATAAAACTTTTAATATCATTAAATATAATATAATTACTATGGAAAATTAAAATGGGGTAATATTTAGATTATTTTGATGGAAACATGGTGTTTATCTTAAACGTGTCACAAGTAAATCAAATTTGAGACAATGAAACACTTACAACTTGAGAAATGAATAGACAGAAAGTGATTGTTGGAGAGATTGTGAAATAAAAATTTATATAATATTAACAAGGATTATTTATGATAAAATAATTAATTTATTTATTATCTATACCACATAAATTCACAATAGGTGAAAACATGTAATCATGCCTATACAAAGGTGAACTTGAGACAATAAACCCTTACCTTATTTCCATTATTAGTTGATGAAACTATAACCTACTATAAAAAAATATATATAAAAATATATTATTTTATAATATTAATAATAAACATTACCCATTAATAATACTTATTATAATTGTTTATTATGATCACATCAATAAGTTATAACATATTATGACTATTGGGTGTTAATAACTTTAACTATTTTGCGCATGTTTAACAATTTTGATATCATTACACAACATTATATACCAAGTTAATTATTTATATATCATTTAATATTCTATAATATATAACCTATATTTATTTTAAATTTTATTATTTCATTCCATATGTGTTTTGGTTATGTTATGTGAAAACCGAATTGATAACAACTTGTTTGAGTAATTTTAGAAAACAAAAATGTAACTTTAATAATAAGTTAAATACTTTATATAATATTTCCCAAAACATATAATAATCATAATTTTATTAATATATTCTAATATTATTATTTTTCATGTTCCCATAGTCATCCATAAATAACTTTTAAAGGATTGTTCACACTGGTGGTTAAACTGACCCAAACTTGAACACACTTTTACTCGATTGAGAGTATGGTTAAGAAGGAGTTAATTTTGAAATAATATATTTATAAAATAATAATAATGATATTTTTTTTTATTTTTTTATTATTATGAAAAATTTTATTATTATTATAAAATAAATGAAAATCTAGGTGAAAAACTAAAAATGTTTTATCAAGGAGGCAGTGATCCGCACATTTGCATGATTATCGTTCATATTTCTCAAAGCATGATAGGGGGTGAAGGTGAATATTATATTAAAATTTAAGGATCATAATAATATTATATATATCATATTTATTTATCTTTACCACCATTAATACCATATATAAGAATCATTAATGAAACAAACAACATTGCTTCATGGAGGTGATTGTTTATACAACACACTGATGAGGTTATTTTGTTTTTATAAATGGATAAAAAATGAATAAATACAGGTTGTACCAAAAATAAAAAAATAATTATAATCATGATTCTTAAGTCATAATAATATAGTGATATGATATTTGGGATAGTAAGATTAATAAGAAAATTTTAAGAGGAGAGAAAACTTATATCGAAGACTTGATTTTTCCCTCAGAGGATTCTTTGAAATTAAAGGGATTAGGCTAACTATAAGTGACCATGATATTATGTTTGTGGGAGAGGATTATATATAGAGTAAATGTAATAGTTTTAATAATTAATTCAAATGATATGTGTGTTTTTGAAAGGGTGTAAGTGGTCCCCTTTTATAAGAGAGGATATGAGAACTTTTGGAAACACCCTTTATAATTTAATAATGTCCTAACACTATTCCAAGGTCAATGGATCTGAATTTTATAAATTATAGAGTTTTGGGTCTATTTGGGTAGATAAATGAAAAAAATATATTTCTAAACTTGTTTTAAACATTTTATATGGATTTTACTATTATGTTTTTACATTATACTCTTTAACTTTTAAACTAGGTAACTAGTTTTTAAGTAAGTGATTTTATGTTTTATTAAAAATAAAAAAACCCATATAACCAAATTTTGATTTTATTGAAATAAATTTTGAATAAATTTAATCTAATTAAAATTATATATATTATAAAATTAAATTTTAAATTAAAATTGATAATTCACAGAAAAACCGTTTTATTAGAAAATTGACAATTTATCCATTTTTTATTATTAATCTTATTTAATATAGATTAAAAATTTAATGAGTGTTAATATTTTTATTTTTATGTTTATAAATTATAATATATTAATTATTTATAGGATTTTATTTTAATTTATTTGATATAATTTCCTTGATATTAATAAGAATAATAATTATAAAATAATTGTTTAACAATAATCATTGTAGTTAACATTGATCCTAAAAATCTAAATTTTATACCCAAAAATGAAATTTAAAATATTAAATAATATTTAAATTATTATATCAATGATTATAATAATTTTATCAAATTAACTTTATATGTGTAGTGAAATTAATCTTAAATATTGCATAAGTATTGAGTAAAAAACTAATTTTTTGAATAGAATGATTTTTATATCAAAATACTTCTGATTCGAATTGAATTATAAATTAAAATGATTAAATTGAATTTAAAACAATTATTACCACTCAAAAAATATTTATTTAATAACAAATTAAATTTAAAACATAATTTTATCATGTTATAATTAATTAAAAAAAACAGTTAGAGGACATTTTTTGTTAAAATTCTATATAAATTTTATAAATGTTGAGAATGTGTATATAAATTAGAAAAAATATTTAAAAAATATTAATTTTTCTTTATAATATATACTATTTATATGCAAAGGGTTTTAAAAAAAGTTTTTTCATACAAATGTGATGATATTAGAAAAATATATATTTTTCTCTAAAAACAATATTTTAGAAAAATCTCAATAATTTATCCTAAGATAATTTTGTTATGTGTAATTAAAAAATTATTTTTAATTTATAAAATCAAAATTCTAAAATTTTTAAAGATATATTTTTAAAATAAAATACATAATATAAAGAAAAGTACTTTTATAGGAAATAACCTTTTCAATTTTAAATCGTATTACATATTTACCTTCTAATGGTAATAACTATTAATGGTTTACTATATTAATGTGTATTATAGATTTATTGATAATTTTTTATTAATATGTTATGGTGTATTTATATTGGGTGTAACATGTGACACAAGTCATAGAAAATAATATGTCTTTTAAAGGATCCAAAATTTCTCGTCATTACAATAATCATGGTATGATTCAACTTATAATCATCATAACATAGTTCTCTTAGGTTAACCACCTATGTACCATATATAGTGTTCATATGGTAACCACCCATGCACCAAATATAGTGTTCCTGGGTTAAACGTTCATGAATCATACATGTAATCTCATGAGGCATTAACATTACCCAATACATTGGAGAGCTATAATTAATCCATCCATAATAATTTAGGCTAACTAACATCGTAATTTTTATAAGATTATATGTTCCAAAAAAAGAAAAAGAAACCATATATAAATCATAATCATGACAAACCCATGAGAAGAAAGTGGGTTTTATAATCTTATATAATGGTATAAAAAATGATATATCATACGGATTCCAAGAATATGATGGAATAAAATTCATTTGAATATTCATTTTTGATTTACCAGAAGCATAGTCCTCAAACATGGGTGATAATTTTATAAATAAATTCTTAAAACAATTTTAAGAGGTGAGATGAAAAAGAACCAATTTTGCGATGCTTTTTGAAATATGGAAATTTTAAATAAGAAAAATGGAAAAACATTATTTTTAAACCCTAACGGAACTAAAAAGGGTTTTAATTAAATAAATAAGGTTTTGAGGAATATTTTAGGGTTAAAACATTTTATAGGGGTGATACCTGATATTATTATATATAAATGGAAGTACCCTTAAAAATTGAGTTTACAAAAGAGTGTGAATATCGAAGGAACATAAAACAAGTATTATCCCAAAAAAATTAAGACAAGTTAAAAGTGTTATATATTTAAGGAATATATATATATAATATAGATGTATTACTTTTGAATAATATAGAGAATAAAGGATAAAATTAAGCTGAACATATAACCCAAAGGTAATAAAAGAGGTTCAGAGGATCCCTTACGACTTAAGATACATTCTAATAAAAACCCCTTCGATGTGAGAAATATTTAATTTGAATTTATAATATCATGAATAAATATACTTCAAGATATTATATATATAATTGGTAGTATACATACCATTTAAATTAAATTATGTGCATAAAATAAAATATGTCTCAAAGAAACTTTTGAGCTGAAACCCTTACAAATTTAGTAATTTTTGAGTCAAATGTTACTGAAATATTGAAAATAATATATTCATATAAATAAAATTAATTAAATAATAGATCATGTAAAAATAATTTCTTGGGTTTTATATATAGCATATAAATAATAAATTGGTTCATAATATTAAAACACGCCTTGATAAAGAGAAATTGAGTCGAAAAAACCTCACCCATGTCTGAAATAATTCTTCTCCTGCACTAAAATTAAAAAATAATTAAATTAGGTTCATTAAATATATTAAAATAAAATTAATCATTGTTTCGCACGGATTTCGGGGATGACCTCCTGGACGGGAGATTCAAACGTTCCGATCGGTTTCTAGCGGGTTTGTTCGTAGAACCGGAAACATCCAATGATTCCACATCCGTTTGGACCTACTTTCCAAAGGTAGGTGCTCATTAGTTTGTGGACTAATGAGGCTTAGGAATTTGCATTGGTCGAGAGGATGGGAGGTCGGACTCATCACACCTTTTTGAGGGGAATTATTGTCTACTCCGGGACTCTCTTTATAGATTTAAGTTATGTTCGTGAATCCTTATTACATTACCAAGTATAAAATGAGGTTTCCTTTAGTTTTAACAATCAATGATTAAATATGCAAGAAATTTAGAGAATCTTTTATACGTATTCGAGGTTCTTCATCAATAGAGAATCATCTATATCTGTTTAGAGATTCTTGGTCAATGGTATCCTTCAAAACATTTATATAAAAGTCTCTTGGTCATTATGATGACCAGACTGGTTTTAAAGCCACTCAGTGGGGCACTTGAAGTTTATCGTCATTCAGAAGGATAGGGATTATTTCAAAGTTGGGATCGAACCCATAAATGGGCTACCTACGTATCCTTTGTTTTGGAAAAGGAATCAGAACCCACATAGTTCGATTAATGGAGTATGATGTTTATGATTGATGGATCAAAGAAGAATGTCATAATTACTTTTACACTCTAAGATCACGTGAGTCATGCTCGGTGTGAGAAACAAGAGGTATTAGTAAAAAAAATCAGACAATTGTGCCATGAAAGATGCAATCATGAGAAATTGTTTGGGGCTTATGTATGTATGACTTCCCAAATAGATGAAGGTTTAGGATTTAATTTTAGGGAGAAAATCCATGAACAGGGTCCATAAAGGTATATGTGCTTCATGGAGATTTGAATACTCTAATCTTGGGGCTTACTCCTAAGGAGGATGCCCAAATTAGGAGGGGACTTATGATTGGGTTTTACTCCTAAGAAGGATGCCCAAAATTATGAATGGGACTTATTCCTGAAAAGGAGGCCCAGGTTAGGGGACTTGGGGCTTACTCCTGAAAAGGAATCCCAAGATTATGACTGAGTCTTATTCCTGAAAAAGAGACCCAGGTTAGGGATTAAGGTTTGGGGTTTACTCCTGAGAAGGATGCCCACATTTGAGATTGGGGCTTACTCCTAAGAAGGATGCCCAAAATTATGACTGGGACTTATTCCTGAAAAGGATGCCTGGTATTTGAGATTGGGGCTTACTCTTGAAGAGGATTCCCAAGTTTGGGAACTTTAAGAATTTGGGGCTTACTCCTGAGGAAGATGCCCAGATTAAAGGATTTATAACTGGGGATTATTCCTGAAAAGGAGACCCAGGTTAAGGATTCTCTCATCTTAAAGGATGAGGTTGAATGAACGAACTCTCAATCTTTGGTGACATAAAGATGTATAAATCACTAGGTTTTGAGAGATATTCCACCGAATTCCTTTCAGATAAGGAAGTCAAATCAAGAAATCATGCCATAAATGGCTTTGAAGAGTATCTTGAAGACTGAATCTTGAATAGGAAAGGTGAAATGGCTTAAGAGGGGTAAAATGGGAAAGATGGGCACCCAAAAAGGTAGGGGCGCGCAAGTCTTGAAAGGCGCGCAAGTCTTGCGTGGGCACGCAAGTATTGGTCGCGCAGGTATACCTGCGCGACACATGGTGTACTTGAGCGATTTTCAACCAGCATTGAAATACTTGAGCGACTCTTTATTAAACCCTTTAGAATCCTCTTGAGGTTCTTCCAGAAAAGGGACGCGCAAATTCTATTGAAGGAATAAGGCGGCGCACAAGTATGATCAGTTCCCTTAAGGGCTGGCCATTCAGGCGCGCAAGTGTTGATGAGTTTCAACACTTAGGCCTTCCTCCCTCTCTTTAGATCTTCCGTTCTAGGTAAGAAATTACCTTAGAAGTGTTCCTGAAGCTTTGAGAAGAGACTTGGGCATCAGGATCTTCAATCCGAGTTTCTGGAAAAAGATCCTCTCGAATGGGGGGCCCACATGGTCTATTTATAGGCAGGAGAAGACCCCGGGCGGTTACCGGGCGGTTATCACTTAGGTCGCGCAAGTCACTTGCGCGGCCAAGAGCGTTGCGCAAGTGTACTTGCGCGACAATGATATAACTTGCGCGGTGCAGTTGCTGTTGATCCTTTCTTCCTGCCTTTTTTGATTTTTGATGTTTTCTTCAAAGGATGAATCACTTTGAGCTCAGATATTCCCTTTTCCTATCTTTAGATTATGTGACGAAAGGAGCGTCAACAAAAGTCCCCCCTCAGAGTTGGATCCGGAGAGAAATGAGGATTTGACTCTGAGGAAATCGAATCCATCCAAAGGAAAAGGGGGGCGCACAAGTCTTTATTGCACAGAGGGCGGCGCACAAGTTTGTGTCATGCAGGCCTTAAGAGCTCTGGGTACGGCGCGCAGATAGGCTTCCTGGCCTATAAATACATGGCTTTTGGCCGTGTGTAGCATCTGATCCCGAATTTCTCGAGCTCTTGCCGCGCAGGTCACCTAAGCCGCGCAAGTCTCTTTTCCACTGTTCCCTCGCTGTCTCGCTACTGTAAAGGTAATAGGGCTTGCGCGGTAATACATGCACGACAAAAACTTGCGCGGCACATGTAACACTTGCGCGACATCTCCATACTTGCGCGCCCTAATGCCTTAGCCATTTTTTGATTTCTTCCACAAAGTTTGTGAAAAATTAATTCATTTATAAATTAATTTATGCAACTCTTTGTGCAGAATTAATGGCTCTTAGACCCGGATTAATTGATGAACTGGCTAGCAAGCGGATAGATGATATGATTAACATCATTGGCCACGATTACTATACTGTCAAGGATAGTACTCTTCCGTATTTGGCTAAGTACTTGAAGAAATATCATCTTAATTTCCCACAGAGCATCTACCTGTCTCTATGTGGTCATGGTCACTTGAAAGGAGTCAATGTTCCAAATGCAAACAACTATACACCTGAGATGCAGCTGCACTGCTACTCCTCTATTTCGGTTATGTTGTGCATCAAGAGCAATAATAATGGTGTGAACTTTCAAATTATTCCGCCATGTCATTTCCTTGCAGATATGAAAATGGAAAACCCATGGGCTGAAATGTTTTCCACTACCGGTTGGTGGAGAGAAGACAAACATGGTATTAGAGCAATATATGAAAAGAGTACTCTCTCCAAATGGCTCTTTACTTCCAATGCTCCATTCTCAAATCCATGTATCCATCTTCCAAGTCTCTTGGACAGAAACAGAGTCACTGTTTGATCAGCAGAAAATTTTCTCAAACCGCACTCAAGAACATCCTTTTACAATTATTCCAAGAAGAGTTAGTATCACTACATCTCTTATTGTATCCAGTTGAATGAATGAATTCCAGGTGGTTGCTGATGAAGCTCGGGATGCCGTAAATCAAATGAAGTGTTATGTTGAAAGCCTCTTGTAATTCTTGAAAAAGAGAAGAGACTCCAGTCTGTGGATGTCCTTCTAACTCTTGTGTATCAATGAAAAAAAACTTTCATCTTCAATCATTTGTACCTGCATTCTTTCACTACCTGCTTCAATTTTACTTAAGCCAATGGGCCTAGTAAGCATAGTTTGATTTTTACTAGGATTATTAAAAATAATCCTACAAACTTTGAACTTTTTAATTTCTCAATATTACCTAAATCATACAAAAATGTATATTTAGTGAGCTGGAACTTGACTTTTATTCAGAGTTCCTTTGTCTTTTGTGGGCAGTTTAAAGTCATGCATACCGGACATAAAGGGGCTAATGTTTAAGGTCAAAATAGCTTTGACCAAAATGGATTAAAATTGATTCAATTCCTTGAAAATTTATCTGAAAACATATTACCATACTCAAGTATGAGAGAAAATATGTAAACTATGGCTTAAGAATATTTGAATATGAGGAATGATATGAAAAAGAGCTAAAAGGCATTAGAAGAAGTAGTTTCCAAGAATGAAGTTACTATTATTTAACAAAACCCGTTAGGGGGTTGAAATATGCAGGGCCATCTATGGGCATTGACTGCATGGTCAAATAAAAAGTATCTTTCGGCTGACAAGTCTATTATGTAGACTGTTTATGAAAGGCCACCTATGGGCACGTGCTGCATAGTCAGGCGAAAGAACTCTCAAAAATTTACTTTCCTAGTGCTAAAATCCAGTGAATGTTTATGGAGATTCAAATTTTCTAAAGTATAGAGTTTGTTGTATGGAAAGAGGTACTTGAATATGGAGAAGATATTTCCGAACAAGAATATCGAAGAACTGGATGAATATCACTCCTACGAAGGTCTGACCGAAATATAGGGAAGAAGAATAAACCGTAGACTTGAATACTTTCAGATCATGAAAAAGGATATGGGACAAATATGTTAAGGATGGCTATTTTTTTTACGGATCCCTACATACTGTCGTTTATGACAAATAAGGACAAAAGAGGCATTCTTCCCAAGAATGAAGTTACCATCATTTAACAAACCCGTTAGGGGGTTGAATTATGCAGGGCCACCTAAGGGCATTGGCTGCATAGTTAAATAAAATAGTATCTTTTGGCTAACAAGTATGTTATGTGGACTGTTTATGCAAGGCCACCTATGGGCACGTGCTGCATAGTTAGGTAAAAGAATTCTTAGAAGTTTGACATTTTTGTGACTAGAAGTCATGAAAAGGGTTATGAAGATATAAAAATATTTAAGGTTAGGATTATAACACATAAAGATGGGTATTGTCCAATGTATATAGAGATACATAGGTCAATTATAACCATAATCATGTTGTGGCTGGGTCCTGAATTGAAACTTGCACTTCACTACGTATCTCATAAGAATGAGAATCAAGCCATACGTAGTTCTTGAAATGCAGTTTAACGTCGTGCAGGACGAAAGTATGATAAATCTTAGTTTAGGGTCATAGAATTCAGACCATAATAATGAATACATAGTGTGTGTTTTCATGAGGACTTTTCAGCTAAGGGACTGAAAGTGAAATTTGGGGTTAGGCCCAAAAGGCTTGGGGATGGATTCGAGGGATACTCGAACGTTCCTACGTATCCCATAAGGATGGGAATCAAGCCCACGTAGTTCTTGAAATGCCCTTTGTACAAATTTGGTTCGTACATGTGAAGGGTGAAAGGGGACTTTAGTGCAATGATGGTTTAACCTGAGATAAGAAATTTAGGCATTACCATGTATGCACATAGTTTTTTTGAAATGAAACATGATTGAAAAATCAATGTCAATAATAGTTCTCTCTCAAGTGAGGAGATCAAAGAATATTGTAGTTTATTGTCATATCGGACAAAAGTGTTGTAAAGTTTAATGTCGTATAACAAGGACGAAAGTGAATCAATGTAAAAAAAATATTGATTCTAGGGGCGGTTTCACAAATCAACATCATATGAGATGGTGGTGAACCGATGTGAAGAGATTATTTTTGGGCTTGAACCCTGGGAGGCTGCCTACATACCCATCCTGGAGGGCAAGGATCAAAGTCCGTGTAGTTCAATTAAAGAATGAATTAATGATCAAGTTGTTCTTGGGGACAACGATCTAATTAAAATGTTGTTGGGACTTACACATGGTTAGTGGCCCAAAGGGAGTGTTATGGTTGATGTTCGCTCTAAGCTCACGTGAGTCATACTCGGTGTGAGAAACAAGAGGTAACAATAACCTTAACGATGCACAGTTTAATGTCATGTAGGACATATAAAGGGACTATGCAGTTTAAAGTCTTGCAGTTAGGACTATTGGTGCTGCACAGTTTAGTGTCATGTAGTAGGGACAAAATAACACACCATTTATGTCATGTTGGACGAAGGTGCGAATAGTTTAAGGTCATATGCATGGACCGTGGATGGTGCAGTTTAATGTCATGCTGGACCTTTGATGATTATATAGTTTAACGTATTTCCGGACATGAGGGACTTTTATACAGTTTAGCGTCATGTAGTTAGGACGTCACAGTTTTAACGTCTTGCTGGACATAAAGGATTTGCAAATAGTTTATGGTCATATACATGGACCAGGGATGATGCAGTTTAAGGTCATGCTGGACGGTTTAGGGAACTTTTTCATAGTTTAATGTCGTGTGGGACGAAGTTGCAGTTTAAAGTCATACTGGACCATTGCTGTATAGTTTAACGTTATATAGCAAGGACGAACTGGTGACTTTTTAACAGTTTAATGTCATTTAGGACAATTCAAGTAACTGTTACAGTTTAACATCATGTTGGACAATAGAACATTTATATAGTTTAACGTCATGTTGGATGATAGAACATTGCTGTACAGTTTAAAGTCATGTAGCTAGGACTAAGGTGAACCAATATGAGGATATCAGTTCTGTGGAATTTTTACAGTTTATCGTCATACTGGACGCTGGAAGTGCCACACAGTTTAATGTCATGTTGCTAGGACATAATATAGTTTAACACAATACAGTTTAGTTTCATGTAGGACATAATAGTAACCAATGTGACAGTTTAACATCATGCTGGACGATGAAAGTGCCACACAGTTTAATGTTATTTTGCTAGGACACAATATAGTTTAATGTCATCTCGGACAAAATATAGTTTAATGTCATCTCGGACAAATAAGGAACTTCTGTATAGTTTAACGTCATGTAGATTGGACATAATACAGTTTAGTGTCATGTAGGACATAATATGAACCAATGTGACTGTTTTGGATCTGGGAAAAATATTTTGTGTTTATACAAAATACTTCTTCAGAAATCTGGCATTAGTTGGAGTCGTGATGTGTTCTCCATCCATTGAGATTAGAGAATACGCTCCCTTGGAGTAGACCTTATGTATTGAATAAGGTCCTTCCCATTTTGGTTCAAGCTTGGGAGGCTTCTTTCCTGGTATCATTGGTGCTCTGAGAACCAATACCAATTCTCCCTGAATGAATGAATGAAGACAGACTTTTTTGTTAAAATCTCGTGCTATTCGATTCTGATAGATTTCCAAGTGGTGCAAAGTGCACAATGTTTTCTCATCTAACTGTTCCAATTCATTCAACCGCTTTTGGGATTGCTCATCTGTAGATAACTGATCACAAATGGCTATTCTGAGTGAGGGCAATTGAACTTCAATTGGAAAGACTGCTTCTGTTCCATATACTAATGAATATGGAGTTGACCGCGTTGCATTGCGAGTGGTAGTCCGATAAGCCCATAAAGCATGAAAGAGTTTATCAGTCCATGACCTCTTATCTTTATCCACCATCTTTTGCAGTATATTTGAAAGAGTCTTGTTGAAGGCTTCAATCTGGCCATTAGCCGCCGCATGATATTGAGATGAATGGTTGGACTTAATGTTGTATTCTTGATACAATTTCTTTACCTCAGAAGAACAGAAGTTGGTGCCGTTGTCCGTCAATATGGTATGAGGGACACCAAATCTAGTAATGATGTTAGAATTGATGAAGATAACAATGCATTTAGAACTTACTTCTTTGAGAGGTACTGCCTCTGCCCATTTGGAAAAGAAATCAGTAGCAGTAAGAATGTAGTTAAACTGCTTGGCCGTAGCTGAAGGGTAAGGTCCCACCACATCCATTCCCCATGTGGAAAATGGCCATGAGTATTTAGCTGTATGAAGCAACTCTGGAGGTTTATGAATGAAGTTGGCATATACTTGGCATGAATGACACTTCTTTGTGAAATTAACACAATCTTGTATCATTGAAGGCCAAAAGTATCCAAGCCTTCGAATTTGATCAGACAGTCTATGTCCAGACTGGTGGGCACCACAGACTCCTGCATGCACTTCTTTTATGACAGCCATTGTCTCTTCACCATCAATACATCTGAAGAGAACTCCATCAAAACCACATTTGTAGAGAATTTTCTCAGGGTGGTTTGGGCTATCATAAAGAGTAAAATTGACCACACGTCGCCGGATTTGTTCTTTCTCGGCTCTATCAGGTGGAAGTGTTCCATTTTGAAGGTATCCCCTGATAGGTGACATCCATCCTGTAGTATGACCATACGGTTCAGGAATGGGACTAATTTCATTAATTTCCTCTGTTCTGACTTGAACATAAGGTGAAATTGCACAACGGTGGGCAATACAGATGGTTGTCTCGTCCCGATTTGGATCTGCTAAAGATGTGGCTATATTATCCAGTGCATCAGCTTGAGCATTTTGTGATCTTGGGACATAAGAAAATGTCGGTTCTGAAGGGAATTCTGACATTAACTCTCTGATGTAATCATACAAAGGGATTAATTCTTCTTTTCTGATGGCATAATCCCCATTGACTTGTTTGATTACCAGGTCTGAATCACCTTTCACCTTTAAGTGATTCACTTGTGCTTGAAGCGCTAACTCCAAGCCTGTAATGAGAGCTTGGTATTCAGCTTCATTATTGGTACCACCTTCCCACAACAAAAAGGAATAAGGTAACACTGCCTTATCTGGAGAAATGAGCACAATTCCTAAACCAACTTTGTTGAATTTAGGATTTTCCATTTTCTTCCCTGTTGGACTTCTAGAAGCACCATCAAAATACATTTCCCATGTTTGAGGACTCTCTTGAATAGAGAAAACTTCCTCATCAGGGATTTTGATATCTGAATACGTGTCTTCCACTGAAGGATGTTCAGCCAGGAAATCAGCCAGAGCTTGGCCCTTGATTGCCTTTTGAGACACATACTGAATGTCGAACTGCTGTAGAATAACCGCCCACCTTGCCAGACGTCCTGTAAGCATTGGACGACTAAGGATGAATTTGAGCGGATTATTACGAGATACCAATTGGACCTCGTGATGTTGCAGGTAGTGTCTTAGTTTCTGAACTACAAAGATTAATGCTAGGAAGCACTTTTCAATACTTGAATACCAGGTTTCTGCTTCAAGCATAGTTCTACTGAGATAGTAGAGACTATTTTCATTCCCAGCATCATTCTTTTGAGCGAGAAAGGCACCCAATGATCACTCTAAAGCTGTCACATAGAGGATAAGCGGTCTACCCTCAACAGGTGGCATGAGTACTGGTGGACTCAAGAGGTATTTCTTGAGAACATCAAATGCTTCTTGACATTCTTCAGTCCACTGGTAAGTGACTCCTTTCTTCAATAATTTGGTAAAGGGTAAACTTTTGCCTTCCAAATTGGCGATGAAACGCCGAATATAGGCTCAGTGTCCTTGAAGTCCTCTTAATTCTTTCAAATTCTGAGGAGGTGACATACCAAGTATTGATTTGGTCTTCTCAGGATCGACTTCAATACCACGATGGCGTACAACAAAGCCAAGGAATTTTCCTGAGGTTACCCCAAAAGCACATTTTAAGGGGTTTATCTTCAAATTATGTTGTCGAAGCTTGTGGAATATGACTTCCAAATCAGCCAAGTGATTAGAACGTTGTTTGGATTTAACCACCAAATCATCTACATAGCATTCAACAAACTTCCCTAAAAGAGGTTTGAAGATACGATGCATGGCGCGTTGATATGTTGCACCTGCATTCTTTAAACCAAAGGGCATCACCCGGTAACAAAACACACCTTGAGGAGCTCTGAAGGCTGTATATTCCTCATCTTCTGGGGCCATTCGGATCTGATTATATCCGGAATATCCATCCATGAAATAAAGTACTTCATAGCCAGCCGTCGCATCAATTAAGAGTTCTGTAATCGGAACTGGGAAATCATCTTTAGGACAATACCGATTAAGATCTCTGAAATCTATGCAAACCCTAATTTGTCCGTTCTTCTTATTTACATGGACAATATTAGCCAACCACTTGGGATATTGAACTTCTCTGACGAAGTTGTCTTTGATCAGCTTATCCACTTCTGCTTCAATTTTGGAAGCATAGGTTGGGTGTGTTCTTCTCGCGGCTTGCTTAAAACCTCGATGTTCTTTTGGTAAACCCAAATGATGAGTAGCAACATCAGGATCAAGCCCAGGAATTTCTGTATAATTCCAAGAAAAAATATCTTTATTTTACTTTAGAAAAGAAATATACATCTCTTGCTCTTTAAGGGTCATGGCCGCACTAATTAAAGTGGGGCGTGGATCTTTCTCTGTACCCAGATTTACTTCTCTGAGTTCATCCACAGTGGTAGAGATACCCTCTTCAAATGCTGGAGAAGCATCTCTAAGATCTTCCTCTTCCTCTTCATCATGTGTTATTTCTTCCGTTTCTACTTGCAAAGTAGATGAAAGAACGAAATTCTCATGATCATAAGAGATGTCAAAATTTTCACATTTTGAAGAAGAAGCTTCCATTTACGACCCTATTGATGATAAAGGGTCTTCTTTGGGAAATAAAGAGGAGATGATGGATTGAGAATCGACATCATTATTCAGCTCTGGTGTTTCTATAACTTCTTCTGGCCTAATTAGCGAAGTATAGACTTGTTGGACTTCAGCAGATGAAATGAAAACGTCACCACTTATGCTTTCATCATTGCTTGGTAGGTTACCAATTTCTCCCATGTTGTCTGGCTCGATCTCCGTAATTGACATTATGGATCTTTCCATAAGAGTATTTTGATTTGGGCCTATTTTGTCAATTTGACTGATAGGTAACACATAATCTGTAATCACATGTGAAAATGGATTTATTGGAATTTTCTCCAAACCATATGGAGCATTAACTTTGGTAATTTCCTTCATTGTAGATTTTTCTATTCCCTTCATGTGATAAAATTCCGCCTCAATGTATTGAGACTCACATGTCTTGAACGGGACCTTATCACCATACAATGTTCCAACTTGACCATCAAAACAGTATTTGAGACATTGATGGTATGATGAAGGAATAACTGCATGCTAATGTAGCCAGGGTCTTCCAAGAAAGATATTGAAAGCTGAGTCTTGATCAACAATCATGAAATCCGAATTGGATACAAGATCTCCAAACTGAGTTCTGAGTGTAACTTCTCCCAGTGGTTCTTGTTCATTTTTATCATATCCATGTAACATCATGGTAGAAGGAGATAAATAAGATTCTGTGAGGCCCAATCGACGAAGTGTACGAATGGGCATGAGGTTGACTCCTGAACCATTGTCAATGAAAGCTCTTCGAACATATACACCATTGACTTTTCCAGATAAGTACAAAGGTTTTATGTGCCCATGCACAACATCATCTTCATCTTAATCAGTAAAAGATATCACCACATGGCATTCTGCAGGATTATTCTCTATGTGATAGATTTCAGCTGCAACAATTTCAGCTTCAAACTCCTGAGGACTTGACAAAGCTTCGATGAGTGCTTTCTGAAGATCTTTTGACAGATTCAAAGCATCCAATATTGATAACTTGGCTGGTAATTGGTCCAAGTGTTTCAATATATCATACTTTTGATCTAGAGGTCTGCATTTCCCAATAGGAATATGCGGTTTAGCAGGTACCTTGGAAGCAGATGCTTTGGAAGCTGATGCATCTTGTATTGAAGTTGGCAACATCCTTGGTTTTGGAAGATTAGACTGATTAGATCCATTTATTTGCTAAGATAAAGAAGATGGAACCTTTAGTCGGTCTTCCAAAATAACTGTGCCAAAACTGAGTTGGACATTGGCAGAAGAACTTGCTTGTTCTTTTTGAGCTCGCTGAAGGGCTCTTCCACGAGTTTTTGCTGCATATACTGTGCTAGCAGGGGTAAAATTAGAGTAGTGGCTTCGGAAAGATCCACGTCTTCCCCTGTATCCTGAACGTCTAGAACTTCCTCGGATTACCTTATTTGATACAGGGAATTCAGGCTCATCAAGACTGGAATATGGATCTGTTAATTGAATCATATTAACAGAACCAAAGATTAACTCTTCGTCTGATAAAGACACTGCCTGGTTAGCCTGTTTAGGCCGTTCCATTTGGTGGGATGGTGCCCGTGGCTTTGAAGTAGATGGCATGAAATCTGCCAGAGTCAAAGACAATTTAGGCTTTGATACATACTCATATTCTCCCGATTCCTCTTTCTTCTTTGAATTGCGCTGACCTTTTGAGGATTTGTCTTTTGATGGAGGCTTTACTGCAGCTTTTGTAGGAGACACAATTGGCTTCTTCAATTGTGTTCGCAAAATGGAATGGGTCCGATTGATTGTCTTTCTGACCATCCAATCATCATATTTTTTTCGCAGTTTTGCTTTTGACTTCCTTCCACTCGCCTCCTTCCTCTGGATCTGTAGCGGTAATACACGCTACATGAGCTGAAGAACCCTTCAATTTGACTTGTCCCAAGTCGACCATCTTTTGCAGGAGGTCTTTAAAGAAAAAACACTCCTGGATGGGATGCCCCAACATTTGATGAAAGGTACAATAATTGGGACGGTCTTCATCTCCTTCCTTGTTTGGCCTCTTGGGCACTGGTAATTGAACCAAATTATTTTCCAGAGCTGAAATGAAGTAACCAGTAACTTTCTCACTACGGAAAGAGTATGTTTTACTCTTCAAATCCTCAAATTGTTTTCTTCGTTGATCTCTTTGATCATTTGGATGAAAAAGCCTTTGTTGTTGGCGTTCAGGAGGTGAAGCCCTTCGAGAAGATGAAGGTTTTGAAGTAGAAATAGGTACAGGTGCTTGTTTAAGCATAACTTTAGCAGTTTCCGCTTTACCCATTCTCCTTCCTGGAGCTGATGGAATTATACGAGATTTAACCTTAGCCTATATAAGGGAATCTTCAATATGTTGAGCGATTGAAGTAAGGTCTCGAAACCCTCCTGTATATTTCACAGGGATCAATGGCGTGCGTAATTCGTCACGCAAATTTTCCACATAGATTGGAAACAATTCCTCCTGAGGGAGTGCTAAACTCAGGGAATACATTAATCCCTTCCAACGAGCAATGAAATCAGAGACTCTTTCATTCTCCCTTTGCTTGCAGTTTGTAAGATCGAAAACTGTCGTTTTTGGCAAAGTTGAGCTAAACTGAAGAATGAATTTTTAACGAAGATCCTCCCATCTGATGACTGACCGGGATTGCAAGCTTGTATAACAGACAAAAGCTGGTCCTTGCAAGGTTCGCACGAAGCATCTGAGTTTCACTGCTTCTTGCTGCTCTGGAGTTCCCATCATAGGATCACAACAAGACACGTAATGCGTCAAATGTTGTTCAGGGTCGCCTGATCCATTGAAAGTAGGGAAAACAGGGTTTCCAAAACTAGATGGAGGAGAAATTGAATCTACCCATTCAGGGTAAACTTTCTTTTCAGGTTGAACTTGCGCCCGTTTCCATTCCATAGTTTCTAACCGAGCTGTTAATGACTCAATAGTAGTTATTAACTTTTGAGAAACATCAGGTCGAACTTGGTTTTGGGTAGGTGCAATGAATGGAGCTTGGACAGACGTGGTGGTTGGTACTGCAACTAATGGTAGTGCTACCAACCGTTGTTGCGTTTGACCCATAGGATTAGACCTCTGAGGGTGTACTGATAAAGGAGGATATTCCTGATCCATCTCAGTAGTTATAACAAATTCCTTCGGCTGTCGGACTTCAGCATTCTTAAGAAGAAGACTACTCTGAAGTAGTTCTACATTCAACCTTCTTAATTCTTTCATTTCTTCCTCCTGTTGTGCAAACTTTTTCTCTAATGAGAGAGATTGACCTCCTTCAGAGGAAGGGTGAGAAGTAACCTGATTCTTTCCTTTCCCCTTATTGGATCCTTTTCGGAGAGGGGGAAGTGGGTTACTTGAAGGAATACCCAGACTTTGGGTAAGCCTTTGATTACGTGTGCGCACACCTTCTTCATTTAGGTCTGTGTGCGCAACTTCTTGAGCAGGAACCTCTTCGTCTGATCCCTCTGATTGAGCCTCATCTGGTGAATCAGCAGCAACGGAATTGATGACATTAATGGATGCATATTTCATGGAATCCTTTCTATCAGCATTTCTGTGATATTGTCTTCTTCCATGTCCATGATGAGACATGGAATTCTGTTGACTTGATCCCTCAGGAACTTCTTGGAGAACCGTCACTTGGAGAGAATCTCCTGATATCTTGGCTCTTCGTTCCTCTTGAGGATTATTCCCTAATCGAGAGAATACTGACTTTCTCTAAGGGAGGGATTGAGGATTTGAAAAAGTCCCCAGTCCGGTGGACTGGGGATGTTCCTGCTGCTTCCGCTCAACTCCTCGAATCCCATTTGTTGACTCTGAGGGTTGGGTTAGAGAAGTCCCCAGTCTGACAAGATGGGGTGTCTCTTGACATTCTATGTCTGAGATCTTCTTAAAATCTCTCTTGATCTTGCGAATCTTAGTTCAGAAATTAGCTGGATGCATTAACCTGTATCCACTTTTATCACCTGGTTCAATAGATCATTGGATGATTTCCGAAACTTCTGTCATTTGATGACGTGTTTGCTCCAGACGAGAGGCTTGTGCAATATTCTCGCCTGCTTGATGTAGGATCAATTCAACAATTTGTTCTCTATATACTTGATTTTGAGAGGAACTAGTTGAAGCCTGTTCCTGAGAAAGCTTTTGATTATGAACAAAGCCCATTGACTGTGGCCGGCCACGGGCAATAACATTGCATGAGACCATTTTCGGCGGGCTTTGCTGACTGGAAAGCACTGTGAAATGGAGTGCTCCATGAACACCCCATCCTCTGATATGAACATCAGATGGAGAATTGGCAATTAACTGACGCAATTTTCTTAGTGCGCCAAGGCATGAATGTTGAAGGGTTCTCTGTTGCTTTTCAGCCTTCGGATACCGAGAGACTGATAGAGATTCCAAATCAATCTGGCGTTGTAACCCTTCTATTATCTTAATATGATTTTCATAATCACCGTAAGATAATACTTTCTTCTTCAATTGACAAAGATTCTTCCATATGTTGAGATGAATATCATGGATTCCATCATCTGTCAACATCTTTGGAATGTCGTACTGGGAGTCAGCCAAAGGCCAAAACATGACTGGTACTTCACCTTTTTCCAGTTTTTTCCTCATGTTCAGCATTTCCTCTTTATCATTAAATGAAGTTTCTTCTACTTGTTTTGACCAGAGTTGGTGTTTCCTTGTTGCTTCATCGGATTCAACAAGATTGGTAGAGAGATCATTAATCAAACTAGAAGATGCATGACTTAGGGGTGGTTCGGAGAATGACCTACACCCTGGGCTATCTTATGATTGAGAAAGTATTTCACTTGTTAGCGATAAAGCATCAGACATGACTGGTTTCGCATTTGCAAGTTCCTCAAGATAAGAGGGCTTTCTCGGCACTACATTATCCACTGGAGTATTTTCCAGGCAATGTGAATCACTACTGCGGAGAGGAATTTCTCAGCGAAGTTCATCATCATGGGGAGTACCACCATAATGGGTTACAGTAAAAGATGAAATATCTTGCTCCTTGGTCTTCTGACCACACAGAGGGTTCTTGTGGCTCTCATCTGAAGAAGAAACTTCAAGATCGACCGAACTTTCATGAAGCAAGACTTCATGAGGAAGTTTCCGTTGAAGACCTTCAAAATTAATGTTCCCGTTATTGGGAACTGAGGGAGTAGAATCTTGAATTCCGACAGATAAATGTCTGAGGGCTTCAAGAACTCCAGCATCGAGCAAGGCCTTGTTGCAGATTGGCCTTTGATCTCCTGACTGTGCTGGGCGGATTTTTTTCTTAGATGCCTTCTTACTCACTTTAGAAACCACTTGTTGACGAAAGTGGTTACTCTGAGTAGGTGTATGTGCCTGATCCGGAAAGATGGTCAGGTTAGGCTGACGATCTCCACTCAAATCAGGTGTATGTGCCTGACTTGGTTGTCCGTATGATATGGGGGAGTATGCCCCATAACCCTCTTGGACTGGAACAGATGTGTGTGTCTGTTCTGGAGTGAATCGTTGATGTGTCACTCCATTGCTAGGGATAGATTTATGTGTCTGTCCCTGAGATGATGCTGAAGCTGTTATGATATCCTGGAAAGCATCCAGAATATGAGCAGGAATTTGCTTCTGCTCTTTCACCATTGACAAAATATGTTTGGTGACTTCGGCCACCGGAACGGGGATATACGTCCATTCCGGGCTTGGAGTAGGTGTATGTGCCTGCTCCTGTCCTCCTTTTCCTGTTAGTGAATCCTGACAGTACTCAAGTGTGGAGGCAGAGAGTTGAGTCTGCCTCCTGTTTGTCGTCGGGGCTTTCCGACTGACTTCTCCATGCGCTACCAAGCGAGACTGTTGGTAGGATTGATTAGTATTAGCAGGTGTATGTGCCTGATGATTACACTTCGCCAAACACGGTTGACGAGATCCATCATATGTAGTCAGACGAGCCTGCTGACTAACTGGTGATGTATAAGCAGGTGCATGTTCCTGCCTATGGTACTCCGCCAGAATTGCCTGGCGGGATTGGCGTGATGCTGCCAGACGAGTCTACTGGATAGCGGAATTAAAACGGACAGGTGATTGTGCCTGATCGTTATTTGCCACCAAGTTAGGTTGGTGGACTTCTCCGGAGATGGCAGGGATGAAAAACCTTCCCATTGTTAATCGGATTCCGTCTCTGGCGGTTCATCTTGCCTGCTCGGGTTCGAGGAACCTGAGCTGAATGCCTGGAGTCAGTACCCTCATCATGTTGAGGGCGCACTACCGCAGGAGTCTGGCGGCGATTGTTGATGGGAGCCCTTGATAAGGACTCCTGTCTTTTTGAATTAAGGCCTTTCGGGACCTGCTCATTCACTTCCTCAGAGTAAGGGACTGAATGGAAATTGCGTTCCGGGGATAACGACCCGAAACGGTTGGAGACGGTAGTCAGCACCGCCTGCTTCTTGATCGCTGGTCTCCGTTGTCCGGACGACCAGGTAGAGTTGTTAACTTGGAGGGCTTGACGAGCGGCCTCCAGAGTTGGGATAGTACAGTTGCGACAGTACTCCTTAACCAGTGCATTAGAAACCCAGCGTTGAAGACACTGAGTTGGTGATGTCATCCTTAGAGCGGACGACGTTACAGCAGGAGTAGCATCATTGGTTTTCACAGCAGCAGACCTCACAGTAGAGGTGTTCACAGCAGCAGTATTCACAGGGGTGAATTTAAGAAAAGCCATTTTGCAGAAGATCTTGAGAAAAGAGTGCCTGTTCCATATAACAGACATAATCAAGATGAATCTGGACACTGCATCTTTTGGATGAGCACATGTCAATGATTTATTTGTTGGCCCAAGGGGCCTAACAAATAAGAAGAAAATCACTTTAACTTGGTTAAGGATTCACGTCGGGTTCACCATTTTTTGTTTCGCATGGATTTCGGGGATGACCTCCTGGATGAGAGATTCAAACGTTCCGATCGGTTTCTAGCAGGTTTGTTCGTAGAACCGGAAACATCCAATGATTCCACATCCGTTTGGACCTACTTTCCAAAGGTAGGCGCTCATTAGTTTGTGGACTAATGAGGCTTAGGAATTTGCATTGGTCGAGAGGATGGGAGGTCGGACTCATCACACCTTTTTGAGGGGAATTATTGTCTACTCCGGGACTCTCTTTATAGATTTAAGTTAGGTTCGTGAATCCTTATTACATTACCAAGTATAAAATGAGCTTTCCTTTAGTTTTAACAATCAATGATTAAATATGAAAGAAATTTAGAGAATCTTTTATATGTATTCGAGGTTCTTCATCAATAGAGAATCATCTATATCTGTTT
This sequence comes from Viscum album, assembly GCA_963277665.1. Taxonomy (NCBI): domain Eukaryota; kingdom Viridiplantae; phylum Streptophyta; class Magnoliopsida; order Santalales; family Viscaceae; genus Viscum; species Viscum album. The sequence goes on from OY728139.1 coordinate 300,372,459, forward strand.
AGAGATTCTTGGTCAATGGTATCCTTCAAAACATTTATATAAAAGTCTCTTGGTCATTATTATGACCAGGCTAGTTTTAAAGCCACTCAGTGGGGCACTTGAAGTTTATCGTCATTCAGAAGGACATGGATTATTTCAAAGTTGGGATCGAACCCATAAATGGGCTACCTACGTATCCTTTGTTTTGGAAAAGGAATCAGAACCCACGTAGTTCGAGTAATGGAGTATGATGTTTATGATTGATGGCTCAAAGAAGAATGTCATAATTACTTTTACACTCTAAGCTCACGTGAGTCATGCTCGGTGTGAGAAACAAGAGGTATTGGTAAAAAAAATTAGACAATTGTGCCATGAAAGATGCAATCATAAGAAATTGTTTGGGGCTTATGTATGTAGGACTGCCCAAATAGATGAAGGTTTAGGATTTACTTTGAGGGAGAAAATCAATGAACAGGGTCCATAAAGGTATATGTGCTTCATGAAGATTTGAATACTCTAATCTTGGGGCTTACTCCTAAGGAGGATGCCCAAATTAGGAGGGGACTTTTGATTGGGTTTTACTCCTAATAAGGATGCCCAAAATTATGACTGGGACTTATTCATGAAAAGGAGGCCCAGGTTAGGGGACTTGGGGCTTACTCCTGAAAAGGAAGCCCAAGATTATGACTGAGTCTTATTCCTGAAAAAGAGACCCAGGTTAGGGATTAAGGTTTGGGGCTTACTCCTGAGAAGGATGCCCACATTTGAGACTGGGGCTTACTCCTAAGAAGTATGCCCAAAATTATGACTGGGACTTATTCCTAAAAAGGATGCCTGGTATTTGAGATTGGGGCTTACTCCTGAAGAGGATGCCCATGTTTGGGAACTTTAAGAATTTGGGGCTTACTCCTGAGGAAGATGCCCAAATTAAAGGATTTATAACTGGGGATTATTCCTGAAAAGGAGACCCATGTTAAGGATTCTCTCATCTTAAAGGATGAGGTTGAATGAACGAACTATCAATCTTTGGTGACATAAAGATGTATAAATCACTAGGTTTTGAGAGATATTCCACCGAATTCATTTCAGATACGGAAGTCAAATCAAGAAATCATGCCATAAATGGCTTTGAAGAGTATCTTGAAGACTGAATCTTGAATAGGAAAGGTGAAATGGCTTAAGAGGGGTAAAATGGGAAAGATGGGCACCCAAAAAGGTAGGGGCATGCAAATCTTGAAAGGCGCGCAAGTCTTGCGTGGGCGCGCAAGTATTGGTCGCGCAGGTATACCTACGCGACACATGGTGTACTTGTGCGATTTTCAACCAGCATTTAAATACTTGAGCGACTCTTTATTAAACCCTTTAGAATCCTCTTGAGGTTCTTCCAGAAAAGGGACGCACAAATTCTATTGAAGGAATAAGGCGGCGCGCAAGTATGATCAGTTCCCTTAAGGGCTGTCCATTCAGGCGCGCAAGTGTTGATGAGTTTCAACACTTAGGCCTTCCTCCCTCTCTTTAGATCTTCCGTTCTAGGTAAGAAATTACCTTAGCAGTGTTTCGGAAGCTTTGAGAAGAGACTTGGGTGTCGGGAGCTTCAATCCAAGTTTCTGGAAAAAGATCCTCTCGAATGGGGGCCCCACAGGGTCTATTTATAGGCAGGAGAAGACCCCGGGCGGTTACCGGGCGGTTATCACTTAGGTCGCACAAGTCACTTGCGCGACCAAGAGCGTCGCGCAAGTGTACTTGTGCGACAGTGATATAACTTGCGTGGTGCAGTTGCTGTTGATCCTTTCTTCCTGCCTTTGTTGATTTTTGATGTTTTCTTCAAAGGATGAATCACTTTGAGCTCAGATATTCCCTTTTCCGATCTTTAGATTCTGTGACGAAAGGAGCGTCAACAATCATATATATTTAATTATCTAAATTATATCTAATATTTTTTGGAACTTATGTTTAATATAGTTTTCACTTACATCATTTACTTGGGGTTGTCTGGTTAATTTATTTATAGCATTTTGGTTTGTTGAAAGTGGTTAATGAAATTTTAAAATAAATTCATGATCTCCATAATTTTTTAGGTTCAAGTAATTTATTATTGCATTAGTACAATAATTATATAGTTTCAAAGGTTATCCAAAAAAGATCCAAATTAAGGAAGCTTCCTTGAAAAGTCTATTTAAGGTGGTTAAAGTTACAATAATTTATTATTATTTTTATTACTTATAGTTTTTATTATATTATCCTTAAAAAAATTAATTTTTTTAAAAATATTATATTATCTAGTTAAATAATTTTTTAACTGACCATTTTAGGTGGTGGTGGAAAACTGAACAAGTCATCCATGGAGGTAGCAGTTCATACAAACACATGATGACACTTTCAATTTTTAAAAATTTTATAGGAAAGTATAAAATGTATATTCCATTAGTATTATAAAATTTTAGTATAGTAAAATTTATGTTTTTATCATAAAATTAGGGGAAAAGGGAGCTTGAGGGGTGTAGAAGAAGAAAAGAACTTAGAAATGTTGGGTTGAGGGTACCACCTTTGCCTTGGAAATTCCCCATTGGGTAACTTCTTAGAGATCCTTATCTTGGTATTTCGGGGGTAAAAATTATTTATAGGAATGGGGAGGGTGTTTAGGGTAAACTAGGGTAGAGTTTTGGTTGATCAAAGGATTCATAATGGGAGAATAAATGAGGAGGATGTTGTTTGCTTTTATAAGTGAAGAAAAGGGAACTAAAAAAAACTCATTTTTTCTCAATGATATCACCCCATTATTCATGTAAAAGGGATAAAAAATTGAAAATAGTGTCTTGGGGATAGATATAAACCCTATCATTCTTGCACCATTAAATATTAAACATGTTTTCACATTTTTTAGCAACTTTCACAATGTTTAAACCATTTATACCCTAATTTACCCTTGTTGTGATAACTCCACCTTCACCATTGGAAATTAATTTTAATGGAAAAAATTTATATTGGAATTATTTTATAATTTCAAATTAATGGTTTTAGATATTTAAATCATTTTATGAAATAAAATTTCCAAGAGTAATAGAAATTAATCTTAGTATTATCACATATAAAAGTGTACTTTAAGGATATGATTTATGATTTGAAAAAAATTTATCAATTTTTTTGATTCTATTGAAATTAAATATATTATTATTATTCAATAAATATTTAATTAATATTAAACTATGTTGAAAAAATAATTCAATCATGTAAAATTTTTATTAAAATAAATAGGTAAAAAATAGTTTCGTTAAAACCGTACATAAATTATCTATGATGTTAAGTGTTTATTTTATATATCAATATAGTATTTTAAAATAAATAATTTATATTTATAAAATATATTTTCTATAGTTGTAAGGGTTTCAAAAAATTTAATTTCATTCTTTTATAATAATTTTATAAAAGTGAAAGTATTATTAAATTATTTATTTTTCACTATTCACTTGAAAGTAAATTATTTTAGAAAAATAATAAAAATTTATCTTAAATTAATATTGAAACACTAAATCCAAAAATGAATTATATTTTTTCATATTCAATATATATATATATATATATATTTTAACTTTTAATTAAAATTATAAAATACAATGAGAATTTTTTTTAGGAAAATAAATTTTTAAAATGCAAGTTGTTATTATTATTAATTTATATAATATACTAAAAAGGATATCATTAATTATTGAATATTATATTTTATTAAATAATTATTTAAAAATAATATAATAGGTTTTATTTAAAAAAATACAATTCATATACTTATAGATTCATAAATACAATAAGGAATCAAGTATATATATGTATATATATATATAAATATCAATTAGATGCTTGGGGTAAAATTATGATGAAACACACACACACACACACGCCCATAGGTTGGAATGGAATGTCATAGTCCCCCAAGGGATAAACCACCCATCAAGACCTTTATTTTTTTAATTATAAGCTCATAGAACCCTTTAGTAGAAGGCACATAGGTCAACATTACTCATGACCAAAGGATCACCATTTAATGGACCATAAGGCCTTGAAATCCTAAGAACATTCAATGGATCTATTCATTTTCCTATGTGAATCATAGTTTAGTACCAGACCGCCTTGAAAGTCGTGAATCCTCTCTAACACAGATTATTGATAAATGGATCCTCCCATGAAACATTTTGAGGACCAGTCCCCCATTAATAATGTGTTGCATGCTCCCCACACCAATACCTTTGACACCATTTCTCCCACCATCAACTCACTGGTCATGATATCATGAAGCTAACCTGACCACACCAATAATAGTACCCCCATCCAATCACAGGCCACCGAGATTCTTCCCCACAATGCAACAACTGGACCACCACCCCTACCGCTGAGCATGGGTTCACCTTTATCATATTTCAATATTTTCACTAAGAGAAACCTCACCTGCAGCAACCTTCACTTTCCAAGATCCCCATTTCCTTCACTATTCTATCTGACTGCCACCTTCTATCCACTGGAGGAGTCCACCTTGTTTGTTTGATCAACCAACCATGAGCATCCCCACTATTGAGTAAGGGAAAACTCCATCATGACCCGCAAGCTATCAAATACATTTTACTTAATTATAGGATAAAATATATTAAAATATTGTGTTGTTACATTCCCCACCCCCTAAATAAATTTCATGCATCAATTTAAATTGTCACCCACCTATGAAGTAGGGGTTATTCTTAACATATTTATTATTTTAGATATAACTTCTAATATGAAATCTACCTTAATGTCTTTATATATATCAATAAACTTATATTTTCTCAAAAAACATTTTTTGTTTATATCCTAATCATATATTCTTTAGTATATACCATTCCCAAAACTACCTAATTCTACAAATCATAAAACCACAGTGAATTAAAACATTCTTCCAAAAAAATTAATTGTTTATTTAATCCTAAAATGGTATTAACCACTAGTTTATATGGTCACTCACTAGTCAATATATATCATAATCCAAAAAATGAGATAAAATATACAAAAAAAATCATGGATCAATTTTTATAATAATAAATTTGAAGTCTATTAATATTATATAACTCAATTTTATCCAAATAAATCAACCCTTAATTACTTAAAATCCATATTATATTTATCCCAAGAGATACCTATACCTCCATTATGCATTCTTAAATATTTATCCTTAAAAGCATATTTGTGTTATAAAATAACTTTTCAAGGATATTAACTCCATTTAATATACTTTTCAAAAACATTAATGAAAAAAACCGAAGAAAAATCCTTAGATGTTTCACATAATTGTTACAAATTTTAGAAAATACCAAAGTATAATTTATAGTTATCACTAAATAATGTGAATATATGTGATTATCAAAAATTAATTTTTATTATGGTATCAACATCACTAACATAGGTATGACTAGAAAACTCACTTTTCTATCATAATAGGAATAAACTAATATTTTAAACCATTTGAATATTCTATTTTGTTCAATTATAATACATAGTGGTTTTTGGATACATACCTTTCTTAGCTTTATCCCCATGATCCTATTTCATCCAAATAAAAAAACCAAAAAGGTTTTGGTAATATATAAAATAATTAGAGTATATGAACATGAAAGCTCATTCGTAAGATGCCTTCTCCAATGATACCTTCATTTTATCAAATTAAACCTTCATTTAAACTATGTCATAATTAGTTAATTATATTACTCTCTTGGTTATACCTAGTTTATTTAAGTTGTGTTCTCTCATAATTCATAACTTAATCACCAAATGTAATAAATAAATAAATACCTCATAATTATTCTTAAATAGAAATTTATTGACCTAAAAATATCCCTTGTAAGTTTATATCCACGTGTTCATCTAGGAATCTTTTTCACGCACCATGTAATGGTTGAGTTAGTAGCCAAAATTCTCACTTCAGGGTTATTACCCTTAGCTTCAACTCTTATAGAGCCTATATTCACTTTCCTATATCTAGTCAGGGATATAACTGAAAGTAAAACCATATAATATGTAATTTAGAATAATTTTATGATGTTATCTAATACTTAGGATAATACCATAAACTTCTCCCTAGGGGATTCAATAATCTTATATAATTCTAATATCCAAAAAAACAACTAGAACTTTCAGTAATAACAACTATAGTGACATAATATTTAGAAACACTTTAAATCATGATTTACAACATAAGTTCCAAATAATAAAATCCAAATATATTAATGTCTATTATATTTGGATGATTAGACACATAAGTAAAACATCTTAAACATAAAAATAACATCATATTTGTTTAAAAATCTACATAGTTCTCATAACGTCAATTGATCTTATAATGTTTCATGAAATATTCTCTGGAAGATACATAAGGAAAAAAGTGATATAGAAATCATAGTAAGGGAATAAACATGGAAATAAATCAACACATGGTATCATAAAGAGAATTATCACAAACATATAAACATGGAAAAAGGGAATGACATCATAAGATCATAGAAACATAAGCATTTGGAAACATCATAAAGCATGACATCATAAAAATATGACAAAGATTACTACCAATACTTCATAATAAAGACTAACGTCCATAATAATCATTTTATGATGTACATTATTGAAATAATAACATAGTGTACTTAGGATAAACACCCATGAACCATACATAATGTGATTAGGCTAACCTCATGTGCACTATACATAGTGTGCTTAGGCTAACCATCTGTGCAAAATACATGGCATATCAAGAGACATTAACATTACCCAATTCATAAGAGGTATATAAAATACCCACCCATCACAACTTAAGATAATATAAATCATAATATCTACAAGTTTATGTGTTCCAAAAAATAAAAAATAAACTACACATTAATCACAAGCATGATAATACCCATGAGAAGAAAGTGGGTTTCAAAATCTTAACTTAAAAGAATAACTGAAGGATATTTAATTTGGATTCCATGGATATGATGGAATCATTATATTTTAGATAATTTTTTAATCAAAAATAACCATAGGTCTTGATCATGGGTAGTCATTTAAGAAACTAATTCTTAAAAAAATTCGAAGAGGTAAGAATAAAAATAACCTCTTAGGTGTTTTTTTTGAAATGAGAAAAGGAACTTTTAAATAAGAAAAAGGAAAACTATTTTATTTTAAAACCTAAAATAAACTAAAATGGATTTTCCTAAAATAAATAGGGTTTTTAGAAAAAAATTAAAGGTTTAAACATTTTATGAGGGTGATACTTGATATGATTATGGGCAAAGGGATGTTCGCTTAAAAATCAAGTTTACTTAAAAGATAGAATTGTGAAAGAACATAAAACATGAATTATCCCAAAAAATAAAAGTAAGGTAAAATATGAAAATATGTAAGTAATATATATATATATATATATTTATAATTTTTAATTCATATGTGTGAATAATATTGAGTATATGGGAGAAATAGAAAGAGAACCTGTAACCCAAAGGCAACAAAAGTAGTTCTAATAATCCCTTATGGATTAAGATATATTCTCATAAAAACCCACTGAAAGAGAGAAAGATTGAATTTGAAGTTATAATATCATGAAAAAAGATAATTAATTATATTATATATACAATTGTAAGTATTCACTCCATTTAAATGAAATTAGGTGTATAAAAGAAAATATGTCTCAAAGAAGGAAATCTTGAGATGGAACCCTTACAACATTAATAATGTTTGAATAAAAAGTCATTGGAAGCTTGAAACCCAGATGGTTATATAAATAAAATTCATTAAATCATGTATTATTCAATAATATATTCTTTGGATGTATATAAACTATAGAAATAATAAATTATTTCATAACATTAAAACATGTCTAAATGAAGAGAAATAGAGACAAAAAACCCTTACCTATGTTTTAAAGCATTCTGCACTTGTAATTAACTTCCTTAATAATTAAATTAACTTTATTAGATATATACCCAAGAACTTTTTTAATATATATTTAATTATATAATATTTTTCTATTATGTTTTGGTACTTATTTTTTATATAATTGTTTTCTTACATCGGTTACTCATGGTTGTTTGTTTAATTTCTTTATAACACATTTGGTTTGTTAATCATGGTTAAAGGAACTGTAAAAGAAATTAATGATCTAATTGTGTTAGGTTTATGTACATTATTATTACATTATAAAAATATGTACACATTTTTTAAGGTTAGCCCAAAAAAGATCCAAATTTAGAAAGGTTCCCTGAAAAGTCTATTTAAGGTGGTTAAAGTTATCATAATTGTTTATTTTTTATTTCTTACATATTTTATTATATTATCTTTCTATAATGTTAGTGTCATGAAAAAATAATATTAATTAATTAAATAAACTTTTTGAATATGTAATTTAATGTGGTGATAGAAAATTAAACCCACTCTTCATGGAGGCGGTAGTCCGCACATACACATGGTGAGATTTTTCCTTTTCTTAATGATTTTAGAGGAAAGTATAAAATGAAAATTACATTAGTATATTAAAATTTAATCAAATTAACATTTTAGTATTATTATAATTTCATTTATATAGGGTAATTTAGGGGTATGGAAGAATAATAGAACTTATGAAAGTTGGGTTGGTGGTATTACCATTCTCTTGGAAGTTCTCCCTTAGGTAACTCATTGAGAATCCTTATCACAGTATTTTGGTGAGGCCCGGGATTAAATGGAATGGATAGGATGTTTATGAGATATTAGGTAATATTTTTTTGAGAGGCAAATATTTGTAAAGGGGGGATAAATGGGGATGAGTTGGTCACATTTTATAATTGAAAAAATGACACTTTTGTAGATTTCATAATTTCTCAATGATATCACTCCATTATTCCATGGAAAAGACTCAAAAAATGGAAAATAATGGTTTTAAAAATAGATATAAATATGATAATCCCTTAAAAATTCAATATTATACATGTTTTTTCACATGTTCTTTCCAGTCCATTTTTACTCTAAATTACCCTTACCGCGATAACTCAACTTTCACACTTGGAAAATAAATTTAATGAAAAAAATTAAATACTAATTATTTAATAATTTAAATATGAAGGTTTTAAATTTTTAAATAAATTTATAGTTTTTTACAGTATTTAGAGAAAACAATTTTAGTATGAGTGCACATGACACATAAAAACCAATTTTTAGAACAAGTGTATTTTAAGCATAAGATTTAGATTTCAGATAAAATTATCAATGTTATTTATTATATTGAAATTAAAATGTTTATTATTATTCAAAAAATATTTTATTAACATTAAAATAATTTGAAAAACTAATTCAACCATGTAAGAATTTTATTAAAGGAAATTGACAAAAACATTACATAATTTTCTACGATGTAATGTGTGGATTTTTTAAGTCAAAATAGTATTTTAAAATAATTAATTTAAATTTATAAATTATATTTTTCATATTAAAAGGTGTTTAAAAAACATTCATTAAATTCTTGTATAAGAATGTCATAAAAATATATTATTAGTAAAATCAATATTTTTCATTATTCAACTAAAAAAAATATTTTATAAAAATACCAAAAAATCATCTAAAACTATTATTGAAATTATAAATAAATAAACGAAGTATATTTTTTTTAAATTCAATTTCTAAAATATTCTATTTTAAATTTTAATTAAAATTAAAATATACAATGAAAAAATATTTTTTAAATAAATTATTAATACAGTCATTATTTTTATTACTAATTTATATAAAACAATAATGAAACTATCATTAATTAACAAATATTATATTTTATTAAAATCATTATTAAAAAATAGTATACTTTGTTTTATTTAATAAAAATTACAACACATAAAAAGAGAGATTCTTAAACACAGTAATAAATTCTGTAAATTTGTATAAAAAAAAATTTATATAAAGGATTATGTTTCAGGTTAGATTGAAAATTTGAGAAGAATATTGAAAAAATAAAATTTAGAGAAAGACCAAAGTGGTCAACATACTAATTTTTGGGAATAATATATGGATGTAATTTCCCCCAAACCGAATAGTATGCATACATCCCACCAAACACCATATTGCGAGGTGTTGGACAACGAACTAGTCAATTCGCAGAATAAATAAGGAATAACACCGATCCACCATGAGCTACATCATTGGAGGAATGGAGGAAAAGAAATTTCTCCCACAAACCGTGACCCCACAAACCACGTCATTGGAGAAAACGTGATGGATAGGTACACCCCCCATCATCCATGCATTCTCTTTTCACAGACAAGGTGAGGTCAACAACATCCCACTAACCACATCGTTCACGAGATTAAGGAATTGATTTCTGTCACCACGAACCGTAGCCCCATGATCCTCAGCCCTGCAACCTCGGTTGACTGATTTGTCCCCAGGACAAATTATTTCTTCATGGGATTCAGAAAAATGTGTCATGTGACCCATAGATATAGCCTCCTCAACAATCTATAAAAGGACCCCAAGAGGAGAAGATAAAAAAAAGAAGGATAGAGGATCCGATTTTTGGAGATCTTGGAGTTTACAGATAGAAGAATTCAAAGGAAAACAATAGAAAATTTATGAAACTATGGATGGTTTCCAGTATATATAAATAAGCTGTGAACCATAAAAATAAGTAAAAATAATAATATGGGTAAAACTGTGAACCTAATTGGAAAACCGTAAACCATACTCTCTTCATGGAAGAAATTTCAGTGAACTGCTGGACTAATGCACCTTTTTCAATCTGGCGTACCTCATAGCACATATCTATGAGGATGAAACCCTGCCCTATGTAGTGTTCATCCACATGAATGGAATCTAACGCTGCACACCACCATGGCATGTAGACATAGCTCAAGGTTTCGTACCACTATGGTACACAGACCACATCCAAGTCCATGAACCAACTCAGTATGCAGACGACATCTATGTTCGCGTACCACCTCGATACGCAGATGACCCCTCAACTTGCATAGCAGTATGCTATGAAAAGGGTACCCTACCCTGTATGAACAAATGGTATATAGAGTAGGTTACCTTCAGGCTTTCTGCCTTTCAATATCGATCAATCGCTTCCATTTCCATCCCATCCTCAGAATCCCCTCGACTAACCAATCCCTTGGCACTAGTCCAAAGCCTCTTCCAAAGCCACCAAAACAATTTTATAAAACCATTTGGCATATTAGTGTGTCCTTCTGAGTTTACCTACTCATGGTAAGTGGATTCACATGAGTAATACTAGCAAGAGAGTGGACCCCTAGAATGTCTTTAAGTCTATATTCCCATGGTTACCTGGGGACCAACCCTAGAATACTCATGTGAACCAACCTGTTCTAGGTATCAAGGGTAATCATTGGATTTTCCATTCAATAAGGGGAAGTTAAAAGTCATAGGGATCATACTATCCTTTTTTAATGAGGAACGATGCTTCTCCCCTTTCCTGAAACTAGATTTAGGGAACCCCCTTAAGGTGACCCCATTTTATTATACTGGATGTGGCACACCTACTCCTCTCAAGCTCAGACCAAGACATGTATGGATAGATTCCCAAACATGACTATCTTGGATATCAACACGGGTGAGAGTTGTACATTCAAATACCCCCCTCTCTTGTCAAGTCGTCACCCCATCCTCTTCTATCGTCATCCTCCTTATACATCAGAGGAGAATGAAAAGTGTGTGGTTTTTTAGGTCTACGACTTCCTCTTATTTTTCACATCGAGAACGAATCACGTGTTCTTATAGGTTAATGATGATCGCGACATCCACACCATACCCAAATGGACTAAGAGAACTCTGATTCCTTATCTAACTAGGATATGTAGAACAGCTGTCTGAAGGCATGATATCAAGTGGGAACTTCCACACATAAGCCCCACCCAAATGAACTAGGAGAAGTCTGATTCTTTCTCTAACCAATATATGTAGGATTCCTGACTAAAGGCTCGAGCTCAAGTGGACCACTTCCACGCATAAGCCCCACCTGAATGAACTACGAGAACTCTGATTTCTGCTCTAACCAGGATACGTAGGATGCATGTCTGAAGGCTCAAGTTCAAGTGGGTTGCTTCCATGTGTAAGACCCACCCAAATGAACTATAAGAACTCTGATTCCTACTCTAACCAGGATACATAGGATTATTTTATGAAGGCCCAATCTCAAGGGACATTCTCCTTAAAAATTTAGTTTTAATAATAATTTCCCCCGACAACTTGGGAATCCTCTTCAGTAATAAGCTGTGATGTGGAACTTTCACAAAAGGTATCCTCTACAGTGAAAGCCCCAACCAGGTATTCTCAAATGGGTAGCTCCAATGTGTGATCCCCAATCATGTACCCTCATATATGGGCCTCCTATATAGTATAATCCCCAACCTAAACCAAAATTCAAGGGACTTGATTACCAACTAACTGACATATTTATGAAGCCTCCTTGAGGTCCAAAACAAACACCCATATCACCCTTGTGTTCAGCAAGACATATCCCTGGTAGGGCCATATCCACCCAGGATACCATGCCTCTCATAGAAATCCTAGGACACTTCGGTGTACATCCCACATGAAATATTTATTAGGCATCATCCACCTAGATGTCCTTGCTACATGACATTAAACTACATGGATGGGTCCCAATCACAAGACCTTAAAATGTGATGTGTCCAGTTAAGTGGAACTGAACTATATGGGTTCTAATTCCTCTCACGAGGATATGTAGGAATCCTATATCATTAGTTAGATCCTGATATCAAAGAAACTACCATCCTCCCTAGATGATGATAAACTCTAGAGCGTCGTATCATAGGGCTTAAACCAGCATTGTCTAATTAATTCATGATCCATGTATATCCATGGTTGATTTTGTAACCCATGGGTAATCTGCAGACACATTTTTGGGAAATAACCAAGGATTCAAAAACATATGAACATTTATTAAATATATAAGAGAGTCTCAGAGTAGAAAATAATCCCCCCAAAAGGGTGTGATGTTCCTGACCTCTCATCCTCTCGACCAATGGAGTTCTTAAGTGTCATTGGCCAAATCACCATCCAACAAGCATCTTCCTTTGGAAAGAATTTTTATGAATTATGGATACCAGGACGGTTGGGTTTTTTCTAGCTCCACGAATAAACCCATTAGAGACAATACAAGGACATCGTACCCAATACAGACTGATTACACACATACTCAACCCCCTACAATCACCCACCCATACCATTCAACTGTGGCACCTTCTTCACAATATAAAAAGGAAATGATGCCCAGTCCTGGTGCGACCATATCATCAACAAAAAAGGGTCATGATGTGAATTCAGTTGAAATGAAATGGTAAAACAGATTTGAAACTCTATAATGAAAATTAATTAGCTATTTTCTGTCGGACCATTTCATCTGCCCTAGATATGATTCCAATTGGTTCAAAACAAAAATGGTGAACCCGACATGATTCCTTAACCAAAGTGGTGGTATTATCCCACCAAAATCCCCTTTCATCCAATACGGAATATTTACATGCATGATAATCAATTATGCATTTGATTATGAGATGCTACTTTGAAAGTGTTTTTTGTATGTATATGTCACATATATATTTCAGGCATTTCTCAGAGCTCTCTTTGATCCAAATAGCATCCCAAAAATTTTCTCAGGCATGCATATCAATAACCACATAGGTGGGTGGGTCCCCAACAAAGAATGAGATTCCCTTGCCTACCTAGTGTCTTCAAAATTGGGTTTCAAGCATGCTGATCAAAGAGTACCACCAAAATGGTACTCTCTCCACAGTGGAGGCTGCAAGGTAGGCCCTCCAATCGGTGATAGCTCACCAGCTTCCTCTTCAGCTGTGTCCAACAATCTAGAAGAGGATGAATCCAAATGATATCTTGAATTGTTTAGGGATCCTATCACCATAATGTGATAACAAAACCCCCTTATCTTTGTGAGGTTGATGAGGTCGGAACTAATGAATTCATCCCAGTTTCACATGAACCCCTCTCAAGGGATCTTGTCAGAGGACTTCGACACCAGTGGCGTACAACCAAATATCCTCATTCTGAAGAGGATCTCATACTGAGGAAACCTGCTGAATTCTAATGGACATGGGACCCTTGTGTTTTCCACTGAGGGTGGAAAATTCATAATCAGGAAAAAGTTGTCACCATGGTTCCTGAGGCTGAGGTCTGCCACACAAACATGAAGGCATATAAAGGGAAGGCATTCGATTATTATCCTACTGCAGAATCCCACCACATAAATAAAGTGTAAATTTAAGAGCGAATTCATATCCCTTACCGCCCCTATGTATCCCACCATAGAAAATATGGTGGAATAATAAGAGAAAACAAAAATTTCTTCCAGTGATCACCCAACCCACCATAGAGATAGAGTGACAAACTATATGTAGATACAAATCTCTACCAATGAGGAATAATCCTGTCATCCAAATAGGATGACACCCATCTATAAGGAGGCACACATCCCTAATGATTCACACTAAGTCCGCCATCCAAATAGGGCAGAAAACCATGAGCAGTCATACAACACTACTGATGCATATAAATCCTACCAGTCAAATATGATGGAAATCCATAGGTAGATGAAAATTCCCACCTACCACAATGATTCCCACCAGCCAAATATAGTGGAAAGAAAATATAAGTAGAGTTAAATTCCTACGGATGAAAATCAAGCCCATGAGACAAATAAAGTTGCAAACGAGCAGATGAAAATTCATGCTCGCAAATATAAATCCCACCATCCAAATACGGTGGTAACCATAGAAAATAGTGAGTGATAAATTCATTCCTTTACCCTGACATAGGATAACTGTCAATACCCAATGATAACCCATAGGGGACCGGAGCATGCACTAACTCTTGATTTCACATCATAATGGGCATTCATACCCATTCCATCCAAAGACATATCTCAACACATATTATCCATGATGGAGGATCAGATATAGATCCCACACAATATCTTCCACACATTTCAAGATGTCATTACGTCATTGGAATAAGAAAGGTGTCGGTCCCACGATCCTATCTCTTTAGGCAGGGTGATTCATCCAAAAGATTAGATAGTCACCCTAGAGAAGATCTGCATCCCTACTCTATCACAAGAGGGTTTACGACCATATTCCATGATACAAGGACAACCATATTAGGAACAAACACCCATTCCCATAGGGGGGCACTGGTCCAGTGTGGTTTCCACTCCAGGGAAGACATATATCCCTGCCATGGCTCAAGATACTTGTCGGTGTATCTTGGAGACATCACGAGAAACAACCAAATAGGGTCCCTTATATGAAGGACTCTACAAACAGTAGGTAGACCTAGTTTTATGCAAGAGAGAACCCAAACATTAAAGGTGCCAATGGAAGTTGTAAAATAAAGTGCACATTTATGATTCTTCTCTGATAGAATCTGGAGTTCTTGACGCCATAAAATGTTTATCAATAGTGGTTCAAGATCCTTTCAGTCCATTAACAAATTATGTAAGTGGAAGTAGTAGTTTCGAATGTACTCCCCGCAATATCCCTTCCAGTATCTCTGAAGGTCCTCTCCAGAGGACCCATGGGGGCTTACTCTAGGGGCCAAAAATGATTGACCATGAGAGATTATCTACTGATGCATGTCAGGGTAGCCCTCCCCTTTAATAGAAGATCAAACATCAAGAAGGTCCTCCACTCGTTATCATTCAACCTGATTGTCCTACCCAAGGTATAAGTTTCAGATATGATTCTCCCTATAGTCAGACATCAAGCTATGATGGTAGTCCTCGCTTTGATGGAAGTTTCTACAAAGGCCCTCCCTGTAGTGAAATCAAGTAACTCGAAGGTACTTCCCTAATTGCATTACATCCTCATGGACCTCCCCAGAATGTACATTATAGATACTCTCCCTGTATCTAGAGCTATGATGGTAGTCCTCTCCATGAAAATAGTCATTGTAAAGTCCTTCCCATTAGTGATGCCAAGTAGAAATAAGGTCCTCCCCTTACTATGGCCTACCCTGAAGGTCCTCCCTAGGGAATACACCAAGAAAGTCATATTTATGGATATGCACTAAGTTGTGATGGTAGTCTGTGCCATCATGACACCGACTACGAAGGTCCTATCCATAGTCAAAATATACAATGGTGAAAATTTCCTCCCCTCTATGGGTCAAATGCGAGAAATCCATCATACACTGAGGCACTTGAAAAATGGAGTATGACATGTTGGATACTCTCTCCATGACAAGAGATATCATTTCTCAAATAGAGTATGGTTTGAGGCCATGATTATCTTCTGAGCCACCCTCATACCATTCCCATGTCAACGAGACTCCCGTTTACCCCACTACTTGTATTGAAATCAATAAGGAGCAATAAAATCGGGCGAATCAAGCATAAGATTCCCTGGAGAAATAATAACAATATGTGTTGCTTTTGAAGAGACAACTATCTAGGGATGACATAGAAGCATTGTATTTTACCACGCCCACTTCTATGTTCAACATACAAAGAGATTTTTTAGAAGAATATATGTATAACATTCGCCTCAATACCTAGAAAACTCTCTTCCAGTTAAAAGTAAGGTTTTATCATTAATATGGGTATGAAAACCAAGTAAATGTTTTAGGATAGCTTCACTATCAAATAGATTATAATCCATTCTATCTAAATAGTATCCACAATTAGAAAGTCTAAATAAAGACGTTGAACTAGACTTACCTCCATGTGCTACACAGGTTTTACTTCCTTATCAGCAACACCCCATCTGGTGTTCATATTTAGGGATGGAGAGAACATGGAGCTCTAAACTTCACCCCACTTTCTATCCATCCAAACTCACTGGAAGTGACATATTTCTATGTCATAAATACCTAGATGGAAGAAAAATTAAGTCCCTACTTAGGAAATGTGGAATGCTTGACAAGAACTATCCGTGAGTAACTCGTAGAAGCATCACGCCTGTTGAGAGAAATCCATCAAGAAGCTCCTCAGCCAGGCCATTGAGGAAATACACCAGGCCTCTTATATAAGGGAAGAAAATCAATGAGAACTGATCATGTCCTCAGAAGAAAAAAATTTACATGAATAACTTTCACTATATCTAGGTCACACCCATATAGGAATGAGTGAGATCACGAAGGAGACAATAGTAGCAACCGCTTCCGAAACACGGGATCAACCCCAACCCGTAGGGATGGGGGAATTTTTAACACAAAATTCCCCCATAAGACCAATAAATAGGGGTTGAGGCACATCAATAGAATAATGATAGAAACTCCATCCCGTGGGGCTGGCAGTATTTTTACATCAAATTCCCACCCAGTAGATGTCTATATTCTCTTTTATGGGGAGAACAATGGACAGAGGAGTCACCCATTCCATCCCATCCTTTGACTCACATAACCTGGAATAGAGGAAAAATAAAAGTTCATGTCAGGTCTCTATTCGAGTTACTATTCACCAAAGAAACCCTAAGAGCATCATAGAATGGTCAAAGAATATCCATAAAAGGATTTATGAAACTCTCCTAAAATTCCGCAACTGGTACGCCACACCAAATACGGTGTGCATCGGTGAACGTAGAGAACATAATCCCCACAAAAATTTCTAAAAATGATAAATTAATGAGGAAATAGGATAAGAGGGTTCCCTCTTTGAGATGGTACACACCAAACTTAGAGGTGTACACACTCGAAATTAGAGACTTGTCCTAAATTTTGAACCCCTCAGTTAATCCTTCATTACCTCCTGCGAAAATCCCCAATAAGAAGAAGAATAAGAGAAAGTTATACAAACCACCTCATCCTCCTTGTAAATATTATTTCCCCACACTTTAGGAGAGTTTTTCTTGACAGGATGACAAAATGAAAGAGCTAATGAGAATCAACATTGAGCTGCTAAGCGCAATCCATCATACTAGGTATGTTCCTTTGGTGGAGCATCAACACAAACTTCCATTAGATGTAACTTTGCATCACAGGCTCATACTGATGGATGAAGAAAGAATGGAAATCTTATTCAAGGTAGTGGTGAGACCATTAGTCAAATTGATCCCAATCCCAAAAGGATATCAATATTTCCCTTCCATTGGGGAATCAACTAGAATATATTTATGAGAATCCACAAAGGATTCCCCCAGCTGGGTATCCACCTTAAGTTCCAATGATTCCAACACATCCAATCTTGCCCTCTACTTCACCCACTCATGCTCAGGTCCAACATAACATGCTTCAAGGGATCTTGAATTCCATTAAGTTATTGAAAAATAGAATGGAAGCAATAGAATGGCGATGCACTCTAATATAATAAGAATGAAACCCTAGTCCTATTAGGTAAGCAATATCTCTCCATTAACAAATTTCAGGAACCCCATATTCCCAATATTCAATGGATCAAGGGACTCAGAGCAGCATCAAATACAATACTCTTATTACTATGATCCCATGATGGGAACCCCATATAAACAAAAATTTGTGAATATCATATGCTTTGTGAGAACTTTTTAAGGTTAAAAATTTGTGTGGTACACTCGTTTACAAGCTAACTCAATAGCAGGATGGTAGGATCTCCAGTTCCAGTTCCTGTTCCGGTAAAGCTCAAAGTTTCAAAAAAAAAGTCATTGATCTCATGAACTGAAAACAATGAGTGAATGAGAGCATTTCAAACTTCATTTTAAGATTAAAGGGTATAACTTACTCCTTCAAATTAGCCACTCACCTAAGATGATATGTTTTCCATGTGCATAGATAATATATGAGATGAGATTTGAAGACCACATATTTCAGTGAAATATATGAGTGGGTTCCAAGACTTCTCTATAATCACCCAAAGGATATAATATTCCTTAAAGAAACTAATATAAAGTCTTGATTAGACCTATAATCCCTAGTAAAAAGTGTGGGAAGAGCTGAAGTGACTTTTTCAACGCTTAAGTAACCCCCTGAATTAGCTCCGGCTCCCAGGCCCACACCAAACCGTGTGGCCCTCTGGATGTCATCAACTGCCCCCGCACCATCAAGATGAGCGAAGGGGGAAAAAGAAATCAATTTTAGGAATGTAGAAATAAAGTGTATTCATTTTATGATGATCTAACCCATGGATACTTTGTAGAATCCATGAATTGCAACTTGTTTTGGAATATAGAGCCAAAGTGGGAAGAAGAAGTAGGTCTTGATGACTATCCATATTACTATCCCTTCCACCAAATATTGGGGAACAACTTCCAGGAATGATTTATCTTAAAGGATCTCTTGTAAAAGATCACAGATTATGGATAAGTCAAACTGGGACCATCCCCAACACAAGTGGCGTATGTTTCCACAACTGATCAAGATGAAGATGGGGAATGGAAAAAAGTTGTTAACAAAAAGGAGAAAAATTTCAATAGTTGGTTGACTCAGAAAACAATAAAATGAGCCCACTGTTTCTTCTAGGAACATTTGAAGCAACCAAATGTGCCTCCAATAGCTCTTAATATAACACAACTGACATCCTCAACCCCAAAATCCTCCAAAGGCCGACCACCCAACAAAAATACCAATCAGAAGGGTAGAAAGAAAGAATAGAAAGATAAACTTGAATCAAATCCAAAATTGGATTTGACAATATCAGATTTCATTCTGAAAAAACTGAATATATGAGCATAGTCCCACCAAAAGGCACCACCGAGGGTAGAGGATAAGGCAAAGTCATCATCAGAAGAGGAGATGATTTTTGGCTCTGTCAATGACATCCATTGGATGGATACCTTATTTGATGATGAATATTGTTATAAACTATAATTCCCTACACCCAATTGGGTTCCTAGAAGAAGAATCCACAGAATACAGGGATATCAATGGAGATGAAACCCTGGAAGAAACCAATATTATGGGCACACCCTTTCTCAAACTGTCAGTGTTGCAGAAACCCACAGAAGGACCCTCTAGTGGATCCGATAAGGAAATGAAAATTATCTTTCCCTAACAGAAATCCACCGTGGTCCAATCCTACTGAAATACATCTCACACGAAGAAAAAATGACGATTTTCCCTCAAAAGGTGATCAGACCTACCCGACCCAATATACAAAGGATGGAAGCTCCTCTAGCCCCGACCCCAAGGGCTGACCCATCTTTGTCAAATGCTCAATCCCCTATAGTGCTTATGAAAGAGCATCCCAAAATTGGGAAGGTCCAGACTTTAGATAAAAAATATGACATTCTGAAATAGTTTGTTTTAGTACCAGCTAAGATATCATTCATGGATACACTAAATCTATAAATAGATATCATGGAAGTAATCATCAAAGATTTCTTAAGTTCCTAGGAATTCAAAAACAAGGTGACCACCGCTGAAGTCACAGACATAAACCAATCATGAATAATTCCATGCAGTTATCTCTTTCATGGATCAAGATGAAGATTCCATCATGAAAGGATAGATCAAACCTTTATATGTGTCTGGCATAATAAATGTAATCAATATCTAAAAGGTCTTCATCAACAATGGATCTGGGGTTAATCTCCTCCCACTACAGACACTTTTTCGACTGGGCTGTAATGAGGATGATATGAAACCCTGTAACACAACCCTATTGGGCTACAACAAAAGCGACTAAAAGATGTTACGTAAAATCATGCATGAAACCCAATTCGGTGACCTTGTAGATCACCCAGAATATCTAGTGTTCTAAAATAATATGACCATCAATGCCCTTCTAGGGATGCCCATACTGCATAAACATGCAGTAATCCCGTCCTCATACCATTAGTACCTAAAATATAGCATTAATAGACAAATTGGGAAACTACATGCTGATAAGGCCCAGTTTGATCTATATGAATCACACTATATTGATATAGAGTTATATGAACTGAAGGGGAAATAACCCTTAACTGGCGGAATTTATTGGGTCTCCATCCCAAATGGTTTGGAAAATTTTCCCACCTATTTACTCAAGAAACTTAAAGAATAATATATATTAACCATCAATAATATTGAAATCACTAGTCCAAATTTGGACACATGTTCATTAGTCCTCATGATTTCGGTCATGGACATCCAGCCTGATAATGTTGAAAAACTCACGGGCCCCCAAGATAATGGTGAGGGGTTAAATAAAAATGCCCCCGAACCATCATAAAAAATTTAAAAGATACTTAAATCTCACACTAATGTGGGAGGAAGTATATTTTCACTCAAATAATATGAGGAAAATCTTTTACACAATACCTCATCTTCTCTAGAGAAACCCATACCGATGGCAGAGACAGAAGAGACAACTTCACCTCTTAGACACCAAAATTGAAACTCTTCCCTAAACTATGGAGAAATAGTTTTAAGGATTTTTTCCCCATCATAAGATAAAGTGGAAGATAATGAGGATATATGGGAAGAAGAGTAATACATAAAGGATAACCCTCCAGAATTTTAAGAAGGCATCTCTACCACCACTGATGAACTCAAGGGAATCAACTTAGGTACGAAAGAAGACCCACAAACCACTCTGGTTAGTGAGTCTATGCCTTATGAATAGAAATATGTGTACGCATATTTAATAAGGAAAAATATAATTTTTTTTCTCCAAGAATTATACAGAAATTCTAGGTCTCTATCCCGAGGTGGCCACTAACTACCTAGGCCTGCCAGAGGAATATTATGGTTACAAGCAATCCACCAATAGGACACACTTGACAAATGCTTCCAAAATAGAGACTGAAGTTGATAAGATAATCAGATATAACTTCATTCATGAGGTCCAATACCCATTATGGATCGAAAATATTGTCCTCATCAAGAAGAAAAATTGGAAGATCAGGGTCTTCATCGATTTTAGGGACCTCAACCGGCATAACATAAATGATTATTTCCCAGTCCTGATCACATAATTGTTAATTGATGAAACTTATAGATATAAGGCTCTATCTTTGATGGATGAATATTAAAGATATAAACATATCTGAATGTCCCAAGAAGATGAAGAATCCACTACCTTCAAGGCTCCCCAGGTAGTGTTTTTATACAAGGTGATGGCCTTCAGTTTGAAAAATGTAGGCACCACATATCATCACGCCATGCATCACATTTTAAAACCCTTCTTGAGAAAGTTCGTTGAATTATATGTTGATGATCTGGTGGTTAAATCATTACAATGATCATACCATTTGAAATATCTTGAAATTATCTTCAGTAAACAGTGATAACACAGTATGAAAATGAATCCTCTGAAATGTGCTTTTGGTGTTACCTTAGGGAAATTATTTGGCTTCCTCATATGCCACCAAGGCATTGAATTCGACCTTGAGAAGAAAAGTTACATCCTTGGTATGCCACCTCCTCACAACCTCACTGAGTTGAGAGGATTCCAAGGACACCTGACCTACATTCGTCACTTCATATCCAACCTTGTAGGAAAATGCTTTCCCTTCACCCAGTTAATTAAGAAAGGGGTAGAATATCAATGGACTGAAGACTATCAGGAAGTGTTTGAAAATAACAATAAATATCTCTCAATACCACTAGTGCTAATTCCACATGTTGAAGGAATAAAACTTATTCTATACGTAACTACGTTTGAGTGGTCCTTAGGTACCTTCCTCGCATAGAAGAATGATGCAGACAATGAGAATAGTATCTATTACCTTAGACGAGCCATGATCGCTGCTGAGACTCTTTATTCGAATATCGAGAAGACCTGACTTGCATTAATATTTATGGTCCAAAAGATGAGGCATTATCTGCAGCACCATGAGGTCCACCTGGTCCCTCATAAAAACCCACTCAAGTATATTCTCAGTCATCCAATGTTAACTGGTCACCTGTCATAGTGGGCGGTCAGCCTGCAATAGTTCGATATGTGGTTCATATCATAGAAATCCATCAATGGAAAGACATTAGAAGATTTATTAGATGAGCATACTTCAATAGAAATGGCCCCATTAGATGTTGAGCTACCTGATGAGAAAGTGTTATCTATTCAAGAGAACTCCCAAATGTTGGAAATGTATTTTGACAGCGTGTCCAAATGCCCGATAGGAAAAATTTGAAGACCCCAAATACAAACAAGTAGGTATGGGAGACCTAATCATATCCAAAAAAATTATTTTTTCCCAATTCATTCCTAATGTCAGAAGGATGCATGAACAATGAAGCAGAGTACCAGGCCCTCATTGCAGGCCTAGAGTTGTCACTTCAGGAACAATCTAAACACATAAAAATTAAAGGTGATTTAGAACTGGTTATCAAGAAAGTCAATGGGGGAATATGCTATCAAGAACGAGGAGTATATCTCTTTAATGAACCATGTTTTAGAAATGATGGTAGAATTCCCATCAGAGACAACATTAACTTATGTCCCCATATCATAAAATGTGCAAGACAATGCATTGGAAAATGCAGCCACAACTCTGGCCAACCCGGATCAAAATGAAACAGTCATCAGTATTTCCCACCAGGGGATGTTCTTACCATTAATTCAGGACAAAATAAAATAAATTGATGAAATAAATCCCATCTCTAAGCCATATAGTCCCACAAATGGCTGGATGACTCCAATTGTAGATTACCTTCAAAGGTGATAGCTCTCACCAGATAGGGAAGGAAGGGAGAAAATTCGGAGATGGGCAGTAAACTTCATGATGTACGACAACAAAAACGGACAGAGGTTACATTATAAGAGAGGCCTTGATGGATTTCTTCTCTGGTGTATTGATGGAGAAGAAACCACAAACATTATAAAAGAACTGCATGCCAGATCTTGTGGAGCACATCAATCAGCACCCAAGATCTCACATAAGATTCGAAGGCTTAGGTACTATTGGCCCACCATGATGTAGGATTACACCATATTCCCCAAGAAGTGTCATTCCTACCAATTTCATGAAAATGTCCACTAGTAGCCCCCAGAGATACTTCACACAACCAAGTAATTCTAGACATTTTCCATATGAGGAATGGATGTAGTGGGATCATACCCTCCTACCACGGCCAAAAAATTCAAATATATTATCCCAGGAACCGACTTCTTTTCCAAATGGGAAGATTTTGTACCTCTCAAAGATGTCAGAGCAGGAATAATTGTCAGCTTTGTCAAAGACAACATCATTACTAGGTTTGGTGTCCCTCATAAAATACTGACAAACAACAAAAAAAATTTCTTCTCAATTGAATTGGACAAGATATATCAGAAGCATGGCGTTAAGGACAACCGTTCGTCCCACTATCATTCAATAGAGAAAGGGAATATAGAATCCTTCAACAAGAACCTATTCAATGTCTTCTATAAAATGGCATACTAGGATAAGAAATAAAGGATGGATAAGCTTCTATACGATCTGTGGTATTACCAAACCATGACCCATAACTCCACTCAAGAAACCGTATAATTATTAGTATATGAGAAAAAGGTAGTTCTACCCATTTGAAGTTCAATTAACATCTCTTCACATGGCCATCTGTGATCAACTGTGCACATATGAGTAGTCCCAGAAATGGATTGATGAGTTAGAGTGGATGGATGAGAAATGATTTTACATTTTTCACTATTTAGAAGTTTACTAGAACCAGATTTCATGAGCCTTCATTAAAAAGGTTCTCCTCTGAAATTTCCTCAAAGGATAGATGGTGTTGGCTCTCATAACTCCAATGATACTCAAAAAGAAACCTCCAAAGTTGGATCCAAAATGGGAAGGACCATATGTTTTACACAAGGTATACTTAAATTGAGCTTAGACCTTCATTTAAATGGATGGATAGCTCACCACAACTCCCACCAATGCGAGGTTCCTGAAGAATTACTTTGTGTAATTTTATTGAACTCGACTTAGATTCATGATGTTAAACTGCATAACACCACCTATGACTATGTTACACAACATTAAACTATACATAAATGATCCCAATCGCATGACATTAAACTTCATGATCAACCCGTCTTAGATTCAAGACGTTAAACTGCATAGCGACATATGAATTCATGATATACAATGTTAAACTTCTTAGAATATTTTTCCTAACCATAATACATTAATCTACGTGGTGATCACTGTGTCCTGAACATTGAATTATCTCGCATGAATCTTATCTAAACAAGGGAAAGATAAAAATTCCCCCTTCTTGCGTATGGGTCAGATCGGCATAGGGAGGGTCATTTTACAGAACTATATGTGGGCTTTATTCCTACCCTCACAAGTTATGTAGTGATTCCTAAAACCTACGTCCTGGTCTAGCCACCAACATTAGAAAAAAAATTCTCCCCCTTCTTGCATATGGCCCGTGCCAATGCAGGGAAGGCCTTTTATAGAACTACCCATGGCTTGATTCTTATTCATCAATGGGATACATAGAGACACCTTGATCATAAGTCTTGGTCCAACCATCACATGACATGGAATACCTTTTTTATATCCTCTATTTCCCCAATACTAAAAGGGAACTCCTTGTCGCTCATTGTTTCCTCACATCGAGTATAACTCATGTGAGATTAGGAATGGTGGTTTGGATTCCCCCCCCCCCATGGAGAAAGAATAATGGAATATAATAATCCCATTATCTTGAAATCATGGTATAAAATTCCCACCTCTCCATGCAGAAGTCAAACTGGAACAAGGAGTCCTTAGAACTATGTATGGATTGATTTCCATTAATCAATGGGATATGTAGGGATGCATAGATTCTACATCCTAGACCAGATAGAAATAAAATATAATATGACCCTTTCCCTATCTAAAAGACAGAATTTCACAGGGGAATATATGAAATCTTCTAACCATTTGACATTAAAATGTTGGGTACCTCAAGAACTATGTACGAATAGATTCCTATACTCATGGGATACATAGAGACATGTTGACCCTAAGCCTTGGTCTAGCCACCACATGATAAAAATTAACCCATTTATTTAAACAATTCATAATGGCTTAGATAGTTTTCAAGAACTATGTGTGTCTTGATTCCATCCCCCATAAGAAACATAGTGATGCTCAGATATGTCATCGTGGTCCAGTCACCATTAAAAAAACTGCTCTTTCATGTGTACATGTCAGACTGGAATAGGGAAATTTTTTCAGAACTACATGGACTTTGATTCCCAACTAACTGGGATATGTAGGAAACCTCCATGAGGTTTGATACCAACATTTCATTCACCTCATCATTTTCACGTTGGTTCACTCTCATCATCACCGTATGATGTTAAACTAAATAGGATACCTGAACTACCTGTGACTTGATTCTCACCCATCAATTGGGAATGTAGTGACACCGGGGACTTCCTAGGTCTAGCCAACATGACACAAATGCCTCCCCTTTCATATAAGCTAGACTTGCGCAGGTAAATTCATGTATCCTAGCTACATGACGTTAAAATGCATGACTAAAGAAGACATAACCACATGACATTAAACTGTATGGTATTTTAAGAACTATGTGTGGCTAGATTCTCGGTATAATGAGATACATAACAACACTCAGGCTGGAAATCCCAGGTCCTTCTATACAGAATAAAACAAAATAAATTCCCCTAATATCCTTTATGTGAAATGAAAATAGATGTAGGGGATTTCAAATCTA
The DNA here is from genome assembly GCA_963277665.1 of Viscum album. Classification (NCBI taxonomy): domain Eukaryota; kingdom Viridiplantae; phylum Streptophyta; class Magnoliopsida; order Santalales; family Viscaceae; genus Viscum; species Viscum album. Next base: position 300,398,997 of record OY728139.1, read on the forward strand.
TACTCTTCAATCTAGAAATTGTCAAAAGACCATGCATCACTTCACATACAAATCAGATCTATGTAGGGGATCTCGTACCTCAGAACTAATCACGGTTTAGATATTTCTTGCGTACCCAAAAATCCCATTTTAATCCATCAAACTCCATGCCACGGGAAATTTCGTATCCCTATAATCATCCATGGATATCGTAAATGAATGACCAGTGTCCTCCAGACACCTTTGTTTGACTATGCAAAAAATTCCCTAGCAACTCTGCATATGTTTTGCAAAAAACTGGACTGTCAATCAATGGTAAATTAATCCCCAAGAGAGGTTGTTCCTAATTCCGTATTCCCATTGGATCCTAATCCTTGCATCTTCCCTCCTGACTTGAGGGCTCTCAGAATCATGGTTTACACCTTATTCCCCCACTCATGTCTAGGGAGTACCAAGAATATCCCAACCTGATAATCTCATATTTATGCATGATCCCTTTGATATTTTTCCCCTGCAACATGACATTACACTATGATATCAATGTTCTTTACGCAATCCTTAAAACTTCAGGTACCCACAACAACTAGCTCATTCACATAGAGTCACCCACGTCCTTACCACATGACGTTAAACTATGTGGACCAAAAATGATCTTCCCTTTTATCCTTCCATCCCTACATGGTTATGTGAAACCCATTCTGAACCTTGTTTCTCACATCGAGCATAAATCACGCGTGCTTAGGAATTTTTGCAAAGGATTCCCCACAGAGATAGAGAGAATTAGTCTACAATGAATGAATCTATTGGAATGAATTTAAAAAGAATATTAGTGTTTTACCCTCCATATTGGGAAAACTAAAGTCCTGACCATCTAACATTAAACTACAATGTACCCAAAATATAGCTAAAATTATTCCACGCCTTATGCATAGAACAAACTTGTGTAGGGAATATGATATTTAGACACTTTGATATTTAAAACTGGGCCCCAATCTGACAAGGGAGTCAAAATTCTTTTCCACACATATAGGCCTAATATTTTTGGAGAGACTCCCAATCCCACGAATAATCACGACCTAAATATTTCTAATATGTCCAAACCAAATATCTTTATTTGTCAAACTTCGGGAATTGAGTGACCTTAGATCATCATAATCCTTCATGTCCATTAGGAACAAAAGGTCATTGTCTTATATACACCTTTTTTTACTATGAACATAATTCCCCAGCAGCTTTTCATATGTTTCCCACAAAAATGGCCTATCAACCAAAGGAATGTTCATCCCCATGAGAGGATTTTTCCTATTTTCATACTCTAAACAACTTACAAGCCCCATGTCATTTCTCATCATCCGAGATCCCTCAAAACCATGGTTTATAATCTCTTACCCACCCACATCCTATACATGTTAGAACATCATGGTTCAATTACCCTCCAGTTACTCGGGTATTCTATATCAACTTCCTAATCTCATGAAGATTAAACTGCATGATACTCGATACCTGTTATATACCCTTATGCTAGGTTACGTCAAAATGGTACTTCCACTCATGAACTTTCACAAGAAATGAATCTGGGTAGGAAAGCTTGACATATGATCGACCTTATTGATGAATCCATATCCAAGACAAAAAAATTCCCCATCCATATTTGTGAATCAGACTCTAATAGGAATGAGACATTAAAAATAACTATATACAACTTGATTTCTATCATCACAGGATACATAGTGACATCTGAATCTCATATGTTAAATCCATCCATGAAACATTATTTTCCCATACCCTCCCAAGAAAGGGTCAAACTTTCATAAGGAAAAAAATAACATGGAGTGGATAAAAACTCCTCCACCAATTCCCAATATTCTCAGTAAAGTTCAACCTAAAATGCACCCTTTTCACGATCAAGAAACCCTCTCCACACACCATTATCTGCATCTAGAAAGGTTTGAATCTCCATAACCATCCCTGAACATCAGAAATGGATGGATACTTTCTTGTGGACACCTTTGTTAGACTGTATAAATTACCTTGGCGGCTCTGCATATGTTGCCCACAAAAATGGCCTGTCAACCAAAACAAAATTCATCCTCAAGAGAGGATTTTTATATCTTCATATGCCCCTATTAATTCTATATCTCACCTCATTACACAGTTTTAGAAACCCCCAAGTTTATAGTTTACATATTTCTCCCCTCATACCTAGAGGTGATAGAACATTACTGGCCAAACTATCGTAGAAAAGGAAAACCGTTTCCCCCCCTCTAGTTGGAGGAAAAAAACAAAAAGGACTTTAAACCATAATTCTAAAAATTTCTGATTGTATGAATTTAATCTACACCATGCACTATCCCTCCATTGAACAAGTCAAATTCATGTGGGAGATGTTTTTAAACTATAACCAATATAAATGCCCCATAATTTCAGAAATCCTTCCCTTAACATGCCACTGATTGTGGCCCTCAAAAAAAAATCCAAAATTCTATACTAATTTTATGGACACTGAAAATAAATGACCAATGTTATGCAGACACCTTTTTTGACTATATAGACAATGACCCATCGGCTCTGCATATGTTTTACCCAAAAATGGCCTGTCAACCAACAGAAAAATCATCCTCAGGAGAGGGATTTTCCACTTTCTAATGCCCCATGGATTTCATTCCCAATATAATGTCCCATATCTAAAAATATCATGTCAGGGTCAAGAACAATGTATAATCTTTGTCTGATAGTTTCAGGTACATTCTCGGTTTTTGAGTCCTTAATCGAGGCCCTTACCCCACAAGTTATGGTCAAATCTATTAACCCAAAACATCAGTAATGACAGTCTGGTTGGAAATACTCTAAACATACAATGAAAATAGACACAACACTCATCAGTATGAAAACCCACAAAGGTATCCTTGGACAAAATTCTAGTACTATCTCGCTAAGACTATACTACATACGGGTTATGAAAAACATCAAGAAATCAAAAAATCATCAAGAGATGCAAATATTATTAGGTAAAAAAACCAAAAAAGTGTGTCCAAAGAAAAATTCAAGTTATATCCACTAATACTACACCATAATAGGATTAGAAAAAAATTAGGGTGAAAATGAATAAGTTACAATGTTTTTAGTGTTTTCCATATGACCATAGCAAGCGTCAAACTATGATCGCTGAGTCCCGCTACTCAAAAAACAATTAGAGCATGATTTTATTATTTTCTTTCTCCCGGGTCATGATTCAAATCAATATCTAGTTGATATTATGGTTTAAAATTTATTTGATCATTATTTATTGATATTGAAAGAAAATTAAGGAAACACATTGGGGAGAGAAATCATTTTGTTCTATTATAAAAAGGTATGGAGGGAATCCAAAACATGGGGAATCTCCATGTAAGAAATATATGACCATTAAAAAATATGTTAAATGGAATCATAGAGTTGTATCAATGCCTGATTTTACTCTTAAATGTCTTGAAAGAGATTTATAAAAGTCACGGTCTCATCCTTCACACCTACCCGTAATGCCTCCGCCTCATGCGTTGCCTCAAGGATAGCCTTTTCCCCTTTTTCTATTAGCTGATATCCCTAATTAACTACTATTGAGACACAGGATTATTCTTATTTGAGTCACTCCAGTTTTTTGCTCCATTTTTCTAGTTCCTGATCGAGTTTACCTGGTAAGTTATTTTGTTTTACGAGTTCTCTCTAGAGCCTAATGACTACTCCAGCTTGATCAAAAAAAAAATTCATAAGAATTTGTCTGGATGTGGTATTATGAGCCCCATATTCCATAGTAGAAATATGGGACTAAAGTGCATAGACATTCTCCCTATCCATGACCACCTGCCTCAACATGTCATAAATGTTGTGGTAATCTAATCCTCCAAACCCCAAGACGACAAATTGGAAAAGTAACTTTGGAAGTTTCATCGTTATATCGACAAGTGGTGTTTGAGAAATAAATGTCATAATGTTAATCCATGCCGTTTGATGGCTAGGTCGAAGGATAACCAGGACCTCTCCATCGGTCTAAGAATAACTCATAGATGACAAAATATATTCAGAAATTAACACCACTAGAGAGGGACCTGATTCAATAGTCATAGTGCGACTGGATCCCTCAGCAGCCTCACCCCTGACAATTGTAATAGAGGGAAAGATCGAAGTATCTACCTCAATCACCAGTTCATGCGGTTGTGATCCTAAAGTCATAAATAAAGTAAGTAAATTTCCACAATCTCTGAAAAATAGAAAAATAAAGGGTGGTGGTATGAGGATTAGGAAACTGACCTCCACTTGTCAAAACATCGATGCCCTTAATTTCCATGTTGGAATTTCTTGTAGATGAGGATAATGCCACATGTTCAATGCACCATCGAGTTTTAGGGACATCCAAGAGAACCCAAGACTTGGGGCCACGCCCGACTTGACCAACAACCTCAAAATCAACTTTTAGAAGATCTCTCATAAAAATTGGGCTCACAGGAATAATCAGCCTGAAAAAATGTGTGATATCCATTTCTAAACTCATAGGAACTGGGACCATGACCACTCCTGTATATAAAAAAAGGAACAATGGAACGTTCTAAATTTTCAAGTGCTTAGATAGAAGCCTCCCATACATATGTGACCCCTAGTAGAGAAGGATCAGTATGCTCAATTGGGGCATAAATTTCCAAAGGAGTTCCATTCACATGCGTGGGGTCCATCTAGTTTGCGGTGGTCTATCCCTCAGGACCTGAATCCCCTCTAGTAGCCTAAGATAATTAGGGATACTCACCCAATTCATCTTCTACTCTCAAAGTCATCCCATATTTCTCTAGGGTAGCAGAATCAACATGATCTATTGGGATTTGAACTTATGAATGCTCCTCCCCTATCGGGGAAGAGGTTGTTTGATTTGGGGTAGGAATATCCAGAGGGTTTAGAATACCCCCAGTCTCCTCCACTAGTGTTGTCTCTCCACCCTATTCAACCATGATTGATGTTGGTCCTTATTCTACCATAAAAGGAATAGGTGCTGCAGACACCTGGGAAACTTCCTCTTAATTACTTATTAGTTCTGCATCAAAATATGCAAGTAGTAAATGGTCAGCAAGATCAAATCATTTTTTCTAACAAGTAGACAGGAATATATGGAAATTACTTATAATCCCCTTTATAATGCATTTCAATAGTTGGGATTCTTTTCAGTGTTTCTTGGTATTCCATGGAGACATTTCCCTAATGTGAATATCATGTAGAGATAGAGGATGGAATTCCCAGGTGAGATCTATAATAACTGCCTCCATATGTTCGCCAACATATGGATAACCTTCCCTAGCAATACCCACATCTTAAGGGACATGTTCCCCAGCTGTAGTGCCCTTGGGGGTGTATACTGGAGAAAGAACAATCTCTCAGGATTCTTTAGGTCCCTGTGTAAGTAAATAATGAGAGTTCATAATCTTCACAATGAAGGAAATTAAAATTAGGTTTAGTAAATTGGATGAACTCTCATTTGATATTAATTGGCTCTAAGAGTACCTCAATCCATGCTACCTGGTCAGAATAGTAAAGTCTGTATTTGGAATTATAGATACACCTATCCACCTCACTCAAAAATATGGAAAATTTAGAAAGTTTTTCATCAGTAGAAATAAATTTAGGGGTAATGCCTGCCCCAAAACCTAGAAGATCAAAGCGACCTACTTGTAGCAGTTTCCAAATGTCTTCATCAGAAGATCTCTCCCGTATGTCATCCCAGACCCCTAGGTTATCCGAAATGTGGCTGTAATGGGGATGGATAGTGCTAGAGGATTGTCTTGGGGAGGCGAAGTAGGTTTCATTAGTCACCGTTTCTTCCTTGGTGCTTCTGCAGCCTTAGGAACCTCGAGATCTGAAATCTTACAAAGCTCAATGTGTGAGAGAGGTGCTTCCCTCTCTCTAGTCATAGCATGAAAATTAGCAATCTCGTTACACTCTAAAGTGTTATCATCATCATCATCCCCCTCTTCTCTAGCCTCTAATAGTAGCATGGAAAGTTCTAGATGAGATTATTTACAATGATCATTATAGGAATGGATCAAGGTTTCAAGGTCCTAAATGTAACAATTTACCCTCTTAGGCTCATCATCCTAAGAAATGTCAGACAGTGCTGACACATGACAAAGGTTAGTGAAGGAAACCTCACTCTCTATTAGAGGAACTGCCACAAGGAATGAGGGGATTGATCATGAAAATATTGGAGATTATTTAAAATATCCCATTTTCTCTAGGACACTATAAAGGAAGTATCAAAAGGGATGGGTGGTTAACTCCCAGTGGCAGCCTCAACAGCTTGTGAGGTCACACCCCAAGGTCTCAAGACCTTCCTTAGGGGAGAACCAAGAGGCTTTTGATGAATTTTCCCTGGTTAGGAATTCCTTAAAGATTCCTTTTTTCTTCCCCTTCCCCTTAGCCTCAGATGCCTTGGGGTCATAACAGTGGGAACAAGATCTTCCAAGTGGAAATCCAGATAAGATTGAGCCCAAGAATCAGCAAAACCTCTTGTAAGAAGGGGTGAAAAACCATAAGAATATGGGAGATTGAAATTTCAATGAGTTTTCTTCTGAGTAAAAATCATCCAAAACTTTTGGGCTATCATAAGATGTTTTTCCTAACGTGTGCTGTAAAGGGAAGCAGGACACAACATCTGAATGTAGTTAAATTGATGGCCAAATCTGCAAGCTGCATATCCTTCGAGGATAAGTTCCATATCAATATGGGAAACCAGAATACCATATCTCAAATAAAAAAGGTATCCTCGATTGACAAAGTCTTTTGAATCAGCATTCACAATGGTACTAGTAGGGGAAGAAAAATTACAATAGTTGAATTGGTCATGATAGTTGATTTGAAGCATCAACTCCCATTAGTTATTTTAAGTCTGGTCCTCTTACTTATCATAGATGACCCAACTTGATGACATAAACCCACTAGTTCTATGAAGGTATGGTCGAAGAACAACATATGTAATAGGTAAGGGATTCATAAATGGGTAGCCACGTATGTGGGATCCTATCCAGCCCCATAGGATTTAAAAGGGCCCATTTATCTGATGAGGTGGCCTTCCATTTCTAACCCTGCCTAGCAAGTAGTAGATTTTTTCCAAGACTAGAACAACCAAGTGGATGCATTTACTAATGTCTAGTTGAGACACTATGATGAAGGTTGTGACTCTCACATCGCCAGAGTCTCACACTTGTAAAACCCATCTACTCAAAAACATGGAAAAAAGGATGCCAACCAAAACAAGAGTTTCACATCACGGAGGAGTTCCCATCCCCATTAACTAAACTAACACTCTTCTAATGTAGGCTAGTAGGAACCTAATTTCCTTCAATATTCATTTGATTGATATAGATTGGGTTTGCACACATTTATATATTGACCACTTATCTTGGAAAAGACATTAATCTACATCGAGAAAGAAATGTATTTATTTGGGTAGGGGTCGACCTTCTTCAAAGGTTTCTTCACTTTAGAAATTATCATTTTATCCAAAGGAGAAGTCATTTACTCATTGTCCCAAGTGGAAGTAGGAGGAAGAAACTTTTCATACATGTACCTGACAATAGAGACCCATGAAATCAGACGAACCAGAGACTAATGGTGACTTCCCCATGGGCTAAATGAATGGTATTGTTATATAGACTCCATCTGCTCAGACATTGTGAAATAAGGGTTCCAGTCCATTCAACATAGGTTTGGGATACCCAGACAACCTCATATATCTACACATCCTACAATTCATCCCATAATTTTTCATAACATCGACATACCTAGAATGAACATCTCTAATCTAAGACGAAAAACCTCTAGAGAAAAGGTCTTTCCTTGATGACTAGCCATGTTGCTCATTTTATGTGGCCCTTCGTGCAATACTATGGTAGAAATGGGCTATTTCATCTAGATTCTATCATGATTCATCTACAGTATAAGGAGAATAGTTCAATAAGAACCCACTAGTGGTATCCTTTAGCATAAATCATCCTCTATATGAGATAAATGTGTTAAGAGTGGTGTTCTTGATTACCCAGGCTGTAGGTTGGTTGGCCACATGTGGCTCTGGAATAGATGTATCTGATATTAGATTGAATCCATAAATGTTAATCCAGTATAATTTTGGATACTACCAATGTGTCTTGGTAAGTAGTTTATCTAAGGATTGATATAATGGGGAAATAGGTATTTTTTAATCAACAGATTGCACCATACTATTCTTTATTTTATCGATAGCTGAAAGGGTCACGATGGAAGCATCATCAACAACAACAACTTCAGAAATAGCTTGAGGAAGAGACAACTACTTCTTATATGAAAAGACCATACAAAAGGGTCAGTCCAAAGAATTTTTTTGGCAAATTACTAAAAATTGATAAAGGACTACAAGAATTCCACATGGAAAGGCTTCATGTACTGAACATCAGAAATGGTTTGTGGAATTCTATACAAGACACTGGCCTGCGAAGCGATGTCCATCAAACCAAATGGTTTCCAGACTGGGTGAGACATGTATCAAACCTCACTATGCATTAATACGATGTGAAGACTTAATATTTTAAGTTTGATATTAAAAGTTCAGTTCTCTGAATAGAGGTTTAATATGTGGAGTAGGCAAACCGCGTAATTTCTTACTACACTGTAGTTCAAACTTATCTTTTATGTTTCAAAATATCGATTCACATATTCAAATATTGGTTCTCATATGAGAACGAATATGGAAGGTTCATAGTTCATGGAATGAGAAGCATAGTTCATGGATGATAGACTTCATGAAGGAGTTGGTACGCTGAAGCTGGGAAAGATGAGAGGACATGAAGGAGTAATTTTCACCAATAATTCTGGTATATGAAAAATGACCTGGGCCCCCTATATATAGTCATGGTCCCCCAAATAGGTCCAGTTTTTTACCGCAAACTAATTCAATTCAAGACTACTTTCTACATCGGAATAGTCACCTATTTGTTTTGATCAAAACCCATTCCGATGGTGGAATTTTTAGGGTCCTAAAAACTCTAAAAAGGGAAGAAAACACTCCAAAAATTTGATGAAGGAATAAGACGTAGGTTTGATTGAAAATTTGAGAATATGTTTGAATAAATCGAATTCAGAAAATGACTAATGTGGTTCGCATAATGCTTTATGGGAATAGTATGCAGATGGAATTACCTACGAATCGAACGGTATACAGATATCCCAAAAAACGCTGTCTTGTGAGGCATTGGCTACCAAACCAGGCAGTTCACAGAATAAATAAAGAATGACATCGATCCCATAAAAACCAAATCATTGGAAGAAAGGAGGGGGTGAAATTCCATTTACAAACCATATCATTGGTGAAAACGTGATGAAGAGGGATACCCACACAAAAAGTCCCCAAAATCTTAGTTCACAGACAAGTTGAGGTTAGTGGAATCCCTTAAACCACGTTATTCGTTGGACTGAGGTGTTGATTTCTTCCACCGTGAACTACAACCCCATGAACCACAACCCCACAAACCTCAGTTGACCGAGTTGTCTGTGGGATGGATGATTTACCCATGGGATTACACAAAAGGTATTGTGTGACCCATAGATACAGCCTCTTCGACACTCTGTAAAAGGACCCTGAGTGGATCAGATAAAAAAATAAGGACAAAGGATCATATTCTAAAAAGGTTGGATTTTATAAATGGAAGAATTTTAATGAAAAGAATTGATAAAGTACGGAACCACATATAGTTTCTACTAGGTATAAAAAATATGAGAAACATAAAAACAAGGAAGGATAATAAAATGGGTAAAACCGCAAACCTAATTGGTTAACCATGAACCATAATCTCTTTGAAGATAAACATCCTGTGAACTGCCGTACTAATGCCCCTTCTTCAATCCTACATACCAAGAAGTGCATCTTTATGAGGATGAAACCCTACCTTATGTAGTGTTCCTCCACATGGATGGAATCCAGTACCACATACCACCCTGGTATATGGGTGGAGCCCAAGGCCGCATACCACTATGGTACACATACCATATCTAGGTCCGCGTACCACCTCGGTATGCGGACGACATCCAGGTCTGTGTACCACCTGGATATGCAGAGGGCCCCTCAACATGAATAGTAGTACTCCATTTAGAGGGTACCCTACCCCACATGAACAAATGATACATGGATTATGGTACCTTTGGGCTTTCTACCTTCTTTTACAGATCAAGCCCTTCCATCTCCATCCCATCCTATGAATCCCCTCTACTAACCAGTCCATTGGCATCCAGATAAAGAATCTTCCAAAGACACTAAACCTGTATGATAAAACCATCAAGCATATTCGCACATCCTTCTGAGTTTAAATACCCATGGTAAACATATTCGTGTGGGTAATCCTAGAAAGTGAGTCGACCCTTGGATTGTATTTAAGTCTATATTCCCATGGTAACTTGGGGCCCAACATTAGAATGCTCTTATGAACCTCTTAGTTATAGGTATCAAGGTAAATCAATGGTTTTTTCCATTAAATTATGGGTAATGACAAGTCAAAGGGATCATTCCAGCATTTCCTTTTGATGAGGATCAATGCTTCTACCCTTTCCCGAAACCAGCTTTAGGGCACCCCCTTAAGGAGACCCCATAACCTTTCTACTGGAGGCAGAAGTCCTGCTCCTCTCAGGCTCATCCTAGGACATGTCTAGATAGACTCCCAAATGTGAATATCCTGGATATCAACATGGGAGAGAGTTGACACATTCAAATCCCCCCTCTCTCGTCAAGACTTCCCCCCAGCCTCTTCTACTGCCATCCTCCTTTTCCATTAGAGGAGAAGGGACAATGTGGGATTTTTCGGGTCTATGGCTTCCCATTATTTATCACATCGAGCATAAATCACATGATATCAGAGGTTAATGATGATATTGACATCCACACAATACCCAAATCAACTATAAGAATGTTGATTCCTACTCTAACCAGGATACATAAGATGCCTGTCTGAAGGCCTGACCTCAAGTTGTCTTATTCTACACGTAAGTCCCACATAAATGAACTAAAAGAACTCTAATTATTTCTCTAAGTAGGATACGTAGTATGCCTCTCTAAATTCTCGATCTCAAGTGGTCTGATTCCACATATAAGACCCACCCAAATGAACTATGAGAACTCTGATTCTGCTCTAACCAGGATATGTAAGAAGCCTGTATGAAGGCCCGAGCTCAAGTGGGGCACTTCCACACATAATCCCCACCCAAAAGAACTACGAGGACTTTAATTATTTCTCTAACTAGGATACATAGGATTCCTATCTAAAGGCCCAAGCTCAAGGGAAATTCTCCTTAAAAGTCAGTACCTACAAGAATTTCCCCCAGCTCACTAAGGAATTCTCTTTAGGAATAATCCCTGACGTGAATATTCCTAGAAAGGCCTCCTATATGGTGTAAGACCCAACCATGTCTTCTCAAATGAGAATCTCCAATGGGTGATCCCCAATCATTTCCCCTAATATATGGGCCTCCTCTATGGTATAAGACACAAATTAAACCAAACTATGAGGGATTTGATTCCCGACTAACTGAGATACATAGGAAGCCTTCTTGAGGTCCAAACCCAACACCCAAATCACCCTAGTGTTCACCAGTCCATATTTCTAGTAGGGACATATCCACCTAGAAGACCATGCCTCTAATGAGAATCATGAACCACTTTGGTGTAAGTCCCACATGAAATTTTGACTAGGTATCCTCTGCCTTAACGTCCTTGCTGCATGACAGTGAACTGCATAGATGGGCCCCTATCACACGACCTTAAAAGATGAGGTGTGAAGTTAAGTGGAACCAAACTATGTGGGTTCTAATTCTTCTCATGAGGATATGTAGTATTCCCATATCATGGTTTCGATCCTGATATCAAAGAAACATCCATCTTCCCTGGAAGATGATAAAATCTTGAGCGCCACATCATAGGGCTTAAACTAGTGTTGTCTCAGTAATTCTTATCCATGTATATCCATGGTTGATTTTTCAACCTTGGGGTAATACGAAGACATATTCTTTGGAAAGAAACAAGGATTCATGAACATATGAATTTTTTTTTAAATCTATAAGAGAGTCCTAGTGATAGAAATAAATCCCCTCAAAAGGGAGTGATGAACTCGACCTCCCATACTCTCGACCAAGGGAGTCCGTAAGTGTCGTTGTCCAAATTGTTATCCAATGAGCACTTGACTATGGAAAGAAGGTCCATGAATCATGGATAACAGGATTGTTGGGTGTTTTTGGATCAACGAATAAACCCGTTGAAGACCATCTAAGGACATCATACCCAATGATGACTGATGGCACACATACTCAACCCCCTACAATCTCCTGCCCAGACCATTCAACAGTGGAACCTACTTAAAAATATATAAAGGCCATGATTCCCAGTCCTAATGTGACCATCTTGCCACAAAAAAGGGTTACGACATGAATCGGGTCAAAATGAAATGGTAAAACTAACATGAAACTATATAATGGAAAGCAATTAGCTATTATCCGTCAGACTATTTAATCCGCCCCTAGTATAATGTAAATCAGATCAAAACATAAAAAATATGAAAAATTTATCTAAATAATAATGTAAAACTTTATTCATTATATCAATAAATATAAAAAGTGTGTTTATTATCCCAAAAGTAATGACCAAAAACTCAAAATGGCTATACCAAGTTATGAATTCCATTCTCTTAGGGTCCCCTTCTTTCACCTTTAGCTGATAGTACTTTGAATTCAGATTAATCTTTGAAAAATACAATGCTCTATGGTTCTAATAAAAAAATTAATTGATATGAGTCAAAGTATACTTGTTCTTAATAGTGATGTTCTTGAGTGTTCTATAATCAATTAAATGTCACATGAAACCATCCTTTAGTTTAACAAATAGAGCATGATCACCCCGAGGTGAAGTGCTAGATTGGATGAAACCCTTATCAGGTAATTTAATTAAATACCTTTTCCATTATAATAACTCAACTAAATCCATTTTATAGGGTGGTTTTTCAATTTTATTATCATCAAGAACTATGTAAATAGTAAACTCAAACTATCGATCAAGAATAAAACTAAGAAAATCAATAGAAAATACATCTATTTATTCATTTACTATTAGAAACCAGAAATTCTAATAGTTACTTTCTTCCCAATAATATCAAATATATAATTTTCACATCCATATTTTATTAGTTTCTTAGATTCATGATATTTTATCATAGGTTTGAATTTATTATTATATAAAAATAGAAACTCATTCTAAAAAATAACTTCTTTATCTCTATAATCTATCTTAGCATGATGAACTAAAAGAAAACCAATACCCAAAATTACATCCAACTCTATAATGGGAATGACAACCACATTTATAGGAAAACCCATTACACATATGATAAAAAATATTTTTATAAATTCTTATTGCCTTTATGCTAACCACAAAAGTTTTTACCAAGTGTTATAACTATATCATCCCTAATTTCAGAAAGTCTATAATTATTTTATATCTTTTTTGGTTACATAATTATTGTTTTATGTTTTAGGAGGTTTTTTTGTAGTTTTAAATGTTTTGAGGGTGTTTTTGGAGGTTCATGATTAGTTCATGGTTAGTAGAAACTATGCACTATATCTAGGAAACTGTGAAACATGTTCTAGGAGTCACTAAGTAGGAACATGTTTGGCTCCTGTTTTGCACAAAACTTAGAAATTATTATGGTAAAACATTAAAATAAAAATAGGGGAAAATCACAGTTGGTGAACGATATTTATAACCATGTGAGCCAACTATGTGAGGTGTGTGATTATGAAAATAACACTATATGGTTAGCACATGGTTTGAAAAATTATGCAACCTAACCACATGACGTGTAGTTAATACCCTGAGAATTGTGGATTTAATCCAAATTAAGTCTAGAACCCCTCATTAGTCATAAAATATTCCAGGAGCTCAAATTACCTTTCCTCCCAACGCTACTTTGGAAATTTCTTTCAATTTGGAGACATCGTTTGTCCAATAAAATAATGTTAGAAATCCAGATTTATCAAAAAGTCATTGTTATTACACATTATCCTTAGATAAACCCTTATACACTCTCTTAAAAACATTTATCAAGTCTATTATGGATAGATCTATGTTCTATTATGGGAATATTGATGAGATATAATTGGATATATTCAAAGAAATAAGATCTAATGCTGAATCAAGAATATCTTAGTTTCATTCTTCGTTTTCACCAATTACTAAGATGTATGTATCTTCTCTCTCATACCAACCATTATAGAACATGAAGGTATAGTTTTGATTAAATTCTTTTCTTGAAAGTTTTGTGAAAAACTTGTGTGATTCTTGATATAAATCCATTTTTGTCTATGAATTTGAACGTTTTGGGAAGTTGTCTTGTTTTTAGAAAACTCATTTGTTTATAATTATAAAATTATGGTTTTAAAATTATGGGATAGTTTTGATTCATAGAAATTGTTTGATGAAATTTTTTCAAGAAGGACTTGGTTTTTAGGTGAAATGGTTCGTAAGGGATTTTAGAATACATGGTTATCAAGAGTTCATTATTTTTATGTGACCATATAGAAGGGGTGTATTCTATTGGGGTACTAATATGTGGTCCTAAAGAAGGGGCATGTTCCATTGGGGAATAAGAGATTGGATAATAAGTGATGACTTGGTGAATCAACTAGAGACCACTCATGGGTATGGAACAATCACTTGGCATGCATGTGTGTGTGTGTGATGATTGGATATTACAAATAATGGGAACTAGTTTTAGGAATTTTTTTATGGAAATTGTTTATGGTTTTGATATAAATAGTTTTAAATACTTATAAAATATTTTATATAAAATCTCGTAACTGATTATTTCTTTAATGGTTTGAGTTGGGTTGTTCTTGGGGAAATACTTATGAGTTTATAGTCACCCCTTCATGGGAAATTCAATGTGTTTGTAGACATCATCTATTGGGATACCTGGAAAATAAATATATCAAATTTCTCTATTAACGTATCTTGATACCTTGGGAATGGAAGGTGGAGTTAGATCTTGGAGTTAGTTAGAGATAATCTTACAAGGATACATCATGGGTGTCCTTGGATATTTTTTGTATTTTTCGTTCTTTTAGTGGATGTTCTGTTTTAAATCTGATATCATTTTATATTGGATTATTATCTTGGTTATTTTATTTGAATTAATGAATTATAAATATTATATTGGAGGTTTATGGTTTAGTGTTATCAGGTTTTTTATCTTAAAAGGAAAAATACCCCTCATGTTTTCTTTATCCTTTGGAATTTATTTCTAGCCTATGGTGTCTTGAGGATTTCATCGAAGGACAGTATCACCTATTCCCCTTCTCAAGACAATGGATGAGGGGTGTCATTTTACAAATGGTACTAGAGCCTAGTTCATTATTTTTGTTGGAAATGGTATCATTCTTGTTCAGTCCTTGAGTTGGATTGGTACCAAGGAGATAAGATCATCTGAACATGAAATTTATATCATAAAAATCCATAAATAAACTTTTTATGTAGAAATTAAAGTTACTAGGGTTGTTTTGATATAAAAAGTGTTTTAGACACTTCTTGGTGTGTTTACACCTCATCATCATGGGTTTAGCCGATGAGTGTAGCATATCATGAATTATTATTGAGACTTTCCACTTAAATTTCATTGTTTATTTTGTATTTTATGATTTAAGGAAAATGGTTAACAAGATAATTATGGGTAACATTGTAATGATGGTTTGATTTTTAAAAGGGAGCTTTTAATTCTTGTTGCGCATGGTGATTTGAAATGTACTAAGACTTCATTTTCTGGTGAGCATTGACTAAGAGATGTTTTATTATGGGTGTGGGTAATGGAAATATTTAGACATCATAGAAATCCATTGAAGGTGGTAGTTAAAAATGTGTTTTCACTTGAGCCACAGGTGAACCAATAGTTGGTCCAAATAACCATTCATGATTTTTAATCCATGGATAGAGGAAACTAGAATTATGATCCTTGGAAAGTGGAACACTCAATTTAGTTTCAAAAGTATTATCCACCCATCTTTAAAGGTGATTCAAAAAATGAGAAAGTTGAGGAATAGTGGAATATAATAAATTGAACCCTCTATTTTCTTAGAATACCAACTGAGATAAATGTCAAGTTGACAATGTTCATGGTTGAGGATTTGGCTTTCCAATGGTAGAATTTATATGTTCAGGCTAAAGTAAACAAATGTATTACATTAGAGGAATTTTAATATTTATTCAATAAAAATTTCTATCCTAACATGTTCATAATTGAAATAAAAATATATTTCTTTTTCATGAAGTAAGATAATATCTCAGTAAAAGATTATGCATCTAAATTTACGAATTTAGTTTAATTTTCCTTGGAAGTTTCTATAAGTTCATCCTTAAAGGAACATATTTTTTTTTCCAGTACCATGATTAGAGATTTTATAAAATATTATAATACTTTATATTATTGACTATATGGAGATGGTCATAGAGATAATGTGAAGGAAAGGTATATCTTGGTAAATATGGTTAGAGGGAGCATGTTTATCCCCACAGGAACAGATGAGAGCTCCAATGATGAGAATAAACAAAAGAGGGCCACCCACTTCCTGAGTTGTGGGATATCCTAAAATTAGACCATTAGATCATTCAACTTCTATCCTCAACTAAAAAGTAAGTAGGGATGTTCCAATTTGGTTATTTTGATCATATCAAACTAAATTACATTTCTCCCCTAGAGTATGGCACAATTTTAAAAAGATGAGACATCTTCAACACTATAGTAATAGTGATCCTAGATCCATTGATTAAAATATATCCCATGTTCCCTAAGAATAATATAATTCAATGGGTCTATCTCATCAGAAAAAACATCATCCTCATAACCAAGCTAGTCGAGGTGTTTCTAAGAACACCATGAATCCTTAGCAAAGGCAATCTCAATAGGGAAATAAAGTCCAAGGGATAGTGGTTAAGAAATTTTAGAGTGTAGTGTAAGTGATAACAAAAGATTAATATGGTCCATTGATAGTAATAGGTATGATTCTTGTGAACTCAATGATTATGATATCCTTGTTTGATACAAACACATCCCACTCTTTTATTTCTTTTTTTATTGATCTTATGGGTTTGGGAATTAAGACGATGCCTTATATTTAAAACTATACTATTATTGGCTAATGAGGGTATAAATATTTCAACAGTGAATCATGTATGATGACTACCAATGGAAAAGAATTTATATGGTACTTATCTATCCTTGATATGATCATATATGAATTTATTTCAGGAATGGTCTGGTTAATGACTTCCAAAGTACACATCAAATGTTATTACTGGAAGGTCAACTTCATATATTCAGATGGTGTTAAACATATCTTTAAAGGAGATTGGTAAGTGGATAAAAGAAGATCAATACCTTTGGTAACAGTGTTTAGAATTATCTCTTAGCAGTTTGAAATGGTTAGGTTAACATCTTTGGATGTAATCAAAAATATAAAAACCACATTTGGCATGTTTCCTGATGTATTTTTTGATACTTTCTTAGGGATTCCTTCCAGAAGAGAATTAGCGTTTTTGATTTATCCTCTACCAAGGACCAATCCTATTTTCCTTCCATCGTATAGGGTGGAACTGATGGAATTGAGCGAATTGAATGTTTAGCATAAAGAATTAGAAATAAAAGGGTTCATTCAACCATGTAATTCCGGCTGGTTAACACCAATTATTTTTGTAAATAAGGTGGATACCACTCTTAGGATTTGTGTGGATTATCAAAATCTTAACCATGTCGCGATAAGGAATTGGTATATTCTTCCATGTATTATGGTTATATTTGATCAATTGAGGGGAATACAATGGTTCTCTAAAATTGAATTACTTTTGTGGTATCACCAACTATTATTTAGGAAAGTGGATATCCTGAATAAAAATTTTAAAATAATATATGGCCATTATGAGTATGATCCCATGAATTTTTGTCTTATGAATTCACCGGTAGTATTTATGGTATTGAAGAATTGGATATTTCAAAGTTATATTAACTCTTTGGTGGTGATTTTCATTGATGACAATCTGGTTTATTCTAAAACAAAATTAGACCAGGAGAAAAACTTAGCTATAGTGCTAAGAATCTTGTGGGATCATTAACTTTATTATAACATATGGAAATTTAATTTTTGGATACAAGAGGTATTTTTCCTTGTTTTTATCATTTTTAAAAAATAATTTTTATTTGATCCTGAATAGATATAATATTTTATAACTTAGAAACAACAAAATAATGTCTTTGAGGTATGTAGTTTCCTTTGGTTGGTGGGATACAATCGATGCATCATTCATAATTTTTCAGGTTTGGCTTCACTAGTGACATCCTTAAAAAGGAAATAAATTCCTTTCCAATAGAACAATGAATGCTATAAATAATTCCAGTAAAAAAAATTTAGACTTACAGAAACACTAATCCTCACATTTCCAGACTCATGATAGGGCTATGTGGTTTATTGTGATGCCTCCAGACCTGGGTTAAGATTTTTTCTCATGAAGGGAGATCACTTTATCTCTAATGGATCATGATAGTTATGAGTACACAATAAAAACTACCTAACACAATATTTGGAACTATATGTTGTATTTCATGCCTTAAATACTTGGAGTCACTAATTTTTAGTAAGGAATTTATGGTGATTATGGATTATAAGAGATTGAAACACATTTTCTCACAAAGATACTTGAATCTTATGTAACAAATATGTATTTAATATATTCAGAAGTTTGATTTCATCTTGATATATACACAATGTAAGTGAAATTATGTTATAGATGTACTTAACAGAAATTCATATAAACAATTAGCTAAAGAGGCTTAAGATCAGTGAAATTTTATGGTATTTATAGATGATATTCATCTGGATTATTTAGAACATGGTAATGTTATAGTTTTATTTTTTTGTTTATTTTATTCCTGATTTAGTTAAGAATGTAAGAGATTCTTAGAAATATTTTCTTGAATGTTTAGGTATGAGGTCAAAACTCAATTTTGGGGGGACCTTTGAGGGGTTGAAGCTATATGAGAGATCTATTATATGGTTTAGAGATTGGATTGTGTTTCCAAAAACCTATTAGAAAACACTTCTATATACCTACCACCATTCTAGATGGAATATTTATCTAGGCATTCAGAAGATGTATACAGAAATGAAAGTATCATTTTGGTGGGTTGGAATGAAAAGAGTAGTGGTAGAGTTTTTCTCAAGATGCCTCACCTATGGGAAGTTCAAGGAAGAGTAATAACGATCATATTTTATGTATAAATTTTTAGCAATTTTTATATTGATATGGGAAAATATAGTGATGGAATTTGTAATAGTTCTACTAAGAATGTTTTAGAAACATGATTCCATATGGGTCATTATGAAATATATCACAAAATCATCCCAGTTTATCTATATTCAGGAATCCCATATAGTGGAATACATGTCTAAAATATATATCCAAAGAGTCGTAATGTTTCACGGTATACCCATGTCAATTTCTTATGATCTAGAACCCATGTTTATATTTTGTTTTTATAAATCCTTGTAGAAAGCCCTCGAAACCCAGTTACCCATGAGCACAACTTATCTACCACAAATGGATAGAAAATATGAAATGATAATACAAACATTACATGACATGCTCAAGGCTTGTGTAATGGATTTATATGTCTCATGGGAAGAGAAATTTTTTTAGTGGAGTTATTATACAATTAAAGTTATCAAGCATCTATACATACGACTCCTTTTGAGGCATTTCATGGATTGAATTTTCATTCTCCACTTTTTTGGTTGAAATAGGTGATACTTCACTTATCATACCTAGATTAATTCTTGAGAAAATAAAGAGTATTTGGATAATCAAAAAGATAATGGTGGTGGCCTAGAGTCGTAAAAAATCATAAGCAAACAATCATCGATGACCATTTCTATTTAAGGTAGAATATAATGTTTTCCTGAGAATATATCCAAGGATAGGGAATAATCATTTTGGTAAACATGGAATGTTTTTTCCTTAATACATTGAACCTTTTGAGATACTTGAACAAGTGGACGATGTAGCTTATCAGTTATCACTACCACCGTGGTTCGGTTTGGTGCATAATGTATTTCAGGTTTCTCAAATGATAAAGTACCAACCTGATCTAAACCATGTGATTAAATGGGTCCATGTTGATATTAAACTAGATTATATATAGATTCATGTGATAGGGAATATTGTGGATAAGCAAGAGAAGTACTTTTGTGGGAAAAGAATTGTTTTTGTATGGATGCTATGATTGTATGGTTAGATTTTGGAAGAGACAATGGAGTGTGAGAGTGAAATGTTAGAAGAGTGGCCTAAAATATTTTGGGAAAACATTGGTTTTATACTTTATAAGGAAGAAAATACCAATGGTGGGGAGGATGTAGTACCCCATGTTTTAGGTAATTTACCATTATTTTATGTATTTTAGGCTGACATATTTCTCAAGTTATGTTTCAAGAGGTTCAAGGAGGTTTTTACATATTTATATGTGTCTTTAAAGGTTAATGGTTAGTATAAACCATGAACTACCACTAGGAAACCATTAATCATGTTTTGGGAGACACAAGGCATGTGCATGATTGGTGTGTGATTTGAAAAAAAAACATGTGATTTCCCAGGGGAAACTGTGAGAAGCCAAATAGAGGGAAAATAATTTTTGGTGAATAGTTTTTCTAATAGTGTGAGCCAACCGTATAGGGTGTGAGCTTAAAATAGTATCATAACATGATTTTTGTATGGTTTGACAAACCATGTGACCTAACAGTGTGGCGTGTAGTTAATACCCTAAAAATTGTGGTTTTAATTTATATTAAAGTCTGAAACCCTCATTATTTATATAATCTTCCAGGATCTCAAATTCCATTTCCTAGAAAGGATCATTTGGAAATTCATTTTTATTTAAAGACATCCTTTGTTGAGTCAAAGTGAATTGGAAATGTAGATTCATCGATAAGCCATTGTTCTTACATGATCTTCTTAGGTCTAATCTTATTCTATCTCCCACAACCATAGATATATTCCATTATAGATAGATTTATGTTCCATTTTCAGAATCTTGATTATATATGATTAAATATATTTAAGGAAATAAGATCCAAGGCTGATATATAACATATTATTGTCATTCTTCATTTTCTCTAATTTTTGTGAGGTATGTCTCTTGTCTCTCATATCCATAATTATAGATTTTGAAGGATTGGTTTTAATGAAGTGTTTTCTTGAAATTTTTGTATAGAAATCATGTGATTATTTATATAAATTTCCTTTTGTTTATATATTTGGAAACTGTGGGAAATTGGATAGGTTTTAAAAAACCCCATTTTTTAAAAATTTTAAATGATTATTTTAAAATTATGAGATTTTTTTTATAAACAAACATTTTTCAATGAAATGTTTTCATTAAGGACTTGTTTTTATGTGAAATGGTTTGGCATGGGTTTTGGAATACATGGTTTTCCTGAAATTATTTCAATCGAAGGGACCCTGTAGAAGGGGCTTGCATAGTTGGGATACCTGTATTTGAACCCAAAGAAGAAGAATGTGCCATTGGGGAATTATATATTGACTTATAAATGATAACTTTCTGAATCAACTAGGTACCACTCGTGAGTATAAAACTATCACTTGTAATGAATGTGTGTTTGGAAACTAGGGATTGGATATTCCAAACAACAAGAAATTATTTTAGGAATTTGTTTTTTAATTTCCATGGAACTGGAATATGGTTTTGATATATTCTATTTTAACTAATTTTAATATATTTTATATAAAATTTTATGAATGGTTCTTATCTTAGTGGCGTATGTTGGGAAGTATTTATGGATATACTACCGAATTTATACTCACCCCCTTCTTGGGAACATTAGTTCATTTATAGATTTCATTTATCTGGATACAAGGAAAGGAAAGATATCATATTTTTGTAGCGATGCATCTTGATAATTTAGGTATGGTTGGTGGAGCTGGAGCATAAATTTGGTTTGGGATTTTCTTGCAACAATACCTCATTGGTATCTTTGTCTATTTTCTCCTTTCTGGTTTTTTTGTTTATTTTTCCTTGTTACTATGAAATTATTTTAATTTGGATTATTATTTGGTTTGTATTATTTGTATTCAACCATCATATAGATTATCTTGGATGTTTATGGTTCGGTGTTGTCATGTTATTTTAAATTTATGGGAAAAGGCCCAAAATGTTTTCCTAAGACCTTGGAATTTGTTTCCAGCCTTTAGTGTCTTGGGGAAGTCACCTAAGGCCAATAGCACCAATTCCTCTTCTCAAGTCAATGGGTGTGGGGTGGGATGTTATAATAACATTATTTCTTAGGATGGTACTACCATTTTACTTACATAATTCCCATATATAATAAAATTCATGGATCCTAAATCAAACAATACAATGTAATAATCCTAATAAATAATAAATTCACATGTCACCATTTCATTTATGGTCAATGAATCCATCATAGTAGTAGGAAAAAGCTTTTTCATACATTTTTATTTTTAATATTGATGATAACTACTTTGAGTAAATAACTTTAGAGAATCATCAAAATAATTCTCTAATTTATTTCAGTTAAAATATTTCACTACATGGTTTTCATTATTGGTCTAACCATGACTATAGATCATATATTTTAATAATGATCCAAGTTTTTGGGATTTACATATCAATAAAAAATCCCAAATCTCATAATATATTCTAAATAATGATTCTTAACACACTTATCTTAATAGGAAAATTTATTTTTCTTACCTTAAGGTTTCTTAGATGAATGCTTCCCCATTTACCACCGATTGGATAACTTATTATTCTTGTTGTTGTAAAATTCCAAAAACTCCATATCAAGTTTCTCAGTAAACCATACAACTTTCTTATAACTTCAAAACTCATGAGTTGTTAGATCCCTTTGTAAAAGCGAATTTAATCCTGGATATAATCGATCAATTATACTATCATGATCCAAAAATGAAATTTGGTTCTTACCAAGAGAATCTAGAAAATAATCTTCATAGGTAAAAATAACGTCCTCCTCCTTTTGATTTAACTCTATGAATTTCCTTTTCATTTTAAGTCAAATAACGTTATGAAAATACTTTTCAAGGAATATATATTTAAATAACATCCATTTTTTAGCATCAATTTCATCCAGTTCCTTAGTTTTATTAATCCAATTCCACCATTAATCCTCTTAGACTTCAAAATAATAACATGAAAGTGTTTCCTTTTTATTTTTTGAATATTCCAAAACATAAAACATCTTCTTTAAATCATTAATCCATCCTTCAAATTTCATTAGGTTTGGGAATCCACTAAGCCTAAGGGTTCTATTCCAAGAAATTCTCTTTTATCAAAATATTATTATATAGAGAATTTACTCATTCTCTTGTATTGTTACATCGATTAATTTCTCATGTCAACTAATTTAACAAAACTGAAAACTTATCTGATCTAATTTTGACTATTCTAGGATGAATGTTCAAAATGATATTATCCTCTTAATTCTTTTTTACATCAGTTACCTTATTTCCTCTTTGGAAATCCAATTGAAAAAAATAAATTTTATGAAGAAACATGAAAATCCTAAAAATATGTTTCATGATAATATAACCATAAATTTTAATTTCTTAAGTGAATATATTAACATTATCCTAACCTCTAAATTTATCAAAAACCTTGGTCTGATACCAACAATAACAACTCACCTATAACCATCCCATAAATTATATGATTTATGTAATATATTTTATTAATTACTTCCCAAATTCTTTTTTAGGCTTATATTTTTTATAATTAGAGAATTTATTAGATTAAATAGTGTAATTTTTCACACATTGTTTATTTTTCCCATAAAATATGTTCTTTATAAAGCTATACTTGATTTAGTAAAGGTAACTCACAGAATAATAAATATAACTTTATTAACATTCCCACTCATCCTTAAGCATTGGGAAAAATAATTAAAAATTTGTTATGATAAAAAATATCATTAAGGTACATAAATGAAAATATTCCCATTTATCTATTTGTAAACCTGAAAAATCCATAAGAAAGTTTACCTTTTTCATAATAAACATTTTAGATTAATTTTACATTTACTTTACAATTAAAACATTTATTTTCTCAATAAATTTCAAAAAACAATTCACATTAAATCATAATGGAAAAATAATAAACATAAGGGTTTCCTAAAAATATCGAAACTCATAAAAACCGTTATTTATAAAAGTATCCTCTCACACTTTGTTTTGAAAATTAGGTTATACACATTCATTAAAAACATAAGATCATTTGATTACCTTTTAAAATCAAAATATTTACTTTAAAAACCATTTGAAATATATCATATAGGTACCTTAGGACATGATCTATAAATTCATATTTATAAGAACCCCTATAATTGAATTACCAAACTGGATAATTCCTACATCTCTTAGGAGTAATCGATCACTAGTAAACAATGTCACTTTACCTATATAATTGTAGAGCTATATCTAGATCACATATTATCAGAACCATATCAAGCTCACCCATCATTCATAAAAAATATCAATGTACCATATCAGGAATAAAAAACATATATATTTCACTTTAACTATAAAATAAATTTAAATTGGCATTCAATCCTGTATGAAATAACCTTTCTGGCTATATCATAAATATGAGATGAAGTTTCTATTTCCATAGAAAACATATTAAAAAAATTATAAGAATATAGAGATAAATTTTTTTCAATTAAAATAAATATTGAATCATTTAAAGGAATAATTATAAATAATATTGGTTAGATGGTGGGAAAGGGAGGTCAATATATATGTTAAAAAACATTCTTTTTTTTTTCAGTTTTGTAAAAAGATGAAAATAGCCCATATAAAAAATATTCAAAATATTCCTTTTTAATAATTTTTAATGAAAGTAAAAAAATAATTGAAAAAAACCTTTATAATACTTATAATATTAATTAAGTAAATTCTTGAAACATTTAAATGAACCTTGACATAGAAGAAAAAGAGTTGTAAGGAATACTACAAAACAAGTTTTTGAAAATAAATTCCCTTACCTTGGGTCTTGACTATTTTAATTTGTATATTTACCATACTAAGTAATAAAACTATATTAGTTTTATACTTTATTAAGAAAATTTTTCATGTTTATTACATTATCATTATTCCATTTATTTAATTTGTTACATTGTTTTATTTAATTACTAAAATGGTTAAGATTATGTTGGAAATTTTGAGGATCATAAATTTATGTTATGAAAAAATCCCTCATGGCTACTTTTTTGTGTTTTTGGGTAGATTGGGTCTGTTGAAAAAGTCAGTTGGTGAGATCCAAAGTAATTTTTGATAAGTTATTCTAAAAAATATCTAAGAGAGAGGTACGGAAGCATTGAAATTGGTATAGAAAATTATGTTTACAAGGTGGCATCATTTCCCAATGTTTTCCAATTTTTTTGGGGTCAAAAATTTGGAGAATGAAATAAGTTTTTTGAACTTTTTATTTCTAGGTACGACACATAAGAATAGGAAGAAGGTATGGAATTCACAATTTTTTTTTCATAATAGTTTTGCATCATGAATTTTTATTAAAGAATATTTCAAAAAATATTGATGATTCCTAAAGGAATGATGTTATGTTATGTGATTACAAGATGTTTTGTGAATACACGGAGTTTCACGAACAAGAATAAAGAGTTTCATGAAAATAAGGTGGTGATATTTGAAGTTCTCAAAGGATAGGCAATGTCTATAAATAGGCATCTACTGTTATCACTAAAAGAGAGGAATACTTAATGAAAATACAAAGGATCTGAATTCTTGAAGTAATTTCATTAAGTATTTCATTGTATGAATGATTCATAAGAATATTAGTTTTGTGAAGGATATTTTGAAAAACTGAATGTTTTATGAATATTTTTTAGTTTTGAGAAATCATAAAATGATACATGAAAGTTTGTGAGTTTCAAAAAAGGAAAAGTTTCACCAAGGTTTTAAAATTTTCATGAATAATTAGGTAGTTTCATGAAATTTTTGAGAAGGGTTTCTTAAAAGTGAATCTTATGTGAACCAGAAGGGATTACCCAATAATTCTATGGTAAATATGTATTCATCAAGTTGATGAATGTGAAACTTAATGATGAAAAAAATTAGTTTTAGAACATATAGATTCAAGTGATCAAAATAATAATCTTATGAAGGAGTAGTGCACACACTTCAGTTAAGAGGTTAGTGATCTTTCAAATTTCGATTGGTTGTAAACTAGGAGGTAAAATGAGTCTGTTTTGAACTTTGTAATAAAATTTCACTTTAGTGGTTTTTTTACATTGGAAATTTTTTTATTATCCTTGGATGTATCCTAGTGTGGGTAAACAAAGTAAAATTTGTGTGTCTCATGCATGATTTAATTTTTGTTCATACATTGCTATATGAAAGGTAGAGAAAGGTTTTTTGTTTAATAAAGATACAAAATTGGAAGGGGTAGTTGTTTGAATCTATCACACCCTGATTCACCCCCCTCTCAGTATATTTAATATAGTTGGGATAACAATTGGTATTAGAGGGAAACAATAAAGTTGAGTTTTCTCTCTAAGTGATTTGAATAGAGGATGTTAATAAAAAAGGGATTTAGATCTTTGATGGAAATAACTTTCACTTGTAGAGGAATTAGATATAGCACTACTTCCAATCAATAAGTAAATATTTATTTATAGATAAAATGTATGGTTTTTCTTCTAGTGTGGAAAATTGAGTTTTATCAGAAGCAGACTTAAGAAAATTAAACAATGATGAATATAGAATCAATGAATTAGGAGTAATATTATCTAAAATGTATAGTAATTCAATTCATTCTACGTGAAAAAAGAAGTTACATATTTTTGAAGGAGAATAAAAAGTCAGAGAAGAAAAATTATAGGTTATGTTGAAAAAATATGAGGACATAAGAATGAGCCCCAATGAGTCTATAAATGCATTATTTAATGGGGTGAATTTTTTTGTGGAATACATGTGTGGACTTGGAGAAATTAATGAATATGTAAATATCATTAGTAGAATCTTGAGAATACATACATATTAGTTCAATACAAAACTCACAGTACTATAAGATAAATATACAAATGAGATTATATTAGATAGTTTTCATAGTAATATTGTAACATACAATATGATAAATGATGATAATGAGTCTGTGAGAAATGGTAAGTCCAAAGTGGTGGCATTTAAGGTCATAAATAAGCTCACTATTGGAGATATATGGGAATAAGAAGAGATGGATAATTTCAGGTCATTAATTTAATAAAATATACAATGAAGAATTGAAAATTTTAAAAGTAAAACTTTCACTGACACACTTTTGATGTGGAAAGGTTGGAATTCATGAAGTAAGGTTCCCCATGAAGTTTCAAGATGATGATGAAAATGAAGTTAAAATTCTGATGAATAAGTCTTCAGACTATGTGAAAGGTAAGAAATGTTTTATGAAAAACTTCTTTAAAAAGAATAATCACCCTTCATAATAAAATTACAATTTAGAAGAATATAATGTTGAAGATATAGATAACTTCAAGGATCAAGAAAAAAAATTCTATGATGGTAGATGTAGGTAACTCTCAGGTAAGGCAGAAAATTAATGATGAAGGATAAGTTGAAGTACATGTTGATATCCAAGAAAAAATTAGGAGACTCACTT
The DNA here is from genome assembly GCA_963277665.1 of Viscum album. Lineage (NCBI taxonomy): Eukaryota > Viridiplantae > Streptophyta > Magnoliopsida > Santalales > Viscaceae > Viscum > Viscum album. The sequence continues at coordinate 300,426,761 of OY728139.1, forward strand.
GAGGAGATAAATGTTTGGAGAGAAAAAATGAATAAAGATGATAGTGTGGTTCATGATGCCAAAATCTATATGTATCAGTATAAATAAGAAAAGTCTGAGATGAATAAAGATATTTAAAATCTTAACTCTTTAACCATATAGAACTTAGAATAGTTGATCGAGTACATTATCAATGTTGTATAAATAAAAAGAGTGATTGATAATATGACTAACACAAAAAAGATCAAATAAAAAATATCAAAGAATTTGAATATAAAGTTATTGATCTCTAAATAAAATTAGAATATCATGAGAAAATTTTTACTCCTGGTATGATATTGGGAAATAAGATCACCCAAGTGAGATAAAAGATATAATTAGAGAATATAGTTCCATAAAAACATAAGCAATAGTTATATCCAAGTGACAAGGATGGTATGATGATTTATCATAAAAAAAATCATTGATGATTGTTTTAAGACCGAAATTCCCCACTCCAAGGTTAGAAATTTATTTGGGAAAAAATACGATTCTTAAGGTTTTGAGAATCCAGGGAAGAACCGGTCCTATAATAATGAATCATTGTAATTCACCTTATATTAGGTGTAATTGCTTTGGAAACATGGTACATTCCAAAAAATTATGTTCCATAACCAAAATGCATAAAAGGAAATAAATGTAGAAAAGGATACCACATAGATTTTAATATTTCAAGAATTATTTTTATGGTCACTAATTATAGTGTTAAGTATTTGGACACATGGTTAGATATTTTACATCAATAATAAAGAGTAATGTACTGAAAGAAACCCAAAGTGGTAAAAAGTAGTGACCCAAAGAATCATTGAATGAGGTAAAAATGTAAAATAGATATGAAGCTCTACAAGATGAATTTGTTATATCATAGTTTTAGGAAGATCAAGAATATATTTCCAAAATAGGCATGAAGTCAATTATGTGGATAAAAATAAAAAGAGTTGATTATGTAGTGGTTGCATAGATTTGCCTTAAATCACTAGATCATACTAGTGTATAGATCCTTATGAGAGGATGGGTATACCATCTAATGGGAAATAAAGATCTTATTACAAGAATATTATATGATAAGGATGGGGTTTTCAAATTTGTAAATGATGAAGTAATGAAGATTATTGGATCAAGAAAAGATAATTTTGGGGAAAATATATGAGTTGTGATGATGTCTTAGTTTTCAAAGTTATTACTCACAACTTGTAAAGTGTTGGTCAATAGTGTGACTTGGTTCATGCTATAAATATTTTAAGAAGCTGTGTATCTTTAAGGGAACATATGGTATGTATATTTTATAAGGAAAGTTCATGAAGAGAATATCTACCTTGTGAGTGGAGAAGATTATATGTTCTTTCAATTTGAAGAGGAAGAAAATAGATTGTGGCATCAACGATTTGACTATCTTTTTCAACCGTCTCGAGAAGATATAGTCAAATGTGATGCATATTGTGATCTCCCCAAGCTATTTCATGATCATACTCACATGTAAAATTCTTGTCAACAAGGGATGATTATCAAAAATAAATACAAAGGAAATGAAAAAAAATCAACTAGAGTGCTTGAATTAGTGCATCAAGATGTGTGTGGACCTATCTTATCTAGATCCATTGATGGAAAGAGGTTTTATATTCATTTTAATGACAATTTTAGCAGTATGGATTATATATTTTTCATTTTTCTACAAGTCTAAACTGTTTAGTTTCATATCATAATATCAAAGGGAAGATGAAAGGATTCATGGAAAGAATATTATGAAGGTTATAACTGATAATGGCATGGAATTCACAAACAACCAAGTGGATTATTATCTTCAGAAATAAGGGATAAGGAACTACATTTCAGAAGTGATAAGTCCTCAATAAAATGGAGTAGTATAAAGGGAAAATCAGATTATTAAAAATATTTCAAAGAAAATACTTATTGAAAAGGATACACAAGAGAAATTATGGAAGGAATTAGTTTTGACATCGGTCTATATATCTAACTAGGATTTTTTGGGTCTAATAGAAGAATAGAATATATCTGAGATGTGTTACAGAATGAATCCAACATTGAAATACTTCCAAATATTTTGAAGAAAGTGTTTTATTCTCAATTATGAGAAACACAGAAAGTTTGAGTCTCATGTAGATGAGGAGATATTCCTTTACTACTCAAGATAATGAAAAGAATATAAATTTTTAAACAAGAGGTTGGGAAAAGTGGTTGAGAACAATGATGTCACTTTAGTAGAGAATGTGAAGAATTTTCAAAAACTTAGTTAATAGTTATATTACGAATGTGTTGAATGGTAAGAAACCTAGTGGGAGTAGAAGTGGAAAATAATTATTCAGAATAATATACTTATGATAAAAATTATAAAGTCAAATGTATTTCTACATGTATGATGAAGAGTTGATCTCAAATTTATAGGAAAACACCAATCATGATCAGGTAGTTTCAATTAAAATAAGGAGAATTAATTTTTAATAGCAGGCATACTACCTATATTAGGTGGAGAATAAATGTTTTGAGGAAGAATTTGGAGACAAGAACTGGGTTCAAGCTATGAATGAAGATCTTGACTAATTTGACAAGAATATGATATGGGAGATCATTTCAATACTAGAAGATAAAAATTTAACCAGGAATTAATGGGTCTTCTAAAACAAACTAAATGAAGGTGGATTGGTAATTCAAAAGAAAGCATGACTAGTATGGAAAAGATACTCTATGATTGAGGGATTCATTATTGATGAGACATTTTTACCTATTATAAGGCTTGATACTATTCGCTTATTCTTTCCCATAGTAGTGAAAAGAAAATTAAAAGTTTTCTAGATAGACATTAAGTTGGAATTTATGAATGGGGTTATAGAAGAATAATTCTATATAAAAAAATAGACGGGTTTCTTGTCCACGAAGATGAAAACAAAGTATGTTAGTTGAGAAAGGTGTTATATAAAGTAAAGAAAGTATTGAGAGTATGATATTCAAGACTTGATTAGTTTTTGAAGAATCTTAGTTTTTAGCATGATGGATATGACTATAATATCTATTTCAAAAATGAAATTAATACAAATATGATAGTGCTTGTATATATCAATTATATAATATTTGGTGGATTAGATGAATCATAGTGCCAAAATTTTTTAGAATTCATGAAAAGTGAGTTTGAAATGTCAATTATTGGAAAACTAAAATTATTCCATGGTTTACAAGTGATGAGAGTAATTAATGGAACATTCATATCTCAATCAAAATATTACAATGAGGTTATGAGAATGTTCAGAATGAATAATATCAATGAATTGAAAAATTAGGTGGGTTCTCAGATAAAACTGTCATGAGATAATGAAGGAAAAGTGATTAATGTCATCGAATATTAGAAGATCATTGGAATTTTATTGTAATTAATAAGGAAATGACCCAATATTGTTTTTTAACATGCCAAGTATCATGTTATCAAAGAAATACCAAGTATATCCATATAATTATAGTAAAAATAATACTTTAGTATATCAATGGAACTATGGATTTTGGTTTTTTGTGCAATGAAAAATCTCAACAAAAGTTATTGGGCTATAAAAATGTAGATTTAGATGATTTATTAGATGATAGAAAATCAATTCCAAGTGGTGAATTATTTCTTGGGGGATTGCGTATTTCTTAAAAAATATATAAACAAGATTTATTTCATTAATCCCTATATAAGTTTAATATATTTCTACTACTCAAAATTGTACATAGTTATTTTTGGATGTATCATCAGCTTGATCATATGGGAGTTGATGTGATGTCTTTGATCAAAATCTTTTAAAATAATTCAAGTGATATAAATCCTCACATGAATCTAGTATATCAATCATGGATAAAGCATATTGAAATCAATTATCATTTTATCAAGGATATAGTGGAGCATGGGCTTGTGAAGTAAGAGTATATGCCTACAGAACTACAAGTTCTAGATATTCTAATGGATACCTTACCAAAATAAGTGTTTGAACAACATTGACTAGCTATTGGAGTTCATTAGACTCCACACACTTGAACATGTGTGGAAATGGGACCCCCTCTCCCCAAGGTATTGTGTGTTTTCTATTATGTGATGGTATATTTTCATTACAATGTTTTCTCCATAATAGAGTGGCCTTTGGGTTCATTGAAAAAGGGATAGAAAATATCTTGATCAAGATATGGGAAGAATATGATTAGTTGAGTAGTGGATTAGGGGGATTTTAAATCATATGATGCTAAAGATGATTGATCAAAGGTTATATATCATGACATATGGGGTTTATAATTAAATCAGTTGACAAGTTTGGGAATAAAATGATTTATTGATGAACTTTTCATGGTAATCCTACTTCTCACAATAATTATGGATCATTTGGGATTAGAGTTTGTGTTGAGTAAATCATTGATCACTATATTTAATCACAAGAAGTAAATTTTTGAAGAAGATGGATGAATATTTAATTTGGTATCTATGGGTGAAGAGTTTTCAACAAACCTAAATGGGGATATGGATGGGAAAAAATCCTTCAAGGTTACTTTATAGTGTTTTTGTGTAGAATATTTTTGTTGATAAAGAAGGTTGACCAAGTTAGTTATATAGATCCTAAGTGATTATTGACAAGGCATATTGATAAATATCAATGATAGAGTTATGGAATCTGTATATGTGGTATAAAAAATTATCTCTACAATGTGGGATCATTTCTCAGTGATTGATAAATTTTTATAGTCCAAAACATGGATGATATCAGAAGTTTAATTAATGTTTAATTTTGAAGGTTTCCTCATAAAAATATGTAAAATGCCTGAAATTCATGAAATATTATTAAATTGAAAAATTTTATTATCACGATGGTTCAGAGTTTCATGAAATAATGTTTTACGAAAGATGTATTAGTTGAAAATGAAAGACCGTAAGCTATGTGATTATGATAAGTTTCTCGAATGGAAAATTTTCCTGAGTTTTAACAAAAATAGGGAGTTTTGCAATAAATAATTAAATGTTTCTTGAAATATTTGTGGTGAGAATGGATGTTTTTAAATGGATAGGGAATATCTATAAACATGCATCCATCCCCTCATTTCTAGAGAGCAATATTTAAAAAATCCAAATGCTCTAAATTTGAAAAGCAAATTCTTAAAAGCTTTCATTGCATGAAGGATCCATATAAATATTAGTTTAATGAAAGATAGATGTTTTTATAAAGAAAAAGTTTCACAAATATTTATTAGTTTCATGAAAGATTATAAATTTTCATTAAAGGATGTGATTTTTTTAAAAGGAATAGTTTCACAATGGTTTGAAAAGTTTTGCGAATAGTTTGGTAGTTTAATGAAAGTTGAAAAAGGGGTTTTGAAAGTGAATATTACGTGAACTAGAAGGTATTTCCTAGTAATTTTTTTGGTAAATATGTATTTAATATGTAGATGAAAGTGGAACTTAATTATGTACCAAATTAGATGTGAAAATATTCACTCAAGTGATCAAAATAAGAATATTATCAACAACCAGTGATCAAACTTAATTTGATAGAGTAGTTAGATTTCAAATTGAGATTGGTTGTATACTAGGAGGGATAATGATTAATCTCCAAACTTTATAATATCAGTTCACTTTAGTGGGTTTAGTACATAGACACGTTGCCTTTGTATATACCTTGGACACATCCCTATATGAGGAACTAAGTAAAATTGTGGTGTCTTGTGCATGATTTAATTTCTTTTTCATTTATTTCTATGTGAAAGGGTGGGAAGAGATTTCTTTTTAATGATGAAACAATATAAAAAATGAAAATTGTTTTAATCCTTCATACTCGGATTCACCCCCATCTCAGTGTATTTAACCTAGTTGAGATAACAGTTTACAAGTCCAAAATGACTTTGGTTGGTTGACTATGGTAAAAAAAACCATGATTTTATCCTATCCAAAATATAAATAATGTATGAATTATTGTGTTTATCTATTAATTTTTTATAACTATCCATTTAAGGTGGGTGTGAAAAAAATAAACATATCTTATCATGGAGGTGGTTGACCATACGTATACCTGAACGACGTTTCTATTTTTCTACTGAATAAAAAATAAGTAATTTATAATATTTAATTATAATAAAATCATAATTATTTTAAAATTTTCATATTTATTAATTTTTCCTATCCTTATGACCATCCATCTGAGGCGGTAATGAAAAATGAATTACGTTGCTTCATGGAAGTGGTATTCCACTTGTATAGAAGAGTGACGTTGTCAATTTAAAATAGTTGAAAAGGATAAGATATTAAGTGATATATTATATTTATATAATTGTAATAATTTTATAAACATATCATATATAAATTAATTCCTTATTTATAACCATCCATGTGAGAGGGTGATGGAAAACAAAACAAATCACTTTGTGGAGGTGGTAGCTCACACGTACGCACGAGCGATGTTCTCATTTTACCATAGTATGAAAATGAAATAGAAAATATTTATTAAATAAAAATTATAAAATTTAATTATTTATAAGATACTGATTTAATTACATTATAGTGGTTAGAATATATTTAAATAAGACAGAATAAGAAATAAACTTGAAATAGTTTTTTTAGGAATTATAAATCCTCCTTGGATATCTCCCTTTGGAATACACATTAAGAAATTTAGTATTAGTCTTTTGAGAATCCCAAGAGCTATTGGATGTGGGGATGGATATTAGGAAGTGATTTAGGAAAATATTTTCAATCTTGGTGGCTCAATAGGTGTTAATAAGTGAGGATACAAGGAACCCTATTATAAATTAGGGTAGTTATAATCTTGTAAATAATTTAAAATTTTATATATAATAAATTTCATTATCAAGGTAAAGTGCACAAAATGTCTAAATATAGAATAAAATATAGTATAAGTTCTAAATTTTCTCAAAAAATAACTTTTATACATGTTTTAGATAAATTTGATGTGTTATCTCTTAGTTTAATATCCCCATTAACTTGATTAACCTTTACAAGAATGATAAAGTTTTACCATGGTAACTTTTCATTATGAAAAAAATTAAATTGAAAAAATTATAAAATTTAAACATCCAAATTAAAAATATGTAATAAAATTTTTAGGCTTCAATTTATATAAGTGTTAGAAATTAATTCAAATATATGTACACAAAATACAAAAAAAAACTACTTTTTGAAAATTTTCATTATTTAGAATAAAAATGATTTTATACTAAAATAAAATAAAATATTAATTACTATTATATTATTTAGAATATTTTTATTAATATGGGAATAATTTTTCATTAAAAATATTCTAAAATAGAAAGAGTCATTGTTAAATACGTGAAAAATAAATGATAGTATTACAAAAATTGGTATTTTTCACTATTCACTGAAAATTCAGCCTATTTATAAAAATATCAAAAATTCACCCTATGATAATTTTGATATGATGAATTCTAAAATGATGTTAATTTTATAAATTTTAAAAACTAAAATTTATAAATTTAATTTTTGAATAAAACCATATGTTTCATGGAAAAAATTTCATCTATAATAAAACCCTTTATTTTCTGATTGAAAAATAATATAAAATTTCCATATTATATATGAATCTATAAAATATATTTATGAACATTAATAATTCATGAAATTTATATTTTATTAAAAATATCTGTGTTATCACATTATATGTCATGTAAATATCATTGTTGGATATAATTGGGCATTTTCATTTATACATGCAGTTGGTATATATTTATTTTCTTAGTCAAATGAGATCAAACATGAATATTAGTGTAAACCAAGGGAATAATTTACCTCACTATACATTATTATCTCCCATTTATTGTCAATATAATCTAGTGACTAGGTTCAATATATGACATCCCATATTTTTATTACATAACATTTCATTACATTTTACAAACAAAGGATCTTTAATGTCTAGTGTCTTGGAAATCAGGGACATAAAACATTATTTTAAATACCATTGAAAATATTCTTGAAAATTTTATTCTGTGTATAATTACTGCATCTCATAACCTGGAGACATACATCAAAGTAAATGGTGAGCAGAAGGCCCAGTAAGGAAAACAAGTGAAACAATTTACATGTAAACTTGAGCGATATCAATAATATCATGTATATAAAGAGGAATAACATAAAAATAATAACTTGAAACATAACTTGAAAATATGGATACAATGTTTAATTTATAAAGTCATGAACATATCACCAAAGCACATCCCCAACGTGTCATAAAAATTACTAAGGTTATTCACCAAGGTATCGTAAAAATTTTCATCTCTAGAGATTAAATTATTTACCCAATGCATTGGTGATCTATTAGGGATCACCATTAATATGACTTTATTTTCATGTGAGACACATATATCATAAACAAAAATTTCATAAATAACACAAAAAGAATAAAATAAATGGGTTTCATTTCAAAATTGTGACGTTTTAAAAGTGCTTAAAAATAAGATCATTATTTCATTTACAACCCCTAGAAAGGGAGTGAGGGTTATATGTATGTCGATTACCGAATAAAATATATAGATTTTATTTCTTTATTAATAACCCTAGAAATAAAAATATATTTGGGTATTCACATAAAAAAGACAATTTCTTGAGAAAAAGAGAGAGATTGTGAGACGAAAATTATGCAGCATATCATCTCCATAACATGTTTTTAGAAAACTTTAAAAAGAGAGGGTACAAGAATAAAACACTCATAAATAACTCATAATAAAGTATAGGGACATAATAAAATGGAAATAATATCATGTTATGGATATTTTAACGACATACCACATGAAAAGGAAACTTGAATGAAAAGAGAAGATGCAATTTCTTTTACGAAAATTCATCAGCATAACGACGTTACTTTAAAATTCATAAAATTAGTTGATGAGAGCTGAAAGGGTCTCTAATAAATTGGAAATAAAATGGCAAGTAATAATGATATATAAAAACATAACCTCACATAATAAAATTGAAATTATAAGACATAACATAACTGAAGTTTTGACTAAAAGAGGAGGGTGAAAGGTTCCCTTACCATGAAGAGTAACTTTAAAGACTCGAAGGTTGTGACCTTGGGGGGATTGAGGGCACCTTGGTAGGGCTCATTGGGAGGTAACAATGCAATATGTTAGTTTAGGATGAATTTTGAATGAAATTAATGACGTAATGGGTTGGTATTATAGTAAAAGTGAGGAAATATTTTATTAATTTCCAAGGGACACCACATTAGTTGTATTTGAAAAACCATGGGCTTTACTATGGTATTTGCGCATGGTATTGGCCATTTGGGTGACCTCATAACATATAATACTATTAAAAAGTCGATCAGAATTATTACATCATGATTAAATCCTTAATGATGTCATTAAACACACCGAATCTCAAAACCTTATTTTTACTATTCACTGAAAATTCAAGTGTTTCAGAAAAATCCTAAAAATTCACCCTAACCATTTTTGGATGTGTAGAATCCAAAAGTGAACTCAATTTTATAAAAATTAACTTCATTTGAAATTAAATTAAATAAATAAAATACTAATACTTGACTAATAATTTATAAAACATTTATTTACTTATACAATGATATAATTCTATCACATTACCACTTAAGATGGACAAAACATATTTATACTTACTTATGTGATGTTACTATTACATTGGTTAATTTACCATACATTAGGGTAAAATTACTATTCCAAAGGATAAATTTACTATTCAGCAAAGTATTATTTTGATCTTATTCAACCATATTTTTCACCCTGATTACAACCATGTATGTCAAATTTTTTGAAAACCATTTCACAGAAAAAGTTATTTAATACTAAAATATTTTTACATTATTCATCAAAAAACACTATTCATAAAATACTATTCATAAAAAAACACTATTCATAAACACTATTACTCAAATTGAAACTTCTTATAAAATTTCCAAAAAATCATCCTAGGTTAATTTTGATATTTAAAATTTAAAAAATGATGTTTATTTTACCATAATAATTCTCTATGTATGAGAAATATTTGAAAACTAAAAATTTTAGTTCTAAAAACAATTTATCAAATTTGTCTTAATTAATCATATAATTTTGTAAGAAATGCTATTCCAAAAACAAGAATGATAAATTAAAAATTTTAATTATACCAAGGGATTACACAAAGTATCTAAATCCTCGTTACATAGCCCATTATAACACCTACATAGGACCTAAGTGTAAGGTGTGCTATGGTGATAGAATCTTGGGGCGGCTCAGACAACATTGCCCAAGTGATGTTTTCTATCAGCTTGAACTTCTCTCATAAGCGATTCCATTCAAGATTCATAGGTTGAAGCTCAACTTGGGATTGGTCCATAGCAAGGCCTAGTGACACAAACTTTTTTTCAAGCTCTGATAGATGTGCTTCGTAAGGCCTGAGTCTACTGGATGAGGCCATCAACTCTTCTTTTTCTATTAATTAAAACTGATCATTTTTATTTATAAACAAAAATCATAACATTAAGAGTATAGTTTCCAATAGTCATATAATAGTCGAAACCCAATTTTCTGATTTTAATTATACTCACTTTATTATTGAAAGGATATATTTTTATTGAGTATAATATAAAATAACACATAAATTTAAGAAACAAATATTATTCAAAAGTTATGGTTGTTAAAGTTTTTCCCCCTTAATAAATTTCATCCCTAAAATTTCAACTTATACCCTCAGAAGAGAAAAGGTGTGGGTACTTCTGCCTCATAGACTCCTCTGGCTCCCACGTGGGTTCTTCACATTTGTGGTTCCTTTACAACACCTTAACAAGGTGGGTAGTCTTGTTGCGTAGAACCTTGTCTCTACGATCCAAGATCTCCACCGACGGGTCTTCATAATATAGGTCATGTTCTAGTTGTTACACCTCTCGATTTATTACATATGAAGGGTCAAGAATGTACTTTCTTAAGAGGGATACTTAGAAGACATCAAAAAATTGTGCTAGATTTGGAGGAAGTTAAATATGATAGGCCACTGCTCCTACGCAATCAATGATTTCATAGGTGCCAATGTACCTAGGGCTAAGCTTCACTTTCTTCCCAAACCTCATGACTCTCTTACAAGGTGAGATTCTAAGAAAGACTGTATTACCAACATCAAATTTCAAGTCGCATTGAAGGTTATCAGCATAGCTCTTTTGATGACTCTAAGAAGCCTTAATCTGTGGCTGGATGGCATTGACATTTTCTATCATCTATTTCACAAGATCAGGCTTAAGAAGATTTCTCTCACCAGCTTCATCCCAACAAGTAGGAGTTCTACATCACATCCCATAGAGAGCTTCATAGGGTTCCATTTGAATGCTTGAGTGGAATCTGTTATTTTAAGAGAACTCAACTAATTGGTGATGTTGATACTATCCTCATTTAAATTCTATTGATCATGTTCTCAGCATGTCCTCGAGTGTTTGAATAGTCCTTCCAGATTGGACATCAGTTAGGGGGTGATAGGTCTTACATAAATTCAATTCGGTACTCATATAATGTTGAATAATTTTACAAAATTTTGATGTGAACATTGGATCAAGATCTAACACGATAGAAAGTGGAACTCCATGCAGTATTACCATATCCTTTACATAAATCCTTACAAGTTGATCAGGATAAAAATCTTTCCAAATGGAGATAAAATGGGAAGTCAGGGTGAGATTTTCCACAGTAACTCATATTTCATTGTTTCCTTTGGAAGTTCTCAGGACACCAGTGATGAAGTCCATAGTGATATTTTCCCACTTTCATGCTGGTATGGGTAGTGGTTGCAATACCCCTTTAGGAATTTGTCACTCTGCCTTCATTTTCTAACATACCAGGAACCTTTAAGTGTATTCAGTAATCTCCCTTTTAATATTATCCAACCAATAATGATCACGAAGGTCTTTATACATTTTTGTACTTCTGGGATGTATAGAGAACATAGAGCTATGAGATTCATCCATCAGCTCGTTTTTTATTTCTAGAATAGATAGAACACATAGTGTTGTATGAAATCTCAGTACACATTCTTGATCAATATTAAACTCAAGAAACTTCCCATCCTTCACAACCTCAAACTTCTTCTATAACAAAGTATCTTTTTCTGAGATTTCTTGAACTTCTATAGTAATAGCGATTGGGAATTCAATTGGGTTAGGGTTGATGATGTCCCTTCCCTTACTAGCTTATTGATCAAATAATCTCTTTGAATCCTCATCCTGGACAGAACATATGGGTCTTTCTTTCTTAATGCATTAGTGACTTTTTTTTCTCTTCTGGGATGATAATACATTAAACAATCATAGTCTTTAAGAAGTTCTAACCATCTATTTTGTCTCATGTTCAATTCCTTTGGTGTGAAAATATACTTGAAACTTTGATGGTTTGTGTATATATCACATTTATCCCCATAAAGATAGTGCCTCTATATCTTCAGAGAAAAAATGATTGTAGTCAGCTCTAGATCACACGTAGGATAGTTCTGATCATGTGACTTTAATAGTTGAGATGCATAAGCAATGACTTTGTCATTTTTCATGAGGATTCACCCAATCCCATTCAGAGATGCATCCCTAAAAATAACGAATCCTTATCCTATTCAGGGAATAGTTAACATGGGTGCAGTTACAAATATCTTCTTCAGCTCTTAAAAACTTTCCTCACACACCATTGTCCAGATAAACTTGACCCTTTTCTAGTTAACTTTTTTAATGGATTATAAAGTCATGATAAGTTTTTCACAAACCTCCTATAATATCCTGCTAATCCAAAGAAACTTTGAAGCTCAGTTATTTTTTTAGGCTGAGGCCACTCCTCTAAAACCTTTTTCTTTGCAGGCTCAACTGTGATTCCTTCATTGGTTACAATGTTCCCTAAGAAAGAATCTTGTTTTAACCAACATTCACACTTTCTGAACTTTCAAAAAAGCATCTCCTTCCGCAGAGTTTGCAAAATAATCCTTAGACAATCCTCATAATACTCATGAATTTTTGGAATATTTCAGAATATCATCAATAAAAACTATCATAATGTTATCAAGGTAGTCCTTAACGAATCTATTCATCAAATCCATAAAAATAGCAGATGCATTAGTCAGTCCAAAGGGTATACCACCAAACTCATAATGCCCATATCTTGATCAGAAGATAGTTTTTGGAATATCATCTTTCTTCAACCTCAATTGATGATAACCAGACCAAAGATCAATCTTGGAGAAGAATTGAGCCCCATGAAGTTGGTCAAATAAGTTATAAATTATGGGAAGAGGATATTTTTTCTTCACTGTGATCCCATTCAGTTCTCTATAATCAATGCATAGATTCATTGATCTATCCTTCTTATTCATAAATAAAACATGTGCTCCCAATGAGACACAATCGGTCTGATAAACCCCTTCTCAAAAATATCTTGGAGTTTTTTCTTTAATTCCTCCAGCTCCACATTTTCCGTCCTATACAGGGTCTTTGAAATCTAATGATATCTAGGTACGAGTTCAATGAAGAACTCTACCTCTATTTCTAGGGGAGGTCAAGGTAAATCCTCAGGAAATACTTCAATGTATTTCTGGATGATGGGGACATCTTATATCCTTGTACTATCATTTACTTCTTCTTCTTCAATGATCAAATCCATAAAAAAGGATATAGGAGGTTCTTCTAGAAAATTATCAGGTTGAGATATCTCTCCTTGGAAGAGTACTATAGCTTTTTCTATTCAAGACTACTAATATTTCCAAGCTTCTACATTTGATATTATCATTATACTTTGAGATCTCGTCCATCCCTAGTATAATGTTGAATTCCATCATGGGAATGACTACTAGATTTGTGAAAAGATTGTGCTCACAAAAATAAATGCTAGAGTTTCTAAACACTGACGATGCTTGGATAAACCCACCACGAGTCTTGACTGATAACTCTAATTTTATCAATTCAGGGGTTGATTCTAAATTCATTGCAAACTTGGAAGAAATAAAGGAATGCGTAGAACCAGAATAAAAAAAAGTACTTTCTAGAATTTGAGAGAACAACAAGAGTACCTGCCACCACATCATTTGGCGCTTCAACTTCAACCATCATGATAGAAAAAGCGCAACCTTGCTCCCTTGTCCTTTTTTGAGGCTGATGGTGATTCCCCTCCACTGCCCTCAGATTTGTACAATGATTGGAAAAGTTCCCAAGTTGTCCATACTTATATCATTGAACATCGAGTAGGGAATTCACCATCTTCTCCTTATTCTTAGTGTTGGGAAGTTGTGGCTTCACCTCACTATGATAATTCTGCACAATATGGTCATCTCTTCCACACTTGTAACACTTCCCACTCCCAAGCATGCAGTTCCCTAATTGCTTTTTCCCACATTTATTACATGTGGGACATTTCACTTGCTTGCCTCATCTTCCCTAATTAATGTAACTCCCTAAGATGAGCTATATTTATCTCTTCTCGTCATTGGATTTATGAGACCACTGCATCTCACCAAACTCCAGTTCAACTTTAATCGCACTCCGCACGATCTCCCCATAACTATCACTGTCTTGGTTGGCTATATTCTTCCACAGATGAGGTCTTAGTCTACCGAATAATCTATCAAACTTACCATTTGGATCCATGAAAAAGCTAGTGGTTTAACATGAAAGCCTTGTGAAGTTCGTCTCATAGCTTCCCGCAGATTCATTCTTCTTTTATTTCATCTTGAGAAATTTCTTCTCCATCTTTGTTCTCATATAATGAGGGAAGTACCTATTAAATAAGATCCCTCTAAAATATTACCACTCCATAGCTTCAACCTCCACTCTTGGACTCGTGTTTTTAACAGGCTTCCACTACTGATCAGTTTCTCCCTTTAAGTGGTAAACAGTCAAGGTGACCTTCTCTTATTCCGAAAAGTGGAGCATAGAAAAGATATTCTCAATAGAGCTGATCCACTGTTTAGAAATCAATGGGTCAGTAGATCCACTAAAGGTTGGTGGTCATTGATGGACAGAGGACTCAACAGAATGTTGTTCCCTTCGCCGTGAGATCAGTCTCTCAGCTTGATTCAAGTTATTTCCCACAACTTGACTCAGTTGGTTCATCATTCTTAGGAAATTTTCTATTCAGGGTTCCATCGGAGGGTCGTCAGCACATGGTCCATTGAGGTCACCATTTTCCCGGTTCCTCCTATTTCCCATCATTTTATAAAATAATAAAAATTTAGTTAGAAAAATATTTAATTTAAGAATATTTTAACTATAAAGGATTTTATGTCTTAAAACATCATTCTTAAGCAATTACATTTCTCTATAAATCATTTATGATGATTCATAAAAATCTTGTAATTAACCAAAAATATCCCCCGAGAGTTTCAAACCAAGAGTGCAGCAAGGGCCATTATCATATACCAGGATATAGTCAAGACCAAAACTCCTTTTCAGAATTTTACCTCCTAGGTACATCTGTGCAAGATCCACATTCACTTGTTCATATCCAGACAAGGATTTATTTGTTCGGAAACCACTTACTTAAAATTTCACCAAAATACCAGAACGTTTTCATATATTTAAAATAATATATGGGGTTATTTATATTTTTTTAATATCTTAATTTCTATAAATAACTAAAATAAAATTTGATACTAACTATGACATCCCACCTTTTTATTACATAACCCTCTCAATACATTTTACAAACAGAGGATCTTTAAATTCTAGTGTATTTAAAATCCGGAACATAAAACATGAAAAAATATAACCTTATTTTAAATCCCCTTGATAATATTCTTGAAATGTTTATCCTATGTACAATTACTGCATCTCATAACTTGGAGACATATATCAAAGGAAAGGGTGAGCAGAAGGCCCAGTAAGGAAAACAAGTGAAACAATTTACATGTGAAATTGAGCGATATCATTAAGAACATATAGAAAAAGAGGAATATCATAATAATAATAACATGAAATATAAATTGAAAATGTGGTCACAAAATTTAATTTATACATTCATGAACATATCACCATGTTTCATCCCCATGGTTTGATAAAAATTACCAAGGTATCGTAAAACTTGTCATCTCTAGAGATAAGATTATTTACACAATTCATTAAAGCTCTATTAGGGTTCACCCTTAATATGTATTTATTTTTATGTGACCCACATATATCATAAATAAAAATTTCATAAATAACCCAAAAATAATAAAGGAAATGGGTTTCATTTCAAAATCGTGGTGTTTTAAAAGTGCTTAAAAATAAGATCATTATGTCATTTACAACCCATGGAAAGGGAGTGGGGGTTATTTGTATGTAAATTCCAAAATAAAATAGATCAATTTTATTTATTTATGAATACCCATGTAAATGAAAATAGATTTGGGTATTCACATAAATAAAACAGGAGAATTTTCTGAGAAAAAGAGAGAGATTTTGAGATGAAAATTCTACATCATAACGACTACAGAACATGTTTTTAGAAAACATTAAAAAGATAGGGGAAAATGATCACCCAATCATAAATTACTCATAATACAGTATAGAGATATAATAAAATATAAATAAAATCATGGTATGGATATTTTAATTACATATCACATGAAAATGAAACTTCAAATAAAAGAGAAGATGCGATTTCTTTAACAAAAATTCGACAGCCTAACCGTGTTACTTTAAAATTCAGAAAATCAGTTGATGAGAGAAGAAAGGGTATCTCATAACTTGGAAATGAAATGAGAAGTAATAATGATATAGAAGAACATACCCCCCGATAATAAAATGGAATCTAGAAGATATAACATAAATGAAGTTATGACTAATAGAGGAGGGTGAAAGGTTCCCTTACCTTGAAAAGTAATTTTAAAAACTCAAAGGTTGTGACCTTCGGGGGATTGAGGGCGCATTGAGAGGACTCATTGGAAGGTAAAAAGACCTAATATTAGTTGAGTATGAATTTGGAATGAAATTAATAAAGGAATGGGTTGGTATTTATAGCAAAAGTGGAGGAAGAGTTTATTAATTTTCTAGGGACACCTCATTGGTCTTATTTGAAAAACCATGGGGTTAACCATGGTATTTTCCCATGGTATTGGCCACTTGGGACACCTCATAAAATATCTTACTATTAAAAAGTAGATCATAATTATTACATCATTATTACATCACTAATTATGTCATTAAACACACCGAAACTCAAAACTGTATCTGTACTATTCACTGAAAATTCAATTGTTTCTGAAAAATCCCAAAAATTCACCTGAACCATTTTTCGATGTGTAGAATCCAAAAGTTAACTCCATTTTCTAAAAATTAATTTCATTTGAAATTAAATTAAATATATAAAATACCAATACGTGACTAATAATATATAAAACATATGTTTACTTATATTATGATATAATTATATCACATTACCACTTAATATAGCCCAAAAATATTTATACCTCCTTAGGTGATGTTACTATTCCATTGGTAAAATTACCATTCATAAGGGTAAAATTACTATTCCAGAGGATAAAATCACTATTCACCAAAAAATTATTTTGATCTTATTCAAACACATTTTCACTCTAATTATAACCATGTATGTCAGATTTTTTGAAAATCATTTCACAGAAAAATTTATTTAATAATAAAATATTTTTTATACTATTCATCAAAACACTATTCATAAAAATAATATTCATAAAAAAAATATTCATAAAACATTATTCATCAAATTGAAACTTCTTATAAAACTTCCAAAAAATCAGCCTAGGTTAATTTGGACATTTGAAATTCAAAAATGATGTTTATTTTACCATAATAATTTTCTATCTATGAGAAATCTTTGAAAAGTAAAATTTTTACTTCTAGAATCAATTTATCAAATTTGTCTTAATTAAACATATAATTTATTAAGAAAATCTATTTCAATAATAAGAATGATGAAATAACAATTTTATTTATACCAAGGATTACACAAAGTATCTAAGTCCTTGTTACATAGCCCTTTATAACGCTTGCATAAGACCTAAGTGTTAGGTGTGCTATGGTGATAAAATATTGGGGCAGTTCAGACAACATTGACTAAGTGGTAATTTCTATCAGCTTGAAATTTTCCTGTAGGCTATTCCGTTCAAGCTTCACATGTTGAATCTCAACTTGGGCTTGGTCCACAATAATTCTTAATGACGCAACCTCCATCCCAGGCTCCAGTAGATGGGCTTTGTAGGGGCCGAGTACACTAGATGAGGCCATCAAGTCTTCTTTCTGTTTTAATTAACCCTGATAATACATATTTATATATAAAAATATTAACGTTAAGAGTATAGTTTCCAATGGTCATATTGACAAATGATCATATTGACCAACGGTCATATTGACCAACGGTCATATTAACCAACGATCATATTGACCAACGGTCATATTGACCAATGGTCATATAATAATCAAAACCCAATGGTCTCATTTTAATTATTATCATTTCATAATTTAAAGGATATAGTTTTGTTGAGTATAAAATAAAATAAAAAAAATATTTAGGAAACAAATATTGTTCAAATGTTTAGGTCATTACACAATATGCCTGATGTAAGTTGAGAGTCAACTCAATTTTGGGGTATGTAGCCACATTCATTATAAATGTAATATGAGCAAGGTTTTGGATGTTCCATCCTAATATATAGAATACATGACTATAAAAACTAAATAGGTATATTTTTAAACATGTCTAGACAACGTCATTAATAAAGATCCTTGATTTATCAAGGGATGTCCTTGTGAGTGAGTAATCAGTTGATATTTGAGAGGTTTTATATACCCCAAAACTTGTAGTGAAAAAATTCCCATTAAAGATATAGTAACATGTCATACACACTACATTAGACTAAAAATTAACATTTCTTTTTTTCATTAAGGAATAAAATTACAATACAAAATTAAATACATAACAAGATACCTAAATGAAATATAATTAGAAAAATTATACAAGGAATGCGACCATGGGTAAAAAAACACAATAAGAATGAAATATTATTCATCTTGATCATCCTTTAGGACCATAATATTGGTAATAACTATTTAAATAATAAAAAAAATTTGGAATATGATAAACATACTTGAAAATGAAATGATATAATGAGATAATATATGTTTAAAAGTGTGTAAGATTATATATAGGAATATAATATGAACATTGGGATTATATGACCATTTGTATCATATTCCCATTGATACCATAATTATACATAATAATAATTAATGAGATAAATTCGAATTATTATTCATCTAAAATGCAATCACAATAACATATACATTGAATTAACACATATAAATAGATGTATCTACATTACAAAATAAATATAAAAAGTAGAAGGAACGAAATTATGTAGTAAAAATATTATATATGAGGCTAATTCATCTGATCTTGTAAGGGAGGTTTCATAACTAGGTTTTTAACTTAATGAATCACAAACTAAACTTCAACATGTACGGCTGGAGAGAAATCATTTATAGGAGACGTTAAAGCTTTTGGAAATCACTACGAGATCCAAGTTAATTAAATCATTACTGGTGACTGCCACCATTTCTTATATTACCCTAATGTAATTTAAGGAGTTATAGATGGGGTTTTTAATTATATGTATAATGAGATAAACATGTAATTATTAAATATTTATTATTATTACATGTATTTTAACACATTTTTAATTTTTATAAAATTTAATTTTAGAAAATGATTTTAAATAAATAAGATATGGGTTTTTTTAAATTTATTAATAAAATTCAATTGATGTTTAGTGAAGGAATAATCATTTTTAAATAGTTAAGAATAAAATAATTTAATGTTAATATATATTTTTTGAATATTTATTTGTCTATAATGTATATTTTATCTTAATTAATTAAATTAAAAACTGATATTGAATTATTTTAATGAAATTGATTAATAATAAATGAATTTTAATACAATAAAATTCATCTAATGATTCTTAAATGGAATTTAATAATAATAAATTCATTTTTATTAATAAAAATACATTTAAAAAAAATGTATTTATGTATTTTGTGTTCCTATATTAAAATTAATTTTCAACAATTTTAAAGATATAATATAATAAAATTTATTTAATATTAAGAAACATCATGTATAAATTTGGTAATAATGATAGTTTTATTTTTTGGTATAAAATTATGCCACTGAGTTAAAAATTCAGTTATCACAGTAAAGGTAAAATGCGGTAAAATGGTTTAAATATAGAGTAAATACCTAAAATATCATGAAAATTTATTTCTAAATAAGTGGATGAGTGAATTATCTACCAACCCTTATCTTAACTAAATTTTTTGTGGACTTTGAATCCAAATTCTCAGATAAATTACATTTCTTACTCATGAAAGAATGAGTATTTGTGAAGATGATACTCAAACTCACCTATAAAAGGATACCTTCACTACACACCTAAAATAAATTATTTACTTTGTCATAATTTTGAAAACGCACCCAAATTATATAACTAAATATTCTCTCTCACATTTGGTAATCTATGTCCACAAGAATGAGTCCCAAAGCCTTCATTTCCAAGTGGTTCTCTAAAATAAGATTCAAGTATTCAATGTAAGTGTTTTAATATCCATTATCATTTTCTATATTTTTTGGATAAAATATTATTAAAACCTATTTATCACTTTAATAAAATTATTTTCAAACAATTATTAAATTTTATAGCAGACATTATAGCTAAAAAATAACATTTCTTTATTCCTTCACTCGTTATAATGTGCCCTTATTTAGTTCAGTTTTATAACCTACATGAATGATTATATAATGGTTATATCATGAATTAATAAGAAAAATTAAATATTGGTAATATTATATGATAATTATTAATTTAATATTTTTTCATAATTTTTAATTGAAATATATATTTGGTTATTTTCATAATAAAATCATTTTTTTATTGAATAAAACATTCACACAAAATAGATTTTAACCTCTCTCAGTAGAACATCACTATAACATTAATAAAAGTTCCATTGTAATTTCAAACTATATAAAATACACATATTTAACCACTATAGAAATTTTGGAGATGATTAATCCTAAGAAGGGATCAAGGACTGGAACCGCTATACCGAAGCGGGTATTGAACAAACATGACAATTATTACTCAAGTATTTATTTTTACAAAGAATTTATAATAAATGGGTAATAAAAAAAATAAATGAATGATATCAAGTGAAATAAATATTTTTTTTTCTAAAATATATTAATAATTAACATAAATTGATTATACTAATGTTTAGATCACATTTGACCGAGTAAGAGTCCAAGGTAAGAGTTTTGTTAACACAATTCCCATTTCATCAGGTTACAATATTTATTCTTTGACTTTTCTCTTCTAGGTTTTTTATATTACTAAATATATCAATTTCATATGTTATTTTATCCTTCTATCTAGATAAATTACATTTTTATTTCAAAATATTCATATTTTATGTATTTCTTTCTTTATAAAAATATGACACTATGAAGAATAATTATCATCCTCTCAATTGGATCTTTATCCTCCATGTCCATATAATTTCTTACCAAAAATAGTTTTATTTTCATATTTTTAAAGTTAAATATGTTTTTAATTATTAATATTTCTTTTTATATAATTTCAAATAGAATTTGATAACTCTTTCATCGAAGAATATTTTTTCTAAAATTGGAAAAAGCTTAAAAATAAATTGCTTTTCAATTTCATCTATTTTATATCTTACACTCTTCATTTGATTAATTATACTGTATTTCCTTTCAATATTATTTAATTCATGATTAATTTCAATATAATTTTTCAAAATTTATTCTTTTCAACCTCTCAAAAATGTTTTTTGAAGGTGGTTTAGAACATCATGTTTTTATGACAACGTTAAACATGTTTTATGGAAAACCTTATAAGAGTTAAATATATACATTACTATATATATATATATATATATATATATATATCTATAATATCTATATATTATAGATTTATAGTTCATAAATTAACCTATAAATTATATTATGATATACTTTCTTTTTTTATATTTAATTTTTGTTACCAACTTATCTTATTCTGGATTCTATATTATGTGATACCATTAGAAAAAGTCATATAACCAATTTTCTTTATATAGGGTTTTTATGATAATATGGATGATTGATTTCACATGAAACACATATATGTTTTTTTATTATATGATTTGGGGTCTAACATACCCCTCCAATGAGTTGGGTAAATCTTTATATCTTAAGAGGTAATGATATTATGCGTGAAACGTATTGATATATTAAAAAAAATCCATGCATGGATTTTATTTAAATATTCACAACTCGATGCATTTAAATTATTGATATGTTAAGAACCCTATGAATAGTGTTTATTTATATTTTAATATCTATATATGTGGGACTAGTAGATATGTTAAAAAATCCATCTGTGTACCTAATTACATTTAGCTATGTTTGAAAAGTTATTGTTACCTATGTTTTTGTTTGTGCCATATGCCTATTTTATGTTCCAAGGATCATGATTATTGTATCATGCTTCCACATTATTGCACCATGGAATAAGTTATGCTTTAATTATGATCCTTTTGAGGTTATATGTTGGTATGTCATACCTTATGGAAAAATCATACGATTTCTTGTTCTTTTTCAATCCCATATTTATCCCATGTTCACATTTTACCACATTATCATGATCTAAAACTTTATTAATCATTGATACATGAGAATTTTTCATGGATACATGATAAATATTTTTGTTTAAATAATAATGTGCTATATTGTGTACTCTAGGGTCGATATCACATGGAGTCCACTATCAAACACAAAAATCTTATTGTCATTATTTTATTAAACTAAAATATACTAAATTGGAGGGGAGAGGAGTTATAAAACATATATGTTATATAAATATCTAATTAAAGAAATATAATAAATAAGTTAGAAAAAAATGAAGTTAGAATGAAATGGAAATTTATTTATGGAGTTCACAATAGCTCTATCTACATTCATTAAATAACTCTCAATATTCAAATAAACTTGGCCTGTCACACCACACCCTCCCATTATAAATGTAATTACCCCACATTGAGAACGTTGTATGAGGGGAAATAATACTCTAAAATACAGATAGGATAACTCTTCATTGAAAAAAGGATATTTAATCCATAATCCAACACATACATGAATCAAATATTGAAGGGAAGTAATATTGATGAACAAGGAATATGAATGTGATAATAGAAAAAATGTGGATGATCGCTCAACGTAATAAATTAACTATAACACCCTGATATTTTAAAATAGGAACATCATATTTGATAGAATATATGACACAAAACACTAATATTTGAAGATAATGTAACACCATGAGACATTAAAATATACTTATTTTTAAATAAATTCAAACTCTTTGACAGTCAGTAATGAACACAACATCGGGTATGAACGAAACACAACACCCAATTAAAATATTATTGTTAACATGGCCATTATAATATAGACATTAAGTTGTAAGGTATGAATAATACTAAATAAATTTTTAAAAATATATGGTTTACACATACAAAAATAAATTCAATGGTTATCTACATATTATAAATAAAATAATAAT
This sequence comes from Viscum album, assembly GCA_963277665.1. Classification (NCBI taxonomy): domain Eukaryota; kingdom Viridiplantae; phylum Streptophyta; class Magnoliopsida; order Santalales; family Viscaceae; genus Viscum; species Viscum album. The sequence continues at coordinate 300,450,381 of OY728139.1, forward strand.
AATTTGAAAAAAAAATGTTTTCTGAAAAAATGTATTTTTTTTCTAAAAGAAAGTCTAGTCATGATTTTCTCACATAATTTAAAATTAATTTTTACCATTTTTTGAAAATTTATTTAATAAAAATAAATTTATTTTTGAAATATGATTTTCAAAATTATATGTTGGTGATTTGTTTATAATTTTATGAAAATATAAAAGTTTTAGTGAATATTTAGAAATATTGGTTTTTATTACAAAACCACATATTCATTCAAATAATTTACAAGATATATTTTATTTTAATGTGGGTTTTAAAGTAAAATTAGTTAAATTATATATCTATTAATTAAATTTATGTAATTGTAATCAATTTCATATTTCATTTTGTTATACAAACCTTTTAATATTTTGAATCTTTTCTGTATGGAAAACCACTTTTTCATCACGTGTGAGGGATTATTTTTAAATTAAATTTTACGAATTCTATGAGTAGAATTTGAAAAAATATATTCCATATTTGTAATAATCATAATTTATATTATCCAATAAGTTCAACTTAATTTTTTACAATAATTAATATTATAAACAATAAAAATTAATTATTACGGTTAATATAAAAATGGGTTTATCGAATGGTTAATGTAAAAAGATAAGCAGTAAAATGACATAAAAACATGTTTTAAAGCCATTTTATGGAAATATTTAAACCTTATAACCTATAATTTTCTACAAATACCCATTTTGGATCATTATTTAAAAAGAAATATGTGGGAACACCTTTTTCTTTTCTAAATTTATAAGTGATCCACTCACCTCACTTATAGAAGCCAACCAGCTCTCCCCTCCTCTTCACTTCCAAAACCATTTGGTGTAGAAACTACCTAACCAAATGTATTCCATAATTCTCTATGCACATAAAAAATACATTTTTGTGTCAATTAATCTAATATAATAAGGATTTAGGTTAAATATAAAGAGGTTTTTGAAAGAAGAGGTAAAGTTTTTGACTATGCATGTTCATTTTACTTCTTATTCTAAATTATTATAATATTTTCAAAAAATGAAAAAATTATAAAACCATTATATCCTATATACTAATATTTTGTTTTATTCATGGAATAAACTATATATATCTCCACACCCATGAAATAGAAAACTAAATTGTCGATCATTTGTACGACGAACTACACCCTCGCGAACCGATGTAGTTCACTTTCAGTCACCACCTTTAAAGGATGGATATAATGGTGTATTTATCATATTTATAGTATATTTGTGATATTATTATACTTTTTAAATTATCATACCACATATACCATTCTTAATTACTATTTAGTGAGGGATATGATAACATTGTGCGTATGTACGGTCGACTACCACCTCCCAAAGCGATGTGATACATTTTTCAATTATGCTTTACGCGGAAGGTAGTAAGGATAAATGTTAATGAATATTTTTTATATATATCATATAAAAATAATTTTGGAAATATAATATCATATATAACTTTTTACCATCCAATCCATTGAAAAATAATAACATCGCTCATGCGTACGTGTGGACTACCGCAACCACATAGTGATTGAAATATTTTCATTTTATTTTTAAATGGATGGTAATAAAGATGAATTTTAGTAATATAAATGATATATATATAAAAATAATGATTCTATAATTTTTAATTAATATTTATTTCCCTTTGTTTCTATTCGTCTAGGCAAAACGGAAACAACATTCTTGCGTACATACGACCTACCATCTCCATGAATAATGTAATTCATTTTCGATCTCTAACTTTTATATATTACTATAAATAAATATATATTGAATATATATTTTATTTATATAGTTTATAAAATTATGGATATTATGTAAACATGAAAAAATTAAAAGGACCAATATTACCGAACCTAAACATACATGAAAAACGAAGCAATTATCACTAGATATGAAAAATTTTATAATGTATTAATAATAGAAAAATGATAAAAGACCTAAAGTAAATAATATATGGTATGATATATATTGGTATTTTTATGTAATATATTTTTAATAAAGCTATATTTATTACGCATGGGGTTTGGAAACATACTAATGAAGTTGAATAAGTGGTACAGGTTTCTCGTCTCACTTTTACTTATGTGAGACATACACCATATCCACCACTTAGTCCTTTATATGGGGTATGTAATTTCCCTTTATATATGTTATATCATTAACATATTTATTTTCATGGTATTTAATTTTTAATTTGAATGTATTTCTTTCATGGGGATTATAATTCAAAAAATACCAAAGTGTTAACGGATTATTTCATAATCTCAACATTATTCAGAATTGGTTTTTGTTTAAGTATAACTTAGAAGAATTATTTGATATTTCTATTTTAAAAAATTATATTTTTATTAACCAATGTATATTAATGAACTTTTTCATGTAATAGTACCATTATAATATTTGGTACTCAAAATGGTTGAGAAAATGTTTTTAATAAAATTTGACATTATTTCTCTCTTTGGTCAAAAATCCTTTTTCTTAAATATCCATGTTTCCTAAAAATGTTTTCAAAAAAGTTTTTATCCTTTTAAAAATGATTTATTAATTAAAAATTAACCAATTTACACTATTTAAAAAATATTTTCAGATGAATATTCATGTTGTTTTCGAAAAATAGTCCATTTGGATTTTATCCAAAACGTAAAAGGAATCTTTGTTTTAACATGTACGACATGAAAATAATTTTCTCATGTTATGACCAGTCAATGTTTCAAATATTATTTCAAAATATTTAAAAGGTTATTTTCAAATAAAAATATTTTTTGAATATTTTTTATTATTGTTTTAAATATTTTCATAGTGAAATGCTTATTTTCCTAAAAAAATTAAAAAAATTATTTTTTATTTATAGTCACTAACATCATAAAAATTTATTGTACCTATTATCCATGGGATATATGTTTTATTTATTACATCCATATTATTTATATAGATGTTTTATGATCAGTTTTATAAGGGATGTATAATTTTATTATTATTCACCATATTACTCTGGATGGTTTATGACTATGTTTATTGGTTGGGGTAAGTATTAATGTTTCATATGTTAGTTTTTTAATATGATTTTTTATGTTGATTATGTTTCAACCCTTTCATATAATGAATGAATTGTACATATTAAGTGATGGGTGGGGCAGAAAATTACATAGCCCATCGATGCATCAATAGGGTTTATGAAACAAATAGTCTTGGGTATTTGGTTGAGGCCTTACCCATTTGTGTAATATGTCTAGGAATTAGGCATTGACGGTAAAAATTATTGTCATGAGGCATTGAAAGTATGTTTAAGATTTATGGAATTATGCATTCTATTATTATGAGTTCAGTCATTGATACTTCATGCGATTATTCGATTAGTTACAATATCCTTATTAAAGTTTCAAGTTCATTTGATTATTTATATGGAATTATATTAGGATCATTTATTTATGCCATATTATGCTCTTTTTATTGATTAAATTACACGTGTTTTAGTTATTTACCAATCGATATTGATTATTCTAATTTATTCATGATATTTGATATATTATACGGTATGATTACCCTTATTGAGCATATAATATCACTCCTTTATTGTGTTTTATTTTCTACAGGATACCAAAAAGTTTTTTTGATTAATATTAAAGGTTATCCTATTATGAATAATTGTGTTCTCAAATAATTTTTTTTATATTTTTTGTATTTATTTGTAATATTAATTTTGAATATGTTTCTAGTTTATTAAGACTACTAAACTATTTAGTCCTTTCAGATGCAATTATTTGTATATTATGCCAATGTAATAAAGTAAACACTTGATTTGGGATACTGGGTTTGGGATCTCTATAGTTTGTATCAGAGGGAGGATAGTATAAAACTTTGGAACTAGATTTAGGAAAACATTGATTAAGGAACATTACCATATGATATAATTTTTGAATATGTATACAATAAAATTACAATTTTTTATAAAGAATATATTATGTGGTGTTTTATAAAAATAAATCCATGTATTTATACTTCAAGTAGATGTGGTTCTGGAACATATGTACCTAGGGCTAATAACTCCAAAAAAAGTGCATCAGGATTCACTCTATAATCACCAGGTGTACAAAAATGGGACTTACTATGCACTTGGTTTGATACTCCCAAGAGATATGTTTATGATAATTCAAATTTTCTTTACGAACCATTATTATGGATTTGAAAATAAAGATATCCCCAAAGAATTCATGTTTACGATTATGATATTATCTGTACATAAATTTTTCAATTTATGTTTAGTGTTTCACTGGTCTTGGGATTATACATTATGTTTCCTAATGTTATGATATATTCTAGTGTATTTAATTATTTATAAAGTGGAATTAATGGGAACCATATCAATGTACATATTCTAAAGAGTAAGAATGTTCATTTCATTGATGGTCTTAAGCCAATATTTCAAAGGTAACAAGTATCCCAGACATTCTCATTATACGAGGAAATAATATAATGTTCTATCAAGTTAGAGAAATTATTATCTAATAACTATGGTTTAAAAGGGAAGTAAGAGAATAATTGGATGATAATTACAAAAAAAAGATAAAGGTAATAAGGGAAAGAATTATTTTCAAACATGTTATAATTATAGAAAGAAACACTTTCGTACTTTCATGAAAGAAATGAGAGTTTTCTACAACTGTGGAGATAAATAAACTATGATTATGATTGGAAGATAAATACAGAAATTTCATATATTTAATTCTTCAACTATAAAGATATGGGGTACTATTAAAATGAATTCCCAAAGCATTAAGGGAATATACCTCCAAAAAAGCTTAGGGATCATGGTAAATCTTATGATATTATCAATGATGAAGTGGAATGATTAATGTTATTTTTTTAGATTCCATAATTATGTTATAGGTGTATTTTATTAATGATGTTTTGTTTATAATAATCTTGAAACGAATAATTATTGTACCAATGTAATATTTCTTAAAGGATTTGAGAGAATATGTCGAATGGTATTGATGACCCAAAAAAGTTATTCAGTAAAACTTTTAACCTCTTGAAAGAAAACTTATTAAGGGAGGATAACCCTTAATATGTTCCTGATGGAGAAATAATAATGTTTTATTTATGGGATAGTGTTTTTGACCATAAAATTGGTTAGTGTCTAGATGGTTTATGTCATCTTTGCTGGAGTTTACTGATATAATTCATTTGTGGAATTTTTTTTACAACCTAAGATTTTTTATTTGGTAGCATGCATGTATTCATTATGTTTTTATGGTGGTAAAGGTATTCACATATTTGGAACATGACATTAAAACCCACTTTATATTTTTTGGGGAATATAATGTTGATTTAGTGACCTTGATTCATAAAAAAATAATTTGAATTTGGATAGAAATATTTTAGAAGAGTATTAAGGTTAACTATATATATAATAGATTAAGTTAAACGTTGGTTATTATTGGATAATGTGTTCTAACTATTTTTATTTTGGAAAGTATCTAAGGATATGAGGAATAACTTGGAATTCTATTGATATGTTAATTATGCTTCGAGTATAAAATTTTATTCTGGATATTCATTTCTTTGAGTAATAAACAATGTGGGGATTGACCAAAGAATAAACAAAGTATGAAATTGTTGTTATGAAATAAAAATATATCAATTGATTATATTTCCTTTTATTAATAGATATTAAAATAAATCCTCAACTATAGAAAAAAGATCTGGAAACAAAAATTTTATCCCAGTACCTTTGTTTTTAATGAATCAAACAGTCCCATAACTCATCCCAAATTTATGGTTGTTTAGTTTTTCTTGATCATTAACCTTATTCTTATCAATGAACTCTATCACCATACATCATTATTTAGGCATGATTCTCTTCTTCCTTGTATATATCTTCACTTCTCACATATGTTCTCATACTTGGAAACCTAGTTATGTTATTATTTCATATGACCTTTGTACTCACTATTTTATCTTATCAAGATGATTTTTTATTAACCCTTCTCATGATTTATGATTTAAAGAAAGTAATTTTCAAATTTTAAACCCTTGATTACAGAGGAAGAGACCATAGGAGAGGAAGGTCCTGGTCCCTTTTCCTAGGAGGGGCAGCCTATAATTTGTATAATTTATGGTAGGTAAAGGGATTATGGACTTGGGATTCTCTGGAGACCATTTCACATGGTGTTATAATAAAATGGGGATCCATCACTTGTGGATCTATTTAGATAGTTTCTTTACTAGCATGCATTCCATCTCTATGTCTGATGATTCCAAGGTTGATCAATTGGCTCAGGGGATTTCTGATCACTCCTCTTTATTGGTCTCTCTTTCCTTCAGATAGGATAATCACCCCAGTTTTAGATTCTATCAACACTAGACCTCCCAACCGAGATCATCACCTGGTCATAGAGGTTTGGGGTGGAACTCAACAAGGTTAACCATGGAATGTGCTTCATAACAAACTTAGAAGGTTGAAGTGGGCACTTCAGGTTTGGGATTCCTCTCTACTTTACATGGGCAAGGATCTAGAGGGGCTCATGTATGCTATTAATTGGTTTGAATTCGGCCTTGAGGTGGATTGGAATGAGAAAGCCTTTGATGAGTTAGCTTTCAATAAGGATTCCCTCTCTACACTTATTATTGGGTAGTAAAGAAAGGTGAGGGAGGAGTTGAGAATGAAGTGGCTTAAAGAGGGGAATATAAAAAATTATTTTTTTTCACACATGCATCAAGGAATAGAAACTCCAACATAATCCCACTATAGTGCTTGAAGATAGAACCTCCTCAGATAATAGGGATGTTGGGGGAGCCTGAGACCATGTTGATTTTTTTGAGCTCCTGGTAGGTCCTAATCTACACATGCCTAATGGCTATCTGAGGATCAATGATGACATCTTGAACATTATTCCCACCCTGGTATCTCCTCATTTAAATGATACACTAGGTGCCATCCCCAATGAGTCCTAGATTCAAGAGGCTATGTTAAACATGAACCTAGAAAGTGTGCTGGGCCCAGATGGTTTCCCAGGATCATTTTATATAAGTTCATGGGATGTGATCAAATATAATGTTATTAAGGTTGTCCAATATTTCTTTAGGGTAGGGAATCTTCTATAGGTAGCATCTACAACCACCTTGGTCCTCATTCCCAAGATCAGGAATCCCTTGTAACTTTTTCATTTTAGACTAGTGATTATGTGCTATATGCCTTATAAAATTCTATCCAATGTTATCAATTCAAGTATTGTTCCTCATCTGCTGGGATTGGTGTCCCTAGAACAAAATGGCCTTATGTAGGGTAGGTACATTCAAGGGTATATTTCTATGGAACATGATCTTATCAAGGTCCATAACACTAAAACTAATGCCTCTAACATGGAAATTAAGATTTAAATAAATAAGGCATATGATAGGATTGAGTGGAGTTTCATCAACATGGTTTTGAAAGGAATGGGGTTCTCTTCCCAGTCTACGGATCTATTTTCATGTGTTTTAGTTCCTCCTGGTTGGCAGTTTCATACATGGGGAAAACACATTGATTCTTCAAAACCTCCCATGGCTTAAGACAAGGAGACCCTCTCTCCTAAATCCTCTTAATCCTTTCACAAGATGTTCTGATCTGGCTCATAAATAGAAGTGTGTCCAATGGTGATATCATTTTTTTCATAGGAGAATGAGTTTCCTCTATGTTTCTCATCTCATGTTTGCAGATGAAACCACAGTTTTCATTAATTACAACAGAAGACCAGTTAGAAGTTTTACCAATGTTTTGGAGGTCTACTGCCAATGGAGAGGTTATATTGTAAGTAATGCAAAGAGAAACATATTTATATCCAAAAGATGCATTGCTGGGAGGGCCTCCTCCTTGTGCAACAACTTCTAAATGCAAAGGGTAAATTTTCCGATGGATTACCTAGAGGCTCCCATTTCATCAGGAAAGCTTCAGATTCAAAATTTTGATCATATTTTGAGTTGTATCATGGATAGAGTGCCCAAATGGAATAATTGTTTCTTATCTTTTGGGGGCCGGATCGATTTGGTGAATAGTGTATTGCTAGCCACCCCTATTCATGATTTATCATCAGTCTATGTTCTTAAGGGAGTCATCTATAGGATTGATAGAATTATTGAAATATTTATCTGGGACACCCTATCAGAGGGAAATAGACATTGGGCATCATGGCGTAAACTATCTCATCTCGTTCAGAAAGGTTGTATCAATGTCAAGAGCCTGTTAGACACTCTCCATTTCATGCATGCAAAATTTTCAAGGGAAATCTTAGAGAAATGTATGATTTGGCAGAGGTATATGGGAGGCCAATGGTGAGGGATCCTGGATTGGGATGTTCACCATGCTTACCCATTTCTGGTCCTCTATCCTCACGCTTATCGCAACCCTTTATCCACTTACTTGGTAGATTGTGGGGAATGGCGACTTATCGTTTGGCACTGGAACTAGGCTGGTGAGGCCATCGGCTTTTAGGGATTCCCTGTGACTGATATATCATTCAGGGAGGCTTCCATGAATCTGTCTTTCATTTAGGTTGTTCTTAATGAGAAACAGAAGTCTGTGTTTTGACCTCATCAGCTTCAATGAGGACCCAGATAGATGCTTTTTCATTCCGCCTAGTTTGGGGACCTTCTCAATGAAGGATTTTAGGCGGGTATCAGCTTCTTAGTCTTCTTCAAATGGATGGGATAAAATCCTATACTAAAAAAGGATTCCTAAAATGTTTAATTTTTTATTGGCATATTAGGATTAATGAAATCCCCTCAGATACAAACATCAAATAATGTGGTATCATCTTGGCGTCGCGATGCTGCTACGGTAATGAGCCTCGTGAAGAACATGTGTATCATATTTTTCTTGAAGGTTATTTGGTGCATGAGGTCTGCCATTTTTTGGAGAGTTTACTACTATATATATGCATCATATTCCTGATTCTCCATTTCTGGATAGATGGTTCTACAACTCTGGTGCATTGGGTTCAGAGAAGACAGATCGTACGATTATACTTCTCACGGGATACTAGTGTCTCTAACAGGAACATAATAAGTCATGTTTTGAGAGAGTCTAGACCTTGGGTAGAGCGATCATTGTGCGTGTCTGTAACTAGATTCTTGATATCGTTAGACTCTTTAAGAAGTGGTGTGTGGCCCCTTATCTTCAGCGACTGCTTCTCAATGTTTCATAAGCACGTTCAGACATTAGTATTCCAAGTCCCCTTTTGGTGTGATGGATTCCCCCTCCAGGTGGTTTGAAACTGAACATGGATGGATCCTACCATTTGGGTGTTATAAAAGGTAGTGGGGTTGTGCAGGACTCTAGAGTCATAGTCATCTTGGCTTTCATAGCTCACTTGGGTAGTGCCTCCTCTATTCATGAGTAAGGCAAGGCTACTCTTACTGGCCTTTATCTTTTTCAACAGGCTAATATCACTCTTTCCAAAGTGGAGATAGATTCCCCGATCCTACACAAATTCTTAAATGGAATTGGTATTTCTCATGGTCGATATCCTACACCATCAGAAAGTGTTTGGGAATGCTCAAGAATAGCAACATAAAAGTTCTTCACATGTGGTGTGAAGGGAACAAAGTAGCGGATCACCTGTCCTCTATAGATGAGAAAGGCTCCCATATTTACTACGTCTTGAATATTAACATCTTGAAACCTGATGGGGAGGATCTGATTTGGGGGATGCCCTTGTGCTTCATTACATCAGGCCTCCTTAGGCCCGTGCTTTCCCTGGCTTTGGCTTTACCCCTTGGGGTGCTTGTACTTTTCTCATCCTTTATTTTTACAATAAAAAAATAAATGATGATGATAGTGTATATAACACCGAAAAACAAAAATAGAAGATAATGTGACACCCTAATAATTTGTGATATATAAATTTTAAATAAATCCAATCTATTCAATTTCATGGAATGCACACAAATCCGGGTTTGATGGAAACATGATACTCTTTTAATATATTATTATTGACATGACCATTATAACCTATCCATTATATTGGAGGGTATGAATAATACTAAATAAATTATGAAAACTATATGGTTTAAAAAATTATAAAATAAGTTAAATTGTTAAATAATTATTATAAATAAAAGAATAACCATATTAAAGAAAAATATTTTTTTCTGAAAAATTGTATTTTTTCTAAAAGGTGGTATAATGATGCTTTTTCCACTATTTAGAATTATTATTTTTAGCACATTTTGAAAATTTATTTGAAATAAAAAATATATTTTTTAAATATACATTTTAAAATTATATTTGGGTGAATTTTTGATAATTTTATGAAAAGGTTATTTTTTCAATGAATAGTGAAAATACTCATGTTTATTAAAAACCCACATTTTTCTTAAAATAATTTAAAAGAATTTTTTTATCTTAATATGGTTTTAAAATTAAAATTTGTTCAATTATATAGCTATTAATCCTATTTAGGCCATTGGAATCAATTTTATTTTTAATTTTGATATAATTTTTCTTAAAAAATTTAAACCTTTCTTTTTAAAAAACCACATTTTTGTCACGTCTGTGAGATTAATTTTAAATTAAAATTTCCATTTAAATGAATATAATTTAGAAAAATGGATAAAATATTTTTAATAAGATTAATATATATTGTCTGGTAAGTTCAAATTATTTTTTTACCACAATGAATATTAAAACCATTAAAAGTTAATTATCACGGTTATGGTAAAAATGGATTTATTATGGGTAAAACTACAAAGATAAGGGATAAAATGACCTAGAAATATTTTTAAAACACACTATATATCCATATTTAAAGTTTATTAACTCTAAGTATCTATAATGTCTCATTTTGGAGCCTTTTGACATGTGAAAAATGCGGGTACACTTTTTTATTTTCCAAAAGTACAAGTGCGCTACTCACCTCACTTATAAAAGGCCACCCCATATTCTCTACACTTCACACTTAAAAAACCATTTGGTTCATCCAATACCTACCCATATTTCTTCCTTAATTCCCTCCCCACATCATATATACCTTGGTGTGATCATAAATAGAATCATGGAAGGCTTTAGGTAAATCCTAAAGAGGCTGTATGAAGAAGAGGTAAAGTTTTTAAGTATGCAGTTTCATTTTACTTCTTCATATAACTCCTTATAATATTTTACAAATATGAACAAGTTGTAACCCTAGTTCTCATATATAATTATATGTTATTATATTAATGTAATAACCTATATATGTATCCACATTCATCAAATGAGAAAATAAAATATTCGATCGTGGGTTCGGTGGACTACCGCCTCCCGTACCGATATAGTTCGTTTTCCATAACCAACATTCAAGGATGGATGAAATGATTATTTTAACATATATATATGATATTTATTTTATTATTAAAGTTATTAAATTTTCAAATCATATACACTATAATGACTCTGATTTCTCTATGTATTGTTTTGGAATATTACATGGATTATTTTTGGAAATGGGCGTAGAGACAACCTGAGATTCCGAGGCCTGGTTTGTCTGAAATTAATTTTTGAAATATATTAAATATGATAATTCCATGCATACAAATGTTTGTTAAAAAAGTAGAATAAATTATAAAGGAATTACTAGATCATAAATATGAGGCCACCATTGAGTTTAGAGAATGGGTTTTACCCTAGGCATGATATAACCTTATAGGGTGTCAGATGCTCATGTTAGGCATAGTCACAGGAAAAAAATAAAATAAAATAATTGATTTAAATTATTTTTTTATAAACCAAGGTTTTCTTTAAATATAATATTATGATAAATTCCTAGGGTTGGTTTTTAAATATTTATGATCTAGAGACCTGCTAGAGAGAGCATTGGTTGATATTTCTCAGATGAACAACCATTTGATTGATTACTGTAAATCAATGTGAAATAAAATTCAAGGATCTGTATAATGAAAATGATAAAGATTAATTCTTAATTAATGATCATTCCAAATCAAGGTAGAACATTTTTTTATTGGGATTTATTTAAATTTTATTATTCCTACGATGAACAATAATCAATAGACTAATGGATAGATTCACAGATCATGTGTATTGTGGGTACAAGTAAGATTTATCTGGGAACTGGGGATTTAATTGTGATTATTTTATTATATATTCATTCATAATAATAACAATAATTTTTTTTTACAATACAAACATTAGATGAGGTTAGTTCCTCATATTTGTGTTTGTGCATTTATTCCCCAATTTTTTCATTCATTTCTGGAAATTATATCGTCCTATAATTCATTAAATACCCGATAAACAATCATTGTGCACCACTTTTTTGGAAAAATAAATTTTTATTGCATATCTAGGTTCATATTGATAATAGGATCATTATATAATTATGGTGAAAAAGTATCGAGACTCATTTAATGATTCTTTTTCATTTTGGATTGATGGTGCAGCTATAGACATCACAACTAGATGATTCCTGAGCGGTTTAAAAGGCAAGATTCTGAAGAGTGGTGACAGTGAGGCTCGACCATTGTAGATCCTCGATTCCTAGAGAGATTTAAGGAAGAATCAAAGGCAATGTTGGTGAAAGAATATTCATGAATAAGATACATGGGTTTTTTTATAAAATCTATATTACACGGTATGTAACGCATGAACACACACCATATATGGGGCTCTGGTTATCGTTCTAGGGTTTCATGGTGAATTAAGTGTCACACGACATGTGACCCCTTTGAAATGGTGTATAACCCATTCCTTGCACTGGGGTGTGTACCTTGGGAGGTACACAGGTATGGGTATGGGAAAAAATAGCTGGACACATACACGATCATCAAGACATGAACATGACCAGGAGTACACATGCCTTTACATGCCATGTACTTAGGCATGAACATAGACATGGGAATAATACATGGTACATAGGAAGGACCTTATGGAAAAGGTACACGTTGTATACTACCAGTACACACACTTTACCCCTTCAAAGAAGTCTTAGTGTCCTTTTCCACTTCATTTTGGACAAGTTTCGTTAGGTGATGTTCCCTAGATCTATTTCCCTAAAGATTAGTATGGAATCACATCCTACTCTTAGGATGATGATCCCTTCAGTGAGACTTATTGGATAGAGTTTTTGGAATCCTTATAAGAGGCCCAAAGTGAGATCCCCTATCATCATCTTTCCTTAGGTGTAGTTCTTGGTATCATCGTGACCAACACAACATGGATGCTGATCCTATACTTAGTGGGTTATTATAGATTGAGTAGTTTTATTACTCCTTGAACTTTGGTGTGATCCTCATCTATGTATCATTCTCTTTATACCTCCAACATATAATTCTAATGGAAATCCCCAATGAGAAGTAAATCTTGGATGGATTCCATCAGTTCTATCTAACTCATGGAGTTTGTTCTCCTGGATGAGTGCTATGTGGAATATACACGTATAATCCCTTCACTGGAATTATGGTCGTGAATTTACTTTAAGGTTGTGTATCTTTTTTGAGTATATCTGGATATTATTATTATTTGTGATGTATACATATACATCTGTTGAGCTATCCGTCATTCTTATTGTTATATGCTTAGTGATTTTGGGGTGTCCTACTAGGTATTGTTATAATAACCCCTGCTTGGGATTTTCCCATGCATGTCATTTATTATGTAGATGATAAACCTTTTAATGGATTCTTATAGAGACCAGGACGAAGTGGTTCTAAATGAGCTAGAGAGAGTTATGTTTGTTCCTAAAATTATGTTAAAAGTAGTCCCCATATATACTTTTAGGTTTGACTTGTTTTCATACTCTTTATGGTGCGATTGTATTTGGTTTTTTTTGTATTTAGTAATTATTTTTGTAATTTGGTAGTGGGTTTTAGATGTATGAATGTATGTTTTATCAGTTATTTTCATTTAAACAATGCATGGGATTATATATTTGTGTATGTGTGTACAATTACATTTGGATAATGCCTCCCATGTGAGTGATATACCTACATGGAACTAGTCTCCAACCCATGTCCTATTGAAGGTCGGCATGGGGTAGTCACGGTTTGGGTCATGTTGGTATAACTCATGACAGAGTGGTATAAAATGATCCATATCTAACTTAGGACCAACATCTGTGAGATTGGTTTGGGGAAATAGTGTTAAGTGTTTTCAGTTCAGCTTTCAGATTAGGGACTTCAATGTTGGCGTGATGACTGAAGTATCCATACACCAGGACTCTGATCAACTGCCTTTAGACTCAGTATATGTAGAGACTGTTTAAAGAAAAAAACATTGGCATATGCATCATATAACAATGTTTTATGTTTTCCAAGTCCTTTGTAAGTAATCTCTCTAGATATACTCTTTAATTGTGGTATATCTTGTCTATTTCAGGATGCCTCTCTGACATATTCCATTTAGGATTTAGTATTAGTATTATGAGGATGACCCCCCAGTGAATAGGCATAAAAAAGGATACTTTTCTGGAGATGTTAGCTCTAGGTGGTTCACTAGTTACACCACCACATGTCAAGCAACATATGATACCCATAGTACAATAATATGAGGTACATAGGTTGAGTGCGCTTCTTGAGTGTCATAAATATAGATCCCTCGGTTTGTGACATGATCCCATACCATAGGTATCTAAGGACTCTCTTAAGGTATTGATGTTATATTTCCATATTTTTAGGACACCAGAAGATCATGTTATGGTCCTAACAGTGAGCCTCTTCCTTGGATCTACAAGATGATGTTGGGGTTTAGTGAAATAGTCATATGATGAGGCAACTCTATCATGGTCAAAGTTCAATCACTATTTCAAAGAGGAGTTTTATACCACAAAATTGAGGTATGCACACATCAAGATTCTTATATAGCTTAAATAGGGTAGTACAACAGGGGATGAGTATTCATCAAGGTTCACCAACATCTCAATTTACACAATGGACATGGTTGGTGATAATTTATTTCAGGATCAAATCATTGTGTGAGTATTATTTAGAGACATATGAGCCAGTGTTGTACCTCTATGAATTTTCACCTATGTTTGGGAACTAGAGGGAGTTTTAGTAGTTGAGATTATCTTGGTTGATAAACTATAATAGTTGTTACTGGAAATGAGTAAATAGGCGTGGAAACATCATAAGGGGAGAGTTGACATCCGTTTTAGGGATCTGGACATGTGATAAATTCTAGGAGGAGGTCCCTAGATTGAGGTTCTACGGTTCATGGATCACGAGATGGGTTTATTCATTCTAGGGAGAGGTGGTGTTACTCCTATGATGGAAGGGAAAATATTGCATGAGATTGTTCAACCCGTTGTATGGTTGAAAAGAGACTATTTTTGGTCCTCCTAAACAGAGGTTGCAACATGGTAAGATAGGTATATGGTAGAAGATGTGGAAGAGTTTCTTAGAGGGAAGCTAGAGGTGGTTTACATTTCAACTTTTAACACCACCACCCCTAAGTGGTCCATGATAGGCTCAGGGAACTGGAGGACATGGGCAGAGATAGTAGTAGGTAGTTGAGGTTTATGACCCAGAGGCTCCATGGAAAATACGAGGTACAATATGTGTCTTTTATACCTTATCCACATTACTAATAGATATAGGTGCTAGAAATTCCTTTATGGCCACATATCTGGTTCAAGACTTAGAAATTCTGGTTGAGCCCTTGGATCAACCCTTATTCTTAGAGACACCTATGGGAGGTAACTCTGTGATCACAAAAATTCTTCCAATAGTGTGAGTTGACTCTTGGAGGTGAGAGTTTCTGTTGGGATCTCTTTATAGAAGCGATGAGGCCTCATGACGTCATTTTTTGTATAGACCGGTTATTTTAGTTCATATCTATATAATATTTTTCAGGTGGAGGATTCAGTGTGTCCGCAGTGGTGGGACTAGGTTTTCCTTCACGGGAGAAAAGGAAACCCATGTAGTGTATGATGGACTCATCCATAGGAGGGTTCTGTCGATTACTCAAAAATTGGCTAGGATAACCATTGGTGCAGTAGATGTTATAAATATTATGTTCCTTACACTAGTGTAAGAGTATGAGGACATATTTCCTCACAACGTTCCAAGATTATCTCCCCATCGAGAGATAGACTTTACAAATGATCTACAACCCAGGATTGTAACACCCCGAGTTTTTATGGACCTTTTTTAGAATAAATTATATTAGAATTTATTCCTTACAAAGCACTGAGTTAAAAATTCCATTCACATATCAGAAAATTGGAATACATTACACAGAACATTAACTTGACATATGTTTTACATAACATCATCTTGGCATACAATACATGAAACAATAATGTTTCTACACAACATCATTTTATTATTATAACTATTTAAATGAGATAATTATAACCTAGCTATTAAACATAGTAATATTAATAGTAATAAATAATTTTCAAATAATTTTTATAATTAATTTATATAAATACAACATATTGATAATGGAAGATATGATTTTTGGTGAAGTCCTTTTATGTTTAAAAATGTAATTATCTCGAATGAACTACTTTTAATGTCTTATGTGAAAAAAATAAAATATATTTTAGACACATTTATAAATTTAATTTGATAAAATAAACTTTATTTTTGAATTTATAATGTAAAAATTAGCTTAGAATAAATTTTTGGGATGTTTCTAAGAAATTTCATTTTTTATGAATTGTGAAAAATACTGCTTTTAGGTTAAAAACTGCCTTTTCATTTAAATAATTATTAATGTTAAATTATATTTTAAATTTTTTTTAAGGTATAATTAGATCAATTATACATAAATTAATAAAAGTTAGGTCATTATAATTAATTTAATTTTGAAATTTAATATAAAAACTTAAAAATTTTTTGAACTTCTTTCTACTTTAAAGACCCATAATTTCGTCCCGTCTATGAGATTAGCATTAATCGTAATTTTTACACTTATATGAATTTAATTTATAAAAATTGAAATAAAACATGGTAATTTGTATTATATTTAGATTCTAATTAGATCATGTTTATTTTTTTTTCAAAAATTATTAGTAAAATCAATTAAAATTAGTTATAGTAATTAAGGTCAAATTAAGCTTAATTAAGGACTAAACCTTAATCTTAGGGGCTAAAATGACCTTAAAACTTGTCAAAAAAAATTTATGGACATATTTAGGAAATTAAACATACATTTTTATTTAGTTTTTTTTGGTATGACTTGTTTTGGTATGAACATGACTACACCTAACTTGTTTTCAAAAATTCCAAGTGAGTCCCTTTCCTCCCCTATAAAAAGCCACCAAATATCCCATTTCTTCACACCTAAAAAACATATTATGTTTGAAAAATATATACCCAATAAACTTATCATAAATCATACCATCCTCTTATAATCCTTAACTTTGGAATAAGGCAATCCAATAAATCCTTTGGGCCCAAACTAAAAGGAGATACCCGATTAAGCGGTAACCTATTCTCTCAAGTCCTTTCTTTTATTTTTTTGTGACACCCCATACAATTTCTTTCATACATGATTATTTAAAACAACATTATCCAAAATATACTATTATTTTTTTATTATATGGTTTCAACCTACACTTACACACACCTCCATCTAATCAATAACTAATATACTATTTATGTGTACAACGAATTGCCGCCTCCCTAAATGATGATTGTTCAATTTTCCTTACGACCTCTCATAGGAAAAATTTAGATGGAAACTATGTTAATATATGTTATATATTATATTTATTATTTCTCTATTATTTTATATTAATTTTACAACACATATCATTTTACATTCAATTTGGTGCTAATACAATAATTTCATTTGGGGAAGTGTGGACTACCGTCCCCTCAAAGCGATATGATTCATTAATACACTACATGGATTGTGTTAAGGATGGTTTTAGTGAATATATAAGACATATATTATATCCCAAATCTACTATAATAATTATATATATAAACACATAAATTTATATTATTTTTTTTCTTTCAACACGACAATTAAACGAAAATAGTGTTCATGCGTATGTATGACCTACCGTCTTCATGAACGGTGTATTCTATTTCATGATTATATGTTCTATATATTTTTATAATAAAAATATAATGCATATAAAATATATTTATATCATGTTTTAAATTTTTTAAATCATTATATAAAGAATAAATACCAAATATATAACAAATTGAGAAACATGCAATGAATAAAGCGAATATTACCCAAAGTGAAACCTTAACATAGGATTGTTAACAAGAGGGTAATATAAGATCATATGAAAACCATATATGGTATTATATATAATAATATAGTCATTTAATATATTTATAATAAATTTATTCTTATTATACAGGTGGTTTTAATGAGTACGATGAGAGTCAATAAACAAGGTAAGTGGATTTCATCTCACTTTCTATTTTTGTGAGATGCATTCTATATTTTCCACTCTTTACTTTTGTGTGGTGTATGTACTACCAATGAATGTATTATATGTATCTTATATTTAATATATGGGTATTCACATATACATTTTATTTTCATAGGGATTATGTTTCAAAATTTACCAAACCGGTAATATAGTTTTGTCTCAATTTACCTTCTTTGAGACTTGTGTTTGGTTATGCACCTAAATTAACTTTTTGAGGTGTATATACTTCCATTTTTCATTTTATGTCATGAATTTAATTTTTTTTAATGATATTTTTAACTTCGTGTAATTTAATTTTATTACATTTAGAGTATGATCCCATGTTATCAAGTTATAAGAGTTTATTAAAACAATATAATCCCTTTTCAAGATTATTTATCTTTACGATTACTTTGATGAAATATTATGACCCATCTCTCAATAAAACCCATGAATTTACTTTTCCTTTTTTATTCAAGATATATTCATGTGTTATTACTATTTTTCTACTCTTTGGTACTTATGAAAACGTTTTTTAGTAAAATATGACCATCTCTCTCTCTAGTCAGAAATCAATTGTATTCAAAAACCATGTTTTCAAAAATATTTTCAAAAGATATTTCATGCCCATTTTCAAGGAAAAAGGGTTTTTAAAATGTTTTATGATTTTAAATGCCTCCTTTGTAAATTTTTAAATCTATTTTAATAGAAAAATGTTTTCAAAAGGTTTTATGTTTTAAAAATCATTTTCAATGCAGAAAATATATTTTCATCCTGAAATATTTTTAAAAGATTTTTCAAAAATTATTTCCCATATAAGATAACTTCCATTGGTGTTAATCATGCCATTATAGTGAAATTAGTCAATGTTTCCATTCATATTATTTCTCATAATGGATTATTTTTTGATGGCATGATGTTTATGTACCCCATTTCTAATTCACGGGTTATATGCTTTTGAAACTCAATAATTTTCATGGGTTTTTATGATGAAATGATTATGAAACCCTTTCTCCATAGTTTATGATATTATTACATGTTTATTATACCAATTAAATTTATGGTTTATGATATGTTTATTTATGATCTTCTAGCACATGTATGTATGAATTCACTTTGAGATGGGTGAAACCTATATCTCCCTCCAATGTATTGGGTAAAGAATTAAATATCATGATATATATGGATAGAATGAGAAATGAACTCGGTTCAATGTTACAGGTCTAGAATAAGAAATAAACTCAGTTCCATATTACAGGGCTAGAATGAGGAGTGAAATCAGTTCAGTAATACAAGGTTGGAATGGGGTGTGAACCCAGTTCAGTAAAGGAATTTATCCACTAAGATGGTCTCGGATGAAATTCATTGACTACTATAGAAATAATTATATATTCTTATGTTTCTTCCATAATTCAACATTTTATTCTAATATTACGATTTCATGGATTATATTGTTTATTTCCTTATGATTAATGTATTATGTACTACCATGATTTATGTTATGATTCATTTATATGATCTTTGATATGTAGGGAATAATATTATATTTTCATGATCATGTTCTCATACCCTTATGCTCTTGATTATTCTTACATATCTTCCTTTTTTACCCTTACTGAGCATTTGAGATCACCTTGTTTTAGGTTTCCACCGCTAGGTTATGAAGACATATATTATTATTGATGTGTCTATTAAGGGTTCTAGTCCTGAAAATACAAGTGGGAGATAATGTAGCTCACTTATGTATCAGTGTTTATGTTTCAATGTTTTCAGAGGCACTATACTAGTATAGTCTTTCAGCATCTATTTGTATAAAGTTTTATGTATTCTATAAATTTTATGTATTGTTAATGTATGAAAAAAGAGGGTCTCTGTAGTTGGTATCATATAAAAATTTTAGTTAACATTTAGAAGCTAGGATGAGAAAACCTTAGTGAGAACCCTAAGGATATGTCTAAGGATATGTCTAAGGATAATGGAAAGTAAAAGAAATTGTCCCAAAATTTTGGTAAATGATAGAGTGAGTGGTTTCATAGAAGTACATCCCTATCTAGATACTATAAGGCAATGTAGCTTTGGCACAAGTTTTCCATGGGGTAACAAATCCAACAATATTTCTACACCAAACTCTGGGTAATCTGGTACATGAAAATGTGCCTTTCTCTACACATGTTTGGACACTTCCAACATATAATGACCCGTATTTTCCATGTAAATTTTTGAAAATTATATGGGATTATTTAAAGACCAGGAGCTGAGGTGACATGTGATTCTGAGGTCCGGTGTGCCCGAAATAAATGTTCGAACAATTTTTAATTTTATTAAATATGGAGTGTGTGTTCAGTTTTAGTAAATTATAAACGGGTGCCCAGACCAGAAATATAAGGGCACCATTGAACTTAGATCAAAAATTTTACATTAGATGGGGCCTAGCTAACATTGGCTGGTGCGGGCCGGTTTCAAAAGTTAATTTATGGACATTTAAGAGAAAAATAAAACACACTTAAAAAGTTGTTTTATTTTATTTGTTGAATGTTATGTAGCGACTCAGTATCACTGTGATGTAGCGACTTAGTGACGCAACAATGCAGCGTCCTGAAAATTTTGAAATGTTTTTAAAATGATGAAATGTATTAACAAATTTTCTCCATTAATTAGAGGTAGGTAATGATGTTTGGAATTCATGACACTAGAAAATTTCCTCAGGAGCCCAGATTTTTCCCTGAGGAATGGGAAGAAAGTTCTCTTGGTGATAAAAATGAATGATGAACACTAATGAATGACAGATCGAAGACATTCATAGATGGATCACCATCAATGAAAAATTATCTCCTATGAATAATCCTATTTATAGGTAGGGGGTTTATTTTATTTGTGATTCATTTAATCATTATTCTTTCCAATGATGAACATGGACCAGCCCATGAATAGGTTAATCCGTGGTTCGATCGTTCTTATGGGATGATTACAAATGTAGGATTAAATGGAATGAATCTTGTTAACCATTATTTGGTATATCATTTATAATTTTTCTGATTTGAATGGATAAATGTAGGCCCGAACAAGGAGAAGGTTCATTCTAAGGGTGTTCTTTTTTTATCTCTCTTTCCCATTCTTTCATTCTTCGTCGATAGACCCTCATGGTCATGGAATGTTATTCCTGGTGGTTCTGAACATGAAAGAACCCCCAAAGTGACAACAAGATGATCTTGAGGCCACAATAGTGAAGGGTATGACCAGAGGTTTGCAATGGTGTTTACACTTCGAAGAATGAACCACCATGGTGACGGTGATGGACCGCAAAAGAGGATCCACTGACGGCGGTGCAACCACATGGCAGTAGAGGGCTGCCTGTTCAATAGCCTATGAAGGCACGATCATGAGTAGTGGAAACATGATGTGGAAGCGAGCCGCAAGGGTGGAAGGATGTGGATCCCCGAGTCACATCAGATGGAGGACCAATGGAAAAGTCGCAGGTGTGAACTGGTTGTGCATACCGACCACATTGACCTACGGAGATGCAGCTAGTGGGCCACGCTGAGCTGGCGGGGACGTGACACCTGACACATCTTGGTGGAATGAATTGACCCAATTGAGTGGGTTAGGCTGGAGCTGGGTAGCCAGACCGAGAGGGGTTCGGGCCAGACTCAGCTAGTAGGGTCGACCCAGTGGGTCAGGTCGGTCTTACCGGGTCAGGTCGGTCTGATCGGGTCGGACCAGACCCACCGACCCCTTTTTACTTAAATGCCCATAACTCTCGAACTGTGTGTCCATTTGACAAGCTTTTTATAGCATTGGGACCCTCGCAACGAGGCGATAATTTTGAGAAACTCTACAAAAGTTTTCATTGAGGTTAGAGTATAGCCTACTGGCTCAAGAAGTAGGTGCTCTCAGAGTAAGCACACTAAGAATGGAATATTGTGACTGGCTATGGAAAAGACACTGATTTGGTCTCTTATGAGGGCACATAGTTGGTCTCCTGTGAAGATGCAGAGTTGGTCTCCTGTGAAGGTGTGAATTTGGTCTTCTACGAAGGCATAGAGTTGGTCTCCTGTGAAGATGCAGAGTTGGTATCATGTGAGGGCACAAAGTTATTCTCCTACGAAGACACCTAGTTATCCTCCTACAAGGGCATGGAGTAGGTCTCCTATGAAAACCATATGTCTTGATGGATTTAGATATTTCTGGAATTTCTTGTTATAAGTATCATAGTGTGAAATGACTCTAGTGACTCAATTTAGTTTACTTATTAGAGGTTACACTTCGTGTGCCTATTTGGTAGTCTTCCATTTGTTTTCCTTTGTGGTTTGGGGTACCTACTAAGTATTGTGTTACTCACCCCTACATGGACTTTTCCCACACGTGTCGTGTCTTGTGCAGATGATCGAAATATTTTATAGAGTTCTTGGTGGGCTAGAGATAGGTGATGTTCTAGGGAGGCTCGATAAACATGGTACTCTTTAGCAACATTCAGACAACTTACTATACATACCCTTCAGGTAGGGTTTTTTTGTGGATGAGATCCAGGAGCATCTACTTTTATATTTTAGTTGGGCTTGTATTCTGGCCCTTTTACTTTTTAAGTTTTATACTGTTACTCTAAGTGGTTGTCCTGGAGGGATGCATGTGTATTTACCTAGGGTTTTTAGTTTTAATACTTTTTCTTGGAGATGGGTGCGTGTGCACAGGTTATTAGGAAAATTCCCCCCCTTTCTGGGATATGCATACTCAATGATAGTTTCCAGCCCCTGGCCAATGGGAGGCAGGCTTGGGGTAGTCACGTCATGATCCTCACTCACTTCCATCTCATCCAATCATTCAAAAAAAATCTTGGATCATAGATGATATAAGATTTATGATATTTTGATCACTACATCATATCTTAAATATCTTATGGAATCACTTCCTTACTCTTATTTGATTTCTATATTAAAACAAATTTTAGATGTTCTATAATTTACCACACTTTGATATTCCTGTTATTAATATTTTAAGATAATATCTTTACATTTATCAGTTTTAATAACACTTCTATCTTTTTTCTCTTGATGTTTATTACCATGAGAATTATTCTATGAATATTCCCATTTAAATGTATCATTAAGATTTAAAATATGAAAATCTTAATTTTTAGTATGAATATTTCTCTATTTTTTCTCTATGTGTCGAATGACACATATACGAAGATACTTCACACATATGATGAGGTACTTGACATATACACTCTTTGATTTTACACTTACAAAAGGGAATTTTTCCTGTAGAAATATTAATATGATGAGTCCATTTCAACTTACACCACATGAAAAATGAAACATAAATTTGTATTTTTGAAACTTATTTTAGTTCTAATGACACCAACATAGAATGAAATTTCCTAAATTCTCACTTAAAACTCTAAATTTGAAACTTCTTTAATTAATCTCAGAGATAATTCAAATGAACCCCATGAAATCTCAACTCCTCTTAAATGCATCAAATCACTTATTCTGATTTATTAAAATTTATTAAACACCTTAAATCAAATACCAAGAATGTATTAAATGTATATGATCTAGTTTGAGTTATTCAAAGTTACTAATTTCACTTTTCACTCTTAACTTCAATTAACCATTTCTAAACTATTATACAAGTATTGTTTCATACTGATATAATAATTCATTGTAAATATCACACTAGATTGAATTCCTAAACACATTTTTTCTTCAAAAATGACAATAAACAAGCCACTTAAAACTAGTTATAATAATAGTTTCTTTAATATATTTACTCCAGTTGAAACTAACTTTGTTTTAAACTTATATAGATAGAACTGAAACTACTCCTTCAACACTTTTGTTTTTTAGTAATGAATGGCAGTTTATTCAATCATGTGATTTCAAATATTTCCCATCAAAGCTTTATGATAAG
Organism: Viscum album; assembly: GCA_963277665.1. Lineage (NCBI taxonomy): Eukaryota > Viridiplantae > Streptophyta > Magnoliopsida > Santalales > Viscaceae > Viscum > Viscum album. The sequence goes on from OY728139.1 coordinate 300,474,680, forward strand.
ACCTTTACATAGTATAAATACAAATTATTTACTTATTTAATTTCACACATGTAGCGACTTGGGTTTTGGCACGGTCAGACTTTTGAATATTCCTACAAATATTTCTTGAGCTAGGCGCAAAGACAACGTGCGATTCCGAGGCCTGATGTGCCATGAATTAATTTTATAAAAATATTAAGTATTTTTCTACTATTCACAAAGAGGGAATGAGTTATCTATTAAATGGTATATTGGATTAGAAATATGAGGTCACGGTTGCATCCTGAGTGTGCTGTTTACCCTAGGTGGGGTGTAAACTTTGCGGGCACGAGGCTGTTATGGAAAAAGCCACCAGGGGAATTTTTGTAAATAAATAGAAAAGTTTATTTATGAGTGTCAGTTCAAATAACTCCATAACTGAGTCTCAGATCTAAATTATGATCTTTATATTGTGTTTAGAATGGCACATTTACCTTAGGGATGACCTAATCTTCTCTACACCGGGAGGTTTGGTCTGGGGCGTGGTCATGGGTTGATTTCATTAGTTAAAACAAAGAATAAAACTCAATCCCCCACCCCTCCTCCTTCCTTTGTGCGCCAATGATCCCCATCCTCCTTCATCCTCCGTTCTTCGCTATGGATCCTCCAAATCGAGTAAACGAAGTGCCCACAAGTTCGGATTCCGATGGAGGACGCTCCCTGATCGTGCAACAGTAGTAGCGGAGAATAAAAATCATCGGTGATCCACCAAATGGTAGGAGTTTTGAGTTTCAATCCCTAGATACCATTAATGGTTAATTTTTCTTCAATTTTAATCCATCTATGTGTAGATCGGGTTCCCAATGTCATGCAGTAGGTCATGGATCTACATTTGGACCACCAGGGTGGCCCCGACGGTCCGTGGTGCGACAGTGCCGCATGGGGAAGGGACCACAGCCTTTGCGTGATGGTCCAACATCAATCAGTGGTGACCCCTAGTGGGGGTCAGCTATGGGCGTGTACAAATGCTGTGTGCGGTGGGAACCGCCAGCCAGAGCGGCCGACGGCGGCGATGGCGGTCGGGTCGGCCGATGTGGGCCTGTCCGACTCTTCTTCGAATCCGGGGGTTCTAAAACCCCCGTTTCATGCAATCCAGAGGTCAGAATTGCGATCTATATATGAATACATTTCCTTGGCATCAAGACGGATCCTTTGAGGTGAATTCAAGAGTTTTAAAGTTGGGATCATGGCATGGGAGGTTAAAATGTCGAATATGATAATAATATTTTATTGTTATTCGACTTCGGGCCGTTGTAACTTCCCCTCGGGGCGTCTGATTGACATGCCGTCAGTGGTGTTGTGACCATGATGGTACGTCAGAATTTTCAAGATAGTTTTGGGGATTTGGGACAGAGAACATGATGTGGGCCCTGTAGATCCAGTTTTCGGCGTTTACAGAGAAACGCGACATTTTCGTCGGGTGTCTGTTATGGATGAACGAGTAGTCGGTCTTGTGTTTTTTAGGGGATCACAATGGTTCGATCCTCTTGATGAGTTTTGATATCGAGGTGTTCGCCCCACATGGGATTAGTACAGTGAATAGTACATTTTTCATTGGTTGTCTGTTTCAGGTGAGTAAGTGGCCTATCCTGCATGTTTTCCCACATAGATCATGGTTTTGTCCTCAGTATAGGCCTAAGAGGTGTGCAGTGTGGCGGTGTTGTAGGTCACTTGGGATAGCGATGTTTGGACTAGCAGTGGTTGAGTGTACTCCCTTGGTTCGTTCCTATGAGGGTTCATGTGGAATTACAACCTTATTATAGGTTTTTGATCCCATCAATAGGATGAATTCCTGATAGAGTTATGGCATCCCTCTGGTGGGTCTGGATTGGGACCCACTTTCTTCGCTTCCCTAGATCAGGTTCTTGGTATCAACATGACCTCTTATACACTGGTGGTGATCCCCTATCTTGCAGGACAACTCCGTAGGGTTTGAGGAATCATTAGAAATATGATCCCCTATGTAGTGGGCCGTTTAGTAGGGTTGTGGTATCATCAGGTATACGATCCCCTACTCAGCACATGGTTTCAGTAGGGTTGCAGAATCGTTGGTTATATAATCCCATAATCAACGCGTGGTTTCAGTAGGGTTGGTGCATTGTCGGTTTGATCCCCTACATTGTGAGTTATACCATATAGGGTTTCTGGCATCATTATGACCATCTTCACTTGGGAGACAATCCTCTATCTGAGTGATGTGATATGTCGAATGTCAGATCGGGTTGTGGTATCCCCCAGAAGATCATGGGAGTGATCCCCTATCTGTGAGATCTATGAGTTACTAGAGTGGGTTTTTTTATCCCAAAACAGACCCTAGGAGTGATCTCCTATCCAAGAAGTTTGGCAATTCTTTTGTTTAAGTTTTCTGTTCTCAATGATGATATCTGACTAACGTGTATCTCTTAGATGAGTGTCACATGGGATGATAGAGCTCATGGAGTGTGTTCTTCGAGTTATGTACCTATCACAGGTGATGAGGTCGAAACCTCATGATGATTGGTGCGTGAAATGAGTGTATTTGGTTGTTAATTGTATATAAATGGGCATATACTGGAGCGGATGTTCATGGTGTATGTATGGGCATACACCTAAGCTGAGTTGACTAGTCGTGTTTAGATGAGGATGGTCTCAAGATGGAGTTTCTCTCTTATTTGGGGTCCCTATGGATTGGATGAGCTAACAGTTTTCTTTCAATTGAACCCTTTTATTTTGGGTTTTTTGGGGTTCCTACTGAGTTTTTTATACTCACCTTTGCATGGGATTTGACTGCACATGTTTGTGTCTTGTGCAGACCACATTCCGAGTCCTAGGAGGATCTGGTGGAGGTGGAGCTTTGTGAGCAAGACTATCCGAGGTGTTTACCGGAGCTGTGCCAATGTGCTTTCTTGCATGTGATTTTGACAGTGATCCCCTCCTTCAGAGTAGGTTGGATGCTTTTGTAGTTTTCTTTTGGTTGGCCCTATTTCTTTTTTCCATTTTGTACTTTTGTTGCACTTTGGATTGGGATAAATGTATGCATGCATTTTCTTTTTAGTTTTTTATATCTTTTCACTATTGCATGGAGGTGTATGTTGGTGCGTGTGTATAGGTATGATAGGCTAAGGCCTCCCATGTGTGTGGTAGACTACTCGCCACTGGTTTCCAACCCCTGGCCTATTGGAGGTGGGCTTGGGGAGTTGGAGCTCGAGCCTCGTTGGGTCCGGCGTGACACAACACATGAATATTCTTTTACAACTCCATTGGAAGCCACATTAATCTCTTTTTATCACTGTTCATGGGAAATTCTTTGTTTATGTATTGGGTGGATACTCAATCCATCTCCCATATCTGACTGAAAAATATTAACATACACATTGAAAACAAGCACAACCACAATCCAAATGAATTCTCATCATGTTATATGTCATGTTTCTTTGACGGTCCTTTAGAGGTTATATTTTCATTTATCATACATTATAGAAAGTTATTTTGTTTACATATTCATTTTAATAAGATATTTCATCAATTTCCATGTTTTTAAACATGCTTATGATATATCCATTTGTGACTCATTTTTAATCTCCCCCTTGAATAGAATTTAAACTCACTTTTTCTTATGTTTCCCTTCTACAAAGGGAATTTTATATAGGAATATGTTTTAGAGGAAGTCGTGCGAGGATAATTTTTTAGAATATACTGAATAAATAATGTGTAATAAGATATTTATGTAGATAGTAGTAAAATACAATAAACCTTTGGGTTCTAGGATTATATTTCCATTTGGGAGACATGATATTTAAATTATGGAAATGATTTAGAATATATTCATTTTATGATGGGATCATCTCAGGATTCCCTTATATTTCTTTCTATTTTTTCCCATTGCGAGGTGTCTTTACCAACGATGGATAATTTTTGGAATTATATATATCATGCATTATATAACTAATGAGGGAACATTATTATGATTGTATATTATAGTGATAAGTGCTTTTACTAGGAATATTATGATTTCCATTATACATTTTCTTGGACTATTCATGGTTCTCTTTAAAATAAGACTTAACACTAGCCAATTTAAATGTCATTAACCAATTATATAACTTAAGTTAAATAGATATCTATAGTAAAGACCAAATTAAATGTGTATTTTTAGTAACATTTAATGGTACTGTCATTTTTTGATATATTTTCCTTGTTTATTATTTACTTATTTTGATGTAAAAAATAAATTTTGTAAAAAATTAGATAAATTTTTGATTTTTTAAAAAAATAATGAATTATTATTTTGTTTTAGTATATAATTTTTTCTTTAAATAGACATTTTTATGTTTTATAGGAAACTTTTTAATTTAAATAAAAAGTTTTAAATCATAATTTGAGATGGATTAAGTGTAGAGTGGTTTAATGTAATGTGTTAATATTTATTAAAACAGAATTATAGATAAATGTTTAGTTATCATATGTATCTTATTATTTGATATGTGTTAAATAATTCTAATGTATGTGTTTTTGAAATAATTTTTCTATAATTTTATTTCAGGTATGATATGTTTTAAGAAAATATTTTTTATATTAAATTCATTTTCTTAAAAATATCAAGGCCTCATTATTGATATGAGGTGTCTTTATAAAAATATTTTTAAAAAAAATAATAGATGCTATAAGGATTTAATATGTGTTTCCTATTATTTTAATTATAGTATCTTAATGTTTTATGGGTTGAATAAAAATATTTGAATATTTTTGGATTATAAATCAATTTTTGGAATTTATTTCACTTTTGAAATAATTGAGATAAATGTTTATATGGGTTATTTTTGAAATGTATTTTATTTGTAAGAAAAAATGAATATTTTTTGGAATAATAAATCAATAATAATGTTGAAATATTTTAGAATATTGGGGAATGTTTTTAAAGATGTTACATTATTTTTTTTAAAAATAGTAATATCTTTGATTTCTAATTTTAATAAGTTTAAACAAAGAATTTTTTCTCTTAAGATAAAAAAAATTATATATATATATATAGGTTTTAATGTCATAAATTTAAAATTTATTTTTTTTGGGTGTTTTAAAACTTTTTTATAAGGGTAATATGGATTTACTGATATAAATTTGGTTAATATAGTTTGAGAAAATATTTTTCTCTGTTTTATATATACTTCAAACTCTGATCTATGTAACATACCCGACCTCCAATATCCTTTTGAGATTCTCTAGCTTGATCATATGACTCCACTTGAGCGACGTTATCAATCATGGAATCATGTGACTTCACCATATCCATCATGCATCCATTATAAACATGAAAGAAGACATAAGGTCTGCATGAAAACCAAGGTACACATACAGGGAGTAAGAAATAAATACTAGAAGGACACCCCCAATGATGAACCTATAAACTATTTACTTAAGTGCATGCTTAGGAAATATGCCAAGCCTTGCCAAAACATAATTTAAATAAAATAAAATAAAATCACCATCCATCCTTGGGTTCTAGACCTTGATAAACCATATTTTCTTCAACCAATTCCAGAGTCTCTTTGAACATGTCTTAATGACCATGCATTCCAAATAACCTATGAATATCCATGGAAGCTACAAAAGAACTTTAGGATTCTGAGGCACATCTAAAGATAGTAATATTATCAGAGAAAATAATCTAAGTCATCCCTACCATGTCCTCATGACCAAAATTGTTACCTCATACTTGGTACCTAGACACATCAGTCCTAGGTAACACAAAAAATTAAAACCAAACCAGAAATCGTTAGTCTGACGTCTAACCCATGTACCATAAATGATAGTACCTGGAGCACCAGTCGAACACCAAAGCCATATATCTAATCAAGAGTTCATGGAGCATAAATTTAGTTACTAAACTATAAATTAAAAATTTTACCTAGATAATTATTCCTAAACCTAAACCATAAATGTAGAGCATCAGTACAGTATCCACCCAGTTGGTATACCATTATTTCTTAGAGAATCAATCTAGATCATAAAAAATAAAGTATACTGTTTGTTTTTTAGATCCTTAGTATGAAACCTAATCCATATAGTATACTGTCCTTGCTAGGAGAATTAGTCCAACATATAAACATACATATGGAAAATCACATCCCCTATACTCAACAATATCAAACAATGTTCCTAGAACCTTATTCCAACACTCAAACCATAAACAAACAATTGGCACTGATACAAAGCAACCTATCCAACATTCTCAATTACGGATATTCGAAACCATACATATGGATTTTATATGTAGATTTTTCATCCATTGTATCCCTCAATAGTAAAATAGGATCCAAAATATGGCAACTGAACCATATAAAACCCCCCCACAAATATAAACCAAGTCTCAACATCCACAACCAAGAAAAAACATAACAAGGGCTGGTCAAACACCCATGCCCATTAAAATATCCTCAAATAAACTAGAGTCCACTACAAGACTAGGAAACCCTATTTGGGGTTAATCTATCTTATCCCTGGACTTGGGCTAATTCTAGAATGAGAAACATCTTCAAGCAGCCCTCATTGACCTCTGAATGATCCTCAATCAATAATATGCCACAAATTGATCACCATGAAACAATTGAGATAACACATAAGGATGATCCAATATATCCTTAGAGATGATATATGATCTCACATTCTGAAATCCATTCAAATAACCATAAATAGGTCACCATGGAACACTTGAGCTAGTCCGTTCATTATTCTCTCTACTCTACCCTTGGACTCACAGCTCACAACCCATCCCATTAGAGGATTATGAATCCAAACCATGAGGATATCCTCATACTGAACTATGTCAATTCAAAACACTATTAAGATAGCCCCTAAACAATGAAATTATTCTGCCATCATTATCTATGTGAAATAATGCTCCGAATAAACTACTTACAAGTCCAATTGAAACTTTAATTACCAAAACAAAGAAAAAACCTTTTTAGAAAAATCACACAACATGTACTTTTGAGTAGACTGAATGTACACTCAAATATGCACTTATCCATGCGCTTCCACATGGACATATTAGATATGGGGTTTTCTAATGTACTACTACCTGACCACAATGTACATAGGGTCAGTCCATATACTATTACACGAACATGTACCCCTGACAAGGGGTATCTGTCCAAGTACATTGACACATAACCATGTCCGACTACACAGTGTGTACCCATAGCATGTGATGTGTACTTTCCAAAACTTATTCTACCCATGTACTTTTCCACATGGATAGGTATATGGGAAAAACTACTTTAAAGATTATACTTAGAGTACAAAAAGTCCACTTACAAAAATTCCATCTTCCATGAATAGGAAGGACACAAGGCATGTGTTCTTAAAACCACATGCCGTGTAGTCTGGTTTTACAAATGGGAAACCCCTAAGAATATCCCAAAACCACATTTTTACCTATTAATAAAAAATCGACCCCATGGGATCCTTAGTATTTATAACACAAATCTAAAACATGGAAACACTAATCTTTTATTATTAGGGAATAAAACTCAAAACTAGCCTACCTTGTGGCATAAATTTAGAAGATTTGGGTTTGAATCAGACACTATAAGCTACTCAAAATCAATATGATCCCAACCTCCACCATAGAAAAATTCTTGTTGGACCTCTTTCTCCTCCCTATCTTAGTCTGGCCATTGCTCACAATGGAGGCACCCTCTAAAAATGTGCATACATAGGAAGAAACAAATGGGGGGGGGGGTGTTTTAATTAATTAATTAATTTAAACCCATTTAAAACACCCATCTCACGTATTGGTAATTGAAGTGGGTTTGTACCTTGCCTAACCCAAACCCTCCATTCACAACTCAACATTGGTGACATAATCTTAATCTAACGCATTGTTCACAAGATATCACAACCCAAACCCGCATGAATAATTTATTATTTATTTAATTAAATATAGAACATTCCACCAAAACTCAAACACCCTGTAATTCCACAAAATTACTATCCTAGGGTAAGCGCTCTATTTTGGGACCAAGGGAGTGGTCAAAAATTATTTGAGATAATATTCTCATAGAAAATGACTATTTTACCCCTTAAGATCACATTAAAGAAAAAAAATTAAAATATATGTTCAAATTTTGACACCTAGAAAAATAATTCATTTCAACCTTCACACCATAAACCTTCTCTTCCAAGAGTAGTCTCATTGGTATTCAAACCACACATCCTGAACCACCATGGTTGTCTACTCCAGCTCAACTCGCTGCATTCTACATTAAGAAAACATAATATTTTCACTAAATTACTCCAATGATAAGGGGTAAAATCCATAAATGTTCAATAAACCACATTACCTTTTTAGAAAACACTAAGATAATGTCTAAATAGAACCATCCATAAAGAGACATCACAACATCATCCAATAATTATCCTTAGGACCATGATGCTCCCAACCGTAGAACTCAATTCATAATGGATGATTCTAACCCTATACTCTTTACAATATCAGTGTCTCCTTTCAAAACACATACTTAGAGGTCCACAAAACCACTAAATACGGTTCCTACTTCATGATAGACCCTACTCACACAAGGGTCATGTCACAAAAACTAATATCATACTCCCCAAAACAGAAGTATGCTAGCTATCACCTAACTGAACCCAAACTCCCCAAAATATTCTTCAAAGAGTTTTGATCCTCAGAAAAGTATGTGGTAATCCCTCTTTCACCAAAGATAGAAAAAGAAACATCAAATACCACCCATTCCCAACACCCAAGAACAAATCTCATGTTATTCACCGACATCTGATCTACAACGATGACCTCACCCATAGCCAGATGATTGCGCACTCCCACCATATGGATTCACATACACCACTCCATAAGCATAAAACTCCAAGGAGGACCTTTATCAAACAAAAATTGATGTCTATATAGCTTGTAATATAACTGATTCTCTCTCAAAATAATCTAGATTATATCAAAATATTTTACTTGGGAATCTATAAATTGTGAGTAAACTAAGATGTCATCGAAGAATACCACCTCAACTATATCCATTCTTTGAAAATTAAAATTCTATAATGAGGGTCTGGAGTCACCATGAGTACAAGTCCCTCATCTCAACCACAATTGTTTTCAGCATAATCATCATTATTTATTCAAATCAAGCATCATAGAGTATTCTCCCATAGCACCCAATATATAACCAGACATCATAGAACATCGTCACTCATTCATTCATCCGCAATCCAATCAATGTTTAATTATTACACACCCTTGTGTAACCCATCCAAAGATGCTAATTAAAAATTTAATGGGTCATATATCATGAAAACTCGGCTTACAAGCCCTATAACCATTCCTTTTTACAACGCTTTTTTCTTTCGATCCACATCATAACCATCAGGAACAACCCACTACAGAATCGTCACCTGAGCTAAGAACCCAAACGATCTTTCCTATCTTGAAACTAACCACGCGGTTGAAACAATAGCACACAAGTGATCCTTCTCCAAAAAAATAAATCCAGTATTCCGAAACCTTGCACTAGGCTTAACCTTTTTTACACCATTTTCAAAATTCCCAAGAATTAATCCATGTCTCACACACCCAAAGGCACACATAACTCAGTTGACCTCTATCATGAGTCACCCCTGAAATCCACAAGGGAAACAAATCCATAAATGGGTGTCACATAAAAAGGTCACTAGGATATCCCACCTAGCCCTACCAGTCAAGTATCATAACAAGTCACTAGGTCGACTCACCTAGATCCTCTCTAACTCACATAAGGCCACAATTCACAGGGTTTCAAATATTCTCATTTCCAACTGCAACACAACATCATCATGTTAAAATTCTCATCTTTAGGGTATTACATAAAAAAGAGGACAAATGTCAAACTAACCACCCAAAAACAAGTAACTTATCTTCTCTAAAAATATGAACATCAGACCACTCTTTGGTGGACTATGTCCCATAACTGACCTCGAAAAAACCCCAAAGGTTCTAATGATCACACACTTCTTCCCTGAAGACCCACTAGGGTCAGTACACCTATAGTGCACCAGGATTGTATCAATGAAATCATTTTTGAGAATCTCATTATAGATCCATAGAACCTTACATCAAAATAAAATACATAAATTCACACAATAACTTGTCTATAACAAGTGTATTATATATTATTATCATGATGCATGAGGTGACTCTATCCTCTATATACCAGTGTTAAAATAAAATCACTGGCCCCTTTCTGACTAAATAAGAGCCCTAAATCCATCAAAATCCATCAAATAAAAACTACATGTGCATCACCCCAGGTGAAAATTATATAAAATAATAACACCGTAAACAAAGAACATCAATACTAGCCCTGGAAACCATGAATTTCTTTTAAAACTAGTGTTCAAAATGCACCAACAAATATCCATAAAAGGATCCAATACATTCTTATATCTCTAGTCTACCAAACCCCAAATAGTAAACCAAGAAAGTAAATACTCTGATAACACTTTGTAATGTCTTGACCCAGATTCCACTAAACCAGTTTCCCATGAAAGTTTTCCATAATACCTCAAGTGATCATTGTCGTACTCCAGAGGATACCAAAAAATAGTAAGGGTATAAGGTGGAACATTGATGAGACTATACCCCCATATAATAGCGCATAACTATAATTAAATAACCAAACAACATACATATCAGAGTATGCATGAAGAATAAATAAGATGGAATAGAATCATGCTATTTTAAAATGATATAACATAAAGGGTGAAAAAACCATTCCATACATAAAATAATGATAAGCCAATGGTCCACTCACATGTAAAAAATAAACAAATGAAAAATAAATATATCTAGCTCTACTATCAACTCTAAAACATGTGACATACCTGATCTATAGTATCCTATCGAGATACTCAAGCCTGATCATTCAAATTCACAATGGAAACCTACTTAATGGTGAACTTATAAACTGCTTCTCTAAGAGGATTTTCATGAAATATGTGAATCCTAGCAGAATAATAACTTAAATAAAAGAAAATAAAACGACTCTAGATCCTTAGGCCCAAGACCTTGATCAAACATACAGTCTTTGGCCATTGATATAATGTATCTGATATTTTCTCAATGGACATATATCCAAAATAACCTTCAAGCTCCATATCTATGGTAGCTACATCCTAAAATTAGGATTATATAGACATATCCAACCCTAGTCCTATTATTAAGGAAACTAATCTAAGAAGTGGAGTGGATGAAAAAGAATATAAATTGTGGTGAAAAGAAATGATGGGGAAATGAAATTCTTAGTATGAAGAATAAGAAAACATGAATTACCGACAAATAACAAGGTTCAAAGGAAAGGAGTCAATTTAGCATTGAGATAACAATGCTATATAAGTCCATAGCATGGAACGATATGCCACATTTTTTTCCAAGGGGAGTGGGCAATCATGATCTAGAAATTCTTGAGGCAAGGGATGTCTTTCAATGCTGATGGAAGCATGATACATGGGGAGATTGAGGCATGGACCAAATAAGTATATCTGCAAGGCAAAGAATCCAAAGTTTGATCTATGACCTTTATATCTATTTGATGTATTTTTTGGGAAGTAAGGAAAAATACCAAAGAAGGAAGGAAGCCCTCTATTTTTTTCTCCGAAAGTAATAGTTAAGGTATTAATGGATGATCTTGGGGGGTATTAAGGGTGGTATGAGAACTATTTTCCTAAGGAGACCTCTACCATGTCCTTACATGAGCTTGGGTGTAGAAGGATGGAGTGTAAAAGGATGATGGGTTAAATGAAAACCCCCTGATACATGATTGAAGTTAAATATAGATGGTTCCTATATTAAAGGAATGATGAGAGGATGTGGACTGGTCAGAGATAGCAAGGGATTCGGGCCTCCGAGATTCAATTCCTTTTATAGTCCGTGTAATTATATCAGAGCATAGGTGTGAGCTATGGATATTAGACTCATTATTTGTAAAAGTCATAATCTTTAGATTAAGGATGTTGAATCAGAAACTTCTATGTTAGTTGCACTGCTTCAAAGTAATGCCAATGTTCCATGTAATCTGGTGTATACTATTAGAAGATTTAGGGACTACATCAACTAGAATATCTATGTTAACCATACTGAGAGATAAGGGAATTTTATATCTCATGGATTATCCAGCCACATAAGGTCAGAGTAAAGACTTGTTGTGTTTACTAGTTTGGGGGTGTTACCTAGATATTGGAAGTTCTTTAATAATAGGGATACCTTGAGTCTTAATCATTTTCTCCCATTATGATCCAATTGTGGGGAGTTTTTTATGTTTTAATTCAATAAAAATTTACTTTTCAAAAAAACACTTAAACCATATATCATGTTAATAGTGCTTGGAGAATAATTCCAACACCTAAACCATATGTAAAACATTTGTACCTATATAATCAATCACGAACTTAAACCATGGGTGTGGATCATAAGTATACCATCTATCCCATCAGGTATACCATCATTTCTAATAACATCATTTTGGAACATAAACAACAAAGTATACTATTTCTGTATAGATCCTTATTCTCAAACCTAATCCATGTAATGTACTATCCTTTATCAAATCATCATTCTAACATATAACCACATACATTGAGTTCCATACCCACTATAATCAACAATATCAGACAATGTTCCTAGAAACTAGATCTAGCACTCAAACCATAAACTATCTACTAGTACATATATGAACCACCCTATTTAACATTCTCAATTTTGGATATAAGGAAATATACATATGGATTGTATATCCCAATATTTTAGTAATGACAACCCTTACTAGAAAACATGGAACAAAAATGTTTCAGCCCAACCATAACACAACATCCCCATAGGTGTAAACTATGTCTCAACATCCAAAACCAATAGAAAACTTACCAAGGGATGGTCAAGCACTGATGCCTATCAAAATATCCTCAAATAGACTAAATGACACAAGAAGAGTAGAACACCATATGAGGGGTTCCTCTATCTCATACAAATATTTGGACAATTTGAAAAAGAGAAATATCCTCAATTGTCCCTTAGTGACCTCCAACTGATCCTCAATCAACAATTCTCTAATAAAGGCATCTGAAGGAAACACCATGCCAAACATGAATTCTAATAACTGATTGTGACTACCAATGATCACTTGATAAGGGAACATACCACTAGGGATTCATCAAGAGTCCCTTAAATTCATCTTAACAACATAAAGAAACCCAACTATAACTATCATCTGAAGGATTCAACCCATCAAAAAGGCACCAACAGCCCTGATCCTCAAACATGGGATCCAAAACCTCAACTACTCTAACCTAGAGATACCAATCCTTACATAAAAATATGATCCAAGATCTCATTAGATATTCTATATGATCCCTTATTTTGAAATACATTAAAATAACATTAACCTCCATGACACACTCAAGCTAGGATATTCACTGAGCTCTCAAACCCCCCATGAGACTCATATCTCACAAACTAACCCATTGAAGGATTGTGAATCCAATCCTCAAGGAAATTATAATGATGAACCATATCAGTTAAAAAACCATTAATATAGCCTCTAAACACTAAAATGATTCCACTATAGTGATCTAAATGAAAAAAAATAGAATGGACTACTCACAAGTCAAATTCTGACTGAGAGGCACAAAATTCCAAAAATATCCTTTCTGGAAAAAGTACACGACAGGTAATTCCCACTACATAGAATTTACTCTCAAATTTTCACCACTCCATATAATTCTATATTTTTTGAAGAATAAATTGGGTCTTACAATGTACTACTACACATCCAAGGAATACATGGTGTCTTCCCATGTGCTACTACATAGCCTTTTACCCCTTACATGGGATTTCTTTCCAAGTAGATGGCAACATGGCCATGTCTGATTACACGGTGTATACCCATAGAATATGGTTTGAACTTTACAAAACTAATGATTCCCATATAATCTACAAAATGGTGGGTTCATGACCAAGTAATACTATAGAGTGTGTACTTAGAGTACATGGTGTGTACTTACAAAAATTATATCTTCCCTGAATATGAAGAACACATAGAGCATGTTCTTAAAAACACATTCCATATAGTTGGGGTTTCTAAACACAAAACCCCTGAAAACCCCCTGAAACCCCTATTTCCGTTGATTAAGCATAGATCAATCCCCTTGGTGTCCTTAGCTGTCTTAATCGGGTTTTAAAACATGAAAAAACTAATCTAAAGGGATAGGGGCATAAAACTCAAAAAACCAACCAACATCATAGCATAAACACTGAAGCTTTGGGTTGAAAGAAGCTGTTGGAAACTGCTACACCTTGATCGAGTCCAGTTCTCCACCATGAATGAAGTCTAGAGAAACCTACTTCTCCTCCCTCTCCTGTTTATGAATTCACAAAAAAGGGAATTTCCCTCCCCATCCTACCACGCATAGGAATCCTCACATTGTGGGAGGGGGTGTTTTAATTAATTAATTAATTAAAACCAATGTAAAACATCTGTCTTGAGTCTTGGATCATTAAAAAGGTTTATAAATATACTTTCCAAAAACCCCAATTTAAAACTCAACTATAGAGTCATAATATAAATATGATTATCCATTCACAAGATATCACCACATGAACCTACATGAGTAATTTAATATTTAATTAATTAAATATTCTGCAAAAACCCGAATGACGTGGAATTCCACAAAATTACAAACCTCGTGTAAATGACCGTTTTTAGGACCAAGAGAGAGGTAAAAAAATTATACGAGATCATATTCTATGATAAAATGAATATATTACCCCTCAAGAGAACCTGAATGATAAATTCCAATTTCTACTCAAATCTCAACACATGAAAAACTAGGGTCTTTATAGTTATGGTCATTATACATTTCAAATGTTCTATGAGTATTTGAAATTATAATTTCAACTATAAATGATAATAAATTTTAATATGAGAGTCCTTTTATGCTTTGGGGGATGTAAAATCATTGATAATAAAAATTTTAAAATGTTATCTATTAGGTAAACCAATATATAGGTTCTCATTATCAAATATTTTTATAAATTTTCCAAAAAAAGGTTCCATATTGGGGTAACCTAATTTTAAATAATTAATTTATTTTTTGTGTCTGATAGAAGTGGAACTATTTATTTATTTTTAGAAGAGAAAAATTTTATACTTTCATAGTAAATTATTATGATTGTTTTGAGATTGTATTTTTGATAATTTTTTTAGGATGTGAGATCGAGACTTTGGATGAATTTAGAAACTTTTTGGGGGTGATATCCTTGATTTATCTAATAAATTGAGATTGGATAAAATATTTTATTAGGATACTCATCTCTCATTGTTTTTTATGGATTATAATGTTTTTTATTATATATATATTTTAATAGAATTATTTTTATATCATGGCTTTCCTTGGTAAATTTATGAACATTATTATGAAGATTATTTTTTGGATGATATAATGATATGTTGTTTTCTTACCATGGATTTCTGTTATGTTTTATAATAAATTTATCTCACTCATATTATATACTTTATCATCCCAAGTTCTTTTATTCATGGATAATATCCCATATAGGATTTGAAATGGTTGAATTTGAATGATATTCATGGTTATATCATAATGTTCATGGACATTCCACAGGGTGGGGAGTTATAGGATAAGGTGTTATTGTTGAGATTTTGAACTTTATGTTATCAAAGGAATTTATTTTACTATAAATATCAACCATTTATTTATTTTTTAATCAATTTTAAGGGATTTTAATTAATTTTTAATGTTTTGTGTATGTTTTATAAATCATTATAAAATTATTTTATATATATATTTCAAAATAGTAATGGGTTTTACCTTATTACATGATGTTTTAAATGACTTTCATGAGTATTTAAATGACTTTACAAGGGAGGAATGTTTGTTTGGATGGTAAAAATATATCACCCACTAATTTATAAACATTTTTATAAATTTTTTTCGGTGGAAATGTTAAAAAAAGTGAATATTTTTTTTAAAAAATTATATATTTCATGGTCTATTAAATATTATCCTAGGCCAAGCATGATGAAAAATCATGAAAACATTTTTCCGAGTGTAAAATGAATGATCAAGTGCATGATTAATAGATTATGCATAGTGATCAAGAAATCATTAAAAAAAATACTCTTGTACATTACTTTTGTTTCAAAACCCTTGGGATATGTAGTATTATTATCATGATATATTTATAAGTATTCAAATATATAAAATTATTTTGATTCATGAGTTTTTACAATGAATAATTACGAGGTGTTTTAATTATAAAATAATTATCATCAGAACATTATTTTAATTGTTGTTATTATTATTAGTATAGAAAGATCGTTTGATTTGTGTGTACTAATTATTAAAAAAATGTATAATTGTTTTTATAAATATATATATATTATTTTAATATTATTAATAATATTATGGTTATTTATATTTTTATAATTATTACGTAGGAAATGTGGGGTAGGTGGAATCTGAATGAATGATTCTTAGTGATGCATGATAAAATGCATGAATGAAACATTAGAAAAATTAAAAAAAAAATCCAATATTGACTTAGATTATAAATTAAACCATTGCTTCACTAGGCTATTAAAATTTATATTTCCCATAATAAAACTCAACTTAATAATATATTTTGGTTGTTTTAGTTTTTAGGTTCACTTAAAAAAATAAGGATTGTCTTTTCAATGCCTCTAAGACTTAGGGGGTGAGATTTGGATATTATAAGAATTTATCCATTGGATCAGGTGCATGGGTATCCTTTTTTTGTTCTAAGACACTTGTGGTGATTCAAATAATAATAACAACAACAAAAACAAAAATAATAATAATTTATTTTTATAAGAGAATAAAAGAGTGTTTAATTGAGGGGAGATACCCTTCTTTTATACCTTGAGAATCGTAGGTATAAATAATGGTAGGGTAGGTATTACTATACTATTTCACCCCCAATTCTTATTACTATATCATCAATACCATGATATAGTAAAATCCCAACATATCTCCATCTTTCTATTCTTCCCATTATCATCATTTCTGTTTCCTTATTTTTCACTACAACCAATTTTTTTCAATAAAATTAAATATTTCATTTTGGGTTTCAAAAAAATGAAAAATAAATAGTAAAACCCAAATATTTTAAATGAACATTATGTTTGATATTGTACACAACATACACCAATGAGCTTAAAATATCCATGAAATATAATTGTTTAAATTTAAGCGTTACAACCAAGTTATTGAATTGTTGGGTATAAATTTTATTAAAAAATTATTATTATATATATATAAATTCTATAAACAAAAAAAATTTATTGATTAATTATTAGTAAAAAAACTCAATTTTTAGAAAATACATTTTTTTAATTTAAAAGATGTGTTCTTCAAAAATGAATTTATTACTTTTTATGAGTAAATATTATATTAAATCTTTAAAAGTTTTAGAAATTTTATTTGATTAAAAATATATAATTTTTTAGTTTAACTTTTAAGAATTACTGTAGGGAGAATCATTGTATGTTTTTTAAAACGATTGATTTTCTTGTAATAAGGGGAAACTAATGTTTATAATTGAAAATTTTATTTTTTGGTTCAAGAATTTAAGAAGTTTCCTTTGGTTTTTAAAATTTATCAAAGTAGAATTAGTTATCCTAAATTATTAATAGTTCATTGATGTTTATTGGAATCAATTTTATGATTTCATTCATCCTAAAATCATTTTTATACTTAAAAATACATTTTTCTAAAAAAAATGTTTTTCGTTGCGTTTTTTGTTTTTTTATCTTAATTTGATTTAAAAAAACTTATAAAGATTAAATTTTTAAATATGCTTAAAATATTTGAAATAAATAGTTCCAAATTTGGTAAAAAGTTTCATTTTAATTTTAGTCACTATGAATAGAATCTCGGACAATTTTTATCACCTTGGTAAAGGTAAGATGACTAAAAAGTTTTAAAACCACGAGACAAGGTCTCAAAAGCAACAAAAAACTTTCCTTTATCCTATTGTATGGTTTTATTTAAAAAACATATATCCATGTATTGAATATATGTCCACTTAGTTCTATATATCATTGATTATGAACTTTATATTAATTTTATTAAATTAAAAATACAAAATGCCACTCTCTTGACTTTAATAACTCGAAATTTTTATTATAAGGATAAAAATAAAAGTAGATTAATATAATTGATTATTTGAAATATTTTTTTTATCATTGTGTACTTTTTTTATATAAGTTTTAATAATTAAATAACTACCTTAAATTCTTATGAAACACCGATATAATATTTATTAAATTAAAAGAAAAATAAGATAAATTATCTTAAAACCATTAAAAGTAATATATTTTGAGTGAGTTATAGTAACACAATAAGTTTATAGATATATATGACATATTTTAGATATGTTAAAATTATATATTAAAATTAAATATTTGTATTTATATCATTAAATATAAATTAAACAAATAGTGTAAAAAATGAGATTAATGATATTTTATGAAAATAATATTTTATTAAATTATTTAAAAATAATAAAAATGTTTAAAGAGTAAAAGTGTGATAAGATAAGGTCTAAAATTTCATATATTTGGAATTTATGAAGAAATTTATACCTTATATGTAATATTATATCCCTTTAAGAGTTAAAACGGTGTTACTACGGTTAAGGTAAAAATAGATTGACAAAGTGGTTAAATCAAAAAATAAGGTTTAAGATACCACATAAAACTGTAAAAATTATGTTTGTTGATGATATTTAAAAAATATACTACATTATATTAGAATATATGTTCATTTAGAATCATTTTTAATATGAATGACCATATTATATTTCTAATCTTTTATGAAATTCTAAAAATGCCCCTCCACTAACTTATAAAAGGACATCTTTAACTATCTTATTTACACCACCTTGAAAATATTTGATCAAATAATCCATGAATATTCATATTCTCAAAATCCTTACCCAGGTCTTAGTGGTTCTAGGATTATAAAAAATTCCAACCCTAGGATCCTTAAGAGGTGATCTAAAGGAGTTATTTCATTGAAGAGGTAACCGCCTTAACCGATCAATTAATTTTAAATCTTATTTTACCTCATATAAATCTATGACATTTATAATAAAATAATAAATTCAGTATAAAAAAATAATTAAATTTTATTAAAATTATGAAACAACCATTATCCACCCACTATTCCATCAAATGAGAAGTGAATTTATTGCACGTGATTACGTAAAGCTTACCGTCTCCATGTAGTGACGCAACTCATTTTTCATCACCATCTTTTATGGATGTGTATTAAGATGAGTTTAATATTTATATATTATATTAATTAAATGAATATAATTATATAGTTATAATATATTTTCTTACCTTATTACCTTTCGATACATTGGAATATAATAAGATTGCTTCTGCATACGTGTGGACAACCGCCTCCACAAAGCGATGTGATTCATTTTTTAATTTCCTATTTACATGATGGGTAATAAGGGAATATTTAATGAATATATAAGATATATATGATATTTAAATTATCCTTTAATGGTTAATGATTATTTTAATTTCTCTCATTCCATCCATCAAAAATTGAATATAGCGTTCATGAGTACGTATGACCTACAGTCTCTGTGAATGGTGTAATTCATTTTTCTATATCAAACATTCATGAATGATACTAAATATTTTTATATTGAATATATATTATATTTATATAATAATAGAAATTATGGTGATTATGGTATCTTATTCAAATTATAATTAACCAAAACCATCGAAATAAAGCATACATGAAAAATAAAATAGTTAACACCTGAAGCAATGATTCTATTGAATAACTATTAATAAATGTGTGATAAAAGGGTAAAAGTAAACCATATATGGTATGATATGTATTATTATGGTTATGAGTTATATTTATAATAAGAATATATATTGAGACCCAAGGCTTGACGTACATAGACATTACATTACTTTTTCGGAATACTTAATAAAAAACAAAAAATAGACACCAAAGGACCGTAATAGTTTAGTGTCTTTGGAAACTTGGAACTTAATCTTATAATCTTGGTGAAAGATCTTCAACATCTCCCATAAAGATCTTCCCTTTTTTTCTTACCTATAACATTTCTTTATATCCTGGGGAAAAGAAAACAGATAAAGGGTGAACTCAAATGATCAGTAAGGGTAAGAATGGGGAAAATAAAACAAACCATATACATTTGAACTTCAAAACATGAACATAAAGTTTAAACATCAAAATATTTAGTTGTGAAATAAATCCTGGCAGTACATAAAGCATAGATCATAAAGGAACATCAATAGTAATAAAATAGCATGGGATTAAAACATTTAATTGTGGAAAAACCTGAATCACATGATATTATTTCCATAGTAGCCAAGGCATTGCTGCCAAGACCATCTTAGTGGACAAAGTCCCTTACCGAATCGAGTTCACTTCTCGTTCCAGTCTAGTATCACTGAACCAGATTAACTTACCATTCTAGCCATGGCTATATAATGAGATATAAATATTTACCCAATTCATTGGAGGGAGATATAGGTCCCACCCATCTCATAATGAAATCATTCTTACTTATGCAACAAAATAAACATAAATCATTCATCATAACCCAAAGAATAAAATGGGTTTCATAAACATCATCCCATCATAACGTATTACATATAAAACAAATGGATATCATTTCAACATAAAAAGAATCAAAATATGTAAATAAAATAGACATTATACTTGAAACATAATTATACTAAATAATGTCATCTTAGATGGAAAATAGTTTTGACAAAACACTTGAAATGAATTCTTGTGGAAAATATCCTTTCTTCTTTAAAAGTATTTTCTTTTTACAAAATACCACACAATTTTAAAAGAAATGGATTTTGTTGAAAATAATCATGAAATATTGTAGATGAATCTTCATGAAAATTAGGCATTATTAAACCGTAAAAATCTGTTCATTCCGTATAAGTTAAAAAAACATTCTCCTCATACTTTTTCCAGAAAAGTCAAAAAGTTCTTCGTATGGTAAACAAAAGAAAGATTCCTTCCATAATATGTGGTAAAAGTAAAAAATGGGTTAAAAGGACATGAAAAATACATGAAAACATTTTTAGAAAACATGGACATGAATGATAACAATAACCCCAGTAAATACTTACGAATAAACAATCTCAGATAGGAGCGAGATTGGAATAGTTATCCCTTACCTTAGGTCTGATATGCTTCGTACATATCCAAACCTCCTGAATAGTGATTTAAATAATTACATTGTCTTATTACATAATAATATTCATTATTATTATATCATATATGGTTCACTTATGAATTTATATTACCCGTTGTTTTGTAAATTCCATGTTAAAGCAGCGTTTCGGGTAAAATCGTTTTATTTATCATACGTGTTTGGACATGTTGTTATTGATATTATTATTACTTATATCATGATATAATTACTTCCAGAATGTAAACAATGATTTATATATCATATATATTCAGTATATATATATAATAGAAAGATAAATGAAATGAAATACACCATTTATGGAGACGGTAGGCCGTACCTATGCATGAACACTGTTTTCCTTTTCTTTTTGACCTGAATGGAATTAAGTAAATGAGACATATATGTCAATAAATCCAATATAATTATTATGTAATATCTTTAATGATTATTTATTATATATAATTTATAATCATACTTGAATGGTTAATCATGGAAAATGAATCTCATCATGTTCGTGGAGATGATAGTCCGTACGTATGCACGAGCGATGATATCGTTCCCATAATTATTGAATTGAATTTGAGTGGGCGATATAAAATCTCATAATCTGTATGACGTTATAATAACTATATATAGTTATTTTTTATACCATTATACCCATCCAAGTAAGGTGGTGGTGGAAAAACAGATTACACCCCGGCGTGGAGACGGTATTCCGTACATACGCACACGTGGTGATTTTGTTTTCCGTAGGATGGATAGAAGGTGAAATGGGTTTGTTTCATATAATAACATATAATTATATTAGTGATACTGATTTTATTACTTTATAATGAAACAACTAAATAAGAAGAAGTTGAAGAAGAAAGAAACTTGAAGGAATCGTTGGAAGATATTACATCTTCTTTGACGCACCTTTTTAAAGATTCTTCTTAAAGCACTAGAGTTGGCCTTTTGAGGAGACTAGAACCTATATAATGTTTCTAGGGAAGTTGATAATGGAAATGGGAAGGGTTTGGCTAAGCTTGATGGCTCAAAGTTGGGTAAAGAGAAGAGGGAGGAGGTTCCCTTTTATAAGGGAGGAGAGGGACACTTTAGGAAAAACTTGAAATATTATTTTATAATAAAGTCATATTCGGTTTATAATGGCTCCAAAGTGACTTATTTATAAGATAAAGTGGTTATGGGTCTAAATAATCTCAACCAGTAGGTTTTAGACAAGTTTAGGTTACTATTTTTACCTTATCATTTAGATTTAACTCTAAGTTAAATATCTTAACTTTTACCGTGTCTTATTGTTTTCTTACATTATATGGTTAATAAACGTACTATGACAAGACAAACGAACCACACGTGGTTAATTATTAATATATATAACCTTATATAAGTCATTTTGCTGAAGATCATATTTTTAGGAATATAATAACAATTAAGAATATAATATTTGTTTTAAAAACTATTTTATGGAAATTTTGACACTATTTGGTAATTTATTTTTTTTGAAAATTATAAGAGCATGATTAATTCAAAAAACGTTAATTTAATCAATAATAACTTGTCATATTAACCTAATAAATTAGTGTAATTTATAAAAAGTATCAAATTTCATTTATTTGGGTATTTATGACATCAATTATGTTAATATTTCATTAATAAGGTAATTAATGCATCATCATTGTGTCATAAATAAATTAAATTATTTAATGTCTAAAAATTATAAATAAAATACCATTATGTGGTAAATCTTTTTATATTTCTAATTAATATTTATATTTGAATTTATCTTATGTATAACCCTATATTAAAAATGTTTTGGTTATTAAACTTTGATTTTAATTATTTTAACTCTTCTTTAAATAAAATAATAATAAATGTACTAATCTAATCCAATTGGACCTAAAGGGTAATATATTATTCCTAAGGTTGTTTTTGGTCGAATTAAACTTATCCAATAGAATTATGACATTTTTTAGGGTCATAATAATATCATTTTTACCCTTAATTACCCTATTTACTTTTAACCGTGGTAAATAAAAGTAAAAAGTTACTATTCACCATAAATTATTTTTATCTTATCGAACCACATTTTACTCCTTGATATTAACCGTGTTTCTCAGATTTTCAAAATTCCACTCACAGAAGCGGTAAAATTAATTTTTATGTAAATTTTCTAATTCTCCTAGGAGGTGGGTAAAAGACGGTGAAAAGTTCAATAAAATTTTTATATATCTAAAATTATTATAAAATTACTCCAATGAATTACATTGAACTTATATAGGTATTATTTATCAATTTTGACCTAAAATAAATTCAAATAAAAATTCGATTTTTAAATAGTAACCCAGTGTTTTCACTATTCATCAAAAATTGAAAGTTTTCAGAAAAATACCAAAAATTCACCCTAGGCTAACTTCGATATTCCTAATCCATAAATGAAGTCCATTTTGAAAGATAAAATTTATAAAATTTCCAAAAGTGGGTATTACTATTCATAACAGAAAGTTCATAATAATATTATCATAATACCTCGTTTAGTGAAACTCGGTATTGCGTACTACACACGCTATTGAGGAAGGTCTTGATTGCGTGTAATGCAAGCCATGTCAGGGATACGTGTAGTGAAATCTCTGTTTGGTGTTGCATATTACATAATAAAATCTTATATCATTTATACATTAAACAAAATATATACTTAATGTCGCGTAGAATAATTTCCACAAAACGAACTTGAAATTGTGTGTAACACGAGCCAAGAATAGTGTTGCGTATACTGCAAGTTAATACGGTGTTGCGTAAAGTGCAAGATAATCTTGGTGTAGCGTACAAGACATCAATAAAATTTAAAAAAAATATTTCTCATAAAATATCGGGTTGTTAAATTCTACCCCCCTTAAAATGAATTTCGCCCTCAAAATTCGTTGAGGTTATAAATGGTTTTCTATTTGAAAGTTTCTTTCATAGAAACCCACATAGTTAAAAGGAATACAAAAAATTAATTTTAAAAACTAATGTATAAAACGTAACGGTTACCCAAATTAACTCATCACTAGGTTTCCACATAGAAGAACATAGGTGAAAATATGGATATGGAAGAGAAATATAATCATCAAGTTCTGATGGAGAGTGGTAGAGAATATGGCTATGAAAAAGCCAACAATCATAAAGCCATAAATTTGTGATGATTTAAGGTACCATCTGATTCATCAGATATAAGGACACTAGGAAAACATTTTTGGATTTCAAGATCATTTCCCTAAAGTTGAAGAATTGTTGAATTAAAAGAAATAATTACTTTATTTTGGTACAATCTCACAGTTTCTCGTGCCTTGAATAATTTCCACTTTATCTCTTAAAGAAATGAAGTTGAATTTGTCTTCCATGAAGTGTTAGAAGATCATACGATAGAATGATAGGTCATTCCATCTGTCTCAAACATAAGGTTAGCAAAAGTTATATACATAAGTCCATCTATAGTGAGATTAATCATATATGGTTCCTAAAATTGACTTATACTTCATCTATCATACCACTTAATAAAATAAAACTAGTTTCTACTAACCAATGACTTCCTTTAGGCCAGAGGTAGGCGATAAAGGCCTGTTGCACTTCGGTTGTGGGTTCGATTCCCACATCCTTGTCCGACGTGATGGGTTGTCGCTCGTCCTACAGGTTTTCCTTTTTCTAAAACTATACTATTATAACATTCCAAAAATAATATCAAAAAGTTATTGCCTTAAACAATACTATCTGATGTCTAACTTAATCTGTTCCAATCTTTAGGCTTACTCAAACTCACAGTATAAGGAAAGAGATTGATAGAGAGGTCATCTACCAAGCATGTAAATACCATCATTTATCCTCATATATCATAAGATATGTCTTATTGGTCACATTCCAAACATTCTAATGTGTTAATCATGTATTCTATTGAAAAATGAATACCCATTGAACCTTAGTGAAAACATGAATGCAGTTAAAAGTTAACTCTTTCCACATACCAAAATCCCAAAAATTCTATATACTCAAACCATGATATCACTTAGTCCTTATACCAATCATGATCTCATAAGTACTATCAAACATATTATTTTCTCCTTATCCATTCATTATGCGCATATTATCTACTTTCAAAAAATATTTCAATCACTTTTCATGGTTACCTATACCATATAATTATCTAAAACCACAATAAACCGTAAATAGATATTCCAATGTTCCACAATACTATAAATGATATTCCACAACATTACTTTGGAATCCCTTTACATAAACACATAATCATTCCCCCACAACGTTGTCATACTCAAAATTGCTAATAGTGATCACATGTGACTTCCCTTTTTTCCTTTTCCTTAAGAGGTTATTGATGTCGATCATTATTAACCCTTGGATTAGGGCATTGGTAAGCATAATTCCCCATTTCCTTGAAATTGTAGCATTGAAGTGTTGGTGGAGCGTTCTCTGTAATCTTTTCTCTATTCAAATCATTAGCTACCTTTTTCCCATTACTTCGACACTCAACTACTCGATGACCTTATTTTACACACTTAAAACATTTTCTAGTACCTTTTAAGAAATATCCACCATGCTTCTTTCCCCACATTGAGCATAAAGAAACATTCATCTTCTTTTCACCATTGTTCTGAGATTTATCCTTGAACTCCATCTTTTGTTTCTTGTCAAAACCATGAGATGGATATGTAACACCAACTTCCAGTTCTACCTTGATATCAGAACGCACAATTTATTCATAACTACTAAAGTCTCTTATCTCTAATTAACTTCGAATACTTTGTTTTAAGCCACTGAAGAATCGATCAACTTTACTTTCAGGTAGGATAATAAATACAGATTCATACCTTCAAATCCTTGTAAAATTCACTTCGTATATACCAAAAGATTCATCATCCTTTTTCATAAGCTCAAGGAACTCCTTTTCCATCATTGTTCAAAGAATATGAGGGAAGTAATTATTGAAAAAAATTCCTTTAACCCGTTCCATTCCATGGATTCAATTTCATATTGGGGCCTTGTATTCTTAATTAGAGTCCACTACTTGTCTACTTTACCTTCTAAACGATAAATAGCTAAAATGAATTTTTCATGTTCAGAATAGTTAATTATGGAAAATATCTTTTCAATAGTACCGATCCATTGTTCAGCAATAAGTGGATCAGAAGACCCATTGAAATAAGGTGGACAGTGCCTCATGAAAGACTCAATAGAATATTGATCCCTTCTCTACTCATTTGGAAGTCCTGAATGATTCATAGCTTGTGTAAGTATAGAAATAAGATTTTTCAGTCCATCTCCCATAATGTTGGTTTGTTCAGGAGGACAATCATTACACCGTCCATTACATTGATCAACACAGTTCGTTTGGGTTCCAGCCATCGTCTAAAACCCAAAAAGAATATTGTGAGAGGCAAAATCATGCTAAGAAAACAACATAATAAAGGGGGGGGGGGTACCTTCAATATCTAACATCTTAGGTTTAATTATAATATCATTAACATAATTCTAGGACTATAACCTATAATTATACTTAACCTTAGGGACATACCTAGACACACCTTAGAAATATCTCTAGGGATCTCACTAAAGTTTACGCATCCTAGTTTCCAAAGGTTAACTAAACCTTTCCTCAGATACCAAATGTAGCGACCCAAAGCTTGACGTATATATACATTACATTAATTTTGTGGAATACTTAATACATAACAAAAATAGACACCAAAGGATCGTAATAGTTTAATGTTTTTGGAAACTTAGAACATAATCTTCTAATCTTGGTGAAAGATCTTAAACATCTCCCGTAAAGATCTTCCCTTTTTTTTCTTACCTAAAACCTTTATTTATATCCTGGGGAAAAGAAAACATATAAAGGGAGAGATCAAATTCTCATTAAGGGTAAGCATGTAGAAAATAAAACAAACCATATACATTAGAACTTCAAAACATGAACATAATGTTTAAACATCAAAATCTTGAGTTGTGAAATAAATCTTGGCAGTACGTAAGGAATAGATCATAAAGGAACATCAATCATTATAAAATATCATGGGTGTAAAACATTTAATTTTTGAAAACCATTAATCACATGATATGATTTCCATATTATCCAAGGCATTGCTTCCAAGACCATCTTAGTGGACAAATTCCCTTACTGAATCGAGTTCATTCCTCATTCCAGTCGTGTATCACTGAACCAGATTAACTTACCATTCCAGCCATGGTTATCTCATGAGATATAAATCTTTACCCAATGCATTGGATGGAGATACAGGTCCCACCCATATCATAATGAAATCATTATTACTTGTGCCAAAAAATAAACATAAATCATTCATCATAACCCAACGAATAAAATGGGTTTCATAGACATCATCCCATCATAACGTAATCCATATAAAAAAAATGGATATCATTTCATCATAAAAATAATAAAAATATGTAAATAATAGAGACATTATACTTGAAATATAATCATAGTAAATAATTTCTTCTTAGATAGAAAATATTTTTGACAAAACACTTGAAATGAATTCTTGAAGAAAATATATTTTCTTCTTTAAAAATCATTTTCTTTTCACAAAATGCCATGAAATTTTAAAAGAAACGGATTTGGTTCAAAATAATCATGAAATATTGTAGAGTAATCTTCATGAAAATTAGGAATTATGAAACCGTAAAAATCCTTTCATGTCGTATTAGTTAAAAAAAAATTCTCCTCATACTTTTGCCGGAAAAGTCAAAAAGATCCTCGTATGGTAAAAAAAGAATGATTACTTCCCTAACATGTTGTAAAAGTAAAAAATGGGTAAATATGACATTAAACATACATGAAAACACTTTTATAAAACATATATATAGATGAAAACAATAACCCCAGTAAATACTTATGAATAAACAATCTCGGATAAGAGCGAGATTGGAATAGTTATCCCTTACCTTAGGTCTGATATGCTTCGTACGTATCCTAAACTCTTGTATAATGATTTAAATAATTTAATTGACTTATTAAAGAATAATATTAATTTTTATGATATCATATATGGTTCGGTTATGACTTTATATTACCTGTTATTTTGTAAATTCTATGTTGAAGCAGTGTTTTGGGTAAAATCGTTTTATTTATCATACGTATTTGGACATGTTGTTCTTGATATTATTATTACTTATATCATGATTTACTTACTTGAAAAATGTAAATAATGATTTATATATCATATATATTCAGTATATATATATATATATATATATATAATAGATAGATAAATGAAATGAAATACACCGTTCATGGAGAGGGTAGGCCGTACGTACGCATGAATGCTGTTTTCCTTTTCTTATTGACTGGAATGGAATTAAATAAATGAAACACATATGTACATAAATCCAGTATCATTATTATGTAATATCTTTAATTATTATTTATTATATATAATTTATAATCATACTTGAATGTTTAATCCTGGAAAACGAATCTCATCGTGTTCGTGGAGACGGTAGTCCGTACGTATGCATGAGTGATGATATCATTCCCATAATTATTGAATTGAATTGGAGTGGATGATATAATATCTCAGAATCCGTATGATGTTATAATAACTATATATAGTTTTTCTTTACACCATTATACCCATCCAAGAAAGGTGGTGGTGGAAAAACAGATTACACCACGGCGTGGAGATGGTATTCCGTACATACACACGCACGGTGATTTCATTTTCTCTAGGATGGATAAAAGGTGAAATGGGGTTGTTTCATATAATAACATATCATTATATTACTGATAATTATGTTATTACTTTATAATGAAAAAACTAAATAAGAAGAAGTTTAAGAAGAAAGAAACTTGAAAGTATCGGTAGAAGAGATTACCTCTTCTTCGACGCACCTTTTTTAAGATTCCTCTTAAGGCACTAGAGTTGGTATTTTGAGGAGACCAGAACCTCTATAATGTTTCTAGGGAAGTTGATAAGGGAAATGGGATGGGGTTGGACGAGATTGAAGGCTCAAAATTGTGTAAAGAGAAGAGGGAGGAGGTTCCCTTTTATAAGGCAGGAGAGGGGAACTTTAGGAAATACTTGAAATATTATTTTATAATAAAGTCATATTCGTTTTATAATGGCTCAAAAGTGACTTATTTAGAATATAAAGTGGGTATGGGTATAAATCCTCTCAACCAATAGTTTTTAGACAAGTTTAGATTACTATTTTAACCTTATCATTTAGATTTAACTCTAAGTTAAATATTTTAACTTTTACCATGTCTTCTTGTTTTCTTACACTGTATGGTTAATAAACTTACTATGACAAGCCCAAAAAACCCCAAGTGGTTCATTATTAATATATATAACTTTATTTAAGTCATTTGGCTGACCCTTAGATTCTGAGAAATATAATAACAATTAATAATATAATATTTGTTTTAAAAACTATTTTATGTCAATTTTGACACTATTTGGAAATTGATTTTGGTGAAAATTATAACTGCATTATTAATTCAAAAAAATTAATTTAATCAATAATAACATGTCATATTAACCTAAAAAATTAGTGTAATTTATAAAAAGTCTCAAATTACATTTATTTGGGTATTTATAACATCAATTATGTTAATATTTCATTAATAAGGTAATTACTGCATCACCATTGTGTCATAAATAAATTAAATTATTTAATGTATAAAAATAATAAATAAAATACCATTATGTGGGAAATATTTTTATATTTCTAATGAATATTTATAGTCTAATTTATCTTATGTATAACCCTATATTAAAAATGTTTTAGTTATTAAACATTGATTTTAACTATTTTAACTCTTCTTTAAATAAAATAATAATAAATGTTCTAATCTAATCCAAGTGGACATAAAGGGTAATATTTTATTCCTAAGGTTGTTTTTGGTCTAATTACACTTATATAATATAATTAGGACATGTTTTAGGGTAATAATAATATCATTTTTACCCTTAATTACCCTATTTACTTTTAACCGTGGTAAATAAATTTAAAAAGTTACTATTCACCAAAAATTATTTTTATTTTATTAAACCACATTTTACTCCTTGATATTAACCGTGTCTCTCGGATTCTCGAAATTCCACTCACAGAAGCGGTAAAATTAAGTTTTATGTAAATTTTCAAATTCTCCAAGGAGGTGGGTAAAAGAAGGTGAAAATTTCAATAAAATTTTTATATATCTAGACTTATTATAAAATGAATCCAATGAATTACATTGAACTTATATAGGTATTATGTATCAATTTTGACCTAAAATAAATTTAAATAAAATAAATAATTATTTAAATAAAAAGCCAGTTTTTAAATAGTAACCTAATGTTTTCACTATTAATCAAAAATTGAATGTTTTTAGAAAAATACCAAAAATTCAACGTAGGATGAATTTGATATTCCGAATCCAAAAATGAAGTCCATTATGAAGGATAAAATTTATAAAATTTCAAGAAGTGGGTAATACTACTCATAATGGCTAGTTCATAATAATATTATAATAATATCTCGTTTAGTGAAACTCGGTATTGCATACTACACACACTATCGCTTAAGGTCTTGATTGTGTGTAATGCAAGCCAAGTTAGGGTTTCATGTAGTGAAAGCTCTATTTGGTGTTGTGTATAACATAATCAAAATTTATTTCATTTATACATTAAACAAAATCTATACTTAATGTTGCATAGAATAATTTCCACAAAATGAACTTGAAATTGTGTGTAACACGAACCAAGAATATTGTTGCGTATACTGCATGCTAATACAGTGTTGCGTATAACGCAAGATAATATTGGTGTAGCGTACAAGACATCAATGAAATTAAAAAAAATAATTCTCATAAAATCTTGGGGTGTTACAATATATTTATTATAATTGAGGTTATATCACATACTAAGGAAGTCTCAAATGAGGTAAGGGTTTCTTATCTCACTTTTGTTTCTATGAGACATATGTCATATTCACCAATAATTTATTTCATGTGGTTAATATAATTCCCATTTTATATAATATATAATTTTTATAGGTCTATTAATATTATTTAATGTTTCATTTGATGTTATTTCTTTCATGGTGTTTATGATTCAAAACATACCAATGATGTAAGGGTTTATTTCACAATCTCATCCTCATTCAGGATCATTTATGTTAAAGTATCCACTGGGGGGAGTATTTTTTATCTCTATATTAATACCAATATTTTTTTATCATATTAATATTTATATAAATTAAAAGTTTTAATTTCATTTTATACTCTTTAATCACTCATGATATCAAAATAATGTTTGTAATGAAAACTGAAATTGTTTTTCTAATCGGTTGTGAATATTTTTCTTCCATATCAATATTTTTCATAATTTTTTTTTTAAAATAATATTATTAATATTATAAACTGATTTAATAAATATATATATATATATATATTCATTTCTAAAAATGGTTAAAATTATTATTCTTGTTGTTTTCTAAATGACGTAACTTTTGACTTTTCTTACAAAAGTGTGAAAGTAATGTTTTTTAAATTATACAAGTAGAATATAATTTTACACCATTATGAATACTCAAAGTTTTGAATATTACTTGATTTTTTTACAAGGTTCTATTAAAATTAAATTTTATCCTTAAAATTTAACAATTTTTTAAATTTAAAATAAGTTATTTCAAATTGAAAAGGAGTATTTTCCTCAAGAAATTTTATAGTTGGTTTTTAAATTATTTCCATCTATGTCAATATCTGTTATGAACCAACTCGGGTCGACCCTGAACTGGTCATCCAAACCTGTCTGTGGCATGGACCGAAGGGCCTTCTCGATCCCCATGGGCTGGAAACTAGTGTCGGGCATCAAAAATAAACAAGTGGGAACAATTTTACCTATAAAATAATCATAAAAAAATAAATAAAGAATCACAATAAAAAATGAAAATTGGAAGCGGAAGGAAAATAAAATTGTATATACCTTTATGTGACTATATGGGTCACCACCGACCTCAAACCAGCGTTGTAATACAGAGACCATAACCATGAAAGAAGTATCACTCAAAGCTAAAAACAAAGATAAACTATAGGCGTGAGTATTAAAACATAGTAGGCTAGCCTGATAAACTATTTTCAATGCACATCATTTAGATAAAAAAACATTAATTTCATTTTTGAACTACAATATAAAACATACATTTTCACACATTTTCACTATTAATAAAATCACGATTCATTACCCCCCGTATTTTAAACCAATTTCTTTTCCAATAATAAATCTTTAACCTTTTTAAAGAAATGTTGATAAAGAAGTGAAAAACATTTAAAAAACCTTTTTATACAAACTGTTGAACATAATTTGATCCCCTTTTGTAAATAGATTAACCATACGCGAAGTCAAAAATAAATGATCGAACAAGGGTAATGTAAAATAACAATAAATAGAGTCCATCCAAACAATGCACCCGAATTATCTGCCATAGATAACTAAGTTCCTAAATACATGGGAAAACATAGGATATCATGAATAATCTAGAACATACTATTCATGTGACTCATCTCAAAGGAATAACCTTCCCAAAGACTTCATAATGCCCAAACACTTGATCGTCACCCTACTTGGCCTGATCGAGGGCCCCAATCCCATAGCAATGAAAAAAATAACCCCATACTATGGGCCACTAGTTAGTGTGTAATATAAACTAGTGCATCAATCATTCACCGAAAATTCTCTCACTTTTCTAGGTTCCCATGTTTAGACTAAAAAGGGGGTGAGCCAATGAATGTTAAGAAAATATATAGTCACAATAACATACATATATATCACACATAATCAACTCACACAAAAAGTAACCCCTGAGTAACCCCAAGGAACATTTCCCCTGCCATTTAATTATTTGACCACAAGGGATTCCTACATGGCAGACCTCCCAACATAAAACATAACCAAGGCAAGAGGACCCTCCATGGAGAGTTTTTAAGATAACTAGTTTTACAAAAATGAAAACCAAACATCACATGATTTCCCCATACCAAACCATTTCTTAAAGCATCAGACACATGCCACTTTGAAAACAAAAAATATGCTTGGAAATCCATTTAAGAAACCCAAACACCATTTTAAATCCAAAACAGATTTATAATGGCCAACATGGAATTTTGTCAAGTATTTGATGTAAAAAATAAAATCAAACCATTTATTGTAAAACATTATAATAAATAAACCACTATAATTCAAGAAATAAAATTTTACCGACAATTTTATATCAATAATTAATATAAAAAACTAGGTGAAAATGAAAGAAATAAATGATTCTTAAATATAAAGGTCGGTGCATAGATATCCTACCTCAAATGACAGTCAAGCCAAATATTTCTAACTCAAGCAGCAGCCCGCTCACATGCAAGCGCTTCTGTATATATATATATATATATATATATATATGTATATCCTTAAAATGATTCATTTGTTACTTGACACATGAGGGAACACACACACAGAAGATATATATATATATATATATATACATACATACATACTTGGGAATATACGTACATATCTTTAAAACTGATTACAATTCCCTCTAATAAATCCTTGGGACTCATAAACCCCATAAGATCT
Source organism: Viscum album (assembly GCA_963277665.1). Lineage (NCBI taxonomy): Eukaryota > Viridiplantae > Streptophyta > Magnoliopsida > Santalales > Viscaceae > Viscum > Viscum album. The sequence continues at coordinate 300,508,607 of OY728139.1, forward strand.
TAAAATAGAGGGTGTGAAAACAACAACGGGTTTAGAACCTTACTCCAAAATGAGTAATTCCAAACATTAGTAAAAACATGCAATTTTTGTAAAACATTCCAAACATTTCCTATGTTCCCATTCCCAATTTATTTTCAAACAATATGTAAATATACACAACACACTCGAAGGGGCCAAATAAGGTTTAATACTACTTAAAATCCAACCCTCTTTTACAAATGCCAAACATGCCATAGCTACTCAACAACTCACCCAATCATGTTTCAATGAAAATAAGGAAAAACCTTATGGAACATATTAGGAACCACTTTTAAACACAAGAGACACCTCTTCCCACATTTTGGAAAACATGGATCTATTTTATGAAAATTGAGAGTGGGGGGAGAGGATATGTTCTTGAGGGATATTATATTTAGAGTGCCACCTTCATTTGATTGAACATCCATGTGTGCACCTAGAAAACACATGGAGGGTGCGAAAACAACAACGGGTTTAGAATCTTAACCCAAAATGACTAATTCCAAAATTTAGTAAAAACATGCAATTTTTGTAAAACATTCCAAACATGTCTTATGTTCCATGTCCCACTTTATTTTCAAACAATATGTAAATATACACAACACACTTGAAGGGGACAAATAGGGTTTAATACTACTTATAATCCAACCCTCTTTTACAAATGCCAAACGGGCCATAGCTACTCAACAACTCACCCAATCATGTTTCAATGACAATCGGGTAAAACCTTATGGAACATATTAGGAACCACTTTCAAACACAATAGAAACCTCTTACCACATATTAGAAAACATTGATCCATTTTAGGAAAATAGGGAGTGAGGGGAGAGGAGATGTTCTTGATGGATATTATCTTTAGAGTGCCACCTTCATTTGATTGAACATCCATGTGTGCACCTAGGGAACCCATGAACGTGACTTAATCCAATTGACCACTCTAAAACCAACAAAATAATTTGAAACCCATTTTCATTAAATCATCATTCTATTTCAATGAAAAACAAGCCATTTAACTATTTTATAAAATGCCACCCAAGTTCAAAAACATGATTTTTTTCCCAAATCAAGTTCCAAACCACATAAAAGGAAATCACCATATTTCACATTTAAAAAATCCAAAACATGATCAATTTTTTTTAAGAAAACATCATTGTTGGAATACTTCACACAACCATCCTATTACACCAAAAAGATTTAATAGATATTTTATCACACACCTATGGAACAAACATGCATGGACATAAACAAAGATTCATGTAAAAACCTATTTTTAGTCAAATATACCAATAATATAATGATACCAAGAATTTACTATGGTTATAATAATGGTCTGAAACATGTTTTAAAAATAAATTAATATAAATCAATCATCAAATGGATTGAAATTATAATAAAAGGAATGGAACACCTAACTCAACATATGAGGATGCGAAATAAACTCCAAGGAAGGAAGAACAACGTCCCACGGACCAATCACACCCCCTTGAAAATGAGAAAATATGAGAAAAATAAAAACCCCAGTGATTTGGGTTTTACCGCAAAGAAAAATCTTCTAAGAAGGACCCTAAAAATGAGGGATTATTACCAGAGAAGGAAGAGGGAAGGCTGAATGCATCACAAGGAGGGGCTACTATTAGAGATTAGGTAGTCAAACCTGAGGGATTGTACCGGTGAGTCAGAGGGTGCAGGGGGTCGTGTTGATGATCAGGAGGGCGCTAGACTATTGTCGGAATAAGAGGTCTACCAAGAGTAGGGTGTGTTAGGAGGGGAGATGGCTGGAGAGGGAGAGGGGGAATTCGGGATGGGGGATGTACACACACAAGGTAGTAGGGGAGGAGGGGTTTCGACATTGTGGGAGAAGTAGATTAGGTTTCGTACACAAGGAAAACATGAAGGGTGGGGGGGTGTGCTGTGGACAATGAATGAGGGGGCTAGGGGGTTATTTCATATTTTTTATATAATAATAATAATAGTGTTAATATTAATTAAAACATAATAATAATAATAATAAAAATTATGCATTTCAATTTAAATAATAATGATATTAATAACAATTTAATAATAATTATATTAGTAATAATTTTAATGATAAATATATTATTAAAAATTTTCAGTAACACTAATATTATTATCTACGACAATATAATTATTATTATTTGGTTTTTAAACATATTACATATTTTATTATAATAAAATATTATTATTATAAGTAGTGGGAAACCACACGAGCACCCATTAAAACTACACAATTACTGATAACCGTACGGTGCCTGTGCACTGGTCCAAAACCCACCAAAATCATCAAACCTAAGATTTTTTAAGTCGGGACCCAAATCCGAACATCAACCAAAGACTCAACATTAAAAAAAACAACTAAAAATAAAATATACTCATGGTCAGTGTATGGTACTTCTCCCCACCAGAGACACTTTCTACCCCCATAATGTCACCAATCCGAGTGTTAGTCATAAATTGAGTCCATGAACAATCACAACCAGAAGGAACAATGAATTTAAGGGCGACTGTTTATTCCCCAAGTTACACTTGAATTATTTGGACAAAACCAAAACCAGTATCAAGGGAATAACACAAGGGGGTTCTCCCCACCACAACGATTCTATTAGCACAAAAATTAAAACCCAAATATACCGCCCTAGAAGGGGCCCCACGTAGGAACTCCAAACTAATCCGAACCAACCTCTATCGTATGAGAGAAAAAACACCACCACAAAAATAACACAGAAAACCTACCCCAAAGAAACCTAACATATCAAAACACCATAATGGGAACACTTCCTAAAATAATCAACGACCCTCCGAACAAGGGAGAACAACAACACTATTGGAATCAAAAATCCCCCACACTGGCCAAATTTCACAACACTATGGAAAACTCCGAGAAGAACTCAATTTAAATGGTGGAACAAAAAACTATACACCCACTTAATAGAACCCGGACATCCTCAAATGAGGACCACATAACTAGAACTAGCACCCACCTCCAAAGGCCGAACAACTCTTAAGAAGAATGAATGACTCATGGAGCCCCATCCAAATGAACCGAACTATTTACATAATAGGATAACATATCCATCACACCTTCACACTAAAAAAATGAACCTAACCTTGATGGGAAATGAAATCAATGAAACTTTTGATATTTCAATCTCAACACAAAAAATAAGGACCAGACCGAGGTCCCACACACCCTCAGCAACTCTTGACTGTGTGTGAGCATCACCTCGAGACCTAAGGCTGGGGATTTGATGGACGAAGCATCTTATGCCTCACAGTAAGGTACCAGAATCCCACAATAAATATTCCTTCCCCAAATGGTTCTTCTTACATAACTTTTCTTAGTCAGCCAAATGAATAGAATAATGACAAAACTTCGGAGGGATGTGACAAAATGGATTGGAATGCCTAAACCGGCCACATTGGTGGCTCTTAAGAGAATAGTTTTATGAACTAGATGTCGACACTGATGAAAGATATTTCTTTAGGAATAGGTTCATTTGGAACACCCCACTCACGAGATAGGGAACCATCACAAAAGCTGACCACCACCAATTACACCCAAAACTCCAACGACCAAAAGTGATTAAACATCCACTGATCCAAAACTAGAACCACTATTAAAATAGAAACAACACTAACTTTAACTAAATCTGGAGTTAACAACAACCTGAATACACACTTTTCTTCCACAACCACACAACTATCCCAAAAAACATCAATTAACTCAATAAACTAGCAACACTTAAAAAGAATCAAATCTGGGCAAGACTCGTTGGCTATATTCGTTACCTTTCTGGGTGCCATACTCCAAGAAACATGAAAAACACACCAGAAAGAAACACCCCAAGCCATGGTAAAAAGGATTATAATCCAAACATATAAAAACACAATAAAAAATCACTTTTCCAGAAACCTCCATTTATTTTAAATTTCAAAACAGACTTCTTCCAGGGCCAATTCCCATATACCAAAACCCACTTTTCATGAATTTTTTTCCCAAAATCATCATATTGTTCAAATCCTTTTTGAAAAAGGCAAATACAACCATTTAATTCCAAAACTCCACCCATGAAATCTTATGAACTGTTATAGGTGTGTCCCTCCATTTATATATTTGTGTGCTCACACGCACATTCCACACATACCCACACACATGAAAACGTTTGTAAGGAACACCAAGGGTCACACCCAATCCACGCCTTCAAATGAAAACACTTTCCAGTTTTAAAATCCACTATACTTGTTTAAAACCATTTAAGGGAAGCACTTTTGTTCCCAAAAAATTTTATTTTCAAAAACCATTTTCATTTTAAAAAATCCCTTACACCAACCAGAATAGAATAAAACACAACTTACACCAAACAACCAGAAAGAGGGAATAACATCCACTCCCAACCCGGTGACATGGTAGTGAGCCATGACCTAGGTAGGTAATAATACTTATAGGAACATGAAATGGGCACTTGGATTCAACATGGGTCACTACTCTATGTGGGGTCACAATATGACACTGACCCACCTTCGTTGTCATCCCTCAATCAAAAACAAGAAAAAACAACTCAAATCTCGGACTACCCCTAGTATCTTAGGTCTCATCACGAATAGTTGTGATCAGTAACCAACCATTAACCAACCTCATGAGCCTCGAAAATACTAATATCCATCTACTAAACACCCCAAATATCAAGGGTCTGTTCTGATACCATTTTTTACGAACCAACTTGGGTCTACCCTGAACCGGTAACTCGGGCCAGTCCGTGACATGGCCTGAAGAGCATTCTCCATCCCCAGGCCGACAAATAGTGTCGGGCATAAAAACTAAACAAGTAGGAACGATTTAGACCATAAATAAAAGATAAGAAAATAAATAAATACTGACAAGAACAAATGAAAACCAGAAGTGGAAGGAAAATAAAATTGTACATACCTTCATGTGACTCTACGGGTCACCACCGTCCTCAAACTAGCATCATACTACGGAAACCAGAACCGAGAAAGAAGATTCCCCTAAATTTAAAAACAAAGATAAACTATAGGTGGGAGTATTAAGGCTCAGTAGGCTAGCCCAATAAACTATTCTCAATGAACATCCATTAAATAAAAAACTATTAATTTCACGTTTCAACTACAATATACAATATAAGTTTTTTAACACATTGCCCTTTTTAAGAAAGTTATGATCCATTACCCTTATTATTTTAAACCAATTTATTTTCCACGAATGAATAATTAACCTTTTTAAAGAAATATGGATTGAGAAGCGTAAAAAATTTTAGAAACCTTATTCTAAAAAACTTTTGAAAAATCATTTTATCCCCTTTTTTAAAGAGATGCACCATACGCAAAGGAAAAATCAATGATCACACAAGGTCAATGGAAATTAAAAAGCAAGAGAGTCCAACCAAACAATGAACCCCAATTATATTCTATAGATAAAGAAGTGCTGAGATAAAAGGGAAAACCTAGGATCTCATGAATAATCTATAATATACTATACATGTGACTTATCCTGAAGGCATTCCCTACCTGATGACATCATAATTCCCAAATGACCGATCATTTCCCCTCCTGGCTTGACCGAGGGGCCCAATCCCATAGCAATGATAACAAAATAAACCCCTACTATGGGCCACTAGCTAGTGTGTAATCTAAACAAATGCATAATCATTCACCGAAAATTCGCTCTCCAATATAGTTTCCCATGTTCAGACTAAAAAGAAGATGAGCTAACCAATGTCAACCAGACATCTAGTCACAAACACATACATATATATCACACATAAGTAACTCACACAACAAGTAACACCCTGAGTCACCCCAAGGAGAAAGTCCCTTAAATTTGAAATATTTGACCATAAGAGAGTCTTACATGGTGGAACTCCCAACATACAACAAAACCAAGAAAAGCGGATTATCCAAGGAGAGTTTTTAAGATAATCAGCTTTGACCAAAATTCCAACAGGACCTCACATGATTTCCTCATGCCAAACCATTTCTTAAAGAATCGCATCCACACCACTTTCAAAACTAGAAACACGATTAGAAACCAATTTAAGAAACCCAACCACATTTTTAAATACAAAAAACATTTATAAAGGTCAACATGGAATTTTTTCAAGAATTTGATGTGAAAAAACAATCTAACTATTTATTTCAATACATTACAAGAAAAAAACACTCCAATTCAAGACATACAATTTTACCAACAATTATATATAAATAAATAATAAAAAACTAGGTGATAAATGAATGAAATAAATGATTCTTAAATTTAGAGGTCGGTGCATAGAGATTATAACTCAAAGAATCTTTAAGACAAAGCTTACTAACTGATGCAATAACCCACTCGCAGGCACAGAATTCCATATATATACATATACACACACACAAATATATATATATATATATATATATATATCTCCTTAAACTGATGCACATGTTACCTGCGCCATGAGGGAACACACATAGAGAAGATATATATTTATATATATATCCATACATGGAAATATGTTTGTCCACCTTCGAAACCGATTGAAATTCCCTCCATTACATCCCTGGGACTCATAAACACCATAGGATCCTAAAATAGAGGGAATGAAACCAAAATAAAGGTTAGAAGATTGCCCCAAAATGATTAATTCCAAACATTAGTAAAAACATGAAATTTTTATAAAACATTCAAAACATTATCTATGTTACAAGTTCAACTTAATTTTGAAACAAGATGCAAAAATACATATCACACTCGAAGGTTCCATACAGGCTTTAATACTACTTTTAAGCCAACCATATTTTATAAATTCCAAATGGGCCATAGATACTCAATGACTCACCCAAAACTCTTTCAAGGTGAACAAGACCAAGCCTTAAGAAACATATTAGGAACCACTTTAAAACAGAAGAGACATCACTTCCCCCATTTTGGAAAACATGGATCCATTTTTGGAAAATAGAGAGTGAGCAGATAAGAGATGTTCTTGGGGAAGATTAGCTTCAGAGTGCCACCTTCATTTTATTACACATACATGTGTTCACTTAGTGCACCGATGGATGTGACTTTATCCAATGGAACACTCATAAACCAACCAAACCTTCAAAACCCAGTTTTATTATACCATCATTCACTTTTAAACAAAAAAAATCCATTTCATTGTTTTAAAAATTGCAACCCAAGTTCACAACTGCGAAACTCTTCTAAAATCAAGTTCCAAACCACATGAAAGGAAAAAACCATATCTCAAACATAAAAATCCAAAACATGATAAAAAATAGTTTAACAAAACATCCATGTTGTAAAACATCACAAAACCATCCAATTACACCCAAAAGATTCAATAGAAATTTTATCAAACACCTATGTCACAAATACACATGGGCATAAACCAAGATTTATGTAAAAAATTATTTTTTGTTAAATATAACAACAAGATAATGATACCATGAATTAATAAATGTTATAAGAATGGTGCAAAATATATTTTAAAAATCAATAAATTAATCTCAAGAATCAAAAGGATTGAAATTAAAAGGAAACACGTGGAACACCTACCTCAACATGTGCGGACAAGAAGAAACCTAAATGGAAGGAAGAACAATGTCCTGTAGAGCAATCTCACACCGTTTAAATGAGAAAATTGAAAAAATAAAAACCCAAATGATTTGGGTATTACCGAAAAGGAAAATCTTCAAAGAAAGACCCTAAAATAAGGGATGCTTACCAGAGGGGGAAGAGGGAATGCCGACTACGTCGCAAGGAGGGAAGACTACCAGAGATGAGGTCGTCGAAACAGAGGGCTCGTGCTGGTGAGAAGGAGGGAACATGGATTTTCACTAGTGAGCACAAGTGTACCAGACCGACACCAGAATAGGAGGGTCTCCAGGATAAGGGCATGTTGGGATTGGAGCTGGCCAGTGGGGGAGAGGGAGGAATCTTGGCTTGGGGCTACGCGTGCACAAGGGATCAGGGACGGAGGGGGTCTAGTGCCATGGGAGAAGAAGAGAGTGTTTAACAGAAAAGTAAAACACAAAGGGTGGGGGTGGGGGTGGGGGTGGGGGGGGGGGGGGGTGGGGCCACGAAGAGGGATGAGGGGGGGGACTAAGTTTCTTTCATTATTTTTATATAATATTAATAATAATTATAATGTTAATATTAATATTAACATAATAATAATAATAATAATTTTATTCATTTCATTTTAAATAATAATGATATTAATAAAAATTTAATAATAATTATATTAGTAACAATTTTAATGATAAAAATATTATTAACAATTTTCAATAATAATAATTATATTACATACACAATAACATTATTATTATTGTTATTTAAACATATTATCTGTTTTATTAGCATAAAATTTTATTATTTTATGTAGTGGGAAACCACACGTGCACCTAGGCCGACCGTACGGTTACCGCCGACCGTGCAGTGCCTGTGTGATGGTCCAAATCCCACCAAAATCATCGAACCTCAAATTTTTCTGTCGGGACCAGAAGTCGAAATTCAACAAAAGACTCAGCATTAAAAAAATAATTAAAAATAAAAGGAACTCGTGGTCGGGGAATGACAATATCCATTGTTGAATATTATGATTTTTAAAGGATATAATCCAAATATACCTTCAAATATATTTTTATGGATGGTTTATGTTCATATTTTCAAGGGAAATTGTTGAAATTTCATATTCTAATTGTTTCAATACAGATAGTTATTGTTTTTAAGAAATATTGATTAAGTTGTATTTCTTATTTATATGATGAATTCATTGGACTTATTAAGTGATGAGTGGGGACTAGAATTACATAGACCCTCAATGCATTATTAGGTATCATGAGGAAAAATAGTCGAATAAATTGACTAAAATGGTTTTTGGGGTATTCCTACCCATAGTTGAAGTGTCTTATCACAGTGCCTCAATGATAAGTTCCATATGTCCAACATTATGAATTCCTTCATTTTAAAATATTTTATTAATGTATATATTATTATTTTGAACAATATATATTAATAAGTTTCATTATCAAGTGATTATTTATAGGATATCACTTTTTCTTTATTTACTTCTTTTATGTTATTCTTCATGCTCAATTTATTGATTAAATGACATGTGTTTTCAGTTATTTTCCTTATCATATTGATTATTTATTATTTACTCACGATTGATTTCATTTTAAAAAATGGTTCCAATGAATCTGATCTCACCCTTTCTTTATTTACTTTTCCTTGAGATATAAAGTTGAAATCTTTGAATAGGTGTAAGGATTCAGAATATTTACTTTCACTTTGTTTTATATTTTATATTTTCAAATGTATTGTGAGATTCAAGTATGCATATAGTTTAGTAATATTGCTAAACTATTTGGTCCATCAGGATGTGATTCCTTGTATCTAGTTCCAATTTTATAAATTAACCACATGCTTTGGGTGTATCATATTAAGTTTTAAGAAAGAAACACTATGTTCGATAGCGTACATGATCCGCCACATCGAGCATAAATGAACAAATAAATATTATTTTTTAAATGTTACCATTATAACCTTGCCGTTGGAATGGAGGGAATTAAAATTATTATCTAAATTATTAAAATAGGGGTTACAAATTTTTATATAATGATTCATTGGTTACTAAATTACTTATAAATTGAAAAAAAATCAATTTAATATAAAGGATGTGTTTTTATGAAAAACTAATTAAATAAGAATAATAGTGTTTATAAAATAATAAAATCAATCTTTTTGGATTATATTAATGAAATATAAATTCCGTATGATGTTCAAAATTCATCTTATATTATTTCTAGACATGATATAAATACAAATTCAATTTTTTTGGATGAAAGAAGCATTCTTAAAAAAAATGCATTTTTACCGCCTCTTGTTGGAGAACCCATTTATAATATAGTTTTTGTCACTTTAATATGTTATATTTAAAAAAAATTAATTATAATTTGGAATCAATATATAAAAAAATTTCTTGGATAAATTTTTTGTACTTTTCTGATAAAATTCATATTTTAATGAATAGTTAAAAATATTATGTTTTAATTTAAATTTTTTTTCCTAATTTATTTATATTGTTAGAAGATAATTTAAATAGGGTTTAAAGTATATCTAGACAATAGTTTCTATCATCTACTCCAATTTTTTTCATTATAATTAATTTAAAATTTATACTAGATATAAAAACATTTCCATCTTTTGAACGCTTCACATTAAAAATCCACTTTTTACTTTTCTATGTGGAATTAATTTTAAATATAATTTTCTAAATTTTTTGAATTTAATTAGGTAAAATGAATTCCATATTTGGAATCAAAGGTTCCAAATTATTTTTCAAGATCAATTTAATTTTTAGGTATGAAAAATTTTCCATGGTAAAAAAATTATTTACCGTAGTAAAAGAAATTTTTTAACAAGGGTTAGAATTTATATTTAAAAGATTAACATACCTAAAAAATACTAAAATTAATGATTTTTTGAGGTATTTATCGAACCTAAAAAGCCTTTAAAACATTAATTGTAATCTATATTTTTTGAATTCAGCTCCACATCTATATGTTTGGCTTTTAATATAAAATAATCAATAAATTAATCACTTCAACCCACCTCTCCTCAAGTATAAACACCACCTTTCCATCACCCTATTTGGACCCACATTACATTTTAGCTCCTAAAAGCTCTACCCAAAACTCTCATAATCACTCTCCCCACGTCCTAATGGTACTGGTATCTCCAAATTACCAAATCCATTATCCTCAAGGGTCTTTCATGGAGGGGACATTCAAGATGTAATTTTCTCAAAGTACCTCTCTTAATTTATTTTATTTTTCAACTTTATCCTCATATTATTCTTCCATAAATTCATGAAGAATCTATAATAATATATACTATGAAATTTTATTTTTCTAATGGAATATCTAATATCCATTTAATTTCTCACTTCCTCTTATTCAAAGAAACGAAATTATTGTCCATGTTATGTCGGTTAATCACCTCTATGAATAATGTTTTTGTTCCTTTTCCATTACTGCCTTCATGGATGATATAAAAACTATTTTTCTTGAAAAATAATATTTTATAATTATATCATAACCTGTTTAATATTCTATAACTGTTATATTAGACATACCTCCATGTTTTCTATATTGTTGTTATATGATAACTTCGTTTGGGGACGTATGGATTACCACCTTCTCAAAATGAAATGATTCGTTCACACATCACATGGAATGTATTAAGGATTGTTTTAGTAAAAATATATGATATAGATGAAATATTAATTCTATTTTAATGATATTATATATGTATACACATTTATATAAATTTCATTTAATTTCCCTATTTCTATACGACAGGAAAAACCAAAATAGTGTTTAGGTGTACGTACGACTTACCATCTTCATGAACGGTGTTTTTAGTCTATATTAAAAGATTATTATAAATATTTATCTAATGAATATATAAGATATTTATATCATGTTTTATATTCTAGAGATAATTGCCTTTAGACCACATGGACTATTGGCATCATACCAAGTTCATTTTCGACTCAAGTACAAAATATCAAAATAATGTCCAATATGAACTTAAATAATTATTTAATTGTAATAACATTTTAAGAAGATATATAAAATGAATAAAAAAATTTAAAAAGTTTCTAGAAAAATTATAAATTAGCAAAATTTTATTACTGAGTATGATAAATAATTTACAGGACATGTTAAACTCGGGGTGAGGGAATTTCTTAATCCAATTTTCCTTCCTTGGGTTAAAATTATACTTATTGATTATGTCATGATATGATTATGAGAGAAATAATTTTTTGAATATATTATCTTATATTTATACTTGATTTATGAATATTTACTGTTAATATACATAATCTATATATATTATTAAAAATATGATATTTTTAAGGGACTTCATCTCAATCTCTTTTCATTGAGATATATCATGATGTTATACACCTTTATAAATTTATAAGGTATATATTTAACCATTTAGTAATGTTATATCATTAATTAATAACTAATCATGACATTTAATTTTTTTTAATGTTAATAATTAATTATTTTTATTCATGTCTTTCTCAAGTGGTAAGGGAATCTTTAACTAAAAAAACATTTTAAATGTTTTAAATATTTATTCTTCTAAATCTTTCTCATTAATGTCCATGTTTTAAAAATTGTTTTAAGAATTTATTTATAAGTACATGAAAGTTTTAAAATTTTATTTACTTTCAAAACATTAAAAGTTGTATCGGAAAATTTGCTTCAAAAATATTTTTTTTAAATGATTAAATTTTGTTTTAAAAATTAATTGATTATGTTAATATATTTAAATGATATCTTGTGATTAAAAAGTGGAAATGTTATTTTATAATTTATGATTATTAATATGTTATGATTATTTTATGGTTATTGTGAATTTCTTATGTATATGGGTGGTTCCATAATAAATCTAGGATGGGTGATCCCATGATAGCTCTCTAATGCATCGGGTAATGAGACAATGTTAAAAGATAAGGTTTTTCATAAGGTATTTAAGGAATATACTATGATGGGTATTAAAAATGTAACCATGAAGGTTACTCCCTATGTTGCTGTGAAATCTACAATATATTTATGATATAGATTCCTAAAGTTACCTTTATTATTTATGATTTATAAGAAGTATTTATTGGAATATTATTATTTTATGAGGTATGTTAAAGAGATTATGTTTTTATGGGTTAAAGTTATTATTTTGTGAAATTTTTTTCTTGAGTTTAAAATTTTAATGGACTAATGGTTTCATTCCCTATTTTATATTATTTACTGAGATTTTTGTTACCATATCATGTTTCTGAAATGTTTTACATAGGGTATAAGGATGGGTAATATAAAAGAATAAGTCAAGAATATTTTTATCATGAAAAAGAAATTATATTTTATTTTAAAAGGGTTTCCTTTAGTGGAAAAAGTAGATACTGAGTATAACTGTTCACATGTAATGTAAAGGTTTATTATGTAATAATTATGGAAAAATTCTTTAAAACTCTAAACTTGAAAATATTATCAAATAAAAAGCAAGTAAACTCTTGACTAAACTCAGGATTAAGAAACATTTAAGGTTGGGTTCTTATGCCGGGCTACTAGGGTCAGGGTCTTTACAGAAACTCATTACTCTAGGGAGGTCATTTTCACAGGAAGGATTGATGATCCTGAGGCTAACCCCACACATATCATTTTTATTCATGGAATCATTGATTGTTTATCAATGAGTATGCTAAAAAATAGATATTTTAATAATATATTTACTCCATAAAATATATAATTTTATTATTTTTTATATATTAGTTAAATCTAGAAGTGTATTATTTAGCATTGATATATTTTGATTGAATTGGTATAATATTATTCAGGTTTTTAGTTCTATTTTTTTTATATGTTATATAACTAGTTATTCATGGATTTAATTTTATTTGTGATATTCAATATTCTTAACAAAATTAGGTATTTTTAAAGGGTTTATATGAATGTTTTAATATCAAATAAACTCTTTTGATTTCTCTATTGTTGAAAAATATTAAAAATAATACTTTCAATGTTTAATAATTTTATTTGTTTAATTAAATATGGTTTTAATAAGACTATTATTGTGTTATTTTTTTATTTTTATAATATTGATATGAATATATTTAGTTTGAATATAAATATTTTCAAAAGATATGTAATAGTTTTTAAAATGATATAAATCCTTGTATGGTTTGATGCAAAAGGTGTTAGAATTATTATTATTAGGAGACTCACCCCTCAATTTTGTTTTTACAAGAAAATTATTCTCAAGATTATTATGATATAGATTGGATATTAATCATGTTACTTGGGGGTATTTATATAAATATATTTCTGGGTGAGTTCACATGATTGGTTATATAAAATAAAGCGATATTCTTATTTTTGAAAACATCATGGTAACTATCAGAATATACCATGAAATTCTAAGGATATTTTTACATAAGATATGATATTTCATAGATTAGTATCATGTAAAAATCTACTATTGTTTGATATATTTTTATTTTAATAAATATTATTTCTTTAATATATTTCTTTACAAACAATACTGAGTTTAAATGAACCACAACATTCTATTGAAATATTATTATGTTATAGTTATCACCCAGTCGTTAGATTTTCTAGTATGAATATTATAAACTAAAGTATAAAATATATGTTTAAAAATTGTATTTAACACAAATTTATTGACTAATTATTTGGAGATAAGAACTCAATTTTCATAAAAGTAATTCTATATTTCAATAATATGTTTCTTCAAAATCGATTTTAATAGAATTTTCTGCAGGAATATTATAATAAATTTTTTTCAATTTAAAAAACTGAATTTTATAAAAATGTTATAACTCTTTAATAATAAAATCAAAATTAACTTAGGGTGAATTTTTTATATCTTTTTTGAAATGATTACTTTTTCAGTGAATAGTAAAAAATTCTTTTTTTAAATACTGTCTTTTATTTTCATTAAATAAAAAGATTTAAAAGTTCATTTTTTTTAATTTTATCTTAATGTTATTTTTTATCCATTTGAATTGTAATAATTTAATTAATTGTTTTTTAATCAGAAATATCGATTATTTTTATATAAATTAAATTTTATTCTAAATACACATTTCTCAAAAAACATTTTTCATTATGTTTTAGAAATTTATATTAAAAAGGGTTTATTATACATCTAGAGATTGAATTTAAAAAATTAGATACCATATTTGGAATCAATAGTTTCATATTTGGTTAATAGGTTCCGTTTATTTTTGGTCATTATGAATATCACCCACGATAAATATTTGTCACCCCGATGAGGGTAAAATTAGTAGAACATGGTTAAAACCATGTGATAATGTGTTATAATTGACCTAAAACACGAATGTATTTCATTTTATGGAATTAATTCAAAAAAATACATCCCAAATTTAATGATATGGCCATTTTATCTTAAAAATGACATTTTAATTATTTTATATAAATATAATTCCAAAATGCCACACTCATGCTATTTAATTTATATTATATTTTCACATATGGATATTAATATATTATGAATGAAAAAATAAAATTATATTTAAAATATAATTAATTTATTATTATTATATTAAATTTTTTTATTTTAATTTATGGTATAATTACTTTAAATTTTTATGCAACACTGAAGAGTATTTGTTCAGGTAATAACCAATTAAAATTAATAATTGTAAAATTACTAAAATTAATTAAATTTGGATGAATTGTTTAGTACATTATTTTTTATAGATAAATATAATATATTTTTTAAGTTTTAATGTTGTATATTTTAATTGCAATACTGTCATCATGACTTTAATGTTAAATTAAATGAATAGTGTGAAAAATAAAAATAATGATATTTTTTGGAAGAAAATATTTTATTAAATTATTTAAAAGTAATAAAAATGTTGAATTTTAAATAAGGGATAATATATGGTCTAAAATTTTATCCCTTTTCCATTTAAAATATAATTTTTACCTTATAAGTAAAGGTATAACTCTTTAATGTTGAAATTTCAACTACCACAATTATGGTAAATATTGGTTAAGCAATGGAATAATCCAAATGATAAGGTTTAAAATGATATATAAAAATGTATAAATTTTATTTTATGACTAAATTAATATCATATAATCTTTATCATAAAATAAATCTCACTTGTGAACCATTTAACATGATTTAGACAAATATTATATTATTGTATTTCATAAATTTCGAAAAGTGCATCAACCCTCACTTATAAAATGATACCCCTTCCATATCTTATTCACACAAATATGAGAATATTAGATAAAAAACCTTCTAAATTATATTTGAAACTTATATATCCATGATTTAGAGGTGATGGTATTCTTTAAAGACCATTCCAAGGGTCTTTGAGAAGGGATATAAAGGAAGTCTTCCAAAGAAGTGGTAATCTTCTTTGTAGAATATTTCAAATTTAATTTTTATTACATTTCTTATAAATATATTGTAACCATATTAAAATAATAAATATAGTATCATAAATAAATAATATGTTATTATGATTATGGTAAAACCATTTTACATCTCTTTTTCATACTATAAAAATAAAAAACATCACTCATATATACATATGGATCAATGTATCCACATAGTGGTGAAATTATTTATTCATCAGAATTTTATATAGATAGTTATAAATTTATAAATAATGAACACATTTGTTATTTATGAAATAATTATTCTACTATAATTATAATATAATATATATCTTTTTACATTCTAATGTGTCAGAAAATGATAACACTACTCATTTGTATGTATGGATTACCACCTCCATGAAGCAATGCAATCCATTTTTCATTTATGATTCAAAAGGATATATATGATCTAGTAATTAATATTTAAATGCGAAATATTATTTACCTTTATTTTTTTCCATCCTTCAAAAAGTGAAAACATTCTTTATCTATACGTTCGACCAACTTTCTCCATAAATGATGTAATTCATTTTTCTATCTCTACCTTTTATGAATGACTCTAAATATAAATTTAATGAATATATACTATATTTATATCATGAATTACATTATGTATATAATGGAAACATAATGAAACTACAAATACGAGAACTACCATATCGAAATTCTCATGAAATAATTAACACCAGGAAAATATGATTTTAATAAACAATGATTATTAAAAAGGTATTGAAATGATATAAAGAGATCATATATTATATTAAAATTATTCATATAGTTATTTTATAGAATAATAACAAATCTATATTTATTATATAGTAATTTAAAGGTCACTTTCAAGTAATGTCAAGATCACGGTAATGGATTTATGTTACAATCTCATTGTTTATCAGAACTATTTGTGATTATGTTTCTGATGATAAAAATTTATGATAAAACACTAAAGAAACTCATAAAAATTCTTATCATATATTTATTTATTGATATTGATTCCTTTAATTTTGTTTTACACTCTTTAATAACTCAAGATAATAAAATAATGGTTTTAAGTAAAACCAATTTTATTTCTCTCATAAGTTGAAAATCTATTTTCGTCTTTTTTCATTTTTTTCAAAATGTTTTCAAGAATGTTATTAATATTATACTATGATTTTTCAACTATTTTTACTCATTATTGTATATTTAATGAATATTTTAAAACGAATCTTATTTTAATTTTTTTAATGATCTACATTTTAATTTCTACTAAATATGTGAAATAAATCATTGTTTTAACATATAAGTAATAAAAAAGTTTTCCCGCTATTATGAATTATCAATTATTTAGAAATTAATTTAAAAAATTATAGTTTTATTTTTAAATAAAATTTTATCTTTAATAGTGAGAAAATTTTTAGATTTTAAAATGTGATTTCAAAGTGAAAAAGAATTTTTTAAGAAATGTTACAATGATATTTAAAGTTATTTTCAATTGTGAAAACACCCATTAATGTTATTATGGATGTGATTTATTAATATCATATTTATTATTTCTATGGATGTTTTAATATGATGAAGTATTGATGTTATATACTCTTTATTCAATATGTATAATTGTTTCCTTATAAGAATTTTTTTTGATTGAAATATATTGATCATTCAAAATATAATGAATACATAGGACTTGTATGTGGTAAGTGGGGCCTTGTTATAGATACCCCCATGATGCATCAACTGGTCTCATGAGAAAAAATATGCATTATATATTTGATTTATTTTTTATTTTACACCTAACCATTTAATACTAATTATTTCTTAGTTGAGAGGCCATGACAGTAAGATTCATAATATCTTGGTCGATATTTCTTGATCATGAATTTCTAGAATTTTTCATTTCATTTATGAAGAATTTTTTTTCGTAATACATGTGTTTGATATATTGATTTTTCGATGTTAATTCATAGAATTTGAGTTCTGGTTGAATCTAATTTGTTTTAATTATCCAATATTCTATGTGGAATAGGTATTATTTCTTCATAAGAGATTCCACTATATGTAACTCTTACTGATCAGTTGATCTCTCCAATATTTTCATTCACCTAGATTCAAATAATGATATTAGGAATGATATATCATGGATATAATAATGTTTCATTTGATATGTTTTTATATTTCCAATGTAATATGGGAATTATGTATGTGTACAATTTTCTAAGACCCCAAAAATGATCGATCATCTATGGTGATATTCCTTATACCTTATACCAATGTAATAAAGTTAACATTGAATTTGGGTTTTTGGAATGGGGTTTTATATAATTTTTATTCGAGAAAGTTTAGTAGGAACCTTGGTAACTATATTTTAAATAAATAACAATTAAATGAAAATTATTATAATACCTTCTAGTATTTGATAATTATTACCATCATAGGGATTTTTATTTATGTATTAAAATACATGATGATTTTTAGCTAATACAGTATATTTAATTTTTCATCAATGGTTCATAACAGAAGAAAGGGAACCATAACCCATAGTATAGTGACCCTACTTTTCATACATGGCTATTACATCAATTTTATGATAAAAAAATAAAATTGTTATAATTAATGATCCAAAGGTTTAGTATCATGGGAAAATTAGGACCATACATCACATATATAGAATAAAACATAATAAATTATTTCAAACATTCTTCTTTATCCATCTGAATCTCACATTCTCCTTATTATATTTAGTCACTTGAAGATATATATTAAAGAAAGAGGTGAGATAAAAGAAAAGTAAGAGGATAAATAACTACATGATTTAATATAACTTGAGTGAGCATAATTATCATCATTATAAATTAATAATTAGATTATCATTTACAATATTAGGGAAAAAATAGAAACAGTCTTGGAATTTGGAAATGCATAAAAATGAAACATCATGACATAGTGGTCAAATACCATGCATAGTTTTGAACAAAGTCGACATCATGTTCAAACATAACATATGTGAATAATCATAAAATCATCATTGGGATTAAATCTAGCATAATGTTCATGAATATTACATATTATCTCATGAGATACATTGCATTACCCAATTAATTAGAGGGAAATATATTTATTGGTCCACTCATCAAATTATAACATTTTCATAATCAAGAATGCCACATATAACAATTGTATTAATGAAATAAACCATGGAAAGGAAAGAGTTTCATTAGGATTTAATAAATAATACATTCATCAATAAATTTTTGGGTTCATAGATGAAAAATGGAAAACATATTTGGTATATGAACCATCATTCTTGAGCGAAGAAGAAATAACTCAAGAAAAGTGAAAGATGTGTTTTGGAAAGAAGAGTTCTTTCGGAAAATATTTTTATTTTCAAAAAAATCAAGTAAGAAACATGTATATCCAAAAAAATAAATGGGAAGAGTAATGAAATTATATTTAAGGAACATTATAGGAAAATTCATACCAAATATGTCAGGAAAAAGGGATAACCCAAATAAAAGGAGTTGGGCTTGAGAATCCCCTTACCTTATTTATGAATGTGTACTGCACTTTAACTATTTTTTAGAGAGATATGACTCGGGTGAACCCAAACATAAAATTTAATAATAAAAAGGTAAAAGTACATGAGAAAAATAAAAAAATAACCATTTTAGTACCATTTATGTCCAGTAGAAATAATTCCTTCAAGTTAAAACCGATCAATGCAGTACCATGAATGTCCAGGAAATAACCAGCGAACCACCTAAGCCCAACATCAATTTATGCCATCGATCCATACCCAATATAGTAGGACAAAATTTCAAAATGAAAGACCATCCCTACAAATGTCCAGGAACAACAATGTAGATCAGAAGAAAACCGATGTTTTTATACACTAAAGGATATCCATGCCTTCGGTACACCTATAGACTCATCATAGAAGCACAAACAGTAAAACGGGACAGGTACAATACAACATGGAAGAACAGATGAGAAAACACCTTCAAGAAAGAGACACCTTGCCTCCATCCCTACAAAAAAATAGCTTACACAAGTAAAAAAATGGGAGATTTATCATGATCCCTGTTAAGAAAAGGATCAAGA
Organism: Viscum album; assembly: GCA_963277665.1. Lineage (NCBI taxonomy): Eukaryota > Viridiplantae > Streptophyta > Magnoliopsida > Santalales > Viscaceae > Viscum > Viscum album. The sequence goes on from OY728139.1 coordinate 300,528,728, forward strand.
TCATTAAGAGCATGATCAAACCAAGAAAAGTCAAATCCATTGATGCCCTTATTTGTAAGACCATCAGTAGTTAACTTGGATTCTCTATAAATATTAGTGATGATATGATTCAAGGAGAAAAGAGTATCCAATCATTTCCACCAATAATTATAGAGTTTCCAAACCAAATTAGAGAGAACCATCATGATGGTAGAGACTAACACAGTAGAATCACTCTCAAACCATAAATTATTCCACCACAATCCTTGGCTTTCTCCACAAAAAATGATGCTAAGCATTTCAGCCTCAAGAGAGTAAGAAAGACCACAAGAACCACGAAGAAAACCAAGTACATCCACTTTATGATTGCTAAATACAACACTATATCCATAAGTCCCTAAATTACCTCTAGAAGCTCCATTAGAATTGACTTTTATCCATCCAAAAAATGGATCTTTCCATAATACATCAAATGATCCATGCAGAGACCTAAAGTTCCCCTTGACACTAATTCAGTACAAAATGAACAAGTCACACACCGAGTTGAAGCAATAATTCTTCTTTAGATTACTTTCCTCACACATAACAGCAAAAATGGAGAAAATAAAACCACTAATGAAAAAATAGAAACTCTTATTAGTTACATTATTTTAATTAGACCAAATGATATGAAGAAGATCTAGAGCAGCCACCCGAAAGAGATCCACCAGTTGTGGAGAAAGTATTGTTGAGTACTAGACTTAGAAAAAATTCCAGATAGAAGACTCGCAAGGCAAAGATATTCCAAAGATATAAAAAACATCCTTCAACATGGATGAAGCAGTAATGCAGCAAATAAAAAAATGGTCAATATCTTCCCTATGATGATGGAAAATAACACACAAAGAATAAATATAGATACCACATTTTTGAAGGAAAAAATCCATATGAATCTTTTTGTGAGCTAGTCTACAGGCCAAAATAGATTGAGAAGGCCTTAAGTTCATGTGTAACTCACTCATCCACTTAAAATTTGTGTTTCATGATAAGGAATGTCTGTAAATTTTTGGAAAAGATAAAAAACAGTTGACAGTAGGTTTTTAGACATAGAAATATGCTCTATTAGAAAAATAGTAGTCTCGAACAGTATTGAAAATATGATTTCGGAGATTCCCCATACTGTCCAGTTGTTCCTTAATCATGAAACCCAAGTCCACATTAAGATCATCACTCATCAGATCCTTTACAAGGGGACAACCAATCCAGTTGTCCTTCCAAAAGTATAAAGATGAATTATTTGAAACAAGCCACCTGGAATGAGAATCAATAGAAGAGAAAGTGGATTTTAAAGCAGGCCAAATAGATGAATCCATGTGATTAAAATCACCCTTTCTGAGTCTATCCTTGATTTTATTTCTGAGGAAGTCCATAGAATCAGAATTGTTATTGAACAAACTCCAAATAAACGATGCCTGTAAGGAATCAATGAACAGAGAAATGTTTTTGATACCAATACCCCATGTATTACAAGGTTTACAACAATTGTTCAATGAAACCGTCCCTAAGTTCCTATCTAGAATGTTACCAATCCGAATAAAATTTTTGATTGAAAAATTAATGCTCTTAATGAGAGAGACCATCTACTTACAGACCATGAAGGAATAAACAAACTTAGAAATAATCACAGCCTTGACCAAGCAAACATGACCCGCCATGAAGAGAGATTTTCCCTTCTATGTTTCATGATGACTTCTAATTTTACTAATAATATCAGAAAAATAGCATGCTTTTGGCCTCCCCCAAAACATTGAAACACCCAAATATGTAAAGGGAAGAGACCCCTCAAGGATTCCCAATTCTCTAACAATGTCCATCTTCTTAGATGTGGAGAAATTCCTACCAAAGTAGATGAAATATTTATTCCAACTGATTTCTTGTCTTGAAACATTTTCATAATGTAAAAGGTCCCGTTTAATGTTCTTAAAATTTCTCTTATCCCCTTGAGTGAAGAGAATGATATCATCTGCATATAACAAATGAGTATGAGTGACCAAACCTCTACCATCACAAATAGACTTTAGTTTCCCATTTCCAACCATAATAGAAAGTAATATGCTAATATAATCCTCTCCAATAGAGGAAATGATAGTAGAAAGAGGGTCCCCTTTCCTGACCCCTCTAGAACAAGAAAAAAATACCTCAGGAGAACAATTAATAAGAACATAGATGTGAGTTGACTCAAAAATTATTTTGACCCAATTGATGAAAATATCATTAAAACAAAATGAATTAAGAACCATAAAAATGAAATTTTTGTTTATAGTATCAAAATCTTTCCTGAAATCAAGTTTGAGAGAAATATTACCACCCCTCGTAGATTTCTTAATAACATTGACACACTCTGAAGCAGTAATTAGGAAATCCTGAATATACCTCCCTTTTACAAAGACAAACTTATTAGAAGAAACAATTTTACAAGAAATAGAAGATAACATCATGGCCAAGATTTTGAAAATAATTTTAAATATTGTGTTAACCATGGAATATGGACAAAAAGGTGAATCTCATTAGCATTGTCCACCTTTAGAATGAGAGCAAGTAACTAAGAATTCAAACCTTTAAGAAGAGATCCATCTTTAAAAAACTGAGAAATCAATCGAAAAAAATCAACATGAATAATATCCCATTAATTTTGGAAGAAAAAATTGCTGAAACCATTAGGACCTGGAGAGATATCAGGCTTTAGAATAAATACTGCTTCCTTGATTTCAAAGTCCAAGGGAATAGATGTAAGCATTGAATTATCCTCTTGGTTAACGAGATTCAGAATAATACTCCCCACAGGATCAACACAAGGGACTTGAACATTTAAGAGATCCTTAAAGTAAGAAACAACATGATTAGAAAGATCCATCATATTATCAAAAATATTATTCCCATTTCTGATTAAAGATAGAGGCCTAGAAACCTTCCTAATTCTCTTCTAGGAGTTAAAAAATTCCAAATTTCTATCACTATATCTTAGCCAATTTACCCTAAAAATTACTCGTTGCAAAGTATCTTTGAAATTCAACAAATTATTAAGCTTGGAAACAGGATGAGCCTCCCCCAGGACATCACAAGAGAAATAATTAAAAGAGTTATTCTCTTTCATGTGTTGAATAGATTCCTCAAGAGAAAAAATTTCAAAGTCAAGAGAACTGAAACAAACATTACTCCATCACTTCATATCTCTTTTATGAATTTTTATCTTGATAACACAAGACAACTCAATCTCTCTAAAATTCCAAGAATTCTACCTCTGTTAAACAATTGTCCTCCATTTATTATGACTGACCCAAGCTTTATGAAATATAAAAGGCAGTGGGGGATTGGGATTCTTTCCCACAAGATCAACTAAAATGGGATGATGATCAGAATTCATTCTAGAGATAGTCATACATGATATGGATCCCCAGAAATCAAGACAATATTCATTAAAAATGGACCTATCAATTCTTCTTGTAATAACTCTATCCAAAACTTTCCTATACGAAGTGTACTTATCCCTGACAAGGTTAACTTCAATCAACCCATTATCATCAATAAAAGATTTTAAGTCTCATGAAGATATGAAGTTATTCATGTCTCTAATTTTCTCAGCAGAGCACATGATGGCATTGATTTCTCAAATAATGGTCCAAGGAATAAAGATGATAGTTTTAAGAGATATAATGTCCATCCATAAGTTCCTTAGATCCTGATATTGATTATAGGCATACATAAAAGAGTAAAAATGTTGAAGACCAAGAAAATTGAAAGGACAAGTGACATGTTGTTCACTATTAGAAAGCAGAGAAATATTAGTTAAGGAATAATGAGTTAGAACCCATAATATCTTAACCTATAATTGACCACTGTTAAAATCCACAAGATAAAAGCCCATATTTTCAAAATTAGAAATACTTGGAGAAAATTCCATTTTAGGCTCAGACATACCAATAAGAAGAGGCCTATTTTTTGAATGAAGTGACTAAAGGACCTCATAGTTTCATGATTTTCTAGTCCCAAGAAATTCCAGAATAGAAGTTTCATTTAAATATAGGACTAGGATAAAGTCCTGCTTTTTTGACCCTGACATTTTTATGCTTACCTGATAAAGGAGGACTTCAAACCATTGGATTAATACTATAAACCCCTTGTAAGAGATCGTTAATATTTGAAGTGATTATGTTTCCTTTTCCAATTGGATTCAAGGGACCAACATCAAGAATTTCATCCGAACCACTAGATGAAGCATGAGACCCCATATTCTATAAATCAGAATCACCCCTTGATGAATCCAGAAATATGGTCTCAACATCTTTTATTTCAATAGTATCAACAATTAAAACATGATCCTAGATAATTACTTCAGGTATTGCAGAAACTACTTTGGGAGAAGAATAAACATCAATCCGCACTTCCTGTAATGCAGATCCTTCATTGGATGAATTGGGAGCCTTGATTTCATCATATTGTACTTCAAAAGTATCAACAGTTGAAACATGAGCCTCAATCATCACATCCTACATTGCAAAAAACTGTATTGTAGGAAGCAGAAACACTAATACCCACTTCCTATAATGCAGAGCCTGCATTAGATGAAACATGAGCCTCAATTAAGATCTTCTGAATAGTAGTGAAACCCCTGGATGAATTCCCTATGAACTGAGCTAGAGCATTGATAGGTGAAATTGAAATCAAAACCGAATATGTAAAGATTGGAGTATTTTTAGCTCTGAGATACTGTTCATTTTCTTCTAAAGAAACCACAATCACATAAATACTATCCTACATGTACTGTCTCAATAAATTGTCATCCAACTCCTTTTCCAAGGATTCATGACCAATCCGAGCAGGAGGATTAGGCAGATCAGGAATCTTACCTTGTTCAAAATCTTCCACGATATCTGCCTAGGATTTTCTATGAGGAACTATAATTTTTCAAGGACCAGGTATATCCTTTTAAGGACCCTATTTTTCCACAAATACCTTCTTGTTATTTTTATAACAGTTACCATCTTTCCAATCCTTATCCTTAGGTACCTCATTCACTTTTTGCCCAGGATTTCTCTTGTGTATAATTATATAAGTTCTGGTAAAATAATAATAAATCTCTGTAAGTGAAATGAAATTTCATTAATGTAATTATAGAATTATAAATGTTCCTATATATCATTAGTTAGTATGAAGAATATTCACTTGATAAAATGTTAATGATAAACGTGTATTTTATTTTGATAGTTTTTACGACCATCACAAACTAGTTTCATTTTATTTAATATTTTATATATAAATTTGTTATAGAACCTAAAAAAAGTTATAATATACATATTAATATCTCATTTAATCATAATAATTGTTTTATTACCATCCTTTAAGGAAGTAATATAAAATGAAAACTCATCATCCACAAAGTCAGTGAACCAACATATAACGGACGTTGTTTTCATTTTTAGAATAAAAGGAGAAGACATGAGATTTTATAATTGATATTACCTTAAACTAATAACAACATAGTATATATAAGATACTATAGGTATCATTCCACTTTGGATAGGGTAGGTGATGAGAGGATAATAAAATAAAAGAAACTAAAAGATAAGGATTGATGATTTTACCTCTTTAATGTTGTCTCCTTGAGAACCTCTATAAGGAACTTGGGTTTAATATTTTTTTTAGACCATAAGATCTTGAAAATGGGAATGATACTTATGAAAAAAAAATTGGTAGAATATTGAAACTCTAAAAATCTTAGAAGGTGTGAGGAGAAGGGGTTGTGAGGGGTGTTATTTATAGGGGAGGAGTAGAGTATTTTTTATTATTATATTCATTAGTTTATTTTCTCAAGACTATCAATAGTATTGAATACTATGAATAAATATAGTAATTGGTTTAGGAGGGTTTGCACCAATGGGTTCTTACCTCATCCATGAATAAAAAATTCATGTATTTAGCAAATAATGTTAAAAACGATAAATTACCATATTTCCTATTCAAAAAAAATTCAACTATTTTAGAAAAATCCCGAAAAAATCACCTTAACCCTTTTTCACTATGTAGATTTAAATAAATGGACTTCATTTTAGGAAAATAATTTTACAAATATACAAAATTTAATTTTTAAATAAAATCATCATTTATTTGAAAAATACCACTTTTAATATTATAATCGATTTTATGACCCTTTGAAAAATTAATTATGGTCTTATAAAATTATCTTATAATTATAATAGAACTTAATATTAATTTATGAATCTATTTTATATATTTTTAAAAAAAAATAATTATATTAATTATAAAGTTTTATATAAACATTTATGTATTACAACAAAAACAACACTTAATTTATCATTTTTAAAACATTAATTTACTTATGACGTGGTAAAATTATATCATATTTGATGTTATAAAAATATTTAGATTTTTTTTTTAATTTCATAGATGAATTTACTGTTTTAACGACTAGATCACCATTCCTAAGGGTCATATTACTATTCCTGGGGTCAAGTAACTATTCCAATGGTATAAGTTCCTTAATTCTTATAAATACCTCTTATTTGATTCATTCTTCATTCAATTCCAATTTCTCTCAAGATTATATATATATATATATTCATCTTCAAAATCAATATTATTTTATGAATATAATGTTTATATATTTTTTCTTGAGTGCAATCTTTCTAGTGTTTCGAGCAGATCGTAATGTTTTTATTCTTATTATTTTATTTTGTATTTGTTGTCCTACCATAATATTTGGAATTATTATTTAGTTTTTTGTTTACTAGTGTATAATTTGTGAGAATAATGTATTTTTTGGTTTCTATATGTGATGTACGTGTTTTATAACATAATCATTCAAAGGGAAATTCCATTGATAAAATTTTATGACGTCACATTCTCCCCTCCGCTTATGGTATTTCATCCTCAAAACTTTGTTTTACATACTATGGTGAAAATAGGTTAGTGTATTTCTCCTTCATTTATTCCTATAGTACCATGTTTCCGCTTCATTCTTATGGTTTTTATATAGTAACTTGACCACATGAGTGGTCTTGTAACATAGAACCTTTTCTCTACAATCCATAATCTTCACCGGATAATCCTCATTAGAGTGATAATTTTAAATTTGTACCACCTTTGAGTTAAATACATGTGAGGGATCCAGTATAAACTTCCTTTAGAGGTATAGGTGGAATAAATCATGCACTTCAGACATAATTGGTGGATGTTCAAGCCGATAGGATACTTCTCCTATGAGATCAAGGATCTCAAAGGGGAGAATGTACCTTGGGATAAGCTTCCATTTGTTTCCAAATTGCATGACTATCTTCCATGGTGATATATGAAGGAAAACCTTTTCTCCAAATTAAAACTTGTAGTTCATTCGATGGTTGTAAGAATATCTCTTTGGGTGACTCATAGTATCTTTTATATTTTGTTATATAGATTAAACCTTATCAGTCATCTCTTATAGAAGATTAGTTCTAAGTATCTTTTTTCTCTAAATTCACCACAAAAATATGGAGTTCTATATCACATCCAATATAGAGCTTCATATGGATCCATTTTAATACTTTAGTGAAAATTGTTATCTTATGAGAACTCACATATCTAGAGATAATGATTTCATCCACTATTTAATTCCATTGGGTGGGATCTTAGAATCTCCTTGAGAGTCTGGAGAGTCCTTTCCAATTGGAAATTAGTTTTGGTTGATATTCCATGATAAAATTTAATTCAATACTCAAATCATGTTGAATTCTTCTCAAGAATTTATATGTGATCTTTGGATCATGACTATATAAGATTGAAAGTGGAACCGCATTCAGCCTCACCACTTCCATAACATGTTTATTGGCAAGTTGTTCAAGATATAATTTTTCCAAAATAGTAACGAAGTGGGTAGTCATAGTGAGTAAATCCACAGAAACACATATCACATTCTTTCCTTGGGATGTCTTCAAGATAATAGTGGTAAATACCATAGTTATATTCTCCCATTTCCATGTTTGTATAGATTATGGTTGCATTATCCCTTTGGACATTAATCACTATGATTTAACATGTTAACATACCAAATATCTTGATATATACTATGTGATCTCATTCTTCATGTTGTACCACTAGAAGTTCCCTTAAAGATCATGGTACATATTGGTACTTATGGGATAGATAGAGAAAGGTGATCTATGTAAATTATCCAATAAATCATTCCTTATTTCAAGTGATAAAGGAGAAAAAAACCTAATTCCAAAATAAATAACACCATCATCTATGTGGAAGTCATGTATCTTCCCATGATTTACTTCTTTCACATTTTTTTGTAAGTACAAATCTTGCATTTATGCCTCCTTGATATTTTCTTGGAAAGATGGTTGGGAAATAATCTAGGAAAGGTAGTATGTATTCCCTTATATTATTATATAAAAATACATCCTCTGCATATCCATGATGATCAGGTCTTTCTCAATTTGCATCATGGATATGGTGTCAGGTTATTTTCTGATAAGAGAATCAACTACCTTGTTCTCCTTTCTTGGTTAATAATGAATAGATAAATAATAGTCTTTGATTATCTCTAACCATATAATTATATTCATTTTATGATCTTTCCATGTGAATATATACTTTAGAATATAGTGATCAGTATATAGTTCACACTTCTCACCACAGAGGTTGTTTTTCCATATTTTCAAGGAAAAATCACAAATCATAGTTCCAGATCATGCGTCAGGTAGTTATTCTCATGAATATTAAACTAACACAAGGAATAGAATATCAACTTATCAATCTACATTAGTACACAACCCAATTATATCTTTTAATAATCACTTTATATCACAAAATATTATCCAAATATTGGTAGTTTGATTATAGGTGTAGTGATTAGCCTCTTCATGAGCTCCTTGAATCATTCCTAAAATTATTCCATCCATACATTCTATACCCCTTCCCATTTAAACATATTTAATATTCTATATAGTCATGATAAATTTCTCACAAAATTTTGGTTGTACCCTTATAATCTACGAAAACTATAAATTCCTGGGACACTAGTGGGTCTGGGCTATTTCTCAATTTTATTTGATTTTTAAGGGTCCATAAAAATTACCTCATTTTTATCACATGCCCCATGAATGTGACTGACCAAATCCAAAATTCACACTTGATGAACTTGGTATAAAATTTATCCTTATGGTTTCTAGAATAGTCCTTATATATTCTTCATAGTTTCCTTAATCTTTAAGTAGATGGGAATATCATCAATAAAAACTACCAAAAAAATTTCATGGTATTATCTAAAGACTCTATTCATCAAATATATAAATCTTTCAGGGGAATTAGTAACTTCGAAGGGTATCGTCAGGAACTCATAGTTCCCATTCCTTGTATGGAAAGCATTCTTCTAAATATATTCATTCTTCACCATTAGTTGATGATATTCAGAATGAAGATCTACCTTTTAGATGTACTGAGATCTTTTTATTTGATTAAAAATTTTATCAATCCATAGAAGAGGATACTTGTTCTTTATGGTGGTTTTATTGAGATCCCTGTAATTGTTACATACCTGTATTGATCCATAATTTTTCTTTACTAAGAGCATTGGTTCACCCCAAGGTGATTCACTAGGGAATATGAACACTTTTTCAAAGTGCTATTATAGCTACTTATTTAACTCTTCCCATTCAAATAAGGCCATAAAGTAGGAGAATTTGTAGATATGAGTGGTTTTGGGAATAAGTTTTATCAAGAAATATACCTCATGATCTAGGTAATGTCTAAGAAATGCATTAGAAAATGCATCAATGTATTCTCTCAAAATGGTAATTTCCTCAATTTTGATGATTTTCTATAACAAAACTATTTGAGCCAGGTATGATTTTTCATAGGGTATCAACACCCACAACATTGAGGGATTTTAAAAAAGAGATTCATGATCTTCCTTGTATTTATGTAGGATCATGGTATGGTTCAGAATATGAAAATATATTTTATTTTCCTGATCGTTGATGTGTTCTCTATATAACAAGAGCCATTCCATGCCCATTATAGAGTTTTATTCCACCATGAGATGCATTATAAGATTCACAAAATAATATTCCCACATTTTCTAATAGGAGAATAGTCCCACACTTTTGTTGGAATGATTTCACCAATAGGTGTTCCTATGGATATATCTACATCAAGGTATCAGGGATTCTATTCAATAGTTCTTGAAAAAATTGAGGATATAAGAGAATGCATAAAATCAAAATTAAATTAGACACTTTCCATTCATGAGTGAATAGAAAGTGATCCTTGTACGAATTAATTTTATTGATCCACTTTAGCTATAGTGATGACATAAGCTTTCCTTTTCCCGTTTGTATTTAGTTGTTTCTTATGTTAATTACCCTCAATGACCCATGGTTTAGTGCATTATCTTGCACATTTCCCTTTATCTATATATTTGAAGCATTGAACCATGGGAGATGCTCTTCTTTCCTTCATCAAATTGGCTATATTCTTCATATCTTGTCGACATTCATGAACTTCTACCATACTTATATGAGTTTTATATCCCTTTAAGGAAATTCCCAAGAAACTTCTTCCCAAATTTATGACATGTGGGTGGTTGAGATTTCTTTTAACCTTTTTCATTATATCCTCCATTTTCAAAATCCATTTTTTGTTTATCATCTCCATATCCATGGGACTATTCTCCAAACTCTATATTCATTTTGAAATTACATCAAGACACTTCTTCATGACTCTTGAAGTATTAGAAAGCTAGATCCTTTTGAAGGTGTGGTTTTAAACCACTAAATAATCTATCTATTTTTCTATATTTGAGGATAAAAAAACCAAAGAATATCTTTCAAGCCTTGTGATGTTCTATTTGTAAGATGTGACATATTCACCATCATTTTTCATCATTTCTATAAATTCTCTCTCAATAGTTGTATGAAGTGTTAGAGTAAAATTATTGTTAAGAAATATTTTATTAAAGTCTTCTCACTCCATATATTCTATTTCATCCTCTATATTGTTGTTATTTATCAATTTGCACCATTGATCAGCTTCTACATCTAAATGATTGATGACTAGAGTCACATTATCCTTCTCAAAACATTGGAGAATAGAAAATATATTCTCCATTGAGTTAACCCACTATTCCACAACAGGTGGATCAAAAGATTCACTAAATATCAGTGGTGATTTCTATATAATTGAATCAATGGTTAGTTGGTCCTTCTTGGGTAAAATAATAATATTTTTCATGGTTCATGATATTATTTATAGTTGGAGACAACTGGGTATGTATTTACTTAATGTTTTGAACAAGATGTCCCAAATCATTGGGGATTCCATTTGAGAAATCATTGCTTTGTCCTTCACATGGGTCGTTAACCTTGTTTATCTTTTTTCTCACCATTTTATAAAATAGAAAAGGTTTGAATGAAGCCTAAGTCAAAATATCATGAATAAATAATTTATTATTTTGTGCAACTAACTCTAATGTCATATATTATGGTTTCTCTATGTTTATCATGTTTTTGAAACAAAACGTTTTGGATTTTTACATATAATTAGTCATATACTATGATTTTTCAATAACATTCTAAAATCCTAATTCCCAAATTCAGTAAACCATGCTTTGATACCCACTATAGAGACCCTACTTTTCTTACATGATCATCACATCATTTTTAAGATAAACAACATAATATTGTTACATTACAGGATCCAATGGTTTAGTATCTTAGGAAAATTAGTACCATACATCACTTATACATAATAGAACATAATATTTTATTTAAAATCATTTTCTATATCCTTATAAACCCCCATTCTCCTTAGTAAATGTATTCATTTGAGGATATACATCAAAGAAAAAGGTGATCTAAAAAACAAGAGGATCAATAAGGGACATGAGTGTGCATAATAATCATCATCATAACATAAGAATAGGATCATTATTAATATATTGAGGGAAAAAATAGATCAACTCATGAAATTTGGAAATGCATAAAAATGAAATATCATGTCATAGTAGTCAAATAACACTCATAATTGCGAACAAAGCTAAGCATCATGTTCACGCATAACATGTGTGAAAAATCATAGCATCATAATTTTGAGAAAATATAGCATCATTTTCCTTAAAACTACACAATACATCAAAAGATACATCACATTACCCACTGTATTGGAGGTCCTTATAATTTTGGGCCCACCAATCACCTCATTACATTCACATAATCATGAATTCCACATATAAAAATCATAGTGAGGAAATAACCCATGGAATGATATAGATTTTATAAGTATTTCATAAGTCAGGAATTAATCAATAAACATTGGGGTTCCCAGATTTAAAAGGGAAGACATATTTGGTATAAGAATTGTTATTCCAGAGTGAAGAAGAAACAACTCAAGAGAAGTTAAAGACATGTTTTGGAAAGAAGATTTCTTTAGGAAAATATGTGTATCTTTCATAAAATCAAGTAGTAAGAATGTATATACCCAAAAGGAAAATGGAATAATAATGAAATTATATTTAAGGAACATTATAGGAAAATTTATACCAAATATTTCCAGAAAGAGGGATAACCCAAAAAAATGATTCAAGTTTAAGAATCCCCTTAGCTTATGTCCTAATTCAGTCTTAACTTGCACTTAATATCCTAGATAATCAAATTAGATTCATTAAATAAAAAATTAATACCCAATTAAACATTTATTTTATTTTTTATAATTTTATTAAGTTTATTTTTTTCCATTTTTATGAGTTATAGATTTCAATTTAATCATTCTGGGAGAATTGGTTTTCATGGTTTTAATGATTGATTCTCTTATTTATAATTATGGAAGTTTTTATAAAATAAGAATAATTATACATAAGTAAAATGAAGTGTTATTAATGAAATTAACTAAGTCTAAATTATCCTATATATGATGTTTTTGGTATGATGATGATTCAATTGATTAAATGTTAATGATAAATATTTAGTTAATTTTGGTGGGTTATCGTACCCTCACAAAATAGTTTAATTTTATTTAATATTATGTATATAAATTAGTTCCAAAACATTGAAAAATTATAATATATATATTAAACTATTATTTAACCATAATAATGTTTCAATGACCATCCTTGAAGGTGGTAATGAAAAAAAACTCATCCTCCACAAAGGCGATGAACTCATATATCACGGATGATGTTTTTATTTTTATAATAAAAGGACAAGAGAATATATTTTATGAGGGATATTAAATGATCCTAATAAAATTATAGTAAATATAAAATACTAGGTTTATTTGGCCACTTTTTATAGGGGTTATGAGGAGATTATAATAAAAGAAAATAAATTAAAAATAAGGATTGAGGATTTTACCTCTTTAATCTTGTCCCCTTGAGAACCTCCTTAAGGAACTTGTGATTGGTATTTTGTTGAGACCAAATGTAAACACCCAAAATTTCCATGTAAAATTTGTTTTTTAAATATATGTGAAATTAAGAGTCCGTGATAATTGACGATGCATGATTCCGAGGCCTGGTGTGTCCAGAATGAATTTATGAACTTTTGTTTTAGGGTACGTTCAGTAAATGTGCAAGTGGGTTTTTGTGACTTTTGAACCAGTGCTTAGAATTGAAATCTGAGGACACCATTGAACTTGCAGCATCGATATTCTCTTATGGAGACTTTAACCTCGACAACAGTTGGTCGAGAGTGAAAGTTAGTATTTGGGTTTTTTGTGGGAATAGAAATAAAATAAAATAAACTTTTATTTTATTTTTGTTGAAACCTCCCATGTGGATGTTTCATAGGTGGGGACCACCTGAACTAAAACCTCTAACATGATTTATGGTGGTGGAGACCATCAGAGCCCTCAAAAACCTCCCAATTTTGAATTCAGGGGTGGGGACCACCCGACCCCACTTAATGGGGTAGAAACCTATCAAATCCCCATTAATACTTTCCTCCCATTAATTGGAGCCAATTAATTTTTCCAACATGGTACAATTAATTGTTCCAACATTTTAATTTGATAAACTTAAATTAATAAGGGGGATATTTTTAAATTTTGGTGGAATTAGGAGAGGAGAACCTTTTGGAGTATTACTCTCTCCAACGAAGAACATGTTCTCCAATGAAAAATGCGCTCCCCAAAGAAGAACGCTCAAGATAACGAGGAACATATTCAAAAACAATGAACCTATAATTGAGGAAACGCTGACTTCACCGATGTCTGTCTAACCCCAACGACTTCGTCTCTTTCCTCGTAACCTCCGTCGACAAATCTTCGAGCTAGGGTTTTTGTTGTGTATGATTATATATTCCCATGTTCTTCCCTTCTAAAACAAAGAATGTGCATCAACTCTCTAACTAGTTGATCCGCGAATGTTTTCTTTTGCGGGTTTGGGAATAATCATTATAGGAGGATGTATGTTGGTTTATTGAATTTCTTCCCCTTACCCATTCTTGATAATTCATCATAAAAACAGGAAGAGATTATAGTTTCTTTCTACCGCTCTAACGTGGAGAGTGTGGGTCAAACAAACAGGGCCCGACCTCTCCGCAAAACTTGTGTTTACTTGTGGTGTTCCTCACGATGGAGGAGGGCGACATCCAACCTCTGTGGGGCATGAGAAAAGAGGCCAAGACCACCACCGGCCGTGATGAAGGTGATGTCACAACAGCGCCGCCCCATGGCCCCCACGCCGCCCGCAGCTTCCGCTGCCCGCGGCCCCCGCAACGTCCGTCGCCCCCCCCCCCCACCCTGTGGCCTCCACCGCCCCGCAGAATCCACACCAACCTCGCGGCCTCTGCCGTCTGTGGCCTATACGACCTCTGTGCCTCCCTCGCGGCCTCCTCCAGCGGCGGACCCTAGGGCCTCCACACCGACTCCACGGCCCCTGCGGCCTCGGCGCCTCCCTCGCGGCCTCTTCCCCCGTGGCCCCTGTGGCCTCCACCCCCACGGTATCACCACCCCAACGCCTTCTATGCCGCCCCAGTGGCTTCTTCTCCATGCTACCCTCACAACCCTCTACGCCACCCAGGCCAGGTCGCCAGGCCGAGCCGGGCCCGGCCCGAACCCACTTCGACTCATTTATGCTCTTTTGGCCATAACTTTGGCACCAGACGTCCATTTGATGAACCATAAATGGCACTGTAAACCTTGTAATGATATGGTCCCTTTGGTATACCCTACTAGAGATTTGGATAAAGTTGGGGAATGGTCGGGTTGGATCGAGCACGAAACCAATCGGGCCCTCAGAACTAAAAGGCTAATAACTCATAGACTGGGCGTCCAACTGACGCACCATATATTGTATTGAGACCCCTATGGCGTCGTTGTACTTTGTGATACTTCTTCATGGGACTTCGTGGAAGTTAGATTATCAACCAGAGGCTTATGGAGAGGACCCTCCCGGATACAAGCGAGCATAGTGTAGGAACCCAGTAGCTGGCTGTGACGCGAAGAATGAATAACGATCTTGTGTGGGTCCGCACCAAGCGATCCTATGTGGGTCAGCACCGAGAGATCATGTGTGGGTCAGCACCGAGCGATCCTGTGTGGGTCGACACCGAGTGATCCTATGTGGGTCAGGACCAAGCCATCCTGTTTTGGTCAGCACTGAGCGATCCTCTGTGGGTCATCACCTAGAGATCCTATGCGGGTCAGCATTTAGGATCCTTTGTGGGTCCACCTTTTAACAGTGTAAGATGAATAAGTGGTTACATCTAGTAATCTCTATTTCTGTACCTAAGTTATACCTAGTGTGAGTTGGGATCGTACCTGTGTGGTACTTTCCTTCATGGTAATACCTTGGTGGTATTCTTCAGTGTGGCGTACCTATGTGGTATATACCTTTGTGGTATTAGTTTCGTTGTGGAATAGTTGACCTTTGGATTTTTGGGTTGGACCCTGTGTTTTCCTCATGATTGAGATGGGTTTACATGATAACTTAGGTATATGTATGTGCATATACCTAATTTGGGTTGTCAATTGATTTCATTCTTTGTGGTTTATCTTTTGTGGATTTTGTGAGACCATGAGGGTATCAGGGTCCCTACTCAGTATCGTTATACTCACCCCTGCATGGGCTATGGCCACACTTCGATGTTTTTGGTGAAGATGACAGATAAAACTGACTACGGACGAGAGTACTGGGACTAGAGGTAGCTCGGAGGTGGACCTTAGACAAGGTGTACCGTAGAGATGACCGACCGAGAGCTTTACCTACCCTTCAGGTAGGATCCCTAGTGGGTGTTCACAGGAGCTGTTCCAGTTTACCTGTACTTTCAGTTTGTTGTACTTTCTAGTTGGGCAGGAATTCTGGACCCTTTTACTTACTGCACTCACTATGTTTACTATTCAGTTCACTTGAGTTTTTATCTTGTTGTGTGCTCGGTTGCGTGTTCTTACAGGTTATAAAGGCAATGCCTTCCTAGTTTTAGAGAATACGCCTTCGGTGCTAGTTTCCAGCCCCTAGCCTATGGAAGGTGGGCTTGGGGTAGTCACGACACGGGCTCCAGGGGACGGGTCGTGACAAATTGATATTAGAGGAGTCAGTTCTACAGTAGAACATATGACTCTGATCTTTTTAATGGCAATAGTGTTATGTGTAGTGAGTGTGGTTTTCTGTTTAGGGAATCCAGTGTTGGTGCGGTGGCTGACGTATCCATACACAAGGACCATGACTTCTGATTTCTGACTCAGTGCATGAAAACACTGATTGCATGTGTGTTTAAAAGAGTTTTCTTTGTGATCTCTTTGACTCAGGTCTCCAGGTATATTATTTTGACCGTAGTGCACCTTTTTCTGTTCAGGATGCCTCCATATAGAAAACCAGCTAGGATTTCGAGAGTAGTACACACTGATATCCCACCACGCGATGAGGAATCGGTGTAGGGCCCTCATCCAGTAGAGGCACCAGCGGAGGCACCAGCAGTACTACTACCCCTTGGGCCACCGATTCCACCAGCCCCAACAATAAAGAGTGCACACTACTTGAGCGTGTTGCAAGATTTCCAGCTCTAGAGGCCACTACGGTTCAGGGGATAGACAAATCCACAGATAGCTGAGGATTGGATGGTGGCCGTAGTGAGAGTCTGCCGACTGGTAGGGACACCAGCTGATCTCATAGTGATCCTTTCCCCCACCCTTCTATAGGCAGCAATAGGCAGATGGTGGATCTTGATGCTCCAGGTTCACGATGAGGTGATGCTTCTCTATGTAGACTTCAAGAGCCTGTTTCAGGCAGTGTTTGTCTCAGCGAATCTTCACGTAGTGCACATACATGAGCTTCTTCATCTGCAGCAGGGTAGCATGATTATGGCACAATACTCAACGAGGTTCACTGACCTCTCATGATACTCCATAGACATGGTACGAGACCCATTCTTCAGGGCTCGAACCTTCGACTAGGGGCTTAGTCGAGAGATCAGAGCTTCGATGATTTCTTTTAGCATCCCGACACAGGTGGGGGTGTTAAAGAGAGACCTCTTAGTAGAGTGTTTCCTTACTGAGAAGTCCCCGGCAGTGAGACCCACCACCAGTAGTCATGTAGAAAAGTCTTCTACAGCTGGAAGTAGCCAAATGTCACAGAGGTTCAAGAGGACTAGAACTACAGGTAGAAAACCGCATAATTTAGGATCGGTTGTGCGGGGCACCCGAGGAAGAGCCAGTCATGCAAAGAGCGGGTGTTGTTATGCATGCGGCGGGCATGGTCACATGGCTCGTGAATATTTGACTCTCCATACAGATGATCATCAGATGGTCGAAGGACCGCCCAGACAGAGACAAAGGTTTGAGCAAGGAGGTCTGTAGGGAGTAGGTGGACGTGGAAGAGGAGCTGACCGTGCATCTGGCGGTGGGAAACAATTTGAGATGTTACCGCCACCACCACTAGGTGGTCCACCCCGACCATAGGGAGAAGGAGGGCAGGGGTAATCTCAGCTCTAGGCAGCTGAGGCCTATGATCCCAGTTCTCTGGAGATGATGCGAGGTACAAACTGTGTCTACTCCACCTTAGCTACAGTTCTTATAAACACAGGTTCTAGTTATTCTTTTATTGTCCTCTCCCTCATTCGAAGCTCGGAGATTCAGATGGATCCATTGGCTCGATCCTTCTGGCTAGAGAATTCCATGAGAGCAGATTCGATGGTTACACACTAGTGCCGGTAGTGTGAGCATACTATAGGAGGTGAGAGATTCAGTTGGGATCTCCTAGTAGCGGCATCAAGGATTTACGACCTCATATTGGGTATGGACTGGTTATCTATAGTCTATGCTTAGATTGACTATATTAGGCACAATTTGCAGTGTGTTAACATAGATGGGACCAGATCTACCTTCACCAACAAGAAGGGAGCCTTTTCAGAGTAGGATGGACTTACCCGGAGGAGGGTGCTACTGATTACACATTAGTTAGCTAGCCTTACCCTTAGAGATGTTGATGTGGAGAGTCCGAGTTATCCTATAGTGGTGGACCAGTATGCGGATGTCTTTCTTGATGTTGTTCTGAGTCTACATCCTCAGAAATAGGTGGAATTTTACATTGACTTGTACCCCATGACAACACCAATATCTACTCTAGCGTATCGGATGGCTCCCATGGAGCTTCGTGAGCTGTGGGTACAATTGGAGGACTTACAGAGGAAAGGGTTCATTCGGCCCATTGTTTCTCCTTGGGCAGCCCCGATCTTGATCACTAAGAATGTATATGGGAGATTGAGACTTTGTGTTGACTATCAACATCTCAACCAAGTTACTGTGAATAACAAGTACCCACTCCCTAGGATTGACGACCTCTTTTATCAGCTGAAGGGAGCACAATGGTTCTCGAAGATAGACCTCAGGTCAGGCTATCACCAGCTCAGAGTATGAGACGAGGATGTGCAGAAGATGAATTTCAGATGTCAGTACGACCATTAAGAGTACTTGGTTATTCCATTCGGTGTAACCAACGCTCTAGCAGTGTTCATGGAACTCATGAACAATATCTTTCATCTATACCTTGATCGCTTTATAGTAGACTTCATTGACGACATTCTGATCTACTCGACTACCAAGGAGGAGCATGCCTATCATTTTCAGGTAGTACTGGACACACTCTAAGAGAACCATCTTTATGGTAAGCTCTTAAAGTGCTAGTTTTGGATCCGATAGGTTCACTTTATGGGACATGTCATATCAGAGGCTGTAGTTATAGTAGATTCAGAAAATATTGAGGTGGTGCTTTCTTGTGAGCCACCCAGGAGTGTGATGGAGGTACAGAGTTTCTTAGATTTGGCTGAATACTACCGGAGGTTTGTACCAGATCTCTCCAGAGTTGAATCACCTTTATCATAATTGAAAATGAATGGAAAACCCTTCGTGTGGTCAGAGAGATTCCATCATAGTTTTCCAGAGCCGAGGAAGAGGCTGACTAGTGCCCCCATCTTGAGGCTTCCAGAGGAGGGCGTTGGGTACGTAGTCTTCTGTGACGCATTAGGGAGTAGGATTGGATGTTTCCTGATGTATGGGAGAGATCTGATCACATATGGTTGTTGAAATTTGAGACAACATGAGTTGAACAACACTACCCATGACCTGGAGTTAGAAGCAGTGGTATTATCTTTGAAGATATGGGGACACTATCTGTTGGACGAACGTTTTATAGTCTACTCAGATCAAAAGAGTCTCAGGTATATCTCCTATCATAAAAACCTGAACCTGAGACAACGAGGTTGGATTGAGTTCCTCCGGGACTATGACTTCAAGATAGTCTATACTCTTGAGAAGGAGAATGTTGTAGCAGATGCACTCAGCCGTAGATCTGGTATACAACTGCTAGGTGAGGCGACAGAGCAGCTAGTTTCTTTGCAGACATTCTTTGTGGATTCAGATAGAGTAGATTTCCTTTATCCTATTAAAGTCACTCCCCCACTTCTTCAGTGATTCAGGGAGGTTCAACATGTGGAAATTGACTACGAGGCTTGACATGCTCAGATATCCACAGGACTGGCACCTGATAAATTTTCTGAGGTGGGTAGCACGTAATCCTCGTTTGAGGAGGTACCATGGTACTAGTATCACTTTAGGAGGAAGTATTGAGGGAGTTCCACACATCCCCTCTAGCGGCACATCAAAAAGTGGAGAGGATGTACCAGGACCTCTAACGATAGCACTGGTGGCCGAGAATAAAGAAAGAAGCAGTAGAGTTTGTCTCTTGGTGCCTCACTTTCCAGCAAATGAAGGCAGAGAATCAGGTACCAGCAGGCTTAGTTCAACATTTAAAGGTCCCAAAGTGGAAGTGTGATGGGATATCCATGGACTTTTTGATAGGACTTCTACGTACATCCAGAGGTTATGACTCTATCTGGGTGATCATCGACCGACTCACCAATTAGTCCCAGTTACTACCGATTAGAGAGCAGGGTTCAGTAGAGAGATTGGGAAGCCTCCATGTGCTGGAGATTGCGAGGCTACATGGAGTAACCTCAACAATTGTCTCTGATTGTGATACATGTTTTAATTATTGTCTATGGAAGGGGTTTCAGGAGGCTTTTAGGACA
The DNA here is from genome assembly GCA_963277665.1 of Viscum album. Taxonomy (NCBI): domain Eukaryota; kingdom Viridiplantae; phylum Streptophyta; class Magnoliopsida; order Santalales; family Viscaceae; genus Viscum; species Viscum album. The sequence continues at coordinate 300,549,262 of OY728139.1, forward strand.
CAACTTCATTTGACCATCACCTTCCATCCTCAGATGGATAACCAAACTGAGGGGATCATTCAGACCCTCAAGGACATGTTGTGTGCTTGCATCCTCAACTTCGGTCGTAGATGGGAGGATCAATTTCCTTTGGTGGAGTTTTCATACAACAACATCTATCACTCCACCATTGGGATGACACCTTTTGAGGCATTGTACGAGCGACCTTGTAGACCACCTTTGTGCTGGACTAACCCAGGGGAGTCAGTACTAGTGGGACCAGAGATGGTACGAGCTACCACAGAGAAAGTGCAGATCATCTAGGAGCGTATGAAGACTACACAGAGCAGAAAGAAGTCTTATGTTGACAGGATACAGATACCTCTGGAGTTCGAGGATGGCGACCACATATTCTTATGGGTCTCACCTTGACAAGGTTTTTAGAGATTTGGCTGAGGTGGAAAGTTATCTCCAAGTTTCATCAGACCCTTCCAGGTCCTCAGTAGAGTTGGCGAGGTGGATTACCGCTTATCACTCCCCCCTTAGTTGCACCGAGTGCATGACTTCTTCCACGTAACCTAGCTGAGGAGATACATGTACGAACCTTCTCAAATCGTCTACCACGACGAGCTGGATGTCTATGATGGGTCGGATTTTTTGGAGGTTCTAGTGGAGATTCAATATCGATAGGAGCATGTCATTCATGGGTGGTCGATACCTCTAGTGTGTGTTCGCTGGCAGTACAGGAACCTTCAGAAGAACACATGGGAGTGAGAGGCTCAGTTACATGCTCAGTACCTCCACTTGTTCCCATAATTTGTGTTGTGGCTTACGGGGATGAAAAGCCCTGAGGTGGAGAGAATGTAAAGACCTGTAATTTATATGTCTTGTTTTTAAATATATGGGAATTTATGAGTCTGTGAAAATTGACAGCACATGATTTTGAGGCCCGGTGTGCCTGGAATGAATTTCGAAATTTTTTTTGGGTACATTCAGTAAACGTGTGAGTGGGTTTTTGTAACTTTTGAACTGGTTCTCGGAATTGAAATCCAAGGACACTGTTGCACTGACATCGCTGGTATTCTCTTAAGGAGACTTTGACATCGACGACAGTTGGTCGAGGGTGAAAGTTAGTATTTGTGTTTTTCATGGGAATAGAAATAAAATAAAATAAACTTTTATTTTATTTTTGTTGAAACCTCCCATGTGGATGTTTCAAAGGTGGGGACCACTTGAACTAAAACATCTCACATGATTTATGGTGGTGGGGACCACATGAGCCCTAAAAACCTCCAAATTTTTAATTTAGGTGTGGAGACCACCCGACCCCTCTTAATGGGGGAGAAACCTCTCAACTCTCCATTAATCCTTTCCTCCCATTAATTAGAGCCAATTAATTTTTCCAACGGGGTAATATTAATTGTGCCAACAATTAATTGTGCCAACCTTTTAATTTGATAAACTTAAATTAACAAGGGGATATTTTCACATTTTGGTGGAATTGGGAGATGAGAACTTTTAGAAGATTACTCTCTCCAACGAAGAATGCGTTGTCCAACAAAGAACGTGCTCCCCAATGAAGAACGCTCATGGAAATGAGGAACATCTTCAATGACAACGAACTGACGATCAAGAAAATGCTGACATCACTGGCATCCGTTTATCCCCAATGAATTCGTCTCTTTCCTCGCAACCTCCATCGAAAAATCTACAAGGTAGGGGATTATTTGTGTATGATTATATATTCCCATGGTCTTTCATTCTAAAACAAAGAATGCAGATCAGCTCTCTAACAAGTTGATCTGTGTACGTTTTCTTTTGTGGGATTGGGAATAATCATTGTGGGTGGTTGTAGGGTGGTTGTTTGAATTTCTTCCCCTTACCTATTCTTGATAATTCATCATAGAATCAAGAAAAGATTATAGCTACTTGCTACCGCTCTAACGTGGAGAGTGCGAGCCAAACAAACATGGCCCGACCTCTCTGAAAATTTTGTGTTTACTTTTTGTGTTATTCACAATGGAGGAGGATGAAATCAAACCTCGGTGGGGCATGAGAAAAACAGAAAGCACTGCGACCGGCCGTCACGAAGGCGACGGTGCTATGGAACCGCCCCGCGACCACCGCACCGCCCGCGGCCCCCACTGCCCGGGGCCTCCACCCCCCACGACCTCCGCACTTCCCTCGCGGCCTCCGCCGTCTGCGGCCCCCGTGGCCTTCGAGCTGCCCTCGCGCCATCCACTACCCGCGACCTCCATGCCACCGTCACAACCTCCACCGGCGGTGGCCCCCGGGCCTCCGCACCACCCTCATGGCCTCCGCCTTCCATGGACCCCGCGACATCTGCACCGCCCACGCGGCCTCCACCGCCCATGGCCCCCACGACCTCTGCCCCCGCAACCTCACTTCCCCGCAGCCTTCTGTGCTACCCCCGCAAATTTTCCACCACATGGCCTTCCGCGCAGACCAGCGTGGGTCGGGTTGGTCCGACCGAGTCGGACCAAACCCGTACCCACTTCGACTCATTTACGCTCTTTTGGAAATAACCTTGGCACCGAATGTCCTTTTGAAGAACTGTCAATGGAGCTATAAACCTTGGAGGGAGATGGTCCCTTTGGTATACCCCACTAGATATTTAGATAAATTTGGGGAATGGTCGGTTTGGATTGAGCCTGAATCCAATCGGGCCCTCGAGACAAAAAAGCTAATAAATCACAGATCGGGCGTCTGATTGATGCATCGTCTATTGCGTTGAGACCCCTTTGTCATGGAGGTCCATTGCGATACTTCTTCGTGGGAATTAGTGGTAGTTGGAGTATCGAAACAAGGATTGTGGAGCAGACCCATCTAGAGACAAGCGAGTGTAGTGCGGGAACCCAGTAGCATGGTTGTGACGTGAAGAATGAATAATGATCCTGTGTGGGTCAACACAGAGCGATCTTGTGTGGGTCAGTACCGATCGATCCTCTATGGGTCAGCACTGAGCGATCCTGTGTGGGTCAGCACCTAGAGATCCTATGTGGGTCATCATTTAGGATCCTTCGTGGGTATGCCTCTTAACAGAGTAAGATGAATTAGTGGTTACATCTAATCATCTCTACTTCTGTACCTAAGTTATACCTGGTGTGAGCTAAGATCATACCTGTGTGGTACTTTCCTTCATAGTAATACCTTGGTGGTATTTTTCAGTGTGGCATACCTATGTGTTACTTACTTTTGTGGCATTCCTTCATTTGTGGAATAGTTGTGCTTTGGACTTTTGGGTTGGACCCTATGTTTTCCTCATGATTGAGATGGGTTTACTTGATAACTTAGGTATATGTATGGGAATATACATAAGTAGAGTTGTCAGTTGATTTCATGATTTGTGGTTTATCCTTTGTGGATTTTGTGAGACCTTGAGGGTCTCGGGGTCCCTAGTTAGTATCATTATAATCATCCTTGCATGGGTTATTCCCACACTTCGTTGTGTTTGGTGTAGACAACGGACAACGCTGACTGAGGATGAGAGTACCAGGATTGGAGGTAGCTCGGAGGTGGACCTTAGACGAGGCATACCGCAGAGACGAATGACCAAGAGCTGTACCTACCCTTCAGGTAGGATCCCTGGAGGGTGTTCACAGGAGCTGTTCCAGTTTACATGTTCTTTCATTTTCTTATACTTTCCAGTTGGGCTTGTATTCTGGCCCCTTTTACTGACTTCACTCACTCTATTTACTGTTCATTTTACTTGAGTGTGTATCTTGTTTTGTGCTTGGTTTTGTATGCTTACATGTTATAAAGGAAATTCCTTCCCAGTTTTAGGGAATACGCCTTTGGTGCAAGTCACCAGCCCCTAGCCTATGGAAGGTGGGTTTGGGTTAGTCACGACATGGGCACCAGGGGACGGGCCGTGACACCAAAATATCATATAAATGGGGAAGATAATTTTTAAGTTAATTATAAAAAATATTGAAAATCTATATGTTTTAGAAGGTTCGAGGAGAAGGGGTGATGAGGGATGAAATTTATTGGGGAAGGAGAGGGGTATTTTTTATTATTATATCCAAAAGTTTCTCAAGAATAACAATAGTGTTGATTCGTATGAATTAATATAGTAAATGGTTCCATATGGATCAAACCAATGATTTATTATGTTATCCACGAGTAAATAATTAATGTATTTTTCTTATAATATTAAATACTGTAAATTACCGTATTTTACAATTCACCAAAAAATAAAATATTTTAGAAAAATCCAAAAAATTATTGCTAACCATTTTATGATGTTTAGATTTCAAAAATATACTCAATTTTAAGAAAATAATTTAATAAATATTATATATTTAATTTTTAAATAAAATCATCATTTATTAAAAAAACCAATTTTTATATTATAATCAATTATATGACCCTTTAAAAAATTAATTAATGTCTTATAAAATTATCTTATAATTATAATAAAAAACTATATTAATTTATGAATCTATTTAATGAAAATAAATATTATTTTAAATTATTATATTAATTATAAAATCATAAATAAACATTTATATTTTTAAATAATACCAAAACTTAATTTATCGTTTTAAAAAAAATTATTTTATTATTCTAGGATATAATTATAAAATATTTTCATTTATAAAAAAAAGTAATTTTTTTTTATAATATCAAAGATGTGGTTACTATTATTATCATTAGATTACTATTCCTAATGGTCAAATTACTATTCCAAAAACCAACATACTATTCCAATGTTATAAGCCACTTAATTATTATAAATACATCTTATTTCATTCATTATTCATTAAATTATATTTTCTCTCAAGGATATATATATTCATCTTAAAAATTTATATTATATTATTAACATTATTTTTTTCTATATCATTTTCATGAGTGAGATCTTTCAAGTGGTTTGAGCATATCTAAAATATTTGGATTATCCTACTGAGTATAAAAATATAGATGGTGTTGGAACTAAGGTAATCATGGAAATATTTGGGAAGCTGACTAAGGATATGATTAATAACCTTCCCAGTATGGTACAACCTATTATTCCACAACATGATTCAGTAATGTTGGATTGCTTCAAGTGAAAGATGCCTCCATATTATAATGGAACCACTAATCCTTTGGTAGTTTAACAAAATACTAAGTCCCATGAAAAGATATTTATGGATTTTGGGTGCAATTAAAGTGAAAATATTATTTTTGTGGTGTATTTTCTGAAAGTATATGTAAATAAATGGTGGTCATTAAACCAAAAAATAAATAGGTTGATGAAATACAAAATATAAAATAAATAACTTTTAAAGTGATATTATTTGATAAATACTTACATGAAGAAAAATGAGATGAAATGTATAAGAAGTTTATCATACTAAATTATAAGAAATAAGATGGTGTGGTAGAGTATTAGGATAACTTTACAAGATTATCATAGCATGTTTCAAACTACATGCATAATCTGGGAATCAATATTGACCATTTAATTGATGGGATTAACCTTAGATTATAAAGAAAAATAGTTTCTAAAACATTTTCATCTTATGATAATATAGTTTCAAGTGGAATAAACATAGAGAAATAATTTTGGAGGTCTTATATCACCAAGGTAAGTCTAGAAAAAAATAGGATGGATGAACACAATGAAAAAATAAATATGTTAAAGAAGAAGAAAGGGAGGGTGGGAATTCAAATTTGTGATAATTTTGGAACAAAACACCCAAGAACCTACTTAATGGGAACACAAGTTTGTTTTAAGTGTGTAGAAATGGACAATAAGTCTCTAAATTTCATATTATAGAATAAAACCACTGATATCAAGTTATTCATCTTTAAAGAGAGATGGTATTATTCAAACCAATTTCCAAATAATCAAGGAAAATTGCCATATAAGAATCCAAGGGGAGAAGGGAAATCTTATGCAATTACCACATATGTAGTGGGATTACCGAATGGTGAGGTGAAAGGATAATTTATATTCCACTCTAAATATTAAATTTTTTTATTTTTTTTCACATTCTACCCTCCCTTTTATATAAGGACAATTTGAAAAGGTCACCACATCACCACCTCAATGATTTCATATTGGGTTGGCAGTTAAATATTAAAATGGTAAAATGAATTCCTCTCAACTCTATATCTCCCCTTAATATAATTTTGTGGAAACATGGTTCTTAAAATCTTGTTATTCCTCCAATAGTTGAATTTTATGAAATTTTGGGCATGGATTTGGCACTCTTGATATAGATACCATATCAATTATCTAGAACATGACTTTATATATGAAATTATGAATCAAACTATGATCATTTATCAGTGTGAGTATGAACATGAACTCCCAATGAAAATTACTTCCATCATATGAGTTTTACTACATATTCTTTAGAGATATTTATCTAATATGGTTATGTATAAACTCATCATTGAAAATATGACTATTATATGAGATATTTTTGATGTATTTTTTGAATATTTTCCAAGTATCCCCCAAATCATGGAGATGATATTTCAATAGAAATCATACATAGTTTACACCTATTTTAATTAATATATATAGAATGGCTTGGAATGAGTTATAGGAACTGAAGGGAAACTCTATATGAATGTTGACAAGGGATTAATTTTGGTGAGTGTTTCAACATGGGGTGAACCTATTCTTTTTCATTAAGAAGAAATACGGGTCAATTAACATTTTCAATGATTATCGAGAACATAACACAATCACTATTAATAAATAGTATCCTCTACCCCACATCGACAAAATATTTGATCAATTATAAGGATCTCAATATATTTCAAAGATTGATATTTGATCTGGATATCATCAGCTAAGCGTCAAAGAAGTTTGATATGTCCAAGACAACCTTATTTATGAGGTACAGTCATTATGAATTTATTGTAATTCAATCTAGACTGAAAAATAATCCATCTATCTTCATAGATTTAATGAATTGATGCATTATATATTAACTTGATCATCTTTTCGAAGTCTTTAAACAAGATATTATTATATAATCTAAGAGTAAGGAAGAGTATGAGGAACATTTAAGGATTTTTATGATAACCCTAATGAAAGAGAAGATATGTTTTAAATTTACCAAGTGTGAATTTTGGACAAAAAATGTCTCATTCGTGTGTTACATAATTTCAACTGAGTGTATATCGGTGGATATATCAAAGATGAAAGTTTTAAGCGATGTCATAGACCAAAATTAGTAGCTATAATCTTTAGTTTTCTATGATTTTTTGGATACTACCGACGCTTTATGAGATATTTTTAAAGAATATCTAATCCACTCACCAAGTTGACTTAGAATGGGGTTAAGTTCTGGTAAATGAATGTGAGAATAATTTTAAATAACTAAAGAGAAGGTTAGTCAATACAATTGTACTTACACTACCATGAAGTGTAAAATGGTTTTTGTTATATTGTGATGCCTGAAGGTGGAGACTAAGATATATCATAATTTAGCATGATATGGTGATATCTTATGCATCTCACCCATTAAAAACTATGATAAAAATTATTTGACTCGTGATTTCGATTTGGAAGTGGTAAATGTTTCATTAAATATATAGAGGAAATACCTTAATGATGAAATAAATAGTATATATATTGATAGTAAAATCTTGATGTATATATTTACATAGAAAGAGGAAAATATTCTCGATAGAATATGGTCAGCGTTGATCATAGATTATAACTACTCAATACATTACCACCTCAGGATGGTGAAAAAGGTGACTTATTCTCTGAGTAAAAATACAATGTTATTTTTTCCATGATAATGATTAAAATATATCAAATACATATAGATTTTAAAAATTTGGATCATAAAATCATTATGAAATGGAACATATATTATTTTTCTCAAATAAATGATCAACCTTCCATCCATTAGAGGATTATAAATTCATAAAAGGAATTTTTCTAATTTTATAAGAATGTGATAAATTCGCCTGATTATAACCATGATCATGTTGGAATAATAATATTTAATAACAAATTATGTGTTCCATCTATACCAGAATTGGAGAAGGAATAATTTGATATATCTCATAAATCCTCATTATTTGTTCATCCTCTAAGTATAGAGACGTATAGAGACCTAAAAGTCTATTTTTGTGGGTTCAAATTAAAATGGATATTGAAGATTTTGTATGAAAATTCATGATGTGATAACAATTTAATTATGAGAGAAATAATTCTAAGGGGATGTTACAAACCTTAGCAATACCGAAAGGGAAATAGAAAAACATTTCCATGGATTTCATCATTAGACTCCTCAAAACATCTAAAGGATATAATTATTTTTGGGTTATAGTCAACTAACATATTAATTCAATGTATTTTATTACTATTAGAGGATATTTATATCTCAATCATCTTACACGGTTATACATTAAGGATTTCTGGGGAAGGCATGGAGTACCACTATAAATCATAACGAATAGGGTTACCAAGGTTTACCTCGATGTTCTAGAGAATTATTCAGCATACTCTAGATACAGAGTTGAGTTTTAGTACTACTTATCACCCCAAGAGAGAAGGATAGTTAAAGAGGACCATTTAAACTCTATAAGTCAAGCTAAGATCTTTCTCTATGGATATAAAAGTTTGTTGGGACCAAAACATTGATTTGGTAAAATTTTATTATAATAAGAACTTTCCCTAGAGTATTTATATGGAGCCTAATGTATCCCACTATGAAAAAAAGTGTAAAACTCCAATGTTATATGAAAAATAAGAGAAAGAATTATATTGGGTCCTGATATAGATAGGGATATTGTAGAGAAGGATATAGCTATTCAACAACATGTAAGGGAAACACAGATTCAAAAGATTTTTTTGCTAACAATCATTAGTGATATCTATAGTTCAAAGTTAGTGATAAGGTATTCCTATGAAGAAATATTTTGAAAAAGGTTATGACATGTAGAAATAAAGTAACATGGTTTCATACATATATTAGCCCCTTTGAAATTCTTGATCATATTATTATGGTAGCTTATCATTTGGCACTACCATTTAATCTATTTGAAGTTAATGGTGTGTCCCATGTATCTCTCCTGAGGAAGTACATACCAGGTACTTCACATTCACCAAAATCAGAAGTCATACCATTGGGGAAAGATATATCGTGTGAGGAAAAATTGGTAGAGATTATCGATTATAGAGATAAATTTATTTTAAATAAGTCCACTCAAATGGTCAATGTTTTGGTGAAATGATAAAATATAAGAAGCTATGTTGGAATCCAAGGATATAAAAAGGCAGAAGTACCATCAATTGTTTGAATAAGAGTGAAAAAATTTGAAGTAAAGAATTCATATAAGGGGTATAAAATGTAAAAAATCGATATTTTATGATAAATTCTTCTTAAATTAAATTTAATTTCTTTGATATCTTTCTTTACACACTATTATGTGTTTAGATGAACGAGAGAATATTATTGAAATATTATTATGTGATAGATATATCATATTTTTTAGATTGGTGGGTATGAATATGATTAAACAAATTATAAAAAATATGTATAAATATTATGTTTAATATAATTTCATATCTTAATTATTAATAAAAAAAGTACTCAATTTTTATAAAATCTATTTTATGCTTCAATATTATGTTTTCTTCAAAATAAGTCTATTGAATTTTGTGAATTGATATTATAATTAATTTCTTCCAATATTAGAAATTAAATTTAATAAAAATTATATCACTTTTGAAATCATCCTATAAATATTATCTTAGGGTGATTTTTGTGATTTTTCTAATATGATTTTTTTGTGAATAATAAAAATACTAATTTTTCAACTATTATTATTTTTTTTATTAAATAAATAAATTTAAAAGTATATATATATTTTTAGTTTTTTCTTGAATTTACATATGAACCATTTAATTAACAATAAATTTATTCATTCAATTTAAATCAGAAACATCTATTATTTATATATAAGTTAATGTTTATGCTTAAAAACACAATTTTCAAAAACAAATTCATCAAATGTTATGAATTTATATTAAAATTTATTTATGCCACTTATAAAGATTAAATAATGAAAATGGGTACCATATTTGTAAGTAGGAGGCTTTAATTCGGTAAATATGCCCCATTTATTTTAGGGCATTTTGAATAGTAACCATGATAAATATTTGTCACCTAGGTACTGGTAAAATGGGTAAAACAGGGTTAAAACAATGAGGCAAGGCTTAAATATCAGCCAAAAACATGCATTTATTGAATGTTTTGGGTTTAATTCGACCAAATCCCTCCCAAATTATAATATATGTCGTTTTTGTTCTATTGGATCTTGATAATGACATTTATATTTTTGTTAATAAAGAATATTTAAAAAAGTCACACTCTTGGTTTTAATTTATTTTATACGTATGAATAGGTATAATAATATGTTATGAATGAATATAAAATTATATTTTTATAGTATTTATTTTATTTTTATGATGGAAATTTATTTTTAATTTTTAGTAATGATATAATGACCTTAAATGCTTATAAAACATTGACATTGTATTTATTCAAGTAATTGAAAAATAAAATAAATAATATAACAAATATTAAAAGTGATACAACTTAGAGGAATTACATTATTACATAAATTTTAGAGATAAATATAACATATTATTTTTGTATTAAATTTTAATATTTTAATTCCATCACAATCTCAATGACTTTAAAGTCCAATTAAATGAATATTTAAAAAAAATAAAAACAATGATATTTTATGAAATAAAATATTTTATTAAATCATTTAAAAATCATAAAAATATTGAATTAGGACAAGATGGAAAATATATGGACTAAAATTTTATTATTTTTCTCTTTATGGTCCAATTTTCAACTAATAAGTAAAATTATAACCCATTAATGTTGAAAAAGTCACTACCACGGTTAACGTTAAAATCGGTTAACCAAGGGGTTAATCAAAATTATATTATTTAAAATGATATCAAAACCTAAATAAATTTAATTTTATAATTTTATTAATACCATACAATCCTTATATATTATTAAATTTTGTTTTAGAACTATTGGACATGAGTTAGACACAAATTATATTATAATATTTCATAAATATCTAAAAGTCCCCCTTGCTTATAAAAGGACACCCTTCCCTCTATTCTATACAAATCTTTGAGAAAACAACTTTACCAAAACCTACCAAATTTAGTTTTAAACTTATAAATACATGTACAAGAGGTTATTTATTCTAAAAACACAATTCCAATGGTCCTTCAGATGGGATCTAAAGGAAGTCTACTGAAGAAGAGGTAATCGTCTTTACCGATTCTTTCAAATTTCATTATTCTTCTAATTACGATAAATATATTATAACCATAATAAAATAATAGATCTATTATCATAAATATTAAAATATTTTATTAGGACTATGGGGAACAAATTTCCATTTCTTTTTTATCCTATAAAAAATGAAAACATTGCTCATGCATACGTACGACTTACCGCCTCCATATAACGGTGAAATTGTTTTCCCATCACCATTTTATTTGGATTATTATAAATAAGAAAATAATGATTATATATTATATTTATGAAATAATTATTATTTTTTAATTATAATATCCTATATACCTATTACCTTCCAATCCATTGGAAAATGATAATATCGCTTGTGCATACGTTTGAACACCCACCTCCACGAAGTGATGTGGTCCATTTTTCATTTATGCATTACATGGATCATAATAAGTATATATTTTATTAATATATATGATATTTATGAATCATTATTTATTATATAAAGGTGAATTATTATTTACTTTTCTTTTGACACATCTATCAAAAAGTGAAAGTAACGTTCATGCGTACGTATGACCTAACATCTCCACAAATAGTGTAATTCATTTTTCTATGTCTAAATTATATATATATATAAGGAATATATATGATATTTATATCTTTATTAATATTATTGATATTATTAATACATAATAAAAGTATAAGGACTGGAACTACTGAACTAAAATTCGCAAAAAAAATAACACCTAGAAAAGCTGGGTTTTATAATAAATTATTAATTAACCAAAATTGAAATTTTTTAAAATGATCATATATGATATTAAAATAATGTATATGTTTTTTTATAAAATTAAAAAATATATAAATTTATCATACAATATGTAAAAAATAACTTACACAGAAATTAGTACTTTAGTTAAGGGATTTATGTTACAATCTCATTGTTTATCTTGATTATTTTTGACTAAGTTTCTAATGAAGAAATTTTATAAAATAAATCTCAAGAAACTATTTTTTAAAATATATTAATTTATTTAGATTACTTGTTTTATTACATTTCCATATTTTTAAGAACTCAAGATAACTAAAGAATTATTTTAATTAAAATCAACTTTATTTCTATCAGTAGTCCAAAATGTATTTTCTTCAATGTACTTGTTTTCTAAAAATGTGTTCAATAATCTTTTTAAAAATTACCCTATGCTCATTTAAATAAATATTTACCCATTATTTAATTTTTACAATTTTATAAATGTAATACTCTTATCATTTTCTGAATCAGGTACTTTTGACTTATACCGAAAATATAAAATCCATATTTGTATTAATGTACACAATATGAATAAAATTTCCCACCATCATAACCACTGAATGATTTGAAGAATAATTTATAATTTCCCATGTTTATTTTTAAAGATAATGTTTTCTTAAATATTAGGTAAATTTTCATATTTTTTTAATGACTCATGTTTTCCGTTGATGCAAATATCCAAAGAAATTTTATTTTTTCATTTACTGGATGGGATGTTTTTTAAACTATGTTTTAGAATAGAATTTTGATAGTTTTAACACTTCAATGTGTTTTTTTGGTATTGTGTGAAGTATTGATAGGTCCCTTAGTGGTCTCGAGGAGTTTTAAGAGTGTCGGATCATGAAAATTTAGTTTTAACGAATCTTTAGAGGATGCACGGTTTGTCTGAAACCATACGCTCTCTACTAAGAAACTATACAACTATATGCAGGTGGGTAGATATTGTCACATGGGATGCACATGGATTACCAAACCATACACCTAGACCGCACTATTATTCTCATTGGGTAGTACGTAAACACTATTCACCGAATAGTTGGTGCACAATTTCCAAACCGTGCAGCCAGCACATGTGAGGTTACCCAGGTGTCCAGTGAAGGGCACACAGTTACTGCAAAGTTTTATAAATTGTGCATCCTAGATTGTGTGTGATGTATCTTTTTAAAAAATTAAATAAATAAATTAAATAAATAAATAAATAACCTAAATCACCCACTTATTCCATCTTCTATTTGCACATCGCCCCTCCCCCTTGGGCTCCCCTTGGTTGCGCGATGAACCTACTCTCAGCCACCTCTATAAATGATGGCTTCAAGTAGATTTCTTCAGATTCTTCATTTTACCCATTAAGGTAAGCCTTCTCCTCACTTCTCCTTATATATTTCATTTTTTTTCATTATCCCTCCTACTTGGTGAGGTTCAACCAAACCCTAGGGTTGATGATAACCTGATTTTTTGTTTTGTTCTATTGTTAGGTTGTGCGAAAGGCTTCTCGAGGCTCTTTTTGTCATATTCTAGAAATCACAATAGTAGGGGAAGAGGTTTTAATTTTTTTGGCTGACCACCATTGATTTTGGGTAAGGTTTCCCTTTTTTATTCATTTACATTCAATTTATAATTTTGGATTTCATAATTTTTGAGGTGTTAGTAGTTTTCCTTGGGTGCGTTGGTCCATGCCATGATTTTTTTGAGTTCTTAGTGTTGTTTATAAAGTTTTTGTCGACTATAGAAGGGATTTACATCCTATACATAGGTATTTATATATACATATCTTCCATGTATATATTCTTTGATGGAGAGGAAAATATGTACATTGGATTAAGGGATATATATATATAGGAATGTATGTGTGTGTAAGTGTGCAGCGTTCTTTGCCATAGTCAAAGTCATCAAGTGATGAGTCTTTTTCTTAGTCTACTTCCATAGGTAGTATAAAATTACAATACATTTAAATTTAATAATTATTTAAGTTATTATTTAAATATTTTTATTTATTTATTATTTTGATATATTTAACTTCTAGCCTTGAATAAAATTATTACACAACGTAAATTATTCATTTGATAAATAATGTCATTTTTTCTAATAAAACCTCTATAATATAGGTGTGTTGTATTCTAAAAGAAAATTATTTAATACACATTTATGATTTCTTGGTTCACTACATTGATGTTTCCTTATGCTATTTTCCTTGGTTAGTTAAATGTCATGTTTAGGACTTTGGCCTATTTGTTAAACTGAATGGGTTTCCTTATAGATGGTAATTGCATGTGTAAGGAATTTACCTTTTTACAATTAACCCATTCCTTGAGATTTGATCTTTATACATGGTTTTCCCATGTGTAAATGACATGAATTATTGAAATGGATGAGATTATTCATGTTGGATTGTTTTATAATGGGAATTGGACTAGTAGGTAATTTCCACACCAATTTTGGAACCCCTGAAGTTCTCCCATGAGACTTATCACATGAACATACAATTTTTCAAATTAAATGAGTTCAAATGGATCAAATGGTCTTGAATTGTATAGTATTTCTAATCCATTCCGTCTTCTTATGACTTATAAAATGCATTATGTCAACTTTATCATTATAAATGGAATTGAACATGGATAATGACATGCATGAGAGGTCCTTTTCTCATGTAATGAATTGAATATTAACATTCCTATGTTAATGTTTTAATTGAAATTATTAATAAATTTTTCTTTAAGTATAAATGTGATAATTCCTCCTCATGTGTAAATTAAATGGTCCAATGAGATGAGTGAGAGGTTAATGCCTTATGCATTTTATTTTATAAATGATTACACCATATTGGATGTGAAACTAAGAGACCATATGAGCCCTTATGAGGTAAGAATATGTGAGCTTCCCATTGTGAGCAAAGGTATTGACTATGAGAGCTACCTTAGTGATAAATTCCTTTGGGTTACGTTCGGATCCTGCTAGAAAAATGGACCCAGGGGATTTATTCTATGAGCTCCCCTGGTGATGTATGCCTTTGAATTATGTCATGTTCCTTCCATCATATTGACCCAAGGGATCATGAGAACCCTTGGGAGGGGAGACTGTTTGAGCTTCCTAGATGGAGCCATGGTATTGACTATGAGACCCCCTGGTGATGGATGTCTTTGGGTTATGTCTCGATCCTTCTGGTAGATGGAGCTAGGTGATTGACCGTGAGAGCTCCCCTAGTGATGGATGAAAATGGGTTATGCCCAAGCCCTGCCACCATATATATTATAATATATATATATATATATATATATATTATATTTGTATATAGTGACATGAAAAGATTCTTATTCCATCTATGTGCCAAATAATGTATATTCATCAGGTGTCCCTTAGGATCCTGGATGCATAGATATTTATTTATTGAGTTTTAATTATTATTTCTCAATATCGGAACACCGCCTAAGTCATATTTCACTTTTTGGATTGGGCTAGACACCGTGGGTTCTAGAATACTATGATTTATATCTCACACCCTGCTTGGGCCATCATTTTAATAGAGTACCTAAGCATAATTTCTTATTTGTAGGGTTATGGGACTTGGTTGATTACAAATGATCTATTTGTTTTACCTTAGGAATTAGGAGAACATGATTGATTTGGAGCCCAAGATGCTCATAGAGATCGTGTTTGGGCTTTTTAGTTCTTTTCTTTACTTGAGTATCTTATTGTAATGGATTTTACAGCATGTTTTATGTTTACTATTTTGGATTGTATAGAATCATCTTTCACGAACTGTTTTTATAAACTTGCATTGGAAAATTTTACTAAATTTTTATTATTTGTATTCTGCTACTGCCTTTCTTTTATTGATCGTTTCTATTGTTATCTGCTATTTATTCTGATTGTACCATTGTGACACTCTGATATGAGGGTATATTCTCCCCATAATCACCTCCCAATACCCTTTTTACTATATTGGGAAGCCTATAGTGTATGGGGTGATGCTCCTGAGGTCATGTGACCCACTGTTTTGGCTACTTGTTTTAATGGTAAGATGGGTCAAGACGTTACAAATTGGTATTAGTGCATATAATTTTTACTCTATCTTACTAATTTGGTCTAGTAGATAGGATACTAGGAATATGTCGGTATGTGGTAAATATCCATGATTCAGATGGACCGCCCAATGTATGAAAAATTACCAAGTCTATAAAGTTGGGATTTGATGTTCTTTCTATTTGCGGTTGTAGTTGAATTTTATTTCACCTCTAGTGATTGGTGTATTTTTTTTTTCTTCTTATGATTTATGGAATTTTATGGAATTTTTCACTTGGCCATGAATAAAATGTATTAATCATATCATGAATCATATTAATCACATAGAAATTCACATGCCATTCATATTACATTCATTGTAGTTTCATTTTAGGTTTCCTACTGATTTGAATTTGTGACTTGAATGTTATGCCATGATTTGGCGTTTATTAGTATGATTGTTTAGTTATTTTAATAAAATTCTTAGTTTTTTTACATTTTAGGTAATTCTTTAGCATGCTCGATTGTATAACATGCTTAACTATTTATATTCCATGTTTCTTGGATACTTAGAATGCATTTCCTATTTAGTATTTTATGTTTATGTGATTACATCATGTATATCTTTGTTATCTTCTTTTAGTGACATACTTTTCCTATTTGAAATATAAAATTGATGGGATGGGATAGAATTAATCGGTTTCATGATCTGAAAATATATGGGTTGTGAATGAACGAGAACTGATTTTTGATTGTAAGGTGTATGGGTTCTTTATAACTGGGAAATGGTAACCTATACATTCAAACCGTCTAAGCATAATATATATACTTCTTAAGGATATTGTTAAAATTTAAGGTTTTTAAAGATTAAATGTTTAAGTGTTCTGGTTGTAATTAATGGGAGCCAATTTTCATGTTATGAAATGTATGCGTGCTTTTTGAATTGGGAAATGACAACCCATATTAAATATAAAGCCATGTTATATGTTTTGAGATGGTTTTAAATGAAAATCCATTTGTTTTGAATCTAAAATGAATTGGTTAACTTCTAAATTCTCAACTAGACCCGAGTAGGTTAGTTGGGGCTTGTTTCTTATGGGACAACCCATATTGGTGTTTTCAAACTTTAAAACCCAAGAAACTGTGATTGTGTTACATTCTAATAAACCTAGGTTGGCTTAGAGGGAACCTAGTAGGTATCCTTATCTGTTGAAAGGAATTTACATGACAATTTCTAATAAATAAGTGATGTTAATCAATGTCAATATTTTTTTTAAAGGGAGTTTTATGAAACTTTCATGTTTTCCATTGGGGTGTTAGCTAAATCAAGCACTATGTGTTTTTGTTTTATAAAATGGTACCTGATGTTTTTATTAAATATTTTAATGATTAAATATTAAACGTGAATAATCATAAATGGCCTGGAAATGGAAGCCTATGTGGTTTTCTCTATTTAAAATCCTCTTCAAAGGGTGTAGTTTAAGTTTCTCTTTTAATTTCCATGGAATGGAATTGTGATCATTTTCCGTCTGATTTATTTTCCTTAATAATGGATTAAATTGTAGGATATTGAGACTAGTGACTTTTTTGGCATGAACTAATGATAGGGTCAATGCTTTCTTCTTCGTATAGGGCCATCTCGAAGTAGATAGAACCCTTAGAGATTTAGTTTCTTTCTAATCTTGTGAGTTTTATACTATTTGGTTCCATTTGATTATCATTGTCCCTAGTAGGATACTTATATTTTTCACTAAAACCGTTGTTCATATGAGTGATCAGGTATTTCTTGCCTTTTTATATGGGAATGAGCATCGAGTCATGATCGGTTTTAGCTGGTTAGACATGCCTCGTAAATGGTCGACTGCTTTGTAGGTCACTAGAATATTTTCTTCTTCCTTAGTGATGGACGACTCTGTATGTCTTCATCAAGGTCAATGGGAATATGAAGTAATATGACGTTGGGATAAATCTCTTGTATGGGCCATCTGACACTTGGATGTATATAACGAACTACCAATGGATAGTGTTGAGGATGTAACATCTTATTCATGAAACCTAAAGTTGTATGCATTGATATATGTGGTACTGTTGAGTTTCTAAATGAAACAATGAACCATTTGAGTTCAGTGAGGTCGCTGAGCCTTGTCCTATTGAGTGAGTCCTCGGGTCATCTTCAAGTAGAGTATCCTGGGTGTTAAGGAATTTAGTTCTTCCAAATTCTAGGGATGGAGTTTGAAGAGACGTGGGTGTTTTGACATGACGATCAGTTTGGTTTTAGTTTAATTCCAATCTTTGATGTTGTTATTGTGACTTAGAGGGGTGTCACACGTTCATTTGGGGTGTTTATGAACAAGCGTTCTTTGAAACAGTTGGTCTCTCCTTTTCGATGACTAGGGATCTCCTTAGGTGGGGAGTGTCATGATGGTTATATTAAATATTTTCCCTTCAAGAAGAAGGAACCCAAGTAAATAAGACCATTTTAAAGTGATTGGTTTTCTTTTATTCCCTTGATTTTTGAGAGTTTTAAATACACGTGAGTACTTTCTCGACAACATGACATTGAAATGGTTGGTTGTTTATGAACCTTTGGGAACACCGTTGGTCTCGATGGACTTTGGTGGTGAACCATGAATGATAATGAAATATATTGGTTGGTAAAGGCATCACGGTTTAGTTAATGATGATGCATTGGTAGGTGAAGTCAAGTTTCCATCAATAGAATTCGACCAGTTGTGGTTCAAATGTTCATCCTTCCAATAATTGGGTACAATTGACTAGAAACCATTTCAATCCACTTAGTGTATTTAACTTAGCAACAGCCATGTCCCCTATCTTGACGTCATCCTATATGAACTAAAAGAGTGCCAGTTATATGCCAAACTAAAGCATTAAAAAGATGTTGAGGTTGGTGGGTGGTTCTCCTGTCAGTGTTCCATGATGAAGAATGGTTCTTCTCTAGGAACAATTAGTCTTGAGTATACCTAGATTCCTATGTAAAAATTCCTTTGATGGACTATTAGACCCCATCTGTTTCTCAAGACTTGTCCGCATGAAGAATTCCATTCCAGGATCATTCAAAAATCTAATTTGGATGTCTTAGAATTGTGCCAGCATCTCACTTGTAAGTAATAAGTATGAACTACTTGGGTTAGTTCCTTAGACTCTAATTATTTTAATCTAAGGTTACCTCGAACTAGATGTTGGGCATGGTGATGCTGTGTCCAAGGAACTTCACCAGAAGTCATGTATGGACTTGGTGGATGTTTTCATGGTGAATGAAATATTACTTGGATGAAGGAATTATAGTTCTGACGTAATACACCAACCATTTAAGTTGAGAATCTTTAGAATAGTAAGTCGAGAAGAGTGGCTTGAATCATTATCCCTATTTCTAAAGTGTACGGTCAGTTAAGGACCATCCCTAGAATGCTGTCAGGTGGTGACTAGTGTAGTATGTGTCAGCCATTTCTTTTCATGAAAAGTTGACTTGACTTAGGCTTTGTGGTCGATGGGGAATAAACCATTTGATCATTTATAAATCATTCTAGGTGTTTTGTTAGAACACTTATGGTCATGATTTGTAGGAAATTATGATTGTGGGAAGTGTCATGGATCTAAATGGACCCTTTCTAATGTTGAAGCATAATTTGTGAAGCATGTTTGGACATATTTTTGACGAGATGACACTGTGACCATGTTTCTAGATAATCGATCTCAGGTAGGATATACTTGGCTTTTTTGGTTGAAAAAATGAGTATTGGCTCGAGTTCAAATGGCTTAAGTGTTGTGTGCTTAAATGGATGATTGATGGTGCATTGGGTGTTTGGATACACATTGTCACCATTTGAATGAATATTCATGACCCTAGTAGGGTAAGTGATGTTTATTTGTTCCCCAAAGGCTTCTCGGGGATGAGAAGTTCTAAGGTGGGATAATTATAACAACTCGTGTTTTGAGAATATACGAAAATACAAAGAAATTTGGTTTTTTGCATTTACTGTAAGGAACATTTTTAAAATTGAGCATCAGAACATAATTCTGAGAGTTGGAACACTTCAATGTGTTATTTTTTGTCTTGAGTGAATGTATGAGAGGTCCCTTAGTTGTCTTGACAAGATTCGGGAGTGTAGAATGGGGAAAATATAGTTTTATGGGATCTATAGAGGGAGACAATTTTTTCAAAACAGTGCGGGCCCCAGCAAGAAATTGTGCGGTCATATGCAGGTGTACAAAGGCCGTTTCCTGAGATGTACACGGTTTTCAAAACTGTGCACACATCCTGCATGGTTAGTGGCATTGTGTTGTACCTAAACACTATTCACCACATAGTTGGTGCACGATTTCGAAACCGTGCAGCCCGCCTGTGCAGGGTGCTATAGGTGCCTAGTGAAGGGCACACAGTTGGCGCCCGATTTTATAAACCATGTGGCCTAAACTATGCATAATGTATCTTTTAAAAAATTAAATAAATAAAATAAAATTTTAAAAATAAAATAAAACCTAAATCTGCTCCTTTACCCCCACCTATCAGTGTGATTCCCCCTGCCCACTACATCAAAATTGGCATTTAACAATCGTTCAAACTGCTGCTAAATCATTCCATTCCAGTTTTGGAAAACCGTTACTAAATTGTGTGTCATCCATCAATTAGAAGTGGTTTTTTAAAACTAGCCGAGAACATTTTAGCGGTGGTTTGTAATTATTTATTATTATTTTTAATTATCTTTAATTTTTTTAATTTTTAATTTTATTATTTTTGAAATTAATTAATTAATTAATTTATTTATTTAACTGTATATATATTTATTATTTTCTTTTTTACTATATATTATTTTTCCCATGCACATGCACATGGCCATGTCCATCCACATGTTCATGCACATGTCTTATATAGAAATTCTGCACTGGGTGAGATTCGAACGCCTTACCTCTTGTTTATTCTCCAAAGACTTTACCACTTCAGTAGGATCTTCATGTGGTGAATAAATAGAATTTAATATTCTTATATATATATTAATGGAAAAAAATACAGAACAAATAGATACAAACTAAATAATTATCAATAAATAATTATTAATCAATAATTATTAATAATTTGTACTCGTTTTGAACCCTAGTTATCTCCTGGACTTCCTGTCGATTTCTCTAAGCTTGAAAGTTATAGATCTTTATCTTGGGGACCCTTAGTTTTCGATTTCTTTATCAGAATTCTTTGCGGCCCTGGGTTTCCTAGATTTGACCCCAGTTGCTTGTTTTATTCACCGAAGGCCTTTGGTTGATGAGTTCGATCTCTTTGGGTTCAGTAACTGGGATATGAAAGATCGTGTAGTTGTAGGGCTCATTGATAATAGTCACATGATGATTCGATATTCTTAGGAGGAAGAATTTATTTGCACATGGTCTAGAGCTCCTTGTAGATTCAACAGATGAAATTTTTTCCTTCTCTGATGGTCGTTTGACCTTTGTATGAATCGGGATCCTCCTTTAGTAGCGACCTGGGTAAGCCTACCTCATATTCTTTTGCCTTTTCAAAACACATAGATAATTCATATGTTAGGGAACCTGGTCAGTTGATTTCTCTATTATGATGCTCAGATATCCTCTGTGAGTCATTTGGTTAATCCACATTTTTGTGTTGAGGTGGATGCTTTGAATCCACCAGTTGATTGGATTTGTATTACTGTTGCCGAGGAGTTTCAATGGAGGCAAGCTGTTGTGTTTTAAGATTATGTAGACTACTGCTAGATATGTTGTCGCTTGGGTCATATGGCTGGTCACTCTATTCATGGATCTAGGAACAGAAGGTTGGCTACTTCAATGAATTGGCCTAGTAGGGTATCTGGTCAGGGACAAACACACATTGATGTTGTTAAGCATGGAACTACTGATGGAGTGGCTGGTTCATCTTTGGGAAGGTAGGTGTGAGCATCCTCTAACTCGTCTATTGCTGTGGTGTTTGATAGATTAAATCATGATCTTCTTTTGAATACTGGTGTGAATAATATTGATATGGATGAAGCTAGTCCTGGTAATGGAATTGGTGGTAGTTCAGGAGTTCCTAGTCCATCAAGGAATGAATTTCATCATGGGGAAGATCGATTCGATCAGTGTGATGCAGACAAGGAAGACAAGGGTTTGATCAAAGCCGGTGATGCTGGGAAGAAGGAGGGAGAGCTGGCATTGTGCTCAGTCTGTGACGGGCAAGCCCATGATGCACTTCCTGTTTGTCCAGCTTTTTAGGAGACTCATTTGCATCCGAATTCTAATGGGTTTTTACTGATTACAGTTGAAACTTGTAACTAATTTCAAGAATTGGGCCATGATGAGATGAAAGGGAGCTCATAAATGAAGGAAGGCAATAACATGCAGCTTTTTATAGAGAATGCCTTGAGGAAGGAGGTGGATGCTGATCTTGATTTTGTGGAGCCTCCACAATGTTTGGCTATGATTGATCCTAATGGATGATATGAGCAGGACTGAACTATGATTGATGATTTCCAAGCTATGATCATCACTAGAAAATGGGGGGACATCTTGGAGAGTGACAAAGAAAATCATGGTGCTTTGGTCAAGCCTTCTTTTAGTGATGTTGCGAAGGATGGGAAGAAGAAATCCGGAAATGAGGAACCTCTCCTATTTAAAAGAAGACCGAGGAAGGATTATTATTATCTACCAAATATGTGGTCCATTAGGCCCCCTGTCAAGAAATCCTCTAGGGAGTTGATATCATTAGAGAAACTGCATCTTAGATGGAAGTTTGCAAAGGTCCTGAAGCACTATGAAAGCTCAAAATGGGAGTTCGCTACTGTGGAGGAAGTCATCTATCATGGGTGTGGCGACGGGTATGACTTTTATGATATGTAACTGGTTTGTCTAGTTTGTTGTGCATGTTTACTATACTTTCCCTTTCTTAATAAGTGGTCAAAGGCTTTGCCTCCGACTAAGATTTTCTAGTATAATTGATAATTGATAATAGATAATATAAACTTTATAATATGTAATATATAATATAAAATATAAAATATATAATATATAATATATAATATATAATATATAATATATAATATATAATATATAATATATAATATATAACATATAATACATTATAAATAATTAATCTATAAATAATAAATTAATTAATAAAAACTTAATATATGATAAATAAATAAAAAATTATTAAATAATAGATAATAAATAATAGATAATAAATTATGAATAAATAGATAATGAATATATAAATAATATATAGTAAATGATTTATTAGTAAAATGTTAATAATAAATTAACAATTTAATAATAAAATTTAAAAAATTAAAAAAAATAAAAATTAATTTATAAGCAATAAAAAAATAATGAATAAATAAATAACAAACAAATAAATTAGAAATAAATAATAAAATTAAAATTAAAAATAAAGAAATAATAGGTTATAAATAATAAATACATTAATAATAAGTTAATAATAAAATAATAGTAAATTAACAATTAAATAAATTAATAACTAATGTATAAAAAATAACTAAATAATAAAAATTAAATAAATAATAAATAGTAAATAATAAATACTAAATAATAAATAAATGAATAATAAATAAATGAATAATAAAAATCAAATAAATTAAAAAAATAAAATAATAAATCAATAATGTAAAATAAATAAATAATCACTGAATAATAAATAATAAAAAATAATAAAAACTGATAATTAATAAATAAATATTGAATAGTTATTTAAACACACATTTATGTCACATACAAATATCTAGACAGACATAGATGTATAATTATATATTAATATAAATATATATATATATAAGTATAAGTAAATATAAACATCTATATATATATATATTTAAACATATATGATTTGATAATATACAAACATAAATGTATATAAATATTGACAAATGCATATAAGTATACACAAATATTCACAAATTCATATAAATATATATATATATATAATTGATAACAAATTACCAAAAGGGGATAAAGCATAATAATTGAAACACCATCAAATAAATAGGAATGTAAAAGCACATGAGCCTCAACCTAGTTGGTGAGGACTCCTTAAGTGCATCCAGGAGACCCGTGATCAAATCCAAGAAAAGGCTAATTTCTGGGTAATGTATGTAACACCCCAAGATTTTATGAAAAACATTCTTTTAATTTCATTGATGTCTTGTGTTGTAAGCTACAACAAGATTGCCTTGCGCTATATGCAACACCGTATGAGCTTGTAGTATACACAACACTATTCTTGGATCATGTTACACACAATTTTGATAGTAGTTATTCTACAAAACATTGAGTGTATATATATATATTCAATGTATAAATGAAATATTATTGGATTATTTTATACGAAACAACGAAGGAGTCTTTCACAACATGCAACCCTGACCTGGCTTGCATTACAAGCAATCACGACCTTCCTTGATAGCGTGTGTTGTACGCAATACCAGGTTTTACTAAACAACGATATATTGTTATAATATTATTATGGACTAGCCGTTATGAATAGTATTAACTACATTTTTAATTTTATAACATTATTATTCATCTTACACATTTTTTAGAATATGGTATGAGAACAAAATAAATTTTTCATGTAAAATATGTATTTTTAAAAAATTGCAGTTTTCCCGCCTTTTGATGACGCACCCACCATAAATCTTGTTTTTGACATGTCTATAATTTCAATTTGACAAAATTTAATTTTTCTTTAGAATCAGGATATAAAAAATTTACTTTGGATAAAATTTTCATATTATTCTGATAACTTTCATATTTTAATGAATAGTAAAAACACGTTATATTTTAATTAAAAACAACTTTTTAATCGAAATAATTTATATGGTAAGAATATCTTTTTAATTGGTTTTAAAGTGTAATTAGAATATATTTTTACCATTTAATCCAATGTTGTTCAATGGAATTAAATTTCAATTTGAAATTGGATATAAACAAGTATCAATCTTTTGATTGTTTTTGTTTTATTAAAATACGCTATTTGTTTTGATAACGGGAAATAAATTTAAAATTAGTTAATTCCACTTATATTTTATGAATTTGAAAAAATAGAAATCAATTTTGAATTCGGAATATCAAATAATGGTTAGGCTGAATTTTTGGTATTTTTCTGAAAAACATCAATTTTCGATGAATAGTGCAACCACTTAGTGGTAGTTAAAAAACTGACTTTTTTAAAACTTAATTTTACCGCTTCTATTAGTGATATTTCGAAAATCCGAGAGACATGGTTAATATCGAGGACTAAAATTTTGTTCAATGAGATGAAAATAATTTTTTATGAATAGTAACTTTTTATTTTTTTTACGACGGTTAAAAGTAAATAGGGTAATTAAGGGTAAAATTGATATTATTATTACCCTAACACATGTCCTAATTCTATTTTATAAGTGTAATTCGACGAAAAACAACCTTAGGAATAAAATATGACCCTTTATTCCCATTTGGATTAGATTAGGACATTTAATATTAATTTATTTAGAGAAGGGTTAAAATAGTTACAATCAATGTTTAATAAGTAAATAATTTTTAATATAGGGTTATACAAAAGATAAATTAGACTATAAATATTCATTAGAAATATAAACAGATTTCCTACATAATTTTATTTTATTTATAATTTTTAGATATTAAATAAGTTATTTTATTTATGACACAAATATGATGCAGTAATTATCTTATTAATGAAATATTGACATAATTGATGTTATAAATACCCAAATAAATGTAATTTGAGACTTTTTATAAATTCCACTAATTTTCTAGGTTAATATGATATGTTATTAGTGATTTAATTAACTTTTTTCGAACTAATAATTCTGTTATGATTTTCACAAAAATCAATTACCCAATAGTGTCAAAATTGACATAAAATAGTTTTTAAAAAAAATATTATACTACTAATTGTTATTTTATTCATAAAAATCTACGGTTTGTCTAAAAGACTTAGATAAGGTTATATATATTAATACTAAACAAATTTGGGTTCTTTTGACTTTTTATAGTAAGTTTATTAACCTTATAGTGTAAGAAAACAAGAAGACACGGTAAAAGTAAAATTATTTAACTTAAGGTTAAATCTAAATGATATGGTTAAAATAGAAACCTAAACTTGTCTAAATTCTATTGGATGAAGTGATTTCGACCCATCCCCACATTAGATTCAAAATAAATCAATTTTTTGCTATTAAAAACCTAATATGACTTTATAATAAAATAATATATTTAGTTTTTCCAAAGGTGCCCCTCTCCTCCCTTATAAAAGGGACCCACCTCCCTCTCTTCCTCACACCACTTTGAGACTTCAAGCTCGGCCAAAACGTGCCAATTTCTCTTATCCACTTCCCTAGAAACATCCTAGAGGTCCCGGCCTTCTTTATAGACCAATTTTAGTGCCCTAAGAGGAGGTTAAGAAGAGCTGCTTCAAAGAAGAGGTAATGTCCGTTACTGATTCTTTCAACTTTATTTTTTCTTACACTTATTCTTATTTAGTTGTTTCATTATGAAGTAATAACATTAGTATAACTCATATAATTATATGTTATTATAAGTATGAAACAACCATATTTCACCATCTATCCATCCTACGGAAAACGGAATCACCACGCGTGCGTACGTACAGAATACCGTCTCCACGTCGTGGTGAAATCTGTTTTTCCACCAACAACTTACATGGATGGGTATAATAGTGTACAGAATAACTATATATTGTTATTATAACATCATAATGATTCTGATATATTATAGCATCCACTACAATTCTATTCAATAATTATGGGAATGATATCATCACTCGTGCGTACGTACGGACTACCGTCTCCACGACGCGATGAGATTTATTTTCCATGTTAACCGTACATGAATGATCATAAAGATTATATAATGAATAATAATGAAATATATGAAATAATAATGCTACTGGATTTATATATATATATATATATATGTATTTCATCTATTTAGTTTCATTCAATTCAATAAGGAAACGAAAACAGCATTCATGAGTACGTACGGCCTACCGTCTCCATGAATGGTGTATTTCATTCCTTTTATCGATCTATAATATATATATGTATATGATGAATATATATTATATATAAATAATGTTTTACATTATGGAATTATTTAAATCAAGATATAAGTAATTATATCAAGAACGACAAGTCGAAATACATACGATAAATGAAATGATTTTACCCAAAACGCTGCTTTAACATGGAATTTACAAAAGAACGGGTAATATAAAGTCATAAGTGAAACATATATGATATCATAACAATGAATATGATTCTTTAATAAGTCAATTACATTATTTAAATCATTATACAGGAGGTTCGGATACGTACGAAGCATATCGGACCTAAGGTAAGGGATAATTGGGAAAATCTCATTTTTATCCAAGATTGCTTATTCGTAAGTATTTACTAGGGTTATTGATATCATAAAATTCCATGTTTTATAAAAGTGTATTCATGTATGTTTAAAGTACTTTCTACCCATTTGACTTTTACCCCATGGTATGGAAGGAATTTTTCTTTTATTTACCCTACAAGGTACTTTTTAACTTTTCCGACAAAAGTACGAGAAGAATGTTTTTTTAACGTATACGGAATGAAAGGATTTTTACAGTTTTATAAAGCCTTATTTTCATGAATCTTCCTACAAAATATTTCACAACTATTTTAAAAAAAATCATTTTCTTTTAAAATTGCATGATTTTTTTTGAAAATAAAATGATTTTAAAGAAAAAAGGATATTTCCCTCATGAATTCATTTCAAGTGTTTTATCAAAACCATTTTCATCTAAGATGACATTATTTCACATGTGTATGTTTCATGTATCATGTCTCTATGATTTACATGGGTTCACTTTTCAAATGATGAAATGATATCCATTTTTTTGTATGGATTACGTTATGATGGAATGATGTTTATGAAACCCATTTTATTCTTGGGTTACGATGAATGATTTATGTTTATATTGTGGCACACGAAAGAATGATTTCAATATGAGATGGGTGGGACCTATATCTCCCTCCAATGAATTGGGTAAAGATTTATATCTCATGAGATAGACATGGCTAGAACGACAAGCTAAACTGGTTCAGTAATACAGGACTGGAACGAGGAGTGAACTCGATTCAGAAAGGGACTTTTTCCACTAAGATGGTCTTGGCAGTAATGCCTTGGCTACTATGGAAATAATATCATGTGCTTAATGGTTTCCACAATTACATGTTTTATTCCCATGATAATTTATCATGATTAATGTTTCTTCATGATCTATGCCTTACGTACTGCTATGTTTTATGTTATTGCTCCAGATTTTGATGTTTAGATTTTATGCTTATGTTTTTTTACATTCAAATGTCTAAGGATTGTTTTATGTTCTCTATTATTATCCTTACTGAGCATTTGAGCTCACCCCTTTTATGTTTTCTTTTCCCTAGTATATAAAGAAAGGTTTTACGTATGAAAAAAAGGGAAGATATTTATGGGAGATGTTGAAGATCTTTCACCACGATTATAAGATTATATTCCGAGTTTCCAAAGACACTAAACTATTATGGTCCTTATGTGTCTGTTTTTGTTATGTAATAATTATTCCGCAAAAGTAATGTAATGTCCATGTACGTCATTCTTTGGGTCTCTGGAGTTGGTATCAGAGGAAAGGTTTAGTCAACCTTTGGAAACTAGGATGCGAAAACGTTAGTGAGATCCCTAGAGATATTTCTAAGGTATGTCTAGGGATGTCCCTAAGGATAAGTATATGTATAGGATATAGTCATAGACTTACGATAACGATCTTATAATTAAACCAAAGATGTTAGATATTGAAGGTACTCCCCCTTTATTATGTTGTTTTCCCTAGCATGATTTTTGCCTCTCACACTATTCTTTTTGGGTTTTAGACGATGGATGGAACCCGAAGGAACCGTGTTGATCAATGCAATGGACAATGCAATGATTGTCCTCCTGAACAAAGAAATATTATTGGAGATGGAATGAAAAATCTTATTTCTATACTTACACAAGCTATGAATCATTCTGGACTTCCAAATGAGCAGAGAAGGGAACAATATTCTATTGAGTCCTTCATGAGGCAACACCCACCTTCTTTCAGTGTGTCTTCTGATCCACTTGTTGCTGAGTAATGGATCAGTACCACTGAAAAGATATTTTCAGTTCTTCAATGTTCTGAACATGATAAATTTATCTTAGCAGTATATCGTTTAGAAGGTGAAGCTGCTCAATGGTGTAATCTTATCAAGAATACGAGGCCAAGAGATGAAATTGAGTCCATGGAATGGGACGAGTTCAAGAACTTATTTTTCAATAAGTACTTCCCTCGTATTCTTAGAAAAAAGATGGAGAAAGAGTTTCTTGAACTAAAGAAAAAGGATGATGAATCTATTGGTGTATACGAAGCGAATTTTACAAGGCTTGCAAGGTATGCATCTGGCTTTATCATCCAACCTGAAAGTAATGTTGATCGATTATTCAGTGGCTTAAAACCAAATCTTTGAAGGGAATTAGCTATAAGAGACTTCAGTAGCTATGAAGAAATTGTGCGTTGTGATATCAAGGTAGAAATGGAAGTTGGTGTTATTTATCCATCTCATGGTTTTGACAAGAAAAGAAAGATCGAGTTCAAGGTGAAATATCAGAATAATGGTGAAAAGAAGATGAATGTTTACTTATGCTCAAAGTGTGGAAATAAGCATGGTGGAGATTGCCTTAAAGGGACTAAAAAATGTTTTAAGTGTGGAAAAGAAGTTCATCGAGCAGTTGAGTGTCGAAGTAATGGAAAAAGGGTTGCTAATGATATGAATAAAGAAAAGACTGCAGAGAACGCACCACCAACACTTCAATGCTTCAAGTGCAAGGAAATGGGGCATTATGCTAATAAATGCCCTAATCCAATGGTTAGTGATGATCGACATGAGAAACCACTTAAGGAAAAGGACAAAGGGAAGACACATGCGATCACTATTGGCGATGTTGAATTTGACAACTATGTGGTGGAATGATTAAGTGTTTATGTAATGGGATTCCAAAATAATGTTGTATATAGTATCGTGGAATATTGGAATATTTATGTATTGGTCTATTGCGGTTTTCAATAATTTTATGGTACCGATAACCATGGAAAGTTATTGAGGTATTTTTGGAAAGAAGATGTTATGCGAATAATGAAGGGATAAGGAGAAAATGAAATGTTTGACAGTATTCAAGAGATCATGATTGAGATAAGGACTAAGTGATATCATGGTTTGAGTATATAGAATTTTGGGGTTTTGGTATGTGGAAAGAGTTAAATTTTGACAACACTCATGTTTTCACTAAGATTCAATGGGTATTCATTTTTCAAGAGAATACATGATTAAGGCCTTCGAATGTTTGGAATGTGACCAACAAGACATATATTATGATATCTGGGGATCAAATATAGTATTAACATTCTTGTTATATGAAATCTCTGGTAATCGTTTTCACTACAATATGACGGTGGACTGCAGTATTATGGATAAGCCAAAATATTGGAATGGATTATGTTGGACATAAGTTAGTATTGTTTAAGGATAGAAGTTTTTTTGATATTATTGATGGGATGTTATAGTAATGTAGTTTTAGAAAAAGGACAACCTGCAGGATGGGAAACATCCCATCACGTCGGACAAGGCTATGAGAATCGAACCCACAACCGAAGTGCGACTGGCCTTTATCGCCTACCACTGGCCTACAGGAAGTCCCTGGTTAGTAGAAACTAGTTCTATTTTATTAAGCGGTATGATATATGAAGTATAAGTTCATTTTTGGAATCATATATGATTAACCTCACCATAGATGGACTTATGTATATTTGATAACTTTTGCTAACCTTTTGTTTGAAACAGATGGAATGACCCAACATTCTATCACATGATCTGTTAACACTTCACGAATAACAAATTCAACTTCATTTCTTTAAGAGATGAAGTGGAAATTGTTCAAAGCACGAACAATAGTGAGATTGTACCAAAATCAAGCAAGTATTTCTTCTAATTCAAAATTTTCAACTTTAGGGAAATGATATTGAAAACCAAAAATGTTGTCCTAGTGATCTTATATCCGATGAATCAGATGGTACCTTAGATCATCACAAATTTGTGGCTTTGTGATTGATGGATTTTTCATAGCCATGTTCTCTACCACTCTCCATCAGAACTTGATGGTTAGTTTTTTCTTCCATATCCATATTTTCACCTATGTTCTTTTATACGGAAACCCAGTGATGAGTTTCTTTGGGTAATCATTACATTTCATACTTTAGTTTGTAAAATTAAGTTTTAGTATTCCTTTTTACGATGTGGGTTTCTATAAATAGTAAATGATTTATAACCCCGACGAATTTCGAGGGAAAAATCATTTTAAGGGGGGTAGAATGTAACACCCCAAGATTTTATGAAAAATATTCTTTTAATTTCATTGATGTCTTGTGTTGTAAGCTACAACAATATTGCCTTGCACTATACACAACACCGTATGAGCATGCAGTATACACAACACTATTCTTGGATCATGTTACACACAACTTTGATAGTAGTTATTCTACGAAACATTGAGTGTATATATATATATATTCAATGTATAAATTAAATATTGTTGGATTCTATTAAAAAAAACAACGGAGGAGTCTTTCACAACACGCAACCCTGACTTGGCTTGCATTACACGCAATCACGACCTTCCTCGATAGCGTGTGTTGTACGCAATACCAGGTTTTACTAAACAATGATATATTGTTATAATATTATTATGGACCAGGTGTTATGAATAGTATTAACTACATTTTGAATTTTATAACATTATTATTCATCTTACACATTTTCTATAATATGGTATGAGAACAAAATAAATTTTTTGTGTAAAATATGTATTTTTCAAAAATTGCAGTTTTCCCACCTTTTGATGACACACCCACCTTAAATCTTGTTTTTGACATGTATATAAGTTCAATTTGACAAAATAAAATTCTTATTTGGAATTAGGATATAAAAAATTTACTTTGGATAAATTTTTCTTATTATTCTGATAACATTCATATTTTAATGAATAGTAAAAACACGTTATATTTTAATTAAAAACAACTGTTTTCATAGAAATAATTTATATGGTTAGATTATATTTTTAATTGGTTTTAAAGTGTAATTAGAATATATTTTTACCATTTAATCCAATTTTGTTAATTGGAATTAAATTTCACTTCGAAATTGGATATAAACAAGTATCGATCTTTTGATTGTTTTTGTTTCTTAAAAACACGCTATTTGTTTTGATAACGGGAATTAAATTTAAAATTAATTAATTCCACTTATATGTTATGAATTTGGAAAAATAGACATCAATTTTGAATTCGGAATATCAAATAATTCTTAGTCTGAATTTTTGGTATTTTTCTAAAAAACATCAATTTTCGATGAATAGTGCAACCACTTAGTGGTAGTTAAAAAACTGACTTTTTTTAAACATAATTTTACCGCTTCGGTGAGTGGAATTTCAAAAATCCGAGAGACACAATTAATATCAAAGACTAAAATGTGGTTCAATGAGATGAAAATAATTTTTGGTGAATAGTAACTTTTTACTTTTTTTTACCACAGTTAAAAGTAAATAGGGTAATTAAGGGTAAAATTGATATTATTATTACCCTAAAACATGTCCTAATTCTATTGGATAAGTGTAATTCGACGAAAAAAAACCTTAGGAATAAAATATGACCATTTAGTCCCACTTGGATTAGATTAGGACATTTAATATTAATTTATTTAAAGAAGGGTTAAAATAGTTAAAATCAATGTTTAATAAGTAAATCATTTTTAATATAGAGTTATAAATAAGATAAATTCGACTATAAATATTCATTATAAAGATAAAAAGATTTCCTACATAATGGGATTTTATTTATAATTTTTAGACATTAAATAATTTAATTTATTTATGACACACAAATGATGCGGTAATTATCTTATTAATGAAATATTGACATAAGTGATGTTATAAATACCCAAATAAATGTAATTTGAGACTTTTTATGAATTAAACTAATTTTCTAGGTCAATATGACATGTTATTATTGATTTAATTAACTTTTTTTGGACTAATAATTATGTTATGATTTTCAAAAAAATAAATTACCAAATAGTGTCAAAATTGACATAAAATAGTTTTTTAAAAAACTATTATATTATTAATTGTTATTTTGTTCATAAAAATATAAGATTAGTCCACATGACTTAGATAAGATTATATATATTAATAATAAACAAATTGGGGTTCTTTTGGCTTGTTATAGTATGTTTATTAACCTTATAGTGTAAGAAAACAATAAGACACGGTAAAAGTAAAATTATTTAACTTAAGGTTAAATCTAAACGATAAGATTAAAATAGAAACCTAAACTTGTCTAAATTCTATTAGATGAGAATATTTTGACCCATCCCCACATTATATTCGAAATAAATCAATTTGGAGCTATTAAAAACCGAATATGACTTTATAATAAAATAATATTTTTAGTTTTTCCAAAGGTGCCCCTCTCCCCCATTATAAAAGGGAACCACCTCCCTCTCTTCGTCACACCACTTTGAGACTTAAATCTCTTCCCAAACCTGAAAATATCTCTTCTACACTTCCCTATAAACATCCTAGATGTCCTGGTCTTCTTAAAAGACCTATTTTAGTGCCCTAAGAGGAGGTTAAGAAGAGGTAATGTTCGTTGCCGATTCTTTCAACTTTATTTCTTTTTCCACTTCTTCTTCTTTAGTTGTTTCATTATGAAGTAATAACATCAGTATAACTCATATACTGATATGTTATTATAAGTATTAAACAACCCTATTTCACCATCTATCCATCCTATGGAAAACGAAATCACCACGCGTGCGTACGTACGAATACCGTCTCCACGCCGTGGTGAAATCTATTTTTCCACAAACACCTTACATGGATGGGTATAATGGTGTAAAGAATAACTATATATGGTTATTCTAAAATCATACTGATTCTGATATATTATACCATCCACTCCAATTCTATTCAATAATTATGGGAACGATATCATCGCTCGTGCGTACGTACGGACTACCGTCTCCACGAAGCGATGAGATTCATTCTCCATGTTAACCGTACATGAATGATCATAAAGTTTATATAATGAATAATAATTAAATATATGAAATAATAATGCTACTAGATTTATGTATATATATATGTATGTCATTTATTTAGTTTCATTCAATTCAATAAGGAAACAAAAACAACGTTTATGTGTACGTACGACCTACCGTCTCCATAAACAGTGTATTTCATTCCTTTTATCGATCTATAATATATATATGTAGATGATGAATATATATTATATATAAATCATGTTTTACATTCTAGAATTATATAAATCAGGATATAAGTAATAATATCAAGAATGAAAAGTCGAAACACATACGATAAATGAAATGATTTTACCAAAAACGCTGTTTTAACATGGAATTTACAAAAGAACGGGTAATATAAAGTCATAAGTGAAACATATATGATATCATAACAATGAATATGATTCATTAATAAGTCAATGAAATTATTTAAATCATTATATAGGAGAATATGATACGTGTGAAGCATATCAGACCTAAGGTAAGGGATAATTGTGCAAATCTCATTTTTATACGAGATTGCTTATTCGTAAGTATTTACTGGGGTTATTGATATCATACAATTCCATGTTTTATAAAAGTGTATTCATGTATGTTTAAATTACTTTCTACCCATTTTACTTTTACCCCATGGTATGGAAGGAATATTTCTTTTATTTACCCTACAAGGTACTTTTTAAATTTTCCTACAAAAGTATAAGAAGAATGTTTTTTAACGTATACGGCATGAAAGGATTTTTACGGTTTTATAAAGCCTTATTTTCATGAAGCTTCCTCCAAAATATTTTACGACTATTTTCAAAAAAATCATTTCCTTTTAAAATTGCATGACATTTTGTGAAAAGAAAATGATTTTGAAGAAAAAAGGATTTTTTCCTCAAGAATACATTTCAAGTGTTTTATCAAAACCATTTTCATCTAAGATGACATTATTTCACATGTGTATGTTTCAAGTATCATGTCTCTATGATTTACATGGGTTCACTTTTCTAATGATGAAATGATATCCATTTTTTTTGTATGGATTACGTTATGATGGAATGATGTTTATGAAACCCATTTTATTCTTGGGTTACGATGAATGATTTATGTTTATATTGTGGCACACAAAAGAATGATTTCAATATGAGATGGGAGGGACCTATATCTACCTCCAATGCATTGGGTAAAGATTTATATCCCGTGATATAGACATGGATGGAACGACAAGTTAAACCGGTTCAGTAATACAGGACTGGAACGAGGAGTGAACTCGATTCAAAAAGGGACTTTGTCCCCTAAGATGGTCTTGGCAGCACTGCCTTGGATACTATGGAAATCATATCATGTGCTTAATGGTTGCCACAATTACATGTTTTATTCCCATGATAATTTATCATGATTAATTTTTCTTCATGATCTATGCCTTACGTACTGCCATGTTTTATGTTATTGCTCAAGATTTTGATGTTTAAATTTTATGCTCCTGTTTTTTTACATTCAAATGACTAAGGATTGTTTTATGTTCTCTATGATTACCCTTACTGAGCATTTGAGCTCACCCCTTTTATGTTTTCTTTTCCCCAGGATATAAATAAAGGTTTTAGGTAAGAAAAAAAGGGAAGATATTTATGGGAGATGTTGAAGATCTTTCACCACGATTAGAAGATTATATTCCGAGTTTCCAAAGACACTATACTATTACGGTCCTTATGTGTCTGTTTTTGTTATGAAATAATTATTCCCCAAAAGTAATGTAATGTCCATGTACGTCAAGCTTTGGGTCTCTACAGTTGGTATCAGAGGAAAGGTTTAGTCAACCTTTGGAAACTAGGATGCGAAAACGTTAGTGAGATCCCTAGAAATATTTCAAAGGTATGTCTAGGGATGTCCCTAAGGATAAGTATACATATAGGATATAGTCATAGAATTATGGTAACGATCTTATAATTAAACCAAAGATGTTAGATATTGAAGGTACTCCCCCTTTATTATGTTGTTTTCCCTAGCATGATTTTTTCCTCTCACACTATTCTTTTTGGGTTTTAGATGATGGCTGGAACCTGAAGGAACCGTGTTGATCAATGCAATGGACAATGCAATGATTTTCCTCTTGAACAAACAAATATTATGGGAGATGGAGTGAAAAATCTTATTTCTATACTTACACAAGCTATGAATCATTATGGACTTCCAAATGAGCAGAGAAGGGAACAATATTCTATTGAGTCCTTCAGGAGGCAACGTCCACCTTCTTTCAGTGGGTCTTCTAATCCACTTGTTGCTGAACAATGGATCAGTACCACTAAAAAGATATTTTCAGTTCTTCAATGTTCTGAACATGATAAAGTCATATTAGTAGTATATTGTTTGGAAGGTGAATCTGATCAATGGTGGAATCTTATCAAGAATACGAGGCCAAGAGATGAAATTGAGTCCATGGAATGAGACGAGTTCAAGAACTTATTTTTCAATAATTACTTCCCTCGTATTCTTCAAAAAAATATGGAGAAGGAGTTTCTTGAACTAAAGCAAAAGGATGATGAATCTGTTGGTGTATACGAAGTGAATTTTACAAGGCTTGCAAGGTATGCATCTGGCTTTATCATCCAACCTGAAAGTAATGTTGATCGATTCTTCAGTGGCTTAAAAAAAATCTTCGAAGGGAATTAGCTATAAGAGACTTCAGTAGCTATGAAGAAATTGTGCGTTGTGATATCAAGGTAGAAATGGAAGTTGGTGTTATTTATCCATCTCATGGTTTTGAAAAGAAATGAAAGATGGAGTTCAAGGAGAAATCTCAGAATAATGGTGAAAAGAAGATGAATGTTTCTTTATGCTCAAAGTGTGGAAAGAAGCATGGTGGAGATTGCCTTAAAGGGACTAAAAAATGTTTTAAGTGTGGAAAAGAAGGTCATCGATTAGTTGAGTGTCGAAGTAATTTAAAAAGGGTTGCTAATGATTTGAATAAAGAAAAGACTGCAGATAATGCACCACCAAAACTTCAATGCTTCAAGTGCAATGAAATGGGGCATTATGCTAATAAATGCCGTAATACAAGGGTTAGTGATGATCAACATGAGCAACCACTTAAGGAAAAGGAAAAAGGGAAGTCACATGCGATCACTATTGGAGATGTTGAATTTGAAAACGATGTGGTGTAATGATTAAGTGTTTATGTAATGGGATTCCAAAATAATGTTGTATATAGTATCGTGGAATATTGGAATATTTATGTATTGGTCTATTGTGGTTTTTAATAATTTTATGGTACCGATAACCATGGAAAGATATTGAGATATTTTTGGAAAGAAGATGATATGAGAATAATGAAGGGATAAGGAGAAAATGAAACTTTTGACAGTATTCATGAGCTCATGATTGATATAAGGACTAAGTGATATCATTGTTTGAGTATATAAACTTTTGGGGTTTTGGTATGTGGAAAGAGTTAAATTTTGACAGCACTCATGTTTTCACTAAGATTCAATGGGTATTCATTTTTCAAGAGAATACATGATTAAGGCCTTAGAATGTTTCGAATGTGACCAACAAGACATATCTTATGTTATATGGGGATCAAATATGGTATTAACATGCTTGTTATATGAAATCTCTGGTAATCGTTTTCACTATAATATGAGAGTGGACTGCCGTATTATGGATAAGCCTAAAAATTGGAATGGATTATGTTGGGCATAAGTTAGTATTGTTTAAGGATTGATGTTTTTTCGATATTATTGATGGGATGTTATAGTAATGTAGTTTTAGAAAAAGGACAACCTGCAGGATGAGCGACATCCCATCACGTCGGACAAGACTGTGGGAATTGAACCCACAACCGAAGTGCGACTGGACTTTATCACCTACCACTGGCCTACAGGAAGTCCCTGGTTAGTAGAAACTAGTTTTATTTTATTAAGCGGTATGATATATGAAGTATAGGTTCATTTTTGGAATCGCATATGATTAACCTCACCATAGATGGACTTATGTATATTTGATAACTTTTCCTAACCTTTTGTTTGAAACAGATGGAATGACCCAGCATTCTATCACATGATCTGTTAACACTTCACGAATAACAAATTTAGCTTAATTTCTTTAAGAGATGAAGTGGAAATTGTTCAAAGCACGAACAATAGTGAGATTGTAGCAAAATAAAGAAAGTATTTCTTCTAATTCAAAATTTTCAACTTTAGGGAAATGATATTGAAAACCAAAAATGTTTTCCTAGGGCTCTTATATCCAATGAATCAGATGGTACCTTAGATGTAACGACCCAAAGTTTCATTAATGGAAAATCCCTCTTGATCCAGTTAAATGTTTCTTTATGAAAAATGTTTTTATAAGATGTCAACTTCTTTAGTTTTATGTTAAGGTTTGTGACCGTTACTTTTATAGCCGTTGAACAGTGATCATCTGAGTAGTATAAATATAAGGCTTTAACGAACCCATTTCTACTCAGACAAAGGAAGCGATGGCCTCATCCAGTAGAATTGCCTCTTACGAAGCCCATTTATCAGAGCTCGGAAAAGAGGTTGCGTCTTTGGGATTTTCCCTTGACCAAGCCCAAGCTGAGCTTCATCAAGTCAAGCTCGAACGTGATTGTCTACGGGAAAAGTTGAAGTTGATTGAAATTACCACTCGAGCGATGTTATCCGAGACGCCCCAAGAGTCTGTCACCATCGCACACCTTACCCTTAGGTCTTATGCGGCTATTTTAAGGGGTTATGTAATAAATAAGTAGTACTATGTTCATGTACATTATTTTTGTATATAATAATGAATATAATTTCGAGTCAATTTTGATACATTGTAATTAGTTTTTAAAGTACAAATGGTGTTTTTAGTTATTATTTAATTAAGAATTATATTTTATTAAATTAAAGGATTTTTGAATTAAATAATATTTTAATAAAATATTATTATTAATATTAAATTAATTTTTGTTAAATATAAATGATCTTATAATTTTATGAATGCAATTAAAATTTTTATTAAGGTTTGAAATCCATTTCTGTCAAAACCCGTGATTTTTTTATAAATGTCGGTTTTTATTTTAAAAGTAAAAATTAACATATTTAGAAAATTATTTAGATAAAATAAATATTATTTTTGGAATCAGGACGTCGAAATTATCCAATGGTGAATTTTTCATAATTTTCTGAGACAGTCAAATTTTTGGGTAAAAATGAAATACCATTTAAATATATAATGTGTTTTATGACATCATAATGACCCAATGGTGATGTAATAAAATACCATAATCCTTATGTTCTGCCAATATGTGTTTTATCATTAAAATAATGAGTTTTTGGGTTTGTTTTACTTACTTTTCAAAGCATTAATGGAGCCCTGGAGACTTATTCAATACTTTGCCTTTTTAAATTAATTTCCATGGGAGTGTGACTCACCTCCACATAAGAAACCCTAATTTTTTAATAAGTTCGGACCTTGTCCTTGTAAAATATTGTTTTCTTCTTTCCTTTTCCAGAAACCATGGGCAAATACCATGGTATGGTTTGTGGTTTGGATTATTTTAATATAAGGGGTCCCAAACCTAAATAATAAAGAATCCTCTCACCTTTCCTATATAAACCCACCCATGATGACACTTCCTCCTCACTCAAAGCCCTTGGAGTGAGTCCAACCTCTACCCTACTCTCTCTAGAATCCTCTCAAGGTGCCCCAAGCTCCCAAGAAGCCTCTCACAAGCCTCTCTCTAGCCTTCGGAAGCACACTTCCAAGTAAGGGTTTTTGCTTCCTTTCTCATTTTTGTCAATTTTCATTAAGTTGTATTGCACTTTTAATTTCAATTATGAATGTTGGGGTATGGTTTCTCACCTCCCCCATACTGACCTCTTATTGTTTGAATGATGGGAGACCCCTTTCTCTCTCATTAAATTCCTCCCATGTACACCCATTACTATGCCGAAATTCCGAAAGGAACTCCTCTCTCTTCTTTTACATTCAAGAAATACTTTTGTATCATGAATCTAAATTCCATTTCAATTGTTGGGACATGTATCTATATGACCTCCTTACTGTCCATTACATGTAAATTTTATGAGTAACCCCTTTCTCTCTCATCAACCCTTTTTATGAATTCTTATGTCACGCTGTTACGCTGCCGAAATCTCACCGATTTTCTAAGCCAATGTCATTGTGTAGTGAATACCATGCCCATTTATCCATAAAGGGTATTCACCTTTATGCACATTTAATTATTGATTATAATGTTTCATGTATTGATTCCACATTCCTTTATCGTGGAATAAATGATTATGTTTTATGAATCCATGTTTTATGATCCATGTGGCACACTTATGCATGAAATGAAATGTTTAAGAAGGGTGCGCCCTTATAGCGCTCCAATGCATTGGGTAAAGTATAGTATCATGATACGTCATGTGCAATGAGTGTTGACTCATGCTAATTCAAGTGCAACGAGGGTTTACTCATGCTTCAAGTGCAATGAGGGTTTACCCATGCTCCATGTGCAATGAGCCTTGGCTCATGCTAATTCAATGTTAAGTGTTGTTGCCACATTTCCAAGTTATGATTATCATGCTTTATAATTCCTTTATTTTCATGTTACTCTTATGCTCTATTGATGTTCCTATTGCCTAACATGTATTGTACTCCTCATGTTATTCATTGTGTACTCCCTTACTGGGCTTTATAGCTCACCCTTTTCTTATGCATGTTCTCAGGTTATCCCATGTAATGCTAAGTACGAAAGAATGTAGTGGTCATGTAAAGGAAGTTTTCAATAAAGATGTTGTATTTCAAGT
Source organism: Viscum album (assembly GCA_963277665.1). Taxonomy (NCBI): domain Eukaryota; kingdom Viridiplantae; phylum Streptophyta; class Magnoliopsida; order Santalales; family Viscaceae; genus Viscum; species Viscum album. Next base: position 300,590,324 of record OY728139.1, read on the forward strand.
TTAAAGTTTTTATGTAATGATCCTAAGCCCCAAAGACACTAAACCTCTCGATCTTCTTTGTTGTATCAAGTGAAGTTTTATGTAATAAAGCATGTTTAAGTTGTAATAAAAAGCAGGGTTGTCATAGTTGGTATCAGAGGATAGGTTTAGTTATTTTTGGGATTAAGAAACCCTAGTAAAGCCTTAGATACAAGACTAAGCATAATAAAAACATCCCTATGTTTTGGTAAATACTAAGTAAGTGGTTTATCAAACAAATACATCCCTGTCTGGATACGAGCAGGTAGAGGCGGCTCTGACACAGATGTATCCTAGGGGTAAAACCCGAAAACACCGCTTTGAGCTAGACTCGAATGGGAACTGGTGCACGACAACGTGCCTTGCTGCACTCTTGGTTACGACACTCCCGAGGGATATGTTTTGATATATTCACAATCTTAGTATGAACCCTTATTAAGGGAAAAATTCCCCTAAGAATATATGTTAGAAGTAAGATCATGAAAATCCTAGATTGAATCCTATAGACTCAGGAGTTAAAGAGATTAAAGTTTATTTATAAGTCATCAACTTTTGTCTTTGGATTACCCTTTATGTGTTACCCCTAACTTTCCTTTTATTCCAGCCAATGGCCAGTAATAGGAGAACTCGGGCTAACAACCGTTGTGAAGATCAGTGTGATGATTGTACTAATGAGATGCCGAATCCAATGGGAGCGGGAATCGCGAACTTTTTCACGCTTCTCTCTCAGCTAAATCAAGTTTTGAATAGAAACACGGGTCAAGAGGAACGTTCAACCCCCCCCCCCCTAAGAAAGAACAAGTCTCTATCGAGAGCTTCATGAGACAAAGGCCTCCTACTTTTAGTGGATCATTTGATCCCACGATTGCTGAGAAATGGATCAACTCCATTGAAAAGATCTTATCTCTCCTTCAATGTTCTGAACAAGAGTAGGTTTTCCTGGCGGCTTATCGTATGGAGGGTGAAGCTGATCAATGGTGGATGTTGATAAAAAATACGAAGCCTGAGGAGGAGATCGAGGCTTTGGAATGGAAGGAATTCCGGAAGATGTTTTTCGATAAATATTTTCCGCGCACCCTCTGTCTTAAGATGGAAAGGGACTTCCTTTCCCTCAAGCAGAAAGAGGAAGAATCTGTGGGAGCGTATGAGGAAAACTTTACAAGGCTTGCACGATATGCTTCCGGCTTTGTCGTTACCCCCGAATGGAAGGTTGACCACTTCTTTGGTGGGTTGAAGCCTAGTTTGAGGAAAGCATTAGCGATCCGTGACTTCGACAGCTGTGAGGAAATTGTTCGATGTGCCCTCAAGGTTGAAATAGAGATCGGAGAATCACATGGGTATCATGGGGACAAGAAGCGTAAGGTGGACTTCAATGCTGGTGGTCCGATGGATAAATCCAACGGCGCTAAGAAGTTCCATCACCCCACTTGCCAAAAGTGTGGAAAGAAGCACCCTGGAAATTGCCTTAGAGGGACAAGAAAATGCTTCAAGTGTGGAAGAGAAGGGCACCTAGCTGTTAACTGTCAGCAAGAAGGACCCGCGACTACGACAGAGGAGAGGAACGCTCCGTTCAAACCTCAACGCGTTGTTCAATGCTACAAATTCAAAGAACCAGGTCATTTTGCAAATCAGTGCCCTAATCCAAGGGTTATCGGAGGCAACCAGCAACCTCCAAGACAGCAAGGAAGAACTTTTGCCATCACTTCTGCCGAAGTGAACCCCGTTAACGAAGTGGTGATAGGTACGCTAGTTATTCATTCAAGAATAGCGAACGTACTTTTTTATTCAGGTTCTACACATTATTTTATATCTCAAAAGTTTAGTAGAACAATCCCTGCACCACCACAAATCATGGAAGTAAAGATATCGGTGAGTATGGAAAATGGGGAAATCATTGCATCCCATGAGTATAAGTCCTCCCCTGTTATAATCTGTGGATTGAATTTCCCGACGAACCTCATCATACTCCCTCTAGTGGAATTTGATGCAATTCTTGGCATGGATTGGATTTCCTTATATAGATCCAACATAAATTGTCGGGAGAGGGAAATCACACTCCATATAGAGAATCGACCCCCGATTCTTTACAAGTGTCAGGAGGAAGATGAATCTCCTTTAGCTCCATCATCTCAAGAATGGATATTACTGCCTTATGAGCACGTATATCTGGCTCAGATGATTGAGTCCAAGGAAGAAACCACCCCTGAAGAAATGCCTATTGTGAGGGAATTCGCTGAAGTATTTCCCGAGGAACTTCCTGGCCTTCCTTCAAGAAGAGATGTTGAGTTATCAATTGAACTTATACCTGGGGCGCTACCAATATCCAAGACTCCATATAGAATTGTTGTTGTTGAGCTTGAAGAGCTGAAGAAAAAACTACAGGAGAATCTGGATAAAGGGTTTATACGCCCAAGTGCATCACCATGGGGTGCACCAGTCCTCTTCGTCAAGAAGAAGGATGGGTAAATGCGGATTTGCATCAATTATCGTGAACTTAACAAAATCACGATAAAGAACAAGTATCCTCTCCCAAGAATCGATGACTTGTTTGATCAGCTGTGTGGAGCACAATACATCTCCAAGGTGGACTTTCGGTCGGGATATTATCAAGTAAGGGTGAAGAAGGAAGATATCCCCAAGACTGCTTTTCGTACAAGGTACGGGCACTATGAATTCATAGTAATGCCTTTCGGTCTCACCAATGCTCCAACAATATTCATGGACTTGATGAATAGAGTCTTTAGAGATTACCTAGAAAAATTTGTGGTAGTCTTTATAGATGATATTCTAATATACTCCAAAACCAAGGAGGACCATGAGGAGCATTTAAAAACTGTACTAGAGACCTTGCGCAAGGAGAAGCTCTATGCAAAGTACAGCAAGTGTGAGTTTTGGTTGAAGGAAGTCTCATTATTGGGACATATCATCACAAGCAATGGGATATCTGTGGACCCCTCTAAAACAGATGCAATTGAGGGATGGCTGAGGCCAACATCAGTAAATGATATCCGTAGCTTCTTGGGGTTAGCTGGATATTATCGACGATTTGTGAGAAATTTCTCACGATTTTCCAACACTCTTACCAAGATAACTCGAAAGGGAGTAAAGTTTTCTTGGAGTGATGAATGCGAAGAAAGCTTCAAGGAGTTGAAAAGGAGGCTTATCACTGCACCCGTGCTCACTTTACCCACAAGTGGGGAGCTTTTTGCGGTATTCAGTGATGCATCGAAGAAGGGATTAGGATGTGTGCTGATGCAGAATGATAAAGTGATATCCTATGCCTCAAGGCAGTTGAAAATTCATGAGCGAAACTATCCAACGCATGATCTGGAGTTGGAGACGGTGATCTTTTCCTTGAAAATCTGGCGGCATTATCTCTATGGAGAGAAATGTGAGATATATAATGACCACAAGAGTCTTAAATATATATTCACACAGAAAGAGATTAATATGCACCAGAGGACATGGATAGAGCTCATTAAGGATTATGACTGTTCAATACACTACCACCCTGGGAAAGCGAACAAGGTGGCATATGCCCTAAGTAGAAAGGATCCATCGATTCTATCAATGATGAGAATTGAGAAGGATCCAATCTTCTTAGACTTAATGAAGATTGATGTGGGAATCATAAAGAAGGGAACATCATCAATCCTTTCACAAATGATTTCTCAACCATCTCTTTTGGAAAGGATAAAAGATGCTCAAAAGGATGATGCATGAATACAAGAAAAAGTGGAAGCTATCAAAAAGGGAAAATCCTCAGAGTTTAATGCTAATGAAGAAGGAATTGTGCGGTTTGGGAAAAGACTATGTGTTCCATCAAGTTTGGAGCTGAAGAAGGAACTTTTGGATGATGCACATAGTTCAAATTTCTCTATTCACCCAGGGAGCACAAAGATGTATCAAGATCTCTGAGAAAACTTTTGGTGGGATAATATGAAGAAGGAGATCGCTGAATATACATCAAAGTGCCTGGTGTGTCAGCAAGTGAAGGCAGAGAGGCATAAGTCTAAGGGGATGATGCAACCATTGCCCATACCAGAATGCAAATGGGAGAACATAACCATGGACTTTGTCACCAGACTTCCAAGGACATCCAAAGGCAACAATGAAATCTGGGTTGTTGTGGATCGTCTTACAAATACTGCACACTTCATTGCTATTCGAGAGGATGTATCTTTGGATCAACTGGCACAGATATATATCAGGGAATTGGTATGGTTTCATGGAGTACCACTATCTATTGTGTCTGACCGAGATCCAAGATTTACCTCTAAGTTTTGGAAGAGTCTTCAACATGCTCTGAATACTGAACTGAACTTCAGTACGACCTATCATCCTCAAACAGATGGCCAATCCGACCGGACTATCCAAACACTCGAGGATATGTTGAGAGCGTGCTCAATGGACTTTAAAGGAGGATGGGATCAACTCGAACATCCAAATGGCACCATATGAAGCCCTGTATGGAAAAAGGTATAGAACACCGGCATGTTGGGATGAGGTCGGTGAACATAAGCTGCTTGGACCAGAAATGGTCGAAGAAATGGTGGAGAAGGTGAAAACCATTCAACAGCATATCAAGGCAGCCCAAAGTCGACAGAAGAGTTATGCAGATAATCGTCAACGAGACCTTGAGTTTAAAGTCGGAGACATGGTGTTTTTACGCATATCTCCGTGGAAGAAGGTCATGAGGTTTGGAAAGAAAGAGAAGTTAAGTCCAAGGTACATCGACCCCTTAGAGATTCTTGATCGTGTTGGGGCTGTGGCCTATCGACTAGAAATTCTACCTACTATGGACAAGGTACATGATGTCTTTCATGTATCCCTCTTAAGGAAGTACATACCGGAACCTTCACATATACTCTCTTCTGAGGTGGTACAATTGGAAGATGATCTTTCTTATGAGGAGCAACCAGTGAAGATCTTAGATCGTAGAGAAAAAGTTCTACGAAATAAGACAATGCCCCTCGTCAAGGTGTTGTGGAGAAACCACAAGTTTGAAGAAGCAACTTGGGAGTCGGAGGATATGATGAAGCTGAGTAACCCACATTTGTTTTAGTGTGGGAAAAGGAAAATTTCGGGGGCGAAATTTCTTAAGGGGGGAATATTGTAACGACCCAAAGTTTCATTAATGGAAAATCCCTCTTGATCCAGTTAAATTTTTCTTTATGGAAAATGTTTTTATAAGATTTCAACTTCTTTAGTTTTACGTTAAGATTTGTGACCGTTACTTTTATAGCCGTTGAACAGTGATCATCTGAGTAGTATAAATATAAGGCTTTAACGAACCCATTTCTACTCAGACAAAGGAAGCGATGGCCTCATCCAGTAGAATTGCCCCTTACGAAGCCCATTTATCAGAGCTCGGAAAAGAGGTGGCGTCTTTGGGCTTTCCCTTGACCAAGCCCAAGCTGAGCTTCATCAAGTCAAGCTCGAACGTGATCGTCTACGGGAAAAGTGGAAGTTGATTGAAATTACCACTCGAGCGATGTTATCCGAGCCGCCCCAAGAGTCTGTCACCATCGCACACCTTACCCTTAGGTCTTATGCGGCTATTTTAAGGGGTTATGTAACAAATAAGTAGTACTATGTTCATGTGCATTATTTTTGTATATAATAATGAATATAATTTCTAGTCAATTTTGATACATTGTAATTAGTTTTTAAAGTACAAATGGTGTTTTTAGTTATGATTTAATTAAGAATTATATTTTATTAAATTAAAGGATTTTTGAATTAAATAATATTTTAATAAAATATTATTAATAATATTAAATTAATTTTTGTTTAATATAAATGATCTTATAATTTTATGAATGCAATTAAATTTTTTATTAAGGTTTGAAAGCCATTTCTGTCAAAACCCATGAATTTTTTTTTATAAATGTCGGTTTTTATTTTAAAAGTGAAAATTCACATATTTAAAAAATTATTTAGATAAAATAAATATTATTTTTTGAATCAGGACGTCGAAATTATCCAACGGTGAATTTTTCATAATTTTCTGAGACAGTCAAATTTTTGGATAAAAATTAAATACCATTTAAATATATAATGTGTTTTATGGCATCATAATGACCCAATGGTGATGTAATAAAATACCATAATCCTTATGTTCGGCCAATATGTGTTTTATCATTAAAATAATGAGTTTTTGGGTTTGTTTGAATTACTTTTCAAAGCATTAATGGAGCCCTCCAGACTTATTCAACACTTTTCCTTTTTAAATTAATTTCCATGGGAGTGTGACTCACCTCCACATAAGAAACCCTAATTTTTTAATATGTTCGGACCTTGGCCTTGTAAAATATTGTTTTCTTCTTTCTTTTTCCAGAAACCGTGGGAAAATACCATGGGATGATTTGTGGTTTGGATTATTTTAATATAAGGGGTCCAAAACCTAAATAATAAAGAATTCTCTCACCTTTCCTATATAAACCCACCCAAGATCCCACTTCCTCCTCACTCAAAGCCCTTGGAGTTTGTCCAACCTCTGCCCTACTCTCTCTAGAATCCTCTCAAGGTGCCCCAAGCTCCAAAGAATCCTCTCACAAGCCTCTCTCTAGCCTTTGGAAGCACACTTCCAAGTAAGGGTTTTTTCTTCCTTTCTCATTTTTGTCAATTTTCTTTAAGTTGTATTGCCCTTTTAATTTCAATTACGAATGTTGGGGTATGGTTTCACACCTCCCCCATACTGCCCTCTTATTGTTTGAATTATGGGATACCCCTTTATCTCTCATTAAATGCCTCCCATGTACACCCGTTACTCTGCCGAAATTCCGAAAGGAACTCCTCTCTCTTCTTTTACATTCAAGAAATACTTTTGTATCATGAATCTAAATTCCATTTAAATTGTTGGGACATGTATATATATGAACTCATTACTGTAAATTACATGTAAATATGATGAGTAACCCCTTTCTCTCTCATCAACCCTTTTTATGAATTCTTATGTCACGTCGTTACGCTGCCGAAATCGCACCGATTTTCTAAGCCAATGTCATTGTGTAGTGAATACCATGCCCATTTCTCCATCAAGGGTATTCACCTTTATGCACATTTACTTATTGATTATAAAGTTTCATGTAATGATTCCACATTCCTTTATCGTGGAATAAATGATTATGTTATATGAATCCATGTTTTATGATCCATGTGGCACACTTATGCATGAAATGAAATGATTAAGAAGGGTGTGCCCTTATAGCGCTCCAATGCATTGGGTAAAGTATAGTATCATGATACGTCATGTGAAATGAGTGTTGAATCATGCTAATTCAAGTTCAACTAGGGTTTACTTGTGCTTCAAGTTCAATGATGCTTTACTCATGCTCCATGTGCAATGAGCCTTGGCTCATGCTAATTCAATGTTAAGTGTTGTTGCCACATTTCCAAGTTATGATTATCATGCTTTATCGTTCCTTTCTTCTCATGTTACTCTTATGATCTATTTATGTTCCTATTGCCTAACATTTATTGTACTCCTCATGTTATTCATTGTGTACCCCCTTACTGGGCTTTATAGTTCACCCTTTTCTTATGCATGTCCTGAGGTTATCCCAAGCAATGCTAAGTACGAAGGAATGTAGTGGTCATGTAAAGGAAGTTTTCAATAAAGATGTTGTATTTCAAGTTTAAAGTTTTTATGTAATGATCCTAAGCCCCAAAGACACTAAACCTATTGATCTTCTTTGTTGTATCAAGTGAATTTTTATGTAATAAAGCATGTTTAAGTTGTAATAAAAAACAGGGTTGTCATATTAGATCATCACAAATTTCTGGCTTTGTGATTGATGGATTTCTCATATCCATGTTCTCTACCACTCTCCATCAGAACATGATGGTAATATTTTTCTTTCATATCCATATTTTCACCTATGTTCTCCTATATGGAAACCCAATGATGAGTTTCTTCAGGTAATCATTACATTTCATACTTTAGTTTGTAAAATTAAGTTTTAGTATTCCTTTTTATGATGTGGGTTTCTATAAATAGTAAATGATTTATAACCCCGAATAATTTCGAGGGAGAAATTCATTTTAAGGGGGGTAGAATGTTACACCCCAAGATTTTATGAAAAATATTCTTTTAATTTCATTGATGTCTTGTGTTGTAAGATACAACAATATTTCCTTGCGCTATACGCAACACCGTATGAGCTTTCAGTATACACAACACTATTCTTGGATCATGTTACACACAATTTTGATAGTAGTTATTCTACGAAACATTGAGTGTATATATATATATATATTCAATGTATATATGAAATATTGTTGGATTCTGTTATACGAAACAACGGAGGAGTCTTTCACAACACGCAACCCTGACTTGGCTTGCTTTACATGCAATCACGACCTTCCTCGATAGCGTGTGTTGTACGCAATACCAGGTTTTACTAAACAACGATATATTGTTATAATATTATTATGGACTAGACGTTATGAATAGTATTAACTACATTTTTAATTTTATAAAATTATTATTCATCTTACACATTTTCTAGAATATGGTATGACAACAAAATAATTTTTTTGTGTAAAATATGTATTTTTCAAAAATTGCAGTTTTCTCGCCTTTTGATGACGCACCCACCTTAAATCTTGTTTTTGAAATGTCTATAAGTTCAATTTGACAAAATAAAATTCCTATTTGGAATCAGGATATAAAAAATTTACTTTGGATAAATTTTTCATATTATTCTGATAACTTTCATATTTTAATGAATAGTAAAAACACGTTATATTTTAATTAAAAACAACTATTTTCATAGAAATAATTTATATGGTTAGATTATCTTTTTAATTGGTTTTAAAGTGTAATTATAATATATTTTTACCATTTAATCCAATGTTTTTTATTGGAATTAAATTTCACTTTAAAATTGGATATAAATAAGTATCAATCATTTGATTGTTTTTGTTTCTTAAAAACACGCTATTTGTTTTGATAACAGGAATTAAATTTAAAATTAATTAATGCCACTTATATGTTATGAATTTTAAAAAATATACATCAATTTTGAATTCGGAATATCAAATAATTCTTAGGATGAATTTTTGGTATTTTTCTGAAAAACTTCAATTTTCGATGAATAGTGCAACCACTCAGTGGTAGTTAAAAAACTGACTTTTTTTAAACTTAATTTTACCACTTCTGTGAGTGGAATTTCAAAAATCCGAGAGACACGGTTAATATCAAGGAAAAAAATGTGGTTCAATGAGATGAAAATATTTTTTTGGTGAATAGTAACTTTTTACCTTTTTTACCACGGTTAAAAGTAAATAGGGTAATTAAGGGTAAAATTGATATTATTATTACCCTAACACATGTCCTAATTCTATTGGATAAGTGTAATTCGACCAAAAACAACCTTATAAATAAAATATGACCATTTATGCCCACTTGGATTAGATTAGGACATTTAATATTAATTTATTTATAGAAGGGTTAAAATAGTTAAAATCAATGTTTAATAAGTAAATCATTTTTAATATAGGGTTATACATAAGATAAATTAGACTATAAATATTCATTAGAAATATAAAAAGATTTCCAACATAATGGTATTTTATGTATAATTTTTAGACATTAAATATTTTAATTTATTTATGACACAAAGATGATGCGGTAATTATCTTATTAATGAAATATTGACATAATTGATGTTATAAATACCCAAATAAATGTAATTTGAGAATTTTTATGAATTACACTAATTTTATAGGTTAATATGACATGTTTGTATTTATTTAACTAACCTTTTTCTAACTAATAATAATGTTATGATTTTCAAACAAATAAATTACCAAATAGTGTCAAAATTGACATAAAATAGTTTTTTAAAAAATATTATATTATTAATTGTTATTTTATTATAAAAAATCTACGATTCGGCCAAATGAATTAGATAAGGTTATATATATTAATAATAAACAACTTGGGGTTCGTTTGGCTTGTTATAGTAAGTTTATTAACCTTATAGTGTAAGAAAACAAGAAGACACGGTAAAAGTAAAATTATTTAACTTAAGGTTAAATCTAAATGATAAGGTTAAAATAGAAACCTAAACTTATCTAAATTCTATTGTATGAGAGTATTTTTACCCATACACACATTATATTCGAAATAAATCAATTTTAAGCTATTAAAAACCAAATATGACTTTATAATAAAATAATAGTTTTAGTTTTTCCAAAGGTGCCCCTCTCCCCCCTTATAAAAGGGCACCACCTCCCTCTCTTCCTCACACCACTTTGAGACTTAAAGCTCAGAAAAACCCTGAAAATTTCTCTTCTAAAATTCCCTAGAAACATCCTAGAGGTCCTGATCTTTTTAAAAGACCAATTTTAGTCCCTAAGAGGAGGTTAAGAAGAGGCGCTTCAAAGAAGATGTAATGTCCGTTACCGATTCTTTCAACTTTATTTCTTCTTCCACTTCTTCTTCTTTAGTTTTTTCATTATGAAGTAATAACATAATTATAACTCATATACTGATATTTTATTATAAGTATTAAACAACCCTATTTCACCATCTATCCATCCTACGGAAAACGAAATCACCACGCGTGCGTACGTACGGAATACCGTCTCCACGCCGTGGTGAAATCTGTTTTTCCACAAACACCTTACATGGATGGGTATAATGGTGTAAAGAATAACTATACATGTTTATTATAACATCATACTGATTATTATATATTATACCATCCACTCCAATTCTATTCAATAATTATGGGAACAATATCATCGCTCGTGCATACGTACGGACTACCGTATCCATGACGCGATGAGATTCATTCTCCATGTTAACTGTAAATCAATGATCACAAAGTTTATATAATGAATAATAATGAAATATATGAAATAATAATGCTACTGGATTTATGTATATATATATGTATGTAATCTATTTAGTTTCATTCAATTCAATAAGGAAACGAAAACAGCGTTCATGCGTACGTACAGCCAACCGTCTCCATGAACGGTGTATTTCATTCCTTTTATCGATCTATAATATATATATGTATATTATGAATATATATTATATATAAATAATTTTTTACATTCTGTAATTATATAAATCAGTATATAAGTAATAATATCAAGAATGACAAGTCGAAACACATACGATTAATGAAATGATTTTACCCAAAACGCTGCTTTAACATGGAATTTACAAAAGAACGGGTAATATAAAGTCATAAGTGAAACATATATGATATCATAACAATGAATATGATTCTTTAATGAGTCAATGACATTATGTAAATCATTATACAGGAGGTTCGGATACGTACGAATCATATCGGACCTAAGGTAAGGGATACTTGTGAAAATCTCATTTTTATCCGAGATTGTTTATTCGTAAGTATTTACTGGTGTTATTTCTATCATACATGTCCTTGTTTTATAAAAGTGTATTCATGTATGTTTAATGTCCTTTCTACCCATTTGACTTTTACCCCATGGTATGGAAGGAATATTTCTTTTATTTACCCTACAAGGTACTTTTTATCTTTTCCGAAAAAAGTACGAGAAGAATGTTTCTTTAACGTATACGACATGAAAGGATTTTTACGGTTTTATAAAGCCTAATTTTCATGAAGCTTCCTGAAAAATATTTCATGACTATTTAAAAAAATCCTTTTCTTTTAAAATTGCATGACATTTTGTGAAAATAAAATGATTTTGAAGAAAAAGGATATTTTCCTCAAGAATCCATTTCAAGTGTTTTATCAAAACCATTTTCATCTAAGATGACATTATTTCACATGTGTATGTTTCAAGTATCATGTCTCTATGATTTACATGGTTTCACTTTCTAATGATGAAATTATATCCATTTTTTTGTATGGATTACGTTATGATGGAATGATGTTTATGAAACCCATTTTATTCTTGAGTTATGATGAATGATTTATGTTTATATTGTGGCACACAAAAGAATGATTTCAATATGAGATGGGTGGGACCTATATCTCCCTCTAATGAATTGGGTAAAGATTTATATCTCATGAGATAGACATGGCTGGAACAGAAAGTTAAACCGGTTCAGTAATACAGGACTGGAACGAGGAGTGAACTCGATTTAGAAAGGGACTTTGTCCACTAAGATGGTCTTGGAAGCAATGCATTCGCTACTATGGAAATCATATCATGTGCTTAATGGTTTCCACAATTACATGTTTTATTCCCATGATAATTTATCATGATTAATGTTTCTTCATGATCTATGCCTTACGTACTGCCATGTTTTATGTTATTGCTCAAGATTTTGATGTTTAGATTTTATGCTCATGTATTTTTTACATTAAAATGTCTAAGGATTGTTTTATGTTCTCTATGCTTACCCTTACTGAGCATTTGAGCTCACCCCTTTTATGTTTTCTTTTCCCCAGGATATAAAGAAAGGTTTTAGGTAAGAAAAAAAGGGAAGATCTTTATGGGAGATGTTGAAGATCTTTCACCACAATTAGAAGATTATATTCTGAGTTTCCATAGACACTAAACTATTACGGTCCTTGTGTGTCTATTTTTTTTATGTAATAATTATTCCGCAAAAGTAATGTAATTTCCATGTACATCAAGATTTGGGTCTCTACAATGTAGAAGTACTGAACAGTACTGTTGTAGGAACTGTGCAGAACTGTAGCAGGTACTGTAGTGGGAGCTGTATCAGGCACCATTTGGCACTGAAGCAGCTGGGAATATTTCTCCGTTTGGGCCTTCAGGCCACTGATTTGGTCCCCGAGTCCTTTATGGCCTTTGGGCTACCCAGGCCTTCGGGTCAGTAAGGCATTCAGGAAACCTCAAGGCCTTCAGGCCACCTTAAGTGAAGTTGAAAACCAGACAACCTATAAGGAACAAGCTTTAGAAGGGGGAGGAGCAAGGAGCTTTCACCATAGCAGAAGCTAAACAGATTCCAAGAATGAGAGGGTATGAAACCTTCCATCGGGACAAGCATGTGCATGCACGAAAAATCCTAGATGAACATCCATGCGAAGTTAGAGAGATGATTTCATGATGAAGATATTGGGAAAGTGAAATTCCAAGTAGTTAGTCTAGGTTGTATGTAATGTTTGAAGCCTACGGGAAATGAATTCTTATAAGGCCTACGGTCCAGGTAATACTTACACCTACGGGCCTTTTAAGGGTTCCACCTAACTCCTTGAAAGGTGGATTATCAAAATTAGTAAAAAATGAAGTCCTTAGGGCCATGGGAGGAATAAGAATGTAAAACAATGGAATAAAATCATGAATTAAATAAAAATCATCTGAAGACACTCTTAAAAGAAGATGAAATAGCGTTGAACGTGCATGATTTTTTTATATACTTAAATTTGTTTAAATATATTATATATTAATATATATTTACATATATTAGAAAAATAAGATAAATATATATGTTTATCAATACACATGAATATGTATAAATAATCATCATTTATATAGGTGTGTATATATATATATTCATATAGTTTTACTATAAATTCATTTATATACTATATTTAATGATAATGATATATTTATATAAAAATACATTTAAATATTATTTATACACACAAATATATATATATATATATATATATATATATCAGAATATACACATAAATATAATTTTTTATTGAGAAACACATATTTATATATAAACATTACTTGTATTGGTATATGTATACTTATTAATGAATTTTTATAGGGTAAATAAAGTAAATAATTATTTATTTTATTTTAAATTTATAATAAATATTTGTTTCAATATGGTTTATATGATTAAAAATAAATTTCTATGTGAATATGTCATTATACAGGTGATTTATTATAAGTAAATATAATTAAATATGCGTATATTTAATTATGAGCAAAAATACATTGTGAGAAATGATAAAATTTGAAAACCATAATATCAATATGAAAGTAATCCCTAATAATTAATTTAGTCTCCACTAAAAATGGGCAAAAATACGCCTTTAAATAATGTTAAAATTCCATAAAATGTTTAAAAATTGTGATAACCCGATGAAAAACTAAATTTTAGAGGCCTTCAGGACCACTATTTACCTTTAAAAAATGTTAATATGTGTCCCCTTGGTTTATAATGGTTTATAGCACATCACATGCTTAAATTTGATATGTGGAAGATCTCAAACAGACACCCAGATCAAAATTTATGGTAGTTTGAAGTTCATGTTTGATTTTCAACATTTTTTGAAACTATAATAATTGTGATTCTTTTAATTATTAAAAAATGTAAATCTAATGGTGTTTTATTTTATTTTATGAGCTTCGATTTGACTAGTTGTGGATCTCAAATTGGACTCTCAGATCAAAAGTTATGGTCCTTTGATGCAGAAGTCCAACTTTCAACTTCTTGAAAAGTTATTTTAACTTTCTAATTATTATTAACTAATTTTTATAAATAATTATTAATTGAAGCATTATAATTAATTAATATTATAAATAATAAACTATATATTATAGTTCATAATAAATGATAAATGATAAATAATTATGAAAAAATTATTTTTAACCTTTTTCTTTTAATTTTACGATGGAATTTTCAAAACCGCCTCTATTTCTTTGTTGTTTTAAAAAAACCTCATATTTCCAAGATTTGCTTTTAAAAATAAATGAAAAAATAGAATATAATTTTTTGGAATTTTTTATAAAATAAAAAATATATTAAAAAAACATTTAGTGGCGTTTTTAAAAACCGCTGCTAAAAACCCGCTGCTAATTATTTTTCCAGAGAAACATTTAGCGGTAGTTTTGAAAGTTTCCATGAAAAAATGACACTAAATCTGTTTTCACTATAGTTATCCTTGGGATACCCTTGGTTTCCCGACACACCTCCTCCTGACCACTTTTCCGATGATTGATTTCCACCAAATTTCTTCTAGCTCTTCGTTCGATCCTTCCTGGTATGCCTCTTGTAGAGACCCGTATCCTGACGTACATGGACATTACATTACATTTGCGGAATACTTAGCACATAAAAAAAATACACACACAAGGATCGTAATAGTTTAGTGTCTTTGGAAACTCGGAACGTAATCTTCTAATCGTGGTGAAAGATCTTCAATATCTCCCATAAAGATCTTCCCTTTTTTTTACCTAAAACCTTTCTTTATATCCTGGGGAAAAGAAAACATAAAAGGGTGAGCTCAAATGCTCAGTAAGGGTAAACAAAAGAAATATCAATCACATCATATACATAAGAACATAGCTTTTGGAAATCTTAACCTGCAAAAGAGCTCATAATATCATATCATGGGATAAATCATAGAAGTGAAAATGAGATCACCATAATCATAACTTGAAACTTGAAACTTTGTGGAATGCACACATAATCATGGAAAATCATTTCTTGTTAGTCATGACTCATTGCCAAGACTATCTTAGTGGACAAAGTCCCTTTCTGAATCGAGTAACCCTCGTTTCAGTCCTGTTTCACTGAACCGGTATAACCTACCATTCCAGCCATGTCTATCTCATGAGATATAAAATCTTTACCCAATGCATTGGAGGGAGATATAGGTCCCACCCATCTTATAATGAATCCTTTCTTATGTGTGCCACATAATCATAAAACATACATCATCGCATAACACATGTAACAAAAATGGGATTCTTGAAACATCATGACATCATAAATCAATTAATATAAGATAAAGGAATTCATAAAAATAATTCCATCACAACATGATCAAATCAATGTAATAATAGCGATAAAAACAGAACCCTTTATTATCTTAGATGGAAAATAATTTTGATAAAACACTTGAACTCCATTCTTGAGGAAAATATCCTTTCTTCTTCAAAAACATTTTTCCTTTCATAACATGTCATATAACTTTAAAATAAAAGAAGTTGATTAAAAATAAACTTGAAAACTTGTAAAGGAAGCTTCTTGGAAATAATGTTTTAAAAATCCATTCATGCCGTATATGTTAAAAAAAAACATTCTTCGTACTTTTGTCGGAAAAGTCAAAAAGTACCTCGTACGAAAAACGACAAAAGATTCCTTTCATACATATTACTAAAAACTCACTGAAGGGTAAAAATGGATTTAAACAATTGTAGGTGGATGTAAATAATATTACATATTCATGAAACATGGATGTGGATGATAAAATACACCCCAGTAAATACTTACGAATAAACAATCTCGGATAAAAATGAGATTGTGATATTTCCCTTACCTTAGGTCCGACTTGCTTTGTAAGTGTCCGAACCTCCTCTTCTTTGAAGCGCCTCTTTGAGACCTCCTCTTAGGGCACTAAAATTGGTCTTTGAGGAAGACCAGAACCTCTAGGATGTTTCTAGGGAAGTGGAGAAGATATTTTGACAGGGGTTGGTCGAGCTTGAGTGCTCAAATTGGTGTGAGGAGGAGGGGGAGGAGGTGTCCTTTTATAGGGGAGGAGAGGGGCACCTTAGGAATATCTCAAAATATTATTTTATATTAAAGTCAAAATCGGTTTATAATGGTTCCAAATGGTATTATTTAGAAGCTAAAGTGGGTATGGGTCGAAATCCTATCAACCAATAGAATTTAGACAAGTTTAGGATATTATTTTAACCTTATCAATTAGATTTAACTCTAAGTTAATTAATTTAACTTTTACCGTGTCTTTTTGTTTTCTTTCACTATATGGTTAATACACTTACTATAACATGCCAAACGAACCCCAAATTGTTTATTATTAATATATATATCCTTATCTAAGTCATTTGGCCGAACATTAGATTTTTAGGAATAAAATAACAATTAATAATATAATATTTGATTTAAAAACTATTTTGTGTCAATTTTGACACTATTTGATATATGATTTTTGTGAAAGTCATAACAGAATTAAATGTTCGAACCAAGTTGATTAAATCAACATTAATATATCATAGTAACCTATAAAATTAGTGTAATTCATAAAAATTTTCAAATTACATTTCTTTTGGTGTTTATAACATCAATTATGTCAATATTTCATTAATAAGATAATTACTGCAGCATCGTTGTGTCATAAATAAATTATATTATTTGATGTCTAAAAATTACAAATAAAATACCATCATGTAGGAAATCGTTTTAGCTTTCTAATGAATATTTATAGTCGAATTTATCTTATGTATAACCCCATATTAAAAATGATTTACTTATTAAACTTTGATTTTAACTATTTTAACCCTTCTTTAAATAAATTAATAATAAATGTCCTAATCTAATCCAAGTGGGCCTAAATGGTCATATTTTATTCCTAAGTTTGTTTTTGGTCGAATTACACTTGTCCAATAGAATTAGGACATGTGTTAGGGTAATATTAATATCATATTTACCCTTAGTTACCCTATTTACTATTAACCGTGGTAAAAAAAGTAAAAAGTTACTATTCACCAAAAAATTATTTTCATCTCATTGAACCAAATTTTAGTCCTTGATATTAACCGTGTCTCTCGGATTTTCGAAATTCCATTCACAGAAGCGGTAAAATTAAGTTTTATGCAAAATTCAGTTTTTAACCTACCACTTAGTAGTTTCACTATTCATCAAAAATTGATGTTTTTCAGAACAATGCCAAAATTTCATCCCAAGCTATATTTCATATTCCGAATTCAAAAATGAAGTCTATTTTACCAAATTCATAACATAAAAGTTTCATTAATTAATTTTATAATTAAATCCCGCTGTTAAAACAAATAGCGTGTTTTTTTTAAGAAACAATATCTATCAAAAGATTGACACTTGTTTATGTCTAGTTTAAATGTGAAATTACATCCAATGACCAACATTGTATTAAATTTTAAAAATATATTCTAAATATACTTTAAACCCACTCAAATTAATGATTTATCACTATCAACTATTTCGATTAAAAAAGTTGTTTTTAATTATAATTTAGTAATTTTCACTATTCATCAAAATATGAAAGTTATCCGAAAATCACCAAAATTTCAACCTAAGCTAATTTCGATATTCCGGATCCAAAAATGAAGTTCATTTTAAAAAATAAGATTTATAGAATTTTAAAAAGTGGTTATTACTATTCATAACGGCTAGTTTTAATAATATTTTAATAGCATATCGTTGTTTAATGAAACTCAGTATTGCGTATTACACACGCTATCGAGGAAGGTCGCGATTGCGTGTAATGCAAGGCAAGTCAAGGATGTGTGTTGTGCAAGCTCCTTTTGGTGTAGCGTACAACACAAGACTTTAGTGAAATAAAAAAGAATATTTTTCATAAAATCTCGGGCTGTTACATTCTACCCCCCTTAAAATGAATTTCGCCCTCGAAATTCGTCGGGGTTATAAATGGTTTACTATTCGAAAGTTTCTTTAATAGAAACCCACATCGTAAAAAGGAATACCAAAACTTGGCTTTAAAAACTAAAGTATGAAATGTAACGATTACCCAAATAAACTAATCACTGGGTTTCCACATAGGTGAAAATATGGATATGGAAGAGAAATCTAACCATCATGTTCTGATGGATAGTGGTAGAGGACATGGCTATGAAAAAGCCAACAATCACAAAGCCATAAATTTGTGATGATCCAGGGTACCATCTGATTCATCAGATATAAGATCACTAGGACAACATTTTTGGTTTTCAAGATCGTTTCCCATTAGAATAAATACTTACTTTATTTTGGTACAGTCTCACTGTTGTTCGTGCCTTTAACAATTTCCACTTCATCTCTTAAATAAATGAAGTTGAATTTGTTATTCGTGAAGTGTTAGCAGATCATGTGATAGAATGACGGGTCATTCCATCTGTCTCAAACAAAAGGTTAGCAAGAAATTATTTACATAAGTCGATCTATAGTGAGATTAATCACATATGGTTTCTAAAATGGACTTATACTTCATATATCATACTGCTTAATATAATAAAACTAGTTTCTACTAAACAGGGACTTCCTGTAGGTCAGTGGTAGGCGATAAAGGCCAGTCGTACTTCGGTTGTGGGTTCGATTCCTACAGCCTTGTCCGAAGCGATGGGTTGTTTCCCGTCCTGCAGGTTGTCCTTTTTATAAAACTATATTACTATAACATCCCATCAATAATATCGAAAAAACTTCTATCCTTAAACAATACTAACTTACGTCCAACACAATCCATTCCAATCTTTAGGCTTATCCATAATACTGCAGTCCACTCTCATAACATAGTGAAAACAATTACCAGAGATTTAATATCATCGTTGATCCCCATATATCATAAGATATGTTTTGTTGGTCACATTCCAAACATTCAAAGTCCTTAATCATGTATTCTCTTGAATACCTTAGTGAAAACATGAATGTAGTTAAAAGTTAACACTTTCCACATACCAAAATCCTCAAAATTCTATATACTCAAACCATGATATCACTTAGTCCTTATATCAATCATGAGCTCATGAATACTGTTAAACATTTAATTTTCTCATTTTCCCTTCATTATGCGCATAATATCTCAATCACTTTGAATACCACATTAGACCAATACATAAATATTCCAATACTCCATGATACAACATTATTTTGGAATCCCATTACATAAACACTTAATCATTCCACCACATCATTGTCATATTCAACATCGCCAATAGTGATCGCATGTGACTTCCCTTTGTCCTTTGCCTTAAGTGGTTGCTCATGTTGATCATCACTAACCCTTGGATTAGGGCATTTATTGGCATAATGTCCCATCTCCTTGCACTTGAAACATTGAAGTGTTGGTGGTGCGTTCTCTGCAGTGTTTGCTTTATTCACATCATTAGAAAACCTTCTTCCATTACTTCGACACTCAGCTGCTCGATGACCTTCTTTTCCACACTTAAAACATTTTCTAGTCCCTTTAAG
This sequence comes from Viscum album, assembly GCA_963277665.1. Classification (NCBI taxonomy): domain Eukaryota; kingdom Viridiplantae; phylum Streptophyta; class Magnoliopsida; order Santalales; family Viscaceae; genus Viscum; species Viscum album. The sequence goes on from OY728139.1 coordinate 300,610,194, forward strand.
ACAATCTCCACCATGCTTCTTTCCACACTTTGTGCATAAGGAAACATTCATCTTCTTTTCACCATTATTCTGAGATTTCTCCTTGAACTCCATCTTTCGTTTCTTGTCAAAACCATGAGATGGATATGTAACACCAACTTCCATTTCTACCTTGATAGCACAATGCACAATTTCTTCATAGCTACTGAAGTCTCTTATAGCTAATGCCCTTCGAAGACTTGGTTTTAAGCCACTGAAAAATCGATCAACTTTACTTTCAGGTTGGATGATAATACCAGAAGCATACCTTGCAAGTCTTGTAAAATTTGCTTCATAGGTACCAACAGATTCATCGTCCCTTTGCTTCAGTTCAAGAAACTCTTTCTCCATCTTTGTTCGAAGAATACGAGGGAAGTACTTACTGAAAAACAAGTTCTTGAACTCGTCCCATTCCATGGACTCAATTTCATCTCTTGGCCTCGTATTCTTGATAAGATTCCACCATTGATCAGCTTCACCTTCCAAACGATATACTGCTAAGATGACTTTATCATGTTCAGAACATTGAAGAACTGAAAATATCTTTTCAGTAGTACTGATCCATTGTTCAGCCACAAGTGGATCAGAAGACCCACTGAAAGAAGGTGGACGTTGCCTCATGAAGGACTCAATAGAATATTGTTCCCTTCTCTGCTTATTTGGAAGTCCAGAATGATTCATAGCTTGTGTAAGTATAGCAATAAGATTTTGCACTCCATCTCCCATAACATTTGTTCGTTCAATCATTGCATTGTCCATTGCATTGATCAACACGGTTCCTTCGGGTTCCAGCCATTGTCTAAAACCCAAAAAGAATAGTGTGAGGGGCAAAAATCATGCTAGGGAAAACAACATAATAAAGGGGAAGTACCCTCAATATCTAACATCTTAGGTTAAATTCTAAGATCGTTAGCGCAATTCTAGGACTATAACCTATACGTATACTTAACCTTAGAGACATCCCTAGACATACCTTAGAAATATCTCTAGGGATCTCACTAACGTTTTTCGCATCCTAGTTTCCAAAGGTTGACTAAACCTTTCCTCTGATACCAACTGTAGAGACCCGTATCCTGACGTACATGGACATTACATTACATTTGTGGAATACTTAGCACATAAAAAAAATACACACACAAGGATCGTAATAGTTTAGTGTCTTTGGAAACTCGGAACGTAATCTTCTAATCGTGGTGAAAGATCTTCAATATCTCCCATAAAGATCTTCCCTTTTTTTTATTACCTAAAACCTTTCTTTATATCCTGGGGAAAAGAAAACATAAAAGGGTGAGCTCAAATGCTCAGTAAGGGTAAACAAAAGAAATATCAATCACATCATATACATAAGAACATAGCTTTTGGAAATCTTAACCTGCAAAAGAGCTCATAATATCATATCATGGGATAAATCATAGAAGTGAAAATGAGATCACCATAATCATAACTTGAAACTTGAAACTTTGTGGCATGCACACATAATCATGGAAAATCATTTCTTGTTAGTCATGACTCATTGCCAAGACTATCTTAGTGGACAAAGTCCCTTTCTAAATCGAGTAACCCTCGTTTCAGTCCTGTTTCACTGAACCGGTATAACCTACCATTCCAGCCATGTCTATCTCATGAGATATAAAATCTTTACCCAATGCATTGGAGGGAGATATAGGTCCCACCCATCTTATAATGAATCCTTTCTTATGTGTGCCACATAATCATAAAACATACATCATCGCATAACACATGTAACAAAAATGGGATTCTTGAAACATCATGACATCATAAATCAATTAATATAAGATAAAGGAATTCATAAAAATAATTCCATCACAACATGATCAAATCAATGTAATAATAGCGATAAAAACAGAACCCTTTATTATCTTAGATGGAAAATAATTTTGATAAAACACTTGAACTCCATTCTTGAGGAAAATATCCTTTCTTCTTCAAAAACATTTTTCCTTTCATAACATGTCATATAACTTTAAAATAAAAGAAGTTGATTAAAAATAAAATTGAAAACTTGTAAAGGAAGCTTCTTGGAAATAATGTTTTAAAAATCCATTCATGCCGTATAAGTTAAAAAAAACATTCTTCGTACTTTTGTCGGAAAAGTCAAAAAGTACCTCGTACGAAAAACGACAAAAGATTCCTTTCATACATATTACTAAAAACTCACTGAAGGGTAAAAATGGATTTAAACAATTGTAGGTGGATGTAAATAATATTACATATTCATGAAACATGGATGTGGATGATAAAATACACCCCAGTAAATACTTACGAATAAACAATCTCGGATAAAAATGAGATTGTGATATTTCCCTTACCTTAGGTCCGACTTGCTTTGTAAGTGTCCGAACCTCCTCTTCTTTGAAGCGCCTCTTTGAGACCTCCTCTTAGGGAACTAAAATTGGTCTTTGAGGAAGACCAGAACCTCTAGGATGTTTCTAGGGAAGTGGAGAAGATATTTTGACAGGGGTTGGCCGAGCTTGAGTGCTCAAATTGGTGTGAGGAGGAGGGGGAGGAGGTGTCCTTTTATAGGGGAGGAGAGGGGCACCTTAGGAATATCTCAAAATATTATTTTATATTAAAGTCAAAATCGGTTTATAATGGTTCCAAATGGTATTATTTATAAGCTAAAGTGGGTATGGGTCGAAATCCTATCAACCAATAGAATTTAGACAAGTTTAGGATATTATTTTAACCTTATCAATTAGATTTAACTCTAAGTTAATTAATTTAACTTTTACCGTGTCTTTTTGTTTTCTTTCACTATATGGTTAATACACTTACTATAACATGCCAAACGAACCCCAAATTGTTTATTATTAATATATATATCCTTATCTAAGTCATTTGGCCGAACCTTAGATTTTTAGGAATAAAATAACAATTAATAATATAATATTTGATTTAAAAACTATTTTGTGTCAATTTTGACACTATTTGATATATGATTTTTGTGAAAGTCATAACAGAATTAAATGTTCGAACCAAGTTGATTAAATCAACATTAATATATCATAGTAACCTATAAAATTAGTGTAATTCATAAAAATTTTCAAATTACATTTATTTTGGTGTTTATAACATCAATTATGTCAATATTTCATTAATAAGATAATTACTGCATCATCGTTGTGTCATAAATAAATTATATTATTTGATGTCTAAAAATTACAAATAAAATACCATAATGTAGGAAATCGTTTTAGCTTTCTAATGAATATTTATAGTCTAATTTATCTTATGTATAACCCCATATTAAAAATGATTTACTTATTAAACTTTGATTTTAACTATTTTAACCCTTCTTTAAATAAATTAATAATAAATGTCCTAATCTAATCCAAGTGGGCCTAAATGGTCATATTTTATTCCTAAGTTTGTTTTTGGTCGAATTACACTTGTCCAATAGAATTAGGACATGTGTTAGGGTAATATTAATATCATATTTACCCTTAGTTACCCTATTTACTATTAACCGTGGTAAAAAAAGTAAAAAGTTACTATTCACCAAAAAATTATTTTCATCTCATTGAACCACATTTTAGTCCTTGATATTAACCGTGTCTCTCAGATTTTCGAAATTCCATTCACAGAAGCGGTAAAATTAAGTTTTATGCAAAATTCAGTTTTTAACCTACCACTTAGTAGTTTCACTATTCATCAAAAATTGATGTTTTTCAGAACAATGCCAAAATTTCATCCCAAGCTATATTTCATATTCCGAATTCAAAAATGAAGTCTATTTTACCAAATTCATAACATAAAAGTTTCATTAATTAATTTTATAATTAAATCCCGCTGTTAAAACAAATAGCGTGTTTTTTTTAAGAAACAATATCTATCAAAAGATTGACACTTGTTTATGTCTAGTTTAAATGTGAAATTACATCCAATGACCAACATTGTATTAAATTGTAAAAATATATTCTAAATATACTTTAAACCCACTCAAATTAATGATTTATCACTATCAACTATTTCGATTAAAAAAGTTGTTTTTAATTATAATTTAGTAATTTTCACTATTCATCAAAATATGAAAGTTATCCGAAAATCACCAAAATTTCAACCTAAGCTAATTTCGATATTCCGGATCCAAAAATGAAGTTCATTTTAAAAAATAAGATTTATAGAATTTTAAAAAGTGGTTATTACTATTCATAACGGCTAGTTTTAATAATATTTTAATAGCATATCGTTGTTTAATGAAACTCAGTATTGCGTATTACACACGCTATCGAGGAAGGTCGCGATTGCGTGTAATGCAAGGCAAGTCAAGGATGTGTGTTGTGCAAGCTCCTTTTGGTGTAGCGTACAACACAAGACTTTAGTGAAATAAAAAAGAATATTTTTCATAAAATCTCGGGCTGTTACACCTCCTCCACCATCTTCCTTCTTTATTATGGACGTTTTCACTCTCCCCATATACTGGTGTGGTTCAAATTAACCCTAGGGTTGCTTCTGACCTGATTTTTGGTTTTCTTCCATTTTTATTTTTTGTGAATGGCTTCTCAGGACTCCTTTGGTCATATTCTAGAAACCACCACTGAAGGAAAAGTAGTTCAGATCATTTTGGCTCACCATCGTTGATTTTAGGTAAGGTTGGCATTTTTTCTTCAATTTCACTCAATTTATAATTGGGGATTTAATATATTTTTAGGCTTTGGTAGTTTTCCTTGGGTGCGTTGGCCATTTCCATGATGTTTTTGAGTTCATGGTGTTATATTTGGAGCATTTGACGACTCCGGAAGGGCTTTCACTCATATACATAGGTATGTATGTATATATATATATTCCTTTTACATATTCCCTCATGGAGAGGGGAATATTTACATTCTATTAATGGGTATATATATAGTAATGTATGTGTATGCAAGTGTACAATGTTCCTTATCACTGTCAAAGTCATCAAGTGTCGAGTGTTCGACTTGGTTTACTTCCAGAGGTAGGATCACAATCCTTTAACTTTAAATTTAAGAATTCATTAATTGATTTTTTAAATAAGTTGAATTTTGGTTTCTTTTGATAAATTCAACTAAATTCCTTGAATAAAATTCTTAAACAAGATAATATATTCATTTGATTTATTAATTCTATGTTTTTATAATAAGACCTCTCCAATAGAGGTGTGTTGTCTACTTAAGTTAAAAGTAGTTAATAGACTTTTATGATTTCTTGGTTTTATACATTGATGATTCCTTATTCTTTTTTCATTAGTTAGAAAAAATGTCATGTTTGAGACTGTGGCCTATTTCATAAACCGAATGGCTTGACTTGTAAATGGGAATTACCCATGTATGAAATTTCCCTTTTTCCAATGAAACCCTTCCTTGTCATTTGTGCGTTATATATGGTGTTTCCTTATGTAAATGAATTGAATTAGTTAAATTGAAGATCTTATTCACGTTTTCTTGTTTTATAAAGGAAATTGGCCTTATTGGTAATTTACTCCCCAATGTTGGACCCCTAAGTGATCACCTGAGACTTATCACTTGAACATTCATTTTTTCTAATTAAATGAGTTCAAATGGATTAAATGGTCATGAATTGTATTAGATGGATACACCATGAATTTTTATTATGCTTTAAAAAATTCCTTATGTAAACTGTATCATTCTAAATGGAATTCAATAAGGCTAATGACATGCATGAGAGGACCTTTCCCCATGCAATGAATTGAATATGAACATTCCTATGTTAATGTTTAAATTGAAATGATTAATAAGCGATTCCTTATGTATAGATGTGATAATGACTCCTTATGTGTAAATGAAATAGGATAATGAGATACATGAGAGGTTAATGCCTCATAAATTTTATATTATAAATGATTATGCCATATAGGGTATGAAGCCAAGGGTTCATTAGAGCCATTAAGAGGGAAGATTGTGTGGCCATCACAACTAAATCTTGGGGATTGATTGTGAGAGATACCATAGTGATTGATGTATTTGGTTTATGTACTGATCCTATGAGTAGATGGAGCTAAGGGACTAATTGTGAAAGCTCCCCTAGGTTTAAGGTCCCTAATCCAGGTGCCACCCAAAGGGCCCTGAACCCCGTTGGTCACATAACCTCAAGCACATTTCCCCAAATGCCAGAGGCTGGTGACTAGCAGTGAGGGAAAAGGTGTGATATTGGGGAAACTACTCCCTCATTCACACAATATACACAACGGAAATAGATAGTAAAAAATAGTAGAAGCAATAATCCCAAAAAGGATTAACAACAGATGATTGAAGTAAATACAATAAAAGCCTCATTATATATTTATATATATATATATATGATGCATGGAATTTTTATCTAAGAAAACAGCAAAACAAGTAACAATGCTAGAAATAAATACAGAAACAAAATTACAAAAGAAACGAGTAAACTCCAGTAGCATCGCAAGGCTTAGCTTGGTCCCATTCTCTCTATCTCCAACCAAAATCAAGTACCAGATGATGAAGGGTGATTTCCCTTATCTAAACCTACAATCATAAAATATTTTTGGGTTAAAAATCATGACCCAAATATGGTGTCAAAAAAATCCCCATAGGTATCCACAAAAATATCTATGCCTAATTTTCAGTGAATATATATAGTAGGTAGAATGAAAAAATGAATCCATAAATTAAGAAGTACTCAAAAGTAAAATATCCTACAGTTTTCAATTACATTCATTTAACATTTATTATTCATCTATTGAATCACATAACCCAAGTATTTAGCCTAATCTCTGTATCCCTTGTGTAAGTAAAAAATAGGTGTCTCATAAGACAATCCAAACATTCAAGAAAGATTGAATCAACGATTGTGCTTTGGATTGGTAGACGTATCAAAATCATTGAATTTTTAATAAACGACCCCTTTGGGAAAGTTCTCACAGCCTAATACTTTTTGTTAGACATTCTCAATTCATTTTAAAAAAACCTTCTAGAAAGCTCTCATGGTCTACCCCCTAGGTCCAACATACCATCAATCAATATAAATGACCACCTGGGAAAGATCTCACGGTATAAAGACTTGGGTCAAACATTCTTTTAATTAAATATAAATGAAAACCTGGGCATCTCTCAAGGTCTAAGCCCATGGTTCAACATTTCATCAATTATAAATGACCACATGGGAAACTCTCATGGTCTAAACACTTAGGTCAACATTTCATCAAATATAAATGACCACCTGGGTAGCTCTCATAGTATAACCCTTTTTGGAAGCTCTCACAGTCCAATCCCACTTAGTCAAACATTCAAAATTCACATCACAAGAATTTCATATAATCAACAAATCCATCCCAATAAACCAAGGCATGGAAAACAAGGAAAGACTAACATGCATCCTAGACCAAATGGCCATAAGCAATCAATCAAGGGAAATACACCCATGGGGTGTCCCATAAACAAGGTATCTAACCTTACTCATAAACAATAACCTTTTATCAATCAAACAAACCATAGAAAATAATAATAAAAAAATTTAATTCCAAAACAAGCAATACCCCAACATGGGTATATGTCACTTTATGAATATATAATCCAAGACAACGTAATGAAAGGAAAAATCCACCTACCTCAACGTTGTACGATTGTTATAGTTGAACGTTGACCCTTGAATTGGCCTAGATTGGCATAGATCTATAAAATAGTGTAATATTCCCAACCTTGAATAACTTAAAAGAGAGGTTGAATTAGGAACAAAGGATCTAGGGGTTTTGAGAACTCACCGGTGGGATTCCAATTCACCTGAAAATGTCTCAATCAGATCTTGTATAAGGAATCAGAAGGGGTTTGGAGTTCGTCGATCGTTCCATAATGCTCCTGTACCAAACACGGGGAGAAGAAAATTTTTTTGGACATGAGATGCAACTCCCATCTGATATATCAAATAAAAATAAAACTTCATGAAATTTTCTTTAAATTAATATTCCATGTAGTATCCTAAAGCTTCCTATGACTTAAGTGGTCTTCCAGGTCACCAAAAGACCATGTACTCAGCCGTTATACTGTCTAAACATGGTTGTATACGACAAGATTATTACACGGTGTGTACTAATACGTACAAGATGTGTACATAGAAAATTCCAATTTTATTACTTTTTCCTCAAAACAACCTGAAAAAAAGATCCACACATGAAAAGAAGATCTGGATTCACACAAAATTCCCCCCTTAAATCAATTCTTCCCCTAATTTCCCTTATAAGGGTGGTGAAGAAGAATATGCAAACAACTTTGGCCACTGCGATTGCACATCATCCCCCCTCTCCCAAGTCACATCCTACACTTGGTCGTCCTACCATAACACACATACCAGAGGAACAGAACAACCACAAAGAACCTTCATACATCAATCTGCAATCTGAATATGGTTCTCCTTAAAGGTTTTATCCACCTCCAACTCCACCTCCTTGGGTTGAAAAACATGAGACAGTTCTAAAAAGTAACGTCGTAGCTTAGAAATGTAAAAGGAACCATGCATATCTTGATACCTTTGAGGTAAAGACAACTGATAGGAAACCATCCTGACTCTCTCCAAAACCTCAAACAACCCAATGTATCTCAATGAAAGATTCCCCCATCTCCTAATCCTCCTGTGTCCCAACCTCGGTGTGACATGTAGAAAAACGTGATCTCCAACATCGAACTTGAGTGGTCATCTCCTTCAATAAACATAATATTTCTGATGAGACTATGCAGTATCCATACTCCTACTAATCAACTCCACCTTGTTAGTGGTCTCCTGAACAAGACAAGGTCCCAACATAGCTACTTCTCCTACCTCCAACCAACATTGTGGTGATCGAAATGTCCTACCATACAAAGCCTCATAATATTCCATATAAATCATTTCTTGAAAACTATCATTGTAGGAAGACTCCACTAGGGGTATGTGTCTCTCCCAAGAGTCTCATAAATATAGGATTCATGTTCAAAGCATGTCCTCCAAAATCTAAATCGTGCGCTTAGACTGACCATTTTTCTGGGGATGTAAGCTGTACTAAGAAGTGCCTATGTACCCAAGGCACTGTCTAGTTCCTTCCAAACACGAGATGTAAACAAGAAGTCTCTATATGAAATGATCGAGTAAAGAAACCCATGAAAGCGTACTATATCTTTGATGTACAACATTCTAATATTGAAAACACTGAAGGTTTCCTTAATTGCTAGAAAATGATTAACCTTTGTGAGAGTGTCGATAACAATCCAAACCACATCATTACCTCGAGAAAACCTCGATAAACCTATCTTGAATTCCACCGTGACATCATTATACTTCTACTTGGGAATGGGAAACTTCTATAATATCCCCAACAGTCGCTGATGCTCTGCCTTCATCTGCAAACAGGTGGAACATCTCATAAAAAAACAAACTACATCCCTCTTCATGCCTGGCCACCAATAATGATGTTGTAGATCTCGATACATTTTGGTGACACCAAGATTAAATGATCATACGAAGGCATAAAATTCTCAGAGTAGATCCTCGTGAATTTCTACTAATACCCATTCATTCTCATGAAAATGAAAAACCTCATCCTCACCTATTGTCCACCCAGTTGTAGGTTCCTCTCCAGACACGCTTTCTCATAAGACTAGGACATCAAATTCTGATAGATTCCTCATTCTCACTCAATCTTATAGAGTATTGGTAACTACCATAGAATAAAGACAAATATTCACTTAACTATTATGCACCTATAAATGAATCTCATAGAATAGATCCATAACTTCCACTCACTGCTGGCCTCCTAAACTACCTGTATCTGGGTCCCCCTTCTCAATGCATCAACTACTGCATTGTCTTTCCTAGGCATGTAGGCAAGCTCAAATTCACAAAGTTTAATGTAATCAACCCACATTCACTGTCTCAAATTCATATATCACTGAGTAAAGATATCACCAATCCTTTTCAAGGGATATCAGTTCTTTACTGTCCACTGGATCATCTTCCAATAATCCTCACAAAGTATGAGGGTACCGTCTTCTTTCTTCACAAAATGGACATGCGAACCCCAAAAAGAAGTATTGGGTTGGATGAAACCCTTTTCCAAGAACTAATATAACTTCATATTGAGCTCATGTAAATTTGGTGTATCCATCCTATAAGGATGAATGAACACCAATGCGGCTCCTCGAAAAAATATCAATAGAGAAATATACCTCTCTCTCTAGAGGTAAAACTAAAAGGTCGACTAGAAATACATCTCTAAAATGATCCACCACTGGATGAAAGACCATTTTTAACATCCCCAGGTAATCTAGATATAAACTAAGAATCTGGACTATAATTCCTCCCAACCCCTGATGCTCATGTCCATCTCTTCTTTACTGGACATCCCATTCACCCTTGTGTAGAAACGATCTTCCCTCTAGTGATGTGATACTCACCCTGAGATGATAGAAGTCAAAAAAGACTTGAAATGAGACCAAACAGACCATTCTGATAATGAAATCAAAGCCTTTTATCTCTAATACATAAAGGTCACCTAAAAAAGGACACCCACCAACCTCAAGAGGTCACTCCTTACACTGACATACACTAGACGTCCTAATCCCCAACAGAATGTCTAGATTCATAACATTACCACAAGTAAAGATACCGAGGCCAATTCTCTCCATAATAGAAAAAAAATATAAAACCAAAAAAAGTCCATGTATCGAAAAGTGTAGAAGCTAAAAATAAGGCCACTATAATCGTACCTCTAACCGTAGAGGGTTCATGATCTTGATTTTGATGGGTATTGTTCGTTACAAAAGTCTGATCTATACCGCGGTCCAACGAGCCTACCTGGCTACCCTGAGCTGATCCACCCAAATGTCACTCGAAACATGTCATCTGGATACCATGGACATGAACACCTCCTCCATCTAAATAAGCCAAATCCCCTATATGGTGAGAAATTGGTGGTCCTACTCTTGAATCTGTATTCATAAAGATCCCCTCTCAATCACTATTGGTGAGAACTTCCTGCAAACATTATGAATGTATCCCATACTTCGGTAAGATCAGCACTCAATTGGGTCATTTGGGTAATGTGGTCTCTTATTCCCACTCTTCCCACACTTTTAGAACACAAATTTTCTACCTAATAAATCAACCCTGCTACTAGAAGAATCATCACCTAAAAGATCCCTATGGTGCCTCCTGCTATTGGTTGAAGGAGTAACAACCCTGGATACTGAACTGGCATAGATCGCATCTCCAAACTCCCTCAAACTATGCTCAGTAATCAGCACCTAGTTTACTATAGTAGTTACTGAATTCAACCAAAATAAATCACCTGCGATCGGATGTCATACCTGAAACCATTCTCCAATTGTCTATCTAGTGATAACTAGCCACCTCAAAAAACAGGTGTGAAGAGATGAAGCTATGTATAGTGAGAATAATAATATATCACTGAAAGAGTTCCCTACTCCAAATTCATGAAATCTTTGGCTTGATCTACCCTCACCATCTCGGGGTAGAAATAATTATAGAAGGTCCTCTTAAAATCTTCCCAATTCATATCCCGATGAAATCCCACCTATGAGATAAAACCCCAACATCTCTTGGCGGAATCACATAGCATGTAAGTCACGAGCTTTACCCTCCTCTAAAGAGGAATCTCTAGATTATAAAAGATAGAAAACATGACCTTCAACCATGACTCTACGGCCAGTGGCCCTCCATCCCCTGAAAAAATGGGAGGTTTTTGCTGTTGGAACACCCGAGTCAACTCTTCCATAGACGAGGCTAGAAGTTGTTCTCCTAGAGGAGTCTACATCATCCTCATAAAGCCCTCACAATACTATGAATCTACACCTGCCCTGGTATAATATCTAGTGCCAAGACGGGAATGGAAGGAGGATCTTTTGGTAATCCTTGATCTACCATTTATGGTGTTTTATTATCTCCCTATAGCTGGAGTATAACTGGAGGACGTCTTGGTGGCATGACTCTGTAAGGTCAAGTGCACAACTCAAATCAAGAGATCAATGACTGCAACATAGAAGTGCAATAATGGAATAAGAGAAGAAAATCATTCAATTTTTACAAAATAGGGTTACACGATGTGTATAAGCACTACACAACATGTTCCCTTAAGCCTTAACATGAGAGTGTACCTTTTTGAAATTGGTTGTGCAACACCCCATACACACGACATGTTCTTCCTTTGACATGACGTGTACTTGAGTATTCCCTCATACCCAGGTACTTCTACACATCTATAACTACATGGTTCTATTGGTATAACACTACATGGCATGCACACTTTAGACACAGCATGTACAACTAATGTTCCATCCACCCATGTCGTTAGTCACACGACTAGATACACGGTCGATTACAACCCGACATGTAGTCTGAGAACACAACGTGTTCTACCAAGAGTTTTCCAACCCTGTGTATCTACTCACATAGTTATTCACACTTTCCACAACTACATGGCGTGTATCTATAGTACATGATGTGTACTTAAAAGTAGTCATTTTTTCCAAAATAGAAGATCATGTGGTGTGTCTTCATGACCACAAACACCATGTTTTCTAGATTTTTTCAGATAGTATAAGTCTAAAATGTCTCCGGAACCCCAAAAATATTAAAAGTTTGCCAAAAAATTCCATGTTCTAATATGTGAAATCCCATACTCCTTACAAATCAATGTTTGGTATCCTTATTCATATCATATCTTAACAGAATATCAATTAAAGTTCAAATAAGCTCCACCAAATTCCAATCCAAGAGGTCCCATACCACCTTAGAGACCAATTCTTGACATCCATCCAAATGAAACTTTACATATAACAATACCCTTTCAAAATATCAGGTATTCTATCGTAGTATCTATAACAACAACATGCATATCTAGCATGATATATATCACAACAATATTCAATCAGTAATGCTCTCTAAATGGAATTGAAAGAATGCATGACATGTGATTTCTAACAAGTACCTATATGATGCAAGATATGGAAAAAACTTATCTCATAAATTTACAAAAAAATAGAACCAAAATGATATCTATTCTAATAGTAGAAAACTAGTGCATCACCCAACAGTGAAATCAGATCAACTGTAATAGTTCAAAATTAAAAAAATTAAAATTCAATTCAAGGAAATTTGGATTTTCCCTGTACACATGGCAGCTACTCCTAGAAAAAACTAATTACCAAAATCAATTTCATTCCTATACCTTTCTAATGTCACCAAATAGCAAGACAAACTAGAAAAGAAAACCCCTCTAATACCACTTTGTAACATTCTGGATCCATGTGCCTCCCAAAGGGCCCCAAACCCAGTTGGTCAAATAATCTCAAGCACATTTTCCCAAATTCTATAGGCTGATGACTAGTAGTAAGGACCAAGGTGTGATATTGGGGAAACTATTCCCTCGTTATTAGAGTTTACATGATGGAAAAAGATAGTAAATAATAGAGGAAGTAATAATACCAAATAGGAATAGCAGCTGAAGACTGAAGTAAATCCAACAGAATCCACAATATATATATTTTATGAATGGAATATTTTTCTAAGAAAATAGTCAAATATCACAATGATGTAAATAAATAAAGAAACAAAAGTAAAAAAGAAAGAAGCAAACTTCAACAGCATCACAAGCCTCAGCTTGGTCCCATGCTTTCCAGATCCAACAAAAATGAAGTACCTAATGAAGAAGGGTGCTTTCCATTATCTATAACTGCAATTATATAATATGTTTGGGTCCGAAAGCGTGACCCAAATAGGGTGTGAGATAAATCCCATTAGAAAATCACTAAAAGATCTATGCATAGCTATCAATGAATATATATAGCTGGTAGTATGCTAAAATGAAGGAATAAACTAAGAAGTACTCAAAAGTAAACAATCCTACAGTTTTCAATTACATTCATTTAAAATTTATTATACATTTGTTAAATCATATAACCCCAGGATTTATACTAAGCTCTCTATCCCCCATGTAAGTAACAAAATAGGTGTCGTATAAGACCATACAAACCATAATGTAAGGCCAAATCCAAGCTTTTTATTTGGATTAGAAGACGCTTCCCAATCATTCAATTATTCATAAATGACCCCTTTGGGAAATTTATCATAGTCTAATCTGGCTAGATAAACTTTGACAATTAATTTAATAACAACCTTTTAGAAATCTCTCACATTATATCCCCCAAGTTCCAACATAACATCAATGAATATAAATGACCACTTAGGAAAGACATCACAATATAAACCCTTGGGTCAAAAATTCATTTAATCAAATATAAACTACCACTTGGGTAACTCTCATTGTTTAAACCCTTGGGTCAACATTACATTAATTATAAACGACCACCTGGGTAGGTCTCATGGTCAACCCCTTTGGGAAGCTCTCACAGTCCAGTCCCCCTTGGTCAAACATTCATAATGCATATCACATGCATTTCATATAATCAACAACTCCATCCTAAGAAAGAAATGAATGGAAAATAAGGTAAGACTAATAGGCATCCTAGAACAAACGACCATAAACAATAAATTAAGAGAAACACACCCATGGGCTGTCCCATAAATAAGGTATCTAACATTACACATAAAAAATAACCCTTTATCAATAAAAAAAACTATAATAGGTAATAAACATGTTGTAATTATCAATCAAGAAATACCCCAACATGGGTATGCGGAACTTTAAGCATATATAATCCAAAACAACACAATAAAGGCACAAAACACCTACCTAAATGTTGTATGATCGTTTTACATGAACGTTGGCCCATAAATCATCCCAAATCGCAGTAGATATACAAAATGGTGAAAAACTATCAACCTTAAATAACTCAAAAGATAGGATAAATCAGGAAAAATGACTCTAGTGGTTTTTAGAACTCACCAGTGGGAGTCTAACGCACCTGATTATGTCTCAATCGGAGTTTAGACAGAGAATCATGAGGGGTACAGAGTTTTTCGGTCGTTCTGCAACCTTCCTATATGAAACATGTGGGGAAGAAAGTGTTTCCAGGCATGAGAAGCGAGCCTTTGTGATATATAAAATAAAAATAAAACTACACATCATGTTATTTAAAACTAGATGATGTTTAATAGCCTCAACCAGCCCCCAACTTAAGCGGTCTTCTAGGTCACCACAGAACTATGTACTTGGCTATTACATTGTCCAAACGTGGTTGTACGTGGAATTCTAGGCACAACGAGTGTACTCATATGTACTCGACGTGTACTTAGAAAATTACACCTTTTCTTTTTTACTCAAAACAACCTGAAAAAAGGATCTACACATGAAAACAACATCTGAATTCTTACACTGGGGATGGATTACTTTGGGTTACATCTCAGTCCTGCCAGCACGTGGAGCCAAGGGACCATGAGATCCCTTTGGAGGGGAGCTTGTGTGAGCTTCCTAAATGGATCGAGGGGATTAACTAAGAGAGCTTCCCAACGGTGGATTTATTTGGGTTACGTACCAATACTACCAATAGTTGGAGACAAAGGATTGACCGTGAGAGTTCCGCTAGTGATGGATGAAAGTGGGTTACATCTCAGTCGTACTAAAATATATATTTCACTATAAATATATCATATTATATTTGTATATAATAAAATAAGCAGTCTCTTATTCTAGATATGAGACAAAGCAGGTATAAGAATTAGGTGTCCCTTAGGAACCTCGATGGGAAGTTATTTATTAATTCATAACATATTATTATTTCATTATACCTGCACACAACCTAAGTCATATTTCACTATCTAGATTAGGTTATACACAGTGTGTGCCGACCTACTGAGGTTTATATATCACAGCCTTCTCGCTCTTCCATTATACCAGTGTACCCGAGCATACTTTCTTTTTCATAGGACAATAGACCTTAGTTAATTTCTAGGGATGTATTTCTTATACCATAGGAATTAGGATCACAGGACTGAGTAGGAGTTTAGGATTCTTGTGAATATCACCTTTTGGCATTTAGGTATTTTATTTAATTGGGCCCCTTATTGTATTTTATTGTGAAGCATGATGTATGTTTACTATTTTACGTTATTTGGAATCATATATCATGAATTCTTTGTATATACTAGCATTGACCACTTTTATTAAGTACTTATTCTTTGTCTTATACTGCTACATTTTTTTATTTACTACTTTCATTGTTACCTAGTATTTATTCTGATTCTACCATTGTTCCACTCGAATATGAGGGTATAGTCTCCCCACTATCACCTCCCGAGACACTCAATTATAGTCCGCAACATCAAGCATATGGGGAGATGTGCCTAAGGCCATGTGAACCGCTTTTCTAACTACTTGTTTTGATGGTAATCCAGGTCGTGACATTACAATTTTAATAAGTGATTTCAATGTGAAAAAATGGTACTTTCCTCAATTAATTTTCCACTGATCTATAAGGGTATTTTCAACTCTAACAACACCCATTACTATTAAAAGAGATATGATTCAAATATACCATCATTATTATTTCTCTGTTTGTATTATGATGATTAAGTAATGATGTTCTATATTATTGATTCAATGTGAATAATTTTTGACTTATAAGTCATTTTGAGATTGATTTTTATTGATCATTCAAAAGAAAAAAAAATGAATAAGACATGAAAGTGACAAGTGGAGTATAGTTATAGATATAACCTTGATGTATCAATATGTAACATGCGAGAAGAAAACATGCCATATCATAAGGGGTTTTGTAGTTCAGACCTACATATTTATTAAGAATGATGTCTTGGTTGAGAGGCCATGAAGGGAAGGTTCATGATATCTTGGTTGAGAGGCCTTGATCATGATTGTCCAGAATTATGAAATCCTTTTATTTAGAATCTATGTTTCATCATCCAAGTGTTTTATATATTGATATTATCTATTTACACTCATTGAAATGAAGTTTTTAATTAATGGGATGGGTTTTCATTATATACTCTTTCATTTTGATTATGCTTGATTTACTTATGATAGCCTCTATTGTGTGTAACCATTTCTGATCATATGAGTTCACCATTTATTTGTTTTTTCTCTAGGATTTTAAGAAGTATATTATGAATTATATATAGGATACAAGAATGTTTCATATCCTATGTTTTTATATTTCCTATATAACATGATAATTATATATGTATCTAGTTTTTCGAATACTGAAACAAATGATTGATTCAATGTGGTGTGATTCATTATATCTGGTGAAAATTTAATAATGTAAACACTAGATCTGAGTTACTAGAGTGGTGGTTTCTAGATATCATTAATTAACTTTGATTAATAATAATTCTTTATTTATGATTTTTCTATAGATTATAAGAGTATATGATAAGTATTAAATCAAAAAAATAGGATTATGGGTCTGTATTACTATTTGAAAAATGGTTCAATTTTTAATTAGGTCATTTGATACCCCTTATAATTTAATGGTTTATTCAATAATGACTATTTAATTATTTATACTGTGGATGTTTTATTTTATTTATATGACGTCTAATATTTTATATTTTAGAACCAATGATAATTTATGAAGAAAAAGATATAATCCTTATTTCATTAAAATCATTTCCTTTCATCTAAAAAGATTATGTTTATTTTAAAATTAATTTATTTACATACAACTAGTATCATGGTTTATGTTTAACTATTTTTAAAAAATAACCATCATAATGATTTTATATATAGAATATATTTATATACATACACATTATATGAATGCAATTTCTTATTTTTGTTCTCATTTATAGTGGTGATTTCATCAATTGTTTTCTCAGAATTATAGGGATTCATTCCCATTTAGTTATTAGAGTTTGGGTTAATGGTAGCTTTTGGATCATTTCATCCACCATGGACCTTTCTTACTTTGATTTATTATTCAAATTTTATGGATTTTATTTTATTTAATTATTATTATCGAGAGTGATAGTGTATTATAATATATAGAAAAAATTTATATTTATTTATTTTACATGTTAAATGCTATCAAACTTATGAAATAATTGACTCCCATAGGAATAGTTCCATTATATTGTATTTTTTCCCCCATAACTTATCGATAGCCTCTGGTGATCAAGGGTAACACGCTTAAGTTAAGTAGTGATTTGACTTATATATTAAGCATTTTTAATAAACTCATTTCATATCGTGGTTATGATTTTTCATTAAATTAAATAAGAGAAAAATTCCTATAATTGGGTGGTAATTGGTGTGGTTCAGTTATAAAATTTACAAACCTTACTATTCTATAAGACAAAAATAAGATGTTATAGTTATAATAAAAAAAACCTAGTTTATTTAGATTTTTAAATAAAATATCATGGTTAGGTATTTTTTTCTAGGATGAATAATCCTAAAAATTTTATGTTCGAGGTTAAGATTGGCTAAATATCATGGTTGGTTATAAAAAATGAATGTTTTATACTACTATCAATTAGTCGATGAAATGGATTATCTGTTAATTCCTTTAAAAAGGTTGTGGGGGGAATGGTTTTTGATTTTTTTAGTTAGGTGTATGGTAAAAATGATGTTTTTTTGGTCATTTTATTTTTCCAACCTATTATAAAAAACTCAACCCTTTTGGTTTCACATCCTTATTTCTAAAATCATTTTTGAAAATGTTTTTCAATACATTTAAGTTTACAGTTGTAAGTAATGAACTAAAAATTGACCATAAGGATTCACCATAAATATGAATTATATATTATATACAACTCAAAATACAATCTTACCATGATCAACATAAAAATGTTAATGTTTTTTTAGGAAACATACTTACCTTGACTCCAATTTCTACATTTATTATTTTCTATAGTAATTATAACCTTCAAAACCTTCAATAATTGGGGATGGATTGTAGTTATCTCATAAAATAATTCTTAGTTATTTCGTCATGTTCTAACTATTTACCATAATTGTCTCATCCTTATTATCTGTGAATACTTATGGATCCATGTGGTAATATCCTCATGACTAGGAATGGTCATGAAAACAGTGTCTATATATTTATTCTAATAAACTAATTAGTTGATTTGATCAACTATACCTAGTACCCAGAAGTAAACTCCCATCAATTAATATGTTATTGTTGTTCCCACATAATGATTTAATTTTTTGTTAATAGGTTAAATATGTGTTTTGTGTGGTGATGAATATTCTTGGTGGATATTTATGAATCCATTTAAAGGTATTGGATCTCATAATTAAAGAATCAATTTACATCAGTAAAATTACTATGGTTATAACGACACTATTTTTTCTTGCATAACTATTAAATCATTTTAAAGATAAACAACATAAAATCATTACAATCCATGATACACAAGTTTCATATCATGGGAAAATTAGGACCATAAATCACTTATTCATACTAAGTAAATAAATATTTATTTAAAATCTTCTACTATACCATTTTAAATTTCACATTATCTTTAGTACATGTAGTCACCAGAAGATTTACATCAAAAAAATGAGTGTGATGAAATCCAATTAAGAGGATAAATAAGGAAATGAATCAATATAAAATGGCTGATCATAATCATAATCATCATATCATAATAATATTATCATCATCATAATCATTATGTGAAGAATTTGATAAATGTATGGAATGTGGCAATGTATAAAAATAAAACATCATGTCTTAGTGGTCAAATACCACACATAATTGCGAAAAAACTAGCATTATGCTCATGAATAAAATATGTGAATAACCATAAAATAATCATTGTGAAAAAATATAGAATCATGTTCATACATATTTCACATTATCTCCTAAGAGACATCACATTATCCAGTGCATTGAAGCACTATATAATTCCAAGCACACCCGTCAAATAAAAACATTTACATAGCATTCATGCCACATAAAACGCATATCAATCAATCCCATGTAGTAACCCATCTAATGGATTGTGTTTCATAAGTATTTCGCCAATCATGAATAATATTTGTGTTCTATAATTAAAAGAAAAAACATACTTGTTATAATATTCATCATTCTTTATCAAAGAAGTAAAAGCTCAAGAGGAGTCAGAATGTGGTTTGGAAAGAAGAGTTATTTTGTAAAATCATTGTTTTTTTCATAAAATAATATTGGAAACATGTATATCCCGTAAAATAAAATGGAATGAAAATGAAATTATAGTTAAGGAATATTAGATAAATATTTACACCAAAGAAATCCTGAAGAGGAATAACTCAAAGAAAGGGAGTTGGGTTCAAGAATACCCTTAACTTATTGTTTGAATTATTTATTCACTTTAATATCACATATAATAAAATTATATTAATTAATTACAAAATAAATAAACTATTTTACATTTATTTTATTTATTATAATTTTATTATGTTTTTATGGGCATTTTGATGAGCTATAGGGTTCCATTTCTTCATTCTTGAAGCGTTTGTTTTCTTGGTTTTCATTATCGGTTCACTTGTACACAAGTATGAAAGTTCCTGTAAAATTAAAATAATTATCTAGAATTAAAATTATATTTATATTAATGAACTTACATTATTTTAAATGGTATTCTATATCGTCTTTTTAATATGAGGATTATTCATTAGATAAATGATTAATGATAAATGTTTAGTTTATTTTGGCGGGTTTTTCCATCCATAACGAAATAATTTTGTTTTGTTAAATATTATGTTTATAAATAAGTTCCAGAACATAAAAAAGTTTTAATATAACTTTTTAAATATTATTTAACCATACTAATGGTTTTATTTCTAGATATGATGGTGGTAATAGAAAATGAATACTCGTCATCCATGAAGGCGGTGAATCAACACATCACAATTTTTTTTCTTTTTAGAATATATGGAGAGGAGAATATGTCTAATGGTGTATATCCAATTAACTAAATAAAAATACAGTATATATATGATATTGCAGTTATAATGAATCTTTTTATAGGGTATTTTATGAGGGAATAAGAAAATAAAATAAATCAAAAGATAATGAAACAAATCTTACTTCTTGAATATCTTCTTCTTGTGAACTTCCTTAAAGAACATGGGTTTATTATTTTATTGATAAAATATTCTATTGGATGTGGGTAATGGTATTAGTAAGGTAATTTTATATTATTTATATAATCTATTAGTCTTATAAGGTGTGATGAGAAGAGGTGGTGAGGGGTGGTATTTATAGGGGAGGAGATTATTGTTTTTTATTATTTTATTCATTAGTTTATTATTTTGGATCAATAATATAAATATTGTTTATTTCCATGAAAAAATATAGTAAATTGTTTATAATAGTTTTAATTAATGGGATCTTATATCAATAATGTCAAAAAAAATTCATGTATTTAACTTATAATGTTAAATACCGTAAATTAGCGTATTTCACTATTCATCAAAAAATCAACTATTTTAGAAAAATAAAAAAATTAACCATTATAATTTTTTGATATATCTAATTCAATAATAGAATAAATTTTATAAAAATAATTTTCTAAATATTATAAATTTCAATTTTAATTTAAGTCATCGTTTATTAAAAAAATAACAATTATAATATTATAACGGATTTTATGACACATTGAATAATTAATCAAGGTCTCATAAAATTATTTTATAATAATAATAGATAAAAATATTAATTTATGAATCTATTTTTTGAAATTTGATTTTTAAATCATTATATTTATTATAAAATTGTAAATAAACATTTACATTTCACAAAAATACCAACACATAACTTATCATTTTTAAAACAGTAATTACTCATAGAATGATGTAATTATATAATATTTTCATTTATACGATGCCTAAATTGTGTTTATAATTTTATAATTAAGGTTACTAATCTATTATATGGATTTCGATTCCTAATAGTCAAGTTTCTATTCCAATGGCCAGGTTACTATTCCATCAGTATATGTTCCTTAATTTCTATAAATATCACTTATTTAATTAATGATTTAGGTGAATCCTGTTATTGTAAGGATATGTACGTTTTTTTACTATATAACATAATTATAATAATGAAATTACATTAGAAAATGTTTGGGTATTTATAGAGGTGCTTCCATGATATATGGAAATAGATTCACGAGGTGTCATCTTGATGAACTTGACGGTGAAAGTTCAAGAAAATGTGGAAAAGTAATGTGAAAATTGATGTGTTGTTCTTCAAAGAAATAATTGAAAAATTTCTAGAGGATATAGAGATACTGTCTATAACATATTGGAAGTGTTTTATGAGTTTATGGAAATAATTTATAGTTAATTTTTGGAGGCAAGACGTTTATCCAAAATGGCACGAACAAGAAAAAGTTTGATATTTTTCACATGAATTTATCTTACACGGACCAAACCATAAGATAATTGAGTTCTTTTATGAAAATACACTTAAAAAGACTAGACTAAAACATAATTTATGTATTTTG
This sequence comes from Viscum album, assembly GCA_963277665.1. Lineage (NCBI taxonomy): Eukaryota > Viridiplantae > Streptophyta > Magnoliopsida > Santalales > Viscaceae > Viscum > Viscum album. Next base: position 300,632,577 of record OY728139.1, read on the forward strand.
AAAACTAATTTATGTTATACAAACCATATCATAATATTTTTAATAGCACATAGGATAACTCTCTTATACTGATGAACTCAAAAGAATATTGTGGTTCATAAGATAAATTTATCTAATATGATAATTATCCTATCAATGATTGTACTATACAGTTGAAGAAAGTGATAAGATAAGTTCAACACTATAGGATTGGATTCCATGTGTCAAATATATGTTTTTTTCATGCAATTAATGATTTTGAATGACTTTAAATAAGCGGATATTATATTTGATTTGGAAGAAGTAAATATCAAATTCTTATAAAGATTCAAAAGGAATCTTTGACTGGGGATTTGAATGAGATATAAAGGTAGATCATACATACTACAAAAGAACAAAGTGTTTCCGAATATTAATAGAAACTAGATATGAGAAATAATTTTATGTATAAATATATATGTAAGTAAAGGATATAATGTTTGAATATTGAGAGAACATGTATAAACTGTATAAGAGATATTTGAGAACCCGATACACATATATATCACGGAAGGGAATAAGGTGATCCAAATACAAGAACACTTTAATGATATAAACATGTTTATTCAAATAAGCTAAGGATAATCCAGATCACACAAGATCTAGAAGGGGACTATAGAACAACACCACTACTAAAGTTCTTGAGTGAGTATGTATGATCCTATAGGCATGTGGTGAAAAATAACTTTGAAGAAGGACATTACAAAATTTGATCAACATAAAAAGTGAACAAGATTATAACTGGGGTTATAACCATTTTCTGAATAGGCTCAAGATCAGGGAGTAAAACCAGTTGAGTAAGATAATGTGATTCGGGAGTATAATATATTGACCGACCCACCAGGACCCACCTGTCCAGTGAAAGACCAGGCCGCCACACCCCCAAGATTACCTCTATAGGCCAGGGGTAGGTCAAAAGTGTTGAGAATTAATTAGTAAAATGGGTGTCCTTTTCCTAAATGACCTATATTCATGCATACAACAATCCCTATGGAAAAGTGTAGAGGAATTTTAATAAAATATACTAACATATAGAGTTAAAAACATGCATGTAATAACATCTTGGAAATATAAATGAGTGTGTAAGTATTATCCAAAATGTAAAGGGAAGAATACATGCCCACCTAGGAAAGATGTCCCAACCATACAAAATCTGTAATAAAAAAATATTAGATAGAACCTGGATCGTAACCTACAAGATCAACCACTATATGTAGACTATTAATCCATGTATCCCTATGATCCTATGAAATCACCGCTAATTTTTCCATCATCTTTATAAGACAAAAAATATGCGAGAAAATCCCATGATGGGGTATGTATATAAATAACCATTAGGATGCCCTGAAAAATGAATATGGAGAAATATAAGACATGGTAGAAGTCATCCATTCAACCCAAATTAAGAGGGAAATGAAACTGAAAAAAATATATGTATATGATCAAATAAGAAACCCAAATGAGAGAAAATCTGATCTCCATCTCACAGCCTATCCCAAGATGATGAGTCATCAAGAAACTCTATAAAGCCCATCATTTATTCCTAACATCTAATGTGTCTGAAGAAGAAACCATGTGAATGAACCACATATTACTACTAGAACACATGGTAAATTTCCCACAATATCAATGTAGAGGTCCCAAGCCCTGGTGCGTTAGGGGGTGTCACTTAGTAGAGAGGGGATCCAATCCCTAGCGTGTTAGGTGGTTCCACTCAGTAGAAAGAGGTTCCATAACCTAGTGTATTAGGGGGTTATAATTACTAGAATGAGGACCCACACCCTAGTTCATCATGGTATTCCACTCAGTATATAGAGGAACCGCATAGTAATTATTCCGGGGGTTCCACTCATAAAGTATAGATCCCAAGCCTTAGTGCGTCATGGGGTGCCACTCAAAAGGTAGAGGACCCACACCCTATTACGTCGGGGGGGGGGGGGGGGGGGGTCCACTCATAAGGTAGATATCCTACTCCCTAGTGCATCATAGGGGTTCTAGTCAAACCATTGAGAGGAGTATAGGGGACCAACACCCTAGTATGATAAGGGTGTTTCTAAACGCATCCTCTCTTTGATTCCCCTATCTAATCACTTCCGTCATCCATCCCATTAAGAAGCATCACTCTTTTCATATTCCATGTAATATCTTTAAATCCAATATAAATTATACCATAATGTTCTACAAGAAAAAATTTCTAGGATAGTCTACACGTGGGACAAAATATAAGTCCAGATGAAGAGGATTCAAAAGGTGGATGTTTTCAAAAAGGGAGTACACAACATGTAAGGGGTCTGCAAGACATGTGGACTCACTATACTTCTTGGTTGTTTCCCCCACTAAACATGGATTGATGGAATTGTCACTATAAAAAAATGTAAGGGATCACACAATATGTCTCGACAACCCAAGGCCAACCCGTGTGCTCTTGGTTGTGCCCATATACCTGGTAGGGCCCTTAGTTGTGCCTGGGTACCAGCCCATGCTCGTGTACACCAAGGGTACATGAACTGTTCTATCACATGGGGTCCTAGTTTTGTGTATCTGGCACATGGATCCTCCATTTAGAGAGGTTCACACGAAGTGTACTCCCATCTACATGTCGTGTGATCCTTACCTTCCTTGAAACCCTATCACTACATCTAGTGTGTACTACATGATAGGTGTTCATCAAAGTACACACTGTGTAGTCAGTTTTTTCAAATAAAGGAAAGTTCATAACATGAATTATAGATCTTTATCCATCACTACAATTCCCACTACTTGTCCACCCAAAACTAGTGGGTTTTTCCTTTGACCGTTGATTTACACCCTATAGTGGCTAGAAATCGAATCTCAATCACCTGTCATGACCCATCAGACACCCCGTACTCCTCCCATCATTATTTGGTCATCCTGGATCCCAGATCTTTTGAAATATTCACTCACATCCCACAAATAATTTTTATCCTCCAACAAATCATTATCCCAATAGTCATTCACACAACCTCCATGATTCTGGGGGGTTCTATCAAGATCAAACCCGCCCTATAGAAGTTTAACTATGACCTCATAGGACAATGGTGAATAATATGGAGAAAATGGGGGAAAATAAAAATAAAAAGAATTATAATCATCGATGTCCAAGAATTATCATCCAATGATTGAAAATCGGGGAATCTAGGGTGAGACCATGAATAAAAATAATAAAAAGAATAAGACAATTTAATTCAAAAATAAGATCATGTGAAGTGTGGGTATACATAAATCAAAAAATGATAGTCAAATATCCATGCCTAATTGTTTATTCAAGGTTAGTAACCACAATTTTTGATCCCTAACTTGATTTAGGATCAATATATGGTGAATAATGCATTTTTTTGGTGATGGGGATTATCTTCTTCATTTGCTGCCCATCATTCCACCTAAATTTGATCACTGTTCATCATCTGAACCCAATTCAATAATGAAGGACATTTGAGATCTTGAAAATTCTCTAAGGGTTTATGTAGCTGAGATAAAATAATTGTTATAAGTTACTATTTATAGAATATTTAATTAGGGTTTCTAATAAAAACAATAAATAAGTTGTTTATTTATTTTAATTAAACGAATTCACCAACGACTACCTCAATTGAACTTATAGAGTCGACCTACCTTAGATCACTCCTATAGTAAACCCCATATTCTATATTCAATCATAGTATCATATTTTCAGTCCAAGATTCCATTTAAGAGTTATTATATTATTTATGAAAAACGACATGTTTATTATATTAATATATTTAGTATTTTAATAATATCAATTTTTTGCTCATCAGGCCCTGGAATCTTATGCTATTTGTGCTCTTGAATTTGAAAATATCACTTGAAATATTTAAAAGTATTATAAGAAAAAAAATAAGGTATCAATATTATTAGAACATTCAATGATTTTATTCCATAAAAACCACAATCTAAAAAAAGATAGGAATATTGAGCCCACATCTAACTCTCCCTCCCGTAGGAGTTCTCATGCATGCTCCCATAATGCCACATCAGATAAACCAAGGTTGTGGTTTATCTATGCACGATCCTATCCATATAATCCTAGATCTTTACCTAGTACTCTAGAGGTGGATCCATAATTGATGTCTATCTCACCCCAGTTAATAACATGTGTAGGATCATGAATTCATATCCTCAGCTTTGACACATGGAAAACATCATCACCCAATGAAAATATGGTGGTAGGGATAAGTGGTAAGCAACCATGCCAAACTCCTAAAGGATCTTGACTAGCATGACTAAACTTTAGGATATATTTCCTCCTCGACCAGACCACCAAAATCCACATCATGAGGTGACTCTTAGGAGAAATTGGTCTTCCTGCCCAAACTCTAAAGTCCTATGATGTCAGTCTATATATGATTTATGCCTAACCTGGGTTTTCCATATATTCTCATGGATCACTTGGACCTTCTCCGTTGTCAATTGAACCATCTTTATCCTAACAAGAGAGGCCTCGCCAATCTAATTCCCGCATAATAGTGGCCTACAGGTTCCCCCATGTAGGACCTTAAAAGGTTCCCCATTAATAGTAGAGTGATAAATACTATTTTAAAAAAACTCTACAAAAGGAAATTGATCAACCCATATCCATACGATGTAAAACATTAAATCCATCAATATTAACTCAATATTGGATAGTCTTCTAAGTATTCCCATCATTTTTTGGGTGAAAAACTTTACTCATCATCAACCAGGTCCTAAATTCTTCTAGAAAACCTCTCCACAACTCTGACATGAACCACACATAATAGTCATAGAAAATCATCTACAAATCATGATGGTGAGGAAGTACACCAACTTGTTAAGGAAGTACACCAACACATTAAATTTCCCTAAGATCTCTACCTAACACCTATCCCTGATGGTGAGGAAGTACACTGACTTGGTAAGTCAATAGACTATTAACCAGATGGAATCATGGCCTCTAAATTTAAAAAAAAACCCTATTAAAAATTCCATGGATATTCCATCCCATACCCACTATGAGATCTCAAGAGGCTACAAAAAAGTTACCAGAACTTGGTGCTCAACCTTCACCTACTGACATGTCAAACACATAGATAAAAACATGGAAATAGTTCACCTCATTCCAGCCCACAAAATATTCTGTTGAAGGTATTTGTACATCTACCATATACTGTTATGTACAAAGGATAATTTTGAAACTACTTCATCACATACTCTCTTAACAAGACCAGAAACACCATCCATCCCTCGAAAAGGATGACATGATTCCATTTTTTAGAGAATCCATCTATTAAATATACTACGGATAACTAGTCATATAATACTTCAATGTTAATGTCTTGTAATCATGCCTCCATCACACATTGAATAAGTAGACGAGTCAACACCATTGATTAATGATAGGTGTAACCCCTTTCATCCACCAGGGTTAGCTGTAAAGAATATGACTATATAAATGCTTCATACACTAGACATTTCAGTGACTTACAACTAAGGGAATTTTCCACCATATTACCCTTCCTAGGAATATAGACTATCTCAAAATCATAGTCCTATATATACTCCAACCATCAACTCTAACTTATGTTAAAATATCTCTTTGTGAAGACATACATCAGACTCTAATGTTATGAGTAAAAAAACACTCTTCTAGAAGATAGTGCCTCCACATCATCAGAGTGAAGACTACTACTACCAAATCCAGGCCATGAGTCACAAAGTCCTACCCATGGGGTCTCAACTGCCTCAACCCATATGTGATCACGTATTACCTCTATATCAATATGCAATTGATCCAAACTCCATATTCATCACAATACACTATATACTCCACACCCTCATCTGGTGGTCTCAACATAGGAGCCCTGGTAAACCTCATCCTAAACTACTCAATGGATCTCTGACACTACTTGGTCTAGGTAATAAACTACAATTTCCATGTTATTGTGGTCAAATTGGATATAATTCTAATTAATTACACAAAAAACATCATTTAGTACACAAAAAATACAAGAAAACTCTAAAAATTTATACATTCTTGGGTGGATCCCATGAAAGAAGTCCATAAATCATCATCGTACCCACAACTAATCCATGCTCATAAATTAAATTCCCTAGAAAATGAGCCTTGTGGATACATAACTGGAACTTGAAGTGAATAACATAAATTTGGTTGTCCTGCTGTAATTAAAGGACCACCTTAAGTGATATGCATGCTCCTCATATAAATAAGAGTAGATGAGTATGAAATTAATGAAGAAAACAAAAAATTGGTCCCATTATGGTTGCAATAACTATTTTTCATCAAATCCATAAACCCAATAGAGGAATTATTCAAATCTAAAGGCATCACCGATAACTCAAAGTACGTGTAGTGACATACGGATTTCATCTTCAAAATATCATCCTCATGAGACATCAACTGGTGGTATCTAGAGTCAAGATATATCTTTGAGAACCAACTCATTCCTAGAAAATGATAAAAGAGGTTATACGTCCTAAAAATGGGTAAATATTTCTTTCTTTTGGCTTGGTTCAATAGATTATAATCAACCCAAATCTGTAATGTCATGTCCAAATATTTATCAAACTAAATCGGAGCTTCCTAGGTGGGCACACTGGGTCTGATAAAACCCTTTTATATAAATCCCTTTAACTTCACCCTTAGCTTTAAGAGCTCATTAGGAGACATGTGATATTCTGTAAAAGGTATCGGTGTGGTCTCAGGGTGAAATTCAATGCGTAATTCTATCTCACACCTTGGATGTAATCTCAAAAAACCCACTGGGAAGACATCCATATAAACATCCATGAATTAAGGAACCTAGATGCGTGAACATCATGATGCACGAGTGGATAAACTCACAAATTGATGGGTGATGGTATAAAGTTTCCTACCTACAATAATAACTAGCTCACCCATTAGTTCTCTCTCATCCATAAAGGGGAATCTCATCACACCTATCCAAAGGCATCTGAATAATATATAATGATATTCAATCTGGGATCAGGCTGTGGACAACCCATCAATACAAATATGATGTCATAATGTATCATTATGACGATCAAGTGGTCCTATGATAAAATATCTCCACCAAGAGATAGACCACACTATTAATAGATAATTGTTATCTAATAAGTAATTCATGTAGGATTATCAAGCCAAAGGTGTGAGTATAAAGCATAAAATATGAGATTTATCTCTCACAAAAGAAGAAAGTAGATAAATAAATGATATGAACCTATTTATATTAGTAAAAAAGTAATATTAAAATAAACATAGATCATACATATGATCATATTATGTGGATCATGTTCACAAACATCAGTAGTGAGAATATTTCCATAGGCTCAACCACCAACTTCCTGATCCCGGCGTGGTCCTCCTAGTGATGGTGGTATATATAGCTCGTAATGTCATCCACCAATAGTATCTCTTATCTACAGATCTATGCCTACCCCTCTGCTAGCACTATATCCTCGTGGGCCTCCTTAGCCTCAAATGGGAGATCCATGATCACTGTGAGTCCCCTTCCATGGCTATCCATTCGATTTATACCTTCCCCCTCAGTATGGAAGATCAGTCAATTAGGTTCCATTTAGCCTCACCATGAACATGCATAAAATTTCCACTATATGGGCTACCCTGGTCCTCTATATAGTTCCTACATAATATGACCACATTCCAGAGTCTTAATATAAGAAATTATTCTATGCTAAGACACTACAGAGTGGCACCTTCTAGTTACTATAGATGACTCAACCTTATAACACCCACTTCTAGCTCCAGTTGTATGGAGTCCCTGAGATAAAAATATATCTTTTACTAATTCCAACTTTAACACCCCAACATTGGTGGACATTCATAATAGGAACACATTGGAATGTATTTCTCTACGGATACCTTGGTCAAACATGAATTGTCGAAAGTAACCATCTTGAACCATATCAAGGGAGTACCATGTAAGGTTAGTGAACCTCTTGGAATATTCATTGACTATCACCCCTCCCTATTGCAACTCTAAAATTTCCTAATTCTATACTAAGAATATGATTGAGGGGGTAGTCCTCCTCAGGAAATAGGTTCCAAAAGTTGGTCCATCTGAGTGTCAACTCATCATGTGTTTGTTAACCAAACCCAACCACTCTGTGGAAAATACTAGCTTCTAATACAAAAATTTGATTGTTCGAGGTCTGCATAAGACTGAAGAATGTAATCACTAACTCAAACCAATCCTATTATTCCTGGGGAACTAGATCATCACGAAACCTCAGACGTTTTTGGTTTTAGAACACAAGGATCCTTATAAGACTATGAAAATATTCATCCTAGTCTATTGGTGCAATATACTTCTTGACATTTGGAGGTTCCGCTATGTACCGACCTAGAGTAATGTCCTCGAGATATGGACCCTGGACATAGTATTCATCACTCATCGAATTTTCAACACAATATTGGAACAATATCCTAGTTGAATGTTTTCACAGAGGAACCTTGAATGTGATAAATATGAAACACTATAAAATCAGCATATATATATATATATAAGGGGATATTACTCAAGAAGGAAAATCGAAGGACTAAACCCTATATGATTCACTTACCAATGTAACCTACAACCAATTTCTTTATATGTCTAGTTGAAAATAAGGTAATCAGAGTCCTGGTGATCGGATGTTTTGTCCACAACACAAAAACTATGTTCCCTAGACTAAAATCCACAGTTGAGATACATTGAAACCATTTATATAAGGCCAAAGAAAATCCTTGTAAGGGGATAGATCCAAAAACCATCCCAAGGAAGAAACTACTCTGATACAACTCTATAATGGACCAACCCACCAGGGCCTACCTAGAAAGTGAATGACTGGGTTTCCCCAATTTCAAATTGTCTCCATAGGCCAGGGGCTAGCAACAAGAATTTAAAAAGAATAAATAAAATTGGAGGCCTTTCCATAAAGTTACAGTATGCACAAACCCAACCATATCCGTATAGAAGTGTGGAGGAATAAAATAAAAGATAGTAACATCTAAAGTAAAAACCATGCCTGAAATAATGTATAGGGAATAAAAAAGAGTGAATTACTATAATACAAAATATAAAGGCAAAAATACATTCCCACATAGAAAATAATCCCCAAACAAATAAAAAATGGAATAAAAAAATAGCTGAGAGATCCTGACTTCGGATATCCAATATCAACAACCTTATGTGGTCTATACACTCGAGTATCCATATGTTTCTCAAAAATCACTACCAATCTATCTGTTTTCTCTATAATACACGACATGTGTAGGAAGATCCCATTAAGGGGTGTGTATATAAAAACCTAATCGGACTCCCCAAAAACTAAAGAGGGAGCAATAGAATACATGATAGAATTATTCTGCTCAAACAAAAGCAAGAGGTAAACAAAACCCAAAAATATAGATATATATGCTCATATAAAAAATTCAAATGAGAGATACCATCTGACAACCTATCAGAGGATGGTGAAAATTCCAAAACTCCATAAAGTCCATCTATACTGGCCAAAACATCATGTGGATGAATAATTCACCATGTGAATGACCTACACCTTTCCACTGTGTTATACATTCATAGGGGAATACTCTCTAAGTAGAAGAATCGTTCAATAGTGTGTCAGGTGGTGGCACTCAATAGATAGAGGAATCATTCCCTAGAGCGTCAAGGGGGGACCCTTAGAATATAGAGTACCCACACCATAGTTTGTCAGGGGTGTAACTTAGTATATAGAGTACCAACTCCCTAGTGTGTATGGGGTGATACCCAGTAGATAGAGGACTAACACCCTAGTGCATCTGGGGATCCACTAAGAAGGTATAGGATGAACGACCTAGTGTATTTGTGGGTTTCCACTTAGAAGGTAAAAGAACCAAACCTTAGTGCATTAGGGGGTTTAATGCATACCAGTGTGAGGAGTATGGGGGAACCACACCTGAGTAAAAAAGAGGGATTCCAATACTAAACTCTCTATGATGATCCTTCTTGATCACTACCATAATAAAACATTTCTTAAAGAAGAGTCGTTCTTGGAATATTCCATGATGTATTTTAAAATACACTATGAAGGCTTCCATCATGTTCTACATAGAAACATTATTTAGATAGGCTAGTCATGGGCCAAAATTTGAGTCCAGGTGAAGGGCTTATGAAAGGTGGATGTTTCTAAGAAAGGGAGTAAAAAACATTTAAGGGGTCCACATGGTGTGTGGTACCACTTCGATAGTTTTATGTGTCATCCTTTGAACATGGCTTGGTGTCAATCCCATCATACATCAGGTGTTCGGACCCACAAGGAATGTCTCAACCACCTAAGGCATACTCATGTTCTCCTGGCCATTACAGTGAACTTGACCATTAACCTAACCATGCCAAAGTACTTTCTAATGCATTTATACTCCCATAGTACATGGTGTGTCCTCCCACATAGGGTCTTAGACATGTATAGCTAGAACACAACTCAACCACTTGGGGAGGGTCACACGACATGTGTTCATAGCTGCATGGCGTGTGATCCTTATATTCCGCCAAACCCTAGTTCCAGTAGCAAAGGATACTACACAACATGTGTTCACCAGACTCCACACCATGTAGTTAGTTTTTCCATAGAATGTCAAGTTAGTCAAAAATATTCTAGATCCATATACACCACCACGATTCCTAAAAATTGACCACTCAAAACTGGTGGGTTTTCCCCCGATCATCAATTTTGGCCCTCTGGTTGCTAGATATCAGATCTTGATTCCCAGAATTGGACCATCGTATGTCCCATACATATATCATAATCCATTAGTCATCCTAGATTCCAAATATATGTAAATAGAAAGCCACATCATGTAATGAATATCAATTCCCCCAAAAATATTCATTCTAATCATTTTTTTCATAGCCACCATGAATCTAGAGGTTCAATCATGCTCAAACCCACCCCAAAAAAGTCAAACCATGACCCCATAGGCCAATGTTGAAGAATGAAAAGAAATATGTTGGAAAATCATAATAAAAATAGTGGTAAACATCATTAGACCATAATTATTTTCCAATGATTTTGTAATTGTGAATTTAGGGTGAGATCATGGCATAAAATAATAAATTGAGTAAAACAATTTTATTCACCAATGGGATCATATGAAGTGTGGGAATACGCTAGTCAAAAGTAAATAATCAAATATCCAATATCAAATTATTAATAAATGTATGAATATTAAATTTTTGATCTCTAACTCGAATTAGTGTCATTAATTAGTGAATAATTCATTGTACAGTGATGAGTATGATCTAATGCATTCGCTGCCCATCATTCCACCTCAACCTGATCACTATTTTTCGTCCAATCTTGATTCAAAATAAAGGGTGTCAGAGATCCTCACAACTATCCCAGGATTTATGTAACTAATCCAAGAGAAGTTTTATAAGGGGGTATTTATAAAATATTTAATTAGGGTTTTTAATAAAAAAAACTAAAAAATTATTTATTTATTTTAATTAAACACACCCACCAATGGTTACCTCAATCGGATGTCCAGTGCCGACAATCCATAGGTTCCACCTAAGATAAAAACTTGTTATGGATTTATAAGTGGCCTTATATTTCTTATTAGAGACTCTATTTAGGGGATATTAAAATATTTATAAAGAAATGGGCTCATGTTATTAATATATTTAATATTTTTATAATATCAATTCTGGGATCACTGGGCCTCAAAATATTGTAAATTATAAGTGCTTCACCCTAAAAATATTACATGATATATTTTAAAGTCTTAAAAGGTTGAGAAAGGTATTTATATATAACTAATTATTCTTCTGTGATATATTTGTACCATTGTAATTGATAATATGATTATAGTGGACAATCCATATTAGGGGTAATACCCAACATGGAAAAGAGTAGGCCTTTCAGTCAAACCTTTTAAATACCCTATGATACTCTCTTTATTTACTACCTCACATGAAGGTCAGGATGCGACAATTCATTGAGTGTATCATGAACTCTGACTTGTTCAAGATTTTGGGTTAAAAGGGAATAACTCACAAAATTAAAGAGATCACTGATTTACCCCTCCCCCTCTAAGTGATCCAATGGATTCATGACTAATAATTGATATTAGAGCATAATATCCTTCTAAATATATAGAATATAATTCTTATAGATGGATAATCTTACCTATATCAATATTATAGGTGTTCCAACATTTTATGAGAATAATTATCATATACAGAGGAATAAGATGTTCCCCTACCTTCCATCACTTGGCCCAAACATGAGAAACACTCAAATATTTGGGTTTAATCCCATTACTGATAGTCCAAATTTTACTCTAGAAAAAAAGATGAATATGGATTTATAAGGAAATTATCAAAATTTTATGTCAATGTGGGTATATGATAAGTTCTACACAAAGTTCATAGGTCACCAGATTGCCAAGTAATTCTAGGAAAAATTGAGAAGTAGCTTTGAAGGTAATGTCAAAGTCAAAGAAGCCAAACTTTAAGTTTAGATAATCCTATTTGAAGACATTAAAATATGTAATTATAAAGATTATTATAGTCATTTAATCTAGGTAAATGAAATTTTGAGCTATATCCAAGGGTTCTTTGAGAAGGTATATGATTCCATCATTGTCAAAAAACTAATGATGATTTTTCCAGATTACATTTTTTCAAAAATATTATCCCATGAAAGAAAGGTAATAATTTCCAATTAATGAGCTATAAAAAATATTTGTAGCTTATGATATGATAAATTAAAATTCATTTAAAAACAAGGAAAAAGATTAAATCGATTTTGAGTCCATGAGAAAAAGGGATGTTAGAGAAGAAGAGGCAGAGGAATATAAAGACTCAGATGCTGAGGATGTATAAGGCATCATTGATTTTTGTCTCTTTTATCAAAGATATTCATGAAGGATAAATAGAGATAAATGGTAATATCCACCTATATATAATAATTGTAATAATTATGGTCATATTTAAAAGTATTTATCAAATAAGAAAGTTGAAGAATATGAATCAGAAGAGGAAGCTAGGAAGACACAATAAAATAAGAAGTAGTTCAATATTAAAAGAGAAACATTATTAGAAATAAATAAAAAAAGATCAATCATGTAGTGACTTAGATAATGAATTCAATCTCTTTTATGATATTGATAAAGGATTTAATTCATCAATCAATGATCATTATAGAGAATAAAGGACTAAACTTGTGTTGGAGTTGAAATAAAAATTGAAATTTTTCTTGGGTTAGATTCAATTCCTCAACATAGAAAAGAAAAATATTAATAAATAAAAGAAATAATTTTTATTTATAAGGACTAGTATGTCAAAAAGTTTGTGACATACATTGATGAGATCAAGAAGTAGAATCATTGAGAAGCTGAACATGAAAACATTATCATAAATATTAAGAATGAACCGTCATAAAAGGAATAAGAATTAGATGAGAAAAAATTCCTATTTATCACATTAAAACATGATTTTAATAAGGATAGAGAATAATTCATTAAGTATGGAATGGTAAATTTATAATATTCACAAACTAATAAGAAGAAAATATCATGTGAACAAGGTAAATCTATAATTTATCAATTTCAAAATATATCTTTTTAATCTAACGATGTATATGATAAAATAAAATTTGATAATATTTGGGTTTTCAAAACTAAGTTGAAATATTCCACATCAAAGGAAGGTTAAGAATTTCAATAAGGACAAAAACCCTTAAGAAAATAAATGACCAGTTTGAAACATGATAAAAGTACCATAAATCTATAACCAATCTTGAAGAAATTTTTTTTAAGGATTTTTTTAATGTTTTAGTAAGCATGGACATAAATCCTATTCTTATTGATTCAATATGTATTTTCCAAGAAAAAGGTAAGAGGAAAGGGGTAGTTTTAGTGAGGATATAAGGAAAAAATATCAATAGAGGCAACCTATGACCAGATCTACACCATAAAATTCTTGTAAAATTATTTTTTCACATTATATAATAATTTCATATTATATGTGATTTGTATAGTAACAAGGATGAGTTATTTATGAAAAGGTTGGAAGGAGAGGTTCCCTATGATTTGAAAGGAAAGATATTTCAAAAAAATTGGTAATTCATGTACAAATTATGAGAAGAATAATAACATTTAGAAAGAGTTCCAATTGGTTTTTCAAAATAAATTTAAATTTTATAAACAATTAGCCGAAGATGAAAACATTATGAGGATTACGGAAATAAATTGGTTTTAGAAGATGATGTAAAAATGATTAGAAGTTATCAACAACTGAAAACATATATATCCATAAAACTAAGGATGAAAAGGCTATTCGACATGAATAATATGTTTTGGTGATGAAATAAGATTATCAAATACATGATTCTCAATACAAGTTTCCAAAGAAATATTATCATACTAAGTATGAAGGAAACAAATAGCCCAGGTTGAGAGGAAGCTCCCAACCTAAATGTTGTCTCTGAGATAGAAAAGTGTCTCTCTTTATTCCATATTTTTTTTTGTATTTTTAACTAACATGTAGGGAATTAAATGAGAATATTGATATTTGTGAACACTATATAAAATAATATGAGATTAACATGGATTGACACTAAAAAATATATACTCCATGATGAAGGAAATGAGTGTATCTATTTAAAGGGGAATATAAAGTAGAGTAAAATCTATTGTTTCTAGTAAACTTGTAATTTTTAGACATAATTGAAAATCAAAAAATGGAGTCCCTATTAGAAAAAATAATAAATTCTGATAATGATATCACAATTAAGTTAGTTTATAGATAATATAAAAAAACCATGATTTTATATCTCTTGTTTTCTATACAGGACTAGCACATGTAGACCTACAGTAGAATAATCAAAGTATCATTTCTATGAAAACTATGTGGTAAAAAAAATCTATCAAATTTAAAAATTGGATAGGTGAGTGAGAGTGACATGATAGTTATAAGAAGATATGGGAATACTCTTACAATGACCTTTTCATTTGATTGTCAATAATAGGGAGATGAAAAAAATCATCCAATAACACATATTGACATTAATGAATTATGGTATTTATAAAAAAATTATAGGGGTGTATTTTTAATCCCTATTGATTATTGAATTTGTTTTTAATAGGTTCAATATGTTTTTATTGTGGTGATGATGATTATTGGAGGATTGTTATGAATTCATGTAAAGGAATTGAATTTCATTCTTGATAAATAATCCATTTAATTACATAAAATGATTAATGTGATTCCATTTTATATGGAAATATATTCACAAGGATAAAACCTGAAGAAAATGAGTAGATATGTTAAATATAATATGGAAATGTAATGTGATGATTCATGTGATACTCTTCAAATAAATCGATGAAAAGTGTCTGTGATGTAGAGTCACTATCTACATCTTGTTTGATGTTTTTTTGTTCGATTGAAATAATATGAAAATAAATTGAGGGTTCCCACTATTGATATAGAAAGTAAAGGACGAGCATATTTTAGACATTTATCAAAGGGATTTATCATATACAGACAAAACCATAAGATAATTAATAACATATAAGATAATTCATTTATATGTAATATAATGAAAGCTAATTGAGGTATTTTTCAATGAAATTTATCTTATGCATAACAAACCATAATATAATTGAGAGATAAAAATATAATTCTCTGACATAGAATATCCCAACATATGATTGAGTTTCAGATGATAATTTTCTCCTATGTTATAATTAATTAATAGTGGATTATTCTATGAAGATGAAGAAAGTGTTGATATATGTTCCACACCACAATATGGGATAACTTGTGGAAAATATACAGGTTTGTTAACCATGTCAGGATTTTGAATGAGTTTAAAGAAGTGGATTTTGTGGAGGATTTAAAGGAAGGGAATAAGTGAGTCATTTATAGATTCAATAAGATGATTTGATTAGGAATTTGAATGAGATATATAAGAAGATCACAACATCTACATAAGATCAAGGAGTTTCCAAATATGAAAAGAAACAAGATACGAAAAATAATTCTATGTGTAAATATACACATAATATATAGAGATAAAGTGAGAAGATTGAGATAACTTTAATACACTATGTAGGAGTTATCTAAGAACATGATACACATCTATATCAGGTAGGGTAAGAAGGTGAGATAAAGATAGGAATCCTTGAAATATAAATACCTTAGTATTCCATGGATCTATAGAGAATATAGATCATTCTAGATCAAGAATAAGACTTGAGACAAACACTACTTATAATGTTATTGACTTAATAGGTGATAAAGTATAATCTTATAGGATCATGGAGAAAGATCAATTTGAATAAGAAGGATGAATTTATATTACTAGATCAATATAGAAAGTTAAGTTCCATGTAACTGGGGGGGGGGTATAACTAGTTTCTTATGAGGATCAAGAATGGAGAGTATAACCATTCTAGGAAGAAAATGTGGTTAGGGGGTATAACCAATCATGCTCATGTGGTCTTTTGAGACCAATATAATTGAAAATAAGATTATAATTTATAATCCATGTTGGGGGGAGTAACCAATTTGAAAATGTGTAGTCCTTTTAGGTGAACCTTGTAAATAATCTTTGCAAGTATCTTATTTATTATGGTATATAAATTTTAGACTTGGAGAAATAAATTTGTGGATAAATGAATTTAATTGGTTTAATAGGTTGGGTTAACATTGAATTACTTATAAAATAAAACAGGTCACCGATTCACCCCCTCCCCTAATTAGTGATCCAACAGATCATAGACTATCCATTATTCTTGTAATAGATACTAATTTTCATTAGAATCACCATAATTTTTTTTAACCCATCCAAATACTAAAGGAAATTTCTTCCAATAGCTTGACCATGAAATTATAATGATTTAATAACATAATAAAACATAATATCTATCTCCCCTAATAGGTTTCATGGTTAGCCATATACCAACATAAAATTAAAAGACATTAGGGAGTTTTGAATGAAAATATGCATTCCCAATGATCATATTTAATCCCTTTGACATGATTATTTAATTTTATTTCAATTTTTACAGAATAACCATATAATATTGATTTGAAACTATAAGTTATTTAATTTTACAAGGATGATATTGAGTTATTATATTATGTTTAACCCTACATGTATTGATAACCATTTATAAAGAATTATTTTTAAGTGAGTTACAAAATCAATAATAATAAAAATACAAACTCAATATAAAGAAAACATGTTTTTATTTAATTTTTTTTTGACTTCCAACATTGTGATATTCATTTTCTTTTATGAATACATTTACTTCGATATGTAACAGAAATATACCAGGATTCATGTGTTTCTAACACTATTAATAATAGGAAACATCAATAATATAACCCATAATACAAAAATCAACACATTAAGGACTAGTTTTTTTGTTATATCATTTATACTATTTCTACTTTCTAAATACCAGCATCAATAAAAAGTGAGAATTTATTACATCACATCTATGAAGAGAGCGATTTAGAGAAATTAAATATATCAGTTTTGGGGTTCTATGTTATTAATGGTCTAATTTTTTACATGGTTAGTTTCAAAAGTATATTATTCCTTTTAAAATAGTCCCAAATATACATATTTATATAATTTTACCTCCATGTATTATTAAGAGTAACATATCATCTAAAAAATAGATTAAATACTTTGATAATAATTTATTCCACTAACATTATATAAAGTTATAATATATGTTTAATGATGTAAAAGTGATTTTTGGAGTTAAAATATAGTTAATTAGAATATAAATCATCGTTAAACAGTTTTATAATATCAACTTTACTTCTATATCAATCTATGCTTCACTATCTATGTAGGGTAACATCAATATTATCAATGATAAATGATGAAAACTTTAAAACCCTTCTCATAATTGAGAATTGTTTCAAAATATTTCTATTGAACTATTTAATAAATCATTTTTTGATTCATATACTTCTTTTTAATCATGAATTTAGAAGTGTTAGGATTCATATTCACCATCACCACAGATAGAATGATGTATGCTCAAAATATTTAAAAAATCACTATAGATAATTCATTCTTTGGGGAAGTGTATTTCAATTATTCATTTATCAGTATCTAACTAGTAGAATAAAAGGTCATAAAAATATATCGGTCTACCAATGTACATCTACTAAAACATTATTATTAGCATAAAAAATCAACTTGTGTGGTCATTACTAATTAAGAAGAATCATGATCAGAGTGGCCACTCATCCATTATTCATCTTCTTAAGGGATTTAGTCCATTAATAATCAATTGAAATTGGAAGTTCCTTTATTAATAAAAGAGAAAATGGATGAGACATTTAGGAATAACCATTGATTTATTTGTATAAAAACACACATTTATCATATAGTTGTGTATGAAACATACTAATACTAGTTATATGTTCTTTTTAATTACCATGATCTTCATAGGATATTATTACATTTCATTATTAAATATAATATATTAAAAATTAATCTTAAAGACACTAATAATTGGAATTTCTCTTTAATAATCATTAAAAAAATTATTAAACTAAAAATATTTTAATTTTATGGGTTTTGATGAACATTTTCCAATATTCATGAATGTATATTTACTTTTTTATATATAGGATTTAATCCCATAACATCAAACCCATAGAAAAACTACCACATGTTTTGAACCCCAATGCTCCCTCTCTCACTACCCTTCTTATAGTGACACAATGACTCTTTATCACCTTTTCATAATACCTTCTACTATGATCCCTTGTAGTTTTTTCTACTTAGTTCCACCCACATATTCTCTTTAGTGGAGATGTTTTTTATCCTCTTATTAAACCTCTAGTGGAATAGTTTCCCCACACATTTATCATTAATTAGTGTCATAATTTTGATATCTCTTATTTAAGGGAATTATTCATTCTTATACAAGTCATAATGATGCAACAAAACCCCATTTTAATTTTATCTAATTTCATTCATCACACCCATTATAGAATAAATCAATTCATAATGATCCTCTACCTATGAATTTGATTCATATTAAATTGACCATCAAATTATGTAATATACCTTCATGTCAACCCTTCTATGGTGGAATAGTTCTCCCATTTTTAGATATAAGAGTTTTTTCTCAATCATGTAAAGCCTCCAGTGGTAGTAAAAATACCTTCTAGAAATGATATATTTCATGACTCAAATCTCCTCGAGATGGACATCCAATGGGAAACCCACTCATCTTCCCTAGAGTGATATATTTTTTCTCACTATTATCATAACTACCATAGTGGAAAAATTTCAATACACTATAGAAATATTCCTTCAACTATATTATCAATCGATGAGATTCCCCTTCACAATTTCCCTCTACTAAAATTGAATTTATTTGTTACCTTATTAAAAATCACATATCTCCAACAATATCAACCATTTGACATGTGAAGTTCTTTTTTGAGTCACTACAATATAACAAACATGTATGTATGTTATTATTAAATTATTCTTTATATTTAATATTAATAAACTTTATATCCCATCATGATTGTTCTTCTATGTGACAAAGAATGTTATAATGTACTAAGAGTAACTATTTTAATAAAAATCTGTAGCAGTTCCCATCAATGATGAGATACCATAAGTTCCATAAAAATATTCATAAATATATGTTCTATATAAAGATGATATAATTTTATGGGACAAAAATGACACATGTTATCATTTATGGTGATTCATAGTAATTTGAGGAACATTATCTTGGTTTTTTCTTGGGTAATTTTCAGTATAGAAGATTATGAGAACACACACTACTAGTAGGAAATGTACATTTATATGTGTCACTAGATATTCCAATCCATTAATATGTGTATTGATCCATCAAATTTATGATTATTTTTAAGGTATATTATTAGTCATGTGATTTTATGTATTGATGGAAACCTTGAAGACAATTCTTAATGACGAAGTAGTATAAAATGGGTTCATCCAAAGTAATATTTTATTAATGAATAAGGTGAGAAAGGATTTTTACCTTCTATTATTTAATAAAATTTTATATCTTAGACCCTTTTATGGGAATGATACTTCCAAAATAGATCCATGGACATGGTGTTCTATGGGAAGGTAAATTTCTAAAAAGCTAAAGAAAGAGACAATGAGCACATAGGTTGATGGAACCAGCGTGAAAAATTCTTGATTAGGTATATATAAATACAAGTATTATATTACATAGTAAGAATATGTATGAGTTTTTATGTTATTGAGACATTAAATTCTTTCTCTATGGGTTACATAGAATATTGTTAGATGTAAACCTTGGACTCTGGGGAGCTCTGTCTAATGCCGCCGAAAAATGGGCCTAGATGGTAACACACTAAGTGTTTCCAAAACATTAGTTAAATATTAGATATTAATAATTATTTTATCTATTGAATAAATATTATTTCCAGACTTTGTTTAATACTTATTTATTATTATATTTAATGCATATATTTAGACACTAGTTATTCGAGAGAATATTTTACAAGAATAATTTTAATAAATATTTATTCTCTATTTTGTGAATATAATATTTATTTAATTATTGGTGAATAATGTAGTGAAATTTATTTACTAATTAATTAGTCATTATTTAATCGTTAATAGATATTTCGGAGGAATGGTGGACTAAGTTTAAATGTATGGTGGGAAATAATATACATTAAATACCATTTGAATAATTTTTTTAAAAATAATTCAATAAAACATTTAATTATTTCAGTGGTTTTTGTATTGTCAAGAAATAGTAACAATGTTATTATTATTATAGACATGAGGTTTCATGGGGATTAAAGAAATATTAAGGGAATATATGGATTTAATATTTTCAAACCCTAAAACTATTTAAACCTTATTATATTATTTATATCCAAAATGATTGCCTTTGTGTTGGTTGTACACAACAACTCTAGAGAATCCAATCAAGCCCCAGGGAGAACCTCTCTAAGAACACTCTCAGAAAAGGAGATAAATTGTCCTCCACCACCTCAATCGATTCCAAAGAGATCAAATATATTCCTTATTGGGAGATATTATCATGGAGATCAATTTATAATGACACAAGAATTATGATATTCCATGTTATTAGTCAATGATTCCTATGATGATGCTTAGAGTATCACGATACACGTGTAGACCACCACCTAGAATCTATACTATATTCCTAGGAAAAAATATTGGTAAAATTAAGATATGTTGTTAGATTCATCAATGAAGTAATAATTAATTACAATGTAATTATTTAACTTCTTCAATTAAGTATAAATAATTTTTATTGATCATGCATTTGGTTCAGGAATTTTCAAATGAATTAATCTCGATTCAATTTCATTTGTCTTGAAATTATTAATATATATAAATATCATATTAATCTTTGTTAGGTCCACTAGGCTGGATACCCTGAGAGGGGGGGTGAATCAGGGTATGACCAATTAAAAATTAATGCCCGTTCTGATCTTGTTTCGCTGTTAAGCAAAACACTCTTCTCTCTTTTTCCTGCTGCATGATATATACAGAAAGTAAAGCAAGCACAGGACACATCAATTTTACTTGGTTCACCGCTAAGGGCTACGTCCAAGGAGCATACGCCGACAGGTTGCCGGTCGTACCAAATTCCACTAATCTTTACTAGCTGTGGATTACAAGGTTCGGGCTAGATCACTTCTATGCCCAGGCTCACTGCCTTTACAATGTTTAGGGTCAGCTCACTGCTTTCCCAAGGGTCACTCCCTGTTTCTCTCTCTCTGGCTCACTGCCGGTGGAGAGGATCACCTTTTTCCTCTTCCTAAGCTCACTGCTCTTGGAAGGGATTAACTCACAGTTTATAGACCTATAGGTCTCTTCATTTGCATGAATGAATGCATCTTTCTCTGTATGTAGATGCTCTGTTGAGGTTCAACTTTCACCCGTAGATGAATACCCCTTTGCCACTATCCACTGGGCAAACAACCTTTGGAAAGACCTTCGCAAAGCACCCTACAATGCGAGGCTCCCAATTTCGCGAAGCTCAAACAAGCCTTCGCGAAGCTCCTGACTTTTCGCGAAGCTCACTCGCGAAGCTCCTTCGCGAAGCACTCTCGCGATGCTCAAGCCGTCGCAAAGCAACGACCCTCGTGAAGCTAAGTAAGCCAACGCGGAGCTCGCAGGTTTCGCGGAGCTACAATAGCCGCCGCGAAGCACCTCTTTCGCGAAGCACACTGGCTCCGCGAACCACCTTCGCAAATCGAGAGCAAAGTATTTTCTCTGAAAATTATCTCTACTTCGCCTGAAGGGGTCGGCCTCTATTTATAGGCGATTCCACCGACCCTCATCCTTTCCGCACGAAGTCAACGCCACGTCATCTCAAATCGCGATGCTCCAAAGTTTCTGTCAGAATTCTGTCCAAATCGCGAAGCTCCACCGCAATCTTCCGTTCGCGGAGCTTGACGTAGTCGCGATGAATCACCATCAACTTACCTTCGCGGCTCGCGCCTTCGCCGCGAAGCTCCCTCGCGAAGCCCAACATTCCTTCGCGCCTTCGCCGCGATGTTCTCTCGCAAAGCCCTTCTCCGCCGCGATGCGCTTCAGCCTCTGCCGTTCGCGAAACTTGACGTAATCGCGAAGCATCACCGCCTCCATTCTTCTGGTCTTCACGATTTCCAAACCATGCATCCTATCTTCGCGAAATTCATGCCTTTGCCATATTAAATTGTGCTCTTCATTGAAATCCTCTTTTCGCGATGCTCACCAAACTCCAAATTTTGGACCCCAAAAATTTGGCAAACACTGGAAAACGGCGCCACCTTGTACTGCTCTTTTGTACCACCTCCAGATTGTCCTTTCCTTTGTCATAGTTCTTTGTCAACATGTAATGTCAACAACTTCTCGGGAATTCGACAAATATCCATGAAAACCTGCTTTGTCAACAAACACAATCAACCCAAAAAAACTTCAATGTTACCTTGAGGGATTTTTGCCCAACAATCTTCATTTAAAAAAATGATTTGGGAATGATCCATTGGTGCTTCCACTAATCCCTTAACTTTTTGGTGGTATTATACAGTTCTCATAATAATTTTAAATTTTTTAAATATCATTGATTTTTTAAGAATTTATTATTAGTTTTTAATTCTGATTTAATTAGTTTTTGAATTTTAATCGAGTGATATCTTCTCCCTACTCTTAATTATAAAAATATATAATACAAATGGATTAATTATAAATGAAGAACATTCAAAGAACTCATCATGAGTTAATAAGGATTATGGATGGATAACATAAGACTACATGGTGTGTAGCCTATTAGTACACACCATGTATATATTTTTAATTCACCAAAAACAACACATAAATTAATTCGATGAATTTTCATTAATTACACATAGTGTTTATTAAAAATACCATGTATTGACTGGTCCAACATGGTATATAGTTAGATGTACTGCATAGTGTGTAACTGTTTTACATGTTGCGTAGTCCCTTAGTTAATGACAATATGTGTGTTTTCACATGACATATGTGACTGCTAACTATGTAACATATAGATGACACACTATATAGCCAAGATACATGTTGTGTACTCTATTAATTTCCATGGTAGGTCAAAAAAACCAGTACCCTGTTGTGTTCAATGTAGAGATTGAGAATAAATATACATAAGATATAGATGGATTTTATACGCTATGTATATTACGTAATTAAATAGAACATAAAATAAATTTATTATTCTACTAAACCCTATCATCATGTATTCTTTGTGTCATTTATTTAACACGTACATGTTATGTGATGGTTTTTATATATGTTAAATATCTAAATAATTTATTCATAATATTCAAAAAGTACATATCATGTATAAGTCATAATACAACAATCAATATAAACATATTAACAGATTACATGACACATAAATAAAATGAGTTATGTGTGTCATTAATTTGACAATAAATGACATGAAATTAGGTGATAAGACATGTATGTTACTTAAAATATGAGTAAAAAGTATACAAATACCATATATGTTGGTTAGTTTAGATGGGAACTTTCCATCTGGATTTAAATGTATGTTTTTTGTACACATTCAATTTAAAATAAATTTTATTACATTTTAAATTTTTTTATTGTATTAGAATCTAAATAATGTGTTCATGTAAATTATTATAAAATAATTGATAAATTAAATAAGATAATTAATTGATTTGAGTGTGATTTATATTAAATAAAGATAATTTTGATTGAATGATATTTTATTAAATTCATAACGAGTTACATGTATATGGATGATCATGAACATAAACTAGAACATTGTATGTTATTGATTTCCTTATAATTTATTAATAAACTAAATTTATGGATTGTGAGTCATATCTCCACTTATTATGCAAGGTAATGTGTTCCCACATATTCATTTTATGTAAACCCCATAAAAATTCCTTTGGCTCCCCTCACTTATGTATGAGTAAAAGTTTATGTAATATATGGATCTCCTAGGAAAGTGGATGTGGTTCTATTGGAGTTGATTCCGTAGGACAAAATAATTTTATAATTTATATTTCATGTATATTCAAATAAGTAAATATTAATTCAAATTCCTTATAACATATTTATTGATCTTCTATATAACATTAATGTGATAATGTCTTAGAGTATCCATTGCATTGGAAATGTTATAGTAGTTCCTTGCTTTGAAGTGAACATTGAGATTTCATGATGATATTCTTTATCCTAGTTCTATTGTCAAATAATATTCTATAATGTGATTACATAGTATGTTGACTGTCAGCTGTGAGTACTCATAATAAAATGAGACTTCTTCTCAGGAATTTTTTACATGGTAATCTTCAATATGGGAGATTATTAGAACATATCTACCAATAGGAATTATTAATGTCTATGAGTCATCGAATATTATTATTTACGAGTGTGTGTAATGGTCCTTAGACATTAAAATTGTTTTTAATGAATGTCATTAATCACACTAAGACCATGATTCCATATTTTTTAGTAATTATATCATGTTGGGTGAGTCGTGAATGACATGTTATTAGTTTCTAGGTCAAGGAAGGATTTTTCCCTTCCATATTTAGGGATGTTTATATCTTAGAATTTGATTGAAATGGAATAATCGAATTAAATTCCATGTCCATGGTGTAAGGACAAGTTTATTTCGGATAATAAAAGAAATATGTATTAGATACCTAGGTTGATGAAACATTTTTGAAACCTTCATGATGAGTATTGTGAGAAAGGAGTTATATTACACAAAGAGTGATCATCTTTGGTTCTTAATATTTCATCATTAAATTATTTCTCTTGGGTGACTTAAATCATTTCAAGAAATTTATCTTAGATATTATGAAATCCTACCTAAGGAAAATTAAAATGAATACAAAAGGGAAAAACATTAATTTTTTTCTATTGATCTTAATTGGATTCTATATAAATTTAATTAGTGGAATACATATTATTTTAAAGAAAAAGGAATAATTATATTTAGGATTTATCAATCACAAATATTATTTATAAGTTAATAAATAAATATTTATACATTAATAAATAATTATATATACATTAATAAATAATTTATCTCATTATGAAAATATTTATTGAATACTAATTTTTCAAATAATTAATAGAATAATTATTTTATTCATGAATAAAAATTTAATAAAATAATTATTCTGTATTTGAAAATTTTCAAAGAGTATGAGTAGACCAATATTCTTCATAGTGAAAAAAATATTAATTATTATGTTGGTAAAATAATATTTATCATTTCTCTAGATTTCACGTGCTATGAAAATAATAATAATAATAATAATATTACATAGAATAAGGTCATATAATGATTAAAATATTATTTAGGTGATATTGCATAATCAAAACAAGTTAACTATAACCTTATATCTATAAATAGACACTAATTCCTATTGTGAAGAGGTTTACAAAGACAAATAAAATTTTAGAATATTGCACAAAAATATATATAAATATCTCTCTCTAGACTGAAGAATGATCCAGTGATTATCCTCCCTCATCAAACCTCTCAATAATGGGAGTCCAAGGTTGATTATTTATACTAGAAGGAATCATCACAATGATTAGGTTGAGTACCACAATTTGATTGATCCACTATTCTTTCACACGACAATCCATCAGCATTGTTCAAACATCAAAGGATTATATGTGTATTACTGCTAGAGGGATTCTGGACTTAGACCATATAAGAGTAATGATATAAGAATGATTTTTTGAAGGATACCAACACCTTCATAGAATAAAGATCTAAAGACTAATGAATTATTTTATTTGATTTATTTAAATTATTTTTAAATTTTATGTGAAAAAAGCACTCTTGGTTCTAGCAACATTTTCTTTCAATATGTGATTGGAAAATTTTCATTAGTCATGATGATTACATCTTAAACAATTTTTGAATGATCCATCAAATATGACATTTACTAAGTCATGATGAACCCAAATAAGTGCTTCCACTACACCTTAAACCATCAAATTCTATCATGCGGGTCGCTTTTAAATTTATAATTACTTATTTTTTTATTGATTGTATATATGAATGTGTGTTTAGTTTTAATTTTTATATCATTGATTCTTTAATCCAAGGTTTAAGTAACTTTTAATTCCCATTTAAATATTCTTCCTTGATGATACATATTTTCTTAATACCTAAGAATATATGAAGAATGATATATGATACCATAGAGAGGCGCCAATGATTCTTGATGGTAGATTGGGTTACATGATGTGTAGCCATAGTACACACTGGGTAACTGATTTCACTACTCCATGATGTGTCTTGGGATATATTACACACTGTTCAGTTATTACACATGGTGAATTTATTGTATAATGCATGTTGACTGGGCCAACATGACACATGGTTTGGAATATGTGGGGAGTAGTTGGAATACACTCTAGGTATTATTCATGGTTTAGTGAAAACATTTATGTTAACCTTGTGGTGATATACATGTTTTATACCACATGATGCTAATATCTTAAAACATTAATGAAACACATGATATATAGTCATCACAAACATCATTTGAATCATTAATCCTCAATTAAAAAGAACACGTTGAGTCAATCAGAAGGTTACACACACACACACACAAAATAGACAAAACCATTTTTAGTGTGTGCACACATTGCATGATCCATTAATTCTTGCATCTAGATAACACACCATGTTAACCAATGGGTTACGAGGGTATAAAACAAGAAGAATAAATGGTGTGTATCTTGTCAGTGTCATGTAATGTAGCCAAGATACACAATGGGTCCCTAGAAGTTTATCCTAGATACAAAATAATCGAGTACACACCATGTAGTCTCTCAATAAATAATAGAATTAAATTAAGTTAGAATAATTAATTGCAATATTAAACCCTAATTTCACTATTGGAACTAGATGTGTTGGAATAATTAATAAATTAATTGAAGAATTATTAATTAATTAATTATTTATTTTTAATTATCTATAAATATTGGTCTTTCCATTTATTTTCAATGAATGAATTGATGATGGGAATTTCAAAGAAACATAAAATGGTCATTAAGATAAAGGGAATAAACTGATTAATTAAACAATTAAATTTATTCAAGTGTATTTATATTAACAATAAAGAATAAATCTAAGTGAAAGATAAAAAATTTAATTTTTTAAATTCATTCCATGTGTGTGATCGATTATGGGATTTGAATATACTTCTGTATAAGTTTGTTTAATTTAATTTAATTTTTTTCATGGTTTTATAATTATTTATTATTAAATTAAATATAATGGAATGTATTTCATCCCTCCATATTTTATTTTCCAGGTCCTATGTGTTTGAGGTTGTTTATGTAATTCCCTTAACCAATCCTTTGGTTCCCCTCAAATGCATGTAAGTTATATTCATATATAATAAAAGAAGTATCCCAAGGCACATGAAGACAATTGAAGATGGAACCGAGACAAATCCAACCAGGGTGATACATAGGTGGATAGGTGGAATGCTGTAACTCATGCCAAGACTAGAATAAGATGTTTTCCCCTAGGTACATAGGTCGATTTATTTCCTAATTAATAAATAAACCATTATATAATCTCATTTTTGGTCATTTATTGATTGATTTATTTCTTTCTTATGCCTGATTCATTTTATAGATGCAGGATGATGATTACATAAATAAATGGGGAAATATAAAATTATGGGATTTAAATAAATAGATTATCCATAAATTATTTATCAAAACATGGTATATCACTTAATTAAATTCCACTTAATATTAACAAGTAATTTAAAGGATAAAATAAAAAAGTTTTACATATAATAAATAAAATCCCTCAACTTAATATTAAGACAGACTATGCCCCTATTTCTTGATTAGAAATGAAACCAATAGAAGCTAGTGTTTAACCAACAATTTTTGGAAAAAAAATTTAATTATGTGACTTCTTATGATTTTTTTTGTTTTAATTAACAATTTTTTATCAGGAGAAGAAGCTCTCGATAGAATTGGTGTAACATGGAGGCACATTTTAAGGATATATCAGTTGGGATTTGTAGATTACTGAATCCACTCAAAGGGTCATGGAGCTAGAGGTCAACAATTTGAAAAGACATACCAACCTAAATACCTTTAAGTAATTTACCAATACCTTTATTGTGTTATGGGAAGGGTCATGTTGATCCCTTCCACTAGAATTCATAAGAAACTAGAAAACCCATGTACAATGTTGAGGATTTTTGGGAATTGATAAAATAGTGGTAGAATAAATAAAATTAAAATTATTATGTATCATTTAACTTATAATAATTTAAATTTATTAATCATAAGTTACAATTATTGTACAAAAATGGAAAGCAAAACAAAAAAACCACAATGACCATTCCTTAACATAGGGAATGTGATCAAAAATATAAAATTTCATTTATGGTATAATCGTTAATGTGATGAATTATTATTAAAATAATTATTTTGTATTGGAATCCCCTATTCCTATTCTTCAACCACAATAGGTCAGAAAAAGAGAAAAGGTTTCATACTAGATATATTTAGAGAATGCTTAATATGTGTGTTGTATTATATTATCAACTATATCTGAAGAGTTCATGATCAAACATAAGGACATAGACTATTACACTATAATATATCATCTTTATTTTTATTTAGAAAGATAAGGGAGATCTTGAAATAAATAAGATTTTCAATGCACTATATCAATGTAAAAGGGAAGAAAGTGATCAAGATAATGATCATGGTTTAAAAATTATTGGGTACATGGATCAATTAGCAAAATGGTTTTTCCACTTGTATAAGAAATTATCAATTAATCTTATTATATTATCCTTACCAAAAATATTATCCTTATTCATCCAATTACAAATGATCAAAATGGATAAGTTGTTCAGGAATATTTTAATCAAAATTCACCAAGTAGGTAAGGATTGGTTAAAAAATGATTTCCACCCATTATGGTGAAAATATTGAAATATAAGGCTATGAATCCAATGTATAGTATAAATACAGAACATCCCTTACATTATAATTAATAAATATAAAATATTTTGTGGAAAACAATGAAAAAGAAGCAATTTTATTTTTATGTGGAAAGAATGAACACTAAAAAAGAAATTATAATGAATTAAAGAAGCATGGTTATGAATCCACTTTAGGTATATTCATCAAGATTCTATTCAAATTTTTTGAATTAAAATACATCATTCTTACAACATATATGTATTTAAATATAAGAAATGAGAATAAATAGAAAGGTTATAGAGTGAACTCGAAATAAGATGCGAAATGTAGATTCCTACATTATCCAAGGGGAGAACACTACCTTCCATATCCAAATTTTATTGATTCATGTTTTTCATGAGCGTTACCCCAAAAATTTATCCTGGTGTCCATTTTGGAACAATAAAGCATTATTTCAAAATTGGAACAAATGTTTTTATGGTACTTTAATACTTAAAAAATGGTTCAATAACTCTTTAATGATAGATATACATTGTAATGAAATATGAATATGAAATATAATACTCTTAACTAACTATGAGAAGACAATTATTTATAAAATAAAAATGAAATTATTTGGATTTTTTATAACATAATTTTTTTAGTATCAATTGAGCAAAGATATTGGATATACTAACAAACTACTTATCATATTTTATATAAAAAAACCATTAGAAATAAAGGAACATAAAAAATCATTTCAGATTTAGTTCAACACGGCCACATGAAATATACTAAAGATAAATGTAACATAATATACTTTATGATATTCCATTAATAAATTTTATAAATGATCAGTGATTTAAATTGGTTCACTTGGTAAAGATTAAGAAATATTCAAGTTGACTTGTCGGTGACCATCTTATCCAGGTAATCATTAGTACTTGATACAGATTAAAGTTAATCCCAAACCAGACTTACTTATATATATCAATGTCATGATGGTAGTAAAAATAAGGATCCATGATGAGTCTTATATATATTTCAAAATTTCCATTATTTCTTCCTAGGCATGTATTGAAAATAGAAGTATAAAAACTAACCATATTACAACTATATTCTCTAGTGGATATCATATCAAATGCGTTTTGATAAGAATATAATAGTAAAAGACCACTAGTTTATGTTGAAAATAATTTTTAAAACGATGAATTTAACTACAAAACGAACATCAAAAAATGATGTTAATCGAAATTAATAATCCTAAATCCACTAAGGATATTAACATATAGTCAACACTGACAATATTTCCATAAAATAATACTATAACTTTGTAGATAGTGGGAGAATAAATAAATTCCATTGGTTAAAGCTTTGGATGCATATGGTTTAACATATGAATGTTGGGATCTATTGAGTTTAGTGGGAGGATGAGTTCCAGAGACACATATTGTGTATGAAGTCACAACTAAATAGATGGTTTATATTCATTATAGTGGGTAATCCATATATTACTATTTTATAATAAATATTATTATATAAAATCATCCAATAGAAACATGATATGGTTAAAAATTATGTTTAAATTCATGTAATAGAAACCATGTATAAGGATTCTGGGACTCTATCTGTTAACTATTTCAATAAATTGATACTACTGGTGAGTATTCAAGATAAACTGGACATAGATAGTAGACAATGACACCAATAAATAATGATTGTTATTTAAAGGATTAGTCTATGAAAAAACCAACAAAATAACAATCATGAATAAAATATTTTGTAATTATAATTTTTGAGCTATAATTTGATAATCATCATATTGGGTTATTGATAGTCAAGACTACCAAATATGGAGGAATCCTCACATAATTTTTCTATATGGAAAAACCAAGAAGTAAACCCTATGGTATATGTCTATGAGTAATAAATAGAAAGAGTATATGATATTAGTAAATTTAAATGAGATATAATGATTATAAAAATTCATTTATGAATAAATCGGGCATTGTAGTCATAAAAATAATGTTTAAAAATAAATCAGTGACATGTTTCAATAACTAGTTAGTGGGAGCACTGTATGTTTTCAAGATAGATATATTGACAACATATGGAAAATAAATGTTGTGTATTAATAGTTTTTTTAAGAATAATGAATAAAATTTATCTATGTATGAATTAAATTAGATACTATGTTCTAGGGGAAAATATCTACCAAATAGATCCATGGGTTTTAAAAATGTTTTCTCAGGAGATATATTAAAAATTTATTGAAAAATGCATGTTGAAATAATTAATCACCAAATTGTTGATGATATACAATCATTCAAGAAGAACATGCATGTGAATTAGAAGAGATTAATGACATTAATATAATTTTAAAAAAATATGTTTTTGAAATTTATATCATATTCCATGATATGTAATGATGGTTGATAATAAATATTTATAAAGTGTATTAGGTGAATATCAAACATATCCAAAATTAATGCATCGACTTATAGTTATAACAATCCTAAAGTATATTGAAATATTGACCTGGATGAGTTCCTTGGGTCTATATAAGTGGGAATACTGGTGATTAAGGAAATTGAAAACTATTATTCACATAGTTCATCAAGATATAGTATTAAAAGATATGGTAAAGTAATATGAAATATAAACTTAGTACAAGCAGTGGTGTTCATATCTATAATATATGGGTATGTTATGTCTTCTGATGCTGCTTAAAGAGAAGTTTAGAGACACCCAATTATGATTTTGGTTTATAATAAATGAATGTTATTTATCATTATTATATTAATAATTGACATGGATTTAGTTAGGATTTCAATACATTTAGATGGGGAAAAGGTGGATACTCAATTACATCAATACTTGTAGGATTTTCTCAAGGTAATAATGCTATAGTAATAAGATTCACCACACATACATGTACAATTACGAATTATAGTCATGGAAATGTTCAAACCCGTTAGCTTCATACATACTTATTAAAAGTACATTTTACATGTGAAATTTGACTAGTCATTTTCAGTTGGCTCTAGTGAATGTGTGAGTCTATTGGAGTTGGTTACTTAGAACCAACTACATTTTACTTTAGATTACATGTATATTTAAATAATTGAATATTAATTTAAATAGCATAGCACATATTGATTTTTATTCTACATAATATTAGTGTGATAGTGTTCTAGAGCACATAGCTCATTTGAAAGGTCATAATAGTTCCTCACTATGATGAAAACCTTGAAATTTTATGATGATATCCTTAAACATAGTTATATGGTTGAATAATATTATATGATGGGGAACATAGTATTTTAACTATCAGGTGTGAGTAATCATAAGAATATGAGACTTCTTCGCATGGATTTTTCTCTTGGTAATATATAAGATGAGATATTATAAGAACAAACCCACCAATAGAAATTTTACATGTTTATGTGTCATCAAGTATTGTTTTGTGTGTGTGTGTTTAATGGTCCTTATACACTAATATTATTATTAATGCTTGTCAGGAATCACACAAAAATATTTACTAGCGAAAACCATGGTTCCATTTATTGAACGAATGTTGGACATTTTGGGTGTATCACAAATGACGTGTTATTAATCAATTAATCAAGAAATAATTTGTCCCTTCCATCTTTACGGATATTGATATCTCATCCCTTTGATTGAAATGGAATTTTCACATTGAATTCTATGTGCATGGTGTAATTATGGATTTATTTTAGACAGTCAAAGAATAATGTAACAATAACCTAGGTTGATGACATGTGTGTGCATCCTATTTGATAAGATATTGTGAAAATGACATTATGTTACAGAAAGAGTATTCATTTGTGGTTATTGATGTTGCATTGCTAACTTCTTTCTCCTATGTTACTTAAACCATTTATAGATATTAATCTTGGAATTTAGGAAATCCGACATAATGATATTGATAAATAATATTAGAGGGTCACACCTTAAGTGTTTCTATTGATCTAAAATAATTTTTACATGAATTTAATTATTAAAAACATATTATTTTCAAGAAGGAGGAATAATTTTAGTTAATATTTAATAATCAAAAATATTATTCTTAAGGTAATTAATTATTATTTATTCATTAATAAATAATTTTTTTAATTAAATGGATATTTTATAAATATGTATTCTCCAAAATGTAAATAAAATATATATTATATTTATTGAATATTTAATAAATACTCATTATCCAGAATGTGAATAGAATATTTTTTATGAATAAAACGTTAAATAGATTTTTATTTGGGTATGTGATAAATGTTGTGGTGGATGAGTGGTCCAAAAATATGTCTATTGATTAATATTTGTCTTTCAAGCCAGTAAAATAATTTTTATAATTGTGGTAGATTGTACACAATTTGGAAATAATAATAGTGATACTATTATTACCTCGAATAAGGTAATATATGGTTTAATATGTTATTTAAGGTTTATTATGAAGTTACATAACAATAAATCAGTCTATGTAAATATATGATTATGCCGATTGTGTAGTGGTTGATCGAGATAGATCTAATTTGAGAATCACTATGTACAACAAAATCTAGGGATATCTATCAATACTGAAGAACACTATTTAGATTGTACTCCTTCCTCTATCCTCTCAATAATTAGATTGAAAGGAAGATTCTTCAAAACAAAATGTATCATCACCATGATCAAGATGAACCCCACAATTCTCTTGAACTTCTGTGCTAGCACCCAACAATCCACAAGGGTTCTTCAGATATCAAAGGAGCAAAGTGTGAATCATTGCCAGTGGGATTCTACACTTAGATCAATCAACCATAACAAAGGATGTCCATAAAAGGGTTTCATTATCACATAACTCTTATTATTTTATTTTTTTTCAAGTTTCATGGTTAATTTAATTATAGATTATTTTTCATAATCACATGCATTAGTTAATTAAGTAGCATGCAATATAGAACTAAAATAGAATTTTATTATGCTTAAATTTTTTCATATACATGCTTAATCGATTAATTAAATACAATTAATATTAAAAAATAATTTCATAATGATAAAATGATTAAGTTTCACATAATGATAAAAATACCTCAATAATATACATATAGATGGAATAGATTTACACTACCTGAGTTAAAAATGAACTATAGTTCAGAGTGATTATCCATAAAAAGTTTTGGTGCTTTTAATTATTAGTGAATTTAAATTCTGTTTTGGGTTGTCTCAACATAGTTCATATCAAGGGATGACTGAAAATGAGGGAATTCATATAAACCTCAGAGAGTGTTGAAGAACAAAATTAAGGATTTTAGGATTAGGTATTACACTCCAAAAATCAAGGAACATTGAGCTAATGTAGTTGGAAATATTATGCCTATATAAAACCATTCAAATAACTTTTTTGCTAATGTATAGGTTATGATAAGGTGAAAATGGGCCCTTTTAATTTTTTATGTCCAAGAAACTAGATGTTCTAAAGCCAATGGAGAGGGGTAATTTGATTCAATAAAATAGTGGGAGATTATTAAATTTTATACATATTGTTTAATTTTATTAGTTAAAGCACTAAATTTTATATCTTATTAATATTTAAGGTTTGTTTAATAACATGCAAATTAAAAGTAGATGTAATGACTCAGTTTTATCACATATTATATTTAATATATATTACAAGTATAATATAAAAATATTAATGACATTGTGATGAAATTAGGTCATCATAACATGTCATTTATTTATTATTTAGTGGTATTTGGATATAAGGGGGTTGGGTAACCCTTTATATACATTTTAGCTCCCACTATATAAACATATGACAATATATTTAGTGAAGGTACTACTATCCTCATCAACTGGGCCCGAGATATCAATTTATCAACTCGTAGACAACAAATTCTATCTTGATCATTAAACCAATTCCAAACCACCAATAATGCACCCAACAAAAGATAACTCACCATGAATTCAATGTCATATTTTTTTAATTTCATAAAATTACATGATTAAATAGAACACGTTGATAATGATATCAAGGAATGAGACCAAAAAACATAATCATATTTTTGAAAAACTAATGAATCCTGAAACATGAGGTATTTATTTTAGAAGGTATGTCCTCGTGATTTTATTTACTCATGATCATTAAGTGATAACTTCACGAGAAGAAGTCTCAATCCATATTATCCCGAAAAAAATGGTGGCCACACATCATATTTTTACTATAAATATGATTTATATTGACCATAGGGAATTATTTTAACAATACAGTCATGGTATCTCAAGGTTCATATTATATCTTGGGAACTATTATAACCCTTTGATACAATATGTATTATAAGTAAAATACCATAAATATAGTAGAATAATATGTATCAACACTATTATATAAAGATAAATACATGTATACATCAAAATGTAGACATGTAATGGTAATCAAAAAACATACAAAAGTTAGGTCTAGGTCACCCACTTTCAACACTCCCACTTTCACTAGAGAAAATTATTAACAAGCCTCCAAACTCTAGCTCTCACCTAAGAATCATGATTTTACTATTATATGACTTTAGTGATTGGGAATTCCATGTTATCCTATATAGTTACTATGCTAACTATGAATTCACCTTACTGAGTAAAATCCCTCAGGAGATAAAACTCTTGAAGTAAATGTTGTGTCTTCTAGTGAGACTTGAGCTCCTTAGAAAGCACCACTACTAAAATATTATAACAATAAAATGGAATAGGTTCTCTACTTCTAGGCACAACAAAAATGTCTAAGAAAACTATGTGTATCAATACTATTTATTTATATATATTATAATCCATGATATAATCATATTCTACTACAGAGTCATTAAAACTAGGTTGCTTCAAGTGTCTCTAGCTCATTGAATTACCATTCAAGAAAAAGAAATAACATGACTCTAATTTCATATCATCATGATCTATTTGGAAACTATAAATAGTTCATCCTATCACTTATAGTTCCTTAAATCCTCTTTACACTAGGAACGTATCCTTTGTACACCTCAAGTACTTTAGGATACTTTTTACAACTGCCTTGTGAATCTCACATGGATTAGCTTGATATCTGACCACTATGCTTAGAGTAATGGAAAAATCAAACCTAATACATATCATTGAATACAAGATAGATCCCTTTGATAAGGAATAATGGATTCTACTCATCTTTACAATCTCCTCCTGTGTTTGAGGACACCTTTTTTCGGATAGATTGATACCATGTGACATTGGAAACAACCCTCTCTCAGATTGTTCTATTTTGTACATATTAAGTATTTTGTCAATATATATACATGGGATAAGAATAATAAGACAATAATATCTATTTCTATAGACATTTATACCTAGAATTCAGGTTGATTCACTCAAGTATTTCATGGAGAAGCCCTCATTTTGCCAGTCTAAGCTAACTGTAAGACTCATACTTTTTCCCATAATTAAAATGGCATCAACATATAATACATGGAAAATGATGGCATTACAATTAAATTTCTTATAGAGACATGGATTGATTTAATTCTAACTAAAACAAAATTATCTTATAGACTCATTAAAATGAACATTTCATGATTGTAATGACTGCTTTAACCCATAAATGGGTATTTTCTTCTTGAACACTTTTTTGGAATTATTGGACTTTATAAACCCTTCAGGTTGAGTCATATAGACTTCTTCAACCAAGTTACCATTTTTAAAAGTTTTTTTGACATTTATTTTCCAAATTTCATAATCATGGAAGGTTGTTATTACATGTAATATTCTAATGGATTCATAATTTCTACTAGGGAGAAAGTTTTGTAATAGTATATTCCATGATGTTTCCTAAATACCTTCACTAATATTCATTCCTTATATGTATTTTCATTACTATCCATGTCTAGTTTTTTTTGAATTCCCATTTACAAAAATGGGTTTTACATTAGCTGGAGGATCTACAAAAATTTGAACATGATTATGGTACATGGATTATATATTTGAATTCATTTAGTATTTTCATTTAGAATCAACATTACCTTCAATTGCATCATTGTAAGTTATAAGTTCATAATTCTCTGGGATTAATGTGTCACTTAACTCGGTGATAAGAAACCCATAATTCTCTGATTCTCTAACCTATCAAGTTTACCTACACAATACTTTTGTCTTGGGAGCTTCTTTATCATCCAATATCTTTTGTCTAGATCGTTCTCATACCAACTCTTATACATCTAGAGCATCAAATACATCAAAGCCAGTATTACTCCCATTATTTTCATTCAAAATGTGTTATACTTAAAGAAACATGAAATTTATCACCGAATTCACTTTCTTATATGATGTTATATATATAAATATATAATATCCTTTATTGTCTTTAGGATAATCTGTATAGATTCACTTCGTGGTTTGAGATGTATTTTTTTCACTATGTATAGTCTTGACAAAAGCCTCGCTTCACCATACAAGTATGTGTGATAGAAAAGGTTTATTTCTATACTGAAACTCAAACTGAATCCCATATATAGCATTGATTGGTACTCAGTTAAGGTTATATTTTGTTTTGTACAAGGTGAACTCCAAAAGGATAATGAAATAGTTTTCTGAATAATGAATGATCTAAACATGTCTAGAAGGTTCTATTTTGTCATTTTACTAACACCATTCAATTATGGTGTATTATGAGGAGTGATTTTGGATACTATCCCACACTAAATTATGTGATTAATTAAATCTTGGTTAAGATAATACTAACATTGGACTAATTATAGTGCCTTAATCTTCTAACAAAACTGGTTTTATACTTCATGTTGGTATTCCTTAAACATCTAAAAGGATGTGGACTTATAACACATTATGTATATAAAACCATACATACTATAGTCATTTTTAATAGTAATGAAGTATGAAAACCCACCACTTTCCTCAAGTAGAAATGGACCACATACATCAATGTGAATTAATTATAGTAATTCAATGTCCCTTACTCATTTCCATGTGAAGGGTTATTTAGTCATTTTCCATTGCAAACAAGCTAGACATACATCAATGATTTTTAACCAAAATGAGTCCAAATACCCTACTTGATGTAATTTTTATGAATGATTCATATTTACCTAAACAATCCTAATGTTCCATAGGTGAGTGTTATATGAGTCATGTTTACTTGTTTTTTCATTTATTATTATTGTAGTGTTTTTTGATTTCAAGTATATATAATCCATTATTAATATATGATATACCATAACACATTTTATCCTTATAAATAAGAAAACATTTATTTCTAAAACTGAAATAAATTCTCATTGTGACCATCATTGACACTAATATTATATTTCTAGTAATTGAAGGAATGTAATAAAATCCCATTATGTCTTACTAGATTCCCTTCTTCTAGAAGTCACCTATACAGTGCATGGGATATCTCATACTTTTTATTCCATATCTCTATATTGGTATAATTACTAAATGTGAGTTAGCATCTTGTATGAATATTTATCCTCTTGAATTTTCTCTAGTTCATTGGACATAGATGAAAACATGATAAACTATATGTCTATTGTAACATCTATATGAATTTTCCATTTATTTTTATCTGCCTTCATTATTCCCTAAGGAGGCTCATTAGGAAGTGATGAATTAGTCATATAAATTTTACTATATTGGTGTAGTACTGTGTGAATCTCCTGTACCACTCTTGGATGTTATGGACGGTCATGATATTTTCATTATCCATAATCTATCGAAGTGATAATATTTCATTGATGTTGGTGATTTCAATTTTAACCTGCAACAAATAAACAGAAGCAGTTAGAACTTTATCTAGATAACCAATTTATAAATTATTGATTACTTAATTAAATCATTAAATGTCACCCACTATTTTATGAAACTCTAGTATCCCTTACTACTGGAATTATAATACTCTATCATTTCAATATCCTAGTAGAAAATATCCTTAAAACCTCTCCTCAAAGTCTAAAATCTATGGATACGCCACTACTTGGTGAGTTACAAGGTAGTAAAAAGGCTGGTCAACCACACTAATTCATGACTCCTTGATCAGTTGAGTGAGGTCCCAACATATAAGAATCATAACCATGATTCACTAAATTCTTTAACTATGATGTGAAAAAAATATTTCTATTGATAATTATTTTCTTTAAAAATTAGTTAAGTCAACCTATTATTTACATAAGAACTACCCATTAGTAGGAGACAACCTGAACTAATGATGATGAGAACCTAATACACCTGCTTTTGTTCAAATGTAATTGATGGATGGACTTTACAAATAAATATTACTTTGAGAGGTTTTTAATATTTTTGACAGATGTAATCCTTTTCTACTATACATCTTCATACTATGTTTTCACACTGACCAATGAACATGTATTATTATAAGAGATTCATCACTTCTTTTTGAATTTTCTTATTTATTATTTTATGTTTTCATGTAATAGGTGTTCACATGAATAAAATAATAAAAAATTCACCAACGGAATAAATTACATGACTAGTCTTAAGAATCTAATAATGGTCGATCCATTTAAACTGAATGGATCAACTGTGACCTAGGGGTATCCTACCTTAGTCAGATCTTGACTTGTATCACAACACATCTGTGATCTAGTGGTTCTACATATTTTCTACGATACCAACACATCTTGGTGTGGTCCGCATCTTGTAACATCATCATAATTTGTATAAACATACTTTAACAAAGGTTACGGGGTCTTTGGAAGCGCAATATACATACAGAATAAAACCAATGGATGCAAATACCCTTATACATATTAAATGAAAAAGGATGATGGAAAGCCAACAATAAAATAAAAAAATATTAAAAGTTTCACACAAAAGAAAAATATAATTAAATAAAATTAACCCAGAAAAACTAAGGCTTGTCACTTATCAAGACTATCCAACACGTAAAATAAATTTGTGATAAAATTATAATGCAATAAATTTAAGTTCTAGAGAATTTAATAAATGAAATGGATTATTTAAATTAAAATAATTTAATTTAGGCCATTTATAATATTAATTTAATTTTATTCCAAAAATTAATTTAACTATTTAATTTAATCTTATTCCAAAAATTTAATTAATTTTTCAGAATATTAATTTTTTTAAAAAAATAAAATAAAAATATAATTAATATTTTTGGATACTTAAAATTTTAATTGGTCCCTAAAACCTTCCTAGGTACATTTTGGGTCGGGATGAACCTACATAGGCCTATTCTGCTCTAGACAGACCCCATTTAGGTTTGTTCTAACTTGTGCAGTTTAACACCCCATGCTTTCATAGTACGTTATATTTTCAAAATAAATCAATAACTTGCGCTACACGCAACACCAAGTCCAAGCGCACCATGTCTTACCAAACTAGTCGTTCAAAATGCAGTTATGAATAGTATTAACTGAATTTTGTATTTTATATACTCCATATAAATTTATAATCCATATGATGTGTTTCTTAGACATTATATAAGAACAAATTCATTTTTCTTTAGATAAAAGAAGTATTTTTAAAAAAAATGCAATTTTACCACCTTTTAATGGAGAAATATTTTAAGATCAATATATAACAATTTTATATATTCAATTTAATGAAATTAAATTATTATTTATAAGTGATACATAAACATTTAGTTTGGATAAATTTTTGGTACTCTTCTGAAAACGTTAAATTTTTGATGAATAGTGAAAAAATACTAAATTTTAATTGACAACAACATTTTTAATCGAAATAATTCATAGTGTAAAATTATAAATTTTAGTGGTTTTAAAGTATAATTAGATTATATTTTTATAATTTAATATAGTTTAGGTCATGGGATGTAATTTCACATTTAAACTGGACATAAACGAGTGTCAATCTTTTGATATTTATTATTTCTTAAAAACACACTTTTTTGATTTCACAACGGGAATAAATTTTAAATTAATTTCTTCCACTTCTGTGTTCTGAATTTGAATAAACTTATTCCATATCTGGAATTAGGATGTACAAATTATGTAAATATTTATCTTTTATATTTATACATTATCAATATTTACTTCAGTAAATATTTTATTAACCATGGTTAAAGGGTAAATCTGGTAAATAAGGGTAATCAACTATTATTATTATAATATTAAATTACCCTAAAGTGTATTCTATTACTATTTTATGATACATGTGTGAACATTAGAATACTTGGGTCTATTTTGGGACCCCATGTAGCCACTTGAGAGTGATAATGACACATTGTATAAATTAATTTAAAGTAAAGACAAAAATAACATAAACATATATCTTTTAGTAAAACATTTTTATATGGGGTTATATAATTTGTCTATTCAACTATAAATATTAATTTTAAAGATAAAAATATTTCCTAAATTATCGTATTTTATTTATAATTTTTAGACATTAAATAAATATATTTATTTATGACACAATAATGATTCATTATTTTCCTTATTAATAAAAGAATCAAATAAATGATATTGTAAATATTAAAATAAATATAATTTGAACGTTTGGATGCCATAAAAAAATTTATAGGTGAATATTACATGTTAGTATCGATATAATATATTTTTTTCAAAGTAATAAAGTTTTTTTTGACTTCCAAAAAAAACCAAATACCAAATAGTGTCAAAATTGACATAAATCAGTTTTAAAACAAAATACAGTATTATTAATTAATATAATATTACTAAAAATATAACGTTCCTCCAAAGGACTTATATAATAATATATATGTCATTAATGAACCACTTGGGGTTTTCTTGTCATTTTATAGTAAGTTTATTAACCATTTATTATAGTAATACAAGAGGACCTTGTCAAAGTTAAACTTTTTAACTTAGAGATAAATCTAAATTATAGGGTTAATATGGTGACCTAAACTTGTCTAAACCCTATTGTTTGAGTGTATTTAGACCCATAACCACCTTATCCTTGAAATAAATCATTTTGGAGCCATTTGAAACCGAAAATTAATTTATCATAAAATAATATTTCAATCTTTTTCTAAGGTGCCCCTCACCTCTCTTATAAAAGGGCACTTCCCCTTATCTTAATTTCACACCTCCAAATCCATTTGGCTTATCCAAAACCTACTTATATACATTCCCAAAATACCTAAATTAATCCTAGAGTCTTTAATTTTATCATAAAATCATCCTAAGTATACCTTTTGATCAACTCAAAAGGAAACTCATGAAGAAAAAGTTATAATTTCACCACCCTCTTTCAAGTTCATTTCTACTTCCACTTCCTCTTTCATTGTTGTTTCTATATAAAAAATAATAAATCCAGTAAATTTCACATATTGTGATGTTATTATAAATATTCTATAACCATATTCATTATTCTATCCATCCTATAAATGAAAAAGTCACCTTACGTGCGTAAGTCCGACTTACCGTCTCCACGTCGTGGTGTAGTTTGCTATTCAAACACTTCATTATTTGTATGTG
Source organism: Viscum album (assembly GCA_963277665.1). Lineage (NCBI taxonomy): Eukaryota > Viridiplantae > Streptophyta > Magnoliopsida > Santalales > Viscaceae > Viscum > Viscum album. Next base: position 300,675,587 of record OY728139.1, read on the forward strand.
TATAATAATGAGTATAACTGATGTAAATAATAAACATGACATGTTAATTATTCTGTATATATGATATTACATCCAATTACATATTATTTCACCATCTATATAATGATATTGTCACTCGTGCGTACGTACGGATTACCGTCTCCACGAACGCGATGAGATTCATTACCCATCATAATCATTCAAGAATAGATTTCATTTTATGATTAAAAATAATTTTTAATAACATAATATAATTATGGATATGAATTAAATATATCATATTCATAACAAACTTGGCTTACATAACTAAGAATATAAAATAAAATGAATCAGTTAACACCTGAAACGATGATACTACTAAAATATTATTAACAAAGAAATATTAGAAGATCATATATGATATCATATTTATGTATATGATTATTGTATAATTTAATAAAAATTATTTAAAAATTATACAGTAGGTTAACATACCCTCAACCAAGGAAAAGTAAAAGGTAAGGGTGAATTTCACAATCTCTTTATAATCCGAGGTTGTTTTTACATAAATATATACTGGGACCTCTTTATCATCCACATCTGTGTTTTTTTTAAAATGCATTTCAAAACATTTTTATTGTTTAATAGACTATGGGATAAAGTCATTTATACCCTTATTTTATTGTATATGTTTTGAAAGGAATATTTCTGTCATTTTCCGAACAAGGTGCCTTATGACCTTTTCGACAAAATTATGGTAAGAATGTCTTTTTTAAATTCTACGACGGGTGTGGTTATTTTATACCGTTATTACATATTTGAAGCTTCCCATAAAATATAATAATAATATTTTTAAAATAAATATTTTCTTTTATAATTATGTGGCTTTTAAATGATTTCAAAATATAAAGAGATATTCCTCTCAAATAATTTTCATTTCATCTATGTCAACATCCTTTGATGGATTTTACACTTGTTTCATGTTGATTAATTATGATAAAAATATTCCATATTGTATTAAAGTTTGTTTGATATGTTTGAGTGTGGATGTGTTATTTTTACACCATTCATAGTTTATGGATAAAGTATTGACATTTCCTATGCTAGTTTTAATACAAATTTTTATGTTATGTTTAATACTTTTCATATGAAGAATGAATTAGAGTTAGTATGTGACAGGTGGAGCCCACTATAGATCTTAGATGCATCAGTAGGTATCATGAGACAAACTAGTGTCTTGTAACAAGGCCTTGAAAAAATCATATTTGTAGTCTTGGAACAAGGCCTTGACTATGTGGTTATGAAGGCTAACATTATGCATTCCATTATTATGAAATTTGATATTTATATTACATGTGATTAGTAGACTTGTAGAATATCCATATGAATAAGTAAATGGAATTATTTGATGTATATTTGACATATTATGCTGAAGTTTATGTTTAAAAGGTTTTTATTTTAGTCTTATACATTTCCTTAAATGTTTATGCTTATTTATGAAAGTTTCCTCTATATTGTTATCCTTAATGAGCATCTGAGCTCACCCCTTTCTATGTTTTATTTTTCCTAGGATGCAAAGAATTATATTATGACTGACCTGTAGGTATAGTCTAAGAGATATTAATGTCGTAAATGGAGGAAATTTTGATGTTTTTTTTTCATTTTATAATTTAATGTAAATCTTATGAATGTATCAAGTACTTCCAAGGCTACTAAACCGATCGGTCTTTCTGGATTTGATCCCTTGTGATAATGCCAATGTTATGTAATAATGCACTGACTCTGGGTAATTAGAGTCTGGGTGTTACTGTTGGTATCATAGGAAGTTTAGTAAAAACCTTGGAAACTAGATTTATATAGACTCTGATTAGATAAAATTACCCTAAGATAGACTTTGAGGATTAGTATAGAAGAACTTTCTAGAATTTTGGTAATGTAGATGCTTTGTATATTTTCCAAGAAATACATCCCTGTCTTGATATGAGCAGGTAGAGGCGGCTCCAGCACAGATGTACCTAGGCGTGAAAAGTCCTACAATGAGTTTCGGGCTAGACACGAGGTATTGTGGTACATGAAAATGAGCCTTGCTGCACTCTTGGTTACGACACTCCCAGGGGATATGCTTAGGAAAATTTACATTTTCTTCACAATCCATTATGAAGGATTTATGAGTATATAACTCCTCAAAGAAAATAGTTTTATGATTATGGATTATATCCATAAACTGCTCAATTTATGTTAAGTTTTTTACAAGTTTAGAATTATGCATTATGATTCATAAACTAACCTAGTGTATGCCATTGTTTAGTAATGGAGCTCAGATGGAATGAGAACTCCAACAATACACATGATCCAAAGAGTAAGAAGGATCATATCTTACATTGTATTAATCCAACATTTAGAAAGGAAATATTATCCCATGTATTATCATCATATGAATAAATAATATCATGTGTTAATAAGATAAGTAAATAATTCTCTGAGTCCTATGACTTTGATGGGTAGCCAGATAAGAAAAGGATGGTAGAGAAAAAGATCGATAAAGGGAATAAGGGAAAGAAGGATTTTCCCATATGTGATAATTGTGGAAAGAATCATATTGGTAAATGCTTGATGGGAATGGGAGTTTTTTATAAGTGTAGAGAAAAAGGAAACCAAGTACGTGATTGCAAAGGCAAGAAAAAGTTTTCAAATGTACAATGCTTTATATGTATGGAGCTGAGACACTATGTGAATCAATTTCCCAATCATCAGAGTATAACACAAATGATGATATTGGATAATAATCAAGTTATGATATTACCACAAATAAAGAGTAATGATGAGTGTTCCTATGTTGATATTAGATAATTAGGTCATTTGAGTATTGTATCAATGATTTACTGGTCATAATAATTATAGAGTATATAGTGATTGTACTACAGTACTATTTCATTAATGATTTGAGATTGTATGGTACCGAGAAAAGTGACTTAATAGGAAGTTAAACTTTTTGGAAAATAAATGGTTGAAGAAAATATAATCTTTAATATTGTCCTGATACCATGGTATTGGTTTTGGAATAAGATATGATTGATTTGGATAAATTATATTGGATATTATTGACTACCTTAGAACTAATTAATGGTTTTTTATTCCATCATTGTTAGTGATTACAACATTTTTGGATTTGAGGAGTATATACAGTATTCTATGATTTACAGAAGTAATAAGGAAGTACATACCTATTCGAATATGGATTTTTGGAAATTCATTTTATTACCACATTTTAATAGAATACACGATGAAGGTATTCACATGTATATTATGTGGCCTTCCTTATAAATTTTAGACTATGAGTTCAGACAGAAGTATTGTGGATAAGTATAAAGGTTGGAATAGATTAAGTTTGACATTGGACACTACTTTTAAAGTTAAACCACTTCTTAAAATTATTTTTTGATTTAAAAAAAAAAAGGAAAACTCGGACGTTGGGCAACAACCCATCGCTTCCGGCAAGGCCACGAGACTTGAACCCGAAACCAAAGGGAGATAATGGTAAATCAACTACCACTGATTTACGTGATGTCCTAGTTTGTATAATGTAGTTTTTTTTAAATATTCTGACTAATGAATTATAAATTCATTATTTTTGGAACCCTATACGGTTAGGATAAATAGAATATTTTCTAACTCTATTATTTTTTGGAGTGAAAGATGAGTTTGTGATAGGGATTAGTTGAGGATGAAACTCTACTTGTCAAGTATATTTTTTTCAACTTTTTCTATAACTAAAATAAATCATAAAATTTAGGGAAAAGATCTTAAAACCACTAATGTATTATCCTAATACCTTATGTTCTGTTGAACCGATGATATTTTAAATCATCATAGACTGATGGATTTAAGGCCCTCAATTTTACACTTAATTTTGATTGATGGCCTCAATCACTCCCTATAAATATATACATTTTTTATCCAATCATGTGTCTCTAATTTCTGTCGATGTTCTCGTAATTGAGATCATAATTTGGTGGTGAATTTTTCATTTCTCTTTCCCTCTTATTTGGATTAAATTTATTTAACCCAATTTTCGATGTGGGTTTTCCAAAAATGTATTTTTCTATTTTAAACATTTTATTTTTCAAACAAAATTTTCAAATTGTGAGGATGAAATTTATTTAAGGAGGGGATAATGTAACACCCCAAGATTTCATAGTACGTTAGTACGTTATCTCTTCAATGTAATTCAATAACTTGCGCTGCACACAACACCGAGACTGAGCGAACCACGACTTACCAAATTAGCCATTCAAAAAGATGTTATGAATATTATTAACTGAATTTTGAATTTCATATATTCCATATAATTTTAGAATCCATATTATGTGTTTCTTAGACATAATATAAGTACAAATTCATTTTTTCAGATAAATAAAGTATTTTTTGTAAAATGCAATTTTCCCGTCTTTTAATAGAGAAATTTTTTAAAATAAATATTTGAAAATTTTATATATTCAATTTAATGAAATAAAATTATTATTTAGAAGTGGGAAATAAAAATTTAGTTTGGATAAATTTTTGGTAGTCTTTTGAAGACTTTCAATTTTTGATGAATAGTGAAAATACGAAATTTTAATTAAAAACAACTTTTTTAATTGAAATAATTTATACTATTAAATTATATATTTGAGTGTTTTTAAAGTATAATTAGATTATATTTTAATCATTTAATATAATTTAGGTCATGAGATGTAATTTTACATTTAAAATGGAGATAAACAAGTGTCAATCTTTTGATAGTTATTATTTCTTAAAAACAAGTTTTTTGTTTTGACAACGAGAATTAATTTTATTTTAATTTCTTCCACTTATGTGTTTTGAATTTGGAAGAATGGATTCCATATTTTTAATCAGTAGATCTAAATTGTGTAAATATTTAACTTTTATTTTTATACATTATGAATATTTACTTCAGTAAATATTTTATTTACCATGGTTAAAGGGTAAATCTTGTAAATAATGGTAAACAAATATTATAATAAAAATATTATATTACACTAACATGTGTCCTATTACTATTTTATGACACATTTAATAAAATTTTCATCCTTGGGTCTATTTTGAGACCCCATGGAGCCACTTGAGATTGATAAGGACACTTATATTAATTAATTTAAAACAAATACAAAAAAGACATAAACATATGTCTTTTAGTAAAACATTTTTATATGGGGTAATATAATTGATATCTTAAACTGTAAATATTAATTTTAAATATAAAACTATTTTATACATGATTATATTTTATTTATAATTTTTACTCATAAAATAAAAATATTTATTTATGATACAATAATGTTGTAGTATTTTCTTTATCAATAAAAAAATCAAATAACTGATATTGTAAATATTAAAATAAATATAATTTGAAAGTTTTGATTCCATAAAAAAATTTTCTAGGTGCATATGACATGTTAGTATTTAAATAATGTATTTTTTTCGAAGTAGTAAAGTTTTTTGACTTTCACAAAAAACCAAATACCAAATAGTGTCAAAATTGACATAAATGAGTTTTTAAAACAAATACTATATTATTAATTGATATAATATTCCAAAAAATATATGGTTCGTCCAAAGGAATTATATAATAATATATATCTCATTAATGAACCACTTGGGTTTCAATTTTCATTTTATAGTATGTTTATTAACCATTTAGTATAGTAATACAAGAGGACATTGTAAAAGTTAAACTTTTTAACTTAGAGATAAATTAAAAAGATAGGGTTACTATAGTGACCTAAACTTGTCTAAATCTATTGGTTGAGAGTGTTTTGACCCATACCCAATTTATCCACGAAATAAATCCTTTTTGTGCCATTATAAATTGAAAATTATTTTATTATATAAAAAAATTTCAATATTTTCTTAAGGTGCCCCTCACCTCTCTTATAAAAGGGCACTTCCCCTTTTCTTAATTTCACACATCCCAAGCCATTTGAATCGGCCAAACCATACCCAAATAGCTTCAAAAATTCTCTCACTTCAACCTAGAGTCATTACATTGATCATAAAGCCAACCTATAGAGCCATTTTGATCAACTCAAAAGGAAACACCTGAACAAGAGGTAATAATTTCACCACCCTCTTCAAATTATTTTCTTCTTCCACTTCCTCTTTATTTGTTGTTTCCATAACAAAATAATAAATCCATTAACTTATACATAATTTGATGTTATTATAAATATGGTACTACTGTATTCGTTATTCTATCCATCCTATAAATGACAAAGTCATCATACGTGCGTACGTACGGCTTACCGTCTCCACGTCGTGGTGTATTTTGTTATTCAAACACTTCATTATTTGGATGGTTATAATAATGAGTATAACTAATGTAAATAATAAATAAAACATGTTAATGATTCTTTATATATGATATACCATCCAATTACATATGATTTCACCATCAATATAATGATATTGTCACTCATGCGTATGTATTGATTACCATCTACATGAACGCGATGAGATTCATTGCCCATTGTAATCACTCAGGAATAATTTTCATTTTATGATTTAAATAATGTTTAATAAAATAATATCATTCTGGATATGAATAAAATAAATCCTATTTATAATAAACATGGCTTACATGACCAATCAAAGAAAGGAAATTGAATAAGTTTACACTCAAAATGATGATACTACAAAAATATTATTAATAAAGTAATATTAGAAGACCATATATGATATCATATTTATGTATATGATTACTTTATAATTTAATAAAAATAATTTAACTACTACAAAGGAGTTTAACATATGCTTGACCATGTAAAATTACAAGGTAAGAGTTAATTTCACAATATCTTTATTATCCGAGGCTCTTTTTACGTATCTACAAGGACCTCTTTATCATCCACATTCGTGTATTCTTAAAAATTTATTTCAAATTTATTTTTCAATTTACTAGACTATGGTATAAAGTAATTTATACCCTTATTTGATCTTATATGTTTTAAAGGAATCTTTCTGTCTTTTTTCAAACAAGGTACTTTATGAGCTTTTCGACAAAATTAAGGTAAGAATATATTTTTTAACATATACAGTGGGTGTGGTTATTCTCTGCCATTATTAAACTTTTGAATCATCCCTTACATGATTATAAGAATATTTTCAAAATAAATGTTTTTTTTATAATTAAATTACTTTCAAATTATTTCAAAATATAAAGATATATTTCTCTCAAATAGTTTTCATTTCATTTATGTGAACATCCTTTGATGGATTTTACACTTGTTCCAAGTTGATTCATTATGATACAAATATTCCATATTATATTGAAGGTTTTGTGATATGTTTGACTATGGATGAGTTATTTTTACACCATTCATGGTTTATGTATAATGTATTGATATTTCTTATGCTAGTTTTAATACGAATGTTTATGTTATGTTTAAAAATTTTTATATGAGGAATGCATTGGACTTAGTAAGTGATGGGTGGAGCCCACTATATCTCCTCGATGCATCGGTAGGTCTCATGAGACAAACTAGTGTCTTGGAACAAGGCCTTGAAAAAAATCTTATTTGTGGTATTGTCACAAGGCATTGACTATGTGGTCAGGAAGTCTGGTATTATGCATTCTTGCATTATAAAATTGGTTATTGATATTACATGTGATTATTCGACTAGTAAAATATCCATGTGAATAAGTAAATGACATTATTCAATTTATATTTGCCATATTTTTCTTATGTTTAAGTTTAAAATTATTTTTTAGTCTTATACATTGCCTTAATTGTTTGTGCTTATTTATGAAAGTTTCCAGTATATTGTTATCTTTACTAAGCATCTGAGCTCACACCTTTCTATGTTTTATTATTCCCAGGATGTGAATAAGTATATTATGAATGACCTGTAGGGATATTCTAAGGGATAGAAATGTGGTCAATGGATAAAATGTTGATGTTGTTTTTAATTTTATAATATAATACAAAACTTATGAATGTATATAGTACTTCAAAATCTACTAAACTGATCGCCCTTTTAGGATTTGATCCCTTGTGATCATGCCAATGTTATGTAATAATGCACCGACTCTGAGTAAATGGGGTCGGCACATTACATGCAGACCCAAATTAACCAATTAAGGGTTGAGAAGACCCATGTAGGCATGCTTGAGGGTGGATTGGGTAAAAAATGATACAATTTTTATGGGTTTTCTGATATGAGATTTAATAACTTCCCCATGGGTTTTTATGACAACCCTGCTTTTTATTACAACTTAAACATGATTTATTACATAAAACATCAATTGATACAACAAATAAGATCAAGAGGTTTAATGTCTTTGGGGCTTAGGATCATTACATAAAAACGTATAACATGAAATAGAACATCTTTATTGAAAAGCTCCTTTACATGACCACTACATTCCCTTGTACTTAGCATTGCATTGGATAACCTGAGGACATGCATAAGAAAAGGGTGAGCTATAAAGCCCAGTAAGGGAGTACACATGGAATAACATGAGTAATAAAATACATGTTAGACAATAGGCATATCAATAGAGCATAAAAGAAACATGAACATAAAGGCATGATAAAGCATGATAATCATAACATGGAAATGTGGCAACAACACTTAACATGGAATTAGCATGATCCAAGGCTCATTGCACATAAAGCATGAGTAAACCCTCATTACACATGAAGCACGAGTAAACCCTCGTTTCACTTTAATTAGAATGATTCAACACTCATTACACATGACGTATCATGATACTATACTTTACCCAATGCATTGGAGTGCTATAAGGGTGCACCCTTCTTAAACATTTCATTTCATGCATAAGTGTGCCACATGGATCATAAAAAATAGATTCATAAAACATAAACATTTATTCAATGATAAAGGAATGTGGAATTCATACATGAAACATTGTAATAAATAAGTAAATGTTTATAAAGGTGGATACCCTTGATGGAGAAATGGGCATGGTATCCCCTACACAATGGAATTGGCTTAGAAAATCGGTGCGATTTCGGCAGCATAACGACGTGACATAAGAATTCATAAAAAAAGTTGTTGATGAGAGAGAAAGGGGTTCCTCATAGTATTTACATGTAATGGACAGTAAGGAGGTCATATAGATACATGTCCCAAAAATTTTAATGGAATTTAGATTCATGATACAAAATTATTGCTTGAATGTAAAAGAAGAGAGAGAAGTTCCTTTCAGAATTTTGGCATAGTAACAGGTGTACATTAGAGGAATTTAATGAGAGAGAAAAGGGTCTCCCATCATCCAAACAATAATAGGGCAGTATGGGGGAGGTGAGAAACCATACCCCAACATTCATAATTGAAATTAAGAGGTCAATACAACTTAAAGAAAATTGACAAAAATGAGAAAGGAAGAAAAAACCCTTACGTGGAAGTGTGCTTCCAAAGGCTAGAGAGAGGCTTGTGAGAGGCTTCTTGGGAGCTTGGGGCACCTTGGGAGGATTCTAGAGATAGTTGGGAAGAGGTTGGACGAACTCCAAGGGCTTTGAGGGAGGAGGAAGTGGGAGCTTGGGTGGGTTTATATAAAAAAGGTGAGGGAATTCTTTATTATTTAGGTTTGGGTCCCCTTACATTAAATAAATCCAAACCACAAACCATCCCACAGTTTTTGACCATGGTTTTTGGAAAAGGGAAGAGGAAAACAATATTGTATAAGGCCCAAGTCCGAACTTCTTAAAATAATAAGGTTGCTTATGTGGAGGTGAGTCACACTCCCATGGAAATTAATTTAAAAAGGCAAAGTGTTGAATATGTCTTGAGGGGCCCATTATTGCTTTGAAAAGTAAGTAAAACAAACAAAAAATCAAATTATTTTAATGATAAAACATATATTGGCCGAAAATAAGGATTATGGTATTTTATTACATCACCATTGGGTCATTATGATGTCATAAAAACCAATATATATTTAAACAGTATTTAATTTTTACCCAAAAATTTGACTGTCTCAGAAAATTATGAAAAATTCACCGTTGGATAATTTTGACGTCCTGATTCCAGAAATGACATTTATTTTATCTAAAAAATTTCTAAATATGTTAATTTTCACTTTTAAAATGAATGGAATCATTGAATCATTCCTCCTGAAAGTCATGAGTAACACCTATGGATGATTTCTTATATAGGAAATAATTTTTAAAGAACTTTTTAAAACATTTCTTGAGGAAAATATCCTTTCTTATTTGAAAAATTATTTTCAAAAAATAAAACCATTTGAAACCCATTTTCTTGAAAATAAAAATTTAAAATTATAAAGAAATATTGAAAATATTTTGAAAAAAATATTCTTAAAATCATATAAAAGAATCATTAATAAAATTGAAAGCCCTTTTCCATTAGAATTTATAAAAGAAGCTTCAAAAGAATTTTGAAAACCATTTTTCCTTGAAAACATAAAAAAAAATCTTGAAACAAATTTGAAACCCTTTTTCCTTAAAAAAATATAAATGAACCTTAAAAAACTTTTTAAACCCATTTTCATTGAAAATACATTGAAAAATTATAAATAAATCATGAAAACAATTTAAAAAACATTTTATTCAAAAATACATTAAAACAAAAAATAATCAAGAATAATAGGAAATAATTTTATTTTTTAAAAAATAAATTTTTATTCTTTTTGGGGAAGCTTCAATGGAATGACATACATGACTGCGGATAAATCCGTACAATCCTAATGTTCCTTTTACATCGTAAAAAGTTTAAAAAAGTGTCTCGACTAACAAATGATAAGAATATCTATTATCAAAAACCCTTTTGTTTAAAAAGGGTAAAAGTTCGTAAAAAATAATTTTATATATCATACTAAATAATAGAATATTTTTGGAAACCTTTTAGAATACATGGTTTTAAAGGAATACAAATTTCTGATATTGGAGAGGGTAAATTTAGTCTTTCTTAAAAACACTTTCTTAACTATATTAGGTACAAAAGAGTAAAAAAATGGTACCAATACATTAAAATATAGTTTATAGAAAAATTATAATAAAATAATGTGATATACTAAAAAATGTATAATTATATTTCCTCAAAGAAGCATAATCTTATACAATCTCAAAAAGTGATGAGATTTTTTAAATTAATCGTTACCACTTAGTAACTTTGAATCATACTATCCATGTAATAAAATAAAATTAAATGAATATTTAAATATAATTAAAATAACTAGATTCATTATATTACATTTAAAAGTCATTATATAAAACTCAGGGTACAATATGGGTGCATAACATGGCATTTGTCTCAAAAAAGGAAAATTGAGACCAAATTACTTAATAGATTTGGTAACATTTGAAAAATAAACTCAATTAAAGAAAGATAATAAAATAGATATTTAAATATCTATAAATACATTTATAATATTCATATAAATTAATCCATTGTAAATATGCACACCACACAAAATAAATGGGTGGTGAATAAAACATTTATCTCAAAGAAATAAAAAGTGAGAGGAAAATCTATTACCTTATGTCTTGACTCTTGTCGTACTCATAAAAAATTACTGTACAATATATATAAGTTTATTATAATTATATCACAGAACCATATTATTTTAACTATTATCATATATGGAGAGTTTATTACTTTATATTACCCACTTCTTAACAATTCTATGTTAAGGTTTCAGTTCGAGTAATATTTTCTATGTGTCTCAATTTGAGATATCATTGGTCCTTATACTTTTATCAAGATTCCCATAATGTAAACCATGATATAAATATTATTTATATTATTTATATTTTTATTATAATAATCAAAATAAAATGGAAGCCAAAAACTGAATACACCGTTCATAGAGACTATGTCCAGTATGTAAGCATTAATGTTGTTTTGTTTGTATTATCATATTCAATAAAATAAATATAATTAAATATACATATGTGTATATAATATCATTAAGTTAAAACTATATTTTTATATATAATATATAATTTCACTAAACCCATTCTAAATAAATACTCTATAGTGTGTGAACAAATGACATTGCTTTGAGGGGGTGGTAGTCCATACTTCCTCAAATGAAATTATCGTATTTACTTCAAATGGAAAGTATAATGATATGTGTTGTAAAAGGATTAAAGAAGAATAAATACATGACAATTATAATATATAACATATATAAACATATTTTCTATCATAATTTCCACCATGATAAGTGGTAAAGGAAAAATGAACAATCATTGTTTCATGAGGTTGTAGTTCACTGTACACGTAAATGTTATGTTCGTTACAGATTAGATGGAAGTGTGTGTTATTTTTGGTTAAAACCTTAGAATAAAAACAACTTAGTATATTAACGATACTATTTTAATTATTCATTCATGGAATAGGAATTTTTTAGTGGGTGGATAAGGTAAATAACAAAAAATAACACAGGAAAGAATGTTACCTCTTATTCGAGTAACCCATTTTGGTTTACAACAAAGGTATTCCATGGACTGCTTTATTCACAAGGGGAGGATTCTAGGATTAGAGCAGTTATTTTGAGTAGTAATTTTGGAATAGATTATTTGATCCAAACTTTCTTGAGAGCTGTAAGTGGGAGGATATGATGCCTTTTATAGTGGAGGAGGAGTGGCACTCTTGTAAATCTTGGGAAAGGAAATTTCACCCATGGTTTTTCAATTGAAAGTGGATAAAATAATTTTCGAAATTCAATAAAAGTGATTATAGGTTATAAATAAGACCGTAATAAGATTTTTGATAATTTTATAGGTCATTTAGGCCCTTAATATTATGTTTTACTCTTTAGTTATTATTTCTCTGAATGGATTATGTTTTGATAGCATGATGTTTTATAAAACCTATTTCTCTTTCATGGGTTATATTATTTTAAAACCTGCTTCTTTTCAATGGATATTCTTTTGATGAAATGATTAAGAATCCTTTCTATTTTATCATAGGTTATGATAATATTACAAGTTAATGATACCCATTTCATTTAATGAGTTATAATTTAATGATATTTTGTCACATGTATGTATTATTTCACTCTGATATGGGTGGGAACTATATCTCCCTCCAATAAATTGGGTAAATATATATATCATATGAGATAAATTATGATGGTATTGGGTGTGAACCTTGACTACTAAGATGACTATAGGAGTAAACCAAGACTACCAAGATGGTATGAGGAGTGAACTCATCCTACTAAGATGGTCACAAGAGTGAATCACAACTACCAAGATGGTATGGGGAGAAAACCCATACTATTAAGATGGTCTTGGCAGAGATTCCTTGGATAATATTGAAATAAAATTATTTTCTTATGTGTTTAATAAAATTCCATGTTTTATTCCTATGTTATGATTTCATGTATTATGTTCCCTATTTACTTTTGATTCATGTCTTATGAACTACCAATAAATATTCAATGATTCATGTTTATGATTTTATAATATGTATGGTATGATCTTCTAATATCATGACCACATCCTCATAAACCTATGCTCATTCTTATGCTTATATATCTCTCTTTTTTACCCTTACTGAGAATTTTAGCATACCCCTTTATATGTTTTCCTTCTACAAAATATAAAGACATATATTAAGTATTATGTGTATAATAAGGGTTATATTTATCAAGATCCTACTTAGAGATAATGTAGCTCACTTGTATATGAGTGTTTTGGTTTCTATGTTTTCAAAGGCACTAGACTAGTGAAACCCTTGGGTGTATTTTTTGTAATGCATTAAATATTCTGAAAAATTTAGGTAATGTCTATTTACATCAGGACTGGGTTTTTATTATTGTAACTAGAGGAAAGGTTTAGTTAAAATTTGGAAACTATGAAAATAAAACCTTAGGAAGAACCCTAAGGAAATGACTAAGGATAATTCTAAAGATAAGGTAAATTATAGTAAAATGTCCTGAAAACTTGGTAAAGGTTAGATTGAGTGGTTTCCTAGAAATACATCTTAGTCTAGATACTACAAGTGGATGTCGCTCTAGAATATTTATTCTTAGGGGTAATATCTTTGACATGATTTTTTTGAGCAAAGTATTGTTTTTAATAATACATGTTAAAGTTATTTAAAGGGGGAGATTATTGAAAATAATACTCTGTCTCTTTATGATAATTTTGATTCTCACAAATACCCTTAATAATTTCTAATGATTTTATTTAGTATTATGCATGAATTTATGAATTTATTTTACTCTTGAAATAATGGGAATTTATTACTTATTCAGAATCTTCTTTAGCACATTTTGGAATCACTATTCATACCTTACGTAGATAAATATAGCGCGGAATCTACTTTTGCACATTCTGGAATCACTGTTCATACCCTACTTGGATAAACGTAGCATATGGATGAAAAGCGTGTATAGTTTTTGAGATAAGAGAAAAGTATGGTTAAATAACCATATGTTTTCAGGAAAGTATGAAAGAAGAACCTTACGTTAGGAAGGAACCTTACATTTTGGTTATCAGCAAAGTATGGAATGAGAACCATATGTAAATACTAAATTTTACATTTGTTTCTCAAAAGTATGGTTCATCAACCTTACTTTTGAAAACAACCATACGTTCTTAGAAATGTATGGATCAAGTAAATGCATGGATATTTTACCGTAAGTTTGATAGTTGAAGAAAAAGTATGGATGATCAACCCTACGTTTATGAATCAACCATACGTTGTCAACCTTACGTTTGAAGACTATGTCATTAACCCTACGTTTGGAGGCCACGTCATCAACCTTACGTTTGGCGTCAGAAATTTTGAAAGACGATATTTTTTGTAAAGCGATCAGTAAGCTGATTATTGGGCGGATTTCAAGCTAGATTTAAAGTCATTTTTAAAATACAACATTGACTGATTCAAATCCATTTTACCAATGGATTTAAGATCGAATTAAAAGGATATTTTTATGCCGAGTCTTAAGGGAAGTTACGACTTCTCTGTAAATTCAAATTTTTGAATATCGCGAATCAGAAGGCAACTTTTATGGATCTAAATGTGCAGGATATATGCTCAGATTTATTATATATGTTGTCTCTGAAACACTAGGTACATGTGTATAGTAATCGATCTATTATTGAAAAAGGTGGAAAATTGAGACTGTAGAAATTCACGATTGATCTACTATTTCAAAAATGATCATCAAAGCTCTGTTTGTTCAAGAAGAAGGAACTCGATTGAAGATTCACTTGTTCTGTATCGAATATCTATTGTGGATCTACTACTACTGAAGTTGTGAACTATATCTCTATATTTATTGCAACTGGATCGACTCAGAACTGCTTCGTCTTGAAAATCAATATTTCTAGAGACTTCGATCCATCTTCTATCAATTGCATTATGTTGCAATTGTGAAGATCAACTAGAAAATTTCTTTCTGAAATTCTTTTTATTCTTGAGTAACCAGTTTCTCGTTCTAAGCTGTGTAGGTTCGTGTTTGAACCAGAAGGATTTGTTTTTCCTTGGATTGTAATGGTGTCAACTGCCTATACTCAGTAGTTAATTGGTCTGTGGAAAAGAGGACCAGATAGTGAAAATCACCAAGATCGTGGAGTTGAGCATTGGTGGAGTGGACTTGGGGCCTTCTGTTCCCCAAACCACTATACATCTTTATGTTCTTGTTTTTAATTTTTCCTTTGCATGATCAAATCTGATAAAGTATAAAGGAAAGAACCCATTCAATCAAAGAGTTATCGAAAAATTGCAAAAGACACAATTCACTTCCCTCTTGTGTATAATCTTTAGATTTAGGTCCAACAATTGGTATTAGAGGTGGAGCTTCTGATAGAGCCTTATAAATCTATTAGAATTTAATGATTATTCAACAGAGCATCATGACTGATAAAAGAGAAGGGATGTCAATGGTCAGAGCACCATATTTTAATGGAGACAACTATGGTTGATGGAAATCACGCATGATAATATATCTGAAAAACCTCGGATATAGAGTCTATTCAAAGATTCTGACTCCTTATGAAATTCCTGAAAATCCTGAGACATGGAGTGCTGCTACAGAGGCAGAGTATGATATGAATTCGAAGGCTATGAATGCAATCATCTGCAGTCTAGGACCAGATGAATTTAACATAGTATCTTAGTGCCCAACAACATATGATATGTGGAAAACAATAGCTATGGAATATGAAGGAACAAACAATGTGAGACAAATGAGATATCCAACTACCAAATTGAAATTTGATACTTTCAGAATGGTTGAAAGTGAAAGCATTACCCAAATGAATGGGAGATTGACATAAATTGTCAATAACATAATGGATCTAGGAGAACCTATCAAGCAGGCTGATCAAGAATTAAAATTACTGAGGGTACTTCCTATTCAATGGAATGGTATCTCTACTGCAATCAGAAAATAAACTCTTGTGAAGGATCTAACCATGAGAGAGATGATTGGTACACTGATGATGTATAAAGCTGAAATGCAAGATGAGGCTCATGAACATAAAGTGATTATCAAAAGAGAAGATACTGTCTTGAAAGTAACTTCACAACAAAAGAATAGAAAGCTGAAGAACAGAGAAGTCAAAGCTAAATCAGAGAGCTCTGACTCATCAAACTCAGATGAAGATTTGGATCAGCTAGCCAGGAAATTTAGAAAGTTCTACAGCAAGAAAAGAGGCGTCAAAAAATACTTTAAGAGAGATGATAAGAAAGTAAGATGTTATGAATGTATGAATATGGGGGCATATCAGACCAGATTTCCCACAATTGAAGGATGTAAAGAAGAAGAAATTCTTCAAAAGAAATGACTTTGTGAAGAAAGACAAGAAAGATATGAAATCCACTTGGAGTGTATCTGAAGACTCTAGTACCTCTTCTGAATCAATCTCAGAGAAAGAATAAGTTAATCTAAAAGAAAACATGAGCTTTATGGCAGAAATTGGTGAGGTACACTCATATTACTCATCTGAATCAAATTCCGAATCAAACTACACAAATGAAAAACTTGTAGCCTACTGCAATATGCTTGAAGAAAGATATGACTCACTATTTAAGAAACATAATCACTAAAAAATAAACATAAATATGTTTCAGATGAAAGAAATACAATGATGAAATAACATAAAGAATTAACTGATAAATATAATTTGATTAACACTAACTATATTAATTTTGAATCAAGAATAAAAACACTGCAGGATGAAGTATAATCTTACAAACAGGCTGCATTGGTTTTTACAAAAGGAGAAAATTCATTAAATGAAATTCTTGGAAAAAATTTCATTAAAATGGAGAGATTTGTAATTCGCAGTAAAGGAGAAAAACCAAAGCTATATAAAAATTATTTTGTTCCTAGCTCTAAAAAGGCTAATTGTAACTTTTGTGGGACAAAGGGATATATAGCTAAAACGGTTTCTTAAGACAACCTCAAATTTGTGGTATTAAGAAAGCCTATGTTTCAAAAGACTTATATGATTCAGCTAATTTTAAAAAAACTAAGAAAATATGGATACCCAGATCATTGATAGCTAACACCCCTGGACCCAACAAAATATGGGTACCAAAGCAATCTGTTTGAATGTCTTTGCAGGTAGCAGGCCACCAAAGAAGAAAAGATATATAGTACATGGGCAGTGGCTTCTCAAGACATATGAGTGGAAACTAATTGAATTTTTCTTCACTCACTTAAAAGGAATGAGTACTTTTCACAGTTGGTGATAATGCCAAAGGAAAAAATCATTAGCATTGGAACTATTGTAGATCCAAAAATAGTCTCAATAAACAAAGTACTTTATGTACAAGGATTAAAACATTATCTGATAAGTATCTATCAACTTTGTGATGATGGATATACTGTTGATTTTACTAACAATTTCTGTACTGTTTCTAAAGATAAACTATTTAAATTTAAAGCACCAATAACTGAAGATGTCTATACTTTGGATTTAAATTCCTTGTGTAAACAAAAATAAACTGCTTGACTTCTAAAGTAAGTTAATCTTGGATCTGGCATAGAAGACTTGGACATTGAAATGTATATGTTTTACATAAGTTATGTGAGAAAAAACTAGTTTTTGATTTACCTTGTCTCAAATTTGAAAGTGACAGATTTTGTGATGCATGTCAACTTGGCAAGCAACAAAAATCATCCTTCAAATCTATTAATAAGGTTGCTACATCTAAACCTCTATAACTTGTTCATATGGATTTGGTTGGACCCTCAAGAGTAGAAAGCTTAGCTGGTAAATTATATGTATATGTTTTAGTTGATGAGTATTCAAGATTTACATGGATTTTCTTTTTGAAATTTAAAAATGAATCTTTTACTTTATTTGAATGTTTCTAAAAATCTATTCAAAATGAAAAAGGGTTCAATATAATCTCATTGAGAAGTGATCATGGTGGATAATTTGAGAATATGGAATTTAATTCCTTTTGCTCAAATATGGGTACTAAACACACCTTCTCTACACCAAGAACACCTCAACAAAATGGGATTGTAGAAAGAAGAAATAGAACTATTAATGAAATGGCTAGAACTATGTTAAATGAATATAGCCTACCTATATATTTCTGGGAAGAAGCAGTGAATACATCTTGTTATATAATTAATAGAGTTTTAATTAGACCTATTTTGAAAAAGACACCTTATGAACTATGGAATAACAGAAAACCTAAAGTTAATTACTTTAAAGTTTTTGGATGCAAGGTTTACATATTAAACACCAAGGATAATCTTGGTAAGTTTGATCCAAAATCTGAAGAAGGTATTTTCTTAGGATATTCTACTACCTCCAAAGCTTATAGAGTTTATAATAAAAAGTCAAGGATTGTTGAAGAATCAGTTCACGTGAAATTTGATGAATCTGTTCCCTTTGAGAAAAAGGACAGAACAAATGGATGAACTTGACTCTAATGATAACATGAGACTTGAGAACTTAAAGAATGATTTTGAAAATGATATAAAAGAAATTCAGTACAGTTCAGAGGAACATGATACTGAATAACCTTTAAATATATTACCTAGATAGTCTAGAACCCTAAATAATCACCCATTAGAAACTGTAATAGGTGACTTAGAAACTGGTGTTCAAACTAGAAGAAACTTCGGAAACCTAGTGGAATTCTCTTCCTTCCTATCTCAACAAGAATCCAAGACTATTTAAGAAGCTTTAGATGATGATAGCTGGGTAATAAAAATGCAAGATGAATTAAACCAGTTTAAAAGAAATGAAATTTTGGAATTTGTGTAAAGACCTACGAATTATCCTGTAATAGGAACCAAATGGGTCTTTAGAAATAAACAAAATGAACAAGGCACAATAACTAGAAATAAAGCAAGATTAGTAGCTAAAGGATATAATCAAGAAGAAGGAATAGATTATGATGAGACTTTTTCACCTGTAGCTAGGTTAGAAGCCATTAGAATCCTTTTAGCTTATGCATCTTATATGAATTTTAAATTACTTTAGATGGATGCTAAATATGCCTTTTTAAATGGTTATTTAATAGAGGAAGTTTATGTTAAGTAACCTCCTAGTTTTGAAAACTCTCAAAAACCTGATTCTATTTTTAAACATACTAATGCTCTTTATGGCCTTAAACAAGCACCTAGAGCTTGGTATGAATGATTAAGTTCTTTTATTTTGAAAAATGATTTTACTGTTGGAATGGAAGACCCAACACTCTTTAAGAAAATTGTGAAAAATAATGTTTTATTGGATAAAATTTATATTGATGATGTAATCTTTGGATCAACTAATAAATCTCTTTGTGATGAATTTTCAAAATTAATGCAAGAAGAATTTGAAATGAGTATGATGGGAGAATTAAATTTATTTTTGGGTCTTCCAAAATTTCAAAAAGATTTTGGAAATGTTTTAAATCAAAGAAAATACATTACTGATTTACTGAAGAAATTTGTACTTGAAAACAAAAAGCCATTTACAACTCCTATGTGTACTAATATAAACTTGATTTGGATGAAACTGGAAAATCAGTTGACAACAAGTTATATAGAGGTATGATTGGTAGTTTGTTATATCTTACTGCTAGTAGGACTGTTATAATGTATTCAATATGTCTTTGTGCTAGATTTCAATCAAATCCTAATGATTCTCATCTAACTGTTGTTAAAAGGATTTTTAGATATTTAAAAGAAACTATTTTTCAATCTCTTCATTATCCTAAAACTTCTGATTTTAATTTAATTTCATATTCAGATGCTGACTTTGGAAGTTGTATATTAGATAAAAAAAGTACATCAGGTACATGTCACTTCTTAAGAAAGTCCTTAGTATTTTGGTCTAGTAAGAAACAACATTCAGTTGCCCTGTGAACAGCTGAGGCAGAATATGTTTTTGTTGGAAATTTCTGTGCACAAGTGTTGTTGATGAAAAATACTCTTCTAGACATTAGATTGAATTTTAATAATACACCTAATTTATGTGATAATACAAGTGAAATTAATATTTCAAAAAATTCTATCAGTCATTCTAGAACTAAACACATTGATATAAGGCATCACTTTTTAAGAGATCATGTTATTAAAAAGGATATATTTTTAGAATTTATAAATACTGAAATTCAATTAGCATATATTTTTACTAAACCACTTCCCACTACAAGGTTTGATTTTATTAAGGGGGAGTTAGGATTATTTAATTTTAAATAATTTTTATTTTTATTTAATTTTATTTTTTTTGTAATTTTTTTTAATAATGTTTATGTTTTTTTTCTCGCCATATGCAAATTTTATTTGTTATAAATATATGTAATGATTAGTGATTACATGGGAATCAAGGCTGTCAGAGCCTTTTGGACTTCTAAACCGTTTCACTTATATCGAAACCCTTTCAAAATCCAAAAATCGCACTTCTGCTTCTAAACCCTAATCTTCGAACCTCTGAAACCTTAACCTTCAAACCTTTAGATATTCTCGCAACGATGGTTAGAATTAAATGAGCCAGTGAAGCCGAGCCAAGCAATTTCAATAGAAAATGCACCGAGGGAAGAAAAATTTTATAGGGCAAGGTAATTGATCTCGAATGGTTATTTGAGACAAATATGCTATTGAAGCAAGCGCTATCATATCAGAATCTTGAACAGCTGTTCAACAGTGAAAATTCAGAATTTCTGTATGAAGTAGAACTTAGATACTTCTTCAAATCTATACAGTTTATCCTGGGAGATACTGAGGAATGTATGATGGCTAAGATAGAGGATAGGGATTTCTCAATCTCATCCGTAGAGATTGGTCAGATTCTTAACTTCCCTCATGAGGGAGTTTTTCATTTCGATTTGATGAATATTGGATATTCTATGCATAAATATGAGGGTATCATGTCTTTTATTTTTGGTACTAAGACAACAAAGAAAAAGTTTTTCAAGGATTTGGAGCCTGATCAGAAGATTTTGGTCAAATTTATTCAGACTGGAATAACTCCAAGAATGGAAGAGATGGAAAAGATTTTGTACCCTGATATGTATATAATGTTTCTTTTGTTAAAAATATTAAGTTAAACTTTCCAAGGTACATGGTAAGGTATCTCAATTACTGCTTTCAAAGCGAGGCCTGGATGAATTTATACCATTTTGGTCGATTTATTTCTAAAATGCTGTTTAACAAAAACATGGTGAGATTAGTGGATGCTCGAGTAAACTATCATCATAGTAATATGTTTACTGCTGGAACCTTAAAGAAGGTTGGATATTTCTGGAGCACAATTAATGGAAAACTTTTGCTAGTAGGAGCTGAGAAAGACTCAGAGAGTGCGCAGTCTCAACCTATTAAGTCCAAGGAGGGACAAGCTGAATCCAGAGTCAGCAATGTAGCAAGAAGGATTCGCTTCGAAGTGGAATATGTTGAGGAAGATAGAAATTAAGAAGGACTTCAATCAAAAATAAAGAGACCTTTCAATGAGGAAGTTACTTCCCCTGCTTTGGAAACAACCAAAGAAGCTTTATTTTCTTATTCTTTTTTAAGGAATGTTGTTATTGATAAGATCATAGAAGATGTTAGTGAAAGGACAACACCAGTAGAGGGATCATGAGCTCAAGAAGAAGCACAAAGGGAGAATCAGGAACAGATTGTAGCTGATGTTGGAGTTGCACTTCAACAGGA
Organism: Viscum album; assembly: GCA_963277665.1. Taxonomy (NCBI): domain Eukaryota; kingdom Viridiplantae; phylum Streptophyta; class Magnoliopsida; order Santalales; family Viscaceae; genus Viscum; species Viscum album. The sequence continues at coordinate 300,697,650 of OY728139.1, forward strand.
ACAAGAGATGGAGGCAGTGCCTGGTGAAGAAGTGGCCAGACCTCAGGAAACCACTGAAGATATTGTTCTTGAAATCCCAGTAGAAGGCCTAGATGCCAATGTTTGTGGTGAGCATTCTTCTGAAGCTCACAAAGAGGTACTTCAAGAGGATTTATCTGTGGAGGAGTTTGAGAACTCTAAGGAAAAATCTGTGGACCAACCTTCTCAGAACAGAGAAAAAGAAAAATCTGATGCTGAATCATTGCCTTTGGTATTGCTGCATCAACCAGAGAATGTGAATATCAATCAAGCATAGGGTGAATCTGATTCAAGGTAAGAAGAAATTGGAAAACTGTACAGAAAAGTATCTCAGTTGGAATCTGAGAATGTTTCTCTGAGAAATTCTTTAGACTTAGAACATTTGAAATTTCAAAAGCTGATGGAGTGTACAATTTCAATGAAAGAAGTTGAAATGTTTAAAGAGGATATGTTGGCTTCTATTACACAATTGAAATCTGAAATGGTTATGAAGTCAGATTTATCAGATCTGAAGTCGTTTATGGAGAACCAATTTGCATCAGTTGCAAATAGTGCAGTTAGTGGATCAGGTACTTCACCTGATTTAATCAGAAGGTTTCAAGCTATCACAGCTTCTATGACCAACATGAATGACAAGATACAAGATCTTCAATGTAATAGTGATCCTTTATCAGTGTTTCTGGAAAATCAGAAGTTCTTATTGGAACAACTAATTTATAGTGAGCCATTGATCAGAATCCTGTTAAATCAGTTTTCAGAGAAGCTGTCAGTGTTTGTCGAAAAAGAGGAAAGGATGCATGAGTTTTTCAGAGTCAATTTAATATATGATATTCATATGACTCAAGAGAACAGAGATCTCATTATCAAACTTGGAGATGGAATGATGAAGATACTTCTATAGAAGTTTACAGAAATCAAGTATGCAATCCAGAGGAGATAGAAACTGTTGCCTATCTTACCCAAACCTTGATTCCTGTGTATATCATTGTCATGTATATACTATTGTTTTTGAATGAAAATTTACTTCATTGTTTATGTGTTTCTATCTCTATTTGTTTTTACTAACATTATTTTTGATATGCCGATACTCCAGATTTAATTATTGATAAACAGTTAATATTAATCATTTACCTACAGTTCAGTGCAATATTAAAAGTGTTACAATCCATGATTTTTCATTCTTTTTTGATATCACAAAAAAGGGGGAGAATTTGGATAAAGAGAACATCAAAAAGGGGGAGAATTAATTTTATTTAGGGGGAGAATTAAATAAGAATTTTTGATTTATAATTATCTTTTTGGTGGAGAAGTTTTTATTTAAAACTTTATGTAACTAATTTTGAAATTTAATTTTGTTTAAATAATTTTAATTATTTTATGGGTTTTGTGATCATCAAAAAGGGGGAGATTGTTGAGAAAATTATTGTTTTCAACAATAACTGTTAATGTTATATAAAGGGGGAGATTATTGAAAATAATACTATGTCTCTTTATGATAATTTTGATTCTCACAAACACCCTTAGTTATTTTCCAATGATTTTATTTAGTATTACGCATGAATTTATTAATTTATTTTACTCTTGAAATAAAGAGAATTTATTACTTATTCGGAATCTACTTTAGTGCATTCTGGAATCACTGTTCATACCTTACATAGAAAAATATAGTGCGGAATCTACTTTAGCACGTTCTGGAATAACTGTTCATACCCTACGTGGATAAACATAGCGTAAGGATGAAAATCATGTATACTTTTTGAGATAGGAGAAAAGTATGGTTAAACAACCATAATTTTTCAGCAAAGTATTGAAGATGAACCTTACGTTAGGAAGGAACCTTACATTTTGGTTATCGGTAAAGTATGAAAGGAGAACCATACGTAAATACTAAACGTTACATTTGTTTCTGAAAATTATGTTTCATCAACCTTACTTTTGTAAACAACCATACGTTCTTGGAAATGTATGGATCAAGTAAAAGTATGGATATTTTATAGTATATTTGAGAGTTGAAGAAAAAGTATGGACGATCAACCCTACGTTTATGATTCAACCATACGTTTTCAACCTTACGTTTTAAGACTATGTCATTAAACCTATGTTTGGAGGTCACGTCATCAACCTTACATTTGGCGTCAGAAATTTTGAAAGATCATATTTCTTGTGTAGCGATCAGTAAGCTGATTATTGGGAGGATTTCAAGCCGAATTTAAAGTCGTTTTTAAAAAATGACTTTGACTGATTCAAAATCGTTTTATCAATGGATTTAAGATCGAATTAAAAGGATCTTTTTATGCCAAGTCTTTTGAGAAGTTACGACTTCTCTGTAAATTCAAATTTTTGAATATCGCAAATCAAAAGGAAACTTTTATGGATCTAAATGTGCAAGAGATATGATCATATTTATTATATATCTTCTCTCTGAAACACGAGGTACATGTGTATGGTAATCGATCTATTATTGAAAAAGGTGGAAAACAGAGACTGCAAAAATTCACTATTGATCTGCTATTTCAAAAAGGAGTGTCAAAGCTCTGTTTATTCAAGAAGAAGGAACTCGATTGAAGATTCACTTGTTCTACATCGAATATCTACTGTGGATCTACTACTGCTGAAGTTGTGAACTATATCTCTATATTTATTGCAACTAGATCAACTCCGAACTGCTTCTTCTTGAAAATCAATATTTCTAGAGACTTCGACCAATCTCCTGTCAATTGAATTCTATTGCAATTGTGAAGATCAACTGTAAAATTTCTTTCTGAAATTCTTTTTATTCTTGAGTAACCAGCTTCTCGTTCTAAGCTGTGTAGGTTTGTGTTTGAACTAGAAGGCTTTGTTTTTCCTTGGATTGTAAAGGTGTCAACTTCCTGTACTCAGTTGGGAATTGGTCTTTGGAAAAGAGGACCAAATAGTGAAAATCACCAAGCTCGTGGAGTTGAGCATTGGTGGAGTGGACTAGGGGCCTTCTGTTCCCTGAACCACTATACATATTTGTGTTCTTATTGTTACTTTTTCCGCTGCATGATCAAATCTGATAAAGTATAATGGACAGAACTCATTCAATCAAAGAGTTATCAAAAAATTACAAAAGACACATTTCACCCCCCTCTTGTGTATAATCTGTAGATTCATATCCAACTTATTTCCTAGTCCTAACTCGGGGTAATCTGGTAGACGACAACGAGCCTTATCGCACACCTGGTTTGACACTCCTGGGGGATATGATTTGGGAATTAACAAACTCTTCAAGAACCATAATGAAGGATATAAATATAATATGGCTATAAATAACCTATCATGAACCTAAGGTGCCAAAATTAAAGAATGTGTCATAATTTAGACACTAAAAAAGTGGTTTTCCTGACTATGTGATTCTTCACTATGATAATCATTTCTTACTCAATTATTATTGGTTTAAGTCAATGGTGGAAACCATAACGAACTGAATTAATGTTAAATATAATGGAAAATATCAGATGGGATGATCACTAGAGTGAAGGATGTTATTATCATACCTAATTAGTTTTTAATGAATGTGATCAACAACATGTACCCTAACTAACTCTCGAATTCACCAATGAAGAGAAGAAAAGAGTTCGCTAGAGGTTGGGAAATAGAGATCTTTGAGGAAAGAAGATTAGGGTTCCTTTGTGTCAAGAATGTGGAAAGAATAACCTTAGTGAATGTCTTATAGGAACAAGAAGGTGCTTTGACAGTGGAAAAGAAGGACATAAATAAAGTAACTTCAAAAGAAAAATGAAAAGTTTGGTTAAAGAAATGGATGAGAATATTGGCCTCTTTAACACACCACTGATAATACAATGCATTATGTGTAGAATGAATGGTCCTGATGCAAATAAGTGTCCTATGGGGAAACATCCATAAAAGAATCAGGAAGGTGGTATGAGTAATAGTTATATTTCTGATGATGATGAGACTATAAATGAAATGTGAAATGAAGGAGGTATTAAATAAAGGTATGAGGTATTATTATTTTGGATTATAGATGAAGTGGAATAATTTATAATCTTATGTATTTGGATTCAAAAATTATGTTATATGAATAATGAAATATAAAAGGGTTGTTCTTTTTATGTTTTTCTTTTTGTATTTACATGTTTATATTTAATGTTACTAATGGACTGATAAATTTATTTAATTATATGTTGATATTTTTACTAAGGGAAGGTAACCCTTAATATGTTCTTTATGTTATGATAATGTTGTCTTGATAAAGATATGTGAGATATGAATAAGTAAATTGGATGGTACCGATTACCTTGGAACTAAGTAAGGACTTCTTAACATGTGGTTTATGCTACCATTCATGAAGTTTAAAACATTTTTTGATTTAAGGAAATGATCAAATATACTTTGGAATAAGAAAAAATACATGTTTTAAATAAGTATTTATTATAATTTAGGACATTACTATGTTTTGATAGAAAATAAGATGAGGATATTCACATGTTTGTAATTTAACAACCCAGAAATTCTTTTTGATATATCATCATCATCATCATCATCATTTATTTAATATTTTCAAAGAGTACAAGAACATAACATATAGAAAAAAACAAATCAAGTCATTAGGGCATAAATTTGTGGAGTCCAAGAACTCCCCCCCCCCTAACAAGGTTGTCCTCCTCTGAGGTCATGATGAGGTCTATAGAGATAATTAAGTCATATTCGTGGGTATACAAGGAATCTAGGTAATCTACTACCTTTTCCCCTCACGCAAAGTATGAATAATTTCTATGTGAGAGACCATGAAGGTGAGACACTTTCGAATGATATAGAAGATTAACCAAGAAGTGGGTCCCTTTCCTTTCAGATATTTATAAATAATGATGGATCCAGTTTCCAATACACTAAGGGAGATGTTATTATGCCGGGAATGTTTGAGAATCGATAGAAAATCCAAATATTTTTCTTGAAGAGAGTTCCCTGAACCATAAACATTAGTGAAGGAATCCAGAACTGATCCCTATGGGTCCTAAATGATAACACCTCTCTTGATAAATCCCATGACACACAAACTGTCAGTGTTATTATTTGGTCCTGAAGGGTGAAGAGACCAAAACACCAAAGGTCCTAGGTGACCCAAGAAAACAAGATGAGGCCATGTGACCACCAAGATCAGCCTAAAATTAGGGGCTTCCTTCCACCCATTACAAAGCTGGACCTAGTCGAGCATCAAAAACCTAAACCTTAACACCAATAATCTTTGAGTATTGCTATCCCTCTCAAATATGTAGTTGTTTCGAGTAGTCAAAATTCACCAACAACCCAAAATAAAGACTACTGCATGGTCCATTCTATATGGGCCCCTACCATCAGTTCTATGAAACCATTTATCAATATTAAGATGATTTTTTGACTTTCCTTATTTTATTTGGTATTTTTTTACTTTTTGAAGGGTTTTAAGGTTAAATATTTAAGAAAATTTTATGTTAATATTTGGAGGAAGTATTTGTGTTACGAGATGGTATTGAAAACCTTTTTTAAAATGATATTTAATGATTAAAAACATTTCAATGATTTCTATCATATTTGTTTCGTAAATTATATTAGTGTGGTTTTAGAAAAGAACATAATATAGGTCCGGTTAAAACTAATATTTTCCATCAAGGCCATGGGTCTTAACCCCATAACTAAAGGATGATAAGGGTTTCACACCTACCAATGGCCTACGTGATGTGATGGTTAATGTTGTATTATTTCTGATGAATAAATATTAATGATGAACTAGTAGAGTTACTTTTTATGTTTAGAGATAAATGTATTAACCATATAAATTTTGATGAATATTTAGTGATGAATGTTGTAATTTTCATTCTCTTATGGGCCTTAAGATCTTCTAAAAGTGTATTTTAGTACTTTGGGCATCAAATTTAATTTATGGGTATCTATTTCTTGATGTAATGGATGAATTAGAAATAGATAAAATCATAAACAAATATTGAAATTTTTGTTAAATAAATATATCATGTAATTATATTTCCTTATATTATTGATCCAAAAATAATTACTCAATGATAAGATAATGATAATTTTTTTCTATTAATACCTTAATTTTTTTTGAAATGGGGACCTTTTAAATCGTCACAGAATTATGAATTTGGGTCCCTTAACTTTTATTTGATCATTTACTTGTTTATGATTTATGACCTCAGTCACTCCCTATAAATATTTACACTTTTCCACAATGTACAATCTTCACTCCCAATCTATTTTCTCATATGTGGAAACCTAGTTATGTGATCCTTGGGTAACTATTATGTTTCCAACTTTCTTTTTTTAAAATAAGTATTAGTGTTCATCTTTACAATGTGGATTTTTTGAAATAAATTTTTTTATATTTAACATTTCATAACCCAAATGAATTTTTAGGGTGAAATTCATTTTAAAGGGATTAGAATGTAACACCCCAATATTTTTTGAATTATTATTTTTTGAATTAGTATAATCTTTTGATACTTTTCATTTCACACCACACTGAAAATAGTTTATTTAATATTAAATCACTACGTCTGACTTAACACAAAGATAATAATACATTACCTGAAACATAAATTTTATCATTCTATACATAGAACCCCAATGTTTGGTTACATTACATACAAGACTGACATTATTTGATGACATGCATAACAAACAAGAACGAGTGTTACCAAAAAATAATTCATTGTTAAAATTTTATTATTTAATAAGATATAACATAATTTTTAAATTTAAGAATATAAGACTAACTAAATTATAGTTTAATTTATTTATTACATAATAATTATATAATAATATAGAAACCAAATGAATATAAATCGAATGATTTTATAAATTAATATTTTCTTGTGAAAAAATGATTTATCTTAATAAGACAAATTAATTATAATTATTGAATTAAATTAACTACATTTATATTCTATATATTAAAAAATATATTTCTATTATTTTGAAAATTTATTTTATATTCATAATATGAGTATATACCCAATATTACATATAAAAAACTAAATTTTTTATAAAAGAGGTTTTGCAGCCTTTTATTATAGCAAATATTTTAAATATAATTTTTGGAACTTTTATAAAACTAATATATAAAAATAAACATAATATTTGAAATAGAAACATTTAAATTATGTTAGGGGTGAATGTTTTGTATTTTTTTATGTTTTTTATTTTTTAATGCAGAGTGAAAAATATTGAATTTTTGTTCAAAAATACTCCTTCCAATAATTTATTTATAAGTTTAAATACTATTTTAAATTCATTTAAAAGTTTAATTAGATAATATTTTTATTAATAAACCAAATAATATTGATTTTAATCAATTTAATTTGAAATTTAATTTGAAAACATAGGAAAATTTTGAAAATATTTATATTAAAACCCCTAATTGTCGACCCGACTATGGGATTAAATTTAAATTGATTTCTTCCACTTCAATGACTATAATTTCAAAATATTGAATAAATATTTTTAATTAGAATAATTTATCATTTATAATAATGTAAACTTTTTTTAATAAAATTATTATTGAATGTAATTAAAATTAATTACACCGATTAAGGTAAAATTAAGCTTAACTGAGGACAAAAAATTAATATTTAGTGCATAAATGACCTAGAAACTTCTTTAAAGTACATTTTATGGCCATAATTACACCATATAATCACTTTTCTAATATTTGGATCAATATTGGACCCCATTTTATGGGAAAAACATGGGTGGAATTCCCATTCCCAAAATTTAGAAGAGTGCCACTCCTCTGCTATAAAAAGGCATCCTCTCCTCCAACTTATTTACAACTATAAATAAACTTTGGATAGACCAATATCTTCTTAAATATCTCTTAAAATAACTAAAATCAACCTATAATACTCCACTTAAAACTAAATCTATCTTATAAATCCCTTTGGTTCAAACCAAAACGAATTACCCGAATAAGAGGTAACATTCTTCCTCAAATTATTTTATATTAATCACATTATCCCCCACCTAAAATCTTATTATTCCATGCATGTATAACAAAATAAGTTTCATTAATATTCTATTATGTTCTAATTTTTAGTGTTATACCTACACTAACACACACTTCTAACTAATTGGAAACAAATATTCTGTTTACGCGTACGACGAACTATCGCCTCACGAAATGATGATTATTAATTTTTCCACTTTACTACCTATCATGGTGATAATTATAATGGAAAATATGTTTTAATATTTTATATATTATACTTATTATGTCTTTTATATTATTATTTCCTTTTAAAAAACATATCTTTATACATTCCTTTTAGAGTAATCATGATAATTTCGTTTGAGTAAGTGTGGACTACCGCTCCCTCAAAGTGATGTGTTTCATTCACACACTACATGAAATTTATTAAGGATGAGTTTAGTAAAATTATATGATATATATAACATTATAATTCTATATTAATGATATAATATACATATTTACAAGTAGTTAATTTTATTTCTTTCATTCAATATGATAATGAAATGAAAACAACGTTCAAGTGTACGTACAACCTACCATCTCCGTGAATGGTGTATTCCATTTCATACCTCTATATTATATGTATTATTATAATACACATATAAAAAATATAAATGGTATTTATATCATGGGTTTTAATATGGAAATATTTATATAAGTATAAGGAACAAAGATATATCAAATTAAGACAAAAGCGATAAACAAAGCGAATATTACCAGAAGGGAAACATTAACACAAAATTGTTTACAAGTGGGTAATATAAAGTCACAATAAAACCATATATGATATTATAATTAATAAAATGGTTATATGATCGATTTATAATAAAATTATATTTATTATATTATATTTTTTTTATGATTACCATGAGAGTCAAGAGATAAGGTAAGGGAATTTTATCTCACATTTTATTTTTGTGAGACACATGATTTATTCACCACCCATTCCTTTTGTGTGGTGTGTATATATCCAATGGATTAATTATATGATTTATATAATTTAATTTTTGCGTATTTACATATCCATTTTATGATAATTATTTCATGTGTTTTTCTGTTACAAAAGATTCCAAATCGGTAAAGTAATTTTGTCTCAATTTTCTTTATTTCAGACACATTCCATGTTATGCACCCATAATTTTACATGAGTTTTATACAATGAATTTGAAATGTTATATATTTAATATAATTATTTTAATTATTTTTAAACATTCATGTAATTTCATTTTGATACATGGGTACTTTGAGTCAGAGTTACTGAGTTGTAAGAGTTAATTGAAACAATATCATCAATTTTCGAGATTGTTTATGATTATGATAGATTTCATAAAATATTATGAAAAATATATTAATAAATCTAGTTAGTTTTCTTATCCTATATTAATTCACCATATCTCCATGTATTGGTACCATTTTACCACTTTTTGGTACATAATATAGTTAAGAAAGTGTTTTTAAGAATGCTTGAATTTACCCTCTCTTCGGTCAAAAATATGTGTTCCTTTAAAACCATTTCTTTTAAAAGATTTCCAAAAAAATGTTTTTATTATCTTATGATATTTAAAATACATTTTTACATCAGTTTTACATTTTTAAACAAAATGGTTTTTAATAATGAATATTATTGTTGTTTTATGGTGGAGACATCAATTTAAAATTTTTACTACGAAAAAGGATTGTTCGGTGACTACAGATTTGTCTACCGTCGTTACCGAAATTCCCTTGAGACTTCTTTTAAAATACTAAAAAGTTATTTTTTAAAATAAAAAAAAACTCCTTAAAATTATTTAAACATTCTGATTAATATTATTTTCAAAGAAATAAGTATTCAAAATTTTTTCATGCTTTCATTATCAGTTTTGAATTATTTTCAAGGAAAATGGTTTTAATTTTTTTTAAGACTACTCTATAAGTGTTTAAAGAAAAAAAAATTCAAAATTTTTTTCAAGACTATTTTATATATTTTCAAGGTAAATGGGTTTTCAAAAATGTTATCAAGCTTCTTTTAAAAAATTTCAAGGAAAAAGGGTTTTTTAAAAACATTCAAGCTTCATTTATATATTTTTATGGAAAATGTTTTTGTTTTCAAAATTTCTTTAGAAGTTTTAAATTTTATTTTCAAGAACGTTATTTATCAATAGTTTTAAAAAAAATCAGTTTCCAAAGAATAATGAATACTTTCCTCATGAAATGTTTTTAATAGGTTTTTAAAATCTATTTCCCATCTAATTTGAAATTTTTTGGCATTACTCATGCCTTTATAGAAAAATGATTCAATGATTCCATTCATATTTTTTATATGAATCGATTATGTTTTGATGGAATGATTTTTTATGAAACCGGTTTCTCTTTCATGACTTATATTATTTTGAAACTTGAATCTTTTCATGGGTTATTATTTTGATGAAATGATTATGAAACCTCTATATTTTTCCAAAGGTTGTGATAAGATTACAAGTTTATGACACTGATTTCATCTTACTAGTTATGATATAATTTTTATTGATCTTGTGGCACATTTATGTATTATTTCACCATAATATTGGTTGGAAATATATCACCCTTGAAATAATTGGGTAAAGACTTATATATTATGAGATAGACTAATATGGTCTTGGGAGTGAACCTTGACTACTAATATGACCATGGGAGTGAACCATGACTATCAAGATGGTATGAGGAGTGAACTTATTCTACTAAGATGGTCATGGGAGTGAACCATAGATACCAATAGGGTATGGGGAGTGAACCCATCATACTAAGATAGTATTTTAAGTGATTCCTTGTCTACTATGGGAATCATAATATATGCTTATGTGTTCGCCAAAATTCCATATTTTATTCCTATATAACGATTTAATGGATTGTATTTTTTATTTATTTATGATTCATATTTATGAAATTATGGTTTCCATCCCATGATTCATGTTTATGATCTTATGATATGCATGGTTTGATCTTATAAAGTTATGATTCCATTATTATGCCCACATGCACATGTTTATGCTTAAATGAATCCCTCATTTACCCTTATTGAGTATCTAATCTCACCCATTTTTAGGTTTCATTCCCCCAGATAAGAAGATATGTATTAAGTATGATGTTTATAAGAAGGGTGATAGATATAATGAACGTAGTTGGGGATAATGTAACTCAATTTTGTACAATTTTTTATGTTTCCATGTTTGCAAAGGAACTAGACTAGTACGATCTTTGGGTGTCTATTTTAGTAATGAATTAATTATTCCCCAAAATTTATGTAATGTATATTTACATCATTATTGGGTCATTATATATTAAATTATTCATGATATCCATTAATGACATTCTTAGAGTGTAAGGATAAATAAATATGTTTGTATATAAGAACATCCAATGACACATGGAATTATTGATGTCCTATTAATAGGTCCATTCTAATAGCACTCTATATTTGATATTACCATGGGATAAAAACGTGAAATTTTTTATTAATATCTTACGATACTTCTACCTTAGATATAATATATTTTCTATGTCCCATAAAAAACTATTATTCTTCTATAGATGTATATTCATGAATACTGTTGGGGAACCTCCAGTTTATCATCATAATAGGTAACTGCTATGATATTTTAGTGTGACATATATAATATTAAGACATTATAATATAAAATTTTTATGCTAAGGAAAAATAATTATATGATAATAAAAATTTATTAAGATAAATGTAATCATGTATTTTAAATTTTCTGTTATAGGGAACCAACTCTAACAGACTCCCCCTTTCATTAGATCCAGCTGAAAAAAATTCAGACTATAATCTCTTACAGGATACACACGCCTCTGATGAGATAGATCCATTTTCAATGGACCCACCATGTTTTAGTCTTCGGATAATCTATTCACCGCAACTTAACCTTATTGAGAAAAATCCATCATGAGATGCAATGCTCACATTATACGGTTTTTCCTTCTGTGTAACCTGGTATCATTGGAGAGAATTACCATTATAGTTTCATAAAAGTATGTTATGATAGTCTCTTTACTACTATGTACCAAAATAATCTCTTGGACAATATTTTGAATCGAGACTACTTCCTTGGTTATATTGGAAGATGAAATATACTCAAACTCTACTGTAGAATCAGCGAAAACTAACTGGTTTGAACTATTATAGCTCACAAATCCTATATTTAGATAAAATAAATATATTGACTGTAAATTTGGATCATTATAGTCTATCAAAAAAATAGATTCAATATAACCTCTGACAACTAGCTCTTTATATCATCCATACTCCCAGAAAATATCTTTATTTTTCCTCAGATTCATAATTATTTCCTTACATTAAACTAATTTTGTTCACTTCGATCGCCTTAACAAAACCCTTACCATGATCAATACATAGGCGAAATGAAGAAACATAAATTACATGGAATACATGATAGATACTATTATATAAGTTTATAATATCATTCTCATTTTATCTCTTTCCTCTTGTGTTTAGGGACACATTTTCTTTGAAATATTTTTAGCATGTGACGTAGAAACCAATCCCCTCTTGGATTGTTTTATACTGAACCTATTTAATATTTTGACTATGTATATACATTGACTTATCCCAGGAATCCTTTTGGATATATAATGGATGATCTTTATCCCTAGAATATAGGTTACTTCACTAGTGTACTTTATAGAGAATAACTTCATCAACCAAGAATGAAAATTCTATAATAATTCTAATAAAAAATATGTCATCAATACATAGTAATGTGAAAATAATTTCACTCACACAAAAACACTTGAAAACACATAAATCAAAATCATTCTTAATCAAATAGAATTTATTAATGGCTATATTGAACCAAATATTCCATAAAATGGACTATTAATTTAATCCATATATGGATCTATAAAACATTAACACCTTTTTGGGATTTCATATAGTCACAGACCCTTCTTGTTGTTGCATTTTAATATCCTCTTGATGTTTCCTATTATAGAAAAAAAATTTGACATCCATTTTTCAAATCTCATATTCATGGTGAGTTGTTATGAACATAAAAATTATTAAGGATTTAAACATGGAAACATGAGAAAGGTTTCATGATAGTCAATTCCACGATGTTTTATGAACTATCTATCTAAAAGTCATAAATTAAAGGTATTATTTTTTCCTTCCATTCATAGATTTATTTTGAATAATCATTCACACCCATCATTATTTACATCAACTAGAAGACTAATCAGGACACAAACTTGGTTTTTATTCTTTGAATCCATCTCAAAATTCATTGACTCTTTTCACATTGAATATCCTTTTTTCTCTACTGCCTATTTTTAGGATAGAGGATTCTTGTTATCAACTAATAATGATTCACCATCATTAGTGACTATACAACCATATATCTCTAGTTATCTTACCTATCTTGAACTCCTATGTAATATTTATGTTGCATGAAAAAATTATTACTTGAGGAATTTTGGAATCGATTCCTATACGTACTATTTAGTATATTGACCCTCAAATTCATTAAAGTCAATATTTAACCCACAATCATTCATGAGGATATGTTCACTCTTAAAAAAATACATCTCTTTTAATGGTTGCTCTCTTGTTTGAATGCTTGTATAGATAATATCCCCTTGTTTCCTTTGGATACCCTATAAAGATACACTTTATTCCTCAGGGTGATAATTTTTTATAGAGATAGCCTTAACAAACTGTTCACAACCCCATGAATATACATGTTACAAAATAGGTTCATTTCCAGTCCTTTACTCAAAGTGATTAAACTTTTCCAATTTAGTTGGTACTTAGTTTAAAATGTATGATGCTGTATATAAGAAATATCCTCAAAAGGATAATGGAAGGATTGAATTACTTATCATCAGCATTGCCATCTTAAAAAGGGTAAAATTCCTCCTTTCACTAACACCATTACACCAAAGTGTAAAAGGTGGAGTTTTTTTGAGGTAATATCCAATACTACCATAGAAATGCAATAAACTCTTTATTAAGATATTCACTACCTTAATAAGATTGAATATTTGTTATCTTTTTTACAAGTATATTATAAAATTACTTATGGAAGTCGTTAAATTCCCCAAAGGATTCAAATGTATACATCATTGTGTATATATTACCATACCTCCTCAATTTATTATTAAAATTTATAATGTATGAGAATCCACCTCTAGATTCTACATGAAAAGGTTAGGACACATAAATGTGTACAAATTCTATAAGATATTTGGCCCTTTAACATTAACAACTAAATGGTTGTTTGGTCATTATTCCTTTTAAACATGTTTGAAATCTTTTAAGTCGGCTAAGCTCAAATGATTATAAGCAAACGACATGATATATCTGTGTCAAACACTTCTCATTTACATGACCATGATAATTATTATATAACTATATTTTAAATGAGTCTTACATATTTATGTCATTATCAATTAAAAATATTTGGTTTTCATAATTAAATATGTAAAGACGATTATTCAGTTATTATATACCATATCATACTCTAAATTTATAAAATTAGCTCTTATTTCTAAAATTGAAACTAAATTTGCCTATGTATAAATACGAAACATAAATCATGTTTTTAGTAACACAACACATATGGTAAAGATTATTTAAATCTAAATTAAATCCCTCAGGAAATGTGAGATGTTGGTCTCTAATGTCTAGAGCATCCAAAATTACATCATTGTACTCTCATTTATCCACCTCATCTATGTAAATATTTTAAGATATACTTGGTTTTTGTATTTTTTGAGAACCATAGGTAGTATCTAATACCCAAATTGTATATATAGAAATATTTCATTAAATAATGGATGCACCTAAAACTTCCCCTTACTTATTTGGGTGGGTGTAATTCCTCTTCTAGTGTCACTTATTTCCATATAAAAAATACACCACTTCCAATTCATTTTATTTTATTTTATACCTTATTATTAGAGGAATAGTGATCTAAATATTTAGACAATGAATGAGTCTTCACAACATTTTACTTGTAAATAGTCTTCTTATTTACTATAAGGCCCAAATTGTTTTCATTCCACACATATTTATGAACAT
This sequence comes from Viscum album, assembly GCA_963277665.1. Taxonomy (NCBI): domain Eukaryota; kingdom Viridiplantae; phylum Streptophyta; class Magnoliopsida; order Santalales; family Viscaceae; genus Viscum; species Viscum album. The sequence goes on from OY728139.1 coordinate 300,712,748, forward strand.
GGAAAATAAGAGTAAGAAGTTCTGATTATGTCTCCTCGCAATTGATCATATAATAATTCATAATAAAAATGGAAAAGTTTTTAGGTAGCCGTGAAAAAATAAGAAATGAAGGTATCTTACCAAGGTTCATAAAACCTAGTATTTCTTCATGTTCAATGCATCAAATCATCTTAACTTCATATGGATCAGCTGATACTGACTCTCCAAGCTTGTGAATGAATAGTGAATTAGAGATCTCATATCTCCCTGATCTCTCATTTTCATCATAGAGACCTCGATGGTTAGAAAAAATGATACACACATTCATATCTTCATATTTATTTAGAATATCATTGGAAATAGAGGATAGAATAAAACATTGTAAATCCATTGTGTTATCTTAATTCTTCAAATAGAGATATACTTCTTCCTCATAATCATCTTTGGAAATAGACTTAGGATGTAAGGTTTCTAGCAAGTATATTTTTTGTTCATGGAATAGAATAATGCACAATAGGATATTCCATTCCCATAAATTAACATTAGTCAGAACGTTGTACTTAACTACTATGGATCATGGTGAAATTTCCAAATTCATTTGATATTTTATTATTAAAAATTAAGAGTAGATAATTAGTAATCATTTTGATTAAAAAAGATTAATAATTTTAAATTTAATAAAATTTCATTAAAATAACACTATTTTTCAAAACCCAATATCCATCACCATCAGTTTTACAATATTTTATCACCTATATATTCTAGTTTCAAAGATCCATGTTACCCTTCTCATAACCCAAACCTTTCCATGATAAGTTATTTTAAGGGTTTTATCTAGATTTAACCGAAGAAATTCAGTAACTTGCATTTATTTGGTCACTTGAGTAGACTCCCCAATACTAAAATACTATTTTAAATATTATCTAGACACTTTACTCTTTGTGATACCAAATCCTTCTTATGAAGTAATCCCTTGATGAAATCCATATTAAGTTAAACCAAAACATCAACCTAAAATTCATAGGGTTATTGAATGTACCTCAACTTAGGTTGTTCATGTACATTGAACTATATGGTTAGTTCTAAGATAAGTAGAGGAAGACTTAATATTTTATTTGAGGGATTTTTATCCTTATGTCTAAAGACCATATTTTCACATGCCTTTTTAATGTTAAGAGAATTTAACTTAAGTTATTAAGAATTTATGATTAACCAATCATGTATATTCTGGTTTTATTTTATTCCATAGTGCATGATTCTTAATTAATGTTTAGGTGAATATGTATCATTCACAAAAATAATTAATTAATCATGTAATTGATGGAATTAAAATATTATTAGTATGACCAAAATATTATCTAATGTTTATTTTATTTAGAAGATGATAAAATAACCCTCTACTATAGGGGAAGACACCTTGAATCCTATCTTGTTTCGTGGTCCAACATTCCACTTTTTGATCACATATATCACCTTGACTAGTTTCCCTATGGCTTAGGGACTTGTACTGCATCCCCCTACTTAGGATCTCTATCCTTACATAATATTTCACTCATAGACAGGTGATGAGATCCAATGGATTACATATATTTTGTTTACATAAAATAAATTACAGGAACATAGAAACATAAATAATTAAGATGATTAGATGATATAAAACCCATAAATAATAATTTAACCAGAATAAATTAAAATTAACAAATCACATACATGGGGATGATATAATCTTATGATTTTCTATAAAATATTCAATAAATACACATTTTTAATTTTGTTAATCAATGACTTTGATTCTTTAATTAATTAAGATAATGCACCATAAATTATTCCAATTTATGTAAATTCCATCCAAGTATCCTTTCCTCTTTATCTTATATAATTCTATAAAAAAATAATTTCATTTAAAATTAACGAAGTATACAAGTGTACTTGGTGTAAAATTATTGTTTTTCTTGAAAAATGTAACATAAAAATTGATTAATTTATAAGTATCAATCATATTACATTGTGTGTATTGTAAAATAAAAGAAACAAGAAACACTTTTGAGTAGGTTTCATTATATATATAATTTTTTTCATAGGAAACTGTATATACTAGCTATAGAAAGTGACACAACATTTACTACATTGCATGATGTATATTGTATTCTGATCGAATTCACAGAACATATCTTGGGAATGCGCATGTTTCCTACTACGAACATGCCCGTAGTACACAAAATTTCTTCCAACATACATAATTAGTCATCATTAAATTTTATTATTGACATTCATCATCATTATTCTCTGACGATCAAAATTCTATAAAAATAACAATAAAAATTATTAAAAGAAAATAACACATGAATTATTATCGGTAACAACCAAAGAAGATAAAATATGATATCTAAAGACAAAAAGTGATCCTTGATGAAAGAAAAATATCATAATGATACTCTTTATTTTTAATTCCATTAATAATCAACCAGTTTTTGAATAATGTTTTATAAAATCAAATCTCATTGGAATAATTATTTATAAAAATACAACCACTAAATAAATCACCAAATAATTCAAGAGTTGTTATATAATTTTAAAAATAGATGATTAAGAATCGTAATGTTAAAAATAATAATAAACGTATTAATTCCGAAATAGTTACAACATATTCATAAAAACCGTGGAAGTTCATGGATGAATTCAAAATTGAAATATGTGGAAATGAATTAAAAAATTAAAAGATTCACCTGATATCATAAACTTCGTTTCCTCAATATATGCATTAAGTCTAGGAATATCTTTCTCTATTTCCATAATAATTTTCCTTTTCTCTAGGGTTCGATGTTGACTCCATCAATGAAATATATCTATATATTCATTCTATATTGTAATTAATGAGTGAAAGGAAAATTTACTCCACCTAGATGGAGGTTTAAAATTGTTATTTTAATCATTTCTCATAGGTAAACCATTTAAAAAATGAAATATCAAAAAAGTTTTGGTCTGATAATTTTCAATAAATCACTAAATATATACATTTATTATATAAAACAACATTTTATTGACATAAAAAATGTTCTATAATTTATTTTCATGATTCCATTTTAGAGAAACCAAAATTCATAGTCCAAAGATAAATTCGTATTTACTTAATAAACATTAAATATTTTTCAAAAGTTTAAATACCTTATAATTTCCCCAAAATTTTGAACCAAGTTAAACATTACATTATATCATCAACATATTTATTAAGAATATTTCCTAAGGTCATATTCAAGGGTAAATTTACTATTTATTTTTTTTAAATGACTCGAGACTCCAAAACTCAAAAACTAATGCCACTACAAGATTCATCCAATTTGGCTCAATAACTATGATTTAATATATTATTATGAGAAATAATTATAATTTAATGTTGGTGAATCTAAAAACAAAATTTTTATTTCATTTGTATTATGTGTTGATATATATGATTTTTTTGGGAATTGGTATGAGAGTCCAAATTGGATACCCTAAGTATTTGAATTTAAAATTTAAATTCATACAATCATTGATAGATAATATAGTTGATCCAAAAAAATATTCTATGATTAGAATGTCAAATAATAATGGTTCCTTGGATGAAAATTTTAAAAGAACTAAAATTATATTTAAAAGCGTAGTAAAGATATTAAAAAATGAAATAAATCTAGGGTATTAAGTTAATTTAAATAAACCATTACTTAAAAGAAAAATGTTATTCTAAGGTATGATGTAGAATTGTGTTATATGATTTAGATTTATAATATATGGTTTCTATGGGACATTGATGTGGGGGCCTATGGTAAGAATGATAATATTATTTCATTTGGGCCCCATTATTATCACAAATTCTCTTTCATTTCATTGTATGAACTAATATTATCCAAAGTTGGATTTGACAAAAATTGAAAAAGTATGGTTTGATTAAGGGGATAATAAACCTACTATAATCTGAATGGTTTATTTTTATAAATTTTATTATTATTTTGGTTTTTACCACTAGGTTACATTGAGAATGACACTACATACACTATTATCACATGAGAAAATGTATACAGAAGGACATCAATACAGAAATTTAGTTTTTTTGTGGGAAATGTTTACGTTTTATTGTCATACATTACATGTGCAACACAACACACAAACAACTATTTTGGTTTTTATTATCAGGTTTACACATTTGTCTTAGGATATGAGAAATTTGATGTGGATGTTCTATGGGATTTGAGTTAGGTTAGAGAGAAAAGGCTACATGGGGTTCCAAGAGGATCATAGCTAATATCATTTATATTTATTTATTATTTTTATATAGATTATCATGTGGGAAATCATTGTTTAATTACACTATTAATAAAATATTTTTTTAATTACTGATTTATTATGATTATAATATTGTGGTGTGAAACTGTCTTCCAGATTTATCATAATAGTTAAAATTATTGGAATTTTCATTCATTTACTCTATATATTTTTTTTATTATTTATTCATCGATTGTATAGTGTCAAAATTAATTTTATAGGCTATTACCTCTACTAAATTTACTTTAAAAAATATAAAAGTTTTATTATGTTTAGTTAACTAGAAAGTTATGGGATGTTCAACTTTATGATGTAAGAGCATTATTATGTGGGAATTTATACCTTCACACAGACACACAGATATACATACACACATACATTCATTCATTCATTCATACATACATAAATACATATATGCGAACATAAATACATAAAAACACACACACATACATAAATAAATACATACATAAAGGAACACACACAAATATATATATATATAATAACATAAGACTATTTCTACATATGATCTAGGACTACATAGAAAATTTATGTGGATTCAATCTAATACCATTGTTTGTCTATATAAATTATTATTTGTAGTTATAATGAATGAGTTGAAAAGATAAAAAATTTCCCATATATTAAACCATTTAATAGTTCTTATAGATTTGATACTACCATAAAATAAGTTAAGTTCTATGATAATATGATAACATAAGAGTTGATCATGGGTAAAATTTATTAATATTTTATTTTCATATTATAAATCCTTGACTTATAAATGTCACATTTGAGTAAGTCATTAATGGAATCCCTCTCATGTAACATGAAATAAATAATTTTCATATGTAAAATAGGATAAAAACATTTACTAAAGACATCTTTGGATGGTTGGGTATGATATAACATAGGGTGCTCCATCTATGTATTATATAAATTGAATACTGTTGATTGTGATCCTAATGCAATAAGACATGATATTAAATGATTCTTATGTAAGTGAATCAATTGTAAATTTTAAATTTAATATCTGAAAATTATAATTATATTATTATTAAATAAATCATCACCACTGAGAGTAGATATAATTTTTATTTTTGAAAAAACATAATTCCTAGAATCCAGTGTAAAAGATATAATGTGAAGGTATATAGAATTACGTTTAATATTTATTTATTCTTTTTTAATGTAGGTATATCATTAAAAGATATTAAACACCTCATATTATTGACTAATAATGAGAATCTATTAGATAAATTATTAGTTTGGGATGATTTAAAGTATAATGTATTACAAAATCATTCCAAGATGTGAGGTTTATGAAGAAAATTTAGAATAAATGGTGTAGGTACATATGGAAAGTTCCTTGGAGATTAATAAGTGAATAGATAGTCATTTTGAAGTGTAATTGATGCTCATTAGTTAATTAAAATGATATTTTCCAAATAATAGGTTCTAAAATTCAATGTAATGGATATGTCCAAATTGAAGTCTTAACTTATTAATTTCTCGTCCACAATACCCATTTCATGTGATGTGTGAGAAATAAAATATATCTTAGTATAATACTTGTATTTATTACTTGTTATGGTTTTTTATACATGGATATAATGATCATGTATAATCTATAAAGTTAATGTGATTTGATTCATCTTGTAAATTTAATGTATATCTAGTCGTCATGTTACGATCAGAAATAATAGTTGCTATAATGTTTTAGATGTTAGGTTTTGTTTCAATGGTTTTATAAAGATGATAATTTAAAATATTTATGATACATATCAGTGCATTAAATATTTTATTATTTTATTATTTTCATTTTTATTTCAAGTAATGATATTACCTTATTATTTACAAATTTTGTGAAATTTATATATTTTATAAAATGTTTTTAATTTTTGAATTATTTCATTTTTTCATTATAGGAAATATATTTGGTTCAAATATTTTACTGAATTTAATTTAAATATTATTATAAATGGTATTTAAAGTAAATAAAATAATTTATAAGAATATAGTCCATTTTCCAAGAACTGTGTAATATAAATTAAGATTTAAATATTTAATTTTGGAAAAGGATTTAAATTAATTTTTGAATAAATATTGAATCCATTGATCACATATAGAAATGATCATATTTATTCATGAAATGATATTTATAAAGTATTTTTATATCTTAAACAAATAAAAAAATATATATTTATTTATGATGTGAACGATAAGTAATAACATATTTATCACTATGTGATTTTTTAGAACCATAATTTGCCTTTATATGGGTTAACAAATGCTAGAAATTTTATTTCAGGCTATTATTAAAAATTAATTTATGGAATTAAACATTTTTATGAAGAAGTTTAATGTTTTTATAATCAATTCAAAACTATATAAAAAATAAAATTTTATTATCTCTCCATGTGATACTTATAGATTTGAAAATGAAATTCATTGTAAAAATATCTAATGTTGAGTAAACTTATTAGTTTTTCATGAGGATCATTGTGTAGATTTAGATTTAAGTGGATTATATTACTAAATAAAAGAGAATTATATCAACATTAATAGATATTATCCAAGAAAAATGGGGTTGAAGGTCCAAATAAAGCGAGGGATAGTTTGAAATTCTAATATGTGGGGGTAACGAGTCTCTCTCTTTTTTGATTATTTTCTATAACAATATTTTAATATGGTTATAAATTATTTTTCATTAATACATAATTGGAATAAGTAAACACATTATAGATTACCATGTTCACATTTCTAGTTTTCTATTTTTTTATTCGTAGATTTATAGGGGTATTGATTTCTAGTCAATTTGTTCCTTTATTTTTGGGGCTTAGAGGATTAATGAGGGAGTTAATTTGTTTTCTAAAGGAAATATATATGTTTTTGAATTTATGTGTCCTACCAAACAATAATGATGAATTTTTTATGGCTGTGGTGAAGCTCGTTGGTGTTGTGGGGATAGAGGCAAGCCGTTTTAGATGGATTTTATGTGTTTTGATTTTGTTGTTTTGTGCTTGGTACACCACTTGTAGTGAAATTAATAGGGTAGATGTGGTGGTCAATGTATTGAGATGATATTACCTCTTGTGAGGAATTAATATCACCACACTACATGGAGAATTCTTAGTTTTATATGAGAGTAAGGTGATCTCCTTTAGCTTGAAGTACACTACGCCAATGTTTTTTGGTGGTTTACTTGGAATGGTGCCTAAAGAGGTCCTCCTGTGTAATACAGGATCCATAAAACAACCATTTTTTTAATATTTTGGTTCTTTTTGAGGATCACATGCTTTAAATGGATAGTGTGGAAATTCTATGTGTTGGGTGTGTTGGTTCATGGAGTTCTGGTAGAGTCAAGAAATACTTGTTAGGAGGAAACAAAAATCAAGAGCTCACCATGACATATTTCATGGAATGGTGGGAAAAAATATCTAGGGATCTTTCCCTATTATATAATAGATGCTATAGTGGCCTATTGGGCATCCAAAATGCCTTACACTATGACTTGGTACAAGGCCTAGCGGTGGTTAAAATCCTTAAATTTGGTTTTAAAATGGTTGAGACTATAGGATTAAAATAATTTCAAATAGTGGGGGATCTAGATCTCATTTGATTGAAATACACCACATGTATTTTATACTCCCCTATTCCATGGTTGGGGGCCTGTCAAGTTACTCTATAATATATTGTAAACTACCTCATGTTTTTATATTCTATCATTTCCTTCAAACCCTAATCAGACAGTTTCCCTCCCATTACTCTTTAGTTATTTACTTTTAGATTCGAAATACATTATATCATTGGATAATTGTATTGTATATTCTTCAGTTCACTGGTTATGGTTTGAGGATGAATTTCTGGTGGATTATTATGGTCAGGATTTGGTGAATTATCCTTCAGTTTTGACAGTGATTGACTCCACAGTTGTGTTTTTTGTGAACAATGATTATTTTTCAGAAGATTTAAATCATTGTAAGGAATTCATTACTTATGTTATTTATAATAAAGTGTGGATTTTTCATTATTTATATCATTGGGAAACAATTGAATCAACTTAAAGAAGATAAAAAATTGAATTAACCATGATAGGGTGTGATGAATCATATGTGATTTATTAATATGTTTCATTGCCTCCTTATTTTCTAGATATTTTGTTTTATATCTACTAGAAGTATAATTGTTTCTTTTAATGGTTGAAATTATTAAAATTGGATAAATTATTTAATGTCACAGTATGAAATTATTATTGATGTCATAAGTTATTGATTACCATTTTCCTTGAAAATTTATATAATATAGAGGGTATGCATGAATTATGTTTGTTTTTTTCATATATATATATATATATTGATATCTTATAAATTATAATTTTATTATTGATGGAACCTATTCATAATAAATTAACAAATTTAAAATGTAAATGACAATTTGTTTATAATGATTAATGTTTTTGGATGAGAAAGCCAATCCTTTATTGTGAATTGATTAAATACATATATGACATTTCCTTAGTTTCTACTTGTAATTAATAGGTTGAAAATACTTTTAATGCTTTGTACGATTTATCATAGATTATAGATCCTTGACGTGTTTTATTGTAATCCTATATTGGTTGGTATTTGATAAAATATGGTCTAGTTTTTCAAGGTTCTCGTAGTTTCTTGATGTTAGCGATGAAAAGAAAGAATGTGTTGTGTGTAATGGTTTTGGATATAACAATGGGGTAGTTGGAATGAGTTAAGAGTGGGTCTTATATTTAGGTTCATTATTAATGATTCATTTTGATGGATATTTTAAAAATTATTGCTTGTTATGGTTTCAAAATGCTTGATGGAGTATTCCTCAAAACATAATAAGTGAATCATTATTTGTGGTAGCATATCACAAGACTATTATTACTTATATATTATTGAATGATAAATTTATTTAAATGAAATCAGAGGATTAATTATTATTGAAGGACGCAATGAAAATTTATCTGCATATTATAGAGAACTATTGTGTGGATTGGAATGAATGATCTAAGAGAATGGAATTAAATTTGGAAATTGTAATATGGTTACTGAAATCAGGCTGTCTTGTGATGAAACAAATGGTTAAACCACAATTAATGATCAAATAATAAATGATGGGTAAATTACTAAATCACCAAATGGAATAAATAATAATTAATAATCTATAAATGGATGTGGTTAATATAACTACATGATTTTTCATACAATGATATTACATCGAAATAGAAAAATATCCATTACATAATAAAACCACACCAGAATAGTATGGGTTATGTTTATTTGGAAACATAGAAAAAAATGGGTTCATAAAACCTCTACATCATCTCCCACTAATTCCCACATTTCTATAACCCTGTTGACATATCAAACGTAATACCTTTCTTCATATCATGGGGAAAAAGAAACATAAGAAAAGTGTGAGATCAGATGCCCAGTAAAGGTAAAAAAGGGAGATATAAATCTCGACACAAACATTAGGGTATAATAATTTCAGAATAAAATTTTAAAATTTATACACATATTATCAATGATCATAATATTGAGTCATAGAATAATTCAAATAAAATTCATAAGACCCGAATCATAAAATAATAACTTTTAAATAATATATAGAATTATGGTAAACACATAAGCATAACAATTTCATTAGTAGTCAAAGACATTTTCCAAGACTATCATAGTGTAATGGGTTCCCTCCCCAATCCATCTTAGTAGCCAATGTTCACTCCCAATACTCTCATGGTGGAAAAATCCCTTTATTGAACAAGATTCACTTTTCATTCCAATTTTGTCTTAACTGAGTTTAGTCCTAGTTCCAGTCGAACCTATATCATGAGATATAATATCATTACCCAATGAATTGGAGGGAGATATAGGCCCCACCCTTACATAATTAAAACCAAAGATATGTGTGTAATAAGAACACAAATCAAATTGTATCATATAAAAAGGAATAGGTTTCATATAAATTTCATTATAGAATAACCCATGGAAATGAAATGGGATTGATAAATATCAATATATCATAAAAATAAACCAACCATAAAAAGAGTATGGATAATTTCATTGAGTAATATCCCCAATATTACATAGAAAACATCAAATACCAAAAAAGACAGGAGCTGGTGAAAGCAGGTCCTCATAAAATTAAATAAAGAAAATGAAAAGAGTCAAGCGTACAAGGGAATATTACATAAATGAGTGTGCATAACCCTACACCAATCTGCCTCCACCAGAGAGGCACAATAATCTGGTGTCGTGAAAGACCACATCTCTCTAGTATCAGTGAGCACTTGCTTTGCCAATGCATCCGCCACCTGATTAGCCTCTCAGTAAACATGTGAAACCCCCACCCGCATCCGAGCAATCTCACTAATGCAACCAACCCACTGCGGCAGCACAAACCAAGGGACCTGGCGCATCTTGGTGCTCAAGGAATGAACCGCAGTCTGAGAATCAGATTCAATCCATATATGGTTCCAATTAAAACAGACAGTGTACCTGATGGCATAGATCATTTCCCAAAGTCCAGCTTCAAAAGTGGTACCAATTCCAACGGTGTGGTGGAAGCATCCTTTAACAATCCCACGGTAGGTTCAGAACACTCCTCTACAACCCGATGGGTCTAGAGCACCCAACGTAGCCCCATCAACATTTAACTTGAGGCAAGGTCCGATGGGTGGGATCCATTAGATATACTTTAGCATCCGAGGCTTGCGTGGATGCCCCAAAACACCAAGCGCTCGTAGAATTTGAAGATCCGCAACTGCATTAGCCATTGCACCATCCTGCACAAGAGAAGCATCATACACATCTCTATGAATTGCCATCATACCCTGATAAACTTTGGGGCGCACACCAGTGAAAACAGCTTCATTCTGGGCTTCCCAAAGGACTGAAATAGTAGCAGCAATAGAGACCAAAAATATATTATAAATATGTTCACTAAATCTTCTATGAGAAGCAACAGATAACATTTTTATAACCGGTCCACTGGTGTTAACAGCCTCCCCAAACTCAAAAATAAGGTATTCCCACAGCTGTTTTTCATGAGAACAACCCATAAAAATATTCTGAACAGAGTCCTCATCAGTTTTACACATAGAGCACATGGAGGCCATCTGAAACCCATCCCTCTTGAGAGCATCAGTAGTGGGCATGCGATTTTTCTAGATCCTCCAGATCAGAGAAAATATAGAGGGACTAGTAAATCAAACTCTGAATTTCATCAGCCAAGAAGGTGTGGGGGATTGGCCCCCACAGAGGATCGTGTAGTAATCTGTGCTATTGAATTGCCCGGTTCTGCTATGCACCCAGAACAGAGTATCCTGATCCATAAATACATGATTAGTGATTTCATTCTCCATCAGCACAGGAACACTAAAAGAATCAGTCTGTATATGTGAGAGGAAGTTGGAAATTGACAAAGTCGTTGCCTCAGGTGGCACATATAAGTCACAAAGCGGCTGTGTGAGCCACTTTGTGCTCCATCAATTCAGTGTGGATTCCCTACAAACCATCCATCAGGTATCGTGCATTATTCTGACATAAGACTACTTGATAGCGACCCAAACCGATGAGGCAAGGTGCCATTTGTATCCATTTAAGAGCCTCCTTGTGATTCTGTTTGTGAGAAAATCATCGTCAGCCTCATGAGAAATCAACTTCCACGTGAACTTCCCAATAAATCCATCATTAAATGTCTGGAGATCCTTAATTCCTAGGCCCCCAGCTCCACATGCTTGATGAGCTCCTTCCATGCCACAATAATTAGCTTCCTCTCATGTGGCGACCCCATCCATATGAAATTATGTACTATGCTCTGAAGTTCCTTGAGAAGTCCCCTCAGCCATCGATAGATAGAGAAGGAATAGACAAACTTCTAAGTGATTACTGAGTTCACAAGGCAGTCCCTCCCCACCAGGGACATAGATTTCCCTTTCTAGCTGGCCATCTGATGAACAATTATAACAGAGATTCCTTCCAAGTACTATATTTTCACTTTTCCCCAAAACAATGGGACCCCAAGGTATTGGAATGGTTAGGCACCCCTCTTCACCCCAAGAAGTCTGACAATTCTATTCAGTTTTCCAACTGAAATTCCATTTCCAAAAACAATGGAAGATTTTTCCCACCTAATGGCTTGTTCGGACACCTCCTCATAATGACTGAAAAGGGATTTAATGGAGAAGATGGGTTTCTTTGATGCCTGACCAAGAAGCAAGATGTCATCAGCATACAATAAATGAGACGGGGCATACTCACTCACGCCATCCCTAATTCGTTTATAAAGTACCATTTGGGCAAGATCATTAATACACCTACTCAAGTAGTCCTATGCCTTGGAAAAAAGAAGACCAGAGAGTGGGTCACCTTGCCGCACCCCCTGGTGCAAGGAAAGAAGCCTCTCGGAGAACCATTGACAAGAACATATACCCTGGAAGACTCTAGAATGATACAGATCAGATTCAAGAAGCCATTTGAGAAGCCATAACTTCTAAGAACATCAAGGAGAAAGCTCCACTTAAGGGTGTCAAAAGACTTGGATATATCAATTTTGATGGAAAAATTTCCATCCTTTTTCATCCTTATCATAATATTGACACTCTCAGAAGCCATAAACATGCACTTTTGGATGCTCCCCCCAGGGACAAATCCAAATTGATTCGTAGTGATTATTACATTAACCAATGCACTCATCTTGTTCACCAAAACCTTGCTAATAAGATTGGGTATTGTGTTCCCAAGAGAAACCGGTTTGTAGCCCTTGATGTCAAGAGCATTCTCTGTCTTGGGGATAAGAGCAATGAAACAGGAATTCATTCCATGGGGAATATATAAGTGTGAGAAGAAATCATTGATTCCATGCACAATGTCATTCTGCAGGATGTCCCAATAGAGCATAAAGAATATATTTGTGAAACCATCAGGACCTGGGTCACTCTCAAGATTGAGAGATAGGAGGGCAAATCTAATCTTTTATTTTCATGGGGGAGCATGTAGAAGCTGATTCGAGTGATCATCAATACAAGGGGTGATGTTATCAACCATGCGGTGGGTGTTGGACTGCCCATTATTTGAATATATTCCTTTGAAGTACTCAGCAACAACCAAGGAAATTTCATTTTCTTCACTTTAAAGGTTCCCATCAATGCTGATCACCTTATTCCCTGCACATGCCCTCTTTTCCTTATGTAATCTATTGAAGAGCTTCGAATTTATATCCCTGTCCGTTAACCATTTCACATTCAGTTGATTTCTAACCAGCCATTCCTTTATCATTTGGAGGTCATCCAACCTATTATGGGTTGTTATTTCCTCTATGTATAAGGAATGTTGTTGATCATGAAAAATCTTAATCCTGTCCAGCTCCTCCTCTGCCTTCATGATGTCCTCATCAAATTTTGAAAAAGATTTTTTACTCCATTCTCTTTGTATCCCCTTAAGATGTTTGAGTTTCATAATAAGTCACTGAAGATGACTCCCAATGACTTCATAATTCCATGCCTCCAAGACAATCTCCATACATCCTGGAGTCACAAGCCATCCATTTTTGAATTTGAAGGGAATAGGGGCTGACCTTGTGAGCTAGGTATTGTCATCAATAACCATCGGATTGGGGGTAAGAATGATGCTTAGGGAGTGTGAATCCAGAAACTACATGAGCCATATCATGATCACCAATACAGAAAAAACATCTGTCAAGCTTTCTTTCTTGGTTCCCCTCCCACGTGTACCTGCACCATGTAAAATCTAAACCAACTATGCTGACTTGTTCTAAATTTCAATAGTCAATACATTCAGAAAATTCAGCAGCAGCAACCCCATTGAAGTTTGGTCCAGTTTTATCTTCAGGCTTCAGCACAGTGTTGAAATCACCAATCACCACCTATTTTCACTCCATCTTTCTAGAAGTGGCTTTAATTTCATCCCATAATTCCCTCCTCTTTATATAAGAGTTGGAGGCATAGAAAAAATAGACAGAAAAATCTTGCCCAGCAAAAATATAGTTAATTAGGAAACTTGGATTCCCATTAGAATATGAGGTGATCTTGATTTCATCATGCCTTAACACCCATAAGTGGTCTATATGTCATGCATGATAATTATTAGAGACAAAGTTGTATCCTAGAGAGTCCCATTTGAATCCTTTCCAGTTTTCAAAGAGGATTTCTGGCTTAGCAATTCTAACAAACATTAGTTTGTAGGTCATGAGATAATGTCGAAGGGCCCTAACTGTGTGGGAGTTTCCCAGCCCATGACAATTCCAATAGATTATCTTCAATTTTTTCCAGCCATGCCTCTTGTCAGAGGCCCCCCTTTTCTTTCCACCGGCATCTGTTTCTACTTTTTCTTCCCCTGACCACTCTACCCTTACTGTCTAGAGGCAGTGCTGTTCTGAGGGTCCTTGGTCACCTGACATGTCCCACTGTCCCCTTCCTTCGGTGGTGCAGAAGTACCCTTGTGCTCCAAACCTGGACCAGATGAAGCCCGATCTGCACCTTGGTTCCCCTTCACCAACTTGTCCTTGCTTCCATCATTCACCTAGCCAATCAGTTCACCACTTCCACAGCCACTGGATGAAATAGCATTCACTTCTGGGCATGTTGTGTCTTCATTATTCCTAACACCATTGTCATCAACCTGTCGCCCATCCGATCCACCACTGGATGCAGCAATACAACCCCATACAATGGGAATAGCATATTTATTAAGACCTTCCACCTCATCAGCCCATAAACAGCCACCCAGGGGCATAAACGTATTCCCATATTTGAGAGGGGGGTCACTACCAACCGAAAACCTTCTTCGGGTAGCCTTGGAGGAGGAGATTTGGATGAAACTCCCTCCTAGATGAGAAGCTGGGAAGCATCCCGAACCTCTGCCAGCTCCTTCAAATTCTGCTAGATTGGTTGATTTATCCCCAGACACATCAGGTGCACCCATCTCTGTAGTAGCACACTAAGGTAAGGTGGTCGGCCCAACTACCACATGACCACTACAGGGAGGATTTGCCGCCGGATTCTCCTCAACTTTTCCCTCCCCAACACATGTAGATCAAACTTGTACTCCATTCATAGGCAAGTCATTCTCCCTGGCAGCAGATGAAGAGCCCCCCGCATTCAGCACTTCATTCTTCCTAGGTCCAATTCCTTGGCCATCATCCTTTCTCTCAGAGGTCTCTAGAGGATTTTTCTCCTTCCCCTTCCATCTTCTGCACATTCTCCCTTTATAACCTTTCATCTTATAAACATTGCATTCCTTATCCCTCTTACACTCCAACGTCATATGCCCGAAGAATAAGCAGCTCATACAAAACATGGGTTTCCTTTCATAAAAGATATCAATCTTCATTCTATCATCCATTTTTTTAAGAATTACCTCTTCAACCAGCATGCTCGACATGTCCACTTCCACCAAGATTCTCGCATAGTGTCCAAGCCTCGGATTATCTGTCTATCGATCCATGCGAATGGGATTTCCTACAGAGGGAGAAATGTCCCAAAGGATCATTGGGTTCCAATATAGCCAATTTAGCTTGTAAATTCGGATCCATAACTGCATATGAGTGTTTCAAACATTCATGGGGTCAAAATTGCGATCTCATTCCTCCACATTCAGAAAACCCGGGTGCAGAGAGACCATGCCCTTGATCCATGCTTTTCGTTTACCTTCATCCAGGGGGAAGACCACATGTTAATATCCCCTTTCCATCGCAATCATTCTCCAGTCATCAAATCCACAATCCTTCACAACCATCTTAGTCAGATACTAAAATTTCCATAGACGCTCACCCTTCAGAGTAATGACCCTCACTATAATTGAATACCGACAGAGATTTACCCATCCCTCAACTTCTTCCTGATTGGCTGCAACATGGGAAATCCTACCCTTCCTTATCACTCTCACAGGTGGGGGTGCTTCGAAATCCGAGAAGGATGGTCTCGCCGCATTGCGCACCACTTCCACAAAATCCCTCTTAATCCCCGCAGGTTCCTTTGAAGAGACCTCATTGACACTCTCACACTTCTTTGCAATTGAGAACATCTCCCTGTGACTGGTTGGCTCAACGCATGGCCTCTCATCACCAGAATTACCTACGCACATCCCCTGGTTGGTATTCGAGGCATCATCTTCTTCATCAGGCTTAGGGTTTTCACCCGGTTCCCCTTGCACCGTCATCCTCATCAAAACATCAAATAATGTTATCATATAATGAAAATAATTTTGACAGATCACTTGAAGTAATTCTTGAGGAAAATATCCTACATGTTTTGATATTTTTAAAATACAATGCAATTATAAAAGAAAAACTTTTGTCTAAAAATAAATTTTTAAGATTGTAAAGAAAGATATGTGGAATTAAATGTGTCAGGATGGTAGAAAAATACACTTATTTCGTATACTTAAAAAACATTCCTACCATATTTTTTTTCAAAAAAAAAGATTTAAATACCTCATTTAGAGAACAAAGAACTATAATTTTCAAATCATTTTGTAAAAATTAAAACATGTGTAAAAATTTATTTAAACAATCCTTGGAAAATATTTAAAAAATAATAATTTTTTAGGGAACATGAATATGGGAGATAAATATTGTTTTTTGGTAATTTTTTAATAAATGATTTTCAAAAAATCACTTAAAAATATCATATCATTGATGTCCGCATTAATAAAGTTAATAAATTATCTGTTTTAATTGTAAATCAAATAGAAAAAGTTGAAATGAAACATAAGATAATAAAAATTCATCTAACGCATAATCATAGCATGATAAAAAAATGAAATGAAAGTTTAACCCAATGAATTTAAATTTGGTTAAGAAACTACTTTGTAATTTTTCAAATCGTATACACCATAAAAGTAATAATTATAAAATTAAATAGTAAATATAATGAATATAATGTGATTCTTGGTAGGATATATCAATGTGTATAATGTATACACAAAACATAAAAATTATGTGTAGAATAAGGCATATATCTCACAAAATAAAAAGTGTGATAAGAAACCCTTACCTCGCACATTCCCTTTATTTCACATACTTTAATCTCCTCTTGAATATCACCTCCTTGAGAGACCATTGAGGACCTTGGATTTTGTCTTTTGCTGAGACCAGTAGTATTATAATGTTAGGATAGTGATGAAGAGATGTTTTGGTAGACAAATGATGATATTCAAGGTTTTTGGGTCAAAATGGGGTGGTGAGGGGTTGTATCAATACTTGAGAAGAGGTGGGTTTAAGTGATTAAAATAAAATATATTTTATAAATAAATCCAACCACAATGAGGTGGAATTAATTTAAAAAAATTATATTGTTAATTAATGACATAATGGTTGGTAAGGGTTAATAAATACCTTATCTAACCATTAAATGTTGTAATTTTTAGGTATGTTATGATTTTACCTTTAAACGTCAACCCTTTACACTATTTTACCGATACCGAGGTAAATAGTTTTTTAACAACAACAATTTTTTTATAAATAAAAATAAGAATTATCTTAAAACCTAATTTTGACCTTATTATTCCAAATATGGAATAGATATTAACAAATTCACTTCACATAATTTAAAAAATGATATTTAAAATTAGTCTTGTAGACGCAATGGGAAACCGAATTTTTAAAGTGAAAAGTTCAAAAGTTCAAAATGTATTTATATAAATTTTCAATAAGAAATTGATTCAAATTACATGTATTTAATTTATTAATGTATAATTGAACTAATTATAATTTTAAAAAATTAATATATAATTTAACTATATAAATAAATTAGATAAAAAAGTATTTTTTAATTAAAATTTAGAATTTTTCACTATTCATCAAAAAATGAAACATTTCTGAAAAATACCCAAATTTTACCTTAAGATAATTCTGATATAACAATTTCAAAAATGAAGATTATTTTTTAAAAGATAACTTCTAAAATTTTAATAAGTTTTTTTAAAAAAACTTGAGCACTATTAAAAGTTGGTTAATTTTCCTTTAAAAAAATATAAAATTTTATAATTATAATTGAATTTATTCTTATATCAAGAATATTAAACATATTGAATGAATTTCAAAACATTTTAATAAATAAGAAACATATACATTTAATTTAGATATATTAAAAATGGTGATTAATTGAATTTATTAATATAAAAATATATTATAGGCATAAAAATAGTTTTTTTATAAAAAAACTTCCCCTATGTTCAATTAGATTTTATTTTCGTTTCTTATTAATTTTCAACTAATAAATTCATTTTATAAATATGTGATAAATAGTTTTTTATAATTTTATAAATCTCATTCATTCTTTATATTTTAATGGTTAGTTAATAAAGTTTATATCAAAATAATAATATTTTGGAGTTTATTTATGATCGTAATTTTGTAAAATATAAGTTATAAAATATATTAAATTTATTTGAAAAAAATTTGAAATAACATAAAATCTTGGGGTGTTACATTAAATCCCCCTTAAAATGAATTTCTCTTTCAAAATTCATTACTCTTATTTAAAATGATTAGGATATCTATGACACATCACATCCTTAGGTTCCCACATAGCCACCTCAAATTGGAGGGTTTTCTACAAAACATTAACCAGGTGAGTGATCTTGTTTCATATAACTTTATGACTAAAAAATATAATCTCTACTAGTTTTTCTTTATAAGAAATATCTTTATCAAGTGGTATGAACTATGAGTTTAGTACATATGAAGGATTAATTATGTACTTACTCAGATGAGAAACATGGAACACATAATAAACTTGAGAGACAGGTGTTGGGAGAGACAATTGATAATCTTCCATCCCAATATGGTAAAGAATTTCAATAAAAATTATATCCTAAAAAATTTAAAACTGCACTTGAAAATTAAATATGAATGTTTTAAAATTTCCTCTATAATAATACCACATTGGAAAAGGGGTCAATGAAAATTATTCTTAAAAAGAGGGAAAGTAAATGGCGAAGATCCCTATATAACTAGGATTCTGACTAGGAGAAAATTAGTAAAAATTGAATACATAGACAAGGAATATAATTATAACTATCATGTTCTGATGGGGAATGATAGAGAACATGATGATTAAAAGGCTAATGACTAAAATATTGTAGACTAAATAGGCCAAAAAATGGACATTGATATCATAAAAAATGATGATAACAAGATAACATTTTATTTAAAAACTCATTTGAGAAGATAATGTTACTTGATTTCATCTCATAATTACAATCTCACTCTTTTGTTTCACTTTGATAAATTTATAATTCATTTATTACTCCAAGGAATGAAAGTGAATTTGTAGTGTCTGTAGAACTAGTGGTTCATAAGATCTATAATGGGATGAGAATTCATTCCTTCTACCTCTATTTATTATCATAATAAAAACATTTAGTGAATGTTATTCAATACGCATAAATATTCATATGGTTAAGTAACCTATTGATATATAAAACATCATTAAAAGTTTAATATAAATAATTTCATAAATGGAAACCCATATGAACCTTCCAAAAAGATTAAAATCCAAAATATTCAAAATAAGATCAGTAATATTTCAAAATCAACATATAATTAATACCCCAAAAATATTTTCATAGATCTTAATTGTCTCACACCAAACATGTAAATACCATTATCATGTATTTAATGGTAATAGCCTTAATTTCCCTAAAAAATAAGTGAAAACTTGCATGTTTCGATAATTTAACTCTTTCCTCATACCATAAATCTAAAATGCCAATAAAATACATTTATAAACAAACTTTTAATTATATTACTAATTAGTTAAATTTCATCAATCCTCTCAAATTTGATGTATCATATCAAGCACCTATTTATTCACATTTTAAGGATTATCTTTACCTTTATCATGTGTTCTCCAAAAATAAAAACATACTATTAAATCACTTTTGCAGCCTATAAGAATCATTCAACAACTCCATTGAAATATGAAATAAAATTTATTCTGAACTATACTTATATATTCCATGATTCATAATTGTTGAACTCTTATACATAATACTTAATTTATTCCCCTTCATTCCCAATAAATTATCTATGGTTTACCATGTTATTCCTCAACAATTACTTCTTTCAACATGTCAGCTATAGTCTAAAAATAACTATTAATAATACCACCTTGAATATTTTATTCATAAAAATTACAACAAGGACATAAATTTTCATAGTTCTCATACATTCCATGTTAAGGAATTCATATGTTGATAATACCTTAGGGGGTAATATTTCCCTCCCTTGAATAAATTGAACTCTTCATTTTTCCATTGTAGTTACTTTCTTGGTGTCATTATTTTCTACAATCAAAACAAATTTTTGTTTTTATAAGAAATCCACTTGGGTGTTTCTTACTTAATTATCAATATGTAGAAAACCTAATCTTCTTTCCTCTATGGTTTCTACTAACCAAACTCTCATCATACTCTTTCTTTCTCTTCTTTGGTAAGTTAGATCGATTGTTAAGATAAAATTGTTAATCATGTTCAATGAGAACTTGTTAGGAATAATCACAACATTATTCAATCAATTCATTATAAACTTTTACTTCTAATCAACAAATGGTCGAGTACATTCAACATTAACCTAGTTCCTTATAGTTCCCTCTATCGTTTAAAACAAAAAATAATAGCTTGATAAACAAAATAAAACTAGAAAAACCTCATTTTAAGGGAAAATACTTAAAATACCAATCCATGAAACATTAAATTTAATACTAGGTTATTAAATATCGTTTCCAAAACTCTAGGGTTATAACCTAGACTTACAATTAGGGTTATTACTAGATTTTCTCATCCTAGTTTCATAATTTTAACTGAAAATTATTATGATACAAACTATAATAACCCTATCTTTTCATACATTGATATTACTTCTTAATAGATGAATATTAATTACGTAACAAAACCATGCTAGAATAATATGTGTTTAGTAACTCTAGAAACTAATAAAAAAACAAAAAATTCATTAAATGTATAAATCAACTACCACTTATTCTCTCATAAATATAACCCTTTCGACATATCAAACACAACATATTTATTCATATCCAGTGGAAAAAGATACAAAAGAAAAGGGTGATATTAGATGCTCATTAAGATTAAACAAGGGAGATATGAATCATAGTATAAAAATAAGGGTATAAGTATATGATCATAAGATTTGATAATTTATAACCTTCATATCAATGATCATAAAATTGAGTCATAGACTAAATCATAACAATTAATAAGACATAAATAATAAAAAGATAACTTTTGAATAAAACATGTAATGGTAGAAAAACCATTAGAATATAAAATAATTTCATTAGTAGTCATTGATCTTGTACAAGACTATCATAGTGGAATAAGTTTTCTCCCCAAACCATCATATTAGTCATGGTTCACTCACAATACTATCATGGAGGACACAGTCCTTTACTGAACCCATTTCACTTCTTGTTACAGTCCTCTCTAAACAAAGTTCAATCCCTGTTCCAGTTATGACCATCTCATGAGATATAATATCATTTCATAATGTATTAGAGGAAGGTAAAGGTCCCACCCATCAAAAAATGAAATTCAAACATATGTCTTCCATAAGAACATAAATCATACTATAACCTATAAAAAGAAATAGGTTTAAAAAACATTTAAATATATAATAACCCATTGAAAAGAAATTATTTTCATAAATATAAATCCATTATAGAAATAAACCAATAATAAAATTAATAAGGATAATTTAATTGAATAATTTCCCAAGTAAATCATAACTAACATCAAATAAGTTTATTTTAGATGGGAAATAATTTTTTTACAACAGAGAGTGAAGGAGGAAACCAACTAAAATACTACCAAAATATGTGCGGGGAGGATAAAAAATGGGACCCCTCATAAAACCAACATGGGTTACTAACACTAGAATATTCCCAAGGGGATTAGATGGAAAGTAATTTTGATAGATCACTAGACATAATTCTTGAGGAAAATGATGTTTCTGCTTTAAAAACATTTCTTTTAAAATGATGGGTAATTATAAAAGAAAACATTTTATTTCAAAATAAAATTTTAATATTGTATAGTAAGTATTGAGTAATAATTGTGAAAAAAATAAACTTATGTAGTATAAATTAAAAAAACATCAATTCCCTATTTTTTGAAAAAATTATTAAAGACCCTCGTTTAGAAAATGGCGAAATGTACTTTTCTAAACATTTTGTAAAAATTAAAATATAAGTAAAAATGTATTTAAAAAAACTTATGATAATAGTAAAAACATATTATAAAAAACACAGGAAACATGGATATGTAATAAATATAATGTTTTATGTGAAACTTTAAAATATAATTTTTAGAAATAAAATCCCTTATAAATATAAAATCATTGATGTAAGAATTAATAAAATCAATACATTATTTTTATTAATTGTAAATCAACCTAAAAAAGTGGAAATTAATAATAAGATAATAAAAATTCATCTGAAACAGAATCAGAGAATGAAAAAATCAATGAAGTAGAAGGATATCCCACGTAATGGAAATTTGGATAAGAAACCACTTTCTATTCTGTCAAATCATATTCCCCATAAAAGCAATAATTATCAAATTAAACATTTAATAGAATGAATATAATTAGATTAATGAAAAAATATATAAAAAATTATAACATATAAACAAAAAATAAGAGGTGAATAAGGAATATATCACGCAGAAGAAAATGTGAGATGAGAAACCCTTACCTCATGTTTCCCTTTAGTTTTGTGTACTTCAATCAGCTCTTGAATATCCCCTCAATGAGGGACCCTTCATGACCTTGTATTTTCACTTTTGGTGTGACTAGTGGCACTGGGATATAGTGAGAGTTATGAGAAGAGGTTTTGGTATATATTTTAGGAGCATCATATGTTGTGGCTCGAAATGGGGTGGTATTTATACTTGAGTAGAGGTGGGTTTATGTTAATAAAATAATGATTATTTTATATTTAAAGATAACCACATTAACAAGGAATTAATTTCAAGAAATTATATTTAAAATTATTGATTTAGATGATGGTTAGGGTTGATAAATTCATCAACCAACCATTAAAGAGTTTAATTTTTAGTTATTTCAATCATTTCACTTTAAACATTATCCCTTTTCACTATTTTACATATAATCTGTTAAATATTTTTTTTACCCCAGTATCTTTTTTATACCTAAAAATTATATTGACATTAAAAACTAATTTGGACCTTTTGATTCCAAATATGGGATCCATTTTATCAAATTCAATTCACATTATTAGAATATTTAGATAGAACAATAGTCCCACAAATGCAACGGGAAAGCGGGGTTTAATGTGAAAAGTTCAGAAGTTCTAATTGTTTTTATATTAAATTTCAATAAAAAAATTGATCCTAATGACCTGAGTTGTATTTATTGATGTATAATGGAACTGATTATTCTTTTAAATTAATTTAAAATATAATTAAAAAATATAAAAAAATTAGATGAAATAGAATCTTTTAAAAAATTCCGTATTTTTCACTATTCATCAAAAAATGAAATTACTCTAAAAAATAACAGACTTTTACCCTAATATTTTTTATATATCAAACAATAAAAAATGAATTTATATTTTTTTAAAATAAATTTTATAAAGTGTCAAATTTTAGTATTAAAATAGGTGTGCAGTTAAAAGGTGGCAAAATTACCTTTTAGAAAATTATTTCTTTTTTGATTAAAATTGGATTTATTCTTATCATCAGACAACCAAACATATTGAATAAATTTAAAACATTTTACTGAATTTATAAATATAAATTTCATTAATATATCTCACTAATAGTGATTAATTTAATTTATTAATATAAAATTCCCCAACGAGGAAAAAATATTTTTTTTATAAAAACACATCCTTTACATTGAATTGTTTTTTTATTTTAAATTATAATTAATTAGTAACCAATGAATTAATTTTATAATCATGTACTAAATATATTTTTGTAATTTTGTTAATCTAATCATTCCCTCTATTCAAACATCTAGGTTATAATGATTATGTTAAAATAATAATATTTTTATGTTCGTTTACACTTGGTGTTTTGTTCAAAGTAAGCTATAAAAGAGATTAAATTTATTTTAAAAAGGAGAAATAGCATAAAATATTTTGTTGTTATAGTTAATGTTTAATATTGGTAGTTTTGTCAATTTTTGAGATCTAGTCTCCAAGGACTTAGTATCTAAAGTTGATTATTATTTGGGATGATAGGTGTAGGTGTGTTTAAGGCTAAGTAGTTTCCCATAGTGTGGTTGTGTGTGATACTATTTTTATATTTTTTGATTTCATACACTTCATCACCTGATTCAGAAAGGAATCGACACCTAAATTTTATGATGGATGATTTTTATAAATTCCAAAATGGCGCGGGAATAGATGGTTGACTAATCCCTCTTCCACGCTCTCTATTTGGGTGTAGTATCATGTGAGGGAACATCTAGGATGTGATAAATTAAGGTATAGGGTATAGACTCATAGAGGTTATGAATCCACTCCTTTTTTACTATAAATTTGTGTGTATGATGTAATATCATGATGTTATACAATATAATTTTATCTAGATGTGGTAAATACGATTTCCTATGGGTGTACATTCATGGGATGTAGTGGTATAAGCTATAAGGAATGTTACACTAGTTGTATTGGCTTCCAAAATTCTAATTTGTGTCTAGATGAATGATGAAATATTAATATATTAAAAAATGATAAAGGTTTTGATATTATTTCCATGGTTAGGGTAGTATGACTTGTGGGAGTTATTTTAGAAGAGGACCTATAATGATGGGGTATGAGTAAAACAAATGAGTGTGGAATTAGAGTTTGGGTAGATTCAATTACATATATTTATGATATGAATATAATTACTTGTATACATTATATGGTGGGTGAGTAATTATCCACTAAAATAGGCTAATATTCATTTTTTATATTATAATTTTAATGTGATAAATTTTTCATATACACCATTATTAGTTTATTTTATATTTTGAATTTCTTTTCACATCATGTTTGTAATCCCTGATTCAATTTCACTAATACTCAACATATTTTTTGATACCCTGTAAAACATCCCTACTCATAAATTTGTTTTTATATTATTGTATATCAGTACCAATGTTATGGGGAATATTTCATTATTATAAAGTACATAGATATTCACATTTTAAGGCACTCATCTTAATACTTGAATCCATAAAATTATTGGTGAAGTGAACTAGATAGTAACCCACTAAAATTGATGTATCATCCATTATTCATGATCAATTAAGCTAAAATTTCAATCGGTTTTAGAGGAAATCAATTATAATTTTTTATTAAGTTGTGGTTAGAGATAATTTAGTTGATTTTAGGGTTATCAAAACAACCCAATTTGAAGATATAATTGATTCTAGATTCAGGGTCACAGAGAGAAAGCCTATCATTTTGATCAAGACATCATGAATATAAGGGAAAATGGGATGGTGTTTTTAAATATATTAGAATACATCTTGGTTTAAATTTTATTTTTATAAAATATACCCAAATATACCCATATATATATTTTTTGGTGTATTTATTAGGGGTATGCAAGATAGATATGATTTTGGGTGAACTTTGGGGAAGCGTTAATTCCCCAAACATTACACTAGACTATGCCTAAACCAATCAAGTGGAATTACATTGAATGATTAAAGTTTTAACCACGGATCCAAAAATTCTTATTTAAGGTAGTCTTTGTGAAGTAAATAAAAGAAATTATTTTTGTTCTTTCATTATAATTTAATGGCGCTACACAGTATTTATAATCAACTTTATTTATCATGTAAATTGTTTCAATTCATTCTTGTATCTTAAATAAAAATGGTTATACATATCTAAAAATATTATTATTATCACATTGATACCATTGAATCATGGTTGGAATTTATTCATATATATTTTTTGAAATTCATAACACAATGGTGGAGTGTATGTTATTTATTTATTTTCACTTCCTTAATTACTCTTATATGAGTCTATATCCGTCTTAACTCAAGAATATTTCATTAATGGTGGGATAAACCATTAATGGTTTGATCCCAGTGATTTTCAAGGGGATATATTTGATATTATTTCATGTTCTATCAATTTTTTTATTCACTTATTTTAATTGAGGATACATTCGAGGATTAATTACTCATTTATACTCAATAATTTTAAGGCTTCACATTCTAAGTGATAAAAGAACCTGTACCTTGGTGTGTTAAAAAAATGATTCTCCATGTTTTTATGTGATTATAATTTGGATTGTATCATTATTAACTAGTGATTAATGAGGGAAATCCTTATCATGTTGAATTAGTTCCTCTCAAATTTATGAGGTTGAAATCATCTAAAAACAAATTTACCAAATATAACCCCAATAATAATGTAGGATTAACCCATTATCCTTAAAATCATTCATATAGGTGTTTTAGTGTTTTAGTAGTATGAATAAAATCAACCTAAATTTGGACACTTTATATCCGAAAATAGTCTATAGAATGACTATCTTTATGTTTCTTCTTACGTCTTTGAGGAGGTGACAACCCATGCTATACTACAAATGACCACTTTTATTCTAAGATTGGGTAAATTTGGGATATACCATATTTTGGTATCATTTTTAGAGACAAAAAAAATTTATATTATAAAGATAATCTATTCTAAACTAATTATTCAATTTTCACACCAATTTCACTTATATTTCCACATTTTTTTCTTTTTTTGGTTCATGACGCCCTATACATATGACTATTCCAACCAACTTGTTATGGTGGGTAGTTTTGTGGCTTGGGATTCATGTATACATTCAGGTATTTTAAGTTTAGATACCAATATTTTTAAGACTCCAAATTCTAAAGTTGAGTATATTCTATTGGAATTTCTTCCAAACGACCCAGTTATTAACCTAGTGGGAAACAAAATGAATACCAAAATATGTTTACCCAAAAATCAGATAATTTTTTTGATCAAACCATGAATGATGACATCACCCATACCTAGGCCAATGATCCCTCTTGAATTAGAAATGTTTTCATCATATATTCTCAATGTTTTTTAAATATAATTTCCCATCCACCTCCCAATATTTCATGGGATGAACATGGAAATTACATACCTTCATGTATTAGTGTTAAATGAAACAGGCGAGTCTATATTCCCCCAAATCACCTTGATTCTGATAAAATAATGCTATTTTCATTTTCATTTAAAGAAAAATCCAATAATTGGTCAAAAAAATTTAAACAATCATCCAGTAATTCATGGAACAAATTTCAAAATGAGTTCTAAAAAAATTTTCCCTTTCCATAAAACAATTTCACATAAAATTTTTATTAAAACATCTTTTAAAGAGAATAGGTGCCATTTTGAGAGTGTTGGGAATGGTTTAAACACACACTAAACATGGTAACTCAGTTTCGTTTTTTCTGTCCCAAAACAGGTGAGAAAATTTTATGAAGGCTTAGGGATAAGAAATAAATAGTTCATTCATATGATGTGTAATGGAAACTTTAAAAAAATCCCTAAATAATTATTATGAGTACACAGAAGGTCTTTTTAAATAAAATAAAACATGTGGAAACTCACTATACGTTGAGAAGCCTCCCAAATATAGTGAGATGGATACTCTTGTGGAATAAGAATGTTTCATGGATAAATTTACTTCCCTCACTAGGATGGTTGAGGAGATCGATATTAAGAAGGCTCGTGAAATCCAATATATTGAACCTGTTTCCACAATTTGTGAAAAAGCTAACCATAAGATTAAAATTTCCCAACCATTCCATCCATAAAGGTTGTTCTTCCAGGATAACTACAAACCACTAACATATTTCAATGTTCTAAAATTTTATAGGCCGTAGTACCACAAGATTTTCTATCTAATGTTCAATGAATATATATGCTATCATTGTAAGGATATCCAACAACCCATCGAAAAACTATGTCATCCAAAAAGGCCAAATACCTTCCCAACACATAATTTCATATCCTATAATCATTTTCAACAAAAATAATTTCAATACCAATATACCCAAGTGGATTTCCTATAAGAAATCTAACAACCCATCCAACAACATAAATACACACTAGGGATAAACTAACAAACCCGAAAACATATCCAATACGATCCTATACTATCATTTTAATAACTGTGTAAACACTCGAAAAAAATTAATTCTAAAGTTTTATTCTTAAGAAATGAACTATAAACCATTAAAAGAAGAATGGAACCCTTGACCACATAGTTTGTCCCTTTAACAACCTTATGGTTAGAATCCAATGGAATAAAATAATCATTTGAATAACTCAAAGTAGTAAACATCTTAAAAAGTTTTAAATTCATTAAGAAATATGAAAATATCATTCCCAAACTATCTAAAGGTTCAATGTTTTTGGAAAATAACTAAAACCCACTTATTAAGTACGAAAAATATGATGAGAATGCAGAGGAACACATACCTCCTCAAAGATTCTAACAACCTAATCCATTCCCTCAATACATGAGAGGAAAATCTAAACTAAAACTTAATGAAATATTTATGGAAATTTTATCACAAGTTAATTTCAACATACCCATTCTCAGAAAGAGAAAAACCATAGATGTATACTAAAAGTACCTAAAGTACTAGTTTAAATTAAAAAATATGTCATCACATAAAAATAAAGTCCTTTCAGATGATATTATGAGAACCCCAATCTTGGTAAACATACATCATATGTTAAAATAATCTATATGTTTATAAATACATTTTGAACTAGTAGAGAAAAAATATTTCAAGGACTTGTGTGATATATGATCCATTTTGAACCTAATTATATAAGTGGTGTATTGTCGGTTAGGGATCAAGGAACTCCACCAATAAATTTCTAGTCTTTAACATGATGATCATAGTGTTCGGTTTCCTAAAGCGATATTAAAGGATGATTTCATAAAATTTGAGAATATAATATACCTTTATGACTTCATCTTCCTTGAAAATAATAAATAATTAGGTACTAGCAAGTACTATCTAACCATCATTTGTTTCCCCTTTCTAGAAATAATTAACTCGTCCATTCAAGTATAGAATGAGAAGATGAGCATAACCTTCAGGAAAAAGATCTATAATTTATTCTTTTTCAAAGAATACTCACAAAGTAGGTATGATGTGGAGAATCATGATGTGAATCAGATAATTAACATTGAAATTGATCTCTAGGGACATTAAGAAATTATTGAATGATGCTTCTTTTCAGATTAGATTGGTTTCATTTTTTCTCATGATGGAAATTTTTCTCCTCAAATTAAATCCCTTTTTGATATCTCCTTTGATGTCATTATGGGATCAATAAAAAATTGAAACTTTCAGAGAAAATACAAAAATCCAGAATATTATAATTTTTAACATTGATCTTTCCAATTTGGTGGTTGAAAAATATACTTAAGGAAATAATCCTATCTAGGAATCTATAATAAGAAATGATTTTCGTTTTAAACTCACGACATACTTCTGAATGTGTTATTCTACTAGAGAATAAATTCAAGGTCCTTACATCCATATTTTAGTATGAATTCTTATGGTATAGTCAAATAATACCTATTTTCATTTATTCTTGTCCTAAACCAAACCAAGATATAATGTTTTTTATTTCTTTGACAAACATAAGAAATAAATTAGATGGACCATTTCTGATATCCATTTTATTTTCCCCCTAAAAGTTATATATATGATTGTACATGAAACCAATTTTAAACTATTATGCTAACCCCATCATAGAATCAATCCTAATCTCAAGCTGTGGTGTGAAGAAAGTCCTTCTATATTTGAATCATGGTATCATCTACCATATAACTAGAATAGAGTGGGTAATACCCATTCAATTGAATCGTAGAAAAGTTGGAATTACTTTTATTACTATCGAGAATTCTAATATTATCCCCATAATGGTGAATATTGGGTGGAGAGTGCACATTAAATATCAAAAAATGAAATAATGTAGCAATAAAGATCATTTCTCAATTCCATTCATTAAAAAATTTATTGATCTAGTGACAGGTCATGAGTTATACTAATTCTTAGATGGACTTTTATATTACAATAAAATTGAGTTCACCTTAGATGATGAAGGAAAAATAACCTTCACCTATCCATTTGTATTTTTTTCTTAAAGGACATTCCCTTAAATATTTGAAATTCATTTTTCACCTTTCATAGGTGCATGATGGGAATATTCTCTAACTTGGTGGTGTATTACTTAGAGGTCTTCATAAATGGATTATACATATTTACGGATATATTTAACAGATTCATAAGAAATGTTGATATTTTTTTGTCAATATGTGAGGATAATGATCTTATTATAATTGGGGAAAATCAATTTTATGGTTAATGAAGGAATAGTTCTGGTTCATCTAGTATCTACGAGATGGATTGAAGTTGATAAAGCCAAGGTATATATCATTATTTAACTTCCCTCTCCAAAAAAATAAAAAAAGTAATGACATTTTTAAGACATGTTGGTTTATATAGATGGTTTATTAGGTAATTCAACTCTATTTCCTGATCCATCTGTTCTCTTATTTTGAAATATGATTCATTAATATGGATAAAAATATGTAAGGGATCATTATCAAAACTTAAGTCTTCTAAAATATCTCCACCCATCATGCAAGACCCCAATTGGAAACATCATTTTGAATTCATATGTGATGCGGGGGACATTGATGTAGGTACCATCTAAGTAAAACGTTATGATGAAACCACATGTTTAATTTGTTATAAAAGTAAAATATTAAATGATTATAATATCAACTACTTGGGAACTAAGAAATAATTACTTGTGGTTGTCTTTTAATATGTATTATTTTTTATTTTCACCCATCATTATATTCTGATAAAATTATGTATTGAAATAACCTTTCCAAAAAAAATATTTCAAGGATATAATGATTAGTAGGGACTTTATCTTTCAATAATTTGATATAACCATTAAGGATAAAAGGGTTCTTAAAATATTATGATTGAACACCATTATAGGTTAGAATTAAATGATAATTTCCCCATATTTTTGTTTTTTATTCATTCTCCAAAGGAAATATCTATTCAATGAGTTATTTAAAATAGTATAATGAAATAAAAAACTACATTTTAATAGGTTTCATCCAAAAAAATTTACAAACACATGTTATGGAGAAATTAATTTCTAATGTTTAACACCATGAATTCAATTATACAAACCTATACAAGATTTTTCATATTCTGATTTTTAATAGATGTTTTATTGGTCCTGAGAAAGTGGATATTCACAATTTCTTTCAGGTATAGTCACATGGTGGAAAATTTTAAAAAAACTAAAACCACTAAAAAGGTTATATAATGTGGTCTTTTTGACATACTCTTTCTAAGGATTATACAAAAGGTATTTTCAGTGTCAAAAACTATGATCCATCACCAAAAGGAATGAAACACACCATAATCCTATTTTTTTGTTGAAATAATTGATTATTGTGTATTTTTTTGAGACGAAGTGATTTTGATTTGTTTTTATTGGATTGATGAAGAAAATGGCGATCAAGAAGTGGGAATGATTATGGTGATTTTGTTAACACATAATTTAGTTTATCTTACAATACATTTTTTGATTCATTTTATGAAGAGTGATGTGTTAATTAAAAGTTTAAATGTTAAGTTTTTGGTTATCGTTATTCTTTAAAAGAGTTTCTTGGATGAATAATGAGATAAGAAATAAGTGAAAAGGGGGATAAAGAAAAAGTCTGGGAACTAGTTGCTGAAGTGGAAACTAAATATTCAAAAAAATACGTAATCTATTTAAATAAATATCCATGTATGGGTTTTCTCTATGTAGTAAAATATATTTATCAAAATGCACTACTACACATCCAATGGTTCACAGAATTAGAATTGGATACATGATTCATCATAATGGGGAATTTTTTCACCTTAATTATCTACAACATTTATTTGAATTATTCATGTAGGAAAACTGGTCACATAGGTGAATCTTCATACCTAAATGTCCATATAAATATACAAATTATTCAATTAGAAAAATTTCCTACTACATGAAAGGATTAACATAGGTGAATGATTCATGTCTCTGAAATTTCTAAGGATAATAATTAACCCATCAAGAAATATGAATATGAAGCATGACATATGAGAATTAGCCACATATGATAGTTATATCACATATGTGAATGAGGAACACATGGGTTTTTTCTCTGTTAGAGATGAAATCTCAATATATGTATTTGAATTTTGATATATGTACCATGAATAAAAGGATCCATGACCGTAACCCCAAAATATATTAGATATAGAGACTTGGATTCATGAATAGTTTTAAGATGTTAAATTTAGGGAGCTGTTTGTGATGTGGTTTTAGTAGAATGATCTAAATGGAAGGGTACATGATGAGACACAAATTCGTTAAATAAGAGTATCCCAAAGGCCTGAAGGTCCTCCTAAGAGTTAAATGGGAAGAAAATTACAATATAATAATGAGAAAAAGTCACATCATCCACTCCCCCCTTAACAGACAATAAAATAGAGATATCAGTCAAAGAGAACATGTCACCCCCTTCCAAGAAATTATGCCACATGGGTCCAACACAAAATTGATGTCTGCTACTCACATTTACATTGAAATTTTATGGGAGGGTCATATGATAGGTTAAAACACTCCTATATCTATTTCGATCCACTCACCCGACAATACATGCGTGTACCACAAGACACTCTCTACCTAGTGTATGATTTTAAATATAGAATGATTATAAATAAAGGAATGTTTCTAAGAAATTAGGGTTTTTATAGATTCTATATCAATGATCATAGAATTAGTGATGAAATACATGTCAATAGTTATAAATGGAGAGTCAACAGAATAATATTTTAGTTTCATTGAATTAATGAAAATATTATTAATTCAAAATGAATAATTCAAGTAGTATTGTGAGTATCAAATAAAGAGAAGAATAGGAAGGTAGAAAATACTTCATGATATATAAATTATATAGTTATGGTATATCGTGTGTATAAAAATATATTAATGAAATATGGAATTATCAAAGGAAGGAAGAACAATAGTGAATGTAAAGAAATGAATAAGTAATTTGTCACTGCTAGGTAGGAAATTAAAGGATTAGAAGATATAACTTATAAAATTACTAGTTTAAAGAATCCAAGTAGCACAATGACAATGTGGTGAATCCTGATAGTGAAGGTATGTTAAATATTTTAAAAAAGGTTTAATATCATATTGATTGTGTGAGGATTTCATGAACTATCAATGAAATATTGTGCATTCCATGTGATGGATATACCTACCTTATTATTACAACATGGATTTCATTCTAGTAGAATGTTTGATGTTATATATTTTTGAGATCAGGAAATTAACATAGTAATCTTGTTGAGTAAAGTACTTTGGAAATTATTATATACATATGGGTGTACTTTTGTGTTATGCATTAGTAGATTCATTTCTCTCTAATAAGTGGTGAAGGTTGTTTTAAAAAGGGAAAACATAAAAGAGGTCAAAATAATGACTCACCCCTACCTCTCAATGGTCTCATAAATCCTGAATGGTACTTAAAATTGCTATCATAGAATTATTCCATCATTGACTATAGAATTTTTTATGTTGTTAGAAGAATAAATATTAAATGGATGTTTAGAACCCGGTTAATAGTAAAGAGATTCCTGTATTCGAAGAAAGTAACAATTATATATGGAAGGGAAAAAAATTTAAACTATCTTTTATCAATTATCTAGGAAGTTATGGAAGTTTCTATATATTATTTCACTCAAACTACTAAGTGTTCTCCCATAGTAGTTATGTATAAGAGTAATCTATAGAATTCTAGAAAATTTATAAATTCAATTCTTTCCTCTCCCGAAAAAAGTAAATTCCTAAGTGTTAAAGTAATTGGAATGACCAAATTTATATAAGATAATTTGATGAATATTTATTAATTTATGTTTAAATTAAATAAATTTATGTTACAAATTTAGATATTTATCAATGAAGATAATAAAATTTGATATTTTGAATCTATTGGTGAGTTATTTAAAAGGTTTAATGACACTACCATAACCATAATAACATTCATAGAGAAATTGAATGATATAATTTTAGTGGAGAATGTTATAATAATTATTCCTACAAAATTGTATTCCCAAGTGTTTTCATTAGAAGATATATATCTTTAAATGATCTATTTGTAATATTTTTATAGTATTATCATAACATATGCAATAATTAGAGAAAATTATTTTAAGAAGAAGGTAAAGGCTGATTGAGAAATTTATTTCAAATCCACTATGTGATAAAATTCATATAAAGTTTTTATTAAGAAATAAGTATATGATTCTGATTCAAAGGATTATGTGAGTAAAGAGTGTGATGTATTCATGTCATTATTTTCTAGAAATATGAAAACAATAACATGAAAGTATAAATTAATGTTTTCAGTAATGTAATTTAACTATGGAGTCATTTGAGATTTTATAGAAAATTTTCCAAGACCAAAAGAATGTTAAAATACTGATAAAGATGATGGAAGTCCAATAAGTCCACTACAAAGAAGGAAAAAAAGTAAAATCTCCATTAAAAATAAAGGAATAATAAGTTATCTAAATATTAATGAATAAATTTTAATATGATTACAGTAAATAATAAGTGGATGTTTTAAATTATAGTGGTGATGGTACTAAGTATTTTCCTTTTGAAAAGGGGAATAATGAGAGTTTTAATATTGATGAATGTTGAAACACTAATGAAGAGGTTGAGTAAACTCAATTGGATTTAATACATAATAGAAAATGTAACCAATAACTTTAAAAATTTAGAAATATTGAGAAAGATAATAAGAAATTGAATAAAAATGATCAATATTCATGAAATAAAAAATAAGTAAATGAAAAAAATACAAGATGTTAGAATATATTGATAATATAAATAAACTACATGGTGAAGAGAAAAAATTTAATAAAATGACAAAAGAAAAAATGAAGGTGAAGGATAATAAACCTGATTTGTTTAGGAAAACTAGTTGAATTTGAATGAGAAACACTTAGATTCCAAAAACAAAACCAGGAAGTTGTAGAATCCTCTGAGAGAGGTAAATATTGGGAGGTTTGAATAGTATGAACTTAAAATTACGATAAATAACTTGAGAAGAAAATTCAGGTCAAAGGGACCTTGTTTGGAGATAAAATAATAAAATATAATAATTTTATATATTTTATCAAATCAAAGATTTATGAAAACATTCAGTAACTTTATATTCTATTAAGGATTTGAATAATACTAATATGAAGAATAATATGTTAAGATTAAAAAAAATCACAAAATGGAACCAAGAGTTATGCTCTAAATTTGAATGGGAGATTGTTTTATAATTTTGGATGGTATTCTATTTTCAAAGGTAAATAGGTTTTTTCTAGATGTATCTAGAATTATGGAGGCATTGGTAATATAAAAAATATGTGTTTGTTCAATCATTATCATTATAGTGAATCAATAAGGCTTTATAAGTATAGTTTTATGAGGAGTCATCCCACTCAAAGAAGTCATACTCAAATGAATTCTGAAAAATATAATTTAAATATTTTAAACAAATTATTACTTTTTGAAACTCTCTCTGATAGGTATGATAAAATAGGACACCATGAATTTTTTTTATTGTGATTCTTCTAGTATAATATGTTCTTGAGGACAAAACACAAAAAAGGGAATGAAAAAGGGAAAAGAGATGGCACTTGTGGTTTAAACTAAACTCAAGTAAATAAAAGGATAATGAACTCGGATCCTAGATAGAGGGTGTTCTTCACACATGGACATATATGTTAAATTACGTAAGAATTTAAAAGACTAAAATATAGAATAGTATCTTTTGTAAATGATGAGTCTCTCAGAATCAATGGAATTCGATACGCTATTACAGGAAAAGAAAATTTGAAATCCAAAAGTTCCAATTTTTGTGACGGAATGAAACATAATATAATTAGTACATGAAAATGTTTTGATAAAGTAAATGATTTTATCTTCTTAAGTGATTATTTTATCATTAAAATTATTGAATATAGGGAAGTTGTGACAAGAGGAAAATGAACTAAGGGAAACCTATTATAGGTTGGAGATGGCTATAATTCATGTTATCTGATTATGATGGAAGAAAATAAATTATGGAATAATACGATTGAAAATAAGTTCCAAATAAATTGGAACAAGGTAACACATATACGATGTTTTTTTGATGTATTAAATATGATAAAAAATTGAGAATTATTTTTTTCTATATGCCTGAAATAGAAATAAGAAGTTCTTCACACAAGAAGGTTAAGATACAGACATTTCGTCCCTTGGATCTTATTCATTATGACATATGTGGTGCCATAAGAAATCAATAAATAAATATATAGAATTAGTTTATTTCGTATATTGATTATTTCCCTCATCTTATATTCATTATGTTTTTAAACATAAATCATTGTCTCTAAAGATATTCCAACGTTGTGGGAGAAGTGTTCAAAATGACTATAGCTCCTCTAAAAATAATATTTGAATAGATAATGGTTATGAATACACAATTCATATGTCATACATTTATATTGAGAAGTATAATATTCATTTCATTTTAGTACACCATATAAACCATAAAAAATGGTGTTTATGAAATGATGAATTGAATATTGGTTGAGATGGATCAAACCATATTGATTGATCATCATAATTTTTAGTTATTTTGGAAAAAATATTTTGGTGTAGAAGTATATATTCAAAGTTATTGCTTCTACATAAAAAATTCATACACGTATCTATATTTGATATAGTATAATAAGACCCCAAATTTTTTGTACTTTAGGGTTTTTTAGAAGCACCTGTATTATCAAAGTCAGAGGTGAGAATCTTGGAAAGTTTTATCAAAGTGGGGTTGATGGTATCTTTATTTTCTACACTAAAAATGGTAGATGATACATATGATATAACATGAATACTAGAACAATCACTTATTTATATGATAATAATGTTCTGAAAAATATAATTATAGAATTAAAATTATTTATGTATTAAGATGATGTTATTTGAAGAGATGAAAGTATTGATTTTATGAAAGGAGGGAAGGGAGACACATCTATTTAAAGTGATAAAGAGTAACCTCATTTATCACATTGGATGATTAGAAAATAGGTAGAGATCCAAAATATCATTGGAGATTAAGGACAATAGGTTCAAACAAGAATAACATTCAGGACAACTTTACACACAACATTGTGTTCATATGTTAATCGAAGATATGTTGAAGAATCATTGGAGAATAAATAGTGTATGGATTAAATTAATGTATAATTGGACTATATTTAATGAAATGATACATGATATCTTGTTCCCAAACTATAAGATAACAATATTATTTGGAAAAAGTGTTTTTTTCAGGGAAAAGATGAATGTAAAAGGTGAGGGGGTAACAAATAAAGAATGATATGTTTCTAAGAGATACAAACATGCTGAAGGAATTTATTTTGATGATACCATTAAACCATTTTCAATACTTTACTACATTTAATTTTTTTTACAATTGATACAAAATGGAAATATAATATTTCTAAATTTTATTTCAAGTCTTCCATTATCAAAATAATGTTGGAAGACAAAGTATATATTGATGATCCTAGTGGTTTATTTTGAGGGAAAAAATAGAGTTATGTGTGGGAATGCAGTAAGGTTTTATATGTGAAAAATTAATCCCCAATTTCAAGGTATTACAATATG
Source organism: Viscum album (assembly GCA_963277665.1). Classification (NCBI taxonomy): domain Eukaryota; kingdom Viridiplantae; phylum Streptophyta; class Magnoliopsida; order Santalales; family Viscaceae; genus Viscum; species Viscum album. The sequence continues at coordinate 300,750,867 of OY728139.1, forward strand.
GATTTTTATTTTAATAAGCCTATCATTAATAATGGAAGAATGGACCGAAATCTCTATATAAAGGAGAAACAAAAGGTTTTTATTATTATGATCATTTGCCTTGATGGTATCATATTTGTAGGAAATATTGGAGAATACTCGAAATAGTTTTAAAGAAAAAAACTAAGTAATTTGAAATTTATATTATGGGAGAAATGAGGTACTTTTAGGGCTTGAAAATATCTCACGAAAATGAACAAAATTTCTTATCACAAGGAAAATATACCAAGGTTCTACTTAAATGATTTGGAATGGATGATTCAAAACCTATTTCCACACACATCCCAGTGGGAAAAAATTTGTTTAAGGATGGAGTTGGAAAGGATGTTGATCCAAAATAATTTAGTAATTTTATTGGAAGACTAATATATTTTAAAACCTCTATGCCATAACTAGTTTATGTTTTTACCCTATATGAAAAATATAAGTTTAAGAAATAAACATATTTTTTCCAGAAAAATGATTCTCATGTACAATTTCAGTGAAATAAATTATGGGATAAAGGATGACAACAAGTAAAAGATGAATCTGTTTTGATATATTGATACAAACTGCGAATTTTGTATTAATGATAGAAACTCCAAATATAGCGCATTATTCTTTCTAAGAGAAATGTATATGTGTTGTAATATAAGGAAACAAAGAACAATGACTCTCAATATTATAGAAATTGAGTATGTATCTTCTACTCAAGCTACAACTCAATTAACAAGGATAAAGACATAGTTAGAGGACTTGTCAGTTGATGTGAAGCAACCACTTCAATTGGGATTTTATAATAAAATTGATATTAATAATACAAAGAATATAGTGAAATAATAAATATCAAAGTTCATTGATTTTAAATATCACATAATAAATGATCTTGTGGTATGATATAAACATAAACTAGAATTTATACCTATATAGAAATTGGTGGATGATATTTTCACAAAACCTCTACTGAGGGATATTACTGAGAAACTAAATATTGTAATGGTTGTTTATCCTAATATACTTCAAGGATAAAGTATGTGTTTTTTATATATCATATATCTTCTAGTTATTGGATATTTTTCAAACGGGGAGAAAATATGACAATAAAAATATATTAAACATTATTATTAATGAAATTGTTTAAGGGATGAAATGTATTTAGAGGTTTATATATTAAAATTGTACTAACCTATTTAGGGGATCATATATTTAAGGGGATTTTTTCAAAGTGTTAATCCAATATTTCATCATGTGTCATCTGAGTGACTTGTTTTAATAATTTGTTTAATTTAGTGTATGAGCTATTTGTTATTGTTTGAAGTATATTTTAGTTATGAATATGTGATGATGATGTTAAGAGTAAATAAAGAAGTTAGATATGATTGTTTTGATTCCTATTTTATGGATATCATCATATTATTATTCAATGACTCTTGTTTCTAAAACATTTCTAGCAAATTAAAGCTTATAATTGTTCGATAACGATCCATTTCTTGAGTTTTAGAGCTTCATTTATTTATGTTATTAACAAAAAAAATACAAAAGGGGGTCTATTGGGGCCAATATATTTCAATATATTATTATTGTATTGATGAATAACTTAATGAACAGGAAGTGGGGATGCTCATGGTTTTATGTTTTTTTATCGACATATAATCAATTTATCTTATAGAAAGTGTTCTAATTTAGTCAATACAGAGAGAAATATTCTTATAATGTTCAAATGTAATGGTATTGGTTATCATTATTCCTATAAAATGTTTATTGGGAAAATAGTGAAATAATAAATAACTGAAATTAGTGAAACGATAATGTCTAAAAACTAGTTAAAGAGGTCTATAACCATGCATGAGAATATTCATATGTACTATACATAAAGAAATTTCGACATGCGGGTTTTTACTAAATAGGAAAACATGTGGAGTTGAATTAACTACTGCAAATCTGAATGATCATAGCAATTCAATTTGATACATTAAATAATCCAACTAACACAATTATGATATGTTGAAGCCTGTTGGTGATGGTATATTCCATTATATCAAAACAATTTATCATCATATCTATTGTGTGCGGTATATATACACCACAAAAGACTACATATAATTAAAATTTATTGATTTTTCATACATTTTGTAACTAAAAGGATTATCTTTTAGTTGATGGTGTGATATTGGATGATTTCTAGATTTTCATCATGGGCCAACCACTATTGTAGAGTAATGAATCTTGAAAATTATTTTATTCTTGTGAGTGTACATCTATGTTGTGTTTCAAAAGAGTCATTTCTCTACAATATAAGGTCAAATATGTTTTAAAAATGGTAACCATAGAAAATTAGAGGACCATTTATTCACCACCATCTCATTTGTCTCATAGACCATGAATAGTCCTTATTGATTGCTTTTATGGGACCCTTCCAAAACTCTAGGGGATATCATGGAATAATCTTAGATTTTGATTATATATCCCATTGAGTTTAGACCATTCCAAAAAAGTCTAGTTACCAGCATGTTGTGATAAGATTCTACAAAGAAAATATATTTCAGAGATTTTGAATTCCTAGGGCTATCCTTAATGATTTTGGAACCCATTTAAAAAAATTCCCCTTCCCACCACTCATGTCTAAGTATGATATACCTTATAAAGTGTCCACTACCTAACACCCTCAAACCAATGGTAATTTTTTTTGGAAAATATAGAAAAGAAAATTATATAAAAAACTATCAATCCCTCTATGAAATATTGGTTTAAGAAACTCATGGATTCATCATAGTCATATCTGATGGAATTCAAAACCATTTTAGGAAAGGAACAATATAGGTTGGTTTATAATATTATTTACATTTACCAGTTAAAATCTATAATAATGATTTTTTGGACATAATGAAAATTAATTTTGACATTTCATTTGATGTAGAATAGAGGAAACTAAAACTTAATGAACTGAATGATTTATGATAGAGGATTATGAAAAATCAAGGAACAATAAATCAAGAGTGGAGGTGTAAAAATCTTGGAATTTTAAATTCAAACACTATTAACTAGGACAATATATTATCCAATATAGTTCTGAAAATTATTTACACCGAGGTATGTTAAAGTCGAGATTGTTAGGGACCTATATTGTGCATCATGTGTACCCCCATGAGTTAGTTGAGATTTAGGATTCCATAAAAGGGAAAATATTTAAATTCAACGGACATAAGATCAAGAAATTCATATAATCATTCCATGAAAAATAAATAAAGGATTATTTAAATGATATATCCTATAATAAATATAAAAGTTGAAAAATTAGTGGTATAATTCAAGCTAATGAATTTAAACTATGTTCTTATTTGGAGAGAACCTTGTTTTATATAGATTTTATTTTATATTTATGGTTTTTGTGTAATTTTTTAAACACATAATAATTATAAAAATATGATCGTTGAAAAAATAAAACACAAATCAAATTAAAAAATACAAAAGGTAAATTTGCAGGTCAATGGTGGAAAAAACCCATTGCTGGACTCAAACTCATGAAATAAGGGAAAAAATTGATAATTATTACCACTTACCAATATCCTACCCTATTTCCATCGTATATATTTTTTATATGTAATTACATACCAGAAAAAGACAGTCCTTAAGTCAAGGGGAAAACATTGTCACATCTGGTGAGGAGGCAGGGCAAAAGCCTATAATTGAAGTGAGACAATGTAACACTCCTACCACTGACCTATGACTTTACCTTCTTCCATCCTCTATAATTATTTTATATTTTATTATCTTTGATATTATATATATTTATATATAATTTATAATATAATTTTTACTTATTCCTTTTATTGGTCTTTGTTGTGCTAAAATATGAACGTAATTTTTTTATCCCTTTTTTATTTGTTTATTTTTAATTAAGGGAATCCCTTAGGGTTCCATGTTTCTAATTATGTTTAGGTACAAGATGTAGTGGATTATAATATTTATGGATTTATATTTATATCACTTTCATCTAGAAGTATACGATAATTCATTCATTTTTTATATAGAGTTTATAATGTTATGGGGATCAAACAAGTAATTGGGGATGAAATGGACCTAATCTTTAATCCCAATGGGACATTGTACCATATTTTATTATAAAATTTTATTTTGAAACTCTTATCCTCAATTCATTTCCCCTTCTAATTTTTTTAAACACAAGGGATAATGGTTTTCTATGTTTGGGGTGAGGGGAAATAAAAATATTTGTTTTGTATAAAAAAATTACATGAGTCAACAAAAAGTAACATTTCATGTGATAATAGACATTGAAAACATGGAAACATAATATCAAAAAACTTCACTCCTTTATTATTATACTAATAAATGTTTAAATTAACAAGTGAAAATTTTGTAAAGTGTGGTTATCTGATGTGACTATTCATTGTCAAAATTTTCAACCATTTAGCCAAAATATCATTTTTCTTATCTATTAGATGACAGGTAATTAGTTGAGTTATTAGGGTATCTAATAAATAAAATAGCTTTAGTTATCTATTTAATTTTAACAATATTATTCCAAACATAAAAATCATAATAAAATGTAAATAAAAAATAATAAAAAATTCTAATGTAGAGAAACATATTAACATAATGTGTGGATTTCAACACATGTGTATCATGAACCCATAGTTTTTAGCCTAGAGTTTGGTATTATATTTCTATTTTATTATAGTTATATTTCTTTATTGAGTGAGTTAACTAGATTTGATTCCTGATTATGTGAGCTTTACTTGGCTCCCTAATGTCTTTGTGGTTGCGAGTCATCACAAAGTATCACTATAAGGGTTGAAATGATTGAGTGATATTTCATTTACTATGGAAAAATTAAAAATAGATAATAATAATAAAATTAAAAAAAACAAATTTTTTTATTACTTATATTAGTATTAATATTTTATTCTCACCAATAAGTTTCATTTTTTTCACCCCATTAAAAAAATTGAACCCCCATGTCTTTTGTGATATCAAACATCATTATGCTTATTTGAAACATGATGAAATATGGTAATGAATTTTAAAAAAGGAATAGGATTGGATCAGTATATTATTTTGAACTGTGATTGTTTTAGATTATTTTTATAGGTTTCATCATTATTTGGTGTGAGGTATTTTTAGTGAGAAATTTATGCTAAAATACATTTTAGAAATGGAATTTTACTTTTATCTTTTTAAGATTGTTTTTACTCAGGACTATAAAAAAGTCATGGGGGTGTGATTATACATATAAAGATGATAATAACCATTAAATATATTATTATATTTAGGTTTATTATTTTTCATAAACATAAAATTAGTGAATTTTAAATTTAAACTACTTTTAAGATCAAATTTAAAATTCTTGCTTAAATTTCACTAATACACGAAATTGTTTTTAACACCGTGTGAAAAAACCTTTTTCAATATCTTTTTTTGATATTATAGTATCATGGAATTTTTTTTGGGGAATATTTAGTCATTTTGAGCACTTGTAGATTCACATTGGAGACACACATCTTGGTCCTTGAATATAGAAAATTTTGGGTGAAGTGAAATTGGACCGAAGCCAACAAAAATGTATTTAGTAGCAATGATCCAAGCCCAAAGGAGATTAAAGTTTAGCTATGGATAGAGGAAATGATGGGGAAGATTTAGTTAATTTATTTGAAGATCCAATTTATAGGTTCCCAAGTGTGATCCATATAGCCCAGGTGAAAGGTAAAATTCCATCCCAAATTTAGTTTCTCAGAATGAGAACCCACTATTTTGATCATAAATTAATGAATATGTGTCTAAATGGTCTGAAACTATAATAAATGTTAATCAGGCCTTTATAGATCCTCATCTGAGTAGGCGATGTGGCATATCATGAAGCTCTTCTCCCACAGATGCACCAGGTGCATAAGGTTTTCCATGAGTCACAGATGAGGTGTTACGTGAATGATCCATCGCACATTGTCGACTGGGGTGAGCTAGACATCAATGATGGGGCAAAGTTTGTGGAGTTCTCGGTGGAGATAGAGGATATCCAGAAGCGAGTCCTTTGTGGGTGATTGATTCCTCTGGTGCGAGTTCTGTGGTAGCATAGAAACCTTCAGGAGATCACATAGGAGCGGGATGCTCAGAGGCGTGCACAGTACCCCCACTTGTTTCCATTTCTTTGGTTATAGCTTTTTATGATGAAAAGCACAAAGGAGGGGAGAATATAAAGACCCTGAAATTAAATGTAATTTTTTTATTAAATGGAATTATTACAAGTCTGTGAAATTTGACGGCACATGATTCTGAGGATCGGAGAGCCTGAAACGAACTTTTTTAAAGTATGTTCAGTAAATGTGAGGGAGAAAAATTATATCATTTGAACTGGTGCTTGGATTAAAAAATTGAGTGCGCTATTGAATCTGAAGCGCCGGGAATCGCTTAAGGGAAGCTTAACTTCGACTTGAAAGGGTCGGACGAAAAAGTTAATTTCTTGTACTTTACAAATTCAATAACTAAATGTTATATTATTTTTCTTTTTGAAACTGTTGGGAAAATAGTGGTGGGACAACAGTGCAACGCCAAACCATTTAATGTCTTGACTCTTAAGTTGTGTACCAGCACCTTGGGAGAATTGAAGGGTTGTGGGACCGCACTGTTGTGAGAGTCAAGAGGTTCATTAATTAAACTCATTAATGAACCTCATTAATTTTGTGATGTGTTAATATCCACCTTGACCTCTATTTAATACAAGATCAGGATTTGGTTTTGGGAGGGCTATGAGAGAAATCTCTGAAGAAGTACCAATGAATTTCCACTCCAACGAAAAACATGATTGAGTGACGGTCGTTGGGGGAAATGATGGGCGACGACAAACGCCAATGAATAACTTTGGACATAGACACTTCATCCTCTTTTTCAACACATATAAAAAAACTAGAGGTATGGTGTTTCTTTATTTAATTATAAGTTTTACTTTTCTTGAAATATTATCCATGTTAATGCCAATGTGGAGGGAACAGGCCAAATAGACAAGGCCCAGACCACCCCCCCCCCCACAGTTTTCAGATTTGGTTGCGTTTCTTGTGGGAAACTAGAAGGTAAAGCAGCACATGGTGGCGCCGGCCGTGTGGCCGGAGGAGAAGAGACATGCCGCCGATGTAGCTGGCGGCTGTTGGAGGAGGCACGCCCCGACGGCCCGCCTGGGCGATGGAATCTGTGACCATGATAGGCTGTAGTGCTGGAGGAGGCGCCCCCTGAAGGCGCACCTAGAAGTTGGATGTTGTGGCTGTGATGGGCCATGATGCTGAATAAAGCATGCCCCAGTGGTGCGCCTAGGTGACAGAAGCCGCTTCCACGATGGGCCACGATGCTGGAAAAGGCATGCCCCAGCAACATGCCTGGGCGGAGGATGCTGCGGCCGCAACAGGCTGCAGAGTACCTGGGTGGAGGAAGCTGAGGTCGCGACGGCCTGCAATGCTAGAATCTCGCGACACAAGTGTGGCACCATAGGGAGAAGTCAATCCATCATGCGGGATGACACAAGAGACATGGCTGGTGTACCAGAATGCTTGATCAGGTGCTGGACGTGGCTTTGTTGCGTTCGAGGAGAAGAGAGCTAACATGCAACAGTGGGCTGGGGTGATCCCGGGGGGCTGCGCTGCTAGGCTGGCTAGACCGTTCAGGCTGGCCCAGTGGGTGGGACCCATATGGGTCGAGCTGGGACCAGTGGGCGTTATCAACCGGATTTGGGCTTGACCTGGGTCGGTTCGACCCAAATCGGATTGGGTCGACCCAGACAGGGTCGGGTCGGTCCAACCGGGTTGGACTGGACCCGAACCCCTTTCCGCCTAGTTACACTTAATTGGAAATATCTCCTAGACTAGGCGTTCGTTTGATGATCCATCTCCAGTGCTAGAACCCATAGAATGATGAAATTATTTTGAGACACTCCACGTGACATTCACAGAAAGTTGTAGTTTGACAAGGTTGGATCATACCTGATTCCAAGCAGGCCCTTGACACTAAAATTACTATAACTTACAGAACAGGTTTCCGGTTGATGGACCGTTTATTGCGTCGGAACCCTAATGACATGATAGTTCATTGGGTTAATTTTTAGTGGGACTTAGTGCCTGTTGAAATATGACCGATGTCTTTAGGATCAGATCCTCCTAGAATCATGTATGATTTGTGCAGAAATCTATTGGTTGACTGAGACATGAAGAACGAATAGAAATCTTGTGCAAATTAGCACTGAGCGATCCTGTGAAGATCAACAGCGAGCAATCCTGTGCAGATCAGAACAGAGCGATCCAGTGTAGATCAGCACCGACCGATCCTGTGCAGATCAGCACTGAGTGATCCTGTGTGGATCAGGACCGAGCGATCCTGTGTGGGTCAGTAGCAGAGAATCATGAAATAATAAGATGATTTAGCTTTATAACTAAACATATATACTTCTGTACAGAAGTTTAACCTAGTGTGAGTTGTCTTTTTTTCTTTGTGCTTCGTGATTGAGATTATACTTTTTGGTTTTTCTTTTATAGAATTCTTAGAGACCTTCAAGAAAATCTAGGTCCTTACTGGGTATTATTATACTCACCCCTGCATGGTCTTCAACCGCACCTTGTTGTGTCTTGTGCAGACGACGGACAGCTCTGACGGGGTCTCGAAGAGCTAGGACTTGATGGTGTACGGATGTTCTCGGTTTGATTGGAGAGTCGTAGTGACAAGATGTACCTACCCTTTAGATAGAATCCTTGGCGGACGACCTTAGGATCCATTTTTCCATTTTTTTATTTACATTTCAGTTAGGATTGTATTCTACCCCTTTTACTTTAGTTTATACATTTACAGTCTGTTGTGGTTTTTAGTTGTGGTTTCACCTTTCTTCTTCTGTTGTATTTTACTTGTGCGCATTGTACCTTGTCTATGTGTGTACAGGTTTTGAGGCAATGCCTTCCCTTTGTAGGGGAATTCCATTCTGGGGGTAGTCTACAACCCCTGGCTTATGGAAGGAGGGCTTAGGGAAGTCATGACATGGGCCCCGGGGGACGAGTCATAAAATTCAACATTTATATTAATTTGATTCCAGAATATTAATCTTATTCATAAATAATGAATGATCTAAATGAAGGAGTCATTTGTTCATGATCATGAATGTTTGTGATCCATTATTAAAAAAAATCCTTTTTATTGTATAACTCAATCGATTAAATCAATTTTCATGTTGTTAATATCTATGGTATTGGTGAATCAATTGATGTTTCTTTCATTGATTCTACTATTTTTCATAATAAACATAAGGGTGGTTTCAAAACTATTATAGTGAATAGATACATAACATTCTAATACATGTAAAATAGTGATTTTTAATTCATTGGTTTTAAGAAATCTTTAGAAATAATGTAAGATCATATCATGAGTTAAACTATTAGATAATTTCATAAGGTTTTCAATATAGTGACATATTGATCTTTGTTTATTTTGATTTATACATTGTAATTTTATTTTAATTTCAATTCATCATTTTCATTACATACATTGATTTTTGAAAAATATATAAATAAAAAGTGATATAAAAAGGATTATGTGTATTTGAGCCTCCTTGATAGAAAATCCAAGACATTCACTTGATTAAATATTATATTTTGTAAATATTATTTTTCATGGGATTTGATAACTCAAGAATAAATAATCCATGCGATGTTATATAATTTTCCAAAATTTTATTTATTTTTTGGTTCATAATCCATTTTTCTTTAAATTTTTAATTTTTTTTCTTATTTTCATATTTTTAATAACCCTTAATCGAATTATTATTGAAAAGGGTAGTCAAGATCAATGTTCTCATAGGGGTGAATAAATGATCAATTTTTTATGTTTTTATTCTTTTAGAACAACCTAATCCCCTAGTTTGTGAGAATTAACTACAATGGAAATAAAATAACATGCACACCTATAGGAAAATAAAAATCTATAAGATTCAATAATTAATAAGAGTATCTAGTCCTTCGTTTGATTTAGAAAAGATAAAATAATACACATCAACTAGAAATAAATTATTTTTTGTTTCTAAAAAGTAAGGAATATAAATCATCTGTATAGCATTATAGTCCTTCAATATTACATCATATCCTTTCATAGATAATATGATTTAAAAATTTTGTAAGAAAAAAATAACATTCACCAACATGATTCAATTTATTGTCATTGTAAAACAAAAACATTTTTCAAACGTTCATTATTACAAGTTCGTCTTCCTCCTATTCAGTTTCTTATAATGTGGTGAGTATCAGCTTCTTGGAAAATTCATTCCCCAAACCTATTTATCTAATATCCATCTCTATTCAGTATCCTTTTTATAGTACCCTTTATCTGATGTTCATGGATTTATTTCCTCTATCTGATACCCTATTCATTCACTTTCTTCTTCAACTTGTTCGTATGATATCATATTTTCTATATCATCTAATTGTTACCACTTTGTCTAGGGTTACTATGTCGGATGCTTCGACACATTATCTATCAATATATTTATCTAAATCCTCACTTCTTCAGTAATTCACACAACAACAATAAATTTCTCATCGCACCTACTCCCATATATATAAGAATCGGTTCATTGAAAACATAGTGAGAAACAAAAAATAAAACTCCAAAGTTCCCACTCAATTTTGAGTATCTAAATAAAAAAAACTATTTGATCACCTTCAAAATTTATAAAAAATAGGAGTCAATAAAAAATCATAGGAATCATTCCTTAAAACATAACATCAAAAAACTCTTTAAGCATCCTAATAACTTTTCTATAATATCATTATTTATTTTTTTATTACTGAATTATTTAAAATGCATCTCAGTAGTGTAATAATTTATAACTATTTAAAGACATTGTAATATTCCTTCAACTTTATCCATTATAAAATTGCATGAACATCTCCATCTTGTAATTCTCCATATACTAAAATCATATGGTTATACTTTTTTTATTCCCCTTAGTTTGGTAGAAATTTTAATTATCTCTCTAGAAATATTTACATTATTCCTATAGTAATTTTCCATTATGTTACATTGTCCAATGTTCCCATTTGATAACATGAAATACTTTATTCAAAGCCCTTGGAGTTATACAATCCAATGTATGTAGTAAGATGACATCACATAGAGACTTATGTATGATTAACATCACTAAGAGTCCTTTGTCTGATAAACTCACTCGAAATCATCAATCTAATCCCCCTAATTGGATAACTTTTAACAATTCCACTTCACACAATATTCATCCAATGGAATCTATCTAGAATATCTTTTTTTGATCAAATCGATCTTTTAATCTCAGTCTCATAGCATTTTCAGGAAATCACTTTCCAATAATCTTAGCTTCACAAAGTCATGCCATACTCTTTATTAAAACACCATTATCTATAAACATGAATATCTTTATATAGAAATTATTTTTGGGATGTTTAAGAAAAAAATGGGTTGCCAGAATTTATTTTTCTGGAAAACACAATCTGATAGGCTCTTTATAGTTTCCTCATTCCATTTTTCTCAATCTAGTATTCTAATTTTATTTTAAAACAACCCTTTTACTCAAATTCCATCTCATAACATCTGTCTATTAAAAACATATTTATTAATTTTGTATAATTCAATTGAAAATTTAATAATAAATGATTAAAAATGGATTTATGGATTTGAAAACAAAACACAATCACCAAGAACAATTTCTTTAATGATAACCATATTCTTTATAGTTAAATAACATCTTTAAACATCTTAGTCTCAACAAAATCCACATTTTTATTTTTTATTAATAAATGAAAATAAATAACTAATTCTTTAAAACTCATGTAATAGATCAATATCCAAAAATTATAAACCTACATGAGAAAAATTAATTTAATAAAGAAATATCATTAAAAAATAACATGTTATCCACTATGTAATTATTAAAAATTACTTACAAAATTCATCCATTCTCATCTTCTCATAATAAAAACCTATATGAAATAGTTCCTTTAACAACTTTAACAAATTATTAAAATAGTCTACATAATAATACATCATAACATACCCCTTTTAAACCACCTATATATATGATCTCTAAAAATAGGAAAATAACACATTAATGGATAAGTTTATGTTACATATTTCCCCAATTGAAAACACTATAGAGATAAAATATGAGAGATTGGACATATATCACTCACCGTAAACATTAAGATAGTGAGGTTTTACCCCAATGATGAACCTCAACTTCTGAAATGTTTCTTTCAGAAATGGTTTAGTGGATATATCAGCAATGTCATCCATTATTGGAGAAAACTACATATTTATTTCACTTATTTTCACATTCTCTTTGATAATTTAATATTTAATATCAAACTTCCTAGATATGGAATTCTTAAATATTTTCTAAGTTATATTTATTCCACATTGATTATAAAAACTATTATTTATCCTTCTCAGGTCACTGATAAGTAATAAAGTCATAGGGCCACAAATCCTCTATCCCACCACCCCATATGCCAGAATCTCCTATCCATCAGTGACGGTGTATTGTGGTACAGTTGGGAGATTATATCCTCTTTAAAAAATTGAAACATTGTTTAAAATTAAAGTAACCATAATAAAACAATATAATAAACAATGAAGATAAAATGTAATAAAACAGTATTATATAGTGACATTGTTATGGCGTTGAAAAATATAAAACAATAATGTCATAATAAAAGTTATATAACCAGTTCTATCTTAGAAAAAGTAAACAAATACCCAAAACTTCTATGAATACTATGAATTTTATGTCTAATATTAGTCCTCTTCTCCAATACTCTAACCTAATATATAATTAATGTGTCCATAGTAGTGCGCTTCACCTTTTCCTTTCCTAAAATCATGAAATTCACTTAGGAACCATGTGGCAACCCATACAATGTGTGAGTACATCTTAGTGTTCCACCACCAATAATGTCTAATGAAATTTCATTCTAGGTATATCAAATTTTACTATGTGGAGGTAATAATAATATAAAGAATTAAATTGTTATAAACCATTTAGTTATTGAGATCTTCATGGGATACATGATTGACAGAAACAACATCAGCCTAAGATAGATGTATCTGAGCATGTAACCATTTATTGTTTAAGGGGCCTGAGGCATATAGCTATGAAATCTATGAGTAAATAATCTCAATGAAATATATGGGACAATTCCATGAATTCTCACACAAATCATCCATTTCAAATCCATGGATGACCTATGGATTTCTTTACTTTTGGTTTTTGAGCCAACTCACGATGATTAATTCATGATTTTATGTTATTTGGTTGGAGTGGGATATAAGGGATAAACTCTTGTGATTGTACACCTTATAATATCTAAACAAACCAAGGAAAGGTATCATTACATTTTTAGATTGGCCTTGATCAGAATCCAAGGGGATGAACCAAGGAATTATTTATTTGAGGATATCTAACCGAACCTGGGAGATCATTCAGGGATTTAAATTTTTTATTAAGAAATATGAATTTATGAAATATAGTCATGTAATTCAATAGGGTAAAAATTTGACCAAATCTATAGTGGTTACACACCTGTATTTCTCATCAATAAATTGTGTGGCATACTATGAGTATAGTCAAGGAATTATTAAGAGGGAATTACTGGATTTATCAAGGCATGACACACCTTTGAGGATGTGATAAATATACACAATTATTAAGAAGAGAATCCTTGAACATAAATAATATTTACCATCTAAAAACATTCATTTCATATCACAATTTAAATAAACCATTATTCTTTAATTTCTATAGTAATAATGATTTTGGACTCTATTATTTATCAAAAAAAAAACTAAATTAGCGTAATTATATTCAAGAAACCCAAGGAATACCTAAAAACACATTTCTTGAATTTCAACTTTTATAAGATTTAAAAAACACACACTAATGGGTGGATTGATTGCCTTTGAAAATTTGATATCTTTAACCCTTCCATCCTTAAGGAAAATCGTCCCAGAGTTTTACTTTCTAAGGATGTTGAGCATCATCTGAGAAAAATTTAGGCAATTTAGGACATATATCAAACTCATGTTCTCATGTTTCCTAATAAATAAGGTCATGTATCTTTAACACCCAAACCATATAAATCGTTCTTCTTGAGATAATCTTCATGTTATGGTTGATGACATGAACCAAATCCTCCTCAAAATAAGCACCAACCTTCAATTTGACTTCCTTGGGATAAAAAACGTGATATGGTTCTAATTATAAATTTAACACCTAGGATATATAAAAGACTTCATTCATAGACATGCATCACTATGGAAAAGATAACTAATAAGCTACCAACCTGACCCCCTCCAAATATTCAAAATTCCTAACAAATCTATGTCCTAACATTACTTGCCTCTGAATCAATAGATGACTCAATATGGGTGAAAGATATAAGAAAACTAAATCCACCACCTCAAACACTAGAGGTCAGTAAAGATGGTCATCATATGAATTTTTCCTTAACGAATCCATTTCTACACACTTCTTGATCATTTGTTCCAGCTTTGATATATGCTGAACGAGTCTTAGTCTTAAAAGATCATCCTCTCCAACCTTTAACAAGCATAGTGGTTATGGAAATGACATATGATATAGATACTAATAATGATCCATCAAAATTGTATTTTCTAATATGTTATTATAATAAAAATTTGAAATAGGACATTTTTTATCACATGAGCCTCCACAATCTAGGATACATTCATGGAGAAATTCCTCCAGTACATGTATTGTCATCTTTGACTGGTCGTGAGTCTATGGGTGATAAGATATACGTAAGAGTACCTACAAACCATGATAATTATGAAAACCTTTCCAAAACAATGATGTGAAAAGAGTATCTCTATTTGATATAATGGTACATGGAATACCATAAAGGAGTATGACCTCACGTATATATAATATACCAAGCTCATACATTGAGAAGGTCTCCTTGATATGAAATGGGGGAAATTATTCATCATTTTGATAATCACCAATACAAGTTAACGACCTCAGGGTGACTATGGAAACCTTATAATGAAGTCCATTATAACATCATACCATTACAACTCTAGGATATGTAACTACTGAAAAAGGACAACTATCCTCTGGTGTTTGACTTTTAACTATATACAATTGAATCAATGAGTGATAAATCCCACTATTTTATTTTTGATTCATGGAAAGAAACAATAGAGACATATTTCATGACACATATGTGTATATATAGAGTGTACTATCCACTTAGAAACACGATATTATAACATCATTTACTCTTAAATCCCTTTAAGTACCTATAAATTCCTGTGGAAAAAAAATATCATCATCATTAAGAACTGAATCATGTGGTTACTCCTAACCATAGATACTATACCTCAGGTCTGAGCCATATTAATTTAAAGGTAGTCTTATCTTTATAGGATTAAAAATTGATAGATCCACTAATAGGACTATGGGAATAGTTTTCCTCTAACACACCTAAATATTGAGATCCATTTCTTCAAAAAAATACATCATCTTCGACTAAATAATGGCTTCCTAAACAACTTGAGCCCATGTCTTTTAACCCAAATAATATGTAGCAATATTACCTTTTCCCTAACTTATATGTGGTATAAAATTCATAATATTGAAGATATTTAACCCACCTATGTTGTGGGAGATTTATGGACCATTTAACGAATATGTATTTGAGGCTCTAATATTTTATATATACCACTAACCACTCCCACATGAGATAATGTCTCCACCCACACATATCATGAGAAAAAAATTGATACCTTAAGGTCATGCATTGTGAAATTAAATTCATGATTCCTCAACTACCAAGACTCATATACCAAAACTCAATCTCCTTATTAGAATACATATACCATCTCAATGCCTGATGTGTCATTCTAAACTATGTACCCTATGTCCGGCTTAAGAAAAATCATGATTAGAACTGAGTTCAATATTACATTGAACTATTGAAAAGTATTTTCATAAGCTTCATAAAATATAATCCTTATACAATTCTTTTTCAAGATTGTATGTGGTGCTTAATAATGATTTAAGTTCTAAATGAATCACATATAGTAACCATATAATTCCGAAAATCTATGAATTTTAAAAACATTATTGGGATTCTCCCAATAGAAAAACATATATCACCTTCTCTGGATCTACTAATACCCATGGTTCTGATATTATGTGACATAATAAGTAAACTATTTTTACCCATAATATACTCTATGTGATTTTGGTATAAATAAAATGGTCATAAAGAGTAGGTAAAATGATCTCAAGATGTTGTATGTGCTCCCCCTATGTCTGGGAGTACACCAAAATATGATCAATGAAAATGAAAAAAAGGAATAAACATATGTGTAAAAGACAAAATTTATTAAGTCGATAAAGATATTAGGGTGAATTCCCTAGGAAAAATGGAATTACCAGATATTTATATAATCCATACCTATAAAAAAAGTTTGTATTTGGTGTGTTCTTGGGATTTAATCTCACTTGATGATAACCTAATCTCAAATAAATCTTTGAGAAAACTCAGGATCTTTAGAGGCAGTTCAAGAGATCATAAATATGAGGAAGTGGGTACCATTTTTAAATTCTATGATAATTAAACCACTATAAATTGACACATAATCATAAAGGACCATCTTCTTACCAAGATAAAAAAGTAAAGGTGATCCCCAAGGGGATGTACTAGGTCAAATAAACCCCTTGGATTCCAGGTCATCAAACTACCTCTTGAGTTCCTGGAGATCAGTAGGAGCTATCCTATATTGTGGAATGAAAAATAATTATTATCCTAGAATAAGATCAATAGTTTATTCAACCTATATCTCTATATTTATCCTAGATAAGTCATCAAGAAAGGCATCACTAAAGAACTCCACAATTGGAGGAAAGATAATCTCTCAAACTCCTTGATAATTCAATAAGATGTTGGGAATTTGGTATGCTACTTTGGATATCCCATGATGCTCTAATCTACTATGGTCATCCTAGACATAACATTACCCCTTATGTACATAGCTACCACCCGAAAGTGATGATAAGAACACCCTTCAGTGATAACAATCAATATGTACCTCAAAGGGGACTAGCCGGTCCATCTCAAGAATGATGTCAAGTCCCATCATCTCAAGGATGAAAATGGTACATGGTGTAAAGACCCTAGAACTATAATCCTAGAGCCCAAACATAATTTATTAAGTTGTAATGAGATATAACTGATCACATCCCATAGAACCCAATATCATACTAGTATTGAAAAACTAGATACATACTAAAATCAAAAATTACATTTGAAAACATAAAATACAATGTAATGTTTTATTTGAAAACATCAATATTCTCTCTAGAATTTCCTTACATATAATTAATGGTACAATTTATGGAATCCTAGGGATAATAAACATCAGTAAGGGGTGAGATCATATGTTAAATAAGGGGTGAGCTCAGTTGATCAGTTAATTATTTTACTCAGGACATACCTTATTAGTTTCCATGAAATTATGCTTCATCAAGGAAAAAGAAAGTGATTTTTTTTTGCAAGGAAAGTGTGAAAAGTGGATTATTTACCATGTGAGTGGAGAAAGAAGATATGTTCTTTCTATCCAAGGAAAACGAATACTGGTTATGGCATAAATGTATTCATAATTTGATCCAAACATCTAAGGAAGATCTGGTGAAATGTGATGTTTCTCAAGATCTCCCTAGGTTATCACATGATCATACCCATACATGTGAAGATTTTCAACATGGGAAAATCATTCAAAAGTAATATAAGGAAAAATATCAAAGGTCAACAAAAGTATTTGATTTGGTGCATATTGATGTGTACGGCCTTATTTCTCTAATATATATTTATGGGAGGAAATATTATGTTATATTCATTGATTATTTTAGTATAATGGCATGTGTTTCATTCATCACCCATAATTTTGAGATGTTCAGTTTCATAACACAGTATTGAAGGGAAGTTGAAAATTTTCTAGATAAAAAAATCCATAACTTCGAAAGATAAAATTGAATAGAGTTTACCAAATTCCAAGTGTATGATTATCTCAAGAAACATGGGATAAGGAACAAAATTCCATAAGTAATAAATCCATAGAAAAATGGAGTAGTTTAGATAAGAAATCAAATTATCAACAACATTGATATAATAATGATAATTGAGAGATACCTTTCAGAATTTTTTTTTGAAAGAATAAGTGATTACATCAGTATAGACATCTAATAGATACTTATTATGACCAATGGAAGAGAAGAGTCAATATGAACTATGGTATGGAAGGAATACAACATTAAAGTACTCTTTTTTAATTGGAAGTAATTGTTTAATTCACAATAAGAAGAAACATTGGAAGTTTGAATTTGGTGGATACGAAAGGATATTTCTTGGATACTCAAGAAAAATAAAAGAATATAAATGTTTTAATAAGAGAATATAAAAACTTGGAGAAAGTAATGGCGTGGTTTTGATAGAAAATGAGTAGAATCTAAAGAAAATACATGAATAATTTAGGGAAGATAGTAACAAAGAAAAGAGAAGATCAGGTGGAATTCCAATACATGAGACAAATTCACATAATGAAAAGGATAAAAATAAAGCTATATCTACATAAGGAATGAAGAGTTGAGTAAAAATTGATATATATATATATATATAAAACATAATTAGTGATTAGACAGTGCCACTATAGACAATGTGGATGAAGACACTACATCAATCACATTTCGTACCACAGGTAGAGCCATCATTTTCTTAACAAGAAACATGAAATTAGATTTGGGTTCAAGAAATTAAGGAAGAACTATATCAAATAGAAACAATTGAGACATGGGAGATTGTTTCAAGACCAAGATATAATAATTTAATTATGTCCAAATGGGGATTCCATAATAAACTGAATGAAGATGACATAATGTCAAAAAAATCACAACTAACGTAAAAATTATCATCCCATGTAGAGGGTATTGATATTGATTGAACATTTTCACATATTACATGGCTAGAGATAATGGAATTATTCTTATCCATAATAATTCATAGAAAATTCCATTTTCTTCTGATGGATTTTAAGTTAGGATTTTTAATAGCTTTCTGTAAAAATATGATTATATCAAGAAAACAGATGGTTTTCTCCTTCATGAATATGATAAAATATTTTTTCATATGAGGAAGACACTATATGGGTTGGAACAAGAACTAAGAGTGTTCTATTTAATGCTCAATAATTTTTTTTAAGAAGTTTGGTTTTAATCACTAGAGAGTTGATTAAAATATATACGTCAACCATGAAAGTAATAAAAGGATGATGGTGTTGTTGTATGCGGACAAAATAATATTTAGTGGATCAAAAGAAGCATAGTGAAATTTGTTCGCATAGTTCATGAAACATGAGTTTGATATGTCAACGATTGGTAAACTGACTTTTTATTAGGTTTATAGGTGAGACAAGGAAGGAATGACACATTAAATTATCAATACAAATATTCTAAGGTGTTTTTCAGAATATTTGAAAATGAATAATTCTAAGGAGATGAATACTCTGGTTGATACCCAAATAAATCTATCATGAGATGATAATGGAAAATATGTTAATGTCATATAACTCAGGCCCAACATCGGTATTCCATTGTACTTTAAAGCGATATAACCTGATTTTTTTATAAATTCCATATAGAATTGAATCAAAGTAATCCAAAGGGAAGACACCTACTTGTAGTAAAAATAATTCTTTGTCATATCAAACAGATGGTGGATTTTGTTTTTTGTACAATAAAAAATATCAGAAAGATTTATTAGTCAATACATACAAAAATTAGGACAATTTAGTATATAATTAATAATAAAAGTCTGGCGCTACCTTCTATCTTGGAGGATTAAATATTTCTTATCTAAGAAATAAATAAGATAACATTTCATTGAGAACCATAGATGCTAAATATATTGTAGGTACTCAAGAATGCATGCAGTTGATATGAATAAATAATCAGTTTGATGAAATGGGTGTTAAAGTGATGTCTCCGATCATAATCCATTATGATAATTAAAGTGCTATAAATCTGATAATAAATAAATTCTATCACTAAAAGACGAATTATATTGAAATAAAGTATCATTTTATAAAGGATAATGTGGACCGTGGTCTTGTGATGTTTAACTATGTCTTTATTAAACTATAGGTTGTGGAAATTATGATAAAGAACTTACGAAATGAGGCATTTGAGTATCATAGACTATCTCATAGAGTTCAGTTGACTCCAAAATCTTGAAAAAGCGTGGATGTGGGAGCCCATTTCCCCACGGTATAATGTACTTTTTCCTTATGTGATGATATGTGTTGTTTAAAATTTTGAAAACAAAAAGGTGTGACATTTGGTTTCCCTAAAAATGGGGAGAAAATATCATGATCAATACCAGTGGAGAAGCTGACAAGGAGATCAGAAAAGAAAGGGGATTTCTAAATTTGACTATGCTAATGATGATCGATTAAAGGTTATATATCATGATAGATTGGGGTTTTGATAAAATCATTTGATTGGATTGGGAATGAAGTTTTTAGTTGAAATTTTTTTCATGTACTCTTGTTTCTCAAACTAATCATAGATAATGTGGGATTAGAATGTTTGTTGAGTAAATATTTTTATCACTATCTAGAATCATAAGAAGAAAATTTTGTTAGAAGATTAGAGGATCCTTAAAGTGGTATCATAAAGGGGAAGTATTTTAAATATACAAAAATGGTAGATTGTTGGGAAAAAACTCAAGGTATCTTTGTAGTATTTTTAGGGTGTTTTTGTTTTTTTAACAAATCTAGTTGACAACATTCAATCTTGGTTGCTGCTGATGCAAGGAATTTTGAAGGTAGAATAGTTTCCCAGTGATTTCAAAATTTTTGGGACTCAAAATTGGGATTTGTTTAATTTAAAATGAATGATTTAAACATATAATAATGGGTAAATATGTAGGGAATATTAAAAAATATCATTGTGAAATTGGAAAAGATGTAGATTCAGCATAGTGGCAGCACTACACACACCACAATGGAGGCTCGACGTTCTACGGTTGAAGGTAGTGAATTAATGCCATCGAGAAGGGTTATGCACGATGATAACCACATAGTGATATCATTTCATGGATAAATTTTCATTTTCATAGTAAATGTTGTG
The DNA here is from genome assembly GCA_963277665.1 of Viscum album. Taxonomy (NCBI): domain Eukaryota; kingdom Viridiplantae; phylum Streptophyta; class Magnoliopsida; order Santalales; family Viscaceae; genus Viscum; species Viscum album. The sequence continues at coordinate 300,772,102 of OY728139.1, forward strand.
AATCAAGGATTACACAAAGGGCTAATTGTTTTTGGAAGAAGATACTGTTTTAAGGGGAACCATAAATGAATAAATGCACTACACGGACAACATAGAACGTTTTTTTTGCATTGAAGGATATTTTGTAAAGAAGTTTATCGAAATTATGATTAGAATGTTTTTAGGATCTCTTTAACTGGATAAATTACCTAATTACATCAATAATGAAAAAAAATTAATTATAGAAGAATGTCGATGGATGGATTCCGATAATTTGAAAGTGGTTTGTGAAGAAACAATTCTGTGAAGGATGTGGTCCGTGAGGGAGGAATTTTGAGAAGGTGGTAGTTCAGTCAGTTCTCAAATGGTGTTTGTAGGTAACTATGGATCCTAAAGAACATAGGGTTCATGGATTATCAGTATTTGTCAAAGTTTCAGTAGTCTATGTTGATATGGTGGTCTATGAAGATGAGGCATTCCACAAACAAAGAAGTTTGTGAATAATAAGGTGACCACGAAGTACTCTATATATGTAGTGAATGTTTTTTATGATGGGTATTATCAATTTTAAAAGGATTATAAATTGTTTATGAATGTTCTCTACATAAGGAAAACTACACATGATGAAGTGTGCTTCATCTATCATGTGGGAAAAAAAACTTCATGGAACACTCATGTGTAAAACGTTTTTGAGGTAATTTATAATAAAAGAATATTCCTCTAAAGAAGAATAAGTGAGCACACTTCTATGGAGATAGTAGAGATATTTCAAATTTTGATTTTTTCTAAACCTGAAGGGATAGTGGGTCTACACCAAATATTTTATTTTTAGTGATCTTTAGTGGATTTGGTACATATGATAATTTAATTTGTATGCTCCTTTGGTGTACCCTAATGATGCTGAACCGGGAATATTTTTTGTGTCCAGTGTATATTTTAATTCTCATATTATTCTCTACTATGAAATAGAGAGAGTATAATGTTTTTTTTGATGAAACGTGATTCAAAGAGATTGTTGTTTTAATATTTCATACCATGATTGACCCGCACCCCTCAATTAGTTTAAACTTTTTGATATAACATAATAAAATGTTTTTGAAACTTATACATGGATATTATAACAATTAAAATAATCACATATACATCAACAATAAATTTCTTAATGATGGAATAAATAATTCATGACATCTTCAACATACCATCAATAAATCGATCCAAAACATATATTATAAATGGGTATGTCCTCAGCCAAATAAAGAACCAATTTTTTCTCATCATACATACCAATTAATTGAGGGGATATTCCATTTTAGGCCATAATTATCACTTAATAAGAAAAAAAAATTCATAATATGATTTAAAATAAAATATAATCCACATTACAGAAAAATATACAATTATTGATATTAGAAGAAGAAAAATAAAGAATGGAAATACTTTCCCTTGTAAAATTGATCATAAACCATCCATAAAAATATATATGAAGTTATTATTTTATTTTTTTCTCCATAAATCATTAGATTCAATATAGTATTTTTATGTAAATAAAAACAAATTAAAAATATCACAGGAAAATTTATTGAATAAAACAAACTTTTCACTTTGAAATGACTTATTTTAAATCAATATATCTCCCAAATATTAAATAAATAATTTTGTTTGATATAATATTAGTAAAAAGTAAAAAAGTACATATTTCAGAAAACAAAAAGACGATTCCATTTAAAAAAATTTGTAAAAAATCAAGCATCTATAAAAATTTCATTAATAAATAATTTTATAATCGTAAAAATATTTTTTTATACATTTTAAATAAAATAGTGACATGAAAGTAAAATATTTCTGACCTAGTACAAAAACAATGCTAGGTTTCGTTAAGAAAATTTCATAAGTATATTGAGTTATTGAAGAGAGAAAAATTAAAATAAAACATGTAATTTATAGAAATAAAAATAGTATAATAAAATATATCCATTTTAATATATATATATATATATATATATATATATCAAATTATGTCCCCAGAAGATATTAAAATATAAAAAATCTTGAATAATGGTGAGACTATGAAAAAAAACCATACCATAGGTATGAATTTCTTCATATGTGTTTGAATGTCCTATATAATAAATAAAAATTTAATAAACTTATATTAAAGAACAATAATCATATATATCATACCCTCTATTATTTACTTATAACCTTTTATCACCCATTTTTTATAACTATTTATTGAAATCAATGTTCATGGTGATAACTACTTCATTTTTTTTGTTTATTTTTGTTTTTATAGATTTTTTCATTGTAATATGATAATTATTACATCATATCTATAGTTTTAATAAAAATATTAAAGTTATATATATTCATTATATATATATAAATAATCATTCATAAAAATTAGACAAACAAAAATGGATTACACAATTCATGGAGATGGTAGGTCACACATATGCGTAAATATTATTTTTTCATTATTATTGATGGAACAAAAGAAAGGTAAATAATAATTAAACTTTCTAAAATAAAAATTATATAATATATATCACATATATTCATTAACTCCATCCTTGTTATGATCCATGTAAGGTTTAAAATAAAAATAATTGCATCTCTTTGTGGATATCGTAGCACGCACGCACAAACGAGAGACATTATCATTTTAGGATGGATTAAAATGTAAGAAGGTAGATATGATACTATAATTCTAGAATCATAATTTTATTATAAATATCAGGTTTATTATTTATATATTTATAAAATCATTATTTAAAAGTATCTATGGAAAATTAATCACATCGCTTCGTGGAGATGTTAAGCCTTACATACGCATGAGAAAAACTATCACTACCTATTCGATGGAATAGAGGGTGAATAATTGTGGTTTCATAATAAAAATAAGATTTAATTATATTTATGATACTTTACTTATTTTTTAGGATAAATAACATAGATTTATAGGAGGAAAACAAGATGTAATATGAAAGCGATCGGTTATGGAGATTATCTATTATTTGAAAGAAATAAATTTTATCTCATATTTTTGACCCTTGGTATTTTGGGAATATTAATAACTATAGAATGTATACAATGGTGTTTAGAATATAATTTGGAATGATTTGGTTGACTTATATAGAAAAAGTGGTGTAAATAAAAAGGGAGAATGGGGACCCTTTTATAAGGGAGGGAAATGAGAAGCTTGGAATTACAAAAAAAATAAAAATATAATAAAGTATTTGTTAATAAAAATTCTAAAAAATATCCAAATATATGATAAAAAAGTAGTTAATTTTTAAATTCAATCATGATATTAAATTTAGTCAGGTTTTGGTGTAATTTTAAACATTTTATTTTTGTTTGAAATCTTCATTAACCAATTTTAATCTTAACCATGAGAATGAATTTTTTAATATTAAACGATTATAATTTTAATTTTAAGGTAATAACTATGACATAAATGGGAAAGAGCATAAATTTAATGAATTTATAATTTTAATAGTCCTATTTCAATATTTTTAAGATTTTTAGCTATTTTATAAAAATATTTATTAACAAAATATATCATTAATTTTATTTGGGAACTATTATTTTAATTTGACATAAAAGAAAATATGAAAAAAGGAGTTAAAATACAAAAATTTAAAATCATCATAATAAGTATTATTTATCTATAAAATTCATTTATTACAATAATTTACCAAAATTTTATTACTTTTATTTTTTTTGATATCATTTATTTTATTTTTCTATTAATTAAATAAATACATTATAGATATCGCATAAGAATTTACAGTAATTATTAAATCCCTAAAAATTATAAATAAATTAACATGACAAAAAAATAATTCCCCTTTCAAATAAAAATTTCGGAAAAGTCTAATCCTCTTCATATCCTTTTAATAAAAATTTAGAGTTATTAATTTCAATGGATATACATTTTGTATTTAGCCTTTTCTAAATAATATAGGAGGTGTGATAAATGAAAAATGGGACCAAGTGGAAATATTTTCAAAAACAAGATAATAATGGTTAAGATCCACTATCCAATAGGATAAAGGTATTTTTTATAGGAATTTTAAATCCTTAACTGAAAGTTTTAACCATATTTTATAGTTTTACACTTACGTAGGTGAAAAATATTTACCAAGATTAATATTTGTAATGAAAAAAATAAATGGGACATATTTACCAATTTTGAATTTCTAGATTAAAAATATGAGATATTTTTTTATATTGTATTTATATAATTGGTAGAAATTTATTTTAAAATAATCATGAAAAATCAAAAGGAAAACATTTCATAGAATAATATATTATTAATCCTAAAACTAGATTTATTCATATCACATGCATAGAAAATGTCACAAACCAAATCTAGTCACCATAAAAACTGGCACCTAACCTGGCCCGTGACAAAGTACGAAGGGTGTTCCCAATCCCCATGGGCAGGCACAAGTTCTTGAGTAACATAAACTAAAGTTTGGGAAAGATTTACCCGTGTTTATAAACATATAACGACAAACAATTCCAATAAAACGAATCTGGATTTTTCAAACAAAGTAATCTTTTAAAAAATTTCATAATTGAAATACACAATTTAAAACAATTATCAAATACCATTAAAAAGGTAAAAAACCAAAATTGATATCCCATGAACCTCCACATGTAAATAGGCACTGCCCTCAAGCCATCTCCACAAGACAACACCACGAATGACCTGCTAGAATCACGAACCACTAGAACTACAAAATGTACCCAAACCTACGATAGAAATAACCAAGTCTACTTACATCCAAAGGTTTAAGTATGGTGTGATCCAAATTCTAGTAAGATACAACCACTAAGATATTCCATCTGACAAACATTTAGAGACAAAAATAATGCATGTTTTTCAAAACGTGAAATGCTAGCTATAATTTCTAAAAGATGCACCTTCAAATTAAAGTAGTTTTCAAGTTGGATATTTTAAATAATCAAAAATTTTGAAAGAAATGTAAATTTTACTGAATGTTTTCATCCAATAATACTGTATACTGACTGTAATTACAAATGATCTAATTAGCACAAGAAATAGGAAATAACCCCTTGGCACTAGCTTGTTGTGGGTCCCAAGTACCTCATTTATTGGTGAAAGTAACCATCAGAATATATGTTCTCCTGTATGAGAAACTAGTCGGTAACATACGCATAACCTAGTGTTCCCCCATAATGATCATCATTATAGATTATTTAGTGTTGTAAGTGTCAATATTTCTCTGTGAAACTGAGGCTAAACCCCATGAGATCACTAGCATGTTAGTACACGTCCACCCAACTAGATACCTAGGATTCCCTCTTATTCCCAAACAAGTTCAACAAACTCAGAAAAATAGTTTTCACATGAAAATACCACTTCAAAATTAAAAATTAACCAAACATCCCCCATGTATATTACAAAAGTCACATCATCTCTCTTTTTATTCAAATTGGTTTTGAAATCAAACTCACACCAAAATAGCCCACAAAACATTTTTAATATCTTTAAAAATTCAAAAAACACTTTAACAATTTAATTAAATCTTTCCCAAGATTCTAAACATCACATAATATCCCACTCACATGTTACATAATACTCTTTTCATAAACAATGTCAATTTTTCCCATCACACACACAAAATAGTCTGAAAACATGTTTCGCACCCACATCACAATTTCATAAATCACATCAACATATTTCAAAAAATTACAAAAAACATTTTACATTAAAACTGATCACTTTTTATTTCAAAAACTCATTTTAAGAACATACTACAACTAAAACAGTACATAATCATCCTTTTCACACTTTGTGTAACTCATTAAACCATTTACAATTTTTATAAAACCAACCAATGGAGTATAACTGTGTTTTTTCCACAAAACCCATTTCCAAATCCTATTTCATAGAAAAAATCACACAAATACCTATAAAAAAATTAACAAACCTAGATATATTTATATAGACAGTCCTTAGTATTATAAATCACCTCAAGTAATACCACAAAAGATTCACATGAAAACACACATTTTAATAGAACTCTTTCAAGATACATTAAATGGTTTTACTCATAAACCCCATTCAAAAACCCTATTTAATTACCCAAAATCACACCGAGACCCTACCAAATCATAATTGGAATCCTAAAAAACATTTAATAAACCACTTGTCTATATTAGAGAATAACCCAAATAATACCACAAGAGCTTCACATGGAAATAAACCCAATTAAAATGAAAATAAAACTGTATAATTAAATGCTTAACTGAATCCAGAATTTTTTTTTTCACAAGACATAACATATCAGGAAAATGAAAAATCAATAAAACAATAAAACTAACTCATTAATAAATGGTTAGGAATGGAATCACCTAACTTTGAGTTAAAACCCTTGAATTCTTCATGCAAAACATCAACTGCACCACTACCACACCAAATCGGAGATAAACCCAACCTAAATCAACAATATTTTACCAAAAATACACAAAATCAAAACCAAGGTTCGAACCTTATCTTCTATACATAATGGATCTTCATGAAAGGTTGAAGAAACCCTAATGAAATGGAAGAAATCAAATAGAGAAACAATTACATGAAGAGAAGTTGAATAAATCACCCCAAATTAGCCAAATGTTGTATCTCCAAGCCAACAAATATGATAGGAATTCTATAATGATGATGAAGATGGAATGTGGGGATTTAAATGGGGGAAAATAGTAAAAACTGAATCATTTATGAAGGAGGCAAGTAACCTTCTCAAATCTGTACTATTTGAGAAATCCTGAAACGATTTGCCCTAATTCTCAGTTCAAATGAGCTAAAAAAATGAGAAAATGATACCTATGGTGCTCCTAGGGATATTGGATTTTAGATGGAGGTAGAATCACTAAAAAATTAAACAATAAAAAAGATATTAAAGAATAAAAAAACATTTAATGTAGAAAATTGGCTTACAGGAAGACCCAATACTTTAAATTAAAAACCCAAATACACCATGATTATGGATTTTTAAAGTCTCCAAATTGAGATGGTGGTGTTAATAGGCCATAGGAGGCCATGTATGAATTGTAATGGATGAAAAATGTTGAAAAATTAAGGAGTTATAAAATACACAAAATTGGTTTTTAAATATGTTAATGGGCTCACGGTTTGGCCAAAATTTTCAAAACCCACCATTTCCACCAAAATGAATGAGAAACCCCCAAAATAAATCAAGAATAGAAATTAAATTAAAAATACCTTTTAAATAAGTCATGTATGTGACAATTCTCCCCACCATAAAACTTTTCATCGTCAGAAATCCATAGAAAGGCCAAAAGCAAAAACCAAACCCAACTGAAAAACCAAAATGGGCTCCTTTGCCAAGATTCACCCCCAAAGGCCAAAACACCTCCAGTGATCAATTAGGGAAGGAATAATCTCACAAAACAAAACTCCAAACAATCTCTTGAAACAATTAAGAACATTCGGACTTTTTCCCAAAATAAAACTCATAAATATCCATCCGAACAAGATTTCAGAAATTTACCCAAATGAACAACAACAACGAAACATGTTACACTTACCTTTCTTTAACCAAACCGTTGGGAGTTCTCCAATCCCAAAGTTTACCCAAGGAAGATATAGGAAGTTAGATAGTTCTGAACAAGGATACTTACATCTAAGACAAGAACAAGGACCAAGCTAAGTTACTAGAATGGGGAGGCACAAATAGGCTCCCCACCATAAGAGACAACCTAATTTTTTTTCCAAAGATAGACTCAGGACACCAACAGGGGGAGGCCCAAATGGACTCCCAGGTACAAGGGGTAGGATTCCATTAGAACTATCCAAAATTACTTACATGAGACTCATAGTGGGTCTCCCCACCATAAGAACCAACCTTCTAAACTGACCAGCATGAGCCGACATGAAATGACTCGGAAATTAATGAGTTGTCACGGCCGCACGGTTAGTCCAAACGATTTGGGAAACCGTGCAATAACCGTGGGGATCATTTTTTTTCATGGCCTCCTAGAACATAGTCACTAAAAATCCTTAAAAAACTATGTGTTAAACCTATCTAGCCAATTTCCCAACCATGCTAAAAAACTCAATGGAAAACAAGGGGGAAATGGCATTAGGCAATAACATGGGCACGAGGCCCTCCACCTATTTCCTCCAAACATAAACAATAGTAAGAAAAGAAAGATATAAATACCTTCCTCTAAAATAGATGATTTTAGTGTTTTTTATGGGAAACATACTCCCAACATGACAGATACTCTCAAAGGATTTCACAACCATCACATTTACAGTTAAACGAGCACACGACATCACAAGGCATCGCCAAACATGACCATTGCAACTGATAGAAACAATTCAGGGAAAGGGACCTTATGAAAAGTCCCCAAAAAACACACAATTCTAGAAAGTGACCATAATAGCCACTCATGAACAGATCTCCCACACAAGTGTTTTAACATAAACCCTTTCTTTTATGAGACTACGATGGACCTAGAGTCCCTCTTAGACACCATCCACACTAGAAACCCCAGACTACTTACAACTTTTATGAATCAGGTAAGTTAAGAAGCTAAGGTCTCTTTAAACCTTACTTGAGAAATATTCTTCTACAATAGGTTCCACCAAAAAAATAGAGGAAAAGGTGTAAACTAAATCTCCAAATCTCAATAAAATGATTCCATATATTGATAAACTTGAGGATCTTCCAATGGCGAAACAACCTGGGATACACTTCAATTGTGCACTAAACCTTAATGGGAGTGTACCTTATCTAATGAGAAAAATCAAGGACATAATGGAGCTAGTCCATTGGTCAAAAATCACCACAAAACAGATCCAAACACATGAAGAAAATAATTGTAAAGGTATCCCAAAATATTTCTCAGAAGAGACTACTAACTGGTCCTTCTACCTAGCTTACCAACCAAACACAGACCCAAAACACAGTTCAAACAGGAAGGGTTCTTGGACTCAAAACATACAACAACACCAAAATTTAAAAAAAACACATAACACATACAATCCCAATCTAGTCAACAAAACAAAATGTTCTCTTTTAGAAACATTTCTTAGAAAAGATAAGTGTTTTGTAGTTAGCGTATCCACCTATGGTACCCCATGTGCCTCATACATGCACGTTCTTATGACACAACAGGAACCCTCCTCATATCCATCTCGGAATCCATCCATCCATGTGATCAACCATCCATAATCCCATATAAAACCATGTATTTGGTCTCTCAAGGAAATAGAAAAGGCTAAAAGAAAAATTCCTTCCACTTTTCAAAACGAAAATTGTCATCCAATACTTCTATTTCTCAGAACCGATAACCATGAAATCAAACCAAAATTATAGCTTACCAAAAAATTAAAAAAAAGAACATTCATTCAAATTAAAACTCACTTTTAATCCATTCACATCAATTTCAAAACATATCATCCCATTAAAACACGATTCAATAGCTTAGAAAACTCTATTGGAAACACTTTTTCAAAACCATCCTTGATATAGTTCATGCTTTCAAAAGATGTACAAAAACACCATTTTACATTCCAATAAAATTATAAAAATTAATTTCTACCATTTCAAAAATCTAACCATTCCCACTTTTTTAGAAAACCATTTCACAAAAACATTACGCTTCTCAAAACCATGTCATTTTTCTTTAAAAGTGAACTTACAAGATTTCAAAACTAAAGGACACTAAGAAATGAGAGAGGAAACTAGTTCCAGTGGGTGACATCGACATATGGTTGGTGGCCATATGACAATAACTTCACCATCATAGAGAGTGTTATAAGGAATTACCCCAGATCCACATTGGTTGTCAGGCCCTGCAAGCTCGCTGAGACCATTAACCCAACTCTCTCTTCATTTACCTTAGTCATCATGAAACCCATAAAACCAAAGGACTCAGTTAAATCATGACTTCCCCTAGTGACTCAAATCTTGTCATGAGGTGTGGTGATTAGGAACACTACCCATAATTAGAATACCTAGTCTTGGAAATCCTAACTCCAGACTATCCAGAATATTCCCTGAATAACGTGACCCATAGAGTTAACCAAAACCTCATTTGATACTATTTGTCACAAACTGAATCTGGTCACCATCAAAACCAGCACCTGACCCGGATCGTGACAAATACCGAAGGGTGTTCTCTATACCCATAGGCTGTCACAAGTTCCCATGTAACATAAACTGAAAATGGGGAATTATTTGCCCGAGTTTGTAAACATACAATGACAAACAAGTGCAATAAAACAGATCAGAATTTTTCAAACAAAATAATCTTTTAAAAAATTTTAGAATTGAATAGCATAATTTAAAAAATGATCAAAGACCATTAAAAACGTAAAAAACCAAAAATGATATCCAAAGAACTTCCACATAGAAAGAGGCACTTCCCTCAAGTCATCTTCACAAGACAACACGACGAAGGACCTGCTAGAATCCCGAACCACTGACACTAAAAACTACACCTAATCCGGTGACATAAATAACCAAGTCTACTTACACCCAAAGGTGTATGTAGGGTGTGATTCAAATCACAGTAGGATACCACCACCAAGAAATTACATGTGATAAACATTTAGAGATGAAAACAATGTAAGTTTTTCAAAACATGAAATGCTAGCTACAATTTCTAAAAGATTCCCCTTTAAATAAAAGTTGTTTTCAAGTGGAATATTTTATAGAATCAACACTTTTGAATGAAATGGAAAAGCTACTGAATTTTTTCATCCAATCATACCATATAATGATGGTAAGAAGAAATTATATAATGAGCACAAGCAATAGGAAATAACCCTGAGGCACTAGCTTGATGTGGGTCCCAGGTACCTCGTATCACGGTGAAAGTAATCATCACCATATACATTCTCATGCACAAGACACTATTACGGAATAAACCCATAACCTAGTGTCCCCCCATCATCCTCATCATCATAGTTATTTAGTTTGGTAAACATCCATCTTGCTAGGTGGAACGAAGGACAAACCCCATGAGATCACTAGCATACTAGTACACGTCCACCCACCAAGATACTTGGGTTTCCCTATTTTTCTCAAACAAGTTCATCAAACCAAGAAAAATAGTTTTCACATGAAAATACCACTTCCAAATTAGACATTTACCAAATACCCCCATGTATATCACACAAGTCACATCATCCCACTTTTTATTGAAATTGGTTTTGCAATCCAACCCACACCAAAATAGCCCACAACATATTTTCCATATCTTTCTCAATTCAAAAAATCCTTTAACAATTTTATCTAATATTTCCCAATATGATAAAAATTACTTAACAAACCACTAACATGTTACATAATACCATTTTCATAAAGAATGTCCATTTTTCTTATCACACACAGAAAATAGTCTGAAAACATGTTTCACACCAACATCACCATTTTATAAATCATCTCAACAAATTACAAAACATTACCAAAACGTTTGACATAAAAAATGACCCATTTTTCTTTTAAAAACTCATTTTAAGAACATACTACCACAAAAAAATTACATAATCATCATTTTAAAATTTGGTGTAACCCATTAAATCATTTAAAATTTTCTTAAGACCAACCCAAGGGGTATAACAAAGTTTTGCCCACAAAACCCATTTCCAAATCCACTTTCAAAGCCAAAATCACACCAATACAAATCTAAAAAAGAATTGAAAGACTTGGAGATATTTATCTAGACACTCTAAATTATTATAAATCACCTCAACAAACACCACAAAATATGAACATGAAAAACACACATTTTCATAAAATGATTTCAAGAGGAATTACATGGTTTCACTCATAAAAACCATTAAAAACCCATCTTAAAAACACAAAAGCACACCAAGAGACTACCAAATCCGAATAGGTATCCCAAAAAAAATTTACTAAACAAATTTCATATGTTATAGAATATCTTAAATAATAACACAAGAGTTTCACAAGGAAATACAACAAATTTAAATCAAAATGAAACTATAGAATTAAATGCTTAACCAAACCCAGGAAAAATAGTTTTTGCACCACACATAACATATTAAGAAAATGAAAAATCATAAAATAAGAAAAATAAAACATAAAGAAATGGTTACACATGGAATCACCTTCCTTTGTGTTAAAACCCTTGAATTCTTGTTTCAAAACTTTAACCACACCACCTCCGCACCAAAAGGGAGATAAACCCAACCTGAATCAACAATATTACACCGAATATTTACAAACTCAAAACCTAGGTTTGAACCCTATCTTCTAGAAATAAGGGAACTTCTTGTAAGGTGGAAGAAACCCTAATTAAAGGTATTAAATAAAATTGAGAAGCACTTAATTAAAGAGAATTTGAAGAAATCATCCCAAATTTAAAAAATGTTGAATCTCCAAGCAACAAAACCTGTTAGTGAGGATCTACTGAGGATGAGGAGGTCATGTGGGGACTGAAATGGGGGAAAAGAGTGAAAAATGAATGATTCATGAAGGAATCTTGTTACCTTCTCAAATCTGGATGGTTTGGGAAACCCTGAAAAGATTCTCTCTACTTCGAGGTTTAAATGAGCTCTGAAAAAGTGAAACCGATAATGGGGGGTGATCATAGGGATATTGGCTTCAAGTGGGAGGTGGAATATTTGAAAAAAATAAACAATGAAGAAGATATTAATGAGTTTAAAAACATTTAAAGTAGAAAATGGGCTTAAGGGAAATCCCAATACCATAAATAAAAACACAAATACCCCATGATTATAGATTTTTAAAGGCTCAAAATGGATATTTTGGTATTAAAATGTCATGGGAGGACATGTATGAATTAGAATAAATGAAAAAATTTCAAAAATAAATGAGTTATAAAAGAAAAAAACTGGTTTTTAAATATGTAAATGTGCTCATGATTTGGCCCAAATTTTCAAAACCCACAATTTCTACCAAAATTCCTGAGAAACCCCCAAAACAAAGAAATAATGGAAGTTAAATTAAAAATAAATTTAAAATAAGTCATGTATATGACAATTATCCCCACCATAAAACTTTCCACCCTTGGAAATCCACGTCAAGGCCAAAAAAAAACCAAACCCAACCAAAATATAAAAATGGACTCTTTTTACAAGCTTCTCCCTTGAAGGCCAAAACACCTCCAGTGATTAATTAGGGAAGTAATAATCTAAAAAACAAAACTCACACCACTCTCCTAAAATGATTAAGCACATTAAGACATTATCCCAAAATAAAAATCCTCAATTTCTATCAAAACAAGATTCCATAAATTTACCCAAACAAACAACAACAATGAACAAGGTTACACTTACCTTTCTTTAACCAAACCGTTAGGCGTTCTTCAATCCCAACGTTTACCCATGGAAGATGTAGGTAGTTATATAGAATTGAACAAGACTACCTAACTAGATTCCATGACCAAGGACCAAATTGAGTTACTAGAATGGGGAGGCACAAATAGTCTCTCCACCATAAGTAAAAACCTAATTTTTTTCCCGAGATAGAATCAAGACACCAATAGGGGGAGGCCCGAATGGACTCCCCGGTACAAGGGGTAGGCTTCTATTAGACCTCTCCAAAATAACTTACACGAGACTCATAGTGGGTCTCCCCACCATAAGAATAAAGCATCTTAACTGATCGGCATGGGCCGACACAAGAAGACCCTGAAATTAATGAGTTGGAATGGTCGCACGGTTAGTCCGCATGGTTTGGGAAACTGTGCACTAACCGTGGGGATCATTATGTTTGCATGGACTCCAAGAACACATCCACTATTAATCCTGCAAAAACTATGTGCTCAACCTATCTAGCTAAATTTCCAACCATGATCCAAAAAATTAAAGGAAAATAATCAGAAAAATAATGACATTGGGTGATAACATGGGCACGAGGCCCTCTACATCTTTCCACCGAACATGAATAATAGTAGGAAAAGAAACTTATAAAAATATTCCTCTAAAACATACTATTTTAATGTATTTCAATGGGAGAAATACTACAAACATAATAGATACTCTCCCAGGATTTAACAACCATCATCTTTATAGTGAAATGGTCACACAATAACACAAGGCGTCACCAAACATGACCATTGAAACTGATAGAAACAATACATTGAAAGGGAACTTTTGTGAAGTCCCCAAAAAATAGACAATTCCAAAAAGTGTCCATAACAGCCTCTCATGAGAAGATATCCAAAACTAGTGGTTTAACATAAACCCTTTCTTCGAAGAGACTAGGAAGGACCTATAATCCCTCTTAGACACCACCCACACTAGCAACCCCACACTACAATCACCTTCGATGAATCATGTAACTTAAGAAGATAAGGTCTCTTTAAACCTACCACAAGAACTCTCCTATTACAATAGGTTCCACTAAAAAAAGAGAGGAAATGGTGTAAACATAATCTATAAAGTTTAATAAAATGATTCCTTATATTGATCAACTAGAGGAACTTCCAACCATAAAACAACCTGGGCTGCACTTCAGTTGTTCACTAACCCTTAATGGGGGTGTACCTTATCCAATGAGAAAACCCAAGGACTTAACCAAGTTGGTCCATTGGTAAAAAGGTTCCACAAAACAGATCCAAATTCATGATGGAAGCCTCTGTAAAGGAATCCCAAAATATTTCTCAGAAGAGACTACTAACCGGTCCATCTACCAAGTTTACCGACCAAAAACAGACCCAAAACACTGTTCAAACAAGAAGGGTTCATGGACTCAAAACATCCCAAAACATCAACATTTTAAAAAAACACACCCAACATCCCAATTATGTCATCAAAACAACATGTTTTCATTTAAAAAACATTTCTTGGAAAAGAAAATTGTTCCCCTATTAGTGTATCCACCTATGGTACCCCATGTGCCTCATACTTGAATATTTTTATGCCACAACAGAAACCATCCTCATATCCATCCCAGAATGAAACCATCCATTCCATAAACCATCCATCATACCATATAACCCCATGTATGTGGTCTCTGATGAAAATACCAAAGGTTAAAACAAAAATTCTTTCCATTTTTCAAAACCAAAACTATCATACAATACCTCTTTTTCTCAAAACTGCTAACCACGAAATCAAACCCAAATTACAGCTTACGAAGAATATTCATAAAGGAAAAATCATTCAAATGAAAACTCACTTTCAATCCATTCCCATAAATGTCAAAACATCTCATCCCATTAAAATAACATTCAATAGTTTAGAAAACTTTATATGAAGCAATTATTTAAAACAAAATTTAACATAGTTCATGTATTAAAAATACATGAAAACATGCCATTTTTCATTCCAATAAAATTATGAAAATTTTGTTCTACCATTACATATTTATTAGAAAATAATTTCAAAAAAACATTACACTTCTTAAAAACATTTAATTTTTAATTTAATACTGAAATTACAAGATTTCAAAAATAAAGGACGCAAGACAATGTGAGAGGAAACTAGTTCTAGTGGGTGACTTGGAAATATGGTTAGTATCTATATGCCGATAAATTCACTATCATAGAGAGTTTTCTAGGGAAATATCCCCTGCTCCACGTGGCTTTCCAGGACCTGCGAGCTCGCTGAGACCATTAACCCAACTCTCATTTCATTTCCCTTAGTCATCATCATACCAAGAAAACCAATGGACTTAAGTAAATCCCAACTTACCCTGGAGACTCAAATACCTTCATGTGGTGTGGTGATTAGACACACTACCCATAATAAGAATACCAAGTCCCAATAAACCTAACTCCAGATTATCCTGACTATTCCACAAATAACGTGACCCAAAGAGTTAACCATAACCTATTTTGATACCATTTGGTATCGAACTGAATCTAGTCACTATAAAAACTGGCACCTAACCTATCCCATGAAAAATACCGAAGCGAATTCCCAATCCCCATGGGCTGGCATAAGTCCCCGAGTAACATAAACTGAAAATTGGGAATTATTTACCATAGTTTATAAACGTACAATGACAAATAAGTCTAATAAAACGAATATGGATTTTCGAAAAAAATAATCTTTAACAAAATATCATAATTTAATTACAGAATTTAAAACAAATTTTAAAGACCATTACAAATGTATAAAACCAAAAATGATAGCCCATGAACCTCAACATGGCAAGAGGCACATCCCTCAAGCCATCTCCACAAGATAACACCACGAAGGACTTGCTAGAATCCTGAACCACTAGCACTAAAAACTGTACCCAAACCTCTGACAAAAATTACCAAGTCTAATTACACCCAATGTTTTAATTAGGGTGTTATAAGAATACCATTTGGACACCACCACTAAGATATTCTATGTGATAAACATTTAGAGACAAAAATCATGACAATTTTTCAAAATGTTAAATGCTAGCTTCTATTTCTAAAAGATGCACCTTTAAATAAAAGAAATTGTCCAGTAGACTATTTTAAAGAATAAACACATTTGAATGAAATAGAGAATCTACTAATGTTTTTCAGCCAATCATAACGTATACTGACCATAAGAAAAAATCATCTAATGAACACAAGAAATAGGAAATAACACCTACGCACTAGCTCATTGTCGGTCCCTGGTACCTCATATCTCAATGAAAGTAACCATCACAATATCAGTTCTCATGCACGAGCCACTAGTAGAGAACATACTCATAACCTATCTGTCCCCCGTCATCATCATCATCATCATTGTTTAGTTAGTGTTTTAAGTATCAATCTTGCTACATGAAACTGGGTCCAAACCCCACAGGATCACTAGCATACTAGTGCACATCCACCCACCTAGATACCTAAGTTTCCCTCTTATGCTCAAACAAATTCAACAAAACAATAAAGTTAGTTTTAACATGAAAATATTACTTCCCCATCAAACATTAAAAAAAATAACCCATGTATATCACACAAGTCACATCATCCCCCTTTTTTTAAAATTGGTTTTGAAATCAAACTCACACCAAAATAGCCCACCACACATTTTTCATATCTTTAACAATTCAACAAATACTTTTACAATTTTATGAAATCATTCCCAAGATAATAAAAATCACATAACATCCCACTCACATGTTACATAATACCATTTTCATAAACAAAGTCCATTTTTCACATCACAAACACAAAATAGCCTGAAAACATGTTCCTCACCCACATCACAATTTCATAAATCACCTCAACAAATTACAAAAAATTACCAAAATGTTTAACTTAAAAACTGAAAACATTGTTTTTCAAAAACTAATTTTAAGAAAATACTATCACCAAAACAGTACATAATCATCATTTTAACACTTTGTGTAACTCATTAAATCATTTATAATTTTCATAAAACCATCCCAAGGGATATAACTATTTTTTTCCCACAAAACACATTCCCAAATCCTCTTTCAAAGCCAAAATCACAGCAATACCAATCTAAAATATAATTGATATCCTTAGATATATTTATCTATCCACTCTAAAGTATTATAAATCACCTCAAATAATACCACAAATGATGCACATGAAAAACACACACTTTCAAAAAACGCTTTCAAGAGGCATTACATGGTTTCCCTCATAAAACCCATTCAAAAACCATCTTTGAAACCCAAAGGCACACCAAGACCATACCAAAGAATAATTTTTTAGCAAAAACAACATTTATTAAACCACATTCCTATGTTAGAAAATAACCCAAAAAATACCACAAGGGTTTCTCATGAAAATACACCCAATTTATATCAAAATGAAACTATAGAATTAAATGCTTAACTGAATCCAGAAAATAAAATTTTTGCACCACACATAACATATTAAAAACATGAAAAATTATTAAAACAACCAAACTAAATCATCAAGAAATTGTTACACATGTAATCACCAACATTTGAGTTAAAAACCTTAAATTCTTGGTGCGAAACATTAACCGCACCATCGCCACACCAAAAGGGAGATAAAACCAACCTAAATCAATAATATTTCTTGAATAATACACAAATTAAAAACCTAGGTTCAAACCCTATCTTTTGTACATAAGTGAACTTCATGAAAGGTGGAAGAAACCCTAATTAAAGTGTATAAATCAAATAGAGAAACACTTACTTTAAGAGAGGTTGACGTAATCACCCCAACTTAAACAAATTTTGAATATCCAAGCAACAAAACCTGATAGTGAGGCTCTACTGAGGCTGACGAGGTCATGTGGGGACTGAAATGGGGGAGAAATAGTGAAAAATGATTGATTTATGAAGGAATCAAGTTAACTTCACAAATATGGACGGTTTGAGAAACCTTGAAATGATTATCCATAATTCGCAGTTTAAATGAGCACCAAAAATGTGAAACTGATAATGGTGGTGATCCTAGGTATATTGGCTTTGAGAGGGAGGAGGAATCACAAAAATAAAAAAATTATGGAGATATAAAAGAATTAAAAAAACATTTAAAGTAGAAAATGGGATTATGGGAAGGCCCAATACCTTAAATAAATCCCAAATACACCATGAATATGGATTTATAATGTCTCTAAATTGTCATTGTGGTGTTAATAGGTCTGGGGAGGCCATGTATGAATTGGAATGGATGAAAAATATTTTAAAAATAAAAATTTATTAAAGAAAATAATTGGTCTCTAAATCTGGAAAGGGCCTCACGGTTTGGCCCAAATTTTCAAAACCCACCATTTCCACCCAAATGTATGAGAACCCCCAAAAAACTAGAATGGAAATTAAATTAAAAATAACTTTAAAATAAGTCATATATGTGAAAGAAAAGATATTTTATTCATGTTAAATTTCTTTAATGAATATATAATATACAAATTTAATTAAAATAATTCCCTAATATTGGTTAATTTAATTAACTGTGATAGTAACACATTGTGCACATAAAAATAGTTTTTTTTAGAAAAAAATTCCTATGAATTTCAAATGATTTTATTTTTATTTATAATCAATTTATATAAAATGAAATTATTTATTAAATTTTTTAAGTAGGATTTTTTTTTGTAATTTAGTTATTCATATTCATATCCATCAATTAAATGTCTAGGATTTAATGATATACTATAATACGGTTCATTTAGACTCGGGTTTTTATGTATCCTAAGATATAAAAAAGTTATTTAAGGAGAAATATATCATAAAATATTGGGCTATAACACATATAAATATATAGTCAACTATATATAAGGGACACTCCTTAAAATATTAAATACCCTATGACAAAATTCTTAGAGGTGTGTCAGAGGACATCACCCCATAAGGGTATTCAATCTCTAAAATTCAGAATACCAAAAAATGATAAGATATAAACCAGTGTGAAAGACCAATATAAAAAAAGGAAGAGAAAAAACATTTAGGACACCAAGATCATACCTCACACTATTGATGGTCTAAGTATTTTCTCAATAGGTGTGAGATGCACCACATATAACTGGACAGATCCAAAACCCTAAACTATAACCAGATCACCTTGAGAAAATCCAATCTACCACTAATATAATTCATGAGTCTGGCTACCTTGATCACAACCACCACCTCGACTGGAATGGTTTTTGGTGATCTAGCTCCCTACCTAATGGGGTGCCTTAGATATCACTCTAGAACTCTGAACTAGTGAAGATTCCCTCTCAGTGGGAATTGATGAAAATTCCCTGAATTATCTCTAGAGATATCACAACTTTATATAGTATTAACACTCTACAAAGTTCCTATCATTCTGAGGCTTCAAATCACCCATCATTCCATACTAATTACATTCCAAAAAACTATTAGTGTACAAACCCAAACATCCACTACTCTGGCGATAATTTATATTACGATGCTTCCCACCACAATATAGTGAACGTCTTGACCTTGAAGCAGAACCATGTAGACTAATACCTTCATATTACCACATAATGTTTTTAGAGATAAGGGATTGGTTCATCATATAAAATATTTTAGTAATTTGAAAAACCTTCACTTGAGATCAAATGGAAAAAACGAGACCATACACAAATAATATTACCCTGGGTAGATCATCGCTTGTATGAGGGGGTGAAAATCTCTATAACTTAGTGAAATTTGATAATAATTCACAATGAAAATATTACCAAACTTAATATGAATGAATTACATATCCCAATCATCCCACATAGATACTAGGAAGAATTAATTGAATAATATAGCTTGAAATTCCCACTGGACCATGCCTCGATGCTGATCTTCCCAAGTAAGAGTATACCACTATCACTTGAATGATCCATGAAAAAAATAGGTTTCTAAATTTACTCTCCTATATGGAGGTATATCTAAATTATATAATATATTATTGATAGCCTCCAACTAATAATCCATAGCTTAGTGAACACCTCTCCCTGAGAAAGGAGGCTGAGACGGCAGGTTGTATTCTCTAGCCAACTCAAACATTGTATGTGCATCCTATAGACCACCCCCATTGACTGTACTAGGCATAGAAAATACTATATAAGCTATAAATTAGTACCCAGACCAATTACGATAGGTGGTGAAATGGGAGGTTACACATGTTTCACTACATGTATCTTAGGTCACACCACCTCAATAGAAATGTTCTCACCACCTTTTTTGCACTTGACCTAAGATCATTGTGGATGTTTATATCTATAATGACCTGAATTCACCTCAAAACATAATTCTTAATCATATGAAATCATAGATTGGAAAATAAATTAAAGGGTCAAGTTTCACTATAATAGTTACTCAAAACTCATTGGAGGTTGAAAATTGTTGATTTCACTAACCCCAATAACCCATTATTAGGGTAAAGATAGATATTAATATTTAAAGTCTACATCAAAATGTTTTAGTTATAATAGTTGTTAATCTCATGTTATATAGAAAAAATGTCATTACTTTTCAATTTTATTCCCATTTTACAACACTAATTTTTAAACATTATTATTTATAATTTAACAAGTCTACATATAAGGGTTCAGTTATGTGGTTTACCATTTCCATGTTATATATACAACACTCTATAAGTTGCAATGGGTACACTATTTAACTACATAAATGTTTTTTATATTGGAATTAAAATTTAATAATTTTATAAATATTGATTCATTTATGTAGACTTACATTCCCATATTATATAGCTATTCACCTTATAAGTTAAAATTTACACTCTATTTAACTTTAGGATGTTTGAATTATCTGCTTATGTATCCATGTTTCAAGGAGTTTATTATATTAAAATTAGTTAAGTAGAAGTAAATTATTAATATATGTGGGAAACACATTTTTGGTGGATCTAGACACTTTTTGTAACCAATTTTTTCCACCAATTAATGTTAATAATTTCAAGCATAGAAATAATTTCATATAAAGTTGGCACAACAGAGTGTAAGAGATGAAATATGCATGGCATGGAATAGGAGTGACATAAAAATTCCTATGTTCCTATAACTAGGATTATGCTAATTCTCCATTTCTATACTATCCCAAGGTTTGAAATACCATTAAACATAACATAGTACAAAAATTTGTATCTCCTAATGTTGAAAATAGTACGACCATAACAAGTAAAATCCATAAAAAAGTCCCTTCTATTGAAATAGGCGTTTTTTTCTATATGTGAGTTAGCTACTCCCAAGAATAATTTATTACCATGTTCTAGTCTCCAATATAACCAAAAATATATAAGTACAAATTTAAAAAGATATCTGGTACCAATTTTTGATCTCCCTAACACAGGTCACTGATAATTAAAAAATCTAGAGGGCCACACAGCCTCAAGTGCACCTCCATGTATGCAAGAATTTTCCAACTAGTTCTAAGAGTGTATAGTGGTGTGGTGAAGATATTATACCCTCTTTATCATATTTAAACATAGTTTAAAAGTAATGTAAACATAATAGAAATTGATAATAAATAAATGAGACATAAAGAAGTAAAACGGTACTATATATAGATTATTTAAAAGTGGTGAAAAATATAAAACAGGTACGTCATAATAGTGATCATACAAGAAGTAATATATTTGAAAATGGAAATAATATTACAAAATAAATCTATTATAAGTGATTATCCTGATTCTTGTCTCATTCCATTACTCCCATGCTCCAACCTATGATAGAAGTTACACATCCACAACCAAAAGCTTCCCCTTTATCATTTCCTTCATCCATAAAATCTAACAGGGTACCTAGTGGTAGCCCAAATAGTGTTTGAGTAAAACTCAGTAGTCTAACAAGAATGGTGTCTAATTAAATTAATATTAATTTTTATAAATTATAATAATTTTTAGGTAATAATAATTTAAACCAGTAACGTTTTATGCATCTTATTGTGATCGGGCTCCTCATGGGATACTCGACTATCCCTACCCGCTTCAACCAAAGTCGTATGTCACTGAACATGTAACCATGAATTTGTTAAGGAACATAAGAAAAATATTCATGTAAACCATGAATAAATAAACATAGGGAAATCTATGGGATAGTTCTATACATTTCCACATAGCACACCCATTTTGAGTCAATAATGGACCAATTTAATTGATTCCTTTTGGATTTAAATCCAACTCATGGTGATCAAACTGTGATTTTTGATATTGGTTTTGATTGTAATATAAAGAATGAGCCCTTGGAAATCTACTCATAATAATTTATAACCAAACCAAAGAAATATATCATTTTATTTCAAGGTAGGTCTTGATTTGAATTCCAGGGTATGTGAAAATATGTTCATTTTTTGAGAACATCAATCCGAACCTCGGAGTTCATCCCAAGAATTTTAATTTTTATAGATATTAGATTAATCCACATAAACTATTTTTGGCATTCTATAGAGAAATACTTTGAACTAATACAAAGTGTTTTTAAAACATGTATTTTACATCAATGAATTAGGTGACATCCAATGAGTCTAATCAAGGCATTACCAAGAGTAAATCCAAGTATTACTTGTGGTACGCATCACCTTTGATGGTTTGATTGATATCAATAAGTAGTAGCCAAAGAATACATGAGAATAGATAATAAGTACCAATTTAATACATTCATTTCATCTCATAATTGAAATTGAAAATTTCCCTTTAATTTACATAGAAAGAATGCATTCAAGCTCTATTATTTATCCAAGACACCAAAATTGTATAAATTATATCCATGTTGGAAAAAAATAACTCAAGACCCATTATAAGAATTTTCAAATTAATTGATATAAAATAACACCATAAGTAGTGGATTGAATATATATAAAGAATCTTAATCTTCTTAAATTACAAACAAACACACCCTAAGGGGTGTTTTGTTTACATATAAAGTATGTTCATCACATGAAGTATACTAAAAGAACCTTAAGTGGTTGTTTTGGTTGAGGTTTTAAATCATAAATGGTGATTTTGAGTTCTCTATTTTTCTACATGAGAATTAGGGTGAATGATTATGGGAATATGAATTTTAGAAACAACTGTCAAAATGTTTGGCATATGTCCTTACAACACATTTTATAAATACAATGAATTTTAGGGAAAAGATTATATACCAACTGCCTATAAATCATTGATGAATCCTCATATGGATTCAGACACATATTTGGGATAAGATTACATATATTAGAAAACTATAATAAATCCTTAAAGGTACGTTATTTGCACTAGTTTTGTAGAGAGAGGTTTATAACATTTTCCCTAATCTATTTCAAATAACCTAGTGAAATGTTGGGATCATATAACAACACAAAAGAAGGGGAAACATCACTTCAACCAAAAAATATTCCATCCTTCTCTTCATCTGTACCAACTATGTTATAGCCTAAGTGGAAGCCACATACTCACCTTCTGTATTTTAAGAGTCACTAGATTTTTCTTCTTTTTATTCCAAATCACACATCTTTTTCCTAATAATAATACTCCACCAGATCTGGATCTTATGTCCTTCACACAAACTTCCAAATATACATCTATTTAAACAAAAATTTTAATCTATCTTGTATTGTCATATTTCAACCCAAATTTAATTGTTCCTTTTATATATCTAAGAATTACCTTTCCATCCACATGATGAGACTCATTTGGAGAAAATTTTCACTAGGAACAAAGCATAAAAAACATTCAATATAACTATCCCTGAATGTGATAGACAATATATGCTTCCAATAAACATTCTAAATTATTTCAAATAAACATACATTCCTTAAACATCCATTTCCAAATTTGTTCCAACTGATATTTGGGTATAAATATGATATGAATCTTCCATTACATTTTTTTAAGTCTCTATAAGAATACTTATCCCAGAGCCAGTGACTTCTTTTATTACATTGAAAAAATTATAAGAAATTCGTATCCTAATGGGAAAAATAATTTAGTATCTTTGGAAAACAAGATACCTACATAAGTTATAAATTACAACTTGAAAGAAAATACACCTTAACAACTTCTTTTAAATCACACATAATCTCCTTGATAATCCTTGTAATTCATTCATAATATACTTCTTCACAAACTTGGAAAAATTAAACATGCTAAAGGGGTGGTCTGAGATGCATAGTAAGAGTAGATAATAGATTGGAAGAAAATAAAAACACCAGGCTTGATGAATAAATAAATATGCATGAATTTAAAAATATACTTGAGCATAATATCGAAGGAATAAAAAAAGTGATTAAATAATTCAATAATACATAACCATGAATATTCTATTAGTAAAATAATAACTTGGAATATCAATATATCTCTTTATAATGAGGGAATGAATACTTCCAAAATGTTTAAAATATACTGTTAAGGCATCATCCAGTATATCTAGAAATGATTAAGGCCTCATCCAAAACCATATTTGAAAATTGACAAGGCCTCAGCCAAGTCCATATCTTTTTTGTACCAAAAGACCTACAAATTCATATAGGGTATATATTGGTCTCCTC
Organism: Viscum album; assembly: GCA_963277665.1. Lineage (NCBI taxonomy): Eukaryota > Viridiplantae > Streptophyta > Magnoliopsida > Santalales > Viscaceae > Viscum > Viscum album. The sequence goes on from OY728139.1 coordinate 300,796,974, forward strand.
CCATCTCTTTCTAAGTCCAATGAATTCATCAAATGAATGGGGATAAACATAAACAACATGAACATATGAAATAACTTTCCCTAATCTATACACATAAACACTAACCATTCTGAGAAATATGAAGAATATTTTACAAATAGCACATCCATAGTCAAAATAATCATAAGATACTCAATAAATTATTGTATAGTATATCATAAAATATTATTCCCAATAAAATTCAACAATAGTGTTTAAATAGATAAAATTACTCTTATAAAATCATTGAGTAATTCTTGAGTAAAATACCCTTTTACTTTGAGAAGAAGAGTCCTTTTGGAAAAATCATTTTATAAAACTAGAATTGAAATAATATAGTTTTATTATAATAAGAAGACTAATTTTATAAAAATAATGGTGGATAAAAATATATTGTATAGTTTACATGAACATAGGTAAGAATCTGAGAAGTCCCCTTGAAACATAATTGTATTTCAGGAAGAATATTTAAAAGATCATTTTAAATCATGTAAATCCCCATAAAATAATAAAGTATTATGGTTTGTACAAACATATACAACATTCAGGTAGAATTTATGAGAATTAAATAATAATAAAAAATAATTTCATTGAGGTATGTATATGGTAAGAGTAACGCGAATAAAAATGGTGGTCGGGTAGAAAATCATTACCTTATATTAGAATATGTTCCCATCTTGAACATAAGGTCCTAGAATGTAAAATTTGACTAATTAATAACATAATTCATAACCTATGAGATATTTATTTTATTTATAATTACTTTATTATGTTCATATAATGTCGTTTTTATGGGTTAAGAGATTCAATATCATCATTTGTGAGAGATCGTTTCATCAGTTTTCCTGATCAGTTCGTTTGTATGGAATTTAATGTAAAATTATAATTGAATTCAAGAATTGATTTTATATGTTATTAATGTTGATACGTAACCTTAAATGATTATATAAGTCATTTGGTTACTTTGGGTGAGGATTAATCATTAGATAAAATTTTAATGATAAATGCTTGGATTAATTTGGTGGTTTTTTGATCACCATGAACTCATTTTGTTTTATAAATTAAAACCATGTGTAAAAAATAATTATGAAACATAACATAGGTTATATTGCATATATTATGATCTGGTTCAACCATTAAAACAGTTTCATGATAATAATTGAAGATGGTAATAGAATTTGAAAACTCTTCGTCCTTGATTTTGATAAATTAACATATATCAGATGCCGTTTTTGATTTCTAGAATAAAAGGAGGTGAAAGGAGAGATTATGATGAATTATTACATTATAAAAAACAATTCTAGTACATGTAAGGTACTGAATTTATCATAACATTTAGAGGAAAATATGTGAGGAAAGAAAAAGAATGAAATGAACTTGAAAGAAAATAAAAAAATGAAAAGAGGAATTTACCTCTTGAATTTATCTTTCTTAAGAGCCTCTATAGGGGATAAGATTCGGTATTTTGAAGATAAAAGGGCTGCTGGACATGAGGAAGATCTTGGAATGAGATTTTAACAGAATTTAGACAATACACAAGGCTTTAAAGGAGTGAAGAGAAGTGAGAGTGCAAGGTGTTTTTTATAGTGGAGGAGAGTGGTGATTTTTGAATTCCTTATTCAATATTTTATTATTTCTCTAAAGACAAAAAATAGGGTTGATTAATGTAAACCATAATATTAATACATTCATGGGAGTTCAAACCAAGTGTTCTTACATCATCCATGATGCTTAGAATAGTGAATTTAACAAATAATGTATATATAATGTAAATTGTCATATTTTTCTATTTATAAAAAATTTAAGTATTTAATTAAAATTCCAAAAAATAAATCATAACCATTTTTGTCATATAGAATTCAAAAATGAACTCCATTATTTGAAAAAAAATTCGAAATATGATAAATTTAATAAAATCATAATTTATTTGAAAAATAAAAATTTTAAAAATGTAATTCATTTTTTATCACCAGAAAAAATTAATCAAGATCTCATTATTTTATAACATTAAGAAAATAAAATAGCAATATGATTTACTATTAAAATGGGTCATATTAATATTCATATTACTATTCATAAGGGTATGATACTATTTACCAAAAATTATGGTTTTCGTATCAAACTCTAAATATCTTAGTGAATGCAACCGTATATGTCTAGTTTTTTAAATTCAAATCACATAGGTGAAAAAAGTATGTTTTGTGGCTATGTTATAATAAAGTTTTGTTTTTAGATATTCATTATTTTAGTGCATTCAATATTAAATTTATTTTTAAATCCTTAGGGTGTTACACTCTCCCCTCCTTACAAAATTTATGTCCTCAAAATTACCAGAATGATACCCCATAAAATTATTTTTTGTAGTTCTTTATCGTAGGATCCTCAGGTTCTCATGTTGCTTCTTCAATTTTATGATTTTTATAATGTACCTTTAGTAGTTATGTAATATGATTCCTTGTTATCTTTTTTTTAGAGTCTAGTATCTGGAGATGCTCTTCATAGTAGGATATGTCAAGTTCCAACTCTATACCTTCATATGTGAGGACATGCTTTGGGTCTGGTATGTACTTTCACAATAATGAGACAAGGAACACATTGTGAACCTTAGAAAAGATAGAGGTAATTACCTAATTATAGGCCACAGATTTAATTTTATTCAGAATTTCCAAAGGGACTATGATCATGGGGCTCAGTTTCCCTTTCTTTCCAAATATTAGAACACCCTTCCATGGATATACTTTCAAGAAAATGTGATCTCCTTCTAGAAATTCTAAATCCTTCCCTCAATTATCATCATATATCTTTGGCCTACATTGAGCTATTTTAAAATGGGTTTGAATAGTATTTATCTATTTTTTGTTTCCCCCACAAGATCTAGGCACACAAGCTTCCTTTCACTAACTTTATCCCAACATGTTGGTGTACGACATCTCTTTCCATACAATGCTACATATGGTTCCATTTGAGCATTGGAATGGAAACTATTATTGTAGGAAAGCTCCACCTAAGCGAAATACGTATCCCACATACCTTCAATGTCGAGTGATCATGATCTTAACATGTCTTCTAATGTTTAGATCATCTTTTATGACTGCCCATCAGTTTGGGGGTGATAAGATGTACTCAAACGAATCTCAATTTTCCAATTATTTACAAAGACATTTCTAGAATTTTGATGTAAATCATGGATCATGATCAGACACAATTGAGAGAGGTTCTCCATGAATTTGATAAAATAAATCAACAATGTGAGGTAGGGGAAACATGTTATTTATTATAGAATCACAAATCTCCATTTAGTCAACACACAACCTCATAGATTTATCTTTCTTCATAACGAAAAGTATAAGGGCTCCCCATAGGGAAATACTTTGAAAATAAATCCTTTATCAGTCAATTATTCTGGTTGTTTCTTCAGTTATACTAATTCCATAGTGTCCATTATATAATGAGTCTTTTATATAGTCCTTGAACCATGAATTAAATCAACAGAGAACTCAACTTTTCACTCGGGTAGATGTCCAGGTAAATCCTCTAGAAACACATCAATATATTCTTACACAATAGTTACACCCACTATATGAACATTTATTTTTCCCACCAATAGATACTATGTTATCTTCCTCAAGAATAATTAAATTTAGTAGGGCTACTGAGGGTGGATATAGATTACAAACATATGGTAAGGTTTTTGTCTAATGATATAAGATTCCACACCGTTCTCAAAAATTGTAAATTCCTTCTTCTAGTAATAGATTTTTGCATCATAATTAGAAATCCAATCCATAATTAGGATTATATAAAATTAAATCATGGTTTTGATGATAAGATTTGAATCTAGGGCACAATTATGTGTTATAAGGAGGATTTATTGACACATTATTGTTGCAGTGATACTTTCCTTATGAGCCTTGATTGAATACGCATTTATTAAATCAAATTGAAAATATCTAATTTTCTTGACAATAAAAGAAGATAAAAAAGAATGAGATGATCCAGAATCAAATAAATCATTGGCTATATTTTTGGAAATTATTGAAGTACCTTCCACCACATCATTAATAATTTCTATCTCAACAGTTGTGATCACATAAGCTTGGCCTTGCTCCCTTGGCCCTTTTTTAGGCCTATTTCCTTGAAGTTTTGGACAATCAATAGCATAATGACACATCTCTATACAATTATAGCACGAAACATTGATAGATTATTTCTTTTCCTTGTAGTCACCATCATTATGGCCTATATATTCACACTTACAACACACGCCTTATCATTTTAACCAGGCACCAACGTGTTTCCTTCCATAAGTATCGCATATTGTAATATTCACCTTTTTATTCTTCCTGTTATCAATTTTATCCTCCACCACCCCCAACTTCTCTTATTTCACCTTTAACTCATAATACTTATAAAATTCCTTGTATGTCTTGATAGTACATTAGATAATGCCTCTATATAATGATAAACATTGGGAGACTAGTTCCCTTCATAGGAATGGTTTTAAACTATTAAATAATCGATCAATCTTGCTTCATGGATTTTGTATATAGTATGCATCATACCTTTCTATTCTTGTAAAATTGGATTCATACATTACAACATTTTTATCCTCTTTCTGTTTGAGGTTGAATAATTTCCTCTCCATATCCGGTTATTGATCTTGAAGAAAATATTTTTCTAGGAAAATTTAATTGAAATCCCACCATTCAATTTCTTTTTTTATTCCTCCTCCTGTGTGTTTTGAATTAACAACCAGCACTGATTCACATCTCCTGATAGATGATAAACCACAATGAAAACCTTCTATCTTCCATTATATCCCAAAGAGAGAAATATATTCTCTAAATAACCTATCCACTAATTCGCTAGGAATAGGTTTGTAGTTCCATTGAATGATGGAGTTTGTTGTTACATAAAGCTTTAAAACATTGATCCTTCATTTTTTGGATCAAGATTATCCATATAGGTAAGGTTAGTATTCATAACTTGATTCAGTTGTCCCAGTATAGTTATGAGTTTCTCAACACCAGTTGCAGCTCTAGATCCAACAACATTATCTTGCATAGGTGTCCAATCCCATGATGGGATATGCGTGTTCATGTGGTTTTAATGACTTCCTCTAAGTTCCATTTTTTGAATAATGGAATACACTAGATTTGCTTGTGAATCATAATGTATAATATCTACTTAAAAAAATTACATATCATAAATTGAAATCTTATCCATATCTAATCTCATATTCATGGTTTCTTCGAGGAAAAATTTACATTTAATTCCTTAATAATGGTTTGTAATGAAAATGTGAATTATATTAAGCATGTCCCCCGACAGTGTCAAACCAAGTGTTCTATAAGGACTGTTGTCATGTACCAGGATACATCGGGTCAAGCCTGAAACACCTTACCAGAGTTGTTACTCCTAGGTACATTTGTGCCAAAACCACATCCACTTTTAGTATCCTGAAATGTATTTATTTTGTAGAAATATTCACATAATATATTCATTACCAAAATTTCAGGATGTACTTGTTTGTTTATCCTCAAATACTATCTTAAGGTTTTGTTCCCTAATATAAATTTTATAAATATATTTTCCATGTTTTTTGATAAACATTGTTTCATAAAAACTGTAAATACCAACCCCAATTTCTTAGAGCCAGTTCCTTATTTCATTACATTTTCATAATTAAAAGAAATAAATATCCCAAATGAATGAATAGTTTAATATCTTTGGAAAATAAGATACATATATAAGTTCAACATTACAACTTGAAAGTAAATACAATGTAACAAATTCTTTTTAATCACACAAATTATCCCAGATTATCCTTGAAAGTCAATCACAATATACTTCTTCATAACATAGGGAAAATAAAATATTTTAAAAAGGTGATATTATATTCTTAGTAAAGGTAAATAATATAGGAAAAGAAAATAAAAAACATTATGAATGATGAATAACGTAATATGCATGACTTTATAAATATACTTAATCATAATATCGAAGGAATAATAAAATTGATTAAATAATTCCATAAAACATAACCATGGATATTATACTAGTCGAATAATCACATGGACTATCAATATATAGCTTCACAACAAGGTAATGAATAATTTCGGACATTCTGAAATATACTGTCAAGGCCTCGACCAAGACATCAGAAAATGATTAAGGCCTCAATGAAAACCCTATCCAAAAATGGGCATGGCCTCGGCCAAATCCATATCTATCTTGTCACACGAGATCTACCGATGAATTGAGGGGATATAGAGGGCCCAACCCATCACATACTACATATAATTAATTCCTCATATAAAAGGGGATAAACATAAACAACATGAACATATAAAATAACATTCCCTAATCTGTACATATAAACACTAACCATTCTGAGTAATATGAAGAATAATTTCAATATAGCACATCCATAGTCAAAATAATCCTAAAACGTTCAATAAATTATGGTAGATAATATAATACAAAATTATTCCCAATAATATTCAATAGGAGTGTTGATATAGATAAAATTACTCTTATAAAATCATTGAGTAATTCTTGCGATAAATACTATTTTACTTTGGAAAGAAGAGTTATTTTAGAAAAATATTTGTATAAAAATTGAATATAATAATATAGTTTTCTAATAATAAAAATAGTGATTTTATAAAACTATTGTGGCTAAAAATACATTATATAGTTTACCTCAACATAGGTAACAATTCTAGAAGTTCCCTTGAAAAGGATTTTATTTCGGGAAGAATTTTTGAAAGATCATTTTAATGCATGTAACTCCCCATAAAATAAAGATTAAATATGGTTAGTACAAATATATAGATAATTCATATATAATTTATGAGGAGTAAGTAGGAATAAATAATAATTTCATTGAGGTAAGTAGAGGATGAAAGTGACCCGAATGAAAATGGTGGTTCAGGTAGAAAATCCTTACATTATGTCTGAATATGTTCCGCTATTGAACATAAGGTACTGGAATATGAAATTTGACTTATTAATAACATAATTTAAAACCTATTAGACGTTTATTTGATTTATTTTAATTTTATTAAGTTGATTTATGGACTTTTTATGGGTTAAGAGATTCAATGTCGTCGTTTCTAAGTGCTCATTTCAATAGTTTTCAGGATCAGTTCATTTGAATGGAAGTTAATGTAAAATGAGAATTGAATTAAAGAATTGATTTTATATGTTATTTATGATCATATATAAGGTTAAATGATCATATAATTCACTTGGTTACTTTTTTTTTTGAAGATGAATCATTAGATAAATTTTAATGATATACATTTGAATGAATTTGGTGGTTTTTTTATCACCACAAACTCATTTTGATTTATAAATTAATAACCCGTGTAAAAAATGATTCCAAAAAATAAAATAGTATATATTAAATATATTATGATCTGGTTCAAAAAGAAAAATGGTTTCATGACTATAATTGAATATGGAATTAGATGTTGAAAACCCATCGTCCTTGGATGTGATAAATTAACACTTCTCAGATGGAATTTTCATATCTTGGGAAAAATGAGGGAAAAGAAGATATGATAATGAATTATTACGTTATAATAAATAAATTATAGTACATTTAAGTTATTGGATTTATCATAACATTTTGAAGAAAATAAGTGAGTAAAGAAAAAGAATAAAAATAACTTGAAATAAAATAATAGAAATGAAAAGAAGAATATACCACTTGAATTCATCTTCCTTGAGAGCCTATTTTGGGGAGAGGATTTGGTCTTTTGAAGAGACGAAGGGCTTATAGACATGGGTAGGATCATTCGAATATATTTTAGTTTAATTTAGACATTTCACAAGGCTTTATAGGAGTGAAGATAAGAGGGAGTGAGAGGTGGTTGTTATAGTGGAGGAGAGGGGTGATTTTTGAATACCTTATTCATTATTTTATTATTTCCCTCAATAAAACCAATAGTATTGATTCATGTGACCCATAATAGAAATAAGTCCATGTGATTTTGAACCAAGTTTGATTAAATCATCCAAGATTCTATAAATATTTAATTTTACTAATAATGTATATAAACGATAAATTATCATATTTTATTATTCATCAAAAATTCAAGTATTTCAGAAAAATCCCAAAAATTATTTATTCAAATTTTTCAATGTGTAGGATTAAAAAATTATCTTTATTTAAAAAAAAATTAAATATGACTAATTTTATAAAATCATAATTTATTTGAAAAATAAAAATTTAAAACTAGAATTCTTTTTATATCGTGTTGAAAAATTAATCAAGATCTCGTTATCTTATTACCTTTAGACAATAAAATAATATTATTATTTACTTTTCATAAGGGTCAAATTAATATTCATATTACTATTTTTATGGGTATGTTAATAATTACCAGAAATTATGTTTGTCTTATCATACTCTATATATCTTACTGAACACAACTGTGTATATCGGTTTTTTAAAGACCAAATCACAGAGGTGTAAAAATTATGTTTACTGGATAAGTTATATAAAAGTTGTATTTTTAGAGACTTAGTGTTTCATTCATTCAATATTAAATTTATTTTTAAATATCTGGGTTGTTAAATAAACAATCATAATGACATATTCATCTTTATTTTATGTTATGTAGAGGTTGATGACAATGCATTCTTTTATGAAATTTAACTTCATGAAGTGAGTATTCATCTTAGAATTACAAGATATCAGAACTTGTTTTATACCATAAAATTCCTTCTTTAACATGAATATATAGTTTTAATTTTTTATAAATAATAAACCACATGGTTTCAAAATATATACTCCATTATCCCACCCTCTCTTAAAAAATATGTCTTGAAATTAATTTGGAATATCTTATATCTTCACTATATAGTAATGGAATAAATATTATAATGGTTTTGAGTCTTCCATTGGAAGATAATGGATCATTAAAATAAATGACTAAAACCTATGGGTATCCTTTACAAACCAATCATTAATTATTTCTTATTAATTTATCTTTTTAATTTAACATGTTTTGGAAAAACCACTATGTTTCCAAACAATTTATATCTTCTGGTTTGGGTAAAATTTTCTATGTCTCATTCATCTCAATTTGGCCCAACACATCATTAATTTCATCAATCAAATATTCATGCTCTATTGTTTCTTTAAAATTTCAAGGCACAACATGTGAGATAAAAGTATTATGTCAAACTATCCTTGATGTTCTTTTGGTTTGAATCCATTCTACTTGACCAGTAATGATATTTTAGACCTATACATGTTTCCTAAAATATGGATGAGAAGAATAAACTTTTCACGCATCATTTGAAATAGTTGATTTATAATATTCATCTTTTATAACTTTTATAATGTAACTTATATTGAAAAAGTGTAATGTTGTTTACCTATAACAATATAATCTTTATTTTTTCTTATATATGTAGATAACTGTGATGTTTTTATATAAAAAATATTCTCATTTGCCTTGTAAAAAAACATGTGCCCTCTATAATTTGGAGGGTATGTAAGGAATATACCATTAACACTACATTGGTAAAACTCACTAATATTTTCACGTTCGACTTTGATTATCTAGTGGCTGAAAAACACCAATAAAAATTTCTAAAAAGGTATTTATTTATAATACATGTCATATAGAGTTATATAAGAGTTTATCATGTAGAAACACTAATTTTGAATATGATGTACTATGTCAATAGATCGTCTCTAAAGGAAGTGAGAATTTTCATTCTTTATCTGAATTTTTCAATATATATCAACAAAATTTCATTTCAGTTTATCAATAATAAAATTTTACTATGGTATTTACAGTTCAAAAATTTAAAGAAAAATTCCATGATATTCAATATAATCATTGAAAATTCCATTTTCATAGTCAACACCAATATAAATTTACTTTTTCTTCATGAAAGATACAAATTATCTTCCATTCCTTCTACTGAAACTCTTAAAATTTTGGAGAACCACCAATTTATATTTTAAAAAAATATGTGTATTAAGAGTGGAATAATAAAAAAATTAAATATATTAATTATCTTATTTTTTTCAATTTTATTATCATGGTCCCACATATTTCAGAATGTATAAGATTTAATGAATGAGTTTATTGAATGGCAACCATATTACCTACTATGTTTGGTATAATTTATTTTATTTCATATACAATAACACCAATCACAACTTTTTATCATGTTAGGAATGTCACTAATAATTACTCGCATTGTTATATTACTCATACTAATCTAAAAACAATGTTCAATCCTTTCATTCCATAACTTATTTTCCTTCAGCATACTCAGGTAACATGAACCATGTCCATATCCAACATAAAATTTATTTACCTTGGTTCTTTTTCCTTTTATTATAACATTTCCATGTTCATTAGATTTAATAAAAAATCCATATATTCTAGAAAAACATTATTTCTGTTATCATATTATTGAGAACAGTCAATATTATTTGTTTTTTTTCATCAAAAAATAGGGAACTTCTACATTTCAATTTTTCTTTTTCCAATGCTAGTAAATCCAACACCTTTTATTTTGAGTGAGTCATACTTTCCAAAATCCAATTTTCCTTCTTTAAACAATTTTAAATTCTTCGACAATATCAACTCTTCAGTTATATGTGAAAAAACAATAACTATCCAATATTTAATTTTGGTATCCTTTTGTATCCTTGAGAGTGGAAGTAATGCATTTTATTTTCTCTTTTCATCCTCTCACGTGAGGATTTTGAAATTTCGCAAGGAAATTTTTTTGAGATGGTTTCATTATAATTAATCTTTTATCAAGATGTTTAGGCTACTATATTCATTTAATAATAGTCTACATATATTGAAATATTTTTTAAATTTTTTTATACCTTTTTCAGGTTGTCTTATTTGAGTGGGTTTACTCCGCCTCAAACTCTTCCTTAAATGCCTCTTGGATTCAATGTAGTGTTTTTTATTTAACCAACACATTCTCACTATATGGACAATGCCTCCACAGTATTGACATTATCCATAGAAGTCATATTTATATCGATAAAATATTTATTTTTTTGAATAGTGTACCTATTTTCCATCATCTTTATAACCATAAATATAGGATATTCATTGTCAAAAAATGTTTTTGGTGACCTTATAACATATAATTCATCATCTTAGACTTCTTCTCAATCATAATTGAGTCTCCAGTTGAATTTTATTTTTGTTCAACTTTGATCTCTCATAAATATATGAATTTTTGACTCCACAAAGTTTTTCTACATATATGGTCTCCTTGGATTTTTCATTTTATGAAATTTTTTGACATTATTTTTATCCTCTGATGATAGTGTCTTTTAACCCTTATGATTTTTATTCTTCTAAAACCTCATATGAACTTTTTTTAACAAATTTAATAATGTTCATAATTCCTTTTCACCTTCAACAAGTTTTTTTAACAAGAATAAATTATTTCCCATCCAACTTTATCATTTCTTCAAGATTGATGTTGATATTTTTCTCTTCATAAAGTATCTTCTTTAGGCCATCAATCTCCTTTAACAACCTAGTTTTTCTCTACAAGATATGATTTCAGATTTCTTAATAATTGATCTTATTTTATCAATTTCCTGTTAAAATTTTCAAGATTAATAATATTTGAGAGACATTATCTCAATTACATTTTACGAATAATATCCATCTATTTATTCTCTTCTTTTTCAATAATGTTGAAGATTTAATCCTCTATAATGTTCTCATCATTCACTTTTCAATATGAAAGTTATCAACTGCATCATCACTAGAATGTGTATCTTTAATTTTACTACCATTACCTTCCTAAAATTCAGACCAAAAGATTCTATTTTAATATTTAAATAAATTATTTTATTTATATTTTGAATAGGATCTTGATTTCTACTCTTTCTTACTTGCAAATATCTTTGTCTTTTATTCTTCTTCATCGCTATCTTCATATTATTTTAGTCTTGGAAAATTTTCTCTAATAGTGAAAATTGATATAAAATTAAATTTCATAAATGTTAACTTCAAATTATACTTCCATATGAATATTTTCAATTTTATATAAAATGAATATGTGAAATAATAAAAAATTTAACTTAATTTATCATTATTTATAGAGTTTCTAACTTCTTCCTCATCTGAAACATTCATATGATTTCATTTCTTAGTGGATTTGAAATATATTTATTAATAATATTTACCCTAATTCATTTTAATATCATTTAATCTTCTCATTTTATATGTGATGATAATAATATGAAAATATTCTAATAGGAGAGCTTTATTATCATTATATTCTAAGAATGATACCTACGTGAAAAATTTAGAAAGAATAATTATTAACATATTTTCACCAATAGTTGAATATAATTACCTCTCACCAAAACATATTAGGGTTATTGCAATGTAATTTAAATGTGTTAAGAAGTCACTAATAGATTCATCATCTCAAATTTTAAGAGGTTAAAAATTTTATCTCTATATTTTTAACTTTTCTTTCTTCACTTTTGTATTTCCTTCACAACTACTCCTAAACTTGTACTAAAATTTTTATATATTTTAATTCATTTAAACTTATAAAATTAACATTAATAAAGTGAGGAAAGTATTACACTTTTGGATCACCCATTATATTACATACTCTTCTTAGTTTCAGATGTTAATGGAACCCCCTCAATAAGAGGAGTGATACCATATGTTGTAACTTCGAGGACATCATAACCAATGAATTATAGATAGCGTGACATTTTTTATTTATAAATATAATAGTTATTACCTTTAAATATTGGAATCCCTTTAAAATTAATTGATTTTTGAACAACCATCACAACCTTATTTTTCTTCATAGTTTATAAAATAAAGATTTCATGAAGAAACATCCATCTATTACCAATTGGAAGAACCAACCAGGATTTTCATGATCACTAGGGGTGAATTAATGATCAAATATTTTTATTTTTTTCTTATTTAATAAAAGTCTTCACATTCGGTTAATGAGAACCAAATATTCTTTAAATCAATAAACATGCATACCCATAAAGACACAATAATTTACAATACTAAATACTCATTAAGAGTTTATAGTCCATAAAATGGTGTGGAAAATATATAAGACCAAAGATCCAGTAGAATAAAATCCATTGTCATTTAATATAAGAAGGGAATATATATCACTTGTATAATACTATATTCCTTCAAAATTTCTTGTGTTTCTCACACAAAAAATATGATATAATTTTTTTAATAATAATTGAACCTTCACCACCATGCTTCAATTTGTTTTAATTATGATTATTAAACATTCTTCACACAATAATTCCTAATATTTATTCATATTCCACATCAATTTATTAAATATAAGTGAGATATAACTTATATATAATGTAATTTCTCAAAAATGTATTTGTATGATAAACTTCCTTTTCTATAATCCTTTTTCCACCATCCACTCTACAATGTTCTAGGTCTGATTTACTATTCCTCCACTTCTTTCTTCACCATGTTCATCAGATACCAACTATACAGTATCCGCCATTTGGTACCACTATATATAGTGATGAAATTCCCAAAAAATAAAAATAATATGACTCAATATCTTTAGTTTGATAATCACTTCTTTAATAATTTTCTTAACAATAACAACATTCTTTGTGCACCTGTTCTCTATTATATAGACATCCTTTCAAAAAAACATAGGGAGTAGTGCAAACTTAAAATTTACATTTCTTACCCAAACATAGAGTATCCGTATCTAAACATTATTTATTTTAGATCCTTCAAACATTCTTATAGATAGGAGTCAAAAAAACATCATATGAAACTTTCCCTAAAACATAGCATAAATTAACTCTTAAAACATCTTATGAACATAGCTAGGATCACAACATTTCCTATATGATTATTGAATTATTGAATGTTAAAATCTTTATAGAACCAATTTAAAAATATAAAAAAGCATTTCAAAATCCCATAAAATTAATCTCATAAAATATTTTAGGAACATATCGTTCCAGTTATTCTCTATCTGGAAACCTCATAAGTTTATACATTATCTCATCACCCTATGTCTAGTATAATTCATATTTTATGTCATAAAACCCTTACATATTTCTTAGGGTTTTTATCTTTGTATTACTATGTACATATTATATATCTTTAAATCCTTTCATTGAATCCCTTTTAGTAACTCCATCTGATGTACTCAGTCTAAAGACTTCACTAGGAGACTTCTGTCTGATGGAATTTCCTCAGAAGCATTTATCTGATGAAATCGATCGAGAAAATATGTATAGTCCATCAGATTAGAAACCTATGTATGCTTCCTCTTCTCATAATATTAATCTAGTGGAATATATTCAAACAAAAATCATTCTATTAAATCATTCATCAAAACCCATTTTATTATCTTTGTCAGGACACCACTGTCTAACAATATTATATGCACCAAGTAACACCATATTGTTCCTTTAAATATCTTTATCCAGAATCATGAATATATTTGTGTAATAATATTTTTTTACTTTTAATAATAAAAAATTATTTGAAAATTTTATTTATATGGAAAAATCCACTCATGAGATTTCATGTGGATTCCTTGGACTATTTGTCTCAATCCGATATACATGTGAACCATTCAAACAAACCATTCACTAATATTATCTCTAATAAAAACATTACATTAGACCCAAATTTCTTCATCTAGAATACATTATCTATAATAATCACAAGAAAGTCTCAATAAAGTTGTTTATATATTTGATAATGTAAGATAATCACTAACAAAACCGTCTTTCCTAAAAACTAGCTTCTTATCAAATCAACAAATCCTCAAAACCTCCTAGTATCAATAATGATCATGAATTGATCAAAATATTTATTATATATATATATTGAAAGAAATATTTTTTCCAGTGATCAATATTTTAAGCCAATGGATAATTTAGGAGGTGATGATTTTTTTAATACCACCCCAACTTACTACTATTAATCCCTCAATTTTACAATAAAATTTCAAAAACACAACTAAAAATAATAAAAATATTTTTCGAGTAGAATTAATAAGAATTATATTTTCTTAATCAACATAATCAAGATGATAATATTTTATTTCAATTTAATTTTTAACATAATAATGGACTAATTGAAATTTTTTATAAAATTCATATTCTTCAAGAATGGGTTTGAATACGATTCTAATGGAGTTTTGTATCATATGTTCAATATTGAATCTAATAGGATTCCATAAAGATCATATGAAATGGAAATAATTCCCATTATCACTGAAATATGATACCATATTGTGATAATGCTTCCAAAAACATAGAGATATTTCAATTAGTGAAGGGCTTTAAAAAAATTATTAAATAAAACTTTCCAGCCTCTTATTGTTTTTCTATGAGGAATAATATCGATTGAATTGTTTAATATTATAGAGATAAATTTTATAAGTATTGGTTTCATATTTTAAACAGTGATTTATATTCCTACCTCAAGACATTAATGAACACCACTTATTATTAAACTAAGGACTAGTTGAAAATGAGATTTTTTCTAATACTTTATCTATTTGAGAAATTATTTTTAAATAAAAAACATTATTAAAATGGGTTATTTGGTATTTTAAATAAATCAAAATTGAGGTAATGTGGGAAAAATTTACAAGATAATAAAATAGACATAAATGTTTAGACGAGAATCAAACAAAAAATACTAACCACCTCAGTATATACAAAAATCAAATAGAAATCATATATTCCAAAATTAAAAATGAAAACCATGAAATCACAAAAAAACTAGGTTGACATAGATATTCTAAACACAACTAGACACACATGTTAGCTGAATTAAAAATGACCCATAAGTCTGGTAAAATCCATTTAATCGACATATGTCACCATCTTCATTAAACAATCATCTAATAATCACTTTTACATGTCATCGACACCAACTTACAAAGCCAATATACAACTAAATCAAATATTTTGGATGTTACATTCATATTTGGGTAAAAATGTATACACATTGTAAGGATACTTCTTAAGAAGATGTCAAGTAAGATCCTTCTAGCTTTGATTGGCCTATTTTACAGGTCCAAGACTACAACAAGCTAATGTTTATTTGGAATAGGTCATAATTATTGATTATGTTGTAAGACTACTGTTTCATTTCTCTGTGTAACTTTTTAATCAATTTTGAGGGTTCACACATAACCCTTAAAATTGATTCTATAAAATAATAAAAACTTTAAGGTACATTCAATTTAATATATAACATTAAAATAGAAGGTAGATCAAATCATTCCTATTTTAGTTTCAATAATTTCCTAATTAATATGTAATTTAATTGATTAATGTTCTTATTTAAAATAATAATATAGTTTTTTTAGGTTTCTTAAGGAAAATTGTTTTTAATTACCCAAATTTAATACCTTAATAGAGCTTGAATGGGGAACCAAAATTAATTTAGAGAATTTCCAAAATACCATAGGTCAGTGTAAACATTAATGTATAATAAAAGAATACGGTGTAGTGATTTACCTTATTTAGTTATAATTTATAAAATATACTAAATATATATACAAATAATGAATTAACTATATAAATATGAGAAATAATGAAAAATAAAATCTATTTACCAAAGGGAAATATTTTACACTAGAGTAACATATTTTAAAATGAGAATAATAGAATAAAAAATCCTCTAAGTATAAAATTACAAGTAGAAATTAGTATAAAAAACATGAAATACTTCTAACAACCAAATGAAAATGAGACCCATACCAGTGAAAAAACTCAAAAAGGAGGGATTAAACCACACTAAATACATGTTCAAGGATTCCAATGACATGTAAAAAATCGATAATAAAAGAATTCTAAAACAATATTTGAACGTGATTATCACCATACAATCTAAATCATCATAATACCTAAATCATATATCCATCATAATGACTATATATAATATTTTATTTGACCTAAAAAACATTTATTATGATATACATTTGTTCTAGTAGAACACATTTAGGATTTTAGTATATTACATCCAGTACTAGATCACTACCCCGACCATACCTGTCTATTAATATAACATGTATAAATATATAATCAATACTAAATAGGCACACAAAAATATAATGAAGAATAAATTAATCAATTATAGTGAAGAATATAGAATCAAATCATTCTTTTCTATCATACTAGATAAAAAATAAATCTTCATTTATTATCATACAAATAAATCATACTTCAAATCAATAAAACTTACTTCAATCCATGCTTAGAATAAAACTATTATATCTATTTTCCATTATAACCCCATTTATCATACGATACCTATATATACATCTCTACAAAAGAAGTCTATTATATTTATCTACACACTACAAGGAAAATTGTTGTTTGGATCAGTTCTATAAATCATTAAATTTTTCTCATTTTCATATAAATTTGCAGCTATACATTTATATTAGTTGCAATCCTATAAAACCATTTTGAATCCATAATTGGAAGAAGTTAGGAAACTATTGATAAAATAAATACATCCATTTTACCATTACTAAGTTTCAATAATATAGTTTCGGTTATGACCATCACTAATAAATTAGTGATAATTTGTTTCATTTTTATTTTCAGCTAAACTAGTAGAATTTATAACTATCACTAATAAATTATCAATGGTTGAACAACATATAGTGGTGGTTTGTTAATAACTTACAATGGTTACAACTATCACTTATTAAATAAATTCAAGAACACAATATGATTTTGAATATTCTATTACCTATAATATTAAATATAATTATATTTATAGGGTTTAGAATCCAATAATATTATTACAAAAAAACAACTCATAAATAATAAAATAATTACATATATTAGATAAATATATTTTTTAAAAATATATATTTTTAGGTCACATGATGAAAAAAATCATATTTATTTTTTTGTTAAAAATATAAAAAAAATAAAATCGGAATCCAACATCTATGCTACTCCCATAAGTTTGGTTGGATACCCCTAGATGATCCACGCTCTTGTTTTTTCGTATCATCTACCTATGTATGGTTCATTTTCTATCTTAATTAAATTTAATTTAGAATATAAATTAGTTTTTAATTATATAGTGCATAAAAATATATTTAAAAAATCATTATAAAAATATAAAAATATAAAAATAAATATAACAATTTCATTATTAATGTAGTTTGACATATCATGGTTTAAATGTATATAGGAATTACCTGATTGTTTCATCAAAATATAGTACCCAATGAACCATCGTCATTGTAAAATACTCATATAAACCTATCCATCTTTCTTATTATCTAGTATTCCATTATCAAGGATATTAATTTTATTTTTTGATTCTAAGTGATCGAGAATAATAAAATTACTCTAATTTGCAGGATAATGAATCATAGTATATAAATATGAGCTCCTCCCAAACACTCATGAATGGGATGGTCTAGAACCCACACCTCACAATTAAAAAAGCATATCCTTTCCCAAAACGTGGACAATAACATAAATGTGGGATACTAATGACAACTATGATGAATTTTCATCCAATGTATCATGATTTTTTTATTCAAAAATGGAAATTGTTTTAACAAAAAAAATTTCCTAAAATTTTTGAATAGAAATTTATATGTTTTAAAAAAATTAGAGTGGGTTTATTTAATTAATTTATATCTTATTTCATGTACTCATTGAACCAGAACTCTGTTTGACTATCCTAATGACTAACTTCATTCTCTTATATCATTAAAGAAAAAAAATGACAAATATAAAAATTTATTTACATAAAATGAAACCAAATTTTATTTAATAAATTTCTAAATGGTTACATGTTTTGATCTTCTCCCAAAAAAATGTAGAAATGGTTGTGTATAGGATAACTATTTTCTCCCTATTTGATGAGATTTTTTAGAAGATTCCTCACCAAAAAACAAATATTAATAAAAATTTCATTTTTTAGAAAATTAATATAGTTGTGATATGAAAATATCAAATAACTATGAGAAATAGAATGATTCATATATTGAAAGGAATTACACCTATCCTGAGGTATATGCACCATTTATACATTGGATGAAGACTCAAGATGGTGCAATTTGAATCACACGTTAACTAACATTTAAATTCCTTCTACTTTTTTCACAAACATCTTGAATTCTATTTCCACACATCCACATTGTGAACATAAAATTGGGAATATGACTATATATTTGACATTTAAAAATAATTAAACATTCATTTTAAAGGAATATCATTTAGAAAACTATAAATATTTATTTTTAATTACATTTAGATATTTATTAAAAATATCTATCTTCCAATTGTTGGGAATATGCCTCTAATATTGATTTTTGATGGTTAGAAATGTTGTATCCCCTGATAATTGGCCCAAAATATACACATTTGAGCTTATAATGTATTTTTAAGGCACCAAAAACATGTTAAATGGCACAAATACTTTAAAATTTATCACCCTAAAAAATCTAATGTATACATGTTCATTTAGGTATTGTTACTATCTGAATATGTTCAATAAATTTATTTCAAAAAATATTATACATATGTAATAAATTATTTTATCAAATTAATGATTACATAACAATGATGATCTACCTCCAATACCCTCACAATGGTAACTGTTGTACTATATGATTAGTTTATGACTGCTCTTCAGCTACTCTATCTGATCCCTCTGACATCCCTAGATCATAACCAGATGTTCTTGATATTGGTGGTGTACCTGATGAATATGGGGGAATATATGATGGAATCAAATGAAGAAAAGTGGATTGTTTTGAAATTAAAAAACATACCTCAATAAGGATGTATCGTTTTATAAGGTTCCTAAAAAAACATAGGATATGTGTAAGATTATCTCTTATCATTAAATCTTTTTTTTGTATTACTTTATCTAACAGTAATATAAAACATGGTAGAATATGATACATGATATAATATAAAAAAATATTTTGAAAATGTTTAACATAAATTAATTAACTTTATGTATTCTAAATTAATAAATAAAAAAACAAGTTAAAAGAGGACTGAACATACATTTCATCAATTTATCATTAACATAATTATTTTATTCCTCCAATTTTAACATGATTTCATCATATTTACCCTACCTGACAATACAAACTATTTCAATATCATTATAGATATATAGAAAAAATCACTTATTATTGATGGGGTTCGATGTCAGAAAAAGAATCTTTAACATCATCCCTCATATCATACAAGCTTCCCAATTTGATATGGACTACAATGACCCACCCTTAACCTACTCTACTATTCACATAATATACCATTCTAGTATATGAATGAAAAAATAGGGATCATGTTATTCATGATCACCAATATTAATAAACTGAGATTATTTAGCATAATAATCTATAAAAAACGTTCCTTATATCCCTATAATTTTCAATCCACATGCACTTGAATATCACAACAAAGAAATTCCATGATAATTCAATTCAATAATTCTAATCAACATTCTATACCATCCCATGTCTATAAATTTTTTTAAGATTATACCATTTTATTTTTTTAAACCTTCTTTGTTCAAAACTGTATGAAACATAAAGCCATTAATATTATAAGCATCAAATACCCTATAATACATTAATGTTACTCAAGATAAATATTTTAAACCATTAATAACCCTATCTTGATTATCAACATTTTTATTTATACATATAAATATAAAATATTATTACTTACAAAAGAATGTTATATCAAGATATTATCAATATAATATTAAATATGATATTATATATCATAAAAACTAATCAATAATGAAATTTTAATGACATATTTATAATTTATTAATTTATATTGACTCTAAAGTCATCTATTTATTTTCATATGAAATTATTTAATTAATAGAATTTCAATATCACTATTTAAAAACACATATCTATGTTCCTATATGAACTATGTTTTTCAATGATAATAATGATATTTTTTGAACATGATGACCTAACATTGCGAAATTTATTAATTTACTGAAGGATTGTAATTTATTTGAATTATCATCAACACATCCAACTTGATTGAATAATCTCTCAATATTATATAAACAACATAAACAAAAGAAGAGACTTAAAACATATAACCTAAATTAATAGATCCTTATGGTTGATATTGATTTATCATAAGAGACTTTAAATGACATATATACCTAATGAGAAATATAACTTAAAAAAATAAACGACATATTTAAGGTTTTTAAAAAATTTAATGTAGTAATCATATAAAAATAAGAAGAAAATAACCCTCTATGTGATATATATTTTGATAATGTATAAGCCCCCCAAAATTAAATTTCATACTTAGATTCATAGTAAGATGAATCATAGTTGTGAAAAATGATGTGGGAAATATCATCTATAAATGAAAATGTTTTATTAAATAAATTTCCAAAAGTTTTTTAGGATCAATTATGTTTAAAGATTTCTTAAAAATATATCTAAAGAATATAAAAAAATAAATTACACCTTATATTATTTTATTATGTATAAATTTATTCAATTCCAAATGTATCAATTTCTCTATAGAAATATTTAAGTTATGAATTTTAAGTATATTTAATTTACTATGTTTCAATTCAACACATCTTGAAATATTACTTAAATATCAATCAAGTACATTCTCATTTTTTTGCCTTCTAAGGATTTTTTTTATTAATTTCTCAATGAAAAACTCTTACAAGATAAATTACATTATAAGTTACCCATAGTTCATGATTTATATTCATTTCATCCAAGTTCCTATTAAAATTCAGAGGAACTTTGGATTTTCTATGCTCATTCAATATTTTAAAATCCAAATTTTCACATACATACATTTTAATGTAAAAAATTATGAATTATGAGGTATCAATTGAAATTATAAAAAAGTAATTTTGAAAATATACTATGTTTATTCATTTATTGGTTAATAAGTTCATCTTCAGTTCATTGAACACTTTTACTAGAAACCTTCAACCGATAATTTTTCTTAATTTTTGTATAAATAGTTGATAATTGTGACACGATTTATAATCATGATAATAATTATGATAGTGGGATCGAATCCTTTTTTCTGTCAAATTGTGACTTATTAAATCAATATATATGATATTTATTCAATAATAGATTATGAAACATGAAACAAAAAAAATTCTATATGATAGTCTCCTTGGCTCAAAGTAAAAGTTAAAAACTAATCATTCTCGACTAGTGTGAGTGTTACAAATAGACTAGATTCTAAATCTATAAAATAAATAAACATATATATTAGAGAAACATACATTTCAAACGTTTTGGTTATAAATAACTCATATGTATCTATAATATTTTTCCATAACTCTTTCAATTATTTGATATGGGGATGAAGGTATACATCAATGTAATTTTTAAGCATTTTCATTCCTAGAATGATCATCAAAATTATGAAAAAAGTTTTTCCATACACATCCCTGGAGGTAGATCATTAGGGATGAATTTTTTTGACATTATTCTATAATTTTTATTTACAGTCCCAAATAGATTAAATTAACCAGTTTCCAATCCCCAATGTACATTTCTATGATCTGAAGAAAAATTTTGATATAAAGATTCAATATATTTCCTTACATTCGTATCTATTGAACATTATATAAACCCTTAATTTTTGTTTTTCATAGTATTCCACTTAATTTTATATTCAGTTTTAGAACACCTGAACAATATTTAGAATTTTTATTTTAATAAAATATAACATAAAACTTTTATAGTATTTTAATTTTATTCTTCTTCGTATTATTCTTATTCAGAATCTCTTCAAGATTCAACAATTTCCATCTAGAAGTATAAAATTTTTTACACTCTTCTCTATTTTAATATTCTCTCCAATACAATATATAGATATTAGAAAACACTTGTATACTCTTATAATTGAGATATTTTTTATTAATAACTTTCATCATCTCATAAATTTATTGAGGTATCTTAACATAAAAAAATACATTAGGAAAGAAAACTAATTTCATAAAAATTTCATTATTTAAAATTACATATAAGATATTAATTTGGTAAAACTTCAGTATAAAATAATATTTTATGTTTTTGATATATCGTTATTACAAATCCAAGTTTCTATCTTCTACTTTTCCATAAAACTCATTTGATTTCCCAGTTACCTTATCTCATTGGTTAATTTATATAAAATCAAAATAGGCTCCACATATATGTTAAAATATTTAAAATGATGTGTTGTAGTGAATAAAACATCATTAATCAGAAACTAAATTTCATTTTCCACTATAAGGGAAATAGGTTTTCCATTTTGACGATGCTTTCACGTTGAACATTCTAAAACTCACAATTTCCCATGCCAAATGTAAAGAAAAAATATTTTATCAATAAAAATTCTCTTATTATAGTTTTTATGTAGTATAAAACACATATATCTCATACATAACCTAGTAAAAAAATTATTTTTATAAATTAAAAATGAAATAAGTAGTGTTTATAGACTTATGGAAAATACTCCAATGGAATAATAACTTGACCGTTGGAATAATAATGTAACCCTAAGTAATGGAAAAACAACCAATAGAATAATAAACTCACCTATAAAAGTATAAATAAAATTTAGGTATATGGTTAATTAAAATATAATATACATATATCAAGGTATTAGTAGATAAATGTTTTAAAAATGTTAAATTAAGTATTAGTATTTTTGTGAATCGTAAATTTTTATTTAATTTTTTTGAATAAATATATTTATTTAAAATAAAATTATTTTACGTAAAATATATTAATAAATTAATTTTTTTATCTTATGATTATAATAGAATTTTATGAGACCTTACTTAATTTTCAAAAGTAATATAATTTTAAAATCACTATTTTTCAAATAAATGATGATTTTAATTTAAAAATGAACTTATCATATTTAGAAAATTATTTTCATAAATTGATGTCCATTTTTTAGATATACACATTAAAAAATTGTTAGGGATAATTTTTGGTATTTTTTTTAAAATAGTTGACTTTTTATTAATAGTAAAATACTGTAATTTATGGTATTTAAAATTATATGTAAATAAATGATTTTTTGAGTCATGGTAGAGTCATGGATGATGTAAATTATCATTATATCAAACTAAAATGGTCTAGTTACAATAATTAGTCACAATAATCAAATCAATTAAAAGTCTTGAGCCGTAAATAATACACACATGAATAAAATAATAAAAAACACTCCTCTACCCCCACAATAAATACCACCCATCATCACCTCATATACTCACACATTATAAAACTTAGAGCTTTCTTATGTTATGCCTAATTACACTCCAAAACCTCTTCCAAAAGTTATGATATTTTTGGTCTCACAAAAAACCATTTCCATGTTCTTTAAGAAGGTTTTTAAGGGGACGACACTAAAGAAGTAAAACCCTCTATCTTTCTATTTAAATTTATTTTATTTTATTATCCTTACCTAACATCCCCTAAAAAAGTAACATAGTAACATCGGTATAATATATATACTCGGATATTGTTATTTTAATTGGAAAATCATCATCAACTCCATTCTCTTATTTTATTCCCAAAATGAATAAATCATTTGTGAGGTGTCAAGTCACCACCTTCATAGATGAAGAGTTTTAGTTTTCTATTATTGCATTCAAGTATGTTCATAAAGACGCTATTATAATTAAAAATTATTGAAAAATGTATATTATATCTTGTTTCACGCTCTTAAACTAATATATATACATATAATATTAAATAATAAAACAAAACTACTTCATGGTGATTCATGATTCAAAAAAATAAACTAATGTTCATCATTAATGATTGTTTCTAATGAATCGATATCATATACAAAAGAAAAATGATATATATGAAAATAAAAAAAAAATCAGTTGAATTAATATCATATAATTCCACTATTAGAGTTTTGCTTCAATTAGAAAAGAACTACCATAATTAAACTCAAGGGATCTGATTATAAAATCATGAAATAAATACTCCCAAAATAACAAAAATTTAAACTATAAGTCAACAAAATGACCTTAAATGATCCTAATAGAATTATAATAGATGAAATACATGAAAAATTGTTTCTAAATTAATTAATTAATGTATTTAATATGATTATCTAGGATATTAATTAAAAGTGACGAACCCTTTTGGATATAAGGTAAAGGACTCTTTCCCAACCTTCATATTTCAGTTAGGTTATTCTTTATATCTATTTACCCCAATTTAATTCTTAATTTTTCTGATTTACTCCTTATAAATTCATTTTTTATGTTCAAAAAATATTAACATATTTCAATTCTTCTATTTTTATAGGTAAATACATGTTTTATATGGTTCACATCTCAATTCTTTCGGATAAGAAATACCAATTAAAGGAAACATTCCAATTTATTACCCATTTTCACATATATATCATAATCTATATTATGGAACCAATATTTCTTCAAAATCAAGATTTTTATCATGAAAAATATCTTACTTAATTTATGGATTTATTAAAAAATTATTCCTTTTATCTTTTAAAAGTTTCTTTAATATTTTCTCTTAAACCACACAAAAGTGGATCATTTCTAAAAAATATTAAACTCAATTTTTACATGATTTAATTTTAGTTGGAGATAATTTATCTTGATCTATTAATATATCTAACATGTATTATTTAAATTTATTCTTTCATGGACACTATTATGATATTCCCATTTTTTGTACTTTCTTATATGGTTTTGATACACATTTCATTCCATGGGTAACACTTAAGTTATTCATTATGTTTGATTCTTAATGTGGAACACATATTCCTGAAAATGTTGTGATGGGTGTGCCTAGATATCACTCCAATGAATTGGGTAACATTTAGTCTCATGATATTTCATGTTTGGATAGGGAGAAAACCTAATTCCTTTAAAGTACATTGTCTAACATGTGATATAGTCTTGGAAGTTAACCATTAATAATGTTTATGTCTTGTAGTATATTACTTTAAAATTACTATGTTTTCAGGATTACATGAACTAATGTTCTATATTTTATTCTTTCATATGTTTATTCATCTCACATCCCTTTTTATGTCATTACATTATGAGTTCTAACTCATGTTATTCTTTATTCCTTTGTTTATTACCTTACTGGTCTTTTTGGTTCATCACTTTATTCATGTATTCCCCATGTTAGCCTATGTGTTTATAAGATCTCAAACGAATTTTGGTGATCATTATGGATAAATCATATAAATATTATTTATTCAAGTTCATATATTCTATTTTATGTACCTAATATTCCAAAGACACTAACATTTATGATCCTTGGTTTGTATTTAAGGGTTAATTGTGCTTAAAATCATGTAACAATATGTCAAAAAGGATAGGTCCAATATAGTTGGTATCAGAGAAAAATCTAATATTTTTTAGATATTAGGATTAGATAACTTTAGTAATAACCCTAGGTATAATTATGTCAATATGGTTAACTTAGATTGAAACCTAGAGAATCACAATACAGAATATACTTTCCATTTATATGTTTATCCTTCTATGTAAAATGTTTCCTTTTTAATATTCTTATTATCTAAGTATTAAATCCACCTATTATTTTTTTTTCTAGTCAATGGAGGAAAATATGAGAAGTCACCTCACCTATTTTCACCATAGCATGTAAAATGAAATTTTGAGGGAGATATTTCATAAGGGGGGAGAATGTAATAAACTTGAATTCTATCAATCGAACATCTCTTATTATAATTAATTTATATTTTATAAATCAAATAAATTACATATAGAACCTAATACAAACATTATTTTCATAAATTAAGAATGAAATAAGTGGTATTTATAGAACTATGGAACCTACACCAATAGAATAATAACTTGGTCATTGGAATAGTAATATAACCATTAGGAATTGTAAATTTTCCAATAGAATAGTGAAATACCTAATTAAAGTATTAATAATATTTAGGCATACAATGAACTAAAATATAACATATTTATATCATGTAATAAGTAAATAATTATTTTAAAAATGTTAAATTATGTATTGATATTTTTGTAAAATTTAAATGTTTATTTAAATTTTCCTATTTAATATACTAATTTTTTTAAAAAAAAATATTTTTATAAAATAAATTAATAAATTAAAATTTTGTTTTCTTAAGATTATAAGATAATTTTATTATCCTTTACTTAAATTTTCAAAATTTCATTAAAGTAGTAGTAATTTTTAAATTGGTATTTTTATAATAAATGATGATTTTAATTAACAATTAAAATTTCCATATTTAAAAATATTTTATCTTAAAATTGTCTCCTTTTTTTAAATATACACTTCAAAAGAAATTTAAAGTTTATTTTAGGGTTTTTTCTAAAATATCTGAACTTTTTATGAATAGTGAAATACGGTAATTTATGGTATTTAACATTATAATAAAATAAATGAATTTTTGATTCTTGTTTGAGTCATGGATGATGTAAATGGAAACTATCTAGAACTCACATGTTCTAGTTAGTATACATAGTCACAACAATCAACACTATTGATAGTATTGAGCCAAAATAATAAACAAATGAATAAAATAATCAAAAACACCACACTCCTCCCACTATAAATAACACCCCTAACCACCTCTTATCCTAACACCTTATAATACTTCTATCTTGCTTATATTTAGAACACTTCTCCTCCCAAACCTTTTCCCCAATTTTTGGTCTTTCTAGAATCACCAAAATATATTTTCCAAGTGCCTTGAGGAGGTTCTCAAGGAGATAATGCTCAAGAGGTAAAAATATTCCTCTTTATATTTTAATTTAATTTTTTTTCTTATCCTTACCTCAAATAACCTATCCAAAGTAACATGAAAACTAAATTAACATATATATACTATAATTTTATTATGTTAATGGGATATCCATCATCAAATCCATTATTTTCTTATTTTATTCCAAAAATAAAAACATCGTCCGTGAGGTGTCGATTCACCGTCTTCATGGATGACATGTTTTGGTTTTATATTACCTTCTTCAAGTATGGTCATAAAATTATTATTATGGTTAAAAAAGTTTTAGTCATGTATATTATATGTTTTTCCATGTGATTGAACTAATATATATTCATAATATTAATAATAAAACAAAACTAGTTAGTGGTGATTGATAATTCAAGACAATAAACTAACTTTCAACCCTAACTTTTAATCTAAAAAATAATTATCATATTTGAAAAAAAAATATGGGACTATTTTAAATTATGTAGGTTTATAAATATCATATAACTTCACTTCTTGAGTTTTTAATCCATTTTATAAGAACTCACACAATTAAACTCAAGTGAACCTATAACGAACCAAGCTTGACAAACATAGACATTACATTTATTTATTTAAATACTTAATAGATTATAAAAATAGACAACCCAAAAACTGTATTAGTTTAGTGTTTTTAGAAACTAAAAACACATTCTTCAAGATTGGTTAAAGATCTTCAACGTCTCCCATAAAGATATTCCCCATTAGTTATCCTACCCAAAACCTTTTTTTATATCCTGGGGAAAGGAAAATATAAAAAGGGTGAGCTCAAATGCCCAGTAAGGGTAAAAATGAAGAACATCATACAAATATTAAACATAAGAATTTAAAAACACAAACCTAAATTTTGAATATCAAAAACGTGAGTCATGAAATAAGTACGGGAAGTTCATAAGGAATTAATCATAAATGAACACGAACCATGAAAAAATAGCATTAAAATAAATCATTAAATTCTGGAAAACAAATAATCATATAATATGATTTAAATAGTATGAAATCCATTTCTACCAAGACCATAATAATGGACAAATTCCATTACTGAACTATGTTTACTTTTCATTCCAACCATGCATTACTGAACTAGATTTACTTTCTATTTCATCCCTATATTACTGACCTAGATTTACTTGACGTTCTAGTCATGTATATCCCATCAGATATAAATATTTACCCATTGAATTGGAGGTAGATATAGATCCCACCTATCTCATAATGAAATCACTCTTAAATGTGACACAAAAACATAAATCATTCATCATAGCTTAACCTAAGAAATAAAATGGGTTTCTTAAACATCATTCCATCATAACATAATCCATATAAAATTAATTGATTTAACAAAAATAATTCCATCAAAAAAAATAAAATAAAAGTAATAATAGTTATAGAAACATAACCTTATTTCATCTTATAAGGAAAATAATTTTGATAAAACAATTGAACTCAATTCCAGAGGAAAATATCGTTTCTTCTTTAAAAACGTTTTATTTTATCAAAATGTTGCGCAATTTTAAAAGAAAATAATTTAGTTTAAAATAAACTTTAAAAAGTATAGAATAAGATTCATGTAAATAAGTAGTTATGAATATGTAAATATCTCTTCATGTCGAATAAGATAAAAAACATTCTCCTCGTACTTTTCCTGGAAAAATCAAAAAGTACCTCATGTTGTAAACAAAATAATGATTCCGTTTATATAATGTAGTAAAAGTAAAAAATGGGTGAAAATTAATTTAAACATACATATAATAATAGTAAAATTTTTATGAATTTTTTTTTATAAAACATGGACATGGATGATAAATATATTCGGAGTAAATAGTTAGGTTTAAACAATCTCGGATAAAAAAATGAGATTGAAAAATTACCCCTTACCTTAGGTATGATATGCATTGTATCTATCCAAAACTCATGTATAATGATTTAAATAATTTTATTGATTTATTATATAATCGAAATCATTTTTATGATAACATTTTTGTTCATATTTTCATCTGTTTGTTAGTAACATTTCATTATTACTCGTTATTCGGGTATTAACTGCTTTATGTTCATATACATATTTTGTCTGATAAGTTATTTTTAAAATTTTTAGGTTATAAAAATATAATTTATAGTATGGTATTAGAATAAAATGTATCATATTTATTCATTCAATTCATTTATAGAATCATGCTTTAATGAAGATTATGTAGAACGAATCACATCGCACCGTGGAGATGGTAAGACGTACGTACACACTAGTAAAGATATCATTTCAATAATTGTTTAATAGTATTTAATTTTATGGTTTATAGTATATAATAATCAATTTAAGTTTATATTAATCAGGTATATATTTATTAATTCCATTATTATACCCATCCATGTATGGTGGTGGTGAAAAATGGATTACACCACGGTGTGGAGACGGTAAGCCGTACATACACACGCATGGTGATTTCATTGTTCACTAGATGTATAGAAGGTAAAATATGATTGTTTCATAATCATGATAATCTATAAGTATATAATTATTACTGGAGTTATTAATTGATAATGAAACAACTCATTAGCTGGAAGTATAAGAAGAAATAAGTTTGAAAGAATCGGTAAATTATCTTACCTATTATTCGACATACCTCACCTAAATCTCCACTTAGAGCACTAGAGTTTTTATTTGAAGAATACAAGGACCAATTTAATTATTATAGGGAATTATAGAATTTAAAATTTCAGGGTATAGTCGAGATTAATGTCTCAAATGACATGAATTATTGAGGGTGGAAGTGCCCTTTTATAATTGAGGTGAGGGGCACTTTTGGAAACCTCAAAAATATTAATTTATAATAAAATAAAAGAGCACATAAAACAAAAAAAAATTACCTAACTGATAAGGTTATATGAGATAGAGTTGTAATATAAAAAAAATATTTTAGACAAGTTTCTATGTCCATTTAAACATTATCATTTCAATTTAACACTTAGATATTCTATTTCATTTTAACTAGGGTAACACTTATTTCCATGTTAAAAGGGTAAAAAAATTAATTATTTGGTGTAAATTAGATCATAAATAGATAATTTATAACATTTCAGATCATATAATAGATATTATAAATTTTTAAAAACGTTTCATGATATTTAAAAAATTTAATAAAACACTATCTCAAAAAACAATCAATATTGTCAATTTCGACACTATTGAATTTATTGATTTTAAAAATTTTAAGATAACCAGTTAACATAGAAAAAACTATTTTATTATATCTATAAGTGGTAAAAGTAATCTATAAAATTAATTTTACATTATAATTAACCCCAATTTAAATTATTAAAATATTTTTAAAAACATTTATTTGATCTCTTATTT
Source organism: Viscum album (assembly GCA_963277665.1). Classification (NCBI taxonomy): domain Eukaryota; kingdom Viridiplantae; phylum Streptophyta; class Magnoliopsida; order Santalales; family Viscaceae; genus Viscum; species Viscum album. Next base: position 300,828,182 of record OY728139.1, read on the forward strand.
AATAAAATAATTACTACTTCAATTTTATATAATTATGTAATAAAACTATTTGATGAAGAAAAATAAAAATAAAAATGATATTATTAATATAATTTCAATATACTTCCGAATAAAATATTTAGTCGAATTTATCTTCTTGAAAATCTAACATTAAAAATTTTATACTTATAAAAGTATCAATGTGGAAATTTTATCATTACTTTAAATAAAACAATATAATTGTCCTAATCTATTACATATATATCCAAATGGTCTATAACTCCACCATTTGATGATTATGGTCTATATATATATTCGTAAAATGGAATTTTTTAATCTTTGTTTCCATTTAGTGATTATATTCATTTTAATAAAAATTAGTTTACTAATTTCTCATCAATTAATTAATTTTTACATCATCAAAGTATATGACATTATGGTAATTAATAATTTCGTAAAAATTAAAAATAAATTATCATGATTTAGTTAATTGTTTTATATTTCCAAGTACTATATATTTTTGAAGATATCACATGGTTATGACAATATTAAAATTATTATACTTATATGAAAAGTGTGTTTGACATTTTTAACTTTTATTGGTTTTATTAATATCTATGTCATTTTCACAGTCAATTGGCACTTAAATGTCTGTTTTTCAAACATAATATTTTGATGGTAGAATTGAAATAATCCAAAATTATTTTGATAGGTTATAGGATTATTTTATTCTCATTATCTTGTTATTTGTTACACTAATTTACCTCATTTACCTTTAACAGTATTAAATTAAAAATTACCATAGTTACAATTCATAATATCCGAAAATAAGAGTAACCTATTAACAAAATTTATTCCTAATAATTCCTAATATTGAATCCATTTTTCATAATTAAAAACAAAAAATTTTCAGAAAATAAATTAAAATTAAATCTCATTTTCAAAAACCAAAAAGCAGGTTTTTAAAAAGTAAACACTTATCAAAATATTGTCATGTTTTTATGTTAAATTTAAATATGAAATTACATTCAATGACAAAAATTGAATTAAATTATAAAAACATAATACAATTACACTTTAAAACCAATTAAAAAGATAATACAACTATAGAATTGAATTAGAAGAAAATGCAGTTTTGAATTAAATTGCATTATTTTTCTCTATTCATTAAAATATGAATTTTATCCAAAAAATAAAAAAAAATTCAAAAAAAAAGTAAATTTTGATTCTCTAATTACAAATAAAAATTTTATTTTTTCAAATATAATATAATTTTTTTTTAAAACTAGATTTGAAATGGGTACGCCATCAAAAGGAAAAAAAACAACATTTTTTGAAAACTACTTCTTCTATCCAAAAAATTGAAATTGTTCTTATATCATGTCAATAAAATAAACAAGATGAATTTTAATGTTATATAAAATTAAAAATTTTGTTAATACTATTCATAATGGCTAGTTTATATCCCATTAAATAATAATATTTTAATAATATATTGTTGTTTAGTGAAACTCACTATTATGTACAACTCAAGATATCAACGAAGGTCTCTCTTATGTGTAATGAAAGCCAAGTTAGTGTTATGTTTAGCACAAGATTTATTTGGTTTTTCATATAACATAATCCCAACATAGTTCTATTATATTTTTAACATAATCTATACTTAGTGTTTCATGAATGGAATTCTATCAAAAGAACATCAAATTGTGTGTAATAGAAGCCAAAAATAGTGTTGCGTATAGCCCAAGATAATATTGGTCTAGCATAAAACAAAAGGCATTAATAAAATTAAAAAGAATCTATCACATAAAATCTTGGGGTGTTACATTCTACCCCCTTAAAATGAATTTCGCCCTTGAGATTCATCGGGGTTATAAATGGTTTATTACCTTAAAGTTTCATTCATGGAAACCCACATCGTAAAAAGGAATACTAAAACTTAATTTTAAAAAGGAATGTTAGAAACATAATGGTCACCCAAAGTAACTCATAATTAGGTTTCCACATAGGAGAACATATGCATTAAGTGAAAACATGGATATGGAAGACAAATCTAACCATCAAGTTCTGATGGATAGTAATGAAGAATAATGCTTGGAGAAAGTTAAATCCCAGAAAGCCATAAATCTGTGATGATTTAGGGGACCCTGTAATTCATCAGACAAGAAGGTACTAAGATTACATTTTTGGTTTTAATGATTTTTTCCCTAAAGTTGATGAATTTTGAATAAGAATAAGTACTTAATTGAATTTGGTACAATATCATCATTGTTCATGCCTTAAAAAATTACCACTTCATATATTATTTAACGAAATGAACTTGAATTTTTCATTCTTAAAGTGTTAGAAGATTATGTGATAGAATGATAGGTAATTCTATATGTCTCAAAAAAAGGTTAGCATAAGTAATCAAGCATTCATAAGTCCACATATAGTGAGATTAATCATATATGGTTCCAAAAATTGACTTATACTTCATTTATCATACAACTTAAAAAATTATACTAACTAGGTACTTCCTATAGGCCAATGGTAGTTGATAAAGGTCTGGCACACTACAGTTGTGGATTCAAATCTGGAATCCTTGTACAACACGATAGGTTGTCTCCCATCATGCGGGTTGTCAATTTTCTAAAACTATAATGTAATATTATTCTTGAAATAATATAAAAATGTTTTATCCTTAAACACTACTATATGATATCCAACATAATCCACTACAACCTCTAGGATTATCTAGAATACTTATTTCCAAACTCACAATAAAAAAACAATTAAATAATGGTTGTATAAAAATAATGTGAATACCATTATTTACCCTCACATATAATAAGATTTATCTTGTTGGTCACATTACCATAATTTTAATGAATCCATCTTGAATTTTCTTAAGTCATGGTAATAACCTAAATTACCATATATCCTTATTGAAAACATGGATGTTTTCTTATTCCAAATTTTTTTGGATATATTCCTCAAGACCCAAAAAGTTGTATACATCATCCATGATAGCATAAACCACTTGTAAATAATTCCATAATTAGTTTGCAAGAAACAATAATTCTCAAATTTTCTTATTCAAATCCAATATATCTTTATTAACCCACAATTATCTTAACATAAGAGATATATTAACGGTTATCTTTTCCTTAATCATGTGTTCTATATGTATATCACCATACCCTTAAATAACCTTTTGGCTCATAAGAACTATTAAATATATCCTTTCCAATCCTTAATGAAAAACTTATACTGAAAACACTTATATATATCATTATTCATGTAACAAAATCATTGAATTACTAAAAATATACACCTAAATCGTCGAATATTATTCTTAAAACATTGCTCAGGATTGATCATCTTCATCTTTCCTAAAGTATGAATCATTTTTATGGTTCCTCAACCTCAATCTTCATATGTTTAATATAAACAATATTAGAATAAAATCACATAACTTTCACATTTTTTTACAATCGCTTTGTCCTTAGCCATATGACCAATAATCATACCATGGTCATGATTTACTTCATTATATTTCCTCATAGTAAATTGATCTTCATAATTCCCATACTTTTCACATCTGAAACCTTTAATGGTTAACTATGTTTTATGCAGTTCTTCTTAAAGACTAAGGCTAGAAAACAATGTGTGAAAAATACATATCATAGATAAGAAACACATATGTAAGGTAAATTACATATAATATTTCAATCTATGATATCAGTGGTTCATCCCTAGGCTAGTCATGATTATAATAAAAATACAAATATTGTAACCTATAAATTGAATTATCATTAGGACATCCCTATAAATACCCTTAGAAATATATCTAGGGATCCCACTAATGTTTTATCATTCTAGTTTCCAAAGGTTAACTAAACGTTTTCTCTGATACCATCTATAACGACCCAAGCTTGACGTAAATAGACATTACATTTCTTTTTCAAAATACATAATACATTACACAAATAGGCACCCAAATTCCATATTTGTTTAGTGTATTTGGAAACTCAGAACACATTCTTCAACATTGGTAAAATATCTTTAACATCTCCCATAAAGATCATCCTCATTATTTTTCTTACATAAAACCTCTCTTTATATCATAGGGAAAAGAAAACATAAAATAGGGTGATCTCAAATGCTTAGTAAGGTTAAACATGAAGAACATCAAAGAAACCATAAAAAAATAATGTAAAACCATGAACATAAATTTTTAATATGAAAACCGTGAGTCATGAAATAAGTATTAGCATTTTATGAGACTTAAATCATAAATTAACATGAACCATGATAAAATAACATTCACATAAATCATGGAATCATGGAAAACAAATAAGAACATAATATTATTTCCATAGTATCCAAGGCATTTCTTCCAAGAAAATAATAGTGTACAAATCCCATTACTGAACTAGGTTTACTTTTCGTTCCAACTATGAATTACTGAATTGGATTTACCTACCATTCTGGCCCTGTATTACTGAATCATATTTACTTACCATTCCATTCATGTATATCTAATGAGATATAAATATTTATCCAATTGATTGGAGTTAGATATAGGTCTCACCCATCTCATAATTAAATCATTCCTATATGCACCACAAAAATATAAATAATTCATCATAGTAAAATTTATGAAATAAAATCGGTTTCTTAAACATCATTACATCATAAAATAATCCATATAAAATAAATAGTTTTCAAAAAAAATTACATCATAATCAAAATAAAATAAAAGTAATAAAAGGGATAGAAACATAACCCTATGCCATTTTAGACGGAAAATAATTTTGATAAAACAGTTGAACATAATTCCTGAGGAAAATACCCTTTATTATTAAAGAAATTTCTTTTATCAAAATTCAAGAAATTTCTTTTAGATAAATAAATTTGTTGAAAATAAACTTGAAAACGTGTATAATAAGATTCCTGGAAATAATTTGTTATGAAGATGTAAAAATGTGTTCATCTCGTTTAAGTTAAAAAAACATTTCCCTCGTAGTTTTACCAGAAAAGTCAAAAAAGTACCTCTTATGGTAAACAAAATAATGATTCCTTCATTATGAAGTAGTAAAAGTCAGAAATGGGAAAACATTACTTTAAACATACATATAAGAACAATAAATATTTTATGAAAGCAATTTTGTAAAACATGGACATGGATGATAAATATATCCCCCATAAATACTTATGTATAAACAATCTTAGATAATGAAATGATATTTTAAAATCATCCCTTACCTTAAATCTGATATTCTTAATATATATCCTAACCTCCTGTATATTTATTTAAATAATGATATCTATTTATTATAGATTCATAATAATTTTTTCGATAATATTTATGTTCATATTTTTTATCTATTTGTTAGTAACAATTCATTGTTACTCATTATTCGGGTATTAATTGCTTTATGTTCTTATACATATTTTGTTGGATAAGTACCTATTACTATTTTTAGGTTATAGTTATATCATTTAATGTATTTTATTAGTATAATATATATCATATCTATTCATTCAATTCATTTATATAATAATTATTAAATGAAGATTATGTTGAACAAATCACATCGCACCGTGAAGACGGTAAACCGTACGTACGCACGAGCGACGATATCGTTCCCATAATCAATTAATAATATTGATGTTTATGGTGTATAATATCTAAAAATAAATAAAATTTTGTATTAATTTGTTTTATATTTATTAATTCCATCAATATATCCATCCATGTATGGTGGTGGTGAAAAATGGATTACACCACGTCATAGAGACGGTAAGTCATACGTACGCACACGTAGTGATTTCATTTTTCATAGGAGAGGTAGAAGATGGAATACAGTTTTTTAATAATCTTAATAATCTATCAGTATATAATTACTAATTAATTTTTTACTTCATAATGAAACAACTCATGGGGTGGAAGTAAGAGAATAAATAAGTTTGATAGAATCAGTAAATTATATGACCTCTTCTTCGACAAGCCTCCACTAAATCTCTTCTTAGATCACTAGAGTTGGTATTTAAAGAATATAAAGACCTATATAATGTTTCTAGGGAATTTTAGGAGGTTAATGGGATGGTTATTATTTTTATTAAATATTTAAATTATTTGAAGAGTTGAGGGAGGAAGTTCCCTTTTATAATTGAGGTGAAGGGAATTTTTGAAAAACTCAAAAATATTAATTTATTATAAAATAAAACCACACTTAAAAACCACAAAAAATGTCCCAATTTTGATTGTGATATTATATAGGGTTTTAATATCATAAACTAATAAATTATAGATAAGTTTATATGTCCATTCAAACATTATCTTTTCAATTTAACACTTTGTTATTCTATTTCATTTTAACTAGGGTAACAAATATTTCAATATTAAGAGGGTACAATATTTAATTATATGGTGTCAATTAGATCCAAAAAAATTATTTAGATCTTTTTGAACTATATAATAATTAATTTATATTTTTTAAAATGTTTTATGATTTTTAAATAATTTAATAATACACTATTTTAAAAAACAATCAGTAGTGTAAATTTTGACACTATTCAATTTACTGATTTTTAAAATTATTTAAATAACAAGTTAATATCATATAAAATATTTTATTATTTATATAAGTTGTCAAGGTAATATATAAAATTAATTTTACAAAATATTTAACCCAAATTATATTTATTAAAATATTTTTAATAACATTTATTTGTATATTGATTAATAAAATAATTACTACCTCTATTTGGTGAAATTATTTAATATAATTATTTGATGAAGAAAATTTAAAAATAAAATAATATTATGAATATAAATTTACTATATTTTAGAATAAAATATGTATCCAATTTATCTTCTTTAAAAGATAACATTAAAATTTTTATACTTATTAAAGTATGAATGTGACAATTTTAACAATACTTTAAATAAAATAATATAATTTTCCAAATCTATGCCATATGGCTCCCAATGGTCCTTAGATAGACCATTGGATTTATATAGTAGATATATAATATACTAATAAAACTTGGTAGAGTTTTTTGGCCCTTTAGTGGTTATTATGATTTTAATAACAATTAGTTTATTGATTTCTGATTAATTAATTAATTTTTACATCATCAAAGTATAAGACTTCAAGGTAATTATTAACTTTATAAAAAAAATTAATATGATGTATGTACTTTTTTATTTTTACATTGTCTATTTATTTTATAATATATCACATGGTTATCCTTATATTAATATTATTATACTTATAAGAAATGTGAGTTTCACATTTTGTCACTTTCATTTGTTTTATTAATATCTATGTCATTTTCAATGTAAAGTGGCCCTTAATTGACTAAATTTATTACCTAATATGTCAAGTGTAGAATATTATTCATCAAAAAGTATTTTGTTAGGTATTAGGATCATTTTATTCTCCCTATCATATTATTTTTTTACACTAATTTACTTGATTTACCTTTAATTGTGTTAAATAAAAATTGATGTAGTTACTATACATAATATCCCAAAATTAAAGCAACCTATTAAAATAATTTGGACCCCTCAGATTCCAAATATGGAATCCATTTTTAATAATTTAAAATAGATAATTAGCAGAAATTAATTTAAAATTAATTACTGCTGTCAAAAACCAAAAAGTGGATTTTTAAGAAGTAAAAACTTATCAAAGGATTGTGATGTGTTTATGTCCAATTTAAATGTCATATTACTTCCAATGACCAAAATTGTATTAAATGATAATATAAATAATCCAATTACACTTTAAAACCAATTAAAAATACAATCTAACTATATAAATAAATTAGATGAAAAGGTAGTTTTGAATTAAAATGCGGTATTTTCACTATTCATGAAAATATTAATTTTATTAGAAAAATACAAAAAATTAAAAAAATGTAAATTTTTATGTTCTTATTCCAAATAAAAAGTTTATTTTGTCAAATAAAAATATACAAAATTATAAAAAACAATATTTAAATTGGGTACACTCTCATAGGGTGACAACACATCATTTATTGAAAAATACATCTTTTGTCCGAAAAATTGAATTTGTTCTTATATCATATCTATAAAATAAATAAGATTAATGAAAATTTTATTTAAAATAAAAAATATTTTTAATAATATTCATAATTTCTGGTTTATATCTCATAAAATAAAAACATTTTAATAATATATCATTGTTTAGTGAAACTCGGTATTGCGTACAACACAAGCTATCAAAGAAGGTTTCTATTGTGTGTAATGAAATCCAAGTTATTGTTATGTTTAGTGAAATACTCCTTTAGTGTTGTGTATAATTTAATCCAAACATATTTATTTTATACATTGAATAAAATCTATACTCAGTGTTGCGTGAAATATATTCTATCAAAAGAACTTGATATTGTGTGTAACACAAGCCAAGAATTGTGTTGTGTAAACTGCAAGGTAATACGATGATTCATATAGGGAAAGCTAGTATTGGTGTAGCATACAACAGAAGACATAAAATAAATTAAAAATAATCTATCCCATAAAATTTTGGGGTGTAACAGAACCGATCATAAAATCAGGGAATGGACACTCCCAAAACGATGAAATTAAACACTTTAATTGAACAAAATGGACATAAGTAAACCTTATAAAATTATAATAAATTAAATAAATGTATAATAAGTTACGAATTAATTAATTTATTAATTTTATTTGATTATCCAAGACATTTATTATAATTTCAGAACACTTTCGGACATAAGGTGAGGGATTCTCTACAAACCTTCATTTTTTTACTTTAGGTTATGTTTTTTTTCTATTTACACAAATTTAATTCTTAAATGTTCTTATATAATCCTACTATATTATATTTTTTTTCTTATAAACATATAAACCTAGCTCAATTATTTATTCCTTTATGGAAAAATACATGTTATATAAGGTTTATATCTTAATTACTCCCCATATGAAGCCCGATTAAAGTGAACTTCATAATTTCTTACGTGTTTTCAAGTACACTTCATAATATAATTGAAGACATAAATATTTTTATAAAATAAATATTTATATTATAAAAATATAATTTAGTTTATTTATTTTTTATACAAAAATTATTCCTTTTTCTTTTAAAGTTTCCTTAATACTTTTTCATAAACCGTACAAAAATGACTAATTTAAACACTATTTTTACACGTTTTAAATTAATTTGGACAAAATTTTTAATAATATATATACCTATTTTAACTTAATAATGTCAATTTATTATTTAAATCCATTATTTCTTCAACACCATTATGATATTCCCATTAACTATGCATTATGACATGGTTATGATAGCCATTTCATTTCATGAACAACCCTTATGTGTATTCTCTATGTTTGATTCTTTATGTGAAAAACATATGCTTGAAAATGTAATACTGGGTGCACCTAGATAATGATCTAATTCATTATGTAATGTTTAGTCTCATGAGAAGTCATGTTGGGACAAAGAGTAAACCTGATTCCTTTATGGAACTTTGTCGACCACGCGATGTTGTCTTGGAAGTTAGTTTTGAATCATGTATATGTCATATTTATATTGCTTCCACATTCCTATTTTCAAGGATTACATGATCCCATGTTCTATATTTTATGTTTTTATATGTTTATCCATGTTCCATTCCTTTTTATGGCATCATGTTATTCCTTCAAACTCATGTGTTATTCTTTATTCCTATGTTTATCCACTTATTGGGATTTTTAGCTCATCCCTTTGTGCATGTATTCCCTAGGTTAGACTATACATATTTTGGATATCAAAGTAAGTTAGGAGCTCATTATAGATGATTAATATAAATTTGTTTTATTCTAGTTCCATATTTTCAATTTTATGTACGTAATATTATTAAGACACTAGAATTTAAGATCCTTAGTTTGTATTTTATGGTTAATTATACTTAAAATGATGTAATAATATTTTAAAAGGATATGTGCATTATACAAAATATATCTCGTATATCGAGAAAAAAATTCTTTTAATATCATGTTCTTATTAAATTAACGACTTTTCAACCATTATTTAACATTATAGTCACGACATTGACATTTTATTCTTCTATCTCCATATTAATTTTGAATTGAAATATTTAAAAATATTTCCAACCCAGTCACATATTAAAATATTTCTAGAGTAAATTAATCAAACTTTAGTCAATTTTTATCAAATTTATAAATATATTTATGAAAAACATGACAAAAATTAATTAAATAAATTTATTTAAAAAACTATAAGCATTATAGAATAAATAAACCTTAATATCATCCAAAATATTATCATATTTAGAATTTTACTAAGAGGAAATAATTAAATACATTATAATTAAAAACAATTGATATTGTAATGTCGTATTTTATGGTATAAAAATACCATATAACATGTTGAAAAAATAACACATCAAATAATCAAAAACCCCATATATTTTATTAAAAATATTTCTTATTATTTAAGTGAATCATTAATTCAAATCTATTTTAGGTTTTCTCATTATCCTTTGTACTTAAATTAAGTGTTTTGAAACTATTTCATTATAAATATTGGTTATATCCATAAATATTGATTATTAAAAATGAAACAAAATTATGTAATGTGGGAAAAATAAAAATATGGAAATGAAAATATAATGGGATTACATTAATATTAAATCATCAAAAAAATTAATAAGTTTTGTTCTCTAATGATATAATTAATAAAAAATATTCAAATAAAAAACCCAGAATATAAAGATAAAAAATAATTTTTATGTGTATAAACTCAAACAAAAAACCACAAAGACCACAACTACCACAATATATATATATAATATTTTTAAAAACATTATTACTAAAAAATGTATTAATAAAGAAAATATAAAAATTAAAATAGAATTCAAAAATTCATAAAATAATAGTTCTAAAAAATAAAACTAACACTAAATATTTTAATATAATAATAGAGTAATAATTGACTACATATTATATAATTATTTAAAATAATAATTAATTAAAAATTTAAACACATTATTGGATCAAAAAATTCATATTGTAGTTATTTTTGGAGCTATATTGCAGGGAATACCATTGTTTACTGTATGGGGAATAGATGGAATAATAGGATCAATGTCATAATTTAAGTCCCTAAAAATTCCTTAATAACATAGTTTTATTAGATGATAAAATAACATGATAAAAATAAAATTTTAATGTATGATAATGAAAATACCTAAATACTAAATTATAAATACCTAAGTATATATCATTGAGTCTATTAAAATCAGAGACTAAAAAGGAAAAATAAAATAGTTGAGCTTCTAGGAACTTACCCTGAACTCAGAAATAACCACATTGACAATATAAAGAACGAAACAGATGAAGATTGGAAATACTATCATGACGGATAATAGAAGGGGAATGAGAAGAGGAAGATTGGTATGAATATTAAGGAGAATAGTAATACACATGTGATAAAAAAGGTACAGAAGAATATGGGAAATATTCATCAGATAATGGGAAATTCCCATGATGAACCAGATTTGGAAGGAAGAAGTAGAAGAAGAAATGAAATGGGAAGCCACAATCTACCAAAACAAGTATTAATTATAGTAGGTTTATTAAAAATCCACCACTAATAATTATTTACATATTTATTTAGTGACCTGAGCCTTTTAAATATATCATTACAACATTTTTATCATATAATCTATGAATTAAAACCCAAATATCTTGATTATTATTGTCATTGTACAACTAGGGTCACAATACATAAATAAAAACTAAAACATGTTATCCCTATTATTTTATTTTACTTAGTGGACTCTTAAATCCATTTGTGATCATAAAACTATATAAGATGACCTACAGAATACATAAAATAAATGGGTGAGAAAAAATCCTAGTAAGGGAATACACATGATTTTATAACATAACGTGTGAGTTAAAGACAAAACATGATATCATAAAATACATGGCATATAAGTAATCACATAGAAGTATATGATAAAAAAATATGTTTATAAGATCATGGAAATAATGAAATTATTGAATCAACATTTAACATAACATAAAAATGAGTCAAGTCTAACTGCCTAGACAATATCACATGGCGGAAAAAAATCCCAAAATGGATAAGATTTATTCCTAATCCCATTCATGACAGCTTGTCAGACTAAACATTTACCCACTGAATTAGAGTGTTATCTAGGTGTAATAATAATAACATGTTCCTGATCTATGTGTTCCCCATAAAGAATATCAATCATAAAGAATGATATAAGAATTTCCCATGTAAAGAAAATTTGTTTCATAATCTTATTTCATATCATAATCAGAAGAAGTTTATTAATGAATGAATTCGATAAATAATAATAAGTCTTGTGTTACCCCATAAATTGAAGGACAAAGAAACTATGTATATATGTGATATACATATATATAGAATTTATAATCATTCTATAACATTAATGGTTGTTTTATAGAATTAATATGACTAATTTTAAAAATATTAAGACATTATTAAATAATATAACTTTTCCACTTTAAGAATAACTTTAAAAAAACTGAAATTCATAAAAAAAAGTTGGGAATCCATTTTTTTTTAAAATACCCCTAGATAATTATAAAATAATCCTGAAGGAAAATAATTTAATTAACAGAGTAAAATACCATTCATTCTATATATAGTAAAATATATATTCCCTTTACATTTTCAGTAAAAGAAAAGAAGTACCTCATTTGGAAAATGAAAAAAATTACATTTAAATAATTTCTTTAAAATCTTTAAAGGGTAAAAATTAAATTATAAAATCTTATAAAAATATCAAAAATAGTTTTTGATCACTTTAAAGGAAATATCTGTAGGAAAGTGAAAGGTTTTTGTTCTAAGAAATAAATAATTTAGAGTATCATTACAAATATTTTACCATTATTTTTTATTACCAAAGAGAGGAAAATGGTACTATTAAATTAAAATATATTGAATAAATAAGTAGAATAAAATGGAATGGTTTTATTATGAAATTGTTAAATTATTTATAAAAATCGAAATTAAATCATAAATAATTTATATTAAAATGATATTGAAGTATAAACACTTATGGATTTAGTAATTTTTGAATGGTAACCTCCATAAATGAAGTAAAGAAATTGTAAATTAAAATAACTTTAATTACAAAGTATTAATGATATAATATTTAAATGGTCACTATATACACCATATAAAATATACTAGGTGCATAAAAAACACATGTCTCAAAGAATGAAGTTTTGAATGAAAATCCTTTTCTTGAGTCAAGAATCTACCATGTATGTCTTTAATATCATGTATAATAAACAAATATAAATTATTTTTATTTTTAATAAACTTTTATATGTTTAATAAATTATATTCAAACAATTTATTTTATTTATTTTTAATGAAATATTTAATTACTTATTTAGTTATATCCATGTCGGGTGTTTTAAGGATGCTTAGTTCATAATTTCAAAACGACATCGATGTGTTGATCGTGGTGAAAGGGGTTATGGTTCATTCATATCCATATTAATAATCATGACATAATTATAATTTTTATACATCCATTATACTTAAAAAACCAACCATTAATCTTGATTATGAAAAATGAAGTATGTTACAATCGTGGAGATGGTAGGTCATATATTCGCATGAGTAAGGTTTCCATTTTTCAATAATAATGATGGAAAGAAGGTAAGTATTATTTAATCCATATATAATAATAATTAATACATAAATAAAATAATATTTAATTAAATAAACTTAAATATACCATCATTTTGATGTCGTAATAAAAAATGATTTGCATTGCTTCCCGAGGTGATAGTCTTCCAATGTTATCATTTCCAATGGATGATATGGTAAGAGATTATATGATATATTGATTTTATATAATGTTTAATATTTCATTACCACAATATATAACCATAAAATCCATTATTTTTAATTATTGTGTGAGGTGATGATGAAAAAGGAATTACAGTGATTCTTGAGGCAGTAATATGCCGTATTCATGAACGATAGTTTCATTTTCTATTTGTTAGAAGAGGATAAGGATAAATTTTATTTGATAATAATAATAACATGATAGTATACTGGATATAATGGTGGTATTATATTGTTATTGTAAATAAATAATTGGAGGAGGAAAAGGATAAAGAAAACTAAAGAGCTTAGTGAAGACAATTACATTTGATTAGAAGAACATCTTTTGATGTCTTATTAAGGACCCTGCAGTTGTTATTTTGGGAATAAAATAAGATCTATAATTTTTATATGTATTATGGGGAGATATTTTGGTATTTTTTGGTTGATCTAAATGTCTTGATAGGTTTTGAAAAATTGAGGGGTGGGGGTGCCATTTTATAATTTAAGAGTGATATTCTTGTAAATAAAAAATATTCAAAATTGGGAAGTAAATCTAATCCCAATTTATTCCAAAATCTATAATGAAAAACTTTTAGGGATTATATGTTCTATACACACCTACACCACATATAAATATAGTTTTAGATGTATTTTTTCTTAACTTATATGTTTCCTTGCTTTTACCATTTTAGTTTTCTCTACCGTAACCAACCTTTGATCTACGTAATTTATCAATTAAGATAATAAATAAAATGTGCCTTATTAAATAATTTGTACCCTCTAGTAATAAATATGAATTATAATTTATAAAATAAAAATACTATGTGTGTGGAAAATTAATTTTAAGACAAGTGCCTGAAAAGTACAAGACTCTATTTTCCAATTTATCATGGTAACCTTGTTTTTTTACTATTTGTGAGTTAATATATATTTTTTAAAAGGAACACTAGCCTGTTAATGTAAAATTATTGGCTTTTTTAAACATATATCAATGAATTAAAGGATTAGAGTATTTTTAGGTGTCTGTAATCATTTAATAAAACATTATATATTATAAAATAATATTAATGTTTATTTTGACATTATTTATTTAATTTTAATTTACAAAACATCAAGAAAAAAGTGGGATTAAAATATATTATTTTAAAAACAGAAAATTATTTTATATTTATCCAAAAATAATTAAAAAATAAATTAATTCATGTAACACCCTAAGCTTCAATGGTACGTTTCCCTTTGAATAATGCAGTAGCTTGTGTTGTACGTAACATGGAGTTTTAACACATTATGACGAGTTGAACTAGTTGATATAAATAATAATACCCAATTTTTGAAATTTGATAAAAAAAATTCAATATGGTCTTCATTTTTTAATTTTGAATATCTAAATTATCTTAGGATAAATTTTTGGTATTTTTCTGAAAACTTTTAATTTTGGATGAATAGTTAAAAACACTTCGTTATTGTTTAAAACTGACTTTTTATTTAAGTAATTAGTTATTTTATTTTAATTTATTTTAGGATAAAATAGATACATAATACCTAAATATGTTCAATTTAATTCATTGGAGTCATTTTATAATATGTTTAGATATATAAAATTTTATTGAACATTTTATCGCCTTTTACCCACCTTCTATGAGCATTTACAAATTTTCATAAAATATAATTTTACCACTTTTGTGAGTTGAATTTCAAAAATACTAAATACACGGTTGAAATAAGTATGTAAAATTTTATTCTATAAGATGAAAATAATATTTGGAAAATTGTAACTTTTGAGTTTTATTACCACGGTTAAAAGTGAATAAGGTTATTAAGGGTAAATATGATATAATAATTACCCTAACACATTTCATAATTATATAGGATAAGTGTAATTCGACCAAAAAACCTTAGGAATAAAATATGAACCTTTTGGTCCACTTGGATTAGATTATGACATTTATTATTATTTTATTTAAAGAAGAGTTAAAAGAGTTTAATCCAAAGTTTAATAACTAAACCATTTTTAATATAGAATTTTTCACAATATAAATTAGACTATAAATATTAATAAAAAATATAAAACATTATCATACAAAATGATATTAAATTTATATTTGTTAGAAATTAAATAATTTTATTTATTTATGACACAATGATGACATAGTAATTACCTTATTAATGAAATATTAAAATAATTTATATTATAAATATCCAAATGAATGTAAATTGAAACATATGATAAATGAAACTAATTTTAAAGGTTAATATGAAAGGTTAGGGTTTATTAAATAAATTTCCTTTGAAGTGATAAAGATTTATGGCATTCAAAAAAATCAAATACTAAATAGTGTCAAAATTGACATAATTGTGTTTTTAAAACAAATATGATATTATTAATTGATATAATATTCTTAAAAGTCTGTGGTTCGGCCAAAATACATAGATAAGTTTATATATATCAAGAATAAACTTTTTGGGTTTCTCTTGAGAGATTATAGTAGGTTTATTAACCATATAATATAAAAATACAAAGTAACATGGTAAATTTCAAACTATTTAACTAAGAGTTGAATATAAAAGATAAGGTTAATATGGTGGCATAAAACTCTATAAAACATATTTGTTGAGAGTTTTTAGATCCAAAAAAACCTTATCCTTAAAATAAATCATTTTGGAACCATTAGAAACCGAAAATTATTTTATTACCAAATAATATTTCATGATTTTTCTAAAGTGACCATCACCTCTCTTATAAGAGGGTACTTCCCCTTATCTTAATTTCACCCATCCAAAGACATTTTCCTTGGACAAAACCTACCCTAATACCTTCCCAAATTTCCTCACTTCAACCTAGAGTCCTTACATTGATCATAAATCTAACCTAAGAAGCTCTTTTGATCAACTCAAAAGGAAACACCTGAAGAAGAGATAATAATTTCACCACCCTCTTTCAAGTTCATTTCTTCTTCCACTTCCTCTTTCTTTGTTGTTTCCATAACAAAATAATACATCCAGTACCTTTTACAGGCTGTGTTGTTATTATAAATATGTTAAAACCATATTCTTTATTCTATCCATCCTTTAAATGACAATGTCACCATACGTGTGTACGTACGGCTTGCAGTCTCTACGTCGTGGTGTAGTTTGTTATTCAAACACATCATTATTTGGATGGGTTTAATAATGAGTATAAATAATTTAAATATAAAATATAAAATTTTAATTATTCTTTATATATGACATACCATCCAATTACATATTATTTCACCATCAATATTATGATATTGTCACTCGTGCGTACGTACATATTACAGTCTCCATGAATGTGATGAGATTCATTCCTCATCGTAATCATTCAAGAATAATTTTCATTTTATGAATACAAATACTGTTTATGACCATAATATCACTATGTATATGAATCAAAGATATCAAATCCATAACAAACATATCTTACGTAACCAATAATATAAAGGAAAACGAATCAGTTAACACATAAAATGATGATACTACTCAAATATTATTAACAAAGAAATATTAAAGGATCATATATGATATCCTACAGATTTGGCGGTGGTGTAGTGGTAAAGGAGAGGGGTACAACAATGCCATTCTTTGGGGGGGTACAGGGTTCAAATCCTGGGAGTCCGCTTTCGGGGCGAAACCCTCCCCCGGGATCCACTCTCCTTGCCGAGTCACCCGGTTTCTGACTGCGTGGGCAAAATGAGGTGCAAACCACCAGTGCTGACGGATTGCTTGAAAAACCATCACCGCCCGGGTTTTCACCCTCCAAGATGCTCTGCCATCACGTCTGGAAACGGATCCTTCCCAGCTGGGGCTCTCTCCGGAGTGACCTCTTCGTGGGGAGGGGGGTTTCATTGTGTGGAGGGTTCGAAAAGGCTACACAAGGGAATTCCCTTTTCAAAGAGATATATGATATCCTATTTATGTATATAGTTATTGTATAATTTAATTACAATTTTTTAACTATTATACATGAGTTTAACATACCATTTCATAAGTAAAAGTATAAGGTAAGTGTTAATTCTACAATATATTTAGTTATTCGAGGTTGTTAATACGTAAGTATCTACTGAGACCTCTTTATCATCCACATCCGTGTTTTCTTAAAAATGTAATTCAAAACATTTTTACTATTTACTAGACTATGGGTTAAAGTCATTTATACACTTATTTGACCATATATCTTGAAAGTAATCTTTCTGTTGTTTTCCGAACAAGGTACTTCATGACGTTTTTGACAAAATTAAGGTAAGAATGCCTTTTTTAACTTATACGATAGGTGCAGCTATTTTCCACCATTATAACAACATAAAAGCTTCCCATACAAGCCTGTAAGAATATTTTCAAAATAAATGTTTTAATTTATAATTATATTAAATTTAAATGATTTGAAATTATAAAGAGATATTTATCTAAATACATTTTATTTTCATCTATGTCAACATCCTTTGATGGATTTTATGCTTGTTTGAAGTTGAATTATTATGATATAAATATTCCAAATTATATTGAATGTTTTGTGATATGTTTTCCTGTGGATGTGTTATTTTTATACCATTCCTGGTTTTTGGATAAATTATTGACATTTCATATTCTATTTTTAATACAAATGTTTATGTTATATTTAAACCTTTTAATATGAGGAATTCATTAGAATTAGTAAGTGATGGATGGATCCCTCTATAGCTCCTTGATGCATCGGTAGGTCTTATGAGACAATATACTATCTTCGTACAAGACCTTGACAAAATCATATTTGTAGTAATGGAAAAAGGCCTTGACTATGTGGTTATGAAGTTTGGCATTATGCTTTCCATCATTATGAAAGTAGCTATTGATATTGCATGTGATTATTCAACTAGTAAAATATCCATGTCAATAAGTAAATGGCATTATTTGATTTATATTATCCATATTATATATAATTTTATGTTTAAAAGTCTTGTTTTTAAGTCTTATAGATTTCTTTAAATGTTTATTCTTATTTATGAAAGTTTCCGCTATATTGTTCTACTTACTGAGCATCTGATCTCACCCCTTTCTATGTTTTATTTTTCTCAGGATGTGAAGAAGTATATTATAACTGACCTATAGGGATAGTCTAAGGGATATGAATGTGGTCAATGTAGAAAATTTTGTTGTTGTTTTTCATTTTATAATGTAATGTAAAACTTATGAATGTATCTAGTACTTCCAAGGATACTAAAACGATCGGTCTTTCAAGAGTTGATCCTTTGTGATCATGCCAATGTTATGTAATAATACACAGACTCTGGGTAACTGGGGTTGGGGAATTACAGTTGGTATCAGAGGAAGTTTAGTACAAACCTTGGAAACTAGATTTAGATTATCTCTGATTAGATCACATTAACCTAAGATAGATTTTGAGGATTGGTATTGAAGAATATCCTAGAATTTTGGTAATGTAAATATTTTGTGTTTTTTCCATGAAATACATCCCTTTTTGAATACGAGTAGGTAGAGGCGGCTCTGGAAAAGATGTACCTATGATTAAAAACTCTGACAAAGAGATTCACGCTTGACCCGAGGTATCCTGGTACCAGAGAATGGGCCTTGTTGCACTCTTGGTTACGACACTCCTACGGGATATGCTTAGGATAATTCACATTTTCTTTACAAACCATTATGAAGGATTTATGAGTATATACCTATTAAACGAAATTTTGTTTTTCTGATTATGGATTATATCCATAAAAAGTTTAATTTATGTTATGTGTTTTACAGGTTTGGAATTATGTTTTGCGATTCATAAACTAATATTCTATATTCCATTATTTAGAAAATGCACCAAGTAGAAGAAATGAAAACCATATCAATGCACGTAATCCATGTAGGTATTTCCCTCCTAATCAATATAATTATACTGGATCTAGTGATGCAACTGGTGCTAATCATCTTATCACCATACTGGGAAAACTCACCCATGTTATGAATAATAAACTTACCCATATGGAGCACCCTGATCCACACCACGAAGGATCAATGTTATTCCAATTCATGAGTAAATAACCACCAAAATTAAATGGGAGTACAAATCCATTGGTAGCTGAGCAATGGATAAGTTCCTAGGAGAAAATATTTCATGCTTTAGGGAGTAGCGAAAGGGAAAAAGTTTTCATGGAAGTTTATCGTCTCACGAGAGATACAGATCAATGGTGGCCATTAATCTAAAACATAAATAAAGATGAATAAGTATCAAACATGGAATAGAGGGAGTTTAAATATATTTTCTTATAAAAATACCTTCCTCGTGACCATTGAGTGGATATAGAAAGAAAATTTATGAGTCTGAGGAAAAATGAGGATGAGAATTTCACAAAGTATGAGGCAAAATTTATAAGGTTAGAAAGGCATGCGGAAGATTATATACGTAACCCAGGGAGTAAGATTGATGAATTATTTTATGGGTTAAAACATTTTGTCCATCGAGCATTAGTCTCACAATCCATCTCATTTTATGAAGATATTTTCTCATGTGCTATCAAGATAGAAAAGGAATTCTATAAGTCTTAAGAATTTAGAGTAATGAAAGAGAAAAAGGGATATTCTAAACACTCTGGAAATCGAAATAAGTGGATGAAGATAAAAGTTGAATATACGTCATGTGGTAAATATTGGAAGAAACACCCTGGTACTTGCCTAAAGGGAACGAGATTTTGTAACAAGTGTTGTGAAAAAGACCACCAATCTCGTGATTGCAAGGGAAAGAAAGAGGCTGTCAATATTGAATGATAAAATTGTAGAGAAATGGGGAATTATTAAAATGAATGTCCTAAGCGTCAGGGGAACTTACCTCAGAAATGGACAAGGGATCAATGCCAAGCTTATGCTATCACTACTGCGGAGGATGATGCTTCGAAAGATGTAGTGGCAGTTAATTTAATGGTTTTATAAAGTTTGGATAGTGCTTTATTTGATTCTGAATTATCGCATTTGTTTCATATCTTTCTAGTTTGATATGAAAATTATATATTTTCAATTTTACTTAACAAGGGAGATGATAGTCAAAACTCTTAAGGGAAGTATCATCACAACAATGTTTTTTGAATCAGTTCCCATTAACTCATAGAAATGTTTTTAATCTGCTGATCTCATCATCATACCCATGATTGAATTTGATATAGTCCTTATAATGGATTGGCTTTCGGACCATGATGCAAAACTTTATTGTAAGAATAAAGAGGTTACAATTATCAATGATGATATGGAGTACCTTATCTTTAGAGTTGAAATATCACCACCTGATTATTATCTAGATCCACCCTTGTAGCTCTACTAAATTCAATTATTGGGGAGGAAGAGAAAGAAATAATTATGGGTGAGGAAAAAATGATCAAATAGAGTATGTACCTATTGGGAATGAATATGTTGATGTGTTTCTAGAGGATTTACCTAGACATCCTCCAGAACGAGAAATTGAGTTTTCCATTGATTAAATTCTTGGTTCCAGGCCCATGTTGAAGACCCCTTATAGAATGGAAACTGTGGAATTAGTGGAACTAAAAAACAACTAGAGGAATTGTGTAATAAGGGATTTAGTTTCCCTTTTGTGTCTGTAGGGGGATCCCCTATCTTTTATGCTATGAAGAGTGACAGATCTTTGAGGTTGTGCATTGACTACAGAAAGATCAATGTTATAACAATAAAGAACAAGTATCCCCTACCTCGCATTGGTGATTTATTCGACCAACTTCATGGAGATAAATATTTTTCAAAGATTGACCTTCGATCTGGATATCATCTGTTGTGTGTGAAGAAGGAAGACATTCTGAAAACACCATTTTAAACCAGGTACGACAATTATGAGTTTACAATAATGTCTTTTGTATTGACTAATGCACCCTCTGTTTCTATGGATATAATGAATAGAGTTTTCAAGGATTTTTTTGATGAATTTGTAGTGGTATTTATTGATGATGTCTAGGTATACTCAGAAATCAATGAAGATCATGAAAATCACTTGAACAGTATTCTGATAAACCTCAGAAGAAATGAATTATATTGTAAGTTTAGTAAGTGTGAATTTTGGATTGAATATATTTGTTTTCTTGGACATATTGTCTCTTAGGATGGAATCATTGTTGATCCTTTAAAGACCAAGGAAATCCATGAATGGTCAACACTAATGAGTATAACTGAGGTATGTAGTTTTATAAGAGTAGTAGGTTATTATCAACATTTCGTCTAGAATTTTCCCGGTTGGCTTACCCATTAACCAAGATCACACGTAAAGGGGATAAATTTGTTTTTTACAAAAGAGTGTGAATAATTCTTTGAATAACTGAAGAAAATATTATACAATGCTCATATATTCACTCTACCATTAGGGAATGATGAGTTTGTTATTTATAGTGATTCTTAAAAGAAAGGACTTAGTTGTGTCCTTATGTATAATGATAGAGTTATTTCCTACGCATCACGACAGCTAAAAATTCATGAGAAAAATTTTCCCACTCATGATCTTTAATTAGACGCAATAATCTTTGATCTGAAGATATGGAGACACTATCTATATGGTGAAAAATGTGAGATTTATACTAATCAGAAGAGTTTTAAGTATATTTTGTCACAAAAATAACTCAACATGAGGCAAAGGAGATGTCTTGAACTACACAAGGATTATGATTTCACAATAAACTACCACCCATGGAAGGAAAATAAGGTGGAGGATTATTTGAGAATAAATGATCATGGAGTTTTGAACAAGATGAGAGTTGAAAGGGACCCAATTTTCATGGATCTTGTAAAGATAGATATGGGAATAAACATGGAATGTGAAACATCAATACTTTTTCAAATGGTTTCCAAACCATCTTTACTGGAAAAGATAAAATGTTCTTAGACTGATGATGAGGAGTTTCAGAAGATGATTAAAGCTATAAATGATGGGAGATTGAGTGAATTCATATATGAAGATGTAATTTTAAAAGTTTGGAATATACTTTGTGTTCCCAATATACCTGATCTAAAAAGGGAATTGTTGGATTGTTCTCATAGCTCCAATTTCTCTATACATTCTGGGATCACCAAGATGTATAGATATTTGAAGGAACATTCTTGGTGGGACAACATGAAGATGTATATTGCTGAATTTTTTTCGAAATGTATGGTTTTTAAGTAAGTGAAAGCTAGAAGGAAACAGCCTAGAAGAGTCATGCAACCTCTTCCCATACCTGAGTGAAAATGGGATAATATTACGATGGACTTTGTCATGGTTCTACCAAATACTCTTAGAAGGAATGATGAAATATGGGTCATTATTGATCATATTACCATGTCATCACATTTTCTTTCTATAAGAAAAGATTTAACACTTTAACATCTAGCAATAATATATATTAATGAAGTTATAAGACTCCATGGTGTACCCCTATTGATTGTTTCGGATCGTGATCCCCGTTTTACATCAAGATTTTGGGAAAGTCTTCAGATCACCTTGGATAATGATCTTTGTTTGAGCACTTCCTACCACCCTCAAACCGATGGATAATCAGAATGGACTATTCAAACCATAGAAGTTATGTTGAGATCTTTCTCACTTTACTTTCAAGGAATGTTAGATCAATATTTACCTCTGATAGAATTGTCCAATAACAGTAGCTTCCATTCAAGTATTCAGACAGAACCATATGAAGCGTTATATGGAAAGAGATGTTTCACACCAACTTTTTCGGATGATATTATTGAATGAAAACTTGTAGGAATAGAACTTGTTGAGGAAACAATGGAAAAGGTGAAGATTATCCAAACCCACATCAAAGCAGCCCAATGTAGGAAGAAGAGCTATGCTAATAACCAAAGGAAATATTTGTATTTTCTAGTAAGAGACCATGTTTTCGTGAAGGTATCTCCATAGAAGGGTGTTATTCATTTCGGTAAGAAGGGTAAATTTTGTCGTAGGTACATCATACCTTTTGAATTATGTAATGAATTGAAGTTGTAGCTTATCGTTTGGAAATGCCTCCATGTCTCTCCAATGTTCATGATGTATTCCACGTATCACTGTTGAAAAAATACATGCCTGACCCAATGCATGTACTCACCTATGAAGAATTAGAACTGGAACCCAATCTGTCTTATTGTGAAGAGCCTATCAGAATTCTTGATACCAGAGAACAAGTGTTCAAAAACTGTACGACTTGTCTTGTGAATGTTCTATGGAGAAATCGTAAGATGGAAGAGGAAGCTTGGGAACCCGAGGAACTTATGATGAAGAACCACCCGAATCTTTTTATGTAGTAATATTCTATAAATTTCAAGGAAAAAATTATTTTAAGGAGGAGAGAATGTAACACCCCAAACTTCCATGATATGTTTTCCTTTGAATAATGCAGTAGCTTGCGTTGTACGCAGCTTGGAGTTTTAACACACCATTGCCAATCGAACTAGCTATTATGAATTGTAATAATCACTTTTATAAATTTTATAAATTTTATATTTCAATATGGAATTCATTTTATAATTTGGAATATCGAAATTAGCTTAAGGTGAATTTTTGGTATTTTTCTAAAAACTATCAATTTTTGATTAATAGTGAAAAACATTGCATTATTGTTTAAAAATAACTTCTTATTTAACTAATTAGTTATTTTATTTTAATTTATTTTAGTTAAAAATAGATTCATACTACCTATATATGTTCAATTTAATTCATTGGAGTCATTTTATAATAAATTTAGATATATAAAATTTTATTAAACTTTTTACCGTATTTTACCCACCTTCTAGAAGCATTTGAAAATTTTCATAAAACATAATTTTTCTGCTTCTTTGGGTTGAATTTAAAAAATCCTAGAAACACAGTTGAAATCATTAAGTAAAATTTGGTTTAATAAGATGAAAATAATTTTTAGTGAATACCAACTTTTGACTTTTATTTACCATGATTAAAAGTAAATAGGGTAATTAAGGGTAAAAATGATATTATAATTACCCTAACACATGACCTAATTATATTGGATAAATGAAATTAGACCATAAAAACCTTAGTAATAAAATATGATCCTATTGGTTCACTTGGATTAGATTAGGACATTTATTATTATTTTATTTAAAGAAGAGTTAAAAGAGTTAAATTCAATTTTTAATAACTAAAACATTTTTAATATAGAGTTATACAAAATATAAATTCTACTATATATATTATTTTCATATCTAAAATCATTTCTTACATAATGGTATTTTATTTATAATTTTTAGACATTAAATAATTTAATTTATTTACGACACGATGATGATTGAGTAATTACCTTATTAATGAAATATTAAAATAATTTATATTATAAATATACAAATAAATGTATATTGAGAATTCTGATGAATTAAACTAATTATATAGGTTAATATTACATGTTAGGGTTGATTAAATAAATTTCATTCGATGTGATAAAGTTTTTATGGCATTCAAAAAAATCAAATATTAAATAGTGTTCAAATTGACATAATTGAGTTTTTAAAATAAATACTATATTATTAATTGATATAATATTCCAAAAAATCTAAGGTTCGGCCAAGGGACATTGATGAAGTTATATATATCAAGAATGAACTACTTGGGGTTCTCTTGTCAGTTCATATTAAGTTTATTAACCATATTATATAAAAATAAAAAGCGACATGGTAAATGGAAAACTATTTAACTAAGAGTTAAATAAAAAAGATAAGGTTAATATGGTGACCTAAACATGTCTAAAACCTATTGGTTGAAATGTTTTAGACCCAAAACCACTTTATCCTTGAAATAAATCATTTTGGAGCCATTTTAAAATGAAAATTATTTTATTAAAAAATAATATTTCAAGCTTTTCCTAAAGTGACCATCACCTCTCTTATAAAAGGGTACTTACCCTTCTCTTAAGTTCACACCTTCAAAGACATTTGGCGCGGCCAAACCCTAACCAAATACCTTCTCAAATTCCCTCACTTCAACCTAGAGTCCTTAATTATATCATAATGACAACCTATGGAGCCCTTTTTATCAACTCAAAGGGAAACACCTGAAGAAGAGGTTATAATTTCACCACCCTCTTTCATGTTCTTTTCTTCTTCAACTTCGTTTTACATTGTTGTTTCCATACCAAAATAATAAATCCAGTAGATTCTACATACTGTGATGTTATTATCAATATGATACATCAATATTATTTATTATATCCATCCTATAAATAAAAAAGTCACCATACGTGCGTACGTACGGCTTACCATCTCCACGTCGTGGTGTAGTTTGTTATTCAAACACTTCATTATTTGGATTGGTATAATAATGAGTGTAACGAATGTAAATAATAAATATAACATTTTAATGATTTTTATATATGATATACCATCCAATTACATAGTATTTAACCATCAATATAATGATATTGTCACTCGTGCGTACGTACAGATTACCTTCTCCAAGAATTGTAACTGGGGTCGGGGCATTATAATTCAATTTATTTTTACTTTAAATTTTTTTATTACCATTTATTTTATTTTTATATTAATAAAATAATTGTTGTGTTGGAATTGATTAATAATTTAAAGTCAATATATAATTTCTAAAAAAGAATACCCTTATAAAATAAATTTCATTATTCTCAATATTTATTTTAATATTCATTCACATAGTTTTTTTCACTATGTGAACATATAATTGAAATTTAAATGCTATAGGGTGACATTTCATCTTTTTTCTTTACATAAATTTTTAAATTTGTACAATTAATGTAAAAATATCCAAAAAGAACATAAAAATAGAGAATATGGTAATGATGAGAAAAATTTGGTCATCTAATAATAATTGGACAAGTTGTTTGGTCAGTCTAACCCTTATCTTATTAGTTTTTTCACCAGATAAACATGTTTTAACCTTTACCATGATATTTAATTTTTACTTTTTTTAAAATTAATTTTGACCAAAAAATAATCTCAACTTATTATATAATATATATTATGGTGATTAAAAATATGGAATCTATTTTTCCAAATTTGTCTCACATAATTAAGAAAATGTTATTTAAAATTAAACACACAGATGTGTCCAAAGAACATTTTTTCATGAAATTCATTTCTCATGCATAAAACGATATTATAATAACTATATGAAAAGTAAAATTAATTAAATTAATTTAAAATAATAATTATATATATATTCTATAAATTTAATTTGAATCATTCATAATTATTGGTATTTTTAATTAATTAATATTGATAAACAGTATGCACATAAAAATAGTTTTCAGAAAAAATGAACTTTTACTCTTAAGAATTTTTTTTTACTAAAATTTAGTATAAATAAGATTTAAGTGTAATTGATTGAATTATATATAACTAAGAAATAATTATGTTACTTTTAAATTAAATTAAAATAACAATGGGACTTTTATATTAATTAATTTATTAGTCGAAATGAAAGGTTCATAAAAATTGTTATTATTTATTATTCACTGAAAAATAAATATTTTCAAACAAAATCCCCAAAATTTCACCATAATTTAATATCTATTTTCTAATTAAAAAAAACATTGTCAATTTATAAAATAAAATATATAAAATTTACATAAATTAGTTGTAAATGTTTTATCATAAAAATTAATAAAAATCGTTATTCAATGAAACATATTTTTTGTAGAATAATGTATATTTATTATAGTTGAGAGATTATCTATTAATAATTTGTAAATAAATTTATATTGATTATTACCATTATATAAATTTCATAATATATTTAATACTATTAATATCTTCTAATTTAATAGCTATATTATACCAATCACGTTTAAATAATTACATTTATCGTGGTTTGTTTAAACTCAGTGTTGAATGTAATGTAATATATCAATGAAATAATATTTATTTAAAATAATTTTTTTGTAAATTATTTTGTTGTTACATTATATGCCATTAAATAAATTTAGTCCTTGAAATATATACTTGTTCTGAATAATCAAGGGTTTTAAATTAAAAAATATCTTAATGGAAAACCATCACTATAAAAAGGGTTAATAAATGTTTTTCTTAAAATTTGGAAAAGAAAGATAAAAAAGTTATAACATAAATAGGATTCACATAGGAGAAATTTGTTGGGAAATGAAAAAATGTATTAGGAAATAATATCCACCTATAAGAAAACTTTATAATTTTTTAAGGTAGAAGGGACTATTGATTTATAGAGAATGAATAACATTGTTATTTTAAGATCATTTTCCCAAAGTTGAGGGATCAATTTACCATATAGATTAATAACATAAGGAAATATATTTACTTGATGAGTATAATTTCATAATATAATCATTTAGTATCCCAATCTTATATGTTTCTCTAAATGATGAGAATTCAAGATGATTTATTATGACTAGGGCACTGAAATTAACTTTTAATAGATCATAAGATCCATAATAGAGTAATAATATATTCCACCTATAATCATTAAAACCAAAATGGGTAAAATAGGTTATGATAATACCCAAAATAAATAAATTAATCTATAAAATTCAATAATAAAACCAAAATTTTAATATAGACCATTCCTTAAATAAGTAATCCTATGTCCCAATTGACCTCAAAAACCTCAACGTGAAAGAAGGTTTTTACAATCAAATTATATCTCATACCCTTTAACTTAAATCTCAAAAAACATTACAAAATTCCTTCAAAATAATTATTTATGTTTAACTTAATGTATATATACATCTTGACCTAATAAAAAATTTCCAAAAATATGAAAAACTTCCTCAAAATAACATTAATCATCCTATCAGTTTTTAACCACTACAGTATTCTATACAGTTTAGATTTTTTCCCCAAAATAAAAAATATTAATTGAATATTATTAACTTAACATCAATGATATGATAAAAACTATAGGTTACCAATGAATTTAAATTTTTTTCCATAATATATAAAGGCGTTATTTCGGAGATATGTTTTTTACTACAACCCATTCTAACCCCAATGGTAATATTAAAATAATTTTTTCCAAAATAAAATACTAGTCATCTTAGTCATAGAGAACATAAAACCTCAAAATATATATTTATGAATTTAAACTGGTGATCAACTATAGTATTATCCACTAAAGACACTTTTAGTTTAACCGATGTCACCCATGAGTAGCAGTTATTCATGTCCTTCATGATGGTTTTTAATGAGTTTGTGAATTTCCAATACATATTCCCAATCAGTGTGAAACTAGGTGAGTATGAAGGCCCATTTTCATGTATGACGTAATGCTTATGTCAAGCCTAAAAGAAATATTTTAGAGTTATTACCCCTGGGTATATCTATTCCTAAACCACATTTACTTTTTTTGTCTATATAAGGATATAATTTCTATGAAACCACTTGCATTGTACCTCACCATGATTCTTATATATATTTTTTATACATAGTCTTATCCTTAGACTTATCCATTGGGATCTTAATAATTTTTTTTCATCTAAGCTTTCAAATTTTAACTAAGCATTTTATTTGATAGAAACTATTCGGACCTAAAACTTTTACACATATCATTACATGATTTTTAGCATAAACATATATTAATTACAACCCAAATATCATGAGACCTATTTTAATTTGAGGACATGGATAATAATACATAAAAAGAAATCGAAGACATAGAATTATTAATTTTTTCATTCCCATAGTGAGATCATAAATTAATTTAGATCTTTAAACTACATGGGGTAACCTAGGGAATATATAAAATAAACTGTTGATCTAAAATCCCAGTAGGGTAAAAAATGTGATAAAGAAACATACTGTGTAGGTAAAAGATATAACATGATATCATTAATGAGAAGTCATATGAGTAATCCAATGGAATCATAACATAAACATCATGGTTTCATTAGATCATGTCAACATAGAAAATGTAGTAACAATATATAACATGACATAAACATAAGTCGAGGCTACCTTTCTAGGGAATATCACATGGTGGAGAAAGTCCTAAAATGGACTAGGTTTACTCCCTAATTACATACATGATTCCTCATGATAATAAAGTTTAATAAATTAATTAGAGATCTATCTGGGTTTACTCATCATAAAACATTACTTATTTATGTGTTATAATTAAATAAAATAAATAAAAAGTTATAACAAAATAATTACCCATGTAAAGAAAATTGGTTTCATAATCTCATTTCATTTCATAATCAAAATAAATTTCACAATTAATGAATTTTAGAAATATGCATATAGAATGTATTACCACATCAAAATAAGGGAGAGTAAGATATGTATTTATGTTATATACATATTTGAAAAATTTAGAATAATTGTATAAAATTAATGTTTCTTTTCATTGATGAATAGAAATACATTTAAAAATATTAAAAGACATTCTTGGTAAATAACATTCCAATTTAGAAATCACATTTGAAAGAAGAAAATTTATAAAATATTATGGAAATAATTTCATTCTAAAATATATTTATATACCTATAAATAAATATTCAAGTAAAATAATGGACATGATTGCTGAAAAAAATCGTTCATTAAAAACATTTTAAAATAAATATTCCTTTCACAATTTCGGTAAATTTATATAATTTCCAAATTCATAAAAAGACAGTAAGATTCACTTTAAACCATTTTCTTAAAAGTTAAAAATGGTAAAAAGGAATTTATAAAATTATAGAACAATGTAAAAAAAATTTAATCACTTTAAAGAAAACATGGACAAGGAATATAATTTTTTTTCAATCGAATATTTAAATTAAAGGGATTTTACTTAAACAATTTCTAAATATATTTAAGTAAAAAACAGAGTAAAAATGTGATATCACATTAAATTTTAATTAATAACTATATTAGAATAAAATTTGAGTGTATTATTAGTTAATGATCAATTAATTTTTAAAATTTTAAATTTAGTTTAAATAATCCTGATTCAAATGAGATATAACTATAAACCCTTACTACTTTGGTAATTTTTGAATCATAAACCCCATGAATTATGTAAGAGAAATATAACATAAAATGAATTGAGCTATGAATCATTCATTATATAATATATAAATGGTCAATGTATACATCATATAAAAGAAACTAGGTTCATGAATGAACATGTGTCTCAAAGATGGAAGTTTTGAGAAAGAAACCCTTACCTCGAGTCCATACATTGTCATGTATGTATTTTATATCATATATAATACACTTATATCAATTTTATTTATTAATAAACGTTTATAATTTTAATTCCTCATATTAAAACAATTGATTGTATTTATATTTAATGACATATTTAATTACATATTTATTTATGTCCATATCGGCTGTTTTGAGGACACTCAGTTCATAATTTCAAAATGGTATCGGTGTGTTAACCATGCTCAAAGGATTAAATTTTCCATCATCTACACAATTATATAAATTAAATGAAAATAAATTTTATAAAAAAAATCATACTTTTAAAACCAACCATGGATCTTGGTTTGGGAAAGTTATGTATGTTACAATCATGGAGACTATAGGCCATATGGGCACAAGCGTAATGTTTCAATTTTACAAAGATCAAGATATAAAGAAGATAAGTGTTATTTAATATTTATATAATGATAATTATATCATAAATATAATATTATTTTATTAAATACACTTAAATATACAATCAATGTGATGATGTCAAAAAATAAATGAATTGTATCGTTTCATGAGGTGATAGTCCGCTGACATTATCATTTTTTATTAATATTAAGGTAAGAAAATATATGATATAGTAATTTTATATAATTGTCAATATTCTATTATTATCATGTATGAACATAAAATCCATCATTATGATCATATATGAGAGTTTAGGGTGGAAACAATTACATCAATTCGTGAGGAAATAGTATGCAATACACAAAAATGATGGTTTCATTTCCAATATGATGAAGGAGGATATGGATGAATATTATTCCATGAACATAATAAAATATAATTACATAGGATATAATGGTGTTATTATATATTAATTTTTATGTCATAAATGAGGGTGTAATTAAAATAATAAATAGAATGAGTTGAGTAAATACGATTACCTTTTCTTATAAGAACAGCTGAGTAAATAAGATTACCTTTTCTTATAAGAACCTCCTTTGGATCTCTTATTAATGACCTTGTGGATGGAATTTTAGGAATAGAAGAAACTCTATAATGTGTCTAATAATGTTTGGATGATATATTTTGTCACGACCCGTCCTCGTGGCTCGTGCCGTGACTACCCCAAGCCCGCCTTCCATAGGTCAGGGGCTGGCGACTAGCACCAAGGCGTAAATCCCGGTAAAAAGGGAAGGCATTGCCTTTGTAAAGTAAACAAACACTACAGAGCAAGAAAGCAGTATAAGTAAACAATACGTAGAAAATGTGTACAACAGTAAGTGCGGAAAAGTAAATGGGCCAGAATACAAACCCATACTGAAATTAATGTACAACTCGAAAGGGAAAACATCAACTGTAATGTAAAACATCAGCCACGATCTGTCCACTGGAAGTCCCTCCTGAAGGGTGAGTACAGATAGCCTCCATAGCTCCTCAAGTCCCGCAGTCTACTCCGAGTACGTCCAGCCCAGTGGTCCACCTCCGGGTACCGACCTGCTCCACAAGCCTCAACCACGATCAGCGTTGTCCATCGTCTGCAACCAACACAACGTAGTGCGGGCATAGCCCGTGAAGGGGTGAGTATAAGCTACTCAGTAGGGACCCCGAGACCCCCGAAGGTCTCCCAAAATCCACAAAGGATAAACCAAAAAGGAAAGTTACAATCACGAAGTAACAATCGACACTGCTTAGGTATATGCCCATACATATACCTAAGTCATCAATTCCAATCGCTCCAACCTCCTAGCCCAAGTACAACCCAGTCCACACATGAAAGAAAATGTATTCCACACAGGAAAGAAAAACGTAATCCACATAGGATAGCCCAACACAATCCACATAGGAAAGCAAAATAGGATTCAGCTCACACAGGTATACTTCTTCGTAAGATGATAGAGATGATCAGATGTAGTTTCTAATTCATCTAAGCCATCGGACCCACAAAGGATCGATAGGTACTAACCCACATAATGACTCAGGAATGGTCTGACCCACACAGGATCGATAGGTAACTAACCCCCGCAATGACCCACACAGGATCGGACCCACACAGGATCTGTAGGCGCTGGCTCACACAGAACTGCTGAGCGCTGACCCACACAGGATGGGTAGAACTAATCCACGTAGGATCGCTGAGTTCTGTAGTCGTCGCCGTTGAATCCACTGAGGATCTCTATACAGTCGTCGTCATCGAGTCGCAACGCAGCCAGCTCTCGGGTTCCCGCACACAGCAAGCTCGTTCGGGAGGGTCCGCTCCACGAGCCGAGAGGCTAATACATCAACTGACACAAATTCCGGAGTTGATGTATCCAAAAGTTCTGTATCACCAACAGGAACTCAATGCAACAGACGGCGCGTCAATCAGACGCCCGGTCTAATAATTGTTGGATTTTTCGTCCCAGGGGCCCGGTTGGTTTTTAAGTGAAAACCAACCCGAACGTACTCCACCAGCATCCAAACCTCGGGTGGAGTAAGCCAAAATATCCCTCTCACTAAGAGGAATCTAACAAAGTCTACGGCACGTCAATCGGACATCCGGAGCTCAAGTTATGAGTGTTTCCGCTCCGAGGGCCCGGGTGGTTTCGTGTACGAACCAACTCGTCCGAACCCAAAGTATTCTGAAACCTTGAGTGCGATATGTCGAAACAACCGTCTCGATCCAAGGATCGCATCGCCACTGACTGTGCGTCGATTGGATGTCTGTATCCCAAGATATGGGAAAAAGACCAAAGAGGGTCCGAAAACGGGGGTTTCAGGCCCGGACCGACCCGGCCCGAGACCCCCTAGGTCGGCCCGAAACGGGTCGACCCGACCCGGGTCCAGGTCGGCCCGGTCCGGCAGCCCGGTGCGCTGGCGCGCGGCGCCAGCTAGCTCAGCCAAATGGCCGAGCCGTTCGGTTATGCGGGGGCGCGCGCTGCCCCCCGCCGTTCGGAAACTGCGACCCCAATTAAGGGGCCGCTCAGCTGGCCTGGCGGGGGTTTTGACCCCCGGCTCTTCCCCTGTCCGGTCGGCCCGCCCTGGCCGGCCGGTTCTTGCTCCACGAGACTGGCGACGTCCGGTCCCCTCCGTGCTCCGACGCCGGCGGCCCGTCTCCGGCCGCCGGTCACCCTGCTTCGCCGCGGCTCGGAACCGGCCATGGCCTTGGTTGTTCGGTGTGGCGCGACGGCACCGCACTCTTCCACCGCGGCCCCGCTCCGGCCGCGGTGTCTTCGGGTTTCTCCGACGTGGTGCGACGACGTCGTGTCCTTGTTCATTTCCATGGCGCGGCACGACGGCGCCGCGCATTCCTTGTCGCACGATCACACGCGGTGCAACGGCACCGCGCCATTCTCGTTTCAAACCAAAAAGAAACAAACATAGATAAAGGAGGAGGGTCGGCCGTGTTTGTGCGGTCCGGCCCAGTCTTGTTATTCGGTATCATTTGGTCGTATTTTCATGAAGAACGACAAGGTGGTAAACACGAACAAAATAATTAAATAACCCCTACCTTGAGCATAGCTAGAACGAGGGTTCGCCGCGGAAAATGACGTCTTGAGGAGAAGCTCCGTATGTTGATGGAGAACGTCCGAGGAGGAAGTGGCGTCTCCTTTTCATTGACACGGGGAGAAGATCGAAAGAGGGTGCGTCGTCGATCTTCGGAAAAAGGGGTCACACACCGGCTGCAGAGAGGAGAAGAGACGGCACGTCGATCTCTTCTCACGATAACGGCGTTCTTCGTCGATGTCTTGGTGTTCTTCGTGACGAAGATGAAAACACCCAATAGCTCTCTCCACAATTGTCCACACACAACAACCAACCAAAATAAAATAAGGCTCATCCTAATTTTATTAACTCATGAAACAATTCAAAAATCAAAACATAATTTAATTAATTGAATTGGCGTGTTGGCATACTTTATGAGAGGCGAAGAGAAGTCGCCCAAATAAAGGGAAGTTTAAAAGTTAAAAGAGTTACATAAATTAAGTGGGGGCTTAAGAGGAGTTAGGGAGTTAAGGGAATTTAAAAGGTGGGGGTTTGTGTGGGCCCCACATCACCTTTAATCCACTCAAGAGAAACTAACAACCAGTGGGTCCCACCCTAACTCCTACACCTAGGTTCTAACACATGGAAAAGAGAAATAAAAATTCTTAACGAAATTTTATTTCACTCACACTTAACCCACAAACTTAAACAACTTATTACGAGCAAACACAACTCCAGAAAAGGCGTTCCTAAGCAATTACCAGCGCTACAGTTCCATCGGTGCTCTCGAAATTTGATTTCGAGCACCGGTTCAAAAGATAGGAATTCCCGCTCATTCGTTCACTGAACTTACCCGAGCTAAAATTCGGATAGAAATTCTGGGCACACCGGGCCTCAGAATCAAGTTCTGTCAAAAAATGCGTTCTTGTAAAATCCCAAAGAAAATTAAGAAAAAATTTCCCTTGAATTTTATGGGTATTTACATATTTTTAGATTTTTTATCCAAATTTATTTAGATAAGTGAATAAATTAGTGTTGGGTGTGCCCTTTTATAATTGAGGGTGAGTGAAATTCATGTAAATACTAAAAAACATTGATAATGGGATGTAACTCTCACCCCAAGTGCCTCAAAAATTGATAATTAAAACATTTTAATGATGATATGGAAAATAAAAAACTCCACAAAAACATGTTTTAAACATTTTTTTCTTTACTTCTATGTTTCCTTAAATTTATAATTTTAATTTTCACTATGGTAACTAGCCTCTTATCTAGGGAATTTATCATATAAAACTAGAATTAAATGATCCTTTTTAGATAATCATTACCCCGATGTTATAAATATTAATTAAAATTTATAAAATAAAAAAAATATGTGTGTGTTAAATTAATTTTAACACAAACACATCAAACATGTAAAACATCAGTTTTTTACCATGCTAACAAAGTTTTTTAGTATTTAGGTTTCAATATAATTATTATAAAATAAATATTAGTCCATTAATGAACAATTATTTATATTTATAAACATATAGAAATGTATTGGTAGAGGATAGGGTTTTTAACAAATTTAAATCATATAATAAAATAATATTTATTATAAAATAACATTAAGGTCAATTTTAAAACTATTCATTTAATTTGACTTTAAAAAACAACATGATAAAGGTGTAATTTAAGTATATTATTTTAAAACCTTTAAATAATCATATATATATCTAAATATTTCATGAAATATAACAATTAATTCAATTTATATTAATTTTTATAATTTTAGCCACTTTTATTTTATTTTTCTATTAATTATAAAATTACTCTATCGGTGTTTCTTACGAATTTAAAGAAATTATATGATTACTATGAAATAAAAAAATACAGTCATGAAATTAATTGTTTATTCTAAAAAATAATATAAACATTCATTCACATCTCACCTTTTTATCTATGTAAACACGTAATTGAAATTTAAATAAAAGAGCATAATATTTTGAACTTTTATATAATAAATTATTTAATTAGTCACTTTCTCAGAAAATTGTACGAAAATAAATTAAAAGTAGATAAAAAGGTGATTGGGGACTAAATATGGCCATATAAGTGTAATTGGATAAGTTTTTAGGTTATTTTAAGCTATTTATTTCTTGTTTAACCCCCGATAAACCGATTATAACATTAACTGTTGTAATTAATTTTTATTTTTTTTAATATTTATTTTGAAAAAATATTAACTTTAACTTATTAGATAATATAAATTATAATTTTCTCAAATATGGAATCCATTTTTTAATTTTCAACTCATATAAGTGGAAGCATATAATTTAAAATTAATAATGTAGATATGTTGAAAGAACGATTTTACGAAAAAAATGCAATTTTCATGCATAAGATTATCTTATAATTACTATATGATAAGTAAAATATAAATAAATTAGATTAGTTTTATTTCAATATACATATAATATATTAATTTATTTTAAATAATTCCTTGATCAGGGTTATTTTAATTAATGAATATAGAGAAACAATTGGCACATTAAATCAATTTAAAAAATGTGTTTTTAATCCCAAGAATAAAGTTATCCAAAAATACAATATAAATATTATTTAAATGAAATTATTTGGATTATATAAAAATAAAT
Source organism: Viscum album (assembly GCA_963277665.1). NCBI lineage: Eukaryota > Viridiplantae > Streptophyta > Magnoliopsida > Santalales > Viscaceae > Viscum > Viscum album. The sequence goes on from OY728139.1 coordinate 300,865,254, forward strand.
AATATTTATTTTACTCTTAAATTTAATTAAATTATTAATTATAATTTAATATTACTTAATTTATTAACAGAAATGACAGTTATACAAAAATTGGTATTTTTCACTATTCACTGAAAAATAAATATCTTCTGAAAAATACCAAAATTTAGACCTATGTTTATATTGATATGATGATTTAAAAAATTATGATCTATTTATAAAATAACCATTATAAAATATTGAAATATTAATTATAATACTTTCTATTAAAAATCAATAAAAATCATTTTTAAGGAAACATCTTTTTTGTAGAATAAAATATATTTATTATTGTTGAGTTATTATTTAAAATGATTTTTTCAATAAATTTATTTTTATTAATACGTTTATATGTATTTTAGAGAGTATTTAATACTATTCATTAATTTAGATTTTACATCTAAGATATATCATTCATGTTTAAATAATAATATTTATCGTGGTTCGTTTAAACTTACTGTTGCGTGTAACAGAAGATATCAATGAACTAAATTTTATTTTATTATTAATATATTCATGTAAGGGACTAGATCAATGTAGAAAAACCATTTTCATGTTTTCGACCCTTTTGGTTCTCGATGTAGGCTTCGAAGTAGTCTATAGGTGTTTAGCCAAAAAAGGCTGCATACAAGAAAAATTCACATCGTCCAAAGCTACGTGACATGAAAGGGTGATTTACAGCTTGTGCAAGGAAAATTCATAATGTGGAATTTTTTGGGTTAAACAATAAAAAGGTGAAATTTTTTTCAACATAATATTAATCCCCGAGGATTAAATGATGTAAAAAGGGATTAAACATCATGTAAATTCCATGTGCATCATGAATTTAAAGGGTGTCGACACTCAAGTTTTTAAAAACCCTAAAACGTGTAACTCCTTCTCTCTCATCCCAGGTGATAAGTGGATCCCTCCCTTAGAGTTTTTGGATCCCTGTAAAGAGAATAAATCCTTGGAATTCAATATTCAATCTACGGTGATCCAATTTTATATCTTAATCTATTTATTATAGTTTCTCTGTTATTCGATCAATTTTTTCCTCTTATATTATTTCCCTTTGATAGTGGATAATTTACCAAGCTTATAATGGTGTTTTGTTGGGTTTTCATTGGTTTGGCTGTTGTGAGTCATCATTCGATGGATGGAGTTCTTTGTGGGAGAGGTGATCATAGATTCATGATGTGGTATGTTCTCTAGTAAAGAATGTTACCTGATTTTGCGGTTGGGAATTTGATTCATCTTTATTTAGTTATGTGAAATCATAAATTGATCATGGTTTATCCATTGGTATGAAAATGAAATTGACCTAATAATTATTTAAACTAGATTAAAGAATTCTAAAAGATTCCATTTTAATGAAGTTGTTGATTTATACCATTATAATGGTCTGCCTCTTGTTTTTCTTGATAGTGTTATATCTATGATGTATTCTTTGTTAGAATGTTCTTATTCTTAGAGAAGTATGTTGAAATTACTAAATAACGTAATGTTGGAATAAATTGATATTTAATTGGATTATGAAATTAAATAAGAGTTTTCTTTATAATCCGGTGGTTAATGTAATTTCATGATAATCAAATTGATGTAATACACATGTTTAATATAATTTATGTTCTATATTATAAATGGAATTAATAGATAATGTGAAGAATTTTTTTCTGGATGATTATAATTTAAAGGCATGTTAATTGCTAATAGTTCATCTCTAGGTTTTTTGAAACTAAAATAAATACTAAGAGCATGCTTTTTCTATAATATCATGTTATACATTGATGCTTTAGGTTTTTCATTGTTGGAACCTGTTAATAATAAATCGGTTAATTTACGATGGAATAAGAACCTATTGTGTGATATGGATAATTTTTTGGGGGTTGAGTTTCCTATTACTTGAGAAGGCTGAGTTCTCTGTGTAGGATTCATGAGAACTCATTTCCTTGAGAATACATAATGCATTATTTTGAGGGACCATTTTCCCTAGTGATTTCTTATATTTTCCTATTTATTTTGCGATGTGCTCTAGATACAAGCCTTTTGATATGAGCTTTAAATAGATGAGCATGTGATAGATGATATTGGGATTGGAGGACTTGATGTGATGTGAGACTGGTATGGATGAACCTAGGATGGATGATGTGATATACATGTGTTGGTTAGAGTAGGAAACTAAATAGGGAACGAATTGAGTTCCTATAAAAATTTCTATTAAAAAATTTATTTTAAATAATCTCTCTATTTAAAATAACACATGCCAGTTAATCAAAATAATAAATTTATAATAGTATGAATATTCAATTAATTTCTCAGAAGATTGATTAATTCTCATTTATAATAATATGAGATGTTGATATAACTTTTGAAACTAATTTACTAATCAAAAATACTAAAAATTGCAATCCAAGACTAATTATTAAAGGAAAACATAGTTTTCTGAAATATGAGTTAAAACAGAGTAAACTGGATTTGAAAAATCCATGGATTAAAAAAAGTGGTTCAGTCTCAAGCTGAGACTTAATCCACTCCACTTGGTGATCACCTTCCACCAACCAACATATATATACATAAAACATCAATCCACACCATGGATCAGGGTTTACTGAATAGTATTCCAATATTCCAGGTCACAAGACTTCTACCACAGTTCTACGTCGGATGTAAAATAGCCAGGTCACACATGACCTCTACCACAGTTCTACATGGGATATAAGAGGTGTAAAAGGATGTTAGGGTGAGGATATCTTATATCTTCTAGTTTAGTATAGTGGATAATGTGCGTGTAATAGATATATGCACACAAAACTCTAAGTGTAGTAAAAATGAATCGAATAGAGTAAGAGATAAATAGATAGAGTTTAGAAGGCCTTGTGTGTTGTGAACTAAAGCTTTGGACACTTTGGAGGTAGCAGATGTGATATTGGAGTCCTCTTCTTGAAAAATAAGCATATAATAAAGTGTCATACGACTTTGTGTTCTAGTTTTCTAAGAATATGAAATTCTATTCCATTGGTTCTTGTTTTTTTGATGTAGGGGTATTGGAAATTTGGTGCACAACAAGTTCCACTTTGTGATCAGTCAGCAAGAATGAGAATGCCTCATGTGTTTTTCTTCATTTTGTTAATAGGTTCATTATGGGTGCTCGTGAAAGCCCTTTAGTATATATATATATATATATATATATATATTTCATCTCTCATAATTTTTTATTTTATATTATGCAGCACTAAAATAAACATTATTTTGTGTAGGTAGTGTACCCCATACATCTAACATCCAAATTAATATTGTTTTCAAAAATAATTAATTTAATCAGTATCATTAAAACACTCAAATATTATTGATAGAAATACATTTAAATGAAATAAAATTCAAAAGCCTTTTGGTTAATAATCTATCGGTGAGACACTCTGTCAGTGGCTCCTTCTATTTGTGAGTCCTTCTGTTGGTATCAGTGACTCAATATATCAGAGAGTCATTCTCTCGGTATCTCTATTTGTCGGTGAATCAATGTGTCGATGACTCATTTTTTTCTATCGGTGAGCCATTATTTCTATCAATGTCTCATTTTTTCTATTGGCGAGTCATTTATCAGTGAGTCATTTTGTACTATGGGTGAGACATTCCTTCAATCAGTGAGACATTCTTTTTGTCGGTGATACATTTTCAATGTCAGTGAGTCATCTATCTGTGAGTTAGTTTGCACTGTCAGGGAGAATGTTTTCCAGTCGGTGTCCCATTTTAGCTATCGGTAAGACATATGAACTATCATTGGTCATTTTTTCTGTCGTTGTTAGTGACTCATACTTATACAATTTTTCTATTGCAGTTTTCTTAAAACCTGATTTTTCATAGAATGTATTAAATAAAAATTTGATCACATATAATCATAATTAAACATAACTAAACATGATTTACTATAATTAATAATGGTTGATGTTATTAGACATGATGTGTGATTATTAAAACTAGAGGGGGGCCAAATATCCCTTATGGGCCAAAAATCTCCCCCTTTCTGATGATCAAAATGAATTCCATTATAAAGTACAATTAATTTTTGATTAATATAATCATTCCACTTAATATCTCCCATTACAAATGTTCTTAAAAATTAAATAGCTCAAAATATAGAAAAGGTTCACACGTAAATTAAATAATTACGAATAATGCCTAATTTTCTCTCTCCTAATTTTTTCTCCCCCTTTATCTTAAAATAATGTCTTTTCACTCCCTTTTGGTATTATCAAAAAGCATAAAGAGAGAATAAAGGAAAATGTAAGAATAAAAGAGACATAACACAAAGAAGAAAAATTAAAGAATATTGAATTTAATAATCAAGGTACAATACGGGTCAGTGGAATAAAAAAATAAAATCAAGCATCCCTATGAAAAAGTGGTCCAAAATACTCATTGGGAGATAGTTTTTTCATTCCATTTTCAGAAGGATCAATGGTAAGTTTAGTGTATGGATGCTAAGAGACTGGGGAATTTGAGTGAAATCTCAAGGGAGGAAGAGGTTCTCTTTAAATAATAAAAGGTGCAAGGGTAGGTTTGGATGAAGCACGAGGCTGGATCTGACTCAAAGCTTGATCAACTAAAATAGACTATAGAGGAGGTGTCACAAAGGTATTAGGATAGGTTGAAGAGGTCATAGGTGGTCTAAGAGGTTCAGTAGTAGGAACAACTATATCATCACTCTGAACATGTTGATATGGCTTCAACAGATTGATGAAATACGTGATTATCTCCCCACAACATTGCATTGGCTCTTCAAAATCATTCTTGTTCTCCATAAACATGTCAAGAAGAGGTGTGAAGTCCTTAAATTTTTGTACTTGATCTTTAAAGGCTCTAGTAACTTGAAGAAAATTATGATTCTCTACCAAATATTCAAATGGACTTTTCAAATGGGTTTTTATAAATACTCTTGAAGTAATTATCCACTTTCTCTGTGATCTGTGCATTTGATGTTTTTGTACTCTTGGAGAAGAACCTTACCATATCATGAACATGTTCACTATTTTTCATAATATTTTCAAGTTTATCCTGATTTGTTCTACCCAATAGAGCTTTAAACTCTTCTCAAATCACATTCCATACTACCTGAACATCTTGTGAGTGAGATACAAGAGCTTCTGAGCAAGATGATCCTTGTATAATGTCTCTAACATCCTGTCTCAACTGGCTAAAATAAGGAACATGAAAGTGGTAAATAATATCTTCATGTACTTTCATGATTCCGTCCATGGTTTTCATATACCCAGAGGTCAAACTGTTGATAGTGAAAACCAGTACATTCAACACATTTCTCAACTTATGATCATCTGCCACAGTAGGTTCAATGATTGAAATAATCATGGGTTCCACTTGAGAAATAAAAGTTATAGAAATACTATTTTAATCACTTTAACTCAATGTTAACATAGGAATAGGAAATGAAAAATTATTAATAGTGGAGAAAAGGTATTCCTTAAAACAATCAAAATCATCTCTAGTGACATAGTCACTATGAGGGATCTGAGCCACTGATCCTCTTTCAATAGGTACGAACACCTCATCATCTAAATCATCATAGTCCAAACCAAGAGCTACATATCCAATATTGTTTTCATTTAAACATAACATAATCATCTAAAGTGGTGAGAGTGTCATGTCTCACTCATTCAACTTGATGTTCTCCCTCATCTTGAGATCTTCAATCTTGAATCTCCCCCTCAACTGGATCTACTCTTACTGACTGCTCCACCTTAGCTTGAGATATTTTTCTAGCATAATACAATTCTGTTGTAGAGACTATCTGAGCATCCACTACACCATCAACTATAACCGATTTAGATTCTCTAGAAGGAGAATCTACTTCTCTTGGAAGATCAACCACTACCTCACTTACAGTACCAACTATTGAAGATTCTACAGGATGTTCTTGAACTACAGCCTCAACCAGATCTACATTTACACCTTGATCATCATTAGGATAATTACTATTATTACAACCTTTACTTCCTTCACCATATTCATCATTTTTATCGACATATTTATTTCCATCTTCTTCTTCATCCTCACTTCCAGAGCCACTACCTTTTTCTTCTTCTTCACTACATGATCCAATTTATCTTACTAGTTCTTCTTATTCTTTGTCTCATTATTCTCCTTCTTCTAAATCCTATTTAGAACCATTATACATGATTTAATACTCCACACTTCAAGAAACTTATATATCCTCATCACCATTATCACCAAGACTAGGTTCATCTAAAGGTAAGGCCAGAGGTGGACTTGGAGGTCCAGAAGACATTATTCTTGTAGCTTTAGTGGTGTCAGGGTAACTTCTATCAACAATAGAAGACCCTTGATCTTTATTAGGAGTAGCAGCCTCTTCCTTATCAGAATGAACAAGCTCATAATCTTCTGGTCCTACACCAGGATCCACTAAATCTCTTGTCCAAACAAAATGGTCCGTTGGGTTTAATTTTTCACAAATATTATCCTTATAACCAACCCAATCCTTATTCCATGGTTTACAATGGATTTTCATTCTCTTTCATATCTTATTACTCAAGCAAATTCCACTACAAGATGAAACTATTTCTTCACCTTCATCCACAAATACTTTCACTTATATCATGGCTAAGATCATACATGGGTAGAATATGGAACTAGTCTTACATTAGTGATTAATAATTTCAGTAATATGAAGTATTATATATCTACAAAGGTTAAATTTAACTCCTTTTTTAAAAAATACAGAACGTATAGATATTGATACATTAAGGATGCATCGTCCCATTTTCTAAGACAAATCTATTATTGAATGATCTTAAACAGCAAACTACCTTTACCGTATAGCTCTGTAGAAATAGGTCTTATGTGCTCTTCATTTCTAGTCATCTCCTTAGAATATGTCTCAAAGAAAAACATATCACATTCAGGTGGATAAGTTCTTTAGTAGTCATTATAGATTCCCTCACAAGATAACTTAAGGCATTATACCCAATGCATATATGAAAATGAAACTATTTTTCCTTTAACTATAAATTTAATCCCACATACCTCACTGCCTTCCAAAATAAATTCAGCATTCATATAAAATGTGTGGACAATCTTCGGGCTGTAAGGACTTTCATTATCTGAGAACCAATCCAGCAAACCTTGGGTTTGCAACACCCTAAAAAGTAGAGACATACTCTTTAGAAACCATTCAGTAAGAATATCCTTCTCTAGAGTTACTACATGGATTATAAGGGATGTATTGAATGGTTGAGACTTACTCGATTCTCCCTTTTTTCTTCTTAGTAGGTTTCAATTCATCTCCAGATCCTCCTTCAAGTGCGCACTTCATCCATTCCATTTATAATGGTCCGGTTAAAGGTTGGAAGGTGAAAGGTAGAGGGTAAAGAGAAACATCCCGAGTGCAAGGGTTAAAGTGATAGGGTAACTTGAAGAGTGGATGAACTCAAATTTATATCATTTAAGGCATTAGAGATGGTAAATTCATGAATTGGGTTCAACAAAATAAATAAAACACCATTGTTTCAGTTAAAAAATAAAATAGACAAAAAAAAGTTTCTATCGATGTGTGAATGAAACTATCAACATGACACTATCAGTGTCAAGATGACAATATCGACTTGATACTATCGGTGTTAGCGTGATAGTATCACCATGACAATATTAATGTCCAAAAGACAAATGTGTCGGCATGAAAGTATTGGAATTAAATCAACACTTATTTTTCACAAATATTTTTCAACATAAGGTCCTTATAAATTAATCATCCCTATTTCATGTTTTATGTAATTCATTTTTAAGAGTTCAATGGATTTTTGAATATGTCAGCAATCTGATGTTCAACCCCAAAAAACTCTAGTGTTGTATCACCTTTTTGATAATAATCTCTTAAAAACTGAAGTCTTACATAAATTTTCTTTGTTATATAATGAGAAACATAATTCCGTGAGATGTCAATAGAAATTTTATTATCACAGTTTATAGGGACATGTTTGAATTGATATCCATAATCTAGTAAAATGTGTTTCATGCACAAAATATGAGCACAACAACTACTAGAAGCTTTTAATTTAGCCTCAACTGTAAATAATGTAATAGAATTTTTCTTTTTACTACACCATAATAGTAGATACATTCCCAAAAAGCGACATATTATATAGGTTCTATCTATATTTAACTTACAACCACCCAAATCAACAATGGAATAACTCACTAAATCAAAAGGTTGTTCTCTAGGATAGAACAATACTAAGTTGGTAGTATATTTGATGTATTTTAAGATTATTTTAACACTATTTAGATGAGATTATTTAGGTATAGCTTGAAAATGGGCACATATACACACTCTAAACACAATATCAGTCCGGATAGAAATTAAGTAGAGTAAACTCCCAATGATTCCTCTATAAGTGGTTCGATCACCATCTTCACCATTTTCATTAAGATCTAATGTACAGGTGGTACTCATTAGAGTATCACAACATTTTGTACCATCAAATAAAAACCTTTTTAAAAGATATATAGTATATTTACTTTGATTTAAAATATTAATTTCTTTATTTTGAATGATTTGAAGTCCATGAAAAAAATTTGATTTTCCCCATTAAACTCATTTCAAATTAACATTGCATAATTTTTTAAACATCAACACATATATAATTTCTTGAATATCAAAATATAATATCATCTAAATAAAATTGAAAAAAAATATTTATAAATAATTTTTATGGAGTATAGGATCATCTATATCCTTTGTGAAACCATTGGAAATAAGAAAACAACTTAGTCTATAATTCCAAGCTCTTGGAGCTTTCTTTATACAAAATAAAACATTCTTAATTTAAAAAACTGATTTTGAAAATGAGGGTTTGTAAAACCATGGGTTTGTTTATAAAAAATATCCTCAATTATATACCCATTTATAAATTCATTGTTAATGTCAATTTTATATAACATGAAATTTAGATGTGATGCATATGCAAGAAAGATTCTAATTTCTTGAAGTCTAGAAACTGGTGCAAAATTTTTATCAAAGTCAGACCCTTCTTTTAGATTATAGCCTTGAGTTACCAATATAGATTTATTTCTTACAATACTACTAGCTTTATCTACTTCATTTATAAAAACTCATTTATTGCCTATGGTAAAGATGTATTTGGGTCTATCTACATGTTTTCAATCATTATTTCATTCTAATAGATTTAATTTTTCTTGTATAGACGCTACCGAAAACTCATCATTGATAGAATCATTAATGTTCATAGGATCAATATGTGACAAAAGGCTTGATGTTCAACCTGATTTTTTTATATAATCTCTAATCCATGTTAATTTATCTAGGTTTCAAACTAGAGTATCGAAAGGATGGTTCATAAGAGATCTTTTGGGTCTATAAAAAGAAGGGATAGTTATTTTAGGTTCTTCAACAGGTTCTGGTTCATCGTGACTCGAGTCTAGATAATTTTTAGGACATGATGATTTAAAAAGTTTCATAATAGAAGGGTTGAGATATTTTTTCATTTATGGCCTGATTGGATGGATCATCCTCAATATTTTCAAGGGAGGTCTTAGGTTCATGTGGGTCTGTTTCATCAAATTTGACATGTACAAATTCATCGACACACATAGTTCATTTATGAAATACTATATATGATTTACTAGAGATTTAATATCAAATAAATATCCCTTCATCACTTTTGGATTCAACATTTTCAATATTTTCCTTTGTATTAAGGATAAAGACCTTACAACCAAAGTATTTGAAGTAACTAGATTTTGTTTTTCTATTGTTCCATAGATCATAGGGATATTTCTGAATAATTGGTCTGATTAAGACTCTATTAATTACATAAAAAGGTGTATTGATAGATTTTACCCAAAAATAGACCGGTAAGTCAAATTCATTAAGCATAGTCCAGGCTATCTTTTGTAAGGTTATATTTATTCTTTTTACAACACAATTCTACTAAGGTTTCCTAGGAGTAGAGAAGTTGTAACTATAATCATTTGTTTGAGAAAAAATATTCAAACTCTTTTTTTTCAAACTCACATCCACGGTCACCTCTTTAAGATTCAATTCTATGTCCACTTATGTTCTCTACTATTCTAGCATACTTAGGGAAATGAGAACAAGATTTACTTTTGTGAGCAAGAAATAAAGTACAAGTCTATTAAGAATAGTCATCTACAATAACATACAAATAGTGCTACCAATTTAGACTTACAACTCTAGATGGTCCAATCAAATCCATGTGAACAAACTCAAGAGGTGGAAAATTAGAAACTTCTTGCTTTTATGTGATAGATATTTTAAGTTGTTTAATATTTTGACAAGGATTACAGACTTTTTTATTTAGAAACTGATGTTTGGGTAGATCCATAACTAGCAATTTACTATTAAGGCTTATAATAGAATGAATATTACAATGTACCAATTACCTATTCCAAATTTCAAACTCTTTATAAAAGTCACTTAAGCATGAAGCATTTGGGAAATTAAAGAATCTATGTTTATAGTGTAAAATTTTTATTACTAAATACTGAAAATACTAATTCATTTCAAGAATTAATGAAATTTCAAGAATCATTTTCAAAGATAACATTAAAACCATAATCACATAGTGGAGAGATACTATGAAGATTGTACTTTAACCCATTTACAAAAAGTACTTTTGAGATTAAAACTAAATTAGATTTACTAATTTTTTCAAGGCCAATGATTTTGCATTTAGCATTACCACCAAAAGTGACATGCCCACCATCATTATTTATCATTTTCTTGAATCATGAATAATCTCCTGTCATGTGTCTCAAATAGATATTATCCAAGTACCATAGAGTTCTATAGAGGCTCTTCAGGTAGTTTTTCTACAAAAAGAGAGTAGAAAAGAAAAGATTTTGGTACCCAGACTTATTGGGGTATAGTAACATTAATAATAAAAGATTTGGGAACCCAAATTTATTTCTAGGGTTTTCTATAAATAGTTATTAATATATTGGAAAAATATAAATTATTTGGGACAGAAAAACATGAAACAGAATATGATGTTTCATAGCTAGAACTTGTAGAATATTTTCTAGAACTAGGAATAAAACTATATTTTCTAGGTTTGGATAAAGAACTATTATTGGAAAAATTTCTTTTTCCAGGATGATATCTAATACCACTAGTTTATTTGTGTGCAACCTATTTCCCAAGAATTTTAACAAAGATATATGTCACATTTGTAATATTTTCTAAATAATTTTTTAATTTCTCATTGGAAAACAGAAGCACATTGTTTAATTAAAAAATTTGAGCATTCTTTTCTTATTCTATGGTAAGCTCAGATTTAACAGTATAGGTAAGAGGATGTTGTTTCTTTAAGTCTTTATATTTATCTTTTAATTCAATTCATGTATCTTCAAGAATTTGGTGGTATTCAAACATTTTCCCATTATTTTTATTTTATGAATCACATTCATCTCGAGAATAATAATGAATTTTTATATGATAATCAAGGGTTTTATGAGATTATTTTTTCATGAAACACATGTTTTCATTGTCTCCTTCCTCATCATGTGATGATTTAGAATCACTTAAGCTATCCTTATAAGCATGTAGGGTGTCCTTTATTTACTTTTTGTATCTTTAATATTTTTCCTCGTATTTATTTTTATATTTTAACTTAAGAAAATCATCCTTTTTATGTCCTCTATTCTTACATTTATAGAAAAATATTTCATTTGTGTTACCATTCCTTTTCCAATCCTTTTTCTTGTTTCCCTTATAATCATACTTACCATTGTAGCTGTGCTTCTTAATGAATCTCTTCCTTCAATAGAACTTCTTAAACCTTTTAGATAACTGAGCCATTTCCTCATCACAATCTAATGGTGAATCTTCATCACTTGTACTATCAAAATGAGTTTTAATCCTTTCTTTTTATTTATTTTTGGAGGTAGTGGTTTTCAAACCCATTAACTTTTTTCTTCTGTTCATCCTCCTTCTAATTGTTGAGCTATAATTCTTCCTCATAAATCGTCAACTTACCTATCATCTCCTGAACAAGAAAATTAATTATATAACTAGGTTATATAATTGATACTGAGGCTCCTCTCCATTTTTCTGGTAGACATATGATAATTTTCATGATTTTCACCTTAGCAGCAACAACCCTTCCCAGGGAAATCATAGTTTTCACTATTTCCTTGAAAATGAGATAAATATAAAAAATAGGATCATCAGGATTCTTCTTAGTGATATCATATTTAATAGTACACATGTTAAGTATAAGTTATTTGACATTAGTGGTTCCTTCATGTGAAATATCTATGGTATCCCAAATTTCATAAGCATATTTGAATTCAGAAATTCTATTGAATTCTTAATATCCTAAGAAAGAAAATAAGGAAATCATGGAATTGAAATTATTATTATAATAATTATTTTGTATCATCACTCCAGGTAGTTGTTTGAGTGTCTGGTATTTCCTATTTATCTTCTATTTCAGTAAAAATATCAAACCCTATGCTTTTTATGTGAATTTTCATCATTATTTTCCATTGGGCATAATTTGTACCACTAAAGTAGAGAGGTATATTGGTTGAAGAAACTTCTTATATATTATCCATATTGAGGAATAAATAATATATGTTTAAATAGATAAAAATTTAGAACTAACAAAAACATGAAGATCTTCAAAGCCCAACAAAAATCACAATTGAAAGGATTTGAAAGTAGAATTTCAAAAACAACCTATGATACCAAATGTTTAAATTATTCAAACATTCAGGAGGGGGTGAATTGATTTCCTAAAACAATTATGATAAAAACATTATTTTAATGAATCCCCCAATTTTAAAACAACACATTCCAGTTTATCAAAGTAGAAAATTTATAATAGTTTGACTGTTAAATTAATTTCTCATAAGATTTTTTAATTATTAGTTATAAAAATATGAAATTTTTCTATAACTTTTGAAACTAATTTACTAATCCAAAATACTTATAAATACCATCCAAAAATAACTAACAAAGTAAAAAATAGTTTTCTAAAATATGAGATAAAACAGAGTAAACTAAAATTGAAAATAGAATGGATTAAAACAAGTGGTTCAGTCTCAAGCTAAGACTTAATCTACTCCACTTGATGATAAACTACCAGAAATATATATATATATATATATATATATATATATATGATCCACACCATGTTTTTGTGTTTACACAATAGTATACAAATTTTCCAGGTCACAAGACCTCTACCACTGTTCTACATGGGAAATAAAATAGTCAGGTCACACATGGACTCTACCGCTGTTCTATGTGGGATATAACTTGTGTAAAGGTATTTTTGTGTGAGTATATCTGGTATCATTTAGTTCAGTATAGGAGACAGTGTGTGTGTAACAGATATATTCACACGCTACCCAATGTGTAGTAAAATTCACACAACCCACCAAGAAATAAAGAGATTGAGTTTAGATGGATTTTTGTGTTCTGAAATGCAGATTTTGAATATTTGGATGTAGAATATGTGAATTTTGAGTCTCTTCTAGAAATATACACTAAAAACATAGTGTCATGAATATTTGTGTTCTGGTTTTATCAGATGATGAAGTTCTATTCATTTGGTTCTAATTAGTTTTCTACAGAGGTTTTTGAACTTTGGTGTACAACAAGTTCCCCTTTGAGTTTAGTTAGCAAGAATGATGATGTATCATGAGTTATTCTTTGTTTTTCTTGCAGGTTTAGTATGGGTGCTCGTGCGAGTCATCTTCTGTATGTTTATTTATTTATTTTCTCTCATCCTTTTTTCTTTTATATTCTATAGTCCAACAATAAGCATGATTTGGGGTAGGTTGTATACCTATAACTTATGACATCCAAATTAATATTGTCTACAAAAAGAATTAATTTAATAAATAGCATTAAAACACCCAAATATGACTATTATAGGAACATTAAAATAAAAGAAAATTTAAATAGTATTTTGGTGAGTCCTATGTCAATTAGTCAAACTATTAGAGACTTATTCTATTGGTTAGTCCTTATATTTGTATCAGTGAATCATTCAATTGAATATCCATTCTATCTCTATCTACATGAGACGGTGACCCCATGTGTTAGTGAATCAATGTGTTGGTGACTCATTTTGTTCTATTAGTGAGTCATTCATTCTGTTGATGTCTCATTTGTACTGTAGTGAGTCTTATATTGGAGAGTTTTCATGCACTATCGGTGAGACATTCCTTTTGTTGGTTAGACATTTGCACTATTGGTGAGTCATCTATTAGTAATTTAGTTTGCATTATTAGTGAGAAATGTTTCTGTTCATTTTCTCATTTGACCCATCGGTGAGATATTTGAACTGTCGATGAGTCATTTGATTTGTTGGTGAGTCATTTTTTCTACTTGTTTCAGTGACTCACACTTATCCAATTTTTATGTTGTTATTGTCTTATAATATAAAAGTTCATAGAATGTGTTAAATACACAGTTGATCATAGATAATCATAATTAAACATACCTTAACATGATTTATAATAAGTAAACCTGATTGATTTGATTATACAAGATTTTTTATTATTAAAACAATATAGGGGACAGTAATATCTTATGGGAAAACAACATGGTTAGGGATTCCCAAATGATGTGGTAGCAGTTATCTACTTGGATGGTGAGATATATCAGTAAATGAATTTGGGTATCGGGGTTATCACTCAAGGTGATAGAATGTGTTAAATTTGGGATTACCCATTGGTGAGATTCCGAGAGTTGGTATGATCACATATGAATCCATTTAATGTCTAATAGAAGAGTTTATTGTTTTATCGACATTCCTTTCCCAACTTCTTGAGGCATATTGAGGTTATTGGTTTCATGATTCCTCTTAGTTGCAGCTAGGATGATTTTCCTAGAGTTCCTGAATATGTAATAATGCTAATAATGAATAAATAATTCTTAACAGATTTGTTTGGATGATGATGGAATTCAAATTATTAAAATTTGTTAATATTGATAAACCATGGAATTTGTTTTGATTATGATTGGGGGAATAGACTTTACTCTAATGATTCATTTAATTTAATGTAATACAATGTAATGTAATACAATGTAATGTATTGTGGAAAAATTATAACAGTTAATTAATGGATAATGAATTAATTAATGGAAGGAATTTAGATAAAGTAAATAATGAATTTAATGTATCTATTTTATATTCTTGTGTGATTATAGGATATCTGGTCTTAGCATTGGAAATCAAGGGTCCAAGTGATGTTAGCTGGAGTTGTGCCAAAGATTAGGTTATTTCCATAGTGTGTTTGGGTGCTACATTTTGTCATGTATATTTTGTGATTTCATTCGCTACACCAACCATGTTAGTTAGGGAGACTAAAACCTATTAGATTATGGGAGGGTATTTTCCCAAACATTTAGGTGGGATGATGGATGGTTGACTACCCCTATGGACCCACTCTCTTCTATTGTTAGTTATTGTACTATTATGAATGATAGATATCTTTCCAATATATGTGTGTTGAGATCTATGGTGGCTTGTGGGTATTTCACATACATGTGTTATAAGATATATTATATATAGTATTATAATATATTTTATGTGAAAATTATATGATGTATCGATGTACTTACTCTCTGTACATGTTGTAATGGATTGAGGTACGATAATCGATGTTTGATATACGTCATACGAGTTGTAGTTGCTTTTGGAATCTACTTGGTTACTATATGTGGATATGTTTATAAGATTATGTGATGTTGGGATGCATGAGGTGCTTGTTGTGATGCCTTTCCCAGGTGTCATTGGGCTGGATGGATTTTGGAGAGAGATGGATCAAGATGTTCGGCATCAGGGTAGAGCGAAAAAAAATTGGGGAATTGGGATTTGGATATACTTGAGGTTATATTATTATATTATATGATCTCTTTTATGTGATACTTGGTGATATTTATCCATGGTGGGGTAGGGAACATAGTATATATGTTTAGGTGACAAGTTAGTTTCACTATTATTCATTGTTCTTTGGCATGATTTTTCTATATTTTGCATGAGATGAATTGGGAAGGATCCAATTGAGTATAAGATTATGACCACCCTATGTATATATAATCTATTTTTATGTGGTCCAGAGAAGGTTGTAGATTAGGCCATATATTACATGATTTTGGTTTTTTCGGAGATGTTTGGGATTTGTGGTCACTATTATCTATACTTTTTGGGGCACTTAATGATGTAATTTAAATTGTTTAGTAATATATGGGATTTTTTCAGTTGGTAATTATATATATATATATATATATATATGTCTGAGTAGGTATTGATTCTTTCATATGTATTATGTATCTCTTTTGTATGTTTCTCTTGGATGGAATATCTCCCACACAAATGTTTATTGTATCCTTAGTGCTAATCTTTATCCTTGGGCCTACTAGGTGTGGGACATGGGCTTCCATTATCCCTATCCCCTCATTATAGAATTATTGTGGGGAGGGGGCCATGATATAGTTTCATCTGAGGTTCAGGTTGAGGGATTTTATGGAGTTTTGAATTTGGAACAAGTTTCATTTCATTGGTTGGTAGAGAAAATGTGTTTTCTAAGTTTAATCGGTGAAGTAAACATGGTAGACTGGCTGATACATGGGTATTTAGGGCCCCCTATGATTTTATGCATGAACATTTATGTTTACTGAGTTTTCTAAATGACGTGATACTGGTGGAAGGATAAATTCCTAGGAATGGTTTATCCTTCGTTCTTCTTTGCACTTTTGTTTGAGATGGGTAAAATTTGGGATAGATTAAACCCTAAATAAGATAATAAAATAATTAATTACTATTAGGTATTCTATATACTTAGTTTAGGAGCTCTAATAGTTTTTATTTCTTGCTAGTACAGATCCCGGTTGATGTCCTCATCATGTTTATGCTGAAGATGTTTAGTAGGATGTTCCAACAAATCACCATAGAGTAGATGTCATCGATGATGACATATAGGAAGAAACTCTGATATTTGTATTGATATATTCTTCAAATTTAAGAGGGATTTGTTTCATATTGAGTCCTAAAAGACTTGTTAGAGGAGGTGGAGATATCTTTTAGTCCAGTTCATGCTCAGAAGGAGTGCTAACTTTTTTTGGTTGTGACGATGTTTCACAGAGCAACAATGTAGTGTTGGATCTTATTCCTTCAGGATAATTAGTATTTAGTAGTCTCATGGGTGAAGTTCATGGTCTAGTTCATAGTAGAGTTTCTATATTTGACCACGAAGGTGGAAAGTCACCAGAATCTTCTTACCCTTTGATAAGGGTTTTGTATCGTATGAGAGTGAAGGATCCTTATCCAGACCCATTTGTGATATGCTTCAGACATGTCACCTTATGAGGAGGATAGGGAGGAAAATTTTAATGAGTCTTTTCATCCATATATACAATTCTAGGTCAAACTGTTTATACTAAAGATGTATCTTGAGGTGCTGGTGAGAGAGGTGGTTATTAAGAGGACGTTGTCTTGAAAAGGATAATCATGCGATGGGATTCATTAGGATTCATTTAATAGAATAAATGTGGTTTGGGGTTTTTATTTTCTTCGACATAAGAGTTTTCAGTCAGATGGGGTATGTCGCAGCCTTCATCATATCATTTCTCATGGGGTCGTGGCTCTCAGATTTATTCCAAGGGATCATATTCATGTTTTTATTGTAGAGTTTGGCATCATCAGTGTTTAGAGTGCTCGAACTTTCTATGTAGTCAGAATTTTTCAGGTGTTCCACTCCAGGTTTCGCCATTATGGTAGTTTTATCAAAGGTAGTAGCAGAAGGGAGCTCCAGTTTGTGATCAACATAGATGAGATGGGGTAGGAAGACTGAAACACTGATATTATTCTTATCCTCATAGAGAATAGTCTATTGATGGAGGTATTTTTCATAAGGTTAATAGAGTTCCTGGACTAGGTTGTGGTTATCTGTATGCTTTAGAATTTTTATCTTTAGGAGAGCCAAATGTCATTCGATATACCCTTTTCTTATTTTATAAATGGGTTCATGTATTAGTTGATTCCAGATAAAGGAACTCCTTTTTATCACTTATCATCATCCATGAATTGGGAAATGAGGTATAATGTATTATAATTCCCTTGGCATTGACTACTCTAGTTGTAGGTCATGATAACTTGAATGAAGTATGTATAGGTTGTGAACTAATTATGGGGTAGTAACGCCCTTTGGGAGACTTCATAGGGTTATAGATAAATACATTTGAAATCATCTTCATTATAAATTTATACTATTACTTGAAGGATATTATGGATTAATTCAATAAAAAGGTATTGTTTTATGATGATTATAGAGATGTAGGGGTATTTTTTATTGAGAGAGACCCTCATATGGGTCAGCGGTTTGGTTCATCTTTATTATATTTGATTTTCGATTTGATGGTCAGTTATTTATAGATTCTGTTGTCGTTGTTTCCTAGGGTTGTGGAATATTTCCCTGATTCCTTTCCAGATGAGGTTGTAGCCTTACCCCCTTAACAGTTGTTCAAGTTTGGCATCAATCTACAACCATGTGTGGGTCCTATTTCAATGTATCTATATAGGATAGCCCCTTATGAGTTGTGTTATATGTTATTCTAGCTCTATGATAAGTTGTAGTGTGGTTTTGTTTAGAAGATAGTGTGACCTTTTTGTGCACCATTTTTGTTTGTGAAGAAGGTTGATGGTAGTTTAAGGAATTGTATCACTTATCATCACTTTAACTAAGTGACAGTGAAGTACTTTCATCCTCTTCCATTGAATGATGATTTATTCTATCAGTTAAAGGGATAAATTTGGCTCTTGAAAATCAATTTTTTATCAAGATATCATCATATGTGGGTGAAGGATGAGGATGTTCTGAATAGTGATTTCTATTTAATCCAAAGATATTATGAGTTTGTTGTGATTTAATTAGGTGTGAATAATTCTTCAGCTATGTTCATGGGGTTGCTGAATGAAGTGTTCAAAGAGTTCCTTGACATGCCCATGGTTGTCTTAATTAAGAAAATACATTTGTACTATGTGTATAAGGAAGAGCATATATATCATCTAAATGAATTTTGGGAGTTCTTCATCATGAGCAATGGGTTGGGAAGTTTTTGAACAATTATTTTTGTGCTCGTTAATTCTGTTTCATAGGGAATGTGGTATCAAAGTAGTGATTCTCTATTTATCCCTTAAGGATAGAGACATTTGTATCTTGGGAACCCCCCAATATAGTGGCATAGGTGCAGATTTTTCTTGTTCTTATTCGCTATTATAGAAGGCTCTTAGCTAATTTATATCAGGTTGGAACTCATATGATAGCCTTGATCTAGAAGGATCTCACCATTTTGTGGATTAGAAATTATCATAAAGCCTTTGAGTATCTGAAATTGAATTTGATCAGTTATATAGTCTTTTATTTTCATGTAGAGGGATATCATTTTGAGATTTTCTGTGATTCTTCAAATCTTGTGTTGGGTTATTTTTTGATGTAGTAGATATCAATTGTTTCTTATGGATCCTAATAGTAACATCACCATGGGTATAATTATACCACCCATGATCTTGAGTTGGTGGTAGTTGGGTATTCTTTGATGCTGTGATGACATTACCTCATTGGTGATCATTTTTCACTTTTTACTTAACATAATAGCCTGAGGCGTGTCTTCTCCCAATGTTACTTGAACTTGCACGAGTTTTAGTGGATGAAATTCTTACAATATTATAAATTCAAAATCGCATAAAAATAAGGAAAAGAATTTTTTTAGTCGATGCATTTAGTAGGAAGTTAATTAGTGATACCATGCATGAATCTAGGTATTCCTAGATATTGATAGAATAAATCTATTCATCTTGATATGGCAGTGTTTAGAGTAAGATTTTGTATTTTCCAGATGAAAGTGTTGCTGTATTTGGTGAAGCAGATGGTGGGGTCCTCATTGGAGGATTTTGAGGTTCCGGTTTGGAGAGACTGAGTTGTTTTTAGGGATTTTCCTTATATTTTTCTTGAGGATGGATATGACTAGGTGTTTTTTAGGAAAGACTTCTCATTCTATCAGTGATTTGTGATAAAAATTTTCAGGTGTTCTATAGTACTCCTTTGACATTACATCCCAGTGTGAGAAAGATGTACCAATATTTGAGAGGTCAGTTTTTTTCCTGGGTTGTTGTGTGTTTTGTGGAGTTTGTTTCCCAATGTTTGGTCTCCCATATGGTGAACTTCAAGCAATATGTTCTTAGTGGGTTTCCCCAACCCTTAGATGTTCTCTAGTTGAAGTGGCCGGAAATATCAACGGACATCATTATAGATTTTCCTTGATATCTAAGAGGCTTCAATACTATATAAGTGATAATCAATTTTTTTTTAAAATCATACGACTGTATAGTGATCAGGGATTCAATCTCAATGTATGCTTTATTGAGGAAGTTTATGTAGGAGGTGTTGTTACTACACAGAGTCTTGATGAAAATCATCTCTAATCAAGATCCTCATTTTACCTCCCATTTGTGGAGTGGTCTCCCACATTATTTTGGTTCTCAGTTATGCCTTAACACTTCTTTTCATCCCTGGATGAATGGTCAGACAGAGAAAACCATTTAGACTCTAGAAGATATATTGTGCTGTTATGTCCTATATTTTGTAAGTTCATTAAAAAGAACATTCCCTTGGTCATGGTTTCTTATAATAATATTTTCACTCCACCAATGGTATTATTCCATTTGAAGATTTATACAGAATAAATTTACATTCTCTATTATATTAGACCGAGGTTGTAGAGGAAGAAATTATTGGTTTGAAACTGGTATAGAATACGACAAAGATGGTTCAGGTAATTCATGAGAGGTTGAAGGAAGCATGAGATCACCATAAATCATATGTTGACTATTGGAGTAGACCTATAAGGTTCAAAATAGAAATTTACATGTTCCTAAATGTTACTCCTCTTCATGGGAAGTAAATATTTGGTCATGGGAGTAAGATTTATCCCCATTTTGTTGGGATTAAATGGTTTTTTCTCATGTTTGTTCCATGATGTATCAAATAGAACTTCCCCCATATATGATCCTGATACAAAATGTTTTCCACATGTTGAAGCCCCATTGTTATCTTCATGATGACTATCATGTCATCGATTAGGGAAATATCGATGTTGATGATGAGTTAACCTTTATGGATTAGCCTGTGAAAATCTAGGAGTATTAGGAGAAGGTGTTGTGTGGGTATGTTATTCCCTTGGTTCTTGTATTGTGGTGGAATGGTGTCACTGTTGACACTATAAAAAACATCCCAAAAATTTCCCAAATTCTTCCTTACATGATCCAATCTCGTATTCCATTTCTGAGAATTCGATTTGGTAGGTTGTAGGGCCCAAACCGAGTTACGGATTAGGAGTTATTGACATTTGATGTTGGGCTGGAAAACTAGTCCGTGAATCCCATTCGCAAAGCCCCCTCCGCGATCATGGAGCACCTCCATGAAGCAAGGAGGTGGGATGCTTCGCTAACCCCTTTGACGTTCGTGAACCCACCATGAAACAAGGAGGCAGGATGCTCCGCGAACCTGCCGCGAAACAAGGAGGCGGGACGGCTCTGTGAACCCCTTGATGTTTATGACATGTCTCAAAGCAAGGAGGCGGGACAGCTCTGTGAACCCTTTGACGTTCGCGACCCGCTATGGAGCAAACTCTATCTTCACACCAAGCGAGCTCTACTTCGTGGTACCTCTCCCCTATAAATACCCAGCTTACCCCCCTTCGCCAAAAGGCCACTCCACCCCTTGGGCGGCCGATCCCCCGGTTTGCAGAGCTTCGCTTTCTTTCATGAAGCATTTCCGCAAGCCCATGCTCCATGAGCAACTTCCTTCGCAATGCATCTCCATGAGTCCATGCTCCGCAGGTAGCTTCCTTCACAATGCATATCTGCGAGTCCATGCTCCGCGAGCACTACGCGAGATCCCTTTGCTCTACGAGACCCCTTTGCTCTGTGAGAGACCTTTTCTCCGCGCACACCATTAAACACATTGAGTCGACATATTCCTCTCAGTCCCATTCACTTGTCTTCAGTTGAGATTATCATCATCAATTTCTTGAGTACCTTGAGTCAAACCATTCCTCAGGAAACTCCTCCAAATCCTATCACTTGGCTCATATGCCAAGTCAAACTAGAAAGGTTCGCCCTTGCGTAAGACCCAACACCAGCCATTCCTAGGCGCCCTTATGCCTAACTGTCCTATCTACATGACTATAAACTATAGTACACCCTATGTTACAAACATGGGATGCCTCTTACTCAATGTATAAGATGCCTTGTGTGCCAAGCATAAAATGCCAATAGTCCTCTCCACATGACTATAAACTGTATTACACCCTATGTTCCAAACATAGAATGCCTCTTGCTCCAAATAAGAGATGCTTTATACTCCAAGCATGAGATGCCAATAGTCGTCTCTACATGACTATAAAATTTATTACACCCTACATGACAAACATAGGATGCCTCTTGCTATATGTGATAGATGCATTATTCTCCAATCATAAGATGCTAACAGTCCTCTCTACATGACTATACACTGCAATACTTACTACGTGCTACACATAGGATGCCTCTTACTTTAAATAATAGATACCTTATGCTCCAAGCATAAGAAGACAATCGTCGTGTCTACATGACTATAAATTGTAGTGCACCTTTTGTGATAATCATAGGATTCTGCTTTCTCCAAACAAGAGATGTATTATGCTCCAAGAATAAGATGCCTAATTCCATGATCCTAGTGGCGTAATTTCAAAAGTGTTGGAATCCGTTCATACATTCCATAACTCCACCTCATGCTTTGTGTGTCCTTCATTCTGATCATTATCCACTTCCATGTCTGAAGGGACCCACTAAGGGCCTGGTCCCATGCCGCATCGGCTCACCTACCACCCTGGGCCAACGCCCCGTAATACTTTTGGCAACACTTTGAGTCAGGTCCTGTGTTTCGAACACGGTCAGCAGTTGACCCTCATTAGTTTGTCCCCATTTTAGGATAACACGATATGGATGTTTTGTTTCAAACACGGTCAACAATTATCCTGCATTACCACGCCACCCTCATTTCCTTCCAAATGTCCGGAATGTGGTTCACACATTTTATCTCCCTTTGTTTGGACTAATTCCGACGCCCTTGGTATTATCCCGCTTGTGCACTATCACATAGGTAAAAGCCTCAACTCCCTAGTGGGTTGGGATGCCCTCATGTCCATACATGAGGAAGACATTATTGGTATCTTCCTTTCGTAAGCTCCATCCACCATTGCTGCTCCATAGCGGCACACGAGAAGCTTCCTTGCGTAAGCCCCATCCACCATTGCCGCTCCATAGCAGCACCCGGGCAGCTTCTTTGCGTAAGCCCCATCCACCATTGTCGCTCCATAGCGGCACCCGGGCAGCTTCCTTGCGTAAGCCCCATCCACCATTGTCGATCCATAGCGGCACATGAGAAGCATCCTCTCATAATCCCCATTCAATATTTCTTCTCCATAGTGGCACCCGGACAGCTTCATTGTGTAAGCCCCATTCACCAATGCCGCTCCATAGTGGCACACAGTCAGCTTCTTTGCGTAAGCCCCATTATCCATTGCCGCTCCATAGCAGAACCCAGGAAGCTTCCTTGTGTATTCCCCATTCACCATTGTCGCTTCATAGCGGCACACGGGCAGCTTCCTTGCATAAGCCCCATCAACTATTTATGCTCCATATCGGCACCCGGGCATCTTCCTTGCGTAATCCCCATTCACCATGTTCACTCCATAGTGGTACCCATGGAGTTTCCTTATGTAAGCTTCATCCACCATTTCCGCTCCATAGCGGAACCTAGGAAGCTTTCTTGCGTAAGCCCTATTCACCATTACCGCTCCATAGTGGCACCCGGGTAGCTTCCTTGCATAAGCCCCATTCACAACCCTTCATGGGTGAACCTTTGCACTGTGATCATCAAGTCTTTGATGGCTCTTGTTTCTCACACCGAGCATGAATCACATGGGCTTAGAGCAAGTATCGACCATGACATCAACACCCTAGGAAGCCTAGAGTGTAATCCCCAAAAACACCCATCTCAAACTATGGGGAATTTGGTCCTTCCCAAGGTAAGATATGTAGGAAGCCTCCATGAGGTTCAAGTGCAACACCCAGTCGTTCCGACCCCCATTCACGTAGGTTCACCATGCCACCTGAACTACGTGGACTTTGATCCTTCCCAAGGAAGGGTACATAGGAAGCCTCCTGAGGCTCAAGACCACCACCCATGGGACCCCAGGTCCTCCTTCACGTTGTTTCACCGAAACCCCATCCCAAACTATGGGGTCTTTGATCCTTGCCAAGGCAGGGTATGTAGGAAGCCTCCACAAGGTTCATGCCCATCACCCCGGTCATTCCGACCATCTTCACGTCAGTTCACCAATACTTCAAGAAACCTAGAGTGTAAGACCTACACCCGCATTCTAAAATACGTGGTCATTGATCCTTGCCAAGGTGAGGTACGTAGCAACCCTCCTTGAGGTTCAATCCCGCTATCTATCTGGGCCCTAGGTCCTATTTCACGCCGGTTCACCCCCGTCCTGCATAACGTTAAACGGTGGACCTCAATCAGCAGGAAGCTGTCGTTACCCCATTCAGCGGTAAGTCGTTGTCAACCTCATTTGGCGGTAATCCATAGAAGTCCCCAATCGACGGTAATTTGTCACCAGATGAACTATGTGGACTTTTATTCCCTGTCATGGGGATAAGTAGGAAGCCTCCATGAGGTTCAAGCCCAACACCTATATCTCATCCTGATCTACCCCTCGATCTCTTGTGTTCCGGGAAGATCATTACCCAAACCGGAGGTTCTACTTCCTTTGGGTCTCATTCAAGCATCCATTCTCACAGGCCACCTCTTCAGGTGTCCAATCATCCCACCAAAATACGTGGACTTTGATTCCTCACCACGAGGATACGTTGGAAGTCTCTTCAAGGCTCAATCCCAACATCACCATCATCCTCACGTCAGTTCCATCTCATTCCCCCTCCACTTCATTCAACTCTCCATCATCCGTCCTAATTCTTACCTGGGCCGCCACATATCGGTGGGATCATGTCATCCATTACTTCACTGCTCCTAGCAGTACCTGGGCCACTGTCCACACATAAGCCCGAACATGTATTCGGGTTGTTGACCTCTATATACACCTTGATTGATCACCCCTTCGGACTAGGTGGGTTTTGATCCCTGTCGTCTACATAGGGTATGTAGGAAACCTCAATGAGGTTCAATCCTATCCAATGGTAATCCTTGGTGTTCCCCCATTCTGGGGTGCACACTCCATGATCTACCCTTAGTGGTGTCCATATCATCCTTCACGGTGTGACACCTCCCATCTACGAGACACATCAACTCTGATCCGTCTCTATGGGACATTCTGATCACCCACATTCTGTCTCCGCAAGACATTAAACTCATGGCCTACCTCGTGTTAAACATGATATGCCCATGGAAAACCTCAGAAGACACGCCTTGGGTGTAACCGTCTCTACTAGATGTTTAACTTGCGGCATACCCTATGTTAAACATGGAAAGCTAAGGAAAACCTCAGATACATGCCTATGGAATATGATTCCCCGCATTTGACATGGGATGCCTCAGGTTCTGCACCCTTGAGATGCCCTCTTATGAGGAAGAATATAGGTTCACCAATGCACATGCATCCAGATATGCCTCAACATCTCTGATGTTACCGTATACTCCAACTAAAGGATGCTACCATGTCAAGTCCCCATGGAATGTCCTAATAGAAGTAGTGTAATTAACTGGAGCCCACAAATATAGGTACTGTGAATGAGATTCACGAACCATGACTTAATCTATAATGGAGACTTGGACTAGGTAACGAGTTCTAAGGAGTAATCCATGGAAGCAATAACTGACATCCCATCATCCCATTTTGATCATGGAGAAAACGTCCTTAAATAAGGAAAGAATGCCACCCGCCTTTGGAAAGCTGGAATGCAGGGAATTAACTACGCGTCATCACAGACGGATGTGAACTCCCTTGTGAAATAATTGGAAATAGTCCTGAAGAAGAGTTTTTGGGGATGTGATTCATAGATGCACACTCAGTACCTTAAGCAATTTTTTAGCTCATTTCTTGTATCATTATTCCCTTGTCAGTGTTGATCCTTCTGGTTTATGAGTTGTTTACTTATGTTTCTCATTATATATTTACTATTTTTTTAGTTGTATCTCCCCCTGGATAGTTTTCATGTAACACCTTGAATTTTTATGAATTAATTTTTTCGAATAAATTAAATTTTATTGATGGATTTCATTGAATGTTACAAAATGTTATACTTGATTTATACAGAAAAATTAAACTTGAACTACCCATAAAACTTATATTCACATGTGGTACATGAAATTCTATGTTTGACTTTTTTTACAGAAAATGTCTAGTTCCTTCGATGGCTTGCATTGCATGAAAGACCGAGTTTTTCTGAAGTGCAATATATTAATAATAATAATAATAAAATATTATTATAGTTATCACCTATACATTGGATAGGAAGTTATGAATAAGATTAAATAAATTATGAAAATATTTTTTACACATGTAAATAATATAAATTCTTTGGTTATTAATTAATTTGAAAAGAAAATAAAAACCAACTGAATATAAGGGAAGCGATTATTTGAAAAAACTATTTTTATTCCCATAATGATATTTTATCTTCATAAATAAAATTAGTCACGATTATTAATATATATTAATGAAGTTTTTATATTATAAAATGAACTAATTTTTTTTAATACATCAAATTAGATTTATAGGATCAAAATAAGAAAAAAATCCAATTTTAGAAATAAAAGCACATTTTTTAAGGTAATTTATTTATAGATTTATATTACATTTTCAGTTGTCTTATGAGTCTATTTAGATAAAATATACATATATTAAAAAAAATTATGACATTTTAATCAAACTCATATTGAAGTTAAATAGAAAAAATTTCATACTATTGAACATTTTCGAATTAAAAACTCGTTTTGTCCCCTCTACATGATTAATTATAAATTAAATTTTTCCAATTTTTTGTTTATAACATGGAATAATTGATTAAATATTTTTAATTGTCATAATTTAGAATTTATAATAAGGTAAACAATGATTTTGACCAAAAAATAATAATGAAAGTAATTAAAATTAATCATAATGATTAAGGTAAAATGAGTTTTCTTAGTGGTCAAACTTTAACAAAAGGGGCCAAATAACCTAGATTCAAACCAAAAATAGATTTTATGGATATATGTTTACAATAAAATAATTTTTATTTCAAATGGTGCATTATTCAAGGTGCATTATGTAATGGCGACATATCAATAGTGTTTTCCTTTTTGTATTTATAAGAATATCATTCCTTCTCCACAATAAAAGGGCAATCACCCCATTACTTATTCACACATATCAATCCATTTTTATAATAAATAAACTACCCAAATAATATCCAAAAATCCCTCCTATCATCCTAGGAGTCTCAATTTTTGTAGATATAAAACCAAGGAATCTCTATGGTAAAAACCGAAAAGAATTACCCAAAGAAGAGGTAACATCCTTCAACAAGAAAATTTGATTTATTTCTTTCACCACCCATTAAATTATTATTATTACATCCTTATATAATAAAACACATATCCTAAATATACATAGATGATTTTATGTTATGTTTATTACCTACACC
Organism: Viscum album; assembly: GCA_963277665.1. Taxonomy (NCBI): domain Eukaryota; kingdom Viridiplantae; phylum Streptophyta; class Magnoliopsida; order Santalales; family Viscaceae; genus Viscum; species Viscum album. The sequence continues at coordinate 300,893,036 of OY728139.1, forward strand.
CATAGACACTTCCCTCAAATGGGATACATAATTAACATTTTTGTGTACGGTGAATTACAACCTCATGAACTGATGTCATTCCTTCTTCCATTACCACATTTCAAGGATGGTAATATTAAGATAATTAATATCTTTATATTATATATATTTTATTTGTGATTTCTTTATGCTTCTGGAAATATTATATAACACATATCTTTAGGCTTTATATTTTGTGGGAATACGATAACTTCATTTATGGACATGTGAACTACCACATCCTCAAAGTGATGTGATTCGTTCAAACTATAAATTTAATATATTAAGGATGGTATTTGGAAAAGTATATGATATATAGTATAATTCAATTTTAATTTATATATATATATATATACATTTTATTTACTGTATTTCTTTCAACACGACATGAAAATAGAAACATCGTTCATGCGTACACACGGCCTACCATCTCCCGGAACGGTATATTCCATTTCATATTAATATATTTCATATATTATTATAAATACTTATATTATGAATATATATGATATTTATATAATTTAGTACATTTTTAGAAAAGTAAATCATGATCTATATAAGTTTATTAATAATAAAAAGTCAAAACATATTCGAAAAAGGTGGTTATTACCTAGAACATAACTTTAACATGAAATTGTTAAAAACTATTAATATGATTTCATAATAAAATAATATATGGTATTATATATAATAATATTTTTATATGGTATAGTTATAAAAAAATTATATTTATTATATTGGAGGTTTGAATGTGTACGAAGAAATTCAAGACATATGGTAAAATAATTTCATCTCACTTTTTATATATGTGAGCTACATTCCATATTCAAAAATCATTTCATTTATTTGGTATGTATATTTCCATATGAAACGTTATATCATGAATTTACTTTATATTATTATCTTAAAATTAACAAATTATTTTATTCTCTCGTGGGGATCATGATTTAGAAGTTACTGAAGTAGTAAGAGGATCTGTAGTCTCACTTTTATTTCCGCGAGACATTTTCCATATTCACAACTGATTTATTTTTTTATGTGTATATAATTACCAATAATTTACAATATGAATATTATCTTAAAATTTATGGTAATTTACATGTAAATTTTATGACCTCTTTTTAATGGGGTCTATTGTTCAAAAGTTACCAAATCAATATGGTAATTTGGTCTCAATTTACTGTCTTTGAGACACATGTTTTTTATGCATCTATATTCATTTATGTGGTGTATCTAATTCCCTTTGACATGTTATATAATTAATATAATTATTTTAATGATATTTTATTCTTCATTTAATATTATTATTTCAAGATTATTTTGATTTAAAATTTCCAATTTGGTAATTCTTTATACTACAATCTCAATGTTTATTTTGATTGTTTATGATTATGCATCCATTGATGACATCTTAAAATCTATCCCTTAATAAATATAATGAATTTTATTATACAATGTAATTAATGATATATTCATTTCATGGTACCATTTTTTCACTCTTTGGAATGAAATATGATTAAGAAAATGTTTTGAAAAAAATATAAATTTATTTCTCTCTTCGGCCAGAAATCTATTTCATTAAAAACCCTTGATTTATAAAAATGTATTAAAAAATTCTTTTAAATGATATTTTACGTTCAATTTTGAGGAAATTAATTTTATAAAAAAATTATGTCATAAAACGGTTTTCAAGGATTCCATTACATGTTTTCAAATGTTATCTTTAAAGAAAAATATTTTCAAAGTGTTGTTCATTGAAAAGATATTTTTTCCCAAGAAATGTTTTAAAATGATTTTTAAAGATTAAATTATAATTTTTATAGTGTATTTTTAGAGAAATGGATTTTAATTTTTTTTCAAATTAATCTTCAAGGAAGATATATTTTTCTTAAGAAATGGTTTAAATTTCTTTTCAATTATTCATTTATAATTTTTCACAGTTATTTTTAATGAAAATTATTTTCAAATTATTTATTTAATGAAAATATATTATTCTCAAGAAATGTTTTTAAGATATAATTAAAAATTATATTCCATCTATAATGACATTTATTGGTGTTACTCAAGATTTTTTGGTGATATGATTCATTGATACCATTCAAATTTGTTCTCTTAATTGATTATGTTTTTGTTTCATGATGTTTATGAAATGTGTTTCTATTTCATGGTTTATATGTTTATGAAACTAATTTATCTTTCACAGGTTAAATGATTATGAAACCTTATTATTTTCATGGTTTATTATTTAATGTAATGATTATAAAACCTGTCACATTTCTACATGTTAGGACATGATTTCATATTTAAGATACCTATTAAATTTCATGGGTTATGATATGATGAATTCATATGATCTTATTGAATAAGTATGTATGATTTCATTATGTGACTGGTGATACCTATATCTTCCTCAAATGAAATGGTTAAATATTCATATCTCATTAGATAGACATAGAAAGAATGGGGGTTGAACTTAGTTTAGTAATGAACTATGTCAACTAAGATAGTCTTGGGAGTAAACCTTAACAGCTAAGATATACTTGGGAGTGAACCTTTAAAAATAGTATGGCATGGAAAGTTAACCCATTCCACTATCCAAAAATGGCTACAATTGGGTATCGTGGTGTCTCCTACCCAATAGGTGTATCCCCATTGAAATTACCTAACAATTGTTTATAATGAGCCTTGACTTAGAGGGAGTGATTTATATGCTTATGTGTCTTCCACAATTCAGTTTCTTATTATTATGTTTATTTATCATGGATTATGATTATGATTCCATTATGATTCATGTCTTTTGAACTATCAACTTTTATTCCAAGATCAATGTTTTTGTTTTATGGTATTCAGGGTAGGATTTTCAATTGTTATTTTCATGTTCCCATACCAGTATTGTTATGTTATTCTTATATATCTTCTTAATTTACCATTACTAAGTATATGAGCTCATCCTTTATTATGGTTTCTTTACATAGGTAATGGACAATTGTTTTAATTTGGTGTTATAAATTAGAATATATTTGTGGGAAAAATTAATAATTTTACCAAGTCACAATATTTTGTTCCAACATTTTGAAGACACTAAACTATTACGGTCACCCGGAATTTATTTTTTTAATGTGTTGAAGATTCATCTAAAATAATGTAATATCCATGTTTGTTAATCCTGGGTCACTATGGTTGGTATCAAAATAATTCATTACTTATTTTTTTGAATCTAGGATGAGAAAACTATAGTGATATCCCTAGTGATATTTCAAACTATATGTATAGGGTTTCCTATGAGAATAAGTCTAAGTATGATCCAAAGTTTAAGAAAATAGACATGAATTTTGGTAAAGGGTTGATAGAGTGGTTTCCAAGATACTATATCCATTTATAGATACTACTATTAGATTTTTAGGGGGACATGAAGATTTTTTGAACGTGGAAAAGGACAAAAAGTAATTGACTACAAAAGGAAAATGAATTTTTTTAGTTAATGCCAGATGAGAATAATGGCATCCCAGAGGTATCTTGGACTATCGAATGATTTAAATTTGTAAGGTATGTGAATTATGAAAATAAATGTCTTATAGTAAATCTCATAAATGAAATATGCAATGTTTTAATAGTAATGGTTTTACTAATGATGATGAAGAGACAATAAGAAATATACGAAAGGTATGTTACTTTTTAATAGTATTTATTAATACCATGATAAAATTGAGTAGACATGATTTTTATTTCATACTTCATGAAATAATTATAAAGGAATAAGACAATGAAGATTAGTTAATAGCTTATTAAATATGTGGAATGATAAAAGTATTATAGTTTTTGAATTAAAGGATTATGTTTTATGAATCATGAGGTATTTAAGGTTTTTTTGTAGAAGTTTTTCTTTAATTATTTTCAAGAATATGTTAAATGATACTAATGACTTTGAAAAACAATTTAATGGAATGGTTATATTAAAGGAAGTTAAGACTTAATATGTTTCTAAGGATGAAAACAATGATATTTAGTATGGATAAAGAGTTGATGATGTGAATTAAGTTAATTGGATAGTTTTTATGACCTCAGAACTGAAAAATTATTTGTTGAAAAAGTGGATTTTTCTATTGTTGATAAAGTTTATAATATTTTTGGATTTAAAAAATATATATTCAATAATATTGGAATAAGAAAGAATGAATTTTTTAAATAATTATTTTTGGGAATTAAGGATATTACCATGTTTTAAGACAATAGATTATGATGGTATTCACATGTTTTTATTTTCCAAAAAAGAGGTACTTTATAATATATCATGGATTAATATTATGTTGATTTTGGTAAATTTAGTGACCTTATTTATAGTGTTTTAGATTTTCATCATCTGAAAGGTTTAAAAGGTTATCCTCTTCTATAATGGTTTAAGTTAATCTTCAAATGGGGTTTTAGATAATATAGTATTATCTTAATATATGATGATTTATTTATATTAGATAATATTTTTTAACCATTCCTCTATGATATTATCTAAATAAATATGAAATGACGTATCATTCTTTTTATGGATATTGTGATCACTTAGTTCAATAAGAATGAAAAATTCACCATCATTCTCTAGAATAATAGATAAAGTGGGAATTGATCAAGGCACAACCAAAGGGATAGATTGATCATATGGAATCTAATGAAACATGTAGGTAAATCATGTTGTGAAAAAATCATAAACTCTAGGAAAATGGTCTTCAAACCCAAATTTTTTTATCCAAGTACCTTCATTTCTGATGAATCAAATGGTCCCTTAGGTCGTCAAATATTTATGGATTTGTTGTTGTTAACTCTCTCCTGATTGTGTTCCCTATCACTCTACATCAGATATTAATATTTATATTTCTCTTTAATTTCTATGTTTTCACATTCCACCTATGTTCTCTTATGTGGGATCCTAGGTATGAGTTACTTTGGGAAATCATTATATTTCCAACATTCCCTTTTTAATGTAATGTTTAGTATTTATTTTTAAAATGTGGGTTTCTAGGAAGGAAACTTTCAAGTATTAAATATTTAATTACCTAGACATGTTTCAATGGGGAAATTAATATTAAGTGGTGTAGAAGGTAACACCCTAAGCTTTTTGGAATAATAATTTTGAATAAAATAAATTTATTGGATGGATTTCATTGCATACTACACCATTTTATGATTTCTTTATACACTAAAATTAATATTTCACTATGTTGAACACTTATATTAGCTTTTGGTAGATGCAATACTATGTTTTATTCTATTATTTATAAATCCATTTTCATTTGAAAGCTAGTGTTTCACACAAGACCAAGTTTTAACGATGTAAAAAATAATATAAATATTAATATTAAAATATTATTATAGTCTCCACCAACATATTAAAATGGAAGTTATAAATAATATTATAAAAAATGAAAAAATATGATTTTCACATGTATATAAAATTTATTATAGGGTTATAAATTATTTATAAATGAAAATAAAAACCAATAGAATATAAAGGAATTGATTTTATGAAACAATTATTTTTATTCCCCTAAAAGGAATTTTATCTTAATGAATTATATAAATCACTACTAATAAGAGATATAAAGTAAATTTATATCTTTTAAATTTATCAAAATGTTTTCAATTTCATTCAATTAGTTTGATATGCATAAAATAAGAACATATCCAATTTTGGGCATAAAAATCTATAGTTTTCTAAAATAAAGTTTTGCTTCCTTTTAATGGAAGACCAATTTAAAAAATTAAAAAATTTCTAACTCTTTATTTGAAAAATTAATCATTAGTTTTTAAATAGTAATATAAAAATTAATATTGGGTGAATTTTTTTGTATCTTTCTAAGAAGTTTCATTTTTTGATGAATAATGAAAATAGTGAAATTTAAATTAAAAAAACATATACATGTAATTTATTTTTATAGTTAAATTATATTTTAAATTTATCTTAATTTTTTTATAGAAATTTTACATCTATTAATAAAATTTAGTTAATTATAATTAGTTTCAAATTTAAATTGTATATAAAAACATCACATACTTTTGAATATTTTCACTTTAAAAACTCATTATTTTATCCTGACTACATGATTAATTTGAAATACATTTCTACCACACTTTTTTTATAACCTAGAAAAATTAATTTCATGTTTTTATTCATCGTAATTTTATATTTATGTTAAGGTAAACTTAGTTTTTGACCAAAAATATTAGTAAATTTAATTAAAATTAATTACTTTAATTAAGGTAAATACGAGGTTACATTGTAGTTAAACGTTGACTTAAGCTAAAAAGTGTCCTAGAAACAAGTCCCAAGTTTATTTTATTTCTATATTTCTTCCATATACTACATTTTTTATAAAATTTATCATTATTGGAGTTGAATTGTGTAAGGGAGATCTCTCAATAGTGTTTTCCTTTTTGTATTTACAAAAATGCCACTCCCCTATAAAAGGGAACTCACCACCCTCACTTATTCACACCTATAATGACTTTTATATCGTCTAATACCTTCCCCAATAATCTCCAAAAATCCCTCTTCTCATCCTAGGATCCTCACTTCGGGTGGAAAGAAAACTAAGGTATCCCTTTGGTGGAACCCAAAATGAGTTACCCAGGGGAGAGGTAACATCCTTTTATAAGCACTTTTTTTATTTAATTCTAAACCCTTTAAATTATTCTTATTACATGATTAAATAATAACCTAAATATAATAAAAATAATTTTATGTTATAATTCTAATTTTATTAACTAAACTCACACACAGTTTCTTCAAATGGGATTGGCAATCATCGTTCTTATGAGCAGCACTCTACAGCCTCACGAATCGCTGTCATTCATTCATCTATTACCACCTTTTAGGGGTGGTAATAGTGTTGGAATTGATTTTTTTTATATGATATATATGATATTAATTATGTATTTATTATTATTTAAATATTATAAAACACATACCTTCATGCTTTATTTTTTTTTCGAAATACGATAACTCCATTTATGGGTGTGTAGACTTCCATCTCTTCAAAGTGATGTGATTTGTTCACACCTTACATAGACTGTATTAGAAATGGGATTAATAAAAATATATTATACATATAAAATAATAATTATACTATAAATATAATATACATATATATATACATATATTTCATTTACTTTATTTCTTTTAATATGAAAATAAAATAGAAACATCTCTCTTGTGTACGCATGGCCTACTGCCTCCATTAACGGTTTATTCCATTTCAAACTTATGTATTTTATATATTATTATAAATAATTATATAATTAAAATATATAATATGTATATAATTTTTTACATTATTTAAATTAGTAAATCATTTTCTATGTAAGAGGATCAAAAACAAAAGGTCAAAACATATATGAAAAAATCACTTATTACCTGAAACATAACATTAACAAGAAATTGTTGAAAAAAAGATAATATAATTTCATAATAAATTAATATATGGTGTGATATATAATTATATTTTGTGTGGTATATTTATAATAAAATTATATTTATTAGACAAGTGGTTTTAATATGTATGAATAATGAGAAGAGTTAAGGAAAGGGAATTTTATCTCACTTTTTATATATATGAGATACATTCCAAATTCACAAATTGTCTCTTTTATTTGATGTATATATTTCTCTTTGAAATGTTATATCATTAATTTAATTTTTTTTAATTATATTAAAATTTTCAATTGATGTTGTTATTTCATGGGGATCATGATTCAAATGTTACTCTAGTAGTAAATGGATTTCTAGTCACACTTTTATTTCTGCTAGACTTATACCATATTTATCAATAATTTATTTTTTGTAGTGTACATATTTCCCATTAATATATTCTATGAATATTATCCCTAAATTTATGGGTATTTACATATACAGTTTATTATATATATTTCATGATGTTTACAATTCAAAATGTACCAAATCATTATGTTAATTTTGTCTCTTTTTTCCTTCTTTGAGACACATGTTATGTTGTGCACCAATATTCATTTATAAGGCATATATAATTCAATTTGACATATTATATAATGAATATACATATTTTAATTTTATTTTAATCTTTATTTAATTTAATTATTTCATGGGGATTTTGATTCAATGTTACTAAATTGGAAAGATTTTATTACTACTATCTCATCATTTAATGGGATTGTTTATGTTTATGCTTCAATTGATGTAATATTATGGTCTATTTCTCATGAAATATCATGAATTGTATTATAATATGTTTTTTCATGATATATTCATGTAATGGTAACATTTTTCTACTCTTTGGTAGTTATTATTATTAATAAAATTTGATTAATGAAATCCGACAATATTTCTATTTTTCATCGGAAATCTATTTTATTCAAAAACCATATTTTCTAAAAAAATAGTTTTTCAAATTATATTTTAAGATAATATTCAATGAAAAGTATTTTAAAAATTATATATGTTTTAAAAAGTGTTGAAAATGGTTTTCAAAGATTCTTTTATAAGTTTTCAATGATTTTTCCAAAGAAAAGGACGTAAAAAGTGTTTATCAATGAAAAGATATTTTTCTCAAGAAATATTTTAAAATGATTTACAAAGATTCCTTTATATTTTTTAAAGGTTATTTTAAAATATAGTATTTTCAATTTGTATTTCCAAGAAAAGATACTTTTCTCAATAAATTTTTTAAAATTGTTTTTAAATCTTCCTTTATATGTTTTCAAGGGTATTTTTAAAGAAAATAATTTTCAAAGTGTTTTTAAAAAGAAAATATATTTCTATAATGAAATTTTTTTAAAATATTTTTTCAAATTATTTTCCATATAATACAATATTCTTTAGGTTACTCATGCCTAACTGGGGATATGATCTAATATAACCATTCCAATTCTATTTGTGAATAGTTTATGTTTTGGTGTCATGATGTTTATGAAACTAGTTTCAATTTCATTTGATATAAGTTTATGAAACCCATCTTAGTTTCATAGATTATATGATTAATAAACCCACTAATTTTCATGGGTTATTCTTTGAGGAAATGATTATTAAAACTTAATATTTTCTATAGGATTTAATATTATTACATATTTATGATAACCATTTCATCTCATTAGGTATGATAAGATAAATTATTATGATATTGTCGAACATATATGTATGATTTCGTTTTGTGATTGGGGGACCTATATCTCTATACAATGCATTGGGTAATGATTTGTATCTCATGTGATAGACATGGATGGAATGTGAACTGAACTTAGTTTAGTAAAGAACTTTGTCCACTAATATGGTCTTTGGAGTGAACCATGACTACTATGATGGTTTGGGAGTGAATCTATTGCATAATATGGAAAGGGATATTACTGAGGATGTTTCTATGTCCTGCATAATAGGTGCATCCCCATAAATTTACTTGATATTTTTTGGTAGTGGTCCTTATCTTAAATGGAATAATTTTATATGATTGTGTGTCTTCCAAAATTCTATTTATTATTCTTATGTTATGATTTCATGGATTATGCTCCTTATTCCCCAATGATTAATGTCTAATTACTGCCAATATTTATCCCATAATTAATTTTTATGTTCTTTGGTATGGAGGGTTTGATTTCCCAATTTTATGCTCATGGTCTCATACCCTTATTCTTATGTAATGATTAGGTGTCTCTTAATTTAACCTTACTAAGAATCAAATCTCACCCATTCCTATATTTATTTTCCTCGGGATATAAATAATGGTTTTAATTAGAATTACTAAATTTGATGATCTTTTTGGGAAACATTGAATATCTTTCATCAAGTTAGAAGATTTTTTCCATGTTTCTAAAGACACTAAACTACGGTCCTCGGGAATGTATTTTTTTAATGTCTTTAATATTCATCTAAAATTAAGTAATATCCATTTATATTAAACCTACATCACTATAATTGGTATCAAAGGAATGTTTTAGTCAACCTTTAAAAACTATGTTGAGAACGGATTAGTGGGATCATAGGGATATTTATAATTATATGTCTGGGTATATCTTTAAGGATAAGTATAAGGATGTGTCAATGTTTAATAAAATGTCATATAATATTGGTAAAGGGGACATAGAGTGGTTCCCATAAAATAATGTCCCTATGTAGATGTTATAAGTTGATGTCTTGGGGGAATAAGAAGATGTTTTGAATGTGGAAAATAATAGCTTAAAGTACATAACTATAAAGAGAAAAATGAAAAGTTTTTTAAATGTGATGGATGAGAATAATGGAATAACTAAGGTATTATGGACATTTGAATTCTTTAAATGTGCAATGTCTAGGAATTATACAAATAAATGTCATAGGAAAAATATTATGAAATAAATATGCAAGTTATAAGAGTAATTGTATTGTAATTTATGATAAAGAGACAATGAGAGACTATGAAAGGTATATTCTATTCTATTAGTATTTTTTTAAGCATGATTAAATTCAGTTGACATATTTCGTTTTTTATATTTTAAGAAATCATTATAAAGGAATAAGATAAGGAATCTTAGGTAATAGATTAATTAATATATGGAATGATATAAGTATTAATGTTTTTGAATTCAAGGATTATGTTATACAAACCATGAAGTATATATTGACTGTATGTAGAAATTTTTCACTATGGATTTTAGAGAATATGTTAAATGATACCGATGACCTGGGAAAAAGATTTAATAGAAAGGTTAAATTAATGGAAGGAAATCCTTAACATGTTCCTAAGGATAATACAGTGATATTTATTATGGATAAAAAAGATTATGATATGGATAATGTAAATTGGATAGTATTTATGAACCCATAACTAAAAATGAATTTATTTACAATGTAGTTTATGCTATAGTTGATGACATTTACAACATTTTTGGATTTAATGAGTATATATCCAATAAAAATTGGAATAATAATAATTAAATGTTTTAAATACGAATTTATGGTAATTCGGGTCATTAACATATTTTAAGAGAGTACATGATCATGGTATTCATATATTTTGTATGTGACCAATAAGAAATACTTTATGATATATGGGGGACCAATGTTAAGCTGTTTTTTGAGATATTTAGTTAACTGATTTCCAATGATTTGGATTTTCATCATTCTAGATGGTTAAAAGGTTAACCATTTATGGAATGGTTTATGTTAAACCTTGGATGCAGTTTTATATATCATAGTAGTATCTAGATATATGATGATTTATTAATATTGGATAACCTATTCAAACCATTTTATTGTGATGTTAACCAAAGATAGATGGAATGAGTTATCATTCTATTTATAAATATCATGATCTATTTGTTCTTCAGGAATGAAAAATTCAACTTTATTCCCTGGAGTAAGAGATGAAGTGAGAATTGATCATGGAACAAACAGATGGTTTAATTTTTTTATATGTAATGTAATTAAAATAAGTAATTATATATTATTGTGAAAAAAATCTTCCACTCTTTGAAAATTATTTGGAAACCAAAAAAGGTTGTCCTTGAACCTTCATTTCTAATGAATCAAATTGTCTATTAAACCATCTTAGATTTATGGATTTGTGATCAGTAACTTTCTCATAACCGTGTTCTCAATAACTCTCCATAAAAACAATATTGTTTTATTTCACTTTTAGGTCCATGTTTTTACTTTCCAAATATGTTCTCCTATGTGGGAGCTTTGTTATGAGTTACATTTGTAAATCATTATAATTCCAAATTTCCCTTTTATGGGTAATTTTAGTATTAATTTTTACGATGTGGGGTTTTATGAAAGTGATACTAAATTATTAAAACTTTAACAACACATAATCATTATGAGGGGGAAATTCATTTTAAGTGGGGAAGAATGTCAAACCCTGTGATTTTATTAATTTTTATTTTAAAATAAATTAAATTTCATTGATGGTTTACATTGCATGCTACACTTAGTCATGTTTACTTTATATTATACAGTTAAAATTGCACAATAAACAATATGTATATTATCTTATAGTATATGTAACACTATTTTTGGCTTCTGTTACATACAATGTCAAGTTCCTTGGATAATTTTTGTCTCACACAAGACTGATTTTTACCAAACTACAATATACTAGTAATAATGTTATTAAAATATTATTATATTTATCAGGTATCTATAGGAATGGAAGTTAAAAATAATATTAAATAAATAATGACAATATGTTTTAGAAAATAATATAATATTAATTATTTGTTTATCAATAAATTTGAAATGAAATTAAAAACCAATTAAATATAAAAGAAGTGATTTGATGAAAAACAATTTTTATACCTACAATGGAATTTTTTCATAATAAATTAAATTAATCACTATTATTTAAAGATATTAATAAAAATTATATATTATAAATTAAAATTATTGTTTTAAATCCATCCAATTAGTTTTATAGTCCTAAAATAAGGACAAATCCAATTTTAGGCTTTAAAAGCTATAGTTTTCAAAAAAGTGGTTTTGCCTACTTTTAATGAAAGACTTGTTCTAAAACATAATTTTGATAATTTTATAATTTTTATTTCAAAAAATAAAAATCATTTTTTTAAATAGAAATAAAATAATTTACTTTGGATAAGTTTTTATTATTTTTTTAGAAGTTTCATTATTTAATGAATAGTTGAAAATACTGAATCTTAATTGAAAACTGAGTTTTAAACTATATTATTATAAAAGTTAAATTATATTTTAATTTTTTTTAAAAATATTTTTAGCTAAATTATACATATATTTTTTCAATTTAGTTCATTGGAATCAATTTTACAATTAAATTTGATATAAAAACATTTCACAATTTTGGAGATTTTCACTTTAAAAACATGTTGTTTTGTCCTGTCATTGGGATTAATGTTAAATTAATTTTTTCCACTTATGTGTTTAGAATGTTTAAAACAAGATTATATATTTAAAATAATAATAATTTACAATTTATAGTGTGTTCAGCTTATTTTTGGACCAAAATTATTAGTGAAAGTAAATAAAATTAATTATAGTGATTAAGGTAAAAAAAAGTTTACATAGGGGTTAAAATTTTACTAAAGAGTTAGAATAACCTATAAATATGTCAAAAATATATTTTATGGACATACTTTTACCATATCCTCGCATTTATGTAAAATTTACAAATATTGGGTGAACATTATTAATGGGAAACCTATCAATATTGTTTTCCTTTTTGTGTTTACAAGAATGTCACTCATCCTCCCCTTAAAAGGGAATACACTCCATCACTTCATCACACCTTTCAAGACCTTTGGCTAGACCAAAACATGTTAAAATAATCTCTCAACATCCCTCATCTCATCTTAGAAGCCTCACTTTGTGAGCAAAATAAAAACAAGGAATCCTTTTGGTAAAAACCAAAAGGAGTTACCCAAAGAAGAGGTTACATCCTTCAATAAGGACTTCTGTTTAATTTATTTATAAACCCATTAGATTATTATTATTACATTATTATACAATATTATAAGTATCCTCAATATACTGAGATATTTCTTTACTATGGGTATGACCTAAACTCACACACATTACCGTCAAATGGGATACACAATCATCGTTCTTGTATACAGAGGACTACCGCCTCACAAAATTATGTTGTTAGTTCTCCCATTAACACCTTTTATGGTTGGTAATAATAATATAAATAATAATTTTATATGATATATACTATATTTATCATGTCTTTATTCTTTTAAAATTATTATATAACACATAACTTCATTATTTCCATTTTATGGGAGTACAGTACCATTATTTTTGGACATGTGGACTACCGCTTCATAAAAGAAATGGGATTCCTCAAAAATTACATGTAATTTTAATAGAATGATAATATATATATATATATATTTAATTTACTTTATTTCCCACAATACGATAATAAAACAGAATCAAAATTCATGCGTACGTACGACATATCTTCTCCATAAATGATGTATTCCATTTAATATTTATATTCTTTATATTTTGTTAAAAATAATTATATACTGAATATATATTATATTTATATCATCTTTTAATTTTTGGAAATATTTAAATCATTATCCATTTAAGAGGATCAAGAATAACAAGTTAAAACATATATAAAACAATGATGTTATTAAATAAAACATAACTTTAACATGAAATTGTTAAGAAAAAGATAATAAAAATTCAAGATATAATATTATATGATATGATATATAAGAATATATTTAGGTTTTAGATTTATAAAAAACATATATTTATTATAATTGAGGTTTGAACATGTACTATGAAATCCAAGACATAAGGTAAGATAAATTCATCTCACTTTATATGTCTATGAGATACATTCCATATTCACCATTATTTTCTTATTTATGGTGTTTATACTGACATGTGACAAATTATATACTGAATAAAGTTTATAACATGATATTAAAAGTTTCATATTATGTTATTCTTTCAAGGCTATCATGTTTCAAAAGTTACTTTAGTAGTAAGGGGATTTTCGGGGTCACTTTTATTTCTGCGAGACTTATGCCATATTGACAACCCATTTCTTTTGTGTGGTGTATATACTGAACCTGAATGAACTATATGAAAATTATACTAACATTTATGGGTATTTATATATCCATTTGATGGTATATCTTTTATGGGGTGTATGGTTCAAAAGTTACCTAATCGGTAAGGAAATAGTTTCATCACTTTCATTCTTTGAGACACATGTTATATTATTCACTTATATTCATTTAAGAGGTGTATATAATGACTATTAACGTTTTATATCATTAATATAATTATTTAATGATATTTTAATCTATATTTAATTTTATTATTTCATGGTGATTTTGATTCAAAGTTACCAAAGTGGAAATAGTTTATTACTACAATCTCATCGTTTATCAAGATTGTTTATGTTTATGCTTCCATTGATAAAATATTATGATACATATATCAAGAACTCACATGAATATTCTTATCCTATTTTTATTCATGATATATTCATGTAATGGTGCATTTTTATCACTCTTTGGTACTTATGATTATTAATAAAAAGTTTTTAATAAAATATGACCATATTTCTCTCTTCGGTCAGAAATTTATTTTATTCAAAAACCATGGTTTCTAAAAATGTTAAAAAAATGTTTTTAAATGATATTTCAAGAATGTTTTCAAGGAAAAGGATTTTACAAAACATTATGTTTTAAAAAATGAAAATGGTTTTCAAATATTATTTTAGAAATTTTCAAAGGATGTTTTCAACGAAAAGTATTTTCAATGTTTTTTCAAAATAAAACCTATTTTTCTCAAAAAATGTTTTAAAATTATTTTCAAAGATCCCTTTGTAAGTTTTCATGGGTATTTTCAATGAAAATTGTTTTTAACTTTTTTTTTCAAATAAAATATATATTTCTAAATAAATTTTTTAATATGATTTTCAATTCTTCCATTATATGTTTTCAAGGGTATTTTTAAATCAAAAGGATTTTCAAAGTGGCTTTAAAGAAAAGATATTTTTCTCAATAATTTTTTTTAAAATAACATTAAATATTATTTTCTATTTAAGATTTCATCTGTTGGTGTTACTCATACCTTACTAGGTAAATTATACAAGGGTACCAATCAAATTCTATCTCTAAATGGTTTATTTTATGGTGTCATGATGTTTATGAAACTTTTTTCTCCTTCAAGGGTGACATGTTTATGAAATACATTTCTCTTTCATAGATTAAATGCTTATGAAACCTTCTTATTTTAAGGGGTTATGCTTTGGTTAAATGATTATAAAACCTATCTCATTTCCATAGGTTATGATATAATGAAATTTTTATTATAACCATTTCATTTCATGGGTTATGACATGGTGAATGTTTATGATCTTGTGGAACATATATGTTTGATTTTATTATGTTATGTGTGGGACCTATATATCCATCTATTTAATTAGGTAATGAATTATATCTCATGAGATATACATGGTTAGAATGGGTATTGACTTTATTTAGGTAAAGTAAGTTGTCAACTAAAATGGTATTGGGAGTGAACCTTGACTACAAATATGGTATTGGGAGTAATCTCTGACTGGTAAGATGGTTTAGAGAGTAAAACCATTCAACTATAAGGGAAGGGCTTCGATGAGGGATGGTGGTGTTTCCCTCCCAGTAGTTGTATATCCCATAAAGTTCCCTAATAAGATGTGGAAACTATCTTTGATTTGGAGGGAATAGTTTTATGTTTTAATGATCCTACCACAATTCAATCTTTTATTCCTATGTTATGTTTTCATGGATTATGCTATTGATTCCCTTGTAATTCATGTGTTATGAACTTTAATTCTTTATAATAAGATTTATTTATATGTTATTTGATATTCATGGTATGATTTTCCAAGGTTATGTTCATGTTCTCATACCCTTATATATATGTTATTCTAATATTTCTCATTTATTTAATCGTACTGGTCATATGGACTCTGAATTTATTATGTTTCATTTCCTCAGGTTATGAAGAAAGGTTTTAAGTATGAGTAATAAATGTGAAAATATTTGGGGGAAACAATAAATATCATTAACCAAGTTAGATTATTTTTTTCTATGTTTCCAAAGATACAAAACTATTATGCTCCTCGGGCATATATTTTTATAACATGATGAATATTTATCTAAAATGATTTTATACCCATGTATGTTAGTCCTTGGTCACTATTTTTTAGGAGATATTTATATTTGTTGTATAGTTTTTATCTAGTTTCCTCTACGTGAGGTGGTTGAGATCATGTGATAATAAGAGATCTGAGAGGAATCTCACAGGGTGGTTGTTCGAATAACCCAATTTGGTTTTCTATCTTGTTTGGTTTTGGATTCTCAAGGATGAGAATTTTTTGAGAGGTATATAATATAGGGAGTGGTATTCTTATGGACTGACCCTTTGTGTGTTTCTAAGTTTCATGGTCCTTGAAGGAATCTAGGAAGTGTTCTGGAGGGGTTTGGTTGAAAAATGCTGGATGATGGAGGAATTAAAGTCTTTTAAGGTTAAATGGAATGAAATGGTGGTACATGGATTGTGAGGCAATAGTTCATGATGTTTAAAATTTCATGGTTAAATAATAAAAAGCTTACTTTTTTTCAACATAAACATATCCTCAAGAATTAAATGATGTGAAAGAGGATAACACATTGGTTAAATACCCTATGTATCATGTCTTTAAAGTGTTTATCCTATATATTTTTTATAAAAAACCTATGTCTTACAATGCCTCCTCCTTCCTTCCATGTGATTGGAAACTTCCACCCCTAGAATTTTGATATCACTTAGATGTGAATAAATCCCCAACCTTCCATCTACGAGATGTGGTGATCCATGGTAATTGATTCTTCTTTTTCTTATGGGTTCTCCTTTATTATTTCTAATATTCCTATTGTATTCTTTCCATGTGATGGAAGATGATCCCCCATGGTTATAAAGTTGTTTTCTTGAGTTTTTATAGGTTTGGTGGTGGTACGAGATTCTCATACGAATGTAGTTCTTACAGGAGAATTGATCAGATATCTATGAAGTGGACTATTGTCATCGGAAGAATGTTGAAAAATTTTAAGGTAAGGGATTAATTTATTATCTCTTTATTTATGTGTAATAAAAAAATTATTATTTTTTAGCCCTTTGTATGAAAATAAAAATTACCTAATAATTATTTAAATTGGATTAAAAAATTGGATAGAGATCACAAGTTGATGATTTTTTATTTATACCATGATAGAGGTTTGACACTTGTTTTTCTAGATAGTGTGATATATAAGTTGTATGATAGGTTATAATCTTATTATTCTTGGATTAGAATGTTGAAATTTTTAAATAATGTAAATGCAGAACTAATTGGAAATTAATTGGATTAATAAATTAAAGAAATGATATGTTTATAATATGATGGTTAATGTAATTTGATAATAATGAAATTGATGCAATGTGCATGACTAATTTAATTGTTCTTATATAAGATTGATGGAATTGATAGATAATATGAGTCATTTTTATGCATGATTGTAATAATTGAAAATATATTTTAATTGAGAATGGTACTTCCATAAGATTTTTGAATCTGGAATAAATGATAATATTATGTTTTTCATTTGAATGCTTATTATAGTTTGACACTTTATGTTGAATGTAGTGTGAAATAGTAAATAATGTATCAGCTGATTCAAAATGGGATAAGAACTGATTATTTGAAAAAGATAATTTGGTGGGCCTGAGTTTCCCATTTCTTGAGAAGGTTGAGCGCATTATGTTGGATCTATGAGAGATCATTTTTATGATAAGGTTGAATGCCTTGTTTTGTGGGCCTAATTAAAATGTTTATTTATTTGATGTTCCTACTTATTTTATGGTGTTCTACCAATATGATAATTTTGATATGATCCTGATAACGCTGATCCTATAATGGCTGATAAGGGGATGGGAGGCTTAGATTTCATGTCATCATGGTATGATTGAGAATGGAATGGATGATGGGATATATATGGGTAGGGAGGTCTAGATTATGTGTCAGTAGTTAATACCAATGATGGTGTGATTAATTTTTGTATGCATGTCAGTGTAACGAATAGAACTAGAGGTGATAAAATGAGATAATAACAGTGTTACCCATTAATAAGATTCTAAGATCTGGTATGGTCACCTTTGATTCTATTTAATGGATAATGGATGAGTTTCTTGTTTTATCTATATTCATTTACCTAGTAATTAAGGTAGTTGGAGGTGCTTGGTTGCATGTTTCCTCTTTGTGGACTCTTAGGATGGTATTCATGGAGACCATGAATATGGAAATATGGTAATAATTAACAAATAATTATCGAACCATGGGTTGTTTAATTATGGAAGGAAAATTCATAAAAGATATTAATCTTTATAAACAATAGACATGGTTTGTATTGTTCTAGGAGGGCATGGAAATTATTCTAATCATTAATGTAATGTAATGTAATGCAATGTGGAAGAATTTTAATTGTTAATTAATGGATAATTAATTTATTAATGTAAGGAGTTTATATAAAATAAATAATTATTATAATGTAGATATTTTATATGATATTATGCTTATAGGATATCTTGTTTTAGTAGTGGAAGCCACAAGTCTTAGTGATGTTACATATTTTTGTTTCTAAGACTATGTTATGACTATATTTTGGTTGTGATATATTTTATTTCATGTATATCTTGTGATTTCATATGATACCCAACCCATTTTTTAAGGGTGACTGATATCCAGTGGACTCTAGGGGGTGTTTTCCCCAATATCTCAGTGAGAGGATGGATTGATAACTACCACCTGTATCCCCGATCACATCTCTTGGTAGTTGAATCTACTCATATGCATACCGGTTATCTCTCACATATATGTGTGTAGTGGTATGTGATGTGTTTTTTTGTATTTAATACATATATTTTACTTGATATAGTATCCAAAGGATTATTATAGGTATGACATGTATAGGTTGTGATATCTTGAGTAACTTACATAGTGCTTGTGCTGTAATAGCATGAGGTATAATACCTGATGGTTAATATAAATCATATAGGTTGTGTTGGATCTTGGATACTACATGGTTTCTATATGTTTAAATGTGGACGAGGTGATGTGTTTCATGAGTTCCATGTTGTGATTCCTTTCCAATTTGTCTTTGGGCTAGCAGACTTTTGGATAGAGATGGATCAGTACATGAAATGTTGTGGAAGAGAAGAAAAATAGTGGGAAAATTGGAGTGGGGTACCCTTGATGTTATATTTTTATCTTATATGCTCTTTTTTATGATATACATAGTGAGATTTGGCCATGGTGAGGCTGGTAAATTACAAGACCTATTTAGGTTTCTAGTTAATTTCACTTTTCTCATCATTCTTTAGAATGATTTATTTATATTTTTCACAAGAGAAACCTAGGAGGATCATACAAAGTATAATACTATGCTCACCCAATGTATAATCAAACTATTTTTAGGTGTTCTAGAGATTTTTGGAGATCATACTCGATATTACTATTTCATAGTTTTATAGGAGCTATATGGGCTTTATAGTCGCTATTGTGTTTACCTTTTTGGGTACTCGTAGTTTTCTTTCAGTTATTTAGTACTATAATAAATTTCATGGTTTCACATGGTATATATATATATATATATATATATATATATGTCTGAGTGGGTTTTGATTGTTTTATTTTTCTTATTCCTCATTTCCAAATTTTTCTCTTAGAGGTTAATTCCCCTTATATGCTTGTTTTTAATACCCTATCTTCTAGTCCCTAAACCAGGGCCTACTAGAGTTGGGACTCGGGTTTTCACTATCTATGTCCCCTCAATATGGTATATTTGGGGGGAGGGGTCACATGAATTCCAAATTCTGATGGTGTTACATCTATTATGTAAAATCAACACTAATAAATGCGTTGGAAAGTCGTTATTTTTAATTTGTGGTCGTTTTTAAGAAACAAAAATAAACTATTAAAAAGTATGATTTTTTATTATAGTGATACAAGTATCCATACACACCTAAGTATCATGTCTCTTCATAGGGTTAAAATGAAATAAAAAATACTTTCATGTATTTATCATCATATCAAATAAATCTCTTCTCATAATACATAATTTATTTAGATATTTATCCATATCTAACTATACATATGTACCCCACCTAATTTTTGTGGACTCTCTCATCATGTTGTGAAAAAATAGTATATGTGCATGAATACGTACAATTATTTAATATACATATATCTTTCTATCAAACATAAGATGTTCTAAAAACCTACATATTTGATATAGAGGAAAATTAAATCTCCACTCATTATAAATAATATGAGGATAAAATCTATCATAATGAATGATAAACATATATTGAGGCATTAATATGCGTCTTACAAGTCATTATCCATGTAAAACAACCAAAAAACATATAATGGATGTCCGTAAGTCTGTTTGATATCTTCTAAAATATCATAACAATGCCCCATAAACATGGAATCCTACTATCATGGAATAATATAGATCAATTATACATTTCATCATAGAAACATATTCATATTATTAAATATCTAAAATAGATGAAATGTATACATTATATAAATAATACCAAATAAATTTAATGGCTCATAACATGGTTTTCATCTCAAAAACATGGATGAGTGTAAATAAATAAATAAATTAAGACATATCACTAAACATATTATGGAAGGATAACTAATAATATAATTCAGTAGAAAAAAAAAATATTTTTAAAAAATATTTTTAATGAAAAAATATCTATATATTAATCAGTTTACCAATTTTAATTTCTATCATAAAATAATCTTTCATATGAGAGAAAAGGAGCCGTCACAAAAAAGTCCATTTGTTGATGCATATAACAAAAGAGAGAGGGAAGGAATGTTGGTCTATTGTTTATGTGACAATGTATCCAAGAGGGTGGGGGATTGACCTTTTAAAACTGAATAAATGAATTTAAATTATGTATTAGAGTTATAATTTTAATGTAGAAGAAAATAAAAGAAAGAAAACATAAGATATTTTTATAGTGGCTTAAATTTAAATGATCATTCTCCAGTATTTACCCCTTTAATGAACTAAGAGTGATGAAACCAACTATAAATAATATAAGGAAACCATACAATGAATTTTTCTCTCATAGAGTCACAAAATAATTAAAAATCCTTTTCCCCATGAAGGATTTAATCCAAATAGACAAGCCGTTTTCTACATAGAGGTATAATCCAAACAATGTAAAATATTCCCCTAGAGGCACCACCCGGTTCTAGGATTCCGTATTAGAGTCACTACCCATAATACTACCTTTTAATGGGTGGTATAAACTTTTAAAATTACATACTTAGAAGAAAAATATAAATAAGTAAAAACCACATAATTAGATAAATTCTACATAGTTTAAGACTCGAGGAAAAAAGAAATTTTCTAGTAGTAATGGATCAAACAATATATGTTTGTCTTGGATTAGTATTTGATAATTAAAAAAATATAGTTCTCTTATAGTTAAATAATATCCTCAACACCCGTACATTGAACTATTTCTATCAACTCTATAGAAATATAGCCTATTTGAGAAAAAAACATGAAAATCTGAAAAACATTTTATCTTTTATTTTCTCATAGCAAGAATAACACATGAATAATAAATGAACCACTCAATATTAATTCACTTCTATTTTCCAAATGATATTATACATTTAAATATTTTATAATTAAAAAAATATTCATGTAAGTCAACCCTGATATCCTATTAGACAATTAATAAATACACACTGTATTTTTTTTAATCAATTTATACAATAATAAATAATAATCATTGATATCCTTGGAATACTTCCTGATAATAATCATGACTCTCTATTCATATATTATCCAATTTGAATTTAGATATTTCAATTTCCAAAATTCTAGTGTGAATATCAATAAACGCTTAGTATCATTTGAATAAAATTTAATTCATCTTAAAAAAATTTAAACATATTATCATAGATTCTAAATAATATAGATAATTTTGTTGAATTTATAACATAACATGATTCACAAAATATTTGGTTATATATCTAAAATTATGGTCTAAATACTTATGTAAAATGATCTATATCAATCATGGTAAATCCATTTCTCTCTTAATAAATCTATTTACATACTATAATATTTTTTCTCATGGTCAATTTGTTTCACATAAGGTTAATTTTTTCACTCATGGTCGATCTATTCTACTCATGGCTGAACCCAAGGTTACTTACATACATTGAAACAATTTAGTTATTAAACATGTAAAATTATTTTTTAATTTCTCAAATGTCTTATTTACCCGAGAAACACTTAAAAAACTTAAAGAATATGATAAGTCCATTAAAAACATAATTAATCAAATATTTTAAGAAAATAAATATTATGATATTATCAAGACTAAGAAAAAATAATTATTAAGTAATTCAAATTAATAATATATTAAAAATATACAAAAAAAGAGTGCTTTGTAATTATCAAAACATAACGTGATTCAATGATCCACTAAATAATCTCCCCCTCTTTTCCAATTATAATCCAATTATGATTTTACAAGTTCTACACCTTTATAAATTATAAAAAATAATTATGGTTTATATATGCTCCACCTAATCTTGTAAATATCCACATGGATGATTAGTGGGAAAGAAACTAGTCCTTTTAATGTTAGATCAAACACTAAACTAGGATTCCATTAAATATTAAATGAATTTTTTATTGATTTGAAATGAATTATGTAGTAGTCAACAATTTATGTATATTCTAGTGACCCAATATAATAAAATAGATTCAATATATAAACTGGAAAAATAAAATAGATGAAATGTTTTAGCTCATAATCCGAGTTAAACTCCCCATAACTTTATACTGAATGACCCTATGTCATAGATCTACTACACAATGATCAGAATATTAAAACACATTTGTGAAAATTAACAGGAAAGCATTTGAAAAATAATATTTTATACTTAATAGAAACAAACATGTGTAGAAATTAAATAATAGTAATCTAAAAAAATAGTGATATCAAATATTTCAGGAAAATATGAATATTTTATAAAAACATACTCAAAATCCCCCTAAATTAATGAAATATATATTTAATTCTCCATTAAACCAAGTTCAATATTTTTCCCTAAATCCTAATAAAATACAAAGGATTTGTAATTATATCAACTAACTGATTTTCTATGTAAATAAAAACCAAACTAACATTCCTTTTTGAGTAGAATCATAAAAAATGGTATGTAACATTAATGTTCTTTGTCCTAGACTGTTGTAAGGAATTTTTTGAAATATAAATACTTGAAAAAGTATCATAGAAAATGGGAATATTATTAAAATAAAAACCAAAGTCATAATATGCTTTCTTAATATATAAATATTGAGCACAAACAGATACAGTTTCAATCCCTTGAAATTAAATATTTATAATGTCAATAAAAATACCCGAAGTGATCTTCCTATCTATCTTCTGTCCTATAAAATCAAAATCGGAATATCATGTCAAAAAAAATTTATTTTTTTAGGGTGAAAACCCATTATTCAAAAAACATTAACATATATCATGATTATTTTTATTGATGTAATATGATCTTCCCTCGGATCACTTTGATAACAAGTTCACGTGAACACTGAAAATATTAAATCAGTCTAATAAGTATTTAAATATAATAAACATCAAATTATGCCCCTATAAAAGTTAATATGATCATATTTTTCATATTTATTAACTAACTATTTAGAATACATAAATTGGTTTATAAAAATTCCATCAATTCATAAGAAAATTTCAACAGAAGAAGAAATTTTAGTTCCCCCATCATACTCATATTAAATTCAGTTGTCATTATTTATAAAAATTCATTATAATGATTTTCAATAGAATATAAAAAAATAATAACATCAATATGAATTTTTACAATAAAAATATCATCACAACATCTCTTAATAAATTCATTATGTTTATATTTTCCATTATAAAAATTATTTTTCTAAATAAAATTTGTTAACATATCAAAATAAGATTGAGAAGATTATTTTAATCCATATAACACTTTAAAAAAATTTAAAAACATGACCCTAATGTTTTTTCTTTTAAAATTTGGGGGGATGTCTAACTTATGATTATTTATAAATTAAATAAATTGAAATGGAGGTTTTGATATCCATTTGAAATAATTAGAATCCATAAAAAGTCGTTTAAGAAAATAATATCTAAATTTATATTAACATAGAAATTGGTGTAAAATAAATATTAAAATAAATGATTTACTCATTGGAAGAACCGTGAGAGAATAATATATATATATTTATAACTAATTTTACATATTCATTAAGTTTATTTTAAAAGATCTATTTTGTTCCAATAATTTGATATTTACTTGGTGGAACAACAAAAGTTTGTATATTTTTCCTTCTAAATAATATATTTTATAATATATATCTTCTATACAATTACCATCATCTATATTACAAAAAATATTCTTTAGTACAAATCAGAAATAAAATTCTGATAAGAAAGAAATATTCATAACAGATTTTCTAGTTTAATATTTTGATTTAACATTACCAATCACATTATATATGATATGATCTGTATATTTTATCCACGATTTTTGATGAATAGGTTCACAATGAGAAGAAAAATTCTCCCCTTTAATATGTGAATATTTATCATGGGGTCATTATTCATCAATATTAAAGTCCTTAAATCCTTCTTCAAGTTAATCTATATCATTATATCTTTTATTCAAATATTTTCATCAAAATTTACATGAATTGTTTTTTCAATAAACAGATTTATTTTTCTATAAAATATATATGATATAATATTATTTGAATATCCTACAAGAATTCCTTAATTTTATTTTTTATCAAATTTATCTAAATCATCCTTAGTATTAATAATAATAAAAATTCATCCAAATAATCTAAAATAGAAAATTTAATTCTTTCTTAAATTCTATTTCTCATAAGGTGTATTTTTCAACAAGTGGATTAAAATCTTCTGTAAGTAAATTATCAAGAATTATTCACAAATTCTTCGTAGAAATATTTAGGTATGAAAACTCATTTAACATATCCATAACCATTTTATGAAGTGTTTTATATTGTCATTCAAACTACACAATTGTTTTTGTGGTCCTAGGGGACGGAAAATTGTAAAAATACCAATTTTTTATCACAAAACTAGATAAATTATATATATTCTAAAATTGACTACAAAAAATAACTTATAATTAA
The DNA here is from genome assembly GCA_963277665.1 of Viscum album. NCBI lineage: Eukaryota > Viridiplantae > Streptophyta > Magnoliopsida > Santalales > Viscaceae > Viscum > Viscum album. The sequence continues at coordinate 300,918,821 of OY728139.1, forward strand.
CATAATTTTCTTAAATTTATAATTTGGAATGAATTTGAAAAAATTAATAAAATTAGATAATATTTTATATTCAATATTAAGATTGTAAACCCAAGTGTACCTAGATAAATCATCAAGAATTACAAAACAATATATTTTACCTCCTAAAATTATAGGTTTAACATGAGAAAATAAATTGAAATTTATAATATTAATAGCCCTTATAGTTTTTACTTATTTAATTGACGTAAAATAATTTTTTATTTACCTTTAAAGCACAAATCACAAATAAAGGGGTTATCTGCTTTACATTTGGGTAACTATAAAACCTTTTGGTTCTTAGAAATATTATGCATCAACTAGATATTATCATGTCCCAATCTCCTATGATTTTTTATTATATTTTAGAACATTTAAACCTGTGACATTTTTATCATTCAATTTAGAAAAAGTAATATAATAAATATTATCTTGTATGTTTTCATAAAAAAAATTATCATTAAAAAAATTACATTTATCATTTTGAAATTTAGCTAAAATTTTATCATCACATAGTTGAGAAATGATTATTAAATTATTTTTTTAAACCTTCAACAAATAAATAATTATAAATAATAATAGAATTAAAAATTATAACCTCACAAAAACCTTTTACCTTCCTCTTGGAATTATCACCAAAAATAACATTACCTCAATCACATTAAATTAATGATAAAAGTTGGAAATATCACCAGTTATTTGATTTTATAATCTATTATCCTTGTACCAAACATCCTTGTTAATTATCCCAAGAAAAAGTTTCTTTAAAAAAATATTTAATAATTATTTGGTACCCAAGAAAATTTACTTCAAATCTTATTAGCATTTGAATTATTAAGAATACAAACTTATTTTCTAAATTTATTTATTGGAATTATGGAAGATAATGATTTAGAAATTAAATCCTTAATATGTCCAATAGATAGTGAAAATCTCAATGAAGACTAATTGAAATAATAACCTTTCATATGACAGCTAAAAAGTTTAGCAGTAGATATAAATATATTATTTATTTTGAAAAATAAATTATTATACAATTTAAGAATTATCATAAATGAGAATAGATCTTGTTTTTTTTCACTTTAAAAAAATCTATAATTTATCAAATTTCTCTATTCCTTGAAAAAATGGATTGATTTGACTTTAAATAATCTAATTTATTTTTGATATGTTCATTCTCCCTAAGGAAAAATATAAAAATTTACAATTTCAGTTTCATGACACATAACATGAAATTAACCTATCACTTTAATTTATCATTTTCATCTAGTGAGTTTTCAATATTTTAATGTGAACTTTTTATATATGAATGAGAAAAAAAATTCCATCATAGATTTATTTCTTCATATTTTCACTCTCCTGAATAAAAACCTTATGTTTTCTTTTATGGTTCTTAAAAAAACCAATAAATATTTCAACTTTATTTAAAATTATAAAAGCCTATTTAATAAATTACTCAATATGTGGTTTTTAAAATTCATATTTAGAAGAGGTATAATAAGTATAATCACTCACATGATTTAGTGAATCCATTAAGCACAAATATAAAACCTCTTTTTCAGAACCATATTCTTTGGCAGTACATGAATACTTAGTATAACTCTATTTAGCGACCATTGCCTTATTATCTTCCTTTTATTCCATTAACTAATTAGTTACCTTCTATAATCTTATTAAATCAGTCTTGATGTGATCCCTTTTTCTACACTCATTAAAATTTACATCACGAGTATCTATTGAAAAATTTTACCTTTTTTATCCTTTTGATCATCCTTAGAATATTCTTCTCTTGATATCCTTAAGTAGAATTTTATAAATTTATGTATTAATTTTTTAACATGGGTTATATCATTACTATCACTACTCTGAAACATAAAATTTGAACAGTAAGTAGATATATTTTATTTAAAATAAATTCCATTTTTCATTGAATTCATTTATTTAGTGATATTTTAAAGCTCTAAATCATTTTGTAATGGTGATCAAATATACTCATGAAAATATTATACATTGAAGTTTTTCCATTCATTGATAATTTCCTTTTTATCCTACCACTTATTAGGAAGTTATCAAAAACACTTTCAATAAGTACCATATTTTCCAAAATCACTCCAAAAGAACTCATACCTTTTATAATGCAAGTTAATATATGAAAATTTTTATTTATGGTTTAACATTTTACCATATTAATTTATTTATATTCAAATATTAACATACCAATCCTAGTTTTTATAATTTATCCAAACCAAGATGTGTAACTTATATAATTTTCTAGATTTTATATGCATTTCTATATGAAAATACAAATATATATAAATTTCTATTTATTTTGAAAGATAATATATTCACCACCTTTTAATTTAACACATACTGTACTTCATAATTTTTAATTAATGATTTAGGTTCCCATTGGGCCAGCATGTATTGATATTATATTATTTTCAAATGATCAATGTTATGTTTCTTCAAGAAATCTTTCATCCAGTATATCCAGTGTGGTGGTTTTTAAGGCATCCATTCATCATTTGAACTAATTATATCCATAATAAAATTTTTCCTTTCCACTTGATAGTTAATTAAAGAAGTAGATAGTATAATTTAAAAATAAATATAGTGGTCAACCTATTATACAAATGTTTTGTCCGAAGTTATGATGCAAATATAGCCAAGAGGGGGTGTAAAATGATATCTTAAGGTCCCAAATGACTTATTTAGACTAGGAACACTTCATGAAACATGAAACACATGACATTAAAAATAATAAAATAGGAAAAAATTTATTATGGTATGATTAAAATAATTAAATCATTAATTAATTCATAACTCAATGTAATAATACATTCAAAGGAAATAAGAGAGAGAATTTTTTTAAATTATATAATATAATGTGATTCAAGGATCTACTCCACAAGGAATATTAAATGGTGTGATTATTTATAAAAACCTTTATCAAAGAATATTTTATATCAAACACATCACCATAAGTGGAACTTTAATTGAGGGAGAAAATCTATTATACAACGAAATTGTGAATCAAGGACTCCTGATACCACTTGGAGGAAGATTTAATGAAGGATAGAATAGATTTAACACCCTAGATAAAGGATAGATTAATGGATTCAAGAAATTTGAATAATTTTGTTTTAAAAAATGGTGAATACATTACCACAATACTATATATACACTAATGGTAATCCATTTCACAATCTTGGTGAAAGATTTGAGTCACCAAATTAAAGGATCCCTTTGGCAGGATAAATAAACGGATGATATCCAAAAGAGAGATATTTGTATGGATATAGGAAGTTGAAATAGAATAACTTATGTTTAAAATGATTTCAATTGATAAATTATTGAATGGAAAATTAAACCCTTTAAAAATCACTATTACCTACTAGAACTCTGGTGGGTCACCCACAGACATCTTATGATCAAAACATGAAATCATGTTCCTAGTTTTTGGAAAAAAAGATCTCATTTCATAAAAATATAATACCCTACCATTATTTTAAATTCTTATATTCCTCTAAATTTACTCAACATCATCTATAAATACTTCATATTCGCTAATCCAATTATTTAAAAAATTTCTGTTTACCTGAAATTTTATTTTTTATTTATTATTAAAATCCACATAATGGAATATGTGTATCCATACATTATCTTTGTAAAAAAAGAAAAAAATATGTAGATAATTAGTTATTATAAGTATATTAATTTTTTATTAGCCGTAAATAATTCTATGTCCACCCTTGTTTTATGGATGTTGATTATATATAAACATGTTAGATTGTGATTCCAAAATCCTAAAACTCCATCATTTTATATTTCTTATTTAAAAATTCTATGATACTATTTCACTATATTGAAATCATGATCCACCAATTCCTTGATTTAAAAATAAATTATAAAAAAATTAATTTTTATAATCCAAATAATGATGTTGAGAAGGATGTTATGGTTTTTAGATCCATCGAATAACTTCTTTAGCAATTGAATAAAATTCTGCTCCTTATATTCACTATTCACAGTAAACCCAAAAAACTATAGTTATAGTAGGATTATTATTTTGAGATCTAGCCTAAATTATAGTTTATATGAAGTACAACCACATGAGCTAATTTTTCCATAAACTCCTCTTGAGGTGTTGATTTTTTTATAATTTTATAAAGATTGTAGGCCTCCCTTTTTCCAAGGGATTGTAAAGAGGAGATAAAAAATTACCTTAACTCATGAGTAATACCATTTTAAAGGGTATTATTATATTATTATTTTCGGTTTTTATTATTCTTACTCACCCTTATGTAAGACCCACATCCGTGCGATATGGAAATTTTAGATGGAAATTGATTTTTCAATTACTGGACGGGTCAGTTTTTTATCAAGGATTTGGAACGGAATTCTAATGGTTGGTGTAGAATAAAGTGATGATTTTAAACATGTAAAAAGGATTAGAATTTTTTTTGTGGTTTTGGAGTCATATTTAAGGTTTGGGAAATGGGTTTTTAGTTTTGTAAAAGTAAAAACTATGGGGATTAGTTATTACATGGTTCATACAAACCATAAAGCCATGATTATATAAGAGAACATGCTTAGAAACCCATAAGGGAGGCTTGAAAACCATGTCAGCATCTATAATTAATAGAGTATGGTAAACAAATTTGGTTTATGGTCTGATAAAAAATTCCCTATAGTTATGTAAGGTGGGTGTGCCTCCGACAGTGGAGGTCCACATTTGGAACATGGTTTTGTATATCGTGTAATGAATCAATATATCCTATTAAAAAGATAGAATTTACCTTTTTTACCCAATGATATTTAAGGTTAAATATCCCTATTTTCATCCTCCATGTCCTACACATAACCCATTGATCCCCCTTATCTCCTTCCCTTCTTCATTCCCCTTCAACAGGGTGTTCTTGGTGGCTTCCAAAGTCATTTTCCAATTATTTTTATATATTTTGTCTCATTGGACACCACTGTAATTATATTATTGTTCATATAATTTTTTGTTTCGTAGTGGTGGATTTTAATTCTAATTCCACAAAATTAGGGTTTAATCAGATACTGGTGATGGGTATTTTTCTCTGTCTAAGAATATAATGACCCAATGGGTCATCTTCCCTTCGACACATGTCGTTTCATTAAGGTATACCACCAAAATGGATTTTATAAAGATTAAAAATTAAATTAAAATTTTAAGGTGTTTTACAAATATTCATAGGGATTATTATTGGATATAGGTTGAATATGTTTATTAGTTCATTGAAAATAATTTGGTCATGGTTCCAATGTTATAATATCAAATGGAATGGTTTTGGTAATTTTTCCTTTATAATAAAATTTAATTTTCTATTTATATAATATTTATTTTTTAAATTAATTATAATTTAATTATAATTAATTAAATTATTGTGGTTTAGTTTTGAGGAAGGACCTCGTATGTCTCTGATGATCTTGGACAGACCATGGAAACAAATATGATCCCTTGGAAAATAAATATAAAACTTCTTATGCGATAGTTGGTTTTCCGTAATTGACATACAATATTTTTTAATGTGTATAGTGTCATGAGAATTCATAGGATCCCCTTGAGTATTATTCCCTAACTTTTTTATTTCTATTTAACTATTTAACAATATTAATTTGATAATTTAAAATGTATAGATTCTAGGGTTCACAAACAACCCATGTGTGATAGTGTGAGGCCTTCTTCCCGATATTCAAGACAGAGTCCCTTGATACACTGAGTTCCTCAAGACCACTTAGGATGTGAGGATAGAACTTGTGAGGAATTTCATCCCTTATACAATCCTAGGTGGATAGACATTATGCATACTAGGACATGGTGGGGTTTTTAGATCATCCTAGAGAGACATTGAGAACCAAGATGAGTCATGACGAATCTACTAATGAATTTCATAGTGAAAAAAACCCCATATAGTTGGAAATGTCATGATACCATTTTTATGATTTCATGGTATGTGACATCCTAGGACATTAGGTTTTGACCCAAGAACATGACTCTAACCTAAAGGGTGCCAATTGGGATACCTTTTCTTCCTTACTTTTTTTAAGATCCCAAGAAGGATTCATATGATTATGGATAGACCATGAGGATCCTAAAAGTGATAATATGGTGACCCAAAATTCTCATACATAGATATTACATATTTTAGGTGAATATTTATTATAGTACAGAAACAAATACTTGAGTATCATAATTATTTTGGTTCTTTGAAGGCTAGGTACAAAATCCTCTTATTTAGTGAAATATCGTTAGTGTTTTCCATAAAGATATTCAATTTTAGTACTCTTCATAGAAATATCCTTCTTAAAAACATTCATCAAAACCTAGGAAACTGAAAACATAATAAATTGTGATATTATATGATCAGTAAGGGTAAAAAAATGAAATATTTTCACGTTAAGGGAGCATAATGGTATGATAATGTGATAATAAAAAATTCAAAACAATACCCTTCATATGAAAGATCAAAATCATTAGTCGTGGAATAATGATGAGATTTTAAAAAGACATGAATAATAAGTAAATCAAATAACATGATCTTTCAGAGTATAAAGTTATCATAATACCAATAATTCTTGCATACACATAAGCATAGAAAATCATTTCCTTATAAGTTAAGGATCATTGAAAAAACTATAATATTGGAATGGGTTCACTCCCCAAACCTTCTTAGAAGTCAAGGATCACTTCAAAGACTATCATAGTGGATAGATTCCTTTTATGAACTTGGTTCACACCAAATTACTATCCTATTTATATCATGATATATCAATAATATCCATATTTTTTAGAGGGAGATATTGGTATTACCTGTATTTGGTTATAGTGTAGCCCCCATCTTTGGTTATAATTTAACTACCATCACAAAATGAATTTTATAGATATGTTTTCCAGAATATCAAAAAACATTAATCATTTCAAAACCCATGAAATTAAATGTGTTTCATAAATATTTCATCATAACATAACCTGTAAAAAATATAAAGGTTTTATAATAACTTCATCATTTCATAAAATCATAACTTGTTTAAAAAGAAATGGGTTTAATAAGAATTTTATAATGGTATAACCTGTGGAAGAGAATTGACTTTCATAGACATATATTCATTATAAACATAAACAATCTAGAGAAAGAATAATAATGGTATCCTTGAATCGTATCCATAGTAAAGTATAAGAAACCTAAAAGGATGTCGTAATAGATGGAAAATGATTCTGAAAGATCACTTGGAACTTTTCTTGTGGGAAATAACTTTTCATAGAAAAGAAATTATCAAAAACAACAATACATAAAATATTTTTAAATCCTTTTCTTTGAAAATAACTCTCAAAACATATAAAATAATCTTTTAAAATAATATAAAACGTTTCAGGATGAAAATAACATTTCATCTTTAAAATCAACTTTTTAAAACATAAAAATTTATTAAAAGCCTTTTCTTTATAAATAATCATGAAAACATATAAATCAATATTCAAATAAAATAATAGTCATGAGAGTGGAAAATTCCTTCCATGTCATACATGTTAAAACAAAAATTCCTTTCCCATTTTTAGTAAAATCCAAACATATATTGTTTAGAAAATGACATAAATATTCCTTTAAAATAATTTTGTAAAAATTAAAATATGTTTAAAAATTTATTCAATAAATAATCTGAATAATGTTAAAAAATTTGCAAAAATTTTTAGTTAAACAGGTTTTGGAATAAAAAGGGGTTTTGGCCGAAGAGAGAAATGAATATGATTATTCATTAAAGAATTATTTTATACTCTTGAGTATATAAGAAGATAAAAATGAAGGAAAAATTTTATTCTCATGAATTAACCATAGGAGAATAAAATTCATGAGTTTATTAAAATATGGATCATAATATTTCATCATTATAGAAACAATCATAAAAAATCCATATAAATGATGAGGTTGTATCATAATACAATTACCACTTTGGTAACATTAAATCATAATACCCATGAAAAAGAGATAATCCAATGGAAATGTAAATCCCCACCATTTTAAGTATAATAATAATGAAATAAATACATGTTATGTATATACATCACAAAAATAAATCATGAGGTGAATATGGAATTTGTCTCATATAAAAAAAAGTTAGACAGAAATCTCTTACCTTAAGTCTTGAATTTCATTGCACTTGTTCAAAACTCATTTATAGTAAATATATATTTATTATATATTTATTAAAAATAAATACTCATATATTTAATACTATGTATTTTTTATTTATTACCCTTTATTACTATCTTATCAACAATTCCTTGTTAAAATCATGTTTTGGGTAATAATTGCATTGTTTTTCATGTAATTTTTTATGTTTTATTTTACTTCCCCTTTCATTGAACATGGTTGCATCATCATAACAATTATTTATTCAATATAAATATAATATATATTCATTATTTATGTATTTATATTAATCTATAAAAGTTAGATATATAAAATGAAATACATCATTCATATAGATGGTGGGTTGTACACAAGCATAAACGCTGTTTCCATTTTACAGATGGAATGAAAGAAATAAAGGTTAATAATATATTATCATTACTAGATAATTTTATTGTCTTATATATATATATATTATATTTTATCACATCATTATTACCTTCCATGTTAATCATATGTTAATATTGAATCACATCACTTCGTGAGAGTAGTTTGTCATACACACAAGCAACATTATCGTATTCCCAAGAAATGTAATGTAAAGAGATATATATAATGTAATAATTATATAAGTATAAATAAATTACCAATTTAATATATATTTGTTTAATATATCCTTAATTTCATCGATGTAAAATATAAATGAAAAACATATCACATTGGTTCGTGAGGTGGTTGTTCGCCGTACAGACGAGTGAAATTATTATTTTCCAATGGGGTTTGAGGTAATATTATAGAATTAAAAATATAATTTATAAGGTATCAAAATATAATTAATATAATATATAAACATTAAATCCATTATCATATCCATCCATGAGAGTTGGTTAGGGAAAACAAAGTATATCAGTTTGTGAGGGGGTAGCTCTTTGTACACAAGATCTATGATTTTGTATCTCATTTGATGGAAATAGAGATGGTCGTTGTTAATTAACTTGAAATAAAAACATATTAGTATAAAAAATATACCATTTTTATTATATCAAAAGTGTTTAATAATAATTTAAGGAGGTGGAGGATTAAATAAAACAACACTTTTTGCTAGGGATGTTACCTCTTTATTATGAAACTTCTTTTCGTTTGAACCAAAAGCCTTCCTATGTTAGATTTATGACAGAAAAGGATTATAGGATGATAGTAAGGAATTAATAATGTTATTTGGTTTGATCTTGGACAAATATATGGGTTTTTTAAGTGTGAAGTGTATAGGAGGGGGTGACCATTTAAAAGTGAGGTGAGTGGATCACATTTAATTTTTGAAAATAAAAAGGTATTTTCAGATTTTTTAAATGAGTCTATTTTTTTTTACTATTTTGGGATATTATATGGGATATTTATAAGGCCATGAACTAAGACATCATGTGATTATGAATCCATTTGATCCTAGAATAAATGTTTGAAATATATTAAATATTTATATATCCCTTGAGTGTAGTTTTTCTAATTAAATTGAATAAATCCCGAACGTTGGACTAGAAAATAAATATGGTGGAACCGTTGATTTTAGAGTTTAATTTTTAACCTAGTTGTGACATAACCATAGTTTTCACATGATGTTTTTGAAAATATTAGGCTGATGAAATTGAATAAAATAAATATATAAATTATTTTATTTTATTTATTTTTGGCATAAAACGTGAGATTATATATAAATACGTAATTATAGATATGTCTTAGGGTTCGCTGCTAAACCCTTGAGACCTAGATAGAACATTGTAGAGAATTCAGGGAATATGATGCCATATCATATCAGAATCAATAACTTTTGTTCCATTAAAACATGTTGATATTTCCAATGACAGCAGCACATGACCATTCTTAGTCATAGAATGATCCATACCCCATGTATGATTCTTTTTGTGCCATTATATATTGTTCTATTATCCCAGTCGAACATCGATCAATTCCATGAATAAGAACTAATCCATGCATTGACGGTAACGTAAATGTATGGATTTATTATTATTCATTGATTTTACCCCTATTCTTTTTTATTTTTCAATGAAAATGGATCGAGGATGAAAAAACAAAGGATGAGGTTCACTCTTCAAGTTTGATAGATTATATATTTCTCTCCCTATTCATCATGCATTTATTCTGGGAAATTTAAGTAGTCCATGGTTTGAAGAATACAAAGTATTTGATCATTACACGACCATTATTTAGAGAAACAGATCAAGAATGTGGGTGAGGTTCATGATTGAGGTTATGATCAATGTGTTATGACAATGAAGGATGATCAATGGATGATTTGAAATAATTTGTGGCACCCTTTCATCCAGATTTTCATGATGCATCTACGGATGAAATGATTGGGCATTTACCGAGTGGATTAGAAACCCGAATATATAATATCTGATGATTTGAGGCTTAGATGACCTCAGATATATATATTTTGGAAATAAAAATGGCTCTAGAGATGCGTAGAATAGTGCAGAGGAGAACATTTTGGATATATAAAATCTAAGTTTACACATCATGTAATCTGGAATTACGAGTAGTGTGTGACCCCCCATGTGATTCTAGGGTTTTCCCACATAATTATATATCACTCACCATGTGACCCTTACACACACCACATGACACATGCTTATGACTTGGTTTGTATCTTGGGGGCTACCTGAACATGGTAATTCCAATTACATGAACACAACCAGGTGTACACGCAAATGACCACGTGTGCATGTGTTAGTACATAGTTATAACTAATTGCACATGGATAATAGAAGATGGAATGAGGAAGGTGATGAGTGATATCTAAATTCCATTCCATGCTTACATGCCTTGATTGTTGGTATTTACATGTCATGTGAGGAAGCACAACATATGTAGGATATGGGTTGGCTAGACACACTGTGTACCCCCAGTACATGTCGTGTACCCCCTTTGAGGGTGTTTATAGCCCTAAATTTCTTCAGTATGGACCAGTATTTTGGATTGGGTTCTCTTGGTCCATTTACTCGGGGGTATAGTGTGGTATTACATCTGAAACCCAGTATTGTGATCCCCTCTAGAGGATGAGTCTCATATAGAGTTTTTGGTTCCCTTTGTGATACTATAGTGTTATCCTCTATCATCATTTTACCCTAGGTGGGGTTTGTGGAATCATTATAACCTCATTGAGTATGGCGTTGAAACATTATCATGTAGTCTATATCGGTAGCATTCATAGTATCATTGGAATATGACCCGTATATAGTAGTTTGATCCAGATTGGGTTCGTGGTGTCCCCCAGTAGTCCTTGGTATGATGCTATATCTGAGTATCCGGTTCTTCTAAGACCATAGAACATTCATGGGTATGGTACAATTATATTGTAAACTTGGGTGGGTGTCTCTGATGTTGACATGGATCATGGATTGGATTCTCTCAGAATCGGAATTACATCAAGTAGAATCTTTTGACTCGAAATTGGTTATGACCTTCTGGTGTCACATTTTCCTTCCTGAGTAAATCTGGTTTTTTATGTTATTCCTTGATTTCTATATCATTTTTATAAGATAAATAGTATTGATGCATCATGTTTAGTTTTTTAGGGTGTCCTACTAAGTATTTTTATACTCACCCCTTCATGGTATCATCCCTCACTTGTTGTTTCTTATGCAGATGATGACCCATTTGATGGTGTTCTGGGAGGACATCGGGCTGGTGGAACGTAGCACAATCTTGATAAATGGAGTTTTTTTGGGTAATTGGTTTTTATCATAGTCTAACCCTCGTAACTGGTTGGATTATAGTGACCCTATCCATTTATATATATTATTACATACTTTTAAGGAGTATTAATCATTAAATTACAATCCAAGGATCAAAAAGTCTAGTGTCTTTGGATGATTGCATACATAAATCTAAAAACATGGAATTATAATAAAAAACATTATTCTAATCATCCATGTAGAGATATTATCTTTCACTGATCTCCAATAGGATAACTTGTGGATTACATTAAAAAAGGGATGGGCCAAAAATTGTAGTAAGAGTATAAACATAAGAATAAAACAAATCACATGGGTTAGAAGGCTAAAATGAAGACATAAAATGGTATGGATCATGAATAAACATAAGGATTAATAAAATTTTAATCATGGAGATAGGTAATAATGTAATCATAGGAATGTGGAAACAACACACAATATTTCCTAAGCATTATTCAAGGATAACATTCAATTCTATTTAACATTAAAAGACAAAGTCCCACAAAGGAATTAGGTTTACTCCCTATTCCAACATGATATCTCATGGGACAAAACATTACCCAATTAAAAGGATAACTCTCTTGGAACACCCATCATAACATTTTCATGCATATGTGTTGTATATGAAGAATCAAACATCAGGTATAAACATAAGGGTTACCAACTATATAATTGGGTATCATAACCATGTAATATGGAATAACCCAAGGTTTTATCATAAAATAGTTCATGAAAGAATGGATTTTAATCATAAATTGACATTAATAGTGGAATATATTCATATATAATGATAAAATATGTCCAAATTATGTAAAAACCTTTAAAAAAGTGTTTAGGTAACAATAGAAATGTTTTTCATTTTATCTTAATGTCATGGATAATCAAATCAAATTCATTTATTAATTAAATTATAACCTTTTATACAAGTTTTTTATTTACTATAATTTTATTATGTTAATTTATTTCCTTTTTTGATTAGATATAACATATAATTTCATCATTTTTTAGTGTTCATTTCCTTGCTTTTTATTATTGTTTCACTTGTATAAATGTATGAAAGATTATGTAAAATAAGAATATATATCAATAATGGAATTTATAAGATGTTAATTAAAATCCAAAATACTAAATGGTTATATAATTCATTTGGTTATTTTTGGTGAGGATGAATCATTATAAAAGATGTTAGGGATAATGTTTTAGATTAATTTTTTTGTTCTTGATCATCACAAACTATTTTTGTTTCATTATTCATTATTATGTTTAAATTTTTTTGTTAAAACATGAAAAAAATTTATAAAATAAACTTTAAAATACCTTCCAACCATAATAATTATTTTATTTCCAACCTTGAAGGTGTTAACTTAAAATTAAAATTTTTCATCCTTGAAAGAGATAAATCAACAACAAACGATTTATATTTTTAAAAAAGTAATAGGAGATAAGAGATAATTGTGTATTTTAAAATAATATAATAAAATTAATTTATATATAAGATAAATGAGTTATTATTAATTTTTCAACATAGGAGGTTTGAAGAGTATAAGGAATGAAAATAATGTGAAATGTAAATAATGAAAACTAAATAGGATCTGACCTGTTGAATTATTCTCCTTGAGAAACTTCTTAGGGAAATTGGTTTTGGAATTTTGTTGAGAAAAAAATCACTTAGACATGGGTAATATACTTTGGAAGAGTATTGGGATGAAATTGGAAAACATTCAAGGCTTAAGAGGTGTGAGGAGAATAAGTGGAGAGGGTTGGAATTTATAGTGGAGGAGAGTGGTTTTTTCACATTATTTTATTCATTAGTTTACTATTTTGACTCAATAATAAGAATAGTTTTATAATTATCACTAAATATAACAAAATAATTAAGGTAAGTTTTATTTAAAATGAATATATCATCAATGAATCAAGTAATATTGTATTTAAATTATAATTTTTATATACCCTAAATTATTGTATTGTACTATTCACCGTAAATTTATGTATTTTAAAAAATCCCAAAAATTTATACAAACCATTTATAGAAATTTAGAATTAAAAAAGAACTAAATTTTATGAGAAAAATAATTATAAATATGAGAAATTTTATTTTTAAATGAAATTATCATTTACACAAAAATAATGATTTTAATATTATAATTGATTTTATAACACTTTCAAAAACTAACAAAGCAGTCATAAAATTATTTTATAATAATACAACAATAAAATATTACATTATAAATATATTTATTAAAATAAATTTTCTTTTAAATAATTTTATTAATTATAATATTGAAAATATAAATTTGTGTTTTATAAAAAAATATGAACACTTAATTAATAATTTCAAAAAAATTATTTACTTGTACTGTGATATAAATATATTAGTTTACCCTTTTTGAGATGCCTGCATTTTATTTATACATTCATGGGTGAAGTTACTAAAATATTAGCTAGTTTACTATTTTTAAGGGTTATATTAATATTCCAAAGGTCAAGTTACTCATCCTTTGATATTGGTTCCATAATTTTTAGACATACCTCTTATTTCATTCATTATTCATTTATAATGTTTTTATTTTTTTGTCTATGTGATTTTGGGTGATTTTTATGACATGGGATAATTGTAATAAAGAAATTTCAATTGATAGAATTCTTGGTTGAAACATTCTTCCCCCTCATAAGAAATTTCACCCTCGAAATTCTGTTTTACAAAAAAAGGGAAAAACAGGTGAGGGTAATTATCCTTAATCACTTCCTCTGGTTCCCATATTTCATATTTATTCTTTTGGCTCTACCATAGTACTTTTTCCAAATGAGGGGTATTGTTACGTTGAACTTTATCTATATGTTCCATGATCATCACTGGATTCTCCTCGTAAGAGAGATCATTTTCTAACTGTACCACCTCTGGATTTAGTAGTTGAGAGAGATCTGGTATGTACATCCTCAAGAGAGATACATGGAATGCATCGTTTACATGATACATGGTTAGTGTAATTTAAGGATGATAGGCCACAACTCTAATATGATCAATAATATCAAAGGGGATGATGTCTTTAGAATTAGCTATCATTTCCTCCAAAATCTCATGACCCTCTTCCATGGAGATATGTAGATGAATACCATGTCTCCAATCATAAACTCAAGGTCTCGTCAATGATTATCATCATAGATCTTCTATCATATTTGGGATGATTTGATGTGATGTGTAAGGTTTTTCACCTTCTCCCCCATTTCTTCTACCATTTCAGGTCCTAGCATCTTACACTCACTAACTTCAACCCTACATGTCAATGTTCTTAATATTTTCCCCTAGACATCTTTGGGATGATTTGATGTGATGTGTAAGGTTTTTCACCTTCTCCACCATTTCTTATACCATTTCAGGTCCTAGCATCTTACACTCACTAACTTCAACCCTACATGTCAATGTTCTTAATATTTTCCCCTAGAGGTATTCTTATGGATCCATTTGGATTCTCAAGTGGAAATTGTTGTTGTAAGAGAATTCAGCTAGAGGTAGATGTTGGACCCATCCTCTTTTTAAGTTCATAAAACATGATCTCAACATGTCTTCCAGTGTCTGAATAGTCCATTCACATTGGCCATCAATTTTAGGATGATATTCTATAATGATGTTCAGCTTAGTTTTTAGAGAATATTAGAGGCTTTTTCATAACTTCATGTTAAATCTAAAATTACAATCCGATACAATCAATAATGGTACTCTATTCTTCCTTACCACTTCTCTAATTTATATCTATGATAGTTTATCCAGTGATATGTCCTCTCAAATTGTGATAAAGTGAGATTTCTTTGTAAGATGATACACAACAACCCATATAGCATTGTTTCCTCTGGATGTATTTGAATGTACAATGACAAAGTTCATAGTGTGTTTTCCCATTTACATGTTGGTGTGATTAATGGTTGTATCAACCCCTTAATCCTTTTCCTTTGATCTTTAAATTATTGAAATACTAGGAACTTCTATGTATATTCATTGATATCCTTCTTCATATCTTACCACCAATAGTTCTCTTGGAGATCTCGATACATATTTGTTCTCCCTAAGTGAATAAATAATGTTGAGATACGTTTGTAATTCAGAAGATAATTTGTTATCTCTAAATTTATGGTACACATAGTCATGAACAAAATCTCGCAACTCCTTCGTCTTAAATTTTTAACTCTAAGGATATCCCCTCTTTCATGGCTTCCAGTTTCTTATGAATTTCTACATCATTCCTTTGAGCATCCTTTATTTCCCCTGGATGGATGGTTGGGTAATCATTTGAGAAAGTATTGGTGGTGTCCATTCTTTAATGATTCCCATCTCCATCTGATGTAAATCTAAGAAGATTGGATACTTCTAAATTCTCATCATTGGTAATGTTTCAGGATCCTTTCTACATAGAGAACCTGTCACTTTATTTTTTTTCAAGATGGTAGAGGATTCAGCAGTCATAATCCTTGATGAACTCTAACCATCTTCTCTAGAGCATATTAATATCCTTATATGTGAATATATACTTTAGTATTTTATAATAATAATATATTTCACACTTCTTTCAATAGAGATAATGCCACTATATTTTCAACTTAAATATCATAGCCACCAAATATGAATCATAAATGGGACGGGTTTGCTCATGAATTTTCACCTTCCTTGAGGCATAAGATATCACTTTATCATTTTGAATAAGTACACATCCTAATCCCATCTTTTAATCATTATTTAACACCACAACAATTTTCCCAATTGTCATAAGAGTATGTACTGGTATAGAGATAAGCCTATTTTTCAACTCTTTGAAGTAGTCCTCACATTCATTAGTCTAGATAAGCATTAATTTCTTCTAACTCATCCTGGTTAGTGGGTTTTAAAATCATGATAAGTTATTCACATGTCAATTATAATACCCAACTAGGACTTTTAAACTATGTATCTCTATTATAGATGTTTCCCTACACAACTCTTCAATTGCCTTTGTGTTTGAAGGGTCCACAAATATTCTTTTTTTGGTAAAAACATGCCCCAATAATGATAAATCCTCTATATATAAATCACATTTATTGTAATTTCCATAAAGTTTCTCCCTTCAAAAAATCTTTACCATAGTATTAAAATTCACAACATATTCCTCCTTTCTCTTAGATTATATCAAAATATAATCTATAATGACTAAAATAAAATTTTCATGATAACTTCATAGAGGCAAACTATTGTTCATATTCATAGGAATATTATAGTTCTGGGAATACTCTAGGTGAGATTCCCAAATTTAGAGGCATAAAATCACCTAGAGTGTGGGATGACATCATCACTAGTGGGGGACATTACCTTAGCATATGTCATCAGAACCTACTCTTCTGAGACTTTGAGGATTATGATGTAGATATGGAAGAATTATCCAGAGATGGTCATGCAACTTTAAGAGGTTTGGGATGGCCTAAGAGAGAACAGATGACACCATGGTTGTGGTAAACTGCTCTATCAGATAACCAGTTGTCATACCTATGAGTGTCAGGTTTATAAACCTATTATCATTCTCCTACAATGTAGTTTTCAGGATAATTGAAGATGTGTTCCACATGTACCAAAACATTTTCCAACTTGAACAAACCCTTATACACTTTTTCTTGAAGCCAATAATTAAACACATAACATTTTTTAAGGGTAGGTACAAGGATATTATGGTAAAGTAAATGGTGGGTATGATAAGTATACTAGGATTCATGGGGATTATTGAACTCTAACAACTTAAGGATCCCTTTTTCTAGGTCACTAAGGAAATAACTGGGAACATGTAAATATTTAAAATAATAGGTCTAGTTCTACCTATCAGGGAAAGGAACTCTAGGATCCTATCCCCAATGAGGGTATAGAAGCTGATGATAGGTCATAGCCTGATGGGGGTGGGGGTGAAGCCACATTCTCTTTTCTAGGTGGTTATGCTTGGAATTTTTGTGCTTTCCAATTCCAAACTTGGTGAAGATGGGCTTGATGAGGCCGATGCACTTGGTGAGGTACCATTAGAAAGGGGCCCTAAAGATCAAATGGCCCAGGGCCTCTACAAGTACTCTAGTTAAGTTTATTCCAAGGCGGATCTTCTTGTTGGAGATGGAAGATGAAACATGTTCACTCTATTATCCTACTGTATGTCTACTTCCAGGAGTTGGGGCTTGTCAGAAAAATCCTAAAATCCACCTAGGAAGATTTTTGTGACGAGTTTACAAACCATATCAATCTTGATGTTCCTGAAACATATCTTCAGTAGATTCTCTTAAGTTAGTGGAATATCAAGTGAATACGTGAGGAACTTTCACCAAGTGATGATGTCACGAACTATCCCAACGAAGCCCAAGCCGTGACTCCCCAAGTCTACCTCCAATAGGCTAGGGACTAGTGATATCCCCGAGTAGGAATATCACTAACAAGGGAGGCATTTCCTAAATACATGTACACACATACACATATCCAAGACCATAAAATGATAAAATGTAAAAGATATTGAATAACCAATGAAATCATACCTCTATATCCTAAAACTAGAGTATGTTAAGAAGTAAATAAATTAAGCACATCCAAATACAAGACCACCACAAATATTTATACAACTCAAGTCCAACCTAAACATAACAGTACTTGGACCACTGTATAAATGTTGTAGGAATATGCCATAGTATTTCCAGTCTCACTAAACACCATCTATTCCCAGTCCTATTAGGGATCTACCAAAAGGTCGATCATCTGCACAAAGCACGACATGTGTAGAAAAATCCCATGCAGGGATGAGTATAAAAATATTCAGTAGGACAAACAGAAACCAAAAATAATATAACAAATGAAATAGATTAATATCTGCATAGGTATATGTCACCAATTAATATAACAATAACATCTAGATATACTCAATAAATACACATACTCTAGGAGTAAGCCACAGTCATAGTATACAATGCCTAGGATTCCAGCTTGAACATTCTACAATGCAGTCATGTGGGAGAACACACTCTTGTGTCTGATATCACTGATCACGTCCATCCGAGAGGTTTTTCTAGTTGGGTCTCATCATGAGAAATATATGGGGATAGATCCAAAGAGAATACGATACATATATCAGTATCAATTCCAGGGCTATGGGGTGATACCTATAACTAAATCTAGATTAACCCTCCTAAGTAGAGGATCTATGCCCAGCTAGTATTGGTCAAATTGATACCATGAACTACACCCAGGGCATGAATATGAATAGAGGATCTCACTTAGGGCCTCTAGGAGGGATTCCAACAACTCTATCCTAGAATTCCAGATAAAGGTATCACTATCCTAAGAGTATAAAATGATGTTGTACCTACCTTTAGGGAAAGAATAAAGAGAAACCACCTAACGAAACTTGTCCCAGATAAAGAGGAAAAGATATTTAATCCATTTAATAAATAGTACACGGAATGTAGAAGGGTTACACATAGTGTCCCTTGACCAGGGTTTATTCCCGTGTAAACAACAAGTTTCTTTTAAACTATGTCTGTATAGAAAAAGACTACATGATGAGTAGATGAGTTACATGTTGTGTCCTTGTATATGGGGTCCCACCCATGTACTCCGACTATGTGCCAGTATACGACGTCATCCCGTGTATCTGTGCTTGTGTACTAGTACATGAGGTATCCCATTTACATGATCCAATCCTTGTCATGTGGGGGAATACACGCCGTGTAGGCACCCCGTGTATTCAACCCCATGTCTGTGTACTTCCCCAAGTACTCCCTCAGTCTCCAGGGAGAGTTCGCATGTCGTGAAGTTCAATACACACATTGTGTTAAACTTATTTTTTACCTAAACCCTAGATGATTCTTAGGGAAGGCACACAACATGTATTCAGAAGTTACATGCTGTGTGTATTGGGATTTTCTAGAAAAATTGGTTCATCCCCCCGATCGGGCCCACACCATCGTCACCTTGAAATCTAGATCCAATATGGCATGTATTCATGGATCTACCTCTATTGGGAATCATTGTCAGTGAGCAACGTGCTATGACAGTCAAATATATTTGGAAAATGAAACTGTTTTTCTGAACCAGTTTCCTCACATCTCCCTAAAAAATCAAAAGTTTCCAAACCTGTTCAATTCAATCTCCACTACCACTATTACATATTTGTTTCATCATACCAATCCTAGATACAAAATCTCGGATCATTATTCTATGAAACACATGGGAAGTAATAAATTCATTGATAAACCATTAAATAGTGGGCCAAACGTTGAATGACCACAATGAACAATGAATAATGTGGAGAAAAAGTGTCACAACCCGTCCTCGGGACCCGTGTCGTGACTACCCCAAGCCTGCCTCCTATAGTCTAGGGGCTGGCGACTAGCACCAAAGGCGTAACTCCCAGAAAAAGGGGAAGGCATTGCCTTATAAAGTAAACAAACACAACAGAGTAAGCCAGCAATAGTAAACACTAAGTAAAACTGGGTACAATAGTAAGTGAGGAAAGTAAATGGGCTAGAATACAAACCCAAAATGAAAGTAAAGTACAACAGGAAAGAAAGTACAACAACTGAAAGTAAAGCAGCAATGTCGAGCCGTCCACTGGAAGTCCCACCTGAAGGGTGGTTACTGGTAGCCTCCTCAGCTCCTTGGGTCCAGCTGTCCGCTCCGTGTATGTCCCGCCCAGTGGTCCACCTCCAGGTACCGACCTGCTCCACAAGCCTGACCCACGATCATCGTTGTTCGTCCTCTACATCGAACACAACATAGTGCAGGCATAGCCCGTGCGGGCGTGAGTATACGCTACTCAGTAGAGACCCCGAGACCCTGAAGGTCACCAAGAATCCACAAAGGATAATCCACAAGGAAAGATACAATCACGAAGTAACATCCAACACTACTTAGGTATATGCCCATACATATACCTAAGTCATCAATTCCAGTTCGGCTCCAACATCCGAGCCCAAGTTCGATCACGTCCACACATGATAGTACAACCCAATCCACACAGGAAATCACAACACAATCCACATAGGAACGAAAGTCAATCATATCGATGATAATGATTGAAAGTCAAAACTCAGCTCACACATGTATACTTCTTTGTAAGGTGATAGATATAATCAGATGTAGCCACTGATTCCTCTAAGCTGGGACCCACGTAGAATACTAAACCAGATAAGCTGTCGGACCCATGTAGGATACAATTCCAGCTACTCTGTCGGACCCACGTAGGATACTACAACAGAGGTCAAATACTGCCAGACCCACGTATGATACAAGAACAGTAATACTGCCAGACCCACGTAGGATACAAGAACAGTAGTCATCACCGTCGAACACACGGAGGATTTTAGTATGGTCTTCATCACTACCTAACCCACGGAGGATATCAGTGCAGTCGTCGTCACTGCCGAACCCATGAAGGATTTCGGTGCAGTTGTCATCGTCGTCGCAATCACAGCCAACTCTAGGTTTCCCGCACACAGCATGCTCGTTTCCGGGAGGGTCCGCTCCACGAGCCAAGGGTTCGATACATCAACTGACACATAGTCCGGATTTGATGTATCCCAAAGTTCCATCTCGTCGATAGGAACTCAACACGACAAACGGCGCGTCAATCGGACACCCAGTCTGAGAGTTATCAACATTTTCGTCCCAGGGGCCTGGTTGGGTTTTAAGTAAAAACCAACCGAACCGTACTCCAACTGCATCCAAACCTCAAGAGAAGTAAGCCAAAAGGTCCTCCTCACTGAGAGGAATCCAACAAAGTCGATGGAACATCAATCAGACGTTCGGAGCTCAAGTTATAAAGGTTTCCGCTTCGAGGGCCCGATTGGTTTCGTGTTTGAACCAACCCGGATGTACCCCAAGTTCTCTGAAACCTTGAGTGCAATATACCGAAACGACCGCCTCAATCCATGGATCGCATCGCAAGTGACGATGCATCAATCGGAGGCCCGTATCCCAAGTTATGGAAATTTAAATGAACATGTCCGGTATTAGGGGTTTTTGGGCCTGGACCGACCCAGCCCAAGACCCCCTGGGTCGGCCTGAACTGGGGCGACCCGACCCGGGTCTGGGTCCGGCCCATTAGGGCACGGCCCGGCCCCGCCAGTGCGGCCGGCGCGGTCTGTTGGCCTGGTTGGGGCGCGACCCACGTGGCCAGACAGCTCGGCTCGGCCGAGCTGTCACGGATAGGGGGGTGGGGCGCTGCCCCCTGATTGAAACGGCGGCCCCCACCTGAGGGTTGCTTCCTCTTTCTAGTCGGGGGTTACAACCCCCGGTTTCTGGATCTGGCTGGCCGTAATGGCCGGCCAGGGTGTCGCACGTGACTAGCCCGTCCTGTCCCCTGTGCAACGGCGGCCAGCAGCTTCGGCCGCCCTCTCCTGCTCTGTCGTGGCCAAAGGCCGTGACCTTGGTCCGACCGCCATGGTGCGACGGCATCGCGCCCTTTCTCCGTGGTCGCGGTCTCCTCGTGGTTCTTCGGCGCAGCGTGACGGCGCCACTCCCCTTCGCTGCGGCCCGACTCTGGCCGCGGGTTCCTTCGGCCTCAACGGCGCAGTGCGACGGCACCACACTTTTTTGTCGTGATTCTCCATGTTCCTGCGCAGTGTCGTTGCACCGCACTGCCTTTTTTCGTGCTACAACAAGAACAAAAACAAATAGGGAGGAGGGTCGGCCATGTTCATGTGGTCCGACCTCCTCCCGTTATAACAATAACAGGAGACTAAAAAAAGAATAAATATCCTCGTCAAGAAAGCACAAATTTAATCCATAATATTTGAACTCAAACCCCTACCTCAAGGAGCTGTTGAACAAAGGACGTCGCGGGGAAAGGACATCGTGGAAGACGGTGTCGCGGAAGACAGTGTCGCGGAACAAGGCTCCGTACACGTCGTTGGTGAACGCCCGAAGAAGAGAAGTGTCTCCCTTCCTTTGACACGAGAAGAATAACGAAGGATGGCGCGTTGTCGTTCTTCATAAATCGGTGTGACGACGTTCTTCGTCGAGGTAGATATGTTCTTCTCCGAAAAGATGATGTTCTTCCAATGTGAAGAACTCTCCCCCCTCTCAATGCAATGATGCAACCAAAAATAAAATAAGGCCTTTTCCTTATTTTATTACCTTTGCCAACATTTTTAAATTTCAAACATTCGAAATGAATTCTCTACATTTAATTAAACATAAGTTGTCAAATTAAAATTGAGTGTAGGCAAAATTAATAACAGGAGAGGTTTTTTTAAAAGGAGTTCGGGAAAATGAAAAGGTGGGGGCTTGTGTGGGCCCCACCTCATCTTAAATCCTCACAAGGGGAGTTAGAGCAACTGTGGGTCCTACCCCAACTCCATCACATGGGCTAAACCACTTATGAAAGTGGAATAAAAATTGTAACATGATTTTTATTTCACTTTAAACTTAATGAATTTTTTTTTAACAATTATCCCCGAGCAAACGCGACTCTAGAAAAGGTCATCCTAAGAAAATACCGACGTTTCAGTTTCATCGATGCCCTTGGGTTTTAATTCCGGGCACCGGTTAAAAAGTTAGGAAAACCCGCTCGATCGTTTACTGAACGTACCCGAGATAAACTTCGAAAATTGATTCCGGGCACACTGGGCCTCGGAATGAGGTGCTATCAAAAACTGTGTACTCGTAAAATCCCAAAGAAAATTAAAAAAAATTCTCTTGAAATTTACGGGTCTTTACATTACTCCCACCTCAGGTCTTTATGTCCTCGTAAAGATAAAACACCAAACTAGGGGGAAAAATGAGGATACTGAGCACATATCTGAGCCTCCCGCTCCCAAGTGCTCTCCTGGAGGTTCCCGTGCTGCCATCTGATGCGCACTAGAGGAATCAACTGCCCAAGTAGGAACCACTCCTGTTAATCCTCGATCTCCATCTGGACCTCCACGAAAGTCTCCCCATTGTTAATGTCCAGCTCCCCATGGTCGATGATATGCGTCGGGTCGTACAAGTATCTCCTCAGCTAAGATATGTGGAAGACGTCGTGCACCCGGTGCAACTGAGGTGGTAGAGCCAGGCGATAAGCCACCTCGCCTATCCTGCGGAGAACCTAGAATGGTCCGATGAAGCATGGAGATAAATTTCTGCCCCGGCCAAATCTCCTTAATCGACATCGAGGTGAGACCCGCAAGAAGACGTGTCGCCATCCTCGAACTCTAGTGGTCTCCGCCTCTTGTCAGCATAAGACTTCTGCCAGCTATGAGCTGTCCTCATCCGCTCCTGGATGACCTGGACATTCTCTGTCATGGCCTGGACCATCTCTGGTCCCACAAGTGCTGACTCCCCAAGGTCTGTCCAGCACAGAGGTGATCTGCAAGGTCGGCCATACAATGCCTCGTATGGTGACATACTGATGGTGGAGTTGTAGCTGTTGTTGTAAGAAAACTCCACCATGGTTAGGTGGTCCTCACAATTGTGACCAAAGTCGAGGACACATGCACGGAGCATGTCCTCGAGTGTGTGAATGGTCCTCTCTGTCTGACCATCCATCTAAGGGTGAAAGGCGGTGCTCAGACGTAGCTGTGTCCCGAATGCCTCCTGCAACCCCTTCAAAAGATGGGATGTAAAGCGAGAATATCGATCATAGATGATAGATGATGGCACACCATGAAGCCATACAATCTCTTGAATATAGAGACATCCCAAACTATCTACTGAGCCCTACTCTCTGATGGGTAAGAAGTGGGCCGACATGGTGAGTCAGTCGAGAATCACCCAAATGGAGTCATGACCTCTGGAAGTACGAGGAAGTCCAGTCACGAAATCCATAGATATCCCATCCTAATTCCACTCCAGGACCTCCAAGGGTTGTACCAAGCCTGCTGGTACCTGGTGCTCCGCCTTCACCTGCTGGCAAGTGAGTCATCGAGAAACAAACTCTACTACATCCTTCTTCATACTCGGCCACCAGTGTTGTCGTCTGAGATCCGGGTACATCTTCGCCACTCCTAGATGTACCGCTAAAGGGGAAGTGTGAAACTCCCTCAGAAACTCCTCCCATAAAGCATCTGGTACCATGGTACTTCCTCTAAAAAGGATATTTTTCTCTCCTCCTATAGATAATCCTTCAGGTGCCTGTCTTGAGGATATCTGTGCACGGCGCGTCTCACAGTCAACGTCCCCACGTTGTGCCTCTCTGACACATTGTAGTAGTGGAGGAGTGACTATGAGTGAATGAAGAAAGGATTATCCATCTATATCTACAAAGTATATCTGCAAAGTGGCTAGCTGCTCTGTCGCCTCTCCATGTAGCTGAATTCCCATCCTCCTACTGAGAGAATCGGCTACTACGTTCCCCTTTCTAGGATTATATATTATCTCAAAGTCATAGTCCTGGAGGAACTCGAGCCATCGCCGCTGTCTCAGGTTCAGGTCCTTCTGAGAGAAGATGTACCTGAGACTTTGGTGGTCAGAGTAGACTGTAAAGCGCTCACCCATCAGATAGTGTCGCCATATCTTCAGAGAAAAGACCACTACTACCAACTCCAGGTCATGGGTAGCGTAGTTCTACTCATGCTTCCTCAACTGTCATGATCCATAGGCGGTCACTGCTCGCTCCTACATCAGGACACATCCGAGCCCGGTCCCTGATGCATCATTGTATACTACATACCCTAATCCCTCCTTTGGTAGCCTCAAGATAGGTGCGCTGGTCAACCTCTGTCTCAGCACAAGGAAGCTTTGATGACATCTATCTGACCACATGAAGGGTTTCCTATTCTTTATCAAAGCTTAGAGAGGTTCCGCAAATCTGGAGAAATCTGGCACAAATCTTCGGTAGTACCCAGCTAGACCCAAGAAACTCCACACCTCTGTCACGCTCCTAGGTGGCTCCCAAGATAGCATTGCCTTGATCTTCGCAGGGTCCACCACAACTCCCGCCTCAGAGATGACGTGTCCCAAGAAGTGGACCTCACGTAACCAGAACTAACACTTCAAGAGCTTACCATAAAGCTGGTTCTCTTGGAGTGTGTCCAGTACAACCCGCAAGTGGTAGGCGTGCTCCTCCTCAGTGGTCGAGTATACCAAAATGTCGTTGATGAAGACCACAAAAAATTGATCGAGATATGGCTGAAATATCTTGTTCATGAGACCCATGAACACTGCTGGAGTGTTGGTTACGCCGAAAGGCATAACCAAGAACTCATAGTGTCCATACTGATATTTGAAGGTCATCTTCTGCACATCCTCGTCCCAAACTTTGAGCTGATGATATCCTGACCTAAGGTCTATCTTCGAGAACCACCGTACTCCCTTGAGCTGATCGAAGAGGTCATCAATCCTTGGTAGCGGATACTTTTTCCTCATGGTCACCTGGTTTAGGAAACTATAGTCGACACACAGTCGCAAGCTCCCGTCCGCCTTCTTGGTGAACAAAATCGGGGAAGCCTAGGGTGAAACACTGGGTCGGATGAATCCATGCCCTGCAAGTCCTCCAGTTGTACCCACAGCTCTCGAAGCTGAGCGGGAGCCATCCGATATGCTGGAGTGGATATCGGGGCTGTCCCGGGGTAAAGGTCAATATAAAAGTATACCTCTCTTCGAGGAGGTAGTCCTGGAACGTCATCAGGGAAAACGTCTGCATACTGATTCACCATTGTAGGAAAACTAGGACTCCGCATGTCAACTGCTCCTAGGATGAGGCTAGACAACTGATGAGTGATCAGCTGTCCTCTCCTCTGCCTGAGTCCATCCTACACTGCTAAGTCTCCCTTCTCGCTGGTGAAGGTGAACCTGCTCCCATCAGTGTGAACACATCGCACCTTGCGCCTAATACAATCAATTTGAGCATGGACTGTAGAAAACCAATCCATGCACAAGATGATTTCGTAAGGCCTTGACGTCGGTAGAAGAAGATCCAAGCCGAACCTATCGCCTCCTAGAGTAATCTCACACTACCGTCACCAGTGCGTAATCATCGAGTCTGCTCCCATATAAGTCTCTAGCTATAAGGATCGAGCCAACAGCTCCGTCATAATCTCCGAGCTCCGCACAAGGGCAGCGATAATGAAAGAATGACTCGATCCTTTGTTTATAAGAACTGCAGCAAGGGTGGAGTATACACAGATAGTACCTCGAATTATATCTAGCGCGTCGTGGTCATAGGCCTCCGCTACCTCAAGCTGAACCTGTCTCGGTCCGCCAGCTCCCTGTGGTCGGGGTGGACCTCTTGGTGGTGGTGGTGGTAAAGCCTCAAAGCGTCGCCCACCACCTACTACTCGGCCAGCTCCTATTCCTCATCCACCTTCTCCCTACGGACCGCCACGGTCGACCCTCAGCCTCTGCATAGGTGGCCTTTCAACCGTCTGCTGCTCTTCTACACGGCGGGTCGGGCAGTCAAGAGCCATGTGGCCCTGCCCGTCGCATGCGTAGAACTGTCTGCTCCTCGGAAGGCTGGCTCTGCACCGTGTGCCCCGCACCTCTGAGCCAGCGTCCTGAGGTCATCCGCCTGATGGTCTGGTCCGCCTGGACCCCTGTGACGTCTGTCAACTGCTAGCTGCAGATGACTCTGTTACATGCCGCCCTACGGTAGGTCTCCCTGTTGGTGTAGGCTCAGAAAGAAAGCTCTCTACGAGAAGGGCTCGTTCCAGTACTCCTACCTATGTCAGAATGCGGAGGGAGATCATCGATTCCCTGATCTCATGCCTCAGTCCCTGCTCGAAGGTCTGGGCCCGGAAGAATGTGTCTCGTACCATGTCCGTCGAATAGCGCGAGAGATCGGTAAATCTCGCCGAGTACTGGGATACCGTCGTGCTGCCCTACCACAGCTGTAGTAGCTCCTGAATGCGCACTGCACGGAGGGTGGCTGGGAAGAAATCCGAGTGGAAGAGGCACTCAATGTCCATTCAGAGAAGAGATGCCTCATCGTGCACCAGGAGAATCAAGCTCTACCATCTCCCTGCTGCCGCGTGTAGGAAGATCACTGTAAGGATCACCATTAGGTCAGCTGGTGTCCCCACTAACCTGAAAACTCGAACAACCTCCTCCAGCCAATCCTCAGCTACCTGAGGGTCCGTCTCCCCACGGAACCTGGGTGGTATCTGATGCTGAAACTCGTGCAGTGCATTAAGGTGATGTGCACTCTCAGTGGTTGGGGTAGGTGGCATCAGTGGCTCGGCGGTTAGTGGTACTGCCGGTGCCTCCACTGAAAATGGGACCAGGACCGAGGCCTCATCGCTCGGTGGGCTGTCGTCTTGCACTAAGCTCAGAAACCTAGCTGGCTGCCATCGTGGGGCCATCTTGAAAATAAATAGGTGCGCCACGGTCAAAACATTATACCTGGTGAGCTGACACAAAGTAATCGTAATGAAAACCTTTGAAACACACATGCAATCAATTTTTTCGTGCATTGAGTCGGAAATCAGAAGTCAGGGTCCTGGTGTACGGATGCGTCGGCCGCCGCACCAACACTGGAATCCCTGGACTGATAACCACACTCAATAAACTTAACACTATTTCTTCACATAGAAGAAAGATCAGAGTCCTGAATTCTTCGGTAGAACCGAACTCCTCTGATACCAATTTGTCACGACCCGTCCTCAGGACCCGTGCCATGAATACCCCAAGCCCGCCACCCATAGGCCATGGGCTGGCGACTAGAACCAAAGGCATAAATCCCAGAAAAAGGGGAAGGCATTGCCTTATAAAGTAAACAAACACAAGAGAGTAAGCCAGAAAAGGTAAACACTCTGTAAAACTGGGTACAATAGTAAGTGCGGAATGTAAATGGGCCAGAATACAAACCCAAACTGAATGTAAAGTACAACTGGAAAGAAAGTACAGAAACTGAAAGTAAAGAAGCAACGTCGAGTCGTCCACTGGAAGTCCCACCTGAAGGGTGGGTACAAATAGCATCCTCAGCTCCTCGGGTCCAGCTGTTCGCTCCGTGTACGTCCCGCCCAGTGGTCCACCTCTAGGTACCGACCTGCTACACAAGCCTCAACCACGATCAGCGTTGTCCGTCGTGTGCATCCAATACAACGTAGTGATGGCATAGCCTGTGTAGGGGTGAGTATACGCTACTCAGTAGGGACCCTGAGACCCCGAAGGTATACCAGAATCCACAAAGGATAATCCAAAAGAAAAGATACAATCACGAAGTAACATCTAACACTACTTAGGTATATGCCCATACATATACATATGTCATCAATTCCAGTTCATCTCCAACATCCGAGCCCAAGTCTGATCACGTCCACACAGGATAGTACAACCCAATCCACACAGGAAAGCACAACACAATCCACATAGGAAATAAAGTCAATCATATCGAAGATAATGATTGAAAGACAAGACTCAGCTCACACAGATATACTTCTTCGTAAGGTGATAGATATGATCAGATGTAGCCACTGATTCATCTAAGCTAGGAACCACGTATGATACTAAACCAGCTAAGCTGTCAGACCCACGTAGGATACAAGTCCAGCTACTCTGTCGGACCCACATAGGATACTAAAAAAGAGGTCAAATACTGCCTGACCCATGTAGGATACAGGAACAGTAATACTGCTTGACCCACGTAGGATACAAGAACAGTAGTCATCATCGCCGAACCCACAGAGGATTTTAGTACGGTCTTCATCACTGCCGAACCCATGGAGGATTTCAGTGCAGTCGTCGTCATTGCCGAACCCACAGAGGATTTCAGTGCAGTCGTCATCGTCGTCGCAGTCGCAGCCAGCTCTAGGGTTCTCGCACATAGCACGATCGTTTCTGGGAGGGTCCACTCTATGAGGCAAGGGGTCGATACGTCAACTAACACATATTCCGGATTTGATGTATCCCAAAGCTTTGTCCTGTCGATAGGAACTCAACACGAGAGACGGCACGTTAATCGGACGCCCGGTCTTAGAGTTATCAGCTTTTTCTTCCTAGGGGACCGGTTGGTTTTTAAGTCAAAACCAACCCGACCATACTCCAACTGTGTCCAAACCTCGAGGGGAGTGATCCAAAAGGTCCGTCTCACTGATAGGAATCCAACAAAGTCAATGGTACCTCAATCAGACGTCCATAGCCCAAGTTATAAGCATTTCCGCTCCGAGGGCCCTGTTGGATTCGTGTTCGAACCAACCCGGCCATACCCCATGTTCTCCAAAACCTTGAGTGTAAAATTCCGAAATGACCTACTCGATCCAAGGATCTCAACTCAACTGACGGTTCGTTGATCGGAGGTCTTTAGCCCAAGTTACGGGCATTTAAATGAACATGTCCGGTATTAGGGGGTTTTGGGCCCGGCCCGACCCGGCCCAAGACCCCCTGGGTCGGCCTGACCCGGGTCTGGGTCCGGCCCATTAGGGCACGGCCGGGCCCGGTGGGTGTGGCCCAGCCCGGCCTATATGGCTGTTTGTCCTGGCATGGGCACGGCCCGCGTGGCCAGAAAGCTCGTCTCGGTCGAGCTGTCGCGGAAAAGGGGGGGGGGGGCGCTGCCCCCTTGATTGAAAGAGCGGCCCCCACGTGGGGGCCACTTCCTCTTGCCAGCAAGGGGTTGCGACCCCCGGTTTCCAGATCTGGGTGGCTGTAACGGCTGGCCAGTGTGTCGCGCGGGACCAGCCGGTCCCGCCCCCTGTGCACCGGCGGCCGGCGGCTCCGGCCACCCTCTCCTGCCCCACCGCGGCCAAAGGCCGCGGCCTTGGTCCGACCGGTTTGGCGCGACAGTGCCGCGCCCCTCCGTCGTGGCCCCTCTCTGGCCGCGGTCTCCTTATGGTTCTCCGGCGCGGCATGATGGCACCGCACCCCTTCGCTGCGGCCCGACTCCGGTCGAGGATTCATTTGGCCTCAATGGTGTGGTGCGACGACGCCACGCTTCTTTGCCGTGATTCTCCATGTTCCCGCGCGGTGCCGTTGCACAGCGATGCCTTTGTTCCTGCCGCAAAAAGAACAATAACAAAGAGGGAGGAGGGTGAGCCGTGTTCGTGTGGTCTGACCTCCTCCCGTTATAATGATAACAGGTGGCTAAAAAAAGAATAAATATCCTCATCAAGCAAGCGCAAATTTAATCCATAATATTTGAACTCAAACCCCTACCTCAAGGAGTTGTCGAACAAAGGATGTCGCGGGGAAAGGACGTCGCAAAAGATGGCATCGCGGAAGACGGCATCGCAGAACAAGGCTCCATACATGTTGTTGGTGAACTCCCAAAGAAGAGCGGCATATCCCTTCCTTTGACACGGGAAGAAGAACGAAGGATGGCGCGTCATCATTCTTCAGAAATCGGTGTGACGATGTTCTTCGTCGAGGTAGAAATGTTCTTCACCGGAAAGATGAAGTTCTTCCAATGTGAAGAACGCTCCCCCCTCTCAACTCAACGATGCAACCAAATATAAAATAAGGCCTTTGCCTTATTTTATTACCTTTTCCAACATTTTTAAATTTAAAACATTCGAAATTAATTCTCTACATTTAATTAAACTTAACTTGTCAAATTAAAATGGAGTGTTGGCAACATTAATAACATGAGAGGTTTTTTTTAAAGAAGTTAGGGAAAATGAAAAGGTGGCGGCTCATGTGGGACCTACCTCATCTTAAATCCTCACAAGAGGAGTTAGAACATCTATGGGTCCCACCCCAACTCCCTCACATGGGCTAAACCACTTATGAAAGTGGAATAAAAATTGTAACATGAATTTTAATTCAATTTAAACTTATTGTATTTTTTAAACAACTATCCACGATCAAATGAAACTCCAGAAAAGGTCTTCCTAATAAAATACTGGCGCTACGGTTTTATCGGTGCCCTCATATTTCGATTCCAAGCACCGGTACAGAAGTTAGGAAAACCCGCTCGTTCGTTTACTGAACGTACCCGAGCTAATCTTTGGAAATTGATTCCGGGCACACCAGGCCTCAAAATCAGGTACCGTCAGAAAATGCATACTCGTAAAATCCCAAGGAAAATTAAGAAAAAATTTCCCTTTAAATTTAAGGGTCTTTACATTACTCCCACCTCAGGTCTTTACGTCCTCGTGAAGATACAACACCAAACTAGGGGAACAAATGAGGATACTGAGCACGCATCTGAGCCTCCCGCTCCTAAGTTCTCTCCTGGAGGTTCCCGTGATGCCATATGATGCGCACTAGAGGAATCGACCGACCACGTAGGACCCACTCCTATCGATCCTCAATCTCCACCGGGACCTTCATAAAAGTCACCCCATCATCATTGCCCAGCTCCCCATGGTCGATGAAATGCGTCGGGTTGTGCACGTATGTCCTCAGATAAGATACGTGGAAGACGTCGTGCACCCGGTGGAACTGAGGTGGTAGAGCCAAGCAATAAGCCACCTTGCCTATCCTGCTGAGAACCTAGAATGGTCTGATGAAGTGCGGAGATAACTTGTCGCCCCAGCCAAATCTCCGTAATCCACGTCGAGGTGAGACCCACAAGAAGACGTGGTCTCCATCCTCAAACTCTAGTGGTCTCCGCCTCCTATCAGCATAAGACTTATGCCAGCCCTGAGTTGTCCTCATCCGCTCCTCGATGACCTGGACCTTCTCCATCGTGGCCTGGACCATCTCTGATCCCACAAGTGCTGAATCCCCAGGGTCTGTCCAGAATAGAGGTGATCTGCAAGGTCGGCCGTACAATGCCTCGTATGGTGCCATCCCGATGGTGGAGTGGTAGCTGTTGTTTTATGCGAACTCAACCAAGGGTAGGTGGTCCTCCCAGCTGTGACCAAAGTCGAGGACAAATTCACGGAGCATGTCCTCGAGAGTATGAATGGTCCTCTCCGTCTGACCATCCGTCTGAGGGTGAAAGGTGGTGCTTAGACGTAGCTGCATCCCAAATGCCTCCTGAAACCCATTCCAAAGCCGGGAAGTAAAGCAAGCATCTCGATCGAAGATGATAGATGATGGAACACCATGAAGCCGTACATTCTCATGAATGTAGAGACGTCTCAAACTCTCTACTGAGCCCTGCTCTTTGATGGGTAAGAAGTGGGCTGACATAGTGAGTCGGTCGACAGTCACCCAAATGGAGTTGTGACCTCTGGAAGTATGTGGAATTCTAGTCACTAAATCCATAGATATCCCATCCCACTTCCACTCTAGGATCTCCAAGGGTTGTACCAAGCCATCTGGTACCTGGTGCTCCGCCTTCACCTACTGGAAGGTGAGGCATCGAGAAACGAACTCTTCTACAACCTTCTTCATACCTGGACACCAGTGTTGTCGTCTGAGGTCCTGGTACATCTTCGCCACTCCTGGATGTACCGCTAAAGGGGAAGTGTGAAACTCCCTCAGCACCTCCTCTCGTAAAGCAGCTGGTACCATGGTACGTCCTCTGAAAAGGACATCGTGTTCTCCTCCTATAGAGAATCCACCAGGTGCCTGTCCTGAGGATATCTGTGCACGCAGCATCTCACAGTCAACGTCCCCATGATGTGCTTCTCTGACCCGCTGTAGTAGCGTAGGAGTGACTATGAGTGACTGATTAAAGGCTGCTCCATCTCTATCCATGAAGGATATCTACAAAGCGGCTAGCTGCTCCGTCGTCTCTCCAAGTAGCTGAATGCCCGTCCTCCTGCTGAGATCATCGGCTACTATGTTCCCCTTTACAGGAGTATAGACTATCTCAAATTCATAGTCCTGGAGGAACTCGAGCCATCGCTGCTGTCTCAGGTTCAGGTCCTTCTGCGAGAATATGTACCTGAGACTTTGGTGGTCAGAATAGACTGTAAAGCGCTCGCCCATCAGATAGTGTCGTCACATCTTCAGAGCGAAGACCACTGCTGCCAACTCCAGGTCATGAGTAGCGTAGTTATGCTCATACTGGCTCAACTGTCGTGGTCCATAGGTGATCACTACTCGCTCCTACATCAGGGCACATCCGAGCCCAGTCCCTGATGCATCACAGAAGACTATGTACCCTACTCCCTCCTCCGGTAGCCTCAAGATAGGTGCACTGGTCAACCTCTGTCTCAGCTCCTGGAAGCTCTACTGACATCTATCTGACCACACGAACGTTTTCCCCTTCTTTGTCAAAGATGAGAGCGGTGCCTCAACTCTGTAGAAGTTTGGAACAAATCTTCGGTAGTATCCAACAAGACCCAAGAAACTCCGCACCTCCGTCACGCTCATGGGTGGCTCCCAAGCTAGAACTGCCTCGATCTTCGTAGGGTCCACCACAACTCCCGCCTCAGAGATGACGTGTCCCAAGATGTGGACCTCACGTAGCCAGAACTAACACTTCGAGAGCTTACCATAAAGCTGGTTCTCTCAGAGTGTGTACAGTACAACCCGCAAGTGGTAGGCATGCTCCTCCTCAGTGGTTGCGTATATCAAAATATTGTCGATGAAGACCACGAAAAATCGATCGAGGTATGGCTGAAAGAACCTGTTCATGAGACCCAAGAACACTGCTGGAGCGTTGGTTACGCCTAAAGGAATAACCAATAACTCATAGTGTCCATACCAACATCTGAAGGTCGTCTTATGAACGTCCTCGTACCGAACTCTAAGCTGATGATAGCCTGACCTGAGGTCTATCTTCGAGAACCACCGTGCTCCCTTGAGCTGATCGAGGAGGTTGTCAATCCTTAGTAGAGGATACTTTTTCCGCACGATCACCTAGTTCAGGCAACGATAGTTGACACACAGTTGAAAGCTACTGTCCGCCTTCATGGCGAACAAAATCAGGGAAGCTGAGGGTGAAGCACTGGGTTAGATGAATCCCTTTCCCTACAAGTCCTCCAGCTGTACCCGCATCTCTCGAAGCTCAGCGGGAGCCATACGATATGTGGAGTGGATATCGGGGTTGTCCCGGGGTACAGTTCAATATAAAAGTCTACCTCTCTGTGAGGAGGTAGTCCTGGAATGTCATTAGGGAAAACGTCCGCATACTGATCCACCACTGTAGGAAAACTAGGACACTACACGTCAATTGCTCCTAGTATGAGGCTATCCAACTGATGAGTGATCTGCTATCCTCTCCTTTTCATGAGTCCATCTTGCGCTGCTAAGTCTCCCTTCTCACTGGTGAAGGTGAACCTCCTCCCATCGGTGCGATCACATCGCACCTTCCTCCTAATATATTCAATCTGAGCATGGACTGTAGATAACCAATCCATGCCCAAGATGACGTCGTAAGGCCTCGACGCCGCTACAAGAAGATCCCAGTTGAAGATCTCGCCATCTAGAGTAAGCTCACACTACCGGCACCAGTGCGTAATCGTTGAGTCTGCTGCCATAGGATTCTCTAGCCGTAACGATCAAGCCAACGGCTCCGTCGGAATCTCTGAGCTCCGAACAAGGGCAGCGAGAATGAAAGAATGACTCACTCTTGTGTCTATAAGAACTGTAGAAAGGGTAGAGTATACACATATAGTACCTAAAATCATCTCTAGCGTGCCGTGGTCGTAGGCCTCCGCTGCCTGAAGCAGAACCTGTCTCTGCCCGCTAGCTCCCTGTGGTCGGGGTGGACCTCCATGGGGTGGTGGTGGTAAATACTAAAAGCGTTTCCAACCACCGGCTGCTCGCCAGATCCTCTGCCTCATTCGCCTTCTCCCTGCAGACTGCCACGGTCAACCCTCTACCTATTTCTAGGTGGCCCTTCAACCGTCTGCTGCTCCTCTGCATGGTGGGTCGGGCAGTCATGAGCCATGTGGCCCTGCCCGCCGCATGCGTAGCACTGTCTGCTCCTCAGAAGCCCGGCTCTGCGCCGTGTTCCCCGCACCTCTGAGCCAGTGTCCTGAGGTCATCCGCCTAATGTTCTAGTCCGCCAGGACCCCTGTGACGTCCGTTGACTGCCAGATGCAGACGACTTTGCGACATGCCGCCCTGCGGTAGGTCTCGCTGCTGGTGTAGGCTCAGCAAGAAAGCTCTCTATGAGAAGGGCTCGCTCCAGTACTCCTGCATGTGTCGGAATGCTGAGGGAGATCATAGATGCCCTGATCTCATGCCTCAGTCCCTGCTCAATGGTCCAGGCTCGGAAGAATGGGTCACGTACCATGTCCGTCGAATAGCACGAGAGATTGGTAAATCTCACCGAGTACTGGGCTACCGTCACGTTGCCCTATCGCAGTTGTAGTAGCTCCTGAATGCACACCGCATAGATGGTGGCTGGGACGAACTCCGATCAGAAGAGTCTCTCAAAGTCTGTCCAGAGAAGATATGCCTCGTTGTGCACCTGGAGCATCAAGCTCCACCATCTGCCTGTTGCCGCGTGTAGGAGGCTCACTGCAAGGATCACCATGAGGTTATCTGGTGTCCCCACTAACTTGAAAACTCAAACAACCGCCTCCAGCCAATCCTTAGCTTACTGAGGGTCTATCTCCCCACGGAACCTGGGCGGTATCTGACGCTGAAAATCATGCAGTGCACTAAGGCAACATGCACTCTCAGCGGATAGGGCTGGTGGCATCGGTGGCTCGGCGGGTAGTGGTACCACCGGTGCCTCTGCTGAAAAAGGGCCATGCACCGAGGTCACATCGCATGGTGGGATGTCGTCTCGCACAAAGCTCGGAACCATAGATGGCTGCCGTCGTGGGGCCATCCTGAAAAGAAACAGGTACAACATGGTCAAAACAGTATACCTGGTGAGCTGACACAAATTAATCATATATAAAACCATTGAAACACACATGCAATCAATTTTTTCATGCATTGAGTCGGAAATCATAAGTCAGGGTCCTGGTGTACGGATGCATCGGCCGCCGCACCAACACTGGACTCCATGGACTGATAACCACAATCAATACCCTTAACACTATTGCTTCACATAGAATAAAGATCAGAGTCCTGAGTTCTGTGGTAGAACCGAACTCCTCTGATACCAATTTGTCATGACCCATCCTCGGGACCCGTGCCGTGACTACGCCAAGCCCGCCTCCCATAGGCCAGGGGCTGGCGACTAGCACCAAAGACGTAAATCCCGGAAAAGGGGAAGGAATTGCCTTATAAAGTAAACAAACACAATAGAGTAAGCCAACAAAAGTAAACACTATGTAAAACTGGGTACAATAGTAAGTGCGGAAATTAAATGGGCCAGAATACAAACCCAAACTGAAAGTAAAGTACAACTGGAAAGAAAGTACAACAACTGAAAGTAAAGAAGCAATGTAGAGCCATCCACTGGCAGTCCCACCTGAAGGGTGGGTACAGATAGCCTCCTCATCTCCTCGGGTCTAGCCATCCGCTCCATGTACGTCCCTCCTAGTGGTCCACCTCCAGGTACCGACCTGCT
Organism: Viscum album; assembly: GCA_963277665.1. NCBI lineage: Eukaryota > Viridiplantae > Streptophyta > Magnoliopsida > Santalales > Viscaceae > Viscum > Viscum album. The sequence goes on from OY728139.1 coordinate 300,955,964, forward strand.
CCACAAGCCTCAACCACGATCAGCACTGTCCGTCGTCTGCATCCAACACAACATAGTGCGGGAATATTTGGTGTAGGGGTGAGTATACGCTGCTCAGTAGGGACCCCGATACCCCAAAGGTCTCCCAAAATCCAAAAATGATAATCCACAAGAAAAGATACAATCACGAAGTAACATCCAACAATACTTTGGTATATGCCCATACATATACCTAAGTCATCAATTCCAGTTCGACTCCAACATCCTAGCCCAAGTTCGATCACATCCACATAGGATAGTACAACCCAATCCACACAGGAAAGCACAACACAATCCACATAGGAAATCAAGTCAATCATATCGAAGATAATGATTGAAAGTCAAGACTCAGCTCACATAGGTATGCTTCTTCGTAAGGTGATAGAGATGATCAGATGTAGCCACTGATTCATCTAAGCTAGGACCCACATAGGATACTAAACCATCTATGTTGTTGGACCCACGTAGGATACAATTCCAGCTACTCTGTCGGACCCACGAAGGATACTACAATAGAGGTCAAATACTGCTGGACCCACGTAGGATACAAGAACAGTAATACTGCCAGACCCACATAGGATACAAGAACAGTAGTCATCGTCATCGATCCCATGGAGGATTTCAGTACATTCTTCATCGCTACCGAACCCATGGAGGATTTCAGGGCAGTCTTCATCGCTACCGAACCCACAGAGGATTTCAGTGCAGTCGTCATCGTCGTCGCAGTCGCAGCCAGCTCTAGGGTTCCCGCACACAGCATGCTCGTTTTCAGGGGGGTCCACTCCAAGAGCCAAGGGTTCAATACATCAACTAACATTTAGTCCAGAGTTTATGTATCCCAAAGTTTCATCTCATCGATAGGAACTCAACACGATAGATGGCGCGCCAATCGGACGCCCGGTCTGAGAGTTATCAGCTTTTTCATCCCACGGGCTCAGTTGGTTTTTAAGTCAAACCCAACCCTCCCATACTCCAACTGCGTCCAAACTCAATCAGAGTAATCCAAAAGGTCCGTCTCACTGAGAGGAATCCAAAAAAGTCTATGGTACATCAATCGGACGTCCGGAGCTCAAGTTATAAGTGTTTCCGCTCCGAGGGCCCGATTGGTTTCGTGTTCGAACCAACCCGGCCATACCCCATGTTCTCCAAATCCGTGATTGTAATATACCTAAATGATCGTCTTGATCCAAGGATCGCATCACAACTAATGGTGCTTCGATCGAAGTTCTGTAGCCCAAGTTACGGGCATTTAAATGAACCTGTCCGGTATTAGGGGGTTCTGGGCCCGGACCGACCCGGCCCAAGACCCCCTGGGTCGGCCCGAACCGGGTTGACCCAACGTGGGTCCGGGTCCGGCCCATTAGGGCCCGGCCCGGCCCGGCCTGTGCGGCCAGTTGTCCTGGCGCGGGCGCAGCCCGTGTGGCCAGACAACTCGGCTCGACCGAGCTGTCGCGGAAAGGGGGGGGGGGCGCTGCCCCCTGATTGAAAAGACGACCCCCACATGGGAGCCACTTCCTCTTTCCAGTTGGGGGTTACGACCCTCGGTTTCCAGATCTGGCCGACCGTAACGGCCGGCCAGGGTGTCGCGCGGGACCAACCGGTCCCGCCCCTTGTTCACCGGTGGCCGGCGGCTCCGGCCGCCCTCTCCTCCTCCGCCGCGACCTTGGTATGACCAGCATGGCGCGACGATGCCGCACCCCTCCACCACGGCCCAGGTTCGACCGCTGTCTCCTCATGGTTCTCCGGCGCGGCGCGACGGCGCCACGCCCCTTCGCTGCGGCCCGACTCCGGCCGCGGGTTTATTCGGCCTTAACGGCACCACGTGACGACGCCATGCTTCTTTGTCGTGATTCTCCATGTTACTGCATGGTGCCTTTGCACCTCACTAACTTTTTTCATGCCGCAACAAGAACAACAACAAAGAGGGAGGAGGGTCGGCCGTGTTCGTGCGGTTCGACCTCCTCCCGTTATAATGATAACAGGCAGCTAAAAAAAGAATAAATATCATCATCAAGAAAGTGCAAATTTAATCCATAATATTTGAACTCAAACCCCTACATCAAGGAGTTGTCGAACAAAGGACGTCACGGGGAAAAGACGTCGTGGAAGACAGCGTCGCGGAACGAGGCTCTGTACACGTCGTCGGTGAATTCCCAAAGAAGAGCGGTGTCTCCCTTGTTTTGACACGGGAAGAAGAACGAAGGATGGCACGTCGTCGTTCTTTGGAAATCGGTGTGACAGCGTTCTTCATCAAGGTAGAAATGTTCTTCTTCGAAAAAATGATGTTCTTCCAATGTGAAGAACGCTCCCCCTATCAACGCAATGATGCAACCAAAAATAAAATAAGGCCTTTGCCTTATTTTATTACCTTTGCCAACTTTTTTAAATTTCAAACATTCGAAATGAATTCTCTAAATTTAATTAAACTTAACTTGTCCAATTAAAATGTAGTGTTAGAAACATTAATACCAAGAGAGGTTTTTTAAAAGGAGTTAGGGGAAATGAAATGGTGGGGGCTCATGTGGGCCCCACCTCATCTTAAATCCTCACAAAGGGAGTTAGAACATATGTGGGTCCCATCCCAACTCCATCACATGGGCTAAACCACTTATGAAAGTGGAATAAAAATTGTAACATGGTTTTTAATTCACTTTAAACTTAATGAATTTTTTTAACAACTATCCCCGAGCAAACGCAAATCCAGAAAAGGTATTCCTAAGAAAATATCGGCACTATGGTTTCATCAGTGCCCTCAGATTTTGATTCCGAGCACCAGTTCAAAAGTTAGGAAAACCTGCTCATTTTTTTACTGAACGTACCCGAGCTAAACTTCAGAAATTGATTCTGGGCACACCGGGCCTCAGAATCAGGTGCCGTTAGAAACTGTGTACTCATAAAATCCCAAATGAAAATAAGATAAAATTTCCCATGAAATTTACAGGTCTTTACAAAAAGAATTCATTCAAGTGGAATTAACCTCGATCGATGTTCAAGTTGATCTGGGTTCATTTCCTTTAGAACGATGATCTAATAAACAAATAATCACAAAGATTAATCTCCCATAAAAACAAACCAATTAATCCCATCCCACAATACACACGATCCAGGAATTTATCCTTTCGTAAAATCATTCAGGTTCATTGTAGAAATAATGAATAGGGAATATATATAATATAACGCATTCCCTACCTCAATTTGGATCGTTTATTAAAATAGAATGATTGATGAGTCATTGTCATCGGCAAGATCCATTGAAATAGTTGTGAATAAATCATCGATCAGAAATTTCGTCATAATTTTCTTGAGATGATTCTCCAAGGATCTCTACAACAACCCTCTAGAGGATCCAGGGTTATGCACCTAACCCTGGGATTCTGAAAAAAATATCTATTTAAATATTATTAACAGTTGCATCAATAAGTTGAATTAAAATAATTTTACTAAATAATTTTATTTGTTTCTATTCCCAGGATTACTATTCTTCGAATGACACACACCAAAAAAAAATTGGTCATGCCTACGATAAACCTAAAATTATGAACTCAACGATTCCCTTAGATTTCTTATCCCTTAATTCATTTATATGTTATTCCACTATTTTAAGAAAATTCTGTGGACATGTTAATTAATGAATTTAATATATTTTAAACATTTATTCTAAGCACACTGAACCTAAAAATTGCATGTTGTATTAGTTCTTGGTCCCAAAAATAATCCATATAATATTTAAAAATAATACTTGGGAAATCATATTCAACACATTCTCTCTACCTTGGGGATTTACATCCCAAAAATAGAAAATATGGGATACTAAAAAAGATGAGGGTAATGAGCATGAATCTAAGCCTTCTGTTATCATTTTCTCTCATAAATACATTCATTCTACCACAGGACTCGAACCAATGGAATCAATGGCTGATGAAGGATCCTCTCCTGTCGATCCTCAATACAAACTAGGTAATCAACATTGGTAGCTCCATCCTTGATGTCCAGTTCACACCAATCAATAATGTGTGATGGTTCATGCATATACCTTATCATCTAACAAACATAGAAGACCTCATGTACCCAATAAAACATCAAAGGTAGGGCTAAGTTGTATGCCACCTCATCAAATCCATGCAATATCTGGAAAGGTCATATGTATCTTGAAGATAACATACTACCCCAGAAAAATATCTTAATCCATGTCATGGTGAAACCTATAGGAACACATGGTGTCCCTCCTAAAAATACAAAATCCTTCATCACCCATCACCATAAGGCTTCTAGATAGATCGTCTAGTCTTCATAAGCTCCTAGGTGATTTACACCTTCTCTACTATATCTCACACTAACTCTGGGACCATGAGTGTTAACTCCCTGGGGTTTGTCTAACATGGTGGTGACCTTTGGGTCACATGTAGAAATCCTCAATTGGTTCCATACCGATGGTGTAATAATATTCATTATTGTAAGAGAACTCAAACATTAATAGTTGATCCTCCATACTACGGCCAAAATCCAACATGTAAGCTCACAACATGTCCTCTACAACCTAAATGTCCTGCTCGTTCTATCTATTGTTTTATAGTTCAAACATTATGATCAGGAATAATTGGGTCCCAAATGCTTCTTGTAATCTCTTTCACTGTAGGGATTTAAAGAGAGCATCATGATTGAAAACAATCCTTGATGGGACTCCATGGAGATGGAGTATCTCCTAAATGTAGAGGTGTTCCAAGCTCCCTATTGGACTCTTCTCTAGTATAGATCGGAAGTGGACCAACTTGGTGAGTTGGTATATGATCACCCATATGGAATTGTGTCCCTTGTATGTATGTGGTAATCCCATCACGTGTCCATGGATATCCCATATCACTTCCATTCCAGAACCTCAAGGGGTTGAGCTAAACTTGAATGAAACTTCATGATCAACCATCACTTGCAAACAAGTAAGGCATCAAGAGACAAACTCCACAACTACTTTATTTATCCATGGTCACATAAACTAAAGTAGGAGGTACTGGTACATCGTTTCCACACTTTGATGTACCTCCAGAGGAGATGTGTGGAACTCTCTCATAACCTCCTCCTTCAACATCACTGGTACCACCACACATCCTCTGAAAAGAACAACGTTCTCCCCACCATATGAATATCCATCAAGAGCATGCCCTATTGAAATTTGGGAATGTAGGGAATCATAGTCGACATCCCAATTTGTGCCTCCTTGACTCTCTATAATACTAGAGGGGTAACAACCATCGATTGGAGGTATGTTTATCCATCTCCATCCACAAAGGATATCTATAATTAGGTCAACTGGTCTAACATACCACATTGGAACTGTGAAAAAGATATCATACTGAGAGAATTTTCTACCATGTTCCCCTTACTAGGAGTTTATATCATTTCTAAGTTATAATCCTAGAGGAAATATTTCCATCACCACTGCCCTAAGATAAGATATTTTTGTGAGAAGATATACCTTAGAATCCTATGGTTGGATTAGATGATAAACTGCTCACCTAACAGGTAGTGTCACTACATCATCAAAGAAAAAACTACTACTACTAACTCAAGATCGTGGGTTGTGTATTTTTCTTGATGTGTTATCAAAGGGAATGAACCATAGTCAATCACTTCTTGCCTTTGAATTAAGACACAACCAAGACTAGTTCCTATTTCATCGTAGATCACTACATACTCGACACCAACATTCCAAAATCTCAAGATCGGATCCCTCATCAGACTCTGCCTCAACTACTGAAAATGTCACTGGAAATTCTTTATCCACACGAAAGGCAACCCCTTTCGACTCAAATATTTCATGGGTGCAGATATTCTAGAGAAATTAGGTATGAATATCTAGTAGTTTCTATCCAACCCAAGGAATCTCTGCACATCCTTCATGGTCTTATTTGGACCCCAAGATAACATAGTTTCGACCATGGAAAGTTCCACTACCACTCCATCCATGAAGATAACATGTCCTAGAAAGTGGACCACCTGAATCTAGAACTGGTACATAGAGTGATTTCTATATAGCTGGTGATCTTGGAGTACTTACAGAACTATCCTTAATTGTCTCATTTGCTCCTTTTTAGATGTAGAGTACACAAGGATATCATTGATGAAGACTACCACAAACTGGTCTAAATAAGTCTGAATATCTAATATAAGAGTTCCATGAACACTGATTTAGTGTTTTTCATATTAAATGGAATCATGAGTTATTAATAGTGACCATAGTGACGTCAGAATGTCATCTTTGGTATATACTCACGCATACTCAGAGTCGGTGACAACATGATATGAGTTCAATCTTTGAGAACCATCATTCCCCTCTCAACTGATCAAGGAGGTCATCGATCCTTTTTATTCGATAATTATTCCCCACAATTACCTGATTCAAGCATTGTTATTACACACACAACCTCAATCTCATGTTTTCCTTCTTGGAATACAAAACTAGGGCTACCTAGGGTGAAACACTTGGACTCACAAACCTCTTCCTCTATAAATTGCCCAATTGAACCCTCAGCTCAAGAAACTCAGTGGGAGACATCTGATATGATGGTGAAGATATCAGTGTCATATAGGGGTATAGATCAATGCAAAATGTTTGTCTCTCGATAGGTAGGTTGACTTAGAAAATCTTCGAGGAAAACATCCATGTACTCCTCCATTGTTTTAGGAAACTGGGAACTCATAGATACTACTATACCAAGGGTTAGGTTAGATAACTGATGAGCAATTGGCTTCACCCTCCTATGCACTCATCCATCCTGTGCTTCCTTGTTTTCATTTTCACAAAAAAGGAGAATGTAGTTCCATCATTGCAGACACACTATACCCTTCTTCCCAAATATTCAATCTGAGTATGAACTATGAATAACCATTCCATACCTAGAATGACATTGTACGACCTCGATGCTACTACCATGAGATTCCAACCAAAACACCCACATCCAAGAGTCAATTCACATTATCAACACAAGTGTGTGATCACTGATTCTTCTCTAGAATGTGTCTCCATGGGTCAGGGTTGAGTCAATAGTTAAACTAGAATATCTAAGTCTTGAAAAAGATATGTGGAAATAGAGGAATGAATAGAACCTATGTATATCAGTACTAAAAAAGTTAAAAAGAAACACATCCTACCTTGAATAATTCTTGGAGCCCTGAGTCATAAACCTCGACCACCTATAGTTGTCCCCACCTCTGTCCTCCAACTCTCTATGCCTGGAGTGGACTACCTGAGGGTGGTGGTGGAAATATATTGCAATGTCAACCACCTCATGCTGTTATCCTAGATAATTTGACTTGTTTTATAGACTGTAGACCTACCTATTCATACCACTATCTCTTCCTTAGTGGCCCATACATTGTCTCTCTCTCAGCTATACAGTGGGTTGGAAAATATGATGTGAGATGTCCCATGTAATCACACGCATAACACCACCTCTCTCTAGGATGAATAGACCCAATATATGAGCCTTAAAAAAATTATTCCATACTGAGTCCTATTAAAATCTATCCCACGTCTATTTATCTATGACTAACATCAAATCCCTTTTACCAAGATATCTTCTCCTTCTTTCCCAGTACTGAAAACTGTCAGCTGTAACTGCACATCTAAGAAACTCTCGACCCCAAATCATTCTCTAGAACCCTAGAAAAAGTAAGAATTCATAGATGGATAACACTGTATCGGTTGTATCTAAATAAGCCTAACTCAAAATTTAGATCCCTGAATAACTGATCACGAACCATATTTTCAGAGTACCTGGATAGGTTTGTAATCCTCGATAAATACTCATCTACTATCAAGCTTCCCTACTAGAGTAGTAGAAGCTCCCAAATATTAATATCTCTTAGAAAAGATGGTCATAAATCTTCTATAAAGATAAGATCCAACATAGTCCATGATATAGCAACCTCGTCGTAACATATGGTAACTAAACCTCACCATCGCCATTCTGAGCTATAAAGATGGCTCGTTGCCAGGACCACCATCTAATATGCTGGTGTCCTAATTAGATGGATAATTTGGGTCACTTCCTCAAGAAATTCTACAGCCACCTGTGTATTGGGATCGCATCGAAACCTAAGGGGTCTCATCGACTGAAACTCATGAAGCACACTTAGCATACGCACCTCATCCGCTAGTACTACGGTTACCACATTCTTCTCTATAGGTGGTATGGATGGTACATCACTTGGGGGAAGAAAATAAAAAATAGTCCCTAAATAGACACCTCTTCACTGAGGGGTTAATCCTCATGATCACCATGTTGAATCCTAGATGGTATACTCTATTGAGGAATCCTAAAAGTAAAAAATATATATCACTGTCAATGAGTATTTCTCTATAGCTTAGTCAAGAAGGACATGGAAACGATAACCCATTCTTATATGAGGTATATACCATTTTTTCCCTGTAACTAGTGTCCTTATATACCGAGTTAAAAATAAAGTGATCAGATCCCTGATGTATGGTTAAGTCATCCACCACGCAAACACTGGAGTCCCCAACTTGAAAGACATACTCAAAACACAAAACACTATTGCCCCAAACCAATCTCACAAACTCGTGGTCCTAGGGCAGAACCTAACACCTATGATACCACCCTATCATGACCCATCCTAGGGGGGCCCATGCTGCGACTCCCCATTCCCATCTCCAATGGCCAGAGGCTAGTGACTAACACCGAGTAGGAATATCACTAACATGGGATGCATTTATTAAATACCTATAAACACACACACATTTCTAAGACCAAAAAAATATTAAACTAAAAAATAACTGAACAACCAATGTATGCATACCTCCACATATTACAATTAGAGAAAGACTGGAAGTAAATAATGTAAAGAGATCCAAATAAAATTGCACAATAAAGATGTTTGTAACACAAGTCCAAACTAAAATTAAAGGTTCTCGGACTACTATTTTAATGTTGTAGGAACACACCTCAATATATATGGTATCACTAAGCATCGTATAGTCCTGGTTGTCCTAGGTATCTCTCAAAATGTTGATCATTTAAAAATGACATGACACATGCAAAAAATGTTTGTGTACGGGTGAGTATAACCATACTAAGTAAAACACTATGAAACCACAAAGTATATAAAAAAATGAAATACAGTCATCTCTATGTAGGTACATGTCTCCAATACATATAAATAGAATATATAGATATACTCAATAAAGACACATAATCTTGTAGAAATCCATAATCATAGTATACCAAGCCTAGGATTCCAGCACAAATATTCCACGAATCACTAATCACGGAGAACACTCTCCAGAGTCGGATAGCACTGATGAAGTCTATTCAAGAGGTACTATTCATTAGGTCTTGTCATGAGAAATATATTCTTATAGATATAAAGATAATATGATACACAGATTAGGATCTTGATTGGGGCCATGGGGTGATACCAACAACTCGATATGGATTAACCATGAAAAGTAGAGGATTAGTGCTTGGGTAGTGTTGGTCACGTCGATTCCAATAACTCCTCCTAGGGTAGGAATATGGATAGAGGATCTCACTTCTAGTGTCTCAGAGAGATTCTAATTACTCTATCTAATAAGTCTTGTAGAAGGTATCATAGTCCTAGGAGTGAAAACGATACAATACCTACCTTTATGGAAAAAATAAGGGGAATTCACCCTAACAAAACATGTCCAAGATATGAAGGAAAATATATCTAATCCTTGTAATAAAGTGTAAACTACATTTAGAAGGGTTATACATCATGACCCTTGACCCCGGGTTCTTCCTATATAAATGAATCATATCATTTAAACCATGTCTATTAAGAAGTAGAGTCAATGGTGTGTAGATGGGTTACACACTATGTCCCTATATCTGGTTTCTTTCCCATTTACTCTGTCTATGTTTCAGTACATGGCGTCATGCCATGTATCTATGCACATGTACTAGTACATAGGTTAGCCCATGTAAATGAACCATTCCTTGTATTGTGGTATAATACATGTTATGTAGGCACCCTATATATTCCACCCCGTGTTCATGTACTTCCTGAAGTATACTCTGAGTCTCCAGGGAGAGGTCACATATCTTGTAGGTCAATCCAAATGTTATTTGATACATATCTTCTAATAGAAACCTATCCTCTTATCATGGAGGTGCCACAATATGTGTATTCCTTGATTGAAAGTTTTCTGTATGAGGATTTTCTAGAAACCTTGGTTATTACCCTCACTCGTTCTTGTGCTTCCATCACCTTGAAATCTGGTTCGAATCTCACTGGGATTTGTGGATCTACCTTGGCCGAGAATTCCCTTCGATGAGAAATGTTCTTCATGCTTCGAATTTAATCATAAAATGAAACTAATCATTTGAATCATCTTCCATGCATCTCGCTAAAAACAAGGGGTTTCTAAACTGGTTGGATTTACTCATCTCCACTACCATCGAACCTTCGTTGCATCATACCAATATCAGATCTACTTTCGTAGATCATTGTATAGATAAAGGCATGAACAACAATTAGTTCATCGATAAAGCATAAAACTATAGGCCAAAAAATGAATGCCCATGATGAAAAATGAATAGGAGGAGAAAATAACAATCAATCAAGAGGAATGAACCTTGATTGATGTTAATGTCTATCTTGGTTCGTTTTCATTAGAATGAAGATCAAATAAACAAATAATCACAATGATTAATCACACATTAAAATCCTTCATAATATACCCATCCCTCAATACACATGATCTGTGAATCAATATATTCATCAATTGATTCATGTTATCATAGAAATAAATAACAGTGAAGATATCCAAATAAAAAACACACCCCATATCAATTTATATCACTTACTAGTGAAGAACAATTATTGTGTCATTGTCATAGGTAAGATATGTTTAAATCAATGTGCATCGATCTTCAATCCTTGATTTGGTCATCAGTCGCATGATAGGATTTTCCAAGTCTCTCTCTAATGATCTTCCATTGGTTCTAGGGGTATATGGATAACCTTGGGATTCAGAAAAAAATATCTATTTAAATATTAGAAGCCTTTGAGTCAAAAAATGAATAGAAATAATTTTATTTAACTATTTTAATTAGTTATATTCCCGTGGTTACTTTTCAATGAATGGCCCACACCGACTAATGTTAAGTCATGACTAGGGTAATCCTAGTGTTATGAACAAAATGGTTCCCTAAGATTTTTTATCCGAGGACTTTTTTATATATTATTCCACATTTTTTGTAAAATTGCACAAGTGTGTTATTTAATATATTTCAAACATTTATTCAGGGCACACAGGGCCTCAAAATTGCATGTTGTATCAACACTTGGTCTTAAAAATAATACTTATAATATTTTAAAATAATACGTAGAAAATACATGTCATTATAAATGAAGTATGTGACATGATCCTCAAGTATATTCTTGTACATGAAGAGGTCATAAATTATTGTCTTTCGCATGGTGCAGCTAAATTGGTTGAGGAACTGGATGCGATTATCATCCCAACTAGTGATAGACCCATTATGAAATTTGTTGTCCCAGACAAATTAATGCCCTTCAAATGCCTTGATTAAACATCAAAGCTTGGTGGTCTCCTAGTGCTCTGGGTTTCCCATCATGGTCCCACACCTCAAGATGAACTAATACAAATTCAATAGTTGGTCACCCATCTAATTGAATGGGGAAAATCGTAGCTTCCCAAAATCTGTGAATCCGCACATGTTATCCACCCATGCCATATAAGGTTTCCATATGGTGGGAACTCCACTTTTCGTGTTTCCATGGATTTGAGGAGAGTGGTGAGATTAGATATCAAATAATTCATTTGGGGTTCCCTATCTTGATGAGGATACATTACCACTAATGCGTTAATAGTCTCATCAGTTAATTAGGTAGCCTCAGTGGATCATGGAGCAGCACAAACAAAATCACAAGGAGGGTGGTTACACTGCTAAGGTGGGTATGGAAATTCATACCATTTTCACATTCCATGGAATCCCACTTATTCTCTATCTATATGTGTGGGATCATTAAGATATACACGTAATATCATGGTAATGAGGATAGGTTGCTTCCCTAATGGAGGAGGAATAAGATCCTGTCAAGGATCTCTATAATCCCAACATTTCTCTCTAAGGAACTCTCCAATGATTATTTTCTAATTAGTATCCCGATTTAAAATGGAATAAATCACAGTAATGACCACTATATTCTATGAAATATTATACGTATCGAATGTAACACCCCAAGATTTCATAGTGTGTTACTTCTTCAAAATAATTCAATAACTTGAACTACATGCAACATTGAGTTCAAGCGCACCATGACTTACCAAAAAAGCTATTCAAAAGAGGTTATGAATAGTATTGAATAAATTTTTAACATCATATAATCCTTATAGTTTTATAATCCCTATATTTAGTTTCTTAGACATAATGTAAGAATAAATTCAATTTTTTAGATAAAAGAATTCTTTTTCAAAAATGCACTTTTACCAACTTTTAATAGTGAACCCTTTTTAAATCCAATATTTTAAACTTTTATATATTCAATTTGACTAAATAAATTTATTTTGGGGACATCAAAAATTTTAAATGAAACACCCCAAGCTTCCACGGTACGCTTCTCTTTGAATAAGACAGTAGCGTGTGTTGTGCGCAACTTCGTGTTCTAACACACGCCACAACCAATCAAACCAGCCGTTATGAATGGTAATACCTACTTTTTGAAACTTTATAAATTTTATTACTCAAAATGGACTTCATTTTTGCATTCATAATATCTAATTTATCCTAGGGTGAAATTTTGGTACTTTTTGGATAACTTTTATATTTTGATGAATAGTGAAAATTACTAAATTTTAATCGAAAATAACTTTTCTAATCAGAATAATTAATAGTGATAAATTATGAATTTTAGTGGTTTTAAAGTATATTTAGAATTTATTTTTACTATTTAATACAATTTGGGTCATTGGACATAATTTCACAATTAAACCGGACATAAACAAGTGTCAATCTTTTGATAGTTATTATATCTTAAAAACAAGCTTTTTGTTTTAACAACGGGAATTAATTTTAAATTAATTTCTGCAACTTATGTGTTTTGAATTTGGAAAAATGGATTCCATATTTGGAATCAGGATTTACAAATTGTGTAAATAGGTAACTTTTATTTTTAGACATTTTGAATAATTACTTCGGTAAATATTTTATTTACCATGGTTAAAGGGAAAATCCGGTAAATAAGAGTTAAAGAATAATATTATAATAATACTAAATTACCCTAAAACGTGTCCTAAACTTATTGGTGGATACATGTACGACCATGGGAATCTTTGGGTCAATATTTGGGACCCCATAGAGCCACTTATAGGTGATATGGACACATTATTTTAATTAAGATAAAGTAAATACAAAAATGACATAAGCTTATATCTTTTAGAAAAACAAATTTTTACATAATGTTATATATGTTATATTTTAGATTATAAATATTAATTAGAAATATAAAAATATTCCCTAAATAATGATATTTTATTTATAATTTTTAGACATTGAAAAATTAAAAATATATATGACATAATAATTATGCAGTATTTTCCTTATTAATGAAAGAATCAAATAATGGGTATTATAAATGTTAAAATAAATATAATTTGAAAGTTTTGATGACATACAAGAATTTTATTGGTTAATATGAAATTTTATTATTTCTTAAATAAATTTTGTTCGAATTAATAAAGTTGTTAAGACTTTAACAAAAAATCAATTTTTGAATAGTGTCAAAATTCATATAAAAGAGTTTTTAAAACAAATATTGTATTATTAATTGATATTAAATTCCTAAAAATCTAAAGTTCGGCCAAGAGCCTTATATAATGATATTTTTATCATTGATGGACCACTTAGGGGTAACTTGGATGTATATAGTATGTTTATTAACTATATAATTTAAAAATACAAAGTGACATGGTAAATGTTATACTAATTAACTAAGAGTTAAAACTAAGAGATAAGGTTAATATAGTGACCCAAAGATGTCTAAAACCTATTGGTTGAGTGGTTTTCAACCTATCACCACTGTACCCTTTTAATAATAAACTTTTGAGCCATTAGAAACCGAATATGAATTTATTATAAATTAATACTTTAAGTTTTTTCTAAAGAGCCCCTCCTCCCCCTTATAAAAGGACCCAACTTCTAACAAATTCTTCACACCTTCAAAGCCTTTTGGTTCGGCCAAACCCTTCCCAAATTCTCTCTAAACTTCCCTCACTTCATCCTAGAGGCCTTATTTTGATCATAAAGCCAACCTAAGGATCAATTTTGATAATATCAAAAGGAAGAACCCGAAAAAGAGGTAAGGTCTTCACCACCCTCTTTAAAGTTCCTTTCTTCTTCAACTTCTTCTTTCCTTGTTATTTCCATTATAAAATAATAACTAAAGTATATTAAATATAATGTGATGTTATTATAATTATGTAACAAATAAATTCATTATTCTATCCATCCCTGTAATGACATGGCACCATATGTGCGTACGTACGACCTACCGTCTCCACGTTGTGGTGTAATTGTTATACAATATAACATTATTTATATGGGTATAATAATGATGTATAATTCATGTAAATAATAAATATAACATGATAATGATTCTTTATATATGATATACCATCCAATTATAAACTATTTTAATATTAAAAGAATGATATTTTCGCTCGTGCGTACGTACGGATATCTGTCTCCACGGTGCGATTATTTTCATTTACAAGTTCACCATTCATTGACGATTATAAAAATATATATTACCAATTAGTATGTAATATATGAAATAATAATTCTAATATATATATATATATATATAAGTATTTATGTACTTACATATATCTTATTCACTTACTTCCATTCAATACTATATGAAAACAGAAACAACGTTTATGCGTACGTACGGACTACCGTCTCCATAAATGGTGTTTTACATTTCATTTATATGTCTATTATACATATTTATATTCTAAATATATATGATATAATTATAATGTTTTATATTATGTAATTATTTAAATCATGATCTAAGTGATACAATCAAGAGTAACAAGTTAAAACACGTACGATAAAGAAAGCGATTATTAACCGAAATGTTAATTTAACATGGAAATGATTATTAAATGGGTAGTATAATGTCATAAATGAATCATGTATGATATCATAAATATTAATATGGTTCTGGTATAATTTAATAACATACTAAGATCTTAATACATGAGGTTAAACGTACTCTCGACTAAAGGAAAGTGCAAGGTAAGGGGTTTTCATTTCACCCCTTATTCCCGTGTGATTCATGCCATATTTCCACTATAAACTTTTGTGTGGTTTATGTACTGCCCATAATTGTATTCTTTATTTAATACACTTTAATTTATGTGTATTTACATATTCATTGTCTGATACCTCTTTCATGGGGGGTATGTTTCGTAAGTTACCAAATTGGTAAGGGTTAATTTCACAATCTCTTTATTATCCGAGGTTGTTTTTACGTAAGTATCTACTGGGACATATTTATTATCCATGTCCATGTTTTATGAAAGAGTTTTTAAAGGGATTATTGTAAGGGACTTTTTACTAAAACATCATTTCAAATGTTTTAAATATTTATTCTTCTAAATCTTTCTCATTAATGTTCATTTCTTCAAAATGATTTTTAATGATAAATTTATATGGACAAGAATGTTTTTAAAATGTTAATTACTTTAAAAAGTTTCAAAGTGGTATGGGACACTTTGATTCAAAAAAATGTCTTTAAATGACTTATTTTCTAAATTGTGTGACTTTTAAATGTTTTCATTAAAAAGGGGTATTTCTCTCAAAGAGTTTTACAAATCATTTGCATCTTTGTCAAAATTCTATAATCGATTTTAAATTTTTTTTGAAGTTGATTTATCATGATACAAATCTTCTATATTGTGTGGAAGGTTTTTTGATATGTTTGACTATGGATGTATTATTTTTATACCATTCATGGTTTATGGAGAAAGTATTGACATTTCGTATGCTAGTTTTAATACGAATGTTTATGTTATGTTTAAACATGTTCATCTGAGGAATGCATTGGACTTAATAAGTGATGGGTGGAGCACGCTATAGATTATCGATGCCTCAATAGGTCTCATGAGACAAACTTGTTTCTTGGAATGAGGACTTGAAAAAAAAAATTATTTGTATTCTTGGCACGAGGCAATGTCTACATGGTTATTATAGTCTGGCATTATGCATTCCATCATTATGAAAGTGGTTAGTGATATTTAATGAAATTATTCGACTAGTAGAATATCCATGTGAATAAGTAAATGGAATTATTTTATTTTTTTCAATATTATGCTGAAGTTCAAGTTTAAAAGGTTTTTGTTTTAGTTATACATTGCATTAAATGTTTATGCTTATTTATTAAGGTTTTTGATGTACTGTTATCATTAATAAGCATCTAAGCTCACCCCTTTTTACGTTTTGTTTTTTCCAGGATTCCAAGAAGTGTATTGTGATTGATATGTAGGGTTAAGCAAAGGGAATAATAAAATTAATAAAGGATTATTTATGTTGTTTTTTATGTAATGAATTGTAATGTAACATTCATGTATGTAATGTATTTTCCAAGACTATTAAACCGATCGGTCCTTCGGGACATGATTCCTTGTAATCATGCCAATGTATTAAAATAATGCACCAACTCTGGGTAACTGAGGTCGGGGTGTTACAGTTGGTATCAGAGGAAGTTTAGAAATAACCTTGGAAACTAGATTTAGATAAACTATGATTAGAGAACATAGCCCTAAGATAGACTTTGAGGATTAGTATAGAAGAAATTCCTTGAATTTTGGTAATGTTAAGGTATTGTGAGTTTTCTGAGAAATACATCTCTATCTGGATACAAGCAGGTAGAGGTGGCTCTGGCACAGATATACCTAGGGGTAAAAACTGAAAACACCAGTTTGATCTAGACTCGAACGGGAACTGGTGCACGACAATGGGCTCTGCTGCACTCTTGGTTACGACACTCCCGGGGGATATGCTTAGGATAATTATCATTTTCTTTACAAACCATTATGAAGGGCTCATGAGTATATAATTACTCAAAGAAAATATTTTTATGATTATTGATTATATCCATAAACTGATCAATTTGTGTTAGGTATTTTACAAGTTTGGAATTATTCATTGCAATACATAAACTGACATAGTTTATGCTATTGTATAGAAATGGAGCCCAGCAGAAGGAAAGTGAACTCCACTAATACGTATGATCCAAAGAATAAGAAGGATAATATCTTTCATGGTATTAATCCATCATTTAGAAGGGAAATAGTCTCCCACGTATTATCATCATATGAAGAAATATTATCATGTGTTGATAAGATAAGTAAAGAGTTTACTGAGTCTTATGGATTTGAAGGGAAGCAAGGGAAGAAAAGGATGGAAAATAGAAAGATGGAGAAAGGGAAGAGGGAAAAGAAGAATTTTACTATATGTGATAACTGTGGGAAGAAACAACCTGGAACTTTCCTGAAAGGAATGGGAGTTTGTTATAAGTGTGGAGGAAAAGGGCACCAAGTACATGACTACAAGGGTAAGAAAATGGTTTCAAATGTGCAATGCTTTATTTGAAAGGAGTTTGGACACTATGCGAACCTATGTCACAGTCATCAGACTATGCCGAAAATGATGCTATTGGATAATAATCAAGTTATGATACTACCACAGATGAAGAGGAATTATTAGAGTTCTTATGTTGATTATGTCATTTGAGTGTTGTATAAACAATGTACTTGTTATAATAATTATGGAGTATATAAGGATTGTACTGCAGTACTATTTCATTGAGGACATGAGATTGTGTGGAACAAAGAAAAGTGACTCAATAGCAGGTTAAATTTTTAGAAAATATATGGTTGAGAGAAAGATAAACCATAATATGGTTCTGATACCGAGGTAGTGATTTTAGAATAATACATGATTGATTTGGATAAATTATATTGGATATTCTTGACTGCCTTGAAATTGATTAATGATTTGTATATTCCATCATTGTTGGGGTTTAAAACATTTTTGTATTGAAGGAGTATATCCATTATTCGTTATGGAATAAGGGATCGTGAATGTAATCAATAAGGTTTTATAGTAATTCAGAATGTTGCAATGTTTTAAAAGAATACACGATGAAGGTGTTCACATGTTATTACGCGGAAAAAAGGATCTTCATTGTGTTTACCTTCATTATAAATATTGGACTATGAGTTTGGACAGAAGTATTTTGCATAATTCTAGTTTGAGATTAATTTTGTATTGCCAAAAAAGGACAACCCGAAGGTCGGGCGGCAACCCGTCGCGACCGACAAGGCCGCGAGACTTGAACCCGCAACCAAAGGGTGACAAGGGGGTATCACCTACCACTGGCCCACGATATTTCCTGGATTAAATAATATAGTTTATTTTAAGAAGGTCTAGTAGATGAATTATAAATTCATTTATTTAACCCCAAATGAATAAGATAAATAGAATATTTTTTTAAGTTCTATTGTCTTTTAGAGTGAAAGACGAGTTTGTGGTAGAAATTAGTTAAAAGATGGAACTCTACTTTTCAAGTATATATTTTTCTTCTCCTATTATTCTATGAAGAAATTAATTCTTATACTTTATTTAAGGGATCATAAAACCAAAAATGTGTTATCCTAATACCTTATGTTTTGTTTAACTGATGGAATTTTAAATCATCATATATTGATGAATTTAAGGACCTCAATTTTAAACTTGTTTGTGATTGATGACCTCAATCACTACCTATAAATATTTACATTTTTCCTCCAATTATATGTCTCTAATTTCCACCAATGTTCTTCTAATTGAGATCATAATTTGGTGGTGACCCTTTCATTTCTCTTTTCCTCTTATTAAGACTAAATTTTATTAACCAAATTTCCGATGTGGGTTTTCCCACAAAGATATTTTCTATTTTCAACCTTTATTTTTTAAAAATAATATCAAATTGCGAGGACGCAATTTATTGATGGAGGGAATAATGTAACACCCCAAGATTTCATAGTGTGTTACTTCTTCAAAATAATTAAATAACTTTCACTACATGCAGCATCGAGTTCAAGCTCACCATGACTTACCAAACAAGCCGTTCAAAAGAGGTTATGAATAATATTGAATAAATTTTGAACTTTATATAATACTTATAATTTTAGAATCCCTATTATGAGTTTCTTAGACATTATTAAAGAACAAATTCATTTTTTAGATAAAATAATTATTTTTCAAAAATGCACTTTCACCAACTTTTAAAATTGAAACCTTTTTAAATCCAATATTTTAAGCTTTTATATATTCAATTAGACTAAATAAATTTATTTTGGGGACATCACAAATTTATAATGAAACACCCCAAGCTTCCACGGTATGCTTCTCTATGAATAAAACAGTAGCGTGTGTTGTACGCAACTTCGAGTTCTAACACACCCCACAACCAATCAAACTAGCCCTTATGAATGGTAATACCTAATTTTTGAAATTTTATAAATTTTATTTCTCAAAATGGACTTCATTTTAGGATTCAGAATATCAAATTTATCCTAGGGTGAAATTTTGGTACTTTTCGGATAACTTTTATATTTTGAGGAATAGTGAAAATTACTAAATTTTAATTGAAAACAACTTTTTTAATCAAAATAATTAATAGTGAAAAATTATGAATTTTAGTGGTTTTAAAGTATATTTAGAATGTATTTTTATCATTTAATATAATTTTGGTCATTTGACATAATTTCACAATTAAACCAGACATAAACAAATTTCAATCTTTTGATAGTTATTATATCATAAAAACAAGCTTTTTGTTTTAACAACGGGAATTAATTTTAATTTAATTTCTACCACTTATATGTTTTGAATTTGGAAAAATGGATTCCATATTTGGAATCAGGATTTCCAAATTGTGTAAATAGGTAACTTTTATTTTAAGACATTTTGAATAATTACTTCGGTAAATATTTTATTTACCATGGTTAAAGAGTAAATCCGGTAAATAAGGGTTAAAAAATATTATTATAATAATAATAAATTACCCTAAAACGTGTCCTAACCTTATTTGTGGATACATTTATAACCATGGACATCTTTGGGTCGATTTTTGGGACCTCATGGAGCCACTTGTAGGTGATAGGGATACTTTATTTTAATTAAGATAAAGTAAATACAAAAATGACATAAGCTTATATCTTTTAGAATTTTTTTTACATAAGGTTATATATGTTATATTTTCTATTATAAATATTAATTAGAAATATAAAACTATTTCCTACATAATTATATTTTATTTATACTTTTTAGACATTGAAAAAGTAAAAATAGATATGACACAATAATGATGTATTATTTTCCTTATTAATGAAAGTATAAAATAAAGGGTATTATAAATGTTAAAATAAATATAATTTGAAAGTTTTGATGACATAAAATAATTTTATCGGTTAATATGACATGTTATTATTTCTTAAATTAATTTTTTTTGAATTAATAAAGTTTTTAAGACTTTAACAAAAATCAATTATTGAATAGTGTCAACATTCACATAAAAGAGTTTTTAAAACAAATATTATAGTATTAATTAATATTAAATTCCTAAAAATCTTATGATTGGACAAGAGGCTTATATAATGATAGGTGTATCATTAAAGGACCACTTGGGGGTCGATTTTATGTATATAGTATGTTTATTAAATATATAATATAAAAATAAGAAGTCGCATGGTAAATGTTAGACTAATTAACTAAGAGTTAAAACTAAAAGATAAGGTTAATATAGTGACCAAAACCTATCTAAAACCGATCGTTTGAGTTGTTTTAGACTTATCCCCACCTTAAACTTTGAATAATCAACTTGGAGCCATTATAAACCGGATATTAATTTATTATAAATTAATACTTTATGTTTTTCCTAAAGAGCCCCTCCTCCCCCTTATAAAAGGGCCCAACTTCTAAAAAATTCTTCACACATTCAAAGCCTTTTGGTTCAGCCAACCCCTTCCCAAATGCTCTCTAAACTTTCCTCACTTCATCCTAGAGGCCTTAGTTTGATCATAAAGCCAACCTAAGGAGCCCTTTTGATCAAATCAAAAAAAAAGAACCCGAAGAAGAGGTAACGTCTTCACCACCTTCTTTAAAGTTAATTTCTTCTTCAACTTCTTCTTTCCTTGTTATTTCCATTCTAAAATAATAAATACTGTATCTTAAATATACTTTGATGTTATTATAGTTATGTAACAAACAAATTCATTATTCTATCCATCCCTTTAATGACATGTCACCATACGTGTGTACGTACGACCTACCGTCTCCACGTTGTGGTGTAATTATTATTCAATATATCATTATTTAGATGGGTATAATAATGATGTATAATTCATGTAAATAATAAATATAACATGATAATGATTCTTTATATATTATATACCATCCAATTATAAATTATTTTAATATTCAAAGAATGATATTGTCGCTCGTGCGTACGTACGGATTACCGTCTCCACAACGCGATGTGACTCATTTCCAAGTTCACCATTCATAGACGATTATAAAAATATATATTACGAATAAGTATGTAATATATGACATAATAATTCTACTATATATATATATATAAGTATTTATGTACTTACATATATCTTATTCACTTACTTCCGTTCAATACTATATGAAAACAGAAACAACGTTTATGCGTACGTACAGACTACCGTCTCCATAAACGGTGTTTTCCGTTTCATATATATGTCTATTATACATATTTATATTCTAAATATATATGATATATTTATCATGTTTTATATTCTGGAAGTATTTAAATCATGATCTAAGTGATACAATCAAGAGTAACAAGTTAAAACACGTACGATAAAGAAAGCGATTATTACCTAAAATGTTAATTTAACATAGAAATGAATATTAAATGGGTAGTATAAAGTAATAAATGAATCATGTATGATATCGAAAATATTAATATGGTTCTGGTATAATTTAATAACATACTACGATCTTCATACAGGAGGTTAAACGTACTCTCGACCAAAGAAAAGTGCAAAGTAAGGGGTTTTCATCTCACTCCTTATTCTCATGAGATTCATGCCATATTGCCACTATAACCTTATGTGTGGTGTATTTACTGCCCATAATTGTATTCTTTATGTAATACACTTTAATTTATGTGTATTTACATATTCATTGTATGATACCTCTTTCATGGGGTGTGTATTTCGTATGTTACCAAATTGGTAAGGGTTAATTTCACAATCTCTTTATTATCCAAGGTTGTTTTTACGTAAGTATCTTCCGGGAAATATTTATTATCCATGTCCATTTTTTAAAAAAAGAGTTTTTAAAGGGATTATTCTAAGGGACTTTTTACTAAAACATCATTTCAAATGTTTTAAAAATTTATTCTTCTAAATCTTTCTCATTAATGCCCATGTCTTGAAAATGGTTTTTAAGGATTTATTTATATGGACATGAATGTTTTTAAAATGTTAATTCCTTTCAAAAGTTTCAAAGTGTTATGGGACACTTTGATTCAAAAATGTCTTTAAATTACTTCTTTTCTAAATTGTGTGAATTTTAAATCTTTTCATGAAAAAGGGGTATTTCTCTCAAAGAGTTTTAAAAATAATTTTCGTCAATGTCAAAATTATTTAATAGATTTTAAACTTGTTTTGAAGTTGATTTATCATGATAAAAATATTCCATATTGTGTTTAAGGTTTTGTGATATGTTTGAATATGGATGTGTTATTTTTATACAATTCATGGTTTATGGAGAAAGTGTGGAAATTTCATATGATAGTTTTAATACGAATGTTTATGTTATGTTTAAACCTGTTCATATGAGGAATGCATTGGATTTAATAAGTGACGGGTGGAGCCCGCTATAGCTCCTCGATGCATCGGTAGGTCTCATGAGATAAACTAGTGTCTTGACACGAGGACTTGACAATTTTTTTTTTATTCTTTCCACGAGGCCTTGGTTACGTGGTTATGATAGTCTGGAATTATGCATTCTGTCATTATGAATGTGGTTAGTGATATTGCATGCGATTATTAGACAAGTAGAATATCTATGTGAATAAGTAAATGGAATTATTTTATTTTTTTCCATATTATAGTGAAGTTCAAGTTTAAAAGGATTTTCTTTTAGTTATACATTGCCTTAAATGTTTATGCTTATTTATTAAATATTATGATGTATTTTTATCCTTACTGAGCATCTGATCTCACCCCTTTCTATGTTTTATCTTTCCCAAGATTCAAAGAAGTGTATTGTGATTGATAGGCAGGGTTAATCCAAGGGAATAATGGCATTCATAAAGGATAACTTATGTTGTTTTTTATGTAATGAATTGTAATGTAACATTCATGTATGTAATCTATTTTCGAAGACTGATAAAAAGATCGGTCTTTTGGGACTTTATTCCTTGTAATCATGCTAATGTATTAAAATAATGCACCAACTCTGGGTAACTGGGGTTGGGGCATTACATCGAAGGGATCGAGATGTCCCTTTCCATTGTTGATATCCCAACCAGTAGGAAACGATGAAAAAGGATCCTAGAGGTTGACTTTCTACATTTGCCAGCGAGTGAGGACACCAATAGGAGAGTCTATTTGATATTAAACTTCCCCAAGAGTTGGGTTCTACTCATTATGCTCTTCATTATATCACCAATCCTTCCAATCATTGAAAATATTGGGTATAACCATGTTTACCATAACTCTTCCCAGAGGAAAATCATCAATATCAATCAAAAGTACAATTATCGCAGGATAGGGATGAAATAGAGAGTATCATAATTTCCCTATCCTAGGATATTCACTTAAAAATATGTATCTTCCATGATTCTATAAATCATAATAACGTTCTTAACACTTATCTTTTGGAGGATTTGGTTGTGGTCTAGTGATGTAGTGTACTGAGCCACTATGAGTTCTACTAATTCAACCATTCAACATTGCTAATCAATGTGGTATAAGTGATTCCAGCCCCATAGATAGACCAAATGATGTAAAAATGGGGGTTGAAGCATTTCCTAGATGTTTCTGTAGAAACGCATAGCTTGTCCCTCATCGAGGGACTCCGGGATATTGAGGTTGGAAGTCGTATTTTTCTAAAATGCCACCAACAACTTATCAACAACAAGAGTCTCCCACATTATTTATTCCTTAGAGGTGGGGACCTATTTCCGGTTATCCTAGGTTTCGTTTAGTGATAGAAAAAAATGGATGGTGCGACTTATGTGGATTGGTGCAGTAGTAGGTTGCCGGTGCGAGAGTCGCAGCATGAGTTAACTATTCACTACACACAGAAGAATCTCTCGAGGGCAGTGCAAACCACATCATCATGTCCTTGTTGGACTTGGTGTTCACCATTTCATCTTGTTTGAGGGAAGATATATTGGTGAATGAACTAGATACTCATCATCTATCACATTCCATAATATTTATCCATGATATTCGATAGAGGTGGAGAGGGAAACTCGCGATGATAGTGATGACTGCACCATGATCCCTGGAATAGGGACAAATGTTCCTCCATATTTATGTACCTATCTACATATTTAGAGATACTATGGATTTCACCTTTCGATATGGGAAAACTCACCTTTCAGGTCCTTCCCCAAACTCTGATGATGACAACTATGGTGAAGGCTCCATCATTGAGTCTCATTTCCCCTCAAAAACCAGGACGATGATGGTGTTGATTATGACTTGGAACCTCTTAATATTTTCTCTTCCATGAAGAAGGTTATCCTTTTTCCCCATTATTGTTCTTTAGGGATATTCAATTCATTAGAATATGGATTACCTCTATTTTTGTGGGTAGTAGTGTTGGGAGGATCTCCTCTTTGTTTGGTTTTGATACATGGAGTTTCTTCGTATCGGTTGTGGTTAGAACAGGGAGGACCGATGTCTTGACTAGTGAAGAAGTGAGGAGGACCTATAGTATAGTTGTTGATAATGAAGAAAGGTCCTATGATTTGGTTGGAGAGGGCAAGTTGGGGACATCAATGCTAATTGGTAGTAATGGGATGGGGAGGACCTTCATACCAATGAGTTGATGCACAAGGAGAACCTTCACACTGATCAAAATGTACATAGAGAAGACCTCTGTGTTCAAGAGAGGGATCATGGAGAAGAACTCTGTACTGTATGTTGAAATTATAGGGATGAATTCTACTTCATCTGGTGGAAACATGGGGGGAACCATGTTGCTAGGTGATAATTTGAGGAGGGACTCCACTCTGATCAGCTGTGATATAGGGAGGATATAACGACCCATACTTTACATGCATTTTTAATACTTCAAAAATTGAAGCACACTTATTACAACATATGATAAAACCACAAAGGACCGTATAGGTATAGTGTCTTTAGAAACTGGGAAACATAAACAACTGGTTCATAAATCTTCTACAGTGTCTCCCATTTATTTCATCATATCTAGGGTCCCTTTTAGCATATTCTACTTAATATCCATCTTCCTGACCTGGGGAAAAGAAAACATAAAAGGGTGAGCTCAAATGCTCAGCAAGGGAAAATAAAGGAAATAAAAATCATATCATATCTTTTTGAAAATCAAAACCTGCAAAAGAGATCATAATATCTTAATATGGAATAAATCATAGAAGTGAAAATGAGATCCCCATAAAACTTGAAACTTTGTGGCATGCACACACAATCATGGAAAATCATTTCTTGTTAGTCAAGACTCATTGCCAAGACTATCTTAGTGGACAAAGTCCCTTTCTGAATCGAGTAACCCTCGTTTCAGTCCTGTTTCACTGACCCGGTATAACCTACCGTTCCAGCCCTGTCTATCTCATGAGATATAAAATCTTTACCCAATGCATTGGAGGGAGATATAGGTCCCACCCATCTTATAATGAATCCTTTCTTATGTGTGCCACATAATCATAAATCATTCATCATCGCATAACACATGTAACAAAAATGGGATTCTTGAAACATCATGAAATCATAAAACAAATCATATAAGGCAAATGACTTCATAAAAATAATTCCATCACAACATAATAAAATCAATGTAATTAAAGGGATAAAAACAGAACCCTTTATTATCTTAGATGGAAAATAATTTTGATAAAACACCTGAATTCCATTCTTGAGGAAAATATCCTTTCTTCTTCCAAAAACACTTTTCTTTTCTTAACATGTCATAAAATTATAAACTAAAAGAAGTTGATTAAAAATAAACTTGAAAACTTGTAAAGGATGCTTCTTGGAAATAATGTTTTAAAAATCCATTCATGCCGTATAAGTTAAAAAAACATTCTTCGTACTTTTGTCGGAAAAGTGAAAAAGTACCTCGTACGAAAAATGACAAAAGATTGCTTTCATACGTATTACTAAAAACTCACCTAAGGGTAAAAATGGATTTAAAAAATTTTAGGTGGATGGAAATAATATTACATATTGAGTAAACAGGGATGTGGATGATAAAATACACCCCAGTAAATACTTACGAATAAACAATCTCGGATAAAAATGAGATTGTGATATTTCCCTTACCTTAGGTCCGATTTGCTTTGTTCGTGTCCGAAGCTTCTGTATAATGGTTTAAATAATGTTATTGACTTATTCCAGAATCATACATATTGATATGATATCATATATGGTCATATTATTAGCTTCTTGTTAGTAATATTTCATTGTTACTTGTTACTCGGGTCTTTATAACTTTTTGTTCTTATGCGTGTTTTGTCGAATAAATTATAATTCTTATCTTTAGGTTATAGATAATTCATTTCCAGAATGGTATTAGTGTAGTATATACCATATTCATTCATTCAATTCATTTATATAATCATTATGAAATGAAGATCATGTAGAACGAGTCGCATCACATCGTGGAGACGGTATTCCGTACGTACGCACGAGTGATGATATCGTTCCTATGATCGTGGAATTGTATTGGAGTATATATATATTATTTCAGTATCAATATTACTTCATAATAATCATATATAGTTACTCATTACACCATTATACCCATCCTTGTAAGGTGATGGTGGAAAATAGATTACACCACGGCGTGGAGACGGTATTCCGTACGTACGCACGCGCGGTGATTTCATTTTTCCGTAGGATGGATAGAAGGTGAATTAGGGTTGTTTCATATTTATAATAACATATCAGTATATGAGTAATACTGATGTTATTACTTCATAATGAAACAACCTAAGAAGAAGAAGTGGAAGAAGAAATAAAGATGAAAGAATTGGTAACGGTAATTACCTCTTCTTTGAAGCGCCTCTTTGAGACCTCCTCTTAGGGCACTAAAATTGGTCTTTGAGGAAGACCAAAACCTCTAGGATGTTTCTAGGGAAGTGGATAAGGGAAAATGGCAGGGGTTGGCCGAGCTTGAGTGCTCAAATTGGTGTGAGGAGGAGGGGGAGGAGGTGCCCTTTTATAAGGGAGGAGAGGGGCACCTTAGGAATATCTCAAAATATTATTTTATATTAAAGTCAAAATCGGTTTATAATGGCTCCAAAGGGTCTTATTTCGAAGATAAGGTGGGGATGGGCCGAAATCCTATCAACCAATAGGATTTAGACAAGTTTAGGGTATTATTTTAACCTTATCAATTAGATTTAACTCTAAGTTAAATAATTTAACTTTTACCATGTCTTTTTGTTTTCTTTCACTATATGGTTAATAAACTTACTATAACATGCCAAACGAACCCCAAATTGTTTATTATTAATATATATATCCTTATCTAAGTCATTTGTCCGAACCTTAGATTTTTAGGAATAAAATAACAATTAATAATATAATATTTGATTTAAAAACTATTTTGTGTCAATTTTGACACTATTTGATATATGATTTTTGTGAAAGTCATAACAGAATTATATGTTCGAACCAAGTTGATTAAATAAACATTAATATATCATAGTAACCTAGAAAATTAGTGGAATTCATAAAAAGTCTTAAATTACAATTATGTCAATATTTCATTAATAAGATAATTACTGCATCATCTTTGTGTCATATATAAATTAAATTATTTGATGTCTAAAAATTACAAATAAAATACCATCATGTAGGAAATCTTTTTAGCTTTTTAATGAATATTTACAATCGAATTTATCTTATGTATAACCCCATATTAAAAATGATTTACTTATTAAACTTTAAATTTAACTATTTTAACCCTTCTTTAAAAAAATTAATAATAAATGTCCTAATCTAATCCAAGTGGGCCTAAATGGTCATATTTTATTCCTAAGTTTGTTTTTGGTCGAATTACACTTGTCCAATAGAATTAGGACATGTGTTAGGGTAATATTGATATCATATTTACCCTTAGTTACCCTATTTACTATTAACCGCGGTAAAAATAGTAAAAAGTTACTATTCACCAAAAAATTATTTTCATCTCATTGAACCACATTTTAGTCCTTGATATTAACCGTGTCTCTCGGATTTTTGAAATTCCATTCACAGAAGCGGTAAAATTATGTTTTATGCAAAATTCAGTTTTTAACCTACCACTTAGTGGTTTCACTATTCATCAAAAATTGAAAGTTTTCAGAAAAATACCAAAATTTCACCCTAGGCTAATTTCGATATTCTGAGTCCAAAAATGAAGTCCATTTTGAAAAATAAAATTTATAAAATTTCAAAAAGTGGTTATTACTATTCATAACGGCTAGTTTTAATAGCATATTGTTGTTTAGTGAAACTCGGTATTGCGTACGACGCAAGCTATCGAGGAAGGTCGCGATTGCGTGTAAAGCAAGCCAAGCAAGTGTTGTGTAGAAAAAGATTCCTTTGATGATTTATATAACATAAAAGGCTCGGGTGTTACATTCTACCCCCCTTAAAAAGAATTTCGCCCCCGAAATTCATCACTTTGCAACAAAAAGATGAGGATACTTCTCCCTCATCATATCCTCAAGCTCCCATGTAGCTTCTTCAAGTTGGTGGTTTCTCCATAAAACTTTCACCAAGCGAGTGGTCTTGTTTCGTAGGACTTTTTCGCTACGATCCAGAATCTCTATCGGCTGTTCTTCATAAGAAAGATCTTGCTCCAGCGGTACAACTTCTGAGGTGAGTACATGTGAAGGATCTGGTATGTACTTTCTCAGGAGAGATACATGGAACACATCGTGAACTTGAGAGAGATTCGGTGGAAGCGCCAATCGGTAAGCTACCTTCCCAACACGATCCAGTATTTCGAAAGGACCGATATATCTAGGGCTCAACTTCCCCTTCTTTCCGAATCTCATAACCCTCTTCCAGGGAGATATTCGTAAGAACACTTTATCGCCCACTTCAAACTCTAGGTCTTTTCTTCGGTTGTCGGCATAACTTTTCTTTCGACTCTGAGCTGCTCTTATGTGTTGTTGAATAGATCTGACCTTTTCTGCCATTTCATCAACGAGATCAGGTCCTAATAGCTTTCTTTCCCCAACTTCATCCCAGCAAGTTGGAGTCCTGCATTTCTTTCCATAGAGAGCTTCATAAGGAGCCATCTGAATACTGGAGTGAAAGCTATTATTATAAGAAAATTCCACCAAAGGTAGGTGTTGATCCCAACCTCCTTTGAAATCCATAGAGCAAGCTCTCAACATATCTTCTAGGGTTTGAATTGTTCTCTCAGACTGACCGTCTGTCTGGGGATGATAAGCAGTGCTGAAACTCAACTCTGTATCCAGAGTATGCTGAAGACTTCGCCAGAACTTCGAGGTAAATCTCGGATCCCGATCAGATATAATAGAAAGTGGTACTCCATGCAATCTTACCACTTCCTTTACATATATCCTGGCAAGCTGATCTAGAGAGAAATCCTCTCTAATAGCAATGAAGTGTGCAGACTTTGTAAGACGATCAACTATGACCCAGATAGCATTATTGCCTTTGGATGTTTTAGGAAGTCCTGTGACAAAGTCCATAGTGATGTTTTCCCATTTCCATTCGGGTATGGGTAATGGTTGTAACATCCCCTTAGACTTCTGTCTCTCAGCTCTAACTTGTTGACAAACCAAGCATCGAGAGACATATTCAGCAACATCTCTTTTCATGCCATCCCACCAGAAGTACTCTTTCAGGTCCCTATACATCTTCGTGCTTCCAGGATGAATAGAGAATGAAGAACTATGAGCCTCATCCAGCAGCTCCTTCTTTAATTCGGGGATGGGAGGAACACAAACCCGATTCTTGACCTTTATTATCCCATCACAATCAAGGTTGAATTCAGGAACATTTCTCACCTTCTTTTGTAACTCGACATCTTCTTTCTGTGCCTCTTTAATCTTCACATGTATAGATGGTTGAACATTCATTTGAGAAAGATAAGATTTTTCCCTTTCCATTATAATTCCAAGATCCATCCTTTGTAAATCCATAAATATTGGATCTTTTGTGATCCTCATCATGGATAAACTAGCATGGTCTTGTCGACTTAATGCATCTGCCACCTTGTTTGCTTTCCCAGGGTGGTAATGGATTGAGCAGTCATAATCCTTAATCAGCTCCAACCATCTTCTTTGACGCATATTCAACTCCTTTTGTGTGAAAATATACTTTAAACTTTTATGATCAGTATAAATATCACACCGTTAACCATAAAGGTAATGCCTCCAAATCTTTAATGCAAAGATTACCGCAGCCAACTCCAAATCATGTGTTGGGTAATTTTGCTCATGGATTTTCAACTGTCGTGAGGCATAAGCTATCACCATATCATTTTGCATAAGAACACACCCCAATCCCTTCTTGGATGCATCACTGTAGATCACAAACCTTTCTCCACTACAAGGCAGTGTGAGCACAGGTGCACTGGATAACCTTCTTTTCAAATCCTTGAAATTCTCTTCACATTCCTCTGTCCAGACAAACTTAACTCCCTTCCGAGTCAAATTGGTGATTGGATTAGATAATCGTGAAAAATCTTTTACAAACCGTCGATAATATCCAGCCAAACCAAGAAAACTTCGGATCTCAGTTACTGTTGTTGGTCTTGACCATCTTTCGATAACCTCTGTTTTTGCTGGATCCACAGATATCCCCTCTTTTGAGATTATATGACCCAAAAATGCAACTTTTTGAAGCCAAAATTCACACTTGGTAAATTTGGCATAAAGATTCTCCTTTCTCAGGGTCTTCAATATAATTCTCAAGTGATCTTCATGCTCTTCCTTTATCTTTGAATAGACAAGAATATCGTCAATAAAGACTACCACAAATTGATCAAGATAGTCTCTAAAGACTTTATTCATTAGATCCATGAAGATAGCAGGGGCATTTGTAAGACCAAATGGCATCACTATAAATTCATAGTGTCCATACCTTGTACGGAAAGTCGTCTTTGGT
This sequence comes from Viscum album, assembly GCA_963277665.1. NCBI lineage: Eukaryota > Viridiplantae > Streptophyta > Magnoliopsida > Santalales > Viscaceae > Viscum > Viscum album. The sequence goes on from OY728139.1 coordinate 300,987,423, forward strand.
ATATCCTCCCTTTTGACCCTTAATTGATGATACCCTGAACGAAGATCAATCTTGGAAAAGTATTGAGCTCCGCGTAGTTGGTCAAATAAGTCATCAATGCGTGGGAGAGGATATTTGTTCTTGATAGTGATCTTGTTAAGTTCTCGATAATCAATGCAAAGTCTCATTGATCCATCTTTCTTCTTAACAAATAGAACAGGTGCTCCCCAAGGTGACGCACTAGGGCGTATGAATCCCTTATCAAGATTCTCTTGGAGTTGCTTCTTTAATTCTTGCAACTCAATTGGGGCCATTCTATAAGGTGTCTTTGAAATTGGCAAAGCGCCCGGTACGAGTTCTATTGAAAACTCAACTTCACGATTTGGTGGAAGACCCGGTAATTCCTCCAGAAAGACATCATCAAACTCCCGTACAATGGGCATATTCTTAATCGTGAGTTTCTCACCAACCATTTGAGATAAATAACCTTCATTTAGTGGAATCAATACCCATAAGATGGAATAAATTTCCACTGGAAGGTTATGTTCATCCTTGCATTGATAGACGATCGTAGATTGATCTGGAATATGAAATGTGACTTCCCTTCTTTGGTAATCGATATGAGCTCCATGTAGAGAAAGCCAATCCATGCCAAGAATCACATCAAATTCCACTAAAGGAAGGATCACAAGATTTGCAGGAAGCACTTTCCCACAAACTTCGATCGGAGAAGAATTATAAACTTTTGATGCGATTGATGTGCCATTAGGTGTTGTCACAGCTAACTCAACATCTAATTGTTGAGGTAATACGGTGATACCCTTAGAAAAGTCTTCAGAAATAAAAGAGTGGGTGGATCCAGAATCAAATAAAACATTTGCTACTTTAGAGTGGATGGTAAGTGTACCTTTCACCACATCGTTATCGTACTCCACATCGCTGATAGAAATTGCATGTGACTTTCCTTTGTCTTTAGCCTTAAGAGTTTGTTGACGTCGACCATCATCATCAACCCTTGGATTTGGACATTGATTGGCATAATGCCCCATCTCCTTACACTTGAAACATTGAAGTGTAGTAGGTTCATTCTGTGTATCCCTTCCTTTGTTTGCATCATTAGACATCTTCTTCCCATTATCGCGGCATTCAAATGCCCGATGACCTTCCTTTCCACATTTAAAACATTTACTTGTCCCTTTAAGACAACTCCCTCCATGTTTCTTCCCACACTTTGAGCATAAGGAAAAGCTCATCTTCTTTTCTGTGTGCTCTTTAGATTTTTCTTTGAATTCCATCTTCCTCTTCTTATCAAACCCATGTGACTGATGGGTTACTCCAATCTCCATCTCGACTTTGAGAGCACATCGAACGATTTCCTCGTAGCTATTGAAGTCCCTTATGGCTAACTCCCTTCGAAGACTTGGTTTTAAGCCACTAAAGAATCGATCGATCTTACTCTCAGGTTGGATAATAATACCAGAAGCATACCTTACAAGTCTTGTAAAATTTGCTTCATAGGTACCAACAGATTCATCATCCCTTTGCTTCAGTTCAAGAAACTCTTTCTCCATCTTTGTTCGGAGAATACGAGGGAAGTACTTATTGAAAAATAAGTTCTTGAACTCGTCCCATTCCATAGACTCAATTTCATCCCTTTGCCTCGTATTCTTAACAAGATTCCACCATTGATCAGCATCTCCTTCCAAACGATACACTGCTAGGATGACTTTATCATGTTCAGAACATTGAAGAACTGAAAATATCTTTTCAGTAGTACTAATCCATTGTTCAGCAACTAATGGATCAGTAGACCCGCTGAAAGAAGGTGGACGCTGCCTCATGAAGGATTCAACAGAATGTTGCTCCCTCCTTTGCTCGTTTGGAAATCCTGCATGATTCATAGCTTGAGAAAGTTGTGTGAGCATGGCTACAAGATTTTGCATTCCAGCTCCCATATCGTTTGGTTGCTCAGGGGGACAATCATTGCATTGCCCATCGCATTCCGCATTAACACGGTTCCTTCGGGTTCCAGCCATTGACTAAAACCAAGAAGAATAGTGTGAGCAACACTAATTATAATAGGAAACCACATAATTCAAGAATAAGATTCTCATGCTTATGGTCTTATCCTAGGTTATTCAAGGCCATTTATAAAACACTAAGATTGTGTTCTATGCTTAGACTTATCCTTAGGGTTCTTACTAAGGCTTTCACATCCTAGTTTCCAAAGGTTGACTATACCCTTCCTCTGATACCAACTATAACGACCCATACTTTACATGCATTTTTAATACTTCAAAAATTGAAGCACACTTATTACAACATATGATAAAACCACAAAGGACCGTATAGGTATAGTGTCTTTAGAAACTGGGAAACATAAACAACTGGTTCATAAATCTTCTACAGTGTCTCCCATTTATTTCATCATATCTAGGGTCCCTTTTAGCATATTCTACTTAATATCCATCTTCCTGACCTGGGGAAAAGAAAACATAAAAGGGTGAGCTCAAATGCCCAGCAAGGGCAAATAAATGAAATAAAAATCATATCATATCTTTTTGAAAATCAAAACCTGCAAAAGAGATCATAATATCTTAATATGGAATAAATCATAGAAGTGAAAATGAGATCCCCATAAAACTTGAAACTTTGTGGCATGCACACATAATCATGGAAAATCATTTCTTGTTAGTCAAGACTCATTGCCAAGACTATCTTAGTGGACAAAGTCCCTTTCTGAATCGAGTAACCCTCGTTTCAGTCCTGTTTCACTGAACCGGTATAACCTACCGTTCCAGCCCTGTCTATCTCATGAGATATAAAATCTTTACCCAATGAATTGGAGGGAGATATAGGTCCCACCCATCTTATAATGAATCCTTTCTTATGTGTGCCACATAATCATAAATCATTCATCATCGCATAACACATGTAACAAAAATGGGATTCTTGAAACATCATGACATCATAAAACAAATCATATAAGGAAAATGACTTCATAAAAATAAGTCCATCACAACATAATAAAATCAATGTAATTAAAGGGATAAAAACAAAACCCTTTATTATCTTAGATGGAAAATAATTTTGATAAAACACTTGAATTCCATTCTTGAGGAAAATATCCTTTCTTCTTCCAAAAAAACTTTTCTTTTCTTAACATGTCATAAAATTATAAACTAAAAGAAGTTGATTAAAAATAAACGTGAAAACTTGTAAAGGAAGCTTCTTGGAAATAATGTTTTAAAAATCCATTCATGCCGTATAAGTTAAAAAAACATTCTTCGTACTTTTGTCGGAAAATTCAAAAAGTACCTCGTACGAAAAACGACAAAAGATTGCTTTCATACGTATTACTAAAAACTCACCGAAGGGTAAAAATGGATTTAAACAATTTTAGGTGGATGGAAATAATATTACATATTGAGTAAACATGGATGTGGATGATAAAATACACCCCAGTAAATACTTACGAATAAACAATCTCGGATAAAAATGAGATTGTGATATTTCCCTTACCTTAGGTCCGATTTGCTTTGTTCGTGTCCGAAGCTCCTGTATAATAGTTTAAATAATGTTATTGACTTATTCCAGAATCATACATATTGATATGATATCATATATGGTCATATTATTAGCTTCTTGTTAGTAATATTTCATTGTTACTTGTTACTCGGGTCTTTATAACTTTTTGTTCTTATGCGTGTTTTGTCGAATAAATTCTTACTATTATCTTTAGGTTATAGATAATTCATTTCCAGAATGGTATTAGTGTAGTATATACCATATTCATTCATTCAATTCATTTATATAATCATTATGAAATGAAGATCATGTAGAACGAGTCGCATCACATCGTGGAGACGGTATTCCGTACGTACGCACGAGTGATGATATCGTTCCTATGATCGTGGAATTGTATTGGAGTATATATATATTATTTCAGTATCAATATTACTTCATAATAATCATATATAGTTACTCATTACACCATTATACCCATCCTTGTAAGGTGATGGTGGAAAATAGATTACACCACGGCGTGGAGACGGTATTCCGTACGTACGCACGCGCGGTGATTTCATTTTTCCGTAGGATGGATAGAAGGTGAATTAGGGTTGTTTCATATTTATAATAACATATCAGTATATGAGTAATACTGATGTTATTACTTCATAATGAAACAACCTAAGAAGAAGAAGTGGAAGAAGAAATAAAGATGAAAGAATTGGTAACGGTAATTACCTCTTCTTTGAAGCGCCTCTTTGAGACCTCCTCTTAGGGCACTAAAATTGGTCTTTGAGGAAGACCAGAACCTCTAGGATGTTTCTAGGGAAGTGGAGAAGGGAAAATGGCAGGGGTTGGCCGAGCTTGAGTGCTCAAATTGGTGTGAGGAGGAGGGGGAGGAGGTGCCCTTTTATAAGGGAGGAGAGGGGCACCTTAGGAATATCTCAAAATATTATTTTATATTAAAGTCAAAATCGGTTTATAATGGCTCCAAAGGGTCTTATTTCGAAGATAAGGTGGGGATGGGCCGAAATCCTATCAACCAATAGGATTTAGACAAGTTTAGGTTATTATTTTAACCTTATCAATTAGATTTAACTCTAAGTTAAATAATTTAACTTTTACCATGTCTTTTTGTTTTCTTTCACTATATGGTTAATAAACTTACTATAACATGCCAAACGAACCCCAAATTGTTTATTATTAATATATATATCCTTATCTAAGTCATTTGGCCGAACCTTAGATTTTTAGGAATAAAATAACAATTAATAATATAATATTTGATTTAAAAACTATTTTGTGTCAATTTTGACACTATTTGATATATGATTTTTGTGAAAGTCATAACAGAATTATATGTTCGAACCAAGTTGATTAAATCAACATTAATATATCATAGTAACCTAGAAAATTAGTGGAATTCATAAAAAGTCTTAAATTACAATTATGTCAATATTTCATTAATAAGATAATTACTGCATCATCTTTGTGTCATAAATAAATTAAATTATTTGATGTCTAAAAATTACAAATAAAATACCATCATGTAGGAAATCTTTTTAGCTTTCTAATGAATATTTACAATCGAATTTATCTTATGTATAACCCCATATTAAAAATTATTTACTTATTAAACTTTAAATTTAACTATTTTAACCCTTCTTTAAAAAAATTAATAATAAATGTCCTAATCTAATCCAAGTGGGCCTAAATGGTCATATTTTATTCCTAAGTTTGTTTTTGGTCGAATTACACTTGTCCAATAGAATTAGGACATGTGTTAGGGTAATATTGATATCATATTTACCCTTAGTTACCCTATTTACTATTAACCGCGGTAAAAATAGTAAAAAGTTACTATTCACCAAAAAATTATTTTCATCTCATTGAACCACATTTTAGTCCTTGATATTAATCGTGTCTCTCGGATTTTTGAAATTCCATTCACAGAAGCGGTAAAATTATGTTTTATGCAAAATTCAGTTTTTAACCTACCACTTAGTGGTTTCACTATTCATCAAAAATTGAAAGTTTTCAGAAAAATACCAAAATTTCACCCTAGGCTAATTTCGATATTCTGAGTCCAAAAATGAAGTCCATTTTGAAAAATAAAATTTATAAAATTTCAAAAAGTGGTTATTACTATTCATAACGGCTAGTTTTAATAGCATATTGTTGTTTAGTGAAACTCGGTATTGCGTACGACGCAAGCTATCGAGGAAGGTCGCGATTGCGTGTAAAGCAAGCCAAGAAAGTGTTGTGTAGAAAAAGATTCCTTTGATGATTTATATAACATAAAAGTCTCGGGTGTTACAGAGGACCTCCACATTCACTGATGGTGACGTCATGGAAAGAGCCATCATACTAGTTTCCATTTAAGGAGGAAGTACCACTAATTTGATTGATGATGGAGTGGGGATGACTTCCACTTTATCTTGAAATTTAATGGGGAGGACCTTCACACTAATTTTCTATGACACTAGGAGGACATCCATGCTGGGAATCATAAGTACATGGAGGACCTCCGTACCGATTTTGGATGAAGCAGGGAAGGCCTCCTCTTTGATTGATGAGAATATAGGGAGGACCTCCATATTTATTGTGAAGGTAGGGAGTTACTATTCTTTGGTTTCTGACAATATAGGGTGGACCTTCGCACTAAATATCATTATCATGGGTTGTCCTGTAACAGCTACTGGTGGTGACAATGATTGATAGATTCAACACAAGATTCATGTAGGTTAATTGAGGTCCTAATCCCAAACGGGAAATTATGGATCCCTTCCCACCTATCACATGAATATTTTAGAAGGATCAAGTGGTGTAATGGACTACTAAATCCATGGAAGATGGTCCCCATTTTCAGGCATCATTTTGTGAAATCACTCAATGTTGGTTCTAGGTTGTTCAGACCAAGACTGACAGAGCAGGGGCAAGCCACGCCTGTCCTTCTTCTTGAAAGGTTGGTCACACCTGGTGCTGACAGGGCTTTATGGGATACCTCCTTTATAGATCCCATGATGTATTCATATTATGGGTGGCTGAAGAATCCCCTAACTCCTCAGATTAGGGGAGAGAGCCATAGTATCTCTCTAGAGATAGACTCTTAAAGGGAATTATTGTTGGAATGGGGAGTGGTTTCTCCCTGCACCGCCCTTGGAGGTGGTAGTGTTAGTGAGGTGATGAATCCTTGAGGTCTTAGAGGGCCATGTCACTTGTAATAATGACCCCCCATGCTCATACAAACATATGAGGTTGTACATCTCCCTCCCCTGTATAATTTAGGATGGGGATATGGTGCGTGAGCACCCAGTAGAAAAAGTTGTAGTGGAAGTAACAGAAAATGTGGTGTCATGTTGGATTGCCATAATAACATTTCTCTTACATAGATGCCTATATCCATTGGTTTTTTGGTTTCTTATGGATAGTTCCCTACAATTAATTTTTGTTAATAAATTATTATATTCATAATGAAATCTATTTCCAATTCCATAGTGTCATCAAATCTTCCTAAGGAGAGATATCCTCAAAAATATTGTCGTAGGTAAAGGAATTCCAACCATTTTAAAGCCCCAATTTATTTTGAGTTACATTATAGGTCCAAAATTATCTAGGTTGGACCTATCATTATATATCTGAATATAGTGACATACTAATATGTTGATATTTTGAATGCTACTAGTCCTCATGTTGATGAGAAGAGTTTCACATCGAGTTCACCATTTTTGTTTTTGATGCTTTCAACATGGCCATTTATTGCATGTTAATGTCCTTTTGAATGATTGTTACCCCCCAATTTTTCTTTCCAAAGGCAAGAAGCTTTAATCACTTTCAATAGTGATGTATTTACCTTGATTGAAATATAATAATGGGATATTAGTTCCTACATCCATGGATTACACCTTGGAACTCGTTGGGAAATTCGGGTCTCCCTCATAGAGTTAAGTCATGTTTTAGGAACTCATTCCCTATTAAATCTCATCTTGGACACCGGTTAATTACACTTATTCTGTCTGGGCATTCCATTTGGTTCTAATAGGGAAGAAACCTTCGGTCCAGGGAGTATTCATTTTCGACATAGTTGTCATGTTTGTACACTGGGAACGTTTATCACTTGTATTCTTCCCCTTGGGAGGGAATCTTGTTTGGGGAATATTATGCACAAAACCCAAGGAATTCTATTTCAATTGCGAGGTATCTAGACCAAAGGCGTATGTATTACAAGGTTTTAACCTCACAAATGTATTGTTTTTCATGAGTTACTTGATGCTATGGGCGTATATCTTCCAAGTATTTCATCTCAGGTATCCCATGTTTTTCATGAGGTATATAATTGGGGTCATAAGTTTAATGTCTTGTAAAGATAGAGTTTATTGATCAAAACACTCCAAGGAGGAAGATCAAGGTGGTGCATCTGTATGAGGTAAATTTCACACCTTGATGTTTAAGGATGGATGGATTAGATCACCCCATGGAGGAGGATGCTGCAGGTGTGTCCCATAAATAGAAATGTCACACCATGAAGGTTTATCGGAACACTATTTAGGGTGGATCATGGTGGTTCATCCCAAGGAGGGGGCAACTAAGTTTACCATTGGTCAGGATTGAACCTCATGGAGGCTTCCTACATACCATATTTAAAGTACAAGGATGAAAACCCATATAGTTATATGTCCTAGTTTAAGTTCATGTGATTGGACTCGTTCATGTAGTTTAATATCATGCAGTAAGGATGCTCGCGTTGAGAAAGGATACTCAAAAAGGGATGGTGTGGGGATTACACATGGAATCTTCCCTTCATAAGAGGATTGTTCTTGGTTATAATTGGTGTGGGGAATTATTCATTAAACTATCTAAAGGACCTAGATGATATTTGGTCTCCTAGGTGAGGGAATGAACTTACTAGGGATGTAACCCAGATAAAAATAGGATGGATGTGGATGTTGGGTTCAGACCCCCTGGAGGCTTCTTACGCATCCCAGTTAGTTGGGAATAAAATTCAATGTAGTTTAGAAATGTGATTAGAATTATGATTTAATGTATTCGAGTCTATTATAATTATTAGGGATTACACTCAGGGGGATTACCATGGAAGTGGAGCATGTGGTTGGGTCTTACACGTGAAAGAGGCCCATTTGAGTGGAGGATGGGGCGTAAATCTATGGAGAAGTCCCATATAGTAACAATGAGGCTTTTAGAATCTCCCTTAAACTCTAATCCCACAAGTGTAATGCTGGGTGTGAGAAAAAAGAGGAAGTAGTAGACTTGGTTCTCATGTCAAAAAAAGAACCATAACCTAGAGATGGTGTTGGTATTATGTTTAAATGATACCTGAGAAGGATGTCATTCCTTTTAAGGAGGATCTCATTCCATGTGAGACATACCTGTATCATCCTGTGCCTGTCGCACAGGGTAAGTAGGGCTTACACATGAATGATTCTTGAAGAAGAAGAATCATTTAGTGGTGGGTGAGATGGTGTCAAACCATGTGATCGTACATGGGGAATCATATATTAATCTCAAAGGGTAAGGCTATTGTTTTACATTATGTCTTCATGATTTTAGGACTATGAAGTTTTACATAATTCAAATTATACATGGTGGACTCACTCCTAAACCCTTGGGCTGAAGTGGCCACTAATCATGCACCTATGGTGGGTAATGACATTGGAAATGCTAGGGTGCAATGATGGGGTAGAGTAGTTGATCACAATTTTCACATTAGCATTCCTAAGTTAATAATAAATAAGCGTTATTATACCTATGATGAGAAGAAAGAGGTAGGTGGGAGTCTTGGGTTATATATGAAGTTTTGTGGGATGTAGTAATGTGTGGAACATCTCACATAGGGACACGATGTGCAGATTAACCGATACTGTATTGGTGTTGGGTATTGGGACACTCAACCTTTAAGAGATGGTGTGAACAGAAGGGTGGCAGTATGCAGAGGTCCACGAGAGGTGTTTCGTGAATATTAGGGCCTCACAAGGAGTTGATCCATAATGATTAGGTTCCACATGAAGGTCAGGTGTTTCAATATGGATTAGGATTTCTGAAACATGGGGATCTTACCTCATAATGAAGGCCTAGTTCAAGAAAGGAGTGCTTCGTGAAGGCTGAATGCTTCATACCTCATGTTCCCAAAAGGTCCTTCTTAATTTGCGGACCGAATGAGCCTTAAAGAAATGAATCTACACCAATGGTGGTGGATTTTAAGAATGTATTAAAGGGGTTATCATGAAGCCTATTGACCTTGTATGGTTTATTATTTGTCTAGTTTACGATGCTCATAAAGTCCACGAATTTGGAGTAATTCGGAAGCTGAAAGAACGGGTAACCACCACTAAAATAGAAGACTGAAGGGGTATTTATAGGAAATTGGATTCATGATGGTTTGATAAATTTTATGAATAAAATTTTTACTTTTCAAATCAGTGTGACTCCATTAGACTCATGAATACACTGTTAACATTTCACACGGTCGCAAAGCAATCAGTGATTTTGAAAGTCACTATATGGAGAGTTAGCATGAAACCTTCACGCTCTTGTGAATGGACAATGAAACTTTCGAGATTACCAATACTTTTTACATTCAAAAAGAATTGGAAATTCATGAAATAGGCCTTTTATAGTGATTTTGTTCCATCTGAGGTTGAATTCACTCTGAACTAGTTGTTCTTTACTTGACCATTCTCGTGGAACATATTTCGATGCCAAAAATAGTAAAAAATTAAACTAAAATTATTATATAACATAATTTATTATGATTACAAATATTTAATCCAATTTTTTAAATTCTATAACTTAAGAGGAAAATTTCAATTTAAAAAATCATACAGACACGATGCAAAAGAGGTTTTCCCAAGATAAATGTTTAAAAAGTTTAAATTTTTTTTTATAAAAAATCAATATAAAATTAATTAAAATAACCAAAATTAGATTAATATATTTATATATATATTTCTTTTAAAAACATACTAAAAAAATTTGGTTGTGTTAAAAGTTTTTAAAAGAAAAGAAAATTCTTCATAAAAATCAGTATTTTTCAATATTCATCGATAAGTTTGTCTTTTCAGGAAAATTATCTAAAATTTAATCCAAGATAATTTGGAAAATATGATTTCAAAATTGAATTTTATTTTTTAAATTTAATTTTATTAAAATTTTAAAAATAATTTTTAAAATAAGTGCACAAAATGCAATAAACTGGATTTTAGAAAAATACGGATTTTTAAAATAAAATTATATCTACGTTTATATTTTATATAGAAAATACATAAGATTAATACTTAACATTTAATTGAATATATAATATATAAATTTCATTAAAATAATACAAAAAAGTGTTTTTTTAATTTATTAAGGTTAAACCTATTTTTTTCCTAAAAATAGTTTTTCAGAAAAAATCCTTTATTTTAAAATAGTTTTTATTTTACTTTCTAATTAATTAATCACAAAATAATTAATTTTATATAAAAGTATAAACCATATATTTTCCTAATTTAGTTAAATAAATTCATACCTTCTATTCTAATGGATAGTTAATCACTATCATATTGAATAAAAACATTTTAATAGTATGTCATGTTTCATTTAAACATGATATTGCATGTAACACATGATAAACACATTGTTTCATGTAACATAATCTAAATTTGTACTTGTGTGTGATGAAAGATAATCTCAGTGTAAAATGTAATGATAAAATTTGAAAAGATTAAATTTATTTGAAAAAATATATTTCACAATATCTTTGGGTGTTACATTCTACACCCTTAAAAAATTTATTTATCTCAATCTGAACTTGTGCTCGGTTAAAAAGGGTTTAAAAAATGGAAATACCTATATCGAAAACCCACATCATAAAAAGAGATAATACAAATTCCACTTGAAAAGAGATAAAGGGATGTCTAATGGTCATATGTAATAAAACAAATCATGCATTTAAATTAGAGAATATAGGTGGGAGGTGCAGATTTAGACCTAGAATAAAAGTGTAATGTCCAAATATTTATGGAGAGTGACAAAGAACTTTGTTAATAATAAAGTGACTAATCTAGTGAAATTGAACAGCCGCAAAACCATAAACAACAGTGGTTTAAAAATGGTCATTGATTTCATCAAAAATGGTGGTAATATTATAATTATTTATTTCAAGATTCTTTTCCTTAAGTTGAATAATTTTCAAGAGAATATATTGTTACTTTATTTCATTCAAATTAACAAGGTCATTATCATCCTATGGTTGTGCCTTGATCAATTTTCACTTCAACTCTTACTCTATAAACTGGAGATGAATTTATTATTCTTGAAGAACTAATTGATCTTAAATATCCATAATAGAATGATAAGTCATTCCTATTATATGTAGCAATTATAAAAAAAATATTTATAATAGGTTATCCAATATATAGAAATCTTCATGTGATGAAGTAATAAATTAATCTCTAAAACCTCATCCAAAGTTCAACTTAAGACATTCTATAATTAGATAACCTTATAACCCATCAAAAATTTAAAATTTATTAATAAGGTAACTAAATTGACAAAAATCAAAATAAAACTAATCCCCTAAATATCAATAAGTTTATCTTAATAGTCACAAAAAAAATCTATGAATACCTTGGTGAAATATTCTCTTGAATCATGGTAGAAACTTGAACATCCACTAAACCTCCATGAAATAATCACATATTTTTTAATATATTCCATAAATCCAATAATGTTTAAAAAATACATCAATTATAATATAAACCACTTTTTTCTCAAATCATTAATCAGTACCAAGATCAACAATACTATCTAATTTACTTTATTCATATCAATCATCTCTTTATCTGAAAAAAGAACCATTTTATAAAAATCATGAACTTATTAAGGGTTATCCTCCCATAATAAAATTTTCACCTTTCCATTAAATCCCATTTCTTGGAAATCGGAAACATTTATCATATTCTTCTAACTCCTTAAGAGAAAAATACTAAAAAACAATCCATTGATGTTTCATGATTATAATAACCTAAATATCCCTAATAAAAATACAATTCTTTGAATTACAGTACATAAAAACAAAAATCACTCAAAATTTGTCATACACCTATAACAATGATATGTTTTCTTATTTATGAACACTTATTTACTTTCATATGTCATTTTTAGTCTCTTAATAATCATTAATATAACAATTAATGATTCAAATTTGTTAATTCACTTCACAAGCTTTCCCTTTAGAATATTTATTTGCATAATGAACATGTGTTCCACAATTGAAAAATTCAAACATTGATAATATATTATGTATACCATTATTCTCATCCAATTAATTAACCAAACATTATATTATTTATATAAAATTACTTGATTTATTCCTTTCCTTTCCACACTAAAATATCTTTTTTTCCTTTTAGGCATTCCCTAGATCTTCCCACACTCTTATCATATTATAAATTTAATTCTCATTCCTCTATGTTATCCACCACCCAAAATATCTATAAACAATATACTTATTTTCTTTTATGATTCTAAGAGTTGGTTAAGGTGCATATTGTTAATCATATATTGTGATAAATGGTTAGGTATGATAACAAAACCCTTCACAGTAGTTAGTATACCATTTGGTTTCTCTTCAATGCATTGTCTACAAAATTCAATGTTGATCCTATTCATTTTGGTTACCTCTATTGACTAAAACCAAAAATTAATGTGTGAGAAATAATAATCCTTGTATGGATCCAAGTATTCCTAAAAATAACTTATAGGTTATCTAAATAATGACACATTTTTTTTCATTCTATGACTATTTAGGCTTAACATTTGTCATTCATTTTAATTATTTAAATCAGTCATGATGGTTCATAAATATTTTGTGAATTTCCAAATCATATCTCATTGGAGTGTCAAACCAAGTGTGTAAAAAGGATTATTTTTAGGCACTAGGTGACGATCGAGTCTAGCTTAATGTTCCTTTCTGGATTTATTACCCCTTGGAACCTTTGTGCCAAATCCATGACCACATGTATTATCCATATGTGGATGTAATTTCATGGAAACCACTCAATATATCATATACCAAAATTTATTGACATTTTACAATATATTGAAACAATATTAGACATAACCCTAGACATCTATATGATGTACCCAAATGTATTTAAATTATTTTTTTCTCAACCTAGGTTCAAAAGGTTAACTAATCATTTACATTGATACCAACTGTGGTGACCCAAACATTTCATACATAGAAATTAAATAATTTATATGAATATTAATTACATTACACAAACACAAGCATGAGGATCATAATGATGTACTGCCATTGGAGACTTTGTACATAGTATTATTATTTAGTAAAATATTTTCAATATTTCCAATAAATATCTTCCGGTTTAGTAATCTTCATAGACATACCCTAGTTAAATACTTTCCTCATAACCTAGGGAAAATAAACATAAGAAATTTTGATCATATATGCTCAGTAAAGGTAAAAAATAGAAAATAAGTAAACATAACATGAGAATACACGTATGATAATGTGAACATAACATATAAAAATCATACACTACATATAAAATATAAAAATATTGATTCATGGAATAATGATTGGAATCTCATAAAACATGAATAAAAATGAAATCAAATAACATGGTCTATGAGAGTATAAAATTGACATAAGACATGGAATTTTGGAATGAAAATAAGTATAAAAAATTATTTCCTTAGTAGTCAAGGATCATTTCAAAAACAATCACAACGGAATGGGTTCACTCCCCAAACTATCTTAGTTGTTAATGTTCAATCCCAAGACTATAATAATGGAAAATTTCCCTTACAAAATATGTTTCACTACCCATTCCATTTTTTTATCTCATGAGATATCAATATTTACCTAATTCACTATATAATGATATAATTCCCACCCATATTTGGTTATAACATAACCAACCTTATTGATTTTAATTAAACCATCATCACATAATTAATATTATACATATGATATTGATAAGATCATAAAAATTTCCTAACATCAAAACAAATGAAATGAAATTGGTTTCATAAAAATTTCCACATAAAATAACCTATAGAAAAGAAACAGATTCCATAATCATTTCACCATTTAATTAGAGAATAAATAGTGGTAAATGAAGTAGGATACAAAAGTATTTTATCGTGGTATAACCAATGGAAGAGAAATCGGTTTAATAAAAATATTTTCATTATAAACCTAAATTATCCAAAATAAAAATAATAATGGTATCCTTATATCATATAACAAGTAAATCATAAGTAACATTAAAGGATTTCATATTAGATAGAAAATTATTTTTGGAATTATTTATTGGAAATATTATTATAAAAAACAACCTTTCGCTAAAAATAAGTTATTTTAAATAAAATTTAATGAAATATTTTTTAAATAATTTTATTTTAAAATAACCATGAATCTTTTAAAGAAATATTTTAAAAAATCATTTAATACATTTATTTACCGAAAAATATTTTTCATTTTGATTTAAAAAAAATTATAAAACATTTTCAAAACACATTTATTTAAAAATAACCTTGAGAAGATATAAATATATCTCAAATGAAAATAATTGTCATAGTGGTGGGAAATTACCTTCATGTTGTACACATTGATGTAAATATCCATTTCACTATTTCAGTAAAAGGGAAAAGGGGATTGTTTAGAAAATGGTATGAAGATTCAATTCAAAACACATTTTAAAATATTCAAAAAATTTCAAACTATAATTAATAAATCATTTGAATATTATTAGATACTTTTTTGGAAACATTTTTAGAAAATATGGTTTTGGATGAAAAAGTGTTTTCGTCCGAAAAGAGAAATAATGATGATTTTCCTTAAAAACATTATTTTGAACTCTTGGGTACATAAATAGAGTGAAATGATGGGAAAACATGTATTATCGTTAAATAAATATAGGATACTAAAATAGTGAGTTTATTGATATATGGAACGTAATATTTTTTCATCATAATCATAGTTATAAACAATCTTAATAAACGATGAGGTTGTATTATGAAACAATTACCACTTTGATAAAATTCAATCCTAAGCCCCATGAATGAGAGATACTAAAATTGATATGAAAATTAAAATAATTTTAAGGTTAATACTCATAAAATAAATCCAGGGGAATTATATACCCCGCATAAATGAAACATGTGGTGAATATGGAATTTGTCTCAAAGAAAATAAAAGTGAGACGGAAATATCATACCTTAAGTCTTGAATTCGTTCATACGCATTCAAAAATATTATATAATAATTATAAGATGATTATATATATATAATAAAAAATAATATTCATATGTATCATATGATATATTATTTAATTATGACCTTTTTTACTCATTTATCAACAATTAATTATTAAAATCATGTTTTGGGTAATAAATGATTTGTTTTACTTGTATGTTTTGATTTTCTATTTTCAGTAATCGTAATTTGATCATGGGTACATAATCTCAAAAAAATAATGATATAAATATAATATATATTCAGTATATATGTATTTATAGTAATCTATAAATGTTATATATGGAAAATTAAATACAACATTCATAGAGACGGTATGTCGTACTTACACCTGAACATTTTTTCAATTTTATTGATGTATTGAAAGAGATAAATATAAATAATATATACAATTTTATAACAATTTTTTTTAAAATATAAATATATATAATATTTTTATTTAAACTTATCTTTATTACCTTTAATGTAAAATGTACATGAAGAACAAATCACATCGCTTCGTGAGGTGATAGTCTACCGTACACATGAGCGGCATTATCCCATTCCCACAGAAGGCAAATTAAGGAGGTAAATGTGATATAATAAATATATATGTATTAATATTTTAACTGTATATATATATAAAATTTATACTTATTACCATTCGAGTAAAATAGAAATGAAAAACACATCACATCGGTTAGCGTGGTGGTAGTCCGTCGTACACATGAGAAACAATGTTATTTTCCAATAGATTTGGAGGTATGAAGGTAGAAGTGGTGTTATAATTTGATAGTAATAATAATATCATAAATATAATATATAAACATTATATCCATCATTATATCCATCCTATAGTGGTGGTGATTGAAAACAAATTACATTAGTTCACAAGGCAGTATTTCACCATACACATTAGTGATCATTTCAAATCTCATTTGATGGAAGTGGAGATCATTTTAGGAAATTAACTTAAAAAATACATTTAATAATATTTAATATTTATAGCTTTCTATATCATCATTTTTAATGATAATTTAATAAGGTTTATGAAGAAATAAAATAAAAATCTTTGTTAGGGTCGTTACTTATTCTTAGAATAACTTCTTTTGGTTTGCACCAAAATCCTTACGAGGTTGTAGTTATAAAAAATATAAGGATTATATGATTTTATGAGGGAATTAATAATGATATTTGGGTATGTTTTGGTCTAAAAAATGTTTTTTAAAAATGTGAATATGAGAGGAGAGGGGTGACCTTTTATAGGGGTTGTGAGTGGCACACTTGTAGTTTTTTAAAATAAAAAGGTGTAAAATATTATTCATATGAAAAAAAGATAAAAAATGGACCTTAATTTAACCAATAAAATATATGTTCTAAATATGTCCATAAAATGGGTGTTGGAAATTTTTTTGGACATTTTAAACCCTAATACATTTAGTTTAACCCCATGTAAACCTATTTTTTCCTTAACCGCGGTAATTAAATTTTACTATTTTTACTATTCATTAGGAAAAAAAATTAAGGAGAACATGTTTTATAATATAAATTAAACTGATTAAAAATATGGAATCCATTATTCCAAATACTATTCAATTATATGGAAAATTTTAATTTAAAATTATTCACACGGGCATAATGAAAAGTGGTTTTCCAAAGAGAAAAGATTCAAAAGTTTTAAAATTTTTTGTATTAAAATTTAATATATATAATCGATTAAAAAGAAAATAATTGGATTAATATATTTATTGATAAACTAATTTTACTTTTAAAACAGGCTTAAAACAATATTTATGTGTTCAAATTTTTAAAAAGAAATGAGAATTCTTATTAAAAACCAGTAGTTTTAACTATTCATCAATAAAACAACTTTTCAAAAAAATCTAAAAACCTCACTCCATGATAATTTTGAATTGATGATTTCAAAATTAAAGTTTATTTTAAAAAATAATAATAAAATTTGAAAAAATAATTTTAAAATCTATACAAAAAGGATGACAAAACTACTTTATAGAAAAATACTATTTTTAGTGTAAAATTTGATTTATTATTATATATTTTATTGAAAACACATAAGAAAAATAATAGAAATTTCATTGAATATAGAACATATAAATACCGTTAAAATCCTTCTTAAAAATTGGTTTGTATGATTCATGAATATAAAATTCAATTATTTTCATAATTTTTTTTTGAGAAAATGATTTCCTATATTTTCAAATAGTTTTTATTTTGAGTTCTAATTAATTTTTCACAAAATAAATCATGTTATATAAATGTGTAAAAAAATTTTTTATAATTTAATAAATTTTATTTATATCCACCATTCTAGTGTCTAGGTGATAACTATCATATTAGATAATAATATTATAATAGTATGCCACATATTTTCTAAACTCAATATTGTGTGCATTGAAAACTAAACTCAGTGTTCTGTGTAATGTAATCTAAACTCATTGTTTTGTGTTATGAAATATAAAATAGGTGTTTCATGATAACCAAAATATAAATATGATAACATTTATTTGAAAATAAAAAATATCACAATATCTCAAGGTGTTACAAATACCTCTCAAAGCCCCTCTTAGTGTTACACCCAAGATACCAAGCTCGTTATGATCCAGGTGATGCCATAGGTTGCTGAGTGGCTATGTCTCCCTTAAGTACTAGATTAATGTGACATGACTAAAAATTAATGATGATATCCTTGATTGAATCTTAGTATACTGATTAGGATCAATTGGATACACCGTTATTGCATTGCCTAGATCTATCTGGGATAGTCTACTGAGCTAGTTATTGAATGAATTTTGAGTTATTATCTCAAGTAAAGAGACTTTTTCTTAAATATTTTATAAGGGTATTCCCCCTTATTAATTATCATCATTTCCAATGTCTTGCTTTCCTACTGATTGGGACTTAGGAACCTGACATCATATGGGATTAGGGAATGTAAAAACAGATCTGGGTTCCACTAATCACATAAGACCTAAGTGGGATTCCTGGGATGGATGATATTGAGGATGAATCCCCGAAAAAAACCATCTTATAGTAAGGTTTTGTCAAAAGGGAAAAATTTAATTGTGTATGATGATGAGTTTCAGTCTGCTCCTCCTAGAAAATCCAGAAGTAAGAAAGAGTATTCCTATTTGAAGCCAACTCTTGTCACCAGGTCTCACGGTCCTGCAAAATTTGATTTTGACTGGTATGGTGATTATGATGATTCATATAAGTTTGAATATGATGTTTGATCTACTTTTGTATTTATTGTCATGATGGCAAGATGCTTGTATGGCCCCATCTTTCTTTCCTTTCGGTATTGTATTTTTCTTTTTTTAATAATAGGGCTCTACCCGATCTTTTGTCTATGGTTTTTAGTTAATACATGGAATACTATTTCATATAGTGGTGTCCAATATGGGTGATCTTAGGGTTAGGGATTGTATCCCCATGTGGTTATGTAGCTTACTCGATTACACTTTGGCACTGGCCGAATAAGGTTTGGTCGGACCAGGGTATCCATTAGGTCCTCGGTATGACATTGGTTATTGATATTATTTTCCATATTAGATATAATTATTTCTATTCAATAGTTAACATACACGTACCATGAAATTACAGCTTATGTATGTGGCCACGTTGGTGGTTCCCTACCAATTTTTGTACTCACACCTTTCTTGGGATGTCATTACACTTGGGTACCCAAGAATACATTCACTTTGGTTGTAGGTATAGATTTAGTTGAGGCATGAGACTGACTAAAAACGATGAACCATTTATATATGTGGAGTTAGGTATGTGGTATTTCTTGGGGTGTGAAGTAGATCATTTAATTTCATTTCTATTTCTTTTACCTATTCTCTTGTATAAGTGTCCGACCTTGTGGGAGATCAGTGTTGTATATATGACAAGGTTTTTACAGCAATTATAGTATTTAATTTGTTACAACCTCATTTATATATATTACTAATGAAATCTGATTACTTATAACTAAGGATGGTTTTTTATGTTTTCATTGTTTTTCTTACATTTATATGAGGGAATAGTATCACCAGGACACAATGTAGGCCCCCACTACTAGTTGTCAGACTCTATCGTACGGTATGGTGTATTAAATACTAGTTGTATACTAGATCATCTATCCAAGATAGGATGTGAAAAATTGGTATTAGAGGACTTAATTTCTCGATGTTTTTATGTTTATGATATGGTATATAGTATAATTAGGAATACATCGAAAACTAAGATGGATATCAAACTAGTGTGTCAAAACAAACTTGTTTTGATAGGAATTCTAGGTAACCAGTGATATAGGAAAGATGTTCTTGGTTTGTGAAGTTATAGTTGATTATGATTGTTCCTTTTATTGATGCACATGTGGTGTGGATTTTATTATTTATTATAGATTTATATAACTTTGACCATTATCAACAGGAAAATGACTTTATTTTGACTCTTGGACGATAGTGGCAAAGGGAATGTGTTTATGCATCATATTTGGAATGTGGGGTCTACATTATATAGTCATTAAAGTGTCTAATTTATATTTCTGATGATTTAGAATAGCTTTTTAAAGTGTCAAAAAAACCAAAATGGTGTTTTTCATATAGGTTCATGGTGGAATTATACTCATTTGGATCAATTTGTTTGTGTTTCCTTATGATAGGTTATGTAGACTAAAATATAATAAGACTTGGATAGAGTTATGTCGATACAATAGCTTCTACACAAGAGGGGAAACGAACCCTGTTAGACAAGAATGGTTACTTAGTGACTCGTTAGTTCCATTGATAGGTTTCTAGGAGCATGTGACACCTTAGATAGAGAATGTTAGGAGAACCATGATGAACTTGATAACTAGTGTCCATATTGTATCCCCTTTGGGTGTGTATTATTTTTATGTGTGGTTTCTTAAAGGTTTATAACATACCATATGAAGTTTTCCCATTTTCCATTCTAACATATTTTAATAAAATAAACTTCATTAATTGTTATCTAGCTGGTTCTTCTAGTGATATTTTGATAGGTACCTGAAGGTTTGTAGTCAATAGAAACCTTGAGAGGGTATTTTTATATACGGATGCCTGGTGAGGATCAGTTCATTATCTTTATTCACTTTAACATCATGTTCTCTAGTGAGTATTCCCTTATAAGGATACTCAAAGAGGATCATGACCTAATTAGTCGATGCTTGGATGGGGTTTCATTAATTGACTAAACTAAAAATTCTATTTTTATTAGATTTTTTAAAATTGCTTTTTGGGGAGTGGGAAATAAACCATACATGAGATACGAGATAACAGAAATCTAAAAACCACATAGAAAAAAAATCAAAATTCAAAATAGTGAACAACAAACCACTTTGGGACACGAATACACAATCAACCTCCTTGAGCTGCGCTTCTAAGGCCATCATCATCGTTGTACCATCAAAATATCACCAAAATCAACATCACCTAGGAAACAAATGCCATCTTCACCCATCGCCTTACTGCCAACGTCGCATTCACCAACATGATCATTTTTCATTGACACATCGTCACCTCATTCAATCACCATCGACATCATCATCAATGAGTCATCCCTGTAGACCACATATCCTATGTTCGTTGCCAGTCTCCACCTCTGATTGGAAATCACAATGTCATATTTGTTCAAACATCCACCCAGAATGATGAAGAAATCAACAATATCAAACCATCAGAACTGACTTATCTTCTTTCCACCAACAACTAACACCAGAGAATAAAACCACCATCGTTGAAAAAATCATCAAAATCATAGAGGAAGGACCCAAACATCTCCCCAAATATTACCTCTAAAAAACAACCACTGTATTTAAATGAAACAAAACTCAATTTCCTAGAAACACTAGCCACCAAGAAAAGATTCATCGAAAGGAACCCAAGGGAAGGAGAGAATCCAACGAGGATGTGCCCCTTGGACCACCATTGATCTCTCAAAATCCACATCCCAAACATTTTATTAACAAATGTACCAGTCCAGACAGAGAGAGAAGTGGAGGAACATGAAGCCAGAGAATAATAGGAGCAGACGAGGGCTTCAATAGAGCGACTAAACATTCTCCAGGACCAAAATCCCCTTCTATGAGGCCACCACCAAATGAAAATTACACCTGAAAAAACACCACCATGAACGAAGAACCACTAGAAGAATTTTCATTGAACAACCCAACCAATATGAAAAGAGTATCCAATATGAACCCATGAAAAATAGAGAATACAACAAGGATTACACTCTTGGAACACCACGAACCTCTCAAACAACACAACCAAACACTTCCTAGTAACAACCGCGCCATAATAGACTGGGAGAGGAGTGTAGGAACATAAAGCCAGAGAAGAGTTAGAGCAGATGATAGATTCAACATAGATACTTGGCCATCACCAGGACCACAATCCCCTTCTATTAGGCAACCTCCAAATGAATAGGACACATTCAAAATCACTTCTACGAATGAATAAATACTAGAACACTCTACTGTGAACAACCCAGTATGGAATCATTGAAGAGGAAACCTAAGAGAGCTGTAGAATTCAAGGAAGAGGAATTTGGGTAGGGAGGGAACCCTAGAAAATCAAGGTGAGAGGGCCGTCCGAGAAGGGGATCATTACATCCAAATCCTTTCTTTAATTGGATAAGGAAATAGATTCTATCATTAAGTTATTAATTACTAATGGGTTACAAATTAAAAATTATAGATTATTTTAATATATAACATGAAAATGAAAACATGTATAATATACACATGTTGATAGGTTTTGACCCTTGTAGTTTGATGATATATTTACATAGCTTTAGTTTTACCTATTTTAGAGAGAGTTGAAAAGCATGTTATATGTTGTTCGAGGATATGAGAGAATGGAAGAAAAAAATGATATTTGACCTTATTAAAAGTTTTTTCCCATGTTCTATGTGGTTAGAACTTATGATCCATCTTGAGACTAGATTTTTAGGACTGGGTGGGGGACCCTGAGGCCTATTGTTTTGACTCTGGTGCTTGTGAGACAACAGTTAGTATGATCAAGGGAAACCTGCAAGAGGGGTTAGCTTAGGGTTAAAGACACCTTTAGACGTAGTTATAATTGTGGTACACTCATGAAGTGATCATTTGAAATGAGGTGTAACTGAATATATAAACTATGAATGATGATTCATTTGGTTTCTAGGGAAGCACCTCATGTACTTAGGCAATGAGAATAAATTTTTTGGGTATGACTCTTCATTTTCCTGGCCCTTTTGACCAGTGGTTGTGTGATTAGGATGTTGACAGGTCATGAATAGATGATCATGGATTGAATAGAACTGGGGGGTATAAATGTGATTATTTAAATAAAGCGTTTTAGAATGAGGATGTGTATTTTTTATGCTAAAATGATTCTATGAGGAAACAATTCATTGATGAATCATGGAATAAGTAAGGTTCCTTATTTTGAAGAGGAGTTCCCAGAGATCTCCATATGTGAAGAGATCGATGTTCCATACAGAAACTTCATCTTGGATTTGATGATTTGTGACTCCCAATAGTGTGAGTTGGGTGGTGGATCGGGATGTATGGGATTGTATACCAATCGTGTATAGAGAGTTTAGTTAGCATCGGTTTCACATGGTAACTAATTATAATGGAACATTGGCGAGCATCTAGGTGAAACATGTGGATCGATGGTTTTAAATATGATGTTTATGAGTGTAGTGGCCCTAATAATTGGGTAAATTAATGAGAGTTCCCTAAGGTGAGGGATATCATGGAAATAAATTTTGTTCCATAAAATGGTTGACCTAGGGGTGGTCTGTGACATGCACTATTAGAAGATGTGGTGTCAAGGGTTAGTTAATTGAAAGTGAAGTATAGCATGGTGTGAGCATGGATTGGTTCTAGAGAAAATATAAAAGCTAAGGTAAATATAATATAAATAATTTTAATATATTCATTAATTTTAGAGTTATAATAATTATAATAACAATATGTATTTCTATAGTCAAAAAGGAAAAAATATTTATTTCTAAATAGGTTTGGTTTTCATGCAATATATAGTTTTATATAAATGCATTATTTTAAAGTTATATAATTTTAATTTGAACAAAGGAAGAACATATTTTAATTAATCATTTTTAAATTATTTTAGGATGATTTTGATTTGAAAAGTTTGATATTTCAATGCACAATGAAAAATTATAATATTTATTTTATTTAAAGGCATTTAAAAAGTAAAAAATTATTTTGGATTACTTTTTAAAATTTCATTTGTTAATTTTTATTAAAAAAATAAAATTATTTTATTTTGAATGAATTTAATTTTTTTAATTTTTTATAAAAACATTTGTATATTTAATATATATATATATATATATATATTGGAAACTACTAATCCCCATGTTTTTTTAGGTTAATTATAAATTAAATTCGACCACTTTTGTGAATTGAAACATGAAAAATGAATTATATATTTGTAATTTGGTTGTAAAAATTTAAAAATAGGTCACTTTAATTTTTTATCAATGGGAATAGTATCTTTAATAAATTTTTTCACCATGGTAAGGGTAAATCAGGTAATTAAAGTTACAAAATAATATGATAAGGGCTAAAAAATTACCTTAACATTTGAATTTATATCATTAGATGATTATATTTCATCCATAATCATAAAACCTATAAAATATCCCCTTTTCCATTTAGTCTTCATTTGGACCATTATATTATTTAAGTAAAAGATAAAGTCAAAAATATCACTTTCATGTTTTTAATATATATATAATATTTTGTTAGGTGGATAAAACAATTTATGACTGAATAAAAAAATCATATAGATAAATAATATTTTAATCATTTTAATTTATTTATACTTTTTTGATGATATAATTACCTATTATGCTTATGCAACACTGACATGGTATTTATTGAATTAATAAAAAAAATAAAATAAATGTTATTAAAAATTTTAAATGTAATATCATTGGAATGAAATAATTAGTTCTATGAATTTTTTAACAAATATATCGTATTGGTGATGTGTGGAAGTATTATATTTGAAATATTGTAATGATGTTTTCTCAAAGTCAACTTTAATGAATCATTTCAAAATTGAAATTAATGATATATTATAATAAATAATGATTATTAAAATATTTAAAAAAACTAAAAAACTTATATGTAGAAAATTTAATGGGATATGTTTAAGAATATCCAACATGGTCCATTATGGGTCACTTTTTCTTTTATAGTAACTATGTTTTATTCTTTATTGTAAAATGCATCGATACAATAGTAAGTTCCAAAAGAGTTAAATAGGGATTAAAATAAAGAGATAAGGGAGAAAACCTAATCTAAACATGTCAAAAAAATTCTTGATGAGAGTATTTTTACTAATACCAATTATATCATTTAATTATATTAGTTTTTTACCTTTCTCCATAAAAATTAATTTATATTAATTTCAGATTTTATGTAATTACAAGAGTACCCCTACCCTCACTAATAAAAGGGTGTATACTATCCTCATTTATTCACACTTAAGAATATATTTAGTTTATCTAATTCATTCCTAAATCATATCTTAAATCCCTCAAAATTTCTTATAGGATGTTTATTGATCATAAAACCAACCTATGAAATGTGTTTTTGTAAACCATAATTTGTTTCTTAAAGAATATATATAGTTCTTAACCAGGAATTTTCATTTTATTTATTATTCTACCTCATTAAAATATTTTTAATATATTATGAAATAATAAAACAATTATATTACATATACTATGATTTTTTTATGTTTATTTCATATCCCATATTCATCTTGTATTCCATTAAAGTGGTATTTAAACCATAGTTTTCATGTACGACTGACTATCCCCTCATGAACCGATGTAATTCATTATCCTTCACCACATATCCTAGCTATTTATGATGATTGATTATATATATGTGTGTGAAATTAACAACATATTTATCATTATTTAATATTTATATATTATATATTTTCTTAAATTTCTATTTTATAAAAAATGATAATGTCGTTCGTGAATAAGTGTGGATTACACCACCATAAAGCACTGTGATTTGTTTTTCATAACCAAACAACATAGATGTTATATATAAATGTATTTAATGAAATAATTTTATATTTATGATATAATAATAATTATATAGATTTAAAATAATACTTACCTACTTTTCATCATGATTTTTGAAAATTGGAAACATTACTTATGCGTATGTACGATCAACCATCTCTATGACTGTAAAATAGTTTATTTTTCATAACCATATTTATTGGTGTTTCATAATAGTTTAATTGATGCGTAGAAATTATGATTATTAAAATTTTATTCATATTTATATGATAAAATAATTACCTCTTTTACCATAGTTAACCTAATAAAGTCATTTTGGATATATGATCTGCATATCGTCAAAACATCTGACGCGAACTTAAACAATTAAGTAATTGAATATAATGTGGTTTTAATTAAAAATAAATAAATAATGATCCTAAAAATGATTAATAAGAAATTAAATAAATAACATAATTTTATTATTTAGGAAGATAATGAATGTACGTGACAAGTCAGGCTCATGTTAAGAGAAACTTTACTTTAAAAACATCATTTTTTTGAAAAGAATATTGAGATATTTTTTAACTGTGTAAGTATATTTTATTATTCAAAATAAAAACTAAAATATTAATAAGTATGGTATATTTAAATGACACATTTTTTAAATTGGAATTATCTCATTACGTACGTAATGAACAGGAGTGAGATCATCACTATTTGTATCTTTTTTGTCAACTACACTAGCCAATCGATTTTTTTATGAATATCCATGTTTTATGAAGTAAATAATTGAAGAGACAAGGTCAAAGAATATAAATAATTGAGAAATGAGTTTTCATGAAATATGTATTTGATTATATCTCACATCCTGCACAAGTGTGTTATAATCACTCTCAAAATGAGTTTGTTCCATTAGCTTCGTGTTCCCATGTCAACCACATTTATCTGCCCCAAACTTTTATCCACTAAAGATGATGTAATTCCATAGGAGGAATAAATAGATACCATGATAGTCAAATTGTGATTTTTGAAGACTGGTGAAAATTTTGTTGGTCCTGAGTTATCTCTGCATGTCCAGTCTAAGTAAAATTTGATCTTGACAATAACTGGAGAAGTCTATATAATCTCAATAGTTCTATAAATTTTAGGAAAGTGTCATGATATATCCATTAATCTAAGAACAGAGAAGTAATGTACAAAATTTATGCATCAACCAGTATAAAAATTGGTTTAAAAATAATATTTTCATTTATTTTTTTTATAGAACATTTTGAAAAAAAGGAAAAAAAATTGTTCTCTATTAACATATACAACATCAATGGGTTTACCGTCCCCCATAACCATTAATTAATTTAAGGATTCCTAAACAAGATTTCATGATTTCATAAAATAAAAACTCCATTTTACTTTATATTGAGTGTTATAAAAAAGGGTTTTAAATGGAATGTATATTTCAATATCTAGTAATTTTTTCTTTATGTGCATATAAATTATTTTTATTATTGTAACGTAGAGAATAGAAATATTTTATGTGTTATGATTATGTTATGGTTCTTGAGAAATGTTTATAATGATGAGTGGGGTTTTTATAAATTTAGTGTAATAAACCATTTAATTATAGAACAAATCATTTTCATATCTATTAATATCATTTATATAGTTAAATTACTTATTAAATAAATAAATAATTTTAAAATAGAAAATGAAATAGTTTTGTCTAAATTTTTTTTTATAATATTTTATTTAAAAGTTATATTTATAAATCTTGTATTTTGAATTTTAAAATATTAATATTCTTTTTAAAATCATAATATCAAAAAATACCAATGGTGAAATTTTGTTATTTTTTGGAAAATATTGATTTCTTAGTAAATAGTGAAAAATAAAGTTTTTTGTTAAATAGTATTTTATTTTATATAATTTATTTATTTTAAACAACACAATATGTTTTGAATATGATTTAAAGAAACATAATTATTATTTAGTTATGTTTAATCTACTTAATTAATTTTTTATCAATATTATATTAGTTTTGGAATAAGTTTGTTTTTGGTTAAAAATGATAATTTTCAAAAAACTATTTTCAAAAGAATAATTTTTCTATATTTTAATTAATTAATATAATACCTAATGATAAATTTTTTAAAAGAAAATTATATTTTATATTTTATTAAATATTTACTTAGTTTCACACAATTATTATAATTAGTGATATAGTTAATATAAAAACATATTTTTCTCATAAAAATAATTTACTTGAAAAGAGGATTTTTCGTCTTGTCTATGGGTGTTGTTTTAAAATTAATTTTTCCAATTATATGAGTTTAATTTGGTAAAATGTTTCAAATATTTTTAATTACAATAATTTTTAGTTTCTAATAATGTAAACTTAATTTTTTACCAAAATTAATAGTGAAAATAGAAAATATTAATTATAATGGTTAATGTAAAAATGGATTTACTAGTATTTAAAAAAAAGATTATGTTAAAAAAGACCTAAAAGCGTGTTTAAAATATATTTTTGGGAATTAATCAGACCTCATTCTTTTTATTATCAATAATTTTCAGTTATTGGAGTGTTTTTAAATGAAAAAGTTGGTTGTAATTCATTATTTTAACAAATTACAAGTGTACCGCTAACCTCGCTTATAAAAGGCCACCCCCTATCATCCTCTCTTCCCACCTTAAACAAATTTGATTATAAAAATAAAAACTAAAACCACTTCTCTAAAAACCTAATATCATCTTAAAATAATTATTTTGGGAATAAATCTAACCAATCAAGGCCTTTGGTGGAAATTAAAAGAAGTTACCCAAAGAACTGGTAATGTTCTCAAATGAATAGTTTTAATTTATTTTTTTCCTCTATACCCTTAAATTATTCTTAAACCATGATTATCTAAAAACCAAACTATATTAAATATAATTACATTTTATTATTTTAATTAAATAACATGAATCATTTCCTTCTTCCATCAAATGGGCTACGAAATCATAATTCATGTGTACAAGGGATTACCACCTCACGAAACGATGTCATTTTTTTCCATTACCACCTATTGTGGTTGGGTATGATAAAGGATATAAAGTATATATATTATATTTTAATATAATTATACCTATAGGTTCAATATATTATATATACCTATTTTACATTCTATTCTATAGGGGATATAGTAACTTTGCGCATGTGTACAGTGGACTACCGCCTTACGATGTGATGTGGTTCATTTTTCACTAACGCAATACATAGAATGTAATAAGGGTAAATATAATTAAAATATATCATATAAATGAAAATATTTTGATATTAATGACACAATTATAATTATTAAAATATAATATATAATTTTATTTCTTACCTTTTCTATCATAAAAGAAGTGATAACATGTACGTTTGGACTACCGCCTTCACGAAGCAGTGTGACTTTATTTTCATCACCACACCACATGGATTCTACATATATGTATATTTAAAGTAAAAAAATTTATATATTACACTATTATCTTATTATAAAGATAAAATATTACTTACCTCCTTTCCATAAGTATTTTCAACAAATGGAAACGTTTCTCATACGTACATACGGTATACTGTCTCCATGAACATAACATACTTCAATTATCAAAACCAATATTCATTATTGGTATTTAATGTATAAATGATACATATATATATATATATATTATAATTTTGACATGATTATTATTATTGGGATGCTTAAATAATTACAGATTTGAACATAGCCCACCTTCCAATGTCATTTTTGACACATTAGTCAAATATACGAAAAACAACCAATGCAAAATTAATTGATTAAGTAATTGTATACAACATGGTAATAAGTGAATTAAAAGAAATAATAAAGTTGATAAATTTTCAAAATAAATTAAATTAGAAAAAGAATTTTATTATTCGTGAATATAAATACATGCATGACATGTCAGACTCAAGATAAGGGATTTAATCTAAAATTCATTTGGTTGAGGAATATTTTAATTTTATAAACCTATATTCATTAACTAGGTGTATATAAAAACTATTTTATTTATAATATCATGAAATTATCAATTCTAATGGTATTTAATGTTTTATTTAATGTTTTTAATCTTTGGGGATTATGATTCAAATATTCCCAAGGTAATAAGGGACTTTTATTAAATAAGTCATCCTTTAATGTTTTCCATTGAACTCTTCATTTTCCATTTATTTATTTTTAAAATGATTTTATGAAATTATTTATGGACATAAAAGATTTATAAATTATATTTTATTTATATGTTTACTTTCTTTCTAGAGGTTTTAAAAATGAATAATTTTATATTTTTTATACATAATATTTTGGCAAACGAAAAAATTAATGTTTTATTCTTAATATACAGAGCGACAAAGTATTTTATACCACTGTGAACATTATCTGATTTTTGGATTATTTGTAAATATTTTATTTTTTCTTCAAATAAAACACAATTTAAATTTTATGTGAGGGGTAATTTATTTATAAAAAATGGTTTTACAGAATAAAAGGGTATTTTGGTATTAGAAATGGGGTTTTAAAAGAAAATAGAATGTTGATATCCAAAAATATTTTTTTACGAGTATACATGATTTTTTAAAAATTTCTATAATGAGAAATTAATGAATAAAAAGTTTATATTCATGATACGGTACTTGGTAAGTCTACATGAGAAATGTGTGCACCCAGGTAGTGTCAATATTGTTATAACTTATACGATGGGGTGTCTCAAATAGCATCTGGTGACCCATTACATCATATGTGATGGGGTGTCCAAAATAACATCGAGTGAGACCGTTGTAGATTAACTGATGGGGACACCCATTATAACAACCCATACATTACATACATGGTTATTACTTCAAAATTGAATCATACTTATTACACCATATAACAAAACCACGAAAGGACCGTATAGGTATAGTGTCTTTAGAAACTGGGAAACATAAACAACCCGTTCATAAATCATCTACGTTGTCTCCCATTTATTTCATCATATCTAGAGTCCCTTTTTAGTATATCCTACATAATATCATTCTTACTAACCTGGGGAAAGGAAAACATACAAAAGGGTGAGCTCAAATTCCCAGTAAGGGTAAACAAAAAAATATCAAACATATCATATTTATAAGAACATAACATTTTGAAAATATTATCCTGCAAAAGAGATCATAACATGGGATAAATCATAGAAGTGAAATGTAATTACAATAATCATAAATTAAAACATGAATATTTGTGGCATACACACATAATCATAGAAAATCATTTCTTAGTAGTCAAGACTCATTGCCAAGACTATCTTAGCGGACAAAGTCCTTTTCTGAACCGAGTTCACTCCTCGTTTCAGTCCTGTTTCACTGGACTGGTTTAACATGTCGTTCCATCCATGTCTATATCATGAGATTTAAATCTTTACCCAATGAATTGGAGGGATATATAGGTCCCACCCATCTCATAATTATTCCATTCTTATGTGTGCCACAAAATCATAAACCATACATCATAGCATAAACCATGTAATAAAAATGGGATTCTTAAACATCACGTCATCATAACATAATCCATAAAAGGATATCGTAAAAATAATTCCATCATAACATAATAAATCAATGTAAAAATAGGTATATAAACAGAACCCTATATTATCTTAGATGGAAAATAATTTTTATAAAACACTTGAACTCCATTCTTGAGGAAAATATCCTTTCTACTTCAAAAACATTTTTATTTTATTAACATGTCATATAATTTTGAACTAAAAGAAGTTGATTAAAAATAAACTTGAAAACTTTTAAAATAAGCTTCATGGAAAAAATGTTCTAAAAATCCATTCATGCCGTATATGTTAAAAAAACATTCTTCCCATACTTTGGCCAGAAAACTCAAAAAGTAACTCGTACGAAAAACAACAAAAGATTCCTTTCATATATTTTACTAAAAACTGAACGAAGGGTAAAATTAGATTTAAATAATTTTAGGTGGATGGAAATAATATTACATATTGAGGAAACATGGATGTGGATGATAAATATTCCCCAGTAAATTCTGAAGTATAAACAATCTCGGATAAAAATGAGATTGTGAGATTTTCCATTACCTTAGGTCCGATTTGCTTCGTAAGTGTCCGAAACTCCTGTATAATGATATAAATAATGTCATTGACTTATTACAGAATCATATGTATTTTTATGATATCATATATGTTCATATTATTATCTTCTTATTAGTAATATTTCATTGCTACTTGTTATTCGAGTGTTTATTGCTTTATGTTCGTATGTGTGTTTTGTCAAATAAATTCTTATTCCTCTTTTTAGGTTATAGACAACTAATTTACATAATGGTATTAGTGAAATATATATCATATTTATTCATTGAATTCATTTATATAATCATTATGCAATGAATATCATGTAGAACGAGTCACATCACATTGTGGTGACTGTATTCCGTACGTATGCACGAGCGATGATATCATTCCCATGATTGTGGAATTGTATTGGAGTGTATGTATACTATTTCATAATCAATATCACTTTACAATAATCATATATATTTATTATTCACGCCATTATACCCATCCATGTAAGGTGGTGGTGGAAAATAGATTACACCACGGCGTGGAGATGGTATTCCGTACGTATGCACGCGCGGTGATTTCGTTTTCCGTAGGATGGATAGATTGTGAAATAGGGTTGTTTCATACTTATAATAAAATATCAATATATGATTTATACTGATGTTATTACTTCATAATAGAACAACTAAATAAGAATAAGTAGAAGAAGAAATAAAGTTGAAATAATCGGTAACGGACATTACCTCTTCTTTGAAGCGCCTCTTTGAGACCTCCTCTTAGGGCAGTAAAATTGGTCTTTGAAGAAGACCAGGAGCTCTAGAATGTTTCTAGAGAAGTGGGGAAGTGAAATGGGCAGGGTTTTTTCGAGCTTGAAGGCTCAAATTGGTGTGAGGAGGAGAGGGAGGAGGTGCCCTTTTATAAGGGAGGAGAGGGGCACCTTTGGAAATATAAGAATTATTAGTTTATATTAAATTCCAACCCCACTAAAAAACTTCAAAAATGACTCATATCCTAAGATTATATGCGCTAGGGTTGTAATAACATCAAACAATAATATTTAGACATGTTAGTAAATTATTTTAAACATTATCAACTTGATTTATCCTTATTTATCAATTTAATTTTATTTGTAGTAATAATATTATCAATTTTAAATTATTATAAATAATTAAATATGTGTTTTTAATTTTCCATATTTGACACTTTATGACATTTTAGACCATATAAATTTTAATTTATAATTTTTAAATATTTTTGTGATTTTTAAACAATTTTATAATATGTTATTTTTATAAAATAACAATAGTGTCAATTTTGACACTATTCATTTATTTGAATTTAAATAAAATATATATAGAAGATATGTTCTAACTAAAAGAGTTAATAGATTAATAAAATGTCTTATGTATCTAGAAAATTAGTGGAGCACATTAAATAGTTCATATAATATTTATTTTAATATTTTTAAAACCATTTATTGGATATTCTAATTAATAAAATAATTTCAACATCACTATTGTGTCATAATTAATGATAATTATTTAATCCCTAAAAATTATAAATAAATTCATATAATGTATGTAATTGTATTAGGTTTCTGGATACTATTCATGTTCAAAGTTTCATTAAGTTTATCACTAAATTAAAATTATTATACTTATAATATTTAAGAAAGTGACATGTTGTCACTTTCTTTGGTTTTAATAATAATTAAATTATTTTCATGGGAAAAAGCCCATTAATTGAATCTAATCCGACCCTTAGGTGATATGGGTCGAATTTTAGTCATCCAATAGAATTTTGGTAGGTGTTAGGGTAATTTTATAATCTTATATTTACGCTTAATTACTCGATTTACCTTTAACTACGGTAAATAAAATTTACCGTAGTTACTATTCATAATGCCCAAAAATAAAAAGTAGCTTATTAACATAATTTGGAACCACTGATTCCAAATATTCAATCCATTTTTCAAAATTCAAAACACATAAGTTGCAGTAATTAATTTAAAATTAATCTCGTTGTTAAGAAAATGGGTTTTAGAAATTAAAACATTGCTAAAGATTGAAATGTATTTACCTATGAATTAAATGTGAAATTAATGCTAATGACATATATTATATTAAATGGTAAAAATATATTCTATTTATACTTTAAAAACATTAAATATTATAATTTAACCATATAAATTATCTCCATGAAAAAAGTTGTTTTTAATTAAAAATTATCGTATTTTTATTATTCATCAAAATATGAACGTTATCAGAAAAATATCAAAACTTTATCCAAAGTAAATTTTTATATCCTGATTCTAAAGAATAATTTTATTTTTCCAAATTTAACTTATAAACATGTCAAAAACTAGATTTAATGTGGGTGCGCCATCAAAAGGCGACAAAACTGCATTTTTTTAAAAATACTTATTTTACCCGAAAATTTTATTTTGTTCTCTTACCATATTATAGAAAATGTGTAAGATGAATAATAATTTTATAAAACTCAAAATGTAGTTAATACTATTCATAACGGCTAGTCTATAATAATATATATCGTTGTTTACTGAACCCCGGTATTGTGTACTGCACACGCTATCGAGGAAGGTCGTGATTGCCTGTAATGGAAGCCAAGTCAGTATTGTGTGTTGTGAAAGATTCCTTTGGTGTTGCGTATAACATAAGACATAAAAAAAAATTCTCATAAAATATCAGGGTGTTAAATTCTAACCCCCTAAAAATGAATTTTGCCCTAGAAATTCGTCACCTCATTACAAACAGATGAGGATACCTCTCCCTCATCATATCCTCAAGTTCCCGTGTAGCTTCTTCTTATTGGTTGTTCCTCCATAAAACTTTCACCAAGCGGGTGGTCTTGTTCCGTGGGAATTTTTCACTAAGATCCAGAATCTCTATTGGTTGTTCTTCATACGAAAGATCTTGCTCTAGTGGTAAAACTTTTGAGCTGAGTACATGTGAAGGATCAGGTATGTACTTTCTCAGGAGGGATACATGGAACACATCGTGAACTTGAGATAGATTTGGTGGAAGTGAAAATCGGTAATCTACCTTCCCAACACGATCCAGAATTTCAAAAGGACCGATATATCTAGGGCTTAACTTTCCCTTCTTTCCAAATCACATGACCCTCTTCTAGGGAGATATTCGTAAGAACACTTTATCACCCACTTCAAACTCTAGGTCTTTTCTTCGGTTGTCGGCATAACTTTTCTGTCGACTCTGAGATGATCTTATGTGTTGTTGAATAGATCTGACCTTTTCTTCCATCTCATCAACATGATCAGGTCCTAATAGCTTTCTTTCCCCAACTTCATCCCAGCAAGTTGGAGTTCTGAATTTCTTTCTATAGAGGGCTTCATAAGTAGCCATCTGAATACAGGAGTGAAAGCTATTATTATAAGAAAATTACACCAAATATAGGTGTTGATCCCAACCACCTTTGAAATCCATAGAGAAAGCTCTCAACATGTCTTATAGAGTTTAAATTGTCCTCTCAGACTAACAGTCTATCTGAGGATGGTAAGCAGTACTGAAACTCAACTCTGTATCTAGATTATACTGAAGACTTCGCCAGAATTTCGAGGTAAACCTCGGATCCCGATCAGATATAACGGAATGTGGTAATCCATGCAATCTTACCACTTCTTTTACATATATCCTGGCAAGTTGATCAAGAAAAAAAATCTTCTCTAATAGCAATGAAGTGTGCCGACTTCGTAAGACGATCAACTATAACCCAGATAGCATTATAGCCTTTCGATGTTTTAGGAAGTCCGTGACTAAGTCCATAGTGATGTTTTCCCATTTCCACTCTGGTATGGGTAATGGTTGTAACATCCCCTTAGACTTTTGTCTCTCATATTTAACTTGCTAACAAACCAAGCATCGAGAGACATATTCAGCAACATCTCTTTTCATGCCATCCCACCAGAAGTACTCTTTCAGGTCCCTGTACATATTTGTACTTCCAGGATGTATAGAGAATGAAGAACTATGAGCCTCATCCAGTAGCTCCTTCTTTAATTCTTGGATGGGAGAAACACAAAACCGATTCCTGAACATTATTATCCAATCACAATAAAGGTTGAATTCAGGAACATTTCTCACCTTCTTTTGTAACTCTACATCTTCTTTCTGTGCCTCTTTAATCTTCACGTGTATAGATGGTTGAAAATTCATTTGAGAAAGATAATATTTTTCCCTTTCCATTATAATTCCAAGATCCATCCTTTCTAAATCCATAAATATTGGATCTTTTGTGATCCTCATCATGGATAAGCTATCATGGTCTTGTCAACTTAATGTGTCTACTACCTTGTTTTCTTTCCCAGGGTGTTGATGAATTGAGAAGTCGTAATCCTTAATCAGCTCCAACCATCTTATTTGACGCTAATTTAGCTCTTTTTATGTGAAAATATAATTTAAACTTTTATGATTAGTATAAATATCACACCTTTCACCACAAAGGAAATGCCTCTAAATCTTTAATGAAAAGATTACCGTAGCTAACTCCAAATCATGAGTTGGGTAATTTTGCTCATGGATTTTCAACTGTCGTGAGGCATAAGCTCTAACCATATAATATTGCCTAAGAACACACCCCATTCCCTTATTGGATACATCACTATATATCACAAACCTTTCTCCACTGCAAGGTAGTGTGAGCACAGGTGCACTGGCTAACCTTCTTTTTAGCTCTTTGAAATTCTCTTGACATTCCTCCGTCCAAACAAACTTAACTATTTTCCGAGTCAACTTGATTAGTGGGTTAGATAACCTTGAAAAATCTTTCACAAAACGTCGGTAATATCCAGAAAAACCAAGAAAACTTTGGGTCTCATTTACTATTGTTGGTCTCGACCATCTTTCGATAACCTCTTATTTTGCTGGATCCACAGATATCCCCTCTTTTGAGATTATGTGACCCAAAAATGCAACTTTTTGAAGCCAAAATTCACACTTGGTAAATTTGGCATAAAGCTTATCCGTTCTTAGGGTCTTTAATACAATTATAAAGTGATATTCATGTTATTCCTTTCTCTTTGAATAGACAAGAATATCATCTATAAAGACTACCACAAACTGATCAAGATTGTCTCTAAAGACTCTATTCATCAGATCCATGAAGATAGCAGGGGCATTAGTAAGACCAAATGGAATCACTATAAATTCATAGTGTCCATACCTTATATGGAAAGCCATATTTGGTATATCCTCCCTTTTGACCGTTAATTGATGGTACCCTAAATGAATATCAATCTTGGTAAATTATTGAGCTTCGCGTAGTTGGTCAAATAGGTCATCAATGCGTGGGAGAGGATATTTGTTCTTGATAGTGATCCTGTTAAGTTATCTATAATCAATGCAGAGTCTCATTGATCCATCTTTCTTCTTAACAAACAGAACAGGTGCTCCCCAAGGTGATGAACTAGGGCCTATGAATCCGTTATCAAGATTCTCTTGGAGTTGATTCTTCAATTCCTGCAACTCAATTGGGTCCATTCTATAAGGTGTCTTTGAAATAGGAAAAGCACCCGGTACGAGTTCTATTGAAAACTCAACTTCACGATTTGGTGGAAGACCAGGCAATTCCTTCGGAAAGACATAATCAAACTCCCGTACAATGGGCATATTATTAATCGTTATTTTCTCTCCAACCATTTGAGATAAATAACCTTCATTTAGTGGAATCAAGACCCATAGGATGGATGAAATTTCCACTGGAAGGCTATGTTCATCCTTGCATCGATAGACGATCATAGATTGATCTGGAAAATAAAATGTGACTTCCCTTCTTTGGAAATTGATATGAGCTCCATATAAAGAAAGACAATCCATGCCAAGAATCACATCAAATTCCACTATAGGAAGGATCAAAATATTTGCAGGAAGCACTTTCCCACAAACTTTAATCGGAGAAGAATTGTAAACTTTTGATGCGACTGTTGTGCCATTAGGAGTTGTCACAGCCAACTCAACAGCTAATTGATGAGGTAATACGGCGATACCCTTAGAAAATTCTTCATAAATAAAAGAGTGGGTGGATCCATAATCAAATAAAACATTTTCTACTTTAGAGTGGATGGTAAGTGTACCTCTTACCACTTCGTTGTCGTACTCCACATCACCGATAGTAATTTCATGTGAATTTCCTTTGTCTTTGGCCTTAAGAGTTTGTCGACATCGATCATCATCATCATCAACCCTTGGATTTGGGCATTGATTGGCATAATTCCCCATCTCCTTGAAATTGAAACATTGAAGTGTAGTAGGTTCATTCTGTGTATCCCTTCCTTTGTTTTCATCATTAGACATCTTCTTCCCATTATTTCGACATTCAATTGCCTGATGACCTTCTTTTCCAAACATATAACATTTTCTTGTCCCCTTAAGAAACTTTCCTCCGTGTTTCCTTCCACACTTTGAGCATAAGGGAAAACTCATATTCTTTTCAGTGTGGTCTTTAGACTTTCCTTTGAATTCCATTTTCCTCTTCTTATCAAACCCATGTGACTGATGGGTTACACAAATCTCCATCTCAACCTTGAGAGCACATCGAACAATTTCCTCGTAGCTATTGAAGTCCCTTATGGATAATTCCCTTTGAAGACTTTGTTTTAAGCAACTAAAGAATCGATCGATCTTACTCTTAGGTTGGATAATAATTCCGGAAGCGTACCTTGCAAGTCTTGTAAAATTTGATTCGTAGGTACCAACGGATTCAACATTCTTTTGCATTAGTTCAAGAAACTCCTTCTCCATTTTTTTCGAAGAATACGAGAGAAATACTTATTGAAAAAATAAGTTCTTGAACTCGTCCCATTCCATGGACTCAATTTCATCCCTTTGCCTCGTATTATTAATAAGATTCCACAATTGATCAGCATCACCTTCCAAACGATACACTGCTAAGATGAAATTATCATGTTCAGAACATTGAATAATTAAAATATCAATTCAGTGGTACTGATCCATTGTTCAGCCACTAATGGATCCAAAGACCCACTGAATGAAGGTGGACACTGCCTCATGAAGGATTCAACAGAATGTTGATCCTTTCTTTGCTCGTTTAGAAGTCTTGTATGATTCATAGCTTGAGAATGTTGTGTGAGGATGTCTACAAGATTTTTCATTCCAACTCCCATAACATTTGGTTTCTCAGGGGGAAAATCATTGCATTTCCCATCGCATTCAGCATTAACATGGTTCCGTCGGGTTCTAGCCATTGACTAAAACCAAGAAGAATAGTGTGAGCAACAATAATTATAATAGGAAAACCACATAATCAAGATTAAAATCTCACACTTAAGGTCTTATCATAGTTTTTTCATGTCCATTTCTAAAACACTATGATTTTGTTCTATGCTTAGACATATCCTTAGGTTTCTTACTAAGGCTTTCACATCCTAGTTTTCAAAGGTTGACTATAACTTTCCTCTGATACCAACTATAACGATCCATACTTTACATACATCGTTATTACTTCAAAATTGAAGCATAATTATTACAACATATAACAAAACCATGAAAGGACCATATAGGTATAGTGTCTTTTGAAACTGGGAAACATAAACAGCTGGTTCATAAATCATCTACATTGTCTCCCATTTATTTCACCATATCTAGAGTCCCTTTTTAGCATATCCTACATAATATCCTTCTTTATAACCTGTGGAAAAGAAAAAATACAAAAGGGTGAGCTCAAATGCTCAGTAAGGGTAAACAAAAAAATATCAAACATATAATATTTATAAGAACATATCATTTTGAAAATCTTATCCTGTAAAAGAGATCATAACATGAGATAAATCATAGAAGTGAAATGTAATTCCAATAATCATAACTTAAAACATGAAGCTTTTTGTCATACACACATAATCATAGAAAATCACTTCTTAGTAGTCATGACTCATTTCCAAGACTATCTTAGCAGACAAAGTCCTTTTCTAAACCAAGTTCACTCCTCGTTTCAGTCCTGTTTCACTGAACCTGTTTAACCTGCCGTTCCAGCCATGTCTATCTCATGAGATATAAATCTTTACCCAATGCATTGTAGGGAGATATAGGTCCCACCCATCTCATAATGATACCATTTTTATGTGTGCCACAAAATCATAAACCATACATCGTAGCATAACCCATATAATAAAAATGGGATTCTTAAACATCACGTCATCATAACATAATCCATAAATGGATATCTTAAAAATAATTCCATCATAACATAATCAAATCAATGTACAAATAGGGATATAAATAGAACCCTATATTATCTTAGATGGAAAATAATTTTGATAAAACACTTGAACTCCATTTTTGAGGAAAATATCCTTTCTACTTCAAAAACATTTTCCTTTCTTAAGATGTAATATAATTTTGAACTAAAAGAAGTTGATAAAAAATAAACTTGAAAACTTGTGAAGTAAGATTCATGGAAATAATGTTCTAAAAATCCATTCATGACATATAAGTTAAAAAACATTCTTCCCGTACTTTGGTCGGAAAAGTCAAAAAGTACCTCGTACGAAAAACGACAAAAGATTCCTTTCATATCTTTTACTAAAAACTGACCGAAGGGTAAAATCTGATTTAAGCTATTCTAGTTGGATGGAAATAAAATTACATATTTAGGAAACATGGATGTGGATGATAAATATTCCCTAGTAAATTCTGAAGTATAAACAATCTCGGATAAAAATGAGATTGTGAGATTTTCCCTTACCTTAGGTCCGATTTGCTTCGTAAGTGTCCGAACATCCTGTATAATGATTTATATAATTTCATTGACTTATTCCAGAATCATAACTATTTTTATGATATCATATATGGTCATATTTATAGCTTCTTATTAGTAATATTTCATTGTTACTTGTTATTCGAGTGTTTATTTCTTTATGTTCGTATGTGTGTTTTGTCGAATAAATTATTATTACTCTTTTCAGGTTATAGAAACATCATTTCCATAATAGTATTAGTGTAATATATATCATATTTATTCATTAAATTCATTTATATAATCATTATGCAATGAAGATCATGTATAATGAGTCGCATCACATCGTGCAGACGGTATTCCGTACGTACGCACGAGCAATGATATCGTTCCCATGATTGTCGAATTGTATTAGAGTGTATGTATACTATTTCAGAGTCAATATAACTTTACAATAATAAAGTATATTGTCATTATTTACACCATTATACCCATCCAAGTAAGTTGGTGGTGGAAAATAGATTACACCACGGTGTGGAGATGGTATTACGTACGTACGCATGCGCGGTGATTTCGTTTTCTGTAGGATGGATAGAAGGTGAAATAGGGTTGTTTAATAGTTATAATGACATATCATTAAATTATTGATACTGATGTTATTACTTCCTAATGAAACACCTAAAGAAGAAGAAGTAGAAGAAGAAATAAAGTTGAAAGAATCGGTAACAGGCATTACCTCTTCTTTGAAGCGCCTCTTTGAGACCTCCTCTTAGGGCACTAAAATTGGCCTTTCAAGAAGACTAGGACGTCTATTATGTTACTAGGGAAGTGGGGAAGTGAAATGGGTAGGGGTTGGCCGATATTTAAGGCTCAAATTGGTTTGATGAGGAGAGGGAGGAGGTGCCCTTTTATAAGGGAGGAGAGGGGAACCTTTGGAAATATAAGAAATATTAGTTTATATTAAATCCCAACCTCACATAAAAACTTCCAAAATGAATCATATCCGAATATTATATGATATAGGGGTTTAATATTATCAACCAATAAAATTTAGACATGTTACTAATTTATTTGAAACATTATCAACTTGATTTATCCTTATTTATCAATTTAATTTTATTTGTGGTAATAATATTCTAAATTTTAAATTGTTATAAATAATTACATATGTGCTGTGAATTTTCCATAATTTGACACTTTATGAAATTTTAGACCATATATATTTTAATTTATAATTTTTAAATATTTTTGTTATTTTTAAACAATTTTATAATATGTTATTTTTATAAAATAACTATAGTGTCAATTTTGACACTATTCATTTATTTGAATTTAAATAAAATATATACAGAAGATATGTTAGAACTAAAATCTTTAATAGATTCATAAAATGTCTTATGTATCTATAAAATTAGTGTAGCACATTAAATAGTTCATATATTATTTATTTTAATATTTTTAAAACCATTTATTTGATATTTTAATTAATAAAATAATTTCAACATCACTATTGTGTCATAATTAATGATAATTATTTAATCCCTAAAAATTCTAAATAAATTCATATAATGTAGATAATTGTATTATATATCTTTAGACAATTCATGTTCGAAGTTTCATTAAGTTTATCACTAAAGTAAAATTATTATACTTATAAGATTTAAGAAAGTGACATGTTGTCACTTTATTTGGTTTTAATAATAATTAAATTATTTTCATGAACAAAAGTCAATTAAATGAATCTAATACGACCCTTAGGTGTTATGGGTCTACTTTTAGTCATCCAATAGGATTTTTGAAGGTTTCAGAGTAATTTTATAATCTTATATTTACCCTTAATTACCCGATTTGCCTTTAATTATGGTAAATAAAATGTACCGTAGTTACTATTCATAATGCCCAAAAATAAAAAGTAACCTATTAAAAAAATTTGGACCCAATGCTTCCAAATATGGAATCCATTTTTAAAAATTCAAAACACATAAGTTTCAGTAATTAATTTAAAATTAATCCTGTTGTTAAGAAAATGGGTTTTAGAAATTAAAACATTGCTAAAGATTGAAATGTATTTACCTATGAATTCAATGTGAAATTAATGATGATGACATATATTATATTAAATGGTAAAAATATATTATATTTATAATTTAAAACCAATGATTATTATAATTTAACCATATAAATTATCTCATTGAAAAAAGTTGTTTATAATTAAAAATTAGCGTATTTTTACTATTCATCAAAATATGAATGTTATCAGAAAAATATCAAAAAAATTATCCAAAGTAAATTTTTATATCCTGATTCTAAAGAAGAATTTTATTTTGTCAAATTAAA
This sequence comes from Viscum album, assembly GCA_963277665.1. Taxonomy (NCBI): domain Eukaryota; kingdom Viridiplantae; phylum Streptophyta; class Magnoliopsida; order Santalales; family Viscaceae; genus Viscum; species Viscum album. Next base: position 301,030,408 of record OY728139.1, read on the forward strand.
CTTATAAAAATGTCAAAAACTATATTTAATGTGGGTATGCCATCAAAAGGTGGCAAAACTGCATTTTTTTTAAAATACTTATTTTACCCAAAACATTTATTTTGTTCTCTTACCATGTTCTAGAAATTGTGTATGATGTATAATAATGTTATAAAACTCAAAATTCAGTTAATACTATTCATAACGGCTAGTCCATAATAATATATCGTTGTTTAGTGAAACCTGTTATTGCGTACTACACACGCTATCGAGGAAGGTCGTGATTGCGTGTAATGAAAGCCAAGTCAGTATTGTGTGCTATAAAAGATTCATTTGGTGTTGTGTATATCATAAGACATAAAAAAATATTTCTCATAAAATCTCAGGGTGTTACACCCATATAGCACTCCAATGAATTGGGTAATGTTTCATGTATTAACAGGTAAGAAGGATAGAGTTACCGAACGATTTCTCATATGGATTTAACTAGGCTCTAGTTACATCTGACATGGGTTTAAAATGGGTTATGAATGTGATTCTCTAATTTATCAAAAGGGGATTTTAATTGATTTATATCATTTTTAAGGATTAATTTAAGAAAAAAATGTGTTTTTTCATCTGAAAATATTTTATTTCCTAAACTCAATTAAATTCTAAGATAAAGGTAAAATATATATGAGTTTTTATGTTTTCATTAGGATGGTGATTTTATTTTTTAATCCCTTACTAAGATTTTTGTACTCATACCATATTTTTTTTTTATTTTCTGCACATGATTTAAGTATGTGTAAGGGAAATGAAGAAGACATGTTGAATTCAAGGTATATTTTTTATGAAAATAAATAATGTTTCCTTTTAAAAGATATATATTCTAGGAGTAATGGATATTGATCAGTAGTTTCCACTTTGTAATATCTAGTTATTTATGTATGAATTATAGACTCATTCTCTAGCACTCAGAACCTAAATATATCCTAAAATTTAATAGAATGAATTATTAACATACAACTCAATATTATGTAATGTCTAAGGTCAGGTTCTTATAGATAGTATCATAGGTAAGTTTAGATAACATTAGAGTTAAGGAAATTGTAAATAAAAATTTATTGAGAGATTTTACTTTATCTCTTAGATAAAATGATATATAATTTTAAGATTACCTTATTACATTATCTAAACATTGTCTGTTCAGAATTATTTTCCATTGAGTGTATAGTAAATTTGTAGTGGTAATTCATATAATGGAATATATCCCACCAAATTAGTATCCAGAGATGGTTGGAATTGGAATAGAATAGTTTTTGGTAGTGAGAGATCAGCTGATAGAAGCTATAAATGGTCGTGATATCCATGCTAGAGAGTCACCTTATCTCCCTCTAAGAAATTGTTTTATTCTGGATAATTCCATGAGGCAACATCCCTCATTATTTATTTGATCATCTAACCCTTGGGTAGTCAAATGATTGATCAATACTATATAAAAGATATTTTATGTCATGATATGTCCACAATGTCAAAAGGTAACTCTTACGATTTATCATTTAGAAGGTGATGTTTATCAATGGTGGTCTTTGGTTAATAATTATAGATTTAAAGATGATTTTGATTCTATAGAATGGTAATAAAATTAAGGATATTTTCCATGAGATATATTTCCCAAAGGTCATTGGACTCTGGGTGGAAAAATTTTCTTTGAAGTAAGGCAAAAAGTAGAGATTAAGTAGATGAATATGATAAAAAATTCATAAGATTTTCCGGAAATGTTCCATATATTATTCGAGAAACTGATATTAAAAATAATAGATTTTAAACTAGGTTGAAACAAATTTTATAAAGATAAATGGCCGCATGTGAATTTAAATGTTACAATAATGTAATTCATTGTGCTGAGAATTTTGAGATGAATTTTCCATACTTGTATGTTACTTGAAATGAAAATAGTAAGAAAAGTTCTGGGTGATGGTAAATGGATAGACTAATAGCTAAAAAGTCCTTATGTAATCCCACAAAATGTTCCAACTATGGAAACATACATTTTATGTAATGTTTGCAGGATCTAATAAGTATTATCAACATGGTTAGTTCTTACATGGATCATGATAATAAAGAAATGTATCTTGAAAAACCATAGAGTGGGGTAACCAATATAAATACAACAGTGAGGTGCTATCGTTGAATTTTGTTGGGTCATTATGCTATAATTTGTCCAAAGTTAGTTGCCCAAGAAGAAAGTTGTCATGATCAGAAATTGAAAGGTGTATCAAAGACATTTTCTAATATTATGATTGATTTTGGTCCATAAAATAAAGTGGTCAAAGGTATATTACTTATGTATTATAATTATTCCACTAACCTATTTGACTTCGGATTTTTACATTCATTAATTTTTGTAAAGTTTGAAAGTAAAATGGGAATACCACCATATTAAAAGAAGAAAGAACATTTGATGAGAACTCCATGTGGAAATATTATAGTAACCAAGATTTTTAAGAATCTTCATATTATTATCATTGGTATGATATGTTTTTCTAAATATTGTTGAATTTTCTATTGTAGAGTTTGATATCATTATTGGTATGGATTGGATTTTATTTTATCATGATAATATAGATTTAAGATCTAATAATGTCATGTTCAATGATTTCAAGAATTTGATAACTTACCAAGAAGCTGATAAATTTATTATAGATGGAAATGAATGTTAACTAGATAAATTTTTTGAAAAAAATATACTGTTAAAATTTTTGATGTGCCAGAATTGAATGAATACATGGATGTTTTTTTGTATGATTTTATTTGTGTTATTCTCGATCAGTAGGTTGAGCTTTCGGTTTACTTAGTTCTTGATGATAATATTATTTCTAAACCCACTTTTTCAAATGGAACAAGTGACGTTTTATAAGGGAAATGAAATTATATGAATTTTTAGATAAATGATTCATTCGACCTAGCACTTCACCATGGGGTGTTACTATTTTTTATTAAAAATAAATATGGTTTAATGAGAATTTTTATTGAATATGGAGCTTTAAATAAATTCAATTTCAAGAACAAGTATCATTTTCCACATATCCATGATTTGTTTGATCAAATCTGGGGATTATTTTGTTTTTCAAAGGATGATCTAATGTTCAGGTACCATCAGCCAAAGTTAACGGAGGTTGATATTACGAAGACTAAATTTTAGACAAGATATATGCACTATGATTATTTTTATTCCTTTTGGGTTTTCCAATAAACCTTATGTATTTAGGGATTTTATGAATAGAGTTTTTAGTGAGTTCATTAAAAGTATTTTGGTTGTGTTTATTGATTATATTTTGGTATATTCTAAAAGTTAGGAGGAATATGAAAACAATTTATGGATTGTTTTGAAAACCATAAATGAAAAGAAACTATATCATAAATATACCAAGTCTGAATTTTGGTTGCAATAAATTTATATACTTGGACATATTAGATCTAAAGATGGAACAAATAATGACACCACTAAAATAAAGGTTGTTGAAGAATGGCTGAGACCCAAAAATATAATAGAGATTCATAGTTTTCTTGGACTGGAGGGATACTACTAATAGTTTGTTTAACATTTTTCTCAGTTTTCAAGTCCACTGACTAAGTTAACTCAAAAATGAGTTAAATTAATCTTGAAAAAAAGACTATAATGATTGTTTTCAAGAACAAAAAATAAGAATGGTGAATGCCCTTATTTTGGCCCTGTATTCCTAAAATGGTGTATCTTTCCTCTACAATTATGCTTCATTGAAATGACATGGTTGTGTCCTAATTCACAATGATCAGTTAATTTCTTACATTTCACATTAACTAAAACCTCTGGAGATAAATTACCCTACACCAGATTTGGAATTATCTATTGTTTTTTAAAAAAAATTGAGGCATCATTTCAGTTGAATAAAGTGAAAACTATATACTGATCACAAAATTTTTATATATATATATTCATGTAGAAATAATTAAACATCAGACAATGGAGATGGATGAAAATATTCAATGATTATGATTTATTAGTTAATTAATCTCTTAGAAAATAAAAAATAGTGGAAAATTATTTATTCAAGAAAATAATGTTACATTAACCATGTTAAATTTGGAAAATGACCCTTTGGTAAATGATTTGATAAGTTCTGCTATAGAATTTTTGGATCCAGGATATCTGTTTTTTTCTTTTAGGTATCAGTATTGTCGACTTTATTAGAAATAATTAAGAAACCACAGAAGAAGAATCGATATTTTTAAGAAATGGTATAATTCATTAAGAAGGGTAGGTTGTATGATTTTAATATTGAAGAATAATGTGTTTTATGATTTGGAAAAAATTTATGTGTTTCTAATGATTCTTAGTTGATTAAAGTGTCTCTATGTAATAATAATATTTTTTTTTCATCTACGAATATCTAAGCTGTATATAGACCTTTGAAGGTATTACTAGTGGGAAGGATTAAAAAGATATTTTTCTAATTTGACCATGAAGTGTTTGAAGTTTCAGAATGTTAAATAATAACACGAATAACTGAACATAATGGTTAAACCTTTACTAGTTTCAAAGTGGAAATGGGAAAATATATCAACTTGTTTCATGGTAGGGTTTCTAAATACTTCTCAAAGTAGTAATTTTATTTGGGTTATTATTTACCAATTAAATAAATCTATATAGTTCATTCCCATGCGAGAAATAATGTATTTAGTTTATCTTTCTCCAATATATCTAGATCAGAAATTCATGTTGCATAGAGTACCTCACTCCATTGTATCATATCATTATCTAAGGTTCACATCTAGTTTTTGGAAGGGAATTCAAAAGTTATTGGGTACTGAATTAAATTTTAGTACAACTTTTCATCTCAAATAGAATGGAAAATATGAGTAAGAAATTAAAACCATGGAATATATTATTCATTCATGTTAAGTGGATTAACGTGGATGTTGGTACCAACATATTTATTTTGTTTAGTTTTCTTATAAAAACAATTTTCATTCTAGTATACAGATTAGACAATTTGAGTTATTATATGAAAAGTGGTGTCAGACACCAGTATTTTGGGATAATTCTAGAGAAAATAAATTTATTGTAAAATAGTTAGAAGAGGAAATAGCGTAGAAGGTTCATTTGATTGAGAAAAATATTTGGACATCTTGGAGTTGGCATAATATTTATGGAGATTACGAGAGGAAATATCTTTCTTTCGATGCAATTGATCATGTCTTTCCCAAATTTTCTCCATGGAAAAGTGTTATAAATTTTTATAAGAAGGTTAAAATAAGTCCATGGTTCTCTAGAGAATATGAAATCTATAATAATGTAAGATTTACTTCTTATCAAGTGACCATTCTTCTGAGTTTATCCTAGGAACAAAATGTATTTCATGTTTCGATGTTTAAGAAATAATGGTGGGATTTATCTTAGGTTTTGAGCCCCTAAGAAGTTCATTTACAGGAGAATCTTTATTAAGAGGAATAACCTATTTATATTCTTGATTGTATATAACGATTGTAGTGGAATAAGGTGATTCACCAGGTTATGGTTTTATGTAAAAACTAAATGGTTGAAGAGGAAACAAGAGAAACTAAAAATGATATGAGGGAGAGATATAACAACTTGTTTAATAAGTGAATAAAATTTTGTAGACGGAATTTATAAAAGGGGGAAGAATGTACCAACCCATGCAGTGATATAACAAATCATTTACATGTTTATTATTATGAATTATAAAGTAATATTATTTATAAAAATATTATGTAATTTTTTAATCAAAAAAGAAATTTTTTTAACAAAACTCTTTTCTTATAAACTTTAATATAAATGTTTAATCTCTAAAATTTTGAATTTTAATTTTAAAATATGAATATAATATTTAAAATTAGATCAAAATTTACCTATGGTGAATATTTGGTATTTTTTAAAAAATATTTATTTTATAGTGAAAAGAGAAAAGTACTGATTTTTGTAAATGAAATATTTTTATTTTCATTAATTTAAGTATTTTAAAATTACCAATATTTTCAAAAAATTATTTAAAATGAAATAAAAATTATTTATTTATATTTAAACCAACTAATTATTTTTTAATCAAATTTATATTTGTTTATAGTATAAGTTTTTTTTTGGTATAAAAACCGGATTTTTCTAAACACTTTTAAAATGAATAATGATTATATATTTTACCTAATTAAGATAATATGTACTAAGAAATGTTTTAAATTAAACGTATAGATTATATATCCAAAACAATTAATTTATTTTCTCACAATTATTATAATTTTTCATGTCGTTAATATAAAACTATTTTTTTCCCAAAAATTTGTCTTACTGAAAACCTTCTTCTTCATCACATCTATGGGTTTTGTTCTAAAATTATTTCTAGCACTCCTATTAGTTTAATTTGGAAAATTGTAAATAATTATTTCATAATTTTAATAATTTCAATTTCCTAAAAATTTTAACTTAGGTTTTCACCAAAATTAATAGTGAAAACATTAAAAATAAATTACTACTGTTAAAGTAAAATTGATATAATAGAGGATTAAAATAAAAATATAAAGATTGAAATGACCTAAAATAATGAAAAAAATATTTTTTATAGAAATATATTTACCTTATACCTTCTATTCTAGATAATGGGTTATTGTTTTATCCTTGTGGCATGAAATAAATGTTGATGGAATTCATTCTTTGAAAAAGTTACATGTGTATCACTCACCTCACGCATAAGAGGCCACCCTCTCTCCTCCACTATCCGCACCTTAAAACCCATATTTTTGGACAATAACTACCCAAATAAATTATTTAATTACATAATATCATCCTAAAATCCTATGTTTGTTTTGAAATATAGCCATGTAAGGTCTTTGGTGAAAACCAAAATACGTTACCGGAAAAAGAGGTAATGTTCTCAGATGAGAATTTTTTTTTTATTTCTTTCTCCACCCCCTAAAATTATTCCAAAACCAAGACTATTGTAGAAGCTGAAAAAACTGATGAAGTGCTTAATAAGGTTTGGTTGCAATAATGTGTAGCAAAATTTGGACCCAGGGACCCATTCTGGGGAACCCAAAAGGGGCCGCACGAAAAAATTCCGCGACACACGAAAAAAAACTGTCCTACGTAAAAAACACCGGGATTCAAGATATTTTATCATGCGGGTGTGAAAATTTATGCACTGCCGCCCCGCACGGTCGAATCTTCATGTTGATGATGTCTTCGCTCAATATTTTGACCAGGCCTGTTTTCCGCATGGATCTGTGACCTCAAACGCCTATAAATAGAAGGTCACCCCTTCGACTTCCAGGATGAATGATCTGAACCGTCTCTTCGACACAAAACATCACCTCTCGTGAGTGAAAATATGTCTCTCAGGTACTTAATTTTACTTTCTAGGTCACCTAGGGGTCCGCCTTTGCGCGAGACCACTCAGGCTTAATCCGCATCCAAAATCCCATCAAGTCTTGTCCCCCGCGTGCAATTCCTTCCAATTGCGCGTAATTATTTCTTCTGTGTTCAATTCCTTCCAAATTATTTTCCCTCCTTTCCATGTTTCCCCAGCCTTTTTCACGCACACTGACTGATTATGCGCCTCCCCGACCTTTTTCATGCAAGCATCCCTATTGCACACTACCCCGACCTTTTTCGTGCACGTCGACTGATTGCACGCCGCCCTGGCCTTTTGCATGCAAGCTTCCCTCCTTGTGTTCCCGTGATGTCCCTATTCTGGGCATCAATTTTGGGCGTATCCCATGCCCAAAACACCTTCACCATATACACTTTTCTCGTATGACCCTCTAGGTTCGTACAAAGTAACTTCAATGTCCCTTGGATGATATTTCCCATTGTGTTTCTTCGCCTCATACTTCTTCGCATAGGCACGCTAACGATTATTTACTCTTCGCATATCCACATTAATGTGGACCCACCAATGTTTCGCTCCATAACCCCCCCCCCAACCATGGAATTGATCCCCCCTTCTCTCCACCAAGGTACAAAGGGAACTAGTTATGGAAGTCCAAGGGCTGTGGAGCGAACCCGCCTCCTTCGAGCTGAAGGACAATAAACTGCCAAGCATCATTGTTCTCAAAACATTATGTTAAACTATGACTTCCCCCATACATCCTATGCGTGGAAAGGGACACCATCTGGGTATAATACCCTAGCCTATCTCGCAGGAGGTATTACCCCTACTCCTCCTTTATTTTCTGGTGCCAAAGGCTGGCAAAGGGCGTGGTGGGGAATGGTGTTCCTCCTTTCTTTGGTGCCAAATCCCTCTCCCGTTGGGCTTTGTCACCACTGGGCCTCTATCCTGGAGTAAGTCCTAACCTCTTTGGCTTGCTAACCACGCATAAGCCCATTTTTCCTCTTTGGATTTCTAACCATCCATAAGCCCCTAATTCCTCTTTGGGATGCGATCACGTGTAAGCCCCACTCCATTTCCAACAGACACACCTTTCGTGACGTGAGCATCATGTCTTTGATGTCTCTTGTTTCTCACACTAAGCATGACACACGTGGGCTTAGAGAAAGCACCGACCATGACACCCACCTTGGGCAGCCAAGAGAGTAAGCCCCGCACCCAACATGAACTACAGGGTCTTTGATCCTTGCTAAGGCAAGGTACATAGGAAGAATCCTTGAGGTTCAAGCCCAATAACCATTGGTCCTACCCACTTTCATGTCAGCGCACCAATGCACCCATTCGAACTATGAGGACTTTGATATTTCCTAAGGCAAGGTACGTAAGAAACCTCCATGAGGTTCAAGACCAACTCCTACTTGGTCCCGACCACTTTCACGTCAGCGCACCAATGCCCCCACCCAAACTACGTGGACTTTGATCCTTTCTAAGGCAAGGTACGTAGGAATCCTCCATGTGGTGAAATCCCAAAAACCATTGGTCTCGACCATCTTCATGTCATGACACCAATGTCACCCCTCCCGAACTATGTGGACTTTGATCCTTGCCAAGGCAAGGTATGGAGGATGCCTCCCTGAGGTTCAAGCCAAACTCCCAGTCATTCCGACCCCACTCCACATAGGTTCTCCAACACCACCCATCTGGAACCCAAGTCCTTATCCACATCGGTTCACCCCCATCCTACATGACATGAAACTGTGTACCTCAATCAGTGGTAATCCATTGTGCCCCATGCAGCGGCAAGCCATTGTGTCCCTCAATCAGTGGTAAACAGTTGTATTCTGATCAGCGGTAAGCCATTCCATCTCCAATTTAGCGGCCAGCCATTGTAATCCCATTTTCTGGGACCCACACCTTCGGTCCGTCCTAGTGACATCAGAACAACCGGGGATGCTAACCATGCATACGCCCCATACACATCATCGGGTTGTTGTTCTATGTGTACACCCCAGTTCATGCTCATGGCCTGATATTTTCCTAAAACCTATGCGTCTCGGGAAGGTCATTCCCTAACCTCGATGTTCCACTTCCTCTAGGTATCATCCACACGTCCAGTCTCACAGGCCACCTCCTCAGGCATCCCATCATCCTCCTGAACTACACAGACTTTGATTCCCTACCATGGGGATATATAGGAATTATCCCTGAGACTCAAGCACAACATTATCATCGTCCTCACTGCAGTTCCATCCCATTCACCACCTAGTTCACTCAACACCCCATCATCCATCTTGATTCTTACCTGGGCCACCACATCCCAGTGAGGTCATGTCAACCCACCTACATCAGAGTGTCCTCCAGGGGTTACACTCATCTGATCCACTCTAGTCAGTGTTCTGATCAGTCTGATCAGTCTCTCCTGGATGTTAAAATTGTGGCATACCCTCTGTTAAACATGGGAAGATAAGGAAAACCTTAGTGACATGCCCATGGCATAAAATTCCTCGCATTTGATGCGGGATTCCTCAGGCTTCTGCGCCCTCGATAATACCTATAATAAGGGGAAGATACCCTGATGCACTAGTGTCCCAACATACAGACATGCCAGTGATGCCCAACGTGACTACTACCCAGACCGAAGATTACTACCCTGACCGGACCCCTTGTAATTTTCTGACAAAAGTAGTGTAATTGACTGGTGTCCATAAAGATATGGCACTAGGAGGAGTATCATGAAAAACGCCTAAAATCTATAAGGGAGACCTGGACTAGGTGATGAGTTCTAAGGAGGAATACACGGAATGAAGAACTGACATCCCATCATCTGGTTTCGATCATAGAGCAAATGTCCCTGAAAAGTGACGGATGCTGCCTACCTTTAGAAAATGGGAATGCAGGGCTACAGCTGCGCGTCATCCACAGATGGATGTGTGTACCCCGACAAAAGCATAAGAAATAGAAATGGTGAACCCGATATGAAATACTTCACCCCAATGTGGATATTTGTAGAGCTCAAGGCATTTATGGATTAATGTGTCACCAGATCTAGTTATCCGGTGTCGGGTCCTACCATGTAAATAGAAGGCCTGGCGTGAAACTCACTAGAAGTTGGGGCAGTAGAATGTTGGACATCCCGTTCTACGATGTTGTCAGCATGGATCCAATTTACCGGACACGGAAGTCGGAAGGGAACTGGGGATTTGGTTGTTGATTCCTTTTTCTTTTAGAACTAACGAGTTAATTTCCCTAATCCTCAAGAATCAATTTGCTGCACTCGGAACACGATCACCACTTGCACACTGACACATGGGTAGTGGAAGTACAAACGCGGTAGTCTCATGCGGCTTTTCCTCTTCTACGATAGCCTCTACACTCACGACCATGGGTTTCACATGACCCATGTCCCCATCCAAGGTCATCCAACGAAGGGTGATCCACGACCTCATGCACCGTTACGAGGAGGGCATAGTCTTGACTCATGATATAGCCTTCTTGGATCTGGAGGCCTTTGCGCCTTGTCACCAACACCACCCCTAAGGGCCATGCAGGGAGCTACTGCTCCCCATGCCGACATATTACCATTTCGAGAGCCTCTCCCCAGAACACTTTGATGACCCCCTGAACTATGCTGACGAGGTAGGTGACATCCAGCCCAGCCCTGTTAGAGTCCCATTCCAAGGGCTCCCAGCAAGGGCTCCCACCCAGCCGCGCCAGTGCCGCCACCCGGAATTGCTGGATGAAGATCAGGTAATCCACGTACCTGCACCACCAGCTCTGGTTCATCTGACCTGACGTGAGCGTTGGGCGCAAGCTGAGGACACCCGCCAAGGAGCGTCAATGTCGAAGGCTACTATGGATCGAGCCACTGCCGACGCATATCATCAGTTCACTATATACACTGATCAAGGGTACTTAGACGCTCAACCAGTATCAAGGTCCCATCTGCTTCACGGGTAGTCTGGGTCGACTCTCTTGGTCGTCGGCACAAGTAGTGGTTGCCGTGAGCTAACCCACATCAATGCCACCCAGTACAGAGGTCCTCCCCGTACAGCTCCCAAGGAGAGCACAAGCCTTCCCCTCTTCATGTCTCTGCGTGGATTTCTACCCCATGCCACCCTAATTCCAAATGAGGGTCTTCCCCATGGAAGTGACGCTCAGCATGGAAGTCTTTCCAGTGCCCATTACAATAGGTATGGAGTCACTCCTCTTACCCCCGACCACCAGTGTAGGGACGTTGCACATCCAGTCTCTCTTCAATATGGGGATCCTCCCCGCATCTTCTTAACTGCTGGTGAAGGTCCTACTTTCCTAATCAACCAAAGGGGTGAAGGCTAGCCTCGCTCTACCCGCACCCAACATAGAGGTCATACACGTGTTCTGCTAGCCTAGTACAAGGACCCTCTTCATAATGAGGCCACCAGGGGGAACAAGCACGGGGGTCCTCCCCATGCTCTTTATAGTTCTAGAGGAGGTCTTTCCCGCACCAGCACTACCCATGGAGGTCCTCCCCATGTCCCCTTTGACATCTGTCCCGGTTCTCCTTGCACCCCAGCATTCTCAGGTGGAAACCCTTCCACCTCAGCACTAGTGCAGCCGAATGACCTTTTGTCAGGAATCATCCTTGTCCCAAGGAGACACCTAGGAGTAGGAAGGTGGGTCATCACCTCCATAAGAATAATTTTGGGAAGGTTTGAACAGAGATCAAACTAGTCCACTTCTCAGACTCTGAAGCGGAATATTACTCCGCACGGGAACCCTCCTCTCACTCAGTCGAGTCAAGGGCTGGGGTAGGAACGAGGTGCATCATCCTAGTACTCCTAGAATGCAAGGTCCATCATATTATCATCTCCCTTCATAGGTATATTAATGAGGATGAAAATTTTGAAACCCCATAGGTTACGGTCGTGCAATCACCACCATCGTCACCAGAAACACTCTCTACCTCGACTAGAGATTACTGAGATCTATTATAGGGAACAATGGTGGGAGAGTAGCAGCACGACCTATTGCCAGTAGCCCTAGACCCTACACCAGGAACTACGGCTGTTAGCCTGTCTTATCGCGACGTACCAGCCAGGTCACTACACTCTTTGAAGGACAGCCCGATATTCGGTGGCCAGTCAGCATGTTTGTCGTATTCCCCACTGACCAGCCTGTCGTCCTAGCTTTCTGTCTCAGTACTGCTCCCAGTTCCATAGCCACCTATAGTTGAAGAGTGGGGTAATGAAGGGTCATACCTGGAATCTGATCCAAATAACTTATGGAATATCCTCATAGCGTACCACTTCCCTGAGATGTTCTACCCGTGGCAGCACCGAATTCATGCGCACCGCAATCCCTCACCAAAGACGAAGTTGAGTGTTTTCATCAAACCCTCTGGGTGACACACTTCTTCCTTCTTCATCAGCGAGTGGTTTATCCTAGGAGCCAATTTCATTTCAAATACATTGGCGAGCAATGTCATCTAGTCGATCTGGCTACGCTCTCTATGGCCTAGCACCCTGAGTCACCAGGCCATCATAAGTTCCTTTAAGTGAAATGCATTTAGAGTTTCAAGATACTCCACAAGATCATCAAGGAGGCTTCCCCCCACATGAAAATCCGCGGTTGGGGGAAATACACTTCCCTCCACTTTAGTCCTATCCGGCGGTAGCCTGACTTGCTAGGTGATATCAAGGACATTCCCTCATGAAGGGTTCCAGTCAACATGGCTGACATAGTGGATGAGAAGGATGAGTTGGAGATTATTCATGGAGACTTACCCCCCGAGGGCGTTCTTCCACTATTGGATCCATCAGAGAGGGTTACTCACCAGAAGAGGAACCTACTAGGTCTCCCTCTACCTACTGAGGCATTAGTGCTTAGCCGGAATTCTGGTAAGGGTAAAGAGCACGTCGGAGATGTCATGCACTCCGACCCATACGCCTCAGTGTAGAAGATGGAGAAAGACCTTGAGAAGGCCAAATTGCGTCAACAACTTTCCATGTATAATAATTTTGTCTACAAACTCTTGGATGAACACAGTGCAGTGCGGCATCCTGAATATGGAAATCCTAGACCAGTACAGCAGGGCTAGGAATAACAACCCCTCGGTGAGCTGCCTCTAGGAGACCCTAACCGTCCTGCCCCCACGGACAGGGTTGAGGTCAGAACTTATGGAATGAGGGAATGGTATGTCTCACAAAACCCTCCTGAATGGCATGAAAATCCAAGGGACCCAGCTTGGGCTCCCCAATCTTCCCCGAGGTTCGTGCCGCCAGCCGCTCCACGAGCCACTGGGACTGCTTACCATGTTGAAGAACTCGCCATTGCGCTCATGGTTAGGGATCACTATCAAGACATGGACCCATGCCCAGATAATCTAATGGAGGAACTAATTTCCCGCCCAGAGGCATTGGAGACATGATAGCTGGAAATCCCACCATATGGAAAGTCATACCTAGAATGGGTGGACAATATTTCGGCATCTCCAGGTTTCGAGAATCCCACCTTCTCCCGCTTTAACGAGATGGTGGAGCCACCGCAGCACTATTCCCACTTCAACTCACATTGTGGGTCCATGTTAGGTACTCCATCACAGCAGGAGGCTACCAAGATCTGATATTTTGTTTAGACATTGGAGGGGCCTGCATTTTTCTGGTACAGTAAGCTACCCATCGGATTCGTGACCAGGTGGGAGGACCTCCGGAGGCAATTCCTTTACAAGTTCAGCTCCACCACATGGAAGACACACATGGCGGACCTCTTTAAGTAAAAATAGAGGCCTGATGAGTGAGTCATGGATATTATCGCCTGGTGTAAAGGACATACATTCTCCCTTGATATGCCACTACCTCTGGCGAAATTACTGACGTTGTGTGTAGGGAACATCAAGACGGAACTGGTTCGCTCTCTGATCACCCAAAACTACCCTGGAGGATTCAAAGACTTCTCTAATAAGGCCCAACTCCTGCAAGAAGTCTTGCAACAAGCCAGTCAGGTACGTTTGTTAACCACTGTAATTCTCGCAAGGAGGGATTCTAGAGCCGATCCCACCACGGTGGCCCAAATAGAGGCCCCCAGACAGCTAGAATTATTACATGCATAGCCACCTCCCCAGCCTTGCAGAGGCCCGCTACCACAAGTGCAGCCTCCAGCCCAGTAGTGGCTTCCTTAGAACCGGAAGGTGCCCTCGTGAAATGTGCTTCCACCACCTAGGCGGGACAACCAGGATCCGTCTTTATGATAGGCTCCTTCGTCTCCTCATTATGGCCAAGATCCAAGGCCCCCCTTTCTGGAAAAAAGAAAGCGGAACTACTCGTTCAATGAGAATAAGGTCCCCGACTATTTCTGAAGTGCCTTGGAATAGGGGATTGTGCATTTTACTAAGCACAGAAGTCTAGAAGAGGTGCACCTCACTGATCGCCCCAAATTCTACCCTTATCACCAGATCTTGGGGAAAACTCTCAAGCAATGTTATATGTTCAAATACTAGATTCAAGACCAGGTTTATAACAACATAGTTAGGCTGGTCTCGGCCCCGGTACAAATGGAACGCATCGCCGTAAGGCCAGATAGTAGCAACGACAACAAGGGCGAATGGCTGCAGGTTTCTAACCGGGAGTCCCAGAATTATTATGACTGGATGGATCACAAAATGGTTGCTCGGGCCCATGGTATCATTCGTGCACGCATTAATCAGCCAGAGCCTTCAAAAACCACAACCTCTACTTCTGCATCATTAACTCAGTCGACCTCTTCCTAGAAGAGCAAGCATCGGTGGCCCAAGGCAAAGCAACGCACCCCCCTAATAATATCATCGTCCCTCACTCTCAAAAATTTCATGCCTCCATAGATGGGGATTACTCCCAGAATCCACCCAGTAATGGATGAATCTTTGATTGATATTCAAGGGTAAACTTTGGTTAATACCGTGGAGTTGGTGAATCCCTATATGACTACCAACGACGGGGAGCGCCAAACTAACCTCCCCAACGTCCATAGCTGACGCCAACGTCGGCGGAGATTTGGCCTTGTAGGTCATCGAGAAACATCATTTGGCACCTCCAGTCAGGTCGTGCAAGCCACGAAGACTAGACAGCAGGCCCAACACACATTTTAGAATTCACAGCCTCCTCATCTGGTGTCATCAGGACCGCCTCCACCGCCATTTGTGTTGCTGGATCAAGTAGAGCCACTTCGACCATTCCATGACCAGCCTCTCCCTGCTATAGTCCGGTATCAGTCATACAGACCTCATCTGATAGCTACACTATGGGCTTCGACTAGTGACCAACAGGATATGCCCAGTACTAGTCAGTCATCAGCCCAACTGGTAGGGCCCGCCATGCCTCCTGTCACAGAGCAGCCTCCTCTAAGCAGAAGATCATGCCTAGCATGGATGTATGATGTTCTCAAGTACCTTTTCATCATCCAAGTGAGACATTCCATCCTTGAGGCCCTTCTCCTGTTGTCAGATATGCGTGAGGCCCTTGTTGAGGCTTTAAGAAGCCCCCTCTAGTTTGAGACGAAGGTAGCAGCTGCAGAAGCCTTTCATGTAGAAGCAGTCAAAAAAGATGGATGTCGGGCCATCATTTCTTTCTCTGTAGAATGTTAAGGCTATCCCATATAGGGGCACATCCTCCCACTATACA
This sequence comes from Viscum album, assembly GCA_963277665.1. Lineage (NCBI taxonomy): Eukaryota > Viridiplantae > Streptophyta > Magnoliopsida > Santalales > Viscaceae > Viscum > Viscum album. The sequence continues at coordinate 301,046,384 of OY728139.1, forward strand.
TTACCAGGAAATTTAACGGTGTGGAGTTTCTCCGCTGTCTTTTTGACACCGGCTTCGGGATTGACCTTATCCCGACATGGACACTATAGAATTTGGGGTTATTTGAAGATGACTTGACTCCCTCCAATTTAAGAATGCAGGGATACGAGAGAATAGAGTAGACCCCAGTCGGTAGGATCCATTTGAATACCTAGTTTGGTGGCCTAGTTGCCAGCACCGAGTTTATGGTTGTCTCCCAAGACACAGCTTACATTGCATTAATGGGTAGGCCATGGCTCCACCATCACGCGGCGGTCCCCTCGACATATCACCAATGCCTCAAGTACTCCCTTAATGGTTGAGTAGGCGCACTCAAAGGTGAGGCGTATTCTTTTTCCTCCTATGAAGCCTGCTATCTTGATGTTGACTATTATAAGATCAAGGATAAACAGATTCATGCTAGTGGGGATGAGCCTCTCACGGTCGTAACCGACCCCTAGGCAGGTCTGGATGACACCTACGTCTTTCTGATCCATCGATTGGAGGCCACGACCCCCGAAATGGGGCAATGTTTCGCTTTCTCTGGTACGAATGGAAAGAATATTCCCAATTATATGCAATAGTGGAAGATCACCTCGAACTCCTACACAAATCAAGATCAGGTGATCTCAAAGCCTCATACCCCGGTAAGGTATCAGGATGTCTGCCCCATGGAAACATCAGTACTTCATACGTGTCTGTTTCACTAGGATAGAATTAACCTGCTCAGGCTGACGTGCCACTATTGCTTTGATGTCATCAAGCATGGCCCCTTGGGCTAATGACCAGATGAGATCAGGTCAACATCTTTCATTATTATGGTTTCAATAGTACCAGAATCTCCCGATGCAATGACCAATGCTGATCAGGCAGGTACCAGCCTCCCTTCATAATATTCCAACCTAGAGGAAGCTTCCCATGATGGGGATCCCACCTCTGCAAGTGAAGAAGAGAATTTGGCAGATGCTCCCCCAACCTTTGAAGAGGGCATTTCCGCCAAGGTCAATGAATTGGTACAGGTGAACCTCAGTGGCAAGGAAGATCCGAGACCCACATGGATCAGGGCCGCCATGTCCCTCGAGGAGCAGAAGCGGAACGTAGACTTCCTTAAACAGCACCATGATGTGTTATCCTGATGTTACGATGAGATGCCAAGACTAGATCCTCAGGTGCTCGTCCACTGCCTCGGTCTTCCGGCAAATCATCGCGGGTTCAAGCAGCCTCCCAGAAAAATTCACCATTCTAACAGTGCCATGTTCGAGGCCGAAGTTGAGAAGATCATCAGGGCCAACTTCGTTAAGTAGGTCCAGAACACCAAATGTTTGGCCAACATTATTCCAGTCAGGAAGAAGAATAGAAAGATCAGAGTCTGAATCAACTTCTATGATCTCAACCGTCACTTTCCGAAGGATGACTTTTACCTTCCTATGAAGGAATTGTTGATCGATGCTACGGCTAGGTTCCAGGACCTCTCCTTCATGGAAGGTTACTCCATATACAATCAGATTCGAATGGCCCCCGAGGATGAGTAGTCCACAACTTTCAGGGCACCGCAAGGTATGTTTTGTTTCCAGGTCATGCCCTTCAGCTTAAATAATGCAGGTTCCACCTATCATCGGGACATGCATCGCATATTCAAGACAATCCTCGGGACATTGTTGGAATGCTATGTGGATGATCTGGTGGTCAAATCTCACCAAGGCTAAGACCATCTCAAGGACCTTTAGAAAGTGTTTGGCTTCCTCTGTTCCCACCACCTGAAGATGAACCCGCTGAAATGTACCTTCGGGGTCACCTCTGGGAAGTTCTTTGGATTTTTTTTTCAGGTTTTGGGTCATCGAGATCGACCTAGATAAGATCAAGGCCATCAGACAGACGCCTCCCCCGAGAAATATTTGCGAGCTTTGAAGATTCCAAGGCCACTTAGCCTACATACGCCGATTCATTGTGAATCTAGTCGGCAAGTTTAAGACCTTTTCCTAACTCATGAAGAAAGGCTCTGCCTATGAGTGGGACAAAGAGTTCCATACGTCATTCGAGGAAATCATGCAGTATCTGCTCCAGCCTCCGGTCTTGATGCCACCCATTTTGAAAAACCACTGATCATGTATGTGAATACCCTAGAACGATCTATTGGAACCCTTCTTGTCAAGAAGAACAATGTGGGGATAGAAAACATCCTCAACTACCTCAGTCGTATGCTCATCGATACAGAGACTAGATACTCCCCCATTGAAATGAGTTTTCTTGCACTGGTATTAAAAGTACATAAATTGAGACACTACTTGCAGCACCACGATGTACAGCTGGTGTCTCGGGTATACCGACTAAAGTACATTCTGAACTGCCCCATGTTGACCAACTATCTAGCATGGTGGGAAGTGATTCTTCAACTGTTTGATATCAGGTTTTTCCCTCGGAAATCTATTAAGGGGAAGGCATTGGCAGACTTCCTTGCTGCCCATCAGGCTCCTACAAACCATTCCTTGGATCTCAACTTTCTTGATGAGGCAATACTCTCAGTAGATCATGACATTCCGTGTTGGCAGATTCAATTTTAGGGTGGTTTCCAAAGCCCCCCTGACAGGAGGCTCAATGATCCCAAGCTCAACAGGGTAGGCCAGGGTATTGTCTTCATCACCCCAGCACAAGCCATTCTGCTATACTCATTCCTATTGTTAGAAGGTTGCACCAACAGTGAGGCAGAGTATCAGGCTCTTATCACTGGCCTCAAGATGGCCCTCGAGATCGATGTGCCCCATTTTCATGTGAAAGGGGATTCCCAACTAGTCACCAAGCAAATCCATGGTGACTACGTCATCATAAATCCATAGATTATACCATTTTTGGAGTGCACTCTCTAGTTAATGGCCCAGTTTACATCTCGGCCTGATGTTACTCAAGTCCCTTTATCTTAGAATGGTCAAGCGGATGCCCTGGCCAGCCTAGCTACATCGCTTGTAGAACCTGAGCAGGATGATCTGATTATACACATGGCACATCGAAGATGCATTGCTCTCGTCAACCCAGATGATGACGACGACCAGTGGGTAAGCCATATTACCACTAGGGCCTCCACGCCAGGACCCCCAGGTTCCTCATATGTCGTGGTTGAAGTGACCCCCGAATGGAGAGCCCCCATTGTCGAGTATCTCAAAATGGTTGCATCCCAGATGATCAGGCTAAGCACGAGTGAATCCGATGCCGCACACTACAGTTTACCCTCCAGAGTAGTCGCAGTATTGAGCAGGCCCTCTAAAATAACAGGTTTGATGGTGTTCTCCTCCATTGCATCCAAGGAGTTGAGGTTTCTTAGGTCATGTAGGATGTTTATGCCATTTCTTGGGGCGCCCACCAGACTGGGCCGAAGCTGTCCCACCAGATCCAAAGACAATGGTACTTCTGACCCTCCATGATCCATGATTGCATCGACTTCTCCAAGAGATTTCACGCGTAAAAAATTCATGCTAACTTCATGAATCGGCCGCCAGAACCTCTCCACTCCACCATTTACTCTTGGAAATTTGCGGTGTAGGCACTCGATGTCATGGGACCATATCCACCGGTGACAACTCGCCAGTGCAGGTTCATCCTGACCCCTACAGATTTCTTTTCCAAGTGGTCAGAGGAAGTTCCACTCAAGGAGGTCAAGGCTCATTCTATTATTGACTTCATGAGCTCCAACATCATCTACCAGTTTGAAGTCCCTCACGTTGTCCTCACCAATAACGACACCAACTTCCGAGCAGCTATGTTGAAAAAGTTGTACACCAATTACAACATCCGTTCGAACCATACCTCCCGCTATCATGCATAGAAAAATGGAAAAATTGAGGAATTCAACAAAACCCTCTCCAAAATTTTGAATAAAATTGTTGTTCAGAACAAGAAGAGTTAGTCGGACAAGATCCCCAATGCCCTCTGGGGTTATCGGACGACGAATCGTAATTACACCAAGGTGACCCCATATTCCCTGTGTATGGAGCTGAGGCCATCTTTCCCATCGAGATCTAGATTCCTTCATTACACACAGTGGTCTATGACCATCAGGCACCAGAATATGTAGCCAAAATTCGTCTGGATGAATTGGATGCACTTGACGATAATAGGCTTCGACCCCTGCACAATCTGTAAAGGCGTCAGAATAAGATAGCTAGAGCCTTCAACAAGAAGGTTTGCCTCTGCTCTTTCCTGCAAGGCAACATGGTATTGGCTCTCCGGACACCGATGATACCTGGCAGGAAACCACCCATGTTGGAGCCCAAATGCGAAGGACCTTACATAATTCATAGGTTTTACCCCAATGGTGCATACTCCCTGGTGACCATGGATAGTGAGGGTATAACACCTCCCACCAATTCTAAGTTCCTCAAGATATACTTTTCCTAAGCATTTGGTCCTGTATGGCCTTAAACTGCATGACGGTCTTGTAAGACCCTAAACTGCATGATGGTCTAGCACGACCTTAAACTATTCGGTACCGCATGACCCTAAATTGCATTATGGTCCCTCATGACCCTAAACTGCTTCATCCCGCATGACGATAAACTATATTTCGTCCTTCAAGATGTTAAACTGCACCATTATAATTATGTGTGTCTTGATTCCCATTCCATGGGATACGTAGGAATGCTCAAACATTTCATCCTGATCTCAGCCCCAAACTCTTCTCATTGACTATCTCCCCTGGTTATAGTTCTCTCAGAGGATCCTTGAATGATATGGTGTAAGATTACTTAGCCCCACTCATTCCAGGATTATGATAGTCGCACCATGTGCCCACTCCACATTCTTCTATCCTCTCACGTCCTTATCGTATGACGCTAAACTGCATGGCCTTCAAGAACTATGTATGGCTTGATTCCTATCCTCATGGGATACGTAGGAATGCCCAGACATTTTATCTGTTGGCCCATCCCAAATTCTTGAATCTTCTCTCGGGTCGAGACATATGGTGTGGTGAAGGATTTTCCCTAATTTACACCGATATCATCTCAATTCTGCCATACGTCCCACTTCCGGGTTGTGTCTGCCTCTTTCACCGCCCTTCTTGACTTTAAAATGTATGGGCACAGCTATGATTTGCCCATTCCTTTCATTGGGACATCATCATCCTTCCCATCTAGAACGGACCCCCGAATGGCTGGGATGCTAGGCCCATGAGCTCTCCTACCACTTCGAGAAAACACCCTCGAGGATGTTGAGCAACAAACTAATACAAGTCCCACGTTGCGAATATGGTCTGCGGTCGATGCTCAATTTTTGTCCCCACTACATGCCACTATAAGAACATTGTTTTTCGGACACGGTCAACTATCCTTTTTCATTAGAGCCACCCCAAGATGTCCCAAACATTGAGTGTAGTGGTTCATTCGGCCCCATTTTATCTCCAAGCCAAGAACTCCCTTCGGGTGATGCCAGCTATTAGCCCCACCATATGACAGGGAGAGTCGAGTCCGGCTCCTTGTTTCCCACACCGAGTACTGCTCACATGGTCTTAGGAGCTGTGATGAGGCGGTAACCACACAAGAGGTCATGTGGATACCATTGGCCGGGACGCCCAGCCTTAGGACCCTTGGCCTTTTCCGGCCCCTTGGCCTTTTCTAGCCCCTGGATCAAGTTATCATTTAGGGTAGTGTGGTGTAGAGCGGACTTATGTCCTCATTCATGTGAGGTTATTTCACTCTGCCACACAGGTCACCTTGAGAAATCCCTCCCGTCATATATCATCCATACTGCGAGCACATGCCCTTCCACGCTTCATGTGCCCAATCTCGGTCCCCCGGCCCAGGTCTTAAACTCTTACGGGATTGTACAGTGTGCTATGGGATTATGTCCTCATTCACATACGGTTACTCTCTGCTCTGTACACCTACCATTTTTGGGGTATCCTACCCCTTACTCCATCATCACTGCAAGATGTTAAACTGAAATCAGGTCGGGACTTTCTGTCTAAGGCCAAGACTCAGGCCGCTTAGACTTTTCAAGCCCCCAACCCAAGTTCCCATTTAAGGTTGTACAGTGTGGTATGGGATTATGTCCTCATTCACGTCGGGTTACTCTCCATGCCATACACCCCCTCTGTGTGGGGTACCACACCCATTTTTGTAATTACTATAGGATGGTAAAATGCACATTACTCTCAGCAAGAACTACATATGGCTTGATTCCCATCCTCATGAGATACTTAGGACCGCCCGGAGCCTTTGGGTCCAGCCTCATCTTGGCCCCTTCCCCTGCATTCCCCTAGGAAGAGTGGTATATTTTGTGGTATGGGATTATGTCCTCATTTACATAAGGTTTTTGTAACAACCACACCATTTACCTTCTCCTCCCGAGAGTTCCCCCCCCCCCCTTTGCTATACTCATCTTTTCAAATCAGCCGCTCTCAATATGAGCCCCTTGATCCTCTTTGGTGATTCACTAATGTGCCCAAGGGTAGTCTAGTTTAGCACCTAGAATGTCGGATTCTACCTAGACATTATTTCACCCATTTCTCAGGCTTTGTGTTCCCCTTCATTAGGGCTTCCATCACCATTCACACCCAAAGGCACCCCCGAATGGCATTGATTCTTGGCCCAAGGGCCCTCCTACCATTATGGTCCAACGTCCTCAAGCGTTTAGAGAAACTAATTGATACAAGTCCCACATTATGAAGTTGGTTATCGATCGATGCTCATTTTTTGTTCACACCTCAAGTCACACGAGGTGGATGATGTGTTTTGAACACGGTCAATAGTTAACCTTCATCATCACGCCAACCCCATTAAGCCCACAATTTTGGTTACATGAATCATATACTTTTCCACCTCATCATGTACACATAGAATTTCGAGACACTTGGTATTATTACTCAGTGCGCATATGCACGTTAGGAGGAAAAATCCTTGATAAGGCAATCATTCGGGGCTCCACACTGATTTCCCATTAGCATGCGTTCTAGGTACGGAAAAGAAACCACTTTCTCCTATGTTTCCCACATAGAATTTGAATCACATGGGCTTAGGTATTGGGTTGGAGTTTGCGCTTACATGGAAGGATTCCACCCCTCTATGGTTCAAGCTCTAATACCATAAGCTATGATCTCTTTACAAACTATGTGTTGCTTGATTCCAGTCCTCAGGGGATATATAGGAACACCCAGACATCTCATTTTCGGGTCCATATTTTTTGGGAGATAGTTTCTCCTACCCCCTTTTTTCCCTCTAATATTTCAAGGCACCTCGGCCTGAGGTTTCCTCCTCATAGTTGCACACGATATGGTGTGGACCTTGTCCTCATTCATGTTGGATATGCTTTATCACACCGCGTGCATCCCCTTTGGAACCCCGTCTCTCCTGTACTCGTCCAAGCCTTATGATGTCAAACTATAATGCCTAGTCCTGCATGACTTTAAATTGTTGTGTCCATCTTGCATGACGTTAAAAGTGTGTGGTGGGTCCCATCACAGGACCCTAAACTGTGATATTATCATTTTGGACACATGACGAAAAACAGCAATGCAGTGTGATGTTATCACTCAAGGGACATCATGTCTGGTATCGGACAAACACTATACCATTTATCAATTCCTTCATTTAGCTTGATTCTTGTTGTGATGCTTGGATTCGTTATTCTAGGCCCATCGATTCATAAAAAAACACCTCCATTCACCCTAAAGTAAAAAACAAGACCTATCAAATGCATCTGTTTTTGTGAAAGGGCTAGACCTGCATGCCCCTTATATCCCCAGCACTGGTACCTTATCGTTCCATCTCCCAGAACTATGTACAGATTGATCCTCATTCTCATGGGGTATGTAGGAATGCCTGTGATCTTTTCCTCGAACCAATATTAACTCTCGTTTCTGATCCCTCGACCTGAAACCTTCCTAGGGAACATGTGGTGGTCAAGACCCCAAGTCCCCATTCACACCGGGTTTTATAACCACCCCACCATGTGTCTCCCGCGTTTCCTACCATCCATGGTCCAATATCTATGACCATGAACAAAGATCGCCATGTGTCCTTGCAGCAATACATTAAACTACATGACATTTCCAAAACTATGTATGGCTTGATTCCCATCTTCATGGGATACGTAGAGACACCCAGGCATTTCACCTTGGGTCCAGCCCTGGGAATCATAAAACCTATTCCTCCTCATTTCTGACCCCCTAGCCTGACCCCTTGTGGGGAACCACATAACATCATCTTTTCCCTAAACAATTTCAAGATGCCCCATGATGACATTGGGAAGTGACAAATCCCTCTTTAGGGAGGTCATCTCAAAAAGTAGGAATGATCTATGATCAGACTGATGTGCCCATATAATGTGCTTCCACCATGGTGGCATAATTTCAAGAGTGTTGGATTCTGTTCAAACAAACCATCGCTCCACATTCCATGCTTTGCGTTCCCCTTATTCGGACCCTTATCCTCTTTCACGTCTAAAAGAACCCCTAACTGTATGGATACTCGGCCTATGGCTTGCGTACTATTCTGAGCCAATTTTCCGGAAGACTAATGGATAACATTTTGAGTCAATCCCTGTGTTTTGAACTCGGTAAGCGGTCGGCCCTCATTTTTCATCCCCATTTCAGGATAATACAATATGGATACTGTGTTTCGAACACGGTAAGAAGTTATCCTTAATTTTCATTCCACCCCTGCAGTGTTATGAATCTATAGTATCGTGATTTACATTTTCTATTACCCTATGTTCGGATTGATTCTAATACCCTGGTTGTTACCCTGCTCATGCACTAGAGAACATTGGTAAGATGGTATGTCAATTATTTTGAGGCCCTCTTCCTTTAATTGGGCCTCCCTCTTTATCTTCTCAGGGAATCCAGATTGGATATTCGAATCTTGAATGCCCAAAGCTTGATTGATTCTCCCACGATCAAACGAAGTAATATTACAAACATCCATTATTTCTCACATTGGTTGCGACCCGTGGGAGCTTAGAAATGGATTGCAATTTATTTCAGGATTTTGGTTGACTGCGTTAAACCGAACGAATAGGTAAATAAATTTATCCATACATGAAGTTCAGAATAAGAAGCAGCAAGGAGAAATGATTTTATGAGTTCGGCCAAAATAGGGCCCTTAAGGGTCATCTTCTTGGATAGATCATTCCAAAGCCGCTATGTTATGGATGGTTTCCTCCATGATTTCTTCTCAACCCCTTAGTACTCTCTCTTCATCAGTGGCCACAGAGCACAGTCCACTGACCCTAGCCCGTTTTTTCTCCTGTGAAGTTTGAAGCTCAGTAATTTGGTGGCACGCTTCCACTAGTTGCTTTTGGGCATCTTCCAGCTAGGCCTTCAACTTCTCCACAAGCTCAAAACAGTTTTCAATGAATGTCTACTTTTATTTTACATGTTCTTAAAGGTTTCAGACCTCTTGTTCATCCTTTATGAATGCTTGGGTACTCCCTGACTGCTCCCGACACTGGGCAACATCGAAGCGTCGGCTGCTCTCGCACAGCTTCTCTCCCATGTAGTCTTGGACCATCGAATGAATCCATTGACCATCCACCCCCCCCCCCAAACAGAAAAAGTGCAACCAAGTGTGGAGTGATACCATCCGTTTTATCCATTCTATCTTAGGCTGAACGAGATAGCGCTTGATGCACTTCCACTCTTTGCGTCGTGTTATTCGGCTCTCCTCGGCCGCCTTTGAGTCTGAATCATCAATCTCCTCGGGATTTTCATGTCAGTAGTCCAGGAAAGCAGCCAATAGGCTACCAGCAGGGTCCTCTTCGAGTGTTCCTCCCAATGGGATATGCTCTTCAACACCTGGGTGACCTTCCTCTCTATCCTCGGTCCCGGTAGTTTCTTCGTAAATATCCGGCCCCACCCTGACCTTGGTACCGCTGATATCCACAACCCTTTTCTCCCCAAGAATCGGGGCTGGCTTGATTTGAGATGTGTGTCCTGAATGGGATAGAAAATTTGCAGTTGAATCAATCACGGAGACCCAGGTTCGGCAGCCCGACGAGCATCCAAGGCTATGATTATTGCACAAACAATGATCACCCTGATCGAATGAGCTCTCTGATGGTAAATACCGTCATTCAAGTAATGAACTTACAAGATCCCAAAGCATCAGCCTCTGATGTCCTAGTTGCTACAGGAGATGTCATTGTAGGGGATCCCTCAGTGCTCATCATCTCAATAATGGGTGTCGGCTCCCCACCTTGTTCTATCAGCACCTCCTCCTCCCCTTCGAATGGAGACTCTTGGTCAGCACCAATATGCTCCTGAACAAGATAAATAGATTTGATTGAGTTCTACAAAAAATATTGAGGGGTAAGGATAGACAAGGGCAGAGACGTACCTCAATTAGCTCAGTTATATATACATCCGAGCCAATGATCTCGCCACTCTCCTAGAGACTCCCTTGGTGGGAAACCCCCTGAGACCCTCCACCAATATGCTCACCTTATTCTTCACCCACTTCTTCACCTTCTCCTTCTTCCTCCTCTTATGTATCACCGCCCTCTGACTCATTATCGTTGTCATCATCCCCAAACGGCATATTTTCCAAATCATGCTCTTGGCTGGTTATTACTTTCACCATGAATGATGGATCCTCATGCCGACCCCGTTGGCATGAATATACGTCTATGACCGTCAGATACGCATGTCGACGATGAAAGTTCACACTATCGACAATCTGAGTGAGTCTAACCTCTAGCAGCTGGATTCCATATCACACTATCTTTTTTCAAAGAGCTTCAGTACCCATCAAGTATCGTAGGGTCATCCAGGCTAACCACAGAGCCGGGAATATTGTGTCACTATAAGGTTTTAGAAGATACCTTATCTACTTCTTGGGAACCTCCCTGACAGCTCTGTAAGCCCCTCACCCCCTAGGTGATGAGGGCACGACCGCACCGCGCGACGTCCCCGCTACTAAATTCCCGACCTATGTAGGCCCAGTTGCCTAAAATGCTTCCGACCTCCCCCCCCCCCCCCCCCAACACCCAGTCTTCTCTCTCACTGCCCTGGTTCTACACTGGCTACCTTCAGTTTCTGAACTCACTTCCACAAAATCCCCTCAAGGAATTCTATGGCCCAATGTTCGTCATATTCGGTTGAGAGGCCAGCATCAACTCTGGTGGGAGGAAAGGTGATAACGTCGCCAGAGCCATGGGTCGTGATCATCTTCCACATTTGACGAAGAACACATGGATGCCTTTCCACATGAACATCTATGTACACTTTCTTTGGAATCAGTTGTGTAACACCCCAATATTTCTTAGTACGTTATTTCTTCAAAGTAATGCAATAACTTTCACTACATGCAACACTGAGTTCAAGTGCATCACGACATACCAAACTAGCCATTCAAAAGAAATTATGAATAGTATTAACTGAATTTGGGACATTATATAATCCTTATACTTTTAGAATCCATATTATGAGTTTCTTAGACATAATGTAAGAACAAATACATTTTTTCAGATAAAATAATTATTTTTCAAAAAATGAAATTTTACCGCCTTTAAAGGCGAACCCTTTTTAAATCCAATATTTGAAACTTTTATATATTAATTTTGAAAAAATAAACTTCTTCTTTAGAATAGGGACACAATAATTTAGTTTCAATAAATGTTTGGTGTTTTTCTGATAACTTTCATATTTGGTTGAATAGTGAAAAATACTATATTTCAACTGAAAACAACGTTTTTAATCAAAATAATTTATAGTGTTGAATTATACATTTTAATGTTGTAGAATTATAATTAGATTATATTTTTACCCTTTAATCCAATGTTGGTCATTTTAATTAATTTCACACTAAAATTATACATAAACAAGTGTCAATCTTTTGATAGTTATTATTTCCTAAAAACACGCTATTTGTTTTGACAACGATAAATAATTTTAAATTAATAAATTAAACATCTATTTTATGAATTTGGTAAAATAGACTTCATTTTTGGATTCGTAATATCGAAATTATCCTAGGGTGAATTTTCTGTATTTTTCTGAAAACGTTTACTTTTTTATGAATAGTGAAAAACATTGAGTTATCGTTCAAAACCGAATTTTAATTTAAATAATTATTTATTTTATTTAAATTTATTTTATGTCAGAATAGATACATAATATCTATATAATTTCAATTTAATTTATTGGATTCAATTTATAATAATTTTAGATATATAAAAAAAATTATAAAACTTTTAACCGTCTTTTACCCACCTCATATGAGAATTGGAAAATTCACATAAAACATAATTTTACCGCTTTTGTGAGTGGAATTTCAAAAATTAGAGAGACATGGTTGATATCTGTATGTAAAATGGGGTTCAATAAGAAAAAAATGATTTTTCGTAAATAGTATCTTTTTACTTTTATTTAGCATGGTTAAAAGTAAATAGGGTAATTAAGGGTAGAAATGATATTATTATTACCCTAACACCTGTCCTAATTCTATTGGATAAGTTTAATTCGACAAAAAACAACCTTAGGAATAAAATATGACCCATTAGGTCCACTTGGATTAGATTAAGACATTTATTATTATTTTATTTAAAAAAGAGTTAAAATAGTTAAAATCAATGTTTATTAACTAAAGTATTTTTAGTATAGGGTTATACATAAGATAAATTCGACTATAAATATTCATTAGAAAGATAAAAAGTTTTCCTACATAATGGTATTTTATTTATAATTTTTAGAGATTATATAAATTAAATTTATTAATGACACAATGATGATGCACTAATTACCTTATTGATGAAAGAATCCAATAAAAAGTATTATAAATATTAAAATAAGTATAATGTCTATATTTTTATGACATAAACGAATTTTATAGGTGAATATGACATGTTATTATTGATTAAATGTATTTTTTTGAAGTAATAATGTTGTTAGTATTTTAAAAAAAACCAAATACCAAATAGTGTCAAAATTGACAGAAAATAGTTTTTAAAACAAATATTATATTATTAATTGATATAATGGTCCAAAAAATCTAAGGTTCATCAAAAAGGATTATATAATACTATATATGAAATTGATGGCCAATTGGGGTTCTATTGGTAGTATATAGTAAGTTTATTAACCAAATAGTGTAAGAATACAAGAAGACACGGTAAAAGTTAAATTATTTAACTTGGAGTTAAATCTAAATGATAAGGTTAAAATGGTAACTTAACTTGTATAAAACCTATTGGTTGAAAGGATTTATATCCATCCATACCCTATCCTCTAAATAAGTCACTTTTGAGCCATTATGAACTGAATATGAATTTATTATAAAATAATATTTTAGGTTTTCCCAAAGGTGCCTCTTATAAAGGGGCACTTCCCCTTCTCTCACATTCACACCTCCAAAGCCATTTGGATCGGAAAACCCCTGCCCAAATATATTCCCAACTATCCTAAATTCATTATATAGGACTTTTTTTATAGAAATCCAACCTAAGGAGACCTTTTGATCAAATCAAAAGGAAGAACCCGAAGAAGAGGTAATGATTTCACCGCCCTCTTTCAAGTTCTCTTATTCTTCCACTTACTATTTCTTTGTTGTTTCCATTATAACATAATAACTATTGTATATTATATATACTGTGATGTTATTATAAATATGGAATAGATATATTCATTATTCTATCCATCTTATGAATGATAATGTCACCATGCGTGCGTACGTATGGCTTACCGTCTCCACACCGTTGTGTAATTTGTTATTCAACACTATGTTATTTGGATTGATATAATGATGAGTAATATGTATATAAATAAGGAAAATAACATACTAATGTCTCTGTAAAATTAATATACCATCCAATTCCACACCATTAAGGAAATGATATTGTCTCTCGTACGTACGTACGGATTACCGTCTCCACGACGCGATGTAATTCATTTCCACGATCACCATTCATCGATGATTATAAAAATATTTATTACTAATAAGTATTTAATATATGAAATAATTATTCTAATGAAGAGATATATATATTTATATATATATATTTACTTACATATATCTTATTCACATAGTTCCGTTCAATACGATATGAAAATGGAAACAACGTATATGCGTACATACGGACTATCGTCTCCATAAATGGTGTTTTTCTTTTCATATATATGTCTATTAAACATATTTATATTCTAAATAAATATGATATATAAATCATGTTTTATATTCTGGAAGTATTTAAATCTTAGTCTAAGTGATACAATCAATAGTAACAAGTTAAAACATGTACGATAAAGAAAGTGATTATTACCTGAAATGTTAATTTAACATGGAAATTATTACTAAATGGGTATTATAAAGTCATTATTGAATCGTGTATGATATCATAAATACTAATATGGTTATGGTATACATTAATAACATACTAATATCTTCATAGAGTAGTTTAAACGTACCCTCTACTAAAGGAAAGTGCAACGTAAGGGGTTTTCATCTCACTTCTTATTCCCATGAGATTCATGACATATTGCCACTATTACCTTTTTGTTGTTGTGTATGTACTACCAATAATTTTATTCCTTGTGTAATACACTTTAATTTATGTGTATTAACATTTTTATTATATAATACTTCTTTCATAGGGTGTGTGTTTCGTAAGTTACCAAATTGGTAAGGGTTAATTTCACAATCTCTTTATTATCTGAGGTTGTTTTTACGTAAGTATCTACTAGGACATATTTATTATCCATGTCCATGTTTCATAAAATAGTTTTAAAAGGGATTATTTTAAGGTAATTTTTACTAAATCATCGTTTTAAATGTTTTAAAGATTTATTCTTGTAAACCATTCTCATTAATGTCCATTTTTTTCAAAATGGTTTTAAGGATTTATTTAAATGAACATTAATGTTTTAAAATGTTAATTACATTCAAAAGTTTCAATGTGGTATGTGACACATTGATTAAAAAATGTATTTAAATGTTTTCCTTTATAAATTGTGTGACTTTTAAATGTTTTCATGAAAAAGGGATATTTCTCTTGAAGATTTTTACAAATCATTTTCATCTATGTCAAAATCCTTTAATAGATTTTAAACTTGTTTGAAGTTGATTTATTATGATACAAATCTTCCGTATTGTATTGCAGGTCTTGTGATATGTTTGACTGTGGATGTGTTATTTTTATACCATTCATGATTTATTGGTAATGTATTGACATTTCGTATGCCATTTTTAATACAAATGTTTATGTAATGATTAAACCTTTTCATATGAGGAATGCATTGGACATAGTAAGTGATGAGTGGATCCCTCTATAGCTCCTCGATGCATCGGTAGGTCTCATGAGACAAACTAGTGTCTTGGCACAAGGCCTTGGAAAAATCTTATTTGTAGTCTTGGCACAAGCCCTTGACTATGTGGTTATGATAGTCTGGCATTATGCATTCCATCATTATGAAAGTGGCTATTGATATTGCATGTGATTATTAGACTAGTGGAATATCCATGTGAATAAGTAAATGGAATTATTTTATTGTATATTTTCCATATTATGATTAAGTTTATGTTTAAAAAGGATGTTGGTTTAGTCTTAGACATTGCCTTAAATGTTTATGCTTATTTAAAAAAATTTCCGCTATATTGTTATCCTTACTGAGCATCTGAGATCACCCCTTTCTATGTTTTAATTTTATCAGGATTCCAAGAAGTGTATTATGATTGATAAGCATGGTTAAGTTAGGGGATTAATGGAATTATAAAAGGATCATTTATGTTGTGTTTTATTTTCTAAATTGTAATGTAACATCCATATATGTAATCTATTTTCCAAGACTGCTAAACTGATCGGTCTTTCGGGACTTGATTCCTTGAAATCATGCCAATGTATTAACATAATGCACCGACTCTGGGTAACTGGGGTTGGGGCATTACACGCTGAAGGCATCCAGACTGCCTGGCGAGCCTGGATAGCACATAGGGCTCACAAAAGATCTTCCAATCAATCTGGGCCATGAGCAACCCACCTCTAATGCCCTGGCCGTATTCCCTTTTCTCTAGTGAGGCTTTCCCGTCATCTATCATCTAGATAGTTGGGGTGGTCAATGGGCTGAAAGTGAAGTTCGCATGATTGTCGATTCTGATCCTTACACCCTCCTCATTGAGCATCAATGGCATGACCCTGATGATGTTCAGCAAGGAAGGTCGCAGGCAATTACCTGGGGGACAAATGGAGTTTGGAAAGGTATACCCGCCAAAATGAGCTACAACCCAGTCATAAAAGATCTGGAAGGGACCACATATCCTCCTTAGTGACCCCCTCTTGAAATGTATCCCAAAATGGTGTACAAATGAGCCAACATGGGGACTCCCAGATTGAATCTTTGAATATCGGCCATGATTCCAGCCATCACCAGGGTCACTGGATGAACTCAGATCCTTACGTCCCTCACCTGTAAGAGCCACCCACTCAAGAATGTGGCATGAAATCTGGCATACTAAACCTTCAGGTCCTGAATATCATTTATGTTGAAGCCCCATGACCTATAGTCCCCCGCCTCCAAGATCCTCCAGTAGGATCCGCTTTTTCTCCTTTGTGTCATGGTCAGACATTGTCTCCCTCACCCTGACATCTTGAATTCTGGATCTCTTTGTAGGAACAATCTAATCCATTTCTTGTAATTAATTTCCTTAAAAAATCATTTACCCCAGCCTCTTCTTAGCCATCTCTAACATGTGCCATGTCAGTATAGGAGTTCATGATCCGTCTCCCTAGATGTTCCTCGATGGGAGGAAATCTTTGTACTGGTGCCCATCCAAAGGGATACCCCTGATTCAATGAACATCCCAAAGGCTAATACCAACTTCCCCATGATGAAGATGGAAGGTATTGGTATTGGGGGACCATCGAGTAAACAACTCTGGCCCGAGCTCATGCTGGCGATAGAAATGAAACTGCGACATCAACACCGCCTTGAACAAACTGATGTGATGCAGTTCGGCCCCAAACTGGTCACAAGTCTGGTGGAACCAACAAACCCAGGCCCATTCACTCTTGAAATTGCATCTAGACTGCATGTCTCAATCCTGCAGCCAACCTTTACTCTCGTCGGTAACACTCTGACGGAAGGTGCTTGCGTAAAGGGCTGGATAATTCTCTGTGACAGGGCCACTCCCCAAAATGGTCATAGTCCTGGGATTCAGGACTTTAACATCCATATGTCTGGTTTCTCTAGAAGGATGGAAATTTTAGGTGATTTTATACCAAGGTTGGTCATCCTCGCGGGTCACCCATGAACGAGGTGTGTTGTCTTCAAATCTTGGTAGGGGTACCTCCTCCCAGATACCAAAGTCCCATATCAGTAGGTTGGGAGATAGTTCATACTCTTTCTAGGCTGGGGTCAACATGTTGAAAAGATTAAGGTTGGTGGATACGATCCTTCAGGTTCTATAGACCTCAGGGTTGGCGACCATCTCAGCCCTTCGAGAAGCGAATGGAGATTCTCCTTCAACGTCATCCTGATTGGAGGCCATCTTATACCGACAAGGTACTAAGAGTTTGGCACGAAAAATAAGAAGTTGGAACAAAAAATACAAGGCTAGAATGAAATATCAGAAGTTGGCATGCAAAATCCTGGGTTTGCGTGTAAAACAATGGCTGAACTCTATGAATTACATGCAACCGAAGCATTTTTTAGCACAGGGCAAAGGAAATGTTTCGCACACGAGATCCCATGGCTTATCACGTGAGAAAATCCGTACAAAATGAGGGACCCATATAGATTTTATAGGCCCAGAGACAGGTTTCCGCACGTGCGCAAAAAGTAGATTGCACGCTCGTATCAGTTTACAAGACACTTTAGTTTTGAGCATGTGCAGACCCTAGGGATTCTTGAATCTCGGCATTTCCCTTGGAATTCTTCCTTTGTGGCCCCTCACCCATATGATTCTAGGGGGAGAGTTTGTAGACTCCAAAAAAAACTGCTCAAGTGCTGAAGAAGGTTTGGTTGCAACAAAGAGAATCCATATTTGGACCTGGAGACCCATTTCGGGGTGCTCAGAGGGGCTGCGCAAACAACATTCTGTGGCGCACGAAAAAAAATGTCCTGAGCATAAAACACCGGGATGTGAGAGAGTCTTTCGTGCAAGCACGGAAATTTATGTGCCTACGTCCTGTGTGGTAAAATCTTTGTGCTGCCAATGCTGTCACGCAATATTTCGCATAGGCCTGTTTTTTGCGGGGATCCGCGACCCCGAGTGCCTGTAAATAGAATGTGCCCCCTTCGACTTCTGGGCGGAAGGATCTAAACCATCTCTCTAGTGCGAAATTCACTTATCCTGTGCATAAAAGATGGATCTCAGGTAATTAATTTTTCATGCCAGGTCGCCCAGGGGTCCGCCATTGCGCGAGACCACTCAGGTTTAATCCACATCCCAAATCCCATCGAGTCCCATACCCCACACACAATTCATTCCAATTGCGTGCAATTATTTCTTTTGCACGCAATTCCTTCCATATTACGCACCCTCCTTTCCGTGCCGCCCCAGTTTTTTTCGCGCAGACCGGACGATTGCGCACATCCCCAGCCTTTTGCGCGCATGCAGCCATATTGTGTGCTGCCCCAACGATTTTTGTGCTCGCTGGCCGATTACGCGCCTCCCCGGCCTTTTTCCCGCAAGCATCCCTCCTTGTGCGCCTGTGATGTCCCTCTTCCATGCATCATCTTCGGGCACCTCCCATGCCAAAAACATCTTCATCATATAATCTTTTCTCGTATGACCCTTTAGGTTTCTACGAACTAACTTCAATGTCCATTGGATGATATTGCCCATTGTGTTACTTCGCCTCATGCTTTTTCGCATAGGCACGCTAACAGATATCTCTTCTCCACATATCCACGCTAACTTGGACCCAACAATGGTTTTCTCCATAAAACCCCCAACCATGGCATTGCCCGTACCTTCTCTTCACCAAGGTGCAGAGGGTACCAGTTATGTAAGTCCATGTGGGTGCGGAGTGAACCCGTCTCGTCCAAACTGCAAGATGTTAAAATTCCAAGCGTCATCATCCTCAGCACGTGACATTAAACTGTGACTTCCCCCCATGCATCCTATGTGGGGAAAGGGCAACCATCTTGGTATAAGTCCCTATCCTTTCTTTCAGAAGGTAGTACCCCTACTCCACCTTTCTTTTCCGGTGCCAAAGGCCGACAAAGGGCGTTGATTAGCCACTAAATGAGGATAATATTAATTGTTAATATATATAATGTTAATGTTTTTTTTATTCATAAACACCATTTTAGTGCATTTTACACTTTGAACATCATTTCACATCATGATTGTAATACCTTCTTAAAATGCACTATTATGTGGTACATTTTTTAACATCATTTAAAGTACCCAGTGATTAATCTAATTTTAAGGAATATAATTATACATATTTTAATTTGATATTTTGTGAAATTTATCTACACTTAAATATGAACATATTTTATTCAGGGATCAATGGAGAAAACATGGAAGAAGATGGGGATATTTTGTGATGAAAGGAAACAATTCTAGAGAAGTCAGATTGGACACCAGCCCACTGATGAGACTGTGGGGCCCAACATATAGGCCCAATGAATCCCAAATTTCTTGGGATTCAATAATACATGCAGGGGAACAAAGCACTCTTCAGGATCCAATGCTAATTCTGCCTCCATGGTGTCCCTTAGGCGGCCCAATGTATAGATAAAATTCTGCGCCAGATTTTGCGGCCCATAAAAATAGTCCACTAATCTAATCATATCTCCGAATACACAACTCAAAATGGGACCCAATTTTACAGGAAGTTAGGGGACATCCGGGGATCCATTTTATTATTCTATGGACCACTCTGATTCGTCCATCTAGAAGGACTTACAAGCGCGTCTGTTCGGTGGAAGCAAGCTGGTTGCCACCTCGGGTCAAGGGTGGAAAAGTCTCTTCTCCCTTACATTCCACCACCCTAGGCCTACCATACTCAAGTGAGATATATTTTACTGTTGGAGGCTAGACCCAAGGCTCCAAAAATTTCTATTTAAGGCAGTGGTGGTAGAGGAGTTTTTAATCTTTGAGCTTTCTTTCATTGTAATGTTATGTTGCGGTTTTGTTGTCTCAAATTTGTCTTCCACATGTAAGTTGTTTTAAACCATCCTTGTTCTTAATGAAAGTTATTCTTATCTTATTATTCTGTTCTTATCCTTATCACTTTGATACCATTGGTTCATGGTGTGAACTTGTTCATACCAAACCTTGTGATATTATCACACAACAGTGGAGTGATTGTTATTTTATTGTGTGTTTTTTTCTTCTCCATTTCCTCCCTCATGAGTCTACATTCTGATTCCATTGAAACCATAGCATCAATGGAGGGCTAAAACACTTATTGGTTGATCCAAGGGAGTATAAAGGGGCTGGATTGGATGTTATTTATCTCCCCCTTAATGTATAATCACTTCTTTTAAATGAGATTTTTATTTTCTGATTTTTAAAATCCTTCCTCCTTGTTGAATTTAAAGCCACACACTTCATGTGCTAATACGAACCTTTACATTGAAGTGCTCAAAACATCGATCCTTCAAGTGTGTAGGTGATTAGTATTAAAGGGTGTAGGCATTAAACCATTAACTGATGATTATGTTTGATCTTCTTAAATGAAACCATATCAATTATAATAAATTGAAAACATTAAGGAATTCATCCAATCCACCCCGAGCGATAATCTAGGATCAACTCATTGCCTTAATTTTAATTAACTTAAAACTATTAGTGACAACTTAAAACCATCTAAAATCAACCCAAGTTGGCCACTTCATATCCAAAAACAATCCATAGAATGCACGTGTCTGTAGGTACTTCTTAGGTCTCTGAGGATTTGACAACCCAAACTAGACTACAAGGACCGTCCTACCTTCTTCTTTTGGGTAAATTTGAGCATGAATCAAATTTTGGCATCATTTCCAGGGACCCAAGTAAGTCATCTAAACACCCATTTTATTCTCCCCAATTTCTTATTTTCTCATCCAAATTCTCTTATCTTGTCCCTTTCTCGTTTTTTTCTTTTGGCGTATGTCCGCCTACACCTGCGTTCAATAAAACCGTCTAGTTAGGGTGGATAGTCCTGGGGTTGGGGATTCAAGTACACCATGGGAACAAATTCCATTAGATCATAATCTTCCTAATACTCTAGAGTCCAAAATTGAGCCCATTTAAATGGAAGGTCTTCAAAGAAACCAAATCATAAACATGGGTGGGAACCAAAATGGAAACCCAAATGAGGTAGCCCCAAACTTGGGGAATGCAGTTGATCAAACCATGAATGACTACCTCACACCATCCGGGACCAATGCCCCCTCAGGAATTATACACAATTCCCTAGGAGATTCAAAGTACATATTTAAACCCAAAGTCATAAACCACCTTCCCACATTCCATGGAATGTAGTCCGAGATTCCCTACCTTCACATTAAGGAGGTAAATGTCATTGTAGAAACCATGTGTCCCCCACATCAACTATAATCATCTAAGATGAGGATATTTCCTTTTTTTAAAGGATCAAGCTAAAAATTGGCTAAACAATTTGAGATCATCATCCATAAACTCTTGGTACAAACTATAAAGATAATTCTACAAAAAATACTTTCTCCACCACAAAACAATTGCACTTAAAAAGAGTATCCAAAACTTTTTTGAAAAAGAGGGAGAGTAATTCTATGAAACATGGGAGAGGATCAAAGACTCTCTAAACATGGTTCCAAACCATGGGTTTTCTATACCTAAACAAGTGATAATTTTCTATGAAGGGTTGGATCTGGGGAACAAACAATTCATTGACATGATGTGTAATGGAACCTTCAAAAAAAAAGCCCCAAATGATGCTTACGAGTATCTAGAAAGCTTTTCTAAACAAAACCAAACATGGGGAACTTCACCTTATTCTGAAAAGACACAAATAACTACTGGAATTAAGACACTTAGAGGAGAGGAAATCCTTAGGGCTAAACTCGCAGCACTCTCTAGGAAGGTTGAAGAGATAGACCTTAGGAAAGTCCATGAAATCCAAACTGTAGACCATGTTTGCACAATTTGTGAAAAACATGACCATAAGACAGACAACTGCCCAACCATTCCATCCATAAAGGATGTGCTTTTAGGAGGACCCCCAACAGAATTAAATGCTTTGAACTTTCAAAATCCTTAATACCGAAAAAACTTCAACCCAAGGTATAATGACCACCCAGGCTTTTGCTGGAAAGATAGCCAACAACCTAGACAACCACAGGGAAAAAATACTTACCCCCATCAGAACTACCAATCCCATAACCATTTACAAACCCAACCTATCCAATACAAACAGCCACCGATATATTTTCAACAAACCATCCCACCTCCAAAATATCCCACTGGGATAAACCAATCTTCTCAAGCACCAACCCAAACTGTTCCACATAGCCTACTAGAACAACTGTGCAAACAAATAGAGTGGATAAACTCGGAAGTCTCTTCCCTAAAACAAGAACTTTAAACCATCAAAACTGGAACAACACCCATTCCTACTCAGGAGGTGCCATCCTCAACTTCAAGGGGAGAGTCCAGTTTCACTCAAACAACACATGAACAAATAAAGGCTGTGACTATTTTAAGAAGTGTGAAATCAATTGAGAAACCTGAACAACTAATTTAGAACCCACCTAAAGATTCAAACTTGGATGAAAATTCAAATGAAGCAAATTATCAAACTGAAAAACATGATAACATTTTCAAATAAACAACTCTTCAACAAACAACCCCACAACCTCCACAATTTCTTCAACGCATGATGGGGAAACCCAAGCATGAATTGAGTGAAACATTGAGGGAAATATTCTCACAAGTAAAGTTGAACATTCCCCTTCTCGATGCCATCCAAACCATACCTGCCTACTCAAATTACCTTAAGGACTTGTGCACTTTTAAAAGAAAATTTTCACATAAAAACCAAGTCCTTTTGGATGCTAATTTGAGTACCACCATTCAAGGGACCATTCCTCTTAAGTTGAAATGAATAGGTTTCCCTTACATCAATGTTGAACTAGGAGAAATAAAGGTTTTCAATGCCTTGTGTGATCTAGGTGCTAGTGCCAATCTCATCCCTTATGTTGTGTACTGCCAGTTAGGACTAGAAGAACTCCAACCCACATCTGTCACACTTCAACTTGTTGATCGTAGAATTAGGGTTCCAAAAGATATTTTCAAGGACATTATGGTAAAGGTTGAAAACTTCATCTACCCTGCTGACTTCATTGTCCTTGACAACCATCCAAACTTAGGAAATAAGGAACAAACCCCAATCATCCTTGGCTGTCCTTTTCTTGCAACAATCAACTCTATTATCTGAGTCTGAAATGGGAACATGACCATCACCTTTGGGAACATGATCCTAGACTTGAACATCTATAATACAAGATCACAAATAGGGGATGACGAGGACATTCGTGAAGTAAACATGATAGGAAGCATTTATAATTAATCCATAGAACATCAAGGAATATTTTATGAATGTTTAAGTCGGGATGAGATTGATTTCCTTTGTTCAGATG
This sequence comes from Viscum album, assembly GCA_963277665.1. Lineage (NCBI taxonomy): Eukaryota > Viridiplantae > Streptophyta > Magnoliopsida > Santalales > Viscaceae > Viscum > Viscum album. The sequence goes on from OY728139.1 coordinate 301,069,932, forward strand.
AAGTAAGTTTATCTCCTTGGCTTGAATCAATTTCAAATTGATCTTATGATGAAATCTTAGGTCCAACAATCAGTGAAACCTTTCAAGAAACCACTTTCATAGAGACCAATCAAATTTTCTTCCCTAAATCTGATCAAACCAATGTTTTAGCTGAAACTTCTATATGTGGGGAATCAATCCTATCTAAAACATTAGGAAATAAAATTTATCTTGATCCAATGTACCAATATTCCGTTGAAATTCTGAACCAACCTAATATTGAATTGAAGGAACTTCCTGCTGCACTAAAGTATTCCTTCCTATGGGACAATAAAACACATCCTATTGTCATTTCTTCTTCTCTTGAAGCCAATGATGAGAGGATGCTTCTAGATGTCCTTAGAGAAGATAAGAAAGCCATTGGTTGGACCCTGTCCGATATTCCCGGGATTAGCCCACTTATTTGGACTCATAGGATTGTTCTGGAATCTGATTCAAAGCCATGTAGTTAACCTCAACAGTGAATCAATCCTAATATCATTGAGGTAGTAAGGAAAGAACTTCTGAAATTGTTAAAATCTGGTATCATATATCCCATAGCTTAGAGTGAATGGGTGAGCCCAATCCAAGTGGTTCCAAAAAAGGCTCGAATCACTGTGATAACCAATGAGGATGGAGAGATTCTTCCAACAAGGGTGAGTAGTGGATGGAGGGTCTGCATTGACTATAGGAAGATAAACTCATTCACCAAGAAGGACCATTTCCCCTTACCATTCATTGACCGAGTCCTTGAGAGAGTGGCAGGTCATGTGTTATACTATTTCTTAGATTGGTACTCGGTGTATAATCAAATTGAGGTCTTCCTAGAGGATCAAGGGAAGACTACATTTACCTGTCCATTCCGCACCTTTTCCTTCAAACACATGCCCTTTGGTTTATGCAATGCTCTTGTAACCTTCCAGCGGTGCATGATGGGAATCTTCTCAGACATGGTAGGGGATTTTCTAGAGGTCTTCATGGATGACTTCTCTGTGTTTGGAGATACGTTTGAGAGAAGTCTTAGGAATGTAGAGAGAGTTTTGTCAAGATGTGAAGAAAATAATCTAGTTTTAAACTGGGAAAAATGCCATTTCATGGTTAAAGAGGGACTAGTTCTAGGCCATCTGGTCTCAGGTAGGGGGATTGAAGTTGATTAAGCCAAGGTTGACATCATTTGTCACTTTCCATCACCAAAAACTGTCAAGGAAGTCCGGTCTTTCTTAGGACATGCTGGTTTCTATAGAAGATTCATCAAGAACTTTAGTTCAATATCCCATCCCCTTTGTGCTCTCCTAGTAAAGGATGCCCCATTTGTTTGGACAGAAAGATGTGAGGGTTCATTCTCAACCCTCAAATCCTCTCTCACCTCTCCTCCCATTATGATATCTCCAAATTGGAACCTTCATTTTGAACTTATGTGTGATGCCAGTGACATTGCTATTGGAGCTGTGTTAGGAAAACACTGTGATAAAACTCCTTATTTCATTTCTTATGCAAGAAAATCCTTAAATGATGCCCAAATCAACTACGCCACCACTGAGAAAGAGTTCCTTTCTATTGTGTTTTCCTTAGAGAAGTTTAGGTCATACCTCGTAGGATCACCCATCATTGTGTTCACTAACCATTCTTCACTAAAATACCTCTTTCAAAAACAATATTCTAAGGCTATACTGATTAGGTGGGTCCTTCTCTTACAAGAATTTGACCTCACAATCAAGGATAAAAAGGGCGTTGAAAATTTTGTAGCTGATCACCTCTCTAGGATGGAATTCAAAGACAACTCAAATCACCTTTCTTTGTCTGATTCATTTCCTGATGAACACCTATACTCCGTGAGTGACTTCCCTTGGTATGATGACATAGCCAATTTCTTAGTTATAGGAGTCATTCCAAAATTATTAGGGACTCATGATCGATGGAAATTCTTTTCTTATGTTAGACACTATGTGTTTGATGATCCATACCTCTATAAGTTCTACCTTGACCAAGTCATTAGGAGGTGTGTTCAAGAAGCTGAACAAGATTCCATCCTTAAATTCAGTCATAGTGAGGCATGTGGAGGTCACTTTTCCTCTAAGAAAACATCTTCTAACATTCTTCAATGTGGTCTCTTGTGGCCCACCCTCTCAAGGGAATCCTACACATTTTTTCAAATCTGTTCCAGGTGTCAACAAGTAGGGTCCATCACAAAAAGGAATCAAATGCCACTCACTCCCATCTTAGTGGTTGAAATCTTTGACTGTTGGGGAATTGATTTCATGGTTCCCTTCCCAAACACTCGGGGATATCTTTACATTCTCTTAGGTATTGATTATATCTCTAAATGGGTTGAGTCCATTCCTATAAAATCCAATGAGAATCAAACTATGATTATATTTCTCAAGGAAAATATCTTCAATATATTTGCAATTCTAAGGGCTGTCATTACTGATCTTGGAACTCATTTTTGCAATCGTCCATTCTCATCACTCATGGAAAAATATGGAATTTCTCATAGAGTATCCAATGCTTACCACCCACAGACCAATGTTCAAGCTCAGTTAGCCAATTGTGAAATCAAACAAATTCTTGAGAAAACTGTCAATCCTTCTAGGAATGATTGGTCTAAGAAACTCTTGGATTTTCTTTGGGCATATCGTACAACATTTAAAACCATCCTAGAAATGTCACCATATAGGTTGGTTTATGGAAAATCATTCCATTTACCTGTTGAAATTGAGCATAAGGACTTTTGGGAAATTAAGAAAATGGATTATGACCTCTCATTGGCCGGAATGAAAAGGAAATTAGATCTCAACAAACTAGAGGAACTAAGGATGGATGCTTAAGAAAATTCAAGGATCAATAAAGCTAGAGTTAAAGCCTACCAATCTTGGAATATCATGGTCAAATATTTTAGACCGGGAAAACATGTGCTATTGTATAGTTCAAAACTTCATTTACACCCAAGAAAGTTAAGGTCGAGATGGTCAGGTCCTTTCATAGTGCATCATGTATACCCCCATGGGGAAGTAGAGATTCAAGATCCCACAAGTGGTTACATTTTCAAGGTCAATGGTCAAAGGTTAAAACCATTCATTGAATCATTCAATAAATAGGAAATAGAGTTTGAGTTAATTGAGCCAATCCATGAACCATGAAAAAATTGATAGATTTAGGATCCATGTCGGGCTAACGACATTAAACAAAAGCGCTACACGGGAGGCAACCTGTGGTTTTCATGTTTCTAATCTTTCTAAATCATATTTATTTTTCAAATAAGATCAATTAATCATTTTGATATTTAAAAATAATAAAAAAATAAAAAAATATAATAATAAAAAATAGACTTTTGACATGTTCTTCTATTATGAGTATGGATGGGTATGAAAGGGGAGCACCATATTCATCTGTGTCACGTGGTGTGATCCTTGAGTAATACCTTACCCAGAAATTTAAAAAGAAGACAATGTATCATTAGTTTATTTTATTATATATATATACTTATATTTTAATTATATATATATATATATACTATTTTGGTTTTTTTGTTTGCATTCCTTTTTCCACTAGGGAACTCTACAAGTGACATGGATATCAGAGGATTAAAAGGGAGCATCAAGAATTTCAACTTCAACCACCAGGTGACTTCATTCCATGATCCTCATTTTCAATTTCCTTTTTGAACTTTCATTCTCTACCTCTACTCCCTTCTAAATTTTCTTTTCATTAAACACTGGGGACTGTGTTATTTTACATTGGGGGGGAAGATAAAATGAAAAATGCTTTTGTGTCAAAAAAAAATGAATGATTTGAAGAAGAAAAAAATGTGTAAATGGAAGGAAAAATTCCTTTAACTTTTAACATCGTAATACACATTGCACACATTGAAAATGAATATCAAATAACTTAGCATGCCCTGATTCTGATTTTAATCCTTGTATAATTTCATTAGCATAGATTTTGGAAATTGTGGATGTCCAACGTGATATTTCATTATTTATATTTTCATCCAAATAAAAAAAAGATCACAATGCACGTCCTTTGGATAGTGGGGTATTAGTTTGAGTTCATGGGGTCCCCTAAATAAATAGGATAGGTTTGGTGATCATTTTAGTTTAATATGAGTATTAAAAAAAATTTAAATAAATAAATAAATTGCGCGTAGAGTAATGAAATGACCTAATGCATGGCTTTCGGCACATGGGGATCATGACTCCCTAGTTGTCTGGCCAGAGTTAGTAATTTTATCTCTATTTTTGGTAATTTGAATTTTTTTTGACAGAGTTAACTCGAGATGATGAACAAGTATGTGGGCTTCACTTGGTGCCCTAAGGTCCTTGAGCCTGGGAGTTATCGTCAAAGTCTCACTACAGGGGTTGACTCTTTTGAGGGAAATTTCAATTACCATGGAAAAATTGCAAAAAAAAAAAGGTTAAAAAAATTGAATAGTCATCTTAATATTGAAATGTGATTCCAACTAGCGCTTCTGTCATTTTCCCCTTCAATAAAGATGAACCCCCCATGTCTATTGTGATTCACAACACATCCTCATACTTAATTGATATTGGATGAAATATGGAAATGAATTTGAACAAAGGAATGGGCTTGGGATTGGGATCTTCTTATGGAAAAATCTTATATTAAAATATTTTGATGGGTTTCATGATTTTTTGGTATAAGGGTTTATGGTGGTCATTTGTGTATTATAATGTTTTTGGAAAAAGGAATTTTAATTTCATATTGTTGAGATTTATTTTTCTCGGAACTAGCCAAACTCAAGTTGGGGGGTGTGATTAGCCACTAAATGAGGCTAATATTCATTGTTAATATATATAATATTAATGTTTTTTTATTCATAAACACCATTTTAGTGCATTTTACACTTTGAACATCATTTCACATCATGATTGTACTACCTTCTTAAAATGTACTATTATGTGGTACATTTTTGAACATCATTTAAAGTACCCAATGATTCTTCTGATTTTAAGGAATATAATTATACATACTTTTATTTGAAATTTTGGTAAATTGATCTAAAATTAAATATTAACATGTTTGATTCAGGGATCAATGGAAAATTAATGTAAGAAGATGGGGATATTTTGTGATGAAAGGAAACAATTGTGGAGAAGTCAGATTGGACACCAGCCCACTGATAAGACTATGGAGCCCAGCAAACAGGGCCACTGAATCCCAAATTTCGTGGGAGTCTATAAGACATGTATATGAACAAATCACTCTCCCGGAGCCAATGCTAATTCGGCCTCCATGGTGTCCATTTAGGCGGCCCAATTTAGAGATAAAATTCTGGGCCAGATTCTGTGGCCTAGAAAAACATTCCACTAATCTAATCATATCTCTGAATACACAACTCCAAATGGGCCCAAATATTAAAGGAGGTTAGGGGAAATCCGGTGCTCCATTTTATTATGCTATGACCGACTCTGATTCGGCCATATAGAAGGACTTAAAAACGCGTCTTTTCGGTGGAAGTAAGCTGGATGCCACCTCGAGTCAAGGGTGGAAAAGTCTTTTATCCCTTACTTTCCACCACCCTAGGCCTACCATACTCAAGTGGGATCTTTTGTACTGTTGGAGACTTGACCCAAGGCTCCCAAAATTCCTATTTATGGTAGTGGTGGTGAATGATTTTTAAATATTTGAGCTTTCTTTCATTGTAATGTTATGTTACGGTTTTGTTGTGTCAAATTTGTCTTCCACATGTAAGTTGTATTAAATCATCCTTGTTCTTAATAAAATTTATTCTTCTCTTATTATTCTGTTCTTCTACTTATCACTTTGATATTGTTGGTTCATTGTGTGAAATTGTTCATACCAAACCTTGTGAGATTATCACACAACGGTGGAGTGATTTTTATTTTATTGTGTTTTTTTCTTCTACATTTCCTCCCTCATGAGTTAACTTTCCACTTCCATTGAAACCATAGCATCAATGGAGGGCTAAACCACTTATGGGTTGATCCAAGGGAGTAGAAAGTGGATGGATTGGATTTTATTTATCACCCCATTAATGTATAATCACTTATTTTAAATGATATTTTTATTTGATGATTTTTAAACTCCATCGTCCTTGTTGAATTTAAAGCCACACACTTCATGTGCTAATACGACCATTTACCTTGAAGTGCTCAAAACATTGATCCTTCAAGTGTATAGGTGATTAGTATTAAAGGGTGTAGGAATTAAACTAGTAAGTTATGATTATTTTTGATCTTCTTAAATGAACCCATCTCAATTATATGAAATTGAAATCATTAAGAAATGAATTCATCCATTCCACCCCGAGTGATAACCTAGGATCAACTCATTGCCTTAATTTTAATTAACTTAAAACTATTAGTGATAACTTAAACCCATCTAAAATCAACCCTAGTTGTCCACTTCATAGCCAAAAAAAATCCATAGAATGCACATGTCTGTAGGTACTTCTTAGGTCTCTGAGAATTCGACAACCCAAACTAGACTACAAGAACCGTCCTACCTTCTTCTTTTAGGTAAATTTGAGCGTGAATCAAATTTTGGTGCCATTTCCAGGGACCCAAGTAAGTCATCTAATCACCCTTTCTATTCAACCCCATTTATTCTTTTCTCATCCAAATTCTATTATCTTGTCACTTTCTCATTTTTTTTTCTTTTGGTGTATGTCCACCAACACCCGCGATCAATCAAACCATCTAGTTAGGGTGGATAGTCCCGGGGTTGGGGAGTCATGTACACCAAGGGAACTCATTCTATTAGATCCTAATCTTCCTAATACTCTAGAGTCAAAAATTGATCCTATTTCAATGGAAGGTCTTCAAAGAAAGAAACTCATAAACCCAGGTGGGAACCAAAATGGATACCAAAATGAGGTAGCCCCAAACTTGGGGAATGCAGTTGATCAAACCATGAATGACTACCTTGCACCTTCCTGGCCCATTTCCCCCTCATGCATTAGACCCAATTCCCTAGGAGATTCCAACTACATCTTTAAACCCCATGTCCTAAACCACCTTCCCACATTCCATTTAATCGAGTCTGAGATGCCCTACCTTCACATTAAGGATTTCAATGACATTGTAGAAACCATGTGTCCCCCACATCAACTAGAATCAGCTAAGACAATTCTATTTAATTTTTATGTAAAGGATAGAGCTAAAAATTGGATAAAAAATTTGATACCATCATCTATAATCTCTTGGTACCAACTAAAAAAATAATTCTACAAAAAATACTTTCCCCACCACAAAACAATTTCACTTAAAAAGAGTATCCAAAACCTTTTTGAAAAAGAGGGAGAGTCATTATATGAAACATGGGAGAGGTCTAAAGACACTCTAAACATTTTTCCACACCATGGTTTTTCTATACCTGAACAAGTGAGAATTTTCTATGAAGGGTTGGGTCCGGGGAACAAACAATTCATTGACATGATGTGTAATGGAACCTTTAAAAACAAAGCCCCAAATGATGCTTAAGAGTATCTAGAAATACTTTCTGAACAAAAACAAACATGGGGAACTTCACCTTATTCTAAAAAGACACAAATAAATACTAGAATTCATAAACTTAGAGAAGAGGAAATCCTTAGGGCTAAACTCACAGCACTCTCTAGGAAGGATGAAGAGATAAACCTTAGGAAGGTCCATGAAATCCAAATTGTAGACCTTGTTTGCACAATTTGTGACAAACATGACCATAATACAGACAACTGCCCAACCATTACATCGATAAAGGATGTTCTTTTAGGAGGCCCCCCAGTGGAAGTAAATGCTTTGAACATTCAAAATCCTCAATACCAAAACAACTTCAACCAAAGGTATAATGACCAACCAGGCTTCCACTGGAAAGATAGCCAACAACCTAGCCAACCACAGGGAAAAATACTTACCCCCATCAGAACTACCAATCCCATAACCATTTCCAAACCCAACCTATACAATACCAACATTCACTGGTACATTTTCAACAAACCTTCCCACCTCCAAAATATCCCCTGGGATAAACCAATCTTCTCAAGCACCAACCCAAACTGTTCCACAAAGCCTACTAGAAAAACTGTGAAAAAAATGGAGAGGATGAACTCGGAAGTCTCTTCTCTAAAAAAATAACTTCAAACCATCAAAAGTGGAATGGCACCCATGCCTTATTAGGTGGTGCCATCCTCAACTTCAAGGGGAGAGTCAAGTTGCACTCAAACAACTCATGAACAACTAAAGGCTGTGACTATTTTAAGAAGTGGGAAATCAATTGAGAAACATGGAAAACTAATTCAGAACCCACCTGAAGATTCAAAATTGGATGAAAATTCAAATGAACCAAATGATAAAACTGAAAAACATGATAGCATTGTCAAAGAAACAACTCTTCAACAAACAACCCCACAACCCTGCACCATTTCCTCAACGCATGAGGGGGAAAACCAAGCCTGAACTGAGTGAAACATTGAGGGAAATCTTCTCACAAGTCAAGTTGAACATTCCCCTTCTCGATTCCATCTAAACCATACCTGCCTACTCAAAGTACCTTAAGGACTTGTGCAATTTTAAAAAAAAATCTCACATAAAAACCAAGTCCTTTTGGCTGCTAATATGAGTACCACCATTCAAGGGGACCATTCCTCCTAAGTTGAAAGTCCCTGGATTCCCTTACATCAATGTTGAACTAGGAGAAAGCAATGTTGTCAAGGCCTTGTATGATCTAGGTGCTAGTGTCAATGTCATCCCTTATGCTGTGTACTTCCAGTTAAGACTAGAAGAACTCCAACCCACATATGTCGCACTTCGACTTGCGGATCGTAGCATTAGGTTTACAAAGGGGATTTTCAAGGAAATTATGGTAAAGGTTGAAAAATTCATCTACCCTGCTGACTTCCTTGTCCTTGACAACCATCCAATCTTAGGAAATAAGGAACAAACCCCAATCATCCTTGGCCATCATTTTCTTGCGACAATCAACTCTATTATCAGAGTTTGAAATGGGAACATGACCATCACCTTTGATAGCATGAGTGTAGACTTGAACATCTATAATTCAAGCTCACAAATAGGGTATGATGAGGGACATTCATGAAGTAAACATGATAGGAAGCATTGATAATGAATCCATATAACATCAAGGAATATTTTTTGAATGTTTAAGTCGGGATGAGATTGATTTCTTTTGTTCACATGAAAGAAGTTTATCTCCATGGCTTGAATAAATTTACAATTCCTCTTATGATGATGTCTTAAGTCCAACAATCAGTGAAACCATTCAAGAAACCACTTTCATGGAGACCAATCAAACTTCCTTCCCTAAATCTGTTCAAACCAATATTGTAGCTGAAACTTCTATATGTGGGGAATCAATCCTATCTAAAACTTTAGGGAATAAAATTGATCTTGATCAAATGTCCCAATCTTCTGTGGAAATTCTAAACCAACCTGATCTTGAATTGAAGTAACTTCCTACTGAACTAAATTATGCCTTCCTAGGGGACAATAAAACACATCCTATTGTCATTTATTCTTCTCGTGAAGCCAATCATGAGAGGATACTTCTAGATGTCCTTAGGAAACATAAGAAATCCATTTGTTGGACCCTTTCTGGTATTCCCAGGATTAGCCCACTTATTGGGACTCATAGGATTGTTCTGGAATATGATTCAAAGCCATGTCATCAACCTCAATGGAGACTCAATTCTAATCTCATGGACATAGTAAGGAAAGAACTTCTGAAATTGTTAAAAGATGGTATCATATATCCCATAGCTGAGAGTGAATGAGTGAGCTTAATCCAAGTGGTTCCAAAAAAGGCTGGAATCTCAGTGATAACCAATGAGGATGGAGATATTCTTCCAACAAGGGTGAGTAGTGGATAGAGGGTCTTCATTGACTATAAGAAGCTAAACTCATTCACCAAGAATGACCATTTCCCCTCACCATTCATTGACCAAGTCCTTGAGAGAGTGGCAGGTCATGTCTCTTACTGTTTCTTAGATGGGTACTCTAGTTATAATCAAATAGATGTCTCCCTAGAGGATCATGGGAAGACTACATTCACCTATCCATTCGACACCTTTGCCTTCAAACACATTCCCTTTGGTTTATGCAATGATCCTGGAACCTTCCAGCGGTGCATGATGGGAATCTTCTCAGTCATGGTAGGGGATTTTCTAGAGGACTTCATGGATTACTTCTCTATGTTTGGGGATACTTTTGATAGATGTATTAGGAATGTAGGGAGAGTTTTTTCAAGATGTGAAGAGAAGAATCTAGTCCTAAACTAGGAAAAATGACATTTCATGGTTAAATAGGGACTAGTTCTAGGCCATCTGGTCTCAGGTAGGAGGATTGAAGTTGATAAAGCCATGGTTTACATCATTTTTCACCTTCCATCACCCAAAACTGTCAAGGAAGTGAGGTATTTATTAGGACATTCCGTTTTCTATAGATGATTCATCAAGGACTTTAGTTCAATATCCCATCCACTTTGTGCCCTCCTAGAAAGGGATGTTCCATTTGTTTGTATAGAAAGCTGTGAGGGTTCATTCTCAACCCTCAAATCCTTTCTCACCTCTCCTACCATTATGAAATCTCCAAATTGGAACCTTCCTTTTGAACTTATGTGTGATGCTAGTGACTTTGCTTTTGGAGCTGTGTTAGGAAAACATTGTGATAAAACTCCTTATGTCATTTCTTATGCAAGAAAATCCCTAAATGATTCCCAAATAAACTACAGCACTACTGAGAAAGAGTTTCTTGCTATTGTGTTTTCCTTAGAGAAGTTTAGGTCATACATCTTAGGATCCCCCATCACTGTGTTCACTGACCATTCTACACTAAAATAAATCTTCCAAAAACAAGATGCTAAGGCTAGGCTGATTAGGTGTGTACTTCTATTACAATAATTTGACCTCACAATCAAGGATAAAAAGGGAGTTGAAAATGTTGTAGCTGATCACCTCTCTAGGATGGAATTCAAAGAAAACTCAAATCACCTTTCTGTGTTTGATTCATTTCCTGATGAACACCTATACTCTGTGAGTGACTGCCCTTGGTATGCTGATATAGCCAATTTCTTAGTTACAGGAGTCATTCCAAAATACTTAGGGAATCAATCTCGAAGGAAATTCATTTCTGATGTTAGAAACTATGTGTTTGATGATCTATACCTCTATAAGTTCTGCACTGACCAAGTCATTAGTAGGTGTGTTCTAGAATCTGAACAAGAGTCCATCCTTAAATTCTGTCATAGTGAGGCATGTGGAGGTCACTTTTCCTCTAAGAAAACATATGATATGATTCTTCAATGTGGTCTCTTCTGGACCACCCTCTCAAGGGACTCCTACACATTTTTTCAAAGCTGTTCTATGTGTCAACAAGTAGGGTCTATCACAAAAAGGAATCAAATGCCACTCACTCCCATCTTAGTGGTTGAAATCTTTGACTGTTGGAGAATTGATTTCATGGGTCCCTTCCCAAACTCTAGGGGATATATTTACATTCTCTTAGATATCGATTATGTCTCTAAATGGGTTTAGGTCATTCCTAAAAAATCCAATGATCGTCAAAGTATGATTAGTTTTCTCAAGGAAAACTTATTCTCTAGATTTGGAATTCCTTGGGCTATCATTAGTGATTGTGGAACTCCTTTTTGCAATCATCCATTCTCATCACTCATGGGAAAATATGGAATTTCTCCCAAAGTTTCCACTGCTTACCACCCACAGACCAGTGGTCAAGCTGAGTTCGCCAATCATGAAATCAAACAAATTCTTCAGAAAACTATCAATCCTTCTAGGAAAGATTGGTCTGAGAAACTCTTGGATGCTCTTTGGGCATATCGTACAGCATTCAAAACCATCCTAGGAATTTCACCATATAGGTTGGTTTATGGAAAATCATGCCATTTACCTGTTGAAGTTGAGCATAAGGCCTTTTGGGCAATTAATAAAATGGATTATGACCTCTCATTGGATAAAATGAAAAGGAAATTATATCTCAAAGAACTGGAGGAACTAAGGATGGAGGATTATGAAAATTCAAGGATCAATAAATCTAGAGTTAAATCCTACCAATCTAGGAATATCAAGGTCTAAAATTTTGGACCGGGAAAACATGTGCTCTTTTATAGTTCAAAACTTAATTTATACCCGGGAAAGTTAAGGTCGAGATGGTCAGGCCCCTTAATAGTGCATCATGTGTACCCCCATGGGGCAGTAAAGATTCAAGATCCCACAAGTGGTTACATTTTCAAGGTCAATGGTCAAATGTTAAAACCATTCATTGAATCATTCAATAAACAGGAAATAGAGGTTGAGTTAATTGATCCAATCCATGAACAAGGAAAAAATTGATAGATTTAGGATCCATGTCGGGCTAACGACATTAAACAAAAGCGCTGCACGGGAGGCAACCTGTGGTTTTCATGTTTCTAATCTTTCTAAATCATATTTATTTTTCTAATAATATTAATTAATAATTTTGATATTTACAAATAATAAAAAATAATAATAAAATATAATAATAAAAAATAGACTTTTGACATGTTCTTCAATTATGAGTATGGATGGGTATGAAAGGGGAGCACCATATTCATCTATGTCACGTGGTGTGATCCTTGAGTAATACCTTACCCATAAATTTAAAAAGAAGAAAATGTATCATCAGATTATTTTATTTTATATATATAATTATATTTTACTTATATATATATATACTATTTTGTTTTGTTTGTTTGTTTTCCTTTTTCCACTGGGGAACTCTGCAAGTGACATGGATATCAAAGGATTAAAAGGGGGTAGCAAGAATTTCAACTTCAACCACCAGGTGACTTCATTCCATGATCCTCATTTTTAATTTCCTTTTTGAACTTTCATTCTCTAACTCTACTCCCTTATAAATTTTCATTTCTTTAAACACTGGGGACAATGTTTTTTAAGTTGGGGGGAAGATAAAATGAAAAATTCTTTTGTTTCAAAAAAAATGAATGATTTGAAGAAGAAAAATAATGTGTTAGTGGAAGGAAAAATTCCTTTAACTTTGAACATGGTAATGCACATTGCAAACTTTGAAACTGAATATCAAATAATTTAGCATTCCATGATTCTGATTTGAATCCTTGTATAATTTCGTGAGCATATATTTTGGAGAGTTTGGATGTCCAACGGTATATTTCATTGTTTGTATTTTCATCGAAATAAAAAAAAGCTCACAATGCACGTCCTTTGGATAGTGGGGTATTAGTTTGAGTTAATGGGGTCCCCAAAATAAATAGCACCGGTTTGGTGATCATTTTAGTTTAATATGAGTATTCTAAAAAAAAATTTAAAAAACCATTGTTCATAGAGCAATGAATTGACCTAATGTGTGGCTTTCAACACTTGGGGATCGTGACTCCATAGTTTTCTGGCCCAGAGTTAGTAATTTTATCTCTATTTTTGGTAATTTGAATTTGTTTTTTACAGAGTTAACTCAAGATGATGCTCGAGTATGTGGGCTTCACTTGGTGCCCTAAGGTTCTGAGCTTGGGAGTCATCGGCAAAGTCTCTCTACAAGTGTTGACTCTTTTGAGTGCAATTATAATTACCATGGAAAAATTGCAAAAAAAAAACAAAAAAAATATGATACAAAAAAATGAATACTCATCTTAATATTGAAATTTGATTCCACATAGTGCTTCCGTAATTTCCCCCTTGAAAAAAGATGAACCCCCCCCCCATGTCTATTATGATGCACAACACATCCTCATACTTAATTGATATTGGATGAAATATGGCAATGAATTTGAACAAATGAATGGGCTTGGGATTGAGATCTACTTATGAAACAATCTTGTATTAAAATATTTTGATGAGTTTTATTATTGTTTAGTTTAAGGGTTTCTGGTGATCATTGTGTATTAAAATGTTTTTGGAAAAAGGAATTCGAATTTCATATTGTTGAGATTTATTTTGCTCGGGACTAGCAAAATACATATTGGGGGGGTGTGATTACCCACTAAATGAGGCTAATATTGATTGTTAATATATAAAATATTCATGTCTTTTTTTATTCATAAACACCATTTTAGTGCATTTTACACTTTGAACATCATTTCACATCATGATTGTAATACCTTCTTAAAATGCACTATTATGTGGTACATTTTTTAACATCATTTAAAGTACCCAATGAGTCATCTAATTTTAAGGAATCTAGTTATACATATTTTAATTCTATATTTTGGGAAATTTATCTATACTTAAATATGAACATGTTTGATTCAGGGATCAATGGATAATTCATGGATGAAGATGGGGATATTTTGTGATGAAAGGAAACAATTCCGGAGATGTCATATTGGACACCAGCACACTGATGAGAGTATGGGGCCCAACCTACAGGCCCAATGAATCCCAAATTTCTTGGGATGATATAATACATGTAGCGTAACAACTCTCTCTTCAAGATCCAATGCTAATTCGGCCTCCATGGTATCCATTTAGGCGGCCCAATTTAGAGATAAAATTCTGGGCCAGATTCTGCGGCCCAAAAAAATAGTCCACTAATCTAATCATATCTCCAAATACACAACTCTAAATGGGCCCATATTTTACAGGCGGTTAGGGGACATCCGGGGATCCATTTTATTAAACTATTTACCACTCTGATTCGGCCATATAGAAGACCTTACAAGCATGTCTGTTCGGTGGAAGCAAGCAGGCTGCCACCTCAGGTCAAGGGTGGAAAAGTCTCCTCTCCCTTACTTTCCACCACCCTAGTCCTACCATACTCAAGTGGGATATTTTTTTATTGTTTGAGGCTCTACCCAAGGCTCCCAAAATTCCTACTTAAGGTAGTGTTGGTGAAGGAGTTTTTATTCTTTGATCTTTCTTTCATTGTAATGTTATGCTGCGGTTTTGTTGTCTCAAATTTGTCTTCCACATGTAAGTTGTTTTAAATCATCCTTGTTCTTAATAAAAGTTCTTCTTCGCTTATTATTATGTTCTTATCCTTATCAATTTGATACCGTTGTTTCATGGTTTGAACTTTTTCATACCAAACCCTGTGAGATTATCACACAACGGTGGAGTGATTGTTATTTTATTGTGTGTTTTTTCTTCTCCATTTCCTCCCTCATGAGTTTACTTTATGATTCCATTGAAACCATAACATCAATGGAGGAATAACCCAATTATGGGTTGATCCGAGGGAGTAGCAAGGGGATAGATTGGATGTTATTTATCACCCCATTAATGTATAATCACCTCTTTTTAATGAGATTTTTATTTGATGATTTTTAAACTCCATCATCCTTGTTGAATTTAAAGCCAGACACTTCATGTGCTAATACAAACATTTACCTTAAAGTGCTCAAAACATTGATCCTTCAAGTATATAGGTGATTCATATTAAAGGGTTTAGGAATTAAACCAGTAAGTGATGATTATGTTTGATCTTCTTAAATTAACCCATCTCAATTATAATAAATTGAAATCATTATGAAAGGAATTCATCCAATCCACCCCGAGCGATAACCTAGGATCAACTCATTGCCTTAATTTGAATTAACTTAAAACTATTAGTGATAACTTAAACCCATATAAAATCAACCCAAGTTGGCCACTTCATAGTAAAAAACAATCCATAGAATGCATGTGTCTTTAGGTACTTCTTAGGTCTCTGAGGATTTGACAACCCAAACCAGACTACAAGGATCATCCTACCTTCTTCTTTTGGGTAAATTTGAGCGTGTATCAGGCATGGTGGGGGATGGTTATCCTCCTTTCCTCGGTGCCAAATCCCTCTCCCACTAGGCATTGTCCCCACCGGGCCATCATCCTGGAGTAAGTCCCAACCTCTTTGGGCTGATAACCACACATAAGTCCCTATTTCCTCTTTGGGCTTCTAACCACGCATAGGCCCCTGTTTCCTCTTTGGGATGCGGTCACATGTATTCCCCACTCTATTTCCCACATACGCACCTTTCACGACGTGATCATCAGGTCTTTTTTGTCTCTTGTTTCTCACATCGAGTATGAATCACGTGGGCTTAGAGAAAGCACCAACCATGATACCCACCTCGGGCATTCTACAGTGTAAGCCCTGCACCCAACCTGAACTATGTGGTCTTTGATCCTTTCTAAGGCAAGGAACGTAGGAATCCTCCATGAGGATCAATCCCAACAACCATTGGTTCCAACCACTTTCACGTCGGCGCACCAATGGACCCATCTGAAGTACGAGGACTTTGATCCTTACTAAGGAAAGGTACGTAGGAAGCCCCCCGGAGGTTCAATCCCAACTCCTACTTGGTCCCGACCACTATCACGTCAGTGAACCAATGCCGCCACCTGAACTACATGGACATTGATTATTTCTAAGGCAATGTACGTAGGAAGCCTCCATGAGGTTCAGGACCAACAACTATTGGTCCCGACCATCTTCACGTTGAGACACCAAAGTCACCTCTCCCGAAATACGTGGACTTTGATCCTTACAAAGGAAAGGTACGTAGGATGCCTCCCTAAGGTTCAAGCCCAACACCAGGTCTTTCCGACCCCACTCTATGTCGGTTCTCCTAAACCACCCATCTGGACCCTAGGTTTTTATCCATGTCGGTTCACCCACGTCCTACATGACATTAAACCTTGTACCTTAATCAGCGGTAATCTGTTGTGCCCCATGTAGCGGCAGACCATTATGTCCCTCGATCAGAGGTAATTCATTGTATTCCAATCAGCAGTAAGCCGTTTTGTCTCCAATTCAACAGCAAGACATTGTAATCCCATTAGCTGGGACCCACACCTTTGGTCTATCCTAGTGACATCAGACCAACCCGGACTGCTAACCACATGTAAGCCCTATACACATCATCGTGTTGTTCTCCTATGTGTACAACCAAGTTCAAACTCATTGACTAATATTTCCCTCAAGCCTTTGTGTCACGATAAGGTCATGCCCCAACCTAGATGTTCGACTTCCATTGGGTCCCATCCACGCGTCCATTCTCATGAGCCGCCTCCTCAGGCGTCCCATCATCCTCTTGAACTACGTGGACTGTGATTCTCTGCCACTGTGATACGTAGGAAGTCTCCCTAAGACTCAAGCCCAACATTACCTCCGTCCTCACGATGGTTCCATCCCATTCACTACCCATTTCACTCAGCACCCCAAAATTCATCTTGATTCTTACCCGAGTCACCACATCCCCGTGAGGTCATGTCAACCCACCTACATCAGAGTGTCCTCCAGGGGTTACACTCATCTGATCCACTCTAGTCAGTTTTCTGATCAGTCCGATCCATCTCTGCTAGATGTTAAACATGTTTCATACCCTGTGTTAAACATGGGAAGCTGAGGAAAACCTCAGAGACATGCCCATGGAATATAATTCCTCGCATTCGATGCGGGATGCCTTGGGCTTCTACACCCTCGAGAAGCCCTATAATAAGGGGAAGAAACCCGGATGCGCCAGTGTCCCAGCATCCTAACATGCCAGTGATTCCCAACATGACTACTCCCCTGACCGAAGGTTACTGCCCTGACCAGACCACTTGGAATGTCCTGACAGAAGCTGTGTAATTAACTGGTGTCCATGAAGATATGGCACCAGGAAGAGTTTCACGAAAAAATTCTTTAATCGATAAGGGCTACCCGGACATGGTGAAGAGTTCCGAGGAGTAATCCACAGATGGAAGAACCGATATCCCATAATCCTATTTCAATCAAGGATCAGACTTCCCTAAAAAAGTGATGGATGTCACCTACCTTTGGAAAGTGGGAATGAGGGGAAACAGCTGCACGTCCTCCACAGACGGATGTTCACACCCCGGAAAAAATGTCAAAAACAATTATATAATAACCTCAGAATATTACATATAATTACATGTTATTATATTAATTTCATACCCTAAATAATTTCCCACTTCCATCAAATGGGTTACTAAACCGTCATTCATGTGTTCGGAAAACTACCGCCTCGCAAAACAATGATATTCTTTTTTCCATTATTATCTCTCATAGTTGGGTATAATGATGGATATAAAGTATATATATAATATTTATATAATTAATATATCTATTAAGTGACTATATCATGTAAAAATTTTTACATTCCAAGTCGTAGGGGATATGATAATATCAATTTTCTATACGATGGACTATTACCTTGGAAAACGATCTGATTCAATTTTCACTAACATGCTACATGGAAAGATATAAGGTTAAATATAATGAATATATGTGAAATAAATGAAAAAAATATGATATTAATTACATATATTTCATTTTTTAAATATAAGATTTTATTTTATTTCCAATGTTTTCACTCATTGAAAAAGTGATAACGTCGTTCGTGCATGTGTGGACTACAACCTTACTAATACGATTTGAATGTATTTTCATCATCACACCACATGGATGATATATATAAGTATATTTAAATAAATAATATTGTATATATTATATTACTATCATTATGTACATATAAAATATTACTTACCTCATTTTCATAATGATCTTCAAGAAATGGAAACATTACTCATGTGTACGTACGATCTACCATACCCCTGATCATAATGTAATCATTTCTCAAAACAAATATTATTGATTATTATTAAATGTAGAATTGATGTATAAATATGATAATTATTTCATTATTATTGTTATGGATGTTTTATTATAATTACCACATTGACCATAATCAACCTTTGAAACTTATGTTTTACACAAGCTAGATATGGTCAAAACATCCAATGTAAACTTAATTAATTAGTTAATTGTTTATAACATGGTCATATGTGAAATTAAGTAATAATAAACTTAAAAAAGATTCTCAAAAAATTAAACAATTAACATATATTTATTATTGAGGAAAATAAATACACACGTGATATTTCAGACTCAAGGTAAGGTACTTTGTCTCATTTTCTTTTCATTGAAGTATATTTTGATGTATGCACCCATTTTTTTACAGTGTGTATATACACCCCCTTTGACCTGTTATATCATGAATTTCTATATTCTAATGGTATTTAAAGTTTTGTTTAATTTTAATATTCTAGGGGGATTATGATTCAAATATTTTCATGGTAAAAGGGACTTTTCTTTAAAAAAACCCTCTTAATTTTTCCCCCAAACTTTTACTTTTCTATTTCCTTCCTTTTAAAATGATTTTACGAAATTTTTTAGGGAAAGAATTTATAAATTATATTTTATGTATATTTTTAATTTATTTTCATATATTTTTAAAATGTATCATTTTACATGTTTTATACATAATGTTTTGAAAACCATGAGAAGGAATGTTTTATTATTAATGTACATTAAAACAAACAAATTCCATAACTATATAAAATTTTAAGATTTTATGTTTTATTAAAATGAAAATCATTTTTTTATTTTGGTATTGAAAATGTTTTCCAAATGAAAAGGGTATTTTAGTATTGAAAATGTTTTTTTAAATAACATTGGATTTTGATATCCAAAAGTTATTTTTTTTAGATTTAAAGAGTTTTTAAAATGTTTTATTGTGAAAACCTACAAGAATAAAAAACATTTATTCACGATATGGAATTTTATCATTATACATGAGAAATGGGTGTTCCCAAATATGTTCAAGTGAGCAAATTATAGTTTATATAAATGGGCATCCTAGATATAACCTGGTGAGACCATTACAGCTAATATGATTGGACAACCAAGATAGTGTTGGGTGAGTACATTATATCTTGAAATATAGTCGCTCCCAGATAGTGATCTAATTAATTGGATAATGTTCCATATATTAATATGAAATAATGATGGATTTACCAAAGGGTTTCTAATATGGATTTAATAGTGCTCTAGTTACTTCTAACACAGAATTAAAATGGGTTATGAATGTGATACACTAGGTTACCCAAAAGGGTTTTAAATTGTTTCTATGATTTTTTTGGATTACTTTGATAAAAAATCAGGTTTTTTTCTTGTTGTTTTTTTATTTCATATACTAAAACTAATTTGTAGATAAATGAGAAAAATTCATGTCTTTTTTCCATCCCATACTTTTCTGAAAGGTTTTTCATATTATTTAAGGATTGGTAAGGGAAAGGATGAGGTTAAGATGAATTTCATGATGATTTTTTTTTGAAAAATAAATCATGTTTTGTTTTAAAAAACTTATATGGTTTAAAAAATGGATATTTATTATAAGTGTATATATTTGTTATATGAATTTTTCTGTGTATTAGTTATAGCCGAATTCTTTAAAAATATAAACCTGAAATGGTCCTCAAATGTAAGAGAATAACTTATTGACTTAAAACTCAAAATTATATCATGTTTATATCTTGTACATTATATACAATATGGGTTGTTCCATTAAAAATTGTAGATGGGTCTTTCCATTATAAACATTGAATGGGTGGGTCTATGATATCCCTCCAAGACATTGGGTAAGAATTATGAAAGAAGTAGACATTATTGCTTATTCCACTTATAATTTTGATTGTAAGATTCATATTAAAATGTTGTCCTGATTTTCCTACATGATTTATCTATTCTTGATATGGGGTTTTTAAAAATTATTATTTCAAAAGGTAATCTAATGAGATTTTGTTAAAAAAAACTTAATGATACTTCATAAGGGTGAAATGTCTATCATTTTTGAAAAAACATAAATTTTCATGATTTCATAGGAATATTTTTGAGTTTCATTTTTTTACATTAAGATTTATTACAAAAGGTTTTATTAAAATATATGATAAGAAAAGATGATTTATTTAGTAATAAAATGTTTATTTTAATCCCAAATTTTATTCTTTTAAAAGACTAATTTTTTATAAGTATTAAGAAACTCGAGTTTTTAATTATTTATTTTTATATGTCCCTTAATGATTTTTTTATTCTCATTATACAAATTGAAATGTTTTTCACAGTTTTTTATAGATGATTATGGAAAATGAGGTTGTTATAATGGAAACTATTAAGATATTTCATTAAAAAAATACTTGTTATATCATAAATGTTTTGTTTTTTCGAAAAAATGAACATAAAATGGAAGTGTCCACATTGTTATCTAATTTTTTTTTGTAAGGGTGATGGCCTTATTATCTAAAACTATAAACCAAACTTGTCTTCAAATATAAGAGAAAAAATTATTTACTTAAAACTCAATATTATGTATTGTTTTAGGCTAGGTCTATATAGACACACATTTAATAGTGGATTCATCTGAGGAACAAATCCTTTTTGGTAGCTCCATCCTGAGTTGAAACTTGTTGAATTTCATTAATTTTTTTATATGGGTTTGTAATGAGTATGAAGTGACATTTACTTTGAATATGAGAGTGATATGGTAGTGGAAATTCTTGTCGTTATGTCTAGTGATGGAAGTGGGATGTATTATGGAAATCAAAAATCATTTCATTGGTGTGATGACAAGGATTCTCCTAATACGGGAGAAGGATATTGGTCACTAGTGTGTAAATATCACATGTGATTAGTCATTGGGGTATAAGATGGGTTGTTTTATGTTGTTTGGGATTTAATCTATTTCTAGATAAATGGAACCGAGTATTACTAGAACCATTGGAAATTTCTAGGTATATGTTCAAATATGGAATTGGGTTAAGTCTGAGGGTAGGCATCAAGTCTGGGAATACATATAATGATGAAAGTGTATTTGACCAGAAATTCACTAATGTACATGCTATTTTAGGACAACAGAAATGGATAGAGGTGATTCATCAAGGAGAATTCCCATAAAGTTGGTTATTGTATTTGGTGATCAAGCTTAAAATGATCTCACAGTTCCTTGGGATAAAGGCTTAATAATCAAGTTTTGATGATGCATTGGTGGTAAGAGCTGGTCATTCAGAGAATAGTATTCTATAGGAGGTTTTAATTTAGTTCTCTCAAACATTTGAATATGGTCAGTGAGGAACTGCATCTAGCACACCATTTGGATGATATGGGTCTTGTCTAAAGGTCAAATGTGAATTAAAAAAATGGAGTCATAAGTATAAAATTGTTTGATTGGGATCCAATTATTTAGATAAAATGAAGGATCAAGAGTAGTAATTTCATATTTTATCAGGTTTTTTAAGTAAAATACCCTACTAGAAGTGTCATTAGGATGTAGTGGTCTTGTTTCTATAACAAATTTTGATGATTGAAGTATTATGGCTCATAATTAACCATCATAATAAAGGACTTATAGCAAGGTGCACCATTGGCTTTTTGACGAATTAAATGATTATGTGATCATATTTTAGCTTAAATGGGATCAGTTAAGTGTTGACTTGATGTTTTGATAGTGGTTATGTGCATTGGATTAGGTTTTTGCAGGTCAAGAATCATATTTTCAAAATGGATCTAGGAAACACAATGGGAATTTCGAAACATAATGTGGCCATTTAAGAAGGGATTCATCACCCAATTAGGATGTCTTATTCTGTTTTATGACCACTTCGTCTTCTCATGGATGGAAGGTATGGATGTTGGGATATTGTAAGATCCGGAATCTATGTAAGATGGATAATTTAGAAGAAAATTTAATTTTCAATTACTGGACGAATAATCTTTTATTATATATTTGGAAAATAATTCCAAAGGTTATAATTTTTCTAAGTGATGTTTACAGACATGTAACGAGTCATGGAAGGAATTTCATAGGTTTTGGATGTTTTTATGGGGTTAGAGACTATGAGATGAACATCAGGAAATGTGTATCCTAGAGCACATTTTTGGAACACCTTTAGGGAAAATAGTGCATCCTAACCGTGAATCATAGATTACATAGGCATACATGCTAGGAAAACCAAGCGATATGCTTAAAAACTATATCATCATTTACATCTAACTATAAACATGATTTAGGTTTAGTTCATGGTGTGTTAAACTACACACCATAACTATTCAATGTGGGTGTAGCAAATATAATAGAGGCACACGATTGGTATACAATTTGGATAGTTGTGCGAATAAACTATGCATAACATTAAAAAGTCATAATTTAACCTTTTCTTATATATAATCTAGGAGGGTATTCCCCTATATTCTTCCTCCCTCCCTGATGCATAACCTAAGCAGCCCTCCTCTCCATCCCTTATTTGATCCCCTTCAAGGGGGTATTATTAGTGGTTTCAAATGTAATTTCTTGGTTATTTGTGGTAATACTTTTACTCCAATGCCCTCTATTTCAAATCTCTTATTCTTCCCCTAATTTTTATTTTCCCATATTAAATATTTTAATTATTATTCCCCCAAAGAATTCTAAAATCAGATACCAGTGATAGGGTTTTCCTTTTCCTAGGAAGAGGATGACCAAGAATGTTGTATACACTTCACCTAATTCTGTTTTATTGAGGTATATCACTATGGTTCATTTTTTAAAGCATGAAAAATAAAATCCAATTAATATGGGTTTTTTATGTCGATTCTTAGGTATTATGCCCGGGTGAAGTTTGAAGACGTGCATAAGGATTTTCGAAATCATTTTGTTGTGGTTCTAATGTGACAGTATTGGCCGATAATGTTTTGATCATTATACCTTATCAATTGATTTTTATTTTTTATTTACTTATTTGGCAGTTTTATTAATAAATTATAATTTAATTACAAATAATTCATATTTGGATTTTTTATTGTGATATAGGACCATTCATGTA
The DNA here is from genome assembly GCA_963277665.1 of Viscum album. Classification (NCBI taxonomy): domain Eukaryota; kingdom Viridiplantae; phylum Streptophyta; class Magnoliopsida; order Santalales; family Viscaceae; genus Viscum; species Viscum album. The sequence continues at coordinate 301,093,552 of OY728139.1, forward strand.
TTATATGATCTTGGATGGGCCTTATCCACTACATCCATACATTATAAAATATATTGAGAGGTTATTATGAGGTAAGTGGTATCTTTTACTTGACATATGGTATTTGTACATGTGTATGGTTTCTTGTGAATGATCGGGAACTCCATTGAGGAAAATACCTAAACTAGTTAATTTATAATGTGTTATTTGACTAAATATATTTGATTAATTAAATTGGAAAGACATATTGGGTCATGAAAAAACCTTTTATGTAAGATTCCCACCTCGTACCTAATGACTGAGAACAATACCCTCGATACACCGAGTGCCTCTAGAGTACATAGGTGGTGAGGATAGACCTAGTGTGGCCATTCATCCATTTTATTGGTTTAGGTGGATATGAATTAGTTAGAGCAAGACTGAGTTTGTTTTTTAGAACATCCTATAGACACCTTCAACACCAATATGGTTCATGACCCATATTTTGATAGCTTCCATAATTTTAAGACCTTGTGTCACTGGAAATGTTGTGCTACCATTTTTATTACTATGTGGAATGTGATGTATTGGTGTGTCTGGTGTTGACCTGAGACCAGGACTCTAACATTTTGATTATTTAGTGATATTCCTTCACTTATGTACTATTTATAAGGATCCCAAGAGTGATTAGTGTTCCTATGGACTATACTTGACTATCCTATAATGCTTACATTTCCCTTTTATTGACCTAGGGGATCCATTGGGTTCGTCAGTGGCTAACCAAACCTGAGTGAGTGCACTATGGGTTCGAGTTGAGTTTGTATATATGATCACCATAGAACCTATACCAAACATGTGAGCTCGGGAGGATATGGTAGTATTGATGGGATTACTAATTTATCCAACTTTACTCTTTTATTTACCCTTTCACTTAATTTATTTTTTATGTAGTTCTTCCCAAAACTCTGCCTTTGGGTATGATGTGATCTGTTGACATGGTGGGGATACCCAGAGATAACTACTAGTATCATTATTATGAGACTTACTTGTTTGAATGTTCCTATTATATGAATACCTAGTGCCACTAGGATTCTTCCTCATTCTAGGGTAGTAGAGGAGGTGTTTTAGTTCATCTAAAATCCCTACATAGTTCTTCTGTCTCCCATGATTCCTATAATTCTAGATTCTATTGGCCTTAGTGTTTCCTTTGTTATAAACGATGTATCAATATGTATTTAGAGAGTTGATAGTGAGAATCCGTGATTCTTGGATAATTTTTACAAATAAAATTTATGACATTGGATGTCATGCTTGAAAAATTATCCTGGTGAATCTTTATAGTTTTTTGGAAATGATAATTAATAGAAAAGACATACGTTAAATAATTTTAACATTGTTTACAATAATATTTATAGAAGAAGAATATTTAAAATAATTACATTCATTTTTTTCATGTTAAATTGAGGTGTCCTTGGAATTTTATTCCATAATTAGTATATTAATAAGTACATGATTTCTACAGAAATAAAACAATTGGGCCAACATCACAATACCTAAAGACTAAATCAATCCCATATGTAGGATGAGATCTCTACCATTTGGAATATCGATATTATAATGTCATTTATGGGTAAAGGGAGTGATTAGGTACATAGGGCCCATATGAACATGCTCGGGTAGAATTTATGAAATTAGACATGTGGTCCAACATAGGTGAGACATGGCCCATGAAACCCATTGGAAAGGTGTTGCGGGTGCCGATTCATAGATACTATAGAATAGAGTACCAAAAGAGTATATTGATTGGTAAAGGAGAAGCTATTTGAAGACAGCTATGATAAGGTATGAGAGATACTGTGGATTTTTAGTTGCACTTTAATGTGATATGAACATAACCCTGACTTTCAGGTGAGATCTACTATAATCATATGATCAATTAGAGAGATCTCATTCAAACTCCATATACTAGAGAGATCGAACATCACTGATGTTCATAGGCCAAAACAAAGGTCATAGAACTGATGTCTCCATGATTGTTCTATGGATGATGCACATGAGCCTTAGCCCAGATGGTGAGGTATCCTTAAGTGCATCCAAAATACCCAGGTTTAAAACCAGGTATAGGAATATTTCCAGGGGTACTGTAGCAGTTCTGTAGCACGCATTGTAGAGTACTGTAGCAAAAAATGTACACCGTACAGGTACTGTAGCATAACTGTACACTATGCGATTACTACAGCAGGTACTGTAGCAGGTACAGTTTGGTACTGTAGAAGTTGGAACTATTCACCTTGGGCCACCGGTTTGGGCTAGGAGTCCTTAAGGATTTCGGGCCACTCAGGCATTTGGGTCAGTAGGGCTTTCGGGCCACCTTTAAGGCCTTCGGGCTAAGTCAAGGCCTTCGGCCCACATGCAGTTTCCCCAGACACACTACAAAAAATGAGTAGCCCTAGAAGAGGATTCTGAGCAGGTGCACTCACTAGAGAAGAACCAAATGGATTTGTCAGAATGAGATGGTATGGATATGACATCGGGACAGGCATGTTTTTGCATGAGAATCCTAGAAATACGACCATGTGAAGGTGGAGAGCTAATATCATGATGCAGATGCTGGGGAGGGGATGTTCCTTGTAGACATTCTTGTAGAATTTTCTCAGACCTTCGTGTCATGTAATCTCCTAATCCTACGGGCCATCTAATCTCTGAGCCTATGGGGCTTGTAAGGGTTCCCCCTTATCCCTTGAAAGGGGGGTTATCAAAAATCAAAAAAATGAAGGCCTTCGGGCCATTTGGGGTATGGATGATACTATGAGATGTTGAAACGAATAATATTCATGTATGAATGTTATAATTTTTAGGAATTCATCTATTCGAGTAACATGCCATTAACAAATGAAAACCTAGTTATAGACTACATTTCAAAAATACAATATTAATGGATGGGTTTTCACTTTAAAATGAAGAATCATTTGTTCAAATCACATGAACATGAGGAGTTCATCATGAAGGACAATATTCCATGATTATAAAAATCATTAGGATTAAAAGGAAAGACCCATTAAAAAATATATATGCTGATATCTTTAGTAATTTAAAGCTTTTATGTACATGAAATTTTATTGTAGAGGATGAGGTTGTGAATGAAGGAATATAAGGTAGTTGAACTCAAAAATAAAATAAATGGAACCATGGAAAGGATCTACTTCTAGTATTTTGAGAGAGATATCATTTTCCATTGAAAAAAGAGAATCCGTCAAGCCTTTTGGTTAATATAGAAGAAATAAAAAATATTTTTTCTTGTGTGTAATAGAAATATCCCATAGGGTTAATTACTTTAAAACCATGAACTCAAGGGTTCAAAAAGAAATATTTTTCAGAATTAGTGAAAAACATATCATTATGTTGTATAACGGATGAGGCTCGTGCAACAATCGTGGTTTTCATGAAGAAATTATAACCCATGAGCTTGACCACCAATTACACAAACTGGGAGAATATATTTTATGATAAAGTAGTTTTTCTAATGATTTTCATGTATAAGATAACAGAGTTTCTTTGTGAGACATAAGAATATAAGAAAAGTTCACTCACAAAAAATTAGGTTTTTGAAAATGTATAATTTGTTGAGTCCAATAACAATAGTTCCTATGAATATATCCACGCATACGTGAAATCCTTGAGAACATTGAGATACTTGAATAGTTAAAGATAAAATTATGTATAATATAAAATAAACTAAGGAAAATATATATATGTGTGTGTGTGTTATGGTTTATATGCATGAGAATCCCATGAAATTCATGTATAAAGTGTACATGAAGAAGATTGATATTGTGTAAGTTATTATTGAATAAAATAATATACACATATTATTGTGCATTTATTTCATGCATCAAAGTGAGGATGAGACTCTAGCATATAGAATAATTACCTAAGTAGAGTTTCACTAAAGTAACTAATCAGATAAAAGTGAACATATTAATTGATAAAGACCAACAAATCAGAAAAGGTACATGAATATATACAAGAAAAATTATGATTCTGTGAGATCATGGAAGAAGATCAAAGGATCAACCAATAATGGATTTACCTTGAAGAGATGGAAAAAGTCTCTTAGTTAGATCAAGGAGTAAGAGAGGCCCCTTATGTGATTCTTGAGTAGAAGTATCTAGTATAAATTTTGGAGAAGGTTAGTTTGGATTATAGAAACAATATTGGTTATTGTCCAAATAACTATATATTTGGATTCAGGAGTATAAATATAGTTTCATTCTGTATCAACCATTTTAATTGATAAAAATAATATATTTGAAAATCCATGTTTGGGGGTATAACCAACATGAAAAGTTGTAGGAATTTCAACTAAACAATGTAAATATTTTGTAACTCTCTCTCTCTATTATTACCACTTCACATTAGGTGTGATTAAGAGATATCATAGTGCTGATTTATAACCCTAACAAGTTTAAAAGGATTAACTAAAATTAAAAAAAAAACATAAAATAGGTGTTCCACTAATTCACCCCATCTTAGTGGAACCTAATCTAGCTTGGGACTCTGTAGGATCCATGTGATTCAAGAGTTTTTCAGGTGGATAAATCTCTCCTATGAACTGTATTCTTATGACTTCTCTAATGATTGATAATTATCTCCTTGATCAAAGCTTGGGATACTCTTTAGGATTGGGTGGATAAACTATTATTTCATTTCCCCCAACTATCTAGAAATGTGTTATTGAGATAGTTATTTAACTGGTGTCAATTTATTATAACATATCAAGAGGGCGTTCATTAAAAAATGCCTCATGGTCATACCCATTAGGAATTATCCTCATTTCAAATTTCATGGTTTCTTATAGACCAAGAACAAGGAACCAAAAATCGAATGGGATTAGGGAATGGAAAGACATTGTATGAGTTCTACTAATTACACATGGGTTTTATGGGATGCCTAGGACAACTAGGACCCAAATATATGCCTTATTTAATGGATTTCCAATTAATACCAGGAATCAAAGTTTATATAGTGTAGGTTGGTATGGGTGATCCTAGGGATAGGTCATATATAACCATATGGTGATACAACTTGTTAAGAGAAGTTCCGGCTCTGGCCAAATCAGGTTTGGTCAAAATAAGGTAGCCACCAAGTCCTTGGTATATAATTTTTTATTTTTTACTTTTTATTTTTTTATTTTTTATTTTTTTTATTTTTATAGTAAATATTATTATTTCATTTTATTAGTTCACATTGACATACCATGCATTTATTGTCCATATACATGACCACATTGGTATTTCCCTACTAAGTTTTGTACTCAAAGCATGCTCGAGCTGCAATTACACTGGGGTTCCCAAGAAGACATTCAATTTTTTATAGTCCCATGTTAGGAGGAGTGGTGGGACTAATTGAGATGGATATATTAGATATGTATGTAGATATAAGTATGTGGTACCACTCAGTGTGGGTAGTATATCTTTATAAATTTTATAATATTTTCTTTTAGTTATTTTCTTATATATGTGTTCATCCTATTGGATGATCAGTGTTGTATGTATGATATGGTAGTTCGGGCCATCCATTTCATTTTTATAGACTTATTTATATTTTTAAATTCAAAAATCTGATTATTTAATGATATGAACTATATTTAGTTATTAATTCTTTTTTTCAATGTCTGATAAAAGGGTATAGTCTTCCCAAAAACACACTATAAGCACTCTCTTCTAGTTGGAAGACTCTATTGTATGAGGATGCATACTTGAAGCCTTGTTAAAAATAAACTATTGGATACTCTTTCTAGAGTGATTTAGGTTGGTATGTGACACCTTATACTTGTTTAAGCCTTCATTTGAGTGTTTTTATTTGTAAAAAGTGAAAGTTTCAATTCTTTCACCATATCCTCCTCTAAATATTGTCTGAGATTGATATTTTTTGCTTCTAAATGTTTGGAATGAAGATAATTCAGTAGTAATTTCTAGTTATATTACACTGTATTACCCATAATCCAATCAAAATTTTGTATACTTTTAATAAATTTAAATGGGTATGTCGACCACTATCTCCAGATCATCAAGTGAGTCAACCACGTCTACATAATACTCGGATAGTGAATCCTCATCCATATCTTTATACATATCAATGATAGATAATGATTGGTTAATGTTGTACTTGATTTTATCCTCTCCTTCAAGGTCCATTAATTTATATGTTATATTTTTATATAAAATTTTCATGAAGTGGTGAATGTATACTTATTATTTATGTTTGACATAAATAACTCATTGACCCTCAGCCGCTAAAATTCATGTTTGATCATGAAAAAAGTATAATTTCTATGATATTTCCACAAATTCAATATTAGTTCATGCAATAAACCAATATATTTGTTTATAGTTTATTTTAATATAACACTATTTTTGATATCACGCACAATACATAACATCGAGGTGAAATGAATCACGGAACAATATTATCTAAATCTGATTGTTATAACATTTTCATTAGGTTGATTGGTATGGATAAGAATAACAAATTTATAAAATATACATAGAATGATTTTTATTAATACGTGTAATTAATTCAATCAATAAAATTAACATTCATATAATTTTTGTTTCTAAGACGAGATTAAGAATAAATTAATTTTATTCTTTTAAAAAATAATTTTCTTTTAAAAAATGGTTTTTAGGTATTTTATATGTGGGTAATTAAAATTATTTTTTATTAAAATTATATATTTTATTTTTAAAAAATAAAATAATTTTTAAATAACTATATGAAAATTATCTTTTGTAAATTTTTTTGAATCTTTTGGAAATGATTTTTTTAGGTGAACAGTGAAAAACACAATTTTGGGGAAAATTTAATTTATCATTTCTTAATTGAGAAATTAAATTAAATTTTATATTTTACTAAAAGTAAAATAATTCTTATTTAATTAAAAATTATCAAATAAATTCTTTTATAATCAAAATTATTCTTTATTTTGGTGTAAAATTATTTTTCTGTTTTAAAAGTTTGTTTTTATAAAAACATTTTTCCATGAATTTTACATACTTATATGAAAATTATTTTCCCCCCAATTATAGTAATTAAATATTAAAATTGGGTTCTATTATTATAATTATAAGGTTCAAATTTTTTAAAAATTTCAATTTCATTTTATGTTATAATGAATTGTAACCTTGAAAAATGTTTATCACTAAGGTAATCGGTAAAACATGTTAATTTATGTTAAAACATTGATATAAGGTATCAAAACACTTGAATTTATTTTATTGGATGTGTTTAATTTTACCATAAACATACTAACTTCTAATATATGAAAAACAATACCATATTCCTTTTATTAAAACCTTTATATTATTTTATGTTATGGATAATTGTATACTGTCACTTTCTATCACATATTATTTTTTAATATCATTGATATTGATTATAATGACATATGAAGAAATATATATGATAAAATTAATAATTATTAAACTATATTTTTTATATTAATTTAGTTTTACTTTTTAGTGATTGTATAGTTACCTTGATGGCTTATGCAACACTGATGCACCACCTGTGTAAAAGGTAGAAAAATCATGTAACAAATTTTAAAAACATTAAAAGTAATATGTCTTGGAAGAATTATGGTGTTACAATATTTTAATAGTTAATTATAAATTAATAATTACTTTTAAATTATTTATATTTTAGTTTCACTATTATCTTGATGCATTTAAATTTAAGATATGTGAATAGTTGTGAAAATTAAATTACAATATATTTAATGATTAAAATTTATTTTTAAATCATTAAAATATAATTTATTTATAACTAAACTGATTGGGAATATGTATAACCTATCTTGAATAATCAATCTGTGTTCCATTTTTAATTATAAAATTACATTAATGACCATAAAGGATTGAAATATTTGTTACCACAATTAATATTAAAGTGGGTTAATGAATGGGTTAAACAAAAAGATAATTTTTAATATTTCACTTAAATATGTATAAATTATACTTTTTAATTATATTTCAACATTATAAACCATATTTTTGAATATATGTATCTTGTCAGCAATTTTAAATGAGATAGACGTATATTATATATTACCTTAAAATTCTATTTTTATTTGATTTTTGAAAACTGCTTTTTGGGTGGGCAGGAACCTAACCATACATGAGATACCAAATCACTGAAGTTCAAAAACCACGTAGATAAAAATTAAAAATTAAAAATAGTGGACATAGAAAGACTTTGGGACACAAAACCACGATCATCCCCTTTGATCTGCACCCCAAAGCCATTATCACCATCGTACAATCAATAGAACACCAAAATCAAAATCACCTTAGAAACTGATGACATGACCACCCTCACTTTACCGCAAACGTCGCACGCACCAACCTGATCCTTATTCCAAAAACACCACCCTTTATGGTTGGTTATTATTATAAATTAAATGTTTATATATTATATTAATGGAATATTAATTCTTCTATAAAAATAATATATTATCTATATTCTTATCTTCCCAAATGTTTGAAAATCATAATGTAGATCACCCATACCTGTGGGCAACCACCTCCGTGAAGCGATATGATTTTTTTTCAATTCCATTTTACATGGAAGGAAATGAGTATATGATCAATGAATATAAATGATATAAAAATGATTCATTAATTTATAATTGTTATTTAAATTTCTTCCATTTTACTCTTTGGAAAAGTGGAAACATCACTCATTAGTATGAACGGACTACCCTCTCGATGAAATAATGAAATCCACTTTTCATCACCTCTTTATGTGGTTGGTTATAAAAGTTTATATAACGAATAAATATGATAATTATAACATTAATTATATTGTTTATATTATTAAATAGTTAAATATATGAAAACACTAAAATTATCGAATAAAACATACATGAAAAGCAGAATAGTCAACACCATAGATGATGTTGTTAATAAAGAATTATTAAAAAAATAGAGATAAAATGTTATGAGTGAGTAAAATATTGTATGATAAGTAGGAATATTATTATTTTATAGATTATAATAAATATAAATTTTTTATATAGGTGGTTTTGATGACATAAAAATCAAGTTTAAATTGATCCAAGGGTAATTTTATCGCATTTCCACTTCAACGAGTCATGTTTATAAAATGACATTAATCTATTTTATATGGTTTATATAATATAAATATAATAAATTATATATATATTCATGGTATTTAAATTTTTAATTCATGATTACTCTTTTAAAGGGTTTTGATTAAGATTTTATTAATGTAGAAAATGGTTATTTTACAATCTCACTATTATTTAGGATTGATCGTGTTAAAATTTAAATTGAAAGAATCATATTCTCTCCCTATTCATAAACCTAAAATGTTTTCTTCACATATATTTAGATTTTTGGTTTCCATTTTTTTCCATTATTTCCTCCCTTGGATACTTTAGGAAAAAATTAATTCTTTTAATTAAAAACAACTTTATTTCATGTATTCAACCAAAAGTATTTTTCATCCATGTTGATATTGTTTACAATGTTTCAAGAATGCTATTTTATAATTTATAATTATTGCGTCAATTTAATTTTAAACTATATTTTAAATACTATTATGTATGTTATAAATGAATCTATTTTATGTTTTCGAAATGGTTTTTCTTTGACTTTCTTTTACGAAGTATGAAAGGAATGTTATTTTTTACATATATGATGTGAATTTATTTTATCACCATCTTACCCATTCATAGATATCAATATTAATTTACAATTTAAATTATTTTTAAAAAAAATACTTTTCCATTATTAGGTAGTTTTTTATTTTTTATAATAAAATATAAATTATTTATTTTCTAAAAAGATGAAAATAATTTTGGAACTGGTTTATAAATTGTTTTACAACACTATTCTAAAACTTTCAAAGATTTTTTTTTAAATTTCTTATTCCTCTTTCCTATAAAATTAAAAATAGTTTTTCCTTTTATTAAAACCCTCATTTTTAATTAATTTTTTTCTTCTCTAATCCAATACTAAATTCATGATTTTTTTGAACATTCACTTTCTTCGGATCATGTTCTTTATCACACTCTGTTATTCATTGGAAATAATTTCCTCCTTAATGTCTTTATTTTAGTTATCATGGATTTATTTAGTATCATTTATAATAATATTATAATTTATTAATCATATAATATTTCAATATATAGTTTTTTTAATGAACATTGTGTTATTTTATTTACAAGGTAAATAATTATGTTTCATATACTCGATTCAATACATATAAATATTATTTTATTAATGAATTTTTTAATTATTTGTATTGATCATTAAATATATAATAAATTTATATTATGTGTTTATGGTAGGTCGGTCCATATTAAAGATAGACCCTTGATGCATTGCCAGGTCTCATGAGAAAATGTTTTTGCCTAATTTGTAAGAATATTTTTTAAGATCATGTCATAATAGTTGGGTATTTAGTTTGTGTATGAACTATATATGTAGGATGTCTGGGTTGAGAAGCCTTGAAAATATTCAATGTTTCTTGTTTGAGGCCTAGGTTTTATGATTCATGATATATATGATGCTTTATTAATGGTATGATTATTAATTCCCATAATAATTAATTTCCTTTATTATGAAATATTTATTCATTATCCATGTTATTTATATATTTATGTTGGGCATAAATTTTGTTCAACTAAAGTTATTGGTAGAATAACATTTTTTTGATACACCCATCCATATTGATTATTTTTTATTTAATTATTATATCCTTAGTTATATATACCCCTTAGTGAGCATCTGACCTCATAATTTATTTGTTATCCTTTCCCAAGGACATGGAGAGGGAATCATTGATTTATTTTCAATGATAAAGAATTTTTTTTCATTAGGTGTTTTTAATTTTCAATATAATATGGAATTGATGCATATGTCTTGTTTTCCAAGACTTATCAACATATCGACCCTTGATGGTGTGATCAATTTTATCTTATACAAATGTAATAAATAGTCCTCGAGTTTGAGTCACTGGAGTGAAGTCTAATATATGTCATGATCTAGAAATATTTTTCCAAGACTAGTCTTTAGAAGCCAAAACATAGAATTTCTAAGATTTATCATAAAACAATTGAGGTCCCATGATCCCTTCTACTATCCATTCATCCATACCACTATGAACAATGTATTCTAATGATTTTCACAAGACCATTACACTCACATGAGGTAGATGGGGGCTTTATAGGGAAGAATCCATTGATAATGAGAAGTTTAGTTCCCCTTCCTCTTTCTATGAAAATAGTAACACACTCATGATTCATACACAACTGATTGTTGGAAGCAATGTTCCTTCATTATCTCAATGTATATAAACTTGTAAGGTACCGTTTCTAAAAGGATTGTTTTTAAAATTTAAGAAAATACATAATAAAACATGGATTTAATGTAATAATTTGATCTATGAAACAAGGACAAGAGTTTCCTACAATAATTATTATCAGATTTTTAAAGAAATAAAGAGGTATCCAAAGTAATCATAACTAAACTACGAACACATGGGGATAAAACACCATATAGAAACAAAATGAACTTATGAAGAAGAATAAGTGGAAGGGTCTAAATATTTTGGATGTCCATGACCATGACATTCCAATATCTTATGGTCCTTTTAATAGAATCCGAAAATGTAGTGAGTTAATAAGCCCAACCAAAGCATGATTTTTAGAAACTAGACAAATGTCAATATACTAAAAGAATATCAAATTTTGAGATATATATTTGAAAAGATAGAAACCATTGAGAAATCAATATACCCTAAATTTCATAATTAATCCATGTTTATGATCTCAAAGATAGGAATTTAATAATCATTCCTATAAACCCTTAAGAAATTATAACAAGATAGGATCTCTAATGGTTTAACCGTTTATACCATAAGTCAATGTAATTTATGATCAATAGAATAATAATAACCCTCCATTAACATTATAGAAGGGGTAATATTTTTTTCATCAATGGTGGATAAGTTATTTATAGGTATTTAATCAATACATTGATTTATTTTTATTATTACATATTCTATTTAACAATTCAAATAACAAAATTTAATATTTTAAACTCACTAAAATTATTATTTTTATTATAAAATCCCAACCATCATGATTATCATCCCTGATAATCCTCAACATTATTTTAAAGATAACAACACTTTCTATAGATCTTCAACCTAAACATCACATTTTCAAGTCTCATTGTGATGCTTAAAATGATTCCATAATACTCACCCCAAAGGAATCATATTTTCAACAGGACATAATCAATTTAATCAATTATATATATAGTTTTTTTTAAATTAAACCATATTATTCATATTTTCAATAATAAAATAAAACAGTATGAGTTGGAATGGGTATGCAATTTTTATCTTTAAGATATAGAATTAATTTTTCATCACTGTAATATATGGAATCCAGTCTAATTGAAAATCCCTTTTTTAAGATTTTCTAAAATATCAAATGGTATATCTCATTAATATGTACAATTCATTTTATTTCATATCCATAGAAAAATAAAATGAGTAGAAACATATAGAAATATTTAATAAAAAATATGTAATTATATTGGTCACCATCTATGACCAATATGATACTTTTAGAGATTGTAAAACTATGAAACACTTTTATTTGAATTTTATATTCCTAGTTGTCTCCTAGATAATGTTGGTAATAATCAATAATGACCCACTATTCTATCTCCAAAACAGTAGAGAATCAGAATGATTGTTGTAGAGTTCCTTAAATAGAGTAATATAGATAAATGATTTTTTATAGAAAAAATACATGAGTGAAAAATGATCCATCTAAGATAAAATAAAATCAAGGATAAATGATTTATAAATGTCATAAAATATGTTATTGTTCCTCTCTATTTAAATATTCCTATTATGGTGATAGGTTGTACTCTATTATACCTGGGAACCAATAATGTCTTTCTAATCTAGAAACAATTTGGTGGTAAACCTCAGTTCTTGACAACCAAGATACTAGTGGGAACCCCTTTAATAGGGAAACTCAAGAATAACATTCATATATATTGTGTAACATTAGATGAATAATCAATACATTTCACAATAGTAAATGACTGAGGATTTTAAATGGTTATCATATTAATAGACTAGATATATAATCAACTTATTTTATAAAAGATCTTAAATATATCCCACAATTTTCATCACTCATAGTACCCTTCTTACAAATTTCTTTTTCAAATACTTTATTCATAATGTAGGAAAAAATATAAATATAGTAGAGGTAGATCTTGGATGTTTGGTAAGGGTAAAAATGGGAGATATTAATTTATGATCAAATGAAAGTTTAAGATATGAACAAGGTTTGATACCATGATTATAAATTACAATGATCATACCTAATTGGTCATAGATTATAAATAATGATTCATTTAATAATGCTTTTAACTTTTTAAAGACAAGAGTCATAAGAGTGAAATATCGTCATTAATCAATCATGAACCATGTGAACATATCATATGCATAAGAACAATTCATGCGAATAGTGAAAAAATCATAAGGATAGATAATAATTTCTTTATTATAATTTCATATCAAATACTATCATAGTTGAGAATGTTCCATAGAGTACTGAGTTAACTCCCAATTACATTATTTCCTTAGTGAATGTTTTCTATAAAGGCTATCATAGTCGACGAAGTCCTATATTGAACTAGGTTCTCTAAAAATTTTAATCCATAATATCACATGGTAATTTAGTTATTACTTAATTCATTGGAAGGATTTAAGAGACCCAATAGTCACATAATTAAAACCAGGCATATGTGTTCTGTATGATCATAAAAACATTTATCAATTAATTATAGTATAACATAGGGAAAAGAAATGGGTCTCATAATAATTTCATAATCACATAATAATAAGCCATAAAAATAAATAACATGGATTTTATTATTATATAGTATCTCTATTTAATCATAAGAAACATCAAATTGTTTTTACATAGGTGAAAATACCTTAAAATTATATTCAAATAATTCATTAAAAATAGGGAAAAATATCATTTTAATTTGGTATCATTAAAACTGAAAATTTATATAATAGGGAAAAAATATATTCATTAAAAATATAAATTTTAAATTTTAAATTAATCGTATAGGTAAATATTGATCATGACATCAATAAAATCCATTTGTATGGTAAACATTAAAATAAAGATTCATTTCACACTTTTGGTAAAAAGTCCAAAAGTACCTCATTTAGAAAATCATAATATGATTACTTTTAAAAAATGAAAATAATGTAAAATATTGTTTCAAAATTAATTTAAATAATTATTTTATCATAGAAAATTAATTTTTTTAAGCAAATTTCGAAATAAGGATATTGAAGAATAGTTTCATCAACCAAAGAGGGAATATGATAAGATTTTCTTAAAACCAATTTTATCGATTGTATTAAGTAAAAAAAAAGAGGGAAATGAATTTATAACAATTAAATTATATTTATAATTATATTAGAATAAAATATATGTATTTTAAAAGAGAAATATACAATAATATCCGTCAATGGAAATTTAAACATAAACAATCTCGAAGAAAAATGAGATTATAGAATTACTCCTTACCTAATGTCATGTCTTGCGTTGTATGTGTTAAAACATCTATATAATAATTATTAATTTATTATTATTAAATTATATAACCATATTCATATTTAAATTACCATTCATCATTCATTTATAATTTTCAATTATCATTTTATTAATAATTATTCATTAAAATAAACTTTCGTATGAAAACTTATCCATTTTTTATGCGTGTTTTAGTATGATGGTTCTAGTTATTTTAACTTTTTATGGTTTTAATATCTATATAATCTCAATAATTTAAAAATTATTATATTTATTTATTAAATAAACCTTCATATCCACTCAAATAAATTAGTGATGAAAAATTAATTACATCACTTCATGGAGGGGGCAGTCTGTATGTACACATGAGTGGTTTCAACATTTCGATGGAAGAAGTAAAAAAATTAAATAATTATTCACATTAAATAATAATTATTATATCCTAAATATAATTTATATACATTTAATATATCTTAATTATCATCCAGGTAAGAAATAAATGAAAAATGAATCACATTGCTTTGTGGAGGTGGAAGTCCATACATATGTATGAGCAACACTGTCATTTTAAAAATGAATGGGAAGGAAATAGAAAATGGATATATCATTAACATAAAAAAATTTACATAAATTTATTATAATAATTCCATCATGTTAATATGGATAAATATCATTTGTAATAGTTTTAAGAAGAAATAAGCATGAGAAATACAGGTAAGAACATACACCTCTTTTTTAAGTTTCCTCTATTGAGAAGCACCTTATGGATTCTTGGATGGGACTTCTGGGAATACTAGAACATCAAGGACATATATAATGATGATGGGATATTATTTGAGTAGATATTGGGTGTGATAAATTGTTATTTTAGGGTGGATAATATATGATATGATCTTTCCTTTTAGAAGTGAGGGGAGTGTAACACGTGTAATTATTATGAATATTAAAATATAATAATGTCACTCTCATAAGAAAATATATATAAATTGGTTCAAGGTAAATTATAGTTTGATATATGATATAAATTTATTCATAAAATAAAATTTGTACATTTATATATCATTTTAACTCATGTCACTTTATTTTAACCCCCCACCAACCCTTTTAACCATTTCCACAATAATATAATTTTACCTCAATTAATATTCATAATAAATAAAAAAGGAAAGTAGACAAACTAAAAAATTTAGAAAAGATGGATTCAGATATTTAAACCATTTTTTAAAATTCAATTCTTATAATTTTCATGAACTCATTTTAAAATAGTCATGAAAAATGAAACAAAATTCATTTTAAAAAACCACTTTTTGTATAAAACCAAATTCCTTCTCATTTCATACTAAGTAATAGGAAATAAATTAATATAAAAATGTTTGATTTAATATATTATATAAATATTTTACTAAAATCATTTATAAAATGTTATTAATATTAAAACACATTACATGTATAAAAATAAGTTTTTAAGAGAAACATATCTCTTTTTCTTTCAAATGATTTTGTATTCGTTTTTAAGCCATTGATATCCAATTAATTCATTTTATAAATGTGTAAGAATTTTTTTTACATCATTTTTTGGTCCTATTAATATCCCCCAATCGAATTTATAGGCAAAAATTTTCACATTTTATAATAATAATCTTGTAGTATACTATGGTTCATTAATACATGGCGTGGAATGTAAAACAAGATATCAAATTAATAAAACTTATTTAAATAAATATATTATAAAATCTAGATATATTTAATGATACCCATTTATAATTATCTTTCTATAATAAATTATATCACTATGATACAAAAAACTGAGGATACTTATACCTCATCAAATCATCAAGTTTCCACATAGCTTCCTCAAATTTAGTGTTTTCCCATAAAAAATTGACCAAGTGAATGGTATTGTTACAATAAAATATCTCCCTTCAATATAGAATATCCAGGATATCTTACTCATAATAGATATCATTCTATATTATTCTAACCACTGCTTTTAATACATGTGAAGGATCAAGTATGTATTTCCTCAGGATTGACACATGGAGCACATCATGAACTGGAGAGAGATTCGATGGAAGTGACAAGAGATAAGAAACCATCCGGATTCAATCATGAATCTTAATGGGAATTAATATATAGGGATTATATTTACCTTAATTTCAAATATCATAACTATATTACAATTATATATTCATATGAAGTACTTTTCATTTACATTAAACAGTAGATCTCACCGACGATTGTCCGAATAATTTTTTATCCACTCTGAGAAAAACTGGTGTGAAATTTAATAATCAAACCTTCTATAAAATTTCCTCATCTATCTAAATTACATATATATTTAATTATCTAACTCTAACCTATAACATTGGTGGATGAAACATTCTACCATATGGGGTTTCATAAGTATCTATATGAATTCTTGAGTGAATGATATTGGTATAAGAAAACTCAAACATAGAATGGTTTTGATCCCAACCACCATTTAAATGTATATAACATTAACTTGAAATATATTATAGTGTTTTTATGGTCCTCTCATATTGGTAATCTTAATGAGGATGGTACACAATGTTAAAGTTTATCTCTATATTCAAATCTTATTGAATTATTTTCCAGAACCCCATGGTAATCCTCAGATCCTGATCAAATACAATAAAATATTATAATCCATGAAACCATTCCAATTTGTTAATTTATATCAAAGAAATATATTCAAGGGAGAAATATTATCTAATTTATATAAATGGATATGATTTTTTAAGGCAATTGAGTACAACCCATATAGTATAATGAACTTTAGATGTTATGGGATTCCGATGATGAAATACATGGTGATGTTTTCCCATTTCCATTCCAGTATAGGTAATGGAGGTAAAATCATATTATAACTATATTTTTCATCATTAAATTTCATATATACCATGAATTGTAATACATGATCTGTAATATCCTTTTTTTATTATCCCACTAGAAATACTCTTCCAAATATCAATACATCTTTGTACATCTAGGGTGAATAGAAAGAAATAAACTATAAGAATTATCCAATATATAAATATTAAAATATGGTATTTATAGGACACATAATTAGTTCTGGAAATTTTTCATTACTATATAATAATGATTTCTAACCTTATCCTATAGTTCTATATATTCCTTTTTCACATCTTTAATCCTTGCACAGATATATTACTGAATAATAATTTGACAAATATATGATCATTCTCACTTGATTTTTATTTAAAGGTCGATACTCTGAATATCCATAAGTATTGGATATTTTTAAATTCTCATCATGGAAAAACAAGCATGGTTCTTCTAAATTTGGGCATCAACAGCCTTTCTCACCTTTCTAGGGTGGTGATGTATTGAGTAGTCATAATATTTAATCAACTCCAACCCTCTCCTTTGGGGTATATTTAATTCTTTATCTGTGAATATATACTTAAGGATTATATGATCAGTATAGATATCACATTTTTCACCATAAATATAATGCCTTCATATATTTAATAAAAAATTACCTCTGTTGACTCCAAATCTTGAGTCATGTGATATTGCTCATGAATTTTCATTTGGCTGGAGGAATAATAAATCTCTATATCATTTTTCATGAGGACACATCCTGGTACCTTATTAAATACATTAATATAGATCAATAACACTTCTTCATTGTAGGGTAGTGTGATAACAGGTTCACAAAACTACCTTATCTTCAGTTCCTTGAAATTTTTAACACGTTCATTTCTCCAAAGGAACTTGGATATCTACCATGTCATCTTGGTTATTGTATTTTATATTTGTGATAAATATATCCCAAAGAATAAATATTATGTAGCTAACATAAGAAATATATGGACCTCAATAACCATGTTTTGTTTGGTCTATCACTCAATAACTTCCATATTTTAAGGATCCCCTTATATACTGTGACTTCAAATTATATGGATGAAGAATGAATATTTATATACACAGAATTCACTCTAACTAAATTTGGAATAGAATATGTCCTTTCTTAAAGTTATTCAACTAAATCCACAATTGATAATCATTATTATCATTTATCTCTAACCATATAAGGATATCATATAAAAATACTGCCAAAACCTAATCAACATAATCTCTAATGACTCTATTTGTTTTATACATGAATATGGAGGGGGAATTTTTAAGTCCAAATTAGGTCATAATAAATTCTTGAAGAGAATACCATGTAAAAAAGGCTATATTAAGTATATCCACCTTCTTAACCCTTAATTGATGATATCATAAAGGAGCTCAATCTTTGAAAAGTATTGAGTTCAATTAATTTGATCAAGAAATTCATCATTATAGGTTATATGATACTTGTTATTAATAGTGATCTTGTTAAGTTCTCATTAATCATTATAAAGATTCATTAATTGATGTTTCTTCATAACAAAAAGAATATTTACACCCTATAGTGAATCAATTTTCTAAATTAATCCCTTATAAATATTCTCTTAGAGTTTCTTATTTAATTACGCAACTCAATAGGGGTCATTATATATAGATATATTGAAATAGTTATAGCACTAGGTATGAGTTATATTGATTACTCAACATCACAATTCAGAGAAAGTGTAATGAAGACCTTAAAAAATACATCATAATATTTCTAATCAATAAGAATATATTAACTTATGAGTTTCTACCTAATTATTTTTTGATAAATACCCCTCATGAATAGGTAATAAGATACATACAGTGAAATTATTTTTCATTAGAAGTTCATATTCATCCTTATACCAAAAAAATATCATAGTTTGATTTAGAATATCAAATGTGACTTCCCATCATTAGAAATTCATATGGTCTCTATAAAAGAAAAGGTAATCCATTCCAAAAATAACATCTAATTTTACTAGAGGAGGAATAAAAAGATTTTAAGGAAGTATATTCCTACGATCATTTATCATTGAGGAGTTATATACATGAGATTTTGATCATCATACCATTAAGAGTATTAACGGATAATTAAATATCTAATCATTGATGATGTGAATTTATATTCCTAATTACTTCATGATATGAATTAATTTATATGACTATTCTCAAATAAGATACTGTGATATTTGAGTGTTTCTATAACCATATTAAATTTCTCATACTATCTTGAATCCATTAATAAAACCCAAAATAATAGTGTGAGTATAAAGCATCAATAATAAAAGTAAAAAAATCATATTATTATAAAAATAATCCATATGATATCTTAAATTATGTAACCTTCTTTCAGCCATTGACACTTTAAGTTCATCTCATACCACTATGGATTATCATAGGTTTTCATATACTTTTTCCTCTCATTTATCATTATGGTTTATAAAGAGAATGATAATTATACAAATAATATCTCACAAGAGTTTCTAGATAGGAATGAAGTATTATACTAACTAAAAATTAATTGAGTGAAGATTAGGTTGATAATCCACCAACCTTTTCCAAGATGTTTACCCCTAGGTGAATATATATGACAACATCATCCACTTATAGTATCTATATAAGGATTTCAATAGTCATAAACCAAATAATATATTACTTAAAAAAATTAGTATTTTATCCTACACTTTCACTTATCATTAAAATTTTCACCATATTTATATAATTCTAATTTGTAAAATAATATAATTCATCCTCTAATTCAAAATGATGTGATCTAAGCATAAAATTCATAAATGTTTCATCTATTTAGATGAATATTCAATATATTAAACAATGGTATATGCATGAGGACCATAAAGGATTAGTGTATTTGGATACTAGACACACAATCAACTCATTTCATAAAATATATTAAAAATATTCTCTAATTTTGTTATCTTATCATACCCTTCTAACAAATTTAAAACACTAAAACTTTCTTTATAACTTAGGGAAAATTGAAAACATTGGAAAGGGTAATCTAAAATAATCACAATGGGTAAACATGTGAGATATCAATAAATTATCATATGAAATAATAAAATACACATAAGGGCACGATATCATGATTAAAACTAATAAAGTTCATACCCAATCATTTATAGATCATAGATCATGTGTCATAGAATAGAAATTTAGAATTTCATATAAGAGTATGTAATCATCATTAATAAATCATGATACATGATAGAATATCATAAGAATAAGATTTTTTTTTATGAATTATGGAAAAATAATAAGAATTTAAAATCATTTCATTAGTCATGGTTAATTTTCAGAGACCATAATAGTGGAAAATGTCCCATAGTGGAGTAGGTTCACTCTCTATTACATCATTTCCTTAGTCAATGTTCACTCCCAAGACTGTCATAGTGTATACTATCCCACACTACAAGTTTTTACTTCCCATTATAGTCTATATTATCTAATGAAATATCAATAATTACCCAATGAATTTTTGGGATTTAATAGATACACCCCTCACATAAATAAAACCATACATATATGTCCCATAAATTTTTAATAACATTAAACAATTCATCATAAAATAACCCATGTAAAAGATATGCATTTTATAAATATTTCATCATCCTATAATCACAATCCATCCAAATAAAAAACATATATGATATCAGTAGATCATATACCTAGTGAAGCATAAAAAACATCAAAGGAAATTTTAATAGGTGAAAAATACCTTTAAAATATAATTTGAATATTTGTTTGAAAATATTAGAGAAAATTATTTTTCTTTAGAATCATAAAAAATAAAAAACTCTAGAATATTACGAATAATATAATATTTGAATATAACTATGGAAACTTCTAAATAAATTTTAAAATAAAATAATATTTTTAATGAAAGGAAATGTCATTTGTGTGGTATATGTTACAAAAATATTCCTTTCACACTTTATGTAAAAAGTAAAAAAGTAACTCCTTAAAAAATAACATGAAGATTACTTTTAAAAAATTGAAAATAAATTCAAATTTGGATGAAAATTACCTAAAATAATCATTTTATCATAGTGAATATAATTATTTAAAACACTCTAAGATACATGGACATGGACCAATGATTTCATTGACAAAAGATTAAATAAGGTAATATTTTCTTAAAAAATATTTTCTTTATTATATTAAGTACCAAATAGAGGAAAATGATAGGAAAATATGTAAAATCTATATATAGCTAGAGGAAAATAAAGTATATTGATTTTAAAATACACAGATCTTAAAATTGTATTCAATTTAATTTTAAACACAAGCAATCGTAAATAAAAATGAGACTGTTTAATAAACCCTTTCCTCAAGTATGATCTTGCTTCGTATGCATTAAAAAACCCTATATAATAAGTATATATTTATTATATATGTATTCTATAACCATAATAATAATAAAAAACAAGAATTTATCACTCATTTATTAATTCTAATTATTCTTTTATAAATAATTATTCAATAAAATTAACATTTGTGTGAAAACTAATCTGTTTTCTAGGAACATTTCTGTTTGATGATTCTGGTCCTTATATATATCATATGGTTTAATTATCTCCATAATCTAAATAATGGGTAATTAATATTTTTATTCATTATATATACTTTTATAACAATTCATATAAATTTATGATAAAAATGAACTATATCACTTCGTGGAGATGTTAGTCCGTACGTATGCACGAGTGATTTTTCCACTTTTCGATGGATGAACAAAAATAAATATAAATACAAAAAGTATGAAAAATTAAAAAAATTATAATACAAATCATATATATTGGTTAAATATATCCTTATTTCCAACCATGTAAATATGAAATGAAAAAAGGAATCACATTTCTCTATAGATGTGGTAGTGCACACGTACACATGAGCGACGATATGAATTTCTTATGGATGGGATGGAGATACAAGATGGAAATTACAGAAAGATAAAAACAATATTATAGAAAATATACATATTACTTCATTTTAATATGGATAAACAACATTTGGAGGAGGTTTAAGAAGAATAAAACAATAAAAATATCTGTAATAACCTAAACCTCTTCATTAGGTATCATCCTTTGAGAAGAACATTAAGTCTTATTAAGTGGGCCTTTAGGAATAAAAATACAAAATGGTCATGTATGTTTATTTTGGGAGATTATCTAGTAATATATTTATTTATATAAATGGATTATGTTTTGTGGATAAGAGAGGATAGGGTGACTTTTTATAAATGAGGGGAGTGGTTCACTTGTAATTATTAATAATATTAAAATATAATAATGTCACATTCATTGTAAATTGGATCCATATTTTATAACATAAAAATATATTATTATAAATTATCAAAATAAATTCATCCAATTGGATTTATACACGTTTTTAGTTCATTTTAACACTTATCTCTTCAGTTTAAACCATCATTAACCATATTGACCTTTATAGAAGTAATGAACATTTACCATAGTTAATATTTATAATGACCAAAAAGGAATGTTACGGCCTTAAATTTTTTGAAATTTATTATTCCAAATATAGAAATAATTTTATCAAATAAAATTCTTATAAGTAGAATAAATTCATTTTAAAATAAGCACATAAAACTCGATGAAAAACATTTCCATAAAAATGAATTTTTAAACATAAAACTATATTTATTTTCCTTACTATACAATTAATAACCATTAATTGAATGTGAAAATATTTTATTAATATATTATCTAATAATATCATTAAAATTATTGATCAATTGTTTTTAATTTTACTTATTTTGATAAAATTACATTGTACGCAAAAAACATTTTTCAGAGAAGCATATATTTTTTTACTTTCAAATGTTTATAGTTTCATTTATAATCAATTGATAACCAAAAATTAATTTTCAAAATTTCTAATTGAAAATGTTTCATAATTTATTTTTTCATATTCATACACATCAATTGAATAGATTTTAGATAATTATCACATTTAATAATAATTTTGAAATAGTATATCATGGTTCATTTAAAATCAGTGACACATGTAAATAATTATATCAAATAAATAAAACTTATTTAAATAAATATATTATAAAATATCAGGGTGTTATAATGAATCTTTACAATATTTTTCAGATATAACTTCTTATTAATGTAATATGATTCATGAATTGGTCAAAATGATATATTTTTCTTAGGTAATCAATAATCACCCAAACCATATCTCCAACTCACATAGATCAAGGTAATATCATAATTAACACTATCATGATCTCGTACCATTTCCATGAAAGTATAGGAAGACAATTTAACTCACTGGTAGGTATCTTATATTCATAATTGAAATATTTTCAATTAAAAAATGGATAAACAACTCCTCTTATTTAAATTGTTAGGCTAGGAAATAAAATTTCCAATTCCCTTCACAATATATCTTAGTAATGTATAGGTGAAGAAACTAATGGGATGTGTTATATTTACTCATATAATCATTAGGAATGATAGTGTTAAACCCAAGTATTTTATGGGAAAAATTAACTAATGATGATTCTAAGACAATCCACCATGGATCTCTCCATTATCTAGTATCTCTTAGATGATGATACATTTGTGATAAAATATTTTGGAGTCCTTTACCTATTAAAAAATGAATGAAATATGATAAATTGGATGTAAAAATATTTTTTATGATTCCAATGATATCTATAAGAATATTATTTTCCCGTAACATCAACCTCAAATCTTATATTTCTTTGTACACCTTATTTGTTTTAGAATTCATACTAGGAGCATTAACTAATATATTTTTCTTCACATGTGCATATAAAATATCAAAATCAAATGATTTTTTTTCAACAAATCAATATTTTACCAAATTTAGATAACATTGTTAAAATTTATATTTGGGGATTTCGTAGTTGATATATAATATAAATCCATCAATAAATAAATTCTACCAATAAAGCATCCCATCATTAAATGTAGTTTCTAACTCCAAATCATGGTTTAGAATGTTCTTATCATAAGAGAATAGTTTCCTATAACCATTTTTACTTTTTGAAGGTTTAACAATGATAAATACAATTATAACCACATAATTGGAGAGATAATAAACTTAAAACCCATTTCATGGCTCTCTAAATATTAGCATACGATTATATTAAACATCTCTTTTGGTTTCTGAAAATCAAACTCAAATTTTTTAACCAAACATATTTCTCTACATTGTTTATAAATTAGATCATATGGATGGTTATTTGAGAGAAATATTAAATAATTTTATGATAATACCCATTAACTTCAATGAAAATCTAAATATTAAAGACATGGGTACTTCTTAAGACACAACTGATACCTATTTCCTATCATCCAATAAAATTTTGGCTATTGACATAATAAGTTTGACGAATTTAATCTCATTAATCTAGAAATATCATTTAGATAGATGAAACAAAAAATTATTCTCCCATAGTTTTCATAAAAATACCTAAATATTCCTTTAATTCTCACCCTATGTTCCAAAATATACAATGACATTACCTATAAATACTATAATGATTGAGTATAAAAATCATGAAATAACTTATTCATCAATGCTAAAAAAATAATGGATGTATTTTTTAACCCAACTATAATTATTTAATTTTAAAAATGAATAACTAATATTTAATACATCTTCATAATGTTATCAAGTAATACGTAGATTTTATAAAACCTTATACATAATCTAATCATTGAAAATCAATCATCCTTGTTCAATTCATTAAATAATTAATTAATTTGAAGAAATTTAAATGATTAATAATAATCAGTTGACAAAAATTGCGACAATACAAAAAATTCACAATATTATGTTATTTTTCTTGGAAAAAATAATAGGTGAGCCCTCAGGAAGGCATACTAGTTTAAATAAAAACATTAAGATCAATATACTTTTTTTGAACATTAATTTCTAACATAATTATTAGTTCTATATTATATAATTGATTAGAAAACAAATATATTCAATAATATTTTTATTAAAAAATTTACATCACATTTTGGACATTATCGTGAATATTCTTTGAGAAAAATCAAGAAATAATACTACCATGAGAGGAAATTCCTTCATATTACCTACCTCAACCACCCCTAGTAATATACATGTTTTCTGTGATGTTTCCATTCAAACATAATTATATCATATCTTGATCGACTCTCATGGAATTATTATTCACTAATATAATTATAGTATATTTCATTAGAAGTTGAAAAGGTAATCATGTTTTATATAATTTTATTTTTTATCTGTGTTATGTCAACCAATTCATTCCCAATAATAATTGTATATTTTTATGTCAATTATTGAAATATCCCTAATATTTTTATATGTTCATACTAAAATAATACATTAAAGGAATATTTTACTCCTTTATAGCTATTAACCCAATATAGTATGAATAGTTATAAGTTTTTTATATGAACCTATTACTAATATTTACCAAGATGCATAGTGTTTATAAATATTAGAATAAGATGAACTTGTATAAAAAACACAATTTTGTGTAGTGAATACTATAAAAATGATTATTACTATCAAAGGAAAATCAATAGAATCTTTTATAGAATAGGTTTCAAAAAGACTATTTATAAGCTATCATAATGACCCATATGTTGAAATTCTTGACCAGAAAGAGGCATTATCAAATTCAAAATTTTCTTAACATGCTTGCTTCCTTTACTAGACCTTCCAGAAGGATGAATATTAAACCTATTCGACTATAAATAAATATTAAAAAACAATTTCCAATTCTTTAGGGGTTGCTGGATAACACACTATAGAGGAGTCTAATTATAGAACCTCACAATATGACTATAGTATCCACAATGATTTCACTAATTTAGCTTAAATGGACATACGGTTATAGTTTTTCCTAAATGACCATGTAGGAAATAATTATTTTAGGATTTATAATAATTAGGTTGAGAAAAAATTCATGGAATTAACAACATAGATACACCCCAAATCACATCATCACATTGTCACTTCTATCTATAAAGGATCCCTCCATAACACTCTATCTAGTATATAACCCAATATGTTCTTTACCACATTCAATACATATCTTAGACAATAATTATTTTTTCACCCTCTTAATAAATATTAAATAAAACCATATATTCTAATTATTTTTTACTCAATACCATATAAATACCTTTGTATTTAGATAATTTATCCCTACATTGGTAGGTAAAAACTAGAGAATGTCAATACAAGTTATGATAAAATTCATCACTAAAATCAGTATGTACATAAACTCTATAAATTATTCAGATTTATCTCACCGTAGAGAGTCTAGATAGAAGTATTGATTAAAAAAATTATGAATACCCATTTAGATGTTCTCCTAATATTTCTTCACATAAATTATGTCTAACTGTTGGAGTTGGTTCCCTAGAACCAACGTCAGTGGACTTTGTTAAAACCTTTATTCAACATTTTTAATATTAAACAAATTCTTTCACATCATTATTGTTCTTCTGAATTACATAGTATGTGGTAATGTCCCAAGATTACTTGTCACACTAAATGGTTATTGCAGTTCTCCTCTTTGATGATAACCCAGAAGTGATATGACACTATTCTTATATATATTTTCTATAGCCATGATATCATTTGATATACATAAATCATACAGGCTATTAGGGGTAGATAATCATAGGGATTTGTGGCACCTTTTCATGATGTACACATGTGGAAATATCCAGTAGGATATTATGAGAACAAGAACCGCCAATAGGAAATCAACATTTATTTGTGTCATTAGATGTTTGTATATGTGGACATGTGTATTGGTCCTTATTCTTTAATATAATTATTAATTTGTATTATGACTCAATTAATTTTATGTATTGATGAAAACAATGATGATATATGTTCATAAGAATGTTGGATATGTTGTTTTCTTTAAGAGAAATTGATATCTCGGGCCCTTTGATGGAAATGATATAGCCTATATAAATCCATGGCCATGTTGTACAATACGAAAGTTCAATTTCATGTAATTAAAAGAAAGATACATCAAGTATATAAGATGATGAAACCAGCATTCAACCTACTTTATTTGAGATATTGTGCTAAAGTGATTATATTTCATAGTAGGCATTCCTATGAGGTATCATGTTGTTGTAGTATTAACTTCTTTCTCTATGTGTGCTTTGTCATGTTTCTAAACACTAACCTTGAAATTTAGGCTACTCCACCTAGTGCCACTATGAAATAGGCCTAGAGGGTCACATACTAAGTGTTTCTATAATCTCAAGGAAATAATATATTATTATTTATTATTAAAAAAGGTGAGTAAATATTTTTCTTAGATGTGGTTTAATAATTATTCATTTATTCTTGATCACATATAATTATATATTTTCTATTTGGTGGATATATTATTTATATATTTATTGGAGAATAATGTAGTGATGTTTATTTAAAAACTAAATAGTCATTTATGTCCTGATAAATATTATGGAGGAATGGTGGACCAATATTGATTGTCCGGTGAGAAATAACAAATATTAAATATTATTTGATTAATTAATATTTAATTTAATTTTCAAGTTAAACACATGTTTATAAATAGTAATATTATTTTATTTATTGGACATATGGTTCTACGAAAATTAAATAAATAATAAAGGGCACTTGTGAAATTATTTTATTTTAACCATAGTGATATATAAACCCAATTATATTATTTTTTCAATAATCAAATTCATTTTTTTGTGCACAACGGATTTAGAGAGTTCTCTCAAGACCTATAGAGATACCTTCTTAATGAATGCTCCCAAGAATGGAGATCGAACATCCTCCACCTCCCACTCTAGATTCAAGAGAGATCCAGGAGATTTATTTAGAAGAGGTTCCCAAGGTGATCAAAGGAAAATAAAATAAGTGCTAGGATCTACCCTGCTAGCACCCTGAGATTCCTACAACGATGGTTGGCGATAAATGGAACGCGTGTCTCTCAACACTAAATAGAATCTATATTGATTCCTATAACGTAATGACGGAACAATGCAGATCTATTCTTAGATCTATCAATGAAGAATGAATTCTATCAAATTTTTTCATTATTTAATAAAATTAATTATAAATAATATGTGATGATCATCTCTGTGTTTGATAATTCTATCCCATTCTTATATACATTGATTCAATTTCATAGATCATGATGTTCATCCATGTGTAAATATCAGATTAATCATCATTCATGGAAAAAAGGTTTTGATTGACCCACCATACGCTTCCACTGTGATCAGAACGTACATATTTGTATTAGTGTTATCACTTAATTCTTTTAAATTATTTAAATATCATTGATTGATTTAAAAAAATTAATTTTTTTCATTCAATTTTAATCATTTTTAATCTGTATTTTGAGATCTGCTTGTTCCTCCTTCATTTCTTGTAGATCTAATTAATGAGATTAATTTTATAAATCAAATAAAATCAAATAATCCATCCACAGGTGCAAAGGATTCTTGCTAGATAACGCAAGAGTACATGATGTGTAACTAGAGTTACATGCCATGTACTTATGTTCAATTCATTGGAAATTAATTTGGAAATTTATTCCACGCGTGTTCATTGATGGTACACGATGTAGTTAATTATTATATCATCTGTTGAACGGACCAGCTTGGTGCATAGTCATCTAGAGAACATATCGTGTATCACACGTACATAACGTGTAGTCCCTTTGAGTCATAGAATTTTCATGTGTTTTATACATAGCCTACCTGACTTGTGACCATGTAACATGAAGTCCACATGTCATTTAGTCTTTTTTAGATGTTGTTTACTCCATTTTTTCTGAGGTAGGATTTACACGCTGAGTCCCTTGGCATGTACCTCAAATAGATTGTGGGAGATGTAAACACCATGTAGCTCTTATATATATTCCATGTACTTATACAAAATTATATAGATTAAATTTTTATTTATTATCCTATGTAATCATTGAGAGATGTTCTCACATGTGGTCATTATTTGATTGGAAACATCATGTGATGTGTTTTTAATATATATATATATACATATACATATATATATATATATAAATCATTAATTAATATATGTGTGGTGTTTAGATCTACATATCATGCATGAGTTCTATTACAATTGTTACACTATATTAATTAAATCATAATACATGACTGAAAAATCATGAAATTCGTGTAATAATTATGTTGATAGCGGACATCATGAAAGTATCTGATAAGTGGTGTATGCTAGATGTTATGAAAGTAAAATTTTATACAAATATAATACTTGTAGGGTGGACTCAGATGGGTATTCACCATGTTGCCTCAAAATCTAATTTAATGTACATAGTTAATTTTAAATAACTTTATATATTTGATTAAAATTATGATTAATGAGAATCTCAAGGAAATTTAGATGATAATTAAGATAAAATAATTGATTAGTTAATGATAATAATTAATTTATTGGAGTGAGATTTATCTTTAATATTAATGATTAATATTTGAATACTAGTTTTATTAAATGCATAATTTGTTGCATTCTTGTGGATGTTCATGAGCGTAGACCAAACCTTTGTATGAGACTATCTTCTTTTAATTTTTATTAAATTAAATTGTTCTTCTGCATGCCTTCTCTCCTCTTATTATGTGAGGGCTTTCATTCCAATGGTTTCATATATGTAAACCCCATGTTTACTTCACCTACATGTGAGTAATAGAATATTTAATGGATAGAGATCCCATGATAGTGTAAGAAGTATATGTTTATAGCCACGGAGAAACCGATACAAGAGAGATACATTGGTGGACAGGTGGAAATCCTCATCACGAATCTTAATTGGTTCAAGGTGTTTTTACCCTAGGTCATTCGTTACTTTATCAAACTGTAGATAAAATATCCATTAGTAAAGTCACATGAACATACCACTTTATTTTTTTTCAAGTTTCATGGTTATTTAATTAAGGATATTTATTCATGATTGCATACTTTAATGAAATTAAAAATAATTGAAGATAGAACTAAAAAAATTCATTATGTGTATGTATTATATAATACATGGTTAATCCCTTCATTAAATCCACTTAACATTAATAATAATTTAATATTGATAATAATTTTAAATTTATGAAAAAAATGATAAAATCCCTCAATTATATATATTAAGTTAGTATAGCATTCCACTACTTCAATTAAAATTGAACCATATCTCAATGTGCAGACTGGCCAATGTTGGGGTACTTTCAATTATCAAGGAGTTCTAAATAGATGTTTTAGGTTGACATAACATAGTTAACATCAAGGGTTGACTAACAATGTAGGGATTGTTATAACTGAGAGGCAAAGGATGAGGAAATCCAATTTAAGGATTTTAGGATTGGGGGGTCCACTCAATAGATCATGGAATTGTGAGTTAATGCAGTTGGGATTTGGGATGCCTACCTAAAACCATTCAAGTTTTTTAGCAAACCAAATTTGGGGTAATGATAAAGGGAATATGGATCCCTTCTAGTAGTATGTCCTGGCAACAAGATATTCTGAAACTAAAGGTGAGTTCCATTGGGTTTTGATAAAATAGTGGGGGACTAATTAATATATTATTTAACGAGTTGTCTAAATTTTATTAGATAAACTAATAAAATTATTATTATCTTATTTGTAGAAATATTAATAAAATTACATTAAATAAATCATTGTGATCCATACTCGAGAAGTAAATTTTTCTCACAAGAACAAATTTCACAGAGATTCAAAGGAGCCTACGAGTTATCCATTGCCATGAAAGAAACTTTTATGTGATGGAATAACCTTTTCTTGATATGTATGTTACTGAGGAAAGCGATAAAGAGTTATAAATCTATGATAAATATTTAAAAAATTTCATATATGTTCAATTTTTTATGATATCACACATTTTCAATGAGATTTTCTAGAAACATTAGGACATGGATGTGTATAGCATTTGGTCTCACCCTTGGGATCTCTATCAAGAGAAAGAGAGAAAAGAGATATACCAGTCTCCAATGATTTGTTCATAACTAATATTAGAGAGTGTGGGCCGACTAGGTCTCATGTAGTTAAGATTATTGGCTACATTGAACACTTATACATCTTAGTGATTAAATTCCCAGATGAGTTGTGTACATATCTCATACTTTCATCACTACACTAGACCATCCCTAGTTTTATTTTAAATTTAATCATGATAAATAATGAGAATACTTTTTCAGATCATATTACTTTGATTCACTAAGAGGACAAGTACATAGGGCGTGATAAACCCACATCTATTATAGTGAATAAGAAAATAATGAACAAGGAAAAGGGGCCCAAGACCTATAAACAGTCTAAATATCTCAAGTACCATCCTTCCCATAAGAGGAAGATTCAAATGAAATGAATGGAAAACTAGGTAGTATGTTTCCATGTGGCATGCGAGACCACTATAAGAGGAACTAATCCCAGAATATAATAGAAGATAATGGTAAATTCATTAGCAAGTGTATTGTTTCCATATCGACACATTGGGTATTAGATATAGGTTATGAAGCTCATAACTATATCCAAATTTATAAACCAAGTATATAACAAAATATTTCCATAGGAGAAGTGGATCTGAGAGATACTAATGGTGTGAGGTTGGATGACTTGGCCATTGGTGACCAAGAACATTATTTCTGTATAATTCATTGATATAGATGGTTCACATTTAACGTTTGGAAATAAAATCTGGTTTATTTATAAATACAACATATGTTATCGTATTCCATATTTAAATAGTGATTTTTATATATTAAATTAGAATAGATAACTATTGAAAATTGATAACGTATCACATGCAGATGAAGAATATAACACCCAGATTTGGCATCACCATCTTGGTCATGTAAATAAGAAGCATTTGACAATGATATATCAATATGTTTTTTTTCCTGTGAGATAAAACCACTTGAAATATGTAAAATCTATTTATAAGTAAAAATGACCAAACCACTATTTTGATGATCGGGTGAAAGGTCCATAGAGATTCTATGATTGGTACACATGGATGTTTTTTGACCATATCCTGTAGAATCAAGAGGTGTATATTCTTAATTCATAACATTTACTAATGACTTGGGTAGATATGGCTTTATCAAATTGATGTGGTATAAATCTCTGTACTTTGAGATATTCAAGGAATTCATAAATGAATTAGAGAATCGGATTTAAAATAACATAAAGAAGGTTTGATCGAATTGAGGAGGTGAAAATCTTAACCAAGAGTCCATTGAATTTCTACGGGTGGTTGGGATTCAATCTTAACTCACTCCACCTTACACACAATAGTGGAATAGTGTTAGTGAAAGGAGAACCATACCTTGATAAACATGTTAAGGTGGACGATGTGTCATGTAGATCTTTCATTAACCTTTTGGAGAAATTCATAACAAGCAATGGCATACGCATAAATCTGAGTTCCAACTAAAGAGAAAAATGCAACTCACTACAAGCTATGGAGTGGAAAGAAATCCATTTTGTCTCACATGCATCTATGGGTTTACAAGTAATTTTATTAAGTTATTATTAGAAAATACTAGCACACCTATGCACAAATTGTTTCTTTATTAGATATAGCAAGGAAATAAAGGTATTATACATATACAACCCCTTAGACATGAATGTTATTATCACTATACATAATTCCTTTCCTAAGAGGGAGCCCATACAAAAAAGGATAGTGGGATAAAAATTGACTTTGATGAAATTGATTCTCAAGATACACAAGAGTTGGTGCATGAATATATTCCACAGGTCCCCATAGAAGAGGTATTTCCTGAAACAAAAATAATGCATAGAATCATAAAAGAGGTAATATAACTAGAGAGATATGGTTTTGTATAAAAATGATGGTGACTCACTATTGGTTTAAAATGATGAACCTCTCTTATAAAATTAGGTAGTAGGGATATTAGAAGTGGTAAGATGGAAAGAATCCATGAATTCGGAAATAGATTCCATGTATTATAATCATGTTTGAGTTATAGTTGATGCTCCAATTAATGAAAAATTCTTTTATATGAAAATGGGTATTCAATTTGAAACTGGGAATATAAGGTAAGGTAAAAAACTATAAAGTAAGGCTAGTGGAAAAAGGGTTTAAACAACATTAAGGAATTGAAAAATATGAAACCTTTTCACCAGTTACTATGTTTAAATAGATTATAAGACTATTTTCTATAGAATATTATCATGACAATGAGATTTTGAAAATGGATTTAAAAACTGCATTCCATAATGGGAACATTCAAGAGGATGACTATATGAAACAATGAAAAGGGTTTTTGACTCCAGGTGATTCCAAAAAAAATTTCAAGTTGCAATGATCCATTTATAGATTACTGGAAGCATCTAGGTCCTGGAACATTCAATTTGATGAATCCATAAAAGAATTTGTTAACATTAAGAACAAATTTGAGTCGTGTATTTATTAGATGTTTAGTGGAAATGTGGTTGTTATCCAAGTAGTATATATTAATGAAAGATTAATTATTGGAAATGACATACATGTCTTATAGTTTGTTATGGATTGGAGAAACAAGTGTTTATCCATGATAGACATAGGTGAATCAGTCTATATTTTAGTGATAAAGAAAATTATTGATAAATATAAGAGGATTATTTGTCTAATTCAAAGTAAATATATTGAACAGATACTAAAGAGATTTAGTTTTGAAAAATATAATAGGTGATTGGTTCCATTATCACATGGTATACATATTTATAAGAAAAAATTACCTTAGAAACAACTAACTAATATATAATGAGCAAGATCACATACACCTCAGTGATAGGATCAATCATGTATGCAATGTTTTCTACTAGACTTGATGTTTCCTATACATTAATAATGGTAGAGAGATTTCAATTATATCTAGGGTAACATCATTGGATTGTTCTTAAGGATATATTTAAGTATTTGATATGATCTATGGATATTTTCTTGTTATATGGAAGATATAAAGATCTAGTCATCATGGGTTTTACTGATACTAGTTTTTAGATAGATCGGATTGATCTAAAATCACAACCAGGATATGTTATTTATCTCAACAAAAGATATTTGAGCTAGAAGATTTCAAATCGTCTAGTTTTTGTTGCATATACAGTCGATTCCAAGTATATAGTGTCCCCTAATTTTTCCACGGAATCCATGTATATTCAAAATTTTATCCAAGGGCTTGATGTGGTACCTTGCATTAAAGACCCTATATCACTGTATTATTATAATACTACAGTCGTGGATATTTCAAAAGAGTCAATTTAAAACAAATAGAAAAAGAACATACTCTATAATTATCACCTTATGAGGTATCTTCTTTAGAGGTGTGAAGATACAATAATTAGAGTAATCACAAAAGGGAACGTAGGAGACCACTCGACTAAAAGATTATATCAATAGAAGTATGAGTATCATGTGAGAGCTAGAGAACTGAAGGTCGTTTGAATTTGGATCTAGTGAAACTAGAAGTTCATTTTGGTTGGTTCCCAAGATCCAACATTTTGTATAGTTTCTACTAACATTTATTAAATTTTTTCAATATTAAAAAATTTACTATCACATCATGATTGTTCTTGTGTGTAGCATAGTATGTGATAATGTCCCAAGAGTAGCTTTTTCACTAAAAGGTAAAATTAGTTCCCCATTATGAAGAGAACTCAGAAGTGATATAACACTATTATTAAATATATGTTCAATATAATTAGTATATAATTTTATAGAAAATTATATTTTCGGTCATGGGTGGAGACTTATTGGACTTTGAGGCACATTCTCAAAGTTTTTTCCATTAATTATATCCAGAAGAATATTATGTAAACAAGACCCACTAAGAAGAAATCCACATTCATATGTGTCTTTGGATATTACTATCTACGAACATTTATATTGGTCCTTTGACTTTAATAATATTATTAATGAGTATTATGAGTCGTGTAATTTTATGTATGGATGAAAACAATGATGAATGATGTTTAAGGTGAGGTAGGATATGTTGGGTGTGTCATGAGTAATATTGCCTTAATTAAAATTAAGAGAAAGGATTTTTTTTTATTTTGTTCTTTAATAGAAGTTGATTTTTAGACCCTTTTATGGAATTTATATAACCCAAAGAAATCTATGGCCATCGTGTAAAATAGACATGTTCAATTTCTGGGATGTCAAATAAAGTGACATCGAGAACATAGTTTGATGGCACCAACATGCAATCTTCTTGATTTGAGATATAATAATAAAGAGATTATATTATTCAATAAACATTCATATGAGGTATCATTGAATTGTGGAATTATCTTCTTTCTCTATGGTCACCTTGGCATTCTTCTCGATGATAACCTTTGACTTTATGCTAATTATCCTAATTCCATTAAGAAAGTGGGCTAGAGGGTCACACAATAAGTGTTTCTAGAATCATAGTTAAATAATATAATATTATTTATTATTTAACAAGTTCAAAAAATATTATTCCGGACTATGGTTTAATAATTAGTCATGTATGTTTGATCGCATTTAAATATTTATTTTCTATCTAGTTATTATAATATTTATATATTTATTATAGATTAATGAAGTGATATTTAGTTAATATATAAATAGTCATTAACCAAGTACTGATAAATATTATGGAGGAATGGAAGACTGAGTTTAATGGGGCTGTAATAAATAATAAGTACTAAATATTGTTAGATTAAATAATATTTAATTTTATTTTCATGTTAAGAGCATATTGAGAAATAATTTTATTATTATTATTATTTGACATGGGGTTCTATAGGGACTAAATAAATACAAATGAAACCTATGAAATTTTTTTATTTTAACCCTAGAGATATATAAATCAAATTATATTATTTTATCTATAATCATATTCATTTGTTTTGTTGCACACAACAAATTTGGAGAATTATCTAAATACCTATAGAGATCCATTCTCAAAGAATTCTCCCAAGAACAGGGAGCGATATTCCTCCAAATATCACTTTTGATCCATGATATATCCAGGAAAATTCTTTGGATGTGGTTGTCAAGGTGATCATAGGTAGATTACACAAGCACTATGATCTGTCATTCTATCGCTTGGAAATTCCTAAGGTGAATTTTGGATATTTTTGGAACATGTGTGGATCAAAGATTTAGGGAATATATATCGATTCATACAATGAAACGATGGAACAATGGAGATCTAGTTTTAAATCCATCAATGAATAAGTAATTCTATCTGATAAATTCTCTATTTAATTAAATTTATTATAAATAATATGTGATGGTCATATCTTGGTTTCAAAATTCAATCCCTTATCTAAATTTATTGATTCAATTCTAAAGATCATGATGTTCATCATTTTTTAAATCTCGTATTGATCATCGATCATGTAAAAAAATAATGTTGGGAAAGACCCATCATACACTTTTACTGTCCCTAAAACCTTCACATACCACTATCTATGACTTGATCCTTAAATCATAAAGGTATATAAGATAACTTGAAGCTATTATGATGTAA
Source organism: Viscum album (assembly GCA_963277665.1). Classification (NCBI taxonomy): domain Eukaryota; kingdom Viridiplantae; phylum Streptophyta; class Magnoliopsida; order Santalales; family Viscaceae; genus Viscum; species Viscum album. The sequence goes on from OY728139.1 coordinate 301,130,656, forward strand.
TTAAACTATAAAATATCTCATAGATGTTATCCAATCACTCATTAGCATTTGAAGGTAACATATCACCATGAAGGGTTTTGGGTGATGGAAATGAAATACCCTAGAGACATCTTAGGTCATGGGATTCCATCAGGGTTCCCCTTGTCTAGTAGCTTGGAGTAACTAAGCCAACCCCTCAGATACATGAGTATTAATAATTGATCTGGAAGGAATATCATGTTCATAATCTCCTTAATGTAACATAATAATTAGTCGGTGTGATGAAATATTCTATTTAAACGTATATAACTTAAATATATTATCCTTCATATAATATAAATCTTTATCAAATCTTCGTTTAACATACCACTGGTTAGAAAAAAATTCACATCATCTCCCTGTCATTTATATATTTTATCATGATTTATGAAACATTAAACAAAAATTATGAGTAAATTTAAATGAACAACTTTTCTAGTATAAAAATAAATATAAGATGATAATAATTCTGTAATAAATCATTGGAAATTTTATATTAATCATGTTATCATAAATAAATAATTAAGTGAAAATTGGGTATTTATATTCATGTTTTAATTGTCATTAAAATCCAAAATAATTCTGCCCAAGTAATTTTCAATCAAATATAAGCACATGGTAAACCTTATTCCTTAAAAATTCCTTCATATATATGTCTACTCATGATATATAAGGCTCAAAGAAAAAAATCTGGATTAATGAGAAAAAAATAATCATAGACAATCACTGGGATTGGAATATTATTCCATAATTATATTGGAGATTCATATTTATAGGTTACATCCTTTATCCCCACAATACCATCTCCAAAATAATTTCAACCATAGTAACACCTGATATTCTATTCAATTTTTTAATGAATTAAATTAGATATATGAAAATTACCTAAATCAGATATCCATAAAACCTTAATGATGCTTTGTAATCACCGGATTCTCATGTAAATGTACAAAGATAATAAGAGAATATTGAGAAGGTTAGTGACTCAAACCTAGAAATCCCAGAGCCAGTGTGATGCTACCATTACATTATAACAAGATAGATGTAAATTACATCGCAAAAGACTTAAAATTTTAGTATTATTGGTAAACTAGATGCATACTTGAGTCTTGTATTATAAATGAATACAAAAAATACAAAGTAATTTTTTTCCAAGTGTAATATCTTTATCCCAACTAATGTATCCTTTCATATCATTTATCACACTTGAGGGAATCATGGGGAAATGAAACATAAAAATGTTGATATTAAATTCTTAGTAAGGGTTATTATAGCGGAAGAAATAAAGAATTAATGAGAATAATAATTATGGAAAGGTAAATAACTGATCAAACATTTAATAGAATCAATAAAATATGAAGGAAGTTAATAAAAAATATGGAAAGTTAATAACATGTAACACATTAAATATATGTAACTAGATAATACAAAATTACTATGGTAAGGTAAATAACTAAAAACACATGTCATTTAATCAATAAACTGAGAATGAAGTGCTTTTATACACTTTGCCACAGTGAAAATATAATGGAAAATAAATTCCAAAACTTAATGATGGAAATTATTAATTATTTAATTCCATGTTTCCTAGGAACATGATACCTTTATCATCAAGACCTTTCAAAAGATATTTTAGCATACTTTGGTCAAGAACTTTCACAAGACTATTTAAATTAGTGGGTAGAAATACTTCTATTCTTCTTGGAATCAAAAGAGAAGGGTTTTCAAAAACTGACTTCATCCCCTGAGACTATCAATGCATTAAGGGGATTAAATTAAATGATATGTAACCCATTTATTTCATTTTGAAAGCATTCCACACATATCTAATAATTGATCTAATTAAAAAACAATATACATTATCAAATATCTATATTTAGTCAAGGATACATATTTATTAGTATTTCCATAGTAAATAAAATAACATTAAAATTAAACACCTTATGTTAAAATGAAATTTGGTTTAGGAAATTAACATATCCATGATGAATGATATTAATAACTAGGGGAAATTCAATGTTCAATGATCATAGGAAATTGAATATGTTGAAAGGACTAAAAATGGAATCATAAAAGTGAACGTAAATAGTATACTTGAGCACAAAAATCATAAACCATCCAAGGGAAGAACAAAGATGGTATCAATATATCATATCCTAAGTGGAGTAAAAATAAATGTATTTTTCCTTGATGAATACAAACACTATATAAAGATATTTTAAAAACACTCATGAGGAAAATATACTTTTTATTTTGAAAAAAAATTGAAAATATTTTTATTTGAAAATTAGTTTTGATAAAATTTTCCTTAATTATTGACCTTTTAAAATTGAAAAGTATGAATTGATAAAAAAAATCGGTTAAATACGTACATGTCATTCAAGGTAAAAATATCATTCCATTTCATGGTAAAAATGTTTATAAAATTACCTTCTTTGAAAAGAGATAAGAAGATTAATTTCATGAAAATTGTAAAATAAAGAAGGGATAAAATTTGATTTAATAAATATTTTTTAAAAGCTTAAAAATATTTTAAAAAACATGGTTTTTAGAAGAAAACATGCTCTCTGACTAAAGAGAGAAATGAAGTTGGCTTTTCTTAAAAACATTTTATAAATCACTTTGAGTATCAATGATTGAAAAAATGGTACTATTACATGAAAAATTTAATGAATAACCATATTATAATAAAATTAAATTGTTTATTTAAAATATTTCATATAAGTTCCTTTAATTTAATTTCAATAACACGTAATATGAATTTTAATGAGATTGTAAAATAAACCCTTAAAATGGTCATAATGTTGAAATGAGATTTAATCAATGAATCAATTATGTGTATCAATGGTAAAGACACATAAACTATGTTTAAATACATAAATTGAAATTGAAATTAATTATACAAATAATAATTTAATTTTAATGACAATGAGGAACTAATATAACAGAATGAAAAGAATTTGGGTTATGAAATTTCATTACCACTTGGTAACTTATGAATGATAATCCCAATGAAGGAATTAATTTCAAATAAAACTCTAAATACTGTGAATATAATATAATTCATGATATAATATATCAAATTGGTCATTATATACATCACACAAAATAATTGAGTGGTGAATATGAGATTTATCTCATAAATGTAACAAGTGAGATGAAATCTCTTACCTTGTTTTCAATATAGGGTGAAAATCCTTTAAAATCCTTTATAAGGGTTTTAAAAAATTTAATAACATATAACATAACCATATTCATATTCATAATATAAGATATTAACTTCTTATAATATCATATTATCTATTTGTTAGTAATATTTCATTATTTTCCCTATTTCAGGTGTTAATGGACCAGTTTTCGAGTATACTATGATTTATTACTTGCTTTTATTGTTACATTGATCATGATTTAATCAAATCCAGAATGTAACCCATGAAATAAGAATCATATATATTCAGTATATATGTATTTATAATAATCCCTAAAATTTGGAGATATGAAATTAAATTCACCGTTCATGGAGGTAGTATGCCATCTGTATACATGAATGCTACATTCATTTCTTTTCCATATTAAAATAATTAAAGGTAAATTATATATATTTATATATAATTCCATTATATTATATATTTAATATATTTAAAATATTTTTTTACATCATCCTGAATACATTCCATGTGTATTGTGAACGAATCATATCGCTTTGAGGGCGTAGTAGTCCACACATGCAAAAACGATGGTCTATTATTTACACAAAATGGAAATAAAGAATGTATGGGTAACATAAAAATTTTAAGAAGTATTAATAAATCATATATATCAAATATATAATAAAAAATAAATTTTTTCTATCACAAATCCCAACCATTAGATGTGGTAATGGAAAAACAAACCACATCGTTTTGCAATGATGTAGTTCATCATACAAGAACTGTAAGTTCATTACCCATTTGATGGAAGTGTGTGTGTAGGTGTACGAAGAAAACATAATATAAAAAATATCAGTATATTGAGTATATGTATAGTTTTATATGATAATTAAATAATAATAAACTAAGTGGTGGATAAATAGATAAAACCTAAATGTGTGTTGAAGAAGGATACCTCTTTTTCAGGCAACTCTTTTTGGTTTGCACATCCTTGGCATGATTTCTACACAAGGTGTGTCTTATATGATGAGGTTTTATAGGGAGGGAGATTATTTTTTCAGATTTTATTGATGATCCTAATGTATATAGAGGTGCGAATATGCGGGATGTGTGAGTTCCATTTTATAGTGGAGGAGGTGTGGTATTCTTGTAAATTTATGAAAATGGAATTTCATCCATGTTATCCCATGTCAAGTTCCTACAATAATAAACCAAATTATATAAAATTATTGTAAGGTCTAAATAAGTCCATAAAATGGAATTTTTTTTATAGTTTTTAGGTAATTTTGGGCCTTATGATTATGTTTTTGTCATTTTTTATGTTAATTCTCCTATTAATCATTGTAATTAATTTTAATCACTTTCACTAATGTTTTTTTTAAAACCATGTTAAAATTATTTTAAATTATAAATTATGATGATTCAAAATATATAATATATTTTTAAAAATTCCAATCATATAATTTGATGAAATTAATTTATAATTGATCCCGCATATGGGACAATAAAGAATGTTTTTAATGTAAAAATGTTCAAAAGTTTGAAATTTTTTAATATACAATTTCAATGTGGAATTGATTACAATGAACTAAAATGGATTAATTTATGAATAATTTATCTAAATAAAATTTAAAACAAATAAAAAATAAAATTTAACCTTATAAATAAATTATTTGAAAATGATGTTTTGAATTAGAATTCAATATTTTTAAATATTCATCCAAAAATGAAACTTCCCAGAAAAATACCATAAAAACAACCCAAATCTAATTATGATGACAAATTTCAAAAAAGAGGTTTATTATTACATATAAAATATATAAAATTGACAAAATTTAGATTTAAAATTGGTTCACCATTAAATGGTATTAAAATTTCCCTTAGAAAAATATAGGTTTTATGCATAATATAGGGTTTTCTCTTATCTTTTGACTAATATATATTGGTTGATTTTAAAAAACATTATTATATATATAATATATATAATATTAATCTAGTTAATAACATTCATAAATTTCTATTTAATTTCTAGGTTATATCTTGTTATATTGAATAAAAATATTTTATTTATATATTTTTGTTTAGTAAAACATGGTCTTAGATTTAATACAAGCCATTGAGGAAAACTGATTGTTGTGTACGATGCATGATAATTCTATATCATGTGAATTTCAAGATATATCATACATTTAATTTCATTAAAATGGTAAATATATTGTAAAGTCTCGGGATATTCCATTCCCATATGATCTTGGTGTTTCCTATCATACACACTATCGAATACAATGTTTTTACCATAGAATTTTGGCGTGTTACATTCTCGTCATCTAAAATAAATTGCATCCTCCCAATATAAAATTTATCTCTTTAATCTAGGGTTTTATATTTTAAAATTCCCTTAGTGAAAAACCCACATTGTAAAAGATTTTATAAAATATCCTCTTAATAAGAGAGAATGAGAAGTACAATGGTCACATGGAATAACATATAACCAACTCTATCAATCAGAGAAAATCAGTGTAAAGTGAATATATGGACTCATGGGAAAATTTAAATATTTATAGGGTGTGATTGAGATCTTCAGTAAAAAACAATTGAATGGTCAATAGAATGTTTAGGACCACAACGCCCTAAATTCATGATGATTTTAAATATCACTAGTCAAAACAAAATATGGTATTAAGAAAAAGTTTTCTGTTACATTTTTCTTACTATTTAGTAATTATTTTATTGCCTATGAATATCATGAAATATACTTACTAAATATGTTTCAATTTTATTTGATTAATTCCATATTTTGTTTCTTCATCAATCAAATTCTAACATATCCCTTACTTCATGAAATGGATATCCTAGAATGAACCTCATTTTTAATAAAGCACTAAAATATTGTTTTTACATATCGTAAGATCCATAAGACAAGTCTTGACATTTGTATCTAACTATTTCTAAAAACTAATATGGTTAATAAATTAATTTGTAAAACTGAAAAGTTATATTACTATTTCATCATTAATATTTAATAGTTAAATTGTTTATCTAAAAATAATGATATATTAACGAGGACATCATATGGGCTAGTTGTAGGAACTAAACCCTTATCATCCTTCAGTCATGGGTTCAAGCCGCACCTCCTTTCTTGATTTTATGGGTTGTCACTTGGCATACATGTTGTATTTTTCCAAAACAATATTAACAAAATTTAAAAAATAAATATGATGGTCATCCCTGAAATTTGATCATTAAACCACTTTTAGATAAGGTTTTGAATACAATATTAATACATAAATACTTCAACCATTTATTTCCATATAAGTCCCAACTTGGCCTAGATATTATCCATTGGAAGTAGGTAATGACTTGGGTAATACCTAGGTTCCCCACATTTAAGGAAACAATATATAAAGGGATCCTTAGGGTGAGATTTATTTCCTTCTATTATACTCTTCATTTTTCCTTGGAAATTATTTTGTTATGTCCCTCTTCCCCACACATAAATGATTTCCCCGTTCTATTGAGACGCTTTACTGGGTGTATCCTTCCACATTTATTTCATGATATAAATCACGCATTATTCTCTCCATGGTCTCTACCACTTGATCTATTATAAAACTCCATCCTTCTCTTCTCTGGTGAGTTCGGTAGTTAGTTAAGTAATATGTTGTCAATCATATTTCTAGAAAACTGATTTGGAATAAACATAATATCTTTCACTCCTATAAACTTGTCATTTTTTTGCTCATTATTACCACATGATCCTTGATGTTCAATTTTAACTTGACTCCTTTGGGTTCCAGCTATAGACTAAATCTAGAAAGCATAATGTGAGTAACATTTATCATAGTGAGAAAAGAGTATGATCATTTATAGGATATCTAAATCATAACATTATATCATGAATCTAAAACACCTTAGTGTTAGCCTAGGCCATTCATTGTCATTATCTATTCAAATCCTTCATAACAATTTATAAATAATATGTGAATTAACCTAAGAATATCCCCCATGACTTTTAAAACAAGGGTGAAGTAAGGCCCATTATCATGTATCAGTTTATTCTTAAGTTAGACTTAACAAACTATTTGAGAGTTGTTACCCCTATGTACATTTGTGCCAGAACCATATCTACCTGTAGTATCTAGAATGGTATGTACTGCAAGGAAAACAACATAATTTCTATCTAAAAAAATTTATGATATTCTTCTATACATATCCTTGAATTTCACCTTAGGTATACGTTCTGTAATCTATGTTTTCCTAAATCTAGTTCTCATGGTTTCTACTAAACCTGCTCTCACAAAAACTATAGCGACCCAACCCTAGAAAACCTAGATTTGGGGTTGGGATACCATTATATTGGCATAATATAAAAGTAAATTACATCCAAAAAGACTGAGCAGTTTATTAGTATCTGTAAACTAGACACATACTCGAGTCTTGTATTATAAATGAATAAAAAAAATAAAACATAATTTTTTCTATGGATAATAACTTTATTCTATCTAGTGTATCATTTTATATAATTATTATCACTCTTCATAGAATCGTAGGGAAAGTAAATATAATAATTGTGAGATCAATTGATCAATAAGGGATATATATTAGAATAAATAATGAATCAATGAGAATAATAATAATGGAAAGGTGAATAACTCAATACACATTCCATGTAATCAATAGAATGAGAAGTATGTTGATAAAAAATATGGAAAGGTAATAATTGGTAACACATTTCATTCAAATAAATCGATAAGGAAATAGTAGTATGACAAGGAAAATAACTGAAAACACAAAAAATTAATCAATAAAATGAGAATGAAATGCATCCATAGACTTTTTCATAGTGAAAATATCTTGCATAATAAATACAAAATATAAATGAATGAGATTATTAATTATAATATTTAATGTTTCCTAGGTTCATGATACCTTTACCATCAAGACTATCACAATACGGTTTAGAATACTTCTTTTAAGACCATTCACAAGACAGTTTAAATATATGTGTAAAAACCAATCTATGAAACTTGGAAACAAACTTGAGGGGTTTCTTCAAACTAATTTCATCTTATGAGACTGCCAATGAATTGAGGGGATTACCTTAAATGGTCCGCAACCCATGTATTTCATGTCTAAATCATTCCTTATATATCAAATAATCGATTTAATTAAAAAATAATGTATCTCATAAAATATCTGTATTTAATAAACGATATGAATGTATCAATATTTTCCTGGTATATAAAATAACATTCAAATTAAACATGATATGTAAAAATGGTATACTATTTATTCAATAAACATATACTTGATAAATTATATGGATAATTAGGTAAAATTCAATGTTCAATGATCATAGGAAATTGAATATTTAAAGGGGAATAAAAAAGGAATCAAGGAAGTTAATTTCAATAATATCCATGGAATAATCAATCATAAACCATACATAAGAATAACTAGGATATTATCAATATATTGTAACCCATTTTGATTTAAAATAAAGGGTTTTTGTCATTAATGAATAAAAATACTATAAAAATATCTTTTAAAGTCATTCTTGAGGAAAATATTCTTTTTATTTTGAAAACCATTTGGAAAATCATTTTATCTGAAAATAAATTTTTGAAAAAAATTTATTTAAAAATAAACCTTTTAAACCCGAAAATGAATATTCAAATAAATTATGGTAGGTAAATTCATACATTCCATACAAGGTAAAAATATCATTCCTTTTTCATGGTAAAAAGGATAGAAAATTAATTATTCAAAAAGAGACAAGAATATTCATATAAAATATTTTGTAAAATAATAAATGGTTAAAAAATTATTCAATAAACTTTTTTGAAAATATTGATAGGATTTTTGAGAACATTTTAATAAAACATGGTTTTTAGTAAAAAACTAGTTCTCTGACTGAAGAGAGAAATGAAGTCAGTTTTTCTTAAAAACATTTTATAAAAAATTGAGTACCAAAGAGTGGAAAATGTTAAAATTACTTAAAATGGTTAGGGATAAATATAGGAGAATAAAATTAAAGGGTTTACTGAACAATGGTCATATAAAATCCATTAATGGAATTTCATGAATAAGCAATCTCGATTAGAATGATATTGTGAAATAATCCATTAAATTGGTTATAATGTTGAAGTGAAAATTATTCAATGAATTGATTATGTGTATCATATATAAATACATATAATAGAAGTTTAAATACATTAATTTATATTAAAATTTATTATACACATTATCATAGAATATTGACGACAACGATGAATTAATATATCCCAATTAAAAGGAATTTGGTTATGAAATCTCTTTACCATTTGGTAACATTTGAATGATAATACCCATGATAGAAATAATTTTTAATAAAACTCTAAATTCATTAATATAAAATTATTAATGATATAATATATCAAATTAGTCATTAGATACATCAAATAAAATAATTTAGTTGTGAATTTGATGTTTATCTCATAAATGTAAAAGTGAGATGTAAATATCTTACATTATCTTTCCTTTATGGTGAACGTCCATTAACCTCCTTTATAAGGAATATACAAATGATACTAAATTAACAAAAACATAATAATATTAATTATATCATATATTGTCTTCTTATATTATCTTATTACCCATTTGTTAACAATATTTTATTATTTTCACTATTTTAGGTGTTAATTTCCTAGTTTTTTTCCTGTTTTGACTTATTAATAGTTATTCATCCTAAATCGATCATTATTTAATCATCTAAATAATTTAAAACATTATTTAAATATAATATATATTCAGTATATATTTATTTATAGTAATCCATAGAAATTGAAGATATGAAATGAAATGCATCATTCATGGATAATGTAGGTTGTATATACGTATGAATGAAACTTTCATTTATTTCCCATATTAAAAGAATGAAAATTAAATGATATATATGTATATTATAATTATATTATCATATTTTTAATATATTTTAAATATTGTTATTAAAAAAACACTTAATACATTTCATGTATAGTGTGAACGAATCATATCGTATTAAGGGGGCAGTAGTCCATACGTCCAGAGATGATGTTATCTTATTTACACTGATTAGAAAGCATGAAGTTATGTGGTATATAAAAATATCCCAATGTATTAATAAAATATAAATATAATATATATCATATAAAAATAATGTTTTCATCATAATTCCTGACTATGAGAGGTGGTCAAGGAAAAAACTAAAAAACATCATTTTGCATGGCGGTTGTTCATCGTACACAAATGATAAGTTCATTAGCCATTTTATGTAATTTTGTGCAGGATTAAGTCATTAAATTAACAATATAATAATAATTATATTTAGTATAATTATTTTATTATATTATCAGGGAATAATAATAAACAATGTGGGGGAGAAACAAATAAAACATAAATGTACGTTGATGAAGGTTACCTATTTTCCGGGTACCTCATTTTGATTTTCCCAAAAGGGCTTCCTTGGTTTCCTTTATTCCCAAGTTGAGACATCTAGGATTATGCTTAGGGTTTTTAGATCTTATTTGGAATGATTCTATGTGAGAAAAATGGATTTATATGTGGGAATAAGTGAGACTAGTGAGTGACTTTTATATAGTGGAAGAGTGGCATTGTTTTAAATTTTTGAAAAAAAATTACACCAACATTTTACCTATATGAAGTGGTTTAAATAATGAAACAAATCAATAAAATGGATTATAAGGTATAAATTTTGATATAAAACACATTTTTATAAGTTTCTAGGTCATTTTGGGCCTTAAGTTTAGGATTTAGTCAATTGATAAGATAATGTTCCTCTTAATCGTTGTAATTAATTTTAATCTCTTTCACTAATATTTTTGAATAATAACCAAGTTGAACTTATTAAAAATTATTATTCTTTTATTAAAAATTTATAATCTATTTTTCTGAATTCCAATTTTATAAGTGTTATGAATTAATTAAAAATTTACCCACAAATTGGACGACAAAGCAGGATTTTAATATAAAAATGTTCAAAAGTTTGAAATGTTTTTATATATAATTTTGATGTGAAATTGATTCTAATGACCACAATTGGATTAATTTATTTATAATTTTTCTAAATAATCTTTAAAACATATAAAAAATATATTTTAACCATATTAATAAATTAAATGAGAATGCAAGTTTGAATTAAAATTTAGAATTTTTCATTATTCATCAAAAAAAGAAACTTCCTAGAAAATTGTCCAAAATTTACCCAAAGATAATTTTGACCTTACTATTTCAAAAATTAATTTTATTTTTACTTATAAAATATATAATATTCCAATAATTATATTTAAAATAGTTTCACCATTAAAAATGGTAAAATGGCCTTTAGACAAATATAGGTTTATATGGTTAATATTGGGTTTCTTCTTATATTATTACTATAAAACTTATTAGATGAATGTCAAAAAAATTTATTGGACATATAATATATATATTCTCAAAATTTATTTTATACTATTCATAACATCCAATTTAATGGCTAAGTTATATATTATATAATTAAATATTAATTTTTAATAATATATTATTGTTCAGTCAAACTCGGTCTTGTGTGTAACACAATCAGTTGAACAAAACTCATTGTTTCATGAGACGCACTCTTACTCAATATCACATAAATTTTGATATATATCATATATTGAATTTATTTAAAATATTAAATATATTACAATTTTTCAGATATTACATTCCCTCACGCGCTTGGTTTTGCGTTTCATACACACTATTGCATAAAATGCATTTAATTTATAATTTTGGGGCATTAAAAGAATAGTTTTACACTATTTGGTTATTATAAATAATATAAAATATATATACTAATTATAAATTATTAATTATAAATATATAGGATAAGTGATAAATAAAACATGTCCACTAAAGAGAAAACTTATGATCCAGAGATACATATGTTTGGATCACTGTGGGATATATAGTATTCTATGTTACAGGGAGGGGATCATTGTGGAATGAATTATTACTAGTTATAAATTTATCTCCTCTTTTACCTATTCACTTATTCAGTGAATTGATTTCTTATTCTATTTTCTCCCACCTTTAATTTTCATTCATGTAATTACGTTATAATATAATGAAACAAGTAAACCAAGATTATTTAATAATATTTCTTCCAATATAGATGATTATGATCCTAATGTTTCATACTTATTACCCAACCCTCACAGCTCTCTAATTATTATCAAGAAAATAGGAAAGGTTATATCCTTGGACCCATTATCTTAGTATTGACTAGATATAATGGAATCACTAAATCACATAACATTATTTATAATATTTGGCTTATAACACCTTATGGAATATCAAGAAAAATGGATCATGTATCTCTATAGAAGTATTATTCTTCATCAAAAAAATTAATCAAAGGTGTTACCTATTCCTTACAACAATCATAAGGTTCTCTCAAATTCATATTAATTAAGGGATTCCTATCATCATATTCATACCATAAAATATATAGATATTATATATTGGGATACTAAGTTCTTATACTTATTCCTATTATATCATCAAAACTAATAAGGATGATCTTCAACACTCTCTTATTATAAAATATTTTCAATGTTCATCCACAAAAACATCTAATAATTCTATTCAGTATTCAAATAATACTCAAAAAATAGTATCATATTATTCTAATTCAATACAAAATTGTTCTCTTACAGTGTTGTATCTGAGTCATTGTTTTTTTCAACACATATACCTTTTCTTTAACATTTTTACATGGGTTTTTCCCCATGATCTAGGAATAATGAATTTTTAATAAACCATTTTATTTACTAATATTTCTAATATAGACTTTCTTATTTTTAAATTAACCAAAAAATCCTCCACATATTTCTCTAGAGGATTTTAGAGTCTTATTTTTTACAACATTTCACATTATAATTATCACAATATTACAACATGGATTTATAATCTTAGTGATGAAATATTTTAAAGGTTCTAACAAAACATGTTTATAAGGTTGGTTATACTTTACAATGATCATGATTAACCTTTAATGATTACATATACCTTACGGTGCACATGATCCATAAAAATTCCAATCTAAGTACCTTGAAATGCAAATGTACCTTATAATGATCTTATATGTTGTTTATGAATATAACTATAAAATATCATATACCTTTTGAAGATTATTTCATATATGTTTAGTACTCTCCTGAAATCTATGAATATATTCAATCATACCCTATTATATCCACCAATGTACCTTATGATATTCAGTACCACAACCTGATGAGGAGAAAACATGAACCTTATGAGGATTCATTCCCTTATCAGTATTCATAGACATTTACATATCAATTATTCATTTATCAATATAATTTTTCCTGTGCAATGATTTATCACCATTATCATCATGGTATGTCAATAATTTAATTATGGGTATAGCATCATCACATTTACTAATGAAAATTTCTCCATAGAATCTAGAATTATTGAAATTCATATGAAATACAAAAAATATAGTAAGATAGATCCATTTCATATTAAAATATTAACATATATTATGAAATGAATCTTTGACATGATAGTTCTATTTAATATGAAATAATTTTATCATGCGAGTTCGGTTTTCATAATAATTTATTATAACTTCTCATATCCACATATCCCAATCATCTTTTTGTGATACTTCTAGTAGAAAAACAATGTCTATTTCTTCTTCAGGTGGATATTCTCAAGATTCTTATGATTAGTTTTATCATTATCCTACTTAATAATTTACATGGTGATATATTTCATCTAATTAACTATAGTGTCTTGAGGTGGAAGATGACATGTTTTGGTGTCTTTTCAATGTTTTTTTAAATGATTAGTAGTGTAGTGTATTCATGAGTCCCAAATATAAAATCATCTTGTGAAGTTGTTGCCTTAGTGATATACCAACTCCTTAATTGACCATCAAATCTCTTAAGCCCTACCTACTTGTTGGGTCACTATAAAATCCTACATGATGTTTACTCTCCTTGATTTAGTGCATATTTACACTAGCTCATACCTCATTCACCATACTGCACAAGTTTTTATCCCATATTTAAACTCAACTAGGTATCTTCAATATGTCTACGCTAATTAGGTGGTTGAGCTACATAAGAGTAGAAAATATTTTTTATATTCTATTAAATTTATAAAGATAATTTTGATAATATCGTTATTTCACTATATCATAAATACAGCCCACAATATCAAAACATATCAATTATTTTCTAACATTTGAAAATATTTTTTCAAAACAAAAAATTCTTCATTAAATAGTGTTGGTAACATTAAAAACATTACTAATACCATTTAAAACATGTGAATTAAACATCCAATATTCTAATGGAAGTTATCTAAAATAACTTCCAATTCTCAATGTGAAACATCAAACCTCAATAAATATTCAAAATTTATTACATATCACAATAACATTATTAAAAACTCCATGATTATTATCAACAACCTTAGAACTTCCAACTTCATTTGAAGAAAGTATTTAAAAATATATTAACATAATTTATCCTCACTTAAATCATTTGATCCTTATTGAAAATAATAAAACATAAACAAAAGGTGGATTAAAAAATACTCCCCTATATATTTTTTGTCAATATTTATGCTATATTAGGGTATGTCAATATGTCATCTCATTAGTCTTAATCATTCATCATCATTTCTTCCCTTCACCATTAAAAATTAATACTTTCATTTTCTTCTCTCCCCCATATAGAAAATAAATGATAAATGTAATGGAGAAGATTATATCACTTCATACATAATAGATATTCCATCAATAATTCACAATACGTATTTGTGAGATATTCTAAATTTAGAAAATAATATGAATTTATTTAGACAAAAAATATATCAATTTACAATGAACATGTAACCAAATAATCCTATGTATGATGAATCGTTAACGGTGTTTTCATATGTCTTCAGGATAAAACCTAATTATGTATTCTAATAATTTTTTAATTAGAATTACAATATGATATGCTTCACTCATCTCAATTTCTATGTCAAAAAAATTTAAGACACATATAGAAGGTTTTAAAATAAAACCTAGAATTATCTAAAAATTCTTCATTTAATTTAATTGATAAAATCAATTCCCCCCTAGTAACTGAATTGAATCACTAAAACCAATAATCAGATAACAGTCATAAATAACACTTCAATTAAACATTTTCAAGAACCTTCCAAAAGTTAATAAATGAGTTTTTTAATGAGATTTCTATTTTGATGGATTCTCAATATGAACTAACCCTTAGTGGATTCTCTCTACATTCACTACATTAAGGTAGATCTTTTCTCTAATTTTCATTAAAATATAAACTTATAAATCAAACCAAAATGGTGACTTTAATCGAAAATAGACTGGTTATTGCAGATTAATTCCCTTTATTATTTATCCTCTATAAAACTAGATCCAAATTCAATTAATTTTAGTTAATAAATAAAAACACAAACAAAATATTAAGGAGTAAGGTGGATTTAATTTCTATGTTGAGACTGAGTAGCAATAATGATAACCTATTATCAACCTATTTCCAAATTAATTTATATATAATTCTAGATGGAGTCTTGATGTATGAATTCCTAGATCACCATGTAATATTGCATAGCTTGGATACTATCTTTATTACCTTTATTTTACTTTTGGGATTTCTTCGTTTTATAATCCACCAAGGAACATGAATTACTTAGTAAATCCGCTATATTTTCTAGATATTTATTTTGAGATAACGTATTTGTTAAATAATTCTTTTGGTTGTATCAATATTAATTTTACCTCTAATATAACACCTCTAAATCATTTTAAATACTATTTATTGACAACCTCTTAGAAAATTTGGATTCTTCATATGGAATCATTTCTTCCCTTTTTCATTACAAATTTCATGTACTCTTTATAGTTTTCATGATTTATTAAAACCAATAGAACAATTGATTAATCATTCTTTGGTGTGTTCTCTATATTCTTAGATCTTTCTAAAATATTCTCAAGAGTTTTATTCACCATTTAAATCAGTTTATTTTTTTCATAAAATTTTATTTCACGTAATTTTGTTATATTTCCTATATCAGTTTTAATTTCCATGGATTATTCACAACAACCCATGGTGTGTCCTATTTCTCTACAAAATAAAAAACTTATCCAGTTTAGTGTGACACCCTTATTGATTTTCTTGGGTTTAATTTAATATTTGAAATTATTTTTTTCTACCCTATGATGATTCACACTTAATTTGAATCTTCATGGGAGTATTGTAGTTTACAACTTTATTCAGTTTAGTCTTCAATAAAGTATCTCCTTACTTCATCACCTTCTATATACATATTTCTCTATTTGTTTCTAGGACATGTGTTAGAGTTGGTGTCTTGAGAACTAACTCTTTATACGTTGATTACATGAATGTACACTTATTATATATTGTTCATTGTTCTGCATGACTATAATCTAATAATGTCCTGGAATATTTATTGCATTAATAAGTTCATAGAAGATCTACGCTGTGATGAGAACCTTGAAATTATAGAACAATATTCTTAAATAAAGTTCTATGGTTGGATGACATACTATGATATGACACATAGTTTACAGACCGTCATGTGTGAGTAATCATAAGAAGACGAGACTCCCTCTCATGGAGTTCGCACTTGGAAATCTCTAAGATGAGAGATTATTAGAACAGACCCACCAGTAGTAATTCTGCATATCTTGGTGTCATCTGAAACTTCTATCTATGATCTTTTGTAATGGTCCTTAGACTAAAATATTATCATTAACTCATATCTTGACTCCTGCACTTAGATTTTCTGACGAAAACCGTCACGAAGACAGTCAGTGGGAAGTAGGGTATTTTGGGTGCGTCACAAATGACATGTTGTTAATGTATAAGTTGAGAAAGGATATTTACCTTCCATATTTATGAATGTAGATATCTTGGGCCGTTTTATTGAAATAGAATGGTCGCCCAAATTCTATGTCCATGGTGTCAAGAAAAGTTTATTTCTGGAAGTCAAAGAATGACAGATCAAGCATATAGGTTTATGACACTGCCATGAAACCTGCTTGATGAGATAATGAGACCAAGGGATTAAATTACACGTTAAGAGTTCTTATTAGGTGACACGTCAATGTGGCGTCAACTTTTTTCTCTTTCTGTCCTTGACCCATTGCTAGATAGTAACATTGGACTTTAGTCAAGCCTTTCTATTGCCAATGAGAAAGAGTCCTAGAGGGTCACACACTAAGTTTATCCAAGTATCTCAAGTAAAATAAAGATTATTCCCATATGTGGTTTAATAATTATTCAAGGAAGCATAAATCTTTTAAATTTTGGGGGAAGAATAAAATGAAAACAATATATACATTTCGTGTACATTGAATGCACACGCTGTGTAGTTTTTATTTTGGAAAGGAAATGAAAAACGAGTAC
This sequence comes from Viscum album, assembly GCA_963277665.1. Classification (NCBI taxonomy): domain Eukaryota; kingdom Viridiplantae; phylum Streptophyta; class Magnoliopsida; order Santalales; family Viscaceae; genus Viscum; species Viscum album. Next base: position 301,148,309 of record OY728139.1, read on the forward strand.
ACGCCGTGTATTAAGGATTACACGCTGTGTAGTTTTTTCAGTCATGATTTTGAGGAAATAATATCATTTTTTTTGGCAAAAAAACGTAATCATTAAAACAAAGATCCTCATAAGTAAAATCACTTAACCATAAAGTAAAGTGGTCCAGCCAGAGCTAGTCATTGTTAGGAGGGCCAGAGGCCACCACCTGATGGGAGGCCATGTTTCCTTCCCTTTTGATAAAGGAGAAGGTGCAAATTTTGAAGCTCTGACGGAGGGAAGGGATTTTCCTGATGAGTGAACCAAAAGGTTGAAAACCGCCATCGTTGTGGTTGATAGACTTGATAATGGTGAGATAGTATGATTCCAGGTGGATTGCGTCCCATCCACGATCATTAATGAACATCATCCCGATGAGGATGGCAGTGGATTTAGAAACCACAGGTTCCCAAATAATGTGATGTGATTCATGTTTGGTTGTGATGGTATTCCCAAGATGATCTCAGGCCACAAGACAAATCCTAACAAGTCTATCTGTGGGGAGAGATGCATCCACATTAATCTGGAGAATCCCTTCCGGTGGAGGGAACTAATGTGAAGAAGAGGATGGGGTTCCAAGGGGATTATGTTTCCTAGTGTGATGTTGCCATCCCCCAATCCATGAAACCGCCTGTTCAATCCAGAAACAGGGGGGGCTTGATGATGTGGTTGAAAATGGCAATGTTGTGACGCACCTAGATGATCCCGGCCAAAATGCAAAGTGAGCCCGCTTTGGCTGGTCAGAAATAGGAGCACCATCGCATCAGTAGAGAGGGGAGGTTTGGGAATACGTCCAGTGAGACATTCGTACTGGAGCCCCATTTTTACCAGACCTCCTTTTCCCCCGGACATTTGGTTAAAGCATGGACGGGAGTTTCAGGGGTGTTCGGGAATAAGGGGCACAACATGTCGCTGGAAATATGACGGTGGATGAGAAGGTCCTTGGTTGGGAGGACGGAAGTGCACACATACCACCAGAAGTGGCAGATTATTGGAGGGACATTGAGCTTCCACAGCTGTTCCCAGGGCCCCCCATCACCTTCGTCTGTCTGAGTATAGAGGGAGAGTCGATAGCCAGACTTCACCATATAGGTTCCCGAGATGTCGTTGATCCAGAAGATATGGTCAGGGCCTGCATCCAGAACACAGGGGGTACTCATGAAATCCCTTTTTCCCTTTCTTTGAACCACGAGTGAAGTTTATCCATGCACCACCCATTCTTATTATTACCAAAAAGGCATCAGACTGTGGCCCCTTCAAAACCTAGTTAAGCAAGGGAAGAATCCTGCATGCCTTCCTTATCAATCAGCTAGGGATCAGTCCAAACCTTAATAGTTGATCCATTCCCAATCCTCTAACCCAACCCTTTATTCAGATTACTTTAGGATCCCCAGATACTTCTCTAGAGGAAACTAGGATGGGGGCCCAGAGAAGAATCCTGGAAATCCTTGTGGGGTAAGTATTTAGCTCGGAGTACCTGCACGCAAAAAGAGGATGGGCGGACAGTAAGGCGCCATCTTTTATTATCCAACAATGCATCATTAAAGTGAGAGAGATATTTGAATCCCATACCTCCTTCTGATTTTGGTTGGCAGAGTTTATTTCAGGTGATCCAGTGGGTTTTATTCCTTCTGTTTTTTTCTCCTCACCAGAAGTTGGAAGTGCAAGAGTGGATCTAGTTAACAACATCAGTAGGAAGTTTGAACAGGGACATGAAATAGCTAGGGATAGAATGAATAGTATCTTTTATAAGGGTTTCCTTACCGGCTTTGGAGATTTTATTTGGGGTCCAACCATTGATTTGTTTTCTCGATCCTGTCCAACATAGATGCAAAGATTTCTTTTTTGGACCATACAATCAATGTGGGTAGCCCGAGGTACTTCTGATGCTTCTCGACCATATGAATACCTGCAGTGACATAGAGTTCGTCCCTTTTGGATGGTGGTACCCCAGAGCTGAAAGAGACTTTAGACTCCATGGTTAATTGTTTGTCCTGAGGCCCTCTCATAATTGTGGATCACATGGACTATACCAAGGAACTCATTATGGGTGGATCTGTAAAATAGAAGACAATAATCGGTGAAAAAGAGACGTGACACTGGTTGGATTTCACGACATACCTTTTCCCCATGAATTGTATGTGAGGATGCTTCCCTGGAAATGATGTTAGAGAAAACATCAGACACTGAGATGAAAATAAATAGGGAAAGAAGTTCTCCCTGGAGAAGGCCTCGGGTAGGGGAGAAGCCTCGGGTAAGCACCCCATTGAAATTAATATGGAAGGAGACCAATGAGACACATTGCATGATCATATTTGTCCATTGTGAGAAGAAGCCCATTTTTAGCATCATGAATCTGAGAAAATTCCATTCCACTTTGTCATAGGCCATGGTCATATCCAGTTTCCATGCATGGTTCCTCTTTTCACGGTGGAACGTGTTTTTATAGAGTGGAACACTTCATGGGCCACAATGTAATTATTGGTATCAGTCTCTTGGCCACGAAATCACTCTGATTTTTTAAGATGATTTCAGACAACCAAGTATGCAGCCGATTAACTAGAATATTTGGGAAGATCTTGTAAGAGACATTGCAGAGGCTGATAGGTCTGAAATTGGAGACCATGAGAGGTTTCTTGATATTGGGGAGGAGGATGAGGATAGTATTGTTAATGGAGGAATGTTTTGTTCTCCATGCCCAAATTTTCTTCATCATAATGAAGATTTCGGGACCAATAATGTGCCAGTATTTTTTAAAGAAGAGGGTGTGGAATCCATCTAGCCCCGGGGCCTTGGTGAGGTGAATATGTTTCAGAGCCAGAAGAATCTCATCATCCGTAACATCTTTGGTAAGCTATCTGCTCATCTCTTCGGTGATCACAGGTCTGATGCAATCCTCCACCTCATCCAAGATGTTAAGGATTCCTGTAGTAAATAGATTCTGGAAAAAACTAGTAATGACATTGTGGATTCCATCTGTGTCATAGACCTTGCTCCCATCCAGATGAGATATGCAAGAGATAAATTTTTTTTCGCGACCTAGATGATGCTTTATGATGAAAAAAATGGGGTTTTTTCATCCCCTTCTGCAATGTGGGTGTCATGTGCCCGCATAGCCCAAATGCTTTCTTTGATACATAGGGCGGCATCCAGGTCTTGTTGTGTGGCTCTGATGCTGGAATGAATGAAATTGTATGGGGGTTGGTTGAGAAGTTTAACCAAGTTTATTTCAAAAAATTAACAGTGCTTGTTAGGTTGACCGATTTTTTTATTGCTCCAAGACCTCATATCGGATGCCACATATTGGAGGTTGGACCCAATGTCTGATTGTCTGCAATTCCAGCCTGATCGGATAACATCTTTCCATTCGTGGTCTTTTTCCTAGAAGCTTTCAAATCTGAAAGGTTTCATGACTTTAGTGATGCGGTAAATTTGGGTACATTCAATGATGATCAGGTAGTGGTCCGAGAAATTGAGCATCAGGTGTCTGATGTGAAGCATTCTGAAATAATTCGTCCAAACCGTTGAGCCCAGAAATCTATCAAGGCGCTCATAAATATGGGTGCCATCCTTATTACCTCGAAACCATGTGAATGGGTTACACGCATAACACAGATTGACCAATTCTTCCCTAGAAATCTCCTCCTTGAAGTCTGACTTCGACTTAGCAGATCGAAGAGAACTGCCTCTTTTTTCCTTCTGATACAAGATCTCATTAAAGTTCCCACTGAAGAGAATAGGGCTTGTCAGCTCGCACCACAAATTTCAAAGAAGATTCCATGAATTCCACTTCTTATTATGGGATGACCAACCATAGAAACCCACGAACGTCCATGGAGGGGTTTGGGCCTCATGGATTGTCACTGCCACATGGTGCGATGAGAAGGATAAGATCTTGACATCAACATTGTCCTTCAAAAAGAGATAGAGCCCCCCTGAGTGGCCTTGTCAGGAAACCAGGAGGCAACCCTGAAAGCCCCATTTTTTAGCAAGATCACAAGTGTCCTTGTTTTGCAATATGGTTTTGGACAGGAAAACCATATCAGGGTGACTATGAAAAAAATGGAGATGGAACATGAGAACCGTTCATGGGTTTCCAATCCCGTGACAGTTCCATCATAAGATAATCCTTGCTCTAGGTGGTGCTATGACATACCCGCCTCCACCTTTGGGATATTGGAGATCGTTGTTTCACCCATCGCTTTCCATTTTTTGGGGAGTTTTCAGTCGAATTACTTATTTAAATTTTTCGTTTAAGTTCCCCAGGTTTTAGGTTAGCTATTTTCCCGTCTCTGTTTTCATAGTGCACCCTTTTCCAAGTTCGACGAGTAATTGGGCCTGATGATGTTATTCTTGTCATATCCGAGTCACCTTGTGGAAAGATGTTTGACTTGGCCATATCTGGATCAGGTTCAAGATCAAATGGTTCGATGCACAATATCTTTGGCTTTGGACTTTGATATGGTGGGTCCAAATCTTTTGGAAACAGTTCTATTGATGGTAAGACAATGTCTTTCAAGAGGGTAATAACTCTGTCTGAGTTGTTAAAATATTCTTCATACAGATCTCATGTCTTTCCCTAGTATTTATCATGGTGTTTATGTCTTGGGGGGACCCTCCATCCACCCTCTAATCTATTGGTCTATCCTCAGGGAACTCTGGTGGTCCAAGCATGACGATATTGTTGTGTTCAGGTTCTGCCTATTTAGTGTGAGCCATCATGAGACAGTCTCAATCCCTTAGTTTTTATGCCTCATAGATGAAGACATATCTTGATGTTTTGGATTGAAGCCAAATACCATATTGCAGAATGATTTTTCCTGAATCGTTATTCTTCTTTGCTTCACATGTTCTCTCTAGATGGTCGATACGCCCACAAAAGAAGCAAAAAATTGGGAGTTTCTCAAACTCAAATGAAAGACATGTGTTAGATTCGTCGATTTTCAAGAACATGCCCCTCATCAGCGGCTCTACTATGTCGACCTCCGATTTTATCCACACCATGTGTCCCCATTGGATTGGGTCGGAGCAGTCCCATTAAAGGAAATGACCAATGCGATCTCCAATTTATCTCATAACCCATTTCTTTCTCCCATGAAAGAGGATCCCTTTGATGCATATCCTAAAGGGGGATTAGGTAAGGTTAATATGCTAGATGTCATCCCCACCTTTGAATTATTCCATGATGAGGAGTTTATTTTCAAAGGGCCACGGCCTACCTTTGAGGATTTTGTCCCTATATTTTTCTTTGAAGAACTCAAAAACCTGGAGGATACTCTCTACTTCCCGAATAGCCACTCCAACTTACAGTTTCTATAGATTCTGGAGGGTGTTTTTGAGGGCCCACTGATTGACTGGGGTTTTCTCCACAAATTTTCCGACAACTAGTAACGACATACATTTTGCGAGAAGCTTATCTTAATTCCTTTGTGTCTTAACCAGCGCTTTTTCTTTGTCTATCAAAGACAAATTTTTCCATTGCTCCATCAAGTCATCTTCTATGGTGCAGATCACTTTGTTTTGATTATTTTTTTTTTAATTTTGTTAAATTTCCCCACACCTTGATTATGTGATGATTTTTCCAACCCACCACCCTTGAGCAGTCAAGGCCCAGCCCATAGATCCTTTGTTCCAGTCCGGTCCGATCCCACCTCGGGATACCTTAAACCGTACTCTGCCCTTCGCGATCAACAACAATGCGAGCCGTCTTCACGGTAGGAAAAAGTGTTCCCTTCAACCCCGACCCGCCCTTCGCGATTAGTTCTTCACGAGTAGTCTTCGCGACTGCTCAACTGCATTCCAACCCTTGAGAACAAGGCGATCCCATTCTTCGCACTTCGCAAACCATGGGGGAATCGCTCCTCGCGAACAGCCTTTCTCAAACCAGGAGTCAATCCGAACAGGCACACAACCAAAAGGCATAAAATTCGGATTGATCGAGGAAAATTCTAAAACCCTTGTGCAAGGTCAACACAAACCAGTTTCATCATCGCATAGATGAGCGATGCACAAAAATCGCCGCAGATTCAGCAATCCAACCACTGACTTGCGCAAAGTTAGATCCGCAGATGTTTGCCTCCGTGAGTCAAATCCACCATCTGAGATCTCCACAGATTGGGGATAACCTCAATAGAATCCGTCTTCGAGGTCCAGAACAAGGCCGCTGTGAGTCAGATCTCCACCGAATCCTTCTCAGTGAAGTAGGTGAGGAAACCTCCCTTTTGGTTGCCTGATGCGGCCTTAATCCAGGGATAACTGAGCGAAGGTCTAGATCTCAGAGATAGGGGAGAAGAGAATTTCTCCTCACACAATCTTTAGAAAAGAGGAAGATCTAGCCATGATCCAACTGAAGGGGTAGATATCTCGCTTCAAAAGCGGGATGGAGCAGGTAGCCGACCGTCAAAAGACCAGGGCAGAAAACCTAGGATATCCTTGGATGGAGCTCTCACCACACGGGAGAGATGTATATTTACGTTAAATAATATAATTTTATTAAATGATACTTATTATAATCAGTGTGGGCTCATGTCAAAGAATTAATGATTCAACATTGGGGTTTTCAATAAGATTTAATGAAATAAATAAAATGCATAACACATTTATTTAATGTCAAAACTCTATAACCTCAAACCCGACTATAAATATCCACACAACCCCAACACTTTTCCCTAATTGTTGTGCACTAAAATTCTGGAGAATTCACCCAAGGTCGAAATAACTCCTTCATCCAAGAACTCTCTCAAGACCGAGAGAGATCCTCCTCTATCGGATCAAGGAGATCTAAGGTGGACAACACAAGAAAAAGCTTCTCCATGCTAGCACCTGAAGATTCCTTTGGTGAAGTCCAAAGTTACATGGTGCACATGTGGATCACCACTATAGGAAGTCTACACTTGGATTCTGCAACGCAATGACGAATCACATCGGAACTTGTTCAGAAATATCAATGAAGAAAGGATGCCATGAAAGGCACTTCTTTTCAATTAATTAAATTAATTATAATCAACCTCTGATACCACTTGAAGGTCCTGAGCACAACAGAAACTCGTGGGTGGATGTGCCCACTTGACTTTTTTTCATTAGAAATGATCAATCTGGGAACAATACGATGATAAACACCAGACTCCATGGACCGAATCATAGAAATAGACAAAGAAAAAGAATAAAGATCCATACAAGGAATATGGATGAGAATAATCTCAAGGAAATTCAGAAATGAATTTAAGATAAAGAATTTATTAATTATAAGATTATAATTAATTGAATTCAAGCATTAATTATCTTGAATAATAGAACGATTAAAATAATTTGAATAATAAATATGCGTAAATGTCAATGCATGCTATGGATGATAATGTGCTAGACCAAAGACCCTATGAAGGTGTATGGTTTCATTTAAATTTATTAAAATTAAATTTGTAGGCTTTCGAGCCTTCATCCAATAAAATGAAGGGCCTACGCACCCATGGATTCTTTAATTTAAACCCCATATAATGTAGAATCTTCTAAGCCAGAGGAGACGGTTCAAAATCCGAAGCTGATGCTCAACCAACCCAAGAAGATACAAAGGTGGACAGGTGGGAGCTGCAAAACACAAACCATCAGGTTCAAGGTGTTTTTCCTTAGGCTAGGGTTAGCTTATCAAAACTAATAGATAAGCTAACCAATCTAATCTCATGATCATGCCATCTTTTTTTATTTATGTCTGATTTCATGGTTTATTTATTATGTATGTGTTGTCACGATTACATATTTAATGAAATAAACAAGCATTAAAAGATGGAATGAAATAAAAACGGGACTATGCGTAAATATTATCAGAACATGGTTAATCACTTAAGAAAGTATCACTTAATATTAACAAGCATGTGATAATGCAAAACTACGCATAAAGGATTTAAATCCCTCAAATACCATATAATGTCAGACCAAGCCTTTCGTTACTTGATTAAGGGAAAGACTCAATAAAACTATGTGTTTGACCAACCCTTTTTGGGACACTTACTTTTATAAAGGAAGCTCTTATGAAAGTTTCGGGTTGACTTAAACATTTTAAAACAAGAGGAGTAGCCATTGCTATACTTGTTATAAAATGGAAGAATGTTTTGAGGAAATCCAAGTCAGGATTTCAGGATTGGGGAGTCCACTCAACAGATCAAGGAACTGTAAGCTCACAGTTGGCAAATACTTTCCTACCTAAATACCTTTAAATAGCCTGACCAACACTTGTTGGGGTTAGGTTAAGGGGAATATATATCCTTGCCACTAGAATTTCATAGCAACTAGGAATTCTAAGTTCAATGGTGGGGGTCGTTGGGATATGATAAAATAGTTGGAGAATTAAAAATTCATTTATTATTTTTCATAAAATGTAATAAAAAGACACTGATAAATCTACTCTTTTAATTTTTAGAATCAATATGAAAAACTCGTCAACCACATTTTCTCTGTGATCAATTCTGTATAAAGAAAATATCCTCATTGGCAGTAACTTTCTAGAATGGTTTAGGTGCCTTCGGGTTATCCTAAGCCAAGAACAAATGTTTTACGTGCTAGAGTCCTCACTTCCTGATTCGCCTTCCCAAGGGGAAAGTGATGAAGATTTCATGATCTGTAATCAACATTTGAACTATGAACTCAGTGTTCAATGTTTCATAATGTCATTAATATCTAGTGAGATCATGAAGAATCCTGAAGACATGGATGCCTATAGCATGATCGAGAACCTATGTGGTCTATACCAGGAGAGAGAAAGACATGAAAGGTTCGATATCTCCATGGATATATTTCAAAGCAAGCTTGGAGAGGGTGCCCCAGCTGGCCTCATGTAGTCAAGCTCATTGGCTACATTGAGCGATTGGAGGTTCTAGGGTATAAACTCCCCAAAGAACTGGGTATCGATCTCATTCTTGCATCACTCCCCCAGATCTTTTATAACTTTTTTGTAAATTTCAACATGAACAACATTGATAAGTCTCTATCTAATATTTTTTTCCTCATTCACCAAGTGGATAGTGATATGAAGCATGAAAATCCTTCTATCATTATGGTGAGTAAAAGGAAAGGGAAGATGAAGATATTTAAGCCCAAAGCTTCTTCAAGGCCTTCCAATAAAAGGAACATCTAAGGGGAGGCAAGATAACATGAGGATATTTGTTTCATATCTGGTAAGAAGGGTCACTGGAAGAAAATTTCCACCCAGCCAAGGAAGAAAGGGGAATCTTCAGGTGCATTTGTTATCGAATTCAATCTATATATTTCTACTAAATTGTTATTAGATACTTCTTGTGGTGCTCACATATATATACAAATATAGGAACCAAGTAGATTAAGAAATATTGACCGAGGTGAGGTGGATCTGCGAGCAGCCAACTGAGCCAGACTCGTTGATGTAGCTATCGGAGAATACCACCTCACATTGCCTACTGGGATGGTCTTCGTACTAAAAGGATGTTATTATGTACCCTATGTAACCAAAAACATTATTTCAGTATCCAAATTAGATACTGATGGATTCAACATTAAGTTTTGAAATGAATGTTGCTACTTTTATTAAGATAGCATTTGTTTTTGTAGCACACATTTATATAACGGACTTTATGTGTTAGACAACACAAACCATGTAATGGAAATCCATGACAAAGATAATTCACATGACTCATACCACACCCAACTTTGGTATCACTAGTAAGTTCATGTCAATGATAAATTTTTGACAAAATTTCATCAAGATGGGTATTTCGATTCTTTCGAACAAAAACCACTTGGTGTATGTCATACATGTCTACAAGGAAAAATGGAAAAATCCCCATTTAGTGGGAAAGGTGAAAGGGCTAAAGAGATTCAAGAATTAGTTCACACAGATGTGTGTTGACCATTTCCAATTGAAGCAAGGGGTGGGTTCTTGTACTTCATAACTTTTACTAATGATTTTAGTAGATATTGATATATTTACTTAATGAAGTTTAAGTCAGACTCTTTTGATTAGATAAAATAACACCAGAATGAATTTGAGAACCATATTGGTAAGAATATTAAGAAAATCCAGCTAGACAGAGGTGGATAATATCTTAATCAGGACTTCATTGATTTCTTAAGGGATTTTGGGATTCTATCTCAACTCACTCCTCCAAACATGCCTCAGTGGAATGGTGTAAGTGAACGGAGGAATTTCACCATGTTTGACATGGTGAGATCAATGATGAGTCATGAGAGTCTTCCATTGTCATTTTGGGGATATTAATTACAAATAGTATCACACATACTAAACCAAGTACCAACTAAATCGATAAACGGTATTCCATATGAGTTATAGAGTGGACGTAAATCCATGTTATCAAATTTACATGTGTGGGGTAGTGAAGCATTTTTTAAGGCCTCTTCAGGTAAAAAACATGCACCCTGAGGAAAAAATTGTACCTTTATAAGATATCCCAAGGAAACAAGGGGATGTTACCTATACAACTATTCAGATAAAAAGGTTACAGTGGAAAGAGACTCTATATTATTTGAGATGGAGAACATCTCCAAAATAGAAAGTGGGAGTGAGATAGACTTCTATGAAGTTGAAGCTCAAGATACACAGGAGTTGGTACAAGAACAGATTCCACAATGCCCCGTGGAAGAAAATTTATTCCAGAGATACAAGAACTACATAGTAGCATGAGATAGGTGAGATAACCAGAACGATATGGTTTTATTGTCATAGAGGATGCTGAATAATTATTGGTAGACAATGATGATCCTCTAACCTATAAGGAAATAGTTGAAGGAACAGACATTTCCAACTAGAAAGAAGCCATGAATTCTGAAATGGATTTCATGTAACAAAACCAAGTCTGGTTTTTGGTAGGTCCTCCATTTGATGTAAAGCCTATTGGTAATAAATAGGTATTTAAGAAGAAACTAGAGATGGAGGAACAAGTCAGTATTTATAAGGCACGACTGGTTTCAAAAGTTTTTAGATAGCATCAAGGAATTGACTATGATAAAACCTTTTAACCGATTGCGATGTTGAAATCCATTAGAATCCTATTGTCCATTCCCGCTTACCATGACTATGAAATTTGAAAAATGGATTTCAAAACAGTATTCCGTAATGGGAACCTCTGGGAAGATTTCCACATTACACATCCTGAAGGGTTTGTGACTCCAATGGATTCCAACAAGGTATGCAAGTTGCAGAAATCCATTTATGTATTAAATTATGCATCAAGGTCATGGAACATTCGTTTTGATGAAGCTGTAACAGAATTTGGCTTTCTTAAGAACAAATGTGAGCCTTGTGTCGACAAAAGGTTTAGAGGAAGTGCAGTCATTTTCCTAATAGTATATGTTGAGGATATATTACTAATTGGAAATGATGTACCTGTCTTATAGTCAGTTAAGGAATGGTTGGATAAATAACTCCTTATGAAATACTTGGGTGAGGAAGCATATATTCTTGGGATCAAGATCCATCATGATAGATCCAAGAGAATGCTGGGCCTAAATCAAAGTACATACATTGACAAGATACTGAAGAGATTTAGTATGGAACAGTCCAAGAGGGTATTGTTGCAAATGTCACATGGAATTAATCTTTCCATGAAAATTTGTCCTCATACCCATGAGGAAAGAAATAAAATGGGAAGGATACCTTACGCATCCACAATTGGGTCGGTCATGTATGTTATGATAAGTACAAGGCTAGATGTTGCTTACGCATTAAGTGCGGTAGGAAAATATCAAGATGATCCAAGAGACTGCCATTGGATGGAAGTCAAGACTATCCTTATGTATCTGAGGCGTACTAAGGATATGTTCATGGTTTATGGAGGAGATGAGGAACTACTTATCAGAGGACATGTAGATTCTAGTTTCCAGACTGATCAAGATGACATGAAGTCATAGACTGGATACATCTTCGGTTTCAATGGAGGTGCAGTGAGCTGGAAGAGCTCAAAGAAAGGTGTGGTCGCAGATTCTATAAAAGAGTCCGAGTATATCGCAGCTTCTGAGGCAGATAAAGAAGCAGTATAGATTTAAAGCTTCATCCAATAGATGGTTGTAGTACCTAGAAATAAGGATTCTATCACACTCTATTGTTATAATACTGCAGCAGTGGCACTTACAAAAGAGACAGGGTCACATCAGTGGAAAAAGCACATTCTTCGGAAGTATCATCTCTTGAGGGATTTTTCTCAAAAAGGTCATGTTGTGGTGAGAAATATTTCCACAGAAGACAATGTGGTATACCCCTTGATTAAAGCATTGACTCAGCAGAAACATAATCATCATGTGAGGTCTAGCAAACTAAAATTCATAGGCAATTGGATCTAGTCCAAGTTGGAGTTTGTTAGAGTTGGTGTCCTAAGAACCATCTGTTTATACTTTTATTACATTAATGTACACTTATTATATATTTTTCATTGTTCTGCATGACTATATTATAATAATGTTCTAGAATATTTGTTTCATTAATAAGGTCATGGAAGATCCCTGCTATGATGAGAACATTGAAATTCTATAACAATATTCTTAAATAAAGTTCTATAGTTGGATGAAATACTCTGATAGAACACATAATATACATACTGTCATGTGTAATTACTCGTAAGAAGATGAGACTCTCTCTAATGGAGTTCACACTTGGTAATCTACAAGATGAGAGATTATGATAACAGACCTGTGAGTAGTAATTCTGCATGTCTTGGTGTCATCGGACATTGTTATCTAGGAGCATGTGTAATGGTCCTTAGACTGAAAGATTATCATTAACTAATGTCAGGACTCATGCACTTAGATTTTCGGACTAAAACCTTGATGAAGACAGTTGGCGGGAGGTAGGGTACACTGGGTGCGTCACAAATGACATGTTGTTAATGGATAAATTGAGGAAGGATTTTTCCCTTCCATATTTATGGAAGTAGATATCTTGGGCCATTTTATTGAAATAGAACTATCACCAAAATTCCATGGACATGGTGTCACGACGAGTTTATTTTTGGAAGTCAAAGAATGACGGATCAAGCATATAGGTTTATGACACTGCCATGAAACCTACTTGATGAGATAATGAGACAAAGGGATTAAATTACACAGTAAGTGTTCGTATGAGGTGACATGTCAATGTAGTGCCAACTTCTTTCTCTTGGGCGCCTTGACCTGTTTCTAGATAGTAATCATGGACATTAGGTAGGCCCACCTAATTCCAATGAGAAATAGGCCTAAAGGGTCACACACTAAGTGTATCCCAGTATCTCAAGTAGAATAAAGATTATTCCCATATATGGTTTAATAATTATTCAATGAAGCATAAATAATTTTAATGTTGGAGGAAGAATAAAATGAAAACAATATATACACGCCGTGTAAATTGAATGTACAGACTGTGTAGTTTTCATTTTGGAAAGTAAATGAAAAACGAGTACACGCCGTATATTAATGATTATAGGCCTTGTAGTTTTTCCAGTCGGGATTTTGAGGAAATAATAAAGTTTTATTAAATGATATTTATTATAATCAATGTGGGTGCATGTTAATGAATTAATGATTCGACATGGGTGTTTTCAATAAGAGTTAATGAAATAAATAAAATTATTATCTCATTTATTTATTTTCATAACTCTATAACCTCAAACCTGATTTTAAATATCATTACAACCCCAACACTTTTCACTAATTGTTGTGCACAATAATTTTGGAGAATTCTATCAAGGATGAAAGAAATCCTTCCTCCAAGAATGCTCTCAAGACTGAGAGAGACCATCCTCCATTAGATCAAGGTGATCTAAGGCGAACAATGCAAGCAAAGGCTTCTCCACGCTATCACCTGGAGATTCCTTTGGCGATGTCTAGACATACATGGGGCACGTGTGGATCACCACTAGAGGATGTCTACACTTGGCTTATGCGACGCAATGATGGATCACATCGGAATGTGTTTAGAAATATCAACTAATAAAGAATATCATAAAAGGTAGTTCTTGTCAATTAATTAAATTAATTATAATCAACCTGTGACGATCCTCCTTTGTCGTTCCGGGACTATTCTTATTCTTTGTCTATTTCGGTGATTCGATCCATGGAGTCTGGAATTTATCATCATATTGATCCTGGATTGATCATTTCTAATGACAAAAAGTCAAGTGGGCACATCCAACCATGAGCTTTCGCTATGCCCGAGACCTTGAACATGATTATATGAATTTATTTAGCATGTGTCACTCATATGACCACCATCATTAAAAATAACACATTGATCTCCATGTTTTTCAATATTATTTGATATGGATATATTTCTCCTATTAATATGTGGATGTTGCATCATCTCTGATGTTATCCCCCTCATTATAAGCTTTATATTTTTTCATAAATTGATATATTATATCAATAATTCATATCCTTATTTCAAAATGTTTCAAAAAAAATGAATTATTCCACAAGCCTTTCTCTTTTACATATAATACCAATCTATCAATAACTACATTCATGTTGTGTTTGTGATATATTTCTTCTTATTTAGGATTTATTTGGGAATAATCTCCTTAATTACTTACATAAAGCCACATCGGATGCAGGGGTGGGATCCTGAACAATTTTTACCATCCACATTTATACAAATTTTTTATTTAAACCAACATTTTCATGAAAATAGATTTAGTGTGATCCTTTTGCATAGATGTAGATGATAAATTTTTCTTGTATGAAAATATAGTTTCATCATTAGATGATATATAGATATTCTCATAACTAGTTTGAGAATAAAAACCCACAGTTGTTTTTGTGGTAGAATATTTACTATAAAAATATTATTAATATTTTATCGTGTTTCATTATCTAATATTTTAATTTAATTTCAATATATAGAAAAAACATTTTGAGACTGGTTTTCTCATCCTCAACTAATATAACATTTTCTTTCAACTCTCTATTTATTTTCACAATACCGCCTTCATTAACCTAAGCCATTATTTCAAGAAAACCTTATTATCCCTAATCTTATTGTCCTTGATTCCCAGTTTTTCATCCTTGATAAATATTACAAATTTATGGTAATGTATATTTTCTTTAAGTGTTTTATTTTCTTTTTCATACTCCTTGACTCTTTTTAGCCATTCGTTTTCAAATATGTAGAATCTTTCCTTATGATATATATTTAGTTCACCTATAACAATAACTTGTTTATATAGTTATACACATGATTGTACCTTTTATTCTAAGTCCATATCCATCCTTTCATAGTAATTTTCAAGGTGGGTGCTATCCTTTAGCATACTTCCAAAAATGAAACAAATATATGTGACTATTTATTTGGTACTATAATAGAAACTTTATTCTAAATCACCAATTCATTCATCTTATGAATCATTAGAATTATAATATTTACCACTGATACCTGTATCTTTTATTGAATAATTTTGGATAGAAACTGAAACTTAATCTTTATCACATAAATGATTTTATTTTATTTAGATGGAATTAATTTCAATCAGCTTTGTAGTTGATGAAGCTACCAGATCTTCAAGCTCCACATCATAATTGTTTTTTAATAATATCATAACAAAGAGAAACGAATTTATCTTCCCCTTTACATAATAGGGATATCTTCTTATCCTTTATAATTTCTATTCCCTTACTTTTATTTAGAGTTTTTGAAGATATTTAATACTTTTCATAACTAGGTTCATCTATTCTAAAATGAACATCATTTTGAACATTTAAATAGAATCTAAAATAAAAAATTAAACTCTATGAAATAAATAGAGTTGTGTCCTTCATCGATACTAATTTTTTGGATCACTCTTGGATATTCCCTACACTGGTGGTGTGAATTATAGAGGGGTGACATACTACTAGTTTAAATGTTAAACTTTAATTTATAATCACAATTTTTCAGTGAATGAATATCTTATTATATTTTATCTATCCTTCATTTTCCATGAATATAATTTAGTTAAAATATAAAGTAATGAGTAAAATACAATTTTTTAATGATATTGACCTAAAATATATACGAATACATATTTGATGCATTGTAGTTATTATCCCATATACAAATATATTCTCTTATTATCATAAAAATAATAGACAAGAGTACGAACTTGGACCTGTTATCCTACTCTCAATTATGTAAAATGAATAAAATAAACCACAAGTGTTTGTTTAAATGAATTTTCTTGTAATTACATGAGGAATATCATTATCAATTTATCATATCCCATTAAGACAATATAGATATGATATTCTTCCTCAAATTGTACCAATAAAAATTACTACATATTATTATAAAAAAATAAGTCTTTCTGAATTTCATAACAATCAAGGGATGTTTGTCATATTCTTCTGACCATATAATATAGATATATTAAATCATGGGTCCCTTAGTCAATCAGATTCAACATATTGGATCTTCCAAAATATTAAGACCATTCTTCAACACTGTCTTCTTATTCTTTGATACACTCTATGTTATTCTTAAAAAGTTTTATATAATGTTCTTTGCTACATAGATAATACATATAATGGTGTATAATATCATTATTATTTGACACAAATTTATTATTCTATAGTGTTTTATCCAAGCCTTTTTTTTCGCAACCCATTCTCATTTTCTTCAAAATAGTCTTGTGGGTATATCCTCATGATATTCGAATATCCAATTTCAAATGATTCATAATATCTAATGACCTTTAAATAGTGGAGATTTTTATCTTTCAATCAACGAAAAAATTATCAACCCCATTATCTAGAATATTCGGGAGAATTATTTTTCAGTCTCAAAAATATTGAATAGCTACACTTAGAGGGGGTGAATTAGTGTATCCAACTTTTAGAAATGTATTTCTTATATGTAAACCCTACTCTATATTATGAAAAAATATCTCAATTAGATATCACAACCTCAATCAAAAGTGAGGAAGGAAAAAAGATAAAAAATATAAAAAAATTACAAGGTTTAGACTCATTGTGAGAGACAAATCTTTAATTTAGAATATTTTTATCCCATGATATATATTTTAAACTAATATGTTTTTATCAATATAGGTTTTTGGATTAGTTATAAACCTAATCCTATACTTACCAACACATACAATTCATCCTTTGGGTTCAACAATCTATTAATAGTTACAACGGTGATAAATAATACTACATATAAATGTAATTTTAAAGATATAGAGTTCTTAAAAAAGTATGAGTTCTATTTATATTCAATCAAGTTGATTAAATTCTTTAGAACTAGTAATATAATATTCATGAAATTTATCTTCTAGAATCAACATGGAGACAAACCTCTAGACTATCCTTTCTCACTCTAAGAAAACCCTTAGAAGGAATTATTCTCCTCCTCCTTCTCAACTCAAAACAATAAGCTTAGGTAAAATTATATTTTTATATACACACAAACATAACTATAGTCTCACATTTTTATTCTTCTCATGATTTTAATCCCACGTATAAATATTTTTCTCAAATCAAATAACATCAACTTCGGGCACTTTTACATATTGTTTCTACTATCCCAAGACACACACACAAGCAATTCTGTGTATAATCTCATAATTCAAACCTGCTGATAAATTATTATTTTATTTTATCTACACATCAAAGTTTTCATTCTTCTATATTTATTTTTCCTTTATGACTGAAAACATTAATATTATAATTATTCAAGCTTACCCAAAAAGGAAACTCAGTGTTATATAAATCCTTTGAAAAAAAATCAATGAAATGTTAACCAATTTATTTATCCAATAACTTATAATATATTCTTATAAATCCAAAAATTTGGGTTATTTACCTATTTACCTTTCTCATATTATATTTAAACAATTTATTTTTAGTTTATTTCACTTTTCAATCAAGTATTTAAAATATTCTTAGTAGAACCTAGTATAAATGAACACATTTCATCATACAAACACTAAAAAAATAAAAAAAATCATGCCTAAGTACCCAATAAACATTCACTCATGGTATGGAGTATATCTTTTAGATAAAAATCTCTTTCAAACAAAATCAAAAAATAAATCAAACTTTTGAAAACACTGTTTGAATTACAAGAAGGTTTGTATGAAATTATAATAATTTAATTACATAAATTTATTTTTCCCAATTATATATGTATTATTCCAAAAAATATGATAAATTAATTTTATATTCATTTATACAAATCTCATTTAGTTATACCATATTAAATCATTATTTTTTATGATGTGGGGGTAACATATTATTCAATTGGATTGAATTTTTTTAAATATGATGTTTTGTTAAATGAAGGTCAGATTTGGCATCGTTGGGTTTTTAAATCCATTAAAAATATGATTTTGGAAACACATAATTTCTATAAGGAAAAATGGGGCCTTATAGTATCATCTTTATGGGAATCATGCTTATGATGATCATACTTATAACAATAGAAAAATATCATTCTTACATAGACTTAAAAATTCCATTATGGTGAACTTCATACATACATCTCAATAGTTGATAATTACATGTTCATGCTTATGTAGGATCATCCTTACAGATCAATAGTTGGTTCTTAAAGGATGTATCTTACAGAGATGTTTCCAACTTATGTGCTTTATGGAATGATCATTATGGTGTGACTCAAATGAACATTATAGTGTGGTAGAAAATTCTTAAAGATTTTAGGATGAAATTTAAATTGAATGTAATTTTCTATTTTTGAATAATTATCTTGGATAAAATGATGTTTATGAATACAGTCATCATTATAGTTGAAAATTATTAATCCTTATATAAATTTCTAAACATAACAAATTGTGTGTTGAAACTAAAATATTAGATAATTATTAATTTATGTTCATACCCACTTCAAAAAACATTAGTATCATATAAAAAAAATCTATATCACCTTAAAAACTATAATTATATAGTTAAAATCAAATATAATAAAAAAAAGTTCTTAAAAAATATCTATGCCATTGGGTTATTTAATATCCCCCTTTTGATTTATTATTAAATTTTTTTAAAACCTTTATCATGTTGCTCAAAGTCACCACTAGTTTTAATAAACTCATTCAAAAATTATTAAATTATATAATATTACAAGGGATATGAATTTTGAAACAAAACCACAATATATTGTTTTATCTTTGATAAAATTACATCTCTCAATGATAAAAAAATTTTGATAACTGATGAAAATTATTGTTCCTTATTTTCTACTTCAGGTCACCACAATATCTCACACTTTTTCTAATAACCATAGCCCTAGATATCCAAATCAAGTGAACACTACTACTTTTAAAATCTTTTTCTTACGAAAAATAAGTAAGACTTGGGTCACTTTTCTTCTGACCCTTTGAAAAAAAGAATCCAAAGCCTTGTGTTTCTGCACATCCACATATCTTTCAGTGAGAGGGAAATGTTGGACATGAAGTTTAATCACCAAATTATCAAACCAATCCTTTGGAAATGAATTGATAAAATTTCATAAACCTGCCCCTTACTTCTAATAAACTAATGTTTCATAGAATCTAATACCACCTTCTCTTTGATGAAATGATATATGTGATCAGTGATCTTTGATCTAGAGTGTTGAACCAGATTATTGGATAAATATATAAATCTTTT
The DNA here is from genome assembly GCA_963277665.1 of Viscum album. Lineage (NCBI taxonomy): Eukaryota > Viridiplantae > Streptophyta > Magnoliopsida > Santalales > Viscaceae > Viscum > Viscum album. Next base: position 301,167,911 of record OY728139.1, read on the forward strand.
ATTATAAAATAAAATCCATCATGTGTTCTCAATCATAACTCTCAATTAATCTATTTGAACCTATATCTATGACATCTGAGTATAATAACATGTGGTTTTCATGTAAATTGATTAAAATATGTTTATTTCCACTAAAATTTGATTATTTATATACCATTCCACAAAAAATTCTTGAATAAATAAAGTTCCACTAGTATTAGAATTCTTTTCAACCAAATCTTCATCCCAATAAACACTTGTAAGACCTTTCATGATCAACTCTAAACTAGCTCTATACAAAAAGTTGAAACTCAGTTTAATTCATATGTATATTAAGATTCTAGTGGAGTAGAAATAAATTTAAATTTATCTATCCAAACACTTTTAAATAATTATCTATACAAATTTTCATAGGATATAAAAATATAATCAAATGATTCAGAATCATAGGAAATATGACATCTCACCCAAAATGGATATCCTAAAACGCTACTTCATTTCCTCATTAAATCAATCAAAAATATTCTATTTTACACTTGTAAAAATTAATCCATCCACATATACTATATAAAAGAGATAATATAAATAAAAAACTATTCTATATTGATATTACTATAAAATAATCTACAGAATCTCCGACCTAATTCACATATAAGTAACAAAACTTGGTTGGCCACATGGTCTCAAGTGTTACTCTCCATACACTACATGACATTGGCTAGTAGAAAGGGTATGTGGTGGTATGGTGGGGAGACTATATTCTTATGTTCAAAGTGAATCATAGTGGTGTAAAATAATGACATGTAGTGGAAATGGTAATAAATAACCACCAGTGGAATAATAAATCATCCAGATATAATAAAAATGTGGAATAAAATCAATTTCATGCATAAAATGATGCTCATGTAATGTGATATACAAAAAGGGAGATAGGACTATATAAATATACATATTTCTATAAAAAAATAGATAAGGACAAAAACCATATCATCTAGAATCATGAGAAAAAAGTTTAGTTATCTTCTCTTGTACTCTATCCTAAGCAGACAATCAAAAATCAACTTAGAGATACTTCCCATTTTCCCTACTTGCATACATAATATCTATTCAAGAACTAAACGGAATCTCAAATAGGGTGTGAGATATACTCTATAGTCCACCACCATTAGTGTCTATTAAGATCCATCTGATGTATATAAAATGAGTAGTGTGCATCTATGACCATGTAAGTCGAAATATAAACTATAAATGAGTCATCACTTGTTCTTAAATGACATTAGGTTGACAATACCAGATTCACCCTAAGTTGATATATCTCTGAACATGTGTTTATGTGTATATATATTTTTATATATATGTTCTATATTCCTAGTCACATTTATATTCATATATATATATATAATACTACTATCTAGGACTCGTGGCATAACTGAGGCATCCATGTATAGTAGTATGAGTCTAATATAATGTTAAGTGGCTCTATGCCCATGTGTTAAGAATCTTATGGGTGTCAATGACCGTGTATCAAAATTTGGGATTTAATTCACATTTTCCACATTTAATTAGGAACACCAATCTCATATATCACATTTAATTAGGGATTTAATTCTTGTATATCACATTTCATTTGGGATACTATTTTCATTTGTCATATTTCATTTGGGTCTCCATGAACACTTATCACATTTACAATAGACACCAATCACATAAATCACACATATATGGGACACCATGCATGAGAACACAAATTAGATTAGATGCCTTTCTCGAGTATCATAAACATATGGGGCAACATTACTATAAATCACATTTATATAATAAGGTCTTTCATGTTTCAATACATGATAAAAGATTATTTACAAATCATTTAACATGCCATTCAACAAAGGTGAATATAAATTATTCTTATATATATCAAATGAAGTTGTTATAACACTCACTCCCATTTACGTTTGGTAGTATCCTCACTAAAGAATCTAGCCAAGTCTACTTAGAAGGTGGTTTGGCAAAATAACCATATAATAATTCAAGGGCATTTCTTAATCATACCCAAAGGGGTATAACTTTTCAAGTTAGGGGACCTATGAACATAAAAAAGGTCATATGAGTAATTTATACCATGGGTAACAATTTAGATAAATAAAAATTATAATTGTAAGGAGACACAAGGAAAGTTTTTCATACGAAACAAAAACACATGTTAGAAAATGACCCATATTATGGAAAAAAGTATTATACCACCTTCCTTAGATCAGTGGATAAACCCTCATTCATTATCCCCATTATATTCATAGTGGAATAAAAAAATTTGGAAAAATAGTAAAATTAACTGAAAATAGGTAATATTATCTTGCATCAAGATAGTTATGAATATGGTAAGATAAACTAACAAAAGATGGAATATGAATGAATCTCTTATCGATATGCATCCTACACTACTAACAATGATAAAATCAAATCTAAAATGGTGAACATAGATCAAAGATTATGATTTAGGAATATGGAGAGTTCAAGTGGAATGAGGACCTAATTTACATGAAATTGATGATAAAAGAATGCTAAAACATAAAAGGAGGTAGGGGTGAAAACATAATTTCCCCAAATTTTATGAGGTGCGTAGTTGGGATACATTGTTCAGAAAAACCATGTTCTAACCATTTTCCCTTACTGAATAATTGGAAATAAGGATTTTGGTTAGGTTCCTGGATTGGGAAACCCTTGTGTAGCCCATTATTCATATTGAATCCCCCTCTGCAATTACAACCATGAGTGTGCTTCTTGGGTGTCATAGTTTAAACCAACCATGTGACCCTTGATAGTGCACTATAGCTCCCCTCACAACTATATGGATTGAGGTACATAGTTATAAAAAAGTATTCTCCCCTATGTTTTTACTGCATCACCCACACAGTTGAGTTACATGTTTAGAACTAACTATGTTTTAACCATGTGGTTTTGTATGACTTTCCAAAATTTAGAGCTTTGGCCTGAGAATGAGCCCCAAAATCTCTTGAACATCTCCAAAGCCTCTTAATCACATTAATAAAAATAAAAATATATATTTTCAATAATAAATTAATTATTTTTACATATTTCAAAAATTAAAGATGTTACAACCACCCCTACTTAAAACAACTCATCGTGGATTTTCCCTTATGAGGGTGGTAAAACATCATCTGAGAAATATTCCATCCACTGAGCATGTACATCAGCCTCTCTCTCCTAGGTCTCATTCTATACATGGATGTGATACCATAGAAACCAAATTTGAGGAACTTACCTTCCTTAGAGATACTTCATTCTCTGATCAATTATACGTATCATATTCTCCTATAAGGAAAAATCTACATCTAAAAAATATCCTTATGATCAAATGAATGAGATGGGTTGGAAAAAAAGGAAGTAGATGTGATGCATGGAAGAAATCATGCATGGAGTAGTACCTTTGTGGTAAATCCAATTGATAGGATACCATCCAGACACTCACTAATATCTTTAATGCATTGATGTAATGAGGCAATAACTTTAACTATTTATGAATATTTTTACGAACCAATGTAGGAGAAACTTGCATATTCACCTAATGTCCCACCTTGAATTGTAGAGGGAAATGGTGATAATTGGTATAATATTTCTTCTTAGACTGATCTATATCAACATGCTTCTAAATAATATGCACATATTCTGAAGTCTCCTGGAAATTATGAGATTCTAGTAGTGTTTTATGCCCTTCCTTTATCTAGCATAGGTGTGAACAACACGACACACTCTATAGGGAATCATAGGGATCCATATGAATCGTTTCATGAAATCTGTCATGGTGGGAAATGTTCAGAAGTGGTATGGTTTTTTAATAAATCCAAAAAATCAAGGATGCATGCTCGAAGCATGTACATTATCACTCGTATTGTACTCATGGACTGACCGTCAGTTTTAGGGTGGTATGATGTACTCAGAAGCACATGTGAACCTAATTCTTTCTAAAATCCCATCAAGAAACATTATGGAAACTGAGTATCCCTATTCTATATGATATAACGGTTAATAACATGAATTCATAACATATCCTAGATGTAATTCCACCCAAAGTTGTCTACTAAAAAGTACTCCTTGATTAGAAGAAACTGTGTGAACTTATTCAACCAATCAGCGAACACCCACATTGTATCTCTACCTTGAGGGGATCTTGATAATCCCATTATTAAATACATAGTGATGTCATCCTATTTACACTCAATAATAGGAAGAGGCTATATAATTCCTATATACCTCTATTTCTCCACCTTTACCAACAGATAGGTGGCACACAATTTAATAAATCCATCATTTTATCTATTAATACCCAGCCAATAATACTGGTGATTCACATCTTGATACATCTTGGAAATGGTGAACTTATCAAAGAGAGTTGTTAGATTCCTATAACAATTATTCATGTATGTATTCATGTAGAAAAAAACATCGATGAATGTGAATGTTCTCGTCTATGTCAATAACCAATCCATGTGGTGGGTCCTCACCAGAGTCACTCACCCACAGGACTAGACCCTCGGGATCTAAATTTTTTCACATCCATACCCATTCTAGTACAGATAGTTTCACTTCAAAATCTTCTAAAATAGCCGATCTAAGATATTCCTAAACCATAATATGTTTCTCAAAAATTAGTTCCATCAGCTTCCAGTCACTACTATTGTAGAATCCCAAGTAAGTAATGAATAATAGATATTTTTATCTATGTCTATTAATTATTAAGATAGTATTTTAGAGGCTTAAAATGAAAATAAATACAATCTTATGCATGGAATACACTAATATTCTTAAAACATTGTTTTACTGCCTTTTGATGGAAAACCCTTTTTAAATAAAAAATTTGACAATTTTATAATCTATATTTGTCAAAATAAAAATATTCATTATGATTGGGACATTGAAATTTAAATTGGATAAATTTTTGGTATTTTTCTGACAATGTTCATTTTTTAATGAATAGTGAAAAATACTGCATTTTACATCAAAACTGCTTTTTCATTTTATTTAATTATATTGTTATATTATCCTTTTAATTGGTCTTAAAGTGTAATCTGAATATATATTTACCATTTAATCCAATTGTGGTCATTAGGATTAATCTCACTTTGTAATTGTCCATAAACTAATGCCCAACTTTTCATAGATATTGTTTCAAAAAAACCCGCTATTTGTTTTGACAACGGGAATTATTTTTAAATAAATTATTGAAATTTATGTGTTTAGAATTTGGTAAAATGGATTACATATTTTTAATCAGAAGGTCCAAATTATGTAATTTAGAATCTTTTATTTTTGGACATTATGAATAGTAACGATGGTAATTATCTTTAATTATCTTGATTAATGAGTAATCAGGTAGTTAAAGATAATAAAATGATATCATAATAATACAAAAAGACCACAAAATGTGTCCTAAGGCTACTGGTTGTCTCATGTCAGACCGTGGGATGCCTTGTGCCAAACTTGGGGGCCCCATGGAATCACTTTTGTGAGAAAGTGACTTTTTATCTTTTTATTTTTAAAGAATGTTAAATGTGACAAAGAATGTATCACCTAAGTAAAATATTTTTAATTTTGTATAAATAAATGATATTTTGGACTAAAAATATTAATTAGAATGTTAAAAGGATTTCCTACATCATAGTATTTTTTCATAATTTTTAGACTTTAAATAAATTAAATTATTTATGACAACATGATGATGCATCGATTACCTCATTCATAAAGGATCTAAATAAAATGAAATGATAATGTACAATATATGCCCTAAACATGTCCAAAACCTATTGTATGGGTGTATTTCGAACCGTTATCACCTTAACCTTGAATTATATCAATGTGGGACTTTTGGAATCCAAAAATCATTTTCAAATAAAGTAACACTTCTTTACTTTCCAAGAGTGCCCCTCCTCTTTTCTTATAAAAGGCCCCCACCTCTACCTCCTTACCCACACTCCCAAAGTCTTTGGATCGGCCAACCCCTGCCCATTTTGTCTCTCCACTTCCCTCTCTTACTACTTAAAGCCTCACTTTGGGCATAACTCTTCCCAAGGAAGCCTTTGAGCTCAAACCAAAGGGAGTTACCCGATTTTAAGGTAATGTCTTCACTTGAGTCCTTTTGTTTTATTTTGCTTCTCCAACCCCCTAAACTCTTTTTATTAATTTATTTTGTAACAAATCCAGTATCTTCAATATTCTAGGATGTTTTTATAATAATTATTCGAGCTACACTTACACAGACCTACATCTAATGGTTAAAGGACATACTGTTTCTGTGGATGATGAATTTATGCCTCCCGAAACGATGATTGTTCAACATTCTTTTAACACCTTAAAAGGTGGCCATTAAGATGTCACTATATTTATATATGATATATAATATGTTTATGTTTTCCTTAAGCTTCTATATTTTTCATTTTGGTCATACCTTTATGGTTTCCATTATGGGTAAACGTGATATCTTCATTTAAGGAAGTGCAGACTACCGCCCCCTCAAAGTTATTTGATTCGTTAAATACCATATGTGGGACGTATAAAGGATGGAACTATGATATTATATATTATATTATACTGGAATTATAATATACCTTTATATCGTTATGATTCCATTTTATAAAATACGAAATAGAAATGAAAGTAGCGTTCATGCGTACGTACAGCTTACCGTCTCCATGAACGGTGCATTTCATTTTAATACCTCTAAATGATTATGTAATATTATAAATTCATGTATATACTGGATATAAATGATATATACATCATTATTATAATTCTGGATATAATGGATACATGAACAACTTGTAATTATAAAGGGTTTATTTTTGACTCAAGTACCAATGATCGTTAAAACGACCGTTATTAACTTAAATAATTACATAGTGTTCATGACATGGAAATAAGTGATATAAAAGGAATAATGAACTTGAAAAAGGTTCTTAAGAAAGTATAAATTAACTCAAGTTTATTATTTAGGACATTAAAGAATGATCGAGTCAAGTCGGACCCGAGGTATGGGACTTCGTCTCAATCTCCTTTCATTAAGGCATATTTTGTTTTATACACAACCTTCTTTTATATGGTGTATAAACCCCTTTGAATTTTATGTTTATTCAAAAGGAATCTTTTTTATACGAAGTGTTTACTAAACGACAAAAGGGAATGTTTTTGTCGTACGTATGCGGCGACAAGGATTTCTCTGCCGCCGTGACCATTATTTGAGTTTCGGCTTCCTCTACAAGCCATACATTTTTTTAAAAGAAAAATAAATACCATGTTTTACTTTTCATTTATTTTGGTATTGAAAATTGTTTTCATAATGTTTTTATATCAATGTGTTATATTGATATCTTGTGATTGAAAGGTGGAAATGTTATGTTTCCTTTATGCATGTTCTATGTGATACGATTATGTTGAGGTTCTTGGGAATTATTATGAAGACGGGTGGTTCCGTGATAAACTAAGGGCGGGTGAGCCCGATATAGCTCTCCAATGCATTGGGTAACGCGAAGGACTGAAACGTTAAGGTTTCTCCGAAGATATTTAGGGAATATACTATGATGGGTATTCCAAACGTAACCAAGAGGGTTACTCCCTACGTAAGAATGTTATGAATTCCTCAAGTTACCTTTATGTCTTATGATTTCTATGATTTATTCATGATTTGATGAGGTATGTTAAATTTCTTATGTTTTATGGGCAAAGTATGATTTCATTCTTATGTATATATGTACCCATGTTTCCTTTCCATATTTTTATATCCCTTACTGATATTTTTATGCTCATCCCAAGTTTTTTGAAATGTTTTTCACAGGTCAAGGGAAAGGTACATGATATGATGATAGTGTCAAGGAAGTGTCAAGAAAGAATCCATGTTTTATTTTAAATGTGTTTCCATTGATGGGAAAGAAGAATACTATATTTATGTAACCACTTTGTTTATATGTGGAATGTAATGCAAGTTTTATGATCTAATTCTCTAAAACTCTAAACCCAAAAAGATCCTCAATGTGTAATCTTGTAATAACTCAAGATTAAGTAAGGTTTAAGGTTGGGGCCTTATAGTTGGTATCAGAGGTCGATTTAGACAACTTTAGGAGTTAGAAAAGTGTTAAATTATAATATGATTGAAATGATATATCATTTAAGGATTACCATGTTGCTTCTCCTAAGATATTTCTGTGTTAAGAATGGGTTTTCATAAAGGAGACAGAACAACTTTTCTGGGGAAGGCATACCGAGGGAAATGTCCTTTCAAATCAGTATCCTGAGATGGTCGGAATCAGAACTGAACAGTTTGTTGCAGTAATGGCGCAGTTGACTCAAGCGATAAATAGCGGTGGTATCCATACACGACATCAGCCAGATCAACCGCAGAGGAAAATGTCAGTGGTGGAACATTTCATGAGGAAACATCTCCCACCATTCATAGGATCATCTGACCCTATGCTAGCTGAAGGGTGGATTAAAGCACTGGAGAATATTTTTGATGTCATGGGGTTTTCAGACAATCAAAAGGTTAGTCTTGATATTTACCGTTTGGAGGGTGAAGCAGATCAGTGGTGGTCGATGGTTAAAAATATCAGGGACGCTGATGAGATTGATGGTCTTGACTGGAATGAATTCAAAGGTAAGTTTCTTGAAAAGTATTTTCCTAAGGTTGTTTGACTTAGGATGGAAAAACAATTCATGTAATTGAGGCAAGAGGAAGACTCAGTGGCTACCTATGAAGAAAGGTTCACTCGATTGGAAAGGTATGCTCCAAATTTTATCCGAAGGTCGTGTTCCGTACAAGATATGGCCATTATGAATTTGTAGTAATTCCTTTTGGGATAACCAATGCACCTGCTGAATTCATGGACTTAATGAATAGAATTTTCCATGAGTTCTTGGATAAGTTTGTGGTGGTTTTCATTGATGATATTTTGGTGTTTTCTAAAAGTAATGAGGAGCATGAAAGACATTTAAGGGTTATCTTGCAAACCTTTAAAGAAAAGAAACTGTATGGAAAATTCATAAAGTGTGAGTTTTGGTTGGAAAAAATTTCATTCCTTGGTCACATTGTTTCTAAATATGGGATAACTATTGATCCTGCAAAAAAAAAGTTGTGGAAGACTGGCCAAGACCCACAAATGTAACTGAGATTCGTAGCTTCTTTGTTTTGGCAGGATATTACCAAAGGTTTGTTAGAAATTTTTCACGGTTATCCAGTCCAATGACTAAGCTAACTTGGAAGGGTGTTAAGTTTATCTGGTCAAAATAATGTGATGATTGTTTTCAGGAATTGAAAAGAATATTGGTGAATGCTCCAGTTTTGGTACTACCTTCCAGGAATGGTAAGTTTGATATATACAGTGATGCTTAATTGAAAGGACTTGGTTGCATCCTAATGCAGAATGATCAGGTAATTGCTAATGCTTCATGACAGTTGAAAACTCATGAGGTAAATTACCCTACACATGATTTGGAATTAGCTGCTGTTGTTTTCGCTTTAAAAAAAAATTGGAGGCATCATTTGTATGGAGTAAAGTGTGAAATATATACTGATCACAAAAGTTTAAAGTATATATTCACTCAGAAAGAGTTAAACATGAGACAGAGGAGATGGCTAGAATTAATCAAGGATTATGAGTGTACAATTCATTACCATCCGCAAAAAGCAAATAAAGTGAATGATGCTTTGAGTCGAAAAAGTAATGCTTCATTAGCAATGTTGCGTTTGGAACATGATCCTTTGGTTAAGGGTTTGATGAACTTTGGCATAGAAGTTGTTGGTGTAGGAAGTTGTTCTATTTTTTTCAGGTATCAGTGAGATCATCTCTATTAGATAGAATCAAGCAAGCACAGAAGCAATACAGTGAGTTGCAGGAAAAGGTAGAGCTGGTTCAGAAAGGTAAGATGCCCGAATTCAACATTGATAATGATTGTGTTTTGAGATTTGGGAAGAGATTGTGTGTTCCTTGTGATTCACAGTTGAAGAGAGAGTTGTTATGTGAAACTCATAGTTCTCTGTTTTCAGTTCATCCTGGCAGTACTAAGATGTACAGAGATCTGCGAGAGTATTACTGGTGGGATGGAATGAAAAGAGATATTGTTGATTTTACTGTGAAGTTTTTGACATGTCAACAGGTTAAAGTAGAGCGAAAGTTACCGAATGGGATGCTTCAGCTTTTACCAGTGCCAGAGTGGAAATGGTAGAATATATCCATGGACATTGTTGTGGGATTATCGAAGACATCTCGAGGTAATAATCCAATTTGGGTTATTGTTGATCGCTTGACTAAATCTGCTCATTTCTTTGCTATACGAGATACTTTTTCCCTAGATCAACTTTCCCATTTGTATCTTAAAGAGATAGTCAGGTTACATGAAGTTCCCCTCTCCATTGTATCTGATCGTGATCACAGGTTCACTTATAACTTTTGGAAAGGCCTTCAGAAGTCATTGGGTACTGAATTAAATTTTAGAACAGCATTTCATCCTCAATCAGATGGGCAGTCAGAACGAACAATTCAGACCTTGGAGGATATGCTACGAGATTTTTCGATGGATTATCAGGGAAGTTGGGACCAACATCTTTCTTTGGTTTAATTTTCATATAATAACAGTTTTCATTCCAGTATACAGATGGCACCATTTGAGGCGTTATATGGGAAGTGGTGTCGAACTCCAGCTTTCTGGGATGAAGTGGGTGAAAAGAAGTGGATGGGACCATAATTGGTAGAAGAGATGGCAGAAAAAGTTCAGCTGATTCAGAAACACATGAGAGAAGCTCAGAGTAGGCAGAAGAGTTATGCAGATAATAGGAGGAAGGATCTAGCTTTTGAGGTAGGTGATCATGTTTTTCTCAAAGTCTCACCATGGAAAAGTGTGATGAGATTTGGTAAAAAAAGGAAAGCTGAGTCCGAGGTTCATTAGACCATATGAAATTCTGGAAAGAGTTGGATCAGTTGCATACCGGGTGGCTTTACCTCTGAGTTTATCTCAGGTACATAACGTTTTTCACGTTTCGATGTTGAGAAAGTATAGGCCAGATCCATCTCGTGTTTTGAGTCCCGAGGTAGTTCAGCTGGAAGAGAACTTATCTTATGAGGAACAACCAGTCCAGATTTTTGACCACAGGGAGCAAGTGTTACAAAATAAGGTGATTAATCAGGTAAAGGTTTTGTGGAAAAACCACATGATGGAAGATGCAACATCGGAATCTGAAAATGCAATAAGGGATAAGTACCCCCATTTATTCGATAAGTAAATAAATTACGGGGACACAATTTTCTAAAGGGGGGAAGGATGTAACATCCCAAGTATGTAATGAATAATAGATATTTTTATCTATGTCTATTAATGATTAATATAGTGTTTTAGTGGCTTAAAATGAAAATAAATACAATCTTATGCATGGAATACACTAATATTCTTAAAAGATTGTTTTACTGCCTTTTGATGGAAAACCCTTTTTAAATCAAACATTTGAAAATTTTATAATCTATATTTGTCAAAATAAAAATATTCATTATGATTGGGACATTGAAATTTACATTGGATAAATTTTTGGTATTTTTCTGACAATGTTCATTTTTTAATGAATAGTGAAAAAATACTGCATTTTTACATCAAAACTGCTTTTTCATTTAATTTAATTATATGGTTATATTATCCTTTTAATTTGTCTTAAAGTGTAATATGAATATATTTTTACCATTTAATCCAATGGTGGTCATTAGGATTAATTTCACTTTGGAATTGGCCATAAATTAATGCCAAACTTTTCATAGATATTGTTTCAAAAAAACCCGATATTTGTTTTGACAACAGGAATTATTTTTAAATCAATTATTGAAATTTATCTGTTTGGAATTTGGTAAAATGGATTAAATATTTGGAATCATAAGGTCAAAATTATGTAATTAAGAATCTTTTATTTTTGGACATTATGAATAGTAACGATGGTAATTATCTTTAATTATCTTGATTAACGAGTAATCAGGTACTTAAAGATAATAAAATGATATCATAATAATACAAAAAGACCACAAAATGTGTCCTAAGGCTACTGGTTGTCTCATGGAAGACCATGGGATGCCTTGTGCTAAACATGGGGGCCCCATGTAATCACTTTTGTGAGAAAGGGACTTTTTATCTTTCTATTTTTAAAGAATGTTAAATGTGACAAAGAATGTATCACCTAAGTAAAATATTTTTAATTTTATCTAAATAAATGATCTTTTGGCCTATAAATATTCATTAGAAAGCTAAAACTATTTCCTACATCATAGTTATTTTTCATAATTTTTAGACTTTATATAAATTAAATTATTTATGACATCATGATGATGCAGTGATTACCTCACTAATGAAAGATAAAAATAAAATGAAATGATAATGTAAAATATATGACCTAAACACGTCCAAAACCTATTGGATGGGTGGATTTAGAACCCTTATCACCTTACCGTCGAATTATATCAATGTGGGACCTTTTTAATCCAAAAATCATTTTCAAATAAAGTAACATTTCTTTACTTTCCAAGAGTGACCCTCCTCTCCTCTTATAAAAGGCCCCCAACTCTACCTCCATACCCACACTCCCAAAGCCTTTGGCTCGGCCAACCCCTGCCCATTTTATCTCTCCAAATCCCTATCTTACTCCTTAAAGCCTCACTTTGGGAAGAAGTCTTCCCAAGGAATCCTTTGAGCTCAAACCAAAGGGAGTTACCCGATTTTAAGGTAATGTCTTCACTTGAGTCCTTTTGTTTTATTTTGCTTCTCCAACCCACTAAACTCTTTTTATTAATTTATTTTGTAAAAACTCCAGTATATTAAATATACTAGGATGTTGTTATAAGAAGGATTCGAGCTACACTTACACACGCCTACATCTAATGGTTAAAGGACATACTGTTTCCGTGGATGGTGAATTTATTCCTCCCGGAACGATGATTGTTCAACATTCTTTTAACACCTTCAAAGGTGGCCATTAAGATGTCACTATATTTATATATGATATATAATATGTTTATGTTTTCCTTAAGATTATGTATTTTTCATTTTGGGCATACCTTTATGGTTTCCATTATGGGTAAACGCGATATCTTCATTTAAGGAAGTGCGGACTACCGCCCCCTCAAAGTGATTTGATTCGTTAAATACCATATGTGGGACGTATAAAGGATGGAACTATGATATTATATATGATATTATACTGGAATTATAATATACCTTTATATCATTGTGATTCCATTCTATAAAATACGAAATAGAAATTAAATTAGCGTTCATGCGTACGTATGGCTTACCGTCTCCATGAATGGTGCATTTCATTTCTTACCTCTAAATGATTATGTAATAATATAAATGCATGTATATACTGGATATATATGATATATACATCATTATTATAATTATGAATATAATGGATACATGAACAAATTGTAATTATAAAGGGTTTATTTTTGACTCAAGTACCAATGATCGTTAAAACGACCGTTATTAACTTAAATAATTACATAGTGTTCGTGACATGGAAATAAGTGATATAAAAGGAATAATGAACTTGAAAAAGGTTCTTAAGCAAGTATAAATTAACTCAAGTTTATTATTCAAGACATTAAATAATGATCGAGTCAAGTCAGACCCGAGGTATGGGACTTCGTCTCAATCTCCTTTCATTGAGGCATATTTTGTTTTATACACAACCTTCTTTTATATGGTGTATAAACCCCTTTGACTTTTACGTTTATTAAAAATGAATCTTTTTTATACGAAGCGTCTACTAAATGACAAAAGGGAATGTTTTTGTCGTACGTATGTGGCGACAACGACTTCTCCGCCACTGTGACCATTATTTGAGTTTCGGCTTCCTCTACAAGCCATACATTTTTTTAAAAGAAAAAAATACCATGTTTTACTTTTCTTTTCTTTTGGTATTGAAAATGGTTTTCATAATGTTTTTATATCAATGTGTTGTCTTGATATCTTGTGATTGAAAGGTGTAAATGTTACGTTTCCTTTATTCATGTTCAATGTGATACGATTATGTTGAGGTTCTTGGGCATTATTATGAAGACGGGGGGTTCCGTGATAAACTAAGGGCGAGTGAGCCCGATATAGCTCTCCAATGCATTGGGTAACGTGAAGGAGTGAAATGTTAAGGTTTCTCCGAAGAGATTTAGGGAATATACTGTGATGGGTATTCCAAACGTAACCAAGAGGGTTACTCCCTACGTAGGAATGTTATGAATGACTCAAGTTACCTTTATGTCTTATGATTTCTATGATTTATTCATGATTTGATGAGGTATGTTAAAGTGCTTATGTTTTATGGGTAAAGTATGATTTCATTCTTATGTATATATGTACCCATGTTTCCTTTCCATATTTTTATATCCCTTACTGAGCTTTTTATGCTCATCCCAAGTTTTTTGAAATGTTTTTCACAGGTCAAGGGAAAGGTACATGATATGATGATAGTGTCAAGGAAGTTTCAAGAAAGAATCCATGTTTTATTTTAAATATTTTTACATTGATGGGAAAGAAGAATACTATCTTTATGTAACCACTTTGTTTATATGTGGAATGTAATGCAAGTTTTGTGATCTAATTCTATAAAACTCTAAACCTGAAAAGATCCTCAATGTGTAATCTTGTAATAACTCAATATTAAGTAAGGTTTAAGGCTGGGGACTTATAACTATCCTCTTGTAAATCTAGGGCTTGAGTCTTCTAGATCAGGGTGTCAACTAATACATTTCCATTTTATGGGTGTATAAGAAATCTCAATGTCGAATGATTCAATGTACTCTACCCACATATGATGTATGAGATTCAATTCGCCTTGTGTGTAAATGTTTTTGAGACTTTTATGGTCTATGTTGATGATGAACCATTCCTTTAATGGATAATTCATTCAAAAATTTATAGCACGAACTTGGAAATTCTATCTTGGGGTCATGTGTAGGGTAATTACACTCATGATGTCTTAAATGGTGGGACCATATTCTATAACTCTATTTTCATTCATCAAAACTACTCTTATCCAAATTTATTTTTCATCACAATTGACTACATTTATTTTTCTAAACTATAGTAGAATCAGTATTGATGCTAAAGTCAACCTCCCTTTCATCTCCTAAAAGGATGCCTCACAAGATTCAATCCATAATAACTTTGCAAATTTTTTAGTCAATTCCATGGAGTTTCTTATAGGCATGAGAATTACAAAATCAAATTCATTTAGTATCCAACCATCTTCATGAAAATATGTATTTGAAATATGTTATTGGGTTATTCCCAGAAAACCATAACCCCCACCTTCTCTGGGTAAATAGATACTAATGTCTATTAGATGATGTGACCCTATAAGCAAACCATATTGATCCAAATGTGGAATTTCATGATCTTAGAATATAGATGGTTCTCTCTAATTATATTTATCATGATCTTAAGATGTTAGTAAAATTTTTTGAGTATTGGAATACACAAAGATATCATTATGAAGACTAAAACAAAAGAATCTGCATATAGGTGGAAACTAAATTAATTAGAGCTAAAAAGACTGAGAACACATTCTAGCGACTGAAAACCCGAACCAAATACTTTTATAGGCTATATCTACTATGAAATGTGATACTTGGTATGTATTATGGTCTCACATGCACCCGATGGTATCCAAATCACAAATAGATTTTGGAGAAAACCATCACTCTACAAAGCTTGTTGATGATTTCATCTATTTGTGGTAGTAGATACCATTTCATAATTCTTATATAGTTAAACTAGAAATAATCCACAAAAATCATGAGGGTCCCATCCACCTTCATGACGAATAGAATAGGAGAACCATATAGAAACTTAATCAAACATATGAAACACTTATTCTCCCAAACATTTATCTTCTTATTATCCTTTTAATGATCTATAGGATTTATCATATAAGGAAGAAAAGACACTAGTTTTGATCCTAACACTAGCTTAATGATAAATTTTACCTCTCTCGTAGGAGGTAACCTTTAAAATTTTTCATGGAAGACATCCCTAAAATGATCCATTTTAGGAGGGAATAAAAAACATCACATTCCCTAATCACTCATATAGAGATTATCTATCTGGTCTATTACTCTACCCACCTCATGATGCTTGGGTCCATCTCAACTTTCCTACACATCCCATTCTCTTTTATGAATATAGGTACCTCCCTCCGGATATGTAAAGGAAACCCTCTAGATATAGAAATCAATTTGATCGTGGTACAACACTAACCAGAATATTTCAAGTATGATGTTAAAACCTATCATCTTGAGGAAAAAGAGGTTTCATAAGATTAATTTCACAACTATATCAAGGGGAACCCATTACCCCAGTATACACTCTCTGATAAAAAAAACCAAACTATGTGTCGAGAGTCATCACACCACAAAATAACTATATCTCTAATCCTTGAATTTCTATAATTTATATATATATGAATGTGTGTGAGGTGCCTATATCAAATAAGATAGATACTAAAGTGGAGGATAATGGAATAGTACCAATAACAATAAAATTCCCAAAACATTTCTCCTTGGAAAAAGTCCACATTGTGTAGGTATGGCCATATCTGTGGCACTGAGATACAACCTAGATACCCTGAGAAGGTCCACTTTGCTGGTGAAAACTATCTGGAGCCTAGCCACCTTGGACACGACTACCTTCTTGGCCTAAACAGACAGTAAGACTTCAGCTACATATATGAATAGGTTTTACTAATATTATCATTGAAGGAGGGTCTGATATAGATCCTCTATCAGTAAGAATATATGAGATGGTCCTGTAGAACCACTAAATATTCCCCAACCTTCCCCAGCCTTGGAATTTAATAGGATCTCTAGGATACTATTTCTTCTAATGCCTTGGATTTCTAAACTGGCGGCACACTATGTAACTATCATTTGGATGTATCTGACTTCTACTTCCACCACATATGTATATGAATATATTCTTCCTTATTCACAGAGAACCACTTCATTGTCTCGACATAAAACCAACCTAACCCACACCATCAACTTCCCTCAGGTTCTGATGAGTGATGAGGGCCTGATTCACTATCATAGAAATTATTTTCAAACAAAATACATTCACACATGATTATATGACATATACAATCCCATCTTAAAATATCATATCTATCTTAAACCCTTCACCAATATGTTTTGGCTTGAATCATTAATGTTCAGGGAAACATATAAAATATTCCACCACATTCATATAAACTTATTTTAGACAAATACACTCCCTAGATAGATATTTTCTCAGCTTATGTGGATATAAGTAACCATATAAGGCAGAAAATGTATTTTTAGACCATACCCTTATGAATACTAGTCTAGGTAAACAAATCCCACCGACAATTGAAGAAATATGGAAGAATTTAATTTTTATTATTGACCCTAGTCTCTAGAGGAATCTCTAGATGATTAAAGACTGATAACATGGCTTTGTCCATGACTCAACCTCCTAGGGGCCACCATCCCCCAAGACAGTAGGTTGATGTTACTATTTAAATTCTCATTTCAACTCTTCCATAGTAGGGATAGGTTATATAGATCCTTACACAGACTACATAAAATTTAGTAAGAACTCTCGGAACTGAGCATCGGTGACCATATATAGATGAAAATTAAGTTCCTCAAGTGGCACTACTAGAGTTAATTTCAGTGGCTAAAGACCCACCACCATTGGATAAATATCATCTCTACCTTTCTAGCATACAACTTGTTGATGTCATGGTGGAATAGCTCTATAATCACAAAACTCACACCTTATGAAATATTCAACATTAGATAAGATCAATATATCATACTATGATAGGTACATAAACTTATTATACAAAATTCACACATCTCCAAATTCTTTTAAAGCCTAGTCTAGGTCATAATAATGATCATAAGGGTTATAAGAGACACTGCCTACTACCAACTATTATGGTCAGGTCAAGGTCAATGTCTTACATTACATAGTAGAGGATATGATATATGGAGTGTTAATTATAAGGTGTAGAGGAAAAAACATTTACATTTCAATTTGTATCCTCATTTAAAGGAATCATTTTAATTTACTAATTTAAATTCATTTACGTTCATACTCATCTAGTTGTTTATATACAAATCATGTTCTAGATAGAAAATTCACTGTTCCAAATTTATAAAGTACCACACTCTTTAATAAATTCACTTGAAACATATTATAATATTGACCTAACCCTTACATCCAACATTAAGATGAAAAATTTCACATACAATTATTTGATAAAACTAATTACCATTCTCAATTTGTTGAACTCCATGCTTCATAAATTATAATTGGCATTCATGTAATAAAATATACTAACGTTTCAAACCATGTAATCAGTTTTACATGGATCCAACATAGAATAAGTGGTTAATTAAGGTGAATCCATCAATCTATATGGGTACACACCATTTATATTGATTCAGAAACTTTAATTCATCCAATTATTTTATGCCAGTATGAAACATTATCATATATCAAATAAAATGATCAAGGTACTCTCAATAATCATGGGAAAAATATGAAATTAAAGTAATGATATATAACTATATGGAATAGAATTTTAAAGACCCAAAGCTTGACATACATGGACATTACATTACTTTTGCAGAATACCTAATAAATGACAAAAACAGATGCCCAAAGACCATATTAGTTTAGTGTCTTTAGAAACTCGGAACGTTATCTTCTAATCATGGTGAAAGATCTTCAACATATCCCATAAATATCGTCCCCTTTTGGTTTTCTTACCTAAAACCTTTCTTTATATCCTGGGGAAAAGAAAACATAAAAAGGGTGAGCTCAAAATCTCATTAAGGGTAAACATAGAGAACATATAATGATCCATAAACATTTGAATGCAAAAACTTGAACATAAATTCCAAACATCAAAATCTTAAGCAAAGACATAAATATTTGAAGTACGTAAGTCATATATCGTAAGGGAACACCAATCATGATAAAATAGAATGGGAATAAAACATGTAATTGTGGAAAACTATTAAGCACATGATATGATTTCCATAGTAGACAAGGCATTTCTGCCAAGACCATCTTAGTGGAAAAAGTCCCTTTCTGAATCGAGTTCACTCCTTATTCCAGTCCTGTATCACTGAACCGGATTAACTTATCATTCGGGCCATGTCTATCTCATGAGATATAAATCATTACCCAATGCATTGTAGGGAGATATAGGTCCCACCTATCTCATAATGAAATCATTCTTACTTGTTCCACAAAATAAACATAAATCATTCATCATAACCCAAAGAATAAAATGGGTTTCATAAACATCATCCCATCATATCATAATCCATATAAAACAAATGGATATCATTTCATCATAAGATAACTGACACCATGTAAATCATAGAGACATTATACTTGAAACATACACATATGAAATAATTTCATCTTAGATGGAAAATGGTTTTGATAAAACACTTGAGATAAATTCTTAAGGAAAATATCTTATCTTATTCAAAATCATTTTCTTTTCAAAAAAATGCCATTAATTTTTAAAAGATAAGGATTTTGTCGAAAATATTCCTGAAATCTTTTAGAGTAAGCTTCATGAAAATAAGGCGTTATGAAAACCGTAAAAATCTATTCATTCCATATAAGTTTAAAAAAACATTCTTATCATACTTTTGCTGGAAAAGTCCAAAAGTACCTCGTATTGTAAACAAAAGAAAGATTTGTTCCATACGATGTGGTAAAAGTAAAAAAATGAAAAAAATGAGTTTAAACATACATGGAATAAAATTAAACATTTTATTAAAACATTTTGACAACATATGGACATGGATGATAAACATAACCCTAGTAAATACTTACGAATAAACAATCTCGGATAAGAATGAGATTGGAATAATTATCCCTTACCTTATGTCCAATTTCTTCTGTATGTGTTTGAGAATCCTGTATACTGGGTTTAAATATATTATTAACTTGTAACTGAACCATAATAATATTTATGATATCATATATGATTCACTTACGACTCTATATTATCTGTTCACTTGTCAATTCCATGTTAATATAGCGTTTTGGGTAAAATCATTTCATTTATCATCTGTGTTTTGACTTGTAAATTTTAATATGATTACTTAGATCATGATTACATAATTACAGAATATAAAAAATGATTTATATATAATATATATTCATAATATACATATATATATAATAGATCGATGAATGAAAATAAATACACCGTTCATAGAGATGGTAGGTCGTACGTACGCATGAACGTTGTTTTTCGTTACCTTATTGAATTGAATGGAATTAAGTACATGACATACATATATAAATAAATAAATCCAGTAGCATTATTATGTCATATATTTCATGATTACTTATTATATATACTTTATAATCATTCTTGAATTGTAAACATGGAAAATGAATCTCATCGCGTCGTGGAGACGGTAATTCATACGTACGCACGATCGATGATATCGTCCCCATATTTGTTAAATGGTATTGGAGTGGATGATATAATATCATAGAATCAGTATGATTTTATAATAATTATATATATTTATTCTTTACACCATTATACCCATCTGAGTAAGGTGGTGGTGGAAAAACTGATTACACCACGGCGTGGAGACTGTATTCTGTAAGTACTCATGCACGGCGATTTTGTTTTCCGTAGGATGGATAGAAGATGAAATAGGTTTTCTTCATATTTATAATAACATATCATTATATAATTAATACTGATGTTATTACTTTATAATGAAACAACTAAATAATAGGACGTATAAGAAGAAAGAAACATAAAAGAGTCGGTAGAAGAGGTTACCTCTTCCTCGACGCACCTCCTTTAAACTTCTTCTTAGAGCACTAGAGTTGGTATTTTGAGAATAAAATAAACTCTGTTATGTAACTATATAGGTTTATAAGACTCATTGGTAGGGTTTTTCTGAGCTTCAAGGCTCAAAAGGTTGTGAAGAGAAGAGGGAAGGGGTGCCCTTTTTATAAAGAAGGAGAGGGGTACCTTTGGAAAAACTTAAAATATTATTTTATAATAAAGTCATATTAGGTTTATAATAGCTCCTAATTGATTTATTTTTAAGCTAAGGTGGGGATGGGTCTAAATCCTCCCAACCAATAGATTTTACACAATTTTAGGTTACTATTTTAACCATATCATTTAGATTTAACACTAAGTTAAATAATTTAACTTTTACTGTTTCTTCTTGTTTTCTTACACTACATGGTTAATAAACTTAATATAACAAGCCAAACTAACCCCAAGTGGTTTATTATTAATATTTATAACCTTATCTAATTCATTTTTCCGAACCTTATATTTTTTTGAATATAATAACAATTAATAATATAATATTTGTTTTAAAAAATATTTTATGTCAATTTTGACACTATTTGGTAATTGATTTTTGTGAAACTTATAACAGCATGATTAGTTCAAAAAAAGTTAATTAAATCAAAACTAACATGTCATATTAATTTATAAAATTAGTTTAATTCATAAAAAGTCTAAAATTACATTTATTTGGGTATTTATAATATCCATTATTTTAATATTTCATTATTTAGGTAATTACTACATCACCATTGTGTCATAAATAAATTAAATAATTTATTGTCTAAAAAATATAAATAAACTACCATTAGGTAGGAAATAATTTTATCTTTCTAATGAATATTTATAGTCAAATTTATACAATGTATAACCCTATATTAAAAATGTTTTAGTTATTAAACTTTGATTTTAACTATTTTAACTCTTCTTTAAATAAAATAATAATAAATGTCCTAATCTAATCCAAGTGGACCTAAAGGAAAATATTTTATTCCTAAAGTTGTTATTGGTCGAATTAAACTTATCCAATTAAATTAGGAAATGTTTTTAGGTTAATAATAATATCATTTTTACCCTTAATTACCCTATATACTTTTAACTGTGGTAAATAAAAGTAAAAAGTTACTATTCACCAAAAATTATTTTTATCTTATTGAACCACATTTTACTCCTTGATATTAACCGTGTCTCTGTGATTTTCAAAATTCCACTCACAGAAGCGGTAAAATTAAGTTTTATTTAAGTTTGCAAAAAAGCTCATAGGAGGTAGGTAAACGACGGTGAAAAGTTCAATAAAATATTTATATATCTAAAATTATTATAAAATGACTCCAATGAATTACATTGAACTTATATTGGTATTATGTATCCATTTTTACCTAAAATAAATTTAATAAAATAAATAATTATTTAAATAAAAATTTAGTTTTTAAATAGTAACCCAGTGTTTTCACTATTCATCTAAAATTGAATGTTTTCAAAAAATACCAAAAATTCACCATAGGATAATTTCGATATTCCGAATCCAAAAATGAAATCCATTTTGAAAGATAAAATTTATAAAATTTCAAAAAGTGGATATTACTATTAATAAAGTCTAGTTCATAATAATATTATAATAATATCTTGTTTAGTGAAACTCGGTATTGCGTTCAACACACACTATCAAGGAAGGTTGCTTCTGGCATGCAACACAAGCCTAGAATAGTGTTTGTGTGTACTATAAGCTAGTACGATGTTGTGTATAGTGCAAGATAATCTTGGTGTAGCATACAATACAAGACATCAAAGAAATTAAAAGAATATTTTTCATAAAATCTCAGGGTGTTACATTCTACCCCCCTTAAAAAATGAATTTCAACCTCAAAATTCGTCGGGGTTCTAAATGGTTTACTACTTTAAAGTTTCTTTCATAGAAACCCACATCATAAAAAGTAATACTAAAAATTAATTTTAAAAACTAAAGTATGAAACATAATGGTTACCAAAATTAACTCATCACTGGTTTTCCACATAGAAGAACATAGGTGAAAATATGGATATGGAAGAGAAATCTAACCATCAAGTTCTGAGGGAGAGTGTTAGAGAACATGGATATTAAAAATCCGTCAATCACAAAGCCATAAATTTGTGATGATCTAAGGTGCCATATGATTTATTGGGTATGAGGGTACTAGGACAACATTTTTAGTTTTCAAGATCATTCTCCTAATGTTGAAGAATTGTTGAATTAAAAGAAATACTTACTTTATTTTAGTAAAATCTCATCTTTGTTCGTGCCTTGAACAATTTCCACTTTATCTCTTAAAGAAATGAAGTTGAATTTGTCATTCAGGAAGTTTTAGCAGATCATGCGATAGAATGATAGGTCATTCCATTTGTTTCTATCACAAAAAGTTTAACACAATTTATTAAATATACATAATTCCATATATCTTGAGATTAATCATATATAGTTGCTAAAATAGACTTATAATTCATCTATCATAGCGCTTAATAAAATAAAACTATTTTCTACTAACTATGGACTTCTTTTAGGCCAGTGTTATGCGATAAAGGCATGTTGTACTTCAGTTTTGGGTTTGATTCCCATAGCCTTTTCTAACGTGACGGGTTGTCACTCGTCCTATGGGTTGTCCTTTTTCTAAAACTATACTATTATAACATTCCAGAAATAATATCGAAAAACAAGTTCTATAATTAAATAATACTATCTTATGTCCAACATAATCCATTCCAATCTTTAGTCTTATCCAAAATACATCTATCCAATCTCATAGTATAAAGAAAATGATTACTAGAGAGGTCATATACCAAGCATGTGAATACCATCATTTATCTCCCATATATAATAAGATATATCTTGTTGGTCATATTCCAAACACGTGAATACCTTAATCATGTATTCTTTTGAAACATGAATTACCATAGAAACTTAGCAAAAACTTGAATGTTGTCAAAAGTTAACTCATTCCACATACCAAAATCCCAAAAAATTTATATACTCAAACCATGATATCACTTTGTCCTTATATCAGTCATGAGCTCATGAATACTATCAAAATTTCATTTTCTCTTTATCCCTTCATTATGCGCATATCATATTCTTTCCAAAAATATCTGAATAACCATTCATGGATACCAGTACCATTCAACATATACTTTCAAATACTTTAGGAAAAACAATAGTGTAACAATCCTTAGATGTTTCATTATTTCATAGTACCATTAAATTACCTATATAACATAACTCTTGATAAACATACAATAATTCCACTACCTTCTTAAACTATTGACCAAGCTTCAACAATTCTTTCATCTCATATATCATTTGTAGTCTCATCATCATCATCCAAATAAATACTACCCAAATGACCATGATGATTCTCTTCATTAGATTTTCCCTTAGGGAATTGGTTTTCATAATTCCCATAAAATCCACATTTAAAACATCTAATCGTTATTGATGTCGTAGAAATACCATTATCCTTCTCCATGGTGTTAGCTGAACCGTTTCCTTTTCACTTATTGGATTTGTGTCCTTCTTTTCCGCACCCAAAGCATCTTCCAGTTCCTTTGAAACATTATCCTTGATTCCTCTTCCCACAAGATTTACATTAGAGAAATTGAACTTTCTTTCCTCTGTGATCATCATGAAACTCTATCTTTATCGTATTAGCTGAGTTAGGAAACTTACCAATGTTGAGATTATTGATCATATTATGAGATTTCTGATTAGGAATAACAACAATGTTTGGACTTACAAATCCCGTTTCATTTGGTTTCTCATGAAGAATATCATTCCATTGTCCATCATATCCTCCATTATCATGAATCTTCCTGTTTCCAGCCATTTTCTAAAACCCAAAAAGAATAGTGTGAGAGGAAAAAATCATGCTAGAGAAAACAACATAATAAAGGGGGAGTGCCGTCAATATCTAACATCTTAGGTTAAATTCTAAGATCATTACTGTAATTCTAGGACTATAACCTATACATATACTTATCCTTAGGGACATCTCTAGACATATCTTAGAAATATCTCTAGGTATTTCACTAAAGTTTTTGCATCCTAGTTTCCAGAGGTTAACTAAACCTTCTCTTGGAAACCAATTGTAGAGACCCAAAGCTTGGCATACATGGAAATTTCATTACTTTTGCAGCATACTTAATACATGACAAAAACAGACACCCAAAGATCGTATTAGTTTAGTGTCTTTGGAAACTCAGAACGTAATCTTCTAATCATGGTGAAAGATCTTCAACATCTTCCATAAAGATCTTCCCCTTTTGTTTTTCGTACCTGAAACCTTTCTTTATATCCTATGGAAACGAAAACATAAAAAGGGTGATCTCAAATGCTCAGTAAGGGTAAACATATAGAACATAAAACAATCCATAAACATTTGAATGCAAAAACATGAACATAAAATCTAAACATAAAAATCTTGAGCAAAGACATAAATCTTGGAAGTATGTAAGTCATATATCATAAGGGAGCATCAATCATGATAAAATAGCTTGGGAATTGAACATGTAATTCTGGAAAACCATTAAGAACATGATATGATTTCCATAGTAGCCAAGGAATTTCAGCCAAGACCATCTTAGTGGACAAAGTCCCTTTCTAAATCGAGTCCACTCCTCGTTCCAGTCCTGTATCACTGAACCGGATTAACTAACCATTCCAGCCATGTCTATCTCATGAGATATAAATCTTTACCCAATGAATTTTAGGGAGATATATGTCTCATCCATCTCGTAATGAAATCATTCTTACTTTTGCCACAAAATAAACATAAATCATTCATCATAACCCAAAGAATAAAATGGGTTTCATAAACATCATCCCATCATGACATAATACATATAAAACAAATGGATATCATTTCATCATAAGATAAGTGAAACCATGTAAATCATAGAGAAATTATACTTGAAACATACACATATTAAATAATTTCATCTTATATGGTAAATGGTTTTGATAAAACACTTGAGATAAATTCTTGAGGAAAATGTCCTATCTTATTCAAAATCATTTTCTTTTCACAAAATTCCATGAAATTTTAAAAGAGAAGGATTTTTTTTGAAAATATTAATTAAATATTGTAGAGTAAGATTCATGAAAATAAGTCTTTATGAAAACCGTAAAAATATGTTCATGTTTTATAAGTTTAAAAAAACATTGTTCTCATACTTTTGCTGGAAAAGTCAAAAAGTACCTCTTATGGTAAACAAAAGAAAGATTTCATCCATAGGATGCGGTAAAAGTAAAAAAGGGTAAAAATTACTTTAAACATACATGGAAGAAAAATAAACATTTTATTAAAATATTTTGAGAACATATGGACATTGATGATAAACATAACCCCAGTAAATACTTACGAATAAACAATCTCGGATAAGAATGATATTGAAATAATTATCCCTTACCTTATATAGAATTTCATCTGTATGTGTAGGAGACTCCTGTATAGTGGGTTTAAACATATTATTAACTTTTAATAGAATAATAATAATAATTATGATATCATATATGATTCACTTATTACTTTCTATTATCTGTTCATTTTTCAATTCCATGTTAAAGCAGTGTTTTGGGTAAAATCGTTTCATTTATCATCTGTGTTTTGACTTGTAATTATTAATATGATTACTTAGATCATGATTACTTAATTACAGAATATAAAACATGCTTTATATATAATCTATATTAATAATATAAAGATATATAATATATCGATAAATGGAAATAAATACACCGTTCATGGGGACGGTAGGTCGAACGTATGCATGAACGCTGTTTTTTGTTTCCATATTGAATTGAATGGAATTAATTAGATGACATAAATATATATATATATATATACATAAATCCAGTAGCATTCTAATGTATTATATTTCATGATTACTTATTATATATACTTTATAATCATTCTTGAATTGTTAACATGGAAAAGGAATCTCATCGCGTCGTGGAGACGGTAATCCCTACGTACGCACGAGCGATGGTATCATTCCCATATTTGTTGAATGGTATTGGAGTGGATGATATAATATCATTGAATCAGTATCATGTTATAATAATTATATATAGTTATTCTTGACACCATTATACCCATCCAAGTTAGGTGGTGGTGGAAAAAATGATTACACCACGACGTGGAGACGGTATTCTGTAAGTACGCACGTGCAATGATTTCATTTTCCATAGGATGGATAGAATTTGAAGTAGTTTTGTTTCATATTTAAAATTACATATAAGTATATAATTAATACTGATGTTATTACTTTATAATTAAAAAACTAAAGAAGAAGAGTAGAAGAATAAAGAAACTTGAAATAGTTGGCAGAAGAGATTACCTCTTCCTCGACGCACCTCCTTTAAACTTCTTCTTAGAGCACTAGAGTTGGTATTTTGAGAAGACTAGAACCTATATTATGTAACTATAGAAATTTATAAATGTAATTGGCAGGTTTTGGTCGAGATTAAAGGCTCAAAAGGGTGTGAAGAGAATAGGGAAGTGGTGCCCTTTTTATAAGGGAGGAGAGGGGCACCTTTGGAAAAACATAAAATATTATTTTATAATAAAGTAATATTAGATTTATAATAGCTAAAAATTGATTACTTTTTAAGATAAGGTGTGTATGGGTCTAAATAATCTCAAACATAATATTTTAGAGAAGTTTAGGTTACTATTTTAACCTTATCATTTAGATTTAACACTAAGTTAAATAATTTAACTTTTATCGTGTCTTCTTGTTTTCTTACACTAAATGGTTAATAAACTTACTATAACTATCCAAACGAACCCAAAGTGGTTCATTATTATTATATATGATCTTATATAAGTCATATTTCGGAACCTTATATTTTTAGGAATATAATAAATATTAATTATATAATATTTTAAAAAAATATATTTTATGTCAATTTTGACACTATTTGGTAAATGATTTTTGTGAAAATTATAACAGAATTATTATTTCGAAAAAAGTTAATTAAATAAATACTAACATGTCATATTAACCAATAAAATTATTTTAATTCATAAAAAGTATCAAATTACATTTATCTGGGTATTTATAATATCAATTATTTTAATATTTCATTATTTAGGTAATTACTGCATCACCATTGTGTAATAAATAAATTACATTATTTATTGTCTAAAAATTATAAATTAAATATACTTAGGTAGGAAATGTTTTTATATTTATAATTAATATTAATAGTCAAATTTATCTTATGTATAACCCTATATTAAAAATGTTTTAGTTATTAAACATTGATTTTAACTATTTTAACTCTTCTTTAAATAAAATAATAATAAATGTCCTAATCTATTCCAAGTTGACCTAAAGGGAAATATATTATTACTAAGGTTGTTTTTTTGTCGAATTAAACTTATCCAATAGAATTAAGACATGTTTTATAGTAATAATAATATCATTTTTACCCTTAATTACCCTATTTAATTTTAACCGTGGAAAATAAAAGTATAAAGTTACTATTCACCAAAAATTATTTTTATCTTATTGAACCACATTTTACTCTTTGATATTAATTGTGCCTATATTTTAGAAATTCCACTCACTTAAGCAGTAAAATTAGGTTTTATGTAAGTTTCCAAAAAGCTCCTAGAAGGTAGGTAAAAGACGGTGAAAAGTTCAATAAAATTCTTATATACCAAAAATTATTATAAAATGACTCCAATGAATTACATTGAACTTATATAGGTATTATTTATCTATTTTTACCTAAAATAAAGTTAAATATAATAAATAATTTTTTTTATAAAAAGTCAGTTTTTTTATAGTAAACCAGTGTTTTAACTATTCATCAAAACTTGAAATTTTTCAGAAAAATACGAAAAATTCACCCTAGCCTAATTTCGATATTCCAAATCCAAAAATGAAATCCATTTTGAAATATAAAATTTATAAAATTTCAAAAAGTGGGTATTACTATTCATAATGGCTAGTTCATAATAAAATTATAATAATATCTCGTTTAGTGAAACTCGGTATTGCGTACAAAACACACTATCGAGGAAGGTTGCATCTGGTGTGCAACACAAGGCTAGAATAGTGTTTGCGTGTACTGTAAGCTAGTACAGTGTTGTGTATAGCGCAAGATAATCTTGGTGTAGCATAAAACACAAGACATCAAAGAAATTAAAATAATATTTTTCATAAAATCTCAGGGTGTTATAAGAATAATGCATGACATGTGAATTCTCAAGTACCTATAATGATGCATGAGATGATACCTCCATGGCCAACTAGGACATTGAAAATTAAGTCCATAATAATAATATCAAAAAATATTAATTAAATAAAAAATGTGGGTTGACCAACATTTAAATTGGTACAACTGTAACTGGCACAAACCAAAATAGAAATATCCCAGCAAAAGTAATTTAGATTTCCCTTATACATGGGTTGGATACTCCCAAGAATAGGCTCATTACAAAATTCTGATAAATTCTTAGAATCCAATCTAATATCAAAATACAAAGAAAACAAAATATCTCTAATATCAATTTTTAGCATCCCAAACCCAGTTCACATTTAAGTAATCAAACCTGGCTGGACACATGACCTTAAGTGCACCTCCTAGAATTCTAGAGGCTATCGACTAGTAAAGAGGGTCCTTGGTGGTACAGTGTGGAGACTATACCCTCATGGTCAGAGTGTAGCACATAGATATAAAAAAATGATAAGAAGAAAAATAGTAATAAATAACAAGAAACAAAATAAAAAATCATTGAGATATAATAAACATGTGGAATATAATCATTGTCATACAAAAAAACATTCTCATTTCAAGTGATATAAAAAAGGGGAAAGAGGTATAAGAAGATAAAACATTCTATAAAAAATATAAAAATGATGGAAACTATCTCTATTAACATCATTTACACAATCTCGGTCCTCTTCTCTAGTACTCCATCCTATGTAGATAATCTAGAATCCATACTCAGATGCTTCTCTTTACCCCTACCATCATTCATAAGATCTATTCAAGTACCAAGTAGTGGCTCAAATTGGGTGTATACTCAGCAGGCCACCACCAAAAGTTCCTAGAATGATCTAGTCAGTTCATATAAAATAAGTATTCTGTATGTATAACCAAGTAAGAAGAAATATAAACTATAAACAGGTAAACATTGGTTTCTAAGGGAAACTAGACTAACACTGCCTTCTTTGGCCCAAGAAGGTATATATCTGAAATGTGTGTATATGTATATAGATGTGTATGTAGATATGATCTATATGTGTAGTGAGGTTTATATCAATATATATATATATATGATACCACTATCTAGAAACTGGGGAATAACTTAAGAGTCCATGGATAGTTGTATAAGTCTCAAATAATGTTAAGGGATTCCATGCTTGGGTGTCAAGGATAAAATGGGTCTCCATGCCCGTGAATCACAATGTTGGATGTTATTTCTGATTATCACATTTAATTAGGGATTCCATGCCAATATATCACATTTATTTAAGGATATGATTCCCAAATATCACATACCTTTTAGGAATCCATGCGGGTATGTCACATTTCATTTGGGATTCCATGCCTGGTTGTCCCACTTACATGGGATTCCATTCCAATACATAAGAGGTATTAGATACACCTTTCCCAATTATCAAAAGTATATGGGATACCTTACATGAGTATCACAAACATATGGGATTCCATACTTGTAAGCTACATCTATATAATAAGGCTACTAATTCTCCATTATAACCCAAAGGTTTATTTTCAATTCATCTAACATTCAATTTAAATAAGTTTCAAATCCCGTATTAATATGAATTTCATGTGAAGTGGTGGAACCACTCACTCCCATTTAATTTATTTGGTATCTTCACTTAACAATCAATAAAATTCAACTTTGAATGTAGTTTATTCATATAAAAATTTAGTAATTCAAGAGAATAACATAAGAACATCCTAAGGGGTGGCACTTGTTGAGGTGGGGGACCTCCAACCATAAACAAGGATACATGGGAAATTTTCAACATAGGTAATAAATTTGATAAAGGAAACTTATAATTTTAAGGAAACACATAGAATTTACATCATTAATTTTCGAATTTCATGCTATAAAATGACTTGAATTTAGAGAAAATTTACTATACCACCTACCGTAGGTTCTTAGATAAACCCTCATCCATTATGAGCTCCAGATTAAAAGTAGGATTGTAGAAATTATAAAAATAAAAAAATTCCATGAAAATATGGCTTATTATCTCACACAAAAATAGAAAAAATATTTATGAGATAAATAGAGAAAGGAAGGAGGATTAATGAATCTCTTACTGATATTAATCACACACAACATATGGTGGTGAAATCAGAGCTCAGATTAGGAAGCCACATCAAAACATAGGTTGGAGGAAGATAGAGAGATCAAGCAGTGGGAGGAGCTGTTATATGTGAAGAGGAGGATAAAAGGATATTAAATCATAAAAAGAGGCAAAAGTGAAAATGTAATTTCATCTATTTTAAGAGGGTCATAGTTTTACCATTAGTTGGGTCCAAAGGTATGCTAACAGTTCACCCTTACTTCTAATGTGGCACTACGAGTGAGGGAATGGTTCATGGCCTAGGAAAACTATGCCCAGACCATGCAACTTACTACATGCCCCTCTAAAATTCAATGTATAGGTGTGTAGCCTTGGATATAGTGTTTAAAAAAAACTATATAGATATTGTGAATTGGTGAACCCTACATGGTTTTGTGGCCCGAAGTGCATGGTTAGAACTAACTATGTGAACCTCTTCAATTTTACGTAGAACCCATGTGGTTGAGTCACACAATTAGCACCGACCATGCACTAACTGTGCGACATAGTCCGTCTTTCCAAAAAATTGGAGCTCCAATCTCCAAACAATCCACACACTCTCCCAAACTTCTCCTTACCCGTATAAGAAAATTAATATCATAAAATAAGTGGTTTTTATAGTAAATTATGTATCCAGGCCTCTTAAATAACTCTGGGATGTTATATATTCCTTTTAAAAAATTCATGATTCTCATGAATCTATCTAGCTAAGCGTATTAGGATATAAATTCCTATTTTTATTTAAACCATTATTTCTTAATCCTGCATAACAATATCTCATCCTTATCAATAATAAAACCCTTAGGTTTTTCATTGAAAGCCTGTTATTCTAAATCACCATTTAGAAAGGAAGATTTCATATCCATTTCACATGCCTGGTAATTTTTGGGAGTACAATGGAAAAAATCCTAATAGTCTAAAGTATTTACACTAGTGTAAATGTATACTCAAATTCAACTCCTTCTATCTTATAATACACCTTACAACCCACCTTTTCCCTATTCTTTAGGACATCACCATTAACATTCTACTTGTTTATGAAAACCCACTAGGTTTCTATACTGCCTTGTTTTTAGGCCTTGATACCATCTCCAAAGTGGTGTTATTATATATTTGATCAAGTCTATCATTCATATAATAAATAAATTACTCATTATAAATTTCTTCATAAATAGCTGGATGTTCAACTTGAGAAATATGTTCAATTTGGATCTCAAGTATTAACCTTATTCTAATTTTTATTGGTCTATCGTTTTTGCTAATAATATTCTCAAAATCAGCATGTTTTTTAGGCTTTGATTCTGATACGTCTGATTCCCAACTGATTATTCATCGCTACCCACATATGAGCCAACATCAACCAAAACATAATCATTTCTGTCCTTTTAGACAACCTATTTTTTCAGAATCAGCTTGTTTTTAATTCAAATAGTTTCAACATCAACCTCAATGATTCCACATGCTCGTTGATAATTTCAATAATTTTTAAATCTGAATGCTATATCAGCTTGTGTTTATTTTTTCTCTAGAATTTTCACCAACTCCCATTGGAACAATATCCAACTAAGTTATTTGTTAAAATATTTCTTCAAACTTGGAAATATTAATATTATTTACCATTATGTAAAATTAGATTTCAAAAATAATTATGTATTTTACAGTTGTATTTTTTGGTATAATAATTCAAATGGGGCCTTTTTATATTAAATAACAAAAACATTAATTTCTAATTCTCTTATAATTTGAATAAAACTCTCCACAAAAAAATAATAAATATTTTTTTCAGTGAGATTAATTCTTCCCATGACCACAATGATCCTATTTTTCCTCTCGGACACACTATTGTTTTTGGTGAATGGAGTTATATATAGAAGACATATCATATACTTTCATAAATGGATACCAAAATAATTATATACGCACCAAATTCCATTATCAAACATCTTCCCCTTAATATTGACAAAATGTAATTTCTCAACTTATATTTTTGAAATTTTAATTATTTGAAGATCATTTGATATTTTCATCAGAATGAAAATATTTTTCATATAGGTGTAGTCATTAATGAATGAAAGGAAATAATTATCATCCTTGGTTGTATTATTCCTCATAGGTCCACAAATACATGAATATATGAGTTTCAATGGTCTAGTGGATAGAATATAAACTTTCATTCATATCCCTATAAATATATTCTCTATTAGGTATGTGTCACAAACTAATTCTCTATCCATTTTTAACTTGGAATAGACTTCCACCAACAATTGTTTTTGAAAATGTCACTAATGTATTTCTAGACATGATAGTCAAGTATTCTATTCCATAAATATTTCTCATCCTTGCTACTAATATAGAATTAATTCTATGGGTCACAAATTTGAAACAAGTTCCCATTTTTTTATTTCACCTCTACTAATGACATTTAAATCATATGAATTTCTAATGATGTAAGAGTTATTCTAAAAAATGGCATCATTTCTCTCATTAGACAACTATATGAAACTAAGAATGTTTTGTTTTATCCCTCTCAAAAATGAAACAACTTTTAATTTATGCCCTTTAGGCTCAATTTTAGTAGTTTATAAACCGTTAACCAGAGATAAATTTTCATCTCCAAATGAATCATCTCTTACTTTATTTTGTTCAATTCATTTAAAAAAAATTCTCTAGTCATGTGGGAATAAAAATTACTATTAATAATCCATAGTCTTCTCATTTTATTTTCCTTTAAAACCACTACTATAATGAATGAATTATCATTATAATTATTCCTCTAAATTTATTTCCCATTTAATTTATAGGAAATATATCTAGGGAAAATTTTCATAAATCATTCTATATAATTCCAAAGTTTTCCACATTTTCCATTGACTTCCTTAAAACCTTCAAACCTACTCTGAGTTAGGAAATGTATTTGAATTTTTTTATATCATTATTCTATGGAGGTTAATATTTTTCACTTTAGAGATAATAACCCATGATTCATACATTTTTCTAGGTAAGGACATCTTTTCCATAAAATATAATATCTAAGTAAATAATTACCATGACACTAAAAAAATCATTGAATCAAAATATATTGATAACACCATAATTATATCTATAAAAACTTATTCTAGATTCATATGACACCCCTTATATGTATTACACATTAATCCATGATTTATTGCATGATGATTTAATACATCCTAGAAGATAAATAATCATAATGTATTTGGGTAAATAGTTAAATTATCATGAAACATTAAAATACTTGTTATATTTTAATTATTTAAAACCTCTTTAACATGCTCATAATATTCCATCGTTATTAAAACTGCATGGGATAACCTAGGGACAAATATAAGAAAATAATGAGATATAAAGACCTATAAGGGAATAAATATGTCATAACATGAATAAATTATTACATGTTATACAATAAGAATTTTAATGGGACATAAAATGGGTGAGAATCATAAACCTGAACAAAGAGGCATGATATAGCATGATAACATAAAGGTAACATGGGAAAGTGGAAACAACTTTAAACATGACATTATAAATGTAGGTTAAGTATAACATAAAATAAATAATAACATGGTGTAAAAAGTACTAATAATGGATTAGGTTCACTCCCTAATCCCATACATGACTTCTCATGATACTAAAACATTACCCAATGCATTGGAGTACTATATAATTTTGGGCGCACCTATCACTTTCATATCATGTACACGCATAAGTGTTCCACATAGATCATACGACATGAGGATGTATTTAGTAAATTTTAAACCCATTATTAATGATTTTAGGTCACTTATATATAATTCCCCAAAAATTATGTATCGGTACATCTAGGTTAATACTATAAAGTGGAATGGAGGGTGGATATTCGTGACATAATCATTTGGCAAGAAAAATCACAGTGAACTTTTGGTAGCATAAAAGTAATACTTAAAGATTCATAAAATTATTTAATAATATTGAAAAATATATATAATTAATTGAATATAAATAAGGGAAGTAATAGGTATCAGTAAAAACCTATCCCAGCACTAGGAGTTGGATATAAAAAGGCACAAAACAGAGAAGATTCCTAAATAAAGAGGTGAAAGAGAGGATAACTTAATAAATTAAGGAATAATGTCTTAGGTAAATGTAATAAAGAGAAGGTATAAATTATATCCCATCATTAGTAAATAAGTTTTATAACAGATATATCTATATAAATTCATGAAAACATAACCAATTAAGATTAAAATGGCTAATGGCAAAGGTGGTGCTTGAATGGAAAAAAAGTGTGGGAACTCCCTTACTAAATTTTGGAATATTAACATCTTAGGTAAATGATATAATGAGATTAGATAAATGGTATGTAATTTTTAGGAAATAAATTTTATTATATATGGGTGTTTATAAATTAATTACAATATATCCAACTTATAATCAAAAGTCAAATTAAAAATAAGTTTCTAGAATGGAAAAGAAGAGAGAGATGTCTCTTACCTTGATAGGGTAATTCCAAAATATTGGGAGAAGATTCTTGAGATACTGAGGAAACCTTTGGAGGACTATAGATAGGGTAGGTAAGATTAAGGACATGATCTATGGGTTTTTAGTTATGTGTAATGGGATATTTGGTGGGTTTATATAGGAAAATTGATGGGAGTACTTTATTATTTCCCAAACCTATGTTTTAGACTCTTTACAATAAAATAATAAAAAAATCCTTCCCATTATTTTTACCCTTGGTTTATTCCAAAAAAAATTGGTTTCCATTAGCGTATAAGAAATAGTTAAAAACTCACTAAAATATTTCCCTTTGGTGTTTTGAATTGTGTCTTTTTTATAAAGAAATGTTTTTTAAAACCTTCAAATATAATATAGGTTTCTAATGATTTATAAAGGCTTTATAATATAAATAAAATAAACCAAATTTAAGATTTTTGTAAAGAGGAAACATATATTTGAACTTGGATACCCCTATTAGTATTTATTACAAAATGTTTTTGTCATAATTATGTCACAATACACACTGTATATTTATATAGTATTTATTTTTTTCCCAAAAATTAAACCATCTCGGAAAAATATAAAAAAATAATTGTTGGAAATTTTTGACATCATGATTCAAAAATTAATATTTATTTTATCTAAATAATTGTCTAAATATGTGAATTTTAACTTTTAAAACTAGAATTCACATTTATTGAAAAATGGCGGATTTTCCATCAATAATAGTTTTCAAACACTTATAAAAATTACATTTGACTCATAAAATTATTATTATAATTTATTTTGAATAAAACATAGTTAATATTATTATTTGATTTAAATATAATTTATTTTTAAAATTCCTGAATTCCTCAAAAAATGAATATCTTAATTAAAATTGCATATTACCCAAAAATATAATTTGTGTTTTATCGTATCATAATCAAAATCATTAAAGAGGAAATGAAAATAAGATGTAAATATATTCATTATTCTATAATATTATCAGGGTATTGATACATAGACCATTATTTCCCTAGAAAACACCCTCAGGGTAAGGTTCATGATGGTGAGATTTTCATGGGGTGGCTCAACTTACATGGTTTGGGTCATCATATTGATGAGCTTGAAGTAATCCCATAAAAATTTTCTTTCATGATTTAGTTATTGGATCTCAACATAATCGTGGACAAGGGAAAATCATAGTGATGTTATCTCCATCATATTATCCAATAAATGGGCCTCATAGGGTATGATTTTACTGGTTGAGGCTATCACTTCATTTGTTGGTGTCAATTGGATTTATCAAAATACTATATTTATTCTCATCATATGTTCAGTGTGCATGGCTATAAAATCATTGCTTATGATGCTTAAATGTATTTTAAATCTTATATGAAATAATAAAACCAAATAAGTACATGTGTTTTCTATAACTATAATACATAATAGGGCATTTAATTGAATCACAAAGAGAATTTAGTTTATAAATATTATGGTTGTTAAAATATACCCCCTTCATAAATTTTTCCATTGAAATAATCATTTCACAAACTAAATTATATGAGTGTAATTCTATTTTATCACCACTTAGGATTCCACCATTTGGACTTTAATCTTTTTGTATCCATAGCACTTTAACCCGATGCAATGTCTTATTTCGTAGTACTTTGTCATTACCCATTAATATCTTATCCAACTACTCCTCATAAGAGAGATAATTATCCAATGGTACTACCTATGGATTTAGTAAATGTAAGGGGTCTGCTATGAACCTCCTCAAGGGGGATACATGGAAAACATCATGTACTTGAGATATGATATATAGGAGTTCTATTCAATATACCTCCTTTACGATGTAGTCTAGGATATCAATGGAACAAATGTATCTTGGACTAAGAATTCCTATATTCCCCAATCTCATGAGTCTATTCCATGGGGATATAAATATTAATACCTTATCACTAACCTAAAACTCTTGGTTTCATCAATGATTATCATCATAGATCTTATATCAACCCTGAGTGTCCCTAATGTACTTTTGAGTGGCCTTGAACTTTTCCTACCATTTCCTAAAATATTTCAAGACACAGATGTTTTGGTTCACCAACATTATCCCAGAATATAGGTGTTGTTCACCTATTCCAATAAATGGATTCATAGGGAGTAGTTTTGATTCTTGAGTTGAAACTATTATTGTATGGGAAATCAACAAGAAGAATATGTTGATCCCAACCTTCTTTAAAGTCTATTAAGCATTCTCTAAACATGTCCTTGAGAGTTTGGATAGTCCACCCAGAATAGAAATCATTTTGAGGGTGATAATTCATTCTAAAATTCAACTCTGTGTTTTGAGAATGATGACTAATATTCAAAAACATGGAGTTACATCTTAGATCTCAATAACATATTATTGATACTATTGTTCCATGCAAGCTTATCACTATTCTAATGTATATCCTTGCAAGTTGATCGAGTGAGAAGACTTCTCAAATTGCAATAAATTTAGGTGTATTTATAAGAAGATCCACTAAAACCCATATAGAATAAGTTCCTCTTGATTTATTTAAAAGACCATTAAAAATTATATGGTTATGTTTTACTATTTCCATGTAGGTATGGGTAATATTTTCATCATCCATTTGGGTTTTTTTCCATTAATCCTTCATTTTCTAACATACAATACACCTTGATGTATATTCCGTGATCTCCTTATTTATATTTTCCAACAAATAGTTCTATTAGAGAACTCAATACATCTTTATTCTCCCTAGATGGATGCCTAAGGTTTAGTTATGTGTATCATCCAACAGCTCCTTTAACTCAAGATTTGATTGTACACATAATCTTGACCCAAATATTACAACTCATTCTTCATTATTTTTTTACCTCTATGGAATTCCAATTTCATATAAATTCCACCATTTTATGAATTTCCACATCATATCTCTGATCATCCCATATCTTCTCTATAATTTATGGTTAATAAATCATTTGTGAATGGATTGATGATATTCCTTCCTTTATGATTACCATTTCCATCATTTTGAAGACTAAGAAGATCAGATCCTTACCAATTCTCATCAATGATAAAATTAATAGATACTTTCTTACTAGAGTGTATGCCAATTTATTTTATCTCCTATTAGGGTATTTTATTGAGTATTCATAGTCCTTAATCAGATAATTCCATCTTTAATGGTTTATATTCATCTCTTTTTGTGTGAATATATACATGAGGCTCTTATGATCCATATATATTACAATCTTCTTCCCAGGGAGATAATTCCGC
Organism: Viscum album; assembly: GCA_963277665.1. Classification (NCBI taxonomy): domain Eukaryota; kingdom Viridiplantae; phylum Streptophyta; class Magnoliopsida; order Santalales; family Viscaceae; genus Viscum; species Viscum album. The sequence continues at coordinate 301,206,931 of OY728139.1, forward strand.
CAAATTCTCAACATGAAGATTATTAAGGCCTACTATAGATCATGTGTTAGGTAGTTTTTTAATTAACTTTTAATTTCCTTTAGGAATAGGTTTTCACTTTTTTTATACAATATTATATAGAGAAATTATATTTTTGAAGCATCGCTACATACCAAAAACATTTCCCCACTTGTGGGTAGAGTAAGTGTAAGTGTATTGATAATAATTTTTTCATCTTCTTGAAGATATATTCAAATTTATTATTCCACAAAAAACTTTACTCCATTCCATATTATCCTGGTTTTAGGGTTTGAAAATCCTGATAAATTTCTTACAAATCATCGGCAATACCTAGATAGTCTATAGAAACTATAAATATATGTTAAATATGTTTTCTTCAACTATCCATAAATTTATTGTATCTTAAAAGGGTCCAAATATATTTCATTTCATGTGATGAAATTACATAGTAATGTCACATAGTCCAACTATAAGTTTGATTGGGAAATCAATGAATTGTTTTTTGGGAGACTGGGAAATTCATCAAGAAACACATCAGTGCATTCCATCAAAATGGGTATGTATTCAAGTATAATCCTTTCCTTTACCTAAATAATTTGAGATAGATATGATTGATTATAGGGAAATAATATCCATGGTTGAGATGATTATACCAAAGAAGATTCATCATACTCATTTCACTTGTACAAAATCAAAGGGGTTTTCATGGTATGGAGGATTAATTACTTCTCTATGTAATTTATAATTGATTTATGAAATTAAAACCATTATATAACTTGGATAAAATCAGATTTCACTAAATATAGATTGATAATATTTTCAAGAAGAACATTCCCAAAAATATCAACATGTGATGAAATAATCATTGATGTTTTTTCTTGAAGATGTGAAATTATTTCTAGAGGTGACTTTATGTTCTTAAAAAACTTAAAAGATATAATAATATGGAGTGAATTGAAATAAAACAAGTCATAAAAAACTATTTATTATAGATTACACGTTTTTAGTTCATTTTGATCCATCTTAACAAAAGGATTTTGTTGTTCCCATAGTCTTGGATATTGTTGGTTCTCATCATGCTTGTCAGACCTTAGAATCAGGAATTATCTTGGATAATTCCCAACATCTCCATATTTATGACATAGAACTATATATGGTATCTTAGATTGAAATTTATTCCCATATATTATTTTATTCATTTTCAGGTAAATTAACACCTTTATACCCTATTTTCCCACACATAAAACATCTCCCAGTTCTTTTGTGATATATATATTGGTGGATCTTTCCACATTTTCTACAAAATGCAAATTGGGTTAAGATTACCTTATATATTTTATTAGATGAACTTAATTAAGATGATATCCTCCTACTCTTTGATGTATTTAAATGTTAAACTATGTGTCGGTTGTTAATTGATATTTTTGATACTTGTTTTGGAATAATCACAATATTTTTTACATGACATCCTACAATGTTATGCATCTCATTTGGGAATTCATCACATTGTTCCTCACATTGTTTATTCACTAGGTTCTTCATATTTCTTTCTATTGGCTAGAAAAAGGGAAAATTAAGGATGAGTATTTTTAAAATATTAAACACACAAATGGGAATCCAATAACATTAAAGTGTAAATTTATAAAAGACACGTACATCATTAACTAATTAATTTCAATGCTTCAATCTATGTTTTTAAATTCCTATTTCCTAACATATACCCTTATACGAATTTTGGTTCCCTTAATAAATGTTTTTAGTGAGCTTATAAATTTTCCAAAGCATATCCATTGTGATTTTCAAACCATGTGTGTAGTAAGGACCGTTATTATGCACCATTTCCCAATAATTTCTAGCTCAATATGATATTTATGGGTGTTTTTCCATTGGCACATATATTCTAGATCCACATCCACTTGTATTATCTAGACAATGATGTATTTTATTAGATACCATATAATCAATAAATTAAAAAAATTTATGGATGACTTATTATGTTTAGTGTTATGCTAAAATATTTTTATAATGTTTTATAATCCTAATCACTTAACTAACTAAACATTCCCCTAAAAGCAACTATGAAAACCATTTCATTATTGCACATTAATTCATGATTTATTTCATAAGATTACATAAAATACAACCCAAAAGATTGATAATACTAGTGTGTTTGGATAATTAGGTAAATTTTATTACTAATTAAAAATAGGTGGTATATCATCATTATTCAAAACATTCTTTACATTCCCATAATATTACATCATTCTTAAAACTACATGGGATAACATGGAGGTATACATAAGAAATGGGTTATATATAAAGCATGGTAAGGGAAAAAATGGCATAACATGAAGATTGTATTACATGTTAGAAAATATCCATTTAAATGGGGCTTAAAAGGGGTTAGATTCATAAACATGAACAAATAGACATGATATAACAAGGTAAGATTAGGGCAACATTGGAAAGTGGAATCAACTATAAACACGACACCATAAACATAGTTATTGGATAACAAAAAATATATCATAAACTCATGGGAAAAGTCGCATAATGGATTAGGAACAATTCCTAATCCCATACATGATTAATAATGAGACTAAAGCATTACCTAATTAATTGGATCTTTATATAATTTTGTGTGCATCCATCGTTTTTATATCATATACTGGCATTAGTATGACACATAGATCATACGACATAAGGACATATTTTAAAAAACATTACCCCCTGGTCAAAAGTATGGGCTATATAAATTTAATTTCCCAATAAATGAAGGATCTATACATCTAGGTTATACCCTTGAGTGGAAATGGGGGTGGATATTCATGACGAAATTTTTTTTCTTGAAAAATCACAGTGAACTTTTGGCAGAATAATGACAGTATATAATGATTTATAAAATAGTTTAATGAGTGTGAAATGGGTATCTAATTATTTTTTTATGAAAATTTTATTAATATGGATGTGTAAAAATATATCCCAACATTATTAATACGATATCCAAAGTCATAAAATAGAGAAGATTCTTGAATAAAGAGGAGAAGTAGAGGATCCCTTACTAAATGTCGGCATAGTAATGAATTATGTAAATTATATAATGAGAGGGGGTAATATATATGTAATTATTAGGAAATATATTATAAATTATAGGTATATTTATAAATTAAGGAAAATATAACCAATTTTTATTTGAAAGGCTAATTACAATGGAGGTCCCTAAATGGAAAAGATGAGAGAGAAGTCCCTTACTAAATTCCAGCATAGTAATGGCTTAGGTAAATGATATAATAAGAGGAGATAAATGATATATAGTTTTTAGGATAGAAAATTTATAATATAGGGATCATTATAATGTCATGAAATCAAAATAAATTTAGAATCAAAAGGCTAATTACAAAGAAGGTGCAAGAATGAAAAATAATAGACGAAGGACCCTTATCTTGAGATGGTGATTCCAAAAGATTGGGATTAGTTTATTGATAGATTGAAAGATCCTTAGGAAGACTATAGTGCTAAAATATAAGAATAATGACATGATAAAATGTGTTTTAGGGATGTGGAATGGGATATTAGGGGCTTTATATAGAAAAATATAGGGGGATTGTTTATTATCTCCCAAACATAGGTTTTGGAATCTATACAGTAAAATAATCAAAACCATAAACCTTATGGTGAATTTTTCCATGGTTTCTTCTAAAGATAAGTTTTTTATATTATTTTATAACTACAAGGGAATAATTCATTAAAATGTTACCCTTGGTGAGATGGAGTTGATTCATGTTAATGAAGAAATTATTTTAAAACCTTAATATATAATATAGGTTTTTGATGACTTATAAAGAGTTTCTAAAATTAAATAAAAAAACTAAAAATAACGTTATTTTAATGGGGAAAATATATTTGGTCGTTAATACCCTTTCAATCATTTATTAAATCACTTTTAGGTCATTATGATGTCATAATAGACAGCATATATTTATATTGTATTGAATTTTCACCCGAATAATCTATCACGACCTGCCTTCACCAAAAAGAGGGAAGGGAAAACAGATTGCCAGACCCTTCCTTCTTTAAGTTGAAGTAGAGATAATGACCCCTAAGACCCGCCTTCAATAGGTCCCAGAGTGGTGACTAAAACCAAGGGTATATAATCTCACACAAAAGGAAGGCATTACCCTTTTATTTTAATAGGATCGGGAGATAAGATGATGAAACCCAACAATGCGAAAACTAGAAGTAAGAGTAAAGACAAAACAAACCACTCCCATATGCATGATGCAAAGGTAATAGCCATAAAGTACAAGGTGTCTACAAAGGTAAAGTACCAAAAAGCAAGAAAAACTGCAACTGCAATGGTCCCAACGCTCAAGCTAGTACGACCCTGCATGATCCCCGAAGTCCTCCTGGAAACCTAAAAGTAGTTTTATATATGTAGGGTCAGTATACCGGTTTACCCAGTAGGGAAAACCAAAGACTCTCGTGCACAAGTGGGGAGGCATTCTAATGCCCTATGAGAAAGGAGATAACCGAAGCACCTAGAAAGGAAAAACTATCCTCCCAAGCCTCACCTAGGCACACTCCCCAAAAAATGCAAGTCAAGTAAGGTATAGTAATATCACATTGATGTTTGGGTACCCCGCAGCACTTTCCCACTAGTTATTGAAGACATCATATGAATCAAACCAGTCCCTCCATTCTCACCACAGTCTCACTGCCACACCCACCCGCACACACCTCAGCCATAACCTCATCGTAGTCCCACTTCCAAACCCCGCTCATACACACCTGGGCCATAACCGATATCCCACCCATAGACACCTAGGCCACAACCACCATGCGTAACCACACCCTCAAACACCTAGGTCAGAACAACTTCTGTCACGCCCGAAGACACCTAGTCCTCATCTCGAAGACACTTGGGAAACAACATGCACGCAAACACCTCGGCCATCCACCACAACCACCCTACCTGAAGATTCTTGGGCTAATAATGGACTTCAGGCGATCACAGCCTGCCCGAAGAGTCTTGGGATATTTGGGAAAGGGAGAAGAAAGGATCTAATAACCAGCCACTCATAAGAGTGTTGGAAAAAACACCATCCCCATGAAATGGGGTGTTCGGCACAAAGTGCTCAACTGGGGTGGGGCACGAATAAGAAACATAAGAAATACAATATATATATAGGTAACAGGCACTCATCCCATTTTATGGGCTCCAAAACCTAAGCTCAAACACCCGAATTACTATTCATTCATAAAGAAAACCACAACACTCACGGCCAAGTAACAAATCATCCCCAAAAACCAATTCCCCATTTAAACCATTCTCGTTTTCATGTTCAAGTGATCCCATTAAGTAAATTCTACATTGCTGGGAAACTAACATGCACAATCACACGCCTGGGGGAAAAAGTTACAGCCAACAGTAATTTAGACATTCACACCCAGTTCTCTTGTAAATTCACATCAAAGTGAGATCCGCCCAGGTGTTTGAACCAAAGAGGGCTTCAAGATACAGCCCCCACATCCCCAGAACTATGGATTAAAATGTTTCACAATATAATAGGATTCCACCCCAATTCATGATATAAGAAGAGCAACCACAACCCCAGATTCACAACCAGCAACCATGCCACATCAGAGGATCCCATCCTCACCCACATCACCCCATAAGAAAAAAAACAGAACCACATGCCTACAACCAAAATAGAGCAGGGAAACATCCAGGTCCAACACATCATTCATCTATTTCCTCTTTCTGTTAGTTAACCACGGTGACCACACAAGGGCATATGTTTACAGGGCATCCATATAACCAGTCGAGTTTAAGAGATTAACCAAATTCCATGTTAAGTCATTTTTAATCATCACAAAAGACATGGTTAATTAGTGCGGAAGAAAAGACCTCCAAAGACCATGATTTTTAGTGAGCATAGGCCCTCACAATTCACAACACATATCAAAATAAAAGAATACAGCAGAACATCGATCACCCCCCCCCCACCATCATTCTTTAAAGTTCATTCATTATCTTCATTAAGTTTGGTTTCATAAATTCCCATAGAGACAAAATCATATGCACCACGCATGATACACATAAAGGATATGCGAAGGAAAAATCCCTACTTCATTGATCAAGGATCGATGTTTTTATCCATGCATGAGGAACAGGGGATGCGCGGCTTGTAGGGGAGGAATTCCACGGACTCTAAGGGGTGAAGGAAGCTCTAGCTGAGGGGCACCCCAAGCCACGGGAAGAAGAGACTCCAACCGCACCATGGGAAAGAAAGAAGTCAGCCAAAGGAGGAAGAGGAAAAAGAACTCCCTATGTGATATATAGATAAGATCTCGTTGTTATGAGATATGGGAATTTTGAATGCCTGGAAAGTTGGATTGCAGTTTCCTATGTGGTTCGGTAGTTACACATGATCGCATTAAGTTTTTATTTAATATCACCCACCGGTGAGGTTTCTCAGGATTTTAAGGAATTAATTATGGGATTTAAATGGTTTTAAATTGGGTAAAAGAATTAATTTATGTCAAAACTTATGTTGCCGGAGTGGGGTTGGAAAGAAAAAAAACGTTGGGTGAGGACATGGTGCCACCGTCACGGTGTCACCCTCACGGTGACACCGTCACAACTCCACCTTAATGGTGGAGCCCCGATTTTTGCAATGTAATGGCCAGGGGGTCCGAGCCATTACATCAAACACCTCTCAAACTATTCTCTCCCTCGAGAATTAAAACTTGGCATGAAGGAAGGAGGGGTCCGAACAACCACCTCGAAAGATACCTCCTAGAAGTGAACATCATCGTCACCTAGACACACCTCTCCCTCAAGAAACCAGGCAATATACAAGGGTCAAACTACCCAGTCATTTGGGTTAGGGAGTCTCTTCCTCCATGTCAAGATACCATCTGCTTTGGGCGGCACTGAGTCGCCCGCACGGGTTTAATCGCATCCACCTTAATGCGTCATGATTTGGGATTGGCTAATCCCCTCCCCATAGCTAGGACATTTTACACACATTTAGAGAAACAGAAAACCACACATTTCATAGTTTAATAAGAAAAATAGGGTTGCATCAACCAAGTACAAATAGAATAGGACAAAACTCAAACCAGCTCAGGGTAATGGGCACACAATTTCATCTCTCATTCCCAGGTACTTTCCTCAATCCCACCATGCCTCCACAACACTTGATCCAAAGGAATGGTACATCCACGAAGCACCTTCTCTTCACGATCCTCGACCCTTACTTGTCGTTCTACAAAGGTCGCGTCGTCCTCGATATCCAGCTCTCCCTCGTCGAGGACGTGTGAATCGTCGTGTAGATACCGACGGAGCTGGGACACATGGAAGACGTCATGTATCCTCAGTAGCGGTGGTGGTAACGCTAGCTGATAAGCCACATCTTCGTCCCGCCGCAATACTTCGAAGGGTCCGATGAATCTGGGAGAGAGTTTTCTCCCCCTACCGAACCTCCACTGTCCACGCTGAGGGGAGACTTTCAAGAACACGTGGTCCTCGACCCCAAACTCCATGGGTGCCCTCCTATTATCAGCATAAAAATTATATCAGTCCTATGCCGCCTTTATCCTTTACTGTATAAGATGAACCTTCTCTGTCATTCTCTTCACTTCTTCTAGGCCAAGAACACTCACTTCCCCAACCTCAGTCCCGCACACGGTTGAGCGACATGGCCTCCCGTACAAGGCTTCAAATGGATCCATGTCAATGGTAGAGTGATAGCTATTATTGTAGGAAAACTATACCAGTGGAAAGTGTCACAACCATGATCCCCCAAAGTCCAGAACACATGCCCGCAACATATCCTCCAAGGTCTAGATGGTGCGCTCTGTCTGTCCATCTGTCTGGGGATGGAAAGCAGTGCCAAACGTAGCTGGGTGCCAAAAGCATGCTGCAACCCTCTCCAGATTCGTGAGGTGAACCGTGCATCCCTATCTGATACTATGGATCTCGTAACTCCATGCAACCACAACTCCTCATCCACATACCTTCGTGCTAAAGCATCCACTTCACCTGACTCCTTGATCACCAGAAAGTGAGCCAATTTCGTCAACTGGTCCACCACTACCCAGATAGCATCGCATCCCCCTTGGAACTTGGGTAGTCCCATGATGAAATCCATCGGTATGTCCTCCCACTACCACTCAGGGACATCCATAGGCTACAGAAGACTTCCTGGAACACGGTGTTCGACCCTCACCTTCTGACACACGAGGCACTTTTCTACGAACTCCACTACTGACCATTTTATCCCATGCCACCAAAACTGTCTCCTCAGACCCTGGTACGTCTTAAAAACTCTTGGGTGCACCTCAAGGGGTAAGTTATGGAACTCACTATGAAATTCTCTGCGCATCACCTCTGGAACAAACAGCTTTCCTCAGAAAAGCATCTAATTCTAACCATCCTCCACCCATCCCTCTAGGGCATCGCCTTGGGCAACCCGGTAAAGAATTATTTCATTCTATAAGTCTCCCAACTGGGACTCTTCCACCTGCTGTAACAAAGAAGACAGTAATATCATCTGATACATGCAACCTCTACCATTATCCCTCTTCGCATCCAGGTGCAGGGCAGCCAACTCCTCCATCCCCTTCCAAGCATCTACTGACTCTCGAACCAGATCCTTCTGCGCCTTCCTGCTCAAGGAATCGGCCACTATATTCCCTTTTCCTGAGGCTGTAGGAAATCTAGAAGTCGTAGTACTAAAGGAACTACATCCACCTTCACTGTCGTATGTTCAGGTCCCATTGAGAGAAGACATACCTCAAGCTCTTGTGATCCGTGAAGACCACAAAGCGCTCCCTGATGAGGTAATGCCACCACAACATTAGTGAAAACACGACCACCGCAAGCTGCAGATCGTGGGTGGAATAATTACACTCATGAGGACGTAACTGCCTAGACCCATAAGAGATCACCCCTTTCCACTGAATCAACACACATCAGAGGCCTTGCCCTGAAGCATCACACAACACCTCATACACCTCCCCATCTTCTGGAAACCTCAACACTCGGGCACTAACCATCTTCTTTTTCAGATAACTGAAGGTCGACCACACTACTCATCCCACACGAAACCTTGGTCCTTCTTTTTTAAAGCTATCAAAGGTGCTGCAACTCAAGAGAAGTTGGGCACGAATCTCCGGTAGTAACCTGCCAGCCCAAGGAAACTACGATCTTCTGCCACGTTCTTGGGTGCGGCCCAAGAAACAACCGCCTCAACTATCGACGGGTCTACTGATATCTCCCACTCAGACACCACGTTTCTAAGGAAGTGCACTTCTCGTGTCCATAACTTGCACATGGAAAAATTCCCATAGAGCTGGTGCTGTCGTAGGACTTCTAAAACTGTCCTCAGGTGCTTGGTGTGATCCTACTCTGATCTTGAGTAGATCAGGATGTCGTCAATAAACACGACTATGAACCGATCCAGGTATTCTCGGAAGACGGAGTTCATGAGTCTCATGAACACATCTAGAGCGTTTGTAACACCGAATGTCATGACCACGAAATCAAAGTGGCCATATCTACACTTGAAGGTCGTCTTCGAGTTGTCACCTTCTTTCACCCTCAGCTGGTGATATCCAAACCGCAGATCGATCTTAAAGAACCACCCTTCCCCCTTCAACTGGTCAAGGAGGTCGTCTATCCTCAGAAGAGGGTAGCGATTCTTGACGGTCACCTGATTCAGCCTCCTCTAGTCTATGCATAGCCAAAGACCACCATCTGCCTTCTTCACGAACAAGACTGGAGCACCCCATGGTGACGAACTCAGTTGAATGAAACCATTCTTCATCAGATCATCAATCTAAATCCGCAACTCCTATATCTTAGAAGGTTCCATCTGATAGGGGGCCATCGAAATTGGACGAGCACCAGGCTGTAAGTCTATCCCAAAATCAATATCACATCGAGGGGGTATATTTGTCACCTTATCAGGGAAGACGACCATAAACTCACTGATGATCCTTGGAACTTCCACCATCTCCAAATCCACCAACTCCACTGATAGCTTAGCTAATAAGGATAGGAGGTGATCCTCTCACCTGCTGCCTTTCTGGAAACCACGTTCACCGATGAAGGTCACGTATCAGCTTCTCAAGTATGAAAAAATGGCTCTTACTCGAAAGTAGTCAATGATGGCACATACAGAAAAAAACTATTCAATGCATAAGATGACATCGTATGGGTGTATCGGCAATTGTAAAAGATCTTTGATTGACTGATGTGGCCCTATCATCAGTCTGCATCCTCGACAAACACACAACAATTCGATCTGACCTCTGATAGGTGCGCTCAGCACCACGGGCACTAGAAGTCTCTCAGTGTCTAAACCCAAAGAATAGGCCAGACTAGGTGTAACAAAGGAGTGTGAATCTCTTGTATCGAACAAGGAATATTCAAGGGTACTAAACAAGCTGATCGTACCTCGAACGACCTCTGGCCCTGCTGGAACTACTGCATCTGCGGTGTGAAACTGCCCGCACCCAGCTCCTCTGCCTCTCGGCTTTCAGCCACCTCCCTGATCACGCCCTGGTCGAGGTCCCTGAGGAGCGCCTTGAGGTCGGCCTCCTCCTGCAACTTATGCCCTCGGAGGAGCGGGATCTTGCTGACCCTGCTACTGCTGAAAGGGCCTGGCTGGAAACTGTTTCTATTGTGGTGGGCACTAAACCAACCCACTACCACCATACTGCACTCTGTCTGGGCACTAATTCCAAAGGTGCCCATGGCTTCCATAGATGAAGAATCTCGGTCCTGGGCCTGAAAAGAAAGGGCGAGGGCCGAGAGATCGGAATTGGAACTGCTGGGGCCTGTTCCCTACCGGTTGAAACCTAGAGGGTCCTGATGCTGGAGGACTGTTGCTGACAACCTTCCCCTTCAACAAGCCCAACTGGATTCCCTCTCATGACACACCTCCCAACATGTGCATCCTCTCCACCACATCAACCTTATTCTGAACCTCTAAGTATGTCGGTATTCTGAAGGGAGTAACGGCATACTGGAGGGAAGGTCGGAGTGCCTCCTCCAAACGTCTCTCCTGAGACTCCTCATTCGGAAAGTGATCCGGAGCCAAGTAGAGGATATCCTTGAAATTGACCCCCAACTCTCTCACTGACATACCCCCCTGTTGGAGGGAGAGTAGCTCCTACCTCTTCTATGCTTTCATCATAGAAGAGAGAAATTCCGCCCGAAACTCTTTCTCAAAGTCTGCCCACATAACCTCAGCCTCTCTCTTCTCCCCCAGATAAAGCATCCACCACTGACGTGCTGCTCCCCACATCTGACTCACGGCCAGAGGAACCCAATACTCTATCGGAACTCGATTCAACCTGAAGGCTATCACCAGCTCCTCTAGCCATCTCTTTGTCTCCACATCTGAGATGTCACCCTCATACTTCCCGAGGGTCTATCACTGAAAGGACCGAAGCATCTTCTGCCACTGATCATCCTCCTCCTGGTCCGTCCTCTGCCGATCGGCCACGTAAACCTTCTGAGCCTTAATCGCCCGCACCACTCGTGGTCAGATCTCAGGTTCCATAACTGCAAAGTAAGAAATGAATGCCTAATCCCAAGTAGTGCAGAGTATTGTTCTTAAATTTTTCTTAGACTTTTTACTCATTTTAAATCTCCAAAACACCCGACAAACATTAGAACACAAGTCATTATGATGCATGTACCTTTCCTAGGGTCTCAACCCTGCAATCAGTGTAGCCTTACTTGGTCATTTTTTAGGTCGAGAGTCGTTGCATCGGATCATGGGGGGCCTAAAATCCTGTGTCTTAGCTGGTCTTCTCTAGCCTAATTCACACACCAAGGTCACCCAACACCGCTGCCCTACCATCCCATGCAATCCTCATTGTGCCTAACTCCAGACTCCATCCTACCACTCAACCTCACGCCTCTAATACCATTCTGTCATGACCCGCCTTCACCAAAAGGAGGGAAGAGACAACAGATTACCAGACCCATACTTCTTTAAGTTGAAGGAGAGATAATAACCCCCAAGATCCGCCTTCAATAGGTCCCGGAGTGGCGATTATCACCAAGGGTATAGAATCTCACACAAAAGGAAGGCATTACCCTTTTATTTTAATAGAATTGGGAGACAAGATGATGAAACCCAACAACGCCAAAACTAGAAGTAAGAGTAAATACAAAGAAAACCACTCCCATATGCATGTTGTAAAAGTAAAATCCAGAAAGTACAAGGTGTCTACAAAGGTAAAGTACCAAAAAGCAAGAAAAACAACAACTGCAATGGTCCCAATGATCAAGCTAGTACGACCCTGCACGATACCCGAAGTCGTCCTGGAAACCTGAAAGTAGTTTTATATACGTAGGGTGAAAATACAAGTATACCTAGTAGGGAAAACCAAAGACTCTTGTGCACATGTGGGGAGCATTCTAATTCCCTATGAGAAAGGATATAACTGAAGCACCTAGCAAGGAAAAACTATCCACCCAAGCCTCACCAAGCCACACTCCCCAAATAACGCAAGTCAAGTAAGGTATAGTAATAGCATATCAATGTTTTGGTACCCCACGCCACATTACCACTGGTTATTTAAGACATCTTACACATCGATCCAATCCCGCCATTCTCACCGCAGTCCCACTGCCACACCTTCCTGCACACACATGGGCCATAACCTCACCGCAGTCCCACGGCCAAACCCCACCCACACACACCTAGGCCATAACCGATATCCCGCCCGCAGACACCTGGGCCACAACCACCACACATAACCACACCCGCAAACACCTGGGTCATAAAAACTACTGCCACGCCCAAAGACACCTGGGCCTCATCCTGAAGACACTTGGGAAACAACCTTCCCACAAACACCTAGGCCAACCACCACAACCACCCTACCCGAAGATTCCTGGGCTAATAATAGACTTCAGTCCATCACAGCCTACCCGAACAGTCTTGGGATATTCAGGAAAAGAAGCAGAAAGGAGCTAATAACCAAAAAATCATAGGAGTGTTGGGAAAAAAACCCTCCCCATGAAATGGGGTTTTCAAAACTAAGTGCTCAACTAGGGTGGGGAGAGAATAAGAAACATAAGAAATAAAATATATGTATATGTAACAGACACTCATCTCATCCTAGGGGCTCTAAAACCTAAGCTCAAACACCCTTGTTACTATTCATTCATAAAGAAAAGCACAACACTCACTGCCAAGTCACAACTCATCCCCAAAAACCAATTCCCCATTTAAACTACTATTGTTTTCATGTTCAAGTGATCCCATTAAGTAAATTCTGCACTGCTGGGCAACTAACAGACATAAGAAATAGCCTAGGGGAAAAAGTTACAGCCAACATTAATTTAAACATTCACACCCAGTTCTCTTGTAAATTCACATCAAAGTGAGATACCTCCAAGTATTGGAACCAAATACGGCTTCAAGCTACAGCCCCCCACATCCCCAGAACAATGGATAAAAAGGTTTTCACAACATAAGAGGATTCCACCCCAATTCATGATATAAGCAGAGCTACCACAACCCCCGATTCACAACTAGCAACCATGACACATTAGAGGATCCCATCCTCACCCACATCACCCTATAAGAAAACAAACATAACAAAATGCCTACTACCAAAAGAGAGCAGGGAAACATCTAGGTTCAACACATCATTAATCTATTTCCTGTTTCTGTTAGTTAATCGGGGTGACCACACAAGGGAATATGTTTACAAGGCATCCATATAACCAGTCGAGTTTAAGTTATTAACCAAATTCCATGTTAAGTCATTTTTAATCATCACAGAAGACATGGTTAATTAGTGCGCAAGGAAAGAACACCAATGACCATGATTATAAGTGAGCATAGGCCCTCATAATTCACAACACATATCAAAATAAAAGAGTACAACAGAACATCGATCACACCCCCCTTCATTCTTTATAGTCCGTTCATTATCTTCATTAATTTTGGTTTCATCAATTCCCATAGAGAAAAAAGAATACCCACCCCGCATGATACAAATAATGGAGAGGTGAAGGAAAAATACCTACTTGATTGATCAAGGATAAACGTTTTTCTCCACGCGCGGGGAACAGGGGATCTGCGGCTTACAGGGGAGGAATTATGCAGACTCCAAGGGGTGCATGAAGCTCCAGTAGAGGAACACCACAAGCCACGGGAAGAAGGGACTCCAGGCGCACCAAGGGAAATAATGAAGTCGGCCAATGGAAGAAGAGTAATAATAAATCCATGTGCGATATATTGATAAGATCCCGTTGTTACGAAATATGGGAGTTTTGAATGCCTATAAAGTAGGATCGCGGTTTCCTACGCGGTTCGGCAGTTACGCACGATGGAATTAAGTTGTTATTTAATATCCCCCATCGGGGAGGTTTCTTGGGATTTTTAGAAATTAATTATGGTATTTAAATGGTTTTAAAAATGGTAAAATAATTAATTTACGTCAAAACTTACGTTACAGGAGTGGGGATGGAAAGAAAGAAAATGCTGGGTGAGGACACGGTGCCCCCGTCATAGTGTCACCCTCACGGTGCCACCGTCACGACGCCACTATCACAAAGCCACCGTCACTATGCTACCGTCATAGTGCCACCATCATGGTGGAGCCCCTTTTTTGGAAAAGTAATGGCCAGGGGGTCCGGGCCATTACAGAATATACTCTAAGAAAAATATTAAAAAATAATTGTTGGATAATTTTGGTGTGTTGATTCCAGAAATATTATTTATTTTATCCATATTATATTCTATGAAGTTGAATTTTCACTTTCAATGCATGAATTTACATTTATTTATAAATTCTAGTTTCTTCGACAATAACAATTTTTGAACCCTCATAAAAATTACATTCAACGTCATAATATTGGGCGCACCTATCAATTTCATATCTTGTACATGCATAAGTGTTCTACATAGATCATACAACATGAGGATGTATTTAATAAATTTTAAACCTATTATTAATGAGTTTAGGTCACTTAAATATAATTCCCCATAAATTATGTATATGTACATCTAGGTGAATACTCTAAAGTGTAATGGGGGATGGATATTCATGACATAATCATTTGGCATGAAAAAACATAGAGAAATTTTGGTAGCATAAAAGTAATACTTAAAGATTCATAAAATGATTTAATAATATCGAAAGATATATATAATAAATTGAATATAAAGAAGGGAAGTAATAGGTATCAGTAAAAACATATCCCAACATTAGGATTTGCATATAAAAATGCATAAAATAGATAAGATTCCTAAATAAAGAGGTGAAAGAGAGGATACCTTAATAAATTAAGGAACAATGTCTAGGTAAATGTAATAAAGAGAAGGTATAAACTATATCCCATCTTTAGGAAATAAGTTCTATAATAGAGATATCTATATAAATTAATGAAAACATAACCAATTAAGATTATAATGGATAATGTAAAAGGAGGTGCTTGAATGGAAAAGAAGTGTGGGAAATCCCTTACTAAATTTTGGAATATTAACATCTTAGTAAATGATATAATGACAGGAGATAAATGGTATGTAATTGTTAGGAAATAAATTTTATTGTATATAGGTGTTTATAAATTAATTAAAATATATCCAACTTATAATCAAAAGTCAAATTACAAAGAAGTTTCTAGAATGGAAAAGAAGAGAGGGAGGTCTCCTACCTTGATGGGGTAATTCCAAAAGATTGGGAAAAGATTTTTGAGATACTGGGGAAACCTTGGGAGGACTATAGATAGGGTAAGTATAATTAAGGACATGATCTATGGGTTTTTTGTTATGTGTAATGGGATATTTGGTGGGTTTATAAAGGAAAATTGATGGGAGTACTTTATTATTTCCCAAACCTATGTTTTGGACACTTTACAATAAAATAATAAAAAACAAAATCCTTCCCATTATTTTTACCCTTGGTTTATTCCAAAAACAAATTGGTTTCCATTAGATTATAAGAAATAGTTAAAAACTCACTAAAATATTTCCCTTTGGTGTTTGGAATTGTGTCATGTTTATAAAGAAATGTTTTTTAAAACCATAAAATATAATATAGGTTTCGAATGATTTATAAAGGATTTATAATATAAATAAAATAAACCAAAATTAACATTTTTTTAAAGAGGAAACATATATTTGATCTTCGATATCCCTTTTAGTATTTATTACAAAATTTTTTGGTCATTATGATGTCATAATACACAATGTATATTTATATAGTATTTAATTTCGTCCCAAAAATTTAACCATCTCAGAAAAATATAAAAAAATAATTGTTGGATAATGTTGACATCATGATTCAAAAAATAATATTTATTTTATCTAAATAATTGTCTAAATATTTGAATTTTCACTTTTAAAACTAGAATCCATATTTATTGAAACATGGTGGGTTTTTCATCAATAATAGTTTTCAAACCCTTATAAAAATTACATGTGACTGATAAAATTTTTATTATAATTTATTTTTACTAAAAATTAGGTAATATTCTTATTTTATTTAAAAATAATTTATTTTTAAAATTCATTAATTCATCAAAAAATGAATATCTTAATTAAAATTGCATATTACCCAAAAATATAATTTTTGTTTTATCGTATCATAATCAAAATCATTTAAGAATAAATGAAAATAAGGTGTAAATATATTCATTATTATATAAAACATAAAAATTAATATTATCAGGGTATTGATACAGAGACCATTATTTCCCTAGAAAACACCCTCAGGGTAAGGTTCATGATGGTGAGATTTTCATGGGGTGGTTCAACTTACATGGTTTGGGTCGTCATGTTGATGATCTTGAACTAATCCCATAAACATTTTCTTTCATGCTTTAGTTATTGGATCTCAACATAATCGTGGACAAGGGAAAATCCTACTGATGTTACCTCTGTCATATGCTCCAATAAATGGGCCTCATAGGGTATGATTGTACTGGTTGAGGCTATCACATCATTTGTTGGTGTCAATTGGATTTATCAAAATACTATATTTATTCGCATCCTATGGTCAGTGTCCAATGGCTATAAAATCATTGGTTATGATGCTTAAATGTATTTTAAATCTTATATGAAATAATAAAACCAAATAAGTACATGTGTTTTCCATAACTATAATACATAATAGGGCATTTAATTGAATCACAAATAGAATTTAGTTTATAAATATCATGGTTTTTAAAATATACCCCCTTCATAAATTTTTCCATTGAAATGACCATTTCACAAACTATATTATATGAGTGTAATTCTATTTTATCACCGCTTATGATTCCACCATTTCTCCTTTAATCTTGTTGTTTATCTATAGAACTTTAACCCGATGCAATGTCTTATTTCGTAGTACTTTTTCATTACCCTTTAATATCTTATCCAACTACTCCTCATAAGAAAGATCATTATCCAATGGTACCACCTATGGATTTAGAAAATGTAAGGGGTCTTCTATGCACCTCCTCAAGGGGGATACATGGAAAACATCAAGTACTTGAGATAGGATATATGGGAGTTCTATTCAATTTACCTCCTTTACGATGTAGTCAAGGATATCAATGGAACTAATGTATCTTGGACTAAGAATTCCCTTATTCCCCAATCTCATGAGTCTATTCCTTGGGAATATAATTATTAATACCTTATCACTAACCTCAAACTCTTGGTTTCATCGATGATTATCATCATAAATCTTATATCAACTCTGAGTGTCTCTGATGTACTTTTGAGTGGCCCTGAACTTTTCCTACCATTTCCTCAAATATTTCAAGACACATAAGTTTTTGTTCACCAACATTATCCCAGAATATAGGTGTTGTTCACCTATTCCTATAATTAGATTCATAGGGCGTAGTTTGGATGCTTGAGTTGAAACTATTATTGTATTGGAAATCAACCAGAGGAATATGTTGATACCATCCTCCTTTAAATTCTATTAATCATGATCTAAACATTTCCTTGAGAGTTTGGATAGTCCACGCATATTGGAAATCATTTTGAGGGTGAAAAGTAATTCTAAAATTCAACTCCGTGTTTTGAGAATGATGAGTAATATTCAAAAACATGGTGTTACATCTTAGATCTCAATAATATATTATTGATACTAGGTTCCATGCAACCTTATCACTATTCTAATGTATATCCTTACATGTTGATTGAGTGAGATGTCTTCTCAAATTGCAATAAATTTAGGTGTATTTATAAGACGATCCACTAAAACCCATATAGAATAATTTCCTCTTGATTTATTTTGAAGACCATTAAAAATTATATGGTTATGTTTTACTATTTCTATTTAGGTATGGGTAATATTTTCATCATCCATTTGGGTTTTTTTCCATTAATCCTTCATTTTCTAACATACAATACACCTTGATGTATATTCTGTGATCTCCTTATTTATATTTTCCCACAGATAGTTCTATTAGAGAAATGAATACATCTTTATTCACCCTAGATGGATGCAGAAGGTTGAGTTATGTGTATCATCCAACATCTCCTTTAACCCAATATTTTATGGTATACATAATCTTGACCCAAATATTACAACTCATTCTTAATTATTTTTTTACCTCTATGGAATTCCCATTTCATATAAATTCCACCTTTTTATGAATTTCCACATCATATCTCTGATTATCCTGTATCTTCTATATAAGTTATGGTTGATAAATCATTTGTGAATGGATTTATGATGTTCCTTCCTTTATGACTCCCATTTCCATAATTTTGAAGACTAAGAAGTTCAGATCCTTTCCAATTCTCATCAATGATAAAATTAATAGATACTTTCTAACTAGAGAGTATGCCACCTTCTCTTATCTCCTAAGAGGGTATTGGATTGAGTAGTCATAGTCTTTAATCAGATAATTCCATCTTTAATGGTTCATATTCATCTCTTTTTGTGTGAATATATACATCAGGCTCTTATGATCCATATATATTACAATATTCTCCCCAGAGAGATAATTCTGCCAAATTTTCAACATGAAGATTATTGAGTCCTATTATAAATCATGTGTTAGGTAGTTTTTTAATTAACTATTAATTTCCTTTAGGAATAGGTTTTCACTTTTTTATACAATATTATATATAGAAATTCTATTTTTAAAGCATCGCTACATACCAAAAAAATTTCCCCACTTGTGGGTTGAGTAAGTGTGAGTGTATTGATAAGACTTTTTTCATCTTCTTCAAGATATATTCACATTCATTATTCCACAAAAACTTTACTCCATTCCATATTATCCTGGTTGTAGGGTTTGAAAATCATGATAAATTTTGTACAAATCATCGGTAATACCTAGATAGTCTATAGAAACAATAAATATATGATAAATATGTTCTCTTCAACTATCCATAAAATTATTATATCTTAAAAGGGTCAAAATATATTTCATTTCATGTGATGAAATTACATAGTAATGTCACATAGTCTAACTATAAGTTTGATTGTGAAATCAACGAATTGTTTAGGGGGAGACTGGGAAATTCATCAAGAAACGCATTAGTGTTTTCCCTCAAAATGGGTATGTATTCAAGTATGATCCTTTCCTTTACGTCAATAATTTTAGATTGATATGATTAGTTGTAGGGAAATAATATCCATGGTTGAGATGATGATACGAAAGAAGATTCATCATACTCATTTCACTTGTACAGAATCAAAGGGTTTTTCATGGTATGGAGGATGAATTACTTCTCTATATAATTTATAATTGATTTATGAAATGAAAACCATTATATTACTTGGATAAAATCAGATTTCACTAAATAGAGATTGATAATATATTCAAGAAGAAAATTCCCACAAATATCAACATGTGATACAATAATCATTGATGTTTTTCTTTAAGATATGAAATTATTTCTAGAGGTGACTTGATGTTCTTAAAAAACATAAAAGATATATTAATATGGAGTGAATTGAAATAAAACAGGGCATAAAAACTATTTATTATAGTTTACACGTATGTCGTTCATTTTGATCCATCTCAACAAAAGACTTTCGTTGTTCCCATAGTCTTGGATATTGTTGGTGCTCATCATGCTTGTCAGACCTTAGAATCGGGCATTATCTTGGATAATTCCCAACATCTCCATATTTATGACATAGTACTATATATGGTATCTTAGATTTAAATTTATTCCCATTTATTATTTTATTCATTTTCAGGTAAATTAACTCCTTTATACCCTATTTTCCCACACCTAAAACATCTCCCAGTTCTTTTGTGATATATCTATTGGTGGCTCTTTCCGTATTTTCTACAAAATGGAAATTTGGTTAATATTACCTTATCAAATTATTAGATTAACTTCATTAAGATGATATCCTTCTAATATTTGATGTATTTAAATGTTAAACTATGTGTAGATTGTTGATTGAGATTTTTTATTCTTTTTTTGGAATAATCACAAGATTTTTTACTTGACATCCTACAATGTTAGGAATCTCATTTGGGAATTCATCACATTGTCCCTCGCATTGTTTATTCACTAGGTTCTTCATATTTCTTTCCATTGTCTAGAAAAAGGGGAAATTAGGGATGAGTATTTTTAAAATATTAAACACACAAATGGGAATCCAATAACATTAAAGTGTAAATTTATAAAAGACAGGTACATCATTAACTTATTAATTTCAATGATTCAATCTATGTTTTTAAATTCCTATTTTCTAACATATACCCTTATACAAATTTTTGTTCCCTTAATAAATGTTGTTAGTGAGATTATAAATTTTACAAAGCATATCCATTGTGATTTTCAAACCATGTGTGTTGTAAGGACCATTATTATGCACCATTTCCCAATCATTTATAGATCAATATGATAATTATGAGTGTTTTTCCATAGGCACAGATATTCTAAGTCCACATCCACTTTTATTATCTAGACAAGGATGTATTTTCTTAGATTCCACATAATCAATACGTTACCAAAATTTATGGATGACTTATTATGTTTAGTGTTATCCTAAAATATTTTTATAATGTTTTCTAATCCTAATCACTTAAATAACTAAACATTCACCTAAAACCAACTATGACAACCCTTTCATTATTACACATTAATTCATGATTTATTTCATAAGTTTACAAAAAATACAACCCAAAAGATTGAGAATACTAGTGTATTTGGATAATTAAGTAAATTGTATTACTACTAAAAAATAGGTGTATATCATCATTATTCAAAACATTCTTTACATTCCCATAATATTACATCATTCTGAAAACTACATGGGATAACATGGCGATATACATTAGAAATGGATGATATATAAATCCTTTTAAGGGAATAAAAATGGTATAACATGAAAAATGTATTAAATGTTAGAAAATATCCATTTAAATGGGGATTAAAATGGGTTAGAATCATAAACATGAACAAAGAGACATGATATAACAAGATAACATAAGGGCAACATGGGAAAGTGGAATCAACATTAAACACGACACCATAAACATAGGTCTTGGATAACAAAAAATACATCATAACCTGGTGGGAAAAGTCCCATAATGGATTAGGAATAATGCCTAATCCCATACATGATTAATCATGAGACTAAAACATTACCTAATTAATTGTAGATCTATATAATTTTGTGTGCATCCATTGTTTCAATATCATATACAGGCATTATTATGACACATAGATCATACGAAATAAGGAAATATTTCAAAAAACATTACCCCATGGTCAAGGAGTATGGGTTATATAAATTTATTTTCCCAATAAATGAAGGATCTATACATATAATTTATACCCTTGAGTGGAAATGGGGGGTGGATATTCATGACCAAATCGTTTTTCTTGAAAAATCGCAGTGAAATTTTGGCTGAATAACGACAATATATAATGATTTATAAAATGGTTTATGAGTGTGAAATGGGTATCTAATCATTTTTTTATAAAAAGGTTATTAATAGTGATGTTTAAAAATATACCCCACCATTATGAATACGATATCAAAAGGAATAAAATAGAGAAGATTCTTGAATAAAGAGGAGAAGTAGAGGATCCCTTACTAAATTTCGGCATAGTAACGAATTAGGTAAATTATATAATGAGAGGGGGTAACAGATATATAATTATTAGGAAATAGAGTATAAATTACAGGTATCTTTATAAATTAAGAAAAATATAACCAATTTTTATTTAAAAGGCTAATTAAAATGGAGTTCCTTGAATGGAAAAGAAGAGAGAGAAGTCCCTTACTAAATATCAGCATAGTAATGGTTTAGGTAAATGATATAATAAGAGGACATAAATGATATATAATTTTTAGGAAAGAGAATTTATAATATAGGGATCGTTATAAAGTCATGAAATCATAAGAAATTGAGAATCAAAAGGTTAATTACAAAGAAGGTGCAAGAATGAAAAATAATAGAGGGAGGACCCTTAGCTTGAGATGGTGATTCCAAATGATTGGGAGTAGTTTATTGATAGATTGAAAAAGACTTAGGAAGACTATAGTGCTACAATATAAGAATAATGACATTATAAAAGGTGTTTTGGGATATGGAATAGGATATTAGAGGGTTTATATAGAAAAATATAGGGGGATTGTTTATTATCTCCAAAACATAGGTTTTGGAATCTATATAGTAAAATAATCAAAACAATAAACATTACAGTGAATTTTCCCATGGTTTCTTCTAAAGATAAATTTTTTATATTATTTTATAATTAAAAGGGAATAAATCATTAAAATGTTACCCTTGGTGAGGTGGAGTTGATTCATGTTAATGAAGAAATTGTTTTAAAACCTTAATATATAATATAGGTTTTGGATGACTTATAAAGACCTTCTAAAATTAATTAAGAAAACTAAAACTAACATTATTTTAATGGTGAAAAATATATTTGGTCGTTAATACCCTTTTAATCATTTATTACATCACTTTTAGGTCATTATGATGTCATAATATACACCATATATTTATACTGTATTGAATTTTCACTTGAAGAATCTGTCACGACCCGCCTTCACCAAAAGGAGGGAAGGGACAACAGATTTCCAGAAACTTCGGTCTTTAAGTTGAAATAGAGACAATGACCCCCCGAGACCCGCCTTCAATAGGTCTCGGAGTGGAGACTAGAACCAAGGGTATAGAATCTCACACAAAAGGAAGGAATTACCCCTTTATTTTAATAGGATCGGGAGACAAGATGATGAAACCCAACAACGCGAAAACTAGAAGTAAGAGTAATGACAAAGAAAACCACTCCCATATGCATGCTGAAAAAATAAAAGCCATGAAGTAAAAGGTGTCTACAAAGGTAAAGTACCAAAATACAAGAAAAACTGCAACTACGACGGTCCCAACACCCGAGCTAGTACGACCCTGCACGATACCAGAATTCCTCCTGGAAACCTGAAAGTAGTTTTATATACGTAGGGTGAGTATACAGGTTTACCCAGTAGGGAAAACCAAAGACTCTCATGCACAAGTGGTGAGGCATTCTAATGCCCTCTGAGAAAGGAGATAACTGAAGCACCTACCAAGGAAAAACTATCCACCCAGGCCTCACCAAAGCACACTCCCCAAATAATGCAAGTCAAGTAAGGTATAGAAATAGCACATCGATGTTTGGTTACCCCGTACCACTTTCCCACTGGTTATTGAAGACATCCTACGCATCGAACCAATCCCTCAATTCTCACCACAGTCCCACTGCCACACCCGCCCGCACACACCTGGTCCATAACCTCACCGCAGTACCACTGCCAAACCCCGCCCACACACACCTAGGCCATAACCGTTATCCTGACCATAGACACATGGGCCACAACCACCACACATAACCACACCTGAAAACAACTGGGCCAGAATAACTACTTCCCCGCCCAAAGACACCTGGGCCTCATCCTGAAGACACTTGGGAAACAACATGTCCACAAACACCTGGGCCAACCACCACAACCACCCTACCTGAAGATTCATGGGATAATAATGGACTTTAGTACATCACAACCTACCCGAAAAATCTTTGGCTATTCAGGAAAGGGAGAATAAAGGAGCTAATAACCATCCACTCATAGGAGTGTTGGGAAAAAAACCTCCCCATGAAATGTGGTGATCGTCACTAAGTGCTCAAATGGGGTGGGGCGCGAATAAGAAACATAAGAAATAGAATATATGTATAGGTAATAGGCACTCATCCCAACCTAGGGGCTCCAAAACCTAATCTAAAACACCCTCGTTACTATTCATTCATAAATAAAATCACAACACTCGTGGCCAAGTCACAACTCATCCCCAAAAACCAATTCCCCATTTAAACCATTCTCGTTTTCATGTTCAAGTGATCCCATTAAGTAAATTCTGCACTGTTGGGCAACTAACATGCACAATCACAAGCCTAGGGGAAAAAGTTGCAGCCAACAGCAATTTAAACATTTAAACCAAGTTCTCTTGTAAATTCACATAAAATTGAGGTCCCTACAAGTATTTAAAGCAAACAAGGCTTCAAGATACAACCCCCAAATCCCCAGAACTATGGATTAAAATTTTTCACAACAGAAGAGGATTTCACCCCAATTCGTGATATAATCAGAGCAACCACAACCCTAGATTCATAACCAGCAACCATGCCACATCAGAGGATCCCATCCTCACCCACATCACCCCATAAGATAAAAAACATAACAGCATGCCTACTACCAAAACAGAGCAGAGAAACATCCAGGTTCAACACATTGTTTATCTATTTCCTCTTTCTGTTAGTTAAATGGGGTGACCACACAAGGGCATATGTTTACAGGGCTTCAATATAACCAGTTGAGTTTAAGTGATTAACCAAATTCCATGGTTAATTAGTGTTCAAGGAAAGACCACCAATGACCATGATTTTTAGTGAGCATAGGCCCACACAATTCACAACACATATCAAAATAAAAGAGTACAGAAGAACATCAATCACCCCCCCCCCATTCATTTTTTCAGGTCCGTTCATTATCATCATTAAGTTTGGTTTCATCAATTACCACAGAGAAAAAAGAATACCCACCCCGCATGATACATAGAAAGGAGTGGTGAAGGAAATATCCCTACTTGATTGATCAAGTATCAATGTTTTTCTCCATGCACGAGGAACAGCGGATGCACAGATTGTAGGGGAGGAATTCCGCAGACTCTAAGGGGTGCAAGAAGCTCTAGCAGAGGGGAACCAAAAGCCACAAGAAGAAGGGACTTCAGGCACACCAGGGGAAAGAAGAAAGTCATCCAAAGTAAGAAGAGTAATAAGAAATCCATGTGCGATATATAGATAAGATCCCATTGTTACAGGATATGGGAATTTTGTACGCCTAGAAAGTCGGATCGTGGTTTCCTACGCGGTTCAGCAGTTAATCATGATGTCATTAAGTTGTTATTTAATATCCCCCATCGGGGAGGTTTCTCGGGATTTTTAGGAATTAATTATGGGATTTAAATGGTTTTAAAAAGGGTAAAATAATTAATTTACATCAAAACTTACATTGCGGGAGCGGGGCTGGAAAGAAAGAAAACGCTGGGTGAGCACACGGTGCCACCGTCACGGTGTCACCCTCACGGTGCCACCTTCATGGCTCCACCGTCATGGTGGAGCCCCGTTTTTTGTAATGGAATGTCCAGGGGGTCTGAGCCATTACATCAAACACCTCTCAAACTATTCTCGCCATCGAGAATTAAAACCAAGCCTGAAGGAAGGAGGGGTCCGAACAACCACCTCAAAAGATACCTCCTAGGAGTGAACCTCATCTTCACCTAGAAACACCTCTCCCCCAAGAAACCATGAAACATACAAGGGTCAAACTGCCCAGTAATATGGGTTGGGGAGTCTCTTCCTCCATGTCAAGATACTATCCTCTTTGGGCGGCACTAACTCACCCGCATGGGTTTAATCGCATCCACCTTAATACATCTTGATTTGGGATCAGGTCCTCCCCTCCCCATAGCCAAGAATTTTCACACACATTTAGAGAAACGAGAAACCACGCATTCCATAGTTTAACAAGAAAAAGGGGGTTCCATCAACCAAGTACAAATAGAACATGACAAAACTCAAACTAACTCAGGGTACTAGGCACGCATTTGCATCTCTCATTCCCAGTTACTTTCCTCAATCCCACCATGCCTCCACAACACACGAACCAAAGGAATGGTTCATCCACGAAGCACCTTCTCTTCACGATCCTCGACCCTCACTGGTATTTCCACAAAGGTCACGTTGTCCTCGATATCTAGCTCTCCCTAGTCGAGGATGTGTGAATCATCGTGCAGATACCGATGGAGCTGGGACACATGGAAGATGTCACGTATCCTCAGTAGAGGTAGTGGTAACGCTAGCTAATAAGCCACTTCTTCGACCCGCCGCAACACTTCAAATGGTCCGATGAATCTAGGAGAGAGTTTTCTCCCCCTACCGAACCTCCGTTGTCCACGCCGAGGGGAGACCTTCAAGAACACGTGGTCCCCGACCCCAAACTCCAAGGGTCTCCTCCCATTATCGGCATATGACTTATGTCGGTCCTGTGCCACCTTCATCCTTTCCCGTGTAAGCTGAACCTTCTCTGTCATGCTTTGCACTTCTTCCGGGCCAAGAACACTCACTTCCCCAACCTCAGTCCAGCACACGGGAGAGCGACATGGCCTCTCGTACAAGGCTTCGAATGGAGCCATGTCAATGGTAGAGTGATAATTATTATTGTAGGAAAAATATACCCATGGAAAGTGTCGTACCCACGATCCCCCAAAGTCTAGAACATATGCTCACAACATATCCTCCAAGGTCTGGACGGTTCACTCTCTCTTTCCATCTGTCTGGGGATGGAAAGCAGTGTCAAACGTAGCTGGGTGCCAAAAGCATGTTGCAACCCTCTCCAGATTTGTGAGGTAAACTGTGCATCCCTATCTGAGACTGTGGATCTCAGAACTCCATGCAACTGCGCCACCTCATCCACGTACTTTCGTGCTAAAGAATCCACTGCACCTGACTCCTTGATCACTAGAAAGTGAGATGATTTCGTCAACCGGTCCACCACTACCCAGATAGCATCACATCCCCCTTGGACCTTGGGTAGTCCCATGATGAAATCCACTGATATGTCCTCCCACTTCCACTCTGGGACATCCAGAGACTGAAGCATACCACCTGGAACATGGTGTTCAGCCCTCAACTGCTGACACACGAGGCACTTTGCTATGAACTCCGCTACTGCACGTTTCAACCCGTGCCACCAAAACTGTCTCCTCATACAGTGGTACATCTTGGAAACTCCTGGGTGCACCACCAGGGGTGAGTTGTGGAACTCACTAAGAACTTTGTTGTGTATCGCCTCTGGAACAAACATATTTTCTCGGAAAAGCATCTGATTCTGACCATCCTCCGCCAATCCTTCTGGGGCAATGCCTTGGGCAACCTGGTCACACATTATTTCATTCTCTAAGTCTCTCCACTGGGAGTCCTCCACCTAATGTAACAAAGAAGACTGTACTGTCATATGATACATGAAACCTCTACCATTATCCATCTTCGCATCCAGGTGTAGGGCAGCCAACTCCTCTATTCCCTTCCAAGAATCTACCGACTCTCAAACCTCATCCTTCTGCACCTTCATGCTCAAGGAATTAGCCACTATGTTCCCTTTTTCTGAGGTGTAGGAAATCTTGAATTCGTAGTACTGAAGGAACTCCATCCACCTTTGATGTCGTAAGTTTAGGTCCCATTGAGAGAAGACATACCTCAAGCTCTTATGATCCGTGAAGACCACAAAGCACTCCCCGATGAGGTAATGCCACCACAACTTTAGTGCGAACACGACCACCGCAAGCTCTAGATCGTGGGTGGAATAATTATGCTCATGTGGACGTAACTGCCTAGGCTCATAGGAGATCACCCCTTGACATTGCATCAACACACATCAAAGGCCTTTCCCTGAAGCATCATAGAACACCTCACACATCGCCCCATATTCTGGAAACCTCAACACTAGGGAACTAACCAACTTATTTTTCAGATAACTGAAGGCCTCCCCACACTACTCATCCCACACGAAAGCCTGGTCCTTCTTGTTTAAAGCTGTCAAAGGTGCTGCAACTCGGGAGAAGTTGGGAACGAATCTCTGGTAGTAACCTACCAGCCCAAGGAAACTACGAACTTATTTTCTGTTCTTGGGTGCAGCCCAAGAAACAACCGCCTCAACCTTCGACGGGTCCATTGCTATCCCCCGCTCAGACACCACGTGCCCTAGGAAGTACACTTCTCGCATCCAGAACTTACACATAGACAACTTCCCATAGATCTGGTGTTGTCGGAGGACTTTTAAAATCGTCCTCAGGTGCCCAGAGGGATCCTCCTCTGATCTTGAGTAGATCAGGATGTCATCAATAAACTTGACTACAAACCGATCCAGGTATTCCCGGAAGACGAAGTTCATGAGTCCCATAAACACAGTTGGAGAGTTCTTAACACCGAACGGCATGACCACAAAATCAAAGTGGCCATATATGCACCTGAATGCTGTCTTAGAGTTTTCACCTTCATTCACCCTCAACTTGTGATATGTAGACCACAGATCGATCTTAAGGAACCACTCTTCCCCCTTCAACTGGTCAAAGAGGTCATCTATCCTCAAAAGAGGGTAGCGATTCTTGACTGTCACCTGATTCAGCCTCCTGTAGTGTATACATAGCCTGAGACCACCATCTGCCTTCTTCACGAACAAGACTGGAGCACCCCATGGTGACGCACTCGGTCGAATAAAACCCTTCTTCATCAGATCGTCAATCTAAATCCGTAACTCCCGTATCTCAAAAGGTGCCATCCGATAGGGGGACATCGAAATTGGACGAGCACCAGGCTTCAAGTCTATCCCAAACTCAATATCGCGTCAAGGGGGTAGAGTTTTCACCTCCTCCGGGAAGAAGTCCATAAACTCACTGATGATCCCTGGAACTTCCACCATCTCTGCATCCACTAACTCCACTGATAGCTCAGCTAACAAGGAGAGGAGGGGTTCCTCTCGCCTACTGCCTTTCTGATAACCACATTCGCTGATGAAGGTCACACGTCAGCCGCTCAAATATGAAAACACGACCCTTCCTCTGAAGAAGTCAATGACGGAACATACAGAGAACAACCAGTCAATGCCTAAGATGACATCATATGGATGTATCTGCAAGAGTAGAAGATCCCTGACTAACTGATGTGGCCCTATCATCAGTCTGTATCCTCGACAAACATATAACAAGTAGGTCTGACCTCTGACTGGTGTGTTCAGCACCAGGGGAACTAGAAGTCTCTCAGCTTCTAAACCCAAAGCATGGGCCAGACTAGGTGTAACAAAGGAGTGTGAATATCCTGTATTGAACAAATAATATGCAAGGGTATTAAAAAAGCTGATCATACCTCGAACGACCTCTGGCCCTGCTAAAATTGCTACCTCTCCGGCATGCAACTACCCATACCCAGCTCCTCTACCTCTCGGCTTTCAGCTGCCTCCCCATTCATGCCCTGGTCGAGGTCCCTAAGGAGCGCCCTGAGGTCCGCCTCCTCCTGTAACTTATGCCCTCGGAGGAGCGGGAGCTCACTGACCCTGATGCTGCTGAAAGGCCCTGGCTGGAAACTGCTACTACTGAGGTGGGCGCTGAACCAACCCACTGCCACCATACTGCACTATTTCTGGGCACTGGTTCAGAAGGTTCCCATGGCTTCCACAGATGAAGAATCTTGGTCCGGGTCTTGAAAAGAAAGGGAGAGGGCTGGGAGATATAGAACTGGAACTACTGGGGCCTATTCCCTGCCGGTCGAAACCTAGAGGGTCCCTATGCTGGAGACTTGCTGCTGACATCCTTCCCCTTTGACGAGACCAACTAGATTCCCTCTCATGACACACCTCTCAGCGTTTGAATCCTATCCACCACATCAGACTTCTTTTGAACCTCTAAGTATGTCGGTAAGGTGAAGGGAGTAACGACATACTCGAGGGAAGGTCGGAGTGCCTCCTCCAAATGTCTCGCCCGAGACTCCTCATCTGGAAAGAGGACTGGAGCAAAGCGGAGGATATCCTTGAACTTTACCCCAAACTCTCTCACTGACATACCCCCGGCTCGAAGGAGAGTAGCTCTTGCCTCTTCTATGCTTTCATCATAGAAGAGAAGAATTCCGCCCGAAACTCCTTCTCGAAGTCTGCCCACGTAACCTCAGCCTCTCTCTTCTCCCCTAGATAAAGCGTCCACCACTGACGTGTTTCTCCCCGTATCTGGCTCATGTCCAGAGGAACCCAATACTCTGTCAGAGCTCGAATCAAGCTGAAGGCTATCACCAGCTCCTCTAGCCAGCTCTATGTCTCCACATTTGAGATGCTGCCCTCATACTTCCCGAGGGTCTATCACTGAAAGGTCTGAAGCGTCTTCTTCCACTGATCATCCTCCTCCCGGTCCATCCTCTACCGACCGGCCATGTCAACCTTCTGAGCCTCGATCACCCTCACCACTCGTGTTCATATCTCAGGTTCCATAACTGCAATGTAAGAAAGGAATGCCTAATCCCAAGTAGTGCAGAATATTGTTCTTAAATTTTTCTAAAACTTCTTATTAATATTAAATCTCCAAAAAACTCCAGAAACATGAGAACACAAGTCATTATGATGCATGTACCTTTTCTAGGGTCTCTACCCTACAATCAGTGTAGCCTTACTTGGTCGTTTTGTAGGTCCAGAGTCATTGCATCAGATCACGGGGGGGGGGGGCTAAAATCCCATGTCATTGCTGGTGTTCTCTGGCCTAATTCATGCACCAAGGTGACCCAACACTGCTTCCTTACCATCCCATGCAATCCTCACTGTCCCTAACTCCAGACTCCATCCTACCACTCAACCGCACACCTCTGATACCATTCTATCATGACCCGCCTTCACCAAAATGAGGGAAGGGACAGCAGATTGCTAGACCCTTCCTTCTTTAAGTTGAAGGAGAGATAATGACCCCCCCAAGATCCAAGTTCAATAGGTCCCGGAGTGGCGATTAGCACCAAGGGTATAGAATCTCACACAAAAGGAAGGCATTACCCATTTATTTTAATAGGATCAGGAGATAAGATGATGAAACCCAACAACACAAAAACCAGAAGTAAGAGTAAAGACAAAAAAACCACTCCCATATGCATGCTGCAAAAGTAAAATCCAAAAAGTACAAGGTGTATACAAAGGTAAAGTACCAAAAAGCAAGAAAAACAGATACTACAATGGTACCAACACCCGAACTAGTACGGCCCTGCACGATCCCCAAAGTCCTCCTAGAAACCTGAAAGTAGTTTTATATACGTAGGGTGAGTATACAAGTATACCCAGTAGGGAAAACTATAGACTCTCATGCACAAGTGGGGAGGCATTCTAATTCCATGTAAGAAAGGAGATAACCGAAGCACCTAGCAAGGAAAAACTATCCACCCAATCCTCACCAAGGCACACTCCCCAAATAATGCAAGTCAAGTAAGGTATAGTAATAGCACATCGATGTTTTGGTACCCCACGCCACTTTCCAATTGGTTATTTAAGACATCCTATGCATCAATCCAATCCCCCCATTCTCACCGCAGTCCCACTACCCCACCTTCCCGCACACACCTAGTCCATAACCTCACCGTAGTACCACTACCAAACCCCGCCCGTACACACCTGGGCCATAACCACAATCCCACCCGTAGACACCTGGGCCACAACCACCAGGTGTAACCACACCCGCAATCACCTGAGTCAGAAATACTACTGCCAAGCCCGAAGACACATGGGCCTCATCCCGAAGACACTTGGGAAACAACCTGCCTGCAAACACCTGGTCCAACCACCACAACCACCCTGCCCAATGATTCTTGGGCTAATAATAGACTTCAGGCCATCACAGCCTACTCGAAGATTCTTGGGATATTCTAGAAAAGGATCATAAAGGAGCTAATAACGAACCAATCATAGGAGTGTTGGGAAAAACACCCTCCCCATGAAATGGGGTGTTCCACACTAAGTGCTCAACTGGGGTGGGGCAAGAATAAGAAACATAAGAAATAAAATATATGTATAGGTAACAGGAAATCATCTCAACCTATGGGCTTCAAAACCTAATCTCAAACACCCTCGTTACTATTCATTCATAAAGAAAATCACAACACTCGCTGCCAAGTCAGAAATCATCCCCAAAAACCAATTCCCCATTTAATCCATTCTTGTTTTCATGTTCATGTGATCCCATTAAGTAAATTTTGCACTTATGGGCAACTAACAGGCACAAGAACAAGCCTAGGGAAAAAAGTTACAGCCAACAGCAATTTAAACATTCACTCCCCGTTCTCTTGTAAATTCACATCAATGTGAGATCCCTCCAAGTTCTGGAACCAAATTCGGCTTCAAGATACAGCCCCCCACATCCCTAGAATAATGGATAAAAGGGATTCACAATAGAGGAGGATTCCACCCCAATTCATGATATAAGAAGAGCTACCACAACCCAAGATTCACAACCAGCAACCATGCCACATCAAAGGATCCCATCCTCACCCACATCACCGCATAATCAAACAAACAGAACAACACACCTACTACCAAAATAGAGTAGGGAAACATCCAAGTTTAACACATCATTCATCTATTTACTCTTTCTATTAGTTAACCGGGGTGACCACACAAGGGCATATGTTTACAGGGAATCCATATAACCATCCAAGTTTAAGTTATTAACCAAATTCCATGTTAATTCATTTTTAATCATCACAAAAGACATGGTTAATTAGTGTGCAAGGAAAGACTACCAACATCCATGATGTTCAGTGAGAATATGCCCTCACAATTCACAACACATATCAAAATAAAAGAGTACAGCATAACATCGATCACACCCCCTTCATTATTTAAGGTCCGTTCATTATCTTCATTAATTTTTGTTTCATCAATTCCCATAGAGACAAAAGTGTACCCACCCCGCATGATACACATAAAGTAGAGGTGAAGTAAAAATCCCTACTTGATTGATCAAGGATCGACGTTTTTCTCCACGCGCGAGGAACATGGGATGCGCGGCTTGCAGGGGAGGAATTATGCAGACTCCAAGGGGTGCAGGAAGCTTCAGCAGAGGCACCCCACAAGCCACGGGAAGAAGGGACTCTAGGCGCACCAGGGGAAAGAAGGAAGTCAGACAAAGGAAGAAGAAGAAAAATAACTCCATGTGCGATATATAGATAAGATCCCGTTGTTATAGAATATGGGAATTTTGAACGCCTAGAAAGTCGGATCGTAGTTTCCTACGCAGTTCAGAAGTTATTCACGATGGCATTAAGTTATTATTTAATACCCCCCATCGTGGAGGTTTCTTGGGATTTTTAGGAATTAATTATGGGAATTCAATGGATTTAAAAATGGTAAAAGAATTAATTTACATCAAAACTTATGTTTCAGGAGCGGGGCTGGAAAGAAAAAAAATGATGGGTGAGGACACGGTGCCACCGTCACGGCGCCACCGTCATGGCACCACTGTCATGGTGGAGCCCTATTTTTGGCAACGTAATGGCCAGGGGTCCGGGCCATTACAGAATCTACTCTAAGAAAAATATTAAAAAATAATTGTTGGATAATTTTTATGTGTTGATTCCAAAAATATTATTTATTTTATCCAAATTATATTCTATCAAGGTGAATTTTCACTTTAAATGCATGAATTTACATTTATTTATAAATTCTAGTTTTTTTGACAATAACAATTTTTGAACCCTCATAAAAATTACATTCAACGTCATAAAAATTATATTAATATTTATATCTAATAAAAACTCTTTAATTTTATAATTTTATTAAATTATAATTTATTTTTAATAATTCATGAATTCATCAAAAAGGAATATCTTAATTGAAATTTTATAACACACCAAAATATTATTTTTGTTTTATTGTATCAAAATCCAATAATTTAAAAAGTAACAACAATAAGAAGTAAATATTTTAATTATTATATAAAATATAAAAAATAATATTATTAGTTTTCTGAGACATCACTTTATTATTCCAAAAAACTTGCTTAAGGGTATGTTATGCGTTAGTGATATTTTCATGGGGTGGTTCGACATAGACGGTTTGTGTCATTTTGTCGATGATCTTGAAAATCACCTATAAATGATTTCAAAAATGTTTTAGTTGTTGGATCTTGAATTGGGTTCTGTCAAGAGAAAATCCCAAGGATGATATATCTCATGGAAGATTGGATAAATGGGCCTCATATGGTATAGTCATGCTAGTTGATTCCATCACTTCCTTTGAATGGGTCAATTGGATTTATAAAAACCCTATATTTATAATAATCATATGATCACTATTTAATGGCTATTTTATCAATGGTTATGATGTTTACCGATATTTTAAATCTGATAAGATATATTAAAATAAAATATGTTCATGTGTTTTATATAATCATAATACTTAATAGGTAATTTAATTTAATCACAAATAGAATTTAATTTATTAAATTTTAGGCCATTACAATTCATTCCTTCATTGTCCAAGACTTCCCCAATGTTTCTTATTATCCAAGGAGGTTTATTTTTATTATCTTATTCTTTATTTAATAGAAGTAGAGGATATTTTTTAATAATTGTTTCCACCGCATACTTATATATATTTTTAATTAGGACATTCACTATTAGGAAAAACATATTCTAGTTTATATAAAATTTTAGGTATAGAATAATCATGAATTGATTTTATATAAATATCATTTATTTTAGATGATAGATTATAGAATTAAATAGATTTTTTTTAAATTATTTTTAAACCCATTTAAAATTATTATAATATATATTTATTTTTTATTCCATACTTCTCATTTCTACTTTATTCAATATAAAACATCCTTTAAGATTATTCTTCATCATTTTATACTCATCATAATTTAGATTGAATTTCTTGGTCTCTTCATTGAGTTTAGTTCCTATTTTGATAGATTATTCGTTTCCTTTAACTTTCTTCCCATCAAAGATTTTCTATATTTTATGTTCCTTCTTCATATTTTTATTTTATTCAAGAAATGCCACTAACTTAGATCTGAGTATATTTTCCATATAAGTCTCTTCTTTACTTACTCATCCCTGATTGAGGTATTATATTAGAGTTTTACATGACATATAATGTTTTTAACACTTTTATGTGATTTATCATCATGTTGTATACAAGAGGAAGTGTCTTACTCTTCTTTTGTTTTCATGATATCTCTTATCTTTATCCTTGTAAGTTTATTCTTAATATGACAAAACTATTAGATTGGTTTAGAATATTTTTCCCCTTAATTATTTTGAGATTTCTCATCTTGATCTCTATCATCAACTCATAGTTTTTCTTATTTGGATAATTGACAAAAAATATCTAATTCCACCACATATGAACTATTTCCAGGGTGGTTTACCTTTATATTTTCTTTTCTATATTCTAAATTTTTTGTAGAAAAGAGACATAGTTATCTCATTTTTATTATCTATATAATAAATAAAACAAGACTCAACAGATTCTTTAGGTTCTTTTTCTTTCATATTTAGTATTCTTATAGAATAAAAAGTCATATAATCTTTCAAGGACTTTTTTAGTGTATGTGTATTCATCATTTTATATGCAATAAGAATGTTATAGAGCTAATTTAATGATACATACTCCCTAGCTTATACTATATAAATCATAAGATCAAATATTTCTGGGAAGCTCATTAAGAGTTTCATTTATAATAGAATCACTATGTTTTACACCAAAAACTCTTATGTTTCTCACCATATCATTAAATCTAGTGAATTATTCATCAGTGGATTATTCCTCAGAAATATTTATATCTGCAAACCTAATTCTCCCAATTTGTATCTTAACAACTTTTAAATTTACATTTCCTTTATAACTACGTTAAATTATATCTAAAATATCTTTAATATTTTTATACCCATCACTTTTGAAAAGCTATTTTTATATAGATACATTAAAATGGATTTCCTATATTTGATATTAACTTAAAAGGTATCTATGTTAAGAAAATTTCATTTTCTCACGTATTTAAATAGGTGGAAACCCCATTGTGGTTTCATTAATAATTTTAATAGACAAAGACAATAAATATGGTGGAATTATATTTTAAAAACCATGGAAATGCTTTCTATCAAATGTGGGAACACCTCTACTGTTCATAGCATTTATATTATCCATATTTTGGTATACTAATAGAATCTAATTGAGGGAACCTTCTTCTCTGACAAAAATTTTTAATCATGTTGGATCTAATGGATATACTAAGAGGGGAGGGGGTGAATCATTGGAGCCAACATTTTTCAATTTAGTTTTTGAAGTAAACATTTATTTTCCATTATAACACTAACCAATTAAGTGGATATCACATCCTCACCCAAATATTTTTAAGGATAAATAAGAATATAAGAACAAAAAAGTATTTATAATGGTTTACCTTAATATGAGAGAATAATCCTTTATTTAGTTAGTTTTTATCACTTGAAATATATTTTCAATTAATATATTTTTACCAATTTATGTGGCTGGATCAGTTAGTTTTCTGAGACCATACTTCTTAGCACATTCATTTCTTCCCAAAATATCCATTGTCTTCAAACCGTTATAATGAATATAAATAAAAATTCTAAGAACATTTCATGCATTATTTTTAGTATTAAATGAACTATTTTAATGAATAAAATGATTAATTATTACCTAGATATTTCATGGAATTGTTCATATTTTATAGGGTAAAAATATTTATGAAAAAATTGAAAAAGAATCCAAATCACAAATTATTTCCATTAAAAGTATTGATAAATGAAAGATGATGTCACTTCAACCCACAATATGAAGTTCTGCAGTGTGACGTTGGATTTTTAAAGCCAATATAGATACAGACGTAGTAATGAATATGATTAGAACTATAGTATTTGGATATAAGAAAATTTAAACTGTAAAATACATTTTACATCATTATTCCATTGACACAAAAGAAAATTCCATGTGAATCACAGACTATTTCAAGGATGTGAAAGCCAAATATATATGGTGTAAAAATTATTTTTTCTATAAGACTTATAAGAAGGAAAAATGAATGATACCGATTCATATTGTAAAATATTTCCTAAAAATGTAATAATATTGAGGTAGTAGATTTTAGACGATGGATACATGCCACTTATGATGTGATTTAACTATTCACTTCATAAACTAGTAGTAAATAAAAAAATTAAAGACCCAATCAATTAATAAGTGTAGAGAATTTCAATTTTTTGGACTAGAGATTTTTGGCTGTGGATGAGAATTAAAGTAAAGGTCATGTTAATTGATAATTAATTAAACTTGAGAACCTCTGAATATCTATAAAAAGATATCTAGGATATTTCTTCTAGTGATAGATCTAGAGACCAATTATTGGGATGATAAGTTGTGTTGTGAAGGGTCTTCCACCACTCTTCTTCTCTGGTTTTATTTTAGGATTTATTTTTTCCTTATTCTCTATTACTCCCTAATGACTAGGATGAGTGGGTAACTCCTTACATATTTTAGGGTGACGTAGATGAAGGGGTAATGTTTTTTGGGTTTTACTATTTATCTCGTTCATATACTAGGGTTTCCCCAATTGAAAATAATAAACTCTAATCTATTTCTTCTAAAATTTGTTTTCATTTATTTTTTAATTTGAAAGAATAAATTTAATTGTTAAACTAATTTCCAAAAAAATAACATGACCACTACAAATGAAAATTATTCTTAAATATGGTATTAGAATAAAATCAGATCATTAATCTCCTAAATTACCATTCCATCCGCAACTCAAGGAATTATCTGTGAAGAAGTTTGCCCTCTCTGATATCTTTCTTGGGCAGGAAAGAGTGGTACGGGAAGAATATATAATTAAATAGTTAAGGGAGGGGGAAAACACGGCCTTATTCCATGAATGCATCATGGAATGGAAATGTCATTCGAACCCCTCAATTGTGCTGGATGATGGAACCTCTTCGGTGGACTGGGATGTTGTGGGGGCTAGTGGTCTTACCTTCTTCTCTGATCTCCAGGTAGTTCCCAAACTGAGTATGCCTAATGGCTATCCTAGGAGGAATGAGGAAATACATGATGACATTCCGAACATCATCTCTCCCTAGATCAATGGGATGTTGGGTGTCATCCCTGATGATGCTGAGATCCATGTGGTTATGCTAAACATTAATCCAAATAGTGCGCCTGGCCCAAATGGGTTTACAGGCCTATTCTATAGAGGTGCATGGGATGTGATTAAGTTTGATGTCACTACGGAAATTCAAGATTTTTTCAGAAGAGGTAGCCTTCTGCGGGTTGTGCCGGCCACCACTCTGGTTATAATCATTAAGATCAAGAACCATTCAACCCTCTCCCACTTAATACATGTGAGTATGTGTAACATGCCAAAAAATTCTGGCCAGTATCATCAACTCTAGGATTGCACCTCACCTCATGGAATGGGTGTCCCTGGAACAACATGGCTTCGTGAAAGGTAGTTGCATCCAAGGTAAAATTTCCATGGCCCAAGATCTCTTCAGGGACCTTGATATAAAAACTCATGGATCTAACATGGCCATCAAGATTCATATGAATAAGTCATATGACCGGATTGAGTGGAGCTTCATCAACATGGTTTTTTTAGGTATGGGGTTCTCTCCATGGTATATTGGTCTTTTCTTCAGGTGCTTCAGTTCGTCTTTGCTTGCGGTATCCTACATGGGTAAAATTCATGGTTTCTTCAAGGCCTCCTGAAGCCTAAAAAAAGGGGACCCCTTGTCCTCCAGCCTATTCATCCTAGCCTAAGATGTTTTCAGTCGGCTCATTATCAGGTGTGTTTTAAACGATGAGATGCTTCCCTATCACATAAGATTGATCTCTCTTTATATTACCCACCTTATGTTTGTGGATGAAACCATAGTTTTCATGAATGCCAACAGGAGATCGATTATAGGTTTCAGCAATGCTCTGGAGACATATTGCCAATGGAGTTTCCAGAGTGTCTATACTGCTATGAGAAATATTTTTATCTCCAAAACGTTCACTAGGAGGTGCGCCTCATTTTTGTGCAATTCCTTTGGCATGCAGAGAGGTATTTTTCTGATGGACTACCTGGGTGCTTTGATTTCCTCAAGAAGGCTCTAAATTTGAGACTTTGACCATGTGGTGAATAGATTTGTGGATAGATTGCTCAACTGGAAGAACCTGTTTCATTCCTTTGGGGGTGGATTTCATTAGTTAATAACATCTTGTTATTCACCCCTATTCATGCGCTTTCTTCAGTCCATGTGCCCAAGGGAGTTATTTCTACAATTGATGGGATATTAGCAAGATTTATTTGGGACTCTCTCTAGGAAGGCAAAAGGCACTAGACCTCATGGGACAAAATGGCATGTCCTATCCAACAAGGTGGTGTCAATGTTATGAGTCTTGGTGATACAATCTGTTGCATGCATGATAAATTTTCCTGGGAGGTCCTTGAGTAGAATTTTCTTTGGGGGAAAGCTATGGAAGGCTGAGGGTGAGAGGGTTTGGCTCGGGACGGACGGCGTGCAACTACCTTCCGATTCAAGATCTTCTCTATCATTCCATCTATTCAACCCTTTACCCATTGGATTGTGGGGAATGGTACCTTATCGTTTTGGCACAAGAACTAATTTGGTATTGCTTTTGGGTTTCTAAGGTGCCCTGCTCTTGATATTACGTTCAAGGAAGCTTCCATGCATTCGTCCTTCATTTCTGCAGTGCCTAATAAGGACCAGAATTCATTGTTCGATCTCATTGTTGTCACTGATAAGGCGGATAGGTGTTTCTTTACTCCATCCTACTCATGAACCTTCACTTTTAGGGACACTCAGGGACTCTCAGGTACACATACTTCTTCAGAAAGCTGGTATGATACCCTGTGGTGTTGGAGGATCCCAAAAAAGTTCAACTTCCTCCTCTGTCGGATTAAGAACAATGCACTTCCCTGAGAGGATAATATCAGGCGATGCAGCATCAGTCTTGCCTCCAGCTGCTATTGTTGTAGGAATAACTGAGAATAGATAGTTTCTCACATTTGTTTAGGATTCTTGGGAATGGGAGATATGGACGCATTTCGGTTCATTTACTACCTCATTGACTCTACCTCTGTCCGTGGTTTCTCACCTGTAGACTTGGTTTAACGGATTGGGTGTCTCTAGCATGGAGAAGACTGGTCACACGCTGGTGCTCCACTCGGCCTACTGGTGGCTTTGGCAGGCTCGGAATAAGCTGAAATTTCAGGGAGTCCAATCCTCTGGAAGATCCATCATTGTGTGTATCAGGAACCTACTGCTAGATATGGTTAAGCTTTTTGATGAATGGAAGGTTGCTCCTACATTGCAGCGGCTGCTCCTCCATGTTCATATCTCCCAAAGAACCAGTAATGTTCCAAGATCCCTCTAGGTGTGCTGGATCACTCCCACATGTGGTCTGAAACTTAATATCGTTGGATCATGTCTCTTGGGAACCATTTGTGGAGGTGGGGTTGTTCGACACTCCAATGGCGCGGTCATTATGGCTTTCTATGCTTTTCTGGGCAACGGGTCTTCTCTCTAGGCTGAATCCAATTCCACCCTTACTAGCCTCACTCTTGTCCAAAAGGCCAATATCTATCTCCCTGAGGTGAAAACAGATTCCCTGATTCTTCATAATTCCCTTAAGGGTGTTGGATCCATCCCATGGTTGATAACCTACACCATCTGAAAGTGCCTTGGTATGCTTCCCAATAACAATATCAAAGTGCTTCACACATGGCCTGAAGGGAATAAAGTGGTGGATCACCTTGCCTCGGTGGCCGAGCCCACCTCCAACATCTACGGTGTCTCAAATGTGAACCTCTTGAAACCGAAGAGTGTTAATCTCATAAAGGGAGATGCCCATGGGGTACTTTACATCAGACCTCCTTAGTCTTGTGCCTGTTTTCTCCCTGGATGTGTTTGTTCTTTTCTCCTTTCCCCCTCTTTTATTTATAAATAAATAAATTATTATGATGAGTGGTATTCCTATTTAATCTGGTAGATTGAATTCATAATAACTCATCTCACATATTCATGAAATGTTCCTCAAAAACTCTACCAAGAGATACACTTATGAAATGTTCACATTCAATATATAAAAAACCTTCTATGGACTTATTATTCTTCTAATCATCAACTCATCATTGTAATATAGAATAAAACTATTTTTTTAGACAACAAAAACCACATCTAAAATCTCACCTTTTTTTCTTCTCAACTCTGAAATCTAAAATATATATTTCTCATCTCACAGAATCTCGAATTCGGTAACTTTTTATTATTATTTGGTTTATCCTTAGGCTCACAAGAATGAACTCAAGTGCACTCTCTTATACTTCTTACTTCATATTTATGGATTGTTATATTTTATCAACACATCAATTTTTATTTTTTATTGATATTTATTTTTCCTTCAAAGGTAGTAAAAACATTTTTATTAACTTACCCAAAATAGAATAATTCATCTTTAATCATTCCTTCAAAAAAAATTGAATGATCTATTAACTATTTTATTATTCCATTATCTCATGGGATCTTCTCTTAAATCACAATATATAGGTTGGTTAGCGATTAACAATTGTCTTATGAAATTTACACAAATATTGATATTTTTTGGTTCTTTAAATCTAGAAGCTTCAGTTTTCACAATATGACTCAGTAGAAATAAAATCATTTTTATCTTAAAAAAACTCTCTAAAAATCATTTAAAATTTTTCATGCACAAGTAACCAACAAACCTACACCTAATCCATGAATGGTATTTTATACCCTAAATTGTATTGAAAACTCAGTCAAAGAAAAACAAAGAGTTACAAAATTATTATTGAATCATAGAATAGTTTTAATATGAGTTTAATTACTTAAAGATAGAAAAACATCATCCCAATTACAACCTCATTGTTGTTTAAAATATAATAAATGCATTTCAATTTAATTGAGATCTACCTAATTAGTTTTTACCAGATAAGAATTATTTTCATCATGATGTGGGGATCAAAGATAATTTAAGTGACTTGAATCTCATTTTAAATGTGATTTTTTGTGCAATAAGGATTGTCTTTGTTATTTTTAGATATTTAAATACTTTAGAAAACTTTATTTTAGAAATCTAGAATTACTATAAAGAAAAAAATGGTCCTCAAGGTCCCATTTTCCTAAAATTCATGATTATTGTTCACATTCTTACACTAATATAAAAATAATAATTTTTATATGTATTGTAAATATCTCTTACAGTGAACTTCATGCTTATGAGACAATAGTTA
Organism: Viscum album; assembly: GCA_963277665.1. Lineage (NCBI taxonomy): Eukaryota > Viridiplantae > Streptophyta > Magnoliopsida > Santalales > Viscaceae > Viscum > Viscum album. The sequence continues at coordinate 301,249,295 of OY728139.1, forward strand.
ATGCTTACAGGGTGATTCTTACATGGATTGTTCATCATTACATGCTTTGTGGAATCATTATCATGATGCACCTCAAATAAACCCTACTATCTGATGGATTATCCTTATAGAGTGGGTATGATTCTTATGATGAAAATAATTTTCTATTTTTCAAACATTCCACAAGGAAAAATTATTATTACATAGTCATTCATCCTTATAGTTTGTAAGGAATGATACCTATTAAAAATTTTAGACTAAACTATTTTTGTTCGTGAACTAACAAATTTTAAAATTATTAGTTTTTGTTCAGAACCACTTTAAAACACATTATAAATAAATCAAAAATTATAAATCACCCCAAAAATATTCAATTACTTCAATGAAAACAAATATATGAAAAAAATAATCCATCAAAATTTATTTTAAGAAATAGGTTTCTTCATTATTTTATCATCATTTCCATTTTTCTTCATCACATTATTATAGTGTGGCTTCCTTATCTTGGTGCATAAATATTTTAAATGATTAGAACAGAAATTTTCATAAGGTTGGTTCTACCATAAAATAAATTATATGGATCTTATAACAATCCCATGAACATTACAATTATTTTTAACCTTATAAACTCTACTACTTTTACCTTATGATGTGCAAGTACATTATGATGATATCCCATGTACCATAAAAAAATCAAATATGTGAAGATCATGTACATTATGATTATTATTTAATGTTTGATAAAAAAACTCTTCATAACTATATTAAGATATTAAATCCTATCTTATGGTATTTACTAATGTACCTTATGATATTTATAACCACAAACATATAAAGACTCATTCTTAAATTTATGAGGTTTCATTCATTTAGTAGTATTCATAAAAAATAGAATCCATGTTATTCAATAATGAAACTAATTTATACTTTAACTAAAATTGATTACTATTATCATCATGGTATCTTGAATTTTTATTTCTTTGTGTTGTATTTACATATTTAAATATGGATATTCGTTCTTAAAATTTGGACTTCTTGAACTTCTTTTGAAATACCAACAATCTCATAAGATACAATCAATTTATATGTTTGTATTTACATATCATATGAATGGAATCATTCATAATTTATTTCTATTTTGTATGAAATAATTTTATTATATTATCTCATATTTCATGTAAATTTCCTAAATGTTTTAGTATCCATTTTTTCTAGTCATAATCATGTGATACTTCTTGTATACATACAATGTCTACTCCTTCTTCCAGTATATCTTCTTTTGATTTTCATGACGAATTTAATAATCCATTGAAATATGAATTGATGTAGTTTTATCTTTCAAAAACTGAATTTAGGAGGATTGAGGTGGGAGAAATTGTATTGCGATGTTCTATTAGCACATTTCTAAATGATGAATATTATAGAGATTGTGTGAGTCCGGTGTTAAAATTCATCTCTGGATTTCACTACCTTATTACTCAACTCACTAATTAATATGACATTAAATTAATTAGTTTTATCCTGGTAAGTAGGTCACTTTACTACCGTACACAATTTTTACTCTCCTCAAACTAGTGTTAACACATTCTAGTTCTTAACTCCTTTTTTATTCATATCATGGTTGGCCCCCATTTTTGAGCTTGACCAAGTGTCTTTAAGATGTCCAGGATGATTTGTGGGGTTGGGCCACTTAATATTGGTCCCTATTTTTATCTCCTCTTATATCTATGTGTGTTTATGTGTGTGTGTGTGTGTGTTTATTTTAAAATATCAATGTTCAACTACCTCAAAAATATATCCAACAATACCATCCCCTCTAAAATACTTTATAACTTCTAAATATCCTTTTCCACACAAAATATTCTTCATGTGGAAGAATTGGAATCATTTTAAAAATTCTAAATAAATTTTACAAAATCTGAATAGATATTTTAGGATTATAATGGATGTTATCCCAAAAAAATTACATGTCTCATGTTAGATCATAAAATGTCAAGTAATCTTCACAATTCATTACTCATTGTAATACCATACCCGAGGACTCCATGAATCATCTCAAAAATCTTGGAAACTTCCAGTTTCCGTATACTAAATTATTAATCAACATATTGAAATCATATAGCTTACCTTAATATCGTTGATCCTTATTGACAACAAATACAACAAAAACTCAATGGGGGTTCAATAAATTATTTTTTCTGGAAAATAAGTTAGTAAATATATATATATATATATATATATGATTCTGTAGGAAGACATTGATCCAACATACATATAAAACAACAAATAAAAAATGAAAAAGGTGGACCATAACAAATATCCTGAATTGTAAAAGAGTAAACCACACTATATATAAAGAATCTTAAAACCATATTTGAACAATATAGTCACCATCCACTCCAAATCATCTAGACCATAGACTCTTTCATCCATAATTCCCCATGTATAGGATACTTTCCATTACAATTACCATATATAACAAGGTTTACATATGTTTCTGGGGAAAAAGTTGATGGTCTATATAAATCATACCCAATAAATGGTCAACACCCCACCCATTCTTATATATCATAAAACCATCTGTAAATGTAGTAAAAATAAAGATTAAAAATGTATCAAAGAAAAATAAAATAAATTTTTTAATTAAAGTTTGGAATAGATATTATAATCAGGATTTTCTATCATGATATAAAATTATAAATCATTATTAGTATCATTCCAATAAAACATACTATAAATTTAAAAACCATCTTCACGTCATACTATGAATCCAAGACATTGTATCAGCTATACATTTTAATATCATTCACTATAGGATACCTTTGTAATATCACACTAATTAATAGGTTACTATATATATCTATAGAATTATCCATCCTCACATAGGATGCCTCATTAATAGGTTTCTAGTTATTTTATAAAATAGGGTTCCAAAACCACCGACCATGTTTTCTATAAATTGGCACCTTGGGAACCTCATTTTTAAGTTCATACAGTGGGAGAAACAAATTAATTTGAGATATTAAATGAATTCAATTTAATTATTGTATATATTATAGTACTTTATATCCTATAACACCCAATTATTATAATATATATTTCTCTTCAAATAATTTTTTAGCATGTGATACACAAAATGTTGAGTCGAAATGAACTACAATATAATGTATTATTATAGATTATCCAATGAATTGGAGGGTGTGAATAATACTAAATAAATTATGAAAAATTTATGGTTAACTATTGTTTAAAATTAATTCATTATTTTTTAATTGATTATAAATGTAAATAAAAATCATTTGAATGCAAAATAGTTTTTTTTTTAAACACATATTTTGTGCAAGAAAAGTATTTTTATCTTAATAAATTAAATTTATCAATATTAGTGAATGGTTTTAGTAGATTTAAAGTAATATATATTCAATAAAAAATTTTAAAATTAAAATATATTTTTTCTAGGAACGAGATACAAATATGTATATATATATATTATGATTATAAATTTATTTTCCTAAAAAAATCATCATGTTTTTCACACTTATTTTAAAATTAATTTATTCCACTTATATAAATTTAATCATAAAAAATGGATTATATATCATTTATTTGGATGTTAAAATTTTGTAAATAGGTTCCTTTTATTTTTGGTCAATATCAATAGTAACCATAATACATTTTTGTCACACTTGTAAGATTAAAGCAGTTAAAAGAGGGTTAAAACATTGGGATAAGACTTTAACATTTATCAAACACTTTGTTTTATAATATTTGATGAGTGTATTTAGAAATATCCATACATTTATTAAATTTATGGTCACTTGGTGCAATATTTGTTTGATTATGTCCTTTATATTAATTTATGAAATGATTAAATAAAAAAACACCACTTTCTTAACTTTAATATCTCTAATTTGTTTATATATGGATAAGAAGAGGATATGTTAGTTTGAGACATTTATTATATATATATATATATTAATATTTATAACAAATTAATTTATTTATAATTTTATGTTATTTAATTATTACATTAAATTCATACACAACACCAACATAGTATTTATCCAATTAATAAAAAATAAAATATATGATTTTTAAAATATTAAAAGTAATAAAATTTATGTGATTTATTGTGTTAGGATAATTTTTTAGACACATATAAAAAATTAGGGATTTTTAAAAATATTATTTTCAAATGAAATCATTTTATTAGTGTCTCTAAAATTAAATTAAATGAATTGTTCAACAATTTACATTAATGATATTTGATAATAATTAATATTTTATTAAATTATTTAAAATTCATGAAAAATAGTATCCTTATCCATGTGAATGGAATATGATATAATATATAAACTATTATTCATTTATGACTCACTTTTATGTTTATGGTGATTTTTGTAACCATTTCAGATAGAAATTGTTACCGCGATTAATGTAAAAAATGGTTAATGAAGGGGTAATAAAATAGATAAAGTTTAAAAAGACCCCAAAACCAATCCATATTTCATTAGATAATTTTTTTACACTATATTTTATTCATATAATTAATGGACTTTGGAATCATTTTTATTGAGAATGTATTTATTTTATTTTCATCTTTTATGAAATTACAAGTGTGTCCTCTCCCTCCCTTATAAAAGGTCACCCTACTTTCTCTTATTTAACCAGAATATATACTTCTATCTCAACCAAAACCTAGAAAATTATATTTAAAAAATATGTATTCAAATTATACAGGTGATTATATTCTCAAAATTCCTAACCTTATATCCTTGAGAGGTGATCAGAAGGAATTATTTCAAAAAAGAGGTAATCACTTTAACAGATCACTTTCTTTTTACTTATTCATTTACTACATCTAAATCTATGGTATTTAACATTAAATAATATATTTAGTATACTCAATATACATAAATTTTATTCTTATTATGAAACCCCCATTTCCACCCTATTTCTCATCAAATGATAAGTGAAGTATTGCTCATGCGTGCGTGCGTTTTACTATCTCCATCTAGTGATATGATTTATTTTTCATCACCAAATTTTAATTATTGGTATTATGATTGTTTTAATGTTTATATATTATATTTATGACAGAATTATACTTATGGAATTATAATATCATGTATACCTTATTACATTCCCATCCATTAGAATATGACAACGTTTCTCATGTGTTTATGTGGACTACCATCCCATGATGTGTTGTGACCAATTTTTTATTTTTTTCTCTATATATAAGGTAATAAGGATGTATTTTTTGAACATATATTATATATATGAAGATAATATTAATTTGTGTGTATGACCTGCCATCTCCATTAATGGGGTAATTCAACTTTATTATCTACCTTTTATGGTAGAATCTAAATATATGTATAGTAAATATATATGATATTTATATCATGATTAAAATTTTAAAGATGATGGAACCATGAAAAATTTATATATACCAGATTTACCAAATCGAAATTCTCATGAAAAAATAGTTAATATTTTAAGATGAATATTTTGATAAGGAGTTATTAATAAATGGGTGTTGAATTTTCATAAGTGGATCATCTATGATACTATAAGTATGTAAATGTATCTAGTATATAATTATAAAATATTAAATTTATTAAGTAAGTGGTTATAGTGATTTTTATGGAATTAGAACACGAGGAAAGAGTTTATCATCTCAAATTATATTCTTTGGGATATATGTTATGTTATCAATATATCTTATTTTATGAGGTTATTAAATAGTCTATTTGTCATGTTATATCATGAATCATTTTGTTATCCTAAAAATAAAATTTTTATTTGATGTTACTGTTTCATGTGGTTTATGATTCAAAATTTCCCAAAGTGGAAAGGGTTTTATGTTTTAATCTCATTATTTATCGGGATTGTTTGTGAGTAAATTTATGAAGACGAGATTCCATGATCTACCTCTCCTAAAACTCTTTAATTTTTTCCCCTATAGTTATCTATAGATATTACATGTTTTCCTTTATTTTACTTTCTTCAATAACTCAAAATACCAAAACAATTTTTGAAATGAAATTTGAATTAATTTCTCTCTTCGGTTGAAAATCCTTGTTTTCTCTCACATCCATGTCTTATAAAATAATCATGAATGTTTCTAATATTAATATATGACTGTTTAATGTATTTTTATCTATTATTTACATTATGAAAATTATATAAAAAAGAATTATTCCTTTCATTTTCTAAACAAGTTATTTTTTAATTTTTATTTACAAAATTGTGAAAGGAATGTTTCATTTTATCTTATATGACATGAATTGGATTAACCACCATTGGGAACACTTAATTTTATAAATCTTCCTTTATAAGTTTCCAAGGATCTTTTCAAATAAAAATGTTTCCCTTTATATATTGATTTTTTTTAGATTTTAAATATTTGATTTTAAAATGAAAATAGTATTTTCCCAAAGGCATGCTTAAAGTGATCTCTTAAATTCATTTTTCATCTATGATGAAATCAAATAATGTTAATTAAATTTATTCTTGGGAAATGATAAAATGATATCATCCTAATTATTTATATGGATTATTTATGTTTCTGGAGAAAAGATATTTATAAAACCTATTTATTTTCCATGGGTTATGTTTTGATGAAATGATGAAATATTTATGGAACATTTCTTTCCACATGTTAGGAAATGGTGAAATATTTATGGAACCCATTTCATTTTCATTGGTTCAGATATAAGGTGATTTTATGGCCTTTTATCACAGATATATATTATTTTTATAATATGATAGGTGGGTACATAATTATTTATAACTTGAATATATTATTTAAAGATAGGTATCCAATGAGATAAACATGACTAGAATAGGGAGTTAACCCAGTTCAGTAAGGGACTATGTCCACTATGATTGTCTTGAGAGGTAACATTGACTATTACGATGGAATGAGAAGTGAACCCAATCCACTATGATAGTCTTGTAACTGATCTATGTCTACCAAACAAGTGATTTTCTATGATTATATGTATGAAAAAAAATCTATCTTATGCTAATTTTATTATCTCGTGGAATATGTACTTTGATTCAATTATGATTCATGTCTTATGAACTACCAATCTTTGTTACAGGACTCAAAATTATAATTGATGATATACATAGTGAGGTATTAAAATATTATGCACATATTCTCATACACTTATTCTCATGTTATGTTTATGTGTTCGCTGAGATATCCCTTATTTACCCTTACTGAGCATCTCATCTCACCCTTTCATATGTTTCATTTTCCCCTTGTTATGAAGAAAATTTTTAAGTAATATGTTTCTATAAAGGGTTCTAGTAATGAATAAAATTGAAGGAGATGGTGTAGTTCTATTATGAATCTATTGTTTATGTATCTATGTTTCCAAAGATACTAAACCTAAATTATTATGGTATGGATTATAATTTTATATAGTGAATATTCATTTAATAAGATGTAATATCTATGTATGAAATGTATGGGTGGATATAATTTGTGTCAAATAAAGTTATAGTTACCTTTGGAAACTAGGATGAGAAATAATTAGTGAGAAACCTGGGGATAATTTTATTATTATGATAATATCAAAATATTTTGGTAATGATCATTGATGACATAGGTTAATACTAAGGTTTCATACATTGAAATGTTGGTTTCTTGATTTAGACATCCTATAAATTATTTTTCACGATTATGCGGGTTCTCACTGTGATTATTATTTATCACTCTATACACATAGTTTTTAGTCAATGGATGGAACCTAATGAAATAATATTAATGATAAATTCATCAATAAATTTAATGATTTTCATCATGAGTAACCTAATGTTATGGGAGTATAAATATAAAATCTCATTTTTTTCAAATGGAACATTATAAAGCTATGAATCATTTTGAGAATCTGATGAGAAAAGGAGGGAAACATATTCTCTTGTGGGGGGTATACTGATCCACTACTTATATAAAAATGGATCAGTACCACTAAAAAGATATTTTATATTCACTTGTTTTTGAAATATGAATTTTTTATTTTGAATATTTATCATATGGAATATAAAGTCAATAAATGTTTTAATCTTATCAACAAAATGAGAAAATAGGAATAGATTGAATCCATATAATGGGATAAATTTAAGAGATTATTTTTCAATATGTATACACCCCATATTCTTTATTTAAAAATAGAGAAGGAATTTTTTGATCTAAAGAAGAAGGATAATTAATCCATTAGAAATTATGAGGAAAATTTAATAAGACATGTGAGGTAAGACTCTAGTATTATCTCCCAATATAAAAGTATGATTGATCAACACTTAAATAACTTAATCCCAAGACTACAAGATGTGTTATCTATATGTGACTTCAGTAGCTATGAATGAATCATTCGATGTGCTATCAAGGTATATATGGGGATTGGATTTACCTACTAATCTCATAGTTTTAATAAGAAAAGAAATATGGGATTTTAAGGGAATTATAAAAACCATGGAGATAAGAAAATGAACTTTGTTTTGTGATCAAAGTCTGTATAAAAAATAGAATAAATTTTATTAGGAGGACTATTATATTTTTTATGTTTATAAATTAAGGTCATCGGGAAATAAAATTTTATAGTTATGGGACAAATTTATCCTATGATGGATGAAAATTACCATAGAATTCCCCACCCACACATTAGTGTTTAAAATTTAGGAGTAAGTAAATTATGCTAAATAGTGTTCAAACCCAATGGTTAATGTTGATGATTTATTTCAGTAACCACTTAAACCCAGAGATAAAGGGAAGTATCATGTAATCACTATTTTTCATTTGGATTATGATAATTAAGGGTTAAAATATACACATACAGTCAAATATAGAACTAAATAATGTATTATTTAATTAAATATATACCCACTCTTTTATGTGAATAATTTTATAAGGTTTACATAGTAGCATATCAATGTTTATAAGTTGAATTAGTATTGAGGAACACTGACGGTGTGATAATCTGATCAAAAGTCACTAACTCTTAACTGATAGAAGTTTTTAAAAATAAAATTCCTATAAATAACATTATTCTTCTCAATATTGTTTGTATATAAAATTCATTTATTACATCTTATATCAATATAAATTTTATACCCTCAATAACATCCAGTTATTTTCTTTTCAAGATGGGTTCATCCCCATAATATCCTCATTGGGGGTTTTCTCTTCTAAAGTGTATCGTGGTTTCCATTATAAAAAACTCAAGAAAGATGAGTGGGGAGGATATCTCTAGTCGAGGAAATATTGAATAAATATAAATGTATTTTTTGGAATATCTGGAACCAATCTATATTTATGGATGAGGTTATAATAAAGAAGAGGTCTATGATCACTTCTAAATGTCTTTTATATCATAGTTCCATGGAAGAGATGCCTGGTAAATTTGTTTTAAAATGAGTTGAAATTTATTGTCTATATTAGAATTATTGTCCACATCAGTACCATAACGTAAGTGAGTGCTAGTTTTAATTTTTTTATAATCCTAGTTCCATGGAATGTGTAGTAATAATAATTAGAGGAACTAAAGGGTTATATTTTTCCCTGCTGGTTGTTGGTGTATTAGGAGGTCCAATAATAAATCACACATTTATTAAAGCTCCATATCTCATTTGTTTCATGCAGGACCACTCTATATTCCTCATGGTGGGCCTGGTTTCACTATTAAATCAAAGGTATAATCCCCCTCTATGAGGATGGTGTTATAAGGGAAGAATTTCTTTATTTAATGTAGAGGGTTCCTACCCAGCACAGATGGGTTCATTATAACCCACACACTATGGGGTTAAAACTACACAATGATGTCTCTTGTTATCTTGGAATCATGGCGTGATGGGGTGTTTATCATGACTCTAAAGGTTTTATTTTTTCCTCGTCTAGTAGTTATTATGGATATGGTGACTCTCGTCTTAATGAGGCTAGTCCATTGCTTAATGATATTGAGTTTTTTCTATCATATAATATCACATTGGTTGAGATTAAGACATAATCCACTATTATTCTAAACTATCTCCAAGACAATATTACCACGCCATGGTTCATTGTTTACCATATTTATATGTGTTAGAGTATCTTAAAATGATACATCTTTATGTACACCTAGTATAAAGGGAACAAAGTTTTGGACTATATGGATTCAACGGGTACTCTGAAAAAACTCTCAAATTATTATTTCTATCATAGATTCCCTCCTTGAAAATATTTTAATATTGTATGGGTGGATTATATTGGTCCAAATTACATCAAGAATCATTTATCTTGTAGGTCTCTTTATTTCATTAGTAAAAATTATTACTTAGGATGGATAATACAATCCAACCTTTGATCATATATCAGTGTGATGATAAATTTGATCTTCAAAATAGAATTTCAACAATTGTATGGTTCTTGATACTATTAAAAAGATTTTTTTCTCATATTATTGGGGAGAAACTTAGAATCAATGGTATTCCTATTTTGTAGGATTTTCTTGATGCATTTCATGAATATTTTTTTAGTCTTCTATATAATTTTTAAGTTGATTTTTTAATATAACACTATATTGTGCTACACCTATTTTAAATAATTTAGATAGAATGGACTGAACTGAGTAATATGAATATAAACATAAACTATAGGATAATGTTGAGAAATTATTTAGTCATACATGTGTATGAAACATGGGGTGAACCTATTTTTTTTTACAAGAAAAATGGAACAATTCCTCTCTATATTGATTGTCGAGAAGTTAAAAATATCACAATCAAGAATAAGTACCCACTTAACTGTATTGGAGATTTTTTCCATCAATCATGAGGAGAAGTTGTTTTCCAAGATTGATATTTGGAATGAATACTATCATTTTAGGGTGAAATTTTAAGACATATCCAAGACATCCTTCCATAAAAGTTATGGACACTATCAATATAGAGTTATTCCATTCGGTCATACTAATTACCCCATTATCTTCGTGGATTTAATGAATATAATCTTAAGATATTAAATTTATTAGTACATAATATTCTTTATAGATGATATTATTATATATTCAGAGAGAAATAAGGATCATGAAGATAACCTGAGGATTGTACTAAAGACCGTAATGAAATAGATGTTGTATGAAAATATTTCAAAGGGTGAATTTTTTCTACACAATGTTTCATTTTTTGGTCATGTAATCTCAAGAAATAGAATATCAATGGATCCATAAAAGATAAAAGTTATTGAATGTTGAACCAAACCTACTAAAATGACTAGGATCTATATTTTTATTGGTTTCTATGGATATTATCGATTCCTTCCATATAATTTCTCAGAAATGTATAATCCACACACAAAGTTAACTCGGAAAGAATCAAAGTTACTTTGTATATATAAATGAGATGATGATTTCAAGGAACTAAATAAAAGGATAGTTATTGAACTTATACTGATATTACCCTATGGTGGATACGTTTTTGTAATCTATAGTGATGCATCGAAGAAGTGACTGGGATACATCCCCATGAAGAATTATATAGTGATAACTTATCCATCACAATAATTGAATGTTCATGAGAAAAAATACACAACTCATTATTTGGAGTTGTCTTTAGTAAATTTTTCATTAAATATATAGTTTCATTATCTTTATGAAGAAAATTGTGTCTTCTATACTAATCATAAATGTTTAATGTATATCCACTCAAAAAGATATGAATATACACCATGGTAGATAGTTGGAGTTGATCAATGATTATGTCTACTCAATACATTACAAAACTGGGAAATAGAAAAATGTGGAACATTCTCTTAGTTAGTAGGATCATGATACCTTATCTATGATATGGATCACAAAATATAAAATATTTCTAGAATTTCATAGTATGGATCTATAAATGTTGAAGGCGGGGGAGACGTCTAATATTTCTCAAATAAGTGTTCATCCATATATCCATGTGAGGTTTAGATAGACACAAAACGGGAAGATGAAAAACTATAAAAAATGGTCAAAAACCATCCTTATTTACATATTGATTATGATGAAATGTTAATTTTCATAAATAATGTATGTTTTCCATTTATATCATATTTGAATATGTAGTAATTGGATGACACTCAAAGTTCATTATTCTCTACTGATCATAGAAGTATGAATATATATAGATATTTGAAAGGGCATTTATGGGGGAAATCATGAAGAGATACATTGAAAATTATCTATATTTATTATTGTTATGTTATCATGTTAAGGATGAGAGATATAATTCTAAGGGATGTTACAACCATAACCCGTACTTGAATGGAAATGGGAAAATCACAATGTATTTTTTCATCTCGCTCCAAAAAACATCTAAATGCCACAATTATATATGGGTAATAGTCGATCACCATAAAAATTTATCACAATTAATAGATATCATAGAAAACAAATCTCTTGATCAGCTTTCCATAATATTATTTTAAAAAGAGTAATGGTGGCACAAAGTACTGCATTATATTGTTTCTGACTAGGATCTGAGTATTATATTAAAGTTTAAGAGAACTTATCAGTAGGCAAGGAATTCATTGCTATGATTCATTATAACTTATCATCATCAAAAATTTGGTTAGTTATAGAGGAAAATTTACCACCTAGAGGACATGATGAGATGTTTTTATATGGATTTTAAATCTTGTTGTAATAAACACCATCCTCTAGTCAATTGTTTTTATAATAATATATTTCACTTGAGCATTCAGAGGCTCATTATGAATACCTATATGAAAATAATTATAGAAATAAAATGTACTAGGATGAATTTGGATAAATAATGATATTTATACCCATTCTAGAAAATGAAATAGGATGGAATGTTAATTTTATTCGGTATCACATAAATGCAATTTTGGGTAGTTAAAATGTGAAGCTGGTAATTTTCATTGATATATGGAGTTTGATGTTAGTGAGAAGATGATTATAAAAATATATCCATGGAAGAATGTTATGAGACTTGAAAATAATGTAAATATATGCTTTAGGTATATTTTACCCTTTTAGATTATTCATCAAGTAGGATTGGTAGCTTATCTCTTGGTGCTTCTGCCAAACCTCTCTTGTGTTTATAATGCGATCCATGTATCTAACATGAGGAAGTACATACCTGATAATTCACATGTACTAAACATAGAGATAATACCTGTGAATAATGATCATTTATATGAAGAAAAAATAGAAATATTGGATAGTTGAGATAAATAACTGTGGAGTAAGACTTCACACCTGTTTAATGTTCCCTAGAGAGATCAGAAATTTAAAAAATCCACTGTGGAACATGAGGATATAATGAAATAGAGATATCCTCATATTTTTTGTATCAATGTTATGGAATTTAGAGTATTAAATTAATTTTAAGGGGGTTATAATGTAACACACCATGATTTTATGATATATTTATCTTCATATATTTGTTTTTATCTTGTGATACATTCAACCCTGATTCTAAATGAACTGTAACATAATATACAATTATAACCTAGACATTAAGTTGGGGGGTATGAATAAGACAAACTAAATTATAAAAAAAAATTGTTTACACATGTTTAAAATGAATTCGTTGGTTATCAATTGATTATAAATTAAAATATTAATCATCTGAAAGTAAAGTCATGTCTTTCAGAAAAACTATTTATGCGTACAATGCATTTCTTATCATAATAATTTAAATTGATAACTATATTATAATTATTTTAATTAAATGAATATATAATATATTTAATATAATTTTTTAACAACAAGAATGTTTTATGGGCATGATATAAGAGTATATATATAGTTTTATTCTTTAAAATGTATTTTTCGAAAAAAGAGTTTTCAACACATTTTTCACACTTATTTTAAAATAAATTTGTACCACATATAGAAAATATATCATTAAAAATGTATTCCATATTTTAAATAAGGAGGATTTGATTTTTCAAATAGTTTCCTTTTATTTTTGGTCAAGGTGAATAGTAACCATAGTAAATTTTTGTTACCCCGGTAAGGGTAAAATAGGTAAAGTAGGATTATATGATTGGAATAATGTTTTTAAATTTCTCTACAACATGCCATTATACTACTAGATAAATGTAGTTCAATAATTTATATCCAATTTTTGATTATATGGTCACTTGGTTCCATATTATTTTTATTATGAACTTTATATTAATTTATGAAAAGAATAAATAAAAAATGTCACTCTATTGACTATAATATATCTAAAATTTTTACAGATTAATAAAAAGAGGAGAATTTTGGTTTTAAATATTTATTTAAAATATAAATTATTTGTTTTTAACATATTTTTTTATTTTGAAATTTTATTAATTGGTTTATTATATTAAATGCTTACTCAATGCTGACATAATATTTATTCTATTAATTTAAAAATAATATAAATTACTTTAAAAATATTAAAATTAAAACAATTTAATTGAATTATTGTATTCCCAAAATTTTGAAGACACATATTACATATTAGGGACATATAAAAGGATTATATTCTAATTTAATCATTTTCTTGGTGTCTTTAAAGTCAAATTAATTCTTCCAAAATGAATATTAATGATATTTTAAAATAAATAATTTTTAATTTAATGATTTAAAATTCAAAAATTTAAACATAAGCCTTGTGAATCGATTATGGTTGAAAATATCAACCATGTTTTATTTATGATAACATTATTTTTATGATCCTAGATCGTATTTTCTGGTATGGATATTGATTTCGGGTTGTTTTGAGGAAAAAGGAAGAAGTGAGGGTTTTCTATGTACACGCCATGTACTCTTGAGTGCACGCCATGTACCTGGTTTCCACGTATACCCATGTAATGATTGTGCAACACCCGCATACGTGACCATGTGATTACCTGGCTGAAACGCTTAAGATGGGGAAGAATGAGGCTAATATATGATGTGTATTGTTAATGAACATGTTGTGTGCTTTTATTGTAATTTGATAATTCAGAGTGGGGTCACGTATCATATTCGAAAACACCTTCTTATAGTAGTTGTTCAAACAAGAGCACAATGGAAGGGCTGAAGAACTATGAACCACTCTCGATTCTCCATATGAGCTCCGATTGAGATGACACCGGGTGAATTGAAATCCGACCGGTTAGTTCTCAATTACCCTAGAGAATTTATTCATGATTTTTCGTCTCTCATGATTTATTCAAGGTTGGTTGTTTTTAAACTTTTTGTAGATATACGCCAGTTTAGGCCGATTCAAGGTTCGGTGTTCAAGTATATCGATCATACGACATCGAGGTAGGTAGTTTTTGCCATTAATTGTTCCACTTTGGATTATATATGTTAAAAGTGCCGCATACTATGTTCTGTGTGTTGCATGTTTTTGGAATTGAATTCTATTTTTACCTTCTATGGTTTTATTAATTGATAAAGTGTTGTTTCTTATGCATAGGGTAATATACCTTGTTTATTGGACACCCCATGGGTGAGTTTACCATTGATTGTTTGTTTATGGCTATTCGGTCTTGGTTTTCTTTGAGGCATACCTTTTTTTCGTCCCTTGGTTGATTAGGATGGAGTTTTATTGATTGTATGAAATTCATGTGATATGATTTTTGAATGATTATTCATGTAGTAATTTAAGAATACACGCGTTACTGTGATATTATATGTGCCCTATTTTTCCAATGGATCGTGAGATCCCTGGACCAGGAAGACTACGGGGAATTCCACATTATTTAAAAAGGAACATGATATACTAGGTGTAGATGATTGACCCAAGGGTATTGACCATGAGATCTACCCCGTAGGTTGTTTATAATTTATTGATGCCATGTTGTTGTAGGGTTATTGACCACAAGAGTTATCTAGGGGTCGTTTGTAAATGATTAGTGCTCTGATGGACCAAAGGGTTTAGACCATGAGAGATTTCACAGAGGTTCTTTTTTAATGAATTGATTCAATGTTAAACCAAAGGGGTTAGGCTGTGAGAACTTTCCCAAAAGGTCATTTGTGAATAATTGAGTGATTGTGGTGAGTCAGCCAAGCCAAATCACAAGTGTGGACCCGGTCTTACTTGATTGTTAAGATGGTCTTCCAAAACATTAGTTTTGTTACTATTAAAAAGGGGGTGTAGAGGTTAGTGTAGATCCCTATATTTCATGATTAAAATGATGAAATAAAAGTAAATTAATGCAATTGAGAACTATAGGACTAATTACTTTTGAGTACAACCTAGTTAATTGCTTTATTTCTGCATAATACCAACTATATATATTCACAGACAGTTAGGAACAAATATTTTGGTGGTTAACTAATGGGATTCCTCTCACATCCTATTTGGTTCATGTTTCGGACACAAAAAGATTATATGGTTGCAGGTATAGATAAGGGAAATCACCATTCTTTATCAGGTACTTTATTGTTGTTGGATCTAGAGAGCAAGGGACCATGTTGAGGCTTGTGATGATTCTGGAGTTTACTCTTTTATTTTATACTTTGGTTTTTGTATATCTTTCCAGCATTGTGACTTGTTTGGATGTCTTCTTAGATATATATTATATGCATTATATATTTATTGTGGATCCTGTTGGATTCGCCTCAATCTTCCACTATATAATTTTGTTTTATTACTTCTTAGGCTATTGCTACTATCTTTTTTCCACTATGTTGGCCCTTCGAGTGAAGGAATAATTTCACCACTATCAAACCATGGCCCTCGATTCTAGTCGGTAGCCTCTTTCATTTGGGGAAATGTGCTTGAGGTCACGTGACCAAGCAGTTATGGGGCAACATTGGGTGGCACCTGGATCCAGAATGTTACAATGTTGTATCAGGGGGATTTTCATTTCTTATTTTCCTTACTATTGGAAGCCTATACACTTGGATAAGAAGTAATATGTAGTTTTTAATAAGTTGTTATTGGGAGTAGCTAACACATGTACAGTGAAAAGGCATGTTACCTTGAATATTGCAATCAATACTGGAAATAAGATCTATACCAACGGTTTTGGGAAAACCATTGGTATAGTTCATTTATATGGACCTATACCAATGGTTTGGCCAAAACCGTCAGAATAGGTCACTTATATGGACCTATGCCAACGGTTTTGGCCAAACCATTTGTATAGGTCCTTAATAGAGACCCTATACGAATGGTTTGTCCAAAACCATTGGTATAGGTCCCAAAATCAAATAACCTATACCAACGGTTCTCAAAACCATTAGTATAGGTCTATACCAATGGTTTTGAGAACCGTTGGTATAGTTACATGTATTTTTTATGGAATTTTCTTACAGATAACATTAAATAAATAAAAATTTAAAATATTTTGGATAATAAATATATATATTTATGAAATTATGTTTAAAAAAGTCAAGTTAGGTTAGTGGTTAGGTCATACAATCATGAACCCGAGGTACTGGGATCAAAACCAACATAATTATTTTTTTTAATACATATACCAATGGTTTTATGGAACTGTTGGTATATATTTTTCATATTACTTATACCAACAGTTTTGAAAACTGTTGGCATAGGTCTATACCAATGGTTTTTCCAAAACCGTTGGCATAGACCTATCCCCACGACTTACTAGCCAACGGTTCTCCAAAATGTTGGTATAGGATATACCAATGGTTTGGAGGCCTATAACAATGGTTTCAAACCATTGGTATAGGGTATTTTTCTAGTAGTGATTTTTTTCTGGTTTTTCAATTTTTACATTTGATTTGATTTCACCATTGGGTGACACACTTTTTTTGTGTTATTATTATTGATATCCTGGTAGTTATATTTATGTTGCGACCCGATGAGATGAGGTTACACCATCTCATAAATTATATAGTCACTTGATAGAGATCAAATGTCATGCATTCTAGTCATTCCATTTAGAGTACATTATTGATTTCATGATGATGTGATAGATGTGTTGTTAGATATTCATGTTATTGTGATAGATGACGAGATAGAAATACCTTCTATTTTGTTACATCATTAGTAAATGTAACGTTTAATTTGGATAGATGCCATGATTTGGTCCTTGATATGTTATGGCCCCTCTTGGATCAGAATTTTTTGGATCATGTTTCAACTTTAATTTAATTTTGTGAAGTCATGATGTGAAAAATTATGCAAAAATTTGATTCGCGGGGAGTATGGGATCCCACAAGTTGTAGTTTTTCATGCCTTGGAAAAAATATTTAGTTTTTGAGGGTTCATGATAAGTTTTATAGGATTACTATCCAGAAACCCAAACAACATGGTGTGTGATGTTATGAACACATGCCATGTGTTCTTCTATTCTGGGAGAGCTTATTTTTATAAGTACATGTCGTGTACCATATGTACACACCATGTAGTTGTGAACTGTGTGACTGATAGTGTGAGCAGAGATATAATGTTGGTAAAATTTTGGTTGAACATGGAATGTACTAGGAGCACACTCCATGATGTAAATGACCTTGTATCTGACCATGTGTCTAACGACACATGTGGATGAAAATTAAGAAGTAAACATCATGTCTTGGGTGAACACATCGTGTGGTGTTACATTGGTAGAACTGTATAGATCTAGACATGTAAGAGTACATGGGAAGGGGGGAATTTTCAAATACACACCATGTCTGATTAGGAACACACCGTGTGTGTGGGGTGTTAGGAGACCATGTTGTAAGAGGTACTCTCCCATGTTAAGGCTTAAGAGATCACGTTGTGTAGTGGTTCCACACAATGTGTTACCCTCTTTTGTGAAACATGAATGTTTTCCTTATACTAATATCTTCTTTCACATCTAAGTTGAAGTCCTTAATAATCATGAACTGAAAAGTGTTTTCGACCTTGCAGATTCATGACACCAAGACATCCTCCGGTTGTATGCCAGATGTAGGGCGATGATCAGACACCAAAAATGGTAAATCAGGGACTACCAGTAGATCCTATCATCATTTCTGTATTAGAACCAGATATTATACTCTAAATAGGGGATGATGGAAAGTTCCAAGAAGGCTTTTTTAGGATTATGTAGATTTTTCAGAGAGCACCACATCCTGCCCTGACTATGGCAGAGCTGATGATGTGGTTCTAGCCATAGCATCTTCCCTCCTTTTCATGGGATTGAGGACCACATGTTCTAAATTCATGGTTGGTGTCCCTCTTTTCTATCTTTTAGAATCTGGATACACCTACTAATAGGAGGGTGAATCTCATGATGTACATGCTATGTGATTGTGCCAAGAGATAGTGGATGTTATCTCACATGTAGTATGTTATCATGATATGTCTGGGGAAGAGTTTCAGAGGACCTTCAATGATTACTTCTACCCCGAGACATTAAGGGTCAACTGAGCTTGGGAGTTCTTGCCTTTGGAGTAGGGTGATCTTTTAGTGATGGTTTATTCTTCTCACTTTACAGAGCTTCAGCATTTTGCACCTTTTTTGAGAGGTGATGAGTTATCACTAACTATGATATTTGAGGATGGTATCATGTATGACATCTGATCATAGTTTAATGTTTTCAGGTTGACTTTTGTGACTGATAAAGTAAATCAGTCATATATTACCAGGAACAATCTGAGGGAGTTGGGAGTTGCGAGCTTGGGAGGTTCAGCATCCAGGGCTAGTAATCCATCGTTTGATAGTAGGAAGCACCGCAGGGAGCCTTCGCGTGGTGATTCCAGTAGCAAGGATGTATCTTCAGGTAGCCAGGTGAGGTGATACCAATGAGGGATGTGTGGTAAAATGAGACCTTAGTTCCCGAGAGACCCAGTTGAGTGTTGATCTTGCAGCAAGATGGGTCATCTTCAGTGTTTTTTTTTTCAGGTTTTCTCACCAGCAGCTGGTGAGAGGGGATCTTTTATGACTCCACATTCAAGAGTAGGACCACCAGTTTCTCCTCAGACAAGGAATTTGAGTTTATCAGTCCATTTCGATCGAGGAGGTGGTCGTGGACTTGGTATCATGGAAACTGGTTTTCAGTGACAGCAGGGTGGACTGACATAGGGTAGTGAGAAAGGGTCATAGGACCATATTGTAGGTCATACATTTGTTATGGATCATCCCTCATAGAAATAGGATCCCATATCTTCTACAGTTAGAGGTAAGATTCTATGGGACTCCATTTTAGCTTTTTCTCTTTTTGATATAGGGGCTTCACATAGTTTTATATATTTTTCCATTGTAGAGATCCTTGAGATCTACCACTTTACTTGAGATGATGTTATGATTCTAGACACTCCATTGGGGATTAGGATGACTATTGTACATAAGTTCAAGGTGTTACCTCTTGAGTTTTGGGGGTGTCAGTTATTGTGGGACCTCTGTGTCTTAAAAATGGTAGGATTCGATGTAATTCTTAAAATGGATGATTTTCTCTCCTTTCAGAACTTTGTTGACTGCTGTCACTGTAGGGTGATTTTCACAACACCATAGGGTGGGTATTTTCTATAAAAGGGATAATGGGATGTCCAAGAGAGTAGAGATGCACCGTAGAATCATGGTTTAGGGGGAATTATAGCCCAGATTTCTAGTTTATATCTGAATGACTTGGGGACATCACATATGGATATTCCTCCAGTGGTGGACCATTTCAGAGATGTCTTTCTAGATTAATTTTTATGTTTAATTCTAGATATAGGTATATTTCTCTATTGAAATAGTTCTAGGAGTAGCACTAATGTCCATTCCTCCTTATAGGATGGATACACCAGAGTTTGGGGAGCTCAAGATGAAGTTAGAGCAGTTTCAAGAAAAATGTTTCATCTAACCCAATACTTCTCCTTGGAGTTCTCCTGCCCTTTTTCGAAGAAGGAGTAAGGAACCCTCTATCCTTGTGTGTATTATCAGAAACCAAACCAGTTAACAGTCAAGACCTGATATCTCTATTCAAGGATTGATGATCTCTTTGATCGTCTTTGAAGAGCATGTATGTTCTCGAAGATTTAATTGAGATCTAGCAATCATCAATTGTGTGTTAGACAATAAAATATAACTATAACAGCCTTTTAGAGAAGGTATGGTGTATTCAAGTATTTTTTTATGTTGTTCAGTCTCACAAACGTGCCATTATTTTTTATGGAATTGATGATCTGAGTGTTCCATCCTTACATGTATTCTTTTGTGGTGGTCTTCATGAATGATATCATGGTGTACTATCACACTCTACATGTCCATGCAACCCATATTGATATAATATTGAGTACACTATGAGATAATCAGTTATATTATATGCTCTCAACGTGCCACTTTCAGATGGACTAGATTCACTTCTTGGGTCATGTCACCTCGGAGACATGATTATCAGCAGACCCAAAGAAAGTGAGAGAAGTAGTTTCCTAGGAGCAGCCGATAAATGTCTTTGAGGTACAGAGTTTTCTGGGGATATATGGTTATTACATGTGATTTATATAGAACTTTTCATGCTTATTAGTGCCACTAAAGGGACTAACTAATAAGGTCATGTAGTACTTGTGGATAGATTCATGCGATTTAGCCTTTCAGGAGCTGAAAGTGAGATTCACTTCAACACTGATACGGATTTCACTAGATATAGGAAAGAGTTAAACCATTTACAGTGATGCATTAGTTATCGATCTAGGAGTAGTACTTATTCATGGGGAAGGAGTTATTTCATATGAGTCTCGATAGTTAAGGCCACATGAGAAGAATCACCCAATGCATGATCATGAGTTGGTTGCAGTTGTGCATGCTTTACATTATTTGAGACATTATCTTTTGGGAGAATATTTTTTGGTATACACTGTCCACAAAATCCTCAAGTGTATCTTTAATCAACAAGATCTGAATTTGAGACAATGAAGGTGGGTTTAGTACCACTATTAGTTTGACGTTAATCTTTCCATCATACCAGGGAAAGGAAACGCAGTGGCTGATGTGTTGAGCAGGAGGAATCATATACACATAGTTTATGAGGCCAGTAGTGACTGGCACCTCATTTATCTATTCTCTAAGATTCATTTGGAGGTTCACAACAGACATGGGAATATGTTTCTTTTTCTATAGCTATTACCTCTACTCTACTTGATTGAGTGAGAATAAGGAAGATATCAGATTCTGAATGCCTAGTCCTATGGGGGAGTGTGTCATGTGAGGAACCTACTTTTGGGTGGACCATAGGCGAGGATGTGGTTTTGCATTTTTATGGGTGTGTATGGGTGTTAGGAGACATACATGAGGAGAATCTATGAGATTTCCATGCCTCAGTATGAGTATTCAATCTTGGTGTCACCAAAATTTATCATTATTTACATCCTCATT
The DNA here is from genome assembly GCA_963277665.1 of Viscum album. Classification (NCBI taxonomy): domain Eukaryota; kingdom Viridiplantae; phylum Streptophyta; class Magnoliopsida; order Santalales; family Viscaceae; genus Viscum; species Viscum album. The sequence goes on from OY728139.1 coordinate 301,271,531, forward strand.
ATTGGTGGAAAGGTATGAAGAAGGATGTGGCTTGTTATTTATGAGATATTCCACTTATCAATAGGTGAAGGCATAGAATCAGTGATTGGTTGGGAATTTACAGCTGTTACTCATTCTTGAGTGAATGAAGAATAATTTCACGATAGATTTTTTGATAGTTTTACTAAGGTCACCTCAAGGGAATACTGAATTTTGGGTTGTTATCAACAGGCTCATGAAAGATTCACATTTTCATCCGATCGGGGAAACCCTTAGTATTGATGACATTGGAATGTTTTACATCCTATAGATAGTTCATTTTAATGGGGTTACACACTCTATCATCTCATATAGGGATTCATGTTTTAATTCTTGTGTTTAGTAGTAATTATAGAGGGATTTTGGTACACAGGTACTTCTGAGTAAAACTTTCCATCCCTAGACAGATTGTTAGTCTAAGCATAGGATTCATGTTTTGTAGGACATGCTCTAAGAATGCATCCTGAATTTCGGGGGCTCTTGGGAGAGGCCCATACCCCTGGTGAAGTTTTCCTATAATAATTATTTTTTGGAAATGATTCAGATATAACTTAATGAGGCTTTGTATGGTTGGCCATTCCGATCGCCCCTATGTTGGCTGGAGTCATGAGAGGTAGTTATTCTAGGACCTCATCTTTTCATGAAAACCATAGAGTAGGTGGAATTGATTCGGATGAGGATTTCTACTGTATATTTTTGGTAAAAAAAATATATTGATCCATAGAGATGACCTTTGGAGTTCAAGTTTAGAGATCAGGTTTTCTTATATTTCACATCGAGGTTGGGGAGAAGGAGGATTAGGAGATAGTAGAAGATTTCACCAAGATACGCCTAGATGTTTGAGATTTTGGAAAGTGTCGGGTCAATTTCTTATCAGTTTTTTGTTACCAAAGATATATCGGGATATGCATGATGTCTTTGATGTTTCTCAGCTACGTCGTTAATTTTCAAACTCATCTCATGTTTCTCAATAAGAGGAGTTTAAGTTGGAGGTGGATGCATCTTTCTAGGAAAACCCTATTCGGATTATGGATCATAGCAGGAAGGTTCTCTGTGGCCGATCTATTCCTTTAGTAAAGGTGATATGGCATCCTAGGAATGTATAAGACTGGAATCTGGAGAGGGGGGCTGACATATGATCATAGTGACCGGAGTTATTAGCAGATTCCTCTTCACCACCCTTGGAAGGGAAATTCAGGGACAAATTGCTTTAAATGAGGATGTTTTTAAGAACCTAAATCTCATTTTCAGGTATGGATCTTGATTTCAGATTGTTTTTTAAGAAAAAGAAAGATATTCGGATTTTCTATGTACACGCCATGTACTCCTGAGTATACACCATGTACGCATTTTCCACGAAAATCTATGTACTGACCATGTAACAGCTGAGTACATGGTTATGTGATGACATGGATGAATCTTTTAATTCATGGCTGGTTGAGGATAATACATGGATTGTATTTTTAATGAACATTCCATGTACTTTTCTTTTTATTTGATACATCAGAGAAGGTTCTTGTCTCATCTTCAGAATCACCTTCTTCTAAAAGTGGTTCGAAGAGGAGCATGATAGAAGGGCCGAAAAACTCCCAACCCCTCCCGATTTTCCATCCGAGCTCCGATTGAGATTCTATCAGGTGTGTTGGAATCCCACTAATTAGTTCACAATTACCCTAGATACATTCTTCCTAATTCTTCATTTCTCTTGAGGTATTCATGGTTTTTATTTTTTACCTTTTTGTAGATCTAAGCCAGTTTTGGATGATTCAAGGGCCGACGTTCAAGTATATCAACTGTACAACATCGAGGTAGGTGGTTTGTGCCTTTATTTTTTTTCTTTGGAATATATATGTTAAAAATGATGCATACCACATTTTGGGTATTACGTGATTTTGGAATTGAACTCTATTTTACCTATTACAGTTTGACTGATTGATAAAGGTTGGTTTCTTATGCGTAGGGTTAGATTCCTTGTTTATAAGGAATCCCATGGGTGTGTTTCCCCATGATTGTTTATTTATGGTCATTTTTTCTAGTTTCATTTTGAGAATAACATGTTTTCCATGCCTTGGTTTATTAGGATGGAGTTTTATTAATTATAATAAATTTCTATGATATGCATTTTGAATGATTATCCATGTAGTAGATTCAGATTAAATGAGCTGATTTGATATTATATAAACATTGTTCTCCCACTGGATCGTGAGAGCCACAGACTAGGAAGTCTACAGGGACATACCTGTTATTTACACAGGAATGTGAGAGACTTGGTGTAGATGAATGAACCAAGGGTATTGATCATTAGATATACACAGGAGGTCATTTATAATTTATTGATTCCAAGTTGAAAGATGGGTATTGACTATGAGATCTTCCCAAGTGGTCGTTTGTAAATGAATAGTGCTATACTAGACCAAATGGGTTGGACTGTGTGATCTTTCCTATAGAGTAATTATTTAATGAATTGATGTTATGTTAGACCATAGGAATTAGGATGTGAGAACATTCCCAAAGGGTCATTTGTGAGTAATTGAATGATTGTGATGAGTATTCCAAGACAAAGCAGAGGCTTGGACTCAGTCTTACTTGATTATTTAGATGGTCTTATAAGACATCTTATTTATTACTGTTGCACAAGGGGATATAGATCTTTGTCACGGTCATGAGATTTAATGATTCTAAGGTTTAAATAAATGAAATTGAATCTAATTGAAAACTGTAAGACTGTTTAATATTGTGCACGTCCTAGTTTATTGCTTCATTACGGCATATTACCTGTTATATATATTCAATGACAGTTAGGCATAGATATTTTGGTGGTTTCCTACTGGGATTTGTGTCACACCATGTTTGGGTTAGGTTTTGGACCCAAAAAAGAATATATCGTTTCAGGTATAGATAAGGGAAAGTTTCCTTCTTTTTTAGGTACTTGATTTTTGTTGGAGCTGTAGACCATGGGACCAATCTTAGGCATGTGATACTGCTAGAGTTTACTTATTTCTTTTGTACTTTGGTTTTTGAATTTCATTCCAGCATTGTCACTTGTTTGGATGCTTTCTTAGATACATATTCCATGCATCATATATTTCTTGTGACTTCTGTTGAATTTACTTTAGTAGTTCGTTGTTTACTTTTGTGGTATTACTGATTCTACTCTTTCTACCATCTATTTTTTTGTTGTGTTTACTCTGCTAATGAGGGAATAGTTTCCCCATTATAACACCTTGGACCTAGCTCATAATCAAAAACCTACATTGTTTGGGGAAAGGTGCTTGAGGTCATGTGAAAAAATGGGTACAGGGCACCCTTGGGAAGCACTCGGATCCGGGACATTACATTCTTAACCATTTAAGATTAAAATAGTTTTTATCATGGTTCATGTCAAAAAAATATTGAAGGGGGTTAATAAAAAAATATAATGATTATAATGACACAAAATTTAGTATAAATTTTAGTTGATGAAATTATTCTAACCCTATGATATTTTTATTATAATTTAGGTCCATTTGGAAGAATTTTTTTGGAAAATGACTTTATTATATTTTATTCATTTAAGAAATTACATGTGTGTCCTCTCCATCCATTATTAAATGGAACCTCTATTTTCATTTTTTTTACACCGCATTGAGCCATATATTTCGACCAATCCCTACAAAATTATCTTCTAAAAATAATTTCCCACACTATAAATGTTTGGTTATTTCTAAAATAACAATCCTATGATCCTTGAGTGGTGACCAAAATGAGTTCATCCAATGATGTGGTAATCACTTTTACACATCCCTTTATTTTTAGTTCATCTTTTACCTACTCTAAATATATATAATATAATATAAAATAATATCTTAAATATAATAAATATACTTAAATGTTGTTTTTATTATTAAACTGTCATTATCCACCCTCTTTCTTATTAAAGGGTATGTTAAAGTATCACTCGTGCGTACATACGGCTTACCATCACCTCTTATTGATGAAATTCATTTTTCATCACTATCTATTATGTGTGAGAATTATGATGGTTTTAACGATTATATATGAAATTTATGAGATAAAAATACTTATATGATTATAATATCAAATATACCTTATTACATTCCAATCCTTTGAAAAACAATAACATATATCATTCATACATGTGGACTACCTCCTCGATGAATCGATGTGATTTTTTCGTTTATTCATTACATGGATGGTAATAAGGCTGAATTTACTAAATATATATGATATAAATGATGTAATAATTATTATTTAAATTTTAATTATTATTTAAATTTCTTTTTTACATATATTGAAATGTTAAAATAGTGTTATTGCATACATAATTCCTACCGTCTCCATGAATAGTGTAATTCATTTTTTATTTCTTCATATTTTGGATGGAACTAAATACTTATATAATAATTATATATTATATTTTTATTATGGTAAAAATTTTGAACATTTTTTAAAAATGTTTATCATACAAATACCAGAACTAACGAAATGAAAATCTTGTGAAAAAACAAAACAATTAACACTTGAAAACTATTATTTGAATCATGATTTTTTAATAAATTTATATTGAAATATTATAAGTGGATCGTATATGATACTATAAGTTTTCAAATTATACTATTATAAAAGTCTAATAAATTTAAATTTATCATAATTGGGGATATATTTCTTTTGAAGAAGGTGGAACTTGAGGTAAGGTTTTATTGTCTAAAAGTTTTTCATTGGGATATATGATATATTATACACCTATCATATTTTATGACATATTTATACAGCCCATTTTTATTTTTTATGTCATGAAAAATATTATTATCCAAAAATATAATTTTCATTTGATGTTATTCTTTCATGTTTTGTACAATTGAAAAGTTACCAATGTGGTGAGGGGTTTATGTTACAATCTCATTATTTATTGATGTTATTTGTGAATAAATTTCAGAAGATGAAATTTTATGACATTCCTCCCCAAAAAATTATGAATATTCTTATTGAATATTTATATATATATATATATATATATTAAATGATTCCTTTAATTTTACTTAATTTAATAAACCAAGAAATTGAATCAATTTTTATAAGTAGCCCCAAATTTATGTCCTTCCGTCGAAAATATTTTTTCTTCCATATCCATGTTTTATAAAAATATTTCCAATAATGCTGTAAATATTTCTATATAGTTTATTGAATTCATTTTTACTTATGATTGAAATTTTAAAAAATATTTTAAAAAGAAATATTCTTATCATTTTCAAAATGAAGCACATTTTGACTTTTTTTTACAAAAGTGTGAAAGGAATGTCTTCTTTTATACTTATACAACATGAACTAAATTTTATGCCATTATGAAAACTCAATTCTATGAATATTATTTTAAAAATTTATAAGGATCCTTTCAATTAAAAAAAATTTCAATATTAATTATGAAATTTTATATTTTAAACGAGTGATTAGAAAGTGGGATGTATACTTTACTAAAGTAATTCTTCAAGTGATATTTTTAATGAATTTTTCATCTATGATGACATCTTTTGATGATACATAAATTTATATTGGGATATAATATAATTATTCCATACATATTATTTATTTGGATGGATAATGATTATGATGAAAATATTTTTGTGAAACCTATTTCTTTTATATGGACTATGTTATGATTAAATTTTTGAATGTTTATGAAACCCATTTCTTTTACATGGGTTATTCCATGATGAAATATTTATGAAAATCATTTCATATTCAAATGTTATGATATTAGAAAAATTTTATGATCTTTTAGAACACATATGAATGATTTTTATTTTGTGATAGGTTGGCCAATGATTATATGTCCCTATAATTTATTAGGTAAATATGGATATCTCATGTGATAAATATGAATTGAATGGTTAGTGAACATAGTTTGGTAATGGACTCGATATAGTATGATTGTATTGGGAGTGAACCTTGTCCAGTGTATTGGAATGGGTGTGAACCCAATCCAAAATTCAAGTATTAGATGTGATCATTGACTACTAAGTAAATTATTTTCTATGATTATGTGGATTCCATGTCTTATGTCAATGTTATGATCTCATGAATTATATTCTTTGATTCCTTTATTATTCATGTATTATAAACTTCTATTCTTTATTCCATGAATGAAGATTATAAAATATGATATTTAGGGTCTAGTTTTCAAATGTTGAGATCATATTCTCATACCATTATGTTCATGTTATGTTTACATGGTCATAAATATATCACGTATTTACCCTTATTGAGTATCTAAGATCACCCTTTCTAATGTTTCACTTTCTTCAGGTTATGAATAAAGATTTTAATTAGGATATTTCTAAGAAGGGTTCTATCTATGAATATCATAGTGCAAAATGATGTAGTTATATTAAAAACTGGTTGTTTATATATCAAATTTTCTGAAGATACCAGATGTATATAAAACCGGTGTGGATAATAATGTTATATAATGATTTTTTATATTTTGAGATATAATATATAAATATGAAAACTATGGGTATCTATATATCATTATAGGGAGATATAAAACAAATAATCTGATCCAATCGAGCCCCCCTCCTCTCTATGGTGATCTAAATTGTGATATGTTGTTCTTAGAGAGATATATACATGTAAATGGTGTTCATAAACCTAAATTCTATATAGATTTTCTACAGTGTTGGGTTTTAGAATATTTCATGTGTCTTCACATTAATTCATTTTCTAATCAAAATATTATATTGAGTTTATTTTATAAAATTCATGTGTTCTCTAAACTTATTGTCATTGATATTACACATGGTAAACTTATTTTGTTCTAACAAGACAACATATGATTACATTTCTATCCCATAATAATTAAATAATTAAATTATTTTTTAGATCGAAATACATTCATAAGATATGGAACATTGTTAAATATTGGTTTCACCAAGGTACACATTTAAGTATATCCATTTAAGGTATAGGGGGTATCTAGGTCTCTAGTCAACCTAAACAAAAAAATAAATCCGAATATAAATGGAATTCTAAAAGAAATTAACTCAACATGTTTTGTAATAAAATCACAGTGATCACCTTCTCCTATGGATCATGGAACTCAATTCATATTATAAAATCCATAAGTTATTTTCATTCACTAATTAAAGCAAAATGTTTTTACAACCCCCATATGTTTCATTTGTTTTATAAAATTAATTTAAAATTCACAAATTTAAACTCCAAATCACTATGAGATATGACACATGGTATTCCCTTTATTGTAAATAAAATTTTAAAACAAAATTTATTTTCTGTGTCATGAAAACATGTTCAAAATTTGGAATTATTTTTACAGAGAACTAAATATTTAGAGTGTGAGTTTTTATAAAAACTATTTATATTCTATAATATTTTATATTTTTTCCCTCTTTAAATGTTCCATAAAAATAGTTTTTATATGCTATTTTAGTTTATATATTTTTTCAAATATGTGTTCTTATTTAGGTAAACTACCACCTTTTTAATCTAAACATGAGATGATCCTATTTCATCAACATTGAAACACACAAAATGATTTACACATCCATTTATGTGAAACCAAGTACTATAATCTAATTAATATTGTCTGTTTTTGATTTGGGACATTTTAATGTTTGAAGAAAATTATGTATTTTATGGTAGTAGTGTGCCACTAGCTAGCCGGTGGAGGGAACCAACTAGTAGGTGCTGGAAGGTTTAACACCTGAAATTTGGTAGGTGATATTGGCCTACTGGTGTGACTCCACTAACCCATCGGTGGAGTACCTAGACGTTCATTTATTCTTTCTACACCAACTTTTCAGCTGGTGGGATTCTATTAGTCGACCTATGGAATTCCTATTGGTGTAGGAATACTTCATACACTCACCATTGTGTTGGTGGGTTACCATCAACTAGATAGTGAAATATCATCCAATTGGTGACGTATAATAGCTATCTACTGATGTCGTTAGTTGTATGTTTTAGTAGGTTGTAAAATTTATTTTTAGAATGAATGAACCACTTATCTTACTAATATGAACCCTAATGAATCTAACTCAATTTTAATAATTTTTGAGGCTCTATGGTAGAATTGTTTCTCTCTCCTTATCCCTGATGTAAAATTTTCATATTAGTTAAATCATGGGTCTCTATTGATTGTAATCTGGTGAGTTAGAACCACTTGATTAAATTTCCACTCTTCTACTCCATGATTTTGACGTCATTTTAGAGTAGATCATTGGATCTAACTTAGAAATGTAAAATTTACCTCATGTTCATTATATTTAGCTTCATGATAATTTTATCACTTCAACATCCATCAAAATTTTTAAAGGTAAGGTTGTGTTCTTTGATATTGAGGGAGGCCTCTCTATATCATGGTCTAACATATGTAGTATCCTTTTTGATGTTTTCCTCTAGTTCTAGAAAATTATTTTATTATTTTAAAATGGATTTTTTATTGTTGGTCTGTGTAAATGTTTTAAAAATGTGGTTTTTATAAAAACCAATTGAGACATATATTAGGTTTGTTAAATTTCCAAAAAGTTGATTTTAAAAAGGGAAGTGTCTTTTCAATATTCAATGAGGTGTGAACCACTTCATAAAATGTTTTATAATTTTTTTTTCATTAATTTGAAATATATTAGGCCATGAAAAATGTTTTATGAAACTTGGTTTCTTTTCCTTTAATGTAATGATAATGTAGTAGTGTGTTGGGGAGAACCTGGGGTGTAGGGGAAAACTAAACAAGGATGATCCCTAGTGGAGTTATATATCATTAGGTATAGTGACCATGAAACCATGGGGCTAAGGTTTCTCCATTTTTATTGATAGAGGTTCCCATAATTGGAATTCACATACACCTTCTTGGGTTCCTTATTATGTCTTAGAAGGTTGGTTGTGTACACCCTTGCATCATGGATTATTCTATTTTTTTATTTGAGATAACATTACATATATGATATTTTTATTTTCTTATTTTACTAATTTATCCTAATATTAATTTTGATTCTTGAATTTTGTTTATTTATCTATTTATTACATTGAATATGTGATATTAAATGATTCACTATTTATTTGACTATAAAATTATTATTTTTTAAAATGGATTGTTTTGAAAAAAAACCAATGTATGATATATCAATGGAATGTGATTTTATTTAAAACATTTTATAAATATATATTATTCAATAACTAATATAATTACATGGTTATACATTGTATAGAATCATTGTGGTGTGAGACTGGGCTCTAGAGACCATACCCTACCCATGCCTTTGGGTAATTTTAGCCTTGTTTTTGTAGTAAATAGGTAAAGGTAAGATCACCATGTAGTGTATGGATCTCCTATATCATGATTACATTCTTGTGGGTTGGGATGGTGGTGATATATAGACATATAAATATTTAACCATGTGTTGTTTTAGGTTATATTTTTTAATGGTCTTTATATTTTTCAATGAGACTATGTTATCCAGCTATTGGATGTGACCTTTTTGGTTTTTTTGTATATGATATATTATGATTTTCTACTATGATACTATGATTTATTATATCATATTATATGTCTTTTGAGGATGAAATCATTCTAATATTATCTTTTTATGATACCCATGTTCTTTTTTCTATCTCATGGTGACCAAGAATTTGGTTTGAGCCTGGTAGAGGGATGATTTATGTAACATTAAGGGTTTTCCAGGGTTGGGAAATGTAAAAAATGGTATCAAATCTATGTTTTATTAAATCTTATCCCCATGATTTTTTATCACCCTATAATGCCAGGGGTTGTTGTTAGACTAGAGATAGGACTGTCGTAACTCAAGTGGTAGGGTGGGAGTACTCCTAGTAATCTCACTTTCATGATAATCCTTGAGTTACCAGAGGAATTTTGAGGTTGTTTAGTGTTATTTATTAATGTTTTTACATTTTTTCCTTAGTTATTTAAAATAAATTTATGATAAATTAATCCAATTCTGCTATAATAATTTCTATCCTTTTATTTTATATTTTATGAAACCTCAATCAAGAATAACTCAAAATTATAGATATGAAGCTATAGAGAAATCCCCATAGCTGAATCCATTAGATGACCTAGTTTTGGTGGAAACAATCATCCAAACAATATATTCCATATGAGAAGTCACCAATGCTGAACTAGAATGAAAAGATATCTATGCCTCAGAATTTAGTAAGTAGCATCCATATTTATTTAATGGTGATAATGGTCTATAGGATTTAGAAAAATAGATCAGTTTGAACAAGAGTATTTTCACATTCTAATAAATAAAATAAGACTTTACAGTTTGGTTCTCCACGTATATTCTTAAAGGGTCTAGAAGAAATTGGTGGGAATCTTTTGTAAAATCCAAGTGGCCCAAAGACATCACTTATACCACTTCTAATAAATCCTTCAATTAATAGTTTTATCCTGAGAAAATGATAGTGGAAAAGGTGTGGGATATTATTACATTTTATTTGGGATGTCATTATGTTATGGAGAATTCCACTCAGTTTGATGAGTTGGTACACCTGTCTCTAGATCATGTTTCGAATGAATATCTCAAGGTGTAAAGGTTTGAAGCAGTTTTAGGGGATATTAATAACTTTATGCTATTTTCAATTTTCATACCCCCCCTATTTAAAGGGTTTGAAAAAGGAATATATTGAAGTAGATGGAATATATAAAAAGAAATTTCTCTTTAGGTTATCAGTAACATCATAAGGTAGCCAGAGTTCACTTTCTATGTAGAAAATGAAGCATGATGATTCTCATATGGGTGGTAAGAAGAGTGACCAATAGACTTCAAGGAATATTATGGTGGTTTATCAATAGTGTAGGAAAAAAGGACACCTCAAACCATATTGTAAGGTTTCACCTTGGATGTGTCACACTTTTTTGGAATTCAGGTCATCTTCATCCATTCTGTGATAGAGATTCCCATGGTAGTAGAGTTGTGTCCACCTTCACCATTGGATCTCAGTTTATAACTGACATAGAAAAATGGGTGGGATATAAATATCATTCCAAGGGTAATGATTAGGTTATGAAGATAGAGAATGATGAGGATAGATGCATTATGCAGCAAAGTGTGCACCAGATGAGAGAAAGGTAGGACTAAATGCCATGGGAGGTATGGTGTTTATTGCATCTTCTATGGTTATGAAATTATTTGTTAAATTTGAAAATCATTCTTTTATATCATCTAATATTATCGATACATTGGTCTTGTGATATAGTTTATGCCTTTATTGGGGACTCTTTCCAATCCTTTGGGAAATAAGTTAGAGTAGGGATATAATATTTCTATGTGTTGGGTGATGATTTTTTACTATGAAACTATGTGGAACTTTTTAGTTCATGGTATTGAAATCTTTGATCTTATCAATAGAAAGTATTAGATGATTAGCTTTATTTGTATAATCTATAGGCATAATTTATGTGTCCCAATGGAGTCACTCATATCTTCCAAGGTGACTGATATTTGAGATTTGGAATAGGAGTTTTTGTTACTCCTAGTGTGAGATGATCTCTAACTTATTGTCAGGGTTGTTTCTTAATTCCAATAACCCAAGTCTTACTAATAATATTCTTATATCAGTGAGTGAGTATCCCAATATTTTTCTAGATGATTTATCAGGGATACTAGCTCAGTTGGATGTTGAATTCTATATAGGAATACATTCAGGAATGAGACCATTTTATTTACCTTTATATCATATATAACCCCCTTGAATTAAATGAATTATTATTTCAACATGAGCATATTAAGTCTAAGTGATTTATTACTCCTACTTTTTCACCATGGGAATCACCAGTAATTTTCATAAATAATATTTAAGAGATTATTAATCTTTTTGTTGATTATTACAAACGCATCCATGTGACAATGAGTATAAAATATTCCTTTCTTAATATTGATGACCTTTTTATCAACATAAGGGGGCCGATGAGTTTTTATAGTTGATATGAGATTAGGGTACCATAATTTAAGGTTCTGAGAGTAATATATTTCAATTATTGATTTGAAAAGTAGGTATGAGAATTTTGAAAATTTGGTTATGCTATCATACTTTACTAATTCCCCTACGTTTTTATAGAATTAATGAACCAAATAATTTATCGGTACTTAGATTCCCTTATGGTTGTTTTCATGGATTATATTATTATTTAATCTAAAATTGAGAAAGATCATTTTTAGAATTTGAGTAAAATACTAGGAATTATAATGAATCATTATATCTATGGAATTATATCTAAATTTCAATTCTGGATTCAAGAGGTGAAATTTATAGGCCACATGATTTTTTATAATGGGTTCTCAATGGATCCTCAGAAGATCTAGCAAGTGATGTCATATGAGAAACTAAGAAATGTGTTTTAGATCTAGAGTAACTTGGTATTAGCTAGTAATTATATGTTTTTGTCCATGAATTCCCTAATATTTATCCTTGGTGAAAGAGTTGACCCGCAAGGGTGTAATTTTTTTTTGAGGTAATTACTTCCAAATATATTTTGAGGATTTTAATGTGAGATTAATTTCAGATCCAATATTGAGTCTTCTTAATATGAGTATTTTTTATGATGTCTATTGTGATTCCTTGGGTATAGATTTGGGTTGTGTTTTCATATAGGAGAGACATGTAATATCTTATAGATCTATTCAGTTACACCCTCATGAGAAGAACAACTCCATTCATGATCTTGAGTTGGCGGTAGTGATGCATGCACCTAAGAATTGGAACCACTACCTATTTAGGGAGAATTTTATAGTTTATTATGACCATAAGTGTATAAAGTATAAATTCACTTACTGTGATATCAACATGGATAGAGAAGATAGATGGAGTACCTTTATACAATTGGTTTTAATATTTATTACACCTTATATAAAGGTAAAGTGTTTATAAATTCATTGAGCATGAAATTAATGACTTAGGTAGTGAATGAATCCCTAGAATAGTGGTGTATTATGATATTGTTTTCTAAAATGTGATTAGATAAAGGGAGAGATGATGTATAAATGTTCCTAGATTTCACTCAGGAGGGATCATTTATATATCATAATATTTGACTCATATAGACTGATGATGTAGAGTGTCAACGTTTTCACAAGAATATTTATGGTGGGGAGACATCTAGTGAGGAGTCTCATTCTCTCAATAGATTTTAGAACATCCAATGAGGAATGGTTGTTCATATAGAATTGAGGTGGGATTTTCTAGATAATGGACATTGAGCAAGTTAGTGTATGAACCCTGGAGCTACCAATAGGTGTTATGACTTGAGACATCATTATTGGTGGTTGTGAATAAGGTGGTCCATTGTAGGTTTTGTATCTCAATGCCTCACATGTCAAAAAAATTACAGAAAAACCTCAAAGACATACTAGTTTTCTACATCCATTACCCATTCTAGTATAGAAGTGGAATGAGATATTCATGGAATTTAGAATTGGGCTACTCTATACTCCTAGAAGGATGTGATATGTGTGATTATTGATTGACTCATTATATAATCACATTTTCTAACTATAAAAGAGTCAATGAAGGTAGAAGATCTTGTGAAATTGTAGATATAGGTGGTCCTTAGAATTATTGGTGTTCCCTAAGATATCGTTTATGGTAAAGACCATCACTTTACATCGCAGATATGGAGTGGATTGTATACGGTTATGGTTTCTCAAATGAATCTAAGAATAGATTATCATCTATAGAAGGATAGAAAGACTGAGCGATTCATCCTAATTCTTGAGTACATGCTTCGGGAATGCATTGTTGCATTAGTGAATCATGGGAGGAAAGTATTATCATAGTATATTTCTTATATAACAATAGTTATTATGCTCCAATTCAATTGAAACAACTTGAGGAATTATAGGAGTGGCCTTTTATGTTACCTCTTTGTGAGAAAGAGGTTGTAGAAAAGTCCTTGGTTGGATGGAGTATTGTCTATGAAATGATGAATATCATGAAATTTATTAGGAAGATGTTGTAAATATATTAGAGTTTCTTGAAATCATATTTTAATCATATTTTTTCCATTGTACATTGAGGTATGTGATCGGGTTTTTCTCATAGTTTCACCTTGGTTACGATATAGAATCTGGGGAAAGTAGGGTAAGTTAGTACCTCATTATGATATCCCATTTGAGATTGTTGACTGACTAAAAATAATCATTTTTATTGACTTTTGGAAGGTAAACACAGGTACTACAATCACGTCGGTCTGAAAAAATACAAGACAAGGGCGTCATTAACCACATGATGAAGCCCCTTCCTTGGAAAGGACCCAAAATTAATGAAAGAAGACATACGTTGATTCGATGAATCCAAGGAAGCTAGAAAGTCTGCAACCCTATTTTCCTCCCGCCATGTGTGGATGACATCCATGTGATTTCCCAACATATGTCTGCATCTTCTCATTAGTTACTCAATTTTCCATGGTGTAGACCCTGTTCCAAAGAGAGAATGATGAAGAAAAAGGGAATCTGTCTCCACTGCACTGATATGTATACACCTCTGCTGACACATTTCCAGTCCGGTGACCATCTCCTGAACTTCTGCCTGAATTACATCACCTCTACTGTAGAAAGCTATAAAATCTTCAATTACATCTCCCGTGTGATCTCTAATAACACCTCCGCCTCTCATTTCCTCCCCAAGGAGCGACCCATCTGTATTAAATTACAGCCCAGTGTGCGGGGGGTTCCAGCGAACCCAATGGCCTTGACCCACATCATAGGTGTGATTGAGTATGGAGAATTTGGAATGAGAATCCTTATCAATGGAGCCTCTTGGAATGCATTGCACAGATGAACCAAGTCTTGTAGAAAGTTCTTGGGATTTGAAGATGAGGCTGACCCGTGATCCTTTCAAGGCCTTATTCCTTGCCTCATTCCTAGAAATCCAAAGAACCCAGCACCCCGCCAGTAAGAAAATGGACCTCACCTTCATCTGAGGCCCCTTGACTCCCGCTCCGTGGAACCATCCTCAAAGAAAAGTCTCTTTCGATCCCCTCTTCCTGCTCCACCCAGCACCATCCCCGAAGGTCTGCCAAACCCAATTTTCCCTATTCACTATTGAAAAAGAGATGATCCACTGTTTTAGTACTAGGATTGAAACATCACCAACACTAGGAGGAAATACTCACTCCCATATGCTGGATATTATCCTCAGTGGTTAATTCTTGATTTATCACTCTCCAAAGTAGGAAATTGAATTTAGCTGGGATCTCCTTACACCACAACATCACTCCCCATGGGTCTTCTGTAAAGGTTCCCCTTCTTGCACGGTTAAAGTCCTTAATTGATAAACTCCCCGACACACTATCCATAAAAGTACGTCTATCCAAATCCTCATTGAACACAATATTATTAAGAGCTGAGTGATGATACTCTTGAAGTATGGCCAAAAGAAACGCAGGATGGTCAGAAGCCTCTTTAAATGAAATATTTTGTGTGGGGCAGTCCAGGAACCACAAGCTTCTAGCCCCTAGTTTTGGAGCCATAAATTGAGATCCCCCCATCCCACCATCCATATAGAGTGTTGAATAAGGAATTCCAAATATGGTTGAACCAGCTTCCAAATCTTTGAAGGCCTCGACCTTTGATCCTCCACATTCATCCCATATCTACCTTGTATAGTCCTGCCCCAAACTGTTCTCCCTTCCAAATCCTCTCATGCAAGTTTGGCATGAAACCCATGCATGGTCATCGAAACACTCCTCACATTGATACCCCCCCTCCACAAAAGATCTGGACAGCCACTTCCCTGATGCCCAATGATGACGACCTTCCATTTTCCCAACCCAAATAAATGACAAAATGATCCTCTCCAAAGTAGAAACCACATATTTTGGGACCTTCAAAGTTGACAAAATATGCATGGGGATGGACAGGATGACACTATTCATGAGGTTCATTTGACCTCCAAAGGATAGAAATCTATTCTTCTAATTTAGAATATGCCATGTGATCTTGCTTACTATTTTATCAAAATGATGAATTCTGAGATATAATGGACTCACAGGGGCCCCTAGATACTCCATTAGAAACAAGCCCCTTCTCATAGTTAAACCTGCTTCCAAGCCCTTTTCCATTCTTTCCGAAACATTCCTGGTAGTATAGAAAAGTCTCTTTTCTTTGTTAACCACCTTACCACTCCACTTAAAATACTTCTCAAGGACTCCCAACATCCCCTGCACCAACCTTCGACAACCATCGAAAAACAAAATTGTGTTATCAGTAAACATTAATTGAGAGATGTCCCCAATATTGTACCTAGTCTGAAAGGGAATGAACTTACCCACTCGGATACCCCAATTAATATAATTACTGAGAACATTTTGGGAAAGGATGAAAAGAGTTGGGGATAAAGGGTCCCCCTGCCTGAGTCCACGACATGCCTTGAAAAACAAAAACTGCTTTCCCATGAACGAGGTAGAGATCCAGGCTGATCTGAAGCAATGAAAAAGGACGTCATTATTCCAAGTAGATAACCCCATGCAAGATAACACCCTGAGAATAAAATTCCACTATATTCGATCATAATCCTTACTCATATCTAGCTTGACCACCAGGTTACCCCCAAAGGACCTATTATCAATATCACTGATCAATTCCTACACAATGACAATTACCCCCTAGATGGACCTCCCTTTAATAAACACGTGTTTTCCTAGGGCCACCCATGAATATATTTGAGAATCCATCCTATTATTAAGGACGGTGGCTATGACATTGTATGGTATATTTCACATGCTGATCGGTCGGTACTGATCAATGGACTGGGGAATGCGCACCTTAGGAATCAGAACCAGCTTCGTTGTAGAAGCAATGCGGGGAAAATTCCCACCAATGAAAAAATCTTGGAATGCCCACTCTAAATCCCATTTGATAATATCCCATGATTCCCTATAAAAGGACCCTGGGAAGCCATCAGGACCTGGTGCACTGTCTAGGTTCAAAGTCCAAATCGCCTCTCGCACTTCCCCTTCCTCCGGAACCCTAATTAGAAGAGAATTAAAATCCTCTGAGACACATCTTGGAATCTCCCCAAATAAATCAGTATTTCGGATAGGAAAACCCCCAACCATACCAGGGAAAGTGTCAGCCAACAAAGATTTGATACTCCCATTTTCCATGCCACCCACTTCATCTGTATCTCTAGTAAAAGATCCATTAATTCTGATAATTTTTGGACTTTGGAAACATCACCTCTCCTTATTGAAAACATGGAAGAAGATGGTGTTACAGTCCCCCTCACGAATCCAACGAACCCTCACTCCATCTCAAGCCACCTGCTCTTTCCTTACAAGAGAATCAATGAGCGAATCCTTATTGTGCCTCAAATCGGCAAAGGTATCCTCATCCCACCCATGTTCTAGTTCGGTCTCCAAAAATCCCACCTCTAGACTGAACTCCAACAAATCCATGTCCCGAGCAGGGATTCCATGCCTCTAGTGCCTTAACAGAGCCTTCAACCGCCTGATTTTATTATGGGTGGTGATCCACGAATTTCCCCGGTGGTGAATTCTCCAACCCTCCCGAACCACTTCAATAAAACTTGGATCCTCCAACCATGTTGAAGAGAACCAAAACTAATATCCCCTTGACACCCCTGCATTTAAACCAAGAAGAAGAGTGGAGTGATCCGAGAGACACCTCAAAAGATGAACAACTTTGTAATCAGGAAACATGGAAAGGGAAGCTTCATTCATCAAACAATGATCCAGACGACACCACATACGCCTCGCTCCACGCTAATTATTTCACCAAGTAAAGGCATCGCCCACATATCCCATATCCATCAGGCCATTTCTCATCATGAATTGAACAAAATATAGATTTTCTCTCCTTGGGAAGATACCGCCCCCTGTTTTTCCTCTAGACTAGAGACTATATTAAAGTCACCTGCGACAACCCATGGATCAATACCTAGATTTATACCATCTAGATCCCTCCATAAAACTTCTCTATCTTTCTCATTACACTATGCATATATTAAGGAGAAAATAATCGAATGAGACCCTACTGCAATCTTCGTGGTGAGGAACTGATCAGGCATGTTATGAACATCAACCGTAATATGGTCTTTCCAAAACATCCAATTATGAGAATTGGGGGGATCGTTCTGCATGAAACCTCGGACTCTCAGCCTTTGTGAAAAGTCCTTAATCTTTCATGAAATATTTTTTGGTTCAAGAAACAATACCAAGGAGACTGAATTATTCTTGATCTCGTTGGAAATGAAATCTGATTTCGCCCGAGCCCCGAGACCCCGGGCATTCCAAATTAAGGCATTAAACATAGAGACGCTCGTGTCTGGCTTTGGCCCTAGACTCTTGGCCCTTCAGAGAAAGAGATGATGATGGAGAGATTTCCTCACCAATCCTTGATTGGGATAGAGTACGAATGTTACTCTGCACCAGTGGACGAACACCCACTGGGGACCGCAAACCTGCTAAAGTTCCCTTGTGAACAACCTCTGGAGACTCACAGTTCTCTTGGTCCAACTTTCACTGCTGAAACCCATGCGACCTGTGAGATGCTTGCGGAGACGAGGAAGACCGGACTATGCATGGTGAATATGGTGGAGATGATACCACATGAAACATAGAATATTCCATGAACGAAGAAGATATTTAAGATTCACATACCTCACAACCTTGACCCAACAAACGAACCTCCGAAATGCGAATGAGGGAGCGAGGCCCATAAACTGTAAAGGCCTAAGTAGGGGGACAAGGAATACTTGGAGCCTTCCCTTAATAGAGTAAAATCCCCTCCTGCTGTAAATGAATGGATGGTCCCTTCTTACTTGAATTGAAAACATCCACCTCGTGACAAGGGGAAGTGAACCCTTCGGCCAAGGGAGGTTGCTTGGACGAGGAAGCCACAGAATCCAAAACTGGAGAATACACACCCTTACCCTTATCTATACCAACCGGTCTTGAAGAAGAAGATTCAAAAAACCTTTTTCCTAAACTTGAAGCTTCTTGTGGATGAGGGGCGCCCACTCATGCCTTGCAACACACCTACAGAGAATAGCCCAAGAGATGGAAGTAGGAGCAGAAGAGGGGAAAGACTGGATAAACTAGAAGGTGATGACGATCCGGCATTCCTTCAATCCTGATGATTAAGTGATTTTGCAGTGGTTGAGAAATGTCCATATCCACACAGATTCTCTTCACAAATGCCTCTTCCAAGTTGCGCGTCCTCTCATCCACACAAATAAAGACTTCCAAAGAGTCCCCAATAACTGATAGAAAACTTTCGGACATCAGTGGGAGGGGAAGCCCTGGCATGGAAACCCAAATTGCCACTCAAGAACTTTCAAGACTAGAATGAGCCTCTATTAACTATCTAGAAAGAGAGATCCTCCACTGACCAACACACTGTGAAATCCTACACCAAGATTTCACGAAATCATCCCTAGAAACTAGAACAATGCAGAAAGCTTTTCGATCCAAGATTGACACAGTGGCTGGTAGATCCAAGCCCCAACGCCGAACAAAATCTTGGAACACCACAAGAAGGTGATTTTTGGAGCCTAAGAATGAAACAAAAGTCCAATGAAGATCTGAAGATGCCGCCGCAAAAGAAGCCGTTGGGAACGACAAAACTAGGCAACCATTCTCCAAAAAAGAGACCGCAGAAGGAGTCGCCACTGCAACCTACGGATCTAGGCCTCGGACTGGATGAGCATGAATAATATCATCCTTAAAGGATCGAGGATGCCGTGTCGAGATGTCACCAACCCCCGGAGAACCAAGCAGAAACCCTCTGATGAGAATCGGAGCATTGGGCGGGATGGGAGTTCCCATATTTTTTGATATTATTGAGAAACATAGGAAGGTATATTATATTTTGGTATTATCTACTCAACTAATGTTCATCCATGATGTGTTCTACATTTCCCAGCTAAAAAACTATCATCTATATTCATCCCACATGATCGAGTGGGTCGATATTGAGATTGAAACTAAAACCTTAGTTGTTGAATGTACTATTTAGATAGTGGACTAATAGGATAAGGCTCTACATGTAAATAAAATCTTATTAGTTCATGTGATATGGTAGTGTTTCAAGAAAAACCACGATATATGGGAGAATAAGGCCTTGAGGATGTAATAATGGCATTATCCTTTCCCAGGATCATGATCATGTGTATTTATAGGGACAAAAGGTTTTTATGTTAGAAATAGTTGTCACACAGAGGTATGGGGAACAATATATGAAGCTCTATTTTGTTATTTTATTTTAAATTTTTAGTTTTTTTAGTTTG
The DNA here is from genome assembly GCA_963277665.1 of Viscum album. Lineage (NCBI taxonomy): Eukaryota > Viridiplantae > Streptophyta > Magnoliopsida > Santalales > Viscaceae > Viscum > Viscum album. Next base: position 301,291,832 of record OY728139.1, read on the forward strand.
GAGAATGTTTTTAAGAAGTTGGTAGCAGTATAGGGCCACCGACTAACTCGTGATGGTTGGAAGAAAACCTTGAAGTCTGATTGTGACACTGAATAACAAGCTCTCTTTCACCGAATAGCTGGTATAATTCCTATAGTCATAGTCATTATTCTTGCACCCACCAACCCACTAGTGAGTCCCAATAGCTAGTTGGTGATACTACTGGGTGCACATTTTGGTAAGGGTCAAGATGAGTTTTTAGAATGAATTAGCATCTTATATCTGTAATCCAACCCCCTTGACTCTAACTCTATTTTTTAGGGTTTATATGCTTCAATGTGATTTTCTTGGATCTCTCTTTCTCACAGATCGAAAATCATCATTCTCATTTAATCATGGGTCTTCTTTGATTGTAATATGATGAGTTAGACCCTCTTGATTATATTTCTTCTCTTCATGTCTATGATTTTGATTTCTTTTGAGACTATATCATCAGATATAGAATGTATATAGATAATTAATCTTATTTTCATCTGCATTATGTTCTTGATAATATGACCACTTCCTATCCCATTACTGGTTTAATTGGGAATTTTTATTTCATCGATCTAAAGGTTGGTATCTGTATCCTATAGTCTAACACATAGTATGTATTATGTTATTATGTTGTTTTACTTTGGTTATAAATATTTAATTGATTATTTGAAAATGATTTTTTTTAGTTTAGGGATGTAAATTTTTTTAAAACTGTGTTTTGATTAAATTCTTTTGAGACATTTATTATGTTTAATAAATTTCCTCGAATGTAATCTTAAAATGGAAAATGGGGTTTCAATCCATAAAGCTATGTGGGCCAATGATTTTTTTTATAAAAATGTAGAAATGAATATAAAATTGATTTGGAATTGGAAAATGTTTTATAAAACATGATTTGTTTTCTTTGAATTTAATGATTATGTAATAGAATATTGGGGAGACCGTGGGGTACTGAGGAAAACTAAGAAAGGATGAGTCTTAATAGAGTTAGATATCACTAGTGGAGGTTACCTTGATTCCATATGTAAGAACCCTGATCATAGTTGCCCAGAGTAGGTGTATTATTTTATTACATTGGCATAAAAACAAGGAACATGCATCCCTAATTACCGAATATTTTAGTTTTTTTGAAAACCAGACACATAAATAAGTTTTACATTACAACATAAAAAGAAATACAATATTGAAATTCCCTTGGAAACATCCAAAACCCCTAGATTATCCATGAAATTCATTCATAATATACTTTTTCACATCCTATGGAAAAATAAAACATAATAAAGAGGTGAGATCAGATGCTCAGTAAGGGTATTCAATACAAAGTAAGAAAAAATAGTAAGTCATTGTGAGTAACTAAAAGTACACATACAATTAAAATATAATATTTTCCATAAAATGGAAGGAATAAATGTTGATTAAATAACTTGATAATAAAACATAACCATGGATATTATACTGGTCTATTAATTACATGGACTATTAGTTACTAGTTTTATAGTTAGGTAAATCATAATGTGGAATGACATAACCATACTGTCAAGGCCTTGTGCCAAGACCATACATAAATGGGTAAAATCCAAACTAGTTTGTCTCATGAGACCTATTGATGCACCGAAGGGATGGATTAGGCCCCACCCAACAATTAATAATTTTAATTCATTTTTAATATGAAAGGGGTGAAACATAATCAACATATAAATTCATTTTTAAATTAACATATGAAATGTAAATAACATTCCCCAATCAGTAAACATAATCACTAACCACTTGGAGTAATATGGTGAATGGTTCCAGGATAGCACATCTATAGTCAAACTAATAATAAACCATTAAATAATATATCATAGATAGTATCATAAAATATTAGCACCAATTAAACTTAATAATCCACAAGTGTTTTCAAAATAGATGAAAATACTCTGATAAAATTTTAGAGGAATTCTTGAGATAAATACTCTTCATATATTACAAATAAGAGTAGTTTTATAAAAATATATTCATAAAACTGGGAATAAACAAGATAGTTTTTTTAAAAAATTACAATGTTTATAAAAATAATATTTTCTTAAAAATTATTATAGATGGTACGTGAAAATGGGTAAGAAATTGATACGTTCCCTTTAATCGGACTAGCTTATATGGATAAAATGAGAAGGATCCTTATAAAACATATAAATCACTACAAAATAAAGAAGTATTTTGATTGGTAAAAATATATAGAAATTTCAAAAAAAAAATTAGGAGGAGTACATAATATGATTAAGAATTTAACTAGGGTAAAGGGAGAAAAATTGTAATACTGAATAAAAAATTAAGGTTAAGGGAGAAACCCTTACCTTATATCTGAATGTGTTATGTACATTACATTAACATCATGAATAATAAAATTAAATCCCTTAATTAATTATTCAAAAACATTATATACATGTATTATATTTATTATAAGTTTATTAAGTTCATTTATGGCCTTTTTTATGAGTTATAATATTTAATTTTGTCATACACAAGCATTTGTTTCCTTGTTTTCGTGATCAGTTTTCTTATTTATAAGTAATTGAGTTTACGTATAATGGGTATAATTATACAGAATTTGAATTATATGTTATAAATGAGTATATAGATGTGTAAATGTTTACATATATAATTTTATTATATTTTTTAAAGATGAATCATTAGATAAGTACTTTAGTGATAATCATTTGCATTATAATGGAGGTTATTGATCATAAAGTACTCATTTAGTTTTATCACTTAGTATTATGTAAATATGTTACTTAAAAAACTTAATAGGTATTATAATATATATATATATATATATATATATAGTCTTATTTAACCAAAAATTTTGATTCATTACCAGGCTATAAGGAAAAATTAAAGAATGAAAATTCTTCATCCATGAAGGTTGTAAATTGGAACCTCACAGAGTGTGATTTGGTTTTTTAAATAAAAGAGATAGAGAGAGGATTTTGATGAAGGATATTCCATTAAAAATATATAATTATAGTATATATATGATACAATAGTTATCATTATCATTTAGAAAGATGATGTGATGAGAGAATAATAGAAGAAAAGAATGTGAAAATAAATTAAAAGAAAAAGTAAGAGAGTTTTACCTCTTGAATATTCCTCCTTGAGAACCTCTTTATGAGGATTAGTTTTGGTCATTTGATGAGACCATGAGATCCTAGAGGTGGGGGAGAGGATTGGGGAGAACATTAGGTGGACATTTGACAAGTATAAATTCTTGTAAGATGTGAGGAGAAGGGGTGGTGATGGGTGGTATTTATAGGGGAAGAGAGGGGTGATTTCCCATTATAATATTCATTATATTAATATTTTTCTCAAGACAAGAAATAGTGTAGATTATTGTAACTAATTATAGTAATAAGGGAAATTGATTTCAAATCAAGGGTTATTAAATCATCCAAACATCACCTATGAGTCAATAAATTATGTATTTATCATTTATCCTAAATTATTATATTTTACTATTCACCAAAATTCGTGTATTTTAGAAAAAATTCCAAAAATTCACCCTAAATATTTTTCGATTTACAAAATTCAAAAGTGAACTCAATTTTATGAAAATAAATTTATAAATATGAGAAATTTATTTTTTAATTTAAACTATTATTTACTTGAAAATTAATGATTTTAAATCTATAACCGATTTTATAACACTTTCAAAAATTATATAAGGTCTCCTAAAATTATAATAAAATCAATAGACAAAAAAATATTGATTTACGAATACATCTTATGAAAATTAATTTCCTTTTATATATTCTTATTAATTATTAAATTATAATTAAATATTTTTCACTTATAAAAATACAAACATGTAATTAATAATTTTTGAAATATTCATTTACCTATACTATGATATAATTATATCTTACTTTCATTTATAAGATACCTAAATTTTATTTATACAAACATGGGTGAGTTTTCTAGTCATTCAGCTAATTTATTATTCATAAAGTTCATATTACTATTCCAAAGGTCATGTTACTATTTAATTGGTGTTTATTCCTTAAATTCTAGAAATCCCTCTTATTTCATTAATTCTATATTTATCATGTTTTTATTATGTTCTCTATGTGTTTTTATGTGATCTATACTATATGAAAGAAACATAAGAAGGGAAATTTCATTGATAAAGTTTCGGGTCGTTACAATCTCCCCTCCTATAAAAATTTCATCCTCAAAATTGCATGATTGTCACCCACAAAAGGATTTGGGTAGTTTATCTTCATATGATCCTTATGCTCCTGTATCGCCACTTCAATTTGATGATTTTACCTAAGTACATTTTCTATCATAGTTGTCTAATTCCTCAACGCCTATTTTTTAGTATCCATAATCCGGATAGGATCTTCACAGTAAGATAAGTTGGGTTCCAGTTATATTCCATTATAAGTCAGTACATGTGTTGGGTTTAGAATGTACTTCCTTATCAAGGATATGTGGAACACATTTTTTACATTAGAAAAGCAAGGCGGCATTACCAAATGATAATCCAAAAGTCCAATTATATCCAAAATTTCTAAAGGACTAATGTACTTGGGGATCAGTTACCCTTTCTTCCCAAATCTTATAACTCCCTTCCATGAAAAAACTTTTATGAAATCCTGATCTCCCAACTAAAATTGTAAATCCTTCCCTCGATTATCAGCATAGCTATTTTTCCTACATTGAGCTTCTTTGATATGGGTTTGGATATTATTTACCTTTGTTGTTGTTTCCTCCACATGCTTTGGTCCCACTATCTTCCTTTCACCAACTTCATCCCAACTCGTTGGTGTTCCACATATCATTACATAAAATGCCTCATATGGTTCCATTTAAATAGTATAATGGAAAATGTTTTGTATGAAAAATTCACCCAAGGTATATATTGATCCCATATACCTTGAAAATCAAGTGAACATAATCTCAACATGTCTTCTAAATTTTGGATCATCCTTTCTAAGTGGCCTTCAGTTTGAGGGTGATATAAAGTACTCAAATGAATCATGGTATCCAAATATTTCTGAATAATTTTCTAGAATTTTGATATAAATCTTAGATTACAAGAAGTCAAAATTGAGATTGGTGCTCTATGAAGTATTATAACTTCATTAATATAGATTTTTGTAAGGATCTACAATGGAAAATCATCCATTATATATAGGAAATGTACTTATTTGGTAAGTCGATCCACAATCACCCATATTACATCATTTTTATTGGATTTTTTGGTAATCCAGTGGAAAAATCCATAGCGATATTATCCCATTTTCATATAATGTCAAGGAATATTTTTCATTAAACCTCTAAGGTGTTGTCTTTAAATATTCACATATTGAACAAATAAATATATATATACATAGTCATCAATTTTCCACTTAAAATTATCCTACCGAAAATGTTCCTTAATATATCTATATATCTTAGTGCTACTGGGGTGTATAGAAAAATTTAAGATATGAACATCATCCAACAACTACCTTTTTAGCTCGGGTATAGAGGGAACACATAGCCTTATCCCAAAATACAGAATTAATTCCTCAAAGATGATGTTTGGAAACTTCCCACCATTAAAAACTTTAATTTTCTTTTGAGTATTATCATCATCACACTATAAACTTTTAATTCCTTCCAATAATGACGGTTAGGAATCTAGTTTAAAAATTACTGATGTTTCGCCATCATTGATATTTCCTATATCCACATTTTCTATATCTATGTACTCAGGATCCTTATAAATCTTTATTTTGTTCATAACTCCATGAACATTCCTACTTAATGCATCCACTACCATTTTCACCTTCCCAGGTAGGTAGTGGATTGTATGTTCAAAATCATGGATTATTTATAGCCACCTCCATTTCCTTATGTTGATTTATTTCTATGAGAAGATGTATTTCAAGCTTTTTTAATATATATATATCCCAAATTTCTCATCATAGAGACAATGTATCTATATCATCAATAAAAATATTACAGTCTCTAACTCAATATCAAGAGTGGGATAGTTCTGTTCATGAGTTTTTAACTACCTTGATTCATAGGCAATAACTCTTTAATTGTTCATAAAGACACAACCAAGTCTTTTCTTTGATGCATCACTATAAATCACAAATCAATCATCTATTGATGGTAGAGTCAGGATTGGAGCATTAAAAATCTCATATTTCATTATTCAAAACCTTCTTCACATTATTTTATCTATATGATCTTAACCCCTTTATGAGTAAGCTTGTTTGAAGGGTTAGCTAATTGGGTTAAGCTATGAACAAAATGTTGATAATAACCTAGTAAACCAATAAAATTATGTACCTTGGTTATGTTCATAGGAGTAGGCCATTCCTGAATTTCCTTTATCTTTATAGGATCAAATAATATTCCATACTTAGAGACAATATGGCCAAGAAAAATTTTATTTGAAGTCAAAATTCATACTTTTTAAACTTCCCATATAACACGCTTATTCTGTTAGCCATCTTAATAATGTGCAAGTTATTATCATGATATTCATATATTTTAGAGTTTACCAATATATGATCACTAAATACCACAAAAAATTCATCAATATATTCCTTGAAAACTCAATTAATTAGATCCTTTCAAACAAAGGGTGCATTATTTACTCTAAAAGGCATTGATGTAAACTTATAATGTTTATACCTAGTTCGAAATGTTGCCTTTATAATATCTTCCTTCCTCACACGCAACTGATGAAATCTAGATTTAAGGTCAATCTTAAAAAAATATTGGTATCCGTGATTTTGATCAAATTAATCATCAATGTGAGGAAGATGACACTTTTTCCTTGTTGTAATAGCATTTATTTCCCTATTGTAAATACACATCCTTAGGGATCAATCTTTTTTCCTGAAAAAAGAGAACATGGGCTCCCCATGGAGAAATTCTAGAGTCAATAAATCCTTTATCACTCAATTCCTCTAGTTGTTTCTTTAGCTCCACTAATTTCATTGAGGTCATTATATAATGAGTCATTGATGTTGGCCATACACCAGAAATTAAATCAAAAGAAAACTAAATTTCATATTACATATGATGTCCAGGTAAATCCTATGAAAATAAATCAATGTATTCTTACACAATATGTACATCCTCAATTTGAATATTTTTTCCCTAACCCATAGATACTATTTTCTCTCCCTACTCAAGAATTGAATTCAGAAGAGCCACTGGGGGTGGATCTCAGAAAACGTTAGATAGAAAGGTTTCTGCTCTAAAAATAAGGGAATGTACATCATTATAAAAAATTGTAACTTTATTCTTATTGAAATATATTTTCGGATCATAATTTAAATGATAATAAATAACAATAATTATATCAAACTAAATCAAATGTGTGATGGTATAGTCAACAAAAAAGCATGTTAATGTGACATAAATGGGATCGATTGACACTTCTATGTTGCAATGATACATCCCTTATATGTTTTGACTGACAACTCATTTATTAAATCAAATTAGAAATTTTTAATTTTCTTGGAAAACTAAGAAAATATAAAATAATTATATGATTCATATTCAAATAAAACATTGGCTATATTTGAGGAAATGATTAAATTACCCACCACCATATAGTTAGGAACCTAAAAATCAGTATTTGTGACCGTATAAGCTTAGCCTTGCTCTGTTGGACTTATTTGGGGAATGTTTCCTAGACTTCTAGGAAATTATTATGCATAAGGTCCCATCTATTTATAATTATAGAATGGAACATTGTAAAATTCTTTCTTTCCCTTTCAACCATGGGTTTGGTGGTCTTTTTCTCAAGACTTGAAATTGGATCTCATTCCCTTCAAACATGTACAAAGGTGTTTCTTCATACAATTACTACATTGTGGAAAGTTAACTCCTCCCTTCTTCCATGTTTCCTTGTGTCCTTTTCGAGAGTGTTCAGTATCCCTAATCTTATATTTCTTTACTTTGAAGTCATATGACATAGAGAATTATGTTTATGTCTTGATAGAGGATGATCCAATAAATTAATATGAAGTGATATTTTAGGAGACTAGTTCCATTTAGAGAAATGGTTTCAAACCATCAAATAATCGATCAATTTTTCTTTTTGGATTACATATGTACTATGAATTTTGTATTTATAACCTTGTAAAGTTGGATTTTTTACTTTTCAAAATAATGATCATCTTTCTATCTTAGACTCATGAATTGCCTCTCCATATCCGTTCATTGTTTGCACAGAAAATATTTTTCTAGGATAATTTCCTTAAAATCCCTTAATTCCATATTTTTTATTTCTTCCTCTAACTTTGTGTTTTAAATTAGTGTCCACCATTTATCTTTATCTCTTGATAGATGATAAACTGACATTATAACCTTCTCCATTTTGTTACTTACCAAATCAATAAATATATTCTGTAAGGAACTTATCCACTACTCTAATACAAATGGGTTTTTAGTAATATTTAATTATGGAGGTATTTGTATCATAAATTATTCTAATATTTATCCTCCACATTGAGATACAAGATGCTCTATACGAGTATGGTTATTGTTTATCACAAGAGTTATCTATCCCAGTACAGTTACTAGTTTCTCAACACCATTTTCTCTTCTAATACTAACATCATTATCTTACTTAGGAGGGATTTTCCTACATGGAATGAGTGCACTGATATGGTTTACATTCCTTCAACTAGGTTCTAGTTATGAATAGATGTATACACTAGATTAGGTTATGAATCAAAATGTAAAATATCAAACTATAAAAACAATTAACATAAATTGAAATTATATGCATAGTTATTCTCATAATCATAAACATGGTTTTTTGTGGACATATATACTTTGAAATAATTTATAATGGTTTGTAAAGAAAATTTAAACTATTCTAAGAATGTCCCCCAAGAGTGTCAAACCAGGTGCACAGTAAGGCACATTGTCATGTAACAGATTACCCCAAGTCAGGGTCGGGACACCTTGATAGAGTTCTTACCCTGAGGTACATCTGGGCCAGAACCACATGAACTTATATAATCCAAACAATTATGTATTGATAAGAAGTTATACATAATCTCTACATTACAAAAATTATAGGTTGTTATTCAATTCACATCTCCAAAGTCTATATTAGGGTTTCATTTCCCCATCCATGATTTTTAAATCTATTTTCCAAGGTTTATACTAAACTTCCTTTAATACCCATTATAAAAACCCTGACCCTGGTTTCCCAAAGTCGGTGCCTTATTTTATTACATTGGCATACAAAAAAGGAAGATTCATCTTGAAGGATTGAATATTTTAGTGGTTTTGTAAAATCAAATACATACATAAGTTTTTCATTATAACTTTAAAGGAAATAAAATAAGGAAATTACTTTGGAAACATCCATAACCCTTATATTATCCCTGCAAGTCATTAATAATATACATCTTTGCATTCTAGAGAAACTATAACTTAAGAAAGGGGTGAGATGAGGTGTTCAGTAAGGGTAATTAATACAACAGAATAATAAATAATAAGGCATGGTGAATGACTAAAAGTACACATTCCATTAAAACATAATCTTCAGCATAAAATGGAAGGAATAAATGAGGAATAAATAAATACATAAAAAAACATAATCATGGATTCTATACATGTTGAATAATCACGTGGACTATAAACAACTATATTAATAGTGATGGAATTCATAATTCAGGAGGTTATAACCATACTATCAAGGCCTGTGGACAAGACTATACATAAACAGGTAAAAACTCAAACTAGTTTGTCTTATGAGACCTACCAATGCACTGAGGGGAAATAGAAGGCCCCACTCAATAGTTACTAAGTCAAAAACATTCTTCATATGAAATGGTGAAACATAATGTACATATATATTCATATTGAAACTAATATATGAAATGTAAGCAACTATACCCAACAAGTAAAGATAATCACTAACCATTCCGATTAATATGGTAAATGGTACCAAGATATCACATATATAGTCAAAATAATCAAAACCAATTCAATAATATATGGTAGATGGTATCATAAAATATTAATCCCAATTTAACATAATAATTAACAAGGGTTTTGAAAATAGATAAAAATAATCCTATAAAATTGTCAAGGAATTCTCTAGATAAATACATTTTTTACTTTGTAAAGAAGTGTTCATTTGTAATTTTTTTATTAAACCAGAAATGAATTAATAAAATTGTTCATGAAAAAATTATTTATTTTTTCAAAATAGTAGTTTGTTAAAACATATTATCTATGCTACATCAAAATGGGTTAGAAATTGAGACGTTCTATTAAATCGAGTTTTCGTATTCGGATGAAATGAGAATAATCCTTATAAAACATGTAACTCCCCATCAAGGAAAGAATTATTATGATTGGTAAACATATTTAGAACATTAAAATTGAATTTATGAGAAGTAAATAATTATTATTATTAATTTCATTGGGGTAGATAGAGAAATCGTAATCCCAAATGAAAAATGTAGGTTCGAGGAGAAACTCATACCTTATGTCTGAATGTGTTCAATACATGACCTTAATGTACTAGATAATAAAATTATTTTCATTAATTAATTAATTTTTAATATTCTATACATTTATTTTTATATTATAAATTTATTATGTTTATTTTTTGATTTTTTCATGATTTATAAGATACAATTGTATCATTGAGGAGTATTTATTTCCTTGGTCTTCATGATCAGTTCACTTATTTATAAGTAATGGAGTTCTTGAAAAATGGATATAAATTTCTAGAATTGGAATTATATGTTCTTAATTAAAATTCAGATTTTTAAGTGTTTATATATATCATTTGGATATATTTTGTGAGGATAGATAATTAGATAAGACATTTAGTGATAATTGTTTACATTATTATGGCGGTTATTAATAATAATAAACTCATTTTGTTTTATCTTTTTGTATTATGTAAATATGTTACTTAAAAAAAATAAGATAAGTTGTAATAAATATATTATATTATGTTTTAACCATAAAATGGATTCACTACCATCCTTGATGGAGAATTTGAATAACAAAAATTCATCGTCCATGAAGGTTGTAAATTGGAACCTCACAGACAATGATTTCATTTTTAAAATGAGATATATATATATATATATATGATTTTGAAAAAGGATATTCCATTAACATGATTTCACTACATTATATAGATTATTTTGGAGTTATTATAACCTTTTGTAAAGAGTATATTAGGAGATAATAATAAAATAAAAGAACATTAAAAGATATTAAATTGATGAGGAAGATGATTTTACCTATTAAATAGGCCTCTTGAGAACCTCCTTAAAGGTATTGGTTTTGGTCTTTTGATGGGACCAAGAGATCCTAGATTTGGGGAGGATTGTGGAGAATATTGTGTATAAATTATACAAGGTTCAAATATTGGAAGTGATGAGGAGTAGGGGTGGTGAGGGGTGGTATTTATAGTAGAGGAGACAGGTGTTTTCTTATTATTTTATTCATTATGTTTCATATTTTTCTCAATGAAAGAAATAGTATTGATTTTTATGACTAATTTTGGTACTAATTTCATGTGATATTTAACCAAGGGTGATTACATAATAGAAAAATCTCATATGATTCAGTAAATCAGGTATTTATCATTTACCATAAATTATCGAATTTTACTATTCGTCAAAAATTCAAGTATTTTAGAAAAATATAAATAAATCACTTTAAACATTTCATGATATGTAGAGTTCAAAATTGAAAACAATTTTATGAATATAATTTTTTAAATAAGAGTAATTTAGTTTTTAAATAAAATAATCCTTTAATAAAAAAATACCGATTTTTAATCTATAACTGATTTTATAACACTTTCAAAAATTAACAAAGTTCTCACAAAATTATCCTAAAATCATAAGACAAAAAAATATTGACTTATGAATGCATCTTATGATAATAAAGTTTCTTTTAAATCATTTTATTAATTATAAAATTGTAATTAAATATTTACAATTCTCCAAAATACCAACACATACTTAAATTTTTTAAAATATTCATTTACCTATACTATGACATAATTATATCATACATTAATTTACTTGATGGCCAAATTTTATTCATACAAACATGGGTGAGGTTACTAGTCACTCATATGATTTACTATTCATAAGGGCCATATTTCTATTCCTATGGTCAAGTTACTATTTCATCAGTATAGGTTCCTTAACTTCCAGAAATACCTTGTATTTCATTCATTATTCATTTATGATGTTTGTATTATATTATCTAAGTTATTTTATGTGATATAGACTATATGAAATATCCATAATAATGGAAATTGCATTGAAATAGTTCCGAGTCATTACACAATAAGGGTATAGGGGCCATCCATTCTAAGGGATCTTGTTTCCTAGACATAGTGGTCATATATTCTTGCTAATGTTTCTTTTTCATTTCTTTGTTTCTTAGTTGTGTACACCATCACATGATGTATTTCTATATTTGTTTTTTTATAATTCATTATGTGAATGATATTTAAATATGATAATTTTCTCCCTTGATCTTTATATGGATATTAATTATGGAAAATAATTTATTTATTAGTTTATCCCCTCTGATATGTGATATGTTCTGTTAATCATTTTATTTGATCATGAAATGATTTTTAAGGGAATAAAATGTTTTGAAAATACAACCAAATGATGATTTCAAAAGGTCAAATGATTTATTTTGAAATTTTTTGGAAACTAGTTTAACTAAAGAACAAATGGATGCACATGGTTTGAAATTTTATAAATTAATGGTGGTATCCTACTAGGCTCTAGAACACATGCCCTAATTGTTCCATTAGGAATTTTTAGACTTGTTTTTTTAGGATACATGAAAGGAGAATAGATTCCGGAAGAGGATGACACTACTATCTCATGTTACCTTTCCAGTCGATTGGGATGGTGGTGACATATGGTCACATGGAGGTGGACCCATGGGTTATTTTGGGTTCCATTTTTTGATGGTATTTTTGTTATTCTATGGGGCCATATTTTCTAGCTATTTGATGTAACTTTTTATGGTTTGTTGTCTTAATATATGATATAATAAAGTTATCTATTGTGATACTCTGATTTATTATATCATATCATAAGTATAATGAGGGTGAAATCATTCCCATATTATCTTTGTATAACACACAGGTGGCTTTTGCTAGCCCATGGTGATCAAGAATGTGCTTCAGGCCGTGTGGTGGTACGATTTAGGTAATGTTTTTGGTTGATTGTGTTTGCTATGTTATAATAATCCTTTAAGGATGACAAACAACACATTGAGAATATTCTACATCCTAATTCTTCTAGAACTAAAGTCAAAATGAGATACAATTATGTAAAATGGTAGAAAATAATCGAACATTAAGAAAACATACTTCTCATGATGTTAATATATAACCTCAAAATTTTCAAATACAGGTCAAAACACTAAACGTTATACTTAAATCCAATATAATTAATTTATTGAAACAATTTCATAGACTTACTGTAGAAGACCCAAACAAAACATATAAGGAATTCCATATGGTGTGCTCAAATTTAAAACCATTAGGTGTAGATGAGAAACTTGTAATACTTAGGTTATTTATGTTCTATTTATAATACACTACAATTGAATGGTTATAATATGTAAACACCCTAACTAGAGTTTGAGAGGACACGAAATTCCTCTATTATTGAAAAAGTTTTCCTAGCCTTCGTAATTAAAATATTAAGAAAATATATCTATTGAATATAAAAATATAATGGGTAAACACATCATGAATACTTAGAATGTTTTAAAACATGTTGTGGTAGATTTATACACCATAAAATAGGTAATAATTTTTTAATAGAATATTTTATATAGGTGTTGTACCTATTGATCATAATATGACTGATTCTACTATAGGTGGCTCTATAGAGATTAAAATTTTGATCTCTAAAAGAACCCTCATAGAAAACCTATCACATAACACTCATTATTTTGGTTCAAAATCTAATATACTCATCATATGAGTCTTTAAGGTAAAAATTCCTGATTTGGAGAAGAAGAGGGATGTACTGTTTTAAGAGGTAGGAACCTTACTCCATTAAATTTTACTTTCCCATATAAAATTCCAGCCTCCAAACCCACTTCATTGTGGTATTTTTGTCATTGAAATACACTATTCTAACCATGGTTCTCAACTAATATAACCTTCTATGATTTTGGAGGAAATATTCAAAGGCCTCCCATACAACCAAACTATTAAAAATGAACTATAATATATATCCAAATATGTGTGAGTTGGAGAATTATTGTAATATGGGGGTGAATTTCCCTTTTAAAAATAGATTTGAAGTAAAAAGTAAATTTGAAATTAAAATGATTATGAATGAATAATATGAGAAATAAATTGATTAAAAGTTGATAAATTCAATATGAGTTATAAAATTAATATCAAAGTAAATTAATAATGGAAATGATCGAACCTAATTTATGGAAGTATGTGAATCAATATTAAATATTGTAATATGATTAAGTAAAGAGTATGAAAAAAATAATGAGTTTGACAATAGAAAATAAGTTTTCATACACTACCACACCTCAATTAGAGTGATATGTTGTATTAAAACCATCCCTTGGTTTTAATGTAAATCCAAGAACCACATCACTTGTTTTTAATATAAAACCAAGAAGTATGTCCCTTTATTTTAATGGGTACTAAGAACAATGTTCCTTGGTTTTATCTAAGACCTAAGAATCAAAATTTCCTCTGTTAAAACAGAAACCCAATAATGAAAGATATAAGGTGGGATAAGTCAAGAATATTTTCCAGACACAAAATACTTACTATTTTAGCTTCTTATCACTCGTTAATAATTGTATAAGGTTTTAGTGATAGATATAGAAAAAAAAGGTGATAGACTTCGAGATTTGGAAATGAAGAATGACTCTTTTGAGGATGAATTGGATAATGATAAAAATTTTGTGACTTGATTGAAGTGGAGTTTCTCTAGATAATCAATTGTGTATATTCCAAGTGACTAAGAGATCTATTTATATCCTTAAAAAACATCAGAAATGATCTGAAAATCATCTAGAGTAATTAAGTTGTTGAATACTTGATTCAAGGAATTTTTTTCATCATAAATGTCAGTCTTTGATGCTCTACATGATTCCAATATCATAGATATCAATTCTTCATATATAATTTATGTCTATTAATTTACTTAAAAAAATTAAAATGATAAAAAAACATTTGATATAAAGAAAATAACCATAATAATATTTTTAAGAACATTATTTACAGTACATTGACTATAATATTCATATTTCAAAAATATTGAATTTTAAATTAAAAAATGATTTTTAAATATAGTTTCCAAAAATTATATTATTACAATAATTAATTTTCTAATATATTAAAAAAAGAAATTTGTAGACACTTCATAAGACAAGGTTATTTCCAATATTAGACATTCTAATTATTAATTTTAACCTATGTTCGAGTTGAAAAATATTTACATAATTTATTTATCATTCCCACACATAAAAATCATAACAATATGATTCTTTAATCTAATGATATCTCTAAAAATGATAGAATATTGAATCTATAAAGAAAATTAAAAAAATGTCATAAATATTTGATAAAAATAAGAACATTCAAATTACCTAATTTACCTTAGATGAATTAAAATTTAATGTATAAAATTTTCTTAGTTATCCATAATAATTGAATTTCTCAATTTCGAGTTATTTATCTTGATTTAGGATCGAAATTCTGAGGAATAATGAAAAACAAAACTAGGAAAAAACATTACACATGATAATGAAACTAATGAATCAATTAAATTCAATATTAATCTAGTTTTTTGAAAGAAAAAAATTAAAAAAAATTCAAAAATGAAATATCAAATAAAAAATATTTTTTAATTATCTAAACATATATATAATCTTAGGAAAATAAGTAACTCAAATAATCTACCCTTTTTGGTAATTATAAAACGAAGAAATCAATTTCAAAATCACTTCCCATTTTTGGAATTAATCAAAATGATTAAAATATGAAAAAAAAAATCACCCATAATGAATTCAATAGGATATAAATTTTAAAATTTCCCCAAAAATATTGCACCATATTAATAAATTCCCCTTAAAACTTCCTTTCTTAAAATAAAATAAACATACAATTAAAACAAAGTAATAAATCTCCCTCTAAATTTGATATTGATACCATGAGAGAGAAATAAATAAATATAAATAGATTAAATTGATATCCCCCCTTTAATTTAGGCTTCACATTAATATTAGTGAACTCCTTAACATGTATAAAAATTAAAACTACTATAAAGAGCCACAAAAAACAATTCTTAAAGGTAAAATATAATTTATAAACAACCAATTAAATATGGTAAGTAAAGAACATTTTAATAAACTATAAAAGTTATTTAGGAGTGTCAAACTAATTGTGTAGTATATTTCCACTAATTGGTGTTCATATGGAGACTAGGTTAAATCCCAAATCATATCTTTTCGAGATAAAGCCCCAGGATCACCTATGCCAAAACAAAATCCACTTATTCGTATTCCAAGAAAGTGTCATTTCATTGAAGATTTTACTTTATTTTAATTTTAAAAAATCCATGGTTTTTCTAATTAAAATTTTCTCCTCTTTAAAAAAATATTTTTCAATAACTATCAAAAATCATGGATGCGATCTTCAATAAAAAAACACATAATGTTCCCTAAAATAAAAATTTATTTTAATCTCTCTATTTAATATTTAAAAAAATTCATAAGATAGGGGTCTTGTTACAAAAATATTTAAGATACATAAAAAAGAAAACTTCCTAAAATATGAGAAAATTCAATTCAATAAGACAACTGATATTTACAATTATGTACATGCTCAAAACATGATAAAAAAGATAAGAACAAAAAACTCCTTCAAAATAGCAACTTTTAAAAAGGAGAATTTTTAAAACATGTATATATATATTAACAGAATTATAAAAACATTTAAAATTAATTAAAAAATATATTCAATGAATTATAAAATTATTTTCAAAGAATTGCAAAAAATATTTGTAATTAATTAAGAATAACTTGAAAAAAATGAAAAAAAATTTGAAAAAAATTAAAAATACATGAAAAGAAATTTTAAACATAATTATAATTACATTTTATATGAATATTAAAAATAATTAAAAAAATTAAAAATAAGTTACAAATAAATTTTAAAATAAATTTAGAATAAAATAAATAAGAATAAATTAAAAAATAAATTAAAATCATATTAAAGGAAATTTTAAAAGAAATTTTAAATAAATTAAAATGAATTTTTTATTAATATACTATTAAAATACCATTTAAAAATGGTCTTTTCAAGATAAATATTTTTAAGATCACACATGCTCATCATGATATATAAAATTACATAATTCTTATATAAGATATTAAATATTACACTTGATAATATATGATATTTAAGATTACACATGGTTAGATAATATGTTCAAGATTATTCATGCCTAGATAAATGTGATATAGTAAAATATTGAGAATTAAAACAAATAAACATATTTAAAATATTTATGATATTTTATATTTGATCGCAACTACATGGATTTATCTTTTTGAAAAAAAACAGTACTTCTGAGTTGAATCATCCTTTTTTTCCTTTATTTTTAGCCGCAATATTATAATTAAATGCGGTTTGGTGGAAAATCCCTATAAGATATAAAATATTAGTTCCTTTTGGTTTTCATATTTAGGGTCTAATAGTGTGATATGATAAACATTGAAAAGGGAAAACAATTTTGGGTTTACTAAGATTAGATAATAAAGATTTGGGAACCCAAACAAGTTTATATTTTTTTAAAAATTTAGAAAAAATATGTGTAGACTTGTGTTTTACATTCCACGAATTTTTACAGTCACATTCATAAATTAAATTCCTAAATGATAATCAATATTTGAAAAAATTAATTTTATAAAAAACGTTCACACAAGTAGGGGGTTTTGAATAACATTCATTATTATTTTAAAAAAAAAATATTATTTCTTTTAGAACATTGTAAACCAAGGATCGTGTTAAAACTCCATTCCCCTTTGGTGAATTTGGAAATAGATATTATGATATCCATGATTTTAGATATGAAAACATCAATATTGTATTTATTTTATAATTTAAAAAACAAATCATCTATTTATTTTAAAAAAAAGATTAATTTCACTTAAAATAAGATTTTCTCATTAAGAAATTGATTATGTTTCCTTTCACGAAATTTATATAAAGTTAAAATTCAAATAAATTTTTTTTCATGTTCATTATGTGGATATTAAAGTTATGTATAACTTTGTGGATTTGAATAATTGATGAACAAGATGAAGAAGATTGATAAGGTGTGTTTGAAAAAGACGTAGATTTTATGTTGATACTTTTCTCATCTGTGGACTTGAAACACTTTGGGCCAGATACATTTAAAAATCTTGAGGAAATTGAGTTAACACTGGATATAAATGTTTTTGATTTTAGTACCTTATCCTTTTTGATATATTGTTTTATTTTACTATCTCCATCACTTGAATATATTTCAATGATTGTGTTGAGTATGACGATCTCCTTTTGTAACTTTTCTTCTATGGTGTCATTTATACCTTCATAAGATATTTATAAAAGCATACGAATTTCATGATCCATATTGGATAAGAAAATATAATCAAACTAATTTCTATTTAATACACAATATAAAACATTTTTAGCTTGGTTATCGTGTTCAAAATAGGATATTTCATTTGAAGACCAGTTATCTTTTAATTCATTTTAAAATTCAAATCCATAAATGATAATTATATAAATAGTAAAACAAATACTACTAAAAAATGTATTCAGGTGTAATTTCCAATAGGTATAATTGGATCCATTAATTATAGGAGTTGGAAAAATAAAATTTAGTACATTATAAAAAAGTTTCTTTGAAATCAATTAAAATTTTGAAATAAGTAAAAAAAATACATTGATACTAAGTATTGGTATGAAGTAAAAAAATTTAAATAAGATATTTTGAAAATAAAATGTCAGGACCCCCTCCCCACAAAGTGTACCCCTCCTGGGCCAGCAATGTGGAAAGGGAGATAATGACCCCCGAGTCCCACCTCCAGTAAGCCTCGGGTTGGCGACTAGCACCGAAGGTATAATAAACACACAAATGGGAGTCATTACCCTCTAAGAGAACACATGAAAAAGAGAGATATAAGATAGACACCAAAAAAATCCAACTCAGAACTGAAATATAAAATAAACCCAAGTACATATATTAAATGCCATGAAAAAGTATGACAATTGAAAGGGGAAACTACGAGTACCCAAAAGAAAGTAAAAACAGTAGCGACCACAAGCCTGAACAGCTCCTGCAACCCCAAGATAGTAGAAACCAGCTTGATCTCTGACCTACTCCAAGTGACCGGAAAAACAGTTTATATATACGTATGGTGACTATAATAGTATACTCATTATGATCCTCCCCATAGCCTCTCGTGCAAAAGTAAAGAAATCATGTTAAAGCACAGTGAACAACAGTGAAACTAACTCGTCACCTTAACATGTATACTATGTTCCCAACCTCACCATGTCTAATCTCACCAAGTAACACATACAAAAATATATCATATAATAAATAATATCAAGGGTACCCCTCTAGTACTTACCCACTGTTTTTTGGCTTTGCCCGAACGACATACGTCTTGTGCATCTCTCTCCAAAGGATTGCTCGTATAAACTTGGGCTAAGCTCCACAATCTGCACCATGTTCACCACAAAGGCTTGACCATAGACACCTGGGTTAAGCACCACACCATCCTCACAACTAAAAGTAACCAGGTAGTTTCTGGGAGCCACCACAGCTCGCATAACGTGTATCATACGTCGGGTTTTATAACTCAAGCCATTATAGCCCATACACCGAGTAAGGATCCTCATGCCATCACAGCCTATAAATGTTACACCTATAGTAATCTATAGGATACTATAACTAGAATATATGTGTGTGAAATAACCACAAGCCATTACAGCCCGCTACACACAAATATGGGGGAAACTAACTGCTGTGCCAATGGAACTAGTATCTACCAAGAGAAGAGAGCGGGGCTAAAGTGGGTAGTCAGCCATTCAACCTACCATCAGAATGTTGGGGAAAACACCCCCCTAGGGCTGAGAATCCCCGGGGTGTCAATTTCCCTTACCGACAGGGTGGAGTAGCGTATAGAACACAAAACGTACAGGATATATTATATCTCACAACCACACTATGGGAATTACCTAGTATTAGACACAACTACAGCTAACGTCTCTCAGACTCTGGGATGCTACTTCAAAGACTGGTATCCTATAAGAACACAACCATATAAAGAGATTTATTAGATTACTTCATTCCCTTTTTATCGATTCCACTGTACGTTAATTAATTCTTTATACATTAATCAACCATGAACAATATTTCACATTAAATCCCTTTAGCATCACATCCAATGACCACTATCCCTTCAAAAGTTCTCAACCTCATTATTAAGTTCCAACAAACTCCAACCCCAAGGGTTAATATCATTAATTCAAACATTCATTACAGAATTACCTTTCCATATTCCTAGGCATTCTATAAAAGAAACATATGATACTAAACACAAGGGGGCTCAACACGGTGAGTATACGTACTACCCATCTAGAATTTACCGCCTATATCAAGAGCGTAGACCCATTATCCCTTGAGAGGATAAACACAGAAAGCACAAGGCATACCCTGTGTGTCTTTGCCTCCTTCGGATGAAGGGTAAGCAATACTAGCTACCTTGAGTAGTGGGGAAAAGTAAAGTATATAAAAAAACAAGAATCAACAAACATCCAACAATCATATCCATCCCATTCCATCATCCCCGGTGTCCTCCCAGACACCCACATGCATAAACTGTTGCATCTCGCCACTCTAGGCGTCATTCACTGCCACAACCATAGGGCCTCCCTGCCTCCACATATCACAAGACCCCTCTAGGGTCACATCACAACACAAGATATCACACCACCCCTCCAGGGTCACAGCATATCCCAAGCAGCAGGAAATCAATCATTAAAAAAGAAGGGCTCTTGTCCCTTTAACAAGGCATCCGGCCTTCAAACGACAAACACCAACAATCACATAAAATGGGATTTTAGCCCTAATTCACAACAAGAGGGTATCTACGAATCCTTCATGGAACTCAATTAAGTTATTTAATCCATCTTGAATTTAAAAATTCAATTCCTTGGTTCAAATATCATGAACCAATTCAGTAAGCTATCACCGAAGATTAAACATGCTTACTATACCAAATTTGATCAACATCAAATTAAAACAACTACAACAACGGCAATTCCAAATTCATTTACATGCCTCTTTATCTTTAGCCAATTAATTATCAATTAATTCTGACAGAACGTTCTTTATAAATTTCATCAAGAACAACATGCTAACAAGTAAGGCATAGATATCACACTACCTAGAAAATCAAGTGGCAAACTGTAATCACGGTACAAAGCAACAACATGCGATCAAACCAATTATTTTAATCCGATTCAAGTATATTTATTTAGGCGAATTCCATTATGATCCAATGGGCTAAATCATGCTAATTCTATGATTTCACATAAACAATTAGAGAAGCCACAAATCCCCTACCTCAAAGGTTTTCGAGGAAAACAACAACGGTCGATGATTGCCCAAGAAACCGGGTCGATTCTCCACGAATCCTCCTTAGATATCCTCTCCTAACACAACCAAGACCAAATCTCATCACAAAAGGCATCCACACACCTAGATCTACCCATAACATGTGTAGATCTAAGATCCTGAGAGAAGAGGGGGAGCAGATCTATGTAGATCTACGAAACTAAACAAAAGGATCACCTACCTCAAGAAACCGGCTTCGATTCGCGAAGAGAAGCCTCCGGATCGCCTCCAAAACACTTGGGAGAGGTTCTTCAACCTCCAAGGAAGGGTAATCCCAAGTTATGGCCGATTAGGGGCTTAAATGAGGTTATTAAAGGTAATGCGTGTTAGATCCACAATTTTAGGATCTAACTTTAAGTGTCCGCACGGTTAGTCAGCATGGTTTAACAAACCGTGCACTAATCGTGTGGTAGCTTCTGTCACGACAAACACTCATTGCATAGTTACTTCGCAATGTTAGACAAATAGTGCGCTAACCATGTGTTAGACATTGCCTCCAAGACCATCCTTTCATGGTTTGGCCACACGGTTTAGGCAAACCATGCGCCTCATGTGCGAAGGCCATAACCATTTAGATTTCCTTAAAAGTCCACCCAAACGCACCCCAAGTCACCCTGACCTCCTGGAATACCTTCAGCACAACGTTTTTACAAAGGAATGTACTGGAGAGGACCAAGCCATTACATCAGATACCTCTCAAAACATTCTCGTCCTTGAGAATCCAAAACCCACCTAAAGAGAAAACGAAACAGGGTCTGAACAACCACCCACCAAGATACCTCTCAAAAGAGAGCAAGACACCAAAGCAACAAAGGGAGACATATCATAAACATGAAGGTTTCAAAACCACATAAGTTACAACAATACATGAAAAGAGTTAAACATCAAAAAACTCTGGGTACTGAGCACGTATCAGTGACTCACGTTCCCAAGTACTCTCCTCCATGACACCGTGTCTCCACAAGACACGAACTAAGGGGATAGAACGCCCGCACAACAACTTCTCCTTATAGTATTGGATCTCCACAGGTCACTCCTAAAAGGTGGTATCATCATCAAAATCGATCTATCCCCAATCGATGATGTGAGAGTCGTCATGGAGATAACGACGGAGCTGTGATACATGGAAAACATCATGTATCCAACTCATCTGTGGGGGAAGTGCCACTCGGTATGAAACAGCTCCAACACGAGCTAACACCTCAAAAGGTCCAACAAAATGGGGAGAAGGCTTACTCCAATGACCATACCTTCTATTCCCACGACGGGGAGTCACCTTCAAAAACACATGATCCCCAATATTAAACTCTAAGGGTCTCCTCCTTTGATAGCATATGATTTCTGAGGATCTTGCGTTGTCTTCATCCTCTCACGAATCACCTGAACCATCTCTGTTGTATTATACACTAGATCCAGTCCGAGAATTGCTGACTCTCCAACCCCAATCCCGAACAACGGAGAACAACAAGGTCAGCCATAGAAGGCTTCAAACGGCGCCATACTGATGGTGGAGTGAAAACTGTTATTGCAGGAAAAATCCACCAAGGGTAAGTGCCTCCTCTATGAACCTCTAAAATCAAGAATATAAGAGCGCAACATGTCTTCAAGTTTTTGGATGGTTCACTCCATCTGAACATCTATTTGAGGATGAAAAGCAGTGCTTAGGCACAGTTGATAACCAAAAGCACATTGGAGACCTCTCCAAACCCTGGAGGTAAAATGAGGATCTCGATCAAAAATTTTCTTCCTAGGGACACCATGAAGTCGCACCACCTCCTCCAGATACTGCCTCGACAAAACATCCACTGAGCTTAACTCCTTGATTACTATAAAGAGGGCTTATTTTGTTAAACGATCCACTACCACCCAAATAGAATCATATCATCCCGTAGTTCGAGGTAAACCAGTAAAAAATTCCATTGAGATGTCCTCCCACTTCCACTGAGGAATCTCTAATGGCTGGAGAAGTCCACCAGGAACACGGTGTTCAACCTTCACCTTATGGAAGACTAAACAACGAGACACAAACTCCGCAACCACACGCTTCAGCCCAGGCCACCAAAACTAGCTCCTCAAGGATCGGTACATATTTGTTACACCAAGATGCACCGCTAAAGGAGAACCATGGAACTCTCTACAGACCGTCTTAAAAATCTCCAAGGGAAAAAAAAGCCTTCCATGATACACCACTCTCTATTTTTCAACCTCTGAATAACCATCAGGGGCCTCACGACAAACAACTTGGTCTCTCCAGACCTCCACCTCAAGATCCCTCAATTGGGACTCTTCCACCTTCTGCACCAGGGATGACTGAACCATCATCGGAAAAAGACAGCCTCTACCCCCAACTTCTCCCATATAAATATGTAATGCTGACAGTTCTTCCATTATTCTCCAGGAATCACCAGATTCACGCACAACATCATTACGTGACTTTCAGCTCAGCGCATGAGCCACAACATTCCCTTTTCTGGGTGTATATGATATTTTGAAGTTATATTCCTACAAGAACTCCATCCACCGATGATGTCGCAAGTTCAAGTAATGTTGGGAGAAAACATACCTCAAACTCTTGTGATCAGTGAAAACCACAAAGTGTTCACCAATGAGGTAATGTCTCCACAACTTCAGAGAAAACACCACGTCTTCCAACTCAAGGTCATCAGTTGCATAGTTGTGTTCATGGGGACGCAACTATCAATTCCCAAAAGAAACAACTGACCTCCGTTGCATGAGGAAACACCCTAACCCCATATGTGAAGCATCGCAGAAAACATCAAACTGAACTCCCTCATCCAGAAGACAAAGAACTGTAGCACTTACTAACTTCTATTTTAAATACTCGAATGCTTCCTGACACTGATCAATCCATATGAAAGCCTGATCTTTCCTGGTAAAAGCTGTCATATGAGTCGCAACCTGTGATAAATTGGATACGAACCTCCGGTAGTATCCCACAAGCCCAAGGAAACTTCTCACCTCTCAAACTGTCATGGGAGCTACCCAAGACACAACTGCTTCTATCTTCGAAGGATCCACAGCTACTCCCTGTTGCGACACAACATGCCCCAGGAAACGGACTTCTCGAGTCCAGAACTCACACTTCGACAAGTTCCCAAACAACTGATGTCGATGAAGAACTCCCAAAATGTCTCATAGATACTCTGCATTCTCCTCTTTATATGTGGAGTACACAAGGATTTTGTCGATGAAAACTACCACGAACTTGTCCAGGAACTCACAGAACACAGCATTCATCAAACCCATGAACATAGCTGGAGCATTCGTCACACCAAACGGCATTAAAAAGAACTCATATTTCCCACGACGACAACGAAAAGCAGTCTTCGGGATATCCTCATCCTTCACACGCATCTAATGATATCCTTACCGCAAGTCGATCTTTGAGAACCAACATGCACCCTTCAGTTGATCGAATAAGTCATCAATCCGCAGAAGAGGATAGAAATTATTTATTTTCACTTTGTTTAAGAGGCGATAATCGACACACAACCGCAAACTGGCGTTGGCCTTCTTCACGAACAGAACTAGTGCACCCCATGGTGACACACTTGGTCGAACAAAACCACACTGCAATAGACCATTAAGATGTATATGTAGATCTCGTAAATCAGAAGGTCCCATCCTATATGAGGACATAGATATAGGTGAGGCTCCTGGATGTAGCTCGATCCCAAACTCGATCTCTCGTTGAGGGGGTAAGACTACAACCACTTCTGGAAAAACATCAGGGTACTCCTCTATGACCCTAGGAAATGCCAACTTCCAAACCTATGAAGAACTCAGCATCATCTCAGCTACCATGGTTGATAATGATGGAACTCAACTGTGACCCATCCGAGGATTTCATTAACCAACAAACACCACTTGCTCTCCATCCGCACCAATGAAGACGACCTTTTTCCTGAAGAAATCCATGATAGCCTGCACTGAATACAACCATTCCTTGCCAATGATGACATCATATGGTTGTATTCGTAAACATAGGAAATCTCCCCAAGAGCGGTGATGCCCCAACACTAGCTCACAATCTCTACATACTTCAAACAAGTCAGCTCGACCTCCAACTGGCGTAGTCAATGCCAAGGGAAGTGGAAGACTCTCTACCTCAAGTCCCAAGGCATGGACAAGGGTGAGTGATATGAAGGAGTGTGTTGCTCCTGAATCAAAAAAGGCATACACCAAGGTTGAAAACAAGTAAAGGGTACCTCGAACGATGTCTGGATCATCTAGAGCTGACAATTCTAGAGCATGAAGATGACCACGACCTCCTCCACGGCCTCTCTGACCCTGATGACGACCCCCACCCCAGCCGCGCTCTACTCCTCGAGGAAAAGGAGTGTCATGGGGTTGTCCTATGCCTGCCCCATCTACCCTCTACTGAGCGAAAGCTGGTGCAACTGGCTGTTGTTGCCTCAGCTGGAACTGCCTCAACAGAAGATCCTGGAGAGGAGCACCCGATGCACGATGAATGCTCTAAAAGGTCGGGCACTCTCGCTGCTGATGATCATGACCACCACAAGAAAAAAAGCATGTGATCCCTTAGAATAGGCCTGAGAGTTGCTACCTCCGGAGAAACGATATGTGAAGGGCGAGGACCTACCCCAGTTGAATGGAAACTCTTCTACCCTGAAAACCGGGAACCCCGGACTGCAGCTTTTCTTCATGAAAAATCATGCTGATTCCCCTCCCGTGATGACCCGGTCCTGGGAAAAGTCCTATTGACAACCTCTTCCCTCGCCATCACCTCGAGATATGTCTTCAGCATAAATGGAGTGACCTGGTGCTGGATCTATGGACGCAAAGCCTCCTCAAAATGCCTCTCTCTGGCCTCCTCATCTGGTAACAAGTCGGAAGCATATCGTAAATTGTTCCTGAAATGGATTCCAAACTCTCGAACACTAGAGCTCCCCTATCGAAGGGTAAGAAGCTCCCGGTGACTAGACGCCTTTACAGTCAAGGAAAGGAACTCGACTCTGAACTTGTCTCGGAACTCCTCCCATGGGATCGCTGACTCCTCACGATACCCAAGGAATAAGAACCACCACTGCCTCACTGCTCCACGCAGCATCGTCACAGCTAAGGACAATTAGTGCTCCTTCCAAGTACGGATCTAACTGAAGCCTATCTCGACCTCACCCAACCAGTATTTCGTGACTGTATCTGAAACGAAGCCCTCATACTTCTGTAGACACTGGAACTAAAACTATCAGAGTGTCTTCCTCCAAGTGTCTTCGTCGTCAACCTCTACCCTACGACAACCTGCTGGAACAGCCTGCTGGACATCTTCTACGCAACCCTGACGAGGACGTCGACCTGCAGCCATACCTGCAAAATAACAGACAATTAGAGCTCCTAAGCCTGGAATTTGTAAGACTCAACATTAATTAATTAATTGTTTTCTTTCATTTATTTTAGGTTAACCTACCCAAGTTCAACCCATTCTAACACAGGAACAAAGAAGAATGATGCATGATCCTTTCTTAGGTCTCTACCCTGCAACCAGTATCACCCTGTTTAGTAGCCATTGTAAACTTAAAGGATCATACATCAGATCATAGGTGGCCCTAAACGCCTAAGTCTCAGACGGTCTCCAGAGTTTACCCCACTTACTAAACATTAATGACACTGTTGCCCTACCAACCCATGCAACCTCACCTGTGCCTAACTCCAAACTCCATTCTATCCCTCAACCAGAGCTCTGATACCACTCTTTCACGACCCCCTCCCCACAAAGTGTACCCCTCCTGGGCCAGAAATGTGGAAAGAGAGATAATGACCCCCGAGTCCCGCCTCCAGTAAGCCCCGGGTTGGAGACTAGCACCGAGGGTATAATAAACACACAAATGGGAGGTATTACTCTCTAAGAGAACACATGAAGAAGAGAGAGATAAGATAGACACCAAAAAACACCAACTTAGAACTGAAATATAAAAGAAACCCAAGTACATATATGAAATTCCATGAAAAATTACCACAACTGAATGGGGAAACTACGAGTACCTAAAAGAAAGTAAAAACAGCAGCGACCACAAGCCCGAACAGCTCCTGCAACCCCAAGATAGTGGAAACTAGCTTGATCTCTGACCTACTCCAAGTGACCTGAAAAATAGTTTATATATACGTAGTGTGAGTATAATAGTATACTCATTAGGATCCACCCCGAAGCCTCTCGTGCAAAAGTAATGAAAGCATTCTAAAGCACAGTGAACAACAGTGAAAATAACTCGTCACCTAAACAGGTATACTATGTTCCCAACCTCACCATGGCTAATCTCACCAAGTAACGCATACAAGAATATATCATATAATAAAGAATATCAAGGGTAACCCTATACTACTTCCCCACTGGTTTTCCGCTTTTCCCCAATGACATACGTCCTGTGCATCTCTCTCCAAAGGCTTGCCTGTATAAACTTGGGCTATGTTCCACAATCTGCACCACGTGCACCACAATGGCTTGCCCGCAGACACATGCACTAAGAAGCACACCATCCTCACAACCAAAATTAACCAGGTAGTTTTTGGGAGCCACCACATCTTGCATAACGTGTATCATACATCGAGTATTATACCATAAGCCATTATAGCCCATACACCGAGTAAGGATCCTCAAGACATCACAGCCTATACACGTTACACCTATAGTAATCCATAGGATACTATATCCAGAATATATGTGTTTGAAATAACCACAAGCCATTACAGCCCTCTACACACATATATGGGTGAAACTAACCGTTGTTCCAATGGCACTAGTATCTACCAAGAGAAGAGAGCGGGGCTAAAGGGGTAGTCAACCATTCAACCTCCCATCAGAATGTTAGGGAAAATACCCCCAAGGCTTAGAATCCCCAGGGTGTCAGTTTCCCTTACTGATAGGGTAGAGTAGCGTATAAAACACAAAAAGTAAAGGATATATTATATCTCACAACAACACTATGGGAATTACCTAGTATTAGACACAACTTCAACTAACGTCTCTCAGACTCCAGGCTGGTACTTTTAAGACTGGTATCTTATAAGCACACAACCATTTAAATATCTTTATTATATTACTTCATTCCATTTTTATTGATTCCACTGTATGTTAATTAATTCTTTATACATTAATTAACCATGAAAAAAATTTCACATTAAATCCCATTAACATCACATCCAAAAACCTCTTTCCCTTAAAAATTTCTCAACCTCATCATTAAGTTCCAACAAACTCCAACCCCATGGGTTAACATCATTTATTCAAACATTCATTAAAAAAGTGCCTTCCCATATTCCCATGAATTCTATAAAATCAACCTATGCTACTAAACACAAGGGGGCTCAACACGGTGAGTAGACGTACTACCCGTTGAGTCTTTGTCGCCTATAGAAAGAGCGTAGACCCATTATCCCTTGATAGGCTAAACACGGAAAGGACGTGGCATACCCTACGTGTCTTCGCCTCATTCGGAAGAAGGGTAAGCAAAACCAGCTGCCTTGAGAAGTGGGGAAAAGTAAATCAGATAAACAACCAAGAATCAAAAAACATCCAAAAATCACATTCATCCCATTCCATCATCCCTGGTGTCCTCCCTGACACCCACATGCATAAATTGATGCATCTCGCCACTCTTGGCGTCATCCGCAGCCACAACCACAAGGCCTCCCTGCCTCCACATATCACAAGACCCCTCCAGGGTCACATCACAACACAAGATATCACACCACCCCTCCAGGGTCACAGCACAACACAAGCAATAGGAAAGAAATCATTACAACAAATGGGATCTTGGACCTTTAACAAGGCATATGGCCTTCAAACAAAAAACACCAACAATCACATCAAATGTGATTTTAGCACTAATTCAAAACAAGAGGGTAACTCCGAACCCTTCATCGAACTCAATTAAGTTATTTAATCCATCTTGAATTAAAAAATTCAATTCGTTGGTTCCAACATCATGAACCAATTCAGTAAGCTATCACCAATGATTAAACATGCTTACTATGCCAAATTTGATCAACATCAAATTAGAACAAATACAACAATGGAAACAACCAGATTCATTTACATGCCTCTTTATCTTTATCCAATTAATTACAAATTAATTCCGTCTTTACATTCTTTGTCAATTTCATCAAAAACAACATGCTAACAAGCAAGGCATAGATCTCACACTACCTAGAAAATCAAGAGGCAAACCGTAATCATAGTACAAAGAAACAACATGCGATCAAACCAATTCTTTTAATCCGGTTCAAGTATATTTATTTAGGTAAATTACATTGTGATCCAAAGGGATAAATCATGAAAACTCTATGATTTCACATAAACGATTAGAGAAGCCATGAATCCCCTACCTCAATGGTTTTCGAGTAAAACCACAACGGTCGATGAATTCCCAAGAAACCCGGTCGATTCTCCATAAATCCTCCTTAGATCTCCTCTCCTAACACAACCAAGACCAAAGCTCATCACAAATGACATCCACACACCTAGATCTAACCATAACATGTGTATATATAAGATCCTGATAGAAGAGGGGGAGCAGATCTAGGTAGATCTAAGAAACTAAACAAAAGGATCACATACCTCGAGAAACTGTCTTTGATTCGTGAAGAGAATACTTTGGATCACCTCCAAAAAACTTGGGAGAGGTTCTTCCACCTCAAAGGAAGGGTAATCCCGAGTTATGGCTGATTATGGGCTTAAATGAGGTGATTAAAGGCAAAACGAGTTAGATCCACAATTTTAGGATCTAACTTTAAGTGCCCGCAAGGTTAGTCCGCACGGTTTAACAAACTGTGCGCTAACCGTGCGGTAGCTTCTACCTCGACAAACACTCCTCGCATGGTTAGTCCACACGGTAAGACAAACTATGCGCTAACTGTGCATTATCCATTGCCTCCAAGACCAGCCTTGCACGGTTTGGCTGCACTGTTTAAGAAAACTGTGTGCCTCCCGTGCGAAGGCCATAACCCTTTAGATTTCCTTAAAAGTCCACCCAAACGCACCCCAAGTCGCCTTGACCTCTCGGAACACCTTCATCACCATGTTTTCACAAAGGAATGGACCGAAGAGATCCATGCCATTACATAAAAAACATTCAAATCAATGGTTTTTTTATAAAACACTAAACACTACTATGATTCCAATTTTTTTTCAAAGTAATATAGAATGTTGGGGGTGAATTTCTCTTTTATAAATTAAAGTGGGAATAAAAGGTAAATTTGAGATAAATTTTTTTATGAAATAGTGTTTTGAGAGATCAAATGAGTGATAGTTGATAAATTTGAAATGAGTTATAAAATTAATGTCAAACTAAATTAAGTGAAGAAATGATGAAACTGAATTTATGAATGTATGTGAATCAATGTTAAATAGTGTAATATTATAAAGTAAATATTGATAACTAAATTTTTTATAGAGTTCAAAAATAGCACAGAAGGTGCCCCTAGGTCTCCACCTCTCGATTAGTGAGATGTGTCTTATTAAGACCATCCCACAGGTTTAATGAAAATTCAAGAACCAAATAATTGGGTATTAATAGAGACATAAGAACCACATATTTTGGTTTTAATAGATACTCAAGAACCATGTACCTTTGTTTTAATATAGACCCAAGAACCAAACAGTCCATGGTTTTAATATAAACCAAAGACCCAATGATATAAGTTCAGATGAGTAAAGAATATTTTCAAGGCATTATTATGTTAAATTTTTTATTGGACTCACCTATTTTTGACAATCCCAAATCATGTTTCATTTATGTGATAATCATGTTTTCATTCTATGTTAATCATGTTTCATTAATGTTTCTATTTTCTATAGAGTAATATTCATATACTCTAAATATCACTGCTTGATTGGTTAATCTTATAGTACAGAATTTATCTATGAACAAGGTTACTGATGCAAAGGTAACTATTGCATGGTCACCGTTGCATGGTCACCGATACAAGGACATCGATACAAGGTCACCGATACAGGTTCACCGATATGAGCTCACTGATACAAGGTCACTGATACAAGGTCACTAATACAAGGTCACTGATACATGTTCACTGTAACACCCCAAGCTTCCATGGTATGCTTTCCTTTGAATAATACGGTAGAGTGTGTTGTACACAACTTCGAGTTCTAACACACACACCACAACCAATCAAACTAGTCGTTATGAATAGTAATACCCACTTTTTGAAATTTTATAAATTTTACAGTTCAAAATGGACTTCATTTTTAGATTCAGAATATCGAAATTAGCCTAGGGTGAAATCTTGGTATTTTTCTGAAAACTTTCAATTTTTTATGAATAGTGAAAAAACACTGAGTTATAGTTTAAAACAGAATTTTTATTTAAATAATTATTTATTTTATTTAAATTTAATTAAGGAAAAAATAGATACATAATACCTATATAAGTTCAATTTAATTCATTGGAGTTAGTTTAGAATGATTATAGATATATAAAAACTTTATTGAACTTTTCACCGTCTTTTACCCACCTCCTAAAAGAATTTGGAAATTCACATAAAACTTAATTTTACTGCTTCTATGAGTGTAATTTTGAAACTCTGAGAGACATGGATAATATCAAGAAGTAAAATTTGGTTCAATGAGTTGAAAATAATTTTTGGTGAATAGTAACTTTTTAATTTTATTTACCACGGTTAAAAGTAAATAGGGTAATTAAGGATAAAAATGATATTAATATTACCCTAAAAGATGTCCTAATTATATTGTACAAGTGTATCTTGACCAAAAACAACCTTCAGAATAAAATATTATCATTTAGGTCCACTTGTATTAGATTAGGACATTTATTATTATTTAATTCAAAGAAGAGTTAAAAGAGTTAAAATCAAAGTTTATTTACTAAAAAAAAATTATATAGGGTTATACATAATATAAATTCGATTTTAAATATTCATTAGAAAGAAAAAAAGATTTAATACATAATGGTATTTTATTTATAATTTTTAGACATTAAATAATTTAATTTATTTATGACACAATGGTGATGCAGTAATTACCTAATTAATGGAATATTAAAATAATTAATAGTATAAATATCAAAATAAATGTAATTTGAGACTTTTTATGAATTTCACTAATTTTATAGGTTAATATGACATATTAGGATTGATTATATAAATTGTTTTCGAAGTAATAATGCTGTTATAAATTTATAAAAAACAAAATACCCAACAGTGTCAAAATTGACATAAAAGAGTTTTTAAAACAGATATTATATTTTTAATTTATATTCAATTTCTAAAAATCTAAGTTTCAGACAAGATACTTATATCATGATAGTTGTATCATTAATGGACCACTTTGGGGTCCCTTGTAGGTATATAGTAAGTTTATTAACTATATAATATAAAAATACAAAGTGACATGGTAAGTGTCAAACTACTTAACTAATAGTTAAAACTAAAAGATAAGGTTAATATAATGACCCAAACCTGTATAAATTATATTGGTTGAGTGGTTTTCGACCACTCCCCACTTAAAGCTTTAAAAAATACACTTTTGATCCATTAGAAACCGAATATTAATTTATTATAAAATAATATTTCTAACTTTTCCAAAGGTTCCCCCCACCCCTCTTATAAAAGAGAACTCCCCCTTCTCACTAATTCACACATTCAAAGCCTTTTGGCTCAAACAACCCCTGCCCAAATACTCTCTAAAATTCCCTCACTTCAACCTAGAGTTTTTAGTTTTATCCAAAATCCAACCTAAGGATCCCTTTTGATCAAATCAAAAGGAAGAACTCGAATAAGAGGTAATGTTTTCGCCACCCTCTTTCAAGTTCCTTTCTTCTTCAACTTCTTCTTTCTTTGTTATTCCCATTATAATAAAATAACTCCAGTATCTTATATATACTGTGATGTTATTATAAATATGGTAAAACCATATTCAGTACTCTATTCATCCTTTTAATAACATGTCACCATACGCGCGTACGTACGGCTTACCGTCTCCACGTCGTGGTGTAATTGTTATTCAATAAATTATTATTTTGATGGGTATAATAATGATGTTTAATTCATGTAAATAATAAATATAACATGATAATTATTATTTATATATGATATACCATCCAATTATATATTATTTTAATATCAAAATAATGATATAGTCACTCGTGCGTACGTACGGACTACCGTCTCCACCAACGCGATCAGATTCATTCTCCATCGTATCCATTCAAGTATATTTATCATTTGATGATTTAAAAAAAATGTTTAAGGACTTAATAACATTATGTATATGAATAAGATACAACCTATCCATGACAAACCTGTCTTACATAACATAACATATTAAAGAAAACGAGTAAGTTAACACCCGACACAACGATAATACTAAGATATTATTAACAAATCATTGTTAAAAGATAATATATGATATCATATTAACGTATATGATTATTTTATAATTTAATAACAATTATTTAACCATTATACAGAATGTTAACCTACCCTCAACCAAGTAAAAGTACAAGGTAAGGATTTATTTCACAATCTCTTCATTATCCGAGGTTGTTTATACGTAATTATCTACTGGGACCTCTTTATCATCCACATCCATGTTTCTTAAAAATTTACTTCAAATCATTATTAATATTTTAAAGAATATGGGATAAAATAATTTATACCTTTTTTGAATTTTATAAGAAGTTTATAAAGGAATATTTCTGTCTTTTTCCAAACAAGGTCCTTTTTAACCTTTTCGATAGAATTAAGGTAAGAATGTTTTTTTAACTTATACGACGAGTGCAGCTATTTTCCGCCATTATAAAATCGTCGAAGCTTCCCTTAAAATATTTTAAGAATATTTTCAAAGAAAATGTTTTATTTTATAAATATATGACTCTTAAATGATTTCAAAATACAAAGAGATATTTCTCTAAAAAAGAGTTTTGATTTCATCTATGTCGACATCTTTTGATGGATTTTAAGTTTATTTGGAGTTGATTTATTATGATAAAAAACTTCCATATCGTATTGATGGTTTTGTGATATTTTTGACTGTGGATTTGTTATTTTTATACCATTAATGGCTTATGAAGAGAGTATAGACATTTTGTATGCTAGTTTTAATATGAATTTTTATGTTATGTTTAAACCTGTTCATATGAGGAATGCATTGGACTTAATAAGTGATGGGTGGAGCCCGCTATAGCTCCTCGATGCATCGTTAGGTATCATGAGACAAACTAGTGTCTTGTCACAAGGCCTTGACAAAATCTTATTTGTATTCTTGGCACGAGGCCTTGGCTATGTGGTTATGATAGTCTGGAATTATGCATTCCATCATTATAAAAGTGGTTATTGATATTTCTTGTGATTATTCGACTAGTAGAATATCCATGTGAATAATTATATGGAATAATTTCATTTTATTTCAGTCATATTATTCTGAAGTTCACGTTTTAAAAGGCTTTTGTTTTAGTTATACATTTCCTTTAGTATTTATGCTTATTTATGAAAGTTTTAGCTATATTGTTATCCTTACTGGGCATTTGAGCTCACCCCTTTCTATGTTTTATTTTTCCCAGGCTGTGAAGAAGTATTTTATGAATGACCTGCAGGGATAGTATGAGGGGATAAGAGTGTGGACTATGGATACTATATTGTTTTAGTTTTTCATTTTATGATGTAATGTAAACTTTATGAATGTATCTAGTTATTCCAAGGCTACTAAACTAATCGGTTTTTCGATACTTGATCTTTCTTGTGATCATGCCAATGTTATGTAATAATGCACCGACTCTGGGTAACTGGGGTCGGGGCATTACAGTTGGTATCATACGAAGTTTAGTAAAAACCTTGGAAGCTAGATTTAGATAAACTCTGATTAGAGAACATGGATTTAAGATGGACTTTGTGGATTAGTATAAAAAAACTTCCTAGAATTTTGGTATTGTAGATATTTTGTGAGTTTTCCATGAAATACATCCTTTTCTGGATACGAGCAGGTAGAGGAGGCTCTGGAAGAGATGTACCTATGGGTAAATCCCAAAAACACCGCTTTGAGCTAGACTCGAATGGGAACTGGTGCACGACAATGGGCCTTGCTGCACTCTTGGTTACGACACTCCCAGGGGATATGCGTAGGATAACTCTCAGTTTTTTTAAAAATAATTCTGAAGGGTTTATGAGTATATACGTCCCTAAAGAAAACATTTTTATGATTATGGATTATATCCATAAATAGTTCAATTTATGTTAAGTGTTTTATATGTATGGAATTATGTATTTTGATTCATAAACTAATCTAGTTTATGCCATTGTTTAGAAATGGTGCCTAGTGGAAGAAATGGAAACCGTATAAATGCATGCACTCCATGTAGTGATTTCCTTCCTCCTCAAGATATTTATAGTGGAGCTGGTGATGAAACTAGTGCTGATCAACTAATCACCATACTGGGACAACTCACTCAGGTTATGAATAATAACCTTACCTGCATGGAGCACCTTGATCCACGGCATGGAGGATCAATGTTAGATCACTTCATGAGGAAGAAACCACCAACATTCAATGGGAGTACAAATCCATTAGTAGCTGAGCAATGGATAAGTTCCCTAGAGAAAATATTTCAAGCTTTGGGGAGTAGTGAAAGGGAAAATGTTTTCATGGAGGTTTATCGCCTCACTAGAGATGCTAATCAATGGTGGTCATTGATTCAAAACACGAAGGAATATGATGAAGTATCAAATATAGAATAGAGGTAGTTCAAAGATCTATTTTTAGAAAAATACTTTCCTCTTGACCATCGAGAAGATATGGAAAGGCAATTTCTGAGTCTGAGACAAAACGAGGATGAGAATGTCGCAAAGTATGAGGCTAACTTTACGATGTTAGCAAGGTATGCTAGAGATTATATACATAACCCAAGAAGTAAGATTGATTGTTTCTTTGATGGGTTAAAACCATTTCTCCATCGAGCATTAGTCTATCAATCCTTCTCATCATACGAAGACATTATCTCATGTGCTATCAAGACAGAAAAGGAATTCTCTAAGTCTTATGAATTTAAAGAGAAGTAAGAGAAAAAAAGATATGCTGATCAATCTGGGAATGGAAGTAAGGGGAATAAGGGAAAAGTTGAATATCCATCCTGTAGTAAATGTGGGAAGAAACACCCTGGTACTTGCTTAAAAGGAATGGGAGTCTGTTACAAGTGTGATGAAAAAGGCCACCAAGCTCGTGATTGCAAGGGGAAGAAGGAAGGTATCAATGTCCAATGCTACAATTGCAGTGATATGGGACATTATGAAAATGAATGTCCTAAGCGTCAGGGGAACTTACCTCATTAAAGTCCAAGGGATCAAGGCCAAGCTTATGATATCACTACTTTTGAGGTAGAAGCTCCGAAAGACATGGTGGTAGGTAATTTAATGGTTTCCTCAAGTTTAGAAAATGAATTATTTGATTCTAGATCATCGCATTGTTTCATATATTCCTAGTTTCCTAAGAAAATTAGATATTTCCAATTTGATTTAACAAGGGAGTTTTCAGTTAAAACTCTATAGGGAAGTATCATTGCAACAAAGTTTTGTGATTTAGTCCCCATTAGAGCACGTAAATGTTATTTATCCGTTGATATCATCATCATACCTATGATTGAGATTGATATAATTCTCGGTATGGATTGGCTTTCGGACCATGATGAAAATATTTATTTTAAGAAGAATGAGGTTACAATTTTTGATGATGATGATAAGGAACACCTTATCTTTAGAGCAGAATCGTCACCACCTAATTCTTATCTTGATCCACCCCCAGTAGCTTAACTAAATTCAATTATTGGGGAGGAAGAGAATGAAATAAATGTGGGTGAGGAAAGTAATGTTCAAATAGAGGATGTAACTATTTTGAAAGAATATGTAGATGTGTTTCCGGAAGATTTACCTGGACATCCTCCAGAATGAGAAGTTGAGTTTTCCATTGATTTAATTCCTGGATCAAGGCCTATATCAAAGACCCCTTATAGAATGGCCCCTGTGGAATTAGTTGAACTAGTGAAACAACTAGAGGAATTGAGTAATATGGTATTTATTCACCCTATTGTTTCTCCATGGGGATCCCCTGTTCTTTTTGTTAAAAATAATGATGGATCTGTGAGTTTATGTATCGACTATAGGGATATCAGTGCTATAATAATAAAGAACAGGTATCCACTACCTCGCATTGATGATTTATTTGACCAACTGCATGGAGCTAAATACTTTTCAAAGATTGACCTTCAATCTGGATACCATCAGTTGTGTGTGAAGAAGGAAGAAATTCCAAAGACAACATTTTGAACAAGGTACGGGCATTACGAGTTTACGGTAATGCCTTTTGGGTTGACTAATGCACCCTTTGTATTCATGGATATAATGAATAGAGTTTTCAAGGAATATCTTGATGATTTTGTTGTGGTATTTATTGATGATATCTTGGTATACTCCAAAATCTATGAAGATCATGAAAATCACTTGCGCATTATCCTGCAGACTCTGAGAAGACATTAATTATATGGAAAGTATAGCAAGTGTGAATTCTAGATTCAGGAGATTTCTTTTCTTGGCCATATTGTCTCTAAAGATGGAATCTCTTTTGATCCTTATAAGACCAAGGCAATCCAAGAATGGCCATCACCTACGAGTATAACTGAGGTACGCAGTTTTATTGGTTTAGAAGGTTATTATCGAAATTTCGTCCAGAATTTTGCCCGGTTGGCTAACCCATTAACAAAGCTCACATGTAAAGGGGTTAAAAAAATTTTGGACAAAAGAGTGTGAAGAATGTTTTGAAGAACTGAAGAGAATATTATTCAATGCTCCTATATTGACTCTACCATCGGGGAATGATGGGTTCATTATTTATAGTGATGCATCAAAGAAAGGACTTGGTTGTGTCCTTATGCAAAATGATAGGGTTATTGCCTATGCATCACAACAGTTGAAAATTCATGAGCAAAACTATCCTACTCATGATCTCGAGTTAGAAGCTGTGATCTTTGATTTGAAGATATGGAGGCACTACCTCTATGGTGAAAAATGTGAGATTTATACTGATCACAAGTGTTTGAAGTATATTTTCTCACAAATAGAACTCAACATGAGGCAAAAGATATGACTTTAATTACTCAAGGATTATGATTGTACGATACACTACCACCCGGGGAATGCAAATAAGGTGGAAGATTCTTTGAGAAGAAAAGATCATGGAGTTTTGAACAATATGAGAATTGAAAGGGATCCAATTTTCATGGATCTAGTGAAGATGGACATGGGAATAACCATGGAAGGTGAAAAATTAGTTCTTTTTCAAATGGTTTCCAAACCATCTTTACTAGAAATGATTAAGATTTCTCAGAACAATGATGAAGAATTTCAAAATAAGATGAAAGCTGTGAATGATGGGAGATTGAGAGACTTTGTGTATGAAGATGGAATTTTGAAATTTGGGAAGAGAATTTGTGTTCCTGATATACCTGATCTAAAAAGGGAATTTCTAGATGATGTTCATAGTTCCAATTTCTCTATACACCCTGGGAGCACCAAAATGTATAGAGATTTGAAGGAACATTTTTTGTGGGACAACATGAAGAGGGAGATTGCTAATTTTGTATCAAGATGTATGGTTTGTCAACAAATGAAAGCTGGAAGGAAACATCCTAGAGGAGTCATGCAACCTCTTCCCATACCAGAGTGGAAATGGGACAATATTACGATGGACTTTGTTATGGGGCTACCAAAGACTCTTAGAAGGAATGATTCAATATGGGTTATTGTTGATCATCTTACCAAGTCAGCACATTTTCTTTCAATAAGAGAAGATCTACCACTAGAACGTCTAACAAGACTATATATTAATGAAGTTGTGAGACTTCATGGAGTACCCCTATCGATTGTTTCTAATCGTGATCCCCATTTTACTTCAAGATTATAGAAGAGTTTTTAGAAGGCCTTGGATACTGAACTTCGTTTGAGCACTGCCTACCACCCTCAAACAGATGGACAATCAGAACAGACTATTCAAACCTTAGAAGACATGTTGAGATCCTTCTCTCTTGACTTTCAGGGTATATGGGATCAATATTTTCCTATGGCAGAATTTTCCTATAACAAGAGCTTCCCTTCGAGTATTTAGATGGCCCTATATGAAGCGTTATAAAGAAAGAGATTTCGCACACCAACCTGTTGGGATGACATTGGTGAATGAAAACTTGTAGGCCCAGAACTGGTGGAGGAAACAATGGAAAAGGTCAAGGTAATCCAAAACCACATCAAAGAAGCTCAAAGTAGGTAGAAGAGCTATGCTGATAATCGAAGGAAGGATTTGGAATTTTGGGTAGGATATCATGTTTTCTTGAAGGCATCTCCATGGAAGGGAGTTATACGTTTCGGTAATAAGGGTAAATTGAGTCCTAGGTACATTGGACCTTTAGAAATTCTAGAATGAATTGGGGCTATAGGTTACCATTTGGAAATCCCACCAAGTCTCTCCAAAGTTCACAATGTGTTCCACATATCACTGTTGAGGAAATACATGCCTGACCCAAAGCAGGTACTCACCTATGAGGAATTAGGACTGGAACCCGATCTGTCTTATTGTGAAGATCCCATCAGGATTCTTGATACGAGAGAACAAGTACTGAGAAACTGGATGACTCGTCTGGTAAAAGTTTTGTGGAGAAACTATAAGATGTAAGAGGCAACATGGGAACCCGAGGAACTTATGATGAAGAACCACCCTAGTCTTTTCATGCGGTAGTATTCTAGAAATTTCGAGGACGAAATTATTTGAAGGAGGGGATAATGTAACACCCCAAGCTTCCACGGTACGCTTTCCTTTCAATAATACGGTAGAGTGTGTTGTACGCAACTTCGAGTTCTAACACACACACCACAACCAATCAAACTAGCCGTTATGAATAGTAATACCCACTTTTTGAAATTTTATAAATTTTATCTTTCAAAATGGACCTCATTTTTAGATTCGGAATATAGAAATTAGCCTAGGGTGAAATTTTGGTATTTTTCTGAAAACTTTCAATTTTTGATGAATAGTTAAAAAACATTGAGTTATAGTTTAAAACAGAATTTTTATTTAAATAATTATTTATTTTATTTAAATTTAATTAAGGACAAAATAGATACATAATACCTATATAATTTCAATTTAACTCATTGGAGTTAGTTTAGAATGATTATAGATATATAAAAATTTTATTGAACTTTTCACCGTCTTTTACGCACCTCCTAGGAGAATTTGGAAATTCACATAAAACTTAATTTTACCGCTTCCGTGAATGGAATTTTTAAAATCTGAGAGACACGGTTAATATCAATGAGTAAAATGTGGTTCAATGAGATGGAAATAATTTTTGGTGAATAGTAACGTTTTACTTTTATTTACCACGGTTAAAAGTAAATAGGGTAATTAAGGGTAAAATGATATTAATATTATCCTAAAAGATGTCCTAATTCTATTGGAAAGGTGTATCTTGACCAAAAACAACATTAGGAATAAAATATTATCATTTAGGTTCACTTGTATTAGATTAGGACATTTATTATTATTTAATTCAAAGAAGAGTTAAAAGAGTTAAAATCAATTTTTATTTACTAAAACATTTTTGATATAGGGTTATACATAATATAAATTCAATTTTAAATATTCATTAGGAAGATAAAAATATTTCCTATATAATGGTATTTTATTTATAATTTTTAGACATTAAATAATTTAATTTATTTATGACACAATGGTGATGCATTAATTACCTAATTGATGAAATATTAAAATAATTGATATTATAAATATCAAAATAAATGTAATTTGAGACTTTTTATGAATTAAACTAATTTTATAAGTTAATATGAAATATTTTTATTGATTATATAATTTGTTTTTGAAGTAATAATACTGTTATGAATTTATCAAAAACAAAATACCCAGTAGTGTCAAAATTGACATAAAAGAGTATTTAAAACGAATATTATATTATTAATTTATATTCAATTCCTAAAAATATACGATTCGGCCAAGAGACTTATATCATGATAGTTGTATCATTAATGGACCAATTTGGGGTCTCTTGGAGGTATATAGTAAGTTTATTAACTATATAATATAAAAATACAAAGTGACATGGTAAGTGTCAAATAAGTAACTAAGAGTTAAAACTATAATATAAGGATAATATAATGACCCAAACCTGTCTAAATTATATTTGTTGAGTGGTTTTAGACCCATCCCCACCTCAAAATTTAAATAATCCACCTTAGAGCCATTAGAAATTGAATATGAATTTATTATAAAATAATATTTCTAGCTTTTCCAAAGGTGCCCCTCACCCCTCTTATAGAAGCGCACTCCCCCTTCTCACTAATTCACACATTCAAAGCCTTTTGGCTTGGACAAACCCTACCCAAATACTCTTTCAACCTCCATCACTTCAACCTAGAGGTCTCAGTTTGATCAGAAAGCCAACCTAAGGAGCCCTTTTGATTAAATCAAAAGGAAGAACCCGAAGAAGAGGTAATGTTTTCACAACCCTCTTTCAAGTTCCATTCTTCTTCAACTTATTCTTTCTTTGTCATTCCCATTATAAAATAATAACTCCAGTATATTATATATACTGTGATGTTATTATAAATATGGTACAACCATATTCAGTATTCTATCCATCCTTTTAATGACATGTCACCATACGTGCGTACGTACGGCTTACCGTCTCAATGTCGTGGTGTAATTGTTATTCAATAAATTATTATTTGGATGGGTATAATAATGATGTGTCATTCATGTAAATAATAAATATAACATTATAATGATTCTAAATATATGATATACCATCCAATTATATAATATTTTAATATCAAAAGAATGATATTTTTTCTCATGCGTACGTACGGACTACCGTCTCCACGAACGAGATGAGATTAATTCTCCATCGTATCCATTGAAGTATAATTATCATTTGATGATTTAAGAATAATTTTTAAGGAATTGATATCATTCTGGATATGAATAAGATACAACCTATCCATGACAAACATAGGTTATGTAACAAAACATATAAAATAAAATGAGTAAGTTAACACCCGAAACAACGATAATACTAAGATATTATTAACAAATCAATGCTAAAAGATCATATATGATATCATATTAATTTTTATGATTCATGTATAATTTAATAACAATTATTTCACAATTATACAGGAGTTTAACCTGCTATTAACCAAGTAAAAGTACATGGTAAGTATTTGTTTCACAGTCTCTTTATTATCCGAGGTTGTTTATACGTAATTATCTACTGGGAAATCTTTATCATCCACATCCATGTTTCTTAAAAATGTACTTCAAATAATTATTAATATTTTAAAGACTATGGGATAAAGTCATTTATACCTTTTTTGAATTTTATAAGAATTTTATAAAGGAATATTTCTGTCATTTTCCAAACAAGGTCCTTTTAAACCTTTTCGACAGAATTAAGGTAAGAATGTTTTTTTAACTAATATAGTGGGTGTGGCTATTTTCCACCATTATAAAATTTTCAAAGATTACCTTAAAATATTAATAGAATATTTTCAATGAAAATGTTTTATTTTATAAATATATGACTCTTAAATTATTTCAAAATATAATGATATATTTCTCGGAAAATAGTTTTGATTTCATCTATGTCAACATCCTTTGATGGATTTAAGTTTATTTGGAGTTGATTTATTATAATACAAAA
Source organism: Viscum album (assembly GCA_963277665.1). Taxonomy (NCBI): domain Eukaryota; kingdom Viridiplantae; phylum Streptophyta; class Magnoliopsida; order Santalales; family Viscaceae; genus Viscum; species Viscum album. The sequence goes on from OY728139.1 coordinate 301,335,354, forward strand.
CTTCCATATTGTATTGATGGTTTTGTGATATGTTTGACTGTGGATGTGTTATTTTTATACCATTCATGGCTTATGAAGAAAGTATTGAAATTTCGTATGCTAGTTTTAATACGAATGTTTCTGTTATGTTTAAACCTGTTCATATGAGGAATGCATTGGAATTAATAAGTGATGGGTGGAGCCCGCTATAGCTTCTAGATGCATCGGTAGGTCTTATGAGACAAACTAGTGTCTTGGCACAAGGCCTTGAAAATATCTTATTTGTAGTCTTGTCATGAGGCCTTGTCTATGTGGTTATGATAGTCTGGCATTATGCATTCCATCATTATGAAAGTGGTTATTGATATTGCTTGTGATTATTCGACTAGTAGAATATCCATGTGAATAAGTATATGGAATTATTTCATTTTATTTCTGTCATATTATTCTTAATTTCATGTTTTAAAAGGATTTTGTTTTAGTTATACATTTCTTTAAATGTTTATGATTATTTATGGAAGTTTCCACTATATTGTTATCCTTACTGGGCATTTGAGCTCACCCCTTTCTATGTTTTATTTTTCCCAAGATGTGAAGAAGTATTTTATGAATGACCTTTAGGGATAGTATGAGGAGATAATAGTGTGGACTATGGAGACTATATTGTTGTAGTTTTTCATTTTATGATGTAATGTAAACTTTATGAATGTATCTAGTTATTCTAAGGCTACTAAACTAATCGGTTTTTCGAGACTTGATATTTCTTGTGATCATGCCAATGTTATTTAATAATGAACTGACTCTGGGTAACTGGGGTTGGGGCGTTATAGTCACTAATACAAAGGTCACTGATGCAAGCCTACTGCTGAATGTTACCGATGGAAGGTTACAGTTGGAGGTTGTTGATGTGCACTTGATGTTGATTCCTAACGATGTAAAAGCTACCATTACCAGTCTATCGATACACTTACTTTGTAAAATTATTGATATTTTTCTAATGGTCATATTTGCTAACTTTAATGCTTCTGACTTAATAAATACTTATTGTAGACATAACAGGATACCATATATTGATAGTACGAGATACGAGCAATATTGCACGTGTTGTACTTACTCCTATTGTTGGACTTTAAATATGAAAGAGAAGAGTGAGTAAGAATGATATATAGAGGCATAGAAAATAATGAGGAATAGAAGTCCATAAGTTAAATTCATGAGGAAAAATTTACTGAAGAAGAAAGAAGAACCATTTGAGCATCTTCATTATGAATCCAAAAAGCATCATGAAGATAATTTTGGGATAAACTCACTTCTGCCTTATGTGCCTCATCAACTCTTGATCGACACTAGAAGCAGAACACTCGATGTTAGAACCTGAAGTTGCAACACTCTGTTTTGGAGACAACATCCATATAAATTCTCAAACATCAAATTCTTCACTCCAGGGAGTCAAAATCTAAACTGCTAATGCATAGAGCTTTCTAAAATCAAGATTATAGTCTTAGCTCTATTGTGTTCTTTAATTTTACATTTATAAGAAGTGTGTTTGTCTTCTTCACACACTGTCTCATGTGATAGAACTGGAGGATATTAAATATCCTTACATCAAACATCACTTACATTTTGTTACCTTGTTAAATTGTGGAAGAGATCATGTGTGGTCTATATTGTTTGTCTTTCCCATGAAGAACAGTGGTAGAGGGTGTGAACCCTGGAGAGATTGTGAAAATTTTTGTAAAGCCTGATACAGGCTTTGTATCAAGTTTATTGCTAATATAAACTACATGGTGGAAGGTGATAACCAATTGGAGAGGATTAAGTCTCAACTTGAGACTAAACCTCTTATTTTACTTCATTATGCACTATATTTTGTTATACTCTGTTTTATCTATTTTTGGATGCTTATATTTTCTAAAACATAAAACTATTTTTCTTTCACTTTGATAGTTAGTTTTGGTTAGTGTGTGTATTTGTTTAATTAAATAAACTTGTTTCATAAGTCGAATAGTTTTTTTACGCAAATTAAACTGAGGATTAATCAACCATTAAAAAACTTGTTGACCAACTAAACATTTACATCTCTACTGCCTTAATTAACTGGGCCATTTTAAAAATTTTGAATCCTTTTAAAACAATGTTTTTAATATAAATTTTATGTAGGAACTCAATTTACCCCCTCTTGAGATTCCACTTTCACCAAAATTTGGTATCAAAGGTTTTAAATTTTTGTTTTCTACCATCTGAAGTATTTGTGCAAGGTTTTGAATTATTTTCAATTGTGACTTTAGTTGTATCTTAAAGATCTTAAAATTTCTATCATATCTAAATTTTTAGTTCATTAAATTCAATTTAACAATGGATAACAGAGTTGAGGGTTTTGTTACTAACAAGAAACCTTTCTTTAATGTTAATAACTATGCTCAGTGGAAATTAAAAATGAAAATGTATCTAGAGAGCATGGGACCTGAAATCTGGGACACAATTAAAGAAAAACATATATTGCCTATTACTACTAGAGACACATGGTCTCAGTTGACTAAAACCACATATAATAATAACTGTAAAGAAATGAATGCTTTTTACTTTTTTCTAGGTGATGATGAATTCAATAGAATATCTGCTTGTTAAACTGCATATGAAATTTGGGATACTTTAGCTATTTCTCATGATGGAACTACCAATGTTAAAGAAATGATATTAAATACATATACTATTAAAAATGATAATTTTAAAATTAAGCCTGATGAAATTATTTCTGAAATGTATCTCAGGTTCAATGAAATAGTGAATACCATGAGTTTTCATGGGAAACAAGTGGAAAATAGGGACCAAATTATGAGATTACTTATATGCCTACCTGACAGATGGAGAGGAAATTCTATTTCTATCTGAAAATCTTGTGACATAGGCAAGCTACCAGTAAATGAATTAATTGGAAAGCTTATGATGTATGAATAAGAACTCAAGTTGAATCAATAAGTAGATGAAAAACCAAGGAAGAAATCTGTAGCATTAAATAATGATACCTCAAAGAATAAGTATAAAGAAAAATTTCAAGCTCCTATAGACACTTCCATAAGTCAAGACTCTCAATCTGACAATGATGATGAGATGGCTCATCATTCAAGGATATTCAAAAAGTTATATCAAAATAAAATGTTCATTATAAAATCAAACTACAAAGGATGGTTTTATAATAAAGGATAGTGGAAAAAGGACAGAAAATGGAATGATAATACAACTGATATAGTTTGTTATGAGTGTAAATGCAAAGGTCATGTGAAGGATGATTAGCCCAAGCGTAAATTTAAGAAGAAATATGAAGACAAGGGAAAGGGTTTTAAAATGGATATAAAAGCTACTTGGAGTGCCTCAGAAGGTAGATCAAGTGGATCTAACACTTCTAACAGTGACAAGAACAAATGTGGAAATCTATGTTTCATGACAGAAACATCCGAGGTAACACCCAATTCTCTTGTACACAATACTTATTATTCTGGGAATGAAAGTAAATCAAACAATGATGAAAATATGAATAAGGATGAACTTTTTGAATAATATGGAATGCTTGAGGATACCTTTAATGAACTCAATGATAAATATAAATTATTGAAAAGGAAACCTGCTCTAAATTCCAGTTATAATTCTGATCTGGATATTGAGAAAGAAAAATGTGCTCAGCTGTTAAAAGAAAATACTGAACTCAAATTATCAAATGAGAAATTAAATAGAGATCTTTAGAAGTTTCCTGTAGGTAGGGATACCTTGACTCCATTACTAGGAAAATAAATTGTTCTAAAATACACAACTAGTCTAGGATATCAACCAAGAAAGATAAATATTATTAAAACTAATTTTTTTCCAAAATCTGGATAGTTCACAGCTAGTTCCAGTTATGGACCATTGTTGGAAAAACAGTTTTCCAAAGGAAAAAAACAAAGTACTTAGGTCTAAAAATATATCTATTTATTATAGGAAATATTTAAAACAAATATGGGTTCTCAAAGTTTTACTTGATAACCTCTCTAGACCCAAGAAAATCTGGGTACAAAAGTTAACCCACACTTAATCTATTTTGAAGGAAAATTTTCTAAAGAGATACTGTAAATATCTATGGTACTTGGATAGTGGATGTTCAAGACATATGACAGGATACTATTCATGTTTCAAAAACCTAATTAAAGTTGATGGTGGACATGTCACTTTTGGTGATAATGAAAAAGGAAAAATCATCGGCTTAGGCCAAATTGGTATCCCTAATACTATATTAATTTCAAAAGTAATTTTTGTTGATGGATTAAATTACAATTTACTTAGTATCTCTGAGTTCTGTGATGATGGTTTTAATTTCAAGTTTGAAAATGATGCATGTAATTTTTTTATTCAAAAAATGATTTAGTTTTCCCTACCTGTATAAATGAAAATGTGTATGGTGTGGATTTAAATTCCTTAGCCAAGTAAAATATTTCATGTTTAAATTATTTTCGTAATGAATCCTGGTTGTGGCACATAAGACTATGACACTGCAATGTTCACTCACTTAGGAGACTGACTATGATAGGTTTAGTTAGAGACTTTCCTAAATTGTAATTCCCTATTAACAAAGTGTGTAATCATTTTCAAAAGGGAAAACAACACAAAGTTTCTTTCAGACCAAAGAAATAAGTTTCTACTTCTCACCCACTTGAGTTGGTACACATGGAATTGTTTGAACCATATACAGTTTCAATTTTAAATGGGAAGCACTCTGTTTATGTTCATTTAGATGATTTTTCTAGGTACACTTGGGTATAATTTCTTGCTCACAAAAGTGAAGCTTGTTATTATTTTATCAAATATTACATGTCTGTAGAAAATCTTAGTGGACTTAGAATTAAGGCCTTTAGAAGTGATCATGGTCGTGAGTTTGAGAATCAAGACTTTGAATATTTTTTCTCACAAAGTGGCTATACTCACAATTTATCTACTCCTAAAACACCTCAACATAATAGAGTTATAGAATGAATAAATAGAACCCTTCAACATATTTCTAGAACAATGCTCAATGAATATGATTTTACTATTTATTTTTGGGATGAAGCTGTTAACATAGCTTTTTACATTATCAATAGAGTCTTGATTAAACATGTTCTTAAGAAGACCCCATACGAACTTTGGAATAATAGGAAGCCTAAGGTTAATTACTTTAGAGTTTTTGGTTGTAAAGTCTTTATCCCTAACATTAAAGATAATCTTGACAAGTTTGCTCTCAAAAGTGAAGAGGTAATTTTTCTAGGTAACTAAATCTTGACTAAAGCCTATAGAATATTCTGTAAGAAATCCAAATGTGTGGAAGAATCAGTTCATGTCAAATTTGATGAGATTGATCCACATGAACCTAAAACATATCTTGAATATCTTGAGGAAGATATGTCAGTTCTATACCTTAATGATAAAGATAGTGAACCCCCTATAAAAGAAACCAGTTTTAGGAATATTCCAGAATCTGCACCTGTTGAGTCTAAACCAACAGACAACCTTGAAAAATCTAGTTCAACCCTTTCTAGAGGCATTAGGATTCTTAAAAATCATCCTTTAGATGCTGGTGTAGTTTATTTAAATAAAGGAACACAAACTAGAGCTTCTCTGAGAAACCAGGTTGAATATAAAGTTTTTCTTTCACAGATTGAACCCAAAAATATTAATGTTTCTCTCAATGATGAATTTTGGGTGATAGTTATTCAAGAAGAATTAAATCAGTTTGAAAGAAACAATGTTTGGGAATTAGTGGATAGACCTAAAGACACCTTTACCATAGGCACTTAATGGGTGTTTAGAAATAAAGTTGATGAATCTAGAAACATAGTTAGAAACAAGGCTAGACTGGTAGCACAAGGATATAGTCAAGAAGAAATAATAGACTATGGGGAGACCTTTGTACCTGTAGCTAGGTTAGAGGCCATTAGGATACTACTTACTTATGCAGATCATCTGAAATTTAAACAGTATCAAATGGATGTTAAATGTGCTTTTCTAAATGGGTATATAGTTGGGGATGTTTTTTTGAAAAACCCCCGGATTTACAAATCCCCATTTTTTCAAATCATGTTTTTAAACTTTCTAAAGCCTTATATGTTCTAAAACAAGTTCTAAGAGCATGGTATGATAGACTTATTTTCTTTCTTATTTCAAAAAGTTTTACTAAAGGAATAGTGGATCCTACTCTCTTTATTATAAGTATTTCCAAAGATGTTTTAATAGTACAAATTTAGGTATATGATATGATTTTGGGATCCCCTAAAAACTCACTCCATACTGATTTTTCAAAACTGATGCAAGATGAATTTGAAATCAGTCTAATGGGGGAACTAAAATAAATTTATGGATTTCAAATTTTTCAAAATAAAAACTGTATTATTTTAAATCAAATTAAATATAATAAGAATATTTTTGAAACATTTTGGTTTGGATACTAATAAAGGTAGTGATACACCTATGAGTACCACTTGTAAGTTGGATGCTGATAAAACTGGTAAACCAATGGATCAAGAAAATTACAGAGGTATGATTGGGAGTCTGCTATACCTTATTGCAAGCAGACCGGATAATATGTTCAGTGTATGAATGTGTGATCATTTTCAAGAAAATCCCAAAGAGTCTCATTTAACTACTATTAAAAGTATTTTTAAATATCTCATGTATACTACAAACTTAGGACTCTTTTATCCAAGAGGATAATCATTTGATCTAATGAGTTATTCGGATGCTGATTTTTCTAGTTGTAGTTTAGACAAAAAGTGAACCTCTAGAATATGTCACAATTCAGGCAAGTCACTAGTGTCATGGTGTAGTAAGAAACAGAATTTTGTTTCATTATCTACTGTAGAGGCTGAATATATAGCAGCCAGTGGTTGTTGTGCTCAAATTATTTGGATGAAACACACTTTACTAGAGTATGGATATCAATTCAAACATGTCTCTATAAACTGTGATAATACAAGTCCTATGAATAACTCTAAAAATCTAGTATCTCATGCTAGGACAAAGAATATTGATATGAGACATCACTTCTTGAGAGATCATTATCAAAGAGGTGATATCACTCTTGAATTCATTGGTACTGATCAACAATTGGATGATATGTTCAAAAATACTTTGAATTATGAGAGGATAAATTACATAAAATATGAGTTAGGTATGATTAACTATTGAGTTAGAAACCTCGCCGTTAGAAACCTCACCGTTAGAAACCTTACCGTTAGAAACCTCACAGTTAGAAACCTCACAGTTAGAAACCTCACCATTAGAAACCTCACCGTTGGACCTTACTGATAGGACCTCACCATTAAAAACCTCACCATTAAGACCACACCATTGGACATTACCGATAGGACCTCACTGTTGGACCTTAACGTTAGGACCTCACCATTAGGACCTCACTGATATGACCTCACTGTTAGAACCGTACTAATGATGCCTTACCGATAGTTGACTTAAGTCAGGGACTTTAGCGTTTTTCTGCAGAAATCTGAAATGTTTTTTATTTTATTTATTTCCTTTACTTGAGTTTTTTTCGATCCATAAATGATAAAATTAAAACACATACCCCATTTTGATCCACATCAAACCCTCTCCCAAACCTTTTCTCCAAAATCTCAGAACCTAAACCTCTACTGACACCTCGAACCACTCCAGATCGATGGTGAGAGTGAAAAGGCAGTTGGTTGCTAATGATGGAGACACGTAGGATCCTAAGTGACATAGAGTCGAATCAAGTAATGGAAGACAGACATTAGAAAAGGTTCTTAACCCACATTTATCGAAGAGGGAAATAATGGTTGAGAAGGAGTTATGTTCAGTGTGACTACTGTCGAGTCGGTCATTAGTACTGAAGGCACTTGAAGCTAAGGGTTGTGTTGAATTTTTTGCAAACAATAATGGACCCTATTACCCGAAGTTAGAAAAAGCATTTTATGAGTATCTCAAGTTTGAGCAGTCTTTGGATGAGCACTGGATGACTTCCAAAGTAAATGGAGTAAGTGTGAGTTTCTCCTCTGTTGAGTGGGCTTACTTCTTAAGGGTTCCACATGAAGGTATTTGTGATTATTAATCAAAATTGGTTCCTCCCACTAGTGGGATCTTCTTCTATGAATAAGTATTAGCTAAATTAACAGGGAAAGGAATTCCTAGGAATTTCATTGCTTCTGAAATGGTAGGAGAATATAAGCTACTTTTCAAGTTTATCCAGCATGTTTTAAGTCCCAGGAGAGGGGACTTTGAAACTTTAATGTTTCATGATATTTTTCTCTTTTATCTATTAAAGCATGAATAGAAGATCGACTTATGTAGGCTATTGATGATTCAACTAGAATATATGACCAAACCTAGTTCCATATCCAATTATCTATTTAATTATAAGTTGATATGACGTATGTTGAAGTTGAAAGGAGTTTCTAGGGAAAGGAAGAAATTGTTGTTGTGCAAGATAACTATTGCATCACCATAGTGATTTGCAAGATGATGAAGATCAACTAGAATCCAAGACTGAGGAGATAGGTGAATGATGAGGATAAGATATATGAAGAGTTTAACCATGTTTATCATCCTACTAGGCCAAAAAATAATAGAGACCCTGGTCTTAAGCCTAGTGAAGTAGAGTCTGCTTATTCGGATGAAGAAGAAGAGGTTTATGTTGTGCAAGAAAGATAGGATTATCCTATAGATGACAGAAGTGATCCTGACCTTCCCTCTAATCCTCATACTAGTACTATATCCTTTGGTCTGCCCAGTCTACCAAAAAGGTTTCCTAGAAGTGAGATTGTCTTAAGGGATAGTGATGAGGAAACCGGTGAAGAAAAAAGGGATAAAAATGTATTAAGAGACATTAGAGATACCTCATATGAGGATGAAGACTCTGAGTCATGTCATGCTGACTTTGAAATAGATATTTATGAAAGTGAAGATGAATGTTTATGTCTCAGTCATATAATAGAACATACATAAAGGTTAGAAAGTGGAGATGAAGAAGATGCTGATTCAGTTGAAGATGGACTTATTTTGCAATTCATTGAAGATTCTATGGAGGAAGTGTCAGTGGAACTTCCTGTTAATGAAGTTAACCAAGGAGGTCTGATGGAGATGGATGTGGCTGATTAGGATAATTCTCCAAGTGAGGGTGATGAACTTGTTTCTACATGATCGGTTGTTGTGGATCATGAGATAGAGGACTGGACAGAAGCTCCTGTATTTGTGGTTTTAGGATTATATTATAGAGATTATGAAGATGAAAAGTCAATAATATGTCCTATAATTACTACTGTCTCAGAAACAACCATTGTGCAGCTAGTGGTTCTGTTACCTTGAGACTATGTAAAGAAGGATGAATTAGATTCTTCGAAAATCAGACCTGAAGAGGCATATTTATGATAAATCCACTAAGACAGTGAGAAAAATAGCTCACAATCATGGACTCATGACATCTTTATTGGAAAAGATATTCTCTAACTCTCACTCAGCTGTGTTACATGAGGTCAAGGAATGTTAGAATCAAGTAAGAACTTGGGAAGTTTTTATGGAATCAATGAAGCAGTATATTTTCATCTTAGATTCATATATGGATTTAAGGGCTCAGGTGGAAAGAGACCTTAGATATGTTAAAAGTGTTGTTCAGTAAATGGTCACAATGTTTTAGGATTTTAAGAAGTCTACAGAAAAACATGTGAAAGTCCAAGATGATTATGTAAAAAGGCTGATCAGTGGGCTAACCAAATCATTTAAAGAGACTGTGGATTTCTCTATGGCACCTATGGGTGCATCTGCATCTTCGTCAACCTCTCCTCCAGTTGATATTGAAGCATTCAAGACTGTTGTTAGAAAAGAAGTGGAAAAGTTCTCTGGTGCCAGTACCTCAGACTCTCAGGTCATTTCTAATACCAGGGAAATTCATAACCTTGTGGGAAATTATTTAAGGGAAGTTTATCAAGATCAAAAGGCCATCAAGGATCATGTTGACTTCTATTACAAACACGTATACACTAAGCATCATATGGATGGTCACTTTAAGCTTCTTTTTGAAAATTTTAGAATACCTCCTGTCACTCAGGAATTTAAGGATCAAGTGAGAAAGCTTAGAGAGATGACTCCTTCCCTAGAAAGATTCATGGAAAACAATGATTATTTCATCTCAGCTATATAAAGAGGTAGAATCATCATTATGGAATTCAGAAATATTCTCTTACCCTTCCTCCAGGTGGATTGCACACCCATCATTGTTCCTCCTTCTTTGCCTGCTTCTTCAGCTGCCTAAGGATCCACCAGTACTATTCCTTTAATGACTTCTGCACAGGCCATCATAAGTTTGACCCCAATGATTACTCATAGATCTACTCATTATAGGTCTATTGATGCCTTGGTGGCTTCTCCTCTTACACTACTCACTGTCAACCCTCGGCCTATCCCTCCACCTTCAGAACCTGCCTCCTCATCTTCCAAAGACAAATCTCCATTGGACATCTCTGGTGTGGATTGAGTGTGGACTGTCTTAGCTAATAGGGATCGATGTATTATTTTTGCCTATTATACTCTTGTTTTATTAATAAAAACACTCTCATTTCTCTCTTTTTGTTGTATATGCCTTTTTGTTAATCAAAAAGGGGGAGAAGTTTTTATATATGTTCTAGCCTCAATGTAGTGTTCACCATATAATTTGTGTATTCTCACATCACTGATGAAATTAGCATATGTGTTTAACCTTGATTCAAAACTCTTCAACCTAAAGATTCAATGAAATAATTTGTTATTATCAAAAAGGGGGAGATTTTTGGACTCATCTGTTTTGATAATCACAAATCATGTTTCATTTATGTGATAATCATATTTTCATTCTATGTTAATCATGTTTCATTAATGTTTCTTATTTTTATAGAGTAATATTCATATACTCTCAATCTCACTGCTTGATTGGTTAAGATTATAGTGGCTAATTTGTCTAAGTACAAGGTTACCGATGTAAAGGTTACCATTTCATGGTCACCGTTGCATGGTCACCGATACAAGGTCACCGATACAAGGTCACTGATACAAGGTCACCAATACAATGTCACTGATACAAGGTCACTGATACATGATCACTGATACAAAGGTCACTAATGCAAGCCTACTACTGAAGGTTACTGATGGAAGTTTAATGTTGGAGGTTGCCGATGTGCACCTGCTGTTGAAGCATACCGATGTGAAGGCTACCATTACCAGTCTATCGATAACTTTACATTGTCAAATTCTTGATATTTTTCTAATGGTCATATTTGCTAACTTTAATGCTTCTGACTTAATTATTGATTATTGTAGACATATCAGGAGACCATATCTTGATAGTAGGATTTACGAGAAAGATTTCACCTGATGTACTTACTCCTTTTGTCAGACCTCAAATATGAAAGAGAAGACCGAGGAAGAAATATATATAGAAGTACAGAGAAAAATGAGGAATGGAAGTCCAGAAGTTAATTGCAGGAGGAAGAAATTACTGAAGAAGAAGGAAGAACCATTTGAGAATATTTACTGTGAATCCACAAAGCATCACGAAGATCATTTTGGTACAAACTCACTTCTACCTTATGTGCCTTATCAACTATTGATTGACACCAGAAGTAGAATACTCTAAGTTAGAACCTGAAGTTGCGACACTCTGTTTTTGAGACAACTTCCAGATAAAGGCTCAAACATCAAATTATTCACTCCAACGAGTCAAAAGTTGAACTGCTAACACATAGATCTTTCTAAACTCAAGGGTATAGTCTTAGCTCTATTGTGTTCTTTCATTTTACATTTCTGAGAAGTGTGTCTATCTACTTCACACACTATCTCATATGCTAGAACTGGAGGATATTTAATATCCTTACATTAAACCTCACTTAAATTTTGTTCCCATGTAAAACTATGGAAGAGACCGTGTGTGGTCTATATTGTTTGTCTTTCCCACGAAGAATAGTAGTAGAGGGTGTGAACCCTGAATAGTTTTTGAAAACTATTGTAAATCCCGATACAGGCTATGTATCAAGTTTATTGGTAATATAAACTTCTTGGTGGAAGGTGATCACCAAGTGGAGAGGATTATGTCTCGAATTGAGATTGAACCTCCTGTTTTACATCATTGTGCACTATATTTTTTTTATACTTTGTTTTATCTATTTTCTGCTGCTTATATTTTCTAAAACATAAAACTATTTTTCTTTCACTTTGATAGTTAGTGTGTGTATTTTTTTAATTTAGTAAAATTGTTTTAAAAGTTGAATAGGTGTTTTCCACTAATTCAACTGAGCATTAATCACCCTTTAAGAAACATGTTGATCAACTAAACATTTACATCTCTACTAGCTTAATTAACTATGCCGTTTTAAAATTGGCAGATCCTTTTAAAATAAGGTTTTTAACAGAAATTTAAAGTAGGAACTCAATTCAACCCCCTCTTGAGATTCCACTCCAACCAACAATTTTGATTTCATTTCTCTAGAAGAATTAGTCAAGGTGAGTGTGGGAGATATAGAAACAATAATTAAATCCTTTTATATTTTGAAATAATGAAGGAAACTTGATTGGATGGAATGATGAATTCTATAGATTTAGTTCCTTGATTAAAGTTAAGAGTTTTTGGATAATCAAGTATAGTTTCCATGATTCCCATACGTATGTTTATAAACATTTAAAAACTTTAGTAATAATCTAGAATTACCTATTTTTAATGAAGACATTGTATATTGCATTAAATTTTTTCTCAGTCATTAAAGATGGTCTCAGATGCATTATCATGATGACTCCAGGTTTAATCTCTATTTTCATACAAAATTATTATTTATTGAAAATTAAAAATAATAATTTAAACTGATAATAATATATTTAAAATATCCATTGGTGTTCTAAGATAATATTCACAATAAAATCTAATAGATATTTCCATAAAATAAATTGACCAAAAATATCCATTGGTATTACATAAACAGTGGAGGTGCTTATTAGGGTCAACCTCAAATCAGTAATTATCAAATTCAATGGATAATTTTCACATAGTATAAGATGTAAATGATGTGGTTTTAAATTGATTATTTTTTCACATCACTTTTTTTATTAAATTTTATTTTTAATTCTTTCGATAACATTTTTTTTATAAATTATATTTTCATGAATATTTTATAGTAGATTTATTAAATTAATCAAATTATTTATAATAATGTTTTTTTTTATTTTTAATCTATCAATTTCACATTCCTATAATTATATATCAAATTATTTTTTAATTTTAATTTTAGTAAAAAATACATTATTTATTGTTTTTTATTTATTTATAGGTTATATATATATAATATTTATCCCATTTTGTTTTTGGTATTGATAATAATTAGTTAGTTGATTTTTAACTTCTAGTCATACTTTTCTTTATAATTAAATTTACATAATCATTAAATTATAATTCATTTCTTTAATAATTTTTATCAATTCTTTATTTTTTTAGTTAATTAATAAATTAATTATTTTGAGGAAATTGATTTTAATTTAGAAACTTATTTTATTTTAAGAAATTATTTATTTTGAATTTATTATATTTCGTGTTTATTTATGTTTATAACCAATTAAAATTTATTTTTCTTCCTTGGATGGATTTCTAATTTAGTTATTTTAAATGTTTTTTGATGCAACATCATTTGTTATCAGAAAACAATAAGTTGACACATAAGGTAATTCTCAAGTTTTGGGAACATCAAAAAAATTTAATATTTCCATTTTATAGCCTCATCGATATAGTTGAATTTGAGGTTCTACCCACAAATCCAATAACAATTTTCAGTTCACGTATCCATTCTATAATGCATCCATGTAGAAGATTTTGAAGAGCATCCATATAAGGGATTTTTAAGAAGGTAATTACATAGACAAATTATGTATCAAATTTTTTGTAAGTGGAATACACATATACGTTTCTCCCTACTAAAAAGGAGTGGAATAAAGAGCTCTATGAGGATGAATTCAAGTCTAAAACAAATAACTCTCAGTGCACTATGAAGCTACAAACAATCCTGAAAGAACATGGATCTCGACTGGTTGAAGGAAAGGGGAAAAGACCAAAGCTTTCATGAGAAGTAGAAGAAAACTGTAATCCAAGAGGATCTTGATTGTGGGAAGGTGAACCATTATTTGGATATACTCATGATAAAATTTAAGGAATATGAATTGGGGCCATGTGTTCAGGCCATTTTTATTTTTTGACTGAACCTTCTGGCCGAGGATAAATCATGGTTGGACACTTATTTAAGGAGGTCTATTCAAATTGTTGTTGTTATTATTATTCAATATTTTTAGCTATGAAACCACTATTCCAATCAAAGAAGATGAACTACATTGATATCTTGTTGAATCTGAGCTCACTGAATAAAGAAGCCTTCTGGATTCCTTCAAGAGTGATGACTGATACCATTGATGCTGAATGTTGAAGATGAATCTCAATGCATGGTTGAAATATGATTTGTTTACACTATTTAAAGGGATCCCAACTAACACTTCTGATTGAAGTTTGTTGATTAATATGTAAATTTCTTTTTCTTCCTGGGTTTTGATACTGAAACTAAATAAAATTTGAAGAAGATGATCAGTTCCAATTTCAAATCCACAAAACAAATATAATAATAGAAGTTCCAATCTTGTAATTTCAAATTTTCAAAGAGTAGGGTTCTTATTTATAACTTATTATTTAATTATGTGATAGTGAAGACTTGACATTCAATTATTTTATTTATTCATTAAGGGTGTTCAGTTGAATAAGAAGGGGCCTCAAGGGATCCACTACTACGACTACAAGGATGAAATACCATGCACTGAAGGTGATCAATGTATTACCTATTTTGGTATTTGGATGACCTCTTGCACAATAATCATTGGTCTTGGCTAAGTACCTCATTGTTCCATGCATTGATTTTATCTAGACTCAAATGGAAATTTTTTAGTTCAATCGGTGTATGGATGGAGTTCAAACATAGGGATAAAACCAATCCAGAAGCTAAGGGTATTGAATGTGAAAGTATGAAAGAATGAATGTGGACTAGTAGTTAGTGTAAATTCATGCTCATATATAGATATGTTATTTTAACACATGCATGCATTAATTAGTTTCAAGAGAGAATTTATAGTTACTTTCCTATCAAGAAATTTAGAGTTAAAATTCAATCATTTACTACCACATAGAAAAATTAAAAATGAGGGACTTTTAAGAAATTTTATGATTGGAAGTTTGAGATATATACAAAAAATAGTAGAATTGGATAAATAGAAATTAACACATGAATATGGACAACAATTCTAAAGAGTGTGGAGGACAAAGATGGATATGGGAACCCATTTTAAGTAAAAATTAATGGAGCTCGATCTAGGAGAGAAACCTGACCTAGAAAATTAACCTAAATTCCCCTTTCTCCTATTTATTTTTTCCTTTTTTATATGCACTTCATCGAATATTTTTTATTTAATGTTTTTAAACATGTTGGATTAAATTATACTAATGGTTTTGAATTGGAATGAATTATTTTTATTTCATTATGTTCAACTTTTTTTTTCATAATTGTGTCAATGAAAATTTACTATACAATGATCATTATTTCATTATTGATGAAAATTATCTTTTCACCGTTATAAGTATCATTAGGAGATGATGATAGTCATTTTCACTCTAGGGTATAATCTAAAGTATAAAAAAATTGGAAAAGGATGATATCTCCCTTCTCTATCAATGAACAAGTTATTTCCTAAAATTTTGTTGACCGATCATTTTCAGGAAATATCAATGTATTGTATAGTTCACATAATTACAGTTAGGTGTTTTTCACACCTTCTTCACACACTGGAATAGTTATGTTTAACATATGTTAAACATAGAAAATCATTTATAATCAATTCAAATAGGACTAATTCCCCTAATTCCATCATATTTTAGTCATTATTTATCTCTCATCAATTTTGTTTCTCATTCTTGTTCAAAAACCATCATCCACTATTATTTTTCATACATTGTTTTCTTCTCATATTTCTCTTGTTTCCCTTATGGATAAGATACTCTTACAAAACACATCACTAATAGTTATTATGTTTTAAATAAATAAACTTTTTTCTCACGTCAATGACCAAGTGGGTATCAAATTTTTGATCTATTATTGAGGAATGTGAATATAACCAAAAAATAATATAAAAAAACATTAAAGATGTTTGTTAAAAGTTTTTTTAAAAAATCACAAAAAAACTGCTTTAATTTCAATGTTGTTTGTTGTTGCTGTCAAATTTTTGGAACCTGATGTCTTCTACACACTATGTAACATTTTAGATAAAAAAATAAATAATTAAATACTAAAATAAAAAATGAATTACTCCATTAATAAAAATAACAATGTCAAAATGAAAAAAAATGAGTTTGAGAGAGCTGTAGTTGAAAAAAATCTAGTTTCACCTCAACCTATGAATGAAAATTCTATAAGGCCTAGGCTTGGGGATTTTCATCTTTCAACTATTTAAAGAAATTGATCATGTATACAGTTATCCCTAGTCTGAAAATTATGAAATGGGAAAATCTTATCTCACTAGGTGACCTTCTTTTCTTACACATCTCAGTTAGGAATCTGTTGATTCTATTAGGTATTTCTATGGTTTGGTAAAAAAAATTAACTTTTCATGGATTGAATAAGGAGGATATTTGGTGGATGGATATTCCATTTTTTTAAAAGATTAAGACATGAAGTTGATTCTATAAAATATATGAGGAAATATTTGATACATGGTGTAAGGACCCCAACCCCAGTAGCAAAAAATCAGTTCCTTACTTTATTACATGGGTATGATTACAATGAAGACGCATCCCTAAGGACTGAATAGATTAACAGTTTTTGAAATATGGATTGAATATAATATCTTTACATTACAACATTAAATGAAATATAATATAACAACTTCATTTTAATCACACATAAACTCATATATTATCCTTGTAGGTCATTCATAATACACATATTCTCATCCTGATGAAAAATAAAACATAAGAAAGGGGTGATCTCAGATACTCAATAAGGGTAATCAATACAGCAGAAGCATAAATAACCAATAATTCATGGTGAATGACTGAAAAGACATTCCATGAAAATTAAACGTGAGCATAATATGGAATAAATATAATCTGATTAAATAATACCATTACAAAAATAAACCATAGATATTATACTAGTTGAATAATAACATGGAATTTAAATTACTAGTTTCATAATGATAGAATTCCTAATATAGGGCATCATAACCATACCATTAAGGCCTCATGCCAAGACTACACATAAATCGGTTAAACCCCAAACTAGTTTTTCCCATGTGACCTATTGATGCACCGAGGGGCTATAGTAGGCCCCAACCAACACTTATTTGGTCCAATTAATTCTTCATATTAAACGGGTGAGACATAAAAAAACATATAAAATCATAATGAAACAAGCATATGAAATGTAAGTAACTTCCCTGGTCAATAAACATAATCACAAACCATTGTAAGTAATATGGTGAATGGAACCATGGTAGCACATCCATAGACAAACTAATCATAAAAAAGAAAATAAAATATGGTAGATGATATAATAAAATATTAATCCAAATTAAACATAAGAATCAATATGGGTGTTTAAATACATTAAAATACTCTTACAAAATTATTCAGGAATTTATGAGAGAAATACTATTTTACTTTGAAAAGAATAGTTCTTTTGGAAAAAAGAATCGTATAAAATCAGAAGTTAACTAAGATATTATTTCTACAATAAAATCCGTGATTTTATAAAAATAATGGTTTATTTAAATAGATTATATAGTGAACTTCAAAATAAGTAAGAATTCAAATTGTTCCCTTAAATCGGGCTTGCATATCGGGAAGAATTGAAAAATATTCTTATAAAACATTTAAATCTCCATAGAAGAAATAGGGGTCATGATTGGTAAAAATATATAGAAAATTAAAAAAGAATTTAGGAGGAGTACATAATAAGAATTAATAATTTCATTTGGTAAAATAAAGAGAAAGCGTAATCTTAATGGAAAAAATAGAGGTTCGGGGAGAAACCCCGACCATATATTTGAATGTGTTTTCCACTTGACCTTAAGGTCTTGGAATATAAAATTATACTAATTAATAATTTAATTCAGAACCTCTTAGACATAAATATTGATTATTATAATTTTATTATATTCATTTATGGAATTTTTTTAAGATATAAGATTGAATTCCATCACTCTATAATGTTCATTTCCATTATTTTAATGATTGGTTTGGTTGATTATAAGTAATGAAGTTCATGTAAAATGGGTATAATTATTCAGAATTGGAATTAAATGTTATTAATGATAAAACAGAATTTTAAATGGTATTATGAATTTTTTTTACATATATGAGGATAAATCATTAGATTACATGTTAAAGGTAATCATTTATCTTAATTTTAGTGAGTTTATTATCCCAATGAACTAGTTTTGTTCTATTATTTAATATTATTTATATATAATGTTTACAAAGGCTTACATAAGATATAATAAATATCTTATAACCTGATTAAATTATAAAAATGGTTTCATGACTGGCCTTGAATGAGAAATTAGGGAACAAAAGTTCATCATCCTTGAAGGTTGTACCTAGAAACCTCTCAAATGATGATTTCATTTTTAAAATAAAAATAGAGAGACTAAGAATATTTATAATGGTTATTCAATTAACATGATATAAATATAGTATAAAAATGATAATAGATTTATCATAATTATTTTTTACAGAGGAGGTGAGTATAGGATAAGAAAATAAAATAAATTGAAATGAAATTAAAAGAAAAACGGAAAGGGTTTAGTTCTTGAATTATCCATCTTGAGAACCTCCTTAGGTGAAGGGGATTTGATATTTTTAAAATACCAAGAAATACTGGACATCGTTAGATACTATGGAAGAGGATTTGGGTATAATTTTTATAGGCTTCAAGACTAAGAGGTTCGAGGAGAGGTGGTGATGAGGGGTGGTATTTATAGTGGAGGGGAGGGGTGATTTTTGAATCTTTTTTCATTTTTTTTATCATTTTTGTTAAATACTATGAATAGTTTGAGAATTTTAATTAAATATATTAAAATAATTATGGTTATATTGAGATTATTTTCTTTACATCATCCATGACTCAAGGAATAGTGTACATATCTTATAATTTATTTATACTATAAATTATTGTATTTTACTATTCACCAAAAATTCATATATTTTAGAAAAATCCCATAAATTCACCGTAACCATTTTTTTCAAGTAGAATGAAAAAATGGACTCCATTTTATGAAAATATTTTTATAAATATGGTAAATTTAATTTTTAATTAAAATAATCATTTACTCGAAAAATACAATTTTTTTAAATTAAAACTGATTTTATAACTGTCTAAAAATTTAACTAAGGTCTCATTAAATTATCCTAGAATCATAAAACTGAAAAATATTGATTTATGAATACATTTTATGAAAATTAATTCTCATTTAAATCATTTAATTAATTATAAAATTGTAATTAAATATTTATATCCCACAAAAATACCAACACTTAATTAGTAATTTTTAAACATTTTATTTACTTATACTATGATATTTTTATATCATGTTTTTGCTTATAGGATGGATAAATTTTAATTATACTTTCATTGGAAATATTACTATTCCAATGGTTGGTTTACCATTCATAAGGTTCACATTAATATTCTTAAGGTCATGTTACTATTTCATTAGTATATGTTCCTTAACTTCTAGAAATAAATAATATTTAATTAATTATTAATTTATAATATTATTATTATATTCCATAAGAACATTTATGTGATCTATACTATATTGAATAAACATAATAAGGAAAATCTCATTGATAGAGTTCTGGGTCATCACATTCTCCCCTCATATAAAAATTTCATCCTTTAAATTTCCAAATTGTTACCCCATAAAAAGATTTGGGTAGTTCTTCATCCCGATTTCCTTAATATCCCATGCTACCTATTCAATTTTATGATTTTTTTAGTGAACATTTACCATATGAGTCATCTAATTCCTCAACACATGTTCTTTAGCGTCCAAAAACCAGATTGGTTCTTCACACTATGATAAGTCAGGTTCCAATTCGATACCTTCAAAAGTGAGTATATGTGTTGGGTCTGGCATGTAACTCCATAACAAAGAGACATGGAACACATGGTGTTTTTATAAAGTATATTTAGAATCTCCAAATGATAAGACACATCTACAATTCTCTCTAGAATTTCAAAAGGGTCAATGTACCTGGGGCTCAATTTCCCTTTCTTCCCAAATATTATAACACACTTCAAAGGAGTTACTTTCATGAAAATGTGATCTACCACTTGAAATTATGAATCCTTACTCTGATTATTGGCATAAATATTTTTTCTACATTGAGATTCTTTAATATAGGTTTCAATAGTATTTACCTAGATTTTTGTCTCCTCCACAAGCTCTGGGCCTACAAGCTTCCTTTCACAGACTTCATCCAAACATGTTGGGGTACGCCATCTCTTTCTGTAAAATGCTTCATATGGTTCCATTTTACTACAATAATGGAAACTATTGTTATAAAAATATTTTACCAAAGGTAAATAATAATCCCACATACCCTGAAAATAAATTGATCATGATCTCAACATGTCTTCTAATGTCTGGATCATCTTTTTAGACTACTCATTAGTTTGAGGGAGATAAGAAGTACTCAAATGAAGCTTAGTATCAAGGGATTTCTAAATACTTTTATAAAATATTGATGTATATTATGGATCATTATCAGATATATTGAAAGCGTTTATCCAAAAATTCTTAAAACTTCATTAATGTAGAGTCGTGCACGGTGCTCTAGTGTAAAATCATCATTTAAAGCGAGGAAATGTACTTATTTGTTAAGTCAATCAACAATTAACCATATTTCATCATTCTTTCTTTTAATTTTCTGTAATGAATTGAAAAAATATATATACTTACGTCATCCTATTTTCATTTAGTAATAAGAATAGGTTATATGACTCTTCTAGGATTATTTCTTTCAATATTCACCGGTTGATTGACTAAAACATCATGATATATAATCAGAAATTTTGTTGATTCAAATTAACCCAGTAGAAATTTTCCTTTAAAGATATATAAATCTTAGAGCTATTCGAGTGTATATGTAAATTCAATATATGGTCATCCTCTTATAACTCCCTTCTATATTAGGTATAGGTTAAAAACATATCCTCGTCCCAAATTTTAGAATTTGATCTTCATACATGAAGTCTTCCATATTCCCATTAATCAAAAAATTAATTTTCTTTTAAAGATTCTCATAATCAGGCTGAGAATATTTAATCCTTTACAATAAAGATGGTTTGGAAATCAATTGAAAAAGTAGTGATTCTTCACTTTCCTTTATAATTTCAATATCTATCTTTACTAGATCCATGTATATTAGATTCTTATAAATTCTCATTTTGTTCATAACTCCCTGATTCTTCCTTCTCAATTCATCTACTAGCGTATTTTCTTTCCCTGGGTAGTATTGTATTGAAAATTCATAATCATTGAGTAGCTTAAGCCATCACCTTTTCTTTATTTTCATTTCTTCCAGTGAAAATATGGATTTCAAACTCTTGTGATCAGTATATATCTCATATCTCTCAACATAGATATAATGTATCCACATATTTAGAGCAAAGATTATTTCCAATAACTCAGGATCATGAGTTATATTATTCTATTCAAGAGTTTTTAACTGCCTTGATGCATAGGGAATAACTTTATCATTACTCATAAGGAAACATCAATGTTATTTCTTTGATGCCTCACTAAAAATCATGAATCCACCATTTCCCGATGGTAGAGTCCTGATTTGACAATTCAAAAACCTATTCATAAATTCTTAAAAACATTATTCACATTATGTTTTCCATGCGAACTTAACCACTTTATGACTAATCTTGGTTAACTGGTTAGCTAATTGGGCGAAGTTCTGAACAAAATTCCTATAATAACCTCCTAAACTAATAAAACTAAGTACCTTGGTTATGTATGTTGGTGTAGGTCATTACTAGAATGCCTTTGTTTTCATTAGATCAACTAAGATTCCCTTAGAGACAATATGTCCAAGAAAAGAAATGGTTTGAAGCCAAAATTCACACTTTTTAATTATACCATATAACTCGTTTCTTTTAAGAGTCTTCAGAACAATACTTAAGTGATTATCATGATCTTAAAAACTTTTTGATTATACCAATATATCATTAATAAATACCAAAAAAAATTCATCAAGTTATTCCTTGAAAACTATATTCATTAGATCAATGAAAATAAAGGGTTCATTAGTCATTCCAAAAGTAATTACTATAAACTCATAATGCATATACCTGGTTCAAAATGGTGCCCTTTAGAATATCTTTGTTGTTCACACATAGTAGATGATATATAGACCAAATATCAATATTTGAAAAATATTGGGCTCTGTGAAGTTTATCAAATAAATCATCGATGCGAGGAAGAGGATACTTGTTATTTATCGTAATAGCATTGATCTCCCAGTAATCAATGCACAACCTCAGAGATCCATCATTCTTCTTAACAAAAATAAAAGGAGCTCTCCTTGGAGAAACACTAGGGTGAATAAAACCCTTACTAATCAAGTCCTATAGTTATTTCTTCCACTCCACTAATTCCACTAGGTCTATTCTATAAGTATTCTTTTATATAGGCCATTCACTAGGAATTAAACCAATAGAAAACTCAATTTCCTCCTCCAAAGGATGTCCAGGTAAATCCTTTAGAAATAAATCAACATATTATTTCACAATAGGTACATCATCAATTTCAGGATTTATATCCTCTCTCATACATATTTTATTCCCTTCCTCCCCTATAATGAAATTGAATAGAGAAACTAGGGGTGGATATAGATAAGAACCATATGGAGTGGTTTTTTCTCTAAATTCAAGGGGACTCTATGTCATAATGATAAATTGTAACTTCCTTCATCTTGTAATATATTTTCGAATAAGAATTTTAAATCCAATAAATATCGATTATTATATAAAAATCAATCATAGGTATGATGATAAGATTAGAATCTAAATAATGTTTATGTGTCCTTAAAGGGGACTTATCGGTGTATCTTTGTTGCAATGATACTTACCTTAAGATTTTTTATTAATAAATCCTTTAATAAATCAAATTTGAAGTGTCTAATATTCCTAGAAAACTGGGAGGATATAAAAGAATGTGATGACCCAGATTCAAATGAAACATTGTTTATGTTTGAGGAAATGATTAAAGTACTTGACACCACATCATTATGAACTTCATCCTTAGAAGTTGTGATCACATATGATTGGACTTGCACCTTTGGCCTTATTTGGGGAAATTTTCCCTTACGTATAGGACATTCAAGTTCATAATGTTCCATATATTCAATTATCGCATTAAACATTGGTAGATTCATTATTTCTATTACAATCATGGGCGTGGTGGCCATTTTCTCCACACTTATTATAGACTTCCATTCACTTCACGTATGTACTGGGGTGTCTATTCCCACAATTACTACAAGGGGTAAAGTCAACTATTCCCTTATTCAACATTTTCATTATTTCGAATACTAGAGTGTTTATCATCCCTATTCGTCTCTTTGTTTCCATTAATGTCATAAGACTTAGAGAATTAATTTTTTGTCTGGATAGCACATGAGACTATATCTTCATATGATGAGATATTTTGGCAGGTAAATTCTCAACGGGGGAATGATTTTGAACCATAAAGGAACTAATAAATATTACTCCTTAGGTTACATATGTGGTCTACAACATTCCGTGAAAACCTTGTAAAGTCATATTCTTACTTTTCAATATTTACATCCTCCTTTTTCCTCAAACTCAGAAACTACCGTTCCATGTATGCTCATTATTCATGAGAAAAGTATTTTTCATTGAAAAGATAATTAAATTATATTCATTCCATGTTTACTATTTCTTCATTAACCCTCATGTTTTTCATAAATTTTTCTAACATTTCTCCTCCATGTTTTGGATCAAGATTCTCCATATGGGTAATGTTATAGTTCATAACCTGAGTCCGTTGTCCCATTATTGTTATAAGTTTCTCAGCAACAGTTTCAACTCCAAAAATAAACATCATTATCTTGCATAAGAGGGAAATCATTACATGGTATACATGCATTGATGAAGTTTATATTCATTCCACTAGGCTTCATTTCTAAATAATGGCATAAACTATATTAGGATATGAATCATAATGTATAATCTCAATACTAGAAAAATACTTAATATAAATCTAAATTATATGCATAGTTTATGTCATAACTGTAAACATGGTTTATTTGGGTACATAATTACTTTTAAATCCATAATAATGGATTGTAAATAAAATTTGAATTACCCTATGCATATCCCCAAGAGTGTCAATGTAGGTTCACATTAAGGCTTGTTGTTATGTACCAGGATACCCTGAGTCAAGAACGCCACATATTTTCAACGTTATTACCCCTAAGTACATCTTTGTCAGAACCATATCCACTTGTAATATATATATAGGGATGTATTTCTAGGAAGATTCAAATAATCTCTACCATAAAAAAATGTTAGGATGATCTAATATGATTATCTTCAAAGTATATCTTAGGGTTTTGTTCCCTAATCTACATTTTCTAAATCTTGTTTCCATGGTTTTTAATAAACTTCCTCTAATACCAACTGTAAGGACCATGACCACAGTACCCTAGATCCAGTACCTTAATTTATTACATTGGTATGATTATAGGGAAGATGCATCATGAAGTATTGAATAGTTTAGAAGTTTTGGAAAACCATATTAAATATAAGAACTATACATTACAACAAGAAATGAAATACAACATATCATCTTCTTTTGAATCACACATAAACACCTGGATTATCCCTACATGTCATTCATAATACATATATTCACATACATGGGAAAAATTAAACATAACAAAGGGGTGATATTAGATGCTCAGTAACGGTATAAAATATAGCAAATTCATAAATAAACTATAATTCATGGTGAATGATTGAAAACACATGCAATTAAAAGTAAAATTTTATATAATATGGCAGAAATATAAACTGATTAAATAATTCCATAACAATACTTAACCATGGAAATTCTACTAATCAAATAATCAAATGGACTATCAATTACTAGTTTCATAATTAGGTATTTCATAATGTGGGACAACATAATCATAATGTTAAGGCATCATGCCAAGAACATACATAAACAGGTAGAAACCCAAACTAGTTTATCTCATGAGACCTATCGATGCGCCATAGGGCTACATCGGTCCCCACATGACACTTACTAAGTTCAATGCATTCCTCATATGAAAGGGGTGAAACATAATCAACATATACATTCATATTGAAACTAGTATGTGAAATGTACATAAATTCCCCAAAAAATAAACATAATCACTAAACATTTGGAGTAATATTATGAATGGTATCATGGTAGCACATCCACAGTCAAACTAATAATTAACCATTAAATAAAATGGCAGATTATATCATAAATGATTAATACCAATTAAAAATAACAATGAAAATGGGTGTTGAAATAGATTAAAATACTCTTTTAAAATTATTGATGATTTTCTGAGAGAAATACTCCTTTTCTTTGCAAAGAATAATTATTTTGGAAAAATATTTGTCTAAAACCAGAATTTAAATAAGATAGTATTTATATAATAAAATTAGTGATTTTTTTAAATTAATGGTGGCTTAAAACGGATTATAGAATGCACTTGAAAATAGGTAAGAATTCGAATTGTTCCCTTACATCGGGCTTTTATATCAGGAAGAATTCAAAAATATCCTTATAAAACATGTAATTAAACCTAAAATAATGAAATATTATTATTGATCAACATATATAAAACATTAAAATACAATTTAGGAGGAATAAAAACTAATAGAAATAACACCTATACCCACGATTTTAAACCGTGGGTATACCCTATACCCATGGTTTCAGTAACCGTGGGATGTAGTGCCATCGCTATAGGTCTATAACCACAGTTCTCTGAAAACCGTGGGTATAGACCACAGAAAATTCTTAATACCCACGGTTTAATAAACCGTGGGTATTGATGTATACCCACAGTTTGAAAACTGTGGGTATACTGATTTACAGCAACCCACATTTACCCACGGTTTACCAAACCGTGGGTATAGACTGGTTCCTGCAGCTGCATTTTTACAAAGCCCCATTTTACCCATGGTTTACCAAACCGTGGGTATAGACTGGTTCCTACACCTGCAGAATTACAGCACCCCATTTTACCCACGTTTTACCAAACTGTGGGTATAGACAGGTTCCCCAGGCAGTAGCTACACCTCCCACCATTCTGCACCTCCATTCTGCACCTGCAATAGCACACATACAAGGCATGTCAAACTAGTTGTTCAAAAATCCAACCCAATCCCAAACATCTAAACAGCTAAACTAGAACTGTCAATCCATTCTAAGGATGGTTAAATACATGATCCTCTCTATATAAAAATACCATCCTTATCTCATACATATGAAAATGAAAGCACAATACCAAAACAAGATGATTTACAAAGATTAGTCAAAATCCTACTTTCCATGTTGGTTATACATGACAACATGGATACTCTAATAATATCAATACTAACTGGTTATACACCGAGACAATAAAAATAAATCAAATGGTTATACACCCTATCCTTTATTCAAAAATTAGTTATACACCACAATTTAAAACTCCTTCATTAATTGGTTATATACCCCATCTAAAATCCTCCTACAACTGTTTATATACCCCATCCACAAGCTCATTTTTAGAGTTGATCAAGTATAGAAAAATAGACTTATTTAAATGGTATTCTTCAAATGGTCCTAATACACAAATTAAAACAACGATCTCCTCATATAATCTACTTGATCTCTCCTACAATGATCCATCCAATTGAACATTAAACAACACTAGTTGGCATCCATAATCCATTTCTAAATAATGAGCTCACACCCTCCCCCTCTCCCCCTCCCCCCTGCCCAGCCCCCCTGCCCAGCCCCTCCCCCCTGCCCAGCCCTCCCCCTCCCCCTCCCCACTACCCAGCCCCTCCCCCTGCCTCCCCACTGTCAAGCCCCTCCCCCTCCCCCTCCCACCTGCCCAGCCCCTCCCCCTCCCTCCCCACTGCCCATCCCTCCCCCTGCCCAGCCCCCTACCCAGCCCCTCCCCCTCCCTCTCCACTGCCTAGCCCTCCCCCTCCCCCTCCCCCTCCCCCTCCCTCGCTACTACCCAGCCCTCCCCCTTCCCAACCCCTCCCCCTCCCTCCCCACTGCCCATCTCTTGGTTGAATAATTCAGGTAGCATACTAAAACCTGTTAGAAAATAGTATAACAGATTTGATATGGTACTACAACTCATTATAATATAAAATAGATTATAACATATTATAACAGGAAAAAGTTTATGAATTCGACTCTGAAACTGAATAAGTTTCCTTAAGATATGTTTTTGTAAGGTACTACAACTCACTGTAATAATGAACAGATTAGAACATAAAACATACCAGATTAATTCCCTTAAGATATGTTTGTTGACCTGATCCTTGGTGTTGTCATGAGATATGTTTCTCAAAACAAATTTGATTTTTTATTACTCTTGCAATAAGAATGGACAGTCATTTAGTATTCAATATTTTAGTTATAAAATAATCATACCTGAAATCATAGAAATAATTTTTTGAAGATTTAAGATTCATTGTAAGATGCTTCATGTGTACAGAATCATAAAAAACCCATATAATGTTGATCAAATCATTTAGACGTCGGAATAGAGTATTGTAGTTGTTCAGGTTTAGTAATAGTAACAGAGTGTGCCACTAAAATCTGCTTCAAAGCCTGAATCTCCCTGCATGAAATATGTAGATTCATGATATGTTTTATTTGGATGCAGACCGAACCAGGTAAGGTACTGCAACCTGTTATAAAACATCCTACAAATTTTATAAGGTACTACAACTCACTATATTACACAACAGATTATAACAGAAAACAAATCTAAAATCGGGTGTCCAACTAAATATATTCCCTTAAGGTATGTTTATTTAAGGTAATTAGTACATGCCCGTTCTATTTCACGAAATATTAGATTACTAGTTTTTCTTTTAATAATAGATTAGTATTTATAAAACTTCAGAAAAAACAATAATGTTGAGAAGGTAATGGTGTATGAAAATGGAATAGAAGTTCATAGAATATAAAGAAAACATTTAAATGGGTGAAAAAGAAAACGGATAGATTAAAAGTATTTGATTTTATAAATTTTTTTGATGAGAATTTGAAATCATTTTCAACTTTAACAATCACAATAATAGTAATGTGTGAACTAAAATAAAAATTGAAAGATAAATCAAAGATAAGATAGTGATTGTAATAATAAAAATGCGACATGTGAAAATGATTGAATAAAAAATTAATTGTATGAGTGGGATGTTTTTGAATAATGAAAATGGAAAGAAACTATTAATGATTTATATGGAAGAATATGGAATGAGGGAGACAGATATCGGAGACAATTATGAAACAAATTGTTCAATTGAATCAAAAAAAATTGATAAGGGCAGAGATCCAACAACCACTTGATAATAATTAACAACATGAAATTGAATCAAAATAATATATTAAGACAAATTGAATCTATTTTTGTTTTTAAAATGTATGTTGAATAACGACCTTTCCTGGGTAAGAGGAGGGGAACCCAAATTTCTATTCCCTGGTGGAGTCATTCACCCATGCTAAGCGGCTTCAAAAGAGAGTCGTCGACCACTATAGAAGTCCATAAAACATGAAATTGAATAAAAAATAGATAGAGATTGAGTATTGATGTATTAGAAGAATTAGTATCACAATTTTATAAAAATTTTAAGCAGTATAAATAATAAGTGCATATATAATTTGTAAATACATATTAGTGCACATTTTTGTTTTCCAAAAAAACAAAAAATTCATTACAATATCATTTCCATCATCACTTCTTGTGAATCATGGTTCTGTAATGAGAGGAAATGTTTCCTTGCTTAAGGCATGATAAATAATGAAGAGAAAACAAAACACATTCCATTGACTATATGTTCTGTACTTATCAATAACATGAATGTTTGAAATTAATATGAACAGGTTAGCAAGTTTCCATTAGATAAGAAAATATCATATGTTCTTATGCTAGTAATATTGTTTATGATAGAAAGTGTTGGAGTGATTTTAATTCCATAGCATGAGGAGGTACCAAGGATGTCTTTCTATATGACCATGGTGGTTGCATGTAATTGAATCAAGCCACATAACAAAAATTTGTTAATCAAAAATTGATCCACTGCTCAAAAATTAGTATATATCATCAATATAGTAGAGATGAGTAGGTATGAAAAACTATAATATTGTAGAAATCAGTAGGTATGAACATCTACATGACTTGGTATGAACATATACAAATAAGTTCATGAATTCCCAAAAAAATCATATACTAATCATCAAACCAGATTTAAATCCAAGCCTTCCAAATATTGAAAAATATCATAGGTACTATAACTATGAAAATGTTATGAATTTACTGAGTCTAAAAAAATTGGAAACAACACATATGAAGGTATTCATGTCATCACCCAACCTAGGTTCCTATTAGAAGAGGATAAAAAAAAACTCCATACCTTACCAGAAAATTCACAATGAAGGAAAATATGCTCAAAACATTCTGGTCATATCATATAGAGGAGTACAATTGAAGGAAATTGTATACCTGATCATCAGTAGGAATTTGATTATGCCAAACCTTTAAAAGGAGGATATTCCTTGAGGGCAGAATAAAACTAATCTTAAAATTATAAATCCACTTATGAGTCAAATAAGAGAAGCTACAAAAGTTGGCATAAAGAGGCATAAAGATAGTCACCAATTCTTTCCATGATCCAATGGTAGCTATAAACATGAAGGAGAATAATTATTGTCTCCAATTCTTTCCATGATCCAAAGGTGTCTCTGAATTTGATCCGTAAGTTGAGGGGGGATGTTCTTTTCAATATGGTTTAGCTGTGAAACTACAGCACAAATAATGAGGTGACCCAAACCATATGAAACCATCACAACCACTATCAATCAAGAAGAATAGCTAATTAGTACTACTAAAATTTATATCAGAATGTCAGGTAGGTACCCAATTCACCTACTACATTATAGATTTTTAGATCATAAAGTGATACAACAAAAAGAAACATCCACTAGGTTTTATAAAAAATTTAGATCGTGCGGACGAAAGGAGGGAGAAACTGAACCTGGTAGATGTGAATAAACATTTAACATTAACACAGTTAGTAGGAAAACCTCCAAATTAAGAAGTACAACTATCAATACAAATATTTTGATAGTTTTTCCAAGGTATCCTGCAATGGAACATAGAAATTAAGATGAATTGAAATGAAATAACTAATCATTTCCCTCCCTTGTATGCATCATCATATGGTCTAAGGACATGGAATTATGAGTTTAGAATAGGCCACCTATACTTACATGGTACCTATGACTCCCTAATGAATGATACAATAAGAAAAATATGGGTCCGAACAACATTCTTATGTAGAATTTATAACATAAAAAATTCACATATCATGCCAAATACTATCTATAGAATTACCTCACTATTTTATTTCCTAGCATGCATCATCATATGGTCCTAGAAGATGGCACGATGAGTTTCAAATAGGCCACCTATAACTGCATGAGAAGAATAAAGAAGACAGTAATGCATTTGAATAGAATTACCAGTAGTAATATAGGGTGCAACTAAAATCAACTTCACAAACCTCTAAATACCTGCACGAAAAGAGGCAGAGATGACAATGGCATGCGTGTGACTCCATGTGTGATGCCAGTAGTCATTACTGGTTTAGTTAATAGAGTATCAGACATATCAGTATACATCATTGAATAATATACAGTAGACGTCGACACTGTTATATTGTCAATAGTAATGGTTACTATTATTGAACAAATGACATTAAGAGAGATTTTTTAAACCGAAGATAACAGAGCAGTAACAAAAAAATTTTGTTCATTCATATCTTTTGGTCGCCGTGTCATTGAATCTATAGAGCTTTCCGGGTAAGAAATGTAATTATCAATGTGTGCAATCAATGAAAATCGTACATGGTGGAATGTATTGTTAATATAATGTGCATTTTATGGGCAGACACTAAATTTTATAAATTGTTAATTGCACAGGTGTATAGTGATAGTAATGACAAAGACATGAATTGTGGAAAACAATTTAGTGAAGCCATGAAATATAGTATTAGGTAAGATGAGAAAGTGAAGTTAAAGTAATATACTTTACTTTGGAAAACACCGAAATTCTCCCAGAGGTTATATTCTCAGGTTTATATTAACAGTAATAGCATTCAAATGAAGTCTTGAACATTGAAGCCAAGAAATACTTCTATGTAATAAACTAAGGTCAGGTTAACTATGTTACAGTATAGGATGCTATGTAATGGTGTTAATCCTATGGTTCAAAGCAGATGTAAATGGTATGAGTCATTAATTGTGTATGAGAAGTGAAAATGCATCTTTTCTAGAAATATTATAAGAAATTTTTTGTTTAAGATATGATTAATTTGTAAATATTTTAAGAGAAGTAGATGAAAATGTAAAATAAAATGAGTTAATAAATCATACTGGTGTCTTTGAAATTGAATGTATATTGTTGGTTGATGTAGCAAAAATTGAAAGATGTCGACCGAATAAACACCAGCGTTAATGTGACAGAACCCCTAGAGTGTAAATAATCCATGATTTGGATAGAGATGTCGACCGAAGAACACGGGAACCATAGACCACTTAAACATGGATTTCAAACATCAACATAATTTAATGAAATATAAACAAATCTATTATCTACCAAACCAAAAACATTTATTGATAATTTGATCCATATAAGTCATATTATAATAAAATAACTAAATAAAACTGTGAAACACTATAAACCAAAAATTAATTATGGAACCAAAATCATAGATATTGGATACACATATAGTGATTACAATGGACTAACAGTGATGATGATATACAAATATTGAATGGAAATAGATATTGTTGAAATAATTTCAATGATAGTGAATATATTATGAAAACATGTGATAATTCATATTCAGTAAATAATAATGCATGGGGACTCAAGATTCTATATGAAATTGGAGATGCTGGTAAAGAAACCTGAATATAAGAAGAAATGTAAGATCATTGGGCACCATTATATTGATAATGCAATGTGGAAGACGTTAAAAATTTTTAATTTGGAAGAACCTTCATCAGATAAGAAATATAGACATAACTGTAAATAATAATAAATATAGACATTGCATTCAAAAATTGGAGATGCTGGTAAAGAAACCTAAATGTAAGGATAAATGTAAAATCATTGGGCACCATTATATTGATAATGCAATGTAGAATCAATGTGGAAGCGGTTAAAAAAATACATTTGGAAGAACCTGCATCAAATAAGCAATATAGAAATAACTGTAAATAATAAGAAATATAGACAAAACATTGAACAAAAATTAATAGGATTGTACATTATGAAAAAAATGAATAGACTTAACACAAAAATGGAAACTGGATGTGAGTATATAGTTTAAATATGAGCTACGGACATTCAAAACACAACTTGAAAATGATGTCGATGCATAAATTGAAACTGAAAACTAAGAACTAGATCCAAAAAAAATAATTTTCATTGAAACATATCTAATTTAAGAAACAATAAACCTTATCGATGAAGATGAGCCGCTGTCGTTCGGAGGTCCACCCATGCATGGATCTGACCCCAATGTCACATTTCTAGGTTTAGGATTAGCATTTCGGTGAAACCGTTTTGTGCATCAATGAATAACATTGATGATAAAAAGAAGGGGGAGATGGGGATGCAGGTGGAATTGGGAGACTGAGATGTGGATGGATGGGGTAACGGAGCTGTATCTGGACCAATAACCTGCATTCAAATAGTGTGTAAATGAAAACGAAAAATGATGTATGGTAGGGAGGTTAATTCCACAATTTTTGGAAAACATACATGTTTCAGCCCCCCAGCCCTCCCAACCTTCCCCTCCCACCCCCCCCCCCCTCCCACCCCCCCTCTCAGCCCTCCACTACAACCCCCCATCCCTCCACTACAACCCCCCATCCCTCCCAACCTTCCCCTCCAAGCCCCCCTCCCAACCCTCCACTGCAACCCCCCCCCCAACCCTCCACTGCAGCACCCCAGCCTTCCACTGCAGCCCCCCAGCCCTCCCAACCCTCCCAGCCCCCCCCCCAGCCCCCCCAGCCCTCCACTTCACCCCTCCCCCTCCCAACCTTCCCCTCCCATCCCCCCCCCCCTCCCATCTCTCCACTATATCCCCCCCAGCCCTCCCAACCCTCCCAGCCCCCCCCCCCAACCTTCCCCTCCCAGCCCCCCCAACCCTCCATTGTAGACCCATATCCCATGTCTCCCCTCCACTACTAAATCCAAGATTAGATGGAGAGATAATAATAAACACACCAAACCATAAAAAAAATATAGCGTGTGAAAATTAGCTAAATAATTGACAAATAAGACCCTTGAGGAAAATATAATCCAAAATTAATTTCATTGCATAATGAAATTCACATAAAAGTAGTCCACCAATACAAAAAAAACATTGAACTCCAACACAAGTCTCTCTGCTAAGTCAAAAAAATGGAGGGGATTAATATCCCCCCCATCGCCATCATATTCATCCCCATATCCAGCATCATCATCATCAGCAGCAACATCGATAGCAACATCATCAGCAACATCATCACCAATCGCACCGTCAGCATCATCATCAGCAATCTCATCACCAACAACATCATCAGCAACATCCTCGCCAGCTCTATCACCACCACCGTCATCGCCACTAGGACCCTCATGGGAATCACCCGAGGATTTATTTAAAGAGCACATTGATTCCATACATGAATGAAAAGTGGAAGCAACCTTTGATGGTAGTCACTGACTCAAAACTGACAGAGCTTTTATGAAATGTTCATTCATTATCTTACTTTTTTCACGCTCCTCTAATACTATTTTCTTTGTCGCAGCTAATTCAGCACACACACTTTCCAACTCAGAGGCCTTAGAGGAGTCTGATGATGACCAATACCTAGAGGGGACATTGTTTTTTCCTGGTCTACAATGGACTCTTCTTGGATGCTCCACACCTAACACCTGACCCAAATGATCATTTGGCCCTAAGTTGTTAGCTTCCTTCTCATCCATGGCCTCCAAGGCAGACTGTTTAAATTATAAACATATTAAATTATTAATTTTGAATAAATGTTTGAAATATAAAAAAAAAAATTAAAATATTATCTTGTGTTTGTGAATTAACTACAGTTCCATCTTTTTCTCCTACTAAAGAAGATGAATTTGGCACGAGTTGCAGGACCTTCAATGCCCAATTCAGCTTGCTACATATGAGAAGTACAAAAATTTTGATTACAACCATATATGATAAATACAAAAAATTGGATTAAAGTGAGATGAAATAAAGACCTACAAACATTGAGGTAAATGACCGTCATAACCGATTGGTGTTTTTCTGAAATGGTTCTCATAAATGGTTTTCTAAAGTGGGTTTCAAGGAAATATACTACTTGTTTAGGAGAAATAGACAAGATTTCTCCTATTATAAGATGTGATTTCCATGATACATAGACTAAACATGGGAAGGAATGAATATGTTATGATAACATGTTATAAATAAGGAAATTATTTTAATTCAGATGAATGTACCAGCCGCTTCTCTTTGTCGGGAATTGTAGTGCTCCCCAATGTGTGTAGATATGTCATTTCATCTTTGTATTTTTTTGTTTTTCGTTGACACTTCCTAAGAAACAAAAAAACAATACAAGTAAAAAAATTAAATTTTATATAAAAACCATTAAATATGGGTAGTACCTTATATTGTTCGGTCTTCCAATGTGCGATCATTTTTTGATATTGAGTTTTTGGACAGTCAGGGTTTGTGGGTACACCCTCTAACTCAGTTCCCACTCTGCTCCTCCAACCAATATGTAACTCATACTTGTATGATCTCCAATACTCTACAAAATCACTCAACCTATCCTCTTTGGTAGCTTCACCATAAGGAAAGTTAAATCAACTCTGCAACGAACATGTTAAGTCATATAAATACATTACTCATATAAATAAAAATTTATAAAAATTTTGTACCCATATCTATGCCCATGCCCTATCCTTGATGTCAGAACTGATATGTCTCCATGAGACCGGTTCCACCATAACGATATCATGATATTTGGATAAAGTATCCATGAAATGTCTACACTCCTTAGCATTTTTACCTACCATTTGATTTTGAGAATTGTAATCCACTATAATCTGAGTTTCACGATTCTAGGAATCCCACATTCGAGTGCACCCACGTCGCCTACTAGAAGATCCCAATAAATAATATAAGAGGTGAAAATAGAAGAGTTAAATGACAATAAAATAGGAAAAAAGTTAAATTCTATAATTTGAAACATTTATAATAAACAAACCTGATACAGGCTCCTGAATAGGTTGTGAGGCATCTGTGGACTATGCTAGATCAGCATCCTCTGAATGAAGTATCTCTTCCACAGCATGCTCCGGCTGATCTTCATGAACATGAGTGTAAACTGAAGGAACAGACTCAATATGTTCAGGATGGATGTTTGGAAAAGGAGGTGGCGTCGACATGTCATAATATGCATAGTAGGTCGGGGGATACATGAATGGATATAGAAATTGTGCATGTGAGAACATCGGTCGAGTCAGCGTGGACATGGAATGGGAAAAAGAGGGTAAATGGGATGATGATGGCGTCATGTATGGGAACATCCCAGGGGTCTCAAGCAGAGGGTGGAAATGTGTGGTATATGGTATGTCCACTAATGGGTCAGTGTGGGGAGTGGTAAAATGGGAGCTCCACCTAGGTCTAGGAGGATCCATGCTCAGTCCCATACTGGGAAGAGGAAACTCTGGAGTTATATGTCCCTAAAATAATTTGATCAAAAATATGAACTTGATATTATATGTAATGTAGAAGGTAAATATTATAATTAATATACTTACTGAAGACAACTCACGCTCACGTCTAACAAGATCAACATCAAATAATCTCTTCTTGCGAGCTTCTATAGTTTTCTTCATAATCTACATAAGAATGAAATAAATATTTTTTAGCGACAATTTTTACAAATCAAACATACAAAATAAACAATTTAATAACATCTTTCAGTAATGATAATTTACAACCAAGTTATACAATTTTTAAAACCATATTTTAAACCCAGTTTTCTGAATTGAAATAAATATAATTAAATAAAATGAAACCAAACAATACTAAAACAGACATATCATTCCAAAATAAAACTAAATTAAAGTAATTAAATTATTACCAACCTGGGAAACTCATGTAAAGGTAAAATGAATGAACTCTGAATATATATGGTTACTTTTATATATTACCCTCCACTGCCTCAAGTTTAACATCATCTCTCACAATGGGACAATTTGTGTCATCAAATACAATATTTTGGATAACACCAATGGGGGCGTCAATGGTGACAATTTCATCCCCAGCATCATGAAAAATATGTCTTGGGATTACTTCATTAATGACATGGTAATCAGGTTTCATATGATCTTTCACATAAAACACTTGTTTTTCCATTGATGCCAAAATGTATGGTTCATTGGTATGCAAGAATCGACTCATGTCAATAACTCTAAATCCATAATCATCAATAAATTTACCATTGTGAGTCATTGAATCAAACCATTTACATTTGATCATAGTGACTTAACCTTGCGAGTAGTAATCCAATAACAATATTTTCTCAACCAGTCCGTAATAATACATATCTTCATATCGAGGTCGACTATCTGATGCAATATAATAACAATCTGTTCTAGCAGTTAACATAAGCCCATCATGCTGTGTTTTCATTTTCACTTCTTTATCATTTGTAACAAATTTATATCCATTGATTATTAAATATTTTCAGTCACGAACTAAAGAATTGGGACCAAAATCCAATGCTCTTAATTCTTGGGAAATGAAGTCAGCGGGTAAACTCAATACCTTTATAAGTAATATAATTAAATATATATCTATATTTTAAGGTATTTAATGTAATTGTCATACTCTTGATTTCAACCAAGCTGGGAACTCTTGGATATGCATAGCCTCTCTCCTTCTCGGTGGAAAAGACCGATGAACTCTACTTATAAATTTTTTATGTTCTATACATAAAATTACAATAAAAGTATAAGGTATATGTGATATGATATCATATGAGATAACATATATATATTCAAATTACTTACTTGATATAGGAATTGAACAAACCACAGTTAAACAAGACTGTACGATGTTCCATATTCCACTCTTCAAAGCTCAATGTAACCAATGAATATGACCCGAAAAATTCCACCTGTTTGGGGAAGAGATGGAAACGAGGGCTGAATTTCCTCATACTGGTCATCTTCGTTTCTCATTTGTTGATTATTTCTTGTGCTCATATTAGAAAAGTACATTGAACAAAAATCCATACATTCTTGGTCCAGATAACTCCTCACAATGAAACCTTCAGGATAATTCTTAATTCAGACATATGATTTCATTGTGCACATATTTATTTCTGTGAGATATATCCACCAAAAATTGAATGGTCTCCCAAGAAGTGTCTCAGTTGGAAGATGAACTGTTAAATGCAACATTCAAGTTAAAAAGGATGGAGGAAAAAAAAATCCAAGTCACACCGAATTAATGGTGCCACTTTCTGCATTTTTATCAACAATGATTTGGATAACCTTTTAGAACAAAGGTCTCTAAAAAATGATAGAACCGAATCACTTCCACCATTACATTATTGGATAGAAAATTCCGAATTTCTATTGGAAACAATTCATGAAGAAGGATGTGATAATAATTAATTTTTAGGGATTTTAATTTCAAATGTCTTCTATTGACTCGTTTAGATATGTTGCTAGAATAGCCAGTTGGAACCTTGATATTCTTTAATAATGCTAGAAATTGATCTTTCTCTGCCGGTGTCATCACATAAGAAGCACAGGGAACTTTCCA
The DNA here is from genome assembly GCA_963277665.1 of Viscum album. Classification (NCBI taxonomy): domain Eukaryota; kingdom Viridiplantae; phylum Streptophyta; class Magnoliopsida; order Santalales; family Viscaceae; genus Viscum; species Viscum album. The sequence goes on from OY728139.1 coordinate 301,373,612, forward strand.
TTTGTTTTCACTGATACAAATAGGATGTAGTTCTGGTATAATACCCTAATCCAATAAATCCTGATGAGATCGGAAGTCATATTTTTTCTTCCCATTAATATTCAAAATAATTGCATGCAACATTTCACATAAATGTTTCTCAATATGCATTACGTCTAAAAAATGATGTAACAAATTAGTAGACCAATATGGAAACACAAAAAAAATACTTCCCTTTTTTCCAATTGTAAGTAACTTCAGTATCAGTATTCTTCCTCTTTCATGATTTCAACTGACCTTTCCCTAATGAAAAGCTAAAATCTTGTAATTCATTAGTAACATCACTTCTTGATATACGTTGAGGTGGTTCTTCAGTGTCAACATTATTATCAAACCTCCGACGATTCTTCCTGTATTGATGATCCATTGGCAAGAATCAGAGATGCCCCATGAAACTGAAACTACGATGATATTTAAGCCTTCTCGATCGTGTATTCTTCATACAAATGGGACATGATAGTTTTTCCTTAGTGCTCCACCCAGACATCATTATATAGGTAGGGTAATCATTTATGGTCCATAGAAGGGAAGCACGCATATGAAACGTATTCTTTGAAGAAGCATCAAATGTCTGCACACCTAAATCCCAAAGTTGTTTCAACTCTTTCATTAAAGGTTGCAAGTAGACATCTTTATCATTACCAGGATCCGAAGGTCCAGATATCAGTATAATCAAGAAAGTGAAAGGTTTTTTCATACACATCCATGGAGGAAGATTATAATCATGAATAAAAAAGTAGCCATGTGCTATGAGCGGTAATCATATGACCAAATGGATTAAAACCATCACATGATAGGCCCAATATGACATTACACACCCCAGATGCAAAATCAGGATGTTGTGAATCATATTTCCACCATGCTAATCCATCTGTAGGATAGAACAGCTCATCATTACCTTTAATTCTCTCAAGATCGTGCCATCTCATATTGACTGAGATTTCTAGAGAAAAGAATAGATTTTGAAGTCTGGGAATCAATTGAAGGTTCCACATGACATTTTGTGGCACATGAGATGGTGTTCCATATGCATTTGTATTCCATTGAGTTGTACCAAATTCTTTACAGTCATTACGGTCAGCTGTTTCCTCCAAAAATAAACTGCAACATTTTGGAGAAACATGGACTTTATTAGTATCAAATCCAAGCTGCTTAATTAATTTCCATGCCATGTAATGATTTGAGGGAATATCTGCACCATCAAGAAGAAAGTCCTTCAAAAATGTAAGAATATAATCAATGAAGGTATTAGAAATCACATACATGGTTTTCCCATGATATAATCGCATTAAAAAATTCCAACAAGGTAATTTTAGTAAATTCATGATATACTAGAGTTCTGGCATCATCCAATAAATTTTTCACTTTGTCAACATCATCGTCTTTAGAATTTTCCTCATGTGTACTAATATCATTGTCTTCTTGCACCAGCATGCTATCTATCTCGGAATGATGCACATATGGAAACTGATCAAATATCAAATTCTCCATGTCACTTCGTTCATTTCATTTATGAACATTCGAAGATTGACTCGTCTCTCTATGGTGAAACCAAACATTATAGTTTGCTTGAAATCCAAATTTCATTAAATGGTAACTAAGTTCTACTCATCTTAACCATGTTCTTCCAACACAATTATAGCTGGGACACTATATACAACCTCGATCTGACACATTGCTAAATGTAAAATCTAAAAAATTCTCCAAATTATTTTGAAACTTGGTTGAAATCCGATCGGTACGATACATCCAGCTTCTATCCATTCTATAACAAGAAAAAAATTATCATTCAATCAACAATGTAAATCATATTTAAAGAATTCATTATAATAAATTTAATTATTAAATTAATCAAATCATATTAGTAGCTAGAAAAACATATTTAATGACAAGAGGATTCCATGATTGAATAAGTAGTAAAAAAGGGGAAACAGTCTTCCTTGAGATGTAAACTAAAGAAAACAGTTAAAAAAGACACTCCCAAGTGGTCATTGATGGGGAATAAAAAAGAAAATTTAAATGTAAAGTTCTCATTTATAGATATAGTGGCATTATACACATGGGAAGAAAATTTTATTTTAATAATATGAATTTATAATTTTATAGATTATTTGTTAGGCATTATTTTATGGGGAATAAAACATTCAATGAAAATAGAGTTGTTATATATTTAATGTTTTGGAATTAATATTGAGAAAAAAATTCAAGGTATCCTAAAAATTTTGTATAACATTATTCTTAAAAGATATACTTTTTATGGATTCTATTGGAACTTTGGAATATTTTTTCATATGGAAAAGGTAGGTTTTTTAAAATAGACATCATGATATACTTGGGAGTATTGAGAATAAATGTTTGGGGGTTTCAATCCCTTTAAAGGAATAAAAGTTAGAAATGTATTGTAAATTCTATATAGAAATCATAGAACACGTTTGATATTCTTGAATAAGTCTATAGAAGTTGTGACCATCCTTTTCATGATGAAAATGAATGCTTCATCATTATACCTTCTGAAAAAAAAATTGAGTTTTAATACTCAAAATCATCAAAAGAAGAATAAAAATTTAGAGAAATATTTTCTTGTTGAAGTTTCACCCAAAGTATCCAAATGGTAAAGTTCATGGATCTTGGATTGTGGATGTTCTGCTCACATGATAAAAGATTTAAAAACATTGAAATATATTGAAAAATTAAATTGATGTTTAGTTACCTTCAAAAATTATGGTTCACTAAAGGTTAAAGGAGTTGGTTTAATTGTTATTGGGAAAGAGAACCTTAAATAAAAAAACACTCTTTATGTTGATGGATTAAAACACAATATATTAAATGTTTCTCAACTTCATGATAAAGGAAATATATTTTTTTAGGAATTATGGGTTATTGGTTTACAACATTGAGGATGGAAGAGTGGTTAAAAGAGGATAAGAGTGCTAGAGGCAATTTATTCCAAGTGGGTGATGTTGAAAATTCATGTTATCTAAGTATGAATGAAGATAATAAATTATAGTACCATAGGATTGGAGAATGTAAATGTTCTATTTTTTTAAAAGGAGATGGACTCTATTTTAATTTTTATAGGAGATGATAAATGGAGAATATAGAGAGAGTGTTAATTATTGGGGAGACTTAGGGAGTTTGTAGTTGAAACATAGATAAGAGTTTATGTGTTGTTCCCCATGTTTTTGAAAAATAAAAAGGAGGAAATTGAAAAGACATTGATGATTAGAAAACATAACATGTCGTAGATTCTAAGATCCCTCATTAAGTTAATTGATTAAGGGGGTGGTGATTAAATATTAATTAATACATTTCTAGTATAATGTTGATCTTTACTATCAGGGTTAGATAGTTAGAAAAACCATTATTCATTACAATAGTTCAGTGTTTAAAAAAAATTAGTGTTTGATTACTATGAAATTGTTAACGAATAAAATCCATTCAGGGATATTGAATGAAATTTTGATGTTTTATTTATTGGAATCATACTCATTGATGGGTAATAAGTGAATTCGAGATAAGTTTACGAAAAATTAATAAAGAAAATCTATCAAATTCCATGTCTACATCATGGTTGTAATGACCCCTACTTTTTATATGGGAATTTACCATTAAATAAATTATATGTTTGATATTTCATAAAAAATAAACAAAGGATTACTAGAAATTTATAACTTCACATATCCATAAAATGATCATTGTCCATTATAGACATTAAAGATGTAGTTGTTAGAATGTGATAATTAGAATTGGTGCATATTAAGGGTAATGATGAGAGATAATTTATATATAGGGGTAAATGATGGTCTCAACTAGTAGGAAATAACATTTTTGAAACACAGTAATCTGAGCTTGGGAGTGAAGTTTCATAAATGGGGTTTTACCTTGACAAATTACAAGAAGGCCATTAAGAAGTGAGACTTGATCATACCAATCAAGTGATGAGATGAAGGTGTTGAGAGTATACATGTTGGAGAAGAAGATTCATCAATTTAAAGTGATGAGGAACAATATCATTCATCTTATACAAGGAAGAGAATATAAGTGAAGCTCCAAAATATCATTAAAGACCAAATATAGTAAGTATAGAGTAGGAGAACTTTAAGGATAACAAATCATACATCATTATTTTCTTATGTAGAACCGAAAAATACTAGAGAAAATGATAATTTAGTAACCTAACCATATTACTATATCAAGACTATAAATCATTATAATCCCTCTCTATTACTTCATACCATGTTTTTTGATCCATTCCCTATGAATCTAGGACCATAGTATCCTTATAATACTAGTTTCACTTACCATCTTTCTCACCAAAAACATGTCCATCTTGAAATGGAAGAGTTTCCAGCTACGCATAACCTAACCATATCATCACCATCAACTATATCTTGAACCACCCCTATTCAAAAAGATTGGCCCCACAAGGAAATATCCTGCCCCTGACAAGGGTATTCCTGAGCATCCTTAGATGAGGTACCATCTGACCTTAACTCACAACCTATGTCAATTATCTAATTCGAGTCAGCAACTATCAGAGACTCAACCCCATTCTTATTCCTGAAATATCATTTTATAGCTTTCATCTTATTAGAATAAAAATATCATGATAAATCATTACGACATCCATCCTTAACAATCCCAATGGATTGACACCCTGAAAAAAAGTGGGGTATCCTCATATTCAATTTTCAAACCAAAATCATTATCCAGCATACAGAATGCTACCTTCTCAATGTAAAGGGGGATTAGGTTCACTTCAACCAAGATGCAAGCATAGAATCCAAAATTGGATTCCTATGTTTCTTGGTCCATTTTAATGGAAACACCCATAGTAGCATCAATTTCGTAGGGATTTTTCTTAAGACATAAAATCCAATAAATTCCAAATATTTTCAAAAAAACCTAATCCCTCGATTTCATCACCTCAACAGGATTAAATATGTGATCCCACTCTTACTAGAACATTATTCTCAGAATTAACACAATATATCCAATTACTCATGCATTTCTATTTATATTATGAGAAGAAAAATATTATGTGAAAGTATCCACACCCCATAGGGATAAACATTAAGTTTCTAAAACCCAAAAAGTTTGATAATTGATTGACTAATTTCTATGAATTCCACAACTTATTTCCAAAAGGATGAACTAGCCCGGAGTTTACCAAATACCAATAGATCATGAATCATTTCAAAATTACATCCCAATTCGCAGTAAGATGTACAATATTACCTTGTTTAAGAGGTGATGGCCGAGATGTCGAGGCAGAGGTGAAGGCCGGGAGGACCAGGTCGGGAGCCGGTAGGCGGAGCCGGGAGGCGGAGCCGGGAGGCGGAGGTCGGGTAGGTAGGGATGAATGTGGGAGCACAATGGAAGTTTGAGGAGGAGGATCCTGATAGTTAGGTCCGATGGAATTTTGAATACCCATAGTTTTAATAAAACTGTGGGTATAGACTACAAAAACCAATCTATCCCCATGGTTTAAATAACCGTGGGGATAGATGCTTGGGGATAAACCCCATTTCTAGTAGTGAAATAATAAGTATTAATAATTTAATTTGGGTAAAGAGATAAAACATAATCCCGAATGAAAAATGGAGGTTTGGGGAGAAAATCTTACCATCTGTCGGAACGTGTTCTTCACAAGACCTTAAGGTCCTAGAATATGATATTAGAGTCATTAATAATTTAAATAAAAATTATTTATACATGTATATAATTTATTATAATTTTATTAAGTTAATTTATGGCCTTTTTTATAAGTTATAAGATTGTATTCTCTCACTCCTGAGTGTTTGTTTCATTGATTTTCATGATCAGCTCACTTGATTATAAGTAGTGGAGTTCATGTAAAATGGGTATAATACTCCAGAATTAGAATTACATGTTATTAACGATCAAAAAAATGTCTAAATGGTATTATGTATTATTTTTTCTCATATATGAAATTTAATCATTAGATAACATATTAATGATAATCATTTAGCTTAATTTTAGTGGTCTTTATATCATAATGAATTAGTTTTGTTTTATTAAATAATATTATGAATATACAATAGTTCTAGAACCATACCTAAGATATAATAAATAATTTATTATCTGGGTAAAACATAAAAATGATTTCATGACCATAATTTAAGGAGAAATTAAAGAATCAATGTTTGTCATCCATGAAGGTTGTAAGTCGGTACCACCCGAATGATGATTTCATTTTCAAAATATAAATAGAGAGAGTAATGAGATTGATAATAAATATTCCATTAATAGGATATAATTCTGGAATATAGATTATATTAGTGTTATCATGAACATTTTGTCAAGGAAGGTTAGGAGAGGATAAGAATATAAAGTAAATTGAAATGAAATTAAATGAAATGGTAAAAGGCTTTACCTCTTGAATTATCCTCTTTGAGAACCTCCTTAGGGGAAGGGGTTTTGGTATTTTAGCAAGAACAATATCTCTTTCACATGTTGATCATTTAGGGAAGAGTATTTGGATATAATTTTAACAATATTCAAATCATAGAGGAGTGAGGAGAAGAAGTGATGTGGGGTGATGTTTATATTGGAGGAGGTGTGATTTTAGAATATTTTATTCATTTGTTTATTATTTTTTCTTAAGAATATAAATAGTTTGATAATTATCATAAAATATATTAAAATAATTAATGTAATTATAATATTATGATTCTTAAATCATCCATGACTCAAGGAATAATGTACTTAACTTATAATGTATTTTAACTTAAATTACAGTATTTTTCTATTTTGAAAAACGTCAACTATTTTATAAACATCCAAAAAATTCACTGTAAAGTCCCGTAAATTTCAAGGAAATTTTTTTCTTAATTTGTTTGGGATTTTACGAGTACTCAGTTTCTGACGGCGCCTGATTCTGAGGTCCGGTGTGCCCGGAATCAATTTCCGAAGTTTAACTCGGGTACGTTCAGTGAACGAACACGCGGGTTTTTCTAACTTTGAAACGGTGCTCAGAATCGAAATCTGAGGGCACCGATGAAACCGCAGTGCTGGTAATTACTTAAGATGACCTTTTCTAGAGTTGTGTTTTCTTGGGAAGAGTTGTTTAAAAATGCGGATTAAGTGTTACGTGAATAAGTTTGGGTCACAACTTTATTTTTCTATGTGGTTTAACTTCCATGTGAGGGTATATCCTAACTCGTCTTGTTAGGATATTAGTGACATGGGGCCCACACGAGCCCCACCACCTTCAAATTCCCTCATCCCCATTGTTGTTGTAACTCATTTTGGGTTGGAACGAAGGCGGCGCAGTGTCGTCGCACCGTGCGGGAACGAGGGAACCGCGGCCAGTGCGGGCCACGACGAAGGTGTGCGGCGTCGTCGCGCCGCGTCGTTGAGGCCGAAAGAGGCCGCGATCGGAGCTGGGCCGTGGTGGAGGGGTGTGGCGCCGTCGCGCCATGCCAGAGCACTAAGGAGGGCCTCAGCCCATGGCCACGACGGATCTGGGAGGCGACCGGCTAAGCCGGCTTCCTGCACACCTTGGAGGTGGGACCCCCGCGGGTCCCGAATGAACCGAATGGTCAGCCATAAAGGTCGGCCGCTACCCTGGAAAATCGGGGGTTGAAACCCCCGGTCAACAGATAGGGCGGACCCCATGGGGTCCGCCGTTCGGTTCGAAGGGGGCGGCACCCTTCCCCCTTCCACGTCCACTCAGCGCGCGGGCACCCGCACCGGGTCGGGCCACCCGCGCCGGGTCGGGCCGCTCGCGTCGGGTCGGGCCACCCGCGCCGGGCCAGACCTTTGCATCGGTTCGGGCCACATCGGATGGGTCGGTCCACGCCTAACCGGGTCGGACCCGAACCCGGGTTAGGTCGACCCAGTTCGGGCTGACCCAGGGGTATCAGGGCAGGTCGGACCGGGCCCGAACCCCCTCGTTTCCGGACATATCCTTTGAAACGCTCGTAACTTGGGCTACGGACCTCCGATCGATGCACCGTCAGTTGCGTAGAGATCCTTGGATCGATAAGTTTGTTTTTGTATATTACACTCAAGTTTTCGGGAAATTTTGTGTACGTCCAGGTTGGTTTGAACACGAAACCAACCGGGCCCTCAGAGCGGAAATGCTTATAACTTGAGCTTCGAACGTCCGATTGACGTGTCGTTGACTTTGTTGGATTCCCCTTTGTGAGACAGTTATTTTCGCTTACTCGGATCAAGATTTGGACATAGTTGGAGTACAGTTGGGTTGGTTTTAGCTTAAAAACCAATCGGGCCCCTATGACGAAAATACCAATAACTCGTAGACCGGGCGTCCGATTGACATGTCGTCAGTCGCGTTGAGTTGCTTTTGATGAGACAGAACTTTGGGATACATCAACTACGGTTTTACTATTAGTAGATATATCGAACCCCTTGGCTCGTGGAGCGGACCCTCACAGAATCGAGCATGCTGTGTATGGGAACCCTAGACCTGGTTGCGACTGCGACGATGATGACGACTGTACTGGGATCCTCCGTGGGTTCGGCAGTGACGACGACCGTACTGGAATTCTCCGTGGATTTGACGGCGATGACTACTGTTCGTGTATCCTATGTGCATCTGGTAGTACTGGAATATTGTTCTAGTATGCTATGTGGGTCCGGTAGTATTTGACTTTGTACTTGTATCCTATGTGGGTCCAGTAGAGTAGCTGGTCTTATATCCTATGTGGGTCTGACAGCTTAGATGAATCAGTGGCTATATCTGATCATCTCTATCGCCTTATGAAGAAGTATACCTATGTGAGCTGAGTCTTAACTTACAATCATTATCATCGATATGATTGTTGTGCTTTCCTGTGTGGATTGGGTTATGCTTTCCTGTGTGGAATGGGTTGTGAATTCCTATGTGGAATGAGTTATGTTTTCCTGTGTGGACTGGGTTGTACTTGGGCTCGTGTGATGGAGTTGATCCGTAACTGATGACTTAGGTATTTGTATGGTCACATACCTAAGTAGAGTTGGTTGTTACTTCGTGATTGTAACTTTTCTTTTTGGTTTATCCTTCTTGGATTTTGGGAGACCTTCAGGGGTCTCAGGGTCCCTACGGAGTATTGTATAATCACCCCTGTATAGGCTATGCCTGCAGTACGTTGTGTTGGATGCAGACGATGGACAACGCTGATCGAGGTAGGAGCTCGTGGATCTGGACGGTACCTGGAGTTGGATCACTGGATGGGATGTACACGGAGCGGGCGGCTGGAACCGAAGAGCGGAGGAGACTATTTGTACTCACCCTTTAGGCGGGATTTCTAGAGGACGGATCGGTGTTACTGCTTTACTTTTCTACCACTGTACTCTCTTTCAGTTGTACTTTACTTTCACTTGGGTTTGTATTCTAGCCCATTTAATTTCCCTCACTTACCTTTGTACTCACTTTACTTAGTATTTACTCAGATTGTGTACTCTATGGTGTTTGTTTACTTTATAAAGGAAATGCCTTCCCTTTTTCTCAGGATTTATGCCTTTGGTGCTAGTCGCCAGCCCCTGGCCTATGGAAGGCAGGATTGGGGTAGTCACGGCATGGGTCCCGAGGATGGGTCGTGACAAATTGGTATCAGAAGAGTTTGGTTCTACCACAGAACTCTGGACTCTGATCTTCTTCTATGTGAAGAAATAATTTTAAGGGTATTGAGTGTGGTTATCAGTCCAGGGAGTCCAGTGTTGGTGTGGCGGCCGACATATCCATACACCAGGACCCTAACATCTGATTTCCGACTCAATGCATGAAAATATTGATTGCATGTGTGTTTCAAAGTTTTATTTGTGATTACTTGTGTCAGCTCACCAGGTATACTGTATTGACCGTGGCACACCTGTCTCTTTTCAGGATAGCCCCATGACGGCAGACAGCTAGGGTTCCGAGCTTTGTGTGAGACGACAACCTATCGAGCGATGAGGCCTCGGTGCAGGGCCCTATTACAGCAGAGGCACCAACAGTACCTCTACCAGCTGAGCCACCGATGCCACCAGCCCCAGCCGCTGAGAGTGCACGTCACCATAGTGAACTGCACAAGTTTCAAGATCAGAGACCGCCCAGGTTCCGCAGGGAGACAGACCCTCATGAAGTCAAGGATTGGTTGGAGGCTGTTGTATGAGTTTTCAGGTTAGTAGGGACACCAACAAACCTCATGGTGATCCTTGCTGCGAGTCTACTTCATGTGGTAGCAAGTAGATGGTGGAGCCTGATGCTCCAGGTGCACGATGAGGCATCTCTCCTTTGGTCAGACTTCGAGAGCCTCTTCCACTCAGAGTTCGTTCCAACCACCCTCTGTGCGGTGCGCATTCAGGAGTTACTGCAGCTGCGGCAGGGTAGCATGACGGTAGCCTAGTACTCGGCGAGATTTACCGATCTCTCGCTCTATTCCACCGACATGGTACGGGACCCATTCTTCCGGGCCAGGACCTTCGAGCAGGGACTGAGGCCTATGACCACGGTGCACCTGAGATGATTTGAGGTACCATCTATGTTTACTATACCCTTGTTTCAGTTCTTATATACATAAGAGCGAGTCATATTTTCATTACCATTGCCCTTGTTCAGAGCTTGGAGATTCTGATGGAGCCTTTGGCTCGATCCTTACGGCTAGAGACTCCTACGGGAGCAGACTCGATGATTACGCATTGGTGCCGGTAGTGTGAGGTTACTCTAAGAGGCGAGAGCTTCGACTGGGATCTTCTTGTAGCAGCGTCGAGGCCTTATGACGTCATCTTGGGCATGGATTGGTTATCTAGATTCCATGCTCAGATCGAATGTATTAGGAACAAGGTGCGGGGTGTCTGCAATGATGGGAGCAGGTTCACCTTCACTAGAGAGAAGGGATCCTTTGCAGCTCAGGATGGACTCACACAGAGGAGAGGATAGGCGATCACTCATCAGTTGGCTAGCCTCATCCTAGGAGTAGTGGACGTGCAGAGTCCGAGTTTTCCTGTAGTGGTGGATCAGTATGAAGACGTTTTTCCTGACGACGTTCCAGGACTACCTCCTCGCAGAGAGGTAGACTTCTATATTGACTTGTACCCCAGGACAGCCCTGATATCTACTCCAGCATATCGAATGGTTCCTGCCGAGCTTCGAGAGCTATGGGTACAGCTGGAGGACTTGCAGGGTGAGGTATTCATTTGACCCAGTGTTTCACCCTGGGCTTCCCCAATATTGATCACCAAGAAGGTGGATGGGAGATTGCGACTGTGTGTCGATTACCGTCGCCTGAACCAGGTGACCGTAAAGAACATGTATCCACTTTCTATGATTGAAGACCTCTTTGATCATCTCAAGGGAGCATGATGGTTATCGAAGATAGACCTCGGGTCAGGCTATCATCATCTCAGAGTTCGAGACGAGGATGTGCAGAAAACGAACTCCAGGTATCGGTATGGCCACTATGAGTTCTTGGTTATGACTTTCGGAATAACCAACACTCCAGCAGTGTTCAGGAGTCTCATGAACAGGATCTTATAGCCTTAACTCAATCAATTTGTCCTGGTCTTCATTGACGACATATTGATTTACTCGACTACTGAGGAGGAGCACGCCTACCACTTTCGGGTTGTACTGGACACATTCTGAGAGCACCAGATTTATAGAAAGCTATTAAAGTGTTAGTTCTGGATACGTGAGGTCCAATTGTTAGGACACTTCATCTATGAGGCAGGAGTTGTGGTGGATCCTGCGATGATCGAGGAAGTGCTAGCTTGGGAGCCACCCAGGAGCGTGACAGAGGTGCGATGTTTCTTAGGTCTGCCTGGGTACTATCATATATTTTTACCAGACTTCTCCAGAGTTGCAGCACAGCTTACAGCTTTGAAAAATAAGGGGAGACCCTTCGTGTGGTCAGATAGATGTCAGCAGAGCTTCCAGGAGCTGAGACAGAGATTGAACAGTGCACCCATCTTGAGGCTACTAGAGGAGGGAGTAGGGTACGTAGTCTACTGTGATGCATCAGGGACCTGACTCAGGTGTTTCCTGATGTATGAGAGGGTAGTGATCGCCTATGTATCATGAAAGTTGAGGCAGCATGAGCAGAACTATGCTACCCATGACCTGGAGTTAGCAGCAGTGGTCTTCGCTCTGAAGATGTGGCGGCACTATCTGATGGGAGAGCGCTTTACAATCTTTTCTAACCACCAGAGTCTCAGGTAAATCTTCTCTCAGAAGGACCTGAACCTGAGATAGCAGCGATGGCTCGAGTACCTCCAAGACTATGACTTTGAGATAGTCTATACTCCTAAGAATGGGAACGTAGTAGCTGATACTCTCAGCAGGAGGACAAGCATTCAGCTACTTGGAGAGGCGATAGTGTAAGCTAGCCGCTTTGCAGATATCCTTAGTGGATAGAGATGGAGCAGCCTTTCTTCAGTCACTCACAGTCACTCCTCCACTTCTTCAGCGGGTCAGAGAGGCACAGTGTGGGGATGTTGACTGTGAGACGCGGCGTGCACAGATTGCCTCAGGATAGGCACCTGATGGATTCTCTATAGGAGGATATCACATCATCATCTTCAAAGGACGTACCATGGTACCAACTGCTTTACAGGAGGAGGTGCTGAGAGAGTTTCACACTTCCCCATTAGCGGTACATCCAGGAGTAGCGAAGATGTACCAGGATCTCAGACAACAACACTGGTGGCCGGGTATAAATAATGTTGTGGCAGAGTTCGTTTCTCGATGCCTCACCTGCCAGCAGGTGAAGGCGGAGCACTAGGTACCAGAAGGCTTGCTAAAGCCCTTGGAGGTCCCGGAGTGGAAGTGGGTTGGCATATCTATGTATTTCGTGACTGGACTTCCACGTACTTCCAGAGGTCACGACTCTATTTGGGTGATTGTCGACCGACTCACCAAGTCGGCACACTTCTTACCCATCATAGAGTAGGGCTCAATGGAGAGCTTGGGATGCCTTTATGTTCAATAGATCGTATGACTTCATGGTGTGACATCATCTATCATCTCTGATCGAGATGCTCTCTTTACTTCCCGGCTTTGGAAGGGGTTACAGGAGGCTTTTGGGATGTAGCTACGCCTGAGAACTTCCCTTCACCCTCAGACGGATGGTCATATGGAGAGGACCATTCAGACTCTCGAGGAAATTCTTCATGCATGTGTCCTCGAATTGGTCGCAGCTAGGAGGATCACCTACCCTTGGTGGAGTTTGTGTACAACAACAGCTACCACTCCACCATCGGGATGGCACCTTATGAGGAATTGTACAGACGACCTTGCAGATCACCTCTATGCTGGACAAACCCTGGGGAGTAAGCACTTGTGGGACCAGAGATGGTCCAGGCCACGACAGAGAAGGTCCAGGTCATCCAAGAGTGGATGAGGACTGATCAGAGATGATAGAAGTCTTATGCTGATAGGAGGCGGAGACCACTAGAGTTTCAGGATGGCGACCACGTTTTCTTGCGGGTCTCACCTCGACGTGGATTACGGAGATTTGGACAGGGCATAAAGTTATCTCTGCGCTTAATAGGACCATTCCAGGTTCTCAGCAGGATAGGTGAGGTGGCTTATCGCCTGGCTCTACCACCTCAGTTGCACCGGGTGCACAACGTCTTCCACGTATCTCAGCTGAGGAGATACTTTCACGACCCGACACATATCATCGACCATGGGGAGCTAGACATCGATGACAGGCCTACTTTTGCGGAGGTCCCGGTGGAGATCTAGGATCGACAAGAGCTTTTCCTACGTGGGCGGTTGATTCCTCTTTTGCACATCAGGTGGCAGCATGGGAACCTCTAGGAGATCACATGGGAGCGGGAGGCTCATATGTGTGCTCAGTACCCTCATTTGTTTCCCTAGTTTGTGATGTATCTTTATGGGGATATAAATACCTGAGGTGGGAGTAATGTAAAGACCCATAAATTTCAAGGAAATTTTTTTCTTAATTTCTTTGGGATTTTACGAGTACGCAGTTTTTTACGGCGCCTGATTCTGAGGCCCAGTGTGCCCGGAATCAATTTCTGAAGTTTAGCTCGGGTACATTTAGTGAACAAACGCGCGGGTTTTTCTAAATTTTGAACCAGTGCTCGGAATCAAAATCCAAGGGCACCGATGAAACCGCAGCGCCATTAATTGCTTAAGATGGCCTTTTCTAGAGTTTCGTTTTCTCAGGAAGAGTTGTTTAAAAATGTGTTTTAAGTGTTACGTGAATAAAGTTGTGTCACAACTTTATTTTTCTATGTGGTTTAACTTCCATGTGAGGGAATATCCTAACATCTCTTGTTAGGATATTAGTGAGGTGGGGCCCACATGATCCCCACCCCCTTAAAATCCCATCCTCCCCATTGTTTTTTTAATTCGTTGTGGATTGGAATGGAGGCGACGCAGTGTCGTCGCACAGTGCGGGAACAAGGGAACCGCGGCCGGTGCGGGATGCGGCGAACGGGCGTGGCGTCGTCGCGCCGCACCGGAGCACTAATGAGGGCCGCGACCAGGGTGGAGGGGCGCGGTGATGTTGTGCCGCCCCAGACGGCCAAGAGCCACGGCACAGGGCCGCAGTGGTTCTGGGAGGCGGCCGGCTGAGCCGGCTGCCGGCACACCCTGGAGGGAGGAACCCCGCGGGTCCTTCATGAACCGAACGGCTGGCCATAAAGGTCAGCCACTACCCTGGAAAACCGGGGGTTGAAACCTCTGGTCAACAGACAGGGCGGACCCCATGGAGTCTGCCGTTCGGTTCGAAGGTGGTGGTGCCCTTCCCCCTTCACGTCCGCTCATCGTGGGGGCGCCCGTCCTGGGCCGAACCGGCCGCGCCGGGCCGGACCGCCCGCACTGGGCCGGGCCACACTGGCTGGGCCGGTCCACGCCAGCCCGGTCGGGCCATGCCTAACCAGGTCGAACCCGGACCTAGGTCGGGTCGACCCGGTTCGGGCCGACCCAGGGGGATCGGGCCCGGTCGGACCGGGCCCGAACCCCCTGGTTTTCGGACAGATCCGTTTAAATGCCCATAACTTGGGCTATGAACTTCCGATCGACGCACAGTCAGTTGCGTAGAGATCCTTGGATCGAGATGGTCATTTAGGTATATTACACTTAAGGTTTAGTGAAACTTTTTATATGGCCAGGTTCGTTCGAACACAAAACCAATCGGGCCCTCAGAGCAGAAATGCTTATAACTTGAGCTCCGGACGTCCGATTGACGTGTTGTCAACTTTCTTAGATTCCTCTTAGTTATATGGTTCTTTTGGTTTACTCCGTTTGAGGTTTGGACATAGTTGGATTATGGTCGGGTTGGTTTTAGCTTAAAAACCAATCGGGCCCCTGGGACAAAAAAGCCAATAACTTTCAGAACGGGCGTCCGATTGATGTGTCGTATCGCGTTGAGTTCCTTTTGATGAGACGGAACTTTGGGATACATCAACTCTGTAATTCGTGTCAGTTGATGTATCAGCCACCTTGGCTCGTGGAGCGGACCCTCTCGGAATCGAGCATGTTGTGTACGGGAACCCTAGAGCTGGCTGCGACTACGACGACGATGACGACTGTACTGGGATCCTCCATGGGTTTGGCAGCGACAAAGACCGTACTGGAATCCTCTGTGGGTTCGACGGTGATGACTACTATTCTTGTATCCTTTGTGGGTCTGGCAGTACTTGACAACTGTTCTTGTATTCCATGTGGGTCTGGAAGTATTTGACTCTGTACATGTACCCTATGTGGGTCCGGCAGCGTAGCTGGTCTTGTATCCTTTGTGGGTCTGACAGCTTAGCTGGTTTTGTATCTTATGTGGGTCCGACAGATTAGATGAATCAGTGGCTACATCTGATCATCTCTATCGCCTTACTAAGAAGTATACTTGTGTGAGCTGAGTCTTAACTTACAATCATTATCATCGATATGATTGTTGTGATTTCCTGTGTGGATTGGGTTGTGCTTTCCTATGTGGAATGAGTTGTGAATTCCTGTGTGGAATGATTTATGTTTTCCTGTATAGACTGGGTTGTACTTGAGTTCGTGTGCTGGAGCCGATCCAGAATTGATGACTTAGGTATATGTATGGGCACATACCTAAGTAGAGTTGGTTGTTACTTCGTGATTGTAACATTCCTTTGTGGTTTATCCTTCGTGGATTTTGGGAGACCTTCAGGGGTCTCAGGCTCCCTACTGAGTAGCGTATACTCACCCCTGCACGGGCTATGCCCGAACTATGTTGTGTTGGATGCAGACGATGGACAACGCTGATCGAGGTAGGAGCTCGTGGAGCTGGACGGTAACTGGAGGTGGATCACTGGACGTCACGTATAGGGAGCGGATGGCTGGAGCCGAGGAGCGAAGGAGACTATATGTACTCACCCTTCAGGTGGGATTTCCAAAGGACTGCTCGGTGTTGCTGCTTTGCTTTTCTGCCGTTGTACTCTCTTTTAGTTGTACTTTACTTTTAGTTGAGTTTGTATTCTGGCCCATTTACTTTCCAGTACTTACATTTGTACTCAGTTTACTTAGTGTTTACTCAGCTTGCATACTCTGTGGTTTTTGTTTACTTTATAAAGGCAATGCCTTCCCATTTTCTCGGGATTTATGCCTTTGGTGCTAGTCGCCAGCCCCTAGCCTATGGAAGGTGGGTTTGGGGTAGTCACGGCACGGGTCCGGAGGACGGGTTGTGACATTCACCCTAACCATTTTGTGACATTTTCAATTCAAAAATGGAATCTATTTTAGTTAAATAATTTTATAAATATGGAAAGTTTTATTTTTAATTTAAATCATCATTTACTCAAAAAATAATGTTTTTAAAATTATAACTAATTTTATAACACTCTGAAAAGTTAAAAAGGTCTCATTAAATTATCAAAAAATATTAAGACAAAAAATTATTGATTTATGAATACTTTTTATGAAAATTAATTTTCTTTTAAATTATTTTATTAATATAAAATTGTAATTAAATATGTATGACTCCCAAAAATACCAACACTTAATTATTAATTTTTAAAATATTTATTTACTTATACTATGATATAAATATATGATATTTTTATTTATAGGATGGATAAATTTTATTTATACATTCATTAGTGGGGTTATTATTCCATTGGTCAGTTCATTATTCATAAAGGGCACATTACTATTCCTAAGGTCATGATACTATTTCATCGGTATAGCATTATTAACTTCTAAAAATAACTTATATTTCATTAATTATTCATTTATAAATTTTTTATTGTGTTAAATAAGTAAATTTATGTGATATTTACTTTATATAATAAACATAATAAAGGAAATCTCATTAATAGAGTTCTAGGTCCTTACACTTGGGGCCAACTCTTTTATTAATTTATTGGTATGTATTATCTTATAAACACTACCACCTAAGTGAGGAATAAAATAACTAGTTTCATTCAAGATGGGGATGATCTTTTCCATGACACTTGGGATATGTTTAGAGAAATTATTAGACAATATCCTAATTACTTACTTTCCCCTAATATTTTAATGGAATCATTCTATACTAGACTCACTCTTTTCAGTAAAAATCATGTCAATAAATCTTATAGTGGTGATTTCAGAAATTTTGACACTAGATGATCCCAATCATGTTTCTAATAAACATTAAAAAATTCCCTACACAAAGGAATAAGTAAAATAGTTATCCATTAGGATCAAACAAACACTTATACTACTATTTTTTATGATATAATTCTTATAGAACAATTTTTTGTTTATAGGATGTATGATAACTCCAAAAACTAATGTATCAACATTGAGATTCCCTTTTAGAATAATGAGAGTTCACAGTTTTTTGACTATAGAGATAGGAATCAAGGAAATAATGATACTTTTTAAAACCAATTCAATAGTGGATTTAAGAAACACCCAAACCATTATTGGAGAGATCAAAGAGTGATCAAACAACATACTTCACCTTCTAATCCAAAACATCCTAAACAATATTACTAAAATAAACAGGGGTCTGAGACATCTAATTCCAAAGGGGATTTATAGGGGATGTTATAGGAGTTTTGTATGAAATTATTTTATTAAATAAAGACACATTTTCTAGGATTCATAGCCAGGAAATTTAATTTGGTCAGATGGCTAGGGATTTATGTGGAAGTGACAAGGGAATTTTTCCCACTAAAAATAAACAAAACATGAGAGAGGATTTATAATCTATAAAAACTTTATCAAACACTAAAACCTAATTTCAAGTTATGGAAAAACAAAATTAAGTTGGGACTGATGAAAATGTTGATTATATGGTTGAACTTACTGAAAAAGAAAAATTTAGAAATCTATATGGAAAGGTATAAACAAAAAGGGTGAATCTTTCACTAAAAAAGAAAGATAAAAAATAGAAATGAAGTGAAAAATAGTAATAGAGGGGAAAAATAAGTGAGGTTTGAGGGAGAGGATAATAATCCACTTGTCCCGAAGAATTATGTTTCTCTCATATCTTTCCTATAATGGCCTAAAATAATAATAATCTATATTACATGAAATTCATTCAATTGTTTTGGAGCTTTAATTTCAATATTTATTTTGTTTACACATTGAATAAATTCCCATATTGGTTTAAATTTCTGAAATTTTTTTTAGAAAATAAGAGGGATTTTGATGAGTCTTCAATGATTATTTTGAATGAGGATTTCAGAGCCATAATTTTGAAAAACAATTCATCAAAAATTAAAAAATCCTAGCTCCTTTTTTATATCTTATAAAATTAGAGTTAGTGTGTAGATTAGGTTCTTGTCTGATTTAAGTGTTAGCATCAACCTTATTCCCTACTCTCTATTCAAAATTTATGCCTTAATAAGTTGAAACCAACTTCAGTTTCACTAAAATTAGCCGATAGGTCACATGCCTATCCTTATGGAAGGGTAAATAACTTTTTCGTGATATAGGAAAGATCACACTTTATATTGGGTTTTTAATTATTTAAATGGAGAGTGATAATACTGACCCTATCATTATGAAAATACCATTTTTTCCATTAATGGATATGTTGTTGATTTTTCTAAGGGAAAAGTTACCCATCAGGCTGTTGAGGATCAATAGGAATTTCTTGTTCTCGAAGAGCCCCCTCTTATTGTTAGTTATAAGTTTATAGACATTTGTTTTAAAGATTTTAGTGATGATATCCGAAAAGAAACTCATCACTATTATAATGATTTATCCAAATAATCGGTTGACAAACATTTTCAATTTATTTATATTTAATCAACTATAAGGCTTGAAAGGATAGAGAGTCTTGAGAGAAAAATTATGCATATCATTACTAAGGACCGGGAGGTGGTCAAAAATGAATAATTTTTTTTAGAGAGTATCACTCATCCAATCATCCCACCCATTCAACCACTTTTCTATTACTAAAATTTTACCTAAGAATTAAATATGGACCTTGAGGTGCATATTCTTCTACATGAGTTGTGTTATAATGAGTACGAGTGTTATTATGGAGATTTAAGAGTTTGGAAGTGCCTTAAAGTAAGGAAAATTCAGGATTTATTTCCTCTAAAAAACATTATGCTTGTTAACATGACAAGTCTATTTTTTAGTGTTTCACAACTATTATTTTTGAACCTATGCTTTATGCTTACGCACATGTTTTTAAGAATTTTACATCATTTGAGTCTTATGTGTACTCCAATAAATTTATTTTCTTTGCATAAATTTAAACAGTTATAAGGGAGAATTTATAGTTCTCATTTTCAAAAGCTAATTTGTGCGTAGTTATTTTTGGCAGGGAGAAAGTTTCTATAGGGTTTGAATATATTTTCCAGCTTTTTAAATCCCAATGTGTGAGGAAAAATCTTGAAAATATTAATGGTTTACTTGGAAAAATTTATAGGATATTTTCATCAATTTTTTTTCATGATTTTTTTAATCAATACATGGTAAAAAGAGTGAACATCAAATTCAAATCTCAAATTTTTAAAGAACATACTAAATCATTACTTGAAGACTATGTTCTTAAGTTGTTAAAATAATTTTATGAAGTCTATTTAAGAAATAATTAATTTTCATTCAAAATTGAAACCCTTCATATTAATGATCATTTTTTACATTTGAGGGGGGATTCCAGATAACGACTTATAATTCATTTTTTCATGAGAGGAACCCCATGACTTTTAATATTTTCCATTTTTTATTTTTTTTTTCTAATAAATTTTCTCAAACTCTGTTCTTTTCTAGGTCTGGAGCCACTTAGTCTCTCTTTTTAATGGTTCAATGATGAATTTTTCACAAATAGTTATTTTAACTAAAATTCCATGTCGTAGAAGCTACAAGATTGAACAAACTACATCAATATTAATTTTTTTCTTCTTTGGTAATAATATTTCTGGAACATTTCTTTCTGGATACATATATTCTATTATTCCAATTTTTTCAGAACTGCATCTTTGTGGCCATATTTATTAAACCTAAACCACTTAAGAGAGTAATTTTTATAAGAAACTTTTCTCAAAGATTAATTATTTCAAGGGAGTGCATATTTTAATTGTTTAATTATTATGCTTCCCCATCTATTTTTAAATTTGGTTGCTTATCTATTTTTTTATGTGCTGAAGAAAAATATATAGAGTTTTGTATTGCATGATTAATTTTTTTTAATGTTTGTTGGTCATTGATTTATTTTAAAATGGTTATTGTGTTGAAAAGGTGTATGTACATAAAATTTTATGTGATCATTTTTAAATCATTATTGAATTTAGTGTGTGTCATCATAGATCATCATCAATATTATGTTCTATGCTAATTTGTGTTTTTAAGGTCAACTGAATTCTTGTACATGTTGTGATTATTGAATTTGTGTTGAAAAATATTTTTTAAACTTTATTGTGACACATTAAGTGAATTTTAAACTCAAAATTATCATCTTTTTAAACATTAAATATATTAAATGTTCTCCCATATTGAATTTAATCATTGGGTAAAATGTTGAGATATAAGCTTGGGGGATGGGTCTTATAATATTCTTAATTCTCTTCCAATGTTAGTCAATCAAAACACCAATTTGTTTTTCAAATTGTATGTTTTTAAACATCATTTAGAAATTTTAAATGGGTGAAATGTTTTCTAAAATTTTAGGTTTATGATTCTATATTAATAAGGTTATTCTTAAATACCTCTTAGATTTAATTGTGTAATGAAGTTTTTATTTCCCTTTTGGAAAAAATGGATTTTGGTAAATTTTGGGGAAAGTTTATACAATAATCATTCAATTTTATTTTTTATTGCAACTCAACTAATAATATATGCATCCAAATGAATTATGAAATAAAAATCCTAATCGAGATAAAACTCATTATTTCATTACTTTCATTATTTTTTTATCAAACTGTTGGATGAGTTATTTATTCCACCAATAAATTTTCCTTCACATCATAAAATGGTGTGTTTATTTTTTATGGATTCCTAATTTATAGGCGTATTTTCTCCTAGAGATAATGATATGTTCGAACATTTATTTGGATGTAAATTCAGGTTTATTAAATTATCATTAATATTTTCAATTTAAATAATTTTTGTTAAATAGTAACTTATTTTTCATAGAAGATATTTAATTTGAGGGGACATTAATTTTTTATTCATGATAGAACCCATTATGGAAATATTTCATAGGAAAAAACAATGTATTATGTATGGATAAATTTGATGTGACTTTAATTGATTCTTCTTGATACATCTCTTTTATTATTAAATTGTGTTTTAATATTTGAAATGACATTAATTTGGTTAATAATCGATTTATGATTAATTTATAGTTGATTCGGAAAATTAATAAAAATATTGATAAGAATTTTTATTTCAATGTTTAATATATCATTTTTTTGTTCATTGAATTATTTATAAAATTCTTTTTTATTTTTTTGAGTAAACAGTAGCAGGTTGTTCGATTTTCATTTCTTTTTGTGCTATGTGTATTTCGTATTTATCTTTTTTTTTCTTTTGGTATTAATATATTACCAAAATCATAGATTTTTAACTCTTAATCATACTTATTTTAAAATTTTGACTAATAGTAACATTAAAATATAACTCAGTTCTTTAATAATTTTTATCAACTCTCTAATTTGTTAATTAAATAAGTAGTTATTTATTTTGAGCGAATTGATTCAAATTTCTTGAATTTTTTTGTTTTAACAAATTAATTATTATCAATTTTTATATTTAAAGTTTTTTTGGTTTTTAATTATTTAATAAATGAATTTCAAAATTGTTGAATCTTCCATAAGAAGCTGAAGATGACTAGAATTCAGGAGGATCTCGACTGTGGGAAGATAAATCGAGATCTGTATTTTCTCAAGCTCAGATATGAGCATTATAAAGTAGGTATGTGTGTTTAGGCCTTTGTTAATTTTAGATCCAATCATCTGATAGAGTATCAACAATTGATCATAACCTTTTTATGGAGGTCAATTTCAGAAGATGATGTTACATGTGTAATTGATTTTTATCTTTTACACCACTGTTTAAATTGAAAAAGATAAACTATGTCAAGATATTCTTAAATCTGATCCTGCTGAAGGAAGAAGCCTTGCTTATTCCTTCAAGAGTGTCGACCGATGTCATCAAAGCTAAAGTTTGAAGATGGAACCTATATATTGGTTGAACTATTATTTAAACTGTGATTTCTCAATGAATCTATGAAGACCTAATCCTCATTATTTTCAATCTCGAAACAAAATAAAATCCTAAAAATATGGTTTATTTGATTTTCAATGCCATCAAATTTTTTGGAAGAGAATATTCATGCTTGAAATTTGTGATTTTCAAAGAAGAAGCTTCTTCTTGATAGATCATTATTTGATGTTTTAAGGTTGAGGAATTGTAATTCCATTGTTTTATTTCTTTTTTGAATGTGTCCAGTTGAAGTGGAAGGGTCCCCTAGTGCTCCTCTACTACAACAACAAGGATGAAGAACTATCTACTTATGGTGTTAGATGTAATTCCCAGTAACCAGTAGAGATGGAGATAGGAGAATAACTTTACCTCAATAGAGAATATTCAGTTTACTTTATCCACATTATATTTTCCAATTTTGAGATGCATTTTATCAAATATATTTTTGTTTCAATTTTTTTAAACATGTGTGTTATGTTCTGTTATGGTTTTTAGATTGAAATGAATTGATTTTATTTCAATACACTAAACATTGTTTTCATAAATGTGTGTGAAAATATATTGTATGATGATCTTTATTTCTTTCATCATTAGCATCATTTACATGCCATTATAAGTACCAAAAATAGATGTTAATGAACCTTTTCACTCTTGAGAATCAGCTGAGGTACACAAACCTGGGAAATTATGACTACATAAATAAACTATTCTATTCGTAAAAATTTTTTGGCTGATCATTTTCTATAAAAATCACTGTACCGTGGAGTTTAAGTAATGATAGTGAGGGATTCTACACCAATTCATTACTCTAACTCCTTGAAATTCTAAAGTAAGAACACTGTGATCAATAGCGTGTGTAACACGCCACACCATGCACATATGAGAATATAACATCTCTATACATTATAATATATTTATTATTTTAAATAAATTAAATATATGATATATCTCACCCTGAATGAAATACCTAGGTAACTTGTATCGTACACAAAAACAGATTTCTCTAATGACTTATGTTACACATAGGACCGAGTTTTAACGAGCAATAATATATTATTAAAAATATTACAATTTAAAATAATAAGATATAACTTAACCATTAAATTATAATTTTTAAATATTATTAAAAACATATGAAAATCTATGGTTTACAAAAATATAATATAAATTCATATGATTCAAATAAATTAGAAATGATTATAATAGCCAATTCAATATAAATAGAATGTTTTTATAGAAAAATATTTTTTACCCCCAATATTGTTTTATCCTAATAAATTAAATTAATTAAAATTAGTGAGTGATATTAATGAAATATATATTTTATTTATTCAATAAATTCTTTTAACATTCATTTTATAGATTTTATAGTCATAAGATAAGAAAAAACACAATATTTTGCATAAAATCAATATTTTTCTAAAGGAACTTTTACCACCTTTTACTAGAGAAACTATTTCAAATCAATATTATTGAAATTTTATAAATTTTAAATGTCAAAATAAACTTCATTTTTAAAATAAAAATATAAAAATTAGCTTATGGTGAGTTTTTTGTAATTTTTTGGGAAGTTTCATTTTTTGTTTAATAGTGAAAATACAGAATTTTAATTCAAAACTACATTTTTTCGTTATTTGTAATGTAAAATACTATTTTTGACTGGTTTAAAAGTTTAATTAGATAAATTTTATATAAAGTAATCAAATTTAGGTTATTTTAGTAAATTTCACATTGAAAATTGGATATAAAAACATTGCAAACTTTTGAATATTTTTACTTTTAAAACCCATAGTGTCGTCCCATTTGTGGGATTAATTATAAATTAATTCTAGTCACTTATATGAGTAGAATTATTAAAATTATATGCCATAATTTAAATAATTATAATTTTTAATTTCTAATAATGTCATGTTATTTTATGAAAAAAATATTCATAAATGTAATTAAAATTAATTACAACAAACATCATGAAGATTATCTTAACAAAGAATTAAACCTTAAACTTGAGCACATAAATGAACTAGACACTCAACCAAAATACATTGCATGACCATATATTGATTATATAATCCCTTTTAAATTATATTTTTAATTATTAAATCCACTTTCTAAGAAAAAACTTTGGTGTAATTCCATTTTATAAAACTTACAAGAATGCCACTTCTCTAGTATAAAAAGGAACTCCCCCCTCGCACTTACTCACGCATCTCACGCCACATTGACTTGAAAAAAATAAAAAAAAATAGCTCTTAAACATCCCTTACCTCATCCTAGAATCCTCCTTTTGTAAAAAAACCCAAAGAACCATTTTTTGAAAACCAAAATGAGTTACTGGAATAAGAGGTAACATGCTCCCTCAACCTCTTTAGTTCTATTTTCATTATCCACCTATAAAATATTCTTATTATATTATTATATAATAACATTAGTATCATAAATATACTAAGATATTATTATTATAAGGGTTCATCTTACACTTACATACACTTTCATCTAATGGGTAACAAATATACCATTTATGTGTGCGATGAACTTCCGCCTTACAAAACGATGTCATTCATTTTTTCCTTTACCTCCTCCCACGGTTGGGTATAAGGATGTAATAACTATTTATATATGATATATAGGATCATTATAATGTCCCAATGCTTATTTAATTTTTTTTATAACACATACCATAATTCATTCCATTTTGTGTAAATATGATAACATCGTTTGTGGAAGAGTGGACCATTTCCCACTCAAAGCGATGTGATTTGTTCATGCTATACATAAAATGTATAAATATTGGTCTTAATAGAACTATATGAAATATATGAAATAAATTTGATACTATAATTATAATACATACACACACTCAAATATATATATATATATATCATCTACTTTTTGTTATTTTAATATGGTAAATAAATGTAAGTAGAGTTCATGCACACATACAACCAACCATCTCCATGAAAAATAAATTTCATTTCAGATCTCCAAATACTATGGATTATTATAAATACATATATACTGAATATATATGATATTTAAATCATGTTTTTAATTATCTATATTATTAAATCATGATCAAGGTAAGAAGAACAATAAGTAATAAGTCAAAACATACTTGAAAAACTAGGAAATTAACACCCAAAATAGAGAAAATAGTAAATGATTATTAACAAATGAGTAATAAGATATTATAAGAAGATCATATATGATATCAAAAATATTAATATTTTTCATGATTAATTTATTAAATTGTTTAAAATCATTATACATGAATTTAATGTACATTCACCCGAAAGGATAGGTAACGTAAGAGATTCTTGTCTCACTTTTCTTTATAAAGGGATACACCATTTTCACAAATTAATTATTTTATGTGGTGTATATACTACCCATTTTGATATATTATATCATTAATTATTTTATCTTCATGTTAGTTAATGTTTCATTTGAATTTATCTCTTTCATAGGGCTTATGATTTGAAAGTTACTAAATAGTAAAAGATTTTGTCTCAATTTCCATTATTTGAGACATACTTAATTATTGTGGACCTAAAATATTATATATTGTGTAGATACTACCACATTGAAATGTAATATCATTATTCATTAATTATTCATGAAATTTGTAGTTTCGATTTTTATTATTTAATATAATGTGCTTTTAATTAAGAATTACCAAATCGAAAATAATTCCATAACCTAGTTTCTTTTCATTGGGTTATATTTCTTCCACATTGTCATTAATATTCTTAGATTACGTGAGTAATCAATTTTAATATCTATTGTAGTATTTAAAAAATTTTATTTTTATTTACATTTGACACAAAGAGTCTATTTATTGATTGATTCTCACATAATTGTTATGTTATTTTCAAGGGTTTACTTCACAATCTCATTTTATTCGGGATTTTTTACACATGAATTTCCATTAGAGGAAATTATATGAACGTTTTTCAATAAACCAATTAATTTTATTCTCCTATAGTAATTAATAGCATTTTCGAGTATTATTAGTATTTTTCTATTCATTAGTACTCAAAAGGTTTAGAAATATTATTTAAGAAAAACATCTTTATTCATCTCTTTAGTGAGAGAAACTATTTTCTTCTAAAACCCCTATTTTTTAAAAAGGTTTTATAACATTTTTTTAAACCATTATAAAATTATTTATTATAGATAATTTTACGCTTTTTTCTTTTAATTTTTTTTCAAAATGATTCTTCATTTCAGTTTTGAATAAGACATTTTTATAACCTTTTACCATGCAAAAAGAATGTTCTTTTTACCTTATACAACTTGTATGCATTTACCTGAAGTCACTTATTTTAAGCTTCCTTTACAAGATTAAAAGTTTACTTTTAAAGAAAATGTTTTCAAAAGTTATTTTAAAATAAATTGTTTTTCAAAATGTTTTTCAAAAGTAAATGTATATTTTCCTCAAGAATGTTTTTATAAGATCTCTCTATATTGTTTTCATTCATCAACAACAAGAACACTTTATTTTTTTACACCATTGGGGATATGTTATTTTGATACAATCCTTATTATTACTCTAGATGGTTTATGATTTCTTTGATCAAGGATACTATTGACATTTTATACCTTCATTCCTCTTAGTCCCTTTGAAATATTCAATTTCCTATGACCATTTGACACTGAATTTCCACTAATAATCCATATCATTTATCTTTTATATGTTTATAGCATAAACTAGATATCATTTTTAAATATGGTGTTTACATTGACATGGTATATCATGAATCTTCTTATTCTCATGATACAGTAACTTTCATTTAATTCATGGGGAATTATGATTCAAAATGTTTCAAAGTTGTTAGAGACACTTTGGAATATTTAAATATAATTTTTCACAATAATTTATTAATGATGTTTCAATGGAAACTCCATTCATCAATATCACCAACCTTTTTTGTTAGTTATCCTTCGCTAAGGAAATATTGATAAATTTGTATCTTCTACTCTATATAGATATTTGATAAGGAACACTGTTAAATAAATTATTTTATATAAGACAAATTCTTTGGACATGTAGGACACGGGTGGGGCCTGGTTATAAATAGACCATCGATGCATCGGTAGTATCATGTGAAAAATTAGTTCGCAAGCCTTAGATGAGTTTTTACTGTATATAAAAAACCATCTTGTAAAAGGATTTTTTGGAAATGGTTCAGTGTACCTCGGAATCATGATATCCAATAATTAAGAATTTCATTATTTAAGATTCAGTTATTATTTATCATTGATATTTTGTGTGGAAATATCTATAGATTCATTTAATTATCAATTTAATGAATAAATGACATGTATCATCAGTTTCTTTCTTTACCATATTGATTTTTCTTTATCCAGTTATTTAAATAGCACATGTTTTCATTTATTTACATTTCCATATTTTTTAATCTTTTCCCTATTAGTTAATTGATTTTATGGAATGTGTCTTTAGTTATTACCTTTCATTATTTTTTATTCTCATTGATTCATTATTGCTTCTATTTTATTTACCATTATCGAGAATTTGAGCTTACCCTTATAATGTTTCCTCTCACAAGGATTCCATGAAGTGTATTGAGAAATATATGCAAGGATATTCTATATTGAAAAGTGTTATTATCCTCGAAAGAAAAAGAAATTATGTTGTAATTAATGTATTAATTTATCATACAATACACATGTATACATCTGGTTTAAAAAGATGACTAAACTCTTTAGTATTTTGAGATTTTATTCCTTGTAATCAAACCATTTTAATGGTAGTAGACACCTACTCAGAGCCTATTGTGGTATGATCACAACATTCACACACAAAAAAATTTGTATTAAATAATCTTTAAATAGAGAAAATAATTTTAATCGATTCAAAACAATCTGATTCCTCTAATTCCATTATATTTTAGTTATTTTATCTATCTCTATCTCATCACTTTTTTTTCTCATTCTCCTTCAATACTCATCATCAACGATTTTGGTTTTGTTTTCATTGTAATACTTTTTTTGGTCAAATATTTCTCTATCCCACCTTGTGGACATGATACTCTTACTTACCATATTGCAAGTAGTTAGTATGTTTAAAATTATTAAATTTGACCCATGCGACATCAACCATAGGGGAATCAGTAAACATCATAACTAAAATTTTTTTTTATATAATGTTGACAAATAAAGTCACTTTAACCAAGAGGATATACATTCAAATTAAATTTATAATTGATTTAAATTGGTCAAATGAATGAATACATTCTTCTTGATATATTTTTTCGATGAAGTATTTGATCATCCTAAATTATTTTAAGTGAACCTTCACTTCATTTATTTTATCCAATCATAAAATATATCTATAATTTATCTACACATGATCCAATTTTCTTACAACAACATTGGTGGAATGTATGGTGCTAGCATGATAGATTGATCATCCTAAAATGTTAATCTTGGTCACCATGACAATTCCTTCCATCTTGAAGAATCATATTTTCAATATCATTCATTAGATGATTGTAGAGGAGGAGAATCTCTAGAGTGTTCTCCAGTATTAAGAGAGAGCTAAATATTTTGTTGTTCACAATAATTATAAATTTCAATCAATCACTATAAATTTGACATAATCAAATATTTATAGGGATAGAGTTAGGGTTAAAATATTATTCAATTTCAAAATGGTCATTAAATAATATGCTAAACCTTATATGACCCCATTCCCTGTAATAATAATATTATTATTATTATTCTCATGACATGCACTAATTGGAGGAATGATAAATGTTATCATATCTCTTGGAATTTCCACCTATAATTTCTAAAGTAAACAATATGTTCCATATCTCTTTGTTATGGATGTAAATTCCATACCCAACACATGTTCTCAATTATAAAGGAATATAACTAGAACCTGTTTTATCTTAATATTAAAAGACTATAAAGAAATTGGACACTAGATAATAGGTGTGTAGGAATCAGATGACTCGGTTGGTAAAGGTACTTTGGAAAAATCATAAAATTGAAGAGATGATGTGGGAACTATAAAAATTTACAATGATTAACTACCCAAATATTTTTATGAGGTGATAATGTAACACCCCATGATTTTATGGTATGTATATTTTAAAATTTAATATCATTGATAGTTTATGCTTCACACAATACTGAGTTTAAAACCATAATATACTATTAATTATGATCGTTGGAATAGTAATGTAACCATTAGGAATAGTAATATGACCAATACAAAAGTAACTTCACCTATGAAAGTGCAAATAAAATTTATGTATTTTATAAATGATAATATAATATATTTATATCGCATAATAAGTAAATAAATGTTTTGAAAATGATAAATTAAACGTTGGTATTTTTGTGAAACATAAATGTTTGTTTAAAATTTTATAATTAATATAATTTTTTAAAAGAAAATTTATTTTCCAAAAATAGATTCAGAAATAAATATTTTATTATATTGAAATTATAAGATAATTTTATGAGACCTTAATTAATTTTTAAATATATCATCAAATGAATTATAATATTAAAATCGATATTTTTCAAGTAAATGATGACATTATTTAAAAATTAAATTAATAATATTTAGAAAATTATTTTCTTAAAATGGAGTTAATTTTTGGATTCTACATGTAAATAAATGGTTAGGTTGAATATTGGTTATTTTTTTAAAATAGTTTCATTTTTTGGTGAATAGTGAAATGTGGTAATTTACGGTATTTGATAAACAGATGAATTATTGAGTCATATATGATATATGGATGATGTATGCATATAATATTGAACTATAATTAATTATTTGAATATATTTAATGAAAAAATTTAAACTATATACATTCTTGAGACAAAATAACAATCTAATGAAAAAAATTTAAAAAAACATCCCTCGCCTCCACAATAAATATCACCCCTCACCAGTTCTTCTCATCACACCTCCAAATCATTGAATATTTTTCACTTTATACCCATTCCATCTACCAAAAATACTCCCCACATTCTGGTCTTATTGGTATCATCCAAATTCAAATTCAATTTTATTTATGGAGACTCTCAAGGATATGATTTCAAGTGGTAAAATCTCATTTTGTTATATTAATTTTCATTCATTTTCTTTTGATTTCTTATCTTTTTTTACCTTATCTTTCCAAAAATAAATGAAAAATATATTATCTTATATATAATTTAATTTTATTATTTTAATGGAATATAAAACATCAATCCTTTTCTCTTACCCTTTTTATTCTAAAAATAAAAACACTGACCGTGTGGGGTTGATTTACCGCTTACATGGATGATGAGTTTGTGTTTCTCATTTATACCTTAAAGGATAGTCATAAAGCCATTTTTTGGGTTAAAAAATAAATTATTATATGTAATAAAACTAATTTCATTTTCATTATCAAGTAATATATACATAATATTAATTCATAAGACAAAACTATTTATTAATGATCGAAAAAAACACCAAGATATTCTAAATGGTTATCATAAATGATTTATCTGATGAATAATCCTCATATCTTGGGAAAATGATGTATAATACAATTAAATATTCTTTAATTTCATTAATAACATATAATTTCAATTCTTTATCACTATTTCATTTTACATGATCTTTGGTACACGTATACAAGTGAACCAATCATTAAAACCAAGGAAACGAACACTCCCAAATGACGAAATTGAATCTTTTAACTCATCAAAAATAATATAAATGAACTTAATAAAATTATAATAAATCAAATAAGTGATTATTACTATCAGAATTAAATTTTTAATTAATCTAATTACATTATCCAAGATATTAAGTACAAGTTCAAAACACTTCCAGACATAAGGTAAGTGATTCTCCTTGAACTGCCATTTTTCATTCGGGTTATGCTTTATCTATCTTTACCCCAATGTAATTATTACATATTTATATATAATTATTATAAATTATGTGTATATTTTCTAAAATCTTGTATCTATATCATTTGATCATTTTTTATGGAATAATACAATTTTTATAAGGTTCCCTTCTCGATTCCTCCCAAAAGAAAACCTGATTAAATGGAACTTCCCAATTTATTACCCATTTTCAAGTATTCTCCATGATCTATTTTAAGACCCAAATATTTTTATAAAATAAAAATTTTTATCATCAAAACTAACATATCTATTTTCTTATTTTAGGTAAACAATTAATCTTTTGTACGCTTTAAAGACTTGTTTATATTTTACCTTAAACTGCATTGAAGTGGCCCATTTCTAAAGTTCCTCAAAATCTCTTTTTATTTTTCACCTCATTTGGACATTGTTTATTCCTAAAACATAATTTTATTATCCTCCCATTGTTATTTTGGGATATATATGTTTATAATATTATTTTATGTCAAATACAAATGATCTTTCCAAAAGAACTCTTCTTTGTAAAGTAAAAAAAGGTATTTCTTTCAAGAATTTCTCAATGATTTTATTAGAGTATTTTCATCTATTTCAACACCCTCTATTGAATATTATTCCTAATTTGGATTGATATTTTATGAAATAATCTATTGTATTTCATAAAATGGTTTATGATTATTTTTCTATGGATGTGCATTCTTGATATCATTCACCATATTACTCGGAATGGTAAGATATTATATATATCGATTGGATAATTCTCTTTAAATTTCATATGTATATATTATTTTTGTTTAACCACATTAATTTTATAAATTAATTGGACTTAGTAAGTGGTAGGAGGGGCATACTATAGCCCCTTGATGCATCAGTAGGTCTCATGAGACAAAATTGAAATGGAATTGGCTACGGCCTTGTCCATTTATTTTAAAATATTAATTTGGATGGGACCTTAACCATTTTTTTTGATTACTTGGATGAGGCATCGAAAATGTTTTTCTGATGTCTATCATTATGATATTAGTAATTTATAATCCATGTGATCATTTGACTAGTAGAATATCCATGGTTAAGTTTTATTCTCACATGATTATTTATATGGAATTATTTCTTCATATATTAATCCTACAATAATATTCTCAATATCATTTTTTTAAAGGAACGTGTTTTTAGTTATTCAATTTGATTTATTGTTTATGCATCCACTATATTGCTTACCCTTATTGAGCATCTGAGATCACCCCATTCTTATGATTTATTTTTCCTAGGATGAGTATTTGTATATTGTGAATGAATTATAGGGATAATCTAAGATGTTATGAGGGTTTCCATTAGAGTTGCAATGTTATTTTTCCATTCATATTGTAATGTAATAATTGTGTTTGTATCTAGTTATCCAATGATACTAAACTATTTGGTCCTTTGGGATGTGAAGACTTGTTTATAGTACCAATTTAATAATTTTAGGAACCATACCCGAGAAAATGAGGTCAGTGTATTTACATGTACGACTAACCAAAAAAATAAAATACATTCAATATATTATTAAAAAAATTCATTTAAAAAATTCAGAAAAAAATCTGATTCAAATTAATTATTGTGTGTTGTTGTTGTCGAAAACTCTGAACTTGATGTCTTATATACATCAGGGAACTTTCTAAATTCAAACTTCAATAATTATATACTGGAATAAACAAAAAAAATATTCCATATGAAAAATGAAAACTTTGAAATTGAAAAAAAAATTAAATTTCATAGAGATGCGGTTGAAAAGGAAAATATGGTTGCACCTCAAATTATGAATGAAAATTCTTAGAGGAATGGGGTTAAGTATTTCCAACATCCAATTATTTTGGAAAATACATCTTATATATAGTTACCCCTAGTCTAGAAAAAATGAGATGAGTCAATCTTATATATATATGTGACATTCCTTTAGTGGTCATCCTAGTGAGGATTATATTTATTTCATTAGGGATTTATATTGTGTGACACAACAATTACCTTTTCATTTATTTAATGAGGAGGTGATCTGTTTTAGGGGGTTTGCATTTTTTAAAAGACTTAGGAATGATTTTTATTCTGAAAAATAGTTGAGGGAATATTTGATACTTGGGACCATATATTTAATTCATTTATTGGTATGTTTTATCCAAGAAACACTTCCACTAAAGTGATGCATAAAATAACTAGTTTCATTCAAGATGGGGATGATATCTTCCATGGGATTTGGTATAAGTTCAGAGGAATTCATAGAAAATACCATAATTACCAACTTTCCCATCATCTTTTGATAGAAACATTCTATAATAGACTCACTCCTTACAATAAAAATCATATCGATAAATCTTGTAGTAGTGATTCCTCATATATGAAAATGGATCGGTTGAAATATGTTTTTATTAAACTTTCAAAAAATACCAACCCAAAAGTACAAGTATAAGGGTCGAGGCTTAAATATTTACTTAACCTTGAGTTAAATCAAGAATTAAAATTAAGAATATCTTTAGTTTTAGAGTTTTATAGAATTAGGCCATATCTATTACATTACATCTCTAATATTAAAAATTAGAAACTTCTACTTAGTGTCCATTTTTTTCATGAAATAAAAACTCTTAAAAGAAAACAAGAATTATTTTCTTGATATAAATATTCTTTAATTATTTCTCTCTCTTACCCTTCCTTATACCTAATAAAAAACATTTCAAAAACATGGGATGATAATTAAAGCTCAATATGGGTAATATAATAAAGAAATAAAAAATCAGTCCATCAATACATACAAAACATAAGCTCTTTAACATACCTCATGAAATCATAATATTTATGAGTAACATATAGAAATCATAAATCATTAAGCTATCTTTTGGAATCCATGTCATACATACATTGTACATTTGATAGCTACATAGGTAGTTACGTTGGAATACCCTTCACTGTATATTCCCTAAATATCTTAGGAGAAACATTAATGTTTACCTCCATCATGTTACCCAATTCATTGGAGAGCTATCTCAGTCTCACCTACCCTAGGTTTATCACAGAAGCACTCGTATTTTTAAACAATTCCCAAGATCCCTAACATAATCATAATGCATGAACAAGAATAAAAGAAAGATAAAATTTCCACATTGCAATTATAAGATATCATTTCAATATATTTATATAATAAATCCATTATCAAAACATTTTCAATACCAAAATATGTAAAAATGGTATATGGTATTTATTTTCATTTTATAAATATCACGGCATGTTAAGGAATCCAAATATCAAATAATTCTCATGGCGGCTGAAAGGTCATGGTCATAGCATACGTTAAAAAGAAACATTCAATTTTTAGTTTAGTAAAATGATACATAGAGAAAATATTCACTTTGAATGAAATTAAAAGTAAAAGTTTTGTATACATCATATAAAATCACATCAAGTATAAATCAATATATGCCTCAATGAAAGGAGATTTAGACGAAGTCCCTTACCTTGAGTCTAAATCGTCACATATGTTCCATGCTCTTCCTCAATAATAAACTTAAGTAAATTTCTAATTGATTCAGAACCATTTTCATTATAATTATTTCTTTTATATCATTTATTACAATGTTATAAAAAATTCATAAATATTTAAGTTAATATCGGTCGTTTAGTCGATATTTGGTATTTGAGTCAAAAATAAACTTTTTATAATTACAAATTTTCCATGTGGTCAAAATTACATTGTCTCCATAATGATATTCATGATTTAAATATAATATAAATATAGTATTTATATGTATTTATAATAGTATATAACATTTTGAGATAAGAAATGAAATGCACCATTCAAGGAGATGATAAGCCATACGTACGCATGAACGCTACTTTCATTTTTTCTTCATATTTAATGGAATGAAAACAAAATGGTATATAGGTATATTATAATTACATTATAATATCATATTTCATATATTTAACATAATTTCATTAACTTTATCCTTTATAAGTTCCATGTATGGCATGAACGAGTAATATCACTTTGAGGGGGCGGTAGTCAGCACTTCATAAAATGAAATTATCGTATTTACGCGTTATGGAAAGCATAAAGGTATGTTGTAAATAAAAAAACAGAATAATAGAGACAATATAAATATAATATATATCACATATAAATATAGTGTCATCATAATGGCCACCATGAGGGGTGGTAGGAAAAATCTAACAATCATCGTTTCGTGAGGCAGTAGTTCACCATACACAGAAACAATATGTTCGTATCCATTAGATGGGGTGTGTGTGAGTGTAGTTATAATAATTCCATAAAAACAACATAGTGTATTGAAGATAATGTTGTTGTTATGTAAACAATTAGTAAATATATAATAGGGAGTGGAGAAGGAAAATAAAAGAAAAGAACTTAAGAGAAGATGTTACCTTCAAATCGGGTAACTACCGTTGGTTTTACCCAAAAGGCTTTCCTAAATTTCCTTTTGCCTGGGGGAAGGATTCTAAAAGAAATAGAGGTATTTTTTGAGATTATTGAAGCAAATTATGGATGATCAAAGCGTATTGAGAGTTTTTAGTAATGGGTGATAGGTGATGGCCTTTTATAAGGGGGAGGGGCTCTTTAAAAAAGTTCAAAAGTATTATTTTATTATAAAATGATTTTCAGTTTCAATACATCCACAACTCATTACATTATAAGATAAGATTTATATAAGTCTAAATAAAATCATCCAATATTAATTGTATGGGTTTTGGATATTTTTTAATCTTTATCTTTATTATTTAACCCTTTTTTTACTCTTACCATTTTATCAATAATTTTACACTTTGGGAAACAAGATAGTTACAAATACATGAATAATATCCATTTAAAGAGTAGATAATAAAACTTTATACTTATGATAAATATTTTTCTTGATCTTATATTTTTTTGTAATTTTATAATATTTAATAACATATTTTATATTTTAAAATATGAATTATGTCAACTTTGATAATATTCATAACATGAATTTTTTAAAAATACAAAACAACTTGATTATTTTGAAACACATTCCTTAATGCGTAAATAAAAAGTCATAATCATCTATAAAATTCGTGGATGGCATAAAAAGTTTAAAAATAAATTTATTTTAATATTTATATCTCATTTATTTAAATCATTCATTAATAAGGTAATCACTACATCATCATTGTGTCATACTTAAATTTATATATTTTATGTCTAAAAATTATAAATAAATTATCATGATGTAGGAAATATTTTTATATTTTTGATTTCTATTTATAGTCAAAAATATAACTTATATAACCCCATATAATTTTTTTTACTAAAAGATATATGTTTATGTTACATTTTCCTTATCTTTAAAATAATTTTTATAAAATGTCATTTTCACATACAAGTGGCTCCATGGTGTCATAAAATCAACCAAAGAATTCCCATGGTCAGACATATATCCTCCAATAGGTTTATGAAATGTGTTAGGGTACTTTAATAATATTATAATATTATTTTTTACCCTTATATACCAGATTTTCACTTTTATCATGGAAAATAAAATATTTACCGAAGTTACTATTCGTATTGTCTAAAAATAAAGTCTACCTATTCACATAATTTCAACCTCCTGATTATAAATATGAAATACATTTTTTCAAATTCAAAACACATCAAGTTCATAATTTAATTTAAAATTATTTCTCATTGTCATAACCAAAAAGCATGTTTTTAAGAAATAATAACTATCAAAATATTGGCATGTGTTTACGTCTAATTAAAAAGTGAAATTATTTCCAATGAAAAAAAAATTATTAAATGGTAAAAACATAATCTATTTACACTTTAAAACCAATTTAAAGTATAATCTAACCGTATAAATAAATTAGATGAAAAGATAGTTTTGTCTTAAAATGCCATATTTTTCACTATTCATTAAAAATGAACTTTATCAGAAAAATAAAAAAAATTACCCAAAGTAAATATCTATATCCTGCTTCTAAATAAGAAGTTTATTTTTTCAATAGAACATATAAAAGTGTCAAAAAAATATTTAAAAAGCATTTCTCTATCGAAAGGCGGTAAAACATCCTTTTAAAAAATATTAGAGTATTTATGCTTAAAATTGGATTCATCTTCATGTTAAGACTCTAAATATTATTAGATAAATATAAAAACATTTATCAAACATGTTTAATCATAATATGGTTAGTTCTGTTCATTCCCTCTAACACAACAATTATGAGTTAACTACCATTTAAAGTAATAATATTATATTATTATTATTTTTCTCTTTATGACTCAACCTTGTGTGCAACATAAAATTTTGGAGAAACCCATTGTTTGGTGTTATGTACGCCATTGAATATAACATCCCCTTTAAAGTAAAATTAATATTTAATTCACAAATATTAATAAATATGAAAATTTCGTATTCTTTATTTACCTGGATGTTACATCCTTCCCCTCATTTGGAAATTACATCCTCGCAATTTTATTCACTTATCGAATAAGTGGGAGTATTTATCCCTCATAGAATTTTCAGATTCTCACATTTCCTTTTCAACCATATGGTTTTCCACAAAACCTTCACCTGATTAATTACCTTATTCTGAAACACTTTCTCTCTTCGGTCAAGAATTTGGACTAGTTGTTCCTCATAAGAAATATTATCATCCAACTGAACTACCTCTAGACTCTAAACATGATATGGATTCAGTATATACATTCTCAACATTGAAACATGAAAAACATCATTTACCTATGATAAACATGTAGGCAAAGACACTCTATAGGCAACTGATCTGACTTTATCTAGGATTTCATAGGGTCCAATAAACCTCGGACTCAGCT
Organism: Viscum album; assembly: GCA_963277665.1. NCBI lineage: Eukaryota > Viridiplantae > Streptophyta > Magnoliopsida > Santalales > Viscaceae > Viscum > Viscum album. Next base: position 301,411,975 of record OY728139.1, read on the forward strand.
TTCCATTATTAAAAAAACACATCACACTTTTCTGTGTAGAAACTTCGAGAAATACATGATCACCTACCTCAAAAAAAAGATCCCTCCTCCGGTTATCTGCATAACTTTTATGCCTCCTCCATGTTGTCCTCATGTGCTTTTGAATTAAATAGACTTTTACTTCCATCTCTTCTACCAATTCTACACCCATCAATTTCCTTTCACCTACATCATCCCATAATCTGGAGTTCAACACAGATTCCCATATAATTCCTCAAATGGAGTCATATGTATACCGAAATGAAAACAGTTATTATACAAAAAACTGAACCAAAGAAAGTTGTTGGTCCCAACTTCCCTAGTAACCCATTGAAGAAGCACGTAGCATATCTTCCAAAGTTTGAATTATTTATTCTGACTTCCCATATTATTAAGGATGAAAAGTTGTACTAAAATTTAATTCAGTACCCAAATACTTTTGAAGGCCTTTTCAAAATATTGAAGTGAAGCTGGGATCACGATCAGATACAATAGAGAGGTAAACTCCATGTAATCTCACTATCTCTTTAACATACAACTCAACAAGTTGATCTAGAGATAGAGTATCTCAAATAGTAAATAAATAAGAAGATTTAGTCAATTGATCAATGATAACCCAAATTGTAGTATTACCATGAGATGTCTTCGGTAATCCCACAATTAAGTCAATGGATATATTTTCTCATTTCCACTCTGGCACCGGTAAAGGCTAAAATATCCCTTTCGGTAACTTCCTCTCTGCTTATACCTGTTGACATGTCAAACACTTCCCAATAAATTTAGAAATATCTCTTTTCATTCCATACCACCAGTAATACTATTGAAGATCTGTGTACATCTTAGTACTGCTGGGACAAACTGAAATGTAACACCCCAAGTCTTAGTAAAAAGTATAATTATAAATAAATTATAATTTAAGTGAATAATGTTATAAAAACAATGTATTTTCAATATGAAAATTTATGAATAATTTGATTTATAAAAAAATGTCAGATTTTTAATACGCGACGACGTCAAATATATTTTCAAAAACGTTGTTCTAATAAATGAAATAATTAAGAATGATGTTTTATTTTAAAAAATGTTTTGAATTAAGCTTTGTCATATATATATATATATATATATATATATATATATATTTACATAGATAAAAGCTTAAAACAAGATTAATAAAAATTAAGTGTTCAAAAAGATTTACTAATTTTCAATGAAGTTGTTAAGATCATTAATTCTTTTTAAACTAAAATAAATATTATGTAAAAGTATGAATTAAAAAAAATGTTTTAATGAAATAATTTTTGTAAATAAATTTATCAAAATAATTGAATGAATGAATAATGTTGATAATATAATAATATTGTAATATATATATGTGTATATAATATATTTACATATAAAAATATATTTAGCAATGTATTTATATATGTAATTATTTTATATAAAATATAGACTTATTCTAATTAGGTTGATAATGATATAAATAAAAATATAAGTTTTGAATTATAAATTAATAAAACTAATATTATTACAAAATTATAATTTTATTATACATGTCATTTAAAATTATTATTATTATTTTTAAGATAATATATATTATAAATATATTATATATATTATTCTTTTGTTGATAAAATTTATAAATTATAAATAGGTATAAATGTTATATTAAAAAAATGCATAATTAATTTATGTTCAAAAAAATGTAATTTCAATAAATTATAAAAAATAATTATATATATTTATAAATATATATATAAATTCTAACATGATATATATATATATAACACTAAAATTGTGTCTATATATATATAATGTGTGATTTGAAATAGTTATTTTAATAAAACAAATTTTATATATATATATATATTCATGTAAAAACGCTGAAATGGTGAATATATATAAATATATAATTTATTAATAGTTTAAACATTTTGAGGTATTAAAAATGAATAAATAAATATATTATTATTAAAAAATAAAGAGGCGTGAATGCAAATAGAGGATTGATTGAACCACCTATTTTTTTAAATAATATATTGATTGTTTTTATGTGTGGCGTGGCTTTTGGAAACAAGAAGTCAAAAATGGTGATTGCTTGATTTGTGTGTTTGTGGCGTCATATTATTATTATAATATAACGTTTTATATGTTTCATTATATATATATATATATATATCATAAATCGTGCTATTATATTTTACATGTATACAATGAAATGAAAATATTTGTGACACTAATTTTACCTTTATTTTGACATAAATATAATCTGAAAAATATAATATGTATTAATATTTTAATGGTAATGATAATTACACTAATGATAATAATTATTATAATTAATGGTAAGACATTTTTTGAAAAGGGAATTATTATTAATTTATAAAAATAATATATTTTATAAATATATAATAATTTTTTTATTAGAAAATGCACTTCATATGTATATACTAAAATAAAACGTGATGCTTATAAAAAATGAAAAAAAACGTTATATATAAAAACACGATTTCATTAAAAAAAGTAACATGTTTTATTTAATAAATAATAATGTAATAATAAATTGTTATATTAATTATGACTTGAAAAAAATATAATATAATAATATATCATTGTAGTGGTAATGATGTCATGACAAAAAAGTCAAACAAGTGAGATAAGAAAACATAAAGAGATAAATGTGAGATTGAAAGAAAGAAAACAACTTGAGTTTAAGAAATAGATAAAAAAACGTGGAATGATGTTTACTTTAAAAAAAATTCTAAAGGAAATTAATAAAAAAATGAAAAAAATCATATGATGATAAAAAAATGATAGATATTTTTTCAAAAAAAATTAACGTGAAAGGCCAAAAGAAGATAAGAAAATATATATATATATATATATATATATATATATATATATATACAATAGTTCAATAATTGATGCAAATGACACATAATAGAATAAGATATAAATATAAGTAACAACTCACCATTTTTGTTTTACATACAATATAATAATAATAAAAACAACATATTTGGGAAAAAATGACACTCATGTTTTTGTTTTGTTAGCGTAGGGTTTTATTGGGTCATTGTTTTGTTTAAAAAAATATTTTAAAACATAACTCAGCTTCTCTCGGAAGCTTAAGGAGTCCTAAATTTTTATAAATATGGAGAAACCTTCCTTCATGGTCATAAGACATAATCCAGACCACTCTTTTGATGAGCAAGTAGGATATTTCTTCTCCACATCATTCTCCACTAGCAGGTAAGGGAATTTTATTATTTTCATTTGTTTTTGAAAACCTCTATGTATATACAAGCTATATATATATGTATATATATTTGTATTAAACTATATATTCCTAGTCTAAATTACACATATTATAAATCTTCTAGTTGTAAATAAATTTTCCCTCAAATCTTATGGTTGTAGGGGTCTATATTCAATTATCTCTATGTTACAAACCTTTACTATATAATTCAGTATATGCAAATTTATATGCATAAATTTCAATCCCTCTTTTAAAAGTTTACAAAGAGTGTTTCATGATTTTATTTCATTAAGAAGAACCTATTTTTATATACCTTGGTATTTATAGAGTTATATATAAATATTTATATTTCAAAAACCAAGCTAAATGTTAATTATATTTGTTGGTTTTTGTTTTCTCTTATTCTGCAGAATTTTATGTGGGAGAAAATATTATTTTAAATTGTGATTTTATTCTGATTATTCATGTTATGTTATTTTAAATGGTTATACATGTATAGATATATGTATATATATAGTAGCATATGGATAAAATAATGATTATTTTTTTGAAATTTTATTTCAATTTATTGTCATGATTCTCAAAAAACAAACATAAAATTTCAACGAGTTTTATCAACATTATGAGCGTCACATCTGTATAGATACATGGGAATGATTTTATGTTCACCGTTGACACTCATTGAATTATAAAATTAACTCTTGAATTTCATATAGGTAATAACCATTATTTCCTATTAATGACACTTCATGTGCATCGGTATCACTAATTGTGTTTGGATAATAGTTGTGCATATTGTATGCACTATATATCAATATATATTCATGGTTAATTTGTTATTATTATTTCTAAAAGGAATAAATCGCTAATGGGAAAAGTATGTATGAAAAATCATGCAGAGATAAGTCTATGTATAGATCGACTACTTCAGAACAAGTAGATAAAATCTTATAAAAGTATATATATATATATATGTAAGAATATATATTTATATAACTTTGTACACATGAATTACTTATGTATCAAACGTTGTTTACAAGTTTTAATATATGAAAACCCAGTGCAAATGTATATGTATTTAACGCAAGCATAAAAATGTTTTTAGAAAACCCACTCTCGAGTATTGTAGACAGGAAGGGATTGGGCGTGGACCCATCATGGCCCGTAATTAGTCGAGAAGTCTCAGAATTTGTTATTTTGTTTTCAGAAGTTTGCATAATATTTTTCGAAAAACATTGGAGTATATTTGATAAATTTTAAACATAGGTATCTTTAAAAAAATTGAACTAGTATTTTTATGCCGTAATTAATTTCAAATGGTATTTTTAAAAAAATGGTATTCCAAAATGTTTATATATCCTTTTTTAAGGATATTTATTGAAGGATTTTAAACCCCTTACTGAGCATATTTTGTGCTCACCCCAAGTTTTTGAAATATTTTTCACAGGTTGCCTTGAAATCCAGAGTTGTTCGTCCTTGTTAAAGTGCGCATGGAAGCAGAGTTTATCTTTCGTTTTGTTTAATTTATGTTGTAACTCTGATGTTTTTTTTAAGCATGTATCTTTTTCCAGAACCTAGAATGGAATAAGGTCCTCTTGTATGACATGTCTAAGGCTTGGTCCTTACACTTGGTATCAGAGGAACGGTCTAGACAACTTTGGAAATAGATGTTGTCGTTTAACGTTAGTGTCTAGGAATTTAGCAGACTTAGATTTCTAAATTTTGAAGACAGAAATTCAGAATTAGTTTTAGTCTGACGATTGAATTGCGATGACGAAATTCTGTTAAGGGGGGGATATTGTAACTCCCCGAGTCTTAAGAAAACGTATAATTATAAATAAATTATAATTTAATTGAATAATGTTATAAAAACAATTTATTTTCAAAATGAAAATTTATGAATACTTTGATTTATAAAAAAATGTCATGTTTTTAATATGGGATGCCATCAAATATATTTTTAAAAACGTTGTTCTAATAAATGAAATAATTAAGAATGATGTTTTATTTTAAAAAATGTTTTGAATTAATCTTTGTCATATATATATATATATCTACATAGATAAAATCTTAAAACAGGATTAATAAAAATTATGTGTTCAAAAAGATTTACTAACATGGAATGAAGTTGTTAAGATCAATAATTCTTCTTAAACTAAAATAAATATTATGTTAAAGTAAGAAATTTAAAAAAAATTGTTTTAATGAAATAATTTTTTTAAATCAATTTATCAAAATAAATGAATGAATGAATAATTTTGATAATCAAATAATATTGTAATATATGTATGTGTATGTAATATATTTACATATAAAAATATATTTAGCAATGTATTTATATATGTAATTGTTTTATTTAAAATATAGACTTATTCTAATTAGGTTGATAATTATATAAATCAAAATATTTGTTTTGAATTGTCAATTAATAAAACAAATATTATTATAAAATTATAATTTTATTATACATGTTATTTAAAATTATTATTATTATTAATATTAAGATAATATATAATATAAATATATTTTATATATTATTCTTTTGTTGATAAAATTTATAAATTATATATACATATAAATGTTATATTAAAAAAATGGATAATTAATTTATGTTTAAAAAAATGTAATTTCAATAAATTATAAAAATGAATTATATATATATTTATATATATATATAAACGCTAACATTGTATATATATATAATGCTAAAATTGTGTGTATATATATAATGTGTGATTTGAAATATTTATTTTAATAAAACAATATATATATATATATATATTCATGTAAAAACGCTAAAATGGTGAATATATATAAAAATATATTTTATTAATTGTTTAAACATTTTGAGGTATTAACAGAATGAATAAATATATATATTATTATTAAAAAATAAAGAGGCATGAATGCAAATAGATGATTGATTGAACCACCTATTTTTTTAAATAATATATTGATTGTTTTTATGTGTGGCGTGGATTTTGGGGATAAGAAGTCAAAATTGTTTATTTCTTGATTTGTGTGTTTGTGGCATCATATTATTATTATAATATAACATTTTATATATTTTATTATATATATATTATAAATCGTGCTATTATATTTTACATGTATATAATGAAATGAAAATATTTATGACATTAATTTTACCATTATTTTGACATAAATATTATCTGTCAAATATAATATGTATTAATATTTTACTGGTAATGATAATTACACTAATGATAATAATAATTATAATTAATGGTAAGACATTTTTTGAAAAGGGAATTATTATTAATTTATAAAAATATAATATTTTATAAATATATAATTATTTTTTTATTTGAAAACGAACTTCATATGTATATACTAAAATAAAACGCGATGTCTATAAAAAACGAAAAAACACGTTATATATAAAAATGTGATTTCATAAAAAAAAGTAACATGTTTTTTTAATAAATAACAATGTAATAATAAATTGTTATATTAATTATGAATTTGAAAAAAAATATATGATATAATAATATATCATTTTAGTGGTAATTATGGAATGACAAAAAGTCAAACAAGTGAGATAAGAAAATATAAAGAGATAAATGTGAGATTGAAGGAAAGAGGACAAGGTGAGTTTAAAAAATAGATAAAAAACGTGGAATGATGTTTACTTTAAAAAAATACTAAAGGAAATTAATAAAAAAAAATAAACAAGTCAAATGATGATAAAAAAATGATAGATATTTTTTAAAAAAAATAACGTGAAAGGCCAAAAAAAGAGAAGAAATAATATATATATATATACAATAGTTCAATAATTGATGCAACTCACACATAATAGAATAATATATAAATATAAGTAACAACTCACCATTTTTTATATACAATATAATAATAATAAAAACAGCATATTTGGGAAAAAATGAGACTCATGTTTTTCTTTTGTTAGTGTAGGGTTTTATTGGGTCATTGTTTTGTTTAAAAAAAATATTTTAAAACAAAGCTCTGCTTCTATCGGTTGCTTAAGGAGTCCTCAATTTTTATAAATATGGAGAAACCTTCCTTCATGGTCATAAGACATAATCCAGACCACTCTTTTGATAAGCAAGTAGGAGATTTCCTCTCCACTTTGTTCACCACTAGCAGGTAAGGGAATTTTATTATTTTCATTTATTTTTGAAAACCTCTATGTATATACAAGCTATATATATATGTATATATATTCGTATAAAACTATATCTTCCTAGTCTTAATTACACATATGATAAGTCTTCTAGTTGTAAATAAATTTTCCCTCAAATCTAATGGTTGTAAGGGTCTATATTCAATTATATATATGTTCAAAACCTTTACTATATAATATAGTATATACAGATTTATATTCATAAATTTTAATCCCTCTTTTAAAAGTTTCCAAAGAGTGTTTCATGATTTTATTTCATTAAGAAGAACCTATTTTTATATACCTTGGTATATATAGATTTATATATAAATATTTATATTTCAAAAACCAAGCTAAATTTTAATTATATTTGTTGGTTTTTGTTTTCTTTTATTCTGCAGAATTTTATGTGGGTGAAAATATTATTTTAAATTGTGATTTTATTCTGATTATTCAAGTTATGTTATTTTAAATGGTTATACATGTATAAATATATGTAAATATATATATATATATATATATTAGTAAACGGATAAAATAATGATTATTATTTTGAAATTTTATTTTAATTTATCATCATGTTTCCGAAAAAAACACATAAAATGTCAACGTGTTTTATCAACATTATGAGCATCACATCTGCATAGATACATGGGCATGATTTTATGTTCATCTTCGACACTCATTGAATTATAAAATTAACTCTTGAATTTCATATAGGTAATAACCATTATTTCCTATTAATGACATGTCGTGCGCATCGGTATCACTAATTGTGTTTGGATAATAGTTGTGTATATTGTATGCGCTATATATCAATATATATGCATGGTTAATTTGTTATTATTATTTCTAAAAATAATAAATCGCTAATGGGAAAATTATGTATGAAAAATCATGCAGAGATAAGTCTATGTATAGATCGACTACTTCAGAACAAACAGATGAAATCTTATAAAAGTATATATATATATATGTAAGAATATATATATATAAATTTGTACACATTCATTACTTATGTATCAAACATTGTTTACGAGTTTTAATATATGAAATCCCAGTGAAAATGTATATGTATTTAACGCAAGCTTAAAATGTTTTTAGAAAACTCAACTCTTGAGTGTGGTAGATTGGAAGGGATTGGGTGTGGACCCATTAAGGCCTGTAATTAGTCAAGAAGTCTCAAAATTAGTTATTTTGTTTCCAAAATCTTTCATAATGTTTTATGAAAAACACTAGAGTATATTTGAGAAATTTTAAACGTAAGTATCTTCAAAAAAATTGAACTAGTATTTTGATGTTGTAATTAATTTCACATGGTATTCTAAAAAAATGGTATTCCTAAATGTTTATATACCATTTTTTTAAGGATATTAATCAAAGGATTTTAAACCCCATACTGAGCATCTTTTGTGCTCACCCCATGTTTTTGAAATATTTTTCACAGGTTTCCTTCAAATCCAGAGTTGGTCTTCCTTGTTGAAGTGTGCATGGAAGTGGAGTTTATCTTTCATTTTGTTTAATTTATGTTGTAACTCTGATGTTTTTTTAATCGTGTATCTATTTCCAGAACCTAGAATGGAATGAGGTCCTCTTGTATGACATGTCTAAGGCTTGGTCCTTACATGAAAATAGGGAACAAGGATCTTCATATAATAACTCTTTCTTCAACTTTGAATCACAAGGCACACATAATCTATTCCCAAATCTCAAAATACAATCATTATCAATATTAAATTCATGAAACTTACCCTTCTGAACCAACTCCACCTTTTTTGGCAACTCACTATATTCCTTATGCACTTGCTTAATTATGTCTGATAGAATGATTTCACTAACACCTGAAACAAAACAGAGGAATTTTCTACACCAACAACATCAATGCTAATGTTCATCAAATAGTTAAACAAAGGATCTTGTTCTAAATGTAACATGGTTAATGTATCATTAGTATTTCGACTCAAAGAGTCAACCACTTTATTTTCCTTTCCAGGATGGTAATAAATCGTGCAATTATAATCCTTGATTAAGTCTAACCATCTCCTTTATTTCTTGATTAATTATTTCTAAGTGAATATATACTTAATACTTTTGTGATCAGTATATATTTCGAACTTTACTCCATAAAAATGATGCCTCCATATTTTTAAAACAAAAAAATAATAGTTAATTCTAATTCATGTGTTGGTTAAATTAGCTCATGAGGTTTCAATTAACGTGAAACATAAGAAATTACATGATCATTTGGTAGTAGGACACAACCATGTCCATTCAATGAAGCATCATTGTAGATAAAAAACTCTCCATTTCTGGAAGGTAATGCCAATACTGGAGGATTCACCAATCTTATTTTCAATTCTTGAAAACATTCATCACATTCTTTTATAAAGATAAACATAACATCTTTTCGAGTTAACTTAGTTAGTGGGACAGATAACTGTGTAAAATTCTCATCAAACCTTCTGTAATATCCTGCCAAACCAATAAAACTATGAATATCGGTTATATTTTAGGGTCTTGGACATTATTTAAAAACTTTTATTTTAGAAGGATCAATAGTTATGATATCTTTAGAAAACAATTTACCAATGAATGAACTTTTTTGTAATCAAAACTCACACTTACTGAATTTCCCATATAGTTTCTTTCATTTTTTGGTTTACAAGACAACCCTTAAATGACTTTCATGCTCCTATTTACTTTTAGAATAAACCAAAATATCATTAATAAACACAACCACAAACTTATCAAAGAACTCTTCAAAAGCTAAAGGCCTTTGATACTTTGGATTTAATCCTGAGTAAAAATGATTGATTTTACTATAAATATCCCATATGAAATTTTAAGAATACCTTTCCAGTCAAGAGAATTTTGCTTTATAAGCAACCACTGAGTCATCCTCTTGCCTCAATTACAATAATTGTTTTCCATCCTATGCCGAACCACCGTAGTAAAATATTCCTCAAGAAACAGACCTTTGAATTACTCCCAATTAAGAGTATCAATATCCTCACCATCCCTGATTTTTTTAACCATCAACCACCACTGATAGGATTATCCTTAAAAATGGTAAACAACATGACTAAACTTTTGATGTTCTGAACACCCCATGAATTATATTTTTTCTAGTTCTTTAATCCATCCTTGAGCTAGCACAGGTTCACATGATCCTCTGAATGACGGGTGATACTACCTCATTAAATGAACCACTATCAACATGTTCTTTTGTGGTTTATTTGGATGATATTGTTCATGGATACCACCACCATTTATAGCTTGAGTCAATTGAGTCACCACTATAACAAACTGTCCATATTTGATTCTGACCATCTCAGGAGGGTGATTTGGAAGGTTTTTTTCCTCTTAATGGTGTCCTATAATAGGTTCCATGTTTCCTCTGTGTAAAACCATTATGAACACAAAAATATATTAGGTGAAGCAAGATAGTAATATTTAAAGGCTATTTCATTTCAATCTTACCATAAATTAATTAATTTATATTAATTTAACAATATCCTAACCCCTAAATTTCACTAAACTGATCTCTGATTCCAACAATAAGGACCCATCCTTAAACATTTACTTAACCTATATTTAAATCAAGAATTTACATTGAGGATATTGTTAGATTTATAGTTTTATAGAATTAGGCCATAACTATGATATTACATCTCAAATATTAAAAACTAGACACTTTTACTCAGTTTCCATTTTTTTCATAAAATAAAAACTGTTAAAAGAATACAAAAATACTTTTCTTGATATAAATATTCTTGAATTATTCCTTTCTCTTACCCTTCCTTATACCCTATGAAAACACATTTCAAAAACTAGGGATGAGCCTAAAAAACTCAGTAAGGGTTATAAAATAAAGAAATAAAACATTAGTCCATAAATACAAAAAAAACATAAGCTCTTTAACAAAATTCATAAAATCATAAGATTTATGAATAACATATAAAAATAATAAATCATAAAGGTAACTTTTGGCATCCTTATCATACTTACATAGTAGCTTTAACAGCTAAATAGGGAGTTATATTAGAAAACCCATCATAATATATTCCCTAATTCTCATAGGAGAAACATTAAAGTTTACCTCCGTCACGTTATCCAATTCATTGGAGAGCTATCTCAGGATCACTCTCCTTAGGTTTATCAAGGAACCACCCATATATATAAATAATTCCCAAGAACCAAAACATAATCCTATCACATGAACAATAATAAAGGAAAAATAAAATTCCCACATTGAAATCACAAGATATCAGTTCAAGATATTGAGAAAATCAATTCATTATCAAAACCATTTTCAATACCAAATATATAAAAATTATATATGGTATTTATTTTCCTTTTAAAAAAATCATAGCTTGTTAAGGAACCCAAATATCAAATAATGCTCACGGTGAAGGAAAATTTGTTGTCACCATGTACGTTAAAAAGATATATTCCCTTTGTAGTTTAGTAAAATGATTTGTAAAGAAAAGATTCCCTTTGAATGAAATTAAAAGTAAAAGGGGTTTATATATCATATAAATCATGTCGTGTATAAATCAATATATGCATCAATGAAAGAAGATTTAGATGGAGTCCCTTACCTTGAGTCCGACTCATCGCGTATGTTCCTTGTTCTTCTTGAATAATGAAATTAAATTAATTTCTAATTTCTTCATAACCCTTTTCAAGTTTATTATTAAATTTGTATCACTAATTACCACATTATAAAAAATTTATAATTATTTAAGTTAATATCGGTCGTTTAGTCGATATTTGGTACTTGAGTCAAAAATAAACTTGTTATAATTACAAATTGTCTATGTGTTCAATAGTCCATTATCTACATAATGATACTCATGATTTAAATATCATATAAATTCAGTATTTATATGTATTTATAATATTACATAACATTTATGGATATGAAATGAAATGCACTGTTCATAGAGATGATAAGTTGTACGTACGCATGAATGCTACTTTCATTTCTTCTTCATATTTAAAGGAATGGAAAATTAATGATAAATAGATATATCATAATTAAATTCTAATATCATATTTTATATATGTTACATAATTTCATTAACTCCATTCTTTATATGTTCCATGTATGGCATGAACGAGTCATATCACTTTGAGGGGGTGGTAGTCCGCACTTCCTCAAATGAAATTATCATATTCAGGAGTTATGGAAAGCATAAAGGTATGATAAATAAAAAATACTGAAGAATAGATAAAATATAAAAAAAATATACCACATAAAAATATAGTTTCATCATAATGGCCACCATGAGAGGTGGTATGGAAAAATCGAACAATCATTATTTTGTGAGGAAGTAGTTCACTATACAGAGAAATTGTATTTTCATATCCATTTGATATGGTGTGTGTAAGTTTAGTTAAAATACATATAAAAAAACCTAGAATATTGAGGATACTGGTGTTTTTAAGTGAATAATAATAATAATATCATTGTGGGTGGAGAAGGAAAATAAAAGAAAAGAACTTGGGAGAAAACATTACCTTTAAATTGAGTAACTCCCTTTGGTTTGACCAAAAAGGCTTTCCTTAATTGTCTTCTGCCAAGGGTAAGGATTCTAGGAGGAATAGAGCTATGTTTTAAGATTATTGGATAAATTTTTGGATGATCCAAGAGGCTTGAGAGTTGTGAGTAATGGGTGATAGGTGATGGCCTTTTATAAGGGGGGAGGGGCTCTTTAGGAAAGTTCAAAATTATTATTTTATTATAAAATGATTTTCGGTTTCACTACATCCATAACTCATTAAATTATTAGAAAATATTTATATAAGTAGAAATAAAATCATCTAAAAATAATTGGACATGTTTTGGATATTTTTTAATCCTTATATTTTTTATTTAACAGTCTTTTTACTCTTACTGTTTTATCAAGAATTTTTCACTTTGAGAAACAACATAGTTACCAAAACTTCAAAAACATCCAATTAAAGAGTAAATAATATAATTTTAGACTTATAAAAACCATTCTGCCTAATATCATATTTTTTTAAATCTTATAATATTTGATTACATATTTTATATTTTAAAATATGAATTAGTTCAATTTTAACAGTATTCATATCATGAATTTTAAAAAAAATCCAAAAAAAACATGATTCTTTTAAAAACCCATCATTAATTCACATAGAATGAGTCATAATAATATCTAAAATTCTTTTATGGCCTAAAAATTATGAAAATATATTTCTTTTAATATTTATAATCTCATTTATTTAAATCATTCATGAATAGGTAATCACTATATCATCATTGTGTCACAAATAAATTTATTTATTTGTTCTCAAAAAATTATAAGTAAAATATCATGATGTAGGAAATAATTTTATATTTTTAAGGAATATTTATAGTACAAAATAATACATATTTAACCCTATATAAAAAATTTTTTACTAAAAGATATAGGTTTATGTTACATTTTCCTTAACTTTAAATTAATTTTTATGAAATGTCATTTTCACTTAAAAGTGGCTCTATGAAGCTCCAAAAATCAACCCAAGTAGGCCCATGGTTGGGAATGTATCATAAAATAGGGTTAGGACATATGTTAGGGTAATTTAATAATATTATAATATTATTTTTTACCCTTATTTAACAGATTTACCGTTTAACTATAGTAAATAAAATATTTACTGAAGTTACTATTCAGAATGTCTAAAAAAATTACCTATTTACAAAATTTGGACCTCTTTATTATAAATTTGGAATCCAATTTTTTAAATTCAAAACTCATAAGTTGTAGAAATCAATTAACAATTAATTTATGTTATCAAAACCAAACCACATGTTTTTATGAAATAATAACTATCAAAAGATTGACAAGTGTTCAAGTGTAATTAAAATATGAAATTACTTATAATGACAAAAATTGGATTGAATGGTATAAAAATAATCTAATTAAAATTTAAAACAAATTAAAATATAATATAACCATACAAATATATCTGATGAAAAAGCAATTTTGACTTAAAATGCTTTATTTTTCACTACTCATTAAAAATGATCTTTAACAGAAAAATACCAAAAATTTACCCAAAATAAGTTTTGATGGACCACTTATAATAAATAAGTTTATGTTGTCAAATGGAAAATATAAAAGTGAAAAAAATATATTTAAAATGGGTTCTCCATCAAAAGGCTTTAAAACTACAATTTTAAAAATATTTGAGTATTTATGCTTAAAATTGGATTTATTCTCATTTTAAGCATTTATATTTTATTAGATAAATGTAAAAACATTTAACAAACATGTTTAATCATAACATTATACGTTTTTTTCATTCCTGATAATACAATATCCAGGTATTAACTACAATTTAAAATATTAATATTATATTATTATTATTTTTCTCAGGATGACTCGGCCTTGTGTGAAACATAAGATTTAGGAGAAACCCATTGTTCTATGTCAGGTACACAATTTATCATATAATCACCTTTAAATTAAAATTAATATTTAATTCAAAAATATAAATAAATATGAAAATTTCATATTCATTATTTACATGGAATTTTACAACAAGGCAAAGAGTTATCCATTAGGCTGAAACAAACACTCATGGTACTATTTCTTATGATAGAATTCTTAGACGACAATGTTGTCTTTATGGGATGCATGGTCACTCTAAAAACTAATATCCCATCACTGATATTTCCATTTATAATAATGTGTGTTATAATTTTATTGACTATAGAGCTATGAATAAAGGAAATAATGATCGTTTTTCAAAACAATACAATGCTGGATTTAAGAAATACTCATAATTTTTGTGGAGAGAACAAGGAGTAATCAAGCATCCTACTAAACCTAGTTATCCACTGAAGCCTAAAAAATATTACCAAAATCAGTATGGAGATGAAATAAAGACTTACAGAGGGGTTTATATGGGATGTTTTTGCAGTTTTCAAGTGAAATTATTTTATTAAATAAGTACAAATATTATTGGATTCATCGTTGGGAAATTCAATTTAGTGAGATAGCTAGGGATTTAGGTGGAATAGACAAGAGTATGTTTCCCACTACAAATAAACCAAACCTCAGAGATAATTTCATGGTTATAACCACAATATCAAACATTAAAAAACAATTTCATGTTAAGGGAAAAATCAATGAATGTTGGGATTGATTAAAAAGATGATTCTGAGGCCGAAATTCTTGAAAACTCCATCTTTGGAAATCTGGATGGTAAGGTCCCAACTAAACAAAAGGGTTAATCATTCACTAAAAATGACACTCAAAAACATTAAATTAAGTGATAACATGTTAAGTAAGGAAAGAAATAAGTGAGTTTTGGGGAAGAAGAGAATAATCAACAAATCCTAAAGAATTATCTCCCTCCCATCCCTTTCCTATAATATCCTAAAAATAATAATGATCTAGATTACATGAAATTCCTTCAATTATTTAGGATCATTAATTTAAATATCTACTTTTTCAAGACATTTAATAAAGTCCCATATTTATTTAAATTTATCAAAATATTATTATAAAATAAGAGGGATTGGGATGAGTTTTCAACTATTAATTTGAATGATGATTTTATATCCAAAGTTCAAAAAAATTCCTCCAAAAATGAAGGGCCCCAATTCATTTTACATATCTTATAAAATTGGAGTCAGTGTGGATATAAGGTTCTTTATTTATTTAAGTGATAGAATCAACCTTTTCCCTACTTCTTATTTAAAAAATTAGGTCTTAAGAAGTTGAAACCAACTATAGTTTCATTGAAATTAGTTGACAGGTCACATGTTTGTCCTTATGGAAGGGAAGATGACTTATTTGTTGATATAGGAAATATCACGCTTACTAAATATTTTTTAATTCTTAAAATTCAGAGTGATAATAAAGTCTATATCATTCAGTAAAGTTCATTTTTAGCCATCATTAGGTCTCTTATAGATGATTCTAAGGGAAAATTTACCCTTCGGGTTGTTAAATATTCAGAGACATTTTTTATTCTTAAAGATCCCCCTCTTATTGTGAGTTTTATGTTGATAGACATTGTTGATGATGTTTTTATTGCTATGATCAGAAATGAAACTCAACACCCTTATAATTATTTAATCAAAGAATCGGTTGATGAACATTTTGAAGTGATTTTTTTTATTTTGAATCCACTAGGGAGATTGAATGGATAGAGAGGTTTGAGATAAAATTAATCATATCATTTCTATGGACTAAGAGGTGGTACAACATTGAATAAAATTTATATTTGAGAAACTATCACTCAATTTTTCAACCCACTAATTATATCACTTGTCTGTGAGGAATGGTTTTCCCAATAATTAAATATGTACATATAGATTCATGTTCTTCCACTTGAGTTGTGTGATCCTGATTATAAGTTTTTTAGGATATTTTAAGAGTTTTTAAGTGTCTAAAACTAGATAAAATTCTATATTGAGTCCCTCTGAAAAACTTTATGCTTTTCAACTTAAACAAATATTTTTTCTAGAATGTTTCACACCTACTGTTGTTGAACCTATTCTTGAAGTTTACCCATATTTTATTTAATATTTACATCATTTGAGTCCTCTATAAACTCTAAAAAAAAATTTATATACATAAATTTAAACATTTAGGTGGGAACATTCTGATTTCTCATTTTCCAAAGATGATTTTTGCACAGTTTTTTTGGTAGTGATCAGGTTGCTACATGTTTTGCCCCTATTTTTCACTTTTTGGAATCCCAATGTGTTGGGGAACATCTTGATAATACTTATGGTTTATTTCGAACAATTTTTATAGTGTTGGGTTCAAAGTTTTTTTCCTGATTTTCATAATCAAGACATGGTAACAATAGGGAACATAAAATTTAGTTCTCAATTTTTGAATGAACTTACTAAATATTTTCTTGAAATCGGTGTTCATAAGATGTTGAAAGAATTTGAGGAATGATATTAAAATAATAATGAATTTTCATTCAATATTAAATCATTCCATATCTATTATCATGGTCATATATTTTAGAGAGAAATTTCGGTTGAAGACTTAAAATTCAGTATTGAATGGAAGGAAACCCATGATTATTAATATTTTCTTTTCTTTTTATTTTATTTAAAAAAATGTCTCAGACACTATTCTATCATAGGTCTAGATGAACCTAGTATCTATTTATAATGGTTCAATGATGATTTTTTTACAAATATTTCTTTAAACTAAAATTCCATGTCATAGAAGCTATAAGATTGAAAAAACTACATAAAGATTACTTTCCTTCATATCTGGATATAATATTTCTTGAAAATTTCTTTCAAGACACTTATTTTCTATTTCCCTAATTTTTTCGGAACTATATATTAATGGCTAGATTGATTAAACATAAAGCACAAAAGGGATTATTTTTTATAAGAAATAACGAACAATTATTCTTTATTACATGGGAAAACATGTTTTAATTGTTTAATTTTTATGATTTCTCGTCTATTTTTAAATTCATAATTTGGTCTATTTTGTTCTTTATATAAAAAAACTTCTAGAGTTTTTTGTTGTATTCTTAATTTTTTTCATTTTTTTAAATTTCTTAGTGTGAATAAAAAGTGTATGTACATACAATTTTATGTTTTCAATTTTAAATAATTCTTGAATTTAATTTGTATTAGCATGCATAATAATCAATTCTATATTCTGTATGAAACTATTTTTTATATGGAAAATTGATTTCTTATTCCAGATGTGATTGTTGATTTTGTATTGAAAAATAATTTTTGAACTTTACTGTTACACTTTACATTAATTTTAAACACATAATTATTTTTTTTGAACATTAACTATCTTGAAGTTTTTCCACTTTTATGTTAATCATTTGGGATAATGTTAGAATTTATGTGTGGGGTAGGGGTCTTAAAATGTTTATAATTTTGTTCCAATGTGAGCTAATCAAAAACCCAAATACTTTTTTAGAAATAATATGTTTTCAACATCATTTAGAAATTTTCAATGTGTGTATTCTTTTTCAAAAAATGATGGTTTTGATTCCACTATTAAGAGGTTAATCATTAATACCTCTTGGACATAATTGGGAAAATGACTTTTTTTAAAAGATAGATTTCAATAAATTTTGGGAAAATGTTACATAATAGTCAGTCAAATTGAACTTTTTAATTATAATTTAACTAATAATACATGAATCCAAATTAATTATTAAATGAAAATAATAATCCATTTTGAACTAATTATTTCATTCTTTTCATTATTTATTTATAAACATTGTATGATTTAATTATTCCACTAATAAATTTTCACTACAAGTCATCCAATGATGTGTCTATTTATTATGGATTCATAAATTATGTGAGTATGTTATCTTAGAGGTAAAGAGATGTTTTTAATTTCATTTGAATGAAAATTGATGTTAATTATATTCTGATTAAATTTTTCAATTTAAATCATTGTTTTTAAATAGTAACTGATTTTATAGATAAGAAATTTAATTTGAGAGGACATTCATTTTTTATATATGAGAGAATCCATGATGTGAAATTAATATGATTATCAATTCTTTTTGTAATTTCATCATTTCCATTTTGAGATTAATTTTCCACCATTTAATGTGAATAAATATTGTTTTAGGAAAAAAACGTCTTATGTGTGAGGAAATGTGATGTGAAATTTAATAGATTCTTCTTTCCACATCACCTTTGCTATTAAATGGTGTTTTAATTATTTAAATAAAATTAATTTAGTTAATTATGGATTTATGAATAATTTATAGTTCATTGAGTAAATTAATGAAAATTTTTATAATATTGTTTTAATGTTTAATCTACTAATTTTTTATTTATTGAATTATTTATCAAATTCTTTTTTATTTTTTTGAGTAAAAAAAATTGGGTTCCTTGATTTTTATTTCTTTGTGTTTTATTTAAATTTAAATTTTTTTTCATATTTTCTATTGGTATTAATATATGAACAAATTAACCGATGTTTAAATTTTAATCATAGTTATTTTAATAATTAAATTAATAAAAACATTAAATTATAACATAGTTCTTGAATAATTTTTATCAACTCTTTATTTTGTTAATTAAATAATATTTTATTATTTTGAGGGAATTAATTAAAATTTATAGTATTTTATTGTTTTAAAAAATAAATTATTATGAATTTATTATATTTACGGCTTGTTTATGTTTTTATTTATTTTACAATTTAATTTAACAAATGTCAGAGATTCCATTAGAAGCTGAAGACAACTAGAATTTGGGAGGAACTTGACTGCGAGAGGATGAATCTATATTTGTATTTTCACAAGCTCAAATATGAATAAGATTAACTAGGGTTGTGTGTTTGGTCCATTGTTAGTTTTTGATCAATTCTCCAAATAGAGGATCAACCATGGATGTGAACTTTTTTATGGAGTTCAATTTCAAATGATGATGTTACTGGTGTTCTTGATTTCGAGATTCTCCATATCTATTTGAATTGAAGATGTTGACCCCTATCACAATCGTTCTAAATATGATCCCTTTGAACAAAAAATCATCACCGATTACTTTATGAGTGTCGACCGACGCCTTCAAATCTAAAGGTTTCAAATGAAACCTAAAGTTGGGTTCATGTGTGACTTGTTTCCACTGTTTAAAAGGATTTTGACTAAGTCTTCTAATTGAGGCTTGTTTATGAATCTATGAAGATCTCTTTTTTGTGATTTCCAATTTCAAAACCAAATAAAATCCTCAAAAGATGGATCATTCTTCTATCAAATCTAAAAAATGTTTTGGAAGAGTAGATCCAGGCCTAGAATTTTTATTTTAAAAGAAGAAGTTTCTTCTAGATAGCTCATGATTTGATAATATGAGGGTGAATAATTGTCATTGTCCTCCTATATTTCTTGTTTAAAGGTGTCTTATTTAAGAGGAAGGGCCCCAAGTTCTCCCGTACTACGACTGAAAGAATGGGGAACCATGCACTTATGGTGTTTTCTGTAATGCCCAGTAAGACCATTGGATGAGCCATTGTGCCACGAGCACCAGTATGGGTTGGGTATTATGGTCTATCATGTATTGGTTTGAGATATTATCAAATGGAAATTTACTTGTTTGATCGATGTAAAGACAGAGGTAATTAAGGATAAATTTAGTCCTAATGCTGGGTGTGTTAAATGTGATAGTAGGAAAGAATTAATGTGGATGAGTAGGCTGTGTAAATTCATGTAAATCTAGGGAGTTTTTATTTGATAATACGCATGAATTATTTACGAGATTTGGGAACAATTTGGAAGAAAAATCAGTAGAGTTATAGCTAGGAGAAGAACTCAACTTCGATAGAGAATCCTCTATTCTTATTTTCCATTTTCTATTTTCTAGTTTTGAGATTCACTTTATAAAATATATTTTTATTTCAGTTTTTGTAAACATGTGTCCTTAAATTAAGTTAAAGGTTTTATATTGAAAGGAATTGAATTTATTTCAATCCATTCAATTTTTTTTGTCATAAATGTGTTAGTGAAAGTTTATTATATGATGATCTTTATTTCCTTCTTCATGAGAATTATTTCTATTCCATTTAAAGTACCAAAAATATATGATCACAAACCTTTTCACTCTTGAGAATCATACAAAGTATAAAAAATTGGAAAATGATGATATATGTCTTATTCATCATTGAAATATTATTTTAATAAAAATTGGTTATCTGATCATTTTCAGTCAAGATAAACATATTATGGAGTTTACCTAATAATAGGTAAGCATCCCTCACACCATCTTTACTAAAATTATTTGAAATTATAATGTAAGAACATTTTATTCAATGGCCTGTATAACATGCAGCACCAAGTGCATAAGAGAATATAATATCCCGATACTTTACAATATATTTACTATTATAATAAAATTCAATCATGGATATATCCTGAAATGCATTTAATATCGAGGTATCTTACATTTCATTCAAAAACTAGTTTCTCCAATTTCTTATGTTACACACAAGATCATGTTTTATCGAGGAAAAATAAATTATTAAAATATTATTATTTAATATAATAAGATATAACACAACCGTTAAATTAGAGGTCATGAATAGTATTTACTAACTTATGAAAATCCTTTATTTACATAAATATAAGATATATTCAAATGTTACAATTAATTATAAATGAATATAATAACTAATTGAATATAAATAATATTTTTTTATAAAAAATTATTTGTATAGGTACAAAGGAGTTTTATCCTAATAAATTAAATTAATTACAATTATTGAGTGATAAAAATGTAATATATATATATATATATATATATTATTTAATAAAATATTTTCTTACATTCATCTCATAGATTCGACAGTCATAAAAATAAAGAAAACACAATATTTTGCATAAAAATCAATATTTTTCTAAACACACTTTTACCACCATTTAATGGAGAACCTATTTTAAATCCAATTTCTTGAAATTTTATAAATCTTACATGTAAAAATAAACTTAATTTTTTAATAAAAAATATAAAAATAATGTTTTGGTTTATTTTTGGTAATTTTTTGTGAAGTTTCAATTTTTGATGAATAGTGAAAAATATTGATTTTTAATTCCAAATTATGTTTTCATCTACATTATTTATAAATTTAAATTCTATTTATGATTATTTATAAATTTTAATAAGTTAATTTTAAATCAATTAATCCAATTTAGGTCATTGGAATCAAGTTCACATTGAAATTCTATATAAAAACATAACAAACTTTTGAATATTTTTACTTTAAAAACCCACATTGTCATCCTATTTGCAGAATTAATTTTAAATTAATTTATATCACTTCTGTGATTATAATTTTAATAAATTCATTCCATATTTTGAATCATCATAATTTATAATTTCTAATAATATCATTTTAGTTTTTGGCCAAAAATATTGGTGAATTTCATTAAAATTAATTACAACTTTTTAGAGAAATATTAATTTAACAATGGAATAAACATTACAATTAAGTGCCAAAATGAAATACACACTAATACAAAATCCATTGGAGGACCATATTTTGACCATATCTTATCATGTACCGAATATGTACCATTATTGGTGCCACTTGTTATAGGAAAAACGTGGGTGTAATTCTATTTTCAAAATTTTACAAGAATTTCACTACTCTACTATAAAAAGGCACTCACTCTCACACTTCCTCACAAATCTCAAGACACTTTTCATCGAACAATATAAACTTCAATATATCCTAAAAATCCCTCCCCTCATCCTAGAATCCTCCATTGGGTAGAAAGAAAACCCAATAACCCCTTTGGTGCAAACCAAAAAGAGGTACTAGAATAAGATGTTACATGCTTCCTCAAGCTCTTTAGTTTTATTTTCATTCTCCACCTCTCCACTCTTCATAGTATATGAATATATAATAACATTAGTATAATCAATATACTAATAAATTTTTATTATAAGGTTTTAATCTTCACATACAAAGAATTTCATCTAATGGGTAATGAACTTACTATTTATGTGTATGACGGACTACCGCCTCACTAAATGATGTTGTTCATTTTTTCCTTTACCTCCTCTCATGGTTGAGAATTGTGATTGACACATAGTTTATATATGATATATATTATATTTAAAATATATTTATTCTTCTTTAATTTCAATAAAACACGTACCCTAATGCTTTCCGTTATGTGTAAATATGATAACATCGTTTATCGAAGTGTGAAATACCGCCCCTTAAAGTGATGTGATTCGTTCACACAATATATAAATTGTATAAATGATGGTTTTAATATAACTATATGAAATATACAAAATAAATATGATAATGGAATTATAACACACATACATAGAGATATATATATATATATATATTACATCATTTACTTTTCATTCTTTTAATATGGTAAAAAATGAAAGTAGTGTTCATGCACACATACAACTTATCGTCTCCAAGAACAATTCATTTCATTACTATATCCAAATACTTTAGATTTTTTAAAATAAATATATAATGAAAAAAGATAATATTTATACATCATGTTTTACATTCTAGAGATGATTAAATCATGATCTAGGTAAGAAGGACAACAAGTAATAGGTCAAAACATACTTGAAAAACATGGCAATTAACAGCCAAAATAATGAAAATAATAAATTATTATTAAAAAATGAATAATAAGATATTATCAAAAGAACATATATGATATCATAAATATTAATATGGTTATATATTAATTTAATAACATGTTTACAATCATTATGAAGGATTTTAGAGGACATTCATCCAAAAGTAAATGCAACATAAGGGATTCTTGTCTAACTTTTTTTCTCGTGAGGAATACATAATTTTCACCACTTACGTATTTTTTGTGGAGTATTTACAACCCATTTTGATATATTTTATAATTAATTCTTTTATCATCATAGTGTTTAATGTATCATTTGAATTTATATCCATCATATGACTCATGATTCAAAAGTTACTATTTAGTAAAGGAGTTCATCTCAATTTCCATTCATTGAGACATACTTAATTATTGTGCACCTAATTTTTTATATATGGTATAAAAAATACCAAATTGACACGTAATATCATGATTAATTCAGTATTCATGTTATTTTTTTATTCAATTATAATTATTTCATCTAAGATGATTTTAATTAAGCATTACCAAGTGGAAAAGAATTCCATAACCCAGTTTCATTTCATTGGGTTATATTACTCCATCATTGTCGTTAATATTCTATGATTATATGTGTAATCACTTTTACAATAATTTTTTTATTTAAAATTTTCTATTTGGATTTACATTTTACACAAATAGTCAATTTATTTATTGATTCTCACTCCAATGTTATGTTCATTTAAACAGTTTACTTTACAATCTAATTTTATTCAGGATTGATTACACTTGAGTTTCCATTCGATGAAATTATATGAACTTTTTTCAATAAACACTTTAATTTTATTCCCCTTGGGTTATGAATGATCTTTTTCATGTATTAGTACCATGTTTCCATTCTTTGGTACTCAAAATGTTTTAGAAAATGATTTTATGAAAACCCGGCATTATTTCTCTCTTTAGTCGGAGAACCTGCTTTCTTAAAAAACATTGTTTTCTAAAAATGTTTTCAAAAATGTTTTTAACCTTTCAAAAATGATTTATTATATATTATTTTACCATTTTTTATTTTATATCTTTTTTTAAATGAATGTTCTTTTCTATTTTCTATGAATACATACTTCTAACCTTTTACCATGCAAAAGGAATGTTCTTTTTACCTTATACAACATGTATTAATTTACCTTTAATCACTTATTTGAAGATTAATTTTATATTTTAAAAGTATATTTTTATAGAAAATGTTTTGAAAAATTATTTTCAATTTTCTTTTCAAAATAAAATGGATATTTTCCTTATGAATGCTTTTAAAAAGATATCTGAATTGTATTTTCATTAATCAGCAACAAAAACCCTCTATTTTTTACACAACATAGGATATATTATATTGATAAAATAATTATTATTACTCTAGATGGTTTATGATTTATTTAACCAAGGATAGTATTGATATTCACTACCCTGATTTTTTTTAGTCCCATTGAAATATTCAATTTCCTATTATCATTTTCCATTGAATTTCCCCTAATTATACATATCATTCTTCATGGATATGTTTATTGCATAAATTGTATATCATTTTTATATATGGTGTATACATTGACATGTTATATCATGAATCTACATATTCTCGTGATTTTATAAATATCACTTAATTCATGGGGAACTATGATTCCAATGTTTCAAAGTGGTATGTGACACTTTGGAATGCTTAAATATTATTTTCCTTAGGAATGTATTAATGACCATTCAATGGAAACTCCATTCATCAACGTCAGTAGCCCGTGTTGTTAGTTATCCTCCACTAAGGATATATTGATAAATTTGTATCTTCCACTTCATACTCTTATTTGATAAGGCATATTGTTAAATCCATATTTTATATAAGACAAATGTTTTTGGATAGGTATGACATATGTGGGGTCTGATTATAAATAGCCCCTCGATGCATCGGTAGTCTCATGTCACAAATTAGCTAGATTGCATTAGATGGATATTTAATCGATATGATAACCCATATTATGAATGGTTTCGATGGAAATGTTTCTATGTACCTAGGAAAAATGGAATCTAATAATTAAGCATTTCATAATTTAGATTCAGTTATTTTTTATCCATCATATTTTTCATCGAAATATTTATAGAATCATTTCATTCTCGCTTTATTGATTAAATGACATGTGCTTTCAGTTTCTTCCCCTTCCATATTGATTGTTTCATATCTAGTTTTTTAAATGGCATGTTTTTTTAGTTATTTACCTTTCCATGTTGTTTATGCAATTTCTTATTAGTTTGTTGATTTTATGGATTCCGTCTTCAATTATTACCTAGAATTATTGATTATTATCATTGATTCATTATTTCTTCTATTGTATTTACCCTTACTGAGCAGTTGATATTACCCTTATTATGTTTACTCTCCCAAGTATTCCCTAAAATTTATGGAGAAAGATATACAAGGATATGAAATGTTGAATTTATTTATTATCCTCAAAATAAAAAAAATTATGTTGTAATTAGTGTATTCATTTATAAAACAATACTCATATATGAATATGGTTTACAAAGACTACTAAACTCTTTGGTCCTTTAAGTGGTGATTCCTTGTAATCATTCCAATGTAATGTTATTAGACACCAGATCCTAGATTACTGGGGTTGGGTCTCTATATTCACACACTAGAAAAGGTGTATTTATTAAAGATTAAATAGAGAAAATAAATTTAATCAATTCAAACAAATCTGATTCCCCTAATCCCATCATCTTCTTCTTATTTTTTTCTATCTACCTCTCTCAACACTTTTTTCTCATTCTCCTTAAAAACTCATCATACACCATTTTGCTTTTTTTTCTTTCTAATACTTTTTGTGGTTAAATATTTCTCTATCCCACCTTGTGTACATGATACTAGAACTTACCCCATTGTGAGTAGTTAGTATGTTTTCAATAATTAAATTTGACCAATGATTCATAAACCACATGGGAATCAGGAAACATCATGATCGATATTTTTTTTTCATAGAACGCTAATACAAATTTTACTAGAAACAATAGGATATCCATTAATGTCAAATTTATTATTAATTTAAAATGGTTACAAGAAATAATACATTGGTCTTGATTTATTTTCTCAATGATGTTTTTGATCATCCTAAATACTTTTAAGTTGTCCTTCATTTCATTTATTGTACCCCAGAATATAATATCTCTATAATTTATCTACACATTATCCTACTTTCTCCAAACAAAACTATTTGAATGTATGGTGCTAGAAAGACAGATCGATCATCCTAAAATGTTTATCTCTATTACTGCAACAATTCCTTCAATCGTGAAGAATTATATTTTCAATCTCATTGTTGAGATGATTGTGGAGGAAGAGAATATCTATAGTGTTCTCCAGTCATGAGAGAGAGCACATTATTTTTTCGTTCATCACAATTATCAATTTCAGTCAATCTCTACAAATTAGACATAATCATCTATTTATTACGATAGGGTAATGGTTAAAATATTATTTAATTCTAAAATGTCCCTTATGTAATATAATAAACATTATATAACCCCATATCATGTAATAATAAAAATATTATGATTTTTCTCATGGCATTCGCTAATTGGAGAAATTTAAAATATTATCTTACCAGTTTGAAAATTAATATTTATCACACAAAAAATGCTTCGTCCACTGGTACTCATCAAGATTTATAAATAAATAATATATTTACACATAATAACTAATTACCTAGTGAATTATTATTTTTTAAAAAAAATTACGATCCGTAAATCCTAAATAAAATTATTCCTCAAACATGAAATTAATATTTAATATAATAACTAAATTTAAATATAAGTCAATTGAGATAAAAAGAAACACTTAGTGTGTGACCCACTGGCTTCATTCTCATTATCATTATGTAAAAATTCCTATAGTCTAATATTACTTTCTTGAAATAGGTAAAGGGACCCAATAGAAATTTGTTATGTTCATAATGTCAAAAACCAAAAATGAGAACTCGTTGTGTAATTTATTCATTTTTTATGATATCCCATCAAGCTAGTTACACACTTGTGTCATAAACCTATATTCTTGATAGATGTTTCATTCAATATCTAAAATAAACTCATCATTAAACTATAACCATGAAATTTAATGTGATGGTTATACTTTAATAAAAGGTATGATATGTCAAAATCCATTAATATAGAAGGGATAAATCCATCATCAATTTATTCATTAATAACTTTTCATTCATGATGCACCCCGCATACCCTACTTTATGTGAACATATAGAGACATGGTTCTGGTCATTACATTTAAGTACACAACTCTAGAAATGCATTTATAATAATCTTAATGTCTAAAGACCAACATACATGCTCTCAGACAGTAATATTAAATGAAAAAAAATATGTAAAACTTCTACTGGTGGGTATGTTCCAAAAATCACTAATCATGGATACTACCAAGTGCGAACTTCATGAAACAAAGTATTATCTAATTAAGAATACATGCACCAGATGGTCAATATACTATATTTACCATTATAGAATTTTATTCGACCATTGAACATTTTTTTATGAATATCATCTTGGAATTTAAAGGTTCTCATCATAGAGGAGAACTGTTATACACTTTTTAATGATTTGGATACTCTAGGGAATTATTACATTAAAGTCACATAGAATTATAAATGGTATATAATAATATTTTCAAATTAATATTCACTTATTTTAAAATACCATTAATCTAAAACACAAAAAATTAGTTCTAGAACCAAAATTTAATATACTATCACTTGGACTAGATCCAACTGCCAATGAATTTTAGTCTACTAGATTTCACATGGTGATCACGATTCTACATCCTCAAGGCTTGAACGCCATACATTTTTATTTCTTTGTGATAAACTAATTTTTAATTGTGTTAAGAGGGAACCCTTACATGACTCATAGGACCAGTAAAAACATGGCCTATGTAAATGACCATGAAGGTCCCAAAGCCCCAACATTACCCGAACATACCCTCATAGCATGTTTTGACTTGGACTAGTTTCCAACCTTTTATGGCTGCACAACTAGATTTTCCCCATGCAGGGAAGCATGATGCCTAGTTATTATGGGGATTTAATACCCTATCATCCTACCTAATATAGTAGCCCTAAGAATTTGGGTCCCACTTCTCTAAGTCCTCCAATAAGAGTCACTTGAGGTAGCGGCCCTCAAATAAATCTCCCTTGAATCTCTCACACAAGCCGTTGTCACCAAGGACCCTCCATCAATCCGATGATTTTTTCACCCGTCATCTCACCCACATCGTCGCAGCTCGACCGGTGCCACATGAACATCTACCAATGTAGAATCCTAGTGTTGGTGAGCTAACTGACATCTTAATGCCTACTACCACACATGTCGAACGACGATTGAGAACTACTATTTCACTTCGGCCGGTCGATCCCTCAATCACCGTATGATTTTGCACAACTTTTAAATCCCAACCGAGACCCTCATTTCTACAAAAATTCCAAAAACTAAAGAATCCCATTGTCACTAAGGACCATCCTCAAGAGATGATATTTATGAAGCATGTTCTTTATATATTGATATTATATTAATCCATTTTCAATTTTTACTATAATAGTATTATCAAAATATTGTGTGATATGATCCTTACATCTTGGAGTCACATAAGTCTCATGAGTGAAGTTTTTTATCAAAACTTATTATTTATATACCTTATAAGCAACAATATACTTGACCTATACTGTATAATCTTCAACTATGAAATGATTTGATATTTTTTATCTCACAAAACCTCCATTGAAAGTAAATATGTATCGTAAATGTGATTTCAGATCCTCATGATATGATTGGAAAATAAAATATACATATCCCATAATGAATATTTCCTCATATATTCTATAGAATAGAAACATATCCTTAGTTTTCCTTAGATACTAAAGTATAGTTTTGACTGCCATCAATTGGTAGTCACTAGGATCACCTAAATATTATACTACCTCACTAAATGTATAGGTGACATGTAGCCTTATACAAAACATGTAATCCATGTATAACCTAATAAATGATGCATATGGAAGCATATTCATCCCCTATGTCATCTCATGTCTCCAAGGAAACATTTTCTTGGAAAAAATTATTTCATGTGACCCTAGAAAAATTCCCCTCTTGGGTTCTTCCATAATGAATCTTTTAAAAATATTTTTGGTATATGAAGTTTGAAATAAAACGATAATCCCATTGAATCCATCATAATGGATAATAATCCCAAGAATATATGATGTTTCTCCTAAGTCTTTAATAGAGAATAAAATATTTAGATATGCTTTAATAGACATAAAAATTGGTATTTTTTGTAATAAGTAATATTCTAATGAAAAAACCTATTATAAAAATGAAATTAATCCCAGCAAAACATTTATAATCACAAGGATAACACTGTTAGTCATGAAATAAAATTCTATTATAGCGTCATGGAATAAAATTTTCAATAACTATGATGCTTGGTTTAATCTAAAAATAGATCTCTGCAAATTAAATACCCTATTAGTATCCTTTGGAGTCACAAACCCTTCAGGTTGTTTTATATAGATATCTTCTTATAGGTTCCCATCATGGAATGATATTTTTTCATTAATATACCAAATCTCATAGTCATATAAATCTTCTATGGATTTATATGGATTTAAATATAGTAATTGTTGAAAAGGTTTCTTCATAGTGTATATCTTGAAGCTATTTGAACCTTTTTGCAACCATTCATGACTTATATGTATTAACTTGTCCATCCATGAAGAATTTATTCCTAAATACCATTTGAAACCAATGTGGGTTACTCCACTAGAAGATCTACCAAAATCTATACCTAAATTTGATACATGGAATCCATTTCATAATTCATATATTCTTGACGCGTGGAAACATATGTAAAACTTGGTCACTTTGTGAAAAATACTTCTTCGTTATAGGATATATGATCATAATTATCAACTAATAATGATTCATCATCCCTGGTGACTAAAAAACCATATCATTCAGGTTCTCTAAACTTCATTAACTCTTACATTAAACTTATGTTTATAGAACGACTTCTTCCATTAGGCCTTGTAGAATATGCTCCTATTCCAACTCTTATGCACCTCGATCCTATACATTATAAAATTATATATGTATCCCACTATAAATTTCAATTATGCGCTCTTTATTAAATAATATAGTTTGTTTCTCCACATTTACCTCTTTTTATGAGGGGTTATGTAAGTAATATCTTATTGTTTCCTTGGGGTATCCTATAAAGGAAAAATTTGTGCCTCAAGGTAAAATTTTATTACGTAAAGAGGAATTAAAAAATTCTTAACACCCCGAAATATTTCTGTAATGGAAGTCTCACATGAATCATCATTTATTTTACCATGTTTAATAGGGTGTGAGTCCCCATTTTATATACACCATTCAATTTTTGTGTATATAGAAGAGTGAGTTGGGATAGAATATCAAACTCATGTAAATAACGAATGAAGTCTTGATTAAGATATTCTCTACCATTTTTTGTGAGGATCTTAATAATATTTTTAAAAATTTGGTTATCAACATTATTCTTATATTATTTGAATCTATTAAAGGAATTTAACTTATACCTCATTAAGTAGACATATAAATATCTATGAAAATCATTCGTAAATCTAATTGAATATGATTACCACAAATTGATTAAATTGGAAATGGACCACAAACATTACTATGAACTAATTCAATATACCTTTTGGACCTTTCAATTTTCCACTAAATGAGGAATTTTTCATTTTTCCTTGTAAACATGCTTGACATACACCATGTTTTTTTTGTTTAAAGGAATTCAAAAATCCATATTGGTGTAATTTTTGTAAAATAATTTTCATTTATATGATAATGTTCATGATTCCAATTTTGGGTCTGGTATGAGTCATGTGTAATATTTTCATTATCTATTTCCATTACTTGGTTCACAAAATATAATGCATAAATAATTATATTTAAATATTCTTTACTATGGCATACTCTTTCATTGTAAGAATAAGTAACATTTATTCCCAAATTTGAATATAAATCCATTTTATTCATGTTTGGATACTAAAATAAATTTTTGGGTGACTAAAGGAACATAATAATAATTTTATAAAACTAATATCATTCCCATAAGCAATGTGAGGTGGTTGTACCCACTATCCACAAAAAAAGTTTGGATCCATTTGATGCTCATAAATTTACATCGTCTCAGGAAATCATCCAAACACTACTTGGTGATTATATTTGAATACATATTTGAGAACCACATACTATATATAATACCCAATTTTTAGAGACATATTAATTTCACTCGATGAAAAACACAAAGAAAATATTCCTCTTTCTTCTTTTCCTTGGTGTAATTTTACATATAGTGGACCAATTTCCACATGTGAAATAGATAAGATCACTTTCCCTTGATTGTCCCAGGATCCTTCTCTTTTTAGAATGGCATTGCAAAGAGAATTTAGACTTAGAGAAACTCACCTGACCTTTCATTTTATTCACCATAAGGAATAAAGGGTATTCAAACTTCATATTCTTATTAACTTGGGGAAGTATAGTAAAAATATCTAGGAGAGTCTTCCCTATATTGTTCTTATTGAAATTGATATCAAAACTGGAGAATAAATGAGGGAGTGATGAAAGAATTAGACAAGTGTGAAGATATTCAAGAATATTAAACCCCATAACATCTAGGTAGTCAATGTTACCAATGAATATAACTATGTGAGGCCCAGATAGAAAAAATATCTAAGAATGATCAAAAATAGAACCTTTGATAGATCAAACCATTCTTTTCTTTATCTC
Organism: Viscum album; assembly: GCA_963277665.1. NCBI lineage: Eukaryota > Viridiplantae > Streptophyta > Magnoliopsida > Santalales > Viscaceae > Viscum > Viscum album. The sequence continues at coordinate 301,444,362 of OY728139.1, forward strand.
ACCCAATATAGACCACCGAGATTCAAGATCTTGGTATCAGAATCCATGTCAATATATGGCTTCATGATTTTGTTAAATATGTATAAAACCTTAAAAATTGAACATCGTTAGAATCACATAGGTGATTAATATAAATAGAGAACTCCTTATCACTTTCCTCTTTTTCAAGTGGATCAGGCATTGGGTGGGGTTCTAGCATGTAATATTTCCATTAATATAAAGTAAATTTTACATTATATATTAACCATGCTTTGTTAAAATAGGTATGAAAAAACCTATTTATTTACATCTATAAAATAAAATAAATTATATGAAGAAATAAAATAAATAAATAAATGACATGATCATGATATAATATAATAGTTGAATTATTAAGATAACATTAAATAAACCTATGAACATAGAGTAAAACTTCTTATTTCAATCTCATCAAGAGCTGGAACATTCCACATATCCACCTATGTATCACTCGTATTGGATTCATCTTGTCTCCTTCTTGAACTAGATCCTCCAAGGATCCACCTTTAACGACCTTCATGTGCCTTTGGGTACTCCTTTTATTGAATATGTTGTATCAATCAAACATAGGGGAGGGGAACTAAAGTATCGTTTAATGAGAATAACATAAAAAAATCTTTGACATGTACGCCCTACGTAATAAAGAAGGGAAGGATGACACACATGTCATTATTTTAAATTTAATAATAAATAATTACTAACTCATGAAATAAAATAAAATTAAACCTATCAAAAAAATACATAAATTTGGCCAAATCACATGATCATTCATAAAATTGAAATAATTATGGATTTAAAACAAATTGCTATCATTTATTTTAATTCATTCTCTAGTAAGATAAAATGTTCTTGAATTAATCATATTAATTATCTTGTTAATAAATTAATTCATTTTATCTTATTCTATATAATAAATTTAAAATTCCAATCCACTTTGATTTTATTTAAAATAACTAATTTTATTCTATTTAAATCATTAAAAAAATTACATAACTTCAAACATAACAGAATCTCAAAGAGTACCTATCTGAACTACTCATTATGGTTCATATTATATACAATGAACCCATACATCGTATTATGTATATGGAATGAATCATAATTTAAGGGAATATACTAAAATTTTATTTACATATAGAATAAATGGATATGAAATTTCTTGTACAATTTAATGTGTTGAGTCATTAAAATTAAATGACCATTCATGATTCATAGTTTCAAATATTATACAAAATTAATAAATAATTTAATATAATATAAAACCTAATGACTTGTATGTACTTTAAATTTAATGACTTCAAGGAACTCTGGTCGATGAGGATTAATGGAATAATTAACTAAATTTAATCTTTCTATATAAAGTGGTAATGTACATGGCATGTACAAGCTGCACACACGGTGTGTACATCAATTCACTAGATATCTACAATATACACCTAGGGGAAAGAAATATTATACATATAAACTTTATGAAGTACACAATGTGTATAAAGTGAATGTGACATGTAGAAAGGATACATTGTGTAAACTTCAAGTCATTCAATTTTCAGCCTATATACATCATGTTTTGAATACTCTAGATGTATTACTTATGTGACATTACTTGAAAAAATGTTTTATTCCTTGAAAACACATGGAATACATAACCTCCAAGAAATATACATGGAATTTACTCTGAAAAATCCATGTTCAACACTAGTTGGTAAGCACACGGTGAATTTTATTAATGTGGGGTTTAATAGTTACATGACGACCCTAAGTCTACACGGGTGTCCTGGTGAAATGAACAAGGATACACAACGTGTGAAAAAAGTGTAGTCATTGTGTAAGTTTTATTATATGTCTAGAATCGTTGGAACCTATGGATTGGTTCTTTAGATATGTTCTTTTTTAATTATTAACAGATCTTGGTAATGACAGTGAGAAACTAAGAGTACCAAGAAGCAATTTAAATGATGGATCTTGAATGAATTTATACATAAAACGAAATTTTACTATTAACTATGTAATTATCAACAATAATATAAATTATTATAAAAATTAATGTGACCACTTTGATAAAACATGATGGTTTTGAGCACAAAAAATCACTTTTTAGGGCTAATCGTAATTAAGAAATATTCCTATTTGATGTATCATTTCAATATTGTACAAGACGTAACAATCACGACCCAAAAGTTTTTTCCAAGTAAAATAAGGACTCCTGATCCAATAAGATATATTTTCAAATTAAATTTATAATTAATTAAAATATATCATATAAATGAATTTTTTAGTCTTGAGGTCATTATTCAATGAAAAAATTCATCATAAAAAACCTTTTCACTCAACTACTATTGTATTTGTATGATCCAATTGTCGAATCCCTCTCTAGTTGATCCACATAGGTTCATATGATCCGCGAACAAAACTGATGGACTGTTATGTGCTAGCATAGTAGATCAACCATCTTACGATGTTCACCTTGATCACAAGGATTATTACTTTGATCTTAAAGAATCATCCTTACAATTTCATTCTTGAGATGATGGAGGAGAAAGAAGAATCTCTAGAGTGTTATTTGATCTTTAGATATTGATAGAGATCTAGATTTATTTATTCACAATAATTCTCAATTTTTATTAATATATACAGAATAGAAATAAAAATATATTTATAGAGATATGATTAGAGATAAAATATTTCTTAATTTCACAATGACCCCTAAATTATATAAACAATTTTATATGAACCCATGTTATGTAATAATAATTATATTATTTTTCTCATTTTTTCACTAACTTGTGCAACCATAAATATTATCTTATAAGTTTGAAAATTAATATTTATTATTTGACACATTCTTGGTCTCATAGTCCTACTTGAGATTCAAAAATAAATATTTTATATCCCTATAATAATTAATTACCCTAAGAATAAATTTCTATTTAATTTATGTGATCAATATATCATAAATAAAATTATTCTATAGAATTAATAATAAAATTTATTCTAATAATTAAATTCAAATATATTTTAATTAAGATCAATTGAAAAATAGAGTCTGTTACCTTCTAGGATTCTTTCCCATTTGCATTAGGTGGAATTTCCTAAAGTCCAAAATCACAATCTAAAACTGGGTCAAGTCACTCAAGAGAAAGAAGTTAATGTCTCGACATCGGAAATAATCTATACAAATCATACATCAGATAATCCATGGACGACTTAAATTTATGATATGCCCTATAAATAATCTGTATGACTCGTACCAAGAATTCCCTATGTTTATTTTTTATCCATGTCCCAAAATATACCAAATGATGTGGCTACCCCTCCTACCTAAGTGCTACTACTAATGGATAATGACTATCCCAACCCTCAATTCCCTCATCCTAACCCTTAGGTGCCACACCACACACACACTCTATAGGAACCACATATTTTCCCTCCCAATTATCCCCCAAATCTCATATAGGTAGAATTATGATGAAGAAAAAATACCATGTCCAATAACAGTAATAACAGTATATAATTTGAAAATAGGGAAAGCTTTAATAGGCAGAACATCTCACCACCTTTACACTCCCCTACTATACCCATATCACATATAATCCTACCTCATGTCCCCCTACCTAACCATTTCAGAGTTAGGTAACTCATATCATGCATATAAATTATCATTTTCTTGGGGTGATTCAGTATAATTCCATAAAGAAGTGGTGAAGAATAACACCATTTATCTTTTGGTTGTCATTTTAAATAGCTCACCCCATTCATTTATTCTTGCCTACCCATATTAGTTTCAAGCCCATACAAACCATATACACGATATCACATATCATCCCATCAACAGCCACTTACCTAGGTTGGCTGAGTAGATGGACACCAAAAATCTACAAAGGAAAGCACTATTTGTCTTTTTGGATAATTTAAATAGTCCAAACCCTATCCATATTTCCATGTTTGAGAAAATAATCAATATAAAATAAAAATATAATATTATACATTTGTTCCTATGATGATAAATAAATAATCCTCTATTTCAATACCACACTAAGAGTTAAAATCTCATAATCCAATAATATCACACTCGTGTGATCCACTCAAGGTGGAAATCAATAAACGATAAATGTGCAAAGGAGAAAAACAATTTCTCACCCTTATAATTGTAATATATCTCCCATTCATGGATCTATAGGTACCAAAAAATGAGATCCATGCCCAGTTCTGACTAGATCATAGTCTCTAGTATTCCACACCCTATATAGTAAGGCGAAGAAAAATAAAAATCATCTGATACTATTTGTAGCGCCCCGAATTGGGTTCCAGTTAATTGGTTCTCTAGGCTGAAGGTATACTAAGAATTAGGCATGCCTTCTAGTTTTCCAAAGGCTACTGACCAGAAGTGAGCGTTTAATTAATTGATAGTGGGGAGACTATACCCTTTGGTGATGATATAATAATAATGGCCATATAATACCATCACTGCATAAGTAGTGCTGAAACTGAACAGATGTAATATGTGAAATATAGAAAATAATAATCACAAATACATTAAACTATACATACATGATAATTTATACATGTTATTAATTCATTCAAAAATAGGCATTCAAAATTTCACGTGGTTGATCATATAAGAATGTACATGAAATCCCAAAAAATAAACTTCAGCTCAATGCGAAGAACCTCTATAGTCTATCAATATCCCATGCACCAATGTATCCCTAATCAATATAGTCTAGAGAACAATATTAGTGTCATACTTGATATCAAGTCCATAAAGTATCAATGAATCCTGAGAGGACCATGTAGAGTTTGAGTATGAACATAGTAGGCCACCACAAATGTGTGCCTATCTTACATCTGTACTTATGCAAGTGTATATATATGAAAATAAATTGGAACTATACTCACATATAAAAATTCATAACAAATTTTACTAATTATTAACACCCATGAGTAAGATTTTACCTACTTTGGCCAATTTCAGAGAGGAATAATATATCCAAAGTTAGTCAAACCAAAATAGCCTCAGTATCTTATCTATATACACATTCCCCAACACCTCATTCAATATGATCCCAGATATTACACACATGAAGTAAAACCAGAATCCCATCAGACTTCCCAATAAATCACTACTATAAAATCTCCCTCTACCCACTATTCTTGTAAAACTATGAGTATATGATATTTTGTAAGACCCATACCAATGATTTTATAGAAACCATTGGCATAAGATTGTTTTTTGAGACATATACCCATGTTTCTTGTAAAACCATGGGTATAAGGTTGTTTTTTTTTGAATACCTTTATACACAGTTTTTCTAAACCATGGGTAAAGCTTTCTCACCTTATCACGGGAAAAAAAATTCGTGGGACACAAATTTTTTTACAGGAACAGCTATTCCTGTTCTTTTCTACCTATAGTAACGTTTTATATAAATATATATAATATAATATATATTTATATACCAGTAAGAGGAATGGAGTAGTGGTTAGGTGCGAGAATAATAAAGGGGTGGTACAGGGATCAAATTCCATGATGGCATGTTTTTTAAAGCTATACCAACAATATTACTAATCGTGGGTATAGGTTATTGAAAAGGTGGCATAGGTAATTAATATCACATATACCAATGGTTTCCAAACCATTTGTATAAGTCTATACTGACACCACAGTATCCCATGGTCACCCAAACCATTTTCACAACCTATACCAACGATTTTGGGACTTATACAAATGGTTCCAAACCATTGGTATAGGTCTAGTTTCTAGTAGTGAATGTATCAACAATCCCTAGAACCTCCCCATGAACAATCACCATCGGCCTAATAGAACGAAATCTTAAAATAAATTACAAGCCCATCATAATTTTTCATAGTCAACTGCCATCAGCTCAACAACCTGACATCCTAAGGCACGAGGAGATCCATCATTTAATGAATACTAATACACTGTCATCTCAATAGCCTGATGTCCCAAGTCAAGATAAGATCCATCCTCCCATCTAATGGTCTCACTCATTATAAACATGTACCATCATTATTTTATGTAATAGTGAGACTTAGCCTCATCCAATGGTCTCGCTCACCATCAATCCTGGATTTATATTATGAGAACCTCCCCCATAATATTGAGTCAACACTATCCATTATGCCGGTAAATCTATGGAGGCCTCTACCCCCAATGAGTGGTCAAAAATACCTTAACTGAGTCTTCATCTGTATTCACCTGACTTTAACTGTGCTATCAACCGATCAAAACGATTAAAAATAACCAACCATACCTAAACCAAACTATCCAAAAAACTCATGGCCATATGCAAACCATTTCACCCATTCATAGAGTGGTAATCACCATTTTCCTCATCCTAACAATCGCAACGCCTCAATGTTGATGGTCAACACCATCCCACATATAGCATGACATTCCCTCATCCTGATGAATCTCGTCATCATAATTTTTATGTTCACATCACTCCATGTATTTTGTGTTATTCCCAACACATTCCCCTTGAACAAATTCAATCATAAAACAGGTTAATTAATTTAATAAAATTAAACAATTGGAATAACCTTCTAAACCAACTAAAATTCCCAATCATACTAAAAAAATTAAGAGCAACAAGTGAATGCCCATCGATATCTTACAAGAACAATTAAATGATTTAAAATCAAGCTTTAATTAATAAGGGTTTCACCCATAGAACACCCCACACACACATATTTAAAAGAACATACTATATCATGCATATATTCATTGATAGCTCTATGCACCACCTACATTATTATTTTAGGTTCTCACTCATCGAATAATAACCTCTAATATGAGATAAAATGAGAGAAATTAGGATTTTAGAAAAATACCCTAAAAATAGGGAAAATGATATCGCCCAGAATTGTAATTCCAAATGGTGAGAGAAAAAAATAACACAAGAAATGGGATTCGAATACTTACCATTAGCTATCCAACAAAACCAATGAAACTTGAATCCATGATCGAATGAGGGAGATAGGTAAAATCCTAGGTAGAAGAAAATATGTTAGAACCCCCCTTTTATGCTTCTGAGTGAGGTGGAGAAGGAGAAAAAAATGAAAAAATAAGGGAGGGGTAAATTTGTAATTTCATAATATTTAATGAAAAACATGGTTTGGCCATAGGGTCTGGCTGACCATGTGACAACCATGGGGTGCCACTGTCTAAAGGAAACACCACCTTGCACTGATAGGTGTATGGTTTTTTAAACCATGAACAACCCATGCACAACCAATATAATTCATTATTGGTTCTTCACATGATTTATTGGCACTTCCCATGGATTTTCTAACCATGCTCTATCTCCAATGGGCCGCACGATTTGGGATACACCATTAGAAATAACTATGAACCAAATATGGAACCAATTCCATGTTTCTCAAACATTTTTTCTCGAAGACCGCTACTCTCAAAACCAAATCATACCTCTGAGGCACTTAGCATGACTAAATCTTAATATAAAAACAACATTCTAATGATTTTTAATTCTATAAATTACAATCTTAATCTCAATTTAAATGATTACCCATCCAGAAAACATAAAATTCAAATTTACCCAAATAATAAACCGGTTCAAGAACCCAGGATGTTATAATTGGGTTGGGAATATCATTTAGGGAGTAATCAAATTTCCTCTCACAATGGATGATAACTCAGTTTCTTATAAAAATCAGAAAAATTTACCCTATGATAATTTTTATAGGCTGATTTTAATAATTATGTTAATTTTTTAAAATGGGTTTTATAAAATTATTATTAATTAAATTTAAATTGGGTGTTCAAAGCATGGCTGAACTACCTTTTAGAAAAATACAATTTTTTAGAAAACATTTATATTTATTGAAAATGTTGTTATTTTATTTCTAATCCATATATGACCATAAAATTTATTTGATACATGTGTAAATCATAAATATTTTCATAATTTATTTAGACATATTTATACCCACCCACTTAATGGATAGGATAATATATCCATGTTTAAATAATAGAGTCTCATATTTCATTTAAACCCAGTGTTGTGAACATCGAAAGTTGTCAAAGAGATTGAATTTAGGAATATATTTTAAATTCTCTTGGTGTTACATACAATTGGGTATTTATAATTATGGTTGAATCGTGAATTCATTTTCTATGATTATTATCATACATCTCCTTGAATGTTGTTATGATACAGTTTACAAGACACTTCTTTTTATTCTTGTAAATATTGACTACTTGGTGTTGTTATTTCTTTGTTCACATTGCTACCATAATTTAAACTTAATTTTAATATTAAATCTTTTTGAACTATGGAATAAATTTCTAAATCATTTTATAAAATTTACGTTTTCCCAAGAGTGAAAATATTCCGATTTCGGAATGTGATCACATTATGATTCACTATTCAATTCCACCCTCATACTACATTTTTAAATTGATTTTTTTTGTAAATTTTAATTATAAGAATAAATTTTACACCACATATAATTAATTTAATTCATGATAAATACTAATTAAAAAGTAAATTTCACTTGTTTTATTTTTTTTTGGTAGGGATAAGTGATTTGAAGATACCAATATCCAATTCAAGAAAAATGTTCCAAAACTACATGAGAGTCCAATCACACATATGTACTAAAATACAATTTTCACGTTATTCTTCCATCACCAAAATTAGTTGGTGAATTCATAAATATTTGTGATATAATTATATATAAGATCAGGAATCCCAATTCATCCATCAAGAGACCCAAAATGTGTAATCATTGGAGATAATATTTACTATTTGTAGCCATGATGTCACTTATGTAATTTTGACATAACATGAGTTTTAGACATCATATATCTAATAAATTTTGTGTGAATATAGTAAATATATTGGGATACACTATTTCATTTTATTAAAAAGTGACATAAGACTGTCAACAGCCCCAAATATAGGTTCCAAGTGGTATTAAAAATAGGGTTACAAATCCTCTATACACATTTCATAAAAATAAACACTATAAGAAACTCCTTTTTAAGTTCCATCAAGGGTGTAAAATATATCATTTTTCAAATATTAAGGATTTACCTTCATCATCATCAAAGTTTTATATCTCCCTATCCTCGGAGAGAGAGAGATAAAATGAAGAAGGATATATACTCAAGCCTCCACCAACTCATGGTGGAGAGCTGAACAATGGGATATCTTTGTTAGGTAGTTACACAATTGTCAAAATGATTATGGAATATATATTATATACTGGTTTTCAATAGTTTTTTAGTTTTAATCAATTCATGTATTTGAATATTGATTTATTTTCTGATCTTTACATTATATTGAGTTTTTTAATAAAATATTTATGTTATCATAACTAAATGACACTAGGATTACACATTGGGAATTTAAAATGGTCTAATTAAAAAGTATAATTTCGTTTATATCCCATAAAAATTAAATTATTATATGCTTTGGTATCCCCAAAACTAAGAATATGATTTATAACTTGGTTAAATGATGGTTACCCAAAGGTCCATGTTTAACTACATCGATTTAAGGGGTTGGATGGTAACTAGGATTCTGGTTAACCTCCATCACATAATTACACCAAACCTAAATTAACATATAATAGAAATGTAATTGACATGTTTTATAGTAAACATAAAGTGATCACATTCCCATATATATATATCCCAAATGTCACTTTATTTTATAAAATACATAAGTTGATTTCTTTTTTTTTAACATAAAAATGTTTAAAAATCATTTTTTTATATTTTTTTATAAAACTTATTGAATATTTAAAATTTCAACCTCAAATATCCTTGAGAGATGACCAAGGTTCTTAACTATATTGTATATTAACTTTAAAATCATAATTTTTTGTTGTTTCATGAAAAAAATGATCAGAATCATGAAAACATCACCAGGATGAAATTATGTTTAGTAAGTTATATAATTTCATAACAATGAAAAACATAAATGAAATTATTCAAACATGGAATAATAGGAAGAAGTTATACATAGTAACATATAAAACAATGAATATAGATTTACATATAGAAAAGACCTATACACCTGAGATAATGAAAAAGAAACATATCCAACAACTAATTTTCAAGAAGATAACCAAATAAGAATAATAATGACTTATTACTCAACAAATCATAGAAGGAAAAGTAGTTATAAAATTTCCAAGGAAATAAAACAATTTATATAATGTATTTTTAATGGAAAATCTTTATCCTTTTTTAATCCCATTACCCATATACCATTACATCTATAAATAGTTTGAAGATAATATATAAAAAGCGGGGTCACATATAAGATGAATTATTATTGTATAGATTACAATCCATAGAGAATGAATATTAAATTTCATGATAGATTATGAAAATATTGGTTAGTGGAAAATTGATATCAATATGATTTCCCAATAAAAAAATGAAAATAATGTGAAAAACATCTAGCATACATTACAATCATAAATTAAGTCCCTTTGTTACTATTTAATAGAATATAAATAAATGGAGAATTTTATTTCAATTCGTGGAAAAATGATAGATTTAAGGATTTATTAGAATTATATAAGAGTAGAAAAAATAATTATATTTAGTGACCATCATACATTAGATAAATAAAGGGAAAGACTTTGCACAATACTTGAGAAGGATTGGAGTCACATGGGTAAGGTATTCCTTTTTTTAGATAATGATATGGTGGATAAATAAAGAGAGATGTGTTTAAGTGGTTGGATTTAGAATAAACATGAAGGATTCAGTTCAAATTGATTTAAAAGATCAAAAAAACTTTCTAATTTACCCTTGAAATATCATTGAAGTCCACAAAATCTTGGGTGGTGTACTATTGGAGTTATTGTGGAAACCAAATTCCACTATATTCCTCTACTTAGGCTTTCAGGTTCTTGATGCCTCATAGATATAGTCATATCCTTCTATACCATTATATATTTCTCTAAAATCCCCATAATTCATTCCCAAATCCCTTCCGGTAATTAATTATATTATTTAATATTTCTAATGAATAAATTTAAAGAATATGAACTCAACCAAATGATGAGGGTTATTATATGATATTTATAATTACTTGTTTATAATAAGTGTTAGAGAGAAAATATTAATATATAGTTTGTATTTTTCAAATAATTATTCTCATAATAACTTCACCATTTTAATAATTATTTTAATAAGGTTATAAACAACCACTATTTTAGTATAAAAGTGATATTTTTCAACAATATAAAAAATATGAAGCTCAAGGAAAAATGAAAAAAATAAAAAACAAACCACAAAGGAATTGTTGAAGCAGGTTTTATTTAATCAAAAAACCAATTTAAATAATTGATGGAAAAACATAAACAATTAATAAAATGATATGAAATATAAAGAAATCAAACAAAACATATTTTCATATCCTTTAATATACATATAAAGAAATGATTAAGGAATATTCCTTCCCATTCCACCTAAATCCTTAAATGAAATGTTAGTGTAATTAGACAGAGAATTTATAAGTAGGTGAAATTGAAAAAAAAACTATTAAAAAGCATTAAAAAATAAATTTTACTTTAATGAACACATGATGAAGATAAATTCACTTCTATGAACCATTTTAACAAACCAATATAACAACCAATAAGTCAATATAAGTGAAAATAAACATCAATAAATGAAAAAGAAAAGATGAATAAAAAATATATGATACCATAACTATTTATTTTTCCTTAGAGGATGATATAATGATAGAATATAGTTTAATAATCATTACATAAATAATTTTGTGATAAAGTTAGGAAGATAGAGATTAAATTTTCACTATTATAAGTAATACAACAAATACTAAAATATTAAATGTTTTTTGAGGATATGTTTATAACTAATTGAGGTGATAGTGTGCCTAAAATAATTAGTATAGAAATAAATTTTTTATTATTGATTATTATAGAAACGTCTAAATAGTGAAAAGACTATGGTGCATTAAAAATTACATGCATTATTGGGAAGATAAATGTTAATGATTCATTATGCGACATTGTTTCCTCAATAAATGTAATGCCTCACTAAATTTATTTTTTACTATAGATTGGATAATTGATTTCAATAATATTTTTGGTATAATAAAAATTTAAAGTAATAACATACCTCTCACCAGATTTTTAGGATATATTTTTAAGTGTAAATGGCTTGATATTACCTTTAAATTTTAATGCGTTAAATATAGAAGAGGGAAAAAATAATTAATAAGAACTGATAATCTATAGAGATCATTTTTTGAAAAAAATTAATAGAAATTATCATTGTGTATAAAGGAAAACATTCTATGGAATTAATTAACTCTATTTTATATTATAATACCTGATATTCCATGAAAATACAACTTGTTTAACATTTATATTTTTAAATTTTTTTCATTTTCAAAACCCCTTTAAATTTGATAATTTATATTTTATGCAATGGGACAATGCTTTATTAATCAAAATAAAGAATTTGGGAGTATTTTGGATGAATTTCTATTTTTTAGGATACACAATAATTAAATTTTATATAAATTTTGAATCTAATTTTTGTGAAACAGATGAAAAATTAAGTGATTAAATTAATTGAATACATTTGCAATAGATTTGATTTGTTATTTTGATGATGATTCTGATAATTTTAAAAAATATCAGGACACCTATTGTTTATAAACCATTGAACCGAAGATATTACCATATTTGAAACACTCACCTAATCTTTAATTTAAACAATTACTTTAAATCATTAAATATGAATTTTTGAAGAGTGAATAATGTTTATTAGTGATCAAATAAAAAATTTATTTTTCACCAAATAAAATAGTTTCTAAATATTTTAGGAGGGAACATCAAGGTAATGAGGTAAAATTTAACTAATATACAAGGTTTATAACCTATAATTTTTATACATAGTGTCTTACAAATCAATAAATCTAAACCTATTAAAAAACTAAAAAAATAAATTAAATCACACATTATTATAAATTATTTATGTATAATTTCAACAAGAATTTTGAGTTCATGATCATGTATCTAATTTTAGATTCACAGTGGTTAAGACTGATCAAAATTATACCCAAAATAATATACTATCCATTGATTAGAATATATGAACTGATATTTATCCTAAAATAATTCATAATAGTTTGATGTAGTGTTTATATTACAAAAATTTGAACATTTGAACCAAAAAATAAAATATTCCAACATGAATCAAAAATCATATATTATAGATAATTCACTCAATAACTCATTATTTATTTTCTGATGATTTTACCAATATTTCTAAGAAATCTATATAACTAAAATATTAGTTTAATTCCACTATACTAGGAAAATTTATTATGTTTATGTATATAATAAATTTATTTATTTTGATATATTACCCCAAGTATATTTTATAGTTTTGTAAAAATTATATTTCTAAATACCATAGAACACTTGATGAAGTTATTTTAAGATAAATTTACAGTTTTTAGTTCATCTTTTTACAAATTCTATTCAAATCTAAGAAACTTTTTTTCAAAGATTTTTTGAATATAATTTGTGTTTGAATATTAAAAAATGTAAAATAATAGTAAAAAAGGATTCACGTAACATGAAATTGAAATTCATTTTATTCTAGTTGATAAATCCAAAATATACAAAATTTTATCATTTTTATATCCCACTTTTTTTAGAGATGCTGTGATATTTTTTTGATATATTGGTTTTATTTGAAGGTTCATAAAATAATTTAGTAAATTTGATTCAGTATATTGTATATTATTATTAAAAGGATTTAAATTAAGGTATAGTGATTTATTCAAGACTATAAGTGATGAGATAAAAAGGATTTCCGAAAATCATACCCATTATCCATATGTATTGTCAAGATCTTCAATTAGAGCTTACGTGTGATGCTTCAATCTATGATATTAGAGAAGGTTTGTTAAATGGGTGGAGGGTAAATTACTTGTTATTACATGTTCATTAATAACTTTGGAAACAAACAAAGTGAACTAATTGAAAATAAGAAACTAGTATATTATAATTAATTTTTTATTGAAGATTTATGTTAATACATATTAAGAGCTACTGTAATAAATTATAAACCATGCATCTTTTTGATATTTATAAAAAATGTTACTAGAAATCTATGGCTTATAAGATTGATGTTATAGAAATGATTATTTATTGATAAGAATAATGATATGTAATTATTATAAATTCTTACAATTGATAAAATATATTGGCTACTATAAACATTATAGGTCAAAAATATAGAAAAGTAATAATTGACTAAAACATATTTGGTAAAACTTTATACACGGTAATATATAAAACTCAAATTAATATATAGATACTATAAAATTTTCAATCAATTATAACGTTAAATCAATTTTTAAAATAAAACATTTCTTATTTCAAATAAGAATATATGTATTTTTTGGGGAAGAATAATACATCTAGAAAATATATAATGATCAAATAATTAAGAAACTTAATTCCTAAAAATAAATGTAAATCTATTTTAAAATTTTACATAGATTATAATTTATTGTATAATTTAGAAACTAATGAACTATATTAATAATTTGGGATTCATGATTATATTGTCTTATATTGTTTCACAATAAAAATAAAATTTTAAAACACATTTCACATTTTTAAAATAATGATATCATTTTCAAAAGACATTAAATGCCTCAATAACCATGAAATTATTATAAAATATTTTATGTATGTGTATATAATTCATGGATCCATTCCCAATACCTTTTTATTTGGTATAAAAAAAATTATATTCATTTATATTAAATATATGTTGATGATAAATCATTGGGGACTTATGATTGTAGTAAAATATTTCATAAGGTTACATGTATATTCTAGGATTCAACTTCTTAGAGTCCTTAATTGTTATTTTGATACATATATTTTTTACTAGACCATGACATATTTAGAAAAAACATATAGGTTTCTTTAGAAATCATATCAACAATACTAATTATTAAGAAATGTTAATGTTGTGATTCCAATATATAAGTAGAATAGATTATAGAGAAGATTAATACATTAAATAGTAACGAATTTAGTAAATGGATTATAGATGTTCATTTTTTTAATATATCTACTTTTAAAACCCTAAATTGAATTTTTAACTAAACTTTTTTTATGGAAAATAATTTATCTTCTAGAAGAGATAGAACACATTCCATAACAGGTCATTATGATGCGGAATATAGATTTCATTAAATATTAGGATGAAATAATATTCAAGATACATGACCAAGAAGAAAATAATGTAGAGAGATATGAAAATTATATGTCTTGTTATGATTATTCTGGTGAAGGAATTTTTATTTCAACAAATTGGTTGATAGATCTTGATTAAGGAAGATTTTAGGTTAATTAAAATCAATGTGGGATAAAACCATTACTATTAAAAATTATTTTCCATATATTATTGATAATATCAGGGTATATATATAAAAGAGATCATTTATTGTTAATGGATAAAATATTAAATATTTTCACGGATATTTTTAAAAGAAAAATAATAAAGTATCGCAAATTCTCTTTAGCCGTCCATAGAGAAATAAAATTGGTTATCTTCCTTCTAAAAATTGGTATGATGATTATATTTTTTTTATCATTTAGATTTTCCTTGATAATACATGATTAATATTTGGAACAATTCAATATATAAGTGTAGGGGAGGGATACAATATATAGTTTATGTTATATAAAATTTAGTTGGTAACTTTTCATTTTTTTTTTGTTTTTTTATTGTATTATTATATGTTTTTAAATTTTTATCTTAACAAAATACCCAAAATTAACATTTTATAACCAAGTTAGTTGAGATGAATTTTCTGATTAAAATACTATTAAAATTAGTGAATGATGATATTTTTCAATTTTTTATTTTAATTTTGTAACATTGTTGTCAATTATGATTAATTATTGAAATACATGCTCATGTGTTGATTACCCAATGTCAACATTTCAAATATTTAAATGTAGTACGATAATTTTGAAATATTCATTTCAATACACTCTTTTTTAAGATAATTAGGATAAATGTAAAGGAATACTAAAAATTATATTATTTTATATTTAAAATCTAAAAATATAATAATTATATCAAATGATTTTGGTATTTTCAAATTTTAATCCCATGATATTAACTATGACACTTGGATATTTTCCTAATTTTTAGTCCCTTTACAGAAACCAAAATCATGATAAGTGAGAAATATTTTAAAATAGTTTATCATTATATACACATCTTATATTAAATTTTCATAAAATAATTCAAACAATATATAGGATAATCCTATTTTATATTTTTGTTTTGGGAATCACAATACATTTTGTAAAGGGGTAGTATGTGTTCTTTTATTTTTTATTAGGATTAATGGTGTAAAAATCCATTTCAATAAATTCCATTAATAATTTTTTGATTCCTCTTGTTCAATAAAAAGAGTATAATAAAATAAAAAACCAAGGAATTAATAAAAAATAAGAATTGATAAGAGGAATTAACTTATTTTGGGATAATTTGAGTTATGGTTCATTGAATATATATGAAAAGTGATTATGAGGTCCACATTATTTATAAAGTGAAATGAGTAAGAGAATTTTACATTATGTTATGAAATTTCAATCATTTAATTTAATTTACGAGCCATACCTCTTTATTAATATTTTTATTTTTATATTATTACCCACCAACCATAAAACCTAGAAAATGTATAGATAATATCCACAATAAATATATATGTTTTTATCATGGTGAGTGTAGATGTGATAGTGAAACCAATCCTATTGTAATCCTTCATTTACTCTAGAGTTGAATTTTTTTTCAAATAGGTATCTGTGACTGAAGATTGGATATTTTTTATGATAATGGGTCATAAGCATTGATGAAAAAAAGAACATAGACTGAATGTAGATAATAAAAAATAGATGTTATTGAATTTTATATATATAATACAAATTATTAATTATTGTTTTTAAAAACATAGATTTTATTACTTTTGACTTGGGTGATTGAATTTGATTAGGGATAAATTTTATGAAATCAATGAAAATTTTACTACCCATTGAAAGTATTAATTTTATTATAATTGATAAAGTTGATAAATTATACACATTCACTTTTGTTTTATTTAATAATCTTCCCTTATCATTTATATTGTTTGTAAAATTTACATATTTCTTAAAATGTGGGGAATTTTTTTATATCATTCAACTATGTCATTTTAGAGAATTTACTTGAGTTTAATAGTTCATTATAGTTAATTGAAATTACATGTGTAATGGTTTCCAAAAAAAGATAAAAACTAAAAGTATTAAAGTTTATTTTCTATATATTTAATAACTATAATATGAGGAATAAATATTTGAATAATAATTTAATTAATTAATAATATTTTATATATTGTTGGGTGAGTATTAAATCTATAGATCACCAGTTTATATGTTCATCACCTAGTAATGAAACAATATTTGGTATGGTTGTGTATATTTGATATAAAAAATTCAATATATATGTGTGTATGATCTAAACAATTTATAATGTTTGATCAAAAAAATAATAATTGTTGCTTAAAAAATAATCAGCCTTTATAAGTGTTACCAAAATCTATGTAATGGTTTTGTTGATGATTCATAATAGGTATAATAATATGGAACCACTTTTTTGAAACAAAAATAATTATTTTTAACAATTTAAAACCACCCAATATGGAACATCATAGCATCCATCCATGAAATACCATTGTAGATGAAAATGGAACATGTTATGTGTAATATCCTAGATCCGGGTGCAACCCAAAAGTTCCCTAAACCCAGTTGGCCACATAACTTCAAGAGAAATTTTCCAAACACCAGAGGCTATTGACTAGTAGTGAGGGATAAGGTAAGACATTGGAGAAACTATTCCCTCCTTGGTATAGTATACACATCAGAATAACAAATAGTAAACAATATAGGAATCAGTAATACCATAAAACAGAAGTAGAAAAGTACAAGACTAATAGTAATAAATCAATTAGAGAATATATATAAATGATTCATGTCACATGTGTCTATGAATGCATCAACACAATTTACAATGCTGGAATTACAATATAGAAACCAATGTACAGAAAAAGGAAGTAAACTCCAATAGCATCACAAGCCTCAGCTTGGACCCATGCTCTCTATCTCTAACAAAAATCAAGTACCTAATGACAAAGGGTGCTTTCCATTATCTATATCTACAACCATATAATCTATTTGGGTCTAATATCATGACCTAAACAGGGTGTGGGATTAATCCCAGTATTCAACCACCAAAAATATGTTCCTAACTATTAATGAATATATAAATCAGGTAATGAGTATAAATGAAGATATAAACTAGAAATTACTCAAAAGTAAACAATCCTACAGTTTTCAATTACATTCATTAAACATTTATTATTCATCTATTGAATCATGAAACCATTGGATCTAGCCTCAGATTTGTATCCCCTATGTATATAACAAAATATATGTCTCAGAAGACCATCTAAACAATCAAGTAAGACTGAGTCCAATCTTGTGTTTTGTCTTGGAAAAATCATCACAATCATTCAATCATTCATAAACAACCCTCTGGGAAAACACTCACTATCTAACCCCTTTGGATTAACATATCCAATTCATTAAATAATGACCCTCTAGGAAGCTCTCATGGTCAAACCCCTTTTCTTTAACATAATAGTAATAATTTATAAATGACCACCTAGGTAGCTATCACAGTCAATACCCCCTTGGTCAACATAGCATCAATAAATTATACACAACCTCCTGGGCATCCCTAATGATCTCAACCCCCGATTAGTTGACCACCTAGAATCTCTCACAGTCAACACCCCTTTTTAAACATAATTTTAAAACATAAGTAAATGACCCTCCCTCAGGAAGCTCTCACAGTCAATTCCCTTAGGTCAAACTTTCGCAATGCATTTCTCAAGTATCTCACATAATCATCAACTCCATGCTAACAAGAAAGGAATTAGAATCATGGAAAACCTAATAGGAAACCTATTCCAAATGGTTGTAAACAATCAAACAAAGTAAATTCACCCCCAGGGTGTTCCATAAACAAGGTATCCAACCTTATATATAAGAAACAACCCTTTATTAAACAATCAAACCATATAAGGTAATAAATAGGGTTAAATTCAAAATAATGAAATTCCACAATCATGTGTGTGATTCATATTAAGAATTTATAATTTAAAGACAAAAAATAAAAGGTACAAAAAAACTACCTCAATGTCTCATGATCAAGATAGTTCAACGATGTCCCTTGAATCGTCCTAGATCAGCATAGATATACAAAAAGATGAAATACACCCAACCTTGAATAACCCATTAGAGATAAAGAATCTGGAATAAAGGCTCTAGGGAAACTGAGAACTCACCAGTGGTACTTTAAACACACTCGGAGACATCTCAATTGGTGCTCAGATGGAGAATTGGGAGGGGTTCAAAGTTCATCAGCTGGTCTATCACGCTCCTATATTGAACACAGGGACAATAAGAATGACATGAACATGAGAAGAGACCTTGATCTGATATATCAAATAAAAATAAAACTACACGGAATGTCCAATAAATGTACACCCTATGTAATTTCCATAACCTTCCCCTGACTTAAGCGGTCTACCAGGTAATCACATGACCATGTACTCAACCATTACATGCCAAGTACACGGTTGTACGCAGAAACCAGGTACACAGCGTGCACACAAAAGTACATGGAGTGTATATAAAAAACCCCATTTCTTACTTTTCCTAAAAAATAATCCGAAATGATAATCAATACATGAAATTAAGATATTTTTTTACAAAATTCCCCCCTAAAAAGATTCATCCCTTAATTTTCCTTCCAAGGGTGGTGAAGTAGAATCTGAGAACAAATCTGGCCACTAAGATCGCACACCGGCCTCCCTCTCCCATGTCTTGCCCTATTCTCATCCATGCTGTCATAGATCTCATACCAGAAGAGTAGACCGGCCATGGATAACCCTCTTTCTATGATCCACAATCCAAATAGGGTGCTCCTTAAAGGATGCATCCACTTCTAAATCAACCTCCTTAGGATGAAAAACATGAGATAGGCCTGAAAAGTAACATCATAGCAAAGAAAGATGAAAGATGTCACGCATAGATCGATACATATAAGGTAAATACAACCACCAGGAAACCAACCCGAATCTCTCCAATGAAAAAAATGTCCCAACATACCTCAGTGAAATATTACCTTATCTCATAATCCTCATGTGTCCCATCCTTGGCATGACTCACAAGAAAATATTATCTCTGACCTCGAACTTTAGAGGTCATCTCTGTTGATCATCATAAGATTTCTAGAGAGATTGTGCAGTTTCCATCCTCTTCCAAATCAACTCTACCTGCTCAGTGGTCTCTTGTACAAGACGATGTCCCATCGTATCAGCCTCTAGTACCTCTATCTATCATAGAGGTGATCGAAATGGAATACCATTCAAATCCTTATAATGTGCCATCTGAATAGTTTCCTGAAAAATAGTATTGTAGAAAAACTCCACCAGGGTATGTGTCTCTCCCAAGAACCCACAAAATCCTATATGCATGATCAAATAATGTCCTACAAAACCTAAATCGTGCATTCAAACTGGACATATTTCAGGGGATGGTAAGTGTACTCAGAATTACCTGTATACCCAAAGCCCTGTGTAGTCCCTTCAAAACATGAGAAGAAAACCGGGCATCCCTGTATGATATGATAGAGTATAGAACCCCATGAAAATGTAAAATATCTTAGATGTAAAACTTTCCAAGCTCATAAAAAATAAAGGATTCATTGATCGGAAAGAAATTTGCATCCTTCTCAAATCTATCAACAACAACCCATACTACATCATTACCTCACGGTATCCTTAGTAATCCTGTCACAAAATCCATTGCAACATCATTTCACTTCCACTCAGAAATGGGTAACTATTGTAAAATCTTTATTGGTCATTGTTGCTCCACCTTCACCTACTAACAGGTGTACCATCTAATAACAAAACCAACTACATACCTATTCATGCCTTTCCACCAATACTAACGATGTAGATCTAGATACATCTTGGTGACCGCGGGATGAATTTCCCAACTGAGGATTGAAAATCTTGAAAAATCTCCTCACATATTTCTTCTAACACCTAAATGTGAACATGAAAATGCAAAACCTCATCCTCAGCAACGGTCTATCCAAAAGCAAGGTCCTCGCCTGAAACGCACTCCCTTAGGTTGAGGCCTTCAGAATCTAATAGTTACCTCATTCTCACTCGATCTAGTAGAGTAGAGGTAACATCTATAGAAGAAAGAAATGTCTTCCCTTGTCTATCGTGAACCTCCAAATGCATATTAAAGAATAGATCCATAAGCTTCCACTCTCTACTGGCCTCCTGAAATTATTATATATGAGTCCTCTTACTCAGTGCATTAGCCACTGCGTTGTCTTTCCCAGACGTGAAGGAGAGCTCAATGTCAAAATACTAAATGTACTCAACCCACCTTTGTTTTATCAAATTCATATCACACTGAGTAAAGTTATACTTGAGGATTTTGTGATCAGTGTATAGTACAAAACAGTCTCCCAAAATATAATTTCTCCAACATCATAAAGCATGCACAACTAAAAATAACTCAATATCGTGTGTGAGGTAATTCTTCTCATGTTGCTTCAACTACCAAGGCATGTATGCCACCAATCCTTCCCCAAGCATAATCCATTATCCCAGTTTGATTCCCGATGCATCACAGTATTCAATGTAACTCTTTCCCAGATTCGGAAAGATCAATATTGATGCTAAATTCAACCTCCCCTTCAGCTCTTGAAAGGCTGAATCACAGGAATCTGTCCATAAGTACTTTTCACACTTCTTAGTCAGCTCTGTCAGTGGCTCTACTAAGCATTAAAATTCATGTGTAAAACATCTATAGTAACCACCCAGTCTCAAAAAAATCCATACCTTAAAGATGTTCTTCAGCTGCTCCAAAGAAACTACCTCTCTTAATATCTCTGGGTCTACTGATACTCGTGTCTCAGAGATGACATAACCAGTGAAGTTAATCTGGTCCATTGAAAAAGTGAATTTTAAGATCTTATCATATAATTAATTCTTTCTCAGTGTACTCAATATAATCTCAATATGTGTGGAATGGTCTGGTAAAGTGCGAGATTACTCCAAGATATCATCCACTAAGACTACCATAAATGAATCCAAGTAAGGATGGAACACTCGGTTCATCAATGCCATGAAAACTGCTAGATCGTTCGTGAGACCGGACAACATAACCAAGTACATGTATAGACCATACCTACTTTGAAAGGATATAATATGTATATCTGATGGTCTAACGTGCAAAAGATGATAACTAAATCTAAATTAAATATTCTAGAACACCTGGGATACTCTTCATTCATCAAATATATCATCAATCCTCAGAAAGGGATATCTATTCTCGACCATCAACTCCTTAAGGTTCCAATAATACACACAATGTCTGAGGGTACCATATGCCTTCTTCACAAAAATTATAGGAAATCCCCAAGAAGTACTGGGTTGGATAAAACCCTTTTACTGCAACTCCTCTAACTACTTCTTGAGGTCCTATAATTTCAGTGTACCCATCCTATAAGGAGGAATGGACACTGGTGCCACACCTTGCACAATATGAATGGAGAAATATACCTCTTTCTCTGGAGGTAATCCTGAAAAGTCATCCAGAAGGACATCTGTGAAATGGTCCACCACTGGAGGAAATTTCATATGTGAATTCCCCTGTTCATCTAGATCTAAACTATAAATCTAGGCTGTAATTCCTCCAAACCAATGATTCTCAGGTCCACTTATTCTCTCCGGAACATCCCATTTTACATTGTGTAGAAAATACCCGCCCTATGGTGATGCTAAACTCACCCTATAGTGATAAAAGTCGACAAAGGCATTAATAGAGACTAAATGGTCTATTCTAAGAATGAAATCTAAGCTTGTCATCTCTAAGGAATAGAGGTCCCATAATAAGTGACACCCACCAACCTTGAGAGGGAACTCCTTGAACTGACATACACTAGTCGTCCTAATCCCCAACAGAGTGTCTAGTGTCATGATATCATACCAAGTAATGATATAGATCCCAAGGCTCTCCAAAATGGTAAAATATATAAAACTATGATAATCCCATCTATCAAAAAGTGTAGAAGCTAAAATTGAGGCACCTAGAATCGTACCTCTAACTATAGAGGGCATGGGATCCTTCTCCTACTGGGTCTGTTCCATCGCAAAAGTCTAACCTGTATCGCGACCCTGCCTAGAAACCCTAATTTGGTCCACCTTAATATCGCTAAGAACCTATCATCTAGATTCCATGACCACGACCACCTCCTTATCTTGATGAACTCCAATTCCCTGATATATGAGAATTGTGTGGTCCTTCTCTTGTACGTGGAGTCTTAAAAGATCCCCTCTCACTCTCTATTGGTGATAACATCCTGAAAAAATGATAGATATGACCTATATTTATGCAATATCGGCACTCATCTGGGTCTCTCAAGCACTATGGTCTCATGTCCCCAGTCCTTCCATACTGGTAGCACACCACTCAGCTACCTAAACAAATATCACATGAAAGATCCCTACAGCGATTTCTATTATCTATCGATAGAGTACCAACATTGGATGCTAAACTACATTGGATCACAACTCCTAACTCACTCATATTGTTCTCAGTAATCATCCCTTGGTTTACTATTGTAGTCACCGAATTCATCCAGAAAACATTCACCTACTATCAGATGTCATACCTAAGACCATCCTCAAATCACCTAGCCAGTGATAACTTGTCATCCCCCAAAATAGGTGTGAATCACTAAAGCTCGGTAAAGCGAGATGAGTAATCCATCACTAAAATAGTTCCCTACTCCAAATGAATAAAATCTAGATCTCGATCTTCCCTCAATGTCTAAGGGTATAAGTGATCATAAAAGGTCCTCTTAAACTATTCCAAATCCATATTTCGATGATCTCCCACCTGTGAGATAACATCCCACCATCTTTTGGAGGAATCATGAAGAATGTACATCGTGAGATTCACCCTTATCTTCAGATGTGTCTCTAGATCCCCAAAGATAGAAAACATGGACTCCAGCCATGACTCTACATCATGTTGTCCTCTATACCTTGAAAAAAGTGGGAGGATTCCACTGGTGGAACACCCACGTCAACTCTACCATAGTCGAGGAAGGATGTGGTGCTCCCTAAAAAGTTTGTATCATCCACATAAAGACTTCAAGAAGCTATGCATCAACACCCTCATTCGTTATAACATATGGTACCAATACAGGCATCGAAGTAGGATTTTCTAGCAGTCCCTGATCTACCATTTTTTGTGTCTATTCATTGCCATGTACCCGGAATACTACTGAAGGTTGTCTTCGTGGCATGACTCTACAAGGTCAAGAGCACACTTCAATTCAATATTATCAAGTACACCAACATTAAAGTGTATGAATAAAACTAGATAAAGAAAGAATTCAAGTTTTAAAAAAGAGGGTTACACGATGTGTAAAACTACTACACAGTGTGTTCCATTTAAGCCTTAACATGGGCATGTACCCCTGCCAACCTGGTCGTGTAACACACAATACACATGGCGCATTCCTCATGAGACACAGTGTGTACTTCAACATTCCTTATTTCCCAATAACTCCTATACGGATATGACTACACCATTCTTCTAGTGTAAAAAAACACATAGTGTTCACCCGATATATGGAATGTACTACATAGGATTCATCCACACATGTAATTAGTCACATGGGTTTATACAAGGTTATTTCTACATGGAATGTATAAAATTGACATGGTGTGTAAAACCCAAGTTTCATCCACTCATGTTGTTAGTCACACAGTCAAATGCATGGACTTTTACCACATGTTGTGTACTCCCAATACAAAATGTGTTATACCAAACGTTTACCATCCCTCTGTCTCTACTCACACAGTCATTCACATGGACAATAACTACATGGAGTGTACATATGGTGCACATTGTGTAATTAATAAAAGTTAGTTCTTCCATAATAGATGAACACATGGTGTGTGTTCATAACATCACACGTCGTTTTGTCTGGGTTTCCAGACAATAACCCTTCGAACCTTCTCTTGAATCCCCAAAATCATAAAATTTTTTCCAAGACATGCCATGTTTTGATCCATGAGAGCCCATACTCCCCGTGAATTAATGTTTTGCATCTTTATTCATATTATGCCTTAACAAAATTCATTTAAAGTTCAAAATGATCCACCAAATTACGATCCAAGAGGGCCCATAACACCTCAAGGACCAAAGATTATTGTTTATTCAAATGAAACATTACATATACAAATACCCTGTCAAAATAGCTAGTATTTATATCATGGAATTGATCACAACAGCATTCATATCTTGAAAAACATTTATCACAACATCATGAAATCAGTAAAGAACTATACATGGCATGATAAGGATGCATGACATGTGACCTATAGAAGGTAATTATATGATGCATGAGATGTCATTCCCTAATCTCATTAGGTTTCAATATAAATAAAACCACAATTATATCAACCATAATAGAAAAAAAAAGTGAATCACCCAATGGTGAAATAAAATCAACTGTAATAATTGCAAAACCAATAAAATTGAAATATTCAAGGCAACTTGGCTTCTCCCTATACACAGGTTAGCTACTCTCAAGAAAAACTTACTACCAACTACTTATTCATTTATATCCCAGTTTATTGGCTCCAAATAGTATGGAAAAGCATAAAATAATTCCTTTGATACCAATTTGTAATATCCCAGATTTAGGTGCCACCCAAATGTTCCTCAAACCCGGTTGGCCACATAATCTCAAGCGCATTTACCCAAACTCCAAAGGCTGCTGACTATCATCGAGGGATATGTTAAGACATTGGGGAAACTATGCCCTCATTGTAAGAGTATACACAGTGTAATAACAAATATTAAACAAAAGTGGAACTAGTAATACTATAAAATAGATGTAAACAATGAAATACTAATAGTAATAAAACAACAAGAGAATATATTGAAATGATGCATGTCACGTGTGTCTAGGAAAAAAACCAAACATGTCACAATTCTGGAAATACAAAACAGAAACCAATGTATAGAAAAAAATGTAAACTCCAATAGCATCACAAGACTCATCTTGGTCTCATGCTCTCCATCTCCAACAGAAATCAAGTACCTGATGAGGAAGGGAATTTTCACTTATATATACCCAGAACCATATAATCTGTTCGGGTCCAAAAGCATGATCCAAATAGGGTGTGATATGAATCCCATTAAGCAACCACAAAAAGATTTGTGCCTAACTATCTGTGAATATATATAGTAGTTAATAAGAATAAATGAAGAAATAAACTAGGAATTACTCAAAAGTAAACAATCCTAGAGTTTTAAATTTCATTCATTAAACATTTATTATTAATCTGTTGATTCATGCAACCCTTATATCTAGCCTAAGGTCTGTATACCCAATGTATGTAATAAAACAGATGTCTCAGAAGAACATCTAAAAAACCATGTAATACTAATTCCATGCTTGTGCTTTATCTTGGAAGACTCATCACAATCATTCAATAATTCATAAAAACCCTCTAGGAAAACACTCACGGTCTAACCCCTTTGTTCTAACATAACACAAATCATTTACAAATGACCACCGGGGATTCTCTCAAGGTCAATACTCACTTAGTCAACATTGCATCATTAAAATATAAATGACCACCTATGCATATCTCAGGG
The DNA here is from genome assembly GCA_963277665.1 of Viscum album. Taxonomy (NCBI): domain Eukaryota; kingdom Viridiplantae; phylum Streptophyta; class Magnoliopsida; order Santalales; family Viscaceae; genus Viscum; species Viscum album. The sequence goes on from OY728139.1 coordinate 301,471,269, forward strand.
TCTAAACCCCCTAAGTTTGTGACCATTATTTAGCTCTCACTGTCAAAAACCGTTGGTCAACATAATGGTAAAAAAACAAAAATGACGCTCCCTCGGGAATCTCTTAAAGTCAATTCACCTTGTTCAAACATTCGCAATGCATTTCTCAGGCATCTCAGATAATAATCAAATTCATCCTAATAAGAAAGGCATGAGAATCAAGGAAAACATAACAGGCACCTTAGGCCAAACAGACATAAACAATCCAACAATGGAAATGTGCCCCCTGGGTGTTCCATAAAAAATTTATCCAACCTTATGCATAAGAAACAACCCTTTATTAAAGAATCATACCATAGCAGTTAATAAACATAGTTAAATTCCAAATAAATTAATTTCCCAATCATGGCTATATGGCACTTAAAGGATGTTTAATCCAAAGACGAACATCGAAAGGAACAAACCACCTACCTTGATGTCACACGGTCGAGAAACTTCAACATCGGCCCTTGAATCGTCCTAGATTGGAGTTCATCTAGAAAAATATGAAAAACTACCAACCTCGAATAACCCATGAGAGAGGAAGAATTGGGAAAAAAGGATCTATGGGAAATGATAACTCACTAGTGGGATTCTAACGCACTTGACAACATCTCAATCAGGGCTCAAATGGAGAATCAGGAGGGGCTCAGAGTTCGTTGGTCATTTTGTCACTCTCCTGTATAAAACACGGGGAGAAGAAGATAGTTTTGGACATGAGACCTGACCTCAATCTAATATATCAAATAAAAAGTAAACTACAAGATGTGTTCATTAAATGTACATTCAGTGTAGTATCCATACCCAACCCCCTACTTATGTGGTCTTCCAGGTCACCACACGACCATGTACTTAGCCATTACATGACCAGTACAAAACTATATGTGGCAATTGGGTACATTTCGTGTACTCAGAAGTACACAGTATGTACATAGAAAACCCCCAATTCTTCATTTTCCTCAAAAACAACCCAAAATCATGATCCTTACTTGAAATGAAGATCCAAGTTCTAACATTATGGAAGTTGCTAAATTAATGTATAGTCATTGTATTAATTAGAGAATCAATTTGTTATATTCATCATATAAATATTATATTAGTTTTTTGATAAGATTGACAAAATATTTTTGAACACCGAGATTATAAAAAATGGTTTTACAATCTGAATGAAAGGGTGGTCTGGTATACAAATATGATATCATAGGGGTATAGTGAGCTTATATCTTCCATTCACTGTATATAACTCCATTTTTTGGGTAACTATAACCCATAATGGTTGATCCAAATGGGGACTAAATAGTCAAATTTTGAAGTCCATGTTTCTTATTTTGAGTTCTTTTTATCTATACATAATTTAGTATTAAATTTATATTATCAATTAAAAAATTGATAATTGTGTCATTATATATTAAAGTTTAAATATTATATTTATTATTGTATGATTTTATTCTCATTTTATTCCATTTTTTTATTTGATTCATATATGATGGAATAATAAAAATAATGGATTGAATGACCTATAATTAAATCCATATGGATTTTGATTCATTCATTTACATAATCTATACTTTAAATAATTGATTTTTTAATGTATTTATAATATAAGGTATCATTGAATCATTCCGTAATTTTTTAATTGATTCTGCATTGACCCAAAATTTTATTAATGAAAATTAATTTTGATCTAATTAAATGTGTTATTATGTAAAATGGTTATATAAACCATATAAACATCCTTGGTTTTATGTTTTTTCATTTCAAAATACATTTAATAATTGTTATTGTTGCTAATATTGTTTTTGAACAATAATCACATGATTTGTATAAATATAGGGCTTTAATGAATCCAATTTACTTAGACAATGGAAGTGATGGCCTCATTTAGTTAAATTGATCCATATGAATCCCATTTGTCGGAGCTTGGATAGGAGGTAACGTCACTTAGCTTCACTCTTAAACAAGACCAATCAGAGCATCAACGCATTAAGCTTGAACAGAACTTCCTACAATTAAGTGGAAGTTGATAGAGATTACCAAACGATCGATGTTATCCGAGCCACCCCAAGAGTCTGTCACCATCGCACATGTTACCCTTAGGTCTTATGCGGGTGTTATATGGGGTTATATAACAAGACCCTAACACTATTATTATTTTCTTTATTATTTTTATAAATAATATACATTCATTTCATTTTTGTTACTTTGTAAATAGTTTTTAAAGCATAAATTGTATTTCAATCAATACTCAATTATGAAATCCATTTTGATTAATTACTATATTTTTGATATTAAATAATATTTTAATATAATATTATAATTAATAAATTAATTTTTATTAAATATAAATGATTGTATACTTTTTATGAACAATTGTAATTTTTATTAAGGTTTGAAAACTGTTTTTGTCAAAAACCATGATTTTTCAATAAATACAGGTTTTTATTTTAAAAGTGAAAATGCACATATTTATAAAATTATTTAGAAAAAATGAAAATTATTTTTTGGAATCTAGATGTCGAAATTATCCAACAGTGAATTTTTTATAATTTTTTGCAACAGTCGATTTTTTGGGTAAAAATTAAGTACTGTTTAAATATATAATGTTTTTATGACATCATAATGACTTAATAGAATTGTAATAAATACTATAAAATGGATTATTGTCCAATATATGTCTTAATAGTAAAGTAATGCGATTTTAGATTTGTTTTATTAATTTTATGCGGCCTTAGTGGACCCTCCAAGACTTATAAAACATTTTAACTTTTTAAATGATTTTCTTGAGAGTGTGACTCACCACCACATAAAAAAGACTAAAATTTTAAGTTTTTTGGTGATTGAACTTATAAAAATAATTTTTTCTCTCCCATTTTTGGAAAAAATCATGGGCAAAAACCATGGGTTGGATTTTGGTTTTTATTAGTTTAATGTGTGGTGTCCAAAACCTAAATAATAAATAATCCCCCCTCCTATATAAACCCACCCAGTATCCCACTTCTCTTCACTAAAAACCATCGGATCACATCCCTACTCTGCCTTCCTCTCTCTAGTATCCTCTCAAGGCACACCATTCTCCCAGTAATCCTCTCTCAAGCCTAACTGAAGCCTTTGGATCACACTTCTATATAATTGATTTCATCATTTCTCATTTTTGTCCAAATTTTATTATGTTGTTATAACCTTTTATTTTCAATTTAAAATGTAGGGGTATAATTTTTCTCCTCCCCCACACTTCCATCTTTATGTTTTAATGATAGGATACCTCTTTATCTCTCATTAATTTCACCCATGTACACCTGTTACCATGCCGAAATTCCATAAATAAATTCTCACTTATCATTTTTATTCACACTATTCTTTTATATTATGTATCTAAATTCCATTAAATATGTTGGGACATGTATCTATATAACCCCATTACTTTCCATTTCGTGTAAATATTTTTGGGATACCCCTTTATCTCTCATCAACCATTTTTATGAATTCATATGTCACATCGTTATACTGCCTAAATTGCACCGCGATTCTCCATGCCAAAGTAATTGTGTAGTGAAAACCATTCTCATTTATCTATCAAGGTTATTCAACATTATGAACATTTTATTATTGATTATAGAGTTTATTTTGTGAATTCTACATTCCTTTATCTTGTAAAAATGATGATATTTAATGAATCCATGTTTTATGATCTATGTGGCACACTTATGCATGGAATGAAATGATTAAGAAGGGTTCGCCATAATAGCGCTTCAATGCATTGGATAAAAATTAGTATAATGATACATCAAGTGCAATGAGGGTTTACTCATGCTAATTAAAGTGAAATGAGTGCTTACTCATGCTCCATGTGCAATGAGCCTTGGGTATTGCTAATATCATGTTAAATGTTGATGCCACATTTCCATGTTATGATAATCATGCTATATCATGCCTTTATGTCCATTTTTATATTATGCTCCATTGATATGACTATTTATCAACATGTATTATATTATTCATGTTATTCCTTATTTACTCCCTTACTAGGCTTTATAGCTCAACCATTTCTTATGCATGTCGTTAGGTTATCCCATTTAATGCTAAGTATGAAAGAATGTTGTGGTCATATAAAAGAAGTTTTCAATAAAGATGTTGGGGTTTATGTTCTATATTGTTATGTAATGTTCCTAATTTCCCAATAAACGAGACCTATTGATCCTTAGAGTTGCCTTAAGGGAAAATTTATTTAATAAATCTTGTTTAATTGTGTAATAAGGATCAGGGTTGTTATAGTTGGTATCATAGGATAAGTTTAGTTATTTTTAAGATTATGATTAGAAAAACCCTAGTGAAAGCCTTAGGGATAAGACTAATTATAATAAATACATCCATAAATTTTGGTGAGTATTTAGTAAGTGGTTTTTCAAGAAAATATATGCATGTATGGATACGAGCAGGTAGATCTGGCTCTGGCACAGATGTATCTAGGGGAAAATCCCAAAAGCACCGCTTTGAGATAGACTCGAATAAGAACTGGGGCACGACAACAGGACTTTATGTACTCTTGGTTATAACACTCCTAGGGGATATTCTTTGGTAAATTCATAAGCTTAGTATGAACCATTAATAAGGGAATAAAAAAATCATCTAGTAATATATGTTATGAAGTAGATCATGGATAACATAGCTTGAAGCCTATAAATTCATATGTTAAGGAAATAAAAATAATTTATAATTCATCTTTTTTTGTCTTTGGATTACCCTTCATATTTTACCCCTAAATTTCCTTTTATTTCAGCTAATGTCCTGTAATAGGATTACTCAGTCTTATTACCAATGTGAAGATCAATGTGATGACTATTCTAATGAGATTCCCAATCCGATGGGATTGGGAATCACGAAATCTATCACGATACTCTCTCAGTTAACTATATTTTTGAATAGAAACATAGGTCAAGAAGAATGTTTAACCCCCCCCCCCAAGAAATAACAAGCTGCAATCGAGAGATTCATGATACAAAGGCCTCATACTTTGAATGGATCATTTGATCCCTCAATCATTGAACAGTGGATCAACTCCATTGATAAGATCATCTCCATCCTTAAATGTTCTGAACAATAGATGGTACTTATTGATGCTTATTATATGGAGGGAGAAGCGGATCAACGATGGACATTGATCGAGAATATGAAGCCTAAGGAGGATATTGAGGTTTTGGAATGGAAGGATTTATGAAAAATGTTTTTTGATAAATATTTTCTTCGCACCCTCCAACTTAAGAAGGAAAGGGACTTCCTTGGCCTTAAGAAAAAAGATGATGAATCCATCGGAGCGTATGAGGAAAAAATCACAAGGATTTCACAACAAGACTCTGGCATTGTCTTTACTCTCTAATTAAAGGTTGGACACTTCTTTTGTGGGCTAAAACATAGCATACTAAAATCCCTAGAAATCTGTGAACTTGAGAGCTTTGAGAAAATTGTCCGATGTTCCCTCAAGGTCGAAATGGAGATTAGTGAATCTCAGGGGTATCATGGGGATAAGAAGCATAATGTGAACATTAATTTTGGTGGTCTAATGGATAAATCCATCAGTTATATTAAAATATATCACCCTACTTTCCAAAGGTACATAAAGAAGAACCTCAGAAATTGCCTGAAGGGGATGAGGAAATGCTTTAGGTATAGAAGAGAAAGGAACCGGGCCATTAACTATCGACAAGAAAAACCCCACTACTGTGAAAGAGGAGAGGAACACTCCATTTGAAACTCAACACACTTTTCATTGCTTCAATTTCAAAGAACCAGGGAAATTTTCAAACCAATTCCCTAATAAAATGGTTTTAGGAGGCAACCAATAACCTCCAAGGCAGAAAGGGTGAGATTTTGACATCACTACTACCGAAGAGAACCCTGAAAATGAAGTGGTGATAGGAATGATAGTTATTCACTCAAGAATAGTGAACATAATTTTTTATTCTGATTTTATGTATTATTTTATATCCAGAAAGTTTATTAGAAAAATCCCAACATCACCACAAATCATGGAAGTAAATATGTCGGTGAGAAGGAAAAATGGGGAAATCATTGCAACCCGTGAATATAAATCCTCCCCTATCACAATTTGTGGTTTGAAATTTATGTAAAACTTCATCATAATCCTTTTGGTGGAATTTGATACATTTCTTAGCATGGATTGTCTTTCCCTATATAGATCCAACATAAATTCCCGTGAGATATAAATCTCTCTCAATATAGAGAATTGACCCCTGATTCAGTACAAGTGCAAGGAGGAGGATGAATCTTCTTTAGCACCATCATCTAAAGCATGGATATTACTACCCTATGAGGATGAATATCTTACTCATATGATTGAGTCCAAAGAAACAACCATCCCTGAAGAAATGTCTATTGTGAGGGAATTCGCTGAAGTTTTTCATGAAGAATTTTCAATTATTACTTCTAGAAGCAATGTTGAATTATAAATTAATATTATACTTGGGACGTTGCCAATATCCAAGATTCCACATAGAATGGTTGTTTTGAAGATTTAGGAGCTGAAGAATCAACTACAGGAGACTATGGATAAAGGTTTTATATGCCCATGTACTTCACCATGGGGTGAACTAGTCCTCTTCGTCATGAAGAAGGATGGGTCAACATGCCATTGCATTGATTATCGCGAGATCAAAAAATCACAATAAAGAACAAGTATCCTATCCCCCAAATTGATGACTTGTTCGATCAGATACGTGGAGAAAAATGCTTCTCCAAGGTGGATTTGTGGTCTGGATATTACCAAGTAATGGTGAAGAAGCAGAATTTCCCCAAGACTAATTTTTATACAAGGTACGGGCACTATGAATTCATATTAATTCCTTTTGGACCAAATCATTCTCTAGAAATCATCATGGACATGATGAAAAGAGTCTTTATATATTTCCTTGATAAATTTTTGGTAGTCTTTATTGTAGATATTCTAATATACTTTAAAACTAAGGAGGAGAATGTGGGGAATCTAATCACTATACTAGATACCTTGAGAAAGGAGAAGATGTTTTAAAAGTACGATAAGTGTGATTTCTGGTTAAAGGAAGTCTCTTTCTTGGTTCATATCATCACAAGAAATGGTATATCTATGGATCCCTCCAAGGAATCTGCAATAGAGGGATGGAGGAGGCCATCATCGGTGATGGATATTTGTAGCTTCCTAGGGTTAGTCGGATATTATCACCGATTTGTGACAAATTTATCATGATTGTAAAACCCTCTAACCAAGATTACTCAGAAGGGAGTCAAGGTTACTTGGAGAGATGAATTTGAAGAGATATTATGTAAAGACCCGTAAAATTCAAGGGAAATTTTTTCTTAATTTTCTTTGGAATTTTACAAGAGCGCGGTTTCTGACGGCACCTGATTCCGAGGCCCGGTGTGCCCGGAATCAATTTCCAAAGTTTGACTCGGGTACGTTCAGTGAACGAACAAGCGGGAATTTCTAACTTTTGATCCGGTGCTCGGAATTGAAATCCGAGGACACCGATGAACTCACAGCGCCGATATTCGCTTAAGGAGACCTTTTCTGAAGTTGCGTTTATTGCGGGACGAAAGTTAGTTTTGGGGAGAATTATAAAAAATTGAATAAAAAAAATGTTGAACACTTTTTTTTTATTTAAACTTGTTGGTTAACTTCTCTCAAAGGGAGTTAGGGGTGGGACCCACACCCACTTAACCTCCCTTGAGAGGATTAAGTGTGGTGGGGCCCACACGAGCCCTAAACTTTTCATCTTCTCTCAAACTCCCTTAACCCCTCTTTAAATGACATGACAATTGTTATTTAATTTTGGAGTTATCCTTTTTGAATTTCAAACCTTTGAAATTCATTTGTTAAGTTTGTGAATAAAATAAGCTCTTATCTTATTTTGTTGGGTTAGAACTCTTTATCCATCTTGAGAGCTTTTGAGAGCTTTTCCTTCTTCTTCAAACTTTGACGAAGAACGCTCAAGCCTTGATGAAGAACGCTCAATCTTTGACGAAGAACGCTCAAGCTCCGACGAAGAACGCCGCTCCTCTCTTCTTCGTAGCCGGTTGTTCCGAAGATCGACGACGCCTTCCGTGTCAACGAAAGGGAACGCTGCTTCCTCCTCGGACTTCCTTCGTCGGCTTACGAAGATTCACCAACGACGTACCTCTTCGGACGTACCTCTTCGTCAACGGAATTGACGAACGATTACCGCGACGCCTGACCTCCGCGACGCTTGCCTTCTGCGGGTCATTGACAATCATCGTACTTGAAACCGAGGTAGGGGTTGTTGTTGATTATTTATTTACTCTCGTTCTTGGTTCTAGCATGAAAGTCTTGTGGATGATTATTTAAGAGTTATCATCTAACGAGAGGGGGGTCGGACCGCACAAACACGGCGGAATTCCCCCTCTGTTCGTGATTATTATTATTTTCTTGTGGATGATGAGATGGCGTGGTGCCGTCGCACCACGCGGGAACTCGCACGGTTGCATTGTGCGGCGCCGTCGCGCCGCGTCGAAGAAAACCGAAGGCGTCGCGGCCGGAGCGGGGCCGCGGCGGAGGGGTGCGGTGCCGTCGCACCGCGCCGGACGACGAACACCGCGGCCGGTTCCGGGCCACGGCGGGATGAGAGGACCGGCGGCTCGCCGGGCCACCGGCGTCGGAAGCCGGAAAGGGGACCGGTTTGCCGGTCCCGTTGAAGAAAAACCGTCCGGCCAGGTGGGCCGGCCGGAAGGAGAAAGACCGGGGGAATTAATTTCCCCCGGCCAGGTTAATTGCCCCCCCATTATTAAGGGGGGCCGGTTTCATAAAGGGGGGCAGGCGGCCCCCCGTTTTTCTCAAAGGCAGGCCCCCACGAGGGGGGCCGGTTTCACCAAAGGCGCGGCTTTCAGCCGCGCCGCCAGCGAAGAGGGGCGGGGGCCATGCCCCCCGCGCGTGGCACCCGAGCGGCGCCCAGGCCGGGCCGCCGCCGGCCGGGCCGCGCCGCCGTGCCGGACCGCGCCGCCGCGCCGCGCCGCGCTGCCGGCCGGGCCGGGTCGGCCCGGACCCGGACCCCGTTTTCGAATCGATTTCGTTCAAATGCTCATAACTTGAGTTTCGGGCCTCCGAACGACGCGCCGTCAGCGGCAACACGATCCTTGGATCGAGACGGTCGTTTCGGTATACTATACTCAAGGCGCACCTTCTTTTTCGGGAGCCTACGTGGTTAAAACTCCGTAGTTAAGCGTGCTTGGCTTAGAGTAGTGATCAGGATGGGTGACCTCCTGGGAAGTTTCCCAGGGAGGGTGTGAGACGGAAAGGCTGATATCTTTCAGACTGGACGTCCGATTGATGACCCGTCAGCGGCGATGCTATCCTTGGATCGATACGGTCGTTTCGGTATATCGCACTCATGGTTTCGAATTACTTTGAGTTCGGCCGGGTTGGTTCGTACACGAAACCAACCGGACCTTCGGAGTGGAAACGCTCATATCTTGAGCTACGGACGTCCGATTGACGTGCCGTCAGCTTTGTTGTATTCCTCTTAGTGAGACAGATCTTTTGGCATACTCTGCCCGAGGTTTGGACACAGGTGGAGTACGGTTGGGTTAGTTTTTCCTTAAAAACCAACCGGGCCCCGGAGACGAAAATGCCAATAACTCTCAGACCGGGCGTCCGATCGACGCGCCGTCTGTTGCGTTGAGTTCCTATTGACGATACGGAACTTTTGGATAAATCAACTCTGGACTTTGTGACAGTTGATGTATCAGCCTCTCGGCTCGTGGAGCGGACCCTCCGGACGAGCTTGCTGTGTGCGGGAACCCTAGTGCTACTGCTACTGCTACTGTGACTGCGACGACGACAGTACAGAGATCCTGTGTGGATTCGACGACGACGACTACAGCACTCAGCGATCCTACGTGGAACAATGCTACGATCCTGTGTGGGTCTTTGCGGGGGTTAGTACCTATCGATCCTTCGTGGGTCCGAAGACTTAGATGGATCAGTGATCATCTTCACCGTCATCCGAAGAAGTTTACCTGTGTGAGATGAACCTTCTATTTTACTCGATAGAGGTAGTGCGCTTGGTTGTAGCGGCAGACCCGCGATTCTGGAGACGAGCATACGGAGTACGGAGACCGTGTAGCCGGCTGAGACCTGAAGACTGCTCGACCGACTCGACTTGGAGTGAGTCGACTAGCCCAGTGGACGGAGCGCCCGGTATTTGGCGGCAGACCCACGGCGGACGGAGCGCCTGGTAGTTGGCAGCAAACCCGCGGTACTCGACTGGAGGAGTACCTCTGTAGGCTATTTGGTTGAGCGCCCGGTATTTGGCAGCAGACCCTCAGCGGAAGGAGCGCCCGGTAGTTGGCAGCAGACCCGCGGTACTCGACAGGAGGAGTACTTCAGCAGTCTTAGGTTAGTGAGCAGTACCTCGGAGTCGTGACAGGACCACTGTACACTTCAGAGATGGGGCTCTTCAGCAGTTACGGTTTTGATAATGAAAATCCTGGTGTGAGATGAATCCTAATTGCTTTCCTGTGTGGATTGTGTTGTGCTATCCTGTGTGGATTACGTTTTTCTTTCCTGTGTGGAATACGTTTACTTTCCTGTGTGGACTGAGTTGTACTTGGGCTCGGAGGTTGGAGCGTATTTGAAATTGATGACTTAGGTATATGTATGGGCATATACCTAAGCAGTATCGGTTGTTACTTCGTGATTGTACTTTTCTTTGTGGTTTATCCTTTGTGGATTTTGAGAGACCTTCAGGGGTCTCAGGGTCCCTACTGAGTAGCTTATACTCACCCCTGCACGGGCTTTGCCCGCACTACGTTGTGTTGGTTGCAGACGACGGACAGCGTTGATCTTGGCTGAGGCTTGCAGAGCAGGACGGTACCTGGAGGTGGACCACTGGGCGGAACGTGCTCGGAGCGGACGGCGGGACCCGTGGAGCAGTGGAGCTATTTGTACCCACCCTTCAGGTGGGATCTCCAGTGGACAGCTCAGTGTAGCGGCTTTTACTTACAGTTGTTGTTTTTCCCTTTCGAGTTGTACTTTACATTCAGTTTGGGTTTGTATACTGGCTCATTTACTTTTCCGCACTTCCAGTTGTACTCTGCTTTTGCTTAGTGTTTACTTTCCGCTTGCTTACTCTGTGGTGTTTGTTTACTTTACAAAGGCAATGCCTTCCCTTTTTACCGGGATTTACGCCTTAGTGCTAGTCGCCAGCCCCTGGCCTATGGAAGGCGGGCTTGGGGTAGTCACGGCACGGACCCCGAGGGCGGGTCGTGACAAATTGGTATCAGAGGAGTTCGGTTCTACCGCGAACTCTGATCTTTTCTATGTGAAGCAATAATGTTTATCGTATTGAGTGTGGTTATCAGTCCAGGGAGTCCAGTGTTGGTGCGGCGGCCGACGTATCCGTACACCAGGACCCTGACTTCTGATTTCCGACTTAATGCACGAAAACATTGATTGCGTGTGTGTTTCAAAGTTTTCTTTGTGATTTCTTTGTGTCAGCTCACCAGGTATACTGTTTGACCGTGGCGCACCTGTTTCCTATTCAGGATGGCCCCACGATGGCAGCCAGCTAGGGTTCCGAGAGTCGAGTGTGATGACAGCCCACCGAGCGACGAGGCCTCGGTGCAGGGCCCTTTGTCAGTAGTGGCACCGGCGGTAGCACTACCCGCCGAGCCCCCGATGCTTCCAGCGCCAGCCGCTAACGATGCACGTCGCCTCAGCGCACTACATGAGTTTCAGCGCCAACGACCACCCAGGTTTCGCGGGGAGACGGATCCCCAGGCAGCCGAGGACTGGCTGGAGGCAGTGGTACGTGTGTTTAGGCTAGTGAGGACACCAGCAGACCTCATGGTGATCCTCGCTGCGAGCCTACTACACGCAGCAGCAGGACGATGGTCGAGCTTGATGCTCCAGGTGCACGATGAGGCATCTCTACTTTGGATGGACTTTGAGAGCCTCTTCCGCTCAGAGTTCTTCCCAGCCACCCTTCGTGCGGTGCGTATCCAGGAGCTTCTTCAGCTGCGGCAGGACAACATGACGGTCGCTCAGTACTCGGTGAGATTTACTGATCTCTCGCGCTACTCGACCGACATGGTACGGGACCCATTCTTCCGGGCCCGGACCTTTGAGCAGGGTTTGAGACACGAGATCAGGGCATCACTGATCTCCCTCAGCATACCGACTCAGACAGGAGTACTGGAGCGGGCCCTTCTGATCGAGAGCTTCCTTGCTGAGTCTACACCAGCACAGCGACCCACCGCAGGGCGGCATGTGGCAGAGTCATCTGCAGCAGGCAGTCGATGGATGACTCAGGGGTCCAGGCAGACCAGACCTTCAGGCAGACGACCTCAGGACACTGGCTCAGCAGTGCGGGGCACACAGCGAGGAGCCAGTCTTTCGAGAGGCAGACAGTGCTACTCGTGCGGCGGGCAGGGCCACATGGCTCGTGACTGCCCGACCCGCCGTGCCGAGGAGCAGCAGACGGTTGAGGGACCACCGAGGCAGAGGCAGAGGGTCGACCGTGGCGGTCCGCAGGGAGGAGGCAGACGAGGCAGAGGAGCTGGACGAGCAGCCGGTGGTGGGCGACGCTTTGAGGCTCTCCCACCACCACCACCAGGAGGTCCACCCCGACCACAGGGAGTAGGTGAACAAGCGAGAGCTCAGCTTCAGGCAGCCGAGGCCTTCGATCATGGAGCTCTGGGAGCAGATGGACAGGAGCAGAACTAGTGGATACATCCTTTGTACTTCTAGTTCCTTGTTGCTATTGTGTAGTGTCTTTGTATTATGAGCTGCAATAATAAAAGACGCATACCTTGTGATGTTTTCATTCTTTTCCTCTTTTGTGTTGTTACTAAGAGGTTCCAGTTTGACTGTTGACTTGACCCTCACTTGTGAGACATCTACTGGAGGAGACCCAGTTACCACACACTGATGCCGACAGTGTGACTCAACTCTTGGAGGCGAGAGTAACGGTTGGATCTCTTGGTAGTAGCGTCGAGGCCTTACGACGTCATCCTTGGTATGGATTAGTATCATCCATGTTAGGATTGACTGTATTAGGCAAAGAATGTGGTTCATCCAGGGGATGAGACCAGATTTCTCTTGTCGGCAAAGAAGAAATCTTGCAGCACTTGTGGGACCTGTGATGGTCCAGGCCACGACAGAGAAGGTCCAGGTCATCCAGGAGCGGATGAGTACAGCTCAGAGCCGGCAGAAGCCTTATGCTAACAGGAGGCAGAGGCCACTGGAGTTCGAGGATGGTGACCACGTCTTCTTGCGAGTCTCACCTCGGCGTGGTATTCGGAGATTTGGCCGAGGCGGCAAGTTATCTCCGCACTTCATCGGACCCTTTCAGGTCCTCAGCAGGTTGGCGAGGTGGCTTATCGCCTGGATCTGCCACCTCAGTTGCACCGGGTGCACGACGTCTTCCACGTATCTCAGCTGAGGAGATACGTGCATGACCCGACGCACATCATTGACCATGGGGAGCTTGACGTTGACGATGGGGCGACTTTTACAGAGGTTCCGGTGGAGATAGAGGATCGACAGGAGCGGTTCCTGCGTGGGCGATCGATTCCTCTTGTGCGCATCAGATGGCAGCACAGAAACCTCCAGGAGAGCACATGGGAGCGGGAGGCTCAGATGCGTGCTCAGTACCCTAATTTGTTCTCCTAGTTTTTGTTGTATCTTTACGGGGATGTAAAGCCCTGAGGTGGGAGTAATGTAAAGACCCGTAAAATTCAAGGGAAAATTTTTCTTAATTTTCTTTGGAATTTTACAAGAGCGCGGTTTCTGACGGCACCTGATTCCGAGGCCCGGTGTGCCCGGAATCAATTTCCGAAGTTTGGCTCGGGTACGTTCAGTGAACGAACGAGCGGGAATTTCTAACTTTTGATCCGGTGCTCGGAATTGAAATCCGAGGACACCGATGAACTCGCAGCGCCGATATTCGCTTAAGGAGACCTTTTCCGAAGTTGCGTTTATTGCGGGACGAAAGTTAGTTTTGGGGAGAATTATAAAAAATTGAATAAAAAAAATGTTGAACACTTTTTTTTTATTTAAACTTGTTGGTTAACTTCTCTCAAAGGGAGTTAGGGGTGGGACCCACACCCACTTAACCTCCCTTGAGAGGATTAAGTGTGGTGGGGCCCACACGATCCCTAAACTTTTCATCTTCTCTCAAACTCCCTTAACCCCTCTTTAAATGACATGACAATTGTTATTTAATTTTGGAGTTATCCTTTTTGAATTTCAAACCTTTGAAATTCATTTGTTAAGTTTGTGAATAAAATAAGCTCTTATCTTATTTTGTTGGGTTAGAACTCTTTATCCATCTTGAGAGCTTTTGAGAGCTTTTCCTTCTTCTTCAAACTTTGACGAAGAACGCTCAAGCCTTGACGAAGAACGCTCAATCTTTGACGAAGAACGCTCAAGATCCGACGAAGAACGTCGCTCCTCTCTTCTTCGTAGCCGGTTGTTCCGAAGATCGACGACGCCTTCCGTGTCAACGAAAGGGAACGCTGCTTCCTCCTCGGACTTCCTTCGTCGGCTTACGAAGATTCACCAATGACGTACCTCTTCGGACGTACCTCTTCGTCAACGGAATTGACGAACGATTACCGCAACGCCCGACCTCCGCGACGCTTACCTTCTGCGGGTCATTGACAATCATCGTACTTGAAACCAAGGTAGGGGTTGTTGTTGATTATTTATTTACTCTCGTTCTTGGTTCTAGCATGATAGTCTTGTGGATGATTATTTAAGAGTTATCATCTAACGAGAGGGGGGTCGGACAGCACAAACACGGCCGAATTCCCCCTCTGTTCGTGATTATTATTATTTTCTTGTGGATGATGAGATGGCGTGGTGCCGTCGCACCACGCGGGAATTCGCACGGTTTCATTGCGCGGCACCGTCGCGCCGCGTCGAAGAAAACCGAAGGCGCCGCGGCCGGAGCGGGGCCGCGGCGGAGGGGTGCGGTGCCGTCGCACCGCGCCGGATGACGAACACCGCGGCCGGTTCCGGGCCGTGGCGGGACGAGAGGACCGGCGGCTCACCGGGCCGCCGGCGTCGGAAGCCGGAAAGGGGACCGGTTTGCCGGTCCCGTTGAAGAAAAACCGTCCGGCCAGGTGGGCCGGCCGGAAGGAGAAAGACCGGGGGAATTAATTTCCCCCGGCCAGGTTAATTGCCCCCCCATTATTAAGGGGGGCCGGTTTCATAAAGGGGGGCAGGTGGCCCCCCGTTTTTCTCAAAGGCAGGCCCCCACGAGGGGGGCCGGTTTCACCAAAGGCGCGGCTTTCAGCCGCGCCGCCAGCGAAGAGGGGCGGGGGCCATGCCCCCCGCGCGTGGCACCCAAGCGGCGCCCAGGCCGTGCCGCCGCCGGCCGGGCCGCGCCGCCGTGCCGGACCCCCCGTTTTCGAATTGATTTCGTTCAAATGCTCATAACTTGAGCTTCGGGCCTCCGAACGACGCGCCGTCAGCGGCAACACGATCCTTGGATCGAGACGGTCGTTTCGGTATACTATACTCAAGGCGCACCTTCTTTTTCGGGAGCCTACGTGGTTAAAACTCCGTAGTTAAGCGTGTTTGGCTTAGAGTAGTGATCAGGATGGGTGACCTCCTGGGAAGTTTCCCAGGGAGGGTGTGAGACGGAAAGGCTGATATCTTTCAGACTGGACGTCTGATTGACGACCCGTCAGCGGCGATGCGATCCTTGGATCGAGACGGTCGTTTCGGTATATCGCACTCATGGTTTCGAATTACTTTGAGTTCGGCCGGGTTGGTTCGTACACGAAACCAACCGGACCTTCGGAGCGGAAACGCTCATATCTTGAGCTACGGACGCCTGATTGACGTTTCGTCAGCTTTGTTGTATTCCTCTTAGTGAGACAGATCTTTTGGTATACTCTGCCCGAGGTTTGGACGCAGGTGGAGTACGGTCGGGTTGGTTTTGCCTTAAAAACCAACCGGGCCCCGGAGACGAAAATGCCAATAACTCTCAGACCGGGCGTCCGATCGACGCGCCGTCTGTTGCGTTGAGTTCCTATTGACGATACGGAACTTTTGGATACATCAACTCTGGACTTTGTGACAGTTGATGTATCAGCCTCTCGGCTCGTGGAGCGGACCCTCCGAACGAGCTTGCTGTGTGCGGGAACCCTAGTGCTACTGCTACTGCTACTGTGACTGCGACGACGACAGTACAGAGATCCTGTGTGGATTCGACGACGACGACTACAGCACTCAGCGATCCTACGTGGAACAGTGCTACGATCCTGTGTGGGTCTTTGCGGGGGTTAGTACCTATCGATCCTTCGTGGGTCCGAAGACTTAGATGGATCAGTGATCATCTTCACCGTCATCCGAAGAAGTTTACCTGTGTGAGATGAACCTTCTATTTTACTCGATAGAGGTAGTGCGCTTTGTTGTAGCGGCAGACCCGCGATTCTGGAGACGAGCATACGGAGTACGAAGACCGTGTAGCCGGCTGAGACCTGAAGACTGCTCGACCGACTCGACTTGGAGTGAGTCGACTAGCCCAGTGGATGGAGCGCCCGGTATTTGGCGGCAGACCCACAGCGGACGGAGCGCCTGGTAGTTGGCAGCAAACCCGCGGTACTCGATTGGAGGAGTACCTCTGTAGGCTATTTGGGTGAGCGCCCGGTATTTGGCAGCAGACCCTCAGCGGAAGGAGCGTCCGGTAGTTGGCAGCAGACCCGCGGTACTCGACAGGAGGAGTACTTCAGCAGTCTTAGGTTAGTGAGTAGTACCTCGGAGTCGTGACAGGACCACTGTACACTTCAGAGATGGGGCTCTTCAGCAGTTACGGTTTTGATAATGAAAATCCTGGTGTGAGATGAATCCTAATTGCTTTCCTGTGTGGATTGTGTTGTGCTATCCTGTGTGGATTACGTTTTGCTTTCCTGTGTGGAATACGTTTACTTTCCTGTGTGGACTGAGTTGTACTTGGGCTCGGAGGTTGGAGCGTATTTGAAATTGATGACTTAGGTATATGTATGGGCATATACCTAAGCAGTGTCGGTTGTTACTTCGTGATTGTACTTTTCTTTGTGGTTTATCCTTTGTGGATTTTGAGAGACCTTCAGGGGTCTCGGGGTCCCTACTGAGTAGCTTATACTCACCCCTACACGGGATTTGCCCGCACTACGTTGTGTTGGTTGCAGACGACGGACAGCGTTGATCTTGGCTGAGGCTTGCAGAGCAGGACGGTACCTGGAGGTGGACCACTTGGCGGAACGTGCTCGGAGCGGACGGCGGGACCCGTGGAGCAGTGGAGCTATCTGTACCCACCCTTCAGGTGGGATCTCCAGTGGACAACTCAGTGTAGCGGCTTTTACTTACAGTTGATGTTTTTTCCTTTCGAGTTGTACTTTACATTCAGTTTGGGTTTGTATACTGGCTCATTTACTTTTCCGCACTTCCAGTTGTACTCTGCTTTTTCTTAGTGTTTACTTTCCGCTTGCTTACTCTGTGGTGTTTGTTTACTTTACAAAGGCAATGCCTTCCCTTTTTACCGGGATTTACGCCTTGGTGCTAGTCGCCAGCCCCTGGCCTATGGAAGGCGGGCTTGGGGTAGTCACGGCACGGACCCCGAGGGTGGGTCGTGACATATTAAAGGATTTGAAAATGAGGATTATCATTGCACCCGTTCTCATACTACCCACAAGTTGAGAACTTTTTGTGGTATTCCGTGATTCTTCGAAGAACTGCATGGGTAGTGTGTTAATGAAAAATGAAAAATTCATTGCCTATACTTTAAGGAAATTAAATTTTTATGAGAAAAACTATCAAACTCAGGAGCTAGAGTTGGATGCATTAATATTTTCTTTAAAAATTTGGTGACATTACCTATTTGGGGGGAAGTGGGAAATATATACATATCACAAAAGCCTCAAGTATATATTCACACAAAAAGAGTAGAACATGCACCAATGAAGATGGTTAGAACTAATCAAAGACTAATACTGATCAATCTATTACCACCCTGGGAAAGAGAACAAGGAGGAAGATGCTCTAAGTATAAAGGACCCATCAATTTTATCATTGATGAGAATTGAAAAGGATCAAATCCTCTTAGATTTGATGAAGATGGACATGGGAATCATAAGGAAGGGAACATTATCAATCCTTTCACAACTGATTTCTCAACCGTATATTTTGGGAAGGTTAAAGGATGGTCAAAAGGGTGATGTGGGAATTCAGAAGAAAATTGAATCTATTATAAGAGAGAAATCCTCAATGTTCAATGTTAATGATAAAGTAATGGTGGTATTTGGTTCAAGACTATGAATTCCATAAAATATGGAGTTAAATAAAGAAATTTTTTATGATGAAAATAGTTTGAATTTCTCCATGCACCCAAGAAACGAAAAGATGTATCAAGATCTCTGAGAGCATTATTAGTGGGATAACATGAATAAGTAGATCACTGAGTATACATCAAAGTGTGTGGTATGTCAGCATGTGAAGGCTGAGAGGTAGAAGTCTAAAGGGATGATGAAACCATTACCCATAATATCATTGAAATGGGATAACATCACCATGGACTTTATCACCAGAATTATTAAGACATACAAAGGAAACAATGATATCTGAGTTTTTGTGGATCGTCTTACAAAGAATGCACACTTAATTGAAATTTGAGAGAATTCCTCATTGGATCAACTGGCACAGATATATATCAGAGAATAAATAAGGCTTCATGGAGTAACACTATCTATTATATCTGATAAAAATCAAAGATTAACCTTTACATTTTGGAAGATTCTTCAACATGCTTTGATTACGAAGCTGAAATTCAATACGGCTTATCATACTCAAACTGATGGCCAATATGAGCAGACAATCTAAACACTTGAGAACATATTTAGAGCATGATCAATGGACTTCAAAGGAGGATGGGATCAACATATTCCTCTGGTGGAGTTCTATTACAATAACAATTTCCAATCAAGTAGCAAAATGGATCTTTATGAAGCCCTGAATGGGAAGAGGTTCAAAACACTGGAATGTTGGGATGAAGTTGGGGAGCAAAAACTCCCAGTTCTAGAAATGGTCAAAGAAATGGTGATGAAGGTTAAGACCATCCAGCATCATATTAAAGCTGATTAGAGTCGGTAAAAGAGTAATGTTGATAATCATTAATGAGACCTAGAGTTTGATGTTGGAGACATTGTATTCCTATACATATCCTCATGGAAGAGAGTTATGCGATTTTGAAATAAGGGAATGCTTGGTCCAAGGTACATCAGCCCTTTTGAGATCCTTGATCACATTGTTCTAATGGCCTATCGACTAGCACTCCCACCAAACATATCCCAAGAACATGTGGAATTCCATGTATCTATCTTGAGGAAGTACATACTCGACCCATCGAATGTACTCAATCTAGAGGTGGTACCATTGGAGAACGACCTCTCCTATGAATAGAAGCTGGTGAAGATCTTAGATCGTAGATAAAAAAAAGTTCTATGAAATAAGAAAATTCCCATCATAAAGGTTTTTTGGAAAAACCACATGTTTGATGAAGAAACATGGGAATTGGAAGAAGTGATGAAGCTAAGTTACCCTCATCTATTTTAGTGTGGGAAAAGGAAATTTTGAGGGAAAAAATTTCTTGGGGGGATATTGTAATGACCTAATATTTTATTAATGAAAATTCCTTTTGATCTAAATAAATGTGTTATTATGTAAAAATTTTATATAAAACATATGCACTTACTTGGTTTTATGTTTTTGGATTTCATAAAACCATTATGAATTCTTACAGTTTCTAATATATCCATTGAACAATTATCATATGATTATTATAAATATAGGTCTTTAACAAATCCATTTTACTCAGATAAAGGAAATGATGGACTCATGTAGTAGAATTTCTCCATATGAAGCCAATATGTTGGATCTTAGATATGAGGTAGCATCACTGGGATTCTCTTATTACCAATCCCAAGCCGATCTTCAACAAGTTAATCTTTAATGGAACTAACTACGGGGAGAAGTGGAAGTTGATAGAGATTACCACACAAGCGATGTTATCTGAGCCACCCAAGAGTCTATCACCATCGCAAACCTTAACCTTAGGTATTATATAGGTGTTATAATGGATTATGTAACAATACCCTAGCACTGTAATTATGTGATTAATTTTTTTGTAATGAATGTACATTCATTTCATTATTTTTACATTGGAAATAGTTTTTAAAGAAAAAATAGTATTTTTAGTTAATATTCAATTAAGAAATAAATTTTGATGAATTAATGGATTTTTTTAATTAAATAACATTTTAATGAAATATTATTATTTTTAAATTAATTTTTATTAAATATAAATTATTAAATAATTTTTATGAATATAATTGTAATTTTTATTAAGGTTTGAAAACTATTTTTATCAAAACCATGAATTTTCAATAAATGTGGGATTTTATTTTAAAATTGAAAATTCACATATTTATAAAATTATTTATATAAAATTAATATTATTTTTGGAATTGGGATGTCAAAATTATCAAATGGTGAATTTTTCAAAATTTTCTTAGACAGCCGAATTTTTGGGTAAAAATTAAATACCCTTTAAGTATTTAATGTGTTTTATGACATCATAATGACTCAATAGTGATGTAATTAAATACTATAAAATTTATTTTAGGCCAATATATGTTTTACATTTAAAATAATGTGATTTTTGATTTGTTTGATTAATTTTATGGTTCTTTAGGGGACCCTCCAAGACTTATAAAACATTTTAACTTTTAAAATGATTTCCTTGAGAGTGTGACCCACCTCTACATAAGTAAGCCCAATATTGTAAGAATTTTGTCCATTTTAAGTATAAAATGTTTTCCACCCCCCGTTGGAAAAAAAACATTCTAAAAAACCATGGTTTGGTTTGTGGTTTTGATTGGTTTAATGTGTGGTGTCCAAAACCTAAATAATAAATAATTCCCCCTCTTTTCCTATATAAACTCACCCAAAATCCCACTTATCTTCACTAAAACCCTTGTAAAACGTACCTAATATTTCCTCCTCTACCTATTATCCAAAAAAGAAGCCCCATTCTCCAAATAATCATCTCTCATGCATCTCCCAAACCTTTGGATCACACATCCAATTAAGGGATTTCATCCTTTCTCATTTTTGTCCAAATGTCTTTATGTTTTTCTATAATTTTATTTTCAATTACGAATATTGGGGTATGATTTCACACCTCCCCACACTTCCCTATTTAATTTTTAATGATTATATACCACTTTATATATTATCAATTCCTGCCATGTACACCTGTTACCATGCTAAATCTTTGTAAGGAATTTCTCTCATCTCATTTGCATTCAAAAAATATTTCCGACTATGCATATAAACTCCATTACATATTTTGGGACATGTATCTATATGACCCTCTTACTTTCCATTTCATGTACATATGATGAGATACCCATTTATCTCTAATCAACCATTTTTATGAATTCTAATGTCACGCTTTTATGCTGCCGAAATTGCACCGCAATTCTCTAAGCCAAAGTCATTGTGTAGTAAATTCCATGCCCATTTCTCTATCAAGCGTATTCGACTTTATGAACATTTTATTATTGATTATATAGTTTTATATATGAATTCAACTTTTCTTTATCGTGGAATAAATGATAATGTTTAATGAATCCATGTTTTATGATCTAGGTGGCACACTTATGCATGAAATGAAATGATTATTAAGGGTGTGGCCTGATAGTGCACCAATGCATTGGGTAAATATTAGTATCATGATACATCAAGTTCAGTGAGGTTAAACTCCTGATAATTAAAGTTAAATGAGGTATTACTCATGATCCATGTGAAATTACCCTTTGATCATGCAAATATCATGTAAAATGTTGATGTCACATTTCCATGTTATGATAATCATGATATATCATGGCTTTATGTTCATGTTTCTCTTGTGCTCTATTGATATGACTATTTCCTAACATGTATTATATTATTCATTTTATTCTTTGTTTACTCCCTTACTAGGCTTTATATCTCACCCTTTTCTTATGATTTTCCTCAATTTATCCCATGCAATGGTAAGTACGAAAGAATGTTGTGGTCATGTAAAAGAATTTTTCAATAAAGATGTTGGGTTTTAGGTTTCAAGTTGTGATGAAATGTTCCTAATTTCTTAAGACACTATACATATCGATCCTTAGAGTTTTCTTAATTAAATTTTATTAATAAATAATTTTTATGTTTGTAATAAAGATCATGGTTGTTATAGATTCATCTCATTAACTTGAGAAATACCAATGTAAGTTTACTATGAATATGGTGTATTAATATTTTTTTAATTTCGTTAAGCTGATGATTATAAATTCATGGATATTATTCATCAATTATGTATGGAGTAAATTATAATAAATATATGAACTTGAAGAGATTTTTTTTATGAATTAATAAATGATTAAAAAATTTATATCAATTAAAACATTAAATTTTATTTAATACATATTCTTTCATTCAAAAAAAATCTTATTTCATAATTTTTAATTTTTAATTTAATTTTTATACAAAGTAAAAAATATATATTAAAAGTTTTATTGTGGAATATTGAGTGTGATTAGATCTAAAAGAGATATGATATAGAGCGTCACCATATTAAATATTATATTTTAAATATTTTTTTATTGGGCCTTTTACTGCTCCTGCATTAGTCTATTTGAGTAAATTAATTCTCTACACTCACATGGTGTAGTGTGTTGTAGTATTGGAAAAAAATTATATTTTTATTAATCCTTCATTGTTGAGAAAAATCATATATGAAATAGTAATATTCATCTCGAGTATATATATAATGTGAAGTTCAAATGTGAGATATTGAATTATATAATTAATTATAAAATCTAACAAGTGGTTTGGTTCCAATGATAAAATTGTGTTTTTGGTAAGTAATAGGATAACCATCCTAACTTTTTGGGATTATAGTAATTAGTTTTACTTAAGGAATTAGAAAATATATATACACTTTCTAGATAAGTGATCATAAGATAACTATCATTATTGTTTTGAATATACTAAATTGGGTATGATAATTTGGGACATGTTCCCTATGAATATTGATTCATTATGGGTGATAGTTTATGATTCATGGATATCATAAGAATAATTTTGGGGAGTTTATAATTCCATGCATTTTATATTTTATTAATTTTTTATATTTATATTTTATATGGATAACATTATTGTTAATTTTAATTTATATTTATGAGTTTAGGGTTAGATGATTGTTTCATCTAGTGGGAGTTTAAATCTAAGATTCATGTGTAGATAGTTGGGTAAATGATTTAGAGGGTATTAATTTAATGATAATCATAAGAAATATATATTTATTATTTGATGAAAAGGATAATTGTTTAATTCATAGAATTCCACCGGGTCATCGATATCCTGGCATTGTGTATTTGGCAGTCTTGGTAGTGGCACAAGTCATTGCATTTGGATTCAAGAACCTAGTTGTCTACCATGGGGCTAGTGGAGAGAATCAAGTTATTTTTTATTCTTGGTTATTTATTATAATTATATGAAGGGGTAATTTTACCCTCACCTTGATTTTTTAACTAAAAGGGTAAGGTATTTTCCATATAGGGAAAATAATGATGGTGGGGGTGGAGGTGGTAAAGCCTCATTTAGAGGATTTTATAAAATGGTTTTTATCATTTAGCATTTTAAAAAAGGAAAAATAATTTTTTCTATCTATGTGATTTTCTTTATAAGTTTAAGTTTCCTACATTATTAAAGGTTTGGTTACTTTAATTTAAATATATGTGAAAACTGGGGATTATATGAATGATTTATCAATAATTGAACAAAAGAATAAATAAAACATCCATGTTCATAAAAATAATAGTGAAATGATATAATAGTAGTTAATTCATGATTATTCAACAATTTTACCTCATTAATTATCTGTTATTAATTAATTATTATTTTTTAATTAGATAAATCCATAAAAACAAACCTCAATAATTATGTATTGCTAAAAATTTGAGAAGTATAAGTTAAGATCCTAATACACAATATCTTTAAATATAAGGTTATTGGTCCACTAATAATCTTATTGTATTTAAATTATTCCCAAAGATTAACTATTCTTATAAATTTATAAATCTGTTAAGGATTTATAATTATTGAACATAATAATAAACACATGAGAATGATATAAAATAACTTCTCTAATTAAACCGATACATTCAATTATATACGTATTGATAAATTTGTTGGATAAGAGAAATTAATGAAACATGAGGAAATTATATATTTAAGAATAATATAATTAAATAACTAATATCACTTAGGTATAATATAATCCTTATAAAATTGTGAATTATAAGAAAAATAAGTTTATATTGAATAAATTATGAAGAAATTGTCAGATTCTTCTTATAGAATCAACTAATAGGAACTTATCCTTCTCTCTCCACTGTTAGGCTAAGATCCTTCAACCTTATCTCTAACCATGAACTTTTCACACATGAATTAAAAGTATGTAGTCTTATCTATCATCATAATTCAATTAATTTTATAATCATCAACTTGAAATTCTATAAAATAACACAATATTTACTCATCTTGGATCAAATGGATCTATATGATAGGTAAATATCATCTTTGTGGAGATTTTTCAATTAAATACATGATCCACTAACACTTTATTATATATATATCTGAATATTTCAGATTCTTGAAACGCCATTTTTTAATTAGAAACCTTCTTTATTTGTTTAGATAATTTTTGAATAAGTATATTGTAGTTCCATCTTTCTTTATTGAAGGCTAAGTTGATAGTAGATAATCACAATGACTCATATTTCTCCACTATAATCTATCTAATTTTTAAAATACTTTCATAATTTAAATGGGTAACTATATAATACCCATGTATTCTCAATATTATATATAAAAAATCGAAATCAATTTTACTTAGATATTTTTTTTACTTCTATGTCATATAGGTCACTAATCAATGTACTCATTTTTACTTACATAGTTAATAACTCTCACATATAGTTCCTTTGAAATTTATACATTAATCTTACAGAAACATCAAATTACTCCATTCTCATAAGAAAACTAGTTTATTTATTCTAGATCATATATGTATCATATAATCTACATCCACCATTTACATGGATCATCTTATACACTTACAAGGACTTTATAAATTCCAATTAAATTGAACATTAATTTTTAATTTTAATGTACAAAACAATTTAATATATTCAATCACCAATACAAAACATTCTCAAATTTTAGTTTCATATATGTTCCCTCTTATTTTTGTTTCCTAAATTTTTTTTCACTATAATAACATCATTTAAACAAAATAAGTGTTTAACATATTTTCAACAAAAAAGTATTTATAATGTTAAAAATTTCACTATTAAACTAAATTAACAATAATTTATATAAACATTTAATAAATAATATATATATATATATAATTACCAATATAAATGACTATGGGGACTAAATTTAATGAATTTTCAATTTAGAAAGTGTGAAATTGTACCTCAACCATTTCCACCACACTTGATTTGGGTTTTCCTTGGTATAATATTATAACAAATTTAAATTTAAATTAATCAAGTTATAAATTTTAAAGAATTATAAATCATAATTATTAAACTCATCATTATTCCCATATAAATTAATATTCCAAGACAAATTTTATCCATCAATTCTCACATAATATTTTTTATACACATGTATATTTTGTACTTACCTTCCCAAAAGTAAATATCTACCTTTACTGAATTAAATTTATGCAATGTTCCCCTCATATAAATTATATTAATGAATTCCATAGACTTAATATGCATTGAATTCTCTATTAAACTAAGAGATGGGTATTTTATAATCAAAATGAAGTCAAAAAGAATTTTTATAATATTTACTAGTGTCTGGTTTAATTTTGAAAAATTATAGATCAAAACTAGAGTTTATATCGTTAAGTAAAATGAATGAAATATTATTATTAATATATAAATATAACTATATTATCCACCTTTAATTTTATCACCTAACAAAAAAACTTCTATTCTATTTTGTTTCCATTTATATCACAAAAGATCATTTATCAAATGATTCCATCCTTAGTACATTAACCTTCATGATTTTTTCAACACTATTATAAAAAATAGAATGAACTAAAAACATATTAATGAATTTGTGAATATTTTTACTTCCCTAGTTTCTATTTTACCAAAACATTTATCAATAACTTGAAATATTTATCAAAATAATCCCATGAACAAAACAATCACATATACATATAATCATTATAATCATGAAATTGTCTAAAATTAAGATAGGAATTTATTTAAGCCTATAATGTTTCTCATATATAGTATTTAATTATAATCTCATTGGTCGTTATAGTGTTGGTTATTGTGGAAGGTATTAAAATCCCTCCCACGCTAGAGTGGGAAGTGGGAAGCCCTCAATCTTTCACTCCAATTACTAATCTATAAATCCTGCCAACATTCCCTATTATATCCATTTTTTAAGATTTATGTCCTTCAAATATTTCTTCCCCAATATTTTGATTTCATATAGAGATTTAACAAAATATTCATATCTCCTAAACCTCTACCTAGTGGATTGTTTTGACTAATAATGTCTATTGGTTAACATTATTGAAAAATTTATCAACAATTTATGGGTAATATTGGAACATGTAGTGGTTGCTAATTTTCATTCCCATCATTTACTAATTTTATTCATGGTCGATGATAACCTGATTATAGTATGGTTGAGTGGATCTCATATCATTAATGTATTTTTATTATAACTCTTCTTGTGTTGATTTTATTTTAACATGAAATGATACCTACTAACCAGGTATGTCTATGTTAGTTTCTCTATATTACCACTCCCCTATCAAAATTACTTGGTGATGAAAATGGTATAGAACACAGTAGGTCAATATTTGTTCTTAGATAAAAGGGATATATCCCATTTCCCCCCTATCATAATTTGAATTTGTATTGAGGTTGGTATATCTAAAACTCAGGTGGACATCATATTGATTGATATAAAAGAGTAATTACATTATAATTAGTTAGTTTATTTTGAATTGTTGTTCATTTGGTTTCCTCCTATAATTAGCTAGAACATATTCAAAAAGTAACTTTGCATGTTTTAACCACCAGATAGGCCAATCATTAAGAGGGTTATAATCAATATAGTGTTTCAGACAAAGTTAATGTTATAATACTACCAACTAATCTCTCCTATTTTGGAATTTAAAACCTAGGCTACCATGATGAAGATGATTCTAGATAGGAGTTAGATATGGATAGGGTCATTATGATGATGATGATGAGGGATTCAATCCATTTGTTAAAGGATACTATTAGAGGAGATTTTTGTTCAATGTTGATGGTGACCCATGAAAATAAAATTTAGTCATATGCATTGGTAGTATATTCTTCTTCTAAAGTATGATTAATTTATGATTCCTTCAGCTATAATATTTATCCCTATGTAATATAATTACACAAGGTGCAATTTGTGATGGTCGATTTGTATCTTTAGGCTATATGTAGGAAATATAACAAGCTCTATCCTGAGTCTTTAGTTTCTTAATTTTTTTTCTAATATGGATGCTAATTTTTTTATGTTTTCTTTTTACTATCCTATGCAAGGATACCATGTTCACATTGATCTTATGAGTTAGTTTGAGATGTTAAAAGACGATTCTTTGGAAAAATAGTATATGGGTGGAAAAGAGGGAGGCATATAAGGAATAAGAATAATTATTATGATACTATCACATGACCTGACTAAGAGAAATTAGAAATTGAATCAAAAGAAATGAAGGTTCTCTTGGTTGGTGGTTCATGATCATCAACTAGACATGTAAAGGAATTTCAAGAGGAAGAACATTTCTGTCCTAGTTTTTTAGGGGGTAAAATGAAAAAGGCATCTATGATTATAAATAATTTCTACTATATTTATGTGGAAAATATATAGTATATCTTTTTAACTATGGTAAATGACTATAAATAAAAAAGACTTCTTTTATTAACTGAAACCATGGGAATGGAGGTCCATAGATAAGATAGTAAGCTCCATGAACCATGAGAACTCATGAGTAAAAGAGACTAAGGACATAATTTAATTCAGTCAAGAACTAAAGTTATAGTTTGAGAATCCCTCAGAGTTAGAACCGATTAACCATGGCCCTATACTAATTAATGAGATTTTGAAGGGATATGATATTAGTGATTTCTTCCCCATAAAATTATCATAGAAAATGATATATGTATATGATATTTATGGTAAAGAATCAAAGGATGAAATCCACAAAAATAATTGTTTTACATTGAGTTGACTCTAGAATCGATGACCAAGATAAAGAAATATAGACCTCTATTTGTCCTAATGGTAGTGAAAAATAATTATATATAATCTCGACTGGATGCTAATAATTTGGATATAGATGATGAAATGTTTCACAATGATTCATATCTTGCATTTTTTTCATTTTATATTCATCATAATGAAATATCATATTAATATCTGTATTAACTAGATATAAATGTCTTAACCTAGAAATATCAGGTGTGTACTTCTTGATCAAAAATTGTTAATATATTTTGATGATGTTTTGTAGGCTATTTTATGTAAGAGTTTTTGGATGATTTTTTAATTTAGGGGATACCTTTTTTAAGGATTATCATTTAACACAAAAGGTGATTTTTTTTAAACGAAAAATGGAATTTTTAAATATAAATTTACTCAAAATAAATATTCCATTACCATTTTGTTGATCTTATATTGAATTTGTTTCCAATAAGTTAATATGTGTTGTTGGATGAAGTGGTGATGCTTATAAAATTATTATGCATTCACTTAATGATTTTGGATGTTATGATTGATCAATTTTACATGTTAACATTGATTATTTTTTTTATCTTATATTCCAATGACTTATGTCATTGATTCCACTTTTTTTACTACCATATGAAGAAGAAAACATACAGTGAAAATAAAGGTTATTACATGAAGATGATTAAATTTAATGAATTTTAGAAATCGTTAGCTTAGAATATATATGGGAATTTGATATATGAATTTATTATCGAATAAATTTTTGAATTCCGTATTTTTATAAGATTATTTCTAAGTATAAGAATACAACTCATATAAAAAATAAGGAAAACCATTTAAGACCCCAATGGCTATCCCTCAACCACATATATGGGGAACCGATGTATCCCCTATGGTAGATCCTTCCAAATTAGGCCACACACGGTGGTATAGGTGTGGGAGGTCTCGTGAATAAATCTCATAGAATCATGCACCCAAAGGCTAGCATGGGATATATATAGACCTGCTAGCTTAAATGGGTCATTCCAAAAGGTGTGGCAGCGCGATAAGGTAGTGGATAGAAGAATAATAAAGTGATAAACCAATTTGGGATGTTCAATCATGAACTACTGTTACTCCACCATTAAAATGATGGAATTAGAAAACATCGTCTAATCTGAGTGATCTCCACCATCCAATGGATCTTATGTTATGTGTATTCAAATAAGTAATTCATCTATAAACTTCCAACACATAAGGATCTTCCACATGATCTTGATATGACCGAACATATACACTAGACATGTCGAAGGATTGATACATGATTGAATAAACTAATTTTATGAATGAAACCTTGTCTGGCATGTAGTTGATTATTTAAAGAATAGATTTCATTTTAAGAAGTTTTCTGAAGAACTAGAGACAACTGCATGATGCAGCCGCATGAAGATCTTAGGATCACATGATAGACTTAAAATGATCAATGTAACAACTTTATCCTAGTTACCCATAGTTGGTGCATTATATCATTTCATTTTCATGATCATAAGAAATCAAATCCGGAAGGTCTGATCAATTTATTATACTCTGAAATACTAGATACAAACATAATTATTACATTACCACTTGAAATGATAAACAACCAATTATCCCCTTTGAAAATAATTGAATCCCTTAGACTATCCCTGTAGGTCAATCATAATATAATTCTTCTCATCCTGAGGAAAAATGAAACATAAGAAAGGGGTGAGATCATATTCCTAGTATGGTTAGACAATATAGCGAAAGCTATCATAAATAAGAATAAACTTTTTAAGGAAATGTCTAAAACTGAAACATGAGACTTATAAACACAATATTTCACACAATATAGAATGAATAAATGAAATAATTCCATTTAAACTTTACCATGGATATTCTACTAGTATAATCACATGAAATATCAATAACTAATCTCATAATGTTGAAATTCATAATGTCGGACATCATAACTATACTGTTAAGGCCTCATACTAAAAACATTACCATACCATCAAGTCCTTTTTCTAGGACACCAGTTTGTCTCATGAGAACTACTTATGAAATGAGTGGCTATATCGGGCCCTGCCCATAACTTACTACGTCCAATGCATTCCTATTATGAAAAGGGTGAAGCATAATATAAGCATTTGTATTAAAACTAGCATAATAAATGTTAATACATTAACCATAAACCATGAATGGTATAAACATAGCACATACATAGTCAATTATATCATAAAACCTTCAATAAAATATGGAATATTGTATCATAATATGTCAACCTCAAATAAGAATAAAATCTAACAAAGCATGTTGACATAGATGAAAATAATATAATAAATTCATTAAAACTCTTTCAGAAAAATATCCCTTTCATACATTGAAATGATTTAGAATCCACACACTTATAAAAGAAAACATTTGTTTATAAATAATATTATAATATTTCAAGTAAATATTAAAAATATTAAGGCCTCATATATGTTTAAAATAGCTTCATTAACCGTATAAGATAAAAATCATTCTTTCCTTAAATTTTTTGAAAAGGTTATAAAGTACCTCGTTTGGAAAATGATGGTAAGATTCCTTTCAAAATGTTTTTAAAAAAGTAAAATCTAGGTAAAAATGACTTTAAACAATTTGAAAATATATTTTTAATTTCATTTTAAGAAACATGGACATGGATGATAAGGATGTCGCAGTAAATACTTAAATATAAGTAATTTCAGATAACAAAGGTAGTGTGAAATTAACCATTACCTTATATATTCCTTAAGTCGAGGGTGATTTAGCCTCCATTATAATGGATGAAACATGTTATAAAATTATACTAGGACCATATTAATGTCTATGATATCATATATTATCCACTTATATCATTTTGCAAATAATATTTCTGTATTACCATTGTTTCAGGTGTTAACTGCTTCGTTTTCCCATTCTTGTTTTATCATGTAAGTCTTGTTGGTTATGAATAGGATATATTTTATTAATATATAGAATGAAATTAAGTTTATAATTATTATTTTTACTCATCATATAAATTTTTTAATCATTTTTGAATGGTTAACATAGAGAATGAATCTCATCACATTGTGGAGACAGTAGGCTGTACATACACACGAACGATGATATTGTTCCTTTAATGGTTAAATGGTATGTAATTTGATGGTATATTAATTATAAATATTCATTATAATGAAATATTCATTATTTATATGCATTATAATCATCATTATACCAATCTAAATAATTTAGTGTCGAATAATAAATTGCAATATGGCATGGAGACGGTAAACCGTACGCACGCATGTATGGTGATATTATTATTCATATGATGGAAAAAATGAGTAATATGGTTTTACCATGATTATAATAACATATAAGTATATTAATTATACTATATTTATTATTTTTATTTGAAAACAACATATAAAGAGTATGTATAAGAAGAAAAGAACTTTGAAAGAGGTGATAAAACAATTACCTCTTTTTCAGGTGTCTCCTTCTGGTTTTCACAAAAGGACTCCTTAGAATGGATTTTCTCCAAAAGTGTGGCCTTTATGATCATGTGACTTATGTTGAGAGATTAATTTGGTAGGTTTTTTCCGAGCCAAAGTTTTTTTGAGGTGTTAATTAAAGAGAAGGATAAGTTCCATTTTATAAGAGAGGTGAGGGGCACTTTTTGAAGATCTTAAAATATTAATTTGTAATAAATTTATTTTTGGTTTAAAATATCTCAAATGTGATTTATATATAGTATAATATGATTATGGGTCTAAATTATCTCACCCAATGATTTTTAGACATGTTTAGGTCGTCAAATTAACCTTATATATTGGGTTTAACCCTTATTTAAACAGTTTAACTCATACTGCATCTTCTTATATTTTTATACTATAGGGTTAATATAGTTACAATAAAATTTAAAACAAACCCAAATTAGATATTTTATCACATATTTAAAACTATTCTAGTTATTTGGTCAAACGTGTAATTTTTATGAACTTTATAACATTTTATTAAATATTATTTATTTCAAAGTATCATTTTTGTCCATTTTGATACTATTTGAAAATTTTCATTTTTAAAAATATCAAACTATCATGATAACTTCAGAAAAATACTTATAATATGTCACTAAAATGTATATTTTTTTATATAAAATTATTGTATTTAATTAATTATATTATATTATATTTATTTTAATATTTCAAATATCATTTAATTGATTCTTCCTTTAATATGTCAATTACTGCATCATTATTGTGCCATCATTTAATTTAATTATTTATTTCCTAAAATTATAAAAAATACAATTATGTAATCATTTTAGATTTAAAAATACTACTTATAGTATAATCTATCTTATTTATAATAATATACTAAAAACAGATTAGTTATTAAAATTTAAATATTATATTTTTAACTCTTCTTTAAATAAAATATAATAAATATATTAATCTAACGCAATTGGATTGAAAAAGATCATAATTTCTACATAAGTTTTATTTTAGTAGAAAAAAAAACGTATC
This sequence comes from Viscum album, assembly GCA_963277665.1. Lineage (NCBI taxonomy): Eukaryota > Viridiplantae > Streptophyta > Magnoliopsida > Santalales > Viscaceae > Viscum > Viscum album. The sequence continues at coordinate 301,504,212 of OY728139.1, forward strand.
CAATGAACATAGGACAATTGTTAGGCTAATAGTATATTATTATAATATTAATCATACTTTTAATTAGCCTATTTACCTATAATTGTGGTAAATAAAATCCAAAAACGTATATTCACCAGAATTTAATTTGATCTTATTAGACAAAATTTTTCATACTCATTACAACCATATATGTATGATTTTAAAAATTCAATTCAAATAAGCGGTAAAATTACATTTAATGAAAACCATGTAGATGTGGCTAGTATACGGGTAAAAGAGACTTTCAAAAGTATAATAAAATTTAATATATAATTCTATTATAAAATTATTCCAATGAACTAAATTAAAATAATATATGAATATTTTATCTATTTTAACTTTAAAATAAATTTAACATAAAATAATTATTAAATGAAAAAGTTAGTTTTTTAACAAAAATGCAGTATTTTTCACTATTCACCAATAATTACAACTTCTCATAAAATTACCAAAATATCACCCTAAGTTAATTATGATATTTCGAATTCAAAAATAAATAATATTTTTAAAAATAAAATTTCAAATTTTGGTAAATACTATTCATAATTTCTTTTTAAACGGTTAGTTTGAAAGGTCATGTTGTACTCAAACTTGCTATTGTGTATAGCGCGAGCTATTATATTATTTAAAAGGAAGCGTACTGTGGAAGCTTGGGGTATTACATCCTTACCTCATTCAAATAATTCTGTCCTCAAAATTTCTAGAATAACTCTTCACAAAAAAAATATGGTTGTTCTTCATCATAATTTCATCGGGCTCCCATGTCGCCTCTCCCATTTTATGGTTTCTCCAAAGAAACCTTACGAGACGAGTAATCTGATTTCTCAACACTTATTCTCTGGTATCATGAATATTGATAGGACCTTCTTAAAAATATAGATTGGGTTACATTTCTATTTCTTTGTAGGAGAGAACATGTGTTGGGTCTGGCATGTATATCTTTAACATTGATACATGGAACACAACATTATCTTTGGAGAGACTTGGTGGCATTTACAAATGGTAAGCTAGGGATCCAATTCATTCTATAATTTCAAAAGGTCCTATATACCTGGGGCATAATTTATCCTTCTTATTGAATCGTATCACACCCTTCCATGGAGATACCATCAAGAAGACATGATCTCCCACTTGAAATTCTAGATCCTTCCTTTGGTTATTATCATAGAACTATTTCCTACATTGAGCTATTTTGATATGGGTGTGAATAGTTTTTACCTTTTCTGTTGTTTCATCAACACATTCTGGTCCTATGAGTTTTCTTTCACCAACATCATCCCAACAAGTTGGTGTACGAAATCTATTTTCATATATAATGTTTTATATGGTTCCATCAATATACTTTCATGTAAGCTATTATTATAGGAAAATTATACCAGAGGTAAATACTAATCCCACATACATTGAAATTCAAGATAACAAGATCTCAACATGTCTTCTAAGGTTTGAATAGTTCTTTCTGATTTTCCATTAGTCTGAGGGTGGTAGGAAGTGCTCCAACAAAGCTTAGTATCCAAGGTCTTCTGAAGACTTTTCCATAATTGTGATCTAAAAAGGGGATCACAGTCTGAAACATTCAATAGGGGTACACCATGAAGTCTTAAAAATTCACTAAAATATAGTTTTTCTCAACATTCTAGTGTTAAATCTTCTCTTATATCACGAAAATGTGATGATTTGGTAAAACGATCAAAAATAACCCATTTCACATCATTTCTTCTAGGAGTCTTTGGTATCCCCATGAAAAATTCCATCTTAATATCATCCCATTTCTACAGAGGTATAGGAGGAGATTGTATGGATCCTCTAGGATGTTGTCATTTGGCCTTCACATGTTGACAAAACAAACATCTCAACACACAATCAACAATCTCCCTCTTCATGTTGTCCCACCATAAATGTTCTTTCAAAAATCTATACATCTTACTTCCACTAGGGTGAAAGGAGAAATTTGAGATATGAGCATCATCATCATTTTCTCTTTTGAGATCAGGTATAGTAGTAACACAAATCCTCTTCCAAAATTTCAAAATACCATCTTCAAATACGAAGTCAATCGGTCTCCCATCATTCATGGCATTAATTTTCTTTTGAAACTCATCATCATCAGACTAAGAACTTTTTATCCTTTCTAGTAAAGAAGTTTCGACAACCATTTGAAAATGTAGTGATGTTTCAACTTCCATGATAATTACCATATCCATCTTTACTAGATCTATAAATGTAGGATCCATTTAAACCCTCATTTGGTTTTGAAATCTTTGTGCTTTTCTACCCAATGCATCACCACCTTATTTTCTATCCCTTGGTGGTAGTGTTTTGTGCAATAATAATTCTTGAATAGCTAAAGTTATCTCATGTGTCTCATGTTGAGATCTTTCTTTGAGAAAATATATTTCAAAATCTCATTATCAATATATATCTCACATGTTTAACTATATAGATAGTGTCTCAATACCTTCATAGAAAATTTTACTTATACTAACTCCAGATCACTAGTTGGGTAGTTTTTTCATGAATTAGTAATTGTCTTGATGCATAATAAATAACCCTATCATTCTATATAAGGACACAACTAATTTCTTTCCGTGATGCATCACTATAAATCAGAAACCCATCATTCATAGATGGTAGATTCAAGCTAGTATCATTGACTAATATTATCTTCAATTCTTCAAAACATTATTCACACTCTTTTTCCCAAATGAATTTAACCACTTTATGTGTGATCTTGGTTAACAGGTTTTCCAATCGGGAAAATTCTGGACGAAATTCCTATATAAACCTTATAGACTAATAAAATTGTGTACCTCGATTATACTTGTCGGTGCTAGACATTACTAGATTGTCTTTGTCTTTGTGGGATCAATAGATATTCTATCCTTCAAGACAATATGGCCAAGAAAAGAAATTTTTGAATCCAAAATTTACACTTTCTAAACTTCAGATATAGTTCATTTCTTCTAAGAGTCGTCATAATTTTCCTAAAGTGGTTCTGATGGTCATCATAGCTTATGCATTATACCAATATATCATCAATAAATTTGACAACAAAATAATCAAGATATTCCTTGAACACTTTTTTCATTAGATCCCTCAAAATAGAGGGTGTATTAGTCAATCAAAATGGAATTATTATAAATTAATAATTACCATAACTCATTCAGAATGATTTCTTTGGGATATATTCCTTTTTACACTCAATTAATGATTTTCAGAATGAAGGTCAATTTTTGAAAGATATTTACGTCCATGAATTTGATCAAATAAATCATCATTGTGAGGTAGGGGATACATGTTCTTTATTATAATAGAACTAATTTCTTTATAGTTAATTCATTTCCTCATTGATCCATGTTTCTTCATAATAAAAAAACTATGTCTCCCCTAGAGAAACACTAGGGTGAATAAATCCATTATTACTCAAATCCTCTATTTTCTTATTAAACTCTACTAATTCGATAGTGGCCATTATATAAGGAGTATTTGAAACTGGTCTTGCATCAGGGATTAAATCAATATAAAACTCACTTTCAAGATCTGGGGTGTTTCTAGGTAAATCATTGAAAAAAACATCAATTTATTCTTTTAAAATAGGTACATCTGCAATTTGAATACTTTTTTCTTCATCCCAAGAATTTGTTTCCTCTACCTACACAAGAATCTCATTTAGTAAATCTACTGGGGTTGGATTTTGATAATAATTGTGTGATGAAGTTTCTGCTCTAAATATAATGGATTCTAAATCATCCTCACAAATCAAAAATTCCTTCTTCTTACAATAACTTTTCAAATCATATTTTGATATCCAATAGATACTGAGGATTATATCAAAATTTACCATTGGTATGATAATAAATTCAGTAGATAAGGGATGTTTATATTCCATAATGGGAACTTCCTGACACATCTTTGTTGCAATGAGACTTCCCTAAGTGGTTTTTACTAACAACTTCCTTATTAATGTTAATTTGAAATATCTTATTTTTAAAGAAAATTGGGAAGATATAAAGGAATGTGAGGATCCAGAACCAAATAATTCTATGCCTAAATTTTTGGAGATGATTATAGTACCAACCCAGATATAAATAGGAGTTTCAACCTTAGAAGTTTTGATCGTAAAAGTCTGGCCTTTCTCCCTTGTCCTTTTCTAAGGTATGTTTCCTTGATTCTTAGAAAAATAATTTTCATAATTTCCCATTTTGTTACAATTGTATCATTGAAAATTGACATATTCTTTATTCCCCTTTCAATCACAAGATCGGTGGCCTTTTTTCCACACTTGTAAAAAACTCTCATCCCCTTTAGGCAAGTACCGAGGTGTTTCTTCCCACTATTACTATGGGGTGGAAAGTCATATTTTCCCTTCATCCCCTTATTTCCATTCTTAGAGTGTTTAGAGGCCCTCTTATTTTCTTGATTCATTATGAAGTCATAATACTTAGAGAATTCCTTTTCTGTCTTGATAGCACATGAGGATATATCTTTATATGATAAGAAAGAATATGAGACCAATGCCCATCAGTGGAATTGTTTTAACCCATCAATGAGTCGATCAATATTACTTCTTGGTTTATGTATGTAGTTTTAATTTTTCCTTATTATCCTTGTGAAGTTATCATTGTATAATAAAACATTCTCAACCTCATTTTTCCTCAAACTCATAAGTTTATTTTCCTGTAACGACTCAAGTTTTAGTAAAAATAGTATTTTTTATTTTAAATTAATATTAATTAATTTCTTTTGATTAAGGATAAATATTAGTTTTAATAGTGATATAAATACTTGATATATATATATATAACTATGGTAATATATTTTTGGGTGTATAAATGTAAATAATAATAATAACAATTTATTTAAATACATATATGCATATTTGTAAACTCAATGAATATTTAATTTAAATATAAAGATTTATGGTGACTATATTGAATTTTTTTTTATTTATATTTTTAATAAAAAAGAAATATAATTTAATTCACATAAAATTTAATTTAAAAACTATAAAATTTATTATTTTAATGAAAATATTATAAACTATTTACACTAAATGTTTTTCGGTTTTTCAAGAAATAAAAATATACCAATATGTTTATATAAAATATAATATTGACATTAATAGTATTTATTTTTTAATAAAAAAGTATTGATTAATTATGAGATTCTTATAATGAATTACTTATAGATATAATTACTTTAATCATCTTACTTATGCACAAGATAATATACAAAATGTACTTTTAATAACACATTACATTATAAATTTTAGAAATATTTGAATTATCCCTAATAAAATACATTGGATTATATAATGAATATTAATATTTATATAAGGATAATGTGTATACTTGTATTATTATTTTTAGTGGAAAAATACGAGTTCTAAGAACTAACATGCTTATATATATATAAGTATTTATTAACAAAAATGTATATAAATATATGAATATATGAAATAAAAATAAAACTCGAATTAATTTATCAAAAGGAGGGTCTCTTGTTTCGGTCAAAATCGATGGACTCTTTCCCCCACCCATTTCGTCTTCTTCCTTAATTGGATGAGCTGGGACCCATGATCGTAGCCGGCGATCTCGAATCAGTTTCACCGCAGAAGATTGTTGAGGGTCATCTAGCATGAGACATGTTTCATTTTAGAATCTTCTGACTCAGGGATGCTGGCATGTGGATGAATCTGACATGTTCCGACGATGGTTGGCTAGTATGAAAATTGTGTCGGTGGTCTGTGATGACCTTAAGTGGCGTCTTTCTTGTGGATTGGTCCTCATGCGAATCACTTTGGGTGATGGTGAGTCGGATCTATGGAAACTGGTGAAGTGTTTGATTTTATTTTTTAATTTTCATTCAATATTAGGTACCCTATATATCTGATTAGGGTTTTACTTAATTGATATATAGGATTTCATGCTGGGGAAAGGATCCTGCATTTCACATTGATCTGGTTTCATGTACCTTTTGGGGCGTTAGAAGTGTGGGTAATTAGATACCTGCAATGTTGAATATGGGGTAGTCATTGTCTTCATTCTTACTGGTTTAGGGTGTCCGGCTACCACTATGTAAGACCATGTTGTTCTACGAAAGGGTGAAGTGAGGAGACTCATGAACTGCATTACCCTGTAAGCCTCTACCTATTTTTCTTTCATCTTTTGGGATTAATTGAACATCGCACTTCCATGTTCATACTGTAAAGGAAATTTTGTTAAACATGTTAAGTGTTTAAAAAATTTCTTCTGTTATTATTATTGCATGCAACATTGTTTTAGACTCTTGGTATTTTGGTATTTTGATCTTCCTTAATTATTAATCATGACAAGATAATTTCGTTTTTGTAAAATATGTTTGAACAAGTCAAAATTATATCTCTATTGTCATTATTTATAAATAATTAGTGGTATTTAATTATCCTTGATGTAAAAACATTTTCCCTATTGTGAGTTAGTGGTGAAATCTTCTATAATGTAAGATATTTTATTTTGTAAACTTGTTTTTCATATCATGTATTTCAGGCCAATTTTTTTTGATCAATTTATAATGTTTTCTTCATGTTTGTTTAAATAATTTTTTACTGTCAAATGGATTTTTTTAATATAGGGTTAATTTATTTTTTAAAATTTATATTTATATATATACTTGATATCTTAATATTGAATCTTTTTTAATCCATCAAAAGAGTATTCATTATAGTATATTTATTGATTTTGAAATGTAAATATGATTCCTTTTATGTTCTATTTTAAAACATCATGTTCAGTATTAAGTACCCGATTTGTTTTAGGCTCATGTGATGTTTTTTTTCTTATAATTTCTAGTAATCAGATAACCTCAGTTGGAATATTATAAAAATGAGTGGTTTCATTATATTTTCAAGTATATTTTTTTAATAAAGTCTTAAATATATGAATATATATGTGTGTGTGTGTGTGTGTGTGTGTGTGTGTGTGTGTGTGTGTGTGTGTGTCATGGCCCATTTAAAACCACATATTCCTATGGAACCCTCTTTAATAAAATTAATTAAATGGTTATTTGAATTTTAATTAATCCTATAGATTTCAAGAGAGGTTATAGAATTAATGTTTTTTGTAAAAAAAGTGGATGTATAAAAATAATAAACATATATATATACATATATATATATGATAATATATACATTATTTCATATAAAAGAGTTTTAGTTGAGACATGTATATGTATATGTATTTATACACACACACCCACACATTTATATGTATATAAATTACTTTTTGTGCTTGTACCAGAAAGTCCGAGAGCCAGGTGAAATCCTGCTCCCAAAAAGATATATAAAAACATAAATAGTACAAAGCAACTCAGGATGAAGTGACCTTACATAAACTTGAATACACAACCCCATTCCTATCACTAAGGGCAAGATTACCGCAGTAGTCGGGAAGTACAAAAGACCAGATGGAGCTTGCCTCCATGATTGCTCTTTTGGACAGCACATCCGCAACTTGGTTTGCTTCTCTATACACATGCGAAACCTCCAGGGAGAGCGGATCAGCAGCCTTCAAGGAACCAATCCAAGCAGGGATCATCCTCCAAGGAATGTTCCTGGAGCGCTCCTTAAGAATCTGCACCGCCACAGAAGAATCCGACTCGATCCAGAGCTTTCGCCAGCCATACCTATCGGCATACCTTATCTCCTTTATCATGGCCCACAACTCAGCCTAAATTGCATGCCCGCTGCCAATATAGTGGAAGAAGCAACCTTTGACGAAGCCCCTATAGGTCCTGAACACCCCACTACATCCGGCTGGTCCAGGTGCACCAGAGGCGGCCCCGTCAATGTTAACCTTGAGCCATCCAGAGATCGGTGGGATCCATCGTATATACTTCATCATCCTGGGCTTCCTTTCCCTGCCACTTACACCAAGAGTCCTTAGCAACAGAAAATCAGACATATCATTGTTCATTGAGCCAGTTTGATTCACCGCGGCAAGACTAATACTCCGGTGAATCATCATAATACCCTCCTTGAAAGACGGGCAGCCCTTATTAAAGGAAATAGCGTTCCGATCCCTCCACAGATAAGCAATAGCCGAGATGGCAGCAGTGGTAAGCAGGGACTTAACCTGGTCACTACAATCAGCCTAGAAAACCGAAGCCAGAAGTGTACTAATCGAGCAGCATGCCAAGTCACAATGGAACAAATCCTTTAGGTAAGTCCAGAATTGCCCAGCAAAGGTGCAGTGAATGAATATATGGTCTGCATTTTCATCATCATTTAAGAAAAAGTAGCACACTGAGGCGATGCACAAACCTGTCCGCTGCAAGGCCGATTGTAGGGGTAGCCGCTGCTTCCAGATCCGCCAAATAAGAAGGGCCTCGGCTGGTGCAATAAAAGAACTCCTAGCCCCCATAACCCAAGTAGGAAATCCACATGCCGCGCCACATTGGGTCATATAAGCATCCCGGCTGAAGAAAACTCCATTCGGGGACAGCTTCCAGATCAAGATATCGGAATCAACATACTCATATGCATCAATCTCCCTCCGAAGGTGAGATGGAATTATCGCAAGAGCCTGTGCATTGTCCTGCAAATCAGAAATCGATAGGTTCCTCAGCAGGAAAGGGACATTAATGCATTGTTCGATTGGATTATTAATCCACTGTGTCGTCCAGCAGTTTATCTGCGAATTCTTGCAGACCAGCCACTTGGCATTTGACATAATGTAAGAGAAAGAGTTCCTTATTGATGTCCAGACAGAGGACTGCAAATACACCTTTTGTCTCTTGAGCAGCCTATCAACAAATCTTTCATTGAGGAATTCCAAAGAGGGATCACCACCAGAAAAAAGTCTCCAGGTAAAATTTTGAAGCAAGGAGTCGTTAAAGACCTTTGCATCCTTAACCCCCATTCCTCCCTTTGAAACTGGTTTAATACAATCAACCCATTTTACAGTGACAAGCTTCCGCTGTTGTGTAGAACCAGTCCAAATAAAATTCCGGATCATGCCACAAAGACTCTTGATCAAGTTAGCTAGCCATTTATAAAGTGAGAAGGAATGGACGAACATCGAAGTGATAACCGAGTTCACAAGACAGATCCGGCCTGCTTGAGACATTGTCTTCCCTTTCCATCTAGCAAGCTGATTACTAATTTTGAGTGCAATTCCCTCTAAGTGGACACGTTTCACTCTTCCCCAGAACAGGGGCAATCCAAGATAAATAAAAGGCAGTGTCCCCCTCTTTACCCCAAGGTGACTGGCAATTCTAACTTGCTTCCCAATTCGGACACCCTCACCAAAAATCACAAAGGACTTCTTCCAACTTATGGCCTGGCCTACAACATCTTCATAGTGATTGAAGATGACCTTAATACAAGAAATAGTCCTCCTATCAGCTTTGGAAAAGAGAAGAATATCATCAGCGTAGAATAAATGAGAAGGAGTGAAACGATTCCTCCCATAGGTCATCCTTTGGTAAATCCCAGAATTGACAAGGTCATTGAGGCAGGTGCTAAGGTAGTCCTCAGCCAGAGAGAAGAGCAAGCCAGATAGAGGATCACCCTGTCTAACACCTCTAGAGCATTGAAAGAATCCTCTGGGTGAACCATTGACCAGAATAGACAGGTAAGCACTTTTTAAAATGGAGTGCACCAGACCAATGAATTTAATTGAAAATCCATGCATGCTCAAAACTTTGAAAATGAAGCCCCATCTGATGGTGTCAAAGGCCTTAGAGATTTCAATCTTTAGTGCCATATTTCCATTCTTGACCTTGGTCCGCATAATGTTGACACACTCTGAGGCAGTGAAGTGGCAATTCTGAATGTTCCTGCCAGGCACAAAGCCAAACTGATTATGGGAAATGAGGGACTTTGCAATCTCACCAAGCCTTATAGCCATAATTTTACTGATGACCTTTGGTATAGAATTCCCAATCGCCACAGGTATAAATTCCTTGATGTCCAGAGCATTATCCTTCTTGGGAATTAGTGCAATAAAATTCGAATTCATCCCAAATGGCATGTAGGAGTGGTAGAATAATTCCATCACTGCTTCAGTCACTTCCTTGTGGAGGATGTCCCAGTAAAACATGAAGAACTTATTTGAAAACCCATCCGGCCCAGCAACACTGTCCATGTTCAGAGAAAAGATAGCATCATGCACCTCCTTTGAGGTGGGGATATCAATGAGTCTTTTATTTTGTACCTCTTCCAGACTCGGATCAATGCATCTAATGATACTATCTGTGTTGTCCCCCCCCCCTGATTCAGAGTAGAGCTTCTCAAAGTAGCCTGTCACAGACGTAGAAATATCATCCTCGGAGGTGAATGTGTTACCATCAATAGTCAAGGCTTTAAGGCTCTTTCGTACTTTTTTCTCCCTGTGCATGCAATGGAAGAGTCTTGAATTTCTGTCCCCCACTTTCAGCCACCTAGCATTGAACTGATTCCGGAGCAAGTTTTCCTTGAGAGATAACAGCTTGTCAAGCTTAGAGGCAGCCTGGACCTCCTCCTGAGAAGGAAGATCACAAAGGATATTGTCTTGTTGACACTCTAACAAGTGTGCATCAGCCGCTTTGATATCAAGCTCCATATTGGAAAAGTCCTGCTTACTCCATTCCCTAATTCTAGCTTTCACAGCCCTCAGCTTGCATTGGAGAATGTGGAGAGCACTACCTTGCACAACCTCATTCCATGCATCAATGACCCTTTCTCTGCACCCAGAAACGACCAGCCATGCGTTATTAAATCTGAAAGGCAGAGGGACTGATCTGAAGTTGCTAAAACAGATGTCAATCAGGATAGGGTGATGGTCATAATGCAATCTGGACAGGGTCATTCCAGATATTTCAAATCCCTCAATTTTCTCATCAATTTGGACCAGACATCTGTCAAGCCTGCTTTCCTACCTTCCATTCAGAGTAAATCTATTCCAGGTAAAATCAGTCCCCACAACAGGCACTTCAATCATTCTGCATTGGTCAATACAGGAGGAGAACTCCCTGGTTGATGCACGGCAGAAGTTGTTCCCTGTCTTTTCCTCTGGCCGTAAAACTGTGTTGAAATCACCAAGCACAATCCACCTTCTGTCCATGTTTTCAGCCATGTGCACTAGGTTACGCCATAAATTCCTTCTCCTAACATATTGATTAAGAGCATAAACAAAGGTGACGCAGAACAGAGTTGACTGAAAGCAGCAGTTCAAGGATACTGATTGCTGCGCGCTTTGAAAAGATTCCATCATGACAGAATTATGACTTAAAACCCATAAGGACTCTGTATCATTACCAGGCTGATTGGCTGCAATGAAGGAGTACCCTAAGACAGACCACTTGAAAGCCATCCAGTTGGAAAACTTCATTCTAGGCTCAGCAATTCCAATTAGTATTGGTTTATTGGTCAAGATAATATGCTTCAGGGCTTTGACCGTGGGAGAGTTCCCAAGACCCTGGCAATTCCAGAATAAAACTTTCATTGATGGGAGGCTCGCTGCCTAGTGCATGGACCAGCATAGCCAGGTGCTACGTCTTCCACTTTCCGATTTTCCTCCTTTGATCCATTTGGAGAAGCTTCATCCGCTTCCTGATCACCTTCATCATCATCAGACAAGGCTGCATACTGATTATCTGAATTAACTAGTTCAGTTAGGGTGGAAGGGAGTTTCCTCCTTGTAGCCTTCGAAGTATGCACTAGGGAAAACTCCTCTTCCTGTACACTTCCCTGTGCTTTACCAGTGGCCACTTCAATCTGTTCCTGATTCCCCATGGAGGCTCCAACATTCACAGCAGATGGACCGCTGTCAGCCTGAGTTCCAGATATTTTTGGTGAGTCTTGTGCACTCGATGCATCTTGAATGCCAGGAACACTTCTATTGACCACAGTGAGATTCTCAGTTACATTTTGTGTCACACCTTCAATAGGTGATCCATTTCCCGCCTGAATTTTGTTACCCTTTGGTGAGTCATGTGCACTCAAAATAGCTTGAGTTCCAGAATCACTGATATTGACCACAATAAGATGTTCATTGACATTATGGGTCACACCCTCAGCAGTTTTACACTGCTGCTCCTCATCCTTCCTGTCATTTAAAGGCTCCAGCGCATTATACTCATCACTGTCATCACTGGAATTCTCTGTGGGCTTCGGAAGATCATCCTTAACAGCCGCAGCCTCGACCTTCCCCTGATCCTTTCCTCTCCTTCGGCAGTGTATATCATCATGGCCGTTAACATTACAGAATGAGCGGAATTTATTCTGATTACAGTCAGAAAGAATATGCCCAAAGACATGACTATTGGAACAAAACTTGGGCATCCGCTCATACCCAATATCAAGATTAAATCTGTCATCTCTGGTGGTAAATACAACCTGTTCAACCAAGGTGCTGGCCATATCGACCTCAACCAGGATTCTGGCATAATGCCCAAAACTGGGATTATCGATCTGCTTATCTAGCCTAATAGGATTACCAACCGATGAGGCGATGTCCAAAAGTATCTGAGGGTGCCAGTAAATCCAGCTAAGTTTGTGAATTCGGATCCATACCTGAGCAAAGGTGTTCCTGATCAAGCTTGGATCGAAATTCCGATCCCACTCATGAATCCGAAGAAACCCGGGATTGATAGAGACAGACCCCAGGCTCCAGGCGCGGCGTTTGCATTCATCATTGGGAAAGACAACATGGTAGAAGCCCTTCCCCATCGTTGTCATCTTCCAATCACTGAATCCCCATATGTCCGCCATCCGACTGGTAAGCTCTTGGAATTTCCATGGACGAGCGCCATTCGGGAGAATCACCCTAGCAATTATGGAAAATTTGCACAATCTGACTCACTCCTCTACCGCGTCTTGATTTGCAGAGACATGTGCAACGCGTCCCTTCTTAATGATCCTTCCCGAATTCTCCGAATCACAGTCTAGAAAGGAGAAGCCTCCCTTCTGCCCGGCAACCTCAGCAAAGCTCTTCCCCTGGTTGGAGATGCCTTTGTTATCCAGCTGATCTCGCTTCGCACAAAGCCTGAATAGGTCGCGATGCCCTATCAAATCTTCATCCTTCCGTTCAGCTACCTCCTTCTCCGCGGGACCATCATCCCCCGGCTTGCCGCTAGGGTTCCCACCGACCACTCCATAGAGAGTTGCCATTTCAAACTCTATCTTTTTTTGCTTGTATTTTTAACAATATTAATGAATATTTTTATGGAATTTTATGAAAAATTACAATGGATATTTTTAATTGATGTATATATGCATGAGTGTGTGATCATGTTTTATTCAAACACTAATGTTTATGTAAATGAATGTGTGTATATGTATCTTTTATGAAAAACTACTATCTACATGAACATGAAATTATAATTATGTACTTTTATAACGATTCACATATAAAATGGTTTTCAAAGTCATATGTTTATTTCTAATTGGTAGAAATATGCATGAGTATTCAATCATGTTTATGTTAATAAATGGTTATATATATATGAATATTTTATGATAAATTGTTATATACATGTATATAAAAGTCTAGTTATGTATTTAAATGAGAATATACTTTAATCATGATACACGTATAATCAAGAATGTTCTTTTTATGAATTGATTTTCAAAGCACAAGGTTAGAAAAAAGTACAATCATACATCATGTGTAATGAGGTTTTAATCATGATAATTCATGTGAAATTAGGGTTTAATTAGGCTAATTCATATGTAATGAGGGTTTACTCATTCTAATTTATGTGCAATGAGGGTTTACTCATGAAACTTTATGTGCAATGAGGGTTTTCTCGTGCTAATTCAGCTGAAATGAGGGTGTACTCAGGATCTTCCATGGGAAATGAGTCGTGACTCATGCTCCACCATGTTCAATGAGGCTAGACTCTTTATTATTTCATGTTCCATGTCCCAGGAGTGAACCAAAAATCTATACTATGATACAATGTGCCTTTTTTAATTGCTTATGAATGCTTATAAGATCTTCAAGTGAAATTTCTATTACTGTATAAATGATCGAAGTGTATTTTCCAAATGAGGTATGTATAAATTGAAATACTTTTTCATTGAAATTTTTATTTTTGAAAATTTTAGATGTTTCCCTAATCTTTCATTAACAATATTTATAATATTTTTTTACCTTTTTGTGATGACCCGGACCCAGATACCACTTAACGGGTTCCCTGAGCCCGGTGGGCCACATGGCCTCTAGCGCATCTTCTTGAATGCCAGAGGCTGCCGACCAGTAGTGAGGGACTTGGGTGTGTCTATGGGAAAAATATTCCTTCATTAGTAGAGTTAATCATAGTGGAAGAAATGTAAATGAATAGTAAACATTGGAAGCAATATTAATGATATAAATAAACAGTGAAAGAAAATTGATGCAATAGATAAACAAGAATAACAATAACTGTATCAACTAGAACAATGTTGATGTTGTAAAGACCCGTAAATTTCAAGGAAATTTTTTTTCCTTAATTTTCTTTGGAATTTTACAAGAGCGCAGTTTCTGACGGAACCTGATTCCGAGGCCCGGTGTGCCCGGAATCATTTTCCGAAGTTTGGCTCGGGTACGTTCAGTGAACGGACGAGCGGGTTTTTCTAACTTTGAACCGGTGGCCGGAATCGAATTCTGAGGGCACCGATGGAATCGCAGTGCCGGTATTTGCTTAGAAACGCCTCTTCTGGAGTTTCGTTTTCTTGGTTGTGGTTTTTAATTTCTGGGCTTAAAGTTAAGAAATAAAATAATTGTACGACAAACATTATTTTATTTCACTTAAGCCACTTGGAAGCCACTTGAAGCCACTTAAAGCGGCTTAAGCTGAGTTGATCTGGATAGGATGCTATCCAAAAATATCCTAACCTCTTGGTAGGATATTTGTGGGGTGGGGCCCACTCGAGCCCCACCGTTTCTTTTCCGCTAAGTAACGCACCCACGAAAACCCGTCTTTATGAAAGTCAACTGATGTGTTTTCTTAAATTCTTAACGCACCATTTAATTGGGCAGTTTTATTCGTGAATTAAATGGGCGGTTTCTTTCATTTAATTAATTCTACGAATTAATGGGTCGTTACTTACCTCTTTTTTCATTTGTTGGCGTAATAATAAAATAAGACCAACGCCGACTTTTGGAGGATTACACGGTGAGAGGATTTTGACAGAAGTTCTTGTGCCTTCACCCTTATTCGCGAAAAACGTGAAGAACGCGGAGAACGCGAAGAACGCCGGCCCCCGACGAAGAACGCCAAACCCGTGGAAATCGACGACGCGACGCTGTGTGCCGCAATGCCGACATTTCCCTCTCCCACGACGTTCCTTCCTCCGCGAAAAAAACCTTCGATCATCCATTGAGGTGAGTGTATGCGATTCTTTAAACTCCTTTGTGGTTTTTAACAACGCACAAATTTAATTATTAAAATTAAATCTATTGTTCTTGAACCTCGGAGTTCTTCGACGCGCACCGTATTCCGCGACGACGCGATGCCCTTCTGTGACGACGTGACGCCTTCCGCGACGCAACGCCTTCCGCGACGCGACGATCGCCTCCTTCCGCGATGATCAAATCCGCGAAGAACCCGCATGCGACGACTTGAGGAGGTCGGGATTTTATTTTGGAAATACCTTTTTCCCGTGATCGTTTCTTTTAAAATAAAGAACCCGGATTCTTATGAACAATTTCATTTCATTAAAATTGTTTTTGGATTGTTGTTTTATTCTCCCGTTGTTTTTATCTAACGCGGAGGGTGCGGGCCAAACGAACACGGCCCGACAACCCTCCGTCGTTCTTCGTTGTTGTGCGAATTTGGTGGGCGACGGAAAATCGTGACGCAAGGCCGATTTGATGACCCCACAGTGAAGAACGGAACCCGGGAGGAACAACGGCGCAGATGGGAAGGAAAACGGACCACCGGAGCAACTCCGGTGGCCCGCGGAAGCTACCGGCGGCGCCGCCAGACAGGGCCGCCGCGGCTAAAGCGGCGGCGGCTGCGGCCAACGGACCCGCGGCCGCGCGGGTCCGGCTCGCCCGCACGGGACGCGGTAGAAGCCGCGTCCGCTTGTCCATCGCGGCCCTTCGAGGTCCGCGGCTTCCTCAACCCGCGGGGGCGGCGCCCCGTGGCTGTGGCGCTCGGCCGCTCGGCCGAGCCGAGCCAGGCCGGTCCGACTGGCCGGGTCGCGCCCTGGCCGAACCGGACCGGGTCCCGCCGGGTCGGACCGGGTCGGTCAACCCGGTTCGGGTTGACCTGGTTCGGCCGACCCAGGGGGGGTCGGGCCGGGTCGGCCCGGGCCCGGACCCCCGTCTTCGGATCATTTTCGGTCTTTTTCCCGTAACATGAGCTACGGGCATCCGAACGATGCACCGTCAGCGGAAACACGATCCTTGGATTGAGACGGTCGTTTTGGTATATCGCACTCAAGGTTTCGGAATACCTTGGGTTCGGCCGGGTTGGTTCGTACACGAAACCAACCGGGCCCTCGGAGCGGAAACGCTCATATCTTGAGCTCCGGACGTCCGATTGACGTGCCGTCGACTTTGTTGAATTCCTCTAAGTGAGACGGATCTTTTGGCATACTCCGCCCAAGGTTTGGACGCAGGTGGAGTACGGTCGGGTTGGATTTGCCTTAAAAACCAACCGGGCCCCTGGGAAGAAAAAGCCAATAACTCTCAGACCGGGCGTCCGATTGACGCGCCGTCTACGACGTTGAGTTCCTGTTGACGATACGGAACTTTTGGATATATCAACTTCGGACTTTATGTCAGTTGATGTATCAGCCTCTCGGCTCGTGGAGCGGACCCTCCCGAACGAGCTTGCTGTGTGCAGGAACCCTAGAGCTGGCTGCGACTGCTACTTCGACAGCGACGACTGTGCAGAGATCCTCAGCGAACTGCGATGACTACTGCACTCAGCGATCCTACATGGATCAGTGCTACAGATCCTGTGTGGATCCGATCCTGTGTGGGTCAGTGCTCAGCGGTTCTGTGTGAGCCAGCACCTACAGGTCCTGTGTGGGCCCGATCCTGTGTGGGTCTTTGCGGGGGTTAGTTACCTATCGATCCTGTGTGGGTCATTGCGGGGGTTAGTACCTATCGATCCTTTGTGCGTCCGACGACTTAGATGGATCAGTGATCATCTTTATCGTCATCCGAAGAAGTATACCTGTGTGAGCTGAATCTTGTGCTACTCTCCTTTGTGGATTGTGTTGAACTATCCTATGTGGATTTACTTTTTACTCTCCTTCGTGGATTGTGTTGTCCTATCCTGTGTGGGTATACGTTTTTCTTTCCTGTGTGGACTGGGTTGTGCTTGGGCTCGGATGTTGGAGCCGAACGGGAATTGATGACTTAGGTATATGTATGGGCATATACCTAAGCCATGTCGGATGTTACTTCGTGATTGTATCTTTCCTTTTTGGATTATCCTTTGTGGATTCTGGGAGACCTTCGGGGGTCTCGGGGTCCCTACTGAGTAGCTTATACTCACCCCTGCACGGGCTATGCCCGCACTTCGTTGTGTTGGTTGCAGACGACGGACAACGCTGATCGTGGTGGGGGCGTGCGGAGCAGGACGGTACCTGGAGGTGGACCACTGGGTGGGACGTACTCGGAGCGGACGGCTGGACCGAGGAGCTATGGAGGCTTTCTGTACCCACCCTTCAGGTGGGACCTTCAGAGGACGGCTCGACGCTGTGGATTTTCTTTTCAGTTGTTTTTTTCCCCTTTCAGTTTTACTTTACAGTTGGTCTTGTATTTTCGGCCCCTTTTTACTTTCAGCACAGCTTGTTACAGTTTTTACTTAGTGTTTACTTTTCCGCTTGCTTACTTTGTGGTGCTTGTTTACTTTTCAAAGGCAATGTCTTCCCTTTTTCCGGGATTTACGCCTTGGTGCTAGTCTCCAGCCCCTAGCCTATGGAAGGCGGGCTTGGGGTAGTCACGTCATGGGCCCCGAGGACGGGTCGTGAAAAATTGGTATCAGAGGTGGTCGGTTCTACCGCAGACTCTGATCTTTCTTCTATGTGAAGAAATAGTGTTTAGCGTATTGGGTGTGGTTATCAGTCCAGGGAGTCTAGTGTTGGTGCGGCGGCCGACATATCCATACACCAGGACCCTGACTTCTGATTTCCGACTTAATGCACGAAAACATTGATTGCATGTGTGTTTCAAGTTTTCTTTGTGATTACTTGTGTCAGCTCACCAGGTATACTGTTCTGACCGTGGCGCACTTGTTTCCTTTTCAGAATGGCCCCACGACAGCAGCCAGCTAGGGTTCTGAGAGTAGAGTGCGACGACAGCCCGCCGAGCGACGAGGCCTCGGTACAGGGCCCGTTGACAGTAGAGGCACCGGCGGTACCTTTACCCGCCGAGCCCCCTGATGCTTCCAGCACCGACCGCTGACGATGCACGTCACCTCGGAGCTCTGAACAAGTTCCAGCGCCAGTGACCACCCAGTTTTCGTGGGGAGACGGACCCCCAGGCAGCCGAGGACTGGCTGGAGGCGGTCGTACGAGTTTTCAAGCTAGTGAGGACACCAGCAGACCTCATGGTGATCCTCGCAGCGAGCCTACTGCACGCAGCAGCGGGACGATGGTAGAGCTTGATGCTCCAGGTGCACGATGAGGACTCTCTCATCTAGACGGACTTCAAGATCCTCTTCCGCTCAGAGTTCGTCCCGGCCACCCTTCATGCGGTGCCCATTCAGGAGCTTCTTCAGCTGCGGCAAGGAAGCTTGACGGTCGCCCAGTACGTGGCGAGGTTTACCGATCTTTCTCGCTACTCGACCAACATGGTACGGGACCCCTTCTTCCGGGCCTGGACCTTTGAGCAGGGTTTGACACACGAGATCAGGGCATCGCTGATCTCCCTCAGCATCCCGACCCAGGCAGGAGTGCTGGAGCGAGCCCTTCTGATCGAGAGCTTTCTGGTTGAGTCTACTTCAGCAGCGAGACCTACCGCAGGGCGGCAGGTAGCGGAGTCTTCGGTAGTAGGTAGACGACGGATGACTCAGGGCTCCAGGTAGACCAGACCTTCCGGCATACGACCTTGGGACACTGGCTCAGTAGTGCGGGGCACACAGCGCTGAGCCAGTCTTTCGAGAGGCAGGCAGTGCTACGCATGCGGCGGGTAGGGCCACATGGCTCGTGACTGCCCGACCCGTCGTGCCGAGGAGAAGAAGACGGTGGAGGGGCCACCCAGGCAGAGGCAGAGGGTCGACCGTAGCAGTCCACAGGGAGGAGGCGGACGAGGCAGAGGAGCTGGCCGAGCAGCAGGTGTTGGGCGACGCTTTGAGGCTCTGCCACCACCACCACCAGGAGGTCCGCCCCGACCACAGGGAGCTGGCGGGCAGAAACAGGCACATCTCTAGGCAGTGGAGGCCTACGACCACGGCGCGCCAGAGATGATTCGAGGTACGATCTGTGTCTATTCCACCCTTGCTGCAGTCCTTATAGACACAGGAGCGAGTCACTCTTTCATAGCCGCTGCCCTTGTTCGGAGCTCGGAGATTCCGACAGAGCCGTTGGCTCGATCCTTACGGCTAGATACCCCTACGGGAGCAGACTCGATGATTACGTACTGGTGCTGGCAGTGTGAGCTTACTCTGGGAGGCGAGAGCTTCGGCTGGGATCTTCTTGTAGCAGTGTCGAGGCCTTACGACGTCATCTTGGGCATGGATTGGTTATCTACAGTCCATGCTCAGATTGACTATTTTAGGCGCAAGGTGCGATGTGTGCGCACTGACGGGAGCAGGTTCACCTTCACCGGCGAGAAGGGAGCCTTTGCAGCACAGGAGGGACTCTCGCAGAGGAGAGGGCAGCCCATCACTCATCAGTTGGCTAGCCTCATCCTTGGAGCAGTTGACGTACGGAGTCCTAGTTTTCCTGCAGTGGTGGATCAGTATACGGACGTCTTCCCCAACGACGTTCCAGGACTACCTCCTCGCATAAAGGTAGACTTTTATATTGATCTGTACCCCGGGACAGCCCCGATATCCAATCCAGCGTATCAGATGGCCCTCGCTGAGCTTTGAGAGCTACGGGTACAGTTGGAGGACTTGCAGGGCAAGGGGTTCATCCGACCCAGTGTTTCACCCTGGGCTTCCCCGATTTTGTTCGCCAAGAAGGCGGACGGGAGCTTGCGACTGTGTGTCGACTATCGTCGCCTAAACCAGGTGACAGTGAGGAACAAGTATCCGCTACCGAGGATTGATGACCTCTTCGATCAGCTCAAGGGAGCACGATGGTTCTCGAAGATAGAACTCAGGTCAAGTTATCATCAGCTCAGAGTTTGAGACGAGGACGTGCAGAACACAGCCTTCAGGTGTCGGTATGACCACTATGAGTTCTTGGTTATGCCTTTCGGCGTAACCAACACTCCAGCAGTGTTCATGAGCCTCATGAACAGGATCTTCCAGCCATACCTCGATCGATTTGTGGTGGTCTTCATCGACGACATTTTGGTGTACTCGACCATAGAGGAGGAGCACGCCTACCACTTGCGGGTTGTACTAGGCACACTCCAAGAGCACCAGCTTTATGGAAAGCTCTCGAAGTGCCAGTTCTGGTTACGTGAGGTCCACTTCTTGAGGTACGTCATTTTTGAGGTGGGAGTTGCGGTGGACCCCGCGAAGATCGAAGCAGTGCTAGCTTGGGAGCCACCTAGGAGCGTGCCGGAGGTGCGGAGTTTCTTGGGACTAGCTTGATACTATCGGAGATTTGTGCCAGACTTCTCCAGAGTTTCGGCACCACTCTCAGCTTTGACGAAGAAGGGGAAACCATTTGTGTGGTCAGACAGATGTCAACAGAGCTTTCAGGAGCTGAGATAGAGATTGACCAGCGCACTTATCTTGAGGTTGCCTTAGGAGGGAGTTGGATACGTAGTCTACTGCGATGCATCAGGGACCAGACTCGGATGTTTCCTGATGCAGGAGCGGGCCGTGATTGCCTATGGATCACGTCAGTTGAGGCCGCATGAGCAGAACTATGCTACCCATGACCTGGAGTTAGCAGTAGTGGTCTTCGCTCTGAAGACATGGCGGCACTATCTGATGGGAGAGCACTTTACAGTCTTTTATGACCACCAGATTCTCAGGTACATCTTCTTGCAGAAGGACCTGAACCTGAGACAGCGGCGATGGCTTGAGTTCCTCCAGGACTATGACTTTGAAATAGTCTATACTCTTGGGAAGGGGAACATAGTAGCTGATGCCCTCAGTAGGAGGACGGGCATTCAGCTACATGAGGAGGCGACAGAGCAGCTATCCTCCTTGCAGATATCCTTCGTGGATAGGGACGGAGCAGCCTTCCTTCAGTCTCTCACAGTATCTCCTCCACTTCTACAACGGGTCAGAGAGGCATAGCGTGGGGACGCTGACTGTGAGACACGGCGTGCACAGATATCCTCGGGACAGGCACCTGATGGTTTATCCCTTGGAGCAGGGCATGACGTCCTTTTCAGAAGATGTACCTTGGTACCAGTCGCTTTACGAGAGGAGGTGCTGAGAGAGTTTCACACTTCTCCTTTGGCGGTACATCCTGGAGTGGAGAAGATGTACCAGGACCTCAGACGACAGCACTGGTGGCCGGGCATGAAGAAGGCTATGGCAGAGTTCGTTTCACGGCGCCTCACCTGCCAGCAGGTGAAGGCAAAGCATCAGGTACCAGCAGGCTTGGTACAGCCCTTGGAGGTCCCGGAGTGGAAGTGGGATGGAATATCTATGGACTTCGTGACTGGACTTCCATGCACTTCCATAGGTCACGACTCCATTTGGGTGATTGTTGACTGACTCACCAAGTCGGCACACTTCTTGCCCATCAGAGAGCATGGCTCAGTGAAGATCTTGGGGAGTCTCTACGTACAGGAGATTGTACGGTTTCACGGTGTGCCATCGTCTATCGTCTCCTATCGGGACGCTCGTTTTACTTTTCGGCTTTGGAAGGGGTTGCAGGAGGCGTTCGGGACGCGGCTACGTCTGAGCACCGCCTTTCACCCTCAGACGAATGGTCAGACGAAGAGGATCATTCAAGCTCTCGAGGACATGCTCCGCGCATGTGTCCTCGACTTTGGTCACAGCTGGGAGGACCACCTAACCTTGGTGGAGTTCGCGTACAACAACAGCTACCACTCCATTATTGGGATGGCACCATACGAGGCGTTGTACGGAAGACCTTGCAGATCTCCTTTGTGCTGGACAGACCCTGGGGATTCAGCACTTGTGAGACCAGAGATGGTCCGGACCATGATAGAGAAGGTCCAGGTCATCCAGGAGCGGATGAGGACAGCTCAGAGCCGGAAAAAGTCTTATGCTGACAGGAGGCGGAGGCCACTAGAGTTTGAGTATGGTGACCACGTCTTCTTGCGTGTCTCACCTCAACGTGGATTGTGGAGATTTGGATGAGGCGACAAGTTTTCTCCACGCTTCATCGGACCTTTCCAGGTCCTCAGCAGGATTGGCGAGGTGGCTTATCGCCAGGCTCTACCACCTCAGTTGCACCGGGTGCACGTCATCTTCCACGTATCTCAGCTGAGGAGATACGTGCACGACCCGACGCACATCATTGAACATGGGGAGCTAGACGTGGATGATGGGGAGACTTTTGAGGAGGTCCCAGTGGAGATCGAGGATCGACAGGAGCGGGTCCTATGTGGAAGATCGATTCCTCTAGTGCGCATCATATGGCAGCACAGGAACCTCCAGGAGAGCACTTGGGAGCGGGAGGCTCAGATGCGTGCTCAGTACCCACATTTGTTTCCCTAGTTTATGATGTATCTTTACGGGGACGTAAATCCCTGAGGTGGGAGTAATGTAAAGACCCGTAAATTTCAAGGAAATTTTTTTTTCTTAATTTTCTTTGGAATTTTACAAGAGCGCAGTTTTTGACAGCACCTGATTCCGAGGCCCGGTGTTCCCGGAATCATTTTCCGAAGTTTGGCTTGGTTACGTTCAGTGAACGGACGAGCGAGTTTTTCTAACTTTTGAACCGGTACCCGGAATAGAATTCTGAGGGAACCGATGGAATCGTAGTGCCGGTATTTTCTTAGAAACTCCTCTTCCGAAGTTGTGTTTGCTCGGTTGTGGTTTTTAATTTTTGGGCTTAAAGTTAAGAAATAAAATAATTGTACGACAAACTTTATTTTATTTCACTTAAGCCACTTAGAAGCCACTTGAAGCCACTTAAAGAGGCTTAAGTTGAGTTGATCCGGATAGGACGCTATTCAAAAATATCCTACCCTCTTGGTAGGATATTTGTGGGGTGGGGCCCGCACGAACCCCACCGTTTCTTTTCCGCTAAGTAACGCACCCGCGAAAACCCGTCTTTATGAAAGTCAACTGACGCGTTTTCTTAAATTCTTAACGCACCATTTAATTGGGCAGTTTTATTCATGAATTAAATGGGCGGTTTCTTTTGTTGAATTAATTCTACGAATTAATGGGTCGTTACTTACCTCTTTTTTCGTTTGTTGGCATAATAATAAAATAAGACCAACGCCGACTTTTGGAGGATTACATGTTGAGAGGCTTTTGACAGAAGTTCTTGTGCCTTCACCCTTCTTCGCGAAGAACGCGAAGAACGCGAAGAACGCGAAGAACGCGAAGAATTCCGGCCCCTGACGAAGAACGTAGAACCCGCGGAAATCGACGACGCGACGCCGTGTGCCGCAACGCCGACGTTTCCCTCTCCCGCGATGTTCCTTCCTCCACAACAAAAACCTTCGATCATCCATTGAGGTGAGTGTATGCGATTCTTTAAACTCCTTTTTGGTTTTTAACAACGCACGGATTTAATTATTAAAATTAAATCTGTTGTTCTTGAACCTCGGAGTTCGTCGACGCGCACCGTATTCCGCAATGACGCGACGCCCTTCCGCGACGACGCGACGCCTTCCGCGACGCGACGATCGCCTCCTTCCGCGACGATCAAATCCGCGAAGAACCCGCGTGCGACGACTTGACGAGGTAGGGATTTTATTTTGGAAATACCTTTTTCCCGTGATCGTTTCTTTTAAAATAAAGAACCCAGATTCTTATGAACAATTTCATTTCATTAAAATTGTTTTTGGATTGTTGTTTTATTCTCCCGTTGTTTTTATCTAACGCGGAGGGTGCGGGCCAAACGAACACGGCCCGACAACCCTCCGTCGTTCTTCGTTGTTGTGCGAATTTGGCGGGCAATGGCAAATCATGATGCAAGGAAGATTTGATGATCCCGTAGTGAAGAACAGAACCCGGGAGGAACAACGGCGTAGACGGGAAGGAAAACGGACCACCGGAGCAACTCCGGTGGCCCGTGGAAGCTACCTGCGGCGCCGCCGGACAGGGCCGCCGCGGCTAAAGCTGCGGCGGCGGCGGCCAACGGACCTGTGGCCGCGCGAGTCCGGCTCGCCCGCACGGGACGTGGCAGAAGCCACGTCTGCTTGTCCAGCGCGGCCCTTCGAGGGCCGCGGCTTCCTCAACCCGCGGGGGCAGCGCCCCGCGGCTGTGGCCCTCGGCCGCTCGGCCGAGCCGAGCCAGGCCGGTCCGACCGGCCGGGTCGCGCCCTGGCCGGACCGGACCGGGTCCCGCCGGGTCGAACCGGGTCGGGTCGACCCGGTTCGGCCGACTCAGGGGGGGGGGGGGGTCGGGCCGGGTCGGCCCGGGCCCGGACCCCCGTCTTCGAACCATTTTCAGTATTTTGCCCGTAACTTGAGCTACGGGCCTCCGAACGACGCACCGTCAGCGGAAACACGATCCTTGGATCGAGACAGTCGTTTTGGTATATCGTACTAAAGGTTTTGTAATACCTTGGGTTCGGCCGAGTTGGTTCGTACACGAAACCAATCGGGCCCTCGGAGCGGAAACGCTCATATCTTGAGCTCCGGACGTCCGATTGACGTGTCGTCGACTTTGTTGAATTCCTCTAAGTGAGACGGATCTTTTGGCATACTTCGCCCAAGGTTTGGACGCAGTTGGAGTATGGTCGGGTTGGTTTTGCCTTAAAAACCAACCGGGCCCCTGGGACGAAAAGGCCAATAACTCTCAGACCGGGCGTCTGATTGACGCGCCGTCTGCGACGTTGAGTTCCTGTTGACGATACGGAACTTTTGGATACATCAACTTCGGACTTTGTGTCAGTTGATGTATCAGCCTCTCAGCTCGTAGAGCGGACCCTCCCGAACGAGCTTGCTGTGTGCGGGAACCCTAGAGCTGGCTGCGACTGCTACTTCGACAGCGACGACTGTGCAGAGATCCTCAATGGACTGCGACGACTACTGCACTCAGCGATCCTACATGGATCAGTGCTACAGATCCTGTGTGGATCCGATCCTGTGTGGGTCAGTGCTCAGCGGTTCTGTGTGAGCCAGCGCCTACAGGTCCTGTGTGGGCCCGATCCTGTGTGGGTCTTTGCGGGGGTTAGTTACCTATCGATCCTGTGTGGGCCATTGCGGGGGTTAGTACCTATCGATTCTTTGTGGGTCCGATGACTTAGATGGATCAGTGATCCTCTTTATCGTCATCCGAAGAAGTATACCTATGTGAGCTGAATCTTGAGCTACTCTCCTTTGTGGATTATGTTGAACTATCCTATGTGGATTTACTATTTACTCTCCTTCGTGGATTGTGTTGTCCTATCCTGTGTGGGTATACGTTTTTCTTTCCTGTGTGGACTGGGTTGTGCTTGGGCTCGGTTGTTGGAGCCGAACGGGAATTGATGACTTAGGTATATGTATGGGCATATACCTAAGCCATGTCGGATGTTACTTCGTGATTGTATCTTTCCTTTGTGGATTATCCTTTGTGGATTCTGGGAGACCTCCGGGGGTCTCGGGGTCCCTACTGAGTAGCTTATACTCACCCCTGCACGGGCTATGCCCGCACTTCGTTGTGTTGGTTGCAGACGACAGACAGCACTGATCGTGGTGGGGGCGTGCGGAGCAGGACGGTACCTGGAGGTGGACCACTGGGCGGGACGTACTCGGAGCGGACGGCTGGACCGAGGAGCTATGGAAGCTATCTGTACCCACCCTTCAGGTGGGACCTTCAGAGGATGGATCGACGCTGCGGCTTTTCTTTTCTGTTGTTGTTTTCCCCTTTCAGTTGTAATTTACAGTTGGTCTTGTATTTACGACCCCTTTTTACATTCAGCACAACTTGTTATAGTTTTTACTTAGTGTTATTTTTCTGCTTTCTTACTCTGCGGTGCTTGTTTACTTTTCAAAGTAAATGCCTTCCCTTTTTCCGGGATTTACACCTTGGTGCTAGTCGCCAGCCCCTGGCCTATGGAAGGCGGGCTTGGGGTAGTCACGGCACGGGCCCCGAGGACGGGTCGTGACAGATGTAATGTCATGTCACTAGAAAACAGGAAAGCACAATTACAAGATAATTAAAATAACATGCTCCCCATGATAAAATAAAACAATGACTACCCCAGTTCTCTAGTGATCCTACTCATTCATCTTCTTTCAATCTCCATCCTATCAGCACGCAATCAAGAGTTGGAAGTTGTATGCTTCCCTTTTTCAGTACATGCAACCATGTAATCTACTTCGGGTACCAAACGAGGCTAGGAGAGGGTGTGAGATAAATCTCAGTGGGACACCACCAATGGTGTCTATAACATTTGTCTCGTGTAATGGAATATAGAAGTTTGCATGCATGTATATATAAAGTAAAGAAAATAGTACAGTGTAAAAAAATACCCAGGTACCTACTTCAGCCCTTGTCTATTGTCGAAACATGTAACTAGTTCATTAATTAATTAATTTCCATTTATTGGTAATAGGTCACGTGAGGCATAGTCAACACTGACATCACCTCGTGATAGTATAAGTAGTGAAGTTCTCAAGACATAACAAGTAAACCTGAAAATTATATTCAGTGAGGGAGTTCCAGAGTAATAACCAAGGTAATGTAAACTCACAGAAAGATAACTCAGTAGTATCAGAGTCTATCTAAGGGGTAATAGTGTAATATAAGTATCGTAATCCACGTAATTCCACAATAAGGCGCGTACTGAGTCCAAGGAGTGTATCCAAGGTAAAATAGTTCTATATAAGGACTGGGTCCAAGGAGTGTTTCCATGGGACATACTTGTCAATGATGGATCCAAGGAGTGTATCTAAGGTATCCTGTAATAATGAAATGGGACCATATGGTAGTATACCTGGTATCCAAGGAATATACAAGAACTAGAATCTTGGTGGGTGTAAACCTAAGAAAACCATATCCTTGAATCAGAATGGGGTTCCCAAGACCAAAGGTATTATCCTATCAAAATCCAACACGAGATTGAGTAATTCCATTCTTATTTGATATTGTAATCGTGAGATAATTAACTTGTTTCCAGCCTTTTATTTCATTAGTGTGGATAGGTCAAGTAGAGTTGAAACCATTTATTTATTGTTCAAATCCTTGACTTCCATTAGTGTGGATAAGCCAAGTAGCGTTACAACCATTTAATTAATTCTTAGTTAACCATTAAGGAATTAATATTCAATTATTTATGTTCACTTTTCTACCATCCATAAACATGGAAGGGGTTCTACAGACATGTAACATTTATCCAATCCCTTTTAATGAGGCCAAGTAATATACTTGCTATAATTTCCTTTCCACATTTCACATTTAGTAATCATTTTAAGCACTTACCTTAGGTGGGTCAAGTGGTGAGCATACATGATACACGCCATTATGAAATTCTCATTTAAAAACAAACCATTTATTATAGGAAGGATCACCTTTAGTAAGGTCAATAAAGGAAACACCCGAACGGTGCATCAAAAGTGTGAAAACACTAGAAACCCAATTATGGAATAACCTTTGACATGAGGCAGATTGAGTTGTGGGTGTAACCAATAAAAACTAATCACATATTTGGAAAGAGTATAACCATACGATTCTAAAAAGTATAAGCATGGTATGTAAATTTAAGAGATGCTGTCTGATGGGATCGGTGGGCCCCTCACGAACATTCCAAAATCAATGAACATTAGTGATGAGTTATAGACCACCCACATTATGGTTGTACGATCCTCCTCCTCCGGTATCAGACCTTGATTTTCCTATGATCAGAGTAGATATAAGAAAAGGTGAAAAACTCTCCCGGGGAGATACCTAAGTCGAGAGAGAAATAGTAGAATAATGGCTAAAGAGGGCTCGAGTACTTACGTTTGCACCTCCAATGTGATGAAAGGAAGTTGGATCAGATGTTGGATTATGGATATATCTTGATTCTATGTTTTTATCTTCAAAAGGCCCCAAATTGAGAGAGAAAAATGGCAATCCCACATAAACTCATATTAGGGAGGAAAGGGTGACTTAATTTGATCATTAAGTAAAAAAATGGAAATTTACCCAAAGAAAAAGATTGTGCACGGTTTTTCTTCATGGTTTTTCAAACCGTGTGAGACAGCTCTACCCAAAATAAAATCCTCTACAGGGATTTTGGAAACCATGCATAATCCAGGCACAGTTACCTGGGAAGAGTGGTAACTCACGCGGTTTGGATACATGACCATGTATCAACCGTGAGAGATGGATCTGTCTAAAAAAACACCACCCACATAGTTTGTCAAACCATGTGGAAATCCCGAATGATTTACTTTAAACTATGTGCATGGTTTTTTTTCTCAAAAAGGATGGGCTCTGAGCTCCGAACAAGCCCTAGAAACCCATGGAACCTTTACTAACTCATTAGGAATCCATATTAGGTTTAAAGTATGTATTAAGACTAAAAATTAAAAGGAAACATGCATGAGTTAAAAATAGGGTTCTTACAGTCTTCCTCCCTTAAAAGAACTCACCCGTAAGTTCTCCTTAGAAGGGTAAAGAAACACTGTTTAAAAATATCTATGGAAACTTAACATGTACATTGGCTTCTATCTCCCACATATCATCTTGTAATAGACCGTGCTGACATAGCACCTATATGAGAGGGACAAAAATGCCTTAGAGAACCTTCCTTCTTCAGTAAACGATGCATATTGGATACTCATCATAGGTAGCATCGACATCTAACTGAAATTCCTTGGGATGAAAGATATCATATGGGTCAACATGATATTGGATAAGCTATGAGATGTGAAAGACTTTGTCTATGGAATAGTACCTCTGAGGTAGGAGAAACCGATAGGCTACTGGCCCGACTCTATCTAAAATTTCAAATGGCCCGCTATAACAAGGCAAAAAATTTCCCTGCTTTCTTAACCGTATGTCCCCTAGCTTGGGAATAACCCGATGGAAAACATGACCCCCAACCTCAAACTCAAGAGGTCATCGACGATAACTTGCATAAGATTTCTTCCCAGATTGAGCAGTAGTCATATGCTTTCTGATCATATGAACTTGTTATGAAGTATTGTGAACTAGACGAGGGCCTATTAGGGCTACCTCACCTGACTCTAGCCAGCCTAAGGGTGAACGGAATGGCCTACCATATAAGGCCTCAAAAGGATCCATCTGTATTGTCACTTAAAAAATAGTTATTATAACCAAACTCAACAAGTAGAATATGATTCTCCTAAGAACTGTTGAAATCAAGGACACATGATTTGAGAATATCCTCTAGAACATGTATCATTCGTTCCGATTTTCCATCAGTCATAGGGTGAAAAGTTGTGTTTAAAATTATTTGAGTCCCCATAGATTCCTAAAAACCCTTGCAGAACCATGAAGTGAAATGAGCATCCCTATCTTAAATGATAGTACATGGAACCCTGTGTAGTCATATGATCTCTCAGACATAAATTCTTCCCAACTCATTAAGTGAAAAACTCTACCGTATATAAATGAAGTGGGATGATTTCGTTAATCATTCAATGAATAACAAGATATCAGTGCTACCCCTCGGTGACTTATTTATGTCGACTAAAAAATCCATAGCATATCTCCCCATTTCCATTCTAGGATAGGAATGGGTTGTAACAAGCCTGAATGACTTTGGTGCTCTGCCTTTACCTGCTGACAATTGGAACACCCAGTAATGAGGCCTGAAATCTGGCATATCATTCTAGGACACCAATAATGGCATCGCATATCTCAATACATCTTTGATATACCTGGATGAACTACCCACTGAGAAGTGTGGGACTCTTTCGTCAACTCCTCTCTCATATCTGTAGGAACCCAAATTCGTCTACAAATACGCAGAACATCGTCTCAGTCCACAGACCAATCCAGAGGTGTGTTATCTTTTGATATACTCTAACATAGAAACAAAACATCTGGATTTAAAAACAGCCTACTCATTACCATTTAAAGGATGTAAGAGGTAACTATTAAGGGTGAGAGGTAAGACTTCTCATTACTATCATGAAACTCTATACGAAGTTCATAAAAGAGGGCCATTAACGTCCATTTTTCACTGGCTTCCAGCAAGGCCTGTGTTTGAGTTTTCTGACTCAGTGCATCAGTGACCATATTTCCCTTTACAGGCTTATATGCAAGCTCAACGTCAAAGGATTGTAGATATTCAACCCATATCCACTGTTTAATGTTCTTGTCATGCTGAGAAATGATATACTTGAGGATTTTGTGATCTTTATACACCACAAATCACTCACCCTATAGATAATGTCTACAACAACGTAAGGTGTGGACAACTACTGCTAGCTCGAAATCATGTGTCAGGTAATTTCTCTCATGAGGCCTCAATGACCAAGATCTATACGAAACAACATTGTCTTCCAAAATTAACACATCTCCTAGGCCAATGCCTGATGCATCACAGAAGATGATATAACCTTTACCATATTCTAGAATAATCAGAATCAGTGGCTAGACAAGCCTCCCATTCAGCTCCTAAAAGTCTTTCTCACATTCTTCTGACAACAAGAACTTAACACCCTTCTTTGTAAGTCCATTAAAAGGGGAAGGAAGACATTAGAAGTACTGTATAAAATGCCTCTAATATCCGTCCAGCCCCAAAAAACTCCTGACATGAAACTCGTTCCTGGGACGATCCTAGGAAACTACGACATTAACCTTTTCAAGATCAACATAAAATCCTAATTCTAAGATAATATGGCCCAAGAAGTGTACTTTGTCGATCCATAAATCACATTTAGCTAACTTAGCATAAATATGATGCTCTCTTTGTGTACTCAGAATGATATCATGATGTTTTTCATGGTTTTTACAAGTGAGAGAATACACTAATATGTCGTCCACAAAGAACACAACAAAAAAATCCAAATAGGGGTGGAAAATACTATTCATCAAATCCATGAAAACAACAGGTTCATTCATAAGACCAAATGACATAACAAGATACTCATACAGGACATACCTGCTACCGAATGTTGTATGAGTTATGTCTGATGGTCTGACTTGCACCTGATGATAACCCAATCTCAGTTCGATCTTAGAGAACTCATTTTCTCATCATAGATGGTCAAAGATATCATCTATTTGAGGAAGTACATACTGATTCTTGATTGTAAGCTGGTTCAACCTTCTATAATCCACTCATAGATGAATATTTTCATCCGCCTTCTTAGTGAAAAGCATATGTGATCCCCAAGAGGATGTACTAGGCCGTATAATTCCTCTGGCCTCTAGGTCATATATCTTCCACTTGAGCTTCTGAAGCTCAGTTGGTTACATCCCATATTGAGGAATGGAGACTGGATCTGCTCCTGGAACAAGATCAATTTTAAACTCTACCTCTCTCTTAAGAGGTAAGTTAGAAAATTCATCAGGAAAGACTTCCCTGAAATGATAAACTACTAGAGGGAAATCAGTTTGAAGAAAACCTTGATCCTACAAGAGAATATTTGAAATATGAGCTATCACTTCACCTAGCTCGTTATGCTTCGGTCCAACTCTCCAAACCTGGACATACCACTCACATTTGAAAAGATAATTGCTACCTTATGGAGATGTTAAATAAACCTTATGGAGATATCATTCTACAAAGTCATGATAGTGGAATAACTAGTCCATCCTATAAATGACATTGATTCCCATCATCTCGAGAACAAATAGATTCTATAAAAAAGGGTAACAGCCTACCTGAAGGGTACATTTCCTGTACAGGCGTATGCCCTATGTTTATATTCCCAATGGTGTATCAAGGGTCATTATACCATATTGATATTGTATCTCTAATACATGAATTTCCCTGATAGATATATAAATGAAAGAGTTTGAATCACCTGTATCAAACAAATAAGAGGAAATAGTATAGGATACTAGAATAGTACCCAGTACTGTATATGGTCCTGCAACTTGATCCTAAGTATCAGTTATAAATCAAGAAATTGACCTGATCCACAACATTGTTCAATAGATGTAATACCACGATCATGACTGATCTTCTGGCACTGCTAGTGATCAGGGATCAAAGTACCATGGCCACAACCTCTTTCTTGGCCAGACCTGTCGGTGCTATTCCAACTCCCCGCCTGACGCAGCATAAAATAACTCACTCCTAAAGGTGGATCTGGCACAAATATTTTTTTACTCAAAGCTGGATGAAAGGTCCTACAAAAGCACTAAATATGGACCACACGTCCATAAGCTCAGAACTATATAGGGTCTCCATAATAGTGGTGAATTTTATGCCCAGTTTTTCCACACCGATGACACAACACAAGGTTATCAAACTGAATAATCTGGCTACCACTACCCTAACAAAAAACCTCGAGGGAACGTTTCCTTCCACCAAAAGAACTACTGGCCTAACGCGGCTCTGGTCCATTAAATCAGGTACTTGTGCTTTATATAAGGTTACCTTATTGATAAGAGCCTGATCAACTATTACAAAAAAGGTAGGAAGGTGGAATACAGTCACCTGAGTCTTGATGGAATACTAAAGCTCGTCTTCAAAACGTCTAGCACGCGAAATCTCATCATTGGCTGGATTCGGTGCAAAGAATTGTAATTCAGTGAAATTTTTTGAATAATACATAACTAACATAGGACCCTTCTCGAGATTCATGAACTCTCTGGCTCTGTCAGCCCTCAGTTCCTAAGGAAATAACTGATCATAGAAGGCAGTCTAGAAGTCAACCCATAACATGCTTAGACGATGACCGGACTGGGTAACTACATCCCACCAACACTTGGATGAATCCCAAATCATATATGTATCAAGATTGAAACTCTACTCTGGAGGTGTTTCCAGATTCTCAATGAAAGATAGAATGGCCTCTAGCCAAGACTCAGCATCTTGAGAATAGCCATCCCTAGAAAATGTGGGGGTATGGTGCTACTGGAACTCTCAGGTTAGATTAGCCATCTTTGGTGCAACTTGTAGAGCACCTTTCATGGACTGTATCTGACATAGTAAACTATCACGGACTTGGGATTCAGTTCCCTTATCAGTTAAAATAAGTGGTTCCTCAATTGGTACTCCTTGAAGAAAAACTGGCAGCTCAGGTCCCACCACGTCTAGAGCATGGTTGTCACCACCCTCCTAGAAAACAACATGAGGATGATGCGGTATCATTGGTCAAAAAATTCCAAGCTAAAATCTTAGAAATATCTTAGAAGCCTAATATAGCATCACTAATGAAAGATGAACATAGGAAAACTCACTACCTAGGTCATACTACCCCAAAATACCCTCTTAGACGGCCATGCATCAGTAAGTGCTCATATATAAGTTTCATGTAATTTTGTAGTTAATTTCCAGGTTCACTCATTTAACATTCATAAAAATGAAATGGAGGAATAAGGATATGAAACCAATTCATTTTAGACTCCAGGATTCACTTCATAATGCATATCCATTTCCGATGAATCTATTCCCATAAACCTATCACCAGAAATAAAACCCATTTATTTATAGTATAATGGATCGACTTGGTAAATTACTCATCCCATCCCATGAGGTCCTATACACCTCATGAACCAAGACATGAAATCACTAAACCAAAACCAATAGTAATAAAAGTACAAGCATCTATAATAATATCACTCAATAAGCAAAAGCATATCAAGCAATGGAAAGCATTGAAATGCACCTATATGGCATGGGATATGCATGACATGTGAAATATATGTGCCTATAATGATGCATGTAGAAATGTTTCTTGCCCTCATATAATTGGGATAAGAATGATATAAATTCTCAAAAGAGTAATAATAAATTAACACAACACAATATGTGCGTCACCCAATAGTGAAATAATATCAACTGTAATAGGCAAGAGAAGAATAACAATTATAATTTAGGAAACTGGTTTTTACCCCAAACATGGGTTCGCGACGCCCAAGCAAAACTTATGACCAAGAACCAAGCATTCATATTTCCAATCTATAGTCTCCAAATAGTAAAGTAAGAAAATAAACCACCTCTAATATCACATTGTGATGACCCGGACCTAGATGCTACATAACGGGTTCCCCAAGCATAGTGGGCCACATGGCCTCAAGTGCATGTTCCCGAATGCCAGAGGCTGCCGAATAGCAGCGAGGGACTAGGGTGTGTCCATGGGAAGACTATGCCCTCATTAGCAGAGTATAGAACAATGGAAAAAATATAAAGGAATAGTTAACAGTGGAAGAAATATAAATGATATAAATAAAAATCAGAAGCAAACTGATGCAATAGATAAACGAGAATAACAATAACTGTATATACAAGAACAATGATGATGCAATTTCATTTCACTAGAAAATTGGAAAGCATGGTTAAAAGACAGTAGGCATAACATGTTCCATAAGGTAAAAGAAAACAAAGTCTACTCCAAGAATCCTATGATCCTAATAGGTCATCTACTATCAACCTCCATCCTATCAGCACACAATCAAGAGTTGGAAGTTGTATGCTTCCCTTTTCTAATACCTGTAACCATGTAATATAATCCAGGTACCAAACATCGACTGAAGAGGGTGTAAGATAAATATTAGTGGGCCACCACCAATGTTGTCTATAACATCTGTCATGTGGAATGTAGTATAGTAGTGTGTAGGCATGCATGTATAAAGTAAAGAAAACAGTACAATGTAACTAAATACCCAAGTACCAACTTCATCCCTTGGATAGTGTCTGAACATGTAACTAGTTCATTAATTATATAATTACCATTTAATTTTTATAGGTCACTTGAGGCATAGCCAACACTGACATCACCTCATGGTAGTATAAGTAGTGGAGGTCTCAAGAAGTAACAAGGCAACCTGAAATGATATACAGTGAGGGGGTTCCAAGGTAATAACCAAGGTAATGTAAACTCACAGAAAGATAACTCATTAGTATCCGAGTCTAGATAAGGGGTAAGAGTGTAATACAAGGATCATAATCCAAGGAATTCCATAATAAGGTGCCTACTGAGTCCAAGGAGTTCATCCAAGGTAAAATAGCGCTAAAAAAGGACTGGGACCAAGGAGTGTATCCATGGCACCTACATATCAATGATGGATCCAACGAGTGTATTCGAGGTACCCTGAAATAAAAAAAGGTACCCTATGGTTGTATACTGGGCATACATGGAATAGAATAGAACAAAAATCAAGATGGGTATCAACCTAAGAAAACAGCATCCTTTAATAGGAATGGGGTTCCTAAGACCCAAGGTATTGTCCTCTCATAATCCAAGGTGACTTTGAGTTAGTCCATTCCTATTTGATATTGGAATCATGAGATAATTCAATTGGTTCAATAATTTCCTTCCATTAGTTTGGATTGGTCAAGAAGAGTTGAAACCATTTATTTTTTAGTCCAAGACTTGTCTTCCATTTGTGTGGATAGGTCAAGTATCATTTCAACCATTTAATTAAGTTATAGTTTAACATTAATGAATATTCAATTATTTAGGTTCACTCAGATACCTTCCATCAACATGGACGGGGTGCTACAGACATGTAACCATTATTCAATCTCATTTAATAAGTCCAAGTTATATACTTAGTATACTTTCCTTTCCACATTTCACATTTAGTAATCATTTGAAGCACTTACCTTAGGCGAGTCAATTTATTAGAATACATGGTACATGACATTATGAAATTCTCATTTAACAAAAAACCATTTATTATAGGAAGTCTCACCTTTAGGAAGGTCAAGTAAGGGATCACCCGAATGGTGGCTCAAATGTGTCAAAACACTAAAAAACCAATAATTGCATAACCTTCGACATGAGGCTAATTGAGTTGTGGGTATAACCACTACCAACTAATCACATATTTGGAAGGAGCATAACCATACAGTTCTAACAATGATAAGCATGGTATGTGAATTTATGAGATAATCATGGATGGAATCGACGGGCCCCATAAGAACTATCCAAAATCAATGAACTTTAGGGATGAGTTATATAACACCCACCTTACAGTTGTACGATCCTTATCCTCTAGTTTTGGCCTTTGATATTCCTTGGAACAAAGTATATATAAGATAAGGTGAAAAAAATTCAAAATGAGATACCTTAGTCGAGATAGAAAGAAAAGAATAATGACTAAATAGTGCTTGATTACTTAATTTTGTGCATCCAGCGTGATGAACGAAAGCTCGATCGGATGTCAAATGATAGAGATCTCCTAATTCCATGTTTTGATCTTCAAAACCCCCCAAATTGAGAGAGAAATATGTCAATCCCTCATAAACTCATATTAGGGAGGAATGAGTGACTTAATTAGATCATTAAGGGAATAACTGGAGAATTACCCAGAGAAAAATCGTGCTCATGGTTTGCCTCCACAGTTTGTCAAACCGTGTGCAAACTGTATGCGACGGATCTGCCTGAAATCACATCCTCTACATAGTTTGATCAAACTATGAACAATCAATGCATGGGGACCTGGGAAAATGGGGCACTCACACGGTTTTTCCCCACAGCCATGTGCCAACTGTACAAGGTGGATTTGTTAGAAAAAACACAATCCGCAAGGTTTACTCTAAACCATGCATAGGGTTTGCTTTCTCCAAAAGGATGGGTTACGTGCTCTGAAAAAACCCTGGTTGTAACACCCAAGATTTTTATGAGTAATATTTTGTTTTTACATCATCAAAGGAATCTTTCACTGCACACTTGCTTGGCTTACTTTACACGCAATCGCGACCTTCCTCGATAGCTTGCGTTGTACGCAATACCGAGTTTCACTAAACAACGATATGCTATTAAAATATTATTAAAACTAGCCGGTATGAATAGTAATAACCACTTTTTGAAATTTTATAAATTTTATTTTTCAAAATGGACTTCATTTTTGGATTCGGAATATCGAAATTAGCCTAGGGTGAAATTTTGGTATTTTTCTGAAAACTTTCAATTTTTGATGAATAGTGAAACCACTAAGTGGTAGGTTAAAAACTGAATTTTGCATAAAACTTAATTTTACCGCTTTTGTGAATGGAATTTCGAAAATCCGACAGACACGATTGATATCAGTAAGTAAAATGTGGTTCAATGAGATAAAAATAATTTTTTGGTGAATGGTAACTTTTTACTTTTTTTACCGCGGTTAATAGTAAATAGGGTAACTAAGGGTAAAAATGATATTACTATTAACCTAAAACATGTACTAATTCTATTGGATAAGTTTAATTCGACCAAAAAACAAACTTAGGAATAAAATATGACCATTTAGGCCCACTTGGATTAGATTAGGACATTTATTATTAATTTATTTAAAGAAGGGTTTAAATAGTTAAAATCAAAGTTTAATAAGTAAATCATTTTTAATATGGGGTTATACATAAGATAAATTCGACTATAAATATTCATTAGAAAGATAAAAAGATTTCCTACATAATGGTATTTTATTTTTAATTTTTAGACATTAAATAATTTAATTTATTTATGACACAAGGATGATGCATTAATTACCTTATTAATGAAATATTGACATAATTGATGTTATTAACACCAAAATAAATGTAATTTGAGACTTTTTATGAATTCCACTAATTTTATAGGTTACTATGATATATTAATGTTGATTTAATCAACTTGGTTCGAACATATAATTCTTTTATGACATTCACAAAAATCATATATCAAATAGTGTCAAAATTGACACAAAATAGTTTTTAAATCAAATATTATATTACTAATTGTTATTTTATTCCTAAAAATCTAAGGTTCGGCAAAATGACTTAGATAAGGATATATATATTAATAATAAACAATTTGGGGTTCTTTTGGCATGTTATAGTAAGTGTATTAACCATATAGTGAAAGAAAACAAAAAGACACGGTAAAAGTTAAATTATTTAACTTAGAGTTAAATCTAATTGATAAGGTTAAAATAATACCCTAAACTTGTCTGAATCCTATTGGTTGATAGGATTTCGACCCATCCCCACTTTAGCTTCGAAATAAGACCCTTTGGAACCATTATAAACCGATTTTGACTTTAATATAAAATAATATTTTGAGATATTCCTAAGGTGCCCCTCTCCTCCCTTATAAAAGGGCACCTCCTCCCCCTCCTCCTCACACCAATTTGAGCACTCAAGCTCGGCCAACCCCTGCCATTTTCTCCTCTCCACTTCCCTAGAATAATCCTAGAGGTCTTTGTCTTCTTCAAAGACCAATCTTAGTTCCCTAAGTGGAGGATTCAAAGAGGCGTTCCAAAGAAGAGGTAATATCCATTACCGATCTTTTCAATTTCTTTCATCTTCAACTTCTTCTTATTTAGTTGTTTCATGATAAAGTAATAACATAAGTATTACTTACATACTGATATGTTATTATAAATATGAAACAACTCTAATTAACCTTCTATCCATCCTACGGAAAAAGGAAATCACCGCGCGTGCATACGTACGGAATACCGTCTCCACGCCGTGGTGTAATATATTTTCCACCATCACTTTACAAGGATGGGTATAATGGTGTAATGAGTAACTATTTATGATTATTATAAAGTAATATTGATACTGAAATAATATATATATACTCCAATACAGTTCCACGATCATAGGAACGATATCATCACTCGTGCGTACGTACGGAATACCGTCTCCACGATGTGATGCGACTCGTTCTACATGATCATCATTACATAGTAATTATATAAATGAATTGAATGAATAAATATGATATATGTTACACTAATACCATTCTGGATATAAGGTATCTATAACCTTAAAAGAAAAATAAGAATGTATTCGGCAAAACACGCATAAGAACAAAAGGCAATAAAGACCCGAGTAACAAGTAACAATGAAATATTACTATCAAGAAGCTAAGAATATGACCATATATGATATCATATCAATATGTATGATTCTGGAATAATTCAATAACATTATTTAAACCATTATACAGGAGCTTCGGACACGTACAAAGCAAATTGGACCTAAGGTAAGGGAAAATACCACAATCTCATTTTTATCCGAGATTGTTTATTCGTAAGTATTTACTGGGGTGTATTTTATCATCCACATCCATGTTCCCTCAATATGTAATATTGTTTCCATCCACTTACAATAGTTTAAATCCAATTTTACCCTTCGGTGAGTTTTTAGTAAAGAATATGAAAGGAATATTTTGTCGTTTTTTTCGTACGAGGTACTTTTTGACTTTTCCGACAAAGGTACGAAGAATATTTTTTTTAACTTATAAGGCACGTATGGATTTTTAAAACATTATTTCCAAGAAGATTCCTTTACAAGTTTTCAAGTTTATTTTTAATCAACTTCTTTTATTTTAAAGTTGTATGACATGTTATGAAAGGAAAAATGTTTTTGAAGAAGAAAGGATATTTTCCTCAAGAATGGAGTTCAAGTGTTTTATCAAAATTATTTTCCATATAAGATAATAAAGGGTTATGTTTTTATCCCTATTATTACATTGATTTGATCATGTTGTGATGGAATTATTTTTATGAATTCCTTTATCTTATATGAATTGATTTATGATGTCATGATGTTTCAAGAATCCCATTTTAGTTACATGTGTTATGCGATGATGTATGTTTTATGATTATGTGGCACACATAAGAAAGGATTCATTATAAGATGGGTGGGACCTATATCTCCCTCCAATGCATTGGGTAAAGGTTTTATATCTCATGAGATAGACATGGCTGGAACGGTAGGTTATACCGGTTCAGTGAAACAGGACTGGAACGAGGGTGACTCGGTTCAGAAAGGGACTTTGTCCACTAAGATAGTCTTGGAAATGAGTCATGACTAACAAGAAATGTTTTTCCATGATTATGTGTGCATGCTACAAAGTTTAAAGTTTCATGTTATAATTATGGGGATCTCATTTTCAATTCTATGATTTATTCCATGTTAAGATATTATGATCTCTTTTGCAGGTTATGGTTTTCAAAAAGATATGATATGATTTTTATTTCCTTTATTTTCCCTTACTGAGCATTTGAGATCACCCTTTTATGTTTTCTTTTCCCCAGGTCAGGAAGATGGATATTAAGTAGAATATGCTAAAAGGGACCCTAGATATGATGAAATAAATGGGAGACATTGTAGAAGATTTATGAACCAGTTGTTTATGTTTCCCAGTTTCTAAAGACACTATACCTATACGGTCCTTTGGGGTTTTGTCATATGTTGTAATAAGTGTGC
This sequence comes from Viscum album, assembly GCA_963277665.1. Classification (NCBI taxonomy): domain Eukaryota; kingdom Viridiplantae; phylum Streptophyta; class Magnoliopsida; order Santalales; family Viscaceae; genus Viscum; species Viscum album. The sequence continues at coordinate 301,544,659 of OY728139.1, forward strand.
TTCAATTTTGAAGTATTAACAATGTATGTAAAGTATGGGTCGTTATAGTTGGTATCAGAGGAAAGGTATAGTCAACCTTTGGAAACTAGGATGTGAAAGCCTTAGTAAGAACCATAAGGATAAGTCTAAGCATAGAACACAATCTTAGTGTTTTAGAAATGGCCATGAATACCCTAGGATAAGATCTTAAGCATGAAAGTTTTATTCTTGAATTATGTGTTTTTCCTATTATAATTAGTGTTTCTCACACTATTCTTCTTGGTTTTAGTCAATGGCTGGAACCCGAAGGAACCGTGTTAATGCGGAATGCGATGGGAAATTCAATGATTGTCCCCCTGAGCAACCAAACGATATGGGAGCTGGAATGCAAAATCTTGTATCCATGCTCACACAACTTTCTCAAGCTATGAATCATGCAGGACTTCCAAATGAGCAAAGGAAGGAGCAACATTCTGTTTAATCCTTCATGAGGCAGCGTCCACCTTCTTTCAGCGGGTCTACTGATCCATTAGTTGCTGAACAATGGATTAGTACTACTGAAAATATATTTTCAGTTCTTCAATGTTCTGAACATGATAAAGTCATCCTAGTAGTGTATCGTTTGGAAGGAGATGTTGATCAATGGTGGAATCTTATTAAGAATACGAGGCAAAGGGATGAAATTGAGTCTATGGAATGGGACGAGTTCAAGAACTTATTTTTCAATAAGTACTTCCCTCGTATTCTCCGAACAAAGATGGAGAAAGAGTTTCTTGAACTGAAGCAAAGGGATGATGAATCTGTTGGTACCTATGAAGAAAATTTTACAAGACTTGCAAGGTATGCTAAACTTATATTACTGTTGATTTAATCAACTTGGTTCGAACATATAATTCTGTTATGACTTTCACAAAAATCATATATCAAATAGTGTCAAAATTGACACAAAATAGTTTTTAAATCAAATATTATATTACTAATTGTTATTTTATTCCTAAAAATCTAAGGATCGGCCAAATGACTTAGATAAGGATATATATATTAATAATAAACAATTTGGGGTTCGTTTGGCATGTTATAGTAAGTGTATTAACCATATAGTGAAAGAAAACAAAAAGACACGGTAAAAGTTAAATTATTTAACTTAGAGTTAAATCTAATTGATAAGGTTAAAATAATACCCTAAACTTGTCTAAATCCTATTGGTTGATAGGATTTAGACCCATCCCCACTTTAGCTTCTAAATAAGACCCTTTGGAACCATTATAAACCGATTTTGACTTTAATATAAAATAATATTTTGAGATATTCCTAAGGTGCCCCTCTCCTCCCTTATAAAAGGGCACCTCCTCCCCCTCCTCCTCACACCAATTTGAGCACTCAAGCTCGGCCAACCCCTGCCATTTTCTCCACTAAACTTCCCTAGAATAATCCTAGAGGTCCTGGTCTTCTTCAAAGACCAATCTTAGTTCCCTAAGTGGAGGATTCAAAGAGGCGTTCCAAAGAAGAGGTAATATCCATTACCGATCTTTTCAATTTCTCTCTTCTTCAACTTCTTCTTCTTTAGTTGTTTCATGATAAAGTAATAACATAAGTATTACTTACATAATGATATGTTATTATAAATATGAAACAACTCTAATTAACCTTCTATCCATCCTACGGAAAAAGGAAATCACCGCGCGTGCATACGTACGGAATACCGTCTCCACGTCGTGGTGTAATCTATTTTCCACCATCACTTTACAAGGATGGGTATAATGGTGTAATGAGTAACTATTTATGATTATTATAAAGTAATATTGATACTGAAATAATATATATATACTCCAATACAGTTCCACGATCATAGGAACGATATCATCACTCGTGTGTACGTACGGAATACCGTCTCCACGATGTGATGCGACTCGTTCTACATGATCATCATTACATAGTAATTATATAAATGAATTGAATGAATAAATATGATATATGTTACACTAATACCATTATGGATATAAGGTATCTATAACCTTAAAAGAAAAATAAGAATGTATTCGGCAAAACACGCATAAGAACAAAAGGCAATAAAGACCCGAGTAACAAGTAACAATGAAATATTACTATCAAGAAGCTAAGAATATGACCATATATGATATCATATCAATATGTATGATTCTGGAATAAGTCAATAACATTATTTAAACCATTATAAAGTAGCTTCGGACACATACAAAGCAAATTGGACCTAAGGTAAGGGAAAATACCACAATCTCATTTTTATCCGAGATTGTTTATTCGTAAGTATTTACTGGGGTGTATTTTATCATCCACATCCATGTTCCCTCAATATTTAATATTGTTTCCATCCACTTACAATAGTTTAAATCCAATTTTACCCTTCGGTGAGTTTTTAGTAAATAATATGAAAGGAATCTTTTGTCGTTTTTTTTTTGTACGAGGTACTTTTTGACTTTTCCGACAAAGGTACGAAGAATGTTTTTTTTAACTTATACGGCATGTATGGATTTTTAAAACATTATTTCCAAGAAGATTCCTTTACAAGTTTTCAAGTTTATTTTTAATCAACTTCTTTTATTTTAAAGTTGTATGACATGTTATGAAAGGAAAAATGTTTTTGAAGAAGAAAGGATATTTTCCTCAAGAATGGAGTTCAAGTGTTTTATCAAAATTATTTTCCATCTAAGATAATAAAGGGTTCTGTTTTAATCCCTATTATTACATTGATTTGATCATGTTGTGATGGAATTATTTTTTTGAATTCCTTTATCTTATATGAATTGATTTATGATGTCATGATGTTTCAAGAATCCCATTTTAGTTACATGTGTTATGCGATGATGTATGTTTTATGATTATGTGGCACACATAAGAAAGGATTCATTATAAGATGGGTGGGACCTATATCTCCCTCCAATGCATTGGGTAAAGGTTTTATATCTCATGAGATAGACAGGGCTGGAACGGTAGGTTATACCGGTTCAGTGAAACAGGACCGGAACGAGGGTGACTCGGTTCAGAAAGGGACTTTGTCCACTAAGATAGTCTTGGCAATGAGTCATGACTAACAAGAAATGTTTTTCCATGATTATGTGTGCATGCCACAAAGTTTCAAGTTTCATGTTATGATTATGGGGATCTCATTTTCAATTCTATGATTTATTCCATGTTAAGATATTATGATCTCTTTTGCAGGTTATGATTTTCAAAAAGATATGATATGATTTTTATTTCCTTTATTTTCCCTTGCTGAGCATTTGAGCTCACCCTTTTATGTTTTCTTTTCCCCAGGTCAGGAAGATGGATATTAAGTAGAATATGATAAAAGGGACCCTATATATGATGAAATAAATGGGAGACACTGTAGAAGATTTATGAACCAGTTGTTTATGTTTCCCAGTTTCTAAAGACACTATACCTATACGGTCCTTTGTGGTTTTGTCATATGTTGTAATAAGTGTGCTTCAATTTTGAAGTATTAACAATGTATGTAAAGTATGGGTCGTTATACTGGTCACCCATTGAAAATTTACTAACTCATTAGGCATATATATTAGGTCCAAATCAAAATTTAGACTAAAAATTAAAGGATCCATACCTTAGTGAAAAACTGGGTTCTTATACTTTTATTTGAAAAACTCTATCAGGTTTCCTTTTTTCCTTGAAATCCCCTTTATTGAGTTTTTTTTGCTCACCCTATGTTTTCAAAATCTCTTTTTACATGGATTAAATACGTGTAGAAGTGAGATGGTGGTTGAGCTCTCACTAAGGTGTTTGTTCTTTGTAACGATTAGTTTTTAGTCTTTTCATTTATTAGTTGTGTCATGAGGATTCTCCAAATGTATCCAGACTCCCTAAAATTTTATATCTTTGCGATCTCGGTTTTTGTAAATAAATAAATGAAATATTATTTTTATTAAAAAAAATGGACCATGTTTTCTGGGTCATCTTAGTTGGTATAAGAGTCGAGGTATAGAAAACTTTAGATGTCATGAAATGGAGAAACCCTTAGAAACTTTAGAGGTTATACATTAATTTTATAGGGTTTTACTTTAAGGAATGATCTTTCCCTCCTAGTTTTCCAAATTCTGAATAGTGGAATTCAAAATTTCAATAATTGCAATGATATAATTGAGAGGACGCAATTCATTTAAGGTGGGTAGAATGTAATGACCCGAGTTTTAGTAAATATAGTATTATCACATTTAAATTATTGTTAATTAATTTATTTTGATAAAGTATAAATATTTGTTTTAATAGTGAGCAAATTAATTAATATATATATATTTATATGCATAACTATGGTAATATATTTTTTTGTGCATAAATATAAATAATAATTAAAACATTTTATTTAAATACATATATGAATATTTGTAAACTAAATGAATATTTAATTTAAATCTTATCACAACCCGACCCTACCCGGGTTCGAGCCATAACTACCCCAAGCCCGCCTCCATAGGCTAGGGGCTGGCAACAAGCGCCGAAGGCTAAACAACTCAAGAGGCCTTTTCCTGAGTACCTGTACACACACATGCATCCCACTCAATACAGAAGTGCAGAGTAAAAATAAAGGAAAAGTAAAGTAAAGTACAAAATGGTGTAAATAGAACACAAAAGGTCCATCGACCTCTAAACAATACAAAGTAAGTTCTCAAGGTAAACTGAAAAGGAATGAGGCAAAACACGTGCCCAACCAGAAAAGTACCACAACCCAACAACAGGTAAACAAAAGTAAACAGCTGGGAGAGTCCCACACCTGGAACCCAACTACGACCACCGTACGTGGTCCAAGCTCCTGAACTCCTAAGCTCTGCTAAAGTCATGACCAACCTGTCCATCTCCTGTAAGGGTACACTAAGTGCAGGCAAATCCCAAGCAGGGGTGAGTATAAAAATACTCAGTAGGATTCCTTTAAGGATCGAGGGAGAAACAAAGGAGGTACTGAAGATGTGAGAATTAGATCGAAGATGGAAAAGTAAAGGAGTACAGCCGAGAGTGCAGTAAAGAGTACAGCTCATCCAAACAAGAGAAAGGAAGTTGACTCGTCCAAACACAAGGTGCTAGAAATAGTGAGAAGATGAAATTATCATCGATTCTTCACTGCCTATAGCAGGAGAGTATAATCATCCAACCAAGAGAAGCTAGACATAGAAAGCATGTGGCATACCCCACGCGTCTTCGCCTCTCCTGGAGGAGAGTAACAAAAACCCAAGAAGTGGGTACTATAACTAGGTATATACATATCCATATGCTCAAACAAGAAACCCAAATAAGATCGTAAGGGGATCTACATCTCATATATCAGTCCAAGAAAGTGAGTCACCAACAGTCCCAGAAGTGAACACCATTGATGCCCATCATCCTACCCATCTTCCTTGAACAGCAAGACAAAGGGTCTCAAATCACCACACCTTGACACTATCTGCTTTAGGAGGCACTGACTCACCCACACAGTTTTAGGTCGCATCTCAAGGACGTGTCTTTGTGGGGAAAGTGTCCCTCATACTTGAGAGCTCTAGGGAAAGTCAAACCACACCTCTTCACTGCCACAAAGTCAAGAGGTCTTCTCAAAGTCAAAGTTGTCACATCACTGACCCGTACAACCAAGGGTCCTGCTCAAGTAGTCATGGAGAAAAGCCACAGACTAGCCTAGTAGAAAGGACATAGTCTAAAAGAAGTCATCAGGTAACCCACTGCTCAGCCTCGCTAGAGGGTAAACCCTAAGAGGTCATCGGGTAACCCACTGCCCAGTCTCTACTGGAGGGTAAACCCTAAGAGGTCGTCGGGTAACCCACTGCCCAGTCTCTGTTGGAGGGTAAAAACTAAGAGGTCATCAGGTAACCCACTACCCAGTATCTGCTGGAGGGTAAACCCTAAGAGGTCATTGGGTAACCCACTGCCCAGACTCTGCTGTAGGGCAAACCCTAAGAGGTCGTTGGGTAACCCACTGCCCAGTCTCTACTAGACGGTAAACCCTAAGAGGTCATCGGGTAACCCACTGCCCAGTCTCTGTTGGAGGATAAACCCTAAGAGATCATCGGGTAACCCACTGCCCAATCTCTACTAGAGGGTAAACCCTAAGAGGTCGTTGGGTAACCCACTGCCCAGTCTCTGCTGGAGGGTAAAACCTAAGAAGTCAATGAGAAACCTGCTTCCCAGCCCCACTGGAGGGTAAACCCGAAGAATTCGATGAGCAACCCACTGCCCAGCCCCGCTGGAGGGTAAACCCAGAACTACTCTGGCCATCCCTACTGGATGGTACACCACTAGCCAACAGAACACGGAGTGGGTATCGCGCAAAAACCCATCTCTAGAACAATTCATCTAGTAGAGGTTCAGCGCCCATGTAGTGTGGGTCACACTGATACCTGAAACTCTGTCTATGGAAACACGTCACGGTAGATTGCGGAAGGAAGATATGATCTCGATACTTGGCTAGGGAATCTTTACCCAGGCTCACTGGGGCTCTGTACCCTACTGGAAACAACTTCCTGGGTAGAAGATCGGTGCCCGCGTAATGTATTGGTCACACCAAATCCTCCAAAACTCTACTAGGGAACACGAAGGGACATGATAATAAAATCTCACACGGATAAAGGAAAAAGGGGAACCCAAACAACTCTACCGATCACACCGTCGAGAATAGAACCAGGGGAAACCACTCAACCCTACTGGTCTAAACCATCATGAACAGATGGATCCTCTACGTTGCGAGAGACCAAAGGTACGTAAAACAGAACATGACGCGCATATGGGGCCCTCACGACGTGTGGCCCTATCTAATCTCCAACCCAAGTACACAAACATTATCGGGTACAAACTACAACATGTACCTCCAAGCATCCCCGTATACTTCTAGAGTATACCACATCTCTAACCCAAAGGCTATTATGCACACGACACCCAACATTAGCGCGAAGGGCGAAAACATAATTTTTCCAACCTTCTTCCTCCAACACCCTATCATGGCCATCCATATCTCTTCAAACATCAACTTCACTCACACAAGAGTGAACGCGATCACACGACAAGGGTTCTCTTCCAAACACAGCAAGAAAAACCGCCACCGGAGCACCTTTCATGATTACACATTAATGAGATCTCGAATGAGACTCCACCCATACAAACGGATCATACAGTTGTAATCCTTGTAGAAAAACACGTGAGATAGAATATTTACTCTCCTCTAATAGACATCCGATGTAAAAGTTGTTCAACACTACCTTATGCCTGAATGACGTCTCGTGGTCCTGATCCTCAGCCTCAAAAATAGTCGGGTGCATCGCACCATTTCGATCCCCTCGGGAAAACACATCAAATTGACTGTTTACTTTTTTGGAATGAATGTCTAGAGAAAAAGATGCATTTCGCCATACTGAACATGAGCGGTGGTATGTTGGACCCGTATCACGGTCCTAAAACGCAACAAACGGATCGTACTGTTGCAATCCTCTCGGAAAAGAACACAAGATTGACTAACCACATGTCCAAAACGGACACCCAGTGATAAATATGGAAATCACCATCAACACCCAAAACGGCCCTCTTGAGGCCCACACCATCATGCAGAATTAATGTGGTCAGATTGTGTCATTGAAATGCCCGCGGAAAAACACTCAGAATCGACTGCTCGCACGCCCCGAACGGATGTCTGATGAGAAAGTTGTGAAAGGCTACTCGCAGCTTAAAAGACGGGACGTGGGGCCCACAAATCAACTCTGGTTTCAACACCTGAAACTATACTGTAAATCTTCGTCTCGACTCCAGGGTCGCAATTCCACTAACAGTGCTCAAAACAGACTCTGGATGCGACAGTGCCGCCCAAAGCAAGAACCTCTGAGAAACATGCTAAACCACTTAACGTACGTGTCGCACCACCAAGTCCCTTGTCTCGGGAATTAAAAATACCCAAGATAATCTCAAAATGTTTGCCTCAATCTAAGGAACTTGTTTCCGTAGATGGCCCGTGAAACCGACACACGGTCTGATATTTATGGACTTTTTAAAATTTAAATGGACAAAAATAGTTGGGTCGGGCCGGTTCGGCCAGCCCACCCTGCCTGAACCGGCCTGCGGTTCACCGCGTGGGCTGGCCCACCTCGCCCGGACCGGCTTAGCCTATCCATTTTTCCTTCCATGGATACTCACCCCGTGTGGGTCGTGTCTGCTGACCAGGTTCACGAGGACCCCGGGTCCTCCACGTCGCGCGCCCCAACTGGCCCCTCCAAGTCGTCGCCCCCATCTCGCCTGGACGCCGCGCTTGCCCGGTGCCTCCGCAACCCACTCGCCCGGTGCCTCCTCTCGACCATGCTCCCGGCTACCTCACCCTCGCCGATGCCCACCCGCGCCGACCTTCTCTGTCGAGGAGCCTCGTCGTCGCTCCCTCAGACCGCCACTGCCCGGATGGCCGGATCCTCGCCGGAAAACACCCAACACACCCGGATCTTTGTTGGACAGTTGCGGACGCCTCGAGACTCAAAATTTAAATTTGAAACATGCGTTGGAGATCTCAGAATTTATACAATGAAACTATGGGATTTTCTCAAAGATCAAACATCATTTATATGCAATAAATTTATCTCAAATTAGGTGCTGTAAATTAAAATGAGACGCATGATCCTACCTCGGGGTCTTAGCCCGTCGCTTCGCAACGATCCGCCAGAAGTCACAACACCTTGGAGAGGAGGTGGAGATGGGGAGCTTGAGGGTAGATATACTTGTTTGAGATTTTTCTACCATAGAATGAACCAAAGGGAGAGAGGGGTGGTTTTAGGTTTAAATAAAGAAAAACTAATTAAAATTTTAATTAATTTAAACCCCCAAATTAACCCGCATATGAAAACTCGATAGGGTCAAGGTTAAGCTTAACCTAAGGTAAAAACCACCTCTCGAGCACAACGGAGGTTTAAAAATTTTAATATAAGGCCCCATTCAAAAGTTATAAAACTTAACCCCTGAGGCCGCTAAATTACGAAAACATCCCTGGGGCCATTTTCCACAGAAGGGTCGCACCTGCGGAAATTACACCCCTCCTAGGGTAAAAAGCATGATCCAGACTCAACGGTGCTCTCTGTTTTCCTGTCCAAGCTACCGTTTAGGAGTTATTTCATTTACTTGGCGTTCCCAGTGTGAACGCACTAAAAATTTTATTCCGGCCATACCGGGGCTCAGAATCGCACACCGTCTGAAGGCGCTGCTCCGAAATAACATCAAGAATATTCCAAAGTCTTTTATAGCAAAAACTGGGTTCTTAAATCATTACCTCCTTCAATATTTTCCTCCCCAAAAAACAAAACTAGGAAAACAACTCAGGGTACAGAGTCTGCACCTGGCTCTTCCGTACCCAGAAGAACTCATGAACAATTCTGCGTCACCATGCATGGACCAAAGGATTTGGTCCGTTTGCATGGGGTCTTCCCTTGCCGATTATGTGCATGGGTGAATGCACACTTATTCTCAGGTGAGTCACGTGGGAGATATTATGCACCCAAACCAACCTTTGGGTTTAGGGCATGGTAGTGGAGACCTCGCCATCGCTTCGCACTGTCTCAAATGGCCTGAAGGACCTCGGGGGTAGCTCAGCTCCCTGGTCGCACCTCTACATCACACGCTGCGAATGGAATAACCATTTGGATCTGGGATAAAGTTTGGTGATTCCCTCCTTCATAATATCCATATGGTGAAACAACCAAGGATATCTAGTCACGCAAGATTCACAGTCGATGTCCCATGACCAAGACTCTCTTACACGCTAGAAAGGCGAAGGAGTCGACACCATCGACTAAAGAAAAGTTTACACACCTTTAACTCTACTAACATAGGGTTACACCGACACCCCGCAACACCCTAGTAACAACTCAAGCAAGGAGCATGGAGAAAAATAATTTCACACACATAGTCTAACAATTCTACTGCAAAAACTAGAAGATCCGTAAAGCGTACATCTTATCACACCATGCTTTACAGGATCATAGACATCCAAAGCTCGTGGTTGTCCATGGTCCCAACTGTCAGCTCCCGGACCCTGATGTGGAACTCCTAGTGGTGATGGGAAGTCCTCATAATGTCATCCCCCACTTCCATCTCTTCCTGTTCCTCTACTAGCACCACCTCTCTATGCACTACTCCGATCACGGCACTGCCTCTACCACGGTGGTTCACCTACAGCTTTCCTAATATTCTTAGCATGACTGGTTGGGAAATACCATGCCAAGTGACCTCACCCATCACAAGCATAGCATCGACACTCTCTGGGCTTCCCTGGTGCCCTCCGGCGCCACTGTGGTGTATGACCATGGCCCGGATTCCACTCACAGAAGGGTCTCCTCGGCTGAGTCCCTGCGCTTTTCCACCATAGTGGTGCATGACCACATCTCCGAAACCGGCGGTGGGAAGGCCACTTACGTCGAGGTTCTGTCAGCCGATGCCCGATAGCTGTGGCAGACGTCTCGGCTCTATTGAGCCTACTACCACCACCAACTGTACAGCATGACAGAAAACTCTCTGTCACCAGCGCCTTCTCTAGCACCCCGACATAAGTGGGAATGCCCAAGGGTACTATGATAGCACAAATCTCTCTTTGGAGACCTTTCTAGAACTTCTGCACTCGGAAGTTTCCATCATAGACTAAGCCCGGGTAAAAACTTTCATAGTCTGCGAACCTAATCGCGTACTCAGTCACCATCATCCCTCCCTGCTGAAACTACAGGAGCTCATGGATCCGAACGCAGCATAAGCAGAAGTGGTAAAACCCCTCATGAAACAGCAGCTGAAAGTCACCCCACGAAAGTGGAAACTCATCAAGTAACTGAGTCACCAGACTTCACCAATGCCCAGATTCTCTATAGAAAAGTCTAGTGGTCAAAGCCACTATTAGATCTTCTGGTGTCTACAGAAGACTGAAGAGGAAAACCACTATCTCGATCCAAACCTCTTCTGCCTGTGGGTTTGGCTCACCACTGAACCTCAGTGGTCTGTCGTTGGAACTCACGGAGCGCGCTCAACCTGCGCTCAAGATCAGTCTTCTCTACTGGAGTTGTCTGCTACTCACCAGGTGGGGGTTCTACTACGGGCCCACCCGGATAAAGGGACTCACATGATGGGTTCTAGAATGAGGACTCGTAGCTCATAGGGTCATCGTCATGAACCAAAGCTGGTATCCTGACTGGCTGTCTTCGCGGAAACATCCTGGATGTTATCAAGGAGTACCACAGTCAAATAAGAATATATGTATATAACAGTAGAAAAATGGGGAGCTAAATCAATAAGGACAGTCAAAGACTCAATCCTATGTGATGCACAAAAAAAAATTCCCTGCAACGAGTGTCTTATCATGACGAGTTGACAAGTGGGTTATCAGGGTCCTGGTGAATGGATACGTCGGCTGCTGCACCGTCGCTAGACTCCCTGGCCTTAGAGCCACTCTCGAGACACATTGACATTGTTTCCCTAGATCCCAACCAATTCCTTTTTAGGGACTTCCGAACAACGTCACATGGAACAAACCACCTCTGATACTACTTTGTCACGACCCGAGCCTACCCGGTCTCGAGCTGTAACTACCCCAAGATCACCTCCATAGGCCAGGGGCTAACGAAAATCATTAAAGGCTAAACAAATCAAGTAGGACTTTGCCTGAGTGCATGTACACACACACGCAGCCCACTCAATGAAAAAGTGCAGAGTAAAAAAGAAAAGAAAAGAAAATTAAAGTGCCAACTACTATAAATAGACCATAAAAGGTGCATCGACCTCTAAATAGTACAAAGTAAGTGCTGAAGGTAAACTGAAAAGGAAAGGGGAAAAACACATGCCCAAACAGAAAAGTGTCACAACCCGGCAACAGGTAAACAAAAGTAAACAGCTGGGAGAGTCCTTCACCTGGAACCCGACTATGACCACCATACGTAGTCCAAGCTTCTGATCTCCTAAGCTCTATTGAAGTCACGACCAAACTGTCTGTCGTCTGTAAGGTCACACCGAGTGCGGGAAAATCCCAAGCAGGGGTGAGTATAAAAATACTCATTAGGATGCCCTAAAGTCTCGAGGGAGCAAGAAAGGAGGTACTGAAGAGGTGAGCATTATATCAAATAAGGAAAAGTAAAGGAGTACATATGAGAGTGCAGTAAAGAGTACAACTCAACCCAACAAGAGGAATAAAGTAGACTCGTCTAAACACAAGGATCTAGAAACAGTGAGAAGATGAACTTCTTGTCGAGTTTTCGCTATTTATAGCAGGAGAGTAGACTCGTCCAACCACGAGAAGCTAGACATAGAAAGCACGTGGCATACCATACACGTCTTCGCCTCTCCTGGAAAGAGAGTAGCCAAAACCCAATAAGTGGGTACTGCAAACAAGTTATATACATATCCATATACTCAAAAAAGAAACCCGAACAAGATCTTAAGGGGATATCCATCTCATATCTCATCCCAAGAAATTGAGTCACCAACAGTCCCAGAAGTGAACACCATCGATGTCCAACATTCTACCTGTCTTCCCTGAACTACAAGACAAAGGGGATCAAATCACCGCACCTTGACATTATCCTCTTTCGAAGGCACTGACTCGCATGCACCATTTTAGGTCGCGTCTCAAGGACGCGTCTTGGTGGAAAAAGTGCCCCTCGTACTTGAGAGTTCTCAGGAAAGTCAAACCACACATCTTCACTATCACACAGTGGAGAAGTATTCTCAAAGTCAAATATGTCACATCACTGACCCGTACAACCAAGGGTCCCGCTCCAGTAGTCACGGAGAAAAGCCACAGACTAGCCCAGTAGAAATGACTGAGTCTGAAAGAAGTCGTCGGGTAACCCACTTCCTAGCCCCGCTAAAGGGTAAACCCTAAGAGGTCATCGGGTAACCCCCTTCCAAGTCTCTACTGGAGGGTAAACCCTAACAGATCATCAGGTAACCCACTTCCCAGTCTCTGCTGGAGGGTAAACACTAAGAGGTCATCAGGTAAACCACTGCCCAGTATCTTCTGGAGGGTAAACCCTAAGAGGTCATCGGGTAACCCACTACCCAGTCTCTGCTGGAGGGTAAACCCTAAGAGGTCATCGGGTAACCCACTACCCAGTCTCCGCTGGAGGGTAAACCCTAAGAAGTCAATGAGCAACCCACTGCCCAGCCCCGTTGGAGGTTAAACCCGAAGAAGTCGATGAGCAACACACTACCCAGTATAGAGACCCAAATCTTGACGTACATGGACATTACATTACTTTTTCTGAATACTTGATACATAACAAAAACAAATACACAAGGACCGTAATAGTTTAGTGTCTTTGGAAACTCGGAACAAAATCTTCTAATCATGGTGAAAGATCTTCAATATCTCCCATAAAGATCTTCCCCTTTTGGTTTTCTTACCTAAAACCTTTATTTATATCCTGGGGAAAAGAAAACATATAAAGGGTGAGCTCAAATGATCAGTAAGCGTAAAAATAGAGAACATAAAACAATCCATAAACATTTTAATGCAAAAACTTGAACATAAAATCTAAACATCAAAATCTTGCGCAAATACATAAATCATGGAAGTACGTAAGGCATGTATCATAAAGGAACATCAATCATGATAAAATATCATGGTAATGAAACATTTAATTGTGGAAAACCATTAAGCACATGATATGATTTCCATAGTATCCAAGGCATTGCTGCCAAGACCATCTTAGTGGACAAAGTCCCTTTCTGAATCGAGTTCACTGCTCGTTCCAGTCCTGTATCACTGAACCAGATTAACTTACCATTCAGCCATGTCTATCTCATGAGATATAAATCTTTACCCAATTAATTGGAGGGATATATAGGTCCCATATATCTCATAATGAAATCATTATTACGTGTGCCACAAAATAAACATAAAACATTCATCATAACCCAAAGAATAAAATGGGTTTCATAAACATCATCCCATCATCACGTAATCCATATAAAACAAATGGATATCATTTATTCATAAGAAAAATAACACCATGTAAATAATAGATAAATTATACTTGAATCATAAACATGCTAAAAAAAGTCATCTTAGATGTAAAATAGTTTTGATAAAACACTTGAAATGAATTCTTGAGAAAAATATCCTTTCTTCTTCAAAATCATTTTATTTTCACAAAATGCCATGCAATTTTAAAAGAAAATGATTTTTTTGAAAATAGTTAGGAAATATTATAGAGTAAGCTTCATGAAAATAAGGCATTATAAAACTGTAAAAATACATTCATGCTGTATAAGTTAAAAAAACATTCTCCTCGTACTTTTGTCGGAAAAGTCAAAAAGTACCACGTATGGTAAACAAAAGAAAGATTCCTTCCATAACACAAAGTAAAAGTCAAATAGGGGTAAACATGACTTTAAGCATACAAGGAAGAATATTTATCACTTTATGAAAAAAAATTATGGTCATGGATGAAAAATATAACCCCAGTAAATACTTTCGTATAAGCAATCTTGAATAAAAATGAGATTGAAAATTTATCCCATTCCTTAGGTGCGATATGCTTCGTATATATCCGATCATCCTGTATAATGATTTAAATAATGTCATTGACATATTACAGAATCATATTCATTTTTATGATATCATATATGGTTCACTTATGACTTTATATTACCCGTTCTTTTGTAAATTCCTTGTTAAAGCATCGTTTTGGGTAAAATCGTTTCATTTATCTTACGTGTTTCGACATGTTGTTCTTGATATTATTACTTATATCCTGATTTACTTAATTCCATAATTTTAAACATGATTTATATATAATATATATTCAGTATATAAATATATATGATAGATCGATAAATAGAATGGAATACATCGTTCATGGAGACGGTAGGTCGTGCGTACGCATGGATGTTGTTTTCATTTCCTTATTGAATTAAATGGAATTAAGTAAATGAAACATATATGTACATAAATACAGTATCATTATTATGTAATATCTTTCATGATTATTTATTATATATAATTTATAATCATACTTGAATGGTTAATCATGGAAAATGAATCTCATCGCGTTCGTGGAGACGGTAGTCCGTACGTACGCACGAGGGATGATATCATTCTCATGATAGTGGAATTGTATTGAAGTGTATGTATAATATTTCAGAATCAATATAACTTTAAAATAATCATATATAGTTATTTATTTACACCATTATACCCATCCAAGTAAGGTGGTGGTGGAAAAATTGATAACACCACGATGTGGAGATAGTATTCTGTACGTACGCACGTGCGGTGATTTCGTTTTCCGTAGGATGGATAAAAGATGAAATTGCATTGTTTCATATTTATAATAAAATATCAGTATATTATTGATACCTATTTTATTAATTTATGATGTAACAAATAGAGAATAATAAGTAGATGAAGAAATAAATTGGAAAGAATCGGTAAAGGATTTTACCTCTTCTTTGACACGCCTCTTCGTAACCTCCTCTTAAGGCACTAGGGTTGGACTTTTGAGGAGACCATAACCTATATAATGTTTATATGGAAGATTATAAGGGAAATTTTCCAGGTTTTTCCTAGATTCAATGCTCAAAACGGTGTGAATAGAAGAGATAAGGGGTGCCCTTTTTATAAGGGAGGAGAGGGGCACCTTTGGAAAAACTTAAAATATTATTTTATAATAAAGTCATATTCGGTTTATAATAGCTCTAAATTGATTTATTTCGAAGATAAAGTGGTGATGGGTCGAAATGATCTCAACCAATAGGTTTTAGACAAGTTTAGGTTACTATTTTAACCTTATCATTTAGATTTAACTCTAACTTAAATAATTTAACTTTTACCTTGTCTTCTTGTTTTCTTAAAATATATTGTTAATAAACTTACTATAACAATCCAAACTAACCCCAAGTGGTTAATTATTAATATATATAACCATATATAAGTCATTTTTCCAAACCTTATATTTTTAGGAATATAATAACAATTAATAATATAATATTTGTTTTAAAAACTATTTTATGTCAATTTTGACACTATTTGGTAATTGATTTTTGTGAAAATCATAACAACATTATTAGTTCTAAAAAATTTACTTGCATCAATAATAACATGTCATATTAACCTATAAAATTAGTTTAATTCATAAAAAGTCTAAAATTACATTTTTTAGGTATTTATAACATCAATTATGATAATATTTAATTAAAAAGATAATTATTGCATCATCATTGTGTCATAAATAAATTAAATTATTTAATTTATAAAAATTATAAATAAAATACCATTATGTAGGAAATATTTTGAGCTTTCTAATGAATATTTATAGTCTAATTTATCTTATTTATAACCCTATATTAAAAATGTTTAAGTTATTTAACTTTGATTTTAACTATTTTGACTCTTCTTTATATAAAATAATAATAAGTGTCCTAATCTAATCCAATTAGACCTAAAGAGTAATATTTTATTCCTAAGGTTGTTTTTGGTCGAATTACACTTATCCAATAGAATTTTTACATGTTTTAGGGTAATAATAATATCAATTTTACCCTTAATTACCCTATTTACTTTTAACCGTGGTAAATAAAAGTAAAACGTTATTATTCACAAAAAATTGTTTTTATCTTATTGAATCACATTTTTTTCCTTGATATTAACCATGTCTCTTGTATTTTTTAAATTCCACTCACAGAAGCGGTAAAATTAAGTTTTATGTAAATTTTCAAATTCTCCTAGGTGGTGGGTAAAAGACGGTGAAAAGTTCAATAAAATTTTTATATATCTAAAATTATTATAAAATGACTCTAATAAATTAAATTGAACTTATATAGGTATTATGTATCAATTTATACCTAAAATGAATTTAAATAAAATAAATAATTATTTAAATAAAAAGTTTGTTTTTAAATAGTAACCCAGTGTTTTCACTATTGATCAAAAATTGAATGTTTTTAGAAAAATACCAAAAATTCACCCTAGGATAATTTTGATATTAATAATCCAAAAATGAATTCCATTTTGAAAGATAAAATTTATAAAATTTCAAAAAGTGGGTATTACTATTCATAACGGCTAGTTTATATAATATTTTAGTAACATGTCGTTGTTTAGTGAAACTCGGTATTGCGTACAACACACGATATCGTGGAAGGTCGCGATTGCGTGTAATGAAAGCAAAGTCAGGGTTGCATGTAGTGCAAGATTCCTTTGTTGTTGTGTATAATAGAATCCATCCATATTTCATTTATACATTTAATATATATATATATATATATATGTACACACACTCAATGTTGCGTAGAATAACTTCTATCAAACGAACTTGAAATTGTGTATAAAACGATCCAAGATTAGTGTTGTGTATACTACAAGCTAATACGGTGTTGCGTATAGCACAAGATAATCTTAGTTTAGCATACAACATAAGATATGAAAGAAATTAAAAATAATATATCTTACAAAATCTTGGGGTGTTACATTCTACCCCCCTTAAAATGAATTTCACCCGCGAAATTTGTCAGAGTTATAAATCGTTTACTACTTGAAAGTTTCTTTAATATAAACCCACATCATAAAAATGAATACCAAAACATAACTTTAAAAAACTATAGTATGAAATGTTATGGTTACCCAAAATAACTCATAACTAAGTTTCCACATATGAGAACATAGGTGAAAATATGGATATGGAAGAGAAATCTAACCATCAAGTTATGATGGAGAGTGGAAGAGAACATGGATATGTAAAATTCATCAATCAAAAAGCCATAAATTTGTGATGATCTAAGGTTTCATCGGATTTATCGGGTATGAGGGTACTAGGACAACATTTTTAGTTTTCAAGATCATTCCCCTAATGCGGAAGAATTATTGAATTAAAAGAAATACTTACTTGATTTTGGTAAAATCTCACCGTTTTTCGTGCCCTGAACAATTTCCACTTCATCTCTTAAATAAATGAAGTTGAATTTGTCATTCGTGAAGTGTTAGCAGATCATACGATAGAATGATAGGTCATTCCATTTGTTTCTATCGCAAAAAGTTTAGCACAATTTATTAAATATACATAACTCCATCTATCATGAGATTAATCATATATGGTGGATAAAATGGACTTATATGTCATCTATCATAGCTCTTAATAAAATAAAACTAGTTTCTACTAACCAGGGACTTCCTGTAGGCCAGTGGTATGTGATAAAGTCCTATCGTACTTCAGTTGTGGGTTCGATTCCCACAGCCTTGTTCGACACGATGGGTTGTCGCTCATCCTATGGGTTGTCCTTTTTCAAAAACTATACTATTATAACATTCCAGAAATAATATCTAAAAACAAGTTCTATCATTAAATAATACTATCTTATGTCCAGCATAATCCATTCCAATCTTTAGGCTTACCCAAAATACATCTGCCCAATCTCATAGTATAAAGAAAATGATTACTAGAGAGGTCGTATACCAAGCATGTGAATACCATCATTTATCTCCCATATATCATAAGATATATATTGTTGGTCATATTCCAAACATGTGAATACCTTAATAATTTATTCTTTTGAAACATGAATTACCATAGAACCTTAGCGAAAACAATAATGTTGTCAAAAGTTAACTCTTTCCACATAGCAAAATCCCAAAAATTCTATATTCTCAAACCATGATATCACTTATTCCTTATATCAATCATGAGATCCTGAATACTATCAAACAATTTATTTTATCCTTATCCCTTCATTATGTGCATATCATCTACTTTCCAAAATATTTAAATTACTTTTCGTGGTTATCGGTACCATATTCTTATAGAAAACCACAATGGACCAATACACAGATATTTCGATGTACTATAAAAGTACCTCAACAACATTATTATTGAATTCCAATACATAAACCCTTAAATCCATCCTCTTCAATGATTGGCATGGAATAGGTCCTTCCTCGATTTATAAGTAGCTTCTTAGGTCAGGGAATTGAGTTGGGTAATGCCCATGTTCTCCGCAGATAAGAAATTGGACTCCATAACAGTCTGTCACTCTATGACCCTTTTCTCCACATATATAACATATTCCCCTCCATTTGAGGTATTCCTCAATGTTCTTCTTCTCTTCTTTAGAAATCTCAATCTTCCTTTCTCTATGCTCCTCACCATGCGAACATGCATAAAATTCCATCTTCCTCTTATTTGATGACTTAGGAATACAACTAAAGTTCACCTTGTTAATAACATATCGAGATGACTAATTCAGAATAATCATGATATCTTTCTCTCTAGGAATTACCTAATTTCGTTGATCATAGTCACCAATTTGTCCATTGGAATCAATTTTAACTAAATTCCTTCTCGTTCCCTCTATTGACTAAGACTAGAAACCATAGTGTAAGAAACAGTTAAAATAACGAGGAACCACATAATCATAAAAAGTCACTTATGGGATGTCTAAATTATCAAAACTTATTTAATCCATGACACCTTTGGTTCACCCTAGGTTATTCATGGTCGTGAACATAATTCTAGGACTCTAACCTATACATATACTTAACCTTAAGGACATCCTTAGACATACCATAGAAATATCTCTAGGGATATCACTAAAGTTTTCGACTCCTAGTTTCCAAAGGCCAACTAAACATTTCCTATGATACCAACTTTAGATACCCAAATCTTGATGTACATGGACATTACATTACTTTTGCAGAATACTTGATACATAACAAAAACAAACGCACAAGGATCGTAATAGTTTAGTGTCTTTGGAAACTCGGAACAAAATCTTCTAATCATGGTGAAAGATCTTCAATATATCCCATTAAGATCTTCCCCTTTTTTCCTACCTAAAACCTTTCTTTATATCCTGGGGAAAAGAAAACATATAAAGGGTGAGCTCAAATGATCAGTAAGCGTAAAAATAGAGAACATAAAACAATCCATAAACATTTGAATGCAAAAACTTGAACATAAAATCTAAACATCAAAATCTTGCGCAAATACATAAATCATGGAAGTACGTAAGGCATGTATCATAAAGGAACATCAATCATGATAAAATAGCATGGTAATGAAACATGTAATTGTGTAAAATCATTAATCACATGATATGATTTCCATAGTAGCCAAGGCATTGCTGCCAAGACCATCTTAGTGGACAAAGTCCCTTTCTGAATCGAGTTCACTCTTCATTACAGTCCTGTATCACTGAACCAGATTAACATACCATTCCGGCCATGTCTATCTCATGAGATATAAAATCACCCATCTCATAATGAAATCATTATTATGTGTGCCACAAAATAAACATAAAACATTCATCATAACCCAAAGAATAAAATGGGTTTCATAAACATCATCCCATCATCACATAATCTATATAAATCAAATGGATATCATTTATTCATAAGAAAAATAACACCATGTAAATAATAGAGACATTATACTTGCAACATAAACATGCTAAAAAAGTCATCTTAGATGGAAAATAGTTTTGATAAAACACTTGAAATGAATTCCTGAGGAAAATATACTTTCTTCTTCAAAATCATTTTCTTTTCACAAAATTCCATGAAATTTTAATAGAAAATTATTTTGTTGAAAATATTCAGGAAATATTATAGATTAAGCTTCATAAAAATAAGGCATTATAAAACCGTAAAAATAAATTCATGCCGTATAAGTTAAAAAAACATTCTCCTCGTACTTTTGTTAGAAAAGTCAAAAACTACCACGTATGGTAAACAAAAGAAAGATTCCTTCCATAACACAAATTAAAAGTAAAAGAGGGGTAAAAATGAATTTAAACATACATGGAAGAATATTAAACACTTTATGAAAAACATTTTTATGGTCATGGAAGAAAAATATAACCCCAGTAAATACTTTCGTATAAGCAATCTTGAATAAAAATGAGATTGAAAAATTATCCCTTACCTTAGGTCTGATATGCTTCATACGTATCCAAACCTCATGTATAATGATTTAAATAATGTCATTTACTTATTACATAATCATATTCATTGTTATGATATCATATATGGTTCACTTATGACTTTTTATTACCCATTCTTTTGTAAATTCCATGTTAAAGCATTGTTTTGGGTAAAATCATTTCATTTATCGTACGTGTTTCGACATGTTGTTCTTGATATTATTACTTATATCCTGATTTACTTAATTCCAGAATTTAAAAGATGATTTATATATAATATATATTCAGTATATAAATATATACGATAGATCTATAAATGGAATGAAATACAACGTTCATGGAGACGGTAGGTCGTGCGTACGAATGAACGTTGTTTTCCTTTCCTTATTGAATTAAATTGAATTAATTAAATGAAAGATATATGTACATAAATACAGTATAATTATTATTTAATATCTTTCATGATTATTTATTATATATACTTTATAATCATACTTGAATGGTTAATCATGGAAAATGAATCTCATCGCGTTCGTGGAGACGGTAGTCCGTACGTACGTACGAGCGATGATATCATTCCCATGATCGTGGAATTGTATTGAAGTGTATGTATAATATTTCATAATCAATATCAATTTACAATAATCATATATAGTTTTTTATTTACATCATTATACCCATCCAAGTAAGGTGGTGGTGGAAAAATTGATAACACCATTATGTGGAGACGGTATTTCGTACGTACGCACGCGCGGGGATTTCATTTTCCATAGGATGGATAGAAGATTAAATTGGGTTGTTTCATATTTATAATAAAATATCAGTATATTAGTGATACTGATGTTATTAATTTATGATGAAACAAATAGAGAAGAATAAGTAGAGGAAGAAATAAATTTGAAAGAATCAGTAAAGGATATTACCTCTTCTTTGACGTGCCTCTTCTTAACCTTCACTTAAGGCACTAGTGCTGGTATTTTGAGGAGACCAGAACCTCTATAATGTTTCTAGGTAAAATGATAAGGGAAATGGTTAGGGGTTGGCTGATATTCAAGGCTCAAAAGGGTGTGAAGTGAAGAGGGAATGGGTGCCCTTTTTATAAGGGAGGAGAGGGGAACCTTTGGAAAAACTTAAAATATTATTTTATAATAAAGTCATATTCAGTTTATAGTAGCTACAAATTGATTTCTTTATAAGATAATGTGGGGATGGGTCGAAATAATCTCAACAAATAGGTTTTATACGAGTTTAGGTTACTATTTTAACCTTATCATTTAGATTTAACTCTAACTTAAATAATTTAACTTTTACCGTGTCTTCTTGTTTTCTTACACTATATGGTTAATAAACTTAATATAACAATCCAAACGAACCCCAAGTGGTTCATTATTAATATATATAACCTTATCTAAGTCATTTGGTGGAACCTTAGATTTTTAGGAATATAATAACAATTAATAATATAATATATTTTTTAAAAACTATTTTATGTCAATTTTGACACTATTTGGTAATTGATTTTTGTGATAATCATAACAACATTATTAGTTATAAAAACGTTAATTGAATCAATACTAACATGTCATATTTCCCTATAAAATTATTTTAATTCATAAAAAGTCTAAAATTACATTTATTTGGGTATTTATAGCATCAATTATGTTAACATTTCATTAAAAAGGTATTTACTGCATCATCATTGTGTCATAAATAAATTAAATTATATAATGTATAAAAATTATAAATAAAATAAAATTATGTAGGAAATATTTTTATATTTCTAATTAATATTTATTGTCGAATTTATCTTATGTATAACCCTATATTAAAAATGTTTTAGTTATTAAACTTTGATTTTAACTATTTTAACTCTTCTTTAAATAAAATAATAATAAGTGTCCGAATCTAATAAAAGTAGACCTAAAGGGTAATATTTTATTCCTAAGGTTGTTTTTGGTCGAATTACACTAATACAATAGAATTAGGACATGTGTTATGGTAATAATAATATCATTTTTACCATTAATTACCCTATTTACTTTTAACCGTGGTAAATAAAAGTAAAAAGTTACTATTCACCAAAAACTATTTTTATCTTATTGAACCACATTTTACTCCTTGATATTAACCGTGTCTTGGATTTTCGAAATTCCACTCACAGAAGCGGTAAAATTAAGATTTATGTAAATTTTCAAATTCTCCTAGGAGGTGGGTAAAAGACGGTGAAAAGTTCAATAAAATTTTTATTTATCAAAAATTATTATAAAATGACTCCAAGGAATTAAATTGAACTTATATAGGTATTATTTATCAATTTTGACATAAAATAAATTTAAATAAAATAAATAATTATTTAAATAAAAAATCTGTTTTTAAATAGTAACCGAGTGTTTTCACTATTCATCAAAAAATGAATGTTTTTATAAAAATACCAAAAATTCACCCTAGGCTAATTTCGATATTCTGAATCCAAAAATGAAGTACATTTTGAAAGATAAAATTCATAAAATATCAAAAAGTGGGTATTACTATTCATAACGGCTAGTTTATATAATATTTTAATAACATATCGTTGTTCAGTGAAACTCGATATTGCGTACTACACACGCTATCGTGGAAGGTCGCGATTGCATGTAATGAAAGAAATGTCAGGGTTGCGTGTAGTGCAAGATTCATTTTTTGTTTCGTATAATAGAATCCAACCATATTTCATTTATACATTTAATATATATATATATGTACACACACTCAATGTTGCGTAGAATAACTTTTATCAAACGAACTTGAAATTGTGTGTAACACGATCAAAGATTAGTGTTACATATACTACAAGCTAATACAATGTTGCGTATAGCACAATATAATCTTAGTGTAGCGTAAAACATAATATATGAAAGAAATTACAAATAATATATCTTACAAAATCTTGGGGTGTTACACCCAGCCCCGGTGGAGGGTAAACTTGGAACTGCTCTAGCCATCCCTACTAGATGGTACAACACTGGCTCACAGAATACGGAGTGGGTATCGCGCAACCAATATCTCCAGAACAATTCATCTAGTAGAGGTTCAATGCCCATGTAGTGTGGGTCACGTTGATACCTGAAACTCTGTCTAGAGAAACACGTCACGGTAGATCGTGGAAAAAAGATATGATCTTGATACTTGGCTAGGGAATCTGCACCCAGGCTCACTGGGGCTCCGTACCCTACTGGAAACAACCTCCTGGGTAGAAAATCAGTGCTCGCGTAATGTATTGGTCACACCGAATCCTCAAAAACTCTACCAGGGAACACGAAGGGACGTGATACTAAAAGCTCACACGGCTAAAGGAAAAAGGGGAACCCAAACAACTCCACCGATCAAACCATTGAGAACAGAACTAGGGGAAACCACTCAACCCTGCTGGTCTAAACCATCGTGAACATAGGGACCCTCTACATCGTGAGAGACCAAAGGTATGTAAAGAAGAACACGGCGCGCATATGGGGCCCTCACGACATGTGTCCCTATCTCATCTCCAACCCAAGTACAAAAACATTATCGTGTACAAAATACAACATATACCTCCAAGCATCCCCATATACTTCCAGAGTATACCACATCTCTAGCCCAAAGTCTATTGTGCACACGACACGCAATGTCAGTGCGAAGAGTGAAAACATAATTTCGCCAACCTTCTTCCTCTACGGCCCTAGCACGACCATCCATATCTCTTCAAAAATCAACATCACTCACACGGGAGTGAACGTGATCACACGCCAAGGGTTTGCTTCCAAACACAGCAAGAAAACCCGCCACCGGAGCACCTTTCATGCTTCCACATTAATGAGATATTGAATGAGACTCCGCCCATCCAAATGGATCGTACTGTTGTAATCCTCATGGAAAAACACGCGAGATAGACTATTTACTCTCCTCCAACAGACAACCGATGTAAAAGTCATTCAACACTACTTTACGCCCAAACGGCATCCCATGGTCCTGAGCCTTGGCCTCAAAAACAGTCGGGCGCATCGCACCATTTCGATCCCCGTGGTAAAACACATCAAATTGACTGTTTACTTGTGTGGAATGGATGTTCGGATAAAAAGATGCATTTCATCATATCACACACGAGCGGTGCTATGTGGAACTCGCATCACGGTCTTGAAACGCAACAAACAGATCACACCATTGCGATCTTCTCGGAAAAGTACACAATATTGACTAATCACATGTCCAAAACGGATACCCGGTGATAAAGATGGAAATCAAAAAAACTCCAAAAACGTCCCTCTTGGGGCCCGCACCATCGGGCATAATTAAAGCGGGCAGATTACGTCATTGAAATACCCTTGGAAAAACACCCGGAATTGACAGCTCACACGCCCCGAACAGATGTCCGATGAGAAAGTTGTGAAATGCCGATCGCAACTTAAAAGATGGGTTGTGGGGTCCATGCATCAACTCTAGTTTCATCGCTTGAAACCATACTGAAAATATTTTTCTCGACACCAGGGTCACAACGCCGCTGACGACGCTCAAAACGGACTCCGAATGTGTCAGTGCTGCCCAAAACAAAAAACTCGGAGAAAAATGCTAAACCACTTAACGTACGTGTCGCGCCACCAATCCCATCATCTCGGGAATTAAAAATCCACAAGACCATCTCAAATTTTTTGTCTCGATCCAAGGAACGTGTTGCCATAGACGGCTTGTTAAACTGATACCCAGTCTGATTTTTATGGTTGTTTTAAAATTTAAATGGACGAAAATAGGTGTGTAGGGTCGGTTCGGCCGGCCCACCCCGCTTGAACCGGCCCGCGGTTCGTTGCGCGGGCCGGCCCACCTCACCCTGACCGCCTCAGTCGGTCCAGTTCTCCTTCCACGGAGAGTCTCCCCTTGCGGGTCGTGTCTGCCGACCGGGGTCACGAGGACCCCGGGTCCTCCGCGTCGCGCGCCCCAGCTGGCGCCTCCAAGTCATCGCCCCCATCTCGCCCCGACCGCTGCGCTCGCCCGACACCTCCGCATCCCGCTCGCTCGGCACCTCCACTCGACCACGCTCTCGGCTGCCTCACCCTCGCCAACGCCCTCCCACGCCGACCTCCACTGCCAAGGAGCCCCGCCGCTGCTCCCTCGGACTGCCGCCGCCCGGATGGCCGGATCCTAGTCAGAAAACACCCAACACACCCAAATCTTCATTGGACAGCTGCGGACGCCTCGAGACTCAAATTTTAAATCCAAAACATGAGTCGGAGAGCTCAGAATTTATACTACGCAACTATGGTATTTTCTTGAAGATCATATATCATTTAACACAATAAATTGAGCTCAAAGTAGGTGCCGCAAATTAAAATGAGACGCACGATCCTACCTCGGGGGCTTAGCCCGTCGCTTCGTAATGATCCGCCAGAAGTCGCAACACCATGGAGAGGAGGTGGAGATGGGGATCTTGAGGGGAGAGATCTTTTTCTGAGATTATTCTGCCATAGAATGAACCAAGGGGTGAGAGGGGTGGGTTTAGGTTTAAATAAAGAAAAACTAATTAAAATTTTAATTAATTTAAACCCCCAAATTAACTCACATCTGAAAACTCGACAGGGTCGAGGTTAAGCCTCCCCTAAGGTAAACCCCACCTCCCAAGCACAACGGCGGTCCCAGAATTTTAATCTGAGGCTCCATTCAGAAGTTATAAAACTTAACACCCGAGGCCTCTAAATTATGAAAACGCCCCCGGGGCCATTTTCCACAGAAGGGATGCACCAGCGAAAATTACACCCCTCCTAGGGTAAATGGCACGCTCCGGATTCAATGGTGCCCTCAGTTTTCCCGTCCGAGCTACCTTTTAGGAGGTATTCCATTTACTTTGTGTTTCTAGTGTGAACGCACTGAAAATTTAATTCCACCCATACCGGGGCTTGGAATCTCACGCCGTCTGAAGGCGCTGCTCCAGAATAACATCAAGAATATTCCAAAGTCTTTTATAGAAAAAATAGGTTCTTAAAAATCTAAAGACTTATGTTGATTATATTAAATAAGGTTTTTAGTTATATTTTTAATATAAATGAAATATAATTTCATTAATATAAATGTAAATTTAAAACATTAAAATTTATTATTTAAATTAATATCTTATAAACTTTTTATACTAAATGTTTCTTGGTTTTTCAAGTAATAAAAATATGCACATAAGTCTATATAAAACATAATGTTTACATTAACCGTATTTATTTTTTAATAAAAAATACTTTGTTAATTATGAAATTTTTATAATGAATTAGTTATAGATATAATTACTTTAATCTCTTACTTAAGAACAAAATAATATTCAAAATTTATTTTTAATAACACGTTACATTATAAATTTTATAAATATTTCATTTGTCCCAAATAAAATACATTGGATAATATAATGAATATTATTATTTATATAATGATAATATGTAATAATAATTTGTATACCTATATTTTTATTTTAAGTGGAAAAGAATGAGTTTTATGAACTAACATACTTATATATATATATATATATTAGTATTTATAAAAAATAATATATATAAATATATGAATATATGAAATAAAAATAAAAGTATAATTAATTTATCAAAATGGTAATAAGGGTTTTTTAGGTAGTCTAGGCCCGAGGGTGAGCCCAGAGAGCCCTCGGGCTAGGGAAACAAATGAAAAAGGGCAACACCCTTAACCTCCCCATGCTGCACCTTCTATCCCCCTGCGATGGCCCCTCTCTTTCCCTCCTCATCCCACCACACCTTCTCTCCCCACCACGCCTTCTCACCACACCATGGATCCTCCCTTCTGTGACTTTTTTTAAATACATCATCGATCAACGATGTGCGGGGGACACAACCAAGCAGGCGGTGACAGGTAAGTGAAATTTTAGGGTTTGGGGAACAAGATGGCGAGCTGCGATGATCGGAGGGAGGGAGTGAAATTTTAGGGTTTGGGGAGAGGAAGAATAAGAAAGATGCATGAATCTTGATGGAATAAATTTCAGGACAATTTTTTTTTGGTTTTGCGAAATCCAATAATGGAGGCCACCAGATTTTGTGCTCGGCCAAAGGTTGTTTTCCTATTAGCGCTTTGATATGTTCTGCCTTTCTCGCTGGTGTCTCTCTTTTGTGACCACTGATGTTAGATCCTGGAGATGTGGCTGAGGAATCTGATGGGATGATCCGGGTCCACCGCAAGGCCAGCCCTGTTTTGATGTATCTCCTCTGGAACGTGTCAATCCCAGTAAGGTAAACTCAATCCCAAGTTCATCCTGATGCAATTTTTTTGTTCAAATTCATAATCATCATCATTTTTTATGATCCTATTTTATATAAACCTTTTCAAATAGTGTTCTTGGTTTTGTAAATGTGCTTGGTTTTAAAAGATCCTTCTTTTGATTCTCTGAATTTCTAATTTTTACTGCTTGATTTTCATTTTCTGGATTTCTGATTTTGAGTACTAAACTGAAGGGCAAAATTTTGAACACCTGTCTTAGGAAATTATTTTTCCCGGGCCGGCCCTGTTTTTAGGTCCCCTGTTTCGGTCCAAATCGATGGACTCTTCCCCCCACCCATTTCATCTTCTTCTTCGACTAGAGGATACGGGACCCTTGATCGTGGTATGCAATCTCGAATCAATTTCACCACCGATGTTCATCAAGGTTCATCCATCATGCGATGTGTTTTATTTCAGAATATGCTAAATCATTGATAGTCACATGCAGAGGAAGATGACACGTTCTGACGGAGGTTGGTCGGTCTGCAAATTCTGTCGGTGGCCTGTGACCAGGCCCAGCCTGAGGGCAAGCCCAGAGAGCCCTCGGGCTAAGGAAAAAAATTAAAAGGGGCAACACCCTCGACCTCCCCAAGCTTCCCCTTCTATCCCCCTACGATGGCGCCTCTCTTTCCTACCTCATCCCACCACGCCTCCTTGCCCCACCACGCCTCCTAACCCCACCACGCCTCCTCACCACACCATAGCTCCACCCTTCTGTGACTTTTGTTTTTTTTTAAATACATCATCAATCAACGATGTGCGGGGGACACACCCAAGCAGGCGGCGACAGGTAAGTGAAATTTTAGGGTTTGGGGAACAAGATGGTGAGAGGCGATGATCGGAGGGAGGGAGTGAAATTTTAGGTTTTGGGGAGAGGGAGAACAAAAATGATACATGAATCTTGACAGAATAAATATCAGGAAAATTTTTGTTTTGGTTTTGCAAAATCCAATAATGGCGGCCACCAGGTTTTATGCTCGGCCAAAGTTTGTTTTCCTATTAGCGCTTTGATCTGTTCTGCCTTTCTCGCCGCTGTCTCCATTTTGTGACCACTGAAGTTAGAGCCTGGAAATGCGGCTGCGGAATCTGATGGGATGATCCAGGTCCACCGCAAGGCCATCCCTGCATTGACATATCTCCCCTGGAACGTTTCAAACCCAGTAAGGTATACTCAATCCCAAGTTCATCCTAATGCAATTTTGTTGTTAAAATTCATAATCATCATCATTTTTTTATGATCTGATTTTCTATAAACCTTTTCAAATGGTGTTCTTGGTTTTTTAAATATGCTAGGTTTTCTAAGATCCTGCTTTTGATTATCTGAAATTATGATTTTTACTACTTGATTTTCATTTTCTAGATTTCTGATTTTCAGTACTAAACTGAAGGGAATCATTTTGAACACCTGTCTTGGGAAATCATTTTTCCCGGGCTGTCCCTGCCTATGACGACCTTAAGCAGTGTCTTACTTGTGGATTGGTGCTCCGGCGAATCTCTTTCGATGATGGTGAGTCGGATCTGTAGAATCCAATGAATTGTTTGAGTTTAGTTTTACATTTTCATTCTAGCATAGGTCCCCTATCTATCTGATTAGGGTTTTATTTAATTAATATGTAGGATTTATTTTTGAGGAAACGATCTTGCGGTTCACACTGATTTGGTTTCGCATACCTTTTGGGGCACTCTATGTGTTGGTATTTAGATACCTTCAATGTATAATATGTGGTACTAACTGTCTTTGTTCATACTGATTTGGGGTTTCCGGTTACCTGTGTAAGACCCTATTGCACTGAGAAAGGGTGAAGGGAGCAGACTCGTGACCCTCGTTAACCTGTAAGCCTCTTCAGCTTTTGGGATGAAATGAATAGCGCACTTCTATCTTCATAATGTAAGGGAAATTTTATTAAATGTGTTATGTTTTTAAAACAGTTTCTTCAATTATTACTCTTGAACGCAACTTTGTTTCAACCTCTTAGTATTATGGTATTTTAATTTTCCTTAAGTGTGAATCATGGTTTTTTTTTGTAAAATATGTTTGAACGGTCAAAATTATTTCTACATTGTCATTATTTCCCAAAAATTAGTGGTATTTCATTCTCTATGATATGAAAAACTTTTCCCTATTGTGAGTTAGTGGGGAAATTGTCTCTAATGTAAGATATTTTATTTTTTAAACATGTTTTGTATATCATGTATTTCACAGCAATTTGTTTTTGATCAATTTCTAATGTTTACTTCGTGTTTGTTTAAATTAATTTATACTTAGAAAAGGAATTTTTTATGAAGCTATGTTTAATTTATTTTTTTAAATTATATATATATATTAAATTGATATCTGAATATTCAATTTTTTTACTCCATCAAAAGAGTGTTAATAATAGTCTATTGATTGATTTTGAAATGTAAATATGATTCCTTTTATGTTCTGCTTTAAAAAATCATGTTGAGTATTAAGTACCCTATTTTTTAGGTTTGTGTGATGTTTTTTTCCTTAAAACTTCTAGTAATTGGAGAACCTTAGTTGTAATCTTATAAAAATGAGTGTTCGTTAAATTTTCGAGGGTATTATTTTGTTAATGACTTATATATATATATATATCTGTGTGTGTATTTATGTATATATCGTGGCCCATTTAAAAAAAACATTTTCCAATATAACCCTCTTTAATAAAATTAACTTAATGATTATTTTAATTTTAGTTAAGCATTAAGATTGCATGAGTGGTTATCGAATTAATGTTTTTTTTAAAACAAGTGGATGTATGAAAATAATACACACACGCACACACATATATATATACATCAATATAAAAATATATACATAATTTCATATGAAGAAATGTTAATTCAGACGTGTATACGTACATGTATACGCACACACACACACACGTGTATATGTATATAAATTACTTTTGGTGCTTATATATGTAAATATATGAATGAATGGGTTTATGGAATTTTATGAAAAGTGTAATGGTTATTTTTAATTAATGTATATATGTATGAGTGTGAGATCTTTTTTTATTCAAACACTAATTTTTATGTTAAAAAATTTGTGTACATGTATCTTTTAGGATAAACTACTATCTATATGAACATGTAATTATAGTTATGTTCTTTTATAAGGACGCACGTGTAAAATGGATTTCAAAGTGATATGATAATTTCTAATTGGTAGATATATATGAAAATATGTTTATGTTAATATATGGATATATATATATATATATATGTATCTTTTATGAGAAACCATTACATACATGTATATGATAGTCAAGTTATGTATTTAAATGTGAAGCTAATTTCATCATGAAACACGTATAATTAAGAAAGTTATTTTTATGAATTTATTTTCAAAACTCAAGGTAAAAAAAGTATCATTATACGTCATGTACAATAAGGGTTTACTCGTTCTAATTCAATTGAAATGAGGGTTTACTGAAGCTAATTCATGTGCAATGGGGGTTTAATAATGAAAAGTTATGTGCAATGATGTTTTAATCATTAAATCTTATGTGGAATGAGGGTTTACTCGTGCTAATTCAAGTGCAATGGGGGTTTACTCATGCCCCCCATGTGCAATGAGTCGTGACTCATTCTCCACTATATACAATGAGATTAGACTCATGCTTATGTCATGTTCGATGTCCTCAGAGTAAACTGAGAATCTATGAAATGATCCCAATTTCCATTTTGAATTTTTTATGGGTGCTTATAAGATCTTTAAGTAAAATTTCTATTTCTACATAAATGATCAAAGTGTATTTTCCAAATGTGGTATGTATAAATTAAAATCCTTTTCACTAAAATGTTAATTTTTGAAAAGTTTACATGCTTCCTTAATCATGCATTAAAAACTATATATTATGTTTTACCTTTTATTTGAAAAACTCTATTAGGTTTCCTTTTTGTCTTGAAAACCCCTTACTGAGCTTTTTCTGCTCACCCAGTGTCTTAAAAATCTCTTTTCACAAGACATAAAGATAGGTAGAATTGAGATAGTGGTCAAGGTCTCGCTAAAGTCTTTGTTCTTTGTAATGATTAGTTTTTAGTCTTTTCCTTTATAAGTTGTGTCATGAGGATTCTCCAAATGTATCAAGGCTCTCTAAAATTATATACGTTTTCAATCTCGGGTTGTGTAAATAAATAAATGAAATATTTTTTTATTAAAAAAATGGAACATGTTTTTTAGGTCGTCATATTTCCATATTATCTTGATATTCAGGAGGAATGTATTTTTCTATGATTTTTTATTTAAAATACCTGAATTCCATATTTGATACTTCTTGATCCTCCTTTATGTTTTTTATTAATGACCACCATTGATCCGTATTACTTGAGAGATGATAAACATCCATGGATACCTTTTCCCATTTCATTACTCCAAAAGAATGAAATATTTTCTTTAAGGAAAATATCCATTGCTCAGCTACAAATGGATTCATATTCCCATTGAATTTGGAGGTTGTTGTCTCATGATTTTTTCTAAAATTGATCATCCACGTTATGGATCAGGGGTTCTCTATATGGGTTAGGTAATTATTCATAACATTAATCAGCTATCCCAGTATGGTAATAAGCCTTTCAATGCCAGTTTTATTACCATCTCCACTGTCATTATCATTCATAGGACGAAAATCCCTACATGTATTACGTGCATTGATATTATTTCCATTTCATCCACTAGCCACCATTTATAAAAAAGGGCATGCACTTGATTAGGTTATAAATCACAATTCATAATTCCATACTAGTAAAAATCATAACATAAATTAAAAATTTATGCATATCGAATACATTATCAAAACCTTGTTTATTTGAGGACATAATTTATCATAAATCATTTATAATGGTTTGTAAAGAAAATATAAATTATCCAAATCATATCCTCTGAGAGTGTTAAACCTGGTGCATAGTAAGTCTCATTTTTGTGTACTAGGTTACCCTGAGTCAAGCTCGAAACACATTGTCAGAGTTTTCACTTCTATATACATCTATGCCAGAATCACTTCCACTTGTAGTATCTAGAAAGGGATGTATTTACTAGGAATACCACCATAATCTCTATATTAAAAAAATGATAGGACGTTCTTCTATACTTATACTCAAAGTATATATTTGGGTAATGTTACTTAATCTATGTTATTTTGTAAATATAGTGTTTAAGGTTTCTACTAAACTTCTTTTGATATCAACTGTAGCACCCTGACCCTATTTACCCAGATTTGGAGCATTATTTTATTACACTGTAATGATAACAAGAAATAAAATCCCAAAGGACCGATTAGTTTAGTACCCTAGGAAATACTAGATAGAAAAATATGTTTTACATTACAACTTGAAATTAAAAACATCATATTATCCCCCTTTAAAACTCTCACATCCCATAGATTATACCTAAAGGAAAATCATAAAATACTTCTTCCCATCTAGGGGGAAAATGAAACATAAGAAAGGTGTGAGCTCAGATGTTAAGTAAGGATAAAAATTATGGCATAAGCTATCATAAATAAGCACAAACGTTTAAGACATTGTATAGAACTGAAGAAAAAGAATTTTAAACATAATATTCATCACATTATGGAAAAAATAAATCAAATAAATCCTTTTAAAATTTTACATGGATATTCTACTAGTCGAATAATTATATGAAATATCAATAACTAATATTATAATGAGGAAACACATAATACCGGACATCATAATCATATCGTCAAGGCCTCATCCCAGGACCATTACCATACTGTCAAGGCGTTGTGACAAGACACCAGTTTGTCTCATGATACCTACTACTGCATCGAGGGGCTATGGCGGGCCCCACCCTTCACTTAGTATGTCCTATGAATTCTTCTTATGAAAAGGGTGAAACATAAAAACATTCATATTAAAACTAGCATATGAAATGTCAGTACATTAACCGTAATACATGAATGGTATAAAACATATCACATCCATAGTCAAATATATCATAATCCCTTCAATAAAATATGTATTATTGTATCATAATAAGACAACCTCAAATAAGCATAAAATCCAACAAACGATACTGATATAGATGAAAATAATTTAATAAATTCATTAAAACTCTTAGAGGGAAATATCACTTTTTACATTGAAATCATTTAGAATCCAAAAAATTACAAAAGAAAAAATTTATTTTTAAAATATCTTCATAATAATTTATAGAAATATTTAAAATGTTAAGGCATTATAATAGTGTAAAATAGATTCTTGTTTCTTGTAAGTTAAAAAACATTCTTTCTTTAAATTTGTTGAAAAGGTTATAAAGTACCTCATTTGGAAAACAACCTTTTAAAAAATTTAAAAAATTGGTAAAAATTACTTTAAACAATTGTCAATAAATTTTTTTATTACATTTTGAGAAACATGGACATGGATGATAAGGATTTCCTAGTATATACGTACAGATAATCAATCTCGGATAATAAAGAGATTGTGGAATTAACCCTTTTTATATTCTTTCCTTTAGTCAAGGGTGACTTAACCTACTATATATTGGATAAAAAATGTTATTAAATTATACCAGGACCATATTCATATTTATGATATCATATATTATCCTCTTATACCATTTTGGTAATAATATTTCAGTATTACCATTGTTTCAAGAGTTAACTGCTTCATTTTTCCAATTCATGTTTTGTCCTATAAGTCATGTTCATTATGAATAGGATATATTTTATTCATATAAAAAATGAAATTTATTTCATAATTATTATTTTTACTCATCATATAAATTTTATAATCATTCTTTAATTGTTAATGTATAGAATTAATCTTATCACATCGTTGAGATGGTAGGTCGTACATACGCACGAGCGATGATATCATTCCCTTAATGATTAAATGGTATGGAATTGGATGATATATTAATTATACAGAATAATTATCATTATATTTTCATTATTAATATAAATTATACTCATCATTATACCAATTTAAATAATTTAGTGTTGAATAATAAATTACAACACAGCGTGGAGACGTTACGCCAAACGTACACACATGGTGAAATTATTATTCGTATGATGGAAAAAATGAGTAATATGGTTGTACAATGATTATAATAACATATCAGTATATAGATGATATAGTTTTACCTATTTTGATAAGGAAAAAATATTGAAATAGGAAGTATTAGAAGAAAAAAACTTTGAAAGATGTGATAAAACAATTACCTTTTTTCGAGTGTCTCCTTTTGGTTTTCACAAATAGACTTATTATGACCGCTTTATTCTCAAAGTGTGGCATGTAGGATGAAGTGTGGGATGTTAAGAAAATGTTATGGGAATGGGTTGGCCTATACAAATGGATTTGGAGGTGTGAATTAAAGATAATGATAAGTTCCCTTTTATAAGAGTGGCGAGGGGTACTTTTGGAAGATCTTAAAATATTAATTTATTATAAATTGATTTTCAGTTTCTAATTTGTCCAAAGTGATTTATTTCAGTACTAAGATTAGTATTATTATAAATTATCAAGTAAAATTATTTTTAGACAATTTTTGGTCATGAAATTAACATTATCTTTTGGGATTAACCCTTAGGTAAGCAGTTTAACTGTTACCGCATCTTCTTGTATTTTTACACTATAGGGTTAATATAGTGACTATAAAATTCCAGAATAACCCCAATTAGAAAATTTATGACATATTAAACACTATCCTAGTTAGTTGGATGAACCTGGTATTTTTATGAATTTTATAACATTTAATTAAATATTATTTATTTCAAAGTACCATTTTTGCAATTTTGGTACTATTAAAAATTTTAATTTTTTAAAATATCAAACCAACATGATTACTTAGAACCAATAATTCTAATTTTTTGATAACATGTCTATTTTATCTATAAAACTAGTTTATTCCATTAATAATGTCAAATTATATTTATTTTATTATTTTAAATATCATTTAATTGATTCTTCCTTTAATAAGTCTATTACTACATCATTATTGTGTCACAATTTAATTTATTAATTTATTTCATAAAATTATAAAACAATACAATTATGTATATAATAATTTCATTAATATAAATACTATTTATATTTTAATTTATCTTATTTATAACCATAAATTAAAAATGGTTTAGTTATTATAATTTGAGTATGATATTTTTAACATTTCTTTAAATAAAT
Source organism: Viscum album (assembly GCA_963277665.1). Lineage (NCBI taxonomy): Eukaryota > Viridiplantae > Streptophyta > Magnoliopsida > Santalales > Viscaceae > Viscum > Viscum album. The sequence goes on from OY728139.1 coordinate 301,580,956, forward strand.
AATAATAAATGTCTCAATCTACCATAATTGGCTTAAAAATATGACAATTTCTACTTATGGTTGATTTTGGTCGAAAAAAACTTATCCAATGATATTAATACAAGTGTTAGGAAAATATTATATTATTATAATATTAATATTACCTTTAATTACCATATTTACCTTTAATAGTGGTAAATAAAATCTAAAAGGTACTATTAACATAAAATTATTTTGATCATATTACACCACATTTTTCATACTAATTTCAATAATTCATACACATTTTTTAAAATTCAATTCACATAAGTGGTAAAATTATGTTTAATGAAAATCCCGTAGATATGGATAGAAGGCGGGTAAAAGAGACGTTCAAAAGTTTAATAAATTTTTATATCTAATTATATTATAAAAATGATTCCAATGGACTAAATTGGACTAATATATGTATAACGTACCTACTATGAAATTAAAATAAATTTCAATTAAAATAATTATTTAAATGGAAAAGTCAGTTTCTTAACAATAATGCAGTATTTTTCACAATTCATCAAAAATTAAAACATTTAAGAAAATTACCAAATTTTCACCCTAAGATAATATTGACATTCTTAATTCAAAAAAGAAGTCTATTTTGAAAAAAAATTATAAATTTCATAAGTTTGTTAATACTATTATTAAATTATTTTTAAATAGCTAGTTTTAAATGTTATAGTGCGCTCGAACTGGATGTTGTGTGTAGTGAAAGATATTAAATTATTTAAAAGTAAGAATAACATGGATGTTTGGGGTGTTACAATTAATGATCCATCCTGAGAACATGATATGTTCCATGATGACATGAATACAACCACCATGACATCACATGATGTTCATGTATCATGTTGTAGTGCAGAGACAATCCTGATGATATCATATAAAGATGAATTTTTATTAGATTGTTAGAAGACTTTATCATACATGGGTATTTTTATTTTAATTATCAATGTTTTTCAAGAGGATGTATACAAAGGCATTGAATTATCAATGAGTTTATCATGTAAATAAGAATATATCACATGATCTCATGATCATTCATGAGAAGAATGGAGAGGCTGATACTTAACACCATTAGAAATTCATGAGATACACTAAGAACCTTAGTTGTTTAACGTGTCATCAAAATTCCTTGAAAATTAGACCAATGGTGCCTATATAAACAGAGGAGCATCTAAATTTTTTTGTTTTCATTTTTTTATATTTTGAGAGAATCTATTGAAATAGAGGATTCTACATGATTCAATCCAACTATGGAGTATCCCACAATTATTTTGATCTCATGAAGGTTTTAAGAAGGAATACATGTAAAAAACTCATGTCACACAATGGATACACCCAAATACATAGCTATTATCTCATTAAGGAACCTACATACACAATCTGTGTCATGAGAAAGTGTCTCATGAATAAATTAATTTTTACATGATGTTTCTAAGAAAAAACATTCGACAAATCAATATATTTCAAATGAGGAACCCATGGGATACCTATGTCACATGAAGGGAAGAGGGGTTCATGTGACACACTTTAGAAGACCTTATGTGAAGAATTTTTGGATACACTATGAACATCACCTCATGTCACATGATTTTCTTATGTGAAGGAAGTTTTATCCAAGGAGAACTATTTGTGTGAGCCTTATCTATTCAAGCGAGGGAGGCAGTGAGAATATGAGACCCCTTCATGCGAAGAAATGGGTGAGTTGTGTGAAACCCATACAACCCATGAAACTAATGCATGAATATATAAAGTATAATTCATTGAAAAAAAAATAAGACAAATCATGAATATATAAAATAAATGTATGTATAATTAATTAAGGAAACCATAAAAAATTAAAGATAATAACATTTTCACATTCCCCTGAAATTCATTCATGAATTGAAATAGAGAATTAATGAAATAGTTAGTTGGCATTGTGTGAGATTATTTTTGTGTAATATATTTTTGATAAATTTGTGTACACCACTTGCACAAATTTAGGCAAGGTCGAGAATTCATAATTAGATAGAGTCATAGCCTAGGCATTTTTTCATTGAGGAAACCAATCTAATATATGTGATCTGAATTATATGAACAAGAAAAGAAGACTACAATGATTCTTGAATTATACATGGGAAAGTGTGACCCATAAAGAATAGGGATGAAGATCAAAAGATCAACCTACAGTGGATCTAGAATTGAATAAAGAATAATCCTCTCAGTTGGATCTTGGATTAGGATAAGTCTGTTGTGTGATTTAAGGAACATATGACTCTATTACAGATTCTAGAGTATGCTAGTATGGATTCTGGTAACACTGTGAGATGCAATATAAAAAAATATGATGTATATTTTGTAGAGATACAATGTAACTATGTACTAACCAGTGTAATTGATAATATTTTTATAGTAGATAATTATTATTGGGGAGAATAAGCAACATAATAAGGAGTAGATATTAGTTTTGAACCTTGTTAATACTTGTGATATATTCCCTTGTATTTATAACATTATTTTAGGTAAGGCTGAGAGACACAAGAAGAGTGGATTGAGGCTTCTACTATCCATAAAGTATTAATTGAAAAAGAAAAAAAATAAAAGAAGAAATATACCACTGATTCACCCCCTCCGCATCTCAGTGATCTCACAATAATCTGGGCTTTAAAAGTTGTATCTAGGAAAATTTACCTCTTAAAGATCCAAAATAATTATGAGAATAGATAACAAGAATTAACTAAATAAAAGGCTTATTACTATTTTCAATAGTGAAAAATATCATGTATATAAAAATAGGATGATTCCTTATCTCATATCACTTGTGGTAGAAGTGAGAGAAGAAGTTACACTAGGATATCTACGCTATGTTGATAATAATCCAATGAATTTTAAAGATAATAGAACCTAGTGATGAATGAAACTACTAAAAAATCATTATGGATTTATTATAAAAGGTATACACTAAAGTTATGGGTCTATAATCTACCATGGAAATTAGGGATAAACTAAGAAAAAGATACAATGGAAAAATTAAAGTAAAAGAAGTTTTGTTGAAAACATAGAAATTTATATTTGAAGATATAAAATGGGTGATGATGAGAGTTTTGACAACTAATTTACTAGAGTAAATGTAATTTTTAGTATCATTGGAGTTTTTTTTGGTGAAAAACTGGATGACTCAACCATTATAAATAATTTGATGAGAAACTTTCCAGATATATTTTATTTAAAAGTTTCTTCACTGGAAGACCAAGATTATCTATCTCTGAATGAAGTTTATAATATACTTATAGTTTATGAAATAATAATTATTCCATCATTTAATTAGAAAGATTAATATAATATAAACATTAAATCCATGATAAAAAATATGTCTAGATTTGAAGAAGAATGAAAATCAAGTGATTCTGAGGATGAGGAACTTGAAGTGGAATACAATAAAATGAGGGACATGTTTACAAGGATATATATCAGAGACATAATATAAAAAGGAAAAAATCTAGTAAGTTTTTAATACTATCATGGGTTTTTACATTTTATATATGATTGTGTAATGAAGAAATCCAATTCCACTTAATCTAATAAAAAATGATACTATATAAAAAATATTCTACAAAATACAAAATTGGTGATAATGAGAGGAAAAATAAAAAATTCACCATGAAAAGTAGAAGAAATATTATGACAAGGGAAATTAATGAATCTTCATCAGCAATTAGGGGGATAAAAGATGACCGACCTTCTAGAAATCATATGTGCTTTATGGGATACACCAAAATTACTAAAGAAACATTTGATGGTGTAGAAGGTAATGAGAGAACATCGCTAGAATTGTACTTCAAAGATAATATAGAAGTTACTACTGTCAATAACATAAAGCACAATAATGATATAATAAAACTGATAAATGAAAATGAAGAATGTGTTATGAAACAAGAAACACATATTAATGAGATAAGGGAATATGTGAATATGGTAGTTGAGCTAGAAATGAAACTAATTTTTTTTGAAAAAAAAACCCTTGGAAGAGAAGGATTTAAGAATAATGATACCTCTTTCATTGAATTGAATAAAAAATAGTTTTAAGATAGATGGAATTGATAATATAGTGAATTATCATGAAGAAAAACATACTGTGGAGGGTGTATAATTATTCGATACATAGTATTTGTGACTTTTAGATGAAAGTGAGTTGAAGAAGATGAAAGAATACATCACCAAATTTGTTAATGTTAAGGCCGAATCTTCTAAATCTATTGAGAATAAGGGTCCATAGAAAGGGTTTTCTTCTATACCTAATGAATATCAATGTACATATTTTATTTCTAACAATGAAGACCTAATATCCAATAACGAATCTGGGTGGACAAAAAGAAAAAATGATAAAATATCATCCATAAAGTTAAATGAGAATAATTAATCTAGAATGTTTACTACTAAGAATAAACTCATATAAGCTGTGAAAATACAGAAACAAAAAATATTCATAGTAGAATTATTATTTGTATGGAAGATCAAAGTAAAAATTCTACTACTCGTGTTGTGAAGTAATTAGTCAAAAATATTATTCATGATGGTATAACTTGTCACTACCAAAAATGAGTAATGAATAAAAGGGGAGAAATGGTAAAAAAGTGAGAACATATTATAAAAAATAGAGATATGTGATCAAGAAATCAACTAAACTATCAACATAGAAAAAATTTTAACGATTGAAGTAAGATTGGGGTAAATGTGGTCAAGAAGGTCACAAAGTTGAGAAATGCAGAGTTAGATCACTATGTGAAATTTTACAAAATATAAATATAAATAGAATACAGTTGGTGAAGGAAGTAACAACCCCTAGTGTATTATCTGATAAGATAAAATAATATGAGGTCATTAAGAAAGAGTTTTTAGTTATCTAGCCTCACAAAATGTCCTAGGCTAAACAAATAGAGAAATATTAGATTATTTTTGAGGACACAGGAAAGAAAGTTGTGATAGTTAAAAAAGTTAAAGTTGATAATAATTCTTCTATATGTTACTATTTAAAAATCATTAAGTGTGAAAGGTGTGAACACACTACACAAGAAATAAGATATTTTATGAAAATTTGACCATACTAAGAAGAAGTCATGAATAAGATGTGGCATTCAAAAACAAATGCATCTAATATTGAAAATTAACGTACATCGACATCAAAAAACTCAATATTTGTTTAAATATCAATCAAATATTCTAAATAATATAAGAAGAATATATAGTCTATATTGAGAGGAACTTCTCAGTTTGAATGTTATTTATGAGAAACCAATAGTTGCCTCTTTATTCCATTATATATTAATACTTTTGTACTAACATGTATGGGATTGAAGGAGATGGATTCATTTCTTGAGGGGGAGCAATGATGAGTTAAATTTGTTAAATATTCACTGCAGAGTGAATGTGGGACTTCTAGACAGCTTTACAAAATTTTAAGAGTAAATATTTCAATCACACTTTCATCCTTGTTATTAATTGTATCAATTAAGGGAGAGTGAGTGGATAATGACAAGATAAAACAAGGGGGGAAATATCTATTGTGCATGAAAATTCAAATTTATTTGATGAATTATATACATGATTTATCATTTCATTGATAAGTTTTATTATTTCTAATCCCCATAAGATAATTGGGAATTTATGAGCATGATTAATCATGCATGGTATCTTATGGAAGCCTAGAAATCATTGGTTATATATCTATTTTTTTATACACTAGGTTAGCCCATGTAGAATTAGAGTTGATTATCTAAAGGATGTTTTCTATGATAACCATGTGAGATAATTCCTCTATTAGGAGAGATCTTGAAATATTAATATAAGGGAGATGATTATGATTTTGAGAAGAAATATGATTTGAGAAACCCTATTTACACGTTTTATATAGATTGTCAACAATGTGGAGAAATTTATCACATATTAACTTTAATGATATGTGTTGATATTGAAAAAATAAAATTTGATATATTTTTTATCACATATTTAATTTGTTGTCAATAGGTCAATATGTGTTTGTGGATGAAGTGGTGATTTATGGAAAATTGTTATAGATACCCTTTATTTTATTGGATTTCATGATCGAGTAATATTCCATGTTAACTCTAATGATTTTTTATGTGATCTTAAGTTCCAAATACTTGTTTCATTGATGACACTTGGTTTACTATAGGACATAGAATAATATTTCCGTGAAAAATGAAGGTAATTTCATGAAGGTGATTTAATTGATATAATTTTAGTAATGGTTGGCCTGGAATATATGTAAGAATTTTCTTGATGAATTTATTGTTGAAGAAGTATTGGAATTTCATATCATACTTAGATTATTTATAAGTATATGAATAATCCACATATAAAAAAGAAGGAAAACCATTGAAACCCTCAAGGGATAGCCCTCAACCACATTTATGGGGACCTATGGGTCGAGCCCCATGGGATATCCTGACAAAGGGGGCCACACGTGTAAACAAAGGTGTGAGTGGATCCTCATATAAGGTCCGTATGAGTTTTCACCTAAAGGCATGCATGATACATGTATAGGCCTACTAATGTAAATGGGTCGCGCGATACAAAGTGCAATAGCACGATAAGCTAGTGGCTGGAAGAGGAACCCATAGTCACTTATGGCCTATTAAAGGGAGCATCATATTGATATATCGAAGGTAATATGAAGTTATAAACTGATGTCAGAAGGCTATGAATGCACCACTATTCCTCATCTATTTAAATGATAGAAATAATGAGCGCCATATGATCGAATTAAACTCCACCATCCAATGGATCCCCCACTACGTATATTCAAATAAGGAATTTTTCTTTGGACTTCTAACACCTAAGTATTGTCTGTGTGAGATCAAGAAAAAAAATCTCTAATCTACATGTAAAATGATTTATAAAATATAGAATGACCTGAACGCATGCATGAAAATTAATCTTGCACTCCATTGATTATTCAAGTAATAGAGACCATTGCAAGAATCTATCACAAGAACTGGAGAAAACTAGAAGATGTTGTCACATGATGATCTTAATATCACATGATAGAATTGGGATGATCAACGAGCCATCTCAAGAACATGTTATATTGAATTATCCCATACAGATAATCACCATGACATCGTGTGGTGGAAATGGATCAGGTGAAAGTATGGAGACAATAATGATGATGCATTAATTTTTTAATTTATGGAAGAATCAAATAAATGATATATAAAATATTAAAATTAATACAATTTATATAATTAACATCCTAAATCTTTTGGGATTAATTGTACATATTAGTGATGATTTAAAGGAGTTGGTTCGAAGATATCATGTTGTTATGATATTTTTAAAAAGTCAAGTGATGGATAGTGTCAAAATTCACATTGATGATATTTTAAAATAAATAATATTTTATTAAATGATATAAAATTCATAAAAATTAAAATTCATTCAAATTATTGGAATAAGTCTAAAAATGTCAAAAATTACTCATTTATTGGTCATTAGACATTTTATGATAATTATATTAACACTCAAAATGTAAATTAAATGATATCATGATAAGAATTAAAAAGGTTAAATAATGGTTAAGGAAAATGATAAGGATTAACAAAATATTAAAAAGTATCTAAATTTTAATGGATGAATGGATTTATACCCATAATAATCTTTTATTTTAAATAAATCAGTTTGGTAATATTTTGAATAGAAAACTAATTTATATTAATTTAATATTTTGAAAAAATTTCAGAGTTCCCCTCCCCTATCTAATAAATGAGCACCATTATTTTATATTATTCACACATAAAAACCTATTTGGTTTTGCAAATACCTACCAAAATAACTTCTTAAAATATGTATCCACATTCTAGAGGTAATATTTTATGCAGAAATCCCTCCTTAGAGGTGTTAAGGTATTAATCAACAGATATCGTCCGAAGAAGAGCTATCATTTTTAGTTAAGTGTTTCTATTTTATTTCTTCTACAAATTCCTTAAAATATTATTAAACCATGATTAAATAAAAAATATTCAATTGAAAATATACTGAGAACTTATTATGTTAATATCATCCCATAAATCATTGTCCACTTCCATCAAATGGGAAATGAATTATCATTCATGTGTATGAATAACTACCGAATTTCGAACCGATATAATATGTTTTCCATCACCTTCCCTCATGAATATTTACAATGTTAGAATTAATTTTTATATATAATATTAATTAAATTTTAATCATTATGAGAAAAAAATATATCATTTATGTTCTTACCTTTCTATTCACTTAAAAATGATAACGTTGTTCGTTCATACATGTGAGTCATCACCTTCACAAAGAGATGTGATTAATTTTTCATCTCGACATCACATGGTTGATATATATATTTATATTTAAATTATTAATATGATATTAAAGTTATTATGATCATTCTGTAAATCTAAATTTATACTTACCTTTTTTCTATGATGATTATTTTAAAATGGAAATGTTACTCATGCGTACATATGACCTATCATCTCCATGATTAAAACATTGTTCATTTATCTTAACTATACATAAATGGTTTAATTTAATATTTTAATTTATTTATATAATTTATTATTATGTCATGAATATTATTCAACGGATGATAGAGGTATGACCACTTTGACTATTGACATCATACCAAATTCATTTTGGACTTGTGTACAAAATATCATCAAAACATCCAAATGTGAACTTATATAATTAATTAATTGTTATAAAATGATATTAAGTTATATAAAAGGAATAGTAAACATGAAAAATGTTATCAAGAAAGTATATAATTAACATATGTTTATTATTCAGGAATATAAATAACATATGTGGTGAATGAGACTCACGACAAAGGATTTCATCTCAATCTCCTTTCATTGAGACATTTCATGATGGTCTTTACATTTATTATTTTATAAGGTGTATATAAAACCTATTTTATATATCATATCCATATTTTATCTATAACCATGTTATTTAATGTTTTTAAATTGTTCTTCTTTAATGTGGTTTATGATGTAAATTTTCAAAGTGGTATGTGAAGCTTTTAATGTTTAAATGATTAGTTATCAAATCATTTTACCCATGTCAATATTAATGATTTTATTTTACATATTTATTTATATGGATATAAAATTATTTTAAAGGGAATTTATCTATATTTTTAATTTCATTCAAGGGTTTTCAAAAGGAAAATTTGTACATGTTTTATACGAAACTTTTTGAGAAATGACAAAAGGAATGTTCTTTTTAACATATACGACTATAACAAATTCTCTGCCACTATAACCATTATTTTATATTTTGATTCCTCTACAAGATATAATTTTTTTAAAAGAAAAATAAATCCCTTATTCCCTTTTTTGGTTATTTTGGTATTGAAATTGGTTTTGAAAAGGGATTGATTATTTCAATATATTGAAATAGTTTCTTGTGATTTCAAATGAAATTTTAAGAGTGATATACCGAAAAATGCAATCTTTTAAGTGTTATGATTATATAATGGTACCTTGATATTTTACAGGAGGTTATGTGATAAACCAAAAATGGGTTGTTCTGTGATAAACCAAGGATGGTTGTTTACACTATAACCTCTAATTCATTGGGTATAAAAGTTGATTCTATGGCTATTCCATTTATTAGAGTGACATGTATGGAAGCCATCCACATTGTTATTCCATTTATATGTGTGAAAAATATAATTATGTCCCATTGTATCTTTACATATTTTTTATGATTTCTAGGGGTTTTATGGTAATCATGTGATTACAAAAAAGATATTAAACGAGATTATTTTATAAAGAAGTTAATTACTACTTATTAAGATTGAAAAGTATTACATTATGATAATGTTTTCAGGTGTTTTAATGTTTATCAATAGAATAACATTTTTCTTATATTTTTATCCCTTACTGATCATTTTATTCTCATCCCACATTTTGTTAATGTTTTTCACATGAATTAAGGATGAATTGGGATTTGGATATGTCATGTTGAATGTTGTGAGGTTTTTTTAATAAAATTAATCATACTTTATTTTAAATGTTTTAGATGATGGAAAAAATCGATACTATTTGAAAGTGTCCAATTTGATTTAGTATGGTTTTTTATGTATGAGTTATAGTTGGTATCATAGGAAAGGTTTATAAATATTAGAGGTTATGATAGTTTTAATAGAATCACCTTATAATATTATATATTATGGTTATGTTGAAATGATGTATCATTTTAATATTACCTTGTTTCCTAGTCTAAGATATGTCTATTCAAAATGGGTTTTGGCAGATAAAACATAGAGACTGCAATAGAAATGCATCAAGAGGAAAAAAACCTTCCAAATTAGTATCTTGGGACAGTTGGAATTAGAACAGAATAGTTTGTTTTCGTGATGAATCAGTTAAACACGCTATAAATTGTGTTAGTATCCATGCTAGAGAGGAACTCGTTGTACCATGAAGGAATATTTATATAGGGGAACATTTCATGAGGCCACATTACCCATCATTCATAGGATCATCTGACCCCATTCTTGCTGAAGGATGTATTAGAAACCTAAAAAATATATTTTATTTCATGGGTTATTAAGATCACCAAATGGTATCCTTTTCATTCTATCATTTTGAAGGTGAAGCTAACAAGTGGTGGTTTTTGATTAATAATTTCATAGAATGTTAAGATATTGATTCCGTAGAATGGGATTAATTTAAGAATATAATTATTGATAAGTATTTTTATAAGGATGTTCACCATTGGATGGAAAAACAATTCTTGGAATTGAGATGGAAGGAGAAATATTTGGTGGATACATATGAATAAAACTGTAAATATTTGGTCAGATTGTCATCGAGTAATTTTTTATTAAAAGAAAATCCAGAGGGATATAGGAAGCTAAGGATCATGGGGGAATGATATAGTGTAGACTGAGGGAATATCCTCAAATCATGATGACCCCTTATGGTTTCAAGGACCACACATTGTGAAAGACAATGGGATTGGAGCTCGTGACATCAAGGGATGCAAGGTGGTCTACAACATGACTTCCCTCAAACCATGAGTGAGGAACTTTGGTATTTATATTGAGAATACATATGAACCTACGGATAATGTATTTAATAGAACATGGGGAAGGACAAAGGCTGATCAAGGCATTATGAAGTATCTTGGATCCAGTCTCAACCTCCAAGACATCAATGCACTTATAGTGCAAAAGGATGATACCCTAGAGCATAGATTTGGCCTCCACTTGTATGGAGGAACTACAGGCAAGACCGGAGAAGAAATATAGGATCACTGACCCCTTATTATCGTGAACCAAGCCACCACTACAGAGGACCACCGTGAAGCTGGATCCATCCGAATTAAGTTTGAAGCCCCTAGAGGGGGGTTTCCATTGAACCTAGTGATCTCTGGCTAAGCTTGGCGCTTGCTGAGGGTCAAGGGAATAACATTGAATAAAACAGAGGGAAAGATCCTCCCTCCAGTGTTTGAGGAGACGAGATAGCCCCAGAAAAAGGTTTTTGGTTCTGATGATGATGGTGCCACCTGAGGGGGAGACCCCACCATGCCTTGCCTTGTTTCTTTCTTGCCAAATGCCCCAAAATCCTACATGTAAAATAATGGTTCGACCCTCCCTCTCCAAACTGCGGTCTCCCAAGCCATGAATCCATCTTTCCAAGAATAAAGACTCAACCATGCTGGAATCTAAAAGGTCCATGAAATCAACGAAGGCACTCCATACAGCAGATTCCCATTTTCCCCGAAAGAAAAGGTGATCTATTGATTCCTCTTTAATATTCCTGCAAGAGGGTAAATGAGAGACCACATGAATACCTCATTGTTTTATGTTATCGTCCGTGGTAATTTCTCTATTTTTGATTCTCCAGTAAAGGATGTTTAATTTTGAGGGTAGAGATTTGGGCCATAGAATTTTTTTTCTAGGAGATACAACTTTCTTGAGATGTCGGGGAGGTTCAGAAATTCCTAGAGGAAAATGTCCCTGGAGAGGATGGAGTGAAGATACATTGGTTCAGTTATAGGGATAGGTCAATGAGCATGAAGGTGTCCTATTAATTATCATCCCACACCAAATTGGTGAATGTAGGGTAACACTTGGCTTCTATGAAGAAAATATTGGGCATAGGGTAACCCGAAAAACCAATGACCTCCCCAGCCCAGTTATTGTTCCAGAAAGAGAGATCATCTGATTTATGAATACCTTAACTAGATGACTTGTTCAATTTCTCAATACCTACTCCCTTGTGTCAAGAATCCCAATAGCCTCTTCATAGTATAAAAAATCAGGTTCCAATTCTATTTCTTCATAGGTGAGTACATGCATTGGTTTTGGCATGTATTTCTTCAACAATGACACATGGATTACATCATTAACTTTGGAGAGACATAGATTCATTGCTAAATGGTAAGCTAAAACACCAATTATTTCTATAATTTCAAATGTTCTAATGTACCTGGGGCTCTGTTTCCCTTTCTTACCAAACCTTAAGACACCCGACCACGGAGATACTTTCAGAAAGACATGATCTCCCACTTGGAATTCCAAATCCTTTCTCCTGTTTTCATCATAAATCTTCTGCCTACATTCGGTTTCTTTAATATGGTCTTGGATTGTATTCACCTTTTCTATGCTCTCTTCAATATTTTCTGTGCCTATAAGTTTCCTCTCACCAGATTCGTCCCAACAAGTTGGAGTTTGAAATCTCTTTCCATATAATGCTTCATATGGATCCATTTGAATACTATAATGGAAACTATTTTTGTAGCAAAAATACTCCAAAGGAAAGTATTGATCCCACATACCTTGAAAGTCAAGAGATCATTATATCAGCATGTATTCTAGAGTTTTAATAGTTCTTTTGGATTGTCCATCAGTTTGGGGGTGATAATCAATACTCATACAAATCTCAGTATTCAAATAATTCTGGAGACTTTTCCAGAATTTTGATGTAAAATGGGGATCATGATCAGAAATAATTGATAAGGGTACTCCATGAAGTCTTACAAAATCATTAATATATATTATTTCTAAACATTCAAGTGGTAAATTTTCTCTTTTATTTGACTACCACCACCAAATATATATTTTTATTAAATACATTTTTTTGGATGAAGTGTAGAAAACCATATAGTAAAACCCAGCCATTAGACACTATAACACATAACAAAATTATTAAAGACTATCTTGAAACCACTTGAATTAAATTCCTTAAAAAATTTCCAGGAAAGAGTTGTTACCTTTTTTATGGGATCGTCCCTGATAATTTTCTCAAAATGAGAAGCTAGCTTACTCCATGCTCGCAAGAAATCCTCCTCAAAAATTTTCTTGTTGTTGAAACCTCTGAATAGAATTAAGTTTTGTTTGTCAATCCACCTGCTTTGATCCTTGTTCATGTCTGCTTGAATAAATCATGATTTAATCCTTTCCACGTCCTCCACATAAGCACGTGTGGATATATCATTTTCTTACATTTATTCCTCGGATTGTAACAGAAACTCCAAAGGATCTTCCCTGATCACAGCCTCTCCTTTCGGCTCCACATGCATCCCTCTCACTCATACCTTAGCAGTGAAAACTAGTTCCATCTCTTGCACCTTTACTCCCCTTGCACCAACCATACAATTCCTACCTCACACCGTGGACCAAGGGTGACCACCGGTGTCGTCTTCTATTTGTATAGTTGCAGCTCCTCTTATTGATCTTCTTCATTCGGGGGATCATTATATTGATTTGGATATTCAGAGACCAAAGCTTTCTGGATTTCCACTCCCTCTGCTGGCTGAATCTCAAGCTCCTTGAGTGTCCCCCATTTTTTGGTCGACCGAGTCCAAAAGGCATCACTGTAAACTCGTAATTCCCATACCTGGTTTGTAACACTATATTTGGAATATCTTCCTTCCTTATATAGAACTGATGATATCCAAATCAAAGGTAAAACTTAGAAAAGTATTTTTCTCCCAGAAGTTGATCAAATAAATCATCAATTCTTGGAAAAGGATACTTATTCTTCATTGTAATAGCATTGATATCCCTGTAATCAATGTATATCCTCATGGATCCATATTTCTTCTTAACAAAGAGGTCAGGGGCTCCCAATGGAGAACCACTAAGTCGAATAAATCCCTTTTCACTCAAGTCCTCTAGTTGTTTCTTTAGTTCCACTAATTCTATAGTTTCAATTCTATAGGGATTCATTGATATAGTTCTTGCATTATGAATTAAATCAATAAAGAACACAACTTCCTGCTCTAGAGGCTGTCTAGGTAAATCCTCCGGAAATACATCAATGTATTCTTTCACTATATGCACATCTTAAATTTGATGATTTATTTTCTCTCCCATAGATATTGGTTTATATTCCTCTCTAAGTATTTCATTCAGTAGAGTTACTGTGGGTGGATCTAGATAAGAATTAGGTGGAAAAGTTTCTACTCTAAAGATAAGGGATTCTACAGCATTTTCAAAAATTGTAACTTCCTTCTTCTAGAAATAGATCTTCACATCATAATTTTATATCCAATTCATACCAAGAATTATATAAGTCAATCATTGGTATGATGATAATGTTAGCAACTAAAGCATGTTTATGTGTCATGAGGGGGACTGATCGACACACGTTTGTTGCAATGATATATCCCCTATGAGTTTTGATTGACAACCACTTTATTAAAACAAATTGGACTTTTCTAATTTTCTTGTAAAAATGGGAAGATATAAATGAATGTGATGATCTAGAATAAAATAATGAATTGGCCAAGTTTGAGGAAAAAATTAAAGTACCTTCCACCACGTCATTAGGAACTTCAACCTCTGCAGTTTTAATCGCATAAGCTTTCACTTGCTCACTTGGCCTTTTCTGAGGTAACCTTTTTTGGTGCTTAGGACACTCATTTGAATAGTGTCCCATATCTCTACAATTGTACCATTGAACATCATTGAATTTTTTCTTCACTATGAATTCATTAGGTCGATGACTCTATTCTCCACACTTGTAGCTGACCCCATGCCTTTCAATCATTTTCCAAGATGATTCTTTCCACAGTTCTCTCATAATTGGAATTTATTTATTCCCTTTTTCTTCTTTATAACTTCACATTTTCCATTTTTATCAGAGTACTGCTTCTTATATTGGTTTCCCTTTAACAAACTTGTTCTAGAAAAATTCCTTCTCTATTTTGATGGAACTTGAATCAATTTCATCATATGATGAAAATATTTGAGACTCTAGTGCCCTTAAATTATGTGGCATAAGACCTTCAAAGAAATGATCAATCTTGTATTACGAGTCTCGTATGTAATCTATGACATAACTAGCTAGTCTTGTGAAGATTTTGGAGGCTATCGGGAAGGGGGCGGATGACATGCCAAAGCAGAGATCCTTGATCGACCTCCCTTGGGGTTTTGTAGAAGTGGGATGAGTACAAGGTTTTACCCCACAACGTGCATTGTTCCAGAATTTCCCAGGTGAGTTTCGCATTCATGCATTGTATCGTATCTTCAAGGGAGGGAACATTGATGCCTCCTTCTATGACCGGTTGTGAAACCTTCTTCCCGGAGTCCCATTGATTTTTTCCTTCCACGCTAGGATCCCAGTTGAAACTTTCCATGAGCCTGTCAATATTATGGATCACCCCCTTATAGACATTGATATATGAGAGAGCGTGAACATGGGTTGCAAGAAGAACATTGTTAATGATCTCGATGAGACCCCCAAATGAAAGGTATTTGTTCTTCCAGTTAAGAATAAAATCTGAGATCTTACAGGAATGAAAGTTGAAATATTGGATGCGAAGTTTGCTTGGAGAAATAGGGGCTCTAAGATATTCTATTGGAAAACCTCCTCTGCTCATGTCAATGGATTGCTGAACCACCAAAATACTGCCTGTAGTGCAGTTATTATAGATATAGAATGTGTTCTTATCATTATTCATCACCTAGCTACTCTAGTGTGCATAATCCTTTAACAGTTTTATGAGGCCCTTGATCGATTTAATCCTAGCATTCATGAAGATGAAGATGTCGTCCGTGAACATCAGGTGGGAGATTGTCTTGGATCTCATGCTACTTTTAAAAGGGGTCTTCACCCCATTGTTATCACTTCTTTTGATGTGATATGGCATCCCACCTTTTTATTTCATAACTTTTCATTACATTTTACAAATAATGGATCTTTAATGTCTAGTTTCTTGGAAATTAGGAACATAATACATGAAAAAAACATAAAATATTCTTTTAAACCATTCATAAGGCATCATCATAGGTTCATACTTTGTAAAATTATTGCATCTCATATCATGGAGATATACATCAAAGGAAAGGGTTAGCATAAGGCTCAGTAAGGAAAACAAGCGAAACAGTTGACATGTGATCGTGAGAAATATTAATAAGAACACAATAAAAGTCATAAAGGCATGAGAAATGAAAGAATAGGAATATCATAATAAAAATAACATGGATCATAACTTGATTATGTGGCTACAACATTTAATTTATACATTCATGAACATATCACCAAGGTTTATCCCCGAGGTGTCATAAAAATTACCTAGGTTATTCACCAAGGTATCGTGAAACTTGTCATCTCTAGAGATTAATTATTTACCCAATGAATTGTAGAGCTACCATAGAACACCATTAATATGTATTTTTTTCATGTTATCCACATAGATTATAATAAAAAATTTCATAAATAGCCCAAAGAGAGTGAAAGAAATGGGTTTTACTTCAAAATCGTGACGTTTTAAAAGTGCTTAAAAATAATATCGTTATGTCATTTATAACACATGGAAAGGGAGTGAGGGTTAAATGTATGTCAATTACATAATAAAATATTTCATTTTTTTATCTATGAGCACCCATAGAAACGAAATAGGTCTGGGTATTCACATAAATAAAATAAGATAATTCCTTGAGAAAAAAATATATAAATTTTGAGATGAAATTTCTGCAACATAGCGACTATATAACATGGTTTTATAAAATAATAGAAAGAGAGAGGACAATTTTATCCCATCCATAAATGATCCATTTTGAAGTATAATAATATAATAAAAATAAATAAGATCATGGTGTGGAAATTTTAATGACACACCACATGAGAAGGAAACATGAAAGGAAAGAGAAAGCGCAATTTCTTTTATGAAAATTCTGCAGCCTAATGGCGTCACATAAAAATTCATAAAATCAATTGATGAGAGTGTAAAGGGTCTCTATTCATTTGGAAATTAAATGGAAAGTATTAAAGATATAGAATAACAATCCCCCTCATAATAAAATGGAACTATAAGACATACTATAAAAAAAAGTCATGACTTAAAAGAGAAGGGTGAAAGAATCCCTTACCTTGAAAAGATACTTCAAAAGATTAAAGTTCGGGACCTTGGGAGGCTTGAGTGAACCTTGGGAGGACTAATTTGGAGGTAAGGAGACTAGAACATAGTTGAGGAGGATTTTGGAATCAAATGAATAAGGGAAATGGCTTGGTATTTATAGGAAAAGTGAGAGAATAAATTATTAATTTCCAAGGGACACCTCATTGGTGGTATTTTCAAAACCATGGGCTTGCCCATGGTATTTTTCCATTGTATTGGCCACTTGGGACACCTCATATCATATATCACTATTCATAATTCAACCAGAAATCTTACATCATTATTACATCATTAACGATGTCATTAAACACCCGAAACTCAAAACTGTATTTCCACTATTCACCGAAAATTCAATTGTTTCAGAGAAATCCCAAAAATTAACTCTAATATAATATTTATTCTCTGAATTAAAAAATTAAATCCATTTTATGAAAATAATTTTCTAAATATTTTTAATTTAATTTTTAAATAAAATCATTATTTATTCCAAAAATTCAACTTTAAAATTATTACTCATTTTGTAACACCTTAATAACATAATCAAGGTCCCATAAAATTATCGTATAACCATAAGAAAATAAAGTAACAATATATTATTACATTTTATGAAAATACATTCCCATTTTAAATTATTAAATTAATTATAAAATTTTAAATAAAATATTTATGACATACATAAATACCAAAACTTATACTATGATCATTTTTTCACTTTTAAGATGTTTAAATTGTATTTATACATTCATGGGTGATGTTTCTATTTTTTTCCTTTTTACTATTCATTACTATTCAGACGGGTATGTTACTATTCATACTTTACTATTCACTAAAACTCAAGTTGATCTTATTAGACTCTAAATTTCTCACTGATCACAACTGTAGAAGACCATTTTTTGAAAATCATTTCACATTATTAATTATTTAAAGAATACAAAAATATTTTATTCCTAAATTCATCAATAATACACATCCTATATTTATCTGGATATTTGAAATTCAAAAACTTTTCCATAATAAGAAATAACAATTTTATTTATATAAAAGGATTACACAAAGTAGCTAAGGTCTTGTTACGTAGACCCTTATAATACCAGCATAGGACCTAAGTTTAAGGTGTGCTAAGGTGATAGAATCTTGGGGAGGCTTGGCCAACATTGTCCAAGTGGTGACCTCTATCATCTTGAACTTCTCCCATAGGCGATTCCGTTCAAGCTTCACATGATGAAGTTCAGCTTTGGCATGGTCCAGAGTAAAGCCCAGTGGTGATACATCCTTCCCAAGTTCCGTCAAATGGGCTTCGAATGGCCCAAGTCTATTAGATGAGGCCATCAAATCATCGTTTGGTATTAATTAACCAAGATCACTTGTATTTACAAACAAAAATTCTAACGTTAAGAGTTTAGCTTCCAACGGTCATATTGACCAACGGTCATATAATAGTCGAAACCCAATAGTCTCATTTAATTATACTCACTTCATTAATTAAAGAATATAGTTTAGTTTAGTATAAAATAAAAAAACACACAAAATTACGAAACAAATATTAATAAAAAGTTTGGGTCGTTACATTATTCCCCCCTTAAGAAATTTCGTCCTTGAAATTTTAACTTGTACTACCTAAAGAGAAAAGGTGTGGGTACTTCTGCCTCATAGACTCCTCTGGTTCTCACATGGCTTCTTCTCATTTTTGGTTCCTCCACAAACACCTTAACAAGGTGGGTAGTCTTGTTGCATATAGCCTTGTCTCTACGATCCAAGATCTTCACCGGCTGCTCCTCATAAGAGAGGTTATATTCCAGTTGTACCACATTTGGATTTAGTACATGTGAAGGGTCATGTATGTACTTCCTCAAGAGGGATATGTGGAAGACAACATGAAATTATGCTAGATTTAGAGGAAGTGAAAGCCGAGAGGCCACTGCTCCTATGCGATCAAGGATTTGATAGGGGCCAATGTACCTAGGGCTAAGCTTCCCTTTCTTCCCAAACCTCATGACTCTTTTCCAAGGTGAAATTCGAATAAATAAATTGTCACAAACATAAAACTCCAAGTCCCTTAAACGGTTGTCATTATAGCTCTTTTATCGACTCTGAGCAGCCTTAATGTGTTGTTGGATGGCATGGACTTTTTCTGTCATCTATTGCACAAGATCAAGCCCAAGAATATTTCTCTCACCAGCTTCATCCCAACAAGTAGGAGTTCTACATCGCTTCCCATATAGAGCTTCATCGGGTGCCATTTGAATGCTCTATTGGAAGCTATTGTTGTAAGAGAACCCAACTAAAGGGAGATATTGATCCCCTGCACCTTTAAATTCCATTGAGCCTGTTCTCAGAATGTCTTTGAGTGTTTGAATAGTCCTTTTAGATTGTCTATCCGTTTGGGGGTAATAGGACATACTGAAATTCAATTCTATGCTCAGAGCATGTTGAAGACTTCTCTAGAATTTTGATTTGAACCTTGGATCACGATCAGATATGATAGAAAGTGGAACTCCATGTAGCCTTACCACTTCCTTCACGTAAATCTTGACAAGTTGATCAAGAGATAAATCTTCTCGAATGGATATAAAATGGGTATTCTTAGTGAGATGGTCCACAATAACCCATATCACATTATTTCCTTTGGAAGTTCTTGGGAGACCAATGACAAAGTCCATTGTGATATTTTCCCACTTCCTTGCTGGAATGGGTAGTGGTTGCAATACCCCTTTACGAAGTTATCAATATTCCTTCAATTTCTGACATACTAGGAACCTTGAAGTGTAGTCAGCAATCTCCCTTTTCATATTATCCCACCAATAATGATCATGAAGGTCCATATACATTTTTTTCCTTCCAGGATGTATACAGAAAGTAGAGCTATGATCTTCATCCATCAGCTCCTTCTTTATTTTTGGAATAGATGGAACACATAGTCTTGTACAAAATTTTAGTACACGTTATTGATCAATATTGAACTCAGGAAACTTCCCATCCTTCACAGCCTCAAACTTCTTCTTTAATAAAGGATGTTCTTTATGATCTTTCTTGATCATATCTAGTAATGATGATTGAGAAATCATTTGGGTTAGGGTTGATGATGTCCCTTCCTTTATAATTCCCATGTCCAACTTTACTAGATAATTGGTCAATGGATCTCTTTGAATTCTCATCATGGAAAGAACAACTGGGTATTTCCTACTTAATGCATCAGCAACTTTGTTTGCTCTTCTAGGATGATAATGAATTGAACAATCATAGTCTTTAAGAAGTTCCAAACATCTCCTTTGTCGCATTTTCAAATCCTTTTGTGTGAAAATATACATAAAACTTTTGTGGTCTATGTATATATAACATTTCTCCCCATAAAGATAGTGCCTCCATATCTTCAGAGCAAAAAACGACTACAGCCAGATCCAGATCATGCATAGGATAGTTCTACTCATGAGTCTTCAACTATCCAGATGCATAAGAATTGACCTTGTAATTTTTCATGATGATACACCCAAGACATTTCGGAGATGCATCACTAAAAATAACAAATCCCTCTCCACTTGAGGATAGATTTAACACAGGTGCGGTAACCAATCTCTTCTTTAGATCTTGGAAACATTCCTCACACTCCTTTATCTAGATGAACTTGAACCCTTTTCGAGTTAACTTGGTTAATGGTTTAGAAAGTCGTGAAAAGTTTTTCACAAACCTCCTATAATATCCCGCTAATCCAAGGAAACTATGAATCATAGTTATTGTTGTAGGATGAGGCCAATCCTCTACAACTTTTGTCTTTGTAGGGTCAAATGTGATTCCTTCATTGGTAACAATGTTCCCCAAGAAAGCAACTTGTTGTAACCAGAATTCACATTTACTAAACTTCCCAAAAAGCCTCGCCTTCTGTAGATTTTTCAAAATAACTCTTAGATGATCCTCATGGTCTTCACGACTTTTGTAATATATCAGAATATCATCAATAAAAACTACCACAAAGTTGTCAAGGTAGTACTTAAATACTCGATTCATCAAATCCATAAAAATGGAAGGTAAATTAGTCAATACAAAGGGAATAACAACAAACTCATAATGACCATATCTTGATCGAAAGGAATTTTTCAGAATATCTGCTTTATTCTCCCTCAATTGATGATAACCAGATCGAAGATCAATTTTAGATAAGAATTGATCCCCACGAAGTGGGTAAAATAAGTCATCAATTCTTGGAAGAGGGTATTTATTCTTCATTGTGATCCCATTCCGTTCTCTATAATCAATGCATATCCGCATTGATCTATACTTCTTCTTTACAAATATAATTGGTGCTCCTCAAGGAGACACACTCAGTTGGATAAACTCCTTCCCCAAAAGATCTTGGAGTTTTTTCTGTAATTCCTCTAGCTCCACATTTTCCATCCTATAGGGGGTCTTTTATATCGAATGAGATCCAGGTACGAGTTCAATGGAGAACTCTACCTCTCTTTATAGGGGAGGTTCAGGCAACTCCTCCGGAAATACACAACATATTCTTGGATGATAGGGACAGTTTCTATCCTTAAATTCTCATATTCTTCATCTTATTAACCAATCAACCCCATAAATAAGAATATAGGGGGTTCCTCTAGACAAAGTTCAGGTTGAGATATCTCTTCTTGAAAGATAACATTAGGTTTTCCATTCAAGAATACTGATATTTCCTTGCTTCTGTATTTGAACTTAGCATTATACTTTGAGATCCAATCCATCCCTAGTATAATGTCGAATTCCAGCATGGGAATGACTACTAGATTTGTGATAAGATTGTGCTCACTAAAGTAAATACAAGACTTTATAAACACTGATGATGCTTGGATAATCCCACCAGGAGTCTTGACTGATAAATATACTTTTATCAAGTTGGGGGGTTGATTCTAAATTCTTTACAAACTTGGAGGAAATAATGGAATGCGTAGAACTAGAATCAAACAAAGTACTTGCTAGAATTGAGAGAACAATAAGAGTACTTACTACCACATCATTTGGAGCTTCAAATTCAACTTTCGTGATAGCAAAAGCACGACCTTGCTTCCTTAGCCTTTTCTAAGGCTAATGGTGGTTCCCCTCTACTGCCCTCGGATTTGGACAGTGATTGGAAAAGTGACCAAGTTTTCCACACTGAAAGCACTGGACATCAGGTAGGGCCTGCACCATCTTCACCTTGTCGTTAGTGTTTGGGAGTTGATATTTCACCTCACTACGCCAATTCCTCGCAATATGGTCATCTCTTCCACACTTGTAGCATTTCCCACTCCCGATCAGGCAGTTCCCCGAATACTTATTCCCACATTTATTACACGTGGTACGTTGCACTTTCTTACTTCCTCTTTCCTGGTCAAATCTCCTCCTTAAGCTTGGCTCCATCAATATATTCTTTTCATTAGATTTATTGGATCACAGTGTCTCACCAAACTCCAGCTCTACTTTCATTGAACACCGCACGATCTCTTCATAGCTATCATAGTCTTGGTTGGATAGATTCTTCTGCAGATGATGTCTCAGTCTACTGAAGAATCTATCAAACATACCATTTGGATCCATGACAAAGCTAGAGGTGTAATGCTAAAGCCTTGTGAAGTTCATCTCGTAGATTCCCACAGATTCATTCTCCTTCTACTTCAGCTCAATAAATTCCTTCTCCATTCTTGTTCTCATGGAACGAGGGAAATACTTACTGAAGAAGATACCTATGAACTCTTCCCACTCCATAGCTTCAACCTCCACTCTTTTATTCATGTTTTTAATCAACTCCCACCACTAATCAGCTTCTCCTTCTAAGAGATAGACTGCCAGGGTGACCTTCTATTGCTCTGAAAAATGGAGCATAGAAAATATCTTCTTGATATATTTGATCCACTGCTTAGAAATAAATGGGTCAGTCGATCCACTAAAGGTTGGTGGTCATTGACACATAAAGGACTCAACATATTTTTTTTCCCTTCGCACTGAGATTTATCTCTCAGCTTGATTTAATTTATTTCCCATAACTTGAGTCAGTTGGTTCATCATTTGCATGAATGTTTCCATTCAGGCTTATATTAGAGTGTCGTCAGCGCATCGTCCATTGCGATCAACATTTGCATGGTTCCTCCTATTTCCCGCCATTTTCTAAAGGAATAAAACCTTAGTGAGAAATTTATTTCATTTATGAATCTTTTAACTATAAAGGATTTTATTTCTTAAAAATTCATGCTTAAACAATTACATTTCTCTATAATTCCTTCATAATGATTCATAAAAAGCTTTCCATTAATCAAAAATATCCACTGGGAGTGTTGTAACCAAGAGTGTAACAAGGCCCATTTTCATGTACCACGATACCCCGGGTCATTCCTGAAACTCCTTGTCAGATTTTTCACTCCTAGGTACCTCTGGGCCAGAGCCACCTCTACCTGCTCGTATCCAGATCAGGATGTATTTTCTTGATAAACCACTTACTCAATACTCACCAAAATACCAGGAAGTTTTCCTATATTTAAAATTTTCTATAGGATTCTCCCTAAAGATCTCATATCCTAATTTCCACACAAAAATAAACTATACTTTGATACCAACTATGGAATTCCACCTTTTTATTTTATAACTTTTCATTACATTTTACAAATAGAGGATCTTTAAAGTCTAGTGTCTTGGAAATCAGGAACATAATACATGAAAACAACATAAAACATTCTTCTAAACCACTCGTAAGGCTTCATCATAGTTTCATCCTATGTAAAATTATTGCATATCATATCTTGGAGACATACATCAATGGAAAGGGTGAGCAGAAGGCTCAGTAAAGAAAACAAGTGAAATAGTTGACATGTGATCTTGAGCAATATTAATAAGAACATGATAAAAGTCATAACGGCTTGAGAAATGGAATAATAGGAATATAATAATAAAAAAACTTGAATAATAACATGAATATGTGGCTACAACATTTCATTTAGACATTCATGAACATATCACCAAGGTTTATCCCCGAGGTGTCATAAAAATCACCAAGGTTATTCACTAAGGTATCGTGAAACTTGTCATCTCTAGAGATTAATTCTTTACCCAATGCATTGAAGAGATATCAGGGAACAAAATTAATATGTATTTATTTTTATGTGATCCACATATATCATAATCAAACATTTCATAAATAACCCCAAGATATTAGAAGAAATTGATTTTACATCAAAATCATGACGTTTTAAAAGTGCTTAAAAATAAGATCGTTATGTCAATTATAACCCATGGAAATGGAGTGAGGTTTACATGTATGTAAATTAAAAAATCATATATATAATTTTATTTTATATATGAAAACCCATATATACTAAATAGGTTTGAGTGTTCACATAAATTAAACAAGATAATTCCGTGAGAAAAAGAGAGAAATTTTTTTGAGAGAAAATATCTGCAGAATAACGACTATATAACATGGTTTTAGAAAATAATATAAAGAGAGAAGACAAGGGTATACCATACATAAATGAACCATTTTAAAGTATAGTAACATAATAAAACTAAATAATATCATGGTGTGGACATTTCAATGACACACCACATGAAAAGGAAACTTGAAAGGAAAGAGAAAGCGCAATTTCTTTTATGAAAATTCGGCAGCCTAACGGTGTCACATAAAAATTCAGAAAATCAATTGATGATAATGGAAAGGTTTTATAATCATTTGGAAATAAAATGGAAAGTACTAAAAATATATAAGAACAATACCCCTCATAATAAAATGGAACTATAAGATATAACATAAAGGAAGTCACGACTTAAAAGAGGGGGGGTGAAAGAATCCCTTACCTTGAAGAGTAACTTCGAAAGATTGAAGGTCAGAACCTTGGGAGGCTTGAGAGAACCTTGGTAGGACTACTTGAGAGGTACTGAGTCCATAACTATGTTGAGGAGGATTTCTTAATGAAATGAATGAGTGAAATGACTTGGTATTTATAGGAAAAGTCAAAGAATAAATTATTAATTTCCAAGGGACACCTCATCAGTGGTATTTGAAAAACCATGGGCTTACCCATGGTATTTGCCTATGGTATTGGAAAATTGGGACACCTCATATAATATATACCTATTAATAAGTATACTAGAAATCTTACATAATTATTACTTCATTAATGATGTCATTAATCACCCGAAACTCAAAACTGTATTTTTACTATTCACCGAAAATTCAACTATTTCAGAAAAATCGCAAAATTTCACTCTGACCTAATATAAATTCTATGAATTTAAAAATGAACTCCATTTTATGAAAATAATTTTCTAAATATTTTTAACTTAATTTTTAAATGAAATCATTATTTATTCTGAAAATACAACTTTAAAATTATTACTCATTTTGTAACACCTTAAGAAAGTAATCAAGGTCCCATAAAATTATTGTATAACCATAAGACAATAAAGTAACAATATATGGTTACATTTTATGAAAATACTTTTCCATTTTAAATTATCAAATTAATTATAAAATTTTAAATAAAATATTTATGACATACAAAAATACCTAAACTTATACTATGATCATTTTTTCTCTTTTAAGTTGTTTAAGTTGTATTTATACATTCATGGGTGAAGTTTATATTTTTTTTTTCCATTTTAATATTAATTACTATTCATTATTATTCATACGGGTATGTTACTATTCATACTTTACTATTTACTAAAACTGAAGCTAATCTTATTAGACTCTAAATTTCTCACTGATCAGAATTGTAGAAGACCATTTTTTGAAAATCATTTCACATTATTAATTATTTAAAGAATACAAAAATATTTTAAAATACCCCTTTTTTCCTAAATTCATCAATAATACACATCCTATATTTATCTGGATATTGAAAATTCACAAACTTTTCCATAATAAGAAATAACAATTTTATTTATATAAAAGGATTACACAAAGCAACTAAGGTATCGTTATATATCCCCTTATAATACCAGTATAGGACCTAAGTGTAAGGTGTGCTAAGGTGAAATAATCTTGGGGATGCTTAGCCAACATTGCCCGAGTGGTGACCTCTATCATCTTGAACTTCTCGCATAGGTGATTCCAATAAATCTTCACATGATGAAGTTCGTCTTGGGCTTGGTCTAGAGAAAAGCCTAGTGGTGCTACATCTTTCCCAAGTTCTGTCATATGGGCTTCAAATGGCCCGAGTCTGCTGGATGAGGCCATCGAATCTTCTCTCTATATTAATTAACCAAGATCACTTGTATTTATAAATAAAAATTGTAACGTTAAGAGTTTAGCTTCCAACGGTCATATTGACCAACGGTCATATGACAGTCGAAACTCAATGGTATCATTTATTTATACTCACTTCATTAATTAAATAATATAGTTTTTTTGAGTATAAAATAAAAAACACACAAAATTAGGAAGCAAATATTAATAAATAGTTTGGGTCGTTACATGTGATGAATGAGGGTAACCTGTGAGAGAACAAAGAGGCCATGAGATGGTGGGTCTCCTTGTCTGAGCCCTCGGGTGTCCTAAAAGAAACCATATGAATTCCCCATTAAATTCACTATAAGATACGAAGAGATGAAACAACATAAAATGAGGTCAGTATTCCTGGATTCGAGGCCCATGCAAGCCATAATATTATTAACGAAGCTCCACTCCACCTGGTCGTATGCTTTATCCATATCTTGTTTGATAGAAACATTGGATCCATGAGTCTTGAGGTTAATGTATTTGATCATATCTTGGGAAAGTGCGATAGAACATTGAATTGAGCGGCCCTTCACAAATCTATGTTTCTCTATAGATAACCACCGAGGGAGGTTGGCGGACATATGGGAGTTGATCATGCTGGAAAGGATCACATATGAGAAGTTACAAAGGCTAACTGGCCTATAATTCATAACAGAGGTTGGATTCCTTGTTTTTGGAAGAAGAAAAATAGAGGTGGCAGTGGCAGCCCTAGGAAGGGTACCCCTATGAAAGAAATTTTGGATAGATGAAATAAGGTCCTCCTTCCCCACATCTCACGAGGCCCTCTAAAAGGAGACTGGAAAACTGTTGGGTCCAGGGGCACGGTCTAATTTCATACTCAGCATGGAATTGTGAATTTCATTAAAATCTGGCATGGCACTGATCCCTTCAATGTCTTGAGGAAATAAAATAGTGGGAATAACATCATAGAAACCCATGTCCCCACCTGAATATCCATTAGGCATCTGAGGGTTGGGACCTGCAAGTAGTTCATGGAAGAAGTAATGAGTATGATCTCCCATCAAATCCATATCATCAAAATAGGTTCCATAAAGTACAAGTAAATTGGTTTTGATAGGCATGTACTTCCCCTTGATGCATTCATGAAAAAAGTAGTGTTTTTGTCACCCACTTTGAGCCACCCTATGCATGATTTCTCTCTATCCAGACATTCTTGTTTCAGTAGCATCTCTACTAGGATATCTTTATTATTTGAGAGTACCTCAAACGTCTGATCATCCCAAAAATCCTCTAGATTCCCCTCCAGCCTTTTTTACTTCCTTCATGGTGAGATCAACCTCACCGTCACTGAGGAGGAATCCTTTTCCCAACCCCATAAGGCGTGTCTTTAACTGGCGGATCTTGTTATGTAAAGAAACCCACAAGTTCCCTGGGCCAGTTCATTCCAAATATCATTCATAAGATAATGGTATTCTAGGGAGGTAGTCCACTATTGTAAGAACTAAAAATGTTCAGTGTTGTCCTGGCTTGAAGAGAGGGTAACCAAGAGAGGGGAATGGTCTGAGAGGATTTAGACTAGGTAGCTATCTTTTTGGTTGGGGAATAGTGTCAAGGCTTGGAGGTTGGCACGACATCTATCCAAGTGGCTCCACGAGTGATGATTACCCTTTTTTGTTATTTAACCAAGTAAAGAAGTCTCCAAAAAAGCCCAGATCAATCATCCCTTTCCCATCCTAGAATTGGGTTAACTCCATATTTTATTTCCTCTGGTAGGGCCCCTGCCATTTTTTTCATCTGGGATGGAAATTTCATTTAAATCACCCCCAATTATCCATGCAAGTATAGATAGGAAGAAAGAATTGAGGTCGCTCTAAATATCTATTCTTTTGTGGTGATCGCAGCTCCCATAAATAGTATTCAGGAAGAAGACGATATCCCAATTGGTCTCCTTATTCATGATGATCTGGTTCCCAGCTTTCACCAGGACAATGGAAAGACTTCTATGATAGAAGATCCAAAAGTGGAAGTTTGAGGGGTCAGTATGCATGTATCCTTGCAATCAGATCTTCAATGAATAGTATCTAATCTTGGAGAGGTTTTGTTTAGGCTCGAGGATATCCACAATCTCAGGATTATGTTTACGGATCTCAGTGGTGAGGAAATCCAGCTTGGCCTGGGCCCCAAGTCCATGGGAATTCCATATCAGGATTGGAGACATTGAAAGGAAAGGGTTCTAGAACTGGATCCAGAATGAGAGGCCTTCTTGAAAAGGGAGGACAAACTCTTCTTGAGGCTCTTGGACTTTGATCGGGTACACACCCTCTCATTGTTTGGAGACATCATGGGGGAGGGGAAGACATGGATGGTGGGGGAAGAGCTAGGTTGCTTCCCTACCTCACCATGAGGGATTGAGCTAGAACTATGGGTGAGAGGGTTGAGGGGAAGCAGAGAAGGCAGAGAGGAAAGGCAGGGATCTACAGACTGGAGGGCAGTAGAGAACCCATTGGGAGGGACACTATGAAGGGGAAGGGGCTCAACAAGGGGAAATTAAAGAACTTCAATAAGGGAGAAAGGATGGAAAAAAGGGAAAAGGGTAGGGCCAAAGGTCCTATAGAGGAATACGAGGAATATAGGAGGCTCTCATTTGGGATAAAAGCCTGAGGAAATAGAGAGATGAGGAGGAAGGGGAGGGAAATTCCCTAATGGTACCCAACCAGGCTTCATTGAAGGGGGAGGAGGATGTTTGACTAGGAAGATGAGGTGATTCCAAACTCATGAGGAGGCAGATGAGCAAGATTCAGGTCTGGGGAGACTAAAAGAGTCTCCACTGAAATCTCGAGGAGATCCGAGATGGGCACCAGAGCCTCTTCAGGGGGAGGAACTCTGGTTGGGGACCCTAGGCTAAAGCAAGGATCCGACACATTGGAAGGCCAACAGCTGGCTCCCAGAGTGTACCCTCTGCAAATCTGAATGGAGTGGCCATGGAGGAGGCAGTGGGATAAAAATTGTATAATGACAGGGTAAGAGATATCCTAGCTCCAACAGAAGGAATCTTTCACCCGGATGAAGACCCTCTCCGATAGAGGGAGGGAGATATCAAGCTCCACACAAATATTGTCCACCAACGTATCCTCACAACTATAGGTCTGAGCATCCAAGTAGAGAAAGCCTCTAAGGGCACCACCAATAGCTTTCTAGAAGTTTCTATTCAAGAATGGGATTGGAAGGTTGGGGTGATCGATCCAAACCACTACCAAGGGGATCTCTTTTACCTTGTTAACGTCCAATGACATAAATAATATATATATATGGTTTTTACTTGTTGTTTCCTATTTGGATAAAAATGACTTCCACAAAAATGAGTATGTACTAATTACTTGACTGAAATAATATAATTGTTTGGAACCCTCCTTCTAATTACTGTTTCAATACCAATATTATTAAATTACAGATCACCCAAAACATATTTCATTAACTCTCTAATTTACATAAAAAATTATATTTTTTTAATAAATGAGGAAATATAGTGGTGGACATGTAATTAATAGTTTCTAAAAACTAGGGTTGAAAATCCAAAACAATATTAGTTTCATAACCTGATAAGGTTTCATTAATGGTATCAAAATATCTATATCCCATAAATAAAACACCTTGTATCATTATCTAATGGTATACCACTAAATTCTCAATCCCTATCCTATTTTTTATTTTAAAAACAATAAAAATGTAAAATTAATTCCTATATAATAATCAATGAATAAGATTTTTTTCTTCGAATGTTTCCATAATGTATCATGAACTACATAAATAATAATAGTTGAACCAAGATGGTAACATATAAATTTATATAATACATAGGTTATGTAAAAAAACGCATTCTTATTGGTTTTATATTTACTTTAAGGGATTTAAATTCCTATAGGCATAAGCTATCACATGTGATTTACTATCAACTTTTTGAGACAGCACAGTGCTATGTGAATTGTATGAATTCTATTCCATAAACGTAAAGTTAACTCCAAACATGCTGGTAAATTATGGTTTGGTAATCCTAACCCTTTTAAACTCCTCAAATGATTTATAAAGCAATAATAAAACAAAACTCCCCTATAGAAATTACCTTAGGATTCTTTTTTTACCACACTTCACACTTCCCCATCATTTATGGACATTAAATTAGTTGAAACTCGCTATTAGAAAACCAAATTCTCATATTATGTGAAGTTTCATAAAAATTATCCTATAGAATGTCTTTAAAATATGGGAAAGCGCTTTGATGTGGTAAGTTTGGTGATATGGATTGTGATTAGAAGGGAGAAAAAAAAAGAGAATCCAATAGTCAGATTTCTTAGTTGCAATGAGTCATAAAATTATACTAATGAGTTTCCAAAGATACTCAGGTGGGAAACTGTCCTCATTGAAAACTAGAATCTGTGGGAAAATATTTTTCAACTACTATATTTGATATTGAGACATCTGTCCAAGTGATTGTAGCTGTAGGGAGCACAATATATTTTGAAGGTTATACCTATGTTCATGGTTTTAGACAATCCTTATGAAGTTTCAGGTGATGCGATCATAAAGTGATTAAGAACTTTAAAGATATATTTAGTTGGGTGTATGTTTATATAAGGATTTTTTTAATGAGAAGTATTCCTTTACTTTTGGATAGGAGTTTTAAGGTGTTATTAAACTATATGATTTATATAATATTTGGTGGTTAAGGTAAATTTTCGGGATGTTCATCTCGTGAGGATGAAATGGTGCTTATGGAATGGGAATATATAAAGTAATTATATTTACATATATTATTTGACTGTAAAATAATTCCTCAACTCTGTGAAAATGATATTACAAAATAATGTAATCAGTTTACTTTTTTACTAAGAAATCAATGACCTTTTATCCCATCATAGATTTATGGTTTTTTTATTGCTATCATTCTCATGACCATGTTATCTATCACACTCTATCAAAAAATTATTGGTTTATCTCTCCTAAATGTCATTGTTTTCCTACATGGAACTTCAGTAGGTGTTATCTTTGGTGACCTTCATACTTCCCTTTCTTTATTTTAAAGTGGAAGTTTCATTTATCCTTTTCCGAATATGGTATTTGAAGAAAGATATTTTGAAATTTCAAACCCATAGTTTTTTATCTTGATTTAATATTTTTTGGAAAAAAAATCTAAATGGGAAAAAATGTGACATCCTGTCTTTTTAAAAAGAAAACAATATTCCCAATAGCATACATGAAACACCACATTGAGCTTAACCAAACAAATAAATATTATTATTTAATATTGTAATTATTTTATAGTCATTAGAATGGAGGTAATGAATAGAATTTATATAATTATTAATATATGGTTTATGAATTTAAATATAATTAATTATTTAGTTATCAATTAATTATAAATGAATGTAAACCCATTTTTAATATAAAAGGAAATATTTTTCTGAAAAACTATTAAAATATGATAAACTGTATTTTATACCAATAAATTAATATTTCACTCTTATTGGATTATATTAATGAAATATGTATATAGTATTTAATTTATTTTTTTATCATTCATCATGTTTTCTAGATATGATATAAGAACAAATCCAAATTTTTGAATAAAATAATTATTTTTCAAAAAAGAAAGTTTTGTGACCTTTTGATTGCACACTTGTTTTAAATTGTTTTTTACACTTTTATAAATTATATTTTAAGAAATAAACTTATTATTTTAATGAGACTTATCAAAATTTACTTCGGTTTAATTTTTTGTATTTTTCTGAAAAGATTCATTTTTAATGAAGACTGAATATATATCGTAATTTAATTCAAAACATAATTTTCAAAAAAAATTATTTATATTGTTATATTATATTTTAGAATAATTTTAAATTATAATTAGTTTATTTTTTACCAGTTAATACAATTTAAGTCATTAGAATCAATTTCATATTAAAATTAGATATAAAAACTTTGTGAACATTTGAATGTTTTTTATTTTAGAAACCAATTTTCTTATTCTGTCAATGAGATTATTTTTTCATTAATTTATGAATTTTTTGTATTTTTAATTTTGAAAAATGGTTTCCATATTTTTAATTATAAAAAAAAAATTTGTAAAAAATTTCCCATTTAATATTGTAAATAATATTAATAGTAACTTTATTAATTTTTTTAATTACCATAGTTAAGGTGAAATCATTTAATTAAGTGTAAAAATTATATTATAAATATTATCAAATTTCCCTAAAACATATCCTAATTTTATTCAATAATTTTTTTTGAAAACCATAATCCTTTTTATTAAATTAGGTCCTTTGGAATACACTTTTAGGAGAGGATGACATTTATAACATTATATTCAATGAGAAGTCAATTTTATCACACTTTTGTTTTTAACAAGAGAAATATTTTAAATATGGGGTTATATAAGGGATATGTTCGACTATAAATAGTTTTTAGAAAGATAAAATGTTTTTATTCATAGTGGTAATTTATTTACAATTTTTAGTTATAAAATAATTACATTAAATTGTGACACACTCATGGTGCAAGAATTGGTTAATTAATGGAAGAATCAAATAAATGATATTAAAATTATTAAAATAAATATAATTTGATATAATTAATGTCATAAAATAATTTTATGTCATAATTTGAAATTTTAGTGATTATTTAAAGGTGTTTTCTGAAGATATCATGTGGTTTTGATATTTTTAGAAAGTCAAGTGATGAATAGTATCAAAATTGACATTATTGATATTTTAAAATAAATTATAGTTTATTAAATGATATAAAATTATTAAAAATATAATATTAGTCTAAATTATTGGTATAAGACTAAATATGTTATAAATGACCTATTTATTGGTTGTTTTAAATTTTATAGTAATTACATTAACCTTCAAAATGTAAATTATGTGATATCATGATAAGAATTAGAAGGGATAAATAATGGTTAATACTGAAAGATAATGATTAAGAAAATAGTAAGAAGTTATTTAATTTTTATTGTATGAATTTATTTGTTACAATAATAATATTATCATATAAATAAATCAATTGGGATCCATTTTCAATGGAAAATTAATTTATATTAATTTAATATTTTTAATAATTCCAAGAATTCCCCTTCCCACTTCTAAAAAATGGATCCCATTGTTCTCTTTTATTAACACATAAAACCTACTTTTTAGAAATTATCTACCCAAATACCTTCCCAGAATCCAACTACAAATTATAGAGTCCTTATTTTAGTAATATCACCCTTCTTATAGGTTTTAAGGTGTTAATCAAAAGAGATATTTCGAAGAAGAGGTATCATTTTTAATTAAGTGTTTCAGTTTTATTTATTTTTCTACTTCCTTAAAATATTATTCAACCATGAAAATATATTAAATATAACACCCTCAATATATTGATATGTTACTTTTTTAATATCATTACTTAAATCCATCTCTACTTCCATCATATAAGAAAAATAATTTTCGTTTGTGTGTACGATGAACTACCTCCTCACAAACTGATATAATTTGTTTTCCATCACTGCCTCTCATGACTAGTTATAATGATGGAATTAATGTTTATATATGATATTCATGAAATATTTATCATTATGAAAGAATAATATATCATTTACATTCTTACCTTTCTATTCACATAAAAATGATAACGTTGTTCGTGCATACGTGTGAACTATCTCCTACCCGAAGCGATGTGATTTGTTTTTCATCACCATATCACATAGATGATATATATGTGTATATATAAATGATTAATATTAAATTAATTATATTATTATTATAATTTTAATATGAAATTATAACAACCTTTTTCCATAATGATCATTGAAAAATGGAAACATTACTCGTGTGTATATATGTCATACCATCTCCATGATTATAACAATTTTCATTTTTCATAACCATGTATAAATTGTTTTATTTAAATTTTTTAATTGATATATATATATGTGATTATTATTCAATGAATATTATTCTCTATATGATGTACTTATGATCACTTTGACTGTTGACATCATACAAAATTCATTTTGGACTCATGTACAAAATATCATCAAAACATCCAAATGAGAACTTATATAATTATGTAATTGTTATAACATGATATTAAGTGATAAAAATGAATAATAAACATGAAAAAATTTCTCAAGAAAGTAAATAATTAATATAATTTTATTATTTAGGATGATTAAGAACATACATGATGAATCATACTCAAGGTAAGTAATTTCATCTCAATCTTCTTTCATTGAGGCATTTCTTAATAACATGGACTATTATTCTTTTATAAGGTGTATATACAACCCTTTTTAAATTTCATATCAATATTTATCTATACTCAGCTTATTTAATGTTTTTTTCATTTTATTATTTTACATGGCTTATGATTTAAATGTTCAATATGGTATGGGACACTTTGAATGTTTAATGATTTAATTATCAAATCATTTTATACATATTAATTTTAGTGATATTATTTTAAATAATTATTTATATGTATATAAATGGATTTTAAGAGAAATTTTATCTATATTTTAAATTTCATTAAATTTTTTTCTAATGGAATATTTTATCATGTTTTTACATAATGCTTTGACAAACGACAAAAGTAATGTGATTTTTAATGCATTTGATGATAAATAATTATCCACCACCATGACCATTATTTGATATTTAGATTAACATAAAATCATTAATTTATTTGAAAGAAAAAAAATCCCTTTTTATTTTATTTGGGTCTTTCGGTATTAAAAATGTTTTGAAAATGGATTGATTATTTCAATATCTTCAAATGAATTCTAGTGATTGTAAATGAAAATTTATGAGTGAAATGCAGAAAATTGAAATCTTTTAAGTGTTGTGATTATATAATGGTACATTGAAATTTGAAGTGTGGTTATATGATTTAGCAAGGATGGTTGGTTCTGTGGTAAACCAAGGATGGGTTGTTATGTTATAACCTCTAATGAGATGGGTATGTATGTTGACCGTATGACTATTATTTTTGTAAGAGTGACATGTTTGGAAGTAAACAACATGGTTTTTATATTTATAAGATTTAAAAGTATAATTATGTCTCAAGTAACATTTCTGTGTTATTTATTCTTTCTAAGAGTTTTTAGTAATATTGTTATAATAAGAAAGGTGTTAATTGAGTTCATTTTCAAAAGAAATTATTTAATAATTATTAACAATGAAAATTATCTGATTATAAAAAAAAATCATGGGTTTTCGTGTTTTTAAATGAAATAATTATTTCCTTATTATTATATCCCTTATGCATATTTTTATCCTCATCACACATTTTTTTAATGTTATTCACCAAAAATAAGAATGAGTAAGGACTTTGAGATGTATTCTTGAATATCATGAAGAGTTTTAATAAAAGTGATCATGATTTATTTTAAATTTTTTATATTATTCGAAAAATAGATACTCTTTTAGAGTGTTCACATTGTATTATTATGATTTTATTATGTATGATTTAAGGTTTAATTCTCTAAATATATAAACCTTAAAAGATCCTTAATGTGAAATAAAGTAAAATTATTGACTTAACTCAAGATTATGTTATGTTTTAAAGATACTTCCTTATAATGGGAAATTGTGATCTAGAAATATCATGGAGGAATATCAATAGATCAACCTAAAAATAGATCAATACTTGAAGAATGGAAGAAGCCTCTTAGTTGGAGTAAAGAGTATGAGAAGTCTATTGTGTGATTCTGGAGAGGAATCCTCTAGTGAGGATTCTAAAACTAATCAATGTAGATTATGGTAACACAACATGATTATATATAAAGAACCTACTGTGTGGATTTAGGAGAGATATATTGTGACTCTATATCAACCATTGAAATTGATAATAATATTATAGTAAAGAATCTGTTTTGGACAGAATAACCAACATGGTAAGGCGTAAGTCTTTGTACCAAACCTTTTAAATCCTTGTTTGATGTGACTTTTTTACTTATAGTCTTATTCGAAGTAGGTTTAAGAGACATGATAATATTGGATAGAATCTTTACCATCCATAGAGGATTAATTTAAATGAAACAATTTTTAGAAAGAGAAAAGGGATCACTGATTTACCTCCTCCCCACCTCAATGATTTAAAAATTATTAAGGTACTACATGTTTTATCACAACCATAAAATTTAATAGTTTAAAAAACTAAGTGATTTTTTTCAAGATTTTATAACATAAGGTAAGAATACCAGGATAAATAGAATTAAATGAAAACGTAATTATTTATAGAATCCCACCATGTAGATAATATTAACTTTGGAAATACTTTGGAATGTGGGAAAATTATTAAAATAGAAAATTGATATTTCAGATCATAAATAATTAATTTAATTATTAGAAAATAAATTATAGTATTTTGAAATTCAAATAAATATATGTTTTTAAAATATTAATTGACAATTGAAACTAAAAATGATATTCAATTCCACTCAATTAAAATAAAATGAAATAAAAAATAAAAAAATAAAAAATAATAATTATTTAATCATTTTACTCATTGTAATCAATGTATATATTAATCAGAAAAAATAAAAACAGGTATAATTTAATGTAGAAAATTTTTTGGATTTAATTTTATCTTAAATATTAATGATACAATCCATCGTAATAGGATCCATTAAAATTTACCTAAACTGTTTCAATATTTGACCATTCACAATGAATGTGTTGTTAAATACTTCATCATGAATCAATATATCACTAATATGATATAATTTATTGAAAATATATATCCCTCCATACAAGGAATGATATTTATCTATATGTAGTTTCATATTAGAGTTGAATAAAAACACTTTATCTTTGCCTCAATCTCCTTTTTTAGGATCATTTATTCATGAAAAACTATTATATTCTCCTTATAAAATCGAGATATCTTACGTTCATTAATTGAAATAAATTTTGGTTTCATAAAATGAATCCAAATTAAAATTGCTTCATATAATATATTCTTATTACAATTATTATCACCCCAATAATATTTATTCTAAAATTTGACATGAAATATTGAAATATTATCCACGCACATGTTTTTTACTAGAAATCCCTATTGATGTATTGAATATAGTCCAACAAGACTAGTTAATATCAT
Source organism: Viscum album (assembly GCA_963277665.1). NCBI lineage: Eukaryota > Viridiplantae > Streptophyta > Magnoliopsida > Santalales > Viscaceae > Viscum > Viscum album. The sequence continues at coordinate 301,618,697 of OY728139.1, forward strand.
AAAATATTTAGATATAATATTCCCTACTTTGATGAACTATTTTCTAAAAATAATATATTATTCATCTGTTGAATAAAATATTGGTCCCATTTCTCTATATGTGATAAGGAATGGACACCTTATTTTTTAGTCAATAATTTTCAAAACATCATTCAACACATGTTTATCAAAATGGATACCCAACAAATGATTTTAATCTTTGGATATCCAATTTATTAGAAAAAATTGTTTTATAAAATTTTACAACAATATTTGTATTATTAGTTTCAGTGGGTATAATCCTAACAAACTTATACACATAGTCGATAACTAAAAGTTTTTAATGAAGACTATAGAAAATAATAAATTTTCCCAATAAATATATAAACTATATATAAATTATATTATAATTTAGTACAATCTATTGACTAATTCCATTACTTTAAGAGTGTTCAATTAAAATTAACATTTATTACATGTACTAAAATACTTAACATATTTATTGAATATGGATTACATAAATAATATATATATATGGTTTTTATTTCTTGTTGTCCATTTGGATAAAAATGACCTCCACAAAAAAGAGTATGTACTAATTACATGACTAAAGAAATATAATTGTTTGGAACCCAACTTCTAATTATTGTTTCACTTCCTATGTAAATAAATTATAGATCACCCAAAACATTTTTTATTAACTCTCTAATTTACATAAAAAATTTATATTTTTATAATAAATGAGGAAATATGGAGGTGTAAATTTAATTAACAGTTTCTAAAAACCAGGGATAAAAATCCCAAAAAATATTAGTTTCATAACCCAAAAAGATTTCATTAATGGTATCAAAATTTATATATCCCTTAAATAAAACACCTTGTATCCTTCTCGAATGGTATGCCACTAAATTCCAAATCCATATCTTATGTTTTATTTTAAAAACAAAAAAAATAAAGAAGTAATTCCTATCTAATAATCATTGAATTATATTTTTTTCTTCTAATTTTTCCATAATGTTTCATGAACTACATAAATAATAATAGTTGAACAAGATGGCATCATATAAATTTATCTGATACAATGGTTATGGACAAAAACTCATTCTTAGTGGTTTTATATTTACTTTAAGGGATTTAAATTTCTAGAGACATAAGCTATCACATGTGCTTTACTATCAACTTTTTGAGACAACACAATGCTATAATAATTTTATGAATTCTATTACATGAATGTAAAGTTAACTCCAACCTTGGTGATAAATTTTGGTTTAGGAATCCTGACCCTTTTCAACTCCTCCAATGATTTATGAAGCTATAATCAAATAGAAAAATATTTTTTGGTGTAAACTTGAAAGTGAAATAGAAATATTACTAATTGATATTATTAAATTTCTATAAAAGATGGCATGTACTAGAAAGGATCTGACCACTCTAACCATTAATGGGAAATGAAAGAGAAATATACCATCTAAAATTTCTTAGTCTTCCTAAATCCCCTCAAAAATATTTCATGGACAATCCCAATTTCAATGATAAAATTAAATTTAATAAAATTGAAAATAATGATCTTATCAATTAATGTTTTAAGGATAGAGCCTATTCTAGATTAACATTCATCAAAATATGGAGCATACATTGTAAATTTATCAATTAATAGTTCCATATGATTATCCAAAATAATCTAAAAAAATTATCATCATAAATATCTTGAAGTTCTCTAGAGAATTATGTAGAAAAAAATGATTGTTTTTTTGGAAAATTTCTAAAAGTGCAGGATAACTACTTATTTCTTCATTATTTAGAGGAATGTGAAATTTCAAATATCTTGAATACCTCTTATGAAAAACATAGTGGTTATGTTATAATATCCACTGAAGAATTTATTTAATGAAATAAGAAAGAAAATTATCTCTAATTTTAACTTTATTAAATATATTATACTATTTACTAATATTGTATTTATTATTAATCATAGCTTGAATCAATTTCATGAATTAATTTCTCATAACAATAAATCAGTTTTTTTCATAAATAATTTGAATATAATTGACCCAAGGGCTATTTGACATAGAAAAATTATTCTTATATTAAACAATATTTTCACCAACCATAATGAATCTTCAAGAATAGATATTGAGTTATGGTGAATCATTTCCCCCTTATTGGAAATGAAATTAAAAGGTAACTACCTTTAACATTTTCTATCAAATTTTATCCCCCTTGGTTATAGAATATAAAATATTCCTTCACCAGCATTCATTACCACATAATATTTGAGTTTCATGGGGAAAGATATTCATATTTATAATTTTTTTGAATGATATAATTTATTTATTCTAATACATCACTTTCCAATTAATGATTAATGTGTGTCAATTTTTATTAATTATTATAATTTTTTTGTTGGGTTATTCAATTCTAGAAAAAATTAAATCCAGCTAATTTATGAACCACTTTCACATCATTAAAATTATATACTCAGGGGTTAAAATTAAGATATTTTACCACATATAATTTTGGTTGTTAACAAAAATCTAAGACAACAAATATTGGGATCAGTGTAGGGAACAAGTTCTTTTGTAAAAATCCTTAAATATTTCTATGTCATTTACTAATTGTACAGTAGAACACATCAAGCAAAAACCATCCACTTTTTCTAATATAACTCATCCTATGGTCTCATATCACTTTTAAACAAAACCATTACAAGATAAGAAATAAACACTGTGTATGATAAATATACCACTTTTTGAATAAATTGACACCACTTGTAACTATTGAACATGTGAAACCACTTTAATTATAACATAATTCTTATTTCACATGTCTCTTATATATAAAATGAGGATTAAAAACCTCAAAAATTAATCACTAATTCCACCTAAATTACAACATGATATATATTGAAATATTCTCTACTTTAGTGACATCACTTATTGGGAATAACACCTCATGTTCAAAAAAATTTAATATCCTATAACCATGGATAGATCATACTAACTGTTATAAAATAATTATACATATATATTGATCATCCTTTCTAATAGTTTCAATTTCTTATACTCTATTATTTAATGGTTTCCACTAACTACATGGAAAGTAATATTCTATTATAAACAAAATTATATAAGGTCTATCCTAATTACAACTTTATTGATACTAGGATTATCCAAATATGTAATCCTATTTATGCATTGATTCCACTAATTCATAATAATGATATAACTTATAAAAAATTTAGATTCAAAATTATACCTCCAATTATCTCATGTATGGTTTTGAATCATTTTCTTATTTTATATTTGGATCTTTTTTTTGAAATTATAGATTCAATATGAATTTCATATAAAAATATACCTTTTGGATCTAGTTTTGAGAACCAAACAAGTTTATTGAGACATATCATTGAGTATGGTTCAAAATTATTATTACTGTATATAATTGATGAAAAATATGTCTGAAAATGCCTATGAAATAACTTATTTCATGCACTTTAGAACTTAAAATATATTTAAATTCAACTCTAAAACATATGAATTTTAAGAAAATATACCAAATGGAACATATCATCCCCTAAAATTTTCACATATTTAAAAATAGTTATATTAAATTAAATCATATATGGGGATGGGTATGATCCATTTTCCTCAATATATGGAATTAGGATGGTTATAATGAAACCAACCATCATATTTACAATTTAATTTTCCCTTTCTTATATTTAGGGAAATTAATTCCATCACTTTATCACTTTATTTCTCATCTTCATCACACTCAAATGTCATATTCTTAAAACCCTTAAAGGTGGAATTATTTTGAGTAATTACACATACCCATAGTTTATTTTATATGTTTTTCTCATATTATACCTTTATTGAATTATGATTCATAATTATTTTTAGATTAATATCACTTTCAAATGTTTCCTCTTTTGATTCTATACCATTAATCTCACCACAATGATTCTTTCTACTTTATTGGAAACTTCCACCAATTTTTAGTTCATTCCTTTTGTGTTTTATATGAGATCACTTAGGAATATTTATTCTTTCATAGTTGTGAGTGCCACTTTGACCATATCCACATTTGGTGGATTCTTCATTCTATTATACCTCATAGTTGAATAACATAAATCCTCAATTTCCAAATATATTTTCCTTATTTCTAGGAAGGATGATATGGTAATGATAAATTTTGTTCTTGATAAACACTTTTTTGATCTCTATCATTTTTCTCCAAAAATATAACCTATTTTATAACACAATAGGTTTCCTTCCTAGATATACCATACCATTTTATTTCATAAGAGTAGAGATAATCCTTGTGACATTCATAAATCTATTTATGATATAATTATTTTATAAATGACTTACATTAAAAAATATAAATCATCTCCTATAAAATTCATATCTTTTTTTGGATTATTACTAGAGTATATGTTTATTATATATGACTTATTTAACCATGAGGCCTTTGGGCTAAAAAATGTACTCATAATGTGCCTAAATATTCTATATTGATATCACTTTATAGATACATTCTCTTTGGCCTAATTTTTTAATGATTTTTCTATAAAAATAGATTTGTTTATAAAATTCCATATTTTAATCTTCTATTTTGTTTTAAAATCACAGGTCTCAAATTATCCGACTTATTATTAACTATAAAAAATCATGAGGCTAGAAGAGGTTTTCAATTTATATTCATTTTAAACCACTAATAAATGGTTTAATAGTGGTTCCAAGAAATTTCTACGAATGTTGGATTCAGGAGTTATTTGATGTCATTTTGAACCATTTAGTGGCTAATCCAGTAATTTTATTAAAACATTTTTAGTAGAGATAAGTAATGTTTTTACCGGTGATTTTCTTATGTTATATATTTTCTGAAATGTAGTGGTAGTTTAAAACCATAATAAATATAATAATATACACTTAAAGTTTAAAATGAAACTATTTTTCTTACAACATATAGGGGTGATTAAAATAGTTTCTATATATTTTATCATATATAGTTGTGTCTTACCCCACATTTTTATATATATGTTTAAAAAAATCATAGTAGATTTTATCCCCAAAAAACCAAAAAGAGAGAAACAAACATATAAACAAGAAAAAATATATATAATAAACAACTCATGGATATTGAAGTAACATACTTTTTAAATAAAAATTTGTATTTATAATTAAATAAAATAAGTTACACTATATTAATTTAGTTATAAAACATAATTGAATCCAATGTCAACACCCTTTATTGCCTGACGACCTAATATGATCTTTGTAGCCACATGTGTCTCCACTCCCTTCTTTGGGCACCTGTTTGAAGATTTAAAAAAATAGGGATGTGTGTTTAGATTTTATATTAACACAAAATAAATATTTTATACTAAATTACCTTGAAATTATATGATTTTCCTACCCACTCAAAATAAACCTTGAATAAATGTCACTGAGGACACATCTAAAAATATTATAATATTATCCAACTAATTATTTATGTAATTAAATGAACATCAGAAAGTAATAATCATCAAGAAACACTAATGACGTATATATGGCTTTGGGAACATCAATCGGTAGTCGATATATATCATTGAATCACTGCTTCCTTAGAATTCCTTCCATTCAAGCTTTTCAAAATATCTTCAGAACATATATTTTGAAATATTCATAAAGAAAAATATATTTAGTAATGATAATAGATGCATATTGTAGAAAATAATTATACATAGGCATGTAAATTAATGAAAAAATATAAAATTTACTTTTGAAAATTTAAAAAAATCATGCATAAAAATTAATTAAAATATGATAATAAATCATAGATATTGGAAATTAATAAAATATAAAATAAGTTGTTGTTAAGATAATGGAGACTACACATACAATCATTTTCTTCATCAATCATGTTAAGATCCCACTCCATCATTACTTATTGTACACTATCAACATTTTTAAGACTAATATTTAAAATATCATGATGGAAAAATAAAGTCGATTTCTTACTATTTATAGGTCTCAATGTTATAGGAAAAATTACCCACTTAATTTCCCATATCATAAAAATTTATTTTTATTTTTTAAACTAATACTATCCACCATTCATCCATCGAATATTCCAAATAATATACTATTTTGAATTTTGGTGAGTTGATATATAGATCTTGTAATTCAATTTCCCTGAAATCTATCAACTAAGAGAATTTAACATAAAGAAATTTCAAGGAATCTCTTTTTATACCGCTGGTAATATTGACCCACATGAATTTGAATAAAATAATTTAAAAATGACTATATTGGTTTAATTTGGTATTATAATTCAACATTCAATAGTATCCTGATTAGAAAAATATTAATATATTATTATTCTAGTTTTTTAAACCCTATTCTTGATCAACTGTATGAAATTTTATGTCATTTACATTTTAATCATTGAAATTTCTAGCATGATTTAAAGGACCTCGAGCCAGATATATTAATTATTATGATATATCATCCATAGTATCAGTATTGATGATCTATAAAATTTAATTTACATTATTATAATTTTAAAATATTTCTGTCAAATTAATATCCATGTTTATTTCAGTATCTATAAACTTACACAACCTAAAATCCATTCTACAAGCTCTTTATTAAAAAACATTGTTATATATTTCTCATACCATGTATAAATAATCATGCATATCTTTGTTTATAGCCTAGTATATTTAGTAAATGAATATAAACTTTCACTATTTAGTGGCACTAGTATATATTATTGTAATAATTCTAAATCTTTTAGTGAAATGTTTGATATAATCCCAACTATTTGGCCAGTAGTATGAAATATTTTTATACTCCCATATAGTTGATATTGAGTAGATATGTCATCATGTCTTATATCTTGATGGAATCTTATCTCAATATTATCCAAGTACATATAAAAAAAGGTTATACACTCTTCTTCTAAATAACCTTAAAAAATATATCATTCAGGTTGAGCTTTATATTTCATATATGGTTTCAAATGATGAAGGTATATGTAAAATAAAATGAAAAATAATAGTTAAATATTTAATGAAGTGCTAATAATTTCTTACTTAAGATAAAAAACAAATAAATAAATTACCCCTCAATTTGATACATCAATTGATAATATATGATACCTCCTAATATAGTTTCCTCAACTAAATTCACAGTTAAATTCAACATGAAAGTAAAAAATGATATAGGAAATATTATCCATATTACGAAAAGTGTCACAAAAAAACTATCCTCAAGATTTTTAAGCATAAATGGTTAAAGAGTTTTCTCACATAGTTTCCTAATGAATATGTATTTTAAGAGTATAAAAACATTATCTTTTTGAGGTAATAGTGTACATAATTATAATGGATGTAACTATTATAACCGAATATGTGAATCAGGGATTTTCAATCCCTGAAAACTATGATGTTTTATGTTTACATTCATTGAGATATTACTTGAGTACCCATTAAACACTTTCACATGTATTATAATTTACAGGAATATATATGTCTTGCTAATTTTCATTTCAAAATTACTATATCATACTTTCCATTCTCATATTGTCATAAATCATGATTTATATTAATTATTTGTATGTAATTACATGAATTGAGATGGTCCTACAATTTTACATGTCTATTAAGTAATGTACATATCAAATTTTCACAACTATTCTTCTCAACATGTATAACAACAACATTATGATGCACTAAATTCAATTCCCAATATTGTAGTTTGATAAATATAATTTTTTTATTCCATTGTTATGCTTCTATTCCAATTGATAATGCACTATAAAATCATTTCCCACCATTATTCAAATTATTAACCTATGAAAATTCTCCTATAATATTTAATAGTTCTAATAATAATTTAGAACCTTTCAAGATTATAGAATGTGGTTTTTATCAATCAATACTTTGAATTTTGACTTGTTCAACCGAAATATATGATATAAAATGATAATTCTAGGATTACACAAGAAGCATTGTTTTTTAATGTAAGGTAGTTGTTAATGCTCAAAATAAATGTAATAAATAGGAAAATCCAAACCTATTTATGTGTTCTAAAAATACAATTTCCCAGGTTTAAGGAAGTCACTAGTGGTATACATTAGATCTACTTGAATTTTGCTCATTTTTCTAGAACCTGCATCACAGGTCTTAACAATGTTGTTCTATAACTCATACAATTTTTTAGTTAGAGGCTATAAGTAGAAATCATTATCATTTAGAAACATTTTTATTCAATTAATAATCATTTAAATGATCATTCTTGTTTTTTTAATACATATCAATGAAGGTAGATTGAAAGGGATCAAAATAAATGTCCAAATACTATAACTGGAACTCAATGTCCTGAATTGGTTGAATCCATAAGAAGTGAATCAAAATTGAAATTCCATAGGATTTGATGATAAATATGGATATAATGAATCAAATTTCTTCCACAATTTTGAATCTATTGTATTTCACGTTAACCAATCATTGTTATTATATATAGTATACCACTTCATATGATTCGTAGTTTTTTATGACATGAATAATATTAACAATGATTGTTTAAAAAGGAAGTAACAAAAAACCCTTATAGTTCTTTTCTTTTTATACTTTTTGATAGTAGTATGTTAATTTAAAATTCTAACATTACCCATAAATTGACTTCTAGAAGGAGAACAATATTCACACTACTCTCTACTTGAATCCTATCCCACATAAATAATATATTCATTAGGAGAAGATTTTTTTTTATAATTTAGACCATTTTTATTAAAACAAATTCTATATCATAAAAATAATCATGGATATTAGATTTAGAAAATACTTCAGAAATAATTCCAATATCATAGACATTTCTTTATCCGTAATTATGTATAGGAATTTGATTTATTACAACTTTAATAGAAAAGAATATTTTAAATATTTTAGACTTCCTCTATAAAACTCTTTATTTCTATAATCAACTAAATCCTAAAACCCATTTGTTTACTTATTAATATTATCGCTTACATTTTTCTCCACAACATCAAGAGGAGTATCCACTAATATGTTACAATCTTTATTTGGTAGTCTTGTTGTCCCAAAAACATAATTTTTTAGATTAATATTTGTATCACCATCAATTGGTTGTATAAATATGTTATGATGTTGATGATGTTGCCCTGAAATTCTAAATGAATCATTTATAAAGATCTAGATTTTATTTTCCAATTTAATGATATTGGGAGTACATTATATTAACTGGTATTAGTGCTCAAACATTATGTAATGTTTTATTCATCGTGCTAAATTATAAACACATATTGAGATGGTAATTACTTCAATATCATGTATTCATAAACATCATGTTTCTTTAACCATATTCTAAATTTACATTTAGGGCATATAAATCTTATTGTCCCATCAATAGATCAATTGAGTATTGTAAAATCCTAAAACATTACCCAACCCTTAGCATACTGAGATGTTTCCCTCAATAATTTGATCCATACATTCTCCATATATCACCAAGTTCCTTTAATTCATTAAATAAAATTAAAATACATAATAAATATTATGTAATTTAAATAGTAGTTTCTAATTTATTCGAAATCAACAATATAAAAAATTACTATTATAAAATGATGATATTGAACACTAATTTCTGAATACAAGTTTTATTATATTGTGTAATGGTTTCTATTTTTTGTTCAATTTAGTGTTTTTTATGATAGAGATATGGTATCAATGAGGGATAAATGTGAAAGATGGATTATTTGGTAATGATCATGATGATACATAAATTAAATTAAGAAGAATTATTTGTGTTTAGTTGTTTTATTTATTATAATAATGATATTGAATACTTGTGACTGCTCGAGTAAATATGCTAGGTATGATGTATATTCATTAAATCATTTCATGATTTTACACTAAATTGTATATTTTATTTTGGATATTATATATATGTGTGTGGAATACATAATGAGTTGAAGTATGGAGAAGTATCCAATGTTTGATCCATCAAAAAACAAATCATGTACTGATGTTACTATAGAGATAATCATGAATTATCTACAGTTAGAGTAGCTATAAATTAGATAACATTGTCTTTATTTTTTATAATGAAGAGAGAATAAGGTGAGGAAGGATATATGTCCTCACCTATGCCTAAAACATTTCTTGGTTGAAGGATCAAATAGGAAAGAAGAAGACAAAGAACAAGAATATTATGAAATTACCTGGTAAGATCCTTTTAAATATGTACAACTTAGATGTAGGGGATTTTATAAAAACTAAATATAATTTTATAGTATAGAGTATTTTACACTGTAATGAGAAAAAAAATTATTACATAATATTTGATGATAATGATAGTAAAAAATGGGATATTCCGCAGATAGAGTGGCGTAATGGTAGGTGATGAGGGGTTTGGAGGGGGAAAGGAAAGTGTGGGAGACCATGAGGTTGATAATGGGGGTGAGAGTATTAGTATTGAGGTATCAATGGAGAGGTATCAAGGATGAAGCATCTTTATGGATGAGGGTGAGAGTATCGGTGGAGAGGGATTGATGGGGATGGCTCATATTGATATAGGATGAGCACATTGTGGAGAGGTATTAAATTTGAGGGCTTAGTATATGTCTCATGGATGGGGGGAAAGAAGTGAAAGGGGTCAGATTAGGGGGAAGGAATTTGGGTGATGGGAGAAGAGTTTTTTTTAATTTCATAAATTTTTTTGTGGTTTTTTTAATCAAACAACAATAAAATATATATGTTTTATTTAGAACTGGTTTATCAAACCACTGATAAATAACTATCATTAAACTATGATTTTTTTAGTGATTTTTCATGCGTCTATTTAGAGAACATCCATATTTTATATTCATTTTAAGGAATTTTTCCTTCTTTCAACTTCCTTGATCAACTCTTCTTTGTTATTCATTTGATAAACCAAATATTTTATTTTTAGGGTAACTTCCATTAAAACCCACCTCCTCTCTACATGTTTAGTTTTAATAAAAATAACTCTTACCTTTATAATTTTTTTGTCCATATATATCTTGATTTTTTGGGAAATATATTTAATAAAATAAAGTTCATATTTTATTTTTATTCCCATATACTTTATGTCAGACTTTAAGGAAACATCCTCTCTTATTAGGCTTTTATTTTTTAGGTAAAATCATATGTGGAGGCATTTTAAACTTCATGTAAAACGTCCTATTTTTCACTATTAATTTTCAAGGATATGATATACACTTGTACACAACATGGATTATTTATAGATTGGAATACTTTTATTATTTCCACTTTATCTATGTAGTGTATAACTTCTTTGTGAGATTCTAAACTCTCATATTTGAAAGAGACTTACAAAATATTATAAGAACAATATTTAACATTAAAATTATAATTATATAACATGTTTATAGAGTCTTATTTATGAGGATCCTTCTTTTAGATTCATTTATTCTTATTTCTTTTAGACATAAGTCATTATTCACCACCCATATTCACTAGTTCCTCTTGACTATTTTTCAAATTCTCCCTTAAATATAGATTTTGTTATATAACTCTTCCAACATCTACCAGATATACAAGGAAATATTTCCATGAGAAACCTTCTTGTAAATATATTTTTAGATCCTATTTTAATTCCTTCTTAAATGAGGAATCAATATATAAATTTCATTGATATGTTTAAATAAAAACTCCATGTTGTCTTAGTAGAATAATTCTTTATAGAAAATATTTTTTGGGGACTTCTATAACTTCTTTATTGTAATCCATGAACTACATATTCCACATTTGGTATTTTGTGACATTGAAAAATATAAGATTCATTTTTTTATTCATTTTTTATGAACTCTAAATATTAATTACAAGTTTAAATAAAATACATAACTTTTAAGATATTATACACCTTGTTAGTTCTCCAAGGTACCCTGGGGGTGTATCAATATATAATTGATTTTTTTCTTTTCAAACTCTTATAATCGATTTTCCTATTTGGATATTTACCCCACTTAGTCAGGAACTATGTCCAAACTTTATTTTATGTTAATTTATTTCAACCTCCCTACATTAAAAAAATTGTAGTAAAATAAAACATGCATGGGACATAAGGATTTTCACCTGTTTCCCCAGTACTAGGCTAAATATAAAAAGAATTAAACTAGAAGTGTACCAATGAATTAAAATCTACTATGCATTATAGGTTTCTTGGATACAAGTAGTCATAGTCACTCCATGTTATGGATCACTACCTCTATAAGGTTTAGGTATTGGTTAATTATTTACCAAGGATGACTTCCCATTCCCCAACCATTGAACATTTCTTTTGGGAAGAACCAAAATATTTTATAGACATAAATTCCTTCCCACAATTAGATGTAGTAGTGAACACTTTCTTGTAACTTCTATTGGCTCATTCTCCATGTTCTCGCATTCTATTTGTGAGTATATAAAACGAATCTCCAGTGCTTTGACTGGAACTCCTTTCTCTTGATTCTTCAAAAAAAATATTACACTCTTGAAAATTTGGTTATAAATAATTTATAGGTTCCATCTTCTCTCTATGTCTATGAACATATACTTAAAGGAAATAGAAGTGTCAATCTATCTTTTCTCTATACTGATCTATTCAGTAAATGGCCTTTCGGTGGTTGACCCCTCTTATTCCTTTGGTTATTTTTATAGATTCCCAGAATTCACATGATATCACTTTTCCCTATTTAAAATTATGGAAAATAGTTCCCACTTATCTCTCTAATCCCTAGTAAAAAACCATTACATAACAGATGGAATATATGGAACTATTTTTTTAAGAATCTACCAAAACATCCCATTGAGAGTTGAGATAACTCCTCATTCATAACGTTTATTTTTTATATATCTACTTTTTTTATAATTACACTCATATAATTTAACCTTTATCTAAAACCAAATGCACACATGACCACCAAATACTATATTAAAAAATAAAATAAATATGCATTATATCAGTATCTATATTACAAAATATTTTCCTCTATATTTTGGTGTTCGTGGTCAAAAAAAACTCCACAAAATTAGCTATAATATTCCTTCCAAAGTTTGAATTAATAGGTATTGAATTTCCCTTTAATCATGTCTTGATCTTGTCTATATGAATTATCCACTTTTCTCATCCCTCATATTTTTATAATATTACGTCCTGAAATATCCTCCAAATTTAAAAACATAATAATTATTATATCGTTATGTTATATGATTTTAATATAACTCATATATTTAAAATATAGTTTTTTTGAATCATTAATATCCATGCATGAAGTTACTTCATGGAACAAACTTATCCTTTGTAGCATGATGTTTAATTTACTGAAATACCACAAGACATTATTCCTCTTCCTATGAATTTAATCACACCCCCATTAAAATTTCTATGAGGACTGAATAATTTTGAAACCATTCATGAATATTCTAAATTTATTAAAAAAATATCATAATATTAATTATAAATTTATTTTGATTTTTTTCAATGACAAAGGATTGTAATACATGCGGAAACCACAACGTTTGAGATGACTCACATACAATTTTGATGACTCGTATAGACTATAGGAATGAATGATATATATATTTAAAAAATATTATGTAGATCGCATGAATTTTCTAATCTTTATACCATTGAAATAATGATTCGTACATAAATTCTAATGACTCTTAAACAAGATGAAATGAGTCATACGTAGACAAAAATCACGCATATGCACATGACATGTGAATTTTATATAGATACTTTACATTTCAAAAATATGGTATTCTAGAAAAAATGAATCATAAAAAAATCCCAAGGACTCATACACTTCTTCTGAATAACTTATTCGCCCATTTAGATAACTCATACAAAGAAAATCTCTTTTCTAAAGTTCTAGAAAGCTACTAAAAATAGAAATCACATAATTAATGAAAAAAACGTACAAACCTCTTACAACCCTCAAAATATGATTAACACACACCAATATTGATTATATTTAAGATAAACTCCCCTTTAAGATCATCAATTTCAATATGAATCCATAATAATCATCGAATAATCACTACATCCTTTAACATCTTCGACCAAAATATATATTTTAGCAACTCCAATATAATATATTTTGTTGAAAAAAATGACATTAACCTTATGGTGTAAAAAAAATATTATAAAAAACTCTATGAATATGATATTTTTATGAAATTTATGTTTTCCATACAAGTTATGAAATGCGACCTTGAAAAGTTGAGTGGGAGAGAGTAACTATGAAGGAATTCGGAATCCATTCCAAGGAGAGTTCTAGAACTATTTGTGTTGTGTTATTTGTTTATTTTCTTTTCTTTTTAAAGTGGGGAACTAAATAGGATATGAAACTTGGAAGTTTCTATTGGGTTTTATTATTGGACGAAATTTAATGAGATCCATTGGTTATTTCATAGCGTATAATACTGATTATGGTATGAAAACATTGGAAACATAATATGGTGCACTCTAATATTTCATTAGATTATAATTTTTAGTATCTATTTGTTATTTTATTTAATTATAATGAGGATATAGTCTCTCTATATAACATTATGAAAACCTATAAACTAGTTAGTTACATTTTGTGTGTGGGTAGGCCTGCCTGAGGCATGAATTTTTTCTTAGGCCATACAAATAAGATATGGGAGATGGATGTTACTCTATATTCCAGTAAATGATTCATTATTATAATAATCCACAAAGGGATACAATCATTTCTATTATTCATTATCATGGTTATATTTTCCCTACTTTTTATTAATTGAAATGGACTCTAAAATTCACTATCAAATATATGAATATCACATCGAGGAATTATATATATATTTTTTATATTAATTCAGTATTAAGAGAAATTAATTATCTTAAAATTCATTTCTCTCATTTTATTAGTTTTTCCAATATGGAATTTTAGGTATATTTATTTTACTTAATACCATAGAAATCCTCAATAATCCTTGAAATCTGTATTTTATTACCGTAACAAGTATTAAGAAATGATTATGATGATCTCCCATCCAATTTATAGTTAATATGAATAATATAAATCACTATCTCATAAGAGAGGGTATATAAATGTTGTATTGCAATTTTTAACTCATGATAATGAATATTGAACATAGAATGGATAAACACTGGTTAGATTTATCTAAATAAATATTCTAACTAATGTTCATATATCTTTTATTTCATTACAAAAATATTTTCATGAATTTTTTATCCC
The DNA here is from genome assembly GCA_963277665.1 of Viscum album. NCBI lineage: Eukaryota > Viridiplantae > Streptophyta > Magnoliopsida > Santalales > Viscaceae > Viscum > Viscum album. Next base: position 301,633,940 of record OY728139.1, read on the forward strand.
CGTATTAAATTAATATGTTTAATTATATGTTTTCCTAACATTCGTTCAAATTACCTAGTTCTAAAAAACAATTGTAGAAAAAAATTAAATTGTATTCTTCCACATCTACTTCATGCTTGATACCCTAAAGTAACCTGTTTATCACCATATAATATGAAAAATAATAATTTGTTGACATGAATTAAATCTTTTCTTGTTTCTTAAAACATTCATGAAAGGATGATGTAAATGTAACAGTCTTCTTTAATCTCTAAAATAATGTCATATAGAGTAAATATGTTCTACAGTAACATAAAAAAACATCTTCTGAAATTTATTTAATAATTCCTTAATTGTTGACCAAGATGTTGATGTGACATCCTTATTTTATAATATCTAGTATTCTAAATATTATAAAAACTCTCAAGGGAATAATTTTATTTCTTTTCCCTTTGTAGTTCTTTTCTAATGGTGCTTTAAATAATGGTAAAAATCATTTAAAAACACTCTAGGTTTAAAAATATTAGTGGCTGTTAGTATGAATTCCTCAATAAATGATATAACTTCTAGGAACTTCTATGTTTTTTATCTTATATTGCATTTTTTTGGAAACTATTAATCAAAATTTGTTAAATATTATTGAATAATGGAATGTTGATATAGATTTGTTTATAATTCCATTAGAACAACCTTTATTGTTCTCATGTATTCCCTTAGTGTATCCCATTTAAGAATAAAAAATAAATTTTATATAGACACACAAAATATTTATTCATAAATACCCTTATATAAGTATTTAACAAACTTACGTACTAGTAAATTAAAACATTTTCCCTTTTTATGTTAGGAATTTCTAGGGTGGTTTTTGATTTTTTGATTTTGGTGGATGGTACATTTTGAGAATTGGGTTTTGGATCAACATTATATGGTTTGTAACATCTTCATATGATTTTTTTAGATATAGTTTGACGCATGAGAGGAACCTTAGGTGCTTCAATAAGTTTTGAGAGCTTCGTTTTAAATTTTTTGAGTTTTTTTGTGGGTTTTTTCAGGGTTCGTGGTTTGGTGTGCACAGTTTTGAAGAAACCATGCAGCACCCTATGTGTGGAAAACTTTTCATTTTAGTTTGTATAGACCATAGTTTTCTTGAATAGTTGGTGCATTATTTGGGGGAAGATAAATTCGTTCAAAAATTAAACCAAGTGAGAGGGTTTGGAACTAGTACTTGGAGATCAATTTCTGCATGGTTCTTGGTAAATCATGAAAAATATTGCCTAAGGTTCTAGAGATAATGTAGATAGTTGGCACACTATTGGAAAACCATGCATATAAATCTTGAGAATATGTGTGTTTTAAGACATTATTGGCCACATGATTGGAACATGGTTTGAAAAATTGTGTATCCAACTAGTTAGACCTTTAAACATTGTGGAAATACCTTTTTAACAATATGATTTTATAACCCATGACCCTTGTTTTCTCCTTTCATTCGGATAGAGCCCCTACTGCACAACCTTCCCCTCCTACCTCTCTTTAATAGTGAGATATCCATCATCTTCTATCTATTTCAACTTCTTCCAAATACATTAGAGGGATAGTGGTATGTCTATGTGTCCTCTTCATTCAATTCCTCATTTATTTTGTTGTCAAATTATCTCTCCATGACTATGACTAATATGAACTATTTTAAGGATTTTTTCTATTTTCAAAATTTATTTTTATTTAATACAAATCAAAGGCTATAATTGAATGAGTATAATTCTAAAAAGATAAGGAAGTTGGTACCTAAACATTTTCCCATAGTGTCACATTATTTTTAAGAGAATATGTTATGCAGTTGGACCTGTTTTTCAAGCATTTATATTGAACCTAATTAAGAGATTTAATATTTATTCCTCCGTATTATATCATTTTATTAAATGAATAATGAAACTAAATGTGTTGTACTTCTAATGGTACACACTAACATGAAATTAGAACTTATAATTGCTAAAATTTCTATTTAAACTTGGGTTTTCTTTAATAAAATAGAGAGTAATACATGAAATGTTAATATTATGATAATGTGTACATGGTAGTAATAAGAAGAAAATGAAATGGGAGTATTGAAATGGAAATAAATTCGAATTTATATGGGTATTAGGAATTATGAATCATCATAATGATTTATTATTTAGAAATTATAGTGACCCTTAAAATGGAATTCCTTTTGGATAAATGGATATGTTTTTTTTAATTTATTTTTTATGGATTTAAAATGTATTCAGGGAATTATAATTTTGGAAAACCATTAATTTTAATTATTAAATGGATTTTGTGATGGTGGTGATAATTAATACCTTTTTTGAATTTAATTAGAAATCCTTGATGGTGTTATAAATATATTGGTACCTTTTAGTTGAACAGTAATTATTTTAAAAAAGAATAATGGTTCATGGCGAGATAAAGGGACTTTGTCTTATAAAATAGTGAAACATTTTTTGAAATTTTGAATTTTAAATGATAAAGAAAAAACCCTATAGAGTGGTTTGTGATACACAAATTAAATCACCCTTCAGGATGGACCACAACACTCAATAGGAAAATACCACCATAGGTGGTGTTGATTTATTAAATGAAAACACCCTCATCGGCGGTGTTGAGTCACTAAATGAAAAATGATCATAGGTATTTTTGGTCTACTAAAGGGAAATTTCCACATAGGTGGTATTAAGCTACTAAATGAAATCTCCCTCCTAGTAAGTGTTGAGATATAGAATGGAAACACCCTTATAGACCTTCTTGATTTAATAAAGAAAAAATCTATTTGCGTGGTTGTGATAATATGATTGGCATGGGTCATTTGATGAGCTCAGAGGCACCCTAACATAGGCTAAATAACATATAGTCAATACGGGTCATGTACTAGTGGATTAATAATGGTTTATAAGGATCTTTTGTGTCACCATATATCCTAGTTACCAGTTTTTATTTATTACTTTAAAATTTTATTGATAATATATTTAAATTGAAAGTTATTGAGATTTTTTAAGAGGAACATCTTATTCAATAGCTTATATGACACAAAACACCAAGAATACAAGAGAATTTATGACCCCAAAACATTATAATATACTTCCTTTTATATAAATTCAATCACTTTGATATCATGCGATATACACAACATCGGGTTTGAAAAAAACACGATACTCTATTAAAATATTATTATTTACATGACCATCATAACCTATAAATTAAGATAGAAGGTATGAATTGTAATAAATAAATTATGAAATATATATTTTTTACACATTTATAAAATTAATTAAATTTTTATATATTTATTAAAAAAAATAATAACCATCTAAAAGAAAAATAATGTTTTTGGAAAAACTGTACTTTTTTTAAAATAGGTCTCGTTGCACTTTGATCACATAATTTAAAATTAATATTTAATACATTTATAAAATTTATTTTAAAATAAAAAAATTATTTTTAAATCTAAATGTCAATATTATCTTTGGGTGAATTTTTTGAAAATTTTATGAAAAGAATTTTTTTTAGTGAATTGTGAAAATAATGGTTTTCATTAAAAAATGCTTATTCATTCAAATAATTTAAAAGATAAATTTTATTTTTATATATTTTTTAAATTAAAATTAGTTCAATTATATATCTATTGATCTAATGTATCTCATTATTATCATCTAAATATTTAATTTTCATATAAAGTATTTTTAAAAGTTTGAACCTTTTCGGTTTGGAAAACCCCATTTTCATCACATATGTGGGATTAATTTTAAATTTAAAATTTTTAAATTATATGAATGGAATTTGGAAATATTAATTCCATATTTTATATTAATTCATAGTCTCAACTTATTTTTTTACCGTATTTAATATTAATAATAATAAAAATTAATTACTATGGCTCATGTGAAAATGAGGTTATCGAGGGGGTAAACTAAAAATACATGTAAACAAATGACCTATAAACTCTGCCAAAACCCATTGTATGGCTATATTTAAATATTATATCTTATAAGGTTATATAATGTGCCATTTGAGATCCTTATTTAATGTGAAAAACATGGGTATACCTTTTTCTTTTAAAAAAATTACAAGTGTCATACTCACCCCGCTTATAAAAGGCAACCCCATATCCTCTCATATTCGCACATAAAAACCCATTTGGTTTGGAAAATACCAACTCAATTTTTTTCTTAATCAATGAAACACTTAATAGAGATCTTGGTGTGATCCTAAATCCATTCTAGTGATACTTTAGGTTGAACCTAAAGAGGATGTTTGAAAAAGAGGTCATGTTTTTTACAATGCGTTTTAATTTTACTTCTTCTAACTTCTTATAATATTTTCCAACTATTTTAAAATTAATAAAACTCTTTTAATATATAATGAGATTTTATTTTTTTAATTTAATAACATATATCCATATCTACTTCCATCAAATGGAAAACATAATCATTTATCTTCTGTATGGTGGGCTACCACCAGACGAACCAATGTATTTCATTTTCCATTACCAACTTTCAAGGATGGTTGTAATAATGGATTTAAAATATTTAAATTATATTTTGGGTATTATTATACTTATATAAATATAATATCACATATACCTTATTTCTTTACATTCTATTATGGATAACATAACATCGCTCATGTGTTCGGCGGACTACTGCCTCGTGAAGCGATGTGATTCATTATTTTATTACAATTTACATTGAAGGTGTCCAAGATAAAATTTATTGTATATATGTGATATTTATGATATAAAAATACTTATATAAGTATAATATCACATTAAACTTCTTATCTTCTAATCCATTGAAAAATAATAATGTTGGTAATGTGTACGTGTGGACTAACGCCTCCACGCAGCGATTTGAAATGATTTTTATTTTATTTTTAAATGAAAGGTAATAAGGATATATTTTATTAATATAAATTATATATATATAATAATAATGATTATTTAAGGGTTAATTAATATTTATTTTTCTTTTGTTCCATCCAATGAAAAAATGGAAACAACATTGATGCGTATGTACGACCTATCGTCTCCATGAACAGTGTAATCAATTTTCAATATATAAATTTTATATATTACTATAAATAAATATATATGATATATATATCATGGTTTAAAATATGGATATGATTTAACAATGATCAAAGTAAAAGAACCAAAATTACAAAACCAGAACATACATGAAAAATGAAGAAATTATCACTAGAAACAGCGAATTTAACAAATAATTGATAATAAATGAGTCATAAAAGTATATATGTAAATCATATATGGTATTATATATAATATTATGGTTATGTATTTGATTTCTAATAAACATATATTTATTATATATGATGTTCTGACATATATGAAGGATGACGAATAAGTGGTAAGGGTTTCTCGTCTCATTTGTAATTATGTAACAAATACACTATATTAACAAATTATTCCTTTATATGGTGTATATAATTACCATTTTGATATTTTATATCATTAATATATTTATATTAATTGTATTTAACTTTTAATTTTATGTTTTTATTTCATGGGGCTTATGAATAAAAAATTACCAAAAGTGGTAAGGGTTTATTTCACAATATCATTGTTATTTGAGATTTTTTATGTCTCCCATGGGAAGATTATATGATATTTATATATTAAAATAAATATATTTTATAATCCTATTACTATTATTGATTTTTTTAATTAATAGTACAATTTTCCCACTCTTTAGCACTCAAAATGATCGATAAAACATTTTTAAGAAAATTCGAATATATTTTTCTCTTAGGTCGAAAATCGTTTTAACTCAAAATCAACATTTTCTAAAACACTTTTCAAAAATATTATTATCCTTTTAAAAAATATTTATTGAATACATTTTTACCCATTTTTATAATTTAAAAAATATTCTGAAAGGAATATTCATGTCATTTTTAAAATAAGGCATGTTTGGCTTTTACTAAAAAACTGAAAAGAATATTTGGTTTAACATGTATGACATGAAAACATTTTTTTGCTGCTAAGACCAATTAATTTTTTAAATATTATTTTACATTTTTTTTATGTTTATTTTCAAATAAAAATATTTTTATTATATTTTTTGAACTTTAATTTTTTAAAATATTTTCACGTGAAAAATTTATTTTCCAAAAAAATGTTTGTAGTGAAATTTTTATTATATTTCTATTCATTAAGAACATCAAAACATAATTGTACTTATGATCCAATGGGGATATATGGTACATATAACATTCTTATTATTTTTCAAGATGGTTTAAAATTATTTTGTTTGGGGATAAATAATTTTTTTAACTTTCTATGTATTACTCTCTACGGTTGATGATTATGTTAACTGATTGAGGTAAGTATTAAAATTTCATATGTTATATTTTTAATAATAATTTTTATTTTATTATTTTTATCCCATTTTATATGAAGAATGAATCAGAATTATTAATTGATGGGTGGGGCCCAAAATTATATATCCCCTCGATGCATCGGTGGACTCATGAGACATATTATCTTTGGTATTTGGATGAGGCCTTACTTATTTATGTGAGATGTCATGGTATGATGACTTCATAATAATAATTCTTGGAATGAGGCTTTGATGGTATGTTTATGATGTAATACATTATGCATTCAAACATTATGAATATCTCCATTTTCATTCCATGTGATTATTTGATTAATAATAATATTCTTGGTTATGTTTCATGATCTTGTGATTGTTTACATGGAATTATTTTATCAGCATTTATTTATGTCATCTTATGCTCAGTATATTAATTAAATTTCATGTGTTTCCGAAATTTACATTGGAATATTGATTATTATTATTTATTCATGATATATCCCATTGTAATCTCACCCTTAGTGAGCATCTAATCTCACCCCATTATTATGTTTTATTTTACCCAGGATAGTAAAAAATGTTTTTCAATTGATATGTCAGGATACTCTATAATGAATAATGACGTGTCAAATAAAACACTCTGTATATTTCATGTTTTCAATCGTAATGGGAATTTTATTTTTTTATCAAATTTAATAAGACTACTAAATAATTTGGTCCTTCAGCATGTGATTCCTTTTATATTATTCCAATTTTAAAATGTAACCACTAAATTTGGGATACTAGGGTCTTGTTCACTGCAGAAATTATTTAATTTTATCACATTTCCAAGAATTCTGTTACATATTGGTTACATTAGTGATGCTATTAGTGGTAGCCTACTATGATCTTCTCACAACATTATCAAGCTTTTATGACACTTTGGAACATGAGTATATGAAACATCATTATAGGTTCGCGCTTGGGGAAGGCCTGATTCCTGATGATTTGGGTTACTATGATAGATTATAAGATTTTGGGATTGGTAATGGACAAAAGAAAAATTTAGGGTTTCTTCAAGTTCTATATATTTTACTTTTGGATTCAAATTTATATGAATTTATGATGATATTTTCCTTACATGATAGGTAGTATATAGTTTACTTGATTTGACGTGGTTTATTTTGGTTAATTGTTGGCACTATCCTATATTACATTCATATCATAAATTTATTTAGATGATATATATGATTTTATTTTTTTTCTCTATTTTTCTAATTTGATATGTTGATATAGTTTCCCCATTGTACCACCTTAGACCTATGATGCTAGTCGACTACCTTTGGGGTATAAGAAGGCACACTAGAGGTATAATAGCAACTATCGGTCCAGGAACCGGTTAGTGGTATGGGGTGTACGAATGTTACAAACTGGTATCTAAGTATCATTTTATTTATTCACTATATGAAAAAGGTATATAAGTGATAAGATGATATCAAAACATGGTATGGAACATGTCCCTATGAATGGCCACCACACATATGAGGAAAGTCTATGTTTCAAGGGGTGGGATTACTCCTTTACACATTCTATTTAATAATTGATCTAATTCCACCTCATGTGTTACACATGATGAGGAGTTTATTGATAAATGTCATTTTATCTCTTTTCTGATATTACATGTGGGAATGCATTTGGACAACATATTAGGAATGTTAGACACACGTCTCATTTTCATAACTCATAGTGACTATTTTCCTTGACTATTACAAGGTTTGGTTGCATAAAGTAAGAATTTATAAAGTATTTCAGTTTTGTAAGTTTATAATTTCACTTTACTGAACTGATCCTATAAACAGATAAAATACATGTTCTGTGATAACATATCTTGATTATCATGATGTATAAAGTAAATAAAATTCCCATTATAACTTATAGAGTTTTTTCCTAAATACCATTTAATTGATAGTCCATTTAACATATCCTCAATTGTGAAAGGTCCTAGTTAATATAAAATATCAAAATTTACATGATAACAAATCTTGATTTTCATGTGGCATGAGAAAAATAAAATTAAATGTACATCTTATAAAGAATTTTACTTTATTAATTTTACAAGATATTTCTTCTAATTTAACCCTTGTTCTGAAAAATTGTTGTTAATGTAAAATGAATTTTCTTAAAAAAAATTGAATTATATATATGTATGATGTAGACCTATTTGGTGATATAAGAGTGCCTAAGTTATGTGATATCCATGTGTGTTGAGATATATGAAGCAATGGTGGTGTACCTATTATCTATTTACATGAGATATGACCTATATGGTTTGTGGTGATCTAAGATGTGTCATAATTACTTGTTAATGTAGTGTATATTTCGTGAATCAAGAGTTTATGGGTGTATATTATAAATAAAAATATATAAGAGACCTTATTTGGGTGATTTTACATAAATGGCATGTGTTTATGAGGTGATAATGATAGTGTTTCCCATGAGCCTATATTTTTATGGGTTTTAAAAATAGACATATATGGAAAGCCTTTTTTTTATATGTTACCCTATTTTGGTATTTTTTATTTTTATGTTTGAGTGAAATAGATAGTGGGGTTTTCGAAGTCTAATGGGTGCCTTTAGGTTCATAAAGCATGGGTAAATGATCACATTTGAGACCGATGCACATGAAGTAAATTTAGTGTGAAATATGGTTTGGAGGATGCCTTGAGAGTGTTAAAATCCATGTTTCCCACGTTTTTTATATTCCCTTGGATGTTTTGAGTAATTCCATGTAGATTCCATGAGGTTTTTTCAAAATCAAAGCTATTTTTTTGGGGTGAGATCATTCAAATGATTGGTTTCATCGATTAATGGTTAGATTATTAATGAGACGGATGATGGTCATACTATATGGTTAAATATAAGGTGAGTAGAGAATGCTTATATTCATTGGATCTCAAAATGATGATCAAGTTATTGGTGGCCATGAAAATATTTTAGATGTGATGAGATTTTATGGTTTAAAAATTGATGAGGAAGCTTTTTATTGATGATATTATCATGTGGTGGAGTAATGGATAGTTTCTAAATCATGTGTGTCTAGTTTTGATTATACATGGATTGTAACACCCTAAGCTTCCATGGAACACTTTCCTTTGAATAATATAGTAGCGTGTGTTGTACGCAACCTCGAGTTCTAACACACACACCACAACAAATCAAACTAGCAGTTATGAATAGTAATACCACTTTTTGAAATTTTATAAATTTTATCTTTCAAAATGGACTTCGTTTTTGGATTCGGAATATCGAAATTATCCTAGGGTGAAATTTTGGTATTTTTCTGAAAACTTTCAATTTTTGATGAATAGTGAAAAAACACTGAGTTATAGTTTAAACCCGAATTTTTATTTAAATAATTATTTATTTTATTTAAATTTAATTAAGGTAAAAATAGATACATAATACCTATTTAAGTTAAATGTAATTCATTGGAGTTAGTTTAGAAGGATTATAGATATATAAAAATTTTATTGAACTTTTCACCGTCTTTTACCCACCTCCTAGGAGAATTTGGAAATTCACATAAAACTTAATTTTACCGCTTCTGTGAGTGTAATTTCGAAAATATGAGAGACGCTGTTAATATAAAGGAGTAAAATTTGGTTTAATGAGATGAAAATAATTTTTGGTGAATAGTAACTTTTTACTTTTATTTACCACGGTTAAAAGTAAATAGGGTAATTAAGGGTAAAAATGATATTAATATTACCCTAACACATGTAATAATTATATAGGACAAGTGTAACTCGACCAAAAACAACCTTAGGAATAAAATATTATCATTTAGGTCCATTTGGATTAGATTAGGACATTTATTATTATTTAATTCAAAGAAGAGTTAAAAGAGTTAAAATCAATGTTTATATACTAAAACATTTTTTATATAGAGTTATACATAAGATATATTCGATTTTAAATATTCATTAGAAATCTAAAAAGCTTTCCTACATAATGGTAGTTTATTTATAATTTTTAGACATTAAATAATTTAATTTATTTATGACACAATGGTGATGCAGTAATTACCTAAGTAATGAAATATTAAAATAATTGGTATTGTAAATATCAAAATAAATGTAATTTGAGACATTTATGAATTCCACTAATTTTATATATTAATATGACATGTTAGGATTGATTATATAAATTTTTTCGAAGTAATAATGCTTTTATGAATTTATCAAAAACAAAATACCCAATAGTGTCAAAATTGACAAAAAAGAGTTTTTAAAAAAAATATTATATTATTAATTTATATTCAATTCCTAAAAATATACGGTTCGTCCAAGAGACTTATATCATGATAGGTGTATCATTAATGGACCACTTGGGGGTCTCTTATAGGTATATAGTAAGTTTATTAACTATATAATATAAAAATACAAAGTGACATGGTAAGTGTCAAACTAATTAAATAAGAGTTAAAATTAAAAGATAAGGTTAATATAATGACCCAAACCTATCTAAATTTAATTGGTTTATTGGTTTTCTACCCATACCCACCTTAACCTTTATATAATCTACTTTTGATCCATTAGAAACCGAATATGAATTTATTATAAAATAATATTTCTAGCTTTTCCAAAGGTGCCCCTCACCCCTCTTATAAAAGGGCACTTCCCCTTCTCACTAATTCACACATTCAAAGCCTTTTGGCTCAAGCAACCCCTACCCAAATACTCTCTAAACTTCCATCAATTCAACCTATAGGCCTTATATTGATCTGAAATCCAACCTAAGGAGCCCTTTTGATCAAATTAAAAGGAAGAACCCAAAGAAGAGGCAATGTTTTCACCACCCTCTTTCAAGTTCCTTTCTTCTTCAAATTCTTCTTTCTTTGTTATTCCCATTATAAAAAAATAAATCCAGTATCTTATATATAATGTGATTTTATTATAAATATGGTACAACCATATTCAGTATTCTATCCATCCTTTTAATGACATGTCACCATACATGCGTACGTACGGCTTATCGTCTCCACGTCATGGTGTAATTGTTATTCAATAAATTATTATTTGGATGGGTATAATAATGATGTGTAATTCATGTAAATAATAAATAAAACATTATAATGATTTTTTATATATGATATACCATCCAATTATATATTATTTTTATATCAAAAGAATTATATTGTCATCCGTGCATACGTACGGACTACCGTCTCCACGAACGCGATGAGATTCATTCTCCATCGTATCCATTCAAGTATAATTATCATTTGATGATTTAAAAATAATTTTTAAGGACTTGATATCATTCTGGATATGAATAAGATACAAGCTATCCCTGAAAAACACGGCTTACATAACAAAACATATAAAAGAAAATGAGTAAGTTAACACCCGAAACAACGATAATACTAAGATATTATTAACAACTCAATGTTAAAAGATCATATATGATATCATATTAATGTATATGATTATTTTATAATTTAATAAAAATTATTTCACCATTATACAAGAGGTTAACCTACCCTCAACCAAAGAAAAGTACAAGGTAAGGATTTATTTCACAATCTCTTCATTATCCGAGGTTGTTTATACGTAATTATCTACTGGGACCTCTTTATCATCCACATCTATGTTTATTAAAAATGTACTTCAGATCATTCTTACTATTTTAAAGACTATGGGATCAATTCATTTATACCTTTATTGAATTTTATAAGAAGTTTATAAAGTAATCTTTCTGTCGTTTTCCAAACAAGTTCCTTTTTAACCTTTTCGACAGAATTAAGGTAAGAATGTTTTTTTAACTTATACGCCGGGTGGGGCTATTTTACGCCATTATAAAATCCTTGAAGCTTACCTTAAAATATTATAAGAATATTTTCAAAGAAAATGTTTTATTTTATAAATATATGACTCTTAAATGATTTCAAAATAGAAAGAGATATTTCTTTAAAAAGAGTTTTGATTTCATATATGTCAACATTCATTGAGGGATTTTAAGTTTATTTGGAGTTGATTTATTATGATACAAAACTTCCATATTGTATTGATGGTTTTGTGATATTTTTTACTGTGGATGTGTTATTTTTATACCATTCATGGTTTATGAAGAAATTATTGACATTTCGTATTCTAGTTTTAATACGAATGTTTATGTTATGTTTAAACCTGTTCGTATGAGGAATGCATTGGACTTAATAAGTGACAGGTGGAGCCCGCTATAGCTCCTTGATGCATCGGTAGGTCTCATGAGACAAACTAGTGTCTTGGCACAAGGCCTTGAAAAAATATTATTTGTAGTCTTGGCATGAGGCCTTGGCTATGTGGTTATGATAGTCTGGCATTATGCATTCCATCATTATGAAAGTGGTTATTGATATTGCATGTGATTATTTTAATAGTAGAATATCTATGTGAATAAGTATATGGCATTATTTCATTTTATTTCTGCCATATTATGCTAAAGTTAAAGTTTTAAAAGGATTTTGTTTTAGTTATACATTGCCTTAAATGTTTATGCTTATTTATGAAAATTTCCGCTATATTGTTATCCTTACTGGGCATTTGAGCTCACCCATTTCTATGTTTTATTTTTCCCAAGATGTGAAGAAGTATTTTATGAATGACCTACAGGGATAGTATGAGGGGATAAGAGTGTGGACTATGGAGACTATATTGTTGTAGTTTTTCATTTTATGATGTAATGTAAACTTTATGAATGTATCTAGTTATTCCAAGGATACTAAACTAATTAGTCTTTTGATACTTGATCTTTCTTGTGATCATGCCAATGTTATGTAATAATGAACCGACTCTGGGTAACTGGGGTCGGGGCGTTACAGTTCGTATCAGAGGAAGTTTAGTACAAACCTTGGAAGCTAGATTTAGATAAACTCTGATTAGAGCACATATATTTAAGATGGAATTTGAGGATTAGTATAGAAGAACATCCTAGAATTTTGGTATTGTAGAGATTTTGTGAGTTTTCTGAGAAATACATCCCTATCCGGATACGAGCAGGTAGAGGCGGCTCTAGCACAGATGTACCTAGGGGTAAAACCCGAAAACACCGCTTTGCGCTAGACTTGAACGAGAACTGGTGCACGACAACGGGACTTGCTGTACTCTTGGTTACGACACTCCCGAGGTATGTGCTTAGGATAACTCTCATTTTATTTAAAAATCATTATGAAGGGTTTATGAGTATATACGTCCTCAAAGAAAACATTTTTATGATTATGGATTATAACCATAAATAGTTCAATTTATGTTAAGTGTTTTATAATTATGGAATTATGTATTTTGATTCATAAACTGATCTAGTTTATGCCATTGTTTATAAATGGCGCCTAGTGTAAGAAATGGAAACTGTATCAATTCATGCACTCCTTATAGGTATTTCACTCCTACTCAAGATAATTATAGTAGAGCTGGTGATGCAATTGGTGCTGATCAACTAATCACCATACTGGGACAACTCACTTAGGTTATGTATAATAACCTTACCCGTATGGAGAACCATGATCCATAGCGTGGATGATCAATGTTAGATCTCTTCATTAGGCAGAAACCACCAACATTCAATGGGAGTACAAATCCATTAGTAGCTGAGCAATGGATAAGTTCCCTAGAGAAAATATTTTAGGCTTTGGGTAGTAGTGAAAGGGAAAAAGTTATCATGGAAGTTTATCACCTCACTGGAGATTCTGATCAATGGTGGTCATTGATTCAAAACATAAAGGAAGATGATGAAGTATCAAATATGGAATAGAGGGAGTTCAAAGATCTATTTTTAGAAAAATAATTTCCTCGTGACCATCGAGTAGATATGGAAAAAAAAATTCTGAGTCTGAGACAAAAGGAGGATGAGAATGTCGCAAAGTATGAGGCTAACATTATGAGGTTAGAAAGGTATACTGGAGATTATATACGTAACCCAAGAAGTAATATTGATCATTTCTTTGATGGGTTAAAACCATTTCTCCATCGATCATTAGTCTCACAATCCTTCTCGTCATACGAAGACATTGTCTTATGTGCTATCAAGATAGAAAAGGAATTCTCTGTCTTATGACTCTAAAGCAAAGAAAGAGAAAAAAAGGTCTGCTGATCAATCTGGGAATGGAAGTAAGGGGAAGAAGGGAAAAGTTGAATATCCATCCTACAGTAAATGTGGGAAGAAACACCCCGGTACTTGCTTAAAAGGAATGGGATTCTGTTACAAGTGTGGTGAAAAAGGCCACCAAACTCATGATTATAAGGGGAAGAAGGAAGCTATCAATGTCCAATGCTACAATTTTAGGTAGATGGGACATTATTAAAATGAATATCCTAATAATTAGGGGAACTTACCTCAGAAAATTCCAAGGGATCAAGACCAAGCTTATGCTATCACTACTGCTGAGGTAGAAGCTCCAAAAGACGTGGTGGCAGGTAATTTAATGGTTTCTTCAAGTTTAGCAAATGCATTATTTGATTCTAGATCATCACATTGTTTCATATCTTCCCAGTTTTCTAAGAAAATTAGATATTTCCAATTTGATTTAACAAGGGAGTTTTCAGTTAAAACTTCTAAGGGAAGTATCATTGCAACAAAGTTTTGTGAATCAGTCCCCATTAGAGCACATAAATGTTCTTTATCCACTGATCTCATCATCATACCTATGATTGAGTTTTATATAGTCCTTGGTATGGATTGGCTTTCGGACCATGATGCAAATATTTATTATAAGAAGAACGAGGTTATGATTTTTTATGATGATGATAAGGAACACCTTATCTTTAGAGAAGAATCGTCACCACCTAATTCTTATCTAGATCCACCCACAGTAGCTCAACTAAATTCAATTATTGGGGAGGAAGAGAATGAAATGACTATGGGTGAGGAAAGGAATGTTCAAATAAGGGATGTACCTATTGTGAAATAATATGTAGATGTGTTTCCAGAAGATTTACCTAGAAATCCTCCAGAACGAGAAGTTGAGTTTTCCATTGATTTAATTCCTGGATCAAGGCCTATATCGAAGACCCCTTATAGAATGGCCACTGTGGAATTAGTTGAACTAAAGAAAAAACTAGAGGAATTGAGTAATAAGGGATTTATTCGCCCTAGTTTTTATCCATGGGTATCCCCTATTCTTTTTGTTAAAAAGAAAGATGGATCTATGAGGTTATGTATCGACTACAGGGAGATCAATTCTATAACAATAAAGAACAAGTATCCCCTACCTCGCATTGATGATTTATTTGACCAACTACATGGAGAAAAATACTTTTCAAAGATTGACCTTCGATCTGGATACCATCAGTTGTGTGTGAAGAATGAAGACATTCTTAAGACAGCATTTCGAACAAGGTACGGGCATTACGAGTTTACGGTAATGCCTTTTGGGCTGACTAATTCACCCTCTGTATTCATGGATCTAATGAATAGAGTTTTCAAGGAATATCTCGATGATTTGGTGGTGGTATTTATTGATGATATCTAGGTATACTCCATAATCTATGAAGATCATGAAAATCACTTGCGCATTATCCTGAAGACTCTGAGAAGACATTAATTATATGGAAAGTTTAGAAAGTGTGAATTCTAGCTTCAGGAGATTTCTTTTCTTGGCCATATTATCTCTAAATATGGAATCTCTGTTGATCCTTCTAAGACCAAGGCAATCCATTAATGGCCAGCACCTATGAGTATAACTGAGGTACGCAGTTTTATTGGTTTAGCAGGTTATTATCGATGTTTCGTCCATACTTTTTCCTGGTTGGCTAACCCATTAACAAAGATCACATGTAAAGGGGTTAAATTTGATTAGACAAAATATTGTGAAGAATGTTTTGAATAAATGAAGAGAAGATTAGTCAATTCTCTTATATTGACTCTACCATCGGGGAATGATGGGTTCGTTATTTATAGTGATGCATCAAAGAAAGGACTTGGTTGTGTCATTATGCGGAATGGTAGAGTTATTACCTATGCATCACGACAGTTGAAAATTCATGAGAAAAACTATCCTAATCATGATCTCGGGTTAGCAGCTACGATCTTTTCTTTGAATATATGGAGGCACTACCTCTATGGTGAAAAATGTGAGATTTATACTGATCACAAGAGTTTGAATTATATTTTCTCACAAAAAGAACTCAACGTGAGGCAAAAGAGATGGATTTAATTACTCAAGGATTATTATTGTACGATACACTACCACCCGGGGAAGGAAAATAAGGTGGAAGATGCTTTGAGCAGAAAAGATCATGGAGTTTTGAACAATATGAGAATTTAAAGGGATCCAATTTTCATGGATCTAGTGAAGATAGACATGGGAATAACCATAAAAGGTGAAACATCAGTGCTTTTTCAAATGGTTTCCAAAACATCTTTACTAGAAAGGATTAAGAGTTCTCAGACTGATGATGAAGAATTTCAAAAGAAGATTAAAGCTCTGATGATGGGAGATTGAGAGACTTTGTGTATGAAGATGGAATTTTGAAATTTGGGAAGAGACTTTGTGTTCCCGATATACCTGATCTAAAAATGGAATTTCTAGACGATGTTGATAGTCCCAATTTCTCTATACACCCTGGGAGCACCAAAATGTATAGAGATTTGAAGGAACATTTTTTTTGGGACAACATGAAGATTGATATTGCTGATTTTGTATCAAGGTGTATGTTTTTTCAACAAGTGAAATCTAGAAGGCAACAGCCCGGAGGAGTCATGCAAACTCTTCCCATACCAGAGTGGAAATGGGAAAATATTACGATGGAATTTGTTATGGGGCTACCAAAGACTCCTAGAAAAAACAATGAAATATGGGTTATTGTTGATCGTCTTACCAAGTTAGCACATTTTCTTGAAATAATAGAATATCTACCACTAGAACTTCTAGCAAGATTATATATTAATAAAGTTATGAGACTTCATGGAGTACCCCTATCGATTGTTTCTGATCGTGATCCATGTTTTACTTCAAGATTCTTGAAGAGTCTTCAGAAGGACTTGGATACTAAACTTCGTTTGAGCATTGACTACCACCCTCAAATAGATGTACAATCAGAATGGACTATTCAAACCTTAGAAGACATGTTGAGATCCTACTCGCTTAACTTTCAGGGTATGTGGGATCAATATTTACCTCTAGTAGAATTTTCTTATAACGATAGCTTCCATTCGAGTATTCAGATGGCACCATATGAAGAGTTATATGGAAAAAGATGTCACACACCAACCTGTTGGGATGACGTTGGTGAACGAAAACTTGTAGGCCCAGAACTGGTGGAGTAAATAATGGAAAATGTCAAGGTAATCCAAAACCACATCAAATCAGGTCAAAGTAGGAAGAAGAGCTATGTCGATAACCGAAGGAAGGATTTGGAATTTCAGGTAGGAGATCATGTTTTCTTGAAGGTGTCTCCATGGAAGGGAGTTATATGTTTCGGTAAGAAGGGTAAATTGAGTCCTAGGTACATCGGACCTTTCGAAATTCTAGAATGAATTGGGGATGTAGCTTACTATTCGGCAATGCCGCCAAGTCTCTCCAAAGTTCACGATGTGTTCCACGTATCACTGTTGAGGAAATACATGCCTGACCCAACACATGTACTCACCTATGAGGAATTAGAACTGGAACCCGATCTATCTTATTGCAAAGAGCCCATCAGGATTCTTGATACGAGAGAACAAGTATTGAGAAACTGGACGACTCGTCTGGTAAAAGTTCTATGGAGAAACCATAAGATGGAAGAGGCAACGTGGGAACCCGAGGAACTTATGATGAAGAACCACCCGAGTCTTTTCATGCGGTAGTATTCTAGAAATTTTGAGGACGAAATTATTTTAAGGATGGGAGAATGTAACACCCTAAGCTTCCACAGTACGCTTTCCTTTGAATAATATAGTAGCGTGTGTTGTACGCAACATCGAGTTCTAACACACACACCACAACCAATCAAACTAGCCGTTATGAATAGTAATACCCACTTTTTGAAATTTTATAAATTTTATCTTTCAAAATGGACTTCATTTTTGGATTCGGAATATCGAAATTAGCCTAGGGTTAAATTTTACTATTTTTCTGAAAACATTCAATTTTTTATGAATAGTGAAAAAACACTGAGTTATAGTTTAAAACCAAATTTTTATTTAAATAATTATTTATTTTATTTAAATTTAATTAAGGTCAAAATAGATACATAATGCCTACATAAGTTCAATTTAATTAATTGGAGTTAGTTTAGAATGATTATAGATATATAAAAATTTAATTGAACCTTTCACCGTCTTTTACCCACCTCCTAGGAGAATTTGAAAATTCACATAAAACTTAATTTTACCACTTCTGTGAGTGGAATTTAGAAAATATGAGAGACATAGTTAATATCAAGGAGTAAAATGTTGTTCAATGAGATGAAAATAATTTTTGGTGAATAGAAACGTTTTACTTTTATTTACCACGGTTAAAAGTAAATAGGGTAATTAAGGGTAAAAATTATATTAATATTACCCTAACACATGTCCTAATTCTATTAGACAAGTTTATATCGACCAAAAAAAACCTTATGAATAAAATATTATCATTTAGGTCCACTTTTATTAGATTAGGAAATTTATTATTATTTAATTCAAAGAAGAGTTAAAAGAGTTAAAATCAATGTTTATTTACTAAAACATTTTTTATATAGGGTTATACATAAGATAAATTAGATTGTAAATATTCATTAGAAAGATACAACGATTTCATACATAATGGTATTTTATTTATAATTTTTAGACATTAAATAATATAATTTATTTATGACACAATGGTGATGCAGTAATTACCTAATTAATGAAATATTAAAATAATTGATATTATAAATATCAAAATAAATGTACTTTGAGACTTTTTATGAATTAAAATAATTTTAAAGGTTAATATGACATATTATAATTGATTATATAATTTTTTTTTGAAGTAATAATGCTGTTATGAATTTATCAAAAACACAATACCCAATAGTGTCAAAATTGACATAAAAGAGTTTTTAAAACAAATATTATATTATTAATTTATATTCAATTCTTAAAAATATAATGTCCGGTAAAGAGACTTATATAATGATAGTTGTATCATTAATGGACCACTTGGGGGTCTCTTGGTGGTATATAGTATTTTGATTAACTATATAATATAAAAATACAAAGTGACATGGTAAGTGTCAAACTAATTAACTAAGAATTAAAACTAAAGGATACGGTTAATATAATGACCCAAACCTGTCTAAATTATATTGGTTGAGTGTTTTTAGACCCATAACCACCTTAACCTTTAAATAATATACTTTGGAGCCATTAGAAACTGAATATGAATTTATTATAAAATATTTTTTCTAGCTTTTCCAAAGGTGCCCCTCACCCCTCTTATAAAAGGGAACTCCCCCTTCTCACTAATTAACACATTAAAATCCTTTTGGATCGGCCAACCCCTGACCAAATACTATCTAAAATTCCCTCACATCAACCTAGAGGCATTATTTTGATCATAAATCCAACCTAATGAGCCCTTTTGATCAAATCAAAAGGAACAACCCGAAGAAGAGGTAATGTTTTCACCACCCTCTTTCAAGTTCCTTTCTTCCTCAACTTCTTTTTTATTTGTTATTACCATTATAAAATAATAACTCAAGTATATTATATATAATTTAATGTTATTATAAATATGGTACAACCATATTCAGTATTTTATCCATCCTTTGAATGACATGTCACCATACGTGCGTACATACGGCTTACCATCTCCACGTCGTTGTGTAATTGTTATTCAATAAATTATTATTTGGATGTGTATAATAATGATGTTTAATTAATGTAAATAATAAATATAACATGATAATGATTATTTATATATGATATACCATCCAATAATATATTATTTTAAAATCAAAAGAATGATATTGTCGCTCGTGCGTACGTACGAACTACCGTCTCCACGAACGTGATGAGATTCATTCTCCATCTTATCGATTCAAGTATAATTATAATTTTATGATTTAAAAATAATGTTTATGGACTTGATATCATTCTATATATGAATAAGATACAACCTATCCATGAAAAACACAGCTTACGTAACAAAACATATAAAATAAAATGAGTAAGTTAACACCCGAAACAACGATAATACTAAGATATTATTAACAAATCAATGTTAAAAGATCATATATGATATCATATTAATGTATACTATTATTGTATAATTTAATAAAAATTATTTCACCATTATACAAGAGGTTAACCTACCCTCAACCAAGGAAAAGTACAAGGTAATGATTTAATTCACAATCTCTTCATTATCCGAGGTTGTTTATACGTAATTATCTTCTGGGACCTCTTTATCATCCACATCCATGTTTCTTAAAAATGTACTTCAAATAATTCTTACTATTTTAAAGACTATGGGATAAATTCATTTATACCTCTGTTGAATTTTATAAGAAGTTTATAAATTAATCTTTCTGTCATTTTCCAAACAAGGTCTTTTTTAACCTTTTGGACAAAATTAAGGTAAGAATGTTTTTTTAAGTTATACGGCGGGGGCAAATATTTTCCGCCATTATAAAATCGTTGAAGCTTCACTTACAATCTTATAAGAATATTTTCAAAGAAAATGTTTTCTTTTATAAATATATTACTCTTAATTTATTTCAAAATACAAAGAGATATTTATCTAAAAAGAGTTTTGATTTCACCTATGTCAACATCCATTGATGGATTTTAAGTTTATTTGGAGTTGATTTATTATGATACAAAACTTCCATATTGTATTGATGGTTTTGTGATATTTTTTACCGTGGATGTGTTATTTTTATACTATTCATGGTTTATGAAGAAAGTATTGACATTTCGTATGCTAGTTTTAATATGAATGTTTATGTTATGTTTAAACCTGTTCGTATGAGGAATGAATTGGACTTAATAAGTGACAGGTGGAGCCCGCTATAGCTCCTTGATGCATCGGTAGGTCTCATGAGACAAACTAGTGTCCTGGCACAAGGCCTTAAAAAAATCTTATTTGTAGTCTTGGCATGAGGCCTTGGCTATGTGGTTATGATAGTCTGGCATTATGCATTCCATCATTATGAAAGTGGTTATTGATATTGCATGTGATTATTTTAATAGTATAATATCTATGTGAATAAGTATATGGCATTATTTCATTTTATTTCTGCCATATTATGCTGAAGTTTAAGTTTTAAAAGTCTTTTGTTTTAGTTATACATTGCCTTAAATATTTATGATTATTTATGAAAGTTTCCGCTATATTGTTATCCTTACTGGGCATTTGAGATCACCCCTTTCTATGTTTTATTTTTCCCAGGATGTGAAGAAGTATTTTATTAATGACCTACAGGGATAGTATGAGGGGATAAGAGTGTGGACTATGGAGACTATATTGTTTTAGTTTTTTATTTTATGATGTAATGTAAACTTTATGAATGTATCTAGTTATTCCAAGGATAGTAAACTAATCGGTCTTTCAAGACTTGATTTTTCTTGGGATCATTCTAATGTTATGTAATAATGCACTGACTCTGGGTAACTAGGGTCGAGGTATTACATGGATTGTGAGATATTTATTATATTATTCATGATTAAGTTTCATAGGAGAGTGAAACCATTAAGCTTCGATTAGAATAGGGAGGAATTTTCTCATTAAAGATGTGATTTCCATTTGTCTTATGGTTCAGGGGGTATGAGAGCATATTCCGGTTATGAAAAAAAAATTGAGATAGTTCACATTTGTTACACACACTACAAGTGACATGTCTATTATTGGTGCACCCAAGGTTCCCAATGTGACAAGATTTCCAAAATCCATTTCAATACCATGTTCACATTTAAATAAACACTTTCACATTCAATATAGTCTTATTTTGTGTTTTAAAACACATTTCAAAATCAAAACCACTATTCAAGCATTTAATCAAACACTTGGAGTGAAGAAACCTATTTCTAAAGAAAAAAACCCTTTTAAATTTTATATCTTCACATGAAATCCATTGGAAAAATAAATCAATTATATTCAATGAATAACCCCATGTAATTTTATAAGAAAAATTAGAAGTTAATCAAATTAGACCATTATATTGAAACACCTACCACAAGAACAGAGTTGAAACTATTCACATTTGACAATAGTGACTGAGGAAGAGTAGATAGGGTCCTCCCAATCCTAGATCCCCAGGAAAAAAATTAATCCTCTATCAAAACACATATATACAATATACACATCCATTTTAGTTCCAAAATAAAAATATTAGAGTCTGTCTAGTGAGGATCTAAAAAGAAGAATGTAAACTAACCAAGAACACAACATATCTATAGTTTATCGGTCAAGAATAAAGAAAATCCACATATAATCCCAATAGATAAGACTCTAGACCACCAGGTAAGTAATAGGTCAAGAAAATAAGAGATTAAATGGTCATTATAGGTTAAAAATGGTTCTTGATAATTTTTAAAACAAATTTTTGCGGTATTAAAAACCACATGGACACTTTGTTGGAGAGACCACATGGTTAGGACTAACTACGTGCCTTAAACATGCATCATATAAATAGATTCTATTTGAGGTTTTTGGATTGGGGTCATTGTAAATTTATTCTTATTTCAACCATTTATAACCCATCTTCCTTGGGGTGCATGGTTTAAAGCAGTTGCCACATGATTTGGACAAACGGTGCGAACCATTCCAGTATACCACTGATGGCTACACAGTTTTCTAATCCTAATTGCATAGTTTTCTTTAACTATACACCAATAATACAAATATCCAAGGGCTTCAAAAAATTTCCTAAAAATTCTGAAATGGTCCTAGAGAAAGACCCAACCAAGGAATGGTAAAAAGGGTCATTATGTACTTGAAAAAAAGTAAAAAACATTATTATCTCCCAACTATAAAATATTTTTGTCCCAAAAAACTACTAAAGATTCCAAACTCACAAAAAGAGGAATCTACTATTTCCTCATCAACACTTCCAGCACACATATATCATGGATATACTTTGACATTTCCATAGTACTCAGACTTGTGGGATATTTTTTTACAATATAGTACCTTATCCTACTGATCCATAACCTAAAATGGTTATTCGACAATAGTTTTATTGGGTTCAAGACCACCACTCTTCCATTCAATAACATGGGATGCGTCTAGGTGATACCTGTTTTGTGATATGTTTGACTGTGGATGTGTTATTTTTATACCATTCATGGTTTATGAAGAAAGTATTGACATTTCATATGCTAGTTTTAATACGAATTTTTTATGTTATGTTTAAACCTGTTCATATGAGGAATGCATTGGACTTAATAAGTGACGGGTGGAGCCCGATATAGCTCCTCGATGCATCGGTAAGTCTCATGAGACCAACTAGTGTCTTGGGACAAGGCCTTGACAAAATATTATTTGTAGTCTTGGCACGAGGCCTTGGATATGTGGTTATGATAGTCTGGCATTATTCATTTCATCATTATGAAAGTGGTTATTGATATTGCATGTGATTATTCGACTAGTAGAATATCCCTGTGAATAAGTATATGACATTATTTCATTTTATTTCTGCCATATTATGCTGAAGTTCAAGTTTTAAAAGTCTTTTGTTTTAGTTATACATTGCCTTAAATATTTATGCTTATTTATGAAAGTTTCTGCTATATTGTTATCCTTACTGGGCATTTGAGATCACCCCTTTCTATGTTTTATTTTTCCCAGGATTTGAAGAAGTATTTTATTAATGACCTACATGGATAGTATGAGGGGATAAGAGTGTGGACTATGGAGACTATATTGATTTAGTTTTTCATTTTATGATGTAATGTAAACTTTATGAATGTATCTAGTTATTCCAAGTATAGTAAACTAATCGGTCTTTCGAGACTTGATCTTTATTGGGATCATTCTAATGTTATGTAATAATTCACCGACTCTGGGTAACTAGGGTCGAGGTATTACATGGATTGTGAGATATTTATTATAGTATTCATGATTAAGTTTCATAGGAGAGTGAAACCATTAAGATTCGATTAGAATAGGGAGGAATTTTCTCATTAAAGATGTGATTTCCATTTGTCTTATGGTTCAGGGGGTATGAGAGCATATTCCGGTTATGAAAAAAAAATTGAGATAGTTCACATTTGTTACACACACTACAAGTGACATGTCTATTATTGATGCACCCAAGGTTCCCAATGTGACAAGATTTCCAAAATACATTTCAATACCATGTTCACATTTAAATAAACACTTTCATATTCAATATAGTCTTATTTTGTGTTTTAAAACACATTTCAAAATCAAAACCACTATTCAAGAATTTAATCAAACACTTGGAGTGAAGAAACCTATTTCTAAAGAAAAAAACCCTTTTAAATTTTATATCTTCACATGAAATCCATTGGAAAAATAAATCAATTATATTCAATGAATAACCCCATGTAATTTTATAAGAAAAATTAGAAGTTAATCAAATTAGACCATTATATTGAAACACCTACCACAAGAACAGAGTTGAAACTATTCACATTTGACAATAGTGACTGAGGAAGAGTAGATAGGGTCCTCACAATCCTAGATCCCAAAGAAAAAAAATTAATCCTCTATCAAAACACATATATACAATATACACATCCCTTTTGGTTCCAAAATAAAAATATTAGAGTCTGTCTAGCGAGGATCTAAAAAGAAGAAGGTAAACTAACCAAGAACACAACATATCTATAGTTTATCGGTCAAGAATAAAGAAAATCCATATATAATCCTAATAGATAAGACTCTAGACCACCAGGTAAGTAATAGGTCATGAAAATAAGAGATTAAATGTTCATTATAGGTTAAAAATGGTTCTTGATAATTTTTAAAACAAATTTTTGGGGTATTAAAAACCACATGGACACTTTGTTGGAGAGACCACATGGTTAGGACTAACTACGTGCCTTAAACATGCATCATATAAATAGATTCTATTTGAGGTTTTTGGATTGGGATCATTGTAAATTTATTCTTATTTCAACCATTCATAACCCATCTTCCTTGGGGTGCATGGTTTAAAGCAGTTGCCACATGATTTGGAAAAACGGTGCGAACCATTCCAGTATACCACTGATGGCTACACAGTTTTCTAATCCTAATTGCATAGTTTTCTTTAACTATACACCAATCATACAAATATCCAAGGGCTTAAAAAAATTTCTTAAAAATTCTGAAATGGTCCGGGAGAAAGACCCAACCAAGGAATGGTAAAAAAGGGTCATTATGTACTTGAAAAAAAGTAAAAAACATTATTATCTCCCAACTATAAAATATTTTTGTCCCAAAAAACTACTAAAGATTCCAAACTCACAAAAAGAGGAATCTACTATTTCCTCATCAACACTTCCAGCACACATATATCGTGGATATACTTTGACATTTCCATAGTACTCAAACTTGTGGGATATTTTTTTACAATATAGTACCTTATCCTACTGATCCATAACCTAAAATGGTTATTTGATAGTAGTTTTATTGGGTTCAAGACCACCACTCTTCCATTCAATAACATGGGATGCATCCAGGTGATACCTGTTTAGGTGGTAAACATGAAACATGTTGTGGATCAAAGTCAAATGAAATGGTAATTCCAACTGATATTTCACCTTTCCAAGTCACTCAACTATCTTAAAGGGGCCAACAAACATTAGTTCCATCTTACCCTACATACCCAACCAATGATGTCCAAAGAAAGGTGAAACTATAAAAAACCTTATCACTAACCTCAAACTATAGAGGATGACAATAATTATATTCATAATATTTATGGAGGATCTGTGGAGTGACCAATCTATTCTGGGTAATTTACACCTTTTCTAACCTCTCATTAACAAGAATCGATACAAACAAGGACCACTCTCGCAACTCTGCCCCAACACAAGAAGGATCTACATGTCCACCCTTACGATTATTTAAAGGTATACATATTTATATAATCCAAAAAAATATCTTTATATGAAAATTATTCTAGAGGGAAATTCCTTTCCCAAGGTGAACCAAAATCAAGAATGCAAACCCAAATTATATCCTTGAGAACATGGAGAACTCTCTCTTTTTGTTCATCCATATTTGGATGATAATCAATGAACAATTTCAATTTCAAATCCATATCCTCTTCAAAAAAATTCTAGAACCTAGATTTCAACCACGAGTCCCTATCTAAAAAAATCATAGAAGGAACCCCATGAAGTATCACAATCTCTTATATGTACAATTCTCCAAGATATTCTACTTTCATCGTCTCATTGATTGGTAAAAAATGAACGGATATATCAATTTGATCAAAGATCACCCAAATCACATTATTCTTAATAAGAGACTATGAAAAATAAAGGATGATGTACATTGAAATCTCATCCCACTTTCACATTGCAATGGGTAATGCTTGAAACCAAACAACATGTTTCTCGTTCTCTAATTTAATTTTTTGAAAAGTGAGACTCCTTAATACAAAGTATGAAATTTATCACCTCATCTCCAAACACCAATGACAATGTATCAAGTCATTATACATCTCGGTAGTTGTAGGGTGTATGGAGAAGCAAGACCAGTGTCCACTATCCATCAATTTTAGACTCAAAAAACCGAACAAAAAACCTGTTATAAAAGAAAATATATCCAATGAGAGACCAATAAAACTCACCCAGGGTCTCGCCACCATAAATTCTTTTACAAAAGTATTAGAACTCAGTGTCTTCCACCTACTCAAGATGAACTTTCTCATCAAGATCTGAGTCAAATTTCATCAAAGCCAAGAAAATCTGTCCACTATCCTCTTCCACTCCCAAGCTCGTCTCTAAAAATAAAATCATTAGTGACCAATCCTCAAATAATTCCTTCATGTCGTATGTTGGACAGTCTTTACTCAATGCATCAAAAAACACATTTTATTTAGTAGGAGTGCATTAAATATGAACATAAAAAACACTGAAGATACTCCACCCTACATCTCTATCAAATGTTCAGACCCCTCTTAGTAAAATTATATTTTTGTCTCTTATGATCAAAATAAAATATAAAATTCCCCCCAAAGAGATAGTGACACCAAATTTTGAGTGCATTTGTAATTGATGCCAACTAAAGATTAAGGTTAGAGTACTTCTTATCATGATGGAAAAAATAGTGAGATCCATAGGCTACTCTTTTTCCCCCTACATCAAGACACATTCCAAACCCATACTAGATGAATTTAAGAAAGAATCATAACCCAAAACAAGTTCTAGAAGAATAAAAAATTGTGTTTAATTCAATATCACCTGTATATATTCAAAAGATCTTTTACAATCATCATTCCATTCAAACTATACACGCTTGCGGGAAAAACCATCATAGAAGATGTTATCTTGGAGAAATATTTAACAAACCTTCTATAGATACTAGCCAAACCAATTAATCTTTAGATATCAAAAACATTAATGTGATTCTATCAATAAATAAAAACCTTTACATTATCAGGATCTATTAACATACCCATCTTAGATTTGACATTCCCAAGAAATTTAAATTCCGAGATCCAAAATTCATATTTGGAAATCTTACTATATGAATGATATTATTACAAAGATAAAATAATGACATCAAAATGGAATATATTATCCTCATATTAAATGTATTATACCAAACAATTATCAATGCACACCATAAATTTTTTTATAAGAACTGAGGAATGATTTGGTTCATTAAATCCATAAATACCGCATTAGCATTTCTGAGGCCGAGTGGCATAACAAAAAAAATCAAAATATCTATACTAGACTCTAAATGGTGTCTTAGGTATATCCATTTACTATGATCTCAACTGGTGGTACCTTGATCTTTGTTTAATCTTTTAAAACTAACATGCCCCTTATGTTTTTCAAAAAGACCATAAATACTCAGTAAAAGATATTTTTCCATAAAATTAACCCACTTCAACTTTTGATAATCCACAAAAAGTGTAAGACTCCCATAAACCTTCTTCTCAAAGAGGAAAGGTGAATACCATGGTGAAACTCTAGAAAAAACAAATCCCTTAGCCTCTTGGTTATATATTTGGATTTTATGTTCTTCCAACTAAGAAGGTTCCATTCGATAATATAGAATAGAAATGAGAATTGTACTAGGGTGCCTGTAAATAGTAAAATTGACATCTCTTTATAGTTTTAAACCTGAAAAACATCCCAAAAATTCCTAAGGGTATAAAAACAACACTATATGAATAAGACAATATAATAATGGGTCAACAAGATCTAGAAATATATCTGAAAAATAGAACAATATTACCCCAACATATGGAATAGTATTCCCCGTTCTTCTTGTTTTTGGGTCCCAATAACCATTAAAAACATTATTGACCCCATCATAAGATAAAAAAACCAAATATGATAATAGTCTGTTTGGTCCTTAAGACTGATCATCCAATATATGCGTAGTATCATGTCAAAGACTTCAACATTATTAACTAAAAAGTCCCATGCCACCTCATTGTCCTGTATCACAATCCAACATGTGGGACACTTAAAACCTTCTTCCAAACTATTTTTCAAATGCATGAAACGATATAAATATAATTTCACAAGTTAAAAATATAAACCCAACACATTAAATAACTTTGAAGATATAAATTAATGAGTGGCACCTATATCAAAAAAATATATAACTGTAGAAGATGTAATAAATACCATACCTCTAATAGTAGTTGGCCATATATTATATTCATCTATGATATACTTAGTCAAATAATGTAGTACGGTATTATCCACATTAATATACACCTTGGACTATGGATTAAACCCACAAACCTTGGAATCATTAGTACAAACCTGTGAACCTTTGGTTAGTGTAGATCCATCCTTACTTTGTTGAGATATCCACTCACAAAAAAAACATCAGATATACTGATATTATGAAATGTTTACTAGTATTAAGAGTATATATATATTTATTCTTGGTATGACCATTCCATACAAATTAATATAATACAAACTACTACTGTCCTGATGAATCTCCTGAAATTGGTCCTGAATAAAACTGATGACCCTTGCTATTTCTTTTCTAGCTATAAGACACAACGTGACTAACAACTGCACCAAATAAAGCTCCACTCAACCAAGTATTTATATCTATATCATCCTTTACTAAGGAGTCTTTTTGGACTACCTCTATAAAGATCAAAATTTATATAAGAATCAACATTGATCAAATATCAGGTCTCAGTCCCAAGTCAATCCTTTGATCCTTTAGGCACTCATTGTTGTATTGTTATTATTACAAACACACCAACTCAGAAAAATGGGTGAAAAAATATAGAAAATTATGCTTCCTGTAATATATGATCATAAAATCATAGTTTTTTTCCACACAAAACATCTCAAGGTAAAAATTATGAGTGAATATTTTCTTGAAATAAGTCCAGGTAAGATCCTCATGTGACATAGCTTTCACTGTAGAGGCACACCATCTTCTTCCCAATCCTTCTAGAAAATACATAGATAAACCCACCTTAGAGTCTTTAGTAGTCTTGAAAAAAATAATGATCCTCTAAATATTCTCAAGCCTCTCATCATATTCCATGGGTCCCTTTTCACCACAGAATATAGTTGGAAGCAACTTAGTGAATACCGAACCACGATCCACTGTAGGTCCTTGTTTTAGGATACCCACATTACCCAGAGAATAAATAATATGGATTACAGCTTCAACCAAGGAAGGTTACACTAGAGTATTTGTCTATAGATCCTATCTCAAAACTTCCTCCCTTGTATTTATAAGATATCTTCTCAGAGTAATTTTATGTTATTCAAAATACAATGACCAATAATATTTATATAATATTCAAAAAAAATTAAGAGAAACTTCTGGAATTCATATTCATACTTTAAAACATCAAGAATTTAAAGTGAATACAATTTCATAAAGTAAAATATGAATCTTTAATAATAAATATGTTCATTTAAATAAATTTACCATTATTTTCATTTAGATGCCCTAAAATGGGTTCTCTCAAACCTGCTAAAAAGTTTCCCACCACATATGGTAACTCGAGTTCAGACAAGGAAGGGAGCTGGCCAAGAACCCTCCCACACATACTACCCAAAGTACAATAGTCATAACTCTTGTCTAACCAAGACATAGAACCAAAATTATTTTGTATTAACAAACATCATGTTGTGTATTCCCTTTGATACCATTCTATAACAAACCATACTGAGTCAACTAGACCAGAAACCCAAGTCGGTCTATCTTGGTGGTGAGGTACAAAAAAGATAATGGAAATTAATATTGATTATAACCAAACATGGAAAAAAAAGTAAAATTTTTAAGAAAGAGATACATCCATGATCCATAAAACCCACAGAAAACTCTCTCAACTAGAAAACTATGAAAATTCAAAACCAACATGTTTCTATTTGATCAGTTATTACTACCAAACTATCCCGTAATATAGACTATAATGAAGAGAGAAACCAACATGCTACATTATGAATTTATAGTTACCTATATCCTATAATGGAACATATACAACTCCAAAAAGGAAAAAGTAATGTGTGATAAAAAAATACCATTATCATACCACCACATAGTCTACACAAGGTCTAATAAAAACAATGAAAAAATTCTAGCTTCTAAAAAACAGTTTTAAAAAGAATTTTCATAATTCCAAGAACATTTATAAATAATTTCCTTTGGATTTCATAAAGTATAATTGATAAAATAGGCAAATATATCAAAAAAACCATAAGTTAATAAACTAAACACATACCTAAGAAATAATCCATCATGTGAAACCATGTGATACAACCTCATATGAAAAACATGTGAGAAACTATCAATGAAAAAATATATCACGCGATTAACAAATCATAAATTTAAAATCACTCTATGTTGGTCTCTAGACAATGGTAATATTTACTAGACATAAATGAAACCTAAACCAAGTATATGTGGGTACTAACCAATATTGATCCTTGCTATAGTATTTTGATATAAAAAACACTAGTGGCATTTCCTAAACTACGAGTGACATGTTTGTTCCTGATGCACCCAAGGTTCCCAATGTTCCATGTTTTTTAAAATCCATTTAAAAAACTTGATAAAAATTTATAAAACATTTTAAAATCCAATTCAATCATATTTGGTGTTTGAAAACCCATTTATAAATCAAAACCAATGAACAAATTGCTACTAAAACCTGTTTTTAAATAAAATGACATTTAAAACATGCATGTTTCAAAAAAATACTTTGAATAAAAAATTAACTTAAATTAAATAAATAATAAAATGTAAATTTACAATAAAAATAAGAAATTTATCAAATTAACTCATTGTATAGAAACACCTACATCATTAATTGAGGAAAAATTAATCACTATCAACAATGGTGACAGTAGAAGAGTAGATCACATCCTAATTATCCAAAATCCATAATAAATACATCAATAATTTAATAAAAAACTTATATATGTAATAAATAGACACATTGGGTTCCAATAATACAATGTTAGAAGATATATAGTGATTATATAGAGATAATAAGTTAAATTAATCCAAGAACACATCATACTTTGAGATGACCCATCATGAACAAAGGAAATACACCTAGAATCCAAAGAGAAATGACCCTAGAACATTTATAAAGGATTATGTCTCGAAAATATGAGATAATAGGGTAATTATAGTTTAAAAAAGGTCTCAAGAATTTTTAAAACAAATTTTAGGGGTATTAAAAACAAATCTTATGGTTTGGTGGAGAGGCCAAATAGTTAGGAGTAACCATGCGCCATAACTTTACTCCCTATACAGAGAATATATTTGCATTGAATGGTTAGGATAAAAAGTTACATTAATTATTCAATAACCATACAAAAACACTCTACCAATGGGTGAATAGTTCATATGTGTGGCCCTATGGTTTTGATAAACCATGGTCCCCCTTCTAGTAGACCTCACTTGGGTGCATAGTTTCCAAGTCCAAACTACACGGTTTTCTCTAATTGTACAACAACCATACACAACCAAAAGTGAATCCAAAATTTTCAAAAAAATACATAAATGACACCAAATGAAGATCCGAACAGTGTACAATCATAAAAAGGGTTAATAAGTACCTGAATGAAAGCAACAAAACGTTACAATAGGTTTATGGGCATAGAGGATTAGGGATTTTAGATGAGAATTATAATGATCCTACAGTGAGAATGATAATGAAGATAGGATGAGGAGTGGTGGAATAGTAAATCATATATTTTACCTTTTTATGGGAAAACAATATGAATGAGAATGGCTTAGGATGTTCAAAAAATGTTTGTTGTTTATGAAGCCTGTTAAGGTTGCAGTCGAGTAGCGGGAGGCGATAAGGTGGGGACTACAATATTGGTTAGTTTAAGATGTGGCCCTCAATTGAATAATTTTTTTTAGGATTATAGAAAATATGTTAATTTAATTATATTTAGTTTTGTGGAGAATAATTTTTTTTTTATCTTAGATGAAATGTTGGTTAAAGTCTGAGTGTTGGTAACATATTGAAGGAATAAGTCTGTCATTTGGGTGGGAATTGAATTGATGGTGCCTCTGGGACTTATGTGCAACATGGTGGTACATTTGGGTATTTTGAGGGCCGATAAAGTGAATGGAACTAGGATTATAGGTCATACTATAGTTACCATGCTTAAAATGTCTTAGGATACCTTGGAAGTAAAGGAACCATTATTAGGAAATGTAATAATACATCGGTGAGTATGGCCAAACATTTAGAGGAGAGTTTTCCATAGGTTGTCTTGAGATAGATTTTCTAATTGGATTGATTTTTTTGGGTTCATAATACATTTATAATATCATTTTAGTGTAGATTTATTGTTTTGATGATTAGTTTTTATGTTAGGATCATCATGGATCAAAATAGACACTTTTAGCATAGGCATATGGTGTGGAGCACCATAGGCTGGGAAATGAATCATCATCCACATGGGTGATATCATGGGATATAGGGGTGAAATGGTGCATCATCTTAGTTTTTAATTAAATAATTTGTGTGAATGATAATGTTTTGGAAAGTTGAGAACCATTTTGTTGAGATTGTTCTAGAGCAACTCGTTCAACACTCTAGAGAAGAATGTGTTGAGCTGATTGTGGTTTGGTGGCCAATGCTGTTAGAGTATAATGGTTGAGTGGTTGATGATAATTTTTAGGGATGATATGATTTAAGGTGTAGAGGATTTAAAATATTGTCCCTTTCTAAGATAAAAATTTCTAGGGGGTTATAAACATTTGAGTTTGGTGGAGGTTTTATTTTGAGAACCAAATTTTGGAATAAGAAAACCAGATTTTAAATGTAATAAATGGAACTTTTCTGATATTGTTTGAGGCCCATGAAGTTCCCCGTGTCATATAATAAGTCTTGGGAAATTTTTGTTGATTTTAAAGTTGTATTTTGAGGTTTATATCCTAGGTGAATAGTATGGTTTTCATGGTTTAGGAGAAACCATATAGCAATCTAAGAGTGGAGTGATTTTCTGTTGAGTTTTTATAGTTAATGTTTTTCTGGAATGGATGGAGTATGGTTTTTGGAAAACCATGATGATATTAGTGTAAATAGTAATGATTTTTTTATATATGGTACTTTTTATATGGTTTGTGCACATTTGTAGTCAATTCATGGAAAATGTTGCATATGGGTATAGAGCTGATCCTTATAGTTAGAACATGGATGGAAAGCTGTGTAGACCAACCATTCAAAGAGGGGTGTTTTGATATAGTGTTGAAAATACAGTTTTCAAATAGTATAGAAAACATTTTACCCCTTAAAAGGTGTATAAATACCTTCCCCCCCCTTATGTTTTTATAACCCAAGACTCTTGTTTCTCTTCTCCTTCATCCAAAACCCCCACACATGACCCTCCCATCCTCTATATCTTCCATGGTAGGATCTCCCTAATTTTTTATCTGTTACTCCTTACATGAAATTTTTTGGAGTTCTAGAGGTAATTATATGATTCCACTTCCTTCTATGCATCACTCATTTTTCAATCAATAATTCTATCTCATCTTATTTCAAATATTCCCTATTTTCATGGATTTTTTTGGTTTTTCATTTTCATTCTATTTAGGTTGAACCAAAGGATTGTATTGTATTAGTTGAATTCAATGAGGGTAAGGTATATTGTATCTACTAATTTTCTTATAGTCTCACTATATTTTCAAGGACATGTATTATACTGTCGTACATATTTTATATGCAGTGAACATGAACCTAATTAAATGATTTAATCCTTATTTCACCATGTTAGATCCTTTTTTTAATTTAATTAAGGAATCTAAATGATGGGTTATTCCAAGAAGATACCCTAACATGAAATTAGAACTTATAATTTTTCAAATGGAAAGGTGAATAATAATGGAATTCTATAAAATAGAGTAAGAGAGGAAATTTTAAGGTTACACTAATGGGTAAATTATTGTTATAAATAAGAAATGAAATGGGAGTGGTAAAAAGGTATTATATGATAATTAAGAAAGGTTTTAGGAATTATTTTATGTTCTCTGGATTTAATATTTGGAATCTAGAGTGGTTCATGAAATGGAAAGTGTTTTGAGTAAATAGAATTGAATTTTAATTGAATGGTTATGAATTTAAATGGTTTAAGAGGAATTATAATTTAGAAAAACATGATTTGTTAATATTAAATGGATTTTTCAACAGTTGTGAGAATTAGTTCACTTTTCATATTGACGTATAATGTCTTGATGGTGTTATTAATTTATGGGTATTTTTAAATCAGAAAAATATTGTTTTAAAAAGAATAATTGCTAATTATGAGATAAAGGGACTTCATCATGTCTATTGGTGATGAATGATATGAAATGATGAATTTTAAATGATATGGAAAACACACATTGGGTAGTCCATGATAATAAAATGAAAACACCATTTGGGGAGGTCCATGGATCTCTAAATAAAAACCCCTATAGTAGGTGTCTAGTTATTAAATGAATACTCCATAGTAGGTGGGTTAGATTTTCTAAATGAAAATGGAATAAAATAAGGCGTTGAGTTACTAAATGAAAATACCCTCATATAAATTGTTGGGTTACTATATAAAAACTACCTCATAGACAATGTTTATTTGATAAATGAAAATTCTCTCAATGGAAGTCTTCAATTACTAAAGAAAACACCCATATGTGTGGTTGTGATACTATGGATAATGTGGTTCACGTGACATGCTTAAATACACCCCGACACTATACGAAGTAAGTATAGTGGATTAAGGTCATAGAACTAAGGACGAACAATTGTATATACAATTCTCATTTTCCACTGGAAAGCCCAGGTATCACAATTTATTTACTGCTCTTAAATCCATTTGTTAAAAAATTTAATTTTTTTATCACTTATGAATTCTGTTTATTACAGAGTGGTTATATTATTGACACCATTGGAGGTATTGTATTCAGTTTTACTCAGACCTTGATCAGGCCTTCATTTCACTTGGGTACCCAAACAGATTCCACTTGATTTAAGGTTTGGGCTTGGGTTATAACTGATGCTTGATGCTTTGAGTTGCTAGTTCATTACATGAGATTTTGGGAGTTGTCTAGAACTAGGGAACATTATAGGGGAGTTTTAAGTTTTTAATTTTTTTTTGGGTTTATATGTATATGAAGTTCTATTGATATATGCAGTCTTTGAAATTTAGTATATAGTTCACATGATATAGAAATGTTTATTTTTGTTATTTTTCAGCACTTGATTTTATTTCATTCCAACACTTTATTTATCTGTATGATAATATGATTTAATTTATTTACATTTTTTTAATATGATATGTGGGTATAATATTCTCATAGTACAACATTTAACTCGCACTACTGGCTGGAATACTATAGGGTATGGGAAGGTGTGCATGAGGTAAAGTAGTAACCATTGGTCTCAGAACTTATTAGTGGTATTGGGTGGCAAGACATTACATGTAAACGAACTCCCCAGACGCACCTCCACTACGCCAGGGCTAGCGACCAGTGATGAGGTATCCAAATAAAACGATTCAAGAAATTAACTCTTGATATAAATTTTATCCTTATATTATGAAGGAACATTCATCATGTCATAAGTGGAATATATATAGTATACTAAAACATGTGTATATATAAAAATAACATCCATGATATAAAATAAGATAATATAAATAAAACACCAAATGAAAAAACATATCTCTAATAGAAATCAGCCTAAACTACATAATTCCCATTGTATAGATAACTCCACTCTAAATAATCATATCCACTAACCATCACTATCCACTAAGGTAATCCATCATCCTCCAACTGATATGTATGAATACAAGGTAAAAAATACACATTTTTTTAATTATAAGTGTGATATAAAATACAATATGCTCATGCCAGACAATACTCCTACCCTATATAAATATAGTGTCTACATCCATAAATAATAAGTAAAATATAGAAAAGAAAACATTACTTAACATCATCATCTGAAATAATAGTACCCATGATCAATCCATATTAAATAACACATTGCTCTCTTTCAACACGCTCACTAAATAATAGTATTTACTTATATGGTATATTCACACTTCCATACAGAATAAAAAAAATGAACCCTATAGACTATGTTCTGTTAGATTATCATCGATCACTCATAACATAATATTTTATCCCTCTAATATGAGTGAAACCCCTAGAGAATAACCCTAAGCATATGATCCCAATTCATTATGGATGTTAGAACTCATCTACACCATATGAGGATAGAGTTAATGAAATAAAAATAACATCAGAAAACTATAAAATGATCTCACATCCCTTTATAGATTTCATGCCTGATATTTCACCCTATACACACCACTCTATATACTACAAGAAATAAAAATATACACTTATCATCATGATATTAGAGGAAAAAACACCTAAATATCAATAAATTTATATCCAGATGCTTTGGGAAATACACATCTCAACAAATGCAACTGTATTTCTAGTTCTCCAAATACCAGTATTGTGGTTAGAATAATTGATAATATTCCTAGTCAATATCTGGTCTTTCTCAACCCAGAGATATGGGTGAGTAGGGTTAGAACTTTGTATGATTCATCACCAATCTATACTAATATCTATTGGTGATAAGGGCAAGGTCAATATCTTCAATTTCTATCCCAATTATTCGGGTGGGTGTAATGGAAACCAATACAATATATTGTCACAAATGATATCCATATATCATAAGTTGAATTACATATTATATTTCCTTAGATTAATTTGTTTTTTAACATGTCAATATTTTTTGGTGGATGAAATGGGGATACTTGGAAATGATTTTTCAACTCACTTGATGAAATTGGATGTCATTATTGAGAAATTATCCTTGTTAAAAATGTGATGAATGATTTAACTAATATTCAATGTAAAGGAAATGTGCTATTGGTTTTTGGTGAAATATCATTGTCAACAACAATGAGGATGATTAAAGATCCAACTAATTATTGATGACGAGAAGTTGTAAATCATTAGAAGACCATAAAACTGTGCAGAAGTCATTTTTCAAAAAGAATTTCTTATTTCACAAGACTATGTTTGAGGTGGTTTGGAAATAATTATTTGGTATTAGAATGATATTATAAACATTTAATATATTCTATTTTTTATTTATATGTTGGACTTACATAAAAAATATTGAACCAACCACACAAGCTCCCAAGGGCTATCCCTCAACCACATTTGAGGGATCTTATGGTTAACCCCACAGAAGAGTGTACTAAAAGAGGTCACATGGAGACTAAGCCTTGGGTGGACTCTGTTTATTCCAATAGTAAATAATCCATGTATAGTCACATGGGTAAGAATATTTGGGACTATAGAATACTAGTGGGATAGCGCAGGTGATGCATGGACCATGAGGCATATGATACAAGGTGTTATGGGTGTTGATCCTCCATCACAAGGTCAAACAGTTAGTGACATGGATTGTAGTAAATGGGATAGAAATATGCAACAGTTGTTTGACATGGGATGTGGATAATCTTCACACTATTCCCCCATAATTAAAAATACATATGTAACATCTTATATCCAATCATTCATATCATTACTGTCTTATCTCTCATGCTGAGTGAATTTTTATTCACCCATCATCTTCATCCTTCGGGTGATGTGGCTTTTATCCTCTTAAATGAAGTGAACTAACCATCATGTGATATCAAAACAAAGGAATGAGAACGGTCAATTGGACCAAATAGATGCATGTAAATTTGTCTTGTATTCATGAAATAACTCAAAGAACTTGAGTTGGCTGAGCATAAATGAGTTTTGTATGAATCCTATTTATGAACAGACTCAATCAAGTGAATATATTCTGACTATCATTGAGCCATCACTTGATACTCATTTTATTAAGTTATGTATTCTTACAATCTCATGATTCCATAAAGTGGAAAATAATTTATGTTATATCTCATTAACATCCCGTCTTTTACAAAAATTTTAAATGAATTATTTTGGGTTATAATGAGGTTGTCAAGAGACTGTTCAGATAACTTCGCAAGAAGAATAGTGGATCATGTGACGAATCGTGGTGCTTCTTGATCAAGTGAATAAATTATTCCATTACATGATCACCTCAATAGTGCAAGATGAGGCCAATACTTTTGTCCATTAGAAAGTTCCAAGATACCCCAAGATCTACATTTTTTTAATAATTCTTAAACACAACATAAAAATGTTAGGAAAAGTGGTGGAACAATACATATATTAATAAAGGTATGGATGAGGGTAAGTGTTTCTATGCTTTGAGATACCATGAGAGCTATAAATATAGTGTAATCACATGATTATTTAATGTGAAGGATAAGGAGTTCGTGTGATTCTATCACATGAAGGAGTATCTCAATAACCACCTCATTTACATGAAGAAAAGGAGGAGGCATCGACAGACCAAACTTTGTTTCATACAGAATCCCCTATGAAAAACCAGTGTCATGTAAAGGAACTCTAGGGAACACCTCATAATTATTCATAAGACAACTAGGATGCCTAAATTGTTATGTGAAGGATAAAATGAGGAACCTAAAGATAAGGAAACCCTTGTTATGTGAAGGATATATCATGGTCAATCCTTATCATGTGAAGAAGGAAAAAGGTTTCGCCTGATCATTCCTGTGAATCCATTAGGCAAAGAATTTTGAGAACTTATGAGCCCCATTTTTTGGTTACAAGAAGGATAATAAGATAATATCTTGAGCCATACATGGATTAATCAAAGTCAGGGGACATATTTTGGGACCTTATTGGGTAATTCAAATGTGAAATAATAACTTTTCAAGCGATACATGCAATTCATGCACCATACGTACCACATTTGATAAACATTACGTGTATGGAAGAAAGAGTCATAGAATAATATTAAAAGGGTTATTGAAATATTTTTACAATAAATATTTTAATTTAAAAGGCACATAAAATAATTATAATGATAACAAGTTATGTGAAATGTTCATGCACCATTAATTATCACATTCATGCATGATTTAGGTTTGATAATTCAAGAAGACATTGAGTTGACATTGTAAATTTTATTTATTTCATAAAATATTATTATATTAGTTATGTGAATCACTTTCATAGTTTTTATTGCTTTTGATACTTAATTATATAGAAGGACTACTTTTTCAATAATTATTATACTGAGCCAGTTGACCGGATACTAGGATCAGATATAATTTAGAAAGACTAGTAGTCTACAACGATAAGTAAACAGTTACATGGGAAAGTTTTATTCGATAATATCATGGAAGAATATTAATAGATCATCCTGAAGTGGATCAAGCCTTGAATAAAATAGGAAGCCTTTCATTTGTAGTTAGGAGAAGGGTAAGTCTCTTATGTGATTCTGGAGTCGAAGTATCTAATGTGGATTCTTGAGTAGGACCGTGTGGATTTTTGTAATACTATGAGATGCAACGTAAAGTAACTTCTATGCGGATTCAGGAGTAGATGCTATGTGATTTGGGTTTGAATTTTGTTATCTATTATAATATTGTAGTAAGGAATACAAGTTGGTGTGAGTTATTATAACATCTTGAACTTTTTGAATAATATTTGTTTCATGAAATTGTGTGTTATATTAGTACACAAAAAACTATATCTCATTAATAATGAAGTAATTATATTTTAATGTAACCATAATGTTTAGATTTTTATATGACTGTTGGTCAATATAATCATTAGAAATTATATTCATAACATTATGTTTATCATTTATAAATAGAAATTATAATGGTTAACTAATGTAGAACTAAGAGTTGATGACCTTAACCAGTAGAACTGAGTCATATAAAGCCCATTTTTCAGAACATGGGAAGAAAGTAGAGTCACTAGGCTACACAAAATACATATCCCAAGCTGAGCTTCAACATGTTACTCTTTAATGAAATCGCCTATGGGGAAGTTAAATTTAGTAGAGATTACCACTTGGGCTATGTTATTCAAGCCTCCCCAAGAGTCCATCACCATTTCACACATTACCCTTAGGTCATATGTTGGTGTTTTAAGGGATTATGTGTCAAGGCCCTAGTTACTTAAAATTTAATCCCCTTTTTTAAATAAAATTCTTATTTCATCATTTCCATTTTAATAATTTTTTTACATACAAATTTAGATGGAATTTGATAAATTGATTTTTTCGGGTAAAATTGTAATTTTTAGAGAGATATAAATTATTTTGTTATAGTAAGGTTTTATTAATATATTTTATTATAATTAAATAGTGTTATAGAAACTCTCCTTTTTAATTACAAATGATAAAATATTTTTTTTTCAAGTGTCTAATATTTTAATATGTAGTTTACTATGCATTTTATATCAGCTATTATTTTTAATAAATAAGTATTTTTAGATTTAAAAGTTAAATTTATCATATTTATTGAATTATTATGATAAAATGAATGTTATTTATGAATTAATAATGTCAATTTTGGGTTATGGTGAATTTATGATATTTTTATAATTATTTTTCATTGAAGACTAAAAATACAGTTTTTGAGATTTGAGTAAGTTTAATGACATCATTAATGATGTAATAATGATGTAATAACGATGTAATAACAATGTACTAATTTTAGTTAACTATTGAGGTTTAAAATATGATATTAGGTGTCCCATGTGGCCAATACCATGGTGAAATACCATGGGAAAGCCCATGGTTTTTCAAATACCACTAATGAGGTGTCCTTAGAAATTAATAAAAAAACACTCTATATTTTTATATAAATACCAACCCATTCCATCATTTAATTTCATTCCAAAATCACCCCTAGAATATTTGATATTTTTACCTCCCAAGGATTCCTCATAAGGTGTCCTCATTTCCCCAAGTTCATGATCTTAGAGCTTTTGAAGTTACTCTCCAAGGTAATGGAATTCTGAACTTCTCTTTTCTATTCAAGTTCTCTTTTATGTGGTGCGTCTTTCAAATTTCCATAAAATGTTCTTATTACCATTTTATTCTATCATTATACTATGTAATGATTCTTTTATGAATATTTTACCCTTTTCCCTCTCTTTTTAATCATTTTTTAAAACCATTTTTCATACTTGTTATGCTACAAAATTTTCATCTCAAAATCTATCTCTTTTTATCAAGAAAGTATTGTATTTTATTTATATAAATAGTGAAACCTATTTTATTTTTAGGTAAAAACAAATTATTTATTTTATTTTTTAATTTACTTAAATAAAATCCTC
The DNA here is from genome assembly GCA_963277665.1 of Viscum album. Taxonomy (NCBI): domain Eukaryota; kingdom Viridiplantae; phylum Streptophyta; class Magnoliopsida; order Santalales; family Viscaceae; genus Viscum; species Viscum album. The sequence goes on from OY728139.1 coordinate 301,676,090, forward strand.
ATTCCCTTTATATGGGTAATAAATTATATAATGATCATGTTTTTAAGCACTTTTTAAAACACCATGATTTGATATGAAACCAATTTATTTTATTATCTATAGGTTATTTATGATTTTTTTGGTCATGATCTAATTTTCTCACAAAAAAATAAATATATATTAAGGTTTTTAAATGATATATCTCAAATGTATTGTCTAATTAAATTAATCTATAGAGATGACATGTTTTATGATACCTTGGTGAATAACCTTGGTAATTTTTATGACACCTTGGGGGATGGAACTTGGTGATATGCTTATGAATGTCTAAAATAAATTTTTTATCCATATTTTAAAGTTATTATTCAATTTATTATCATTATGATATTACTATTTGTCATGACTTTATGTCAATTCTTCATGTTCTTATTGATATCTCTCAAGTTCACATGTAAATTGTTTCCCTTGTTTTCCCTTACTAAGCCTTATTCTCACCCTTTCCTTTATTGTATGTCCCCAGGTTATGAGTTAGTGTAATTGTACATAGTATGGAAAAATTAATAATTCTTTCAAGTGTATTATAATAATGGTTTCATGTTTTCATGTATTATGTTCCTTTTTTTCATGACACTTAACTTTGAAGATCCTCTCTTTTATAAAATGTAAAGAAAAGATATATAATAAAAAGAGGGATTATATAGTAACCAACATTATAAATATCATGTGATGAGATATATTTTTTTATTTTTTTATACAAATTAAGACTATGAGATATCATAGAGTGGATTAAGAGACTTAACAATTTCAATAGGTTTAATTCAAAAGAATGAATTTGTAAAAGGTATTCTACTAATTCAATCCCCCTCTTAGTAGTCAATCCAGCCCGAGGTAGAACAATTGGTATAAAATGAGTTTACTTTTAAGTATTCATGATATATTTATGATGTTTCAATTTCTATAAATGAGGTAAAACCTCATTTGGAGAAAACTTTAGTTACTCTTGAGGATACTAATCAGGAAATTTCTTCCAAGACTCTGAAGAATAGATAGAAGAGATAATAAAGATAGTTGAAGAAGATTCTTGTAGTATAGACAAAGACACTATTAAGTGAAAATAGTCATAGTGGTATATATTTCATTAATTTTTTAATTATAATTATTATAATGAATCTTATTAATACTATGATGATGATCGATAACTTAACTATCATTAAACTTTATTCAAATAACATCTGAATAACATCCCCAAAAAAGTGGTAAAACATATTGTTAGAGGAATCAAGGGACATTAGGATAAAAAATTAACGATTGAAAAAGAGTCTAATGCTATATAAGATAAAATGTCTAAAATGGATGGTATATATCGAACTCTTACAATACTTTTGAAAGAAAAGGGTAAAAATATTTATCTTTTCATTAAAAGATATGTTGAAGCTGTTGAAGAATTAAAAAAAGGTGTTTTTGAAAATTAAATCTTTGAAATTGTATTTATATAACCAATCTATGCTATTAAAAAATTGTATAATGTTTCTATTAATGTAAAATTTTCTCAATGAGAGAATAAATATAATGAGTTAATGAAGATTGAAAATTATTTGTAAGAATAAGGAAGCATGCATTAATAAAAAATAAAGAAGATGAAGTAGTATTGAGAAGCCAATATGATATCAGGTGAGGAAGAGATGAACTCATTGTACATAAAGTTCTTGGATATATAGGTGAGATTGAAAAACCAGGAATCACCACAAACTCAAGCTTCCCAAATCACTAAAATTATACATGCTACCAGTAAATTTTTTATCAAGGATCATGATTCCAAAATAACAATGAGATCATCCTTCTGTATAATGGAATAATTTTAAAACAATATGAGATCAAATAAAATAGAAACTATATTTTTAACTAATCATGTTTCAAGTGATGGTATTAGTTTTTATTCAAACTTTGGGAAAGTATGGGTGGTGAAAAATGATGATGAACCCAACAATCCAATGGTGGATGAGAAAACAAATAAAGAGATATTCCCCTTATAATTTCTAAATGAGTGGGTTTTCCACTAAGAAATAGAAATTTCCCTTATCTATGAAATCCAAACAGATATCACCATAAAAGAATAAAAAATATATTCACAGGCTATTGTTGGCATTGTTTAAATTTTGGGTATGAAGCTTTGGAATTTTTTAATGACATGAAAACTAATTAAAATAACATAAGTTATATGTTTAGGAGAGTAAAGATAAATAAAAAACAAGACCTTCACTAGAGAAGAACAAATCATAGAAAATGATCATTTGTACGAAGAAAAAATTTGAATGATTTAAATATTTCTGTGAGTACTACAATAAAAGTGGTCATCATTATGATAAGTGTTGGTATGTACCAATCATGCATAAATAATATAATAATGGATGATAAAACCATAACACAAAGGAAGTTAGTATTGGAAAGAAGGTGATAAGTCAACCCTGTGATGTGAACAAAAAAATAATACTATTAAACAAAATATCACCATGAATAATAATATGATATCCTTTTATAAATTAAAGGGAAAAATAAATGATTTAATTCAATCATTTCCCATAGGAAAAATAAGGCTAATTTTGATGAAGTGCATCAATATAAATTTCCTGGATACATTTCAAAGTGAAAAATATAGGTACAATGTTTTTTACAATGTTTGTGAATGATATGGTAAAAAAACTAATCTTTTTGGTATAACATGTCATTACCAGGAAAATTTACTGAATCATGGGGGATTCATAATGAACAAAATCGAATTAATTCTTAAATAAAGAATGTTGTGACCATAAATTCACCCACATATTAAAGAAAAGATATATATGAAGTTTTAAATGAATTTTGTGGAATATATAATCATAAGGGGTTCAAATATGAGAAAGAAGAAATGAGAAAATGAAGATACATTCCCCATGTTATTATTGAGATGAATTTAAAATAGAAAAAAATGGATTGTCTTGTAGAGAGTTTGATAAAATAGAGAATTTTAGGAAAGAATTCCTAGATCTTTGGAAAAATCAACAAAAATTATATAACCAATCGAAAGAATATTAAAAAATGCTACATATAATGGAAGAAGTGAATTTTTAAGATAAAGTGAAAAACCTTGAGAATTTATACACATTTTGAAATTTAAAGAACTAAAGTGACTTGTGTGAAAGGTGAAATAATTCAATACATACAGGTAAAAAATGGTTGACATGCCTTCCCTAATAGTTAGATATATTTAAAAATAAAATGGATGCACATGAGGCTTCATGTAACCAAATAAAGACAATTGAAAATGATATTTCACATAAAGAAGATGTGCAGTTAAAGAAAGAAGATATTCAAGATGAAGAGGATCAAAAACCACACGAGTCTAACAAAATCTCCCCATATTAAGATTGGGAGATACAAATGGTCATGGTTGAGAGGAATTTCTTATCCTAAATATTAGTCCTAATAAACAACAAGGTCCCTCCTTGTTACCCTAAATTTATATTTTATTTTTTACTAACACGCACAATATTGAAGGAGATGGATACATCCCTTAAGGGAGAACATTGATAAAATAATGTTGTTGAATCTTCACTACATGGGGAATTTTGATCATTTTAATATCTATGTAAAATTATAGGTTAAGGTTTTATAATAAAATATTATACTAAATTATTTTTTGTATTTATAATATCTATTAAGGGGGAGTTCTTGGTTGATGATAAAATTAGATAAAGAGGGAGATATATATTCTTTACCTAAACTTTATGATGTGTTTACTTAAGTGTTTGCATGATTTATCATTTCATTAATAAATGTAGTTATTTCTAACCCCATTAATAATAATTGAGGATTTATGAGCATGATTTGACATAAGTGGTAGTTTTTGGACATCATAGAAAACCTTGTTTATATCACTCATTTTTTCTAAACTAGTTTATGTCAAGTAGACTTAGTGTTGATTAAATAAAATATCCTTTATAAGAGTACCATGTGACTCCATCCCACTCTTAAATTTTTTCAACATGATAATCCAAACATGGAGGAGAATAATTTTATGAGAATAAAATATTATATGAGAAGTCACCACATACCCTTTGTATTGGTTTTCTAATAGGGGGAATAATGTTTGCACCACAAATTAAATTGAATGATATGTGTTAATGTTGATAAAACAATACAAATGGGGATATTTTTTATCCTAGGATGAATTATTTATCAATAAATAAATATGTGTTGTTGGATGATGTTGTGATACTTGGAAAATTGTTAATTTCTTACTTGATGACATTGGATTTTATGTTTGAGTAATTATTCATGTCCCAAAAGTGATGATTGATTGAACTGATCTTGAATGTCAAGGACATGTACAATTGGTATTTGGTGCAAGTAAATATTCAATACTAATGATTATAATTTAATTTTTATCCATTTATGGATGATGAGATGTTGTAAATCCTTAGAATATCATGCAACCATGCAAAAAAATTACATGAAGACTTATTTTATATATACTAAAAAGTTTGAGGTGGTTTGGAAATAATTATTAAGTGTTATAATTATATTATTTTAATAATTTGAATATATGATATATATTATTTATATTTTGGACTTACATAAAAAATATATGATCAAACACACATTCCCACAATGGGTAGCCCTCAAACACAATTGGGGGACCTTAGGGTCAACCCTATGAGAGAGCCTTCCAAAGGAGTCTGTATAGAGGGGAGTTAGTGGGTGGGTCATCTATAGGGCCACAAGAGCACTCCCATGTGTAGTAACATGGGTATGCCAATTTAGGCCTACATAATGCTGATAGACCATTGTAGGTGAGGCGCAAACCATGGGGCATACAGGGTTATTGGTGTTGATCTTCCGTTGCTAGCTCAAACAATTAGTGGCATGGCTTGTAGTAAATGGGAGAGAAACATGCATCGCTCAGTTGATGTGGGATGCAGATAATAAATTCACTATTACTTAATCATTAAAATGTATCACTAAAGGCTAACTATATGATTTTCAAGACATTTTTCGTCCAATATCCCCCACCACATATATTCAAGTTTTCCCATCATCTTTACCCTTCATATGACAATGCTTTGGGCCACATAAAAAATCACAACTGAATGTAAAATATTATGAAAGAAAAGGAATGATATTGGTCAATTGAACTTAATCCATTCATAAAAATTTATGATTCATGCATATCATGATTTTTAGAACATGATTTTGATGAGGATAAAAAAATTTCTTATAAATTCTTCTTGTGTACATACTTGATCAAGAGAATACATTCTAAATATCATTGAGCTATCACATGGGACACTTTATATTATGAAAATAATTCTTTTGATCACATGAATTTATCAAATGAAAAGTAATTTATCTTGGATTATGAAAACATCGTGTATTTTACATCAATTACAAGAACATTATTCGGGATTATCATAATGTTTTCAAGATACTAACTAATTGACATCTCAAGAAGAATAGAGGATCATGAAAACCATCGAGGTTCCACATGATCAATAGAGGATATCATGTAATCGTATGATCACCTCAATATAGCATGAAGAGGAAAAGACTTTCATAAATTCAATATTAAAAAGATATGATGAGATATATGGGTGTCTAATAAGTCATTAAAATTGAATAGAAATTGGGGGTAAGGCTGTTGAACACATCCTATATAAATAGAGGAATAGATGAGGAAATTGTTTCCTAAGATTTTTGATATCATGATATATCTCCGAAAATAATACTTGGGATATTAATTTATTTGATGGAGAAGGAGATATCATGATTCTACCTCATGAAGGAGTATCTTGTGAACCACCATGGTCATGTGAAATAAAGGAGGAGACACCTATAAACAAACCTTTTTCTCATGAAGTATCCCCCAAAGACAACCATTGTAATGTGAAGAAACTCATCGAAAAAAATCTTATTTATATGAAAGAAAACCTTATAAACATCCTTGGTTATATGAATGAGAGTTTCAGGAACCCACAAACAAACCATTTTCTCACAATGTATCACTCAAGATAACTCTTCTCACATAATTTATATACCACATACAATCATTTTCACATGAATAAGGTATATGGTTTCATGTGATTATTCATGTGAATACCTTACATAAAGAATTATGAGAACCTAATATCAACCCTGTTAGGTTACACTATGTATAATAAGAAAACTACTTAAGCCTTTACTAGCATATGTGAAAGAAGATGATGTATCTCATAAACCTTAGTGGATCATGAGAAGGACGAAGAATAACCTTTTATGGAATCCATGCACCCTATGTACCACCTTTTATAAACATCGTGTGGTTAGAAGAAAAAGTGAAATAAGAATATTAAAAGGGTGATTGATATATTTGGAGATTAAATATTTGAATTAAGAAGACACATAAAATAATGAGAATGATAATGGGTTATGTTCAATGTTCATGAAAAAATAAATTATCACAAGCATTCATGAATAAAGTTTGTGAAATCAAGACAATAATTATTTCACATTGTAAAAGATATTTATTGAATAAAATATTCTTTAATAAGTTGTTTTCATTACTTGAACACATTTCATTAAGGAAAGAACATAATTATACATAAGGAATAATTTATTGTGCATTATTTCACTGAGGAAACTGATCTGATACATTGATTAGAGATAATTGTGCAAGACCAGCAGAATACAGAGGTACCTGAATAGGTACACGGGCATGTTTGATTTAGTGGGATCATGGAGGAAAATAAATAAATCATCTTGAAGTGGATCAATCATTAAAGAAAAGAGGAATAATATATGTTGAAGATTGGACTTGGCAAAGTATCTTTTTGTGATTTAGGGACATAAGTCTATAGTGTGAATTATGAATTAGCCCAGTATAGTTTCTAGTAACACAATGGGATACAGTATAATGAACATACTATGTCTATTCAATATTAGATATAGTTTGATTATGTATCATGCATCATAATTGATTTTAATTTTTTCATGGATAATCTATTTTAGGAATAATAACCAACATTGAAAGGAGGAGGTCTTTGTACGAAACTATACAAATATCTTGTGTTGTGACCTCTTTTTTTTATTTCTATACATTATGTGAGATTATGAGATATCATTTAGTGGATTTAGAACCTTAACTAATTCAAGAGGTTAATTTCAATGGAATGGATTTTTGGAAATTAAAATAGTAATTCATCCCTCCCTCTCAGTGGTCAATCCATCCTAGAAAAATACACACAATAAGGTAAATAAGTATATAAAAAATAACCAAATTAATTATAAAGGTTTCCAATATAATTCATAAGGGTCCCTCTACATGATAGTTTCCAAATATAACAGCATACTCCATGGGTTCCCATATTCTCATCTCACAACAAGCTAGTAGTAGTAATTAAAAAATTATTAAATATTGTAAGGAAATTATTCAGTTGGAAACTTGAAAACTAGGTTGATATCACTTTCCACACATTGAGTTACAAACATGAAATCAAAATTACTTGAAATTAAATCCATGATATTCCTCAATTACTATCCTTGATGAATTATAAAATTTTTTATCACCAAAAACAATTATAATTCAACCGCTTTGAACACATTTAGTTTTCCCTAATAAATGTCATGACTCAATATAAATGAATACATTAATTTCTTTTAGTTAAATCTGTTGAGTTTCATCCTTGATAACACATTAAGGTAATAACCATTAGAAATTATTGTAATAATTGGATCATGTAATTAAAATTCTTATGTCATGTGTTATTCATCAATATCATTAATCCAAAAATATTCCTCTTTCACCTCTATTAGTACAAATGATTATTTTTTACAGCAATTCATCTTTATCATAAATTAATTTAACATTTAAACATGATTTAAAAATTAAATTGAATGAAATGAATCTTTAAAAGTCATATAAACTAAAATATTATTATATTTGGGTAGGCTAAGTCAGAATAATATTTTTGGTGAATTTTATTTTTTCACTACAAATTATATCCATATATAGAAAACCATCTAAAATGAAATTGCAAATCACTAAAAAATATCTTATGGGAAACACCCCATTTCAAACTCAACTGAAGATTTTGTTTTTAATTCAAAATTATGTTGAGGAGGAATTATCATTTTAACTATTTTATTTTAAAAATAAAAATGATTCTAAAAAATTATTATAGAAATTAGTTTATCCTAAAAATCACATTATTTAATTAGAATTAGAGACAATGATTTATATGAAATTGAATCACGGATCAAATTATGAGTGATTAAAAATTCATTCCCATATGTAAACCACATTTTTAACTTCTACCCACCATTAAAATTTTCTTCCTTAAGAATATAATAATAAATTAAAGACCTATTGACCTATTAATTATCCAAACCTCTATCCTGAAAGAATAAATCCTCCATATATTTTCTAAACAAAAAATATAAATCAATGATACGAAAGGGGTAATACTTTATTTACCACAAAACATTCCCAAATCTTGAGAAGAAATATTAAGAGTACTTATATCCTAAATAATATAAAAAACCCAAGGATACTTCAAGACTAGTTTAATTATCCAACTAAAGTTGAGATTAATCATCACATTTATAATAAACATGAAAAAATGGAACATATCCATCAAAAGTATTAACCATATTTCTATCTTGAAACAATAGAGTGAATCAATCTACTTATACAACTAATCAATCATTAAATTTTATGATTTAATGCATATCATTGTTTGAAAGTGAATATATTACACAATACATTCTATTATATCTAATTATAAATTACTATATTTCATTGGTAAGACTGTCAAGCACCCCACATTTAAAGAAGAGACCAATGTTTCAAAAAATGTATCATGTCTAACCACTTCAGACACTACTTCCCATGAGTTAAAAATAGAAATCAAAGATCACCAATACTAAAATAATAACATCAAAATAAATCCCTATAATCTCAACCAAACAAAACTCAAAGGTCAATCTATAAATCCAACATAATAATTTATCGATTGATTTCTCAAAAATAATACCAATTTAAATTCCACAGTATCTAAAAAGAAAGTATCATTATCTATGATTATATTTTAAGAATTATATTAGACATTTATCTTCATTTAAATCCACACTACAAGGGTTGTACTCAGAAAAAATCATGATATTATATTCCTTTAAAATGGAACCAATAATCAAAGGTAAAAAACCACATGATTATACAAATCTAAATGGTGATGATTAATAACCCAACCCTAAGAAATTACATGATTGTTTCATAAATTATATTCAATTTCATAATATAAACCCTATTTAAAGGATTATTAATCAATTTAGAAACAACATATACATAATTTAATCTTATATACATGAGACGCTTTCTAACTACACTTAACAACCTCCACAAATAATGGATTTCTTCTCCATGTAATTTTATACCATATTCTGATAACAACATTAGGTCATAATGCACATACATTACTCATTATAGTAAAACCATCCTTTTTGATACTCACATCCATGTTCCTAAATGAGATAGTAATAATAAAAATTTAATTTTTTTTCATTAAATAGAAACTAATGACTACCTATCTTCTTTACAAGTATGAACTAGTAAAAATATCCATGATAATCAAATAAATGTTTCATTTATCTCCACATTTCTATATTATAGAAGATATTACTAAGTAGTATCAAATAATTCTATCAACCATTGAATATAATGGTTGATAGTTTATCAAAATCAATGTAACCCTATCTAAAGTTTACTATGCTATCCATATACAAATTACTATAAAGATAAATATCCACACTCTATCATTACACCTTACTAGATCATAGTGACCCCAATGATGCTACTAAAATAAATGAGTTTCATCTTCTTAAGATTATCACACTAATCAATATAATTAATTCTAAATAGATAATCCAACTCAAACCAATAGATGGTCGTGGACTAAATGGGAAGCATCATTGTATAATCCAATTTGGAGTCTAAATTTCTGGAAATAGTGAATAAATATACATTTTACTTTCCCTTGAGAGAATTTTAAATTTAGTTTATCTATGAAAAAATATATTATAGAATGGATACTCCGAATTATATCCCTGAATTATAGAGAGATCCTATGTTCCATTATGATTATGTTTTTTACACCAATCAAAATGATCCCACACATAAAAATCACCAAATGGTATCACTGAAATTAGGGAACAATTAATGTTATGAATCTAAAATTCATGAGTATGTCCATATATTATTAACTATCATTAAAGAAAAAAATAAATTCTTAAACCCGTTAATAATATAAAAGATAAAAAAAATGAGAAGACATTAATAAACTAATCTATCATCCTATAAGAAATTGATAACACAAAATAATAAGAATACCATCTGAGTCTTCTTGAGTTGTTTTTCAAGAGCTATATCAAAACATATAAACTATTATATTTTTCTATATGTAATCGTAAAATCAACCAATATTTTAAATAATATCCCAATATGAATATTTTCTATTCATTATCCCCAAGACAACATCTCGATCTTGATATCATTAAAAATGATGAAAATATTGATAATACCCCCACCAAATTAGCCCATGTAAATTATCAATAAATATAATAAAATCAAACATAAGATCAAAAAATTATGATTAGGATCTATATGATGCTTATCTAAAATCATTTTATTTCCTATTTCACATACTAAGGTATTAGTTATGTTCTATGAATAAGAGTCATTATCCAGAATACTTCATTCACCCACATCTTTAAAAAAGTATTCAATATTGACTATAAGAACTAGAGTTACTTAGTAAACATGAATTTAACTATCCCAACCAATCACCACAGGTTATTACCTAAAAAATCAAACCTACAACTCGGATTTAAATTTATAATGTACCAATATACCCATAAGTGAACTACCATTTACCTCAAGATTAGAGGCATTGCCTCTAGATATATACAGCCACATGTTATCATGCATCAACATTATCCATGACAAGAAATGAGACAAAATTTGAGAAATAAAACTTGTTAATTTATAACAAAAAAACTCTATGAAACTTTTTAATATAATAAAAATTAATCACAAGATATAATAATATATTCCAAATATATATATACATGAACACTAATGACTTAAGAGTGAACATCGTATAGGAAACTACACTCCATCTTCTATAATATCCACTTAACATATCTTGCAACCATATTTATACATCATTTTATTATTTATCTGCATGCTCATAAGGTGAAAAAAATAAATTTTGACATGAATTTCTAAGAAATAATACTCAATATGGTCATCCTATGAAGTTATCCAAACCTATGGATATCTAGTTTCTACTTGAATCCATAATATGTAAGTCGAAGACAAACCAACATAAATTGATTCTATAATCAGATATAAAACTATCAATGAAAATTAATTATCAAGATACCTATATCTCACTTTTAATAAACAATACAAACAATTTTTTACTTATATAGTATATTCACTCTTCTATAGAAAAAAATTGAAAAGATCCCCAGGGATTACATCATGATAAAGTGTCACAAGGCTCTCATAACTTAATTTGATATTCCTCTCATCAAATAAAATACCACTAGGTATAACCCTAACAATCCAATCCCACTATATTTTTGATGTTGGAACTCATTCACCATATATTTGGAGGGTAATTTGGAAAATGAAATGACATCAAAACATAATAATATAATCACAAATCTGTAAATATATTTCCATTTTGTTCTTTAACATGAGAAGAACCAATATAGATGGATATAGAAATATAAATGTTTACCTATCAATGAGGTACTGTAGGTAGTTACTATATCCATAAATTTAGATATGTGTCCATTTGTTGGGGGAAATACATGTCTATTCAATTATATAGGTACATGTAGTTCTCTTAATCCTAATGTCATGGTTAAAAGAAGAGATAATATTTCATGTGTCATTGACTAACTCAATCCCAGATCTATGGGATAAAAATATTTTAAACACTCATATTATAAATATTTTAAACACTCGTATTATAGCCTTGAAATTTAGTTTAAAAAATAATAATCACTATTGATTTCTTAACTTGGAACACCAAGGATTAAGTGAATTGTGAAATACTATATAAATATTATTATTTAAATATGATAATTATAACCAAGATGTTAAATTGTTGGGTATGAATATAACTAACCAAATTAAGAAATGTATTTATAATGGTCCTACCCAAAAAAAATGTATTATTTAATGATTAAGAAATAAGCTCAAATTTTTTTTAAACACTCATATTAAAGCCTTGAAATTTAGTTTAAAAAAATAATAAACTCTATAGCTTTATTAACTTGAAACACCAAGGTTTAAGCGAATTGTGATATAGTATATAAATATTCTTATTTAAATATGATAATTATAACCTCGATGCAAAAACTTTTGGTAAGAATATAAGTAACCAAATTAAGAAATATATTTATAATGGTCCTACCCAATACAAATTTATTGTTTAATTATTAGGAAACAAGCTCTAAATTTTTTATTAAGTCATTTTATGCATAAAAAAGATGGTTTCTTAAAAAATAGTCATTATTTATTTTTTTAGATTGAAATTATGATTAATTTTAAAAAAAAATTATTTGTGTTAAGGAATATAATTTGTGAAATAATTATGTTAATATTATTTGTGAATTTGTTTTATAACTTCTCCAAAAGGAATTATTTATTTGTGATTAGTGAAAAAATCCATTTTTTTATAAAAATTGTAATTTATTTTCAAGTAAAAGATTCTTTATGTTTTTAATTTTATATTAAATAGTCATAATTTTCTTTTAGTTATAAATAATATAAATAATTACATAGAGATAATCATTATACTTGATTTTGATATAAGTTTTTTTGGGCCTAAAAATAGTTTTTTAAACTGTTTTTATGCATGAAATGTATTTTTAACTTTGTAAATTAAATTATTATCTATTGTTTAATGGTTTTAATGAAATATATTTATTATATATTATATAAAATATTTTAACATACATTTTAGTGTATTTATAATGTCATTAATGAAATTAAATTGTGTTTTATGTTTAAAAATGCATTTTTTAGAACTCATTGTCCATGTGTTTTGAATAATTATTTAAAATTATATTACACGACATATAGAAACTGAATATTGTAAAATTGATTCCATATTTAGAATCATCATAATTAAAATAATTGAATAATTTAAACATAATGTTTTCTTATAATTAGTGGTAAAAATATTAAAACATTTGTCACCAAAGTAAAAGGAAAAAAATCAAGTTAAACTAGATTAAAACTAAGTGATAAAGAAAAATGTTTTAATATTAATTATTATTTGATAAAGTGAATTATAACCAAATCACTGTAGTATATGAATTGAAATTTTTATGGGACACTTTTTTCAGAAAATGACAAAAATCATATTTTAATTCTTTAAAATATTCATGTTGTGTCCCTTCCCTAACTTATAAAAGGAAACCCATCATTTCTTTTATTTACACCTTATTGAGCCACCTATAACAACAAAACCCAAAAAAATACCTTATTAATTTTCCAAACCATGAAATATTGTTTTTGGTAATATTAAAACACTATTCCAAGGGTCCTTAAAAAGGTATCTAAATGAGTTTTACTGAATAAGAGGTAATTATGTTACCTGATATCTTTCAATTTATTTCATATTAGAACTCCTTTAAATATGTTGTATTAATCATAAAATAATAACTTAAGTATCAAAAATATAACAAAATTTTATTATTATCATTAAAACAACATTATCCAGCCTCCTGTATATTAAATATAAAATTAAATTATCACTCATGCATACATTTAGACTACCACATCCATAGAGTGATGTGATTCATTTTCAATAACCATAATTCCATATTGGTGATTATGTTGTAGTTAATGTTTATATGTGATAATTGTAAGATAATTATTATTATAGAATTATAATATATTATCTAACTTTTTTATTTTATAGAATTGGGAAAGAGATAATTCCACTCATGAGTATGCGTGGACAACCACCTACATGAATATATATAATTCTTTTTCCATTTACTCTTTACATGGATTGTAATAAGGATTAGTTTAAGTAATATATATGATATTTAGGATATAATAATGATTTTTGAAAGGTGAATTACTAATTTCCTTCATTTAATTAAAAACATAAAATGGTGGAAGCATCAATCATGTGTATGTGTGGACTGATGTCTCCATGAAGTGATGTAATTTGTTTTTCAAGACTATTTTATATGAATAATTGTAAAAGTGGATATAGTAAATAAATATAATACATATATCATTATTAATATTTTAAACATGATAAATCCATAACTATATTGAATGTATCATAACCATTTAATTGAAATATGGGTTTGTAATATATTTATAATAAATCTATATTTATTATTCATGATATTTGAGCATGTATAAAGAATGATGAGACTTTCTATATGTGTTCTTTATATCATTTTTTTTGAGAAATAGTTTATTTTATGCTATTAATTATGTTTATTCGGTGTATATACTTATCCTTTTACATGATATATCACAGATCCTCCTTTATTCATGTTAATTAATGTTATAATCCAAATTATTTTATCTAAGGGGTTTTGATTTTAATGAAAACAAAGTGGGAAGGTATTTCTCATTCCACTCTTATTTCTGTTAGAAATATACCATATTCACCACTTTTTTATTTTATGGGGTGTATATATACATCCAATGAAAATATTTTATTATTATTCTTATTAAAATTATAGGGATTTATAAATCCATAAAAGTTTATCACTATCAGGAGGTTTTAATTCAATGATTACCAAATTGGTTAGGGAACTACTACACATATGCCCTTTAAAAGTTTGTGAAATGGATTTTAACAGCACTAAAAAAGTGTTGTTAATCACAATGCTAATAAAATGGGTCCTTTATCCATGAAAAAAATGTGATAATAAGGGCCCCCTTTATTAGCGCTATTTTATCATGGATAACAGACCCCCTTTATGAGCCCTGTTTTGATCACTGATAAAGGGGGGCCTTTATCAGTGCTCGAAATCACAGTGATAATGGCCTAGTTGGCTTCAATGTGTAGTTAATATAAAATTTCACCCATAAAAAACCAGCAGGTATATACAAGACACCCAAAAAACAATACTATATACATTTAATTGGTATCACGAATACACAAATATCCACCCATGGTATATAAAAAACACTCGTATATACATCTTAAACAATGCTTTATATAATTACATTTACAATTACCCAATTAACAGTTAAAAAAATTAATGTTTCATATTTTAACATTTATGATCCCCTCTCAAAAAATGACATCCCATGGCATAATTTTTTGAGAAAATAATCCTAACTCGAGAAAAAGATTCCACCTATATAAGAAAAGAAATATTATGTCTGTAATACTATAAAGAAATAAATTAATCATTATTATGGAAGAACACATTAATAAATTGACAATTTGTAATAAAAAAGATACATTTTTAGTTATACCAGTCACATTGTTCACCATATTAAAATGGGTTTGATTCATACACATCAAAGAGTGTTATGGATAGTTGTACTAAAATATAAAAGCAATAAAAATTTGTTTGTTTGGTTTCTACTATGTCATCTATTCTTTAAAAAAAATTAATATCAAGTTTAAATAATGACACATTTGGATTTATACCAGTCACAACATGCATCATATTAAGCTATGGATGATTCTAATATATCATAAATTACTAATGGATAGCTTTACTAAATTATTAAAATAATCTGAATGCATTTGTATAGTTTTCAAGATGTCAACATTATTTTTTACTAAAATTTCATTTCAAATTGGAAACATGAATTTGAAATCATACTGGTTTCATCGTGCATGAATTTGATATGAGAGTGGTTCATACACATCAAAAATAACTTTTGAATCTTTTTAGAAAATTATGAATATAGTCAGAGTATGTTTTCTTGGTTTTTAATGAGTTACACATTTTGATCTAAAATGTTAATTTTAAACTGATAATAGGAAATTTTAGTCATACTGGTTACAGTGTGTCTCAGATTGATGTGTGGTTCATTTATACACGTTAACAATTATTGATGGATCATTTTACTAAAGTTTCAATATAATATAAATGTTTTTTCTTGGTTTTTAGTATGTCACTTTTTCTTTTTTACTAAAATTATTGTTAATTTTAAATAAAAAGCCACATTTTGAGTTATATCGGTCACATTGTGCATCTTATAGTGGTGGGGTTGATTTTTAAATGTCACAAGTGAAACATGGATCATTTTCCTAAATTATCAAAACAATCCGAATGCATTTTATTGGTTTTCAGTATGTCACATGTTCTTTTTACTAAAATTAATGTCAATTTTAAATAAAAAGAGACACTTCGAATTATAACAGCCACACCGTGCATCATATCAAGGTGATGATTATTCCTTCACATCTAAAATGGATTATGGATCATTTTCCCAATGTATAAAAACAATCCTAATTTGTTCTCTTTGTTTTAAGTATGTCAGTTGTGTTTGTTCACTAAAATGTCATTTTAAACTAGATACACACATTTTGAGTCACACCAGTCAATCATGAATCATATTGATGTGATAATACTTCATACACATCACAAATTATTTATTAATCACTTTCCAAAATTATGAATACAATCATAGTTTCTTTGTTAGGTTTTCAGTGACTGAAACGTTTTGAGCTAAAATGTCAATTTTAAACTGATAATGAAAAACTATAGTAATACCAGTCACACTATGTGTCATATTGAGTTTTGGATAATTCCTAAATGATAAAAATAACTCATGGATAATTTTCTTGAAGTATCAAAATAATATAAATTCTTTTTCTCATTTTTCAGTATGTCACTTGTTATTTTTACAAAATTTAATGTCAATTGAATATAAATATATACACTTAAATTCATATCATTCACACTATGAATTATATTGAGGTGAGGTTAAATCCGTCACTTAAAAATGACCCAAGGATCACTATCATAAAGTAACAAAATAATCCTAACATGTTTTCTCAATTTTAAGTATGTCACTTTTTCTTATTATTAAAATTATTGTAAATTTTAAATAAAAAGAGACACTTTAAGTTATACCGGCCTTAAAATTCATCATATTTAGTTAAAAGTTATTAATACACATAAAAAATGACTTATAGATCATTTTTTGAAAGAATAAAAATAGTTTAATTGTGTTTTCCAAGATTTCAGTATGTGAGTTGTGTTTTTTTACTAAAATGTCATTTCAAAATGGAAACCTGCATTTAGAGTCGTAATGGTTTCATTGTTCATCTCTTTGACTTGAGACTACTTTATAACTGTAAAAATATGACATATGAATAAATTTCCTAAATTATGATGAAAACTGGACCACATTTTCTGTGTTTTTAATGATTGACACGTTTTGAGATAAAATGTCAATTTTAAACTGATAACATATATTTTTAGTCATACAAGTCACACTGTGAATCGGATTGAGGTGTGTTTGATTACTAAACATTAAAAATAAATTATATATTGTTTTACTAAAGTATAAAACCAATCCAAATGATTTTTCTTAGTTTTCAATATGTCACTTGTTCTTTTTTATATAAATTAATGTCAATTTTAAATAAAAATACACATTCAGAGTCATAACGGTCACACCGTGCACCTTATTTAGGTGGGGTGGATTCCTATATGTCAAAAATGACTTAGGGATCATTTTACTAAATTATCAATCTGAATGAATTTTCTCAGGTTTTAGTATATCACTTGTTCTTTTTACTAAAAATAATGGATATTTTAAATGAAAAGAAATATTTTGAGTTATTCAGGCCACACATTGCATCATATTGAGGTGAATTTGATTACTACAAATCAAAAATTAATTATAGGTTTTTTCTAAATGTAAAAAAACAATTTGAATGTATTTTCTCGGTTTTCAGTATGCTAGTTGTGTTTTTTTATTAAAATGTCATTTTAAACTAGAAACACACATTTTAAGTCATATCGGTTACATCGTGCATCAGTTTGACATGATACAACTTCATAGATGTCAAAAATGATTTATTAATCATTTTAATAAATTAAAAAGGCAATCGGAGAACATTTTATTGGTTTTCATGGAGTGACACATTTTGAGATCAAATGTAAATTTTAAACTGATTGCAGACATTTTAGTCATACCAATTAAAGTGTTAATCAAAATGCGGTGTGGTTGATTACGTCTCATCAAAAATGTCTCATGGATTTTTTTCCAAATGTATCAAAACAATTCGAATTAATTTTCTAACTTTTCAGTATGTCACTTATTCTTTTTTTTTAAAATTTAATATCAATTGAGGATAAAAATAAACACTTAAATTCATATCATTCACACCGTTCATCACATTGAGTTTTAGTTGATTCTTAAATGTCATAAATGAATCATGGATCATTTTTATAAAGTATCAAAATAATAAAAATGTGTTTTTTTATTTTTCAGTATGCCACTTGTTCTTATTACTAAAATCAACGTCCATTTTAAATAAAAAGAGACACTTTGAGTTATACCGGACACATCATACATCATATTGAGGTGAGGTTGATTCATACATGTCAGAAATGACTTATAGATCGTTTTCTTAAATTATCAAAATTGTTTGAATGATTTTTCCTAGATTTTAGTATGTCGGTTGTGTTTTGTTACTAAAATGTCATTTAAAAATAGAAACATGCATTTTGAGTCATAATTGTCAAATTCTACATCAATTTGACATGATACTACTTCATACATGTCATGAATTACTTATGAATCACTATCCTAAATTATGAATTCAATCAGAGCACATTTTCTTGGTTTTCATTTAGTGGCACTTATTGAGCTAAAATAGATATTTTAAACCGATAATGGATAATTTTAGTCATACCAGTCACACCGTGCATCAGATTGAGGTGTGGTTGATTCTTAAACGTCCCAAATGACTCATGGAATATTTTACTAAAGTATCAAAATAATATGAATGTGTTTAATTTGTTTTTAATATTCCACTTCTTTATTTTCTAAATTTAATATCAATTTAATATAAATATACACACTTAAAGTCTTATTATTCACGCCTTTTATTAGATTGAGGTTCAGTTGATTCCAACAAATAAAAAATGACCTATGGATAATTTTCATAAAGTATCCAAACAATCAGAATGCATTTTATCATTTTTTGTGTGTCACTTTATCTTTTTACTAAAAATATTGTCAATTTTGAATAAAAATAGACCCTTTGAGTCATACCAGTCTCATTATGCTTCATATTGAGGTGGGGTTGATTACAACACATCTCAAATGACTTATAGATTGTTTCTCTAAAGTATCAATAATACTGAATGAATTTTATCAATTTTGAGTAGGCCAGTTTCTCTGATACCAATTATATTGACCAAGAAATTTTATACATAGATATCACATATTAGTAGTTAAATATTCCATACATAACATAATGATCCATTCTATAATAGTTTAGGTCTAGTTCTTTTGGAAACATGGAAAAATAAAGAAGTAGTTCATAAGTGTATCTCATTAAGTTAGTATTTACTAGAAATCTTATTATAAATATCATTTCTAAATCTATACTTCATAACCTAAGGATATGAAACATATGGAAGGGTGATCATAAATGCACAATAATTGTAAACAAGGGAGATATCAATGATAATATAAGGATAACATGATCATAAATATGTTATATCATTATATTAAAATTATTAATTCACACCTGGCATATCATAGATCATAATCATGAGTTAATGATTAAATCATGGTAGTTCAGAATACATCAATCTCAAATGATCAAAGAATATTACAATCTAAAAAAATGCACATCATGTTATACTGAGCACACTGTGTTTCAGATTGAGGTGTGTATGATTTAGTTGTGGTAGATTACTACACATTTTAGGAAAATATACATAACATATCATTTGGGAAGTTATAAATTTAATTAAACTACTAAAAAACCTCTTTGATTAATTCATACTTATGATTCACTTCACATTTCATGAAACATGGGGTTTCCTCTTCCACTTGAAAGGAACATGTTCTCCAATTTTGGCTTTTTTAGATAGTTAAAAGGATAGTATAACTTCCCAAAAGATCTATAAAAAACTAAATACATATTAGATAAAAATGACAAGGTAATTAAGATAAAAATAGTAGATAAAATGATGAAAAAATTAATTAATTACATCAGTAGTAAGAAATCACCTTTATGAATTCCTGATCCTTTCACCTATTGTCATTTTCTCAGTTACAACCTTGAAGACCTATATATCATGAACATTATGAATTTTTAAAAAACTACCCCAAATCGAATAAAGGAATCCAAATATTTAAGAAAAAAATTATTATGTGAGAAATAATAAAAATAAATAAATTAAACATAAATATTAAACAATCCACTACTTCTATAGAAGTCACATCTTCATGTTATTTGTGTACATTCTTGAACCTCGTATTTTGTCCATTCGTTTCTAAGAAAATATATATCATTTTGTGAATATGAGTCTTTTTGATAGTCATATTAGTACTGAAAAAAATATAAATACACAAAGGATTAATAATTATTTTGAATTAAATAGTAACTATCTTCTAAAATACCTCTTCAAGGATGCTACTTTGTTCATGTAATATGATCTCTATCATAAATTTACAAACATAATAACCACAATCATTTTCATTTGTTTGTTTCAGACAACGAAGAAAAATTTATAAAAATTATTAATTTGTTTTGATATGTGTTTGGATAGTGAAATATTATTATATATACCCTGATACTTGTTTAGTTGTAGAACTTATCAACTTTATCATTCTTAACCCCTGGCCTCATTCCTTGTTTCTTAAGATAACCATACACTGCCCTATCATAATATAAACCTCATTTAAATATCATCTAGATTATATAACTTGATGTTTAGTTCTAAAAATTTGGATTTAGTGTATTACTTATTGACCAACTCCATAATTTTTTCTAAGATTGTTTTTTATTCATTCATTGAAACTAGAAAATAATTTTTTTGAGTATCTAAATTTACTGCAGTGAGTATCCAATATTGCCTAAAAACACAAATAGAATAAGTAATAAAAGAAATGAAATTATATTTGATATGATTAAATTATAGAGTTTTACCCCTGCATCATTGGTATTAATAAGAGTCTTTCATATAAAAATTTACTTTCAAAAATTTGACCAAGCCTACCACTATTTCATTAAATTTTTGGAATATATTTTTTGTTGTTTTTTAGAGGTGGTGTGAGGACTAAAGAGTCAAGATTTTTATGGGTAAATCCAATCAATTTTTTTTCATAAATACACATACCAAAAATATGAAATTTATTTATTCATAACTAATATAGTATATCATTTTTTGGTAAATCAAATTATAAAAATATACCTCTTGTATACATTTACAACTGAACCACCTAGAAAATCATAGTCGATGATTTCACTTACATTTTATAGACCAATGAAGTCTTGAACATGTTCTCCATATATATTTTCTAAAAAATATACTATTTGAGTAAAACCATTTATTAACTTTCTATCCACGTGAAACTTTAATGATAGTAAATGCAGATATAGAACAGGCGGGCTAAAGGTTCTTTCGGAAGATCTTTTCAATCAGTTGGTCGATCCTTTAGATAGTTTTGTGTCAATAATTAATTTCACCACATTCCTTCTATCCTTCTGTAATAAAATTCAATAGTTCATAAATTTTTTAATTAATTATTAAAGTTTTATCCTCAAAAATAAATTGGAAATGAATACCTCATTGTTGAGATGTTTTTTAAAAGATGTGATGGCCATGTGATGAATGTTCCAAATTCATCTTTGACCTTATGAACTTTTTCCTAATCAATTAGAATAGGTATCTTGGAAATTGGATCATGGGGTATTCTAATAAACACTCTCACATGAAAAGTTGGAAGTGGTCTATTGTATAACATGCTGTTTTGGATATTGAACACAGTAGCCCTCACTACAAGGTGATCAGTTAGTGTTGATAGATATAAATCACAGTCATAATTACCCAATAGAATATTAGTACAGGAAATGTATCAATGTTTATATATTTCACATTTCACAAAATAAATTATTATAATATTGATTACCATGGATAATACAATTTTTAGAGGAATGGAATGCCTCAAAGATGGTGGGGGTGGGGCGGGATCTTCACAGGATATTTGTTATTGATATTTTTATTATTTTTTCTTCCCCACATAAAAGTTTTAATCAACTCTCTCTACCATTGGAATTATTCTTAAAGGGTATTTATTTTTTCTCTAATATATTTCATTAATTCACTTAGAACATATTTTGTTTTTTTTCTCAAAATATTTTTAGGGGGTCACCCCAAACCGGCACCTCTGATGTGACTATACTTTTCCAGCCACATCAAGGCCACTGATAGTATGAGTTCATCTGGTTGAGGTGTTTTTAATTCATGAGAATATTTTAGATAGAAAATATATAAAAATAGGTGATAATTTTTATATAATAGATATTTAAGGAAAAAAAATTATTATGTAATACTTACATATGTTTCCCACACTTTTGTGTGTTTTCAACCATTAGTATCTGGTCATTATTTACACGTAACTCCTTCCATAGAACATGGCGTGGGTTAGAAGTGGATTTGGATTTGGAGTCATAAATTTAAATATTAATATAAGAACAAAATTGTGGTGTTTTTCCATGTCACATAAAATAATTACGATAGATTTAAAATTAGTACCAATTTTTTCAAGTGAAACATCACTCATCCTTGCTTTACGATAAGGGTACGTGGGTTTTCCTGCTGGTTCCTTATTTACAGCAATAAATTGTTGTTTCATAAATAAAAAACTATCAATCAAAGTGAAGAATAAACATATTTTTATACAACATAATACTAGACATAGTGTACCTGAAAATACACATCCACACAATGGCCAGTAAATACATCCCACGATTGTTGGGTTATCAGGTGTGCATAGATAAGCGGTGGGTGCGAGTATATTTTTCAATAAAAATCATTAAGATGATACCTTATTAGAAATGTGTGAAATCCTATGTGAATACTTCAAGAAAGAATTAATATATATTTCTTAGGGGAGTTATCTACTATAAATGCACTCTATAATGGACGATTAAGAGTAAGTCAAAATTTCATTATTTTATTTTTTAGTAAAATAATGAAATGATATCATAATATTACCATAATGTATTCCCATAGTAGTTTCTTAAGTGTAGAGACAACATAGTTCCACAAATCTACATCAATTAGCACACATTTTCAAGTGATGATTCCAATGTAACTACTAAACATGACTCTATTGGGGTTAATATGCTAGCCCCATGCATTCCATCCAACCAAATATATGATGCCTTTGACTTTTTACTTAATTATTTTAGTTAAAACCATCAAACTATGGTTCTAATGTTTTTTTTGCATCACTAGTACTTCATCACCTACCATTTCTATGGATTCCTCATAGTCAATATGTTCCTCTAGAGAGGTAGCATCGACATGTGAAAATAGTCATTGTACCTCTACACTCGGAGCAAAAACTGGTTGAGAAACCTATTTTTCCTTATGAATGGGCGAACCAACACATGAAAAAGGTCATTATTCCTCTATAATTCGAGTAGAATCAGGTGACATACCTATTTTTCATTGAGATTGGGAGAACTAGAACATGTAGAAGGTCATTGTTCCTTTACACTGCGAGCATAAGCATGTTGAGGGACCTAATGTTACTCAGCATTAGGAGCACCAACACATGAAAAATTCATTATCTGTATAAGTTGATTAACATTTAATTTAGATTACATAAATGTACAATAAAATGGATAATAACATGAGGTAACATGATGTATATTACAAAAAAAATATTAACTGATTATTGAACTCTCTTTTTTAAAGGCTGAAGGGTTTTTACCCCTCTATTGACTATCCAAATCCCTTCATTGTGGTATCCTCAGACCTAAATATGCTATCTAAATTGGGGAGAATGTGAAATTATTACGACATCCTAATAAAAGGTTCATCCTTAGTTGAATTTTCAGCTGACCCTTTAGGGGTTTTGTTTGATAACGGAACAATTGAACACTTTTGGGGTGCGGGATCAAGAACATAAAATAATTATACTGCCTATTATTCCATTATAAATGATTTTTCATTATACCCTTACTTGTTGAAATAAACTTCCATTAATCCAAATTCACCTATTTTAGCAACATTCATATTATCAAACCATTTTCATTGAAAAATCAGAAAATGAAATGTTGTATAATCCCAATCCCATATTTTTTAATGATTCCAAAGTATGACATGTTTGCATAAATTTTATTTTTAACTTTAGTACCAAGAACATGCATTACTTCAGCCACAATTATAACTCCACTTTTTCATGGTACTGTATTCAAAATTTTCATTTATACAGAACATATAACTATTAATTACATAATCATTGTGTAATGTCCCAAAATTTACATATAATTTTTTTATATATATGAAATTATTTTTTGACCACGAAATCTGACAGCGCATGATTATGAGGCCCGGAGTTCCCATAATGATCCCTCGAAGTTTTGTTAGGCTCTAATTAGCATGCATAAGCAGTTTTTCTAAAAAAGTAGAATAAATCTTAATTAGTTTTCGAGATCCAAAATCTGAGGGAACGATTGTATTCAGGATGGCGGGTTTACCCTAGGCACTACTTAAGTTTAGTCAGCGCATGCCTCCTGTGAGAAAACCTGAAAATGGCATAACCATATATCAAATAAAAAATATACTTATTTTATTTTTCAAATGATTTGACTTAGATTAGAAATTTGAGACCACTGCTGAGCTTGTGAGGGTATGATTTCTTTAGGAAGATACTAACATTGGCCGGTGCAGGCCAACTATGGAATTTGTTTTTTGGTCGTAAATAAAATAATTAAGTAATAATTATTTTATTTTTAAAATCTATAGCATCTAAATGGTAAATCAGATTAAAAATAAAAGAGTACCATTGCGTTCGTTGGGGGGTGTTTCCCTTAGGAATATCCTAACCATGACCGGAACGGGTTGAGGGTGAATGTTAATAATTTATTGAACTTTTTGTAAGGTACGTTTAGTAAACGCACAGGCGAAATTTTTTAACTTTTGAACCAGTGCTCAGATTAAAAATATGAGGGCACCGTTGAACCCGTAGTGATGAGATTCGCTTAAGGGAGGCTTCACTTCAACCGTAGTAATTCTGAAGAAAAATTTAGATTTTGGACTTTTAAAAGAATAATAAAATAACTTTGTTATTTTATTTCTCCCATATCTTTTCCTCCAACAGACATGCGACAATGGCGGGACCAACAACGTGTCAAGACATTAAATGGATTGACTCTTAAAAACCTTTGTAATAGTACCGTTGGAATTAGTAAGGTTCCTATTAAATGAAACCCCATTAATTCCTCGAGTGTTACTCATCCTCCCCCTCTCTTATTTATATGGAGCATGGGGGGAGGTATTGGCACAACTTCATTAAGAGACGAAGCTTTGGTAAAGTGTTGTGATGCCCAACACTTGGTGGACGAAGCCAGTTCCTGCGACTGGTGATGAGTGACACTGAATCATGAACCTAAGGACGAAGTTTGAGCGACAACATTGGCGGCTTGTCGAGGGGGCGATGAACACCAACTCTTCCTCACTCGCGGGAATTCTCTAATGATCTTGAGGTAGGGATTTTATTTTAATTTCAAGTGATTTTTGAATCCTTTTTCCTCCCTCATGTTTTCAAGATAATGTGGAGGGCGCGGGCCAAACGAATATGGCTCGGACCCTCTGATACATTGTTTACCCTTGATTTCTCCATGAAAGACCACCGACGTGATGACACCGACCAACCACGATGGAGGTGGTGTGCCGTCGTGCGCCGTAGGAGGAGGCGCACCATCACACACCGCATAAGAAGGTGTGTCATTGTGCTACATAGGAGGAGGCGCACAGTCATGCTCCGAAGGAGGAGGCCATGACACTGCGCTGTGGCGGTTAGCAGAACAGCCGGCACCGGTCAGCCGTGGAGGCGGTTTGGCACACCGTTGGGTGCCGCTGATGGGAAAGGGTTACAGCACTACACCATGGTAGGTGAAGAAGGCAGCCGACCCGAGCCGACCATAGAAGGTGGAGGAGGAGAGTCACATCAGCACACGCCACTGGAGGAGGCCATGGATCGAAGCCATGGTAGGTGGAGAGCATCGCGGGCTCACACTACACTGGGTTGGCGGACACCCGGTCGGCCAAAACGGTCGACTGTTACGCAGTGGGGCAACGCCCCACTGGCTAGCCGAAATGGTCGTGAACTCGCGGTGCCAGCTGGGAAGACTTGTCCGCCTTCTAGTAGAGTGGGCCATATGTGGGCTGACCAAGCAGGCTGGTCCTGCCCAGCGGATCGAACCCACTTAGTGGGCTGGGTCAGACTCATGGCCCAGCGTTCCGGGCTGAACCCATT
Source organism: Viscum album (assembly GCA_963277665.1). Lineage (NCBI taxonomy): Eukaryota > Viridiplantae > Streptophyta > Magnoliopsida > Santalales > Viscaceae > Viscum > Viscum album. The sequence continues at coordinate 301,702,617 of OY728139.1, forward strand.
CCCAAGTGGGCCAATGCTGGTGGGTCGAGCCCCACCCGATGGGACAGACCAACCGCGACCCTAGCCCACGAACCCAACATGGCTGAACCCAATGGGATAGACTGAGTAAACCAGGCCGACCCATAGCAGGCCAGACTCGAGTGCGGTCAAGTGGACCCCGGACCTGTTGCGTCTGGCCAGTTTGACCGAGTTGGACCGGGCCAGACCAACTGGTCCCTGAATAATAAACCACCCATAACTAAAAAACTAGGTCTCTGATTGACACGCTGTCAGTGGAGTTGGGACCCCTTTGGGAAAGAGGTACCTTTGTCATATTCTTTCGGGCACTACCGAGATGGGCCGAACCAAGGTGTGATCACCCCCATTCCATAGAAATGGGTGTAACTAACAGACCGGGAATCCGTTTGACGAACTATCTGCGGCACCGAAACCCTTAAGATGAGGCAGTCCTTTTGGTATTACTCCAATTGAGTTTTAAATAGAGTTTGAGTATGACTGGGTTGGATCGCACATGAATCCAACTAGGCCCTCAGAACTAAAATTCTTATAACTTACAGATCGAGCGTCTAGTTGATGCGCTGTGGGTTGCGTTGGAACCCTTATGATGTGAAAAATCATTGGGATACTTATTCATGGGACTTAGTGCCAGTTGAAATATGACTGAAGGCTTGATAATTGGTTCTACTAGGATCAAGAATTCTATGAGCAGAAATCCAGTGGCTGGCAATGAGACGGAGGATGGAGACAGATCATACGGAGGTTAGTACCGAGCGATCCTGTGGGGGTCAGCACCAATTTTGTGTGGGTCAGATTCTGTGTGGGTCAGCGCTCAACGATCCTATGTGGGTCAATGCATATAGATCCTACTTGGTTCAGATCCTCTGTGGGTCACCGATCAACGATCTTTTGTGGCCAGCGCATACCAATCCTGTGTGGGTCAGATCCTGTGTGGGTTAGCAGGGGTTAGTACCTATCGACTACGGGCAGGTCAGATCATGTGTGGATCATTGCAGGGTTTAGTACCTATCGATCATGTGTGGGTCATACTCTGTATGGTCAGCAGCAACTCCTCTTGATAGAATAGGATGATCTAGCTTTGCGAATAATCATCCGTGCTTCTATACTTCACTAATACCCCATGTGAGATGTGTCATTTATCTTCGTGGTTATACCTGCGTGGTACTTTTAACTTCATGGTGTTACCTGTGTGGTACTTTTACCTTTGTGGTGTTATCTTCATGGTGATACCTATGTGGTACTTTTAACTTTATGGTGTTACCTTTGTGGTATTCTTCCATCATGTATGAGACGAGTATATCTTGATAACTTAGGTATATGTATGGTAATATATCTAAGTAGAGTTGATGACTTATTTGTGCTTTGTGATTGAGTTCTTTCTTTGTGGTTTCTCCTTTTTGGAACTCTCTGAGACCTTCGGGGGTCTCGGTGTCTCTACTGAGTATTGTTATACTCACCCCTGCATGGTCTTCACTGGTCCTTGTTTTATCTTGTGCAGACGACAGAAAGTGTTGATCGAGGAAGTGGGAGCCAGGACTAGACGGTTCTCAGAGGTGGACTATTTGATGCGACATGATGCATGACTACTGATGGTGAGATGTATCTACCCATTCATCTAGGATCCTTGATGGACATTCCAGGAGTTGTTTTTCCTTGTCCAGTTGTACTTATACTTTCTAGTTGGGCTTGTATCCCAGCCTCTTTTTCATTCAGCACACTTTTTGCTATAGAATTTTACTTAGTTGTTGCTTCTTGTTGTGTTCTTGGATTGTGTGTTCTTACAGGTTTAATGGAAATGTATTTTTGTTAAGGGATAGGCCTTTCTGGTGCTAGTCACCAGCCCCTGGCCTATGGAAGGCGGGCTTAGGGTAGTCACGGAACGTGCCCTGGGGGATGGGTCATGAAAAAGTGGTATCAAAGTGGTTGGTTCTACCGAATAAATAGGACTCTATTATTTTCTATGTGGCAATAGGGTTAAGTGTTATGAGTGTGGTTTTTAGTTTGAGGAATCCAGTGTTGGTGCGGCGGCCAACGTATCCATACACTGGGAACCTGAATTCTGATTTTCGACTCAGTGCACGAAAATATAGATTGTGTGTGTTTTTGAAAAGTTTTTTTTCTTATGATATCTTTGAGTCAGCTCACTAGGTATAACTTAATGACCATGAAACACCTATTATTTATCAGGATGTTTCCGCATAGACAAACTGCTAGGATTCTTAAGAGAGTACATGATAACGGCCCACCGAGCGATGAAGCTTCGGTGTAGGGCCCTCTTACTGTGCTAGCACCTTCGAGTGGTGCACTAGCAGCACCACCACCCGTTGGGTAGCAGATACTACCGGTGGACCATGCACACCTACTGAGCGCATTGCATGAGTTTTAGCTACTGAGGACTGGTTGGAGGTTGTAGACATATTTTTTTGGCTTAGTTGGGATACCGGCTGATCTGATGGTGATCTTATCTTCCATTCTCTTCCAGGGAGCAGTTGAGAGATGGGGGAGTCTGACACTATAGTTAAATGATGAAGCGACCCTCACCTGGGTGGACATCATGGGTCTTTTCAGGGCATAATTAGTCCCAATGACTCTACACTTAGTGCGTATTCAGGAGTTGCTGCACTTACAGCAGGGAAGCAGGACTCTGGCCCAGTACTCAGTGAGGTTAATTGATCTCTCCTACATCTCCACTAACATGGTACAATACCCTTTATTCAGGGTCCGTACCATTTATAACGGTCTTTTATGGGATATTAGAGCATCAATGACATCACTCAGCATTTTGATGTCGACTGGAATGCTAGAGTGAGTGTTTTTGGTGGAGAGCTTCCGAGCTGAGCAGGCACTGACAAAAAGAGACACCACCAAATGTCAGGTAGTAGATTCATCCGCTGAAGGTAGTAGACGGATGATGTAGGGACCCAATTGGGATAGACATTCTGGTGGAAGACCTCAGGATATAGGGTGGGTGGTGATGGGATCGCAGGACAGAGGAGAATAGTTGAGGATCAGGCAGTGTTACTCATGCGGCGGGCAGGGTCACTAGGCTCGCGACTACCCGACCCATCATACATATGACCAACATATGGTCTAAGGACTGCCGAGGGAGAGGTCCAAGTGAGGAGGTCTACACGGAGGCAGATGTAGCATAGGAGATGTTCGTGCAACATGTGGTGGGCGGTAATTCGAGGTTCTGCCGCCACCACCTCTAGGTGGTCCACCCAAACCACAGAGAGCATGATGACAAGGACGAGCTCAGCTCTAGGAAACTAAGGCCTATGACCACAGTGCACCAGAGATGATTTGAGGTATAATTTTTTTTTATTCTGCCCTAGTTTTATTACTTCTAGACATAGGTTCCAGTTACTATTTTATTTACATGACCCTCGTTCAGAGCTCGAAGATTTCGACAAAGCTTTTGGCTCGATCCTTATGTCTAGAGACTCCTACAGAAGAAGATTTGAAGATTACATACTGGTTCCAGGAGTGTGATATTACTCTTGTAGATGAGATTTTTAGCTGGGATCTTCTAGTAGAAGCATCGAGGCATTACGACATAATCTTGGGTGTGGATTGGTTATCCGCAGTCCATTCTCAGATTGAATATATTAGGTGCAAAGTGTGTTGTGTCCATACAGATGGGACCAAGTTTTCCTTCATCAGTGAGAAAAGAACCTTTGTAGCATAGGATGGACGTTCCCAGAGGAGGGTGCAGCCGATCACACATCAGTTGGCTAGCCTTACCTCAGATCAGTTGATGTTGAGAGTCCGAGCTATCCTGTAATGGTGGACCAGTATGCCGATGTCTTCCCTGATGATGTTTCGGGACTAACTCCTCACAGAGAGGTGGACTTCTACATTGACCTGTAACCCGGGATTCCACTGATATCTACACCAGCATATCAGATGGCTCCCATGGAGCTTCGTGAGTTATGGGTATAGTTAAAGGACATGCATCGTTAGGGGTTCATAAGGCCCAGTGTATCTTCATGGGTAGCCTCGATTTTGTTCTCCAAGAAGGAATATGGGAGTCTGAGACTCTGTGTGGACTATTGAAGCCTAAACCAGGTGACCATGAAGAACAAGTATCCACTCCCATGTATTGATGATATCTTTCATCAGTTGAAGGGATCTCGATGGTTTTCAAAGATAGACCTCAGATCAGGCTATCATCAGCTTAGGGTACGAGATGAGGATGTGCAGAAGATGACCTTTAGATGTTGGTATGGCCACTATGTGTTCTTGGTTATGCATTTTGGCATGACCAACACCCCTAAAGTGTCCATGGGACTTATGAACAGGATCTTCCAACCATAACTAGATCACATTGTGGTGGCCTTCATTGATGACATATTGGTGTACTCAGCGATGGAGGAGGAGCATGCCTATCATCTGCAGATAGTTCTGGATACACTCTGAGAGCACCAACTTTATGGTAAGCTCTCGAAGTGCTAGTTCTGGATATGAGAGTTTCAAATTTTGGATCACTTTATCTGGGAGGTGGGATTTGCAGTAGATTTGGTGAATATAGAGGCTATGCTATCTTGGGATCCACCTAGAAGTGTGACCGAGGTGTGGAGTTTCCTGGGGTTGGCTGGGTACTATCAGCGATTTGTACTCTAATTTTCCAAGGTTGCATCACCCTTTTCAGCATTAAAAAATAATGGATATCCCTTTGTGTGGATGGAGAGATACCAATATAATTTTTAGGAGATGAGGTAGAGACTGATGAGTGCCCCCATCTTGAGGATACTAGAAGAGGGTGTTGGTTATGTAGTCTACTAGGACATATTAGGGGCTGGACATGGATGTGTACTGATGTAGGAGAGAGAAGATATTTCATATGTCTCTCGGAATCTATGAAAACATGAGTAGAACTACTCTACCCAAGACCTGGAGTTAGAAGCAGTGGTCTTCACCTTGATGATGTGGCGACATTACTTGATGGGTGAATGGTTTAAAATCTACCCTGATCATAAGAGTCTCAGGTATATCTTCTCAAATAAAAACACGAACCTATGAAATAAATGATGGCTAGAGTTCCTCTAGGACTATGAATTTGATATTGTCAATACTCCAGGGAAGGGGAACATAGTGGCAGACACACTCAGTAGGAGGTCTGGTCAATAGTTGCTGAGTGAGGCGACCAATCAGCTAGCCACATTGCAGATATCCTTTGTGGATAGAGATGGAGTAACTTACCTCCAGTCTATGACTATCACTCCCCCACTTATTCAGCGAGTTCGGAAGGCACAACTTGGGGAATTTGACTACGAGGCACGACGTGCTCAGATATCCATAGGACATGCCCCTGATGTATTTTCTAATGGTGGGGAGCACGTCATTCTCTTTAGAAGATGCACCATGGTTCCGGTGGCGCTATGGGAGGATGTGTTGAGAGAGTACCATATGTCACCTCTGGAGGTATATCCTGGTGTAGAAAAGATGTACGAGGACCTCCGACATTAGCACTAGTGGCCAAAGATGAAGAAAACAGTGACAGAGTTTGTTTCACGATGCCTCACTTGTTATCAAGTGAAGGGCAAGCATCAGCTTCCAGCATGCTTACCAAAACCACAAGAGGTGTCAGAGTGGAAGTGGGATGGTATCTCCATGGACTTTGTGACAGGGCTTCCACGTATGTCCAGGGTACATGATTCCAACTGGGTGATTGTTGAACGACTCCCCAAGTCGGCCCACTTCCTACCCATCCGAGAGCAGGGATCGGTAAAGGGATTGGGACGCCTCTACGTACAGGAGATTGTAAAACCTCATGGGGTTGCATCTATGATCATATCCAACTGAGACACATGTTTTACATCCCAATTTTGGAGGGGATTACAGGAGGCGTTTGGGAATCAGCTATGTTTGAGAACCGCCTTTCATCCACAGACGGATGGTCAGATGGAGCAGACCATTCAGACACTCGAGGACATGCTACGTGCTTGCAACCAAATTTTTTTCCGCAGTTGATAGGATCACTTTCCCTTGGTGGAGTTCGCATACAAAAACATTTATCACTCCACCATCGGTATGGAACCATTCGAGGCCTTATACGGTCGACCATGCAGATCATGTCTATGTTGGACAGACCCAGGGGATACAACACTTATGGGTCTGGAGTTTGTATGGCCTACCACTGAGAAGGTGCAGATCATATAGTGGCAGTTGAAGACTGCACCGAGTATATAGAAGTCTTATTCCAATAGGAGATGAAGACCTTTGGAGTTCGAGGAGGGAGACCATTTCTTCTTACGAGTCTCATCTCGACGAGGTGTTCGAAGGTTTTCCTGGGGCAACAAGCTATCTCGGAGGTTCATCAGACCTTTCTAGATTCTCAGAAGAGTGGGATAGGTGGTGTACCATCTCTATCTTCCCCCATAAATTCACCAGGTGCATAATATTTTCCATGTGTCACAGTTGAGGAGATGCGTACATGATCCAACACACGTTATCGACTTGGGCGAGTTTGACTTTGATGAATGGGGTGACTTTTAAGGAGTTATCAGTGGAGATAGAGGATCCACATGATATATTCCTTCATGGATGGTGTATCCCTTTTGTGTGAGTTTGGTGGCATCATGGTAACCTCAAAGAGATCACATCGGATTGGGAGGCCCATATTCGTGCTCAGTACCCTCTTTTGTCTGGTTTGCCTTGTTTTGGCTTTCAGGGACGTAAATCCCTAAGGTGGGGAAAATGTAATGCCCCGTAATTTCTATATTTTTTTATATATATGGAATTATTTTGAGACTTTAAAATCTAACGGTGCTTGATTCTGAGGCCCGGAGTGCCCATAATGATCTGTCGAAGTTTTTATAGGCTTTAATTAGCGAGCGTAAGTAGTTTTCCTAAAAAAGGGGAATAACTCTTAAATGGTTGCTTAGATAAGAAATCAAAGGGAATCATTGCATTCATTAAGGTGTGTTTACCCTAGCTGTGACTTAATTTTAGTTGGAGAAGGCCTCTAGTGAGAAAACCCAAAAATGGCATAACCGTAAATCACATAAATAAATAAAGTTATTTTATTTTTCAAATGCTTATAACTCACGAGCGGTGAGTTCGATTAAAAATATGAGACCATCGCTGAGCTCATGAGGGTATGATTTATTTAGGAAGATAATAACATTGGTCATCATGGGACAACTATGGATGTTAGTTTTTGGCTGTAAATAAAATAATTAAATAAGAATTATTTTATTGTTAAAATCCAAAACATCTAAACGGTAACTCAGATTAAAAATCCGAGAGTTTCGTTAGGTTCGTTGGAGTGTTTTTTCCTTAGTTAGAGCTTAACCTCAACTAGTGTGGATTGAGGGTTTAATGTTAATAATTTATGGTACTTTTTTAAGGTACGTTGTAACACCCCGAGATTTTATGAAAAATATTATATTAATTTCATTAATTTCTTATGTTGTATTCTACACCAAGATTACCTTGCACTATATGCAACACCGTATTAGCTTGCAGTATACGCAACACTATTCTTGGACCGTGTTACACACAATTTTGATAATAGTTATTCTACGCAACATTGAGTATATATATATATATATATATATTAAATGTATAAATGAAATATGGTTGGATTCTGTTATACGAAACAATGAAGGATTCTTTCACAACACGCAACCCTGACTTGGCTTGCATTACACGCAATCGCGACCTTCCTCGATAGCGTGTGTTGTACACAATACCGGGTTTTAATAAACAATGTTATATTATTATAATATTGTCATGAACTAGCCGTTATCAATAGTATTAACTAAATTTTGAATTTTATAACATTATTATTCATCTTACACATTTCTAGAACATGGTATAAGAACATAATAAATTTTTCGGGTAAAATAAGTATTTTTCAAAAAAATGCAGTTTTGCCGCCTTTTGATGGCGCACCCACTTTAAATCTATTTTTTGACATGTTTATAAGTTCAATTTGACAAAATAAAATTCTTCTTTGGAATCAAGATATAAAAATTTACTTTGGATAAATTTTTCATATTATTTTGGTAACTTTCACATTTTAATGAATAGTAAAAACACGCTATATTTTAATTAAAAACAACTTTTTTCATCGTAATATTTTATGTGGTTAAATTATAATATTGAATGGTTTTAAAGTATAAATAGAATATATTTTTACCATTTAATATAATGTATGTCATTAGCATTGATTTTACCTTGAATTCGTAGGTTAAATCAATTCAATCTTTTGCAATGTTTTAAACAAAAACCCGTTTTGATTCGACAACGGGATTAATTTTAATTTAATTTCTGCAACTTCTGTGTATGGAATTTAAAAAAATGGATTCCATATTTGGAATCAGTGGGTCCAAATTATGTTAATAAGCTACTTTTTATTTTTGGGAATTATGAATAGTAACTACGGTAAATTTTATTTACCATAGTTAAAGGTAAATCGGGTAATTAAGGGTAAATATAATATTTTAAAATTACCCTAACAAATGTAAAAATCCTATTGGATGACTAAAAGTCGACCCATATCACCTAAGGGTCGGATTAGAATCATTTAATGAACATTTGTCCATGAAAATAACTTAATTATTATTAAAACCAAAGAAAGTGACAACATGTCACTCTCTTAAATTTTATAAGTATATTAATTTTAATTTAGTGATAAACTTCATGAAACTTCGAACATGAATAGTCTACAGAAAGATAATGAAATTATCTACATCATATAAATTTATTTATAATTTTTAGGGATTAAATAATTATCATTAATTATGACACAATAGTGATGCAGAAATTGTTTATCTAGTGAAAAATCAAGAATAATGTTTTTTTTAAACTAATAGTGACCATAAAATGCACAAATACCTAACCAAAACTTATTGTACATGTAAATGTAAACCATAAGCATCCAATGGTAGAATATTTGACCATTTGGAGCCTTATAAAAGCGATTATGACACTTATATTATTTTATTTTAAATGATGCCAAAGTTGTCACCTTCATAATTTAATAAATATAACAATTTAAATATTGTGATTTTAAGATGAGAAATTCGAGTAAAAGTATTATTGTTAATGGTAATATATTTATCTTCATCATAGAATTTTATTTTAAATTTTTATACAACAAATAAGTATATTAAATAATTATACAAAAATGATGTAGTAATTATTTTATTAAGAGATAAACCAAATAAATGGTTTTAAAAATAATAAAATAAATATTATATGGACTATTTAATGTGATACACTAATTTTATATATACATATGACCTTTTATTAATATATTAAAGCTTTTAGTTCGAACATATCTTCTGTATATATTTTATTTAAATTCAAATAAATGAATAGTGTCAAAATTGACACTATTGTTATTTTACAAAAATAACATATTATAAAATTGTTTAAAAATCACAAAAATATTTAAAAATTATAAATTTATATTTATATGGTCTATAATGTTATAAAGTAAAAAATTATGGAAAATTCACAACAAATAAGTAATTATTTGTTATAATTTAAAATTTAGTATTTTATTACCACAAATAAACTTAAATAGATTAAATAAGGATAAATCAAAATGATAAGGTTTAAAATAAGATCCAAACATGTCTAAATTTGATTGGTTGATGATATTACAACCCTATCTCATCTAATCTTCGAATATGAGTCATTTTTGGAGGTTTTTAAGTGGGGTTAGATTTATTATAAATTAATATTTTTAAGAATTCCTAAGGTGCCCCTCTCCTCCCTTATAAAAGGGCACCTCCTCCCCCTCCTCCTCACACCAAATTGAGCACTCAAGCTCGGCCAACCTCTGCCAAAATCCCTTCTCCACTTCCCTAGAATAATCCTAGAGGTCCTGGTCTTCTTCAAAGACCAATCTTAGTTCCCTAAGTGAAGGATTCAAAGAAGCGTTCCAAAGAAGAGGTAATATCCATTACCGATCTTTTCAATTTCTTTCTTCTTCAACTTCTTCTTCTTTAGTTTTTTCATGATAAAGTAATAACATCAGTATTACTTACATACTTATATGTTATTATAAATATGAAACAACTCTAATTAACCTTCTATCCATCCTACGGAGAAAGGAAATCACCGCGCGTGCGTACGTACGGAATACCGTCTCCACGCCGTGGTGTACTCTATTTTCCGCCACCACCTTAATTGGATGGGTATAATGGTTTAATGAGTAACTATATATGATTATTATAAAGTGATATTGATACTAAAATAGTATACATACACTTCAACACAATTCCACGACCATGGGAACGATATCATCGCTCGTGCGTACGTACGGACTACCGTCTCCACGACGCGATGAGATTCATTCTCAATGATTAACCATTCATGAATGATTATAAAGTATATATAATAATTACTAATGAAATATATGACATAATAATGATACTGGAATTATTTATATGCATGTCATCTACTTAATTCCATTCAATTCAATAAGGAAACGAAAACAACGTTCATGCGTACGTACGGACTACCGTCTCCATGAACGGTGTATTTCTTTCCATTTACTGATTTATTATATATGTATATTATGAATATATATATATATATATATCATGTTTTATATTCTTGAATTAAGTAATCATGATCTAAGTAATCATATTAATAATTACAAGTTAAAAACACGAACGGCAAATGAGACGATTTTACCCAAAACGCTACTTTAACATGAATTTACAAAAGAACGGGTAATATAAAGTCATAATTGGACCAAATATGATATAATAACAATGAATATGATTCTGGAATAAGTCAATAACATGATTTAAATCATTATACAGGGGGTTCAGACACTTACAAAGCAAGTCGGACCTAAGGTAAGGGAAAATACCACAATCTCATTTTTATTCGAGATTGTTTATTCGTAAGTATTTACTGGGGTGTATTTTATCATCCACATCCATGTTCCCTCAATATGAAATATTGTTTCCATCCACTTGCAATAGTTTAAATCCAATTTTACCCTTAGGTGAGTTTTTAGTAAAGAATATGAAAGGAATCTTTTGTCGTTTTTCCGTACGAGGTACTTTTTGACTTTTCCGACAAAAGTACGAAGAAGGTTTTTTTAACTTATACGACATGAATGGATTTTTAAAACATTGTTTCCAAGAAGCTTCCTTTACAAGTTTTCAAGTTTATTTTTAATCAACTTCTTTTATTTTAAAGTTGTATGACATGTTATGAAAGGAAAAATGTTTTTGAAGAAGAAAGGATATTTTCCTCAAGAATGGAGTTCAAGTGATTTTCAAAATTATTTTCCATATAAGATAATAAAGGGTTCTGTTTTTATCCCTATTATTACATTGATTTGATCATGTTGTGATGGAATTATTTTTATGAATTCCTTTATCTTATATGAATTGATTTATGATGTCATGATGTTTCAAGAATCCCATTTTTGTTTCATGTGTTATGCGATGATGTATGTTTTATGATTATGTGGCACACATAAGAAAGGATTCATTATAAGATGGGTGGGACCTATATCTCCCTCCAATGCATTGGGTAAAGATTTTATATCTCATGAGATAGACATGGCTGGAACGGAAGGTTATTTCGGTTCAGTGATACAGGACTGAAACGAGGAGTGAACTCGGTTCAGAAAGGGACTTTGTCCACTAAGATAGTCTTGGCGATGAGTCATGACTAACAAGAAATGATTTTCCATGATTATGTGTGCATGCCACAAAGTTTCAAGTTTTATGTTATGATTTTGGGGATCTCATTTTCACTTCTATGATTTGTTCCATGTTAAGATATTATGATCTCTTTTGCAGGTTATGATTTTCAAAAAGATATGATATGATTTTTATTTCTTTTGTATACCCTTACTGAGCATTTGAGCTCACCCTTTTATGTTTTGTTTTCCCCAGGATATAAATAAAGGTTTTAGGTAAAAAAAGGGAAGATCTTTATGGGAGATATTGAAGATCTTTCACCACGATTAGAAGATTACGTTCCGAGTTTCCAAAGACACTAAACTATTACGATCCTTTAGTGTGTGTTTTTGTTATGTACTAAGTATTCCGCAAAAGTAATGTAATGTCCATGTACGTCAAGCTTCGGGTCTCTACATACGTTCAGTAAATGCGTGGGCCGCATTTTCTAACTTCTGAACCGGTGCTCAGATTAAAAATCTGAGAGAATCATTGAATCTGTAGCACTGGGATTCAATTAAGGGAGGCTTCACTTAAACTGTAGTAAGTCTAGAGAAAAAGTTATATTTTGGACTTTTAAAAGAATAATAAAATAACATTGTTATATTATTTCTCCCATATAATTTTCTCCAATAGACATGCGACAATGGCAGGACCAACGACGTGTCAATCCATAAAATGACTTGACTCCTCAAAACCATTATAACAGCACCGTTGAAATTAAGAAGGTTCTTATTAAATGAACACCTATTAATTCCATGGGAATTAATCATCCTCCCCCACTTCTATTTATATGGAGCTTTGGGGGAGGAATTGGCAGGACTTCACCAAGCGGTGAAGCTCTAGTAAAGTGTCACGACGCCCAACACTTGGAGAACGGAGTCAGTTCTAGTGGGCGGTGATGAGCGACACCGAATCACAAACCTAAGTATGACGTTTGAGTGGAAAAATTGGCATCCTGTTGTGGGGGAAATGAACATCGACTCTTCCTCACTCGGGGGAGTTCTCCAACGATCTTGAAGTAGTGATTTTATTTTAATTTCAAGTGATCATTGAATGATTTTTACTCTATCATGTTTTCAAGCTAATGTGGAGGGTGAGGGCTAAACAAACATGGCCCGGACCTTCCACTACCTTTTTTACTGTTGATTTCTCCATGAAAGAATGTTGGTGCGGCGACACCTAAGATCCAGGATGGAGGTGGCGCGCCGTCACAGGCCGCAGGAGGAGGCACGTTGTTGAGTGCCACAGGAGGAGGCTGTGGCACTACACCATGGAAGTTAGCAGAGCAGCCGACACCGGCCGACCACGGTGGTGGTGCAGTGCACCGTCACGCACCGCCGATGGGTAAGGGCCACAACACTATGTTGTGGTAGGTGAAGAAGGCGGCTGACCCAAGACGACCGCAGAAGGTGGAGGCGGAGCAGCACTCCATCGTGTGACGCTGGAGGAGGTAGCGGCTCAAAGCCATGACAAGTGCAGAGCGGCGCGGCCCTGCGCCATGCCGGGTTGGCGGACCCCCGGTCGGCCAAAATGGACTACCGTTATGCGATGGGGTAGCACCCCACTAGCTGGCTAAAACGGCCCAGTACCCGCGGGGCTAGCTGGGAATACCGGTCCACCTTTTGGAGGAGTGGGATGGCCAAGATTGTTGGACCCACCCAGAAGACCAAACCCACCCAGCAGGTCAGGCTAGACCTGTGGCCTAGTGGGCCAGGCCAAACCCGTGGCCCAGTGGTCCAACGCGAGTGGGCTGAGCCCCACCTGATGGGTCGAACCAACTGTGGCCCAGGTCTGAAAACCGAACCGGGTCGACCCCGATGGGCCAGACCCAGTAATCCATGCCGACCCTAAGTAGGCCAGACCCGAGCGGGGTCAGGTGAACCCCAAGACCCATTGCGCTGCGCCTGTCTGGCTGAGTCAGACAGGGCCTAGGCCCAACCAGTCCCTGACTTAAGAAATGCCCGTAACTGACAAACCATGTGTCCGATCGACACGCCATCAGTGGTGTTGGGACACCTTGATGGAAGTGGTCCAATTTTCATATTCTAGTGGGCCCAACCGAGCTGGGCCAGACTGAGGTGCAATAACCCCCATTCCACGATAAGGGGTCTAACTAACTGACCGGACATCTGTTTGATAAACCGTCTGCGGCGTCAGAACCCTTAGGACGAGGCAGTAATTTTGGTGTTACTACAATTGAGTTTTTCATAGATTTTTAGTGAGGATGGGTTAGATCACACATGAATCCAATCGGTCCCTCGACACTAAAATGCCTATAACTTACAGACCGGGCGTCCGGTTGATGTGTCGTCTTTTGCGTTGGAACCCTTATTATGTGACAGATCATTGGGTTACTTCTTCGTAGGACTTAAAACTAGTTGAAATATAACTAAGGATGTAGGAGAGGTTCTCCCATAATTATGTATGCTATGAGCGGGTGATTCTCGCTCAAATTTACCCAAGAGATGCAGGTAGAACAGTCCTTGTAGTTTAGCTTGGGTTATCGAATCCTCAGAGACCTAAGAAGTAACCTATAGACATGTACATTCTATGGATTGTTTTTGGCTATGAAGTGGCCAACTTGGATTGATTTTAGATGGTTTTAGAGGATATTTAACAAATTTAATTGAATTCAATTTAAAAGAATGAGTTGATCCTAGGTTATCGCTCGAGGTGGATTGGACGTATTTCCTTTTCAATGATTTCAATTTCTTATATTTGAGATGGATTCATTTAAGAAGATAAAAAAACATCATCACTTACTAGTTTAATTCCTACACCCTTTAATATTGATCACCTATACACTTGAAGGATCAAAGTTTTGAGCACTTCAAGTTAAAGGTTCGTATTAGCACATGAAGTGTGTGGCCTTAAATTCAACAAGGATGGTGGAGTTTAAAAACCATCAAATAAAAATATCAATTAAAGAAGTGATTATACATTAATGGGGTGATAAATAACATCAAATCAGACAATTTCTACTCCCTTGGATCAACTAATAAGTGGTTTATCCCTCCATTGATTATATGGTTTCAATGGAAGCGGGAAGTAGACTCATGAGGGAGGAATTGAAGAAGTAATGAAAACAAATAAAAGAAAATCATCACTCCACCGTTGTGTGAATAATTTCGCAAGGTTTAGTGTGAATAAATTCACACCTTGAACCAATGGTATCAATTTGATATTAATAACAGAATAATATAAAAATAAGATATTTTATTAAGAAACTAAAGTGAATTGAACAACTTACATGTGAAAGACAAACTTGAGACAACAAAATCGCAGCATAACATTACAATTGAACAATGCATCAAAGATTAAAAACTACTTCACCACCACTACCTTAAATAAGCATTTTGGGATTCTTGGGTCGATCCTAAAACAGTACAAAAGATCCCACTTGAGTATGGTAGGCCTAGGGTGGTGGAAAGTAAGGGAGAGGAGACTTTTCCACCCTACACTCGAGGTGGCAGCCAGCTTGCTTCCACCGAACAGAAACGCTTGTAGGTCCTTCTAGATGGCCGAATCAGAGTGGGACATAAACTAATAACATGTATCCCCTGGCATCCCCTAACCGCCTGAAAATTTGGGCCCATGTGGAGTTGTTTATTCGGAGATATGATTAGATTAGTGGACTGTTTTTCTGGGCTGCAGAATCTGGCCCAGAATTTTATCTCTATATTGGGCTGCCTAAATGGACACGATGGAAGCCGAATTAGCATTAGATCATGAATATTGATTTTTTTCCTTTACATGTCTTATAGAATCCCATGAAATATTGGATTCATTGGGCCTATATGTTTGGCCCCATAGTCTCATCAGTGTACTGGTCTCCAATCTGACTTCTCTAGAATTGTTTCCTTTCATCACAAAATATCCCCATCGTCTTCCATGAATTCTCCACTGTTCCCTGAATCAAACATGTTAATATTTAAGTGTAGATAAATTTACCAAAATATAAAATTAAAATATGTATAATTATATTCCTTAAAATCAGATGAATCATTGGGTACTTTAAATTATGTTCAAAAATGTACCACATAATAGTGCATTTTAAGAAGGTATTACAATCATGATGTGAAATGATGTTCAAAGTGTAAAATGCACTAAAATGGTGTTTATGAATAAAAAAACAAATGAATATTATATATATTAACAATGAATATTAGCTTAATTTAGTGGCTAATCACACCCCCAAATTGAGTTTTGCTAGTCCGGAGCAAAATAAATCTCAACAATATGAAATTCGAATTCCTTTTTCAAAAAACATTTTAATACACAATGATCACCAGAAACACTTATAACAAACAATCATGAAACCCATAAAAATATTTTAATACAAGATTTTTTCATAATAAGATCTCAATCCCAAGCTCATTCCTTTGTTCAAATTCATTACCATATTTCATCCAATATCAATTAAGTGTGAGGATGTGTTGTGCATCACAATAGACATGGGGGTTCATCTTTATTCAAGGGGAAATGACGGAAGCTCTAGGTGGAATCACATTTCAATATTAAGATGATTATTTGATTTTTTTTGTATCATATTTTTTTGTTTTTTTTTGTTTTTGTTTTTTTTTGCAATTTTGCCAGGGTAATTGAAATTGCACTCAAAAGAGTCAACCCCTGTAGCGAGACTTCGCCGATGACTCCCAGGCTCAAGGACCTTAGGGAACCAAGTGAAGCCCACATACTCGGGCATCATCTCGATTTAACTCAGTCAAAAACAAATTCAAATTACAAAAAATAGAGATAAATTTACTAACTCTGGGCCAGACAACTATGGATTCACGATCCCCAAGTGTCGAAATCAATGCATTAGGTCATTTCATTTCTCTACGCGTAATTTTTTTTTTAATTTTTTTTTGAATACTCATATTAAACTAAAATGATCACCAAACCTATGCTATTTATTTAGGGGACCCCATGAACTCAAACTAATACCCCACTATCCAAAGGATGCGCATTGTGATCTTTTTTTTATTTGGATGAAAATATAAACAATTAAATATCACATTGGACAGCCACAATTTCCAAAATCTATGCTCATGAAATTATACAAGCATTAAAATCAAAATCAGGGCATGCTAAATTATTTGATATTCAGTTTCAAAGTGTGCAATGTGTATTACCATGTTCAAAGTTAATAGAATTTTTCCTTCCATTTACACATTTTTTTCTTCTTCAAATCATTCATTTTTTTACACAAAAGCATTTTTAATTTTATCTTTCCCCCCAACTTAAAATAACATTGTCCCTAGTGTTTAAAGAAAAGAAAATTTATAAGGGAGTAGAGGTAGAGAATGAAAGTTCAAAAAGGAAATTGAAAATGAGGATCATGGAATGAAGTCACCTGGTGGTTGAAGTTGAAATTCTTGCTGCTCCCTTTTAATCCTTTGATATCCATGTCACTTGCAGAGTTCCCTAGTGGAAAAAGGAAAACAAACAATCAAAACAAAATTGTATATATATATATATAAGTAAAATATAAGTATATATATAAAATAAAATAAAATGATGATACATTGTCTTCTTTTTAAATTTCTGGGTAAGGTATTACTCAAGGATCACACCACATGACACGGATGAATATGGTGCTCCCCTTTCGTACCCATCCATACTCATAATATAAGAACAGGTCAAAAGTCTATTTTTTATTTTTATATTTTTTTAAATGTAAAAATGATTAATTAATCTTATTTGAAAAATAAATATGATTCAGAAAGATTAGAAACATGAAAACCACGGTTTGCCTCCCGTTCAGCGCATTTTTTTAATGTCGTTAGCTCGACATGGATCCTAAATCTATCAATTTTTTCCTGGTTTATAGATTGGCTCAATTAACTCAACCTCTATTTCATGTTTATTGAATGATTCAATGAATGGTGTTAACCTTTAACCATTGACCTTGAAAATGTAACCACTTGTAGGATCTTGAATCTCTACTGCCCCATGGGGGTACACATGATGCACTATGAAAGGACCTAACCATCTCGACCTTAACTCCCCCAGGTGTAAATGAAGTTTTGAACTATACAAGAGCACAAGTTTTCCTGGTCCAAAATGTTTGACCTTGATATTCCTAGATTGGTAGGCTTTAACTATAGCTTTATTGATCCTTGAATTTTCATAAGCCTCCATCCTTAGTTCCTCCAGTTCATTGAGATCTAATTTCCTTTTCATTCCGGCCAATGAGAGATCATAATCCATTTTCTTAATTTCCCAAAAGGCCTTATGCTCAATTTCAACAGGTAAATGGCATGATTTTCCATAAACCAACCTATATAGTGACATTCTTAGGATGGTTTTTAATGCTGTACGATATGCCCAAAGAGAATCCATGAGTTTCTCAGACCAATCTTATTTAGAAGGATTGACATTTTTCTCAAATTTTTTTTTGATTTCACGATTGGCTAACTCAGCTTGACCATTGGTCTGTGGGTGGTAAGAAGTGGACACTTTGTGAGAAATTCCATATTTTTTCATGAGTGATGATAATGGACGATTGCAAAAATGAGTTCCACAATCACTAATGATCGCCCTAGGAATTCCAAATCTAGAAAAGATGTTTTCCTTGAGAAATCTAATCATAGTTTGATGATCATTGGATTTTTTAGGAATGGCCTCAACCCATTTAGAGACATAATCGATAGATAAGAGAATGTAAATATATCCCCTAGAGTTTGGGAAGGGACCCATGAAATCAATTTCTCCAACAGTCAAATATTTCAACCACTAAGATGGGAGTGAGTGGAATTTGATTCCTTTTTGTGATGGACCCTACTTGTTGACACCTAGAACAGCTTTGACAAAATGTCTAGGAGTCCCTTGAGAGGGTGGGCCAGAAGAGACCACATTGAAGAATCTTAGCAGATGTTTTCTTAGAGGAAAAGTGACCACCACATGCCTCACTATGACAGAATTTAAGGATGGACTCTTGTTCAGATTCTAGAACACACCTCCCAATGACTTGGTTAGGGAAGAACTTATAGAGGTATGGATCATCAAACACATAGTGTCTAACATCATAAAGGAATTTCCTTCGAGCTTTAGTCCCTGCGAATTTTGGAATGACTCCTGTAACTAAAAAATTGGCTATGTCAGCATACCAATGGCAGTCACTCACAGAGTATAGGTGTTCATCAGGAAATGAATCAGACACAGAAAGGTGATGTGAGTTGTCTTTGAATTCTATCCTAGAGAGGTGATCAGCTACAAAATTTTCAACACCATTTTTATCCTTGATTGTGAGGTCAAATTCTTGTAAGAGAAGGAACCACCTAATCAGTATAGCCTTAGAATCTTGTTTTTGGAAGAGGTATTTTAGTGCAGAATGGTCAGTGAACACGGTGATGGGAGATAATAAGAGTTAGGACCTAAACTTCTCTAAGGAAAACACAATAGAAATTAACTCCTTTTTAGTGGTGGTTTAGTTGATTTGGGAATCATTTAAGGATTTTCTTGCATAAGCAATGACATAAGGAGTTTTATCACAACGTTGTCCTAACACAGATCCTACAACAAAGTCACTGGCATCAGACATAAGTTCGAAAGGAAGGTTCCAATTTGGAGATTTCATGATGGGAGGAGAGGTGAGAGAGGATTTGAGGGTTGATAATGAACCCTCGCATCTTTCTGTCCAAACAAATGGAGCATCCTTTTCTAGCATAGCACAAAGGGGATGAGAGATTGAACTAAAGTCCTTGATGAATCACTTATTGAAACGAGCATGTCCTAAGAAAGACCTCACTTCCTTGACAATTTTGGGTGATAGAAGGTGACAAATGATGTCAACCTTGGCTTTATCAACTTCAATCCCCCTACATGAGACCAGATGGCCTAGAACTAGTCCCTCTTTAACCATGAAATGGAATTTTTCCTAGTTTAGGACTAGATTATTTTCATCATATCTTGACAAAACTCTCTCTACATTCCTAAGACATCTCTCAAAAGTATCCCCAAACACAGAGAAGTCATCCATGAAGACCTCTAGAAAATACCCTACCATGTCTGAGAAGATTTCCATCATGCACCGCTGGAAGGTTTCAGGAGCATTGCATAAACCAAAGGGCATGCGTTTGAAGGCAAAGGTGCCGAATGGAAAGGTGAATATAGTCTTCCCTTGATCCTCTAGGGAGACCTCAATTTGATTATACCCCGAGTACCCATCTAAGAAACAGTAGAAGGCATGACATGCCACTCTCTCAAGGACTTGGTCAATGAATGTTAAGGGGAAATGGTCCTTATTGGTGAATGAGTTTAGCTTTCTATAGTCAATTCAAACCCTCCATCCACTACTCACCCTTTTTGGAAGAATCTCTCCATCCTCATTGGTTATCACTGTGATTCCAGCCTTTTTTGGAACCACTTGGATTGGGCTCACCCATTCACTCTCATCTATGGGATATATGATACCAGTTTTTAAAAATTTCAAAAGTTCTTTCCTTAATACCTCCATGAGATTAGTATTGAGTCGCAGTTGAGGTTGACGACATGACTCTGAATCAGATTCCAGAACAATCCTATGAGTCCCAATAAGTGGGCTAATCCCAGGAATATCAGACAGGGTCCAACCAATGTCTTTCTTATGTTTCTTAAGGACATCTAGAAGCATCCTCTCATGATTGGCTTCAAGGGAAGAAGAAATGACAATATGATGTGTTTGATTGTCCCCTAGGAAGGAATACTTTAGTGCAGTAGGAAGTTCCGTCAATTCAAGATCAGGTTGGTTCAGAATTTCAGCAGAATATTAGGACATTGGATCAATATCAATTTTATTTCTTAAAGTTTTAGATAGGATTGATTACCCACATATATATAAGTTTCAGCTACAAGATTGGTTTGATCGGATTTAGGGAAGGAAGTTTGATTGGTCTCCATGAAAGTGGTTTCTTGAAAGGTTTCACTGATTTTTGGACCTAAGACTTCATTATAAGAGCAATTTGAAATTGATTCAAGCGAAGGAGATAATCTTCCTTCATGTGAACAAAGGAAATCAATCTCATCCTGACTTAAACATTCAGCAAATATTCCTTGATGTTCTATGGATTCATTATCAATGCTTCCTATCATGTTTACTTCATGAATGACCTATTCATCTCCTATTTGTGAGCTTGCATTATAGATTTTCAAGTCTAGACTCATGTTCCCAAAGTTGATGGTCATGTTCCCATTTCGGACTCAGATAACAGAGTTTATTTTTGCAAGAAAAGGACGACCAAGGATGATTGGGGTTTGTTTCTTATTTCCTAAGTTTGGACTATTGTCAAGGACAATGAAGTCAGTAGGGTAGATGAAGTTTTCAACCTTTACCAGAACGTCCTTTAAAATCCCATTTGGAACCCTAATGCTACGATCAGCAAGTTGAAGTGTGATAGATGTGGGTTGGAGTTCTTCTAGTCCTAACTGGTATTACACATCATAAGGGATGAGATTGACACTAGCACCTAGATCACACAAGGCCTTGACAACTTTGATTTCTCCTAGTTCAACATTAATGTAAGGGCAACCTGGGTATTTCAACTTAGGAGGAATGGTCCCTTGAATGGTGGTACTCACATTAGCAGCCAAAAGGACTTGGTTTTTATGTGAAAATTTTCTTTTAAAAGTGCACAAGTCCTTAAGGTACTTTGAGTAGGAAGGTATGGTTTGGATGGCATCGAGAAGGGGAATGTTCAACTTGACTTGTGAGAAGATTTACCTCAATGTTTCACTCAGTTCAGGCTTGGGTTTCCCCCTCATGCGTTGAGGAAATGGTGCAGGTTGTGGGGTTGTTTGTTGAAGAGTTGTTTCTTTGACAATGTTATCGTGTTTTTTAGTTTTATCATTTGCTTCATTTGAATTTTCATCTAAGTTTGAATCTTCATGTGGGTCCTGAATTAGTTTTTCAGGTTTCTCAAATGATTTCCCACTTCTTAAAACAGTCACAGCCTTTAGTTGTTCACGAGTTGTTTGAGTGCAACTTGACTCTCCCCTTAAAGTTGAGGATGGAACCACCTGAGTAGGCATGGGTTCATTTCCAGTTTTGATGGTTTGAAGTTATTTTTTTAGGGAAGAGACTTCCGAGTTCATCCTCTCCATTTTTTGCATAGTTGTTCTAGTAGGCTTTGTGGAACCGTTTGGGTTGGTGCTTGAAGATGATTGGTTTATCCTAGGGAGATATTTTGTAGGTGGTATGGTTTGTTGAAAATGTACCAGTGGATATTGGTATTGGATAGGTTGGGTTTGGAAATGGTTATGGGATTGGTAGTTCTGATGGGGGTAAGTATTTTTTCCCTGTGGTTGGCTAAGTTGTTGGCTATCATTCCAGCGGAAACCTGGGTGGTCATTATACCTTGGGTTGAAGTTATTTTGGAATTGAGGCTTTTGAAAGTTCAAAGCATTTACTTGCGATGGGGGTCCTCCTAAAATAACATCCTTGATGGATGGAATGGTTGGGCAGTTGTCTATTTTATGGTCATGTTTGTCACAAATTGTGCAAACAAGGTCTACAGTTATGATTTCATGGACATTCCTAAGGTCTATCTCTTCAGCCTTCCTAGAGAGTGCTTCAAGTTTAGCCTTAAGGCTTTCCTCTTCTCTAAGTGTATGAATTCCAGTAGTTCTTTTTGTCTTTTCATAATAAGGTGAAGTTCCCCATGTTTGGTTTTGTTCAAAAAGGCTTTCTAGATACTCGTAAGCATCATTTGGGGCTTTGTTTTTAACGGTTCCATTACACATCATGTCAATGAATTGTTTGTTCCCCGAACCCAACCCTTCATAGAAAATTCTCACTTGTTCAGGTATAGCAAAACCATGGTGTGGAACCATGTTTAGAGTGTCTTTGAACCTCTCCCATGTTTCATATAATGACTCTCCCTCTTTTTCAAAAAAGTTTTGGATACTCTTTTTAAGGGCAATTGTTTTGTGGTGGGGAAAATATTTTTTATAGAATTCTCTTTGTAGTTGGTACCAAGAGTTTATGGATGATGGTCTCAAATTGTTTAGCCAATTTTTAGATAGATCCTTTAAAGAAAAATTAAATAGCCTCATATTAGCTAATTCTAGTTGATGTGGGGGACACATGGTTTCTACAATGTCATTGAACTCCTTAATGTGAAGGTAGGGCATCTCGGACTCCATTCCATAGAATGTGGGAAGGTGGTTTAGGACATGGGGTTTAAAGATGTAGTTGGAATATCCTAGGGAATTGTGTCTAATGTATGAGGGGCATTGGTCCAGGAAGGTGTGAGGTAGTCATTCATGGTTTGATCAACTGCATTCCCCAAGTTTGGGGCTACCTCATTTGGGTTTCCATTTTGGTTCCCATCCGGGTTTATGAGTTGGTTTCTTTGAAGACCTTCCATTGAAATGGGCTCAATTTTAGACTGTAGATTATTAGGAAGATTAGGATCTAATGTAATTAGCTCCCTTGGTGTACTTGACTCCCCAACCATAGGACTATCCACCCTAACTAGACGGTTTGATTGATCGCGGGTGTAGGCGGACATGCGCCAAAAGACAAAAAACGAGAAAAGGACAAGATAAGAGGATTTTTATGAGAAAAGAAGAAATGGGGGAGAATAGAGTGGGTGTTTATATGACTTACTTGGATCCCAGGCAACGACACCAAAATTTTATTCTCACTCAAATTTACCCAAGAGATGAAGGTAGAACGGTCCTTGTAGTTTAGCTTGGGTTATCGAATCCTCAGAGACCTAAGAAATAACCTACAGAGACGTACATTCTATGGATTGTTTTCGGCTATGAAGTGGCCAAATTGGATTTATTTTAGATGGTTTTATAGGATATCTAATAGATTTAAGTGAATTAAATTTAAAATAATGAGTTGATCCTAGGTTATCACTCGGGGTGGATTGGACGTATTTCTTTTTCAATGATTTCAATTTCTTATATTTGAGATGGATTCATTTAAGAAGATAAAACAACATCATCACTTACTGGTTTAATTCCTAAACCCTTAAAATACTAATCCCCTATACAATTTAAGGATCAAAGTTTTGAGCACTTTAAGGTAAAGGTTTGTATTACCACATGAAGTGTGTGGCCTTAAATTCAACAAGGACGATGGAGTTTAAAAATCATCAAATATAAATCTCAATTAAAGAAGTGATTATACATTAATGGGGTGATAAATAACATAAAATCCATCCCCTTGATACTCCCTTGGATCAACCCATAAGTGGGTTAGCCCTCCATTGATGTTATGGTTTCAATGGAAGTGGTAAGTAGACTCATGAGGGAGGAATTGAAGAAGTAAAGAAAAAAAATAAAAGAAAATGATCACTCCACCATTGTGTGAATAATTTCACAAGGTTTAGTGTGAATAAATTCACACCTTGAACCAAAGATATAAAATTGATATTAAGAACAAAAAAATAATAGGAAAAGAAGAGATTTTATTAAGAAACTAAAGTGAATAGAACAACTTACATGTGAAGGACAAACTTGAGACAACAAAATCGTAGCATAACATTACAATTGAACAAAGAATCAAAGATTAAAAAATCCTTCACCAAAACTGCCTTAAATAGGAATTTTGGGAGCCTTGGGTCGATACTTCGACATTACAAAAGATCCCACTTGAGTATGGTAGGCCTAGGGTGGTGGAAAGTAAGGGAGATGAGACTTTTCCACCCTTGACCCGAGGTGGAAGCCAGCTTGCTTCCACCGAACAGACATGCTTGTACGTCCTTCTAGATGGCCGAATCAGAGTGGGCCATAGAATAATAAAATGGATCCCCGGATGTCTCCTAACCGAATGTAAACTTTGGGACAATTTAGAGTTGTGTAATCGGAGATATTATTATATTACTGGACTGTTTTTCTGGGCCACAGAATATGGACCAGAGTTTTATCTCTAAATTGATCTGCCTAAATAGACTCTATGGAGGCCGAATTAGCATTGGGTCCTGAAGAGTTATTTGTTCCTTTACATGGATTCTAGAATCCCAAGAAATTTGGGATTCATTGGGCATGTATGTAGGTCATGACAGTCTCATCAGTGGGATGGTGTCCAATCTGACTTCTCCAGAATTGTTTCCTTTCATCACAAAATATCCTCATCTTCTTCCATGAATTCTCCATTGATCCCTGAATCAAACATGTTCATAATTAAGTGTATATCAATTTCCCAAAATATAAAATTAAAATATGTATAATTAGATTCTTTAAAATCAGATGAATCATTGAGTACTTTCAATGATGTTCAAAAATGTACCACATAATAGTGCATTTTAAGAAGGTATTACAATCATGATATGAAATGATGTTCAAAGTGTAAAATGCACTAAAATGGTGTTTATGAATAAAAAACACATGAATATTATATATATTAAGAATGAATATTAGCCTCATTTAGTGGATAATCAACGGGAATCCAGTGGCTGGCAGTGATGAGGTGGTTGGAGACATATCATATAGAGGTTAGTACCGACCGATCCTATGTGGGTCAACACCGATCCTGTGTGGGTCAGATCTTGTGTGGGTTTTCAATCAGCGATCCTCTGTGGGTTAGAACATATCGATCCTTTGTGGTTCAGTTCATATGTTGGTCAGCACTCAGCGATCATGTGTGGCTCAGTGCATACCAATCATGTGTGGGTCAAATCTTGTGTGGGTCCGCGGGGGTTAGTACCTATCGACTCCGGGCAGGTCGGATCCTGTGTGGATCATTGCGGGGGTTAGTACCTATCGATATTGTGTGGGTCGGATTTTGTATGGTTAGTTGTAGTTCCTCTTGACAGAATAAGATGATCTAGTTTTGCTACTAATCATATATATTTCGATACATCACTAATACATTGTGTGAGTTGAGTCTTTTATCTTCGTGGTGATACCTGTGTTGTACTTTTTACTTCATGGTGTTACCTGTGTGGTACTTTTACCTTTGTGGTGTTATATTCGTGGTGATAAATGTGTGGTACTTTTACATTTTTGGTGTTACCTTTGTGTTATTCTTCCCTCATGTATGAGATGAGTATATCTTGATAACATAGGTATATGTATGGGTATATACTTAAGTAGATTTAATGACTACTTTTTGCTTTGTGATTGAGGTCTTGAATTGTAGTTTCTCATTTTTGGAACTCTGGAAGACCTTAGGGGGTCTCAGGGTCCCTACTGAGTATTATTATACTCACCCCTACATGGGATTCACCAGCACCTTGTTGTGTCTTGTGCAGATGACAGACAACATTGATTGAGGCTAAGGAAGTCAGGACTGGACGGTGCTCAGAGGTGGACCATTTGACGTGACGTGATGCAGGACTACTGATCGTGAGCTTTACCTACTCTTCAGGTAGGATCCTCGGTGGATGTTCAAGGAGATTTTTTCCCTTTTCCATTTGTACTTGTACATTCCAGTTGGGCTTATATTCCAATCCCTTTTTCTTTGAGCACACTTTTTACTACAGAAATTTACTTCATGGTTGCTTCTTGTTGTGTTCATAGATTGTGTGTTTGTACAGGTTTAAAGTAAATGCCTTCCCATTAATGGATATGCCTTTCTAGTTCTACTCACCAGCCCCTGGCCTATGGAATGCGGGCTTAGGGTAGTCACGAAACATGCCTGAGGGATGTTTCATGACACATTGTAAGATAATACATACACACTCGGTCATATGGCTATCCATCGAAGTCGTTTTGAAATTGAATCCGTATTTTCATCTAAATTCTTAAAAATATGGTCCTGAAACTATCCTATAAACTTTTTATTATGTGTATTTGATATCCATATTTCATTCCTTAATGGATTCAAATGCCAAATAATTTTTTTTGGTTTCCACATATGGGAAAACCTCTAAAATATTGTGAAAAACATAATGTTTGTCCTCCTCTTAATCTATAGTATTGATAGTGACAAAATCTCTTCTATAAATTCATTCACCCACAAGCCACCTAGTGTGAGGAGATTTCAGTAAACCAATTCATTACACATTGGATAGGTATTCAGTACAGAATTCAAGGCTTACTCAACAATATATCGCTCCATAATACAACCCTTTAGCCGAATTCGATTTTTGACATACTTTTTCAAAATATTCATATATCATTCATTGGGGTACATCCATATATAGTGTACATGAACATGTATTTGAATCTATATCACCTAGTAAACCAACAAATGAACCATCATATCAAAGAATGTTGGCGGGAATAACATTTTCAATTCACATAATATGAAGAAAATTTTCCTTTCCATAGTCAAAAATTTCACTAGGACTATAACATTACTACATTTGGATTTCAAGAAGAAACATAGATTGGTTAATATATGATATAAATTCTTGGAAAAAATTCAATGTAAAGATATTGAAATTAGAGCTTACATGAAAACATGGAAGTTGTGTGATTTCAGACCCTTTAAATTTAAATCGGTCATTGGAATAATGATCTTGATATTAGATGAATACCCCACTCGAACCATTAAATCATTCAAGAAGTTTTAAAACTAATATTACTCTTTCTTGGAAAGAGTGTAATCATTTTGAGGAAGAAAAGTTTGTTTTTAAGCATTCACTAACACCAACTCTTCTTGTATTCCTATTTCAACAATGTCCAACCTAGCCTTAATTACATCCTTTTTTACCAAGTGAATTTAACAATGTTATGATGACAGTATCAAATAAATTTTTTCAACATGCATAACATTGAGATCATGTCTATCATATAAACAATTCCAGTATGGTAATTCAAAAAAAACTGATCTCATTTTCCAACCAGTTTTCCTAAGGATTTTAAAAAATGGTTTTCCAATAGTAATGTCCACATATTTTACATTATCAAATAGTTGATCACCTATTAGTGGAGACTGTTCTGTACATTTTTCTAAAAATCCATCAAATGAAATATTCCAAGATCGATACTTATGTCATCGGGGTAGAAATATGTGATGTCTAAGAAACACAGTTTTTGATGAATGCTTCAACCTAATTTATTGTTTACCTTGTTCTCAAATGGGATACCCTTGAGTTTCTTTAATTATATATCCTGAAAAATTTACATAAGAAAGAAATTCATTTACCATACCATACAACATGGCTCTCAAAGTGAAATATTTATTCTTGTAAGCATCATGCAACATAACACCGTAATCCCAGAATAATTTCAAATCCTCGATCAGTAGATCCAAATAGACATCAATATCATTACACGATTGTTTTGGTCCTGATATAAGCACAAATAAATTGATGTATTTTCATTTTCTACATAACCACAGTGGTAAGTTAAAATTTACCTACATAATTGGCCATGTATTGTGAGTGCTTCGTTGAAAACCAATAAGATTCACTCCATCTCTATGTAACACAAGACAATGGATTCTCAACTCATTTCCAAATTCAATATACTCATGATCTATTCCCCTCCATTGTGGAGAGTCTACCAAGTGATGTAGTTTCCCATCATTAATTCTTGTATCTACATTCCACGCAAATTTTCCTAAAGTCTCCTCACTTCCATATAGTCACTTAATCCTTGGAATGATTGGAATATACCATATAACTTTCATAGGACCATACTCATCTTTCTTGTACCGAGAAGCACCACGCATTGGGCATTCTGTATGTGATTTTTGGTCCTTATGAAATATTATACAATTATTCATTGAGGAATTTATTCTTTCAAGGATCATACCCATTGACTGTAGCATTTGTTTGGGATCATATTTTCAGCTCGAGAGATTATTATTTTCTGGGAGCATGTCATTCATGAGAGAAAGTAATTCCATAAAACTGGTGTCACTCTATCCTTTTACTTCTTTAAAATTATACTACTTCAGTATGGATAAAAATGATTTATATTTAGTGAAACCAGAATACAATTTTGTCTTTTCACAACTGTTTTACTTCTCAAATAATTTTGGGCAATCATGAAGTTCATCATTAAGTATTATTGTCATTTCTTCTATAAAATCTCCATCATGATTCACATCTATAATAACATCCTTGATATAAGCTTCTTCATTTTACAAACTTGTAATCATATTATATGATCCATAAAATGTAGTGTATCCCATACACTTGATACATTCTCTTTTTCCATATTTTTATTCCAGAATTTTTAACATTGATCTATTCCATGACAGATTAAGTGTTATTCAAACTCCTATAGACTAATTTTTCATGAATATAAAAATAATAAACAAGGGAAAAGGATTTGAGAAGGTTCATATGGGTGATCTTTTGCAAAGATGATGAAATATTTCACTAAAACTTCAAACACTTTTGTCAGATGATTGGAATCTATCCATTATTTATTCATATCCTTCCTATTTGATTAAGTAATATTAATATTTAACAAAATAAGAACACAAAAATGTTCAAATAATTATAATTTCATTACAAAATAACCAATATTCCATAATTCTCCATAAAAAAAATTTCGACATTAAAACTTCAATAACATATCAAAAGAGATGTGGAAAACATGTTTCAAATTAATTCCACACCACCCAATTATATTTATTTCAACAGAATATTTAGAACATTACATTTTTTCATAAAACTAATTATAAATTCATTTTAAATCCATGTAAATGGACTTTTATACCAATCTTATTAAAAATAAATTTGTTTCAAAGAAACCAAAAAGAAATAATGTTCTTGGAAACTTCATGGAGAGAAATTAATAGAAATACTTGAAAACTTAAAAATATTATTTTTGATGGTAAACAATACCCTTAAATTGAGTCCCATAAGAGAATTGAATGTTTTTTAGGGACCACATTTAAAATAGAACCCTAAAAATTATTTCCCATTATTGAAATACAAAGGTTAGATATATAGGTTATGGGAGAAGGAATATGGGTATAATTTAGATAAAAAACCAAATTATATATACTTGGAAATAGGGTGGGGAAGTGATCCTTTATAGTAATCCATAATAAAATTTTCATAATTAAAAGTTAAATATATAATTTCTAGATGAAAAGTTGATCATAACACATGCATGTAGAAAGAAAATTTCTCGTATCTATCATATGATTATGTCATATGATTTAATAAAATTTCATTTAATGTGACAACAATAAATTATAGCTTCTCATTTTTATTCTTATCTAGCACTACTCAACACTTGTTCTTATAAAACGTATCTTGAAATATCTAAATATGAAGCTACCTGCATTCATTGATAGAATAGACCACCCCATATCCTTTTCATATCTAGCACTTTTAGATCTAGTTCTACAACTAAACCAATCCACAAGACTTCTATACCTACCATAGGTCAAGCTATATTCCAACAACTATAAATCATCATTTCCTTGGAAACATCATGTAATTACCATGATTATCAATTGAAACTAAATAACCTGATTTGTAACTCCGTTGCATCCATAGTTTTCTGAGTTTAACACTAGATCCCATACATAGACCCACTATGGATCCATGACGACCTCTCCACACATTACTTAGGACTAGAGTAGAACACACCCATCCTCCCAACCACCTGAATAGTTGAACTAGATATGAGAATCCCTTTCACTAGAATGTTTTTTATCACAAATATTATCTTCTGAAAATAATAACTCAAAGAGTATAACCCTACATAAAAACTACACTTTCCAAATACACAAACATAAATCTTGAACTACTAAGAATATTTAACCAGGAATGATTTTTTGGTTTAGTTCTACATCAAGAAGTATATTTAATGAACACATGTAGTTCCACACCATGAACTTTTTAGATCATGAGAATATAGATTTAGGATGGTTTAGTATCTATCAAATCTATCCCTAAAATATTCAATTGAATGAATGAAACCAACACCACTTCATTCTTTCATTGCATCATGTCCCTCATCACTCAGACAAACACATGCCTATATATATTCAAGAACTAGTAAGTGCTCGACATCTTATTTTTAAAGTAGTGCATTACCATGTACTAATTATCCCTCCATAAAGTGGTAGTTATCTACCCTGCACAATTCTGGCTAGATCAAGAATCTCTATTTCCATACCAATATATCCATCTATCTTCCTTGTGTACAAGACCATCATAGTAGACCTAGTTCAACATTATCAAAATCTCTCAACATTTAGAACCTCACTAAATTAGAGCTTTACCCCTTTATATAAACCAATATTCTATTTCATGATAGAGAAACCCTAAAATCATCAACGTGCCACCTTTTATGGAGTCCAGGTAGCAGCATAGGTCCCCCAACTCCTAGTTAGATAACCTTTTTGTAATTTCATTTAGGATTTTTGATGAAAGGCCTCAAGGAATGTTTCTTTTCTAGTTTTGCAATACTACAAGTTGGATGTATAAACCAGAAGTAGGGTGCAACCCATCAAACAAAAGTATTTTCTTACTTTATGGTTCCCCATAATTTAAGAACAAAATAACACCATTTTTCAATAAAATAACCATATTCATCATATTTAAAATAAAATTCAATTATCACATGCATAATTCAAAAACAGAGGAAGCAGTGGAAGCAACTCTTGAAAACTTTTGAGGCCAAATATAGATGTAAAATCACATAAAAGAACATATCAAAGGGATGGAATATATAAGAAACTTTGACCATGATGACCATTTTTTGAAATGTGGTAAAGAGAAAACCCTTACCTAACATATAAATATTACTCATCATCAAAAGAGCTTACCTTTCAAGAAGTGTCGAAGGCAAAGTAGAAGGAGGGCGGTGAGTTAGGGAGAGAAGGTGGTGAGGTAGGAAGATATGGAAGCGAGGCAGTGATAAACGACGTCAAGGTAGGGAGAGATGACATTGAGGTAGGGAGAGATGGCATCAAGGTAGAGATAGATGATGGTGGATGGGGTTTCGTCACAAAGGAGGGTTCATGGTGGATGTAGTGTTCATGGAGGAGGTGGGGTTCAATGACAGAGGTGATGTTCGGAGGCGAATGGGTCGACAGTGGTAGTGGGAAGCTTCCATGAGAGCTTGAGGTGTGTAAGAGAAGAACCTGGCTGTTAGGGTTAATCTATAAAAATGGGCAAGGCTTTTATGAGTGCTAACAAAAAATTTCTGATAAAGGTATTTTTATCGGTGCTAAAATTGAAAGCGCTTATAAAATATCCATTTATCTGTGATAAAAAAACACTGATAAAGCTATAATGTTATTAATTTATTTATATTATTATACATATTTATAATATAATATATATAATAAATAAATATATTTATTTATACTTATAACTATATATATATATATATATGATAAATATATTTATATAATTATATATATATTAGAAAATTATAAATATTATAAATAATTATATACTAAATTTTAATTATAAATTAATAATAAATATATTTATAATGTTTACAATTATATATAATTAATAGATTTATTATTGTTTTAAAATTATTCAAATATATCTATATTTATTTCGAACTATATTTATAAATATTTGTGTATATTTAAAATTATAAATATTTATAATTATTTATAATTATATATTTATTATAATTTTATAATTTTTTAATAACTATAAATATATATATATTTATTTACATAATTATAAAATTTAAATAACTTTATTTCTTATATTTATCATTTTATATATAATTAATATATTAATAATATATATTTATAAGATTGTAGATATAATAAATATATAACAAATATATAATTTTAAAAATTATAATAAATATATATTTTTTATAGTTATAATAATATATAATTAATATATTTATTATAAATTTATAATTATTTAAATGTGTCTATATTTTTTAGATGTATAATTATAAATATTTTTATTTATTTATAGATTATATATATATATATATATATATTTATATATATTTTTAACATTATAGTTATAATAAATGTATTTATTAATATTTTATAATTATTTAATTATATATATATATATATATTTACAATTATAAGTATAAATAAATAATTATTTATTTATAATTTAGAAATTATAATAAATATTTATTGTTATAATTATAAATGTATATAAATTTATTTAAATAATTATAAAATTATATCAAATATATTTATTATATTTATAATTTTATAAATATATATAATTAATATATTTATGGTAATTTTATATTTATTTTAATATATCTCTATCTATTTTAATATATCTCTATTTATTTAGAATTATAATTATATATATTTTTATATATTTATAAATATATTTATGTAATTATGTATATTTATAACTTTATAAGTATAATAAATATATTTATTATCATTTTATAATTATTTATATATATATATATATAATCATAACTATAAATAAATATATGAAAATACATTACAATATAATAGTTTTCTATTTTAGCAAAACAAAATGAAACCAAATCACATCATACTACATATAAGGAATAAAACTTCTTCCATTGAATGAAAAAACCAATGAAAATTCCAATTATTGATTAAACTCTTTTGAAACACAAAATGAGGATTCTTTCTTTAATCAAAATTAGAGAAAAACATATATTTATAAATATATTTATTTAATTATATATATTTATAACTTTACAAGTATAATAAATATATTTATTATAATTCAACAAATATTTACATATATATATATATATATATTCATAATTACAAATATATTTATAAATATTTGTATATATATATATATCTTTATAATAGATGTATCTATTGTAATTTTATAATTATTTAGATATATATATACAATTATATTTATTATTATAAAAAAAATTAGAAAGTATTTGTACATAACTAAAAATGAATAATTCTAAATAGAATAAATATATTTAATATTTAAATATATTTATTATAATTTTATAAGTATTTATGAGAACATAATAGCTTCATGGGTGTAACATGAATGAATCAAATATACCTAATAAAATATAGATCATAAAAATCGATTCATCAAATATACATGGACAACCTAAATAGTAATGAGGGTTTAATATATAAATAAACATTAATGATGAATACATAACATATGAATGTTAATAATATTCACGCATCAATATATTTTTTGATCAAATTCATTGTAAGGAAATATTTATTTAATAATTATAATTATAAATATATATTTGAAAAGTATATATATATATATATATATATATATATTATAAAAATATAATTATAGATATATAACTATAAATATAATAAATATATTTATTTTTTAATGAAATCTATTACAATATTATGATAATTTATATATATATATTTATTTAATTATTATCTTATAAATATTTTTTAAAAACATTATATATATTTGAATTATTTAAATATATATATTAATTATAGACATATTTTTTGTATTTAATGTATACAAATAATCATAATTTTTGTATATAATTATAATAATTTTATATAAACTAATAATATTTTTATTAAAATATTTTATCAGGGCTAATAATATTGCAGATAAATCTACCCTTTATCATCATTAAAAAATGTGCTGGTAAATGGTAGATTTATCAGTAATTTTATCTAGCACTGATAACGGCCCCCTCTTATCAGCATTTTCTACTTAGCACTGATTGAAGTCAACACATCACTTGCCCAAATCTGTGCTAGTAGGTATTTATGTTTCAAAACAATTTTAATCATGATTATTTATTCTTGAATTTCCATTAGGGAAATTATATTATCATTATTCTAAAAACCCCTTTTATTTTTCTACTTTTGTGATTATTTCTAGAATATTTATGTTTTAATATAATTTTTATAACTTTGGTACTCAAAATGGTTCTAATAATGTTTTTCTAAAAAGTAGACCTTATTTCTCCTCTTTCAGTCAGAAATATTTTTTCATCCATCTCATTTTTTTCTAAAATGATTTCAATAATATTCTTGAATATTATTCAATGAATGTTTTTAACCCATGTTTTACTTTTTTTCAAACTGTTATAAAAATAATCTATTTTCTATTTTCTAGGCATGGTATTTTTTACTAAAATAGAGTAATTAATATTTTCTATAATGATTCTGACATTAAATTTTTTTTACCACTATCATTAATTCTAAATTATTTGAAGAACCATTTATAATTTTCCATGTTTCTCTTTAAAGAAATTACTTTTCCTAATATATTGGAAATGTTTTTATTTTCAAAATTTTATTTCAAAATGAAAAAGGTATCTTCTACAAGAATTATTCCAATGATATTGTAATTTTTTTCCACTATGGAAACAACCATTGATATTAATTATTCTTTTCTATGGATATGATCAAACAATACCATCCTTATTATTTATTTGTACGGTCTATGATTTTAATGATGGGATGTTTACAACACCCATTTAATTTCAATGGGTGATGCTATGATGAAATATTTTAATATTTATAAAAACTATTTCCTTTCAATGGATTTTGATAAGATGGTATAATGAATGTTTTATGATCTTATGGGACATAATATATACACATTTCATTTTATGATTGGTGGGGTTTGAATTGTATATATCTCTAAATAATTAAGTAATGATAGATAACCCATGAGATAACCTGGTTATGTATGAACTTAATTACATTTTCACAATATTATGTGTAGACCTGGTTTTATGTCCATAAGTTGAAGTATAGACCTGGTTTCATGCCCATATGTTAATTCATTGACAAGGTTTCTTGTCTATAAGTTTATGTGAGGATCTGATTTCATTTCCTTAACTTAATGAGTTAACATGTTAATATTTATACATGTTCACAGTTTTATCAGCTTATTCTAATTCTGCATTCCTTAGTTTATGATATTCACTACTAGACCATGATTGATTATTGATGATTCCAAACTTTTATGTCGTATGATTGATAAAACCATATTCCATTATTAGTGATTAATAATATTTGACTAATTGATAATGAATATTGTAATTTATGATAATGTTCTCATTCAATTATTCATATATTATTATTGAATATAATTATAGATATATATCTCATATGTTTACCGGTACTAAGCATCTAAGAAAAACATTTATTAGGTTTCCTCTTCCTTAGGATATGAAGAATGATTTTATGTATGATGTGTCTAATAAGGGTGATAATTTTGAATAATTTCATAGAAGATGTCATAAATATTTTATGCACTAATTATTCATGCATCCAAGATTCCAATGAAACTAATCATTTATAGTTATATCCTAGATCATAATGTTATATATTGAATATTAATATAATAATATATATATTTATGTATTAAATTTTTGGTTTGTTATAGTTGTAATTAGAATAGGTTTTAGTTAATCCTTGGATATTAGTATTATAGAACAATGGTGAAAACCATGGATATAAGGCTATGTATAGGATAACATCATATGGTTTTGTTAAGGTATAAATTATGTGGTTTTATAACAAATAAAAATCTATTTTAAAACTAAAGGGGATATTAATTTGTGAAAAAATGAATATAGGGATAACAAACCCAAAAATAGTTGTTTGAGGATATCTTGGCTATCATTCCGGTGCATGTTCAATGGGACCTTATTAAATACCTATTTAGACACTGCCAAAGGATATTCTTGGGTTAATTCACATTTCTGTTATAAACCAATATGAATGATTTGAATAAATGATGACCATGAATGACATAGTTTAAACCAATATTTTATTTGACTGAAGAGAATGTGTTATGATTTTAACATCATATTAAGAATTTTCTTGATTATTTGATTGATCACTAAAATTATTATTTCTCACACTATGTTTTTTGTTTTTATTAAATGACTAGAACCATAACATTCATGTTAAAGAAGAATGTGATAGAAAATGGAATAATTATCATTATAAGAAACTAAATTAAATAGGAGTTTTAATTAGAATCTTGGTAATTATAAATAATAAACTATCTCATTATATGATTAACAACATCCTCATTGGTGATTTTCTTATCATAATTAATAATAGATAAATACATTTTTATGAGAGTTTAGTTGTTGATGACTATTGGTGTATGAAGATTCAGCTTCAATTATGTCTTCTATTTTAGAAGAATCACTAATAGAAATTTCTCTAGGGAATGAGAAGATTCTCTATATGTGAAATTTAAGGGCACAAAGAAATTATTTTCTATGGAAAAATGAAAATTTCCATAGGAGAAAATGTGGTTCATCATAAGATACATTTATAGTTCAATGTAATATGTGTGGGGATTTTTGGAATTATCCAAGACTGAAATTCACAATTTTATTGAGGAGAGACCCTACAACTAGAAGGGAACAAAATCGTTGACCAAGAAAGGTCTTATATTATTTTGATCTTTAATGTGTAATGATTGAAGTGTTTATGTATTAGTATTCAAGAATTATGTTGTAGAATTTTTTTCAAAGATATTATGGTTATTTGAATCTTGTACCATATAAGGGGTTTTCTATAAAGGTTTCGTATTAAGAATATCAAATCATATGTTTAATGGTACTAATATACAAGAAAAATTATTTATTGGTATGGTTATATATTATGGAAAACAAATTAATGAGGGAAATATAACCCTGAATAAGAGATTTATGTAGAGATAATAATTTTTAGTTATGTTAAATAGATGATTTATATTGATAACGTAAATGGGATATTATTGGTGAGATTGAAATTGGTAAGTGATTTGATGATACGGCAATTTTGTTCATCTTTTAAAAAATTTATTGAACTGTTGTATTTATGGGATATATTTTATAGATTAAATCTTTATAATAAAATGATTTTTCATTGAGGTCTTATGGTGATACAAGTTATTTTGGAAAAAATATTAACATGTTTTAAAAAAATATATGATCTTTGTATTCATGTGTTTGACATAATGAGACACTTTATATAATTTGGGTATTAAAGTGATGTTGATTTTTAAAATTTAGTGACATCATACTGAATTTTTTGATATTGGATTTGTTTTGATATATTTTGACAGATTCATAAGATTATCAACTTTTGGAATCCTTTAAGTTGAACATTGGGTATTTTTGTTAATGTTTTGGAGATTAATATATTATTTAACTAAATGATTATTTATCCATATTAGGAAACTTGTGATAACCATTCTGTTTTTGGTAAATATTTAGAGATTGGTGGAATGAAATTTCATTCATTTATGGATCTTATGATTCATTTTATTTTAATTTTAGTGCATCAAACATGTAAAACTCATCTTGAATATTCATTTCATTGATTAAGGGATGAAGTGTAAATTTATCAAAGAAAAAACACAGAATAAAATTGTTATTATGAAATGGAAAGAAATAAAGTAAATATATTTTCTAGTATTCTATATACTGATAGTAAAATAATCCCCCATCTTTAGTAAAATGATATTGAAATAATTTTTTTCCATTTACCTTTATTTATGATGAATGAATGGTCTTTTTAGCCCAA
Source organism: Viscum album (assembly GCA_963277665.1). Taxonomy (NCBI): domain Eukaryota; kingdom Viridiplantae; phylum Streptophyta; class Magnoliopsida; order Santalales; family Viscaceae; genus Viscum; species Viscum album. The sequence continues at coordinate 301,740,588 of OY728139.1, forward strand.
ACTAATTTATGTTTTTATGGTCATTAACATTATAATGAAAATGTTCTCCATCAATATATATTATTATTTGGGATTTATTTTTCTCCTCCAAGTCAATATTTTACCTTTCTTCTAATTTTATCCTTATGAGGGAGTCCAATTATGTGTTATTTCCATTAACATTTATTCTTCCCACATCCTGTTTTCAAAGTATGTTTTATTATCCATTTGAATGATGTGGGTTTTCAAGAATGGTAATTTTAAATATTATAAATTTGATGATCAAGATAAAATTATGGGGATGAAATTTATTTAAGGGGGTAGAATGTACCAATTTGAAAATTTTTGTTTAAATTAATAATAAGTTCAATATATTTCTTAACAAATAACATTGTTCTTAAAAAGAATTTTCATGTACTACAAAAATATTGTTATTTAAATGTGACTGTTATAACATAGCCTTATAATTTTTGTGTATGAATATAAGTAAAATTAGTATGAAATATAAGTATAATGGTTATAATTATTAGAATTATATTTATTAATTCATAGGAAATATGAGCCCAATTATTTTGTGAAGTCATTTTATGATTCATAAATATGTCTTCTTCAAAAATAGTTTTTATTGAATTTTTCACTCATGCATTATGATTAATTTTTACTATTTTTTAATTTTTATTTCAGGTAATAAATACCATTTTTTTAAATCATCCTTTCAATATTATCCTAGTGTGAATTTTTAGTACTTTTCTAAAAAGATTTATTTTCTAGTGAATAGTGGAAAATACCGATGATTGTAAAAATTGAAATAAAATTTCAAGTGCACGTTCCATTTTGTTTTGAATTAATTGTTAAAGTAACATAATACGACTTTAATTTAAAATAATAAAATTAATTACATAAGAATAATCATCATAAATGATTTTAGTATAAGCTCATTTTTGTTCTTGAAAACACTTTAAAATAAAATCATTTTCATGCAAACAATGTGCCTTTATCTTCATAAATTAAGTTAATATCTATTTATTAATTAATTTAGTTAAAATTATATATTTTATATTTGGAAAAATATTTAATATTAATTTTATATATTTTATAGGGAATGGAAGGGAATAAATTAAATTTTATGCATAAAATTTACTTTTATAAAATATGGTTTTTTGCATATTACATGCATATTATAATTCATTTATACCGCTTATATAAAATGTACATTTAAAAATGGATTCCATATTTGGAATAATAATAATAAATATTATGTAATAAGTCCAACTTAATTTTTGTTCATTATGAATTTTATGAATAGTAAAACATTTATCATCATTGTAAAATGGAAAGTATGGATATCCAAGAATAAAAGTAAGTGAAATTACCACAATTTTTAAACTTAATTCTTATTGGATGAAGGTATTTATAAACCTATCTCCTAAGAATCAAAATTGAATAATTTATGGGAAACGTTTCCTTGAAAATGACTTAATAATATTTTAATCCTTTAATATATTCAAGGTGTGTCCCTCCCCCCACATATAAAAGGACACTCTACCTATATTTTATTTACACCTTATTGAACAAATTATCTCAAAAAAACCCTAAAAAATTTTATTCTATAATTTCCTAATCATTATATATAGGTTCTATTCTTCTTTAATGACCATTCCAAGAATCCTTGAGAAGATATCTATAAGAGGTCTTCTAAAGATGAGGTAATTTCTTACCCAACCACATTCAATTTATTTATTACACTGAATTAATTATATATGTGGTATTAATAATCAATTAATATATTAAATACCCTAAATATAATAGAATGTCATTTATATTATGAAACCACCATAATCCACCATAATTTACATCAAATGGGAAATGAAATTTTTCCTCATGCGTATGTGTGAACTACCGCCTCCCTGTAGCGATATGATTCATTTTCTATCACTATATATCTTGATTGGTTATTTTTTCAATTTTTATAGTTTTATATGATAATTATGATATTATTATGTTTCTTTAATCATAATATCTTATCTAAATTCCAACATTTCTATCTGTTGAAAAATGATAACATTGCTCGTGTGTATGTGTGGACTACCACCTCCATAAAGTGTTATTATTGTTTTTAATTTATTATTTACATGAATAGTAATAAGGATATATTTAATGAATATATATGTTATTTATGATATAACAATTATTATGAAAAGATTAATTATTATTTACCATTCTTTCATTTTAACCATTCAAGGGTGGAAACATCACTTGTGCGTATGTACATGCTATCGACTCCATGAAGTGTTGAAATTTAGATTCCATAACCTTGTTATATGAATAATAATAAAATTTTATATGATGAATAAATATGATAATTATTTCATGATTAATATTTTGGAGATGATGAGACCATGACCAAGGTGAAGGTAATATAATAATCGAAACAACACATTCATGGAAAAGGGACCAGTTTTCACTCGAATGTTCATTTAAATGAATAAATCTTTAATAAATGAATAATAAGAAATTATGAAGGAATGATACATAGTATATTATGTATTAATATGTTTCCATAACATATTAAAAATAAATATATATTTATTTCATATGATATTTGAACACATACAAATCCTGACAAGAATTGAGGTAAGTGTACTTCATCTCAATTTGGTTTTGTTGAGACATGTTTGACGTTATTGACTGATTTATGTATATAAGGTGTATATAATGATCCTTTTACAAGTGATATAATTTAACATTATTAATTCATATAATTTAAGATTCAAATTATTTATTCTAAGGGGTTTTGAATCTAATGTTAAAAAAGTGGTGAGGGATTTCTCATCTCAATTTTATTTATTTGAGACGTATGTCGTATACAACACTTGTTTATTTTATGTTGGGTATATATTATTTCCATGAATTTATTTTATTATCATTATAATTATTTTTATTTTTATTTACTAATACATCAAAATTTATATCTTTAATGAGGCTTTTACTCAGAGATTACAAAATTGGTAATGGATTTATGGATGAATACCATTTTGATCGATGTTAATTATGCATGAATTTTGATTAAAAATATTATAGGATATTTATTATTTAGAATCATTTAATTTTTATTCTCATATATTTATTTTGGTACATTTAATGTTATAACATAATTTATCTTTATTTGGTACTAAAAATGCTTAAGAGAATGATTTTAAGAAAAAACAACCTTATTTCTCCTCTTACGACCATGAAACCTTTTCCTACCATATCCATGTATTCTAAAATATTTTCAATATTTTTTTTATATTTTTCATTGATGTTTTTAATTCAATTTTACAAAAAATATTTTTTAATGGTTTACAAATAATCTTCTTGTTATTTTTTGTACAAGGTACTTTTTACCGAAGGGGTGAAAAAAATATTTGTTTTAATGATTATGGAAAAAACAAAATTTCCCACTATCATGACCATTCAATGATTTATATATTTATTTTATTTTTTTCAAGTTAATTTTTAAATAACATATTTTCCTTGATATGTTGGAAATATGGTATTTTAAATATGCTATTTGAAAACTAAAAATGGTATTTTCATTAAGAAGAATTTCAATGATCTTTTCAAAAATATTTTTATTCTTTGATATCATCCTTTGATGTTAATTATGCTTTATTGGATATATAAACTAATGAAACTATCATTACTATATCTATATATGGTTTAAAACTATGATGATGATATGTTTACAAAATCCATTTATTTTCCATGGGTTATTCTATAATGAAGTTATAAAATATTTATGAAACACATTTTTATTCAATATGTTATGATATGATGATATACTAACTGTTTTATGATCTTGTGAAATATATATATATATATATGATTTTAATTATGTGATGCATGGGACATGAATTTTATATCCCTCCAATTCATTGGATAAATATAGATAACTCGTGAAATAAATATTATATGTATGAACTTGATTTTATGTTCACAATAATATGAGTGGACCTGGTTTCATGCCCATAACTTTGTGTGTAGGCTTGGTTTCATATCCATAAGTTAATGTGTAGACATAATATGACTTGTATAAGTTTATTTATAGACTTTATTTAATTTCATTAACTTAATGAGTGAACCTATTACTATTTATACATGTTTATAGAGTTGTAATCTTATTCGGGTGCCCTAATCCATAGTTTATGACATGCTCTCATGGATAGTTATTTATTATTTATGATTCCAAACACTTATGGATTATGGTTGAAAAAAAACTTATTCCACGATTCATGATTAAATATTATTTACTGATTGGGTATGAATATTGTAATTTATGATCATTATATCACAAAAATTATGATTATGCTATTCTTTAATATGACTATCGATTGATTTGCCTATGTTTACCATTACTGGTAATATTATCTCACCCATTATTATGTTTCATTTTCCATGGGATATAAAGAAATATTTTAAGTATGATGTGGCAAATAAATTTTCTAAATATGAAGATCTTAGTGGGAGATGGATTAAATATTTTATGTACCAGTGGTTTATATATCCAAGTTTCCAATGACACTAAACCTTTATGGTTCTTCCATGGATTATAATATTATGTATTGAGTATTCACCTAATAAAATGTAATATTTATGAATGAAATATTTGGTTTATTATGGCCCAAGTGTGTTATTTCCTATCACATTGATTTATATGGGATTATAGAGTAACTGCCCATATCCACCCATGTTATACCTAAGATGTTGAAGGAATTATCCATATCCACTTATATTTTAGTGAATATTTAGTCTATAAAATCCCAAATAGGTGGGTGTGTAGGGAACGATATATGTATGAGTCATCAATAGTATCCAACCAGATTAGTGGGTGATAAGGGTATGATCATTGTCCTCTCACTTTATACAAAGTCAGAGTGTTTGTGTAAAGGAAAGAACTGTAGTGCACATTCACCATCAATATCCATCTGTCATAGGATATATAATTTATAAAGGCAAATAAATGCATAAAATAATAACCACATTCAAAAATCAAGGATTTTCTATCAATCTAATGAGACCCTATAAAATTATATCCCCATATATAATAATATCCTCAATGTTTCTTCACATTCCTATCCCATAGAAATATATTTTTAAAAATTAAATAATGAGTAAACATTATTATTGAACTATACAGATGGTAAATTCAAATATAGGTTAATATCACTTTCCACAGTTTTAGTTAAATTTACATCATCTAAATTAAAAAATTATTTCATCTATATTCGTCAATTATTCTCATTAATTACTTAAAAAATTATTCTTCCCTACCAACATTGACAACTCAACATATTTTTCCAAATTTATCTTTTCCCAATATATTTCATGTCTCAATATAAACAAATTAATTTACATAATTATGTTAACACCATTGAGTTTCATACTTGGAAACACATTAATGAAACACTGGTTGTTTTTAACATTACTATTCAATCTCATAATTAACTTGATGCACTTTTTTGTAATCCATCATTATCATGGGTTTGATAATAGTCTTCTTTTACCTCTATTTATTTACATAAAGATTTTTGTTGAAAATTTATTAAAACCCATTATATTAACTTATCATCATCATTTAAAAATTCATTTGACTGAAATAAATTCTATAAACTTATTTTGTTTTATTAAAATCTGTTTAGAAAAAAATAATTATATAGTTTTTTTTCTTTTATTTTTCTATTAACATCATATCATAACCTTTATGTTTTCTAGGTATACAAATATCAACATTACTTGGTTACCTAACTCATTCAATTGATTAATCACCTTTTCACAATTAAGTTTAACAATATCTTACTATATATTGTTATTAATAAATAATTATAATTTTTCCCATGACCATTTAAAAGTAAAAATGATATTTTAGTTTATTTATTCATATTCGATTGAGTCTATCTCATTCATTTAATCAATATTCAGTGACCGATAGCAATGAATCAGTCAAACACTTAGATTTAACAGATATTAATTATAATTCTATTTATTATAATATTTTTATTTTTATTCAATCATCTTTAGTTTAATTTATCTAGAAACAATATTCAAAGTTACCTAAAATTGATTCAATTTTGTTTAGTATGTCAAGATAATTCAAAAAAAAATATTCTATAAAATTATCCTTCCATTCTTATCTAAAATTCTCAACTAGCTATGGAATTATACATAGTTTTCCCATATTCCCATTACAATACGCCCTTCAAACCATAAAGTGTCATCCCCACGGATGAATTATGGTCATTTTATCATTGATTTCATAGTTTATATTGCATGGAATTACCCAAGTCCTGGAATCCATTGTGTCAAAATTGTATAATTATGGGATGCAATAAAATCAATTTTATTGGATGACCCTGACCAAAACATAACCCAATACAACATGACTAATGTGGACACATTTTTTTTCTCTGATCAGAGTGATCCAATGGCTACAATTATTTAAATCACATGAAATAACACACCCAACTAGGTTTGACATAAACATATATGCTTCATCTGGTAATTTGACCAGATAGTTATATGAAGTTTGTTCCTCAATGTATGGAATTATATATTATTTCTATAACTACGGTATATGTGGAATTAATATAGTCATCTAATGAAATATAAAATCTCTACAGTTCCCCCACTAGATGGTTCCACTTTTATTATTTCATGTTTTCGTCACCCCCTTTAATGAAATTTTGACCTTTTTTGACCACCTTAGATGAACGCTAAAATTCCAGCATAAATGTTTCTTGATGTAGGGATTCCTAATATGGCTTATTTTTTCTAGAATTCATTCATTTAATAGGTTAATAAATAGAAATATGACAGAGAGGGTTGAATATATAATCTAATTCTCACAAATTGTATGTCTAATCAATGTAATTCCAATTCCAATATGTGAGTCTCTTCTAGTGATTTTCTTTGAATTGTATCACTTTTTGAAATTCAACTGAATAATGAATTAATCAACGAATCATTAAAAATATCCTTAAAATATTATACGAGTTTTATCATAATCCCTAATTCAGAAAACAATAAATCAAATTGAATAGATTGTTGTTCATCACATATAATATTAATCTAAATGGGTTCAATAGATTTCAAAAAACAATGACTCAATATTTAATTATGAATTTTAATACCATAAAATTTCTCAAAATAATTTTTTATAACCCCTATATTAGATTTATGATATTATTTAGTCACTAGAACAAAAATAAATCAATTTATTACATATTGAAATTTCATCACATGGTTTAAAGATTAATAAATAAAATGAAAAGAGACAAAATGATTGTTAATAAATAAAACATCAAAAGAAATTAAATATTCATTGACCCTGATTATCCATAATTATCTAGTGAAGATCCACCCTCCATCAGTTTCCTCCATGGGGGTGGAATTCCTTAAAACCTAGAATCATATAATTTACTCTAAAATATTCTTATATAGTGGTAGTATTGGTCAAAATAAAATTTTAATAAATATTACTTATCCTATACAAATTATATCTACTAATGATGAAACATATAAACAACACATAAAAATTAATAAAATATTATCTTAAAGGAAACAACCCATTATATACTCAATATATATGTTTTTTTCTCAATCTGATATTTCATTAAGAATATAAGACCCTATTTTTTAGGAATCATATACTTTTTATAAAATATAGGTTTATAATTCTAAACTATTTTTCTCAAATAATTTAAAATTTATTAGGAAATAGGTTCTAAATGATATATGATAAACTAAAAACACATTATTCATTCCAAGCTATAACATTAGAAGAAAATCAAATAAAAAACATATTTAGCACCATTGATTACTACTCACAATGGATGAATACATCTATTAAATGCGACCAAATAAATATGAAAAAATAAATATAAAATAATAAAATATTTATGACTATGAAATCTCTAGGATCATCTTCAAACTTGAGGTTCACTAGTAGATACAAAACACCTATAATAATTAATAGTACAATGAAAGGATAAATAAATATAGAAAATCTATAATATAAAGTTAGATTTACGCCTTGAGAAGTAAGATTGGGATGAACTAATGATATAGTATATATATACATTGGAATGAACTATGGAAACTATAAATATAGTCTTTTGAAATATGGTTTTTGAGAATATGGTTAATGGATATACATACAATAGGTAAACTAAAGTATTCTATTATTTTGTAGTAAATTTAAAATAACTTAACTCACAATGAAATAAAAATATGATATTAACATATTAAATATATATATCTGTGTGTGTGTGTGTTTGTTATGTATAAGTATTATTATTATTTAAAAATGTTAATATGAATATATAAATTTAAAATAAATACTTCAATATCAATGGACTATTAAAATTAAATTTTTGATTATAAATAATTATTTTAATGATATTTCTGAAAGTGTATTTAGAATAAAAGAAATATTTTTTAAAAGATATATTATATTAATTATTTTATATATTATCCTAATAAATTAAAACTACCAATTTTAAAATATTTCTATAATAGCTTTATTAAAATTGTAAATTGATATGAAATAATACTATGAACATATAATGTTTAAAATTTTATGTTTAAATAAAATGACGTTATCATTATATATTTTATTTTCATTTTAAATAATAATATATAAATTTTAGAATTTGAAATATATTAAAAGAAATTTTTTTTCATTTATATTTTGAATATTATATTATGGTTTAATTTTTAGTATTTTGTTGAAGAATTTTTGTTGGTCGGAGTGGACACTCAAGAGGGGGGTGAATTGAGTTCCAATTAAAATTTCTGTTAAAAATATTTCTCTTAAAATACCCCTATTAAAAAACAAATTTAAACTGTAGTGAATTTATACAGAGTGTAAATGTTCAATTAGTTTCTCAAATATTGATTAGGTCTCAGTTAATTTAATCTGAAGATTAAATTGACTTTTGAAACTAACTTACTGGTTTACAATAAGAATAAACACTTGCTAATTTAACTATCAAAGTAACTTTAAAACAAATTATATTTCAAAGTAGATAGCAGCGGAATATGAAATATATAGTATACTTATGACTTAATACCAAAATGAACAGCAGATGTAACCAAGAGGTTCAGTCTCAAGCCGAGACTTAGTCCTCTCAAACAATTTATATAAATTGATCCACACCCAGGATCGGGGTAAACAACAGTACAATATTTTCCAGGTCCAAAGACCTCTACCACAGTTCTACGTGGGAAAACAAACAACAGATCATAGCTGTCCAGGTCTTACTCGACCTCTACCACTATCCACAGTGGGATACAAAGGAGTTATAAGAGTTTGAATGAGGATTTTATAATCCTCCAGCTTATCACAGGAGACAGTGTGTGTGTAAAATAAACAGGGTACACACACTGCTCAAAATGTAAATGAAAGAATCACTAAAGAAAGTGTGAATGAGTTTAGAAAATCTTTAGTGATTGGCAGTGCAGCTCTGGACTCATTTGATTGGTCAGAAAAGCTTCTGAGTCCTTCTCAAGTTTTTGTTCTCAAAAACAGAGTGTCGTTTTCTTCCTTGGTTCCAGGTTCATCTTATCATCCTGAGTGCATGAAGTGTTTTTTGTATTTCTTTACTCAAGATGAAGCTTGTGTTCTCCTCTAGAATGAGTAGCTTCGTGTATGTCTAGTGTTCTTGGGGTATGGATGTAGTCTTGTGTGAATGCCCCATGTTTGAATGCTGTTGAGCATTTTTCTTTTTCACCCTTCATGTGCCTTCTTAGTTCCTTGATTCTCGCTGTATGCACACCCCGTGTTCACTTCCTTCATTCCTCTTTTTTCAGCTAGGTCTTTATCTTCCCTTTTATAGCTTTCAGCACCGGCAAATGGGAATGATTAATTTTTGTATGGGTACTAGGTACGGTTCCCTGACACGGAAACAGAAATCATTAAATAACATTAACTGCATTAAAAACATCAAATTTAACCATTAACTTAATAAATAAATAGTATTTAGAATATATATTTTGAATTTTTGGTCAATAATTAGTAGCCTTCTGTTGGTAGATGTGTATGGTGGACTTTGTGTAACACTGACCTTCCATCATTAGCTCTTGAACTTGTATCGGTAGCACTTTGCATCGGTAGCTCTTGGTATTGGTAACTCCTTACTCTATATTAGTAACTTTTGGTATCGTTAACTCCTTACTCTATATTGTTAACTTTTGGTATCGGTAGCTCTATATACCAGTGACTTCATTCTATCAGTAGCTCTTGATCTATCGGTAGCTTTGGTCTGTCGGTAGCTCTGGTCTGTCGGTAGCTTGCTTAGTTCCAGTGATTATGTGTATCAGTAGACTTATGCATATCGGTAGCTTTATCTTATCGGTAGCTTTAGCTTATTGGTGACTCTGTCTATCGGTAGACTAAGTCTATCGGTAGACTAAGTACCGGTAGCTCTGTATCAGTAGCTATACACAGATCAGTGACTAACACTTATCTATTTTATGTAAAACATATCCGATTGGAATAGAATTACTTCCAAACTCATACAAACATGGATAAACATTGATTAACATATTTCAAGGATTATTTTAATATTATTATCATATTGATAATAGAATATCATATATTGAGTGAATTAGAATATAGATAAACATTAATGGGGATTATCAAAGTATGTAAAAGCATAGTTGGGATTATCAAAACAGGTGAGGTCAACAATCTCCCCATTTTTGATAATCACAACTTATGATATTATAGTTTTAAAACAATGAGTAGTTGTATTAGAGGATACATCATTAAATGCAATTATCTTAGAGAAAGCAGTATGTTATAGAACATAATGTATCAGATGTAGAATTAAATGCAATGATATCAGAGGGGAAAAGCATGGTAGCTCTTCCTTAGATAATATTACTCCCCCTTTGAGAATATTTCTCCCTCTTTGATACTTATATAGATAATATTTCTCCCCCTTTGTGATAATTAAAAGGTGGGAAACAAGAAATAGAAAAAGGAACACAATGAGAAATAAATGAAAGCCAATTGTATTGTACTTTGCAAAAAGGTACATAGAAGGGAAACAAAATACAAGGGATTCCTATAAAACATCTTATCAACTTGTTCAATCCACATCCTCAATGTGAGATTGGCCCTTGGGATCAGAAGAGGATTCAGACTGTGTGGATGCTGGTGAAGGATTAGGAACACCAGAGATGATTATAGGAGGCTGAGCCATAGAAACGGTGCATGGCCTGTACTGAGGAGTTCTTTGAGTGATCATAGGTGTAAGGCTTCGAATGTCTTGGGTTGGAGTCATCTGAACATGAGAGGCAGTAGAGGCAGAGGAAGGTAAAGTAGGTGGTACAATCATTGGCCTAGCATTGAAATGCAGGAAAGGCAGCAAAAGATTTCTGAAATCCATAATTATTCCTCCTCATCTCTCCATAGCAGATATGAAATAATCTTTCTTCTCCATGAATTTGTCCAAGGATGGAGTCAATTCCCTTAGTTTGCTGACTTGCTCTTTGAAGGCTTGATTGACAGGAGGTAACTTCAGGTTTTCCAATAGAAGTTTGAAATGATTGTTGAGTTGATGCTTGGTGTAAAACTTTTGAAAATAAGAGTCCACCTTTTCTTTTACTTCCTTCTGAGAGGCAGAAGATTCTCTCATATAGTCTTGGACTATATTCATTATTTCTCTAGTAGAATCTCTAGTATAAATCACAATTTTTCTCAGGTCAGATGAGTCCACAGAGTCACTGGTTGATGCTGAACCAAGCTCCTCCTTCATCGCAGCTCGAATCTGATTCATATCCACTAAAGGTCTAGAGGCAACAGAACCAATAGAGAATGTTACTATTTCCTTGAAGTTTTATCTCAACCCACTGATAAGATTTTGGACTTGGGAATCCTGGGTTTTAACATGATCTTTCATGGAGGTTTTAAAGCCTTCAAACACAGAAACCTTCTGGCTTACAATAGTTTGGACATAGGTTAAGTCCTTGTCTGCTTGGGATTTTGAACTCATGTAAGAGTATAAAGAGATAATAGATTTATTTAGAGCTTCTAAATCAGCTTCCAGTCTAGATACTTGAGTCTATTAGTCTGTAACTTCTTCTACTATTTCAGCCACAAAGGTTGACAAATTACAACCGAGAGAGAGTTCAAAAGATTTTTCCAAATTACTCATCTCTTCAACAAAGCAGTGCTTCAACTCAGCAACAGAAGCACTAAAGGACTCCTTCAGCTCATCCTTTAAGGATCCAAGGTCAGCCTTGGTGATCATATCGGCAAGATAAATCAAAAAAGGTTCTCTTTCAGTTGCTAAGCCGGCCACTGAGTCAGTCATAATCGATTGGATTGATGACACCAGTGAAGCTTCCATCTTCTTTGTCTCTACCAAAAAATTGTCCTTAATATTTTTCTTTAAAATATCCAGGTCATGCATTCTGACCACATATTTAGGTAACAACTCAGTCTCAACATCATAAATAATATTTGGTATATTGAGGGATGCCTCATTATCAGAATTAGGATAGTCTAATCCACAAACCAAAAAACCTGGGTCTTCTGCCCAGTCCTCAATCTCAACAGCTACTGACACACATCCAAACTTGGTTTGATGCTACCCCTTAATGGGTGCATTACCATGTATAGAAACAAAATTCTCAGTAGGTATTTCTTCCTCATAAGAATCTTCTACTATCAATTCCTTCTCTGCAACAGCAGGAGGGTCCTCTGGATTAGGTACAACTTCTTCCATTTCTCCTACTACATCCTCAATAGGCACAACTAAGCTTCCAATTAATGGAATTAGACTTAAGCAGATAGAATCAGAGGATTCATATTCATTCTCCTTTTCTTCTTTATGCTCAGGGGCTGGCTGGTCTTCCTCATCAGTAGGTGTCTCTTCTTCTACTAAGGTTTCCTTTCTAGAAGATACAATTTCAGCACCAGGACTTGGAGGTAAGTCCGGATCTCTTACATCATCCATAGAAGTCTTTTCTTCTTCAGTCTCATCACTGTACTCAGGTTCTTCTTCATTAGGTCCTAGACCTGGATCCCTCACATTTTTAGGACTTGAAGGGTGATCCACAGGATTGAATTTATCATATACCTTCTGGTCATCATTAACTCACTCTCCTCTCCATGGGTTCCAATTTATCTTCATGTATTTTCAAATAGTGGTTGTGATAAAAAAAGTTATTAATTACTACCACTATCTCATCTTGAGACTCAGCTACTCCTTTCACTTTGATCATCACTGAGATCATCTTGGAAAATAATAGGGCATTAGTCTTTGATTTTGGCCTTGTCATGTCTTCCATTTGGATCATCAGAAATATGCACAGATTCACTTTTACACAATGTCTCAAGAGATGCAGGAGATAGATATCGTGATATCTTAAATTCTCAAAGTCTCCTCTCCTTGGTATTAATACATGCTGAACAAATTTGATCAGCAATCTGTTCTCTCCATCCATTTCAGAAGACACTACTTGTCTTTGATTTCCATCACCGATGAGCTCCTCCAAGGCAATCTCATAATTTAATATATTGCTTGTAGGTGGCATAGCTTTCGAGATATATCCAGATACACCTTCGCGTGTAACCTTCAGGCATTCATCCCACTCAACGGATGAAAAATACATCTCCTTTCCATTCACAAAATAAGTCACTCGATTCTCATCTTCTGATTTCTCAAAGCTTACAAACTCATACAATTGTTTCACTAGCTTCGGATAGTAGGGGACATTGTTGTTCGAAAATCAATCTACCCATTTTTGATCTTCCATCACTTTGAGCACTAACGACTTTCTAGGAAAAAACCATTCCACGCACAACTCTTTTTCAATCACAATAACTCTATTCTGTAAATGAGGATTCACTGGTCGCCTACCCAACCTAGTTCTAAAAAAACTACCACTTTCTTCTGGCTTGGACTTCTGCTTCTTTGCTTTCGGCTCATCAGTGTCATCTCTGATGGTAGGAAGTTTGATTTTTGTCATCTCTGGTTTGAGGGATTTAGGGTTTTCGAGAGATTTGGGAGCTAAGGTTTGAGGGTAAGGGTTTTAGGCTCAGTGGATTGATAAGTAGCTAGGACTTTGTTTTTATCATTTAGGAATCATAAAATAAATAAATAAAATGAAATAATATAAAAACGATTCAGATTCTGATGGCAGAAAAAAGTTTAAAACAGCGCACTAATCGGTAGGGTTTATCGGTGAGAATTCCTATCAGTGAGGTCCATCGGTGAGGTTTCATCGGTGAGGTATCTACATCGATGAGGTGTTACATCGGTGAGGTTACATCGGTGAGGTATCACATCAGTGAGGTATCTACATTGGTGAGGTATCTACATCGATGAGGTATCTACATTGGTGAGGTATCACATTGGTGAGGTATCTAGATCGGTGAGGTATCTACATCGGTGAGGTATCTACCGATCAAGGTTAATCATTCCCAACTCATGTCTAATGTAACTTAACAAATCTGAACTTAAAGGTTTGGTGAAAATGTTAGCTAATTGATGTTCAGTACCTATAAATTCAAGAGTCATATCACCCTTTTGGTAATGATCTCTCAAGAAATGGTGCCTTACATCAATGTGTTTGGTCCTAGAGTGAGACACAAGATTCTTTGAAATTTTTATTGCACTAGTGTTTTCACAGTTGATAGAAACATGCTTAAAATCATATCCACAATCCAAAAGAGTGTGTTTCATCCACAAAATTTGTGCACAGCAGCTACCAGTAGCTATATACTCTGTTTTGGTAGTGGACAAAGCTACAAAATTCTACTTTTTACTACACCAAGATACTAAGGATTTTCCCAATAAATGACATCTTACAGATGTGATTTTTCTATTCAACTTGCAACCAGCAAATTCATCATCTGAATAACTCATTAACTCAAAGGATTGTCCTTTTGGGTAAAACAAACCTATGTTTACAGTGTGTTTAAGATACTTAAAAATTCTTTTAACAAAAATTAAATTATATTCTTTTGGATTAGCTTGAAATCTTTCACACATACACACACTAAACATAATATCTGGTCGACTAGTAGTAAGTTAAAGTAAGCTTCCAATCATACCTCTGTAATTGGTTTGATCCACTAGTTTCCCAGCTTCATCTACATCCAATTTACAGATTGTACTCATAGGAGTATCACTTTCCTTAATAATATCTAAACCAAAACGTTTTAAAAGATCATTTGTATGTTTAATTTGATTTAAAATAATACCATTTTCATTTTGAAAAACTCAAAATCCAAGAAAATATTTGAGTTCTCCCATTAAACTAATTTCAAATTCATTTTGCATACTCTTTGAAAAATCAGTACATTAGGAATGTTTAGAAGATCTAAAAATAATATCATCAACATAGATTTGTACTATTAAAACATCTTTGGAAATTCTTTTAATAAAAAGAGTTGGATTAGCAATCCCTTTAGTAAAACTTTTTGAAATAAGAAAATTACTAATACTATCATACCAAGCTCTTGGAGCTTGTTTTAAACCATATAAAGCTTTAGAAAGTTTAAAAACTTGATTTGTAAAATGAGGATTAGTAAATCCAGGTGGTTGATCAACAAAAACGTCTTCAATTATAAAACCATTTAGAAAAGCACTTTTGACATCCATTTGATATAACTTGAAATTAAGATGAGAAGCATAGGCAAGTAAGATCCTAATGGATTCTAATATGGCTACAGGGGTAAAGGTTTCCTCATAGTATATACCGTCCTCTTGACTATATCCTTATGCAACTATCTTATCTTTGTTTCTAACTATATTTCTAGATTCATCAACTTTGTTTCTAAAAACCCATTTAGTGCCTATTGTCAAAGTGTCCTTGGGTCTGTCAACTAATTCCCAGACTTTGTTTATTTCAAATTGATTTAACTCTTCTTGCATAGCCATTACCCAAAATTTATCATTGATTTCATAATTTAAATTTTTAGGTTCTAGTTGTGAAAGAAAGGCTTGATGTTCAACCTAGTTTCTTAGAGAAGCTCTAGTCTGTGTCCCTCTATCAAGATTACCAACAACAACATCTAAAGGATGATTCTTTAGAATCCTAGTTGATCTAGTAAAGGCAGGACTAGAAATTTCAGGTTCATCTATAGGTTCGGGTTCAACAGAAGCAGATTCTGGAATATGTCCAGAACTAGATATTTTTACAGCAGGTTCTTTAGTTTTATTATTAAGGTCCAGAACAGTCAAATCTTCTTCAAGATTTTCAAGAGAGGTTTTAGGCTCATGTGGATCAGTTTCATCAAACTTGATGTGAACAGATTCTTCCACACATTTGGTTCTTTTATTAAAGACTCTATAGGCTTTTCTAGTTAAATAATAACCAAGAAAAATTTCTTCATCACTATTAGAATCAAACTTTCCTAGATTATCCTTTGTATTGAGAATAAAAACTTTGCAGCCAAAGACTCTAAAGTAACTAACTTTGGGTTTTCTATTATTCAATAGTTCATATGTGGTCTTCTTTAGAACAGGTCTAATCAAGACTCTATTAATAATATAACAATTTGTATTCACAGCTTCAGCCCAAAAATAAATAGGCAGGTCATACTCATTAAGCATAGTTCTTGGTATTTCTTTAAGGGTTCTATTTATTCTTTCTACTACACCATTCTGCGGAGGTGTCCTAGGGGAAGAAAAGTTGTGACTATAGACATTGTGTGATCAATAAGATTCAAACTCTTTATTTTCAAACACACGGCCATGATCACTTCTCAGGGTTTTAATCTTAAGTCCACTAAGGTTTTCTACAGAATTGGAGTATTTAACAAAGTAAGAACAAGCTTCACTTTTGTGAGTTAAGAAGTATACCCAAGTATATCTAGAAAATTCATCTACTAGGACATAAAAATAGTGCTTTCCATTTAAACTAGAAACTCTAGAAGGTCCAAAAAAGTCTATGTGAACCAACTCAAGAGGTTGAGAATTTGAAACTTCTTTCTTTGATTTAAAAGAAACTTTATGTTGATTTCCCTTTTGACAGGGATTACAAACTTTTTTATTTGGGAATTCAAGTTTGGGTAGATCTATAACTAAGTTCTTCCTAGTAAATTTTATAAGTGAATAGATGTTTTAGTGTCCTAATATTTTTTTTCCAAAGATAAGACTCTTTATTAAAATCATTTAAACAAGTAACATTTTTCTTAGATAAATAATTCAGATCAACAGCATAAACATTTTCATTTCTTAAAGCATAAAATACTAAAACATTTTTAGAGTTAAAAACATTACAGGAATCATTTTCAAATTTTACATTAAATCCATCATCACATAGTTGATAAATACTTAACAAGTTACTTAATTCCATCAACAAATAAAACATTAGAAATTAAAACTGAATTAATGTTACCAATCTGGCCTAGTCCGATGATTTTTCCTTTAGAATTATCACCAAAGGTGACATGGCCTCCATCAACTTTGATTAGACTCTTAAAGAATGAGTAATCTCCAGATATGTGTCTTGAACATCCACTGTCCAAGTACCATACCTTTTTGTTAGAACTCTTCAAGAAGGTTTCCTACAACACAGATTTAAACAAAAAATGATTTTGGTACCCAGATCTTCTTGGGTCTAGAAAGGTTAGTAATCAAAGATTTAGGTACCCAGATTTATCTTATGGGTCTCATATCATTTACAGAATCAATATATTTTTAAATATAAACATTATTTGATCTATAACCATATGAATAACTAGTTGAATCATACGAGTTTCTAGAACTGGAATAAGCAGAATTTTGTCCATATTTAGGAATAAATCAATTTTTGGTAAACTGTCTCTGTCCAGGTTGATATCCCAAACCAGTAGTGTATTTTGGTGCAACTTTTTTACCTAACATTTGAGTAAGTGTATCTTTTCCCTTTGTGAATTTTTCTAAGTCCTTTCTAAGTTGCTCATTAGACATTTTCAGTTCTGTATTTTCCTTTAATATTTGAGCATTCTTTTCCTTTTCTATATCAAAGGCATATTTAATATTGGTAGTGAGAGAATGCTATTTCTTTACTGACTTATATTTGTCCTTAAGTTCATTACATGTTTCTTCCAGCATGTTACAATACTCAAACAATTCATCCTTAGACATACCTTCAGAATCAAAATTAGATTCTGCATCATCTCCAGAATAATAGGAATTTAAAACAGGAGTATCTAAGGTTACCTCAGATGTGTTGGTCATGAAACACATGTTGGAACGATTCTTTTCAGAATTAGAAACTTCAAATTCACTTGTGCTGTCTTCTGAAGCACTCCAAGTAGCTTTCATAGCGTTCTTGTACTTCTTGTCCTTATAATCATATTTCTTTTTGAATTTTAATTTTGGACAGTCAGCCTTGATTTGTCCTTTCCTCTTGCATTTATAGTAGACTATGTCATCTTCCTTATCAGAATTCTTCCAATCCTTCTTCCAATGACCTTTGTTGTCATACTTTTCTTTGTAGTTTGATTTTCTAAAGAATTTATTCTTCCTATAGAACTTCTTAAATCTATTGGCTATTTGAGCCATTTCCTCATCACTGTCTGAATCCGAATCTTCACTGGTTGAACTTTCAGTAGGTACATGTATTTTCTCTTTGTATTTTCTCTTAGAAGTAGTAGACTTGAAAGCCACAGATTTTCTCTTGGGTTCATGATCTTCTTTCTTATTTACTTTAAGTTCTTCCTCATACATCATAAGCTTACCTATTAATTCCTTAACAGGGAATGTGCTGATGTCACATGATTATCTAATGGAAATAGATGTGCCTCTCCATCTTTCTGGTAGACATATTAATATCCTCATAATTTTTTCCTTTGCTGGAACATCCATTCCAAGAGATCTCATAGTATTGACAATATCATTGAACCTGAGGTACATGTCAGAAATAGGTTCATCAGATTTCATTTTAAAATTATCATATTTAATAGTATAGGTATTCAGCCTCATTTATTTAACATTGGTTTTTCCCTCATGAGAAACACCTAAAGTATCCCATATTTCATAAGCAGTTTTACTGGCAGAAATTATATTAAACTATTCATCTCCTAAATCACAATACAGGGCATTCATAGCTTTACAATTATTATTGTAAGCAGTCTTTGTAGGTTCATCCCAAGTTGTTCTTTCAGTTTCTGGATTTTATATTGTAACTCTATAGCAGTCCAGATATCAAAACCCATACTTTCTAAGTGAATTTTCATCTTAAGTTTCCACTAGGCATAGTTTGTACCATTAATAAAAGGTGGTCGGTTAGTAGCATCACCTTCTAGTCTATTATCCATAGCTAGATTTTAGAAAATATATTAAAGAGATAAAATTTAGAACTAATAAAAATTTAAGATATTTAAAGATGCAACTAAAATCACAGTTGAAAAACAAAATGTTTTGAAAACTTGTATTAATAAAAAAAAACTTTGATACCAAATGTTGGTCAGAGTGGACACTCAAGAGGGGGGTGAATTGAGTTCTAATTAAAATTTCTGTTAAAAATATTTCACTTAAAATCCCCCTATTCAAAAAAAAAGTTAAACTATAGTGAATTTATACAGAGTGTAAATGTTCAATTAGTTTCTCAAAGATTGATTAGGTCTCAGTTAATTTAATCAGAATATTAAATTGACTTTTGAAACTAACTTACAGGTTTACAATAAGTATAAACAATTACTAATTTAACTATCAAAGTAACTTTAAAACAAATTATATTTCAATGTAGTTAGCAGCGGAATATGAAATATATAGTATACTTATGACTTAATACCAAAATGCACAGCAGATGTAACCAATAGGTTCAGTCTCAAACCAAGACTTAGTCCTCTCAAACAATTTATATAAATTGATCCACACCCTGGATCGGGGTAAACAACAGTACAATACTGTCTAGGTCCAAAGACCTATACCACAGTTCTACGAGGGAAAATAAAAAATAGCTCACAGTTGTCCAGGTCTTACTCGACCTCTACCACTATCCACGGTGGGATACAAAGGAGTTATAAGAGTTTGAATGAGGATTTTAGAATCCTCGAGCTTAGATCAGGAGACAATGTGTGTGTAAAATAAACAGGGTACACACACTGCTCGAAATATAAATGAAAGAATCACTAAAGATAGTGTTAATGAGTTTAAAAAACTTTAGTGATTGGCAGTGCATATCTGGACTCATTTGATTGGTCAGAAAAGATTCTGAGTCCTTCTCTGGTTTTTGTTCTAAAAAACAGAGTGTTGTTTTTTCCTTGGTTCCAGTTTCAGCTTATTATCCTGAGTGCATGAAGTGTTTGTTGTAGTTCTTCAATCAAGATGCAGCTTGTGTTCTCCTCTAGAATGATTGGCTTCATGTATGTCCAGTGTTCTTGGAGTATGGATGTAGTCTTGTGTGAATGCCCCATGTTTGAATGCTATTGAGCCTTTTTATTTTTCACCCTTCGTGTGGCTTATTAGTTCATTGATTCTCGATGTATGCACACCCCGTGTTCACTTCCTTCATTCATCTTTTTTCAGCTAGGTCTTTATCTTCCCTTTTATAGCTTTCAGCACCGTCAAATGGGAATGATTACTTTTTGCATGGGTACTAGGTACGGTTCCCTGACATGGAAACAAAAATCATTAAATAGCATTAACTGCATTAAAAACATAAAATGTAACTGTTAGCTTAATAAATAAATAGTATTGAGAATATAGAGTTTGACTGGTTGGTCAATCATTAGTATCCTTCTGTTGGTAGATGTGTATGGTGGACTTTGTGTACCAGTGACCTTCCATCGGTAGCTCTTGAACTTGTATCGGTAGCTCTTTGCATCGGTAGCTCTTGGTATCGGTAATTCCTTACTGTGTATCGGTAACTTTTGGTATCGGTAACTCCTTACTCTGTATTGGTAAATTTTGGTATCTGTAGCTCTATATACCATTGACTTCATTCTATCTGTAACTCTTGATCTATCGGTAGCTCTGGTCTGTCGGTAGCTCTGGTCTGTCGGTAGCTCTGGTATGTCGGTAGCTTACTTAGTTCTAGTGATTATGTGTATTTGTAGACTTATGCATATTGGTAGCTTTATCTTATCGGTAGCTTTAGCTTATTGGTGACTCTGTCTATTGTTATACTAAGTCTATCAGTAGACTAAGTACCGATAGCTCTGTATCAGTATCTATACGCAGATTAGTGACTAACACTTATCTATTTTATGAAAAACATATCCGATTGGATTATAATTACTTCAAAACTCATACAAACATGGATGAACATTGATTAACATATTTCAAGGATTATTTTAATATTATTATCATATTGATAATAGAATATCATAGATTTTGCGAATTAGAATATAGATAAAAATTAATTGGGATTATCAAAGTATCTAAAATCATATTTGGGATTATCAAAATAGGTGAGGTCAACAATTTTATTTTTAGGTGAATAATCTAAAATAACGTTTTAATAATCACCATGAATTTTATGATATTATTCCTATGTAATTTTTACTTAGAGACTTATGAAAACTTTTTCAAATCCAAATATTAATTTATAAGTGAAATTATACATTTAAAAATATTTCTTTTAGTTTAGAAACCTATATTTGACATTTCATAATTTAAATTACTCTTTCTCTAAAAATATTTTTAAAACACAATACATATATTATATTAAAATTACTTTCTATCACTATTATTAAGTAAAAATAATAAAATGGATTTAAAATTAGGAATTATAAGTTCAATATTATTCAATAATGACCTATTTCTTTAGATACAAATGACTAATTACATACGTAAAACCTAGTTACCATGATGAAATCAGAAATATTAAATATAATAAATCTCGGTGAAAATGGATAAAATATGTAAAAAAATGATTCTAATTATGTTTTTATGATATGATAGACATTATATCTTCATAAAAGCCATTATTTTCTGTATTTTGATCCACTTGACATGGGAAACATTTTCTATCTTTAAATAAGGAGGTTATATTTACAAAAATTCCATTCCCACTACTTATAAAAAAGACCTATCCCACCCCTTCTATAACACCCAAAAAAATCATTTTAATCTTAAAAATCGTCACTAATTCCATACCACATAATCCAATTTTACTCTCTTAGTCTTTTAGTCACAATATATTTTCCAAATTCATCCATTTTGATTATGTACTTTGGGATAATGTTCAAAATCTCAATGTATGTACTTCTCACTCACTAATCATTTCCACCTCTATCTTATTCATTTAAACTAAAATTACCCATTGTGATATTATAACATCATATTTACCAATATAATGATATTTTTTTATTTTTATGGGATATATATTAACTACCCATTCCCCCTTTCTCTTTAGAAAATAATATAAAAATTAAATCGTGTGTATGTGTGGATTACCCCCTCCACAACACATCATGTTTCATTTTCATTCAATACCATAAAAAGTATTTCATAATAGAAAATTTAATATATAAGTATAATATTTTTAACATGTTTTAGGTTTATAAATATTAAACCATTTTACTCATTTCTTTGGCTTCATGGGAAACAAAATGATCACCCATTTGTTGGTGTGAACTACCTCCCCCATAGAATAGTGTATTCCATATTTTGTTACTCGCATTCATGGTTGGACTGTATTTAAGTGATAAATATTATTTTTATGGAATTATTAAGGTTATTTTAATTATAATTGGAAAACCTTTTTAAAATATTATAACTAAACAACCATTGTAAATTATATTATCAAAAAAGTGAACTAACATAATGAAAATAATTTATTTATATTATAATAATTTCTAATTCTAATATATTAACCTAATAAACACTAAATATAGTCATTATTCTTCTAGTAAAATTATATTACAGCTAAATCACTTCATAATCTTCCATTAATTGTCATGTTAGGGCCAGTTTAACCACCTACTTTAACATTGCTCTAAAATAATATTATAGATGACAATGAGAAATTAATTATTGATAACATATCATCTAAATAAGTGAATAATAATTAAAAAAATTATTTAATTGTAAATTTAACACTTAAATCATTAATTATGATTCAAATTTCCCTTCATTAAAAATCACTGAATCATACTCATTTCATATTTATGGATTATACTGAAAATTCCCATAGAATGAAATTATAACATGGTAAAAAATAAAAATGAATTTTTTAGGAAATTATATGATTCAAGAATTATGAACTTTTATAGAAGATGAATAATAAAACCATGATTATGAAAATATATTAAAAGGATCAATATTAATCATAGCCAATATTGAAAATGGATATGAACTAACTAATATGTATATAATGAATAATTAAAAATTAAGTTAAAAATGCTTAATGATTTCAATAAGGTTATAAAATTTATTATTTATATAGTTTTTTATATAGGATCACAACTAACTTTTTTGGATGTTGAGAATAAGTGTAAGGGTTTCGTGTCTCATATTTTCACCCCTTGAGTTGTATTTCCTATTATACACCATGTTTTATTTGTAATGGTGAATGTAATACCTAATGAATATATTTTATAATACTTATTTAATTCATGGGGTTTGAATAGGGATACAATGAAAAATATTTAAATGTATTTTGATTAAAATTATCCCAATTTTGTAAGGGGGTTGGAAACTCAAACATCACCCTTTTAGTTATAAGAATTATTTTTGAAATAATTTTTTCAATATTAAAAACATTCAGTAATTTTCTATTTTAAAGGATGTTATATATTTTATATATAGGGAAAAATATTTTTTAATTAAAATACACTTCAATAATGTTTTTTCAATTCATCTTTTTTTACTAAAACAATGGAGATTTTTTAAACAAAGACTTATGATTATGAATTTTACAATGATGATTATAATTTTTTTTACAATATTTTGTGATTTGGTTTTCATATTAATAATTATCTTTAAAAATATCATTTTCCAATAGAGTTATGATTCAAGTTCCATCTTCCATTTTTTATTTTGATCTTATTTTGGGGAGATAAAGCTTTATATGTTAATAAATTTATTTCATATTGTTATACTATTTAGAAATTTTATGAAACCCACTTCTATTTTCATTGGTTATTTATTCTATAAAATGTGAATGATTTTAATTTGAATATTTCATGAAACCCATTTCTATTTCCATGGGTTGTTTATTAAAATTTAATGATTTTAATTTTAATGTTTTATAAACCCCATTTTATTTACATGGGTTCTTTATGATGTGATAAGAGAATGATTTTCAAGTGGAACTAATAAGTAATCATTATGATCGGTGGGGTCCTATATATTTATCCAATGCACTTGTTAAAACTTTAATTCTCATGAGATATGTATATATGGTAACCTTTATTTTTTTTTAAATCATGGGTGAATGTGTGATACTCATAAAGGTTATGTATACACATGGAATATTTGGTTGTCTTGTACGAATTTGTATAAGTGCATGAATCATGAATGTAATGGTTCCCTATACTAATTTTTGTGCTATAGTTGAAATTTTTTATGCATTTTGATCTTATTATATCACAATTTAAGGTTTATGTTTAATTTTTCTAAGCCATTTTATATCTATTATACTTCCATGTTGATAATTTTTTGATATTATTACATATTCCATGTCTCCTGAAGTTTAATTAGGTTTTATGATTACCATCCAAAATGATATGATATGTATCTTATACTCATGTATTTTTCTTATGTGTATGAAATAATCCTTGAAGAAATGTTTATCCCTAAATTATTATGTTCTTAAGATCACCCATTTATTATGATTTAATTCACTGGGGTTTTAACATGGGGTTTACATGTGTGATTCTTAGAAGGGTGTCTATATGTAACACCTCTAGATTATATTTCCCTTTAAATTGATTTACTTTCTTCGATAACATGAAATACACACAAGCCCAAGTATAAATGAACCATAAATATGGTAGAATGAATAAGAATAATGAAATTTTTGAAATCAAGTATGAATAATTATTTTATGGAAATAAAATATATTGGTAAATAATTGCACATTTTTTTGTAAAGTTATTATATGATTTTAAAATATATATTTTAAAAAATGGTTTTTATAGTCTATTGTGAGAAAATAATTTATTTAATTTGGGCCATATTTAGGAAATTTATTTTAAAATTTTATTAATTTTTAAAATTAGAGTGTCTAAATTTTCATAGATTTTACCTTTTATAATTTTACAAAAAGATGGATTTTTCAATGAATAATGAAAAATATTTTGTTTTATTGAAAAGTATATTTTTATATAAAACATTTACAAAGTTTTATTTTGTTATAAAATTGGTTTAAAGGTAAAATTAGTTCATTTATATTATTAATAATCTAATTAATTACAATATAATTACTTCTATGTTGGATTTTGGTATAAAAATGTTTTATACATAAAAATTTTTTTTTTTTGGAAAACTTCTTTTCGTCCGGTTTTGTAGGTTTAATTTTAAATTAATATCTGGTACTTCAATGAATTGAATTTTATGAAAGGGATTAAATATTTGGATTTAGGTTGTTAATATTTTGTAATGGGGCTACTTTCATATCTTTTCATAAGGAATATTAGTCACTGGAAAACATTTGTTAATGAGGTTAAGGTTGGTTACTGGGGGGTTAAACCAAGAGAAAAGGTTATTTTTTAAAATTAAATTTATATAAATTAAAATTTTTATACATATTTGGACCTCATAAAATCAAAACATTAAATATTTATAAATATCAGAGAATTTTCCTTGAGTATGTAATTATTATATTTTAATATTTTAAGAAATTCCTAGTGTGTCTTCTCCCCCACTTATAGTTGGGCACCCCTCCTTTATCTTATATAATCCACTATAAGAAATTTATTTCAATATAATCTAAAAATATTATCTTATAAACTTCTATATATCAAAATTATAGATTATGGTCTTCATAAAATACCATTAAAAGGATCCTCAAGTGATGATCTAAAGGAGACTAATCGATCGAGAGGTAATCATCCTACCTGACCTCTTTCAAATTAGTTCTTCTTTTAACTCTTCTAAATATGTGATATTAATTAAATTATGTATCCAAAATATAATGAGTTGTTATTAATATTATGTTACCACCATTATTCACCTTATTTTCCATCAAATTGGAAATGAAAGTATCGCTCGTGCATGTGTGTGGACTACCGCCTCTATGTAGTGATACAATTTATTTACCATCACCATATTTCATGGAATGTTATTATTATATGTTTATAGTTTTTATATGTTATTTAGGATATAATTATGCTTCTATAATTATAATATAATATATATCTTCTTACCTTATAATTCATTGGAAGAAGTTAATAGCACTCATGTGTACGTGTGGTCTACCACATCTATAAAGTGATGTGATTATATTTTCGATTCATTCCCTGGGGCGTGCATCCGTCCATGGGGACGTGCTAGTTGTTTCCCCCACATTCCCGATTTCCAAAGGCAAGCGGTATCCGTCGCTTATTCAGGACATTATCTCCTTGATCGAAATGGGATATGGGAAGTCAGTTCCTCCTTCTGTGGATTCCTCCTAATAATTCATTGCATAGTTCAGGTCTCCCTTAAAGATTGAGACGTTTTTTCATGAAACTCTTCCCCGGTGCCATATTTTAATGGATTCCAGTTAATTACACTTCTTCGGTCGGGACATTCCAGGGGGTCAAGTGCGGGTAGAAACCTTCGATTGGGGGAGTATTTACATTGGACATCGCTAGCGTTTCTGGACGCTGAAACACTGATGTGTATGGTTTTCTTCACTTTATGATGGGGCTTCTTGAGGGAGTGGATGCCTGAGCCACCCCACATTGAGTGTGGTGAGTTATATTCCATAGTAATTTCCATAAGGTTTTCCTAAGATTCCCATGTTTAACATAGGGAATCTGCGAGTTTAACATGTAGTAGAGACATATCAGACTGATTAGAACACTGATAAGAGTGGATAAGATGGGTACATCCCCAAGAGGGAGAACTTGATAATCTTACTAGATGGGTGGATCAAGAATCCCAATTAGGGCGGATATAGGGATGACTAGTTCAAAAAAGAGGACACCAAGGTTTACCATTGGATGGGATTGAAAATTAGGGAGGTTTTTATGTACCCTATGTAGACATCAGGGATCAAAACCCATGTAGTTCAAAGTGGTGATGAATTGGGGTGTAAAAAAGGACAAAAACCCAGAGACCTTATGGGTATTATGCGTGGATAACGGGCCATCGGAAGAGGGGCACTCTTGGTTTGATGGTTATGGATTTTATGGGGATTATGCATCGTTAGCTGTATGAGTGCCACAAGGAACAATGATGGGATGAATGGAATGATTTGTGCGGGATGTAGCGGCCTATTCAAGAATTAGGATGGGTGATAGATGGTTGAATGAAGTGTATGGGAAGAATGGGATAGAACTAACGTGAAGATTGAGTAAATGTGGGTCTTGTACATCAGAAACGATTTCTATGTATCCCCATGGTCGGGAATCAATGTTCACGTAGTTCGGTGGGGTGATGGGATACCTGAGGAGGCAGCTTGTGAGAATGGATGCATGGATGGGACCTTAAGAAAGTAGAACCTCTATGTTGGGGAATGACCTTCCCAAAACAGAAAAGCGCAAGGGAGAGACCATGATGGGACATGAGTGATGGGATATAACCTAGAAGAGGTCTCCTATGTATCCCCGGGGCAGGGAATCAAAGTCCATGTAGTTCAGCATGAGGTATAAAATCAAGGTGTACATAAAGGACATCCACTCGAAGACATGTTGGGGCTTACGCGTGGTTAGCATCCCATCGCAAGAGGGGGACTCTTGGTTGGAGGAATATGAATTGAGTATGGTTCTTCCACATGGTTAGCTAACCGGGAGCTGGTCTGACATCAGTAAGTGACGAACCAAGGATGTGGGTCCTAGAAAAAGGGCCACCGATGTTTTCCTGTGTTTTCGGTTGAACCACTTGGAGGATTCATATGTACCATGCCTAGGATACAGGGATCAAAACCCAAATAGTTCATATAGGTTTACCGGTGTCTGGGGTTGAACCTTAGGAAGCCTTCCTACATACCCTGTCTAGGAGACAGGGATCAAAAACCACATAGTTCAGGGTGAGGCATAGGATCGGCATGTGCGCCGAGGACAACGACATGAAGATGATGTTGGGGCTTATGAGTGGTTAGCAGCCCAAGATTGATCTAACACCCGAGGGCATACCAGAGAGTTGGATCCCAACAAAGGAGAATACAAAGGCTTACCATAGATTGGGATTGAACCTCAGGGAGGCTTCCTACGTACCCTATCAAGGAGACAAGGATCAAAACCCACATAGTTCGTATACATATATTTTAGTGTCATGCGGGATGAAAAGGGGGCATACAGTTTAACATCCTATAGGATGAGGGTGAAATGACATGAAGTTGTCGGGAACTATGGTTGTTAGTCATGAACCTGGGGGATGCTTCCGATGTATCTTTCTTGTAAAGGGAAACTATCAAATTCCATATAGTTCGATGTGGGGGGTATGGGAGTTACACGCTAAGGTGGCCTATGGATGATTCCATGGTCGATTCTTACTCTAATCCCACGTGAGTCATACTCAGTGTGAGAAACAAGAGGTAGCAAAGACCTAACGATCACGTCTTGAAATGTGCTTCTGTGAGGAATAGAGCGGGGCTAGCACGTGGTTAGCAGCCCAAAGAGGAAATAGGGGCTTACGCTTGGTTAGCGGCCCATGGAGATAGACATTTGGACTTACTCCCGAATGGAGTCCCGATAGAGATAATGCCCAAAGAGGGAGGGATGGGGTATCAAAGGCTCATGTCCCCATCTCTCATTTAGCCTTTGCGCATGGAAGAATAGAGGAGGAGAAATGATGCTTCCTTCTACAAGAAAAGCTAAGGGATTACACCAAGATTGTTTCCCTCCCCCGCAGACAGTTGTCAATCCGTGAAAAGAATATCTCATTCCATGTGAGGAAGGCCCCACTCCCATGGAAACCACTGGGTGTGGAAAATGTCTAAGCCAGGTCACCCCATGTATATTTCATGAGGCGTGGCTGCAGTTTAACCTCATTTGCTAAGGACGATGGTACTTGGCAGTTTGACGTCATGCAGTTCAGACAGTGGGGATTCTCTCTCTCCCACCCCTAGGATTTACATTACTCGGGCACTTTAACCCTTGGTGAAAGTATGGAACTTGTAATTCCAAGTTAAGATGAGGTTGTGGAGTGATCCATTGAGGGGATCACATTAGCGTGACAATGTAATTTGAATTAGCCATTATCGTGCATATGAGAAGAAGCATAGGGTGAGCAACGCATCAAGAAGCCCCACTCGAGCTACATTGAAGATACTTTGCACAAGCATGGAGGGCCATGCAGAAGGGATGTGCGCAAAACCTGGGTGTCACGCGTTAGATTGGAAGTTCAAATACGGTTCCCTAAAAGAAGGGAGGTAAATTGATGACATATTAAAGGTTGGGTGCAAGGAAGATTGATTACTCGCAATGTCGGGGAGGTTACGTGCAAAACGGTGGGTTTTATGCGTAATAGAGAGGCGTGTGCGCAATAGGTAAGGATTGCATGGGATAGACTATTATTGCATGCAATAGGGAGGTTCGCATGTAATTGGACAGGGTTGTGCACAATTGGCGTGGTTTGTTCCCAATTTGGGCATGTGCGCGCAATACTGGTGATGTGCCCGCAATTCTTCGGGGTTGCGCGCAAATTGGGGGTTTGTTGGACTAATGGAAGATTTGTGTGTAAATATGATGGTTTGCGCGCACAGTCTGGGAATTGCGCGCCAAGGGTCTGGCTTGCGTGCAATTTTTATAGAATCAAAGTGTACGGGTGAGGGTCAAGCCTTGGTTAGCCCTCCCGAAGGCAGACCCCTGGGAGACCTGTCACACGAAATGAAGTACCTTGAAGCAATTTTTTTCACGCAGGAGGGGTTGGATTTTGCGCACGAGACACGGGTCCAATTCTTTAGCTATCCCGAAGTGAGGGGGCACTTCTATTTATAGACGAGTTCAGGCTACGGCGGTGTAAAATGGGGTCGGTGTGGAAGACCTCAACTGCATATTACGCACGCCTCTCCCCTTTTGCGTGCTCGGTACGAAATCCTTCTCCGGAGGCCGACACGAATAATTGGGCCTGGGCATGCCACATTGCACGCCAAATTCTGTGTTTTCTTCACACCTCTGTGGTTTTACATGCATCATATCCGTTTTACATGCTCAACTCTCCTTTTCTGTGCAGCATCCTTCTGGGTCTCTAGATCCTCTGTTGAATTGAATTCTGCCTTCAGATCCATCCTACGACACCTTTTTTTGGTTTCACTTAGATTTCAGTGCCAAAAAATGCCCCCTCATAATCTAAGCTACAGGGGCGCAAAGGTCAGATTCTGATGGAAATGCGGAACACTCCAAATTAATCTATGTTGGGCACAAAAATTGTACTGGGGCACACAAAATTCCTTCCCGCACATGCAAAAACCTTGATCTGCTCCTATAAATTCCCAAGGGCCCCACGTTCTCTGTATTGGATTTCTCTTGTGACATGTTCACAAACTCTTGCGTGAAAAATACCGCCATATTTTCATGAAAATCCACTCTGTTGGTTCCTCATCTACGCACGCCAATTTTTTTCCCACGCAACATCTGAGTTTTCATGCAAAGCAAGTCCTTTTCACGAAAAACCTTCCCTTTTCTCCCAAACTGGTATGTTTCGTGAACCTACCTTGAACAATCTCTAAATTGGTTTCCAATTGTTTTTTCACGGGCTGAACCCATTTATTTTGAGTACGCAACTCTGAATTTCAGGATTCACTCAAATGGCCTCTAGATAGACTGCCACCCAGAGGGAGGCTTCCCATGTTGCGTGGAGGGCTGAGATGATCGCAAATCCTCATAATTTTAGGGCATGGACAGTTATATCTGATAACTAGATGCTATTGGTATGCTGACTCGGGCTTAGAAAGACTATGTGTTGTGCGATAACCTGCCAATAGGGACCTTTGGAATTCTGGATAAAGTTATAATGCTGGGCTTTTAAAATGATATGCCACAGTCGTGGGTTGTGGGTGAGACGTGATGACGAGCTTCCAGGGTATAATATCTCGAACAATGGTTTCCATGTCAGGGAAACCACACATATGGCCATTTACATCCTGAATGAAAAGACCAGGAAAATCACGGGGAGTGTGCCATCTATCGAGGATTTCCAGCCCATTACGCATGTACTTTCAGAAGCAGTATTGTTGACAAGACCAAAGGCTGGGAGGAAGACTCAGATTTGAGGTTCAGGGGCAATTTCACCATTGCGTGGGCATGAGCATATTGGGTTTTCCAAACATGTAAGTAGTTTGGAGCGGAGCTATGACACATTGCTTTGTTCAAGCCCATGTGGACATCCGAATTCCATTTCTACTATCAAAAGGAGCTAGTGCAGGAGCTGCTTAGATGATGGCCTTCTGATACCAACACCTTTCATCTCCACCATGGGGATGTCGATATCAGCCGTTGAGATGTCCATTGTTTTAGATGCATCCCTATAGAGGGATATCAGTATGATGAGTTTTTTTCTACGACAGATACCTAGGGAGACAGGTCTCAGACTCTTATTCTAACATGGAATCTGTTGGATATGGCCAAGGAGAGGCCCGAGATCATGGAACTTTCGAAAGACATCGCTTACCCAAAGAAGTTCAGATTGTTTTTGAGGTAAGATAATAATGTGAAGATTTCAGTGTGAGGAAAGTGGTGCCCTACCGTGTTGCAGAGAACAAAGAGTGGGTCCTATTGGAGGGTCTTGGAGACTGGCGAATATCAATCCTAGGGATTTAGCGTGTATGAAATCCAAGACCCAAACATTCGGTATGTTTGATTTCTGGCTGTGTTCCTGAGTGGATGGATGATGCCGATGAGGGACATGAGGATGGGAGTCTGTCTCGGGATGCTAGTGACGGCTGGGATCATGGTGGCCAATCATAGGTTCAAGCTGGGTGTCCCCATGCTAGCCCGACTGTATGCAATTCTCGGGCAAATTTCAAGAGGAGGCGTGCCCATGAGGATCTATGGACCCTTCCAAATTATTCATGGTTGGACAACGACTCACTGTGAAGGATATGATTTCCCCAACTCCATTCATCCCCCAAGTGGCGGCTTACGACTGTCTTTATTGAACATTGTAGGGATTAAGCCGCTGGACCTTAATAAAGTAGGGATAATGATTCGGATTGGAAATCATGCTAAATTTGTCTTTAACCCATTCCAAACTCCATCTGGCTAGATTCTGGACGACGAGCGAGGCCCATAAGAACAGAGGGAGTACTTACAAAGTGTCAGAGGCGGGGTTTTGGTAGCCCATATCGACGTGGAGATTTTTTGCGTGCCCTATGTGCCATCAAGTTTTGCTAGGCAGTTTGGATGCAGACAGCGGATGTCCAAGAAGATGTATACAGAGGTCTGGGAAGAGCGGAATCCTTGTATCCTTCGCCAATTGTGGCTAATGTTCACAACCTCTGGTTTGGTGAGGTAATTACGCTTCCCATTTCTGAAGTCAATGCTAGCCTCTCAACAAAGTATACTGAACATTGGGTGGCGACGTATCCATAAGCGGTCTTGTGGAAACGCGCCCGACATATCAATGCGAGGAGTGCATAATCTAGACAGCGAGAGAGCAGGAAGTGTTCTCTAGAGGAGGTAAGGCTGGGTAAAACTCAGGTAGCTGGGACATCATAGGTTGGTACCTCGATGGTCAGAGCGTCGCGTTGTGTGGTTGTGCCTCTGCCATCGAGAGGGAGGGGATTTGGTGGAACATCTCAGGGAGCAGTGAGGGAGCTCCCTAGAAAGAAGATAAGGTACCTGATCTAGCCTTTTGAAGATGCAGTTTTCCCTGCCTCTGGTCAGCATGAATGATCTTAGGTCATTCACTGAGCATTGAAGACTTATGTAAAAAGTTGACACTGGATGGGATCCAGCTTTCAGAGGTCGGGATCATCTAAATTGATGAACAAGTGGTTTTTTACCGACGACACTTGTATCAGAAGGCCATGGATGTATTTTCGCATCATTGATAGCGCGAGGAACCACATCATCTGGGGAAATTTTTTCTTGTCTAGGAGCATGATCCGGAAAAAATGTCATCTGATGATGACAACAGTGATGAGGAGGAAGAAGAAGAATAAATACAATAAGAGGAAGGAGGAGAGAAAGGAGGAGAGGAAGAATGGGAGTCTGAAGGTGATGAGCCCTCAAGAATAGTGGCCCACTAGAGGAGTCATCATGAGAGTGATAGATTTCCGACTTTGACATAGAAATGGTTGGAAAAATCTAGGCAGGCCTCAAACCTTATCCTGATCCTTTCTCTTTCCTTGTTTGGATTCCCCGACCAAGCTATACTCGGTTTAGGTGCACATTGACGCTGGTGATCATTCCCTTAAACCTACAACTTGGGGGAACAAGGTGGGAGATCAATCACGACTAGAGTGGCTAGTGGTAGCCTAACCGGAGGGGTTGTAGAAGCCACCTCTGAATCCCAAGCCATCCCTGTATCCTTGAAGGAGGCGATACCTGTTATTTAACTGACAATTGCTGGGGGATCTCATACATGGGCAGCTCCTACAGTGTCCAAAGTGACGGATGTTTCCACACTAAGCTCTTGTATGTCTAAGTTTTTTAAATACCCACATTATTCATCGGGGAACTCGACTTACCAAGCTACCACTCCCCTGTATCGTAATCACAATACTGGAGACTCAACAAACTGCTGAATTCAGAACACTTGTGGATGATTTACCAGTTCCTATAAAAACTCATGTTGGGTCAAACCCATCAAATCAATCCATCTTTGGTGTCTAGTGACCTGGGAGTTGCATTTGTTGGTAACTCCACTATCAAGGTGGAGTCATAAGCTAGATGGGGAAAATCCATTGAGTTGGGGACAAGCGAAGAGGGCCACATGCTAGAGGAGAACCCAAAAACCGAACTTCTAGATGCCTTTATTCTATACTATCTTGCAAACACTAAATAAATAGATGATTATAACCTAGAAGCATCCAAAGAGAGCTGAATAACGTGGCGTAAGGGGTGGGGGTGTATAAAATGAATCCTCAAACATCCAAAGGCCGAATGGATGACCTAGATGGGGTCACTCTACATCTGGTTTTGCTTCCTCTGCACTAGAGGGGTGGACACCTGTCATCTTCATATGAAAATCCGCGATTACCTTGTTGAGAAGATGAGGCAGAACAACCAAGATCAATATTTTTCCAGGCTACAGAGAAGTTCGAAAAATGTTCAGAAACATCATGAGGATGAGCAGGAGATACGACGTTTGGATGAGTAGGTGGATGAGCATGCCACATTCATTGCGAGCCAATATACGGTTATTCAAATATTGGAAATCCAGCTAGCGGAAGCCTGTGAGAAAGTGGTATAGGAGATCCATCAAATGGCAATGTTCCAAACTTAGCGGGAGCAACTGCAAGTCAGGACCAATGCATTCCACTCTGCAGCTTCAGTGAAGAGAGAAGTCTTAGGGAGAGAGAGGCAACCCTGAAAGCTACACGCCGAAGGGTGGAGGAGTTGATGTGGTCTATTGAAGGGGTTGATCCATAGGGGCCCGATTTTGGCTGAACCATAGAACTCATCTTTCCTTTTTTTGTATATTCAAAGCCATATTTATAGACCTATTATTTCCACTTTTTAATGCATCTCAATTATAGTAGTGGGAAGAAATCTATGACCAATCCCTAAGCTCATGTGGGTGATACCTGGTATGAGAAACAAGGGATTACCATATCGTTATTCTGATTTCCTATGAGAATGCCAACCCATCTCTGGGCATACGTGGTCTGATCAACCAAATCCATGTTTCCGAGATTAAATAGAAAGGATAACTGGAGATTGAAGTTCTCAGAAAAGTCGAATTGCTTATGTCCCAACGTGCTCCAGTGCACGAGAGGGGTAACACAAGGGGAATTTGAATCAATCCAACCAAATGGAAGTAGAAAGTGTGAATCATGATATAAAATATTTGGGACCCTAGAGAGATTACCTAAAAATTAAGGATAACTATTGGAAGTGCTTGAAACCTAATACCCTTATTGCGTTATTTTGAAATGGGGATAGTAAATGATGGCTGACCGCTAGCCATGTTTAAAACACAGGGCCAGACTTGAAATGGCATCCATAGTCTTTCAGAATGTTAGCCCAGGATAGTTGGCGAGCCATAAGCAGAGCATCCGTACTGTTAGGGGGTTCTTTTATATGTGGATGAATACGAGGGTCCGAATAAAAGGAACGAAAAGTGTGGAGGGCGGAGTGATGGGTTGTATTAATTGATTCCAACACTCTTGAAACAATGCCGCCGCAATGCAAACACATCTGGGGAGTGAATCAGTCTGATCATGGACCGTACTCATTTACTGAAAGGATATATATGGAGAGAACCTAGAGTGGTTCATAGTTTTATGTCATGATAATGAGTATGATAGAAACATAGTTCAACATTGTAAAGTGAGGAAAATGCGTGGAATAGTTTTTTTTCATATAACAAGGACTTTTTATATAGATTTCAGGTCATACTGCATGGACTGATGCTAACCATTTAAATCCATGTTGGATGGACTATAGGCTCCTAGATTAAGTTCATAGAGTTTGGACCATTACTTGAGGAAAATAACTAGGAAAGTTAATGGTTCTAGGGATGGGCCCAAGCCTAAATGTCTAGGCATCACTATGTATTCCATAATTATGAGAATCAAACCAAACATAGTTCATAAGAGCATCGTAGTTAGAGACCAATGCTAGAGGGGAAATCCTCTCTGGCGAGGAAGATGACACATCCCATAATTTTTATGGGGAATCTAGAACTTGTTTAGGGTAAGGCTGCAGTCTAAAGTCACATGTTGATGACATATGCATCTGAATGGAAATGTGTGGTGCAGTACATATTCGAAAGTGAACGAGGACCGTAAGATTCCACACCACACCACATGTTCCCTATGGGTTTATTTAGACTGTAGACCAGAGGTGGCTTAAATTGGGGATGGACCTAAGGGATAGTGCTCAGGTGCTCCTATGTATCCCATGAGGATGGGAATCAAGCCATACGAAGCCCTG
The DNA here is from genome assembly GCA_963277665.1 of Viscum album. NCBI lineage: Eukaryota > Viridiplantae > Streptophyta > Magnoliopsida > Santalales > Viscaceae > Viscum > Viscum album. The sequence goes on from OY728139.1 coordinate 301,776,691, forward strand.
AAGGATTCTTGCAGTTCAACGTCATGTGATAGGATGAAGAGTGAAAGGGGGATCCAAAAGGGGGAGTATGTGGTGCGGCTGTTATATACCCGATGTAAAGGAGGACCAGATTAGTTCATACCACACCATGTAATCCTAGATAAAATCTTAGGTCGAGAGCCCGAAGATGGAGAAAGTTGGGTTGGGCTCGAGACAAAGTTTCCGGGTGTTTATACGTACCCCATTAGGATGGAAATCAACCCATATGTAGTTCCCCGATTGTGGTTTAACGTCATGAAGGAAGAAAGGAATTTGTAGTCCAGCTACACCAGTACACATCCTACCAAAACCGCTAAGACAATGTGTGTCATACTCGATGTGGGAAACAAGGAGTTGTGATGAGATTTCCCCGGTATATGGAGGCAAAAATTAAGGGAAATGGAACACTAGGAGAATGACATCTCAATATTACTACAATTCCTATTACACACACATAGATGTGTGGAGGGGTAAAATAGAGTGTGTTTGAATTACACTTAAACATACGGGAGTGTAAAGATGTGAATCACGACGCCAGAGATCTGGATCGCAATGATGGTGGCCTGGCGATAGAGGATAATTGTTGACCATGTTTGTAATAGAGCATCTATTCTGTGTTAGCCTGCTGTGGGGACAAGAAAATGAGGGTCGATTGCTGACCATGTTTGAAACACAAGACCTAATTGCAAAATGTCATCTGAGGTCTTTAGGGGCATTGGACCAATAAGATAGGTGATCCAATGTGGTATGAGACCATACCATAAAGGTGGTCCCTTTTGACGTGAAAGAGTATGTGGATCCAAATAATGGGCTCTACACCATGGAGCACATGATTACACCAATGAGACAAGTTAGATAGAAGGTGTCAAATCCCCTTCAAAGGATGAGGGTCCTAGGGAATCAAACATCTAGTATAAGGTTATAGAGTGGACAATTGAAAGGGGACTTGGTTTAATGGAATGTGTACAGGGTGTGGAAGTAGAAAAACCTGATGTGGTTGAGGACCAAAGAGGCCTTACATCTCGTGACACATTCCTGGTGAAAACCCACACAAAATTTAATGTCATGATGCTTGGACTAGGGTATCCAATTTAACATCACGCACATGGAAGAATGAAGGATTTTTAGTAATTGGGGCTGGAGCCGAAGACTAAACGTCCATGCATTCTTATGTATCCCGTGAGGATGGGAATCAATCCATATGTATTTCTCACAAGATCATAGTTTATAGTCATATAACTCAGACTAGGATGGGAAGAAACAAGTGAGAAACATGGTGCTGTTTTTGGAAAACCCAACGGGGACGAGGACAAAAGGAGTCTGCACCATGCCACACACTTCCTGGTTAAACCATAGGTCTGGGGACTAAAGTTGGTATTTAGGCTGGGCCTAAGATGAAATGATTGGGTGCTCATACATATCCCATGAGTATGGGAATCAATCCATACATAGTTTTGGGTAAATTCATATAGTTTAACATCTTGCGATAAGGATGTTATGAGGATTGAAGGAAGATCCTCGAAGGGAAATACATGGCATGGTTTTCATGAAACTAACGTGAATGAACACCTAAGAGGTACTCACCACACCACATACTCCTGACAGAGTTTGGGCCAGGGAGGCCCGAAAGAGGTCAGGATTTGAGATACATGGGGTTGGACCCAAAGACGAAACATCTGGGCATTCTTATGTATCCCACTAGGATCGGAATCAATCCACACGTAGTTCTAGACTATGTCATGGTAGGGTATCATTGTCAGGGTTAATAATGTCATGAGGTTCTAGCCCATGCACCAAAAAAAGAAATATTTGATGGAACTTGTTTGTTCTTTTAGGGTGGATGTGTTTTTTTGTGAAGAAGCATACCTAGGATGGAGAATCCAGGCATTGCTACAGGAATCAATCCATATATATTCCTTGAAAAATGTCATGGTTGATGACCAATACCAAACATGTAATCCCCTCGAGTGATGACATCACACTGCGTTTCCATTTTTCGTCATGTGGCTAGGATGATAATGTCATAGTTTAGGGTCGTATGATTGGAACAACCCACACATTTTAGTGTTTTGCGACAAAGACTCAACATTTTAAAGTCATGTTTGACCAAAGAGTATAGTTTAACATCACATGTCTTTGATGCCAACTGAAGAATGAGGTTCTAAAGAGAATGTGCAAGGGGATAACAAGCATATTCGACACAAATGAGAACACCTGTCCATGTAACATCATGTGAAACCCCATAGGGGGGGGGGCCTCAGGCCAACGGGCCAGAAAAGATTAGAGGATATGGGGATGGATAAGAAGAAAAAAATATTTGGGCGTTCTTATGTATCCCATGAGGATTGGAATCAACCCATATGTAGTTCTAGAATGTTTCATGTGGTTAACATCATACAAAAAAGACGTATGGAGATCTTAGTTTAAGGTTGTAGAGCTCAGAACAAAAGAGGCGAGACTCTTCCAAGTTGATGTAAACCATGACCAAATCCCTAATACCATATGATCCATGCTTGATTTGGGGAAAAGGGTAGATAATATCTTCTCAACACATGAAACATAGAGAAAAGTAGAAACTGTTGGGATCCTCGAATGAAACCACACCGTGGATTCATCCTCTTAACACATAGATGCGCACTGAGGGATATCACCAAGAGTGTCAAAATACCACATGGGCATGATGGAGTGGAAAATGATCCGAATCATGCAGCCAATATTTAAGGCTTAATTGGGGTGGCATAACGATGGAGGATAACTATTGACCATGTTCAAAACACAATATCCATAACATGTGACCTGAAATGGGAACAAATAAATGAGCGTCGACCGCTGACCATATTCACAATGCGGGACTTGGGTCAAATTGTCATTTGAAATCCTCAGGGATGTTTCCCCAAGATGGTATGAGAGAACTGAGGCCTAGTATCCATACCGTTTGGGGGTCCCTTTGAATGTGAATGATGATGAAAGAACAAATAAAGGGAAACATGAAGCATGTAAATGGATGAAAACATTTCTATGTAGAATCCAACACTCTAGGTCCTGAACCAGAGTGGTCCTGGGAACTTTGGTGAATTTAGACTGGTGTTAGAGGGGCCCAATTTGAGAATATACGATGAGAAAAGATGATTAGAGGATATAAGGATAAAGGGATCTGAAGAGAGAGGTACGTGGCATGGCTATTGAAAAGCCGAGTGAATGAGGTCATAAACCCATACCACACCACGTAACCTCGCCCAAAGAACTTAGGACAAGGGGAAAAAAGGAAGAGGAGGCTTCTAAGAAACAAGGATGGACCTGAAGAAAAAATTTCAGGGTGTTCTTACGTATCCCATTAGGATGGGAATCGATCCATACGTAGTTGTGAAATATTTCTACAGTTTAACGTCTTACAATTTGGACGTGGGGAGATATTAGTTTAAGGTCATAGAGCTCAGACCATTTTTCAGTTTATCATCACGTGGGATGAGTGATAGGTAGTTTTACATCCTTCAGCCAGGAAAGATCATGCAGTTTAATGTTGTGCGATGAATACAGAATAGTTTAAAGTCATGTGGGACTGTTCAAGAAAAATACTTCATAAGGAATTTAGTATTGGTGGGATGAGTAATACACTCACCCTCTGTGGTAACCAGGGAGTATGTGGAATTGGGTTAAACATTGTTAATGATTTAAGGTCCTTCCTATTATTCTCTAGTTTGGGTAGTTTCTTACCAGGTATCATTGAATTTCTCAGGGATAACACCACGTTACCTTGTAAGAAAGAGAAAAGAAGAAATTTCTTGTTGAAAGCTCTGGATATCTTGTTCTGATGCCTCTCCAGATTTTGGAGGGCACAAAAACTATTCTCATCGAGTTCTTCCAGTTTATCCATATGGATTTTAGCTATCTTATCTAGTGTCTTCTGATTGTAGATAGTTGTGTGTAATGAAGGAAAATGAATCTTGATGGGCAGGACTACCTCTGTTCCGTACACCAAGGAATATGGGGTCACTTGAGTGGAATTATGAGTCATCGTATGATAGTTCCAGAGAGCATTGGGGAGTTTATCTGGCCAACTCTCCTTGTTCTGACCAACCATATTCAGCAAAATGTTGGAGAGTATTTTGTTGAATGCCTCTATCTTCCCCCTTAGAGACCGACCAGGGAAAAACCATGCAACATAGCTGTAGGGAAAGTAATTTTGTTGCGGATACGCTTGCGAAGATTGGAAGCCCCAGGGATGTGGTCGTCACGTATAGAAGCTTGGGCTCCCTACCGCTTGAATGTATAACCTTCGTGTTAGAGCATTCCTTAGGGTTGCACTACTTTAGGCCCCCCTAAGCACCGGGGTTGTCTTTGTTCCTTGCTGTTTTCTCTTCCTTATTATAATAAAAAAGCATTATTCCTCCCCTTCTATCTGCCCATTCACCTGTGCATGATAAAGAGAGGTATGATTAGAAAGGATTTTGTACTTGTCATAAAACATCTTCAGTTTGAATGCCTGGATTTTGGTTCTATTATCAGGGGGTGGTGCGAGGGACTCCAAATCAATAGATGATATTGGAGCTCAAAAACTCAACAATAGAATGGGACTTTACTTTCATGAGTAGAAATGCCTCTGCCCACTTTGAGAAGAAATTAGTAGCAGTTATAATGAAACAACACTGGTGAGCTGTCATTGGTGGATATGGTCCCATGACATTGTGTCCCCAAACCGAAAAGGGCTAAGAGTACTTGGTAGTGTGGACATGATCTGGCAGCTGATGCACAAAATTATCATGGATTTCACATGCATTGAACCTTTTGGAAAACTCAATACAGTCACAGATCATGGATAGAAAAAAATAACCCAATCTCTGGATATTAAGATAGAGTTTCTTCCTTGTTTGAAGAGACCCTCTAGAACCACCATGAAATTCCTGCATGACTTTATAAATCTCACCTCCCTGAATACAATGGAGGATAATCCCATCAAACTCATGCCTGTAAAGGATTCAATCAAGTCTGGGACCACTCTGGAGGGTGAATAGAAATTCTCACCTTCGTATTTGTTCACGCTCTGCTTGACATACTGGGAGATTACCATTCTGTAGGTACTCAATAAAGGGGGTCCTCCAATCCGGATTCACTTCCAACACTACGGCAGGGGAACCTGGGGGTCCCGACGTGGAGGCACTGACAGTAAGGTGTCTTACCTACAGGAAATCATCGTCGTCCAGAGTAACATGAGTGATGACTCTCAGATGAGCTACATGAATAATCAAGTCATATTTTTAAGGTTTTAAAAGAGGTGAATCCATGTGGGTCAAGGCGTCGGCTCGACCATTTTGTGAATGAGGGATATGATTAACTTTTGGCCAAGATGGGAACTGGGCCATCAGCTGGTAGGTACATTCTAAAATTGGTATGAGATTCAGCTTCATGATGAAATAATCACTATTGATATTCTTGATGAATATTTCAGAGTCTCCTTTCACTTTCATTTTGGGAACATCGATCTTGAGGGCTAGCTCAAGACCAGTGATGAGAGCCTAGTACTCTGACTTGTTGTTGGTACAACATTCTTACAACATAAATTAATATCGTAGAACTGCTTGTGTTGGCGTGATGAAGATGATACCCAGAACAACTATGTTATTTCTCAGATCATTGATTCTTCTTCCGGTAGGGCTTCAGGAAGCACCATCAAAGTGAATTTTCCAACATGGAATGGCTTGATCTATTGAGAGTATTGAATCATCTGAAAAATCAAGATCCAGAGACTAGTCCATAGTAGCTAGATGGGCAAGAAGGAATTCTGCCAATGCTAGTCCCTTGATAGACTTATGGGGGAAAACATGATGTTGAACTAGTGGAGGATCACTTCCCACTGAGCTAGATGGCATGTCAACATGGGGCGATTCAGAATGTACTTTAGTGGATCCACTTGGGACACCAGCTGTATCTCATGGTGCCGTAAGTAATGTTGAAATTTCTACACTGGGAATACCAGCACTGGGAAACTATTATCAATAGAGGAATATCTTATATCTGTATCAAGGAGCATGCGACTAAGATAGTATAAACTATTCTACATTCCATCATTGTTCTTCTGGGTGAGAAGGGCGCAGAGAGATAATTCCAAAGCGGTCACATAACAGACCAACGCCCTTTAAGAAACATGTGGCATTAGGACCAGTGGCTATAATAGGTACTTCTTTATTTCCTCCAAAGCGGTTTGACACTCCTCATCCCACTGATAATAGACACCTTACCTCATGATTTGGGAAAAGAGATTACACTTGAAAGCTAGTTTGCGATGAATCGGCGTATATAGGCTATGTCGCCATGAATTCCTTAAGGCTCCTAAATGTTTCTCAGAGGAAAAATCTGACTGATGTCCTTGATCTTCTCTAAATCACTCTTGATACCTCTATATCTGACAATGAATTCGAGAAACTTTTCGGAGGTGACCCTAAAAGAACTCATCAATGGGTTCATCTTCAGATGGAGGGATCAGAGAAATCTAAACACTTTCACGAGATCTTTGAGATGGTCCTAGATCTGGTGATATTTGAACACCAAATCATCCACATATAATTCCACCAATGTCTCGAGGATTGACTTAAATATACAATGCATGACATACTGATAGGTAGAACCAACATTATTTAGACTGAAGGGAATATCCTAGTAGCAGAAAGTACCTTGTGGTTTTCTGAAGGCTGTAGAATCTTCATCCTAGGGAGCCATTAGAATTTTTTTATACCTGGAATTCCCATCAATGAAGGAGAGATCCTAGAACATAGTGGTGGCATCAATAAATAGTTCCATCATAGGAAGGGTGAAATCATCCTTTTGATAGTGATAGTCGAGATCCCGGAAGTCGATGCTAAATCTGATCTATCTGTTCTTCATCCCGACGGGCACAATATTAGCTAACCATATGGGGTACTGGACCTTCTTGACTAAGTTGGCTCTGATGAGGTTATTAACCTTAGCCTTGACTATGACACTATGATAAGAGTGAATCTTTCTGGGAGGCTGTTTGAACCCGCAATGATTTTCTCAAACACCGAGGTAGTGGACGGTGACATGGGGATCTAGTCCTGGTATCTCATCATAACCCAAGTCAAATACATCAAAATTATTCTTTAAGAATTCCAGATATTGTTGTAGCTCTTCGATCGACGTAGTGTCCCGTATAAATGCGGGTTTCAGATCTGTCTCTTTAATGAGGTTCACCTATAAAAATTCATCAACCATGGTGGAGACACCCTCTTAGAAAGGGAGATGACCATACTATAAATCCTATTATTCATTTATGGGGGAGGGATCCTTAGCGTGAGGTAATTCTTCCAAGTCGACAGATCCTGACGGGACACTGGAGCCAACCTAATTGGCAGTGGACACCTTATCAGGGAGCTCCTATACTATCGAAACCATATCGATGAACTATTTCGACCCAATCCCATATAATATTTGACCTAGAGGGACATGTCTGATGATATCAAAGAAATAAGGGCACTTTATATTGTCCCTATTTATCCCATCCTAGTGAAACAAGAATGTTTGATGCATTTTCGTTGCCATGGGGTGAACATCCCATTACCTTATGGGAGTAGGGGGCTCTGGTATCACCTGAGCCTGATTTGTATAGGAATACTAGTTGATCTTCCGGTGTCCCATAGACTTGGGAATGTGATTCCCCCTCATTCAATGGACAACAAAACATTTCCCAAAATCCAGAGTCGTGGGCTCTAATCAATGAATCAGGAAAATGTAGGCATCATCCAGGTTTTCCCATGGGTCAATCATAGCTATAGTGTGTTCAACCTCATTAGTATGAATCTATATTCCCTTTCTCCTATAGTAGTCATCATCCAGGTAGTGAAATTCACAAGAGGAAAAGGGAGATGCATTACCATGGAGTACGCCAACTCCACCATTAAGCATGTACATAAGGCATTGGTGATACGAAGAAGGGACCACCACACGCAAGTGGAGCCATTTCCTAACCATCAACACATTGTAGGAGGAGTCTTGTGAGAAAACCATACACTCGAAAATTTAAACAAGGCCATAGAATTTGGTCTATAGGTGGATATTGTCAACCAGTGTCTGTTCCATCCTGTCAAAACATTGATTTTTTTGGTTATAGGGACTCAGATCATCCTTGGATATCCCTATATTTCAAAGTGTCTAGGTCGGGATGAGGATGATTCCTAACCCTATGTCATCAAGAAAGTGAAAAACCTCCATTCCATTGAAATGTCTAGTGATGTACAGTAAGAAGATATATCCATATATGGGAGAACCTTCATCTTCTCCAAAGAAAGAGATAATGGACTAACATTCATCATGCTCGACTGCCTCATCATGGAAGGCTTCTGTAGCTACTACCTCCATCTTAAACTAGAGGGGGCTTCATAAAGCCTTGTAAAGGGATTCATGCATATCCATTGATAGGAGAAGAGCCTTGTGGATAGATATTTTCATAGGAATGATGGAAAGATAATTAAAAATATCATACTTCTATGCCAAGAGTGAACTTTTGCTGAAAGGAGGTCATTTTGTGGCAGGAGGCATTGTGGGCCCTTCTAGCTAAACCGACGGTCGAATGGTGCTGAGAATGTCCCGCTGCTCATCAGTAGAAACATGTTACATGACTACAAGATGAGGTCTAGATGACTGAGGCCAATCCAAAACATAACATGGATGATTGTATCATGATTGTGGTGGCTCTTCCGGATCAAGTAGCACAAATGGCTGTGAAAGAGGATCTGGTGAAACCAGAAGAGAAGGATGAAAACACTGAGCTTTATGATGGTCATGTTGTCTTTCTTTAGTATAATGCACAAATTTTATGGAAGAACCGACCAATGAATCTCAATTACTCACATAACCATTACTTTGTCGACATAGGTGTCGGCCGGGGACGTTGGGAGGATCATCATGGAGCTCTTCATCGTCGGGAACCATGTAGGGGTTTACCAGCTCCATGGTATTAACTGAAGCGTACCCTTAGTTGTCACTTGAAGAATCCTCCATCACTAGAGAGATTCTGGAATAATTCTCTAAATCTAGGGGCATTAAATCCCTGAGATTATGGGAGCATGATGGAATTGGTGTGGGACTTTTTTTCCCTTGCGTCGTCGATGCTTGGCCTTCTAGAAAGAGGAAGGCTGAGATGTCAACGCCGAAGAAAGGGATATAAGTAACGTGGCATGTTCTGAAGACTTGGGTCAATTCAAATGTGCACAAATAATGCCATGGGAATGTTCAATTTCCTCACGATCTACAGGATCATCATATTTTTTGAGACTCGTAGTTGAAAACCCATTGCCACTCACCATCGTTGTCACTGTCGATGTTAGGATTTATGAACACACATGCCACTTGTGCTAGGGCTAGAGCTAACCTGACTATGTTCTTATCAACCTAGTATTAGAGCTAGTCTTTAAACACATATCACTACCTGAGGGTATTCCCCATGATCCGGTGATATAGGAAGTAATTAGAGTGATCAGGGAGATCTACCTCTTTGAGCCTCTTGTATTCTAGAAATCGTAGAATTCCCTATTCCAAGGCACATCAGATATAACTGGGGACCTGAGACTCATTAAATTAGTAGGTCCGGTTCCTTATATCTAGAAATGGGGGTCTAGGATCTAGACCCTATCAAGGGGATAGAGGAGCATATCGAGGAGGTGGAATATGGTTATCTCATCAAGGTGGTGGTGGCGCGTTACGCAGGGGCGCCTGCTAATTTTGAGGTGAGTGCTGCTAGGCCGAAGCCTGTGCTTGAGGTGGAGGGCCTCTATGAGGCTATATAGGTGGCTCCCCTAGTAATAAATCCCACTGCTTTTGGGCCCTTATTTGGGCTACCACGGTGGGCTAGACCTTAGCGTCTCATCTCGCATGAACTATAGGAGGCAGCAACCTTGCTTTCTTGGCCTACTACAAGGCTTCCTCTAGACACCGGGCTTTGTCAGAAAAATACTAGAATTACCTAGATTAGTTTTGAGTGATGATAGAGAGTACCACTTTATTTTTAACATTCCCCACACACATTTTCAGCTGCTGTTCCTGAGTCAGTGGCATATCAAGGGAGTAGATGAGGCCTTTTCACCGGGCGAAAAAGTCCTCGATGCGCTCATAAGGTCACTGCATTCCCTTAAAGAGGTCTATAATACTTGTCGTCCAGGTCGTGAAAATGAACTAGAAAAGATACTTCCTATGAAGATCCTCCCAGTTGGCTACTGACCCAATGGGTAGCTTGTTGTACCAGACAAACGCGGGCCCTTCCATGGTCTGTATGATGCATCAGAGTTTGGAGGCCTCCTATGGAGTACCAAACATGGGTCCACACCTCGTGATGAAGTGGGACAGATGCTGTAGTGGATTTCCTATCCCATTAAATGGGAAAATGTAGGATTTTTGAAACTAGGGGTGCTATCATATCATCCACCCATGCCAGATATGGCTTTCCATCAAGAGGAATTACCACCTATTGAGTTTCCAAAGATTCAAGGAATGAAATGAGTGCTACCATTGAAATATCTACATGGGTATTCATGTATTGAAGAGGGCCCCTAACCACAAGTGTGTTGGAAGGTTCTTCAACATGAAAAGAAGGTCCAACGGCTCATTGAGCAGCTTGTGGGCTGACCTGTGGGACTGCTAGGGGAACAACCTATGGAGAGGCTAGGGGAATCTGAGATGGATCCTGAGGAGGGTTATCACACAGTTTGGGTGGATTTTGTGAGGCACATCACTCCCTATTACCATAAAATCTGGTATATACCCTATCTATGTTGGCAGGATGGTTATGGTCACCCAAATGAAACTCGCTGGTGGGAGGGTGTACCTACCCCTACTACCCTGGTCAAGGATTATCGTAGTCTGGTTACTGTTCTGCAGCACATTCAGTGAGAAGATCGTCAACCTTCTTTTTATGTTCTATGAGTTATTGGCACAACATAGCCTTTTTGGGTCATCTTCCGTCTTATTCACTAATTCATACGGTTTAGTGGGTTTGATGGCCCCCAAGATGCTCTTTTCCCATATTGGGATTCTGATAGAGGGATAATGACTTAGAAGGTGGAGGAAGGCCCAGTAAATTTCTCTACTAGTGAGTAACCCTTACCAATAGATCCAATAGGTGTGGCACCCCCCAGGGGTAAGTTATCTTCAAGGATTTCTGGATCATTCTCTCCTTCTAATAATTCATCCATGTTAACCGCAGTTATACCTCAAGGCATATCCTCAATATCACCAATAAAGTCGAGCTGGTGCCAGATAGAACAGAAAGGAAGTGCCACATACTGACCCCAACCACAGATCTGAACATGAGGGGAATCATCCTTAATAATTATACGGTTTAACTTATAACTTTTAACACATTGTTTCTAGAGGGTCTGATGGTAACCAGGAGACTTAGGGCGTTGGTCCATAGGTAGCGTAGCCATGTTTACGATACGACATTGCTCGTGAATATATTAAAAGTGTTCCTGACTCTTGGGGTTACCCACATACCAATTATGGAGACATAATTTAATAACACAAAGGATTTGGAAAAATCACGTGACCTCCTCTTGGGTAATATATTTTAGCGTACTGAAGCTTATGGTTGCAACTGGCCAGAACATCTCTGGGAAAAGGTCCACTACAAGGATGTCCCACAATCTCCTCATCTTAGACTCAAGGTCCGACCCTTGGTAGCCCCATTCATAAACTGGTGGTGTTTATGGGACCGGTAATGGCACTAAAGCGGACCACTGGGATGGTAGACTAGCCAGTGGATAATACGATGAGCGAGCTGAAAAACTGCCACATCTTGTGCTGTCATCTGAATAATGAAACAACTACAACACCACAAATCAGTATGATAGACTAGATACGACATCTTCCCACACTGGGGATGTAGTTACTGATGCTAGGTCATGCTATTGGTCATACGCTATTATTCCCCAGAAAATCTTTGTGATCTCTATCTGAGTTAGAGAATGATCCTATTGATGATTTGGAGGATTGCATAGCCAGTCTCGAGAAAGGGTCCAAATATCCCTCCTCCTGGATGTATCTTTAGAGGGAGGTTGTGATCTTGTGGACCTCGCTTTCTGAAAGGATGAGAATTATATGCCTTGTTACTTCCCCGAACCCCAACACAGAAGATCGAGTTGAGGGTTCCATTATCGAATTTCACTCACCCTTGGAGTATGAAAAGAAGATGGGTTTAATAGTAGTTTGAAACTTCCCCATATTATTCCTTTTATGGCGGTGACCTGCTATCCTGTCTCAGAATGGTTCTTCCAGATAGGGTAGGTTTTTTATATGAGGAGGACCATCGACCGAACTGCTATTGGGGAGGAGTGGACTTCTGCCAAGGTGAGTCGAGGTGTGAGGAGCACCCAAAAAAATGTCAAAAGGAACATAGGGAGGGAATCATTATCCAATAGTTGGTGCGGGGAGGGAATCTCTGTAGGAAGTGTTGTAGTGGGTAGGACCTCCACTGGAGTTTTTGGGAGAATTTTCAGTACCTAAATGTTTTTCTCTTTTAGCAGTGACAGTACAAGGTGGGCCTTTATACTGGTCTAACTGAACATGGGGAATACATCCATGTTGGATGCCAATAAAGAGAGCCAGACCTCTGCTTCTTTCATTTCTAGGATGAGTATGACTTTCGTCGATTGCATTAAAAACATGGGGAAGACCCCCACACTGTTGGTTGACCGGGCGAGAAGGATCTTCACATCATAGACCTACGCCAGGAAGAACAAGTCCATATGTGGGATCACAGGTGAGAAAGAAATATCCATGATGGATGTCATTGCATGGGGAGGGCCTTCACTTAGACTGATGGGGAAATGGGGGGGGGGGATCTCCAAGCCAAGCTTGGGAGTGTGGAGGAACTGCACTCTCATTGGGGTTGGAACATAGAGGACCTTCACAATGAATTTTATTGTCATGTGTCGGACTGTGATGGGCACTACCTGTGTCAACAACCAAGAGAGTCATACCAACCTGCTTGTGGGGCAGTTGGGGCCTCGATCTAGGCCGGGTTTCGAATTTCCCTTGATTATTATAAATGGGGAATTGATAGTATGTGTCAGTGGTGGCATGGGCCACTATATCCATTGATGTTGAATCCCCCTGGCGGGCGCCTTCCTCATATTACACCCGATGTTGGCATCGGGTTAACCGGACTGGGGCCGGTGGTGCAGGTGTATAACTCACCTACTCCTCAGTATGTGTGACCAGGTGGTGGTGTTGACGCAGCCTGGAGGGAACCCTCCTTAGCGGCCCTCGGGATAGGATCACTATAGGGCTGGCCCAAACTTCCCACACCAAATTGGCCTAAGAGAGTGAGTCATAAAAGAGTTCTAGGTAGAGGCTCCCTAAATGGTTGTAGGTTGGAGTGGGGAGCAGTGGATCCTTGTGTTTCCCTTGGGGATGGTGGTTACTATGAGGTGAAGAATCCTCTAGGTCCTGTCAGGCCATATCCTGAGTTAGGATAATCCCTTTTTCCTTATACCATCGAATGAGGTCGTTGCTCACACAACTCTAAATGGGTTTAGATGGTGATATGGGGCGTGTATTCCCAACAACCATGGAGGTGGAGGTTTTCATAGAAGATATAGAGCTGCACGAGATTTCTACGTTGGTTTTTCCCTGACCCCTGCATCAGTGGGTGGGTGGTGATCGGTTTTCTGACATAGCATCTTCAGTCCTAAAAAGTAGGATGATTCAACCATAAGCGCTGAAAGATGGAAAGCAACATCCAATTCCCTAGCGCCTTTCCATCTACCATGATTAGTAAGAAGGATCCACGCTGACAACGTCATAGAACAATATGTCCAATTTCAAACTTCCCCAATATCTATTTAGTTTCATGCCAGGACCACTATTTTCTTGGCGGGAACGGGTGCCAGATAACTAGACCCAGTGACATGCTTATCCATTGATGTCACGAACTCTACTAATCTCCACATTGAGGAGAATAATTTCTTTTCGGGTTCACAATTTCTGTATCCGATACTTTCACTGGGGCGCACATCCATCCATGTGGATACGCTGGCTGTTTCCCCATATTCCCTCTTTTCAAAGGCAGGTGTCATCCATCACTTATTCCGGGATGTTTTCTATCTATTCTAAACAAGATGATTGGATGTCGGTTCCACCTTCCATGGATTCCTCCTCAGAATTCGTTGCCGAGTCTCGATCTCCCTTTAATATTAAGATGTTGATTGTGAAACTCTTAACTAGTGCCATATATTCATGGACACTAGTTAATTGAAATGATTTTGTAGGGACATTCCAAGGGGTTATGTTAGGAAAGAAACCTTCGATTGGGGGAGTAGTTACGTTGGACATCATTGGTGTGTATGGATGTTGAAACAATGATGCATCTGGGTTTATTACCCTTATGATAGGGATTCTTGAGGGTGAGGAAGCCCAACTAACCCCACACTGAGTTCATGGAATTATATTGTATAGTCATGTCCCAGAGGTTTTCTTCATCTTTGTATTTTTAACACAGGGTATGGCATGAGTTTAACATCTTGCAAAGAAATATTGAACTGATCAAGACACTGATAAGAGTGGATCATATGGGTACATCTCCAAGAGGGAGAACCTGAGAATCTTACTAGATGGGTGGATCAATACACCAAATGAGGGTGGATCTGGGGATAATTGGGTCCCAAAAAAAGGGGACAGTATGGTTTACCATTGGGTGGGATTGAAACTCATAGATGTTTCTTACTTATCTTGTGTAGACATTCAGTATTAAAATCCACTTAGTTTGAAGGGGTGATGAATCAGGATATACACAAAGGAGTTCGACTCAGAGGATGATGGGGTTTATGCATGGATAGAGGCCCATCACAATAGGGGAACTCTTAGTTGGATGGTTATGGATTTTATGGGGCTTATTCATGGTCAGCTTCCCAAGTTCCACATGGAACAATGATGGGATGAATGGAATAGTCTCACGGGCATGCGTAGGCCCGTGTAAGAATCGACATGGATGATAGATGTGTAAATGAAGTGGATGGGAATAATGGTATGGAACCGATGTGAAGATGTTGGTAATTTTGGGCTTGTACCTCATAGAGTCTTCCTACAAATCCTCATGGAAGGGAATAAAATTCCACATAGTTTGGTGGGAAAATGGGATACCTGAGGAGGCGACCCTTATGAATGGATGCATGGATGGGACCTAAAAGAAGTATAACCTCTGGGTTGGGACATGGCCTTCCTGAAACACAATGTATCAAGGGAGAAACTAGGATGAGACAAGACTGATGGTATTGAACCTTGAAGAGGTTTCCTACATATCCCCATAGTAGGGAATCAAAGTAAACATTGTTTAGAATGGGGCGTAAAATCGGTGTGTACACAAAGGATAGAAACCCAGACAAATATTGGGGATTATGTGTGGTTAGAATCCCATCGCAAGATGGGGACTCTTGTTCAGAGGAGTACAAATTGAGTGTGGGGGTTCCACAAGGTTATCTGTCCGGGAGATGGTCTAACATCACTAAGGGACATACCAAGGATGTGGGTCCCAGAAAAAGGGACACTAAAGTTTACCTGTTTTTGGGGTTGAATCTTAGGGAGGCTTCCTACGTACCCTTCCTAGGTTACAAGGATCAAAACCCACATAGTTTGAATAGGTATACTAGTGTTTGGGGTTGAACCTCAGGGAGGATTCTTACGTACATTTTCTAGGAGACATTGATCAAAATCCACTGAGTTTAGGGTGTGGTATAGTATTAGGGTGTCCGTATTGGATAGGGACCTGAAGATGATGCTGGGGATTATGCATGGTAAGTATCCCAAGATTTATCTAACGCCCGAGGGAGAATGAGAGAGTTGGATCCCACCAAAGAGAAATAAAAAAACTTACCATAGATTGGGATTTAACCTCGGGGAGGCTTCCTTGTACCCAGTCAAGGAGACATGGATCAAATCCAATGAAGTTGGAATACATATATTTTAGCATCGTGTGGGACAAAAAGTGTAAAACCATTTAATGTCACGAAGGATGGGGGTGAACCGATGTTAAGTGGTCAAGACCAATGGGTGTTGGGATTGATCCTCAGGGGGATTCCTACGTACCATGATTGGAAATGAAAAGATCAAAGTCCATGTAGTTCAACATTGGGGGATTGGGACTTACATTCTAAGGAGGCCCAGGGAGGATTCTAGGACCAATGCTTAATCTATGCCCACGTGAGTCATGCTCGGTGTGAGAAAAAAGTGGTAGCAATGATCTGAAGATCACATTGTGAAAAGTGCATCTGCGAGGAATTGAGCGGGGATTACTTGTGGTTAGCAACCTAAATAGAAAATATGGGCTTACACCTAGTTTGGGGCCTAGAGAGATAGAGATTGGAACTTACTCTAGGATGGATACCCTATGGAGATAAACCCCCAAGGGAGATAGTTGGTCTAATGATGGTCCTTATGATGATCTTCCCTCTAGTCTCTTCTCACAGAATAAGAGAGGGGGAGAAAGGATGAAACCTCCCACAATAAAGGCTAGGGGATTAAACCAATATTGTTTCCTTCCCCCATATAAAATTTTCATTCTGTGTAAGGAGGATCTAATTCCATATGAGGAAGATCTCACTCCCATAAAGACTTGTGGGCATGGAAAATGTCTGAGGTGGGGCATCCTGTGTATATTGTACGGGGTGAGGCTGTAGTTTAACATCATGTTATGAGGAAGATGGTTCTTGGAATTTTAACATCCTGCATCTTGGATGATGAAGATTCCCTCCCCACCCCTAGTAATTACATAACTGGTTCACTTTAGCCCTTGGTGAAGGGAAGGAACCAGCAATTCCATGTAGAGACATGGGTTGTGGATTGATCCATTTAGGGGATCACATTAGCATGGATATGTGAAGAAGAAATATCTATTAGCATGCCTATGTGATTAAGAACAAAACAGGACAACACATTATGAAACACCACTTGAGGAACTTTTAAGTTACTTCACACAATCCTGGAGTCCTACACATAGAGGATGCGCGCAAAACATGGGTGTCATGCCTTAGATTGGAGGATAAAACACGATGCCCTAAAGGAAGGGAAGTATATTGAAGAAATATTAAAGGTTTCGTGCAAGGAAGTTCGAATATGTAAAAACATGGGGAGGTTACATGGAAAAAAGGTGGGTTTTACATGTAATAGAGAGGTGTGTGCGCAATATGTAAGGATTGTGCGAGATAGGATAAGATTGCGCGTAATTGGGAGGTGTGTGTGCAATTGGATAGGGTTGCACGCAATTGGAGATGGTTGTACACCATTGGGGCATGTGTGTGCAATACGGGTGATGTACATGCAATTGGATGGGGTTGCACACAAATGGGGTGTTTATTGGGCCAACAGAAGCTTTGCGCGCAAAGACGATGATTTGCACACAATGTTCAGGAATTGCATGCCAAGGGTCAGGATTGCACGAAATTTCCTTAAAATCAAAGGGTAAGGGTGTGGGTCAATACCAAGTGATCCCTCCTGAAGAAAGACCCTTGGGTGACCTATCGTGTGAAATGAAGTACCTTGAAGCAATTTTTTTCGCACGGGAGAGGTTGGATTTCGCACAGGAGACGCAGGTTTAATTCATCAGCCATCCTAAATCAAGGGGGGAAATTCTATTTATAGAAAAATTCAGGCTAAGAATGTACAAAATGTGGTCGGTGAGGAAACCCTAAATTTCATATTATGCATGCCTATCCCCTTTTGCACACCTGGCACAAAAGCCTTCTCGGGAGGCCTGTGCAAAGAATGTGGCCTAAGCGCACCACATTGCACGCCAAATGATATGTTTTACACACAACTATGAGGTTTAATGCAGAGCATATCCATTTTACGCACATAAATCCCCTTTTATGTGCTGCATCCTTCCAGGTCTCTGGATCCTCTGGGGAATTGAAGGATGCCTTCAGATCCAACCTACAACGTCTTTTTTTGTTTTCACTCATATTTTGGCGCCAACTGATTCATTTTTCATTTATAATTTAATTAGATGGTAATAATGATATGTTTAATGTAAATATATTTTATTTATGATATAATTAGGATCTTTAATTATATAATAATATTTTTATTTCTTTCCTATTTTTTGTCAGTAAATAAAAATAGTGTTTATCCATACAAACAACCTACCGTCTCCATGAACAGTATAAATAACTATTCTACCTATAACTTCTATGGATGAATATAAATATTATAAAATATAATATATATTATATCTATATAATATATTACATTCTAGAAACAATATAACTATGATTAAATTATAAATATTGAGACTACAGAACCAAAACATTTATAAAAATGAAATATTTAACACATGGAAAAAACATATTCATAATAAATTTTTAATAAATGGGTGTTGAAATGTTATAAGTAGATTATATATGATATTATAATAACATAAATTAATCTAGTATAATTATAATAAATTTAAATATATTATACTTGAGGTTAGATTTCTTTTGAAGAAAGTCAAACTTCATGTAAAGGTTCATCATCTCAATTTTGTTTCATTGAGAAATATATGATGTTATGCAATTATTTATATTTTTTAGTTGTATATACTGTTAATTAGACATGATATATCATGAATATAATTATTTAAATTATATTTAATGTTTAATTTAAATTAATTATTACTTAGGTATTTTCATTAAAAATTTCCAAAATGATAAGGGATTTATGTTTTAATTTCATTCTAATCAAGATTGTTTACGATTGAATTTTAATAAAAGGAAAATGTATGATCCTTTTAAAATAAACCAATTATATTTTATTATAATATTTTTATATAAAAATTTTATGGTAATATTACCATTTTAATCTCTTAGGTAGTTAAAGTTATCGGTAAAATTCTTTTAAGGAAAATAGACTTTATTTACTCTTTGGTCAAGAATAATCTTCTTCCATGTTCATATTTTTTTAAAAATGTTTTAATGAATGTTTTTATTCTATCCTAATATTATTCTTAATTTAATTTTTAACCTTTTTAAAATTTATATAAAAATGTTTCAATGGAATATTCATATTATTTTTTTGGATGAGTTACTTTTGACTTTTTATTGAAAATGTGAAATGAATTTTATTTTAATACACAGAGCATGAACAAAACATCCCACTATCATGAGAAATAAATTATTTAACAATTAATTTTAATGTTTTCATGGTTAGTTTCAAAAAAAATTATTTATCATAATGGAAGTTTTTATATTTTAAATAAGTTATTTCAAAAATAAAAGTGTATTTTCCTCAAGAAATGTCTTGGCGATCTTTTAATGAAAATTTTAATCTATGATAACATCCTATGATTTAATTTACAATTTACTAGGTATTTAATCTAATGGTACAATAATTATTATTTCTATATTTTTTTATGATAATGATGATGAGATATAAACAAAAAAACATTTATTTTTCATGGGTTAATATATGATGATATAATGAATCTTTTTTTATCTTATGGAACATATATGAATGTATTATGATTATTTGATAGGTGGTACTAAAATTATATATCCCCTAATTAATTGGGTAAATAATAATTATAAATGGAATTAAGGGGTACATGGGAGGTTATCCTAATCCTGAACGAGGGTACATGAGAGGTTATCTAAAGCCTGAAAGTGGGTATACAATATGTTATACCAAGTCCGATGCTGGTACATGGGTGGTTGGACCATGCCCAACACATTATTAATGTCTTGGTGGGTAGACTTGACATATTATTTTTATGATTATGATTATAATAAACATTATAAAACTCTTTTATGACCTAATATTATTCCAATTTTATATTCTCATGGAATATATTCTTTGATTCCTTTAGGATTTATATCTTATGAACTTCCACAATTTATTCAATGACTCATGTTTATGATCTATGAATTGATGGGTATAATTTTCAAAGGTCAATATTATATTATAATGACATTATACTCATGTTATTATTAAATTATCTACGTGTAGAATCATGTGTTTTGGACCGGGTAGATTTCCATGGGAAATTTGTGTTTTAGAAATTACTGGATGAGATTTTTTTAAAATTGGGATTCAGAATAGAATTATGAGAGTTTTAATGCTTCAATGTGATTTTTTAGACATGGGTGGAGGACCATGATGTTTTATGGATGTCTTAGGGAGTTTTTGGAGCACCGAACTAGAAAAATAAAATCTTCGAGAACCTGTAGAGTTTTAATGGTTTGTCTGAAACCAAGAGGCCCCCAGTAGAAAACCATGAGACCTTATGCAAGTGGATAGTGGCCATCGCATGGGATGCACATGGTTTACCCAAAAATGCACCTTTCATACATGGTTAGTGACAAATAAAGTACCTAATAACTATTAACCACACAGTTTATGCACAATGAGGCATACCGTGTGGGAAAAACCACATGGGGGGATTATGGTGTTCAGTGGAGGGTGTACAATTATCACATATTTTTTAAACCATGTGACCCAAACTGTGTGGTGAACTATTTTAAAAAAAATTAATTAGAGAAAAATAAAAAAATTAATACCTAAAGGTCCCTCTCCTCTGTCTCACTCATGCAACACATCTCCCCCCTCGGTCTCCATTTTGACCTATACGACATCCTCCTCGCAGACTCCTCATTATATAGTATTTCCTTTGGATTTATTGAGGAATATTTGTTGGCTCATTGAGGTAAAATCTTATATCCCTCCACTTCCTATATTACACCATTTTTCTCTCTCCCTATCACCCGATGAGGTTCAGCCAAAACCCAATGATTTGGGGTTCATCTATTTTTGGTTTTATTTTAGTTCTATGGTATGAAGTTTCTCTCATAGTACCCCTTAATGTGAGATCCTACATCCTCTACTGAAGGTGTAGTAGATTGGTTTGATTCATCTTGTCACTGCCATATAAGGTAAGGGTTTTCACCACTATTTGGTTTCTCCTTTTTAATTTGTGGTCTTCAGTGATTTTGGGTACCTTCTAGGTTAATTAGATTATTTGGTGGAATCTTATGGACTTTAGAACATGTACATTGGTATGTGTATATATATATATAAAATTGTGTATATATATATATATCCTACATGTACATGGTTTATCATGTTGAGAGGAATGTGTACATAGGATTAAAGGGTATATAAATATATATATGTGTGTATGTGCATGCAAGTGTGGTGTGATCTTCATCAAAGGCATCAAATGAAAAAGTAGTTCGGTTTAGTTATTCTCCCGATATAGGATCCCTAACCTTTCCCATTAATTTTATAATGAATTATTTTCCCTTTAATGATTTTTTGATAAATTGAAATTTATTTATTGAATTAACTTCTTAATTGTGATAAATGATTTTTTTGACAATCAATGTCATGATTTTATAATGAAACCCCTCTATCGGAGGTGCAATGTATTCTAAGATAAAAGGTATTGATTATTTATTTAATAAATTTTTGGATTAATGATTTGGGTTAACATGTGACTAGATGACATTGTGTGAAATAAATCATGTATAGGTCAGGGATTCTAATGAAATTAGGAAATGGTGTTTTCCCTTATAAATGTTTATAGAGCCATTGTACATTCTAAGTGACATATTGTTCTTCTTAATTTGAATTTATATTCCTGGTTTCAACCACCCAAGGGGTGCACTCTCATACTTTCTTAGATATAGGAATCCTAATTAAAATGGAATGGATTTGGATTGAGAGGAAGGAGATGTTTTACTCCATTGGCATGTGATAAAATTGACTTAATGGATTATATGAACATAAATTTTTTAAATGGTTATTTAGTAAATGTGAATTGTTATATGATTTAGTTTTCAAATTTGGGTATACTTGTAAGATGTATTGGGTGATGTATTGTGAATAATGAGTGGGTATACTCATTATATAATTTTATTATGAATTGGGATACATGAGTGGGTCTACTCATGAGATATATTTTAAGTGAATTGTGATTAATGAGTGGGTATACTCATTGTATGAATTGAATGTGAATGGATTACATGAGTGGGTAGACTCTTATATAATGTTTGAAAATGGTATGAAATGGTAGAATGATTGTATAGATTCCAAAGATGGATCTCTATGGATATTGTTTGTGGTAGTGGATGACTTGGGTTGAGTATGCCCCCTTGTTCATGATTTTGTTGGATTCCTAGGGACATTCAACCCCCTAGATCCGACCTCCTTGGACTCACATAGGACATGTCTGGTATGAAATTCTCCTAGGACTCTAACCAGTGCCTAACTAGGATTTTAAAGAGATGCTCCTGGGACTCGATGAGGATTACCTGGTCTTCGACACCTTGGATCTATCCCTTCGTGGTCTGACTATTTGACATATAGAATGAATGAGAGGTATATGATACATTCGATTATATGGATTGGTCATGGTAAATATTAACATGTACAATTATATATCCTAACCATGAATTTCTTATTTTTTTGGTTTAAAAGATAGACTTTGGTTAATATGGTATGTGTGGTATATAACCCAACCATGGTGGTAGAACGTGTTTGGATGGATGGAAAGGGTGTGTTATTTATTTTTGAATTATTTATAGATACCTTGTTATAGGATATTGACCATATTATGCATGTATCCTTGATGGGATATCTTAGTATCATAAGATTAGTAGTTTAAATTCCATGTTAATATTTACTTGCATTTACTTCTTACATGTTTACTTGAACACTGCTGATATTTATGTTTCGTGAAATGGATTGGGATATAAACTATGGGTGCCTTCCTATTGATATATCTCACACCCTACTCAAGTACCCATTGTGCCCCTTTACACCTTGTTTTAAGATATATGGACCTTTTGTTATGATGTTTAGATTACACATGAGGAGTTAGGAGCACCGGACAGGGTGAGATCACAAGATGCACGTGGTGACCGCCTTTGGGGTTTTTAGTTCTTTTCTTTACATGAGTCTTATATTGTACTAAATTGTAAAGAATTTTTTATGTTACTTTTTTATCTTATGTATCATCATCTACCATGCATGATTTGTAAAAACCAGTGTTGGATATATTCTATATTCAATTGATATTAAATTTTCCTCCGGCCACTTTATCATTGCTTTATAACGCACCTACTATTTCTTGATATTTATTATCTTTTTACCACTGTACAAATCTAAATATAAGGGTATAGTCTCCCCACTAAATATCCTTGACACCCTCACTGCTAGTCGGGAGCCTCAATCATATGGGGATACACGATTGAGGCCATGTGGCAACCGGTCCAACTACAGTTTTAGTGGTCAGTCGGGATGGGACCTTACAAAGTGGCATCAAAGATTATTTTTCTTTTGTATTACTATTTTGGGATGGTAGACATGATATTTTTAACATGTTAAAACTTGGTAAATAGTAATTCTTAGGATTGATCACACTATGAAGGGTAAATGACGAAGTGTCTAGCATTGGGATTAGTGTTTATACTGTTCGATATTTCATTTGATATTATTTCTCCTTGGTTGATTGGTGAAATGTTCACTAATTATTGATTTTTGGTGTTTTTTTCAAGTGGCTTGGTATGAAAAGGATATATAATTACCTAAATCATATTAGGCACATATTAATTGACATTCCATGCATATTCCATTCCATTTAGTTTCATTTCTAGGTTTCCATCTAATATTGGTTGTGTTCTTGGGTGATATACCATGCTAAGGTGCACCTGTTTAGGAAAAATTCAACATGCCTACTTTTATAATATGTTATGGTTATTATGGATAATTCTACCACTATTTTAGCATGTTTTTTCTGATATGACATGATGATTTTTTATTGCATGATTTCTGTGTTACTTTTTATGATAACATGCAAGATATGTTTCGATGTGTAAATGGATGAATGAGAAAATATTTATTAGATCCCTTTACAATGGGAGCCAATATTAAGTTGTAAGGTGTTTGGGAACATTATAAATGGGTTAAAGTAACCCGTGTATTCAAACCATTTAAAAAGGGATGCTAAAGATTAAATGTTAAAGTGTATTGGTTTTAATCTATTAGAAACACTTTTCAATTTCTAAAGTGTGTGGACGGTTCATGAATTGGGAAGTAGAAACCCATATTAAATGTAATGAAATATTGTGTTTTGAAATGGATTAATGTGAAAAATAGTAAGTTTTTAACTAAAATGGATTGGTTAACATTCAAAATTTTAAACTATACCCAAGTAGGTATGTTGGGGAATGTTTATATGAGATAAACTGTAAAGGTTTTATGCTTTATGTGGTTAAAAAACTGTTATTGGGTTGTTTTTTAAAACCCATTATAGTTTAATGGGATCCTCACAAGAATAATTAATAATTATAAAAGAATTTCTGTGTTAAATTACATAATTATGACACAATGTCAATGGAATTTAAATGTTTACAAAGGAAGTTGATGAGACTTGCCTATTTTTTCTTGAGTTGTTAGCTAATTTGGATAATATGTTTTTTAGTTTATAAAAATGGTACATGAGTTTTTTATTTAATTTTTTTTTCAAATGTTTAAATGTTGAATTAAATTAAAAAAATTGATTTAAAATTTAATCTAAAGTTGTGTCCTTATATTAGACCCTCGTGTTAGGGTAGTTAAACTTTTTAGGTGGTATTCCTTGGAACAGAGATGTGAGAATTTATCTGTAGGCTGTTTCTTTTTAGAAATGGATTAAATAAAATGGATCTTGAGCCTAGTAGAATTAGTTTTTCATGACCATGTAGTAAAGTCAACGTTTATGTTTTATTAATGGGATAACTATGGTAGGTTTCACCCATAAATTTTAATGCCTTGATAAATCTTTTGTGGTTTATGATGTTTGGTTTCATTCCGGTATTGTTTTCCCAAGTAGGACTTTTGAGTTTAAAAGGAAACCCTTGTATGGATGTGCATTCATTGAATCTTGACATGTTATATGGTAATAAGAATCGAGGATTGATCAGTTAATCAGGTTAGACATGCCTCATGCATGGTCAACTACTTAGAAAGTCATGTGAACCAGTTTTTCTTCAGTGATGAACTACTTCATACATCATAATTTGAGTTAATGGTTGTATAAGATGATGTTATTTTGAGATAGTTTCTATGTGATACATCAGATACATGAATGCATAGGTCTTAAAGCCTTTGGATAATATTCAAGAGGTTCCATTTCTCTTGTAAATTCAAGGTTGTTTGAGTTGGTATATGTGGTACCCTTTGAGTGTTAAGTGTTGTAATGAACAAGTTGAGTTCTGTGTGATTTATGATCCTTATGATGATGAATAAATTCTCAAGATAACTCTAGAGTAGAGTTACATGAGCATTGAGGAAATTTTTTTGTACCACTATTCAAGGGAAATTTTTGAGACTTAGGTGTTTTGACACACCAGTCAATTTGATTTTGGACTTCATGCCAAATGCTCTAATATGGTTATCGTGGTTTATGGAATGTCACACGTGTATTCAAGGTGTTCATGAACTATCATTATTGTGAGAATCTATAAATCCTATGACATCTTTTTATGACTATGATACTTTTATGGTGTGGAGCATCACATCAGTTCAATTAATTGTGTTCTTCTGGGTAGAAGTAACATAGTTAAGGAATACCATTAAAATTGTTACATCTATTTTGGAATTCCTTTGAGGCTTGAATATTTTTTTTTGGGTTGATTCTTGATCAGTGACATAATTTGGTGAGGTTATCTTTGTTTGAAACACTTTATAAATTACCTTAGTATTGGATGGGATTCGGTGGTAAAGTTATAATGATCACAAATACCTCATGTGGTATAGGCCTTATGGTTCGGTTAATGACGTGTCAGCAGGTGAAGCTAAGTTTCATTCATGAAGTCGACCAGTTGTGGTTCAACTATTATTATTTCTAGAAATTGGTTATGATTGACTGGAAACCATGAAAATAAACATAGTGTATTATGTTTAGGGATGGTCATGTACCCTACCCTAACATCATCCTTGATGCACTAAGAGAGCGTTAGTTATACGCTGTGCTAATGCTTTAAAATCCATTAGGCTGGTTTGGGTGATCCTTTCAGTGATGCACACTAAGGCATGGTTCTTCTTGTTTAATTTTTACGGACAGTGAAGGAATTTTTTCTGGAATGTCACCAGTTTAAGGTGAGTGTGGTTTATATTTGACGATGTATTTTGAGGAAAGCACACACAACCAGTTTTATTTGTATGATGAGGTTCAACCGTTTTATTTTGATGAGTTCTTTGTTATGTAATCAGGTTTAATCGGGTTCACACAGATGAATAAATATAACATGGAGTATCAGTAGAATTATTAGGATGTTCCCTCTTAAGTAATCCAAATGATGGATGAGTTGTGGTTTGGTATTGGCCATCATATGCTAATACCCTTTTCAGAGAGCACCAATAGGATTTTTTTAAGAGAAGAAAATTAATGTGTGTC
Source organism: Viscum album (assembly GCA_963277665.1). Lineage (NCBI taxonomy): Eukaryota > Viridiplantae > Streptophyta > Magnoliopsida > Santalales > Viscaceae > Viscum > Viscum album. Next base: position 301,803,116 of record OY728139.1, read on the forward strand.
TCTAGTTAAACTGGCTTGGTTATGTGCTTCTTCAATGTTTTGGTTGTAAATTGAGCTTCTATTTGAGTTTTTAAGGCTTAAATGCCTTAGGATTGTAAAATTATTTAATGTGTATTTGATGTTTGGAAACACAACACTACTATTCGGATGAGTATTGACAACACTTTTAGGTTGGGTAATGTTTATGTTGTCCTGGATGGATTCTTGGGGATAAGAAGTTATAAGGTGGAGAGAATTTAGAATCTCATGTTTGGGACCAGAAATTTTTTTGAGGGAAATTTGAGTTTTTGGAAATTAATGGACATAACTTTTTTAAAAATGGATATTTGAAAAAGAATTCTGAAAGTTGGAATTCATCAATGTGATGTTTTTGAACTTAGGTAGAATCCCATGAAATTTTTTGTCTATATCAAAGAGTTTCTGGAGTAGTAGACTAAAAAAATCATGTTTTGACCCACATAGGGTGAACAGTTTTTCTAAAATCGTGTGGCTCCTATAAAGAAACCGCGTGGTGTTATGCAAGTAGATAGTAGTTGTTGCATGGGATGCACACGATTTACCAAACCATACACCTATCCTACACTATTAGTGGAAGAGGTAGTACGTGATCTCTATTCACTGTACATGTTACACATGGTTATGAAAACCGTGTGGGATAATCCTAATGGGGTGCTCTAGGTGTCCAGTAGAGGGTACAAGGTTGGCACATGGGTTTTTAAATTAGGAAGACCAAACCATGCATAGTGTACTATTTTAGAAAAATTAAATTAAATAAAAATAAAAATAAGAATAATTAAAGCATAAACTACCCACTCCTCCCTCCCACTAGCATTATGTAGCTCCCTCATTGGGATCTACTTTGAGCCACATGACACCCTCCTAATAGCCTCCTCCTCATGCAGTTTTAACTTCATATTCCTTGAGGAATCAAGGTCATATCATCAAGGTGAACCCTTATTCTCCCTCCTCTTCCGTTATTCCACCATTTTTCACCCACCACATCGCTCAGTGAGGTTTGTCTAAACTCTTAGGGGTAGGGGTTGACCCGTTTTTGGTTTTCATTTGGTTCTAGGGTTTGTTGTGGCTCTTTTGGGACCACTTCATGCGACCTAGACATCCTCCAATGAAGGCGAAGCAGATTGGTTTGATTCGGATTTTCGCCACCGTCAGAGGTAAGGTTTTGCGATGCTATTTGGTGTCACCATTTTAATTTGAATTATTTAGTGATTTTGGGTCCCTTATGGGTTAATTATATCATTTAGTGTCCTCTCAAGGATTAGTGCACACATACATAGGTATGTTTATATATATGTGTATATTTATATATCCTCCTTGTGCATGTTCCCTCACGGTGAGGGTAATGTACACATAGGATTAAAGGGTATATAAATTTATATTGGAGTTTATGTGTGTGAAAGTGTGGAATGATATTTTTTAAATCCTTAAAATGCCAAAGTAGTTTGGTTTGGTTCTTATATCAAGGTAGGATCTATAACCTTTCCCTTTAATTTTAGAATTCATTAGTTTCTGTTTAATGTTTTCTTGATAAATTGAATTTTAATTCAATAATGAACTGATTAATTGTAATGAATATTTTTTCTAATAAAAAAAGTTATCATTTTATAATAAAAACCCTCCAACAGATGTGCACTATCTTCTAAGCTAAAAAGTATTTATTAGTTGTTTAATATTTGTTTGAATTAAAACTTGTGGGTTACCCTATGAATGGATTACATAGTGTGAAACAAATCATTCTTAAGACATGGCTTCTAATGGAATTAGGAAATGAATGTTTTCCCTTATAAATGTTCATGAAACCATTTCACCTTTTATGCTCCATCTTGTTCGTATTCGTTTGAATTTTTATGCTTGGTTTGAACCACCTAAGGGGTGTTTTCTTATGATTTATTAGATGTAGGAAGCCTAATTTATATGTAATGAAATTTTATTGAGAGGAAGGTGTTGTTTTCCTCCCTTGGAATGAAATTCCTTTGAATTAATGGATTATGTGAACTTAAATTTCTTAAATAGTTATTTAGAAAATGTGAATAGTTATATAATTTGTGTTTCACGTGTGGGTATACTCATGAGATGCATTTGGTGATGTATTGTGAATAATGAGTGGGTATACTCATTAGATAATTGAATATGTATTGGGATACTTGAGTTGGGATACTCATGAAATATATTGATTGTGCATTGTGATTAATGAGTGAGTATACTCATTATATGAACTTATTGTGAATCGATTATACGAGTTGGTAGAATCTAGTATAATGTATTAAAATGGTATGAAATGGTATAATATTTGTATATATTCCATGGACATCTCTCCATGGATATTGAATGTGGTAGTGAAATCCTTACGTTTAGTATGCCCCTTGGGTCTTGATTTTGTGGGGTGCATTAGGACTTGCTACCCCTTGGATCAAACTTTCATGGAATCACGTAAGAAATAATAAGTTTCTAACTGGGTCTCTAACAAGATTCTCCTAGGACTCAATGAGGAGGCCTTGATCTTTGAAACCTTGGATACGAAAATTTTTGGTTATACTCATTGACATATGACATGACCTAGATGTATACGATACATCAAAATATATGACTTGGGCATGATAAATAGTGAAATGTGCAATTATAAGTCCCAATTGTGAATGTTCTAGTTTTTTTGGTTAAATGGAATGGTTGTGGATGACATGGTATTTAGGGTATACCAAAAGTCCTTGGTGTTATAATGTGTTTGGATGAATGGAAAGGCCATATTTTTTATTTGTGCATTATTTGTTACTTCTTTGTTATAGGAGCTTGACCATCTTATGCAGGGAGCCTTGAGGGGAAATCTTAGTATCATAGGATTTGTACTTTATATTCCATGAGCATATTTACTTGAATTTACTACTTACCTATTTACCTACACACTGTTGGATTTTATATTTCATGAAATGGATTGGGCTAGACATCATGGGTACTGATCTACTAAGATTTTATCTCAACCCTTCATGGGTAACCATGGTACCCGAGTAGACCTTTTTTTTTGAAGGGATATAGACCATTGCTTATGATGTTTATCTTGTACCTGAGGATTTAATAGCACATGACTGGGATAGTTCTCAGGATGCTATTAGATATCACCTTTTGTATTTTTAGTTATATTATTTACATGATTCAAATATTTTACTGTATTGTAAATAATGTTTTATCATACGCTTTTAGATTATGTATCAGCATATGACAAGCATTATTTGTAAAAATATGCATTTTCCATCTTCTATATTCATCTGGAATTACATTTGTATTTTATTTCTTTATTATTTCTTTATATTGCAGCTACTATTTCTTGTTATTTTCTATCTATTTACTATTTTTCAACTCAAATTATGAGGGTATAGTCACCACAATGAACTACCATTACACCCACAATGCTAGTAGTAAGCCTATAGCATATGGGGAGACGCACTTAAGGCTATTTAGTGACCAGTATTACTAAAGGTATTGTGGTCAATCAGTCCAGGATGTTATAATTGATAACTCCCTTTTTAACCTTACCGAGTCTCTAAGATAACTTATATTTTTCTACTTTTTCCATGTATATGAGGAAGGATTTTATGAATGATTTGATTAAGAAGGAATATAATTGTGTTTTACAATGTGGGATATAATATAGATCATGTTTATACCCATTTTTTATGTATCCATGTTTCCAAAGATAGAAATACTTTATGGTTCTGGATGTGGATCATAATGTTATATAATGAATATTCATAAAATAAGATGTAATATTTATGTATGAAATTTGTGGTTCACTATAGTTGGTATCAGTGAAAGTTTTAGTATTACATGGGAATTAGGATGAAAAAACATTATTGATATCCCTTATGATAATCATAAGAATAAGAGAACATCCTATCTTATGGTATATAAAAAAGTGTTATTTTCCAAGAAATTACATCCTAAATTGGATACGATAAAGTGGATATGATAGTAGAATAGATGCACCTAGGGGTAAAAAATATAAATTTTATATATTATGAGTTGACTTTACCATCACGGCTACATGATGAGTGGGCCTAATACTACACACATGACTTGATACTATTCATGGTACATGCTTGGGAAAATTCTAATTTTCATTATAAATAATTATAAAGGATTTAAATAGATGATGACCATGTTTGATCTAGGTTAAACAAAAGGTGTCATGGATTGAAAATTAGTTATACGATTTAGACATCTAATGAATTATTTTTCATGATTATATAGGTTCTCAATATGATTATCATTTCTTACTCAAATTTTGTTTGGTTTGTTTTAAATTTTCTTTTCCAGATGGAATCATATTAAAGCTGAATTTGATGTAAAATGAAATGAATGTCATCCTGAGAAAAAAACTGTTATGGGAGATAGAATGAAAAATCTTGTTTTTATGTTAATACTACATTCTCAAGCCACGAGTCATGTCAGGCTTCTAAATGAGAAAAATAGGGGGAAACATTCTATTGAGTCCATCATGAGGAATCATCCACCTTCTTATAGTGGTTACACTAATCTATTAGTTTCTTATCAATAAATAAATACCAATGGAAAAATATTTTCCATTCCATACTCTTTGAATCATGAAAAATTCATTATTATTGTCTATCATTTAGAAGGAAAACCATTCAATGGTACAACCTCATCAAGAAAATACGGCATTAGGAAGATTTTTATTTGATAGAGTTGGACAATTTTTGAAGGTTTTTTTTCAAGAATTAATCTACTCCTATTATTCAAATTAAAATAGATAAGGAATTACATAAGATAATATAGAAGGATGATGAATCCATTAGTACCTATGAGGAAAATTTGAAAATACTTGTAGGGTATACTTATGTTATTATTAATGAACCAAAAAAATAAAAATGATCTATTACTCAATAGCTTAATAAAAAGTATATGAAGCTTATTAGACATAAGGGGCTTTAATAAATAAGAGGAAATTGATTGACGTGCTACCAAGGTAGAAGTAGAGATTACAGTTACTCATCAATTTCACAGTTTTGATAAGAAAAAATATGAAATTAAAAGAAAATTTTAATAAAAAAAATCAAGAATATAAGAGTATTATCCATCCATTATACTTGAAGTATACAAGGATATAGAGATGAAATTTCCTTAAGGGGAATATTAAATGAAATAAATGTGTAAATAAAGGAAATCTTTCAATCAAATTATGAAGTTATAGAAAGAATTTAGATAATGATATAAATAGAGATAAATCTCTATACAATGAACCAACAACACTCCAATGTTTCAAATGAAAAGATTATATTCATAATTCTAACTAGTGATCAAATATGAAGGCTAATGATATTAATCAAAGTTTGAAACCAATTAATCCTAAAGATAAATCTAAATATCAACTAATCACTATTGTCAATGTGGGGTAGGATATTGAAGTGGGAAAATCTATACTTACCATCCACTCTAAAATTTCTAACGTATTATTTGATTATAGATTTACCCACTCTTTTATATATGAAGAATTTTATAAGGGTATCACTATACCATCTCATTGATTAAATGTTAAATTAGTAGTGAAAACTCGTAATGGTATGATGATCATATATCAAGTCTATAATTATTCTCTGATTGAACACTATGGGAATGTTATTCCTGAAAATATTTTTATTCTTCTAGTAGAATTTGATATTTTTTGGGAATGGGTTAGACATCTCTATATAAAGATAATGTTAATTAATTAAGAAGTGAAGAAAAATTTTATATTATAAACCACCCAATGATCATATATCAGTGCTATGATAAATATGATCTTTCAATAGAAATTTTATCCATATTATGGGTATTAATTCGTAATCAACAGGTATGTTTATAAAAAATGGTTGGGAATAATCTCAAAATCAAAGATATTCCTATTATAGGTGAGTTGATTGAAGACTTTATAGAATAATGGCCTTGTATTCCTCTAAATAATGAAGATAAGTATTCAATAGAACCCATACTTACTACTACATCAATTTCACATACTCCATATAGAATGGCCGCTATTGGGTTATAGTAACTAATGAAGAAACTTTAGAAGAATATTGATAAGGGATTAATTTAGAAAAGGGAATCAACTTATGGTGTTACTCTTAATTTTATTAGAATAATTATGGATCAATGCGACTCTGTTTTGATTATTAGGAACATAAAAATATCAAAATTAATAATAAGTATCCTCTTCCCCATATTGATGATCTATTTGACCAATTATATGAAGATAATTATCTTTACATGATAGATCATTGCTTTGGATAATGTCAATTCAGGTTCAAAAGTGAAAACATACCCACGATAGCCCTATGTATGAGGTATAAACACTATCAATTTATAGTGATTTTATTTGGTCTTAATTATTACCACACTATTTTCATTGATTTAATGAATAGTGTCTTTAGAGATTACCTTGACCAGTTTGTGGTAGTGTTTATAGATTATATTTCTATATATTCCAAAAACATGGAAGGGCATGAAAATAACATTTGAATTTCATTAAAAATCTTAATAAATGATATTTTTTATTACAAATTGTGATATTTTATTCACAAAGATAAATTATAGGGAATATAATAACTTTCTAGTATCTATCATTGGATCAATCAAAGATAAAGGATGCTAAAAATTGTCCTAGAAAACCCACATTTTTTAGATCCCAGTTTTTCATGGTTTGGATAAATATTATCAAATTTTTATGGAAAATTTCCCATGTATATCTAATCCACTCACTATATTAACTCAAAAGGGAGTAAAGTTACCATGGAAAATTTATTGTGAGAAAAAATTCAAGGAAATGAAGAGAAGGTTAGTCAGTGCACCTATACGTACACCAACCTATAGTGGTGAAGGATTGTTGATGCATATTGATGCATCAAATAAGTGACTAGGATGTATTCTAATATAGAATAACTTGGTGATAGCTTATACCTCATGAAAAATAAACATTCATGATATAAATTATCCAAATAATTATTTGGATTTAGTTACAGTAATTATTTCATTAATGATATGGAGGCATTATCTTTATGGAGAAAGTTGTGACATATATACTGATCATAAAAGATAAAAGTATATATTCACTAAAAAGAGTTTAATATTCACCAGATAATATGGTTGGAGTTGATTTAACATTATTATTTCTCAATACATTATAATAATAGAAAAGAAAACAAGGTGGTATTTTCTATAAGTTTAAAGGATCATGAAAGCTTAACTATGATAAGGATCACAAAACATGAAATATTTCTATATTTTTTAATGATGGAACTAAAAATATTATAAGAAACAGATAAATAATTTCTTTCTCAAATGAGTGTTCAACCATCTATTCAACTGAAAAATTTAAAATGTATATAAGGATTATATAGAGCTACCAAATATGTTAAATTTTTTAGAGTTTAAACTTGATTATAATGGAATGATAAGGTTTAATAATCGAGCATATGTCCTATCAATACAAGACTAGAAGAAGAAGTTATTTGATAAAGCTCATAGTTCATCATCATCTATTCATACAGGGAGTATAAATATTTATAGAGATATAATATAATATTTCAGGTAGGATAAGAAGAATATAGATATTTTAAAGTATGTATCTTGGTTCTAGGCATGTTAGAAAGTTACAGATAATAGAAAGAAGTCTAAGGGTATGTTACAACCATTTTACACACTATAATGGAAATGAGAAAACATAACCGTGTATTTTATTGGACTACCAAAAACATCCAAATACTATAAATCTATTTTTATTTTATTTGATAGAAATAAAATGCTATCAAAACTCATTCAAATTATAGAATATTTCTATCGTGATCAAAATTATTTGAACAATACTAATGATGTGTTTAGGTTTCATGGAGTTCTACACTCTATTGTTTTTATCAATACTTGTGGTTTATCATGAAGTTAATGATAATTCTTCAGAAATATTTTGATATATAGTTATGTCAGTTTGGGAGAACCATTCAAGCCCAGGAGGATATGTTGAGGTTTTGTACTATGGATTTATAAGGTGGTTGAGATCAACATGTTCCTCTAGTCTAGTTTTCTTATGAAAATATATTTCATTTGATCATTCAAATGGCTCCCTATGAAGCCCTCTATGGAAAAAATTGAAAAACTATATGGTTCTGGGATGTATTTTGGGAAATAAATCTATTAATACCAAATATATCTAAGGAGATCAAAGAGACGGTTAGAGCCACCAAATAGTACATTGAGGAGGCTATGAGTCAAAAGAAATTTAACACTGACAATCATAAACAAAATATATTATTAAATGTTTATGAGAATGTTTTTATATTAATTTATCTCTAGAATAATATTATTAGATTAAAAAATATGGGCTAGGTGATCCCTTTCTATATTAGATCCTTTGAGATTCATTTCTGAGTATGGATGGTAGCTTATCACTTGGCCCTTCTAACAAATTTCTCTCAAGTACATGATGAGTTACATTTATATCACCTAAGGAAGTATATACATGATTTTTCACATGTACTAAAATCATTTCTTGTACCTTTGGAGAATGATATTTCTTATGAAAAAAAAACTCTTTGAAATATAGCATCATAGAAAAAAATTTATATGGAAAAATACTACTCATAAGGTTACAATTATTTAGAGGTATAAGAAATTTAAAGATGATACATGATAACCTGAGTATGTAATGAAATAAATATATAATTATTTTGTCATATCATAGTGGGTAAATTCAAATGGTGAAATTAATTTTATGTGGGGAAGAATATAACACCTCGAGATTATGTTTCCCTTCAAATGAATTTCATTTCTTTGATACCTTATGATACACTCGACACTATGTCTAAATGAACTATATATTTTCCAGAAGAATATGAATATATATTTTTTAAAATATGAATAATGGTTTTATATAAAGAAAATAAATTTATTAATAAGTAGTTATTTTTTAAAAAAGTAATTATATGCTTTAAAAATACTTTTCTTCCCAAAAAATGGGTTATATTGGTTTTTTGGATAAAACAATATTATTATTGTATGAAAATTTTACAAAATATATTTGAATATAGGAAATAATTTTTTGATATCAGTATGTCCAAATTTAATTAGCATGAATTTTTCATAATTTGTTTAAAATTATTTATTTTTCAATGAATAATGAAAACACATATTTTTAATAAATATTTCTTTTTCATTTAAAACATTTAAAAAGTTACATTATATTCGAAAAAAGTCTTAAAATCAAAATTATATTACATATATTATTGATAATCAAATCAAGGTAATTATAATTAATTTTATATTTAATTTTGGTCTAAATTTTTTTTATACTAAAGAAAAAATTTTTTTTAGAGAACTATTTATTTTAATGTTTTATGGGATTAATTTTAAATTAATTATGTCCTGTTATTTGACTTGATTATTTTATAATTGATTTTATATTTTAAATATAAAAAATTCAAATTTTGTAATGAGGACACTTTCATTTTTTTCTATAATGATTAGTAAAAACAATACAAAATGTGTGACTCCAATGGAAATGGGTATAATCATTAAGGGAAAAAGAATGGTCTGATAGAGACTGGTTATCAAATAAATTTTATATTTTTAAGGATATTCCATAGTTTAATTAATTAACATTAGGTTCATTCCCATAATGGTTTTCTAATTTGAAATGGTTTCCAACTGGATTGTTCATGGAACCAGAAACACCCAACGATTCTATATCCACGGGGACCTACTTTCTAAAGGTAGGATCTCATTTGGTGTTTTGACCTACAATGATTAATAACTAGTATTGGTAGAGAGGATTAGAGGTTGTACTTAACAAAACCTTTTGGGGGGAATTACGACCTACTCTGGCGCTCTCTTATAGATTTAAGATTTGTTCATGAACCCTTCATTAATTCCCATGTATGATGTGGGTCATCCCAAATTAGTAATAAATTATTAGAATGTGTGGAATTCAGGGTCATCTATATTTATTTTAGGTTTACCATCAATTATTTCTAATCATATACTATTTAGATATTTTTTTATTATGACAATGATGCTGGTTTTATAGCCACACAATGGAAAACTCTAGGGTTTATAGTCATCCGGGTAGAAAAATTTCACTCTTAAGTTTATTTTATTCTAGGTAGATGGAGGTAAATCTGGAGTTTATCTTCATCCAGGGAGATGATAATTGTTTTATGTTGGGATCTAACCCATAAATAGGCTTCTTGTGCATCCTTATGAAAGGAATCAGAACCCATGTAGTTCAGTGAAACTTAATAGGGAACATCATACCTTTTAACTACATGTGATGAGGACCCAACCATATAGTTTAACATCATGTGTAAAGAACTTCTAGATAGAAGTCTCATAGTCAATTTTTGGTGTGGGACATATCCCAAACTATCCCATAGAACATGGAAGGGATATGAGTTTCCAAGATGAATTAGACCCTGCTCGGGATATGGACCAAAAATAATAGAGTTAATTTATGATATGGGTTTGAACCTTAGGGAGGATTCCTAAACATCTCATTTGGATTGAAATCAAAGACCACATAGTTCAGTGAGTCTTGCAGGGGAGTATATCCCATTGAGAGGATAAATTTTAGGCTTTCCTGAAGTGAATTCCCTTATAAAATAACCATGAGAGACATCTTAACTCAAGGCGGTTTGGGGGCTTAACTCAGGGTTGAATCCTAAAGAGGATACCCAAATTAAGGGAATTATGATTTTGGATTATTCCAAAGAGGATACCCGTTGATATTGGGCCCCTGGTGGGATTCCTATGTACCATGGTTGACAGGAATTATATTTATCATAATTCATTCCTTCAGGTTGATTGTGTGGATTTCATGATCATCACTATCCTTTAAGACCATCTGAGTCATGATCAGGGTGATAAATAAGAGGTAGTAGAAGATTTAAAAAACCACAATCTTTTCATACTTCAATGGTGGATGAGGATGAGTCTATGATGGAAGATGTCGGGGATACGACAAAAGAGGTCAAGGATATGACACTTCCATCCCATCACTTTACATTGGACAAGAGTCCAAGGTAAGAACATAAAGAAGGTGATGGTAGAGAGGTGGAGAGGAGAAATATTGTAACCTCCCACAGGAAAGGCTAGGGTATTACATGAGGATGGATTACCTAAAATCTATTATGTAGTAGGATGATAATCTAATTCCATGTTGAATGGAAAAGAAAGTGTGATCCTTACCTGCCCTACTAAGACCTAGAGGATCTGGGTCTCAGAGACATGAAGCAGTAAACATGGTCCTATACCTGGAATCTGAGATCGGGAAATCTATAACAGTGTCCCTAGGGTAAGGGTCCTCATGACCATAGATATAAAGATCTATACATGCCCTGAGGATCCAAAACCTATGACAGGAAAAGTTCGTTAAACCTATCATAGTACAGATTAAAATCAAAATGGAAGACACTTAGACATGTCTTTTCACATGGTTTTGTATCTTAGGAGGTCTTGGATGAGGCGTTTATTTGATCCCTCTAACACAAGAGAGACAAATAAGGAGAGGTCCTACTATGGATGCATTTGAATAAGGCCCGATGAATGGACTGCGTAGGATAGAATGTTGGGTGAACCAAGTAGGTTTGTGAAAGGGAGCATCACATAGGTAGGCCTAAGAAAACTGATATACATTAGGTGAAATACCACCTAGGAGACTACACTTGGGTGAAACTATGCTCAAGCATTCAAGGCTGTCTACATTTTTTCCAGAGGTAATTCGTGTAATTATATGGTTCAAGTGGTGAACTCATGCTAATATTCATTGAATAAAGAGTTGGGTGAATTTTGGCCACAATTGTTGCTTATTTTAAACCATGGGACAACTTATGATTCACCATTCCACTTTAATTCCATCTTATTTTGGTTTTAGAAAACTACCTAGAATGTTTTGAAGTACTTGAGTGAAGAACAAGGGAAATTAGTGCAACAATTGGATTTTAGGAGAATTCCTCCATCCAAATGAAGACCCAATGGGTCTATTTACAGTCATATATAGGAAACTAGTTGAAGGTGTATATTCATGGAAGTGGGTGGCGCGCAGGTGATACTTATGGGGATTTGTGAATCTTAAATTTGTTCATCTATATTCTTATCCTTTTTATCTTTTATTCCCCTTTGTTTCCTTTTCATCCATGTTATAAAAAAAGTGTCAAAAAAATCCTCCCTCAGGATTGGATTTGATTAATGAAATAAGTTTTGATCCTAAGGCAAAGGGACGAAAGGGATCAATGAATCATACATGTTTCCTTGCTTTGTTGTTCGCTCTGGTATTTTTCTCAAGTTATTTATGTAGGTGGGATTCCATATCTATAAATAGTGCCTGCATTCTGATCGATGGATCTCATGACTCAGAATTTGTTAGATCTTCCCACACAAGTCCTTCGCACAGACTTTGTAAATATTTTCTCATTGAAGGATTCATTCTATCAAGTACAATATGTATTTTTCTACACAATTCATTATATTGGGTGAGTGTCTTGCGTGAAATAGTGTTCTCAGGAGACAATTTCATGCACCATTTGTGATAGACACATGCATGCCATAATTCCATTTATTTTTTTTATTTCTATGATTTTCTTCAAAATGAACCTTCTCTGAAATGAACTTGACATTTATTTTCATGTTCAATAGATTCCAAGAAGATCTAAACTGCTGATGAACTATCTAGTAAGGGGATTGAAGAGATGATGAAAATCATTGTTCATGATTATTATGAAATATATGATGCCACCCTTCCTCATATGGAAGGATATCTAAAGAAGTATCACCATGATTTTCCAAAGAGTTCTTAACTATCCCTTTATGGTTATGGCCATCTATGGTAGGTCCTTTGACTAGATCCAAAAAACTATCACCCAGTATGTTGGGTTCAATACCATAAGAAAATCTTATATACTAACATTTCTAGTGTGTGTACATATATTAATGCTTGGAAAAAATTCACAACATGTTTTATGCATCATATACCATGTTCTCCAGATCTAAAACTATACAAAGTTGAAAACAATTTCATTATTATTCATCCATCTTTCAATATTCAAAAATAGATCAATTGAAGGGATAGAATATAGGTTGAAAATTTCCCCTAGCAGGGGATATTAAGACCATGTGGATGTGGGAATATGGGTGCGCCCAACATATTAAGAGTTCAAAAGATATCTAGAAGGCATTGGAATTTATGAGGTTGTGTGGGTAGGGAAGACCTATGTATATAGGAATGATGAGTTTGTTTTGGATCTGTTGAGCCAGTGGATCCCTTAGATGAATTATTCACCTCTAATTCATGGAGAAGTGAGTATCAGTTTATGGGAGGTTCACAGGATCTCTAGGGATCTTATCCTTGGAGATATGTATGATGAATTAATCCCTCCAAAGTCAATATGGAACGATACCGATAGGACTACATCTTTGGAATGTGAGATACTAAAAATATATCATGATATCAAGAAAGTAAATCCTAGAAAGAAATGTGATATTCATCTAGATAAATAGATGAAAATATTCCTCATGAAGAATGGGTAAGACCCCACTTTCAAGCGTCTGACAAGATGTCCCAAAGCGGTAAGGAGAAGTGCTCCTGGTACTTTCTTGCCAATGTTGGAAAATGGAGAATTTGACCAATGGGGATATGATTTCAACCCCAAAATTCTAGCTAATATTGGTATTGCAGGTTTTATGGCCATGTGGCTTAGTATCTATTTGATGCATGTTTAGGATTCCAAGGGTGACATAAGGCCAGAAACATTTCTTAAAGCGGTGAAGTTAGAGGAGAAGAAGATAGCGGGGTTATACACCACTATTTTGGAAAAAATCCATTTTAATATTCAATATATTCATGTAGGGAAAGATCATTTCATGATTTTGGGACCATTTTGGGGTTAATGGGGATGGGTCATGGCTTATTTTCAGACTTATGATGTGTAGAGTGGAATTCAGGTCCTTGGGACCCCATTCCGACCATACATCCATGTTGTATATGTTATTTCACCCATATACTTCTAACCTCATAAAATTAAAACATGTTTGATTTTATTGAAGGAGTTAAAATTATTTTATTATGGGAATTTTCCTATAATAAGGTTCATTGATGATGATAAGGCCAATATTGATATGAGTTCATACATTCTAGCCTTCAAAAAAGTGTATTAGCAACCATGGTTGATGGTGAAGTCATATGTGAGGCTTATTCTCCTTACTGGTTTTCAATCCAATTTAAATTCTTGAAAAAATTACCATATCCTTGATTCTCTCTCAAATTTACCCAAGAGATGAAGGTAGAACGGTCCTTGTAGTTTAGCTTGGGTTATCGAATCCACAGAGACCTAAGAAGTAACCTATAGACACACACATTCTATGGACTATTTTCGGCTATGAATTGGCCAACTTGGATTGAATTTAGATGAGTTTAGAGGATATATAACAGATTTAAGTGAATTCAATTTAAAAGAATGAGTTGATCCTAGGTTATCGCTCAGGGTGGATTGGATGAATTACTTTTTTAATGATTTCAATTTCTTATAATTGAGATGGATTCATTTAAGAAGATCAAACAAAATCATCACTTACTGGTTTAATTCCTACACACCCTAATACTAATCACCTATACACTTGAAGGATCAAAGTTTTGAGCACTCCAAGGTAGAGGATTGTATTATCACTTGAATGTGTGACCTTAAATTCAATAAGGATGAAGATGTTTTAAAACCATCAAATAAAAATATCATTTAAAAGAAGTGATTTGCCATTAATAGAGTGATAAATAACATACAATCCAGCCCCTTTCTACTCCCTGGGATCAACCCATAAAAGAGTTATCCCTCCATTGATGACATGTCTTCAACGGAAGCGGGAAGTAGACTTACAAGGGTGGAATTGAAGAAGTAAAAACAACAAAAAAAGATCACTCCTCCGTTGTGTGATAAATATCACAAAGTATGGTGTGAATAAATTCGCACCTTGAACCAACGGTATCAAAGTGATAAGTATAATAATAGAATAAGATTAAATGAAGAACTTTTATTAAGAAACTAAGGTGAATTAAACAACTTACATGAGAAAGAAATGTGATTACAAACACAAAGCGGCAGCATAACACTACAATGAAACCAAGCACCAAAGATTGCTAAATCCTCCAACAACACTGACTTAAATAGGCATTTTTGAACCCTTGGGTCTAGACTACAACATTACAAAGCATCCCAATTAATTTTGGTAGGCCATAGGTGGTGGAAAGCTTGTGGAATTTGGACTTTTCCACCTTTGACCCGAAGTGACAACCATCTTTCATCCACAGAACATACGCGTTTGGATGACCTTCTAGATGGCCGAATCAGAGTGGGAAATAGAAGCAGAAAATGTATCCCCTGATGTATTCTAACCTCCTGTTAAATTTGGGCCCATTCGGAGTTTTGGATTCCGAGATAAGATCAAATTAGTGGTATGTTTTTCTCGGCCGCAGAATCTGGCACAGAATTGTGTCTCTAACTTGGGGCGCCTTAATCACCACAATAGAGGCCGAATTAGAATTATCTCCTGAAGTGTTATTTGTTCCCCAACATTTATTCTATAATCACACAAAATTTGGGATTCATTGGGCCTCTAAGTTGGGCCCCACAGTCTCATAAGTGGGCTAGTGTCCAAGCTGCCTTCTCCAGAATTGCTTCCTTTCATTTCCAAATATCTCCATCATCCTCCATGAATTCTCCACTGATCCCTGAATCAAACATGTTCATATTTAAGTATAGATAAATTTACAAAAATATCAAATTAAAATATGTATAATTATATTACTTAAAATCAGATTAATCATTGGGTACTTTAAATGATGTTAAAAAATGTACCACATAATAGTGCATTTTAAGAAAGTATTACAATCATAATGTGAAATGATGTTCAAAGTGTAAAATGCACTAAAATGGTGTTTATGAATAATAAATCACATGAATATTATATATATTAACAATGAATATTAGCCTCATTTAGTGGCTAATCACACCCCCGAACTTGAGTTTTGCTAGTCCTGAGCAAAATATATCTCAACAATATGAAATTCAAATTCCCTTTTCCAAAAACATTTTAATACACAATGATCACCAAAAAACCTTATACCAAAAAATAATGAAACCCATCAAAATATTTTAATACATGGGGGTTCATCTTTATTCAAGGGGGAAATTACAGAAGCGCTATGTGGAATCACATTTCAATATTAATATGAGTATTCCTTTTTATTTGTATAAATTTTTTTTGTTTTTTTCTTTTGTTGTTTTTTTTGTTTTTGAAATTTTACCTTGGTAATTGAAATTGAACTCAAAAGAGTCAACCCCTGTAGCGAGATTTTTCCGATGACTCCCAGGCTCAAAGACCTTAGGGAACCAAGTGAAGCCCACATACTCGGGCATCATCTCGAGTTAACTCATTCAAAAACAAATTCAAATTACCAAAAATAGAGATAAAATTACTAACTCTGGGCCAGGAAACTATGGAGTCACGATCCCCAAGTGCCGAAAGACACACATTTGGTCATTTCATTGCTCTACATGCAATTTTTTTTTAATTTTTTTTGAATAGTCATATTAAACAAAAATGATCACCAAACCTGTGCTATTTATTTAGGGGACCCCATAATCTCAAACTAATACCCCACTATCTAAGGGACGTGCATTATGATCTTTTTTTATTTGGATGAAAATATAAATGATGAAATATCACATTGGACTGCCACACTTTCCAAAATCTATGCTCATGAAATTATAAAAGGATTAAAATTAGAATCAGTGCATGCTAAATTATTTGATATTCAGTTTCAAAGTGTGCAATGTGTATTACCATGTTCAAAGTTAAAGGAAATTTTCCTTCCATTTACACATTTTTATTTTTCAAATCATTCAATTTTTTTTGACACAAAAGTATTTTTTTTATTTTGTCTCCCCCCCAAATTAAAATAACATTGTCCCCAGTGTTTAAAGAAAAGAACATTTAGAAGGGGGTAGAGGTAGAGAATGAAAGTTAAAAAAGGAAATTGAAAATTAGGGTCATGGAATGAAGTCACCTGGTGGTTGAAGTTGAAATTCTTGCTGCTTACTTTCAATCCTTTGATATCCACGTCACTTGTAGAGTTCCCTTAGTGGGAAAAGGAAAAAAAACAAAAAAAAATAGTATATATATATATAAGTACAATATAAGTATATATATAAAATAAAATAAACTGATGATACATTATCTTCTTTTTAAATTTCTGGGTATGGTATTACTCAAGGATCACACCACGTGACGCAGATGAATATGGTGCTCCCCTTTCATACCAATCGATACTCATCGTAGAAGAACAGGTCAATAGTCTATTTTTTTATTTATCAAAATGATTCATTAATCCTATTTAAAAAAAGTTGATTTGCAAAGATGAAAACCACGGGTTGCCTCCCGTGCAGCGCTTTGTTTAAGGTCATTAGCTCGACTTGAACCCCCCAACATATCTAATACCAACTTTCAACATTTTAAGGACCACATGTTTCACCACTTCTACTAGGTTGAGATTGATTCTATGTTTATAATTTGTTTCATGCACAAACCTCTGTTCTAAAATGAGCAGGTAAATCCAAGGAATATCATAAATGATGGATTCAATTTCTTTTGTAGTATTTTCTAAGACATTTTGAATAATCACCTATTTAGTGGTTTCAAGATAATAAATGGTGACAAATGGAAGTTTTTGTCTATCCCCAATGAATGGAAACTTGAGGGTGGATGGAAAGTCCTTTTGTTCAAGTTCAGGTAGGCTAAAACTTTCAAACATAGGTTGGGACTTTGAATTGAACTCAGTTTCATTTTCAAAATTGCTCAACAGAATTGGTTCCTTTTTAATAGAAGATTCAACCACCAAATTGGAAAGATCAGTTTCAGGAATGGGTATGGACTCAAAGTTTGTGATTTCTCTTAATGGTTCAATGGTTTGTGTTTTTGAAAATTTATCAATGGAGTTATACTTAGGAGACTCAATCCATGATGTCAAATTCTCCTCTTTTGAATCCAAAAAGTAAATTTCCTCCTGATTTAAAGACCCATAAACAATTCCTTTATCCTCTTTATCTATCCCAAATCTAAAGGTTGGTTCTTCAATAAATTCATGTGGGGTTTGTGGGAAACTAGACACTTCACATGAGGTTATGGAAGGGATAGTTTGTGTAGGGATGGGTTCCTCGCAAGTTTTAATGATTTGTAGTTCTAACCTCAATGTTGAAACCTCAAAATTCGTTATCTCCATTTTTTGACATAGTTTTTCAAGTAATGGATTTGTATTATGATGGATAAGGGGTTGATACAGATGGTTTATTCCAGGAGGATAACTATGTTGTTGGAATTCCATAGGAGGATGTTCAAATTGGCTTTGTGGTGATTGAAACTCATTATATGTTGAGATGTTTTGTGGATCATAGGAGTAAAAACATTGTTTATCATTAGGTTGTTGATGATCCCATAAGTAGAAACTAGGATGGCCATTGTATATCTCACTTGGTGTGGAGTGATCAAAGTAAGAAGAGGTTCCCCATGTTTGGACTTGTTCAAAATTTACTTCTATAGGAGTGAGGGGTAAGAAAAGAGAAGAGGGATGAAGAAAAAGAATGATAATGTCTTAGATAACTTACTTAGGTCCCCAGAAGCGACACCAAAATCTGATTCTCGCTCAAATTTAACCAAGAGATGAAGGTAGAAGAGTCCTTGTAGTTTAGCTTGGGTTATCGAATCCACATAGACCTAATAATTAACCTATAGACACGCACATTATATGGACTGTTTTAGGCTATGAAGTGGCCAAATTGGATTGATTTTAGATGAGTTTAGAGGATATATAATAGATTTAAGTGAATTAAATTTAAAAGAATGAGTTGATCCTAGGTTATCGCTCGGGGTGGATTGGATGAATTACTTTTTAATGATTTCAATTTCTTATAATTGAGATGGATTCATTTAAGAAGATCAAACGAAATCATCACTTACTGGTTTAATTCCTACACACCCTAATACTAATCACCTATACACCTGAATGATCAATGTTTTGAGCACTCCAAGGTAGAGGTTCGTATTAGCACTTGAATGTGTGACCTTAAATTCAATAAGGATGAAGATGTTTTAAAATCATCAAATAAAAATCTCATTTAAAAGAAGTGATTTACCATTAAGAGAGTGATAAATAATATCCTATCCAGCCCCTTGATACTCCCTTGGATCAACCCATAAAATAGTTAGCCCTCCATTGATGACATGTCTTCAACAGAAGCGGGAAGTAGACTTACAAGGGTGGAATTGAAGAAGTAAAAACAACAACAAAAAAATATCACTCCTCCGTTTTGTGATAAATATCACAAAGTATGGTGTGAATAAATTCAAACCTTGAACCAACGATATCAACGTGATAAGTAGAAGAACAGAATAAGAGTAAATGAAGAACTTTTATTAAGAAACTAAGGTGAATTAAACAACTTACATGAGAAAGACATGTGATTACAAACAGAAAGCGGCAGCATAACACTACAATGAAACCAAGCATCAAAGATTGATAAATCCTCCAACACCACTACCTTAAATAGGAATTTTTGAGCCCTTGGGACGAGCCTACAATAGTAAAAAGCATCTCAATTAATTTTGGTAGGCCATAGGTGGTGGAAATCTTGTGGAATTTGGACTTTTCCACCTTTGACCCGAGGTGGCAGCCAGCTTTCATCCACCGAACAGACGCATTTGGATGACCTTTACGATGGCCGAATCAGAGTGGTCCATAGAAGAAGAAAATGGAGCTCCGGATTTCTTCTAACCGCCTGTAAACGTTAGGCCCATTTAGAGTTGTGGAGTCCGAGATATGATCAAATTAGTGGGCTGTTTTTCTGGGGGCCGCAGAATCTGTCCCAGAATTGTATCTCTAACTTGGGGCGCCTTAATCACCACAATAGAAGCAGAATTATCATTATCTCATGAAGAGTGATTTGTTCCTCAACATTTCTTCTATCATCCCAAAAAATTTGGGATTCATTGGGCCTGTACGTTTGGCCCCACAGTCTCATAAGTGGGCTGGTGTCCAATCTGCCTTCTCCAGAATTGCTTCCTTTCATTTCCAAATATCTCCATCATCCTCCATGAATTCTCCACTGATCCCTGAATCAAACATGTTCATATTTAAGTGTAGATCAATTTACAAAAATATAAAATTAAAATATGTATAATTAGATTCCTTAAAACCATATGAATCATTGGGTACTTTAAATGATGTTAAAAAATGTACCACATAATAGTGCATTTTAAGAAGGTATTACAATCATAATGTGAAATGATGTTCAAAGTATAAAATGCACTAAAATGGTGTTTATGAATAATAAATCACATGAATATTATATATATTAACAATGAATATTAGCCTCATTTAGTGGCCAATCACACCCCCCAACTTGAGTTTTGCTAGTCCCGAGCAAAATATATCTCAACAATATGAAATTTGAATTCCCTTTTCCAAAAACATTTTAATACACAATGATCACCAAAAAACCTTATACCAAACAATAATGAAACCCATCAAAATATTTTAATACAAGATAGTTTCATAAGCAGATCTAAATCCCAAGCCCATTCCTTTGTTCAAATTCATTGCCATATTTCATCCAATATCAATTAAGTATGAGGATGTGTTGTGCATCACAATAGACATGGGGGTTCATCTTTATTCAAGGGGGAAATTACAGAAGTTCTATGTGGAATCACATTTCAATATTAATATGAGTATTCATTTGTATTTGTATAATTTTTTTTTGTTTTTTTCTTTTGTTTTTTTTTTGTTTTTTCAATTTTACCATGGTAATTGAAATTGCACTCAAAAGTGTCAACCCCTGTAGCGAGACTTTGCCGATGACTCCTAGGCTCAAAGACCTTAGGGAACCAAGTGAAGAAAACATACTCAGGCATCATGTCGAGTTAACTCAGTCAAAAACAAATTCAAATTACCAAAAATAGAGATAAAATTACTAACTCTGGGCCAGACAACTATGGAGTCACGATCCCCAAGTGCTGAAAGCCACACATTAGGTCATTTCATTGATCTACGTGCAATTTTTTTTTAATTTTTTTTGAATACTCATATTAAACAAAAATGATCACCAAACCTATGCTATTTTTTTAGGGGACCCCATAAACTCAAACTAATACCCCACTATCCAAGGGACGTGCATTGTGATCTTTTTTTTATTTGGATGAAAATATAAATGATGAAATATCACATTGGATAGCCATACTTTCCAAAATCTATTTTCATGAAATTATACAAGGATTAAAATCAGAATCAGGGCATGCTAAATTATTTGATATTCTGTTTCAAAGTGTGTAATGTGTATTACCATGTTCAAAGTTAAAGGAATTTTTCCTTCCATTTAAACATTTTTATTTTTCAAATCATTCAATTTTTTTTGACACAAAAGTATTTTTTTTATTTTATCTCCCCCCCAACTTAAAATAACACCGTCCCTAGTGTTTAAAGAAAAGAAAATCTAGAAGGGGGTAGAGGTAGAGAATGAAAGTTAAAAAATGAAATTGAAAATTAGGGTCATGGAATGAAGTCACCTGGTGGTTGAAGTTGAAATTCTTGCTGCTTCCTTTCAATCCTTTGATATCCACGTCACTTGTAGAGTTCTCTTAGTGGAAAAAGGAAAAAAAACAAACAAAACAAAATATTATATATACATATATAAGTACAATATAAGTATATATATAAAATAAAATAAATTGATGATACATTGTCTTCTTTTTAAATTTCTGGGTATGGTATTACTCAAGGATCACACCACGTGACATGGATGAATATGGTGCTCCCCTTTCATACCAATCCATACTCATAATACAAGAATAGGTCAATAGTCTAATTTTTTTATTTATCAAAATGATTCATTAATCCTATTTAAAAAAAAGATGTTTTGCAAAGATGAAAACCACGGGTTGCCTCCCGTGCATCACTTTGTTTAAGGTCGTTAGCTCGACTTGAACCCCCCAACTTATCCAATACCAAATTTCAACATTTTAAGGACCACTTGTTTCACCACTTCTACTAGGTTGAGATTGATTCTATGTTTAGAATTTGTTTCATGCACAAACCTCTGTTCTAAAATGAGTAGGTAAATCCAAGGAATATCATAAATTATGGATTCAATTTCTTTTGTAGTATTTTCTAATACATTATGAATAATCACCTCTTTAGTGGTCTCAAGATAATAAATGGTGAAAAATGGAAGTTTTTGGCTATCCCCAATGAATGGAAACTTGAGGGTGGATGGAAAGTCCTTTTGTTCAAGTTCAAGTAGGCTAAAACTTTCAAACACAGGTTGAGACTTTGAATTGAACTCAGTTTCATTTTCAAAATTGCTCAACAGAATTGGTTACTTTTTAATAGAAGATTCAACCACCAAATTGGAAATATCAGTTTCAGGAATGGGTATGGACTCAAAGTTTGTGATTTCTCTTAATGGTTCAATGGTTGGTGTTTTTGAAAATTTATCAATGGAGTTATACTTAGGAGACTCAATCCATGATGTCAAATTCTCCTCTTTTGAATCCAAAAAGTAAATTTCCTCCTGATTTAAAGACCCATAAACAATTCCTTGATCCTCTTTATCTATCCCAAATCCAAAGGTTAGTTCTTCAATAAATTCACGTGGGGTTTGTGGGAAACTAGACACTTCACATAAGGTTATGGAAGGGATAATTTGTGTAGGGATGGGTTCCTCGTAAGTTTTAATTCTTTGTAGTTCTAACCTCAATGATGAAACCTAAAAATTCATTATCTCCATTTGTTGACATAGTTTTTCAAGTAATGGATTTTTATTAGGATGGATAAGGGGTTGATACAGATGGTCTTTTCCAGGAGGATAACTATGTTGTTGGAATTCCATATGCGGATGTTAAAATTGGATTTGTGGGGATTGAAACTCATTATATGTTGAGATGTTTTGTGGATCATAGGAGTAAAAACATTGTGGATCATTAGGTTTTTGATGATCCCACAAGTAGAAACTAGGATGGTCATTGTACATCTCACTTGGTATGGAGTGATCAAAGTAAGAAGAGTTTCCCCATGTTTGGACTTGTTCAAAATTGACTTCCATAGGAGTGAGGGGTAAGAAAAGAGAAGAGGGATAAAGAAAAAGAATGATAATGTGTAAGATAACTTACTTAGGTCCCCAGAAACGGTGCCAAAATTTTATTCTCGCTCAAATTTACCCAAGAGATGAAGGTAGAACAGTCCTTGTAGTTTAGCTTGGGTTATCGAATCCACAGAGACCTAAGAAGTAAACTATAGACACGCACATTCTATGTACTGTTTTTGGCTATGAAGTGGCCAACTTGGATTGATTTTAGATGATTTTAGAGGATATATATCAGATTTAAGTGAATTCAATTTAAAATAATGAGTTGATCCTAGGTTATCACTCGGGGTGGATTGGATGAATTACTTTTTTAATGATTTGAATTTCTTATAATTGAGATGGATTCATTTAAGAAGATCAAACGAAATCACCACTTACTGGTTTAATGCCTAAACACCCTAATACTAATCACCTATACACTTGAAGGATCAATGTTTTGAGCACTCTAAGGTAGAGGTTCCTATTAGCACTTGAATGTGTGACCTTAAATTCAATAAGGATGAAGATGTTTTAAAATCATCAAATAAAAATATCATTTAAAAGAAGTGATTTGCCATTAATAGAGTAATAAATAACATCCAATCCAGCCCCTTTCTACTCCCTTGGATCAACCCATAATAGAGTTAGCCCTCCATTGATGACATGACTTCAACGGAAGCGGGAAGTAGACTTACAAGGGTGGAATTGAAGAAGTAAAAACAACAACAAAAAAGATCACTCATCCGTTGTGTGATAAATATCACAAAGTATGGTGTGAATAAATTCACACCTTGAACCAACAGTATCAACGTGATAAGTATAAGAACAGAATAATAGTAAATGAAGAACTTTTATTAAGAAACTAAGGTGAATTAAACAACTTACATGAGAAAGAAATGTGATTACAAACACAAAGCGGCAGCATAACACTACAATGAAACCAAGCACCAAAGATTGCTAAATCCTTCAACACCACTGCCTTAAATAGGCATTTTTGATCCCTTGGGTCGAGCCTACAATAGTACAAAGCATCTCAATTAATTTTGGTAGGCCATAGGTGGTGGAAAGCTTGTGGAATTTGGACTTTTCCACCTTTGACCGGAGGTGGCAGCCAGCTTTCATCCACCGAACATACACGTTTGTATGACCTTATAGATGGCCGCATCATAGTGGGCCATAGAAGAAGAAAATGGAGATCAGGATGTCTTATAACCTCCTGTAAAATGTTGGCCCGTTTGGAGTTGTGGATTACGAGATATGATCAAATTAGTGGGCTGTTTTTCTGGGTCGCAGAATCTGGCCCAGAATTGTATCTCTAACATGGGGAGCCTTAATCACCACAATAGAGGCCGAATTAGCATTATCTTATGAAGAGTGATTTGTTCCTCAACATTTATTATATCATACAAAAATAGTTGGGATTCATTGGGCCTGTACGTTGGTCCCCACAGTCTCATAAGTGGGCTGGTGTCCAATCTGCCTTCTCCAGAATTGCTTCCTTTCATTTCCAAATATCTCAATCATCCTCCATGAATTCTCCACTGATCCCTGAATCAAACATGTTCATATTTAAGCGTAGATAAATTTACAAAAATATAAAATTAAAATATGTATAATTAGATTCCTTAAAATCAGATGAATCATTGGGTACTTTAAATGATGTTAAAAAATGTACCACATAATAGTGCATTTGAATGATGGTATTACAATCATAATGTGAAATGATGTTCAAAGTGTAAAATGCACTAAAATGGTGTCTATGAATAATAAAGCACATAAATATTATATATATTAATAATTAATATTAGCCTCATTTGGTGGCTAATCACACCCGCCAACTTGAGTTTTGATAGTCCCGAGCAAAATATATCTCAACAATATGAAATTTGAATTCCCTTTTCCAAAAACATTTTAATAAACAATGATCACCAAAAAAACATATACCAAACAATCATGAAACCCATCAAAATATTTTAATACAAGATAGTTTCATAA
The DNA here is from genome assembly GCA_963277665.1 of Viscum album. Lineage (NCBI taxonomy): Eukaryota > Viridiplantae > Streptophyta > Magnoliopsida > Santalales > Viscaceae > Viscum > Viscum album. The sequence continues at coordinate 301,828,321 of OY728139.1, forward strand.
TCAGATCCCAATCCCAAGCCCATTCCTTTGTTCAAATTCATTTCCATATTTCATCCAATATCAATTAAGTATGAGGATGTGTTGTGCATCACAATAGACATGGGGGTTCATCTTTATTCAAGGGGGAAATTACAAAAGCGCTATGTGGAATCACATTTCAATATTAATATGAGTTTTCATTTTTATTTGTATAATTTTTTTTTGTTTTTTTCTTTTGTTGTTTTTTTTGTTTTTGCAATTTTACCATGGTAATTGAAATTGCACTCAAAAGAGTCAACCCCTGTATCGAGACTTTGCCAATGACTCCCAGGTTCAAAGGCCTTAGGGCACCAAGTGAAGCCCATATAATCGGGCATCATCTTGAGTTAACATAGTAAAAAAAAATTCAAATTACCAAAAATAGAGATAAAATTACTAACTCTGGGCCAGACAACTATGGAGTCACGATCCCCAAGTGCCCAAAGCCACACATTTGGTCATTTCATTGCTCTACGTGCATTTTTTTTAATTTTTTTTTGAATACTCATATTAAACAAAAATGATCACCAAACCTGTGCTATTTTTTAAGGGGACCCCATAAACTCAAACTAATACCCCACTATCCAAGGGACGTGCATTGTGATCTTTTTTTTATTTGGATGAAAATGTAAACGATGAAATATCACATTGGATAGCCACACTTTCCAAAATCTATGCTCATAAAATTATACAAGGATTAAAATTAGAATCAGGGCATGCTAAATTATTTGATATTCAGTTTCAAAGTGTGCAATGTGTAAAGACCTGTAAATTTCATTGGAATTTTTTTCTTAATTTTCTTTGGAATTTTACAAGAACGCAGTTTCTGACGGCACCTGATTCCGAGGCCCGGTGTACCCAGAATCATTTTCCGATGTTTGGCTCGGGTACGTTCTGTGAACGAATGAGCGGGTTTTTATAACCTTTGAACCGGTGCTCGGAATCAAATTTTGAGGGCACCGATGGAATCACAACGCCGGTATTTTCTTAGAAACGTCTCTTCTAGAGTTTCGTTTGGTCGGGTGTGGTTTTTAATTTTTGGACTTTCAGTTAAGAAATAAAATAATGTAGTACGACAAACTTTTTTTTATTTCACTTAAAGCCGCTTAAAGCCACTTAAAGCTGCTTAAGCTGAGTTGAAGCGGATAGGGTGGAACCCAAAATATCATACCCTCTTGGTAGGATATTTGTGAGGTGGGGCCCACACGAGCCCCACCGTTTATTTTCCGCTAAGTAACGCACCCGCGAAAACCCCTATTAATGAAAGTCAACTGACACGTTTTATAAATTCTTAACACCATATTAATTGGGCGGTTAATTCATTGAAATTAATTCTATGAATTAATTTGTTTGTTTCTTAACCTGTTTTCAAACCGTTGGCATAATAATAAAATAACACCAACACACCTTTCTTCTGGGGTGCGTTTTGTTGAGAGGATATGGAGAATTTGTACTTTCATCCTCCTTCGCGAAGAACGCGAAGAACGCGAAGAACGCCGGCCTCCGACAAAGGGCGACGAAGAACACCAAGCCCTCGGAGATCGACGACGTGACGCCGACGATTCTCCCTCTGCGACGCTTCTTCCACGAAGACCCATCCCCGCGACTATCTTCGATCGACATCTTGAGGTAGGGGATTGTGGTCCTTTTTAATTCCTTGTGGATTATAACATCAACATGGATTTAATTGTTATAATTAAATCTATGTGTTCTTGATCCTCGGAGTTTGTCTACGCGACGCCGAGTACCGTGTGACAGCGACGCCCTTCCGTGACGCGACGATCCTTTTCTCACGCGACGGTCAATTCCGCGATGAGCTCGCGTCCGACGACGACGTTGAGGTAGGGGTCGTTTTGAAAATGATTATACCCTTGTTTTTTTCCTCCAAGGCAAGAACGCGGACCAACCAATTAACAAGTTGGTTCGCGGATTATTCTTGCAGGTCGTGGTTTATCAATTGCTGGGAATTATGGTGTTGTTTCAGACTGCTAACACGGTGGGTGCAGACCAACGAACAAGTCCAAACCCACCGCCCTTTTGTTCTTGGTGTGCGGAATGGTGGATGACGACAAAACGGGCCGCATAGACGATTTGTTGATTCCTTAGTGAAGAACGGGACCCGGGATGACCTACGGCGTAGACGAAAATGAAATCGGACCACCGGAGCAACTCCGGTGGCCCATAGACTCCACCGGCGGCGTGGGTCGCCGGCGCAGCGGTGCCGGCGGTCGGAGGCGGCGGCGCCCCGGCGCGCCGCCGGATGGACCCGCCGCGGCTGAAGCCGTGGCGGAAGCAGCGTGGTCCCGCGACCGCGTGGGACCAAAGGAGCGGGACGTGGTGTCTCGGCCGCGTGCGTTGGCGAGGGCGGCCCCACGCGGGGCCGCGGCTTCTCTTCACGCGGGGGAAGCACGCCCCCCGCGGTTTCCCTTGCTCGGCCGCTCGGCCGAGCCGAGCCAAGCCGACCCACCGGCCGGGTCGCGCCCAGGCCGGGCCAGGCCGCCCAGGCTGGGCCGGGTCGGGTCGACCCGGTTCGGGCCGACCTGGGGGGGGGGGGGGGGGTCGGGCCGGGCCCAGACCCCCTGTTTCCGGACCTTTTTGGTCTTTTGATCATAACTTGAGCTACGAGCCTCCGAACGACGCGCCGTCAGCGGCTATGCGATCCTTGGATCGATTCAGTCATTTAGGTATATCACACTCAAGTTTTTGGAGTACTTTGGGTTCGGCCAGGTTGGTTCGTACACGAAACCAACCGGGCCCTCGGAGCGGAAACGCTCATATCTTGAGCTTCGGACGTCCGATTGACGTGCCGTCGACTTTGTTGAATTCCTCTAAGTGAGACGGATCTTTTGGCTTACTCCGCCCGAGGTTTGGATGCATGTGGAGTATGGTCGGGTTGGTTTTGCCTTAAAAACCAACCGGGCCCCTGGGACGAAAAAGCCAATAACCCTCAGACCGGGCATCCGATTGACGCGTCGTCTGGGATGTTGAGTTCCTGTTGACGATACAGAACTTTTGGATACATAAACCCTGGAATATGTGTCAGTTGATGTATCAGACTCTCGGCTCGTGGAGCGGACCCTCCCGAACGAGTTTGATGTGTGCGGGAACCCTAGAGCTGGCTGCGACTGCTACTGTGACGACGACAACTGTGCAGAGATCCTCAGTGGATTCGACGACGACTACAACACTCAACGATTCTTTGTGGTTCAGTGCTACAGATCCTGTGTGGGTCAGCGCTCAGCGGTCCTATGTGGGCCAGCGCCTACAGATCCTGTGTGGGTCCGATCCTGTGTGGGTATTTGCGGGGGTTAGTTACCTATCGATCCTTTGTGGGTCAGATCCTTTGTGGGTCAGATCCTTTGTGGGTCATTGCGGGGGTTAGTACCTATCAATCCTTTGTGGGTCTGACGACTTTGATGGATCAGTGATCATCTCTATCGTCATTCGAAGAAGTATACCTGTGTGAAATGAAACCCTATTTTGCTTTCCTTTGTTGATTGTGTTGTGTTATCCTGTTTGGATTTACGTTTTTCTTCCTGTGTGGACTAGGTTGTACTTGAGCTCGGATGTTGGAGCCGAACGAGAATTGATAACTTAGGTATATGTATGGGCATATACCTAAGCAGTGTCGGATGTTACTTCGTGATTGCATCTTTCCTTTGTGGATTATCCTTTGTGGATTCTGGGAGACCTTCGGGGGTCTCGAGGTCCCTACTGAGTAGCTTATACTCACCCCTGCACGGGCTATGCCTGCACTACGTTGTGTTGGTTGCAGACGACGGACAGTGCTGATCGGGGTGGAGGCTTGCAGAGCAGGATGGTACCTGGAGGTGGACCACTGGGCAGGGTGTACTCGGAGCGGACGTCTGGTCCGAGGAGCTGTGGAGGCTATCTGTACCCACCCTTCAGGTGGGACTTCCAGAGGACGGCTCGACGCTGCGGCTTTTTCTTTCAGTTGCTGTTTTTCCCCTTTCAGTTATACTTTACAGTTGGGCTTGTATTTCTGGACCCCTTTACTTTTCCGCACTTACTGTTGTACTCAGTTTTTACTTAGTGTTTACTTCTTCCGCTTGCTTACTCTGTGGTGCTTGTTTACTTTACAAAGGAAATGCCTTCCCTTTTTACCGGGATTTGTGCCTTGGTGCTAGTCGCCAGCCCCTGGCCTATGGAAGGCGGGCTTGGGGTAGTCACGGCACGGGCCCGAGGACGGGTCGTGACAAATTGGTATCAGAGGAGTTCGGTTCTACCACAGAACATGGGACTCTGATCTTTTTCTATGTGAAGAAATAGTGTTTAGCGTATTGGGTGTGGTTATCAGTCTAGTGAGTCCAGTGTTGGTGCGGCGGCCGACGTATCCGTACACCAGGACCCTGACTTCTGATTTCCGACTTAATAAATGAAAACATTGATTGCGTGTGTGTTTCAAGTTTTCTTTGTGATTACTTTATGTCAGTTCACCAGATATATTGTTCTGACCGTGGCACACCTGTTTCTTTTCAGGATGGCCCCACGATGACAGCCATCTAGGGTTCCGAGAGTTGAGCGTGACGACAGCCCGTCGAGCGACGAGGCCTCGGTACAGGGCCCTTTGACAGCTGAGGCACCGGTGGTACCTTTACCCGTCGAGCCACCAATGCTTCCAGCCCCAGCTGCTGACGATGCACGTCGCCTTGGAGATCTGCACGAGTTTCAGCGCCAGCGACCGCCTAGGTTCCGTGGGGAGACAGACCCCCAGGCAGCCGAGGACTGGCTGGAGGCAGTTGTGTGAGTTTTCCGGTTAGTGAGGACACCAGCAGACCTCATGGTGATCCTCGCAGCGAGCCTACTGCACGCAGCAGCGGGCTGATGGTGGAGCTTGATGCTTCAGGTGCACGATGAGGAATCTATTCTCTGGATAGACTTTGAGGGCCTTTTCCGCTCAGAGTTCATCCCAGCCACCCTTCGTGCGGTGCGCATCCAGGAGCTTCTTCAGCTGCGGAAGTGCAGCTTGTCGGTCGCCCAGTACTCGGCGAGATTTACCGATCTCTCTCTCTACTCGACCGACATAGTACGAGACCCATTATTCTGGGCTCGGACCTTTGAGCAGGGATTGAGACATGAGATCAGGGCATCGCTGATCTCCCTCAGCATTCTGACTCAGGCAGGAGTACTGGAGAGAGCCCTTCTGATCGAGAGATTTCTTGCTGAGTCTACTTCAGCGCTGAGACCTACCGCGGGGCGGCACGTAGCAGAGTCTTCTGCGGCAGGCAGTCGACGGATGACTCAGGGGTCCAGGCAGACCAGACCCTCACACAGACGACCTCAAGACACTGGCTCAGCAGTGCGGGGAACACAGCGCGGAGCCAGTCTTTCGAGAGGCAGGCAGTGCTACACATGCGGCGGACATGGTCACATGGCTCGTGACTGCCCGACCCACCGTGCCGAGGAGCAGCATACGGTTGAGGGGCCACCCAGGCAGAGGCAGAGGGTCGACTGTGGCGGTCCGCAGGGAGGAGGTGGACGAGGTAGAGGAGCTGGCCGAGCAGCAGGTGGTGGGCGATGCTTTGAGGCTCTACCACCACCACCACCAGGAGGTCCACCCCGGCCACAGGGAGCTGACGGGCAGAGATAGGCACAGCTCCAGGCAGCGGAGGCCTACGACCACGACACGCCCGAGATGATTCGAGGTACGATCTGTGTCCATTCCACCCTTGCTGCAGTTCTTATAGACACAGGAGCGAGTCACTCTTTAATAGCCTCTACCTTTGTTCGGAGCTCGGAGATTCTGACAGATCCGTTGGCTCGATCCTTACGGCTAGAGACTCTTAAGGGAGTAGACTCGATGATTACGCACTGGTGCCGGTAGTGTGAGCTTACTCTAGGAGGCGAGAGATTCGGCTGGGATCTTCTTGTAGTGGCGTCGAGGCCTTACGACTTCATCCTGGGCATGGATTGGTCATCTACAGTCCATGCACAGATTGACTGTATTAGGCACAAAGTGCGATGTGTACGCACCGACGGGAGCATGTTCACCTTCACCGGCAAGAAGGGAGCCTTCGCAACACAGGATGGACTTCCGTAGAGGAGAGGACAACCCATCACTCATAAGTTGGCTAGCCTCATCCTAGGAGTAGTTGATGTGCAGAGTCCTTGTTTTCCAGCAGTGGTGGATCAGTATGCGGACGTCTTTCCCGATGACGTTCTAGGACTACCTCCTCACAGAGAGGTAGACTTTTATATTGACTTGTACCCCGGGATAGCCCCAATATCGACTCCAGCATATCGGATGGTCCCCGATGAGCTTCAAGAGCTACGGGTATAGTTGGAGGACTTGCAGGGCAAGGGGTTCATCCGACCCAGTGTTTCACCCTGGGCTTCCCCGATATTGTTCGCCAAGAAGGCGGACGGGAGCTTGTGACTTTGTGTCGACTATCGTCGCCTGAACCAGGTGACGGTGAGGAACAAGTATCCACTACCGAGGATTGATGACCTCTTCGATCATCTCAAGGGAGCACGGTGGTTCTCAAAGATAGACCTCAGGTCAGGCTATCATCAGCTCAGAGTTCGAGACGAGGATGTGCAGAAGACGACCTTCAGATGTCGGTATGACCACTATGAGTTCTTGGTTATGCCATTCGGAGTAACCAATGCTCCTGCAGTGTTCATGGGCCTCATGAACATGATCTTTCATCCATACTTCGATCTATTTGTTGTGGTCTTCATCGAAGACATTTTGATATACTCAACGACTGAGGAAAAGCATGCCTACCACTTACGGGTTGTACTAGACACACTCTGAGAGCACCAATTTATGGAAAAATCTCGAAGTGGTAGTTCTGGATACGTGAGGTCCACTTCTTGGGACACGTCATCTCTGAGGCGGGAGTTTCAGTGGATCCTGCGAAGATCTAGGTAGTGCTAGCTTGGGAGCCACCCAAGAGCGTGACGGAGGTGCAGAGTTTCTTGGGACTAGATGGATACTATCAGAGATTTGTGCCAGACTTCTCCAGAGTTGCGGCACCACTCTCATATTTGAAGAAGAAGGGGAAACCCTTTGTGTGGTCAGACAGATGTCAGCAGAGCTTCCAGGAGCTGAGACAGAGATTGACTAGCGCACCTATCTTGAGGTTGCCTGAGGAGGGAGTAGGGTACGTAGTCTACTACGATGCATCAGGGACCGGACTCGGATGTGTCCTGGTGCAGGAGTGGGCAGTGATCGCCTATGGATCACGTCAGTTGAGGCCGCATGAGCAGAACTACGCTACCCATGACCTGGAGTTAGCAGCAGTGGTCTTCGCTCTGAAGACATGGCGGCATTATCTGATGGGCGAGCGCTTTACAGTCTTTTCTGACCATCAGAGTCTTAGGTACATCTTCTCTCAGAAGGACCTGAACCTGAGACAGCGGCGATGACTCGAGTTCCTCCAGGACTATGACATTGAGAGAGTCTATACTCTTGGGAAGGGGAATGTGGTAGCCGATGCTCTCAGCAGGAGGACATGCATTTACCTACTCGAGGAGGCGACAGAGCAGCTAGCCGCTTTGCGGATATCCTTCATGGATAGAGACGGAGCAACCTTCCTTCAGTCTCTCACAGTCACCCCTCTACTACTGCAGCGGGTTAGAGAGGCATAGTGTGGGGATGCTGACTGTGAGACGCGGCGTGCACATATATCCTTAGGACAGGCACCTGATGGTTTCTCTTTTGGAGCAGAGCACGACGTCTTTTTCAGAGGACGTACCTTGGTACCAGTTTCTTTACAGGAGGAAGTTCTGAGAGAGTTTCACACTTCTCCTTTGGCGGTACATCCTGGAGTGGCGAAGATGTACCAGGATCTCAGACGATAGCACTGGTGGCCAGGAATGAAGAAGGCTGTGGCAGAGTTCGTTTCACGATGCCTCACCTGCCAGCAGGTGAAGGCAGAGCATCAGGTACCAGCAGTCTTGGTACAACCCTTGGAGGTCCCTGAGTGGAAGTGGAACGGGATATCTATGGACTTCATGACTGGACTTCCACACACTTCCAGAGGTCACGACTCCATCTGGGTGATTGTCGACTGACTCACCAAGTCGTCTCACTTCTTACCCATCAGAGAGTAGGGCTCAGTGGAGAGCTTGGGGAGTCTCTACGTTCAGGAGATTATACGACTTCACGGTGTGCCATCATCTATCGTCTCTGATTGAGATGCTTGCTTTACTTGTCGGCTTTGGAAGGGGTTGCAGGAGGCGTTCGGGACGCAGCTACATCTGAGCACCGCCTTTCACCCTCAGAAGGATGGTCAGACGGAGAGGACCATTCAGACTCTCAAGGACATGCTCCGCGCATGTGTCCTTGACTTTGGTCGCAGCTGGGAGGACCACCTACCCTTGGTGGAGTTTGCGTACAACAAACTCTACCACTCCACCATCGGGATGGCACCGTACGAGGTGTTGTACGACGGAACTTGCAGATCTCCGTTGTGTTGGACAGACCATGGGGAGTCAGCACTTGTGGGACCAGAGATGGTCCGGGCCATGACAGAGAAGGTCTAGGTCATCCCGGAGCGAATGAGGACAACTCAGAGCTGTTAGAAGTCTTATGCTGATAGGAGGTGGAGGCCACTAGAGTTCGAGGATGGCGACCACGTCTTCTTGCATGTCTCACCTCGACGTGGATTACAGAGATTTGGCCAAGGCGGCAAGTTGTCTCCACGCTTCATCGGACCTTTCCAGGTCCTCGGCAGGATTGGCGAGGTGGCTTATCGCCTGGCTCTACCTCCTCAGTTGCACCGGGTGCACGACGTCTTCCACGTATACTAGCTGAGGAGATACGTGCACGACCTGACGCACATCATTGACCATGGGGAGCTGAAAGTTGATGATGGGGTGACTTTTACGGAGGTCCCGGAGGAGATCGAGGATCGACAGGAGCAGGTCCTACGTGGTCGGTCGATTCCTCTAGTGTGCATCAGATGGCAGCATGGGAACCTCCAGGAGAGCACTTGGGAGCGGGAGGCTCAGATGCGTGGTCAATACCCACTTTTGTTTCCCTAGTTTATGATGTATCTTTACGGGGACGTAAATCCCTGAGGTGGGAGTGATGTAAAGACCTGTAAATTTCAATGAAATTTTTTTCTTAATTTTGTATGGATTTTTACAAGAACGCAGTTTCTGACAGCACCTGATTCCGAGGCCCGGTGTGCCTGGAATCATTTTTCGAAGTTCGGCTCGGGTACGTTCAGTGAACGAACGAGCGGGTTTTTCTAACTTTTGAACCAGTGCTCGGAATCAAATTCCGAGGGCATCGATGGAATCGTAGTGCTGGTATTTTCTTAGAAACGCCTCTTCCGGAGTTGCATTTTCTCGGGTGTGGTTTATAATTTTTGGACTTTAAGTTAAGAAATAAAATAATGTGGTACGACAAACTTTATTTTATTTCACTTAAAGCCGCTTAAAGCCACTTAAAGCTTCTTAAGCTGAGTTGAAGCGGATAGGGTGGAACCCAAAATATCCTACCCTCTTGGTAGGATATTTGTGAGGTGGGGCCCACACGAGCCCCACCGTTTATTTTCCGCTAAGTAACGCACCCACGAAAACCCCTATTAATGAAAGTCAACTGACGCGTTTTCTAAATTCTTAACACCATATTAATTGGGCGGTTAATTCATTGAAATTAATTATATGAATTAATTTGTTCGTTTCTTAACCTGTTTTCAAACCGTTGGCATAATAATAAAATAATACCAACACACCTTTATTCTGGGGTGCATTTTGTTGAGAGGATTTGGAGAATTTGTACCTTCATCCTCCTTCATGAAGAACACGAAGAACGCGAAAAACGCGAAGAACGCGAAGAACGCCGACCTCCGACGAAGGCCGACGAAGAACACCAAGCCCTCGGAGATCGACGACGTGACTCCGACGATTCTCCCTCCGCGACGCTTCTTCCACGACGACCCATCCCCGCGACAATCTTCGATCGACATCTTGAGGTAGGGGATTACGGTCCTTTTTAATTCCTTGTGGATTATAACATCAACATGGATTTAATTGTTATAATTAAATCTATGTGTTCTTGATCCTCGGAGTTTGTCTACGCGACGCCGAGTATTGCGCGACAGCGACGCCCTTCCGCGACGCAACAATCCTTTTCTCCCGCGACGGTCAATTCCACGACGAGCTCGCGTCCGACGACGACGTTGAGGTAGGGGTAGTTTTGAAAATGATTATACCCTTATTTTTTTTCCTCCAAGGCAAGAACGCAGACCAAAAAATTAACAAGTTGGTTCACGGATTATTCTTGTCGGTCGTGGTTTATCAATTGTTGGGAATTATGGTGTTGTTTCAAACCGCTAACGCGGTGGGTGCGGACCAACGAACAAGTCCGAACCGACCACCCTTTTGTTCTTGGTGTGCGGAACGGTGGACGATGAAAAAATGGGCCGCATAGACGATTTGTTGATTCTGCAGTGAAGAACAAGACCCGGGATGAGCTACGACGCAGACAGAAATGAAATCGGACCACCGGAGCAACTCCGGTGGCCCGTGGACTCCACCGACGGCGTGGGTCGCCGGCGCGGCGGTGCCGGCGGTCGGAGGCGGCAGCGCCTCGGCGCGCCGCCGGATGGACTCACCGTGGATGAAGCCGCGGTGGCAGAAGCATGGTCCCGCGACCACGCGGGACCAGAGGAGCAGGACACGGCGGCCCGGCTGTGTGCGCTGGCGGGGGCGGCCCCATGTGGGGCCACGACTTCTCTTCACGCGGGGGCAGCACGCCCCCCGCGGTTTCCCTTACTCGGCCGACCCGAGCCAAGCCAACCCGCCGGTCGGGTCGTGCCCAGGCCGGGCCGGGTCGCGCCCAACCGGGTCGGACCCGGACCCGGGTCGGGTCGACCCGGTTCGGGCCGACCCGGGGGGGGGGGGGGGGTCGGGCCGGGTCGGTCCGGTCCCAGACCCCTCATTTCCGGACCTTTTTGGTATTTTGATCATAACTTGAGCTACGTGCCTCCGAACGATGTGCCGTTAGCGTTGATGCGATCCTTGGATCGAGACGGTCGTTTCGGTATATCACACTCAAGGTTTCAGAGTACTTTGGGTTCGGCTGGGTTGGTTCGTACACGAAACCAACTAGGCCCTCGGAGCGGAAACGCTCATATCTTGAGCTTCAGACGTCCTATTGACGTGCCGTCGAATTTGTTGAATTCCTCTAAGTGAGACGAATCTTTTGGCTTACTCCACCCGTGGTTTGGATGCAAGTGGAGTACAGTCGGGTTGGTTTTTCCTTAAAAACCAACCGGGCCCCTGGGACGAAAAAACCAATAACTCTCAGACCGGGCGTCCGATTGACGCGCCGTCTGCGACATTGAGTTCCTGTTGATGATACAGAACTTTTGGATACATCAACTCTAGAATATGTGTCAGTTGATGTATTGGCCTCTCGGCTCATTGAGCGGACCCTCTCGAACGAGTTTGCTGTGTGCGGGAAGCCTAGAGCTGGCTGCGACTGCTACTGTGATGACGACGACTGTGCAGAGATCCTCAGTGGATTCGACGACGACTACAACACTCAGCGATCCTTTGTGGGTCAGTGCTACAGATCCTATGTGGGTCCAATCCTGTGTGGGTCAGCGCTCAGCGGTCCTGTGTGGGCGAGCGCCTACAGATCCTGTGTGGGTCCGATCCTGTGTGGGTCTTTGCGGGGGTTAGTTACCTATCGATCCTTTGTGGGTCAGATCCTTTGTGGTTCATTGCGGGGGTTAGTACCTAACGATCCTTTGTGGGTCCGACGACTTAGATGGATCTGTGATCATCTCTATCGTCATTCGAAGAAGTATACCTGTGTGAGCTGAAACCCTGTTTTGCTTTCCTTTGTGGATTGTGTTGTGTTATCCTGTGTGGATTTACGTTTTGCTTCCTGTGTGGACTGAGTTGTACTTGAGCTCGGATATTGGAGCCGAACGAGAATTGATAACTTAGGTATATGTATGGGAATATACCTAAGCAGTGTCGGATGTTACTTCGTGATTTCATCTTTCCTTTGTGGATTATCCTTTGTGGATTATGGGAGACCTTCGGGGGTCTCGGGGTCCCTACTGAGTAGCTTATACTCACCCCTGCATGGGCTATGCCCGCACTACGTTGTGTTGGTTGCAGACGACGGACAACGCTGATCGGGGTGGAGGCTTGCGGAGTAGGAAGGTACCTGGAGGTGGACCACTGGGCGGGGTGTACTCGGAGCGGACGACTGGTACGAGGAGCTGTGGAGGCTATCTGTACCCACTATTCAGGTGGGACTTCCAGAGGACGGCTCGAAGCTGCGACTTTTTATTTCAGTTGCTGTTTTTCCCCTTTCAGTTTTACTTTACAGTTGGGCTTGTATTTCTGACCCCCTTTACTTTTCCGCACTTACTGTTGTACTCAGTTTTTACTTAGTGTTTACTTCTTCCACTTGCTTACTCTGTGGTGCTTGTTTACGTTACAAAGGCAATGCCTTCCCTTTTTACCGGGATTTATGTCTTGGTTCTAGTCGCCAGCCCTTGGCCTATGGAAGGCGGGCTTGGGGTAGTCACGACACGGGCCCGAGAACGGGTCGTGACACAATGTGTATTACCATGTTCAAAGTTAAAAGGAATTTTTCCTTTCATTTACACATTTTTATTTTTCAAATCATTCAATTTTTTTGACACAAAAATAATTTTTTTAATTTTATCTCCCCCCAACTTAAAATAACACTATACCCAGTGTTTAAAGAAAAGAAAATTTAGAAGTGGGTAGAGGTAGAGAATAAAAGTTAAAAAAGGAAATTGAAAATTAGGGTCATGGAATGAAGTCACCTGGTGGTTGAAGTTGAAATTCTTGCTGCTTCCTTTCAATCCTTTGATATCCACGTCACTTGTAGAGTTCCCTTAGTGGAAAAAGGAAAAAAAACAAAATAGTATATATATATATAAGTACAATATAATTATATATATAAAATAAAATAAACTGATGATACATTGTCTTCTTTTTAAATGTCTGGGTATGGTATTACTCAAGGATCACACCACGTGACACAGATGAATATGGTGCTCCCCTTTCATACCAATCCATACTCATAATAGAAGAACAGGTCAATAGTCTATTTTTTTATTTATCAAAATGATTCATTAATCCTATTTAAAAAAAGATGATTTGCAAAGATGAAAACCACGGGTTGCCTCCCGTGCAACGCTTTGTTTAAGGTCGTTAGCTCGACTTGAACCACCCAAATTTTCCAATACCAACTTTCAACATTTTAAGGACCACATGTTTCACCACTTCTACTAGGTTGAGATTGATTCTATGTTTAGAATTTGTTTCATGCACAAACCTCTGTTCTAAAATGAGCAAGTAAATCCAAGGAATATCATAAATGATGGATTCAATTTCTTTTGTAGTATTTTCTAAGACATTATGAATAATCACCTCTTTAGTAGTTTCAAGATAAGAAATGGTGACAAATGGAAGTTTTTGGCTATCCCCAATGAATGGAAACTTGAGGGTGGATGGAAAGTCCTTTTGTTCAAGTTCAGGTAGGCTAAAACTTTCAAACATAGGTTGGGGCTTTGAATTGAACTCAGTTTCATTTTCAAAATTGCTCAACAGAATTGGTTACATTTTAATAGAAGATTCAACCACCAAATTGGAAAGATCAGTTTCAGGAATGGGTATGGACTCAAAGTTTGTGATTTCTCTTAATGGTTCAATGGTTGGTGTTTTTGAAAATTTATCAATGGAGTTATACTTAGGAGACTCAATCCATGATGTCAAATTCTCCTCTTTTGAATCCAAAAAGTAAATTTCCTCCTGATTTAAAGACCCATAAACAATTCCTTGATCCTCTTTATCTATCCCAAATCCAAAGTTTGGTTCTTCAATAAATTCATGTAGGGTTTGTGGGAAACTAGACACTTCACATAAGGTTATGGAAGGGATAGTTTGTGTAGGAATGGGTTCCTCGCAAGTTTTAATGCTTTGTAGTTCTAAACTCAATGATGAAACCTCAAAATTCATTATCTCCATTTGTTGACATAGTTTTTCAAGTAATGGATTTGTATTAGGATGGATAAGGGGTTGATACAGATGGTCTATTCCAGGAGGATAACTATGTTGTTGGAATTCCATAGGAGGATGTTCAAATTGGCCTTGTGGGGATTGAAACTCATTATATGTTGAGATTTTTTTTGGATCATAGGATTAAAAACATTATGGATCATTAGTTTGTTGATGATCCCACAAGTAGAAACTAGGATGGTCATTGTACATCTCACTTGGTGTGGAGTGATCAAAGTAAGAAGAGGTTCCCCATGTTTGGACTTGTTCAAAATTGACTTCCATAGGAGTGAGGGGTAAGAAAAGAGAAGAGGGATGAAGAAAAAGACTAATAATATCTAAGATAACTTACTTAGGTCCCCGACAATGGCGCCAAAATTTTATTCTCGCTCAAATTTACCCAAGAGATGAAGGTAGAACGGTCCTTGTAGTTTAGCTTGGGTTATCGAATCCACAGAGACCTAAGAAGTAACCTATAGACACGCACATTCTATGGACTGTTTTCGGCTATGAAGTGGCCAACTTGGATTTATTTTAGATGAGTTTAGAGGATATATAACAGATTTTAGTGAATTCAATTTAAAAAATGAGTTGATCCTAGGTTATCGCTCGGGGTGGATTGAATGAATTACTTTAATAATGATTTCAATTTATTTTAATTGATATGGATTCATTTAAGAAGATCAAACGAAATCATCACTTACTGGTTTAATTCCTACACACCCTAATACTTATCACCTATACACTTGAAGGATCTAAGTTTTGAGCACTCCAAGGTAGAGGTTGGTATTACCACTTGAATGTGTGACCTTAAATTCAATAAGGATGAATATGTTTTAAAATCATCAAATAAAAATTTCATTTTAAAGAAGTGATTTGACATTAATAGAGTGATAAATAACATCCAATCGAGCCCCTTGCTACTCCCTTGGATCAACCCATAAAATATTTAGCCCTCCATTTATGACATGCCTTCAACGGAAGCGGGAAGTAGACTTACAAGGGTGGAATTGAAGAAGTAAAAACAACAACAAAAAAAGATCACTCCTCCGTTGTGTGATAAATATCACAAAGTATGGTGTAAATAAATTCACAACTTGAACCAACGGTATCAACGTGATAAGTAGAATAACATAATAAGAGTAAATTAAGAACTTTTATTAAGAAACTAAGGTGAATTAAACAACTTACATGAGAAAGAAATGTGATTACAAACACAAAGCGGCAGCATAACACTACAATGAAACCAAGCACCAAAGATTGATAAATCCTCCAACACCACTGCCTTAAATAGGCATTTTTGAGCCCTTGGGTCGAGCATACAACAGTACAAAGCATCTCAATTAATTTTTGTAGGCCATAGGTGGTGGAAAGCTTGTGGAATTTGGACTTTTCCACCTTTGACCCGAGGTGGCATCCAACTTTCATCCACCGAACAGACGCATTTGGATGACCTTCTAGATGGCCGAATCAGAGTGGGACATAGAATAAGAAAATAGAGATCCGGATGTCTTATAAACGCCTGTAACAGTTGGGCCCATTTGGAGTTGTGGATTACGAAATATGATCAAATTATTGGGCTGTTTTTCTGGGCCGCAGAATCTGGCCCAGAATTGCATCTCTAACTTGGGGTGCCTTAATCACCACAATAGAGGCCGAATTAGCATTATCTCTTAAATAGTTATTTGTTCTTCAACATTTCTTCTATCGGCCCAAAAAATTTGAGATTCATTGGGCCTGTACGTTGGGTCCCACAGTCTCATAAGTGAGCTGGTGTCCAATCTGCCTTCTCCAGAATTGCTTCCATTCCTTTCCAAATATCTCCATCATCCTCCATGAATTCTCCACTGATCCCTGAAACAAACATGTTCATATTTAAGTGTAGATAAATTTCCAAAAATATCAAATTAAAATATTTATAATTAGATTTCTTAAAATCAGATGAATCATTGAGTACTTTAAATGATGTTAAAAAATGTACCACATAATAGTGCATTTAAAGAAGGTATTACAATCATAATGTGAAATGATGTTAAAAGTGTAAAATTCACTAAAATGGTGTTTATGAATAATAAATCATATGAATATTATATATATTAACAATGAAAATTAGCCTCATTTAGTGGATAATCACACCCCCAACTTGAGTTTTGCTAGTCCCGAGCAAAATATATCTCAACAATATGAAATTCGAATTCGCTTTTCCAAAAACATTTTAATACACAATGATCACCAAAAAACCTTATACCAAACAATCATGAAACCCATAAAAATATTTTAATACAATATAGTTTCATAAGCAGATCCCAATCCCAAGCCCATTCCTTTGTTCAAATTAATTTCCATATTTCATCCAATATCAATTAAGTATGAGGATGTGTTGTGCATCACAATAGACATGGGGGTTCATCTTTATTCAGGGGGTAAATTACAGAAGCACTATGTGGAATCACATTTCAATATTAATATGAGTATTCATTTTTATTTGTATACTTTTTTTTTGTTTTTTTTGCAATTTTACCATGGTAATTGAAATTGCACTCAAAAGAGTCAACCCCTATAGCGAGACTTTGCTGATGAATCCCAGGCTCAAAGACCTTAGGGAACCAAGTGAAGACCACATACTCGGTCATCGTCTCAAGTTAACTCAGTCAAAAACAAATTCAAATTACCAAAAATTGAGATAAAATTACTAACTCTGGGCCAGACAACTACGGAGTCACGATCCCCAAGTGCCGAAAGCCACACATTTGGTCATTTCATTGCTCTACGTGCATTTTTTTTAATTTTTTTTGAATACTCATATTAAACAAAAATGATCACCAAACCTATGCTATTTTTTTAGGGGACCCCATAAACTCAAACTAATACCCCACTATCCATGGGACGTGCATTGTGATCTTTTTTTATTTGGATAAAAATATAAACGATGAAATATCAAATTGGATAGCCACACTTTCCAAAATCTATGATCATGAAATTATACAAGGATTAAAATCAGAATCAGGGCATGCTAAATTATTTTATATTCAGTTTCAAAGTGTGCAATGTGTATTACCATGTTCAAAGTTAAAGGAATTTTTCCTTCCATTTACACATTTTTATTTTTCAAATCATTCAATTTTTTTTTGACACAAAAGTATTTTTTTTATTTTATCTCCCCACCAACTTAAAATAACACTGTCCCCAGTGTTTAAAGAAAAGAAAATTTAGAAGTGGGTAGAGGTAGAGAATGAAAGTTAAAAAAGGAAATTGAAAATTAGGGTCATGGAATGAAGTCACCTGGTGGTTGAAGTTGAAATTCTTGCTTCTTCCTTTCAATCCTTTGATATCCACGCCACTTGTAGAGTTCCCTTAGTGGAAAAAGGGAAAAAAACAAAAAAAAAATAGTATATATATATATATATAAATACAATATAAGTATATATATAAAATAAAATAAACTGAAGATACATTATCTTCTTTTTAAATTTCTGTGTATGGTATTACTCAAGGATCACACCACGCGACACAGATGAATATGGTGCTCCCCTTTCATACCAATCCATACTCATAATAGAAGAACAAGTCAATAGTCTATTTTTTTTATTTATCAAAATGATTCATTAATCCTATTTAAAAAAAAAGATGATTTGCAAAGATGAAAACCATGGGTTGCCTCCTGTGCAGCGCTTTGTTTAAGGTCGTTAGCTCAAATTGAACCCCCCAACTTATCCAATACAAACTTTCAACATTTTAAGGACCACATGTTTCACCACTTCTACTAGGTTGAGATTGATTCTATGTTTAGAATTTGTTTCATGCACAAACCTCTGTTCTAAAATGAGCAGGTAAATCCAAGGAATATCATAAATGATGGATTCAATTTATTTTGTAGTATTTTCTAAGACATTATGAATAATCACCTCTTTAGTGGTTTCAAGATAAGAAATGGTGAAAAATGGAAGTTTTTGGCTATCCCCAATGAATGAAAACTTGAGGGTGGATGGAAAGTCCTTTTGTCCAAGTTCAGGTAGGCTAAAACTTTCAAACATAGGTTGGGACTTTGAATTGAACTCAGTTTCATTTTCAAAATTGCTCAACAGAATTGGTTCTTTTTTAATAGAAGATTCAACCACCAAATTTAAAATATCAGTTTCAGGAATGGGTATGGACTCAAAGTTTGTGATTTCTCTTAATGGTTCAATGGTTGGGGTTTTTGAAAATTTATCAATGGAGTTATACTTAGGAGACTCAATCCATGATGTCAAATTCTCCTCTTTTGAATACAAAAAGTAAATTTCCTCCTGATTTAAAGACCCATAAACAATTCCTTGATCCTCTTTATCTATCCCAAATCCGAAGGTTGGTTCTTCAATAAATTCATGTGGGGTTTGTGGAAAACTAGACACTTCACATAAGGTTATGGAAGGGATAGTTTGTGTAGGGATGGGTTCCTCACAAGTTTTAATGCTTTGTAGTCCTAACCTCAATGATGAAACCTCAAAATTCATTATCTCCATTTGTTTAAATTGTTTTTCAAGTAATGGATTTGTATTAGGATGGATAAGGGGTTGATACAGGTGGTCTATTCCAGGAGGATAACTATGTTGTTGGAATTCCATAGGAGGATGTTCAAATTGGCTTTGTGGGGATTGAAACTCATTATATGTTGAGATGTTTTGTGGATCATAGGAGTAAAAACATTGTGGATCATATTTTGTTGATGATCCCACATGTAGAAACTAGGATGGTCATTGTACATCTTACTTGGTGTGGAGTGATCAAAGTAAGAAGAGGTTCCCCATGTTTGGACTTGTTCAAAATTGACTTCTATAGGAGTGAGGGGTAAGAAAAGAGAAGAGGGATGAAGAAAAAGAATGATAATGTCTAAGATAACTTACTTAGGTCCCCGGAAATGGCGCCAAAATTTTATTCTCGCTCAAATTTACCCAAGAGATGAAGGTAGAACAATCCTTGTAGTTTAGCTTGTGTTATCGATTCCACAGAGACCTAAGAAGTAACCTATAGACATGCACATTCTATGGACTGTTTTCAGCTATGAAGTGGCCAACTTGGATTTATTTTAGATGAGTTTAGAGGATATATAAAATATTTAAGTGAATTCAATTTAAAATAATGAGTTGATCCTAGGTTATCGCTCGGGGTGGATTGGATGAATTACTTTAATAATGATTTCAATTTCTTATAATTGAGATGGATTCATTTAAGAAGATCAAACGAAATCATCACTTACTGGTTTAATGCCTAAACACCCTAATACTAATCACCTATACACTTTAAGGATCAAAGTTTTGATCACTCCAAGGTAGAGGTTCGTATTAACACTTGAATGTGTGACCTTAAATTCAATAAGGATGAAGATGTTTTAAAATCATCAAATAAAAATCTCATTTAAAAGAAGTGATTTTCCATTAATAGAGTGATAAATAACATCCAATCCAGCCCCTTGATACTCCCTTGGATCAAACCATAAAATAGTTAGCCCTCCATTGATGACATGTCTTCAACGGAAGCGGGAAGTGGACTTACAAGGGTGGATTTGAAGAAGTAAAAACAACAACAAAAAAAGATCACTCCTCCGTTGTGTGATAAATATCACAAAGTATGGTGTGAATAATTTCACACCTTGAACCAACGATATCAAATTGATAAGTAGAATAACAAAATAAGAGTAAATGAATAACTTTTATTAAGAAACTAAGGTGAATTAAACAACTTACATGTGAAAGTAATGTGATTACAAACACAAAGCGGCAGCATAACACTACAATGAAACCAAGCACCAAATATTGCTAAATCCTCCAACACCACTGCCTTAAATAGGAATTTTTGAGCCCTTGGGTAGAGCCTACAACAGTACAAAGCATCTAAATTAATTTTGGTAGGCCATAGGTGGTGGAAAGCTTGTGGAATTTGGACTTTTCCACCTTTGACCCGAGGTGGCACCCAGCTTTCATCCACCAAACAGACGCGTTTGGATGACCTTCTAGATGGCAGAATCAGAGTGGGCCATAGAAGACAAAAATGGAGCTCCGGATGTCTTCTAACCTCCTGTATCATTTTCGGCCCATTTGGAGTTGTGTATTCCGTAAAATGATTAAATTAGTTGGCTATTTTTCTGGGACGCAGAATCTGGCCCAGAATTGTATATCTAACTTGGGGCGCCTTAATCACCACCATAGAGGCCGAATTAGAATTATCTCTTGAAGAGTGATTTGTTCCTAAACAGTTCTTCTATCATCCCACAAAATATGGGATTCATTGGGCCTTTACGTTGGGTCCCACAGTCTCCTAAGTGGTCTGGTGTCCAATCTGCCTTCTCCAGAATTGCTTCCTTTCATTTCCAAATATCTCCATCATCCTCCATGAATTCTCCACTGATCCCTGAATCAAAAATGTTCATATTTAAGTTTATATCAATTTAAAAAAATATAAAATTAAAATATTTATAATTATATTCCTTTAAATCAGATGAATCATTGGGTACTTTAAATGATGTTAAAAAATGTACCACATAATAGTGCATTTTAAGAAGGTATTACAATCATAATGTGAAATGATGTTCAAAGTGTAAAATGCACTAAAATGGTGTTTATGAATAATAAAGAACATGAATATTATATATATATTAACAATGGATATTATCCTCATTTAGTTGATAATCACACCCCCAACTTGAGTTTTTCTAGTCCCGAGCAAAATATATCTCAACAATATGAAATTCAAATTCCCTTTTTCAAAAACATTTTAATACACAATGATCACCAAAAAACCTTATACCAAACAATCATGAAACCCATAAAAATATTTTAATACAAGATAGTTTCATAAGCAGATCCCAATCCCAAGCCCATTCCTTTTTTCAAATTCATTGCCATATTTCATCCAATATCAATTAAGTATGAGGATGTGTTGTGCATCACAATAGACATGGGGGTTCATCTTTATTCAAGGGGGAAATTATAGAATCACTATGTGGAATCAAATTTCAATATTAATATTAGTATTCATTTTTATTTGTATAATTTTTTTTGTTTTTTTCTTTTGTTGTTTTTTTTGTTTTTCCAATTTTACCATGGTAATTGAAATTGCACTCAAAAGAGTCAACCCCTGTAGCGAGACTTTGCCGATGACTCCCAGGCTCAAAGACCTTAGGGAACCAAGTGAAGCCCACATAATCAGGCATCATCTTGAGTTAACTCAGTCAAAAAGATATTCAAATTACTAAAAATAGAGATAAAATTGCTAACTCTGGGCCAGACAACTATGGAGTCACGATCCCCAAGTGCCGAAAGCCACACATTTGGTCATGTCATTGCTCTACGTGCAATTTTTTTTAATTTTTTTTGAATACTCATATTAAACAAAAATGATCACCAAACCTATGCTATTTATTTAGGGGACCCCATAAACTCAAACTAATACCCCACTATCCAAGGGACGTGCATTGTGATCTTTTTTTTATTTGGATGAAAATATAAACGATGAAATATCAAATTGGACAGCCACACATTCCAAAATCTATGCTAATGAAATTATACAAGGATTAAAATCAGAATTAGGGCATGATAAATTATTTGATATTCATTTTCAAAGTGTGCAATGTGTATTACCATGTTCAAAGTTAAAGGAATTTTCCCTTCAATTTACACATTTTTATTTTTCAAATCATTCATTTTTTTTTGACACAAAAGTATTTTTTTTTATTTTATCTCCCCCCCAAACATAAAATAACACTGTCCCCAATGTTTAAAGAAAAGAAAATTTATAAGGGGGTAGAGGTAGAGAATGAAAGTTAAAAAAGGAAATTGAAAATTAGGGTCATGGAATGAAGTCACCTGGTGGTTGAAGTTGAAATTATTGCTTCTTCCTTTCAATCCTTTGATATCCACGTCACTTGTAGAGTTCCCTTAGTGGAATAAAGGAAAAAAACAAACAAAACAAAATAGTATATATATATATATATTTATAAGTACAATATAAGTATATATATAAAATAAAATAAACTGATGATACATTGTCTTCTTTTTAAATTTCTGGGTATGGTATTACTCAAGGATCACACCACGTGACACAGATGAATATGGTTCTACCATTTCATACCAATCCATACTCATAATAGAATAACAGGTCAATAGTCTATTTTTTTTATTTATTAAAATGATTCATTAATCCTATTTAAAAAAAGATGATTTGCAAAGATGAAAACCACGGGTTGCCTCCCGTGCAACGCTTTTTTTATGGTCGTTAGCTCGACTTGAACCCCCCAAATTATCCAATACCAACTTTCAAAATTTTATGGACCACATGTTTCACCACTTCTACTAGGTTGAGATTGATTCTATGTTTAGAATTTGTTTCATGCACAAACCACTGTTCTAAAATGAGCAGGTAAATCCAAGGAATATCATAAACGATGGATTCAATTTCTTTTGTAGTATTTTATAAGACATTATGAATAATCACCTCTTTAGTGGTTTCAAGATAAGAAATGGTGACAAATGGAAGTTTTTGTCTATCCCCAATGAATAGAAACTTGAGGGTGGATGGAAAGTCCTTTTGTTCAAGTTCAGGTAGGCTAAAACTTTCAAACATAGGTTGGGACTTTGAATTGAACTCAATTTCATTTTCAAAATTTCTCAATAGAATTGGTTCTTTTTTAATAGAATATTCAACCACCAAATTGGAAAGACCAGTTTCAGGAATGAGTATGGACTCAAAGTTTGTGATTTCTCTTAATGGTTCAATGGTTTGTGTTTTTGAAAATTTATCAAAGGAGTTATACTTAGGAGACTCAGTCCATGATGTCAAATTCTCCTCTTTTGAATCCAAAAAGTAAATTTCCTCCTGATTTAAAGACCCATAAACAATTCCTTGATCCTCTTTATCTATCCCAAATCCAAAGGTTGGTTCTTCAATAAATTCATGTGGGGTTTGTGGGAAACTATATACTTCACATAAGGTTATGGAAGAGATAGTTTGTGTAGGGATGGGTTCCTCGCAAATTTTAATGATTTTTAGTTCTAAACTCAATGATGAAACCTCAAAATTCATTATCTCCATTTGTTGACATAGTTTTTCAAGTAATGGATTTTTATTAGGATGGATAAGG
Organism: Viscum album; assembly: GCA_963277665.1. Classification (NCBI taxonomy): domain Eukaryota; kingdom Viridiplantae; phylum Streptophyta; class Magnoliopsida; order Santalales; family Viscaceae; genus Viscum; species Viscum album. The sequence continues at coordinate 301,851,482 of OY728139.1, forward strand.
GGTTGATAAAGATGGTCTATTCCAGGAGGATAACTATGTTGTTGGAATTCCATAGGAGGATGTTCAAATTGGATTTGTGGGGATTGAAACTCATTATATGTTGAGATGTTTTGTGGATCATAGGAGTAAAAACATTTTGGATCATTAGGTTGTTGATGATCCCCCAAGTAGAAACTAGGATGGTCATTGTACATCTCACTTGGTGTGGAGTGATCAAAGTAAGAAGAGGTTACCCATGTTTGGACTTGTTCAAAATTGACTTCCATAGGATTGAGGGGTAAGAAAAGAGGAGAGGGATGAAGAAAAAGAATTATAATGTCTAAGATAACTTACTTAGGTCCCCGGAAATGGCGCCAAAATTTGATTCTCGCTCAAATTTACCCAAGAGATGAAGGTAGAATGGTCCTTGTAGTTTAGCTTGGGTTATCGAATCTACAGAGACCTAAGAAGTAACCCATAGACACACACATTCTATGGACTGTTTTAGGCTATGAAGTGGCCAACTTGGATTGATTTTATATGATTTTAGAGGATATATAACAGATTTAAGTGAATTCAATTTAAAAGAATGAGTTGATCCTAGGTTATCGCTCGGGGTGGATTGGATGAATTACTTTTTTAATGATTTCAATTTCTTATAATTGAGATGGATTCATTTAAGAAGATCAAATGAAATCATCACTTACTGGTTTAATGCCTACATAAACTAATAATAATCACCTATACACTTGAAGGATCAAAGTTTTGAGCACTCCAAGGTAGAGGTTCGTATCATCACTTGAATGTGTGACCTTAAATTCAATAAGGATGAAGATGTTTTAAAATCATCAAATAAAAATCTCATTTAAAAGAAGTGATTTGCCATTAATAGAGTGATAAATAACATCCAATACATCCCCTTTCTACTCCCTTGGATCAACCCATAAAAGTGTTAGCCCTCCATTGATGACATGTCTTCAATGGAAGTGGGAAGTAGACTTACAAGGGTGGAATTGAAGAAGTAAAAACAACAACAAAAAAAGATCACTCCTCCGTTGTGTGATAAATATCACAAAGCATGGTATGAATAAATTAACACCTTGAACCAACGGTATCAATGTGATAAGTAGAATAACAGAATAAGAGTAAATGAAGAACTTTTATTAAGAAACTAAGGTGAATTAAACAACTTACATGAGAAAGAAATGTGATTACAAACACAAAGCGGCAGCATAACACTACAATGAAACCAAGCACCAAAGATTGCTAAATCCTCCAAAACCACTGCCTTAAATAGTCATTTTGAGCCCTTGGGTCGAGCCTACAGTAGTACAAATCATCTCAATTAATTTTGGTTGGCCATAGGTGGTGGAAAGCTTGTGGAATTTGGACATTTCCACCTTTGAACCGAGGTGGCATCTGGCTTTCATCCATCGAACATACGCGTTTGGATGACCTGCTAGGTGGCCGAATAAGAGTGGTCCATAGAAGAAGAAAATGGAGGTCACGATGTCCTCTAATCTCCTGTAAAATTGGGGCCCATTTAGAGTTGTGGATTTCGAGATATGATCACATTAGTGGGCTGTTTTTCTGGGCCACAGAATCTGTCCCAGAATTGTATCTCTAACTTGGGGTGCCTTAATCACCACTATAAAGGCCTAATTAGCATTATCTCATGAAGGGTTATTTGTTCCTAAACATTTCTTCTATCATCCCAAAAAATTTTGGATTCATTGGGCCTGTACGTTGGGCCCCACAGTCTCATAAGTGGGCTGGTGTCCAATATTCCTTCTCCAGAATTTCTTCCTTTCATTTCCAAATATCTCCATCATCCTCCATGAATTATCCACTGATCCCTGAATAAAACATTTTCATATTTAAGTGTATATCAATTTAAAAAAATATAAAATTAAAATATGTATAATTAAATCCCTTTAAATCAGATGAATCATTGGGTACTTTAAATGATGTTAAAAAATGTACCACATAATAGTGCATTTGAAAAAGGTATTACAATCATAATGTGAAATGATGTTCAAAGTGTAAAATGCACTAAAATTGTGTTTATTAATAATAAATAACATGAATATTATATATATTAAAAATGAATATTAGCCTTATTTAGTGGCTAATCACACCCCCCCAACTTGAGTTTTGCTAGTCCCGAGCAAAATATATCTCAACAATATGAAATTCGAATTCCCTTTTCCAAAAACATTTTAATACACAATGATCACCAAAAAACCTTATACCAAACAATCATGAAACCCATCAAAATATTTTAATACAAGATAGTTTCATATGCAGATCCCAATCCCAAGCCCATTCCTTTGTTCAAATTCATTTCCATATTTCATCCAATATCAATTAAGTATGAGGATGTGTTGTGCATCACAATAGACATGGGGGTTCATATTTATTCAAGGGAGAAATTACAGAAGTGCTATGTGGAATCACATTTCAATATTAATATGAGTATTCATTTTTATTTGTAGATTTTTTTTTTGTTTTTTTCTTTTGTTGTTTTTTGTTGTTTTTGCAATTTTACCATGGTAATTGAAATTGCACTGAAAAGAGTCAACCCCTATAGCGAGACTTTGCCGATGACTCCCAGGATCAAAGACCTTAGGGCACCAAGTGAAGCCCACATACCCGGGCATCATATCGAGTTAAATCAGTCAAAAACAAATTCAAATTACCAAAAATAGAGATAAAATTTCTAACTCTGGTCCAGACAACTATGGAGTCACGATCCTTAAGTGCCGGAAGCCTCACATTTGGTCATTTCATTGCTCTACATGAAATTTTTTTTTAATTTTTTTTGAATACTCATATTAAACAAAAATGATCACGAAACCTATGATATTTTTTTAGGGGACCCCATAAACTCAAACTAATACCCCACTATCCAAGGGACGTGCATTACGATCTTTTTTTTTTATTTGAATGAAAATATAAATGATGAAATATCACATTGGACAGCCACACTTTTCAAAACCTATGCTCATGAAATTATACAAGGATTAAAATCAGAATCAGGGGATGCTAAATTTTTTGATATTCAGTTTCAAAGTGTGCAATGTGTATTACCATGTTCAAAGTTAAAGGAATTTTTCCTTCCATTTACAAATTTTTATTTTTCAAATCATTCAATTTTTTTTTGACACAAAAGTATTTTTTTTATTTTATCTCCCCCCCAACTTAAAATAACACTGTCCCCAGTGTTTAAAGAAAAGAAAATTTAGAAGTGGGTAGAGGTAGAGAATGAAAGTTAAAAAAGGAAATTGAAAATTAGGGTCATGGAATGAAGTCACCTGGTGGTTGAAGTTGAAATTATTGCTGCTTACTTTCAATCCTTTGATATCCACGTCACTTGTAGAGTTCCCTTAGTGGAAAAAGGAAAAAAAACAAACAAAACAAAATAGTATATATATATATATATAAGTACAATATAAGTATATATATAAAATAAAATAAACTGATAATACATTGTCTTCTTTTTAAATTTATGGGTATGGTATTACTCAAGGATCACACCATGTGACACAGATGAATATGGTGCTCCACTTTCATACAAATCCATACTCATAATAGAAGAAAAGGTCAATAGTTTGTTTTTTTTATTTATCAAAATGATTCATTAATCCTATTTAAAAAAAAGATGATTTGAAAAGATGAAAACCACGGGTTCCCTCCCGTGAAACGCTTTGTTTAAGATCGTTAGCTCGACTTAAACCCCCCAACTTATCCAATACCAACTTTCAACATTTTAAGGACCACATGTTTGACCACTTCTACTAGGTTTAGATTGATTCTATGTTTAGAATTTGTTTCATGCACAAACCTCTGTTCTAAAATGAGTAGGTAAATCCAAGGAATATCATAAATGATGGATTCAATTTCTTTTGTAGTATTTTCTAATACATTATGAATACTCACCTCTTTAGTGGTTTCAAGAAAAGAAATGTTGAAAAATGGAAGTTTTTGGCTATCCCCAATGAATGGAAACTTGAGGGTGGATGGAATGTCCTTTTATTCAAGTTCAGGTAGGCTAAAACTTTCAAACATAGGTTGGGACTTTGAATTGAACTCAGTTTCATTTTCAAAATTGCTCAACAGAATTGGTTCCTTTTTAATAGAATATTCAACCACCAAATTGGAAATATCAGTTTTAGGAATGGGTATGGACTCAAAGTTTGTGATTTCTCTTAATGGTTAAATGGTTGGTGTTTTTGAAAATTTATCAATGGAGTTATACTTAGGATACTCAATCCATGATGTCAAATTCTCCTCTTTTGAATCCAAAAAGTAAATTTCCTCCTGATTTAAAGACCCATAAAAATTTCCTTGATCCTCTTTATCTATCCCAAATCCAAAGGTTGGTTCTTCAATAAATTCATGTGGGGTTTGTGGGAAACTAGACACTTCACCTAAGGTTATGGAAGGGATAGTTTGTGTAGGGATGGGTTCCTCGCAAGTTTTAATGCCTTGTAGTTCTAACCTCAATGATAAAACCTCAAAATTAATTATCTCCATTTGTTGACATAGTTTTTCAAGTAATGGATTTGTATTAGGATGGATAAGGGGTTGACACAAATGGTCTATTCCAGGAGGATAACTATGTTGTTGGAATTCCATAGGAGGATGTTCAAATTGGCTTTGTGGGGATTGAAACTAATTATATGTTGAGATGTTTTGTGGATCATAGGAGTAAAAACATTGTGGATCATTAGGTTGTTGATGATCCCACAAGTAGAAACTAGGATGGTTATTGTACATCTCACTTGGTGTGGAGTGATCAAAGTAAGAAGAGGTTCCCCATGTTTGGACTTGTTCAAAATTGACTTCCATAGGAGTGAGGGGTAAGAAAAGAGAAGAGGGATGAAGAAAAAGAATGATAATGTCTAAGATAACTTACTTAGGTCCCCGGAAATGGTGCCAAAATTTGATTCTCGCTCAAATTTACCCAAGAGATGAAGGTAGAACGGTCCTTGTAGTTTAGCTTGGGTTATCGAATCCACAGATACCTAAGAAGTAACCTATAGACACACACATTATATGGACTGTTTTTGGCTATGAAGAGGCCAAATTGGATTGATTTTAGATGAGTTTAGGGGATATATAACAGATTTAAGTGAATTCAATTTAAAAGAATGAGTTGATCCTAGGTTATCACTCCGGGTGGATTGGATGAATTACTTTTTTAATGATATCAATTTCTTATAATTGAGATGGATTCATTTAATAAGATCAAATGAAATCATCACTTACTGGTTTAATTCCTACACACCCTAATAATAATCACCTATACACTTGAAGGATCAAATTTTGAGCACTCCAAGTTAGAGGTTCGTATTATCACTTGAATGTGTGACCTTAAATTCAATAAGGATGAAGATGTTTTAAAATCATCAAATAAAAATCTCATTTCAAAAAAGTGATTTTCCATTAATAGAGTGATAAATAACATCCAATCCAGACCCTTGATACTCCCTTGGATCAACCCATAAAAGAGTTAGCCCTCCATTGATGACATGTCTTCAACGGAAGCGGGAATTAGACTTACAAGGGTGGAATTGAAGAAGTAAAAACAACAACAAAAAAAGATCACTCCTTCGTTGTGTGATAAATATCAAAAAGTATGGTGTGAATAAATTCACACCTTGAACCAACGGTATCAATGTGACAAGTAGAAGAACAGAATAAGAGTAAATGAAGAAATTTTATTAAGAAACTAAGGTGAATTAAACAACTTACATGAGAAAGAAATGTGATTACAAACACAAAGCGGCAGCATAACACTACAATGAAACCAAGCACCAAAGATTGCTAAATCTTCCAACAAAACTGCCTTAAATAGGAATTTTTGAGACATTGGGTCTAGCCTACAACAGTACAAAACATATCAATTAATTTTGGTAGGCCATAGGTGGTGGAAAGCTTTTGGAATTTGGACTTTTCCACCTTTGACCCGAGGTGGAAGCCAGCTTTCATCCACTGAACATACTAGTTTGGATGACCTTCTAGATGGCCGAATCAGAGTGGTCCATAGAATAATAAAATGGATATCCGGATTTCTTCTAACCGCCTATAAAATATGGGCCCATTTGGAGTTGTGGAGTCCGGGATATGATCAAATTAGTGGTCTTTTTTTCTGGGATGCAGAATCTGGCCCAGAATTGTATCTCTAACTTGGGGCGCATTAATCACCACCATAGAGGCCGAATTAGCATTATCTTCTGAAGAGTGATTTGTTCCTCAACATTTCTTATATCATCCTAAAAATTTGGGATTCATTGGGCCTGTACGTTGGGCCCCACAGTCTCATAAGTGGGCTGGTGTCCAATCTGCCTTCTCCAGAATTTCTTCCTTTCATTTCCAAATATCTCCATCATCCTCCATGAATTCTCCACTGATCCATGAATAAAACATGTTCATATTTAAGTGCAAATAAATTTCCAAAAATATAAAATTAAAATATGTATAATTAGATTCCATAAAATCAGATGAATCATTGGTTACTTTAAATGATGTTAAAAAATGTACCACATAATAGTGCATTTTAAGAAGGTATTACAATCATAATGTGAAATTATGTTCAAAGTGTAAAATGAACTAAAATGGTGTTTATGAATAATAAAGAACATAAATATTATATATATTAATAATGAATATTAGCCTCATTTAGTGGCTAATCAATCCCCTTCGGTGCACATTATAATAGAATAACATCTGATTCTGGATCAACAAATATGGATTCTAACAACAGTGGAATTGATTGGGGCGGTGACCAACCTTCTTCCAACTAATGTAGTTAGATTGAACAATGTATATGTTGAATCTTGTATTTATTTATTCCCTAAAGGGGTACGGAAAAATTTTGTTCCTCGGGTTGGAGAAATGAGGTGGATAAGAAAAGATCCTTCTAATTTGGAAGGTGATTCATTGCCTTCAGAGGTTACATTGTCCGAGCCAGAGAGTGAGGACAATGAGGTTCCCAATTTATCAAAACGACATCATGAAATATATAATCCACCCCCCAGAATCAAGAGGGCTACACTAACTGAAAATAAACCTACATGGTCAAGTCTCTATCACCATGAAGAGAATTGGAATACATTTTGTCATTTTCCATCTATAACGGAAAAAATTTGGAGGTTTTTTAAATATAGGTTTACATAATCATATTCATAGTAGGCCAAAATGTATTCTAAACACATATGACCATAGGTGGTTTTAACACAATAGGATTTATATTTTGATGCTAAAACTATGTGGGAGATCCTATGTGAGGGGTTTCATATACAAGGGATAAGAGATATTTTAAGCTCACCTGATATTTTTTTAAGTAAAATCTTATTGAAGTGGAAATCCATATTCAGGAGCTAGAGATGCTCATATATAAAACTGATAATAGGTTTCATACGACAAAATGAGATAATTATATGATAGAATGTGACGATGCTGAAGGGATCAACCATTTATCTTTTGAGGAATTGCGTGACTTTTTCGATCCTAAAGATTTGTGTTTTCTTATTCTCATACTATTTTCTACATTTCTTTTATATTTCAGCTAAAACTTTATTGCTTAGGGAGGATACCATCTTAATTTTAAGCTGTCTAAGAGAAAATAAATTGATGTTCCATCTCTACGGTATAGCCTTGGTGTTACTATGATCGGGGCTATTGGGTCACCCCTCGAATCAGGATATGTATCTCCAAGATGAAATACATAAAGGATGATATGGTAGTAGAATTAAAACCTTTAATAACTATTTTTGATGAGGTTAATATTACTACTCCTTTGAAAAAAGAGAAGAACCGAGGACACTAAAGAGTGAAATCCATTAATGAACACTTTTTTCTACAACGGTAAGTCTTATTGACATCATTAGTTTCAGCTTCATCTAGAGAAAGTGTTTAAACTCCTTGGAATTTCAAGAACTCCTTTTGTTTCTTCACTTGAAAAATTTATAAATTATCCTTTGAGAGCTGAGGAGTGATCTTAAGACCAAGAAAATATTCTTTCTTAGAAAATATATCCCTCAACTAAAGAAATGATGAGGGTTGAGGGTGAAACATCTAATCCTGGAACAACTCTTATCAATATTTTAGAGAGATAAGAGGCATTTGGTATGTTAGAAGTGCTTCTTGAGATGTTGTATATCAATGAATGACTTCCATTTCTATAATATTTCAGGTTCATCTCATGCACTAGATAATCCTACGATGATAGATGCTGACCTTGCAGCTGCCATCGAGCAGGCTGTTTGGGAGACCAAGTCGTCATTGTAGGGTCACAAACTGAATGCTCCAAGCATTCCCATGGGCGAGACTAACACGAGGATTGAGATATCAATAAAATACATGATAAATCTTGGGATGAATTTTGAGTAATTATTGTAACATATTAATATCCATACTACTTTAGAAGAATTCAAGGTACTATATATAAAACTAAATTGATGTGAGTCTTTATTTTATATCGAACCGATCATCTTATACCTGATTCCCTAGTAATGACTAGTATGAATGTGAAGCCTCATCCACAAAAGCATCAACAATGATGATGTATGGAGAAGACATATAAATAACTCTCAATCTCACTATTGTAGACCATCCAGCTCATTTGGACCCTGAAATGGGAAGCATTCTGGATGTTCATCTGGTGGGATCTGGTGAAACCCAGGGGAGTATTTCTCACCAAGATGTGATAGCCCAGACCATTGAATTTGGAAATACTAGGGAGAAATCTTCGCAAGCTTCTGACTTTTTTTTGGGTAAGGATCACCAATTTTTTGCAACTGTTCCCCACTCATTCTATTATTTTGAAGCTAAAAATGATTTTAATTCATCATTTAGGATTATCAGCTTCCACGGTTAAGTTTGAGGGTTGAGCTTCCACATTATCTTGACCAAAATAATAAAGAAATTCATCCACTATTCAAGAAGGATTAGAACATGGAACTTCTTTCAGTGCACCAATATCGGAGTAAATCTCTCCTTATGATACTGAATCTGAATCATATCTGGAGCTGCAGAAATCACTCTACATTGAACATTTCAAGGCTTGGTGGGATATATGGACGATAATATTTGAGATTCCCCTTGAGGTTTTTTCAGGAATATAATGAATTTCATATCTGTTCAACATGTTGGGATTCAGTGGGGCTGATAACCATCCAATCCACGATGCAGTGAAAGAGGATATTTTTCCACGAGAACAAGAGAATAAGCATTGGAAAGACTATAAAAAGGATAAAATTATTACCAATATTGATGGGTTTTTAGCTTCACTTTTTCTAGAGGTGGATACCCACAACACAAAGTTTTCAGGATTTAAATATAATACCAAGAAGATGTCCTTTGATGTGTTGCATATTCATCGAGAATTGGATGCTGCTGAGAGAGAACTCGAACAATTACACATCTCATTAGGATAATCCCAAAAATAATGGGCATATGTAATTGCGACTTTCAAGGATGCATTTTGTCAGGATGAGGAGACTGAGGCTGGTTGACTGACTGAACTTCAACAAGCTACTAATGTGTCTCTAGAGGCTATTCAATAGATGAAAAGTCACGTCGAAGGCCTATTGTAATTTATGGAAGAGAGACTCCATTTTTTGGATATTCTTCTAGGGTGAATTTTTCTTATAAATGAAAAGAATTTTTTTTCTGATCATCTATGTCTTCATCCTTTGTTTTTTATTTTAACCATAATGTCCTAGATGATTTTTATAGGATTACTTTTTCATACCAGCTAATCATAATTACAATAATAGGTATGGGGCACTCTAATTTTTACCTAATATAATAGTCATAGTGAGAATAGTATGAATTTTCATAGGATCATATGAACAACCCCATAAAAATTGTGTCTTTTAACTTTTTAATGCTCTATTTTTCTTAAACCATATAATGTGTAGGTCTAGCGAGCTGAGACTCAACTTTTTTTTAGAGTTCCCTATGCATGTTTTCAACCTAGTGAGTACTATGTCTCTTTTTATGGGTAGTTTAATGTCATGAATGTCAGAATAAATGGGCTAGTGTTTTAGGTCAAGCAAATTTGACCATTAATTTGGAGATGAAAACCCAAAAAGGCTTGGTGATAAGGAATGTTCCAATATTCATCAGATACTTCTGAGGGGAATGTTGATCCATGATTATATTATTCCCAAATCTAAATGATGATATTTGAGGATAAAGGAGGTATATTATACGAAAGAAGTTATCACTAATTGAAACATTCATTATGAGAGTTTTTTTATTCATGGCAATCTAAGGAACATACTACATGGTCAAGTAGTGGAATATTTTGGCTGACATGCCTGTTATGGGGGAAGATTTTACAAGGCCAATGGTGGAACGTACTGCATTGTTAGGTGAAAAATTTCCTTGGAATTTTGAAATTTTTATTACTCTTGGGTGAAGTATGTTTATGGAAATTCAAATTTATCAAGACCCAAAGGGGTGTTTTTTTCAGGAAAAGATGTATGAAAAAGAAGGGATAAGTTGTATTAGAATGGTCCATAATTGAGAAATCACTCCTACATGAATTTTATGTGTGAAGGAGGGTACATTTTTTTTATTACCAATGTTAGGTGGAGAAGGCCCCTTCCCAACAATGGAAAAAGGTATCATGTAGTTTAAATTCATGCAGGAAGGAAATTATGTTGTGTAGTTTGATCTCATACCGCTGTGACACTATGCTGTGAAGTTTAAAGTCATGCAATAAAAAAACTATGCTATATAGTATAAAGTCATGCAGTAAAGGAATTATGATATGAAATTTAAAGTAATTATGTAAGTAAATTATGGGGGATTTAATTTAAGGTCTTTATCTTTGACTAAATGTTTGATGATACTAAGGTTCTTGGTAATCTATCTGGAAATGTGCTAATATATCAGGTATAAGAGGAGAAAGTTGTAAGCTATGATTTTGGGATTTATGGATATTAAAGTTGGTATGGGGAAAAGGTATTATGAAGTTAGAGGAGGTATCACTTGAGAATGATGTTACCGTTGGTTGAAAAAACCATTACTAAGGTTGTTTTATGTAAGGACAACAATGGAATGCATTACATAATCAATAGTATAATTCTTCAACTGACAGACCCATCATGTGGGAAACTTAAGAAAGGCCAACTGGTGTGTGTAATTCTTGGTGAGAAAAATATGATCTCATGGATTCTGAAATTCTATAATTAAAATCCAATTAATTTTTATGGATATTTTCAATTTCCAATAATAGAGTTTGGTTTGTGGAGAAAGTACCTGAATACAGAAGGGGCATTTCAAGTTAAAATTTACAAAGAATTGGAGAAATGGATGCTCTACATAGGTCTGATACTAGCATATAAAGTAGGATATATGTAATTTTAGGTCTTAAAACTAGGACCTAAATATTAAAAAATGATGGATTGTATGTTTTCAAAATGGCCCAAGATTATTCCAGTATACTTTGAACATATAATGGAGGCAAATGTAAACAACAGTTTTGGATAATTTTAGGTTAGAAGAAAGGATATTGGAAAAATATGCAGAGAATAATATCTGATTTTAAATTTTAGGTTCTAGCATATTATTTTCATAATCTTAAAGGGACAGAATATGATTCTCTTAAGGGTGAAGTTACCTCTATTTGAAAAAACCACTTACGAGAGATGCTATATACAAGGCCAAATGGGGAACGTATTGGATAGAAAAACTGTGGAATCCTTTGGTTGACATGCCCGTTATGGGGGAAATTCATGCAAGGCTAACTAGGGAACGTACTGCCTGGTCAGGAAATGGATCTCTCAGGTATTAGACATTCTATCATTAAAATAAAAGGAATGTTTTTGGAGATCTGAATGTATTCAATATTTTAAGTATGAAAATTGAAATGGTAATTGTTCAATTCATTAAAAAAGCATCGAAATGATACTGAACAAGAGTTTTGAGTCCCTTGGACAGTTTTGAATCATATGTAGAGTGGGCGTATCTTGTTTCCTTGGCGGGTTCTATAAGGACAATACCCAAAACAAAATCTCCTACATATTTTTTTAAGTTTATGTTGGAATGGGGGAATATTTTTTACCAAGTGGCCGAGGCTATTTCTTAAGGACTAGGGTTTACTATATATCTTAGTGGAATGAAACTCAAGCTACACATATGTCTATATATTCCATGTAGTTTAAAGGCATACAGTAAAGATGGAGGTGATACATTGTGAATTGATGAGAACATGCGTTTGGACCCAAGATAAGAGATCTGGGTGTCACTCCATACCTCATGAAAACAATAATCAAACCATATGTAGTTCTGAATAAGTCCCCCATCTAGGTTTGATCCGTATATATGGAGTGCGGGATTTTAAATTATGGTTGGACCGAGGAAGGAGATCTAGGTCACTAAAAAACTCAACATGAAGTGAATAAAGAGACACATAGTTCTTGAAATGATCCTTAAGAAGATTAGATTCATGCATAAGAATAAAAAGGGCTTTATGATCTAATCATGGATGGACCCAATCTTGGAGATCTGGGCATCACTACGTATCTCAATAGGATCAGAATCAAGCCACACGTAGTTCTTGAAAATTGTTCCCAACACCAATAAGACGTTGATGTGGAGAAAGGGAATTTTTATTACTTCTAGATGGATGGTAGGTTTTAAATCATGAAGTCTAGGCATCACCACACATCTAATTGTAATGAAAATCATGGTATAAGTCTTGTAAAGGTTCATTGGGCAGATCTAGTTCATGCACAGGGAAAAGGATGGGGAATTTTTTTATCCAAAATCATGGCTATTCCCAGGATTAGAGATCCATGCATCACTACATATCTCAATGGGATGAGAATCAAGACACACGTAGTTTTAATAAATGATACTTATGTAGTTTCAATTCATACACCTAGGGGATGAAGGGAATTTTTTTGTATTATGGTTAGACCCAAGATAAGAGATTCATGTCTCACTACATATCTCAATAGGATGAGAATCAAGCCACATGTAGTTCTTGATAATGGTTCCCCAAATAAACTGGGTTTTGATGTGAGAAAGGGTATTTAATATTTTAAAATATAAGGTTTGGTCTGAAGACATAAAATGGTATGGGGATAAAATCATAGGTTCTGTAAGAGTTCCCTATATAGATTCAGTTTATATAATGGAAAAGGGGAAATTGTTTCTTTATGGTCACAGTTGGGCCCGAGATTGGGGATCTGGGCATCACTACATATCTCATTGGAATGAGAATCAACCCACACATAGTTCTTGATGAACCGGGTAGTTTATAATAATGAATTGAGGATTTAGGTCTCCATATGTGAAAAAAACATTGTGGATGAACCAGGGGATAAGACCCAGGTGTCACTACATATCTATCTAGGGTAAGAATCAAGCCACACATAGTTCTTGATAGTTATTATTTATGAAGGTCTGATCCAAAACATAGGGGAATGAGGATCAAGAACCACTAGAGAGTAGCAATGATGAGAGTGGGGATTACACATGGAAGCTACTCATATTTTTAGAGACCAAAATGAGTGTCTACTCACTGTTTATTGGGGATTTCTTATCATCAAATAAAAGAGACAATAACTATAATGTTTAATTTAATGTGGTGAGTTCATATGGTGATATATAGTTTAACATCCTATATCTAGGACCTCGTGTCATGCATTTTATCATCACATGTCAAGGATGATGATGCTACCCAGTTTAACATCATGCCACATGGATGAAAATGGTGTAATGCAGTTTAACATACTACTCTTAATATGTCTCCATGTGATTACACAATGTAATTCTTCAGGAACCATTCATTATTTGGAGTTTTAGTGAGTTCTCTATATATTGAGATTAAGGAATGTAATCCATTAGAGTGGAAATTATATATAAGGTAATGTTCATCCTAGTTCAGCTCATGTTTTAGATACTTGTTTCCTAGAATCATAAGTGTCATATTGACTAGTACCAATTCTCCTTGGAGGAATGAATGAATATGGACCTTATTGTTAAAGGCCTACACTATCTAGTTCTGATATACCTCCAAGTGATACAAGGTATACAATCTATTTTTGTCCAGTATTTCTAGTTCATCTAGTCATTTCTAAGATTCATCATCTGTGGACAGCTTGTCACAAATGGAAATATGGATCGATGGAAATTGAACCTCAATGGGAAAGACTTCTTCTATTCTAGTAACCAACGAGTATAGGATTTCCCCCATAGTAGTATGGGTAGTAGTCTGATAATCCAATAAGGCATGCAAGAGATTATCAGGACATGGCTTCTAATCATTATCCACCATATTATATTTATGTTTAAAAGGGTCTTATTAAATATCTCTATTAATCTATTGGATTTTTCATGATAGCGGGATGAATGGTTGGATTTGGTATTATATTCTTGATATAGATTATTTACTTTAGCAAAATAGAAATTAGTTTCATTTTATTTAAACATGGTATGAGGGACCCCAAATCTATCAATGATATTTGCTTTGAAAAATTTAACAATGATTTTGGATTTGACATTTTTAAGGGGTATTGACTTAGTCCATTTGAAGAAAAAATCGGTAGTATTAAGGATGTACTTGAACTATCTAGAAATAGTGGGAGGATATGTTCCAACAACATCCATTCCCCATGTAAAAAATGGCCAAAAGTATTTGGTTGTATGAAGTAACTCTAGGGATTGATCGATGAAATTGGAATGCACTTGGTAGAGACAAAACTTCTTAGTGAATTCTATGTAATCATACGTCGTCGATGGCCATAAATATCAAAAACTTTTGATTTGATCAGAAAGCCTATACCCTAATTTCTAGTCATCAAAGTGTCCGGAATGTACTTGCATAATATCCATAGTCCCTTATCCATCAACACATCTAAGAAGGATTCCATAAAATCCTCACTTGTAGAAGACTTTTTGTTAATTTGGGTTATCATAAAGAGTGAAATTAGCCACTAATCACTGGATCCTCTCTCTCCCAACTCTTTCTAGTGGGAGTGCTTCATCATGGAGATATTTCATTATGGGTTCCTTCCACCCCATTATAGGACCATATGGCCTAGGAATGGGGATGATTTGATTAATTTATACTATTCTACTTTGAACAAAAGGTGAAACAATGTGAATATGGATAATATTAATGATTGTTTCATCCTGATTTGGATCTAAAAAATATGTAGCTTCATTTTCCAACACATCTTCCTGAGCATTATGTGATCAAAGTATGTGAGAAAATAATGTCTTGATGTAGAATTATTCAATTAACCCTCAGATGTATGAACATAGGGGTATTAAATCTTCTTTTATGATGGAATAACCACCATTGATCAACTAGATTATCAACTTTGTATCATCCTTTACCTCTATATGGTTCACCCGTTATTAAAGTTCCAATTCCAAACCTGCAATGAGAGCATGATATTATATCCCATTGTTGGTACCACCATCGGGTAATAGGAAAGAGTATGTAAAAACTACCTTTTTAGGGAGATAATCATAATTCATAACTCAACTTTATTGAGCTTTGGGTATTCCATTATATTCTCCATTGGACTCCTAGAACAACCTAGAAAATAAATTTCCCATGTTCGGGGGTTGTCTTGAAAAAAATAATATTTCTTTATCACAAAATTCTATATTTAATGACATATATTCCACAGATGGGTGCTCAACTAGGATGTCTGCCAAGTCTTATAATTTCCCTAAATTATGAGGAACAAACTGAATATTGAACTACTGAAAAATAAATTCCCACTATGCTAGAATTATTTTTAGTATATGAATATTGATGAAAAATTTGAGTGGGTTATTGTGAAAAACCAAGTGGATCTCATCATGTTGTAGGCAATGGATCAACTTTCGAATTTTGAAGATTAATTATAGGCAGCTCTTCTTAGCTTCTAAATATTGAGTCTCTACGTTGAAGTTGGATCTAATGAGAGAATAAAGATTGTTTTTATTCCCATCATCATTAATTTTTGTGAGTATACACCCTGTGATCACTCTAAGGATGTCACATACATAATGAGTCGATTTCCTTAAACCGGTGGTGTCAATACTAGTGGCCACAATAGGTATTTCTTAAGGGCATCAAATTATTTTTTTACATTCATTGGTCTACTAATAAGTGACCTCTTTATTCATCAATTTGGTGAAGGCTAAATACTTTCCTGGAAGGTTGGCTATGAAGCACCAAATGTAGGCCAAGTTTCCTTGAATTCTTCTCAACTCTTTTTTGTTTTAGGAGGTGAAATGATAATGATATATTTAGCCTTATCAAGATCATCTTCAACGTAATGATGGCGTACGATGAAACCATGAAATGTTTCTAAGTTTACCCAAAAAATAATATTTCAAGGTATTTATCTATAGATTAGGCTGTCAAAGTTTGATGAATATGGTCTCTATGTTTTCCAGAGGGTCAGAAAATTGTTGGGATTTGAAAAATAGATCATAAAAATAGAATTCAATAAACTATAACAAGAAGTATATGAAGACGTGATGCATAACATGTTGGTATGCGATGCCAAAATTCTTCATTCCAAAGGGAATTACCCGATATAAAACACCCCTTATAGGGATCTAAAGGCTTTGGATTCAATTTCTTACAGGGCCATCTGGATTTGATTGTACCCAAAGTATCCATCCATGAAGGTGATGGATTAGAAGATAAATGTCACATCAATCCGGAGTTCTGTAATTGGAACTAGGAAGTCATATTTTGGAAAATTCAAGTTGAGATATCTGAAATATATGTAAACTAAGATTTTCTCATTCTTCTATTTTTTCACAGGGATAATTTTTTCTAGCTATTTTGAGTACATCACCTCTCAAATGATGTCATCCTTGATGAGTTTTTCCACTTCATCCTCGATTTGGGTGGAGTGAGTCTAGTGTGTACTCCTAGATGCTTGATTGTATCCCTGATGATCTTATAGAAACCCCAAGTGATGGGTGGCCAGTTCATGGCCAAGGCCTGGAATCTCTATGAAGTTCCTAGAAAATACATCCTGGTGCTTCTTAAGGGAGGAAGTGTACACCTCCAATTCTTTGGGAGTCATGGACATACTAATAATAGTGGTGTGTGTGGATCTTCTTTTTTATAAAAATTTATTTATCTGAGTTCATCCACAGTGTTGGAGAAGCCTTTCTCCAATGATAAAGGGGAATCCCTAAGATATTCTTCTTCATCCTCTTCCATATGATCTACTGTGTGTGCTTATTCTTGGGGATGAAATGATAAAAAAATTACTCATAGGGAAGAGGGTAATTATCACTTGAACATGCATTGAATGAGGAAATAATTTCATGATAACATTCTATAATGAATCATTCTAGGAGTCCTGAAGGGGAAATGAGGGATTGAGAATGGGTCTCTTCACATTATCATATTGTCAGGACAAATTCTTCTAGAAAGACTATAGATATGGGAATTTTTTAAGCTCAGGGGACAGAATGAAGATATTTTCATTCAATCATTCATTATCCCTTGGCGAAATGATAACTTTTTCAGTTCTATCAGGATCAACTGTAATGATTGACATTACGATGGCTGCTGAATGAATTTTTGAATTCTGGACCACCCTTTTAATTTGTTTAATAGGCAACATGTAATTTTCACTAAGCTATTTGAAAGGGTTAGCTGGGATCATCTCTAATCCATTTGGTTCATTGATTTGAGTAACATCATCAGTCATGTAATGTTTTCCTCTATTGTGATAGAACCCTTCTTTGATGTACTCCATCTATTAAGATTTGAATGGGATCTTTTCACCCTAAAATGTCCTAATTTGACCGTTGATAGAACACTTGAGACACTGGTGGTATGATGAAGGAATGGATGCATGCTGATATAACCATGGTATTCCTAGTCGAACATTGAAAGTTGCATGTTTCCTAATCACCATGTACCCTGAGTCAAACACAATATATATGAACTAAGTTGATATAACTAAGAGGTGACTTATCATTCTTATCATAACCCTGTAACATTAGAGTAGAGGGAGACAAGTGAGATTCATCAAGACACAGTTGGTGAAGTGTACAGACTGGGTTTTGGTTGAGTTCTGAGCCATTGTTGATGAAGGATAGCCAGATATCAATTTCAATTAACCTGCCAGATATATAATAGGGTATGATAGGTCCTTGTATAAAAACATACTCATCTTGGTCGATGAAGGAGATTACTATATGACATTTTGAAGGGTAATTTTCTTCATGATATACCTCGACAATGGAAATATAAACTTTAAATACTTGAGTTCTTGACAATGAATCAAATAGTGCTTCATGGAGCTCTTTTTATAGACTCAGAGCATTTAAGATTGATACCTTAGTCGAAAAGCAGGTTAATTGCTTCAAGACATCAAATTTTTTATCCAGATTTCTGTGCTTTCTGAAATGAGGAATCTATTTTTCAGACACATTAGGAGATGATGTTCTTGATGTGGATGGATCATCCCTTGGGGAAGGGAATGAAAGTGCTTCTATTCATGGTGGATTAAGCTAGATAGGTTTGTGTACCTTCTCTGTAAGTGGTTACATATCCTCTAAATGGTCTTCCAAGATAATCTTGTCAGGGCAGACCCAATCATGTGTTGAGAAAGAACTCTCATATTCCTATTGATCTTGATGGGGAGCTTTCCCATCTATTTTGGTTGAATAGACGGTTCAATCAGGGGTTTGGTTGAAGTGGTTGATCCTAGCATGACCACGTCTTCCTCTATATCCTCAACAATAATGACCTCTTCCACAAGTTCCCCATTAATGTTTAGGGAAATACAATTCATAATCAAAATCATCATTTGAGAGGGGATTTGTTATGTGAATAATATTAATATAACCAAAATAAACTCTTCATCTAATTTAGATTTTACTTGGGGGGTTGAATCTTGTTGTACCATTTGGTGGGGCAGTGCCCGTGCTTTTTAGGATTATTGTCTTGGTGTCCACTAAGGTCAAGGACACATTTGGCCTTGAAATGAGATCATATTATTCTGATTTCTCTTTATCCTTATGTATATGTCTCCTTTTTTGTGGATTGGCCTTTAGAGGACTAGGATTTTAAAGAACCAAGATTTGTTGTAGCAGAAGCAGTAGGAGGCATAGTATGTTGTTTCAACTGTTTTGGTATAATGAAATGGGATTGATTGATGGTCTTTCTGACTATCTAGTCATATAACTTCTGTGCACTCTTGCTTTAACATCTTTTCATTCAGCTTCCTCCTCCATATTGGTAACAGAAACATATGCTACTTGGGATGGTGAGTTTTTTAGTTTCAATTTCCCAAAATCTACCATCTTTTGTAGGCGGTATTTGAAGAAAACACTTCTAGATGGGGTACCCTAACTTTTGATGGAAGGGTAAATAGTATGGAAGATCTTTATCACATTCTTTGTTCGTCTTCTTGGGATTTGGAAAATAGACTAAGATATTTTCCAAATATAAGAGGAAGTAGTCAGGGACTTGATCATTTCTAAAATAATAGACCTTGTTTTTCAACTCCTCAAACTGTTTCTACCTCTGATTTCTTTGATCATCTTGACAGGAGGTTGTTATTGTTGAAGGCTAGGTTGAAGAACTCTATGGTACAACATCAACTTTGTGGTAGGAATGGGTACATGGGCCTGATTAAGTGTAACTGTAGTGGTATCTTCCTTTCCTGTTTTCCTTTCCTAAGCTGATGGGATTGCCCAATAATGGTGTTGGTCTCTATGATGACGTTTTTTAGTTTTTGAGAAATTGCAGCCAGATCCTGAAGCCCACCTATGTATTTCAGAGAGATAAAAAATGTGCACAGATCATCACAAAGATTTTATGCACAGATAGGCAAAAAATCTTCTTGATTTAGTGGTAGGTTCAAGGAGTAAGTCAATCCTTTCCACTGAGAAATAATGTTAGTGACCCATTAATTCTCTTTTTATTTTCAATTGGTATGATCAAAGACCATTTTATTCTATAGCATTGAGCAAAAAAAGAATGAGAACATCTAATGAAGATATTCCCAACCTATGATTTATTGGTAATGCAAACTCATATACCATACAAAGGCGGTCCCCTATAATGATTGCACAAAGGCATATGAGTTTCACTGATTCCTACTGCCGAGGGGTCCACATCATTGGGTTGCGACGAGAGATGAAATGTGTCAAGTGCTGCTTCGGATCTCCCGAGCCGTTGAAAATAGTAAATATAGGATTACCAATGTTTGGAGGAGGGTTAGTATCCACCCATTTCGGGTAAGCCTTTTTTATTGATGTACTGGCACACTTCATGCTTCAATGGATTCCAATCAATTCATTAATGAATCAATGGTGTTCATAAGCATTCAAGGAATATCTGGCTGATCTAGTACCAGAATAGGTGCAGTGGATGGAGCCTAAATGGGTGCAGTGACTAGAGGGACCACCGGTGGTGGAACCACTGGTATCTTTCATGGGTAACCAATAGGTTAAAACCTATAATTATGTTTCTGAATATGTTTTGGGTATGTTCCCAATAGAGGAAATTCTTGATATGCAATTTTGGGATTCACATATACTGGTGGTTAATGTCCCATATTGAGTGGAGGTTCCATGTCCTCTTTAGTTATTGTGGAAACCCATCTTTATTGAGGTACTCCAACGGGAAGTGTGAGTTTAGGGTCTTCTGGTGGAGTTTATCAAATAGGAAGACTACATCGGAGTAACTCTCCATTGAGTTTTCTCAACTCTCTCTTTTCCTCCTCTTACCGAAAAAATATTTTCTCTAGAGAAATGGATTTACCTTCTCCAGCAGAAAGTGAAACATGTTATGAACCTTAAATTTTCCTATTAGGTTCCTTTCATAAAGTTAGAGGTGTATTATTTTAGGGGGTACCCAACTTTTGGGTGAGCCTCTGATTCTAGGTATGCGCACCTCATGTATTCGTTTCAGTGTGGACCGTTTCATTAACAAGAAATTATTTTTCATAATCCTCTGAATCAGTCTTATGTTCTAGAGGGTCTTAAAAATGATGTTGATGATATTAATAGATTTTTATTGCATCGTAGGTATTCTGTTAGAATCTCTGTCAACTAAGCTTTTTCTACGCCCTCCATGAGACCTTGTCCTCTTCTTCGTAGATTCTTTCAGGGTTTTTTATTGGATAGTGACCCAAAGGGAATTTCCAAATATTTCAGTATTTCACATTACAAATTATTTCATTGGATCATTGGATGAAAAATATTAAGATAATTTACCCCCGTGTAATCATACCTAATCAGGAGAAGGCTGATTCCTACTGAGGCGATTGCTGAGGTGAAAATTCCCCTAGCTCTGAGGGTTGGGGCTAATCTTGTTCTGTATTCAAAATCCTTCTGGATCAGTTGGATGATCTTTAATGTTGTATCAGAAAATTCTCTTTCCCTGCGGTCTAGGGCTATTTTTAAACTATTGTTGCAGATATTACCACAGCTGCTCTTCTGATTTTACAGATTCAGGTCCGAACATTTTTTGGGTGCATTATTAAACACTCACTTAAATCTCCTAATTTTGAAGACCATTGTTCAATTTATAACATTTTCTCTATTTAATGACTGACATCCTATAAATTAGATGAATACTCAATGTTCTCATATGCTTGAGGAAAAAGCATCTCAACAGCTTGCTCTCTTCTAGACTGACATCGGTGAGAGTCGGTCAAGGCTTATTCTTGTTGATCAT
This sequence comes from Viscum album, assembly GCA_963277665.1. Taxonomy (NCBI): domain Eukaryota; kingdom Viridiplantae; phylum Streptophyta; class Magnoliopsida; order Santalales; family Viscaceae; genus Viscum; species Viscum album. Next base: position 301,873,149 of record OY728139.1, read on the forward strand.
GTCTTCATTCATGAATAGATTTTGTTTATTATATCCATCCTGGGGTAATGAAATTTCATTATAAAAACTATGATTTAATTTTTTTGGCTTGGGATATAAGTGAAATGAAATTAACCATGTACACTATATCCTCGAATATGAACACCATATAGGGTATCATCGATTAGATTTCACAACCTCATTAATGCATCAAGTCACACACGTTGAATGGATCCCTTCTATATCTTGATCATTGGATGTTAGGATTCTGAGAGAGATGCCAAATCAATTTGGCACTGTAACCCTTCTATTACATTAATGTGAGTTTGATACTCATCATAGGGTAAAACCTTTTCTTTTAAGTGAAGAATAGTTTTCCATATGTCTAGGCATACATCATTCATACAATCATTCATAAACACCTTTTAAATGCTGTATTGAGAGGTGAATAAATCACAAAAAATGACTGGTATGTCTTATTTAGCCAGTTATTTCCTCATGTTTAGTAGATCTTCTTCGTCTTTCATAACAGGTTCCTTGACCTGGTCTGACCATAGTGGACACTTCACGATTGTTTTAACTCAATAAATAGGATTATATGAGATTACCTCTGTTATATTGAAAGGAAAATAACCCAAGGGTGGTTTAGAGAATGATCACTACCTTAGTATATCTTCCGGTTGAGAAAGTATTTCACTTGCTAGTGATAAGGCATCAGAAAAAACTAGCATTATATTTTCAAGCGCATCATCATATGAGGGATTTCTCCAAACTACGTTATCAATTAGAGAATTATTTGGACAATGATAATCAATATTGTGGAGATAAATTTGAAAGAAATATCCATCATGTGGAGGAAAATCATGGTGGATTATATTAAGGGGAAGTCCCTCTTTCTCCTTGGTCTTCTGGACACACAAAGTGTTATCATTGATCTCATCAAGGGATAGACTCTCAAGATCTACTAAATTGTGTCCATAAAGAAATAATTCATGGCGAAGAGTCCCATAAAGACCTTCAAAATTACTGCTACTACTCCAATAATATGGTAATTATAAGATAGGATCTTTAACTACCATAGATAAACATCTTAGGGTTAAATACTTCTAGCGGTAAGTGAATCCTGATTGAATATCGGCTCTTGATTTTCTAATCATGCTTTATGACACTTTTTCTTAGATTCCTTTGTACGAGTGAGTGGGGACACATAATAGGAGAAGTGGTTTTCATGGTTATGTGTTTTTCTTGCATTTGAGTGTCTATTGTAATAGCCCCTGATGATCTCCCATTGTAGTGGTGTATGCTCCTGATCCTGATGTCCATATATTTTGGGGGAGTTTTCCCCACGACTCTCTTGGACAAAAGAATAGGTTTGTATCTAATATGGGGTATTAGGCTAATGGAACACTCTATTTGTGGGGAGAAAGTTATGAATCTGTCTCTATGTAACTAATTTCATTGTCATGATTATATCCTTGAAATTGTATAAAATATGGGAATGGATTTTCATCTTCCTTTTTACCATTGAAAAGATGCTCTTGGTGGATTCAACGACTGGAACATAGATATACGCCCATTCCATATCTAGAGTAGGTGTATGTGCCTACTATTTTCCTCCCTTTCCTTCCATTGTATACTGATATTACTCATGTGTGGAGGTAGAGGGATGAGTTTACCCCTACTTTTCATAGAGACTTTCTAACCGAATTCTCCCTGTGCTTCCAAATGAGGCTACTGGAAGGCTGGATAAATGTTGATAGGAGTTTGTTCCTACTCTCTATTTGTCACCATGCATGGTCGGCCAAATTATTTGAGTTCTTTAAGATGATTCTGCTGGTAGGATTGGTGATTACAGATAAGTGTATGATATTTTTTGTAGGTTTCCCCCATATTTAGTTGGCATACTTCTTTGAATGCTTCCAGGCTAGTCAGCTGGATGGCTGAATAAATGCGGATGAGTGTATGTTCCCAATCATTATTTTCCAAGAAACTATGTTGTTGGGATTCTACAGAGGGGTAAAAGGTGTGAAAATTCTCTCTATTGGAGGGGTTTCATCCATAGTGGGATGTCTTGAGTTCCGGAGTATGGGGACCTGGGTCGGACGACTGAAGGTGACACCCTCATCATGATTATGGTTAACTACTACACGACCATCATGGTGATGATTATTGAAAGGATCCTTTGAGAATAACATTATTTTCTCCTAGGTTATTTCATGGGTCACCTCTTGATCCACCTCCTACAAATATTTTAGGGACTAGTTGTCGTGTTTCATGAATAATCTCTCGAAATGAATGAAGATGGCAGTCGACACCATCTAATTCTAGACCACCAGTCACCGTTGAACTAAATGTTTGTGGTGTTGGTTGAGCTGGAGGGACTATTGGGTGGCCTCTAAGGTCATGATCATTCCTTTTTATGGTACTCCTGGACCAGTGAGTTTAAGACCCATCATTGAAGACACTGAGTTGGTGACAATGTACTTCATGTGGATGAAGATCTAACCGGAGTAGCAACTGAGGCATTCATTAGTGAAAACATGAAGGAATCCATTAGATCAAAGGGAGATCATAAAAAATGTGCATGTATATTTAAAAAACAAAAATTATTAATTCTAAAAAATAATCATCATGCTTGACTGAACACATACTTGATTGATTTCCATGTCTGTCCCTCATTTCTTTTGAGAATGGGAAGGGTCTAACATGTAGGTGACCCTATCATCTTGGTTAAGGATTCACCTCAGATTCAATATTTTTTGTTTCCTATAGAAATGGGTATAATAATTTATAGAAATAGAATGGTCAAATAGATATTCGTTATTAAATCCCTTTAATATTGTTAAGAATATTCCACAGTTGAATTCATTCACATCACGTTCAGCCCCAAAATGGTTTTCTATTTTTGAACGGTTTTCAATGGGTTTGTTCATGGAACCAAAAACACCTAATGGTTTTATATCAGTGGGGACCTTCTATCCAAAGGAAAGTTATTGTTTGATGTTTTGAACTATGATGCCTAATAATTTGTATTGGTCTATAGGATAAGAGTTCAAACTCATCACACCCTTTGGGGGGGATTATTACATACTTTGGGAATCCATTATTGATTTTAGATATTTTCACGAATCCTTCATTAATTCCTAAGTATGATATGGGTTATCCCAAATTAGAAATAAATTATTTGAATGTGTGGAATTCAGAATCATCTATATGTATTTGAGGTTCTCCATAAATTATATCCTTTCATATACTACTTAGATATTCTTTGGTCGTTATTACGATGATGTTGGTCTTATAGCCACAAAGTGGGGAAATATATAGTTTATATTCATAAAGTTAGATTAAGGTCACTCTAGAGTTTATGATCATCTAGGGAGATGATATTTTTTTATATTGGGATTGATCCCATAAATGGGCTTCCAACATATCCTAGTGAACAGAATCATAACCCATGCAGTTTAGTGCCACAAAAATGGGCACATAATACCGTTTAAGGCCGTGTGATATGGTCCCAACCATACATTACAACATCACGTGGAAAGGGAATCTTGGAAGAGGGTTTATAGTCAATGTTTGGTGTGAGAACTATACCGAAACACCCACAGGAACATGGAAGGGATATGAGTTTCCAAGATGAGTTAGAACATGCTGGGGATATGGATTGAAAAGAACATGGTTGATTTAGGAGTCAGGATTGAACTTCATGGAGGATTCCTACGTATCCCTTTTGAATGGGAATCAAAGGCCACATAGTTTGATGACTCTCGTAGGGTAGTGTAGTTCTTTTTGAGGATAAAGTTCAAGATTTACTATAGCAGATGACCTTATAAATGGACAATGAAAGATATATTAACTCATGGTGGTTTGGGGGCTTAACTAGGGGATTAATCTTGAAGGGGATACCTGAATTTAGGGAATTATGATTAGGGATTATTCATAATGAGGATTCCCATTGATCTCAGGCCCTAGGTAGGATTCTTACGTATCCTGGTTTACTAGAATCAGAGTTCTCTTAGTTCAGTCCTTCAGGTGGATTGTGTGGATTCCATGATCATCACTATCCTCTAAGCCCATATGAGTCATGGTCGGTGTGAGAAACTAGAGGAAGTATAATATTTTAAAAGACACACAATTTTTCTCCTTCATTTGTGGAACAGGTTGGGTCTATGACGAAAGAGGTTGGGGCTACGAAAAAAGTGGTCGGGGATATGAAACTTCCCTCTCTTACCTTTACATTGTATGAGAGTCTAAGGAATGGAAGGAATAATGGTGAATGACATGGAGGTGGAGAGGAGGAAGACTGAAAATTACCATAGGAAAGGATAGGGGCTTACACCAGGCTGGATTCCCTACAATCTGTTCTATAGTGGAATGATGATCTACTTCTATGTTGAATGGAATAGCAAGTGTGATCCCTACCCCCTGCAAGGAACTAGAGGCTCTGAGTCTGAGAGACGATAATGGAAAGACATGGTCTTATCCTTAAAATCTAAGACCGAGAACTTCGCAACACTGCCCCTGGGGTAAGGGTCCTCATGACCATATATATATATAGATCTACAGACTCCCTGATGATCCTAACCCTCTAGTGGGACAATTTATGGAAACCTATTACTATAGAAATAAAAATCCAATTGAGAGACAATATTTCATTCCTTTTATCATGAATTTGTATGTCATGTGGTCTTGGTGGAGGATTTTATTTTATATCTCTCATACAAGGGAGCCAATGGAAGAGAGGGCCTGTTATAGATGGATTTGAAGAAGGCCCATAGAAAGGCTCACGTAGTATAAATGGACGAGTGAACTAAGGAGGATCGTACAAGGGTGCCTTGCATAGTTAAGCCTGGGAGAAATGATACACCTTGGGTGAAGAACCACCTGGGTGACTACACTTGGGAGAGACTATGATCAACCCTTAAATTGTATCCATAGGTGTTCCCTAAGGTAAGTTCTATAAGTACCTGATTAGAGAGGGGACCTTGATCTATTTTTAGTTTATTAAAGAGTTAAGACAATTCCTCACTCAAGTGTTGTTTGTGAGAAACCCTGTGAGGACATATGTTCCACTATTACCCTTTAACTTCCTCTTCATTAGGTGTCAAAAAATACTTATAAGGTTTCAGAGGACTTTAGCGAAGTACCAAGGAAATCAAAGTAGTAATTGGCCTTTTCAAAAGTTCATATGTCCAAATAAAGTCTCTAGGGGTCTATTTATAGGCAAAAATAGGATCCTGGGTGAAGGTGTCTGTTTGCAAAAGTGGGTGGAGCATAGGGGATTGCACACTGATGGTGATCGAGGTTCCTTGGTCGAACTGTATTTTTGAGGCTTTACGAATCTTGGATTTTATCATCCATCTGCTCCTCCATTTTTAATGTTATTTCCCTTTGTTTTCTTTTTATCCATTTGATAAAATGGAGTTTCAATAATTTGTCACTGTAGTTAAGGTTTAAACGGATTTACCGAGGGGGGGGGGGGGGTTAAACCAAGATATAAGGGGTTTTTAATTAAACATTTATAAACCATGATAGATATCCATATTTTGTCCTCATAATATCCCAATTTTTATTCTCTATCCATTTAGAAGCATTTGGCATGAGTATAACATTGTTATATTTAAGTCATTTAAGAAATTCAAAGTGTGTCCACTCCCACACTTCTAAAAAGACACCCTCTTTTCCTTTCATTGAAAATATTTGATCCATATATATAAATTTTTTTTTTCAAAATTATATTATAATATTACCTATCCATGAATTATAATATTTTTTGTTCTTAAAAAACTTTTCCCAGTGTCCTTAAGAATGAATCTAATGGAGTCCAACTGAATGAGAGGCAATCATCCTACCCAACCCCTTCCAAATAATTTCTTATTATACAACATATAAATCATTATTATTCATCATAAAATAATAAATTTATTATCATAAATTTACTTAATTTTCATTATTATTATGTTACCACAATTATTCAAAATATTTTCCATCCAATGGGATGTGAAAGTATCGCTCGTGTGTACATGTTGAGTACTTCCTCCTCGTAGTGATACGAGCCATTTTCCATCCTCATATTTCATGGACAATTATTATGATGGGTTCCAAGATTTTAAATTATATTTATTACATAATTATTCTTTTTTATTATAATATTATATCTACCATCTCTCCTTAGCATCCTTTGGAATATGATAACATCGCTCAAGCGTACTTGTGGAATACCACCTTCACAAAGCGATGTGATTCAATTTTAAATTAGAATTTACATTTATAGTAACAAGGATTGATTTAATATATATATATATATTATTTACAATATAATTATCTTTTATTAATTATTAAATAATATTTATATTTATTTTCTCTTTTTCTTTAGAAAATGAAAACATCATTCATGCATAAGTACGGCCTACTATCTCCAAGAATGGTGTAAAACTATTTTTTGTCTCTACCATTTTTGGATGATTATAAAAATGTATATAAATAATATATATTATATTTATATCAAAAATGACATTTTTTATATGTTGGAACCTTGATCAAATTAAATTTCCCTTAACTATATAACCAAAATTCCATTAAAAATGAAATAGTTAACACCCAGAAATGATGATTCTAATAAGAAATTATTAAAAAATTTGTTTTAAAATTATATAAGTTGATCATATATGATATTATAATTATTATCAAGTATATTTTATATATTTATAAGAAATTGAAATATATTATACAATATATTAGAGTGATTTTGATGAATGTTGAATTTGTGTTAAGGGATTTTTCTCGAAATTTTTTTTCGACGATACATATTTGTTTTTATGAACTTATTTATGTTTATGAAATTTATATAATAATACTTTGACCTGATAAATCTTAAATATACTAATTTATATGACACTTAAAGATTTATTTGAGTTTATTAATTCATGGGGATTATGATTTAAAAATTACCAAATAGGAATGAGATTTATGTTTCAATCTCATTTTAATCAGGATTATTTAAGATTGAATTCCCATTGATGGAAATTATATGATCTTTTTTTGATAAAACTCTTTAGTTTTGATATCCTTCATTTTTCCAAGAAAATTTTATGTAATATTAACTTTTTCCCTTCTTTGTTACATAAATATATCGGGAAAACATTATTAATAGAAATGAACATTATTTCTTCTTAGGTCAGGAATTGTTTCTTCCATGTTCATGTTTTACTTAAAATATTATCAAGAATGGTTTTATCTATTCTCATATGACTTTTTAAAGTAATTTTTACCCAAGTTTTACTTCATATAATATTTTTTTGAATAGAATTTTCTAATCATTTTTCTAAAGAGGTAATTTTTACTTTTTTTCGATAATATAAATGGACTATTTATTTTAATATACATGCCATGAATGGAATTTCCAACTATCATAAGTGCTCAAATTTTTTAATGATTAGTTTATGAGTGTATAATACCAACCCTTATCGAGATGTATTATACTATTTTTAGGTATTATTTTACCCTTGTTTTGATCATTCCTTGGTTTGGTTTTTCTTTGTGGTTGTTTCTAGAGAATTTGGAGAATTTTGGAATCCCATGGGGTAGTTCATGGTTGGAATATGGTCATAGAAAATCATACGGTTTTCCTCTAGAAAATATGTACCCCATTTAAGGCCACATGAGGTGTCACATAGTTTGACCAAACAACACAGCCACCTGACACAAGCCATACACTCTCAAATAAAAAGGATTTTCATGGTTGGAACATGTTTTTTCAAACTATACACCCACATAGGGGTAACCATGTACCCCATAACTAGGGGAACCTGATTAAGATGAGCAGTCTAGAAAAACATGTGCTCCACCTAGGAAACCATGAATTTATGATTCCAAACCCTCTAAATTTTATATAAAAATTATTTACCCCCCATTTTATATCCCTAAACACCCTATTATAGCCTAATAATATTTATTTCAATCTTGGAGGATCCCTAAAGGATTACAAGGAATCTCAAAACTATTATTATGTGAATAGAAGATCTGATGGAAGGTTCAACCTCTATTCTGGTATGCAATCTCTTATTATTTAGATTTATTACTCTACCATATTTATCTCCCCTTTGAGAGGGATGTTTTTTACTCCATTGTTAGTGGTTTATATATAGGTTTTTACAAATCTTGTTTTTTGGGTCTCGAACCTAGATTTTGATCCTAGAACTCTTCTATATTTGTGAATTTGACTATTCTATATCAAATTAAGGGTAAGAGTTTGGAGATAATTATTTAATGTTTTTAAGGTAGGTGGTTTAATTGCTAATTCCCATAGCCTTGATTGTGATATGGTGTTTATAATTGTGTAGTTGTGTTTCTACATTGTGAAATTGAATTTTAAATTAAAAAGGTGAATTTAATTCAATGAAATTGGGGAACCCTTCATAGATACCATTTGACCCATTATATATTATGATATTGTATTTGATGGAAACCCACGGGGTCTTCCAATACTCTTTAAGTTATGATTTAAGAATTTTTAAAAGGGAAATAATGGGTTAATGAAATTGAACTAAATCCTCATTTAATGGTTGATAATTAAATTTAAAGGGACAAATTACTTATCTTTGTGGATCTAATGAAATGTGAATAATTGTTAATAAAGGAATTATTGGTGAATTTTTTATGTTAATAATTGTGAATAAAGTACGAAAAAATTATTGTGATTGATAAATGAAATGGTTCACCATAATGTGAATGATTGATAAGAATGTTAATGATGTTGAACCTTGATTTGTATGTGATATATGAGATATTTTTTATTGATAGATGAATGAGTTGGGAGTCAAGGAATGATGCTTTAAATAACCATGGGGTACTAAACTGATTATACAGGACCCTGATGCATTCATGTGGACAATGATTTATGGGATTGGTAGTATTATCCAAATACCCATAGGGAGATAGACTAACCCTCTAGTCCCCTAATATATTGGTATTGTACTGATGTTCCATGTGCCCGATATATTGGTACTTGGATTGATGTTCCAATGAAGTATAAAATAAATTGGAATTAAAATAATTATGAAATCCCATGAAAGAATTAATTTAGATATCCCTATGGTATATGATTTAGAATCCATCATGGGTCAAAGGATTTATTATGTAGTTGAATAAAGAATAATATATTTGAAACCATTTTTAATTTGTAATTTGATCCTAAAAACACTATTATAGACTAGATATTGTTTAGAAACCGTCAGTGGAGGCTTAATGAGTTTTACTCACACCCTACTGGGGATGCCTGATCAGTACATGAATAGAATTCATGTTTGCATTATAGGATAAGGGAAGTGGACCTATGTTAAGTGGATGATTTAATATTCAATATGGAACATTGATGAGATAACATGACATGATTTCAGGACCATCTTAGGATTTGTCAGTGTGTCTTTATTTTTTTTTAATTTGAAACTTGACACTTATATGGAGTGACATATATTTGACTTTGGATTATGGTTATTTTACTTATTTTGAATTTATTCATGTGATGTTGGTATTTATTGATTATGTTATTATCCTAATTATTATTTTTTATCAATTTGAATAATTTATATTCATTTCTAATATTGTACAACTTTGATTAAGAGGGTATAGTCTCCCCATGTAACATATTAGACCCTCGCTGCTAGTCGGTAGCCTCTAGAATATGGTGAGGCATGATTAAGGTCATATAATGAACCTGACTGAGGAACCAACATGTGAAACACTAGTCAGGACATTAAAAGGCGTCCTTATAGATAATTTTATTTTATTTTCAGATATCTTATTATTTATGAATGGTTGATAGTAGACTAAGACGAGTCAAGCCTTGTTTATGTGATCATGTGTGGGAGTATCTAACCCCTATGCTAGGGAAATACTATGTACCTAGGGCGGGATTGTTGTTATTGCGGTTTTTTGTTACAGTTGAATGTTATTTCAACTTGGGTGATGCACCTATTGTGTGATGTTACAGTTTTATGTGATTTTCCTCAAGACCTAGTATGACACGAGAGTTGAGTATCCATGAATCATTCTAGGAACTCAGAAATTTTTATGGAATCCATCATTTTCATTACACATGGTAAACCATGTTATGAGTGGGTTTTGGGGAATTAAAATGTTCTCCTTCTATGTTTAATTTAAAATAAATGGTTTCTAATGTTGAATGTAAATTTTTAAATAATGTTAGATGTAGTGATTTTAAATGGTTAAAATGAGTTTTCAATTGTAAAACTACAAATATGAAAGGTGTTTACTTGTTGATAGCCATGACTCAGGTTAGGTATGGTTGAAGGTAGTGATAGTGCCTTGATTTTGACCATTTGGAGACATATACAGGATGAATTATTATGAATTTGTGTGAATCCATCTTATATAAATGTCTTAATAATGTTTTATATGTCCAATGATGTGTGTGTGAAATTGTAGAGACATTCATCCATGATGATTTTTATTGATAGTATGACATGAGGATATTACATGAAATGATCCTCTATTAATGGGACAAGAGGATCCAATTGTTTTGGGTAAAGGGCGGGGTGAACAGTTTTTCAGAACATTTCTTGCTTCATGAAGTTTATAGAAAGACACCCAGGGTGGGATATGTTGAATACGTCTAACATGACATGATATCTCTAGTTCCATAACCCTCCGACCTTCCCCGAAGAGGGTGGAGCTGAGGTAGTTGAGTTCTTGATTGAGAATATCTAGATGATGCTTGACCATTTAGTGAATCCTATAGAGAAATGAGTCATGGTAGATTCTTATATGTTACGTGTTCAAGTGAAGTGTTTGTGGGATATTTAGTATAAGGAATATTGGTTGGTGTTCATGGTATGGAAATACTATTGTGAGAAATTCCTAAAACAATTTTACCTAGAGATGCTCTGAAAAGAGAATGAAGTAATGTTTATATGGTCAACCCAGGGGAGTATGTCTGTGATGGAATATGTTTGTCACCTTACCCAATTATAGAACCTTGTTCCACTATTGGTAGTAAATGAGGAAAATACAGTGATATATTTCTAGGATAGAAATAAATATTAGATTAATTCATCGGTTAATTTATTTGGGCTAAAGAAATTTGTTGAGGTAGAGAATCCAAAACTCATTTCTGAGGGAAAATTGAAGGATGCTTCCAGTGGTGTACATGTGGTTATTTCTGGACAATACATAGGTACATATTCCGAGGGTAGGAAGAATGACTATAAGAACATTAACCAGAGTAGTGTCATGCAGAGTGGTCAGAGGGAAGAATCAGTTACGCAAGACAATACTTGAGTGATTTTTTATCAGTGCGGTGGTCAGGTCACTATCGTAACTTGTGTCCCAAAACACTAGTAGAGTTCCATTATTTTGGAAAAATGGTGTATATATATTGGTTCTATAGGATCCCATAAAATATGGGTAGTGATGTAGGAGCAAGAATGAACTATATTACGATAATGGGGTATTCTACACCATACCAGTTTGGCAGTTGGAGTACTATAGGTCGTGCTGGTCGAGGCATATGATGTCTTACTTCAGGGAAATAGAATCCATTTCAACATAGTATTGTAACTCAGGGGAATCAGCTAAAAGAACAAGGTATAGGGGTAGAATAGTTTCATATAGTTCAATCTACACTTTTGGATAGAGGGGATGGGCCATTTATAGATAAAGGTATTATTCATGTAGATTCAATGTTTTCTAGTGTATTATTTGACACAGGAGCCACACATTCTATTATATTTGTTCAACTTGTGAATGGTTTTAGTTTCATGATATAGTTTTTTGAGGGGTTATGATGATTGTCACAACATTGGGAGTGTGTTCAAGGAAAACCTATTTAGACAAAGGGTGTTCTCTCAAGGTTGGTGAGTATCGTTTCCTTTGGGATCTTTATATAATTAATATGTCTAGTTTTGACTTGATTTTTGGAATAAATAGCCTAGTTTCATTGAGATCCCACATCAATTTCTACCATAAGAGAGAAACCTTTATGTCTTTTGAGGGTAATAGTTATGTTCATCATGGATAATGAGTTATCCTAGTAAAACCTACAGGGACATTACAATAGCTACTTAGGGAGATCACAACCCAAGTTGCAAGTATTTTGCTGGATGGTGGGGGTGCGAAACATTGTGTTCTTCCACCCACAGTGGATAAATTTTTGGATTTGTTTCCTAAAGACTTCTTAGGACTCCCACCTGAGATATATTTTAAGTTCAAAATTTTATCTAATTATTAGAGATAAATTACTTTCCCTTCCACCTTACCAAATGTACTAGATATATCATTAAGAACATAAGAATCAAATACAAGAGTCAATGGATAAGGTATTTATCTATTTGTGGTCATCTCATTTGGGCTCTATGGTTTCATTTTCTATGAAGGCTGATAGAACATTGCTTTTGTGTATTGATTAGAAAAAGTTGAATAAGATGAAGGTAATGAATTGATACCCTCTTCCATTTATTATCAATATATTTTAGTAGTTGTGGGTAGATTGTGTATTATCAATGATTGACTTTATATCAAGATATCATCGGTTGATATTTATAGAGTATGACATACTGAAAACTACATTTAGAATAAGGTATGAATTATATGATTTCTCTGTGATTCCATTTGGGTGACGAAAACCCCTACTATGTTTATGGACTTGATAAACCAAATCTTTCATCTATACCTAGACCAGTTTGTGGTTTTTATGGATGGAATCTTAGTGCAATCCAAAACTCAAGATGATCATGCCCAACATCTTGAAATCATCATGAGTACACTGAGGGAGAATCAATAATATAACATGATATCTAAGTTTCAATTATTATTAAACATGGTACATTTCTTGGGACACATCATCCCTAAGGAATTTCTGTTAGTAGACCAAGATAAATTTAGGTAGTTGTTTCCTGGGAGTATCCCAATAATGTTTCTGATATCCAAATATTGTTGGGTTTAGTGGGATATTATCAGAGTTTCATCTTAGAATTTTACATTTTAGTAGAACCACATTCATTCTTGAAAAAATTAAGGTATTAATTTTGAATTTTCTGGAGTATATGATATTTCCTTCCATGAGTTGAATAAGTGGTTTACTATTGCAACAATTTTTACCATACCTGATCCAGGTGAGGAGTATACCATGTGTTTTGATGTACACAAAATCAAACTTGGGGTAGTGTTAATGTATAGAAATTGAGTGATGACTTATGGATAATGATAGATAAGGCCTCATGAACATAATTATCCTACACATGGTATTGAGTTTTCTATATTAGTGTATTCCTTAAAGTGTTTGTGGAATTACCTATCTGGTTAAAATTTTGTTGTGCATATGATCACAAAAGAATAAATTACATCTTATCATAGTGATATTCGATACTATGTCAGTGGATATAGGTTGAGTATATATAGTCTTTTTATTTTTAGCTATAATATTCACTAGGGAAGTTAAATAGGGTTGCTGATGCTTTGAATAGGATGACACATACTCAGAATGTTTAGGAGTTCAATTATGAGATGAAGTTTATGGCTTGCTGGTGAGATGCATATTAAGGATAGGAGGGCTAGAAGCAGATGACCCTTTTATCATTATCAATTTACTCAACACATCTGAGCAATATTAGGGGGGATGAATATAGATTTAGAGTGTTTGGACTTAAGTGAGTGCCTTGAAGGTGGGGAGTCACCTTTTGATTGGATCATAGATGAGGATGATATCATCTATTTCCCAAACTATATTTTTGTACCAATGTGTATTCCTAAGGATATGATGCATGATTATCATGCCTCAAAGTTGGTAGTGAATCGTGGTTTGAACAAAATATACCACGACCAATGTCTAAAGTACTTGTGGACTAGAATAAAGAGGCAAATTTCTGGTTTTAGGGCATGATTCTACACTTGTTAGTATGTGAAGGTCATGCATCAATGACTAGATGTTTTATTTCATCCGTTTACCATTAGGAAATGAATTTGGTATGATGTTACAATGGAACTCAGAATGGATCTTCTAATTATTCCTAAAAAAATGATTCTATATGTTTAATGGTGGATTGATCTGAAAAGTATCTGATTTTTTGCCTATCTGGGAGACTCTCATATTTGACCATTTGGGTGAAATATATGTTCTGAATATATTTCATTTTCACAAGGTACTTGAAGTATAGTTTTAGATAATTATGTTTTTACTTTACATCATGACTCTATCATGGAATAAAGAAGGCATTGGGTCCCAAGTGTTTCTGATTATGACTTTTCACAAACAGATAGATGGGAAATTAGAGCGTACTATTTTGTTGTTGGAGGACAAGGAACGAGCATGTGTTGTCAATTTTGGTGGATGTTGTTAAAAGAAATTAGAGATAATTTATTTTACCTAAAATAAAATTTATCTAGTGACTATTTATATTGAATTATATGAGGTTATTTATGGTATTCCACACATATCACATATTTGTTGGATGGAGGAGGGAGAGTAAGAGTTGTTGGGACTGAGTCTTATGTAAAAGACATCATAACAACTTCAATTTATTTATAAACAAATGGATATGGATTAGAGTATTTAGAATTTTTATGATGATTTACATCATCAACCTTTTGATTATATAATGGGTGATAGTGTATTTATTTGGGTGTCACTGATACTGGGTCACTGTTGAATTCGTAAGTAAGGATATTTGGAACCCAGGTTTGTCGGACTGTTTAAGATTGTGGAGAGGATTAGACTAGTGGTGTATCAATAAACTCTTCCAAAAAGGTATAGTTCTATATATTATGTTTTTCAAATGTCATAACTTTAATAGTATCACCCCAATCCTTCTAATATGATAGATGGTTATGATGTTGATCTTGAGAATATTGTGTCCTATTAGAAGCATTCAATTCCTGTTGTAGATTTTAGTGTGAAAGTGTTTTGTAGAAATACTATGTTATTGTTCTATGTTTTTTTTGAATAATGAACATGTTGAAGAGGAAACATGGTAGAGGGAATCATACATGCAAGGTTAGTGTCCTGACCTTTTTACCCCAGAGGATTAGTGATACTTGGGAGTGTAACTTGAGGATGAGATTTTTTAAAATAGTGAGATTGTAATATCCCGAAATTTATAATGTTGTATAATACTCATTTTTAGGTATTATTTTACCCCTTTTTGATCATAACTTGTTTGGGTTTATATTTGGGGTTGTTTCAGGTGAATTTGGATAACATTGGAACCCATGGGGTTGGGCATGGTTGGAACACAGTTAGGGAAAATAGTGAGGTTTTCCCCAGAAAACTGTGAGCCTTTTTTGAGCTACATGAGGTGGTTTATGGTTTGAAAAAACTCTAAGGCCACCCTCCACAAACCATGAATCCTCAAATAGAGTTTATTTGTATGGTTGGTGCGTGGTATCAAAAACTGTGTGCCCCACCCATGAAAACATTTTCATGGGATTTTAAACCACCAAAATTTTATTTAAAAACTATTAAATAGATGTTTTATATCAATATTAACCCTATTATGGTCTAATATAATTTCCATTGATCTTGGAGGCTTCCGATAGGATTCTTTTGCTTCTTGAACAACTTCCCATGTGAATAAAAGATCTGGTAGAAGGATCGATCTCTCTTCCGGGATGTGATCTCTTTTTGTGTATATTTCCCCCTCTCTTATTTTTCTCTCTCCTTTAAGATAAATGTTTTTCCTATGTTGTAGATGGGTTAGAACTAGGTTTTTATGGATATTATTTCATTTGATATTTTTTCTATGTTTTAATCCTAGATATCTTTCTTTATTGTTAATTTGACCGTTCTATATAAAATTCAGGGTAATGGTTTAGCGAGCATTCATCAATGATCTTGAGGTAGGTGGACTAATTTATAGTTACTATAGTCTTGATTATGATAATGTGTGTGTAACTATGTTGTTTAATTTCCATGTTTGTCAATTTTATTTTAAAATAAAATGGTGAATTTAATTTAATGAAATTAGAAAACCCTTCACTGATCCTGTTGGACCCATTAATGATTATGAGGTCAAATTTGATGAAAACCCATGGGGTGTTCCAATGCACTTAAGGATGATTAATGAATTATAAAAATGGGTATAATATCTTAATAAAATTGAAATAAATATTTATTACACAGATGATAACGGAATTTAAGGGGATTAATTACATAAATTTGATGAGTTAATGATATGTGAATAATTATTGATAAATAGATTAATGAAAAATTGTTTATGTTAAACAGTGTGAATAATGTAAAGAAACGTGATTGTGATTGATAAATGAAATGGTTCACTATGATGTGAATAATTTATAATAAGTTTAATGATGTTGAACCTTGATATTTATGTGATATATGAGATATTTGTGATTGATTGATAAATAAGGTGTAGTTCAGGGACTGATTCTAAAAATATGAAAGGGGTTCCATATAGATGCATCAGATACCAAATTCATGCATGTAAACAATGAGTTATGAGATATGGGATGATGTTAAAAATATCCATAATGAGTTAGACTGATTCTCTAGGCCCCCAAGATATTTTAATTGGACTAATGTTCCAAATTACCACGATATTGGTACATGGATTGATGTTACATGGTACTGAAAATAAAATTTTAATTAAACAAATAATGAAATCCAATAAAGTAATGAATTGTGATATTCCTATAGTATATGTTTCAGACTCCAGCATGGGATGAAGTTGGTATGTTGTGGTTGACTAAATAATAATATATGTGAAACCTATTTAATTTTTCATTTGTTCTTATTTCTTAATACAACTACACACATTGTTGCATACTGGATATTGATGTATACTCCATTGGTGGTGTTTGAGTTTTACTCACTCCATAAATGGGCGGCATGATCATTACCTGAATATAATTCATGTTTACAAGACATGATAAGGTTAAGGGACCTATGTTAGATAACGGAGTTGGGATTTAGGATAGAGCATGGATGAGGGAACCAGACATGATATAAGGACTCGGTTAAGAGTTGTTTGTGTGTATTTATTTTGGGTTTTAACTTGATACTTTACACTTATATAGAATGATGAATATACCTCTTTGTTTTATGGTAATTTTACTTATTTTGGACTTATTCATGTGATGTTGGTCTTTATTTATTATGGTATTATATTGGTTATTGTTTATTATAATTTGGAATATTATATATTGATATCATTTATTTTTATGCATTTACAAATAGGGTATAGTCTCCCCATGTAACATATTAGACCCTCGCAAATAGTAAACAACCTCTGGAGTATGGGGATGCATGCTTGAGGTCATGTAATGAACTTGATTGGGGCACCGACAGGCGACACCTGTGTTTGGATGTTACAATGAGGTTCTAAGGTTATTCTAAAAGAAAATGATTTTCTTTGGAAATTCTTATGTTATAAATATGTGATTTTAAGATGAAAAGGGTATTTTCTTCAAAAAATGTTTTAGTGATCCTTTAATGACATTTTTTATCTATGATAATATCCATTGATCATATATATGGATTATCAGGGATTTTATCCAATGATACCATCCTTATTATTTCACTATATTTTTATGATTATGATTATGAGATATTTTTGAAACCTATTTATTTTCCATGGGATAAGCTATGGTGATATAATGATTTTTATGATATTTTGGCATACATATGAATGAATTATGATTATATAATAATGGGAACCGAATTATGTAACCATCAAATGAATTAGGTAAATATTAGTGTTTTATGATATCAATGGTTATAAGAGAGGTTATCCAAATCCGGAAATTGGGTACATGATTGATTATACCAATCCAGAAAGAGGGTATACTAGAGGTTATACCAATCCCAAAGAAAGTACATTGGAGAATTTACAAATCCTAACATGTTATTAATGTCTTAGTAGGTATTCATGACATAATATTTATATAATTATGATTATTCTACACTATATGATACTCTTTCAGGACATGATATTATACTAATGTTATATTCTCATATTCATTGTTCTTTTATTCCTTTATGATTCATGTTTTATGAACATCCATGATTTATTCCCAAACTCACGTTTAAGATATGAGAATTTATGGGTATGGTTTTTAAAATGTTAAAATCATGTACTTATACCCCCATTCTCATGTTATGTTTAAATGACCATTGATAACATTCTTGTTTAACCTTACTAAGAATTTGAGTTTACCCTTAATATGTTTTATCATCCTCAATATTTGAATTATGGTTTAATGTATTATATGTCTATGAGTGGTTCTAATTATGGTGCACTAAGTGGGAGATGATTTATATCACTTATTTACCTATATTTTATGTATTTAAGTATTGAAAGTCACAAATAACTTCTGGTTTTTACATGGATCATACTTTTATTTAATGAATATTTATAAAATAAGATGTAATATTTATATATGAAAACTATTGGTCTATATTTTATTGAGGAGAGGATATGAATAGATGTTGATGAGTACTAAAAAATAAATTATTTATGTAGTTAACACTTTAATACATTAAATCTATGATCCTCCATTTTGTTTGACTATTTGTGAGATAGAATGTTTATCCATGTAAAATAATGATATAAATGTTTTACTTATCATGGGGTATTATAGTTGGTATAAAAGGAGGGTTTACCTATTTTGGTGATTAGATTATATAACTTTAGTAAAAACTCATGGATAAGTCTAAGGGATAAGTCTATGTATAGTATAATATTCTAAAATTTCGGTAAAGTGGAGACTATGTAGTTTTCCCAAAAAACCATACCTTAAAAAATGATATATGTTGATGTATCCTCTGAAATAGATGTACCAAGGTGTACCGACCCTGAATGAGGAGAATTAGGTATTAACACAATCTCGACATAGTGGATGGAAAATAGGTTTAACTACATAGTAGGTTTCATACTCTTGAGAGATATGTATTGGTTAATTAAAATTATATTTTTGATCTGTTATAAAGGATTTTAATATATTTATGTTATATGAACTATTATAAAAGTGACATGTATACCTTTCAAGGAAATTTTGATAGTAAAAATTTATCGTACATATTAATTTAAATGTTATTTTTTGGATAAAGTGTATGTTGGATTTTAAGTGCA
The DNA here is from genome assembly GCA_963277665.1 of Viscum album. Classification (NCBI taxonomy): domain Eukaryota; kingdom Viridiplantae; phylum Streptophyta; class Magnoliopsida; order Santalales; family Viscaceae; genus Viscum; species Viscum album. Next base: position 301,892,228 of record OY728139.1, read on the forward strand.
TAAATATATTTTATTTTGTGTTTAGTATGTATTTAAAAAGTTCATGGTAAGTTAAGAAATTTATATTTAGAATTAGGTTCATATGTAAAAGGAATCCCAACTCAATGTATCCTATGTTGGACAATGAATGATATAGGTAAAACTAATATTGATATATGAGGAACTAATTATGATAGAAGTTGAACTAGAAGGACTATGTACTGATTTGATATTGTTATAATGTGATATATCTTGACATTAAATTTTCTAGTGATTATTTATGATAATTAATTTATAATTTTCAATACTTATTTAACTTTTTTCCTTTTAATAATATTTTAAGTGAGAAGGAATAAAGTTAATAATGGTTTCTATAGACAATATGGGTATTTTTACCCTCTAGAAACCAAACTGGATATGGGTTAGAGTGAGATATCAATGATTATTATGATAAAACCATTATCAGGAACTATAATTAGTGATGTGAACATAGTTGAAATCCAAAACAAATAAAAAAAATAGAATGATATAGTTTCATGTAAGATCTGGTGAAAAATATGATAAATGAAATAATGTTAAATTTCATATTTGTAAGAAATATTAAAGGGAGAACAAAATAAAATTTTTCTAAGGGATTGGGAGATGTTTTATGTGTGGTAGATGAGGTAATAGAGAAAATATTTTTCATAGAAATGTTAAGTGATTAGTCTATATAGTGTTTATATAAAGGTAGTAATAATAGTCCAATGTTATAAAGGTGGTGAACTAGGAAATTTACAAAATCAATTCCCTAATACTAGGGCTAATAAGGATTATATGAATTATAAATTTTGAAGAATAAGGGAATAAGGGAAATACTATGAAACCAAAACTACTGAAGTGAGATCCAAGAATGATATAGAGTGATAAAAAAAGTTCATCCACTTAAGAACTTTGTGTATTGAATTTGTGTCTTGTTCAACCTACTCTTTTTTACATAGAATATTTTCCAATAACATAAAATCATTATCCCAATGATGTGATGTTTAATTTTTAATAAAAAAGTCTAGTTGTAAAAATATTTTATCTGAATTTTAATTTTATATGAATATGATATGTTAAAATATTATTATTATACCTTTAGATAATAATAATATTATTTAAGAAATTGTTTGGATCCCTATCAAGAGAAAAAAATTATTGGAATAGAAAAGTAAAATTTCTCATCAACCTATGATTTTATACTAGTTCAACGATGATTATAGAAACCATTTAGAGGAAAATGAAATATTTTGTGTACTGATGCAAAATGACGATAACATTGGATCCAATGTTTGGGAAAAAATTTATTATTTGGGATAAGATTATTCTTGGTAAAAATATATGTTTCTCATGTTTTTAAGGCTGATAAATATTAATAAATTATATCATAATTCACGTATCTCATTTAGACCCCCTTTTCTATTTACATTGGTATACGGAAATTAATATTTTTAGAATATAATTTATCTAGGGGAGGGGTAGAATGTAATGACCCATTTTCTGAAGCATATTCATTTAATGGATTTTATGTTTAAAATTTTATTTTTTTTCAATAGAATTGAAATTTATTTAGAAACAATTTATACAATATATTAATTAAATGGAAAAAATTTATTCATTCATTAGTGGAACTTTACAATATAAGAACATAAAACTAAGTATTTCACATCATGGATTGTAACTAATCATGGATGAATATATCTATTAAAAGTACATTAATCAATAGGGTATGTACATAGATAATAATAAATCCTTCATGAATAAGAAATAACCTATAACATATTAAACCTTCAGGATCACTAATATCGAAAAAAATCTATAATAAAGAAGATAATATTTAATGGAGTGGGAATTATGAAAAATATATAATATAAAATAAGAATTATGACTTTTAATGTGGTAGTGAGATGAATGAATAATTCATATATATATATTTATGTAATATATCCATCATAAACATGGTCGTTGGAAATATGGTCATTAAGAATATGGGCATTAGACATACATCCCACAGGTAAACTAACGTTCTGTGTTATTAATTGGTAAATTTAGAATAATAAAACTCACAATGAAATAAATATATGATATTAAAATATTACATGTACATATAAACATATATTTACTCATTATGTATAAGTATTACTAATAATATTATTAAAAATGATATGTTTTATAAATAATATTCAAATACATATATTATTATTAATGGACCATATAATTAAATTTTAGAATATAAAATATTAAATTTAATTGTATTTGTAAAACTCTACTACTATATAATTCATATTTCATTTTTCAAATAACTATTTTTTAAATATTGTATATTTTATCTAATAAATTAAATTAAAAACTGTTAAAATATTATTATATTAACTGTATTTAAATTATAAATTGATATGAAATAATATTTTGAACACATAATGGTTTAGAAAATAATTTTTTAAATAAATAAACTTATACTTATATTTTTTATGTTCGTTTGGAAGCTAAAGTTATAATTATTATAATTTGAGTTAGATAAAATGAAATTCTCTTTTAAGATTATTATTTCAAAAATTATATTATGGTTAATTATTTAGATATTTATGGAACACTTGACTTTTAGGTGAATAGTGAAAAATATTATTTTTATAAATACCCAGACTTTTAGGAAATTTTTAGAATATAAGAATGAAATTTATATTTATAAAAACCTTTTCTAGTAGAAATATTTATTTTATAATTGAAATTTTAAATTTAATTTTCCTAGTTTAAAAACCTATATTTGATATATTATAATTTAAGTTACTTTTTCTTTTAAAATTGTATTCAATATGTTATACAATTATTATTTTAAACTAAAAATTTATAAGTTTTAGAAATAGAATATAATAAAATTTATTTAAAAATTTCAATTATATGTTTCATATTATATAATAAGGGAAACTTTATTTTTTGGCATAAAAAATAAATTACTTAGGTAAAACTAGTTACCATAGTAAAATCTAAAATAGTAAAAGATAAAAATCAAGGATTAGAGGGCTTGAAATATGATTCCAATAATGTGGTTGAGATATTTAAGAGATTTTATTATCCTCCATCCCATTATTTTCCATATTTTGATCCAATTGACATGCGAAACATGTTCCGTCTCTCTGTAAGGTTGATATATTTACAAAAAATTTCATTATAACTGCTTATAAAAGGGGCCTCTCACCACCCCTTGAATAACACATTAATAATTCATTTTAATTTTTATGATAAAACAAAAATAATTACCATTTAATATTTTTTACATCATTAATCTTATGGTCATAATATATTGACCATTTTCCCCAATTTCCATGAAGTACTTAAAAAGAAAGTTCTAAATCTCCATGTAAGTACTTATCACTTTCTAATAAAATTCCTTCTTCATATTTTTACATTAAACACACATTAAACATTTTTAAATTATAAAATTACTATTAACTATATACTGAATATTAATATGTTTGTTTTATATACATTATCTACCCATTTCCTCTTTTCCCTTAAAAAAAATGAAAATGTGATTCGTTCTTACGTTTAGACTACTAACTTCAAGGAACAACATGTTTTTTTCCTTATCCTTGATAAAAGGACAAGACTAATAGTAAATTTAATATATAATAATAATATTTATAACATGATTTTAGTTTTGAAATAATAAACCATATTACTCTTTTACCTTTTCTATGGGAAATAAAACATCCCCCCTTTTGTATGCATGGACTACCTCCCCAATGGAATGGTGTATTCCATATTTTATTACCACCATTCATGGATTGTTATAATTTTAGTTTGAAGAGATAAATATAATGGTTATTAAAATATCAAATATATGTTAATTATAATTGACCAACCTTTAACCAATATGAGTAATAAACAATCATTTTAAACATAACAGCCCAATAGAGCATACTAAGATAAGAATTATTTATTCATATTATATAATATCATTTTATTTGTTATAATAATATTATAAATAATTAAAATTATGATATATCACATTAATAAACACTAAATATGGTCATTATGCTTTCGGTATAATGATATTACAATTAAATCACTTTATAATAATCCATTAATAAGGGAATGTTCATGTTTGGGTTAGTCTAACCATTGATATGAAAACTGACATAAAATAAATCATGTATGACTATTAAAATTAAATGAAAAAATATGATATAAAATATCAAATAATTATTTAATCCTGATTATGAAATTATAATATTAATATTTAACTAATTAATTAAGATACCAACTTCCATTTGTTAAAAATCTCAAAAAACAAGCTCATCGTTGGTTACATGTTTAAGGATTATAGTGAAAAATATTATAGAATTAAAATATAAAAATATAAAGAATTAAAAAAATAAATCATAGTATGTTTTATGATTTGGGAATGATGAAATTTTGGAAAACAATGAATGACAACATCATGATTACGAAATTTGTTTAAAGGGATCAATATTACTCACACTCGGTATTCAAATGGATAAGAAAAAACAAATAAAAATGTTAAAAATATTTATAAATTAAGTTTATAAAAGGCTATGGATATTAATATGGTTCCAAAATAGGATATTAAGATAGTTATTTTTCTAAATAGAAGGTTAATTCACTTTCGTGGAAGTCGATCATAAAGGGAAGGATTTTCTATCTCACAATATTACCCCTTGAAGAGTAACTATTATTATACACCTTATTTTTTATGAAATGGTTTATCTACTTCAAAATAAATTACTTTTACCGTATTTTTATAATTTAGGTGGGTTTAATATTCATTTCATGTCCTCTCTTTTAAAGTATTTTGATTCAAAATATACCATTTTTTTGGGATTTGGTAACTCAAACACCTTAGTTTTATTTATATTAATTATTTAGGAATTTATTTCCTAAAAATTCCTTAAATTGATTTATTTTAAATTTTTAATTATTTTATCTCTTATATATTTAGTGAAGAAGAGTTTTTAATTCAAATCCACTTCCATGAAGTTTTTTCTATTAAATCATTTTAAGGAAATGATAGGGAGATTTTTTAAAAGGGACTTGTAACTATAAAATTTACATTGAGGTTTACAAAATGTTTTTAATGAAGATTAGTTAGTGATTTGGTTTTAATTTTCCTCTCTATCATCAAAATGATCATTCTATGATGGATTTATGTTTTATGTTTCACTCTCCATGTTTCATCAATTAGGTTATTAGTTTTCAGTGACTATGATTTCAATGAAAATAAATTTATATCATGATGTTATAGTATTAGTAAATATTATGAAAACCACTTTATTTTCCATGTGTTATTTATGCTATAAAAGGTGAATGACTTTAATTTGAATGTTTTACAAAAACCATTTCTATTTATTTTGGATATTTATAAAAATTTAATGATTCTTATTTAAACATGTTATAAAACTCATTTTAGTATATCTGGTTCTTTATAATGTTATAAGTGAATGATTGTAAAATGGAACATATACTTATGGATGATGACATGTAGGTCTTTTTATACCACTCTAATCCATTGTTTAAAATTTTAAATCTAATGAGATATGTATATATGGGTACAATTCAGTTTTTCACAAGTGTGGGTGAAATTGAGTGACTCATAAAGGGTATATATACATCGGTAAAATTATATAGTCTCACAAGCATGGGTGAATGTGTGTGACCTGTGAAGGTAATGTTTCCACATGATAATATTTTTTCCATAGTTGAATGATGTTATTTATTATGATCTTATATTATAATGATTATAATATTATATTAAATGTTTATAAACCTTGTTATGGATATATATTTCTATGGTGATCTTTTATTACATTATTTTCTTATGTAATGTTCTTTTAACACACTTGTATTTTATTATTTTCACTCATAATGAGAGGATATTTCTCTTGTGAACATGTTCTTTATTATTCTTATGAACAATCAATGATGAAATTTTTATTCATCTCTTATTGAGTGTTTTTTATCACCCCTTATGTTTTCATTACTAGATATTTGAATATGTTTTTTTACACGTGAGACGTTCAAATGGTTATTTAGTGTTTTGAAGCTGTGAATACATATTGATGAGTATGGTAAAATAATTTTTTTTATTTAGATAATATTCCAATACGCTAAACCACCAGTCCTTTAAATTTTTATCTATATTTGAGATGGAATATTTATTCATGTAAAATATTGATATAAATGTGTTTATTTAGAATGGGCTTCCATAGTTGGTATCAAAATAGTCTTTAGATAGTTTGGTCATCAGATAAGACAACTTTAGGGAAAACCATAGGGATATATCTAGAAGATAATAATATGTATAAGATATCATTATAAAATTTTGGTATAAGATATATTTTATTGTTTTCCTAATAATAACATTATTTTTTGGATAAAACATGTATATATAGTCCTTGTCAAAGATTTACCTAGGAATAGTAACCATAAATAGTGTGTAATGGATGTTAACTTAAAGTTAACCTAGTGCATGAAAATAAGACCTAACTATACACATGATTTGACACTCTATAGGAATATGATTTAGTTAATTTATATTATCTTTATGAACCACTATGAGGTATTTAAATATATTAGGGATATATAAGCTAATCAAAAAGTCACCATGAATACATTTTCTTTTTTTAAACATGGATACCTTATATTTATACATATATATCCATAGGTTATGTTATATAATAACTAAAATGTGTATTCTTGAATAATGGTAATGTTGGATTTTGAGAGCATAGATTTAAATGAATTTTGGGTTTCTATGGTTTTAAAATTTTTTATGGTAATATCAAAACTTATATTAAATATTATGTTAATAATTATAAGAGAATCCAACTCAATGTAACCAAGGATGAATGAATAATGACATATCTTAAATCGAGGGAGATATATAGATGAACCAAGTCTAATACAAGTTGAATTGAAAGCCAATAAGTTAACTTGAAATTGTTACAAAGTGATACATATTAACATTAAATTTTCCTATTATTATTTATGATAATTATAAAATAATATTTATCACACAAGTTAAAACTTTTTATTTTAGTAATGTATGAATAATAAAGTAATCATGTTAATGACAAGTTCCACAAATAATGTGGGGATTATCCCATAGAGAAACCTAATGGAAAAAGATATAGATTGAGAAATCACATGATTATGTGAAACCAATTATAAAAAATTTTTATGAATGATTTGAACATTATTGATATCCTAAACACACCACATTAGATAATGATATAGTCTCAATAATGTTCAAGGGGTAAATATGATGAAAGAAATAATGTTCAATTTATTAGATTTTAAAAATATTGGAATAATTTCCAATTTAATTTTTTCAAATGAATATGAAGATATTTTATGTGTGGAAAGGGATACAATAGAGAAACCAACTATAGAGGAAAAGGTAAAAATCATTTGATATTATGGAAGTAAATATTGTCCATAAAGAGGTACGAATAATAGTTTAATTTAATAAATGTGGTGAAATTAAGAATTACCCAAATCAATAACCAAATATAAGGGATAACAAGGATGTTATGCATCCAAATTTCCAAGACCAATAGAATAAGGGAAATCCAATTCAACCACAACTACATATGAGATTTCTGAGAATGATGTGGAGTGGAGAACACCAAATATCCACTTAAGAACTATGAGTATTTTATTTGATTATTTTTTAACCAACAACTTTATACCAACAATATTTTCTAAAAACATTAATTTATCACCATGTTGGCCATATATTTACTTTTTAATAAGAAAAACTAGTGGAATGATTATTTCATTGAAAATTTATGTTAATAGGAAAGTGATTTTTGAAAATTATACCATTATCCCTTTAGATAAATTTAATTTGATTTTGGAAATGGATTGGTTCTCTATATTAAAGAAGATATATTATTTATTATAATAAGGAATTTAAATATCATATCAACCTATAATGATATATCAATGTAAGGATGATTTTAAACCCCCTTTAAATGAAATGATATAATTGGGGTCTTGACACTGAATAATGGTATAATTTGGGCCAGATAGTTGTGAAGAACTCAATATTGGGGAAAATCCTTTTAGTTGAAAAAATATATGTTTCCCACATTTGTAATATTGATTACTCTCTATCAATTATATATCCTCCGATTTCTATCATTTATATTTCCTTATTTTTTTTACGTTGGTATGTGATAATTATAGTTGTGGTGACATAATTTAGTTACAATGTGGGGGATGTAATTACCTAGTTTTTTAAGAAGAATATTAATTTTATAAACCATATGCTTAAAATTATAAACTATATTTTAAAAAGAATTTTAAATTTATTATAAAATAATTCATAAAAGAAATTAATTAAACTAACAAACATTATCCATTCATAAGTATAATATTACAACAAACACACATAAAACCTTTTATTTCACCCCATATATTATTACTCAACATGGATGAATACATCCATTAAATTGGTATAAAACTAATAAATTACCTAGGCAATATTTAGCCTTAATAATTAATAATAGACAAAAAACCAATAATAAGGGACAAAACCATAAAATTATAAATCAATCTAAAAAATATATAATAAAAAATAAAAAATATTTCTTTCGAAGTGAGGGTCAAGTTGATGAATTATTATTTAAGTCTATTTATAAAAGAATCAAATCAATCACTTATGAAAATACTTTTTTTGGAAATATGGTAATTGGAAATTTAGTAATTTATAATATGAATATAATAAAATTTATTTCAACATTGGAATTATAATATAGACCTTATAATTCCAATATGAAAATATGTTTGTTTAGAATATAATTATTAAAATTATTATTATTACCAAAAAATTAGATATATATCAAAAATTAAAATAAATATTTTAATATTAATGGGTTAGTAAAATTAGATTTTAGAATATAACTAAATAATTTTGAAGTTATTTTTTAAAGAATATTTAGTATAAAATTAATATTTATTTCAAAGATATATTGTATATTGTATTTTATATTTTATCCAAATAAATTAAAATGAACACTTTTAAATTATTATTATTTTTTACATTAGATAAATTAGAAATTATTAGGTAAAAATATTAACAAAAAATAATGTTTAAAAGTATAAACTTTCAATAAGAGGAATATATATATATGTATTATTTTTATTTTAATGTTATATATATAATTTTTATAATTTTAATTATAAAATATGAAAAATTATAATTAATTTTAAAATCTCACATTTATCTTGTAGTGAAATTCATTACTTTTTTGAAATCATTTTATTTTCAGGAGGATAGAGAAAGATACCATTCTTACAAATAACATGACTTTTAGGAAATTATTAGTATATAAGTATAAAATGGATATTTATGAAAACCTTTTATTGGATAAATATTTTTTATAGGTGACTTAATAAAATTAATAAATTTTATTTATTTTAAAAACTTATATTATACATTTTAGAATTTAGTTTACTTTTTCTCTAAGTGTTTTTAATATAATCTAAATTTATTATATTAAAATAAATATTTATAAATTTTATGAATTAAATATATAAAAATTTATTTAAAAATATTAATAATGATTTCCATATTCTGTAATAAGAAAAACTTTATTTATCAGCACAATAGATAAATTACTTAGGTAAAAACTGGTTATCAGTGTAAAATCTGAAATAGTAAAACTAATAAATCTAGAGGTAACGAGATTGAAACATTTAAAAAAAATTCATATTTATTTTTTGATATATTAAATTACTTACCTCATCATTTACTCATTTATATTCCATTTATTATCAACTAGACATGTGAATCATGTGATATATTTATATAAAGTTGTTATTTTTATAAAAATTCCATTCTCACCACTTATAAATTGGGCCAATAACCACCCATTAAATACTAGTGTAAAAATTATGTTTCATTTTAAAATATTCCATATTTTATTCACCTATAAAAATATTTTAATCTCTTAATATTTTGGCCAAAATAGATTTTCTAATGCCATCCATTTCCACCAAGTACTTCAAGTAAGAGTTAAAAATCGCAAAGTACATCTAACTCTTTAATCCTTTTAAAAATATATCTGTTTAATTTAAACTTATATTACACATTATGGAATGATAGAATTAGTATTTATGAAATATTTAATCATTTTTATGTTTTTGGGATATAAATTATCTTCCCTTTCCTCATTTACCATAGGAAAACAACAATCCTGCACATGTGAGGAATACTACCTCCACGACTCAAAGTGTTTCATTTTCATTCACAACCTTACCAGTGTGGTCCTAATATAGAGTTTAAAATTTAAATATAATATTTATAACTTGTTTTATGTTACTAAATAATAATCTATATTAGTCCATTCTCATGTTCAATGGTAAATGAAAACATCATCCAAGCATACGTGAAAATTACAACCCCTAGGGAATGGTGTATTTTGGATTTTATTACCACCAATCATGGATAGTTCCAATATTAGGCTTAAGGGATGAATATTTTTCTATACAATTATTAGGGTTCTATTATACCTAACTTCACAGCCTTTTAATAATATGATTAATAAAAATATCTTAAATTCAACCATCCAAAATATTGTACAAAGAGGAAAAATTATTTTTTACAATATAATAATATTATATAGGTTATATTTTTCAAATAAATTTTTAAAATTATCATATATCACACTAATAAACACTATATATGTTCATTATTCTTTTGGTATAATGATATTACAATAAAATCACTTCATAATCACCCATTAATTACACTATGTTCATGTTTGTGTCTATCTGACCACCTACCTGAACAATTCCATAAAATTATATAATACATGAACAAGAAAACATAATTAATAATAATTTTAATGTCCCAGTATTTTAATTAATAAACACTATGATCGATAACGTACATGATATGAAAATCGGGTTAAAACAAACAACTAAATATTATTATTTAAAAGTTAGCATAATAACCAAGACATTAAAATGGTGGGTATGAACATGATTAACTATATCATGAAAATAATTTTTATAAATGTTTAAATAATTAATTACTTTAACAATTAATTATAAATAAATATAATAATTTTATTTAAAATAAAAGGAAATGTTTTTCTGGAAAACTATTTAAAAATGAAAAACTGTTTTTTATACCAATAAATAAACAAATATTTCTTTTTGTTTTATATTAATTAAATTTATAATATATTAAATATAATGTTTAAAAATTTTCTTATGTGTTTTCTAGACATGATATAAACACAAATCTAATTTTACGCATAAAAGATGTATTTTTCTAATAGGTAGTTTTACCGCCTTTTGAGGGCACACTTTTTTTAAATATAATTTTTTATACTTTTATAAATTATATTTGATATTATAAATTTCTTCTTTGATATCATATTATAATAATTTAATTTGGTTAAAATTTTTGTAAATTTCTGATATGTTTATTGTTTTGATGAATACTGAAAAATATTGTATTTTAATTTAAAATTGATTTTTCATCAAAACAAATTATAGTGTTACATTATAATTTTAATTGGTTTTAATGTATAATTAGATATATTTTTAATCAATTAATTCAATTTAGGTTATTCTAAACAATTTAATATTCATTTTGGATATGAAAACATTTCAATATTTTGAATGTTTTCTCTTTAGTAATTGGTTTTCTCACTAGGCAACATGAATAATTTTTAATTATTTTCTATATATTATATTAATTGGATTTAGAAAAATGAATATATATTTGGAATAAGATTATCTAGATGTATTAAATAGTTTCCATTTTATGTTTGTAAAATGAAAATAAAAACATTAATAATTTATATTACGACGGTTAAGGGTAAATTGGGTAATTAAGTGTAAAAATAATACTAAAAATATTAGAAAATCACTGTAAAAAATGTAATAATTTTATTGGATGAGTTATTTTAGCAAAAAATAAACCATTTTATGATTTTCTGAGATCTTGTAACCACATGTATGAAATTAATACATTTATAGTATTGTATTCAAAGAAAATACATTTTTGTCATACTTTTGTTTGGAACAAGTAAAATATTTTTAATATGGGGTTATATATGGGATCTATTTGACTATAAATAATTTATTGAAATATAAAATGATGAAATTAATCATGATAATTTATTTTTAATTTTTAAGAGAGAAATAATGACATTAAAGGCATATACGCTGATGATGGAATAATTTTTTAATTAAATGAAATATCAAATAAATGATATCAGTAATATTACAATAAATATAATTTGAGATAATTAATTTTATTCACTAATTTTATAGAATAATTTTACATGTTAGTGGTGTGTTATAATAATTTATTTGAATATACCATATTTTTATGGTATTTTAAAAAATTTAAGTAATAAATAGTATCAAAATTGGGATTAATTGTATTTAAAAATAAATAATATTTTAGTAAATGATATACAATTTTTAAAAATATAAAATTAATAAAAATGACTTGTATATGTCTTAAAATGTTTTTAATGTCTCATTTATTGGTATTTTTTTATTTTATAGCAATTATATTAACCATTAAAGTGTAAATTACATGATATCACGATAATTGTTAAAAGGGTATAATAAACGCTAAAAAAGATAAGAATTAAAAAAATAATCAAAACCTATGTAATTTTCATTTTATGAATTTATTTTGACCAAAAATAATCTTATATTAGAAATAAGTCATTTTGGATCCATTTTTAATTGAAAATTAATTTATAATAATTTATTATTTTGAGGAATTCCCAGAGTTCTCCTCCCCTCTATTATAAAAGTTCACCCCTTATTTTATTTTATAAACACATAAAAACCTATTTTTCCCAATATATACCAAAATAACTTCCTATAATCTATCAACACATTCTATACTAATTAGTTTATTAATAACACCATCTTTATAGGTATCAAGGTGTTAATCAAAGGAGATCGTTTGAAGAATAGGTATTATTTTTAGTTAAGTGTTTATGTTTTATTTCTTCATCCACTTCCTTAAAATATTATTCAAACATGGTCAAATTATAAATATATAAAAATAAATATACTGAGATATTATTATTCTGATATCATTAACTAAATCCATATCCACATCCATTAAATTGGAAATGAATTATCATTTGTGTGTTTGATTAACTATAGCCTCACAAACCAAAATAATTCACCTTCCATCACCATCTATCAATATTGGTTATAATGATGGAATTAATGATTATATCTGACATTAGGAAAATATTTATCATTATGAAAAGATAATATATCATTAATATTCTTACCTTTCCATGCACAGAAAAATGACAACTTTGTTCATGCATATGTTTGAACTATCACATCCACGAAGCGATGTGATTTGTTTTTCCTCACCATATCACATGTATAATATATATAAGTATATATTTGGAAATAATAGGAAATATATCATACTATTATCAATATATAATCCTATAATTATATTAACCTTCTATCCATAATGATCATTAAAAAAAGGGAACGTTACTAATTCATATGTATGACTTACCGTCTTCATGATTGTAACATAGTTCATTTTTTATATCCATATTTAATGGATGAATTTAAAATTATAATTGATATATTAAAGTGATTTTAATTTCATGAATATTTTTATAGATATTATGTACTAATGAAATCTTTTTTAATAAAGATTTCATTCAAAATTCATTTTGGACTCATGTACTCAATATCATCAAAACATCCAATGTGAACATAAATAGTTAAGTAATTATTATAACATAGTAATAAGTGGTATAAATGGAATAATAAATTTGAAAAAGATTATAAATCAAGTAAATGATTTACATAAGATTATTATTTAGAAAGATAAAAGGGCATACATGACGAATTCGATTCAAGATAAAGGGATTTGTATCAATATCATTTAATTGGGGCATATTTTTATGTTATACACCCACCTCATTTTATGAGGTGTATAAAGACCCCATTGAATTTGAATTTCAATAAATGGTTTTCAAAAATGAATATTTTTTTCCTATATGGAATGTTTGACTTTATTTTCAAAAGAGAAAAATAATGTTCTTTTTAACATATATGATGACAAAAACGTCTCTGCCACAATAAAAATTATTTTCTATTTGGTTTCCTCTACAAGTATTCATGTTTTTAAAAGATAAATAAACCTTTTTTTCCTTTTTTGGGTATTTTTTTTTAAAATTGGGTTTGAAAAGGATATATTATTTCAATTACATGAAATGATTCCTTATGTGTGGTAAGGAAATTTAAATAGTGGCATATTGAAAATTGTAAGATTTTATGTGTTGTTATTATATAATGGTACTTGGAAATTTATTGGGTGGTTATGTTATAAACCAATCATGATTAGTTTTGTGATTTAACTTACTATTGGTGGGTCCATGATATCCTTCCAATGTATTGGGTATGTAATTTGAATGTATTTTCATTCCATTTATAAGAGTATCATATATGGAATTAGACCACATGATTATTCCATTTATATGTTCGACAAGTATAATTATGACCCAACATACCTTTAACTATTATCTATTCTTGATTTGAGTTTATGCTAATATTATGATTACAAAAAGGGTAAGCAATGAACTTATTTTCATATTAAATTATTTACTATATCTTATGGGTGACAAGTATTATTTTATGATAATGTATTCATGGGTTTTATGTTTTCACAAGACCAATATTTCTTCTTCTTTGTGTATCACTTAATGAGATTTTTGTGATTATCCCATTTTTTAAAATGTTTTTCATAGATTTAAAGGGAGAATAAATTCAAGGATGATATCAAAGGAAATAATGTGACAATTTATCATGAATGGAAATAATGTTTTATTTTTAAATGTTTTTATTTTGTGAAAAATGTATATTTAGTAGAAGTGTCTACTTTTAATATTTATGTTGTTCTGTAATAGTTATGGAAAAATAATCTAAAACTCTAAACATGAAAAGATATTTATAGTGAAATAAATTAATTTTATTAAATAAAACTAATGTTTATGTAATGTTTAAGTTTGGGTCCTAACCATTGGTATTACAGGGATGTTTAGATAAATTTAGATATTATGATACTATTTTATCATAAGTTAGAAGTTATATATAATTCCAATGGTTAGCTTGGTAGGAAGAGTAATAGTTATTTTAGATAAATTTAATGAGTTTTATATAAAATTAATAAGGGTATTTTAGTGTTTATGATCATTATAAGATGGTATATTATGATTCTATTGCTCCCAATAACCTTTTTGGTTTTAGTAAATGGATTGATCGAGTAGGAACCAAAGTAGCATTGGATATCAAGGAAAATGTGGTGGTTCTATAAATAAGAAACAAAAAGAAAAGGGAGCTATAATCAGAAATATTGTGGTTATTCTAAACCAATTATCTAAATTAATGATTAACCATTTTAACCTTAGTGAGTTTTCTAAAGCATCAAATATGAGATAAACGAGTACCTATGAAAGTTCCACTAACAATGATCATAAAGGTTAACATATTCAATAGAATATGTGTCATGAATATAGAGAGAAACACCTTGAAAAATATATTAATAGAATGTGAAGATGTTTAATATGTGTTAAATGAGGTCATAAAGGAATAATATTCTATGAAAAAAAGGATGCGTTCAGTTGAATCCATGAAAGGAAAAGGAGTTATTAACAAGTTATCAATTGAATGTTTTAAATGTGGGGAGTATGGTCATTATGAAAATCGATGTCTTATGATAAAGGCTCATGGATATAATCAACATGAACATACATATATCAGTTTATTAATAAATAATTCCATTAAAATTGAAGATAATTAAAATGAAAATGGCATGTTAAAGGTATGGATTATTTCTTAGTTAATGTTCTGTCATTATTAAATCATATGATATGATTTATATATTTTTAGGAATGTAGTTTTAAGTAATAATGTGTAAAATCATGTTTAAGGGATAATAAATAATGATAAGTTATTAAGATGTCTACATATAAGGAATTCAAGAGTTATATTAGACTTAAGTATGACAAAATTTTCAAAAGTATTTATACCCTTTTGATTATGGGATTACTTTGGAATACATTTTTATTTTGTGTTATATGTAACCCTTATCTTTTTTATGTGAAAATGATATTTGAGTAATAATTATCTTTTCGATTTTGGAAATAATTAGAGAGGTATGTATAACCTTTAGGGTTTATGTGATCATTTATTTTGAGTTAATTATGGCATATTACTTTTTTGGATGAAAAATGGGAGTTATAAGATAAAATTTGAGTTTAAAACATGTTATAGTTATTTATTGACTATTTAATAATTCTTTTGGGTAATTCTATAAGAATTATATAGTTCTAAAAAAACATATCTCGTTGGATGGGAAACAAATCACTGTATTCAGCAAGGTCATTAGAATCGAACCCACAACCGAAGGGAAATAAGGGTGTATCAATTACCACTAGCCTATGTGAAGTACCAATTATTATAACTTTTTATTTTTAGATAATTTATTTGATGGATAAATAATAAGTTGATTTTTAGAACATATGTTTTATCAAATAGATAACCTTAGGATTGGAAATTGATTTGGTGATTAAAAAATTAATGCTATTTAGGAAATGTTTACAGTTTTAGTGAACCTTTTATTATTTAGGTAAATAGAGTACTATGGGATTTTATTTGAGGAATAATGGTTGAATAATATTTTAGAAGAATATATTATTTTATTATTGATTTATGGTGATTTAGGTTATTTATTGAAATGGTTAGGATATCTTGATGATTATTAGCACAATTAAACTTTTATATAAGACTTCATGAAAAATTGATGTTATCTAAAGATAATTCTTAAAATTTATCTTGTAAGACTATGTGATCAAATCCTTTTGAATTTTTGGTTTCAAAATTATTTTGAATTATTTTGATGAATTTGGAGGACCATTATTTATCAAATGTTCTATATTGAATTTTGGGTAATTACCCTTGAAATATGGAGACTAATATAATATTTCATCATTTAAAAGTTTTTTTATTTTTGGGGAATTATCATATTTTATCCAAACCATTTTGGTTTTGGTTAATGTTTCAATATATGAGAAATATAATGTTAATATTTTGTGAACTATGTGATTCTCCATAAGTTAATTCTAGTGCATTAGGAATGTAAATTCAACATGAATAATCATTATTTTGAAAAAAAGATGAGTTTATTGTGGAAATTTATTAATTTAGGAAAATCTACATGTCAAGTAAGTATATTTACATATGTTCTTATTATAGGCCATAGATTAATTACTCAACTCTATGAAATTAATCTTGAAAAAAATATCCATTTACTTTACTTAATAAGTAATAAATTACACTTTAATCTGTCATAGATTTATGGTTTTGTGATTGTTAAAATTATAATGACCTGGTTATATATCACTTTTCATTAGAACATGATAGTTTTTTTATCTTCCATGTCCATTTTTTCAAACATGGAACCCCAATATGTGTTATCTCAAGTGATATTCGTACTTCCCTTTCTTGATATTAAAGTGGATGTTTTATTAATCCTTTTCAGATCAGATATTTCAATAAAAGTTTTTTAAAACGTCAAACCAATAGTTTTCAATACTGAGTTAAAATTATGAGGATGCAATTTATTAATTTGGGGGGGGGGGTAGAATGTAACATTCCAATATTTTAAGTAAGAAAAACTATGATCGATACCGTACATGATATGGCACGTCGTGATTAAACAATCAACTAAATATTATTATGTAAATATCACTATTAATACATATCCATTATAATTATGGGTATTAAAAGGATTAACTGAATCATTAAAATATTTTTTAAACATGTATATATATTTAATTATTTTAACAATAAATTATAAATGAAGAGAAATTTTTTTAAGAAATAAAATGAAATGTTGTTATGAAAAGGCATTTAAATGTGAAAAAATGTGATTTATAGAAATAAATAAATAAAAAATTATTCTTAATGAAATTTATGATATATTAAATGTAATTTTTAACATTCATCCTATGAATTTTCTAGACATTATATAAGAACAAATCTAATTGTATGAAAAAATGCATTTTTCTAAAAAGATGTTTTACCACCATTTGACAAAGAACATGTTTTAAATAAAGTTTTATGAATTTATAGAAATTATATATGAAAAAATAATCTTCTTATTTGAAATAATAATTTCACAATTTTCTTTGGTTTAATTTTTGGTTTTTTTTCCTGATAAGTTTCATGTTTTATTGAATAGTGAAAATACAACTTTTCAATTGAAACAAACATTTTCATCTAAATAAATTATAGAATAAAATTATAATTTTAAATGAATTTAAAGTATAATTAGATAAATTTTATGTAATTTAAATCAATTTGATTCATTGAAACCAA
This sequence comes from Viscum album, assembly GCA_963277665.1. NCBI lineage: Eukaryota > Viridiplantae > Streptophyta > Magnoliopsida > Santalales > Viscaceae > Viscum > Viscum album. Next base: position 301,910,648 of record OY728139.1, read on the forward strand.
TTTCACATTAGACTTGGATATAAAAACATTTCAATATTTTAATAATATTCACTTTTGTAACTTCTTTTCTCACCCCCTTAACATGATTAAATTTTAATTAATTTCTAAAAAATATATGAATTTATTATTTGAAAATGAATTCCATATTTTGAATCATAAGTTAAAAATTTATTAAATATGTCCCTTTTATTTTTGGACAATCTGAATTGTAACCTTAATAACTATTATTACCACGGTTAAGGGTAAATTAGGTATTTGGTGATAAAAATAATATTATAAATATTATAAAATCACCCTAAAACATATAATACTTTTATTTTATGAGTTATTTTTGATATAAAACCTCATTGGGGTGATATCATGAGCTCTTGGTGCCACTTTTATGAATTTAAATCATTTATAGTGTTTTATTGAAAGAAATGTCAATTTTATCATACTTTTGTTTTTAACAAGTGATGTATTTGTAATATGAGGTTATATAGGATTTATGTTAGATTAAAATAATATTTTCAATGATAAAATTTTTATATTCATCACATTAATTTTTTTAATTTTTCTGGGATAAATAATTTCCATAAATTCTTACATAATGATAATATAATAATTTTTTAATTAATGTGAATATTCAATATATGATATTAGAAATATTAAAATAAATATAATATATGATAATTAATGTCATAAATCAATTTAATTATTACTTAGAATTTTTTTTGATGTTTCAGAAGAATTGGTTATAATTAATAATGTTTTTATGATATTTTTAAAAATTAAATCAATGAATAATATCAAAATTTACATTAATGATATTCAAAAATAAATAATATTTTATTAAATGTTGTAAAATTTATGAAAATATAAAATTAGGAAAAATATTTGGAATAAGTATTATATTTTCACAAATTACTCATTTTTTGATTTTATTTTATTTTATTATAATTATACTAACTATCAATGTTTAAATTGCATTATGTCATAGTAAGAGTTAAAAGGGTTAATACAAAAACATAAGTATTAAAATAATAATAAAATCATATAATTTTAATTTTATTATTGTATTTAGACATATAATAATAATATACTATAAATAAAATACTTTGGAGCAATATTTATTAGAAAATTAATTAATATTAATTTAATATTTTGATGAATTCCAAGAGTCCCCCACCTATCTCTTATAAAAGGGAACCTATTATTCTCATTTCTTAACACTAAAAAAACTAGTTGGTTTTACCAATATCTTCCCACATCCATTCATATATTTTCTCCCCAAATTATATAGGCCTTATTTTTGGCATAACACCCTTCTTATAAGTATTAAGGTGTTTATCAAAAGAGATCATCCAAAGAAGTTATATCATGTTTAATTAAGTATTTATGTATTATTTCTTTTCTACTTAAATAAAATATTATTTAAACCTAATGAAATGATAACTAAAATATCCAAAATATAATGATATGTTATTATTTAATTATCGTCACTTAAGTATATCCCCACTTCCGTCAAGTAGGAAATGAATTATCGTTCATGTGTAAGTCAAACTACCGCCTCATGAACCAATATAATTATTTTTCCATCACGGTATCTCAAAACCTGTTATAATGATGGAATTAATGTTTATATATAATATTAATGAAATATTTATAATTATTTAAAGATCATATTTCATTTATTTTCTTAACTTTCAAGACATGAAAAAATGATAACATCGTTCATACGTACATATGAACGACCAACTCCATGAAGCGATGTGATTCATTTTTCATCACTATATAAAATGGATTATATATATAAGTATATTTTATTAAATAATATGATATTATATCAATTCTTTAAATTTATAATTTTATTAATTTTCTTTTCATAATGATCATTGAAAAAAAGGAAATGTTATGCATGTGTACGTACGACTTACCGTCTCTATGATTATAATGTAGTTCATTTTTTATATCCATATTTAATGGATTTATTTAAAACTATAATTGATATATATATATATATATGATTATTATTTCATTAATATTATTCTAGAGATGATGTAATAATGACCACTTTTGACTATATACATCATACTAAGGTCATTTTGGACTCATGTTCCGACTTTCATCAAAATGTCCGATAAGAAATTAAATAATTAAGTAATTGTTATAAAATGGTAATAAGTGATATAAAAGAAAAAATAAACATGTAAAAGGTTATAAATAAATTTAATGATTAACATAAGTTTATTATTTAGGAATATAAAAGGACACATGGGATGAATCAGACTGAAGGTAAGGGTCTCCGTCTCAATATCCTTTCATTGGGGAATATTTTGATATTTTAAAACCTCCTAATTTTATTATTTTTATAAATATATCATTTTAATTTAAGTTTGATTCAATTATTTTCAAAATAAAATCTTTTATTATTTCTTATACGTAAATTTTGACTTTCTTTTCAGGTGACAAAAGGAATATTCTTTTAACATATATTACGATAAAAACTTCTTTACCACTATGATTATTATTTTACATTTAGATTCCTCTAGAAGTCTTAATGTATTTAAAAGAAAAAGAAACCCCCTTTTTAATTTTTAGATTATTTAGTTTTTGAAAATGGGTTTTGGAAATAGATTTATTATTTCAATAACATGACAATTTTCCTAATGAGTAGAAATAAAATTTTAATAGTGTCATATTGAAAATTTATATCTTTTATATGATGTGATTATATAATGGTACATATAAAATTGATGGGTGATTACATGATAATCCAATTCCGGGTAGTTCTATGATAAAATAGTGATGGGTGGGTCCATGATATCCCTCCAATTCCTTGGGTATGGAAGTCGACCATATGTTTATTTGGTTTATTAGAGTGGAATATATGAAATTAGAACACATAGTTATTAAATTTATATGTATGATAAGTATAATTATGTTCCATAATACCATTATGTTTTATCTATGATTGTTTTGGTTTTATGGTAATATTATGATTACAAAAGGGTAACCAATGTGCTTATTTGAAAATGAAAATATTTACTTTTTCTTAAGGGTGATATGTATTATTTTATGTCAACGTTTTCATGGGTTTAATGTATTCAAATTATTAACAATGTTTATAATTTTTCTATACATTACTATGATTTTTGTTATCATCTCATGTATAAAAATGTTGTTCATAGGATTTAAGGTAAAATAGGGAAAATGGGGAGATCAAGGTAACATTTTTGATGATTGGTCTTGAAAAGAAACCATATTTTATTTTTTAAATATTCTTGTTTAAAAAAATGGACATTGAGTATAAATCTCAACTCTTTAATATTTTAGTTGTTTTGTAAGAGATATGCCCAAATTATCTAAAACTATAAGACTGAAGAGAACATCAAAGTGAAAGAAAATAATATTTATGAGTAAAACTCATGATTAGGTCATGTTTAAGGCCGACGACATACAATAATACATGTTATAAATAAGTAAATAATGATTTTATTTAGGTTATATAATTATAAATTTAATATTTACTTTATTTATTATTATATCAACATTAATTCATTTTAAATCACCAAAACATAATGATTTTTTATTTCTTATTTAAGGATCAAAGTGAATAATCCCAAAGAATAAAATTATAAAAATTTGAATAATTACCTATATCAATTCCACAACCTTTTATGATCGGTTAATGATGATCATTGGGATACTAATGAAGAATTACATCACGATTATGGAAATAGTTTTAAATGATCAATATTACTCACACTTGATATTGAAAATAGATATGAACCAAATTATATACATATTGGGAATAATTAGAAATTAAATTTACAAAAGTTTATATATTTGAATATGTTTCTAAAATAGCTTGTTAAGATTGTATTTCTTGTTATATGGTAGGTATATCACTTCCATGGATGTCAATAATATAGTAGAGAGTTTAAAATCTATATTTTTCTCCCTTTGAGACACATTTCCCATTATACAAAGTGGTTTCATATTGAAATAACATATCAATATCCTTGAAAATGTATTTTACCATATTTATTTAATTTATGGGTTTTGAGAATCGATATCAAGTAATATAATTTTACTACTTTTAAGTAAAAAATACCAATCTTATAAGGGATTTCATACTTCTTCCTTTTATTTTCCATTTAAAAATATGCTCTATATTATATCTTTGAGGAAAATAGTATTTCATTCAAATCCAATTCCATAAAGTGTTTTATATTATTTGATTTTAATGAATCAATGAAGTATTTTTGAAAATATTTTCATGACTATGAATTTTACATCGACTATTTCAATTTTTTTTAAAATCTTTTCTGGTTTGGTTTCAGTTTACTCTCTATATTCTATAAGGCCAACTCCAATAATGATATGTTTCATGTTTCAACCACTATTTCTCTTCTATTATGTAATTATTTTGTAGAGATGAAGATTTTAATGTAAATCTATTTAATTTACATTGTTATACTATTTTTAAATGATGTGAATCCCACTTTTAGTGTCATGGGTTATTTATTATATGAATGGTGAATAGTTTTCATTTGAAAGTTTTATAAAAACCATTTCAATTTCCAAAATTACTTTACGAAAACTTAATGATTTTCATTTAAATTATTTTTGAAACTCATTTTATTTTAATTAGTTCTCTGTGAAATGGTAAGTGAATTTTTTAAAGTGTCACTCATAAGCATATATGATGATGAATTGGGACCTATATCACCCTCCAAATCAGTGGGTAAAGGTTTAAATCTCATGATATATATATACAAGGGAACAAATTTTTATTCAATCCTAGATGATGTTTTCTAACACAAAAAGTTGATATATACATGGATACAATTATGTTTTTTATAATAATGGGTTTTGGAATATTACTCATTAATGTAATGTTTCTTTATGATAATGTTTGTGATACATTTGGAAGAGGTTATGCATTTTTATATTATATTCACATGATTCATAATTTATGTTAAATGTTTCTAATCAAATTTATTGATATAATTTTTATATATTAATATTTTATAGATTTATGTTATAATGTTAGGTAGTTTGAATCTCACATATGTTTTAGGATTATAACGCATGATGATATGATATTTATATTATGATCATGTTTTATTGTTATTAGGAATTCATCATTGATGGAATGTTTATCTATTCATTACTAACTATTTGAGATCACCCTTTCTTTGGTTTTTATTCCCAATTATATAAATATGTGATTTATATGTGAGATTTTTATAAGGGGGTATAGATTAGATGACCATGAAGAATTGTTAATGAGTATTGTAAAATAAGTTTTCTATATAGTTAATCCTCTAATACACTAAACCCACCATCCCACAGTTTGTATGCAAATTTCTGAGAATAAATGTTTAATCAGGTAAAATATTATTATAAATGTGTTTATTTATATTGTATTTCTAAAAAGAAGTTTTTTATTGTTTTTCCATTCTATGTATAAAATAATATTTTACTTAAGAACTTTCCATAGTGATCAGTTTATACACTAAATAATATCATTTAACATATGTGAGTTCTAATGAATTTAATTACCCAAAAACATATGTCAAAATATTTAGTTTATAAGAAGTAATTCTTTGTGGGAATCATAAACTATTACAAATTTCCTTTAGATTATTAGCCTTATTCATTCTATTATTTTCATAATTTATTTCCATTTCTCTAATAAATTCATTTTCATTTGTAGTTTTCATCTATTATATAGAATTCATATTTTCTAATCCCAGAATGTCTTTAATAAATTTTACACCTTCAATTTTATATAATTAGTTAATTATCAAGATTTATTCTCAATGTAACCTTAAAATATGTTGGGTTATATATTTATTAATTTATTAGTACCTTTTCAATATTATACCCCTATATTTAAGACTAATGACTTTTTATTTATAAAAAATATATAATCTATTATCACTAAATGATTATTTTGATTAATATATTATATAAAAATTTAATCGATTAAAGAATATTATAAAAAACAATAGAAATATGAAAATTCTATAGATAATTTTTTTAGACATAGTTTTGGTTGATGATATCTTAGAGTTCATAAGTTATAACAAAAATTCTATGGATATATTTTATATTCCAAGAGTAGTTTTAGTTGAATTTAATCCAATATTTTTATTATAACTCATAGATTTATTTATTAATTGAATGTAACCATCAAATGTAGATACACATTTTTTATATCGACAAAACATGAACATTTCATAAAGGTATTGGCCATCTATACATTCTATAATATGATATCCCTTGTTGAGATTATGTATATTTTATTTGGGACTCTTGGGAATACTCTAACATATTTAGGAACCTATTTTAGGTTGTAGACATTATGATCTCAAAAAAATGATTAATTAAACTTCTCAGAGGGTCTCATTAAACTTTCAAAAATTTAAATTTTATAATATTTCACCTAGGATCCCTAATGTAACTTTATATGTGTTCATTATGATCCATCTATAACTAGAAAAAATTAGTAATATTTCATTTGGATGTAAGAAATAAAATAAACATGAAGTTATATGCACAAATATATATTATGATATAGGAACACATATATAAATTTTATAATATAGTATTTTATTTCATACAATTAGTCTCTATCTTCATAAAAAAAGTTTTATCTTTCATTCCATAAATCAAAAAAAATTTATTAGATAGATTAATTACATAGAAATTTTATTCCAAAAATGTTCCTTGAAATAAATAAATCCATTTGAAAAACTATTTATCAAATCCTATACTCTTATTAATATACTATGAGAATTATCTAATAAGAAATACATCAGTGTTAAATTTATTATAGTTTAAATTATCATATATTAAGAATTATCAATAATTAGTATGTATTATAATTACCCATGTATTTTAAACATATTGATGTTATATTTTTTTACAAAGAAACAATATTATTTAACACAACTAAAAATCTAGTGGTCCAGTGGCATTAATGGATTAGATATATAATACATTATTTTTATATGAAATAAATTATTTTTTATATCTAAATTTTTATTATTCCTATAATATTCTCAGAATATTATCATTTCATGGAATTTCATGGGGGTATAAATTAAAAATTGGTGATTTAAAAATCTCAGTAAGGGGATAATAGAAAAAAAAATGAAGATGTGATATCATATGTGTTAATAATCACATAACTGATTTTAAAAGATAAAGATCATAAATCATTATATAGAATAACATAAATTATATTTTAAGAACTTGGTAAACATTAATATTATTATAAATTGGCATAAACATAACACATGTCACAAACCTAAGTTTAATCTCATTGCGAAGACATCAAAACAAAATGTGTATGTGAAACATCCCATTCAATATTCATAATATCTCATAATATGTAATCATAAAAAATTAATTTTTGGATATAAATTACAAGAATATTTATATAATCACAATATCTCATAAATCATCAATGTTGTTTATATTTATTCTAAGGGGAGAGTACAAGAGTCCAAGAATCTGAGAAAAAAAACACCCGGCCTAGGGGGTCTAAAATAGTGGAGAACGAGGGCATACCCATGGATTATATGCACACCCTCAGGCTTCAAGGAGGTTACATTGGTAAGGTAGAAGACATCAGATCTAGGGGTCGCAAGGGAATCCATGTGATCCATGACTTTATTTCCCTCTCTCTACATGTGTTTAACTTGAATGCTGCTCCTCATGAATTCTTTACATCTCCTGATGGTGTACGTGACAGACCAAGGGATGTAGTTTCTATTTTGCAGGGAGTCATGATTGATCCTAAAGTTAGTTTCTACAAGGTAGATTGTAATATTTTTCTAATTTCAATGATTGAGCCCTGTGAGAAGAGCCTTAGCCTCTTCTTGTAGAGTGTTTCCATTACTGAAATGGGCCGTGAATGCTAGGATCACACTCCCTCCCGAGTTGTGCACCAAACCTCCTCACATTATACAAGTTATCTAAGAGCCATTTGGGTTTATCTTAAGACTACTTGATGGGGTAATCCATCTAATACATATCCCCCACATACCATCCAAGGGAGGATCCAGGTCCGGGCATGCCTGGAACATTCACAAGGAGGGGGATTCCCGCCAATACTTGAGAAGAGTAACCATATCGATTAGCAAAAATTTGGTTTTCACAATGATAGAACTTAGTGATGATTTAACCCCTCTTATCTAGTCTTGTTACAGTTTTTCCAAAGGCACCAACACTTAAAAATAAAGACCACAAAACACACCATCTTCCTCGAACCATTACTTAGTGATCCTTAAAACCATCTCTGAAAGAACAGTGAACCCAGAAGCAGGATAGAGGAGACCGCTGTAAAGATTCCAAAGAACTGCCACATGACCTTGGCCCACTATCCTTTAAATATGATATTATTTGTAGTATCCTTACTTTTGGTGCTACATCACTAGCACCAGGAGGAGAGACTAACTCCCATTTTCTAAATGCTCTTATCGGATGGTATCGCTGACTTCCTTAATCTCTAGACAAAGAAATTGTATTTGGTTGGAATTTTTCAACACCACATTAAGTCATACCAGGTATCCTGATGCACCTGAGAGGAAGAGATCCTATAGAATTCCTTTGTGGTAAACTTCACGGATTGCGATGGGGTAAACACGCACTTGTCCGGCTCCGAGCTGATGAGGATTGAGTCAAAAATGTATTTTTGGCTCTTGTCCAGATCTGTAGATACAAATTCTAGATATGAGGTCACATCCTTAAATGTAATCATAGGAGTTGAACACCTTGAGAAACCCAGAAGGGATCCCGCCCAGTTTCATTTCTAGAAGAGAATATTGCTATCGCCCATGAGCAAACAAGAGTGTTGATAAAGGCTCGATACCAGTGGACATATCAACTCTTAGAAGGGGGATCCATGGACCCTTTTAGTTTCAATTAAATTGGTGTAGTTGTGTTGCATGATCTTCACCTAGAGAGACAAATTATCAACGATATCCAAAGCCAGTTTGGCGTGCATGAACTGCACAGTGCCCTCGACGCTCCTAACGTTAATGCCCCCTTCATAGATAGGTCGGACGAGTCTACCCAAAGAGACCCAGTGCTTTTTCCCTTCCACTAATGCGTCCTAGAGAAAGATTGCCAAGATCTTGTTAATGGATTTGATAACCCCCTTTGAAAATTAGTTAGAAGCCATTTCATGCACCAAAATAGCAGCCAGAACATTGTTGATGAGAGAGATACACACCCAAAAAGAAAGAAAATTATTTTTCTAGTTGAGAACCCGACCAGTGATCCTAATCACCACATGATCATAGTCCCAAATGCGAAGTCTGTCTAAAGATATTGGAGAACCTAGGTACTCCATAGGTAAAGAACCCGAAATCATTCCCATTATACTGCACATGGAAGCAACCTGGCTCACAACACATTTCTTGGAGATGTACATGTTACTTTTGGAATGGTTGACCAACTGCCCACTCTAGTAGAAATACTCTTTCAGGATCCTATTAATGGACTGTGTAGATCTCCTCCCTACATTTGAGAAGATAATCATGTAGTCCGCAAACATCAGATGAGAAATTTCATCTGTGTTCCTTTTCATTTACAAAATAATAATACTACCACTGGAAGTTCCTCTCTTAAGAATCGTGCTAAGGGTTTCCTGTATAAGAATGAAAATACTCGGGGAAATCAGATCACCTTGCTATAGGCTGCAGGTGGCCTTGATGAATTCGTGGATCTTTCCCATGAATTATACAACCATCCAAGAAGAGATAAAGCATCTAAAGAGAATGTTTGAGACCCTGGGAGAGATACCCATGCAAGACAGGACTATGTGCAGTGCACGCACGCCAATGGAATCAACATCATTTGTTTATTAAATAAAATTGTTGAAACATACACAAAGTAATAAATAACCAAAATAAGAGAATATTATAAGGGTCTATAATTTATGATCATTTGTGAGAATAATAATATTATAAGGGAATGATAAAATAATAATGGTGCATGGAATAACATCATAAAATCAAACCTGATAAATCATATATTATAAAATATTTTTCATGGAATATGGATTTTAAAATACTAAAAAAATTATGCAAAAACCAAAATTAATAGCCACGAGCAACAAAAATATAACATACACTAGAATGAGGTAAAAAAGGGTGTAAATTACATAAAATAAAATAATTTCCCATCTCAAGAAATATTTTCAAGACCAATATCATATAGTGTAAATTTGAAGAAGTACTCTTAAATATCTCAAAATATTACCCGATTTTTTTTAAATTTACTTGGGGAAATATAAAGTACTCTTTATGAATTTAATATGTTTCGATATTTTTTTATAAAACAATTAAAATTTTAAATATTTTTTAAGAATCATGAAATATTGAAGAGTATTTTTCTTAAATAAATCAATAAATTGTATTTGGGAAAATGGGTTAGTATATAAAACATTTAGAAGAAGATATTATTCACATGTTATAAATAAGGTAAATGTTTGGGGAGAGGAACCATCCCAAAAAGAAATATTAAAGAGGATTCCATCATCAAATGAACTCAATTTCATTGAACAAAACATTAAAATTTATATAATTATATTTATTTATGCCAATAAATTAAAACAATGAATACAGACATGGTGGAAAATATTCCTATATGAAAAGAGGAGTCAAGGACGATTTATCTTATAAGAATCACTTCATGTGAATTATGAAACAAAGAGGAAAATAAATTGTATGAGGAAATGTAAAACATATTAAAAAATATATTATATGAAAATATTAATGTATTAGAGTACATTTTATATTTTTTTTGTAGATGGAAGCTTAGACATAACAATATCGAATGAAAAATGACATTATAAATAATACCCTTAAATTTTACAACCAACTTCCAAAAAATATTTATATCTTCCTATGTAATAAAAAAAACAATAATAATAATTTATTTTATAACATTGATAAAATAAATTACATTTTATTATCTATAATAATATTCATTCATTATAAATTTATTAGCTAGTTAACAATTATTTCCATCATCAAATGTAAGTAATTTTTATTATTTCACACATGTTTCATAACGGATACATTGAACTATATTATGGTATACCAAGTTCATCATTTATAGATTATAATATAGATTAAATTCATTTTTTATGATTTATTAATCTCCATGTTCACTTGATGGAAACTATTGTCATGGTTTGTGAGAATGAGATCAATGGTGAGCTTATTTTGGATAATTTATCGATATCAATGGATTAATTTATAATGATCGTCAATATTTTATATAATCCTATTAGAAAAATATTAAAACAATATTATCTAATAATATTAAATATATTCATCAAATATATTTTAAAACTATCCATGTAACACACTAATGAAAAATGAAATATGTTTCTCATAGAGGTGGTAGTAGGCAAAAACAAGAGTGGCGTTTTCATTTTATAATGAATTGTAGGAAGGTAGAAAATAGTTATTCCAGAGACATTATAATATTTAAGTATACTAATGATATTAATGTTGTGACCTAACCCCTAAAGCCTAGAGCCCATTCCTACAACCATTAAATTTTCATGATTATAATGAATCAATTCCTGATGGATCGAAGAGTTTAATAGTCTTAGTAAACTAGATACATAAATGAGTCTTGTTTTATAAATTAATACACTAATGACAACAATATTTTTTTTGTTGAGGATAAATTCATTACCACTTAGCATATCCTTGCATATCTTTTCTAGATAACTTATTAGATTCCTGGGGAAGGAAACAAAATAAGGGTGAGCTCAAATATTCAGTAAGATTAATGTATATAGGAATAAATAATTAATAAGTGGGAATAGTCAATATGGAAAGTTAATAAATGAATAAAAATTCCATGTAATCAATAAATTGTTATGTATGTGTGTAAAAAATATGAAAAGGTATATAACTGAAAACAAATTCCATTTAAACAACCGAACAAGGACAAATCAATATGACATGGAAAATAACAGAAAAAATGTCATTTAATCAATGAAATGAGAATGGAATTCATCCATATATTTTTTATTTATGAAAATATCATGGATTCTAAATAATGAATCAAAATGAAGGAAATTATTAATTATTGGACATCATGTATCATGCACATGGAAACATATACCATCATGTCCTTTCAAAAGATGGTTTAAAAATACAACTAGAAACCAGTTTAATTTGCACAACTAATTTGTCTCATGAGAACCTATTCTGGCACCGAGGGGATATATAAATTCCAAGATCCACCCAACACTACCTGTCTAAATCGTATCTCACATTGAATAATATATTTAATTAATAAACAATATTCCTTGTCAAATATATGTATTGAATAAATATTACGGGTTTGTCAATATTTATACTGAGAATAAAATAACTTTCAAAGTAAACACCATATGTAAAAATGATATACGATTTAGGAAATAAACATATCCATGATAAATTATATGTATAATTAGTGTATTTAAATATTTAATTATCATAGGAAATTGAATATTCAAGGAGAATAATAAAGGAATCCAAGAAGTCAATATCTATATTATCATTAGAAAAATAAAAATTAAACTATATAGAGAAATAATACGGATGATATTTATAAAAAAATATCTCTTGTGGAGTAAAATAATGGGTTGTTTTCATTATTGAATGAAAATATTATAAAAATATATTTTAAAAATATTCTTTAGGAAAATATCCTTTTTTATTTTGAAAAACACTTTTAAAATAATTTTATTTGAAAATAACTTTTGAATACACTTACTTAAAAAAGTAAAAAATTAAACAAAAACTAGAATCATTACAGAAATGAGGGTGGGTTCAGACATATATGTTTTATTATGTAAAAATGACATTACTTTTATATGGTAAAATGGTTATAAAAATGCATTGTTTAGAAAGAATGAAATAACCATTTTATAATGAGTGAAATAATGTTAGATTTTAAAAAAAAATCTCTAAAATATTTTGGGTTCCAAAGAGTAGAGAAATTATACTATTAATTTAAAAATGTATTGAGTAACCATAGTAGAATAAAACTAAATCAGTTTTTGGAAAATGATAAAATAATTTCTATTAATGGGAATTTATGTGTAAAAAATCATGAATACAATGAGATTGTAAAGTAAACCCTTGAAAACTACATAACATTGATGTTAGACTCAACCAATAGATATATTATGTGTATCAGATATAAATCCACATAAAATAATTAAAAATAAATAAAATTATAGTAAAATTGTATTAAACATAAAAAACATAGAATATTAAAGTCAACAAGGAAATAATATATCCCAATGAATGAAATTGGATTATGAAATGTTATTCTACTTGGTAACACTTAATTCAAATAGCCTTGGATGAAATAATTCAAATTAAAATAGAAAATATCATAAATAATGAATGAATCATGATATTATATTTCAAAGTGGAAATATTTACAACAAATATAATAAATTATGTGCACAATAGTAAAGTATGTCTCAAATAATTGAAATACCATTGAAGGATCATTAAATTTATATTTAGGAAAATAATATGTAAACATTCCAAAGTTTCACATTACACATTGAAACATTTGAATCATAAGAATAATTAAGGAATAAAATTAATTTTTTTTAAATACCATGTATATAAAATAATTCAGGATATAATATATAGAAATGGGTAGTAGATACACCACACAAAAAAGTTTTTGGTGAAATGACATTTATCTCATAGATGTAAAAAGTGAGATGAAAATTACTTATCTTGCATTTCCTTTAATGTGAAAATACGTTAAATTCATATATAATGGTTTTTAAAATGATAATAAATTTTTTAATAAACATTTTAATATATATGATATCATATATGATCTTATTATAATATCTTATTACTCGTTTGTTAGTAATCTTTCATTATTATCACTATTTCATGTTTAATTTCATAGTTTTTTGAGTATATTTGGACTTGTTACTTGTTGTTATTATTAGTTAGATTATGATTTAATAATCTCTAAAATGTAATATATGAGTTAATTATAAGATATATTAATTATATATATATTTATAATAATCCATAATAATCAGAGATATGAAATTAAATGCGCCGTTCATGGAGATGGTAGGTCCTACATACACAAGAACACTACTTTAGTTTATTTTCCAGATTTTTAAATAATGAAAATTAAATGATATATTTGTATATTATAATTAAATTATTATATTTATATCATATATGTTTCATAGTTTAAATAAAACCTTCTTTTACTTGTTTCATGTATAGCATGAACAAATCACATCTCTCTGTGGAGGCAGTAGTCCACACTTCCACAAATGATGTTATCGTATTTTCACAAATTAGAAATTATAAATGTGTGTGTTATATAAATATATATATTAAATAATAATAAGAAAATTATATATATAATATATATCATATATAACCAGGTTTTCCATCATAATTCCCAAACATGAGAGGTGATACAGGAAAAATAAAAGACATCATTTTGCTTGACGATAGTTTGTCGTACAGATAAATGGTATGTTTGTTTCCCATTAGCCGGAGTTGTGTGAATGTGTAGGTAAAAATGTATAATAAAAATATCCCATTATATTTATGACACTGATGTTAATATATAATCATGGAATAACAAAATTTTAGAGGGTGGATAATTAAAATAAAACATAAGTGATTGAGAAAGGATGCTACCTCTTATTTGGGTAACTATTTTGGGTTTTCCCCAAGGGGTTTCATTGAGTGCCTTTTTTTATTAGGTCATGATTTTTGGATCAGGGGAGGGATGTTGAGCAGATATTTATTCATATATAGGTTGATCTAATGCAAATTTTTGGGAGTGAGTAAGAGGGAGGGGTGTTTTTTATAGTAGTGGAGGAGTGTCATTCTTGTAAATATTTGAAAAGAGAATTCCAACCACGTTTTTTCGAGGAAAAGTAGCTCTAATAATGGTAAATATTTGAGAAAATGGATTATAGAGTATAAATATGGACGTCTAATGGATTTTTTTAAAAGTTTCTAGGTTATTTTGGCTCTTAATTTTAAGGTTTAGTCTCTATTTAAGCTATTTTTTTCTCTTAATCACTCTATCTAATTTTAATCAATTTCTCTAAAAAAAATTATCAAAAACTTTTTTAAAATTATTATACATTATAAATTATAATTATTAAAAATATATAATCCATTTTAAAAAATTCCAATCACATTAGTGGAATAAATTAATATAATTCAATCCCTCGGACGGGACGACTATGCAACATTTTAAAATAAAAATGTGCAAATGTTTGTTAAATTTTTATATACAATTTTAAAGTTTAATTGATTAAAATTACCTAAATTCGATTAATTTATATAAATTTATATAATTAAATAGTATAACCAATAAAAAATATAATTTATCATTATAAATACATTAGGTGAAAAATAATTTTTGAATTACAATTCACTATTTTTTGCTATTCATAAAAAACTAAAACATGACAGAAAAGTACAAAAAATTCACCCAAACCTAATTATTATGTTTATTTAAAGAAATGAAGTTTATTTTGAAATTTAAAATTTATAAAAGTTCCATAAATTCTATTTAAAATAGGTTAGACAATAAGAGGCAGTAAAAGTGCCTTTATAAAAATATTGATATTTTTTCTAAATATTGGAGTTTATCTTATCTTATTACTATCAAATCTATTTAATAAATGTTAAAAATATTTTATTGAATATATAATATATATATCAATAACATCATTCAGCAATAGTAATTTATTTAATTTATTAGGATAAAATAGCTTTGCAATTATAAAAACATATGCTTTATATCCTATTTGTTCTTATATTAATTTATATTAAATTTATTAACAATGAATTCATTTAAAAAAAATTAGAATATATAGTATCATAAGTTATTTAATATTATTCATAATTTCTAATTTGTCACCTAGGTTATATCATATTATATTAATATTAGTAGTATTTGGTAAAACTCAGCCTTGCGTGTAACACAAGCAATCAAAGTCTTTTTTGCACGTAACACAAGCTCACTCAGTATTATGTGAATTATAATATATATCATAGAAATAATTTATTTAAAAAAGTACATATGTTATAAATTATAGGGATATTGTCACGAACCAGCCCAGGTCGACCCTAACCGGTCACCCGAGCCGGTCCGCGGAAAGTCCCGAGGGGCGTTCCCGATCCCCCCGGGATGGCAACAAGTGCCGGGCATTAAAATTTCAATCGTTGGGAATGATTTCAGCCCAAACTAAAAACAGGATCAAAAGAACGAATATAAACTAAACAACAGACAAACACTAAATCCATAAACAAACCTACACCACGACATACCTTCTCGTGACCTTGCGGGTCACCACCCAACTACAACCCACGTCGCTCCCACACTGAGCGACTCAAGCAGGAAAACCTGAACACAAGGAACCTGCAACTGAAAAAGGTAAAAGATAGGCGTGAGCACAAAAGTACTCAGTAGGTGAGCCCAATAACAAATCCCAAAGCACTGCCAGTAAATAAAGAATCTACCTATTCCAGGTTTGACCTACAATGTATAAAAGTAAGCTTTCGTAATGCTTTACTTGAAAATCAAACACGAGACATTTCCCTTATTCTTTTTGAAAGTTAGTTCCCTTTCATCAGTTTTAAACTCATTCTAAAAAAAAACAAAGTGTCACATTTTCAAATCTTACCCAAAGAGAATAAAGCATTTTCATTTGAAAACCATTTTCACAAAGTCTAACAGTACAGGCTGTGAAGGATGACTAAAAGCAAACAAGCAGGGAAAAAAAGTGCAAGTAAAGGGAAACAAGCAAGGAAAACCAAGTGCAAGAAAAATAAACCGGAAGTTATCAGCAATAACCATTGGCGATCCTGAACATCCCTAGAAAACCCCTGGACGTACTCGGGTTCAGACTACCTGCCGGCGTGGTACTCCATAGTCAATAACCAACTGGCCGCCCTAATAGCCAACCAGTGGCACATCCCTCCTGACCTGTCTACAACTCCAGGGGGTACCAACCCGTCTAATCAGGGTTAGCCAGCAACCGTCACTCGATAATCTACAAGACGCCCAGGAACCCATGGTGGTTTTAGTAACACTGTGTAAGTGGGAGACCCTCGCACGCGTGACTCATCTCACTGCACTTGCCTACCCCTTACACGGACATCGCTACACGACCACCCTCGAAGGGAAGTTCCCCTGTAGAAATGCCCTCACAAGTACGTATATATATATATATATATGTAAAAATCACTTCACATTTATTAAAGTTCCAACCGGGCCGTCATATCATTTACATTTTTAACATTTTACACTAAAACATTTCCAAAGGGATATGACACACGCCATGCCATTAAAAACCAGAGACACACTTAGAACATTATTTAAGAAACTCAGATCGGCATATTAAACACGAAACACACTGGTTCCACAAGTAGAATCATTTTCCAATATCCAAACGCACCCCACTTTTATTAAGAGCCAAACGGGCCTTAAATCATTTTTTTTGAAGGGACACCATTTCTCAACTGAAATCCAAACTTTTGTTCACGCGACAAAGGAAAACATTTCTCGTCAACCAAGAACCACACTTCAAATTTCCAAAATCAAGTTTAAAGGTCATACAGTCATTTTCTCTAATCCAGGTTCTAAGAAACACCTTTTTTATTAACAATACATCTACAAATTTACAGACGCCAAAAACATTTCAAAACACAATTTAACACGACTTTCATTATTCAGGAAGAACCATTTAGCAATACTACCATAGAAGCACAAAACTAAATCCAAGAAGAACACTTTCAATGAAACGCTAGAATTAAAAACGGCTTTTATCATCAGCAGATCACCACACTATAAAAACTACTAAATATTCTTTTAAATTTACTGAAATTCAATAAAAGGCAAGGAATAAATAAATTCTTAATTTAAAGGCGAGTGCAATGGGAGACCTACCTCAAATCGGAATGAAGAATGACACGGCGCAAATCTACCGTTGCGAAGAAGGGCACACCGTATTGCGCCGTCAAACAGGTCCTAAAACAGTAGACCGTTAAACGTGTTCAACGATAACATAATAGAAATAACCATAATATAATGTTAATATCAGTAATAATATAATAATAATAACATAGTCATGGCAATAATTACAATAACATAATGTGAATAATAATAACAACTTAATAAAAATAATGATAATGATATAATAATAATAACAATAATAATATGACATAATTATAATATTATCATAATCATAATAGAAATATTAATATAATAATAATATAATAATAATAATAATAATAATATATTATTAATATTAATAATAATAGTATAATAACATAATATAATAATAATAATAATAAGAATAACATAATATAATAATAATAATAATAATAATAATGTAGTAATAATAATACAACATAATAATAATAATAATAAAAATGTAATAATAATAATAATATAATAATAATAATAATAATAATAATATGACAATTAAATAATAATAATATATCAATAATAACAATAACAATAATAATAATAATAATAATAATAATAATAAAAATATTAAAATATTAATAATAATAACATAATATAATAATAATAATATTATTAGTAATAGAAAAATATTAACATTATAATATTAATAATAATAATATTATTAATATGATAAAAAAAACAAAACGTAATAAAAATAAAATGAAAAAAATATAACTTACAGCGGAGGGGGAGGGAGCGCGCAGGGGGGTCGCTGGACGGCGGCGGCTGGAGGGGGGCACTGGAGGAGGGGGCCGCGCGAGGGAGCGGCCGAGGCCGGGGAGAGGTCGGGACGGAAAAAAAAACAGGGGCCGGCCGGGGGTGTCGGAGGCGGGTCGCCCGGCTGTTCGTCGGAGGAGGCTGGGACAGGGGGAAGAGGGAGCCGGGACAGCCGAAGAGGGCGGGGCGTCAGCGACGAGGTGCGGGATGCACGGGGGGTCCAGGGTAGTGCGGCGAGGCGGACAACGCTGGAGGGTGAGCCGGCGACGGGGTCGGAGGTTCGCGCGGCCGGCCGAAGCGGGGGTGAGGCCGAGGGCAGGGGCGGTCGGTTCCGGTGAGGGCGAGGCCGGGGCGCGTAGAGCAGGCCAGGACAGGGGATGTCGGGAGGCCGGAGGCTGGCCGGCGCAGGAGCGGAGCAGGGCGGCGTGCGGGCCGCCGGACGTTGGAGCAGGGGAGGTCGCGGGGTGCCGCCTTGGGCGAGGTGGGATGGCGAGCGGGGCACGGCGGCGAGCCGGACAGGGGGTCGCGCGCAGGGGAGGGGTCTCTGGATCTGAGCGGGAGCAGGAGGCGGCGCGGCCGTCCGAACCAGCGGGAGGGAAAGGAAAGAAAAAAAAACATGGAAGAGAGAGAGAGGGGGGGGGGGAGAGGGGTGAGGCGAGTACGGGAGGGGGTGAGATTAGGGTTAGGGTTAAAAAAACTATATATATATATACATAAAATAATAATAATAATAATAATAATAATAATAATAATAATAATAATAATTAAATAAATAGTCAGATCTTAATAATAAAAATAAAACATCATTTGAATAAAACTTTATAATAATAATAATGGTAATAATTAGAAAATTTATAATAATAATTATTTTTAATCAAAAGATTTAAAATATTAAAACCATTTTAAAATAAATGGGCGCGCGCATGCGCGCGCGCACACACCCGTATATATATATAAACATATATGCGTATATTTAAACATATACAAACATATATATATATATATATCTATACACATATAAACATGAACGATTCTATACAAACGCGTATAAACATATATATATATATATATATACATGTATATATACATACATACATACATATACACACACATATATATATGCATATATATATACATGTAGACATATATACAATCAATAAAAATAACATCAAAAATAACAACAACAATTTAAAAAGGTAATAATAATAAAATGTCAACATAAAAAAAAATTAATGTTTAAAACGCCGGGTGAACACATAGTCACCCGGACCGAACGCACGGTCACCGCTAGCAATGTGATGACCGCGCACCAGCGCGAAAACTGCCAACACAATTAAACCTCAAAAATTTTAAATCGGGACCAAGAAAGAAGTAAAATAATGACATCTGCGGTCGGGGTGTGACAATTCTCCCCACCACAGACACTTTCTGCCCCCAGAAAGTCACCAAGCCAAAATTCATCCGAAATTCAAGCCCATTCCCAAATAGAACTAAAGGAACTGAAGAGAACTGAGATTCTCAGGATGACCTTACTCCACACAGGTCACACCCGACCGATTCAAGAGAAAACTGAGATCCGAGATTGAGGGGAGAACACGAAGGGGTTCTCCCCACCACAAGAACTTACCTAGTTCGAAAATTTATCACCCAAAACATACTACCACACGGAGGCAGGTCCATGGAGGGAACTCATAACCGATCCAAACCGACTCCTATTACACGATCAGATTTACACCTCCGTCGAAACATTGAACCCACGACTGGAGTCAACAACTTCAACACCAAGGACAACCCCCAGAGAAAAATTTAACCAAACATCAAATTGGAGACATAACCCATTGAAATACACGGAACATGTCCACATATGACAACATAACTACAATGAGGTCAACCCACACAAGGGTCAAACACACCTTTAAGGACACACGATTCAGAATATTACATCCACGTGACAAGTCTGCTTGAATTTATCATAGAACAAGTCCATCGTCACTTTATAGAAAAACAATGCATTTACAATGCTGTTGAAACTTTAATAGCAGGAAAACAAATATGAAAAGGTTTCTAATTGTTCCACCACCAACACGGAACACAAAATCCGGACCAAGGCATCGCAACCCTGGGAACTCCTGACTGTACGCGAGCTTCACCCCGAGACTTGTAGCTGGGGATCTGATGGATGAAGCACCTTCTGCCTCACAGTCAGGTACTGACATTCTCCCATCACAGCGTCCTCTTCAAGCGACGCTTCCTGCAAAACTTCTCCAGATGACCCAGACAACCGCATCGATGACACGTCTTCAGAGGGTTGCGACAAGACGGATTTAGATGCCCGAAACGACCACACTGAAAGCATACCATCGAACGATCTGATGAACTGGAAGCTGGGGAAAAAGGGGATAACTCCTTAGGAATAGGTATCTCTGGCGCCTTTTCCTCACCAGAGGGGGAACTCTTACGAACAACAGGGGATGCTGAAGTATTAACCACCCGCACACCGGAAACCAACTCAGCCAAGAAAGCTTTCTCCACCAGCTTCTCGAAACAAAGGTCTTCAGAAGGGAGGACTCGCTCCTTGATCTCTGAACGAAGACCCCCAGTGAAAAGAGAGACCTTCATGAGCTCATGCGATGCTACCTATGGAGAAAAAGAAATCAGTTCCTTGAAATGGTCAACATATGCCTTCACCGTCCGTTGGCCTTGCTGAATATGCACAAGCTCTCTCTTTTTCTCCAGCTTCACTTCCTCAGGTAAAAACCATTGGATGAAAATGGTTTTAAAGACATCCCACGTCATTTCAACTTGCATTGACGGTGGGGTAACCATCTTCCACCTGTCCAAAGCTGGACCCTCAAACAACTCCATAATTGCACAAACCTTAACATTATCGGGAGTTCCCAACGTTCTAAAGACATGCTCCACTTCCTCGAGCCATTTCACTGCCTCTAACGGACCCTGATCACCATGGAGAATAGGCAATGTCTGAGAAGGACCAAAAATGGGGCATGACCTATCAGAATCCTTAGAGACCTTTCTGGGCGGCATTTCCTGAGCGACATATAAAACACAAAGCCAAAACCATTGTCAAACTGAAGCAACTTCAATTAAAGCTCCTTCATCAAAAATAGTCAGCACAAGGACCAAACAAACACGAACACAACCCAAAATAAAAATATCTTTTTTTAAAAAAAATTCCCTTTTTATTTTAGATTATAAAACCACCCTTTTTCAAGACCAATTTCCAAAACCAATCCACTTTCAAATCAAAACTTTCCAAAACCATTTCCCCTTTAGAACCAATTTAGAAAACAAGGTCAAGCCCTTAATTTCAAATACACACCCAGGTAATCTCATGAACCGTTGCACATGTCTTTATCCACATTCCAATAATACTCGCACCAACACGCATTTTTTTCCCATGCATTCTCACACATGTGCAAACGTTCATAAAGAGGACCTAAGGTTTCACCCCAAATCATTCTTAACCAATTCCAAGCAAACAACAGATTTTCCAAATCAAGAGATTTCATTTTTAAAACCCATTTCATATATTCAAAGTCTTTTAAAAGAAACCAGCCCAATTTTCGAAAACCCTTTTTCATTTCAAACAACATACTTACACAGACCAAAACAAAAACAACATCCAAAATTGCGTTAACCACTAGAGTGATGGACTAGTAGTCACGCTCAACCTAGAGACATGGTAGTGGGCCATGTCCCAAGTCAGCGTCGACCACTAGGAGGAATTCAAACCGTGTACTCAGACTCCACATGGGTCACTACTCCATGTGAAATCACGAAGTAACGTCGGCTTGCCTCCGTCATCATCTCTCAATCCAAGACAAACCAGAAAAGACAAGGACACAATTCCCGGACTACCCCTGGTAACTCGAGGATCAGTGCGAGCAAGAGTTCGCGACGCTCTTCCCGTACCTACACCTCGAGTTCCGACAGTCCTAATCTCCTTCTACCGGACAACCCAAAATAACAAGAACCTGCCTCTGATACCATTTTGTCACGAACCAGCCCAGGTCGACCCTAACCGGTCACCCAAGCCAGTCCGCAGAAAGTCCTGAGGGGCGTTCCCGATCCCCCCGGGATGGCAACAAGTGCCGGGCATTAAAATTTCAATCGTTGGGAACGATTTCAGCCCAAACTAAAAACAGGACCAAAAGAACGAATATAAACTAAACAACAGACAAACACTAAAGCCATAAACAAACCTACACCACGACATACCTTCTCGTGACCTCGCGGGTCACCACCCAACTACAACCCACGTCGCTCCCACACTGAGCGACTCAAGCAGGAAAACCTGAACACAAGGAACCTGCAACTGAAAAAGGTAAAAGATAGGCGTGAGCACAAAAGTACTCAGTAGGTGAGCCCAACAACAAATCCAAAAGCACTGGCAGTAAATAAAGAATCTACCTATTCCAGGTTTGAACTACAATGTATAAAAGTAAGCTTTCGTAATGCTTTACTTGGAAATCAAACACGAGACATTTCCCTTATTCTTTTTGAAAGTTAGTTCCATTTCATCAGTTTTAAACTCATTCTAAAAAAAACAAAGTGTCACATTTTCAAATCTTACCCAAAGAGAATAAATAATTTTCATTTGAAAACCATTTTCCCAAAGTCTAACAGTACAGGCTGTGAAGGATGACTGAAAGCAAACAAGCAGGGAAAACAAGTGCAAGTAAAGGGAAACAAGCAAGGAAAACCAAGTGCAAGCAAAATAAACCAGAAGTTATCAGCAATAACCATGGGAGATCCTGAACATCCCTAGAAAACCCCTGGACGTACTCGGGTTCAGACTACCTGCCGGCGTGGTACTCCATAGTCAATAACCAACTGGCCGCCCTAATAGCCAACCAGTGGCACATCCCTCCTGGCCTGTCTACAACTCCAGGGGGTACCAACCCGTCTAATCAGGGTTAGCAAGCAACCGTCACTCGATAATCTACAAGACGCCCAGGAACCCATGGTGGTTTTAGTAACACTATGTAAGTGGGAGACCCTCGCACGTGTGACTCATCTCACCGCACTTGCCAACCCCTTACACGGACATCGCTACACAACAACCCTCGAAGGGAAGTCCCCCTGTAGAAATGCCCTCACAAGTACGTATATATATATATATATGTAAAAATCACTTCACATTTATTAAAGTGCCAACTGGGCCGTCATATCATTTACATTTTTAACATTTTACACTAAAACATTTCCAAAGGGATATGACACACGCCATGCCATTGAAAACCAGAGACACACTTAGAACATTATTTAAGAAACTCAGATCGACATATTAAACCCGAAACACACTGGTTCCACAAGTAGAATCATTTTCCAATATCCAAACGCAACCCACTTTTATTAAGAGCCAAACGGGCCTTAAATCATTTTTTTTGAAGGGACACCATTTCTCAACTGAAATACAAACTTTTGTTCACGCGACAAAGGAAAAAATTTCTCGTCAACCAAGAACCACACTTCAAATTTCCAAAATCAAGTTTAAAGGTCATACAGTCATTTTCTCTAATCCAGGTTCTAAGAAACACCTTTTTCATTAACAATACATCTACAAATTTACACACGCCAAAAACATTTCAAAACACAATTTAACATGACTTTCATTATTCAGGAAGAACCATTTAGCAATACTACCATGGAAGCACAAAACTAAATCCAAGAAGAACACTTTCAATGAAACGCTAGAATTAAAAACGGCTTTTATCATCAGCAGATCACCACACTATAAAAACTACTAAATATTCTTTTAAATTTACTGAAATTCAATAAAAGGCAAGGAATAAATAAATTCTTAATTTAAAGGCGAGTGCAATGGGAGACCTACCTCAAATCGGAATGAAGAATGACACAGCGCAAATCTACCGTTGCGAAGAAGGGCACACCGTATTGCGCCGTCAAACAGGTCCTAAAACAGTAGACCGTTAAACGTGTTCAACGATAACATAATAGAAATAACCATAATATAATGTTAATATCAGTAATAATATAATAATAATAACATAGTCATGACAATAATTACAATAACATAATGTGAATAATAATAACAACTTAATAAAAATAATGATAATGATATAATAATAATAACAATAATAATATGACATAATTATAATATTATCATAATCATAATAGCAATATTAATATAATAATATAATAATAATAATAATAATATATTATTAATATTAATAATAATAGTATAATAACATAATATAATAATAATAATAATAAGAATAACATAATATAATAATAATAATAACATAGTAATAATAATACAACATAATAATAATAATAATAAAAATGTAATAATAATAATAATAATATATCAATAATAACAATAATAATAATAATAATAATCATAAAAATATTAAAATATTAATAATAATAACATAATATAATAATAATAATATTATTAGTAATAGAAAAATATTAACATTATAATATTAATAATAATAATATTATTAATATGATAAAAAAAACAAAACGTAATAAAAATAAAATGAAAAAAATATAACTTACAGCGGAGGGGGAGGGAGCGCGCAGGGGGGTCGCCGGACGGCGGCGGCTGGAGGGGGGCACTGAAGGAGGGGGCCGCGCGAGGGAGCGGCCGAGGCCGGGGAGAGGTCGGGACGGGAAAAAAAACAGGGGCCGGCCGGGGGTGTCGGAGGCGGGTCGCCCGGCTGTTCGTCGGAGGAGGCCGGGACAGGGGGAAGAGGGAGCCGGGATAGCCGAAGAGGGCGGGGCGTCAACGACGAGGTGCGGAATGCGCGGGGGGTCCAGGGCGGTGCGGCGAGGCGGACAACGCTGGAGGGTGAGCCGGCGACGGGGTCGGAGGTTCGCGCGGCCGGCCGAAGCGGGGGTGAGGCCGAGGGCAGGGGCGGTTGGTTCCGGTGAGGGCGAGGCCGGGGCGCGGAGAGGAGGCCAGGACAGGGGATGTCGGGAGGCCGGAGGCTGGCCGGCGTAGGAGCGGAGCAGGGCGGCGTGCGGGCCGCCGGACGTTGGAGCAGGGGAGGTCGCGGGGTGCCGCCTTAGGCGAGGTGGGATGGTGAGCGGGGCACGGCGGCGAGCCGGACAGGGGGTCGCGCGCAGGGGAGGGGTCTCCGAAGCTGAGCGGGAGCAGGAGGCGGCGCGGCCGGCCGAACCAGCGGGAGGGAAAGGAAAGAAAAAAAAACGGGGAAGAGAGAGAGAGAGGGGGGGGGGGGGGAGAGGGGTGAGGCAAGTACGGGAGGGGGTGAGATTAGGGTTAGGGTTAGAAAAACTATATATATATATACATAAACAAAATAATAATAATAATAATAATAATAATAATAATAATAAAATAATTAAATAAATAGTCAGATCTTAATAATAAAAATAAAACATCATTTGAATAAAACTTTATAATAATAATAATGGTAATAATTAGAAAATTTATAATAATAATTATTTTTAATCAAAAGATTTAAAATATTAAAACCATTTGAAAATATATGGGCGCGCGCATGCGCGCACGCACACACCCGCATATATATATAAACATATATGCGTATATTTAAACATATACAAACATATATATATATCTATACACATATAAACATGAACGATTCTATACAAACGCGTATAAACATATATATATATATATATACATGTATATATACATACATACATATACACACACATATATATATACATATATATATACATGTAGACATATATACAATCAATAAAAATAACATCAAAAATAACAACAACAATTTAAAAAGGTAATAATAATAAAATGTCAACATAAAAAAAAATTAATGTTTAAAACGCCGGGTGAACACATAGTCACCCGGACCGAACGCACGGTCACCGCTAGCAATGTGATGACCGCGCACCAGCACGAAAACTGCCAACACAATTAAACCTCAAAAATTTTAAATCGGGACCAAGAAAGAATTAAAATAATGACATCTGCGGTCGGGGTGTGACAGATATTATATTCCCTTATGCAATTATTGTTGCATGTTATACATGTAATTGAATATAATGTTCTTACTTTATTATTTCAGGGAATTACAAATGATGTAACTGTGTCGATATGGGTAGAGTTTATTTATATTGGATATAATAATAAATAAAATAATAGAAATGAAAAATTAGTGATTATGAGTTATACCTTACTCCTTTGAAAAACTATTTTATCCACCATATATTGGTCTTTTAGTGAGGCCAACAACTCTAATACATAGGGGATATAGTTAGGAAGATAGTTTTGTAGAATTCATTTAAGAAAAAATTATTTTGGTTTGAGGGGATGTGGGATAGTGAAGGTATCCTTTTATAAGTGAGAGCGGTGACCATTTTTTAAATACCAATAACTTATCATTAAAGACATGTCACATTCAAATGAAAGTATGTTTGAAATTTAAAAATAATGTGTAGGGGATTATTATTGGTCGATCCACTACACATCCATAAAAATAAGGGGAAATTTTTTAGATATTTTTGTATTTTAGCCCATAATTTAACTTTTTATCATAATTTACTTTTACTATGATAAATCATTTTTTAAAATAAATAACTTAATTTTGTGAATAAAAATTAAATTAACCTTATTAGATAATTTGGACATGTTGGTCCCAATATGAAAACAATTTTATAATATTAAATTTCTAAAATTGGAAGAAATAAATTTGAAAATAAAAAAAATGTATTACACATAAAAAATATTTAATAAAATATTACTTAGGTTCTACATTTAAATAAAATAGGTTTATAGAATAAACAAAATATTTTTAAAATTATAATTTTACTTATTAAAATTATATTTGGTTTAGAAAAAGGTTTAATAAAATATAAATGCATATTCAAATCACGGTGATGTCATAAATGTTACATTATTTTAAAAAAACAATATTTTATACTATTAAACTAAAAATAGATCTTTCAATAAATTTCCCAAGAATTATTTTATATTATGTAACAAGGAAAACCTTATTTATAATCATAAATAATAAATTACTTAGGTAAAAACTATCTTTCACTGTAAAATCTAAAATAAAAATGTAACAAATATAGGGGTAAGGATACTGAAACTTGTTAAAAAAATGTTTCCAGTTTAGTTTTTGCATTATTATAGACCTTATATCACCATTAACTCCTTTATATTGTATTTCTTGAGTCAAATTACATGGGAAACATGTTATATTCATATATAAAGAAAAATTATATTCTCACTACTTATAAAAGGGGAAACTCACCACACATTTAAGATAAATATAAAAATTATGTATCTAATTTAAAATATTACCTCTTTCATTGCCCTATAATAATATTTTATTCCCTTAATATTCTTGTCATAATTAATTATCCAAAGTCATCAATTTCAATGAAGTACTTCAAGAGAATTTTTAAAATTTCAAAGTACTTATTAATCTCTAATCATTTTCCTTATCTATCTTTTCATATATTACTTATATTACCCATTTTGTAGTGATACAATTAGTATGGCATATATATTTATATGTTTTTTATGTTTATGGATTTAAATTATCTACCCTTTCCCCCTTTCCCTTAAAAAACATCAATCTTGTGTATGTGTGGACTACCACCTCCATGACAAAATATTTTTCATTTTCATTTACAACCTTAAAAGGGTGGTTCAAATTGTGAGCTTAAAACATATGTATAATATTAATAATATTTTTCATATTATAAAATAATAAAACACAATAATGTTTTCTCATTTTCTATGCGAAATGAAACCTTCATCCATGCATACGTACGAACTACTACCCTCATGGTATAGTGTATTCTGTATTTTAATTCCACCAATCATAGCTAGTTATGAGATTGGTTTTAAGGGATGAATATGATTTTTATGAAATAATTATTTTTCTATTACATCCAATTTCACAGCATTTTAATTATATGATAAATAAAAAAGTTATTACATTCATCTATGTAAAAGAGTGTACAAAGAGGAAAATTGATTTGATCGTATTATATAACAACATTATATAGGTTATATTATTCAAATAATTCATTAAAATTTTCATATATCACACTAATAACCACAATATATGTTCATTATTATTCTTGTATAATTATATTGTAGTAAAATCACTTCACAATCATCTATTAATTATGGTATGTTCATGTTTGGGTTGGACTATCCACCTACTTGAACAATTCCATAAAATAAAATCATGTATTATTTTAAAATATTAAATAATGATACTATATGATATATATAAGGATATAATGATTTTACTTTGGTTATATAATTATAAATTTAATATTTAACTCATTAATTAGTATATCAACATTTCTTTAGTTAAAATCCCCAAAACATACTGATTATCGATTTTATATTTAAGGATCATAGTGAAAACTCCCAAATAATAAAATTATAACTATAAAAATAATTACTATGTATCAATTATAGTACCTTTTATGATCTAGTAATTATGAACGTTGGTATAATAATGAATAACAACACCAGGATTATGAAACTATTTTAAAATGATTAAGATTACTCACACCTGATATTGAAAATGGATAAAACCAAATAATATACATATTAGATATAATTAAAAATCAAGTTTATAAAAGGTTATATATTTAAAAATGATTCTAAAATAGGTAATTAGTATAGTCATTTTTGTTATATGGGACGATAAATCACTTCAATGGATGTCAACAATAAATAAACGGGGATTTAATGTCTACTATCAGCCTTTGTGACATATTTCCCACTATAAACAATGGTTTATTTGGAATAGTGTATGTACATACTAGTGAATGTATTTTACCATATTCATTTAATTAATATATTTTGAAAATATATATGAAATAATATCTCTAAATTTTTTTTATTAAATAAAATACCAATTATGTATGTGATTTTCCACTTCATCTATTTATTTTCTGTTTCAATATTTTTTTTCACTATTATATCTCTAGGGTAGAGTTTTTTTATTTAAAAAACACCTCCAAAAAATTTTATATATTTTTTTGATTTTAAGAAATCAAATGATTGTTTTTGAAAATAGAATCATGATTATAAATTTTACATTGACTACTAATTTTTTTTTAAAAGAAATATTGGGTGATTTGGATTCATTTTCCTATTTTTCTTCAATATGTTCAATCAAAAATAGTTTTTTATCTCATGTCTTAACCTCCATTTTTTTATATTATGTGATTTTTTTAGATATCAAGCTTCTAATGTAAATATATTTAATTCATGTTTTTTACTCTTTGTAAATTTTATGAAACCAAATTTTATTTTCATATGTTATTTATGCTATGAAAGGTGAATTATTTTCCTTTGAAGTTTTTATATAACCCAATTCAGTACACATAAGTTATTTATAAATATTGAATTATTTTCAAACAAATAATTTTTGAAACTCATTTTTTTATATGCGTCATCTTTTATCTGATAGGTGAATTATTTTAATGTGGAACTCATAAGTATGTATGATGATGATTTAGGACCCATATCACCATAAAATTCATTGGTTAATAGTTTAAATTTCATGATATATGTATACATGGGGAAAATTTAGATTTTTTCAAGATTGGATGATGTTTTTTGACACAAAATAGTGATGTATACATGGGTAAAATTATTTTGTCTTGAAAATAGGGGTCCATGTGTGTTATTCATGGAAGTAATGTTTTTATATGTTTATGAACATGATACTATTGAAAGAGGTTATGTATTTTTATCTTCTACTTACATGATTCATGGTTTATGTAAAATTTTTATAAGAAATTTTCTGGATATTATGTATCTTGGGTAAAATTTTTCTAATGCCGCATCTTTTAATGATCAATTTTTTTTATGATTATAAATCCCAATGATATAATATTTATTTTATGCTCATGTTTATTATTATTCATTGAAAGTCATCAATGTTGACATTTTTATCCATCCCTTAATGACAATTTAATCTGAATCATTTTTTTTGTTTTCATTCCCCATGATATAGAGATGGGATTTACATGTGGGATGTTTATAAAGGGGAATATAGTTAATAATTATGTGGAAATGTTGATGAGTATTGTAAAATCTATTTTATATATTGTTAATCCCCAAAGACCCTAAACCCATGATCTCTAAGTCTGTGTGAAATTTTTTGAGAATAAAATTTTAATCATGTAAAATATTTTTAGAAATGTACTTATTTATCTTGGGTTTCTAAAATGAAGTATTTTAAATTTTTAACATTTTATGTATAAAATAATATTTTATTTAATAACATTATATGGTGATCATTTTAGCCAATAAAGAACATAATTTAATCAAAGTGAGTGTTAATGAATTTAGCTATTGAGAAACTTGTGTCAAATTATGAGTTTAGAAGATGTTATTCTAAGGGGGAAACCAGAAATGTTATTTATTTTATTTAGATTATTTTTTATACACCTATTTTTATAACCTAATTCCATTTCTCTCATGAATTCTTTTTCATTGGCATTTTTCATCCCTTATATTGAATAAAAATTTTCCAATCCCATAAATTCATTAATCAATTTTATACTCTGATACACTTAGTTATTTATCAAGGTTTTTTTTCATCATAACCTAGAGATGGGTGAGGTAATCTATCCATTAATTTATTAGTATGTTTTCAATGTTTGAACCCTATATTTATAACTAATCACTTTTCATTCAAAAAAAATTTATCATATATTATAATTAAGTAATCATTATTAGTAATATATTTTGTCATAAATTTATTGATTAATGTCAATTATACAAACATCTAAAAAGATTAAAATGGTCTTTTGAAAGTTCATAAACTCAGTTTTGGTTGATGATATCTTATTGTCCATAAGTTATAAATGAAATTCTACCCATATATTTTATTATTAAAATATAGTTTTAGTTTAATTTCCTCCAATATTTTAATAATAACACATATATTTATTTTTAAATTGGATATAACCTTCAAAGTTAGACACGTGTTAGTTGTTTCTCTTTATAAAACATGAAAATTTGAAAAAGGGATTGATCAAATGTACATCATAAAATATAATTTCAACTATTTAGATTATGTATATTATATTTATACCTCTTGTTAATCCTCTAACATTTTTTTAAGAACCTCTAATTGAGTTGATGAATTTATCATGTCACAAAATTTATTAATTACACATCTCAAAGGGTCTCATTAACCATTCAATAATTTATATTTTTAAGAGTTAATCTAGGATCTCTCAGGTAACATTATATGTATTCATTATAAGTTATATATCATCAAACAAAATTAGTACTCTTGAATATTGATGTAATAAATAAAATAAGCATGATTTCATATCCAAAAATAAATGTTATGATATGGTAACTCCTATATCGATTTAAAAATATATTATTTTATTTCCTATTTATAGACTATATCTTAATAAAAAAAGTATTATATTTTATTCCATAAATTATAAATTTTCAATTTGAGATATTAATTATCTAGGAAACTCATTCCAAACATGTTCTATGAAATAAATAAATCCATTTGAAAAACTATTTGCCAAATCTTTTCCACTTTTATTAATAGAAAATGATAATTCTATAATAAAACATAAATAAGTGTAAAATACATTAAAGTTTAAAAAATTATATATTAATAAAAATAGATAATTAGTTATTTTTATTATAATTACCAACATATATTAAACGTTTTTGATATTATATTTTTTTCACAAAAATAATAAATTTAACACATTTATAAATCTAGTGGTCCAGTTTCACTATGAGATTAGATACAAAATACCATATTTTTATAAAAAACAAATTATTCTTTATATATAAATTTTTAGTATTGTCATTATATTATCATAATAATATAATTTTATTGGATATAATGGGGATATAAATTATGAAATGGCGAGCTAAATATCCCAGTAAGGGTATAATTGGAATAAAAATGAGGATAAAATATCATATGTGTCAATGATCATGTTACTGATATTAAAAGATAATGATCATAAACCAGTACATTGAATGAAATAAATTATATCATACAAAATTGGTAAACATTAATATTATTTGAACTTGGTATAAACATAATATATGTCATCATACAGATATTTTTAATCTTACTGTGAAGACATCACAACATAATGTGCATGTGAAACATCCCATACACTATTCGTAGTTTCTCATAATTTATAATCATTACCCAAATCATTATAAAATATAAGTTCCAAGACTATATATCTCATCATAATATATTATACATACATTTTATATATAGGATGGAAATTATACCTCTATAAGAAACATAAAAACCCTATGAGAATAAAATGGGATGCATAATATTTTTGTAATGTATATAAAATTTAATAAAAAAAATATACCCAAAGTAATAAGGGAATAAATTATATTATACACTAAATTTAAATGATCTAAAATTATTAAGGGTTATATGATATGAATAGATGAGTAATAGTGAAGGTAATAATATATGAAAAAAATTATATAAGGATTCTATTTTTTATTAAAATTAATAGTGGTGGCTAAGGATTCATACAAAGGAAATAATGAAATGAATATTTGTTAAATAATTAATTTAAATATGAAACAAAGTATATTAAGGATTATGTGATAAAATAAAAACATTCAAATATAATAATTAATTTCAAATGAATAATCATTGCATCTGATAAATAAATCGCAGTTGAGAACATAATGGTTTAGTGTCTTTAGTGACAATAAACATAAACAACTTATTTTACAACATTTTAAACATCTCAAAAAAAAATTATACTGACTTAATACCCTATTTGACACATCAATCATAATAAACTCTTTCATAATATGGGTAATGGGAATATGGGAAATAGTTAGCTTATATGATCAGTAAGAGTAAAATTAAGAGTCCATAATTTTTCATCATTGGTGACTATAAAAAGAGACTAAGGATATGAGAGAATAATCATGGTGTGTGGAATTACATGATATAATCATAATTGATAAATCATATTATTATAATATATTTTTCATCAAATAAATCTTTCACAATATTATTAATGGAAATTGTGTGAAAAAATTATTCAATTGTCAAAAAACATGGAAACACGACATGAACACAAGAATGAGCTATAAAAGGGTTAAAAATTCTAAAACAAAGAAAATAATTTCCTATTTCAAGAATTATCACCAAGAATATAATCCTATAGTGAAAATAGTAAGAATTAATCTTTATAAATTAAAAATCTTTCCTATTTTATTTTATAAAATTTACATAGGGAGATAAGAATAAATAATCTTTATGAATTTAAAATATTCCATGAAAGTTTTTTATAAACAAAATTAAATAGATAAATTTTTTAAAAAATTGGAAAAAATGACGAGGATTTTTATTGAATAAAACTGAAATAGGTTGTGGGAAAATGGTTTAGTATGAAAAAAACTTAAAATAAGATACCATTCACATGTTATAAACAAGTAAAAGTTGTTTTAAAGAAACCATACCAAAAAATATAAAATTTAATTCTATTTATAATTAATAAAATTAAATTTAAGAATACTTAAAAAATAATATAATTATATTTATTTATTCCGATAAATTAAAATATTTAAAATGGACATATATAAAAAGATCCTCGTATAAAAATAGGAAGTAAGGTTAGTTCTTCTTATAGGCATCACTAAGAGTGAATTATGATACAAATATAAAAATAATCGGTATAAGGAAATATAAAACATATTAAGAACTAGAGTATAAGAAAATATAGGCATATAGATAGATATATTATAAAATTTGAACAGATGGAAAATTATTCATAAGAATCTTGAATGAAAAACGAGATTGTAAAGAAAACACTTGAGTTTTTGAAAAAACCTCCCAAAAATCTATTTAATCTCATATATAATAAGAAAAACCAAAATAATAAACTATTTTAGAACCTAAATAACATACAATATATTTTCTTCTTTTTAATTATATTCATTCATTATACATTATTTTTTTAGTTAATGGTAATTTGCATCATTGGATGTTAGTAAATTTTATTGTTTCAAACATTTTTCATAATGGCTATGTCAAACCATATGATTTTTAAAAAAGTTTATCATTGACTGAATATAATGCATATTAAAATATTTTTTTTTATTATTTAGGAATCTCTTTACTAACTTTATACAATCTATGGAATAGGTTTGTGAGAATGATATCCTTAATGAGCATATTTTGGGTAATTTATTTGTATTAATGGATTAATTTATTATGATCATAAATATATTATTTTTATCTTATTTGATCCATATTTATAAAATATATTATTCTATTAAATAATATATATTCACCAAATATATTTTTTAACCATCCTTGAGACATGATGATAAAAAATGAAATATGTTTCTCATTGAGGCTCTAGTCTGTACAAAACACAAGCAGCGTTTTCATTTTGAATGAATGGTAGGAAGGTAGAAAATAGTTACTCCACAAAAACAATAAAATTTATGTATACTAATTATATTTATTCAACTATTTTTATATGGTTAGAATATATTTTTATTTGGTTTAATAATAATCAATGTAATAGAAATGAAAATGTAGAGATTATGAGATTTTACCTTACTCCATTGGAGATATCATTTAGCATTAATTGAGTGGTATTTTTGTAAGGACAACACCTCTAATACTTAGGGTTGAAAAATGGGAAGATATTTTTGTATAATTATTTTGAGCTAAAATTATTTTGGTTTGAGGGGATGTGGGATAACGAACGTCTTCTTTTATAAGTTAGAGGGGTGTCTATTTTGTAAATACTCATAACATAATATTAAAGTCATGTCTCATTCAATGGAAAGTAGGTCAGAATTTTAAAAAAATTGATAGTCGATTATTATTGGTCAATCCACCACTCATCTAAAAAAATAAAGAGAAATTTGGGAAATATTTTTGGCCTTTTCTCTATAATTTAACATTTTACCAAAATTTATTTTTTTCTTTGATAAATTTTTTTTTAACGTTGATAAAATATTTTTGTGACTAAAAATAATATTACCATTATTAGATAATTCAGCAATTTTGGTTCCAATTTAAAAACCATTCGATAATTTTAAATTTATAAAATTGATAATAAAAAATGAAAAAAATTGTATTATACATAAAAAAGATTTATAAAAAATATAAATTTGGTCTTAAAGTGTAAAAAAGTGGTTTATATAGTAAAAATGTATTTCAAAATGTATAATTTTTCTTAAAAAATAATTGGTAATAAAAGGTTTTTTAAATTTTTATTCCATATTAAAATCATGGAGACATCATAAATGTTACAGTATTTGTAAAAGATGTTATTTTTAACTATTCTCCTAAAAATAAATATTTCCTAAAATAGCATAATAATTCATCCTATTATAATATTTTGATGTTGTGTACAAAAATGGAGAATTTTTATTCAAATTAAAATTTAAAAATTTCTCAGTTAACATTTAAATAATATCATAAAATATAAGGAAAAATTGTTTTTATAGAAAAAAGTCTTTTTAAATATTATCTTCACTTTTTCCTATTTACTATAAATTAGTAATTCAATTAATATTAAATTAGAAATAAATTTTATCACCTTTTTAACAAAATAAATTTATTTTTTTAAAATATATATCACATCAAGAGTTATTATTTAGAAAAAATTAATTTTAGGGATCAATTGATCTTATTAATTATTTAACTACACTATTTGAATTTTATGAATGCATTAGTATTAAAAATTTTCAATATATTTCTTTATATAGATTTTTTATAGTATAGTTTTTTATATTTATACCCACTAATTGAACAAAAATATTATAATAGTTATATTTAATACTTATAATAAAATTAATCCTGATTCATTTTATTTAGTTATTGTCTGTGAAATAAGAAATTCAACAATGCATTTATTAAAGATATTTTTTAAAATTGTGAACAATTTTATTATACCCCCTTATAATAATTTCACATGTGATATTTATTACCCCAGTTATAACATATGAGGATAATTTTTCCCTCATCACCTCTTGTTGTTCATTTAAATGTTATTTGAAATTATGATTTTCCTTAAACATTTAACAAGATGAGTAGTCTCATTTCAAAATAAGTTATCTATCAGATCCATGATTTATAATGATTTCTTATAATTAAGTATATTATATTGTAGATGAAAAACTTATTATTTTTTAACACCTGATGGATCAAGTATGTACTTCTTAAAATTTAATACATGGGACACATTTTTTACTTGGGAGAGGTCTGTAGGAATTGTAATATGATAAGAAAATGTCCCCAAAAGATAATGGATTTAGAAAGGTATAATGTAAATCATGATTAACATCATCTTATTTCTAAATCTCATTACATTCTTCCATGGTTTTATTTATAGGAATACCTTA
Source organism: Viscum album (assembly GCA_963277665.1). NCBI lineage: Eukaryota > Viridiplantae > Streptophyta > Magnoliopsida > Santalales > Viscaceae > Viscum > Viscum album. The sequence goes on from OY728139.1 coordinate 301,947,807, forward strand.
TCTATGACTTAAAATTACTAATCTCCTCAATGAATATCATTATATTTCTTATGTTAACTTTTCACATATTTAGTGTGTTCTTGAATTATTTAGATATTTTTTCATCTCCTGATAAAAGTTTATTCCAATCAAATTAAACTATCATACTTATTCTCAAATTTTTTTAGTTTTACACATTTTACCATATAGAGACTCATAAGTTTCCATTTGATTGATAGAATAATACTATTGTTATATGAGAACTTTCTATGGGGAAGGGGTTGATCCTATCCTCTATGGAAATCCACCGAACAAGATATCAAAATACCCTTTAGAGTATAAATGGTTCTTTTATATTTACTATCAACATGAAGATTATTATTGACACTAAAATATATATCTATATTCAAATATAATTGAATAATTATCTAAAACTTCTAGGTAAAAAATGGATCATGATCTGATATAATGGAAAATGGTACACCATGAATCCTTAGAACTTACCTTATATATATCTTGGTAAGTTGGTGAAACATGAAATATTCCTTTATAGTAATAAAAAGAAATAGGTTTTATGTAATTTAACTATAAAATAAATATAATTATGGGTCTTAGGTATTTTGGGGTGTCCCATGATGAAATCTATTGTGATGTTATCCCTTTTCCATTCTGGTATGGGTAATGATTTCAACACCCCATTAGAATTTTATCATTTATCATTAACATGAAAGAATTCTAAGCATCATGCTACATATTATCTAATATCCATATTCATTTTATAAAACCATAAATTCCCCTTGAGATCTCTATAATTTTTTTGGATTTTGTGATGGATAAATAATGACGATCTATTTTCTACAACCCATAACACTTTCATTAATTAAGGAATTTATGTAACACACATATGTTTCTAAAATATTATAATTCTATATTTGTTAATATTGAAATTCATAATGTCCATATCCTTCTTATATATCCCAATATCCTCCTTACATTCCACTACGATCTTAACATGAATGGATGGTTATGAAATAATTTAGAAAATATTGGATTTATCCCCTTGACTTATGATTTCTAGGTACATTACTTAAAAATCCATGAGTATAGGGTCTTTTCAAATCGTCATACTTAATAAGGTATCATGAGTATTTATTCTTAGATAATCTTAATCCATATTTACCTTCCCAGGGTGGTAATGTATTAAGTAATCAAAATCATTAATCAATTCACACCATATCTTTTGGTTCATGTTTAGATCATTTTTCATGAATATATTCTTTAATCTATTATGGTTAGTATATATATATATAAATTTCCACCATATATACATTAACACAAAATTATGAATGGGAAGGATCCTACTGCCATCTCTACACTATTTATTGGGAAATCTTTCTCATGTGCCTTTAATTGACGTGAAAATTAAGTTATTACCTTATATTTCTTCATAGTGACACTCCTCAAGAACATAAATAAAGCATCGCTATAAATTAAAAACCCTTATCCACTTCCAAGTAATGTAAAGACATGTGTGGTGACCAACATAATATTAATCTTCTTGAATCTATCCTCATATTGTTCAATCCATAGGAATTTCACTCCCTTCTATGTTAACTTCATTATATGATGGGACAATCATATAAAATTTATCATAAATCATCAGTAGTATCCCACTAATCCATGAAAAAACAAGATTTATATCATAGTGGTTAGTTTGTTCCATTATTAAATTACCTTTATCTTTAAAGGTTTGATAGATATACACTCTCTTGTGATTACATGAACTAAGAAGTATGATTTTAATAGAAAAAAAACTCAAAATTAATGAACTTGGAATAAAGTTTCTCCCTCCCTAACCTCTCCAGAATAAAAATAAAATTATCATCATGTTCTTATTTTATTTTATAATATTTGATAACATCCTCAATAAAGACTAGTATTAATTTTCAAGGTAATATCTAAAGGCTCTATTCAATAGATCCATGAAAATTTCAGTTTAATTCTATGTCTAAAAGGGATTCTAATGACTTAATAGTTCCCATTTCCTTTACGGATAGCTATTTTGGGAATATATTATATATTGAACCTTAATTCATGACATATAGATTGAAAATACTCCTTTAATATTAACTGATATCATCTATTTTGATCAATTGAATCATTAATATGAAGTAGATAATAATTGTTCTTGATCATGACCTTTTCAAGTTAATGATTATTGATGTAAATATGAATTAATACATCCTTATTCTTAAAAAAGAGTTCCAGTTCACCCCATGTTAAGGTAATTGGGTTTAGAAAATACCTTTTCTAGATTATATAAAGGTTACTTCTTTAATTCTACAAACATAACATGGGATATTTTTTAAGGATTTATTTATATGGTTTTAAAACCATATATGAATTAAATTGAAAACTCAAACACACATTTAAGAGTAAAAACAAAAATTTACTCAGTAATTATATTATTATTCTCCCATTTTATTATCATGACTCCGATGTTGATATTGACCTAACCATTTTAGCTAGGAGTTCATTGTCATTGAGTATCATGACCAATATTTTAGAATTTTTTTCCAAATACATTTGATAATCAAATATTTACTAATACATGTTGATGAGATTATTTGAAATATAAAATAAATCTATTTATCCTAATAGGTTATATATGTTCTACATAGGGAGAGATAATCCATGGCCAATATCACATTTAATTCTAACATGGGTAGAAGAAGTAGATCTACATGAAGTATCTTCCCAAAAACTGTAATCAAAGAATATTAGTATATTATGGATGCATTCATCAAACCACAAGGTGTTTTTATTGATAGTTATATATCCATGTTTTTAGTTTTTAAATTATCATTACTATCAAACTCTTTAGATATTATGTGATGAAAATAAATAGAAACAAATAATATATCCAACATTCTATAGTATAAAATGCATATACCTTTAACCACTTTATTATCATTTTCCAATTTAGTGGTAGTGATTACATAGGCTTCTACATTTTCATATAGTTTGGGATGTTCATGAGGAATATTTTCATCGTTATCCATTTTATTGGGGTATTTATTTTCATAATACCCATAATCCTTGCATATGAAGCATTTTAGCATGAGTGATGCATTAGTTGAAACCTTCTAATTCTCAATCATAGTGACAAGACACATCATATCCCCTTAACAATACCGATATCTATGGATAATCATCCCACAATATAAGCAATTTATGGTCCCATTCAATAAATTTCCATGGTTCTTCTTCTAAAATTATTGACATGTAGTTGGAAAATTATTCATCCCTCTATGTGATTTATCATTTGAGTTTCTATAGGACTCCATTTTTCTTTTCATGTCTCCAAATATATGAGAACGTTGAGAGTATATAGTTTTCATTTTCACCTTAAGTGAATATTAAAAAATTTCATCATAAATACCAAAATATCTAAGGAAAAATTCCTTTGTAATACATTGTTTTAGGCCCCCAAATAATAGACTGATATTTTTTCATAGTCAATAATAAGACCGGTGTAGTGAATCCAACCATATTTTCCACAATCTAGTGTTTTCTTTATTACATTGACATAAGATATAATGAATCACATCCAGAAGGACCAATTAGTTTAGTATTCTGGGTAAACTAGATACATAAATGATTCCAATATTACATTTGAATAAATAAATTACAACATATATATTTTCCGATAATATAATTTTTCTCATCATGATTGAATTGTATATACATCATAGTAAAATTCAAGGATTGTTGGGAAAAGAAACATTATAAGGGTAAGATCAAGTTATCAGTAAGGGTCAAGTAAAACAAAAGATATTATAAATAAATAAGGACAATCAATATGCTAATATAAATAACTAAACAGACGTACCATTTGAATAATATGACTATCATTATAAGAGAATAAAAAATTAATAAATAAAGATATATTACTAATTTTTTTTCATTTAATCAGAAAAATAATAGTGAAATGAATCCATAGATAATATCATCGAAAAAATCTCATGGATAATAATAATAATTGATTTATAAATGAATGAAATTTGTAATTATTGGACTCCATGTCTCATAAACATGAAAACCTCTACTGTGAAAATCTTTTACTCATACAGTTTAAAACTATTGGTAGAAACCCATTTAATTTTGATAATTGATCTGTATCACTAGAATTTTTGACGTATCAAGAATATATATAATGTCAGGGCCCCAGCCATCTCTAAACTAAAAATAATTACTCATATATTTAATTATCTATTTAACTTATGAAAAATATTCCTTATCATCAAATAATTATATTGAGTAAAGGATACTAATTTATTTGTATTTCCATAGTCAATTAAATAACATTAAAAGTAATCATTATGTCTAAAATTTATATATAGTTTATGTAACAAACCTATCCCTAATAAATAATATAGAAATTTAGTGTAAATTTAATGTTTATTGATCCTAGAAAATTGAATATTTCAAAGGGAATTTAATTATTACAAAAATGAAACAAGGAAGTGAATGTAAACACTATCATTTTTCATAACAATAATAAATAATCCAGATTAAGAATAAGTATGGAATAAATACAAAATATACCCATTGGAGTATAAATAAAGTGTTTTTTATTGATGAATATAAATAATATAATTTATTGTTAAAAAATTTCTTTAGGAAAATCTCTTTTTTTTTTATTTTGAAAACAACTTTTTTAAAACTGAATACATTTTAAAAATACTTTTCTTTGGATATCATTTTTTTAAAATATTAATTTCATGAATATAAGTATTTTTTTCTTTAAATATTAAATTCTAAAATTTAAAAGGAATCATCAAATAAAAGATGGAAATGTCGGTGGGTAATTCTGTACATGATGTAAATATAAAAAAAATCTCTTTTGAACTATAAAAATGTTAAAAAAGTGTCTTATTCAGAAAAATAAAATAAAATTACCTTGAATTATTTTTAAATCCAAAATTAGGAAACATTTATTTAACAATTTTTTATAATTTCAAAAACATTTTGAAAACATTTTTTTAAAACATTGTTTTGGAATAGAAAAGATTTTTGACTGAAGGGGGAAATAAAGTCATATTTTCTAAAAAACATTTTCTAAAAACTTTTAAGTACCAAAGAGTGTAAAAATGGTAATATTACTTGAAAATGTCATGAATAACCGGATTTTGAGAAAATTAAATGGTTTTATTATACAATGATCTAAAAATTTCAATCAACTAAAATTTATGAATAAACAATCTCAATTAGAATGAGACTATAAAACAAATAATTATAATGGTCATAATGTTGATGTGAGAATTAATTAATGAATAGATAATGTGTATGAACTATAAATAAACATAAAATAATTGGAAATAAAAAATAATATAATTATAATTCATTATAGACATAATATTATAACATCAATGGAAATGAAGAAGTAATACAACCCAATGAAAAACACGTGTTTATAGAAATCTTTACAAATTGGCAACATTTAACTCAAATACCCTAAGATAACATAATTAAAAGTGAAAACTAAAATAGTATTATTAATTAATTTTTCATGAAATTACATGAAAAATGGTAAATATATACTCGATATAATATAAATTAGGTACATAACATTACAACTTGCCTCAATGAAAGTAAATTGAGATGAAATTCTTTACATCACAATTCATTTTGGTTGAACATGATTTAACTTCATGTACTGTGACTTTAAACATGTTATTTAATTAATTAAAAAAATATTAATATTAATAATGTCGTATATAGTCCTTTTATAAAATCTTATCACCAGTTCAATGATAATATTTGATTATTCTCACTATATCAGGTGTTAATTGTCATATTTTATCATTCATTCTTTATTATGAATATTTTAGTTCAAGTGTATATTATATAGTTCCATAACCTAAATAAAAATAATCATGAAATAATTATAACTTTTATTTATCAATTTTAAAATTTAAAACCAATAATGAAATATACTTATAAAAAAAGAAGTATGTTACGATCATGGAGATGGTAGGGTGTACATACGCAAGGATAATGTTTCTATTTCAATGTTCATTATTGAATGTTGTTAAGTAATTATTTATATTTCAAGAATTATAATAATATAATAATTACCATATTATATAATTATATATATCATCCATGTGGTGTGGTGATGAAAATATATTCACATCCCTTCGTGAAGGCAGTAGTCCATACGTAAATGAATGATGTTATCATCTTTATATGAGTGAAAAGGAAATATAGATAATGATATATATTATCCTTCCATAATGATAAATATGTTATAAATATTATAATAAGTTAATTTTTATCAAATATAATTTTTAACATTAACCTTATTACATTCTATGTTAAGTGTCAGTGAAATACATATCACATAGCTTCCCGAGGTGGTAGTCTGCCATGCTGTCGAGTGGCGTTATCGTATCCTCTAAAAAATTAAAGGTAAGAGGACATATATGATATTGTGAATGTATAAGTATATATAATTTATAAATATATTATATAAAATTCATATCCATCATCATTACCAACCTTTAAATATGTTTATGGAATAATGAATGACATCAGTTCGCGAGGCGATACACTACCGTACACATGATCAATGATTTTGTAACCCATTTGATGTTAGTGGATATGGTTTTAGTTAGTAATATTATTATAAAAAAAATTCTATTATATGGTAGATACTTAGGTATTATATAATCATGGTTTAATAATAATTAATGGAGGTGGATTAAGAAATTATATAGACATTGTTTGAATAACATTACATGTTTTTCGAGTATCCTCATCAGGTTTACAGTAAATTATTCTTAGGTTGGATTTCTACCAAAAATAAGGATTATAGGATGATATTATGAAACATTGGAAGTTATTTGGGTAGGTATTTTCAGAGAAAAATATGTTTTAAGGTTTGAAGAAAATAGATGAGGGGGCTGGCTTTTAGAAGTGACGTGATTGGCACACTTGTAATTTTTAAAAAAGATACAATAATACCCATGTTTTTATCATGAAAAAAGAATAATAAGTAGTCTATTATATAAAATAAAATATATTGTGTCCAAATATCCCTATAAAATGGGTTTTAGGTAAGTTTTTTTGGTCATTTTTAACTAATATCTTTCTAGTTTAACCCCCCCCCCCAATAAATCTGTTTTTACATTATCCATGATAATTAGTTTTTACTACTTTCACTACTTCTTTTGGTTAGAAAATAATATTAACATATTATAAATTATAAATTATTCTTATTATAAATATGTAATTTATTTTTCAAAAATAAACTCACAAAAGTTGAAAAATAAATTAAAAATTAATCATATAAACATGACGAGATTAGAGGTTTTAAAGAGAAAATGTTCAAAAGTTTGAAGTGTTCTTAAATAAAAATTAAATATGAAAATAAATACAATGACATAAATTTGATTAATTGATATAAAATTGAACACATTTTATGTTATTAATAATTAAAAACATTTTTTATCATTATAAACTATTTAAATGAGAAATATATTTTCTATTAAAATTCAGTATATTTCACTATTCATTAAAAAAATAAAACTTTTCATAAAAATACAAAAAATTTACCCTAATATAATTTTGGTATAAATATTTAAAAAATTATGTTTATTTTTTAGAATATAGTTTCAAAAATTGGTAAATACTAATTTTAAATTATGTGTGCGAGGTGCAACTAAACCATCTTTTAGAAAAATAAGTTTTTCAAAAAACATTTCATTTTCTTTTAAATGATTCTTATTTTATTACTAATAAACAAATACATAATAAAAGTGTAAAAAATATATATTTTCATAAGTTATTTTATCACATTCATACCCTCTATTCAAGCATCTTGGATGCATATTTCAAATTAAATAATAATATTAATTATATACTCTTTTTCGCTAAAACTCGGTCTTGCATGTAACACAAGCTATTGAAGAAACTCTTTATTTCATGTATCATAAGATATCAAATAAATTAAATTTATTATAAAAAATATATTTTAATATATTAGGGATATATATTCTCTTCTAATCATGGTGTTTCAAGTCACATATATTATTTAATGATGTTTTATTCTATTATAATTTTGGGGTATTAAATTCCCCCCACGTTAAATAAATCGAATATTCTCAATTTAACATTGATATCTACAGTCAAAGGTTTTACATATGGATATTACATTGTTGAAAAACCACATTTTAAAAAGTTTTAATAAAATATCCTCTTAATAATTGAGGAAGGGGAGTATAATTATCATATGGAATAACACATAACTAGGTTTCTTTATAGGAGAAATATGGTGGAAAGTAAAGATATGGACATGGAAAAAAGAATAATTAATTGTATATATTGATTGAGGTAATTCATCACAAAAACGTGAATAACCAATTGGATGTTAAGGGCCTAAAAATCATAAATATTTGATGATTTAAAAGACCTTATGATTCATTAGATATGAATTTAATAGGATACCATTTTGGTTTTAAGATATGTTTCAAAAATTTGAGGAATTATTTACTTTTTATGAAAGAAAGAAATTATAGTTACTTAGTATGATTCAATTTAATAATTAAAATTTCATCCATTGATTTTTTCATCAATTTACAATTCATTGTTTTCTTCAAAAAATGAATATTCCCTAAATGAATTTTTTATTCCTGAAGAAAAATAACTCATTTTTAATTGATCAAAAGATTCGTAAAATAGTGACAAGTCTTTCTGTATGTCTCTAACTATTTTCTAAAACCAATATGGTTAGAAAAAGTTATCCAATGTAATAAATTAATCTTTGAACATAAAATGTAACACCACTGGTTAGACATTGATATTTATTTTTGAAATTGTTTAATTAAAAAAATGACATACTAATGAGGACATCACATAGAATGTGGTAGGTGGTAGAACCTTATCACCATCCAGTCACAGGTTCAAGCCCAGTGACCTTATGAGATGCATTGGGGGTGTCAACCTAAATGTGGGTTTTCATTTTCTAAACTATATTAATATAATTTCTATAATGGTACAAAAAAATTATGGACATCCTTAAAATAAAGTTAATCATTAAAAATAATTTTACAAAGGGTTTAAATACCAATTATTTTTTTGAAAAAGTCTAATAATATCATTTGAATATTATTAAAATGTTATTAATGATTATATTAATCCCAAATTTTATTAATACCTCTAACCATATGTTTATAAAAATGTAAAGTAATCATTCCTAAAGTATTTTTATTTATTAAAATGTATAATTTCCATAAATTTAACCTAAAATAGAATTAATCATTATAAACTCCCATCACATAAAACCTAAAACTGTTGTTTAGGTCTTTGAACTTATGATCAATCTTAAACTCATAACCCATTGTGTAATCCATAACCCTTAAGTTAATTAATACATATATGATTATAAAATTTCACACAATACTTAGACATTTCAAGATTCCTATATCCAAATTGCACTAGTAAAATACATCAAAATGATATTTCATGAATCAAAATACCTAAATAATTGAATATTTTTATTTCAATATAAGTCCCTCATTGATCATGGGGTTAACCTTTAAAATATTTCATTTACTCATGTAATTCCTAGGTTATCCTCATTTATGAAAACAAACTATAAATAGATCCCTAAGATGCAATTTATTTTCTTCCACCACACTCTTTATTTTACTGTAATAATTATTTACTTTATTCTCTTTATTTCCATAGATAAATAATTTTCCCATTCTATTGTGACACTTTCCAAGGTGTATCCTTCAAAATTTATTACATGAATAAAATGTATCCTTATTTCCTCTATGGTCACCATTAATCAAGGTCTTAGAAAAATCCATAATTACCATATCTGGTGAGTCCATGAGTTGGTTAAATTATAGGTTGTTAATCATATTTTGGGATAACTAATTAGAAATATTTATGATGTCTTTCAATCTAATCATCATCCCATTTGGTTGGTCACATTCACTATATTTTACTTCATGTGTAATGTTAACACAATTCCTTTGATTTCTATCCATTGACTAAAACTAAAATGTATTTTTTGGGGAAAAATAATCATAGTGAGAAAACCATATATTCATTTTAGGATTTATAAATTATAAAAAATTATTTTAAATATAATACACCTTAGGTTTAACCTAGGTAATTTATTTTCATCATTTATTCTAATCATTCATAATTATTTCTATATAAAATGTAAATTATCATAATCATATCCCCCAGAAGTGTCAAACCAGGTGTATAGTAAGGACCATTTGAGTGCCCCACGTGATGATCAGGTCAAGAACAATACAACCTTTTAGAGTTATTACCCCCAAGTACATTTTTTATTGAACCATGTCGACATGAAAAATAAATATAGATATATATTTCTATGAAAAATCACATGATATCTACCTTTAATAAACTTAAGGATATTCTTCTATACTTATCCCCACAATCTATCATAAGGTTGTGACTTAAAATCATTTCTTTATTAAATAAAGTTTCCAAGGATTCAACTAAAATTTCTTTAATACCTACAATAGTTACCCTGACCCCAGTAGCCCATATAAAGTGTCTTATTTATTAAATTAGAATATGATATAAGGAATCACATCCCAAATGATCAAATATCTAAGTATTATTCAAAAAATAGATTCATAAATGATTCTCATTTTACATTAGAAAATATAAATTGAAAGTTATTTATTTTTATGGATATTAATATTCTGTTTAGTATATCCTTTTATATATTTGGTAGTACAGTTGATGGATTCCTAGGAATGAGAAAAAATAAGGTAATCTAAAACGCTCAACAAGTTTTAAGTACAAAGAATGATATCATTAATAAATAATAGTAATCAATAAAAAATTCCAAAAATAAACACACATTACATTTAAAGAACTGGAATATAATTATAATATAAAGAAGGATCAATATGTCAAAGTAAATTACTGAAAACACACGCTATTTAATCAATAAAACGAGATTGAAATGGATCCATAGATAATATCATAGTGAAAATATAATGGATAATATTAATAAATTAATTAAAAATAATGGAAATTATTAATTATTGGATGTCATGTATCAGGAAAATGAAAACCTCTATTATCAGGATCTATCTACTAGATAGTTTAAACAATAGGTGGAATCCCATTTAATTTGTAAAACTATTTCGTCTCATGAGACCTGTCAATGCATCGAGGGGCTATATGATTTCCTTGCCCCACCCATCACTACATGTCCAAATTATTCCTCACATATCAAATGATTGATTGAATTCATGTACAATGTTTCTTATCATCAAATATCCATATTGAGTAAAGGATACATATTTATCAATATTTCTAATGTTAATTGAATATCATTCAATGTAAAAACTGTATTTAACATTGATATGTATATTAATAAATAAAATTATCCCTCATAAATAATATGAATAATGAATATTAATTTACAATGATCACAATAAAGTGAAAAACCTCAAGGTGATGTTAATGATTATAAAAATGAAACAAGGAAGTGAATGTCAATATTATCCTCAGTCAAAATAATCATAAACCATCCAATGTGAGAATAAGAATAGAATAAATAAAAAATATACCCATTAGAGTAAGAATAAATTCTTGTTATTGATTTGGAATATAAATATCATAAAATATATTTAAATCATTTTTTTGGAAAATATGCTCTTCATTTTGAACATTAGTTTTTAAAAACTAATTTTTATTTACAATCCATTTCATTAGAAAAACCTTTTTAAAACTATGAATTTACAGATTTTTTATAAAAAAAAATATATCTATAAATGACCATGTAAACATGAAAATGAATATTAAAATAAATTATGGTAATTTTAGTGGGTAATTTCATACATGTTATATGTGTTAAAATGAACATTTTTTGTAGCGTAAAAAGGATAGAAAATAGACTTATTCAGAAAATGGCATAAAGATTCCATTGAAAAATAAATAAAAAAGAAAAAGTTGGTAAAAATTTATTTAATAAATTATTTTTAAAAGGATTAAAAAATTGATTGAAATTGTTTTTATGCTTAATGGTTTTGGGAGAAAACAGATTTCTGACCAAATAGATAAATGAAGTCGTATTTTCTTAAAAATATTTTCTAAAACATTTTATGTACCATATAGTAGAAAATGGTACTATTAAATTAAAATATAACGAATAGAAATAGGGTAAGAAAAATAGTTGGGTTTATTAGAAAAAGATCAACCAATTTCCCTTAACTGAAATTTAAGAGTAAACAATCTTGATTAGAATGATATTTTAAAATAAACCATTATAATGATCATAACATTGAAGTGAGAATTAATCAATGAATATATTATGTGTATCAACTATAAATACAAAAAAAATATTTTACATACAACATAAAATAATAATAAGTCATTATATACATAATCATAGAATATCAATGGTAATTATGGAGTAATATAACCAAATGAAAAGAAATTGAGTTATGAAATTATTTAACACTTGGTAAATTTTAAATAAAATCAACATAGATGAAATAACTAAAGTTGAAACATATAACACCATGATTAAATAATTATTAATTATATTACATGACAAAGGGTATGTATATACCCCAAATAAATTGAATTTGGAATATAACATTACAAAATTCCTAAATGAAGTGAAATTGAGACAAAATCACTTACCTCACACTTAGTTTTAGTTAGAAATGATTTAACACAACATATAGTGGTTTTAAGAATGTCATTAAATTATTTAAAATGATATTTATATTTATAATATCATATATAACACTTTTATAACATCTTATCACCCTTTCATTAATAGCCTTTCATTATTTTCCTTGTTTTGGGTGTTAATTGAATTTTTTTCTCATACATGATTTATTATGAAAGTTATGATTATTAATCATATCATATAGTTTCATTAATTAATAAATAATAAATAAATAAATAATTATAATAATTATATATAGAATTTACTTTTAAAACCATTAAAGAAATATGGTTATGAAAAATGAAGTATGATACGATCATGGATACAGTAGGCCATACGTATATACGATTAATGTTTCATTTTTCACCAATCATTAAGGAAAGGTGGTGAGTTATTTTTTATCTTAAAAAAATTATTATAATATCATGATTAAAATATTTTTTTCTTAAATATGTCATCCATGTGGTATGGAAATGAAAATATTGTCACATCACTTCATGAAGGCGATAGTCCACACATACACGAACGATGATATCCCCTTTATGCGAGTGAAAAGGTAATAGATAAAATGATATATATTATATTTATATAATGATAAATATGTAATTAATATCATTATTATGTAAATTTTATAACTTATAATTTTTACTATTAATCTTATTTCATTCCATGTAAAGCATTAGTTAATGTAGAATCACATCACTTCATGAGGCGGTAGTCCGCCGTACACATGAGCAACGTTTTTATATCCCCTAATGAATATAAGGAAAAAGATAAATTTTATATAATGACTCCATGGGTATAAATATGTTATAAATATCATATATATACTTTATATCCATCCTCATACCCAATCTTGGAAGGTGGTAATGAAAGAACGATTGAAATCTGTTTGTAAGGAGGTAGTACTCCGTACACGTAAATGATGACTTTGTAACCCATTTAATGGAAGTGTAGAGGGTTACAGGTAATAAACTTATTACAAAAAAGTAATAGTATATATAATAAAATATGGTTATTATATTATAAATGTTTAAGAATAATTTATGTAGGTGTATACAGAAATAAAATAAAGACGCTCATTGAAGAACATTACCTCTTCTTCATCTATCCTCTATAGGTTTTCACTAAATCCTTCAGAGATATATTTATGCACAAATTTAAATCAGTTTTTTTGGTTAACCATGATAACTAATCTTTTACTTCTTTTACTATTAGTTTTGGTAAAAAAATTATGTTTTCCTTATTATAAATTATAAATTAAAAAATTTAAAAATATTGAATCCAATTTTCTTAATTAAATTCTCATAATTGGTAATTGTAAGTTTTAAATTAACCCCAAAACATAGCAAGACAACATGTTTTTAAATGGAAAATTTTAAAATGTTTTCTATGTTTTTATATAAAAATTCTAAAATAAAATGATTCAATGAACCTAAATGTTATTAAATGGTATAAATTTTAAGTAATTTTACTTAAAAAACAACTCAAAACATTTTATAAAACTATAAATTATTTAAATGAGAAGGTATTTTTCAATTAAAATATATTATTGTTCACTATTAATTAGAAAATTAAAAATTTCAAAACAAAACTGAAAACATTCACCCTAAGATATTTTTTGTATTTTTATTTCAAAAATGAATTATTTTTAAATAAATTATCCAAAGTTGTTAAAAATTACTTTGTAATTATATTCGCTAGGCATGGTTAAACCGACTTTTAGGATTTTTTTTAGAAAACATTTATTTTTTCCATTAAATTATCTATTGTTTATTACTAATAAATAAAAAACTAATAAAAGTGTCTAAAATATAATTTTTTATAAGTTATTTAATAATTTTATTACTTTCCTTTCCAATTCGCAGGAGTTAAATGTAATATTAAATAACAATATTAATAATATACCATTGTTTGGTGAAACTCGATCTTGCATGTAACAAAAGATATTAAAGAAACTTGCTGTTACATGTATCAAAATCTATATGAAAACTTAAATTTTTTAAAAAATAAATATATTTTAAAGTCTGGGGGTTATATATTCTTCTATAATCTTTGTGTTTAATGTCTCATATGCTATTCGAGAAAATTTTATTATTATAGAATATCATTCTGTTACAACTAGAGTAATACCTTATGAGTCTCATGAAGTTATCATCATAAGTCATAATGGGTTTATCATCATTTTGTTTCAGCTCTATGAATTCTCACTCCATTTTCATGTATAGGTATTGGGAAAATATTTTGTGAATAATATTTTCTTAAACTCCTCAAATCTTAAATATTTAACAGGTTTTCTTTTGTGTTATATTTTTAATTAGTGTCCTCTATTATACAACCTCACCTTATAAACTATAAACAATATGTAAATAATCTTCATGTTCTATGAACCAGAGAAAAAAATATATTCTCTATAAAATTGATCTATTTCTCAATAATTAGTTAGTTAGAAGAACCAATAAAAGTGGGTGGATGTTGAATCATAAAAGACCCGATATAGTGTTTCTCCCTCCTTTGTGTATTTAGGATCTCAACATAGTTCTCATTTTAGTTCATTACATTAGTTAGTTAGGAGTTCATTCTTATGTGATTATATAATACATATCCCACCTTATTTAGATTACTATTAAGAAAATCATTGTGTTATCCATCAGACCCATTATTCACCCAATTCCCCTATTTCTAGACATTTAATAAAATTGATGAAAGTTAAGGGAGAGAATAATTAATTATTTTATCTTGTAAAAAACTATCATAAATTAAATATGTACCTAAACATAGAAATATATAGTATTTAATTAATGTTACTTATAGTCTATTTCAAAATAGGTTCTTTAAAAATACAATTAGAATGTGTGAAAATAAATTATAATGGTTTATAAGAGGCATGTGAACTAACTAATAAATATCCCTTACGAGGGTCATTTAAATAGTATATTTAGGCTTACCTTTTGTGGATTGAGTGAATAATGAGTAAATACTCAACCAACATCTTTCATGTTTTTATCCCTCTATGCACTTGTTCCAGATCATGCTTTTACGTGTTAGTATAAAGAATAGGATTTAATTTCCAGGAATCCACACACACTATAGTTTACTACTAATTCATTATGTTTTTCTATATTTATGCTGGTTACATAGGGTTTTTACTAATGTTATATATTAATAACCCCAAAAAATATCTAGACTCTTATTTTATACCCACTTAAGTGACCCGATATAGGCATCCATATATAACACATAATTTAACATTATTATTCATTGAAACTCATTTTAAATAACCTCTAAAAACCTAATGGTTAAGATTACATCGGGACTAGATACATAAAGAACTTATTTTATAATATTTTCAAAATCTTTGAGAAACAATATTCTCATAAGATACCCAATTAGACACATAATTCATAATAGTCTCCTTCATAATATATGGAATTTAAATAAATGAAATGTGGGATTATATGATTATTATGTGTTAATAAATGACTCCTAAATAAAATAACATGGGTTATTATAATAAGAGAATAATGGTATTCAAATATTATAAATATTCATGGAATAAGATGAGTTAATCATATCTAATAAATAATACATCATAAAACATGAGTCATGGAAAACTTATTTGATCATAATATAAAAATAGTGTGAAAATAGAAGAAAAATTAATGGGATACATTATATAAAATGGGAAAAATGATGACAGATAAAATTTCATCACACACATAAGAATTGAAAAATAATTTACTATGTTAAGGATTATTTCAATGATTGTTGTCATAGAGTGGATAGAGTCTCATATGGGATTGAATTCACTCCACATTCCTAGAAACAAGTAATATCATGAAATATAAATATTTTAACTAATGAATTTGAGGGTTATTATTTACTAACCCATCTTATAATTATAACTATACATATATAGTCCACTAGAATGTGAAACATTCATAATTTATCATAACTAGATTAACCTATGAAAAGAACCTAGTTTCGTAAAAACATCTGGAGGATATAATCATAAGACATCCTAAGAAAGATAGTGGTTAGTGTCCTTATACTATAATCCTAATTAAAGTATAAGAATTATTATGGGATATTTACATATATGAAAACATTTTTATAGGAACATTAAAATTTACCTAGGGAATGACAAAGAAATACTCTTTATGTTTTTGAAATATTTTAAGAATTTGTTATATAAAATAAAGGGAATATAGATTTCATGGGGAAAACATTAAAACATGGATGAGATGAATCTTAATAAAAAATATTATATATATGAAAAAATGTGTTAGTGCATATTACATATTAAAAAATATTACTAACACATTTTTTAGAGAAGGTTATAGTTGTTATAAGGAAACTATTACTAAAACATTAAGGGGACTAATCTTGTAAATAATAAAAATACATTGAAAATGACCTTAATGAATAAAATAATTACAAAAAGGGATATCCGTAAAATAAAATAATGAATATTTTTTATATAAAAACAATATTATCATAAAAAATATGAGGCAAGGCTAGTTTCTTTTACTAGCATCACTTCTAGTAAATTATAAAAAAACAAGGAAATAAAATGTTAGGAGGACATAAAAGAATTATGAAAAACTATAGGAGAATAGAATTTATTTTGATTTAAATAGAAATATTATAACATCTTCAAAGTTATAAACTTAATATTAATAATCCAGAATGCAAAATGATATTTGAAATATAGCCCTTAACTTTTACTCCAGAGTTTCATCAAATATTATTTACCTCATATTAAATAAAAATAACCATATTAATATATTATTTCAGAATCCTATTCATATTATTTACCTTTTATATTATTTAATAATTATTATATATTATATATCCATTTTGAGGTAAATGTTTATTTCCATCATTAGATGTTAGTAATTTATATCGTTTCACATGTGTTTCATAATGGTGATGTAAAACCCAATTACTTGATAGAAATTTGATCACTCCATGATTATAAATGATATTTAAATCATTGTGTTTTAATTATTTATATATCCATAATTTCCTTTTATGGAAACTACGGGCATGGTTCATTAGAACAAGATCTATGATGATTTTATTTTTGAAAATTTATAGATATCAACATATTAGTTTATAATGATAATTATTATTTTTTGTTTCAAATATATAGAACTATATTAATCAAATATAATAATCCATAATATAATATGTATTAATAATATATATTTAAGAAATATCTATGTAACACATTGATGAAAAATGGAATATGTCGCTCATGGAGGCGTTAGTCCTCACGTAACACAGAAGAAATTTTCCTTTTCAAACTAATTGGAGGAATATAGAAAATTATTATCATAAAAATAATAACATTATTTCATAATAATTATACTTATGTAATAATTTTATTTTTGTTATAATATATTTATAATATATATAAGAAGAAATAATGGAATATAAATGAAAAAGGAGTGATGAGATGTTTTTACCCTACACCTTTTGAAAACTCCATGATCATATTTTGAAGGGTATTCTCATGAAACTAAAACCAATAAAATTTATGATAAATAGTTTATATGATATTTGGGTAGACTTTGGTTGAGAGAAAATGATTTTTGGGTGAAGAGAAGAGGGGTGGTGGAGGGATCATTTTATAAGTCATAGGGAAAACACTTTTTTATATACTCATAATTTTATATTAATGGCATGTCACATTAAAAGGAAAGAATATCAGAAAGTGACTATAATGGATAGGTTAAGAGTTTTGTTCGAGCCACCAATCATCCACACAAAAAAGGGATATTTAGTTAGATATTGACGTCCCTTTCTAATTAATTTAATTTTTTAACATAATTTAATATTATAATGATAAATAATTTTTTAACCTCAAAAAACTATTACTATTACTACTAAAATTAAAATTAACATTAACAGATAATTTGAATATTTTTATTCCAAATATTAATACCATTTTATAAAATTAAATTAAATGTGTTAAAAATTTATTCTAAACTAATAAATGTATAATACATTAAAACATTTTTAGATTAATTATGACTTAAGTACAAAAATTTCAAACATAGTTAACTTAATTAAACAAAATATTTTTTGAAATTTAATTATACATATTATATTAATATTTATATATTTTTTACAAACCATTTATTCATATTCACGTCATAAATATGTTATAAAAGTTACAATATTTTAAAAAATGATATTTTGTACTATTCACCTAAAAATGAATCATTCCATAACAAAATCAATAAATATTCATTTTATAATTTTTTCATGTTGAGTGAAAAAATTAATTTTATTTTATCAAGTTAAAATTCAAAAATTTAGGAATTTATATTTTAAATGGTAACACAAAATATTATGAATAATTTTTTATATAGAAATTTTGTTTTTCAGTATCTAGGGTTCTTATTCGAATTTCCTATCAATTACAAATTAAATATGTTTAATATTAAAAATATATTTATCAAAATTGAGTTATAATATATTTATTTACTTTCAAATATTCAGTGTATAAAAAGGAAATTATTAGAAAAATAAAATTTTAACCATAAAACGATTTTCTACGTTTTTTAACTATACTAATTGAATTTTATCAAATAAATTTTTATTAAAATGAAATTTATTTTTCCTTAAATACTTATTTAAGAATGTGATTAGTTTTATTTATACCCACCAAATCAACAACTATATTTAATATTTATCATAATTTTTTTGTTCACTTTAGTTTTGTCTTGCACGTGAAACAAACAATTAAACATATAATTTTTTAAAGGAAAATACATTATAATATATTGGAATTTTATAAATAAAGGAAATAAAAATATAGAATAATTACATGGAAAATATAGATAAATGGATAGATTAAAGATAATATAAAATAATGAATTTTAGATTCCCCCTCCTAAGTGTCCCGAATCACTTTGGTTACTCCTATATCCTCTAAAATAATAAAATTAAAATTACTAATTATGTTATTGAAAAAAATTTATATTTATTTCATTATTATTTATACTTTTAATTCATTTATCACTCACTTGTTAGTTTTTATGTTTTTCCATGTCTATCATTGAGATAGTCATCTGATGGCTACAATAATACATAATAAAGAAAATATAATCCAATAGTGTTTGTCCCATAGTAACATTAGTTGTAGAAGTTCCAAGGTAATGAGTAATGTATTTTTAGTAACATGAAATATCAATTTTTTGTTAGATAATCTAAAAAGATTAATATTATAAATACTTTAGTGGTAATCATAATTTTTAAAAGGATTAAGAGGACTGTGATTATTTACCATTAATAATATTAATATCATGCCTATTTCATCATTCCAAAATCTTAAAAATAAATCTATTTTATTATTAATGTTATTATTATAATTTAAAACCATTTTAAAAATTGTAAGTGAATTAGTATATTGAAAAACATAATTTCTCACATTTAAGGTATATAATTACTATGGTATGAGTGATTGTCATGAAATGTTAAATGAATACTGAAATAATCCAAGAATTGTTTATATCATTACATAAAGGTATAATTATAGTACATTTATCAAATTATTTAAGTTATAACATAGTGTGTAAGAGGTTTATAAATCAAATAAAATTAAATAAAGGTAACATATTTTTACCATCTTAAAGATAATGTTTAGAATCCAGAAAGACTGAGTTGGAATTGCCGAAAAACCTTTTGGTCATGGTAATGCTTGGTGGATTGTTAGTAATGAGTTTAATTGACTAAGATTTTGTTTTTTAAAAAATCATAATTGGTCATTTTATTGGACTCATTTTCAAAAAAAAATTGAATGGATGTCTTGTGGAAATCCAAAAGTAATAATTTGTTTACAAAAAACCCTAAAAGGTTAAAATAATTTCCAAAGGGATATTAAAGAATTAAAGAGAATGTTCATTCTTCATAATATGACATGTTATTTAGAAATTTTCAAACATGTGAAAGACCATTCTCGAACTAGTGGATGTGGTTAAGGAGAAGAAGGAACCAAGTGTTTCCACAACTATAACATAGGGAATGTTTATAAAGATTATCCCCAATATGAAGAACAAGAATGGTACCACACTAGAATTTTCAACATGGAGGAATTATAGAGTTCCTATGAAAATTGGTCAAGTCCAATATAATCATGGAGCAAGTTGGGGTAGAGTATTGTGAATTCTAACACAACTTGTACTTTGTTATGGAGCTCTATGTGGAGTGAAAGAAGTGTACCTAAGAAAAGGGGGCATAAAGTGACCTTGGTATAAGTGATAGTTGAAGTAAAGTTCTATGATTATGATCTATGGTTCATGTGGTCTAAAAAAAGATGGAAAACAATTTAGATAATAGTTTAGTGGTCTATAGGAATCCCTATGATACATGGGTATCCCATTATGTGAATGGTGGTGTTTGATGGTGGTCATGGTCATCACGTAGAGTTAAAACCCAAAATAGAAAACTGGGGACCACACCATAGTGCCCAATATTTTGGGGTCAAAATAGAAAAGGGATTTTTACCATGTTATGGTTAAGGGTGTATCAATTAGAGATGTATAGAATTTATGGTAAATCACTTTTATGATTCATGAACAAATAATCAATACTTAATATATAATGGGTCTCGACCTTAGGTCATAATCCAAACATTATTGAATAGTGATTATAGTAATAATAAATTCAATTAATTAGATACTAAATTCCGCAATACAAATTTGAATGGTTTTCCATCTAGAAATTTCATTGCAAATAGTGGAAATAGTGGTGGAAATTTGTAGAACTAAGAGGTGGTTTACAAAAATTATAATGATGATAAAAGGTGTCCATTTATTAGTAACATGACCTTATTATTTTAATATATAGTGATCAAATAAAGGTATACAAAATATAAACCTGAAAACATATTTTTTTATCCAATTCTGATAGAAAAAAAGGATTTCTATGGTAGGGTTTAGAAGGGAGAATGATATGGAACCTATTAAAGACTCAGCCAAAGATGGGGAAGTAAGTTAATATATAAAAAAATGAATAGATATTACAATATTATTCTACAAAGAATATTTTATTCATGAAGATATATTCCTATTTTGAGGAGGAGCCAATTGGGATTACAATAAAGCATCTATCTATATTTGAGGAGGTAGACCACATAAGTTATACTATAAAAGTTACCTATATATATAAACAATGTCTAGGTGATCCTTTCCACTTGAAGTGAACATTAAAATTAATATTTTCGGTTTGAACCCATAAAAATCATTGAACAATTCCAAAACCATTTTAAAGGGTTGTGACCCCTATAATGATCATTGATCTTTATAGCAATTTGGTGAATGAGACATTTTTATTTCCTTCTCTTATGAGTAGTCTAGCGAGGGTGACCAAAGAAAATATTTATTCACATGCAAAAAATGTGGGACAATAAATCTAAAGTATAAAATTTTAAGAGAGTAACTATTTACCCTTTAGGTTGAGAGTTTGAGATATATATAAGGAAAATGGGAATTTAAAGGATAAATAAAATGATTAGAACATTACATACACTAATTGACACCCCTATTAAAGTAATCTCACTCTAAGCCCCCATTGAGGGACCAAAAATTTGTATCAAAGGGATATGATTATTTTTCTTGTAAATTTTATTTCATTGTCTTAATTTGATGTTGTTTAAGTGAAATAGAATATATAGTAAAGGATTTAGTGGTAAATGGAAGTAATTTCAAATAATGAAAAAACGAGTTCATTTCAAACATGTAAGATTCACATTGAGTTACCCAATATGTTGTGTATATAGGAATTGTTCTATTAAGTGTACATAGATTTATCTTTTAAACAGATTAAATAAAAATTTAAATTTATATCTCAGTGATAATGAAATATAATATTCCCTCAAAGAAGATGTAAACAAGGTATTTTTTGATGTAAATTTATCCAAAGATATGTGGATGAAGATGTAAGAACTCCTTGACAATGTAAATGAGAATTTCATAATTTTAAAATGGAAAAAGACAAAGGACAAGAGGATTTCATCCTAGAATATGAGTTATCTAGTCGATGTACATTTTCAATCTCATTCCATATATGGTTCTAATGTGTTATTGGAGAAACTATGTGGTATTTCATACTCAATGAAGGTTCTAAAAAGAAGGTGTTAATCTATTAATTAATATAGATCAATGATTAGTTTCTATTACAGTTGGTTCTCAACCAGTAATAGGGAATAAATCCAATCATAATATTTACTAGAATAAAAAATGAAATTCATTCTTGATGTTTGTTATGTAATGATTACAAATTCTTTACTTGGAAAATTAAAGGGAAAATTGAGAATAGGTGTCCTTGAGTTTCCACATAAATAAAATTGGAAAAATAAAAAGATAATATGTGACATTATTGATGATATTTCCCAAGAATTATTGATTTAATTGAAAGTATAGATCAAATAGAAGGAGAAAATCAATACACTCAAAACTCATCATAGAGATAGAAGATAGTTTGGGATGGATTGTGCTTAAATTGTGAAAATTAATTATGCCAAAGTAGATAGGAAGGATGAATAAATAATTGTTCTGAAGAAAAGGATGAATTATTTAAATTAATAAAATAATAACCCCTATATAGATTCCTAAATTTGTAAAGAAATTAAAAAATTTAAATCTAGAAGAAAATATAAGTTCAATGTAATTAACAATCAATAAAAAGGGGTGTTAATAAAGTGATGTTATTGCGAGATATTTGTGAACATCATAAGTAGTTATTTTAAATTCAACATGCCCAAATATGTGAAAATAACTCTAACAATGCCAATATATCAATCAATGGGAGAGCACATGAGACCTGTTTCTTTTGGTAAAAAATATATTTGTTCTATCTTCATACACATGGATGTGTATTAGAATTTTATGGATTCATGGAAGGTTAATGATGTTTTAAGGATAAAATCCACTCTTATAACATATGAATAAAGAGTTTAATAAAATAATAATCCTATTAAATATGAATTTAGGTTAAATGTTTTGTATAATGATAAAGATCCTAAATGAATTGTGTATTAGGAAATAAGTTTTGGATACTCACAAAAACTATCTTGAAAGAAGTTAAAATAAAATTTGGGGTATAATAAATATTTTGTATCAGCTATGAGAATGGTAGAATAAAAATTATAGGTGAATACACTAGTGAAGAAGAAGTATTCTAATATGGAACTCTTCACCATTAAGGAAGAAATTTGTAAAATTGTTTCCATAGAATTCAATAAATGGAAAAAGATTAATATGGAATGGGAAATAATGTTGGATAAAGATCCAAAAATGATGATACAAAAGATGTTAGTTGTTCAAGTGTGATCAATTCCACAATTGTAAAATATACCAAGCCAAGGAAAGAGGAAAATGATTACATAAATAAAGATAAGTGGTTAAGTGGTATCACACAAGAAATATAATTTGGAAATAGGTTGAAAAGTTATACAACTAGAGTTATAAATTATGATGATATTCAAAATATTATTTTATTAATTTTAAAAAAGATAATAGTGGGAAATATAAAGATACAAGTTTAAGGGTTGGTACATATTGAAGAACCCCATTACCTAATTTTATAAAATTCGATGTAACTATATATGAATATTGTTTATTTATTAAAACTATTGGTAAATATGATTCTAATTAATTAAGAGATAAATCTATGGGGTGGTTTTCTTGAAAATAAAATTTTATGGAGCCTAAAGAAGATTTGATAATTCTCTATCAAGTATAGTCTTTAATTTGAACAAAAAAATTGGTGTTAAGAGATAATGTATTAGTGGTGTAAAGATCAAAATTCCAAGTCATCTTAGCCTTATCTAAAATTTTCTTGAACTTGTTATGAATTAAAATATAATATGTTTCAATTGGTATCAATGTTTATTTCACAACTAGTATTAGTTTTAACAAGTGATATGATCTTTAGTACTATGAAATTTATTTTTTTATCTACTATTTTTTTGGTGTGGAACTAATAAAGTTCGTAGGTTGTATTTTGAGAAGTGATAAGGGACAAAAACTATTATGATTTATTCATTTTTATTCATGAGTAACATGGAAAAAAATTATTGTAACAACAACTCAATTTTCATTTAGTGATCTCAGGATCAGTAAGATTAGAGGATTAATTGAAATTTTAAGGGACATGTCATAAATTTATTTAATGAATCTCTAGATAAAATAAAGTAGTAATAAAGTTTGTCTCATGGAATTTTTTTTCTAGAGTTGATAATTCTATCAAAAAATTATGCTCATTTGACTTCAAAGGATTCAACTAATAAACATTTGGTTGATGAATAAATATGAAATTGTTTTGAGATAGGGAGAGAGGACATAAATTGTGGAATTCCTTCATATCCTCAAAGTGGGAGTTGATGCCCATGAGGAATCCCTTTTAGATATTTAAAATAAATGGTAATTTGAGATTTCATGGAGTTTCATCCCAAACATTAAGGGGAATAAAAGGACTATGAAAGTAGAAGAGGGTGATCCCATTCAAAAAATGGGGAGTATGAGCTGAAAGTGAATTTTACCATTTCTGAAGGAGGAATATGGTCGATTTGAATATCATTTTTAATAAAGGGATAAATATTTAATATTTTAAAAAAATACCATTGGATAGATTTTTAGGAATTCCAATGGATTGATTTGGATTTTTTAATAGTATGTGAGGTCATAGTGATGCTTGGATGACTTTTAATAGTGACATTTGTTATAAGAGATTGGATTGGTGGGCATGGAATTATATGTTATTGGGTTAGAGTTATTATCCATAGAAAAATAATGGATGTAGGGTGGAAATCTAGATGTTTTAAGGTATTATAAAAGGTTCTTAAATAGTAATATGAAGGGAAAAAGTAATCTTGGATAAGTAATACAAGGACCACTCCAAGGAATATGGAGGCGTGTGTTGATGTTTACCAACACTAGAAGGAACATTTCTAGTCAATGGTAATGGTGAATGTGAGGAATAAACTAGGCGTATCAATGAAAATATAATAACGTGTATTGAAGAAGATAATTCCAAATAAGGGAAACTATAAGGGAACAATTTAGTATTGGTCACCATGGTGTAATAATAGAGCTATTGTAAAATAATCAATGAAAATATAGACATAGAGCATGTCTTAAAAGAGAATTATGAAGGTTAACATGACATTTACTATGCAGTGGATATTTGGGTAGTGTAATGAAAGTGTTCTTATGAAAAAAATGGAAATGTGACTATGGAGGAGGATATAGTCAGAGTGAACCTCTATGTTGAAGACATGTTATTCAAAAGGAACAACAAAAGATGCATCATTCCATAGTGAAAAGAATAGTGATCTATAACTATTATTGTGAAACATAGGGAATCCCAATATATGCGTGGTAGTGGTTATTGGCTATTAGGGTCATCAGGTGGATCACCATGATAAAACAACCAATAACTTGTAACGACACCATAGTGAATAATGTTTTGGATTCAAAATAGACAATGGTTTTTCTCCACACTATGGTGAAGGGTGTGTCAATGAGTTATGAATATATTTTGTTGGAAATAACTCTACTTATGCATGAACGAATCATAAATGCTTCAAACAACATGGGTCGTGACCTTATCCTATGATCCAAACATTATTTTAAAGTTATTGTAGAATTAAGAAAATGGAATTACATGGATATTTAATTCCATTATATAAATTGAAACAATTTTATGTGATGTAATGAATTCAAATAGAGAAGGTCATGGAGAAAATTCATGGTATTTATTTGTGGGTTTTGAAACCCATAATGAAGTTGACATGTTTCCTTTTTTTGTGTGCATGGCGTCCCTTCATGAATAAGGCGAGATAAACTATTAGTGTATACGAGAAATTCTCAAAAATATTTTTCATATATTATTCTAAGAGGATAAGAAGATCTCAATTTAAGGGGTTTGAACCAGGAAGATGTTGGCCTAAATTAATGATTTAGATAAATAATATGAAGGCTATTTTTGTAAAATCAATGAATAGAAGAGGAATTTTAGGGAAATTCATGATAGAATAGGGGCTTGATGAAGAGGTGTTAACCAATTGATAAGCAGAAGCCCAATGATACTATAAAAGAGAATATATCAACATTTTAAGAGGCACACTATACAGAGGATACTTTAAAATGGTATTCCATGTTGATAAATTGTGTTAAGGTGATCCTTTCCCCTAGTTGTGAGCATCAGAAATAAATTTTTAGGGAGTGACCCTTGGGTAGAAGTTATCTATACCTAAAACTTTTTAAAGGTGAGTGAACCCTACGATGAGAAGTGAGGTTTATTGTGACTAGGTTTATGATACATCTGTATTTCATGCTCTGTGGAGTATCCTAGTGAGGGAGAACAAAGTAAAAAGTCATTTTTATTTGAATTTATGAATTCACACCAAAAGTGGGTCAAAAAATAAAAATTATATCCAATAATAGAGATAAAAAGACACTCTTAAGGATTAGAACTTATTATATATATAGGGAATGGGATACTTTAAACGATATAGAGTATTAAATTACTAGGACATTGTATACCTTAATTCAACCCCTATTTAGGTAATCTCACTCTATGCCCCTATTGGGAGACTAATATAAACATCCTTTTTAAAATGACATTATTCATTGATGATTGGTATTTTGAAAAAACCAAGGACTCTAGAGTGTGATAATAAGGGTTTAGATAGATAATTTAGAACTTTTTTCCACTCCAGTATAGGTCAAATTTCTAGGTTATCAGCATCTGTCTTGTACCTTTTCCATTATTCCTGCCTATTTATCTTCTCACACATAACTTCCACCCATTATTACAAAAATTACTTTAACATCACTATAATATGACTTTCTCACTTCTAAAAAAGCATAGATAATGTTTATGTGGTTAAAAGCCCAAAATGTTTATCGGTGCCATTAAAGTGGCTATAGTTTCAACTCCTATTGAGCATAAAACCCCTTTATAGGCACTTCCATGACACCTTTAATAGCACTACCCCTCTTTATCAATTCTTTTTAATACCCTTTATCAGCACTTGGAGAATTTCAAGCCTCATGCACACCCTCTTGGATTCGAACCCTGCACCTCTCCTTTGAAGACAAAACACCATTACCACTACAGTATGTTGTTCTGCTATTTTTCAATGATATATTTGTTTATTTAAATATATATATTTACAAATATATTTACAAATATTTATATAATTATTTTTAAATAGATTTATACAACATTTTTATGTGTATTTGATATATGTATATTTATATGTATTTAAATATAGTTTATATTATATTCATTTACATATAATATAATATAATATAAATATATATCTATTTATTAATACACACATATATGTATATGTATATATAATGTAAAAAATGGTTAGATATTGATTTAAATACATTTTTAGAAGATTTATTTATTTAAAAATATTATAATATAAATTTTTATGTCAATATGATAACATATGTATTTATATGAGTGATTTATTATAAGTAAATATAATGAAATCTTCATATATTTAATTATAAATAAGTTTATATTATGAAAATTGATAAAATATTAAATCCATACTATCAATATTAATGTAATCATTAGGAATAAATTTAGTCACCATTGAAAATGGGACAACACCCCCTTACACGAGGCTAAAAATTAATCGAATTGTAAAAAGGTGCGGTAACCCAACTAAAAACTCAATTTTAGAGGCCTTGTAGATCTTTTTTGGCCTAAAAAAATATGATAAAGGGTATAACCTGAGTTACCAAGGTGTTGAACTCATCGCATGATTTGATTTGATATGTGGAAGATCCCAAACAAACACCTGAATCAAAATTTATTTTCATTTGATGTTCCAGGTACGTTTTCGACTTTTTTTAGATATTCTACTAATTTTTTTATATTTTTTATCATTAAATTGAATTTAAATTACTTTTAATCAGTAATTAAAAATATAATAAAAAATATATATTTTACGTATTTTTCAAGACAATTTCAATAAATATATTATATATTAATTATAAATTCCCATGTATAGATATATTAGGGGAAGTTAGAAACCACCTCTAATTGATCCTTAATGACATTCCTATGGGTGGTTATAACCACCCATAATATTATCAATTTAGGAGTAGTTCTGAAAACCACCCCTAATATTCTTTTAATAAATCCTCATACGAGCCCCAGTCCCTACCATCCCCATCTATCCGGTTCCCAACATCATGTACAGTGCCCCCCCTCTATGTCGTCTAGTTCTCACCCGTGTCACCTCGTCCAGTACCCCCTCACTTGCGGTGCTCCCATGTCATCCAATGCCTTCTCACTCATGTTGTCCAGTGCCCCCATGGTGATGTAGTGCTCTATGTCATCACGTGGTTCCACTCAGATTCTATAGTGTCATCCAGTGTCCCCAATATTGAGCATGCATTCATTTTTTAAAATTTGATTGTGATGAGAATCGATCTGCACCTCTTTCTTTACATTAGTTACACCCAAACCACTAAAGAAACTTGGTTATTTGTTTATTTTTCGAATATTATTATATTTATAAATACCCATTCTTTCATTTATATATATTTTTTAGATTATTCAAATAAATATTATTTGAATAAATATTATTTGAATAAATATTTAAATACATATAAACATATAACACACATATATATTAATATAAATTAATATATACAAGTTTATATTATGTATTAATGTATTTATTTTATAATACATTTATATTGTATTCAGTTTATACATTTATTTGAACTATATATTTTATATGTGTATTTAGATACATGTAAGGAAATATATTTTCTACATATATTTATAATTCTATTTATGTTAAGGACACATATGTCTATGTAAATTCGTTATATACTTAAATATATATTTATACCTTATATACATATTTTTTATAATATATATATAATTATTTATTTAATATATTTATATAATGTCTTTATAAATATATTTATATTATATATTTCAATACATGTGTTTATTATTATGTACATTAATATATATTTATTTGTATAAATTTCCGAATATTATATATAATTAATATTATATGAAACACATATACATGAAATAAAATTTATACAAATAATTATATTATATATAATTAGTATTATATGAAATACAATTTATACAAATATTTATATATTGTTATATGAAATAAAATGTTATATTATATATAATTAATATTTCTATTATATATAATTAATAGTATATGATATACAATTTATACAAATATATAATTAATATTTTATGAATACCATATATATATAATGTATTTCAATATTGATTATAATGTAGATTAATATATATGTATTTAAATAAATATAATTGTACAATACCGTGTACATTAATATAAATTTGTATAAATTGTATTTCATATAATATTAATTATATATAATATAAAGGTATAAACATGTTATTTTAAAAAATTATTATTATTATTATATAAATTACAAAAACTACATGCTTGGGATTTTTTATATGATATATGTTTTAAAAAAATTATATTTATGTATATATTTATAAAATATGTTTATGATTTTATATTATATATAATTAATATTATAATAAATAAAATTTCTATAAATAAATATATATTAAGGTACATAATATTGTATAATTATATATAAAAAATATTTATAATATATATATAATATAATATAAATATATAATATTTATATTTATATTTAATTTTTTATACATTATATAAATTTGAAAACATAATATAATATAAATGTATTTATAATTAAATATTCAATAAAAATGAATTTAATATAATATAAATGTATATTATTTATAAAACCCCATATAATTTTACATATTTGAATAAATATATTTATAATTACATTTATATTATGTATACCAATATTGATATATGTATAAGTATTTATTTAAAGTATTTATATAATGTATTTATATACATATGTTTATAATGCATCTGAATACATTTTTATAATTTCTTTATGAAATATATACACACACACACACACACACACATGAACTTGAACACATATATATTATAAAATTTTAATTAATATGAGATTTATTTAAAAAAATAAATTAAAATTTAGATGGGTTTAACAAAACCTCTAATCAAAGGGATTATAGGTTGTTCATGTACCCCATATAATTTATTGAATTATAGGGGATTGTGAACCCCCTATAATGTAATAAATTATAAGTGGTTCATAACCCCCTCAAATTTATTAAATTATAGGGGGTTCACAACCCCCAGTAGTTTCTAAATTAAAGGGGGGTTCAAAACCCCCTATAATCTAAGGTATTAGTAATGGTTAATGAACCCCCACTATTTCCTTAAAAAAATTACATTATTGATATATCCTTGAGTATCCAAATTAATAATTATATATAGAGCCTCTAAAATAAAACTAAACAAATAAATACCTTTATTATTAAATTAGAAGTGGTTTTGACATAAAATTCTCTAAAATACAATCAAATATTTAAAAAAATGTTAACCTTTTATAGGGGTATGTAAACCAAACCTAAATTATATCATTAGCGGGGGTCATGCATAACCCCCTTAGAAATGAATTTAGAGGCGGTTGTGTATAACTCCCTCTAAAAATCGCCGCTAATCTACTGTTTTTTGGTAGATACGAGGACAATATTAAATCCAATCTTCTCAAACATCCCATAGTTTTTACCTTTAACTTTGATAATACAAGGGATACAAAGAACCCATATATATTTAAAGTTGGGGAATTATTACAATACATATCATATGGTGACATATCACAATTTGGCCAATCTAAATAATATTTTTGAATAAAAACCAATGTTCTTATTTCTTATCTAAAAATTAATGGAAATTATCATTCCCAATCAACATAGTAAAATACATATCAATCACAATCATATTCTTCCTCTTTGATTTTTATGTGGGGATTATAGTGCACTACACTCATGAATATTACCATAATTTTCATGCTATTGTTCAAAATTTCTTATAGTATATCCATCATCGATATCTTTTCTGATCTTCTTCAAGATAAAACCACACTATTTCTTATCACTTATTTTAACATTATTAAGAATATTCCAAGACTTCAACTTAAATTCGAGCGATTTGAGTGAATTAATCTATAAAGTAAATAATGTACTACTATATGTTTTATTATTTCTTTCCCATAAGGCCATAAATATATGAATTAATGAGGTTTAACATGTGATGTGTTCAAATCTTTATATTCATGTGTGAATAATTAAAAATCTTACTCATTTAACATGTAGAGAACATAAAATTTAATTATTTCTTTATCAAAGGAACAACATGAAGATTTTCTCTTCAAGTAACCATGATCATGTTATTTTGTACAAGATGTCCAAAAATTATATACCACACTTTATTTTCTTTCATTAATCTTAAATAAAATGAAATTTCATCCTAACCAACTTGAAACAAGTTTCCTCATATTCCCTATCCTCTCATAAATACACATCCATATTTTAGTATCTTCTCCATGTAACAATATTTATAAAAAACACTTCATAATATTCATCATAGATACTAGAAAAACATAATAAGTTGTGTATCAACTCATTAATATATATCTTATTTTTATAATTATAATTATATTTTGTAATCATTACTAATACAACTTGTTTGGTTTTATCTTTTCTAGTATTTCCAAAGGTCACTGACCCTAAAAACAATTATTATTATATTTCAGGTATTTAAATATTCTTTCATGTGTGTAGAACATGCACTATCCAAAATCTGAGGAAATAGTTTTTGTAATTCTTTGAGTGAGACAATAAAAAAAATTCTATTTGAATTTTGTTTATTATTATGATCCATAGAGTATTAAAATTTATTGTTAATTTGTTAGGTTTAATAATAATACATTCTTAAAAAAATATCCTAGTTGGTCACACCATCCACATGTTTCCTTCAATGATTGAAATTTCTTCTCATATTTTAGTCCATACGTTTTTAATTGTTTATGAAGTTTAATTATTTTTGTGAGTTTACTCCCCTAAAACATTATCTACCTAGTTATTATCTATAATAAAAATCAATTTAATTAAACCAAAATATCTTTGAGGAGTTATAAAATCTCCCACAACACCAGTAGTTCCCACAAAATACATATTTTCCTTTGAAGTTTTTTTATTATCAAGATTTTGGCATCCTATATTCTTATGTCTTATAACCATCAATTTTGTATCATTTTTCTGAACTAGTGTTTTGATAGGTTCCCAACACATTCATCTTCATTATAGAGTAATTATCTAAATTTCTAAATTTATAATTTTTAATAGTTTTTTAATTCAAGTTTCCATTTCATTAATTTTCATACTTTTTATAATCATATTATTTTTCTGAAAATTTGACTTTCTTCAGTTATAATATTGATTAGAAATTTCCACCAAAGATAACAAGAAACTTTTCAACCATTGAATGCGATATTTTTTTGAACCCTTTTATTTTCTAGTGATTCCTCTTTAGTGATAAAATTATTCCTATTATCATTCTCATTCATCATCTTTGAATCTTTTGTAGGATGAATAGATTCATCATTTCTTGAAAAAAATTATCAATATTTCAATTTTTGATGTCATTCTCCAAATATTTATATCTTTAAAATAAATTCATTGAGTTTTAACTTCAACATGAAAATCATTATTTCTTATTCCCCAATTATAGTATCATTAATTTCATCACTAGTAATAAATTATTATAATAATTTGATTCTCATTTCTGTACGAGTACATGAAATTTATCATAAAAAATCCCTAAAATAAAAACCAAAACTATATATGTCTAGTGTATTTGGTAGATTATATACATAATTCATCCACTGAAAAATATACTACATCCTTACTATATTAAACACCATAAAATGATCTTAAATCCCATTAAACTTATATTAATTTATAGGATACCCTATAAACATTTATAATAGAAGCTAGAGAGATAATAAGCATAATAAGGGAACAAACAAGACAATAAAGTAAAACAAATGAGTTAGGAAGAATAAAACAATGAAATAGAAGATAAGGATAATATATAATCACATTAAATCATGCACTAACAAGATGATAAAATTAGATCATAACATCAGAATAATCTAGTAGAAATATAAAACATGAAATCATTTGCACAAGTAATTGCTCAAGCACATTTTTTATCAAATAATTCAATAGAAAGAATTTGGAATCTGATGAACATGATTACTGGGGGATATTTTTTGGGGAAAAGAGATACAAACAAAATTCTGTTTCTTAGTGTGGAGAGTTGAGAACTGTGTAATACAAACAGAGGATAATATAAAGTGTTTGGGAATCAACCTTGCCTAAAAATGCTAATGTCGTAAGGAGTCACGATCTGAAACATTGGTGAACCTTTTCTTAGAAGGTTATTAGATAAGAACAATATGTCATTCATCCAATGGATTCATGGGTCTACATTCACATGATGAGCCACATGCGTCCTTTCTAAGCTTATAGTTACCGGGAGGATGTCGCAGACCATAAAAGAAGTCAAGGACCCTAATTCTGGTGGCAGGCTATTGGAGCCTCTAGAAAATGCAAAATGAATCTCAACATAAGGGCCCAATGAGAATCATAGTAAGTATTGTTATGAAAACCCATAAAACATTGATTGATCTTGTTTATCTATATAAAAAATACAACTGTTCTCCTTCTTTGAGACCATTCATAATATTCATGCTCCCAAAAGTGTTTGATGTGTGAAGAAGGGACGATGGGTTAGTTTGTTTTTACATATCACATGATTAAAAATGAACACTGATGGATAATGTAAAAAAAATTTATTGCGGGGTGGTGGTGTTTTTTTAACTCTTGGTGCTCTAGGGTGTTTTATTTTTTGATGAATATTGGAATATGTGTATCCCTTATAGAGGAGGCCAATGTGATTCTCATTGGTCTCCTTCCTTGAAGGAAGAAAAAGATTAACCTCAAAATAGTCTTGACTGACTCTCTCATGATCCATCATTCCATTCTTGGACTCTACCACATACCATGGTTAATTATGTATATTATTCAAAAGTTCAAGATTCTACCACTCAATCACATGGATATACTATATATGTAGCATGAAGGGAATATAGTGGATAACTTTATAGCATTAAATGTGAACATTAGTGACTATATTACTTATATTTTAGTACTTGATTCCTTTCCTAGTGGGGGTGAATTGTTTAATTGAGGAATCCCTTGGTCTCCAATATTTCAGAACCCCATAATCGTTTTGTGTTTATTTTGAGATTTTATTCCTCCTTTCTTTTTCTATGTAGTTTTTTGTTATTTTGTTGCTTTACTACATGTTTTTATTAAGAAAAACTAATGATTATATATTATATTCTTATTTATCATGCATGATACATGGTATTTGAGGGGATAAAGCTTTATCCAATGAATTGGGGCTATATAATTCCATGAAAACCAATTATATAAAATCATGTACATTTTCATATGTGGTTCATATGGAAAATAAATTATTCATAAGGCATTATAATGATAAAACCTATGAGAATGAAATGGGTTACATAATCTTAGCTCAAAGCATAACCAAGTACAATATCATTAATATTACAGAATAATGGATTAAGGTTTTTGGGAAATTCATAGTTTAATAAATATTATTGATTTATTAATATAGAGTTCATGTGTAGAAAAATTCAAATGAATAGAGTGGAGAGGTTGGTATAAAAATCAATTTATTCTTTAATGTATTATGAAAATACTAAAGGAACTTTAAAGAAAATTAGTGAATAGGGTTTTATTTATAACCATAAATATACTAGAATAAATTTCTTTATAATAATTGGTTTTTAAATAAATCATATTTGATTGAAACTTTTCAAATAATGGTACATGAAGATAACAAAGATAAAAAAATTCCCATTAACCAGGTTATCTTTAAAGAATGGATGCAGAAGAAAAATTGAAAAAAACCTAAATATCCCCAGTAAAGAAGGGACAAAAAGAATAGGTATATATGTAATGAACTTATATAAATATTATAAAACATCTAATGTGAATAATAGAGAGATAAGGATATGTAAAGAGAGAAATGACATAAAATAAAAGAAAAGAGGGTGGTTTGGGAATATTTTTACCATATGTCTCAAATAACTTGGTATGTGATTATAAAATCCTGAATAATCAAATTAAAAATCTTAAAATCTTGACTGATAACTATTTTCATGTTATTATGATTTTTTATTATTTTTTGAAGTTCTTTTATGATTATTTTATTAGGACCTTATATTTATGTTCATTATCCCGAGGATGTTTGTTTCATGTTTTCAAGGTCACATTTGTATATTAATATTAATTATTTTTTGATTAAATGTTTTCCTAAACCCATATGTGTTTATGTATATAATATTTATCATTATAGTTTCATAGAATTTATATATTTCAATATTTGGTTGAAAACATATTCAAATTCTGAGGGGCGTCTCAATAGGCTAGTTTTTAGATATCAAAATTACTATGATCATTTATTTATATTATTATTAATAAAATGACTACTTTATATATTTATAATCTTAATCATGTGATAAATAATATATTTATTTGTTTAATATATTTTTAGAACCATACATTTATTGAATTAATATATAACTTATAATATCATCCTTAAAGACGGTTGAAACTAGTAATGATAGAACAAATGGTATAAATATCCATAAATTGAATTTTATGAATTATATAATTATAAAATTAATATTTATGTATAATTATAATCATAATTTAATGATGTAAAATAATTTTATTAAATTTATAATGAGGAGGATGAAAACAATGAAGGTAAAAAAAGGAAAAGAGCCATGGATTGGTGACTTACTTTCCTCTTTGAGAGGGATTCATTTGGATTTCATCTTATGGATAATAGGAATTTTCATTGGATAAGACCAAACCCTCAAAAATGTGGAAATGAGACTTATAGGTTGTATTGTGGAAGATATTGGGCTATGGAATAATTTATAACCAAGTAAAAACTGGGTAGTCGATGGTGGTATTTATAAGTGGAGGAGAGGGATGTTTTAGAATAAAATATTAGAATAAAATATTATATGTTCGAATAGTGACTAAAAATGTGATTCAATAGTAATGTTATTGGGGTATAATTGTAAATGAGAGTTTATTATATTCATCTATCTTCTATAAACTCAAAAAATTCATTCATTTAAATTATTACAAAATACGACACAAATACAAAATTTCACTATTGAACTCTATATTTTATTATTTATGAAAAATAAAAAAAAATTACCCTAAAAAATTAATTATAATTATTCCATGAATAAAATATACTTTATCAAAATAAATTTCTAAATATGATAATTTTTTTTAAAAATATCATTATTTTTTAAAAAATACCAATTTTTATGACATAATAAAATTTGCATCCCATAGAAAAATTACATATAATATCATGAAACTATATTTTATTTGTATAAAAATATCAATTTTTTTAAATATAATTTATAAAAATAAAATTTCATTCTAAAATTTTAAATTTATCATAAAAAATAATTTTAACGAAAATTCAATATATATGTTTTTTGAAAATAAAATTATGGTTTATATGTGTTAAATATTTACTCTTTAATACTTAAAACATTAATTTAATTATATTATGACATGAATTAATTATGTTTTTATTTCATAATTCACCCATTTTTTTAATCCAACATTCATGTTACTATTCTAACAGTCATGTTACTATTAATAAAGATAAAGATTTTATTCCAATAGTCAAGTTACATTTCCAATGATCAAGTTTTTATTCATACAGACATATTGGGTTCATACTTTCTAAAATAATTCATATTTATTTTATTCACCATTCACTTCAGTTTTTTCTCAAGGTAAGACTCTTCATTTTCAAAAATATTGATTACATTAAAAATTTATTATTTCCTTTTTTATTGTTTGTGGGTGTCTTTTTTCAAGGGCACTAAAATAATCCACATCATAAAATTGTTCTTATTTTATTTTTATGGGATTATTTTTCAACTGTCCAATTTTTTTTATTTTACTAGGTATTTTTATTCAATAAATTTGATTTTCTAAATTATTATAATGAATGGATACTGGTTTTTATTATATAGTTCATGTGTATTATACTATATTCCTAAATAGAAAATTTATTTAGAAGGGAAATTTCAAATCTAAATGTCTTTGCCATTACATTATTCTAAATTTTATAAATTTCACCTTCAAAATATTATTTCATAGACTATGATGAAAAAATATGTGGGTATTTTAGTTTCATTACTTCCCCATATCCCCAGGCCGCCTTTTCATACTTATGAATTATCCATATTACATTGTCATAGTAATTTATCATATTGTGTAGAACTTGAAATCTACTATCCTAGATCATTACCACATACTACTCATAGGACATATCATGCTAAAATTTTAACACATATGAAATTAGTACATTTGAGGGATCTAGAATGTACTTTGTGAAGAGGGATACATGGAATACATCATTCACGTGAGACTAGATTAGTGCGAGTTATAGTCGTTAGGCTACAACTCGAATGAAATTAAAAATCTGAAAGGGGAAATGTATCTATAAATTATATTTTTTTTATTAATAAACCATTATACACAATTGTATGAAGATACATTATGTAACACTTTATCTCCAACTTCAAACTCGAGGTCTTGTCGATGATTCTCAGTATAGTTATTCTGTTAACTGAGTACTAAATTAACATGTTACTGAATTGATTTAACTATATCTGTCACTTCTTCAACCATTGTGTGACCCAATATCTTACATAATATATGTTATTCTCAACATGTTGAAGTTATATATTTCTTCCCACATATAGATATATAAGGATCCAACTAAACACATAAGTGAAAGTTATTATTTTATGAAAACACAACCAAAGGAAGATGTTAATACCAACCTCAATAAATGAATTTAGAGTAATATATCATCATATTCTAAAGATCCTAGATTATTATTTCTGATTATCTGTTAGTATAGAAGTGATATGTTGTATGAAATTGAATATTTGTGTTCATAGCATATTGAAGACCTGTCCAAAACATTGAGGTGTTCCTTGTATCTTGAACATATATAATCAAGAGCAGTGCCATATATAACCTCACCACTTATATTTTTTTTCTTTATAAGTTGATCAATTTTGAAGTCCTATGGAATGGTGATTAACTGAGTCGTATTTGTAAGATGATACACTATAACCCATGGGACATTATTTCCTCTGGGTTTCTTTTGAAAGCATGTGACAAAAACCATGTTGATGTTATACCAATTCTATGTTGGTATGAGTAATTGTTTTATATTCTCCTAGGAAGGCTTTCTTCCTTCAAATTTTGTAATAATAAACACATTTATAAATAATTAACAATCTTATAATCTATATTTTTTCATCGAATGTTATCTCAAAGATCTCAATAAATCATTATACAGCAGCAGTGGAAAGAGTATATTGGGAAATGAGCATCACATGTCATATCTTTATTTAACTATAACTTTTATGGTATATATAATCATCTCCCAAATATCACAACTCCTTATTTATAAATGTTTAACTCCGATTATTCTTACTTATTTATTGTATCCACGTTCTTCAATATCTCTATATACTACCTCAGAACATTCACAATATTATTATAAATGGATGTTTGATGTATAATATGTATAATTTATGATATTTTTCATTCTTTTAGGATTATCATTTACATCCCTTACATGTCTGATAAAATTATATCCTTCCGAATCCTCATCATGGATAAAGTTACTGAACCTTATCTATTTATTAAATCTACCTATTTATTTCAATTCTATGGGTGGTTCTAGAGTAAGTAGTCATATTCCTTGATCAGGTCTAACTATCATCATTGGAATACATTAATCTTATTTTGTGTGAATATATACTTTAGTATATTATGATTTTTGTATATTTGAGACTTCCCTCAATTGACATAATACCTCCAAATATTCAATGTTTTTTTGTTTCTACTAAAAAATATACATCATTAATTAGGTATTTTTTTTCATGAAACATAAAATATTATATAAAATATGCTACTAATTTATCTTATTTTATGAGTAAAGTACCCAATACCTTCATTGATGCATTACTGTATATCACAAATCATTCATCACATGTGGGTAGTGTGAGTATTGGTATAGCAATTAACCTCTTCTTTAACTCATTATAGAAATATTCACATTCATTAGTGATGTGACCGGAGGTCATCACGACCCTCAAAATTAAATTTATTAACCCACACTAGCACAGTGGTGTAGGGTCGAACCATAGAGAAGGCAGATGAGAGTTCTAGGTTTTATTCAAAAGTAACTCCACTGTTATCAGCAGTGAAGCGAGTGTGCATTTTTTTATTTGTTTTTACTTTAGCATTTTTTTGTACTTTTCTTTAAGCAAGAGATAAATCTATTATAAATATACTGATAAACTAAGAACTACAGTAAAACAAACATAAAAGAAAAAAATACTAAAATAAAGCAGCAAGGTCGAAGGAGAAGATCAAAAGTAATACTCGAGAATTCCAAACTACTGGTTTAATGGATATCTTCTACACTACAGTTTATTGAATTACACCTCAAGAAATAATGATGAAAAGTCTCCCTTGCTAAAAAAATCAACACAGAGAAGACTTAATTTAAGAGTTCTCCACTCTAAAATCAGTCAAACTGTTTGAAAGTTAGAAAAGGATAACAATGGAAAATAAACTCACAGTAAATTTCCACAGTTTAAGACATTAATGCTCCGATAAATGTATTCAAGTATTACCTCACCAGTAGTTCTTGAATTTATGAATTTTAAAACTTTTAAGGTGTGAAACAATAAAACAGAGAATCATTATTCAATATCTCTGATTGAATATGATTCTAAAAAATGTAGATTGAATGATGAAGACAACAAGATTAACTAATAGAATTTAATTCTCAATCGAGAAAATTCATCCTTTGATCATCCTGATTAAAGAAATGAAAAAACATCCAAGAATAGAGTAAAAAATTTAAGGACGAAGGGAAGAAGTACTCCCCAAACAGTACTCTTCTCTCGGGATCCTTGGTCCCTTGATCATCTCCAGTGCTGCTCCCGGGAGTCTTCAGTCTTGTCTGATGTGATCATGGAATGACGAATCCATATCCCTTTTAAAATTTCGTAGCTGCTCTATTTTATATCCTCCGTCATCTGCTGCTTGTCACCAACCGATTTAGTCGACTTGAGAAGTCCCTCAGTTGTGTATCGCACACATGCTCTTCTTTCACGACTGGCACATCGCGCTAGAAATTCCCTCGTAACTAACTCCTGGTGGGTCAGTTAGATGAATATGGATGGGAACTAACTTCCCGTATGAACCTGCAATGTTAAAACAGAAAATAAATAAATGAACACACAATGAAAGAAAAGCAATATTCTTTTTAATTTTAAAGTTATTTTACTTATTAAAAGTTAACTAACCGAAAAAAAATAAAAATCTTAATTGCTAAATATTATTAAATATTATTATTTTAATTATTAATTTATTATAAAATATAGAATTATTAAGTTTTTAATTTATTATTAAAACTTAAGTTAATAGTTTAAGTATTTTTAGTAATTAGACAGTATAACCTAATTAGATTTTTAAATCAATTACTTTATTAATTTAATTATTATATTTATTAAATATTCAATAAATTTATTTTATTTAATAATTAATTTAAATTATGAATTATTGTTTAAAATATAATTTAATAAATTCTTATAAGTTAACTTAAATTTAATTTTATAACTTATCTAGTTATAAATATTATAAATGTTTTTATGAATTATATTATATCTATCTGATTAAATTATTAATTATTTACTTTAACTATCACTTTATTATCTTTATTATATTTTTATTATTATTTAACTCCCCCTCCTTTTCTTCTCTTCAGCGCTACAAAATAGGGTTTGAGAAGATTCTCCGGTAGTACGTGATAACACCTAGTTCTCCTCAGCTCAAACCAGCAGCGACTCCCTCCTTCAGCAGCGGTGCGGCACGACTCAGATCGGCATCAACTCACGGTGAAGACTTCTCTCCACAGGGACACAACGAGGGTTTCTATTTACTAGAAGCCACAACGGCAGTGGGCTACAACAGCTCAATTCCAGTGGCCCAACACCAGTGACACAGAGTGATGGTGTGAGATCCGTTCCTTCAATCAC
Source organism: Viscum album (assembly GCA_963277665.1). NCBI lineage: Eukaryota > Viridiplantae > Streptophyta > Magnoliopsida > Santalales > Viscaceae > Viscum > Viscum album. Next base: position 301,989,762 of record OY728139.1, read on the forward strand.
AAAAACTAATTTCTGGTGGCAAGACTCCATATTCAAATCAGGAGCAGGAATCTCGGTGGCTTGACATCGGTTCTTCCTCAATAGTGCACTCCTTGCAGCGGACTCATGGAAAAGCCCTCATGTTTTGGAACTGAAGCAGTGGATCTTGGAAAGCAGAGGCACACCAGTTGACATAAGCATATCTGTAATGGTAAAATGTCGATTTCCTTTGTGGCTTCAACAGTTCATATTAAAGATATGAATCTGGAATAGCTCCGGGTTTGGCTTTGAAGCGAGTCAAAATTTTGAGAACTGAGTTAAAATATTGTTTCTGTTCTCACTTGGTTAAATTAGTGGTTTGAATAAGTGATGTTAAGGATTAAGATGTTGATAGATTTTCTGGGAAGAAGCTCCGATAAAGATAGGATGAAACAACGAAAGTGAAGTGTGTCCTGAGAAGGGAAACAGTGGAAAAAGGGATACAGTGAGTCCGTATTACTGATGAGACAATGCCAGTGTTTCTCCTAGAAATGATGAGACAGTGAAGGCGGTCATAGTCCGTCCGTGAAAGGGGTTTCACGGTGAGACCGTGAGCAACCTGTGGCAGACACATGGTGAGATCGTGAGGAGACTAGTGCGTGGAGACACCGTGACCGTAATGAAACCGTGAACCTACAAAATAAACAAAGAAATTAATTAAAACTTAAATAAGAACAAAATAATTAATCAAAACTAAAACTGAATTAAAACAATTGAAAATTTAAATAAAATGTAAACTTTGATAAATTTATAAAACAATTAAACATAACTTAATTTATTAATGACTTCAATTCACATAACTTAAATTATTACTATACAAAAAATTGAATTAAAAATCAACTATCTTATTAAAAGTTATCATAAAATCTAAAATTTTATAAGACAAAGTTAAATTGTTTAAAAAAAATACTTTATCAAATTAAATTAATTTAAGGTAGAAAGATAATTATTATATTATTAAACCATTATGTTAATTAATGAAATTTAAATACGAGACTTTATAATTTAAATAGGTCTATAATATTTTATTTTAATTAATGAATTATTAAAAGTCATCTATTAATTAGGTTATATTATTTAATTTTTAATACATGCAATGGTAGATTAAGAGTACATTAATTATGTGAAAAATAAGAATTAATTAATTATTTAATGTTAAATCATTAGATATGAAGACAAAGATACCATACTAAAAAAGTAATAATTCTATTAAATTAAAATAAGGAATAAATTAACTATTTTAAATCTTATAATACTTGATTAATTACAAAAATTGATTAATTATTAAAATTAATGATAAAAATAAAAAAGAACCAATATTTACTAAAAAGTATTAAAATAATAATTAAATTAATAAAAATTATTTAAAAAGATGTGGAAAAACATGTTTTTTTAAGGCCACATCAAATTCCCCCACACTTAAACATTGTTTGTCCTCAAACAATCCCATGTTTTATTATCTTTGAAAATGGAAGTATGATATTCATGATTTTGCACAAAATCAAAAATTTCCATCAATTTGTAATAAAGGGAAAAACATGTCACTAGGCTTAGAAAATAAATCGCTCAAATGAACCTTTCCTAGAACCAATTCTCAAAGGTAGTAAAAAAGAGTAATGAATCAACAAGACATGAAAGTTTCATGCCTCATATGTGATACTGCTTAGTGTCTCATTTAAATCCGAAATCAGGTTCTAAATTCAAGAATGACATGAGATAAAATTTATGTGGAATTAAGAACTTAACAGAAGGAACTTTGTGTTTAACTCATCACTTAGGTCCCAACAATAAATAATTTTTTTGTGAATCAACTCAATGATACAACCTAAATTATTTCCATAAAAACCAATTGACCCCTTCTTCATTTGGTGTTCATCATTCCCCTCACCTCAATGAGCTCATTTTTGACCCTAGACACTTTATTTATTTTTTCCCAAGCCATGTATCATTGTTCTAAGCACTGTGCATATGCACTTATTCAAGATGATCAGAGGGATAAAAGTTAAAAGAAACGCACCCATGATCTAGAGTCTCAGAGACTCACCGTGGGATCCCAGATCCCCAAACTACTCATGTTTCAAAACATTTCTATAAAAACCATTTAAATTTTCTCATTAAGGTAATTAATTTTTATAATTAAAAGAAAAATGAGTCACCTATGTTCAAAATCCAACTTCCAATTCCAAGGGTTATGATCATAATTCCATTAACCGATCACCCATGTCACTCTCAGAAGTAATTCCTAAACCAAAATTTCCATTAGATCACTAAGATAAACCTCTCAGCAATCATCCATTATCACTAATTTTATATTCAAAGAAACTGTCAACTATCATCAAAGCACCGTCCTTAGGCAAGAATCATTTGAGTATAGTGTAATGCCTAAAATTATGCAAGAATTTTTAAAAAAGCTTAACTAATTTTTACAAAATGTTGATATTACAGTGGGAATGGATGGGCTTTAAATTAATCACAGTTTAGCACAGTCAAGAATTTATCCCCTCCCCTACAATTAAAACCCAACTTTGTCCCCAAAGTTGATTTTAAAAAGTGGATAAGAACAATTAAACAATTAAAGTTCAAAACATATTTTCAATTAAGTAGATATATGACATGTATAAAGGGTCTCAATGAAGTTCAAAAATATTGTTTTCCAAAAAAGTTAAATTAACAGTAGGTTCATTAAAAATTACAAACATTAATATTGATGTCCAGTGACAAAGATTTTCAATTCAGTTTAAGATAAATCATGTAATTTGTGGATGCACAATTCATTGGGTGTAAGCATTTTAAAATATTGAGTTGAATAATATATATTCCATAAAGAAAATAAATGAATGCTAAAAACACCCCAACCTAAATAAAATTCAGTATAAAAGTAGAATATACCCCCCCCCCACACTTAATTTCATGCAGTGAATGGGTTTGAACATATTAATGGATTTCAATTAACAGCAACAAGCACATGCAGATTTTTAATTCATTTTAGAGAAATGCAGAAAAATTTTTCTAATACAATTTATACAGAAGATCTTCAGCAAACATATAGCAGAATTTTTAGTTTAGTAGCAACACAAGCATCAGAAATAAATGAAAAAAGATGAAATAATTCCCTGACTTAATGTTTATTCCATCAATCCGTTATCATGGGAATTCCACTCCATTTATTGACACAAGCAGTAGCAACCTGAGACAGAACATGTAAACCAAGAGGAAAAATCTAGAAGGGATAGAGTATATAGAAGACAACAAAACATCACTTTATTCCACACTAAACAATACAAAAATGAAAACAAAGAAAGAGCATGGGTTGACTCCCATGAAGCATTGATTTTAGAGTCTTCAGTTAGACTTTATTTAATTACAAATTTTTATTTATTAACAAGAGAAGAACCATGGGTTTCCTCCCATGCAGCTCTAGGTTTAAAGTCCCCAGCCAGACTCACCTAACAACTAACCATAGACACTAGGTGGATGTAGTTTCCTTGATAGGAACCACCACATGTGCTTGGCCCATTTTCTTTTAACAGAAAGATGAAAATCATGGGCATCAAAACATAAGCAGACTAAAACCAATTTCTCATATCCTAAAATAATCCCTATGTAGCACCCTTTAACAGTAGTAGGTATAACGCTGTCCACTTCTAGAATAAGTTCAGACATTTCATTATTTGAATACTCATGAAGGGACAACATAAATCTAGGTGCTTAAAAGGGTGTATAATTTCCCTCAGAGCTATCTCTATTAAACTCAACTTAAATAGATTCACAATCAAGGGTGCAAATGGGTGAATATTGAATAGTAGGTTTAAGAAGAGATTCAATAGAGTGCTGAACAAAATTATGTACAATGGAACTCAATTATAATTCTCCCTCCAGACTACTATCAATATCATGAGAAGACTCAGAACCCTTCACAGGTGAGGATAAAAGTGATAGGCATGGAAGAGAATTTATTTTTTCAAAAACAGGTTCAGGTCTAATAATGTTATAAATTTCTTCCAAATGATTATCATCTATTAACTCACACTGAACATCTACTACTTCTAACAAATCAGCTCTGCCTAATTCAAGTGTGTGCTCAATCTCTACTTTAAGTTCATGTTCAAAAGGCTCACTTTCTAAAACCAAGTCATTTGAGTGTTTCATAAAGTTTAAATCAAGAGTATTAATGTTCAATTTAGCTTCAATAAAGTCATGTTCAAGATTGATCAAATTTAAACATTTAATCCCATGTATATCAACACTATTTTATAGTTCAATACACTCAGTTTCAATCAAACAATCAATCTGCGAACAGGAAGATGAAAGCTTATCATTTAAAATTTCTTCAAACATCATTCCCTCATCCCCTAAATCATCCAACATCATTTTGGAAATAGATGGGTTTGGAGTTTCAAAAAATGGAAGAGAAGTGTTCAGTTCAAGTTCAAATATTTCAGATTCAATGTTATCCAATTTAATGTTATCTTCTAGATTATACCCATTATCCAGTTCAGACTCATTGTTTATAACAACAGAAAAGTTAGGTGAAGAGTTTTTAACATTCAAATTTTCATTTTCAAGTATATCTTCAACCCGTGTGACTTCATTATCAAAACTTCTAAAACAGTGATTTTTCTCAAAAGAAGGAATGATGTAAAGAACTGGGCAATCATTTTCAATCTATTTTAATTCATCATCAGAATTGTCCAAATCAACATCATTAAAGTTCTTTATTGGTTTATCAATGTTGTGTTCTTCATTAAGTGAGTTGGTTATTTTCATATTTGGTTCAACAGAGTCAGATTTTTCAAAGAAAATTTTTTCTTGTCCAGTTTCACAGTCACTTTCCTCTTCAACTTAATGTTCAAATCTTTTAAAAACACTTTCTTTTTATTTTTCTTCAAATTCTTCTTGTTCTTTAACCCTTTGTTGTAATTCCAAGAGCATGTTTTCTAATCTTTTCAGTATTTGATATCGCTCTTGAGAATCTCTAAGTTGAATTTCATGGGTTTTAGTTAACCAATTGTTTATTAGTTCCACCCTAGCGTCTAGTCTAGAATCAATTAGGTCAATTTTAGCTAGGGTGTCAGGACTAAATTGAATTTTTTTCTCATTATCTTCAAAGTGATGGTACTGTTGTGGTTGGTTATGAACACATTTCCAAGAAGTATGTCCATAATATCCACAAAAAACATAGTGTGGTCCTAATTCATCCATTTTTAAACTAAAAACAAATGAATTTAAACACACAAGGATGCACAGTTGAGCAGATTTTTTTTTTCTTCAAAACAACAAAAGCAGAAGAAACAGTTCAAAGCAGTTTTTTTAAATCAGATTTTTTATATGTTTTTTTAAATGTTTTTTATTGTTTTTTTAAAACCCTAGAATCTCAGTGCGCCTTCCCCAGAAACGGAACCAAATTTTGATGTGACTAGAGGTCATCACAACCCTCAAAATTACATTTATTAACCTATACTAGCACAGTGGTGCAGGGTCGAACCATAGAGAAGGCAGATGAGAGTTCTAGGTTTTATTCAAAAGTAACTCCACTATTGTCAACAGTGAAGCGAGTGTGCATTTTTTTAGTTGTTTTTACTTTACAATTTTTTTACATATCTTTAAGAAAGAGACTAAATCGATTAAAATTATACTGATGAACTAAGAAATATAGTAAAACTAACATAAAAGAAAAAAATACTAAAATAAAGCAGCAAGGTCGATGGAGCAGATCAAAATTAATACTGGAGAATTCCAAACTACTGGTTTAATGGATATATTCTCCACTACACTTAATTGAAGCACACCTCAATAAATAAAGATGAAAAGTCTCCCTCGCTAGAAAACTCAGCACACAGAAGACTGACTTTAGGAGTTCGCCACTCTAAAATCAGTCAAACTATTTGACAGTTAGAAAAGGATAACAGTGGAAAATAAAATCACTGTAAATTTACACAGTTTAAGACATTAATTCTTCAATAAATGTGTTCAATAATTACCTCACCATTAGTTCTTGAATTTATGAATTTTAAAACATTTACGGTGTGAAACAACAAAAAAGAGAATCATTATTTAATCTCGCCGATTGAATATGATTCTGAAAAATGTAGAGTGAATGAAGAAGACTACAAGATTAACTAATAGAATTTAATTCTCAAGCTAGAAAATTCATCCTTTGATCATCTTGATTAAAGAAATTAAAAAACATCCAAGAACAGAGTACAAAATTTAAGGACAACGGGAAGAAGTACTCCCCAAATACCGCTCTACTCTCGGGCACCTCGGTCCCTTTCTCATTTCCAGTGCTGCTCCCAAGAGTCTTTGCTCTCGTCTGATGTGATCGTGGAATAACGAATCAATTTCCCTTTTAAAATTCCGGTGCTACTCTGTTTTATATCCTCCTTCATCTGCTGCTTTTCACCAATTGATTCAGTTTGCTTTAGAAGTCCCTCAGTTGTGCATCGCACACATGCGCTTCTTTCGCGACTGGCATGTCATGCTAGAAATTCCCTTGTAACTAACTCCCAATGGGTAAGTTAGATGAATCTGGATGGGAACTCACTTCCCATATGAACCTGCAATGTTAAAATAGAAAATAAAAAAATGAATACACAAAGAAAGAAAAGCAGTATTTTTTTTAAATTTTAAATTTATATTACTTATTAAAAGTTTTCTAACCGACAAATAATAAAAATATTAATTGCGAAATATTATTAAATATTATTATTATGATTATTAATTTATTATAAAATATAGAATTATTATGTTTTTAATTTATTATTAAAACTTAATTTAATAGTTTATGTATTATTAATAATTAGATAGTATAACTTAATTGTATTCTTAAATAAATAAATTTATTAATTAAAATATATAATTTATTCAAGATTCAATAAATTTATTTTATTTAACAATTAATTTAAATTATGAATTATTGTTTAAAATATAATTTAATAAATTCTTATAAGTTAACATAAATTTAATTTTATAACTTATCTAGTTATAAATATTATAAAAGTTTTTATGAATTATATTATATCTATCTAATTAACTTATTAATTATTTACTTTAACTATTACTTTATTATCTTTATTATATTTTTTTATTATTTAACCCCCCCTCCTTTTACTCTCTTCAGCACTCCAAAATAGGTTTCGAGAAGCTTACCCTGCAATTTGTGATAGCGCCTTGTTCTCCTCAACTCAAACCAGCAGCAACTCCCTCCTTCCACAGCGGTGCGGCACAGCTCAGATCAAAATCAGCTCACGGTGAAGTCTTCTCTCCACATCGATGCAATAAGGGTTTCTCTTTGCTAGAAGACATGATGACAGTGGGCTCCAACAGCTCAATTCCAGCGACCCAACACCAGCGATGCAGATTGATGGTGTGCGAGTCATTCCTTTAATCACACAAACTAATTTCAGGTGGGAGGACTCCATCTTCAACCCAGGATCAGGCATCTCGGCGTCTTGGCATCATTTCTTCCTCAATAGTGCACTCCTTGTGGAAGAGACACGGAAAATATTTCCTGTTTTGGCACTGAAGCAGCATATCTTGGAAAGAAGAGGCACACCGGTTGACATAAGCATATCTGTAATAGTAGAATGTTGGTTTCCTTTGTGGCTTCAGCAGTTCATATTCAAGATATGAATCTGGAATTGCTTCGGGTTTGGCTTTAAAGCGAGTCAAAATTTTGAGAACTGAGTTAAAAGATTGTTTCTGTTCTCACTTTGTTAAATTAGTGGTTTGAATCAGTGATGTTGAGGATTAATATGTCGATAGATTTTCTGGGAAGAAGCTCCGATAACGATAGGATGAAAAAGAGAAAGTGAAGCGTGGCCTGAGAAGGGAAGCAGTGGAAAAATGTAATGCCCCGACCCCAGTTATCTAGAGTCAGTGCATTATTTTAATACATTGGCACGATTACAAGGAATCAAGTCCCGAAGGACCGATCAGTTGTCTTAGAAAATATATTACATACATTAACTTTACATTAAAATTTGAAACATATAACACATCATAAATAGTTCTTTGAGAATTCCATTTTTTCCTTTAGCTTAACCCAACATATCAACAATAATACACTTCTTGGAATCCTGTTAAAATAAAACATAAGAAAGGGGTGAGCTCAGATGGTCAGTAAGGGGAAATAATTTAGCGGAAGCTATAAAATTTTAAGGCAAGATGTGTAATAAAAAAACCTTTTTAAACATAAAATTGAACATAATATGGTAAAAATAAATTAAAAATTACCATATAAACATGCACATGGATATTCTACTAGTAGAATAATCACATGTACTAACTAATTTCACAATGAGGGAATGCCTAATATCATACATTATTACCACATAGTCAAGGCCTCATTCCAAGACTACAAATAAATATTTTGTCAAGGCCTTGTGCCAAGACACCAGTTTGTCTAATGAGACCTACCGATGCATCGAGGAGCTATAGCAGGCTCCACCCGTCACTTACTAAGTCCACTACAGTCCTCATATGAATAGTTGAAACATAACATAAACATTTGTATTAAAAATAGCATACTAAATGTCAATACATTAACCATAAACCATTGTTGACACTCCTTTTTCGTCACAGAGTCTAAACGAAATGAAAAGGGAAATACCTCAATAAGGAAGAGTCATCCTTTGAAGAAACATCAAAAATTGAGAAAGGGATGAACATGGAGAACATTTCCCATAGGTCACGTAAGTTCCAGCATGGTCACGCAAGTACACTTGCGCGCCGCCTAATGGTCGTGCAGGTGACTTGCGCGCCCTCTTTGAAAACCACCCAGGGTCTTCTCCAGCCTATAAATACCCCCGGTGGGCCCCCCATTTCGAGGAGGATTTTTTTTCCAGAATTCAGATACAGATCTATGAACACCCAAGTCTCTTCTTCAAGTCTTCTGAACACTTCTAAGGTAATTCTTTACCTAGAATGGAAGGTCTAAATAAGAGGAATAAGGTTTAAGTGTTAGAATTCACTAACACTTGCGTGCCTAAGTGTTTTACCCTTAAGGGAAATGGACACACTTGCGTAACTCCTTACCTACTCAATGAAAATTGTGCGCCACTCTTCTGGAAGTACCTCGGGATAATTATGAAGGCTTTGGTCAAGGATCGCCCAGGTGTTACCCTTCTGGTTAACTGTCACCCAAGTATATAGGTGTTGCACAAGTATACTTACACGACCAAGACTTACGCGCCCATGCAATACCTGCGCGCCCACCAGGACTTGCGTGCCCTTCTATTTTTGGGTGACCTTCCTGCCCATTTAACCCCTCTTATGCCATTCCACCTCTCCTATTCAAGATTCAGTCTTAAATACACTCTTCAAAGCCATTTATGGCATGTTTTCTTGATTAATATCCTTATCCGAAAGGAATTCCTTGGAACATCTCTCAAACCCTAGTGATTTAAAAATCTTTATATCACTAAAGTTAGAAAGTTCATTCATTCAACCTCATCCTTTAAAATGATAGAATCCTTAATTTGGGCCTCCTTTTCAGGATTAATCCCCAAGTCCTCTAATTTGGGCCTCCTTTTCAGGAGTAAGACCCAAGTTCTCTAATTTGGGCCTCCTTTTCAGGAGTAAGCCCCAAGTCCTCTAATTAGGGCCTCCTTCTTAGGAGTAAGCCTCAATCCTCATTAACATGGGCCTCCTTCTCAGAAGTAAGCCCCAAATGCTCATTAATACGGGCCTCCTTCTCAAGAGTAAGCCCCAAATCCTCATTGATTTAGGCCTCCTTTTCAGGAGTAATCCCCAAGTCCTTTAATTTGGGCCACCTTTTCAGGAGTAATCCCCAAGTCCCCTAATTTGGGCATCCTCCTTAGGAGTAAGCCCCAAGTCCTCATTAATTTAGGATTCCTTTTTAGGTGTAATCCCCAAGTCCCCTAATCTGGGAATCCTCTTTAAGAGTAAGCCCCATTCATACTTCCCTTAACCCGGGATTCCTTTTCAAGAGTAAGCCTCAGTCTCCAAATTCCCAAATATGGGCATCCTCCCCAGGAGTAAGCCCCAACCATGGTTCTCTTAACCGGGGCTTCCTTTTTAGGAATAATCCCTAGTTTCAAAGTCTACAAATATGGGCATCCTCCTTAGGAGTAAGCCCCAAGTTCTCTTAACCTGGGCCTCCATCTTAGGAGTAAGCCTTAGTCTTAATTTCTCTTAACCAGTCTTAATTAACTTTTGATTTGGGCTTCCTTATAAGGAGTAAAACCCAATCATAAGTCCCCTCCTAACTTGGGCATCTTCCTTAGGAGTATGCCCCAAGATTAGAGTATCCAAATCTCCATAAAGCACATATACCTTTATGGAACTTATTTTTGGGGTTCTTCCCTGAAGTAAAACCCAATATTCATCTATTTTGGGTAGTAATACATACATAAATCCCAAATCCTTGAGTCTTTCATGGCACAATTGTCTGGTTTTACCAATACCTCTTGTTTCTCACACCGATCATGACTCACGTGAGCTTAGAGTGTAAAAGTAATCATGAAATGTTTCTTTGAGTCGTCAATCATGCATAAACATCATACTACCTTACTCGAACTACGTGGGTTCTGGTTCCTTTTCCAAAACAAAGGATACGTAGGTATCACATCAGCGGGTATGATCCCAACTTTGAAATAATCCATGTCCTTCTGAATGACAATAAACTTCAAGTGCCCCACTGAGTGGCTTTAAAAGCAGATCCAAGAGACTTCTATGCATTGAAGGATACAATTGACTATGAATATCTAACAAATACAGATGATTATCTATCAATGAAGAACCTTGAATACATATAAAAGATTCTCTAAATTTCCTACATATTTAATTATTGATTGTCAGATCTAAAGGAAAGATCATTTTATACTTGGTAATGTAATAAGGATTCACGAACATAACTTAAATCTATAAAGAGAGTCCCGGAGTAGACAATAATTCCCCTCAAAATGGTGTGATGAGTCCGACCTCCTATCCTCTTGACCAATGAAAATTCCTAAGCCTCATCAGTCCACAAATAATGAGCATCTACCTTTGGAAAATAGGTCCAAATGGATATGGAATCGTTGGATGTTTCCGGTTCTACGAACAAACCCGTTAGAAACCGATTGGAATGTTTGAACCTTCAATCAACGAGGTCATCCCAAATTCCAGAGGAAACAAAAAAATGGTGAACCCGACGTGAATCCTTAACCAAGTTAAAATGATGCTTTGATTATTTGTTAGGCCCCTATTTAAAACTCAATGAGAGGGCCAAAAAAACAATCAATAACATATGTGCTCATCCAAAATATGTAGTAGCCGAATTTATCTTGATTGTGTTTGTTATATCAAACAGGAACTCTTTTCCAAGATCTTCTGCATTTCCAAAATGGCTTCTCTCAAGTTTACACCCGTGAATACGTCTACTGTGAAAACTTCTGCTACAAATGCCACTACTGCTACTCCTGCTGGATCGTCGTTCGCTCTAAGAACGACATCACCTACTCAGCATCTTCAACGCTGGGTATCAAATGCACTGGTTAAGGAGTACCGTCAAACGGTACTATTCTGACTCTGGAGGCTGCTCGACAAGCCCTCCAAGTCAATAATTCAACCTGGTCGTCCGAACAGTGATGACCAGCAATCAAGAAGCAGGCGGTGCTAACCACCATCTCCAACCGTTTCGGGTCGTTATCCTCAGAACGTAATCACCATTCACTCTCATATTCTGAGGAGGTGAATGAGCAGGTCCCTCAGGGCCTTAATTCAAGGAGACAGGAGTCCTTCCCAAGGGCTCCCATCAACAATCGCCTCCATACTCGTGTGACAGTGTGCCCTCAACATGATGAGGGTATCAACTCCAGGAATTCGGATCAGGTTCCTTGAACCCGAGCAGGTAAGAAGAATCTCCAGAGGCGAAATCCGGTTAACGGTGAGCAGGTTATCATCTCTGCCATCTCCGGAGAGGTCCACTAGCCTAACTTGGTGGAAAGCAATGAGCGGGCACACACACCTGTCTGTTTTAATTCAGCTGTCCAGCAGACTCGTCTGGCAGCATCACACCAATCATGCCAAGCAATTCTGGCAGAGTACTATAGATAAGAACATACACCTATTTATAAATCATCAGCTAGTCAGCAGGCTCATCTAACTACATACGATGAAGCCCGCCAACCCAATGTGTTGACAACTGGTAAACATGCACATACACCTGTTTACACTCATCAATCCTGCCAGAATCCTCGTCTGTCAGTATTTAAGGAAGCTCATCAACCACGTTCGGTGGAGTGCAATCAGCAGGAACATACACCTCTAGTATTGATCAAGCCTACCAACAGTCTCATTTGGTAGCATTTGAAGAAGTCAGTCAGAAATCTCCAATGACAAATAAGAGGAAGACTAAACTCTCTTCCCCCACACATGAGTACTTTCAGGATTCAATGATAGGAAAAAAAGGACCGAAGCAGGAACACACACCTTCTCCAAGCACATAATGGACGTATATCCCCGTTCCGGCAGCTGAAGTCACCAAGCATATTCTATCAATGGTGAAAGAGCAGAAGCAAATCCCTGCTCATATTCTAGATGCCTTCCAGGATATTATAACAACTTCAACAACATCTTTGGGAAAGACACATAAATCTATCCCTACCAGTGGAGTGACACATCAACAGTTCGCTCCAGAACAGGCACACACCTCTATTCCAGTTCAAGAGGGTTGTGGGGCGTACTCCCCCATATCATATGGACAACCAAGTCAGGCACACACACCTTCCAAATTGAGTAAGAAGGCATCTAAGAAGAATACCCTCCCAGCACAGTCAAGAAATCAAGGTCCAATCTCTAACAAGGCCTTACTCGATGCTGGAGTTCTTGATGCACTCAGACAACTATCTGTTGCAACTCAAGATTCTGCTCTCTCAGTTACCAATAGTGGGAACATTAATTCTGAAGGTCTGCACTAGACACTTCCTCATGAAGGCTTGCTTCGTGACAATACGGTCGATCTCGAAGTTTCATCTTCAGATGAGAGCCACAAGAACCCTCTGTGTGGTCAGAATACCAAGGAGCAAAATGCTTCATCTTTTTCTGTAACCCACCATGGTGGTCCTCCCCATGATGATGAATTTAGCTGCGAAAGTCCTCTATGCAGTAATAATTCACATTGCTTGGAAAATTCTCTAACAGACAATGTAGTGACGAGAAATCCCTCTTATCTTGAGGCACTTTCAAATGAAAATCCAATCATGTCTGATGTTTTACCATTAGCAGGTGAAATAATTTCTCAACAAGAAGATAGCCCAGGGTGTAGGTTATTCTCCGAACCACCCCTAAGTCATGCATCTTCTAGTTTGATCAGTGATTTCTCTACCAATATTGTTGAATCTGATGAAGCCACAAGTAAGCACCATCTCTAGTCTAATGAGGTAGAATAATCTTTATTAAATGATAAATAGGAAGTACTGAACATGAGAAAACAACTGGAAAATGGTGAAGTGCCAGTCATGTTTTGGCCTCTGGCTGATTCTCAGTATGACATTCCAGAGATGTTGACGGAATATAGAATTCATGATATTCGTCTCAACATATGGAAAAATCTTTGTCAGTTGAAAAAGAAAGTATTATCTTATGATTAATATAAAAATCATGTTAAGATAATAGAAGGGTTAAAACGTCAGATTGATTTGGAATCTCTATCAGTCTCTCGATATCCGAAGGCTGAAAAGTAGTAGAGAGCCCTTCGACGTTCATGCCTTAGCGCACTACGAAGATTGCGCCAGTTAATTTCCAATGCCCCATCTGGTATTCATGTCATAGTATTGGGTGTTCATGGAGAACTACATTTCACTATACTCTCCAGTCAGCAAAGCCCGCTGAAAATGGTCTCATGCAATGTTATTGCCCGTGGCCGGCCACAGTCAATGGGTTTTGTTTGTAATCATGAGCTTGCCCAAGAACAAGCTTCAACTAGTTCCTCTCAAAATAATGCATACAGATAACAAGTTGTTGAATTACTCCTACATCAAGAAAATGAGAATATTGAACAGGCCTCTCGTTTGGAGCAAGAACATCACCAAGTGACAGAAGTGTCAGAAATCATCCAACGGTCTTTTGACCCGGGTGATAAAAGTGGATGCAGGTTGATGCATCAAGCTAATTTTTGGACTATGTTCTGCAAGATCAGGAGATATTTCAAGAAATTCTCAGATATAGCATGTCAAGAGCCACCCCAGCTTGCCAACTTGGGGACTCTTTTAATTCAACCCTCGGAATCAACAAATAGAATTTGAGGAGTTGAGAAAAGACAACAGGAACAGCCCTAGTCCACCGAACTGGGGAATTTTTCAAATCCTCAATCCCTCCCTCATAGAAAGTCAGTCTTCTCTCGATTGGGGAAGAAGCCTCAAGAGGAACGAAGATCCAAATTATCAGGAGATTCCCTCCAAATTACGGTTCATCAAGAAGTTCTTGATGGATCAAATCAACAAAAGGCAATGTCTCATCAAAGACATGGAAGAAGAAAATATCACAGAAATGCTGATAGAAGAGATTTGATGCATTATGCATCAATTAATGTCATTAATGTCGTTGTTGCTGATCCTCCAAAACATGAGGTTCACTCAGGGGACTCAGATGAAGAGGTTCCAGCTCAAGAATGTGTATGCACAAACACAAATGAAGAAGGTGTGCATACACAAAATCAAAGGATTACATAGAATCTAGGTAATCCTTCAAGTAACCCACTTCCCCCAATCCAAAAGGGAGCTAAAAAGGGGAAAATAAAGAATTAGGTTACATACCCTTCCTCTGGAGAAGGTCAATCACTCTCACAAGAGCAAAGATTTTCACAATAGGAGGAAGAAATGAAGGAACTGAGGAGGTTGAATGCAGAACTACTTCAAAGTAGTCTTCCTCCTAAGCGTGCTGGAGTTAGTAAGTCAAGGTAATTTATTGTGCCTACTGAGATGGATCAAGAATATCCTCCTCTATTAATACACCCTCATAGGTCTAACTCTACGGGTCAAGTGCAACAACAATTGGCGGTGCTACCATTAGTTGCAGTACCAGCCACCACATCTATACCAGCTCTAGTAATTGCACCTGTTCAGGTCCAAGCTCAACCAGATGTTTTTGAAAAGTTAATAAATACTGTTGAGTCATTAACAGCTCGGTTGGAAACTATGGAGGGAAAGCGTTCTCAAATTCAACCAGAAAAGAGAGCTTACCCTGAATGGGTAGATTCAATCCCTCCCCCGTCAAGTTTTGGGAACCTTTTATTCCCTATTTTCAATGGATCAGGTGATCCTAAACAGCATTTGACACATTACGTGTCTTGTTGCGATCCTATGATGGGAACTCCAGAACAGTAAGAAGTAGTGAAACTCAGATTCTTTGTGCGAACCATGCAAGGACCAGCTTTTGTCTGGTACACAAGCTTGCAATCCCAATAAATTACCGGATGGGAGGATCTTCGCCAAAAATTACTTCTTTAGTTCAGCTCAACGTTGACAAAGACAATAGTTTTTTATCATAAAAACTGTAAGCAATGGGAGAAAGAAAGGGTCTCAGATTTCATTGCTCACTAGAAGGGATTAACATATTCCCTAAGCTTAGAACTCCCTCAAGAGGAATTGTTTCCAATATGTGTGGCGAATTTACGTGATGAGTTTCGCACACCGCTGATCCCTGTGAAATACATAGGAGGGTTTCAAGACCTTACTTCAATCGCTCAACAGATTGAATATTCTCTTATAAAGACTAAGGATGAGGCTCGTATAATTCCATCAGCTCCAGGAAGGAGAATGGGTAAAGCAGAGACTGCTATAATTATGCTTAAACAAACACCTGTACCTACTTCTACTTCAAAACCTTCATCTTCTCGAAGGACTCCACCTCCTGAGCACAAAAAACAAAGGACATTTCATCAATATGATCAAAGAGATGAAAGACAGAAAAAATTTGAGGATCTAAAGACCAAAGTTTACTCTTTCCTAAATGAAAAAGTTCCTGGTTATTTTATTTCGGCTTTGGAAAATAATTTGGTTCAATTGCCAAGGCCCAAGAGGCCGAATAAGGAAGGAGATGAAGACTGTCCCAATTATTTCCCATTTCATCAGATGTTGGGGCATCCCATTCAGGAGTGTTTTGTTTTCAAGGACCTCCTGCAAAAAAAAGTCGACTTGGGACAAGTCAAACTGAAAGGTTCTTCAGCTCAGGTAGCATGTGTTACTACTACAGATCCATAGGAGGAGGGTGAGTGGCAAGAAGTCAAGAACAAAAATGCATAAAAATATGATGATTGGATGGTCAGAAAAATGATCAACCGAACTCATGCTATTTTGCGAATGCAATTGAAGAAACCAATTGTGCCTTCTCCCATGAATTCCGCAGCAAAACCCTCTTTATCAGAGGGAAAATCCTCAAAGAAATGATGTGATTCAAAGAAAGAAAAAGAATCAGAAGAAGATGAGTATGTGTCAAAGCCTAAGTTGTCTTTGACTCTGGCAGATTTCATGCCATCTACTTCAAATAAACAGGCACCACCCCATCAAACGACGCAACCAAAAAAGGATAATCAGGAAGAGTCTTCATCAGATGAAGAGTTGATCTTCGGTTCTGTTAATATGATTCAATTAACAGATCCATATGCCAGTCGTAGTTTTGATTTTGATGATCCCGAATTCCCTGTATCAAACAAAGGAATCAGAGGAAGTTACATAGGCTAAGGATATAGGGGAATACATGGATCTTTTAGAGGCTACTATTCCAATTCTACCCTTTCTAGAATTGTGTATACGGCAGAAAATCATGGCAGAGCCCTTCAACGAGCTCAACAAGAACAAGCAAGTTCTTCCACACAAGGAAGACTCAGCCCTAGATCAATTATTCTGGAAGATCAGTTCAAGGTTCCATCTTCTTCCTCTCAGCAAGTAAATAGACCTAATCAGTCTAATCTTCCAAAGACAAGAGTATTACCAACTCCTATCCCAGTACAAGATGCATCAAATTACAAAGCATCAACTTCTAAGGTACCTGCGAAACCAAATGTTCCTGTTGGAAAACGCAGACCTCTGGATCCAAAGTATGATGTATTTAAAAACATGGCCCAAGTACCGGCCAAGTTATCAATTCTGGATGCCTTGAATTTATCAAAGTATCTTCGGAAGGCACTCATCAAGGCTTTATCAAGTCCTCAGGATTTTGAAACTGAAATTGCAGCGACTGAAGACTACCATGTTGAGAATAATCCTCTAGAATTCCATGCAGTGATATATTTCACAGATGAAGATGAAGACGATGTTGTGCAAGGGAATATCAGACCTTTATAATTATCTAGAAAGGTCAATGGTGTAGACGTCCGAAGAGTTTTCATTTATAATGTTTCAGGAGTCAACCTCTTTCCCATTCGTACACTTCATCAATTGGGCCTCATGGAATCTGATTTATCTCCTTATACTTTGATGTTACAAGGAAATGATAAAAATGAACAAGAACCAATGGGTGATATTACACTCAGAAATCAGTTTGCATATCTTGTATCCAATTCAGATTTCATGGTTTTGGATCAAGATTCAGCCTTCAACATCTTGCTTGGAAGACCTTGGCTACATCAGCATGCGACTATCCCTTCGTCTTACCATCAATGTCTCAAATATTGTTTCGATGGTCAAATTGGGACATTGTATGGTGATAAATCCCCGTTCAAGACATGTGTATCTCAATAAATTGAGGCGGAATTATATCACATAATGGGAAAAGACAAATCCACAACAAGAGAGATTACCAAAGTTAATGCTCTATATGGTTTGGAAAAGATTTCAGGAAATCCGTTTACACATGTGAGTATAGATTATGTGGTACCTATCAGTAAAATTGACAGGATAGACCCAAATAAAAATAATCTTATAGAAAAATCCATAATGTCAATTACGACAATCAAGCCAGACAACATGGGAGGAAGTGGTGATCCATCAGGCAATGATGAAAGCTCAAATGGGGATGTCTTCATTTCATCTGCTGAAATCCAGCAAGTCTATACTTCGCCAATCAGGACAGGGAAAGTTATAGAAATGTCAGAGGTAAACGATGATGTCAATTCTCAATCCATCATCTCTTCTTTGTTACCCAAATAAGACCCTTCATCATCAATTGGGTCAGAAATGGAAGCTTCTTCTTCAAGATGTGAAAAATTTGACATCTCTTCTGATCATGGAAATTATGCTTCATCATCTACTATGCAAGTTGAAACGGAAGAAGTAACACATGTTGAAGAAGAAGAGGAAGATCTTAGAGATGATCCTCCAGCATTTGAAGAGGGTATCTCTACCACCGTGGATGAACTCAGAGAAATAAATTTGGGTACAATAGAAGATCCACACCCCACTTTAATTAGTGTGGCCATGACTCTTAAAGAGAAAGAGATGTATATTTCCTTTTTAAAGAAAAATTGAGATATATTTTCTTGGAACTATACAGAGATTCTAGGGCTTGATCCTGATGTAACCACTCATCGTTTGGGTTTTCCATAAGAACATCGAGGATTCAAACAAGCCGCTAGAAGAACACACCCAACCTATGCTTCCAAAATTGAAGCTAAAGTGGATAAGCTCGTCAAAGCTAACTTTGTCAGAGAAGTCCAATATTCCAAGTGGCTGGCTAATATTGTCCTAGTGTAAAAGAATAATGGGAAAATTAGATTTTTCATTGATTTCAGAGATCTTAATCGGCATTGTCCTAAAGATGATTTTCCAGTTCCGATTATAGAACTCTTGATTGATACGACAGCTGGCTATGAAGCACTTTCCTTCATGGATGGATATTTTGGATATAATCAAATTTAGATGGCTTTAGAAGATAAAGAATCTACAGCCTTCAGAGCCCCTCATGGTGTGTTTTGCTATCGGGTAATTCCCATTGGCCTAAAGAATGCAGGTGCAACATATCAGCGTTCCATGCATCGTATCTTCAAACCCTTTTTAGGGAAGTTTGTTGAATGTTATGTGGACAATTTTTTGGTCAAATCCAAACAACGTTATAATCAATTGGCTGATTTAGAAGTCATATTCCGCAAGCTTCAACAACATAATATGAAGATGAACCCCTTAAAATGTTCTTTTGGGGTAACCTCAGGAAAATTTCTAGGCTTTATTGTATGTCATCGTGGTATTGAAGTCAATCCTGAGAAGACCAAGTAAATCCTTGGTATTTCACATCCTCAAAATTTGAAAGAATTAGGAGGACTTCAAGGAAATTTAGCCTATATTCGGCGTTTCATCACCAATTTAGCAGGAAAAAGTCTACCCTTCACCAAATTGATGAAGAAGGGAGTCACTTATAAGTGGACTGAAGAATGTCAAGAAGCATTCGATATTCTCAAGAAGTATCTCTTGAGTCCACTGGTGTTAATGCCACCTGTTGAAGGAAGACCACTTATCCTCTATGTGACAACCTTAAAGAGATCATTGGGTGCCTTTCTTGCTCAGAAGAATGATGCTGGGAATGAAAACAACCTCTATTATCTTAGTCGGACAATGCTTGAAGCAGAAACCCGATACTCCAATATTGAGAAGTGCTGCCTAGAATTAATATTTGCAGTTCAAAATTTGAGACACTACCTGCAACATCACGAGGTCCAATTGGTGTCTCGCAATAACCTGATCAAATTCATCCTTAGTCGTCCAATGCTTACAGGAAATCTGGCAAGGTGGGCAGTTATCTTGCAGTAGTTCAACATTCAGTATGTGTCTCAAAAGGCAATAAACGGCCAATCTCTGGCTAATTTCCTTGATGAATACCGTTCAGTGGAATACACATCTTCAGATATTGAACTCCCTGATGACGAAGTCTTCTCTATTCAAGAAAGTCTTCAAACATGGGAAATGTACTTCGATGGTGCTTCCAGAAGTCCAACAGGGAAGAAAATGGAAAATCCTAAATTCAACAAAGTTGGCTTAGGATTTATACTCATTTCTCCAGAAAACGCAGTGTTACCTTATTACTTCTCATTGTTGGGAGGTAATACAAATAATGAAGTGGAATACCAAGCTCTCATCGTAGGCTTGGAGTTGGCTCTTCATGCACAAGTGAATCACTTAAAGGTGAAAGTTGATTCAGACGTGGTAATCAAACAAGTCAATGGGGATTATGCAATCAGAAAAGAAGAACTAATCCCTTTGTATGATTACATAAGAGAGTTAATGGAAGAGTTTCCTTCAGAACTGAAATTTTCTTATGTCCCAAGATCCAAAAATTTCCAAGCTGATGAATTGGCTAATATAGCCACAGCTCTGGAAGATCCAAATCGGGACGAGACAACCATCAATATTTCCCACCGTCGTACAATTTCACCTTATGTTCAAGCCAGAATAGAGGAAATCAATGGAATTAGTCCCATTCCTGAACCATATGGTTATACTATAGGATGGATGACACCTATCAGGGAACACCTTAAAAATGGAACACTTCCACCTGATAGAGTCGGGAAAGAACAAGTCTGGAGATGTGTGGTCAAGTTCACTCTTTATGATAGACCAGATCACTTAGATAAAATTCTCTACAAACATGGTTTTGATGGAGTTCTCTTCAGATGCATTGATGGTGAAGAGAGAATGGCTGTCATGAAATAAGTGCATGCAGGAGTCTGTGGTGCCCACCAGTCTGGACATAGACTGTCTGATCAGATTCGAAGGCTTGGATACTTTTGGACTTCAATGATACAAGATTGTGTTGATTTCACAATGAAGTGTCATTAATGCCAAGTACATTCCAACTTCATTCATCGACCTCCAGAGTTTCTTCATACAACTAAATACTCGTGGCCATTTTCCACATGGGGAATGGATGTGGTGGGACCTTACCCTTTAGCTACGACCAATTAGTTTAAGTATATTCTTACTACTACTGACTTTTTTTCCAAATGGGCAGAGGAAATACCTCTCAAATAAGTTAGTTCTAAAACAATTGTTAGCTTCATCAATTCTAACATCATTACCAGATTTGGGGTCCCTCATACCATATTGACAAACAATGGCACCAACTTCTGTTCATCCGAGGTGAAGAAGTTGTATCAAGAATACAACATCAAATCCAATCATTCATCTCGGTATCATGCAGTGGCGAATGTCCAGATAGAAGCCTTCAATAAGACTCTATAAAATATACTGCAAAAGATGGTGGATAAAGATAAGAAGTCATGGCCTGATAAACTCTTTCATGCTTTATGGGCTTATTGAACCACCACCCGCACTGCAACGCGGTCAACTCCATATTCACTGGTATATGGAACGGAAGCAGTCTTTCCCATTAAAGTTCAATTAACTTCACTCAGAGTAGCTATTTGTGATCAATCATCTAAAGATGAATAATCTCAAAAGTGATTGAATGAATTGGAACTGTTAGATAAGAAAATAATGTGCACTCTGCACCACTTGGAAGTCTACCAGAATCGAATAGCACGAGCTTTCAACAAAAAAGTTCATCTTCGTTCATTCATTCAGGGAGAATTGGTATTAGTTCTCACAACTCCAATGATACTAGGAAAGAAACCTCCCATGCTTGAACTGAAGTGGGAAGGACCTTATTCAATACATATGGTCTATTTCAATGGAGCTTATTCTTTAATCTCAATGGATGGAGAACTCATCACTACTCTAAAAAATTCCATATTTCCGATGAAGTATTTTGTATAAACACAAAATACACCACCATCCATGGTCCATGCATATGACCTTAAACTATTTGCATGTCCCTTACGTCTAGAACAACGTTAAACCGCACCATCCACGGTCCATGCATATGACCTTAAACTATTTTCATGTCCCTTATGTCCAGAACGACATTAAACTGCACCATCCATGGTCCATGCATATGACCTTAAACTATTTGCATGTCCCTTACGTCCAACAAAACATTAAACTGTGACGTCCAGACTACATGATGCTAAACTATACAGAAGTCCCTTACGTCCAGTAAGACGTTAAAGTGCATAACCAATGGTCCATGCATATGACCTTAAACTATTTTCACTTTCGTCCAACATGACGCTAAACTGTATCGTTTTTTTCTCATCCAACATGAAGTTAAACTGTGAAAAAGTCTCTAATATGTCTAACATGACGTTAAAATGTGTCCTCTTTTTTCCTTACTGCATGACATTAAACTAAAAAATCCCCCTTTTGTCCAACATGACATTAAACTGTATTTTCCCCATCGTCCTAACTACATGACGCTAAACTGTATTGAAATCCCCTAATACGTCTTACATGACGTTAAACTGTATTTTTGTCCCTAATACATGACACTAAACTGTGCAGCACCAATAGTCCTAAACTACAAGACTTTAAACTGTATAGTCCCTTTATATGTCCTACATGACATTAAACTATGCATCGTTAAGGTTGTTGTTTCTTATTGTTTGTCACATAGAGTATGACTCACGTGAGCTTAGAGAAAATTTCAACCATAACAACCTCTTTGGGCCACTAACCACGCATAAGTCCCAACATCATTTTTTAGGTCGTTGTCCCCAAAAACAACTTGATCACTAATTCATTCTTTAAATGAACTACGCAGACTTTGATCCTTGCCTTACAGGCTGGGTACGTAGGAAACCTTCCAAGGTTCAAGACCAAAACCAATCTATTTATATCGGTTCACTTTCATCTCATATGATGTTGATAGGTGAAACTGCTCCCAGAATCAATATCTTTACATTGGTTCACCTTCGTCCTTGCTATACGAAGTTAAAATGTACAACACTTTTGTCCTGTATGAAAATAAACTACAATATTATTTGATACCCTCACTTGAGAGGGAATCATTATTTACATTGATTTTCAATCATGTTATATTCAAAAAAAATTATGTGCATACATGGAAATACCTAAAACTTTTATCTTGGGTTAGACCATCATTGCACTAAAGTCCCCTTTCACCCTTCGCATGTACGAACCAAATATGTACAAAGGGTATTTCTAGAACTATGTGGGATTGATTCCCATCCTTATGGGATATGTAGGAATGTTTAAGTGTCCCTTGAATCCATCCCTAAGTCTTTTGGGCCTAACCCCAAATTCCACTTTCAGTCCCCTGGATGAAAAGTCCCCATGAAAACACACACTGTGAATTTCTTATAATGGTCCAAGCTCTATGAACATAAACTAAGATCTCTCATACTTTTGTCCCACACGACATTAAACTGTATTTCAAGAACTATGTATGTCTTGATTCCCATCCTTATGGGATATGTAGTGAAGTCCAATATTTAAATTCAGGACCCATCCACTACATGATTATGGTTAGCATTGATCTGTGTATCTCTACATACATTTGAAAATACCCATTCTTATGTGTTATAATCCTGACCTTAAATACTTCCAGATCTTCATAACCCTTTTCTTGACTTCTGGTCATAAAAATGTCAAATTTCCGAGAGTTCTTTTGTCTGACTATGCAGCACGTGCCCTTAGGCGGCCTTGTAGAAACAGTCTCCATAACATATTTCTCAACCAAAAGATACTATTATTTGACTATGCAGCTAATTCCCTTAGGTGGACCTGTATAATTCAACCCCCTAATGGGTTTGTCAGATACTAGTAACTTCATTCTTGGGATGAAATCCTCTTATGTCCTTATTGGTCTTATCAAAAATATGTAAGGATCCGTAATAAAAAAATATAGCCATATTTAACATATTTATTTCATGTTCTTTTTCATGATATGAAAGTATTAAAGTCTATGGTTTATATTTACCTTCCCTATTCTTGGGTCGGACCTTCGTAGGAGTAACATTCACCCAATTCTTAGACAATCTTGATTGAAAATATCTTCTCCATATTCAAGTACCTCTCTCCATACAATAAACTCTATACTTTGGAAAAGTTTAATCCCCATAAACTTTCACTAGCTTCTTAGCAGTAGAAAAGTAAATTTCTGAGAGTTCTTTTTCCTGACTATACAGCACGTTCCCTTAGGCGGCCTTGAATAAGTAGTCTACATAATGGACCTATCAGCCAAAAGATGTTATTTATTTGACTATGCAGCCAATGCCCTTAGGTGACCTTGCATAATTCAACCCCCTAACGGGTTTGTTAAATAATGGTAACTTCATTCTTGGGAAATACTTCTTCTAATGACTTTTTAGCTCTTTTTCATATCATTCCTCAGATTCAAATTTTCTTAAGTCATAGTTTACATATTTTCTCTCATACTTGAGTATGGTAATATATTTTTAGATAAATTTCCAAGGAATTGAGTCAATTATAATTCATTCGGTCAAAGATATTTCGACCTTAAACATTAGCCTTTTTTATGTCCGACGTACATGACTTTAAACTGCCCACAAAAGACAAGGAAAATCTGAATAAAAGCAAAGTTATAGCTCACTAAACATACATTTTGTATGATTTAGGTAATATTGAGCAATTAAAAGATTCAAAGTTTGTAGGGTTATTTATAACAATCCTAGTAAAAATCAAACTATGCTTACTAGGCCCATTGGATAAGTAAACAAAAATCTAAAGTAGGTAGCAAAGAAAAATATATACACAAGTGATTGAAGAAGAAAGAATTATTTCCATTTAGTGTACAAGAGATTAGAAGGACATCCATAGATTGGAGTCTCTTATCTTTTCCAGGAAATTACAAGAGGTTGTCAATGTAAGTCTTCACTTGATGAACAACATCCCGAGCTTCATCAGAAGCTACTTGAAGCTCATGCACCCAACCAAATTCACTCTTTTGAGCCTGATGGAGTGATTTCTTGGCATCTGCAATGGCTTTCATACCATTCATTTGAGCTCCCTCGAGCAAATTATTGAGTTGGTCAAGTTCCCCAGTAACAACATCTAAGTGTTGCTGAAGGTGCATCTCCTGGATGACTTTATCTTTGATCTTATACTTCAGCTCCTTCATCGTGGCATCATAGTTAGCCTCAGCTCGGGATACCGCAGCTTCAAATTCACTGATGTTGACTGACAGTTTTACCCTGGTCAGATCTTCAAGGCAATTTTGCTCCTGCTCCCTTCTTAAGATGACCTATTTCACTGCGGTATGGATCTCTTGATATACAAAACTGCCAAGTCCTAGCATGACGAACAGAGACGACAATTGAGGGATCTTCGATGATAGCTCTTCTAAAGGCACCTCATATATGATTTTCCATATGTTGTTCCATGCCTTACGTCGTGAAAAGCTGAGCGCCTTATGTACCTCTGGGTCTGATTCGACATCATCATCATAGGCGGGCATGTAATCTGGGATTAATGCACTTAAAGAAGTGCCTGGTTCTACTCCTTCCCACATGACCCTAGTTTCTTTGCCTTCTACTACTGTTTGGGAGGAAGTTGAGACTTCACCACTAGATCTATCCATTGAAGTTGATGGCCCTATTTGATCAATTAAAAGTATGATTAGTTTCAGAGAACAATGAAAGTTGGTTGTCTATCTTGAAAACTCAGTACAATCATTACCTAACAGTAGATCAACAGCTTGAGTAGACTCCTACGCATCTTTCCCAGTTTCAACAGGATCTTCAAGATGGGTCTCAGGAGGGTTTACTGGGTTTATCTCCACTTGGCCTAATGTTTCTGCAATGGTAGGGTTGACATCAATGTCCACACCCTCTTCAGGTATTGGAAGTTCAACAACTTATTTGGATGGAACTGCATATTATTTTGAGTCTTGATTAGAAGTGTACAGTATAAGGAAATTTACCGAATGAAGGATAACACTCATGTCCAAGATCTTCTAAATCACATGATAACTTAGCATGATCAAAATATTCTTCGAAAGACATTCCAAGATCCATCATTTCATCCAATTATATTTCAGAATCCTGGTTAGTCTCACCAATTGGAGCATTTGATGTGTCTTTTTGGCAACCTTCATCCTATAGTCCCTGACCCTGGACAACTTCTTCAGGAAGGATGGCAGATTTAGTTTCCGTGACCGCCAATGATTTTGGTGTAGGTGTTATACCTAAAATATCATAGAATGGAAGTCATTCGATGTTTCATTCAACATTTTATGAAGCATTGTTAACTTACCGGCATCATGTTCTTCTCTTATTTCAACAGTAGTAAGAGGGATACTGGGAACCAACGCTGGCTCTTCTCCTGGAGCATCCAAGTCAGCCTAAATTTATAATTGTCCCACATCACCCTCCGTGGTCCTCAACGGAGGATCAATCCTTTCCCTTAGAGGGGAAACTGAAGACTCCCCTACAATCCCAAGTAAAATGAGCAATCTTTTCAGGGTTTAAGAATGATTATTATCCAAAGGAATTACCACTACTGATGAAATGTTTAGCCGTGGACTTCCTCCTTCGCTGCCTTTGCTTCTTTGGTCTTTTGGGAGTATCAGCAGTCTCCCTTACAGGCACTTGAATTGGAGAATGTAGGGCCTTGTCCAACTCTTCATTCATGGCCTGCTATCCTGGAGATATCTTTCCCGACTCACGAGGAGATTCAGTAGCAGCCCCGATGGTAGTACCACCATGGCTATACTGTGGTGAAGGAACTTCAGTAGTTCCTTTCCTTGCAATTTATAGGATAAAGAAAGTAATTTCCTTAAGTAACAAATCTTTGACTGAAATCGAGTTGCAAAGTAAACAAGGAAAGAAAACTTACATCTTCAAGAGCCACGTACTCATTCCACTCATAATCAGTGGTGCTGTGATCCATCTTTTCCTTCACCCTCTTGGTGATAGGGATAAAATCATTGGTGGAATAAATATAAGTCCTCAACTCCTTTACATAGGCTCTTACTTCATCAGGTTTATCCTTGAAATGAATATTTCCAGGAGCCTGAAGAGTCTCTATTTCAGGAATATGTATCCATTCACATAGCTCCATCCAGATAGTTTCTGTATCGTAGTATACATCCCGCCATGTCTGGATGGCCTCTGGTCGTAGAAATGTAGGTGTACTAGATGGCTATGAAGAGGGTCCTACAACCTTGGATTTTAATTTTTTTTAGATCCTGCAAATATAAAAAGATAATGAAAACTTGTTACTCTATAAAGTTACTATCAATTAAATTGCCTAAATAAAGTAACTCACCAGGAGTTGATGGAGTGGATCTCTTGATTCTGACAGGAGGATTATATACGACACATGGCTGCTTTGACACATGTTGTATCTCCTGAGAATCTGATGAATCGGCCTCGGTTGAAGAACTTGGTAAACTAGCTTCAGGAGTGGAAGAATCACCTGCCACCTGAATTGTTTCT
This sequence comes from Viscum album, assembly GCA_963277665.1. Lineage (NCBI taxonomy): Eukaryota > Viridiplantae > Streptophyta > Magnoliopsida > Santalales > Viscaceae > Viscum > Viscum album. The sequence continues at coordinate 302,016,967 of OY728139.1, forward strand.
TTATCAATGGTTCTATTCTTCTTCCCCACCTGGTAAATAGGTTTATTCAATATTTTCTCAGGATATGATGCTACCTAGTCTTCAGCATACCATATGTCCATGTTACTTACCGCTTCAGCATCTGGTAAGTCAAAAACTACCCCAGTCCTTTCCATAGCCATTAGCAACCATAGTTTCTAGGAAACCATTGGATGTTGCTATGACCTGACGTGCACTGAAGGAGATACAACAGTTTTCTGCAGACACTTGAATTGGAGTGAAAATCGATATGGAGCATAAGCCTCACATATAATTTCCCCATCAATTCTGGTGGCCAAGACACTATATCTGTAGGCCAACATGTAAGACCTCTGTTCCAAGCTGGCTGATCCATCGTCAACAAATCGCCTTGTTGGAATATTTCCATAGGGAAAGAAGTGGAATTCCTTATGCATACCCAACCTTGGCCTAATATCATAGGCATTGATGGACAAAGGACAAACTTTAGAGAAGGCCTGAACAGACGACCTGAAAGAACTTCAAGGAATTTGTATTCCGTTCTGAACAACATATGTCCGAAAGTGAGTGGTGATCCATCCCCATAAAACTTGGAATGGTCCCACTAATCTCAAAGGAGACTTAACCATATAGACATGGAGTAAACTCCTGTGAATCTTTTCCAAAACTGGGGTATCTAACCCCACCATCTTCCTCTCATCCAACTTGGTTGCAATAACGAAGGTCCCTGGCCTGACGCCTCCCTTCAAATCTCTGACTGGAAAAAGATAGACACTGATCCATAAGGCTAAAAATCCTGCCAAATGGTTCTTCTCAAGTATTTTATGATTCACTTCATACCCCCATTTCTCAAACTCTCCTGCTTCCAGAGTCGGCCAGAATGTGCCAGGAGAACCTCTCTTATCCGCTCTAGGGCAGCTAGTTGGACGAGTATAGGTGGGCCCCTTTTCCCTCTTCTTCCTGAGAAACACATCCATCCATTCCTCCGGATGAATATCCCTTCTATAATGAGTCTTTGAAGTCTTTGAGATTTTGAGCTTATGATAAATCTTCAATAATTCTAGAACCAAATTCAGAGTCTTCTCTGGATCATTATAGGTTGCCTTTGTAGGGATGAATTCGTCATACATATCACCCAAAATTGGAACCCATGAGATCTTGTAGACATCCCACAAAATAATGCCTACTTTTCCATGTGTCAGATGGAAATAATTAGTTTCTGGGCTCCAGCGGCTAAGAAACTCCAGTGCAAAATTATCATTCCTACAAATATACGTCTGCCTAGCCCAGGCGACTTCATAAATTGCAACTCCCTTCAGATCCTCGACAAACTCTTCACAAGTTTGTCACACCCAATAAGCCCACATCCAAGATGGCTTCACTCCTCCTCCAGAACGGAATTCCCATGTCTCTTTCTAGCCTTTGGATTGATCCATCTGAGAATTTTGAAAGATTGAGGGATAACAGTATGGTTGCAGCTTAGGTTTGTGAGGTTTCAGATCTGGTGCACATGAGCTATGATGAATTATATAGGATTTCTTTACTGTTTCAGCATTAGAAAATTTTCCTGCGATTGAGACATTTGCTGAAGAAAAGTTGGTATATGACTGAAACCAGGAATGCAGAAGATAGTTCTTTGCCTCTGGAATATTGACATCTTGCTGATGACCATGGCCATACAGATCCAGATAGATGCTATGTGAGAAATTAATATGATTATTCTTTAAGTACTTGGATAATTATAAGAGAGTAAGTTCACAGACGGTATAGTAATCATGGACAACAATGCCCATCATATCATCAATTATTTTTCTTTCCAGTTCATCAGCTGTTCCGATTCTCTTGGGAGCTATTGGATCTGCACAAGAGTTGAATAATTAACTATTAAAGGAAGTTAATTTTTCATAAAATTTGTGAAGGAGTTTGAAAAATTGGGTATGGAATTTATGCGCGCAAGTCCCATAGTTGGTGTGCAAGTCTCCTTCGATCTCACAAGTATTGGGCGCACAAGTATCAATGTGCAAGTCCAAATACCTTAACAGAAGCGCGACACAAGAAATAAGAAGCACAGACGAGCGATAGCCGGGAGTCCACCTGCGCGCTGAGAGCAAACCAAACAAGTGAAAGCCGAGTGTTTTGCGCAAAGTGAGGCTATCTATTTATAGAAGAGGCCATACCCCTACGTGCCGGACCCTGCGCGCCTGAAGCCCATTTGCGCGCCATACCCTGCGCGTCCTAACTTCATTTTGATTCATGTTTTCCTCAGAGTTAAATCCTCATTCCTTTTTGGATCCAAATCTGAGGGGGGACTTTTGTTGATGCTCCTTTTTCATCATAGAGTCTAAACGAAATGAAAAGGGAAATACCTCAATAAGGAAGATTCATCCTTTGAAGAAACATCAAAAATTGAGAAAGGGATGAGCAAGGAGAACATTGCCCATAGGTCACGCAAGTTACAACATGGTTGCACAAGTACACTTACACCCCGCCTAATGGTCTCGCAAGTGACTTGCGTGCCCTCTTTGAAAACCGTCCAGGGTCTTCTCTAGCCTATAAATACCCCCGGTGGGCCCCCCATTTCGAGGAGGATTTTTTTTCCAGAATTTAGATACAGAGCTCTGAACACCCAAGTCTCTTCTTCAAGTATTCCAAACACTTCTAAGGTAATTTTTTACCTAGAATGGAAGGTCTAAATAAGAGGAATAAGGTCTAAGTGTTAAAATTCACTAAAATTTCTGCGCCTAAGTGTTTTACCCTTAAGGGAAATGGTCACACTTGCGCGCCTCCTAACTTACTCATTGAAACTTGCGTGCCACTCTTCTGGAAGTACCTCGGGATAATTCTAAAGGATTTTGTCAAGGATCGCCAATGTTTTACCCTACTGGTTAACCATCGCCCAAGTATATAGGTGTCGTGCAAGTATAATTTCACGACCAAGACATGCACGCCCATGCAGTACCTGCGCGCCCACCAGGACTTGCACACCCTTCTATTTTTGGGTGCCCTTCTTGCCCATTTAACCCCTCTTATGCCATTCCACCTCTCCTATTCAAGATTCAGTCTTCAAGACACTCTTCAAAACCATTTATGGAATGTTTTCTTGATTTAATTCCTTATCCGAAAGGAATTCCGTGGAACATATCTCAAAACCTAGTGATTTACACATCTTTATATCACTAATGTTAGAGAGTTCATTCATTCAACCTCATAATTTAAGATGAGATAATCCTTAATTTGGGACTCCTTTTTAGGAGTAATCCCCAAGTCCTCTAATTTGGGCCTCCTTTTCCAGAGTAAGCCCCAAGTCCTCTAATTTGGACCTCATTTTCAGGAGTAATCCCCAAGTCCTATAATTTGGGCCTCCTTATCATGAGTAAGCCCCAAATCCTCATTAATATGGGCCTCCTTATCATGATTAAGAAACAAATCCTCTTTTATTTAGGCCTCCTTTTCAATAGTAATCCCCAAGTACTCTAATTTGGTCCTCCTTTTCAGGAGTAAGCCCCAAGTCCCCTAATTTGGGCATCCTCCTTAGGAGTAAGCCCTAAGTCCTCATTAATTTGGGCTTCCTTTTCAGGAGTAAGCCCCAAGTCCCCTAATCTGGGCATCCTCCTTAGGAGTAAGCCCCAATCATACTTCACTTAACCTGGGCATCCTTTTCAGGAGTAAGCCCCAGTCTCCAAATTCACAAATATGGGCATCCTCCTCAGGAGTAAGCCCCAACCATGGTTCCCTTAACCTGGGATTCCTTTTCAAGAATAAGACCTAGTTTCAAAGTCTACAAATATGTGCATCCATTTTAGGAGTAAGCCCCAAGTTCTCTTAACCTGGTCCTCCTTCTTAGGAGTAAGCCTCAGTCTTAATTTCTCTTAACGAGTCTTAATTTACTTTTGATATGGGCTTCCTTCTCAGGAGTAAAACCCAACCATAAGACCCCTCCTAACTTGGGAATCTTCCTTAGGAGTAAGCCCCAAGATTAGAGTATCCAAATCTCCATAAAGCACATATACCTTTATGGACCTTATTTCTGGGTTTCTTCCCTGAAGTAAAACCCAATATTTATCTATTTTGGGCAGTCATACATACATAAGCCCCACATCATTGCATCTTTCGTGGCACAATTGTCTGGTTTCACCAATACCTCTTGTTTCTCACACCGAGCATGACTCACATGAGCTTAGAGTGTAAAAGTAATCATGACATCTTTCTTTGAGCTGTCAATCATGCATAAACATCATACTCCCTTACTCAAACTACGTGAGTTTGTGATTCCTTTTCCAAAAAAAGGATACGTATGTAGCCCATCAGCGGGTATGATCCCAACTCTGAAATAATCCATGTCCTTATGCATGACAATAAACTTCAAATTCCCCCCTGAGTGGCATTAAAAACAGTATGGTCATCATAATGACCAAGAGACTTTAATGTATTGAAGGATACCATTGACTAAGAATCTCTTAAAAATACAGATGATTCTCTATCGATGAAGAACCTCGAATACATATAAAAGATTCTCTAAATTTCCTGCATATTTAATCATTGATTGTCAGATCTAAAGGAAAGCTCATTTTATATTTCGTAATGTAATAAGTATTCAGGAACATAACTTAAATCTATAAAGATAGTATTGAAGTAGAAAATAATTCCCATCAAAAAAGAGTGATGAGTCCGAACTCCCATCATCTCGACCAATGAAAATTCCTAAGCCTCATCAGTCTACAACTAATGAGCTCCTACCTTTGGAAAGTAGGTCCAAATGGATATGGAATCGTTGGATGTTTCGGGTTCTAAGAACAAACCCGTTAGAAACCGATTGGAATGTTTGAACCTTCAATCAACGAGGTCATCCCCAATTCCATAAGAAACAACCATGAATGGTATAAAAATAAAACATCCACAGTCAAAAATATCATAACTCATTCAATACAATATGGAATATTTTATTATATTAAATCAACCTCAATCCAAAATAATATCCAGTAATGGATGCTGACATAGTTGAAAATGAAGAGTAAAATTTTTTGAGAGAAATATCCTTTTTTTGTAAAGTCATTTAAAAGTCACAAATATATAAAGGAAGTAATTTAAATGATATTTTCGAATCAAAGTGTCCTATACCACTTTGAAACTTTTGAAAAGAATTACCATTTCAAAACATTCATGTTCATATAAATAAATCCTTAAAATCATTTTGAAAAAATGGACATTAATTAAAAATATTTAGAAAGATAAATCTTTAAAACATTTAAAATAATGATCTTGATAAAGAGTACCTTTTAAAAATCCTTTAAATATTCGTTTTGAAATCAATTTTATGAAAAATGGACATGGATGATAAAAATGTCCCAGTAAATACTTACACATAAACAATCTCGGATAATAATGAGATTGATGAATTAACCCTTACCAATTTGGTAACTTACAAAAAATACACCCCATGAAAGAAGTATCATACAAAGAATATGTAAATACACATAAATTAAATTTTATTACACAATTAATACAATTATGGGCAGTACATACACCACATAAAAGGTAATAGTGGCAATAGGGCATGAATCTCATGGGAATAAGGAGTGAGATGAAAACCCCTTACCTTGCACTTTCTTTTAGTCAAGGGTATGTTTAAACTCTTGTATGAAGACTATAGTATGTTATTAAATTATACCAGAACCATATTAATATTTATTATATCATACATTATTCATTTATGACTTTATACTACCCATTTAATAATAATTTCCATGTTATATTAATATTTCGGGTAATAATTGCTTTCTTTGTCACACGTGTTTTAACTTGTTACTCTTGATTGTATCAATTAGATAATGATTTAAATACTTATAGAATATAAAACATGAATTATATATCATATATATTTAGAATATAAATATGTATAATAGACGTATATATGAAATGGAAACACCATTTATGGAGACGGTAGTCCGTACGTACGCATAAATGCTATTTTCGTTTTCATATCGTATTGAACGGAACTAAGTGAATAAGATATATGTAAGTACACATATATATATATATCCAGTAGCATTATTATGTCATATATTACATACTTATTAGTAATATATATTTTTATAATCGTCAATGAATGGTGAACTTGGAAATGAATCTCATCGCGTCATGGAGACGGTAATCTGTACGTACGCACGAGCTAAAATATCATTCTTTTGATATTAAAATGATATATAATTGGATGTTATATCACATATACAGAATCCTTATCATGTTATATTTATTATTTACATCAAATACACATCATTATTATACCCATCCAAATAATAATGTATTGAATAACAATTACACCATGACGTGGAGATGGTAAGCCGTACGTACGCACGTATGGTGACATGTCATTCAAAGGGTGGATAGAATAATGATTTTGGTTGTACAAAAAATATAATAACATCATAGTATATAGAATATAGTGGATTTATTATTTTAGAATGGAAACAACAAAGAAAAAGGAAGTGGAAGAAAAAGGAACTTGAAAGAGGGTGGTGAAATCATTACCTCTTCTTTGATTTCTTCCTTTTGATTTGACCAAAATGGCTCCTTAGGTTGGCTTTCTGATAAAACTAAGGACTTTAAGATGAATATAGGATAGTTTATAGGTTATTTTTGTAGGGTTTGGCCGAGTCAAATGGCTTATAAGGTGTGAATTAGAGTGAAGGGGTATTTCCCTTTTATAAGAGGGGTGAGGGGCACCTTGAGAAAAGCTAGAAATATTATTTTATAATAAATTCATATTCGGTTTCTAATGGCTCCAAAGTGGATTATTTAATGTTTAAGGTGGGAATAGGTAGAAAACCACTCAACCAATAGGTTTTAAACAGGTTTGGGACACTATATTAACCTTAACTTTTATATTTAACTCTTAGTTAAATAGTTTGACATTTACCATGTCTCTTTGTATTTTTATATTATATAGTTAATAAACTTACTATATACTACCAATAGAACCCTAATTGGTTAATTAATGTCATATATATTATTATATAAGTTTTTTTGGTGAACCATATATTTTTAGGACCATTATATCAATTAATAATATAATATTGTTTTTAAAAACTATTTTATGTCAATTTTGACACTATTTGGTATTTGTTTTTTTGTTAAAATAATAATAGCATGATTAATTAAAAAAAATACATTAAATCAATTATAACATGTCCCATTCACCATGAAAATTCGTGGATGTCATAAAAACTTTGAAATTATATTTATTTTAATATTTATAATACCATTTATTTGATTCTTTATTTAATAAGGTAATTACTGCATCATCATTGTGTCATTAATAAATTTAATTATTTAATCTCTAGAAATTATAAATAAAATACCATTATATAGGAAATATTTTTATCTTTCTAATTAATATTTATAATCTAATTTATCCTATGTATAACCTTATATTAAAAATGTTTTAGTTATTAAACTTTGATTTTAACACTTTTAACTCTTCTTTGAATTAAATATTAATAAATGTCCTAATCTAATAATATTAGACCAAAGAGGTTAATATTTTATTCCTATGGTTGTTTTTGGTCGAATTATACTTATCCAATAGAATTAGGACATGTGTTAGGGTAATAATAATATCATTTTTACCCTTAATAACCCTATTTAAGTTTAACCGTGGTAAATAAAAGTAAAAAGTTACTATTAAAAAAAATTATTTTTATCTTATTGAACCACATTTTACTACTTTATATTAACCATTGCTCTCATATTTTTTAAATTCAACTCACAGAAGCGGTACAATTAAGTTTTATGTAAATTTTCAAATGCTTTTAGGAGGTGGGTAAAAGACGGTAAAAGTTCGATAAAATTTTTATATATCTAAAATTATTATAAATTGACTCTAATGAATTAAAATTAACTTATATAGGTATTATATATCTATTTTGATCTAAAATAAATTTAAATAAAATCAATAATTGTTTAAATAAAAATTCTGTTTTAAACGATAACTCAGTGTTTTTTCACTATTCATAAAAAATTGAACGTTTTCAGAAAAATACCAAACAAATCACCCTAGGGTAATTTAGATATTACAAATCCAAAAATGAAGTATATTTTACCAAATTAATGACATATAAGTTGCATATATTAATTTAAAATTAATTCTTGTTGTCAAAACAAATAGCGTGTTTTTAAGAAACAGTAACTATCAAAAAATTGGCACATATTTATGTATAATTTCAATGTGAAATTAATTCCAATGAACAAAATTAGATTAAAGGGTAAAAATATAATCTAATTATACTTCCAAAACATTAAAATGTGTAATTCCATACAATAAATTATTTTGATTAAAAAAGTTGTTTTCAGTTAAAATATAATATTTTTCACTATTCACCCAAATATGAAAGCTATCAGATAAACACCAAATATTTATTGAAACTAAATTCTCATGTTCCCATTCTAAAGAAGAAGTTTATTTTTTCAAATTGAATATATAAAAGTTTCAAATATTGGATTAAAAAAGCGTTCTCCATTAAAAGGTGGTAAAATTGCATTTTTTTGAAAAATATTTATTTTATCTGAAAAAATGTATTTGTTCTTACATTATGTATAAGAAACTCATAATATGGATTCTAAAATTATTAGGATTATATAAAGTTCAAAATTCAGTTAATATTATTCATAACTTCTTTTGAACGGCTTGTTTGGTAAGTTGTGGTGTGCTTGAACTCGGTGTTGCGTGTAGTGCAAGTTATTAAACTACTTTGAAGAAATAACGTACTTTGAAATCTTGGGGTGCTACACAAAAGGGATACGGTGAGTCCGTATTGCTGATGAGACAATTCCACTGTTTCTCCTGGAAACGATGAGACAGTTAAGGCTGTCACGGTGCGTCAGTGAAAGGGGTTTCACAGTGAGACCGTGAGCAACCTGTGGCAGAGACATAGTGAGACCATGAGGAGACCGGTACGTAGAGACACCGTGACTATAATGAAACCGTGAACCTGAAAAATAATCAAAGAAATTAATTAAAACTTAAAAAAGAACAAAATAATTAATCAAAACTAAAACTGAATTATAACAATTGAAAATTTAAATAAAATTTAATCTTTGATAAATTTATAAAACCAATTAAACTTAAGTTAATTTATTAATGACTTCAATACGAATAACTTAAATTATTAATATACTAAAAATTTAATTAAAAAGAAACTATCTTATTAAAAGTTAACATAAAATTTAAAATTTTATAAGACAAAGTTAAATTGTTAAAAAAAATACTTTATCAAATTAAATTAATTTAAGGTAGAAAGATAATTATTAGATTATTAAACCATTATGTTAATTAATGAAATTAAAATAAGAGACTTAATAATTGAAATAGGTCTATAATATTTTATTTTAATTAATGAATTATTAAAATTCATCTATTAATTAGGTTATATTATTTAATTTTTAATACATGCAATGTTAGATTATGAGTACATTAATTATGTGCAAAAGAAGACTTAATTAATTATTTAATGTTAAATCATTAGATATGCAGACAAAGATACCATAATAAAAAAGTAATAATGCTATTAAATTAATGTAAGGAATAAATTAACTATTTTAAAGCTTATAATACTTGATTAATTACAAAAATTGATTAATTATTAAAATTAATGATAAAAATATAAAAGAACCAGTATTTACTGAAAATTATTAAAATAAGTAATTAAATTAATAAAAATTAATTAAAAATATGTGAAAAAATGTGTTTTAAGGCCAAATTAATTAGTCTCAACAAACATTACTTCTTTCTTAGTTAACTTGGATAGTTGGTCTTATAATCATATGAATTTCCTCATAAATCATTGATAATTACAGGAAATCAAAGGAAAGTATAGATCTCTATAGTTGATGTTATTATGGGAAATTACTCAATTAATTTCTTCTTTCATGAATCTATATATATCCCCTTTAATGTGTTAACATTCCCTAATAATGTTACTTTCTCCATTAGAAATCCAAATTTAATGATAATTTCATATATCATTTCATTTCTCAAATTCACTATCACAGTACTAAACTTATCACCGCGTTCCTCTTTAATTTATTTGTAGATGGGAATAGGCCGGAGGTCTTCACGACCCTCAAAATTACATTTATTACTCCTACACTAGCACAGTGGTGTAGGGTCGATCCACAGAGAAGGAAGATGAGTGATTTCTATGGTTTTAAAACTAAAAACCTCACTATTGTCAGCAGTGAGGTAAACATCTTCTTACTTTTTATTTTTTTTATCTTATTGATGAAATGTAAACAGGATGAGGAAACTAAATTTATTACAAGAAATTGAAATCAACACTAATACTATTAAACTAGAGTAATACAATATACTAATATTAAGCCGCAAGACCAAGAAGCGATATTAACAAAGTACTCAGGAATTCTAAACTACTGGTTCGAATGGATTTTCTCTCCACAACTTACAATCAAATCACGCTTCAAGAAAGACTGAAGAATTTCCCTCGGAAGGAAACTCAACAGGCAGATGACTAAGTCTTGGAGTTCTCCACACTAAAACTTAATCGAACTGCAAAGAAGTTTGAAAAAGATAACATTTGGAAATGAACTCGCCCTAAATTTCCAAAGTTAATGACATTAACGTTCTAAAATATTCATTCAAACACAACTTCGCCAGTCGAATTTGAATTGAAATTTCAATCATTGAAGTGTGAACGATCAAAATATTAGAAACATAATCGGTCTCACAAACTGATTCTAATTTCATAAAAAGATAAGCTAATGAAGATTTAAAGATCTTAACCAGATGGTTTTAAAATTCCCGAGCTATGAAAGTTCAACCTATGATCATATTGATTAATGTAGTGAAAAACATCCGAGAACAGAGTACAAAAATTAAGAACAGAAGGAAGAAGTTCTCCCTAAGTACTGCTCTTCTCTCGGGCTCCTTGGTCTCCAGCTCATCTCCAGTGCTGCTCCCGGGAGTCTTCGCTCTCAAAGATGGTGTGGCGTGGAATAAGAATGAGCGTCAGTGAATCATAGTCCACCAAATTCTGATGCTTTATTTGCTTAAAATACCATCTATCATCTGCTACATGTCACTGCATGCTTCCACCGACTTCATGTTTTTCTCACGAGTGCACCGCACACGTGCGTTTTACTCGTGAGAGGCACGTCGCGTGAGTTTTTCCCTCGTAACTAACTCCAGATGGTTTAGTTGCATGTACCTGGACGTAAACTTGAATCCTGAATGAACCTCCCATGTTTTAAACAAAATTAAATACATAAAACTCAATGAGAGTTAACTAAAATTTTAAAGTTATTATTTATGTTTACTGTTATAATACTAATTAAAAGTATTTCGAGTTAATTATTAAATAACTAAATTAAAAAGTTTATCAAAATGATATTAATTTAATTTAATTAATAAATATAAATACTAAATACGAAATTATTTTAGTTTATCATATTTTAACTAAATTATTAAAATTTGACGTCATAAATAAATAAGTAATTATAAATTAAATAATTTATAAAGTATTAAAAATTTAATTAATACTATTTAAGAAATTAATTTGGTCGACTAATTCATTAATTAGTTTATCTTAATTTAGAAATTAGAATTAAAACTTAATCTTTAAATATTTTTAAATTAAAAAGGAAATTTTTAGTTTACTTATAATTGTTATTAATTATATATTTATACTATTAATAGAGTATTAATTTATTATTTTCATTTATTATTAATTTAGTTTAATATTTTAATTTATAATTTTTTTATTTATTAATATTATAATTGTTTAATTTTATTACTTTTATAAATTATTTTATTTAATATTTATTTGACTTAGTAAAGTTAGATTTTTTGTAAAGTTAACTTTACTTAAAGTTCACTTTACTTTAGCTTTAGCTTTTGTTTTGTTTCCTTTTCTTTTTTACTTTCTTTTATTATTAATTTTACTATTATATCTTTTAATTATTTGTTTTATATATTTTTTTTAATTTGGTTTTATCTTCCCCCCCCCATTTCTCCATGACACAGTAAGGAGGGGAGGGTTTTTGCTGGCTCTTCTCCAGCGGCATCGGTCACCAGCTTCTCCTCCGGCAACGTAACAAGGGCAGCGGTGCTATATGGCTCCAGCAGCACTGGAGGATCCCTTACTCTCCCTCCATCAGCAGAGCCTTCCAATGGTGTGGCACAACGGATATCCCCTCCTCAGCGTGGCAGTCTAGTGGCTCCTCCTATCCTCCTTCAAGCGCGGCTCCAAGAAAGACATAAGGCACACTCCCTCTTCGGCTTAGCTCCAGCGCAACAGACCCGCAGCAGACAACAAATTTTCTTTCACGATTCCAGCTATAGCGCACCAGTAGCATGCGTGGCGGTTCCTCGGCTCCAGCTCCAGCGGCGGCCAGCGGCGGACACTTCCAGCAACACCAGTGGACAACAGCTTCCGTGCCAGATCAGCAGCAGCCCTTCTCCTTTGAACCCTCCATGCCAGGCGCTGCTCTCCTTCAACAGTGAATAATGGTGACTTCGGTCTTCAGAAGCGACGAAGTGGAACCCCAACACCGTAATTATCCTCAGCCTAAGCAGGTGGTGTGGCTCTGATCGAATCCAACAGACTCCCTTCCAAAGAAGCGGCTCGGTTCTTTAAACAATGGCATGACGCTGGCCTCCGCTCGTGCTTGAAAATGAGTCCAGGGCAGTGATTGCAGATATGAAAATCATCCTAATTCTAGTTTGGTTCTGGGAAAAATGGTGGTCTAGATGGAGTCGGTGCGTGAAAGGATGAAGCAGAGGGTAGTATATCGGTGAGGTGGAAAATTGTGGGTAACAGTGAGGTTGGAGAGATGAAATAGGGGACGTGAACTATCAGTGAGGTGGAGAAACGAGGGCTATCAATGAGGTTTGGAAAATAAGTAAATAGTGAGGTGCTGCGAAAGTAAGGCATGGATGGGTAACAGTGAGGATGAGGATAAATGGGTAACGATGAGGTAAAGAGGAGGTAACAGTGTAGTGGAGTTGTATGGTGAGGCGGCAGAAATAGTCTTGACAGTGAGGAAAAAAAATAATAATAATAAAACAAGGGCTTAACAGTGAGGGAAAAAGGACACTGATAGATCAAGTAAAGGGCTACCGGTAGGCATCAGGGTCACCGTTAGAAAATAAAAGAAGCTACCAGGATACCGGTAGAAATAAAATAACAGGTTACCGGTATAGCAAAATATAATCTTACATTCACACATTGGTGACCTTTTAAAAAAACAAACACACAAATTAAACATAAATTTAAAACATAAATAAATTAAAAAAACTTAAAATAATTAATTAAAATAATGCTAAATACCATTAATTCAGAACAGAATTTTTAGTAAACCTTAAACTCATTAAAATAATTAATTAGCAAAACTAAAATTATAAATTGAATAAAATTTAAACTAAATTAATAAAATACTTAAATTAAAATAACTATATAACTGAATTAAAAGATATCAGAAAATAAAAAATCTAGGTGACCCAATAAGTCACCGCAAGAGCTCGTCTACCTTACTGGTAGACTATAACAATTATAAAATAAAATAAAATTCAATCTCCATACATAAAATAACATAACTAATGCTTAAAAACTATTAATTAATTAATTAATTAATTAATTAATTGCACACAAATAGTTAAGGTAAAACCAATTTAATTAATTTAAAAGCAAACATAACTTACTTAAATGATTGGAAGAGAATCTAAAAAAATTATTTAATATAATTAACCTATTAAAAGATTATTTATTAAAATAATGTCTAAGTTAATTAAATAGAATTACAATGATTAAATAATTGTTTAAAATAAAAATCAACTTAATAAAAAGTCAAGTAGAATTAATTTAAACAAACTAAATACTCACCGCTTAAGGTATCACCGGTAGAATTTAAAGGCTACCGTTAGGACATAAAAATAAGGATACCGTTATACTCAGATAAGAGCTACCAGTAGGAAATAGTAGTAGTTACAAAGGTTACCGATATAACAAAGTCACTGTTACAACTCAAAACAGTCTACCGGTAAGCAAAAAAAAAGGTCACTATTAGACAGTACTGGTAACCTGCCTACCAATAGAGCAAAAGTAACCCTACTATCGATAGCTTAGCTACTGGCAGTCTGGCAAGCCATAAATAAGTTATATAAACTTAAAAATTAAAAGTAAATTAATTAGAAAACTCAATAATAATTAATAATGAAAAATAAAATAAAATAAACAAATATAGATTTAAATAAATAAATTGAAAATTAATTATATTAAAAACAAAGAAGGAATAAATCAACTATTTTATAGTCCATAATTACATAGAATGTTATAAAAAATGAATATTTGGAAAATTTAATTATAAAAATACAAATGTGCATTTATTAGATAAAAAGTGTAAAAATAATTAAATAAATCATTAAAATTTAATTAAAAGAATGTGTCAAACTGTGTAAAAATGAGGCCACATCAAATTCCCCCACACTTAAGCATTGTTTGTCCTCAACCAATCCCATGTTTTATTTTCTTTGAAAAATAGTAAATTGTATTATGATTTTTTTCTCAAAATGTAACATGTCCAGCACTCAAAACAGAGGACAATACATAAAAAATAGGCTTTAAGAAAATGAGTTACTCATATAAGTCTTACCCATAACAAATACTCAAGGATAATTAAGAACACAAAGACCATCCATCAAAGAAGATGTCATGCCTCAATTGTGATACTACTTAGTGACTAATTTCCATTCAATCTCAGGTTCTAAATCCAAGAATGACAGGAGAAAAAAAATATCAATGGAATTAAGACCTTAACCAAGGAACTTCATACTTTGACAGAATCCTAGGTACCAAAAATAATTAATTTTTTTTGTGAATCACTTCAATGATACAACCTAAATGATTTCCATATAAACCATTTGATCCCTTCTTCATCTGGCATTCATCATTCCCCTCTCCTTAATGAGCTCATTTTTGACCCTAGACACATTATTTATTTTTCCCAATCCATGTATCATTGTGCTAAGCACTGTGCAATGCACTTATTCAAAGTGAACAGAGGGCTTATAGTTAACAGAAACGCACCCAACATCCAGGGTCTCAGAGACTCACCGTGGGATCCCAGATGACCAAATTACTCCAGTTTCAAAAGATTTTATATCAAAAATCATTGACATTGGCTCATTAAAGTAATTACTTTCAATAATTTAAAAGAAAAAGAATGAGGCCCCTAGAATCAGAATCAAATTTACAGTTCCAAGAGTTATGACCATGACTCCATAAAAAGGTACCCATATCAATTCCAGAAGTAGTTCCTAAATCGAATTTCCATCAAATCACTAAACAAAATCACTCAGCAATCATCCAAACTCATTAAATTCAGGCTCAAAGAAGCTCTTAACTACCAGCAAGGAACTTATCCTAAGGCAAGACGCAATTGAGAAAAGTGTTAAGCCTAAAGTTATGCAAATTCAAACTTTTTGTAAAAAAATGGATAATTTATTTCTAAATTCTTGAATAACTTTAGGATTTACACTTTTCTCAATTGGGTATTTCCTTAGGATAAGTTCCTTGCTGGTAGTTAAGAGCTGCTTTGAACCTGAATTTAATGAGTTTGGATGATTTCTGAGTGATTTTGTTTAGTGATTTGATGGAAATTCGGTTTAGGAACTACTTCTGGAATTGATATGGGTACCTTTTTTATGGATTCATGGTCATAACTCTTGGAAATAGAAATTTGATTCTGATTCTTGGGGCCTCATTCATTTTATTTTAATTACTAAAATTAATTGATTTAATGAGCCAATGTAAATGATTTTTGATATAAAATCTTTTGAAACTGGAGTAATTTGGGCATCTGGTATCCCACGGTGAGTCTCTGAGACCCTGGATGTTGGGTGCATTTCTGTTAACTATAATCCCTCTTTTCACTTTGAATAAGTGCATTGCACAGTGCTTAGCACAATGATACATGGCTTGAGAAAAATAAATAAAGTGTCTAGGGTCAAAAATGAGCTCATTAAGGTGAGGGGAATGATGAACGCCAGATGAAGAAGGGATCAAATGGTTTATATGGAAATAATTTAGGTTGTATCATTGAAGTGATTCAAAAAAAATTAATTGTTTTTGGTACCTATAATTCTGTCAAAGTACGAAGTTCCTTGGTTAAGGTCTTAATTCCATTCATATTTTTTTTCGCCTATCATTCTTGGATTTAGAACCTGAAATTGAATAGAAATTAGTCACTAAGTAGTATCACAATTGAGGCATGACATCTTCTTTGATTGATGGTCTTTGTGTTGTTAATTATCCTTGAGTATTTGTTATGGGCAAGATTCATATGAGTAACTCATTTTCTTAAAGCCTATTGTTATGTATTGTCCTCTATTTGGAGTGCTGGACATGTTAAATTTTTAGAAAAAAAATCATAATGCAATTTACTATTTTTCAAAGATAATAAAACATGGGATTGTTTGAGGACAAACAATGCTTAAGTGTGGGGGAATTTGATGTGGCCTTATTTTTACACAGTTTTCCACATCCTTTTTATTAATTTTTAATGATTTATTTAATTATTTTTACACTTTTTATATAATAAATGCACTTTTTTATTTTTATAATTTATTTTTCCAAATATTAATTTTTTATAACATTTTATGTAATTATGGACTATAAAATAGTTGATTTATTCCTTCTTTGTTTTTAATATAATTAATTTTCAATTTGTTTATTTAAATCTATATTTGTTTATTTTATTTTATTTTTCATTATTAATAATTATTGAGTTTTATAATTAATTTACTTTTAATTTTTATGTTTATATAACTTAGTTACATCATTCCAGACTACTGGTAGCTAAGTTACCGATAGTAGGGTTACTTTTGCTCTATTGGTAGGCAGGTTACAGGTACCGTCTAACAGTGACCTGCTTTCTTTTTGCTTACCGGTAGACTATTTTGAGTTGTAATGGTGACTTTGTTATATCGGTAACCTTTGTCACTGCTACTGTTTCCTACTGGTAGCTCTTATCTGAGTATAACGATAGCCTTATTATTATGTCCTAATGGTAGCCATTAAATTCTACCGGTGAGCCCTTAAGCGGTGAGTATTTAGTTTGTTTAAATTAATTCTACTTGACTTTTTATTATGTTGATTTTTTAAACAGTTATTTAATCATTGTAATTCTATTTAATTAACTTAGAATTTATTTTAATAATTAATCTTTTAACAGGTTAATTATATTAATTCATTTGTTTAGATGCTATGACAATCATTTAAGTAAGTTATTTTTTCTTTTAAATCAATTAAATTGGTTCTCCCTTAACTATTTGTGTGCAATTAGTTAATCAATTAATTAATTAATAGTTTTTAAACATTAGTTATGTTATTTTATGTATGAATATTGAATTTTATTTTATTTTATAATTGTTTTAGTCTATCGGTAAGGTAGACGAGCTCTTATGGTGACTTATTGGGTCACCTAGGTTTTATATTTGCTGTTATCCTTTAATTAAGTTATATAGTTATTTTATTTTATGTCTATTATTAATTTAGTGTAAAATATATTTGGTTTATAATTTTAGTGTTGCTAATTAATTATTTTAATGTGTTTAATGTTTAATAAAAATTATGTTATGAATTATTTGTATTTATCATTATTTTAATTAATTATTTTACGTTTTTTTTAAATTTATTTAAGTTTTAAGTTTATGTTTAATTTATGTGTTTGTTTTTTTAAAAGGTCACTGATGTGTAAAGGTAAGCTTTTATTTTTTTTGTACCGGTAACCTGTTATTTTATTTCTACCGGTAGCCCCGTAGCTTCTTTTATTTTCTAATGGTGACCCTGCTTCCTACCGGTAGCCATTTCTTTAATCTATAAGTGACCTTTTTTCCTCACTGTTATGCCCTTGTTTAATTATTATTATTTTTTTCCTCACCATTAGACCATTTCAGCTGCCTCACCATACAACTCCACCTCACTATTACCTCTGCTTTACCTCACCGTTACCCATTTTTCCTCATCCTCAATGTTACCCATCCATGCCTTTACTTCCGCAGAAACTCACTGTTTGCTTCTTTTCCAAACCTAACTGATATCCCTCGTTTCTCCACCTCACCGATAGGTTACGTCCCCTGTTTCATCTCTCCAACCTCACTATTACCCGCAATTTTCCACCTCATCGATATAAAACCCTCTGCTTCAACGTTTCACACACCGACTCCATCTAGAACACCATTTTTCCCAGAACCGAACCAGAATTAGGATGATTTGCAGATCTGCAATCACTGACCTGGACTCATTTTCAATAACGAGCGGAGGCCAGTGCCATGCCACTGTTTGAAGAACCGAGCCGCTGCTTTGGAGGGGAGTTCGTTGGATTCGATCCGAGCCACACCATCTGCATCGGTCGAGGATAATTCTGGTGCTGGGGTTCCAGGTCGTCGCTGCTGAAGACCGAAGTCACCATTATTCACTATTGAAGGAGAGAAGTGCCTGGCATGGAGGGTTCAAAGGAGGAGGGCTACTGCTGATCTGGCGCTGAAGCTGCTGTCTACCAGTTTTTCTGGAAGTGTCCGCCGCAGGCTGCCGCTGGAGATGGAGTTGAGGAACCGCCGCACATGCTGGTGGCACGCTGCAGCTGGAATCATGGAAGAAAAGTTGTTGTTCACCGTGGGTCTGTTGCGCTGGAGCCGAGCCGAAGAGGGAGTGTGCCGCTGTCTTGCTTGGAGCCGCGCTCGAAGGAGGAGAGGAGGAGCCACTGGACTACCGCACTAAGCAGGGGAGATCCGCCGTGCCACACCATTGGAAGGTGCCATTGATGGAGGGAGAGTGAGGGATCCGCCAGTGTTGCTAGATCTATGGAGCGCCACTGCCCTTGTTACGCTGCCGGAGGAGAAGCTGGTGCCCGATGCCACTGGAGAAGATCCAGCATAAACCCTCCCCTCCTTGCTGCGTCATGGAGAAATGGGGGAGGGGAAGATAAAACCAAATTAAAAAAAACAAATAATTAAAATATATATTAGTAAAAGTAATAATAAATGTAAAGTAAAAAGAAAAATAAAAAAATAAAAACAATAGCTAAAGTAAAGTAAACTTTATATAAAGTTAACTTTACATAAAACCTAACTTTACTATGTCAAATAAATATGAAATAAAATAATTTATAAAAGTAATAAAATTAAACAATTATAATATTGATAAATAAATAAATTATAAATTAAAATATTAAACTAAATTAATAATAATGAAAAATAATAAAATAATAATCTATTAATAGTATAAATATATAATTAATAAAATTATAAGTAAACTTAAAATTTACTTTTTAATTTAAAAATATTTTAAGATTAAGTTTTAATTCTAATTTCTAAATTAAGATAAACTAATTAATGATTTTGTCGACCAACTTAATTTCTTAAATAGAAATAATTGAATTTTTAATACTTTATAAATTATTTAATTTCTAATTACTTATTTATTTATGACATCAAATTTTAATAATTTAGTTAAAATATGATAAACTAAAATAATTAAGTATTTAGTATTTATATTTATTAATTTAATTAAATTAATATCGTTTTGATAAACTTTTTAATTTAGTTATTTAATAATTTACTCAAATTAATTTTAATTAGTATTGTAACAGTAAACATAACTAATAACTTTAAAATTTTAGTTAACTCTCATTGAGTTTTATTTATTTCATTTTGTTTAAAACATGGCAGGTTCATTCAGGAGTCAATTTTATGTCCAGGTACATGCAACTAACTCATCCGGAGTTAGTTACGAGGGAAAAACTTGCGCGACGTGCCTGTCGCAGGTAAAACGCATGTGTGTGGTGCGCTCGTGAGAAGAACATGAAGTCGATGGAAGCATGCAGTGACATGTAGCAGATTACAGATGGTATTTTAAGCAGAACAAGCAGCATAATTTGGGGGACTCTGATTTTCTGACGCTCATTATTATTCCATGCCACACCATCTGTGAGAGAGAAGACTCTCGGGAGCAACACTGGAGATGAGCTAGATACCAAGGAGCCCGAGAGTAGAGCAGTACTTGGGGATAACTTCTTCATTCTGTTCTTAATTTTTGTACTCTATTATCGGATGTTTTTCACTGCATTAATCAATATGATCATAGGTTGAACTTAGCTCGGGAATTTTAAAACCATCCGGTTAAGATCTTTAAATCTTCATTAGCTTATCTTTTTACGAAATTAGAATCAGTTGGCGAGACTGATTCTATTTCTAATATTTTGATCATTCACACTTCAATGATTGAAATTTCAATTCAAATTCAACTGACGAGGTAGTGTTTGAATGAATCTTTCAGAACGTTAATGTAATTAACTTTGGAAATTTATGGCGAGTTCATTTCCAAATGTTAACCTTTTCAAACTTCTTAGTAGTTCTCTTAAGTTTTAGTGTGGAGAACTCCAAGATCAAGGTAATCACTAATGACACTATTTAAAAATTTCAAGATCAATTTTGGGTCTAAATAGAATCACTCTAAAGTCACAGTGCCTATACGTGGTTTTAAGGGTATTATTGGGAATATCCTCCTTTTTACCCTTCAATTAATGATATATAAACCGAATTCCCACTTTAGAAAATTACTGATCTCCTCATAGTTTCATGAACAAATCATTATTCCAAGGGTAGGGATACTTTTTATTTATCACAATCTTGTTGAATTCACAATAATTAATAAAAATATGCATCGGGGCATACTTTTTCATGAAAAATAGGACCATCACATCCAAAGGTGATGCACTTGAGTATAAGAAATACATATCTATATACTCTTATATTTTCTTATTTAGTTTTTAATTTAATTGGGTTTATTCACTAGGATCACTTAGATATGGGTAAATCTTTGGGTATAATTTCAATTGAGAAATAAACATCTTTATAAAAAGAAAGGAAAAAAAATAATTTGGGAAGACATCTATATATCCCCTTATTATTATAATGTCTTCAAGGAAGATCCTCTCCTTTGTCTCAAACATTTTAGTTAATTATGATTTCTCTTAATGAATCTATATCCTTTCTTTAAAATGACTTTCCATAGGGGATTCATTATTTTCTGTGAAATTTTATTGAATCATCAAATGATTTTGGATATAAAAATTGGTTTCCCTATTATGGATGTGTGTGATGGATTTATATAAACAAAACCAATCCATGACCAATATAACATCAAATTGTACTAAAGGGTTTATATCATTGTGTTTTGGATTATTCAGCCAAAAAAATTTAATTAGGTAATATTTATATTTTTAATATGCAATCATTTCACCACATAATGTTTCAAGAATAACCCAATATCTATGTAATGATAATGTTTCTGAATAATTTTACTAAACATTGATGATATGAAAGAATGCATTGAACTATAATAAAATAGGACCTTCACTATTATTGAATTAAAAAGAAGTGAACTTATTACAACTTTGTTTTCATGATCAAAATTAATATTAGGGATAATATAAGTCTATCCATGATCCTTTGTCTTTGGTGGTTGTTTCATTTTATTATCTTTGATTACCCTTGGATTAGTGAACGGATATTAATAGTGTCCATGTTCGTTGATGTTGAAACATTAGAACATATATGGATGATTTATTAGAACTATCTTTTATTCCATCATTTTAGCTAGCTTCTTCACCTCCAATTGACATTCATTGGATTCATGCACCTCCATTCCATACTTTAATCATATCCTTATTCCATTTAAGAAGTTCCCTGAATTATTCTTTCTAAACATATGATAGGTTGACTATTATATATTTTTTACTCTCTGTGAGATTTACCTTTCATTCATATTGAATTAAAATCCATTACCCTCTCTTTGTCCTCCTCCCCATGAGTCCATTGAGAATATCTAATCTCCATATCAACATTAAGGGAACATAAAAATATTTTATCATTATTTTCATAGTATTGAATTGACAAAGGTTTTTGAGGTATTGGATTTAGTTCACTAAATAATTGGTTAACCTTACATTCAGGCTTAATGAAAAATTTATTGGCATAACATGAATGACATTCTATTTTACTTCATGATATCTGATTGATTCATCATTTCTTTTATTGAGTATAAAGTACTCCATATCTATGTTTAGATTAAGTGTGAGAGGAAAATATTTATTGAAAAATATTGTTATGAATTAATCCAACTCCATTGATTCAAAGTCTTCCTTATGTTTTATATTTGTAGTTAGTGTCCACCATTAATCATATTTCGAATATATGTTATGAATAAAAAATATAACATTATATTACATAGATCATTATAGGACATATAAAATATTCTTAATGGATCTAATATATTATTATATAGTTTTTGAAACAAAAGATTTAATAAATGTGAGTGGACATTGATTGATAATTGAAATAATCACAACTTTTTATATATTAGGGGAAGGTTGGAATTACACTTGATTCATGTGATTATTCACAACTTGAGCTACTTGTGTAAGTACTACTATGGTGTTCTATAATCTAACTCCAATATAATTAGAAATCACATTTGGAAAATCATTAAATTCACCATTATATTTGTTTTTGATATGGTTTCCCCAATTTCAAACTATTTTAAAAAATAGAGTAAATTAGGGATGATAATATAGAAATTAATAATAATATGAAAGGGAAAATTATGAACATAGATGGAATAACACATAGAAGGAATATATACCATGATGTATGAATTTCCATGTATTAATCATGGTTATTAATGTTCGATTTACTATTAAATTATATTTTAAATATATAAAAATAATTATATCATTATCTTATACCAAATATAACAAACATAGTCGCATACACATATTATTACACGTTTTTCAACATGAAAAATCTAAAAAAAACTAAAAATTTAGAGTTCTAGTGTCATTAGAAGATTAGAAACATAATAAAAAAAATTTAAAATAAAATAAATCTTTCATAAACCCATCCATAAAAGGATACTTTAGTCAGGGAGATAAATGGTGACTTCATGAGTCCCGCCTCCTGTAGGCCCCAGGTTGGTGACTAGCACAAATGGTATAGTAAACATGCATATGGGGGGCATTTCCCTCTAATAGAATCATGAAAAAGAGGGAGATAATGAGGATAAAAAAACACCTACTCAAAAAATTATATATATAAATAAATCCTAAGTGAAAGAAATAAATTTTATGGAAGTACATAACTAATTAATGGGAAACTACAAGTACCAAAAAGCTAAAGATGATAGTGACCATGAATCCAAAACATCGCCTGTAAAAAATTAAGTAGTAATATCCAGACTAATCTCAAACTTATGTAGCTAGATGGAAAAATAGTTTATGTATACGTAAGTTGAGAATAACAGTATACTCAATAGTATCCTCCCTAGATACTCTCATAAAAAGATAAAGAATGTAAGCTAAATCATAGTGAAAAATAGTGAAACTATCTGGTCACCTAAAAAGGTATACTATGTTCCCAACCTCACCATGGATAACACTCACCAAGTATCACATACAAGAGAGAATATAACAAAATAATGAAACACTAAGGGTACACCGTTCTAGCTTCCCCACTAGTATGTTAGTCTTCCATAACATTGTACGTCCTCTTCCATCGCTCTCTAAAAAATGCTAGCCCAAATACACCTGGGCAAGGCATCACACCAAGTACCTCGTTCATCACATCATCCAATCATAATTTTAACATATAGTAACTAAGTAGTCTTTTGGATCCACCACATACCATATGAAATGTATCATACATCAATTATTATACCTCAATCCATTACAACCAATACATGTAGTAAGTACCTCAAGCCATCATAGATAATACACAACATAACTATAATGACCATTTAGAGATTATATCTAGTAATTCATGTGATCAAAATACCCAAAATACATCACAAAACTCTACACACATATATGGGTAATCAAATTGAAATTCGTACCGATACAAGTAACAAGAAAGATAAGAGAATGGGTCTAGAGGGGGTAGTCATCCATCCATCCTCCCATCATGATGATGGGGAAAACAACATCCCAACGTCAACTGGGTATGATATTCTATAACTAAAATGGGTAGGTAATTGTATGAAATAATTCAAAATATAGAATATAATATAGGTCACAAATACACTGTGGGAATAACCTAGACTTAGGCTCAACTAAATCTAACTTCACATAGAATCTCATCTTCCACTACTAAGACATTATTTCCTATGAGCACACTAGCATTTAAAAGAGATACATTAATTAATTACTTAATTTTTAGCATTCCATTTCATTAATTAATTCATTTTCCATTAATTAAACATTAACATTATTCTACATTACATTATATTAATCATTTGATTAATGTACATACCCTCTAGGAATAATCTAAATCGTGTCCAAAATTTATCAAGATTATCATTTTCTAAAATTTTCATTCTATCAGCACCTACCCTGTGGGTTAATATATATTTATTTATAATATTATCATTATTCCATAATGCATGACCTCAAGGAAAACCATCCTAAAATAACACCAAGAGAAATCATGCAACCAAGAACATCCAACTTCCTCAAGCAGTGGGGAAAGAAATGCAGATAAAATACGAAACCTGACCATCGACCATTAAATAGATTTATAAATGTGCATTCCATCTCCCAACATCACATCAATAGGTAAGACCAAACTCAACCCATTCTATCACCACATGGTTCATCCTAGCTACCCACATACATATCATGATGAATATCACCATCACAATCATCAATTGCTTCTACATCGTGCGAGGCTCCCCGCCCATATCTCATCAGCCATCTTAGTCTCAACCATCCTAGGATCACATCACATCAAGGAATAACTAACCAAAATCACATCAGAATTCCCATGATCATCCATATTCATCTCATATCTAAAATCTCATATTTAGATCACATCATAAAATAAGTATAAAACAACCATGTATAGAAAAAATAGAAACTATGCCCTCAAAAAAGGTGTTTATCCTTTACATGAAAACGATCTCTCATGGTTCTAAAACAAGGGACTATACCTACTCAAGAAATTGGAAAAATCAGGCCCTAACAATTATATTTATCACACAACCAGTTATTTTTTCATAAGTAATTAAAAGATTCATTATTACTAGGTTTCAACTATGGGAAACCTAATACATCAAGCTATAACATGATATCAATGAAAAAACATGCTCTATGACATTAAACTAGGTTAATCATACTGTGAGAAGTATCATTCTCAATTTATGTTCATTTTATTATCATCAACAAGAATTATCATGCGTCCATTTTTCAACCAATATTTTAATCTCATGGTGTAACCAATTCAATTAAACATGTGTACATTATTCAATTTTATCAATATTAAATTACAACAACCACCGAATTACAAGGATTCCTCTTCTTTAATTTATTAATCCATTTATTTAACGATTGACAATGGGTTTATTTTTATTACCTATTTCAATAGTATACTATAAGGATAAGAAATTTATAACAAGTGTTGCAAAAATATAACTCTATCTAGAAAATCAAGAGACAATGTGCTTTCTCAATACAAAGTAACAGCACCACCAATACATGATCTCTATCCAAATTCTTTAATCCAGTTCAAATAATTATTAGTTTAATTCAATTTATATACAAGGGGATAAATAATGACCAAATTATTATTTCACATAAATAAAATAGTGAAGTTAAGAATCCTCTATGTCAAATTCTTTAATATTTTTTTCTTGAGAACTGACCAATGTTATGGATCCTGATCACCTCTTCCACAAATAGCTGTAAAATTCCAAGGAGGCCGTGAAAAAACACTACAACAAAACACCAAGAAACAATATTAGAATTAGTGGAGATCAATAACCATCATATGGAAAGAATAATGGGATAAAATGAGATTGAAATAGAAGAAACTTTATGAAATAAAGGTAGAACTCACCATAGATAACCATAGATAGAAGATGAAAGTATGAGGATCAATCCCCGATGAAGGAAACACTAAATGCTAAAGAAATGAGGCACCATTTCTCATGGAGTTGAGAGGGAAATAGGTTTTTCAAGAAAATAATAAGTGTTAAATTTTTTGAAAACATGATTTATAGGGTATTTACACAACATGTAACCATTACACATAAATTAAATTTAAGGTTTCAGGTCTTGCTAAAAAATGTGTCACCTCGACCATTTTATTCATGAATAAATGACATGTAGAACCTCATCAACCATACCCAACATGTTGTTAATTTAAAATTAAAAATACAAAAACCCATTACACATTTTTTATTCTCCCAGTTTCTATATTTTTTGTAATAGAACCCCTACAGAATCACAATAGGCCTCTTTTGGGCACCACAGTCTTTAGAGACTCACAATGGGTCAGATTACATGAATACAATTTTTAAATTATATACCTCTAAAACAATTACCATCCTTGAGAATCCAAAACCAAACCACTAAGGGAAATGAAAAGGGTTCATTAAAAAAACCATTAAATTAGATATATCTCAAATATCTCTCCACTGTGGGAGCTCAATAACCTCATTAGAGGAATAACGAAGAACTAAAAAATAAAAACAACATAATATTAAACACTATATTTGGGGATATATCCTTCAAAAGCGAATAAATCAACAATAATAAATAATAGAAAACCATCTTCTAAAATAGAAAGGTAAACATACACAAAATAATAGAGTTACAAGAGAAGAGATAAACATAAAACATCTCATGGGTATTGAGTGTATATCTATGACTCATGTTCCCATATACTCTCTTAAGCACCATAATGTCATGACAAGATAGAATCTAAGGGAATAACATGCCTTCAAAACACCTTCACCTAGTGGTCCTGGATCTCCACATGCCACTCCTCGACGGTCACCACATCATCAATATCGATATCACCCTAGTCTATTACATGAGAGTCTTCATGGCGATAACTGTGGAGCTGCAAAATGTGAAAAACTTGTGTATCAGGATCATTTATGTGGGATGTGTTATCTGATATTACACATATTCTACATGATCCAGCAGCTCAAAAGAACCAAAAAAATGGGGATAAATATTAATTCCATGACCAAACATTCACTACCCAAAATGAGGAGTCCCCTTCAAGAAAAAATGATCTCCAACATCATACTCCACAGGTCTCCTCCAATGATAATCCTAGAATTTATGACAAATCCACACTACCATCATCATCTAATGAATTACTTGAATCATATCTTTTGTATTATATACTAGTTCAGACCTGATAATTACTACATCTCTAACCCTAGTCCAACACAATGGAGATAAAAAAGGTCATCCATACAATTCTTCAAACAACTCCATACTAATGGTAGAGTGAAAAATATTATTTCATGAAAACTAAAACAATCATAGATGCCTCATACATGAACCTCCAAAATCTAGGACATAAGATCACAACATATCTTCAAGAGTTTGAATGGCCTGCTCTGTTTGAAAATCCTTCTGCGGATGAAAAATAGTGCTAAGAAATAACTGAGCACCAAAACCATTATAGAGAACTCTCCATAACTAGGAGGTAAAATAAGGATCTCAATCAAAGATAATATTCCTTTATACTTTGTGGATTTTTACTTAATCATCTAGATATTTCCTCGATAATACCACTAATGAGATCGAATACCTTATCACTATACAGTTGAATGACGTTGTTAAATGATCCACTATCACCTATATAAAATCATACCCTCCCTAAGCTCAAGGTAACACGGTAATGAAGTTCATAGAGATGTATTATCACATACAATAGAGAATATCTAATGTCTGGAGATAACCACCAGAAACAGGGTGGTCAGCCATCACCTTCTAGTAGACAAAACATCAAGAAACAAGCTCTATAACTTCATGCTTAAACCCAAGCCACCAAAACCAAAATTTCAGGGATCAGTACATATTTTTCACCCTGGGATATACCACCAAAGGAAAACTATGGATATCTGAGAGAACAATCTCATGTATCACCAATGGAATTAAAATCCTTCTATAGAATAACACATGATGATTTCCATCCTCTGACCAACCACCAGGGGAATCACTAATAACAACATGGTCACATAAAAACTACATGTTAGAATCTCCCACCTATTCTCCACATCTTTAACTAATGATGAATGGAATACCATCTAGAAATTAAAAACTCTACCTACAACCTATCCAATATCAATATATATCACTGAGATTTATTCCATCACTCCCTTGGAATATACAGATTGATGCACAGAATCACTATATGACTTCCTGCTCTCCATGTCAGCCACAATGATTCCCTTTCCCAGTGTATATGAAATATAAAAGTCTAGATACTATAAGAATTTCATCCACTGATACTGATGCAATTTCATTTCATGATGGGATAATATTTACCTCATGATCTAATGGTTTATAAAATCCACAAAATTCTCACCAGCGAGGTAATGTCTCCACAACATCAATGAAAACTCCACTTCAGCCAACTCATGCTCTTGGGTGGAAATGTTAATCTCATGGGGATGAAACATCCAAGATCCATAAGAAAAAAATAGTATATGATAAATTAGAACACATCCAAAGCCATGAAATAAAGTGTTATAAAAAAAATTAAACTAAACTCCCTCCTCTAGAATTGGAAGAATTGGGATACTGAAAATCATCTCTTTAGTGTACTCAAAATAATCATAACACTGATAAGTCTACAAGAACACATGATCTATAAAGTTATAGGCTATTAAAGGATTTACAACCCAAGAAAAATTGTCTTTGCACCTCCTGTAATAGATAGAACGACAAATGAAATTATGAACCTTTTCCACTATCTTAGGGGCATCCCAAGACACAACTGCCTCAGTACTTAAATGATCTAGAACTACTCTATAATGGGACATAACATAACCCATGAATCATAATTTTTGATCCCATTAATCACACTTCAAAAACTTTTTGAATATATTATCATGACGATGTACCCCAAAAAAATGCAGATTCCCCGCATGCTCTTCCTTATACATAGAGTACACAAGGATGTCGTCAATGAAATCCACCATGAACATATCTAAGAAATCTCTGAATAGAGGGTTCATCAAACCCATGATCATGGCGTGATAATTCATCAAACTGAATAATGTGTCAATAAACTCATAATTATATTGAAAATAAAAGAATGTATAATTTTGAATATTTATATTCTTCTCGTGTATATGAAAATAACCTGACCAAAAATTGATTTTCGATAACCAAAATTATCCCTTTAGAAGATAAAATAAAATATCAATCCATGGAATAGTATAGATGTTTTTTACTGTCACATGGTTTAAGAAATTATAATCGATTCAAAGATAGAATCTTCCATCAACATTCTTCAAAAACAATACTAGTGCACCCTATGTTGAAGAATTGACTAAAGATAACCTCATTGTAATATATCATTGAGATTTACATGAATCTTTCACAACTCATACAGAAATGTACTATATATAGACATCGCAATAGAAGACACTTCAAACTATATATTTATCCCAAACATGATCTATCATTCATGGGTTAACACTACAACCTCTCCAAGAAACAAATCAGAGTACTTTTCCAAAACATTGGGAAACACTGATTGCTAATCCTCCAATGAGATCTATATCAAATCATCCATAAAATAAGAAAATGATAGAAAATACATCTAAACCATTGAAGGGTCTCACTCACCAAAAACACTGCTTGATCCCCATCAGAATCATAAAACAAATCCTTCATCCTGAATCAATCCATGGAATCCTATATCAAATAAAACCAATCTGTGTTGAGGATGACATAATATGGCTATATTCATAAACATGGGAAATATCCAAAAGTTCATTGTTCCCCATCACTAGATCACAGTCTCTACATACATCATACATGTTATCCTGACATACAACTAATGTAGTCAATGCCAAGGGAATTGGAATCCTCTCTACCTCAAGTACCAGACCATGGATGAGGGCTGGTGATATGAGGAAGTGAGTAACACCTTAATCAAATAAATCATGAACCCATATATAAAAAAGTAATGCGTACCATGAATAATGTATATCTCACATGTTTCATGAAATTATAATGCATGAAGATAACCAAGACCTACTTAATTGCCTCTTTGACCCTTATGAAGACCACCTTTATGGCCTAACTTATCTATTTGAGGATTTAGAGAATCCTGAGGATGTACTCTGCCTATTCCATATCCTATATATTGATCTGAAACTAGATCACCCTACTGCTGCTACCTTGGTTGAAACTACCTCAATAGAGGAACCTACATCGAGACACCTAGCGCACACTAACTTCTCAAAATAGTCGGGCACTGTCATCACTGATGACCTTGGCCTCCATAATAAAACCAATTGTTTTATCCCATGTTGTAAGTATGAGAGAAGGCAACCCTAGATAAACGAGATGATGAGGGATGAAACCTACCCTTAATTGATATAATGATATTCTCTCCCGACAAGTGGGAATGACATACCAAATCTCTACTTCATAAGTAATCATGATGGCTTGCCTCTCATGATGATATAATTCTAGACATCTTCCTATCAATAACATCTTACCTCACCAACAGATCAATATAAGTGTACAACATAATTGAGGTGACCTATATTTAGATAATTTGATGATAATACACCCCGAAATCCATCTCAAATACCTCATCATCAAGAAATAGCTTTGAAGAATATCTAATAAGGTTCCTAAAATGGATCTTCAACTCTCATACATAGGAACACCCCTATCGAAGGGTAGGCAGATTCTGGATATTGGATCCCTCTGTAGTCGAGGAAAGAAACTCTACATAGATCTAATATCAGAACTTATCCCATGAGCTTTTAGACATCTTGTGATCCCCAAGGAAAAAGAACCACCGCTGAGTTTATTCTCCACACAACATCGTCACAACTAAGAAAACTTAGTGGCCAATCTGAGCATCGATCAAAATGAATTTTATCTCAACCTCCTATATCCAGTTCGCAATGAATGCATCTAAAATGAAACCCTTGTAATTATTAAGAATCTATAATTGATTCCCTCATATTGTTCTACTCCATGTTTCTTCATCATCGAACTCTACTCTATATGGATTTTCGGGAACATCCTTCTGAACGGATTCAACATGAACCCAATGAGGACGTTGACCTGGGGAAATTCCTACAAAAAACAACAGTCTGTCAGATCTCTATAACCTAGAATATGTAATATTTAACATTGATTAATTTTTTTTATCTTTTTTAAGGTTTTATCCTAAGATAGGGTCTACCCATTTCAATCATAGACATGAAGAAGAATGATGCATGACCTTATCTAAGGTCTCTAACCTAAAAACATTATCATCTCATTTAGTAGACATAATAAACATAAAGGTCAAATCATAAGATCAAATGGGACCTAAATAACCATGTCTCAACTGGTCTCCCATGTTTACCTCACTAACTAAACATAGATAACACCATTTCCCTACCAACCCATGCAACCTCATTAGTTCATAACACTAAAATCCATCATCTCCCCAACCTAAAAATTTTATATCACTTTGACACAACCCACTCCCCACAATGATACCACAATTATGGGAGAGATATGGTGACTACATGAGTCCCACCTCCAATAGGCCCTATGTTGGTGAGTACCATAGAGGGTATACTAAACATTTATATTGGAGGAATTACCATTTAAGAGAAACATGAAAAATAGAGAGATAATACGTATACAAAAACAACACCTACTAAGACATGTATATATATAAAGAAATCACAAGTTAAAGTATGACATGTCTTATTAAATTTATTAAAGGGAAAATTCAATTACGGATAAGTTAAGGGAAGTAGTGACTATAATGCCCAAACAACTCCAACATAACCACAAGCTATTAATATCTACCATTCTCTCTAACCTTCTACATTTTAATAGAAAAAAATTTATATTTATATAGGGTGGGAATAACAGTATACTCATAACGATCATCACTAGATCATATCATGAAAGAGAAAATTAACGAATTCTAAAACACAGTGAACAATAGTGAAACTAACTCATCACATAAACTGGTATACTAAGATCTCAATATCACCATGGATAACAATCACCAAGTATCACATTCAAGAGAGAATATAATATAATAATGAAACATAATTTTTACCCTTATCCCACTTCTCCATTCGTTTTCCACTCTTCCCCAACATATCACATCTCGAGACATATCTCTCTAAAATTGTCAAGCCCAAAGAAACATGGGAAAAGAATCACAACATTTACCCCGTGCATCACATCATCGCATAATCCCATCCATATAACCATATGTTGTAACCAAGTTGTCTTCAAGAGCCACCATGACCTGTATGACAAGTATCATACATCTTGTATTACATCTCAATCCATTAAATCCGATACACTAAGTAAGTACCTCATGCCCTCCCAAATAAAACATGTTATACCTATAATAATCTTTTGGATACTATATCTGGTAATACAAGTGTGAAAAATAACCACAATACATCACAGATCTATATAAACATATATGGGTAAACTAACCACCATGCATACAAACAGAAGTAACAAACAAGATTAGAGAGAGGGGTTAAAGGGGGTAGTCATCCATCTATCCTCTCACTGGGATATTGGAGAAAACACCCTCATAGATTCCACTGGGTGTCCATTTCCAAAACTATCATGGGTGGGGAAGCGTATGAAATCATTAAAAATACATGATATAATATATCTCACAACAATACAATGAGAATAAAATTGTCAAAGGAATAACTACAGTTATCATTGATCAAAATCTCAGATAGCACTACTAAGACTAGATATCCTATAAGAACATAATAATTTAAAAGAGATGCATTAATTACTTATTTTATTTTTATTATTTATTTTCATCAATTAATCCATTACACATTAGTTAACCATTAACTTTATTTCAAATTACATTACATTAATAATCATAGTAAAGTCAATTACCTGCAGGAATAATCTAAACTAAGTCCATAGTTTATCAAGATTATCATCTTTTATATTTTTCATTCTATCAGCACCAACCCCATGGCTTAAGAATTATTTATTAATTATTATTAGAATAATTCCATAATTA
Organism: Viscum album; assembly: GCA_963277665.1. Taxonomy (NCBI): domain Eukaryota; kingdom Viridiplantae; phylum Streptophyta; class Magnoliopsida; order Santalales; family Viscaceae; genus Viscum; species Viscum album. Next base: position 302,050,091 of record OY728139.1, read on the forward strand.
AGTTACTCTAATAAAATTATCATATGTTACCACAAAAAGGATAAATTCAACCAAGAACATCCAACGACCTCAAATAGTGGGGAAAGGAATTTAGATAGAACAAGAAACCCGGCCACAGACCATTAAATAGATTAATAAACGAGCATCCAAACTCCCAGTATCATCTCAAAGGGTAATACCAACTTCAATTCAACACCCCAAAATGATAATGGTTTAAAAGGAAAAATTATATGACTCATATATAAAAGGTACAAATTTATTTTCAAGAGCCTACTTAATTTTAACCCCATAACTAAGCCTACTTGGCCTGGTGTAGTGATCATGATGAGTAAAAATATGGGAAGTTTCACATGGTGTGTGTGAGTGAGGGAAACCACACACTGGAAACAACATGTGTTGGCATATGGGGAAAATCATTATTCTACTAAGCCATTCGAGCACGTGGGTGGTACTTAAGTGAAATATCATTTCCTATGTTGAGATTTAGTGCCGATAATGAGGAAATTTTACTCTGGGGGGGGGGGATTTAACACCCCAAAATGATAAAGGGTTAAAAGGATAAATGTCTTTAATAATGTTAATATGATTAGCCTTTCTTTTCAGGACCCTACATGATTATAACTTTACAGTTAAGCATTATTGGCTTGGAGTAGCGATCATGATGGTTAAATTTCTGAGAAGTTATCTAGTGTGTGTGTGAGAGTTTGGAAAAAGCACACGGGAAATAACCATAGTTGGAATAATTTGTCTACTGACATGCTCAAGCACATGGGTGATCACTAGAGAGGGGACCATGTGATTGTGGGGAAAGTTACTAGAAGGGATAGGACTCAACTACCATTTTAAGGAAGGGTCTCTATGTAACCAGTAGGGACCATTTGATACATTTAACTTATTTCATCACCACCAATTTTATCCCTGACACTCACATAGATATACCAATGCATATAACTATCACATTCATTCACTTACACCACATCATCTAGGCCCCTTGCCAAATTCACATCAGCCATCCCAGGATCAACAATCCCAGGATCACATCACGTCCGAGCCACCTTTCCCAATATCACATCAACAATTATAAGAATATCTATATCAGGATCATATCACAAGGCTACTATCTATTGAACCTAAGAAAGTAGCATGAAACAAATAAGAATTTCCAAAAGGGAAACTGGGATCTCAAAACATGGTATTTTAACTTTACATAAAAATGAGCTGAAACAAATCCAAAACAAGGTGCTTGACATTCTAAAGTAATTGAGAAAAATATTCCCTATCAATTTTCATTAACACATAACTGGTTCTTATTTCATATTTAGTTAACCAATTCATTATTAATTGTTTCTAAATATGGCTACCCTAAGGCATCAATCTATAACAAGCTATCAAAGGAAAACATGATCTTTAAAATTTAACCTATATCATGAAACTATGAGAAGTACAATTATAAATTTACGTGAATTATATTATCATAAACAACCATTATAATTCCTTAGTTTTATTAACCAATTATATCATCTCATGGATTAACCACTTCAATTAAACATTCATACCTATATCAATTTGATTAAAATCAAATTATAACAACCACCATGTTACAAATAAGCCTCTTCATTAATTTATTAAGATGTTTAATTATAAATTAATTATGGATTTATGTTCTTTAACAATTTCAAAATTCTACTCTAAGCATAAGAACATTCTAGAAAACATATGTCACGACCCGTCCTTGGGGCCCGTGCCGTGACTACCCCAAGCCCGCCATCCAAAGGGAAGGGGATGACGACTAGCACCAAAGGCATAAATCCCAAAATAAGGGAAGGCCTTGCCTTTATGAAGTAACAAACACAACAGAGTACGCAAGTGAAGTAAGCACTATGTAAAACTGGGTACAAGTTTGTGCTGAAAAGTAAATGGTCCAGTATACAAACCCAACTGAAAGTACAGTACAATTGAAAGGAAAGTACAACAATAGTAAGTAAAAATAGCAGCACAGAGTCATCCTCCACAAATCCAACCTGAAGGGTGGGTACAGACAGTCTCCTCAGATCCTCGGGTCCGACCTTTCGCTCCATGTATGTCCCGCCAAGTGGTCCACCTCTGGGTACCGTCCAGTTCCACAAGCCTCCACCTCGATCAGTGATGTCCGTCATCTGCATCCAACACACGTAGTGCGGGCATAACCCGTGCAGGGGTGAGTATATGATACTCAGTAGGGACCCCGAGACCCTTGAAGGTCTCTCAAAATCCACGAAGGATAAACCACGAAAGAAAGATACAATCACGAAGTATCAACAACCCTACTTAGGTATATGCCTATACATATACCTAAGTCATCAGTTAAAATTCAGCTCTAGCTCTCGAGCCCAAGAGCAACCCAGTCCACATAGGAAAGCACAACCCAATCCACATTGGAAAGCACAACCCAATCGACAAAGGAAAGCACAACCCAATCCACACAGGAAAGCAAGTCAACCACAACAATGGTAATGATTGAAAATCAAGACTCATCTAACACAGGTATACACTTTGTAAGGTGATGGAGATGATCAGATGTAGACACTAATTCATCAAAGCTATTGGACCCACATAGGATACAAGACCAGGTAAGTTTTCGGACCCACAATGGATACAAGACCAGCTACTCTGCCGGACCCACACAGGATACAAGTACAGAGGTCAATACTGCCAGACCCACATATGATACAAGAACAGTAGTCATTTCCATCGAACCCATGGAGGATTCCAGTATGGTCGTCATCACTTCCAAACACATGAAGGATCCACGTATAGCTGTCCTCACTGCCGAACCCACGGAGGATCCAAGTGCAGTTGTCATCGTCGCAGTTGCAGCCATCTCTAGGGTTCCCGCACACAACATGCTCGATTCCGGGAGGGTTCACTCCTCGAGAAAAAGAGAGCTGATACATCAACTATCATGAAGTCCATATTTGATGTAACCCAATGTTCCGTCTCATCAAAAGAAACCCAATGCAACAGACGGTGCATCAATCGGACGCCCGGTCTGAGAGTTATTGACTTTTCCGTTCCAGAGGCCCGGTTGGTTTTTAAGATAAATCCAACCCGACCATAATCCAGATGCGTCCCAACCTCAAGAATAGTAATCCAAAAGGACCATCTCAAGCAAAGTATCCCAATGCAATTGACGACACATCAATCAGATTTCCGGTCCTAAAGATATAAGCGTTTCCGCTTCAAGGGCCTGGTTGGTTTTGGGTTCGAACTAACCCGGACGTACCCAAACTTTGCCGAAATCTCGAGTGTAATATACCGCAACGACTGTATTGATCCAAGGATTCCTATGCAACTGATGGTGCATCAATCAGAGGTCCGTAGCTCAAGTTATGGGCAAATGACCGAAAATGGTCTGAAGTGGGGGGTCTGGGCCCGGCTCGACCGGGCCCAACCCCCCTGGGTCGGCCCGAACCGGTTCGACCCGAACCGAGTCCGGGTCCGGCCCGGTGGGGTGCGGCCCGACCCGGCTGGGCATGGCCTGAACCGGCTGGGCATAGCCCAGCCCAGTCCGCGTGACCCGACCTGGTCCGCGTGACCCGCCCCGGCCCGGCCGGGGGGTGCGCTGGCACGACCAGCAGACCAAGTACGGGGGACGTGCTACCCCCTTTTGTGCTCCGCGGACCCAGCGAATGATGTCGTGTCTTCCCCTATATCCCGCGCGGCCATGGGATCCCACGCCTCACCGCCGCGGCTTCAACCGCGATGGGCTCCTGTCGACGGCAAGCTGGGGTGCCGCCGGAGATGTCCCCGGGCCACCAGAGTCATTCTGGTGGTCTGTTCTTGCTCCCGTCTAGGCCTGTGGTCGTCTCGGGACCTGATCTTCACCACGACGGATACCAAACGCTGTTTCGGTCCCGTGTCATCGTCTCCAAATGTTCCGCACATCAAGAACAGAATAGCAGTGAGTTCGGACTTATTCCTTAGTCCGTACCCACCGCGTTAGTGGTTCAAAACAACTCCCAACAATTATAGGTCATGTCGAGGGTATACGTCACATAAATAAAAATAAATCAAAACCCCTAACTCAACAAGAAAGATGATCGTCGGTGTCGCGGTACACAACGTCACGGAGAAGAGGATCATAGGCATCATCGTGGCACGCCGAGGTGGAAGCGGCGTCTCCTCTCTTGACGCGGGGAAGAGGATTGGTGGCGCGTCATTGTTCTTCATGGAACTGGAGTTCTTCATTGAATAATTGTTCACCTCACTTTTTAATTCTTTCCAGAGTCTTTCTAAAAAGTGTTGTTCCAACCCCCAACAGATTTAGGTGGCTCACAAATTAATATACTTGTTATGCAATTCTTATTAATTCGACGTGGTGCCAAATTAATTTATGCTGACATAAATTAGTTGGTTGGCACGTTTAAAAGGATGAGGGAGGTAGGAAGGCTCCACATAATCAATATTTGGAGTTACCAAAGAATTAAAAAGGGGGTATTAATGGGGGAAAAGTCCAAGGAAACAACAGGGGAATAAATGAGTTCAGAGGAAATTAAATGGTGGGGCTCGTGTGGCCCCCACCTCTCTAACCTGATTTAGAAATAAAATTTGTTCAGACAATTCTTATTTATTTCTTAAACAAACCCCCAAAATTTATTATATCCTCTTTTGAGAACGCAACTACGGTAAGTGTCCCCTTAAGAAATTACTGGTGCTGCGAGTTCATCAGTGCACTCAAATTTTAATTCTAGGCATCAGTTCAAAAGTTAGAAAAACCCGCTCTTTTGTTCACTGAACGTACCCGATCTAAAATTATGAAATTGATTCCGGGCACACCGGGCCTCAGAATCATGCGCCGTCAGAAGCCACAGACTCGAAAAATTCCAAAGTATTTTAAAAAAAAATTCCTTGAAATTTCCGGGTCTTTACAACATAAAATAGATATCACACTTTCTAGAATATCATTAGGCCAAAATGTATCATGGTAAAAAGCTATAACACCACAAATAAAAGATCATTATCCAAATTATTTAATCAGGTACACATAATTATTTGGTTAATTTAAATTACATTCAAGGGGATAAATCACGATCAATATAATATTAAACTTAAATTAAATAGAGAATACATTAATCCCTTACCTAAGGGTGTCAATGTTATCTTCACAAGAACATAAAAACATTACAGATCCTGATCACCTCTCTTAAAAGATGCTCAATCCATCCAAAGAATCCATAGAAACCCCACATCAAAAAACAAATAAAAAATTCCATTTGAAGCATTAGAGATCAAGATCAATCATATGAAAAGAATAACAAGAGGAAAATTGGACCCAACGAGAATAAACTGAATGAAACAGAGGTTTAAATCACGTTGGATCACTATAGATTGAAAAGGGAAGGATGTAAATCAATCTTTTGTAAAGGAAACCCAAATGATTGAGAAAAGGGGTTCAAAATATCCTAGAGCCGAGAGTTCCATATAGTTTTTAAGTATATACCAAGCGTGAATCTTTTTATAAAAATGATGAACTTGGGATTTACATGGTTTATAACCATTACGTGTCATGTAAATGTTAGGATTCTGATATTGCTGAAAAAATTGTTACCACATCCCTTTTAATCTTGAATTAATAAAAACCATGTAGCAAGCTATGAAACATCCTTAAAAATACATGAACATTACATACATGATTAAAAAACCCTTACACATTGTGTATTACCCCAAAATTCTATAATTTAGTAACATAACCCCTCTATAATCATTCTAGGCCTCGTTCGGGCACCATGAGCATCGAAAACTCATAACAGGTCAGAATACATGAATCCATACACTTAAAAAGTCATCCTTGTTTCAACATCTATAATGTTATTATAAATCCCATTTAGCTTCAATTACATTATAGGATTCCCTTGTAAAATTCGTAAAGGAAAAGGGTGAGTTATTAACCCCAATAATGGATCTAACGTGGCAATGAATAAAACATACGAGTTAAGGGGGATAAAAAATGTCATATAAGAGAAGGATCATATATAGTCACATAGAATAATGACACAATTTTTATGGTATTATTATATCATGGATTCATAAAAATGTGACAACAACATAAAACTTGATTTCATAATCATAAGTGAAGGATCATTTCTTAGGAAATGTAACACAGTGTGTTGGGATTATTGCTTATTCACCATACATAGTATCTCATGGGATGAAAATATTATCTAATTTATTATGTGGTTATATAATTATATTCCAAATAGTTATATAATAATATATAGATTCATATGTGTGCTATATAATTAAATGAAATAATACATAATGAATTATCAGAAAAAATCCCTTAATACAAAAATGGGCTATATAATCCTTACTCAAAGCATAACCAAATTGTATATCATAACTTTTCTAAATAAGGGAAGATATTAATCCTTTTTTACATTCAAAATTTAATAAATAATCATAGGTGAATAATATAGAGTTCATGTGAAGAAATATTAATTACAAATGAGTTTCAAAGTAGGTATAAAAATGAAATTCTTAAATGATGTTTGATGAAATTATTAAAGGACCATGAAAGTAAATAAGGGCATAAGGTTATATTTAAAACTAAAAAATAAATAGAATAAATTTCCATAAATTAATTCTTATTTTTATAGATCATGTAATTTTGAAAAAATTGAAGAGTTTGACATGAATAAAAATAAAAAATAGAAAATATCCATTTAGCCATGTTTTATTTAAATAAGTAATTGGAAATGGAACATGAATAACGTTACATATTACTATTAAAGAATGGTAAAATAAACTACTTACATATGTAAGGAACATATACTGAGAATTTAGAAGTGTTAAATGTGTTGATGTGAGAGAGATAATCAGAGGTATATATAAATATATAATAACATAAAAACGATAGTGCTTTGAGAGTTCCCTTACTCCATGTATTGAATCAGATGTTATATTCATTTTACATGTAGAACAATAAAAATAAATTTACTATATACATTCTTCAGAAAACTTTTGGTTATATTTGATTTATTATTGTTGTTTTGTGTTTATAATAATTTTAATTGGACATTATGATCATGTTTACTATCTTGAAGATGTTGTTTTTCATTTTTCTGAGGTTGCATCAATTTTTTGATAGTGATGAATGATATTTTAAAATAGGTCAATAAATCCAAAAGATTATATGTATGGACTATTTATCATTCTCTTAGTACAAAATTTATATAGTTTAATATTTGATTCAACACATATTCTAATTATGAATGTTGTTTTGGTGCAATTGTTTTGTGAAATTTCAATTTAAATGACCATTTTTTGTTAATATTGTTTATAAAGGGACCGATTTATATTACTAGAATATTAATAATACATGAAATATTTAAAACCGTCCATGTAAATAGGTAATAGATGATTTATAACAACTTCTATATAGGCGGTTGAGGCCGACCATGGTGGAATGAATGTTATAAATAACTACAAAATATATTTTATGAATTATATGATGATATAATAAGTATTAAAGTATAATTATATAATAAACTTAATTGTGAAATATTATTTTACAAAATTTATAAAGAGTAATATGAAAATAATGAATAAATAAGTTGAAATTGTATAAGATCGGTAACTTACATTTCTCTTTGAGACATCATGGATAAGATTGCACTGCAAGGAATATAGAAATTATATTTTGATGAGACCAAACCCTCCAAAACATATATAAAAGACTTTAGAGAGTTATTTTTGTAGATATGTTTCTAGATAAAATGTGATAAGTGAAGATAAAGTTAGTGGTGGAAAGAGGTATTTATCAAGGTATAAGTGGGGTGTAATAGAATAAAATATTAGAATAAAATATTATACCTTCAAAAAATGATAAAAATGTGATTCCATGGCAAGGGGATGTAAAATTTACAATAAGTAGGATAATAAAATATTCATATTACTTCTAGAAACCCAAAAATTTCATTCTTATAAACTGTTACAAAATACGTTACATATACCATATTTTACGATTCATATATGTATTTTATAACTTATTAAAAAAAGAAAAAAAACATTCTAAAAAAATCTCTAGGTGATGAATCCGAAAATGAAATGAACAATTATTAAATAAATTTGATAAATAAATGAAAATTAATTTCTTAAAAATATAAAATTTTAATGAAAATAACCAATTTTTATGACATTATAAAATTTATATCCCTTTTAGAAATTAAAAATGATACATAAAATTATTTTATAATCTATAAAAAAATTATTCTTTTGAATTAATTTTACAAAAATACATTTATTTAGAATTTTTTAATTTATCATAGAATTGTATTTTAATGAAAGTAAAAAATATATCTTTTCTAAAAATATAATTACGGGTTCTTTATGTCAGATGTTTTTTATCACATTTGATAATTTTATGTAGTTATCTTATGATATAAGTTACTTTTATTTTTATTTCCTAATATATGTAAATATAATTTTTTACTAATACTGCTTTAAATTTATATTCTAATGGGTTGGTTTCTATTTCTAATGGTCATGTCATCATTTCGAAGGTCGATTTACTATTCTATTGGCCAGGGTACTATTATAATGGTCAAATGGGTTTTATAGTTCATATTAATACATATCATTACATTTATTCATAATTTATTTTAGTTCCTCTTATGGTTATGTAATTTATATGAAAAAATATATTACATTTATAATGTTATGTTTGTTCATTACAACATTGATTGTAGGTGTGATCATTATAGGAGACAAAAATAATCCAAATTTTTGTATTCAAGATTTCATTTATGTTTATCGTTACACATTACTATTACAAATCTAATTGGGTATATTTTTACAAAAAATGAAATTTTTTAAATAATAATAATATTTTTCTATATTTATAATGTGGTGCATGTGTTTTATACTATATACCTATACATGAAATATATTCACAAGGAAAATTACATATATAAATTTCTAGGTAATTACACACCATCCTTCATTTTTGTAATCAGTAATGTTTCATTAAGATCATTTTCAGTCTCAACTCCCTCTTCATCCTCAATAAAATCATCACCAATAAATTGTCATAAAATTTTTATCTTTTTAGGTTTAGATACTTTTGTACCTTTCCCATTTAAATAAAATTTATATTTTTCTAATTTAAATGATTTATTATTTGAGAACATCCTTGTATTATCATGTTTAATTTCACAAAATTCCTCTCCTTTAAACTCTAAAATATTTTCAAAAAATTGTGTAATGGCTCCACACATGAAAAACTTTAGGGGTAGCCTTCCCCCAAACTTTTCTTTGACTCTTCCCACTCTTCATAAAATAAATGGCTTGAGTTTTTCAAATTTATTTTTTTACATCTTCTAACTCAATATATTCTTGATTATTTTCAATAATTACATCCCTATAAACATATAAATTTCTTCCAATCATTCTTTAAAATTTCCCTGTAAACCATTTTTTATTCGTGAAGGAACATCCCATATACACATCATAAGTAATCAAAATGCTTTGTAGACCATCTAATATAAGTATAATAAGATAATGGTTTTGATGAACCAATAAATTTTAATTAAACCAATATAAAAAATAGATAGTGTCTTATAAAAAACTACTAAATCCTCAAATATATCAGCAAAACCTCAGAGAGTGCCCACAATTTCATCAACTCAAGTCATGATGTCATCCATTGTTTCATCAACATTAAACTAGAGATTTTCCAAATATAATCTATAAATTTTTAACTTATCTTGATTCACTATTTAATTATCTTTATAGATATTTTTATGTTTGGTCGACATTCCATTCATTGTTTTCATCACTTTAACTTCGAGAAACTACTTTTCAAAAAAAGTTGAAAAAAACATTTCAATCAAGATCACCATTCTAAAAACTATTTCAAACAAATAGTATTATAGAAAGTCATTAAAAAAGGTGTAAAACCATTAATAATAATCTAAAATACATCTATAATAATTTTAAAAAATTATGTAAGAGTCTTATATTTACTTATATAAAAATATTCCCACCCAAAGTTAGAATCCCCTATTTTTGAAATAAATATATTTTATATCTCCATAAATAAAATTTAAATCCTGGAAATTATTACAGAAAGGAAAAAATTTCACTTGGAAGAATATGAAACTGATTATATTTAATAGAAACTAAATTATTCAGATACTAATTATAATGTACCCATAATACTAGTGAGTATTCACTGAGAGGGAGTGGGGGTGAATCCGTGATTTAACATAATTTTTGAATACCTTTCAAAAAACCATCAACACATGTTAAAAATAATGAATTAACCATTATAACACAAACTAAATTTTAATATTAATAGGAATAATATATATTTTTTACATGGTTCCCTACTCAAAATGAGTATCATATCTTTAACATGATGGGGTAAAACCTATAACCATAAGATCCGTTATAATAATCATCAATGATAAAAATAGTTGGTTTTATAGTCAATATCGTGACACCTAAAAATATATCATGACTAATTTGATCCCGTATAAAAAAATAATCAATTATTAAATTGTAAAAATATTGGTTCTTTAATAAAAAATAACTCTATTTTTTCTGATTTTCCATTTACAATTTTCATACTAACGCTATAATAATGAAATAATTAGTGAACATGTTTTTTCTTCCTCTCGCAGTACTAATAATTTTTTTTTATTTTTCATGTATAGTATTAAGTATAAATAATTACACAATCATACTCATCATATTACAATATTTGTGAAGTAGAAGAAAATATATTCTTCAATAGAAAAAATGATATTCCCCATTAAAAATAAAATTTCTAATTCGTAATTCAGAATGGTCACTACCTTCAACTACTTATCAAATTATAATCCTTCATATAAAAGTACTAAAATTATACCATCAATACTATAAAACATTCATTTATTTAAGATAATTCTTGGAGGAGTTTTGATCCCTTCCCAGTCATCCATAATGAAGTAAAATAGTTTTATGTAGTTTTTATTGAACTATTTTTTCCGTCAAACTCAATTTATGGATAATAAAAAACCCATATATATGATAAAAAAAAATTTCCTATAATATATAATATCATATATATGTAAAATCTTATATATAAAATACCTTATGTTATAATTAACTTCTAATCATAAGGAAACCCACTTTTTTCATAGATAAAATTGTACACATGGAATATATTTTGTTTGGAAAAACATTAGATATTGAGTGATTTGATAATTTTACCGACCCATTATTTTCAACACCTTATACATAGAATATTACATATGTTAGATCAAACATATGAAAATAATAAATATTTTTGACTTTGAAATTGTTTTATTGTAATTTTTGTATAAAAATTATGTATCCTAAATAATTTTAGACGTATTCTAACAAATTATGGTGAGATATGAAAATGAATCTTACATTTAGTCAATATACCCTTCTTAAAATATTAGAAAATATGTATTATATATGAATCTCAAAATATTCTCAAACAATGATGATATTTGATAATTTAAATTCTCAGTATTACATTTCCATGTTTTTCTTACAGGTTTACCTTCTAATACATTTTTATAACTTCTTCTAAGATAACTTCCAGAACCACTCAACATATAGGGAAAATTATAAAAATTATCAATCTTTAAAATGTTAATATTATATAACTATAACTTATAATACAACTTTTAGAATAATGTTTCATTCATTATAATTTATTTAACCACACAACTCATTCAATGCTCCTTTAATCACTAAAAAACCTTGTAAAGAATATCCATAATATTAAATTCAGCGTAACACTTGATTTTGTACAAGATTAATTTGTTGATAAAAAAAAAGAATGAAGATTCAAGAATCTTATCAAATTATTTTTTAAAATTTCTTCTAGTAATACTTATAACCTTAGTAAACTCAGCATAGATCTTAATAACCACACCAAGGTGAAAACATATCTAGATTTCAATATTTTTTTTATTCATGGTCTCAACATATATTTCACTAAACCATTTTATTGATACACTTTGGTGTCATTTATAGAATAATATCATTCATGTTCCTGAATATCTGGAGGTCTTTGTCATCAATTATCCATAACATTTACTTGATAGCTGTATTGACTTAAATAGTGACTATTTTTTATGATGATGAAACAAAAGACCTTGGGTAGAATATTGAGTAGAACCAACTATACATATATAAATTTAATGGCCTTCTTTATATCCCTTCTATTATCTTGATATTCATTCCCAACCTTTCTAATAATTAAAATTTTTCACATTTCTTTGAGGCAGTTCCCGATATTCCTCGTACCATACATTTAACTTTTTAGTAGATTAACCATCTTCCATACATTATTTTTTTAAATAACCTCTCAAATTATACTCCATTATTTTATTTTGGAAACATATCCAAATATACTCCATAGAATCATCCAATTACATATCTACTATTAGAGAAAATATAATTTTTCCTCATTGCTATCCACATCTAAAATCCCTAGATATTTTTGGGACATTTTTAAAAGACAATAAATAATTCTTTAAAAATGTTAGCGACCAATTTTGAGGAATATCCATAAATTATTATGAATATTTCTCCATAATACCAAATATTTCTTCCTCTCATTACGTGAGTCAAAGAAATTATCTCTCTATGTGTGAGGAAAATATTTAATGAATATGATTTTTTAAATTATTATAATTTAAATTAAATTATGTATTCCTTGGATTATTATTAATGATGCATTTCTACAACTTTTAATATTATCCCTCAATGTGAAAAATTAAAAAAAACATCACTCTCTATTATTCAAAGCATCACAGGACATATAATAATTGTTCAATAGAATTATACATTTCACCACAATTAATAGATTGGGAGATACAAAAAATGAGTGTGTTTATTTTAATCTACATTAATGAATAAAACATAGTCCTTTATTGTGTATATTTATTTATCTATGATATTTTTGTTATTATTCACAAAATGAATCAATTGATTTAGAACTTCCATAAGGTTTCGACACCCGCACAGGTCAAATTTTTCATCTCATTTGACCATTCATTATATTTACCAAGTCATTGATTATTAACATGGGAACTATTATTTATTTCGATTTACTAAAATAATAATATTATAGAGATGAAGGTAATACTATTAAATAGAATATAAAAGAAATATTATGAACATATAATTGGAATCTAATATATCACCAATGTATAGTAATTTATGACGGCCAATGTTTTAATTTAATTAATTTATAATATATTTCCCACAATATGGAATAAAAAATCCAAAAATATCATTAAATTATCTAATATAATTTATAATAGTTCAAATAGAAAATAAATATTAATATTACATTTTCACATACAAACCACATAACAAAACCCACCCATAAATCATGATGGCCAATGTATTTAGAAGATTAGGTATATTATATAATATTTTTAAATAGTATATATAATCATTTAGTTTTAAATATATAATTTTATAAGAAATCTTATTTTACTCATAAAACATCATGCGATGTCTTGGGGTCTTACTAAAAAATGGAAAAGTAAGAATCACATAAATGATATAATTAAAACAAACATGAGGATATGATATAATAAGTTCCAATAAGTGTATCTAGGAAACATGGAAGAGGATAATCACAACTAATTATATTGAATAGGTTAAATTATATCATATATACTTGGTAGAAATGAAAATAATAATAATGTGTAACTAACACATCACAATCCATCACATTCTATCAAAAACAAAATTCAATGAATACTACCAAGATAATAAAATAAAACGTGCTAGAATAACCATACATCCACCAAAAAAATTATCTAATGGGATTTATGAATTTCTCAATTTATTAAGGTACTTTATAGTTATATAAAATTCATTTAAACATAAAATTTAATTCATATTTTTTTCCATATATGATGAAAATAATACATAAATAATAAACACGAAAATAAATGAGATGAGTATTGGTTACACAATAATCTCATAAAGAATATAATAAAGACTAAAATTATAGTTACCTAGAGAATGAAGGGAATAATTTATATTTTATGTTAATGGGTTTGGATATGAAAATATTAAAATAATATAGTTTATGTAGAGAAGAATATGGAATTTAGATGAAATAGTAAAAGAATAGTTGAGAGTGGTTTAGATAATAGAGACTTTACCAAAATCATTTGAGGTGGATAAAAATTCAATAAATTTTAAAAAAATGAATATCCAATGATGAAAGAATGTTGATATGAAATAAAGTAAAATAATATGGTAAATAAAAATTGAGATGATTCATAGGATAAAGATTGAAAAAAATAGAGAATGAAAGTAAAATAAAATTAATGACATTAAGGTTAAAATTATATAGAGTAATATAATTCTTGGGATACTGCTATAACATCCTATATAAAACAATTATATTTATTAATTAATTGATTAAAAAACATCATTATATTTATTTTGTATTTCTATTTATTCATTTATTATTCACATATTAGTTTTTATGTTGTTCATGTAGAAAATTGAGATGATGGTTTCAGGGTTCAAACATTATATCGGTACGATGGTATCACCCAATAGTTTTTTTCCAACAGTTTTATAAGTTCTATATGTTTCACGGTTGAGAGTTATTACAGTCATGTATTGTAAAATAATAATATTCAAGTAGATTATCTAAAATATATTTAAATTGGATCATGTTTCTCAATAATATTTATTTTATTCTATTAAAAATAAGATGACAGTTTATCATTAATGTTATTAATTTCATGACTATTTTATAAATAGAAAATCATAAAAGAAGCATAAATTAATTATTAACATTATAATTATACATTTAAACCATTTCTAAAACCATGTGAGAATTGTGGAAATGAAAAACAATAATCTCTCACATTGGTTTTATAAACATACTATGGTGTGAGTGATGTTTTTATGAATAACTAAATGAAAGAAAAAATAATGAAATTATTATTATAATTAAAATATTATTGTCTTAAACCACTATTTGAATTTTATAACATTATTAATAATTATTTTAATGTGGAAAACAAATGAATGAAAATTATGTGAAGAAAATTTTAACTTCATTAAGAATCTTCCTTTAGAATACTTCTTATAGAATTGAATGATAGAATTTTGGTCAAAAAATGATTCTAAACAAGGTAAAAAGGATTATAGTGATATTTGGGGAGTGTATTGGCTATTAAAGAATTTTTGTAACTTAGTATAATTTATTAGAAAATGGTTTTATTTATAAGTTGTGGTGAGATGTGTTCTTGAATAAAATATGCAATAATTTAACATTATTTGGTCAATAATTTGAATAATATTTTTTATTATGAATATAAATTGTATATAATTAAATAAATATATCCTCTTGATATTTAAACTCTTTTATAATAGAATGATATCATTAATTGATTTAATTCAATGTAGAAAAATCAAATAACAATTTTTTATAATAAAATATAATCTTTACTTTGGAAATTGATTTATTGTTTTCAAAATTAAGTTTATAATTTTAAGAAAATTATTCTATTAATGAATATAATTTTAAGTTATGAAAAATATTTTATAAATTATTGGGATATTTTTACGTCATAATGATATAATAAACATTAAAATTTACCTTAAAATGATATTTTTACTATTCCCTTCAGAGTTTAACATTTTCCAAAAAATTCGTTAAAGTTAAAATTAAAAAATATTTATGTTTGGATTCAATAAGTGAGATTGTTTTTATCAAAATAAAATTTTAAATTAAATTATTTAAATATTAAAATTTTAATATTATAAATTATTATGTTAATAATTATGTTAAAACAAAATTGATTAAAAATGTACCATAATGAGTAATTTTGGTAATAACGTATAATTAGTTTAATGTATAATTATATTCATATTTACATTATTTATGTTAAATAATATTTTTCAATAATTTTAAAATTCTAACTACTAGTTTAATATTATAATATAAAATTTTCTATTCTAGTGGTTAAGTAATGATTCCAACAGTTATAAAACTATTCAAATGATTATTCTATTCAAATTATTTCTATAAATCCCACTTATTTTTACCATTATTCATTTACTAAATTCTATCCCAATGTATTCTATAATATATGTATATATAATTATTATAATATTTATATTCTTTTTATAGTGTTTTTCATGGTTGTGATAATCTTATGAGACCCAACTCTATGGATTTTTAAAATTTAGTTTTATTATTTAATTGTTTAAATTTTTTATATGTATATCTATGTTAGGAAATATATTCATACTATATTTTTAATTTCATTCTATGAAATAAAATAATTTTTTTGTTTCATCTCTTATATTATAATATACCATATTATTTAAGGGAATAATATAGCTATGAAGTGTATGATTTTAAATATATTTTTATAAAAACATGGGATTTTACAGGGATCATCATGTCATATCTCAAAAATTCATATTCAATGTTGATTATATATATGAAAATGATATTAATGTCATCTACGTTCGCTTATACCAAAGGTCTTCCAATATGTCATGCCAATCTCATAATGTGTGGTAGACATAAATCCTTGACAATATTTAGTATATTATCTAATTTAAGTGTTTTAGAATAATATTTAATAGGGTATTACCCTATCAATGGTGGATTTAATATGTTTACATTGTGATTTGTCACTATTATTATCTTAAGAATAATCTATACTGAACATATGTATGAATCAGAATCCAACAATGATTTATGTTATAGTCTTTTAAATTAATTAAATGGGGATTTCTCATATACAATAAAACATATGAGCATATAAAAATATAACCATATCATAAAAAGATTAATAATTTAAATATAAAACTTGAAAGAAAATATGAATTTTATCACATGGGGTTTATATATTTGCATTCTCTCAAATGGTAAAAAAATCAAAAAAATCATACATGATCCTATAGTGTAGTTAAACTATATAACCACTAATAATATAGAATTTAATTATTTTACTTAAAAAGTTAAAATATATAAAGAAAATTAAATTTTCTATTTAATATCAATCCAAATGGGAAAACATATGTCCTTACCACTCTCACATAAATGGTAAATATTTTATAATATTGTGAAGAATCTATTTTATCCTCGAAATAAAAATACTAAATATAAAATATCATTTTTACTATAAAAAAATGGTTTTATAGTAAGTTTTAAGGTTACTTTTTAAATTTAATATTGAACCATCATTCAATTAAAAAATTAATTGAATATAAGTGTTGAAAAATTATCAAATAAAATATACCCATAAGATATTTATCAATTATAATGATTATAAAATTGAAATTATCATTATGACTAAATGTAATAATATATTAAAATGAATTAATACCACACATTATAAAGAAAATTTGATTAGAAATAGTTACCAATATTATTTACATAGAAACGTTTTGGATGTGATTTATTAATAATTAAATATTTTAGATGAAATAAACATTATTGAAATGAATAAGTGATTCAAAACATAACAGTTTAATTTTAATTTGATCTAAAATATAGTTTTATTAGTAAAATTATGTTCAATTAATTTTACTTCTAAATTTATTCACTTACAATGACCTTTGATATCCATAATAGTATTAAATTAATCATCTACGGGTATAAAATAAATAAATCAAACATTGAGGAAAAGAAACATGAATATTAGATTTAATAAATCAATAAAAATAATTTTTTAAATTATATTTAATTGATAAAAGAAAAATATAATGTATCAAACCCTAGTTTGATGTAAAAAATATGTTTTCCTAATCATTTGAAACCTAAATATTTATTAAAATTTTTATAAATTTTTAAGGATAAAAAATACAAACATTTGATAAACTATATCAAATAAATCAAACCATGATAGGATAATTTTTTTATGGATTTAATCATAACTTCATGATGGAAAATGGCTAGAGAAAAATATTCACCTCGAAAAATTAAAATTTTATATCTCAAAATAGTATATACTACCACAATTTAAAATTTATAAATATAATGTAACAACTAAATAAAAATTGGAATATTAAAGATCAAATAAATTTAAATAAATTTTCCTTTATATTTTTATAATTTTCATTAATTCATGAATATTTAAAGTATAATAATAATTCTATTGGAAAAGTATATTTAATTTTATTTTCATATATTAGAAATAAAATACTTTATGAAAAATTTATGTACCATGGTTTTCATGATATATATTTATATAATAATTCCAATTTTTTTTTGGAAATCACATGGTATGAGTATACCCTTACATTATTTATGAAATGTGTGAAATAATATAATTTCATTTTATAATAATGAACTGTGGATATTTTACAATCAAATTAATTTGGTTATATATATATTCAATTAATTTTTTATGTAGTTATTCAAAAATAAACATTTTCTCCATCTTGGAAAAAATATAAAAAATTATAATAAAAACTCATGTATAATATTATCGTAAAATATTAATTAATAATTAAAATTTTACACATTATATGTAAATAAACACTAAATGTTTTGTATGTGGGGGAATACATTCTTTTTTTCTAATTGTTGTCCAAAGTGACGTTGAATGTTTGAATATAAATTTTACTCGATAGTTTTTATTATGGAATTTTGTTAATTATTTTTATGTTATTAAATTATTAAGAATGAATTATAGTTACTTTCTTCTATAAATACAATGATTTTATATTTATTCTATGAATTTTATTATGATTATATAGTGTAAATTTATTTTAAAACTCGAAAACATAGGATTTTCTAATGAACTTGTAATACATACCTAATAAGTGTATAATTGTTTGTTAATAAATTATTACTCTGTGGGTGAAATTAAAAATTAGTTTAGTGGGGGTTTCATGTTTGTAATTTTTTATATATAACATTCATATAATTGAGATTTTTTTATGTCATCTAAAATTTGGGTAAGACACTATTATATTTTTAACTGAGTTTTAAGGGAAAAGGATGATTCTTATAAAATTTTTAGATACAATGATTATGTTTCATTAAGGATCTAGAATAATGTGAGAATTTTCAAAAATTATTTTTGCATAATATTATTCCCAAAGGAGTTATGTTAAATCATGTTCACAGAGGATTTATGTCACTTTGTGAAAGAGGTTTACGAATGGTAATTATGAAATATAATTTATATGAACTTTAAAATTCATTTTCATTTGCATAAACAAAGATATGATACTAATTTTTTTGGATGAAATAATCCTATGCGAAGTGGATTACATGAGGGGTAAAATGGTAAAGATAATATTTCTGGGTCATCTGCCTATATATTAGACACTAACTAATAAATAAATTATAAACAAAAAATACATGGAATGAAAAGGATAAATAATATTTTAATTTATGGAAAAGTTGATTTAATCATTTCATTCAGGGAAACTAGTGGTATTCAAAGAAATAAGAGAAAGATTCAAACTGAATTGCTCATAGAGAAGTATTATTTGTGTAGATCTGAATATTATATGGATGTTAAAGTGTACCATGATTGAATTATATGAAATAAAGGACCATGCATGTGTTTTACAAAGGGAAAAATAAAATGTTGTTTCATATATATTAGTTTTGAGTAAAGAATCTATATGTTCAACTAATTAATTTTTTTAAATGTGGGTATTTTTTTCTAAATTGAACAATGGAAAGTATTTAGTTTGGAATTTAATTAGGAGATTATTCTTGTGATCATGGATTTTAATAATGTTTCATATTCTAGTTTTCATGATGAAAATCAAATGTAACATCTCGTTACCTTCTTTTAGTTATTCCTTGAACATAATTTTGATCTCTTTTTAGTCAGGTCATGATTTGGGGTCATTATAAGAGAATTTTAAAACTTTTAGAATCCCAAGTATATGTGCATGACTAGAAAATGGTTAGGGAAAACTATGGGTTTTCCCCACAAACTGTGAACCTTTTTGTGTGATATTGTAAGGGGGAACATAGTTTTTCCAAACTGTGTGGCCAAAACCTAAAAAGCATGAAACCTCAAACAAAGTTGGCTTTTATGGATGGTTTTGGGTTTTAAAAACCATAAACCCAAAGGAAAAATTATACACACTTCTATATGGCGTTCTTGGTTAGGGCCCACAATTTTTCTAATTTTGCGGCCCTACCTAGAAAATTGTGCACATGGGTTTTAATTCCCTAATAATTTTTATTAAAATACTAAAACCCTAAGGTTTAATACCTAATAATTCCATCTCAACCATAAATCAAATCCATTTTCTTTTAAGGTTCACAAGAAGAAATTTTGAATCCTCCAAATCATTTTCTTGGTCGATCAAAGCTCCGATGATAACATTCAATATTTTACATGTAAGAGGATATCATTTTTTGTAGTTTTTTATGATCTCTATTTCCCTCTTCAATATAGAGTAATGAATTTTTATGTTTTTTTTGGATATAAACACTACTTTTTAATTATTGAATATAGGTTTCCTTTTATGATCTCTTTTACCACATTCTTTGTTAGAGATCCAATTATGAGTGTTGTTTTTGACTCTGTGACTCTTGTTTGGTGGTTTCATAATGATTTTACCGATAAATAAAACCATATAATTCTAGGTTGAATTTAAATTATTTTTAATGGATTTAAAAATATTTATTTGAATGTATATGAGTTGTGATTTTAAATGGAATGGTATTACTGAAAAACCCAAATTTTAAGGGAATTGAAATGTGGGGTAGATTTTGGGAAAATGAGGGCTTCATTTGAAAATTTATTTGATTAATTTATTTTTTACTGAAATTAAAAAGAAATGGATTAAATTGAAGGTGATTTGTAATGGAATGAAATTATAAAAACTTCTGTTTTGGGTTTGAAAATATAAATGCTTATTGAAAAATAAAATAAGGAAATTATAATTTGAATTTATTTTAAATGATTGATTTTACCATTCATGATTTATTGGTTGTTGAATAACATGTTATTAGGGGTATTTATTGGTAACTAAGATAAACAAATTTATAACATGAATCCCTAGTAATGGATTGATAATCAAAACCATTACTAAACAATTATGGAATGAACACATGAGAGGGTTACACTTTGGGGGTCTAGATATCCCATTAGGGTTCCCCAATTATAATGAGGATAGATTTCAATGTGCACACCCATATTATACTGAGATCATTATTGAGATGTGTGAGTATCCTGTTACCTAAACTAACATAATGTAAGGATTTTATACAATGTTCTATGATTTTTTGACTTAATTATACATTTCATTGAATATTGAAATTGTTTATTGATTCTGAATCTTTTATATAAGTGTTTAACATAAAATGTCAATTTAATCTAGTTTCAATAAATATTTCATTACTTTTCTTATGAAATCATGTTTTGGTTTACAATATTTGAATTATATATCATTTATTATTTAATTAAAATAATTAATAATTTGTTCAATTAATATGGAATTGATTACAGAACAATTGTTAAGACCCTAACTAGATTTATAGCTCACACCATACCTTTGACATTAGGCATTTGTATTTTTCCTTATGCAAGGTCCAAGCAATGGGAATTTACAAATTTGAGGTGATAGATGTTTTAGATCCTTGGGACCATGAAGGGTTGATGGTGACTAGTGTATCTATCTTCCACTTGTTAAATATGATCCATTGGGGATTTTTTTTCTGGTCGATGTTGTTGTTTCCTTTGGTATTTGTATCCTTCAATAAGAGTAATATTTTTCTATTTGTTTGTAGTAATCTATCCATTTATATAATTTATTATACTAACTTTTACCTTTTATATTAGTCTATTTTGTAGAAAAAATAATTCATTTATTGATATTGTATGATTCTAGGTGCTAGTCACCAAGCCATTTGGATTTAGAATAATCTCCGGGCCATGTTAGAGCTGGATCAGGTATTGTAATTACCTAAATCTTTAAGATGGTATAAATTATTTGTTTCTAGCTTATTTCTTTATTTTTGACCTAATATGGGTTCCCTGTAAGGATTTGGAGTAAAGAAGGGGTTTTGGGGCTTGTTTAGAGCCTAAAACCTCTGTTTTTGGAATAAATAGTAGGAACACAGGGTTATTAGAAACTATACCACCTAGTCCACATAGTTTGAGTACTCCATTTATGATGTTATACTGAAAAAAGGGCAAACAATTTTCCCAAACTGTGAAACCCAGTCTGCATGCTTGTGTGTGTAATGTTGGTTTTGTAATAGTGGGAAAACACATGATCAAAAAAAAGTTTTTCTAATAGTGGTCCATGACAATTTTAGGGGTTCTTGAGATATATATGGTCACACATTTGGATCATGGTTAGGAAAATCATGTGACTAAGAATTATGACCTAGTTTTTAAATGGGGAATGACCATTTTTCACTAATTAATTTTAAAGAGTTATCCCTCCTATTTCATTTTTTTACTCTGGGTTTTAGTCCTGTTTTATCCCATTGAAGCTTACCAATGAATTCAACTAAGGCTGTGGTTCTGTTTCACCACCTGGGTTATGGAATAAGATCCATTCATCTCATTGGATTGCCATCGGTGAGTTCTTTGTTCCTTAGTATTCATTCAGTATTTTTCATTATATCAATGATGTTATTTTGGGGCATGATAATATTTCCTATTTGTTTGTTTTTTTATGTTCTTCTATTTTCTTCTGACTGAGACTAAATTAGAGTTTGATATTGGATGAGTGTTCTTATAGAGGAACAAGAAAGTGGTTTATACCTTTTACCTAATTTTTTTGCATATATATACCTTTTTCTCATTTTTTCTCTCACAATACTTATTGATCATTACAACCAAAATTGATAAATACTGAAATTAAATTTTGAAATCATGTTTGAGATATTCTATTCCACCTTTCATCAAGGATGGATGTTGTTTACCTCAACATGAACTTCCCATGGTGTGGGTTCTTCCCTTTGACCATTATTATTCACCCTAGGGGTGTGTGCAAATCACATTGTATAATTGATAACTAAATATGTTAATTAAGATAATTAGAAAAGGTTTGAAGAACCTTATAACACCATGTAATTTGTATATTAAAGGAATGATTTAGATAATCCTTTGAATTGTATATTATTGTGAAGGTATTAGTGAAGTGAATAATGACATGGATATTGTATTTTTGAATGAATTCTTTATGATGATAATAGAGTTTTTTGTATGGCACTGCTGACCCACTTGGATGCCATGGACATTTCTACTCCATGGATATGGCTGATTTAGATGCCTTGTAAATTTATACTCTAAGGTTCTAGATAAAATGGATTCCATGGAAATTTCTAGTCCTTGGATCTGATGACCCATTTGATTCCATGGAAATTTCTACTCATTGGATTGAGTTTAGTTTATATATTTGGATTCCATGGACATTTCTACTATTTTTATCAAATTTACATGAACTATTATGATGCCTTGATAAATAATACTCATTCGATATGAACCACTATGATTCTATGGTAATTTATACTCCTTGGATCTGGGAATGTGTATTATGAGAGTTGATTATATTATAAAGGTCATTGTTGATTCTCACTGTTCTTTATAGATTTATTTTATGATTATGCTTCTTGATCATAGTGATAATTGATAGTATGGAAAACATTGTTTCTAATATTATTACTTTAATTATTTAATATTTTCACACCTTTTTAACTTAGTTTTATAAACTAGACTTGTTATAGTCATTATTGGTGATGTCCTACTGAGTGTTATCTCAAACCCTATTCGGGATGCCATTTGGTACCCAAATAGACTCCATGGGCGCAAGTAGGGATAATGGAAATTGATCACTTGTATATTATTGATTGAACATTTATATGGATCAAGGGATCATAGAAATAGGCTATATATCATGATGATTTCTGGGATAGTTTATTTTCTGTCTTTTTGTACATTGATACATGTATTTTATCAGATGCATATTTTCATGTATCACAAAATTTTGGAATTTAATTCCATGATATAATTTTTATATGACACTGTTGGATCATATTATGGTTTATATATATTAAGTATTTTTATTTACACACAAATGACTTTTATATTTTATTAAAAGGATAAAAAGAATGCGATCTTAAAAGAAATAATTACACAGGTCTATAAAAATGCAGCCCTAGGGAATCATCTTGAACAAACATGATGACCTCAGGAGGAAAAGAACAAAGAATGGAAAATATTAGGACTCCATCAGTATGAGATTCTTTAGAATCCAAAAAGTCTGCCAAATCATTACCCTTTCACCAAGTGTGAAGAATGGTCATGTGACTATTCAATAGATTATTTCACCTTATGATTGAATATTTAATAGACGAAGGAACTTTTCCTATACCAGATAAATAATTGAAAACAGTTAATGAATCAGTATCAACTAATATGATAGCGATGTAGCTCTAGTTACAAGTTTGAAGACCAAGTAAAATAGAATGAGATTCCGCTTAAAGTGAATCACTCGTCTCAAAGAAAAATGACAAAGAAACCACCACCGAACCTTTGAAGTCTATGACCCCCACCACCCTGAATTTAACCCATATAATAGGAATGATCAGAATTTAACTTGATACCTGAGATAGAAGGCTCCCATTTTATCCATTTCCCTTGGATATAGTAATTTCTTGATGGAAAAAAATCAGATGAGCCGACACCATAAGAGAAAGGGTGTTCACCATTTTCTAACAGAACCTATAAAAATCAAGAATTTATTTTTTGGTCTTGAGAATAATACTTGTGGAGGACACTAAAGAAGCTTGGTGCCTCCTAAAATTCATATCCGACCAAATAATCCAACAACCTGCTACAAAAATCAGCACCCTGGCCTTCTGTTCAGTACCTGACCTATCCTCTCTAATGAACCATTACTGCATGAATGACTCCACAAAAGCAGCATGATTAAACCACCCTGAGAACTATCCAAATTCCCTGAAGCCGCCCTCATCGACTCACTTTATAAGAAACAATTCTCAATGGTTTCTGATCATGAAACCCTACAACAAAAAACACATGGATTTTGAGACTAAACCCCTACCGCTAAATAAAAACTTTGGTAAGAAAATCTTTGTTATATACACTCCAAACAAGAAAATAAAACTTTTAAGGAAGCTACATGCACCATAATGTATATCCCCATGGATCATATCAAGTATTCACCACTTAATTCTTATGAAAATTTCTAATATTAAAAGAGCCATTCCTAGATCCAGTGAAGATACACTTCTCAGGTTCACTAGATAATACAATGTAATCAAATATTATTCTCCTATTATCATCCTAGGTGGAGCAGATAAAAGTGAAACAATTTGTGGCCTCAATAAAGCTATTATCCAGAGTGGGGCAGCTTGGGAAACTGAGAACATTACCAGACTGGTTGTGGTTCCATAAACTAATGTCCCCTACCAATTAACCATTGAGAGTGTCGTTGGAGGGTTGTGATAAAAGGTTGAAATAACTTCAGAATCATTGAAGGTTTAACTATAGGCAGACAAACTTGGAATCCATATGTACCTTTAATGTATTTACTCCCAATGAATTCCCCTCTAAAATTTTCCATGAAATTATGGCATGCAGGATGTTCATGGTTTTAGAGATGATTCTCAAATTGATACTCTATCCTTCGATAGGTATTTCAAGATGACTCAATGATGCCCAATGACATTTCTATTTGGATGGCGTTGAAATTATTACTCCAAGGATCCATCTCTGTTTGATACCTTGTAAATTTCTACTCCATGGATCTGAAACCCATTAGTATGGAATGGAAAATTATACTCCTTGGTTCTGGTTTACTTGAACTATTAGTATTCTAGGTACATTTCATCTCCTTCAATCCAGTTTTTATTAACTATTAGAATACACAATAAATTTATACTCCTTGGATATGAACTACTATGATTCAATATTCATTTCTACTCATTGGATCTAAGGTTGTATAGACATGAGACTTGATTAAATTGAGTAGGTTGTTTTTGATACTCACTATGCTTTATAGATAGCTTTTATGATTACACTTCTTGATCATAGTGGTCCTTGACAATATTGTTTATACTCTTATTACTTTCATTCTATTATATTTTCACACTATTTCAGTTTATTTTCACATACATGAATTGTTATATACACCATTGAGGGTGGCATACTGAGTGTTATCTCACACATTTTATGGGCCTCTATTTCATACCAGGACACACTTCATGAATGTATGTAGGGATAGGGGAAAGTGACAGATTACATATTCTTGAATGATTATGGATTGGGTGTATGGGATCACAAGAATAGGATATGAATCAAGAAGCTATGTGGGATTGATTATTTTTTGTCTTTAGTGAATTTGATACTATCATTTTATTGGATGCATGTCTCTATGTATTGTATTATTTTTATATAGTATGCCATGATCAAACTTTTTATATGAAACTATTGGAAGATGTTACATGGATATTTATATGATGTATTTTTATTCTTACATCATTTAGTTATCTTATACAATTCAACTATTGATTGATATACTGATACCACTATGCTACACTTTGGTCACGAGGGTATAGTCTCCCCAATATTCCACATTGGACTATTTATACTAGTCGACAGTATCTGGAATATGGGGAGGTGCTCATGAGGCCTTGTGATCCACCGGCTCGGGGAACTAGTTCACGGATTCAGGGTCGGGATGTTATAGGTGTCAGTGTATAAGGGTATTTGGGCTAGTTTGAGATAAATTGGTAACTGATCTTTAAGTTATGAATCTTTCCATGGTCTCAGTTTGTGATTTCTAATGTCTTTATGGGACTTAAAAGGCAGTTGTGAGATCGTTTCGCACTATCTATCACCATAACATGAATTAAGTCACCAAGGTTGTTTGAAAAAAATACATATGGAATAGTTTGATTTAATTATATTAATTTCCAAGCCTTTTACTGGAGTTTTTGGAAATCCATATAAAAAATTTCTTCTCAATATAATTGATTTTCCTCTATCTCATATATGTGTTACTGATATGAGTATCCTTTATGATGTCATCACTATTGTCTATTGATTTTTCTAGCATCATGCCTCTGATAAGATGTTTGAACAAGCCCTAGTAGGAGAATTCTAATAAACCAATATACGGAAATCATCCAGTTGTCTAGAATCATGCATGAATAGTGGCCTGGGCTATCCAAGCCCTAGGAAAATTATTGTACTCAATTTCATTTAGGATCCGGTTGTGGTATCTAAAAAAATGAATCTTAGTATCAAGATCAGTAGTTTCTTCACCATAATACAAATAATTTCTAAGGCTATAATGATCCTCAAGAGGATGAGGACCTGTTGAAGAAGATATAACATTTTTTGAGTTTATATAAATCAAGAAATCTATTAATGTGAAATGTGTTTTATTTAAGATGGAAGGTCCTGGAACGAGATAATGGGATTTTATGGTGATGAAAATAAAATCCCGAGGGTTTAAAATAGAACGAATGTCATGTTAGTTTGAAAAATAATTTCTATCTGGAATATATGGTGTTGGTGAAATACATGGAGTTTCTCAAACTCAATCAGGGTGACATGATAGTGATTTAGTATGCTACCCAATTTTATAAGCTTGATTAGTTTTCTCATGAGATGGTGAGTAATGGGAATCTAATGGAATAAAGATTTAATATGTGTCTTTGATCTGACATCTGATCTCTAGATTTCCTGATAATGATAACTTCATATGTTGAGCTGTCGAACATGATGTTTTTTGTTGAGATTGACCTATATGGAATTTCAGGGTTCATGGGAGTTCCTTTTTCTCCCACTGGTGGTTTTTTGAGTTCCTTTTTTGTAAGGATTAAGTATGATGAGTCTCATAGTGGTTATATGTGAATAGGTTTTTTCTAGACCTCTTTTAATTCCTTGAAAAGGGCCATTGACATAATTTCTATATGGCAAGGTTGTAAAATTGATACATGTGTGTAATGAGGTGCCAATGTTATGTAGTTCATGTCACCTCTCAAGGCTTATATAGAACATATTTTATTTGTTTTTGGATCCAAATAGTGTATCAAGATCATCACTCTCCAAAAATTAATATGGTGGTATCATATGATTTATAATCTAAGGGGTTCCAGCTATAAGAATCTAGAATGAAGATTATTCATGTAGTATATGAGTCTTTTGTGGAATCTGATAAAATTCCAACAAATATAAGAGGTATCATCACTATAAATTTATCTTTAGTGAATTTTTTATTTGATACTGGTGCATCTCACTCATTTATATAGCCTTATATTGTGATCCTACTAAATACCCCTATGGAGGTTTTATGTTATGTGATGGATATTACTACAGACCTCAAAAGAATTAGAGAGACATGCCTCTATTATACTATTTATGTTTTCTATTTATCTGAGATTGAACATACCTACTCTTTTTATCAATATAAAACCTCGTGACACCATACTCGATATGGATTAACTGATTGATATAAGGTCTATATTTACCTTTACCATCCAATTTACTCCTTTATTTCACTCTATGGTATGTGTAATGCCTTTTAAGGAGAATGGGACTCACGATTGAAGAAATACCTATAGTCATTTAAAAAATTATATTAGATGATATAGGTTTTTTATTTTGACATGTATAAAGAATCTATGAGTAATGATCTCCATCCAGTATTTTTCAAGTTTCTAAATGCGTTTCATTCTAATTTATGTGGTCTTCCACCAATAAGAGGGATATTTTTTTATTGATTTAGGGAAAATTACTTTTCCAGTGTCTATTCATTCTTACCATATGATACTAGTATATTTGAAATAGTTATAGTTTCTGTTGGATTACCTATCAGATAAAGGATTTATACACCTTATTTTTTTCACCATGGATAAAACCTGTTCTCTTTACAAAGAATACTTATGGAATGATTGAACTCTATGTTGACTATCAAAAACTCAATTGGGTTATGATGAAGAACAAGTACTTGTTACCAAAAATTTATTATTTGTTTGACCAGTTGATAGGGGAAAGGTGGTTTATAAAGATTGATCTTTGGGCTTGTTATAAATTGATGTGAATAAAAGAATTTAATATTTCAAATACTTCCTTAGGATGTAGGTATGGTCACTTTGAGTATCTTGTCATTCCCTTTGTCCTGACAAGTGTTGCTGCATGATTATGGTATTGATGAATTGAATATTACAAGAGTACCTTGATTTATTCACATTGATATTTGAGGATTATATTTTTGTTTACTCCAAAACTATGGAGAATCAAGTGCTTAATTTGAGATAAGTCCTTGAAATATTGAGATATCATATACTTTATTGAAAGATTTAAAAATGAAATTTTTGGAATCAGGATGTGAAATTCCTTGTAAACAAGGTGTCGAAACATCGTATCTTAGTTGGTCTTGATATGATGAATGTTTTTATAACCTGGGAACAACCGTGTAATGTTTTTGAGATACATATCTTCTTAGGTTTGTTAAGGTATTACCATACGTTTTTCAAATATTTAACAATTTAGGATTCTTTGATGACTTCTCTTATTCTAAATGGATTAATTTTTTTTGGAATGAGAAATTGTATATCCATTTTGTTGAGATGAACCATCTTATAGTTTTTTTCAATGATAACTCTTCTAGAGGATGAGAATGTCTACGTGGTATTCTATGACACATCATGTTCAAGTTTGGTCTGTGTTCTTATATAAGGTGATCACATGGGATCCTGTGGAACTAGAAAGCATAAGCCACATGAGATGAATAATCATGTCCATGATATTGAAATCATATCTATGATGCATTCCCTTAAAAGTTTGTGTCATGACCTTTTTGAATAAATTAATTAAATTTATTCCTACTAAAAAATACTGAGTTATATATACTTTTAAAATGATTTGATCCTACACCATAGGAATTGGGAGGAGTACCTACAATATTTTTATTTCAACATTTCCTATAACATGGCAAAGGGGAATGTAATTTCTATTTCTTTGAGTAAGAAAATAACGATCCAGGACAAGGAAGAATCATTATATGAGTGGAACTTGAGATCTCTTTTTATACAATTTCATTAAGGAGTATTGGAATAAGGGACCAAAGTTTTCTTTATAAAGACCCAAACATCACATAAATAAATTTTAAACATTAAACAGATGAATATTCATTACATAAAACAATGAAAAATTATATAACCCTTTAGTTCTAGTTCTTTTGGAAGCATGGACACACACACAACTGATCTACAAGTGATCTATGTCATCTCTCACCATGTCTTAATTACTAGAAACATTCTTAGACATATCATATATAATACCATTAATCATATCCTGGTGAAAGGGAAAAAAATAAAGGGATATCTTGGATGATCAGTAAGGGTAACATAGAGAGAAATCAATAGATCATGTACACAAGGATATGAGAATAAGAGAATAAAATTTTAAAACCATATCATGCATATCGTAGATCGAAAACATGATAGCTGGAATAAATCATGACATTTTATAAGACATGAATCTTAAAGGAATCAAATAACATGAGACATGAGAACATTAAATTATAATAAGAAGAAGATTTTTTCCATACAAATAATCATAGAAAATATAATTTTAAGGAAACCCACAAAGATAATCAAAATATGTTTGGGTTGGGATAACCACATGTGTACCTACTTCCAGATTTAGATATCTTTCTGTGTACCTTATTTTGGGCTTCAAATAACCTCCCATATACCATTTTCAGGCTTGGGATAATCTCCCATGCAATCTATATTGGTCTTCGGATAACCTCTGGTGTACCCTTTGATATCATATAACCTTAATCAATACCCAATGAATTAATGGCAGATAAAGGTCCAACAAATATTGGTTATAATGTAACCACAAACTGTGGTTGTAATGTCACCACCATAACATAGTAAAAGTTATACATGGGTGTGAAATAAAATAATAAAACATCAAACATATCATAATCCCTGAAAATAAATGTGTTTCATATATATTTCAATATTTCATCATAACATAACCCATGAAAAAATAAGTACGTTTTATAATAATTTTATCATGGTATAACCCATGGAAAAGAAACTGGGTTCACAAAAATCTTGTCACCAAAAAATTTAACCATTTATATAAATAATAATAATGGTATATTTGGATTACATCATGATTAAATCATATGTAACCTCAAATTATGTTTTCTTTTATGGAAAATCATTTTGAAAATACACATGAAACATTTCATGAGTAAAATATTTTATTTAAAAAAAATCAATATTTATTATATGAAAACATTAATAAAACCTTTTTTAAATCCTTTTATTTGAAATTAATCATTAAAACATATAAGGGAGGATTTGAAAACAATTATTTGTACAGGAATGTGGAAAATACTATTCATTTTGTATATGTTAAATAAAATATTTCATTCTCATTTTCATTCAATGAAAAATGAGAATTGTTTGGAAAGACACAAGAATATTATTTTTCTAATATTTTGTAAAAAATAAAAAATGTTTAAAAACTTCATTAAAAATTCATTTATATAAATTTTTAAAAAATTAAAATATTTTAAGAAAAAATTTTTTTGGAAGAAAATGGTTTTTTTCGATTGAAGATAGAAATAAAGTGAATTTTTCTTAAAAAAATATTTTGTTCTATTGAGTAAATTAAGAAAATAAATATAGATGGAAAACAAGTATCATCATGATATTACTAAGTTAGAAAAAAATTCATGTGTTTTTTGAGATATGGGTTACATTATTTTATCATCGAAAAGATAAAAATAAATGTTCCTGATAACGATGGATCATATCATAAAACACTTTCCACATTGGTAACATTGAATTGTAATACCCATAAAAGATTAAAAATAAATTAATAATTTAATATCACTATAATATATAAATTCAATATATTAAGTTTCAAATGGAATATATACACACCAAATAAAATAAGATTGGTGCATAACATATCATATGTGTCAAAGAATGAAAATTAAGAAAAAAATCCGTTACTATTTTGGTAACTTTTAAACTATAAGACCCTGAAAGTATGATCCTAAAATGTTTATTTAAATCCACATAAATTTAAGTATAAGAATAATAAAATACACTAATGGTTAGTATATACACTAGTAAAATTAAATAGGTCATGAATATGGAATGTGTCTCACAAAAGTAAAAAAGGGAGACACGAAACCCTTACCATAAGTATCTACCTCTTTTTTACATGTTTGAAAATAATATAAAATAAATATATATTTAATATAAATATATACAAGAACCATAATTATATATTTATTACTATATATGATTTACTTATCTCCTTTTATTTCAACTTATTAACAATTCTTTGTTAAAGTTATTTATTGGATAATAACTTTTTTTTCATTTATGTTTTGATTTTTTATTTTTGTCCTCTTACATTGATCATCATTCCATAATCTATAGAATCTTATACATTTTATAATTATCATATATATTAAGTATACATTTATTTATAGAAATCCATAAATGGTATAGATAGAAAATTGAATACATCGTTTATAGAGATGATATTCCTTATGTACGCATGAACGATGCTTCCATTTTCTCAAAGAATTGAAAAAATAAAAATAAACAGATTATTACCATTATATAATAATTTATTTCATATATTATTATGAAATATTTTTATTTAAACAAACCCTTATTTACTTATATATAATGAGTTTTTGAATAATAGATTACATAACTTCACAAGGCAGTAGTCTTCTGTACACACGAATGACATTATTGTATTATCACAGGATGGAAATAAATAAGGAATATGTGATATAATATTTTTTAAAAGTATAATAATATGATAAATAACTCATATAAGAAATAAATAAATAATTATGTAAAGTTTTTAGAAGTGGGAATGGAAAATTAATAACAATGGCCCATGAGGCGGTAGTCTGTCATACCCATAAATGATGATATCCCGACCCATTTTTTGGAAGAGGGTAATGATTTATGTTATTCTGTTAACATGATAACATATAAATATATTTAATATTACTAAGTTTACATATCATCATTTAATAATGAAAATTTAATGACGTGTATGAATAAATATAATAAAATTCTAGATTAGAGAGGTTACCACTTATTTTGAAAACTTATTATAGTTTACACCATAACAATTATTTGGATGGTATTCTTACCAAAGTAAGGATTATAGGATGATATTAGGGAATACATTAATTTTTTTAGGTAATGGATAATCCAATGGGTTTTGGTTTTATTAATATGAGAGGAGAGGTGAGTAGCCTTTTATAAGTGAGGTGAGTGGCATACATGTAAATTTTGAAATGAAAAAGGTGGTACCACATTTTTCACATGCCAAAAGAATAAAAAATTGACCATTATGAATATAATAATATATAAGTTCTAAATATTTTATGGGTTTTCAATATGTTTCATGTCATTTTTAACCCATATAATTTTAGTTTAACCTCTGGAAAACACATTTTTAGATTAACCATGATAATTAATTTTTCTTGTTTTTACTATTATTTGTGGTAATATTTTTTTAAGTTGTAATATAATAAAAATTAATTTTATTCCATATGTGGAATAAATTTTAAAAACATACATTCATAAAAGAATTAAATTAAATTTTAAAATTAATCCCACAAATGTGATGAAAAGGCAATTTTCTATTAAGAAAATGCTCAAAAGTTGAAAAAAATATTTAAATGAAAATTCAATATGAAATTGATTCCATTGTAAATTTTTTATTAATAGATATATAATTGAAATAAATTTTCTTTTAAAAAAATTATATTTTTTATGTTTTTAAATTCATTAGATGAAATTAAAACTCTTAATAAAAATATGTATTTTTACTATTCATTGAAAAATTTATCTTATAAAAAGATTATAAAAAATTAGCAAAAAGGTAATTTTGACAAGATTATTTCAACAATTAGTTGTTTTTTTATAATAAATTTTCTAAAATTGAATAAAATAATTTCAAAATAATTGTACGAAATGTGAGAAAACTTCTTTTTAGACAAATGCAAATTTTAACCATAAAATTTGATTTAATATTAATTCATATCTATAAAAAACATCATATGAAAATTTAATTTTTTATTGAATATATAATATATATATTTCATTAAAATACTAATCCAAAATTTAGTTGATTAATTTATTGACGTAAAACACGTTGGTGTGTATAAAAAATAGTTTTTTACAAAAAAATCACTTTATTTTCCAATAGTTTTTTATTTTAATTTTGATTTAATTGGCCCCAAAAGATTTAATTTTATAAACATGTTTAAACCATATATTTTCTTAATTTAGTTAATCTTATTCATATAATCCATTCTAATTGCTAGTGGATATGTATTATATTAAATAATAAAATTTTATTATTTTGTCACATTTCATTTAACATTGAAAATTTATGTAACTCAAGCTAAAATAAAACATAAGATAAAATCTATGTTTCATGTACCATAAAATATCAAACAAATTAAATTTATTTTTAAATTAATAATTTATAAAATATTAGGGTGTTACATTATACCCCCCTTAAAACGAATTTCTCTCAAAAAATTCATCTCTTTGGTCACAAAAATTAAGGATACTACTACATAATTAAATCCCCTTATCCCATGTAGCTTCATTAATTAGGTGATTTCACCACAGAAAATTGAAAGTTGATTGGTATTATTTCATAGAAAATTCTCTATTCGATCCAAAATCTCCACTGTTTAGTCCCCATATGAATTGTTATGCTCAAAAGGTATATCATATGACTCCAGTACATGTGATGAATTAAGTATGTACTTCCTTAGGAGAGATACACGAGACACATCATGAAACTGATATAAGTTGTATGAATGCATCAAAAGATAAAATATAGTTTTGATATTATCAATAATTTCAAAGGGACTGATATTCCCATGGCTTAGTTTCCCTTCTTTATTTCATTGATAAATAATTTGAAAACCATCTCCCAAAAATTAAATTCTTTATCATGCCATCGATTATCAAAAAAATATTACAACATACATTGTTATAACATTAAGGGTTAATGAATGGATCTAAAATTATTTTCCATTTCATTCACTACATCATGTCCCAATAGCTTTTTTTTCTAAAATATCATTTAAGTAATTTTGAGTTCTACACTTAATTCCATAATGGGATCTATAAGGATCCATCTAAATGTTTGAGGGAATGATATTGTTGTAAGAAAAATAAAAAAGATAAATGTGTTGATCCCTAACATCTTTGAAATAAATAGAACAAAAACATATAATATCATATCATTTTTAACTGTTCTCCCAAACTTAAAATCTATTTGATGATGATATGCATTATTAAAATGAAACAACATATCAAGAGCTTGTTGAAGTCTTCACTAAATCTTCAAGAGAAACTTCATATATCGATTAGATTAAATTTTTAGTGGTACTCCATGTAGTATTACCAAATCATTAATATATTGACCCAAGATTATACTAAATAGATATTTCATAGTTTTAAATGAATATAAATTATGTTACACAAACATATTCCTGAGGATCATAACTCTATAATTCTTTTTTAAATAAGGAAACCTCAACAACTTGTTCATAAGTGATATATTTAATCTCCCAATATATTCTCCATAACAAGAACCCTTCTTATACATATCATACATTAAAAATTTCTTAAAAACATAGGGAAATGAAACATAAAAAAGGGTGATCATAGATGCTCAGTAATTGTATACACGAGAGATATATAAACATAACATGAAAATAAGGGTATGAGAGCATTAACATAAAATTTTAAAATAATACCCTTCATATCAAATATGATAATATTGAGT
This sequence comes from Viscum album, assembly GCA_963277665.1. Lineage (NCBI taxonomy): Eukaryota > Viridiplantae > Streptophyta > Magnoliopsida > Santalales > Viscaceae > Viscum > Viscum album. The sequence goes on from OY728139.1 coordinate 302,085,934, forward strand.
CATGAAATAAATATCAAAAGTTTATACCAAATAAGTCATAAGGAAATCAAATAACATGGTCCATAAGAGCATGACATCAACATAAGACAAGTAATTTTTCAATACACATATAGAAAAATAAAAATTTCCATAGTATTCAAGGATCAATTACATGGATATCATATTATAATGGGTCCACTCCCCAAACCATCATAGTAGTCCAAGTTCACTCCTAAGACCATAATGTTGGAGAAATTCACTTATTGACCATGGTTCACACTCAACCCCGGTCTAATATATCTCTTGAGATATAAATATTTACCCAATGAATTGAAGAGAGATATAGTTCCCACACATAGAATAATTAAAATAATAAATATATTTTCCACAATATAATAAAACATTCACCATATCATAATCCATTAAATGAAATGGGATTCAAAAAAATTGAATAATATAATAACTTGTGAACATGAAATAGGTTTCATAATTCTTTGAACATTTCATCATTCCATCATATCATAACCCATTAAAATAAGTGGTTTTCATAATAATTTATTGATGGTATAACCCATGGAAAGAAAAACTGTTTCATAAAAGTCATTCCATAAAAAAATAAATCAATCCAAGAAATAATAAAATTGTTATCCATTGATAATATCCTTAGTAAGGAATCAATAATATCAATAGACATAATATTTAGATAGAAAATGATTTTGAAAGTTCACTTAAAACATTCACTGAGTAAAATAACCATTAATTGAAAATAAATTTTTGAAAATCAAAATTCAAAAAGTATTTTTGAAATCCTTATATTTAAGAAAACTTTGAAAACTTATAAAGGAATATTTTAAAATAATTTAAAACATTAATTGATGGAAATATACTTTTCGATTTCAATTTTTTTTAAAAAAAAATTATAACTAATTTTTTTAAAATGATATTGGGATATTTTTAATAATCATTAAAATAAATGATTGTTCATAATGTAAGTGAATTATGTTCATTCCATACATGTTAAAATGAATATTCCTTTCACGTTTTCTGTAAAACCAAAATGATCTGTGTTTGTAAAACAATAATATGATTCCTTTCAATTTTTTTAAAAAAGGTAAAATTCGGTAAACTTTTCTCAATAAATCAGTTAAATAATTTTAAGAAATTTTTATTAAAATAAATTTTTAGAAAACATGATTTTCGATGAAAAAATGTGTTTTAATCGAAGATAGAAATAAAGACAAATTTTCTTAAGAAAGTTATTTTAAAATAATGAGTACATAAATAGGTGTAAATTCATAGAAAACATCTATTATCTTAAAATAAATATAATAGAATATATTATATGAGTTTACTGGGGGGAAATATCATACTATTTTTCCATTGAATGATAATTCATGAGAAATCCTGATAAATGAAGAGATTGTAACATAAAACCCTTAACAATTTGGTAACATTCAATAATAATCCAAATGAATGAATAATGTAAAATGAAACATATAATATCATGATAATAAAATAATTCAAGACATTACATTTCAAAATGGTCTATATATATACCTCATTAAAGAAGAGTGGTACATTACATATCATATGTCTCAAGGAAAGAAAATTTAGAAACAAATTCTATAACTGAAGTCTCAACTTCATTTGTACACATTAAAAACTCATTTATAATAAATATATGCTTATTATAAATATATTAAATAACCATAGTTATATATATCATGAAATATTATTTTCTTATGATCTGTTATTACCCATTTATTAAAAATTCCATGATAAAGTCATGTTTTGGGAAATAAGTGCACTATTTTTCATGTATGTTTTAATTTTTTATTTTGGTCCTATTAATTTGATCATGTTTTAATCATATTAATTATTATAAACCACATATAAATTTACTATATATTAATTATATATTATTTTATTGTAATCTATAAGATTTAGATATTGTATATCATATACACTGGTATTGGGTAGGTTGTACGTATGCATGAATGCTTTTTCCATTTTTTCAATAGATTAAACAAAAGAAACTTAAATAATTTATGAACATTAAAAAATAATTATTAATTCATATATATCACATATTTTCAATAAAAAAAATCTCTATTACCTTCCATATAAATCCTAAAGGAGCCACATTGCTTCGTGAGGTGGTATTCCGACATATACATAAGCAACATTATCTTATTCCCACAAAATGAAATGTATGAATTTATATGTGATATAATAATACCTAATGTATAATAATATCATAAATATGTTATATAAATATTTAATACATAATTATAACCAATTGTGAGCGGTGGTGGTGTAAAACGAATAACATCTATTCATGGGGAGGTAGTATGACACAGATATAAATAATGATTTTGTATCCCATATTATAGAAGTTGAGATGGTTGTAGATAATTAAAATAACATAAAAGACATAATTATATTTAGTAAAATTTATTTATTATATAAAAAAGTTTTATTGATAATTAAATGTGGTGGATGAAGAAATAAAATAAAGCACTCAGTTAGGAATGTTACCTCTTCTTTCAAAAACTTATTTTGGTTTTCACCAAAATCCTCCCAAGGTTGTATTTATGAAAAAAAATGTTTCTTGTAAGATGATATGAGGAAATTAAGGATGTGATTTTTGTAGGTATTGGAAGAAAAAATGTGGTTTGTAAGTGTAATTAGGAGAGTAGATGAAGTGTTATTTTATAATTGTGGTGAGTGGTACACTTATAATGTTTTTGAAAGGAAAATGGTTTATAGAGGTCTTTAACATGAAAAGGCCCCAAAATTGAATTTTTTTAGAATAGAACATATAAAGTTAATATATGGACATAAAAGTTGTTATTGACAAGTTTTATGTTATTTTTAACCCTTATATTTTTAGTTCAACCCCCGATAAACCAATTTTTACCTTAATTGTGGTAAATAATATTGACTGTTTTTTGTATTAATTATGGTAAAAAATTAATTTGTACTTATTTTATTGAATAAATTATGTTTATTAAAAATATGGAATCTATTTTTATAAATTACATTAACATAATTGAAAAAATTCAATTTAAAATTAAACCCACTGACCTAATAGGAAAACAATGTTTTAAAGAGAAAATGTTCTAAAGTATAAAAAAAATATAAAAAATTTTATTATTAAAATAATTACAATGACGAATATTAGATTAATTTACTTATAATTGAAATAATTTTACTTTTAAACCCATTTATAACAAAAGGTAACCTTATAAATTCTTTAAATGATAAGGTAATTTTCAATTAAAAATATTATTTTCAATTATTTATTGAAAATAAATATTTTCATAAAAATCTAAAAAATTCACACTAAGATAATTTTACTTGAGGATTTCAAAATTTAATCTAATTTTATAAAATACATTTTCTGAAAGATTCAAAAATTAAATTTATTATTATTTTGAATATGAAATAATTTTTTTTGAGAAGGCAATATTTTTTAAACATATAAATACTTTTCAAAAAAGTAATAACTTATTTTGTCAAGAAGATATATTTATATTAAACAATTAAACATGAAAATTTTAATGTAGTTATCACTATTCATATATGTATGATTAAAGAGTAGATTATGACTTCCATTTTTATATAAAAATTTCTATAATATATAACATTTTGTTAAAATTTGGGGATGCATATAGTGAAAACACTCAATGAAATTTAATTTATAAAAAAATAAATAATAACTCTTAAAAACTCAAGGTGTTTCACTTATTTCATATTATGGAAAGGGGGCCTAGATATAAATATTTTCATATAGAAAAAATGTGTGTAGACTTCATAATGTGATAAAAAAACCCATAATTACAGCAACATCAAAAATAAGAAAAACCCTAAAGGTTTGTAGTACCTTTAATAATATTTCCAAAAAGTGTAAATGAATTAATCCTTGAATAAATTCAAAATAAAATATATTAAAAACCAAATAGTTTTATTTCCATAAATGTCTATTAAAATATCTTTAATCATGATAAAGTTCAATCACATAAAACCTAGAAAGGGGTGTCAAAGACATTGAAATTTATGATAAAACGTAATCTCATAAAACCATGATGGTATCTATAACTCTTATTTTAGTCTTACAGAGAAACATATAGACTTTCAAAAGCTAATCCAAATATTATTTATAATATAATATCATATATTATACAAAATCACTTTAATTAAATCACATGTTCATCCTTATATTGATAGAATATCAAATGTGATTTAATTATAAAAAAATTCATATAAATGTAGATAATCACATGAAATTTCACTAATTGATGAGAAATAAAATTCTAATAGGTATCATTAATAGAAAATAAAAAACCAAATTCCCATCTAAGGAGGATATGATAAATGTGACCTAATTATCATTATTTACTTTATCTATTAAGATTTCATGTTCCTTCCATTTATCCTGTGTCTTCAGATGTTGTTGTGACTTGTCATTCACATTATCCCTTCGATTGGGGAATTGATTCATATAATGAACAACCTCATTGCACTTCAAACATTGTATTGTGGATGGTACAATCTATTGAGCTATCTCTCAATTTATTTCATTGAATTTAATCCTTAAACGACTTCTACATTATTTTTCATGATGTACAGGATTCCAAATAGGTATGACACTCTTATTAATGTCAAGAATTCCCCTCAGTGACTCTTCACACGTTTTTTCATACATGTGACTGAAATTTCATTACACCATGTGATTTATTTAAGTTTTCATAAGACTCGATCATCTTTTTCTTATCAAAACCATATGAATAGTATGAATATCAAATTTCCATTTTAACCTTTAGTTCACATCGAATGACTTATTTATAGAAACTAAAATATCTTATAGCACACACCTTTCGATTACAATGCATTAATCCAAAAAAATTGATCAATTCTTCTTTCTGGACTGATGGTTAAACCAGAATTATACTTTGGAAGTCTTATAAAATTATTTATATAGGTACCAATTGAATCACCATATTTATGTTTGAGATTTAGAAATTATTTCTCCTTCTTTATTCATAAAATATGTTGTATGTACTTTCGAAAAAATATCCCTTTAAACTCATCCCATTCAATAGATTCAATTACCTCTTCTTAACTCATATTTTTAATAAGGTTCCCCCACTGATATGATTTTCCTTGAAAATGATAGATAGTGAAAATGAATTTTCTATGATATTAACACTAGAGAACATATAATAACATTTCTATGGTACAAATCCATTACTTGATGACCAGGGGATCAATGGAACCACAACACTAGGGTGTATTTTTCCTCATAAATGATTTAATAAATCATTTTCCATCCTTTTATCGTCTAAATTTTCATCACGATTCATAGCTTGAAAAAGTTGTGTGAGCACAACAATGTGTTTTTTCATTCCATATCTCATAGAATTAGGTTTTCTAGGAGGAAAATAATTTTATTTTCTATTGAATTCAACATTAACATGGCTCATTCATGTTCCAACCATTGACTAAAGCCATAATTATTAGTGTGTGAACCACTAATTATATTAGAAAGATACATAATCATGAAAAATAATTTATAGAATTTATAAATCATGAAACCTTATTTTCAATTTTTGAAGACTATGTCTTACCCTAGGTCTTTCATGGTCATTATTAAAATCCTTTCTGATAGATCATAGAGTCTATGGATTCCCAATGCATATCCCCTGGGAGTGTCAAACCAGTTGTGTTGCAAGACTCATTATCATGCACTATGTGATGCTTAAGTCCATATCAATGGTCCTATTTCAGAGTTATTACCAAAGTTACCTCTATGATAGATCTAAATCCACTTTTAGTATCTAGTAAAGGATTTAATTTCTTATTATTCACTCACTATATCATCTAAAAAAATTACACGAAATTTTCTTATACTACGACTCATCCAAAAACATATCCTTAGACATATCCCAATACATATACATAAAAATACCCCAAATAATCTCACTAAAATTTTCTCATCGTAGTTTCCAAAGTGTAATTACACCGTTCTATCATACCAACTATAAATTACCAAACTTTTCAAACATAAATATAAAATATAAATAGAAAAACTAATCATTACATAACGTAATAATCCATGCCAAAATCATTTTGGCATAGTAACTTCAGAAAATTAGTCACATAAAATTGATTAATCAGAGAGATAAATCATCTAACATAATGTACATCACAACTAGAACCATTAATATACATTTCACTATTGAAAAATGGACCTATACCCACAGTTTGGGGAAATAATATTGTTATAGGAACCCCTATACCCATTGTTTTCCAAAAACTAAGGGTATAAGTATTATATGGGAACATATACCCATGGTTCTAGGAAAAATGTTGGTATAGGTATACTGTGGGAACCTATACCCATGTTTTTCTAGAACCATGGGTACACAGTAGTTTTTCGAGACCTATACCCATTGTTTAACAAAAACTGGGGGTATATGTTTGTTTTTTGATGACCTCTACCCACAGTTTTACAAATCTATAGGTATAGGTGAATGACACGGTTTAATGGTGAGTGACATGGTGGACTGGACCTATACCCATGGTTTACTAAGTTGTGCGTATATCTGAGGGGCTATACCAACACATCGGTTTCCCACAGTTCCTTGAAACTATTGATAAAGAGAAAATTTATAGTATTGTATCCTACATAATACCTTTTATCATTTCCTTGGGAAATGAAACACAAGAAATTGTGAGCTTAGAAGATCTATAAGTGTAAAAAAGGTAGATATCAATATATCATAAGAATAAAGGTATGATAAAATGATTATAACAATTGAAAACCAAACCCTACATATCATATATCATAAACATGATCCATGGAATAAATATTAGTGGTAGTTTATAAGACATTAACTATAATAGAATCAAAGAACATGAGTCATGAGAACATAACATTATCACAAGACATAGATTTGTTGTGCATACATAAGAATAGAAAATATTATATCAAGGATACCCCCCCAATACATTTATAATATGTTAGTATTAGGTTATCCACCCATGTACCTGCTTTTTGATAGGGATAATCCCATATGTACCCTTTTTGGGATTCATAAAACCACCCATGTACCCTCTTTTAGGATAGGGATAACCTCCCATGTACCCTATTTAATGATTGAGATAACCACCATTACAACCTTTGATCTCATATAATATTAATCTTCACCCAATGCATTTGAAGGAGATATAGGTCCCAATCGTATTGGTTATAAATTTATCACTATCTTGAGTTATAACTTTACCACTTTCATTGGTCATAATGTCACCCCTATCACGTAAGGAAAATCATACATGTGTGTGAAAAAAGATCATACAACATACATCATATTAAAACACATGAAATTAAATTGGTTTCATATATATTTCATTATTTCATTATAACATAACCCTTGGAAAATAAGAATGCTCCATAAGAATTTTATCATGGTATAACCCTAGAAAATGAAATGGTTTTTATAATAAATATGTGATAAAAAACATTTAGAAAATTATTAAGAAAGATATACTTGGATCATATACCTAGTAAATCATAAGTACCATCAAATGGTGCCATATTATATGGAAAATGTTTTTGAAAATTCTCATGGAACATTTATTGAGGAAGATAATTTTTTTTATAAAAATAAAATTTTAAACCTAAAACAAATTCTTAAAACATTTTCTAAATTTGTATATTTTAAAATAATCATTTAAAATTTTAAGGAAGTATTTAAAAATAGAGACTTGGTTATGATGGTAGAAAATATCATTCATGTCATACACATTAAAACAAATATTCCTTTCATATTTTCAATAAAACCCAAATAGGCATTTTTTTTGGAAAAAGACATGATGTTTCATTGAAAAATATTTTTTAAAAAGTAAATAATAGGTAAAAATGAATATAATGAATCATTTATTTAATGTAAAAAATTGAATTTATTTTAGAAAACACATTTTATTGAAGAAAAAGGGGTTTTGACCAAATAGATAAATAAAGATGATTTTTTATAAAAGAATTCTCTTAAAATATTGAGTAAATAAAGAGAGGGAAAAAGAGGGGAAAATTATTCTTATGAAATAACATGAGGATAATATAAGTAATGATTCTCATAAAAGATGGGTTATAAGATTTAATCATTTGAAACACAATTATAAACATTCCTAATAATGATGTGATTGTATAATAAAACCCTGACCACTTTGGTAACATTGAATCTTAAGATACATGAAAGAATAACATTAAATGAAATGAATAATATCATGGGAATAATTTAATTAATGATTTTCCATGTAAAATGGTTAGTATATACACATCATAAAAGAAGATAGGAGCCCAACCTAACTTATTCCTCAAAGAAGTCACATTTAATCAAAAAATGCATACCACTTAGGCAACTTATGAACCATAAACTCATGAAATATTGATACTAAAATGGATATTTAAATACCCATAAATATAAGGTTATTAATCATAAAATAATTTCATTACTAGTATATACTCTATATAAATGAAAATTGTGGGGAATATGACATGTGTCTCATAGAAATAAGAAGTGAGATGAAAATATCCTACTTTAAGTCTTGAACTCTTTCATAAACAATAAAAAAACTGTATAATAAATTTAATTCTATAAAAAATATACTATATAAATTTAATTAAATATATCTCACAATATATGGTATAATTATGAAATTTTATTTCCAACTTATTAATAATTCCTTATTAAAATCATGATTTAGATAATAACCGCTTCGTTTTTCATGTATGTTTTGATTTGAAATTTCTGATCCTCTTATATTGATCATGGTTACAGAATTTAAATAATATAAAAAATTATATAAATATCATATATATTAACTATTTTTATATTATGAATAATACCAAAAATTTAGAGACATAAAATGAAATACATTGTCGATGGAGATAGTAGACAATTTCCACGCATGAACGCTGTTTCAATTTTCTCATCGAATTGAATGAAATAAAGATAAATATTAAATTATCATTATATAATAATTTTTTTCATATATATATGTAACATATATTTGTTTAAAACTATCCTTATTACATTCCATTTAAATCATATTTTATGAACAAGTCATAATGCTTCACGAGGTGGTAATTCTCCAGACACAAGATAGACATTATCATATTTCAATTAAATTTAATGTATGATGGAATATTTTACATAAATATTAATAAATAATAATAATATCATAAATAGCCTATATAAATAATAAATACATTATTATATCCATCTGTGAGAGGTGGTTATGGAAAAATGAGTTACATCGGTTTGCGTTATGGTAGTCTGCCGTAGCCATGAATGATGATTTCATGACCCATTTGATGAAATATGAGATGGATTTAGGTTATTAAATTAACATAATAACATATATTTTTATTTTTGATATTTTTTATATCATATTAGTTATGTTTGAATAATAATTTATAGAGGTTAAAGATGAAATAATATAAAATGCTCGATTAGGGATGTTATCTCTTCTTCAGAAAACTACTTTTAATTTTCCCCAAAAGGATTATAAGGTTGCATTTTTGACTGAAAACATGATACTAGGATGGTATTATGGAATAAAGAAGTAATTTTGGTTGGACTTGGTGAATTCAATGTGGTTTGGATGTGTGAAGAGAAGAGTAGAGGGGGTGGCCTTTAAACACGTTTCTTAATTTTTACTATTTTACTATTCACTATGGTAAAAAATTATTTTTATATTATTAGATAATAAAAAATATTCTAATTACCAATATTTAATTTATTTATAAATATACCATTCACATAATCTGGAAAATTTAATTTAAAATTAATTATATAGACTCGACAATACATGGGTTTTCTAATTAGAAAATGTTCAAATGTTAAAAAAGATTTTATTTCAATATTCAACTTAAAATTGATTAAAATTTATAAAATTTTATTAACAAATATATATTTGAGCTAATTATACTTCTAAAAAAATATTTAAAAAATATAATTTTTTAAAATTCTTTAAAAGAAATGAAAATTGTTAATTAAAACCATCATTTTTATTGTTCATCGAAAAATTTATCTTCTCTAAAATTTCCAAAAATTAAGCCCAAGATAAATTTTATATTCATATTTAAAAAAACATTTTAATTTTTTGAAATAAATTTTAAGAAAAAAAATTAAAATTATTTTTAAAATTTCTGCGCAAAAAGTGACAAAATACGTTTCTAGAAAAATACAGTTTTTATATGTAAAGATAGAATTATCCTTATATAATTTATAGAAAACACAAAAGATAAAATTTAAACATTTTATTAAATATTAAATATTTAAATTCCATTAATATAATTTAAATAATTTTATATGTCTAATTTATTAAGGTAAAATGTGTTTATGTCCCAAGTAAAAGTTTTCTAAAAAAATATTTCATTTATTACTATTTTAAATAATTGGTCACCAATGAATTAATTTGTATACTTTTTTAAACCATATATTTTTATAATTTAGTTAATTTTATTCATATCCTCTATTAAAGAGGATTGGTGATAAATATAATATTCAAAAATAACATTTTAATTGTATATCTCATTTCATTACACCTTAGTGTTGCGTGTAACATGTGATAAACTTAGTGTCCCATGTTACTCAAGCTAAACTAAGTGATACGTGTAACAAAAAATATTTAAATTAATAACTTTATTTGAAAATAATATTTCAAAAAATCTCATAGTGTTATTATTTTGAAAAGTGTTTACTTTTAGTTCGCTCTTCTTGAGATAGTTCTTCGGGAATAAGAACTTGATGATGAATTTTGTAGCATTAAGAAACATATTTATTTTAAAGATATCATCATTGAATGGATTTCATCATTTATGGGAACCTTGTGTCTTTGGAATTTGTTTTTTTGTACCCTTTTCCATAATAAAGGCCATAATTAGGTGTTACCAAAATTCATAGTGGGTCATTCACCCTGAAATCATGATGACTTTCTATGATGTGAATTAATGATTTTGGTGGGTGGGTATGAGATGAGAGATTTCTAACACTGTTTCTAATTGTTATACATATCTATATGTTAATGCTGAGCACCAAAAAACTTCAAGTATTCTTCAAATGATTCTAGTACTGTCTTGAAAGTGTGATAAGCGCTCTATAGACTGTTGGGTTGGGATTGTTCATGCCCCTTTAAGGAAGAATTCCATATGGGTTACGATCATTTAGTTGAACAAATTATCTAACTTTATACCCATTTTTTATATTAACCAATTTTTGGACATGATACTTCCCTATATAAGGATATTGTATGATTTTATGCTTTACATTCTAATATATCCTTATATAGGGATCCCAGATTTACTTACTGCTATTGGAGAGTCTTCCAAGAGGCACTAGGATCTCATGTATGTATGATAATGATATATCATCTGCATATAAATGGAAAATAAAATGGTCAATACATATTCATGAGGACATGTTATGTGCTTCTGTTCTGAACTATGGTGGGGCTTGGGACACCCATTTGGGAATGGTTGAGTTCTCGTAAAATAAATGTTACCATTCCTCTACTAGAATGGATCCTTTTGAGGATATGTAGGGTTGGCCTTTAAAAATCATTTTTGGGTCAAATACATGCAAAAGTTATTTGGTTAGGCCGAGTTTTGTCCATAAAATGATATTAAAGATTATTTTTATTATTTATATAATATTAATGGCACAGATATTGAAAAAATCTTAAACTATATTTCAAAGGTGACCTTTGGAGTTTGTATTTGGTGACCAGATATTTTTTAGATTTTCACTAAATATGGGTTATCAATGGCTTAGGAAATAGTGGAAGCTTCCACCTCGTGTTGTGGGATATTTTGAGATTACTAAGTAGTGGTGGAATGCAGCTTAACATTTATCAAATTCTCAAAATTTGAGATAAACAGATAAGATGTTCCTTGTATCAAATATTATGATGTCTAATTCTAAACCATATCATGGCTTGAGCTGTGAGGATCATGATGTTAAGCCAGATTTATCTATGATTGAGAATCTAGCTAGGATTGTCGATTTTGAGACTGAATTATTTTGTGGGATAAATATAAATTAGATCTGGGTGATATGGAATCATTTTTTTGAATCACATGAGACATGAGAGCATGAGGAATTGATAATAGAGTAGTTTCCTCATCTCTTTGACATGTAGTATTCTTGATAGGATTTCTGGATACACAATTTCATTATAGCTGGGAGGTTGTAGCATCATGTTACTTTATTTTAGTTATTACTTGACCCTTGTTTTGATATACTTTATATTTTGTCTTGTTTTGGGATTGTAGCAAGATAATTTTAGAAATTTTGGAATCCTAAGGGGCTCTTCAAATTTGGAACTTGGTATGAGAAAACAGAGTGGGTTTCACTAGAAAATAATGCACCCAATCGTGATCCACTAGATGGGGGTTCATTGTTTTTCTAGACCGTGATGTAACAACCCAAGATTTTATAAAAAATATTCTTTTTAATTAATGTCTTGTGTTGTACGCTACACCAAAAGGAGCTTGCACAACACGCATCCTTGACTTGCCTTGCATTACACGCAATCGCGACCTTCCTCGATAGCGTGTGTAATATGCAATACCGAGTTTCACTAAACAACGATATTCTATTAAAATATTATTAAAAATAGTCGTTATGAATAGTAATAACCACTTTTTGAAATTCTGTAAATCTTATTTTTCAAAATGAACTTCATTTTTGGATTTAGAGTATCGAATTTAGCCTAAGGTGACATTTTGGTACATTTCGGATAACTTTCATATTCTGATGAATAGTGAAAATTACTAAATTATAATTAAAAAAAAACTTTTTTAATTGAAATAATTAATAGTGATAAATTATTAATTGGAGTAGTTTTAAAGTATATTTAGAATATATTTTTACTATTTAATACAATGTTGGTCATTGGATGTAATTGCACATTTAAACCAGACATAAACAAATGTCAATCTTTTGATAGATATTGTTTCTTAAAAACACGCTATTTGTTTTAACAGCGGGATTTAATTATAAAATTAATTAATGCAACTTCTATGTTATGAATTTGGTAAAATAGACCTCATTTTTGAATTCGGAATATGAAATATAGCTTAGGATGAAATTTTGGCATTTTTCTAAAAACCTTCATTTTTTGATGAATAGTGAAACTACTAAGTGGTAGTTAAAAAAACTGAATTTTTCATAAAACTTAATTTTACCGCTTCTGTGAATGGAATTTCAAAAATCCGAGAGACACGGTTGATGTCAGTAAGTAAAATGTGGTTCAATGAGATGAAAATAATTTTTGGTGAATAGTAACTTTTTACTTTTATTTACCACGGTTAAAAGTAAATAGGGTAATTAAGGGTAAGAATGATATTAATATTACCCTAACACATGTCCTAATTCTATTGGAAAAGTGTATCTCGACCAAAAACAACCTTAAGTGTAACATATTATCATTTAGGCCCACTTGGATTAGATTAGGACATTTATTATTATTTAATTCAAAGAAGAGTTAAAAGAGTTAAAATCAAAGTTTATTCACTAAAACATTTTTAATACGGGGTCATACATAAGATAAATTCGACTATAAATATTCATTATAACTATAAAAAGATTTCCTACATGATTATATTTTATTTGTAATTTTTAGACATCAAATAATTTAATTTATTTATGACACAAAGATGATGCAGTAATTATCTTATTAATGAAATATTGACAAAATTGATAATATAAATACCAAAATAAATGTAATTTAAGACTTTTTATGAATTCCACTAATTTTATAGGTTACTATGATATATTAATGTTGATTTAATAAACTTGGTTCGAACATATAATTCTGTTATGACTTTCACAAAAATCATATATCAAATAGTGTCAAAATTGACACAAAATAGTTTTTAAATCAAATATTATATTATTAATTGTTATTTTATTCCTAAAAATCTAAGGTTCGGCCAAATGACTTAGATAAGGATATATATATTAATAATAAACAATTTGGGGTTCGTTTGGCATGTTATAGTAAGTGTATTAACCATATAGTGAAAGAAAACAAAAAGACACGGTAAAAGTTAAATTATTTAACTTAGAGTTAAATCTAATTGATAAGGTTAAAATAAGAACCTAAACTTGTCTAAATCCTGTTGGTTGATAGGATTTCGACCCATCCCCACTTTAGCTTCGAAATAAGACCCTTTGGAACCATTATAAACCGATTTTTACTTTAATATAAAATAATATTTTGAGATATTCCTAAGGTGCCCCTCTCCTCCCTTATAAAAGGACACCTCCTCCCCCTCCTCCTCACACCAATTTGAGCACTCAAGATCGGCCAAACCCTGCCAAAATCTCTTATCCACTTCCCTAGAAACATCCTAGAGGTTCTGGTATTCCTCAAAGACCAATTTTAGTGCCCTAAGAGGAGGTCTCAAAGAGGCACTTCAAAGAAGAGGTAATTACCGTTACCAATTCTTTCATCTTTATTTCTTCTCCCACTTCTTCTTATTAGGTTGTTTCATTATGAAGTAATAACATCAGTATCACTCATATACTGATATGTTATTATAAGTATGAAACAACCCTATTTCACCATCTATCCATCCTATGGAAAAAGAAATCACCGCGCGTGCGTACGTACGGAATACCGTCTCCACGCCGTGGTGTAATCTATTTTCCACCACCACCTTACATGGATGGGTATAATGGTGTAAAGAATAACTATACATAGTTATTAAAACATAATATTGATTCTGATATATTTTATAATCCACTCCAATTCAATTCAATATTTATAGAAATGATATCATCGCTCGTGCGTACGTACGGACTACCGTCTCCACGACGCGATGAGATTCATTCTCCATGTTAATCATTTAAGAATGATTATAATGTATATATAAGAAATAATAATGAAATATATGACATTATAAATCTACTAGATTTATGTATATATATACATATGTATGTCATCTACTTACTTCCATTTCAAGACAATAAGGAAAGGAAAACAGCGTTCATGCGTACGTACGGACTACCGTCTCCATGAACGGTGTTTTTCATTTTATTTATCTACCTATTATATATATATATACTGAATATATATGATATATAAATCATATTTTATATTCTGGAAGTGAGTAAATCATGATATAAGTAATAATTATGTCAAGAACAACAAGTCAAAACACCTACGATAAATGAAACGATTTTACCCAAAACGCTTCTTTAACATGGAATTTACAAAAGAACGGGTAATATAATGTCATAAGTGAACCATATATGATATCATAACAATTAATATGATTCTGTAATAAGTCAATAACATGATTTAAATCATTATACAGGAGGTTCAGACACTTACAAAGCAAGTCGGACCTAAGGTAAGGGAAATATCACAATCTCATTTTTATCCGAGATTGTTTATTCGTAAGTATTTACTGGGGTGTATTTTATCATCCACATCCATGTTTACTCAATATGTAATATTATTTCCATCCACCTAAAATTGTTTAAATCCATTTTTACCCTTCGGTGAGTTTTTAGTAATACGTAAGAAAGGAATCTTTTGTCGTTTTTCGTACGAGGTACTTTTTGACTTTTCCGACAAAAGTACGAAGAATGTTTTTTTTAACTTATACGGCACGAACGGATTTCTACTGTTTTATAAAGCCTTATTTTCATGAAGCTTCCTCTAAAAGATTTCATGACTATTTTCAATAAAATCTCTTTCTTTTAAAATTGCATGATGTTTTGTGAAAAGAAATTGATTTTGAAGAAGAAAGATATTTTCCTCAAGAATTCATTTCAAGTGTTTTATCAAAATTATTTTCCATCTAAGATAATAAAGGGTTCTGTTTCTATCCATATTTTTACATTGATTTGACTATGTTGTGATGGAATTATGTTTATGAATTCCTTTATCTTATATGAATTGATTTATGATGTCATGATGTTTCAAGAATCCCATTTTTGTTACATGTGTTATGCGATGATGTATGTTTTATGATTATGTGGCACACATAAGAAAGGATTCATTATAAGATGGGTGGGACCTATATCTCCCTCCAATGCATTGGGTAATGATTTTATATCTCATGAGATAGACATGGCTGGAACGGAAGGTTATTTCGGTTCAGTGATACAGGACTGAAACGAGGAGTGAACTCGGTTCAGAAAGGGACTTTGTCCACTAAGATAGTCTTGGAAATGAGTCATGACTAACAAGAAATGATTTTCCATGATTATGTGTGCATGCCACAAAGTTTCAAGTTTCATGTTATGATTATGGGGATCTCATTTTCACTTCTATGATTTATCCCATGTTATGATATTATGAGCTCTTTTGCAGGTTAAGATTTTCAAAAGCTATGTTCTTATGTATATGATGTGATTGATATTTCTTTTGTTTACCCTTACTGAGCATTTGAGCTCACCCTTTTATGTTTTCTTTTCCCCAGGATATAAAGAAAGGTTTTTAGGTAAAAAAAGGGAAGATCTTTATGGGAGATATTGAAGATCTTTCCCCACGATTAGAAGATTACGTTCCGAGTTTCCAAAGACACTAAACTATTATGATCCTTGTGTGTGTGTTTTTGTTATGTACTAAGTATTCCGCAAATGTAATGTAATGTCCATGTACGATAAGCTTCGGGTCTCTACAGTTGGTATCAGAGGAAAGGTTTAGTCAACCTTTGGAAACTAGGATGCGAAAACGTTAGTGTGATCCCTAGAGATATTTTTAAGGTATGTCTAGGGATGTCCCTAGGGATAAGTATAATTATAGGTTATAGTAATAGAATTACGCTAACGATCATAGAATTAAACCTAAGATGTTGGATATTGAAGGTACTCCCCCTTTATTATGTTGTTTTCCCTAGCATGATTTTTGCCTCTCACACTATTCTTTTTGGGTTTTAGACAATGGCTGGAACCCGAAGGAACCGTGTTGATCAATGCAATGGACAATGCAATGATTGCCCTCCTGAACAAACAAATGTTATGGGAGATGGAGTGAAAAATCTTATTGCTATACTTACACAAGATATGAATCATTCTGGACTTCCAAATGAGCAGAGAAGGGAACAATATTCTATTGATTCCTTCATGAGGCAACGTCCACCTTCTTTCAGTGGGTCTTCTGATCCACTTGTGGCTGAACAATGGATCAGTACTACTGAAAAGATATTTTCAGTTCTTCAATGTTCTGAACATGATAAAGTCATCTTAGCAGTATATCGTTTGGAAGGTGAAGCTGATCAATGGTGGAATCTTATCAAGAATACGAGGCCAAGAGATGAAATTGAGTCCATGGAATGGGACAAGTTCAAGAACTTGTTTTTCAGTAAGTACTTCCCTCGTATTCTTCGAACAAAGATGGAGAAAGAGTTTCTTGAACTGAAGCAAAGGGAGGATGAATCTGTTGGTACCTATGAAGCAAATTTTACAAGACTTGCAAGGTATGCTTCTGGTATTATCATCCAACCTGAAAGTAAAGTTGATCGATTTTTCAGTGGCTTAAAACCAAGTCTTCGAAGGGCATTAGATATAAGAGACTTCAGTAGCTATGAAGAAATTGTGCGTTGTGCTATCAAGGTAGAAATGGAAGTTGGTGTTACATATCCATCTCATGGTTTTGACAAGAAACGAAAGATGGAGTTCAAGGAGAAATCTCAGAATAATGGTGAAAAGAAGATGAATGTTTCCTTATGCACAAAGTGTGGAAAG
The DNA here is from genome assembly GCA_963277665.1 of Viscum album. Lineage (NCBI taxonomy): Eukaryota > Viridiplantae > Streptophyta > Magnoliopsida > Santalales > Viscaceae > Viscum > Viscum album. The sequence goes on from OY728139.1 coordinate 302,103,684, forward strand.
AAGCATGGTGGAGATTGTCTTAAAGGGACTAGATAATGTTTTAAGTGTGGAAAAGAAGGTCATCGAGCAGCTGAGTGTCGAAGTAATGGAAAAAGGGTTTCTAATGATGTGAATAAAGCAAACACTGTAGAGAACGCACCACCAACACTTCAATGCTTCAAGTGCAAGGAAATGGGGCATTATGCTAATAATTGCCCTAATCCAAGGGTTAGTGATGATCAACATGAGCAACCACTGAAGGCAAAGGACAAAGGGAAATCACATGCGATCACTATTGGAAATATAGAATATGACAACGATGTGGTGGAATGATTAAGTGTTTATGTAATGGGATTCCAAAATAATGTTGTATCATTGAGTATTGCAATATTTATTAATGTGGTATTCAAAGTGATTGAGATATTTTTTGGAAATAAGATGATATGCGCATAATGAAGACGAGAAAATGAAATGTTTAATAGTATTCATGAGCTCATGATTGATATAAGGACTAAGTGATATCATGGTTTGAGTATATAGAATTTTGAGGATTTTGGTATGTGGAAAGTGTTAACTTTTAACTGCACTCATGTTTTCACTAAGGTATTCAAGAGAATACACGATTAAGGACTTTGAATGTTTGGAATGTGATCAACAAGACATATCTTATGATATGTGGGGATCAACGACAGTATTAAATCTCTGGTAATCGTTGTCACTATATTATGAGAGTGGACTGCAGTATTATGTATAAGCCTAAAGATTAGACTGGATTATGTTGGACATAAGTTAGTATTGTTTAAGGATAGAAGATTTTCGATATTATTGATGGGATGTTATAGTAACGTAGTTTTAGAAAAAGGACAACCTTCAGGACGGGCGACAACCCATCGCTTCAGACAAGGCTGTAGGAATCGAACCCACAACCGAAGTGCGACTGGCCTTTATCGCCTACCACTGACCTACAGGAAGTCCCTGTTTAGTAGAAACTAGTGTTATTATATTAAGCAGTATGATATATGATGTATAAGCCCATTTTAGGAACCATATATGATTAATCTCACTATAGATCGACTTATGCATATAATTTTTGCTAACCTTTTGTTTGAGACAGATGGAATGACCCGTCATTCTATCACATGATCTGCTAACACTTCATGAATAACAAATTCAACTTCATTTATTTAAGAGATGAAGTGGAAATTGTTCAAGGCACGAACAACAGTGAGATTGTACCAAAATAAAGTAAGTATTTATTCTAATTCAAATTTTCAACTTTAGGGAAATGATCTTGAAAACCAAAAATGTTGTCCTAGTGATCTTATACCTGATGAATCGGATGGTACCTTAGATCGTCATAAATTTATGGATTTGTGATTATTGGCTTTTCCATAGCCATGTTCTCTACCACTCTCCATCAGAACATGATGGTTAGATTTCTCTTCCATATCCATATTTTCACCTATGTGGAAACCCAATGATTAGTTTATTTGGGTAACCGTTACGTTTCATACTTTTGTTTTTAAAGATTAGTTTTGATATTCCTTTTTACGATGTGGGTTTCTATTAAAGAAACTTTCAAATAGTAAACGATTTATAACCCCGACGAATTTCGAGGGCGAAATTCATTTTAAGGGGGGTAGAATGTAACAGCCCAAGATTTTATAAAAAATATTCTTTTTAATTAATGTCTTGTGTTGTACGCTAAACCAAAAGGAGCTTGCACAACACGCATCCTTGACTTGCCTTGCATTACACGCAATCGCGACCTTCCTCGATAGCGTGTGTAATACGCAATACCGAGTTTCACTAAACAACGATATTCTATTAAAATATTATTAAAAATAGTCGTTATGAATAGTAATAACCACTTTTTGAAATTCTGTAAATCTTATTTTTCAAAATGAACTTCTTTTTTGGATTCAGAGTATCGAATTTAGCCTAAGGTGACATTTTGGTACATTTCGGATAACTTTCATATTCTGATGAATAGTGAAAATTACTAAATTATAATTAAAAAAAAACTTTTTTTATCGAAATAATTAATAGTGATACATTATTAATTGGAGTAGTTTTAAAGTATATTTAGAATATATTTTTACGATTTAATAAAATGTGGGTCATTGGATGTAATTGCACATTTAAACCAGACATAAACAAATGTCAATCTTTTGATAGATATTGTTTCTTAAAAACACGCTATTTGTTTTAACAGCGGGATTTAATTATAAAATTAATTAATGCAACTTCTATGTTATGAATTTGGTAAAATAGACTTCATTTTTGAATTCGGAATATGAAATATATCTTAGGATGAAATTTTGGCATTTTTCTAAAAACCTTCATTTTTTGATGAATAGTGAAATTACTAAGTGGTAGTTAAAAATACTGAATTTTTCATAAAACTTAATTTTACCGCTTCTGTGAATGGAATTTCAAAAATCCAAGAGACACGGTTGATGTCAGTAAGTAAAATGTGGTTCAATGAGATGAAAATAATTTTTGGTGAATAGTAACTTTTTACTTTTATTTACCACGGTTAAAAGTAAATAGGGTAATTAAGGGTAAGAATGATATTAATATTACCCTAACACATGTCCTAATTCTATTGGACAAGTGTATCTCGACCAAAAACAACCTTAAGTGTAACATATTATCATTTAGGCCCACTTGGATTAGATTAGGACATTTATTATTATTTAATTCAAAGAAGAGTTAAAAGAGTTAAAATCAAAGTTTATTCACTAAAACATTTTTAATATGGGGTCATACATAAGATAAATTCGACTATAAATATTCATTATAAAGATAAAAAGATTTCCTACATGATGATATTTTATTTGTAATTTTTAGACATCAAATAATTTAATTTATTTATGACACAAAGATGATGCAGTAATTATCTTATTAATGAAATATTGACAAAATTGATAATATAAATACCAAAATAAATGTAATTTAAGACTTTTTATGAATTCCACTAATTTTCTAGGTTACTATGATATATTAATGTTGATTTAATCAACTTGGTTCGAACATAAAATTCTGTTATAACTTTCACAAAAATCATATATCAAATAGTGTCAAAATTGACACAAAATAGTTTTTAAATCAAATATTATATTATTAATTGTTATTTTATTCCTAAAAATATAAGGTTCGGACAAATGACTTAGATAAGGATATATATATTAATAATAAACAATTTGGGGTTCGTTTGGCATGTTATAGTAAGTTTATTAACCATATAGTGAAAGAAAACAAAAAGACACGGTAAAAGTTAAATTATTTAACTTAGAGTTAAATCTAATTGATAAGGTTAAAATAAGAACCTAAACTTGTCTAAATCCTATTGGTTGATAGGATTTCGACCCATCCCCACTTTAGCTTCGAAATAAGACCCTTTGGAACCATTATAAACCGATTTTTACTTTAATATAAAATAATATTTTGAGATATTCCTAAGGTGCCCCTCTCCTCCCTTATAAAAGGACACCTCCTCCCCCTCCTCCTCACACCAATTTGAGCACTCAAGATCGGCCAAACCCTGACAAAATCTCTTATCCACTTCCCTAGAAACATCCTAGAGGTTCTGGTCTTCCTCAAAGACCAATTTTAGTGCCCTAAGAGGAGGTCTCAAAGAGGCACTTCAAAGAAGAGGTAATTACCGTTACCAATTCTTTCATCTTTATTTCTTCTCCCACTTGTTCTTATTAGGTTGTTTCATTATGAAGTAATAACATCAGTATCACTCATATACTGATATGTTATTATATGTATGAAACAACCCTATTTCACCATCTATCCATCCTATGGAAAAAGAAATCACCGCGCGTGCGTACGTACGGAATACCGTCTCCACGCCGTGGTGTAATCTATTTTCCACCACCACCTTACATGGATGGGTATAATGGTGTAAAGAATAACTATACATAGTTATTAAAACATAATATTGATTCTGATATATTGTATAATCCACTCCAATTCAATTCAATATTTATAGAAATGATATCATCGCTCGTGCGTACGTACGGACTACCGTCTCCACGACGCGATGAGATTCATTCTCCATGTTAACCATTTAAGAATGATTATAATGTATATATAAGAAATAATAATGAAATATATGACATTATAAAGCTACTGGATTTATGTATATATATACATATGTATGTCATCTACTTACTTCCATTTCAAGACAATAAGGAAAGGAAAACAGCGTTCATGCGTACGTACGGACTACCGTCTCCATGAACGGTGTTTTTCATTTTATTTATCTACCTATTATATATATATATACTGAATATATATGATATATAAATCATATTTTATATTCTGGAAGTGAGTAAATCATGATATAAGTAATAATTATGTCAAGAACAACAAGTCAAAACACCTACGATAAATGAAACGATTTTACCCAAAACGCTTCTTTAACATGGAATTTACAAAAGTACGGGTAATATAATGTCATAAGTGAACCATATATGATATCATAACAATTAATATGATTCTGTAATAAGTCAATAACATGATTTAAATCATTATACAGGAGGTTCAGACACTTACAAAGCAAGTCGGACCTAAGGTAAGGGAAATATCACAATCTCATTTTTATCCGAGATTGTTTATTCGTAAGTATTTACTGGGGTGTATTTTATCATCCACATCCATGTTTACTCAATATGTAATATTATTTCCATCCACATAAAATTGTTTAAATTCATTTTTACCCTTCGGTGAGTTTTTAGTAATACTTATGAAAGGAATCTTTTGTCGTTTTTCGTACGAGGTACTTTTTGACTTTTCCGACAAAAGTACGAAGAATGTTTTTTTTAACTTATACGGCACGAACGGATTTCTACTGTTTTATAAAGCCTTATTTTCATGAAGCTTCCTCTAAAAGATTTCATGACTATTTTCAATAAAATCTCTTTCTTTTAAAATTGCATGATGTTTTGTGAAAAGAAATTGATTTTGAAGAAGAAAGGATATTTTCCTCAAGAATTCATTTCAAGTGTTTTATCAAAATTATTTTCCATCTAAGATAATAAAGGGTTCTGTTTCTATCCATATTTTTACATTGATTTGACTATGTTGTGATGGAATTATGTTTATGAATTCCTTTATCTTATATGAATTGATTTATGATGTCATGATGTTTCAAGAATCCCATTTTTGTTACATGTGTTATGCGATGATGTATGTTTTATGATTATGTGGCACACATAAGAAAGGATTCATTATAAGATGGGTGGGACCTATATCTCCCTCCAATGCATTGGTTAATGATTTTATATCTCATGAGATAGACATGGCTGGAACGGAAGGTTATTTCGGTTCAGTGATACAGGACTGAAACGAGGAGTGAACTCGGTTCAGAAAGGGACTTTGTCCACTAAGATAGTCTTGGCAATGAGTCATGACTAACAAGAAATGATTTTCCATGATTATGTGTGCATGACACAAAGTTTCAAGTTTCATGTTATGATTATGGGGATCTCATTTTCACTTCTATGATTTATCCCATGTTATGATATTATGAGCTCTTTTGCAGGTTAAGATTTTCAAAAGCTATGTTCTTATGTATATGATGTGATTGATATTTCTTTTGTTTACCCTTACTGAGCATTTGAGCTCACCCTTTTATGTTTTCTTTTCCCCAGGATATAAAGAAAGGTTTTTAGGTAAAAAAAGGGAAGATATTTATGGGAGATATTGAAGATCTTTCCCCACGATTAGAAGATTACGTTCCGAGTTTCCAAAGACACTAAACTATTACGATCCTTGTGTGTGTGTTTTTGTTATGTACTAAGTATTCCGCAAATGTAATGTAATGTCCATGTACGTCAAGATACGGGTCTCTACACGTGAGGCCAACCCCTCTATACCACATGTCCTCAAATAGTGAGGGTTTTTATGGTTGTAACATGATTTAATAAACTGTGAACAGTCATAAGAGAAACCATGAACCCTACGAGCATGGGCACAGAGTTAGGGTGCACTGTTTGTCTAACCATGTGGCCTTAACCAGTAAACCATGCATGTAGGTTTTAGTTCCAGAACCTTTTCTAATTAAAGTATCTAAACTATAGGGTTTAACACTGAATCCCCCCATCTCAACCCTAACACAAATCCCGAGTCCCTGAATTCTCCCAAGAGGGAACTATGACTCCTCAAAATCCTATTCTGGGTGGATCTATGTTTCAGTGATTATGTTTGATCTCTTAGGGGTATGTGGATATAATCTCATGTATTTTTATCTAATATATCTTTTCTTACTCCTTATAAATTAATGGTTCATCTTGTTTTTGATGTATCAAAACACATTTTTTTTTCATCATGATTATAGGTTTTTTTCTTGATCCCATTCACCTCATTCTTCATTGGATATACCATTGAATATGTTTTTTTACCATGTGGTTATATGCAGGTGGATTCGTGATGTATTTACCAATAAATGAAACATTATAATTCATGGTTGAAATAAAATTATTATTTAATTAATTTTAAAACCATAATTTTAATATATTTTTTGTGTGATTTTAAATGGCATGGGACTTATGAAAATCCATAATTAGAAAGAAATTGAAATATGGGAATGATTTGAAAAAATTATGGATTTATTTTAAAATTGATTTATTATTGAACCTTGAGAAATATTTATTTGGGTTACAGATGATTTCAAATGGTATAAATTTATAAAAACCTATTTTTTGGTTTTGAAATGAGAAAGGCTTGTTGAATATGGAAAAATGGGAAATTTTGGTATGAATTGTTTTAAAATTTATTATTTTCCAATGATTGGTTGATTGATTGTTTAAGAACATGTTCGACTAGATATTTTGTGGTAACTAGGAAAATAATTATTACACATTTACTCCATATGAATTGATTGATAATGAAAAATACTACTAAACAATTATGGTATGAATGCTCTATAGGGTTCCTCTTTGGGGGTGTAGATAGACAATGAGGGATCCCCATCTAGGGTGTATATTGATTTAAGGGTGGAAATCTATCTTGAGAAGATATTGTTATTGATAAATGTGATGATACTATTACAAGGAATAATATACCATAGGGATTTTGTACATTGTTATATGATTTGTTGACTTAATTATAGATTTCATTTATTATTTAATTGTTTTATTAATATAAACCTCTTTTTATAAGTCTGTAATAGGAAATTATTATTTAATCCTATTTTGATATATCTACCATCTCTTTTCTTGTGAAAATATGTTTTAGGTCAAAATATTTGAATGATATATCATGACTTGTTTAATTAAATTTAAGAATAATTGGTTTAATTATTATGTAATTGATTTTGGAACACTTAGTGACACCCTTATGGTCTTTATAGCTCATTTCCTAACTTCATATTGAGATTTTTGTAGATTTTATTATGAAATTTCTGAGAAAATGGAATTTTCCACGTGGAGTTGGTGAATGTTTTTGATACTTGGGACTGTAAAGGGTTTAAAGTGACTGATGAAACTATTTTACACTTGTCATAGTTGAGTTTTGGAGAATTTTTTGGTAAATGTTGTTGTTTTTTGTGGTATGTTTATCTTTTTTGTCTGGGTATTTGTAACACCCGAGATTTTTATGAGAAATATTTTGTTTTTATGTTATCATCAAATGAATCTTTCAATACACATAACACTATCTTGGCTTGATTTACACGCAATCACGACCTTCCTCGATAGCTTGCGTTGTACACAATACCGAGTTTCACTAAACAACGATATGTTATTAAAATATTATTAAAACTGGCCATTATGAATAGTAATACCCAATTTTTGAAATATTATAAAATTAATATTTCAAAACGGACTTCATTTTTGGATTTAGAATATTGAAATTAGCCTAGGGTGAATTTTTGGTATTTTTCTGAAAACTTTCAATTTTTGATGAATAGTGAAAACACTAGGTTACTATTTAAAAACCGAATTTTTATTTAAATAATTATTTATTTTATTTAAATTTATTTTAGGTCTAAATTGATACATAATACCTATATAAGTTCAAAGTAATTCATTGAACTCATTTTATAATAATTTTAGATATATAAAAATTTATTGAACTTTTCACCGTCTTTTACCCACCTCCTAGGAGCATTTGTAATTATATAGAAAACTTAATTTTTCCACTTCTGTAAGTGGAATTTCAAAATTCCGAGTGACATAGTCAATATCATGGAGTAAAATGTGGTTCAATAAGATAAAAATAATTTTTTGTGAATAGTAACTTTTTACTTTTATTTACCACGGTTAAAAGTAAATAGGGAAATTAAGGGTAAAAATGATATTATTATTACCATAAAAAATTTCCTAATTCTATTGGATAAGTTTTATACTACCAAAAACAACCTTAGGAATAAAATATGACCATTTAGGTCAACTTGGATTAGATTAGGACATTTAATATTATTTTATTTAAAGAAGAGTTAAAATAGTTAAAATCAATGTTTAATAACTAAAACATTTTTAATATAGGATTATAAATAAGATAAATTTGACTATAAATATTCATTACAAATATAAAGAAATTTCCTAAATAATGGTATTTTATTTATAATATTTTCAATTTAAATAATTTAATTTATTTATGACACAATGATGATGCAGTAATTACCTTATTAATGAAATATTAACATAATTGATATTATAAATACCCAAATAAATGTAATTTGAGACTTTTCATGAATTACACTAATTTTATAGGTTAATATGACACATTATTATTGATTTAATTAAATTTTTTTCGAACTAATCATGCTGTTATAATTTTCACAAAAATCTAGTACTAAATATAGTCAAAATTGACATAAAATAGTTTTTAAAACAAATATTATATTATTAATTCTTATTTTATTCCAAAAAATCTAAGGTTCGGTCAAATGACTTAGATAAGGCTATATATATTAATAATTAACCATTTGGGGTTCTTTTGGCTTGTTATAGTAAGTTTATTAACCATATAGTGTAAGAAAACAAGAAGACACGGTAAAAGTAAAATTATTTAACTTAAAGTTAAATCTAAATGATAAGGTTAAAATAGAAACCTAAACATGTCTAAAATCTATTGGTTGAGATACTGTCGACCCATCCTCACCTTATATTAGAAATAAATCAATTTGGAGCTATTAAAAACCGAATATAACTTTATTATAAAATAATATTTTAAGTTTTTCCTAAAGTGCCCCTCTCCTCCCTTATAAAAGGGAACCTCCTCCCTCTACTCTTTACACAAATTTGAACCTTCAATCTCGGAAAAACTCTGCCCATTTCCCTTATCAACTTCCCTATAAATATCCTAGAGGTCCTGGTCTTCTTCAAATACCATCTTTAGTGCCCTAATACGAGGTTAAGAAGAGGCGCTTCAAAGAAGAGTTAATGTCCGTTACCGATTCTTTCAAATTTATTTCTTCTTCTACTTACTCTTATTTAGTTGTTTCATTATAAAGTAATAAAATCAGTATCACTAATATACCAAAATGTTATTATAAATATGAAACAACTCTATTTCAACTTCTATCCATCCTACGGAAAACAAAATCACCGCGTGTGCGTACGTACGGAATACCGTCTCCACGCCGTGGTGTAATCTGTTTTCCACCACCACCTTACCTGGATGGTTATAATGGTGTAAAAAATAACTATATATGATTATTGTAAAGTGATATTGATTCTTAAATAGTATACATACACTTCAATACAATTCCATGATCATGGGAACGATATCATCGCTCGTGCATACGTACGGCCTACTGTCTCCACGATGGGATGCGACTTGATCTACATGATCTTCAATGCATAATGATTATATAAATGAATTTAATGAATAAATATGATATATATTACACTAATAACATTCTGTAAATGAGTTATCTATAACCTAAAAAGAAGAATAAGAATTTATTTGACAAAACACGCATAAGAACAAAAAGCAATAAACACCCAAATAACAAGTAGCAATGAAATATTACTAATACGAAGCTAATAATATGACCATATATGATATCATAACAATGATTACGATTCTGTAATAATTAAATAACATTATTTAAATCATTATACAAGAGGTTCGGACACGTACAAAGAAAATCGGACATAAGGTAAGGGAAAATCTTGCAATCTTATTTTCATCCGAGATTGTTTATACTACAGAATTTACTAGGGAATATTTATCATCCACATACATGTTTCCTCAATATTTAATATTATTTATATCCTCCTACAATTGTTTAAATCCAATTTTACCCATTGGTGAGTTTTTAGTAAAATATATGAAAGGAATCCTTTGTCGTTTTTGGTATGAGGTACTTTTTGACTTTTCTAGCTAAAGTACGTGAAGAATGTTTTTTTAACTTATACGGCATGAATGGATTTTTATGATTTCATAGAAAACTATTTCCATGAAGCTTCCTTTACAAGTTTTCAAGTTTATTTTTAATCAACTTCTTTTAGTTTAAAATTGTATGACATGTTAAGAAAGTAAAATGTTTTTTTGATGTAGAAAGGATATTTTCCTCATGAATGGAGTTCAAGTGTTTTATCAAAATTATTTTCCATCTAAGATAATATAGGGTTCTATTTATATCCTTATTTTTACATTGATTTTATTATGTTATGATGGAATTAATTTTATAATGCCCTTTTATCTTACATGGATTATGTTATGATGGCATGAAGTTTAAGAATCCCATTTTTATTACATGGGTTATGCTATGATATATGATTTATAATTTTGTGGCACACATAAGAATGGTATCATTATGAGATGGGTGGGACATATATCTCCCACCAATTCATTGAGTAAAGATTTATATCTCATGAGACAGACATGGATGGAATGGAAGGTTATTCCGGTTCCATGAGACAGGACTGAAACAAGGAGTGAACTCGGTTCAGAAATGGAGTTTGTCTGCTAAGATAGTCTTTCCATTGAGTCTTGACTACTAAGAAATGATTCTCTATGATTATGTGTGTATGCCAAAAATTTTCATGTTTTATTTTATGATTATTAGGATTACATTACACTACTATGATTTATCCCATGTTATGATATTATGATCTCTTTTGCAGGTTAAGATTTTCGAAATGCTATGTTCTTATGAATATGATATTTTCTTTGTTTACCCTTACTGAGCATTTGAGCTCACCCTTTTTTATGTTTTTTTTCGAAATATGTAATATTATTTGTATCCTACTACAATTTTTTAAATCCAATTTTACCCATTGGTGAGTTTTTAGTAAAAGATTTTAAAGAAATCCTTTGTCATTTTTGGTACGAGGTACTTTTTGACTTTTCCGGCCAAAGTACGAGAAGAATGTTTTTTTAACTTATATGGAATGAATGGATTTTTATGATTTAATTGAACACAATTTCCATGAATATTCCTTTACAAGTTTTCAAGTTTATTTTTAATCAACTTCTTTTAGTTTAAAATTGTATGACATGTTAAGAAAGTAAAATGTTTTTTTTGAAGTAGAAAGGATATTTTCCTCAGGAATGGAGTTCAAGTGTTTTATCAAAATTATTTTCCATCTAATATAATATAGGGTTCTGTTTATATCCCTATTTTTACTTTGATTTGATTATGTTATAATGTAATTGATTTTATGATGTTCTTTTATCTTACATGTATTATGTTATGATGTCATGAAGTTTAAGAATCCCTTTTTTATTACATGGGTTATACTATGATATCTGATTTATAATTTTGTGGAACACATAAGAATGGTATCTTTATGATATGGGTGCGACCTATATCTCCCTCCAATGCATTGAGTATGATTTATATCTCATTAGATAGACATGGATGGAATGTAAGGTTAATCCGGTTCAGTGAGACAGGACTGAAACGAGAAGTGAACTCAGTTCAGAAATGGACTTTGTCTGCTAAGATAGTCTTGGCATTGAGTCTTGACTACTAAGAAATGATTCTCTATGATTATGTGTGTATTCCAAAAAGTTTCATGTTTTATTTTATGATTATTGGGATTACATTACACTACTATGATTTATCCCATGTTATGATATTATGATCTCTTTTGCAGGTTAAGATTTTTGAAATGCTATGTTCTTATGAATATGATATTTCCTTTGTTTACCCTTACTGAGCATTTGAGCTCACCCTTTTGTATGTTTTCTTTCCCTAGGCCAGGAAAAAGGTTATTAAGTAGGATATGCCAAAAGGGACTCTAGATATGATGAAATTAACAGGAGAATTGTAGATGCTTTATGAACTAGTTGTTTATGTTTCCCAGTTTCTAAAGACACTATACCTATACAGTCCTTCCATGGTTTTGTTATATGTTGTAATAAGTATGCTTCAATTATAAAGTAATAACAATGTATGTAAAGTACGTGTCCTTATAGTTGGTTTCAGAGGAATGGTATAGTTAACCTTTGGAAACTAGGATGTGAAAGCCTTAGTAAGAACCCTAAGGATAAGACTAAGCATAGAACACAATCTTAGTGTTTTAGAAATGGCCATGAATAACCTATGATAAAACATTAACTGTGAAATTTTATTCTTGATTATGTGGTTTTCCTATTATAATTAGTGTTTCTCACACTATTCTTCTTGATTTTAGTCAATGGCTTGAACCCGAAGGAACCGTGTTAATTATGAATGCGACGAGAAATGCAATGATTGTCCCCATGAGATACCAAACGTTATGGGAGATGGAATGAAAAATCTTGTAGCCATACTCACATAACTTTCTCAAGCTATGAATCATGTAGGACATCCAAACAAGCAAAGGAAGGAGAAACATTCTGTTGAATCCTTCATGAGGCAGCGTCCACCCTCATTCAGTGGGTCTACTGATCCATTAGTTGCTGAACAATGGATCAGTACTACTGAAAAGATATTTTTAGTTCTTCAATGTTCTGAACATGATAATGTCATCTTAGCTGTATATCTATTGGAAGGTGAAGCTGATCAATGGTGGAATATTATCAAGAATACGAGGCAAAGGTATGAAATTGAATCCATGTAATGGGATGAGTTCAAGAACTTATTTTTCAATAAGTACTCTCCTTGTATTCTTAGAACAAAGATGGAGAAGGAGTTTCTTGAACTGAAGAAAAAGGATAATGAATCTGTTGGTACCTATGAAGCAAATTTTACAAGACTTGCTAGGTACTCTTCTGGGATTATTATCCAACCTGAGAGTAAGATCGATCGATTCTTTAGTGGCTTAAAACCAATTCTTCGAAGGGAGTTAGCCATAAGGTACTTCAATAGCTATGATGAAATCGTTCGTTGTGCTCTCAAGGTTGAGATGGATATTGGAGTAACACATCAGTCATATGGGTTTGATAAGAAGAGGAAAATGGAATTCAAAGGCAAATCTAAAGAGCACATTGAAAAGAAGACGAGTTTTCCCTTATGCTCAAAGTGTGGAAAGAAACATGGAGTGAGTTGTCTTAGAGGGACAAGTAAATGTTTCAAATGTGTAAAAGAAGGTCATCGGGCATTTGAATGCCACAATGATGGGAAGAAGATGTCTAATGATACGAACAAAGAAAAGGATACATAGAGTGCACCTCCTACAATTCAATGTTATAAGTGAAAGGAAATGGGGAATTATTCCAATCAATGCCCTAATCCACGGGTTGTTGATGATGATCGACATCAAAAAACTCTTAAGGCTAAAGACAAAGGAAAGTCACATGCAATTTCTATCAGCGATGTGGAGTATGATAACGAAGTGGTGAAAGGTACACTTACCATCCACTCTAAAGTAGAAAATGTTTTATTTTATTCTGGATCCACCCACTCTTTTATTTCTAAAGAATTTTTTAAGGGTATCACTGTATTACCTCAGCAGTTAGATATTGAGTTAGCAGTGACAACCCCTAATGGCACAACAATCACATCAAAAGTTTAAAATTCTGCTCCAATTGAATTTTGTGGGAAAGTGCTTCATAAAAATATTGTGATCCTTCATATAGTGGAATTTTATGTGATTCTTGTCATGGATTGGATTTATTTATATGGAGCTCATATCAATTTACAAATAAGAGAAGTCACATTTCATATTCCAGATCAATCTATGATCGTCTATCGATGCAAGTATGAACATAACCTTACAGTGAAAACTTCTTTCATCTTACGGGTCTTGATTCCACTAAATGAAGGATATTTATCTTAAATGGTTGGTGAGAAACTCATGATTAATAATATTCCCATTGTACGAGAGTTTGAAGATATCTTTCCGGAGGAATTACTGGGTCTTCCACCAAATCTTGAAGTTGAGTTTTCAATAGAACTCGTACCAGGTGCTTTTCCTATTTCAAAGACACCTTATAGAATGGACCCAACTGAGTTGTAGTAATTGAAGAAGAAACTCTAAGAGAATCTTGATAAGGTATTCATATGCCCTAGTGTGTCACCTTGGGGATCACCTGTTCTGTTTGTTAAGAAGAAAGATGGATCAATGAGGCTCTGCATTGATTATCAAGAACTTAAAAAGATCACTATCATGAACAAATATCCTCTCCCATGCATTGATGACTTATTTGACCAACTACGTGGAGCTCAATACTTTTACAATATTGATCTTCGTTCAGGGTATCATCAATTAAGGGTCAAAAGGGAGGATATACCAAAAACGACTTTCCGTACAAGGTATGGAAACTATGAATTTATAGTGATGCCATTTGGTCTTACTAATTCTCATGCTATCTTCATGGATCTAATGAATAGAGTCTTTAGAGACTATCTTGATTAGTTTTTGGTAGTATTTATAGATGATACTCTTGTTTATTCAAAGATCAAGGAAGAACATGAAGATCACCTGAGAATTGTATTGAAGACCCTCAGAAAGGAGAAGCATTATTCCAAATTTACCAAGTGTGAATTTTAGCTTCAAAAAGTTGCATTTTTGGGTCACATAATCTCAAAAGAGGTGATATATGTGGATCCAGAAAAAATAGAGGTTATTGAAATATGGTTGATACCAACAACAGTAAATGAGATCCGATGTTTTCTTGGTTTGGCTGGATATTATCAATGTTTTGTGAAAGATTTTTCACAATTATCTAATCCACTCACCAGGTTGACTTGAAAATGAGTTAAGTTCTCTTGGACAAAGGAGTGTGAAGAGAATTTCAAGGAGATAAAAAGAAGGTTATCTAGTTCACCTGTGCTCACACTGCCTTGTAGTGGAGAAAGGTTTGTGATCTACAGTGATGCATCCAAGAAGGGATTGGGGTGTGTTCTCATGCCAAACGATATGGTGATAGCTTATGCCTCACGACAGTTGAAAATCCATGAGCAAAATTACCCAACTCATGATTTGGAGTTAGCTGCTCTAATCTTTGCATTAAAGATTTGGAGGCATTATCTTTATGTTGAAAGGTGTGATATTTATACTGATCATAACATTTTAAAGTATATTTTCACACAAAAGGAGCTGAATATGCGTCAAAGAATATTGTTAGAGATGATTAAGGATTATGAATGCTCAATTCATTACCACCCTCGGAAATCAAACAAGGTGGAAGATGCATTAAGTCAACAAGACCATGCTAGCTTATCAATGATATGGTTAAAAAAAGATCCAATATTTATGGATTTACAAAGGATGGATCTAGGAATTATAATGGAAGGGGAAAAATCTTATCTTTCTCAAATGAATGTTCAACCATATATACATGAAAAGATTTAAGAGGCACAGAAAGAATATGTAGTGTTACAAAAGAAGGTGAGAAATGTTCCTGAATTTAACCTTGATTGTGATTGGATATTAAGGTTCATGAATCGGGTTTGTGTTCCTCCCATCCCATAATTAAAGAAGGAGTTGCTGGATGAGGCTCATAGTTCCTCATTATCTATTCATTTTGGAAGCATGAAGATGTATAGGGACCTGAAAGAGTACTTCTGGTTGGATGGCATGAAAAGAGATGTTGCTGAATATATCTCTCGATGCTTGGTTTGTCTGCAAGTTAAAGCTGAGAGACATAAGTCTAAGGGGATGTTACAACCATTACCCAAACCCAAATGGAAATGGGAAAACATCACTATGGAATTTGTCACCGGACTTCCTAAAACATCCAAAGGAAATAATGATATCTGGGTCATAGTTGATCGTCTTACAAAGTCAACAGACTTCATTGCTATTTGAGAGGATTTCTCTTTTGATCAGCTTTCCAGGATATATGTGAAGGAAGTGGTAAGATTTCTTGGAGTACCAATTTCCATTATATCTGATCGGGATCCGAGGTTTACCTCGATGTTTTGGGAAAGTCTTCAGCATACTCTAGATAGAGAGTTGATTTTCAGCACTACTTATTATCCTCAGACAGACGGTCAGTCTGAGAGAACTATTAAAACTTTAGAAGATATGTTAAGATCTTTCTATAGGTATTTCATAGGTGGTGAGGATTAACACCTACCTTTGGTGGAATTTTCTTATAATAATAGCTTTCACTATAGTATTTAGATGGATCCTTATGAAGCTCTCTATGGAAAGAAATTCCGAACTCCAACTTGCTAGGATAAAGTTGGGGAAAGAAAGCTATTAGGACCTAATCTTGTTGATGAGATGGAAGAAAAGGTCCGATCTATTCAACAACACATAAGAGCATCTCAGAGTCGACAAAAACGTTATGCCGATAATCGAAGAAAAGACCTAGAGTTTGAAGTGGGTGATAAAGTGTTCTTACGAATATCTCCTTGGAAGAGAGTAATGAGATTTGGAAAGAAGGGAAAGTTGATCCCTAGGTATATCGGTCCTTTCGAAATACTGGATCGTGTTGGGAAGGTAGCTTACCGATTGGCGCTTCCACCGAATCTCTCTCCAGTTCATGATGTGTTCCATGTATCTCTCCTGAGAAAGTACATACCCGATCCTTCACATGTACTCACCTCAGAAGTTGTACCGCTGAAGCAAGATCTTTATTATGAAGAACAACCGATAGTGATTCTGGATCATAGCGAAAAAGTCATACAGAACAAGACCACTAGCATGGTGAAAGTTTAATGGAGGAACCACCAATTAGAAGAAGTTATATGGGAACTTGAGGATATGATGAAGGAGAGGTATCCTCATCTGTTTGTTACAAAGTGACGAATTTCGAGGGTGAAATTCATTTTAAGGGGGGTAGAATGTAACACCCGAGATTTTTATGAGAAATATTTTGTTTTTATGTTATCATCAAAGGAATCTTTCACTACAAAAAACACTATCTTGGCTTAGTTTACACACAATCGTGACGTTCCTCGATAATTTGTGTTGTCCGCAATACCAAGTTTCACTGAACAATGATATGCTATTAAAATATTATTAAAACTAGCCGTTATGAATAGTAATACCCAATTTTTGTAATTTTATAAATTTTATCTTTAAAAATGGACTTCATTTTTGGATTTGGAATATCGAACTTAGCCTAGGGTGAGTTTTTGGTATTTTTCTAAAAAATTTCAATTTTTGATGAATAATGAAAACATTAGGTTACTATTTAAAAACCAACATTTTATTTAAATAATTATTTATTTTATTTAATTTTATTTTAGGTCAAAATTGATACATAATACCTATATAAGTTCCGCGTAACTCATTGGATTCATTTTATAATAATTTTAGATATATAAAAATTTTATTGAACTTTTCACCGTCTTTTAACCACCTCCTAGGAGCATTTGTAATTATACAGAAAACATAATTTTACTGCTTCTATGAGTGTAATTTCAAAAATCCGAGAGACAGGGTTAATATCAAGGAGTAAAATGTTGTTCAATAAGATAAAAATAAATTTTGGTGAATAGTAACTTTTTACTTTTATTTACCACGGTTAAAAGTAAATAGAGAAATTAAGGGTAAAAATGATATTATTATTACACTAAAAAATGTCTTAATTCTATTGGATAAGTTTAATTCGACCAAAAACAACCTTAGGAATAAAATATGACCATTTAGGTCAACTTGGATTAGATTACGACATTTAATATTATTTTATTTAAAGAAGAGTTAAAATAGTTAAAATCACAGTTTAATAACTAAAAAATTTTTAATATAGGGTTGTAAATTAGATAAATTAGACTATAAATATTGATTATAATCTAAAAATATTTCCTACATAATGGTATTTTATTTATAAGTTTTAGACTTTAAATAATTTAATTTATTTATGACACAATTATGATGCAGTAATTACCTTATTAAGGAAATATTAACATAATTGATATTATAAATACCCAAATAAGTGTAATTTGAGACTATTCATGAATTACACTAATTTTGTAGGTTAATATGACATATTATTATTTATTTAATTATCTTTTTTCGAAATAATCATGATGTTATGATTTTTACAAAAATCAAGTACCAAATAGTGTCAAAATTGACATAAAATAGTTTTTAAAACAAATATTATATTATTAATTGTTATTTTATTCTTAACAACCTAAGGTTCGTCCAAATGACTTATATAAGGATATATATATTAATAATGAACCACT
The DNA here is from genome assembly GCA_963277665.1 of Viscum album. Taxonomy (NCBI): domain Eukaryota; kingdom Viridiplantae; phylum Streptophyta; class Magnoliopsida; order Santalales; family Viscaceae; genus Viscum; species Viscum album. Next base: position 302,122,147 of record OY728139.1, read on the forward strand.
TGAGGTTCGTTTGGCTTGTTATAGTAAGTTTATTAACCATATAGTGTAATAAAACAAGAAGACACGATAAAAGTAAAATTATTTAACTTAACGTTAAATCTAAATGTTAAGGTCATAATAGTAACCTAAACTTGTCTAAAATATATTGGTTGAGAGGATTTCGACCCATCCCCACCTTAGCTTCGAAATAAATTAATTTGGAGCTATTAATAACCGAATATGAATTTATTATAAAATAATATTTTAAGTTTTTCCTAAAGGGTCCCTCTCCTCCCTTATAAAAGGGCACCTCCTACCTCTCCTCTTTACCCAACATTGATCCTTCAATCTCGACCAAACCCTGCCCATTTTACTTCTAAACTTCCCTAGAAATATCCTATAGTTCCTGGTCTTCTTAAAAGACCATCTTTAGTGTCGTAATAGGGGGTTAAGAAGAGGCGCCTCAAAGAAGAGGTAATGTCCGTTACCGATTCTTTCAAATTTATTTCTTATTCTAATTATTCTTATTTAGTTGTTTCATTATGAAGTAATTAAATAAGTATCAATAATATACTGATATGTTATTATAAATATGAAACAACCCTATTTCACCTTCTATCCATTCTACGGAAAACGAAATCACTGCGCGTGCGTACGTACGGGATACCGTCTCCACGCCATAGTGTAATCTGTTTTCCACCACCACCTTACTTGGATGGTTATAATGGTATAAATAATAACTATATATGATTATTGTAAAGTGATATTGATTCTTAAATAGTATACATACACTTCAATACAATTACATGATCATGGGAATGATATCATCACTCGTGCATACGTACGGCCTAACGTCTCCACGATGTGATGCGACTTGTTCTACATGATCTTCAATGCATAATGATTATATAAATTAATTTAATGAATAAATATGATATATATTACACTAATACCATTCTGGAAATGATTAATATATAACCTAAAAATAAGAATAAAAATTTATTCGACAAAACACGCATAAGAACAAGAAGCAATAAACACCTGAATAACAAGTAGCAATGAAATATTACTAATACGAAGCTAAGAATATGACCATATATGATATCATAACAATGAGTACGATTCTAGAATAAGTAAATAACATTATTTAAATCATTATACAGGAGGTTCGGACACGTACATAGCAAATCAGACCTAAGGTAAGGGAAAATATCGCAATCTCATTTTCATCCGAGATTGTTTATACTATAGAATTTACTGTGGAATATTTATCATCAACATCCATGTTTCACAATATGTAATATTATTTCTATCCTACTACGATTTTTTAAATCCAATTTTACCCATTGGTGAGTTTTTAGTAAAAGATATTAAAGAAATCCTTTGTCATTTTTGGTATGAGGTACTTTTTGACTTTTCCAGCCAAAGTACGAGAATAATTTTTTTTAACTTATATGGAATGAATGGATTTTTATGATTTAATTGAACACAATTCCCATGAAGCTTACTTTACATGTTTTCAAGTTTATTTTTAATCAACTTCTTTTAGTTTAAAATTGTATGACATGTTAAGAAAGTAAAATGTTTTTTTGAAGTAGAAAGGATATTTTCCTCAGGAATGGAGTTCAAGTGTTTTATCAAAATTATATTCCATATAATATAATATTGGGTTCTGTTTATATCCCTATTTTTTACATTGATTTTATTAATTTATGATGGAATTGATTTTATGATGTTCTTTTATCTTACATGTATTATGTTATGATGTCATGAAGTTTAAGAATCCCATTTTTATTACATGGGTTATGCTATGATATATGATTTATAATTTTGTGGCACACATAAGAATGGTATATTTATGATATGGGTGGGACCTATATCTCCCTCAAATGAATGGGGTAAAGATTTATATCTCATGAGATAGACATGGCTGGAATGGGTGGTTAATCCGGTTCAGTGAAACAAGACTGAAACGAGGAGTGAACTCGGTTCAGAAATGGACTTTGTCTGCTAAGATAGTCTTGGAAATGAGTCTTGACTAATAAGAAATGATTCTCTATGACTATGTGTGTATGCCACAAAGTTTCATGTTTTATTTTATGATTATTGGGATTACATTACACTAATTTGATTTATCCCATGTTATGATATTATGATATCTTTTACAGGTTAAGATTTTCGAAATGCTATGTTCTTATGAATATGATATTTCCTTTGTTTACCCTTACTGAGCATTTGAGCTCACCCTTTTGTATGTTTTCTTTCCCCGGGTCAGGAAGAAGGTTATTAAGTAGGATATTCCAAAAGGGACTCTAGATATAATAAAATAAATGGGAGACAATGTAGATGCTTTATGAACCAGTTGTTTATGTTTCCCAGTTTCTAAAGACACTATACCTATACGGTCCTTCCATGGTTTTATTATATGTTGTAATAAGTATGCTTCAATTATGAAGTAATAAAAATGTATGTAAAGTATGGGTCATTATAGTATTAATTTGACTTTTTTTTCAATAACATTTCTCCTTTTTAGTGTTTATAATATTGACTTATTTCTCAAACATTCTACCATGTTATGGAAAAATCATTCACTCTTTAATCTTTTATGATCAGAGGTGATCATAACCAACCAATGGGGATAGGGAATTACATTCAAAAAATGTTAGATATAGCTTAGGTATCAGGCTACTAATATATCTAGGCTAGTTCATAACATCATATTTCAAATTCTTGAGGGCATGGAAGTGAAATTAATTTCAATGATGTGAGAATATATCCATATAAAGAAGTGAGAAAAAGGAAAAGTTGGTAGGTGTGTTCAAAGGTATGTACTATGTTGATTCATAAACTAAATTAAAATTCAGTGGAACTATCAAAAAGTAACTGTTAATGGAGATTTATATCCATTATAATAGGAAAATATAGTGTATTATGGCACATTAACACATCTTTAGTGTGTTATCCTTGTAAATAGCCTACCTCACTAAACTAAATAAAATTGTTTTTCCTTGTTTAATTTATTCATTTATGTATGTGTTTGATGCGTGATTAAATAAAAGTGGTTTATTGAGTCACTAAAAAATGGTAAAAATATCCCTCCTGATATGAGAATATGTTTACATCCCAATGCAAGCCTTATTATTGTTCTCTTGGGCCTCTTGAATACAATAAATGTTATGTTATCCACATGTGCCTAGCCTTGAATCTATCTTCTAATATTTTTCTTTCATTATGAAGTATATAGTGAATAAAAAATATTACCCATGATTAAAGGATTATATTACTAGATTTTTAAGAATATAATGAGATCAATATATAATCTATTAGGATTAATATTTTCTTTGATACCATACATGGGAAACACATTAGTGGAATTTTATAACTTTCAATGGATAAAAAATATATAAAATTTCTTGACACTTATGTTAAAGCTCAAAATATTTTATTTGGATCTTTATTGAATAATATTTGCAAGAAAGTGATGAGTTGTACTATAATAATGTAAATTTTTGATTAAACTGTTCAAAATATATGAGAGTAAAAATATGTTAAAAGAGGCTAATCCTCAGGTGATGTATAAAAATATTGATGGTCTAAAAATTTTCCCAAATGAAAATGTTGATAGATTATTAAACAAATGATTATGGGGTTTAGATCTATTTAGGTACATGTTTAAGAAATAAAATATATCTATATTTTTTAGAAGATTTTGACATGGTTTCCCCCTTATTAATATATGAAGGAATCAGTTCTTCAAGAGAGTAATTTGGTAGAATTACCAGTTGATGGTCAACAATGCAGTGTGTTTGAAAATAAAATATTTATTAAGATAGAAGGAAAATAAAGTCACTCAAATAATGATATAACATTTATATCTATTGAAGTAATTAAAATCAATAATGGTTTATATGAGGAATAATTTTATTTGATGCATTCTAATCTTAGGTGGATAAGAAATTTGAGATTGGAAATGGTATATCTTATGAAATGACACAATTACATTATTTTTTATTTTGTAAAGTTAATAACATTAAAATAATTATTCCAAGGATATTTAATAATGATGAAGTTTAATAATAAATCATAGAGGAGATAGAAAATATATTCCTTTATATGTCACGACCCGCCCTCGGGGTCCGTGCCGTGACTACCCCAAGCCCGCCTTCCATAAGCCAGGGGCTGGCGACTAGCACCAAGGCGTAAATCCCAGTAAAAAGGGAAGGCATTGCCTTTGTAAAGTAAACAAACACCACAGAGTAAGCAAGAGGAAAGTAAACACTAAACAAAAGCAGAGTACAACTGAAAGTACGGAAAAGTAAATGGGCCAAAATACAAACCCAAACTGAAAGTAAAGTACAACTCGAAAGGGAAAACAACAACTAAAAAGTAAAAGCCGCTACTCCGAGCTGTACACTGGAAATCCCACCTGAAGGGTGGGTACAGATAGCTCCTCTGCTCCACGGGTCCCGCCGTCCGCTCCGTGCACGTCCCGCCCAGTGGTCCACCTCCGGGTACCGTCCCGCTCTGCAAGCCTCAGCTAAGGTCAACGCTGTCCGTCGTCTGCATCCAACACAACGTAGTGCGGGAAGAGCCCGTGCAGGGGTGAGTATAAACTACTCAGTAGGGACCCCGAGACCCCTGAAGGTCTCTCAAATCCACAAAGGATAAACCACGAAGAAAGGTACAATCACGAAGTAACAACCGACTCTGCTTAGGTATATGCCCATACATATACCTAAGTCATCAAATTCAAATACGCTCCAACCTCCGAGCCCAAGTACAACTCAGTCCACACAGGAAAGTAAACGTATTCCACACAGGAAAGCAAAACGTAATCCACACAGGATTGCACAACACAATCCACACAGGAAAGCAACAAATTCAGCTCACACAGGTATACTTCTTCAAAGGACGATAAAGATGATCTCTGATCCATCTAAGTCGTCGGACCCACGAAGGATCGATAGGTAACTAACCCAAGGACGATAAATATGATCTCTGATCCATCTAAGTCGTCGGACCCACGAAGGATCGATAGGTAACTAACCCCCGCAAAGACCCACACAGGATCGGGCCCACACAGGACCTGTAGGCGCTGGCTCACACAGAACCGCTGAGCGCGGACCCACACAGGATCAGACCCACACAGGATCGGGCCCACACAGGACCTGTAGCACTGATCCACGTAGGATCGCTGAGTGCTGAAGTCGTCGTCGTCGAATCCACACAGGATCTCTGTACTGTCGTCGTCGCAGTCACAGTAGTTGTAGTAGCAGTAGTAGTCACAGTAACAGTCGCAACCAGCACTAGGGTTCCCGCACACAGCAAGCTCGTTCGGAGGATCCGCTCCACGAGCCGAGAGGCTGATACATCAACTATCACAAAGTCCAGAGTTGATGTATCCAAAAGTTCCGTATCGTCAACAGGAACTCAACGCAACAGACGGCGCGTCGATCGGACGCCCGGTCTGAGAGTTATTGGCATTTTCATCCCCGGGGCCCGGTTGGTTTTTAAGGCAAAACCAACCCGACCGTACTCCACCTGCGTCCAAACCTCGGGCGGAGTATGCCAAAAGATCCGTCTCACTAAGAGGAACACAACAAAGCTGACGGCACGTCAATCGGACGTCCGTAGCTCAAGATATGAGCGTTTCCGCTCCGAAGGCCCGGTTGGTTTCGTGAACGAACCGACCCGGCCGAACTCAAAGTAATCCAAAACCTTGAGTGCGATATACCGAAACGACCGCCTCGATCCAAGGATCGCGTTGCCGCAGACGGTTCGTCAATCGGAGGTCCGAGGCTCAAGTTATGACCAAAAGACCGAAACTGATTCGAAACGGGGGGTCCGGGTCCGGGTCGACCCGGCCCGACCCCCCCTGGGTCGGCCCGAACCGGGTCGACCGGACCCGGGTCCGACCCGGCCCGACCGGCTGGCGGCGCGGCGGCCCGGCGGTGGCGCGGCGGCCCGGCGGTGGCGCGGCGGCCCGGCGGTGGCGCGGCGGCCCGGCGGTGGCGCGGCGGCCTGGCGGCGCGCACGGAGGCGGCATGCGGGGGGCAAAGCCCCCGCTTTCTTGGAGGTGGCGGCGCGGCTAATTGCCGCGCCCTTTGCAGAAAAAAACGGCCCCCACGTGGGGGCCGGCTTGGAGAAAAACCGGGGGGCTGCTGCCCCCCCCCCCCCTTCATGGAAACCGCCCCCCTCGTAATGAGGGGGGTTTTTGTGTGCTGGCCGGGGGATTAATTTCCCCCGGTTAATTACCATCCGGCCAGCCAGCTGGCCGGCCGGTTTTCTCCAACGGGACCGGAAGAATCCGGTCCCCTCTTCGGCCTCCGACGCCGGCGGCCCGGCCGCCGGTCTTCTCATCCCGCCGTGGCCCGGAACCGGCCGCGGTGTTCGTCGTCCGGCGCGGTGCGACGGCACCGCGCCCCTACGCCGCACTTTAATTTCTTTCAACGCGGCTCGACGGCGTCGCGTTCTAGATGTTTCTTCCATGGTGTGCGCGCGACGGCGTTGCGTTCTTGATTGGGCGATTAACCGCGTGGTGCGACGGCACCACGCCACCTTGATTCATCCACAAAGCAATTCAACAAGAACGATGGAGGGGGTTCGGCCGTGTTCATGCGGTCCGGCCCCCTCACGTTAAATAATAACACAACTTTAAAATATTCAATTGCCTCACGTTAGACATGATAGATCCACGATCAAGAATAAAATAAATTAACAATAATCAACAACCCCTACCTTGGTATAAGGTTCGAAGATTTGTCTACGTTCCGCGGAAGACGACGTCGCGGAGGTCGGGCGTCGCGGTCGTCGTTCGTCAAATTCGATGACGAAGAGGTGCGTCCGAAGAGGCACGTCATTGGAGAAACCTTGTACGCCGACGAAGGTTGTCCGAGGAAGAAGCAGTGTTCTCTCTCGTTGACACGGAAGACGAAGAAGAGCGGAGCGGCGTTCTTCGTCGGAACTTGAGCGTTCTTCGTCAAGTCTTGAGGAAAGTCAAATAAAAAGAAAACAACGAACTCAAGAACCCCTACCTCGATAGTCGCACGTTGACGTAGTCGTGGAATATCGGTGTCGATTCCTTTGACGTCGGAGGAAGAGTCGTTGTCGATGGCGTTCGTCGCGGAAAACCGTCGCGGAAGAGATGATGCGGAAGAAGAAAGTCACGTCGCGGATATGGCGTCGCGGAAAAACCGAGTTCTTCGGCGAAGAAGTTCTTCGTTGAAGAACATCGTTCTTTGTGTTCTTCGTCGAGGTTGAAGAAGATGAAGAAACAAGAAGAACCTTCCCAACTCTCTCAAGGAGACAAAACTAAACCCAAAATAAAATAAGACTCTATCTTATTTTATTAACACAACAACACACTAGAATTTCAAAAGTTTGAAATTCAAAGAAGAGATAACTCCACATTAATTAACAAATTGTCATGTTAATTAAAGAGGGGTTAAGGGAGTTTGGGGGAAGATGTAAAGTTAGGTTTCGTGTGGGCCCCACCACACTTAATCCTCTCAAGGGAGGTTAAGTGGGTGTGGTTCCCACACCTAACTTCCTTTGAGAGAAGTTAACTATTAAGTTTAAATAAAAATTGTGTTTACATATTTTTATTTAACTTATTCTAATCTCCCAAAAACTAACTCTCAACCCAAAACAAACGCAACTCCCGAAAAGGTCTCTTTAAGCGAATATTGGTGCTGCGAGTTCATCGGTGCCCTCGGATTTCAATTCCGAGCACCGGATCAAAAGTTAGAAATTCCCGCTTGTTCGTTCACTGAACGTACCCGAGCCAAACTTCGGAAATTGATTCCGGGCACTCCGGGCCTCGGAATCAGGTGCCGTCTGAAACCGCGCTCTTGTAAAATTCCAAAGAAAATTAAGAAAAAATTTCCCTTGAATTTTACGGGTCTTTACATTATAAAATAAATTTTAAATCAATAAATTAAACTACAATGAATTCCAAAACTGTGCATAGTCAGAAAATAAGAAGTTGATAATGATTGATTTCTTTTGAGGAAGTATAATTAGAATTTTATATTGATTTGAAATATTATATAATGGATTCTATTGAAAATAAATAATCATATTGAGAGAGTTACATTTAACTAGAATTTGTTTTGGATATCAATGTTTAACTTAAGGTGGATCTAGAAGAGCTTGATTATATTAATGGAAGAAAACCCAAAATATTGAAAGATTATTGATGGAGTCTTATGAATATATTGATAAGATAAATTTTGAGATTGGTGGAATAAAATAATGATTTATAAGATTAATTATCTAATCAATAAACTCATGTGAACTAGTGAATTTCATGATAAAATATTGAATAATAAGAAAAGGCGACTACTAACTTTAATTCCTTTCTAAAGGAGTGAAATAAAAAGATTGAATCCATTGATGAAGAGGATGTTAATTTGAGAAATAAATGTGAATATAAGAAAAAATAATGTAAATGAAAGAATAAGTTATTGTTTTGAATATTCATGATGATGAATTATTGAATTATGAAAATTTAGTCTTGTGTAATATTGAGAAAGTTGTTAATGGTAGGAGACCCATATAATTTGGACAAGGTGTATTTAGAATTAACAATCTGCTGCTATAAGTATAAATTATGATATCATATTATAATGGGAATAATAAGGTTAAAGATTTTTTCTATAGTGAAAATTAATCAACAGACTAGGAGATAATATGTCAAAAAAAGGGAAGTAGAGGTTTTGAGGATGTCTTCATTTATTGAATGTTAATCGTTAACCGATTAGAGATTTGAAGGATAAATACATGTGAAAGGATCATGTTGGAATATATTTTCTCTTATTAAGTGATAATTTTTTATAATAAGAGCCACACCATGTGACATTGTGAATAGAAAAAGAGATATTTAATTGAAAAAACATGTGGAAGTTAATAAAGATAAACAAAATAATATCCTTAATCCCATTAAATAAATTACTTATATTGAAATTTCATTCATTTTTATAATATAGGGAATAAGTTTTTTTATTATTTGAAATATGAAAATTGTTATTTAGATAATGGATGTAAAATAAATATGACTTAAAAGAAACATTACATGATTACATTGAGAAATAAATACTCTTATTAAAAGAAGTTGAAGAATATGATTTCCATAAAAATTATAGAGAGAGAATATATATTTTATCTTATATAACAACACGATTTGGAATCTCTTGGAAGGATATTCAAATGAGTCAGGAAAAAAGCATGGATGAAATTTTTATCGATGAAATGGAGAATAGTGACACAAATATTTTTGAAAATGGATTGTTATCTCACATGACTGAGAATATGAATATAGTAAAAAAATTAATTATATAATCAATGGAATAGTTTTATTTAGATTCTATTGATATTATAGTATTGAGGGAAGTTTCAATACCCAATTAACATGTGAATATGTGAAAAATAAAGAAGCGATCTATGTGGATGGAATATGACAAAACCCATTGAGTGTGAGTTCACTTTGTGAATACTGAATTGGGGTTAAATTTTATAAAAAATGAGTTTTAATGAAAGTAAATGATAAGAAGTATCTCATGAAAGGTCAAAAGAAAAATGTTAACCTATATATAGTGGATAGAAAATATAACACATGTTTTTATATAATATAAAAGAGAAAAACTTGTGGCACCAAATGCTAGGCCATATTTACTAATATTAACCGAATTTCATATCTAAGATAAAATATATGGGGGAAATTAATCCTCAAATGAGAGACTATTATAATACTTGTGATGAATGAATACGGTGAATGTGGTTTTAATTTCATATCAAAAAAAAAAATAAAAGGGAAATAATTCTAATTGATTTGGTTCACATTGATGTATATAGTACATTGAATCAATATAGAACATAGGGATAAAGTAATTTAATACTTTTTATTGAATATTATAGTAGAATGGAATATATAATGTTCATGGATAGAAATAAAGAAGACATGTAGTGCATTAAGTGGTATTTAAGGATCACTAAAAATATTACTGGATGCTAAATAAAAATATTTTCATCTAGTAATTGAGTAATGTACACATATATTGATATGGTAAATTACCTAAAGAAAATAAAATTAAAATGTAGGTATCTTCTATATGAAATCATAAACATAATGTAGTTTTTGATGGATGAAAGTATTAAACAAATAACATGACCAAGACATTTATTATTGAGAGTTTCGTCTCTCTCCACTACTAGAAAGTGGGTTTACATTTTATAGATTATACTAAAAACTAAGTTGAGTTGAGCCCTTATGAGGAAGGGAAACAAAATTAAATGTTTCATAGAAGGAATACCTCATTGGAAAAATTTTTATAATATGTATGTAGTATATATATCTGAAATAATGGGATAAATCAAAGAAAGTACAATGATACAAAAGATGAATATAAATTTTAGGATAATAGACATAGTGTAAGGAATATAAATTCTATAAATAGGGATAAATAAAATACAGGAGAGTAATTGTGTTAAGGTAATTGGGGGAGAAAAATGGAAATAATTATATAATCTAAAAAATTAATGATTTATGTGAAGAAGAAGATGAATCTGGAACAAATTATGATTTTATATAAGGTTCCCCAAATGATAAAGATTTTGTGGCTAAATCAAAAGAGGGTACAATTGCAGAAGAAAGTGGATATACACTTTAAAGTAGAACAAAGAGAATAGAATTTGATCGATCCAATATAATTTGAGACATATCAACAACAACCCAAACATGAAGGATGAGGAATGTATAATATGATTCTCTGTTATAAAAAACTAGATAAATATTATTTGAATAAGAAGTGAAGTATGTGTCATGGGTTACATGTATAAATGAGAAATTGGATCAAATTGATATGAATCGAACATTGAAAACCATGAGGAAGCATAAAAATTATAGTTTGTTCAAAAAAATGTTTATATATAAGATTAAACACGACGATCAGGAAAATGTGACCCAAAATAAGGAGCTCTTTGGTGTAAAGGCCATACACAAACTTTTTGTGCTGATGAAAATATCACATCGACGGATTGACATGAGTCTATTAGTCTCTTAATAGATATTTAGATTTGAATAGGATTAATGATTTATTTTATTGATATTAAAACATCATTATTAAATGGTTTACTCAAATAAGATATTTCTATTGAATAGTTTGTGGGATTGTTAAGTATCAATGGTGAAACTAAAGTGTTTAGGTTAAATAAGGCCATGCACAGTCTAAAACTAGCACCATAAGAATTGTTTAAATTTCTAGTATCATATTTAAAGAAGATAAAATATAAAATTGGTGGTTTTAATAAAAATATACATGTAGTGGTATCCATTTAATATAAATTCATGGTGGTTGTTTATGTGGATGATATCATATTTGGTGAAAACATGTATTTATCTACGAAGTATTTTTCTAATGTAACACCATGAAATTTTAAAATATGAAAATAATATTCAATATCATGTATGAGAAAAAAACTATTAGAATATAATATAACACCCCAAGAAATTGGGATAATTTTTTTTAATATTAATTCAATCTCTTCAATAGCTAGCCTTACACGCAATACCGATTTTAGCTTGCAATACATGCAATACCGTATTTAAATAAAATATGACATATTATTAAAATATTATTATTTAATATGATAGTTACCACCTATACTTTAGAATATGATGGTATGAATGATACTAAAAAAATTATAAAAATTATGGTTATATATTTAATATAAAAATATAATATTCATTTAAAATAAAAAGGAAGGTTTTATGAAAAACTGTAATTTCTTTCTTAAAGAATAGTTTAGTCGCGCTTTATGAAAATAATTTAAAATTAAATAATACCAATTTCATAAAATGTATTTTATAAAATAGAGTTATTTTTATTTTAAATCATCATATCCAAATTATCTTAGGGTGATTTTTATGGTATTTTTTGGATAAGATTTATTTTTTAATGAATAGTGACAGATACAGAATATTAATTGATTTGATTATGTAATTTATAATGATATATAATATTATAAAATTATTTTAAAATAAAATTAGATAATTTTTATATTAATTAATACAATTTCCTTCATTGGAATAATTTTCATTTTGAATTGTGATAAAAAAATTTGAAAAAATTTGAACATTTTCTCTTTCAAAACCCACTTTCTTACTGTGTCTGAGAGAATAATTTTAAATTATAATCTTTTACTTATGTGATTTTAATTTGGAAAAATGGAATCCCTATTTTGAATAATAATAATTTAAAATTTGTAATAATTCCAACATATGTTTTTATTTACCAAAATGAATATTGAAAATAATTAAAATTAATTACAAAGGTAAAGAAAAAAATTGATTTACTTGGGAGTAAAACTAAAATGGTAACGGTTAAAATAACATAAAAACATTAATATAATCTATTTTATGGAAATATTTCAACCTTATACCTTATATTATCAATAAACGTTCCACCATTTGAGCCATTTTACATGAAAAACATGGTTAGAATTCATTCCATTAAAAAATATACAAGTACGCTACTCACCTAACCTATAAAAGGCCACCCATATCCTCTCATCTTAAAACCATAAGAAAAATTTATTCAGAAAATACATGAACAAATCCCCTTTAAAATTAACTCATCTCATCATATAAGCCTTATTTTTTTCATAAATCCAACCTAGTATGGATTTAATGAAAATTTAAGAAAGATACCCGATGAAGATGTAACATTATTCAACGAATGATTTTATTTTATTTCCTCCTCCACACAACTCAAATAATTGGAAATGGTTATGATATAAATACCTCAGTATATTACATATACTAATCTATTTTTTTATGATAATGACATAAAACCACCTCCATGTTCATCAAATGGGTTATGAAAAAATCATTTGTGTTTGTGGATGACATGACATCATAAAGCCATGTCATTCATTTTTCTATTACCACATCTCAAGGTTGGGAATGGTGATATATATACAATATATATATATTATATTTATAACATAAATATATATTTATATTTATTATCTCATATATAAATATTTACATTCCATTCTGTAGAAGATATGATAGTGTTTGTCAAGTGTATAGTGTACTATCACTCATGAAGCGATATGATTATTTTTTCACTAACTCTTTTCATAGAAGAAGATAAAGATAAAAATAATGATGATATTTGATTTATATGAAATAAATATGATATTCATGACATATTATCCATTCATAAAAGATAGTATATATTTTTATTTCATACCATTTCACTCACTTAATGATAACAAAATCATTCATGTGTGTGTGGACTGCCTCCCTCAAGAAGAGATGTGCCTCTATTTTCATCACAGAACCTTATGGATTATATTTATAATTACATTTAAATAATTAATATGGTATTTTAGATATTATTATCATTAGTTAAATATAAAATATTACATACCTCCTTTCCTTAATGATCGTTTAAAAAATGGAAATGTTACTCATGCATAAGTATGTGTTTTCATCTTCATGATCATAACATACCACATTCATTAGCCCCATCATTGATTATTGGTTCTAAAATTATAATTTATGTATAGATTTGATTATTATTTCAGGATTATTATTATTATTAATTTTAAATAATGACCTCTTTGACTATAGTCAAACTACTAATGTCATTTTTTACACATAATCCAAATATATTCGAAACATCAGATGTAAACTTAATAGATTATGTAATCATATATGAAATAGTAATAATTGAAATAAAAGGAATAATAAAATTTTAATAGTTTCTTAAAAATTTATTAAAATAATTTTATTTTGCAGGATAAAGAAGGTTGTACATGATAAGTCAAACTCAAGGAAAGTGATTTCATCTCAATTTATATTCCATTAGTAATTATTTATTATAATGCAAAAAATCAATTTTATATGGTCTATATAATTAACCTTTGACATTTAATATCATTATTCATTCATAATTCATGGAATTTTATGTTTCATTTTGAATCATTTCATCCAATGGGATTTTAAATGAAAATTAATAAGTGGTAAAAGTTATTAAACAATCTCACTTTATTTTGTGATTCACATCTTACTCTAAAAAAATTAATTTATATTAATAATTTTCATTAGAAACTATATTTCTCTTAAATATCTATAATCATTCATGATGGATATTATTATTTCATAAAATTTATAAAAATTTCACATATTGTGTTTACCTTGAATGTTAATTGATTAATTAGAGGATATTGATAAATATATATCCTTTAATCAATACAAAAATTTGATAAAATGGAATATTTATCCACGAATTAAATTGATCATTTGATATTTGAGGGATACTATAGTCCTATATTTATGGGAGGTCCTGGTATTAAATAGTCCCCTCGATGCATCTGTAGGTATAAAGAGATAAATATGTTGTACAAATAAAACAAGGTCTTTCCTTTAACTTGAACTGTATTTTCAAAGGTATTGAAACTAGATATATCATGATTCTTGAGACCATGGGGTATAAAAATTAATAATTTCTATTATTTATAATTCAGTTTTTATTTTTATCCATGAGAATTTCATAATGATATTTACTCTAGATGCATTTCATTCCAAGATTACAGGTTAAATGGCATGTATGTTTCATTATTTACCTGTATATATAGTTTAAGAATTATTTATTCATATTTTTATGTTATTTAAATATCATTAAATTTATGTTATTTGATATACCACATTATGATTCATTATATCTTCAATTTTACATAACCCTTACTAATCATTTGAACATACCCTTATTTTCTTACATCTCCTATGATTCCCTGAAATGTACTATGAAAGATATCCAAGAATATACTAGAGGGAATAATGAACATCTTAGAAAAGATTATATTGTAATTTTTGTATTAAAATATAATATGATAATCATTAATTTATCTTGTTTACCAAGAATAATAAACTCTTCGGTACTTCAATATGAAATTATTCATATCTACGAAAATGTAATATAGTACGGAACTGACTCAATGCGACTGGGGTTGAGTCATTATAGTTGGTATAAGAGGAATTTTAGTAGAAACATTGAGAAATAAATTTAGGAAAACATGTATTAGTGATAATAACCTTATAGTATAGTTTTATGGTATGTATAGAAAAATACCCTAATGTTTTTTGAAGTAAGATATAATGTGGGCTTTCTAAGAAATATATCTGTATATGAAAACTAAGAGTAGACATGGTTCTAAAACAATGTTACGTAGGGGTAATAAATATAAAAATAAAAAATTGGTATAAACCTTATTATAAATTCGTACATAAAAATGGGCATTATTATGTACTTGTATTGACACTCTTAGGGGTTATGCTTATGATAATTCACATTTTCTTTATAAATCATTACGGAGGATTTGATAATATAAATATCCCAAAAGACGAAAAGATTATGATGCATAATTTTTTTATTTATTCTATGTGTTAGAAGATATTTAAAACTATAAATAATGATTTAAAATTCATAATTTTATAATCTACTTCATTATATTCTTTTTTTTGAAATAGAACCTAGAAGGAAGAAGGGTATCAATACTCATGTCCAATGTAGATTTTTCCCAACTAAAAAGCCTATGTAGATAGTATTGGAACTTAGAAAATATTGGCTATATTATTGAATCAAAATCAATTTATTACAAATAATATTTTCCATGTGGAGAAAACAGATCCATAATAAGATTATCCTACGTTGGACCACTTTATTAGACGAAATACCCCATCATTTGGTGGGACAACACATCCAATGGTATCTAATCAATGCATTAACCCTATTAAAAATATATTTATAGCCTTGGGATGCAGTGAAAAAGAAAAGGTTACACATGTAGTGTATTTTATTAATGGTTATTCTAATCGGTGGTGGTCATTGATCCATAATATTGAAGGGAAAAAATAAATAAAACTGGTGGAATGGAATTATTTTAAGGATAAATTAATTGAAAAATATTTCCTCATGAGCAATAAATCACTACTGGAATTTTACACTTTACCAACGGTTGTAAACCATTAGTAAAGGCCTGGAAATCGTTGGTATATAGTATACCAACAGTTCCCTCAACCGTGGCCAAATAAGGCGTGAAAATGGGCTTATACCAATCGTTCAGTGAAAAACATTGGTATATGTGTCAAAATAGAAGGTATACCAACGGGTTTCTACAAACTGTTGTTATATGTGTGTTAAAATATAACATATACGAATGGTTTGAAAACTGTTGGTATATGTGTGTTACACATATACCAATGGTTAGAAACAGTTGGTAAAGAGGCCATATGGAAAGCCATAAGGCTATACCAACGGTTGTTTTATAACCATTTGTATAAACCTATAACAACGGTTATAAAAAATCGTTGGTATAGTTATATTATAATATCTATACCAATAGTTTTGAAATCATTGGTATAGAATTGCTTAGCTCCACAGCAGCAGCCCCTCTCCCCTCTCCAGACCTGGAACAAGACAACAACCCCTCTCCAGACCTGCAACAACACCAATACAAAATCCCCATCCAATGTATTCAAAATTTATAATTCATTCCAGAATTTAGAAATTTATAAATGTAGAAATTTATAAATTCAAATGCAATAACACCCATAAGAGAAAATGACTACATGTTATAGGAAATGAAATAACACCCATAAGAGTATTCCAAATTTAGAATTCATTCCTCACTCAAACCAAAACACCAACACACATAAGAGTATTCAAAATTTATAATTCATTCCTCACTCAAAACACAACACCAATATACACAAGAGAAAAAACCTACATGTTATAGGAAGCACATGGGATGTTTAGTCATGATCTTGGGTTGAGTATCTTAAAACCAAAAGAAAAACATGGGTAGAGTGGCAAGGATCATGATACCCATAAGATAGAAAATGGTAGTGGTCATGTGCTTTGACCTAGGATGAGTTACAAGAAGAACATGAGATGTTTATATTCCTATAATGATTATGTATCCATGTATAAATGGTTCCTGATGCATTAGTGGGAAACATTGGCCGTTCTAAACATATGAGATGGGTTACCGGAATAGCCTACATGTTTTTCATAGACTTTTCAATTAGAATAAGGGGGTATGTGGCTAATTTTAATATGATCTCATGGGTGTGATGTGAGATGAATCCCAATCTTAGGTAGTGGGTATGAATATTCAATTAAGTATTTGGTATTGGGTTCACAAAGGGACTTTGGTTTTGTCCTAGAACCCATAGTTTGAGGATGGGATTGAGGTGATCCAGGGGGAAATGGTGTCACCATTTGTATTCCTCACCATTGGGGTATTTTTATGAGACTTTGAAACTTATTTTTCAAGAATCTATGTGTAGCCTTGTTGACCAATTTGTTATATGGTATGCTTGAGTGTTTATAGTTTTCATACGAAATCACTATATGATATTTATTTGTTGTATGTTATTGTATAGAATGAACGGCCCGTGATGGAGAATTAGAACATGAGTGTTGGTGAATGTTCATGATGGGATGTCGAGACTCATTCCAAATATAATTCATGTTTTTCTATATATACTATGAACCATTGTGTTTCAATCTATGGCTTGTGAATATTTTCTTCTAATAAAGTATGGCCAATAGACTGTATTTTATTTTTTATCCCTTAATTTCAAGAATCTATGTGTAGCCGTGTTGTGCAAACTGCATGTCTGAATGACGTGTCGTCTCCTCGTACACCTCATGAATAATAATTAGGGTGTTTTCGTGTTATTTCAAGTCATTCCGATGTCTTTTGGCATGCATTTGACCATTAAACACATGTTTTGGCCATTTACGACACGTGGAGTGCATTTTTGGATAGCGCGGTCACACGACACCTTTGATTGACGTGCCATCTAGCCGATCATTTCAAAATTCACCCACTCTTTGTTTTCATCCAATTTCAAGGAATTCTGAGGTCGTTCAACTAGTTTTGACCACCCCACACACACTTTTTAAGCTCGCAAAACACCAAAAAACACATATTCGGCTATTCTGCGCAAACCGCACATACGAATGACGTTCTGTCTCCTCATACACCTCACAAATAATAATTAGGGTGTTTTCGTGTGATTTAAAGTCATTACAATGTCGTTCGGTATGCATTTGACCGTAAAATGCATGTTTTGTCCATTTACGACACATAGAATGCATTTTCGGCCACCGTGACCACACGACACCTCTGATTGACGTGTTGTCTGGCCGTCCATTTCACAATTCACCCACCCTTTGTTCTAGTGTGATTTGATGGAATTTCGAGGTCATTCGGCTAGGTTCGACCACCCCACACACACTTTTCAAGCGCGCCAAACACCTAAAAAACACATATTCAGTCGTGCCGTGCAAACCACGTGTCCGAATGACGTTCCTTCTCCTCTTACACCTCAAGAATAATAACTAGGGTGTTTTCATGTGATTGCAAGTCATTATGATGTCATTCAACATGCATTTGACCATTAAACGAATGTTTTGGCCATTTACGAGACGCGGAGTGCATTTTTGGCCAGTGCGGTCACACGACACCTCTGATTGATGTGTCGTCTAGCTGAAAATTTTACAATTCACCCACCCTTTGTTGTCGTTCGATTTCATGGCATTCCAAGGTCGTTCGGCCGGTTATGACCACTCCATGAACAATTTTCAAGCGCACCAAACACCTAAAAAACACATATTCAGTCATGCCGCACAAACCACACATCTGAATGACTTTTCGTCTCCTATTACACCTCATGAATAATAATTAGGGTGTTTTCGTGTGATTTCAAGTCATTCTGATGTCGTTCGCTATGCATTTGACCGTAAAACCCATGTTTTAGCCATTTACGACACGCGTAGTGCGTTTTCGTCCACCGTGTTCACACAACACCTCCGATTGACATGCCGTCTGGACGACCATTTTACAATTCACCCACCCTTTGTTGTTATCGGATTTCATGGCATTCTAAGGTTTTTCGGCTTGTTTGGACCACCCCACACACGCTTTTCAAGCGCGCCAAACACCTAAAAAACACATATTCTGCCGTGCTGCACAAACCGCACGTCTGAATGATGTATCTTCTCCTCATACACATCAAGAATAATAATTTGGGTGTTTTTGTGTGATTTCAAGTCATTCCGATGTCCTTCATAATGCATTTGATCGTTAAACGCATGTTTTGGCCATTTACGACATGTGGAGTGCGTTTTCAACCACCGCAGTCACACGACACCTTCGATTGACGTGTTTTCTAGCCGAGCATTTCAAAATTCACCCACCCTTTATTTTCATCTAGTTTCATGGCATTACAAGGTTGTTCGGGTAGTTTCGACCACCCCACGCACGCTTTTCAAGCACACCAAACATCTAAAAAACACATATTCAGCTGTGTCGTGCAAACCGCACATCCAAATGATGTGACATCTCATTGTACACCTCAAGAATAATAATTAGGGTCTTTTCAGGTGATTTAAAGTCATTTGGATGTCGTTCGGCATGCATTTGACCGTAAAAACACATGTTTTGGCCATTTACGACATGCAGAGTACGTTTTCGGCCACCACGACCACAAGACACCTCCAATTGACGTGTCGTCTGCCCAAACATTTCAAATTCACCCACCTTTGTTGTCGTCTGATTTCATGGAATTCTGAGGTTGTTCGGCCTGTTTCGGCCACTCCATGCATGCTTTTCAAGCACACCAAACACCTAAAAAACACATATTCAGTCGTGCCACACAAACCATGTGTCCAAATGATGTTCCTTCTTCTCGTACAACTCACAAATAATAGTTAGGGTGTTTTTGTGTGATTTCAAGTCATTCTGATGTTGTTCGACATGCATTTGACCATAAAAACCATGCTTTGGCCATTTATGACATGCTGTGTACGTTTTTCGCCCACCGCGATCACACGACACATCCGATTGACATGTCTTCTAGCTGACCGTTTCACAATTCACCCAAAATTTGTTGTTTTTTGATTTTATGGTATTATGAGGTTGTTCGTCTGGTTTTGACCACCCCACGCACGCTTTTCAAGCACGCCAAACACTTAAAAAACACATATTCTGCCGTGCCGCGCAAACCGAGCGTCCGAATGACATGTTGTATCCTCTTACACCTTAAGAATAATAATTAGGGTGTTTTCATGGTATTTCAAGTCATTACGATGTCGTTCGGGATGCATTTGACTGTTAAACACATGTTTTGGCCATTTACGACATATAGAGTGCATTTTCATCTAGCGCGGTCACACAACACCTCAGATTGACGTTCCGTCAGGCCAAAAATTTCAAAATTCACCCACTCTTTGTTGTCGTTCGATTTCTTGGCTTTCCGAGGTCGTTCGGCCAGTTTTGATCACCCCATGCACACTTTTCAAGCACGCCAAACACCAAAAAAACTCATATTCAGTCGTGCCGCCCAAACTGTGCATCTGAATGACGTTCCTTCTCCTCTTACACCTCATGAGTTATTATTAGTGTGTTTTCGTGTGATTTCAAGTCATTCTGATGTCGTTTGGTATGCATTTGATCGTAAAACGCATGTTTTGGCCATTTACGACACACAGAATGCGTTTTTTAGCCACTGCGGTCACACGACACCTCCGATTGACATGCCGTCTAGCCGGCCATTTTACAATTGACCCACCCTTTGTTTTCGTCTGATTTCATGGCATTACAAGGTCTTTTGGCTAGTTTTGACATCCCCACGCATGCTTTTCAAGCGCGCCAACACCTAAAAACACATATTCAGCCGTGCCGCGCAAACCGCACATCCAATGATGTGTCGTCTCCACATACACCTCATGAATAATAATTAGGGGTTTTTTGTGTGATTTCGAGTGATTCTGATGTCTTTCGGTTTTCATTTGACCGTAAAACCCATGTTTTGGACTTTACGACACACAGAGTGCGTTTTCGGCCACCGCGGTCACACGACACCTCCGATAGACGTTCCGTCTAGCCGAAGATTTCAAATTCATGCATCCTTTGTTTTAATCTGATTTCATGGCATTCCAAGATCGTTCGGCCGGTTTTGACCACCCCACACATGTTTTTCAAGCGCGCCAAACACTTAAAAAACACATATCAAGTCGTGCCGTGCAAACCGCACGTTCGAATGACGTGTAGTCTCCTAGTACGCCTCAAAAATAATAATTAGGGTGTTTTTGTGTGATTTCAAGTCATTCCGATGTCGTTTGGTATTCATTTGACCATAGAATTCTTGTTTTGGCCATTTACAACACGCGGAGTGCGTTTTCGGCCACCGTGGTCACACGACACCTCCGATTGATGTGCCTTCTAGGGACTAGGGAGGAGGGTTGGGGGACTGTCTGGGGGGATGTCCAGGGGGTTATCTAGGGTCGAGGGAGGAGGGTTGGGGCGGGTTGTCCGAGGGGTTGTCCAGGGTCCAGGGTGGATGGTGGGGGGGGGGGGGGCTGTCCGAGGGGTTGTACGGGGTCCTGGGAGGAGGGTGGGGGGATGTCTGGGGTCCAGGGAGGAGGATGGGAAATGTATCTAAAACTATATATAGGTATCATACATCAAATTATAACAGGACTGTGAACCGCCGCGGGGTGTCATCCTGGAGAAGGGCCAAATCACGGCATTACCACGGCATGACTGCGGCTTGACCGAGGTGTGACTGCGGTGTGTTGGCCCAGTCCAGCGACATCTACGGGGTAGAATCTTCCATCCAGGATTCCAAATAAATCCTATGTAGTTGTCCTTCACATTATAGAAACTGATCTTATGTTATAAAAAACCGAATCTTGATTCGGGATTGTAATATGATTAAGATATATATTTTATATTCATTGTCTTTAAAAGTGGTACTAAGTAGTTGAAAATAATGATTGAGAGTCAAATTATCACACCCTAAACTATCACTGTGAGTTTTCGCAAACAGCACACCTCTGTTGGAGGGGTTCTATTATAAAAAAATGACTTTATTTATCAAATGAAACAATTATATTAAAGAAAACTTATTCAAGATTTGCAATTCAATATAAATATGCATAATTAATAAAGAAGCTAAATTTAATCTAAAGTACTCTTAAATTAAAGAGGTAACGAGAGGGACTCTACCTCAGACAGCCCCCCCAACTCAAATATCCCCCACCCTTGGAAAGCCCCCAACCCCTGGAAAGCCCCCTGCACCACCACCCAGACATCCCCCGAACAATCCAAACAGCCCAACCACCCCGGACAGCCCTCCCTCAACCCGGAAATCCCCCCACCCCCAGATAGTCATGCACCCCCGACCGCCCGAAAGTCCCCCCTCACCCCGGACAACCCCCCCCCCCCACCCCGAACAACCGCCCAACACCCCGGACAACCCCCACCCCCGGCCGAACATCTCCTCCGACCTCCCGGATAGCCCCCCACCCCAGACATCCCCGCCCCGACCAGAAAACTCCCCCACCCCACTGACAGCCCCGACCCCTCGGATAGCCCCCACCCCAGACAGCCCCCAACCCCCAGAGATCCCCCACCCCCTGGACAACCCCCATCAACCTGGACAACCCCTGCACCCCCCAAACAGCCCCCCTGACCAGCCAGACATCCCCCTACACCCTGGAAGACCCCCACCCCTCTGACATCCCCCCACCCCAGATAGCCCCTCACCTTTGACAACCCCCACCCCCAGAAAGCCCCCCCCCCACCCGCCGGACAGCCCCCCCTGCACTGCCTAGACAACCCCCCGCACCACCCGAACAACCCAACCACCCCCTGGACATCCCCCTTTCACCCCGGACAGCCCCCAGACCCCCGAACAGTCCCCCCTTACCCAAGATATCCCCCATCCCGAACAACCCCACCCCGGATAGCCCCCCAAAACCCCGGACAACCCCCCCAACCCCACCCCCGGCCGAACTGCTCCCCCGACCCCCCAGACAGCCCCCACCCCAGACATTCCCCCAACACCCCAGACAACCCCCACCCCCGGACAGGCAACTCCCCCACCCCCGGATAGACCCCACCACCCGGATATCCCCCCCACCTCGGATATCCCCCAACCCCCAGAAATCCCCCCACCCCCGGACAGCCCCCACCCCCATACATCTCCCACACCACCCGGACAACCTCACCCCCCGGACACCCCCCTCAACCCGGACAACCCCCACCCCCCGGACACCCTCCCTGACCCCCCGGACAACACCCCCTCACCCAAGACAGCCCCCCCACGTTAGACAACCCCCACCCCCAGAAAGTCCCCCCACTCCCCGGATAGCCCCCGGACCACCCGGATTCCCCCCTCACCACCTGGACTGCCCCCCCCCCCCCCCTCAACCCAGATAGCCCCAAACCCCTGGATAGCCCCCCGACCCACCAAACATCCCCCTTCACCCGGAAACCCCCCCTCACCCTGAAAAGCCCCCCCCATCGGACATCCCCCACCCCCGTAAATCCAGCCCAACCTTGGACAACCCCCCCCCCCCAGGACAGCCCCCGTACCACGCAGACAGCCCCCTCACCACCCGGATAGCCCAACCACCCCCCGAGTATCCGCCCCACAACCCAGACAACCCCACCCCTTGAACATACCCCACCCCGACCCCTCGGACAGCCCCTCAGACAGCCCCCTCACCCTGGATAGACCCCCCCACCCCAGAGGGCCCCCCAACACCCCAAACAACCCCCACCCCCACCCTCCACCAGACAGCTCCCCTGACCCCCCAGACAGCCCCCACCCCTTACATTCCCCTAACACTCCAGACAACCTGCCACCCCTGTTCGGACAGCTCCCCCACACCCAAGACAGCCCCCACCCCCAGACAGCCCCCCCTAGATAGCCCCCAACCCCCGGACAGCCCCCACCCCCCCGGACAGCCCCCACCCCCGGACAACCCCCCGCACCGCCCACAAAACCCCCCTTACCCAAGACAACCCCCTCACCCCCAACCCCCCAGACAGCCCCCCCTCAACCCAGACATCTCCCCACCCCGAAACCCCCCCACCCCTAGATGGCCCCCTCACCTCCCAGACAGCCCCCTCACCCCCTCATTCCAAGAGGGTTCACTATCATTTCTCAAATTCAATCATTTGAAACTACTTAGAAAACATTAAATAGTTCAACTCATTTCGTTCAAATCAATTTATTTCATTCTTTGAATAAAAAACCGAGAAAAAGTCTCCATTTCACCAATTTATTCTCTAAATATTTTTTTAAAATAAATCTAAACAGTCATGGAATTGAATAATTCATAAACAGTTGAAAAATGTCAAAATTATAGTCATCAAATTAATGACTTGTTAAATTCAATGAGAATTGGATTAAATAATATTTCACACGGAATTTCAAGTAAAACATTCATAGAAAAATTGTTAAAAATTAGTAAACACATATAAATGAATTCGAAAGTAACAATTAATTACAAGATGATGAGAAATCATAAAAACACATACTTAGAAAATATGGAATCCAACCACAATGAATCTAAGATGTTTCACCTCTAATGGAGGGTTACAAATTTAATTAATTAAATGGATCCTATGGGATGGAGAAAATCTAGGTTAAATCAAAATAGAAAAAAATACACATCAAAATCAGAACACAAAAATAAAATATTTGATGAATAAAAATAATAATAAGGTAACAATTAAATATTTTAAGTGTAGAAAGAATAAAATACCGGATTCGAGATAGATCTGATGTAGATTTAGCAGTTCAGATAGGGGAAGTCGAGCGAGGAGGGTGTCCGCTGCTGCACATTCATTTTGTTCATGAATGAGGAGGGGATGCTAATTGGGGAAAACTTTTCCCAATAGTTTTTAAAAAATGTTGGGAAAGAGTGCCTATACCAACATTTCATATAGAATCGTTGGTAAAATCCCCTTCAAGACAGGTTTTACCCAATGGTTCTGTAGAACCGTAGGTAAATCTTCCTACAAATAAGCCTTTCCAAATGGTTCTCTAGAACCATTGGTAAAGGTTCTTACAAATAGGCTTATACCAACGGTTTTGTTAAACCGTTGGTATAGCCTCCCTTTCTCAACAGTTTTTGTAAACCATTCGGATAGAAGTGTTGAGAAAAAAACAATTTCTAGTAGTGAATTTCAATGAAAATAGTTTTCTTTATCTTAATGAAGAATTAAGAAGAATGTATTGTGGAGTATGAATAAATATTTAAAATTTTATCTAGGTATGATACATATTATATACCCAACATTGAGTGATTGATTGAAAATTTCTTTGATGGAATTAATCCAAGTCACGAATGGGAACTAGTATGTCAAACTTTATTCTTCATACTATCAAATAATATTATGTGCAATCATTTTTGAGAAATAATTATCCAATTCTTATGGGTTAAAATAGAATAAAAAGAAGAATAGTTATATCGAGAAAAAATAGATTAAGGGAAGAAGGGAAATAAGGATTTCCTCACATTTGAAATTGTGCAAAGTAACACTCTGATACTTTTTTGAAGGGGAATTGAGTTTTCTATAAGTGTGGAGAGAATGGACACCATGATCATGATTTCAAAGGAAAGAAGGATATCTCAATTGTGAAATTATTCTGCTGTATTTAGATGTAAATTACACAAATGAATTCCAGATAATATACATTAGAAGAAGAAAATGAATCAATGTCAAGATTATTCTGTTGATATTACTATTGTGGAATGATTAATGTCCATGTGTATTTACATTTAGCAAATATATTTTAAAATTATTTTATTGATGATATTCATGATATAAGAATCATAAAATGTATAAGGATTATAGTGTATTACTATTTATTAAATTATTTTAAAGGACATGTTTAATGCTACTAAGAAAAGTTATTCAGTGGAAAGTTGATCTTTTTGGAAGAAAATTGTTTAAGGGAAGATAACCCTTAATATGTTATGTGTTTTGAGATAATGATGAAAATGATATTTGTTTTGGATAATATTGGTGACTATGAAATTGGTTAGTGATATTATGATTTATGTTACCTTTTCTAGATTTTACTTCATGTTTGGCTCAATTGAATATATTCAGCAACATAAGATATCATTTTTGTAAGTATGAGTTTTTATTATGTTTTTATGCTAATAAAGGTATTAACATATTAGGAATGTGGAATTAATATTAAATTTCTATTATCTAGGGAATATAGTATCAATTTAATAAATTATGTTATCAATCTGGTCTCACATATTTTGGATCATCCTTAAGGTTAATTATTTAGAGAAGGAATTAATTTAAGATTTTGGTGTTATTGGATACATTTTTCTAACGATTTTGGTTTCATTAAATATATTATGAATATCTTGTTACTATGTTATAGATATTATGATATGTTAAATGATAATTTCAGTTATCCCGGAATAAAAAATCATTTTTGGATATTCATTTTATAGAGTTAGATATTTAGTGGAAATTGAACAATAAACAAGAAAAGGATGGAATTTTTTCTATTAAATAAAATTATTTCAAGTATTTATATTTCCTTTTATACATATTGATTGATATATTTCATTTAATTGAGGAAAAGGGTCATGAAGGAAATATATGGTCATATAATAATAATTTTTTGTGATATCGATGACCTTTTTCACACATATGTTTTGTGTATTTTGTTGTTAAATTCTTCCTGACCATGTTCTCTATCACTCTCCACTAGTATTTGGATTTTATTTTTCTCTTATATTTGCATATTTTCTCTTCAAGTTGATGTTCGCCTATTTGGAAACCTAATATGCATTATTAAATATAAACTTTGTACTTACCTTTATATGTTATTAAGTGAATGTTTTATTAAATATTTTTATGATGTGGGATTTCCAACAATGAAATTTTTATGTGAAAACCCTTTATTTTCAAGATGATTTTTATATTCTAATGACACAATTTAGTTAAGGTGGGGAGAAGTTAACACCCCAATATTTTAAAGAATGAAAATCATATTCGGTAAACTTTATGATACAAAACACCTATATTATAAAAAAATATAACACGTAGATAAATTAATTTATATTTATTTGTTGAAAGTAATTCAATCCCTTAAATATATTGCATTACATGCAATACTGAGTTTACCTTGCATTACACAAATTACTTAGTATAAATGAAACATGGAATATTATTAAAAAAACATTATTTAATACAATAGTTATCACAAATACATTATAATTGGTCGGTATTAATATTACTAAATAAATTATGAAAATTATTCTTTTAAATTTATTTGAAAT
The DNA here is from genome assembly GCA_963277665.1 of Viscum album. NCBI lineage: Eukaryota > Viridiplantae > Streptophyta > Magnoliopsida > Santalales > Viscaceae > Viscum > Viscum album. The sequence goes on from OY728139.1 coordinate 302,149,311, forward strand.
AAAACAATATTCATTTAAATTAAACAATTTGTTTTATAAGAATTTTTAATTTTTTTTTCTAAAAGATGGTTTAGTCATGCTTTGAGAACATAATATAAATTTAATTTCTAAATTTTTTTGAAACATATTTTGTAAAACAAACTTCAATTTCGAAATCATTATATCAAAATTATATTAAGGTCAATTTTTGGGATCTTTTTCACAGGTTTCATTTTATGATTAATAGTAAAAAATACTTAATTTTTATTAAAAACTACATTTTATGATTAAATAATTTATAATGTTAAATTATATTTTTAATTAGTTTTAAATTAAAAATAGATAAATTTTCTATCAATGAATCTAATTTAGGTATTTTTAATAATTTTAATTTTGAATATTGATATAAAAAAATGTAAACTTTTTAGCATTTTCTCTTTGAAAACTTTATTTCTCATCACATCTACGGGATTATTATTTTTTTAATATTTTCCACCAGATTGGATTGAATTATAAAAAATGGATCCCATATTTATATTCATAATAATTTATAATTCCTAATAATTTATGCTTAATTTTTTTACAAAAATAAATTGTGAAAACTGTAAAAATGAATTACTGAAGTTAAGTTGAAAATGGATTTATATGGGGGTTAAAATAAAAATACAATGGAAAATAAAACCATAAAACTTGTCTAAAATATATTTTATTTATATATTAAGACCTTATACCCTATAATATATATTAATTTCAATTATTATATCCTTCTAACATGAAAAAACATTGGTATATTTTATTGATTTAAAAAAAGTACAAGTGTGCCACTAACATTATCTATAAAGGGACAAACACTCTCAACTCTTCTTCAAACCTTTAAACCATTTTTATTTATAAAATACCTGAAAACATCACTTAAATACTAACATCATATCATTATTAATGACATAATTTGGGAAAAAATCCAACCTAAGAAGGCTTTGGTGAAAACTTAAGGAAGATACCCGAAGAAGAGGTAACATTCTTCAATGAGTGTTTTTATTTATTTTCTTCCTCCAACTATTTCAATCATTTTTTAAACAAGATGATATAAAAAAATAATTATCTTACATATATTTATATTTTTTTATGTTAATTTAATTTTCTATAACCACCTCAAATAACATAATATGTATTATGAATTCATCATGCATGTGTACGACAGACTACCGCATCATGGACCAATGTCATTAATTTTTCAATTACAAACAATCATGGTTTGGTATGATGATTGATTGGAAATATATATAATTTTTATGAAATAATTATACCGTTTTATTCATTATATATTATATATAATTTTATTAATATACAATTTTTAGGAGATATGATAACGTCACTCGTGTTTATGACGGAGAACCAGCTCGCAAAGCTGTGTGATTCGTCTATTAAAAACGCTTTACATGAAATTTGATATGGATAATTTTAATGATTTTAGGTTAAATAAATGAAATAATTATTACATTAATGAAATATTTATCATTATTAAAAGATAACATATCATTTTATTTTTTACATTTTCATATACTTAACGATGATTTCAACGTTCATGTACATGTGGACTACCGCATTCACAAAGCGATATGGATCTATATTCACCAGAAAACAACATGGATGATTGGTATATGTATATTTAAAGAAATAATATGGTATTTATGATATTATTATTATTTTATAAATAAAAAATATTACTTACCATCATTCCATAATTATCGTTGAAAAAATGGTAATGTTACAAATGTAAACGTACCACCTACCATCTCCATGATCATAATGTACATCATTTCTCAAGAAATCATTCATGATTATTTTTAAATATATAATTAAAAAAAATATTATAATTAGATCATTATTATTATTATATATATTTATAAATAATTTTTATCTTTGATCATAGTTAACCTACCAAATTCCTTTTTTACATATAAGCCAAATATCTTCAAAACATATGATTGAAAATTAATTGATTATGTAACAATATATGAAATTGTAATAAGACAAATAAAAGGAATATAAACCTGAAAAATTTAATTAAAAATCAAAATTAAAATTATTTTTTCATTATATATGATTTAGAATGTACATGACGCGTTTGACACAAGGTAAGAGATATAATCTCAATTTATATTCCATTGAGACTAATGTGTTATTATGGACAAATTAAATTTGATGTGATGTACATACTGAAAATATGAACTGTACTATAATTATTCAGTCATTATTCATGATATTTTAGCTTTCACTTTAAATCATTTCATCCAAGGTGATTTTACTTAAAACTTTTCAAGGGGTAAAAGTTGTTTTACAATCACTATTTCTTTGGTGATTGTTAACTTTATATTGAAACAATAACAATCTTGTAATAATTTTGCAATAGAAACTAAATTTTTCTACAATATACATATTCTGTCATTTAATATCTTATTATTTCCTAAATAATTTACCATTATTACGTATGGTGTTAAATTTAAAAATATTTTGATAATTAGGGAAGTATTGAAAAATCTATATCCTTTAATTAATACAGATATTTAATGATAAGGCATATTTATTCATAGATTAAATATATCATTCAATATGTGAGGAATTATATAGACCTGCAGTGATATGTGGGGCCCTATATTATATATCCCCTCAATGTATCATAAGGTCTCACGAGACAAATAAGTTGGCCAAAATTAGAAAGCATTTTACATGTATCCTAAACTATCTTGTGGAAGGTCTTGATAGTAGAGGTATCATGTTGCCTAATATCATGTCATATAATAATTAATCATTCCTTCTATATATAATTCATTCATTATTATTACCCATGATATTTTTTCAATGATATTACCTATGTATGCATTTCATTCTCATACTATTTACTAAATGAAATGTGATTTCAGTTGTGTACCTTGTCATATTAATTATTCCTTATATATTCATGTAGTCAAGTTATTTAAATGGAATGTGTTCTCAGTTATTTACCTTTCTATATTGATTATTATTTAATTATTCATGATATATTGTATTGTAATTACCTCATACCGATCACTTGATCTCACCCATATTTTTCTTCTTTTCCCTGGAATCAATTAATTGTACTATGAAAGCTGTGAAATAATATGATAGCGATAATAATGATATTCTAAAAACAATATGTTGCAGTTTTTGTATCAAATGTAAAATGGGAATCATGTATATGTTTATTCATACTAGACTACTAAACTATTTGGTCCATCGAGATGGAATTCTCTATATCTATTCCAATGTAAAAAAGTAAGGACCCGACTCTAGGCTATTGGGGTTAGGTCATTACATGTAATGTCAAGAGGTTAGAATTTGAATTTTCTATAAATTGTTGAAATCACATACATTCTATGTTTGAAATTATTTCAGGGAGGGATATACATAATTATCTATTATGTTATATATGCAATAATATTTTTGATTAATTATATAATTCAAGATTATAAACGAATTCCAAATATTATTGTTGATAATAGGTTGCATTTGTTTTCAATTAGTCAATATGTGTTGGTGGATGATGTTATGATTCTTGGAAAATTGTTATGGACTCACATGATGACATTGGATGTCATGTTTGAGACATTATCATTGTTATTATTGTGAGGATTGATTTAACTAATCATAAATTTGAAGGACATGTTCTATTGGTTTTTTGTGAAGTAACATTGTCAAGAACAATAGGGGTTATGATGTCTCATCCATTTATAAGTGATAAGATGTTTTAAATCACTATAAAACCATGAAATCATACAAAAATCATTTTTATGAAGAATTATTTATTTAAGAATAATGGGTTTGAGGTGGTTTGGAAATAATTATTAAGTCATATAATTATATTATACACTTTAAATATATGAAAATTATTAATTATCTGTAAGCCTTATATAAATAATATTTGGTCAACCAATCAATCCTTAAAGTGTTTCCCTCAACCATAATTGTGGGACCAGAGGGTCAAACCCACAAGAGATCCTTCTAAATGAGGTCTTATAGTGGGAAATCAGGGGTGGGATGTGTATAGACATAGAGGAGTGGGCCAATGTATTGGTGCATGTGTAATGAACATTGGGACAATAGAATTACGGTGTGCCAGTGTAGGTTAAGAATGGACCCTGAGGCATGTAGTGAAACGTGTTACAGTTTATGTTCCCTCATCTCCATCTTTAATAGTTAGAAGAATGGATTATTGTACATGGGATATAAAAATAGGCTACTCAGTTGATGAGGTATGTAGAGAAGCTTCACATTGTTCCTATATTATTAAAATTATGGGCATTGGGATGGCCATCTGATCAAGAAGATCTCCATCATCTGATCTATTGTGATGCATTAATTTTAATTCATCCATCATGTTTAGCCTCTATGTGATGAGGCTTCTTCTGACATGGATGGAGACAACCAACCCTCATGTATTACCTGACCAAATGAATTGTACTGATCGATCAAACCAATTCTATTCATGCATCCTGTTCTTGCATGCATTCCATGATTCAAAGTACTTTATTTGGTGAGTAAATTTTTCATGTTAATAGACTTGATCATGAAAATAAATTCAATTTTTCATTGAGCCCTAATTATATACTCTTATTAATAAGTGAATCATTCTGGAAATCATTTGATTCCATCATGTGAAAAAGAACAAAACATGGATTGAAAGAACATACCATCTTTTTACATCCTATTATATAGAGTTATAAATGATTACTGTGAGGTTTTCAAGAGACTTTCAAAATTAAATAGCAATAATAATGGAGGATCAAGCGATTCACATAGGTTTCACATGATTGAGAAAAGTTATCATTCCATCACATGATCACCTCACCAGCGCTTGATGTGGTAGAGAAATTCATCCATTAAAAATGACAACGATGCAATGAGATATCTGAATTTTTCATATGTATTATGAATGAAATAAAATTTATAGGATAAGAAATAAAAAATTACCTATATATATAGAGGTATTGATGAGGTAAAGTGTTTCTACACATTGAGATATTGTAAGAGCTCTCAAAACAATAATACTCAGTTGATTCATTCATGAGAAGGACAATAAGATCATGTGATTAAATTATTCAAGGGAGTATCTGGTGAACCAACTTGGTTATAAAAATTAAAGGATGTTATATCCATATAAAAAACTTTTTATCATGAATTAACCCATGCAGAAAACTAGTATCGCGTGAAGGAACTCGTAGGAAAAAATCTTGCATATGTGAAAGATAACTCATGATCCTCCTTGGTTACATCAAGAAAATGGGGATGATCCCATTTTAAATAAACATTATCATTATAAATAAGTCACATAAAAATCTTCTCACACGAAATAGATAACACAAAAAATCATAGTCATACATGAGAGTAAGAAGGGTTTGTGTGATCATTCACACAAATTCATTATGTGTAGAATTTTTAGAACATGTGATTCATATTGTTAGGTTATGTAAAAGATAAGGGAAAAAAATTAATACTTAATTAAGTTAGAATAAGGTTTAGGCTAGATCATGTGAACCTTAGTGGGTCACATGAAGGATGAAAAAGAACCTTGCATACAATTTGGGTACGCCACACACCCTACATAGCACCATTAAAAAATATCACATGTTTAGAATAAAAACTAATAAAATTAGATTAAAAGGGTAATTTAAATATTATTTTATTAAATATTTAAATTTATAATGCACCTAAAATAATTTTAATGATAACAATTTATTTACAATGTTCATGCACCATGAAGTATTACATGCATGAATGAATAATGTTTTAGAATTCAAGGAGATAATGTGTTGAAATTGTGAATGATATTTTTTGAATAAAATATTATTAAATAAATACTTTTAACCACTTCCACACATTAAATTGATGGTATGAATTCAGCATATAGAAGGAATATTTGCCCGATCATTACTACATTAATGCAACTTGTTAGATATAAGGATCATTGATAATTGAGAAAAACCAACAGAAGGAAAATTTACATGAATATGTACATGGAAAAGTTTAATTTAGATAGATTGTGTAGGAATATAAATACACCACCATAAGGTAGATCATGCCATGAAGAAAGGATGAATCCAATCAGTTGGATCAAGGGGAAGGATATGTATCTTATGTGATTCTGGAGTAGAAATATTTGGGTGGATTTTGCATTAGGACAGTTTGGATTCAGATAAAACTATGGGATGATGTATAATAAGTATCCTATGTAGATTTATTAGTATATTTTTTATTAAATATTAACTACTATAATTTATTATTATATTACAATTTATAATCTGTGTTGGGGATAATAACAGACACAATAAAGAGTATGAATTTTTACAAAACCTTGAAAATATCGTGTGTTGTTCACTCACTTATTATTTATTCATAATAAGTGAGACTATGAGATAAAAAGTGAGTGGATCTAGAACGTTAAAAATCTAAATATATTGAATTCAAAAGAAATAATTTGTATAATGTAATCCTAGGATTCCCCTCCTTTTAGTGGTCAATTCAACTTGGGGTGCTACAATTGGTATAAAAGTGAGGTTACCTATAAAGAATCAAGAGTGATTTAATGAATTATGGATTTCATGAATCTAGTGATATACTTTAGATGATGAAAAATAGAAATTAATCTTGATGATACTATTCTAGAAATATCATTCACGTCTTAGAAGAATTGAATGAAGAGAAATCATATAAAATTGAAGAACAACCTTTATTTATAGATAAAGACAAATTTAATTGAATTTATTAACATTTGAATTTATTTCTATAATTATTTTCATTATTATTATTATAAATAATTATGGTTAAAATATTATTACTATGGATAACTCATTGATCATTACTCTGAATTATAATAATATCTGAAGAAATCCCTAAAGAAGTAGTGATCTATATTTTTAGGGGAATTAAGGGTGTTTAGGATGAAGAATTACTGACGGAATAAGAGTTTAATTATATGGAAGTGGAATTGGGTAAAAAAATTATAATATTCAACACTCCCACAAATATTAAAAAAGTAAATTAAGGGAGAATTTATCATTTCAGTGGAACATATGATGAAACTATTGATGAATCGTTAAAAATAATTTTTTAGAAACAATTCTTTGATATTGTATTTGTATAATCTTTCCATGTATTTGAAAAATTTCAAGAAGTTTCCATTACTATAAAAGTTTCTCAACTACTAGTTAATGATAATAGGTTAATGGGACATTACAATTTATCACAAAAAATAATGAATCATGTATGAAGAAAAAATGAAGAATCTTATGGAATATTTAGAATCTATACTAGTATCTTTTAAGGATGGGAAAAAATCCCAAAACTTGAAGTTCTTATAAATATATGTGAGAATAAAAAATCAAGAATCACCAAAAAATGAAACATGCCAAATATCTAAAATAAATGATACAAAAACTCATGTCTATTATGATGGTCATGATTCCTAATGAATCATGAAATCATCCTCCATTAAAGCGGTTTAATCCTCCAAGAAAAAGGTATCCCAAAAACTAAAGACTACCTTGTGTGCTAACCTTATTTCATGTGACGTTAGACGTTTTAAATAAAACTCTAAAAATAATTGATGTTTAAAAATGAGGATGAACCAACCATAGCAATGGTTGATTAGAAAAATATCATGAAGAGTTATTACTTAATAAATGTCAAAAAGAAAGGTGGTTCTATTAATGAAAGAAAGACTCACTATGAGTGAAATTCAGAAAAAATACAATTGAAAAGAAGAGGAAAATATTCATGGGAGATTATTATTGGTGATAAAAGTATGGTAATGATGCTATGGAATTTTTACATAACATGAAAACTCATGAAAATAACATAAGGTCTGTAATTTGGGGAGAAAATATTAAGATAAGAGAGGACCTGCACCAAATAATAAAAAATCACAAAAAATTAATCTATATTTAAAGAGTATATTTGAATGCTGGGAAGATTTTTATGAGTTCTAAATTTTACGTGGTCATCACTATAATTAGTTGTGGTACGTACCAATCCTAGATAAATCATTTAATAATGTGAATTGAATAACATAACACAAATGAAGGTAGGAAATAAAATAAGTTTATAAGTCACCCTTGAGATGTGATCAAAATATAAAGACTTATAATCAAATTTTCACCCAATAGAACAATTTATGACCATCTCCTACATCAATGGTAGAGATAAATTCATCAAAAAATCATTTCTATAATGAAAAATAAGGCTCAGTTTGAAGAATTACTACAACAAAAATTATCTGAAAAAATATATATTAAAGTGAAACAGACAGGTTTAGTGGTCACTATTGGTTTTTTGAATGATATCGGTACAAAGACATATCTTATTGGTATAACATGTCATTACTAGTAAATGAGAATAAATTAATGTAGAGTCATGATGAAAAAATGATTAAATATTCTCATAGAAAGAATGTTGTAACTAGATATTCATCCAGCTAAAAATATATAATAGATATTAAAGCTTATAATAAGTTTATGAAAATTGGAATCACAAGGTGCAAAAATATGAAAAATGTATGAAAGGATCACCTGGGGTAATTCCCCATGATCTAAAAGGGAAGAATCTCTATTAGAAAAATATTGTCTTGTCTTGGGGATATTATTATAAAACAAAAAATATCCTGAATTATTTCATAGTTTATTTTCCAAATCAACTAAAACCGGATAAGAAATTAAAGGATGTTTAAAAACATGGTAAATCTTATGGGAAGAAAGTTAATTAAGAATATGAAATAAAAACTCTTGAGATTTTATCCATATTTGGAAACATTATCAAAGAAAATGACTTCTGTGAAGGGTGAAATAAATTATGATATACATCAATCAAATACATAACATGAATTCTTGGACAATGGGAGATATTTAAAAATAGAATGAAATCACATGAGGATTCATGTAATCAAATGACTAAAACTGAAATGGATATTTCACAAAAATAAAAATTTAAAGGAATGAAAAAATATAACCGAGTAGATGATATTAAAAAAAATATGAGTGCACAAAATATTCCAATAATCTGATCAGGAGAAAATAATAGACAATGTTGAGAGGATTTTCCTATATGAATTTTATAACTAGTGAAATAAAGTTGTAACGTCCCGGTTCCAGAAGCCACCCAGAGGCGCCCCGTACCCGGTTGGTCACATGACCTCAAGGGCATTTCCCCAAATGCTAGAGGCTACCGACTAGCAGCGAGGGCCTTGGTAAGTTATTTGAGAAACTATGCCCTCATTTGGTAAGGTATACAGAGAAAAAAAAATTAACATTAAATAGCGAAAGCAGTAAACAATACGCAACAACTGAAACCAACCGCGGAAGAAATGAATATATAGTAATGATGATAATGACGCAGCATGTACAAGTATCTAAGGAACGCAGCAAATGCAACAACGTGCTGAAATGAAAGTAAAAACAAAGTAATAAAATAACAGCAACTCCTACAGAATTGCACGCCTAAGCTTGGTCCCTTGCTCTCCAGCTCCATGAAATCAAGTACCGGAAGTCGAAGTGTGCTTACCCTTATCTATACCTGCAACAAAAAAGTCATCTTGGGCCCAAAAGCATGGCCCAAATAGGGTGTGAGATACAATCCCAGTAGGAAATCACCCAAAGATCTGTGCCTAACAGTCAGTGAATACATGGAAGTAAAAAAACAGGAAGTAGTAAATAGGTAAGCACACAACAACTACAATCCATAGTTCTAACATATAAATCACATAAGAAACAACCAATCAAGAAAGCAAAACAAAAAGGTAACCACTGGGTAGTTCTCATAGCCTAACCCCTAAGGTTCAACCTACAGGTACTAGAAACCCTCTGGGAAGTGCACACAGTCTCGCCCATATGGTTCAGCTAAAGAATAGATTCTCTAAGGAAGCACTCACCGTCAATTCCCCCTATGGTATTGTATCATACTAAAGGCTCTCTGGGGAAGCACTCAATGTCTCATTCCCCATATGGCTCACGTCGAGAAACTAGAGACTCTATGAGGAATCACTCATCGTCGATTCCCCCTGTGGTATTGCATCATATTAAAAGACACTCTGGAGAAGCCCTTATGTCTATTCTCCCTATGGTCTACTACACTAGGTTCCCACAGTCCAGTGTGAAATAAATATGCATAGTTCATGTATTGGCCCAAGTAAACCTCATGAACTACTTGGATATTAATCTACGACACAACAGCATAACAGTACAATAGTTCAACTATCCTACAACTAGGCATGGCAACTGGAAAAACTCCAGAAAAGCAAAAAAAGAAAGGAAAAACATCCAGAGTACAGTAAAACTACACTATTCGCAAGAAATTACCTCTACTCAAGCAATCAAACAAAGCATGGAAACAATAGGGAAAAACAGGAAACACTCAATACCCCGTTCAAGGGTATTGGTGGAAATTGCACATAATATTCAACGAATTCCTACAGAAAGGCACAAACCACCTACTTTGGTTCTAGGATATCGATATACGTGAACCAAGATGATTGATTCTCCTTATAAAGGCGAAGATATGAGAAAACGACAAAAAAGATCAACCCATGATAACTTGGAAAATAGGAGGAAACATAGAACAAGGATAAAGAAGAAGAGAGAACTCACCGTTGCGATTCCAACACAATAAACGACGATCGATTCAGAGAACAGACGGAGGAATAGAAGCTCGTCGAAGATCTACGGATTCTCGGCGCTCTCGAATGAAGAAGTTGGAGAAGAAGAAGTTTTCCTCGATTAGGCGCGACCTCGGTCCATTTAATGAAAAAAAAAAGAAAGTACAGGGCATGTAATTTTAGAGTACACGGCCTATACTAGGTTGTTTCCTTACCCCGCTTTAAGAGGCTTCCACATCACCCCTACACCCCGTGTCTGTGGCCCGGGCACGACCAACACACAGCTTCGAGCCGGAAAAGAGTACACGATGTGTACTCAGAAAGTACACGGCGTGTACTTAAAAAATTTCCAAAAACTCAATTTTTCTCAAAAAATCACGAAAAAGGAAAGACATGCCTCAAACGAAGATCCGGGTTCGTAAAAACTTCCCCCCTTAAAGAAATTCATCCTCGAATTTCCCTAATGAGAAGGAGAAGGAGAAACCCCGAACAGCTCTGGCCACTGTGATTGTACATCAGCCTCCCTTTCCGAGGTCTCATCCTATACTCTCCCGTGCTGCCATAACACCTGTACTAGAGGAACATACTGCCCACAGAGAACCTGCGTACTGTGATTGACAATCTAGATAGGATGCTCCTCAAATGATGCATCCACTTCGAGCTAACCCTCCTCGGGTCGAATGACATGAGACAGATATGAAAAGTAACGTCAGAGCTGAGAGACGTGGAAAACGTCATGCATGGCCTGGTACCTCTGAGGTAACTGCAACCGATAGACAACCATCCCAAATATCTCCAATACCTCAAACGTCTTGACGTACCATGGTGAAAGTTTACCCTATCTCCGAATCCTCTTGTGTATCAACCTCGGTGCGACATGCAGGAAAACCTAATCCCCGACCTCAAACACTAGAGGTCGTCTCCACTGATCAGCATAAGACTTCTGTCGGGACTATGCTGTAGCCATCCTCTTCTGAATCAACTCTATCTGCTCTGAGGTCTCTTGAACCAGGCGAGGTCCCAACAAAGCTGCCTCTCCTACCTCCAGCTAGCATAAGGGTGATTGGAATGGCCTACCGTACGAATCCTAGTAAGGTGACATCTGTATAGTCACCTGAAAACTGTTGTTGTAGGCGAACTCAACAAGAGGAACATGCTTCTCCCAAGAACCTCCAAAGTCTAGAATGCAAGCTCGTAGCATGTCTTCAAGCACCTGGATTGTACGCTCAGACTGGCCATCTATCTGGGGATGGAATGATGTACTCAAAAGTACCTATGTACCCAATTCCTTCTAAAGCCTCTTCCAGAACCAAGACGTAAAGCGTGCATCCCTGTCTGAGACGATGGAGTGTAGAAATCCGTGCAGACATACAATCTATTGGATGTACAGTCATCCTAGATCATCAACACTAATGGTATCCTTTATTAGTAAGAAGTGAGAAACCTTCGTAAGCCTGTCGAAGAAAACAAAAACAACATCATTCCCTCGAGGAAACCTCGACAATCCAGTCATGAAGTCCATCGTGACATCGTTCTACTTCCACTACGGATTGAGTAACTACTGTAAAAGTCCTTCTGGTCGCTGATGCTCTGCCTTCACCTGCTGACATGTAGAACACCTTAAGATGAAACCACCAACATCTCTCATCATACCTGGCCACTAGTACTGGCGATGAAGATCCTGATACATCTTGGTGACACTAGGATGAACTGACCAAACTGAGGAATGGGAATCCCGCATCAGCTCCTCGCATATGTTTTTTGGCACCCATACGCGTCCCTGGAAATGCAAGATCTCATCCTCACCCACTATCTATCCAGGAAGAGGGTCCTCTCCTGACACACTTTCCCTCATGACAAATCCTTCTGAGTCTGATAGCTGCCTCATCCGTACCCAATCAAGTAGTATAGAGGTAACAGCTAAAGAAGATAGGAAAGTATATCCTTGTCTATCGTGCACCTCTAGATGCATCTCAGAGAACAAAGCCATAAGCTGCCACTCACTACTGGCCTCCTGAACTGCATGAATCTGAGTTCTCCTTCTCAATGCATCTGCCACTACGTTGCCCTTTCCCGGCATATAAGCAAGATTGAAATCAAAAGACTGAAGATACTCAACCCACCTGCGCTGTCTCAGATTCAGATCACACTGAGTGAAGATATACTTGAGACTCTTATGGTCGGTTAAAACCATGAAGTTCTCTCCAAGAAGGTAATGTCTCCAACAACGCAAGGCATGAACAACAACTACCAACTCCAGATCGTGTGTTGGGTAGTTCCTCTCATGTGGCCTCAACTGCTGAGACCCATACACAACGACTCCATATCCCTGCATAAGCAAAATTCCCAGCCCGATACCTGAAGAATCTCAACAGATAGTGTAGCTCTTTCTTGGCTCTGGAAAGACTAGTTTCAGTGCTAACTTCAACACTACTAGAAAAATGACTTATACCGATGGCTCAAAACTGTGGGTATAGCCCCCAAAACTATGGGTATAGCCTATACCCACGGTTTTGGGAACCGTGGGCTGGAGAGGCGTCGGTATAGGGGTCTCAGCCTATACCAATAGTTTTGGAGAACCGTGGGTATAGGTGATTCAAATGTGGCATACCGCGCATTCCAGCATGGCACACAACAAACCCCACGGTTTTCAAACCGTGGGGTAATTGAAATTCAAAAATAACGTGCCTAATGGGTTTCGAAACTGCACCTCCCGCTGCGTCTCGCACCTATGCCACCCCATCGAACCAACCGAGCTGTAATTTTTATTTCTTATATATGCATATATCTACTCATATATATTAATAAAATCAACGTCACATATTCAAAAATCGAAGCCACTAGGTTTCGAACCCGCACCACCGGCTGCGCCTCGCGCCCGCGCCCTGGGGACCGACGAACCAAGATGTTATTTTAATTTGTCATAAATACATATATCTACGTATATATATTAATATAAGCGGTATTTAAATTTAAAATTCATGTCCACAGGGATTTGAAATGTCGTCCCACAGAGCAACTCAATGCGTCTATTCACTTTGGTACCAACCAAGATAACTTTTTCTTTTATATGTAGACATTCATCTGGGTATATATATTAATATTATCCATGAAAAAATGTCTACCCACCAAATTTTTTTCACATCCCGACTAATGTTTTTTCCCTGCCATAACGTGGAAAATCTATACCCACAATTCTAGAGAACCGTGGGTATAGGTCATAAAAAAATGAAATACCTACGGTTTCGAAGAACCATCGGTATAGGTCTTCAGAAAATACCCTATACCCACGGTTTTCTCCAAAACCGTCGGTATAGGTCTTAAAAGAAAACAATACCCACTATTTTTGGCACAACCGTGGGCATAGGTTCACATACTACCCTTATACCCATGGTTTTTTTTTGCAAAAACATGGGTATAGACCTATTTTCCAGTAGTGAAACCTTCCCTTCAGCTCCTAAAAGGCTAACTCGCAAGAATCTGACCATAAGAACTTTGCCCCCTTCATGGTCAGACCTGTCAAAGGTGCTGCTAGGTGTGAAAAGTCCTGAATAAAGTGTATGTATTATCCATACAGCCCTAAGAAATTCCATACCTCAAAAACGTTCTTTGGCTGCTCCCAAGAAACTACAGCTCTAACTTTATCTGGGTCCATAGATACTCCTTCCTCTGAGATGACGTGACCCATGAAGTGAATCTGATCCATCTAAAAGTGGAACTTCGAGAGTTTAGCATAGAGCTTATTCTCTCTCAGTGTACTCAGAACGATATCAAGATGGTTAGCATGGTTGTGTAGAGTGTGAGAGTACACCAAGATATCATCCATGAAGACCATGACAAAGGAGTCCAAGTAAGGATGGAACACTCGATTCATCAGTTCCATGAAACTTGCTGGCACATTCATGAGACCGAATGACATAACCGTATACTCATAGAGACCATACCTGCTTCTAAAAGCTTTCAGAGGTATATCCGATGGTCTAACGTGCAACTGATGATAACCGAACCTCAAATCGATCTTTGAGAACACCCGAAATCCTCGAAGCTGATAAAAAAGGTCATAAATATTAGGAAAGGGATACCGGTTCTTGACTGTCAACTGGTTCATCTTTCGATAACCCACACAGAGCCTAAGGGTAACATCTACCTTCTTCACAAACAGGACAGGAGAACCCCAAGGAGAAGTACTGGGTCTGATGAAACCCTTTTCCTGCAACTCCTCCAACTGCTTCGTGATCTCATGCAGCTCAGGTGTAGCCATCCTATAGGGAGGAATGGACACCGGTGCAACTTTTGGCATGATCTCAATAGATAAGTCTACCTCACGCTCTGGAGGAAAACCTAAAAAGTATTCTGGAAAGACATCCCTGAAACGATCCACCACTGGAGGAAAGTCCAACTATGAAGCCCCCTGGTTATCCTGATAAAGACTAGAAATCTAGGCCATCAACCCTCCTAGCCCATGATGCTCGAGTCCTACTCATCTCGCCCGAACATCCCATTCGCCTCTATGAAGAAAAGATTCAACCTATGGTGAAATGAAACTCACCCTACGGCAATAACAGTCAACGACTTCCTAGAAGAGGACCAAATAGTCCATCCCGAGAATGACATCATAACCTGTCATCTATAGGATGTAGATATCCCATAAGAAACGATATCCTGCAACCTCGAGAGGGCACTCTCTACACTGACTTACACTATATGTCCTTGTCCCCAAAGGTGTGTTTAGTGTTAACGAGTCGACAAAAGAAAAGATACATAACCCAAGGCTCTCCATGACAGCAACAGAGATAAAGATATGCGTAGCACCAACATCGAAAAGAGATGAAGATAAAACTGTGGCTACTAAAATCATACCTCAAATGGTAGAAGGTCCGGGATCCTGATCCTGATAGGTCTGTTCCACGGTGAAAGATTGGTCTGCACCACGACCCTGCAACCCTGCCTGACCGCTCTGAGCTGATCCACCCTGCTGACGCTGAAAGACTACTGGCTGACTGCCACAGCCTCGACCTCCACCTCAGCTTGAACGGCCAAAATAACTCCAGTTCCCCGACTGGTGAGAAACTGGTGGTGCTGCTCCTGAACAAGGAGTCAGAGAAGAACTCTCGTCACCACCTGCTGGTGAGAAAACCTGGTAGATACGCTGAATGTGACCCATCTTTCGGCAAGATCGGCACTCCACTGTGTCTCTCAAGAACCGCGTCCTCGTGTGCCTTGACCGACCACACTGGTAGCATATCACATGGCTACCTGAAGATATATCTCGCTTCCTCAGATCACCACGCATAGACTCCCTATGAAACTTCTTGCTGTCGTCTGGAGGAAAACAAGCTCTTGAAGTAGAACCTCCCTGGATCATAGCTCCAGAGTCTCTCATATTGCGCTCCGCAATAAGTACCTGGTTGACGATGGAAGTGATGGAAGTCAACTGGAAGAGATTCACCTGCGAGCGGATCTCCCTCCTGAGACCATCCTCAAACTTCCTTGCTAAGAACATCCCATCACCACCCCAGAGTGGTGTGAAATGCTGCAGCTCAGTGAAACGAGAGGAAGACTCCATGACGGAAAGAGTACCTTGCTCTAGACACATGAACTCCCAGGCTCAATCGTCCCTCAGGGTCTCCAGATAGAAGTAGTCATAGAACACACGCTGGAACTCCTACCAAGCCATAACCTACTGATGAACCTCCTGTGAGATCACATCCCACCACCACCTAGCGGAGTCTTGGAGCATGTAGGTAGTGATCTTGACTCGCCTCTCTGGAGGTGTCTCCAGATGATCGAAGATAGTTTGCATAGCTTCTAGCCATGACTCTGCAGCCTGTGGTCCTCCTTCCCCTGAGAAAGTAGGAGGATGCTGCTGCTGTAAAGCCTACGTCAAGTTTGCCATAGACGTGGCAGGAGGAGGTGCTCCCTGAAAGGTCTGCATCATCCTCATAAAACCATCCCTAAACTATGAATCAGCCCCTAAAAGTTGTATGATAGCTGGTGCCAAGGATGGCCCGACCAGAGGATCGGTAGGAAGTCCCTGATCAGCCATTTCTGGTGTCTGATCGCTGCCTGACAACTGAAGTACAACCAGAGGAAGTCTCAGAGGCATAGCTCTGAAAGTTCAAAAGCATTCCTTAGATTAGAAAAAGAAGGACAGAGAAAAAAGGCGTACAAAAGGAAACAGGATAAGGAAACACTCAAGATTTACAAAACAAGACTACACGGTGTGTATAAAATCTACACGACATGTACTTAACTATGTTTCCCTGCCCGCGTCTCCTTGAACGGCTAACCCACATGGTCTTATTAAACTGAGACTAAACGGCGTGTTCCAAGTGGACATGACGTGTAGTAGGCACAGTTTCACCGACACATGTTGTTAGCTACATGGCCAGCTACACGGCTGAGACTACACGGCGTGTTCCGAACAAACACGGCGTGTACTTGAAGATTTTTCCTGACCTGTGTTATTGGAGACACGGCCAAGTACACGGCTGACCCTTACACGATGTGTTCCGAACTAACACGGTGTGTATAGGAGATGAGGACACCATTCCGTGTTGTTCGTGACATGTCCGGGTATTGAGAACAAGGATCACTAGTAGAAAAATGATTTTTAACGTCGCCAGTTTAACGTCGGTTTCTTATAAACCGACGTAAATAATTTTTGTGGTGAATTTTTGGCGTCGGTTTTTTTAAAAACCGACGCAAAAAAGGAAAAAAATTGTTTTGGCATGGGTTCAAAAAAAACTGACACAAAAAACTAAAAAAAATATATTTTGGCGTCGGTTTTTATGAAAACCGACGCCATAAAAGTTTGAAAAAAAATCTTTGGCGTCGGTTTTTTAACAAACCGACGCTAAAAATTTTAAAAAAACACTTTTTGCGTCGGTTTGTTTAAAAACCGATGCCAAAAACAAAAAATAATTTTTTTGGCGTCGGTTTTTAGAAAAACAGACGCAAAAAGTTAAAATATATTTTTGGAGTCGGTTTTTATGAAAACCGACGCCAAAAAATTTAAAAAAAAATTCAGTGTTTTAGATAATTTCTTAATCTTTGATTTGACTGGTTGTGGAGCTAAAATAGAGTTATGGATTAAAAGTTATGGCTTTTGAAAGTTGAACTTCTTTAAGACTTCTTTTAGAGAAGGTCAACTTCCGACATCCATAACTTTTAATCCGTAACTTTGTTTTTGCTCCACTACTAGTCAAATCAAAGATTAGAAAAATATCTAAAACACTGTAATTTTTTTTTTAATTTTTTTCGTCAATTTTCATAAAAAATGACGCCAAAAAAATTATTTTTTGGTTTTGGCGTCAGTTTAAAAAAAGCCGACGCGAAAAGTAGTTTTTTTTGAATTTTTAGCGTCGGTTTGTTAAAAAAACGACGCCAAAGATTTTTTTTTAAATTTTATAGCATCGGTTTTCATAAAAACCGACGCCAAAATATATTTTTTTTAGTTTTTTGCGTCGGTTTTTTTAAGAACCGACGCAAAAAAGAATATCAATTGACATTTTTGGCATCGGTTTTCTAAAAAACCGACGCCAAAAGACCAACATAAATACTATTTTGCGTCGGTTTCAAACAAAACCGACATCAAAGAGTAACGCGGGATCAGAATTTCAATTTTTTTCACAACACGCATTTAACTTTTTAAAATCCCGCCTACATTTTCGTACAATGCAATTGAAAATATTTCTGTTTACTAAATATATATCCAGTTTCTCCTTCGTTCATTATTTTCAACATCTTCGATTCAATCAAGATTTCAATGCGACTTCAATCGTTAATTTAAACACGGTACATATTCTATTCATTTGTTTTCTTTATTATTATTATCCTTCATTTCTAAACAACTCGATTAGATTTCTTATAATGATGATTCATTCTCATTTCTAAATACAAGTTATATGATGATAACAAACATATTGTTTCTATGGAAGCCCCTAAAACAATTGAAATATGTTTTATGTATTATGATTATTTTATTTCATTTGGTGTATATGATTTTAATTTATGTTTATCATGTTTTCTTTGAAACAAGTTGTATCAATCAAAACATTGATAGGTTCAGCTTCAAATGACGATAAATTTTGAACCGTAACTCCGTTTTAGGTCCACAACCTATCAAATCAAATCTTAGGAAATGATCTAAAACATAGATTTTTTTTTTGCCTTTTGGTGTCATTTTTTATAAAAATCGACGCCAAAAATATTTTTTTTTTCATTTATGGCGTCGGTTTTTATGAAAACCGACGGCAAAAATGATATGAATTAGTTTTTTTGGCATCGGTTTTTTACAAAACCGACGCCAAAAAACAAATTTTATTCATTTTTCGTGTCAGTTTACAAAAACTGACGTAAAAATTCATATTTTTTACGTCGGCGACTTTGACGTTGGTTAAAAATCGAGGTCGAAAATAAAAAAAAACGACGTTAAAACCCATTTTTCTACTAGTGGATACATGGCGTGTTTATACATAACACGTCATGTATGAAACGCGCTTCCCCCACCCATGTTGTTAGCTACACAGCCGGGTACACGCTCACTACTACACGACATGTATCTACTATACATGGCATGTTCCTAGAGATTTTTCACAACCTGTGTTTCTACTCACAAAGTTAGTGAAATGGTTTAAAACTACACAGTGTGTATATATAAAGTACACGCCGTGTATTCTGGGTTTTTTCGGGCAGTAGCTCTGAAACTGCACCAAAGCCCAGAAAACACTGAAAAACGAGAAAGAAAGTGCAAAATTATGATTTGTGAGGGCTCATACTCCCTACAAATAAAAGATTGGCATCCATTTAAGTAATGTATGATACAAACAATCCCTTAACAATTAACATATATTCAAATATTTAATCTATCACAACAACATGCATAATCTACACAAGGTCTATCACAACAACATGCAATTTCTAATACACCCTATATGGCATGACAAGAATGCATGGATTTTTATTTCTAACAAGTGCATATATGATGCATGAGATGGCATACCCTCATCTCATCGGGTTACAACAAAAATAGAACTAGAATAACAACAACAATGACAACACAATCATGTGAATAACTCTTGGTGAAATCATATCAACCGTAAATCGCAAAACCAGAAAACTACAATAAACGAGGTAGTATGGATTTTCCCTGTACACGGGTTAGCTACTCCCGAGAACAGCTTAAAACCAATTACCGAATCCGTCTTATCCCTAGATAAAGGCTCCAAACAGTAAATCAAGAGAAAAGAACTCCTCTGATACCACTTTGTAACATCCTTATTCCAGAAGACACCCAGAGGCGCCCCGTACCCAGTTGGTCACATGACCTCAAGCACATTTCATCAAACACCAGAGGCTTCCGACTAGCAGCGAGGGCCTTGGTAAGTTATTGGGGAAATTATTCCCTCATTTGGTAAGGTATACAAAGAAAAGAAAAGAAATTAACGGTAAATAGCAGAAGCAGTAAACAATACGCAACAAGGGAAACCAACAATGAAAGAAATGAATATATAGTAATGATGATAATGATGCAGCAGGTATAAGTATCTAAGGAATGAAACAAACAAAACAACATTCTAAAATACAAGTAAAAACAAAGTAATAAAATAACACCAAATCCTGCAGCATCACAAGCCTAAGCA
Source organism: Viscum album (assembly GCA_963277665.1). Classification (NCBI taxonomy): domain Eukaryota; kingdom Viridiplantae; phylum Streptophyta; class Magnoliopsida; order Santalales; family Viscaceae; genus Viscum; species Viscum album. The sequence goes on from OY728139.1 coordinate 302,169,597, forward strand.
TGGTACCTTGCTCTCAAGCTCCAAGAAATCAAGTACCGGAAGTCGAAGTGTGCTTACCCTTATCTATACCTGCAACAAAAAAGTCTGCATGGGCCCAAAAGCATGGCCCAAACAGGGTGTGAGATATAATCCCAGTAGGAAATCCCCCAAAGATCTGTGCCTAATAGTCAGTGAATACAAGGTAGTAATAAAACAGGAAGTAGTAAACAGGTAACCACACAGCAGCTACAATCCACAGTTCTAACATATAAAGAACATAAGAAATATCCACTCAATCAAGAAAAACAAAAAGGTAACCACTGGGTAGTTCTCACAGCCTAAACCCTAAGGTTCAAACTACATGTTCTACCAACCCTCTGGGAAGTGCACACAGTCTCACCCCTCTGGTTAAGCTAAAGAATAAAATATCTAAGGAAGCACTCACTGTCAATTCCCCCTACGGTCTCGTATCGTACAAAAGGATCTCTGGGGAAGCACTCAACATCTCATCCCCACTGTGGCCCACGTCGAGGAACTATAGACTCTCTGAGGAAGCACTCATCGTCAATTCCCCTTGTGGTCTCACATCATATTAAAAGACACTCTGGAAAAGCCCTTACTTCCATTCACCCTATGGTTTAATACACTAGGTTCCCACAGTCCAGTGTGAAATAAACATGCATAGTACGCGTATTGGCCCAAGTAAACCTCAAGAACTACTTGGCTATCAATCTATGTCACAACATCATAACAGTAAAATAGTTACACTATCCTACAACTAGGCATGGAAACTGTAAAAACACCAAACAAGAAAAACAAGCATGGAAAAACATCCAGAGTACAGTAAAACTACACTACTCATAAGCAATTACCTTTACTCAAGCAATCAAGCTAAGTAGGAAAACAAGAGGGCCATACAGGAAACACGCAATACCCCATTCAAGGGTATTGGTGGAAATAACACATAATATTGATCGAATTCCTATAGAAAGGCACAAACCACCTACCTTGGTGCTAGGAGATCGATATACATGAATCACAGTGATTTATTCTCCTTAGAAAAGAAAAGATATGAGAAAACATCAAAAACTCTTAACCCATGACAACTTGGAAACGAGGAGGAAACATTGAACAAGGCTAAAGTAGAAGACAGAACTCACTACTGTGATTCCAACACAATCAACGATGATCAATTCAGGGATTGGATGAAGGAACGAAAGCTCACCGAAGATCCACGGATTATCGGCACTCTCGGATGAAGATGCTGGAGAAGATGACGTTTCCCTTGATTATGTGCGACCCCGGTCCATTTAATGAAAAAAAGAAAGTATAGGGTGTGTACTTTTAGAGTACATGGCGTGTACTCAGTTTTTTCCATACTCCACTTTAAGCGACCTCCACGTCACCCCTACACCCCGTGTGTGTGTCCCATGTATAGCCTGCACATGGCTTCGAGCCAGAAAAGAGTACACGACATGTACTGAGAAATTACACAGCGTGTACTTCAAAAATTTACAGAAACTCCATTTTTTTCAAAAACTCCCGAAAAAGGAAAGACAAACCTCAAACGAAGATCCGGGTTCTTACAAAAGTCCCCTCTATATTCCACTATATATATAAGTGTGTTTTTATGACATGTAGGGACTTGATATAGATGGGAGCATCCCCTAAGGGGGAGTTTTGATGAGATGAAGCTATCAAATCCTTACCAAAAAGTTAATATTGATCTCTTAATAAAATGTCAAAAAATAGAGGTTATGGTTTTCAAATCACACATTCATTGTGAATTTTAAATTTTATTTATCATATCAATTAACGGGGAGTTACTGGTTGAAGACAGTATGATATAAAGGGGGAGATGTATCTTTTTCACTTGAATATTCTGATGTGCTTTAGTGTGTATAGTATTTATCATTTCATTGATTAATCTGACTATGTCTATTCCCTTAATATGAATTAAAAATAAATGAGCATGATTTCACATTAGTGGCCATTTATCAATAATATAGAAAAAACTGGTTGTATCTCTCTTGTTTTCTATATCAGGTTATCATATATTGAGTTATAGTGGATTTTATAAGGGATACTTTCTATGGGAACCATGTGATATCATCCTAATATCAGAAGTGTTAAAGAATGTAATATTAAAAGGGAGGATAACATATTTTTTTAGAATAAAAGACGATATGAGAAGACACCACATACCATTTTCATTTTATTTACATAATAAGGGATAAAATTAGGACCATATATTAACTTGAATGATATGTATTGACATTAAAAACATTACAAAAAGGGGGTATTTATTGGACTATGTTTCATTTATTTTCAAAAAGTCAATATTTGATAGTAGATGAAGTGGTGATGCATGGAAAATTATTATAGACTCACTTGATGACATTGGATTTCATGCTTGAGAAATTATCCATGTTACAAATGTGATGATTGATTGAACTAATATTTAATGTCAATGAAATTTTCTATTGGTATTTTATGCAAAAAAAATCTAAAAAATAATGAGTATGTTTGATGTTACGTCCATTAATGGATGCTGATAAGTTGTAAGTCATTAAAACACCATGATACCATGAAAGAAAAATCATTTTTCAGGAAGAATTATTTATTCAAGAAGAAAGAGTTTTAGGTTGTTTAGAAATCATTAAAAAGGATTATATATATTATACACATAAAATATATGCTATATATTATTAATATGTTGTCCTTACATAAAATAATAGGTCATCTACACAAGCCCCCAAGGGATATCCCTGAACTACACTTGGGGGACCTAATGGTCAACCACATGGGATAGAATTCCAAAAGATGTTGCATGGAGGATAAGCAGTCAGTGGGCCGTGTATGGAAATATTGGAGTGAACACATGTGTATATACTTATATAAGATGATTTGGCCATAGAAAAAACAAACAGGGTAGCATTGTTAAGGCACTACCCATGAGGCATGCAAGAAAAGTTGTTATGGGGGATGATCCCCCGTCGCCATATCAAATGGTTAGTGACATGAATTGAATGAAATTGGAGAGAAAAATGGGTAGCTCGGTTTATGTGGTATGTGGAGAATCCACACAATATTAATAAATACAAAAAAATGGCAAGAACCCTAGTCGGTTGATAGTGCAGATCCACATAAAGTAATGTCTGACACAATGTGTATTCAAATTCAGCCATCATCATTAACTGTTAGACAATGAGGATTCATTTTTCATAAATAAATACAACCAACCATTTCATGTTATCAAACCAATGGAATGAAACCGGTTGATCAAACTGATGCCACATATGCAACTTAATCTTTCAAAAATAGAATGATTTGAATAACTAGAGTTGGATGGGGATAAATGACTTATTCATGAAGCGATAATGTTAAAAAAGTTGATTATGTGAATAAATTTGAACTTTCATTGAGCCATCACATCAAATTCTATGGATTAAGTAATGAATTAAAACAATCCTATGAAAAACGACATATCTCGGATCACAAGAACATCCCATGTTTGGTATATTTTTCAACTGATTTTTTAGGATTATAATGAGGTTATCAAGAGACTGTAAAAATTTAATAATAAAAATAATGGAGGATCATGTGAAGCACTGGGGTGTTTCATGATCAAAATAAGTGATCATGACATTGCATGATCAACTCAGCGATAAATGATGAGGCCGACAATTTTGGATATTCAAGATGAAAAAGGTAAAATGAGGTATATGGGAATTTAATAAGCCTTTATGACAGCATAAATATCATAGGATAGATGATGGAACCTTGAATATATAAATAGAGTCATTGATGAGGGAAATTATTGCTACAATTTGATATATTGTAAGAGATCTCAAAATAATGCACTCACAAGATTCATTCATGTTAATGGGAATAAAATCAAGGGATTCTGTCATGGAAAGAATTATTTTGAAAACAACCATTTTTATGTGAATTAATTTATGGGATACCTAGGTAAAAGAAATTTTCTCGTAATGTATCGCCTATGGAAAACCTGTGTCATAAATAAACACACAGAAACACATCCTTAATATGTAGTGGAAAACTCGTGAGCCTCCTTTATTATGTAATGTAAATGAAGAGGGACCCAAATTAAAACAACTATCTTCTGAATTATAACTCATGTAAAACTCTTATCACATGAAGGAGATACCATGGGCAATCCTTATCATGTGAAGGAGGTATAAGTGTTCATGTTATCATTTACATGAATCCCTTCTATCATGAAATTTTATATCCCAAGACACACCTTGTTTGGTTATATGAAGGATATGAAGACAACCTCTTGAGACATACATATCATCATCAAACGTATATGACATATCACAGAAAATGTAGTGGGTTACATGAAAGAGTAATAATAAAATTGCATGAAATCCATGCATGGAATGAATGCTAAGTACCACTTTTGATAAATATCATGTGGTTGTAATAAAAAGTCAAAATAAAAGATTAAAATTGTGTATGAAATATTTTTAGATTAAATGATTGAATTGAGGAGGCATATACAATAATAATAATGATAAATGATTATGTATAATGTTTTTGAATCATGAATTATCACATGTGTGAATGAATAACGTATGATAATTTAAGAAGACCAGTATGATAAATGGTACATGAATATGTACATGGTAATGTGTGATTCAATTATCTCATTGAGTAATATCAATAGATAATCATGAGGTGGATAAATACCTTAATAAATTAGGGAGACTCTTAATTGAATTTGGGAGAAGGATAATTCTGTTATTTTATTATAGAAAAGAAATCTCTAGTGTAGAATCTGGAGTTGGAATGTGTGGATTAAACTAAAAATATGGGATATATTATAATTTTTTATGTGGATTTAGGAATATATATGGTTTGATTCTTTATCTATCATTGAAAATTATTATATGATTATTATTGAGAATCTGTGTTTGGGGGAATAACCAACATGACAAGAATAATGTCTTTTTACTGGACAATTCAAATATTATAGGTTATGTTCTATCTAATTAATTCTATATATGAACTGAGAATTTGATATATAATTGAGTAGATTAATAACCTTAAAAATCTAAAGAGGTTAAATTTGAAATAAAAATAATTTGTACAAAATAAACCACAGATCTACCACCCTCCCAGTGGTCAATCCATCATTAGGTACTACACTTATTATGGTTTTAATTAATCATGGGAACCACAATGATGGAAAATCTGTTGATCATAAATTCTATAGGAGAGTAATTGTATGGTTTTTATAATTGATGAAAACAAAGAAATATATGATTTTTTTGAATTATTTTTCCACCTATTTTATCTGTAATATAACATATGAGATTCTTATAGAAACAAAATAGATAATTAGATACATTGAATGTATTTTCAATAATATTATTTTCATTCATAATGAAAATATTATTAATTGTCATTTTTTCTAATATGGATGAGAATGGAGACGTGGGGGTCCAAAAATACATAAGTGTTGGTGTATTCTTTATTGAAATAAAATGGACATCCTAGTTGAGTAAAAAATAGAATGAATTTTATTATTCTTAGTTAGAACGTAGATCAACATTATGTTTTCAGAGTCATATGACATTTATAAGAGTAAATTTGTACTATTTCCTAAGTATGTGATATCAATTTTTTTGAGTGTTCCATTGGTTTTAGAGCACGGGGTTTACCCCCAGGTTGGTTCCAAATGGAGATGTGAGTTCTCGAGAGACTTGGAAATAATATAATAAAAATATAATAATTATTTTTAGTCTATGAGGGAGTGTTTTCATAGAAAATAATAGAAAAATTACTTCTGAAATTAGATGGATAATTAGAGACAATGGATGAGTCTAAAACTGTGGGTTTACCTCAAATGCTATGTATTTATTTTGTTTTCATTTGTTCTGATGGTAGATCAAAGTAAAAAGTAGATTAATTAATTAAAGTAATTAGTTTTTCAGCTTTTTATAGTTTATTAATTCTTGGAATCCCTCTATATAATCAATTTATGGTTCCTCCCCATGGTTATGTATTGTTCACAATGTAAAATATATAGAGAGGGAGAGAGGGAGGTGATAGTAGATCGAGGTGGCATCAATGGTGGATTAAGGAACATAATCAAATTCATAATGACATTGATGAAGTGATTATGAAACAATGATGATAAAACGATAGATGAGATACTAGATCAATGTGAGAAGTGTTGTGCTACAAGGTAAGATTTTTATACTTTTGGATTTATTCCTATATTTGATATCACCATGTTCAAAAATTAAATATTATAAGAAATAAATCGATGATCAACCTTGGAATTTCCGTATCAACTTATTATTTTTGATTAAAATTTTATTTTGTGGTTAATTGGTTTGGAACATATACTTAATTAATGTGTATGTGATTTTTTTGAATGTAGACATTGATCAGTCACACATGATCATAATTTTCACATGTTTTTATGGTTTTATAGATCCCTCCCTCCATTCTATGTATTCATTAATAGATTTCAATTATTTTGTGGTGATTCAAAATTTCCCTTAATTAGTTTTTTACTCAACTGATTATTAGTTATATAAATCATTACTGTGTATTTAACATAAAAAGATACTAAATAACTTTCAAATCACAATGATGATGGGATTGGGTGGTGATGATTAGAAAACTTTTTCATGAGTAAAAATACATAGTTTTTTTGAGGAGGTGATAAAAATAAAAATTTTCAATCAGAAGTAGTAGGAATCAAACATCTAGAGGTGAAATGATGTTTTCCAACATGTTTTGAAGGTTTTTAGGTGGTATTAAAGGAAGGATAAGTGGAGGAGGCATGAAAAATAAAATTGATGCTAAATTTGAAAATATTATATAGAAAATATAAATAAATTATTTTTATTTCAGAATAACATACATTGTGTACTTTAGGACATTTGGAACTAGGATTTTTTCAGACTGAGTAAAATATCACATGCTATTTGTAAAAGGATACACACCATGTGACCCTATCTCGATAGATCAACATATAAAAGAATTAAATATCTAGGAGAAAATACTATCCTTAAGACTATGTATTATTATAATACACCACATATATCTCTCTAGGAACATGGCCTAGGATTTATGGTACATCCCAATTACCCCTTTAGGTCTTACATGTCGTTTACGAGTCATATTCAATGTATAGTATGGACATATAAATTTATATGTGTCTCAAGTACATGGAAGATAGAGTAGTTATAGTCTATATGTTTAATCATGATATTTTATGATTTTTCTCAAATTAATTTTAATTTTTAGATTGATTTCATTATATGAAACACTTAGTTTACCTTTCATTTCTTGAAATGATGAGTTTCTTGCATAGAGTGTACGACATGCTACAAAATGTTTCAAAAAAACATGACATTATATTATTAAAACATCACTATTATGTTTTTAATTATGAATAATATTAATTAATTTATGAAATATGAAAATAAATTTTATACTCAATATAAATTTATAAATTATTATTAAGTAATCAATCAATATTTATTAAAGTAATTATATTCATCGAAAATATGTTTTCATAAAAAAATACTTAATATTATTTTATAGGAAAATACTATAGCTATATTAGAAAATTTATGTTATAAAATTAAATTTATTTTTAAATTAAACATATACAAATTAACTCAAGGCAAAATTTTATGATTTTTTAGAAAATATTGACTTTTCATTGAATAATGTAAAATACCAATTTTTGTGATACTATCATTTTTCAATAAATTAAGTAATTTAAATTCCCATATATGTTTTAAAGTAACATATATATTATTCAGTGATATTATTCCCACTTAATTACTTTGGAATCAACCTTATATTGGATTTTATTTCAAGTTTATTTTTTGGTTTGATAAGGTTTTTTTAATGGAAAATATTTTAATGTTCATGATGTTTCTCCCTATTAATTAATTTAAGTAAACCCCATTGAGTAACACATTAAATGAAATATATATATTATATATAAAAATAGTTATATTTAGATTCATTGAATGATTATTATTTGACATATTGTTAATATAAAAGCATCAAATGCTTTAAAAAAATTCACATCTCAAAAACCCACTTTTTTATCACATTTGAGGGTTTTTTTATTAAATTTATTTAAAATTTTATGAAATTTATTCTCTAAAATATATTTTTTAAATAAAAAATTAAAAATTGTATCATGGTGAAATTTTTGATAATTTTTATAAAAGATTATTTTTTATGAATAATGAAAAATAATGATTTTTAATTTAGAACTACCATTTTGTTTATTTTATTTATAGTGCTAAATTATATTTTAAAATGTTTTTAATGTAAATTAGTTAAATTATAAATTAAATAATAAAATTCAGGTCAACGTGATCAATTTTTTATTTAATTTTGATATAAAATATTTATAAACTTTTGAACATTTTCTCTTTAAAAACCAGCATTCTCATAGCATTTGAGGGATTAATTTTAAATTAAAAATTTCAACTTCTTTAAATGGAATCAAGAAAAATTTATTTCATTTTTTAAATCATAATAATATATATTATCTAATAAGGGCAACTTAATCTTTGACCAAAAGTAATAATAATAACAGTAAAAATTATTTACCTTAGTTAAGGTAAAAAATTGGTTTACCGGGGGTGGGTTAAACTAAAAATATAAGTGTTGAAAATAACCCAAAACTCTTCCAAAAAACATTATAAGACCATATTTATACCTTATAACTACTATTACTGATAATGGTCTATTATTGGAGCCTTATTACTTGAACAAAACATCTGCAGAATTATTTCATTCCAAATATTACTAGTTGGCCACTCACGTCACTTATAAAAGGCCACCACTTCCCCTATCTTATTCACACCTTCATAACCTTTTAGTTTGTCCAATACCATCTGAAATAACTTATCCACTTCCCTCTTCTAATATTGGATCATTAAGTCATACATAAATCCACCATATTAAATATTTTGATGCAATCTTAAGGAGGAGACTTCAAGAATATGCAATGTTCATCAACAAGCATTTTTGTTTTATTTATTCCCCCAATCCTTAAATTATTATTATATAATTCTTATATAATTACCACCATATATTCCTTATATATATATATATATTTACATAAAATTAATAACCTACAACTATCATCACTACCTTCAAATGGGTAATGATATAATTGTTTCTGTGTATGGTAAACAATGACCATATGAACTGATATTATTCACTTTCCCACTACCACCTCTCAATGATGGAAATAATGGTGTATATTTTTTATTTTTATATTATATTTATGATATTATTATACATATGGAATAATTATATCACACATAACTTTGTTATCACTATTTTTTGGGAAGGAGGTAATGTTTCTCATGATACACCTCCATAGAAACGTTACCCTCAGCCTGGAACTCATCGTGGAGTAAACAACCTTGGGAATAGAAGGAAAACCCCATGGGAAAGCCTTTTCATGAAAATTATACCATTGTTACCCAAATATCATGTTGTGGAATAGAATTTTTAAGTAATAAAGGGTTATCATGTGGAAGAGTTACTCTAGAAGACCAAGGCTATAGCATGACCTCCCCTTTTAACAAATCATCATATTGATAGGAAAAACAATTAGAACTCCAAAATAGAAAAAACACTGCGAGGTATTGAAATTATGGAGTTAAATTTAAAACCAATAAAAATTTCAATAAAAATAATATAGAGGATAATATGTGGAAATACTCTCTAACCAAACACTATATTTCCCCAAAAAGTCACCAGAGGAAAAAGGTTACATGATCACTCGCACTCAAAGTACAGAAAGAAATTAAATCATAGAAACAAGAAATATCTAGTGGTGAAAATTATGAACAATTTGAATCCAATAAAATTCATAGATCTACAATCTCTCCATAGTTAAGAATTATACTAAATATTCACATGATATATAAAATAAAAAAACATGATCTAAAATAAAAATTAGATAATTATATTCCAAGAAAAATAATAACTCTACGTGCTATTAAGATTTTACATTAAACCAGTGGGTCAAAAAATTCCAAGATATTATAACTTAAATCACTATAAGGATAAATAAAACCCTTAATATATTCAAACAACAAAAAAACTCTACATCCATAGCCATATGAAAAATATCATTACATTCTCAAAAAAGACGAATAGACACACTACTCCCCAAATATAATATTTATAACTAGTAGACTATCCAAATTATAGGAACAAGATTTGGGGAGAACACTGGAATGAAATGAAGAAGAAATAGAAGAGGAATCCCTAAATAAGATCCTTCAAATTAATTCCAAGATCATGCCTTTTAATCCCAAATTCATGAAATATTAGAAAAAATCAGTCGATAAAAATAATTAAAATTCATTATGAATTCCATACAAATGGACATAGAATTTCATACAGGGTACACTCTAAGTATAAAAAACACCCTCTCTATATAGGGGGGATAAAATATGATGAGAATATTCCTATCCAAAAGAGGAGACATTAACCCAAGTAACATCTCATGACTTATCATAACTCTTATAGGAGGATCACTCTAAATAATAGAGAACACTAGACCCATCCAACAGAATTGAAAAAATAATATCATCCCAAACTAGATGAACCACAGTTGAAAAAAAACAAAATTATAAAATCATAACCACCACTAAAAAATGGAAACACTTACCAAAATTTTAACGTACATTTTTAAGCACTACTCAAACCATGTGATTTTTCCTAAAATGAAGCTTTTAAATTCACAAGTTCCTCTCAAAATTATTTTACATATTCTAAAACATAAATATTATTTAATTTGTTTAAAAATAAATCATATTTGATTTCAAAAACCACTAAAAGTAATAATTTTAAATTTCTAATTTTTTTTATTAAATTGTTTCCATTCCAAAACATTAAATTCATTTTAAATATATTATAAAAACACATTTATTATTTTGGAAACATAATCCTTACCATTTAAAGAGATTTTTTCCAAATAAATCATCAATAAAATGAAATAAAAAAACATCTAAATATAACATGGTCCCCCTTTAATTTATCAAAATATTAATCACACATATCAAAAGTAGATTATAATTGATTGAGGTTCACAATAAAAATTGAAAAGGGGTTACTGGTTGTACACACTTAAGCCACATGGCATGGGGAACTATGTATTAACCACTTTATTTCTATTAAGATATCCTTCAACCATCTGAACATGATTATTATGGTTTTTAAAAACATGAGAGATAACCAAGAACCTCAAGTTTCTCTCCAATTTTGACAAAAAACATCGAAAATAACCTCACAATTCACATTATCCAAATATAATATAAAACAATATGAATTCAAATCAAAATTCACAAAAATAAATAACGCATATAGACTACATACATCCTAACAAACCACTCATGGTAACTCATGGCCTATAATAAACAAAAATTAGCTAGAAACTACCACCACTTACCTCTTAAATTCTTACATTACTATCTCTAAGATTTCGTTACATCCTAAATATAGAAGGCTTCTATGTTACCATTTTTTCATATGAATACTCATATTTTCCACACCCAAAACCCAAATAGATATTTAGAAATGCATGAAGGGTATTTCAGATACCTAAATGTTATAAACTAGTTCTTGACCATCATGGAATTAAATATAGGAATAGTTTTTTCCAATAAGTAATCATAAACATATAGTATAATTATACCAAAAATACAGTATGGTTTATCCATAATATGGTCATAAATACAGACCAAATAATTTTTTTTACAATAATAGGGATACCAAACAACATATAACCCAAAAATAAATATCCCACTTACATCCACATGACACAGATGATTTTCAACAAGATTGAATAAAGGTTGCAAAATTCACGACGGATTAAATGGGAAAGAAATACATGGTATAATAAAAAATTCAATTTCAAAATTCAAAATCATATATCTCCTCAAGTCCTATGGTCACCAACCACAATTACCACAAATCCCACTCCAGGTCCACTCTAAAGGAATATTCTTTAGGAAATAACTCTAAAAAATATGAAATTAACATACAAATTTCACTTGGTCTATAGACACTGAGTGATATATGTAGAGTATAATCCAAAATCCTTGTATGATATCATCCATAAAATAATCTATTTGATTACTTTCATGATCCATTCAATTTATTTTATTTTTGGAAATAAATTTTCTATAAATAAACCTTTTATCATTTATTTAGACACAACCATAAGAGTAAATCTTAAGTTTTACATTTTAAAAACAAAAATACTTCATTTAAGGGAAACCCACTAGTTCTAGAAAAATTAATTAAAACTATTTTTAATAAAATTTTTGAAATACCATTTAGACAATGATAAATTGATTATTTATCTTATATATTATCCTTTCTAATTTACTACAAAAAACATTTCATAACTCAATTTTTAAAATGAAAAAAATTTAAAACCTTTGGAAATACTTTACACATCTCTTATAATAACACATAGATATGAAATGACCAAAATCCATATAATATAAGAATAACTACAATAATAAAGTGAAACTAACTAATAATAACTCTCACAAAAGTATAGTAAAATAAATGAATAAATAAATAGTTTCAATATTCATTCCATAAAAGAAAAATAATCAAAATCAGAAGAGAACCCCTAAAAAATTAACGTCATGGAACATAAGATACTTGTAAAGTCTCAGTAATAAAACTAATCATATTTATAAATAAACATCCATAACATATCTCGTGCATGAGATTCATGGGAGATCCACATAAATTCCATAGTGGTAAACACATCAATATTATAGTGTTATTTAGTTAGTGTGGGGTAATTTAATTGATGGAGAGGCTGTATCTAAATTATTAGTCATGCTTTCCTAATATTCCAAACTATTTTAAGAGGGTTCCAACGATTTACCAAAGGAAGGTGAGTAAATTAAATCTTGAAATGAATATCATAAAACATCAATGACATATACAAATATCCCCCATTTCACCTTGATACACCATTTATAAAAAAAACCTATTTTTATTAAACCATAACAAGATTCACATGATAATAACCCTATTCACATAAAAATCATGTCAATATTTCAATACAAAGAATGTGTATTAGTCTAAAAAACTTTTCATAAAATTCCAACAAGGTATTTTATACCACTGTGATAAATAATTTCAACAAATCCCTTATTTCAAATGAAATTTTAATCTACAAAACAATTTATAAAAATATCCACACTTAGAAGAATACTATATTTACACCATAATGAGATTATATTTCAAAATTAAAATATTAGAGACACCAAATATAAAACCCAATCATTAAATAAAATATAAAAACATTTCATAAAATCCAATCCAGGTATAATACTCATAAAATATAAAAAAATCAATAAATCACAGTAATAGTAAAAACCCATTGTAAAAACACCTTTTTATTTTAATAAAGTATGATTCTTTAGTTACCACTTTCATAAAAACATTCCAATATCATTAACGATCTTAAACTCTTCTTCATACCCCTTATTTGTAAGAATAATTTCTTAAAGATTTTTATTTAATTCCTATATGAATTTTAAAAAAAGTTTTATTATACATGATATAAGATTCATTGAAAACCCCATTTATATAAAGCTTGAAAATATTCATTATAAGGAAAATGATTATATTACCATTATAGAATAGCATAAATTAGTATATTTAATATAAATAAAGTGTTTGTAAAAATAAAGTATTCATGGAATTAGAATAAAATCTCATAAGATATATACACATACCTTAAACCAAAAGAATCACACCCCCTTCAATGAACATCACTAGATTATGTCTCATAATGAGATTCAAATTCCCTAAATACAATAAATTGTAAGGATATAAAAGACCTAGAAACTTAGTGTTCAAACACCATTGCATCATGAAGAGATAAGGAATAAAAAATAATAATATATGATGGGTAATAAAAAACATCCTTATCATTGATTAAATTATTTTCAATTGAATGGTAAAACATTAAATTGAATGAGGATGATAGGGGTGAGTTACATAGAGATCTCTTATGACATTATTGTATGAATGAGGGAAAAATATGGGTCAATTGAGGATTAATTCATGGAGGGGTAGAACATATATTTTCAAAACTAAAAATTTGACAATGGAATGGAAAAACATGATATTCCTTATTGTGGGGTGGAATAATTTACCCAGAGAAGAAAAAAATATTTTTCTAATTATAGAGGTTTGTTATTGAACATCAAAAAATTATTTTTCCCTCTATAAAAATATTATAGACTTAGGAACATTTAGTCCACATGGAATAAATAATAATGTTTTACCGAGTCCCTAGATATAAAGTAAGAAACAAGAAAAGAAAAAAATAGTATAATGTATGAAATGGGGTAATATACAATGAATAATTTTATTGAAATAAGTTGTTCAACAGGGAAGTATGCTAACAAATGAGTTTTGATCCAATAGTGAAAGAGAACATAGAATTTTGATGGAGTGATAAATCTTATATATCCTAGATCAAATGGAAATATACTAAACCAATCTTCCACTAAAATGGATTCCTAATTACTTTTCCAATTAGAAAACTAGTTAAGGGTACACTGAACAAATTTTCATATATTAAACTCAACACTATCCCAAATAATGAGTGGATGAAATCAAATAGACTCAATTATCATACTGTTTTGGTAGTATTTCTTTCTATTGATTTGAAACCACTGTAATAAATTATTTTTAAAATAATTTGGTCACATATTTTGGGCAATTGTGAGAAAGGTAAAATTTAATTGATACTTGAACATTATAATAAGTTCATAAAAGATAAAAAATCAAGAATATAAGAGATCCTACCATTAATATAGATTACATGATCATGAAAAATAATATAAAAACAATAATATGATTCCACCTAAATAATTTAGATGATAGTCATTTTTTATAAAAAAGTTATTAATGAATTCATTGGGATTGAAGAATAATAAAAATTATGAAAACAAAATGTGTAAGAGAATCTATGAAATAAAAATAATATCCTCTATCTATTTGATTAACATCCTCTATAAGCTCGCTTTCCAAATCTATGATCTAATTATTTTATGATTTTTAAACCTTAAACATCCAAGTTATGATCTATCACATGTATACCATTTAATGTGTATCTTGAGTGTTTTTAAAAGACATATCCTAGTCCATGAATATAGTAGTAAACTAAAAACTTATAGAATCAAAATAATTATCAATAACATATAAATATTTACTATAGATCTTCTCCCCCATTAATGAATCTAGATAAGACCTCCTAACTTGATGTGCCACTCTCACATATATGGAAATATCCAGAAGCTTACCTTTATCCCCATATATTCATCTATCCATGCTCATTCTTTTCCATCAAATTTCTTATTTATTTGATTTTCTACATTTAATTTTTGGGATCATATAAATAAATGTAATATTAAGTTAAAAGGTAGTCAAATGAAAATAAACTTTAAGCCTACAAAAAATAAAATCCACATCACAAAATGGAAACTAAAAATTTATTATGAATTTCATAACATAGAATTTTATTCCAATTATTGATTCTCAAAAATAAAAAATAAAAAATCGAAAGATTTATTTTAAAGTGAATTCCAATTTAGATATTAGTTTAAAATGATTTTATAAGGAAACTTTCACCAAAAAATAAC
Organism: Viscum album; assembly: GCA_963277665.1. Taxonomy (NCBI): domain Eukaryota; kingdom Viridiplantae; phylum Streptophyta; class Magnoliopsida; order Santalales; family Viscaceae; genus Viscum; species Viscum album. The sequence goes on from OY728139.1 coordinate 302,185,295, forward strand.
AATTATTGGTTCTTGAAACATATAAAATTTAAGACTATGAACCATTAAAAATTAAGTTCCAAAAAAACCATTATCATTCAAGTATTCGATCAATTCTACATCCATCATTAGAATGAAAAATAATCTATTATTTAATAGTATGATCACATTTTAATATAAAAATTCAAATCATTCCTATAATGGATGTGGAAATGTGAATAAAAATGAGCAACATCAACTCACTACCCAAGTAACCTTATAAAGTGACCCTACCATCACTGAATGAAACACCAATTTTAAAAAAGGACACATCGGTTTGCAACTCATCATGGTGAGACCATACATGGTCATAAACCAACAACCCTTATGGAAAATCCTTTATGTCACACACATCTGTATAGTACCACCCTGTTCCCTCTGGAATTGGGGATGACCTCATTGATTGGAGGTTTAAACATTCCAATCGGTTTCTAATGGGTTTGTTCATAGAACTGGAAACATCCAATGATTCCATATCCATTTGGACATACTTTCCAAAGGTAGGTGATCATTAGTTGTGGACTGATGAGGCTTAGGAATTTTCATTGGTCGAGAGGATGGGAGGTCGGACTAATCACACCTTTTTTAGGGGAATTATTGTCTTCTCTGGGACTTTCTTTATAGATGTAAGTTATGTTCATGAATCCTTATTACATTACCGAGTATAAAAATGATATTTCCTTTAGATCTGACAATAAATGATTGATATGTAGAAAATTTAGAGAATCTTTTATATGTATTCGAGGTTCATCATTAATAGAGAATCATCTGTATTTGTTACATATTCTTAGTCAATGGTATCCTTCAATACATAAAATTCTCTTGATCATTGTGATGACCATACTAGTTTTAAATCCACTCAATGGGGCACTTGAAGTTTATTTTCATTCAGATGGACATGAATTATTTCAAAGTTGGGATCGTACCTGCAGATGGGCTACCTACGTATCCTTTGTTTTGAAAAAGGAATCAGAACCCACGTAGTTCGAGTGAGGGAGTATGATGTTTATGCATAATTGATGGCTCCAATAAAGATGTCAGGATTACTTTTACACTCAAGCTCACGTGATTCATGCTCTGTGTAAGATACTAGAGGTATTGGTGAAACCATACAATTTTTCCACTAAATATGCAATGATGTGGGGCTTATGTATGTATAAATTCCCAAATAGATGAAGATTAGGATTTACTTCAGTGAAGAAACCCAGGAACAAAGTCCATAAAGGTATATGTACTTCATGGAGATTTAGATACTCTAACTTGGGGATTAATGCTGAGGAAGATGCCCAAATTATGAGGGGAATTTATGATTGAGTTTTACTCCTGAGAAGGATACCCATATCAAAAGTAAATTAAGACTGGTTAAGAGAAATTAAAACTGGGGCTTACTCATGAGAAGGAGGCCCAGGTGAAAGGGACTTGGGGCTTACTCCTAAAGAGGATGCCTAGATTTGTAAACAATAAGAATGGGGCATATTCTTGATGAGGAAGTCCATGTTAAGAGAACCATGGTTGGGGCTTACTCCTGAGGAGGTTTCCCATATTTGGTAACTTGGAGACTGGGGCTTACTCCAAAAACGGAAGCCTAGGTTAAGGGAATTATGACTGGGGCTTACTCCTAAGGAGGTTTCCCATACTAAAGACTTGGGGCTTACTCCTAAGGAGGATGCCCAAATTATTGAGAATTTGGACTGGGTCTTACTCCTGAAAAGGAGGCCCAGGTTAATGATTCTATCAAATTAAAGGATGAGGTTGAATGAATGAAATCTCTGACCTTAGTGACATGAGGATATATAAATCACTAGGTTTTAAGATATGTTCCACATAATTCCTATCAGATAAGGAATACAACAAAGAAATCATGGCATGAATGGATTTAGAGAGAGTTTTGAAGGCTTAATCCTGAAGAGGAGAGGTAGGTAGGTGTAAGAGGGGTGAAATGGGTAGAAAGGGAACCCAAAAAGAGAGGGGCACACAAGTACTGTGCGGGCACGCAAGTACTGCGTGGGCGCACAAGTCCTGGTCGTGTAGGTGTACCTGCGCAACACATGGGTACATGCGCAACAACCAATCCTTAGGGTAGAACTTGGGAGAGTCTTGGCTCAAGCCCTTAATACTACCCCTAGAGACTTCCAGAAGAGAGGCGCGCTAGTTATGTGGAAGGGGTAAGGCGGCGCGCAAGTGTGGCCATTTCCCTTAAGGGCTAGCCACCCAGGCACGCAAGTGTTGATGAGTTTCAACACTTAGGCCTTCCATATGTTCTTTAGATCTTCCGTTGTAGGTAAGAAATTACATTAGAAGTGTTTGGAAGCTTTGGGAAGAGACTAGGGCACCGGGAGCTCAAATATGAGGTTCTGGAAATTTTTCATCCTTAAATGGGGGGCCCACCGGGGGTATTTACAGGCTAGTGAAGACCCTGGTAGAATTTCAAAGGGGGCACACACATCACATGCGCGACACGCAAGTGACCTACGTGGTTTAGATGTATACTTGTGCGACCTTGGTGGAACTTGCACGACTCAAGTGCATTTGAACCTTTGTTCATGCCTTCGTCAATTTTGATGTTTCTTCAATGGATGAATCAGTTTGGGTTCAAGGTATTTCCCCTTTTCAATTTGTTAGACTCTATGATGTAAAAGAGCGCCAACAAAAGTCCCCCCTCAGGATTGGATCTGGAGAGAAAAGAGGATTTGACTCTGAGGGAAAAAGTGAAACCAGGGGTCTTTGTGGTTATTGGCAGTTTAAAGTCATGCATGTTAGACATAAAAAAGGCTAATGTTTAAGGTCGAAATAGCTTTTACTAAATGGATTGAGTCAATTCCTTGATAATTTATCTGAAAACATATTACCATGTTCAAGTATGAGGGAAAATATGTAAACGATGACTTAAGAAATTTTGAATCTAAGGAATGATATAAAAAATGGCTAAAAAGGCATTAGAAGAAGTAGTTCCCAAGAATGAAGTTACCACTATTTAACGAACCCGTTAGGGGGTTAAATTATTTGGGCCACCTAGAGGAATTGGCTGCATAGTCAAATAATAGCATCTTTTGGCTGACAAGTCTGTTATGTAGACTATTTATGCAAGGCCGCCTAAGGGCACGTGCTGCATAGTCAGGAAAAAGAACTCTCAGAAATTTACTTTTCTACTGCTAAAAAGCCAGTGTAAGTTTATGGGGATTTAAATTTTCCGAAGCATAGAGTTTTCTGTATGGTGAGAGTTACTTGAAATATGGAGAAGATATTTCCAAACAAGATTGTATAAGAATTGGATGAATGTCACTCCTACGAAGGTCTGACCCAAACGTAGGGAAGGGAAATATAAACCATAAACATGAATACTTTCAGATCATGAAAAAGAGTATGGGATAGATATGTTAAGGATATCAATTTTTTGCGGATCCCTACATATTGTCATTAAGACAACTAAGGAAAAAAAGTTTTCTTTCCAAGAATAAAGTTACAATTATTTAACAAATCCGTTAGGGGGTTGAATTATGCAGGGCCGCCTAAGGGCATTGGATGCATAGTCAAATAATAGTATCGTTTGGCTGAAAAGTCTGTTATGTCAACTGTTTATGCAAGGCCACCTAAGGGCATGTGCTGCATAGTCAGGAAAAAGAACTCTCGAACATCAGACATTTTGTGACAAGAAGGCAAGAAAAGGGTTATGGTGATCTGGAAGTATTTAAGGTTAAGATTATGACACATGAAAATGATTATTATCTAATGCATGTAGAGATACATAAATCAATGCTAACCATAATCATGTTGTGGTTGGGTCCTAGATTAAGGTGTTGGATTTCACTACATATCCCATAAGGATGGGAATCAAGACATACATAGTTCTTGAAATACAGTTTGACTTCATGTGGGACGAAAGTGTAAGAGATCTTAGTTTAGGGTCATAGAACTTGGACCATTATAATGAATACACAATGTGTGTTTTTACAGGGAATTTTCAGCCAGGGGACTGAAAGTTGAATTTGGGGTTAGGCCCAAAGACTTGGGGCTGGATTCGAGGGATGCTCGAACGTTCCTACATATCCCATAAAGATGGGAATCAACCCGCACGTAGTTCTTGAAATACCCTCTGTACATATTTGGTTCGAACAAGTGAAGGGTGAAATGGGAACTTTAGTGCAATGATGGTTTGACCCAAGATAAAAGGTTAATGCATTACCATGTATGCACATAGTCATTGAAATATAACATGAATGAAAATCAATGTAAATAATGATTCCCTCTTAGGTGAGGGTATCAAAGAATATTGTAGTTTATTGTCATACATGACAAAAATTTTGTACAATTTAACATCGTATAGAAAGTACAAAGGTGAACCAATGTGAAGAGATTAGTTTTGGGATTGAACCTTGGGAGGTTGCCTACGTACCCAGCCTAGAAGGCAAGGATCAAAGTCCGCGTAGTTAAATTAAATAATGAATTAGTGATCAAGTTGTTCTTGTGGACAACGACCTAAAAAAATGATGTTGGGACTTATACATGGTTTGCGGCCCATAGATGGTGTTATGGTTGAAGTTTTCTCTAAGATCACATGATTCATACTCGGTGTGAGAAACAAGAGGTAGAAACAACCCTAACAATGCATAGTTTAATGTCATGTAGGACATATGAAGGGTCTATGTAGTTTAAAGTCTTGTAGTGAGGACTATTGGTGCTGCACAGTTTATTTTCATGAAGCAGGGACAAAATATAGTTTAACGTCATGTAGGGCGTATTAGGGTGTTGTACAGTTTAGCGTCTTGTAGCTAAGACGATGGGGACAATACAATTTAACGTCATGTTGGACGAAAGGAGGACTGTGCAGTTTAATGTCATGCAGTAAGGACAAAAGAGGACATAGTTTAACATCATGTTGGATGTATTAGGGACTTTTTCACAGTTTAACGTCACGTTAGACGAAAAAGGGATGATACAATTTAGCATCATGTTGGACGATGGTGCGAATAGTTTAAGGTCATATGCATGGACCATAACTGTATAGTTTAACATCGTATAGGATGATGAAGGGGACACAGTTCAACGTCATGTTAGATGAAAGAGCGAATAGTTTAAGGTCATATGCATGGACCAAAGATCATGATGTAGTTTAACGTCTTGCTGGATGAGAGAAATACGAATAGCTTAAGGTCATATGCACGGATCGTTGGTTATGCAATTTAACGTCTTGATGGACGTAAGGGACTTCTGTGTAGTTTAGCGTCATGTAGTTAGGATGTCACAGTTTAATGTCATGATAGACGTAAGTGCCGATAGTTTAAAGTCGTATTCATGGTCCCTTGGTTATGCAGTTTTAACATCTTGCTAGATGAGAGAAATGCCAATAGTTTAAGGTCGTATGCATGGACCGTTGATGCTGCAGTTTAACATCTTACCAGACAATATCACAGTTTAACGTCATGTTGGACGTAAGTTCCAATAGTTTAAAGTCATATACATGGACCCTTGTTGTATTTTGTGTTCATACAAAATATTTCTTCAGAAATCTGGCATTGGTTGGAGTAGTGATGAGTTCTCCATCCATTGAGACTAAAGAATATACTCCATTGGAGTAGACCGTATGTATTGAATAAGGTCCTTCCCATTTTGGCTCAAAATTGGGAGGTTTCTTTCCTAGTATCATTGGAGTTCTAAGAACTAATACCAATTCTCCCTAAACGAAGACGAACTTTTTTGTTCAAAGATCGTTCTATTCGATTCTAATTGAATTCCAAGTGGTGCAAGGTGCACAATCTTTTCTCATCTAATCGTTCCAATTCATCCAATCTCTTTTGAGATTGTTCATATGTAGATGACTGATCACAAATGGCTACTCTAAGAGAGGGTAGTTGAACCTCAATTTGCAAGAATGCTTCTGTTCCATATACCAATGAATATGGAGTTGACCGCATTGCAGTGCAGGTGGTGGTATGATAATCCCATAAAGTATGAAATAGCTTATCAGGCCATGATTTCATATATTTATCCACCATCTTTTGCAGTATATTTGACAGAATATTATTGAAAGCTTCTATCTGTCCATTGGTTGCTACATGATACTGAGAGGAATGATTGGATTTAATGTTTTATTCTTGATACAACTTCCTCACCTTGGATGAACAGAATTTGGTGCCATTGTCCGTCAATATGGTATGAGGGACACCAAATCTGGTAATGTTGTTAGACTTGATGAAGCTAACAATGAATTTAGAACAGACTTCTTTGAGGGGTATTGCCTCTTCCCATTTGGAAAATAAGTAAATAGCAGTAAGAATATACTTCAACTGCTTGGATGTAGCTGAAGGATAAGGTACCACTACATCCATTCCCCATATGGAAAATGGCCACGATTATTTAGCTGTATGAATCAACTCCAGGGGTTGATGAATGCAGTTGGCATGTACTTGGCATGAATGACACTTCTTTGTGAAATCAACACACTGTTGTATCATTGAAGGCCAAAAGTATCCAAGCCTTCAAATTTGATCAGATAGTATGTGTCCAGACTAGTGGGCACCACAGACTCTTGCATGCACTTCTTTCATGACATCCATTGTATCTTCACCATCAATGCATCTAAAAATAACTCCATCAAAACCCCTTTTGTAGAGATCTTTCTCTAAGTGATTTGGGATATCATAAAGAGTGAAATTGACCACACATCTCCAGACTTGTTCTTTCCCGGCTCTATCAGGTGGAAGTGTTCCATTTTGAAGGTATTCCCAAATAGGTGTCATCCATCCTTTATTATGACTATATGGTTCAGAGACGGGACTAATTTCATTGATTTCCTCTGTTCTAGCTTGAACATAACGTGAAATTGTATGACGGTGGGCAATACTGATGGTTATCTCATCCCAATTTAGATCTTCCAGAACTGTGGCTATATTAGCAAGTGCATCCGCTTGGGCATTTTGTGATGTTGGGACATAAGAAAATGTCAGTTCTGAATGAAATTCTTCCATTAACTCTCTGACGTAATCATAAAAAATGATTAATTCTTCTTTTATGATTGCGTAATCTCCATTGACTTGTTTGATTACCAGGTCTGAATCACCTTTCACCTTTAAGTGATTCACTTATGCTTGAAGTGCCAACTCCAAGCCTGTGATGAGAGCTTGGTATTCCGCTTCATTATATGCACCGCCTCCCCACAATGAAAAGGAATAGGGTAACACTGCCTTTTCTGGGGATATGAGCACAACTCCTATCCCAACTTTATTGAATTTTTGGATTTTCAATTTTCCTCCCTGTTGGACTTCTGGAAGCACCATCGAAGTACATTTCCCATGTTTGAAGACTTTGTTGAATAGAGAAGACTTCCTCATCAGAGAGTTCAATATCTGAATATGTATCTTCCACTGAAGGGTGTTCAGCAAGGAAATCAGCCAGAGCATGGCCCTTTATTTACTTCTGAGACACATACTGAATGTCAAATTGTTGCAAAATAACTACCCACCTTTCCAGTCATCCTATAAGCATTGGACGACTAAGGATGTATTTGACCGGGTTATTATGAGATACCAATTGGACCTCGTGATGTTGTAGGTAGTGTCTCAACTTCTGAACTATAATGATTAATGCTAGGTATCACTTCTCAATACTTGAATATCGGGTTTCTGCTTCAAGCATAGTCCGACTGAGATAGTAGTGGTTGTTTTCATTCCCAGCATCATTCTTCTGAGCAAGAAAGGCACCCAATGATCACTATAGAGCGGTCACATAGAGGATAAGTGGTCTTCCTTCAACAGGTGGCATTAACACCGGGGGGCTCAAGAGATACTTCTTGAGAATATCGAATGCTTCTTGACATTCTTCAGTCCACTTGTAAGTGACTCCCTTCATCATCAATTTGGTGAAGGGTAAACTTTTTCCTACCAAATTGGTGATGAAACGCCGAATATAGGCCAAGTGACCTTGAATTACTCTCAATTATTTTAAATTTCGAGGAGGTGACATACCAAGGATTGACTTTGTCTTCTCAGGATCGAATTTGATACCACGATGGCGTATAACAAAGCCGATAAATTTTCCTAAGGTTACCCCAAAAGCACATTTTAAGGGGTTTATCTTCAAATTATGTTGCCGAATTTTGTGGAATATGATTTCCAAATCATCCAAGTGATTAGAACATTGTTTGGATTTAACCACCATATCATCCACATAACATTCAACAAACTTCCCTAAAAATGGTTTGAAGATACGATCCATGGCACGCTGATATGTTGTGCCTGCATTATTTAGGCCAAAGGGCATTACCCAATAGCAAAACACACCCTGAGGGGATCTGAAGGATGTAGATTCTTTATCTTCTGGAGCCATCCAGATTTGATTATAACCATAATATCCATCCATGAAGGAAAGTGCTTCATATACAGCTGTTTCATCAATCAGGAGTTCTGTAATTGGAACTGGAAAATCATCCTTAGGAAAATGGTGATTAAGATCTTTGAAATCAATGTAAACTCTAATTTTACCATTCTTCTTATTCACTTGGACAATATTATCCAACCACTTTGGATATTGAACTTCTCCGATGAAGTTAGCTTTGATAAACTTATCTACTTCAGCTTCAATTTTGGAAGCATAGGTTGGGAGTGTTCTTCTCGCGGCTTGTTTGAATCCTCGTTGTTCTTCTGGAAAACCCAAACGATGAGTGGAAACAACGGGATCAAGCCCTGGAATCTCTGTATAGTTCCAAGAAAATATATCTCAATTTTTATTTAAAAAGGAAATATACATCTATTTCTCTTCAAGAGTCTTGGACGCACTAATTAAAGTGGGGCGTGGATCTTCTTTTGTACCCGGATTTATTTCTCTGAGTTCATCCATGGTGGTAGAGATACCCTCTTCAAATGCTGGAGGAGCATCCCTGAGATCTTCTTCTTCTTCATCAACATGTGTTATTTCTTATGTTTCTACTTGCATAGTAGATGACAAAGTAGAATTTCCATGATTAAAAGAGATGTTAAAAGTTGAACATCTTGAAGAAGAAGCTTCCATTTCCGACCTGATTAATGACGAAGGGTCTTCCTTGGGTAATAAAGAGGAGATGATGTATTGAGAATCAACATCATTGTTTACCTCTAACATTGGTATAACTTGCTCTGACCTGATTGGCGAAGTATAGACTTGCTGAATTTTAGCAGATGAAATGAAGACATTCCCATTTGATCTTTCATCATTGCTTAGTGAATCACCAATTTATCCCATTTTTTCTAGCTTGATTGTTGTAATTGACATTATGGAAGTTTATATAAGAGTATTTTGATTTGAGTCTATCCTATCATTCTAACTGATAGGCAATACATAATCTGTACTCACATGCATAAATGGGTTTATTGGAATCTTTTCCAAACCATATGGAGCATTAACTTTGGTAATATCCCTTGTTATGGATTCCTCCTTTCCCTTTATGTGATAGAATTCCACCTCAATGTATTGAGATTCACATGTCTTGAACGGGGATCTATCACCATATAATGTCCCAACTTGACCATCGAAACTATATTTCAGATATTGATGGTATGATGAAGGGATAGTCGCATGTCGATGTAGCCATGGTCTTCCAAGAAAGATGTTGAAGGATGAGTCTTGATCAACAACCATGAAATCTGAATTGGATACAAGATCTACAAATTGTGTTCTGAGTGTAATCTCTCCCAGGGTTTCTTGTTCATTTTTATCATATCCTTGTAACATCAAATTAGAAGACGATAAATCAGATTCTGTGAGGACCAATCGATGAAGTGTATGAATGGGGATGAGGTTGACTCATGAACCATTATCAATGAAGACTCTTCGAACGTCTACACTGTTGACCTTTCTAGATAAGTATAAAGGTCTGATTTGTCCATGCACGACATCATCTTCATCTTCATTTGTGAAAGATATCACTGCATGGCATTTTATAGGATTATTCTCAACATGGTAGGATTCAGCCGCAATAATTTCAGTTTCAAACTCCTGAGGACTTGACAAAGCCTCGATGAGTGCATCTCGAAGATCCTTTGATAAATTCAAGGCATCCAAAATAGATAACTTGGTCGGTACTTGGGCCAAGTGTTTCAATACATCATACTTTTTATCCAAAGGTTTGCGTTTCCCAATAGGAACATGTGGTTTCGCAGGTACCTTAGAAGTAGATGCTTTGGAAGTTGATGCATCTTGTACCAGGATAGGAGTTGGTAACACTCTTGGATTTAGAAGATTAGACCGATTAGGTCTATTTATATGCCGAGAGGAATAATATGGAACCATCAGCCGATCTTCCAGAATAATTGTGCAAGGGCTGAGTCTGCCTTGTGTGGAAGAACTTGCTTGTTCTTGTTGAGCTCGTTCAAGGGATCTACCACGTGTTTCTGCCATATACACATTTCTAGCAGGGGTAGAATTGGAATAGTGGCCTCTTAATGATCTACATATTCCCATGTATCCTGAGCCTCTAGAACTTCCTCCGATTCCTCTGCTTGATACAGGGAATTCAGTCTCCTCAAAATCAAAACTGCGACTGGCATATGGATCAGTTAATTGAATCATATTAAGAGAACTGAAGATCAAATCTTCATGCGATGAAGACTCTACCTGATTAGCCTATTTAGGCTGTGCTGTTTAGTGGGAGGTGCCCGTGGCTTCGAAGTAGATGGCATAAAATCTACCAGAGTCAAAGACAACATGGGCTTTGACACATACTCATCTTCTTCTGATTTTCTTCTTTCTTTGAATCATGTCGTTTCTTTGAGGATTTTCCCTCTGATGAAGAGGGTTTTTTGCGGAATTCATGGCAGAAGACACAATTGATTTCTTCAATTGCGTTCCCAAAATGGCATGAGTTTGGTTGATCATTTTTCTAACCATCCAATCATCATATTTTTGCGCATTTTTGTTCTTGACTTCTTGCCACTCACCCTCCTCCTCTAGATCTGTAGTAGTAACACATGCTACTTGAGCTAAAGAACCATTCAGTTTGACTTGTCCCAAGTTGACAATTTTTTGCAGGAGGTCCTTGAAAACAAAACACTCCTGAATGGGATTCCCCAAAATCTAATGAAACGGGAAAAAGTTGGGATGATCTTCATCTCCTTCCTTATTCGGCCTCTTGGGCCTTTTTAATTGAACCAAATTATTTTCCAGAGCCGAAATGAAGTAACCAGTAACTTGTTCATTTCAGAAAGAGTAAAATTTGCTCATTATATCCTCAAATTGTTTCCATCTTTAATCTCTTTGATTATCTTGACGAAACGGCCTCTATTGCTGACGCTCAGGAGGTGGAGCCCTTCGAGAAGATGAAGGTTTAGAAGTAGAAGCAGGTACATGTGTTTGTTTAAGCATAAATATAGCAGTCTCTGCTTTACCCATTATCCTTCCTGGAGCTGATGGAATTAAACGAGCTTTATCCTTAGTCATTATAAGAGAATCTTCAATCTGTTGAGCGATTGAAGTAAGGTCTCGAAACCCTCCTGTGTATTTCACAGGGATCAGTGGTGTTTGCAACTCATCACGTAAATTCGCTACACATATTGGCAACAATTCCTCTTGAGGGAGTGATAAGCTTCGGAAATATGTTAATCCCTTCTAGCGAGCAGTGAAATCTAAAACCCTTTCATTATACATTTTCTTACAGTTTGTAAGATAAAAAACAGTTGTCTTTGGCAACATTGAGCTAAACTGAAGAAGGAATTTTTGGCGGAGATCCTTCCATTCGGTAATTGACCGGGATTTCAAGCTTGTGTACCAGCCAAAAGCAGGTCCTTGTAATGATTGTACAAAAAACTCGAGCTTAACTACTTTTTGTTGGTGAAGGTTTCCCATCATAGGATCGCAATGAGAAACAAAATGTGTTAAGTGTTGCTCTGGATCTCCCGAACCATTAAAGATTGGGAATGTGGTACTTGCAGAATTTGATGGGGGAGGAATTGCATCAACCCATTCAGGGTAATCTCTCTTTTCTGGTTGAATTTGAGCACACTTTCCCTCCATAGATTCCAACCAAGCTGTTAATGACTCAATAGTAGTTATTAACTTTTGAGAAACATCCGGTTGGGCTTGGACCTGAATAGGAGAAATGACTGAAGCTGGTACAGATGTGGTGGCTGGTAATGCAACTAATGGTAGCACCGCCAATTGTTGTTGCACTTGACCTGTAGTATTAGACCTGTGAGGGTGTACTGGTGGAGGAGGATATTCTTGATCCATCTCAGTAGTCGCAACAAATTCATTTGACTGACTGACTCCAGCACACTTAGGAGGAAGACTACATTGATGTAGTTCTACATTAAACCTCCTCAATTCCTTCATCTCTTCCTCTTGTTGTGTGAATCTTTGATCTAGAGAGGGTAATTAGCATTCTCCAGAGGAAGGGTATGTAACATGATTCTTTCCTTTCCCCTTGTTGGCTCCTTTTTAGAGAGGGGGAAGTGGGTTACTTGAAGGATTACCTAGGTTCTGAGTAATCCTTAGATTTCGTGTATACACTCCTTCTTCATTTGTGTCTGTGCATACAAATTATTGAGCAGTAACCTCTTCATCTGATCCCTCTGAGTGAACATCATCTGGTAGATCAGCAACAATGACATTAATGACATTAATTGATGCATAATGCATTGCATATCTTCTATCGGAATTTCTGTGATAATGCCTTATTCCATGTACCTGATGAGACATTTACTTTTGTTGATTTGATCCATCAGGAACTTCTTGAAAACTGTAATTTGGAGGTAATATCCTGATAATTCGGCTCTTCATTCCTCTTGAGGCTTCTTCCCCAATCGAGAGAAGACTAAATTTCTCCGAGGGAGGGATTGAGGATTTGAAAAAGTCCCCAGTTTGGGGGACTGGGGCTGTTCCTACTGTCTTTTCCCAACTCCTTGAATCCTATTTGTTGATTTTGAGGGTCGGGTTAAAAGAGTCCCCAATTTGGCAAGTTGGGGTGGTTCTTGACATGTTATATCTGAGACCTTCTTGAAATATCTCTTGATCTTATAGACATTAGTCTAGAAATTGGCTGGATGAATCAACCTGTATCCACTTTTATCACCTAGATCAAAAGACCGTTGGATGATTTCTAACAATTCTGTCACTTGATGATGTGGTTTCTCCAAACGAGAGGCCTGTTCAATATTCTTGTTTTCTTGATGCAGGAGTAATTCAACAACTTCTTCTCTGTATGCTTGATTTTGAGAGGAACTAGTTGAGGCCTGTTCTTGGGAATGCTTTTGATTACAAACAAAACCCATTGACTATGGTCGGCTATGGGAAATAACATTGCATGAGACCATTTTCGGTGGGATTTGCTGGATGGAGTGTACAGTGAAATGTAGCGCTCCATGAACACCCCATCCCCTAATATGAATACCAGATTGGGCATTGGCAATTAACTGGAACAATCTTCTTAGCACACCAAGGCATGAATGCTGAAGGGATCTCTACTGCTTTTCAGCCTTTGGATATCGAGAAACTGAGAGAGATGCCAAATCAATTTGGCTTTGTAACCCTTCTATTATCATAACATGATTTTCATATTCATCATAAGATAATATTTTATTTTTTTACTGACAAAAAGTTTTCCATATGTTGAGACAAATATCATGAATTCCATCTTCCGTCAACATCTCTCGAATGTCGTACTGAGAATCAGCCAGAGGCCAAAACATAAATAGCACTTCAACATTTGCCAGTTTTTTTCTCATGTTTAGTACTTACTCTTTATCATTCAGTGAATATTCTTAAACCTGGTTAGACCAGAGTTGGTGCTTCCTTTTTTGCTTCATCGGATTCAACGATATTGGTAGAGAAATCACTGATCAAACTAGAAGATGCATGACTTTGGGGTTGTCTGGAGAATGACCTATGCCCTGGGCTATCTTCTGGTTGAGAAAGTATTTTACCTGATAATGTTAAATCATCAGACATGACTGGCTTCAAATTTTCAAGTGCCTCAAGATAAGAGGGATTTTTCATCACTACATTGTATGTTGGAGAATTTTCCAAGAAATGTGAATCACTACTGCGGAGAGGACTTTCGTAGCTAAATTCATCATCATGGGGAGGACCACCGTGGTGGGTTACAACAAAAGATGAAACATTTTTCTCCTTGGCCTTCTGACCACACATAGGGTTCTTGTGGCTCTCATCTGAAGATGAAACCTCGAGATCGACCGAATTATCATGAAGCAAGCCTTCATGAGTATGTGTTTGATGTAGACCTTCAGAATTAATGTCTCGACTATTGGGAACTGAGGGAGTAGAATCTTGAGTTTCAACAGATAATTGTCTGAGTGCATCAAGAACTCCAGCATTGAGTAAGGCCTTATTACAGATTGGACTTTGATTTCTTTACCGTGCTGGGCGGGTCTTCTTCTTAGACGCCATATTACTCAACTTGGTAGGTTTATGTGCCTGCTCCGGAGAAATGATTAGGTTAGGCTGATTATCTCCGCTCAAACCATGTGTATGTGCCTGACTTGGTTGTTCGTATAATATGTGGGAGTATTCCACACAACCCTCCTAGACTGGAACAGATGTGTGTGTCTTCTCCGGAGTGAACTATTGATGTGTCACTCCACTGGTAGGGATAGATTTATGTGTCTTCCCTGAGATGCTGCTGAAGTTGTTATAATATCCTGGAAGGCATCCAAAATATGAGATGGGATTTGATTCTGCTCTTTCACCATTGATAGAATATGCTTGGGGACTCCAGCTGCCGGAACGGGGATATACGTCCATTCCGTTCCTGGAGTAGGTATATGTGCCTACTTCTGTCCTCCTTTTCCTGTCAGTGAATTCTAATAGTACTCATGTGTGGGGGCATAGAGTTGAGTCTGCCTCCTGTTTGTCGTCGGAGCTTTCTGACTGACTTCTCTAAATGCTACCAAATGAGACTGTTGGTAGGCTTGATCAATACTAGCAGGTGTATGTGCCTGCTGATTGCACTCCTCTGAATGTGGTTTATGAGCTTCCTTCAATACTGATAGACGGGGCTGCTAGCAGGATTGATGAGTGTAAGCAGGTGTATGTGCATGTTTACTAGTTGTCAACACATTGGGTTGGCGGGCTCCAACATTTGTTGTCAGACGAGCCTGCTAACTAGATGATTATTTATAAATAGGTGTATGTTCCTGTCTATAGTACTCCACTGGAATTGCCTGGTGGGATTGGCGTGCTGCTGCCAGACAAGTCTGCTGAACAATGGATGTAAAATGGACAGGTGTGTGTGCCCACTCATTGCTTGCCACCAAGTTAGGTTGGTGTACTTCTCCGGAAATGACAGAGATGAGAACCTGCTCCTTGTTAACCGGTTGTCGCCTCTGGTGGTTCGTCTTGCCTGCTCGGGTTCGAGGAACCTGAGTCGAATGCCTGGAGATGACACCCTCATCATGTTGAGGGCGCACTGCCGCACGAGTCTGGTGGAGATTGTTGATAGGAGCACTCGTGAAGGACTCCAATCTCTTTGAGTTAAGGCCCAAAGGGACCTACTCATTCACCTCCACAAAATACGGGAGATAATGGTGATTGCATTTTAGGGATAACGACCAGAAACGGTTGGAGATGGTAGTTAGCACCACCTACTTCTTGATTGCTGGTCGTTGTTGTCCGGATGACCAGGGTGAGTTGTTCACTTGGAGGGTTTGTCAAGAAGCCTCCTGAGTTAGAATAATATCATTTTGACAGTACTCATTAACCAGCACATTTGATACCCATCGTTGAAGATGATGAGTAGGTGATGTTGCCCTCAGAGTGGACGACGATCTAGAAGGAGTAGCAGAAAATGCATTCACAGTAGAGGTTTTCACAATAGAAGTATTCACAGCAGAAGTATTCGTAGCAGAAGTATTCATAGTAGTGAACTTATGAAAATCCATTCTTATAATGCAGAAGATCTTGGAAAAGAGTGCCTGTTTGATATAACACACATAATCATGATAAAATCGGATGTTACATCTTTTGGATGAGAACATATGTTATTGATTGCTTTGTTGGCCCTCTCATTGAGTTAAAATAGGGGCCTAACAAAAAAGAAAAACATCACTTTAACTTGGTTAAGGATTCATGTCAAGTTCACCATTTTTTGTTCCCTCTAGAATTGGGGATGACCTCATTGCTTTATGGTTCAAACATTCCAATCAGTTTTTAACGGGTTTGTTCGTAGAACCAGAAACATCCAATGATTCCATATCCATTTGGTCCTACTTTCCAACAGTAGGCGCTCATTAGTTATGGAATGATGAGGCTTAGTAATTTGAATTGGTCGATAAGATGGGAGGTCAGACTCATCACACCTTCTTGAGGGGAATTATTGTCTACTCCGAGACTCTCTTTATAGATTTAAGTCATGTTCGTGAATCCTTATTACATTACCAAGTATAAAATGAGCTTTCCCTTAGATCTGAAAATCATTGATTGATATGTAGATGATTTATTGAATCTTTTATATGTATTTTAGGTTCTTAATTAATAGAGAATCATGTGTATTTGTTAGAGATTCTTAGTCAATGGTATCCTTCAATACATAAAAGCATCTTGATCATTGGGATGACCATACTAGTTTTAAATCCACTCAGTGGGGAACTTGTTGTTTATTGTCATTCATAAGGACATGGATGATTTCATAGTTGGGATCATACCCGCAGATAGGCTACCTACATATCCTTTGTTTTGAAAAAAGAATCAGAACCCACGTAGTTCGAGTGAGGGAGTATGATGTTTATGCATAATTGATGTCTCCAAGAAAGATGTCATGATTACTTTTACACTCTCCGCTCATGTGAGTCATGTTCGGTGTGGGAAACAGGAGGTATTGGTGAAACTAGACAATTGTGCCACGAAAGATGAAATGATGTGGGGGTTATGTATGTATGAATTCCCAAATAGATGATGATTAAGACTTACTTCAGGGAAGAAACCCAGGAAAAAGGTCCATAAAGGTATATGTACTTCATGGAGATTTGGATACTCTAACTCAGGGCTTACTCCTGAGGAAGATGCCCAAATTAAGAGGGGACTTTATGATTGAGTTTTACTCCTGAGAAGGAAACCCAAATCAAAATTAAATTAAGGCTGGTTAAGAGAAATTAAAACTGGGGCTTACTCCTGAAAATGAGGCCCAGGTGAAAAGGACTTGGGGCTTACTCTTAAGGAGGATGCCTAGATTTGAAAACATTGAGACTGTGTCTTATTCCTAAAGAGGAAGCCCAGGTTAAGTTAACCATGGTTGGGGATTACTCCTGAGGAGGATGCCCATATTTTTGAACTTGGAGACTGGGGATTACTCTTGAAAAGGAAGCCCATGTTAAGGGAATTATGACTGGGGATTACTCCTAAGGAGGATGCCCAGATTAAAGAGGACTTGGGGATTACTCTTAAGGAGAATGCCCAAATTAATGATAATTTGGACTAGGGCTTACTCATGAAAAGGAGACCCAGGTTAATGATTCTCTCATCTTAAAGGATGTGGTTGAATGAATGAAATCCCTGACCTTAGTGACATGACGATATGTAAATCACTAGGTTTTAAGAGATGTTCCACATAATTCCTTTCAGATAAGGAATCCAACAAAGAAATCGTACCATGAATGGGTTTGGAGGGAGTTCTGAAGGCTTAATACTGAAGATGAGTGGTGGATAGGTGTAAGATGGGTGAAATGGGTAGGAAGGGCACCCAAAAAGAGAGGGGCGCTCAAGTACTATGTGGGCGCGCATGTACTACATGGGCGCGCAAGTCCTGGTCGTGAAGATGTACCTGTGCTAAACATGGGTACTTGCGCGACATCCAATCCTTAGGGTAGAACTTGGGCAAGGCTTGGGTCAAGCCGTTAATACTACCCCTAGAGTCTTCTAGAAGAGAGGCACGTAAGTTATCTGGAAGGGGTAAGGCGGCATACAAGTGTGGCCACTTCCCTTAAGGGATGGCCACCTAGGCGCACAAGTGTTGATGAGTTTCAACACTTAGGCCTTCCTCCCTATCTTTAGATCTTCCGTTCTAGGTAAGAAACTACCTTATAAGTGTTCTGAAGCATTAATAAGAGACTAGGGCACCGGGAGCTCAAATATGAGGTTCTAGAATTTTTTCTTCCTCAAATTGGGGGCCCACCGAAGGTATTTATAGGCTAGTGAAGACCCTGGGCGAATTTCAAAGAAGGCGCGCACGTCACCTGCGCGGCGTGCATGTCACCTGCGCAGCGCACAAGTATACTTGTGTGACCTTGGTGGAACTTGCGCGACTCAAGTGCATTTGAACCTTTGTTCACGCCTTTGTCAATTTTTGATGTTTCTTCAAAGGATGAATCACTTTGGGTTCAAGGTATTTCCCCTTTTCAATTATTTAGACTCTGTGATGGAAAGGAGCGTCAACACACCCATTTGTAGCATGATATATGCTTATTTCATTTTGAGGGTCAATATAGAGATGAATCGAGCAAGAATCCTAAGTCATGGTATGACCACCATCCTCACGACATTACCTACTACCAGCGTAGAATTTCAGAACACCAAACCTAAAAACTAAGGAAGGTAATGAAATTCTAGAATTAACAAAACAAATAAATAAAAAAATGAATAATTTCAAAGGAGATGATGGGGTATGTCATTTCTCCCATAAACTATCCAATGGTTAGTGATTTTAAATAATTATTATTGAAGAACATAGGTCAAATACTTTATGTTGGTAATATATTTTGGAATTGATTGTTTGATTCTGTCATTAAAATGGGGGATGGGTGGTAGATTATTCACTTAACATAAGTAAATTAGCTAATTAAGTTGGATATGTAAGTCAATTTTATAAGGATTTGGGTGAGGTTAATATTGGAAATTATAAGGTCTAGGATATCCTTCATCATTAAAAAATATATCATAAATAAAACATTATTTCTTTAGATGAATTACATTGGAATATATAGGTTTAGACATTAATCCAAGTCTCATCTAGGCTACTAATTCGAATATTATATAATTCATAGAAGGATAAATAATCCTTGAACTATTGAGTAAGTCGATACAATAATCAATATAATCCAAATTAGTAAAAAAATATTTCAATAACCTATCACATATCTAATTAGGCTATGAAACATTGATTTTTGTAAACATGATGCATATAAAACTCTAAATCACCTTAAAATACCATCATTATTACTCATATAAATGGGATATTTACTTATCTATTTAAATGGTTAGTATATTTTGTTGTAATGGTTTTTTTGAAAAAATAAAATAAAAAAATGGGACAATATAAGAAGGATTTTAACAAAACTATTGAACCCAAACAGAGAGAGAAGTAAACAATTTATTGAGAAATATATAAAAGGGTGAAGAAAATGATACAAGATGCTTTAATCTAGTAAGTAAAATAAATAAAATCTATTGAAATTAGAGAAACATAAAATAATAAAATAAACCATTCATTTATAATAAAGAATGATAATAATAATAAGATTACTGGAAATGAATAAAGAAGAATAATACGGAAAACATAGAATGAAGAGAGGTTTATATTGTAAAAATCCAAGTATAGATGGTCCTCCCAATCCTTTATGAATTCCTTTTCATACCAAAATATCTTACATTAGTACTAATGTTAAAACCATTCCTAATGTGTGGTTGAAGATGTATCTATAAATAAGGGGGTGGGATGATTTGTATACAATTATTTCTTTAAATTTTTATCGAACAATGTACCCTTAGTAAAACCTTATCTAAAAAAATATTAATTTAAAAGTTTTTTATATGGATGTTGATTTTATATTCTAAAAATTTATTGGAAATTGTAAATTTTTATACCAGTTTATGTTAATTTTAATAGAATTTTTTCTTAATCCTTGGTGCCTCTTGAATTTTTATGAGGATAAAATGTGAATGAATATAAGGCCTAGAGAATTGTTTATATAATGTCACAATATTCTAATTTTTTCCATAGGTATCATTAATTTAATCCCATGAAATTATATCTCAACTTGAAATGTGGATTGTGAGGAATGTTAGAAAATATTGGTATGCCCTTAAAATCCATATAGAATCTTGGGATTTATTTTTGTGCTTATATTGGGATACTTATATAATGAATTTGGGTTTTAATTTTTTACCAATTTTTAATGAAATGTATTATTATTTTCTGTGGATTACCATAAAATAATATCATGTTGATTGAACCTATAAAATTAAAAAACACATCAATTCAATTATCCTCAATCAATCTCATGAGACCTCTTATGTGATCTAAACGACCTTATAAGTTTCCAAATTAGTGAGTTATTTAAATGGATGATTTGGGAAAAAATTAAATAGGCACTCAATAAAATAAATAATCAAAACATTTTGATCATTATATTAAATGTAAACATTTATATTAAATTATATATTTTAAATTATAAATAAGTTAAAATAGTTATTTAATAATAATGAATAAATATATAATTTAAAATTTTAGAGTAAAATTGACAATTCTTATTTATCATAAGTGTAATATTAATTTGTATAATTAATGGGGATTACAAGGAATTACTTTTTTGGGATGATACGTTATGTGGGGATAGATATTTGTATGACCTTGAAGGCAGATGATGTTATTGAACTTGGTTTCTCATGAGGCTGAGAATCTTCTATCAAAATCTTATTTTCTACAATGAGCATGATTCACATAGATTAGAGTGATGGATGAGTTATTCTATTTCCATTTTAATGTAGTAAATTTTTTATAGGAGGTAATTTTACTTTGGTATTAAAATAAAAACCAAAAGGGGTAATTTTAGAACAAATGTGTTCTAAACTAATGATTTATGAAATCTTGGACACACTTAGGAAAATTATAGAAGAAAAAATATAAATATCACATAAATGAAAAAGATATTAGTTATGTTTTGTTTTTATTTAATACTATTAATATTTACACTTCCTGGTTGGATAGAAAGTTTGAATTTAAAGGTAGATAGTTCCTCGATGTTTCCACTTAGATGAGGCAATCCATGTTACTAAAAATCATAAGTAGAGTTTAAACCATATGTACAGATTTTTGTGTGTTGATAAATCTCTTTGGGAAGCCCACATTATTCATCTATATGTTTTTTTGGGTAGTGTATGAACTTTAGGAAATGTTTTGTATACTAACACATTGTTCAGAATTTTTTTTTGATTGCTATAATAGTTTAAACAATGTGTTTTTTGGCATCTTTATCATGGAAGACAATATAGAATAATTTTTAAAAATTATTAATTAGAATATATGAAAGTGTTTCAAAAAGGATGATTTCACAAAAAATTATGGTAGTAAAAAGTTTGGGGTCAATTGAAATTTGATGGAATGATTTTATTTTTATGTAAAGCATGAGTCCCATGTAATGTGGATTACACAAAGGGTAAAAATTTGAAGCCCGTTTTTTAGTGTATTGTTTTTTATAAAAAGTATAAAAATTACCTCATTAAGTGCATAGAAAAAATTAGTAGAAGAATATTTTAAAATAATACTTTCCTTTGCGGATAATTAGAGTTATCCTATTTATTCATATATTCTAGAGTTATTCGTGGAATAACGATTTATTCACAAAGAATTATTGTTCAAAAAGCAATAAAATTTATAAATATAAGAATTATTTGAAAATTATAATAGTATTTAAAAGGCATTTATTAATATAAATTATTCTAATGAAGTTTCATGAATGGTATTTTTGAAAAAAAAACATGGATGATCACTACTCAAAATATGCTCTTTATCAGTGCTAGTAAAGGGCATTAATCATGATAGAAAAGAACAGTTAATCTAGGCTACGATAGGGGTCCCTTTTATCAATGCTCAGAAAATATCTGATAAAATCCCCTTTTATATGCGCTACAAAAAGCGCTGATAAATCATCATTCTTATCATGGATTTTTTTATTGCTGATAAAAGTCAAAAATTAAAATTAAGAAAAGTTAGAAAAGAAAATATATTGCTTGGGGATATTTTAGCAGCACTTGACCCCCCCCCCCACTTTTATCAGCTTTAGGTGAACCCCTTCCCACTCTCCCCACTCATTTCATTGCCCCCGCATCCCCCACTTGCCCGCGTGCCTCTGCTTTTACCCGAACTTGATCCCGAGACCTCCCCCTTGTGTGGCTCCACCTTTACCACTAAGCTATTTAATTCTTTTCTCTATTTAATGATATATCTATATCTATATCTATATCTATATAGTTATATTTATTAGTATATTAATATAGATTCATATTAATATAAATGTATTTAGTTATATTAATACACATATATATATATTCATATATTAATATATATTATTATATATATATATATATATATTTAGTTATATATATTCGTATATTAATATAGATTCATATTATTATAAATATATTTAGTTATATTAATAGATTTATATTTATTCATATATTAATATGTATATATTTATTTATTTATATAATAATATTTATTCATATTTATTTATATATATAGTTATATTTATTCATATATTAATATAGCTTCATATTAATATACATATATTTTGTTCTATCAATACATATATATTTTTTCATATATTATTATATATATATTTTTTTGTATATTAATTTAAATTAATATTTATTTATATATATATTTTTACTTATAATTTTTTATTGATGTATTTATTTGTATATTAATACATATTTATAATATGAGTTTTAAATACATTAACAAAATATGTTTTTATGTGTTTTTATAAATAAATAAATAAATAAATAAATACATATATACAACACACACACACACATTTACGAATAAATACATATATATATGTGTATCTGAAAAGACATAAAATGTTATAACGTCCATAAATTCTAATAAAAAAGTTTGTTTCAACTCCAAAACCAGTAAAATAAAAGAAAATGAAACAATATTTGATATTATATGTGGTTCAAGCCTAGAGGACATCCAGATCAGAAGTTATACTTTTTTGAATGTTAAACAATCGTTGTATCTCGAATAAATACTTAGTTTTGGAGGCCTTCTGGGCCTTTTGAGCCTCCAAAAATGTGACCAAACGTTTCCTTGGACACTAGAGCATAGATCTTGTCTCAAGTATCGATTTGATATGATGTAGAGCTCAAACGAACACCTAGATCAAATGTTACGGTATTTTTAAGTTGGAGTTACATTTTCAACTTATTTTAAATCTTTTGTTACTTTTTTTAAATTTTTGTGTCTTCAAATTTTTATTAAATGATTATTAATTGATGATAATTAGAAAATTATTAATTAATAATATTTTTTAAAATATTCTAAAGCATTTTTAATGAAATTTATTATATATTAAATGTAATTGTCTATTTACACATATCTAAAACAAATTTAAAAAACATATATTATATTTATATCAATATAAATATACTAATAAATACCCGCTTTCATTGGGATACTAAAAAAATTGATGATAAATGGGCCCCTTTAACAGACCTAAAAAATCACTGATATAGGGGAGGCCTTTATCAGCGATTTTTTAGAGCTGATAATGGATGGCACTGTAGAAAACTAGTTTTGTGGTAGGGGATCAACAATATAAATTTTACATAAATGTCGTAGCTTATGCATATACCTGAAAACAAGTACATATGGAGTTTGATATTACTGAATGAGATTATTCATGAGATTTCAGATTTTGAGAGAGCAACATATTCTTGGTTTTATGATTTATAATGAACCGACCTGAGGTTTCATCTCTCCAGACATCTAACATGGTAAACTACAAGTCTCAGAGGGAATTCTTGATTCCCACAGACATATAACTAATTCTTGGGAAACACAAAAAAATTCATTGTAATGGTTTATACCTTATACATAAATATAAATATATATAAAAATTAATTGAAATGAACAAACCATGTAAGATAAAGGTATTATAAAACATCCAACAACTGATACACACATAAATCAGTAGTAGTAAACAGTAAAAATAAATATGAAGCATAAAGTACAATAGGTTATGAAACTAATAAAAAAATGAATCCTAGAAGAATACCCCAACCACTCACAATAACCTCAATCAGTAATCCATGTAGGGAATAATCAAACTGAAATAAACCTAGACCTGTAAAAATATAGGCAAGAGCTAATATCCAAGTAGGTCACCACCCACTGAATCTATAAAGATGATTGTGTATTACATCATAATAATGATTGTTTTAGATAAAATAAAAAATATACATTTTTTATAACCCTTTATATATATAAACAATAAACACATCACCACTATGTTAAAACTCTTTTTCATTACTTTCATTAAATGAAAAAAATAACATGGAAAACAATTTTCCTCACTTGAATCTCCATTTTCATAAATCACCATATTAAATCCTCTCATCCAAATCGGTTATTAAAAACATAATTTAGAATATATATTCCAAAACATAAATATTATTCAATTTGTAATGGTTTTAAAAAACAAAATTATAAACCAATTCATGAGGAAAGACTACGCACAATGGACCAAAACCACATTTTTAATATCCACACACTCGGGTCTTTCGACACAACCCATTTCCCCCTTTCTTATCAAGAAACACTAAAACTAATTTCATTTTTTTCACATTTAAAGAAAACCCCATTCAAACACAAAAATAAAATATTTTCAATTAACATTAAAACCAAACTTTCACTTTACATCCATTCAAACCTTTCCCAAAGAAATTTTCAAAATTCTAGAAAAGAAAATTAAAACAAAAATGAGGAAGTAAAAGATGTCAGATTAATTGAGTCTATGTCACATGAAAATGAGAAATAAAAAACATTTTCATAGGTGCCAAGAAATAATCCCTAAACTGAGGATACGATTAAAGAATAAGTTCATAACCAATTAAATGATTCTAAATAGGATCATGAAGCCATGATAATAATCCAATAACTCATGTATCCAAGTATAAACTTCGAAATATATCATTAGTATTACACTACTGATCTTTTCAATGTATCCATATGTTATGTTGTGATTTATATAAATAAAACATCTCCAATGTTTACTGCTACTATATGCCTCTAAAAAAGGTTACTAGCTCACATAATCTATTTTCCTCATATCCTAACTAACAATTAATAGGTATGAAACATTCAATTTTGAGCACATTTCAATATTATGTCTCACACATATACATAAATTTACTCATTCATTGAGGATATGCCTTGACATGTCAAGAAGAAGTGATCACAATAAAAAATCACATGATTCAAATAAAAAACATTCAGGCCTTAGCTCCTCACAACCTCATATGATTGAACCCAATAACATAAAAGAATAAAAAATATATAAATTTGCATCAATATAATACATCTCGTTATGGGATCACAAAAAACCATCTTCATTACAATAATCACACTGTTCATACAAATTAACCTAAAAAACATTTCTCATTATGTTCCAAACTTGACCTTTTCCAAAACATGTTTGGAATTACAATCCAAACACACGCTATTTCAAAACCATGTATCAATACACTCTTAAGACAAATTTTATGAAAAAATTATTGAATCCCATTTGTAAATCAATACATCTATTAAAACCCATTTTGGTATCCATTAAAGACATAAACATGTTTCAAGATAATCACAACATGGGTTAATAAACACCTTTCAAATTCAATTAAACCATTTTAACACATTGAAAACATAAAACCACACAAAATTTAGTTTAAAAATCAATTATTATAAAAAATCCATTTAGAATGTCAATTTGGAATCAAAAATTTCTTTGAAAATAAATACACGATTTTAAAATCCACTCAGGAATTTTAAAAACACATGGAATTGGATCTCATACCATGCCTTGGGTGAAAATTATTTGGAAACAACCATTTGTCCATAATAGACACTTTTATAGGGGATTCATTAATAAAAAAAATAAAACAACAAGAATTTAAAGGCATGTAAGATACAGTTAGGATAATGAAACACATAAATCAGTTCTATGAAGATTATGTAGGAAGTTGTCACCTATGATAGTGTTTACTCCAAAAAGACAACACATTCCCTCAACAACCAGTACATAGTTAAATACCCATTATTATGTCAAACTCAAACCATTAAATCAGAAAACCTATTCCCTAAGGTTTATGGGAGGAATTAAATTCCAAGGGATAAGAGGATGATAATCGTAAAAGGGGATTAAATGAACTTTAAAAGGAGGAAACCAATATAATACAAGGAGATAAGTTATCAAGAGGTAGGGAATAATAGAAGAGAATCCCATATATAAGGAACCTAGTATTTTAAAATGATATGGAAACATAAATGAGGAATTATATGATAAAATTTAGAAGGTTCATTTCTAAAATTCCATATTTTAAGTAATTTGGAAACGTTACAGAGTTTGGCCACACATTTTGAAAAATTATTCACCAACATTATATAGTTCACTTCCTAGACCAACACCCACTCAAAAAATTTACCTATGAATCACCATATTTGTAGAAACCATAGACTGAACAAACTAAATGACTCTGTTAAATTATATATCTAATTCACATGCTTACAAGTAGATTACTAAATTGTGTACAAGTTGTTCTGCTTTATCATTACATAGTAAAGGTCCTAACCAATTTCACATAGGACCTACTTGATTTGGAAAGAATCGTGCGCCACTTGTACATACCAACCATGTTCAGAAAAAAATTAATTGAAAAATTTTCCATTTAAGGTTAACCACATGGTTTCTAGTAAATCGTTAGCTATAAAAAAACTAAATAATTTCCAATAATTATGTTGAAATTTCCTGAAACATAAATGATCCTAAACCACATATAATTACCTAAAATAAAAACCACAATGATATGGTGGGTTTAAAAATTCTCACCACATGGGAAATTTCTTCCACAATAAATTCTCATTCCCATGTTGCAGACAATGAGAAAGAGATTCTAAAACAAAACCTAAAGATAAAAGAAATGTATTTAAACAACCAGATTAATCCCCAATAAAAAATGAGCATCCTCAAGTGAAACTGATGAGAAACCAATCAAAGAAACTATCTATGGTGATATGGATTTAAGGTAAGTCTCCCCACTATTTATAAATAATCTAAAATGGTAGAACAAATAATGACCTCTCTTATATAAAATTAGATGACATCAACGAAAAACCAAATTCCTAAATGATAAAAATTATATTTAGAAAACTACAGTACTAGAAGAAAAAAAGGAAATATAGGATTAAAACCACTATAAGAACACACAAAACCTCGAAATATCTTGAAGGATTACAAAACCATATTACCAAATACATTGTATCACAAAACCAAAGATCACTCTAATTAGAATACAACTCATTAATAAATGAAATGACTCTAACCTAAGGGTAAAATA
This sequence comes from Viscum album, assembly GCA_963277665.1. Classification (NCBI taxonomy): domain Eukaryota; kingdom Viridiplantae; phylum Streptophyta; class Magnoliopsida; order Santalales; family Viscaceae; genus Viscum; species Viscum album. The sequence continues at coordinate 302,212,616 of OY728139.1, forward strand.
TGAAATATGTGGGTGTTTAGTTTAAAATTCATGGAATATTATCACATGATTATTTTCATAGAAAACATAGCTCTATAAAACCCATAACCTAAATAATGGGAAAATAACACCCCTAGTTGTCCATATATTCTCCCTAAGATCTTCCATTTTCTAAAGTAACTATAAAATCAAACTCATGGTCTAAATAATTTATAATCAATTGAAACACCACTGGGTGATGAGGCATAAACATTTCCAAAACAACCCCTACTCAGACTGAGCAAACATGAAAAAACCATCAAAGGTTTCCTTGATCATAAATTTCTCTAAACTCAATAATTATACATCCAAAAAATAGATCATCATTATAGATATACATAACCAATCCATAAAAGGATACTCCAATTCATTCCCACAACATAAACCTTAAACATATACAATCACAAAAAACAAATATCAAAATCCGGACTACATAAAAGAGTCTCCATCAAAACTAAAACTCTTTTTTACAACTATTAAACTATGACACAATGGTTAAAACTATATGACCCACAATATTTCCACGAAACAATTTTCCACCAATATGGTCTTGAATCACCCTATAGAACACCACTAAGAAAATAAAACATCTCATTCCACTCCATTTGGAGGCTAGTTAATGTAAAAATTGGATTGAGATATCACTATGAAAATAACTCTACATACATCCTATACATTTTTAGAATCTTATATAAAACCATTTTAGACACAATCTTAACTCATTAATCTATTCAAAAACCTATGAAGTAGTCCCAATATAATAAAGTAAACACATACATTCAAGAAAATATCTAAACTAATAATGTTTTTGTCAGAATATACCTATTAAATACTAAATACACCATGGAAAAGGTCAGAAAAAACCCATCTTCAAAAACAAGGAACCATTAAAATTAGGCCTTTATACACTATGAAATAAAAATAAACTATTATAAAATAACATCACAAATCCCTTACTCAATTTCTGAATTTTTAAACCATTTTTAATCCAATTTAAAAATAGAAATCAACACCTTTAAAAATCCAAACACCTTTCTAGATTTCATAGTAAAAACAAGAACTTTACATTTGAAATAGTTCAAAATAAATCACCCTTTTTAAACATATTCAAAGGGTAAATAATCAATCAATAAAAACCCAATTTATAAATAAATAGCCATCATTATAATAGGAAACCCATATTCTTAAACACTATGTGCACTTGATTAAAAAATCATATAATCGTTCAAAAACATCCCAAATTTAAAAATGAGTTTAACTATTTCAAAAACATTCCTGAAACAAATGTAATTTTATAAATAATCCCAAAGATAATTTTTAAAACTAGAAAAAAATCATATGAAATCCATTTTTCACACTTAAAATAAATATTTCACACCACATGGGAAATCACATAAGAAATCCATGACACAAGATTCACCCAAAAATACAATCCAATAGTATTGAAATATCACATGAAAAATAATAACCCTACTTCAATTTCTCTAAAATACTTGGAACTCCAATCATTAAGGGGCCCAGATAAAAAAAATCAAGTGGTATATAGAACCATGATTAACATGGACATATGGTTAATGACCATATACCAATCCTGAACCGATTTTTAAAACATATAAAGCATCAAGATTTTAGTGGTTAAATGGTTTTTCATTCTAGATATGCAAACCTCACACTTTGATCTGTTTTTATATCTCCATCACAAAAACCAAACATGATCCCCCGAATTCTACATACATTTTTTTATTGAGGAGAAACACACCACCCATGTAGGAATCATAACATAATACAACAACCCCATTAAATGGAAATCCATAATCAAAACAAAAATCTTTAATATCTATGGAAACTAGAGGTTCTCAGTGATAAAGATATTTCAACACCCCCACCCCTCGAAGTCAACTATATAGTACAAACAACCTTATCTACAGACTACTAACTCCCAGAAATAAAAGGGAATCTAAAAAACTAATTCCCACTAAGGAATACATTTTTATGTAAGTTTATAACAAAATATTCTAATGTTTCACTTAACCAAGAACCCTAATTAGTCCTCCAGAATCTACAAACGTCATTATCGATCCCCATAGGCTTCTCTAGTTATTGGGTTTCAAATGGAGTATACTCAAAATGTATTAGACATCATACAATAACAAAAATAGACAAATGAAAAAATGAACAATAAAACTATGAAAGAGATAAGAATAACAGAACATGCATAATGGAATATACAACTAATATATAAATAAATCCAAATAAGAAGCAGGTAAAAATATAGGTAAGGAATAAAATACAATAGGTTAAGTGACCAAAAGAAAACATGAAGCTAAATGGAACACCTTATCTTCACATAAAAACCTCTAGGTAACCCACAATCACCTACCAAACTAATCATCTCCCATATGAATCCATTTATAGAAGAATCAGACTAAAAAAATCCTAGACCTATAAAAATATCAGCATGAGCTAACAAACTAGTAGGTTTTTACAAACTGATGATAAGCATCAATTTCATATGACATTTCAACAATTAGGATTAAAAATATAGTATAAAAGCATACAATTTTCATAAGAATATACATAATTAAACAATAAACACCCCTGAAAAATTGTTAAAACACATTGCCTTTATATTCATTAAATTAATATAATTAGTTAGAAAAAACTATTCCATGGATGAATAACCTTTTAAAAAAATATCCATTTCTTAAATTTTAACTTTAACACAATTTTATAAACACCTTTTTCAAAATAAAATCTTCAATGGACAAAGTGGATTCTAATTTCTAATGGTTTGTAAAAACATTTCTAAAAACTGACTCCCAAAAAATACTAGGATCAATTTACATAAATATTGTTTTTAAAACCCACACACACTATTGTTTCAATAAAAACCATTTTCTACATTCTCATCAAAACCCACCAAAACAGATTGTATTTTTTTAAATTTTAACTAAAAAATGTTTCAAACTCATAAATAAAATAATTTGATACAATAGTAAAATCACATATGTATTTTCATCCCTTTATAACCATTAAAAAAATCCATTTTAAATAAATTGAATAGAAACAATAACATAAAATTTTAAATTAGACAAGAAAGAACCACTATGTCAATGTCACACAAAAATGAGAAATAAAAAAAATTCTACAGGTCCAAAGAAATGATTTAATATGTAGGGGGAGTAATTGATGAAAAATGTGGAATCCTAAAAAATACTTAACAGGATCCTAGTTTTATGTTAAATATATTTATAAAAAAGTAACCAAGTCACCACTAGGGAATAATACCTCGGTTCACACTACTGATCTAGCCAATATCCTTAATATATTTTCAGTATATATAAAATTAAAACCTCCCAAGATCTTAACACTACCATGGGTCAAAAAAACATTTCTAGTTCACACATCACCAAATCCTCTATGTCTATCCTATGGTGTATAGTTAGTAAATATTACATATTTAGGAAATTGATAAATTAGAAATTACACTTATCCATACCTCTATTCAGTCATCAAAGACATCCCATGAAAATTCAAATGAAGGTAACCAAAATAAAAAATTACATGATTCAAATATATAATATTTTAAAATGACTCACACCTCACCTCATCAAACCATAAAAACAACAACCCCAATAAAATAAAATAATAGATATCATATGAAAATTCATCAGTATAATACATCCCCTCATAGGATCAGAATCCACCCCAATAATAACAAGAATCACATAAGGCTAAAGAGGGTCTAAAGAGTTTTCATTAAAAATTATATTTTAAAATTCTATAAACGAGATTTTTTTTTGAAATTTTTTTAGAATTACAACCCAATATCAAGTATTTGAGATGCATGTATCAATCCACAGTTGAGAAAAATTTGATGAGAAAATTATTGAAATCGATTTTTAATTCTATAATTCCATTAAAAGTCACTTTTTCATCAGTCAAATCTATAAAATTATTTCAAGATAATTCTAGAAAGTGTAAATGCACCCCTTAAAAAATAAACATCCCCCATTAAACACTTTGGAGACTTAAAAACACTCAACAAAGTGGTTTTAAATTAATTGATATATAACTTTCATTTAAAAACTCAATTTAATATCACAAAGTTCTTTAAAAAAATATACAGGCATTAAGAATCCACATAGGCATTTTTATAAGCACTCGACATGGGGTCCCATACCATTCATTTAATAACACCATTTAGAAACAAACATTTTACCTCACAGAAAATCATATAATAATAAAATAAATAAAGATACAATTTCAATCCATAAATAAATCAATATAATGTAAAATAAAGTGACAAAAAATGAAACTTCTTCCTCAGTTCAACAGTGATCAAGACAAAAGTTATCAATATAATGGTGAAAACACCAAAAAATGATATTTCATCTATAACCACAACATATATAAATCCATATTGTTATGTTGAACCCCTACCATAAAATAATCCAAACATATACAATGAGTTTTATTAGTTGAAGGGAATTTGAAGGGATTGGAGGAAGTAAATAATTAAAAGGGTTTAGAGGAACATACCAATGATGAAACCACTAGAAAATAAGGATAGAATTCGTGAAAATGGATGGAAGAAGGAAGGAAAATATGATATTAGAAGTTCCAACTTGGTCTTAATGTGAGTGTAATATAATTGAGGATTATATCCTTAAAACAAAATATGGGAATTTATGAAATATTCTCTTTCAATATATATTGTTAGGTCATAGGGTTAGGATGTATTTTTTATTAAACCATGCACCAAATGTGATAAAGTAACTACCTAGGTCAATAATAACTCACATTAGATTCATAATAATCTCCATGGTTGGACAGATCACATTCCAAAAAATAAATATGGGACTCTAGAATTACAGATCTGATTCATATGTTTATCTCACAATTTATCAAGTCATGTACAAGTTGTTCTACCTAACACTTGAAAGTACAGGTCCCACATATTTTCCCACAGTATCAATATTATTTTGAGTCAAATATGTTCATCACATGTGGATCAACCATGTTTTAAATAAAAAAAACTATGAAACAACCCACATAAGGGTAACCTCACAATTTCCTCCATACAACGAACCCTTAGAAAAGCTCATAAAAATTCATGTTTTTGGTTACAACTCAATGTAAAAAACCCTGAAATGTATAATATAACTTAAAATAAACAACATAGTGTAATTTTGGGTGTCACATGATGAAAATAAATGTACACATTCTAGATGATATGGAAACTGACTTCATGCTAATAAATTTAAAAGATATCCTTATGAAGTAGTGATAAAATTAAAAGTTGGTGGTAGTTTGGTGAGGGTGGTAGTGTTATAATACATATAAAAAAAATTAATTTTAGTGATACTAGAATGGGGTGAACATGAAAAAAAAATTTCTCCATAAAAATAGTTCATTTTAGTGGATTTTTGCCCATCATGACATTGTGAGTGTTTTCTCTATAGATATAGCCCCTATAAGTGAACCATGAAAAATTTATATCCATTGTTTCATTTATACATTTCTAATTGGTGTGGATATGTTATTAATAGAGATATATTAATCATTATTTTACTAACATGGGAATAAGATGAAATAATTATCTAAATAAGTTCCTTATGACTTTTCCATTCCTTATGATTTGAAAATCAAAAACTCTTCTAACTCAAATATTCTTTTCATTCTCTAAATAAATATATATTATTAACCATTATCACGTTTTTAATGTTATGATTAAGGATTTTTATCTAATCATAACTATTTTCCTTAGGAATGAACTCCCTTAAGATTAATTGGATACTTATCTAAAGCTCATAACCATACAGTTCTTTAGAATCTGATTCTCCCTATTTTGAGAATATGATCCACTATATTTTTAGACTCTAAATCAATCTGAAATTTGACTTTTTTTCATATAAATCAGATTTTGATTTCATAGAATTCTAGAATCCATTTAATAATATTTTTAGACACTATTTCTTCATATTTTTAGAGTCTCTTTCCTAAAATTTTCATACTCTGTTTCCACATATATTCAGAATCCGTTTCTATAAAAACTTAGCCTTTGATTTCTAATTATCTTTATAATCTGATTATTAGTATTTTTTAATGTTAAATTTATTCCTTAACATATTGTTACAATTTTATTGGATCATGTTAAGATTAGGTTTCTGAAAGATGATAATGTTTTTCTAACATACTATTATTTTCTATACATGAAAATGTTTACCATATTTTATTACATGAAACTATATCATACAATCTATTTTTAATGAATCGTTGGCCGAGAGACGCATATCTAGGTCCCTCCAATTTTCATGGTAAAATATGACCATTGTATGAGGGGGAGACCATTGGGATTTTCACCTATAAATTCCCATTATTTTGAATGAGATCATGGTGTGATTTTATGATAGTATATTTTGTTGTGATTTTTGAATCAAGAGTTAAATTCTATTAGATCTGTGATGATGTTACAGAATATCTACTCAACCTGGGTTGTGGAAATTTGGTGAACATGTTTATCAAGATGAGAAAATATTTTTCAAACTTCCGGACGAGATTCCCATTATTTCTAATCAACCGAGGACTGCAGGGTATAGGAAGATACACGTATCAATCACCTTAGATATTGAGGGCTTGTGGGGATAGAAAGAAAAATTATGATCCTCATATTGATGGCCTACCCTGGAGTGGGTAAGAGATAGTTTCTTGGATGTATAAACTAAGGGAACATTATTCATGGTTTTTGGATACCCTTATCTTTGGATTAAAAGTTTTCTTATAATCATTTATTTTTTATTCTTACATGTTTTATTTCCACTCAATTTTGTTAACGATAGGAAGTGACACTTTCCTATAACTTATATACTTGTATACTCTAATATAAATAAGATTCTATACACTTTAAGGTAGAATCATTCCCTAAGTAAACTTTTCTTAATCTTTATTATCGGATCAATATTATTGGACCCAAATCAAGTTAGTTTCTTAGTTAAGAACGAAATAGGGTTTGTGAATCCATTTTGTTTAAAATTTTTAAACATATATTTTCTTAAGAATAAAAACAAACGTTTTTAAATCTAAAATTCACCCCAATATTGTAATTAATAAATCTAAAACTACATTTTGATCCTATATTTGGTATCATAGGAGGTATCTCAAATAATTATACTTACATATAAGTTATATTGATCAACTTTTATTGAATAAAATTATTGGTTCTTGTTTTTCATATTATTTTACGTATAAATATTTTGATTACAAAATATTTCTACTAATAAATTTCTGGAAGAGAATTTATTTTAAGACTGACATGAATGAATGTTGGTTCAATAGGCAATATAAATCCTACCAGACAACCAATCATTTATGGAAATGATTATGAGTAATATAAAGATATGAAAAATATTTTATAATCAACATGAGTGTTGGTAACTTTGTTATGTTAACTGGAGACTACAAGATTCCAGAAAATAAAATCAGAAAATTCACCGATGAAGAAAAGAAATATTATCAGCTTAACGTTAAGGTGCACAATACATTATAATATTATATGACTAGAAATATCTGTATCAAAATTTTATCTAGTGATGCACCTAATAGAATCTGGAAGAAAGTAGAAGTTACTCATTTTGGCACATCCATGGTTATTGAAATAAGAATCGTTATGCTTTGGGCCGAATATCATAGTTTTATATTTCCTTTTTGAGAACCTGTATGAAAAGTTTAAAAAGGATTATGACTGTTGAAAAAAACCATCACTCTATGGGTGAAAAATTAATTGATGATTATATTATTGTAGATATTATAATAGAAGTTATTCCCAATGAGTGGGAATCTAAATGAACTGCAATTAAAGTGAATAGAAAAGTTTCAAACATCATTCTTAATGAGTTATTCATGAATCTTCTACAACATAAAACTAGAATGAAGAGATACACTCAGATGAATAAGGAAAATAATGGTAATGGAAGTTTTTCTTTCACTACTACATCAAATCATTTGAATGCCAAGACTCCTGAAAGAGTTACTAGTTGAAAAGACCAGAAATAAACAATTATAACAGAATCAAGTGATAGTGATCATTCTAAAAATAAAATTTTCAATATTTCTACATGGTTGAATAAGATTGTGGGAAGTAAATATTTCTAATATAGATATAAGAAGAATGACTGAAAGGATAAAAACTATTCATAAGTGAATAGTTATGAATGCAAGAGGGAAGGTAATATCAAACCAGAATGTTATATGCTCAAAATGAAATAATGAAAGGATAAGAATTCAAAAAGAAACGTGAATTAGTACTATAAGACTATGTCTAATAATCTAAAAAAATCTTATGACAACTAGAGTGCTAGTTGTTGTGATTATTTTGATGAGTCTTTGGATATTGAATCTTATATACAGAATAATATTGATCTAATAACCATAATTACTACTGAAAATTAATGTATCATGGTTATGGTAAAAACTACTAAATCATAACCCAATATTTCTTTAAATACTAATTTTCATAATGAAAAATATTTTTAATCTTCAGGTAAAAAATCATCTTTATCAAAAGATAATAAATTACCTTCATTTGAAGAAGTATCTATTTTTTCCATGTTGCTTGAAAATGAAAATGTTGTGATAAAAATAAAACATGATAGCTAACATTATAGAATATCTATTTTAATAACTGATGTATAATATCTTTCAAAATATCTTGATCAGAAATCCATTAAGTTTGAAAATGTTTCCAAAAACCTTAAAGAAAATATTTTTGAGAAGGATAAGAATTTTAAGGATCGTGAAAATGTTATTTCTAATAAAAATTTTTTAGAGACTAACTCAAATTCTAATACCAATTAATATGAGGTTAATAATTAATTCATTAGACTAAAATATGAAATATTTTCCTTAATGAAACTTGTGTCACACTTTACCCATGAATGGTTTTGACAAAATATATTCACAACTTCATCCTCATATAAATAGTTCTGGATTTGGTTATTCTCGTTCAAAACTTATTTTTAGTCAGAAATATTTCCCCCCCAAAGTATAACTTTTAGCACTAAGTCTCAATGTGGTGGACATTAGGATAAAAAATTTTCTTTAAAAAAACCCCAATCCTTAAGATCTCATTAATATAATTTTTGGAAGAAAATTTAGATACCTAAGATTATACTTTTTAACAATTCTATATCCAAACAAGTTTGGATTCTAAAAGTATAACTAATTTATTATCAAGAAAAAAATGTGGAAACAACAATACGTGGTATATGTATAGAAGATGTTCCTATCACATGAAGCGTAACAAAATTTTCATTCAAATTATTATCAAGATGAATGGTGGAAAAGTATGTTTTAAAGACAATTCTCAAGGATAAATTGTTGTTATAGGTAACATTTTTATTCTTGGAAAAAGATTAATTTGAAATGTTTTATTTGTTAAAGGTCTTAAGAACAACCTTATAAGAATAATTAAATTATGTGATGAAGGTTACCTTGTAAATTTTATGGATTATAAATGGCTAGTACACAAATCAAAAGAAGAATTTATTCTCTATATAAACAAGCATGAGAATGTTTATACACTTAAATTATAATTTCTTAGGAGCCAAGACCTACCTTGACTTAGTGAAATGGAAGATCAATACTGGTTATGGCATAGAATACTAAGACAATGTAAGCTTTGGAACCTATGAAAACACTCAAGGAATAGACTTGTTATGTATCTACCAGAGCATAGATTTTATTCTTCAAAAGTTTTTGAACCATGTAAATACAAAAAATGACATAAGTGGATCTTTAAAAAGATTAGTTAAGTCTCAACTATGGATGCATTATAGATATTTCATATGTATCTTTTTGGTCCAACCAAAAACTAGAATTATTGGTGGAAAATGCAATGTATTAGTTTTGGTTGATGATTATACACGATTGACATGGGTCTATTCTCTGGAAATGAAATATGAAACAATTTATTATTTTAAATTCTTTTTATCCAAAGTAAAAAATGATAAAAATATTACATTGATAAATATCCATAGTAATCATGTGGGATTCTTTAAAAATTCATATTGTGAAACTTTTTGTAGTAAGAAATGAATTTCTCATAATTTATCATCTCCAAGAACTAAAAAAATGGTATTGTTGAATGATGAAACTGTATTCTTCAAGAGATAACCAGAACCATGTTGAGTGAATACTCTATTGCTAAAAACTTTGGGGTTGAAGCTGTTAGTACTACTTATTATACTATATATAGAGTTTTAATTAGACCTTTTCTTCTTAATAAAACACCTTATGAGTTATGGACTAGTAGAAAACCTAACGTTTATAAATTCAATGTACATGGATGATATGTATTAATTATGAATACTAAAGATAACTTACATAAATTTGAACCCAAATATAATGAATGAATTTTCTTAGTGAACTCCACTACTTCTAAGGATTACATAGTTTTTAACAAAAATTCTTGTAATGTTGAAGAAATAAAATGTGTCAAATTTAATGAAAGTGGCCCTTTTGTTTTTAAAAAATACTAACCATACTCTTTGGAAGTGTTTTCAAAAAATGACAAGAAGCCATTGATGGAAAATTCTTCTAATAAGGAAAATAATCAAGAAATTTTTTGGAATGTATTTACCCATAAATATTTCTTAACTTATGTTGATGAACATGTTTTATAAAACCCAACTCATTTGTTTCTTACGAATCGTCCCAGTGATAGTATCATTGATGATGTAAATCAACCTTTAAGGTCTATAATTTATTTAAGAAATGAAGTATGGAATCTATAATTTCATTCCCAATTAGAACCTAAAATAACTAAGGAAGCTTAAGGTGATGACGATTGGATTAAATCTATGCAAGATGAATTAATCTATTCTAAGGGAATATATTCTGGACATTTGTTGAAAGTCCTAAAAAATCATCTGTAATCAGTGTATAGTGGGTCCTCAAAAACAAGTGTGATGAAAATTGAATTATTGTAAGAAATAAATATAGATCTGTTACTAAAGTATATAATCAAAAAGAAAGAATTTGATACTAAGAAACCCAAGCTCCAGTATCTATATTTAAATATATTTTTATTATACTAGAATTTGCAGCATTTTTCAATTTCAAACATTTTTAAATAGATGTGGAATTTGATTTCCCCAACAGATATGTCCAAGAGGATATTTTTGTTGAACAACATCATGGTTTTGAAGACACAAAACATCCTAAATATGTTTAAAAACATACCAAAACATTATATGGACTTTAAAAAGCCCCGAAAGCCTGGTATGATAGACTTACATGATTTATGTTACAAAATAATTATGTTAATGGAATTGTTGATCCAACCATTTTTTATAAATAAATATAAGAAAAATGATATGATTGTTCAAAATTGTGTTGATGGCATTATATTTCGATCAACTCAAAAATCGTTAACTAATTCTTCTGTGAATCTCATGGTAATTGAGTTTGAAATGAGTTTGATGGGTGAGTTAACACTTTTTCAGGAATTATAAATTTCTAAAATACTATAAAGAAACATATATATCTCACAATAAGTATATTAAAGATATGTTTAAGAAGTATGGATATGAAAACACAAAAATTATAAGTACTCTAATCAGTACCTCAAACACTCTTGATCACGATGATGCTATGAAACTAGTAGATCAGACATCTTTTAGAGGAATCATAGGAAGTTTATTATACATAATAGCTAGTCGTCTAGAAATATTGTTTTCAATATGGTTATGCATAGGATATTAATCTAATCGAAAAGAATCTCATTTAAAAATAGTGAAAATAATTTTTTTCTTATTTAAAGGGAACCATGGATTTAACATTTTTATATTCTTTTAGAAATGTTTTTTAAAAAAAAATTAAATTCTAATTTTAGTGGATGTTGAATTTATAGAAAGAGTACATCTGGAATAGTTATTTGTTTAAGAGGTTAATTAGTTTTTTGTTAATGAAATAAACAACACTTAGAAGAACTTTCCATTATTTAAGCTAAATATACAGCCTCTAGAAGTTTTTGTGCTAATGTGTTTTGAATGCACCAAAAACTGACAGATTATGGAATATGTTTTACCAAAATACAGATAATTTGTGATAATACTAGTTCCATTTTCCGAAGAAAAAACCATGCACATCACTCTCATGCAAAGCACATAGACATGAGGCATCTCTTTCTTAAGGATCACACACTTAAAGGAGATAACATTCTTCAATGTATTGGAATGCAAGATCAAATTTCTTACATTTTTACAAAATATATACCCTACGATAGATTTGAACACATTAAAAAATAGTTAAGAATGATAACCATATAGTAATAATCCATATTAACTTCTTGATAAAACTGATATCCTACCATTAAGTTTCTCTTTTTTTGTGGGGGGGGGGGTACATTCTGGAAACATTTTAGAACATAAATGTACTCGGAGCCTAAATTTTCTCAGAACTGAAATATGTTTGGAATCTAGATTATTTTTTTCATAACCAAATTTTCTTCATTTTCCTTTCATTTTTTAACCCATGTTTTTCTAAGAGAAACCTGATCAATAATGAAAATTATTTATTATAATTCTAGATGGTAAATTCTTTACCAATATTTTCTTAATTATATTTATCTTTGTTGTTATTTCAAAATCTTTTTTTAACAAAAAATTAACAGATGCACATTCCTTAAATCTGATTTTTCCTTAAAAATTTTAATGATCAGAACCCATAAAAATATTTTCAACCATTCATCTAAACTATCAAATCAGATTACAATAATCTCAATAGTTAGATTGAACTAATAATATGAATCGTCGCCTCAAAGCCTATTTAAAGGGACTCTATTTTCACATCCCACATGAGTTTTATCAATATTTATTTGTGTCAATTATCTCCCCTTATTCATGTCTCTCGTTTTTACCTTTTCTTTAAATTCGGCATGTCGCTTGAGATCTCTCTTGAACTCCGATGAAGTCTTAGTAAACAAAGGAAGCCAAAAGATGACTATTGTTTAGGGAAAGTTTAGAAGACCAAAACATCATCGCCAAGTATGATTCTTTCATTTAAAATATCATCATGTTAAATGGATGTGAAAGATTATTTGTTGTTAAGTAAATGAATCTGTACCTAGTTTATACTGAAATTGTTGTAGAATTTTAGGATTCTATTTATTTCTATGAGAAAGGTGGAAAATGAATCTCAAGTTAAGAAGTTATGGTATGTATTAATCCTTATATTTCAACAAATCAGTGTTTATTTTTAACATACCCTATGAAGGAGGAGAAATCATTTTATATCACAAATTTCAGATGGGGAAGGTTCATTTGAGACCATTAAAGCAATTGAATAACTTGGCCTTAAAAGAGTAAAGACACCTATGATATCTCATCATTAAACTATCAATATCATAGTTGAATTATGGTGAATGGATTATTAATTATAAGAAATAGAGAAAAGGATTCTCTTAAGATAAATTATATATTTCTGTTGGATTTTCATGTCAATTTAAGGAAGTTAAAATTAGTTATGTGTATTCTATTGAAAGTATAAAAAATTAATAATGTAAGTATAAAATATTGAATTTTGATGTATCCTGTGATCTTAACTAAGATCATAATATTATTCTTAGACTCCTTCAAAACCTCCTACATATTAAAGTCCAAGAAAATTAATATTTTGTTTCTTAGTGATGCTAATTTGAGGAGTATGAAGATTTATTTCAGTGGTAAAACAGGTGAATTATTTGATCATCAAAATAAATATGATCAAGAAAAGAAAGGTGAAGATAAAAAGTATTCAAAAACAAACCCCATGAAATTAAAAGAAAATGAACGAAAACCTCAATTACACAGATTGATCCTGGAATCTCAATCATCACCCTATAAATCAATGAAGGAAAATAAATCCTCTAATGAAGTAGCAGTAAAATGGAGAGAAAAGAAGAAGAAGAAGAATGTGGGATATGAAATTTTTGGAATTGACCCTGCTAATGCTACTAACTTGAAGATAAATCAAGTATAAATTATTGATAAATAATTTAAAGAGAAGAATCTAAGAGAAAAAGAGTCGAAATATCAGGTTTTTTAGTCTTTGTTGGAAAATGTTGAGTAATATTAGGAACAGATTCAGGATAAGGGAGCCTTCCTAAAGACTGTATCACTTCCAAAATAGTTTTTTGAAGAATAGAAACTACAACAGCCACATGAAGAAGAATAATGCGATAAAAGTGACGACCTGATCAGAATGGTTGAAGAATATCAATATAATGAGAGCCCCTCTAGAAAAAATTAAATAAGAATGTGGGATATGTAGTTTTTGGAATTCACCCTGCTAATGCTACTAACTTGAAGATAAATCAAGTATAAATTATTGAAAAATAACTTAAAGAGAAGAATCTAAGAGAAAAAGAGTCGAAATATCATGTTTTTTAGTCTTTGTTGAAAATTGTTGAGAAATATTCAGAACATATTCAGGTGCTGGAAGCCTTCCTGAAGACTACATCACTTCCAGAATAGTTTGATGAAGAATAGAAAATACAACCGCCACAAGAAGAAGAAGAGCGTGAGAAAAGTGACGACCAGATCAGAATGGTTGAAGAATATCAATATAAGGAGAGCCCCTCTGGAAAACATTAAATAAGAACATCCCAAGAATTTTCTACCAAAATAGATTTAAAATATAATAATGAAAGTTATAGAGAAGATGAATCTAACAAAATAATTTATAATTAAGAAAGAGAATATAATGATGGTATTGTTCATGATGACTTAAATGAAGTTAATATTGGATAATAAGAACTTGAGGTGGCCAATGTTGTTGAAAATGATGATACTAAAGGAAATATGGTCCTTATTCATAATCCTTAGTAAGATATAGCTAGAAAATATAAGTTGAAGAATGATAAAAAAGCTAAAGATACTCCTCTAAGGAAAGTTTCCTCAGTCTCTAAGTAGTCCTCATCCCTGGGACATGATTTTGTTGAACAATATTTGAAAAATATTGTAGACTCAATACCATTTTTTTCAAACATTAAATTATTGTTCCAGGTGATTCGTAAAATAGTTAATTTGAAAAAAGAATCGATAAATATTTTGTTGGAGAAGCTCATCAAGCTATATACTGACTTCAAAACATTCATGATCAATTATGAAGCCCATAGAAAGTCCTATAAGAAGATAAAAATCTTGTTTAATATAGTTATTTATGATCTTAAAAATAGTTTATTATTACAAGCACTCAGTTAAATATTCTTTTAACAAAGTCAATTAAAATATCAAGAACTTTTCAGAGAAGATAAATCAAGATCAAGCTTCTTGGATCCAATAAGACAATGATATTAATGGAAATCTCAATTCCATTTTTATTAAACTAAAGGTAGAATTATAATTTAGAGAACATTCGGTATAAAAATTTATGTCATAAGAATATATGACCTAGAAACAAGAAGAGAGGATTCAGAACTGTGAAAAGAAGTAAAAAGATCAAGAATACTTACTTAAGAAGTACCAAGATGATCATAAGGATATACCAATATTGAAATCCATTCTCAAGAAAATACTGCCTGAAAATAAAATGGATGAATGATTTTTCATAAAACTGAATTTTTTATACCAAAACTTATTTATTCATAGTTAATGAAATTTCCTTACACAAATTTTTATCGTATGAATTTTTTCTAAACATTCAGGTACAAAAAATATACCCTTTCATTCTTTTTTGAAAATCACAAAGTGGGATAAAGGATTATTCCAACATAATATTATATTAAGGGGGAGAATACCGAAAAAAGAAATTATTTATGAAACAGGTTGATTAACTTAGAGAAGTCTTTCTTAAGAAATTGAATTTTAATTCAAGACAACTTATTAAGCCAAAGAATATGATCCTTAAAGAGACATTACCTAAAGGGGAGTTAGTCATATTCATCATAAGTCACAAATATAGGGGAGACAGGTTTTTCTTTTGAGTAATCCAACCGTAAAATAGTTTTTCAAAAAGGTGTTTTTTTCTTTCAAAAAGGGGGATATTGTTAATTCAATATGTTCTTTATGTATTTTACATTACCTATGTTTTGAAAATTAGAAACACTTTTTACAGAAATATTATTTTCATTTTCTATGGAAATTTATATACTTAACCTTTAACAAGTTTTTATATGCTATGATTAATTTTCCTTAACTAAGATTAACCATATTTTCTTTAAGACCAAATTCCTCTAAGAATAATTGGATCCTTATCTAAATCTTAGAACCATACAGTTATTTAGAATCTTGATTGTCACTATTTTTTAGAATATGATTATATTTTTCTAGACTCCGATTCACTCTGGAATTTGACTTTTTTTCACAAAAATAAAATACCAATTTCATCGAATTATAGACTCTATTTCTTCATATTTATAGACTCATTTGCCTCATATTTTTAGACATTGTTTATCCATATTATAATACTCTGTTACATCATAATTTTAGACTTTGTTTTCATATAAATATATACTATGATTTATAATTATCATTAGAATATGATTATTAATATTTTTTAAAGTTACATATCTTCCTTAACATATTGTTACAATTTTATCATATCCTATTATTATTATGTTTCTTCAACATGATAATGTTTTTCTTACATATTACTATTTTCTACACCTGATAATGTTCCCCATTTTTTCTTACGTGAAATCATATCGTACAATATGTTTTTAACTAACTCTTTGTTGAGTGACACTTTTCTAGGTACCATTGATTTTCAAGGAAACATATGACCGTTGGAGGAGGAGCCGACTGTTGGAATTTTTTCCTATAAATACGTAGTCCATTGAATGATATTGTGGTGTTAGTTTATGCTATATTTTATTCTACGAGCTATGGTTCAATAGTTTATTTTGTGGATATCTTATTTGATGCTGCAAAAGCTCTACTCAACATCCCTTGTAAGAATGTTGTGAATAAATTACTAAATAAGAGAACATCATGTAAAAAATTCCATGTGCGATTCTGATTATTGGTGATCAATCTATGTCTTATGGGGATAGGAAGACGGAGGTACCAATCAACATAAAGATTGAGGGGTGTAGGGATAGAAAGACAAATTCTGATCTTCGTATTGTGGGATTAACCTGGTGTGGGTAAGATATAATTTTATGAAAGTATAAATCAAGGGAACTTTATCTATGTTTAGTGGATACCCACATCATTGGGTTAAACTATATCTTATACATGTTTACTTTTTATAGTTAAATTTTTTATTTTCGTTTGATTTTCTTGAGGATAGGAAGTGTAACATTATTATAATTGTATACTATGATATAAATAATATTCTATATGATTTAAGGTAGAATCCATCCCTAAGTAAACTTGAATTATATATCATTATCGGATCCATATTATCGGATCCTAAGAAAGTTAGTTTCATAGTTAATAACCAAAGAGGGTTTCTAAATCCATCTTGTCTAACATTGTTAAACATAGACGTTCTTAAGAATAAAAAAAGATCTTAACCCTTCAATTCAACCCCCTCTTGTAATTGAGAAATCAACATCAAAATTTCTATCTTAAATAAACAGAATGTGGTAGTGATTCACACATTAATTTACCCTTCACATAGGGATTATTTGTTCATTTCTGTTGAAATACTATGTGAGAATCATAAATTTTAATGTGTTCTACATTTTTTAAGGGGAATGTTATAAAATATTCATTGGTAGGAAATATATAGTAAAACTGATCAAAGAAATTAAATATACTGTTTTTAATGCATTCTTACTATTTTTAATGAATTTTATGTTATAGTGGAAATGGACAAGTAATATTTTTATAGGTTATGAAGCTAACATTTAGATGGATTTTAATGACTAATAATATGTCTATTAGTAGTGAAACATAAAATTTCCGAGATTTATCTAGGAGTTGTTTATAATAAATATAAATAAATGAATAATATTACTACTATGTTTGGCTCAATATTCTTCTACAATTGTTTTTGACAAAGATAATTATGTTGCATCATTATGTGATCCTTATGTTATAAAAAATATATATATATATAATGGAGGACATGTTTTTTTTATATACACAATAAATTGAGTACCATTATTTCTACCACAAATTCTCTCCTAGAAATTATTATTAATTATATTAATCCATAAGAAATGTATTTTGTACACTAATGAAAATAACTTATTTATTTTACATTTATTTTTTATTATTTTTCGGGTTGTTTTGTTTGTTTTTGTGAGTCTCTTTTATCTTAATAAAAATTTACATGTTGGATGGATGAAATTATTTAATTAATAATTCTTATTTTCAAAATATAAAAATAAAAATACATTTATCCTTACATAAATTTTCATATTATATTATACATTAGATTAAAAAATCATAAATAATGAGATTCAATCAAAATATATTTAGTTGGTATAAAAAAATTCATGTACACATCAAATGAACATTCTCTTATCTATTAAGAGATAATGAAAGTCAAGCCTAGAACAACAACTCATAATGAAGAAAATCCAAGAAGTTATAGTTTGTCACAAAATCTTTTATATAAAGAAAAAATTATTTCATAAATTATATAACATTGACCTATAACTCACTCTACTATTTTTTATTACTGTATACATGAAATACAAGTATAAAATAAAATAATGTATAATTGTAAAATTCCTGGTGGATCAGGAGAAAACACCTAGGGGGGAATCAAGTGTTCCCTATTTTCACCACTTACCAAATATTCAATGAATCTTTATCTTTAGTTTTTAATGAAACATTACAAAATATTAGGATATGAATTAATTTATTTATCATTTACCTAGCATTCAATAACCACATGTAATGAAAGTAATTAAATAGAAATGGTTTTTGGTATTTTTACGGAGTTTGGTATAAAGAACTGCTCCTTATTATGATGGGTTATATTAACAATTCATAAATACTCCATTATAATAAAATTCCTATTATAATGGGTTTTATGCACTATAAAACTATAGTTCCAATGTCAAACTTTTCATCTCTTTCCTGCATCCTAAAAAACTTCTATAATAGCTTCACGCAAAATTAACAACTTTTCACTATAATGTACATGAACACCCTAAGTCACACAGGTTCCAAAATATACCACTATATATAGGAAAATATTTTCTGTAATGATCATCATCTAATGAATATCACATATTCATTATAATATACACCATAATCCACAAGATATGATCTCCAAATATGTTAGGAATTACCATGGAATTGTAGTACTTCATCAAAAATTACACTTGAAACTAAGTCAATACTCACATCAACCTCAAAGAAATCAACTGAATCAACTCATATGTATTTCTCACTTATTTAACAAAATAATCATAGTGAACTCAGAAAAGACCAAATACTGAGATAAATATGACCCTAGTTCTTGGCACCCCCTTCTTCATCTTTAGCATATAGATCTATGAATCGTGGCTGAAATTATAAATCTCTTTTAACTTCAACACATAATGGATCTACAAGTCTTATAAAATATCACCTTTATCTAATTATTTACTATATTATGCAATGGATTCCCCTTATTCCTCTTTAATTTCTTCATTTCTCACAAATACTAAGAGATTCCATACTATTTCGAAGGTATCACAATAATAAATTTACCTTCTATTTTCTTCTCATTGATATTATTATCTTCACATGGGCATCATAAAAACATTAAATTAATTCTTTCCATTCAAAATAATGTAATGGGTATTTCGAGAAGACAAAATGATGCTAGTGAAAAAATAAATATAATATAATACCCATTATAGGTTTCTAAGGATTATAATGAATCCATTTTTAAACGATAGAAATATTCCACAAATTTTTATAATAATTTATTCTCATTTTTAAATATGGATGAATAAAATATCATTTTATTTGTATCATGGATTTTCTTCTTATTCTTAAGATCATCCAAAAAATCAACACTTTATATATTTACACAACTATATTGAATGTACATAAAAAATATTTTCTATTATGGAATGTAAGACATTATTTTTCTATATTCATAAAATGTGGATTTCATATCATATACAAACACTTGAATTGCCTCAACTCTAAAATAAATAGTCTATGATAAATCTATGCTTGAAAATTGATGGTATTTCATCCACATTATACTCAAAAACCCAATAATCACATTTTCTTTATCAAATAATACATGTATTGGAATTCCTCATTCAATATTACTTAAAACAAACTTAGATCATGTCTTAATTAAACTTCATGATCATGACAGCAAAAAAAAATAATTTTTTTTAAATTTTCTATTGAATTAAATAATTCTAGAAACACCCCTTCCATTTTTCATTTATATCCCATTTTTCTTAATGAACATCATCACCTATTTTATCTCAAGATTTTATGATATAATAATCAATATTTTTATTACATTATTACTATGATCTAACATCTCTTGAATCATACAAAATATTTTATATTTATTTTATGTGAAATATTGAAACATTAACTTTTCATCCTAGAGAACATTGATTTTTTGAAGTGATAAAGTATTATGTTGTGAAGTTAATTTTATTACAATAAAATATGATTTATTTTTATTTTATTATGATCAGTGGAAGAAGATTTATGTTCAAATATTGATATATTATTCCCTTCCATTTATCAAATTTCTATATTATCACAAATTCCAATGATGAGATCATATATTTACAGTGATGTCTAGCGATTAATTTCGTTATAAAATTTTGGAAGAATTGAAAGCCATTCAATGAATTCATATGATCTGAAAATACATACATTAATCAACTAATATCTCATGTTCATAGCGATGTCATAATTTCCAATAGAGAAGCCTTATTCGTAGAACAAAGTCAATTTTTAGTGAACTTCAAAACCATATTTCTATTGTAATCATTAAAAAGACTTCTTATTTGTCTAGGGATTCCCCAAACTTCTTCAAGTAAACTAAAACATTATTTCAATAGTTATTTGAATTGTTATAATAATACCAAGATCCATCCAACACACAACATAAATATTATATCTTATAGACTACTCATATAGAAGTAATATTGTAACTATTTCTGGTAGCTACGGTGTGGCCCTTATTCAATCAATCCCGAATAATATCTATTAACATCAACATTCAACCTACATGATATAAATATTTTCTTCCTAATAATCAACAATATTTTTTCTCCTCCTATGGTTTATCAAGTGTTATATTTCTCTATACTATTATTTGAATCCGATTTATACGTTTTATCCACAACCATTTTGGTTTTCCAACATTAGGTTCAATAAAAATCTTTTCTTTATTCATCTTTTCTATTAGACGTATCAATGTTAAGGGTTATCAAGAATCAAAGCTTGTAATAGAAACGAGGACCATCTATTTAAATCAGCTAACTTTATAGACAACCCATATGAATCCATCCTTCCTAGTATTAGAGTGTTTCTAAATCTAATATTATTTTCCCATAATTCATGTGAAGCCTCTTACCTATGTATTGGTTAAATTCAATCAAATCCATCACACAGAACATAAACTTTTCATAATTACATTGTCATATAAATAGTTTTAGTAAATAAAACCATCAATCTAGGGGAACATTAATACACCCTTTATATTTATTATCAATTCTATATTTACTTCTATAATCAATTTCATTTTCTCCACATGGTTGATAATGATTTCTATAGATGGGAAACATTTTCTCCCTTTCATTAATACATTATGGTTCATTCCTTTAACATTTTCTCCCTATAAACGTTTTATATAACCTAATATTGATACCACTTATAATTTAAATTGAGATTATAACTGATACTAATTGATACACATAGGGAGGATCTTCTTTAAATTCCTCTTCATCTTAAAATTTCTATATAAGAGGATTCCACCAACATATACTCTGTAAATGATTTCTCTTCAACATTGAGAGATCGAATAAAGATCCATATGAGAGAATGATTTTATAGTGAATCACTATTTTCATGTTTTAAGTGATTTTAAGAACATTGAAAAAACATTAAATCCTCAGAAATCAACATGGAGTGACGTTTCACTTATCAATGTGCCAAAGAAAATCAACTTCAAGTAGATTCTAACCAAACCAGGTTAAATAATCTAAGAGGAGAGGAGAAGTGGTGTATGAAAGATTAAAACAAATGCCCCTTTAGATCTTATTTCATCATTAAATAAAACAATACTATCTCATTTTCACATATTAGTTAATGAGTAAAAAATTAAACTTCCATGAAACACAATAATTTTACTATATTCACCCACACTGGACTATGTCCACAGAGTAGAAAAATGAACTATCCATTTGTATAAAATCTTGTAAAGTCAAATACTATTTATAAGCTCATAGTAGACCCACATTCTCACCCTCTTAACTAGAAATAAAAAATTTAAATCTAACTTCTCTCTTAGCTATTTTGTGTTCACTAATCATTCTGATGTTCCTTATTTTGATAAAATAAATCAACATTTTTAAAACGCATTTTTAATATCATTAAGAAGAAATTTTTTCAACTTAATGAAAAACTCTTTACAATAGAATTTTTGGAAAAATAATTCAGGTTCAGATAAGATTCACATTCCCATAACCTTATTCCCAATTATTTAAAATAGTCCAATTATGTATGAAATCATTTCTCTTTCGTGAAATAAAATATTGAAACATTTTTCTTTCTCGAAAATCTAAACATTAAAAACGTCACTAAATTTATTAAATCATCATTTTTTCATAAAGATAATTTTTTTTGAAATCATCATGTAAAATAATCCTTCAAAATAAAATTTCAAATTAAAACCCCTTGGATCTTTTTTAAGGATTGTCTCTACTCCAAGGAGGGGATAACTTCCAATTTATAGATATTTCCACCCCAGAATGGAACATAATTTCTTATCACTTCCTCTTTTAAAAACTATTCAATCTATTGAAAAAAAACTAGTTCTTCCTGAAAATCTCTTAAAAACCTATATTATCATACAATTAAAAAAAACATGATGTATTTTCAAAACATCTCATATTCAAGAGACATACCATATTTCATGAAACATTCTTCCATGAATCAACAATCTTTCCAGAAACATTTGATAAGTAATGAGTTCCATTCCCTTTCCATATTTTCAAGATGTAGACCTAACAATCCTTATTTCATGAAACTTTTCCATTCGTGTAAATTTTGGACACAAAGAATTTCTAAATCATAGGAAAATGCCACCGATTTGTACATGAATCATTGTGAACCACTTCAAGAAGTTTCATACCTATTTCATGAATCTTTTTTCAATATACCAAGTCAATAATCACACAATAACTACATAAATTGTCATGTCAATATTGATTTTCAAGAAAACGAATCATCCCAAAAACAATACAAAGTATCATTGAGTAATTTTTTTCCAAATATTATTTGTGGGAATTTTTTTTTGAATGTTAGAAAGTTATGTTAAGACATAATATATTTCTACAAATCCACATGTGATACTAATATTATCTTTCACATTTGGGTAAAATCAATTGTATATTTTCCGGAAAACTTTGGATCCTATAGTAACTTGAAAAAATATATCAAAATATATCAACAGTTAATTATTTCCAAAATTTTATTAAAAAACTCTCCCTCAATAAATACATCATGTATACACCATAACATAGAATGGAGAGTAAATATCATACTTAAATATTCATAATTTAGAAAGAAATATCTAGATTCTACATTTATGTGAATTAAAAATATATTTAGGATCCTTGACTTTTTTAGAAAGCCCCCTACTCATAGGATGTTTTACATACACCATAGTAATAAATTCTCGTCACTTAGATCAATCAAAATTACATCGGAAAGGGTGGATCTATCACTACTCTTTAGTTGGTTCACTAGGATTGGGACTTCTTTCTCAACATGGTTTCAAGTCTCTTTGAATCTATGAAATTACTAAACTTCTTAAGTCTATAATCTTATTCTGGTTTATATATCCAAACATAATTCGGCATCATGGACTTCCTATCCTTCACATAATGCTTCTTAATTGGAACAGTTTATCTTCTAGGGATTTAATAACAATTTTTCTATTAATTGGTTATTCGAGCCTCATTGAATATTTTATATGACTTAGAATTATGATCAATATGTAATTAGGGTCATACTCTTCTATCCATTTCTAGACGAACATTGTCTTTGTAGAAATTTATTTATAATGAGAATCTAGGGGTTCTTTTCCTTAGTCAATCTTCATCCTTTTTGACTTGGTAGTCAAATGATGACATTTTTAGGATTATAGTTGTTGACGCTCCTTTCGTCACAGAATCTAAAGATCAGAAAAGGGGAATATATGAGCACAAAGTGATTCAACCTTTGAAGAAAACATCAAAAATCGACAAAGGGATGAACAAGGATAACTTTTCCCATAGGCCGCACACATTTCCTAATGGTCGCGCAAGTGGACTTGCGCGACGCACCTTGGCACGCAAGTGACTTGCACGACCTAATTGATAACTGCCCAGTAACCGCCTGGGGTCTTCTCCTGCCTATAAATAGACCCTATGGGCCCCCAATTCAGGGGATCTTTTTTTGCAGAAACTCGGATTGAAGCTCCCGACGCCCAAGTCTCTTTTCAAAGCTTCCAGAACACTTCTAAGGTAATTTTTTACCTAGGACGGAAGATATAAAGAGAGGGAGGAAGGCCTAAGTGTTGATACTCATCAACACTTGTGCGCCTGATTGGACAACCCTTAAGGGAAGTTACCACACTTGCGCGCCGAATTACTCCTTCGATAGAACTTGCGCGTCCCTTTTTTGGAAGAACCTCAAGAGGATTATAAAGGGTTTAATAAAGAGTCGCTCAAGTATTTCAATACTAGTTGACCATCGCGCAAGTACACCATGTGTCGCGCAGGAATAACTGCGCAACCAATACCTACGCGCCGCCACAGTACCTGCGCGCCTTCCAAGACTTGCACGCCCCTTCCTTTTTGGGTGCCTTTCTTGCCCATTTCACCCCTCTTAAGCCATTACACCTTTCCTTTTCGAGATTCAGTCTTCAAGACACTCTTCAAAGCCATTTATGGCATGATTTCTTGATTTGACTTTCTTATCTGAAAGAAATTCGGTGGAATATCTCTCAAAACCTAGTGATTTAAATATCTTTATGTCACTAAATATGGAGAGTTCATTCATTAAACCTCATCCTTTAATATGAGAGAATCCTTAACCGGGGTCTCCTTTTCAGGAATAATCCCCAGTCATAAGTCTTAAATATTGGCATCATCCTCAGGAGTAAGCCCCAAATTCTTAAAATTCCAAAATCTGGGCATCCTCCTCAAGAGTAAGCCCCAAACCTTAATCCCTTAACCTGGGTCTCCTTTTCAGGAATAAGTCCCAGTCATAATTTTGGGCTTCCTTTTCAGGAGTAAGCCCCAAGTCCCCTAACCTGGGCCTCCTTTTTAGGAATAAGTCCCAGTCATAAATTTTGGGCTTCCTTTTCAGGAGTAAGCCCCAAGTCCCTTAATTTCTCTTAACTAGTCCTAATTTACTTTTGATCTGGGATTCCTTCTCAGGAGTAAAACCCAGTTATCAATCCTCTCCTAATCTAGGCTTCCTTTTTAGGAATAAGTCCCAAATTAGAGTATTCAAATCTCCATGAAGCACATATACCTTTGTGGACCCTGTTCCTGGATTTTCTCCCTAAAGTAAATCCTAATATTCATTTATCTGGGCAGTCATACATACATAAGCCCCAAAACATTTCTTATGATTACATCTTTCATGGCCCAATTGTCTATTTTATTACCAATACCTCTTGTTTCTCACACCGAGCATGACTCACGTGAGCTTAGAGAGTAAAAGTAATTATGACATCCTTCTTTGAACCATAAATCATAAACATTATATTCCCTTATTCGAACTATGTGGGTTTTGATTCCTTTTCCAAAACAAAGGATATGTAGGTAGCCCATCTACGGGTTCGATCCCAAATCTGAAATAATTCATGTCCTTCTGAATGACAATAAACTTCAAGTGCCCCACTGAGTGGCTTTAAAACCAGCCTGGTCATCATAATGACCAAGAGACATTTATATAAATGTTTTGAAGGATACCATTGACCAAGAATCTCTAAATAGATATAGATGATTCTCTATTGATGAAGAACCTCAAATACATATAAAAGATTCTCTAAATTTCTTACATATTTAATCATTGATTGTCAAAATTGAAGGAAAGCTCATTTTATACTTGGTAATGTAATACGGATTCACGAACATAACTTAAATATATAAAGAGAGTCCCGAAATAGACAATAATTCCCCTCAAAAAGGTGTGATGAGTCCGACCTCCCATCCTCTCAGCCAATGCAAATTCCTATGCCTCATCAGTCCACAAGCTAATGAGTGCCTACCTTTGGAAAGTAGGTCCAAATGGATGTCGAATCATTTGATGTTTCCGGTTATATGAACAAACCCATTAGAAACCGATCAGAACGTTTGAATCTCCCATCCAGGAGGTCATCCCTGAATTCCAAGGGAAACAAAAAATGGTGAACCCAATGTGAATCCTTAACCAAGTTAAAATGATGTTTTAACTATTTGTTAAGACCCTATTTAAAACTCAATAAGAGGGCTAACAAAAACAATCATTGACATGTGTGCTCATCCAAAGGATGAAGTAGCTGAATTTATCTTGATTACGTCTGTTATATCAAACAGGTACTCTTTTCCAAGATCTTCTGTATTTCCATAATGGCTGCTCTCAAATTCACACCTATGAATACAACTGCTGCAAATACCACTGCTGCTATTCCTACTGGATCGTCATCCGCTCTGAGGATGACATCACCTACTAAGCGTCTTCAACGCTGGGTATCAAATGCGCTGGTTAAGGAGTATCGTCAACACAGTACCATCCCAACTCTGGAGGCTGCCTGACAGGCCCTCCAAGTGAACAACTCACACAGGTCGTCCGGACAACGACGACCAGTGATCAAGAGGCAGGCGCTGCTGACTACCGTCTCCAACCGTTTCGAGTCGTTATCCCCAGAACACAATTTCCATTCACTCCCTTACTCTGAGGAAGTGAATGAGCAGGTCCCTCAAGGCCTTAATTCAAAAAGACAGGAGTCCTTCCCGAGGGCTCCCATCAACAATCGCCGCCAGACTCATGTGGCAGTGCGCCCTCAACATGATGAGGGTACCGACTCCAGGCATTCGGCTCAGGTTCCTCGAACCCAAGCAGGAAAGACGAACCGCCAGAGACAGAATCCGTTTAACAATGGGAAGATTTTCATCACTGTCATCTCCGAAGAAGTCCACCAACCTAACTTGGTGGAAAACAACGAGCAGGCACACACACCTATCCGTTTTAATTATGCTATCCAGCAGACTCGTCTGGCAGCATCACGCCAATCCCGCCAGGCAATTCCAGCGGAGTACTATAGGGAGGAACATACAACTGCTTATACATCATCAATTAGTCAGCAGGCTCGCCTGACTACATATGATGGATATTGTCAACCGCATTTGGCGAAGTGTAATCAGCAGGCACATACACCTGCTAGTACTAATCAAGCCTACCAACAGTCTCGCTTGGTAGCGCACAGAGAAGTCAGTCGGAAAGCTCCGACGACAAACAGGAGGCAGACTCAACTCTCTACCTCCACACTTGAGTACTATCAGGATTCACTGACAGGAAAAGGAGGATAGGAGCAGGCACATACACCTACTCCAAGCCCGGAATGGACATATATCCCCGTTCCGGCAGCTGAAGTCACCAAGAATATTTTGTCAATGGTGAAAGAGCAGAAGCAAATTCCTGCTCATATTCTGGATGCTTTCCAGGATATCATAACAGCTTTAACATCATCTCAGGGAAAGACACATAAATCTATCCCTAGCAGTGGAGTGACACATCAACGATTCACTCTGGAACAGACACACACATCTGTTCCAGTCCAAGAGGGTTATGGGGCATACTCCCCCATATCATACGGACAACCAAGTCAGGAACATACACCCGATTCGAGTGGAGATCGTCAGCCTAACCTGACCATTTTCCTGATCAGGCACATACACCTGCTCAGAGCAACCACTTTCATCAGCAAGTGGTTTCCAAAGTGAGTAAGAAGGCATCTAAGAAAAAGATCCGCCCAGCACAGTCAGGAGATCAAAGGACAATCTGTAGAAGGCCTTGCTCGATTCTGGAGTTCTTGAAGCCCTTAGACATTTATCTGTTGGAATTCAAGATTCTACTCCCTCAATTCCCAATAATGGGAACATTAATTCTGAAGGTCTTCAACAGACACTTCCTCATGAAGGCTTGCTTCGTGACAATTCCGTCAATCTTGAAGTTTCATCTTTAGATGAGAGCCACAGAAACCCTATGTGTGGTCAGAAGACCAAGGAGCAAGAGATCTTATCTTTTGCTGTAACCCATTATGGTTGTCCTCGCCATGATGATGAATTTCGCTGTGAAAGTCCTCTCCGTAGTAGTGATTCACATTGCCTGGAAAATACTCCAGTAGACATTGTAGTGCCGAGAAAGCCCTCTTATCTTGAGGCACTTTCAAATGCGAAACCAGTCAAGTCTGATGCTTTATCGCTAGCAAGTGAAATACTTTCTCAATCAGAAGATAGCCCAGGGTGTAGTTCATTCTCCGAACCACCCCAAAATCATGTATCTTCTAGTTTGATCAATGATCTCTCTACCAATCTTGTTGAATCCGATGAAGCAATAAGGAAACACCAACTCTGGTCAAAACAGGTAGAAGAATATTCATTTAATGATGAAGAGGAAATGCTGAACATGAGGAAAAAACTGGCGAAAAGTGAGGTACCAGTCATATTTTGGCCATTGGCTGACTCCCAGTATGACGTTCCAAAGATGTTGATGGAAGATAGAATCCATGATATTCATCTCAACATATGGAAAAATCTTTTTCAATTGAAGAAGAAGGTATTATCTTATGATGAATATGAAAATCATCTTAAGATAATAGAAGGGCTACAATGTTAGATTGATTTGGCATCTCTATCAGTCTCTCGGTATCCGAAGGCTGGAAAGCAACAGAGAACCCTTCAACATTCATGCCTTGGCGCACTAAGAAAATTGTGTCAGTTAATTGCCAATGCTCCAACTGGTGTTCATATCAGAGGATGGGGTGTTCACAGAGCACTACATTTCACAGTGCTTTCCAGTCAGCAAAGCCCACCGAAAATGGTCTCATGCAATGTTATTGCCCATGGCCGGCCACAGTCAATGGGCTTTTTTCGTAATAAAAAGCTTTCTCAAGAACATGCTTCAACTAGTACCTCTCAAAATCAAGCATATAGAGAACAAGTTGTTGAATTGATCCTACATAAAGCAGGCATGAATATTGAACAAGCCTCTCATATGGAGCAAACACATCATCAAATGACAGAAGTTTCGGAAATCATCCAACGGTCTGTTAAACCAGGTGATAAAAGTGGATACCGGTTAATGCATCCAGCTAATTTCGGAACTAAGATTTGCAAGATCAAGAGAGATTTTAAGAAGGTCTCAGACATAGCATGTCAAGAGCCACCCCATCTTGTCAGACTGGGGACTCCTTTAACCCAACCCTCAGAGTCAACAAATGAGATTTGAGGAGTTGAGCAGAAGCAGCAGGAACATCCCCAGTTCACGAGACTGGGGACTCTTTCAAATCATCAATCCCCTTCTCAGAGAATATCGGTATTTTCTTGATTAGGGAAGAAGCCCCAAGAGGAACGAAGAGACAAATTATCAGGAGATTCCCTCCAAGTTATAGCTCATCAAGAAGTTCCTAAAAGATTAAATCAACAAAAGGCAATGTCTCATCAAAGACATGAAAGAAGACAATATCACAGAAATGTTGATTGAAGGGATGCGATGCATTATACATCAATCAATGTCATCAATTCCGTTGTTGCTAATCCACCAGAGGAGACTCACTCAGGGGACTCAGATGAAGAGCGTCCTGCTCAAGAAATGTACGCACCGATACAAATGAAGAAGGTGTGTGTACACGAAGTCAAAGGATTACTCAGAACCTATGTAATCCACTTCCTTATCTCCAAAAAGTATCCAACAAAGGGAGGGGAAAGAATCAGGTTACATATCCTTCCTCTGGAGAAGTTCAATCGCTCTCATTAGAGAAAAGGTTTGCACAATAGGAGGAAGAAATGAAAGAATTAAGAAGGTTGAATGCAGAACTACTTCAGAGTAGTCTTATTCTTAAGAATGCTGAAGTCCGACAGCCGAAGGAATTTGTTGTAGCTACTGAGATGGATCAGGAATATCCTCCTTTATCAGTACACCCTCAGAGGTCTAATCCTACGGGTCAAACGCAACAACGGTTGGCAGTGCTACCATCAATTGCAGCACCAATCACCACATCTGTCCAAGCTCCATTCATTGCACCTACCCAAGACCAAATTCAACCTGACGTTTCTCAAAAGTTAATAACTACTATTGAGTCATTAACAGCTCGGTTAGAAACTATGGAAGGGAAACAGGCGCAAGTTCAACCAGAAAAGAAATTTTACCCTGCATGGGTAGATTCAATTTCTCCTCCATCCAGTTTTGGAAACCCTGTTTTCCCTACTTTCAAAAGATCAGGCGACCCTGAACAACATTTTACACATTACGTGTCTTGTTGTGATCCTATGATGGGAACCCCAGAGCAGCAAGAAGCAGTGGAACTCAGATGCTTCGTGCGAACCTTGCATAGACCAGCTTTTGTCTGGTATACAAGCTTGCAATCCCGGTCAATCATCGGATGGGAGGATCTTCGCCAAAAATTCCTTCTTCAGTTTAGCTCAACTTTGCCAAAAACGACAGTTTTCGATCTTACAAACTACAAGCAAAGGGAGAATGAAAGAGTCTCTGATTTCATTGCTCACTGGAAGGGATTAACATATTCCCCGAGTTTAGCACTCCCTCAGGAAGAGCTATTGCCAATCTGTGTGGAAACTTTGTGTGACGAATTACGCATGCCATTGATCCCTGTGAAATACACAGGAGGGTTTCAAGACCTTACTTCAATCGCTCAGCAGATTGAAGATTCCCTTATACAGGATAAGGCTAGGTCTCGTGTAATTCCATCAGTTCCAGGAAGGAGAATGGGTAAAGCAGAAACTGCTACAGTTATGCTTAAACAAGCACCTGTACCTATTTCTACTTCAAAACCTTCATCTTCTCAAAGGGCTCCACCTCCTGAACACCAACAACAAAGGTCATTTCTTCCAATTAATCAAAGAGATCAATGACGAAAACAATTTGACGATTTGAAGAGTAAAACATACTCTTTCCAAAATGATCAAGTTCCTGGTTACTTCATTTCAGCTCTGGAAAATAATTTGGTTCAATTACCAGTGCCCAAGAGGCCAAACAAGGAAGGAGATGAAGACCGTCCCAATTATTGTCCCTTTCATCAAATGTTGGGGCATCTTATCCAGGAGTGTTTTGTCTTTAAAGACCTCCTGTAAAATATGGTCGACTTGGGACAAGTCAAGTTGAAAGGTTCTTCGACTCAGGTAGCATGTGTTACTGCTACAGTTCTAGAGGAGGAAGGTGAATGGAAAGAAGTCAAAAGAAGAAATGCACAGAAGTATGATGATTGGATGGTCAGAAAGACAATCAATCAGACTCATGCCATTTTGCGAACACAATTAAAGAAACCAATTGTGTCTTCTGCCATGAGTATTGCGGTAAAACCCTCTTCGTCAGAGGGAAAGTAATCAAAGAAACGGTTTTAGTCAAAGAAGGAAAAAGAACCAGAAGAAGATGAGTATGTGTCAAAGCCTAAATTTTCATTGACTCTGGCAGACTTTATGCCATCTAATTCAAAGCCACGGGCACCGCCCCATCAAACGGCACAGCCTAAACAGGCTAGTCAGGCAGAGTCTTTATTAGATGAAGAGTTAATCTTCGGTTCTGTTAATATGATTCAATTAATAGATCCGTATTCCAGTCATAATTTCAATTTTGATGAGCCTGAATTCCCTGTATCAAATAAGGGAATCCAAGGAAATTCCCAAGGTTCAGGATACAGGGGAAGACATGGATCTTTATGAAGCCACTACTCCAATTCTACCCCTGCTAGCACTGTGTATGTAGTAGAAACTCGTGGTAGAGCCCTTCAGCGAACTCAAAAAGAACAAGCAGGTTCTTCTGCTAATAGCCAACTCAGTCTTGGCACAGTTATTTTAGAAGACCGATTGAAGGTTCCATCTTCTTTATCTCAGCAATTAAATGGATCTAATCAGTCTAATCTTCCAAAACCAAGGATGTTGCCAACTTCTATCCCAATACAAGATGCATCAGCTTCCAAAGCATCTGCTTCCAAGGTACCTGCTAAACCGCATATTCCTGTTGGGAAACGTAGACCTCTTGATCAAAATTATGATATATTGAAACACTTGGCCCAAGTACCAGCCAAGCTATCAATTTTGGATGCTTTGAATATGTCAAAAGATCTTCGGGAAGCACTCATCGAAGCATTGTCAAGTCCTCAGGAGTTTGAAGCTGAAATTGCTGCAGCTGAAGTCTATCACATAGAGAATAATCCTACAGAATGTCATGCATTAATATCTTTTACTGATAAAGATGAAGATGATGTTGTGCATGGGCACATAAAATCTCTGTACTTATCTAGAAAAGTCAATGGTATAGATATCCGAAGACCTTTCATTGACAATGGTTTAGGAGTCAACCTCATACCCATTCGTACACTTTGTCGATTGGGCCTCATGGAATCTGATTTATCTCCTTCTACCATGTTATTATAGAGATATGATAAAAATGAACAAGAACCACTGGGCGAAGTTACACTCAGAACTCAGTTTGGAGATCTTGTATCCAATTCGGATTTCATGATTGTTGATCAAGACTCAGCTTTCAACGTCTTTCTTGGAAGACCCTGGCTACATCAGCATGTGGCTATTCCTTCATCCTACCATAAATGTCTCAAATATTGTTTCAATGGTCAAGTTGGAACATTTTATGGTGATAAGGCCCCATTCAAGACATGTGAGTCTCAATACATTGAGGCAGGATTTTATCACTTGAAGGGAAGAGAGAAATCTACAATAAAGGAAATTACCAAAGTTAATGCTCTATATGGTTTGGAGAAGATTCCAATAAATCCATTTACACATGTGAGTACAGATTATGTGTTACCTATCAGTCAAATTGACAAAATAGGCCCAAATCAAAATACTCTTATGGAAAGATCCATAATGTCAATTACGGCAATCGAGCCAGACAACATGGGAGAAATTGGTAACCTACCAAACAATGATGAAAGAACAAGTGGTGACGTTTTCATTTCATCTGCTGAAATACAACAGGTCTATACTTTTCCAATCAGGCCAGAAGAAGTTATATCAACATTGTAGGTGAATAATGATGTCAATTCTCAATCCATCATCTCCTCTTTATTTCCTAAAGATGACCCTTTATCATCAATAGGGTCGGAAATGGAATATTCTTCTTCAAAATGTGCAAATATTGACATCTCTTCTGATCATGAAAATTTCGTTTTGTCATCTACTATGCAAGTAGAAACGGAAGAAATAGCACATGATGAAAAGGAAGAGGAAGATCTTAGAGATGCTCCTCCAGCATTTGAAGAGGGTATCTCTACCACTGTGGATGAACTCAGAGAAATAAATTTGGGTACAGAGAAAGATCCACGCCCCACTTTAATTAGTGCGACCATGACCCTTGAAGAGAAAGAGATGTATATTTCTTTTCTAAAGTAAAATAAAGATATTTTTTCTTGGAACTATACAGAAATGTCTGGGCTTGATCCTGATGTTGCTACTCATCATTTGGGTTTACCAAAAGAACATCGAGGATTTAAGCAAGCCGCGAGAAGAACACACCCAACTTATGCTTCCAAAATTGAAGCTGAAGTGGATAAGCTGATCAAAGCTAACTTCGTCAGAGAAGTTCAGTATCCCAAGTGGTTGGATAATATTATCCCTGTAAAGAAGAAGAACGGACAAATAAGGGTTTGCATCGATTTCAGAGATCTTAATTGGTGTTGTCCTAAAGATGATTTCCCAGTTCCAATTACAGAACTCTTAATTGATGTGACGACTAGCTATGAAGTACTTTCCTTCATCGATGGATATTCCGGATATAATCAGATCCGAATGGCCCCAGAAGATGAGGAATCTACAGCCTTCAGATCCCCTCAAGGTGTGTTTTGTTACCGGGTGATGCCCTTTGGTTTAAAGAATGCAGGTGCAACATATCAACGCGCCATGCATCGTATCTTGAAACCTTTCATAGGGAAGTTTGTTGAATGCTATGTAGACGATTTGGTGGTTAAATCCAAACAATGTTCTAATCTCTTGGCTGATTTGGAAGTCATATTCCACAAGCTTTGACAACATAATTTGTAGATGAACCCCTTAAAATGTGCTTTTGGGGTAACCTCAGGAAAATTCCTCGGCTTTGTTGTACGCCATCGTGGTATTGAATTCGATCCTGAGAAGACCAAGTCAATCCTTGGTATGTCACCTCCTCATAATTTGAAAGAATTAAGAGGACTTCAACGACAGTTAGCCTATATTCGGCGTTTCATCGCCAATTTGGCAGGCAAAAGTTTACCCTTTACCAAATTATTGAAAAAAGGAGTCACTTACCAGTGGACTGAAGAATGTCAATAAGAATTTGATGTTCTCAAGAAATACCTCTTGAGTCCACCAGTACTCATGCCACCTATTGAAGGAAGGCCACTTATCCTCTATGTGACAGCTCTAGAGCTATCATTGGGTGCCTTTCTTGCTCAAAAGAATGATGTTGGGAATGAAAATAGCCTCTACTATCTCAGTAGAACTATGCTTGAAGTAGAAACCCGGTATTCAAGTATTGAGAAGTGTTGCCTGGCATTAATTTTTGCAGTTCAGAAACTGAGACACTACCTGCAACATCACAAGGTCCAATTGGTATCTCGCAATAATCCGCTTAAATTCATCCTTAGTCGTCCAATGCTTATAGGACGTCTAGCAAGGTGGGAAGTTATTTTGCAGCAGTTCGACATTCAGTATGTATCTCAAAAGGAAATAAAGGGCCAAGCCCTAGCTGATTTCCTGGATAAACATCCTTCAGTGGAAGACACGTCTTCAGATATTGAACTCCCTGATGAGGAAGTTTTCTCTATTCAAGAGAGTCCTCAAACATGGGAAATGTATTTTGATGGTGCTTCCAGAAGTCCAACAGGGAAGAAAATGGAAAATCCTAAATTCAACAAAGTTAGTTTAGTAATTTTACTCATTTCTCCAGATAAGGCATTGTTACCTTATTCCTTTTTATTGTGGGAAGGTGGTACCAATAATGAAGCTGAATACCAAGCTCTTATCACAGGCTTGGAGTTAGCGCTTCAAGCACAAGTGAATCACTTAAAGGTGAAAGGTGATTCAGACCTGGTAATCAAACAAGTCAATGGGGATTATGCCATCAGAAAAGAAGAATTAATCCCTTTGTATGATTACGTCAGAGATTTAATGGCGGAATTCCCTTCAGAACCGACATTTTCTTATGTCCCAAGATCACAAAATGCTCAAGCTGATGCGCTGGCTAATATTGCCACAACTCTAGCAGATCCAAATCGGGACGAGACAACCATCAGTATTGCCCACCGTCGTGCAATTTCACCTTGTGTTCAAGCCAGAACAGAGGAAATTAATGAAATTAGTCCCATTCCTGAACCGTATGGTCATACTATAGGATGGATGTCACCTATCAGGGAATACCTTCAAAATGGAACACTTCCACCTGATAGAGCCGAGAAAGAACAAATCCAGCGACATGTGGTCAATTTTAATCTTTATGATAGCCCAAACCACCTAGAGAAAATTATCTACAAATTTGGTTTTGATGGAGTTCTCTTCCGATGCATTGATGGTGAAGAGACAATGGCTGTCCTGAAAGAAGTGCATGTAGGAGTCTGTGGTGCCCACCAGTATGGACATAGATTTTCTGATCAAATTCGAAGGCTTGGATACTTTTGGCCTTCAATGATACAAGATTGTGTTAATTTCACAAAGAAGTGTCATTCATGTCAAGTACATGCCAACTTCTTTCATCAACCTCCAGATTTTCTTCATACAGCTAAATACTCATGGCCATTTGCCACATGGGGAATGGATGTGGTGGGACCTTACCCTTCAGCTACGGCCAAGCAGTTTAAGTACATTCTTACTGCTACTAATTTCTTTTCCAAATGGGCAGAGGTAGTACCTCTCAAAGAAGTCAGTTCTAAATGCATTGTTAGCTTCATCAAGTCTAACATCATTACTAGATTTGGTGTCCCTCTTACAATATTGACGGACAATAACATCAACTTCTGTTCTTCTGAGGTGAAGAAATTGTATCAAGAATACAACATTAAATCCAACCATTCATCTCGGTATCATGCGGCGGCCAATGGCCAAATAGAAGCCTTTAACAAGACTCTTTCAAATATACTGCAAAAGATGGTGGATAAAGATAAGAGGTCATGGCCTGATAAACTCTTTCATGCTTTATGGGCTTATCGGACTACCACCCGCAATGCAATGCGGTCAACTCCATATTCGTTGGTATATGGAACAGAAGCAGTCTTACTAATTGAAGTTCAATTGCCCTCACTCAGAGTAGCCATTTGTGATCAGTTATCTACAAATGAGCAATCCCAAAAGAGATTGAATGAATTGGAATGGTTAGATGAGAAAAGATTGTGCACTTTTCACCACTTGGAAATCTATCAGAATCGAATAGCATGAGCTTTTAACAAAAAAGTTCGTCTTTGTTCATTCATTCAGGGAGAATTGGTATTAGTTCTCAGAACTCCATTGATACCAGGAAAGAAACCTCCCAAGCTTGAGCCAAAATGGGAAGGACCTTATTCAATACACAGGGTCTACTCCAATGGAGCTTATTCATTAATATCGATGGATAGAGAACTCATTACTACTCTAACTAATTCCATATTTTTTGAAGAAATATTTTGTATAAAATACAAAGTATTCACAATATGTCCCCGCAACATGACACTAAACTGTGCAGCACCAGTTCGTCCTTGTTATATGACGTTAAACTATACAGCAATGGTCCGGTATGACCTTAAACTGCAACTTCGTCCCACACGACGTTAAAGTGTGAAAAAGTTCCCTAAAAAAAGTCCTGTATGACCTTAAACTACACCATGGTTCTGTATGACATTAAACTGCACCATCCA
This sequence comes from Viscum album, assembly GCA_963277665.1. Classification (NCBI taxonomy): domain Eukaryota; kingdom Viridiplantae; phylum Streptophyta; class Magnoliopsida; order Santalales; family Viscaceae; genus Viscum; species Viscum album. Next base: position 302,249,858 of record OY728139.1, read on the forward strand.
TAGTCCATGCATATAACCCTAAACTATTTGAAAGTCCCTTACGTCCGGAAAGACGTTAAACTACATAATCATCAAAGGTCCTGTAAGACCTTAAACTGTACTTAGGTCTTGTATGACATTAAACTGCACCATCCATGGTCCATGCATATGACCTTAAACTATTTGCCCTTTTGTCCAACAAGACACTAAACTGTAGAAAAAATCCCCAATGCGTCCAACATGACGTAAATGGTGTGTTATTTTGTCCTTACTGCATGACATTAAACTACACAGTCCCCCTTTTTTTGTCCAACATGACGTTAAACTGTATTGTCCCCATCGTCCTAACTACATGACGCTAAACTGTACAGAAATTCCTTGATACGTCCTACATGACATTAAACTGTATTTTTTCCCTGCTACATGACACTAAACTGTGCAGCACCAATAGTCCTAACTGCAAGACTTTAAACTACATAGTCCCTTTATATGTCCTACATGACATTAAAATATGAATCGTTAAGGTTTTTGTTACCTCTTGTTTCTCACACCGAGTATGACTCACGTGAGCTTAGAGGAAACCTCAACCGTAACACTCTCTTTGGGCCGCTAACCATGTATAAGTCCCAACAACATTTTTTAGGTCGTTGTCCCCAAGAACAAATTGATCATTAATTCATTCTTTAATTTAACTACACGGACTTTGATCCTTGCCTTTCAGGCTGGGTACATAGGCAACCTCCCAAGGTTCAAGCCCAAAAACAATCTCTTCACTTCGGTTCACCTTCATCTCATACGATGTTGATTTGTGAAACCGCCCTTAGAATCAATATATTTACATTTGATTCACTTTCGTCCTTGTTATACGACGTTAAACTATACAACACTTTTGTATGGTATGACAATAAACTATAATACTCTTTGATTTACTCATTTGAGAGGGAACTATTATTTACATTGATTTTTCAATCATGTTTCATTTCAACAGACTACGTGCATACATGGTAATGCCTAAACATTTTATCTCGGGTTAAACCATCATTGCACTAAAGTCCCCTTTCACCCTTCACATGTACGAACCAAATTTGTACAAAGGGTAGTTCTAGAACTACGTGGGCTTGATTCCCATCCTTATGGGATACGTAGGAACGTTTGATTATCCCTCGAATCCAGCCCCAAGTATTTTGGGCCTAACCCCAAATTTCACTTTCAGTCCCTTGGCTGAAAAGTCCTCATGAAAACACACACTGTGTATTCATTATTATGGTCCGAACTCTATGACCCTAAACTAAGATCTCTCATACTTTCGTCCTGCAAAATGTTAAACTGCATTTCAAGAACTATGTATGGCTTGATTCTCATTCTTATGAGATACGTAGTGAAGTCCAAAATTTCAATTCAGGACCCAACCACAACATGATTATGGTTATCATTGACCTATATATCTCTATATACATTGGAAAATACCTATCTTTATGTGTTATAATCCTAACCTTAAATATTTTCAGATCTTCATAACCCTTTTCATGACTTTTAGTCACAAAAATGTCAAGTTTTTTAGAATTCTTTTGTCTGACTATGCAGCACGAGCCCATAGGTGGCCTTGCATAAATAGTCCACATAGCAGACTTGTTAGCCAAAAGATACTATTTTATTTAACTATGCAGCCAATGCCCTTAGGTGGCCCTGCATAATTCAACCCCCTAACGGGTTTTTTAAATGATGGTAACTTCATTCTTGGGAAGAATGCATCTTTTGTCCTTATTTGTCTTAAACGACAGTATGTAGGGATCTGCAAAAAACAAAAAAAATAGACATCCTTAACATATTTGTCCCATATCCTTTTTCATGATCTGAAAGTATTCAAGTCTATGGTTTATTCTTCTTCCGTACGTTTGGGTTAGACCTTCGTAGGAGTGATATTCATCCAGTTCTTCGATAATCTTGTCTGGAAATATATTCTCCATATTCAAGTACCTCTTTCCATACAACAAACTCTATACTTTATAAGATTTGAATCTCCATAAACTTTCACTGGCTTTTAACACTGGGAAAGTAAATTTATGAGAGTTCTTTTTTCCTGACTATGCAGCATGTGCCCATAGGTGGCCTTGCATAAATAGTCCACATAACAGACTTGTTAGCCAAAAGATACTATTTTATTTAACTATGCAGCCAATGCCCTTAGGTGGCCCTGCATAATTCAACCCCCTAACGGGTTTGTTAAATAATGGTAACTTCATTCTTGGAAACTACTTCTTCTAATGTCTTTTAGCTCTTTTTCATATCATTCCTCAGATTCAAATATTCTTAATTCATAGCTTACATATTTTCCCTCATACTTGAGTATGGTAGTATGTTTTCAGATGAATTTTCAAAGAATTATGTCAATTCTAATCTATTTCGGTCAAAGCTATTTTGACCTTAAACATTAAACCCTTTATGTATGGCATGCATGACTTTAAACTGCCCACAAAAGACAAAGGAACTATGAATAAAAGTCAAGTTCCAGCTCACTAAACATACATTCTGTATGATTTAGGTAATATTGAGCAATTAAAAGATTCAAAGTTTATAGGATTATTTGTAATAATACTAGTAACAAAATAAAACTATGCTTACTAGGCCCATTGGATTAAGAAAATTTGAAGCAGGTAGTGAAAGAATGAAGGTACAAATGATTGAAGATGAAAGTGTTTTTCATTGATACACAGGAGATAGAAGGACATCCACAGACTGGAGCCTCTTCTCTTTTTCAAGAATTACAAAAGACTGTCAACATAAGTCTTCATTTGATGAACAACATCCTGATATTTATCAGCAGTTACTTGAAGCTCGTACACTTGACCAGCTTCACTCTTTTCAGCTTGATGAAGTTCCTTCTTAGCATCTGCAATGGCTTTCATGCCATTCATATGAGTTTAATCCAATGATTTATTTAGCTGACCAAGTTCCCCAATAACAACATCTAACTGTTGTTGGAGTTGCACCTACTGGACGACTTTTTCTTTGATTTTATGCTTCATCTCCTTCATCTTGGTAGCATAATCAGCTTCAGCTTGGGATACCACAACCTCAAATTTGCCTATGTTGACTGTCAGTTTTACTCTGATCAAATCTTCATGACTTTTTTGCGCCTGCTCCCTCATGAAAATGATATGTTTCACCGTGGCATGGATCTTTTCATATCCAAAACCACCAAGTCCTAGTATAACAAATTGGGATGACAATCGAGGAATTTTCGACGGTAGCTCTTCTAAAGGCACCCCAGATATGATGTTCCATATGTTGTTCCATGCCTTATGTCGTGAAAAGATGAATGCTTTAAGCATCTCTGGATCTGATTCAACATCATCGTCGGAGGGGGGAATGTAATCTGGAATTAACGCACTTAAGGAAGTGCCATGTCCTGCTTTCCCCCCCGGATTTGTGCTTCTTCACTTTCAATTCCCGTTAGGCCAGAGGCTGAGGCCTCACCTCCGGACCTAGTCATTGCAGTTGATGTCCATCATGATTAATTGAAAGATTTAGTTAGCTTCAAATGATAAAAAAAGAATAGATTGTCTTACGAATAAAGTACAATCACAAATATTGTTATCCCTTACCCAAGGATGGTTCAACAACCTGAGAAGACTTCTCCCCATATTTCTCGGTCTCAACAGGATTTTCAAGAATGGTCTCAGGAGGGTTTATTGGGTTTATCTCTACTTGAGCTAATGTTTCTACAATGGTAGGGTTGACATCAATGTCCACACCCTCTTCAGGCATTGGCAGTTCAACAGCTTCTATGGATGAAACTGCATATTATTTTCAGTCATGGTTAGAAGTGTAAATTTTAAAAAAAAATTGGGCGAAGGGTAGCACTCACGCCCAAGGTCTTCTAAATCACATGACAACTTAGCATGATCATAAAATTCTTCGAAAGTCATTCCTTGATTCATCATTTCATCCAATGATATTTCAGAATCCTAGTTAGTCTCACCAGTGGGAGCATTTGCTACATCTTATTGCTGACTTACGTCCTGTAACCCCTGACCCTGGACAACATCTTCAGCAGCAGGAGGGATACTGGGAATGGATGCTAGCTCTTCTCCAGGAACAACCAAGTCATCTTGGGTCTGTGATTTTTATACAGCACCCTCCATGGCCTTTGAAGGAGGTTCAGTCCCTTCCCTCAAAGGGGAAATTGAAGAATCCCCTGCAATCCTCAGAAATATGAGTAACCATGTGATTATGAGTATAAACTCAGTATTGTTCGAAGGACTTACCGCTGCTAATGAAGCGTTTAGCTTTGGATTTCCTCCTTCGTTGCCTTTTCTTCTTTTGTTTTTTTGGAGTATCAGTAGTCTCCCTTATAGGCACTTGGATTGACGAATGGAAGGCTATGTCCAAAACCTCATTCATGGCCAGCTGGCCTGGAGATATCTCGCCTGGTTCGCGAGGAGAATTAGAAACAGCCCCGATAGCAGTACCACCAGGGCTATACTATGGAGAAGGAACCCCAGTTCCTTTCTTTTCAAGCTGCGAGATGAAGAAAATAACTTCCTTAAGTAACAAAGCTTCAACTGAAATGAAGTTGCAAAGAAAATAAGGAAAGAAAACTTACATCTTCAGGAGCCACGTACTCTTGCCATTCCTCATCTCCAGAACCACCAACTCCCTCAGTGGTGCCACGATCAATCATTTCCTTCACCCGCCTGGTGATAGGAACAGAGTCATCAGTGGCATATATGAGCATTTCCATCTCTCTGATGTAAGCTCTCACTTCATTGGGGTTATCTTCGTATTGAATATTTTTAAAAGCCATAAGATTTCCTATTCTATGAAGTTGTAGGCCCTCACACAAATCCAGCCAGGCGGTCTCAGTACCACAGTATAAGCCCTGCCATAGATGAACAACCTCTGGTCTTAGATATGAAGGATGTGAGGAAGGTCCTACAATTTGTGACTTTAATTTCTTCCCAGCTTCTGAAGCTACAGATAGAGAATAAGAAAGTAAGACTTATTGATTTATGAAGTAGCAGTGATTAAAATTACTATAATGAAACAACTCACCAGGAGTTTATGGAGTGGGACTTTTAATTCTGGCCGGAGGATTATATCGGGCACGAAACCGCTTTGTTGCCAGTTGTGCCTCATCATCCCCATCATGATAATCTAGTGAATCAGTTCTAGAAGAGGAGTCTATTGAACCAATTTCAGGTGAGGAAGCATCACCTTCATGGGGAAGGGTTTCTTTCTTTATAGTCCTCTTCTTCTTTCCCACTTGATATACGGGGTGATTCAATATCCCTTTGGGGTATGATGCTATCCAGTGTTCGGCATAATATGTAGTCAAATTTTGTGCTGCTTTTTCATCTGGTAGATGAAATATTGCCCCAGTCTTCTCTCTTGATGTCAGCAGCCATTGTTGTCGAGCAACCATCGGATGTTGCTCTAACCTGACATGTACCAGAGGGGATACAACAATCTGTTGCAGAAATTTGAATTGGAGTGCAAATCTATATAGAGCATAGGTCTCACATATGATCTCTCCATCAATCCTGGCTACTAACACACCATCCCTGCAAGCTAGCATGTATGCCCTCAAATCCAAATGGGCTGTCCCATCATCAAAAAACCGCCCGGATGGCGGACTTCCATAGGGAAAGAAGTTGAATTCCATAAACATGCTCAGCCTCACTTTCATGTCATAACCATTAACATCTAATGGAGCAATTCCAGAGAATGCTTGTACTGACGGTCTGAAGGAGCTTCCAGGAATTTGTAATCCATTCTGTACATTGTAAGTCCTGAAGTGAGTGGCGATCCATCCCCACAAAACTTGGAATGGTCCCACTATTCTTAAAGGAGATTTACCCATGAAGACATGAAGTAAACTCCAGTGGATCTTTGCTAAAATGGGGGTAGTTAACCCAACCATTTTTCCCTCATCCAACTTTGCCGCAATGACGAAGGTCCCTGGCCTAACGCCTCCCTTTGAATCCCTGACCGACAAGAGATAAACACTGAGCCACATTGCCAAGAAACCCTTCAAACGAGTCTTCTTTGGAATTATTTGATTCACTTCATATCCCCACTTTTCAAACTCTCCTGCTTCTAGAGTTGGCCAGAATGTGCCAGGAGCTCCTCTTTTCTCAGTTTTTGGACAGGTGGCAGGACATTTGGGCCTGGTATCCTTGGATTTATTTTTCTTGGATCCTTTTTCTTTTAGTTCCATCTCTTTCTTCTCAATGAGAAATACATTCATCCATTCTTCTGGATGAATATCTTTTCTAAAATGAGTTAATGAGGTCTCTGAACTCTTGATCCTATGGAAGATCTTAAATAATTCTCGAGCTAAAGCAGGAGTCTTCTCTGAATCATTCCAAGTCACCTTGGGAGGAATGAATTCATCATACATATCGTCCAAAATTGGAGCCCCTGAGATCTTGTGGACATCCCACAAACTGATACCTACTTCTCCATGAGTCAGATGGAAGGAATTAGATACTGGGCTCCAGTGGCTGAGTATCTCTGGAACGAAGTTATCATGTCCGTAAACATATGTTTTCCCAACCCAGACAGCCTCATATATTGCAGCTCTCTTCAGATCCTCGATAAACTCTACGCAGGTCTATCGCACCCAGTATGCCCACATCCAAGTTGGCTTCACACCTCCCCCAGGATGGAAGTCCCAACTTTTCTTCCAGCCTTTGGATTGATTCATCTGAGAATTTCAGAAGATCGAAGGATGACAATGTGGTTGAAGCTCAGGTGTATGTTTTTTCAGATCTGGTGTGCAAGGGCTATGATGCATCATATAGGCCTTCTCCACTGTTACAGCATTTATAAATACTCCTCCACCTGAGATTTTTGCTGAAGCAAAGTTGGTATAATTCTGAAACCAAGAAAATGGAAGATAATTCTTTACTTCTGGAATAATGACTTCTTGTAGATGACCATAGCCATACAAAGGTATATAAGTGCTTTGAGGAAAGTTGTGATGATATTTCTTCAGATACTTAGCCAAATTTGGAAGAGTACTATCTTTGAGAGTATAATAATCATGGACAATGATGTTCATCATATAATCTATCCACTTGCTAGCCAGTTCATCAATTAATCTGGGTCTAAGAGCCATTAATTCTGCACAAGATTTGAATAAGTTAATTTATAAATGGATTTATTTTTCACAAACTTTGTGAAAGAAATCAAAAAAATGGCTAATGCATTAAGGCGTTCAAGTATGGAGATGTCACGCAAGTGTTACATGTGCCGTACAAGTTTTTGATGCGCATGTATAACCGCGCAAGTCTTATTACCTTGAGAGTAGCGCGGCAGCGAGGAAACAGTGGAAAGAAGAGACTTGCGCGGTGAAGATGGCTTGCACGGCGAGAGCCCGAGAAATTCGGGATCAGATGCTATACACGGACAAAAGCTGTGTATTTATAGGCCATGAATCCTATCTGCGCACCGTACCCAGTGCGCTTAAGGCCTGCACGACGAGAACTTGCGCGCCGCCCTCTGCACCATCAAGACTTGTGCGCCACCTTTCCTTTGGATGTCTGCGATTTCCTCAGAGTCAAATCCTCATTTCTTTCGGATCCAACTCTGAGGGGGGAATTTTGTTGACGCTCCTTTCGTCACAGAATCTAATGATCGGAAAAGGGGAATATATGAGCACAAAGTGATTCAACCTTTGAAGAAAACATCAAAAATTGACAAAGGGATGAACAAGGAAAACTTTTCCCATAGGCCGCGCAAGTTTCCTAATGGTCGCGCAAGTGGACTTGCGCGACGCACCTTGGCGTGCAAGTGACTTGCGCGACCTAATTGATAACCGCCTGGTAACCGCCTGGGGTCTTCTCCTGCCTATAAATAGACCCTGTGGCCCCCCATTCAGGGGATCTTTTCTTGCAGAAACTCGGATTGAAGCTTCCAATGCCCAAGTCTCTTTTCAAAGCTTCCGGAACACTTCTAAGGTAATTTTTTACCTAGAAAGGAAGATCTAAAGAGAGGGAGGAAGGCCTAAGTGTTGAAACTCATCAACACTTGCACGCCTGATTGGCCGTCCCTTAAGGGAAGTGACCACACTTGCGCGCCGCCTTACTCCTTTGATATAACTTGCGCGTCCCTTTTTTGGAATAACCTCAAGAGGATTCTAAAGGGTTTAATAAATATTCGCTCAAGTATTTCAATGCTAGTTGACCATCGCACAAGTACACCATGTGTCGCGCAGGTATACCTGCGGGACCAATACTTGCGCGCTGCCGCAGTACCTGTGCGCCTTCCAAGACTTGCGCGCCCCTTCCTTTTTGGGTGCCTTTCTTGCCCATTTCACCCCTCTTAAGCCATTACACCTTTCCTTTTCAAGATTCAGTCTTCAAGACACTCTTCAAAGCCATTTATGGTATGATTTCTTGATTTGTCTTCCTTATCTGAAAGGAATTCAGTGGAATATCTCTCAAAACCTAGTGATTTAAATATCTTTATGTCACTCAATATGGAGAGTTCATTCATTCAACCTCATCCTTTAAGATGAGAGAGTCCTTAACTGGGTCTCCTTTTCAGGAATAATCCCCAGTCATAAGTCTTAAATATGGGCATCCTCCTCAGGAGTAAGCCCCAAATTCTTAAAATTTCCAAATCTGGCCATCCTCCTCATGAGTAAGCCCCAAACCTTAATCCCTTAACCTGGGTCTCCTTTTCAGTAATAAGTCCTAGTCATAATTTTGGGCTTCCTTTTCAGGAGTAAGCCCCAAGTCCCCTAACCTGGGCCTCCTTTTCAGGAATAAGTCCCAGTCATAAATTTTGGGCTTCCTTTTTAGGAGTAAGCCCTAAGTCCCATAATTTCTCTTAACCAGTCCTAATTTACTTTTGATCTGGGATTCCTTCTCAGGAGTAAAACCCAGTTATCAATCCTCTCCTAATCTGGGCTTCCTTTTCATGAATAAGTCCCAAATTAGAGTATTCAAATCTCCATGAAGCACATATACCTTTGTGGACCCTGTTCCTGGATTTTCTCCCTAAAGTAAATCCTAATATTCATTTATCTGGGAAGTCATACATACATAAGCCCCAAACCATTTCTTATGATTACATCTTTCATGGCCCAATTGTCTATTTTATTACCAATACCTCTTGTTTCTCACACTGAGCATGACTCACGTGAGCTTAGAGAGTAAAAGTAATTATGGCATCTTTCTTTGAACCGTCAATCATAAACATTATATTCCCTTATTAGAACTACGTGGTTTCTAATTCCTTTTACAAAATAAAGGATACGTAGGTAGCCCATCTACGGTTTCGATCCCAACTCTGAAATAATTCATGTCCTTCTGAATGACAATAAACTTCAAGTTCCCCACTGAGTTTCTTTAAAACCAGCCTGGTCATCATAATGACCAAGAGACTTTTATATAAATGTTTTATAGGATACCATTGACCAAGAATCTCTAAATAGATATAGATGATTCTCTATTGATGAAGAACCTCAAATACATATAAAAGATTCTCTAAATTTCTTACATATTTAATCATTGATTGTCAAAATTAAAGGAAATCTGATTTTATACTTGCTAATGTAATAAGGATTCATGAACATAACTTAAATCTATAAAGAGAGTCCCAGAATAGACAATAATTCCCCTCAAAAAGGTGTGATGAGTCCGACCTCCCATCCTCTCGACCAATGAAAATTCCTAAGCCTCATTAGTCCACAAGCTAATGAGCGCCTACCTTTGGAAAGTAGGTCCAAATGGATGTGGAATCATTGGATGTTTCCGGTTCTACGAACAAACCCGTTAGAAACCAATCAAAACGTTTGAATATCCCATCCAGGAGGTCATCCCCGAATTCCGAGGGAAACAATAGTCTACCTTGTTTCTCTTCCCTCAGAAAAACTCAATATATTTCGGGTTACCCTTCCTTGGAACCCTCTCTATCTCGCCACTAATAAAATTTTCCACCAAAAAAATATTCATTTTTATATCCTTGATTGAATTATTGTTAATTTATAGATTTCTACATCTAGTTTTAGTTTCCATGGAATGTTTAAAAAATTTCATGCTGTGGCCTCAATTATCCTAATAGAAGCATAATCTTCTCATTTCTATTAAATCATTGTTTCCTTTCTTCACTACCTTAACAGGAGTATCTTTCATAACACCATTTATTACTTGACCACTCCTAAATATAGAATTGACATAAATTTATTTCTTATGTTTTCAAGTTTGTTGTGGCTTGTTATTATCTTCAGTATATGAATGATATCTGGTAAGATTTTACTAGAATTCACCAAAGTATTTTCCACTGATATTACAAACTATTATAAATTTATAAGTTATTAAAATCTATTCTTACAAGTTATATTTATACCTTTGGTGAATTATGATTTGAACCAGCCTGTTTTCATTGAATTAGAGCTCTGATAAACCTTTTATAAGGCTTTATTGAACTTGATAAAATTTTAAAATTATTCATACATTCAATAGGTCTATTCCCAAAATTCAATAAGTTCCATAAACATCCCTTAATATTTAGTATTTTCATTTGTGGTTCATTTTATCCATCATGGAAGGCTTGTTGTTTTTGGGTGGAAGACCCCGCATTTTGAGCACTATTTAGTGAAAAAATATTCTTACAAATTCTCACACCTACCCCTGATGATGTGGTAGGATTCATGAATTATTTTACCCAAAATCATAGATAATATAATCTTCTTGACACTTTTTTAGAAGACATATTTAGAGAATATGGTTTATTTAGGTTTTTGGTTGGTCACTTCTATATTGTTTAGGTGGATGAATTTCCAAAAGTTCTCAAGCTATTTTTACAAAAAATTCAATAATTATTAGTTGTAAGAATTTTAATGAGGTCAATTTTGGAATTAGTTCCTTTTTAAATTAATGGGATGATTCACACTTATGAATTTATAGATTCTTCAATTTCATGTCTAGCTAAAGACACATCAAACTAAGAGAATTATTTTCAAGGAAAACTATGCTAATTATTTACACCCACTAATACTCTATATTATGAATTAATTTTTAATGAAGGTTTCTACATTAATTTATATTATTTTCATTTTATTTGATTATTTTATATTTCACTTGAAAATGGGCTTCCTAGAAACTATGTGTATCTTAGTGTGATTTTTATAAATAACATATTTTTTTCTCAATGAAATTTCCTTTCATTACTTTCTCCTCAATACAAACATGAATATACTACTCCAACATTGAATTTTTTCTAAAATAATTCAATCATTTCACATTTCACATTGATTCATCGATGAGAATGTAATATTTTTGAAAAGTTCTAACTAATGCTTTTTTTATTAGTAGCATCAATAAAATGTGATATTTTATCTTATAGATCCAAAATAAACCCAAATATGTGAGTAATAACAATAGTTTGAGTGTAATGCAAATACATCCCAACCACACATTATAGATAACAGAAAGCTTCAATGTGTTAATTTTCATTATATATTGAACTGTTAACACCACTCTCACTGGATTAGGATAGTATGTGTTCTTATTTTCCACTTTAGGATATTCTCATCTATATAGACCATTTCTTTCTATAATTTAACATTTTCATTGGGGATAATTACACATGTGAAATAATAATAATAAAATTATATCTATCCATCTACAAATATTGAGTATTTAATATTTCGAATATGAATATCAATTATTTGTACAAAAATAACAAGGAAATAAAATTTATATAAAACTAGAGCTAAACCTCGGCTCTAATTAAAATGATAATCCATAGTGAATGAGGTGTAGAAACCTGGGGGGGGGGGGGTAAATCAGGTGGGCCTAATTTTTACCAATTACCAAATATTACATAAAAATTTACACCATGTTGGAAATGAACCCTTATTCACTATTAGAATGTGAATTTATCTATTTATATTTATCCTAACATGACATAACCACATGTAAAGAATGTAATGAAATAAAAAAATCATGTGGTATTTTTGCATGGTTTTTTAATAATTACTAATTATTTCTATTATATTTCATTCAATCCAATACTAAATTATCCACAATAATAAAAATTTGATCACAATGAGTTTGTTGATTCCCACTAATACAATTCTAATATCTCACTAAGCATCTCTTTCATACTTCCCATAAGACTTCCACAAGATCATCAAACTAAATTCCCAGAATAGTGATTTTAACAAAGAATTGTAAATAAGTGTGGAATAAAAGATTATAAGTAAATTATATATGGTATGATATAAATTTTTATGGTTATTTAATATAATTAAAATAAATTTTTATTTATTATACATGTGGTTCATAAACATACGATGGGATTAAAAATTTAGGTAAGGGTTAATTTCAAAATCTCATCAATATTTGGGATTGTTTATATTTAATTCTCCAATTAGGTGGGTTATTTTATCATTCTATATTAAACATTATATATTTTATAAAATTTTAGTAATTTTATTAAATTTAAATTTTCCCATTACGTTTACTCTCTTTTTGTACATATGACACCAAAATAGTGATTTAAAGGAAACCAATTTTGTTCTTTTACTCACTCAATAATATTTATCTTCCATGTCTATATTTTCCATAAAATGTTTAAAGACATGTTTTTAGTATTATTAAATTATGTAATAAATTTATTTTAAGTCATTTTTACTTATTTTTTTTAAAGTAATATTATTATTCATTATAAATGAGGTACCTTTTAACTTTTTAAAAATGTTTGAATGGATTCTCTATTATTTTATATGAAATGAATGAAATTTAACACATTCACAACCATTTATTTAGGAAAATATTAATTTATGATTTTACAAGGTTCAATTCAATGAAACAATTTCCTTAATATTAAGGAATTATTTTAGACCTAAAATAATTTTTTTCAAAATGAAAAGGGTATTTTCTAAAAGAAAGTTTCTTGTGGTATTTTTATACTATTTTTATCTAGGTAAAAATCATTTGTTTAATCTTATGTTGAGGATGTGTTGTAATAATACCACCCACTACATATTTATGGATAGTTTCTGATCAATATGACTAAGGAAAGTGTTGATATTTCGTATTCTTGTTCTTGTAATATAAACCATATTGATTTTTAAGGCATATTGATTAATTTTTATTGTTTATTCCATTGATTAATTCATTAGAATTATTAAGTGATATGTGGGTTTGAGAATTACATAACCCCTCCATGTATTAGAAGGTCTCATGAGTCCAACTAGATTTGGTATTTGATTGAATCCTTACACATTTATGTAATTTATATTTGGCACGAGATCTCAAGGGTGAGTTTGATATGTCTGGAATTAGGCATTCCATCATTTTAAAATCATTTTTTAATGCAGACGTAATTATTTGATAATTGATAATATACATTGATACTATTAATGATCATGTAATTACTTCTATATCGTTAATTTATCCTCATTTATTCATTATATATTATTCATTCATTATTATCTTCCACTTATCGTATACCATTTCTAAAAACTGGATCTCTTACTTTTCATATGATTCCGAATTCATAGGATGATAGGAAGTTTATCATGACTAATATACAAGAATATTCTAAATATATTAATAATATTCTCAAATAAAAAACTATGTCATTTTTATAAAATTTAATGTGAGACTCATGTATATATCTAATTTTCCAAAGTTAGGAAACTATTCTGTTCATTGGGATGAGATTACATGTATCTAGTAATAATGTAATGAAGTAACCATTGACTATAGGACTCTAGGGTTAGAATATTAACATATATTTCTCCCAATATTAATCCATGTTCTAATATTTCTTCTTTAAAATTAGTTTGATGGAAACAAGAATAAATAAATATATATATATATCATGATAATACATATTATAATTATTCTATGAATCATTATCCTAAAAAATAGATTTATTATCATCTGTCATTTTATGATATGTTTCTCTAATAAATAAATAATTTACCCTTATATAAGAATAATTATGATGTTTGGATTCTATTTGTGTTAATTAAATACATTTTTTTATTATCAACAAATAATAAAACATAAAAATATATTTTTGGTTCTTTATGACCGTCATAATTTAAATAAAAATTTTATTTAGATGAGCTTCATGTTTCAAAATGTCTAATTATAAATTTTATTAAATATTCTTTCAAAAAAATAATTAAACTTTATATACATTATATTTAAAAGTGGTAAAATATATTTATTTCTCATATATCTATGTTAGTTTTCACTATTATATCATTAATTAGATATTTATATAGATAATTAGTTATATTATATTATATGTAAAAAAAATTCATTATGGGAATTTTTTTTCTTAGTTCATATTCTGAATTATTCAAACCTCATTCATTATATCACATAACCATTATGGTCACCCATCCAAGTATAGCCTAATATTCTTATCATGGAATGAAATTATTACGGACACCTCTATTTTTCTTTCCCAGGAAAATATAATAAATATTCATGTATGAGTTAACATCAACTATATTGAATGATCAATTTCATGTCACATTTTCACCAATTATGGAATAAAATAACTTTTCATTTTTGAGTGGTTTTATATTATCTTACAATATAGTACTATATAAAACACCTTTATAATAAATCTTATTCTTATCTTATATATATATATTTGATCAAATTTATTTAATATATATTATGTCATTAATCCAAACCAGAATGCTTCAATTGTATTAGACAATTTTTTATACAATTAATGGTTTTGTTTTACATCTATTATAAAATGTTACTAATTTTTTTAATCATTCCCATTGTATTGATATTCAAATTCTACATAAACCTGTTATCATGTATTATATTTTAATAATATAAAAGTTAAAACCTAATTAATAGAAAATATGGTATTTTAGGTAACCAACCCAACCTTTTATGATCAATTTATTTCCATTTGACAAAAGAAAAGTATGATTGGAACTCCCAAAAGACAAAGATCATTTATCAATAGAGATTTATATTTAAAATATTAATTTAATTCCAAATAATTTATTATTAGATTAAGATTACTAGTCTTCATAATTCTTTTTTTTATTAACATTCTTTTTAACTGTGTAGATAGGGAACCCTTACATTGCCCAGAGTCTTATAATATATGAATTCAAGGCCCATAGTCACAAATTCAATTGTACACATATGTCAAATATACTAAAAAACCCTCCCCAACACCATATTAAATGTTTTTTATATATCTCACCAACTAATGATGTGAAAATCTTGTCATTTCCCCTTCACAAATTCATGAGGCCTAAACCAAAGGGTGAGTCCCCCTTTCCCTCCAATATATTATTCAGGGTCCGCTCTTCTTGGTGACTTATACTTATCTAATACATCATCAGAAAACTAATATACTATAGTATAACCTCTCTATATTGATGTCCTAAAAAACTAATGGCCAAAATCCCAAATACATGGTTTGATATCCTATTTTGGGTGAATACAATTATTGCTATAGAATGTTGCTACAACATCCACACTACTAAAATGAAATTAAACTTATACAGTAATTCAAAAATTATTTCACAAATATTTTAAATGAAGTTTCATATAAGATTATGGTAGTATTTTCCATTTTTATAATCCCCTAGATACTTAAAATACCATATATTAGCATTATAATTATTAAATCCCAAACCCTAAAATTATTAAATTAAATACTATTTTACAATTTGTGTGATACTTCTTACCTACATATATGATATATAAATATAAAAAAATATTGTTTAAATAATTCCTATAAACATTTAAAGATGAAAAATTTATATATTAATAATATCTTACATTATTTGATAAATATATAAATGAGTAATTCAAATACACAATAATGAGAATGTATGGTTTTGTAATAATTTTAACATATTAAAATACTATCATTTTATATGCAAGATATAAAACTAATTTTTTTATTTAACAATCACATAGTATATATAAAGTCTATCATACCTACTAAAATACGAAATTAACATTTAAATATATTAGTTTTAAAATTTAAATGATTTATATCTTAAAATTAAATGAATTTATATTATTTCAAATATTATATAATTTCATGGGAATACCATGTAATTTTTTTTGACATAGATCAAATCTATTATAAAAAATGTATATTATAATTATTCTAAAAAATAAGGCATTGATATAAATATATATATTTATTTAAAAAAATCGATAAATATTTAGTATTTAAATTATAAAAAATGCTTAATAAATATGTTTTTTCGAGCCTTTAATTAATTTAATATAAATATTTTATTTTTTATTGTGTTTATGTTATATAAAATTAATAAAGTATCAATTTTTTTCTTAAATGAATATATAATAACTAAAAACCCAAATATTTAGGAACCGATATAAAAAATATATCAACCTATAATATGGGTTATTCCAGATTCTTATAGAATAACAGAAAATGATATATTATATCATAGTGTGTATTTTGTTGAATGTAATATCTTATATTACTTCTAATGATATAAATATTTATAATATTATCAAATTAAATTCTTATTTTTTTGTTATTTATTTTCTATATAAATATAAATGTTTTACAATATAAACCTAAAGGATATTTTAAAACCATATTTTGAGAGAATTTGTTCCTAGTGACGTCGTAATATCACTAGAAGTAATATGGTACCCTGTTCTAAAACGTTTTTGACACACTATCATGAAAAACTATAACACACATGATAATATATAAAACATTTTCCCATCATATCATAGAATTTGAAATCTAGTGTCAACCTTTATAGTTTTTTGATATACAACCAACATTATTTCATAATATATCACAACCAAATTTATCACTACTATTATTGATATTTAAAGTTTTAAATATGGTATAATAGATTTCCATAAAATGAATTTATATGAGTTATCTAAACACTTTTCTCTAATAACATTAATTTTTTATGGCCTCTAATTAGTTTAAAATAAATTGACATTGGAAAAATACTAATAACATAATATTCTTGATATAGGTTTATAAAAAATAAAAACTTATATTTAACATACCATATTTCTTATTTTAATTAATCATATCTATAAAATTTAAAAATTATCTGAAATAAATAATAATAAAAATCATTCCCTTTTATATGGTCTATTAATTTTATGAATCAAATATTAAAATATTAGGACGATAAATTATTTACTTTATTGTAGTAGATTTAGTTGAAAAAGAAAGAGACAAAATAGTTCTTGTCTCATGAATAATTTTTAGTTAGATTTGAAATCACATACTACATAACCCAACAAGTATATATATTGAACTGATAAATTAAAATTTTATGAAGTAATATGTATAATGTATTGACCCAACCCCATAAATCCTAGAGATAATGTCATGATACCGTTACATTGTCATGATTACAGGGAATCAAATCCCTAAAGACCAAATATTTTAGTAGTATTGCTGAACCATATAAAAACATGAGTCATGTACTACAAAGTAATATACTAATTACAAAATAACTTTTTTCATATTAGGATAATATTTACTTTATTCTATATAGTGTATCCTTGAATATAAATCTTAGTACACTTCTTGGATTCCTAGGGAAGGGAAAAAATAAGGGTGAGATCAAATGCTTAGTATGGTCTAGTATAACAAAATAAATAATGAATTAATGGGATTAATAAATATGTGATGGTAATAACTCAACACAAATTACATATAATAAATAAAATTAATGGATAAACTATATGTCAAGGTATTGACAGAAAACTCATTCCATTAAAATAACTACATAAGGTATAACCGTATGCTAGAAAAATAATTGAAACTCATGACATTTAATTAAAGAAATGAGAATTAAATATATCCACATATATGTCAATGAAAAATATCATGGATGAATAATAGTTGAATCTAAATAAAGTACATTCTTAATTATTTGATGTCAAGTTTCCTAGTTACATAGTAACTATATCATCAAGACCTTTCACATGAATGCTTAGCATATTGGGTAAAAACACATATAAAGCTATCAGAATGTCTTATCCCATGGGACTACCAATTCATCAAGGGGATATAAATAATAGGTCCCCAACCGTATCATACCTGTCTAAAGTATTCATCATATATCGAAAAATTGATTTAACAATATACCATATCAAACCAATGTATTGAATAAAAGATACAGATTTATTAATATTTCCCCAAATAATAAAATAAATATAAATGTAGACACTATATAAAAAATGGTATACGGTTCAGAAAATGAACATATCCATGATACATAATATGGATAATTGGGGGATATTCAATGTTCAATGATAATGGGAAATTGAAAATTTCAAGTGGACTAGAAATAGAATCAAGGAAGTGATTTCCAATAATATACATGGTCAAATAAATCAAAAACCATGCAGATAAATAATACGGATGGTATCAATATACAATAACCTAAGTGGAGTAGATAAAAAGGGTTGTTTCCATTAATAGAATGAAAAAAAAATCTATTAAAAAATCACAAGGAAAATATATTTTTATTTTGAAAAAAAAACATTTAAAATTATATTCTTTGAAGGTTTTTTTAATTTTTTTAAATAATTGATCATTTTCAACTTATAAATTATGATTAAATGAAATTAATGCGGGTAAATTCATACATGCTATACAAGGTAAAAAGACAATTCATTTTGTAAGTTAAACGTTTAAAAAAGTTCCTTGTTCAGAAAGTGGAAAAAAGATTCCATTGATAAAATTTGTAAAAGAAAAAAATGATTATAATTTATTTAATAAATCATTTGGAAATTGGTAAAATTATTTTTTGAAACATTTTTTGAAAACTGGGTTTTTAGAAGAAAACATGTTATTTGTCTAAATAATGAAACAAAGTCGGGGTTTCTTAAAAAAATTTCTGAAATATTTTGAATATGAAAGAGTGAAAAAATGACACTATTACATAGAAAAAGTCATGAATAACTAGATGATGGAAAAATTAAAGGGTGTATTATACAATTATTGAATAATTTCTTCTGATGGAAATTCATGTGTAAACAATAGTGAGAAAAATGAGATTGTAATGTAAACACTTTAAAAGACAATAACATTGATGTGAGAATAAATAAATTAATAGATTATGTGTGTAAAATTTAAATATACATAGAAAAATTTGAAATACAAAAATATATAGGAAAAATTTATTACCCAATTATTCATATAATATTAATGAAAACAATGAAGTATTTTAACCAAATGGAGAGGAATCTAGTAATGAAATTAATTACGACTTTGTAACTTTTAATTGAAATACTAATAGAAGAAATAATTCTAACTAAAGCTAAACATAACAAGAAGATAAATAAATTAATGATATTATATGTCAAAATGGGTAGTAGGTACATGACACAAAATAAGTAATTGAAGAATATGACATTTAATTCATGGATGTAAAAAGTGAGATGATAATCTATTGTCTTGCATTTCCTTTCTGATTAAACTTCTTTTAACATTATTTATGATGATTTTAAACATGTTAATAACTTATTATATAATCTTATTATTATTTATGATATCATATATGATCTTATTATAATGTTTTACTACCCGTTTTTTAGTAAACAATAATTTTTTCACAATTTTGTGTGTTAATTTCCTAGTTCTTCAAGTGTGTTATGACTTGTTATTTGTTGTTATTAATACATAGATCGTGATATAATAATATATATAATATAAAACTAGATATAAATATAATATATATTGGGTATATATATCTTTATTATAATCTATAATAGTTGTATATAAGAAATGAAATTCATCTTTCATAGAGACTTTAGGTCATATATACATGAGAACTCTACTTTAATTAATTTTTCATATTAAAAGATTTAAAATTCAATGATATATATGTATATTATAATAATATTATTATATTTATATCATATAATACACATATTTTAGATAAAACCATCTTTTATACGTTCCATGTATAGTGTGAAGGAATCACTTTTCCTGAGGGGGCGGTAGTCCACATATCCACAAATAATGTTATCGTATTTCGAAAAAATGTAAACCATAATTGTATGTGTTATATAAAAGTTAAAAAGGTATAATGAAATTATAAATATCATATATATATATATATAATAAAAATTTATTTTCCATCATAATTCCCAACAATTAGAGTTCTTAATGGAAAAACAAACGACATCATTTTGTGGGGTGGTAGTTCCATGTACACCTAAACACTGAGTACATTACCCAATAGATGGAGGTTTGTGTAAGTTTAGGTTCAAATCATGTAATAAAAACATATAAATATATTTGGGATAATTTTGTTACTATATACTCATGGAATAATAATATTTTGGTGGTATAAGAATGAATATAAAGAAAAAGATTTTGAGGAAGGATGTTACCTATTATTCGGGTAACTCCTTTTGGTTTATAGACAAGGGATTACATGGATGTATTAATACCAAAATTAAAGATCATAATATGAGGGAATGTATTTTCAGGTGATATTTGTGTAGTTATGTCTCTAGAAAACATACATTGAATGGTGTGAAAAATAGTGAGGGTGAGTGTCGTTTTACAGTGCAGGAGGAGTGACATTTTTGTAAACTTTTGAAAATCAAATTACACCAAAATTATTACAATGAAATGTGTCTCCAAAAATGACCCAAATTATATATATTTGATTATAGGGTCTAAATATGAACCAAAATGGATTTTGGAGAAGTTATATGCTAATTTGGTTCTTATGTTTAATGTTTAGTCACTTGTTAAGCTAATTTTTCTCTTAATCAATATAATTAATTTTTAATTAAATTCACTAATGTTTTTTTCAAACACAATGTTGAAATTATTATAAATTATAAATTATTTTAATTCTAATTATATAATCCATATTTCCAAATTACACTAAAATATGTGGATGAAATTAATTTAAATTTAATCTCGTAGACGGGACCATAATTAGGGTTTTTAATGTAAAAATGTTCAAAAGTTTGAGATGTGTTTATATATAATTTAAATGATAAGTTGATTCCAATGATATAAATCATATTATTATTATTATTATTATTGATATAATGTGACTTCAAAAATAATTTATAAAATAATTTATCCTTATAAATAAATTTTATGAAAAACAGTTTTGAATAAAAATTCAGTATTTTTCACAATTAATAAAAAAGGAATCTTCACAGAAGAATACCAAAAATACCCCTTAATATAATTTTTTTATTTATATTTTAAAAAATTATGTTTATTTATTATTATTGAATATATAAAATATATGAGAATTTTATTTAAAATAGGTTCTCTGTTAAAATGTGATTAACTTTCCTTTAACAATATAAGGTTGTATATGAAATATTGTATTTACTCATAACTCATGACTATCAAATATATTAGATTTAAAAAATATTTTATTGAATATTAAATATATATATTACATTAATGTCACTCGCTAATTGTAATTAATTTTATTTATTAGGATTAAAAGCTTTGCTACATAAAAATAGTTTTCTATAAAAATATTCACTTTATATTCAATTGGCTATTATATTAATTTCTAATTAATTTGTAACCAATTAATTAATTTCAGATTTATTTATACCATATATTTTCATAAGATAGTAAATACTATTCATAAACAATGATTTAATGTCTATTTTATATCATATTAAACTAAATAATAATGTTTTATTAATATATTGTTGTTCGTAAAACATGTTCTTGAATGTAACACAAGTCTTGAATAAAGTATTTGATGCATTTGACGCATGCCAACTCAGTATATAATTCATTTCAATCTATTTCATAGATTAATTTTATTTAAAATATAAAATTTATTTACTTGTTTGGGGATATTATATTCCCTTATATGCTTGGTGTTGCGTGTCATACCTGATATCAAATACAATGTACTTATTTTAAAATTTGGGGGAGTTAAATTCTCCCCAACATAATTGAATTGACTAATAGAAATATATACATGGCCATAGGAATAAATTTCTTGATATTTATAATGCTTAAATCCCCCATCATGGGAAGGGTTCATAAAACATCCTCTAGAAAAGAGAGAATGGGCAGTACAAAGGTCACATTGACTAACATATAACTAGCTCTCTAATTAAGAGAATATTAGAGGAAATTAAAGATACATAAGTTGAGGAAAATCATATATATTATAAAGATTTATTGAGGTCATCAACCAATGACATTTATATTTTTGGCCCGTAGATTTTTTTGGACACTATCTCTAACTATAAAGGTTAAAATTATCACAAATCATGTCATATATTAACATATAACATATTTCATTTTATATCCTATATTATAATGAAACATTATCTTGATTATCAGATCAGTTTATTCATATAACTATCTATGTGTGATTAAGTCTAAACAAGCATTTATTTGATTATCTATGTGTAATTATGAGGATTACCGATTTCTATCTTTGTTAAATTACAAGACATAAAGAACATAAAAATAGTCTAATTATGAGTCACTAACACTGATAAGAAGATGAATCACCATAAGAAATACACCTTACTGAAACACAGATTAAACAATAATATATTTTAAGTATATGAAGCTGAAACCATTGGAAAAGACTCACTGTTAAACATGAAACCAAAAGACAAAAGACTCACTGTTGGACATGACACCGATAGACAAAAGACCTATCGTTGAACATGATACCGATTCAAACCACATACCATTAATTCATGTGACCTACCATGGCATGATGCTACCGATTCAAGGACTCATTGTTAGTTAAAATGAGTCATTGTTGCCTCAATTATCTCCCCAATAGAGAGAATGACTCACCGTTGATATGAGTCGTAGTTAATTCATATGTCTCACCGATGAAAGGAGACACTAACACCATGGGTCACCGATGCCGACTGAATGATGATGATAGACTGATTCCAATGCGACACTGATACTTAAGACTCAATAATAGTCATAAAAATTGTCTTTAATTTATTAATTCAAATTTATTTCTAACGATCATTTTTTTAAAAATTAATTTTTCTGACATTAATTAATGTCATCTATAGGGAATTCAGCAGGAAATACGAGTTTCATGGACATGGGAAGATCTTTGAGTCTACTGGACCTCAAGGTATAAAATAATTACAAGTTGGATCATTTGAGATATGTTGATATGTAGAAAGAAGTGAATAACTTCAAACTTCGACAACTCTCAAGATTTCTTCAAAATCCGAAGAACTCAAAGTAATAACATATGGGGACATCAACAAGATGAGAAAAACCCGATGAGTTTCATTGAACATCCTTCAAACAAAGAGCTGAAAATTTCACACTCCTAGAAACCAGACCACAGATACTTTGATACTCTATTTTGGAGATGACTATCATAAGAGGAACCAATCTTCATTTTCACTACATAAAATGAGTCTAAAGCTTCAGTCCATAACTCAAATATACTTCTAAAACATACTCTACACATTTAGCTCTATTATTTTCTTTTGATTACATTTTTGAAAAGAGTGTGTATCAGATTGTTACACACACACTAACTCCTAGGCATTACTGCAGGATACATGATATCCTCAAACTCACTCTCTATTTTACTTTATGTATCCCATGTAGAACAGTTGAAGATGTCAGGTGTGGCTTGTTTGTTGTTTTTTCCTTGAATAACTATAGTAGAGGTCAAGTGTAACCTCGACAGCCTTGTGTGCTATTATGAACTCCGATCCAGTATGTGGATCAAACTATTTATTAATTTAAACTTCTTGTTTGTAAGTGATCACCCAGTGGAGAGGACAATATCTCATCTTATGACTAATCCTCTTGTTTATTTTTTTTGTTGTTTTACTCTTGTGTTTTACATTTCTTTATAACAATTTTATAAAACAAATTTGATATCTGGTAGTTATTTTAGAAAGTTTTATTAACTATTTTTAACTAGTAGGTTTGTTTCAAAAGTCTTATTAATCTTTATATTATTATGGCTAAGAACTATTCAATCTTTAGGAAATTAACTGAATATTCAGGACTCTTATAAATTCACTACAAATTGAAATAGACTATATTTTTAATTAGAGAATTTTCAAAGGAAGAATGTTAGGTGAAAATTTTATAGATACTAAATTTACCTCCCCCCTCATGAGTAATCTACTCTGACAAACATTTGGTATCAGATGAGAATATTCTTATTAAGGCACTATTTTAAAATTTTTTCTTTCAACTATGATTTTACTTGTACTTTAAATATTTTAAAATATCATTTAGTTCTAAATTTATATATCATTAAAAGTACAACTTTATTATAGAAAATGGACTTTAATGTGATAATAAAAACATAAATCCATTCTTTAATGGACCAAATTATTCCCAATTAAAAATTAATATTAAAATTCATTTATAAAGTTTGGGTTTTGAAATTTGTTCTTCAATTTTAGATGAGTATAGGATTCATGCTACTGCTAGAACCACATTGAATGACTCAACTAAGAAATCTTATTAAAATAATTGAAAAACCATTAATGATTTGTACTAGTCTTTAAGATATGTGGAATTTAATAGAATTACTGCATGTAAAACATCCCATGAAAATTGGGATACTTTGTCTATTTCACATGAAGGAACTTGTAGTGTTAAAGAAATGAGACTTAAAACATATACTATTAAATATGAGAATTTAAGATGAATCCTGATGAGAATATTTTTGATATGTATCTCATGTTCATTGAAATTGTAAACACTATGATCTCTCTTGGAAAAAATGTGACTACTAAAGAACAAAGCATGAGGATTATCATATGCTTACCTAATAGATGGAGAGGAAACTCTTCTTCAATTAGTGAATCATGTGACGTTAATAGATTACCTATCAAAGAAATCATATAATTATTAATATGTATGAAGAAGAGATGAAAGTCAAAAAGGAAGAGGTGGATGAACCCAAAAGAAAATTTGTCACATTTGAGACAACTAATTCTAAGAATATGGAAAAAGAGAAGGTTCTTGCCATAATTTAAAGCTCGAGTAATGATGAATCAACACATGATAGGGATAGAGAGATGGCTCAATTGGCCAAGAGATTCAATATATTCTATATAAAGATGATTTTTTTCATGAATACCAATTATAAAGGACGATATGATCAAAAGGGATGTTGGAAGAAGGATTGGAAAAGAAATGACCTATATGATGAGATAGTCTGCTATGAATTAAAGAAGAGAGGAGATGTCAAAGATGATTGTCCCATTCTCAACTACAACATTAAGTTTGAAAATAAAGACAATAAGTATAAGAAATCTATGAAGTCCACCTAAGGTTCATCCGAGGATAGATTCAGTGAATATTCTTCTTCTCATAGTGAGAAATAATATTTGGA
The DNA here is from genome assembly GCA_963277665.1 of Viscum album. Lineage (NCBI taxonomy): Eukaryota > Viridiplantae > Streptophyta > Magnoliopsida > Santalales > Viscaceae > Viscum > Viscum album. The sequence goes on from OY728139.1 coordinate 302,275,185, forward strand.
AAGTATATGTTTTATGAAAACACATCTAAGGTAACCTCTGACTCCCCTGTTCACAATCCCTATTATTCTTAAAATGAAAGTGAGACTAAGAATATTAAAAATGATGAGATATTTGAGCACATTAACAAGATGGAAAAGACATGCAACGAACTAAAGTTTTGTATAAATCATTAATGAAACATCATTCTCTTACTATAAATGTAAAATCTGAACTTATTATAGAAAAATAAAACATTGGTAAACTGATTCAATAAAACATAGAATTAAAAATTTATAATGATAAGTAAAATAATTATTTTGAAAATATTATCAATGGGAAAGACACTCTTACTGAAATTCTTGGTAAACCGATAGCTCATAAGAACACTTTTGGTATTGGATATCAACTTGGATATATAAACTTATCTAAAACATATTTTATAACCAAACATTTAAAATTTGTTATTTTATATAAAATTAATTCTCTGTTACTAGTACAAGTTTTGAAAAATATTTTACTTCCTCTAGTTTTTCTAGACCAAAAAGAGTTTATTTTTCAAATACGTTGCATAATCCTTATAAGAAACCCATAAGGAAAATGTTGGTACACAAAGTGTTGATTACTAATGTCATTGTACCCAAACATGTATCGGTACCAAAATATATTTTTGTTTGTTTATTTTGTAGGAAAGATGTCTAAATATCTCTTAAAAGATTCAATGGTACTTTGATGGTGGATGTTCAAGACACGTGATAGGGGATTACTCAAGCTTCAAGAATGTCATCAAAATTGATGCTGGATATGTCACATTTAGTGATAATGCTAATGTAAAAATATTTATCCCAGTACATATTGATAACTATAACTGGGTTTTAATTTCTAAAGTACATTTTTTTGATGGATTAATGTACAATCTGATTATTATTTCACAATTATGTGATGATGGATTTAATGTTATGTTTGAAATTTTTGCTTGAAATGTTTTTAACTCTCAAGATGAAATAATATTTCTATTTTTAGAAATGAAAATGTACATTATGTTAATTTAAATTCTTTATCCTAAAAAAATATTTCTTGTTTAAGTGTCTTTCATAAAGAGTCTTGGCTCTAGAATAGGATATTAGGAAACTATAATAATCACCCTCTTATAAAGCATACTAGAAAAGACATAGTCAATGATATACCCAAACACGACTTTCCAAATGACAATGTCTGTAATCCTTGTCAAAAGGCAAAAAACACAAGATATCTTTCAAATCAAACAAATAAGTTTCAACTTCTCAACTATTAGAGTTGGTTGACATGGAGTTTTTGGACCGTCACAAGTTTATTGTTTAACTGGGAAGAACTATGTCTATGTTCTTGTCGATGACTATTCTAGGTATACTTGGACCTATTTATTAGCTCAAAATAGTGAAGCATGTACTTAAATCATCATGTATGATAAAACTGTATAAATTATCAGTAAACATAGAAATAAATATATATGAAGTGATGATGGCCATGAGTTTGAAAATCAAGACCATGAAACTATTTTCTCACACAACTACTATATTCATAACCTTTATTCCCCTAGGACACCTCATTGAAATCGATTTTTAGAATGAATATATAAGACCCTGCAAGAAATTTCTAGAACAATGCTTAATGAATATGATTTACCTATTTACTTCTTGGCTGAGTCTGTGAATACAACTTGTTACGTAATTAAGAGAGACTTAATTGAACTAATCCTCAAGAAGACTCCTTTTGTGTTATGGAATAATATAAATCCCAAATATAATTATTCAAAAAAAATTGTCGAAAAGTATATATTCTTAATATAATGGATAATATTGAAAATTTGGCATCCAAGAGTGATGAAGGAATTTTCCTAGGTTACTAAACCTCTTGTGAATCCTATCGAGTCTTTAATAAAATAACCAAGTGTGTGGAAGAATCTGTGCATATCAAATTTGATGAAAAATATCCACATGAACCTAATACCTATCTAGACATCCTTTAATATAATATATCAAATCTAGACATAAAATGAAAAATCATATAATCCTTATGTCAACAAATCATTGAAATCAAAAAATTCTGAATATTTTTTAAAATCAGAACATTATGATCCGAATCCTACAGTTGAACATCAAACAACTAGCTCAACATTTTCTAGACCACCTAGAACTCTCAAGAACCATCGTATAGATGATATTGTTGGATACATAGATAATGGAACACAAACTTTACCTTATCTTGGAAATCAGGTTGAATATCAAGCTTTCTTGTCATATCTTGAACCTAAATACATCAATGATGCAATTAAATATGATTTTTTTTGTGATTTCAATGCAAAAAGAACAAAATCAATTTGAAAGAAGTAATGTTTGGAAGCTTTTGGGTACACCAAAAGACAACTTGACCATAAGAACTAGGTGGGTGTTTTGAAATAAATTAGATTAAGATGGTAATATTGTTAGAGACAAAGATAGATAAGTTGTATAACATTATTGTCAAGAGGAAGACATTGACTTTGAGGAAACATTTTCACATGTTTGTAGACATGAAGCCATCAGAATCCCACTTCCTTATGCAGCCCATATTAATTTAAAACTATATCAAATGGATGTTAAGAGTGAAATAATAAATAGATATATAGCTTATGATGTTTTTTTAACAACCCCTGGTTTTACAAACCTTCATTTCCAAAATCATGTTTTCTAAGTGCAAAAACATTTATAAGGTTTAAAACAAGCCTCAAGAGCTTGGTTTGATAGATTAAGTAATTTTATTATTTCAAATGATTTTATAAAAGGAATTTTTGGTCCTACTCTTTTTATAAATATAATGTCTAAATATGTTTTAGTAGTCCAAATCATTGTTAATGATATTATTTTTTTATCTTCAAAAAATTCTAGGTATTTAATTTTATAAAATAATGCTAAATGAATTTGAAATGAGTTTAATAGGTGAACTCAAATTCATTCTTGGATTTAAATTTTTTTGAAATACAAGAATTATCACATTAAATCCTGGTATGTTTAGAAAATATCATTTAAAATTATTTTTATTTGATAGAATTAAAATTAGTGACAATCCCATGAGTACTACTCATAATTTGGATCTTGATGAAGATGGTAAATCTATGGATCAAACTGCTAACAAAGGAATTATAGGAATCTTGATCCACTTAAGTACTAGTAGGCCAAATATAATTTTTATTATGTGTATGTGTGCCCATTTTCAAGATAATCACAAATAATCTCACATTAATAATGTTATAATAATTTTCAAATACCTCAAACATACTATCAATTTAGGTTTGTTTTACACCAAAGGAAAACAATTTGATATAGTGAGTTATTCTGATGTTGATTTTGGTGGATGCAAGTTAGATAGAAATAATACCTCTAGGAAATTCCACTTTTTGGGAAAATCTTTGGTTTCATGGTGTATTAATAAATATAATTTTATTTCATTATCTACTGCCGATGCTAAATACATAGCTTCTGGTAGCTGTTGTGCACAAATTTTGTGGATAAAAAACTCTCTTCTAGACTATAGATATCAATTTAGGCATTTACCTATAAAATGTGACAACACAAGTTCTATTAATATTTCTAAGAACCTCGTTCCTTACTCTAGAAAAAAACATATTAATGTAATACATCCCTTTTGGAGAGATCATTATCAAAAGGGTTATATTAATTTAGAATTTATTGGCACTTAATATCATCTTTCTCATATATTCACTAAACCATTAATCAATGAAAGAATAAATTACATCAGACATGAGTTAGGAATGGTCAACCAGTAAAACCCTGTGTTTTCATTTCCTTTAATATTTTTCTGTGATGTCCTCATGCCGAAACTGTTGTCATGCCGACATTTTTGCCATTCCAACACCATTTTCATGAAGACACGATGTTATGACGACACTGTTGTCATGCTGAAACTTTTTTCATGATGACACTATTAGTGTTTTACAAAATCTGTCATGCCGACACCGATGATTCAACACTTTTATTTGATTTATGTTTTTATCCAAATGAAACTATTTCATTAATACCAGTTAACCTGATTCATGATATTGTGACTGTAAAATCTTAATATCCCTCGACGATATAAATTTGAATCGATCCAATCTACTACCTTTACCACTACTATATCTATGATTCCTTTCTATTTCTCTACTCCTGAACTTTCACCTTCTAGCCTCTAGATTGAACGATTCGAAATGGAATGGGTAAAGTGAGCTATGGATGAGGGTGAGTCTCAAACATCCAAGAATAAAAAAGGGAAATCAAGAAAATCATCAGGTCCTGTGAATCCTAATATGGTAAAACTAGTTGTAACTTCAGAGAAGGAAGTTTTTGTGGAATGGCTCTTAGAGAGAAAATCATAGTTTTTGAAAGTGTTTAAAGATCAAATATTGCTTGAATGGTTTTAAAATAATGATAGTGTCTTTTATTTGAAGATGGTTTATGAGTTTTATATGAATATGGAACTTTTTATGGAAACAAGTGATTTTGCATGGTTAAAGATGATTTTGAAAGGGAAGAGAATCTCATTATTTTTAATGCAATGGGATGAATGTATTAAGGTACCTCATGGAGTAAGATTTGATGATTAATAATGTACTTATCCTCCTAAAAGTTAATTCTTATGCTATGAGACTCCTCTAGAAATATGTAAATAGAAATGAATAGGACAAGAGAACCATGACGTCATAATTTAATGGTGAATGCAGAATTATTTTCATGTTTATTCAGAATTAGACTTGTCCTAGGAAAGGGTACTTTGCTTCTCTCATGTATCAAGATGTATACTTGGTTTATTTTCTTCGGAAAGGTGTTAAATGAAATTTATGTAGATGTTTGATGGTGTACACCAATGAGATGATAAAACATTGGTGAAAGTCAAATTATCTCTTATATTTAAGAATGATTTTAGCTACGTTGAAGGAGAAAGGCTGTGAAAATGAAGTTGAGGATTTGGTAGTTAGTGAATGCATTGGAATATAATTATACTATGACATCTATAAAAGAATGAAAATAAATTGGGATGCTTGTAATAAATAATGGGTTTGTGATGGAGATAGATTGTATGAGAAGTTCAATCCCATAGATAATCTAGTTAGACCAAGGGATCAAGTGGATCTTGTTCTGGGTCCAGATTAACAAGTAAGCTATTATTTAGATGAATAAGAGGATCCCCCAACACCTATTAGAGACGTGATATGAATAGTTTATGATTGATGTGACCCACACACTACTGAACCATCAAAAATAGTTTCTATTGGAAATGTAAGTCCACCTATGGATTTACCCTATCATGAACCTATTCTCAAATCTTCTAGTAGTGAAGAAACTGGAGATTAAGGTATTTTAGAGAATGTTAGTGAATCCAATGAAAGAGAAAATGAAGAACAAGATGAAAAAGAAGAAGAAGAGGAAGAAGCTGGTAGTGGTGAAAATGGTTCAGAATTTGGAAGGGAAGAAGAAGATGAGCAAGTTGAAGGTGAGAAGAATGAAGATTGTAATAATGAAGAAAGTAGTGAATGTGAAAGTGATAGTGACTTTGGTAACCCTAATGAAAATACAGATTTTGTGGGTATGGATGTTTCTGAAGCTAATATGAGTCTCTATTGAGGGTGTTGTACATAAAGAAACTTTTTCTCCAGATAAAATTGTTTCTCATGTTATTGATACAAGGAAAAGAACTCTACTTAAGGAAAAGAAACCTATCCAGGAAACCTTAACTGAGGGGGAGTAATCTTCCCAAAAGATATGACACTGTTGCGGATCCTCAAGGACCAGTTTCTCAAGCAAATGAAGAGAATCACATAAGAAGAGTAAGGCTTGATACTATTTCTCCTTTAGATTATGATGTTATTAATGATTGTATAAGGAATCCTATTTATATATCCTTGGGATTGGATTATTATGATTTTGATAATGAAATGGTTGCCCTTGTGGTAATGAAACTAGTGGATGAGACCACTTCTAGTGACTATGTCACTAAAAATGATTTTGAACAATTCAAGGAAGAGGTATGTGCCTCCATAATACACTCAATGAAATATCATGTGAGGTATGATATTGATGAATCCATGAGAAAGAATACTGAGCTGACTGAGAAATTTAAAGCAATCAGATCTATGGTTGATGGTTTAAAGCATGTTGGTGCTTCTAGTTCTTCTCCTACCTCAACTATTCTGTCTCAAGATGATGTTGCTTCTATTTCAAAGATGGTGATAAAAGAGATTCTGCCAAATCTAATCACAAGTTCAAAGACAATTGTTATAAGAAACATGAAGATGTGAAATTATATGATAAAGTTGAAAAATGGGATCAATTCCTTGACCATAGAGTATATGAATACAATATAAACTATCATGAATGGTCTAGAGAACGTTGTTTCTCATTTTAAATCTCTTGAGTTTTCCAAGATGAGAAAAGAAGATCAGTATCTAACTTCTTCTTATCTATATTCAACTTCGGATCCTCCAGCTTAGTCCTTAAAATATCCAGATCTTAATATTGTTAGTTTTGTATTGATAGAGGAGATACATGTTTTAACTACAAGTATAGCCAAAGTTGAGGATACTTCAGATAAAGTGCATGATCATGTGAGGTATTAGACAAATATTTATTCAAAAACATAGTAATAGTTGACCAATAATATTAATGAGTTTTCTCTAAATATATCACTAATCACCAAATGAAAAGTCTATTTATGTATTTTCCCACAACTCTTACTCTTCCTATAGTGACAAAGGCCTTTAAAGATCAGATTCAGAAACTCAGTGAGTTCACCCCTTTGTTGGATATTTTATTAGAAAAAAGGATGATTTTGAAAAATAGTTTAAATATGGTGAAGAGATCATAGAATAATTCATCAAGTTGTTGAAAATGTATCTTCATGTCCAAAGTGAAGCCATTGTGGTACCTCCTTCTACAACACATGGCCATGCTAGTTCTGTGCCCGCTCAACCTCAAATGCAGTTTCCCAGGCATTATATCACATTAAAAAAGTCATCACAGAAACTGTTCAACTCAGGTTTTTTCTTAACACAGACCTACTCTTTCTTCTATAGATCCTAAAGGAGTGCCTCATCCTGTTCTCAAAATCAGTTCAGAACCTCCATCTCCTTAGCCTAATCCTCCTGGTAAACCTTTTATTGACCATTATGATAAGGGGAATGAGCCTCTTGATCCAACCACTTGATCTTATCATGTCGTGTGTATTGATTTTAATTTGATAGGGTTGAGTCATTGTATGTAATCTTTTTTGGTGTAATCAATTCATGAATTCTATTTCATTATTTCTAATTTAATATTTTTCATGTTCATTTATACTATCACTTATTTTAAATCCTAAAAGGGGGATAAATTTTATTAAACATTATAACATTGAGAGACCTTTATTAGATTCAATAATGATTCGATTTGTGATTATCAAAAAAGGGGGAGATTGTTGGCTTATAGATGTTGGTGGACACTATCTCTAACTATAAAGGTTTAAATTATCACAAATAATGTAATATATTAACATATATCTTATTTTTTATTAGATCCTATATTATGAAAAAACATTATCATGAATATCATATCATTTCATTCATATAACTATCTATGTGTACTTATGTCTAAACAAGATTTTAATGGATTATCTATGTGTAATTAGGAGGGTTACCAGTTTCTATCTTTGTTAAATTACAAGAAAGACTTAAAATCTAAAATTTAATAAGTATGAGTAACTGGCACCGAACGAAAGATGACTCACCATCATAAATATTTCATACTAACAGATAGATCAAATATGCATGTTTTCTATGTATGTGTAGCTGACACCATTAGAAAAGAATCACCATTGGACATGAAACTGACAGAAAAAAGTCTCACCAAAGGACATGACACCGATTCACAAAAGACTCACTATTTCCCATGATACTGACATAGATGACCTACCATTAGTTCAAGTGACCTACCATTTAATGATTCTACCAATGAAACGACTCACTGTCAGTAAAAATGAGTCACTTTTGCCTCAATTGTCCCACCGACAGAAGGAAGGAGCCACCATTGGTATGAGTCACCATTAGTTCATATTTCTCACTGATGAAGGGAGACAATAACACCCAGAGTCAACGATACCGACAAACCGATGATGACAGACTGATGCCAATGAGACACCAATACTTATGAATCACTAATAGTCATAAAAAATGACTTTAAATTTTAAATTCAAATTTATTTATATAGATCATATTTAAAAAATTTAATGTTTCTGAAAATAATTACTGTTGTCTGTTGGAAATGTAGTAGACAGTATGAGGTATTTGAAAATGAGGATATCTACATGTCTGTTGGACCTTGAAGTATACAGAATTATAAGCTACATAATTCTAGAGACAAGGAAAATTAGAAAGAACAAAAGAATTGTGAACTCTTTCAACTCTGAATATTTATTCAAAATCCTAAGAACTAACAGAATGAACATTTAGGGACATCAACCAGATGAAAAAAACATGTTGAGTTGCACTGAACTTCCTTCAAACAAAGAGATAATCATTTCACACTCCCAGAAACTATACCACATAGACTAAGATACTCTATTTTGGAGCTGACATTAAAAAGTGGAATCAAAATTCATTTTCACTACAACAAACGTGTCCAGAGATGCAATGCATAACACAAAAAGACATATAAACCTAACTCTACATCTTTAGCTCTATTGTGTTCTTTTATTTACATTTTTGAGCAGTGTGTGTATCTGTCTGTTACAAACACACTAACTCCTATGCATAACTTTAGGATACATGATATCCTCAAAATATCTCTCTATTTTTCTCTTTGTATCCCTTATATAATTGTGGAAGAGGTCATGTGTTACATGTTTTTTGTTTGTCCTACGAAGAACTATGGTAGAGGCCAATTGTGACCTAGACTGACTTGTTTGTTGTTGTGTACCCTGATCCGGGGTGTGGATCAAACTATTTATTAATTTAAACTACTTGGTCATAGGTGATCACCAAGTGTAGAGGAATAAGTCTCATTATGAGACTGAAACTCTTCTTTATTTCCACTATGTTTTACTCTATAGTTTTACTATGTTATATCACAATTTCATAAAACTGAATTAATCTTTGATAGCGAGTTTAGAAGGTGTTTATAACTATTTTGAACTATTAGGTTAGTTTCAAAAGTTTTATTAATATTTAAACTTATATAGCTGATAACTAATCAATCTTATGAGAAATTAACTGAACATTCAGGACTCTTATAAATTCACTATAAACTAACTTTGACTCTATTTTAAATTAGGGAATTTTTGAAGGACCAATTTTTAACAAAAATATTCTAGATACTAAATTCACCCCCATATTGAGTAATCTTCTCCGACCAACATTAATGATCAATTTAAAGTTGAGGGTCCCAAATCCATAAAGCAGTGATGATTCAAAAGAACATTGTTTCAACATAATTTAATGTATGAGGAAATCATTTTTTGTTTTAAGATTATTTTCCTAATGTTGAGTAATTATTTAATTGCCTATGAATATAAGGAAATATACTTACATAACTTAATTATATATAAAAAATTTTCAACCTTATTTTATTTTAATAAAATTCAAATTCTTCAATTAATTCCTGAAATATATATCCAAAAATTAACCTTGATTCTTAAAATAGTAAAATAATCTTTTAACGGGTCGTAAATTCTATTATGGAGTGAATAGTATAAATATTTTTCTCCAACTATTCTCCAATTCCAAAATGGTCAACACATTAATATGTAAACATAAAAAATGATACAACTATTTCATCCGTAATAATTATTCATTCAATTTTTCATCTAGAAACAGTAAAATATTAACAGGGAAGTTGTGTAGGTTAGTGGTTAGTGTTAAACCCTTATCATCCATCAGTCATGGGTACACGTCCCATAGTCTTGAAGGATTTTATGGGTTGTCACCCGACATATAGATTGTCCTTTTTAAAAATAAATATTAATAAATATGATTTAAATCCTTATATTTATTCATTAAATAACCTATTATCAAAGTCTTTCAATAAAACCTGAATACATAGTTACTTAATATATTTATTTAATTATAGTTGTTTTACATGGTAATTAGTTTCTTCTTTAGAGGAGGGAATTTACTAAAACTAAAAACCATAGTGTGTGCATAAATTATCAAATTGGAAAAAGTATATAATAATTTTTAGGATGTCTAAATATTGACACATTATTTTCAATCTAAAATACCACATGTTTAACCTAGGACATTCATTCTCATTATCTATTCAAATCCTTCACAATGGTTTGTATTGAAAATTTAAATTATCGTAAGAATATCATCTGGGAGTGTCAAAAGGGGTGCATAGGGAGGCCCATTTTCATGTACCGGGTTACATGATAGGGAAGCATTATATACCTTTTTTGAGTTTTTACCCCTTGGTACATCAGTAAAAGAACCATATCCACTTGTAGTATCCCTAAATTTATTTATTTAATTGAAAGAACACATAATATAAATCTTACAAATACTTTAATATCATCTTCATTACTTATCCTCAAATTCTACCTTATGGATATTTTCTCTAATATTTAGTTTCCTAAATATACTTTCCAAGGTTGATACTAAACATCCTCTGATACCAACTATAGTGACCCGACCCTAGAAAGGATAGAGACGGTGTCATGATACCATTACATTAGAAATATTAGATGGACTCAAATCTAAAGGACTAAAAAGTTTAGTAGTCTTATTGAACCATATACATACATGAGTCATATATTACAAATGAATAAAATAATTATAACATAAATTTCTCAACAAGGATAATAATAACTTTATTCCATCTAGAATATCCTTGTATATCTTTCATTATACACTTCTTGGATTCCTAGGGAAAGGAAAAAAAAATAGGGTGAGCTCAAATGCTTAGTAAAGTCAAGTATAGAGGAAGCAATGATGAAACAATCATTATAGTAAATATGGATTGGTAATAACTGAACACATATTCCATTTAATCAATAAATTGAATAGATAAATAAATTATTAGGGTAATAACTCAAAAAAATTCCATCAAATAACTAGATAAATAATATTCAATAGGTAAAGACAAATAACTGAATCAAATTCCATTTAATAAATGAAATGAGAATGAAATGTATCCATAGATATGTAGATGAAAAATCAAATGGATGAATAATAAATGAATCTAAATGAAGAAAATTCTCTATTGTTGTATGCCATATTTCCTAGGTACATGGTAACTTTACCTTCAAGAACATTTTTAAAACAGTTTATCATATCAGGTAAAAAATCATATAATCTTACCCAACTAAATTTTTCCATAATAAATGATATGGGTAATTAGGGGAAGTCTAATTTTCAATGATCAAAACAAAATTGAATATTTTAAATGGGATAGTAAAGGAATCGAGGGAGAGAATGTTAATTCTATAATTTTCCAAATAAATCGTAAACCATCCATAGAAATAATAAATATGGTATCGATACAAAATATCCTAAGTGGAGTAAGTATAGAGGGTTGTTGTAGTTGATGAATGGAAGTAAAATAAGATCCATTAAAATATTTCTTGGGGAAAATATCAATTTTATTTTGAATGAAAATTTGAAAATACTTTTCATTGAAAATAACTTTTGATTTTTTTAATGTTAATCCTTTGGTACTTATTAAGGAATATTAAATTAAATGATGGAGGTTATATTCGTAGAATCTGAAGGAGGTAAATATAACATTCCATTTGTAAGGTAAAAGGTTATAGATGTTTTTTGTTCAGAAAACGATTGTATGGTTAACTTGAAAACAATTGTAAATGGAAATTTGCGTAAAAAAGTATATAATAAATCATTTTTAAAATGGTAAAAAAATTCAAAATCATTTTATAAGAAAAATTTATTAGAAGAAAATTGGTTATCTGAATAAAGATAGAAATAGAGTTGGGATTTCATAAAAACATTTTTAAAAACATTTGTACTACCAATGAGTAGGAAAATGGTTATATTAATTGTAAAAGCTTATGAGTAACAATAGGATAAGAATTTAAAATGGGTTTTTAGACAATGTTCAAATAATTTCCTATGATGGAAATTCAAGTGTAAACAATCTCGAAGAAAATGAGGTTGTGAATTAATCCCTTGAAAAGACCATAACATTGATGTGAGAATAAATCAATGAATAGATTATGTATGAAAAATGTATGTACACATAATAAAGTAAAAAATATAAAAATATATAGTAAAAATTTATCACACACATAATCTTAGTATATTAATGATAGTGAGTTAGTAATATATCCCAATGAAAAGGAATATAGTTATGGAACTATTTACCACTTCTTAACTTTTAATTAAAAAACCAAAGAAGAAATATATCAAATAACAAATCAATATACCATTAAGATAAATATATTCAGGATATAATTCAAAAAACCTAAGAAGAAATATATTAAATAAAAATTATAGTCTCATTATATAATAAATTATTTAATTATCCAAAAGTGATTTGACCTTGAATCTATGAAATAAATTCCATCAAAATAACAAAATTTAACATTAAATATCATCGAAATGGTTATAACTAAACATAATAAAAGTATAGTAAATCAAATATATATATATATAATAAATTTACATAAGTAATTACTGAATCTAAATTTATTATATAGAATTTTAACTTAAAGTGAATTTCAATTCTGAAACCTATGGAAAGGGATCTCTCTGAACAACCATTTTTATTTGTGTTATGACCATTTTCACTTTAACTCACTTTTCTTATCTCTCTATTTTATAGTATTTAATTTTCCATCATTATTTATATATTTCTCATTAATAAGTTTCTTACTTATTTTCCGTTACTTTTATGTGGTAATACATCACTTAAGTTCCTTTCTCAAATACCTTCATTATGAAATGCCCAAGGATTATGATGAGGAAAGATTATGAAACCCATTTAATTCAATGGGTAATTGCTATATTTACGTATTCTGATTGATTCCCTTTTTTTGAAACACATATCCATGTACATGATATGATACACGCACAACGATATATCTCTAATGCCTTGGGTAAATTTATTTTTTTCATGGGACATTATAATTGGTATTAGGGAGTGAACCTAGTCTATGATTGGAAAATGTCCACAATGTGATGTTTTCATGGAAGCTAGCCTTTAGATATCCTTATATCATGTTATATTTTTATTCCACATTTTGTTGTACCCATGATCTTAGTATTCCTTGTTATTTATATTATTATTCCATATGGTTAATCCTGATCCTTTTATTTTACGTTATCAGGTTATGCATTTTGACTCATACGATAAGCTTCATTGCAATGTTTATTCCCTTACTGAGATTTATATCGCACCCATTTATTTTATGTATTGCTAGGTTATTATAAAAAATTTTAGGTCATCAGAGGGATTTAAGATCACATTACAGATATCAAAATAAATTATTTTAAATTTTTTTTTTCAGGTTTACATTTTATATACATGGTTTTCTATAGACTTTGGACCCCACAGTCCTTTGGTTATATTAATGGATATTTTTGTTAAAAATAAAGTTGTAATTTTTGTAAAACTATTGGGTTTCTCTATTTTGTAATAGATGATGCACTAATTATTTTTTGGAAATATGACTATAATATTTTATTGATAACCCTATGGAAAATATTATGTATTATAAAATGTTAAGAAATTGCGGTGAAGTGTATCGCTAGTGGATTCCATGAAATTTCATACCAACCTAAATACTAAAGGTGGATATGGATTTATAAAAGTTAAACATATAGGTAATAATCCTAATAAATGGATCATTGGGCATGGAATATATCATCAAATAATTTATAGTAACGTGTCCTTTCCTTACACAAGGTTTGACATTCCCAGGCGATATTCTTTGGAAAATTCCGAAAGTAGTTATGAACCATTATCAAAGACATGAATATATTTTAATTCCAGAAAATAAAATTGTAAAATTTTAATGAAAAAATTTTATTAAAACCTAGAGAATCACAAGTTAGTATGAACATGTCATTTATAAGTTATAATTTATGGGTTCATAGTTTCCCTTTACACATAATGTTTAATTTGAGTACTCTCATCAATATGTTCATTTTGGATATCGTATATGATTAAAACATTAATCAAATAGTGAAAGAGAGGCTTATCATCCATTAATGAAATTCAAATTTCATATGGTTAAATGGATCTACATATTCATCAGTATCTCTTATGTTTAGTATAAATATTCAAACATCTCCAAAAAACATTGGGGTTGAGCTATCAGTAATAAAAAAATAGAGGAATTATTTCATTCCAAGTATATAACTCCTCCTGGTCAATGATTTCAGAATAAACCTCCTAGATAAAATTTTCTTGCATATTTTAGTGGAGTTTTATTTAATATTGGGAATGGATTGGTTATATTTATATAAATCAAGAATCAAATGTCAATAGACAGAGGTCACTCTTCCCATACAAATCCATTATTCATTATTTACATGTTTAATGAGAAAGACAAATATCCATTGGAATATTTATATCATGTGTGGACTTTATTTCCTTATCAGAAACAATATCTAGAGAAAAATGATTTATATAATTCTAAAAATTATTATTTAATGCATTCACATTCAAAAGTATTATATTGATGTATTCCCCAAAGAGTTTAATTATCTTCCTCCTAATATAGAGGGTGAGTTTTCAATTGAACTTATACCTATATATCTACCTATATGTAACAATTCATAAACAATTTACCCCATTGATTTGTAATAATTGACGAAGTAGCTACAAGAGAACCTATAAATAGGTTCTATATACTCAAGTGCTTCACTGTGGGGTTTTTTGGTCTTCTTAGTCAAATATAGGGATGGTTCAATGCACCTATGCATTGATTATCATGAACTCAAGAAAATCATGAAAAATAAAATTATCCTCTTTCATATATAAGTAAATATTTCAATAAACCATGTGGGGGACAATATAAAGTTAAGGTGAAAATTCATTTGAGATATCAATAATTAATAGTTAAGAAGTAATTTTTTTCCAAGTCATCTTTTTGAACAAGGTACAAACTGTATGAGTTTAGTGTGACAGCCTTTAGACTCATTGATGGTATAGTAATATTTATTAACATAATGAATACTATATTTTCAGATTACACTAAAAGATTTATTATTATATTTAATGATAAAATTAAATTATACTACAAAAGAAAGTAGAGAATAAAGATAATTTAAATACATTGGTAAATAATTATTGAATGGATAAGATAAATAAAATGTATAGTAAACATGTGTTCTAGATTACGGAAGTATCATTCATATGGAATTTTATCTCTAGTAAAGTTAAATATGTGGACCCTTTTAAGAAAAATGAATCTTAGCAGTGATAAATACTTGAATATTTTGTAGAGATATATAGTTTCCATGAATGAGTTGGGTTTTACTAATGATTTCTGACAAAAAAAATTATTTTTAATCCCTCTAACCATGATTACTCAAAATAGAGTAATGTTTTTCTTGACTAATGAATGGTAATATAGATTCAAGTAATTGAAAAATAGGTTTATCACTTCACCAGTCCTCACAGTCCCCTAAAGTGGGGAACTGTTCATGGTATACAGGGACATTTTAAATAATGTATAATGGTTTATAATAATGATAAATAAAAAGATGATGACATATGAATCAATATAGTTGAAAATTCATGACAAGAACTATTCAACACCTGATATAGAGTCTACTACAATTATCGTTATATTGAAAATCTAGTACTGTAATCTCTATGGGGAGAGGTGTGAGATATTTATACAGATAAAAATATCCTCAAATATATATTCATATAGAAGGATATTAATTTAATATAATTAATATAATTATAGATAATCAAGGAAAATTACTACTCAATCCACTAAAATTATTTTAAATAAAATAAAGTGGTAGAAAATACAAGTAAAAAGGATCATGCGACCATAATGATGATGATAATTGAGAAGGATCCAATATTCTTAGACATGAAAAGTATGGGAATGTGGATCATAAATGAAGGAACACAATCATTACATTATAAAATGATTTATTAACCATCCATTCAGGAGAAGATAAATAATTCTCAATGAGATGATGTGGAAATTAAGAATAAGGTGAAATCTAGAAGATAAGGGAAATACTCTAAGGTCAAAGTTGTTGAGTAAGTAGTTGTAAGATTTGGTTTACCACAATGTATTCCATTAAATCCTAGATTAAATACAGATATATTGAATAATGATCAAATATGAACCTTCTCCGTCCACCCATGGATCATAAAGATACATCATGATCTCTAATAGTACTATTGGTTAGGAAATATGAAGATGAATATTGCAGCATATATATCAAGGAGCTTGTTTTAAAATCTAGTGAAATATGAAGGAAAATTTCTGAGGGATTAATAAAATTGTTACCTATACCTATTTGGATGTGGAAAAACATCACCACAGACTTTCTCACAATGAATCTAAAGGAATACATGGTATATATTACTATATGGGTTGGGGTAGAGTGTCATAAAATTTCTTCCCATTTTATTACATTTTTATAGATCTTATCAATTGATAAAATTGTAATTATATACATCAAAGTAGTGGTGAACCTGCATGTAACACCATTATTGAATATATCTGATCGTGATCCGAGACTTACCATAATGTTTAAGAATATTTTATATCATGAGCTAAAATCTGATTTGAATAAGAATATAGCATATCACACACATCCCAACGGTCGATCTAAGTACACTATCTTGACACTAGAATATATGTTGGTATCATGATCGATAGAATTCAGAGGTGGAGGGGACCAAAATCTTACTCTGGATGAGTTCTCCTACAATAATAGCATTAACAGAAGAATGAAAATAGTTTTTCATGTATCTCTATATGAGAAGAGATGCAGAACACATGTGTGATGGTATAATATTAGAGAATTTATGCTATTTGGACTTAAAATAGTTGATGAAATTGTAGAAAATGTCAAGACTGTTAAGATGCACAATGGGGATGATCAAAGTCAACATATGAACTATGCCAAAAAATCATTCATGAGAGTTGGTGTATGAGGTTATAGATAAAGTATCTAAATGTATATCTCCATGGGAGAGATTTGTGATATTTGAGAAAAAGGGAGTGCAAATTAAAATGCACATCAACCCTATTGATATTTTGGATCACATCAGAGAAATTGTTTATCGAATGGAACTCCCACAAACCTTGTATCATGTACTTGTCATATTCGATATATCCGTATTTGGAAAGAACATACAAAATCCCACAAATGTAATGAATTTTGAGTGAGAAATTTCTAAAAAGGGGAAAAATGTAATAATCTATAATTTTTTAAATAGAATTTCCCTTATAATTATGTTATATTTTATAATATACAACAATGCACATGAACTAGAAGAAAAAATCAACTACAATTTATTATAAAAGGATAAAAATTTTATTTATCGAATAAATATAGATATAATATTTAAAAATATTACAATGAGACAAAAATAAAAAAATATGATAACAATAAATGGAAAATTTCGATATGCTTGATCCCCCAGAATAATTCCACTCTAAAAAAACACTATAGAAATAATGAAAAATATATGTAATATAACATGTATTTTGAAAATGAAAATATATTACCATGAGGGGGAATATAAATGAATGAAGATGAAATGAAATATTATATATTTATATAAATTAGGGAATCCATATGACAATTACAAATATAACTATTGGAATAGTAATCTGATTGTTGGAATAGTAATTATGAAATTGGAATAGTAATCTAAACGTTAAGAACAATAACAGAACTATTAGAAAATAATAATCACTTATGGATGTTTAAAATATTAGTTTATAATCCTAAAAATAAAAATATGTGATATTTATATCATGATACAATTAAATAAGTATATTTATAATTAGAAAATAATTATTCATATTTTGAAAACCACATCATAATTTTTCAAATAACTATTGATATTTAAAAAACATCTCTGATTTAAAAAATTATTTTTATAAAATTTAATATCAATTTTTTAATCTATAACAAAATTAATAATTATTGATAATTTTTGGTATTTTTATGATATGGATGAATTTTTATAAATAGTGAAATACGATAACATATGGTATTTAACATTAATTGATAAATACATGAATGATTGTGTCATGGATGAGGTAAGAACACAATAGTTTGAACTCACATATACCATTTACGGTATATATTTAGAAGAATAAATATCATAAGGAGTCTTGACAAAAAATAATAATCAAATTGTTACAATATCCAAAAACACTCCACTCATCCCCTAATAAATACCACCCTCATCGCCATGTATTATCCTCTTAATAAGCCATGGATATTTACTAATTCCTAAAAACTTATATCCCCACCTTTCTCTACACTCCCCCTGGATGAATTTTCATTCTAAAATTTTGAAGGCTGAGGTTCCCTAGGGAGTATTTTAGGAGACGAAAATAAAGAGGTAATATTATCAAACATCCTCTTTTAAATTCATTTTTTATTCCAAATTATACTCACATAACATATCTAATATGAAATATTTACTCCAGTATTCTAAATATAAAATAATTTTTTAATGTAATATCCTTTAGAATTCCTCCATTATATTGTTTCTTAAAGGATAATTACGTTTTAATATAATTGGTTCAAACCCTCTGTGAACATTGTATTTCAATTTTCTCCACCACATTAAAGCCTGGTTATAAAAACAATTTTATGGTTAAATATGATTATAATTGTAACGAATCGAATCCAGAGCCCCTCCACTAGTGCCCCATACCCGGTTCACCACATGACCTCAAGCGCATTTTCCCAAATGCCAGAGGCTTCTGACTAGCAGCGAGGGCCATGGTGAGTTGGTGGGGAAACTATGACCTTATTTGGTAAAGTATACAGCAAAAGAACAACCGTACACAATAGTGGAAACAATAAATAGCATACAACAACTGAACTGAACAACAGAAGTAATGTATAAAATAATAATGATGCAACATGGTACATATGTCTATGGAAAACAGTAAACAAACGAACATGCTGAAGTACAACTAAAAAACAAAGTGCAAAATAAAAACAATGTAAACTCCTTAGCTTCACAAGCCATTTCTTGGTCCCCTTTTCTCCAGCTCCACAGCAAGTCAGGTACCTGAGGTAGAAGGGCGCTTGCCCTTATCTATACCTGCAGCAACATAGTCTGCTTTGGCCCAAAAACATGGCCCAAACAGGGTGTGAGACAAAGTCTCAGTGGGCAACCACCCAAAGATCTGTGCCTAACAGTCAATGAATACATGGAAAGTAAAGTACAGGAACTGTAAATAGAAAATACACAACAGCTACAATTCACAGTTCTAACATATAAAGTACACAAGTAACAACCAACAACAAGTAGAAAATAGGTAACCCCTTGGGTAGCTCTCACAGCCTAACCCCTATGGTTCAACCTACCAGTGCTAGCAACCCTCTAGGAGGCATACACAGTCTCACCCCTCTGTTTCAGCTAAGAATAGACTCTCTAAGGAAGCACTCACCGTCAATTCCACATATAGTCTCATATCGTGCTAAAGGCTCTTTGGGGAATCACTCAACATCGCATTCCCTATGTGTCCCGCATCGAGGAATTACAGACTCTCTGAGGAAGCACTCATCGTCAATTCACACTGTGGTCTCGCATCGGATTAAAAGACACTCTAGAGAAGCCCTTACGTCCATTCTACATATGGTCTACTACAATAGGTTCTCACAGTCCTGTGTGGAAATAAACATGCTCAGCGCGCATGCATCATCGAAGTAAACCTCAAGAACTACTTAGATATCAATCTAAGGCTCAACACCATAACAAAGAAAAAATTCCACTATCCTACAACTAGGAATGGAAACTGGAAAAACGCCAAATAGGTAGAACAAGCATATCAAACATCCAGTGTACAGTAAAAACTACCATAATCATAGGCAAAACATCTACTCTAGAAATCAAGAAAAGCAGGCAATACAACATTGGAAAAACAGGAACATGCAATACCCTGTTCAAGGGTATTGGTGGAATTTGCGCAAAATACTCATTAACTTTTTAGAGAAAGGAACAAACCACCTACCTGTATCCTAGGAGATCGATATACTTGAACCACGATGATTGATTCTCCCTAGAACATCGTAGATCTGAGAAAATTCACAAAACGTTCAACCTTAGATAACTTGAGAAGAGGAAAAAATTGGAAAACAAGGCTCACGCAGAATGGGGAACTCACTGGTGTGCTTCCTACACAATTGACTGATCTCAAATTGGAGAACGGAAGGATAGGTAAGAGATCGTCGAATATTCGCGTATCCTCGGCACTCTCGGACGAATGGAACGTAGAAGAAGGTGTTTCTGTGTGTCAGGCGCGAGCCCGGTCCATTTAGTGGAAAATTGAAAGTACACGGTGTTTACTTTTAGAGTACACAGCGTGTACTATGTTTTTCTGTACTCCACCAGAAACGGCCTCCACGTCACCCCTACACACCGTGTGTGTGGCCCGGACACGGCTAGTACACGGCTTCGAGCGGGAAAAGAGTACACGGCGTGTACTTCAAAAATTTCCAGAAACATTATTTTTCTCAAAAACCCTAGAAAAGGAGAGGCATACCTGAAACGAAGATCCGGGTTCTTACAAACTTCCCCCCTTAAATAAATTCATCCCCGAATTTCTCTAGCGAGGCATAGAAGTAGAAACCCCGAATTGCTCCGGCCACTATGATTGTACATCGGCCTCCCTCTCCCATGTATCGTCCTGTACTTTCCCATGCTGCCATAGCACCCGCACATGAAGGACAAACTGTACACATAAAACCTTCATACTATGATCTACAATCCGGATGGGATGCTCCTCAAACGATACATCCACTTCGAGCTCAACTTCCTTGGGCTGAAAGACATGAGATGGATCTAAAAAGTAACACCGGAGCTGAGAGACGTGGAAGACGGCATGCCTGGACTAGTACCTCTGGGGTAACTGCTACCGATAGGTGACTGGCCCAACTCTCTCCAAAAACTCAAACGGCCCAACGTACCGTGGTGAAAGTTTACCCTGTCTTCGAATACCTTTGTGTCCCAACCTTGGTGCGACAAGCAGGAAAACCTGATCCCTAACCTCAAACTCCAGAGGGAGTCTCCGCTGATCAGCATAAGACTTCTGCCGAGACTGTGTCATATCCATCCTCTTCCGAATCAACTATATCTACTCTGAAGTCTCCTGAACAAGACGAGGTCCCAAAAAAACTGCCTCTCCTGCCTCCATCCATCATAAGGGTGATCGGCATGGCCTACCGTACAAAGCCTCGTATGGTGCCATCTGAATGGTCTCTTGGAAACTATTGTTGTAGCCGAACTCCACCAGTGGAATATGCTTCTCCCAAAAACCGCCAAAGTCTATGATGCAAGCTTGGAGCATATCCTCAAGCATTGAGATCGTGCGCTCGGACTGCCTGTCAGTCTGGGGATGGTACGTCATACTTAGAAGTACCTGGTACCCAAATCCTTCTAATGTCCCAGCCAGAACCGAGAAATAAAGTGTGCATCCCTGTCTGAAACAATAGAGCGTGGAACTCCATGCAAATGAACGATCTCTTTGATGTAAAGTCGTCCCAGATCAAAGTCACTGAAGGTATGCTTGATCGGCAAGAAGTGGTCAACCTTCGTCAGCCTGTCAA
This sequence comes from Viscum album, assembly GCA_963277665.1. Taxonomy (NCBI): domain Eukaryota; kingdom Viridiplantae; phylum Streptophyta; class Magnoliopsida; order Santalales; family Viscaceae; genus Viscum; species Viscum album. Next base: position 302,296,940 of record OY728139.1, read on the forward strand.
CGACAACCCAAACAACATCACTCCCCCTGGGTGACCTCAGTAACCCAGTCATGTAGTCCATTGCGACATCATTACACTTCCACTCGGGAATGTGTAATTGCTTCAAAATCCCTGCTGGTCGCTGATGCTCTGCTTTCACCTACTAACAAGTAGAACATCTCATGACAAAACCAGCAAAATCTATCTTCATACCTGGCCAGCAATACTGGTGATGAAGGTCCTGATACATCTTGGTGACGCCAGGATGAACTTCCCAAACTGAGGAAAGAAAATCCCGTATCAGCTTCTCGTGTATGTTTGTTGGCACCTAGACGTGTCCCTAGAAATGCAAGATCTCATCCATGCCCACTGTCCATCCAGGAAGAGGGCCTTCTCCTGACACACTCTCCCGCATGACTAAGCCTTCTGAGTCTGATAGTTTCCTCATCTGTACCTGATCAAGTAGTGTAGAAGTAACATCTACAGAAGATAGGAAGGTATGTCCCTGTCTGTTATGCACCTCCAGATGCATCTCAGAAAATAGAGCCATAAGCTGCCACTCACTGATGGCTTCCTAAACTGCCTGAATCTGAGTTCTCATGTTTAGAGAATCTGCCACTGCCTTACCCTTTCCCGGCATATAGGCAAGCTTGAAATCAAAAGACAGAAGATACTCGACCCACCTGCACTGCCTCAGATTCAGATCACGCTGAGTGAGGATATACTTGAGACTCTTGTGGTCAGTGAAGACCACAATGTGCTCTCCTAGAAGATAGTGTCTCCAACAGCATAAGGCATGAACAACAGCTGCTAACTCTAGATTGTGCGTCGGGTAGTTCCTCTCATGTGGCCTCAACTACTGAGACCCCTACGTAATGACTCCATCTCCCTACATAATCATAGCTCCTAGCCCGATACCTGAAGCATCACAATAGACTGTATATCTCTTTCCTGGCTATGGAAAGACTAGTATTGGTGCTAACGTCAACCTCCCGTTCAGCTCCTGAAAGGCGAACTCACAAGAATCTGGCCATAAAAACATCGCCCCATTCTTGGTTAGACCTATCAATGGTGTTGCTAGGCACGAGAAGTCTTGAATGAAGCATTTGTAGTATCCAACCAGCCCTAGAAAACTTTGTACCTCAAAAACATTCTTCGGCTTCTCCCAGGAGACTACATCTCTCACTTCCTCTGGGTCCACAGATACTCCTACCTCTGAGATGACGTGTCCCAAGAAGTGAATCTATTCCATCCAAAAGTGGCACTTTGAAAGTTTATCATAAAGTCGATGCTCTCTCAGTGTATCCAGAACGATCTTAAGATGTGTGGCATGGTCATGTAGAGTTTGAGAGTACACCAAGATATCGTCCATGAATACCATGAAGAAGGAGTCCAAGTAAGGATGGAACACTTGGTTCATCAGTGCCATGAAAACCGCAGGCGCGTTCGTGAGACCGAACGGCATGACTGCGTACTCGTATAGACCATACCTGCTCCTGAAGGCTGTCAGAGGTATACATGATGGTCTAATGCTCAATTGATGATAACCGAACCTCAAGTCGATCTTCGAGAACACTTGGGATCCTCGAAGCTGATCAAAGAGTTCATCGATCCTCGGTAAGGGATATCAGTTCTTGACCGTCAACTGGTTCATCTTCTGATAATCCACACAAATCCAGAGGGTACCGTCTGCCTTATTCGCAAATAGGATAGAAAACATAGGAGAACAAAATGGGAACAGGGAAAGGGAATCACACAAGTTTACAAAACACGACTACAAGACGTGTATAAAAACTACACGACGTGTCTTCTTAAGCCCCTAACATGGGCATGTACCCCTACCCTATAGGTCATGTAACACCTCAAAATACACGGCGTGTTGACCCCACACACAGCGTGTATTTGGAAACTATTCCCCTGCCTGAGTCTCCTTACACGGCTAACCCACACGGTCTGACTTAACCCGAGACAACACGGCGTGTTCTAAACAAACACGACGTGTACTAGAAAAGGCTTTGGCGACCCGTGTTATTAAATACACGGCCGTCTACACATCTGGACCTTACACAGCATGTTCTGAACAAAGAAGACGTGTATAGGTGAAGGTGACACTGTCCCGTGTTGTTCGTGACACGGCCGGGTACCTGAACAAGACTACACGATGTGTTCCGAACAGAACACGGCGTTTTGAAGGGAAGGTAACACCGAACCGTGTTGTCCATGACACGACCATGTACCTGGAAAAGACTACACGGCGTGTTCCTTTACAACACAGTGTGTTCTACCCGAGCTTCCCCGAGCCGTGTTGTTAGTGACACGACCGGGTACACAGCTCTGAACTACAAGGCTTGTACCAACCGTACACGGCGTGTTCCTGATGTTATTTCTACAACAGCGTGTCATTTCTCACACGGTCAGTGACATGACCTAAAAACTACACGACATGTAGCCAAAAGTACATGCTGTGTATTCTGGGTTTTTCTGGGCAGTAGCTTAAAAACTACACAGAAGCCCAGAAAACACAGAAAACAAGGCAAGGAGGTGCCAAATTCTGATTTGTGAGGGCCCATACTCCCCGCGAATAAAAACTTGGAATTCATTTAAGAAATGTAGAATAAAATAATCCTCTAACAAGGTAGTAGAGATTCTATCAAGCATCTATCACAACAGCATGCATAATCTACACAAAGTCTATCACAACAACATGAAATCGCTAATGCACCCTAGATGACATGGAAAGAGTGCATGACATGTGATTTCTACGAGTTCCTATATGATGAATGAGATGTAATACCCTCATCTCACTGGGTTGCGACATAAATAGAACCTCAATAATCAATTCAATAACAACACAAACATGTGAATCACTCTAGGTGAAATCATATCAACTGTAAATTATTAAAACCAGAAAACTAAAATAAACAAGGTAGTATAGATTTTCCCTATACACAGGTTAGATAATCCCGAGCACAGCTTAATACCAAGTACTAAATCCGTCCTAACCCTGGATAAAGTCACCAAACAGAAAGGCAAGAGAAAAGATGTCCTTTGATACCACTTTGTAACGACCCGAATCTGGAGCCCCTCCACGCATGCCCCATACCTGGTTCACCACATGACCTCAAGCGCATTTCCCCAAACACCAGAGGCTTCCAACTAGTAGTGAGGGACTTGGTGAGTCGGTGGGCAAACTATTCCCTCATTCGGTAAAGTATATAGTGGAAGAACAACCAGACACAATAGCAGAAACAATAAATAGCACACAACAACTGAACTGAACAACATAAGAAATGTATAAAATAATAATGATGCAACATGGTACATATTTATATGGAAAACAGTAAACAAAACAACGTACTGAAGTAAAAATGAAAAACAAAGTGCAAAATAAAAACAAAGTAAACTCCTTATCATCACAAGCCATTGCTTGGTCCCATGCTCCCCAGCTCCACAGCAAGTCAGGTACCTGAAGTAGAAGGGCGCTTGCCCTTATCTATACCTGTAGCAACATAGTCTTCCTGGGCCCAAAAACATGGCCCAAACAGGTTGTGAGACAATGTCCCAGTAGGAGACCACCCAAAGGTCTATGCCTAATAGTCAATGAATACATGGCAAGTAAAGTACATGAACAATAAACAGGAAATACACAACAGCTACAATTCATAGTTCTAAAATATAAAGTACATAAGTAAAAACCAACAACAAGTAGAAAACAGGTAACCCTCTGGGTAGATCTCACAGCCTAACCCCTGTGGTTCAACCAACCAGTACTAGAAACCCTCTAGGAGGCACACAAAGTCTCACCCCTCTGGTTCAGCTAAGAATAGACTCTCTGAGGAAGCACTCACCATCAATTCCCCCTATAGTCTCGTATCGTGGTAAATGCTCTCTCGGGAAGCACTCAACATCTCATTCCCCTTGTGGCCTACTTCGAGGAACTACAAACTCTTTGAGAAAGCACTCGTCGTCAATTCCCCATGTGGTCTCGCATCGTATTGAAAGACACTCTGGAGAAGCCCTTACGTCCATTCTCTCTATGGTCTGCAACACTAGGTTCTCACAGTCTTGTGTGGAAATAAACATGCTCAGTGCACATTCATCATCCAAGTAGACCTCTGGAACTACTTTTCTATCAATCTAAGGCTTAACATCATAAAACAGAAACAATTCCACTATCCTACAACTAGGCATGGCAACTGGAAAAACGCCAAACTGGCAGAACAAGCATAGAAAACATCCAAAGTACAATAAAAACTACCATAATCATAGGAAAAACATCTAATCCAGAAATAAAGCAAAGAAGGAAATACAACAAGGGAAAAATAGGAACACACAATACCCCGTTCAAGGGTATTGGTGGAATTTGCACAAAATACTCATCGACTTTCTACATAAAGGCAAAAACCACCTACCTGGATCCTAGGAGTTCAATATACTTGAACCACGATGACTGATTCTCCCTAAAACGCCATAGATCTGAGAAAACCCACAAAATGTTCAACCTTAGATAACTTGATAAGGGGAAAGAATTGGAAAACAAGGCTCACGCAGAACAGGGAACACACTGCTGCACTTCTAATGCAATCGACAGAGCTTGAATCAAAGAATATATGGAGAGGTGGGAGCTCGTCAAAGATTCACAGATCCTCGGTGCTCTCAGATGAACGGATCCTAGAAGAAGGTGTTTCTGTGTGTTAGGCGTGACCTCAGTCCGTTTTTTGAAAAAAAGAAAGTACACGGCGTGTAATTTTAGAGTACACGGCATGTACTAGGTTTTTCTGTACTCCTCCAAAAACAACCTCCACATCAACCCTACACACCATGTGTGTGGCTCGAACACGGCCAATACACAGCTTCGAGTGGGAAAAGAGTACACAGTGTGTACTTAGAATGTACACATCATGTACTTCAAAAATTTCCAGAAACTTTATTTTTCTCAAAAACTCCAGAAAAGGAGAGGCGTACCTAAAACGAAGATCCGGGTTCTTACAATAATAAGTATATTATAACTTATTTAAATCTAATTAATTTTTAATAATCATTTAATAATATTAAAGTAATCATGTTCATGACTATTGGAAAAATAGACTAATTGATCTAACTGTTTATCATTAACATGTTCTCTAAAAAAGTTTTCTATTTTCCCAAATAGGGTATTTTAGACTATTTAAATTTAACTAATTATATTAATACCATCCAATTTCACTTGTTTTATTTTATTCCAAATTGAAAAGATCTTCAAATACAATCCACAAGTGTTCAGATGTTGAAAACATGAAAAGAACACACATAGAACAACAAAATTGAACTTTATATCTCATTATAATGGTTACAAATAAACAAAATAAAAATTTAGTATGTCACGACCTATCCCCCGAGGCTCGTATCATGAATACCCCAAGCCCGCCTTCCATAGGACAGGGGCTGGCGACTAGCACCAAAGGTGTAATTTCATAAAACTAGGAAGGCATTGCCTTTATAAAACGTAAACACACACAACCAGCGTACAAGTGGAAGAAAACACTAAGTAAAAAATTTATTACAAAAGATGTTCTGGAAAGTAAAATGAACTGGAAATACAAGTCCAATAGTAAAGTACAAGGAAAATATAAACATGTACAACTAAAAGACAAACAGCTGGAAGGTGTCTAGCAGCTCCTGGATCGTCCACCATAGATCCTACCTAAAGGGTAGGTATAGATAGCCTCTTCAACTCTCCACATCCGTCCGTCTCCTCCAGGTACCATCTCATCGTGAGGTCCACCTCCAGGTACTGTCCAGTCCTTATACACTCAGCCTCAGTCAGCGTTGTCCGTCTTCTGCATCCAACAGAACAAGGTGCGGGCATTGCCCGTGCAGGGGTGAGTATAACGATACTCAGTAGGGACCCCGAGACCCTCAAGGTCTCACAAAATCTAACAAGGATAAACCAAAAAAGTATGATTTAAATGGATAACCATTACTTAGGTATATTCCCCTACATATACATAAGTTATCATGTAACTCATCTCAATCATTAGGAAAACACAATGGTCACTCACTCATCTCAAACTAGGATTTTATTCATGATGTCGAAACCACGACTGCTAGAGAACTCCTCCTCTGTCGAGTACAGTAGTCCTGTCGTGACTCCAAGGTGGTACTAACTATCCTTAGACTACTGAGGTACTCCTCCTTTCGAGTACTGTGGGTCTGCCGCCTCACAGAGTAGCGCTCCCCGCCATGGGTCTGCCGCCTCACACAGTAGCGCTCCCCCTGATAGCCTACAGAGGTACTTCTCCTATCGAGTACCACAGGTCTGCCACCTCACATAGTAGTGCTCCTCTGCCATGGCTCTGCCACCTCACACAATAGTTTTCCCCACTGGGCTAGTCAAGTCACTCTGAAATTAATCGGACAAGCAGTCATCAGGTCTCAGCCAGCTACTAGGTCTCCGGACTCCATATGCTCGTCTCTAGGAGGATCTGCTCTAAGAGCTACTGTTCGATATGCCAACTGTCACGAAGTCCCATGAAGAAGTATCTCAAAGGTTTTCCACATCATAGGGGTCACAATGAAATAGAAAATGCATCAATCGGACGCCTGGTCTATGAGTTATTAGCATTTCCGTTCTAGGGGCCCAGTTGGTTTTTAGGCTCAAACCAACCCGAATGTACTCCAACAATGTCTGAACCTCAAGTAGAGTATTCCAAAAGAACCGTCTCATCAAAAGGAAACCAATGTAGTTGAGGTCATGTCAATTGGACGTTCGGTCCTTAAGTTATAAGGGTTTCCACTTCGAGGGCCCGGTTGGTTTTGGTTTCGAACCAACCCGACCATTTTTTCAAAGTCCTCCAAAACTCATTTAGATTATCGTAAAACAGCTATCTTGTCATGAGGATCCCAGTTCCGCAGAAATCGTGTCGATCAGATGCACGGTCGTGAAGTTATTCGCATTTAAACGTAATGGGGATGCACTGTTAAGCCCAGTGGGCTGGCGGGTCGGGTCAACCTGGCTGGTGTCGGACCGGCCCGATGAAGTGTACGGCCCGGACTGGTGGGGTACGACCTAGCATGGTGGGGCGCGGCCCAGCCCGACAAGGGGCAGTGCGACCCGACCCGGCATGGCGCGGCGCCTCCCGGCACGGCGTGGCCCCGCCAGGCTGGCTGAGCGATGCGGGGGGGGGGGGGGGGGCCCGGTGCTGTGAGTTCATCAGTGTCCTCAGATTTCAATTCCGAGCACCAGTTAAAAAGGTAGAAAAATCCACACGAACGTTTACCAAATATACCTGAACAAAACATCATAAAATGATTCCGGGCACACCGGGCCTCAGAATCCGGTGCTGTCAGAAACCGCAGACTCGTAAAATTTCAAAGTATTTACGAAAAAAATTTCCTTGAAATTTTTGGGTCTTTAAATTACCCCTACCTCAGGTATTTACGTACCTATAAAGCTATAACATACACTAAGGAAACAAAAGTGGGTACTGAGCACGCATCTGAGACTCCATCTCGCATGTGCTCTCCTGGAGGTTCTCGTGCTGCCAGCGAATGTGCACCAGAGGAATTGACCGTCCACGTAGGACCCGCTCCTATCGATCCTTGATCTCCACTGGTACCTCTGTAAATGTCTCCCCGTCTTCGATGTCCAACTCTCTATGGTCGATGATGTGGGATGGGTCATGCATGCATCTCCTCAACAGATATATGAGGAAGATGTCATGCACCCGGTGCAACTGAGGTGGAAGGGCCAGGCGCTAAGCCACCTCACCTACTCTTCTAAGGACCTGGAAAGGTCCGAAGAATCGTCGAGATAACTTGCCGCCCCGGAGAAATCTCTGTAGACCTCATCAAGGTGAGACCTGTTGGAAAACATGGTCGCCAACCTCGAACACCAGTGGTCTCTGTCTCCTATCAGCATAGGACTTCTATCTACTCTGTGCAGTCTTCATCTTCTCCTGGATGATCTGCACCTTCTCCGGTAGCCTCAAGATGGGCGCACTGGTCAACCTCTACCTCAGCTCCTGAAAGCTCTGCTGGCATCTCTCAGACCACCTGAAGGGTTTCCCCTTCTTCATAAATGTTGAAAGCAGTGCAACAACTCTGGAGAAGTGTGGCACAAATCTATGTCTGGCCGACTCATGAGTGATCGACTGCACCCACTTATGCATGATTCCATCCTATGCTTCCTGGGGTTTTCCTTTTCACCGAATAAGTAAAACCCATCCCAATGTTGTAGGTAAACCACAACGTTTTTTCCTAATACAATCAATCTGTGTATGAACTGTGGTTTCCAAGTCCATACCCAAACTTACGTTGTAAGGCCTCGACGCTGCCACCAAGAGTTTCCAACCGAAACTCTCACCTCTAGGGTCTAATCACACTGTTAGATTAAGTGTGATCATAGAGTCTCCTCCCAATGGTATCTCTAGATGTGAGGGTCAAGTAAACGGTATAACGACCCATACTTTACATACATTGTTATTACATCAAAATTGAAGCACACTTATTACAACATATAACAGAAACATGAAAGGACCATATAGGTATAGTGTATTTAGAAACTGGGAATCATAAACAACTGGTTCATAAAGCGTCTACATTGTCTCCCACTTATTTCATCATATCTATAGTCCCTTTTGGCATATATTACTTAATAAGCTTCTTCCTGGCCTGGGGAAAGAAAACATACAAAAGGGTGAGCTCAAATGCTCAGTAAGGGTAAACAAAAGAAATATCAATCACATCATATTCATAAGAACATAACATTTTGGAAATCTTAACCTGCAAAAGAGAGTATAATTTCATAACATGGGATAAATCATATTAGTGAAATGAAATCCCAATAATCATAACATAAAACATGAAACTTTGTGTCATACACACATAATCATATAGAATCATTTCTTATTAGTCAGGACTCATTTCCAAGACTATCTTAGTGGACAAAGTCCATTTCTGACCGAGTTCACTCCTCGTTTCAGTCCTGTTTCACTGAACCGGTATAACCTGCCGTTCCAACCATGTCTATATCATGAGATATAAAATCTTTACACAATGCATTGGTGGTAGATATAGGTCCCACCCATCTCATAATGATACCATTCTTATGTGTGCCACAAAATCATAAACCATACATCATAACATAACCCATGTAATAAAAATGGGAATCTTAAACATCATGACTTCATAAAACAATTCATATAAGATAAAGGAATTCATAAAAATATTTCCATCACAACATAATAAAATCATTTTAATAATAGTTATAGAAACAGAACCCTATATTATCTTAGATGGAAAATAATTTTGATAAAACACTTGATCTCCATTCTTGAGGAAAATATCCTTTATACTTCAAAAACATTTTCCTTTATTAACATGTCATACTATTTTAAAATAAAAGAAGTTGATTAAAAATAAACTTGAAAACTTGTAAAGGACGCTTCTTGGAAATAATGTTTTAAAAATCCATTTATGCCGTATAAATTAAAAAAACATTCTTCTCGTACTTTTGTCGGAAAAGTAAAAAAGTACCTCGTACGAAAAACGACGAAATATTCCTTTCATATCTATTACTAAAAACTCACCGAAGGGTAAAATTGGATTTAAAAAATTGTAGGTGGATGGAAACAATATTACATATTGAGGAAACATGGATGTGGATGATAAAATACACCCTAGTAAATACCAAAGTATAAACAATCTCGGATAAAAATGAGATTGTGATATTTTCCCTTACCTTAGGTCCGATTTTCCTTGTAAGTGTCCGAAACTCCTGTATAATGATTTAAATAATGTTATTGACTTATTACAGAATCATAATTATTGTGTTGATATCATATATGGTCATATTCGTAGCTTCTTAGTAGTAATATTTCATTGCTACTTGTTATTCGGGTGTTTATAACTTTTTGTTCTTATGCGTGTTTTGTCGAATAAATTCTTATTCTTCTCTTTAGGTTATAGATACATAATTTCCAAAATGGTATTAATGTACTATATATCATATTTATTCATGAAATTTATTTATATAACAATTATTCAATGAAGATCATGTAGAACGAATCACATCACATCATGGAGATGATATTCCGTACGTACGCATGAGCGATGATATCATTCCCGTGATCGTGGAATTGTATTGGAGTGTATGTATACTATTTCAGAATAAATATCACTTTACAATAATCATATATAGTAATTATTTACACCATTATACCCATCCAAGTAAGGTGGTGGGGGAAAATAGATTACACCACGACATGGAGACGGTATAGCGTACGTACGCACACGCGATGATTTCGTTTTCCGTAGGATGGATAGATGTTGAAATAGGGTTGTTTCATACTTATAATAACATATAAGTATATGAGTTATACTTATTTTATTACATCATAATTAAACAACTAAAGAAGAAGAAGTTGAAGAAGAAAGAATTTGGAAAGGATCGGTAATGGATATTACCTCTTTTGATGTGCCTCTTCTTAACATCCTCTTAGGGCACTAGGGTTGGTCTTTGAAGAAGACCAAAACCTCTAGGATTATTCTAGGGAAGTGGGGAAGTGAAATGGGCAGGTTTTTTCTGAGCTTGAAGGCTCAAATTGGTGTGAGGAGGAGAGGGAGGAGGTTCCCTTTTATAAGGGAGGAGAGGGGCAACTTTGGAAATATAAGAAATATTAGTTTATATTAAATCCCAACCCCACATAAAAACTTCCAAAATGACTCATATCCGAAGATTAGATGATATAGGGTTGTAATCTCATGAACCAATAAAATTTATTAATGTTAGGAATTTATTTTAAACATTATCAACTTGATTTATCCTTATTTGTCAATTTAATTTTATTTGTGGTAATAATATTCTAAATTTTAAATTATTATTAATAATTACATATGTGTTGTGAATTTTCCATAATTTGACACTTTATGAAATTTTAGACCATATAAATTATAATTTATAATTTTTAAATATTTTTGTGATTTTAAACAATTTTATAATATGTTATTTTTATAAAATAACAATAGTGTCAATTTTGAAACTATACATTTATTTGAATTTAAATAAAATATATACAGATGATATGTTCGAACTAAAAGATTTAATAGATTATTAAAATGTCATATGTATCTAGAAAATTAGTGGAGAACATTAAATAGTGCATATAATAATTATTTTAATATTTTTAAAACCATTTATTTGATATTTTAATTATTAAAATAATTTCAACATCACTATTGTGTCAAAATTAATGATAACTATTTAATCCCTAAAAATTATAAATAAATTCCTATGATGTAGATAATTGTATTATATTTCTGGAGAATATTCATGTTCGAGGTTTCATTAAGTTTATCACCACATTAAAATTATTATACTTATAAGATTTATGAAAGTGACATGTTGTCACATTCTTTGGTTTTAATAATATTTAAATTATTTTCATGGAAAAAAAGTCTATTAAATGAATATAATCCTATAGTTAGGTGATATGGGTCGACTTTGAGTCATCCAATAGGATTTTGGCAGGTGTTAGGGTAATTTTATAAACTTATATTTACCCTTAATTACCCGATTTACCTTTAACTATGGTAAATAAAATTTACCGTAGTTACTATTCATAATGACCAAAAATAAAAAAGTAACCCATTAACATAATTTGGACCCAATGGTTCTGAATATGGAATCCATTTTTCAAAATTCAAAACATATAAGTTGCAGTAATTAATTTAAAATAAATCCCGTTGTTAAGAAAATGGGTTTTAGAAGTTAAAACCTTGCCAAAGATTGAAATGTTTTTACCTATGAATTCAATGTGGAATTAATGATAATGACATACATTAGATTAAATGGTAAAAATATATTCTATCTATACTTTAAAACCATTAAATATTATAATTTAACCATATAAATTATCTCAATGAAAAAAGTTGTTTTAAACTAAAAATTAGCGTATTTTTACTATTCATCAAAATATGAAAGTTATCAGAAAAATATCAAAAATTTATACAAAGTAAATTTTTATATCCTGATTCATTAGAAGAATTTTATTTTTTCAAATTTAACTTATAAACGTGTTAAAAATTAGATTTAATGTGGGTGCGCCATCAAAAGGCGGCAAAACTGCATTTTTTGATAAATACTTATTTTACCCAAAAAAATTTATTTTGTTCTCTTACCATGTTCTAGAAAATGTGTAAGATGAATAATAATGTTGTAAAATTTAAAATTCAGTTAATTCTATTCATAACGGCTAGTTTATAATATTATAATAATATATCATTTTTTAGTGGAACTCGGTATTGTGTACTACACACACTATCGAGGAAGGTCGCGATTGCGTGTAGCGAAAGATTCCTTTGATGATTTATATAACATAAAAACAAAATATTTCTCATAAATTTCTCGGGTGTTACATTCTACCCCCCTTAAAATAAATTTTTCCCTCAAAATTCGTCACTTTGTAACGAACAGATGAGGATACCTCTCCCTCATCATATCCTCAAGTTCCCATGTAACTTCTTCTAATTGGTGGTTCTTCCATAAAACTTTCACCAAGAGAGTGATATTGTTTTGTAGAACTTTTTCGCTACGATCCAGAATCTCTATCGGCTTTTCTTCATAAGAAATATCTTGCTCCAGCGGTACAACTTCTGAGCTGAGTACATGTGAAGGATCAAGTATGTACTTTCTCAGGAGAGATACATGGAACACATCGTGAACTTGAGAGAGATTAGGTGGAAGCGCCAATCGGTAAGTTACCTTTCCAACACGATCTAGTATTTCGAAAGGACCGATATATCTAGGGCTCATCTTCCCCTTCTTTCCAAATCTCATGACCCTCTTTTAGGGAGATATTCGTAAGAACACTTTATCTCCCACTTCAAACTCTAGGTCTTTTCTTCAATTGTCGGCATAACTTTTCTGTCTACTCTGAGATTCTCTTATGTGTTGTTGAATAGATCATACCTTTTCTGCTATCTCATCAACAATATCAGGTCTTAATAGCTTTCTTTTCCCAACTTCATCCCAGAAAGTTGGAGTCCTGCATTTCTTTCCATAGAGAGCTTCATAAGGATCCATTTGAATACTGGAGTGAAAGCTATTATTATAAGAAAATTCCACCAAAGGTAGGTGTTTATCCCAACCACCTTTGAAATCCATAGAGAAAGCTCTCAACATATCTTCTAGAGTTTGAATTGTTCTCTCAGACTGACCGTCTGTCTGAGGATGATAAGCAGTGCTGAAACTCAACTCTATATCCAAAGTATGCTGAATACTTTTCCAGAACTTTGAGGTAAATCTCGGATCTCGATCAGATATAATAGAAATTGGTACTCCATGCAATATTACCACTTCCTTTACATATATCCTGGCAAGCTGATCCAGAGAGAAATCTTCTCTAATAGTGATGAAGTGTGCCGACTTTGTAAGACGATCAACTATGACCCAGATAGCATTATTTCCTTTGGATGTTTTTTGAAGTCCTGTGACAAAGTCCATAGTGATGTTTTCCCATTTCCATTCTGGTATGGGTAATGGTTGTAACATCCCCTTAGACTTCTGTCTCTCAGCTTTAACTTGCTGACAAACCAAGAATCGAGGGACATATTCAGCAACATATCTTTTCATGCCATCCCACCAGAAGTACTCTTTCAGGTCCCTATACATCTTCATGGTTCTAGGATGAATGGATAATGGAGAACTATGAGCCTCATCCAGCAGCTCCCTCTTTAATTCGGGGATGGGAGAAACACAAACCCAATTCCTGAACTTTATTATCCCATCACAATCAAGTTTGAATTCAGGAACATTTCTCACCTTCTTTTGTAACTTGACATCTTCTTTTTGTGCCTCATTAATGTTCACATGTATAGATGGTTGAACATTCATTTGAGAAAGATAAGATTTTCCCCCTTCCATTATAATTCCAAGATCCATCCTTTGTAAATCCATAAATATTGGATCTTTTTTGATCCTCATCATGGATAAACTGGCATGGTCTTGTCGACTTAATGCATATGCCACCTTGTTTTCTTTCCCAGGGTGGTAATGAATTAAGCATTCGTAATCCTTAATCAGCTCCAACCATCTTCTTTGGCGCATATTCAGCTCCTTTTGTGTGAAAATATACTTTAAACTTTTATGATCAGTATAAATATCACACCATTCACCATAAAGGTAATGCCTCCAAATATTTAATGCAAAGATTAAAGCAACTAACTCCAAATCATGTTTTGGGTAATTTTGCTCATGGATTTTCAACTATCGTGAGGCATAAGCTATCACCATATCATTTTTCATGAGAACACATCCCAGTACCTTCTTGGATGCATCACTGTAGATCACAAACCTTTCTCCACTACAAGGCAGTGTGACCACAGGTGCATTGGATAACCTTATTTTCAACTCCTTGAAATTATCTTCACATTCCTCCATCTAGAAAAACTTAACTCCATTCTGAGTCAACTTGGTGAGTGGATTAGATAATCGTGAAAAATCTTTCACAAAACGTCAATAATATCCAGCGAAACCAAGAAAACTTCGAATCTCAGTTACTGTTGTTGGTCTCGACCATCTTTTGATAACCTCTGTTTTTGCTGGATCCACAGATATCCCCTCTTTGGAGATTATGTGACCCAAAAATGAAACTCTTTGAAGCCAAAATTCAGACTTGGTAAATTTGGCATAAAGCATCTCCTTTCTCAGGGTCTTCAATATAATTCTCAAGTGATATTCATGTTCTTCCTTGCTCTTTGAATATACAAGAATACTGTCTATAAAGACTACCACAAACTGATCAAGATAGTATCTAAAGACTCTATTCATCATATCCATGAAGATAGTAGGGGCATTAGTAAGACCAAATGGCATCACTATAAATTCATAGTGTCCGTACCTTGTATGGAAAGTTGTCTTTGGTATATCCTCCCCTTTGACCCTTAATTGGTGATACCCTGAACAGAGATCAATCTTGGAAAAGTATTGAGCTCCTCGTAGTTGGTCAAATAAGTCATCAATGTGTGGGAGAGGATATTTGTTCTTGATAGTGATCTTGTTAAGTTCTCGATAATCAATGTAAAGTCTCATTGATCCATCTTTCTTCTTAACAAATAGAACCGGTGCTCCCCAAGGTGACGCAATAGGGCATATGAATCCTTTATCAAGATTCTCTTGGAGTTTCTTCTTCAATTCCTGCAACTCAGTTGGGGCCATTCTAGAAGGTGTCTTTGAAATAGGCAAATCACCCGGTACGAGTTCTATTGAAAACTAAACTTCACGTCAATTCCTCCGGAAAGAAATCATCAAACTCCCGTACAATGGGAATATTCTTAATTGTGAGTTTCTCACCAACCATTTGGGATAAATAACCATCATTAAGTGGAATCAAGACCCATAAGATGGAAGAAATTTCCACTGGAAGGTTATGTTCATCCTTACATCGATAGACGATCATAGATTGATCTGGAATATGAAATGTGACTTCCCTTATTTGGAAATTGATATGAGCTCTATATAAAGAAAGCCAATCCATGCCAAGAATCACATCAAATTACACTATAGGAAGGATCACAAGATTTTCAGGAAGCACTATCCCACAAACTTCAATTGGAGAAGAATTATAAGCTTTTGATGCAACTGTTGTGCCATTAGGGGTTGTCACAACTTACTCAACATCTAATTGTTGAGGTAATACGGTGATATCCTTAGAAAATTCTTTAGAAATAAAGGAGTGGGTGGATCCAGAATAAAAAAAACATTTTCTACTTTAGAGTGGATGGTAAGTGTACCTTTCACCACATCGTTATCGTAATCCAAATCGCTGATAGAAATTGCATGCGACTTTCCTTTGTCTTTAGCCTTAAGAGTTTGTTGACGTCGACCATCATCATTAACCCTTGGATTTGGGCATTGATTGGAATAATGCCCCATCTCCTTACACTTGAAACATTGAAGTGAAGTAGGTTCATTCTGTGTTTCCCTTCCTTTGTTTGCATCATTATACATCTTCTTCCCATCATTGCGGCATTCAAATGCCTGATGAACTTCCTTTCCACATTTGAAAATTTTACTCATACCTTTAAGACAACTCCCTCCATGTTTCTTTCCACACTTTGAGCATAAGGGAAATCTCATCTTCTTTTCAGTGTGCTCTCAAGATTTTCTTTTGAATTCCATTTTCCCCTTCTTATCAAACACATATGACTGATGGGTTACTCCAATCTCCATCTCTACTTTGAGAGCACATCGAACGATTTCCTCGTAGCTATTGAAGTCCCTTATGGGTAACGCCCTTCGAAGACTTGGTTTTAAGCCACTAAAGAATCGATCGATCTTACTCTTAGGTTGGATAATAATACCAGAAGAATACCTTGTAAGTCTTGTAAAATTTTCTTTATAGGTACCAACAGATTCATCATCCTTTTTCTTCAGTTCAAGAAACTCTTTCTATATCTTTGTTCAGAGAATACGAGGGAAGTACTTATTGAAAAATAAGTTCTTGAACTCGTCCCATTCCATGGACTCAATTTCATCTCTTTGCCTCGTATTCTTAATAAGATTCCACCATTGATCAACATATACTTCCAAATGATACAATTCTTGGATGAATTTATCATGTTCAGAACATTGAAGAACTGAAAATATCATTTCAGTAGTACTAATCCATTGTTCAGCAACTAATGGATCAGTAGACCCGCTGAAAGAAGGTGGACGCTGCCTCATGAAGGATTCAACAGAATGTTGCTCCTTCCTTTGATCACTTGGAAGTCTTGCATGATTCATAGCTTGAGAAATTTGTTTGAGCATGGATACAAGATTTTTCATTCCATCTCCCATAACGTTTGGTTGCTCAGGGGGACAATCATTGCATTTCCCGTCACATTCCGCATTAACACAGTTCCTTCGGGTTCCATCCATTGACTAAAAGCAAGAAGAATAGTGTGAGCAACACTAATTATAATAGGAAAACCACATAATTAAGAATAAAATTTCACACTTAAGTTCTTATCATAGGTTTTTCATGGCCATTTCTAAAACACTAAGATTGTGTTCTATGATTAGACTTATCCTTAGGGTTCTTACTAAGTCTTTCACATCCTAGTTTCCAAAGGTTGACTATACCTTTCCTCTGATACCAACTATAACAACCCATACATTACATACATTGTTATTACTTCAAAATTGAAGCACACTTATTACAACATATAACAAAACCATGAAAGGACCCTATAGGTATAGTGTCTTTAGAAACTGGGAAACATAAACAACTGGTTCATAAAGCGTCTACACTGTCTCCCATTTATTTCATCATATCTATAGTCCCTTTTGGCATATCTTACTTAATAAGATTCTTCCTGACCTAGGGAAAGAAAACATACAAAAGGGTGAGCTCAAATGCTCAGTAAGGGTAAACAAAAGAAATATCAATCATGTTATATTCATAAGAATATAACATTTTGGAAATCTTTACCTGCAAAAGAGAGCATAATTTCATAACATGGGATAAATCATAGTAGTGAAATGAAATCCCAATAATCATAACTTAAAACATTAAACTTTGTGGAATACACACATAATCATAGAGAATCATTTCTTATTAGCCAAGACTCATTTCCAAGACTATCTTAGTGGACAAAGTCCATTTCTAAACGGAGTTCACTCCTCGTTTCAGTCCTGTTTCACTGAACCGGTATAACCTGCCGTTCCAGCCATGTCTATCTCATGAGATATAAAATATTTACCCAATGCATTGGAGGGAGATATAGGTCCCACCCATCTCATAATAATACCATTCTTATGTGTGCCACAAAATCATAAACCATACATCATAGCATAACCCATGTAATAAAAACGGGAATCTTAAACATCATGACTTCATAAAACAATTCATATAAGATAAATGAATTCATAAAAATATTTCCATCACAACATAATCAAATCACAGTAATAATAGTGATAGAAACAGAACCCTATATTATCTTAGATGGAAAATAATTTTGATAAAACACTTGATCTCCATTCTTGACGAAAATATCCTTTCTACTTCAATTTTTTTTTCCTTTCTTAAAATGTCATACTATTTTAAACTAAAATAAGTTGATTAAAAATAAACTTGAAAACTTTTAAAGGAATCTTCTTGGAAATAATGGTTTAAAAATCCATTCATTTTGTATAAGTTAAAAAAACATTCTTCTCGTACTTTTGTCGGAAAAGTCAAAAAGGACCTCGTACAAAAAATGACAAAAGATCCTTTCATATCTTTTACTAAAAATTCACCGAAGGGTAAAAATTGGATTTAAACAATTGTAGGTGGATGGAAACAATATTAAATATTGAGGAAACATGTATGTGGATGATAAAATACACCCTAGTAAATACCAAAGTATAAACAATCTCGGATAAAAATGAGATTGTGATATTTTCCCTTACCTTAGTTCCAATTTGCCTTGTAAGTGTCCGAACCTCTTGTATAATGATTTAAATAATGTTATTGACTTATTCCAGAATCATAATTATTTTTATGATATCATATATGGTCATATTCTTAGCTTCTTAGTAGTAATATTTCATTGATACTTGTTATTCGGGTGTTTATAACTTTTTTGTTCTTATGCGTGTTTTGTCGAATAAATTCTTATTCTTCTCTTTAGGTTATAGATACATCATTTCCAGAATGGTATTAATATACTATATATCATATTTATTCATGAAATTCATTTATATAATCATTATGAAATGAAGATCATGTAGAACAAATCGCATCACATCGTGGAGACGGTATTCCGTACGTACGCACGAGCGATGATATCGTTCCGATGATCGTGGAATTGTATTGGAGTGTATGTATACTATTTCAGATTCAATATCACTTTACAATAATCATATATAGTAATTATTTACACCATTATACCCATCCAAGTAAGGTGGTGGGGGAAAATAGATTACACCACGGCGTGGAGACGGTATTCTGTACGTACGCACGCGCAGTGATTTCATTTTCCGTAGGATGGATAGATGTTGAAATAGGGTTGTTTAATACTTATAATAACATATCAGTATATGATTTATACTGATGTTATTACTTCATAATTAAACAACTAAACAAGAAGAAGTTCAAGAAGAAAGAATTTGGAAAGGATCGGTAATGGATATTACCTCTTTTTAATGCGCCTCTTCTTAACCTCCTCTTAGGGCACTAGGGTTGGTCTTTGAAGAAGACCAGAACCTCTAGGATGATTCTAGGGAAGTGGGGAAGTGAAATTGGCAGGTTGTGGCTGAGATTTAAGGCTCAAATTGGTGTGAGGAGGAGAGGGAGGAGGTGCCCTTTTATAAGGGAGGAGAGGGACACCTTTGGAAATATAAGAAATATTAGTTTATATTAAATCCCAACCCCACTTAAAAACTTCAAAAATGACTCATATATGAAGATTAGATGAGATAGGGTTGTAATCTCATCAACCAATAAAATTTAGAAATGTTAAGAATTTATTTTAAACATTATCATCTTGATTTATCCTTATTTATCAATTTAATTTTATTTGTGGTAATAATATTCTAAATTTTAAATTATTATTAATAATTACATATGTGTTGTGAATTTTTCATAATTTGACACTTTATGACATTTTAGACCATATAAATTTTAATTTATAATTTTTAAATATTTTTTTGATTTTTAATCAATTTTATAATATGTTATTTTTATAAAATAACAATAGTGTCAATTTTGAAACTATTCATTTATTTGAATTTAAATAAACTATATACAGATGATATGTTCGAACTAAAAGATTTAATAGATTAATAAAATGTCATATGTATCTAGAAAATTATTGGAGCACATTAAATAGTGCATATAATAATTATTTTAATATTTTTAAAACCATTTATTTGATATTTTAATTAATAAAATAATTTCAACATCACTATTGTGTCAAAATTAATGATAGTTATTTAATCCCTAAAAATTCTAAATAAATTCCTATGATGTAGATAATTGTATTATCTTTCTGGAGAATATTCATTTTCGAAGTTTCATTAAGTTTATCACCAAATTAAAATTATTATACTTATAAGATTTATGAAAGTGACATGTTGTCACATTCTTTGGTTTTAATAATAATTAAATTATTTTCATGGAAAAAAGTATATTAAATGAATCTAATCCTACCCTTAGGTGATATGGGTCGACCTTTAGTCATCAAATAGGATTTTGGCAGGTGTTAGGGTAATTTTATAATCTTATATTTACCCTTAATTACCCGATTTACCTTTAACTATGGTAAATAAAATTTACCGTAGTTACTATTCATAGTGCCCAAAAATTAAAAAGTAGCCTATTAACATAATTTGGACCCACTGATTCTGAATATGGAATCCATTTTTCAAAAATTGAAAACATATAAATTGCAGTAATTAATTTAAAATAAATCTCGTTGTTAAGAAAACAGGTTTTTGAAGTTAAAACCTTGCCAAAGATTGAAATGTTTTTACCTATGAATTCAATGTGAAATTAATGCTAATGACATAAATTATATTAAATGGTAAAAATATATTATATCTATACTTTAAAACCATTAAATATTATAATTTAACCATATAAATTATCTCAATGAAAAAAGTTGTTTTTAATTAAAAATTAGCGTATTTTTACTATTCATCAAAATATGAAAGTTATCAGAAAAATATCAAAAATTTATCCAAAGTAAATTTTTATATCCTGATTCAAAAGAAGAATATTATTTTGTCAAATTTAACTTATAAACATGTTAAAAACTAGATTTAATGTGGGTGCACCCTCAAAAGGCGGCAAAACTGCATTTTTTGATAAATACTTATTTTATCCAAAAAAAAATTATTTTGTTTTCTTACCATGTTATAGAAAATGTGTAAGATGAATAATAATGTTGTAAAAATTAAAATTCAGTTAATTCTATTCATAACGGCTAGTTTATAATATTATAATAATATATCGTTGTTTAGTGGAACTCGGTATTGCGTACTACACACGCTATCGAGGAAGGTCGCGATTGCGTGTAGCGAAAGATTCCTTTGATGATTTATATAACATAAAAACAAAATATTTCTCATAAAAGTCTCGGGTGTTACAAACGGTTTAACTAGAAACTCTAGGTCTAGGACAAGATTAATGGAAGGAATGAATGATTGGTACCTATGTCTATAGTTATGGCAGTTAGTAGTAGACTCAGACCGTACCTCTAATCATTCCTAGAGCCCTTGGGTCACACTCCTTGACCGCATGTAGCTACTCTCTTCCCATGCCCTCCATCTCCCAAAGCTTGGCGGGGACTACAACGGTGGGTGGTTGTAACATGTCGAAATGTATGCCACCTCTTGCTAACCTCCTAGCTCTTCTTCCTCGTCTGCTGCTCTGCAGATTCATTTTCCCTTAACAATTCCTCTTCTTAAAACATTTTACATGCCCATGTCTCTGAGACTGGCGTTAGTTCCCTGCTTTCCCACTGCTAACATTCACTAACTGTATCTGTTCAACTAAATAAAATTCAACCACAAAGGTTTTCTCTAGCACCCTAGCATAAGTAGGAAACCATAGAGGAAAGGTGATGGATTAGATATCATTTAAACACACCTCGTTCGGTAGTCTAAGCCCTAATGCACTGATCGTATCTTATTCATCGTGTACCTGGAATGATCGGTATGCCTCGATGAATACTCAGCTACCGACATGTCATCCTGAAGAAGCTATATAAGTTCAAAAGAACTCTCACCCACCTCCTCAAGCCCGTCCTCAGCCGCCTGTGAGTCGGGCTCACCTCAGAACCTAAGGGTTATCTGATGTTGAAACACATGTAAGGCACTAAGCCTACAAGTGTCCTCTACCATTATTGTCGATCGTCACTATTGATCAACGGGTAGTGATATAGCTGTCACACTACCCGAAGGTACCATCTCAGACATCGGTCCACGTATCGAAGCCTCATCACTAATTGGACCAACCTCATGGTCACACATGGAAAAAGTCTAGTAGCTAAGATCACTATCTTCTCTACTGGTGTCTCAACTAGGAGGAAAACTCTAGAAATCACCTCCATCCAGTCCTCTAATGCCTTGGAATCTGTCTCACCTCGAACCCTCAGAGGCATTTACCACTGGATCTCGTGAAACACGCTCAGTCAGCGTGCACCGTCCACTAGTGTGGCTGGTGGTATCTACTACGCAACGGGTGGTGGTGTTGCTGGTACACCACCCGAATGTGCAAAAATTGAAGGGGAGCCCTGCACCGGAGCCTCGTCGCTCGGTGGGCCATCATCAGGTACTCTCTAAGAACTCCAACTGATTGTCTGCATGGAGGCATCCTAAACAGATGCGACACGGTCAAAAGGCTATACCTGGTGAGCTGAACTGGTTGAGCTAACTTAAAGAAAACTTTTGAAGACACACACACAATAAGTTTTTTTGTGCACTGAGTCGGAAATCAGAATTCAGGGTCCTAGTGTATGGATACGTCGGCCACCGCACCAACACTGGAATCCCTGAACCGAAAACCACACTCAGTACCCTTAACACTATTTCTTCACAGAAAGGAAATATTAGAGCTTGATGTTATGCGGTAGAACCGACTCCTTTGATACCAATTTGTCATGACCCGTCCCCTGGGGCCCGTGTTGTGACTACCCCATGCCCGCCTTCCATAGGCCAGGGGCTGGTGACTAGCACCAAATGCGTAATTCCCTAAAACTGGGAAGACATTGCCTTTATAAAACGTAATCACACATAACCATAGTACAAGAGGAAGAAAACACTAAGTAAAAACTGTATAACAAAATATTTGTTGTAAATTAAAAGGGGCCGGAAATACAAGTCCAACAGTAAATTACAAGGAAAAGAAAAATAGGTACAACTAAAAGAAAAACCGCTGGAAGGTTTTTAGCGGCTCCTGGATCATCCACCACAGATCCTACCTGAAGGGTAGGTACAGATAGCCTCCTCAGCGCTCCACGTCCGTCTATATTTTCTAGGTACCGTCTTGTCATGTGGTCCACCTCCGGGTATTGTCCAGTCCTCGTACACTCTGCCTCGGTCAGTGCTGTCCATCGTCTGTATCGAACACAACGAGGTGCGGGCATTGCCCGTGCAGGGGTGAGTATAACGATACTCAGTAGGGACCCCCAGACCCTCAAGGTCTCATATAATCAAACAAGGATAAACCACAAAATTATGATTTCAACAGATAACCATTACATAGGTATATGACCATACATATACCTAAGTTATCATGTAACTCATCTCAATCATGAGGAAAACACAAAGGTCACTGACCCAGCTCAAACTAGGATTTTATTCATGATGTCAAAACCATGAATACTGGTGAAATCCTCCTCTTTTGAGTACAGTAGTCCTGTCGTGACTCCGAGGTGATACTCACTAACCATAGACTACTGAGGTACTCATCCTGTCGAGTACCGCGGGTCTTCCGCCGCACACAGTAGTGCTCCTCGCCATGGGTTTGCCGCCTCACACAGTAGCGCTCCCCCTGATAGCCTACAGAGGTACTCCTCCTGTCGAGTACCACAAGTATGTCTTCTCACATAGTAGTGCTCCTCCTCCATGGGTCGTCCACCTCACACAGTAGTGATCCCCACTGGGCTAGTCAAGCCACTCTGAAACAAATCGGACAAGCAGTCATTAGGTCTCAGCCAGCTACTAGGTCTTCGTACACCATATGCTCGTCTCCGAGAGGATATGATCCATGAGATACTAGTTGATACTCCAAGTGTCACTAAGTCCCATGAATAAGTATCTCAAAGGTCTTCCACGTCATAGGGGTCTCAACGCAACAGACGGCACGTCAATCAGACGCCTGGTTTGTGAGTTATTAGCATTTCCGTTTAAGGGGCCCGGTTGGTTTTCAGGCTCAAACCAACCCGACCGTACTCCAACAACGTTAGAAACTCAAGTGTTGTATTCCAAAAGAACCATATCATAAACAGGAAACCAAAATATTTTACGGCACGTAAATCGGACAATCGGTCCTTAAGTTATAAGAGTTTCCACTCCGAGGGCCCGATTGGTTTCAGTTTCGAACCAACCCGGCCACTTTTCCATATCAGTCCAAAACTCACTTAGAGTATCGAAAAAGGACTTTATCGTCACAAGGATCCCAGTGCCGCAGATAGCGCATCGATCATACGTATGGTCATGAAGTTATTCGCATTTAAACATAACGGGCTCGACCCATTAAGCCCAGTGGGATGGCGGGTCCGGTCAAACTGGTTTTGGCGGGTTCGACCCTACTGGTGTCAGACCGGCCCGGTGAAGTGCACAGCCCGGCCCGGTGGACCACGAACCGACGTGGTAGGGCGCGGCCCAACCCGATGGGTGCAGTACAGCCTGGCGCGGCATGGCCCAGCGAAGGGTGGCCCTGAGAAGGGCGGCCCAGCGCGGCGCGGCGTGTTCCGGCCTGGTTGGTCGCGGCTCAGCCCGACTGGACAAGAATCTCGGCCCAGGGGGCCAAGCGATGCGGGGGGGGGGGGGGGGGGGGTGGCCCCCCGCTTTCCCGAACTGGCGGCACCGAGCGGCGCCGTCCTCCTATACTGCCCGTCGAAGCCGGCCGACCTTCTTGGATCGAGCTTCCCGCATGGGCGGGCCGCAGTCCTTCTGTGCAGCACCTACGGGTGCCACGTACTCCATCCACATGGCTGGCAGGTGTCCAACCATATCGCTGCCGAAGCGACACGCGAAACGTGGGCCGTGGTCTTCCGCAGGGCGGTGCCCCTTGTGGCGCCACGATCTCTTCGGTCTGGCCGGTTCTTCGTCGGTGGAGCGGCCCACGGTTGCGGGTCACGGTCTTTACCTCCTCGAACGACACCCGGTGTCGCAGTCCTCTTCGGTCGTTGCCACCTCTTCTGTCACCATCTCCATCGAAATTAAATGAGGATCAAAGGAGCGTCGTCAGGCCTTGTTCGTTCAGCATGAACCCTCCGTGTTAAGCGGTATCATATGCCCGAAGATAAACATGGTTTCAATGAAGAACGAAGAACAATTTTTATTCAATTAAAAATTGAATCAAACCCCCTACCACTCAATTGACACCGCACGTCATCGAGCCGTAGAAGATGAGTATTGCAGAAGAACGATGTGGTCCTGTCAACGTTGGAGGAAGAGTCATTGATTCCATTGGCGTCGGGGGAAGATTAAAGAATGAAGTTTCTTTACGTCCTTCAAGTCATGGAGCGTTCTTCGTGTTCTTCATCAGGGAAAAACACTTTTCTTTTATTACTCCAGATCCTTCCCAAAGAGAAAAAATTCTAACCCAAAATGAAACAATAGGCTTCTCCTATTAAAATAAAATTTCCATTACATTTGAATTAATTCAAATTGAATTAATTAATTAAGGGTGATCACTTAATTAAATTGATGACGTTGGCACATTAAAGAGGGGAGGGGGGAATGTGGAGAGCCTCCACCAAAACAAATGGGGGGGAGTTGTCAAATAAATTAATTGGGGTTTTAAGGGGAGTTTAATAGAGTTGAGGAGTTAGGGCCTCATGTGGGCCCCACCACCCTTCGTTATATCCTCCCATGGGATGTTAGGTGGGAGCGGGACCCACCCCTAACTCCCCCTTGTAAGAAATAACCAACTCATATAAATATAATTGTGTACAACAATTTTATTTAACTTATTATAAATTCTCAAAAAATTAACTCTCATCCAGCATAAAATGAACTACAGTAAAGGTCCCCTTAAGCAAATACTGGTGTTGTAAGTTCATCAGTGTCCTCAGATTTCAATTCCGAGCACCGATTCAAAAGATAGAAAAACGTGCATGTATGTTTACTATGTGTACCTGAAAAAAACTTCCGAAAATGATTCCGGGCACACCGGGCCTCAGAATCAGGTGCTGTCAAAAACCGTAGACTCGTAAAATTTCTAAGTATTTAAGAAAAAAGGTTCCTTGAAATTTCTAGGTCATTACATTGTAAATAAAATATATATGTAAATTTTTCTGAATTAATTAATTAATTAATATAAATCAAATATCTAGGATGTTATGTGAATGTTCAGATCTATTCTGAAAAATAAGGTAACAGATCTCTCTCAACCACCATTTCTCATTGGGTTACGATGTTTTTTTATCTTTATTAAATTATCTCTATATTTTATTCTATATTGTTTTTATAAAATTTTTATATATTTATCTAACACTTATAAAAATATTGTTATCCTTTTATTTTATGGGTTAATACATTCACTATGGTCATTTCTCATATTCTTTTTCTGAAATATCATTTGATTATGATGTGAGGAATGATTATACATCCTATTTCATTCCATGAGTAATTATTACATATATAATATATTATTGACTCCCTTTTTAGAATGAATAAGCATGTAAAAAATATTATTGGTTTTCCCAAATATAACTCCAATAAAGTGGGTAATTTTATTTTCTCATGAGGCATTATGAATTAGATTAGGGAGCGAACCTAATCCATGATGCGAGAATTTTCACTATGTGATGTTGTCTTGGAGGTTATCCTTGACTTAGGATTATTTCATGTAATATATTTCATCCAGTTTTCTTTTCTTCAATTATCTTATGATTCCTTTTTCTTTATATTATTTCTCTATATTATAATTCAAGATCCCTTTCTTTTATTTTATCATGTTATATCTTCAAATTCATATAGTATGATTCATTACTGTGTTTATTATCTTACTATGATTTATAGCTAACCAATTTATATTATTTATCCCATGTATAAATTAAAATAATGAATATAGATATTATTATGGATATTAATATAAAGAAGTTTATTTTTAGAATCATGTTTATGTTTTACATACCTAGTTTTAAAAGATACTCGGATTCTCGATCAATTGGTTGTATTTAGTGGATATCAATGTAAAAATTCAAGTAATAGTACATGTAAATGGATTTTATCACTATATTCCATGTTAATTACACTACAATATCATTAATATAATTTATTTGAATAGTATAGAGGGATATACTATATAAGCCATTCTCTTAACTCACAAACACTTATCCTTATTGAGTATCTTAATTTCATTTAAATATTTTCAATTATATAACATCAATTTTAATTATTTTTGTGTATCCTTTTATTCAAAATCTTAAACAATATTCCCCTATTCACTTTTAAATTATTTTTTCACTAGATATATCATTGGGTTATTTATATTTTTCAATAAATTCATTGGATCCTTTATCCTAGAAATTATCTTCATTCTTTTCACTTTCATCACTAAAATATATACACTATTATTTTCAGAAAATATCCATTTTCATTGATGTATATTTATTTCCATATCCTTTAAGAGACTTTCCTCTTTTTTTACACTTTCCCCTTTGATTATCTATGTTGATATTTAGCTTTAATCATCACTTTCATCTCAATGATTCATTTAAGGGAAAGTAGCTGAAAAGTATCTTATAATTCTATAATTTAAACAATTTAAATAATTCTTAACCTTATAATTTTAATTATATGGTAATTTCATTTCTGGTAATTCCATGAAAATCATGGAATCATATTTAGTATCAATTTCTTCTACATGATACTTTCTACGCCCAATGAGTTTTAATTTTTTTATTTCCTTCAATGGATTCCCCTTCATTGATTTTCCCTTATTATTTTGGGCTTTATAGACATTAAACTTATAGTTAGTAATAAAATTTTTGTGTTTACCAATGGTAAACTTATCTAAATATTTATCCCCTATGGAAGAGATTAATTTATCAAATTTATCTAGAATTTTCCTCATCAATTTCATTACAACTATATAATTGTTAATAATTTCTCTATAAATACAATTTTACCCAACATATTTCTTTACATGAATGAGTAATTAATCCATTCATACATATTAAACTATTTTAATATCTGAAAATTTCCCCTAAAATTAATTTAATCATGATTTCATAAAGTATATGTCTCCCCTCTTAGATATCATGTACTTTCTTAAAACATCCATCAATTGGTTTTAAGCCCATTATTCATGTCAAATCATTCTCTTTGAGAGATTATAGTAATAAACTATTCAATATCCAATCATTGTCAATATTATTACTATCAAAGGAGGAGTAGAGAATCCCGACATTAGGAATATATCAACAATTCTTAGTGATATCAGGAATTTCAAAGCCATAAAAACATTGAACAATCCTTGAAGTAAATAGATGAATTCAATTCCCATAAAACATGGGAAATAATTTGTTTTCAAAAATGTACATTCTTTTCACAGGAATCATTAATAAAAATATTTAAAAATAATAATAAACATTGATCGGGGGGAAAATATGAGGATCCACCTTATGAAATTCTATGATACAATGTAAATTTTCATGGTGAGAGTATACCACCATAGTAGATTAAATAAGTGGTCAACAAAAACAAATATCAAAATAATTTTTCATAAACTTATTAATGAAGTTATATATATATAAAATACAATGGCATGAGATAGAGAGAAAGAACACACAAGGTATATGAGTTTTCATAATTTTCACTCAAACTTTATATAAAGTGGATAATACTTAGTGGGAAAAGATTATGATATCATTATGCATAAACATAATGTATTATCATCATGAAAAAGGAATTAATAATGATGTTCATCTAGAACTCTAAGTACAAGTGAGAAAGACAAGGATCAATAAGTTTATAAATCTTCATGTTATATCTTCAAGTGCCATCATAATTTGTATAATGTTCACACCATTGTTCCTATCCTATATCATAACCAAAATATCCATTAAATACTACTGATAATTTAAATCTAATTATCTAAAAATAATTTCAGTCCTAGATGATAGAATGTGATCACATATTTATGTGCTTGGAGTTCTTTATCATGGAATGGTTTGGCATACCTTTTCATAATCCACATTCTATGGCTACGTATTCTCTACATCTTGTTGTTTCAACCTCCACCATTTCCAATGATATTACCAATCCATTATAACAATATTTCTTCTTTAAATATTATATAAAAATTCTAAAAATTATATAAATATTACAATTTTCTATAATTATCTCTCTTAAAATAATTTAATATTATAATTATTATATCACACGATAGGATAATAAATGCATGGTATCAATCAAATTCTCCTTAGAATCTTCTCAAATATTTCATGATGTAATATAAAAATATTCCTTGCACCATCAAAATTCAATGTTTTGGAGTTTTGACTATTTCATATGGAATTTTTGAACTATTAAGTGTCCATTTTATGTCTTCCCATGTTCTTCTAGGGGACTACCAAGACACCAAGAATAATTAAGTGGCTATTTCACTCAGAAGTTTTCATAAGATATTTTATCTCTTCCGAAATGGCATGTTCAAAGGTTCAACAATATATATATATATATGATAATTATTTTTAGTTTATTCGTCACTATTCATTCGAATCAACATCAATGAGCCTCTTAACTATCCTAGAGAACATTATTGTAAAATTGAACTCAAAAACACCTTCAATATCATAAATGATTTATCTCAAGAAGTATATCATAATATTAATTCAATATAGAGGATATATAAACACCAAATAATATGATAAAATGTTATTTCTAATATTATTTCATCTCTCGATGTAAATTGAAAAACTATATTGATCGCTTATCAAATTAGAAAAACTCATATTTTACCCTTTGTTAATTATTTTTTTAAGTCTCTTCAATATCAAAAAGAAAAGCATAATCATCAATTTCAATCAAATAATTTTAAAACTAGTTCAATAATAAATAGATTTAAATATAAAATAAAAAATTTCATAATTCAATTCAATATTCAATTCATAAAATTAAAGATGCATAAAACCCAATCTCTAAAAACTAAATTCATTACTAAAAATACCTTACTAACCTATATCAACTAAATTCAATATCAAGTTTAAAAAATTTCAAAATTCATACTACTATTTTATCCCATTTAGATTAAATAACAAGAGATGAAAACAGATTATAGAAAAAAATAGAACCTTTTATAAAAAGTGTTTTATTTTAATACATTGGGAAAAATAAAAATTTTACAAAATTTAAAAAAAATAGGACTATTAAACTACATTGGGTTATGAGATATATAAGAGAAACAAAAGAGAAAATGAGGCATATTAGAATAGATAATTAAATTTTTGGTAGACCAAACCACGTCATGGTACCCTAAACTATGCCATTACTTTTCTTATTCCAAAAAATATAAGAACTATGAATAATTATATATAAAGCTCCCAAAATCTTTATAACTATGGTTCATTTAATAATACTACAATGAATAATATCGTAACATGGTATCTCAAAACACAATTTTTTTCATCCAACTCCCATTAATCCATAAGGAAAACCATGGATAAAAATTTCAAAAAATACATTATTTTAAAAACACTATGATATCCATTTCATATCCTACACCCCTTTTCAAATATAATCTCCACAAATATATATAACTAAAATATTCCTTAAATAAAAACAATTTAACTAAATAATATCATTATTTAAAAAATATTAGGTAGTTTGTTTCTTATGATGATTACAGACAATAACAGTAATTCCCCATATTAAAGTATGTTTTCTAATAATGATGAGAGCCAAAACAATTATAATCCAATATATATATATTAAGAATATCACCATGATGTGGTTTCCTATTAAACTAATAAATTACAGCATAATTCCATAAAAATACTTGTAAAATCACTTCCATTATCTTTATGATGATAAAAATACTAATATAGATAATCATGAAAATATATCCCTCTATATTAGATACCTCTCAAAGTATTATCATCCTCTATAATCATAGGAAAACATATGGAGAAAAAAATGAACATAAAACATAAATTAACTCCCAAGATACCAATTAAAATGTAATATACCATAGAAAATGATAAAAAAAATCATATAAATAAAAAGGATAATATCATTTTACTAGAAGAACATGGTTTTGAATAAGTCCAGTTATTGAGGCCATATATGTTATTCTCACTCCATTTCACTTCTTATTTTCCACCATAAATTTATAAATCATTTACCAATGAAATGTGAAATCATCGTTGAACCTTCCTAGGATTATCCTAGATCTCTATCTTTATATACAAAAAATGCATTCAATTAAATATAAAACTCATCTTAATAAATTTCATGGGGTTCAACATGAAAACACATTAAATTTGTATACATGTAGAATATTTCACAAATACAATCCATATAGAACATAAAATAATACTAATACTCTAACTCACCATCCCACTCTAACACCTTGAAAATATAAACAAATCATAGAGTAATCTTGGTAACACTTCCAATCCCTCAGTATTCAAAACTAATAGAAAAAATTAATAACACATTATCTATAACCTCATGCTCCCTATATCTCCATATCCAGTCAACAAAAGATGTATAATTTTCCTAATAAACATTCATCTTCTATAAAATCACCTATAATTTCCATATTGAACATTATATTATATCCAGTATTATTATCACTATCTCAATAACATCGATTTAGAATAATACTAATTATTATAGACACTCATATAATGCCTTAAATTGATAAATTGAATTGGTACTTTGATATATATAATTATTAAAAAAATTAACCGAAGGTAAATCATTTCCAATGGTCCTCTAAAAGGAATAAAACATACTAAAAAATGTTCCTCCAATATCCCATTCATCCACTAGTCCATCAAAATGTATATGGAGGAAATTAAGTGCTAATAAAAAAAATGACATCTAAAAGTATGTTGTATAAAATTCCAAACAAATTATTTAATGTAGGTATCTCAATATATTTAAAGTTCACACAACCATAAATGGTCATTAAAATTAAAATATATATCATAAATACATATATGTACTAAAATAGGACTAATTTGAAACATATGAAGTATTTTTACCTATGTCCATAGTAAAAAAAAATCTCATGAAAGAACACAATAGATAGCCATAATTAATCCATTTATTAAAAGGATCACTATGAATGATACAATATGCCCATAATTCTACCTCAATATACCATAGTTCGTATTCTTCTACTTGGTTAAAAATTAAATATTATTATCAAATGATATAATCAATATCCAATAGCAACTTCAAAAAAAAACATACTTGAAAGTCGGTCAATCATTTTTTAATCATCTGTATCTTTCTAAAAAAATTTCAGGTATCTTCTTACTCATGCATCAACTATATCATTTCATCTCACTAGATTATAATAGATCTTAAAATTATATTTCAAATTGAAATATAAAAAAAATTATTTAAGTTCAAATATCTTTTAGAGAAGATATTCTTTAAAATATAGGGATCTATGGAGGAAAACAATTCACTCCTGTAAGGTAGTTCCACTATAACTCCCTAATATTTTGAGAAATATATTTTTTACAGTTAATTTAACTTTTCAAAATCTTTCATTTCACATGTCATTGGAAGTATATATACATGTATATTAAAAAATTAACTCAATGATTCCTTTAAAATGCAATACTAACATGGCTTGTGCTACACGCAATACTAACTTGGCTTTCACTACAAGAAACATTGACTTGGCATACGATGCACGCAACTCTAAGTTTCTACAAAACATATATTTTATTGTTTTATTTATTTAAATAATATTATTATTACCCATATTGAAAACGTAATAATAAAAAAATTTCCAATATTTTTTTTATATTAATAAAAAATAATAATAATGAAAGACAATATTTTTGGTAAAGTCATTTTATGTAAAAAATATATTATTTTCATGAATGAATAACTTTTATTAATAACATTTATTGTATACAAAGTTATAAATATAATTGGATAAGATAAACATTATTTTTGAATTTATAATGTCATAATTATCTTAGGGTGAATTTTATGGATTTATCTGGGAAACATCATTTGTTGATGATTAGTAAAAAATAGTGCTTTTTAGTTAAAATATGTTTTCTTTTATTATTAATTATTAATGATAAATAAAATTATAAATATTTTTTGATGTCACATTATATTAATATTAAATATATTAATAAAACTTATTTCATTATAATTAATTCTACTTTGAAACTGGGAATAAAATCTTAACAAACTATTTAACTTTTTCTTACTTTTTTCCCCTGTTATTTCATCCCATCTGCAAGATTAGAAAAAATCTTAACTTTTCTGATTTTGTGATTAGAATTTCAAAAATCTAACATAAACCATTTTATTCATTCTAATTTTTATATTCTAATAATACCATGTTAATTTTTTCTTAAATGAGTAGTAAAATTTATTAAAATTAATCATTCTGGTTAAGGCCAAATTAAGTTTAATAAGGGAGTAAACATTAAAATTATGGTCCCAAATGAGTTATAAAATTGTCCAAAAATAAATGGATTTCAATATTTCAGAACAAAATATCATTATTTAGTATGTTTGGTTTGTTAAGACTTTTTTTAGGTAAGAACTTGTGCACACCTAATTTGTTTCTTAAAATTCGATGTGGGTCCTTTTCCTTCTCTATAAAAGGACACCACCTCTACCCATTCCTCACACCTATAAAGATATTTAATTTAGTCTAAGATATCCCCAAGTAGCCTCTAAAAAATCCTCTATTAAACATTTAAGCCTACCTTTTTTCATAAACCCTCTCTAAAAATCCTTTTGGCACAAACCAAAAAGAGTTACCTGATTAAGATGTAATATCTTCTCTCAAGATCCTTTACTTTTTTTTATTTTACTCACCTCCACTCTATTTATTCACTTCACATGTGAAAATAATATTATAGTAAATAAATTATTATTCTTTATGCAATGCTTATAACCTAAACTTAAACACACTTCCATCTAATGGATGTTAAACATACTCTTTCTGTGTATGAAAAAGTACTGCTTTATGAAATGATGATTGTTCATTTATCCTTTACCAATAATCATGGTGGACATTATGATGAACAAACTTTCTAGATATTTCATAAATTATATTTACTATGTATTAAATATTTTTTGTTCCTTTTAAAACACACTTTTCATTACTCTCTATTTTTTGTTAATATGAAAATCTTGTTTAAGGAAGTGTGGACTACCGCCCCCTCAAAGCAATGTGATTCATTCAAAAAACACATGGAATGTATTAAGGATGGTTTTAATGAATTTATATGATATATTAATGATATTGGAATATATATATATATGTATATATATATATATATATATATTTCATTTACAAATAATCTTTAAATATGACAATAAAAACAGAAACAATGTTCATGCGTACGTACAACTTACCATTTCCATGAATGATGTTTTATATTTAATACTACTATATTATATATATTATTATAATAGAAATATAATGTCTATACCTGATATTTATATCATTTTTTACATTCTGGAATCCTGATATAAGTATAAGGGCCAACGATGTAACAAATTAAGACATATGCAATGAACAAAGTGAATATCACAATAAATGAAACACTAACATAAGATCTCTTACAAGAGGGTAATATAATGTTATAATAAAACCATATATGTTAATATATATAACAATATTATTTTTTAAATTATTTATATAAAATTATATATATTATATATTAAGATTGAACGAGTACAGACAGTGTCAAAATAGAAGGTTAGAGGATTTCATCTCACTTTTAATTTCTAGGAGGTAAAATCTATGTGTGTCACTCTATCAATTTTTGTGGTGTATGTAATGATGGTGATTTTATTCTATGTATAATGTAATTAAATTTATGGGTATTCACATTCTAATTTTATGACCCTTTTTCATGGGTTTATGGTTCAAAAGCTACCAAATTGGTAAAAATGTTTTTTTCTCAAATTTCCTTCATTGAGACTTCAGTTTTTTATGAACCTAAACTCTTTTTCAGGGTTCATATACATCAAATTTACATTCCATATAATGAATATAAAATTTTTCATGATATTATATGATCCATTTAATTTCTTTTACCTACATGGAGATTATGATCCGAAGATATGATGTTATAAGATTTTATCGAGGCGATTTCATTGATTTTCAAGATTGTGTATGTTAATGCTTCCTATGATGAAATATTATTATAAATATCTCAAAAATATTCATGATCTTACTTATAATACGTTATTTGAGGATATACTCATGTATTAGTACCATTTTATACTATTTTTTACATAATATATCTCAGAAATAGTTTTATGAAATCCTAACTTTAACCTCTCTTCATTTTGAAATCTATTTTTTGTAAAATGAGTTTCCAAGAGTATTATACCATTACCATATACGATCTAAAAGAAACTTTTACCCTTTTTATCTTTTAACAATCTATTAATGAACATATTCTTGTCATTTTTTGAATAATACACTTTTCTATCCTTTTTACTATGCTAAATTAATGTTCTTTTGACCTTGTACGATATGTATGGATTTACCACCCGTCATTTCATCGAAGATCCCTTCACATTGTTAAAAATTATAATCATTAGGAAAATGTTTTTAAAAAATAATTTTCAAGGAATTTTTTTTCAAAATGTATAAAAATAATTTTAAATGTTTTCAAGGAAAAGGGTTTTCAAAATGATTCACGTCTTATTTTCATGTATTCCACGTGCATTCAATGAAATAGTGTTCAGAACATTTTCCATATTCTTTATAATTTTTTAGGAAAAATTATTTTCAAAACATTTTCACGATTTATTTATATGTTATTAATGTATTTATAATGAAATGGTTTTCAAAAAATTTTCAATCTTTCTATTATAGTTTTCACGTGTTTTTATAGAAAAATGTTTTTAAATTTTCTAGAAACTTATTTTAAATGCTTTCAAGGAAAAAGGTTTTCAAAATAATTTCATATATTCTTTATAAGTTTTCAAGGTATTTTCTAAGAAATTGATTTTCAATAGGTTTTATGTATAAAAAATCCCTTTTTAATAAGAAATTACATTTTACCCATGAAATTTTTCAATGTATATTTCAATTTTATTTTCCAACTAAGGTCACATCTATTGATGTCACTCATGCCTTTCTAGGAAATTATCTAAAGGTTCCTTTAATATACTTTCTATAAATGTGTTATGATTAATGCCATGTTACTTATGAAACCAATTTATCCTTCATGGGTACTACTTTTTTGAAACCCATTTCTATTTCATGGGTAATATGCTTTTGAAACCCACATTGTTTCATGAGTTTTGTTTATGATGAAATAATTATGAAACATGTCTCTTTCTAAAAGTTATAATATGTTTACATGTTTATGATACCCATTTTATTTCCTTGTTCATGATATGTTTATTTATGATCTTGTGGCACATGTATCTATGATTTCAAAATGTGATGGGGGGACCTATATATCCCTCTAATTCATTGGGTAAAGATTTAAATCACATGATATATTGATGGGAATCAAGTTGACAAGCTTGATCCAATATGGGAGATGGGGAATCCCAATCCTATACAAAGAAAGGACTCACACTAAGGATTATGGATTATCCCACCTAGTTGGTGAAGTCACCATAATGATAGAAGATGGGGAAACCCGATCCATTACGGGATGATAGGGAAACACGATCCATTACAAGGAAAGAACTGTGACTGTGGATGGTGGTGTGTCCCACCTAGTGTGTGCAGTTCCCATGAAGTGTGATGACATGTTTTATAAATTTATATTGACTTATAGGGAATTATATCACAAGTTTATGTATGCGAAAATTCCATTTTTTATTCTTATATTATGATTTCATGGCCTATTCTCTTCTTTTCATTATGACTCATGTCTTATGAACTTCCAGTCCTTATAGCCTAGTCTCTATTATAATCTATGATATGAAAGGTATGATATTTTATCTTCATGATCATGTTCTCATAGCCCTTATGATCATGTTTATGTATACATGTCTCTCCTATTTTCCCTTACTGGGAATTTGATCTCACCCCTTTATTATGTTTCTTTTCTATAGGTTATGAAGAAAGGATTTAGG
This sequence comes from Viscum album, assembly GCA_963277665.1. NCBI lineage: Eukaryota > Viridiplantae > Streptophyta > Magnoliopsida > Santalales > Viscaceae > Viscum > Viscum album. Next base: position 302,333,868 of record OY728139.1, read on the forward strand.
TAGAAGTACTAAAGATGGATATCATTAGTGGAGATGTTGAATATCATTCACTAACATAAAATATTTGGTATCCATGTTTCCCAATACACTAAACTATTATGATCCTCTCGCATTTACTTTTGTAATGTACTAAATTTTCATCTAAAATGATGTAATATCGATGTATGTTAATCCTCAGTCGCTATTGTTTTTATCAATGGAATGGTTTAGAAATCCTTTGAAAACTAGGATGAGAAAACTTTAGTGATATTTATAGGTTTATTTCTTCGGATAAGTCTAGGTATGTCTCTATGGATAAGTATAAGGATTAGTTAAGGTTTTAGAAAATGTCCTGGAATTTTGGTAAAGGATAGAGTGAGTGGTGTTTATGAAATACATCCATTTCTAGATGCTATAAATGGATGTGGATCTGAAATAGATTTACCTAGGGGTATAAAATTTGACAAGATATTTAGGGCTTGATTCAAGGTAATATGGTACACGAAAACATGCTTTACTGCACACATGGTTTGACACTCTCATGGTATATTCTTTGGAAATAATCAATCTCTTCACGAACCATCATGATGGATTTAAATATAAGTTAGCTATGAATAACATAGGATAAACTTATGTTGTCATATATTATGTAAGGTTCCATGATTTATACATCTATAAGTAATTATTTTAATGACTATGTGGTTTTCTTAGATGATAAGTATTTCTTACACTATTCTTTTAGTTTTTGTCAATGGAACAAACCATGAAGAAATGGATTAATTTTGAAAATGGTGGATGATTTTCTGATGATCATTCAAATGGGATGATCATTTGAGAAAAATATATTTGGAGTGTGACAAATCAATTATCATGGTATATGATAAACAATGCTAGATTTGGGGATATTTCTAACAGGTCAAATAAGAGAAATATGTACTTTCATCATAAGGATCGTAGAGTAAATAAAATTCATCTTTATACATGTCAACAAAAAGGGATTATGATCCTTGAGGAATACCTCAAATGGATGGGAAGATGTTATTTGTGTGGGGAAAAGGGTCATAGAGTGAATAGTTGTCACAAAGTTCAATGACTTATCTATGGAGAACATGGGAATTTCCAAACCCAATGCCTCGATATAAGGATATATTTATAAACCATGTAAGGAACTCTTCAATTTCAAACATAACTGTTGAAGGGTTGAAGTATTTATGTATTTGGATACCAGAATTATAAATTTTGAATTATATATAGATTGTTCCATTCATGTTTTTACAAAGGATCTAAAAGAATATGTTGAATGTTCATGATGGACTAGAAATGTGATTTCATGGAAGGATGATATTTTGATTAAGGTAAGGTAGTCCGTAATTAATTCCTAATGCCAAGATAATGATGTTCAAATAAGGATATACTAGATATGAATAAGTAAATTTGATGATACAGATTGTCCTGGAACTGATTATTGAAAAAAAATTCTATGTTATCGAGGATGAAGTTTACAACCTATTGGATTTAAGGGATTTATCTAGTAATAATTGTCATAAGTAAGCATACATTTTTTTTACAAAAATATTCATAGTAATTCAGGTTATTACCATGATTCAAGATAATATAGGATGATGTTATTATCATGTTTGGAATGTTACAACCAAGATCAACTTTGTCATATATAATGGAATCAATGTTAATATGATTTCATAACCTTCATTATAAATCCTCGAATTTTAATCTTCATAAGGGGTTATGATGACAACCATTCATAAAAAAGTTATGTTAGAATTCAGATTTAGTCACTAAGATTAATATGTTATCTTCTTTATAAAGATTGATGCATATTGGATAGCCTGTTCAAACTACCTTATGTGGGTTGTAACTAAGGTATAACGGGATAACATATCGTGGAACTCATGATATGTTAGTACTTTAATAATGAAAAAGTAAATTTTTTATAGAAGTATGTGAAGTGGATCAACAATCAATAAATGGTGACATTGTCCAGAAACCATGAAAGTATATCTTTTAATGAAAACTCTTTAACTTTTCTTGAAACCAAATCTTTTCATATTTTTGATAAATCACAAGGTCTATTATTTTGTTAGAGAATTATGGATTTTGTGTCGTTAACTTTCTCCTAAACTTATTCTCTATCACTCTCCATCTGAAATTGGTGGTAATATTTCTCTTTCATATCCATGTGTTTCATTTCCACCTATGTTCTCGCATGTGGAAACGTATTTAATATTACTTTTAGTAACCATTATGGTTAAAAATATCCATTTTAAGAGTATCAATTTTTCAAATGTGGGTTTCAACGAATGGAACATTTAAGTATTAAATGATTGATAACCAAGATGGATTTAGAGGGCGAAATTCATTTTAAGGGGGGGTATAATATAACAATTTGAAATTTTCATAATTATTTTTCGTTGAATTAATTTAACTTTTAATTATTTTTTATCTCTCAATACACATGAAATTGTTCTTTATATATATATATATACATATTAGAACACTAATTAAAACAATCCTTTCCTAAGAAATACGAACTTGGATTTCTCTATATGCAAAACCAACTTGGCTTTCACTACAAGAAACACTGACTTGGCGTATGATGCACACAACACTCTGTTTCTACAAAACATCATTTTTTATTATTTTAATTATTTAAATAAGATAAATATAAATTATAAGTTAAACTTATTAATATATAATTTTCAAATATTGTTGTTTTATATAAATAAAACATAATGATAATGAAAGATAATATTTTTGGTAATGTCCTTTTATGTAAAAAATATTTTTTTCTTAAATGAATCACTTTTAGTAATAAACTTAATATTAGAAACACATAGAAATTTAATTTGATAAAATAAACATCAATTTTCAATTTATAATTTGAACATTATCCTAGTGTGAATTTTTAGTACTTTTTTAGGAGAATCATTATTTTTTATGAATAGTGAAAAATACTATTTTTTGTTAAAAAACGTATTTTTTCCTAATTAATTATTAATGATAAATTATATTATAAATATTCGTTAAGTTAATATTATATTAATATTACATATATTAATACAATTTAAATAATTATAAGAAATTACAATTTGAAACTATGTATTCAAGCTTAAAAGACTTTTGATCGTTTTCCAACATTAAAACCCCATTATTTCGTCCCATTTATAGGATTAACACTAATATTAATTTTTCAGCTTTTGTGATTGGAATTCAAAAAAATTCACAAGCACCATTGTGTTTATTCTAATTTCTAGAGCTAAATAAGACCATGTAATTTTTTGACCAAAAATGATTAGTAAAAGTGATTCAAATTAATCAGAGTAGTTAAGGCCAAATTAAGCTTAATTAGGGACTAAATTGTAACATTAAGGGGACAAATGAACTAGAAACCTGTCGAACACCCATTTTATGTCAATAATTTGGACACATACCTTAAATAATTGAGTTTTTTGGTTTTTAATACTTTGTTAGGTAATAACATGTGCACATCATGTTTGGTTCTAAAACTTCCATGTCAGTCTTTTTTTTTATTTCTTATAAAAGGCCACCACATCTACCCGTTCCTCACACCAATGAAACCATTTATGTTCTTCCATGACCTGACAAACAATCCTCCCAAAAATCATCCCTTCTACATTGAAGCCTCCATTTGGGAAGAAACCCTCTCAATGAATCCTTTTGGAATAAATCAAAAAGAGTTACCCATTTAAGAGGTAACGTCTTCTCTCAAGCTCCTTTCATTTATATCCCTTATCCACCCCTCTGCTATATTTATTCTATTATTGTGTAAAAAAGTATCCTATGTATAATATGATTTTAATATTCAATGATTCTGACCTAAACATACACACTCCTCAATCTAAAGGATGTTGAACATACTGTTTCTACGCCTGGCGAACTACTACCTTACAAAACGATGATTATTCATTTATCCTTTACCACCAATCATAGTGGACATTATGTTGGAAAGTATTTTTTATATATTTAATATATTATATTTAATATTTAATTAATATTAATTATTAATTTTATGATACACATATCTTTACATTCTATTTGGTGTTAATACAACAATCTCATTTGACGAAGTGTGGACTACCACCGCCTAAAAGTGATGTGATTCATTCACACACCACATGGAATTTATTAAGGATGAGTTTAATGAAATTTTATGAAAAATATTATATATTACAAATACCTTAATAATTATGTATATATATATTCATATATATATATATACATATTTCATTTACATACCTTTTTTTAATACAACAATAAAAATAGAAACAACGTTCATGCGTACGTATGGCTTACCATCTATTTGAACGGTGTATTCCATTTCATACTCTTGTATTATATATATTATTATAATAAACATAATATTTATGTACCTTATAATTATATCATGGTTTATATTAGGGAATCATGATATTAATATAAGGACCAAAGATGTAAAAAATTATGACATATGCAATGAACAAAATTAATATTACTCGAAGTGAACCCTTATCATAAGATCGTTAACAAATGGGTAATATAAGGTCATAATAAAACCATATATGGTAATAGATATCAGAATATGATTTTCTAAAATATTTATAAAATATTTTTAATTAATAAAAAAGAATCTTGTATGAGTACAGAGAGTGTCCATACACAAGGTAAGGGGACTTCATCTCACTTTTAATTCCTATGAAATAAAAGATATGTTCACCACTCATTCCATTTGTGTGGTGTATTTATTGGACATCATTTTATTATATGTATATTGTAATTATGGGTATTCACATTCCCATTTGATGATCATTCTATCATGGGGTTTATTATTCAAAAGATACCAAATTTGTAAAAAACATTATCTCAATTTTCATTCTTTGATATTCATGTTTAGTTATGATCCACAACTCTTATTCATGGTGCATATAATTCAATTTTATATTCTATAACATGAATCTAAATATTTTCATGATTCATATGATTCATTTAATTACCTTTAACAATTTTAATATCAAGATCCCCGGATACCATGTTATAAGTGTTTATTGAGATAATCTCATTGCTTTTCGAGATTGTTTATGTTTATGCTTCCATTGATGAAATATTATTATCCACCTCTCAAGAATATTAATGGTATTTATTTTACTACATTATTTCAGTTTATAATCATGTATTGATACCATTTTTTAATATTTGTTTCATAATATAGTTATGAAAGAGTTTTAGGAAATCCTGACTTTACCCTCTATTCGGTTGAAAATCTATGATTTCTAAAAAGAGTTTAGAAGCATATTATATCGTACCACTATAATATCTTAAATAAAGTTTTATCCTATTTATCTTTTACCAAAGTATTAAAGGTAACCTTATTGTCTCTTTCTGAAACTGGAACTTTTCAATCCTTTTTACCATGCAAAAGGAACGTTCATTTTGACCTTGTACGACATGTATGGGTTTTACCCACCATTATTTCTTCGAAGCTCCCTTTGAATTGTTTAAAAGGTTAGCATTTAAGATTTTTTTTTAAAAAAGTAATATTCCTGTAATATTTTTTCAAAATGGTTTCAAACTTTGTTTAAATGGTTTTAAAGAAAAAAATTTCAAAATGTTACAAGTAAAATTTATGTCTTCAAAGTGCATTCAATTAAATGGTTTTCAAAAAGATTTCAATATTCATTATATATATTAAATAAAAATGTTTTTCAGAACTTTTTCAAGATTTAATTATATTTTTTTTATGTATTTACAATGACATGTTTTTCGAAACATTTTAAATCTTCCTTGAAAATTTTTCATGTGTTTTTAAAGAAAAAGGCTTTTAAAATGTTTTGAAGCTTATTTTAAATGTTTTCATTAAAAAATGTTTTAAAAATTATTTCATTTCATCTTTATAAGTATAAAAGTTATTTTCTAAGAAAATTATTTTAAATTAGTTATATTTATTAAAAATAATTTTTCAAACAAGAATAAATATTTTCCTCATGAAATATTTTTAGATTATATATTAAAATTACTTTCCATCTAAGATGACAACTAATGTTTTACTTATTAATTTATATGAAATTGATAAAACATCCATTCATATCCTTTCTATGAAGGAGTTAAGATTATTTCCATAGTCTTTATGAGACCCATTTCTCCTTCATGGGTAATATGATTATGAAACTCATTTATCTTTTACAGGAAATATTATTTTGAATCCCTCTTTACTCCATTGGTTATGTTTATGATGAATTGATTATAAAACTTGTATCTTTCCATAGGTTATGTTATGCTTACATTTTATGATACCAATTTCAATTCATGGGATATGATATGTTAATTTATGCCCTTTTGGCACATTTTTGTATTATTTTATAATGTGATGGGTGGGACCTAAATCTCCCTCTAATGCCTTGGGTAATTATTTATATCTCATGATATAATTATGGGAATCATTTCTATGGGCTTGATTAACTATGTGAATATGGGGAAACCTGATCCCTTATAATTAAATGACTTTTTCTGGGGATGGGGGTTGGTCCCACCAAGTACGTATAGTCACCATGATTATGGAAAATCGGGAAACCCAACCCAATATGGGAATATGGGGAATCCCAATCCCTTAAAAGGAAAGAATTGTGAGTGTGGATGATGGTGTGTCTATCCCAGTGGTTACAGTTCCCATGAAGTGACCTGACAGTTTCTAGAAATGCATCTCGACTTATAGGGAATGATATCACATATTTATGTATGCCACAATTCCATGTCTTATTCCAATATTATACTTTCTTGTACTATCCTCTTAATTTCATTATGATTACTGTCTTATGAACTGCTAATAATTATTCCATTACCTTTATTATGATCTTTGATATGAAGGGTATGATATTATATCTTCATGATCATGTTTTTATATCCCTTATGATTGTTTTTATGCTTATATATCTCCCGGTTTTTCCCTTACTGATTATTTGATCTCACTGATTTTTTATGTTTCCTTTCTCCAGGTTATGAACAATGGTTTTAGGTAGAATTACATAATGTGTATATCATTATAGAAGATGTTGAAGATATTTCTCCAGGATATAAGATTTTGTTTCTGAGATTCTAAAGACACTAAACTATTATGGTCCTCTGGAATTTATTTTTTTAATTTACTAAATATTCATCTAAAATGATATAACATCCTTGAATGTTAATCTAGGGTCTCTATATCCACTATTGGTATAAAGAAAAATTTCAAATCCATTATCAAATAATACTATAGCTTTGATTAAAAAAACTGTCTTTTTCTAAAGTAGGGTTTTTTGTTTAGTTTATTCTTAAATTTTAGTATTACTTTATTGAGTGATGAGCACTTATTTTATTTCATCTAATATAGTTTAGAAACCCAAAAATAAATATTTTAGGGCTCAGTAAAATGTCACTATAGAATTCCTCCTATATTGTTATTCCAAATTTTAGTACATATTTAATTGAAATTGAACATATTATTGAATCCTTTTACACACCAAATTAGAGTAATTATATCACTATTAAATTTTTATTAAGAATATTTTGAACTAAATGTTCATTTATAACACTATATGTTTTAGAATGATGTGAAATTATCTATAAAGATAATTTTTCATGAGGAAAAGACAATACTGAGTCAACACAAAACTTAATTTTATGCATATACAACATCAACCAATTACTCCATTAATTTTATAGTATATTTTTTGGTTTTATTCAAGATGGAATTGGAAATGCAATGAAGTATTTTTTTCGTATGGGGAGAGCGAACCTGAGAACACTTTACTAGAATGTTTACATATAATATAATCTCACAGAAACATTTTTTTGATGGGATAATTTCACCAATAATACAATTTATTAAGATTAATAATGGGACAACATTATCTTGAGAAATAAGTATGGTATTCATCATCATGGATAACATGGACTCATTAATTCTATATTCTATCCTAGTATAAACAATGATGTAATTACAACATAGTTCCACTACATAATGCATGAATCATTATGTATAGACTATTGTATAAGGTATAAACAAAATTAGAAATATTTTACCACCCCTAATTTTGTTTTATCCCAATTCACTTTTTAGTATTTGACATTATGTTAAATATTTATCTAGGAGGTGATATTAATAAATAACATTAATGAGAAAAATAATATATTGAAACTAAATGTTTAAATACTAATGAATATCATCTTGTTTTGGAACTAATAGGAAGTAAATATATAACTCCATGAGATTTTGGAATATATTTTTCTCTAAATTAATATAACGTTCGATGGATTATTTAACATATAACATTAAATTAAAATTACCAACCACATATTATATGAATACTAAAAATAAAAATTAAAAATATTAAAACAACTATTATATAATTAATATTGTAATAAATTTTAAATTCCTTAAAAATAATATTAAGAGAAGTAAAAGTTTTGAAATAGAAATTTTTAATAAATAAATATTTTCTTTCCCAGTGGTATTTTAATTTAATTTATAAATTTTAAAATTTAATAATTTTAGTTTTTAAAAATTAACTCCTTTAAAATTTATCATGTCAATATTATCTTTTTTTTCTAAAAACATTTATTCTTAGGTGAATATTGAATGCATCATTTTTATAAAAACTATGAAATTTATGAAATTATCAGTATATAAGTGTAACATCTTGGTTCCAGGTGACGCCCAAAGGTGAGACAAACCTAGTTTGTCATATAGGCTCATGTGAATTTCCCCAAATGTCAGAGGCTGTCGACTGGCAACGTCTGCCTTCGGTGTGATAGGGGGAAACCATGCTCTCATTGGCAGAGTAACACCGTGAAAAAAATAGATAACCATAGAGGAGACAATAATACCACACAATAAGTAAAAATAAAACGTCTGAATTAAGTTAACAAATGGAGCACATATATAAATGATAAATGTCACACATGCCTAGAAAAGCATCCAAATAATTAACAATACTGGAATACAGTACTAAACCAAAGTACAAGAAAACAAATAAACTCCAGCAAAATTGTAAGCCTCACCTTGGTCCCATTCCATCAAGCTCCATAGCAAACAAGTACCTGAAGTATAAAGACTCTTGACCTTATCTTTACCTGCAACAATATAATCAGTTTGGTTTCAAAATCATGACCCAAACAAGTTAGAGATAAATTTTAGTAGGATTGCACAAAAATACTTTTTCCTATCTATCATTTAATATATATAGCAATAAAATATGCAAAATTAAGTAATAACCGCTCTGGTTCAGCTTAGACAAAGACTCTATGAGGAAGCACTCACCATCAATTCCGCATGTGGTCTTTTAACGATAAACTATATAATCTCTAAGGAAGTACTCAAAATCCAATTCCCCCAAATGGTCTCGCAATTGTATTCTTCAGACACTCTGAGGGAGAACCCAACGTCCATCCCCCCTATCGTCTTGCAATGTGAAAGGTAATAGACACTCTGGGGAAGCCCTCAACGTCCATTCCCCATATGGTCTCACTTCACCAGGCTCCCACAGCCCTATTTAATAAAATTGTGCAATAAATATATCTAGTATCCAAAGTGAATTTCAAAATACTACTTGGTTAATCAAATATAATGCATATCACAATCATGTCATATAATATCAACTTCATCCTAACAACACTAGGCATGGAAATTATTATAGCCAAACGAGAAATTCTAGGTCCAATGGCCAATATCAAGAAAACATGGGAAACACATCCATAGCAAGGTAATAAATGATATTCCAAATAAAAATCCCTTTATCAATAAAAATAAGCATAACAGGAAAACAATAGGTTTAAATTTACAAAATAGGCAATACCCTAAATTAGTGTTTTCAACACTTATTACACATATAATATAATGACAACTATGGAATGGCACAAACAACCTACCTCAACATTTTACGATTGATATAGTCGAATCATATCCTTTGATTCAACCTAGATCAATGTAGATCAAGTAGAATCCAATGCAATAGATGTTCTTTGATTCGTAGAATGGTCGGTGGTGAGTTAGTGGCTCGGAGAAGAATCATCGCTCCCAATCGCTCCAGAAAAGAAGATCTGTGTTTTTACAAACTCCCCCCCCCTGAATGAAATTTGTCCCAGAATTTCTCTAAAAAGGTGGAGAAAAAGAATAATCATCCATCTTCTCTGACAACTACCATCACACATCTACCTCCCTCTCCCAAGTCTCATTTTGTGCTCGCACATGCTGCCACAACACTCGTACCAGAAGAACAAACCATCCACAAAGAACTTTCATACTGTGATAAAAAATATGGATTGAATTATCCTCGAACGATGCATCCACATTTAAATCAATCTCCTCAGGATGGAAATAATGAGATAGATCAAAGAAATTACTCTGAAACTAAGAAATGTTGAAGACGCCTTGTAAAGATCAGTACCTCGGAGGTAACTGCAATCGATAGGTAACTGGAATGACCCTCTCCAAAACGTCAAATGGTCTAACGTATCTTGGTGAAAGATTACCATATCCCCTAATCCTATTGTTTCCCAACCTTAGTGTGACACATTAGAAAACTAGATCTCAGACCTTGAACTCCAGAGGTTGTCTCTGACGATTATCATAAGACTTATTTTGTGACTACGTAGTAGCATTCCTCTTCCAAATAAACTCCACTTGCTCTATAGTTTCCTGGAAAAGACAATGTCCCAACATAGCTTTCTCTCCTACTTCCATCCAACAAAGGGGTGATCAGCATGGACTACCATAAAAATTATCATAAGGTTCATTCTGAATATATTCCTGAAAACCATTATTGTAGGAAAACTCCACTAGAGGTATGTGCTTCATCCAATAACCTCCAAAATCTAGGATGAAAGCTTGAAGAATTCCCTCCAGCACCTGAATCGTATGCTCGGACTGGCCATCTGCCTAGGGATTGTAAGTTGTACTCATATGTATTGTTGTACCCAAAGCCTTCTATTGTCCCTAGCAGACATGAGAAGTAAAATAGAAGTCTCTGTCTGAAATGATGTAGTGTGAAACCCCATGAAAATTTATAATCTCTCAGATGTACAACTTTCTAGAATCATCAACTTTGAAGGTCTCCTTAATTGATAAGAACAGTGAAACCTTCTTGATTCTTTCAATGATAGCCCAAAATGAATCATTCACTCGAGGTGACCATAAAAAACATGTCACGAAGTCCATTGTGACATCATTCCACTTCTAGTTGAGGATGGGTACCTACTGCAAAATCCATGCTGGTCACTGATGCTCCACCTTCACCTGCTGACAGGTAGAAAACCTCATGAAATAACTAGAGCGATATCTCTTAAGACCTAGATACCAATACTGACGGTGTAGATCTCGATACATCTGGGTGAAACCAGGATGAACTGCTTAAACTAAAGAATAAAAATCTCTCAAAAGCTCCTCACGTATGTAAGCTGACACCCATACAGGTCCATGGAAGTGCAAGATCTCATCCTCACCTATGGTCCATCTAGTAATAGTTTCATATCTTGACACACTCTCCCATAGAACTAGGCCTTCCTAACTTGAAATATTCCTTCTTTTCACTCGAGTAAGAAAAGTAGAGGTAATAGATATAGAGGAAATAAGCATTTTCCCCTGTCTGTCATGAACCTCCAAATGCATCTTAGAGAATGGAGCGATAAGTTACAAATCACTGCTGGCCTCTTGAGCTACCTGTATCTGAGTCCTTCTGCTCAAAATGTATGTCACCACATTGTCTTTACTTGGAGTGTATCCAAGTTCAAAATCAAAGGACTGAAGGTACACATCCCACCTTCATTGTCTCAGATTCAGATCGTGATGAGTATAGATATAATTGAAACTTTTATGGTTAGTGAAAACCAAAAAATGCTCTCCCAACAGATAATGTCTCCAACATCACAAGTCATGAACAACTACAACCAACTCGAGATCGTGCATCGATTAATACCTCTCATGTGTCCTCAACTGCTGAGACCCATACACAACGATGCATTCCCCATACATAAGCACTACTCCAAGCCAGATAATTGATGCATCACAGTAAATAGTATAAATCCTTCCAAATTTGGAAAAACTAGTATTGGTGCTAAAGTCATCACCCCTTTCAGCTCCTGGAAGGTAGAATCACAGGAATCTATCCACAAGTACTTCGCACCATTCTTAGTTAGGCTGGTCGTTGGCACTGATAATTGCGAAAATTCTTGTATAAAACGTATGTAGTAACCATTCATCCCTCGAAAACATTATACCTCAATGATGTTCTTCAGATGCTCCTAGGAAACTACTACTCTCATTTACTCGAGGTCAACTAATACTCCTTCCACAGGTATAACCTGACCCATGAATTGATTATGGTCCATCCAAAAGTGGAATTTTGAGAGATTAGCATATATATAATGCTCTCTCAGTGTACTCAAAATGATCTCAAGATGTTTGCATGGTCTTGTTGAGGGTGAGTGTACACCAAGATGTCATCCATAAAGACCACGTAAAAATAATCCATGTATGGATGAAACACTCGTTTAATAAGTGCCATGAAAACTATAGGTGTGTTCGTGAGACAGAATGACATAACCCCATAATCGTATAGACCATAACTAGTCTGAAAGGTTTTAAGAGGTATTTCTGATGGTATAATGCGTAGATGATGATAACCGGATCTCAAGTCAATATTTGAGGACACCCGGGCTCCTTGAAGACGATCCAATAGAACAACAACCCTTGGAAAAGGGATATCAGTTTTTGAACAGTAACTGGTTCAGCTTCTAATAATTCACACAGATTCTGTAGGTAATATCTTCCTTCATCAAAAATAGGATATAAGAGAACCCCATAGAGAAGTACTGGTTCAGATGAAACCCATTTTTTGTAACTCCTCTAACTTCTTATTGAGCTCATGTAACTCTGGTGTAGCCATCCTATAAGGGGTAATGGACACTAGTGCCACTACTGGCACAAGATATGTAGAGAAATTTAACTATTCCTCTAGAGTAAAACTTGAAAAGTCATTTGTAAATACAAATCTAAATTGATCCACCACTGGAGTAGAGTCCATCTGTGAAGTCCCCTTGTCATCTAGATATAGACTAGGAATTTGGGTTGTAACTCCTCTAAACCCATGATGCTCAGGTCCAGCTCTTCTCCCCTAGAAATCCCATTCTCCCTTATGTATAAAAGACATTCCCTATGGGTACATGAAAATAACCCTATGAATATTTTAATTGACCAATTCCTGTAAGGGAACCTACCATCCCATTCTGAGATTGACATTGTAGCCCGCCATCATTAAGACTTAAAGATCTCATAAGAAGTGTCACCCACCGAAATCAAGAGGGAAATTCATGCACTGATTCACACTAACCATTCTTATCCCTAATGAAGTTTCCAAAATCAATATATTGGCAGAAGTAAAGATACAGAGGCCAAGGCTCTCAGCAACTATAAGAGAAATGAAACTATGGAAATCCCCTATATCGAAAAGTTAAAAATCTAAAACCAAGGTAACTAGAATCGTACATCTAACTGTAGAGGGTCTGAGATCATGCTCTTGTTGGGTTTTCTCTATCGCAAAATTCTAACCTGCACTGTGACCCTGTGAATATATTTGTGATCCCTGAGCTGATCCACCCTACAGATTTTAAAAACCTTATGTCTTACCATTGCATCCCTGACCTACACCTCGGCGTGAACCACATGAAGAAATCTAGTTACCTGACTGATGTGGGACTAGTGGTCCTACTCCGGTACGAGGAGTCGAAACATAAAACCTAACACCAGCTACTGGTGAGAAAAAATTATAGAAACGCTAAAGATGATTCATTTTGACCCAAGATAGGCACTGAATTGGGTCTCTCGAGAAATGTTTCCTCGAATGCCCACTCTTTCCACACTTTTTGCATACCACCTGGTGACCTGAATGAGTATCTCTCCTACTAGGATCTCTACACGTAGACTACCTGTGGGTATTTCTGCTATCAGCCATAGGGGAAGAAAATCTTGGTGTTTATCCATCCTGGCTCATAGCTCTAGGATCCCTCAGGTTGTGCTATGTGATCTGAACCTAGTTGACTATAGATGTGATGGAATTTAACCTAAATATGTTCACCTGAGATTGGATGTCATGCCTGATACCATCCTCAAACTTCCTCACCAGAAATAACTCATCTCCCCCTGGAATGGTTGTGAAGCACTACAACTCTGTGAAGCAAGAAGAATAATCCATGATTGAAATAGTACCCTATTCCAGACTCATGAACTCTCTGGCTCAATAGGCCCTCAATGTCTCTGGATAGAAGTAATCATAAGAGGTACAGTGGAACTCATTCCAAGACATAACTCGCTGGTGTCCTGGCTCTGATATCTCATCTCACCATCTCTTGGAAGAATCCTGAATCATGTACATAGTGAGTTTCACCCTCATCTCAGGAGGCATCTCGAGATGATCGAAGATATACAACATGGATTCTAACAATGACTCTTTAGCTTGGGGTCTTCCATCCCCTGAGTATGTGTGAGGATGCTCCTACATAAAAACCAGTGTTAAGTCTACCACAAAGAGGAAGGTCACGGTGCTCCCTGTAAGGTCTGCATAAACCTCATGAAGCCCTCTCAAAACAGTGCTTCATAACCCGTATCTGGAAGGAGAGTTTGTACCATGACAGGAACGATAGAAAGATCTACTGGTATTACCGGATCTACTATGTCCAGTGTTTGATTTTTGCCCTATAGTAGGCATACAATCAGAGGACGTCTCAGTGGAAATAATATGTAAGATCAGGTATACACCTTAGATAAATATTATCAAATACTAAAACATAGAAGTGAAGTAATTGAATAGGATAAAGAAAAATTCATGTTTTCAAAACATTGATACACAACATGTATAACCCCTTCAAGGCCTATTCCCTTAAGCCTTTATATGGTTCTGTACATCTTCCCAAAACTGGTCATATAACACTAATACACACAGCGTGTTCTCTTTGATACCCGATGTGTACTTGAATCATTCCCCCCTACCTGAGTTCCTCTACAAGAATATACACACAGCTCCTACCTAGATAAATCTTCAAGTGGTGTGCACCTTGGAAACGACGTGCATACCTTATGTCATAAACATATGTTTCGTTCGTCACACAGTGAGGGACATGGACAAATCTACAAGGAATTTAAGAACAGAACATGAAATATACAACCTGAGTTTAATCCACCCATGTCGTTGGTCACACGGTTGGATACATGGCTCTTACAACATGGTGTGCACTCCAAGTACAATGCATGTGTCACAAAAAATTTTAAAACCCCATGTCTACTCCCACACACCAAGTTATATGGTCTAGGACTACCTAGTGTGTACATTTATTACATGGTGTGTACTTATTAAAATTTATTCACTCCCAAACAGAAGGATACAAGGTGTGTATTCATCAATACACACCGTGTATTCTTGGTTTTTCCAGACAATAAGCCTCTAAAACTACTCTGGAACCCATAGAAAGTCTAAAATGAACATTAATGTTCCAAATTCTGATCTGCAGGGGCCCATACTCCACACAAATCAAAACATCGAATCATAATCATGTATATCAAATGTATAATAGTGCAATCAATCCCATGATCCACCGAATTTCTATCCCTGAGGTCCCATAACACCACTGGGACAAAATTTTGGCGTTCATTCAAACAATACCTTACAAAATTAGCAATACCCAATCAAATATAGGGTATTATATTAACGAATCTATCGAAATAGCATGTATATCTTGAACAACATCTATCACAACAACATGAAATCGGTAATGCACCCTAAATGGCATGAAATGAATGCATGAGATGTGATCTCTATAAAGTGCAGATATGATGCATGGGATAGAATACACTCATATCATCAGGTTTAAACAAAAATATAACCTCAATAACATCAATTATCACAAGAAAAAACATGTAAATCACCCAACTATTAAAGAAAATCAACATGTAATAATTTCAAAACTAGAAAAAATTGAAATATTCGAGGCATATTGGCTTTTCCTTGTACAAGAGTTAGCTACTCATGGGCATAGCTTATTACCAACTGCCTATTCCTTCGTATCCCAAAATATAGGCTCCAAATACAATGTCAAGAAGAAAGAAATACTATGATACCACTTTGTAACATCTCGATTCTTGGTGTCACCCAAAGGAGCCCCGTACTCATTTTGTCACATGGCTACAAGAGAATTTCTCCAAATGACAGAGGCTACCGACTAGCAATAAGGTCCTTGGGTGAGATAGTGTGGAAACTACTTCCTTATTGGAAAATTAAAATAGTGAAAACAAACATATAATAGTAGAGGAAGTTGTAATACAACACAATAAGTAAAAAACATAAGACTTGTGTAAATAAAAAATTAGAGCACATATAAAAATGATTCATGTCACATTTTTCTAGGAAACCAGCAAAACAAGTCACAATACTAGAATACAGTACAAAACCAAAGTGCATGAAAAAAAACCTCCAGTAGTATCATAAGACTTTGCTTGGTCCCATTCCCTCCATCTCCCCAATAATCAATTGCTTGAAGTATGAGGGCTCTTTCACTTATCTATACCTACAACAATATAATCTGTTTGGGCCAAAAAACATGACCCAAACAGGTGTGAGACGAATCCTAGTTTGCAACCACCGAAATACCTATGTCTATATATCTGTGAATATATATATATAGTAAGAAAATATGCAAAATGAAGTAATAAAAAATGAAGTTATCAAAGTAAAAAATCATACAATTTCATTTATATTCATTTAAATCAACCAATTATTCTTCCAATCAAACACCAGCAACCCTCGGGATCAACTTAGACTAAGACTCTCTTAGAAAGAACTCACTGTCAATTCCTCTTGTGGTCTTTTAATGATAAAATATAGACACTCTCAGTAAGAACTCAACATCCAATTCCCCATGTTGTCTCACAACAGTATTCTACAGACACTCTGAGGGAGCACACAACGTCCATGCCCCGTTTGGTCTTGCAACATGAAAGGTAACATACACTTTGGGGAAGCCCTCAAAATCCATTCCCCCTATGGTCTCACTACAGCAGGTTTCCAAAGCTGTGTGTAATACAATTGGGCACAAATGATATCTTTCTGCCAAAGGGAATCTCTAAACACTACTCATCTAATCAACTACAATGCATATCATAAGAATTTCATGTAATATCAACTCCATCCTAACAACACTATTAATGGAAATCATAAAAGCACAATAAGAAATTCTAGCCCCAAAGACCAATATCAAAAAAAGGGAAAACACATCCATTGCAAGGTAATAAACTCTATTCATAACCAAAAGGCCTTTTTCAAGAAAAAAATCATAACAGGAAAATAACAGGGCTAAATTTCTTAAACACACAATACCCTAAACTAGGGTATTCGACACATTTTTCACATATAAGAAAAAGGAAACTACAAAAAGGCACAAACCACCTACCACGACATTGTACAATTGATATAGTTGAATCTCATCCTTTGATTCAACCGAGAACAATGTAGATCTAGGCGATTCCAACATAATCGATGATGTTTGAATTGGAGAAAGGATAGCAGGTCAGTGGATTGGAGAATAATCATCATTCCCAATCACTCTTGATAAAAAGATACATGTTCTTAAAATAAGTATGACTTATAATTTACGAAATCCATTTCTATAAAAAATTTGTATTTGATAAGAGTTATTTTACATTTATAAATATTATTTCTTGCCATCAAACCTATGTTTTATATTTTATAAATTAACATAAACTATTAAATAAAACATTTATGAATTCATTATATTTTTTATATTTTAAAATAACTTTTTTACAATTTTATTATGATAATAAAATAATATGGATTTAGTATTTGGTACTGTAATGACCATAGTATGTAATATTTTATTTTTTTCGGGAAGAATAATTTAGTACTTAGGTAAATTCTAGTTATCATTGTAAATTACAAAAGGGTAAATGGGTTAATAAAAGCATTAAAAGGCCTATCATGATAAAAAATATATTTTTAATTGACTGTATGAGGTGTGGATTAACCAAAACTTATACCCAATCCATTATTTCTATTTCTTGTGTCTTCAAAACATGTAAAACATGTGTTCTATTTATATTAAGACTAATTATTTATAAGAATTCCTTTCTCAAAATATATTAAAGGGGCCTTCCAACACCCCATGAAGACAAATATAAATTTAGTGTTTATATTTAAAACTTACAATTTTTCTTTCCCCTATATTTCTTATACACTTATTTTATCTTATAGTCACAAGAAGTTAAACAACCCACCATTTAAAAGGAATCCTCCAAGAGACAACTCAATGTAAGTACTAACTTTTCCCTGAAATTGTTAATATTTTATCTACCACATTACCATATTTTTTTCACGATATTATATGGTTAATTAATTAAATATACTATATTTAGTTTTTTATATTTTTTAATAACAATTAATTAAGTACATATATTATACATAATGTTTTTATGAGATATATTTTTTATTGATTAAAAGTGATATAAAATAAAGATATGATTATCTTGGGTTGTATTAGTTGTTGTTAGAGTATATTTTAGTTATTTTTTACAATTATTTATTTGGTATATTAATATAAGATATCATTCAGGAAGACCATAAGGATGTGTCTAAGGGATAAGTCTATATATACGATAACATCCTATAATTGTGGTAATTTTTTCAGTAAGTGGCTTTCCGAGAAATGACAGCTAGGTTTGGATATTGGTAATTGGATGTGCATACACTAAGTTGCAATGACTCTGAATAAAGATGGTTGAGTATTTTCTCAATCCATACCTATTACATGATGATTTGGATTAGGACTATACACCTAGATAAACACTATTAAGAGATATTATTTGTTCAATCACATTTTTATTACAATCTATTATGAATGACTTATTATAATATGGAAATAGGTTTTGTAATATGAGATATCCCAAAATAATTAAATCCATATTGAACTAAGAGTGATTAATATTGAATTGAAAGTGTCATTCTATAAAATTCAGGTACCTTAGACTTTAATTGGATCAAATAATATATATATATATATATACATTTGATTCTCTTTAAATTTTATTGATCACTTGTGATAAATTATTTTGGGTTTTATTTGTCTATTGGAGATAATAGGTATCCGATTAAATTATAATTTGGTGGTATAATGTTCATATCATGTATCAATTTTATTTTTGTTCCAAGAGATTAATGATCTATTATTTATATGGAAGGAATGAAATCTTACATGATAATATTAAAACCCCATAAATATTTAATTTTCCTCAATATTTAAAAATCTATTATGAGTGATCCTTTCAAATTTTATTCAATTTAGGTCACTAAGATGTTAATATTAAACATGGCCTACTCTCCAACTATTATTTTATATAAGGATGGTAAATTAAATTATTTTATCCATATTTTAAACATATATATATCTTATATTACTCATTATGGGACTTACCACAATGGTCATTATCAATATTTAACAATGTCACAAAACAAATGATTTCATACTATAATTTATAAATATCTGGTGTAGGAAAATAACTATGTAGAATAGATCATCTTTATCTTACAAATTATAAGATGTATTATATATTTCTAAAACCAAATATGTTTTAAACCATTCCACATTGATCTCTTAAAACAGGTTTATGAAAAAGATATATGGAATGGAATAAAAATATTATTTTCAATATCAGTAACTACATAAATTTATTTTTCATTTCCCACACTGATATAAAAATAATGATTTTAGTTTTCAAATCAATATTTTATATTTTAGAATTTATGTTAAATTATTTATTCAATCTATTATTAGGGAATTATAAGTTTATTATTTTAAAATTATTTTTTATTACATTTTAAAAGAAAATATATTAAAATAATTTTTTTATTTTTTCTTATA
Source organism: Viscum album (assembly GCA_963277665.1). Taxonomy (NCBI): domain Eukaryota; kingdom Viridiplantae; phylum Streptophyta; class Magnoliopsida; order Santalales; family Viscaceae; genus Viscum; species Viscum album. The sequence goes on from OY728139.1 coordinate 302,353,809, forward strand.
TGATCCATATTATTTAATAATTATGATTTATTTTTTGCTTACACAAATTAGTTACTTAGGTAAAAACTACTTACTATGGTAAAAGTCAAAAAATTAAACGGGATGGCCAAAGCATTAAATAAGCTAAAATATTAAAAACAAGTTTCTAATTAAATGGATGAGGTGTGTCACAAAAAAATATATCCCCACTATATTATTGTCTATTTTTCTGTATTCATTCAATGTGAAACATGGTCACCCTTTTTGTCATGATGAAATATTAGAATTACACTCTCCCAACTTACAAATGGGGATTTCCTCCACCCATAAACGAAACTCAAAATTTATGTTGTGTGTTTAACATTTACCAATTTGTACTTCCAATATAATTATTTTTCACAATGTTGGGTTTCTTATAATAATAATTTATCTTGAACCTGCATTTTCCAAGGATCCTACTAAGGAAAAACTAAATGTTCTCAACATACATACTAGCATTTCCCTAACATGATTTCATTTCTATACTTACGTTAAAAATATATTTTTTCAAATATTATATAATTAATTTATTATTTATAGATTACTTAATGTTTTTATATTTTTTAAATAACCATGAACTTTCTTTTGGAATTTTTATTAACAAAAAAATCATTTGTGTGATTGGGTATGCTACCACCTCCATTAACTAACATATCTCAATTTTCATATAGATTGTTTATTATGTTTTAAATTCTTATTAATTATAATAAAAAATCCAAAAAATATCTAAATAAGGTAATTATAATTCTATATTATTGATATTTTTCCAAAAAAACTACTTTTATAACCTTACTCATCCACTAATTTAGGCATATTCATGTTTAGTGTAATTTAACAGCATACATATAAAATTCTATAAAATAATATCCTTAATGAATATGAGGACTTATTACCTAATAATATATTATATAAATAAGTAAATAATGTTTTTATTTGGATTATAGAATTTTAATAGTAATATTAAAATCACCAATTAATATACTAATGTCTGTTTGTTTAAAATATTTGAAACATGCTTATCATCAATTTTATATTTAAGGATTGTAACCAAAACAACAAAAAAATGAAAATGAAAATTATAAAATGTTATAAATAAAAAAACTAGTACATTAAATGTTCTTTTAATATTGAACTATTAAAGACAAATGAAGTGCAACGCCATGTGAAACTAGTTCAAAACAAAAAATATTACTCACACCTGATATTAGAAATTGATAATTCATAACTAATATTAATATAGAGAATAATTAAAATTAAAGTTAATAAAATTTTAAATGTATGAATAAGGTTATTAAATAGGTGACCAACATAGTTATTTTAACTATAAATATGATTCAAGTGCTTTTGTAAAGTTATAGAATTAATGTGATGGGTTCGTTGTGTCAAATTAAATTTCTGGATACATATATCATACTGTGAACCATGAACTAATTTATATGGTGTTTTTCGTTTTTATTGAATTTATTTTAACAAATTAAATTAATTGATGGTGTTTTAATAGAAAAATCATGTTCTTTATTTAAATGGATATTGATTCAAATGAAACCAAGGTTTTAAGGGGTTTTATTTACTCAACTTCTTTTATCAAGTAACAATGATTAATTTTTTACTATAGTTATTAAAAGAAGGGTTATTAATATTATATTATGATATTATAATTCCTTTGATATTCTTTATAAATAATTACATTAATGATAATATTTCATTACAAATGTTGAAATGATAATAAAAATATCCATTATTTCCAATTGATCTCATATTCTAGTATATCAATGTCTAATTTTACCACTAATGTTATTATATTTTTATTTTGAAATCCAAATATGTTTTACTTCTAATTATATTTTAATTTATTTTTTATAAATTTTGAAATCAATAAATTATCACTGTATTTTTGATGTGCGTTTGAAAAAATGTATTTTCAAAAAATTTATAAGGATTTCCCATTCATGTTAATATTTTTATAGTCAAATCTACATTTAATATCTAAAATCCTTATGAACATTTTTATGATTCCATTATTTAAATTTCATTTATATAGGTGTTTTAAATTTTTATTCCTTTTACCTTCTTGAGAACTGATTTCATGAAATTTTTTTAATATAACCACATCACAATTACATTCAAAATGTTCACTGAAAAATATTTTTAATTGTTTTCATTCCATTTTATTATTTATATATCTTACTCCTATAAAGTTTTTTTATGACTAAACTTATAAATTCCTTCAAAAAATACTCTTTTGGGATAATTTATTTTTTGGAATCAACCAATAGAATTTTTTGTCATGTTATGTGATACAATTTAGAAACAATTTGAAATCGATTTTACAGACATGTGTTTTCATGATATATTAAGAGATTTATATCTAATGGATCACATATGTATGGATAATGACATGTGTGGTCATATATCACTCCCCAATGCATTGATTAATGTTATATGTATTGTGATATTATATATATTTTTTATATATAGATACCCAAGCCCTCTATATAAATTTTTATGTGTTTTTTAATATAAAATCCACAAACACTACACATGGATCATAAACACCTAGTGTACATGGAAAACTAGGTTCATAAATATATAAATGTGAGGATAATGATAATACTTTATATTTTTTAATACATAACGAGCTCCGAAATAATTTTGATCTCCTACAAATCATTGGTTAACCAAAGGAATTCATAGAAAAAATTTGTTAGCTAAACAATAGTAAGGGAATAAACCTGACATTGAAACATAACGTGTGTGTCAAAATAAAAATATGATATCACAATGAAAAGGTACTTGAGAAATTTCATGAAATAATAACAGCATGAAAATTGTGTCAATAATGAATCGAAAAAATTGAAAGTGGAAAAGGAATAAAACATGAAATAACAATTAATCAAAGCTAACTGCCCAGAAAACATCAAATTGTGGAGAAACTCCCTTAATAGATCATTTGTACTCCCAATCTGATATATGAATTATAATGGGACGAAAATATTATCCAATGAATTGTAGGGATATATAATTCCAAGCCCACCCATCATATTCATTTAATATAAATATATATATTCATACCAGATAAGGATATTGATCTTAAGGAATATAAATATAAATTACCCATGGAAATAAATAGATTGGATTATTATGTCTCAAAACATAATACAAATAGATTACATAAAGAAGTAATTTGAGATATATTCATAAGAAATTTATTACCCAATCAATGTAAGGGGTAGTAAGATAGGTATTTTTGTGGGGGGGAAATATACATAATTTAATATCATTCTATAACATTAATGTTTATTTTTGTTGATGAATAAAAGTATCTTTAAAAAGTTTAATTTTTTTGGGAAGAAAATAACCTTTCAACATTGAAAATTACTTTGTAAAAATAAAATTGAAAAAATATTATAGAAATAAACTAATTAGAAATATCATTTCAAACATATAATATAATCATCAAGGGAAAAATGGTAATTTTGGTTGATAATAGCATTCATTCCTTACATAATAAAATAATGATTCCATTCATATTTTTGATATAAGTTAAAAAGTGATGTATTTGGAAAATGACAAGAAGATTTATTTTAAACCACATTTTTTAATAAAAAATGGGTAAAAATGACTTCTAACAATCATATTTTAATATTAAAAACATTTTTGTAAACATTTTTAAAAAACATGTATATAGGAGAAAAAAGGTTTTATAATCCAAGATTGAAATAATGTCATATTTTCATAAAAACATTTCATAATCATTTCCAATGCCAAATAGAGGAAAATAGTACTATTATATGAAAATTTCATGAATAAAAAAGGAGAATAAAATTAAAAACGATTCATTAGAAAATGGTCAAATAATTTCCAATTAAGAAAAATTAAGCATAAACTATGCCGATTAAAATGTGATTAGAATATAAATCATTGCGGATTTAGTAAATTTTGATTCATAAAATCCCATGAATTAAGTAAATGAACTGAAACATAAAATATAATAAATTATGACTTATTCATGATATGATATTAATATTAACAGTATATAAAAAATTTAAAATAACTTGATATCCCAATGACATGTGTCTCAAAGAAGGATATTTTTAGTTGAAACCCTTACATCGAGCTTGAATCACCATGCGAGTCCCCCATATTACTTAATAGCAATGTTATATTAATTGTATAATTTAATAATAATATTTTCAGGTTTTTTTGTTTTTTTGTTTTTTTACCATTTCATATTCAATAACAAAACCATTTAATTTCACATCATCCAATTTAATGATAAACGACTCATATATCCAAAACCACATTGGTTAGTTTACTATGGACAATGATATTTTCAATTACTAATTTAAATAATCATGATCATGAGATAATTATCATTTTTATACATAAATAATACTTAAAAAATTAAATATCATTATGAAAAATGAACTACGTTATGATCATGGAGATGGTAGGTTGTATGTATAGATGAGAATAGTTTGTATTGTTGGACATCATGATGGAAAAATGGTAAGAGTAATGTTATAATAAAATTATATAAATTATATAATAAATATAATATTATTCCACTAAATTCCCATACATATACCATCCATTTGATGCAGTAATAAAAATAAGTCACATCACTATGTGAGGTGATAATCCACTGTACACACGAACAACATTATTTTATATTCAATGTATGGTAATGTAATAAATTATATGATATGTTTATTTTATAGAATGATTAATATTTCATTAATATCATATATTAGTATAAAAGTAATCTTTATATACCTCCATGAATGTAATATGTGAAAAAGATATTATATCACTCTGTAAATGGTATACCACTATACTCATGAGTGACATTATGATATGCCTTATGAAATTGAATGTAAAAAGGTATATGTGATTTTATAATTAAAAAAGTATAATTATATCTTCTATAACATATATAATATTTATATAAATAACTATATCATTATTTAATAAGCAATGATGGAAAACAAATTATGTCAGTTTACGAGGTAGTAGTTCGTCGTACACAGGATCAAACATATCTTATCCCATTTGATGGAGGAGTATATGGTTGTAGTTCATGAACATAGAATAAAAATATAACAGTATATTTTAGACAGATATTTTATAATATTATCATGGTTTAATAATATTTAATTGAGGACTAATAATAAAAAAATGAAATGCTCTGTTAAGGACATTACGTCTTCTTCGAACAATTTTTGTAGGATTGCACCAAATGATTATCATGGTTGTATCTCTAAAAAAATCAGACTCTAAAATGAGGGGATTTAAGTAATAATTTATTTTTATTGGTATTTTAAAATAAAAAATTAATTTTAAGTATTAATTATAAAGAATATGTGGTTTTCTTTTATAAGTGGGGGAGAGTATGCATTTGTAATGTTTTTAAAGAGTGAATTAAAAACACATTGTTTTGGTAAAAAAAATTACCCAAAACAGAACATATCCTAACATTATAATTTCTATGGTATTATGTGGGCCATGAAATATTAATTAGATAAGTTTTGTGTCTTTTATAACCCATTATTTTTATTTTATCCCATAGTAAACCTATTTTTACCTTAACCGTGGTAAATAATTTTTACTATTTTCTCTATTCATTATAATCAAAAAATGAATTTTCCTTATTATATAATATAATTTATTTTGATTAAAAATATATATTCCATTTTTACAAATTCAACTCATAATATTGGTAGAATTTAATTTAATATTAAACTCGTTTATGAGTTAAAAAAAACATTTTTCAAGAATTGAATCTTTTAAGGAAATGATTATATCATATTAACTATATGACCAGTAATAAAATTTAAAATAATTAAAACTCAAATATATAGATATATAATCAATACAATTAATTAAATTAATTCATGATTGGGGATTCTTTAAATTTTATAAAATGGAAAAACATTTTTCACCTTAAAACAGTTTTCAAAACACCAAAGTGTTTTAAACACTAAAAATAAACCATTAATTTAATTAATTATAGAGATTATTGAAATTTAATTAATTTGATTAAATATAAATAATTACTAATTGATTTATTTTTTAATCCAATAAAAATAAAAATGGTACTTTTAAAGTAATTAATTTTTAAAAATAAATAAGAGATTTACCAAAAATTGTTATTTATTGTTATTCACTTAATATTTTCTAAATTATATAAAAATTTCACAATTCTTTAATATGAATTTGATAAAATAAAAACATAAGTTCATTTTATAATATATCATTTCTTAATTTTTCAAAAATTATTTATAATTTTTTCTTATAAAAGTAATTAAAAACATTTTTGATGGAAATATTTTTTTTTTAAATAAAATATTTTTTGTGAAGTTGGGTTATTATTTCATAAGAATATAAAAATAAATCTATATATAGTATGACCTTTATATATATATAAATTTTTTTATTACTATTCATACCCACAAATTTTTTTTAAATTTTATATCAGTCAAGTTTAAATAATAATGTCTTAATGGTATATCGTTGTTCGTTTAAAATAATTGTTGTGTGTCGCTCATGATATCAAATCAATTAAATTTATTTGAAAACAATATATTACATAAATTCTCTTGAGGTTACATTATACCCCGTTATAAAAAAAATTTCCTCCCAATTTAATATTGATCTCAGTAATCAATGGATATAGATTTTGAAATACTTTTGTTTTAACACACATCGTAGAAATTGTTACAAAACATCATCTTGATAAGATATAAAGGAAAGTATAAAGGTCATTTAAAATATAATTTAATATATTTCCAAAATGGGTAAAAAAATTGTGAGTGAAGATTTGGAAATATAAAAAAGAATAAATAATTTTTAGAGTATCAAACAATATTGATCATAAGGAAGTGAATGGTCAATAGAATGTTATGGTGCTCAAAACGATAAATCTGTGATGAGTTAAAGAGTGATTGATTCCTTATATATGAAAGAAATATGATAATATTTATGTTTCAAGAACCTTTTACAAGATTTTAGGATTACTTTTACCATCTTAACTAATAAAATTAGATAATATACTTACTTTACAAGTATAATTTCATAATTTAATCAATTTTTCTAATAATTATAGTTTTTCTCTAAATTTTGAGTATTCATGAAAAAAAAATTTCTGTATAAATTATAATTATTAACTTTTAAATCATTACATCATCCCCCAAAAAATAAATATATATTCCTTTTATCATTAATAATACCAAATTGGATACCACATGTTATCCAATATAATACATTAATCTATAATACCATAACATTAAATCATAATGTATCACTTAATCTTCTGTATATGTTTCTATCCTTAAAACCCGTAATCTTACATATCAGAAAATGTAATAGAATTCATCCAAAATAATCTTTTATGTTACAAATCAAGGTTATATTTATTTATTAACCAAATAAAGTGTTTTTTAAAATGTCATTAATCACCTAAAAGTCATATGTATTCAAAAATATTTTATCCTATAACATGTTTCACAAAAAGAACAAAATATTTGGCCACCAAATCAACGAATTTAGAAAAAATTATACTATCTATTACGTCATGTAGACTAGTGTTAGGTGTTGAAACCTTTTCTCCCTTCGGTTTTCCCCATGGCCTTTCTGCATTCGATGTGTTGTCACCCAACATACAATTTTTCCTTTTTCTGAAAAAGTATTAATATAATTCCATTAACATTGCCAAAAATATGCTGAACATAAATGAAATACAATTAATCATATATTAAATCTTTAACCACTTAAGGTTTTACATATTTCTTATTGTTTTCCAAATAATACAATGTTAAAATTAAATCATTTTTCTATTTCATAAATAAAATTAAAAATATTTGGGAAAACCCTTATTAAAAAACTTCTCCAAATATGATCCTTATAACTTTCATGATTATTATTACTGAAATAAAATTGATTAAAACATTATAAAAAAATTATTCTAAGACCCTTAGACATAAATAATTCACTACCAATATTGTTATAAGATAGTTCCTTCATTGGTCTAAGGGATAACTCTAATTTTATGGAATTGTCATAGATAATTCACATGTTCCCCACAATTAATACATTGAATTCCTTAGAAATTCATGCCTATATTCCATTTATTACAACATTAAAAACATATTCACCTACATTTTATATATTCTTAGAGGTTATTCTTCCCATATTTCTGACATGTACAAGTCTGAGTCTTCTTTTCTTTATCATAGTTAACAATTTAACTTAAATAAGATGTATCCTTAACTTCTTTAATGTGTTTAGAAATTAAATTTTGATTAAATTATTGATTATAATTCAAGATAAATCATTTAACATGATCCATATCTTTCTAACCACCATTACCATTAGGTTATGAATATGATTAGGTAAATCATTACATTTCCCATTACATTGGATGTCAGAATTCATCTCTTATTTCCCACCTTTAACTAATATTATTAAAATAACGATGATGGATATTCATTAACATATCAAAGGGAATCATAAAAATGTAGAAGGAATAAATTCTAAATTAAAAGTATGTCATGACATATGGACCCCAAGGTTTCAATATACATAATCCATGTTAATTATTCATATTAGGTTTTCTAAACTAAAAATTCATTCAGGTTTGTTAAAATGGTTTGAATGGAGTTTGTGATTTTCCAGATCCCATCCCTCAGGTGCATCAAACAATTTTCACGATAAGGATTATTTTATTGTACTAGGTAATGCTTTTGTAAATCCCAACATGCCATTGTCATAGTTATTACACCGTGTAGCATCATTTGAAGAATCATGTCGACTTGTAGTAACCATGAAGGGATGTAATTTCTCTTAAACCAATCACTCTATAATTAACCATGATATTAGTATATATGTATATAGTTAGCCTATTCAGTAGACATATACCCATGGTCCCCACTAAAGTATTATCATCCTAGTTTGTAAATTATAACTATAAATTTTTCTACGATACTAAATATAAGAACTTAATAATTTTAAACATATCATTACCTAAATTTTAAAATAATCATCCATTAATACAAGACAAGAATTATAAAGGAAAAGTGTATTTGGAAGACAAGGTTCATAAGTACATAAAAGTGATAAAAAATATTACTTATTTATTTTATTCTTTATAAGGATCTACTAAATCCTTTTGAGATTCTAAATTAAAAAGGATAGCCTGGGGAATACATATTTAGAATGGGTGAGAAAAAAATTTAATTAAGGTAATAAACATGAAAATGAAACATAAAGTGTGATTCAAAAGTATAACATGAAATAATAAAGATAAGGATCTTGAGTAATGAAATGGATGAATAAAAAATTACATGGTATCATAATATCATGTAAATATGGGGATGTTTAAACAAAATAAAACATGATATAAACATAAGTCCGGGATGACTTACATGAAAATATCACATAGTGGATAAAGTCCCATAATGGATTAGGTTCAATACCTAATCCCAAACATGTAATATCATGAGAGTAAAACATTACCCAACACATTGGAGGGATATATAATTCTAGTTCATCCCATATCATTCATTTAATGTACATGAATATCTTTGAGACATAAGAATATCAATGATATGATATAAAAATTAAAAAATTTCTATGTAAATTAACATGTTCAATAATCTTTCATCAAAACATAATAAAAATATATTACATAAAAATATATTATAGATATTATCATAAGGCATGTATTACTCCATTAATAGAAGAAATAGTAAACCATGTATAAATGTGTTTAAAAAAGATACCGAATTTATAAGCATTCCATAACATTTAATGTCATTTTTGTTTATGAATATTATGACATTTTAAAATATTTAAAATATTCATTTTGATAATAAACATTTTTTATTTAAAAATAAATTTGAATAAATAAAAATCACAAAATATTATTGAAATAATTTTATATGAAAATATCATGTAAACTTATAAATAATTATTCTAGGAAACTAATGGTAATGATGATGGAAAATACCATTTATGTTGTAGAGGTTGAAAAAAATCCCTTTCATATTTCAATAATATCTAATATGTGACTTGTTCATATAATGATAGGAAAATTCATTTAATTTATTTATTTTAAAAATTGGGAAAATTTACTTTTGAAAATTATAGTTTAATACTACATTTTTTATAACAATTTTAATAAATATGTATATTTATAAAAAAGGATTTTTGAATGAAGGGAGAAAAGAAGTCATCTATTCATAAAAACATTTTATAAATAATTTTGACAACTACAGAAGAGAATATGGTACTATTACTAAAAAAATTCAGGAATATCTTGAGGATAAATAAAAGTAAATTTTTTTATTAGAAAAAAATCAAATAATTTTTATAAGGAAAATTCAAGCATAAACAATCTTGATTAAAATGAGATTAAAATATAAACCCTTAACACTTTAATATATTTTGAATCATAACTTTCCATGAATTAATTCAATGAATATAAACTGAAAAAATAATTAATTATTGAGGATTCATGATATAATATGAATAGGGTCATTATATACACCATTTAAAATAAATTAGTTGCATCAAAGAAAATGTTTCTCAAACAATGATGTTTTAAGAAAAAACCCTTAACTCAAGTCCGAATCATCACATGTGCTTATTAAAATAATAAATAATAAAATTATGTCAATTATTTACTTTATTAATACCCTTTTTCAATTTTACTATTCCTTTTAATTTTAATTTTTACAATTGCATATTCAATTACTTAATCAATTAATTTCACATCAGATGTTTTAATGATAAACAACAAATATTTCCAAAATCAAAGGGGTATGTTAACTAAGTTAAAATATGATATTATTTAATAATTTATACCATGTAACTAAATATGTAATTTTTATCTTATTATATGAATTATAATTTTAAAACAAACAATGAAATATGTTTATATACGTACACATGAGTAACGTTTCTATTTTTTTACCACAACTATTGAAATAATGTAATTGTTATTGTATATTTCTAGGAATATCTTTATATCAAAATTATCATATTATTTATATTAATACCCTTATATATATCATCTATTTGATTCATTAATAAAAATTAATCACATCACTTCACGAAGAAGTAGTTCATTGTACACATGAACAACATTATTATTTATTCAATAGATGGTATATTAAGAAAGTATATGATATAATTATTTAGTATAATTATTTACATGTCCTTAATAGAATATATAAATCTAAAATTAATCCTTATTACCTTCCATGTAAATTTTAAGTGAAAAATGAATCATATCACATCGTGAGTTAGAAGTCTCCCGTGACACACGAGCAACATTATCATTTTCCCTACACAATGGAATGTAAGAAGGTAAATGTGATATTATAATAAGTTAAGTATAATTATGTTATAAATATCATATATAATTATTATATACATCATTATATCTATCTATGAGAAGTGGTGATGAAAAATGAATTACGTCAATTCGTGAAGTGGTTGTTCTCCATACGCACGATCAATGGTTTTGTATCCCATTTGAGGGAAAAGGAGATTATATAGGTCATTACCTTAACATAAAAAATAATTATATGTAAGATAAGGTGGTTATTATATAATTTTTTTTAATAATATTTTTAGCATATGTAAGATGAAAAAAATAAAATGCTTAGTTATGGGCATGACCTCTTCTTCAGACATCTTTTTTAGGTTTTCACCAAATGCCATTCTTGGTTGGATTTTTAATCAATAAAAGGATTATATGATAAGGGGGAATTAAAGAATTTATTTGGGTAGTTATTGTCTAATAAAAATTTCTTTTATGTTTTAAGAGGATAGAAAATGGGGTAGCCTTATATAAGTTGGGGGAGACGACACATTTGATATTTTTTAAAAGAAACAATTACATCTATGTTTTTATCTAGATAAAAGAACTCCAAAATAAAAAAATTTCAATATATAAAAAATTATGGTCTACATAATTTTGTAAATTAGTAATTATAAAAGTTTTTTCCATTTTAAACCCTTGTATTTTTAGATTAAGCCCCGGTAAACCTAATCTTACATTAACCATGGAATATATTTTTTCATGTTTTCACTATTCATTATACTAAAAAAATAAGTTCAACTTTAAAATAATAAAAATGATTATTATTCCAAATTAAAAACCATTTTTTCAAATTCATATCAAAAAAATGGCATAATATAATTTAATATTAATCCCTATAGGATTTGACAAAATTTCTTTCCAGGAAATACAATTTGTATAGAAAATATTATCTCATATTATATATATGAAAACTATTCATAATTAAGTGAATTTAAATTCATATTTTTAGATATATAATATATAATTTTAATTGAAATAATAAATCATTATGGGTTGTTTTAATTCTATAAAATTTATAAACATTATTTACTTTTAAACTGTTTTTATAAAAACGAGTTTTAAAGCCTAAAAATAAACTAACAATAAAATACAAATATAAATATGATTTAAATTTAATTATTTAGATAAAATTTAATTAACTCATATTTTAATCATTTTTAAGTATAATTAAATGAATAATGGTACTTTTAAATTAATTTAATTGTTAAAAATTAATGACAATTTTATAAAAATTGGTATTTTCAGTATTTACTAAAAAATCAATATTTTCTAAGAAATCCCAAAATTCCCCCCTAATAAAATATCGATATGACCACATAAAAAACTATTTTAATTCTATAAACTAAAAATTTGAAATGTTCCAAAAATTAATCCTATTTATTTCTCATAAATAAAATTATGTTATTTTTGAAGGAAACCGACCTTGAGCAATAAAATATCCCTCTTAAAGTTTGGTGATTATTTATTAAGAGTATATAAATAAATTTAAATTAATTATGAAATTTATAACTTTTTCATAAAGTTGTATTTAACATTTATACCTTCTAACTTGACTACTACGTTATATCATCCATATTTAAATAATATTATTTTAATAGTACATTGTGGTTTGTTTAAACTCAGTGTTGCATGTAAATAAAGATATCAATGAAATTAGATTTATATTAAAGAAAATATATTTCACTATATATCTGGATGTTATAATATTGGATATTATCAGAAATTAAAGGGTAAAAATTACTTTATTACAATAACATTATAATTTGTTGGACTTTTTCATTAGGTTTATTTTTTTTGATACTCTATAATTATGATTGTGATAATGTTCTTTATTAAACAATGTTTCAAGGGAATGTTACATTTCTAAGCCATATGCCCATAAATATAGAGCATATATTATTTTTAATATCTTAGGATTCTAAAAACTTTTTAAATGGTATATGTTTGTTCTTTTGATATTACATGTCATTTTTTCTTGACTCATAGACAACTCTTATTGTTTAATTTATATTTAATATGATATTTTCATACTGTTCATGTTTCATTATATTCATATGATCTAACTCATGATGACATGATGATTTGTATTCCCTTACTGATCATTTAATACCACTCAATTCCTATTTTTATGTTCTATAAGATATGATGGTCATTATAACTTATATGAATTATAGTAGTAATTATAACTTCTCTAAATATTGGAGTAATGTTCATAAGTGTAGAAGAATAAGTTACTTATATAACTAGTTCTAAAAATAATTAAACCATCCCTAATTGGGATTTTGATACTATTTCTGAGTGTTAATATTTATCCTATATAAATTGTGCAAAATCATGAATTTTTTTCTTGGTTTGTTTAAAAATATTTCAAGTGATTATTTATAAAAAAAAGATGAAAATGAGAAATTTCAGTTTTTTATTGTGTATTATTTTTCCCAAAAACTATATGATGTTATAATTGATTATAACTTCAATAAAGAGACATATTTCATTTATTTTTTCAATGTTATAAAAGGAAATTAATACTAGGTTATACCTTCAATATAAAATGAAGATTAAAAAATTTATATGACTCCCTTTCAATAGTATATAACTCTTAATGTGATCCTCACCTCTCAATAATTAAAATGGGTTATAAATAGTATATTAAGAATTTTTGAGCCACTATACGATTTCTATTATCTTTATCGTTATAAATATTATTATTGTAGATTATGAAAATGTTAATTACATAACCCCTCTTGACATGTACGTGTGATTATATATAATAAAACAACTGATATTATAAAATCTGTCTCTATTGGATATTATTTATACTATATTTATCATTGAATACCAAATAGTCTATGGGGAAAATATTTTATTATTTGACAGTCAGTACACTAATCATCGATATAATATTATAATAAATAATTAAGTATAGATCACTGGATTTATTTGTTAAAATCATACTAAATTAGTAAGTATTATTTAAATACACCAAATATTGATAACAATGATAATATGTATTTTTATATTAAAAGTTAATAATATTAAATATACTTTTATCAGTACCAATGTATTAGGTCATTTCTAATCTTGTAATACTACCTATGAAATTCAAATAATATTTCAAGTCACACACCATGTGACATAGAACTTTAAAATAAATAATATTACAATCTTAGGAATAAAATACCATTATTTTAAAACATAAGATACTCATTATTTGGGTTAAATTTTATAGATATTCATAATGATTATGATTAATATGATTTATCTAGGTGAAACCATATATAATTAAATATTATTGGATAAAAATATATGTAAATTAAAAACTATGTTCCATGTGGAGAATGAAGCCATTAATGAGTGTGAGAAGTTCAAGACCTTTTATAACACCCTCAGTTTCATAAAGGAAACTCTTTCTTTATAATCATGATGTTTTCAATGTTTTTGGTTGAAGATTTAGAGGGTTTAGAAGACTTTTGGATTGTTTTTGGTTATTTTATAGTGGTGAATGGATTCAACATGATTTATGGAAATTGTGAAACTCCTATCAGAAACTGTGAACAGTGAGATAAGGGCTAATGGGAAGGCATATGGTTAGGCACATAGTTTGGAAAATATGTGTGTAAGACTGGGTAAAATCATGTAATGTGAGACATATATCTTTTTCACGGTTGGAGAAATTTTTTTCTAATCACTGGGGCCAACCTTTAATGTTTCTCCTAGGGGAATATGTTGGCGCATAATTAGCGCACAATCTTCTTAATCGTGCACCTAACAATGCACATTTTAAAAAATAGATCTCAAAAAATTAGATATAGGTTAGGATTATATCCAAAGACTCTATTTTCCTCTAATTAGGGTTTATCATTATATTTCATCCTGTTAAAATCTTTTTATTATTCCACCATTGATCTAGAGCCAATCTGAAGGTTTTTCCTAGTATGTTGAAGCATTATTCCCTTTGTAAGTCTCCTTTTGTTATTTCTTTCATATTTTTTATTAGACATAATTTCTTCCCCCTATTGTTTTCTTATAAATATTCTATTGTTTATAGATCTAAATTTCTTTATGTCTATAATGGTTAGATTTTTCCCCTTTTATGTAAGGGGAACATATCTTAGGTGGGTTTTTTGGAGTTTTAACCCAGTTTTGTAGGCGTTGTCTTTCAATTCTTCTTTTTCACCATACTTCCTGAGGTAGGTGGCTTCTTTATCAACTAACGTTCTTATAATATGAATTATTAGCTTCAAATTTATTAAATTTCTTAAAATAAACTATGAAATTTGTGTGAAAATCGTAGTAGAAACCTTTTTAGTTACTATTTGTGGATTTATGGATTTGTTATAATTGAACATGAAAAGTTCATAGTTTATATTAATTTTAAAATTTTTATTTTAAAATATTTACTTTCAGGATTTATGAAAATGGGTTTTTTGAATGGATTTTAATTAAATAGTGGTTTTATTGAAATGGATTCCATTGGTTGATTTGTAATGGTTTTGGAATTCATGGGTTGTAATGACATAGGTATTTATAGAATAATACATTTTAATATCTTTTAATTTTTATAAATAACAAATTAATTTTATTTTAAAGATGTAATTTTTTCAGATATAATAATCAATACAAAACAACATGTTTTTTTAAATATTACATTGCACACAACTTTTAGTTATACCCAAAAAATAATATTATAATATTATTATTTTAAATGACAGTTAACACCTAGACATTGTATTGAATGGAATGAATAAAACTAACTAAATTATGATTATTAAATTTCTATACACTAATCCAAAAAAATTTAGAGGCTTAAAATAAGAATGAAAATGATTTTAAGTGTGAAAAACTCTAATATTCATTAAACAGTCGTTTTACCGCCTTTTGATAGCGAGCCCTTTTTAAATATAGTTTTTTTCACCTATATATGTTATTTTTGAAATATAATATTCTTCTATAGAACCGAGAAATCAAAATTGACATTGGATTAAATTTTCATATTTTTCTGATAAAATTCATTTTTTAATTAATAGTGAGAAATACCGAATTTTAATTACAAACTGCCTTTTAATCTAATTAATTTATATACATAGATTGTAATTTTAATTCGTTTCAAAGTTTAGTTGGATTATATTTTTATCATTTAATCCAATTTCAGTCATTGGATGTAATTTCACTTTAAAATTGGACATAAACACAGGTTAATCTTTTGGCAGTTTTTACTTCTAAAAAACACGATATTTTGTTTTGACAATGAGATTAAATTTTAAATTAATTTTTTCTGCTTATTTTTTTTTTGAAATTTTAAAAATAGATTCCATATTTTGAATCAGGATTTATAAAATATTTAAATAGGTATCATTTAATTTTATAAATTATGAATTGTAATTGCAGTAAATATTTTATTTGCCATGGTTAAAGGGTAAATATGTTAAATAACGGTAAAAAATAATATTATTATAAGTTTAAATTACCCTATACAATGTAATAAACCTATTTTATGAGATATTTTCAACCATGAGCATCATTCTATTGATTTTAGGACCCCATGGAGTTACTTGTGTGTGAAAATGACATTTAATCAATTTTAATTTTTAATTAAGCAAAATATAACCTAAACATATATCTTTAAGTAAAAAAAAATTATATGGGGTTATATAAGTGATATCATCATAAATAAATATTAATTTGAAATCTAGAAAGATTTCATACAACAATGTAATTTATTTATAGTTTTTAGATATTATATAAATAAATTTTATTATGACACAATGGTGACACAGTGATTGATTCATTATTAAAAGATTCAAATAAATGATATTATAAATGTTAAAATAAATATTATATTTCTATTTTGATGTGATAGAAACATTTTATGGATTTTATATACAAGTTATTTTTATTATAATGAATTTATTTCGAAGTAATCAAGTTGTTATGGATTTTATGTGAAGTCACGATATGAATGGTGTCAAAATCGAGAGAATTCATATTTTTTTTAAAAAATATTTTATTAAATATTATAAAAATAGAAAAAAAATATGATTTATACAAATAGTTATCATAAGACAAAAATTATATTATTGACTCCTTAATTAGATATTCTTTATGTTTTGTTAAATATTTTGATTGTTAAAGTGATAAATGCTTGATAAAACGACAAAAGTAAAAAAGGGTTAAATAAAAACGATACGGATTAAAAATAATAAAAACCTATCAATTATTTATTAAATGTTTTTTCAAATTATATGTATCTTATCGTTGAATTTAATTATTTTTGGACCTTTTTAAACTGAAAATAATTTTAAAATAAAATAATACTTTCAAAAAATTTTGAAGTACCCCTCCTCTCTCTAATAAAAGGCCAAAACCTTTAACCCTTACTCACACCACTCAAGACCACTTATATTGTCCATAATCTTCCCAGATAACCTCCAAAAATCTCTATATTCCTACTATAAGCCTTACTTTTGGAAGAATACAGTTTAAAGAAGGCTTTTGAGCTTAAATTAAAAGAAGTTACATGATTTGAGGCAACGTCTTATCTCAAGTTCTTTTCATTATTTTTCTTTTAGCACTACCTATTCTATTCTTCTTTATTGTTTATATAACAAAAACAGTATCCTAAATATAATATGTTGTTTTTCATGATAATTATTCAAGCTAAAATTACACACAGATCTGTTTAATAGGTATAGAGCATATCGTCTCTATGGACGGCAAACTACTGCCACACGAAACGATGATTATTCAATTTTCTCCTACCACCTTTTATGGTGGCCATTATGAATGAAATGTAATTATAAATGATATTTATGATATTTATATAATCTTTATGATTCTATAATTCTCATTTATAATATACATTTATGCTTTTCATGTTCTACATTTACGATAATTTCATTTGAGGAAGTGTGGACTACCGCCCCTTAAAAGTGATATGACTCGTTCATGCTGTACATGAAATTTATAATGTTTGAAATTAGTGAAATTATGTAATGTATATAAAATATGATATTATACTATAATTATAATATACTGATGTATAATTTATTTTTCATTCCATTAAATATGAAAACGAAATGAAAGTAGCGTTCATGCGTACGTGCGTCTTACCGTCTCCATAAACTGTGCTTTTAATTTCTTATATCCAATTATTATGGACTATTTTAAATTCACATATAATGTATATATATGATATTTAAATCATGAATAAAACTCTGGATATAATTAAATTTTGACCACATGGACAATTATTAATTATAACATGTTTATTTTTGACACAAGTACCGACCATTGACAAAAAAGATAGATATGAACTTAAACTATTATATAATTGTCATATCAGGGGAATAAGAAATATAAATTGAATAATATACTTAAAAATGGTTATGAAGAAAATAGAATTAAAATAATTTTATTATTCAGAGAGATAAATAATGAACAAGATAAGTCTGGCACAAGGTAAGGGAACCTTTCACCCTCCTATTTTAATCAAAGTCTTCTTTTTTATGTTATGTCTTTTAATTTAAATTTTCAAATGTTGGGATATGATCATATATATCCTTACTTATTTCCATTTTATTTCAAAGTGATTATTAACCCTTTTCTCTCTCATAAACTCATTTTATGAGTTTTTATGTGATGTTGTTAGGCTGTTGGGCTTTCGTAAGGGAAATCTTAACTCAATCTCATTTCATTGAGTTAAATATTCATGCCATTGGTTTTGTTATTACAAGAATATGTGTGAATGAAATTTGATTGTTTTACACATAACAACCATTTATATTGGGTTTATTTATATTTTTCCTACATAATTATGTCATTGATTAATCCTTTGTATAAGGATAAGATCTTTGTAAGGGACTACGTCTCAATCTACTTTCAATTGAGGTATATCTTGATATTGCTCACCTTTGTTATCCTATAAGGTGTATATACAACCCTTTTGGTATATTATATCATTAATTTATATATTAACATGATATTCATAGTATTATTTGATTTTATTCTTTATGGATATTTGTTCACGTGTTTCTCAAGTGGTAAGGGATTATTTTACAAAAAAATCATTTTTAAAGTTTTAATGATTTAATATTCTAAATCCTTCTATTTCATGTCCATGTTTTAGAAATAATTTTAAGGATTTATTTATATGGAAATGAGTGTTTAAAATTTTAAATTCCCTGAAAATGTTTCAAAGTGGTATGGGTCACTTTGATTCAAAACTCATCTTTTTGAATGTTTTGTATTAATTATTTATATAAATATATTGAAATGATATATTGTGATTAAAATGTGAAATTTTTATCTTTGGTTTTATGCTTGTTTTATGTATAATGATTATTTTATGTTTCTTGGGAATTTTTTTACATATATGAGTGGTTTTGGGATAATCCTAGTGTGGGTGAGCCTGAAGTAGCTATCTAATGCATTGGGTAACGTGACAAAGGTAAACATTAATGTTTATCCTAAGAGATTTAGGGAATATTCTGTGATGGGTATTCCAAATGTAACTCTCTATGTAGCTGTGAAATATAAAATCTATGTATGTTATGTATTCCACAAGTTACCTTTGTGATTTATGATTTCTATATGTTATTAATAAATCATATGATTTCATTAGATATGTTAAAGAGATTATGTTTTATGATTGAAAGAATGATTTCATTGATTTAATGTATTAATAGACTAATGTTTTCTTTCCTTATTTTATAACCCTTACTGATATTTTTATTCTCATCCCATGTTTTTGAAATGTTTTCTCATAGGGTATGAGGAAGGGAAAGAGAAAATAATAATTCAACAAGATTTATTTCAAGAAAATAACTCTTGTTTTATTTATGGAGTTTTATTATTGTGAAATAATTGGATAAAAGAGAAGTGTCTACGTTGAAATTTTTGAGATGTAATGTAATAGTTACGACCTAATTCTATAAAAATATAAAACTAAAAAGATCCTCAATGTGGATTCTTGACTTAACTCATGATTTTTTAATGTTTATAGTTGGGGCCTTATTGTTGGTATCAGAGGTCGGTTTAGAAAACTTTAGGGATTATGAGTTTTTGTTAAACACATGGTTTGTCCATATGTCTATTATTTTAGTTAATTATTTGTTTTAAAACATTTTCAGATTAAGGAAAGTCTATTCCAACTGGAAGGAGGATGATCTCAAATGAAATTCCATTTTCTTCCTGATGAATTGTTTGCAATAATTATTACAAAGTCATGTCTATACAATTATGAAACATTTTCTAACATTCAACTCACTTGCAAGTAATTGTTTGAGATATAAAACACCTCATCTATACCTCAATACCATCGAGGATCATGGGTTGTATTTAATCAAATCCTATTTTCTCAATATTCTTATATTTTCAAGAAAGGTAAATATTATCAAGGCATTTTAAAATATTTTACTTTATCACAAGATTTTAAAGCATATTATGATTTTGAAAAAGGTGTTGAAGAAAGAGACCCTTTCACAACATATTTATATTTTCTTTTAAATTGTATTCATTCAGCACATACATATGGTATTTTAAAGGGACTATTTATTGAATTTTTCTACTTAAACATGGTCTTATTATTTTATAAAAATCATTTTCTATTAGATGTTTTTATGTTTTATGTCATACATGATTATTTTTTGAAACTATTTTCGGTTAACACCCATATGACCCAAGTTGTACGAGGTGTATTTGGGTAAAGGAATCATATGATTTTGAAGGATCTCTAAATCATTATTGAATGCATGGAAAATATATTTATGTGAACAAGATGACGATCAAATCAGGTGGACACCATAATCATGGAACACTGTTCTTTCATTGCTAAGAGTGTTATTTGATAAAGGTAAAAAATTGTCAATATATATAAGACATCATGAATTAATATATATAATTCATTATGTGTTGGGATGAAAATGATAGGTATAAGAAAACCATTGAGGATAAATCATGTTAGGTTCATTTTTGAGTTTTATAAAAAGGGAAAACACGCAAGATGTGTGACAACCCATCAAATCTGATAAGATCGTAGGAATCTAACCCACAACTGAAGGGCGACAGGGGTGCATTAACTACCACTGGCCTACATGAAGTCCCTAGTTAGTATGACTTATTCTTTTTAGTTAAATAATTTTATTGATCAAGAATACGTTAATTTGGGATCTTTTGTTTTATCAAATGGATATCCATTGTATGAGAAATTGATTTGGTTATTATGTGATAAAAGTTATTTTGGAAGATGTTTGCTCTTTTGGGAACACTATATACTTAAGGAAAATATAATAACATGGGATTTCATTTGAGTAATGGTGGGATTTTATTTTTGGAAGAATCTATGTTTTTATTATGGACATATAACGATTGGGATTATTTATGGAAATGATTAACCTATAATAGTGATATGTGGTTAGGTTAATTACTTTTTAGTATGAGCCTTTAAGAGTATTTGATGTTATTTGGATATAAATGTTAACATTTTTGTGGAAGAATATGTCATCAAATACTTCTGATTTTTGGGATTCAAACGTATTTATGATTATTTTGAGTAATTTTATGGGAAATTGTGCATTGTAAGGTCTTTGTTGAGATTTGGGTATTGTTTTTTCATTTTTGGAGATTGAGGGTAGTTTTTATTTTTTATTAATAAGTGTCCTTTTTAGAGATTACCGGATCTTGTACTATCCTTTTTGATTTTGGTTAATGTCTAAAGACATATGAAATATTTGGTTCATCTTTTTGGATCATGTTTTTCTATAGAAGTTGATTCTAGCACTTTAGGTGAGACCATGTCATTTGTAATACTCATCATTTGAATAAAGAATGAGTTTGTGGTAGAAATTTAGTAATGGAGAAATTCTACAAGAAAAGTAATTATGTTTCCTTATGTTAATAGTCAAGATTATAAATAAATTCCTAATGTTTATTAAAAGGAACTTAAAATAAAAAGAATTTTGCATTTCATTTTTATACTAGGGACTCAAATACCATTTAACTTATCACAATTTTGTGGTTTTTTTGTGGTTAACTTTCTCCTGATCATGTTTTCTATCACTCTCTATCTAAACATGACACTTTTTCTTCTCCATATCAATTTTCTTCATATATTCCGAGTATGTGTATTCTTGAGTAACCTTTGTAATTCTCTTTATTTCTTTCAAAGTGATAGTTTTATTGAATCTTTTTCCGATGTGGGACTTTCAATGATGTTCCCAAGAACAATTTTAAAATAGCGAGGACACAATTTCCAAAGGGGGGGATGTAATGAACCAACTATTTATAGAATAATACATTTTCATATCTGTTAATATTTATGAATAATATATTAATTTTATTTTAAAGAGGAAACTTTATCTGATATCATACTCAACACCCAAGCACTAGTTTCTTTGAAATCATACGTTGCACGCAATTTTAAGTTATACCAAAAAAATAATATAATAATATTATTATTTAAAATGATATTTAACTCCTAGGTGTTATAATAGTAGGAAGGAACATAAATAACTAAAATATGATTATTAAATTTCTTTACACTTATCCAATAAGTTTTGGAGGCTCAAAATAAGAATGAATCTAGTTTTAATAGGGAAAAACTCAAATATTCTTTAAAAGGTCATTTTACCATCTTTTGATGGAAAACCCTTTATAAATATAGTTTTTGTACTTTTATATGATCTATTTGAAAAAATAATATTCTTATTTATTTTTAGTACATCAATACTTAAATTGGATGAATTTTTTTAATTTTCTAAAAAAGTTTAAATTTTTAATGAATAGTGAAAAATAATGAATTTTAATTCAAAACTACCTTTTATGTAATTTATTTATATAGTTATATTGTAATTTTAATTGGTATTAAAGTTTAATTTGATTATATTTTTATCATTTAATCCAATTTTGGTCATGGAATGTAATTTCACTTTGAAATTGAACATAAACTCATTTCAATCTTTTGTTAGTTTTTACTTCTAAAAACACACTTTTTGGCTTTACGAAAGGGATTTAATTTTAAATTAATTTCTACATCTTTTTTATTTCAAATTTGGAAAAATGGATTCCATATTTGAAATTAGGAGTTCCAAATTGTTTAAATTGCTAACTTTTATTTGTAGACATTAAGAATAGTAACATCAGTAAATATTTTAATTTCCATGGTTAAAGGGTAAATCTGGTAAATAAGGGTAAAAAATAATATTTTAATAATATTATATTACCCAAAAACAGACCCTAAACCTATATAATAAGATATTTTTGACCATGATATTCCTTTGGTATATTTTAGGACCTCATGGAGCCACTTGTGTGTGCAAATGACATTTAATTACTTTAAATTTAAATTTAAGAAAAATATAACCTAAACATATATCTTTTAGGAAACATTTTCTATATGGGGTTATATAAGTTAAATGTTTGACTATAAATATTAATTTTAAATATAAAATAATTTCCTATATCATTATTTTTTATTTATAATTTTTATACGTTATAAAATTAAATTTATTTATGACATAATGGTCATGTAGTGATTTATTTTTTAATAAAGGATTCAAATAAATGATATTATAAAAGTTAAACTAAATGTAATTTTTCTATTTTGATGTAATCAAGGAATATTTTGGATGATAGATACTTGTTTTATTTTTATTAATGAAGTTTTTTCAACGTAATCTTGTTTTTATGAATTTTTAAAAAAAACATAATATAAATAGTGTCAAAATTGACATAATTCATATCTTAAAAATAAAATATTTTCTTAAATATTATAAAATTACAAAAAAAATATGATTTAGAAAAATTGTTATAATATGTCTAAAATTTTATTATTGAATCTTTAATTGTATATTTTTCATTTTTTTGTAAATATATATATTCTCAAAGTGTTAAATTCTTCATAAAATGGTAAGAGTAAAAAATTGTTAAATACAAAAGATAAGGATTAAAATATAACCCAAAACTATAAAATTATTATTGGATGATTTTATTTCTACTTATATTCATATTATTATCTAATATAATGAGATTTTAAACTTTTGAAACCCAAAATAATTTTATAATAAAATAATGCTTTCAAACTTTCCTTAAGTGCCCTTCCTCCCTATTATAAAAGGCAACCACCTCTAACACTTACCCACACCTCTAAAGCCCCTTTTTCTCATCCATACTCTGCCCAAATAAGCTCCAAACGTTTCTATATTCTTCTTAGAATAATTAATATGGGAATAATTCAATTCAAGAAGGTGTTTAATATTAAAACCAAAGATGTTACCCAATTTGAGGTAACATCTTCTCTCAAGTTCCTTTTAACTGTTTTCCCTTCTCCACTCCCTATGAAATTCTTATTCATTTTATATATTAAAACAATAGTATCCTAAATATACTAAATTTTTTTATGAGTAGGATTCAATAAACAGTAACACACACATATGTCTAATGGGTATAGAATATAATGTTTCTGTGTACGGCAAACTACAACCTCACGAAACGATGATTGATCAATTTTCTCCTACCACCTCTTATGGTGGACGTTATGAAGGAAATGTAATTATACCTTATAGAAATTATATTTATTTTATCTCTATGATTCTGAAATTCTTATTTATGACATACCTTTATGCTTTTTTGGATGTATATATATGATAATTTCATTTGAGGATGTGCGGACTACCGCTCCCCTAAAAATGATATGACTCGTTCATTATATACATGGAACATATAAAGGATGGAATTAATTAACATATGTAACATATATAAAAAGTTATATTATAATGGAATTATATTATACCTTTGTATCATTTTGTTTTCACACCTTTAAATATGAAAAATAAATGAAAGTAGTGTTCATGCATATGTACGACTTACCGTCTCCATGAACGGTGCTTTTTTATTTCTTGTATCCATATATCATGGACTATTATAAATACATATATACTTTATATATATGATATTTGAATCATGAATACAATTATGGAGATAACATACTTTTGACCACATGGACAAATTGTAATTATAACAAGTTCATTTTTCACTCAAGTATTAAACATCGACAAAAAGACCGATATAAACATGAATAATTAAACGATTGTTATAGTTGGGTAATAAGTGATATAAATGGAATAATAAACATTAAAAAGTTTCTGACTAAAGTACATTAACATAATTTTATTATTTAGGTAGGTAAATAATGAACAAGATAAGTCTGACGCAAGGTAGGGGAACTTGTCACCCTTCGCCTTTAGTCAACGTCTTCTTTTACGTTAAGTATTTTAATTTAAATTTTCAAATGTTTGGATATGTTCATATAAATCATTATTTATTTAAATTTTATGTCCAAGTGATGATAGGCCGTTTTCTCTCTCATAAACTCATTTTATGATTTTTTATGTGACATCGTTAGGCTATCAGACTTTCATAAGGGAAATCTTAACTCAATCTCATTTCATTGAGTTAAATATCCATGTAATTTGTTTTGTGATTAAAATAACATGTGTTAATGAACTCTGATTGTTTTACAGTTAATATACATTTACATTGATTGTATTTATATTTTCACACATGATTATGGCAATGATTTATCCTTAAACTATGGATACGATCTTTGTAAGGGACTATATCTCAATATCCTTTCATTGAGACATATCTTGATATTGTTCACCTTTCTTATCCTATAAGATGTATTTACAATCCTTTTGAAATATTATATCATTAATTTATATATTATCCCTATATTTATGGTTTCATTTGATGTTATTATTTATGTATTTTTGTTCAACTATTTCTCAAGTGGTAAGGGATTATTTAACTAAAACATCATTTTAAATGTTATAAAAAATTACTGTTCTAAATAATTCTCTTCCATGTACATGTTTTAGAAAAGATTTTAAG
This sequence comes from Viscum album, assembly GCA_963277665.1. Lineage (NCBI taxonomy): Eukaryota > Viridiplantae > Streptophyta > Magnoliopsida > Santalales > Viscaceae > Viscum > Viscum album. The sequence continues at coordinate 302,380,096 of OY728139.1, forward strand.
GATTTATTTATATGTAAATTAGTGTTTTAAAGTGTAAAATTCATTTAAAAGTTTCAAATTGGTCTAGCACACTTTCATTCAAAACTCTTATTTTTGAATGTTTTTAATGAATTGATTATATAAATGTCATGAAATGATATCTTGTGGTTTCAATGTGAAAATGTTATCTTTCCTTTATGCTTGTTTTATGTTTTATGATTATGTTATGTTTCATGGGAATTGTTTATGTGTATGGGTGGTTCCGTGATAAACCTAGGATAGGTGTGCCTGAGATAGGTCTCCAATGTATTGGGTAACATGGTGAAGGTAAATGCTAAAGTTTCACTTAAGAGATTTAGAGAATATACTGTTATGGGTATTCCAAACGTAAATCTCAATGTAGCTATAAAAGTTACAATGTATGTCTGTTATGGATGCCACAATTTACCTTTATGAGTTATTATTTCTATATTTCATTAATAAATTTTATTATTTCATGAGGTATTTTAAAGAGATTATGTTTTATGATTGAAAAGTGTGATTTCATTGATTGTATGTGTTGAGGGACTAATGTTTTCATTCCTTACTTTATAACCCTTACAGATCTTTTAATGCTCATCCCATGTTTTAGAAATGTTTTTTATAGGGTATAATGAAGAATTCAAGAATATTTATATCAAGAAAATAACTATCGTTTTAATTAAGGATTTTTATTATTGTGAATATTTTTGATGAAGTAGAAGTGTATAATTTGTAATTTCGGATATGTAATGTAATAGTTACAACATAATTATATAAAGCACTAAACCTAAAAAGATCAATAATGTGAATTCTTGACTTAACTCAAGATTATGTAATGTTTAAGGATGGGGCCATATAGTTGGTATCATAGGTCGGTTTAGACCACTTTAGGGATTATGAGTATTTTTACCCATGGTTACTCCCTATGTATATTCTTTCAGTTAAATCATTGTTTTATAACATATTCATATCATGGAATGTCTATTACAACTAAAGGAAGGAGGATCTCAAATGACATTCTTATCTATTTCTGATGACTTTCTTGCAATAATTATTTCAATGTCATGTTCAGATGATTTTGAAATATTTCTAACATAAAAACTACTTTTAAGAAATTGATTGAGATATCAAACATCTCCTCTATACCTCGATACCATCATGGATCATGGGTAGTATTTTATCAAATATTATTTTCTCAATATACTAATATTTTCAAGAAAGGTAATTATTATCAAGTCATTTTCAAATATTTTACATTATCACAAGATGTTGAAGAATATTATGATTTTGAAAAAGGTTTTGAAGAATGAGACCCTTGTGCAACCTTTTTATATTTTCTTTTAAGTAATAGTCTGTCAGTACATAATTATGGTATTTTAAATAGACCATTGATTGAATGTTTCAACTCAAACTCAGTCCGACTATTTTATAAAAAGAATGTTTTATCATATGTTTTTATATTATATGTAATACATGATTATTTTCTAAAACTATTTTTCTGTGAACACCCATATAACCCAAGTTGTATGAGGTGTTTTTGGAGAAAAGAAGGTGATGATTTTGAAGGATATCTAAATCATTGTTGCAATGCATGAACAATCTATATATGTGAACCAGATGACTATGAAACCAGGTGGAAACCATGATCAAGGTTTGATGTTATTTATTTGGGAATAGTATTATTTTATGAAGGTAAAAAATTTCAATATAAATAATACTTCATGAATTATGACATTGAGGTCATTATGAGTTGGGATAAAAATGAGAGGTCTAAGACAACCATTGAGATTAAATATTGTTAGGGTTATTTTTTTAGTTTTATAAAAAGTGACAAAATGAAATATGGGTGACAACCCGTCGAGTTCGGTATGCCCGCATGAATCGAACCCACAACCGAAGGCCGACAAGGCTGCATCACCTACCACTGGCCTACACAAAGTCCCTGGTTAGTATGAAATATTATTTTCAGATAAATGATTTTATTAATCAAGAATAAGTTTATTTGGGATCTTTTTTTATCAAATCTATATCCTTAGTATAACAAATTGATTTGGTGACTATGTGATAATGGTAATTTTTTAATACATCTTCTCTTTTGGGAACACGATATCACTAAAGAAAATAGAATACTCTGGGAAATCATTTGAGGAGTAAGGCTGGAATTTTATTTTAGAAGAATATATGTTTTTGTTGTGGAAATATAGTTATTTGGGTTATTTATATAAATTATTAACCTATCATATAGATTATGTGATTAGGTTAATCACTTTTTAGTATGAGACTTTAAGAGTAGTTGATGTTATTTAGAGAAAAATGTTACGATTTTTGTGGAAGACTATGTGATCAAATCATTCGGAATTTTTTTCAAATTTAGATTGGACTATTTTGAATTATTTTAAAGGAAATTGTACTTTGTAAGGTCATTTATGAGCTTTGGGAATTGTTTGTTAAATTTTGGAGTTTAAGAGTTGTATTTATTTTTTATAAAAGATTATCCTTTTTAGGGATTATCATATCTTCTAGTAACCTTTTTGGTATTGGTTAATGTCTAAAGACATAGTAAATATATGGTTCCTCATTTTTGGATCATGTTATTCTATAGAAGTTTATTCTATCACTTTATTTGTGACCATGCCATCTTGAATTCTCATTATTTGGAGAAAATATGAGTTTTTGGTAGATATATAGGAAAGGATGAAAGTCTGCATGACAAGGAAGTATGTTTCCTTATATCCTTAGTTAAGACCCAAAATAAATTCCTCAAATTTATGAAAAGTAACTTAAAACAAAAATGTTGTGTGTTTACTTTTCTTATTGGGGAATCAAATACCATTTAACCTATCACAAGTTTGTGGCTGTGGGTGGTTAACTTTCTCATGATCAAGTTTTCTATCAATCTCCATCAGAATATGACACTTTTTTTCTCCTCCATATCCATCTTTTCATTGAATCCTAGTATGTGTTATCTCAGGTGACCTTTTTTAATTCTCTTTTTTTTAAGTGATAGTTTTATTGACTCTTTTTCAGATGTGGGACTTTTAATGAAGTTTCTAACCCCAATTTTAAAATTGTGAGGACACAATTTCCAAAATGGGGGAAAGATGCAACGACCTAGGTATTTATAGAATATTAAATTTTAATATATAATAATATTTATGAATAAGATATTAATTTTATTTTAAATTGGAAACTTTTTCTGTTAGCGTACTCAACACGCAACAACATGTTTCTTTGAAATATTACGTTGCACACAACATTGGGTTGTACGAAGAAAAATAATATAATATTATTATTAATTTAAATGATAGTTAATTCATAGTCATTTTATTATAAGGAATGAAAATAACTAACTATATTATGATTATAAAATGTTTTTAAACTTTTAAAATAAATTTTAGAGGCTTAAAATAAGAATTAATCTGATTTTAAGCATGAAAAACTCTAATATTCTTTAAAAGGTAAGTTTACTCCCTTTTAATAGAGAACCCATTTTAAATATATTTTTTTGTCAATTTTATATATTCAATTTGAAAAAATAATATTCTTCTTTAGAAGCAGGGAATGAAAAATTTTATTGAATGAATCTTTAGTATTTTTATGATAATGTTCATTTTTTAATGAATAGTAAAAAATACTAAATTTTAATTCAAAACATTTTTTTAATATAATTTATTTATATAGTTATATTATAATTTTAATTGGATATAAATTTTAATTGGATTAAATTTTTCTCAATTAATACAATTTTGGTTATTGGAAGTAATTTCACTTTGAAATTGGACATAAACGCATGTCAATCGTTTGGAAGATTTTACTTCATAAAAACATTCTTTTTGGTTTTGAAAATAGGAATCAATTTTAAATTAATTTCTAAAACATATGTGTTTTGAATTTGGAAAATTGGATTCCATATTTATAATCAAGAATCCAATTTTTTCAATATGAAACTTTTATTTTTAGACATTATGAATAGTAATATTAGTAAATATTTTATTTACCATGGTTATAGGGTAAATCTTGTAAATAAGGGTAAAACATAATATTATAATAATATTAAATTAACTGAAAACATGTCCCAAAACTATTGGAAGGGATATTTCTAACTATGATCATCCATTGGTCTATTTTACGACCTCATGGAGCCACTTGTGTGTGAAAATGACTTTTAATAACTTTTAATTTAAAGTTATGAAAAATATATCCTAAACATATATATTTTAGTAAACCAGTTTTCATATGAGGTTATCTAAGTGATCTATTAGACTATAAATATTCATTTTAAATATAAAATAAATTAACAAATCATGGTATTTTATTTATAATTTTTAGACATTATATAAATAAATTTTATTATGACACAATAGTGATGTAGTGATTTCTTCATTAACAAACGATTCAAACAAATGATATTATAAATGTCAAAATAAATTTAATTTTTTTATATTTATTTAATACAAGAATTTTTTAAATTATAGTTACATGTTATAATTGTATTAATAATGTTTTTTTGAAGTAATAATGTAGTTGTGAATTTTTAAAGAAGTCATGATATTAATAGTGTCAAAATTGACATAATTCATATTTTAAAAATAAATTTTTTTATTAAATATTATAAAATTACTAAAAAATATATAATTATACCAAATAGTTATATTAAGTCTAAAATTTTATTATTTTCCATTTAATTGGATATTTTTCTGGTATTGGTAACTATTTTGATTCTCAATGTGTTAAATGCTTGATAGAACTGTTAGAGTAAAGTGGTTGAATAAAAAATATAAGGATTAAAAAAACCAAAACATGTCCTATTATTATTGGATTATTTTATTTCTACTTATTTTAATCTTATCTTATATTTTACTAAATTATTTTCTTTTTGAAAACAAAAATCATTTTATATATAAAATAATAATTATAAACTTATCTTAAGTTCCCCTCCTCCCTCTTATAAAAGGCCACCACATCTAATCCTTACTCACAACTCTAAATCCCCCTTGGATCATCCAAAATCTTCCCAAATAAGTTCCAAAAATCCCTATATTCCTCCTAGAATCCTTACCTTGTGAAGAACTAAATTGAAGAAGGCTTTTTAGTTTAAATCAGAAGAAGTTACCCGTTTTGAGGTACCATCTTCTCTCAAGTTCCTTTTCTTTATTTTTTCTTCTCCACTCCCTATTATATTCTTATTAATAGTGTATATGACAACACAAATATCCTTAATATACTAGGTTGTTTTAATGAGAATTATTCAAACCAAAATTAGACACTCATCCGTCTAATTGGTATAGAACAAATTGTTTCTATGGACGACAAACTACTGCCCCACAAAAAATGACTGTTCAATTTTCTCCTAACACCTCTTATGGTTGCTATTATAATGACACTATAATTATACATGATATATATTTAATTTATTTTATCTTTATTCTTTTTTTTTCTCACTTAAAAAATATATTTATTCTTTTCATGTTGTATATATATGATAATTGCATTGGATGGAGTGTGGACTACTGCCCCCTCAAAGTGATATAACTCGTTCATCCTATACATGGAAAACATAACGGATAAAATTAATGAATTTTTTTAATATATATAAAATATTATATAATTATTTAATTATTATATACCTATGTAAAATTCATTTTTCATTCCTTTAAATATGAAAAAAATAAAGTAGTGTTCGTGCGTGCGTACAGATTACCGTCCCCATGAACGGTGGTTTTCATTTCCAATATCCAAATTTTTTGTACTATTATAAATACATATAAATATAGGATACATATGTTATTTAAATCTTGAATAAAATTATGGAGATAATTTACTTATGACCACATGGACAATTATTAATTATAATAAGTTTATTTTTGACTCAAGTACCGAACATCAACAAAAAGACAAATAAGAACTTAAATAATTATATAATAGTTATATTTGGGTAATAAGTTAAATAAAAGAAATAATAAACTTAATAAAGGTTATAAATCAAGTATAATTAACTTATGTATATAATTTAGGGAGACAGAGAACAAAAAATACAAGTCTAACACAATGTAAGGGAACCTTTCACCTTAATCTTTTAGTCAAAGACTTCTTTTATGTTATGACTTTTAATATAAATTTTCAAATTTGGGCTATGTAAATATATATCCTTATTGATTTAAACTATATTTACAAGTGATTATAGAGCCTTTTATCTCTCATCAACTCAATTTATGAATTTTTAAGTTACATTTTTAGGCTGTCGGACTTTAGTAAGGGAAATATTAACTCAATCTATTTTCATTGAGTTAAATATCCATGTCATTGGTTTTGTTATTAAAAGAATATGTGTGAATAAAATCTGATAATTTTACACTCAAAATCAATTTTTATTGGGTGTATTTATATTTTTTACACATAATTATGTCATTAATTTATATTTAATCTAAGGAAATGACCTTTGTAAGGGACTACATCTCAATCTCCTTTCATTGAGGTATATTTTGATATTGTGCACCTTTATTATCTTATAAGGTGTATGTACAACCCTTTTGACATTTTTATCCTGAATTCCTATATTCTAATTATATTTATACTTTCTTTTGATGTTATTCTTTAATTATTTTTGTTCAAGTGTTCCCCATGTGGTAAGGGATTATTTAAAAATAACATTATTTTAAATGTTTTTATGATTTAATCATTAAAATAACTCTCTTTCATACACAGGTTTTAGAAATAATTTTAAGGATCTATTCAATAGACATGAGTGTTTTAAAGTGTCAATTCCATTCATATGTTTCAAAGATTTGTTAGACACTTTGATTCAAAACTCTTATTATTAAAACTTTTGTATGAATTGATTATATAAATATCTTGAAATGATATATTGTGATTGCAATGTGGAAATGTTCTATTTATTTTATTCTTGATTTATGTGTTATGATTATGTTATGGTTCTTGGGATTTTTTTACATATATGGGTGGTTTTGTGATAAACCTAGGGCGGTAGATCCCAAGATAGTTCTCCAATGCATTGGGTAACGTGACAGAGGTAAAAGTTAATGTTTATCTTAAGTTATTTATGGAATATATAGTAATGGATATTGATAACATAAATACCTATGTAGCTGTAAAATCAATAATGTAAGTGTGTTATGGATACCACAATTTACCTTTATGATTTGTGATTTTTATATGTTATTCATAAATCATATGATTTCATGAGTTATGTTAAAGCTATTATGTTTTATGGTTAAATATTATGATTTATTTGAATGTATGTATTGATGGAATAATGTTTTATTTCCTTATTTTATAACCCTTACTGTTATTTTTATGCTCATCCCATGTTTTTTGAAATATTTTTCATAGGTTATAAGGAAGGGTATGAGAAATAAATAATTCAATAAGATTATATCAAGAAAAACACTCTTATTTTATTTTTGGAGTTTTATTATTTTGAAAATATGGATAATTTATAAGTGTATACTATGTAATTTTTGAGGTTTAATTTAATATTTACGACCTAATTCTCTAAAACATGAATCCTGAAAAGATCCTCAATGTGAATTGTTTAATTAACTCAAGATTATGTAATGTTTAAGGCTACGGCCTTTCAGGGGTTGTGTGAATTCATTCTTTGGTCATGAACCTAAATAAGGGGCATGATCTATTATATTACAAATAGATGTGAGCTGAGATAAGCATTGTGTATTATTGGGGCATGAGTTGATTGGAAACTCATTGATGACTTACTGGATTGAAGATAAAATAATCATGAGTATGTAACTCTAATTAAAACATTAATTTGAGTGTGTGTAGTAAATCTTGGGAAGGGTTTTCCAAAAATAATTGTGAAATGATTTAAATAATTTTTTTTCATTCATTGCAAACAGTTTTGGTATGAAGCAATATGGAATTTTTTAGCTTCTTAAACTATTTAATATTGTTTTGATAATTTTTTTGATATAAATATTCTACCATGTTCTATCCTATTGTTGTTAGTACGGAAGTCATTTAGGTAAATCCAATAGAGTTTTATAACTGATTCCTGGTTTAGAACTTTAGTGATGTTTAAGAAATTGTTTATTGATAAATATGAAAAGAGAATGTAACATATTTATTTAGTGTTACATTTTAATACATTGTCTATTTTGAGGAGTTGGAGAATAGATCATATTTAGAGTTATAGTAATATGTCTTTAGAGTATTCATGTTAATTTGGGTTTGACATACTCTTTGTAATTTAATGTTAACAATCTTTTGATGTGGTACTTTTATGTATATTTGTTTTAAAATCAATGATATTAAATTTTGTTTTTTTTATTTTTTATCATAAATAATGTAGTGTTATTTTTTATGGAATGACTGGATTTTTTTATTTTTCTAATGAAAAATGATCCCTTAATTATATTGAATCCATTGGAATTTTTTTTCTAGCCTTTTGTGCCTTGGGGATTTCACTTAAGGCCATGTAGCAATTCTACCTCAATAGAAGAAAACAAGGAGAGGATGGATTTAAAACTACTCAACATATTGACTCTTTAATTTATTACATTAGCATTAGGTTAAATGGAATAACATGGAAAATGAATACATTAATAATAAAAGGGAGTACCTTAAAAATATATTAATCTTTTTTCTATTAATTATTATAATGATATATGAAATAGGTTTGGTGATAAACAATGAAAAACATTAAAACATATAAATGTACTTTTTATAAATATTAATGTTTTATAATAGTTTATATGTAGATAAAACAAGTATGATAATAATTAAAAAACAATGGAAAAAATGTAATTCATTAATTATTAATTTAATATATGAAAATATTAGTTGTTATGAATGAATAATGAAAAGGAATATCAAACATGATTGTCCCAATTTATATAATGAGATAAATTATAAAAACTTATAAAATAAAGTTAGATAGAGAAGTGAAAAATGCACGATAGTTACATTGAAGAATGTTCCTCATGATTAGAATATATATTTGAGTTTTAATCTACAAGATTTTTCTTTATGGATTGGATTGATTATGATAGTTACTATAATTTTAATTTTAATTTTGTAAATACAATAGATGAATAATTTATTGATGTATATAAAAAAATAAAGATATGGTTAAACAAATTACTAGTATATATAATATGTTGGAGGATAATCATAAGAAAGTGATTGATATGAATAATATTTTCACATAGAAAACACTAAATAAAAATAATATTACTAATGTAATTAAAAAATTATATGTTTATAATGTTGATATAAATTAAACAAATGTATAAGTGTTGAATGAGGCATTATCATTATTTACCAATTTAATAGAAAAAATTGTAATATATTGGTTCATCAAATAAAAACTATGATATGAAATAGTATTAAGTATAGAGTTTATTTCCCAATTATGTGTACAAATTATATTATTAAGAGAACCAACCAAAGTATTTGTTATGTTACTTTCTATCATTGTGGAATGAGAGGCAATCATGCAAATGGATATTCATTAAGGAATCTTTAGCCATTGGTAAAATCTAAAATAATAATTTATAAATATTTATCTGATAAATTTCTATATAACATTACAGATAAATATATGCCACTACCTAAGGGATTGGGTACTAATCTTATTATTCCTAATGTTTTATAAGTACAAAAATTTACTATTATTTATATTTTTTGATAAAAATATCTTATAATTCACAAGAATGGAATTATTATATGGACATAAGGTCCTCAAAGAATATTATTGGAGACCTATAAAACATATTTTTTTTATAAAATTAAAGAGTGGTTGTATTATATTAAGGGAGAATTCCAAAGTAAAGAGAAAATTATCTAGGGAGATTGGATTTATTAATTTTTTTTTTTAATAAACACGATTTATATATAATGTTTACAACATAATGATATTTTTTTTCATTTATGCCATGGTTAAATATCTTTTAAACTCAATAATGTTAAAGGTCATTTTTATGCAAGATTCACCTTTATTTATTACTAATATAAATTACTATATATTTTCTGTTAATATTAGGAATCTAATGTTGCAAATTTTTATACATTTGAATGATTTATAATCATATTTTTTAATTATGTCATTAAAAACTAGGACGATAAAATTATTTATTACAATACACGAGAGATAATATAAATAACATCATTTAAATTATTTATTTTAATGTGGAATGTAATATTTTTAGGATCAATGCATGAATGAGAAGAAACATGAGGAATCTATAAAGAAGATTAATGAAGTGATAAATTATAAAACATTACAACTTGTGAATTTTGATTTATTTATACCTACTCATGATTATAATCTTAAATGAAAATATATTTTATTATGATATTGGACGGTTAAAGTAGATTCATATTGGTGTACATTATAACAAATTAAAAATATACCTCCTATTTGATTATATCTAATAAAAATATAATAAATAATTGAAAGTGTTTAATTATTATTTCATTTATATGTTTTCATGGTATATATTCTGATAAAAAAATTGATATATTTTTTGTTATAGAAGTGAATATTCCCATAATTTTTAAGATCCAAAGAAAGTACAAAAAATTTAAGTAGCTGAGAGAATTAAAAAAACTATTCTGGAGAATTAAATAACAATATAAGAAACTGAAACCAACCTAATAACTTCTAGTTTTAAGAATGCAATACTATTTTTTGTGAAGTTAGTAGAATTATCTAATGACATATTCTCAATCAGTAACCATGTTAACTATATAATGGACAAGAAAATAACATTTTTTAATTTTAGTGTTTACAAATAATGTTTTTATCCTTACGACTAATTATAGTTTGGAAAAGTTTGATAAAAAATTATAGAATTTTCTATTATTTAGATAATTTTCCCACATAAATTATTAGGAGACATTACCAATAGTATAACAATATAGATTTGTAAAAATAACATTAATATGAATTAAATAAATTATATCATTAAAAAATCACTATGAATTTCTAGATTTATAGTTTTATATATTTCGGATATAAAAATAACTAACAAAACCCATGTTATTTGTATCAATTTGACATTTTCCATTATATACAAAACTACTAAATCCATAATGATTCTTGAATATCTCCCACAAATTATCCAAAAAAATAAACTCTTTTATACATTTCATAAATATCCTATCTCATAACCTATGAAAATGAAAACATTAGAGATAGGTGAGATTAGATACTCAGAAAGGGTTAGAAAAAAGCTAAAAATTATATATGATATATGAGAAATAGTGGAGTATATTGTGTATTATCTGGATTCATAAAAATATTATACCCAATAAATAAAATAAAATATATTATATAATAATTCATTGATTAATAAAATAAATGAAATAAATTATTTTAGAACATGATTCAATAAAAATTATATATAAGGGCATAACATAGCCATGAAAATATTAATAATACAACATATCATCATTTAATGACTGAAAAAAAACATTTATACGGGGAAAAATTACATTGATGAGACACCATAAGTTCTAATTCGTATGGGAATCTAAATTTCACTCAAAAATATATATCAGAGGAGATATAAAACATAAACTAATACATTTGAAGTAAATATAGGACCCTAACTATAATTCATCAAAACTAATTAGTTAAAATTAAAAATAATTTATTTATCACCCTATAAAAAATCTATGGAATTAAAATGGATTTCACAAAACATTCATATTAAAATAATTGAATTTTCATAACATAAATAACCAATTAAAATAAAATCAATTTCATTCAACAAATCATAAAGAAAATATGGAATGTAAATGGTTTTAATTTAATTTTTAAATAGATTCACATACAAAAAAATAATTTATAATTTAATCAATAATTAAATCATAATAGTACTATTGAAAATAAATTGGTATCTAATTAAATTATGTAACTTTATATATAAATATTTGTCAATCAATGTAGAAAACTATATGGTATTTACACTATATTGATAAAGGTTATACAATTAATAAAAAAATTTCCACAATCAATCGATAGTTATTATATAGGTGAAGGACATTTAATAAATGGAAAGAAATTTAGATTCCACACTACGGGGAATCATTGCAAGAGAACACATATTTATAAATAGTGGATGACTAGGAAAGGCAAATTCAATGATGGATAATTCTTCCAAAAGAGATCGACAATACATGATACATGTAGAGAAAGATGTTGGATGTTATAATTTTATTAATAAACTTGATAAAGCATAAGAAATGAAAAACTAAAATGACATATATGAGAAAAAAATTCTAATTATGATTTTTAGTTTAATATAGATGGGAAAAATATCCTTGATCTTTTGAATGATTTTTCAAAGAAATATTTTATAACACTTGTAGAGAAATCATTTCATTTATAAATATTTAAAACATAGTGGGATAGATTCATATAAAATAAAAAAGTGAGGAGAAATATTTTCTCACATGCAAGAAAAATATAAAAGGTATTTCGAGATGGAATATTTGACATTATAACAAAAAAGCATAGTTATGGGTCTTTTTAAAAATTATATTTATACAGTTGAAATGAACTCTTTAAAAAAAATTCTAAAATTAAACTTCAACAATATATCCTTGAATGATATAACAGTTATTGAACTAAATGTGGGGTAAATAATAAAACCTTTTATTTTAAATTATTAAAAATTATTATACATATATTGAAAAAATTGAAAACCCGCATCATAAAAAGAGTTAAAAACATAATTTTTAAAATATGAGAAGGTAAATATGATTGTAAAATGAGATAAAATATAATTAGGTTTACAAATATAATGGATAATTTTTTTTGGAAAATTAAAATATCGAAAATTAGGGAAGCCATAATTAAAGATGATGAATATTATTCTCAGTAATGATATACTATTGAGAAATAAATTTTATCACATAAAAGGATTTGAATTTTTTACTATAGATAAATATAATGTATCATTAAATAAAATATTTGGTTTCCATAAACTAATATAGGAAGGAATAAGTTGAATAAGAATAATTTTATCTCAATAAAGGGAGTTCAGTTAAACCAAAACTATTATAGTAATGAATACATAAGAATCAAATGATCCTAAACAGTAACCATTAAATAGAAATATTACTATTATGAGATGAATAATATTAAGTATAATTGTAGTAAATTATTTATCAATTAAATTATTTAAAATAAATGATGTTGTGTAATATAATACATTTCTCATTGATTTGAAAATGAGAAAAATAGACTCTTACATCTTATATAATTTTTGATTGAAAAACCCAAGAGATAGTTAACATGGAATAAAACATTTAACATCATGAAATATAAGGTAATCATGATAGAAAAAAGTAATCAGGTGTAAATGTTACCATGAAACATGAAATAATGTGTATAATGTAAATATTACTCAAGGAATACAAATTTTAGGCAAATAACCCTTACACAAATTCCCGCTCAGTCGAAATGCATTATAACCTCATATATACCAAAATTAAATATTTTAATGACAAATTTAATAAAATTTTAAAAATATAAAAAAATATATAAAATACCTTTATAAATGTTCTATACTTTTATATTTGTTAGTTAATATATAGTTTCGATATTGTGGGTGAAGAATTTTGATCGTTTTGAAATAGTTTGATTATAGTAGTGTTGTTATTCATTATTCACCCAAATTCCACCATTAATATATCACACATAGTGATGTAATTAAATTTTTATAATTATTTGTAATATAATAATTTTATTATAGGGTATTTTTGGATATTATTCTTAAAGATGAATTTGTAAATGAGAATTTGTCTATGATTTTTAGGGAAGAAAATGTGTTTTATTAAACAATGAAATAAATATTTATATTATAATTTTAGAAAAAAATAAATATTTAATTATTTATATAATATTTTGATAGGAATTAAATTCCCACAGTCATCCATGGAATAGTTTATATCATTTTTCAAGTAAGTGATAAATTCAACCCAAATTAGAATTGACCAAAATTAATGGATGATCAAGAAGTGATATTTTGTTAATACTATTATAAAATATATATAATATCTATATTTAGTGTTTATTATCATGTTATATCATGATTAGAAATAATTATTGGATAAATATAACCAATATAATTTTATTTTATATTATGATACAACTATAGTTTTCTCTTATAATGTTATTTTGGACTGTTGAATTGACCACAATTTGTTATTGATTATATTATTAATAGAATGTAAAAATTTCCATTCCCAAAACTTATTAATTTCATTATAATCATATTTATTCATTAAAATACCTATCATTACCATCAATATATATCATTGATGAAAGTAAATATAAAAATAAGTTGTTCAATTGAGGTGGTAATCCACACGTATGTATTGATGATTTTATTTACCATAGAATGAGAAAAAGGAGAAAAATGATTTATCATTTAAAAATAATAAATTTTTCATAAATTTTATACTCATATATTAAATTCTCAATTAGTTCTATACTTTTTTGGGTAATGATAAATGAAAAATGTTGCGTTGTGTAGGTGTTAATCCGCACAACATCCAAATAGATGTTTATTTTTTTTTAATCGAAGTATAGAATAATTATAATAATATAAATGAACATAAATGATAAGTTTTTTAAAATTTTATTATTTTATAATGGTTTTAAAGAAGGATATGTTTGCACAAAAAAAGAAATTTGAAAGGAGAAGTTAGAAATTCAAACCTCACTTCTTGGATTGTATCTTTTTAAAAGGGGTTTAACCCATTGAGGGATGGTTTTTGAGTAGATATATACATTTTAATGGTATATAGGAATATTGATGAAACATTATAATATAATTTGGGATGAAATAATAGTGTTTTGGGGTGAACATTTTTTGAGAGTAAACCTTTTATAAGTGAAGGGGATAACATCTTGGTAAATACCAAAAACCTTTTCGTAATGGAAAGTAACATTCTATGAATGTTTATTTGAGAAATAATAGATAAGATAAGTGATAATGTCAAGAAATTACACAAAAAACATTCCTAAACATTTTTAAACCGTGTTTTCAACTCAATACCATTAGAGTGTTCACCTTTTCAATTTTAAATTTTACCTTGATAACTAGTTTTTTCAAAAAAAACGTATATTTTAAGACCAAAAAAAAATTTTATTATTAAATAATTTGGACATAATGATTCCAATTTTTAAATCCAATTTTTTTTATTAAAATTTTAAAATCGATAAAAATTAATAATAAATTAATAATTTATAATTTATTAAAAATAATGTTTTTTAGAAAAATTTCACTCATGTTCTAAAATTTTAATTATCTGTTTCTAAAAAATTCAATATTTTTAAATTTATAATTCCACTTAGAAAATAGACATTTTTCCATTAAAATTTATTTTATATCTTTAGAAATCATACTTAGAATCTAACAATTCTATTAAAGGAATGATATTTTTGAAAATATTATACTTCATTATTCACCATAAAACTAATCTTCCTATAAATGTAATAAATTTTTTTAATATAGTAATATTGATATGGTTTAAAAAATACGTTTATTTTTTTCAAAATAATTTTATAAAATAAATAAATTTAACTTAAAAATATATAATTCATATAATAAAATAGTTTTCTAGGAAAAAATCATTCTCAAATACTAGTTATTCTTATTATTATTTTCTATAAATAACTTATAAAGAAAGAATTAATTAATAATTATTATATTTTTTAAAACCATCATTTAATAATAATATACTCATTTTTATTTAATGAAAACTACCACTCCTAAAAAGATTGATCCTTAAACACAATAATGAATTATGTAACAATGTATAATATAACCTTCAATATATAAATACATATGTTAGTATATTCCATAATTAAGTTACGTTTATTCATAAATACTAATTTAATGAATAGTTCTATAATCCAAATTTAATATTTTCCATATATATATCTACATATACCACACGTTCATTTTAGATCAGTGTAGCATGTTGGGAAGTCTATTTAACATATTTGACATATTGGGAGTAAAAAATATATAAAAATATCAGGTCATTACACTCTACCACCCCAAATAAACTTCTTCCTCAAAATATTTATTATTCCAAACTGATGAATTTTTGTGAAAGTATTATTAATAATTCAACATTCAGAATATACCTTCTATTATTACATCTACCAATCTATCATAGGTTATAAAAATTAAAATTTCTTTTATCAAACAATATAAATATTTCGTACAATCATGTACTCGAGTACGTATATACCCTAATCATATAATCTATAATACATACCATTCTGAATACCATTTCAATATTTGAGACATTAAATCATTTTGAAATAATATATTCCTTAAAAAATTAACTCTTATCCTTAATAACTAGTTTATGAAGTCAAACATCAGTCTATGTTTATAATGATATAAAAAATTAGATAAAATTCACCCAAATTTGGGGGATCACTTTGTCATTAAACCAATAATCAAATAGAAGGATATTAATACTATATAACTCACTTTTCTCAAAATAAATCAACCAATTTTTACCTCAACATCAAGAATATTTAAAACTAATTATTTATCCATAACTAAATTATGTTTTCTCCAATATTTTTCCAGAAAAATGCATCATTTTAATAAAATGACTTCTTGTAACAGCCCGAGATTTTATGAAAAATATTATTTTCAATTTTATTAATGTCTTGTGTTGTACGCTACACCAAAAGAGGCTTGCACAACACGCATCTTTGACTTGCCTTGCATTACACGCAATCACAACCTTCCTCGATAGCGTGTGTAGTACGCAATACTCAGTTTCACGAAACAACGATATGCTATTAAAATATTATTAAAACTGGCCGTTATGAATAGTAATAACCACATTTTAAATTTTAGAAATTTTAGCTCTCAAAATGGACTTAATTTTTGGATTCGGAGTATCGAATTTATCCTAAGGTGAAATTTTGGACTTTTCGGATAACTTTCATATTCTGATGAATAGTGAAAATTACTAAATTATAATTAAAAACAACTTTTTTAATCAAAATAATTAATAGTGATAAATTATTAATTTTAGTGGTTTTAAAGTATATTTAGAATATATTTATACAATTTAATACAATGTTGGTCATTGAATGTAATTTCACATTTAAACCAGACATAATCAAGTGTCAATCTTTTGATAGATATTGTTTCTTAAAAACACGCTATTTGTTTTAACAGCGGGATTAAATTATAAAATTAATTAATGCAACTTCTATGTTATGAATTTGGTAAAATAGACTTCATTTTTGAATTCGGAATATGAAATATAGCTTAGGATGAAATTTTGGCATTTTTCTGAAAAACATCAATTTTTGATGAATAGTGAAACTACTAAGTGGTAGTTAAAAACTGAATTTTTCATAAAACATAATTTTACTGCTTCTGTGAATGGAATTTCAAAAATCCGAGAGACACGGTTGATATCAGTAAGTAAAATGTGGTTCAATGAGATAAAAATAATTTTTTGGTGAATAGTAACTTTTTATTTTTTTTACCGCGGTTAATAGTAAATAGGGTAACTAAGGGTAAAAATGATATTATTATTACCCTAACACATGTCCTAATTCTATTGGATAAGTTTAATTCGACCAAAAACAAACTTAGTAATAACATATGACCATTTAGGCTCACTTGGGTTAGATTAGGACATTTATTATTAATTTATTTAAAGAAGGGTTAAAATAGTTAAAATCAAAGTTTAATAAGTAAATCATTTTTAATATGGGGTTATACATAAGATAAATTCGACTATAAATATTCATTAGAAAGATACAAAGATTTCCTATATAATGATAGTTTATTTATAATTTTTAGACTTTAAATAAATTAGTTTATTTATGACACAACGATGATGCAGTAATTACACTTTTAAGGAAATATTAACATAATTGATGTTATAAATGATAAAATGAATGTAACTTGAGACTTTTTATGCATTCCACTAATTTTCTAGGTTACTATGATATATTAGTGTTTATTTAATAAACTTTTTTCGAACATATAATTATGTTATGACTTTCACAAAAATCATATATCAAAAAGTGTCAAAATTGACACAAAATAGTTTTTAAATCAAATATTATATTATTAATTGTTATTTTATTCCTAAAAATCTATGTTTTGGCCAAATGACATATATAAGGATATATAGATTAATAATAAACAATTTGGGGTTCGTTTGGCATCTTATAGTAAGTGTATTAACCATATAGTGAAAGAAAACAAAAAGACACGGTAAAAATTAAATTATTTAACTTAGAGTTAAATCTAATTGATAAGGTTAAAATAAAACCCTAAACTTGTCTAAATCCTATTGGTTGATATGAGTTCGACCCATACCCACTTTAGCTTCGAAATAAGACCCTTTGGAACCATTATAAACCGATTTTGACTTTAATATAAAATAATATTTTGAGATATTCCTAAGGTGCCCCTCTCCTCCCTTATAAAAGGGGACCTCCTCCCCCTCCTCCTCACACCAATTTGAGCACTCAAGCTCGGCCAACCCCGGCCAAAATCTTTTCTCCACTTCCCTAGCAACATCCTAGAGGTTCTGTTTTTCCTCAAAGACCAATTTTAGTTCCCTAAGAGGAGGTCTCCAAAAGGCGCTTCAAAGAAGAGGTAATTACCGTTCCCAATTCTTTCATCTTTATTTCTTCTTCCACTTATTCTTCTTAGGTTGTTTCATTATGAAGTAATAACATCAGTATCACTCATATACTGATATGTTATTATAAGTATGAAACAACCCTATTTCACCATCTATCCATCCTACGGAAAAAGAAATCACCGCGAGTGCGTACGTACGGAATACCGTCTCCACGCCGTGGTGTAATCTATTTTCCACCACCACCTTACATGGATGGGTATAATGGTGTAAAGAATAACTATACATAGTTATTAAAACATCATATTGATTCTGATATATTGTATAATCCACTCCAATTCAATTCAATATTTATGGAAATGATATCATCGCTCGTGCGTACGTACGGACTACCGTCTCCACGACGCGATGAGATTCATTCTCCATGTTAACCATTTAAGAATGATTATAAAGTATATATAAGAAATAATAATGAAATATATGAAATTATAAAGCTACTGGATTTATGTATATATATATATATATGTATGTCATCTACTTACTTCCATTCAAGAAAATAAGGAAAGGAAAACAGCGTTCATGCGTACGTACGGACTACCGTCTCCATGAACGGTGTTTTTCATTTCATTTATCTATCTATTATATATATATATACTGAATATATATGATATATAAATCATATTTTATATTCTGTAAGTAAGTAAATCATGATATAAGTAATAATAATGCCAAGAACAACAAGTCAAAACACCTACGATAAATGAAACGATTTTACCCAAAACGCTTCTTTAACATGGAATTTACAAAAGAACGGGTAATATAATGTCATAAGTGAACCATATATGATATCATAACAATGAATATGATTCTGTAATAAGTCAACGACATTATTTAAACCATTATACAGGAGCTTCGGACACGTACAAATCAAATCGGACCTAAGGTAAGGGAAATATAACAATCTCATTTTTATCTGAGATTGTTTATTCGTAAGTATTTACTGGGGTGTATTTTATCATCCACATCCATGTTTCATCAATATGTAATATTATTTCCATCCACCTATAATTTTTTAAATCCATTTTTACCCTTCGGTGAGTTTTTAGTAATATGTATGAAAGGAATCTTTTGTCGTTTTCGTACGAGGTACTTTTTGACTTTTCCGACAGAAGTACGAAGAATGTTTTTTTTAACTTATACGGCATGAATGGATTTTTAAAACATTATTTCCAAGAAGCTTCCTTTACAAGTTTTCAATTTTATTTTTAATCAACTTCTTTTAGTTTTTAATTGTAAGACATGTTAAGAAAGGAAAATGTTTTTGAATTAGAAAGGATATTTTCCTCAAGAATGGATTTCAAGTGTTTTATCAAAATTATTTTCCATCTAAGATAGTAAAGGGTTCTGTTTCTATCCCTATTATTACATGGATTTGATTATGTTGTGATGGAAATATTTTTATGAATTCCTTTATCTTATATGAATTTTTTTATGATGTCATGTTGTTTAAGAATCCCATTTTTATTACATGGGTTATGCTATGATGTATGTTTTATGATTTTGTGGCACACATAAGAATGGTATCATTATGAGATGGGTGGGACCTATATCTCCCTCCAATTCATTGGGTAAAGATTTTATATCTCATGAGATAGACATGGCTGGAATGGTAGGTTATACCGGTTCAGTGAAACAGGACTGAAACGAGGGTGACTCGATTCAGAAAGGGACTTTGTCCACTAAGATAGTCTTGGAAATGAGTCATGACTAACAAGAAATGATTCTCTATGATTATGTGTGTATGCCACAAAGTTTCATGTTTTAAGTTATGCTTATTGGTATTTCATTTCACTGCTATGATTTATTCCATGTTATGAAATTATGCTCTCTTTTGCAGGTTAAGATTTCCAAAAGATATGTTCTTATGAATATGATGTGATTGATTTTCTTTTGTTTACCCTTACTGAGCATTTGAGATCACCCTTTTATGTTTTCTTTTCCCCAGGATATAAAGAATGGTTTTAGGTAAAAAAAAGTAAGATCTTTATGGGAGATATTGAGGATCATTCACCACGATTAGCAGATTACGTTCCGAGTTTCCAAAGACACTAAACTATTACAGTCCTTGTGTGTGTGTTTTTGTTATGTACTAAGTATTCCGAAAAAGTAATGTAATGTCTATGTACGATAAGCTTCGGGTCTCTACAGTTGGTATCAGAGGAAAGGTTTAGTCAACCTTTGGAAACTAGGACGCGAAAACGTTAGTGAGATCCCTAGAGATATTTCTATGGTATGTCTAGGGATGTCCCTAAGAATAAGTATACGTATAAGATACAGTCCTAGAACTATGGTAACGATCATAGAATTTAACCTAAGAAGTTAGATATTGAGGATACTCCCCCTTTATAATGTTGTTTTCCCTTGCATTATTTTTGCCTCTCACACTATTCTTTTTGGGTTTTAGACGATGGCTGGAACCCGAAGGAACCGTGTGGATCAATGCAATGGACAATGCAATGATTGTCCTCCTGAACAAACAAATGTTATGGGAGATGGAGTGCAAAATATTATTACTATACTTACACAAGCTATGAATCATTCTGGAATTCCAAATGAGCAGAGAAGGGAACAATATTCTATTGATTCCTTCATGAGGCAACGTCCACCTTCTTTCAGTGGGTCTTCTGATCCACTTGTTGCTGAACAATGGATCACTACTACTGAAAAGATATTTTCAGTACTTCAATGTTCTGAACATGATAAAGTCATCTTAGCCGTATATCGTTTGGAAGGTGAAGCTGGTCAATGGTGGAATCTTATCAAGAATACGAGGCAAAGAGATGAAATTGATTCCATGGAATGGGACGAGTTCAAGAACTTGTTTTTCAGTAAGTACTTCCCTCGTATTCTTCGAACGAATATGGAAAAGGAGTTTCTTGAGCTGAAGCAGAAGGATGATGAATCTGTTGGTATATACGAAGCGAATTTTACAAGACTTGCAAGGTATGCATCTGGCATTATCATCCAACCTGAAAGTAAAGTTGATAGATTTTTCAATGGATTAAAACCAAGTCTTCGATGGGCATTAGCTATACGAGACTTCAGTAGATATGAAGAAATTGTGTGTTGTGCTATGAAGGTAGAAATGGAAGTTGGTGTTACATATCCATCTCATGGTTTTGAAAAGAAACGAAAGATGGAGTTCAAGGAGAAATCTCAGAATAATGGTGAAAAGAAAATGAATGTTTCCTTATGCTCAAAGTGTGGAAAGAAGCATGGTGGAGATTGTCTTAAAGGGACTAGAAAATGTTTTAAGTGTGGAAAATAAGGTCCTCGAGTAGCTGAGTGTCGAAGTAATGGAAAAAGGGTTTCTAATGATGTGAACAAAGAAAACACTACAGAGAACGCACCGCCAACACTTCAATGTTTCTAGTGCAAGGAGATGGGACATTATGCCAATAAATGCCCTTATCCAAGGGTTAGTGATGATCAACATGAGCAACCACTTAAGGCAAAGGACAAAGGGAAGTCACATGCGATCACTATTGGAGATGTTGAATATGACAACGATGTGGTGGAATGATTAAGTTTTTATGTAATGGGATTCCAAAATAGTGTTGTATATAGTATCATGGAATATTGGAAGATTTATGTATTGGTCTATTGTGGTTTTCAATAATTTTATGGTACCAGTAACCATTGAAAGTGATTGAGATATTTTTGGAAAAAGAATGATATGCGCATAATGAAGGGAAATGAGAAAATTAAATATTTGACAGTATTCATGAGCTCATGATTGATATAAGGACTAAGTGATATCATGGTTTGAGTATATAGAATTCTGAGGATTTTGGTATGTGGAAAGTGTTAACTTTTAACTTCATTCATGTTTTCACTAAGGTTCGATGGGTATTCAAGAGAATACATGATTAAGGGCTTTGAATGTTTGTAATGTGACCAACAAAACATATCTTATGATATATGGGGATAAATGATGGTATTAAATCTCTGGTAATCCTTTTCACTATGTTATGAGAGTGGACTGCAGTATTATGGATAAGCCTAAAGATTGAAATGGATTATTTTGGACATAAATGAGTATTATTTAAGGATAGAAGTTTTTTTCGATATTATTGATGGGATGTTATAGTAATGTAGTTTTAGAAAAAGGACAACCTGCAGGACGGGCGACATCCCATCGCTTCGGACAAGGCTGTGGGAATCGAACCCACAACCGAAGTGCGACTGGCCTTTATCGCCTACCACTGGCCTACAGGAAGTCCCTGTTTAGTAGAAACTAGTTTTATTATATTAAGCAGCATGATATATGAAGTATAAGTCCATTTTAGGAACCATATATGATTAATCCCACTATAGATCGACTTATGTATATAAATTTTGCTAACCTTTTGAGACAGATGGAATGACCCGTCATTCTATCACATGATCTGCTAACACTTCACGAATAACAAATTCAACTTCCTTTATTTAAGAGATGAATTGGAAATTGTTAAAGGCACGAAAAACAGTGAGATTGTACCAAAATAAAGTAAGTATTTATTCTAATTCAAATTCTTTAACTTTAGGGAAACGATCTTGAAAACCAAAAATGCTGTCCTATTGCTCTTATAAATCAGATGGTACCTTATATTGTCACAAATCTATGGCTTTGTGATTGTTTGCTATTTCATAGCCATGTTCTCTACCACTCTCCATCAGAACATGATGGTTAGATTTCTCTTCAATATCCATATTTTCACCTATATGGAAACCCAGTGATTAGTTTATTTGGGTAACCGTTATGTTTCATACTTTTGTTTTTAAAGATTGGTTTTGATATTCCTTTTTACAATGTGGGTTTCTATTAAAGAAACTTTCGAATAGTAAACCATTTATAACCCCGATGAATTTCGAGGGCGAAATTCATTTTAAGGGGGGTAGAATGTAACAGCCCGAGATTTTATGAAAAATATTCTTTTTAATTTTATTAATGTCTTGTGTTGTACGCTACACCAAAAGAGGCTTGCACAACACGCATCTTTGACTTGCCTTGCATTACACGCAATCACAACCTTCCTCGATAGCGTGTGTAGTACGCAATACTCAGTTTCACGAAACAATGATATGCTATTAAAATATTATTAAAACTGGCCGTTATGAATAGTAATAACCACTTTTTAAATTTTAGAAATTTTAGCTCTCAAAATGGACTTCATTTTTGGATTCGGAGTATCGAATTTAGCCTAAGGTGAAATTTTGGTACTTTTCGGATAACTTTCATATTCTGATGAATAGTGAAAATTAATAAATTATAATTAAAAACAACTTTTTTAATCGAAATAATTAATAGTGATAAATTATTAATTTGAGTGGTTTTAAAGTATATTTAGAATATATTTTTACAATTTAATACAATGTTGGTCATTGAATCTAATTTCACATTTAAACCAGACATAATCAAGTGTCAATCTTTTGATAGATATTGTTTCTTAAAAACACGCTATTTGTTTTAACAGCGGGATTTAATTATAAAATTAATTAATGCAACTTCTATGTTATGAATTTGTTAAAATAGGATTCATTTTTGAATTCGGAATATGAAATATAGCTTCGGATGAAATTTTGGCATTTTTCTGAAAAACATCAATTTTCGATGAATATTGAAACTACTAAGTGGTAGTTAAAAACTGAATTTTTCATAAAACATAATTTTACCGCTTCTGTGAATGTAATTTCAAAAATCCGAGAGACACGGTTGATATCAGTAAGTAAAATGTGGTTCAATGAGATAAAAATAATTTTTTGGTGAATAGTAACTTTTTACTTTTTTTACCGCGGTTAATAGTAAATAGGGTAACTAAGGGTAAAAATGATATTACTATTACCCTAACACATGTCCTAATTCTATTGGATAAGTTTAATTCGACCAAAAACAATCTTAGGAATAAAATATGACCATTTAGGCCCACTTGGGTTAGATTAGGACATTTATTATTAATTTATTTAAAGAAGGGTTAAAATAGTTAAAATCAAAGTTTAATAAGTAAATCATTTTTAATATGGGGTTATACATAAGAAAAATTCGACTATAAATATTCATTATAAATCTAAAAAGATTTCCTACATAATGATATTTTATTTATAATTTTCAGACTTTAAATAAATTAATTTATTTATGACACAACGATGATGTAGTAATTACCCTTTTAAGGAAATATTAACATAATTGATGTTATAAATGCTCAAATGAATGTAATTTGAGACTTTTTATGAATTACACTAATTTTCTAGGTTACTACGATATATTAGTGTTGATTTAATCAACTTGGTTCGAACATATAATTCTGTTATGACTTTCAAAAAAATCATATATCAAAAAGTGTCAAAATTGACACAAAATAGTTTTTAAATCAAATATTATATTATTAATTGTTATTTTATTCCTAAAAATCTAAGGTTCGGCCAAATGACTTAGATAAGGATATATATATTAATAATAAACAATTTGGGGTTCGTTTGTCATGTTATAGTAAGTTTATTAACCATATAGTGAAAGAAAACAAAAAGACACGGTAAAAGTTAAATTATTTAACTTAGAGTTAAATCTAATTGATAAGGTTAAAATAATACCCTAAACTTGTCTAAATCCTATTGGTTGATATGATTTCGACCCATCCCCACTTTAGCTTCGAAATAAGACCCTTTGGAATCATTATAAACCTATTTTGACTTTAATATAAAATAATATTTTGAGATATTCCTAAGGTGCCCCTCTCCTCCCTTATAAAAGGGCACCTCCTCCCCCTCCTCCTCACACCAATTTGAGCACTCAAGCTCGGCCAACCCCTGAAAAAATATCTTCTCCACTTCCCTAGAAACATCCTAGAGGTTATGGTCTTCCTCAAAGACCAATTTTAGTTCCCTAAGAGGAGGTCTCCAAAAGGCGCTTCAAAGAAGAGGTAATTACCGTTACCAATTCTTTCATCTTTATTTATTCTTCCACTTCTTCTTCTTAGGTTGTTTCATTATGAAGTAATAACATAAGTATCACTAATATACTGATATGTTATTATAAGTATTAAACAACCCTATTTCACCATCTATCCATCCTACGGAAAAAGAAATCACCGCGCGTGCGTACGTACGGAATACCGTCTCCACGTCGTGGTGTAATCTATTTTCCACCACCACCTTACATGGATGGGTATAATGGTGTAAAGAATAACTATACATAGTTATTAAAACATAATATTGATTCTTATATATTGTATAATCCACTCCAATTCAATTCAATATTTATGGAAATGATATCATCGCTCGTGCGTACGTACGGACTACCGTCTCCACAACGCGATGAGATTCATTCTCCATGTTAACCATTTAAGAATGATTATAAAGTATATATAAGAAATAATAATGAAATATATGACATTATAAAGCTAATGGATTTATGTATATATATATATGTCATCTACTTACTTCCATTCAAGACAATAAGGAAAGGAAAACAGCGTTCATGCGTACGTACGGACTACCGTCTCTATGAACGGTGTTTTTCATTTCATTTATCTATCTATTATATATATATATATATACTGAATATATATGATATATAAATCATATTTTATATTCTTTTAGTAAGTAAATCATGATATAAGTAATAATAATGTCAAGAAGAACAAGTCAAAACACCTAGGATAAATGAAACGATTTTACCCAAAACACTTCTTTAACATGGAATTTACAAAAGAACGGGTAATATAATGTCATAAGTGAACCATATATGATATCATAACAATGAATATGATTCTCTAATAAGTCAATGACATTATTTAAACCATTATACAGGAGCTTCGGACACGTACAAAGCAAATCGGACCTAAGGTAAGGGAAATATCACAATCTCATTTTTATCCGAGATTGTTTATTCATAAGTATTTACTGGGGTGTATTTTATCATCCACATCCATGTTTCATCAATATGTAATATTATTTCCATCCACCTACAATTGTTTAAATCCATTTTTACCCTTCGGTGAGTTTTTAGTAATATGTATGAAAGGAATCTTTTGTCGTTTTCGTACGAGTTACTTTTTGACTTTTCCGACAGAAGTACGAATAATGTTTTTTTTAACTTATACGGCATGAATGGATTTTTAAAACATTATTTACAAGAAGCTTCCTTTACAAGTTTTCAAGTTTATTTTTAATCAACTTCTTTTAGTTTTAAATTGTAAGACATGTTAAGAAAGGAAAATGTTTTTGAATTAGAAAGGATATTTTCCTCAAGAATGGATTTCAAGTGTTTTATCAAAATAATTTTCCATCTAAGATAATAAAGGGTTCTGTTTCTATCCCTATTATTACATGGATTTGATTATGTTGTGATGGAAATATTTTTATGAATTCCTTTATCTTATATGAATTGTTTTATGATGTCATGTTGTTTAAGAATCCCATTTTTATTACATGGGTTATGCTATGATGTATGTTTTTTGATTTTGTGGCACACATAAGAATGGTATCATTATGAGATGGGTGGGACCTATATCTCCCTCCAATGCATTGGGTAAAGATTTTATATCTCATGAGATAGACATGGCTGGAATGGTAGGTTATACCGGTTCAGTGAAACAGGACTGAAACGAGTGTGACTCGATTCAGAAAGGGACTTTGTCCACTAAGATAGTCTTGGCAATGAGTCATGACTAACAAGAAATGATTCTCTATGATTATGTGTGTATGCCACAAAGTTTCATGTTTTAGGTTATGCTTATTGGGATTTCATTTCACTTCTATGATTTATTCCATGTTATTAAATTATGCTCTCTTTTGCAGGTTAAGATTTCCAAAAGTTATGTTATTATGAATATGATGTGATTGATTTTCTTTTGTTAACCCTTACTGAGAATTTGAGATCACCCTTTTATGTTTTCTTTTCCCCAGGATATAAAGAATGGTTTTAAGTAAAAAAAGGAAGATCTTTATGGGAGATATTGAGGATCTTTCACCACGATTAGAAGATTACGTTTCGAGTTTCCAAAGACACTAAACTATTACGGTCCTTGTGTGTGTGTTTTTGTTATGTACTAAGTATTCCGAAAAAGTAATGTAATGTCCATGTAAGATAAGCTTCGGGTCTCTACACTTCTCAAGTTAATTGGTACCATTTAATATATGATTATAATCATTAAAAACATATTAGAGAAAAATCATTATATGATTCACATAATTCTTATAACTTTTAGAATATACAATAATATCATCAATAAATGTCACTTAGTAGTCAATGTATGTAAGAGTATCATGAAATTATTTCTATTATGAAATCAACCACACATCCTTATGTAAAACATGGAAACTCACATTTATCATTATAATTAGAATATAACAATATTATCAACACATTAATTATTATACCTTATTTAGTTATAAGATATCATGTTCTGTAGATACATTCCATTATCATTTTCATTTGAGATATTTTGTTTCAACCAAAAACATAATCCCAAAATTGTTATAAATATAATCATAGTGAATTATTATATAAATTTAAAAGATAAATCCAAATATATATTCTCTAATTTCACCTTCATTTCTTCTTTTTAGACATTCAGTTCATTTTAATTTTCTTTATATTAGGTTCTATTGTACATATAACACAAATTTCCTAAATAAATTAAAAAATAAATATTTTATAATGGGTTTTAAATATAACATTATTCACTAAATCATATCCCTTGAGAATATGAATCCATGTGTATAGTCTTAGGACCACTCATTTTACACCAGTGTGATGATTTATTCAATTCTAAACTATCATTTTCATGGGTGATTTCACATAGGTGGATCTATTCCACAACCACAACCATGTTCAAATATCCAAATAGGGATTCATTTTATAGGAAATCACTAAATATCTAATTCACCGATATATTAGGTTTTTTCTTTATACCTAGGATTTTCCCTTAGACTTATCCCTAGGGTATCCACTAAAGTTATCTTCTACTAATACCCAAATTGAATGTGCATTATTTGTTTAACAATACATACTATACTATCCTAATGGGTTTTATATACCATTGATATTATGATCAACCTTATGTTATAAACCCTTAAATTAGCCCCAACAAACATCTTAATCACTAATTTTATCTAATCATTACTCTAATATGAACTATAGTAACCCATAGATTTGGTTATACCATCCATATAAAATAAATAAAAGATTTCATTACAATACATTCCTATGAATTTTTAGTTAATATTTTTTTATAATTAAAACAAATTAACTATTAAAACCCAAGTTCTTTGTATCAGTTGAATATTTATTCACATATATATGAAACTACTGAGTCCATAATGAGTCATCATCATATCCCACAAATTCATAACGTATGAAACTTTTCAATAAATTTCATACCTTTCCAACCATCAAACCTTACAGAAGTTGAAACATAAGAAAGATTTGAGATCAGATGATTATCAATGGTTTCAATAATCATTAATAATAAAACATCATAAGTGTTCATAATATGTTCATATGTACATAATGAGGATAAATAAAAAATGAAAATAATTTGTTGATCACTAATCATGGAATAAGTACCAGATTAACATAATACATGGATAAAAAGATTGTGGGAAAATGAGTCAACAATCATGATCTATAAGAGAATAACATAGTCACGAGAAATATCCTATAATTGTGGAACATATTTCAAATATCACATATAATGTCTTATAGGTAAGCATTACATTCATGAGCCACACCATCAATTTCCATTCTTTTGAGAAATAAAAATAAACATTTCAATACATATCTAATGAGTTATAAACATTAAACTAATGAATTAGAGGGAAATATATGAGCCCATCAATATATTATCCATACATATTAGTTCCAACTGAAAATCATTCACATATTACACCATAAAGAACATAGGGAAATAAAATGGATTCCATAAATCCTTAAAAAAATTATATTTTTTATTTTATAAATGTTACACCAACACTAAAGTATCCTGGAGTTGATGATTATTTAACTCTATTGCAAAAAAATACAAGGGATAAAATTCTAAATGTATTAATAGTTTAGTAATATTGGGATATTAGATTTATATATGATTCTAACATTACATATTAAAGAGTTAAATATAACATAATAAATCTTTATATTACATTATTATTTATTGTAGTAAATCATTGTATTCTTTAAAACATACCATCATAGTATCCAAGGTCAAATAAAACCATAATAAAGGGTGATCTTATTTTCTCAATAATGGAAAGTGTACAAGAAAATCTAACATAAAATAAACATTGAAAGAATAATATGGAAGAGATAAATTATACTCAAATATTCTATATAACTAAAATTATAAAAATAGGACTAAATATATTGATAATATATAAAGATAAATAATCACATTGATAATAATAACATGTTTCATAATGATTGAATGTATAATTCAAGAAAACATAAGTTTTCCTTCAGGGCCCTATACAAATATATCATATGTAAATAACTAAGGCATATTAAAAATCACAATGTAATCTAACTCATGAGTCCTCACTATTCCTTGAGAGTCTATAACAGCCCCCCTATCACATATTTAGACCAAATAAGTCATCATATGAAATAAATGAATAATAATTAAATACTTAATCAACATTGTAACATCTCAACCTGATATAAACATTAAAAATGGGAACTTGAACAAATTCATAACTAACCTAAAGGGAATTATCAATCCCCATGGGCTAGAAACTAGGATGTGGGAATCTAAGAGGATATAAAAGGAATGATTTCACTAGAACTAAAAAAATATACATGAAATAAATATATGTACAGAAGAAAAAATAGAAATAACATATGCCATAAAAAAGATAAGGTAGCGAAGAAAATCAATTATCTAAAAAATGAAGATTCATACCCATCAAATAGCCCAAAGGAAAAATAAGATTAACAACATGTACTCCATTTGATATATAGAAATAAACCCACTACCTCACCACCCACTACCTATACCCAGCTAATATAAACCATGAAACCTCATTTTGATGCCTTTCATTTTCCCACATCAAAAGAAAATACAAACATTATACACTGATGAGGGGGGGGGAGGGTGTGAACTAAAAATTGGTCATGGGATCTATCCTTGGTGTTTCATATCATGTCTCTATTCAAATAATTCAAATAAACTCAATTTTCATAAAATAGTCAATGATAAGTATTAAAGAATTTGATATCAAAGGAATGTTAAATTTTTCCTTTTTCTATATTTGTAAAACAAGCTAGGTAAAAATGTTTCCAATCATAAATTAGAATCTAAAAAATCATTTACACCAATGCTAAAATACTACAATTCCATGAAAAATTATAAAAAATCCCAAAATCACTAATGGTTGGGATAGGGGAGAACTCATGCCACAAAAAAAAAGTGTAATGTAAAGTCTTTAGATCATATGCCTAAGAATTATAGGAACATACCATGAGTTAAAAAATGATAAAGTCGGGATCATGCCCCTAGAATACAAGTCCTAGGAATTAGAGGACACGCCATTATTGATAATACCATCAATTAAATAGACAAGGTCTTATACTCCACCATCTACATAAGTACACAATGATTCCGATGTTCTATTTTTATCAAATTAATTTCAAATGGCATCACATTTCAAAAAAAATAAGCAACCCTTTATTCAATAAAAAAATTCACTGAGAACCCTTTTTTCAAACCATTTCACAAATCATTGAAAAAAATTCTTTTACCATAACAAGGAAATACCGATATTTTATCCCAATTGAATTTTCACAAAAAAATAAATAATTATTACTTATTTATAAAATAATTTATTTAAACATAAATAATCATGTTTCAGTTAATTTATGTTATATATAATACCACCTACCTCAATATTAGGTTAAACACTACCCAAAATGGGATTCAAACACACTAGGAGGAATACAGGAAAAACTTATAGAGGCCCTAACATAGATTAACATAACATAGAATCAATTACAAAAGAAAACAAAATATAATAGAGGATATATCAAAACCTATCTTGAGAAAATTGTATGACACACCATAACCAACATAAGATTTGGACCCCAGAAGAAGATCAAATAATGAATATGTGAGTAATAGAGGAGAAACATGACCATATGATAATAGATCCATAACCAAAACCCCACACCTTTGACACAACAATAGAATCAAATAATAATAATGAATTCATACCCAAAGTGATGTAATTAAATCTCAAGTAGAGATAGATCATTGAATGAAGATAACTAGAAGAGTAGAAGAAACCCAAAATCATGTTGAAGAATGAATAAAACAAATTGAAATAGGATTTAGTCATACTATACATAAAACCTAATAATAATTATGTGTTTAAATCATAAATAAGTAATTTATTATATAAAATCCCCATAACATGAAAACACCAAAAACCAAGTTACCTTGGGTTAATTTCTCCTAGGAAACACATCTATGATTTAAAAAAAGATTTATGATGTAAATTGATTTACACCATGAAAATTTTTCATGGATTTTACCCCATAACCCATTCACATAAAAAATTAGTCATTTACGATGTAAATGATCCCTATTGACAGTGCCTAGACTATGTTCTATAGAACTACCCAAAAGTCTCTAATGCTCCTAAAAACATAAATCACTACTCTTAGACATGAAAAATAATATTTATTTTAATATTTGATGCTAAAATATTCAAACCATAGGTCTTTATATCCCTCAAATGTCCTGTGGATATATAATTATCTAGAAAGAGTTGAGTCCATTTCCCCCTCACTGATTATTCATGATCCCAAGACTAGTGAAAATAAAATTGTGTATCCATTACACAATGACCATTGGAATAGATTTATTATGAAATAATTTTAACTAGTTTTAAATGATCTCTACTAGTATCCCCACAAAAGAAATGACTAGCTCAATCTCAATCTTTTCCCAACATAGAACATTGGATGTATCAAGATAGTTCTTCAGGAATGATATATGTGTAATGTATCGTGAATACCAATCATGTGATCCTTTAATTTGTAACCAACAAGCCACATGCCTAAGCTGAAAGGTGACATGTAAGGGTGAATCAAATTTCAGATCCATATTAACCTATTTCACTAGATAATGGTTGATTAATTGAGGAAAAAAAATTCACAAAAATTGGTGACCTGTAGAAAACTCCAAAGGATGATGTCAATGATCCACATATGATTTCTTCTGATACTATGTTGTGTCCATACATTGATGTATGTCCAAAATCCGTGTTCAGGTCTGCTAAATTTGACTCAGTTCCATAAGTGATTCCTCACCCACAATTTCATAAAAAATATGTCACCTATATGGGTGACCAAACAAATCCTCAAAGGGTGAAAATTTTATAGATGTATAAAAATATTTGTTATAAAAAAAACTCAACTAGACCCAAATGGTTATCCCATGATCCACCAAAACCTAAGATGTAGGCATGGAGCATATTCTTCATAATCTGAATAGCAAGCCCTATCTGGCAGTCTATATATGAATAGTAAAATTTACCCAACCAAAATTGACTCCTCGTCACCTCTTGGAGAATCTTACAACATCTAGAAGTAATTATGGGGTACCTGCCCAAAACATTGGTAGATATAACCCCACTAAACCTCTTAATCTCTTATAGATATATCATACATATATTGTAAACATTATTGGTGTCTCTGGTTGAAATAAAATGATTGGATTTCATCCATTGGTAAATAACCACCCATATAGAATTATTTATTTATGTAATCCATGGAAATATAAAATGAATTTCCTTGGAAACCTGATCCCATTTCCAAATTGGCCTCAAAAGAGGATGGAGAGGACTAGAAGTTTTCAAATACTCTTCCTTTATGTATTTTTAGGTCTAGCATTATGGAACATAACTACTAATCCCATGTTTCATTCTTAGCCACCACGATTACCATCTCATTTCATAATACATATTCATCATTTCTGGTTGAATGAAACATGAATATATATATATATGAAAAAAAATGAAAAAATTAATTCTTTATGAATTCTAGGATAATAAATTGATCATTAAAATAGAGAAGTCCCACATAAAGTAACAACCACCCAGAAATGGTCTCCCAACAATTTATGGTTTCTCTGATTCCTCTAATCTCACCATCCTATTTCTAAACCCATAGAAAATACTCATGGAGAGATAAATATAATTTAACTCTTGTTAGAACAGGACACAAGTCACACCCCTATGTATCAAGATTCAATTGAGTAAAGAGGCCCATAATTATCCAATATTCCTTTGATTCCAAGACAATCTATGGTAGAAATTTTCTACTCAGAGCATCAATACCAAAATTTTACTTCCCTAGGGTATAAGGGATATAAAAATAAAATTTATTAGTTTATTCCACTCACAATAATAGTTTTATATTCCATTATTTCAGAGAAACTATATATCTTGGACCTTTATGATCAGAAAAGAATGTGAAACTCTCCATAAAAAGATAGTTCCACAAACACTTATGTGGAAGCATACTTATGGCATGCTTCAAATCATGTTTGGGGTAATATTTTTCCTATAAAAAAGATGATGGGAAACACCCCAAGGTGATCATCCAGTATATGTAAACAACCCAAACAAGCATCATAAGTATCACCGTAAAATATATATCATATACCGTGCTTATGAAAGATCAAAATAGGTGTCGATGTCAGAATCTATTTCAACTCATTGAAATAATCCAGTCATTTAGAACCAAATGTGAACCTCACCACATTATTGGTAATACAATTCAATAGTGCTACTAACTTTGATAAATCATTGAAAAAACACGCATAATATATAGTATTTAGTAAGATTATTAGATTCTTGAATATGTCTCATAGATCCTACCATGAAAATAGTCATCACATTCCCATGAATTACTAATAGTCCATGTTCATAAATCATGTTCCATAGGAAATTTATTTCATGAATATAGAAACTAAATTTAAAATCATTTCCATAAATATAGTTATTCATCATGATTTCTAACTCTCGATTCAAGTGGTGCATAGGCTCACACTCAGAACTAAAATAAACCAGGATATATTCCAAAAACATAATGATAAAGGATTAAAGATAAATTTAAAATATTTGGTATATAAAATACCTAAAAATTTCATAAGTGTTATTCAGAAAACAAAATAATAATAAATTCTTAATGACCGTACCTTCTCCTAAAAACAATCTTTTGGACATTAGGTTTCTAGACCCTGGGTGATGATAACCCAACTAAGGATAAATTTTTAGGAACCACTTCACTCTATTTAACAAATCAAAAAAATCTCCACATAGGTAAAATGGTTCATTTTCTTATCCATCACTCATTTAAAATTTTGATAACCTATGAAAAATTGATGTGAAGGATCATAATTCATTATAAAGATCATGGGGGCTTCCCATAGATAAAAATAAGGGAAAAGAAAACCTTTTTCCTTCATACTTCTAAAATGATCTTGAGCTATTTCTGATATTCTATTTTTATTAGATAAGTGGTTATCCCAATATGTTTTATACTTTTCCCTAAATCAATCACAAAATATAACTTCATCTATAGGGGAAAAATATATAATTTTTATAGGAAAATATCAGGGATGTACCTAACAACCAAGGTTGGATAACTAAGAATATAAAACGTACTCAGGATTGAAAATAATGGAATACAAAAAACATTAGAGCTCTAGGTAGTAAGGTATTGCATTATCAAGACTCAGATCCCAATATTCTTGAAACTCCCATGATCTCCCATTAGTAGTAAATAAAGAAACATGTTGATGATATAAATAAATCTCATCATGACAAAAAGCTACTCAATCCATCACATTCATGAATTCAAACATATCCAGACTGAAATCCTAAAAAAACCAAACTAAATCTACTTCAGATGTTCATAGAGAATATGAAGAACACCGAAAACAATACTCTATCTTCCTTCTAAGAGGTGTCACCATATCAAATAAAAAATGAAAAAATATTCATTACAAGTTTCAACATGTCATCAAAATGGTCAGAAATTACTGAGTGTGAGGAAACTATATAAAATAAATAACTTACTATAGTTGTTTCAATGAAAATGGTACCTCTCAGTGTCACCATACCATCATTGACCACTAAAAATAACTAATCCACTCCTCAAATTTTATTCAGTTTTTATTCTTATGGTTGGAACCTTGCAGACTATGAAACTTAAACTATGTCATAGTGGCCTTTAAAGTCAAAGATCCACGAAAAAAATTAGGTGTTCAAATTTTTTGTCATAAACACTCAAATGGTTATTATAGCCATAAGAATTAAAAAAACCTCATAGATACATGATAATAATGTTGAGTGTTCCGGAACATATTTAACTAGTAAAACATTAGGGGTACACTATTGGCTATATCAAATGGTTTTTAGGAATCCCACTACTGAGAAACACCCCCACTAACCCTATAATCACCATGCCACTTATTTTTATTTCCATGCATTATATTGAAGCTTAAATTTGTTTTAATAGAATTCTTTTTATAACCAATATTTATAACCAAGTTCATTTCATTCATCAAATAACTATCAATTGACTCCACATAGGTGGATAGATTCAAAATGAATACATGTGATATGATATTTGGTTTAAAACCCCACATGTACTTATAATATTTCATTTGATCACTCTTCTCCAACTTCTATGAAAATTAAAACATCCCCAAAAACACATTGATGTAATCCAACACTAAATTCTCTCCCTAATAAAGAGAATGGAACTATTTATACATTTCCATCATTAGAGACTTATATAAGTACTTTTAAAAGAAGAGGGTTTTGAAACACTTCCAATATAATCATAAGTTCTTGCATTCATGTTCTATGGAATCCCACCATCACTTTATAGGATCCATGTTCCTAAAGTCATGCACTTCACCATGATATCTTTAGTTGTATCTAGGAATTTGAAGACATTATTGATCATGTACAGCTAATCCTCCACCTCCTTCCATTCATTTATATCCTTAAAGGATGGGGACTTCTCATGTAGGAACTCTGAAGATCAATCCTTATCTCTCATAACTCATGTATGAACCTCAAAAACAGATTATTGAACATATTTTACATTATAATCTATGAAATTAACTACATGAATGATAACCTTGATAAGATTCTAATTTAGATGATGGATTACTCATTTCACCCTCCTATGGAACCCATGAAAGAAATCTCAAAGGCATGTATCTATACACGATAAACATAAGTAAATGATCCAAAAATAGAAAAATATTTGTCTAAACCCGAAAACCACAAGGATGAAATGATATTTAAGATCAAAAAACAATACATGGGACAGAAATACCTATATATGAGGATTAAATGATTCCCAACCCGACAATATCTAGATAGACAGTCATCTAAACCTACCTCTCTAGTCTCTCAAATTTTATTTCATATCTACAAATATCCAAATAATGAGTATAATTATGATATAATACCAATTTTGAATCACCCAATATAGGATTCCATACAAAAAATTCACTCAAATTGATACACTACTTACATGAAGGTCATTTGTAATCACCATTATTTAGTGATAAGAACATGGGAATAAAAAGACCCAAAGGGAATGATTTTTGTCAACTCAAAACATAATACATTATATATGTGTTGGTATGGAGGAAAAAGAAATAATATATTCCATAAATAAGATATATTATGTAGAAAAACAACTCATGTAACCATATAAACCCAAATTTACAACTCTATCAAAAACTAGAAAGTGAAACTAAGATAAAAACTACTACTCCATGTGATATGTGGGCAGTATCCAACCATCAAACCAAAAACATCATATACATATCTGACATAAACCGTACATCCTCACTACAACAACATTTCATTTCCAGAATTAAAATACAATACTATATCTTCAAATAATTAAAGGGGTATGTATGGTGTGAGTTATATAGGCTTATTAGGGTCCCACCTAGGTGTTCAATGTAATGTCTCTATATAAATATTAATAATATTTTCAATTTATAAAAAATAATTACATTATATGAAGAAAATTAATTTTATTTCCAAAAAATGGTAAACATTTCTCTTATACTATGGATCTAAAAAATCCAAGTAAAAATATTCAAACCATAAATCCACATTTCACATTGCATATAAATCAAATCTAAAATAGTACAAAGTCATGTACAGTTGTTAATAAGACAAGGATCACAAACATTTATGACATCAAACTACTCATAACTCAATTAAAACATGTGAAATATTAAGATATTATAACATAGGACTACAGAGAACATGAACAACTCATGTGTAACCCACATCCTCCTCAAAATTTCATGATCAATTCCTTAGAAGAACGTACCAGAGGAGTACATGAACACTCGATGAGTGAGTACCTAGAAAATAAATTTTACTAGACCAATACAGAAACATCATCCTTAGTACTAAAAGCAGCCCATGTCTTGTATTTATTAAATAAAATTAAAAGGGATTTATATTTCATAAAAATTTACACAAAACCATTTATACAGTCAAAGGAACACATTTAAAACACATTTTGTGATACATTTTTTTTGATTTAAAAACACCATTTCTTTTACCCAAAAAAGGGAAACCCCATATTCAATAAAAACCCCATTTACTCCCACAAATAAATCATTTCAATTTATGTATAGAACAATTTATAAAACTAATATCATTCATGGTTCATCCATCATATTTTATATTTGGAACCGCCTGTCACAAAATCAGGTCGCACACTATCCACAATGGGATCCACAAACATAAGGTGGAACATAGAACAATTCACAAAGTCCATATCCCTGATTCCCATAACATATAATTCAATCCATAAAAAATATTGTCTTAGAGGATATATCATAACATACCTAATTGAACTCATAGGCTTCACCACAACTAACTCATTGTCTGCCCACAAAAGAATATCACACAACAGATCTACAACGAATGAAGAAGAAATGTCAGCGCATGATCATAGATCCATAAATATATCCCGATTCCACTACCTCAAAAATATAAACAAAGAAGAATATGGGATTATTACCTAGAGAGAAGAAATGAAATCCAATCCAGAGATCAAGAACTGAACAATGCAACCTCAAAGAGGATAAAACACCAAAAATTACCTTGTAGAAATTATGATACAAGGAAGGGTAGAAAAAAACCGAATAAATTCAAATTCAAGATAGTATCCTATAAAAACTACTCATAGTGAGGGGACTATGTCATAAATAAGGTATTTATACTGTAAATTCCCCATAACTCAATTTATCTCAGAATATGTATTGATGATGTTAAAAATGGTTTATAGTGTAAATGGATTTACACTGCAAATTTGTTTCTTAAATTATGCCCAAGACCCATTTATGCTATGAATTAGGAATTTATGACATAAATGTGTCCTGCAGGTTATTCCTATATTAGGTGATATAAAAATCCACAAAATGTTCTAAAACCCCTCTAACTCAAAATTATTACTCATAGATATGAAAAAGATCATACATTCTCATATTGGATATTATAAACACAATCATTCCTATTCAAAAACCTATCACATGAATTAATAATATTTTCCAAAATCAATAAATTAAAAAATATGATCATAAACTCTCCAAAGTAATATAGATAATAGTATTAATAGATTATATCCCCAATAATTCATAATATTCATCAAAGGGTGTTGAAATCGATGAAAATACATTAAAATGATCTATGGAATATTTCTTGATAAAGGTTCCATTTTCATTTTAAAATTACTTATGTTAAAATCCATAAATTTCCAGAATATTATGAATAAAAGTTTCCTTAAATAACAATGGTAACTTGTAAATGATGATTTAGGAAAAAAATAGTAATGATGACAGTAATTTTTTTCATTGTGGTAACCATTAAAAAATCAATCCATTCACACTTTTGATAAAAAGTACCTCATTCAAAAAAATAAAAAAAATTATTTTTAATTATTTTTATATAAATTAATGAATCGGTGAAAATAACAGTTATAAATTAAATTAGAATAGTAAAAACATTATTTATCAAAATTTTATGAAAATAAGGACATATAATAAAAATATTCATGACCGAATAGAAACACAATTCTGGTTTTCCTTAAAAATAATTCATTTGGTATTTTTAGTTCTAAAGACTGTATGAATGGATCTAATAATTGATAAACCAAGAAATTTTCATAGTTGAGGAAATATATTGGGTTTAAGATAAAATAATTATATATTTTATCTAATGTAATCATAAACAAAATCAATCGAGAATATGTATGAGATTGTGAAATAAACCCTTACAATAGGTCTGACTTATTTACTGTGTTATTTTTAACTCTTATATAATAAATTTAAATTTA
This sequence comes from Viscum album, assembly GCA_963277665.1. Taxonomy (NCBI): domain Eukaryota; kingdom Viridiplantae; phylum Streptophyta; class Magnoliopsida; order Santalales; family Viscaceae; genus Viscum; species Viscum album. The sequence continues at coordinate 302,420,156 of OY728139.1, forward strand.
TTATACATATAAAAATGAACAATATAATTACTTATAATATCATATTTGATCTAGTTATAAATTTTAAATATCAATTATATTTATTGAATAAAATTTTGTTATTATATAATAGTTTTATATTAGTTTTTATGGTTGTATAAGGGGATATTAAATGAAAACACTCAGTTCTAAACTATAACTCTTCTTTAGAAAACATCTATATGATTATATATAATAATTTATTAGGAAGTTATTATGATAAGAAAAACGTAAAGGAATTAAAGAGGGATATTAAGAAATTTTTTTAGGTTGGTTTTTTTAACTTAGTAGATCATATTTTTGAATAATAGAAGATAAGTAGTTTCTTTTTCTAAGGGAGGCAGTGGTCACAGTTGTTTTTTTTAAATATTAAAATATATTAATGAATTACTAAAGAAAAATGGTTCAAATATTACATATAATAGAATATTTTAAGGTTATGTTAGAAATAAAATGTTAAAATGGGATTTAATAATGTTTTTCGTGTTATATTAAATCCTCACCCCATAATATTTAACAATTTCTAACCTATTTTACCACTAACTGAGGTGATAATTTTTTACCACAATTATTTTCCATTAGGAAAAAATTAAGTTGAAAATATTCCACAATAAAAATTATTTTTATTATAAATATAATATCAATTCTACATCATTAAACTGCATGAAATGGAAGAAAAAAAGCATTTAATATATATTTTCAAAATACAAAGAAAAATAGTTGTATAGAAAAATGATAATTTGAGTATAAAATTTTTTTATACCAAAATTTGGAAGAATATTGATCCCAAATACAATAATTAAGTTATAAATAATAAAAATTAATTAACTAATTTTTAAAATTTATGATTATAATAATGGTAAATTTTAAATACATTAAAGTAAAATATTGTTCTATATTAAATCTGTATTTTTTAGTATTCTCAGAAAACCTAATCCTATCATAAAAATAATAAAAACACTCTAATAATTATTTGATATGATGATTCCAAAAAAATTATCAAATTCAATTTAAAAAATATATTAATTTATTTTTTAATCAAATTCTTCAATAAATCTATGTAAATTATACTATGTTTTATTTATAAAAAAAATATTACTTATTATAATTTAATATCACTTGTCAAATACTCCCCCTTAAAAAATTTCATCTGAAATAATTAAAAAATATCAATTCATGATTATATTTAAAAACATTCATCAGAAGATCTTTAGGTACTAATGTTCCCTCTTTTATTTTAGGATTTGTTCAACATACCTTTACAAGCTGAGTTATCTAAGTCCTCAACATGTATTCTTTATTATCCAAATACCAGATATGATCTTAATTATAAGATAAATATGGTTCCTATTATATATACTCATAGTAGATCATATGAATTGGGTTAGGAATGTACTTCCTCAATAATTAGATATGGAACACATCATGATATTTAGAGATGTTGGGTGGAATTTATATATGGTAAGAAAACTCATTAATTATTTTTAGAATAAAAAAACGTCTTGGTTTACCTAGTACATAGATTCCATTTGATAGAAATACTTATGGAGGATTTCCATAGATATACATTCATTAAAACGGGATCTGCCACTTGAAATTATGAATGAAACATTTAGTTATCAACATAATTGTTTTGACCACATTGAGAGTACTTACTATGATTATGAATATAATTCACATTAACTACTATAACCTCAATCATATATGGTCCTATGATATTACTTTAACCAACTTGATCCTAGAAAGTCTCATTATTAAACCTCTTTCCATTCAATGCCACATATGGTTATATTTGATTGATTGAATGGAATAAATTATTATATAAAAATTCAAAAAAGGTTAATATTTATCCCCAATACATTGACTGTAATTCAAGAACCAAATTGTCATTTCTTATAAGGTATAAAGAGTCCTTCCATACATCCAATTTTTGAGTATGATAGGTAGTTATCAAACATAGACTAGTGTCAAGAGACTATTTAAGACTCTTCAAAAATTTTATGTGAGTTATAAATCTTGATTGGATTACAATTGAAAGAGGCACATCATCAAGATGCACAACATCATTAATATAGTTCCATCAATGGAACTAAATGGTTTTATCTTTTCTTATATGATAGAAACGTGTGGAATTTTAATGATGATAAAAAATAAAACACATGTATTCATTCATTCTAGAATTCCTTGGAAATTCAGTGTTGAAGTACATCGTAATATCATCCCATTTCCACATTGGAATCAGTTGTGGTTTAATAAATCTGTTAGTGAGTTTTATTTCATATATTACCGATTTTAAAATCATGAACCTTTTAATATATAGTTTTCAACTTCCCATTTCATATTATCCCACAAAAAATGTTCAATCGAATCCCAATACATTATTGTTATAGTAGGATGTTTAAAGACATTTGAGCTATAAAATTCATATAATAATTCATTTTTAATCTTAGGAAATGATGGAACACAAAACATATTTTTATATTTCAATGTACCATTATCATATATAAATTGTACCAACGTCCCATCATTCACATACTTGATTTTGAGTTTTAATATTCTCGTCATTTAGATGAAAATTTTTTATTTTCACTAATCAGGATTGTATGGAAATCATTTAGAATATATGTGCTATTTCCACTTCCATAATGAATCCCATGTCTACATTTACTAAATACAAGTAAATATGTTCTTTTTCGATGTTCATTTTATTCAATTCTTCTTGATCATTCCTACTCAATGCATCACCCACCACATTTTCATTACCAAATTGGTTGTATATTGATACATCATAATCACTATGTAGTTCTAACCATCACCTTTTACTCATGTAGATATCATTATATGAGAATATTTATTTCAAATATTTGTGATCCATATATATTTCACATCTTTTTTCATAAAAGTAATACCTTCATTTCCTCAATGAAAAGATTACGGTTTCCAACTCAATATTATGGGTTTGAAGATATTGTCCGTGAATCTTTAATTACTATTATTAATAAGAAGAAACTATACTATTTCAAATAAGGTCACATCCAAATACCTTACTTGATGCATCAGTAAATACAAAAAATCTACAGCTTCTCTATGGTAATGTTTATATCAGTACACTGAACAATATCCTCCTTAATTATTCAAAACATTCCACGCATTCTTATTACTATAGGTAATTAAAATCTTTATGTGTCTACATTCTTAACAGGTAATCTAATAGAGAAATGTTTTCAACAAATAATTTCTAGTAACATTCTAATCTAGGGATTCTACGCACCTCAATTATATTCATTTGTGTTTTCAATTAAATCACTAAGATTTTATTTGAATGATCAATTGATATTCCATCCTTATAGATAATATGTCCAAGAATAGAATCATTTTAATCTAATAATATACATTTTATGAATTTTCCATATAACTCGTTTTCATTATTATTCTTATGAATGATTCATAAATGACACTTATACTCATAATAACATTTACAGTATACCAAAAAATCCTCAATAAATACCAAAGTGAAATTTATTAGATATTCCTTGAATACCATATTCATCAAACCCATACAAACATATTTTTTATTATTCAATACAATGGGCATTAATATAAATCTATAATGTAAATAAATCATATGAAATGAAAAATGTAGAATATATGTAATCTTTTCTTGAAGTTGATGATACCTAAAACAAGGAACAAAATTTGAAAAATATTTACCACCTTGATGTTTATTAAATAAGAAATCATTATGGGTTAAATGATACTTGTTATTTATAGTAGTTTCATTGACTTATTGTAAATTGACGCATACACACATATAGAAATCATTATTCTTACAAAATAAAATAGTGGATCTTTATGGTGATCCATTATAGAGTGTAAATTCCTTATCACACAACTCCTATAGTTGTCTCTTCAGTTAAACAAATTACACTATTTACATATTGTATGGAGTATTACATATTTTTTTTCATCATAGATGAGACCAATGGAAAAATTAACTACACTTTTTTTTTTGTGTCTAGGATGTTATTTCATAAAATATTGTTGTATTCCTGCACAATAGTTACATTGTAATGACCCATGTCTTTTTGGGTTGTGTTTTTTAGTGTATGGTTGAAATTTTCACTAAGTGGATGTCTCATTTATAGAATTGAGTATCGAAACATGGTTTTTTTGTTTAAAAATATTAACAACTTGTTTTTTGACATGAATATAATGTCAAAGGATTATATAAGGGATAGTTTTCAGTAGTGTTATCTTGAAGTAGTTGATCTAATATAATAGGGAATGTATAGCATGTAGCGACGATTGGTTATCTTTTGGGACATGAGTAACCCTGCTTCCCATAATGGCTCATTGGCCAATATGTGACTTTTTTCAAGATAACCAATGAGGTAGGTAGAAGTCATACTACCAAATAAAACTCACCATCCAATCAGTGGACCCTAAATAGTGCATCAGTGGGGAGCATTGAGTGACTCTAAATAGAGACACTTGAATTTTTATCCACTGATCCCCACTCGATTTTTAACCCCTTGGATCAATTTTTTTAAAATATTTGGGTATATTTTTCTATATTACTTCCTCTACAATATCTAAATGATCCATGATGATTCTAAACTCAATGTAATGGAGAAATTGGGTGAAATGCTTTATATTATTTAATATTTGCATGTTTCATTATCATATAAAGGAGGATCGTTGTGTCATTCATCATAAATGATCCTATTATTTAAGTAATTTGATTTTGAATCCTTGATTGTATCAATTCACTACGTATATTTTTCTTTATTTTAACATCATTACCAATTGATTGTTGGCCAGACCCGATTCTAAATGTAGATGACAATTTTATTGGATCTTGATGAAACTGTCTATGAATGTCAAAGAATTAGATCCATATAGCCATAGGATATCCCATGATTATGAAAATGTTCCATTTAAAGAAATTATATTTAATTTACAAAACTTTCAGATCCATTCCCTGATTTTTGTCTAAATGAGTACAATTGGCCATCATATCATGGAATTTTTTTGTGGATTTTTCATTTCATAAAATTATGAGTGTGTTAGGAGGGAATTGAACTATATTATATGACTGTGTGGTTAAGTAACATCGCATTTTTAGTTTATTATAAGATTTACAATTTAATTATATTAAATTGGACTTTGTTTCACTACCTAAAGATTTGGTTTTTCCAAAAATATTTTCAAAACTGTTGGAAAAAATTTCATGTAGGATTGGTCATAGTTCTGACTATGTTATGATAAATGGTATGTATTTCGGAATGAGTTCCTTTCAACCTTGGTTTTATGTTTCCATGTATGCATTTAATTAATTATAATTTATTTATAATTAATTATTTTATAATTCATGGGATTGAGTATAAACTCATGGTGATTGATGGAGTTAGTTTTGACTAGGAAAACCTATACAAAGTAGCTAAGATTTCATGTAAAGGATATATATCTATTTTAGTTTGGTGGTCCCATATACTATAATCAATGGAATTATTAAATTTATTTGTAATATGGGATGAGTTTATCTACATTAGGAAAATGAACCCTAAATTCATAATGTTTTATGAAAAAAAATTCTTAATTAAATAATGATAGTTAATTCATAATTAATTAAATGAACCATGAATAATGTAATTTGATAAGGTGGAAAGAGATACAATAATCCCTTGAGCACTGGTTGGATGATGGTCACCAATGGACAATTCATGATCAATAATTTAAACCTCGTTTGACCACATGTAATGAAATATTACATGACTGTGAAAATATAGATTTATAGAGGATTTTTGACCTTGATCACTCGTCTAGATTTTATACTAATGATTATATGACATGAACTATTTTCATTAATACCCATGTCCCCAGGATGTGATATTTATTTTGGAATAGCTTGTTTGACTATTCTTGTTAGTGATAGCATGTGGGTGTGATTATGTATCCCAAAACTCTTATATTATTCTTGATTCCATGAGAGTTCTTATGTAGGTTTTTATTTACTGATTGATGATGATTACATGTTATTTTTATTGCTAATATTTTCTCATGATGAAATTCTTTAAGATGCCTTCAGATTATCAATCCATTTTTGTATAACTTATACACACCAATGCATTTGCACTGTGAAATAATGTAATTATCTAATAAATGACTCAATGCTCAATAAAAACATGATTCACTGCTCAAATTAAATACATGTTATAAAGGTCTAAAAACTATTCACTTCTCAAATTAAATACATCAAATACTTTTCAATGAGAGTAGTCTAAAAAATAAATCACAGATCATATGTAATACAATTAAAAGAAACTATTAACTGATACAAAATATAATGACCCACTACTTGAAAATATACCCTTTCTCCAGTCTTCCATGAAGCTATATTTCTCCAAAATTGAGTGTTAGTCCACCATGTCACCATTTAAGCAGGATCGAAACCCTACATGAATATTGATTGTACTGAATATATTAAAAATATAATTTTTGGTACAATCTATTGAAAAAAGTGTTAAAAAAGCTACAAATTATTTTATTGAATATGTATAATTATCTATGTGGGGACCTGTATAAGGTGAGAGGAATATGTCAACTTATAATAAGTCATTATGTGTAAGTGTCTTCTGTGCACATGACTTGTGTGACATTAATTGCAGGTTAATCTTATGTGTGTTATGTGGTTACTCCATGTAATAATACTTAATAACAAATCATAATGTCTTAAAACCAACTATCACATCTTTTAGAAATATTTGACAATATTCACTATAAATCCTATAAAACATGGTGCTCTATTTTGATATATCTTGAACGATTCATGAAATTTCTTAATTTTAGAACATGATCTTGTGAACAAAGAACATGACATAGTTATGATACCACTAAGGGGGTTGAAATGATCAAAAGAAACTCATTTATCTTAGATTAAACCATTAGAATCCAAAAATACCAAGAACTCCATGTATGAAACCCAAAACCATGTTGTATATTAAATAATGAACCGGTCTATATACCATTCAGTGGACATTACTTATACAACATTATTCATTCTTATTTTTTATAAATATCCCTCCAAGGGATTCAATCAAACCTCCCCTAAATAGTGTATATGTGGGCCTACATGAATAACTCAATTCTTGGGATAGATTTTCCAAAATTCAAAAAAAGTGTTAAAAATATTCAAATTATTTTAGTAGATATGTAAAATATTATTATTTAAGGATCTATATTGTAATTTTGAAAACTAACCAACAAAATAATTTTTTTAAAAAGTTACAACTTGTTTACTAATTTAGTGTGAAAAGTGCATGAATTCCATCCAAATAAATGATGTTTTGGAATAATGGGAGGGAATGTCTCCATGTAAACCTATTATAATCACATTCATCAGCTAAACAATCTTTGGATCTTCATTGTAGATATAATAGCATCTACTCAATATTGGATTTATTCTACAGACATATGTCAAAGATGAGGCGAGGAGAAATCTGATTAGAAAATAAATCAATTAGAACTAGATTTATCTCAACATATTTTTAGTTTAATGGAATATTTTATGAACAATTTTATCTATACTGAAAGGGGGTGGCTCTGACTACAAGAGAAGTTTCAACTACAATCTGCTTCAAAATTTCAAGATCCTCGTATGGAAAGAGGTAGGAGCACATTAATACTGGTTGAACACATATATAACCCTTATTTTCCTATAGTAAAATCACACTACAAGATAATGTAGGTGAGATAATGATCACCCCCAATATGATTATCTATTAGATGGAGGCTAGCTAGGGGATCTACTGGTACCTATACATCCCAATTGAATTATACAATAAGAAAAGGAAGGCCAAAACCTATATTGATATGTATAAGTGAGAATATATAGAATACACATATCATACATAAAACTATCTCAAGAATTGCCTGATCATGTCCCTCTCTTTTATGAATCTTCATATAGTCATAGAATATGGCACCATGAGTTTGGAATAGATCACCTGTAATGGCCCGGACCTCTCTGGTCCATTACTTTGTGAAATGTTGGTGTTGGAGGTGTTCCGGGAGGTCAAGGGGACTTATCCCCAACACTTTGCCAATTTTCTAGTTCTGTGAACAGTGTTTCCAGTTTTATGAACAGTAACAGATCAGTGAGACAGATCAGTTTCACGGATCGGTGAGACAGATCAGTTTCACAGATCGGTGAGACAGATCAGTTTCACAGATCGGTGAGACAGATCGGTGAGACAGATCGGTGAGACAGATCGGTGAGACAGATCGGTGAGACAGATCAGTGAGACAGATCGGTGAGACAGATCGGTCAGACAGATCGGTGAGACAGATCAGTGAGACAGATCGGTGTGACAGATCGGTGTGACAGATCAGTTTCACAGATCGGTGTGACAGATCAGTTTCACAGATCAGTTTCACAGATCAGTGAGACAGATCAGTGAGACAGATCGGTGAGACAGATCGGTGAGACAGATCGGTGAGACAGATCGGTGAGACAGATCAGTTTCACAGATCAGTTTCACAGATCGGTGTGACAGATCAGTTTCACAGATCAGTTTCATGTACAGTAACGGTGGGTGAACAGTGTTTCCAGACTCCTACAGTTTTTCCCCTTTTGATGTTTCCTTTGACATAAGATACATTTAAAGCCTTATTTTAAGGGCTCTTAAGGCCGTTTCAAATGCCATAAATCCTATATTAATTATTCCTAAGTCTTGGAATGTTTTACGTGGTCAAACCGCGTGGGTTAATGCGATCCGTTTTTAATGGAGAATTAACCGGATCTTAAACCATCACCTCGTAAAATCTTAAAAAGGGACGAGATATCATTCTTCCTGGTTCTTTCCCTTTGTTCTCGATTAAGAGGCACTAGAACCTTTCAATCCTTTCCTTAGGAGTTGCACAAACAACCCTTACTCCTAGGATCAGTCCCGCTCTGTTGGATGCAACCAAGCCGTGTCGATCATTCTTCCACATAAGTTGTCGCGAGGGGAGGATCGTGACCTGCTGTGTGGATAAAGGACGTCAAGAATTCTTCGAGGTAGGGGATTCATGGCTTCTCTAATTATATATGTGCAATCGTAGAGTTAGCATGATTTATTCCTTTGGATCACAATGAAATTGACCTAATTAAATACTTGAACCGGATTAAAAGAATTGGTTGATCGCATGCTGTTGCTTTATACCGTGATAACGGTTTGCCTCATGTTTTCCTAAATATAGTGATATCTATGTTTTCTTTGATTTATTGTTCGTTCATGATAGAAATTGATAATGAACGTAAAGCCGGAATTAATTGTTGATTAATTGGCTAAAGATAAAGAGGCATGTAAATTAATCTGGTTGTTGTCGTTGTTGTAGTTGTTCTAATTTGAGGATAATCAAATTAGGGAAGTAAGCATGGTTATTTAATTGTGATAGCTTACTGATTAGGTATCCATGATTGGAACCTACGAATAGCAAATCTGCTAATTCAATATGGTTTAGAGAACAGATTATGTTGGAATTTCAAAAAGGGTTCTGAGTTACCCTCTTGTTTGTTAAAGGGCCTAGAGCCCATTTTGTGATGTTTGTTTTCCTACTGCTTGTGCTGTGATGTGAGCCTGGATGGTTGTTGTGATATGTGGAGGCATGGAGGCCTTATAGTTGTGGCAGCGGATGATGCCTAGTGTGGCGAGATGCATCGGTTTATGCATATGGGTGTCAGGGAGGACACCGGGGGTGATGGAATGGGACGGATATGGTTGCTGGTTGCTTGTGGTTTTCTTGAATGTTAATCTGCTTTGCTTTTCCCCACTGCTCAAGGCAGCTGGTCTTGCTTACCCTCATTCTGAAGGAGGCGAAGACACGCGGGGTATGCCACGTGCTTTCCGTGTTTAGCCTCTCGATGGAGGATGGGTCTATGCTCTTTCTATAGGCGGCAAAGACTCGACGGGTAGTATATCTACTCACCGTGTTGAGCCTCCTTTGTGTTTAGAAGCATAGGATGTTTTTCTAGAATGCCTGGGAATGTGGAAAAGTATTTCTGTATTGAATGTTTGATTAAATGGTGAAATTCCACGGGGATGGAGATGCTAGAATTTAAAGGTGATGTGAATCTTAAAAAGGAGCAGTTGTATTGAAAGTGACGCTATTTCAGTTAAATGGGGAATTGTTCAATCTTAATTAATGCTTAAAGAATTAACTAATGTACAGTGGAACTGATAAATGAGAATTGAGTAATCTAATAAAGCTCTTCAATTGGTTGTGTGCTTATAGGATACCTAGTCTTAGAAGTAGCAGCCTGGAGTCTGAGAGACGTTAGCTGCAGTTGTATCTAAGACTAGGTAATGCCCATAGTGTGGATGTGAGTTACTTATATATTCTGTACTTTTTGTGTTTCTATACGCTACTCCACCCTGTCGGTAAGGGCATCTGACACCCCGGGGATTCTGAGCCCTGGGGGGTGTTTTCCCCAACATTCTGATGGGAGGTTGAATGACTGACTACCCCCTTTGGCCCCGCTCTCTTCTCTTGGTAGATCTTAGTGCTGGTAGGCACAGTGGTTAGTTTTACCCATATATGTGTGTAGAGGGCTGTAATGGCTTGTGGTTATTTCACACACATATATTCTGGATATAGTATCCTATGGACTACTATAGGTGTAACGTGTATAGGCTGTGATGGCTTGAGGATCCTTACTCGGTGTATGGGCTGTAATGGCTTGAGGTATAATACCCGACGTATGATACACGTTATGCGAGCTGTGGTGGCTCCTGGAAACTACCTGGTTACTTTTGGTTGTGAGGATTGTGTGGAGCTTAGCCCAGGTGTCTGCGGGCAAGCCTATGTGGTGCACGTGGTGCATATTGTGGAGCTTGACCCATGTTGATACGGGCAAGCCTTTGGAGAGAGATGCACAGGACGTATGTCGTTGGGGCAAAGCGGCAAACCAGTGGGGAAGTAGTAGCGGGGTACCCTTGATATTCTTTACTACATGCTATATTCTTGTATGCGTTACTTGGTGAGAGTAGCCTTGGTGAGGTTGGGAACATAGTATACCTGTTTAGGTGACGAGTTAGTTTCACTTGTTGTTCACTGGGCTTTAGCATGCTTTCTTTACTTTTGCACGAGAGTCTTGGGGAGGATCCTACTGAGTATACTGTTATACTCACCCTATGTACATATAAACTGTTTTTCAGGTCACTTGGAGCAGGTTGGAGATCAAGCTGGTTACTACTAACTTGCGGTTGGAGGAGGAGCTGTTCGGGCTTGTGGTCACTATCGTTTTACTTTCTTTTGGGTACTTTTAGTTTCCCCTTCCAGTTGTAGTACTTTTGCATGACATTTCATATATGTACTTGGGTTTCTTGTACATTTCAGTTATGAGTTGGAGTTGGTTGGATTCTATTCTATCTCTCTCTTCTGCATGTGTTCTCTTAGAGGGTAATGCCTCCCATTTGTGTGTGTATTATACCCTCGGTGCTAGTCGCCAACCCGGGGCCTACTGGAGGCGGGACTCGGGGGTCATTATCTCCCTTTTCACATTGCCGGCCCAGGAGGGGTACACTTTGTGGGGAGGGGGTCGTGACAGAGTGGTATCAGAGGTCTGGTTGAGGGATAGGATGGAGTTTGGAGTTAGGCACAGGTGAGGATGCATGGGATGGTAGGGCAACGGTGTCATTCATGTTTAGCAAGTGGGGTAAACACTGGAGACCGGCAGAGACATAGGCGTTCAGGGCCCCCTATGATCTGTTGCACGGACCTTTAAGTTTACGATGGCTACTAAACAAAGTGATACTGGTTGCAGGGTAGAGACCTAGGAAAGGATCATGCATCATTATTCCTTGCGCCTGTGTTTGAATGGGTAGACCTTGGGATAGGTAACCTAAAATTAATAAAACAAATTAATTAATTAATTAATGTTGAGTCTTCCATATTCCAGGCTTAGGAGCTCTAACGATTGTTATTTTACAGGTATGGCTCCAGGTCGGCGTCCCCGTCAGGTTTGCGCAGAAGGTGCCCAGCAGGCTGTTCCAGCAGATCGCCGCCGGGTAGAGGTTGATGACGATGACACATGGAGGAAGACACTCCGAGAGTTTCAGCGCCAGAGTCTACAGAAGTACGAGGGCTCCGTTTCAGATGCAGTCACAGAAGACTGGTTAGAGGAGGTCGAGATAGGCTTCAGTTCGATTCGTGCTCAGAAGGAACACTGGGTGTCCTTGGTTGTGGCGATGTTGCGTGGAGCAGCGAGACAGTGGTGGTTCTTGTTCCTCGGGGATCGTGAGGAGTCAGCGATCTCATGGGAGGAGTTTCGAGACAGGTTTAGAGTCGAGTTTCTTTCTTCGACTGCGAAGGCATCCAGTCGCCAGGAGCTTCTTACCCTTCGACAGGGGAGCTCCAGTGTTCGGGAGTTTGGAATCCGTTTCAGGAACCTTCTACGATATGCTTCAGACCTGTTACCAGATGATGAGGCCAGGGCGAGGCATTTCGAGGAGGCTTTGCGTCCAGAGATCCAGCGCCAGGTCACCCCATTTATGCTGAAGACATATCTTGAGGTGCTGGCGAGGGCAGAGGTTGTTGAGAGGACTTTGGATAGGACCGGATCGTCACGAGAGGGTAATCGTCATGATTCTTCAAGAAGAAGAGCTGTGGTCCGGGGTTCCCGGTTTTCAGGACAGAAGAGTTTCCGTTCACCTGGGGGTAGGTCCCGGCCCTTCCCATCTCATTTCTCCGGAGGTAGCAACTCTCAGACCTATGCCAAGGGAGCAGGCGCTTGTTTTTCTTGTGGTGGACGTGGTCATCAGCAGCGGGAGTGCCCAACTTTTCAGAGCAGTCATCGTGCACCAGGCGCTCCACTCCAGGTTCCTCCGTTGAGGCAGTTCCAGCCGAGGCAACAGCAGCAGGTTGCACCAGCTTTAGATCACCAGAGGGTAGATGGAGCAGGCAGAGGACAGCCCCATGCCGCTCCCCGTCCTCAGAGAGCAGAGCGCGGCCGTGGTGGTGGTCGTCATCAGGGTCAGAGAGGCCGTGGAGGTGGTCGTGGTCAGCTTCATGCTCTAGCGTTGCCAGCTCCAGGCGAGCCAGACGTCGTCCGAGGTACCCTTTGCTTGTTTTCTACCTTGGTGTATGCCTTGTTTGATTCAGGAGCGACACACTCCTTTATATCCCCTACCCTTGTCCACGCTTTGGGACTTGAGGTAGAGAGGCTTCCAGTGCCCCTGGCGTTGACTACGCCAGTTGGAGGTCGAGCTAGCTTGTTTGAAGTATGTAAAGACTGTGAGCTAGTGTTGGGGCAGCACCGCTCTTGGGGAGATTTCCTATGTTTACGAATACAACCATATGATGTCATCCTCGGCATGGATTGGTTGTATTCGGTGCAGGCTATTGTGGATTGCTACAGGAAGAAGGTCGTTTTCTTTGATGAAGATGGAGAGGAAGTAGTGTTTGTTGGTGAGAGAGATCCTCGGATGAGTCATAGACGAGTTTCATCCTTATCATCCATGATGGCTGGGATGATGCTGAGTTCTTCAGAGGTTCAACAGCTGGCGTTTCCTAGGGTCGTAGAAGAGTACCCTGATGTCTTTCCAGAAGAGGTTGTATCCTTACCCCCTCGACGGGAGATCGAGTTTGGGATCGAGCTACAGCCCGGAGCGTCTCCCATCTCTATGTCTCCGTATAGGATGGCCCCTTCTGAGTTACGAGAGCTACGTATTCAGCTCGATGGTCTATTGCAGTGTGGTTTTGTTCGGCCAAGTGTGTCACCGTGGGGTGCACCAGTCTTGTTCGTGAAAAAGGCTGATGGCAGTTTGCGGTTGTGCGTCGATTATCGTCGCTTAAACAAAGTGACAATAAAGAACCGTTATCCTCTCCCGCGGATTGATGACCTATTCGATCAACTGAAGGGTGCAAGTTGGTTTTCAAAGATCGACTTGCGGTCAGGATATCATCAGATGCGTGTAAAGGATGAGGATATCCCGAAGACTGCTTTCCGCTGTCGTCATGGGCATTATGAGTTTGTTGTAATGCCATTCGGCGTGACAAATGCTCCAGCTGTTTTCATGGGGTTGATGAATGCTGTGTTCCGTGAATTCTTGGACAAGTTTGTTGTGGTTTTCATTGACGACATCCTTGTGTACTCCACATCTGAAGAAGATCATGCAGAACATCTACGAGCTGTTTTGGGAGTTCTTCGTCAACATCGGTTGTTTGGGAAGTTGTCCAAGTGTGAGTTCTGGGCTCGAGAAGTTCGTTTCTTGGGACATGTTGTGTCCCAACAGGGAGTAGCTGTGGATCCTTCGAAGATAGAAGCAGTGGTGTCTTGGCCAGCCCCCAAGACCGTGTCAGAGGTGCGAAGTTTCCTTGGTCTCGCAGGCTATTATAGGAGGTTTGTGGCTAATTTCTCCCGAGTTGCGACTCCTCTGACAGCTTTGACCAGGAAGGATCAAGCGTTCATATGGACTAATCAGTGTCAGACAGCTTTCGAGTATCTAAAGGAGAAGTTGGTAAGTGCTCCAGTCCTTTGTCTTCCAACGGAGGGAGTCCAGTTTGATGTTTTCTGTGATGCTTCACATCTGGGGCTAGGCTGTGTTCTCATGCAGCAGAGGTCAGTTGTTTCTTATGGGTCTCGGCAGTTGCGTACCCATGAACGCAACTATGCCACCCATGATCTTGAGTTGGCAGCCGTGGTGTTTGCGCTGAAGTTGTGGAGACATTACCTCATTGGAGAGCGCTTTGTGGTTTTCACTGATCATAAGAGTTTGAGGTATGTTTTCTCTCAGCGGGATTTGAACTTGCGGCAGCGTCGGTGGATGGAGTTCTTGCAGGAATACGACTTCGAAATATCGTATACACCTGGGAAGGGAAATGTTGTTGCTGATGCACTAAGCCGAAAGTCACGTAATGATGTTGTACGTGAATCTGGTGATTCCTGGAGAGGGATGGAAGAGCTAGCAGCTTTGCATCTTGATATGGGAGAAGTTGGAGGAAGAGGTTGTCTTTTCCAGATGACGGTGCAGTCATCCCTGATGCAAAAGGTGGAAGAGTCTCAGTTGGGTGATCTAGAGGTGGAAGTTTTGAGAGACAGAGTTGTTTGTGGGGAGGCCCCTGATGGTTGGTCAGAGGATGAACAACACCGAGTGTTGTATCATGAAAGGCTTTTTGTTCCCTTGGCGATGCGCGAGACGGTTCTCCGAGAGTTCCATAGCTCGCCCTTAGCTGTACATCCTGGTGTGACGAAGATGTATCGATCCTTGAGGAGTCAGTTTTGGTGGCCTGGGCTGAAGCGTTCAGTTGCAGAATGTGTGTCTCGATGTTTAGTCTGCCAGAAGGTGAAGGCCGAACACCGTGTTCCTGGTGGTCTTCTCCAGCACTTAGAGATTCCTCAGTGGAAGTGGGAGGACATCTCAATGGACTTTGTTACAGGTTTACCTCGAGCTCCGGGAGGACATGATGCTATATGGGTGGTAGTGGATCGTTTAACTAAATCGGCCCACTTCATAGCAATCAAGGAGTCGAGCTCAGTGGAGGTTTTGTCGAGGCAGTATCTGGAGGAGGTGGTGAGGCTTCACGGAGTTCCTAAGACGATCATTTCTGATCGAGACCCTCGTTTTACCTCGAGGGTGTGGAGAGGTCTCCAGCATGCTTTTGGCTCTCAACTATGCCTTAGCACTGCTTTTCATCCTCAAACGGATGGTCAGACAGAGCGAACCATCCAAACTCTTGAAGACATGTTACGCTCTTGTGTTCTTGATTTTGGAGGTTCATGGGTGAAACACTTACCTTTGGTAGAGTTCGCTTACAATAATAGTTTTCACTCTACCATCGGCATGGCACCGTTTGAAGCCTTGTATGGCCGGCCATGCCGTTCTCCGTTGTGCTGGACTGGGGTCGGAGAGTCAGCAATTCTCGGACCAGAACTAGTGCAGAATACGACGGAGATGGTTCAAGTGATTCGTGAGAGGATGAAGACAGCACAAGATCGTCAGAAATCTTATGCGTATCAAAGAAGGAGACCCTTAGAGTTTAATGTTGGGGATCACGTGTTTCTGAAGGTGACTCCCCGTCGTGGGCAGCGAAGGTTTGGTCGCGGAAGTAAGCTTTCTCCCCGTTTTGTTGGGCCTTTCGAGGTGTTAGCTCGTGTTGGAGCTGTGGCATATCGAGTAGCACTTCCCCCTCGTATGAGTCGGATACATGATGTTTTTCATGTATCGCAGCTCCGTAATTATCTTCATGATGAATCTCATGTTATCGATTGGGGAGAGATCGATATTGATGATGATGCAACCTTCGAGGAGCGACCTGTGGAGATCCAAGACCACAAGGAGAAGGTGTTGCGTGGGCGTTCTATTCCTTTAGTTCGTGTCTTGTGGCGACACGGTGGCATGGAGGAGAGTACCTGGGAGCGTGAGTCACAGATACGTGCTCAGTACCCAGAGTTGTTTAATGTTTAACTCCTTTCATGTAATGATGTTTTCTCTGTGGTTGCACCTTTCATGTTTTATTTATGTACCTTTGATGTGATGTTGTGAATGGATTGTTTGTTCCCGGATGTTATAGTTTTGTTCCAGCTTTCGAACAACTCATGGTGGTTTTCCCCTGAGAGGTATCTTATGGGGTGGTTGTTCGGACCCCTCTTTTCTTCTGGGTTGGTTTTTAATTCTCGAGGACGAGAATGTTTTGAGAGGTATCTAATGTAATGGCCCGGACCTCTCTGGTCCATTACTTTGTGAAATGTTGGTGTTGGAGGTGTTCCGGGAGGTCAAGGGGACTTATCCCCAACACTTTGCCAATTTTCTAGTTCTGTGAACAGTGTTTCCAGTTTTATGAACAGTAACAGATCAGTGAGACAGATCAGTTTCACGGATCGGTGAGACAGATCAGTTTCACAGATCGGTGAGACAGATCAGTTTCACAGATCGGTGAGACAGATCGGTGAGACAGATCGGTGAGACAGATCGGTGAGACAGATCGGTGAGACAGATCAGTGAGACAGATCGGTGAGACAGATCGGTGAGACAGATCGGTGAGACAGATCAGTGAGACAGATCGGTGTGACAGATCGGTGTGACAGATCAGTTTCACAGATCGGTGTGACAGATCAGTTTCACAGATCAGTTTCACAGATCAGTGAGACAGATCAGTGAGACAGATCGGTGAGACAGATCGGTGAGACAGATCGGTGAGACAGATCGGTGAGACAGATCAGTTTCACAGATCAGTTTCACAGATCGGTGTGACAGATCAGTTTCACAGATCAGTTTCATGTACAGTAACGGTGGGTGAACAGTGTTTCCAGACTCCTACAGTTTTGCCCCTTTTGATGTTTCCTTTGACATAAGATACATTTAAAGCCTTATTTTAAGGGCTCTTAAGGCCGTTTCAAATGCCATAAATCCTATATTAATTATTCCTAAGTCTTGGAATGTTTTACGTGGTCAAACCGCGTGGGTTAATGCGATCCGTTTTTAATGGAGAATTAACCGGATCTTAAACCATCACCTCGTAAAATCTTAAAAAGGGACGAGATATCATTCTTCCTGGTTCTTTCCCTTTGTTCTCGATTAAGAGGCACTAGAACCTTTCAATCCTTTCCTTAGGAGTTGCACAAACAACCCTTACTCCTAGGATCAGTCCCGCTCTGTTGGATGCAACCAAGCCGTGTCGATCATTCTTCCACATAAGTTGTCGCGAGGGGAGGATCGTGACCTGCTGTGTGGATAAAGGACGTCAAGAATTCTTCGAGGTAGGGGATTCATGGCTTCTCTAATTATATATGTGCAATCGTAGAGTTAGCATGATTTATTCCTTTGGATCACAATGAAATTGACCTAATTAAATACTTGAACCGGATTAAAAGAATTGGTTGATCGCATGCTGTTGCTTTATACCGTGATAACGGTTTGCCTCATGTTTTCCTAAATATAGTGATATCTATGTTTTCTTTGATTTATTGTTCGTTCATGATAGAAATTGATAATGAACGTAAAGCCGGAATTAATTGTTGATTAATTGGCTAAAGATAAAGAGGCATGTAAATTAATCTGGTTGTTGTCGTTGTTGTAGTTGTTCTAATTTGAGGATAATCAAATTAGGGAAGTAAGCATGGTTATTTAATTGTGATAGCTTACTGATTAGGTATCCATGATTGGAACCTACGAATAGCAAATCTGCTAATTCAATATGGTTTAGAGAACAGATTATGTTGGAATTTCAAAAAGGGTTCTGAGTTACCCTCTTGTTTGTTAAAGGGCCTAGAGCCCATTTTGTGATGTTTGTTTTCCTACTGCTTGTGCTGTGATGTGAGCCTGGATGGTTGTTGTGATATGTGGAGGCATGGAGGCCTTATAGTTGTGGCAGCGGATGATGCCTAGTGTGGCGAGATGCATCGGTTTATGCATATGGGTGTCATGGAGGACACCGGGGGTGATGGAATGGGACGGATATGGTTGCTGGTTGCTTGTGGTTTTCTTGAATGTTAATCTGCTTTGCTTTTCCCCACTGCTCAAGGCAGCTGGTCTTGCTTACCCTCATTCTGAAGGAGGCGAAGACACGCGGGGTATGCCACGTGCTTTCCGTGTTTAGCCTCTCGATGGAGGATGGGTCTATGCTCTTTCTATAGGCGGCAAATACTCGACGGGTAGTATATCTACTCACCGTGTTGAGCCTCCTTTGTGTTTAGAAGCATAGGATGTTTTTCTAGAATGCCTGGGAATGTGGAAAAGTATTTCTGTATTGAATGTTTGATTAAATGGTGAAATTCCACGGGGATGGAGATGCTAGAATTTAAAGGTGATGTGAATCTTAAAAAGGAGCAGTTGTATTGAAAGTGACGCTATTTCAGTTAAATGGGGAATTGTTCAATCTTAATTAATGCTTAAAGAATTAACTAATGTACAGTGGAACTGATAAATGAGAATGGAGTAATCTAATAAAGCTCTTCAATTGGTTGTGTGCTTATAGGATACCTAGTCTTAGAAGTAGCAGCCTGGAGTCTGAGAGACGTTAGCTACAGTTGTATCTAAGACTAGGTAATGCCCATAGTGTGGATGTGAGTTACTTATATATTCTGTACTTTTTGTGTTTCTATACGCTACTCCACCCTGTCGGTAAGGGCATCTGACACCCCGGGGATTCTGAGCCCTGGGGGGTGTTTTCCCCAACATTCTGATGGGAGGTTGAATGACTGACTACCCCCTTTGGCCCCGCTCTCTTCTCTTGGTAGATCTTAGTGCTGGTAGGCACAGTGGTTAGTTTTACCCATATATGTGTGTAGAGGGCTGTAATGGCTTGTGGTTATTTCACACACATATATTCTGGATATAGTATCCTATGGACTACTATAGGTGTAACGTGTATAGGCTGTGATGGCTTGAGGATCCTTACTCGGTGTATGGGCTGTAATGGCTTGAGGTATAATACCCGACGTATGATACACGTTATGCGAGCTGTGGTGGCTCCTGGAAACTACCTGGTTACTTTTGGTTGTGAGGATTGTGTGGAGCTTAGCCCAGGTGTCTGCGGGCAAGCCTATGTGGTGCACGTGGTGCATATTGTGGAGCTTGACCCATGTTGATACGGGCAAGCCTTTGGAGAGAGATGCACAGGACGTATGTCGTTGGGGCAAAGCGGCAAACCAGTGGGGAAGTAGTAGCGGGGTACCCTTGATATTCTTTACTACATGCTATATTCTTGTATGCGTTACTTGGTGAGAGTAGCCTTGGTGAGGTTGGGAACATAGTATACCTGTTTAGGTGACGAGTTAGTTTCACTTGTTGTTCACTGGGCTTTAGCATGCTTTCTTTACTTTTGCACGAGAGTCTTGGGGAGGATCCTACTGAGTATACTGTTATACTCACCCTATGTACATATAAACTGTTTTTCTGGTCACTTGGAGCAGGTTGGAGATCAAGCTGGTTACTACTAGCTTGCGGTTGGAGGAGGAGCTGTTCGGGCTTGTGGTCACTATCGTTTTACTTTCTTTTGGGTACTTTTAGTTTCCCCTTCCAGTTGTAGTACTTTTGCATGACATTTCATATATGTACTTGGGTTTCTTGTACATTTCAGTTATGAGTTGGAGTTGGTTGGATTCTATTCTATCTCTCTCTTCTGCATGTGTTCTCTTAGAGGGTAATGCCTCCCATTTGTGTGTGTATTATACCCTCGGTGCTAGTCGCCAACCCGGGGCCTACTGGAGGCGGGACTCGGGGGTCATTATCTCCCTTTTCACATTGCCGGCCCAGGAGGGGTACACTTTGTGGGGAGGGGGTCGTGACATCACCTATAGATGGTGGTGAGATTTGTTTGAAACATTATCCATCTAGAGCTCTTCTTAATATTTTAGCATCTTCTAGTATTTCAATGAATTCACCTCCTAAAAAAACTCTATAAAATATATGAGACCCCAAAATATAGTGATGAAATTCTAATATAGTTCCATATACATTACAACTACAGTGACAGTGAATTCTTTCATTTGATGGGAAATTTGGAACCATATTTTATATCAAAATATATAAATTTCATTTCCAACATCCCTACTATATTAATCTATAAAGAGTTATAATGTATATTTCTAGAATAAAGTTTAATAATTGTACACAGAAATTCGATAGTATCTATGCAAAGATATTAAAATGTACACATTATAGATAGTCAATCTCTGTAAACAGATGTGCTGATGATGTCCCCTAATGAGCAATCATAATTTATGCTTCTTTTCCATGAAAATAGTATAATTTTTTAAATGTTATTTTCTTCATATTACAGATATAAAATTAACTCTGATAGCCCATAAGTATTTAAATTGTTTTAAATCAATGTATATAACAGTGAGGACTCAAAAAAGGTAGGCTGTCACAGCTCTAATTTTGTGAAAATTCACCACTGGTTTGATCCAAACACATATTAAAGAAGGAATGAAAATAATAATGAATAATTTTCCAAATAAATATTATCAAAAGAACACATTTTTATAGGAATACAAAAAAATTAAATAGAATACAATATATAATAAAAAAATAGAATTAAATTTTTAAAGAGAAGCTCGCTGTTCATAATTGCAACCAAATAGACGTTTCAAATATATTTCCATTCATATTTTTTTGGGCTCAATAGATTCTTGAAACAGATGCTTCACATCAAGAAGAGGAGGGTTAATATGTATTGGTTATTAGTTAACATACAATTAATATGAATTATATAAACAAAAATAATAATTATTTATACCTCTCCAATAGTTTCAATTGGTATCTACAATAATATATAATGTGTTTTTCCTAATTTATGAAGTATAAAATGTAATTTTATTGTTTTCATGACCATTTTAGTTATTGAAATACACTACAACGTAGTAATATATGTTTTGAAAAGTAACAGTAATATCATATTGACTTTTTTTCTAAATATATTATATACTAGAAAAAAGTGCCTTAAATAAATATTAAGCATGGATAACATATTAGAGTAATATTACTTATTTATAATTAAAAATTATATCAAATATGTTTTAATAAAAATATGAATAGAATATTAGGATGTTTTGTACAGTTACCAATTGTGAGACAGAACATTGAAGAAATTCAACATCATTTATTCATGTAATATAATTAACGACACTAACATATTCCTATGAAAAATCAAAATTAATGATCAATTTCATACATAAATTGCATAAAAACATTAATATAATAGAATGTACAATTAATGATGTTAATAAAATACCAATATCATCAAATGGAATTTGTATGCTAGTATATGATGTTATAATATTTTCATTATCAATACCGTTACTGCAGGGATAGAGAATTGAGACATTCATGTGTAGATAATTCAAACTGTTTTCCTTTCCTAACACAAAAATAATTGGTTGATACATTGATAACCTTATAGTACAAAAAAACATAAATTTGGAAATAAAATAAAGTTATTATATAACAAAAAAGTTACAAATAAGGAATGTTTCAAGATACCATAATATGTGACCCACATTTCATGATCAATATGATCTCTTGGAAGATGTTTCGTACATTGAAAACATGACATTGTGTTATTTTTACTTATATAAGAATCATAAAAGTGGTTTTTTATTGTTCAAAGTTTACATAAATGTAAAAGAATTCAATATCTATTCACAAAGTCTTGTCATGGAATCATAGTCATCATACAACGACAGAACCACTATGGTAGATGGTGGGCTAACATTTTCTGACAGATGTGTAGCTCATTTTTTTCTTTGATTAGCTGAACCAGTATAGGGTCATTCACACCCATAGTGGTAAACACTTCCATTAGTAATATAAAACATTTTACCAGCCACATAGTGCATCATTAACATTATATTAGGAGATGAATTGGAATTTAACGTTTAAAATATAAGTTTAAAAACATAATAGGAGAAAAAAAAAGAATTTATTGTCTATTTTTATAATTGAACTCGATCAATGAGTTGTATCTTTTTGTGATCTGGTCAAGAATTATTTGTTTTAATTGAAATAGGTCTATGGAAATTTTATTTCAACTCACCATAATAACCAAAGATTCCTATAATACAGCATATATTTCCTGCTAATAAATTAATAAATTAAAGTTGAGTTTATATTGAATAGTGTGATAATTCAAAATCACTACAAGTAGAGATAAGACAGACCTACAATTAGTAGAGTCTTCACATTTTTTATTATATTTTGATGTTGTCTAGAATCCTTGCATATAACATTGTTTTTATGGATCATATCTGAAATATGTTCTATACTTCTTTTATAAGGATCGTAAACATTTTCATTCTATAAAATTAATGAACTTCTAGTTAAGGAAACATAATTTTCTCCTATAATATCTATAAAAGTCAGATTATAATGACTATATTGTGTGGATTGATTTATTTGGTGAAAATAATAACAGTTATTTGATACTAAATGGATAGTTTGTGAAATAGTGCAACCAATAAATGTCTAACATTTACAAATCACTTTCTAAAGTAATATGAAATACTATATACATGAGAAAAGGTATACTATAGATAAATAATAACTAAAATTAGTTGAATAACCCTTTTTAAAACCCATCATTAAACAATGGGAATGAATTGAAATGCACATCAAAAGAAAATGGATAAATAAAATATCCAAATGAATTTCATATTAAAATATTTGAGGAAATTAAATAAAAGTTATTATAAATTAGAAATAATTACAAGTAAAACTCCATAAAGAAGAAAACCTTTTAAAGAACTGATTATTTTGTCCTCCTAGGGATGGAAATCTAATGTGGGAAAACAATATGAAGAGTTATAATAAAATATAGAAGGAAAATGTCACCATAACAAAGTGGAATATAGGAATCCAAGTTCAATTTATAAATGTGGTATGTGGGATGAAATCATGGAATCATGTGCTACAAAATATTATGAGATAAACTGATAGAAGAAAATAAAACTGAAAAATGCCAGTACAAAAAAAATAAAATAATAGACTGTGAGATGATGTTGCACCAGCTAGGAAATGTGGGGGTGATATAGGTAGATAGGGAGAACTGACTAGGGAAAAAACAGAAGTGTGGTGGGATTCAGATTAATGGATGTGAAGGAAAAATAGGGAGAGTAGGAGATGCTGATTTGACGCCAGGGAGAAGATTGTGTGACAATAATGAAGGTGATGGAGAGAAACTGAAGGCAGCGATATTGTGCAGGTATTCGAAGAAGGTGATAGAGGCAGAGGTGGAGATAATACTTAGTTTGAGTTGTGGATGGAGAGGAGTTCGGGGAAGGAGGAGGGGAGTGATGCGATGTCGATTGGGCTCGAGAAGAGATTCGAGGAGGCCAACGGTTTTGATAGGGGAGTCGGAGATAGAGGGGGTTGGGGGAGGAGGGAAATTGATGTGGAGGAAGAGTGGAGGTAGAGGCAGAGGCGTGGTTGGAGAGGCGAGTTGGGGAGGAAGATGAGGATTTTTGGGAACCCTAATTAGAATGGATGAAAATAGGTAGCGGGAGAAGAAGCACGAAAGCAGTGAGAAATGAGATACGTCAAGTAAAATGAATGATAGTGATGGTGAATATGGAGTAGCTAGATGTGGAGGAGATGTAGGTGGGAGAGTCTATAAGTTCTAGATAAGGGGAGCATAAGGAGAATGAGATGACGACCCAATAGTGCCATAGATGGTGAGACAATGGGCAATGTATAGAGACTTACTGCTAGAGGTGGGAGCTAAGATCATGAATAGAGTTAGAAGATGGAAGGAGATCTGAAACCCTAGGGTTGAGGGAATATTAGTCGAGGGAGAGAAGTGCATTGGAAGGAAGGTAATTGAGGGAAGAATTATGGGGAAACCCAATTGTGTGATGTGGATGATTATGGAGGTGACACGAAATCTTGAAGGATGCAATATTTAATATATATAACAAATACCATACCATGAAGGTAATGCCTTGGTATTGAGATCAGAATGAACATCCTAAAGTTGTTATCACTTAAAGGTTAATTGTTCATGCTAGTGATGATAAGTGTGATAAAATAAGGGATATATGACATTGTGGGTGTGATGAACCTGTGGATGTTGAGTGGAATGTTCACTCAATGCCATAAGGATTCTAAGTGGATTATTTTCTCAATTCAAAATGGATTCTTATTTACATGGAAACTCGATTACTTGAGGATTCCAAGTGACACACACAGTATAATTCCTTTTGGACTAACACAGAAATAGACTGCTTGTAGATACAAAGTCATATGATCACTATCTTTATAGTTTTCCCTTAATTACATTTGACATATGTAATAATGATATTTGTGGAATGGATCTGAATTAGGTACATTTGGGGTTTATGGATACTTGGTAAGAACACAACAAAATGATATATGGGTGTTTATTTCATGGGTGTGTGTTGGTGATTATATGTTTGTTTACACAATTATGTATTCCCTATTTAAATTTATAAAGATATTAGATCTTTCAAGTAAACAATATTTACCATTTGGGTACTAGATATGTTTTTTTGGGTTTGAATGAGTTGTACTCACACCCTTATTAAGAATCAATTTGACTTGGGTAATAGAGAATCCCACACTTAATATAGTTATATGTTGGTCTGAGTCCAAGGTTTTATCACCTAGTGGGAAAGATCTTAATGAGTATATAGACCGGGATGAGATGTGGATGAGATTATATAGCCTTTTATAATTTTATGATTTTCTTTATTTGTTTTTCTGATCAGGCCAGTGCACTATCAATGTTCTGGTATTTAGGCACAGCTTCTCAACATATTGTTTATATATTCATTTCTATAGTGGGTTTGTTTTTATTTTATGATTAATCTAATTATACACTATTTAAATGAATCTTTGTTTATTTATTATTGTGTAATCAAATTGAATGTATATTATCCCCAAAATTACACCTTAGATCCTTACTACTAATCGACAGTCTCTTGAGCACGAGGAGAAACTCCTAAGGTTGTGTGGCATTCTATCTTATATTAGGTGATTCAGGTTAGGTTGTTATAATATGGTTTCAAATATGTCTTATTTTCCATTTTGGGGAGTTAGTAGACCGACCACAAAAGAATGTGTATGGGCATGTGATGAAACTCAGTCTAGTGTGTCAAAAAACCAATATTAATGGATTCCCATGTTACCAAGGAATGATATTAATGTTCATGGTTTATTTTATTATGGTAATATTATTTTACATGATGATACACACATAGATTTTGAGATTTTGATATTATGTTGATTTTTATTTTGGTTTTATTGACATGAGGTGTCACATGAATCATATTTGACAAGTATGATTCACTAGATATATCTGATACTTGAGTTTTAATGTATTTAATATAAATGGATCAACTTATTTCGTGAAAAAAAATTATAATTTTCTTTACCATAAGAGTTCTTAGTGACATTCTATTCATATATATACTTATAAAGGTCTAAATATGATAGTGTGTCAAATAAGAATATGGTGTATCATCTATGGGTGATGACGATGACAGTGACAATGATAATAATAATAACTATATAGTCATTCTATGCATGTGTGGTTCAGTTTACCATGATATTTTATAATTAGGAATTAATTTCTTTAGTAAAGAACCTTGTGCGGGTATCCATTAGATATGTATGATTGATTAAAGTTGCAAATGTAGACTATGTGTAGTGATCCATATAGCACCCAATCAAATTCTGAATAACCGAACCAAGAATCCATGTCTTTGATTTTATTTTTATGAGGGTAAATTCATCATGTAATGTCCTCAGAGATGTTCCTAGATGGAATTCAATGAGTTGAAACCCTCATTGAATCATTTTTATAGGTTATGTGTAAGAACATGTGGGCTTAAATGTGATAGTAGTTACTAGTGATCTATTGTATCATACTAAAAGAAGGTAACCTAAGAGATAATTTTCCTTGTGAATGGATAGACAGTGTTAATGTCTTTGAGATATTTGTCATTAATGAAAAATCCATGTACAAGTGAGTAACCCCTGAAAGGGTTTAAGGTCATTCAAATTTAGATGAATCCATTGTTTTTAGAGAACCACTTCTACTTTTAATCATGTTATAAGTTGGATTTGTGGAATTTGATTTCTTTTTGTATCGAGGGTAGGACCCAGGTTTCCTAGACTATTATTCCAGAATGAAAATCTCATTGAATGATGAGTAATGATCCTAGGAGGTTTGACTAAGAAAGGTTAAAGAATGGTTCGATTCATAGTAGTTAAATTTTAACCCTCTCTGATTGGTAATACATGTTCATTATCAGTAGGAATGTGTTTACTTATCTAAGTAGGATTTCTAAGAGTGCTCAAGTTATGGCGGTTCATCATCCTTATTTTTTTGAAAACTGAAACGATATGTGATTATGGGATTAGAGGTCTATGAATCCAAGGGAAATGAATTTATTGGAGAAAATAGTGGTGTTTTTATACCTTTTAGGGAATCCTTATTGAATGGGTGTTCAAGATAGTATACATTTATAAAGTCGGTAAAATTTCTGTTTTGGGGTGGTGAGACTACTTTTGAGAACGAAAATGGTTATTTAGATAAACCTAGTTGAGGTAGTTTCTGTAGGTCATTTAATATTATAGTTCAAAGCCACACTTGATGTATGAATTCAATTTTTTTGGTGTGAATCTCAAAAGGATTGAATTCCCAAAACATATTATGTGGAGAAGGTTTATTATAAGAAGATGGAATCAGTAATTGATCATGTTACGATTGTATGGTTAACCTGATTTTTTTGTTTGAAAGAGATTCCATGGCTTGGTGTGGATAATTGAGTGAGGGGATGATAATTATCTAGGTTAGGAGTGATAACCCAAATATAGGATGCTAGAGAATATCATACATCTAAATGATGGTTTTTTAATATAGTGGACTACATTTTGAGAAATCGTGGTAAATGTAGTGCATGGATTTTTTTATTGACAATTAATCTTGAATGGAGAATTATGTTCAGTCATTGCATTAAAAGATGCACTAATTGGGGTTTGGGTATAATAATGAAATAATCTTGAGGTAAATAATAAGGACACTCATTTGGTGTGGTGAATTAATCTATATATGACTGAATGCAAACTATTGGGAAATAGTTTTTTTATTTTCTATAATACCAACCATTAAATGATTGTCCAGACTACATAAGACTGATGCTTAATGAAAATAGTATTATTTGGTTCCCTGGGATAATACATGATGTTTTATTCTGATATAGCACTAAATGGAGGTTAAATAACGGATATAGGATCCGTAAAAATCAGTGCATACCTTGAGGGACTCATGTCATTACATCATTGGTGTGTGGTTGAAATCCTTTTGGTTGGTGGAAGAATTTGGTGAACCAATGGGATATATTACATTGAACTTAGTTAGGACATTAGAAAGGATGATTTTATTATTTAATGATGTTCATACAGCTTAAGGAATCGTGATCAGTGGCTACATGATGTGTCAATTTGTTTATCCACGAAGCATTCTAGGAAAAGGTCTCAAATTATACGTAGTGGTATTTCCACATAAAAAATGGTGGATGGAAACCACATAATTCTCATCATAGAATGTATGATTGAGGTATTAGAATCATATGATACCTATCTAGAAAGGATTTCATTATCACAAACCAACAAAAGTGATTCCCAAACTAGTCACCCTATAAGATTTGTGACAAGACTCAAGAGGAATTCCCAATCCCCCTGGGCTAGAAACGAGTTTTGGCTAGTAAAAAAAGTAACCAAGGGAATTATTTCTCCCAATATAAATAAACCGAACAATGGGAAAAAATTGGGCATTCCAAATAAACATAATATTCCAAATTGAACCCCATTTATACATAAATGAAAATACAACCAAAGATGAATAACAAACCCAAACTGAACATGATGACCACAACACCCTTTGGATATCTGGAGGGTCACTCTCTGATATCAAAACCATCCATATCCCATAGATATTTAATCCAAGATAAATATCCACCAAAATCTAATAATAAGAATGAACTATAGGTGTGAGTATTAAAACTCAATAGGCATGCTCGAAATAATTTATTCCCAATGAACATACTTTAAATAAAATATACATCAATTTCATGGTTGATATACAATATATAAAAATAGGATTTTCACACATTTTATCATTAAATAAATTATGTTTCCATTGAATTTTTTAATTCAAATATAGATTCATTTCTCAGAGGTAGAAATTAACATTTTCAGGGAGCAAGATGATGTTTCCATTTAAAAAAGGGGAAAGTAAGAGGAAAACATTTCCAAAAAATTTTCTAGCAACCTTTGAAACATAATAATTTATTTTGTACAATTATTAAACCTTATAAAAGAGGGAAAAGTTATCACATATCAAATAAAATGGAAATAAGAATTCAAGTGTAACCCACCAATGAAGAATCTTAATCATCTTTCGTACACAAGTAAGTGTCGAAGAACATAGGAGAGCCTAGGAGCTCAGTGTAATAATCGATAACATACTATATATATTGACTCATCCCAAAGGAATGAATCTCTTGATTAAATAAATTCTCACCCACACGTTTGATCACAACCTACCTGGTCTAACTAAGGACCATTATCTCAAAAAAACAAATCTCTTATTATGGGCCATTATAAAGAGAAAAATCCAATGCTAATGCAACAACCATTCACTGAAAATCCACTAGATATGGAAAGTAACCATGTTATGAATTTTTTTTGGGAGATCTAATAATGAAAAACAATAATCCAATCACATTCACACATACATCACACATAATAAATTCATACAATAAGTAACCCATAGTCACCCCAAGGAATATTCTATTCCCTTTAATCCATCTGATCACAAGGGAGACTCTCAGTGTAGGCCTCCCACAAAAATCAACATAACTAAGGGTGTAAAACTATATTAGTGGAGTTTTTAATATTACCAAATTTCAAAAAAATACCAAAAGGCCTAAAACAACAATGGAGAAACCACCCGTTTTCGAAGAACCAAATCATCCTTCCCAAAAAGTTGAAAACACACTATTTTTCATTTCACAACCATTTATAGAAAAATTTATGCACTCACACCACATTTTAAAACCAAATCCAAAGCCAAAAAAATTAAAAATGGGACACACACCATTATGAAAACTCACATTTCCCAAAAATATCCAACAAATTTCCATCACATTTCAAAACCTTTTCAGTAGCCAAACATACAACTATTTTAAATACTAAACCACTTCCAAAAACAATTCAATAAACCAAAAATATCATTTAAAATTCCACAAATACATTTTCAAAGACAAAATATTCCTTAAAAATCACAAGTCATTCCCAAAATTCAACTGGGAATTTTTTGAACACTTGGAGTGAAACACATAACAAAACAATGGAATATACTTCAAAAAAATTATGGAAACCACCTCATTTAATATCATAAAATTATTAGAAAGACCACAAACTACTATTTTACATATAAGGAATGTTTGAAAAGTTAGAAACCAGTGATTCTTAAATTTAATGGGAATGTGTAAAGGGAAATATACATCAAATCACATGTGCTTCAACAACGCCAACCCGAAACAACTATACAAGGGTTCTTATAAGAAAAAAACAAAGAGAAACCTTAAAAAACAATATCCCCCAATTTGAACAGAGTATAACATGAAACCAAGATCCACATGACCAATATAGAAGATGAACCTATGAGAAAATTAATAAAAGAGTATAGGAAAGAGGAAAATAGTATATTACCTTGAATAACTGCCCATAAAACATGATGAAATCCCTAAATAAACACCTTGGGAGAGTAAAGGAGGATTTCATAATAAGGCAGGATTCCTTTTCGCGTCTCACTAATAAGTGGAAGTTAGAAATTTCTGTTTTGGGGTTAAATCCTGAAGATGGTAGAAGGGTAAAATCAAGCTTTTTAATCACCTAGACATGTTGCATGGTTTTACAGCACATGCATCCAAACCTTGCATCAATTGTGAATCCACCATTATTTAAAAGAAGAAAACCGCATAAAATTACCACTTCCTTTACTAAACCAAGTGATAATCATTCAATCTCCACTGTCAGAAAATGATATTGGTGACACAATTTCATGGGAAATGGGAAATAGTTTCCCCTAACTTTGTGCCAACTGTGTTCCACTTTCTATCAATACCAAAACCTCAATTTTTCACTAAAAACTCACGAGTAAGAAAATGAATAAAAATAAGACCAAGAATTGAAAAATTAACATCTCAAAAAAAGAATATAACATGATGTCATCGATAGAAAAACTAAGATCAACAAATGATCCAGAACAAAGGATGAATACAAATATATTGGTGTGATAGTTCTCCCCGCCATTATGCTTTTTGCCTTCAGAAAGACAAAAAAATCCAATTGATAAATAAAACACAAAGGATATAAAAAATTTAAGGATCCAACCTCTAAAAAAATAACAACTAAACCAACAGTAGAACAAAACCCATACCTATTACTAAAAATGAACCAATGAACCCAATCCACTTCTCGAGAAATGACTGAAAAACATGAGCTACAACTTCTGCATCATGTCTTCGAATAGGACCATTGGTAATACTCCTAAACCTATCATTTTTTACCAAAAACAAAATGAATAAAAAATCAGATAACTCTAAATGAAACCACCCATTTCCAAGCTACACCAAAAACTAATTCAGTCTATCAACATGGGAGGCCGCAGCCAACTCCCCGCCATCCGAAACCAACTAACACTGACCAACTCTAGAAGAAACCACAAAAGAATCCCTAGAGGGTCTCCCCACCATTAAATATCACATTGGATACCCAACACAGACCACCCCAATAACTATCTAGATTGAAAAATCTACATATCCCCACACAGACCAAACCCCCACCACAAGGGGGCATGATGAAAGAAAATACGAACTATGAGAAAAATTTGTCCATATTTCATTATCTCCATAAGAGGATTCTGTATTCAGAATAGATCAAACCAAAATTTAATTTTAACTTACAAGGTATATCCCCCAAATGAGAATATGTAAGATAATTCATATTTTAAAGGGCACAACCACATGGACATTTAAACTGTCCACACCCCAATGGTGGAGACAAGTGTTGGGTGACGGTTCTCCACACCCCTGGATATTCTTGAATCAATAAAGAGCTTCAATACAATGCCTATAACTAGAGACATTACATCTTCAATCATATTCTACCCCACCATTATCATTTCATAGTTCTTGATTCAAACTCTTAATTTTTGGCTCCATAAGAGGCCACACAGAACCCCATGAAGAACCATAGGAACCCAACATGCCATGGAACTCACATTTATATAAAAAATAACATTCAAGAAGGTAGGTATATATATGATTCACATGTATCATACACTTTCACCCTAACAAGAAACAACAAGAAAAAGGTATGTGAAAAACACACCATGACTTAGAATATAAAAATTCAGAATTTCCAAAAGACACTCATTTATTAAAATAGATGGTATCAAAATATCCAACATTATAATTTTACACTTTAAATAAAACAAAACTCTAAAACATAAATCCTGAAGCAACAATTACATAGAAATAATAATTACATATAATTAGTCCTTAAATTGCGCCTAATACAGCACGATGCTCCTACAACCAAGATGTGGTGTCTTTCGAAGGGGTGGATATGTTACCACAATGCTTCTTAAAAAAACCCCTCGAGAAAAATTGCAAGTGACTGAGGTATCGAAGAACATGAAAGTTCATTAGATCACTCAGACACAGTTCCTTATTATTATATGGGTTTCCACACTAATTATACACCATGATCTTATAATTATAAGAATCAAAAAAAATATCTAGAGGCCTTTTAATTCCATGACCAAAACCACCAATATTAGGCCTCTTTCCTATCTCCTTACTAGAAATTACATCTCTATTTCCAAAGACTGGAGGAAGGCTAGATACCTCATTCACTCCTTCTAGTATAGATTCAAACCTAAAATCCTACCTCTCCATGTAAAATAAAGAGTTTAGATTGAACTCCCACACTATAGATTTCAATTTAGGATGAATCCCACTCTCAAAACATCGATCTTCTAGGAAATAATATGTATCCCGTTCAATAAATTATTGAACTAGATAAAAAATTACCATATAAATTAGACATAAATATATCACCATGTTGTAGAAAACACCTCACCATTGCACTACACATCTTTTCTACCTCATAGAAATATAGCCGGATGAACGAAGCCTTGGATAACTCCTACATTAGATCTTCTCGAGGCTTGTTTTGTGAGATTGACTTCCCCCACTTCTAGGTTGGATAGTATTACATAAAGGTATCAAAATTAAACATTAACAACTCAAGTAACTTAAGGGGAAAATGTTTCCATATATTTTCAACATCCACTCTTCTACTTCTAGAGGATCTTCTTGACTATAAAAGATAGTAGGATTCAACATTCAAAATTCAAGAAGGAAATATATGGGTCGATAAACTGGAGGTCCTTCCAATGGTGAACCACCCATGACCACACTTTGAGCATTCACCAAATACTTGGTGGGGAACACACTAAATAATAAGGAAACTAAGAACCAAATCAATACCAATTCAAAAAAAAGATATATAACATTAAACAACACTCATCCACATTCCCAAATAAAAAACACTAAACAACCATTAATTGACAAAGAATCACAGTTTTCCTCTTGAAAATTCATTTGAATGGAAAAAAACATGGTGTGTTTCACAGTCAATAATGGAATTCCATAGAGCTTCACACATGCACATTACCATGCCACCCTAAGAACCCATCAAATCCTTATAATCTTGTAGTCATCAATGCAGTTCATTATCCATCCACATCCCCACATATATCAAAGCATGTGATCTCTAATGGGAATACCAAAGGTCAAAACAAAACATTACATTGAAAAAAATATTCAAACGAATTTTAATATTCTCAATCCACTTTCAATTTCATAATTTATAATACATTTCAAAATAACATTAACCACCATGTTAGAAACTATCTTAAAACTACACACACCAAACCATTTTATCTAATATGAAACAAAATCCCATACAATACATCTAAAAATACAATTTATCTAAATCATAAAATTTTTAGAATCTAAAAAAATATCATTCCATCAAATATCATTTGATTTAAAACTCATTTCTTATTACATAAAAAAATGCAGAAACCCCCCTTATAATATAAATTTCTATTTCCCAAAAATGAAATTTTTATAAACTCTAGGTTTTTGTTATAGAAATACAATAACATTAAGTTATTCCTTATTTTAACAAATGATCATTTCCAAATAATACATTTTCTAGGTATTTATTAAAAATAAATATGAAAAATCATTTTCCATCATACCAAAAAACTATTAAAACTTTAAATCAGCTTTCAAAATTTCCAAACAATTCTTTTTCAAAACTATTTTTATAATCAAGGAATACACAAAAAAACTCACAAGGGAAAACTAGTTTCGATGGGATACTTGCCCATATGGTTGGCGTCCACATGCCAATCACACTACAATCATAGAGACTCTTCATATATCATATACCTAGCTCCACATGGATTTCCAGGCCCTGAGAGATCATTATGACCCCTATTATAACTCCATTTTCATTTTTTAATCATAAAACATCTCAAAAGAACCAAACAAACCAAACAAAACTGAATTCTCAAGGAAACTCAAGGGTCGGTCTAGAATGTGTTGGACATACACTCCCTTAGACCTATACCCCAAGCTATGAAAATCCTACTCTATATAACATAAACTCACAAATGAAAAGGGAACTCTAAAATCTAGGTCCACTAACGACCTGACCTTCTTGGATACTATTATGTCACAAACCAACCCTAGTCGACCCAAAACCAATCAACTGAGGCACTCTATGACAAAACCCAGGTTGTGTTCTAAATCCTCCTATGATAAAAAATAGTTTCATGAAATCAAAAGATTATCCAAGGGAATTATTTCTCTCAATATAAATAATCCAACCATCAAAAAAATTATAGAGCAGCCTAAAGAATCATAATATTCTGAATTGATCATCATTTACACAGAAACCAAAAATACAACCAATGCCAAACACAAACCCAAACTAAACCTGGCGATCACAAAGTCTCCAAATGGCCATGTGGGTCACTCTCCAATACCAAAACCAACGGCAACCTGTAGATATTGAAAAAAATATGAAACATATAATAAAAAAAATTAATAAAGGACTATAGGCATGAGTATTAAACCTTGGTAGGCATACTAGAACAAATGTATTAATAATGAACTTCCTTTAAATAAAATATTGGTCAATTTAAATATTGAAATACAATATATAAAACTTATCTTTTCATATATTTACACATTATCAAAAATCATTGTCCATTTATTTTTTTACATTCAAATCCATATAATTTTCCAAGATGCATACATTAACATTTTTGGGGAGAAATAAGATGTTTCCATTTAAAAAGGGGAAACTGGAGAGGAAAAAAATTCCAAAATATTTTATGGAATCCTTTGAAAACCAACACCTTATATTTTAACAAAGATCACACCATAAAATAGAAGATAAAATGATCCCATAACACATGAAATTGAAATAACCATGCCTGATTACTAACAAATGAACCATCTCAATCATCTGTCATAGACAACTATGTTTCGAAGAACTTGGGAGAACCTAGAAACTCAGTGGAATATTCTAGAACATACTATACATCTTGACTCTTCCTGAAGGCATGCCTCATATGATGAAATCAATTTTCTCCCATGCGCTCGATCACACCCTAGCTATCCTGAATGAGGGGTGTTACCTTGAAGAAACAAAAACAAAATAAATACCATTTTATGGTTCACTATCCATTGTGATGTCCTAAGCTAGTGAAACAACCATTCACTAAAAATACACTAGTTATGTTAGGCTCACATCTCAAGAGAGAATTGGGGGTAAAAATAATTATAAATAATAATCCAATAACCTGCAAACATATATCACACCCAATCAATTCACACAATAGGTAACCCCCGTGTCACCCCAAGAAACCATATCCTTCCATTAAACCATATTATCCCATGGGATCCTCTCAAAATTATAATCCCCAAAAAAATTAACATTACTAAGTTAATTGAATTACCCAAGGATAGTTTTTAGGAATACCAAGTATCACAAAAATTCTAAAAGGTCATCAATAATCTTTTGAGAAACCACCCTTTTTCAATGAACCAAATTCACCATTCAAAATATTTGTTGAAAAAAGATTTTTCATTTTACAAAATATTTGAAAAATGCCATTTGGGTACTCACACAATATTTTCAACACAAATCCACGTCCATAAAAATTAAAAATGGGCCACACACGATCAAGAAATCACCCATTCTCAAAAGGAAACCAACACATTTCCTTTACATGTCAAATCATTTTAACAATCCAAACACACAAATACATTATGTCTAAAACCACATAGAATACCCATTCAATAAACCCAGATAAATCATTTCAATTTCCGAAAAATTATTTACTAAGCCAAACCATGCTTTAAAAATCACAAATAATTTATAAAATTCCACCATGAATTTTATCAAACACTAGGAGTGAAGAACTTAACAAAACAATGGAATATAAGTCATACTAATGATAAAAAATATAATTTAATACCAAAAAATTATTATAATGATAAAACATCTCTATTTAATATATAAGGATGGATCGAAAAGTAAGAAACCAATAATTTTTAAATTTAAATGGAAAGTTAAAAGGGAAACCTACCTCAAATAACATGCGCTTCAACAATGGAAACATGAAACAACTCCTCAAGGGATAAATGAATCACTAATAACCAAGAGAAAAATTAACCCAAAAAACCCAAAAATTTAATTATAGTGGAACATGAACCATAGATCCACATGACCTAGGGAAAATAGGAACTCAAGAGAAAATGGAAGATAGAGGAAGAGGAAGAGTAAAGCAGAATTTTACCGTAATTAATTTCACTTGAAACATAATGAAAACCAATTATCTATACCTTGAGAGAGAATAGTAGTCTTAGAGTATAATGGAAGATCCCACTTTGTGATTCATAAAAAATGGATAGGTATAAATGGGTATTTTGGGGTTAATTATTAAAAAGGTTATAAGGGTAAAATCACACTTTTTAATGACCTAGATAGGTCACACAGTTTTCCTGCACGGTTTTCTAAACCATGTGGAAACTGTACATCCCAAACTATCCAAGAGGAATAATAACCATGGTTTTCCCACATGATGTACCAAACTGTGTGACAACCATGTGGTCTCCAATATTCAAATATGAAATTGGCTACATGGTTTCATGTTCAAGGGAACACAGATTCCCCAAATCGTGCGCCAATAGTGTCCCACTTACTCTCAGGACCAAAATATATTTTCTTACCAAAAAATCATATGGTAAATTAAAGAATAAACATGGGGCCAAAAATAAATATATGAACCTCACAAA
Organism: Viscum album; assembly: GCA_963277665.1. Taxonomy (NCBI): domain Eukaryota; kingdom Viridiplantae; phylum Streptophyta; class Magnoliopsida; order Santalales; family Viscaceae; genus Viscum; species Viscum album. Next base: position 302,457,129 of record OY728139.1, read on the forward strand.
ATAAAATCACTGAACACCTAGAACTCAAAAAGAAAACCAAGATCAAAAAATGAGATTGAAAAAAGGATAAAAATAAAAATCCTTGTGTGAATGGAATATTTGCGATATTATTAGTTGGTATTTACACATTGGTTCATCATGGACTAAGCAATGAGGTTTTTGTATCAACATTATCCCAGGTCTAGCATTTGATCATGTATGATCAAATTAAACCACACAATGTTTTTCAAGTTCAATAGATGTGGTGATCATTGTATCAATGCTAAATAAAAGTGAAATATTGGATAGTTTTTTATGTTTTTCAAGGATTCATCCATCAAGATTGGGATTCGTGTTTGGAAAATAAAATTTCATTGAGGAAATGATTTTTTATAGGTTAAATACAAATTACTCCCTATAAGTGAAAATTGAAGGTTATTATAAGAGTTAATTTATATAATACCATAACATATCAATGATAATAATTTATAGAGTGGGGATATTATAATGACCCACATAATTTTGGGTCATGTTTTTAAATAGAGATTAATGTTTCCATCTAGTTGATGGATTTTTTGAAGAACCTAATGTGGAACATAGGTACATCAGGTTGAAAAATAATAAATTGGGGTTTATTAACTTGAATGGAATATCAGAGTTTGACCCAGTGGTTTTTAGAACATGATTCTCATAGAAATCGGGGATAATAATAAAAACACTAGCTAGCAGGTGGGACGGGTTTTATCCATGCTACATAGTATGACTCATCAGAAAGCTGGTGATACTTTACTAGATATTTGGTGATTTAGGAAGTATCCTTGCTACCTAATAGTTTTTTTCCTTCTATCCAATGATCTTATATTATGATTCAGTAAGCTACTAGTGATTGTTTTGGCCACCAGTGAGTTGGTGTGGAGCATTAGGTGGATATAGATGGAGGGACATTTTGTCTTTTTATCCACTGAGTTCTATTCTGTTATTAACCCCTAGATTGAATTTGTTGTATTAATTTTATATTAACCTTATTTAATAAATACAATTCGGTCGCTCCTTGATTTGGGGTATATCTAGACTCAAACTGTTTGTGAATCTAGGTGTGATCTTTTGATCTTATTCTATCGTGTCAAATTTCTTCATCTCATAGTGGTGGATTATAGTACCATTCACCATAGATTATCCACTTGGTATGTTTTTTCCATTGGGATCCTTTAATTTTTTAATTCTATTTGGATCCTCTTCCCTTTTGTGATCATGATCACCAGTTGACCATTTTATAGATCCCGATTAAGGAATTATAAGAAAAATTCTTTTGGATCATGATGGAATTATCTGAGAATGATGGTACTTAAATTTTGAATTACTAGAGGATTTCCCTTGATAATTAATGTGTTCCTTTGATGCGTGTTCCAATGAAGTTATGTCACTTGGTGATCTCTCATATGGTTTTTGGTTAAATTGAGTTTAATTTTCCATCATATCAATGAGTTTATTTTTGGAATTTTGCATGCCTTATAATTGGTGGTATGTATGGAGTGTCTCAAACTCCATTGGAAGAAATTGTTATTAAAGTAAATCAAATTGTTATTTTTAAATCGGTTATAATTTAATTATATTAAATATTCTTATATTTTATTTCTAAATGTTAGGTATTTCTCCTAGAATGATGTTGGAAGTTTGATACTAAACTTCCATGGATGGTTAGTCGTATTTCTATCTAGGCGGTGATTTCCAGTAAATCTTTCGTCAGGTGTACCTTTTTTCCTTTGGTAATAAAATTTATTGTATTATTTTAATTATTTTTAATTGAGTTAAAAGTATTTTCTTTGAATATATGGGATTTATTTGATCCTTATGGTGATCGATTGAGAAAAAAATTTCTTATACTACTAAGACTAAGTAACTAGGCATTAAAGTGTGTGAGTTCGACCCATTTGAGGTAGTTGGTACCATGTAATCTACTATATGGTATTATACATGTTTATTACCACGTAAAATGTTGTTTTCTATATCAAGAAAATGAAACTTATATTTACAAGGGCCTATATAAAACAGGTACTCCCTGAATAATTAATGATTATTAAATAATAATAAATTAATAAAACCATGTTTAATGTAATTAGAATAATTATTATAGGCCCCAAAAGTACCTTATTCAAGGATTTAAACTGTTGATGAATGGAAAATGAAATTTCATTAATATATATCCCATGTGACCATGTATGATGACTTATTCCATGAGTGTTCTTAGGTATCCAAACAGACCATGTTTGAAATTGATCAAATGTTAGCTTATATAAATAATGATTATATTCCATGATCTTTTTTTATATATATGCATGTAAACATGATGTGATCCATGTGTTTGAATATATTATTTAACCATTATTGTTAGTGATTGAATGTGCATGTGTGTGCGTGTGTAGCATGAGAGCCTTACATGATGGTTTATTCTATGAGAGTTCTTCTTTATATTTTTATACTATGATTTATGTTGATCACATGTTATGTTTAGTGTACCTATTTTTTCATTATGATATCCTTTGTGCTTCCTCTAAATGAAAAATCATGTTTTATGATATATCATATCTTATTTAATTGATTAGGTACGAGATATAGATCAAACCTCATGATACAGTAATCCCTTTGAGGGTAATTGTTCACACTTACAATGATATGCAATGATGGACCTGAGCAGAGGGTTTGGACCTAATGACATTGAGGCCAGAACTATGCCAATCAAATTGGTTGGGTGAAAAATAGTATTTTCTGAGGGATATTTTCACATGATTCCTTGATTTTGTTGACTGAAATATATTCATAATATCACTTGGATTTCTAGTGACATGTGCACTTGATTCCTTGAGGATCCTATGTAAAATGTACACCAGTCATCTATGTGGCATGACTGAAAACATGATTCCTTGTAGACCCTAAGAAACATGTACATTATCCTTATTTTTATCCACTTTTTACTTCCAATAACTATGATGATTAAACTTTTTATATTCTGCATAAGAAGGTAAGGACGAGTTACATGGAGTCTTGATAAGTGGGAAACGTCTTGGAATATGTGTGTCTATTTCTTTGGTGTGATTTAGTGATTATATTTTTTTTCATAGATATGTATTTTTTGTTTATATTTTAATTGAACATATGAAAATCATTTAAAATAAATTAACGATTTGGGTGTTGAACCATGTTATTGATTTCCTAATTAAATTTACTAACACTATTCTCTAGAATCCATAACACATGGGTACCCATGCATCCCTCACCTATTATAGGTGCAAGTAGAGATGATTCATGAGTTTGATCATATCAAAGGATAGCTCATAATAATTCTATAGACCATGATGATATGAATATGGGAGTTTAAGGACTCTTTGTAGTTCATTCCGTTAATTTATTTGTTTATGTGTTCATTCTGATGGGTGATCCATGTCCTTGTATTCAGGTATGACAATTGATTCTTTTTTTCTCATTCATTCATACCATTGGTATGTTATTAGTTTCATCTTACTTTGACTGTGTATTGTTGACATGTTTGGTTATATATTTTTTATCCTATATTGTGATTTAGGTTTTATTTTACCTATGATTTCACCTTATACCTTCAGCACTAGTTATAAGATTCTATAATACGCAGATTTGTGTCTATGGTCATGAAATATTCTTGATAAATCTAGGTGATTCATGTTAGTAAGTTTCATACATCCTCTACTCTAACAATAAATTTTATATGAATATGTTTTTTTTCTTCTTATAAAATAATTTTATTAATTAAAGAAATTGGAGGTGGATTCAAATATGATTTAGAGGATTTATTCTCCCTTATGAAGGAAATAGATTACATATCTCTATCATAAATTATAATATCCTTCTCTCAAAAATAAATTTTCACATTATAATTTTAAATTTAATTCATACCAATTAATACATTAAATTCAACCCTATATATTATATTAATGTTTTAAAATAAGTTAATTCTATTTGATAGAATGGAAACTGAATAGAGTTTTTTTTATTGTAGTAATATTTTAAGTTTGAGTCTTAATTGAAAATTCCATTATTTAGGTGCTAGGTAAATAACAAATTTTTAGGGAAAATAGAAGATATAAAAGAGGGAAATAATCTAGAACTAAATAAATAATTAACTAAATTCGAGTATATAATCGACATACATAAAAAATAATTAGGAACTTCAACCTCATATATAGTGATCAAATAATATTGTCTTTATCATTGTTAATTTTTTTAGGAAAATTACCTTGATGACTGGGATATTCATTCACATAGTTCCTCATTTCCTTATAGTTGAGGTATTAAATATTAAATATTTCTTTCACACCCTTTAAATAAAATCACTGATGGCCTTTCTCTCTACGCTTTTAGAAAATTCACATTCTCAAAATTCATGTCCCGTAGTGTTTCTTTCAATAATTGATTCATTTTTGGAATTCCACACTTCCCATCATTCCTTTTTCTGTATTTCTTTTTCTACTGTGCTCAGTTGGAAACATTTTTTTATTGTACTCTTTAGATTACATACATAATTTATAATATGATTTGTTAATTATTAAATGTTAGCTTTACATTCAATAATTTTTTCCCCTTCCTTATTCAATGATTGAGGAATTGTGTCTTCATGACATCTCACTTCTCACGAGAGATTTAATTTTCATTAAATACCTCCTTGAAATTATTCCACACTATACTTATTTATTTCCTCAGACTCATTCTTTTTTATGAAATACCACCATTGATCAAAGTCTCCTTTAATATTAAAAACCATTATGACCACTTTCTATCTTTTTATAATTCCAAATGTGAGAAATATTTTCTCCTTTGACTTTCTCCATGTCTCAGTTACTAATATATTAGTAGCCTTACTGGATGATGGTAGTTGATAACACAGGAAGTGGTCTGAAATTTTCACACCATGTAAGGGTTTATCGGGATGATCCATATGGGTAGGGTTATTATTCATAACCTTACATGTCGACCCCAATAAGGTTATAAATTATTTTGATTTATCTTTAAATCAATCTACATATCTAGGTTAAATATCTTTCCCTGAGGTAAATCCTTATATATATTACATTAATTAAAACCTTTTTCATTCCATCTTCCAAGTATAATTTATAAAAAAATGAAATATATTGAATTATCTCATCACATTACAAATTTTGAATCATATTATATGTTTCTATATTTTGTGTGATACTTAACATAAATTTAAATTTTATACATAGATAATATCATAATTATAAGCATTGTACATTTTTCAATATCATCAAATAAAAAAATATTTTCAAATAATATATAATTGGTTGTTAAGAGAATTCATATTAACCAAATGATATTCCCATGAGTTTTTATCCAGTTCTTATATCTTAGGATCACTCATCATGCACCAGTGATGATCAAATTAATACTTAATCAACCCCTTTTAGATTTATTAACCCTTTGATCATATACTCCACAATAACATCCACTTCTCAATATTCTTATTGGGATTCCTTTTCATGGATATCCAAACCATATCTACATTAAGAAAATGTTAAAATATTATCCTATACATAGAAATATTCCAAGAGTTTATCAAAAGGTTATGTTATCTAATTAAATATTTATCAAATCTAGTTCACAAGATTTATACTAGAAATCCTTTGATATAAATTATGGAACCCTGAATATGTAAACATAGAACTTGTGATCATTTTACTATATTGAAATAAATATCATGGATCATATCACAAAGGTTTGAATAGTTAATTTCTTTTGGAAGGCTAGATACATATATGAATCTCAAATTACATATGAAGTATTGAAATCAACTTAAAACTAAATTTGACAACAATATTATTTAATCTAGTAAATCCAAGATTTCATTCATATATCACTCCTTGTTATCCTATGAAAAGTGAAAAGAATAAAGGTATGAAATAAATTCTCAATAATGAAAACAATACCATAGAAACTATCATAAAATAATTAAATTACGGATAAAATGTAAAATAAAAATAATAATAAAATATGATAAATAATTAATACTATAAAAGGGGTCTAAATTCAGTTAATAAGTAAGAAAATAAATAATAATAATATGGGTAATAATAAGTAGTTATATAATGATGGAATACGTAATGTCTGGCATCATAATTTTACAATCGAGGCATTAATCCAAGATATCATATGTAAATAGATATGGAATATGAAAAAACCCAAACTAGTTTATCTAATGAGATATACTAATACATCAAGGGGTGATAACAGGCCATGAACATAACATAATATTTTCAATACATTGATAAATATAAAATAAATGAATTAAAATTCAATCCATAATCAACATAAAAAATCATATTAAAAAACTAGCATACTAACTATTAATATTTTCCCAAATAAATAAATTGAAAAATAAGATCATAAAATATCCAAAATAACATGTGGGGTGGGGGGGTTGTATTAGAATGGTATATATCCACTATAGTAAATATTTTCCAAATGATTTTGATATGGATGAAAATATGTTAAAAGTATCACTTAAAGATTTCATGAGAAAAGTACCCCATTAATATTGAAATAAATTATATTAAAATCTAAAAGAATAATATTTAGTTACTAATTTTCATTTAAAATAACCATGTAAACATATAAAATGATATTCATGTCAATGAATAATCAAAATGGTGGGAATTTTATTTATGTGGTAATCATTAAATCAATGATTTCATTCAGAACCTTGGAAAAAAAAAGCTAATTCCAAAATTTAAAATAATATTACTTTTAAACACTTATATAAAATTAAAATATGGGTAAAAATGTATTATATAAATTATTTCATAATAGAAAAAATAATTCATGAAAACTATTAAAATTAAATATGTACATATAATAAAATATTTTCTGACCAAATAGAAAAACCAAGTCAGTTTTCCCGAAAAAACATTCATTTTATCCTTTTCAGTATCAAAGAAGTTAACAAGCGAAATAAAACCAGAATATACTATAAATAAATATATTATAATTAAATATATTATGTTAAATTTAGAAAATATCATTTAATTCCTCCAATTGAACCCCAAACCTAAATAATCCCGAAAAAGTATGAGATTTTGAAATTAACCACTACCTTTGCTTCACCTTATTTTTTAAGTTATTTTAACCTAATTTATAATAAATTTAAAATTATTTCACTTTTAAACCATAACTATACACATACTTATAATATCATTTATTTTCCACTTATAACATTTCAACAACAACTTATTAATAATTCATTGTTAAAGTCCTTATTTCCCAACGTTAAATGTTTCAGTTTTCATGTAATTTTTTGTTTTGTAGTTATGTTCCTAGAATATTATTCATTATTAAAAAATATATAGATATTTAATTACTATATAAACATATTATATTTTTATTATATCAATAATTATAATCATATTTTAATTTTGGATATGAAAATTGAATCACATCGCTTCTTGAAGGTGGTTGTTCATACGTACGAATGAGCGATGTTAACTTTTTAAGTGGTGTATAGGTAATAAGATAAATGATATATTATATATTTAGATTAATAATTTTTTCATAAATATCATATATATTAATACTATCCTTCTTTACAACCATCAATTTATTTTGGTGATGAAAACTGAATTACACTGTAATGTGGATACAGTAGGTTGTATGTACGTAAGAGTGACGTTTTTGTTTTCCATTGGATGGAAAAGAGAAACTATTTTATTATACAATAATTATAAAATTGATGTATATATAATATATTTATTTTATTATATGATAACTCTTTTAAAATATTTTAATTTTTTAGAACAGTAAATAAATTGAAGAAACTTTGTTAAAAAATATACCTTCTCTTCAAATAACTACCTTATTTTAATCCAAACGTCTTCATAGAATTGAATTATGATAAAAAAGAACCTAAATGAAATGGTGTTGGAAGTTATAAAATTATTTTGGTATTTATTGTTTGAACTAATAGGCACTTAATGTGTGATTAAGACAGGAGATACGTAGTCCTTTTATAAGTGTTTGAGAAGACACATTTGAAATTATTTCAGAAACTAAAATATATAAATATATTACTCAAGAAAAATAACTAAAAAATGTAATATATTGAATATTATATGTTTAAGATAATAATAATGTAATGACCCAATATTTTTCACTAGAAATTCCTTTCTTATAAAAATATCATAATCGCATGAAATCACAACATAATGAACTAGTGAGTGTTATGTGGCCTTTAAACATAAGGTTTTCACTTTTGTGATGTAAATATCAAAAATTTGACATACAAAGTTGCGATCAGTAAGTTATTTGGACTTCGATAAGAAAAACATAATTTTTGGTGAATAGTAACCCACCCTTATGAATATTAACACACCCTTATAAATTGTGATATACCCTAATGAATATTAACTTTCCCTATGATAGAATATAAATAATATTCAAGTGGAATTATGATATAACTATTCTTTGGAATAAGTAATTAAATGGTTTAAAACTATTTTTTAGAATAAATTCTGATTTTAAGTAAATATTAAATTAATAATATTTTGAAAACTATTTTAAAAAAATGGACTTCATTTTTGGATTCCACAGTTTGAAGATTCGTTTTGGTGAATTTTTTGTAATTTTCTAAAAAACTTGAATTTTTTATGAAAAATAAAATATGATAATTCACAATAAATGCTAAAACCTGAAATTCTGCATCATTCTTGATTCATGGATGATGTAAATGTCCATTGTTTCAATCTCAATGAATTTATTACTATTCTTTTTCTTTTAATCATCACTATTTCTGTTCTTGAGAGAAATTAAAAAACTAATGTTTAAAAAATTATAAAAAACCCTCCTCTCCTCCACTATAAAAATCTCCCATCACTCCCTCTTCTCTTCACTCCTATAAACCTTGAAGCTCCTCAATGTTCTTCCTAAATACCCTTACCTAGTCACTCAACACATCCAGGGAGCTCTTGGTATTTCCAAAAGACCAAAATCCCTTATTTTAAAGAGATTGTCAATGAGGTTATATCAAGAGGTAAAACACCATTCTTTTTCATTTAGTTTCATTTATATTTAACTTATTTTGCTATCATCTCCCCAACTCCTCTATTGAAATTACCATGATAAATCTCATATCATCTATATACTAGAATTATATCATGTGAAATGAAAAACCAATGCCAATATTCATACTCTCTCCCTTTTATTTTATAAACCAAATCAATGTCTCTGAGGTTCTAATTTATAACCTTCATGGATGATGATGTTTTTTTTCTTCAATTTATCCTTCATTACTAGTCATAAAAAAATTATTATGGCTTAACCAGACTATAATATATGTATTATAACCTAATTAATATTTAGGAACTAGTATACATACATATTATTAAATTGTATGACCAAACTAGTTCTTTTTAGTCAAAATATCACTAAAATAATCTAAGTGAATGTCATTAATAGTTCATATAATAATTCATCATCTTTCTATGTAACCAAATGATATAAATTAACATTAAAACTTATTTATGTTCATAAATAATATGTAATTTTAATTATGGATATTTACATCTATTCCACATGAACTCCATTACTTAAAAACAAGTGAACTGATTATGAAAATCATGAAAATGAACACTCCTAAACGACGGGAATCAATATATTAACATATCAATCATTACATAAGTGAACTAATGATAATTATGATTAAATATATAAAAGTCATATATTTTATGAAATAAGTTATTAATAAGTCTATTTTATATTCTACGAACTTAATTCCAGAATATGAACACATTCAGACTTAAGGTATGGGTTTTCTCACACGAACCTCTATTTTCATTCAGGTTACTTATATTGTCTAATTACCTCAATGAAATTTTTGAATATTATTATGTAATCCTTATAATTTTTTTGAGTGTTCTATGTATGTTTACCAACCATAACCCTTCCTTATTTGATGGATATTTACACATTTTAAAAGGAACATTCAAAATTGATTAAAAAATACAAGCCTCATTCAAGGGAATTTCTCAAATTCATACCTACTTTCAAGGTACTCTATAATTTGTTTTTTAATAGAATTACCTTAATAAAATCACTAATTTTGTTATGAAAATACTATATTACTTCAGTTCTGGTTTAATACAAATATGATTTCAAAATAACTCTTATTTTCAAAATAAAAGAGTATTTATCTCAAGAATTTCCTAATAATTTTATAAGAGTATTTTGGTCTGATTCAACACTCTTATTGATTCTTATGTATTATTGGGTTTAATCATTTATGATGTCACCTACCATATTTGATTGAAATTTTTTTAACTAAATTTATTTCAGATGATCTATCCTAAAACCATTCACCATATTACTTGGAAAGGTTAGTGTTTTATGTTTAAGGATTAAAGAAAGTTAGATACATTTCATATGATAGTATCAATATGAATTTATATGTTGTTCATGTCTATACCTAATCATATGAATAATTAACTGGAATTATTATATAATGGGTGGGGCCCCATATATCCCCTTGATGCATCGGTAGGTCTCATGAGACATATTGACGTGGAATTGTCCTAGTCCGTAAGAAATTTTAGACATCTTGGAAAAGGCTTTGACAAGATGTTTCAAAATGTTCAGAATATGCACTTCCCCCATTATGAATATAGTAATTAAATGTTCATGTGTTTATTAGACTATTAAAATACCCATGATTATGTTTTATTATAGAATTTTTTACTCAACTCAAATTTCTGCCATAATGTGTTCAAGGTTATTATTCATAATGTCTTGTGTTTTTAATTATTCGCCATGACTAATGTTTATATTTATGTTATATTGTATAGTTTTTCTTCCACTTACTATGTTTTTTAGCCTGGCCCTTTTTTATGTTTCATTTTCCTAGGATATGAATATCTTAGTTATGACTAACTTGGAGGGATAATATAGGAGGCTTGGATGTTTCTAATGGAATAAATTAGTGTTGTATTTCCCTTCACGATGTAATGATAAACTTATATATGTATCTTGTTTCAAAAATCTACTAAACTGTTTTTTAAATCATTATACATATTCTTTGTTTATATGACAATGTAATAAAATAAGGCACTGGATATGGGTAAGTGGGTTCTGGTCCTTACAATTGGTATCAAATGACATTTAGTTGAAAAATTGTAAACTAGATTTAGAACACGTTGATTAGGGAACAAATCACTAAGATAGAATTCGAGGATAATCATGAAATAATGTCCTAGTATTTTGGTATGGAAAATATTAGGTGGTTATTTATAGTAAATACATTCTGGTCTGGATACAAACAGGTAGAGGTGGCTCTGGCATAGATGTACCTAGGAGTGAAAACTCGGACAAGGAGTTTCGGGCTTGACCTAGGGTTTCTTGATATATGTCAATAGGCCTTACTACACTTGTAAGAACCCAGATCTTCGTTTCAGGTATGTTTTTCCTTTTCTGGTCGCTTTTGAGAAAAAGAGGAAAATCCGGAAATTTTCAAAGTACACGCTGTGTACTTCGGTTCCGCCCAAGGCCGTGTGTTGGCTGTGTCCGGGCCACACACATGCTGTGTAGGGGAAATGTGGATGCCTCTTAAAGTGGAGTACATAAAGGCCAAGTACACGCCATGTACCCTTGAAGTACATGCTGTGTACTTTCTTTTTTTCATTAAACGGACCGGGGTCTCACCTAATCGACAGAAACACCTTCTTCTGCAGGTTCTTCGACCGGGAGCGTCTGTATGGCTGTGAAAAAACTTAAAGCCCCCAAGCCTCCGTCTGTTTTCCGAATCGACCGCCATCGATTGCGTCAGAACTACAACGGTGATCTCTTCCTTCTTCATGAGTTTCATTCCATGATTTTCCCTCTTTCTCAAGACATCATGGGTTGAACATTTTTTGCGTTTTCTTAGATCTACGCCGTTCTAAGGAGAATCGAGCCTCATGGTCAAAGTATATTGATCTCATAGCATCAAGGTAGGTGTTTTATGCATTACCTTTCGAAGTCTTTGACTTTTATATTAAAATTTCCACCAATACCCATGAACGGCATATTGCGTCTTTACTGTTCTTCCCTTATTGTTTTCCTTTATTGCTTGTATGCTTATCTAGAGGTAATTTGATCATGTTTGAGGATAATTTCTATGCTTGGATGTTTTTCCCATGAATTGTTCTTCTTATGACCTTTGGGTTTTGTTAGCATTTGGCCATTATGCCTATTTTCCATGCCTTGTGAACATAGGATGGAATGATACTCATAACATGCTTGTTGTTCTGTTGAATGGTTAACCAAGTAGATCTATAGGTGTAGCTGGGCCTTATAGTATTATTATGCACGGACTAGCACGTGACTATGAGAACCTGCTGCTATAGACTATAAGGGATAGACCAAGTGAGATTCCTAGAGGGTCTTGGATGTTATAGACTACAGGAGGGTAGACCGATTGAGCTTCCTCAGAGAGTCTTGGTTTTTATAGACTACAGGTGGGTAGACTAAGTGAGCTTCCTCAGAGAGTCTTTACTTGTTTGAATTTCCTTAAAAAAATCCAGGCTAGAGGAGTAATTGACCGAGCGAGCTTCCTCAGAGAGTCTGTGATAGACCTGAGACTATAGGAGCAATTAACTGAGTGAGATTACTCAGAGAGTTTCTAGACCTTGGGGCTATAAGAGGTTTAGACCACATGATTTTTTCAGAGAGACCCTAAATACCCTATACTATAAGGGTAATTGACCAAGCGAGCTTCCCCATAGAGTCTTATAATTTCGTATGACCAAACCATAGGGGTTAGGCTGAGTGCACTACCCAGAGGGTTGTGGGTACTTCTTGGATATGAATAGAGGGGTTGGCTGCGAATACATCCTATAAGGTTCCTGTTGTGGTTAGCTGTTTGCTACATTGCTTCTTGTTGTTCTGTGGATTGATTAGTGTTGTATATCATCCTATTACTGCTCACTGATTACTGCCTACTGTTTATTGTTACTCTTTACTTCTTACTATACTATTACCTGCCATATGCTCACTGACTATTAGGTACATATCTTCGGGTGGTTTCCTACTGCGATTTAGTCTCACACCATGTTTGGGTCATTCTTTTAAGACCAAACAGATTATATTGTTGTAGCTGTAGACAAGGGAAAGCGCCCTTCGACTTCAAGTACTTGATTGCTTTAGAGCAGGAGATCATTGGACCAAACTTATGCTTGTGATGCTGAGGAGCTATTTATATTTTCTTTTGTACTCATTTTGGCATTGTTTGTATTTCCAACATTGTGACCTATTTGGTTGTTTTCCTAGATTTTTATCATGCATCTTTTCATATATACATATTTTCTCCATTGGTTTATTGATTTAGTCTTCTGTTGTTTACTTGTGCATTGTTGTTGGATATTTACTTCTTTCACTATTGCATTTTTTGTTTACTTTTGTTGTGTACTCTTCCAATGAGGGAATAGTTTCCCCACTATCACACCCAAGGCCCTCGCTGCTAGTCAGTATCCTCTAGCGTTTTGGGGAAATACGCTTAAGTCCATGTGACCAAATGGGTACGGGGAACCTCTGGGTGGCTTCCAGAACCGAGATGTTACAAAGTGGTATCAGAGGAATTCTTTTCTCTTGATTTACTGTTTGGAGCCTTTAACGAGGGATAGAACAGATTCGGTACCAGGTAATAAGTTGTTCCCATGAGTAGCTAACCCGTGTATAGGGAAAATCCAATCTACCTCGTTTTTGAAGTTTTCTGGTTTGAGATTTTACGGTTGATATGATTTCACCTAGAGTGATTCACATTCCTTTTGTTGTTATTGTTGTGATAGTTTGGTTCTATTTCTATCGCAACCCGATGAGATGAGGGTATGCCATATCATGCATCATATAGGCACTTGTTAGAAATCACATGCCATGCATTCTTGCCATGCCATCTAGGGTGTATTACCGATTGCATGTTGTTGTGATAGACGTTGTGTAGATTATGCATGTTGTTGTGATAGATGCTTTGATATGATCCTTTCAGTTTGATAGAGGAATTGTTTGTATTGTGCCTTGCTTAAATGAACACCAAATTTTGGTTCTTGAGGTGTTATGGGACCTCATGAATCAGAACATTGTAGATCATTGACTTTTTTCCCTTGTATATGATATGTAGGAGATTCCAAGGTTTTTTTCGCGGGGATTATGGGCCCTCACAGATCAGAATTTGGCACCTTCATGTTTGTTTTTCAGTGTTTTCTAGGCTTCAGTGCAGTTTCTGACCTACTGCCCGGAAAAACCATGAATACACAGTGTGTACTTGACTACACGCCGTGTAGTTTTAAAATGTGTCAATGACTATGTGAGTAGAAACATGGGGTGGTGAAAAAGTTTTTAGAAACACACCGTGTATAGTCGTTACCCGCCGTGTAGTAGTGAGCCATGTACCCGGCCGTGTCACTAACAACACGGGTCGAGGAAGCTCATGTAGTACACACTGTGTTGGGTACGAACACACCGTTTAGTCTTGTTCCAGGTACTCGGTCCTGTCACGAGCAACACATGACGGTTTTATCTTTCCTATTCACGTCGTGTTGGTTCGGAACACGCCTTGTAAGGGTCAACCGTGTAACCGGCCGTGTAACTAACAACACGGGTCGCCAAAACCTTGTGTAGTACACGTCGTGTCCTTAGTGAACGCACCGTGTAGTCTAGGGTTAAGAGGACTGTGTGAGTTAGCCGTGTAAAGAGACTCGGGCAGTGGGATGGAGATGAAGTACACACCGTGTGTGGGGACAACACGTCGTGTAGTCTGGGGTGTTACATGACCAAATGTGGTAGAAGTACACGCCCATGTGGATGGCCTTAAAAATTACACCGTGTAGTTTTCATACACGTCGTGTAGTCGTGTTTAGTGAAAATTGAGTGTTTTTTCCTCTTATTCATGTTTTGTAGTCTTGTGTTCTCTTTCCTTGATAATCATGATCTATGGTGTTCTTTTGATCTTTTAGAGCTATGCCCCCTAGACGTCCTCCAATCGTACGTCAGCTACCATATGGTGATCAGACAACGGATATGGCTGATCAGGGACCACCTGCAGATCCTCCTACTGTGCCATCCTTGGCACCAGCAATTATACCCGTTGCAGGTGCCGATGCGCAATTTAGGGAGGACTTCCGGAGGATGATGCAGACCTTTCAGGGAGCTCCGCCTTCTTCCCCGTCGATGGCTGAGTTGACGGGGGTTTTCCCACAGTTGCATCCTACTAATTTCTCAGGGGATGGAGGACCCCAGGATGAAGAGTCGTGGTTAGAGGTCATGCTGACGATCTTAGAGAATCTGGAGATACCTCCAGAGAAACGGGTAAAGCTTGCTACTTATATGCTTCGAGACACCGCCAAGAGGTGGTGGGAGGTGATCTCACAGTCAGGGAGCCAACATAGTATGACTTTGGATGAGTTTTGGAGTATCATTTATGATTACTTCTATCCAGAGACCTTGAGGTTCAATTGAGCCTGAGAGTTTATGAGTCTCGAGCAGGGTACTCTTTCTGTTATGGAGTACTCATCTCATTTTACCGAGATGCAGCGCTTCACGCTGATACCAGCAGGTGATGAGTTATTCATTTCTTGGAAGTTTGAGGATGGTCTCGGGTAGGAGATCCATTCCCAGGTGAATATCTTCTAGTTGACTTCGATATCCTCTATCGTCAACCAGGCGATGATCATTGAGCGCAATCTAAGGGATTCTAGAGTAGTGAGCTAGGGTGGTTAGACATCAAGAGTCAGTGTTCCTCTTACTGATAGCAGGAAGTGCCATAGGTAGTCTGCTCAAGGAGATCAGAGTAGGCAGAATGTGTCTTTGGGCAGCCAGGTAGTATGATACCAATGCGGGAGGAGCGGGCATACTAGGACTCAGTTCCAAAGAGACCCGATGGACTACCGATCTTGCGGCAAGATGGGCCATATTCAGAATTTTTGTCAGATCTTCTCACCTAAAGCTGGTGGTGGGGGTTCTTCTATGACCCCGTGTATAGGAGATGTATCACCATTTTCTCACCAGTCTGGGAACTGGAGTTCTTCCATTCGTTCAGGTCAAGGTGGAGGTCGCGGTCGTGGTGGTCAATCACCAGGTTACCAGCGACATCATAGTGGATCAGCTCAGAGTTGTCAGCCAGGGGCGCAGGGCCACAGTATAGGCCATACTTTCACTGTGGAGCAGACCTATCAGGAGCAGGATCCCGACCCTTCCATAGTTCGAGGTACGGTCTTAGTATCCTCAGTTTTATCTTCAGCCCTTTTTGATAATGTTACTTCTAATAGTTTCATCTCTGTTGCTGTTGTGGAGAGCCTTGGGCTCTGTATCTTTTTTTCTGCCGACATGTTGACTCTTGACACACCGTTGGGAATGAGGAAGTCTAGCGTAGTCAGTGAAGAGAGTGTCATCTTGAGGTTTCAGGGTGTCACTTCTTATGGGACCTCTATGTCCTAGAGATTATTGGCTTTGATGCCATTCTCAGTATGGACTTGTTAGTTCCCTTCCAGGCAGTCATCGATTGCTATCACCACATGGTGAGTTTCATATCACTAGAGGGTAGATCTTGTCTTCATCTAGGCGAATGGGATGTCTAGGTGGGTAGAGCTGGACCAGAGCATCATGGGCTAGGATGACTTACAGCCCAGATTTCCAGTCTTTATCTGGATGACCAGGGGACTTCACAGTTAGACATTCCTCTAGTGGTGGATTGTTTCAGGGATGTCTTTCCAGAAGAATTTTCTGGATTGCCTCCAGAGCGTGAGGTATACTTTCTATTGAGCTCGTTCCAGGAGGGGCACTGGTGTCCATTCCTTCTTATAGGATGCCTACACCTAATTTGCAGGAGATCAAAAAACAGTTGGAGGAGTTGCAGGAAAAGGGTTTCATCTGACCCAGTACTTCTCCTTGGGGTTCGCCTGTCCTATTTGCAAAGAAGGCAGACAACACCCTTAGGCTTTGCGTGGATTATCGAAAAATAAACCAGTTGATGGTCAAGAACCGATTTCCCTTGTCGAGGATCGATGACCTCTTTGATTAGCTTCGAGGAGCCTGTGTGTTCTCGAAGATTGATTTGAGGTCTGGTTATCATTAGTTGCACGTTAGACCAAAAGATATACCTCTTACAGCCTTCAGGAGAAGGTATGGTCTATATGATTATACGGTCATGCCATTCGGACTCACAAATGCACCAGCAACTTTTATGGCACTGATGAACCGAGTGTTCCATCGGTACATGGACTCTTTCGTGGTGGTCTTCCTGGATGATATCTTGGTGTACTCTCACACTCGACATGACCATCATACCCATCTTGAGATCATTTTTAGTACACTGAGAGAGCATCATTTATATGCTAAGATCTCAAAATGACACTTTTAGATGGATCAGATTCACTTCTTGGGTCACGTTATCTCGGAGGCAGGTGTATTAGTGGACACATAGAATGTGAGAGATGTAGTTTCCTAGGAGCAGCCGAAGAACGTCTTTGAGGTGTGGAGTTTTCTAGGGCTGGCAGGATACTATAGGTGATTTATTCAAGACTATTTATGCCTAGAAGCACCTTTCATAGGTCTGACCAAGAAAGGGACGAAGTTCTTATGGTCAGATTCTTGTGAGACAGCCTTTCAAGAGCTGAAATGGTGTTTGACGTCAGCACTGATACTAGTCTTGTTGGAGTCGGGAAAGAGCTATATAGTCTACTGTGATGCTTTAGGTATCGGGATGGGATTTGTGCTTATGCAGGGAGATGGGGTCGTTGCTTACGGGTCTCGGCAGTTGAGGCCACACGAGAGGAACTACCCGACGCAAGATCTAGAGTTGGCAGCTGTTGTTCATGCCTTACGGTGTTGGAGACATTACCTCTGTGAGAGCACTTTGTAGTGTTTACTGACCACAAGTGTCTCAAGTATATCTTCACCCAGCATGATCTGAATCTGAGACAGCATAGGTGGGTCGAGTATCATTAGTCTTCCGACTTTGATCTTTCCTATACACCGGGAAAAGGCAACGTAGTGGTAGACGCGTTGAGGAGGAGAACTCAGATTCAGGTAGTTCAGGAGGCCAGCAGTGAGTGGCAGCTTATGGCTCTATTCTCTGAATTGCATTTGGAGGTGCATGACAGACATGGACAGACTTTTCTATCTTCTGTAGCTATTACCTCTACTATTCTTTATTGGGTACAGATGAGGCAGCTATCAGACTCAGAAGGCCTACTCCTACGGGAGAGTGTGTTAGGTGAGGACCCTCTTCCTAGATGGACAGTGGGAGAGGATGAGATCTTGCGTTTCCAGGGACGCGTATGGGTGTCGATAGACATACGAGAGGAATTGATACTGGATTTTCATTCTTCAGTTTGGGCAGTTCACCTTGGAATCACCAAGATGTATCGTGATCAACATTGCCAGTACTGGTGGCCAGGTATGAAGAGAGATGTTGCTGGGTTCGTTATGAGATGTTCTACTTGTCAGCAGGTGAAAGTGGAGCATCAGTGACCAGTACGGATTTTATAGTAGTTACCCATTCACAAGTGGAAATAGAATGATGTCGTGATGGAATTCATGACCGGGTTACCGAGGTCGCCTCGAGGGAGTGATGTTGTTTGGGTTGTCGTCAAAATACTTATGAAGGTTGCTCACTTCTTTCTGATCAAGGAGACCATTAGTGTTGATGAGCTAGGGTGGTTTTACATCCGAGAGATTGTATGTTTTCATGGAGTTCCACACTCCATTGTTTCAGATAGGGATGCACATTTTACTTCTTAGATCTAGCAGAGGCTTCAGAAGGCTTTGGGTACATAGGTACTTTTTAGTACGGCATGCCATCCCCATATAGATGGCCAGTCTGAGCGTACGATCCATGTGCTTGAGGAAATGCTCTGAGCTTGAATTCTAGACTTTGGTGGTTCTTGGGAGAATAATATTTCTCTTGTGGAGTTTTCCTATAACAAAATTTTACAGGAAACTATTCAGATTGCACCTTAAGAGGATTTGTATGGTAGGCCATGCCGATCACCTTTGTGCTAGCTGGAGGCAGGAGAGGCAGCCTTGCTAGGAACTCCTTTTGTTCAAGAGACCTCAGAGCAGATAGAGTTGATTCGGAAGAGTATGGCTATAACACAGTCTCGATAGAAATCTTATGCTGATCAGCGGAGACGACCTCTGGAGTTGGAGGTCGGGGATCAGGTTTTTCTTTGTGTCACACCGAGGTTGGGACACAAGAGGATTCGGAGACAGGTTAATCTTTCACCGCGGTACGTCGGGCGGTTTGAGATGTTGTGGAGAGTTGGGCTGGTTTCCAATCTGTTGCAGTTACCTTAGAGGTATCGGGCTATGCATGATGTCTTCCACGTCTCTCAACTCTGATGTTACTTTTCAGGCACGTATCATGTCTTTCAACCCGAGGAGGTTGAGATTGAAGCATATGAATCGTTTGAAGAGAATCCTATCCAGATTTTCAATCGCAGTACGAAGGTTCTTTGTGGCTGGTCTATCCTTATGGTATGTGTGCTATGGAAGCACGGGAGTGTACAGGAGGAGACCTGGGAGAGGGAGGCAGATGTACAATCGCAGTGGCCGGATCTGTTCGTGGTTTCTTCTTCTATGGCTCGTTAGGGAAATTTGGGAACGAATTTCTTTAAGGGGGAAAGTATGTAAGAACCCGGATCTTCGTTTCAGGTAGGTTTTTTCTTTTCTGGTTGCTTTTGAGAAAAAGAGGAAAATCTGGAAATATCCAAAGTACACATCGTGTACTTTATAAGTACACACCGTGTACTTCGATGTCGCGCAAGGTCGTGTGATGGTTGTGTCCGGGCCACACACATGGTGTGTAGGGGCGATGTGGAGGCTACGTAAAGTGGAGTATGGAAAGTCCAATTACATGTCGTGTACCCTAGAAGTACATGTCATGTACTTACTTTTTTTCTTTAAACGGATCGGGGTCACGCCTAATTGACGGAAACACCTTCCTCTCCAGGTTCTTTGACCGGGATCATCCGTACGGATGCGAACATCCTCCGATCCCCCGAGCCTCCATCTGTTTGCCGAATTGACCATCGTTGATTGCGTTGGAACAGCAGCAGTGAGCTCTTCCTTCCTCTGGAGTTTCTTTCCATGATTTTCTCTCTTTCTCAAGATATCATGGTTTGAACATTTTGTGTGTTTTCATAGATCTACGCCATTATAAGGATAATAAATCCTCGTGGTCAAATTATATTGATCTCCTAGCATCAAGGTAGGTGGTTTGTGCCTTACCTTTCGAAGTCTTTGAGTTTTATTTAAAAATTTCCACCAATACCTGTGAATGGGGTATTGCATGTTTACAGTTTTTTCATTATTATTTTCTTGCCTTTTTTGTATGCTTGTGTAGAGGTAATTTAATCATGATTGAGGATAACTTCAATGCTTGGATGTTTTTCCCATGCCTTGTTCTTGTTATGACATTTGGGTTTTTTTATCCTTTGGTCGTTATACCTTTTTTCCATGCCTTGTGACCGTAGGATGGAATGATAATCTTTACATGATTGTTGTTCTATAGAATGGTTATCCAAGTAGCTCTATAGGTGTTCTTTGGCCTTCTAGCATTATTATGCACTGACTGGCATAGGACTGTGAGAACCTGGTGTTATAGACTATAAGGGATAGACTGAGTGAGAATCCTAGAGGGTGTTGGATATTATAGACTAAAGGAGGGTAGACCGAGTGAGCTTCATCAAAGATTCTTTGATATTATAGAATACAGGAGGGTAGACCGAGTGAGCTTCCTCAGAGAGTCTTGGTTTTTATAGACTATAGGAGGGTAGACTGAGTGAGATTCCTCAGAGAGTCTTTACTTGTTTTAATTTCCTTAAACCATTCCAGGCTAGAGGAGGAATTGACTGAGTGAGCTTCCTCAGAGAGTCTGTGATAGACATAAGACTGTAGGAGGAATTGACCGAGTGAGCTTCCTTAGAGAGTTTCTAGACCTTGGGGCTATAAGAGGGTTAGACTGTGTGGTCTTCTTCAGAGAGTCCATGGCTACCCAAGACTATAAGGGGAATTGACCGAGAGAGCTTCCCCAGAGAGTCTTATAATTTCGTATGACCAAACTAGAGGGGATAGGCTAAGTGCACTACCCAGAGGGTGGTGGGTAATTCTTGGATTGGACCAGAGGGGTTGGCTGTGAGTATATCTTAGAGGGGTTCCTGTTGTGGTTAGCTTTTTTCTTCATTTCTTCTTATTGTTATATGGATTGATTATGGTTGTATGTCATCCTGTTACTACTCATTGATTACTGCCTGTTGTTTACTATTACTTTTTACTGCTTACTGTAGTATTACCTGCCATATGCTCACTGACTGTTACGCACAGATCATTGGGTGGTTGCCTACTGGTATTTAGTCTCACACTCTGTTTGGGTCATGCTTTTGGGACCAAACAGATTATAATGTTGTAGGTGTAGACAAGGGATGGTGCCCTTCGACTTCGGGTACTTGATTGCTTTGGAGAAGGAGAGAATGGGACCAATCTTAGGCTTGTGATTCTGAGGAGATGTTTATATTTTCTTTTGTACTTGTTTTGGCACTATTTGTATTTCAAACATTGTGACCTGTTTAGTTGTTTTCCTAGATTTGTATCATGCATCATTTCATATATACATATGTGCTCCAGTGGTTTATTGTTTTAGTATTTTTTTGTTTACTTGTGCATTGTTGTTGGATATTTACTGCTTCCGTTATTGCATGTTTTGTTTACTTCCACTATGTACTCTGCCGATGAGGGCATAGTTTCCCCACTATCACACCCAAGGCCCTCGCTGCTAGTTGGAAGCCTCTAGCGTTTGGGGAAATGTGCTTGAGGCCATGTGATCAACCAGGTATGTGACACCTCTGGGTGGCTTCTGAAACTGGGACGTTACAACACTCTTATTATTAGAACTCCGGATTGATATGCTTTGGATAATTCACATTTTATATACAATCTATTATAATGGATTTTAATGTAAATATTTCCTCAGAGAAACCATGTTTATGATATTAAAAATGCATAGAATTTTTATTTTATGTGTACTTTTCTAGTTGATATTATATATTATTATTCATACCCTAATCTAGTGTATTCCATTATTTAGAAATGGAACCTAATGAATGGGATGGAAATTGCATGAACGCACGTGTACCATTTAGGGACTTCCCCCCAGCACAAGATAACGATTTAGGCTCAGGTGTTGTGACTGGGGTATAATATCTTATAACTATACTGGGAAAACAAAGTCAGGTAATGAAGAAAAACTTTACACGTCTCGAGTGTCCAGATCCTACACGTGGAGGATCTTTGTAATATCTCTTTATCTGACATCAACCTCCATCATTCAATGAGACTAAAGACCCATTTGTAGTTGAGAATTTGATTGGTTCCTTAGAGAAGATATTTCCCAATTCAGGATGTAACAAAAGAGTGAAATTCATAATGGATGTTTATCATCTATCAAGAGATTCAGATCAGTGGTGTTCATTAATCAAAAACAAAAGGAGGATTAAGAAACAGTGGATATAGAATGGAGGGACATCAAGGAAATATTCCTAGATAAATATTTTTCTTATGAACTGTGAGCGAATATGGAGAGGAAATTCTTGAATCTGAGGTAGAAGGAAGGTAATAATGTTGTAAAGTATGAAGCTAACTTCACAAGGTTAGCAAGACATGTTGTGGACAACATACAAAATTCAAGGAGAAAAATTGATTGATTCTTTGATGGCCTAAATACATTCTTACTATGAGCACTAGTCTCCAAAAAAAATTTATCATATGAGGATATAGTTTCATGTGCTATCAAGAAATAAAAATAATTCTCCAAGTCTTATGAATTTATGGGAAATAAAGAGAATAAGAGGGCTACTGAAAACTCAGGAAATGGAAATAAGGAAACATGGAAGAAGAGAATAGTTGAATTTCAACCCTATGATAATTGTGGAAGGAAATACCCTAGTGTGTGCTTAAAGATAAAATAATTATGCTAAACATTTAGATAGTAAGGCCATTTTTGGGGGATTTCAAGGGGAAGAAAAAAGCTATTAATGTTCAAAGCTATAATTTTTGGGAGATGGGGAACTATGCTAATGATTGTCTAAAGTGTTATGGAAATGTTCCACAAAAAAGGATAGGGGAGCAAGGACAAGCTTATGTGATCACAACTACAGAGGTTGAAGATTTAAATGACTTAGTGATAGGTATTTTAATTGTTTCCTCAAAATTAGCCAAAGATTTATCTGATTCTGGATCATCTCATTCTTTCATATCTTCCTAGTTTGGAAAAAATTTTGATATTTCCAATTTGAAATATTATGGGAATTATCAGTCAAAAATATTAAGGGAAGTATCATTGCATCAATGATTTGTGAGTCAGTTACCATTATAGAATATAAACGTTCTTTATCTACTGATCATATTTTCATACCCAAGATTGAATTTGATATCATCCTCAATATTTATTTACTTTCATATCATGATGTGAATATTTATTGTAAGAAGAAGGAGGTTACAATTTTTGATGATGATAAGGAATTTCTTATCTTTAGAGAAGAAACATCACTATCTGGTTCTCATCTAGATCCACCCACAATTTCTCTACTAAATTCAATTATTGGGGAGGAAGGGGTGAAATAACTACGATTGAAGATAGTAATGTACAAAAAGTGGAGGTACCTATTGTTCAAGAATATGCTGATGTGTTTTCAGACGATTTACCTAGACATTCTCCAGAATGGAAAATTCAGTTTTCCATTGACTTAATTCCTAGTTCAAGGCCCACATTGAAGATCCCTTATATAATGGACACTAAGGAATTAGTGGAACTAAATAAACAACTATAGGAATTGAGTAATAAATATTTATTCTACCTTGTGTTTCACTATGGGGATCCCTTGTTCTTTTCGTTAAGAAGAAAAATGTATCAATGAGGTTGTGTGTTGACTACTGAAAGATCAATGCTATAACAAAAAAGAACAAGTATCCCCTACATCGAATTAATTATTTATTTTATAAACATCATGGTGAACAATATTTTTTGAATATGGATCTTCGATCTGGATATCATCAATTGCCTATGAGGAAGGATGACATTCCAAAAACGTCATTCCAAACTAGGTACAAGCATTATGAGTTTACAGTAATTCCATTTGGACTAACTAATGCACCATATTATTTCAGGGATTTAATGAATAGAGTTTTCATGGAATATCTTGATGAATTTTTAGTGGTGTTTTTTTATGATATCTTGGTATACTCTAAAATCTATGAAGATCATGAAAATAACTTGTGCACTATTCTAAAGAGTCTTAAAAGAAATAAATTATATGGGATATTTAGAAATTTTGATTTTTGGCTCTAATCTGTTTCCTTTCTGGCGCACACTTTCTCTAAGGATGGAATAATGTTTTATCCTATGAAGAAAAAGGTTGTGCAAGAATGTCCTACTATAAAGAACATAACTGAGGTAAGTAGTTTTATGCGTTTTTCATGTTATTATCGGCGTTTCATTCAAAACATCACCCATTTAGCCAACCCAATGACCAGGCTTACATGAAAAGTGGTTATGTTCATATAAAAAAAGAATTTGAAGAATGTTTTAAATAATTGGGGAGAATATTAGTGAATACTCTAATATTGATTCTACCATTAGAGAATGATAGATTTGTGATATTTAGAGATGCATCAATGAAAGGACCTGGCTATGTCCTTATGAAGAATGATTGAGTGATTTCCTCTGCAACTAAGCAGCTAAAAATTCATAAAAAAACTATGAAACACATGATCGTGATTTAAAAGTGGTAATATTTGCTCTGAATGTTTGGAGACATTACCTCTATGGAAAAAATTTGAGATATATACAGATTATAATATTTTAAACATATGTTCTCATAGAAAGAACTCAACATGAGACAAAGGAGATAGATTGAGCTACTCAAGGATTGTTATTTCACAATAAACAACCACCCGGGGATGGAAAATAAGGTGACATACACTTTGAGTAAAAAGTAACATTGAATTATGAACAAGATGAGAGATAAAAGGGATCCTTTTTTCATGTATCTAGTAAAGATGGATATGGGAATTATCAAGGGAGGTAACACATCACTACTTTTTCAAATGGTTACCAAACCTACATTACTAGAAAGGATGAAAATTTCTTAGGCTGATTATGAGGAGTTTGAAAATAAAATTAATTCTTCAAATGATGTGAATTTGATTGACTTCGTATATGAAGGTGGCATTTTTAAATTCAGAATTAGGCTCTGTGTTCTCGCAATTCCCGATCTAAAGAGGGAATTATTGGACGATTCTCATAACTATAATTTCCCTACTATAGAGATCTAAAGGAACATTTTTTGTGGGAAAACATGAAGAGGGATATTATTGATTATGTGTCGAGAAGTTTGGTTTTTCAATAGGTGAAGGCTGAAAGACAACATCCCAGAGGAGTCAGGAAACCCCTTATTATTCCTTTATGGAAATGGGATGATATCAAAATGGACTTTTTCATGGGACTACCAAATACTCCATGAAAGAATGCTGTGTTGAGTCAATAAGGTTTTCCTTATGACTTTTCCATTCCTTCTTGTTTTGAAAATCACAAACACCTTATCTTTAAGGAAAATCGCTTTTATAAGGAAAAATGCTTTCTTAAGGAAAATCGCTTTTATAAGAAAAATTATCCTTATCATATTTTCATTAATATTTTTCTTAAGTATGAAATTCGGATTCACTTTCTCGGAATCATTAAAACTGATAAAAAGCATTCTGTTTTAGGGTTCGGATTCTGGACAAGAACTATAAGGAAGTTTCACTCCGAATTCCGGTTATGAATTCTGACTAAAGTTCTATTCCAGATTCAGGATACGAATTCTGAAGAAGAATTCCCATTACGAATTCTAATGAAGAAATCTCATTCCGAATTCTCATTACGAATTCTGATGATGAATTCTCATTACGAATTCTGATGATGAATTCTCATTACGAATTCTGATGATGCATTCTCATTACGAATTCTGATGATGAATTCTCATTACGAATTCTGATGATGAATTCTCATTACGAATTCTGATGATGAATTCTCATTACGAATTCTGATGATGAAATCTCATTACGAATTCTGATGATAAATTCTCATTACGATTTCTAATGAAGAATTCCTATTCCGAATTCTCATTCCGAATTCACCTATTAAACAGAATCTGATTATCATTGTTTTATACACTCTGAATTTGTTCACTCCGAACTTTCACTCCGAAATTTCTATTCCGAACTTTTATGTTAGAGTTTAAAACGATGTCGTGCATTCTGTTACACTTACTTTGTTATAAAACGATGTCGTCCATTTTGTTATAAACTAACCGTTGTCTAAGTGACACGTGTACAGGTCCCTCCTAATTTTAAGGGAAATATGACCGTTGGAGAAGGAGCCGACCTCACCTATAAATAGGAGCTCATTTGAAAAAGCTCAAAACGAATGGATGAACATTTGGACTTTGTGCATACATGCTGTTGAAGTGATTTCTAGAGAGAGAGTCTCTTATAAACTCTCAGAGCTTCGTGCGACTCCGAATGTTGGTGATTACATTCGAGGGCTTCCGGGGATAGGAAGACAGAGGTGCCGACTACCTTAAAGATCGAGGGCTTTCTTGCTGAGAAAGACAGAGGTTGCCAACTACCTTGAAGTTGAGGTCTTGCGGGGATAGCAAGACAGAGACACCGATCTTCGTATCGAGGGCTTACCCTGGTGTGGGTAAGACAGACTTGCTTGAAAGTATAAATCAAGGGACCTTTATCCAAGGTTGTTGGATACCCTTCTCTTTGGGTTAAAAGACTATTATCTTGTTGCTAGTAGTTTTACTACTCGTTTCTATTCCGCTGTAATTTGTATCTTAAGGAAAGTATAACATTCTTATACTTCCTTACTTACTCTGATTCATTCAGATTCTATACGCTTTAAGGTAGAATCTTATATTGTAACTTTTGTTAAGTTTCAAATTCCGGAACCATATTTCCGGAACCTACTTTTGGAATCTCTTTCCAAGTTTAGTTCGGTGTTAGAAGTGTTGTGAATTTACTTAGTTTAACTTTGTTAAACTTAGTTCTTTCCTTTTCTTAAGGAAACTCTAGTTATTCATAACTAACTTTAAAGGTTCCTAAGGAATTTTTAAAGTATACAATTCACCCCCCCTCTTGTATATTGAGCATCTCATATTCTATTTCGATCCTACAATTGGTATCAGAGGTTGGAAACCTCTTACTCTATACCATTCTTACATTTGGTATCAGAGCCAAGGTTACTGAAATACTTGTACTCACGTTCAAGTTTTTCTTGCTCACTTTTCAATTCCGAACTTTTTCATTCCGGATTATCCATTCCGAACTTTTTCTATTCCGAACTTTTTGATTCCGAATTTTTGTTATTAACAAGTTTGTTTCCAAGTTATTTTCAAGTATGGCAGGAATGAATGTTGGTTCGATAGACAATTTGAATCCTACAAGGCCACCAATATTTGATGGTAATGATTATGAATACTGGAGAGATCGTATGAAGACATTCGTTATCAATACTGGAGTAGATAACTTTGTCATGCTTACTGGTGATTACAAAATTCCTGACAAGGAAGTCAGAACCTTTACTAACCAGGAGAAGCAAGAATATCAACTCAACTACAAGGTACGCAACACTTTATTATGTTCAATGACTAGAAATATATATAGCCAAATTTCTTCTTGTGAAGCAGCTAATTGTATATGGAAGAAGTTAGAGGTTACTCATTTTGGGACTTCTAAAGTGATTGAGACTAGGAGAGCTATGCTTAGAGCTGAATATCATGGCTTTAATTTTCCTTATGGAGAACCTATCTGTAAAGTACAACAAAGATTTATGACAATTGTCAACAGTCTACAGTCTATGGGAGAGAAAGGTTTAGATGATGAAGCTCTTGTGGACAAGATAATTGACATTATGCCCAATGAGTGGGAATCCAAGAGAACAGCTATAGATGAGAACAGGAAGGTTACTCAAATTACTCTTGATGAATTATTTGGAACTCTTCTACAACATGAGACCAGAATGAAGAGAGATGCTGACAACATCAAGAAGAAGAATGGAAATGGTACTGTTGCTTTTACTACAACTTCGAATCAGATGAAAGCTAAGACTCCTGAGAGAGTAACCAGATCCAAATCAAAGAAAGTCATTTTCCAATCCGAATCTAGTGAAAGTGAAGTTTCAGAAAATGAATTAGCCAATCTTGCTCGAAGGATGAACAAGATAGCTGGACAAAGAAACTTTCAATCCAAGTATAAGAAGAAGGATAGGAAAGATAAGAAAGATGGAGAAGTTACTTGTTTTGAATGTAAGAGAGCTGGACATATTAGACCAGATTGCCCTATGCTCAGAAAGAAAGAAAGAAAGGAAAGGCATTCCGACAGGAATAGGAAGAAATATTACAAAGCTAAAGCTAAGAAAGTTTTGAAAGCTAATGACACCTGGAGTGCCAGTGGTGGTGACTCTTCAGATGAATCTTCTGAATATGAATCTTCAGGACAGAAGAATCTTGGTCTTATAGCCAGATTACCTATTGATAATCATTGTCTTATGGCTAAGGTACGAAATGCTGAATCTTTGACCAATGTTTCCTTAAATCCTAATGATAGTAAGTATTATAACTCTTCGGATGAAGAATCATCTTCTGATGAGGAAAATACTTTACCTACTTTTGAAGAAGTCTCTAGATTTGCTGAACTTCTTGAGATTGAGAATTCAAAACTCAACAAGAAACTTGATAAGGCAAATTCTAGGAATTCTATTCTTACTAAAGAGATATCAGATCTTTCTAAAGATCTTGATAAGAAAAATGCTGATTTTGAAAATATTTCAAAAAATCTTGAGGAAGTAAGTTCTGAGAAGAATAAACTTTCTAAAGAATTAGAAAAAGTAATTTCTAATAAAAATGTTTTCGAGCTTAACTCTAGTTCCAAAACTAATGATTTTGAAGATAAAAACTTGGTTGTAAAACTCAAGTCCGAAATTTTTTCCTTAAAGAAGTGCTTATCAAACTTTACCCATGGTAAGGAAAATTTTGATAAGATGTATTCTCAAATACGACCTTTAAGAAATAAATCTGGATTTGGTTATACCCATGCAAAACCTGTTTTCAGCAACAATTATTTTGTTCCTCAAAGTGCCCCATTTTGTACTAAGTGTCAATGTGGTGGTCACTGGGCAAGAAATTGTTCCTTAAACAAAACCCAATCCTTAGGTTTTCATAAAGCTTATTTTTCTAAGAAAATGTGGGTACCAAAAATTTTATTGTCTGGAAATCTCGGATCCAAACAAGTTTGGATTCCGAAAGTCTAACTTTGTTCTTAATTTCAGGAAAATAAAGAAAGTTCCAGCAACAATGTTTGGTACATGGATAGTGGATGTTCCCGGCACATGACTGGTAACAAAAGCTTCTTTGAAAATATTATCAAAACGAAAGGAGGAAAGGTAACTTTCGGAGACAATGCTAAGGGAGAGATTGTTGGTATTGGTAATATTGTTCTTTTAGGTAAAACTTTGATTTCAAATGTTCTTTTTGTTAAAGGTCTTAAGCACAACCTCATTAGCATAAGTCAGTTATGTGATGAAGGTTACCTTGTGAATTTTAGGAATGATAAATGCTTAGTTCACAATTCCAAGGAAGAATTTATTCTCTCAGCCAACAGGCAAGAGAATGTTTACACCTTAAACTTAGAAGACCTAAGAAGCCAAGATTTACCTTGCCTAAGTGCAATGGAAGATCATTCTTGGTTATGGAATAGAAGACTAGGACACTGTAATCTTAGAAACCTATGTAAACTCTCTAAGAAGAAACTAGTTAAGGATCTACCGGAGCTTAGATTTGATTCTTCTAAAGTTTGTAATCCTTGTCAATATGGCAAGCAACATAAATCTAGTTTTAAGTCAATCGGTGAAGTCTCAACAACCGATGCATTACAGTTGGTGCACATGGATCTTTTTGGTCCAACACAAACTGGAAGCATTGGAGGCAAATACTATGTGTTTGTTCTAGTTGATGATTACACTAGATTTACTTGGGTCTATTTTCTAGCAAGGAAATCTGAAGCTTCTTCTTATTTCAAAAGTTTTAGAGCTCAAGTTAAAAATGAGAAAAACCTTCCATTGAAAACTATTCATAGTGATCATGGAAGAGAATTTCAAAATTCTGATTTTGAAACTTTTTGTAGTAAGAAAGGTATTACTCACAACTTTTCAGCACCTAGAACTCCTCAACAGAATGGTGTAGTTGAAAGAAGAAATCGAATTCTTCAAGAAATAACTAGAACCATGTTGAGTGAATATTCTATTGCTAGACATTTCTGGGCTGAAGCTGTAAGTACTGCTTGTTATACTATAAATCGAGTTTTGATTAGACCTTTTCTTAATAAAACTCCTTATGAGTTATGGAATGGTAGAAAACCAAGGCTTTCCTACTTCAAGGTTTTTGGTTGCAAAGTATTCATTTTGAATACTAAAGATAACTTACATAAATTCGCACCAAAATCAGATGAAGGGATTTTCTTAGGATATTCCACAACCTCTAAGGCTTATAGAGTTTTTAATAAAAATACTTGTACTGTTGAGGAAACAGTACATGTGAAATTTGATGAGTCAGATCCTTTTGTTTTTAAAACCTCCCAACTTACATCTTCGGATGTGTTTTCAAAAACTGATTGTCAACCTTTGTTAGAAGAACCTTCTGATAAGGAAATTGTTCTAGAAGATACTTCTGAAACATTTACCCCAGAAGACTTTCTACCTTATGTTGATGAACAGGTTTTACAAAACCCAAATCAGATGTTTCTTAAGAATCATCCCAGTGATAGTATCATTGGTGATGTAAATCAACCTGTAAGGACTAGAAGTTCCTTAAGAAATGAAGTAGAACATCTAGTATTTCTTTCCCAACTAGAACCTAAAAGCACTGATGAAGCTTTAGGTGATGATGATTGGATCAAAGCAATGCAAGATGAGCTAAATGAATTCGAAAGGAATAAAGTCTGGACCTTGGTTGAAAGACCTAAGGAAACTTCTGTTATTGGAGTAAAATGGGTCTTCATAAACAAATGTGATGAAAATGGAGTCATTGTTAGAAATAAAGCTAGACTTGTTGCTAAAGGCTATAATCAGCAAGAAGGAATAGACTATGAAGAAACCTATGCTCCAGTAGCTAGACTTGAATCTATTCGTATTCTACTTGCTTTTGCAGCATTCTTTAATTTCAAACTATTTCAAATGGATGTGAAATGTGCTTTTCTTAACGGTTATGTTCAAGAGGAAGTTTTTGTTGAACAACCTCCTGGCTTTGAAGATACAAAACATCCTGATCATGTTTTTAGACTTACCAAAGCTTTGTATGGCCTTAAACAAGCCCCACGAGCATGGTATGATAGACTCACTGGATTTTTGCTTCAAAATAACTATGTTAAGGGAAATGCAGATCCAACCCTTTTTATAAAGAAAGATAAGAAAAATTTTTTGATTGTTCAAATTTATGTTGATGACATTATATTTGGTTCAACTCAGCAATCTTTGACTGATTCTTTTGCTAGTCTAATGAAATCTGAGTTTGAAATGAGTATGATGGGTGAGTTAACATTTTTCCTTGGTTTTCAAATTTCTCAAAAACCAGAAGGAACCTTCATATCCCAACATAAGTATATTAAAGATCTTCTTAAAAAGTATGGTTATGACAACACGAAGAGTATAAGTACTCCTATTGGTACCTCAAACTCTTTAGATCTTGATGAAGCTGGGAAATCAGTAGATCAAACATCTTTTAGAGGTATGATTGGAAGTCTACTTTACTTAACAGCTAGTCGACCAGACTTAATGTTTTCTGTATGCTTATGTGCAAGATATCAATCCAATCCTAAGGAATCTCACTTAAAGGCGGTAAAAAGAATTTTTCGCTACCTTAAGGGAACCATGGATCTAGGATTATTTTATACTTCTGGAAATGATTTTGTTCTAAAAAGCTTTTCTGATGCTGACTTTGGTGGTTGTAGAATGGATAGAAAAAGTACATCCGGAACTTGTCATTTCTTAGGAGATTCATTAGTTTCTTGGTCATGCAAGAAGCAAAATTCTGTTGCACTCTCCACTGCTGAAGCTGAATATGTAGCAGCTGGAAGTTGTTGTGCACAAGTGTTGTGGATGCAACACACACTCACAGACTATGGCTTGAGTTTTACTAAAACTCAAATTTTGTGTGATAACACAAGTGCCATTGCTCTAAGTAAAAACCCTGCACATCACTCCCGTGCAAAACACATAGATATTAGGCATCACTTTCTTAGGGATCACACACTTAAAGGAGATATTATTCTTTAGTTTATCGGAACGCAAGATCAACTTGCTGATATTTTCACAAAATCTTTACCTTCTGATAGATTTGAATATATTAAACAGAAGTTAGGAATGATAACCGTAAGGTAATCTTCCTTAATTAATTTTCTGTTGGAAAAATCTCCTCACAGTAATAAACTCCTTTTCATAGGGGGAGTACATTTGTTTGTTTATTTAACAAAGTTTTTCAAAATTTGTTTTCAAATTTTTCGGAACGAAACTTTCCGGAATGGAACTTCCGGAACTACAATTTTCCAGAATGGATATTTCCATACAAAATACTTCTGGAATAAAAGTATTCGTATTAAAAATTTCCGGAATGGAAAATTTTCGTACTGGTATTTTCATAATGGAAAAACTTTGGTATTCAATCTTCTATAACAAGTTTTTTTTATGAAGTTTTTTTTTCTTATTGAGTTTTTCGTATTGAGTTTTTCGTATTAGGTTTTTCGTATTGAGTTTTTCATAGTCGTCTTTACATTACCCATTACGAATAACTTTTCTAAGCTAATCTGAAAGGTATGACTTCCTTACTGAAGTTTTCGTAATCATATTTTACTTGCTGGCATTTTCTTATAGTTTGTTTTCGGTTTTTTGAATTTCTTGAATTCTGTTTTAATAAAACCTCAAAAAGATCGGATTCAACCTCTCAACCGTCAGATCTGATCTCAGATCATTCTAAACCGTTAGATCAACCGAGGAAGTTGAACCGTCATCCCAAAGCCTATATAAAGGGGACCCTATTTTCTCGTCCCACATCGATCTCAAGCTCTTGCGTGCTGAAGCTCTGTCTCTCTGATTTAAGGCTATTCCGAACTATAGTTTTCCAGTTCCGAACTTCAGTCTTCTCAGTTCCGAACTTCTCAGAGACTTCTAATCCGAATGTCTGCAGAGTTAGCTTCTCAAGAGATGTCTTCAACCAAGCCCATTTCCCAGTGGTTAGTCTACAGAGAGAGGTTAGTTCATCCAAATTTCTTCAGCAACTATGATTCTATTATATCAAAGAATATCAAGCTCAATGGCTGGGAAGATGTTGCGATATCAAAAACCGGCAACCAAGATGAAGTTTACCCAGACTTGCTTGTTGAGTTTTATGAGTCGGTTGTTTTCTTTGTGGAAGACAATAGAGAAAAATTTTCCTTCAAATCGTATGGCAAGACTTACAAGCTATCTTACACCAAGGCTGCAAGCTTGGTAGGGTTGAATTATGAAGGGGAAGCTGAGTTTATCTCGCATGTTCTGCCAGACTCCTTGGGTAGTTTCAACAAGGAGAAAGCCTTAGAAATTCTCGGACTGGATGATGATAAGGCTTCGAAAATTGCAACCCTTTCCACAAACTTCCGGATTCTGGAGTTATGGGTGCAAGGGCTTATTGTACCGAGAAAAGGAGACAAGGACAGCTTGAAGAAGAGTGAGATATACATCTTAGATTTCTTGATAAATCTAAGGAAGTTCAACCTGATGAAGCATATCCTTCTTAATCTTGAGAATTTAAAGAAAGGGAATCTGAGAGCTCAGATAGTAATGTACTCGGCAATTTTGTCGAAGCTGATAGTTCGGTGCCTTGAGTCCTTCAAGGTTGCTTGCAGTTCTAAACCGAAAGTTTGCAAGATCATGTTGCTCAGTGATGCAACTCTTAAAAGGATGAATATAGCATTTGACAAGAAGTCTGGGAAATTTATCGATCTACCGCCTCAAGAAGAAGTGACTCCGAAAGTGGCTGATCCGGAATCGCCGAAGCCGGTAAGGAAGAGGAAGCTGAAAGAAGTGGTAGGTGAAGCTCAGGAACCTAAGTCTAAGGAAGTCCATTCCGCACTTCCTAAGCCTAAGAAGAAGAAGACATATACTGATGAGGTTGCAGCGAAGTGGAGAGCTGACAAGGAAAAGAGGAAGGAAGGAGATCCGCAGTTCGGATTGGATCCCGCAGAGGCTAAGGCTCTGAAAGAAAAGGCTGCTGATGAGCTCGAGAAGCAAGCTAAGGAAAAGAAGCTGAAGAAGAAGTTGTCAGAAGCTGAGGCTGTGCAAGCCTTGTTGAAGTTTAATGAAATGGTTTCAGCAACCATTCCCGTTCCGAGAACTTTTTCTTTGGACTCTCTACCTGAGACTCCAGGAAGAAATCTCGATGATCCGAAAGAGGCTGCTGCTAAGAATGCTGACGAAGTTGAACAAGTGGAACAAGCTGAAGAGGTTGCTGAAGGAAGTGGCGAGACAGGAGATGTGCTCAAACAAGTAGATGAATACAAGGGAACTCCTTCGGAACACTTGTCGCTCCGAACATCTGAAGCTCAATCTTCGAAGCTTGTCACTCCGAATATGGAAGAAGAGAAAGGCGAAGAGGAAATTTCTTGTCTGAGAGAAAAACATCTTTCACTTGATGCTGCTCAGAAAGAAAATATAGAAGTTGTTGATGAGGAAGATTTGGTTGTTCAAGTTTCTGACAGTGAGAAGAAATCTCCGGAACAAGTTTCTATTCCGGAAAAAGATAAGGGGAAACAAGTTATTGCTGATACCCCGAGTTCAGAAAAGAGTATGAGGAAGGAAGCTGGTAGTTCTTCAAAGAGGAAGTTGGAGCTTATTGAAGAAGAAAATTCTCCTAGCAAGATGTCAGATTCGGAATCATCTTCGTTGGGGCACGATTTTGTTGTTCAATCCTTGAAGAAGTTGGTGGGAACCATTCTGACCTTCTCCAGTATTGATTCTCGGTGCCAGATGCTCCAACATACGCTGAATCAGAAAACCGATTCCGTATCCATGGTTATGGATAAATGTGTTGAGATAGAAGCTCAGTTCAAAAATTTCTTCATTGGTTACGAAGCCCATAAAAGATCTTGAAAAAGGATGACTAGCTGGTCGAAGAAAAATGTGGAAGAGATGAGGCTGCTGGATGAGTTTCAGGAGAATGTCAAGGATGCATTTCAAACCGAGGACAAGAAGTTTCATGAGATGACTGCATCATTCGATGAGAAATTGGCAGAGGAAAAGAACATTCGGAGTCAGGAAGTAAGAGATCTGAATGGAAAGCTCAACTCTGTTAATCAAAGTTGGAAATTTGAAAGGGATCATCGGATCAATTTTCTAGAAAGGATAAAGTCTCAGGAAGAGAAAATGGAAGCTCAGGAAGAAAAGTTGAAGGCTCAGGAAGAAGTCATTCAAGCTCAGTCAGCAAGAATAGTTGTCTTAGAAAAGCAAGCAGAGGAAGATCATAAGGATCTCAAGAAGATCAAGACTATTCTCAAGGGGCTGATGTCGAAAGAGAAAGATCCCAAATGACCAATCCGATCTTTTTGTTGTAATCTGTTTTTGTTGCTGACATTTCAAATTTAATGAGAATCGTGCTTGTTGTTCTGTTTTGTTGTTGTTACTAATTCTTTCAGGTACTTTGTTTTTTTTTCCATTCCCTCGAAATTCTTTTTGAAAATCACAAAGGGGGAGAAGGAAAAGATCCTTAAGAAAAAGAGGAAATCTAATAAGTGCTTATCAAAGGGGGAGAAAGAAAAATACCCAAGGAGATAGAACTCTAATAAGAGTTTGTTTAAGGGGGAGTTTTTTTCTTAAAGAAATATCACTCCGGAAATATAAATACGATCCTTAGAGATTCAAAGCCTAAGGGGGAGTTAGTCGTATTCATCTATATTCTTAAACCAAGGGAGATAAGCTTTAATATGTTTCTTTCTTCTTAGAATAGCTTTTTCGTAAGGATGTTTGTGCTTTCCAAAAAGGGGGAGATTGTTGAGTCAATAAGGTTTTCCTTATGACTTTCCCATTCCTTCTTGTTTTGAAAATCACAAACACCTTATCTTTAAGGAAAATCGCTTTTATAAGGAAAAATGCTTTCTTAAGGAAAATCGCTTTTATAAGAAAAATTATCCTTATCATATTTTCATTAATATTTTTCTTAAGTATGAAATTCGGATTCACTTTCTCGGAATCATTAAAACTGATAAAAAGCATTCTGTTTTAGGGTTCGGATTCTGGACAAGAACTATAAGGAAGTTTCACTCCGAATTCCGGTTATGAATTCTGACTAAAGTTATATTCCAGATTCAGGATACGAATTCTGAAGAAGAATTCCCATTACAAATTCTAATGAAGAAATCTCATTCCGAATTCTCATTACGAATTCTGATGATGAATTCTCATTACGAATTCTGATGATGAATTCTCATTACGAATTCTGATGATGAATTCTCATTACGAATTCTGATGATGAATTCTCATTACGAATTCTGATGATGAATTCTCATTACGAATTCTGATGATGAATTCTCATTACGAATTCTGATGATGAAATCTCATTACGAATTCTGATGATAAATTCTCATTACGATTTCTAATGAAGAATTCCTATTCCGAATTCTCATTCCGAATTCACCTATTAAACAGAATCTGATTATCATTGTTTTATACACTCTGAATTTGTTCACTCCGAACTTTCACTCCGAAATTTCTATTCCGAACTTTTATGTTAGAGTTTAAAACGATGTCGTGCATTCTGTTACACTTACTTTGTTATAAAACGATGTCGTCCATTTTGTTATAAACTAACCGTTGTCTAAGTGACACGTGTACAGGTCCCTCCTAACTTTAAGGGAAATATGACCGTTGGAGAAGGAGCCGACCTCACCTATAAATAGGAGCTCATTTGAAAAAGCTCAAAACGAATGGATGAACATTTGGACTTTGTGCATACATGCTGTTGAAGTGATTTCTAGAGAGAGAGTCTCTTATAAACTCTCAGAGCTTCGTGCGACTCTGAATGTTGGTGATTACATTCGAGGGCTTCCGGGGATAGGAAGACAGAGGTGCCGACTACCTTAAAGATCGAGGGCTTTCTTGCTGAGAAAGACAGAGGTTGCCAACTACCTTGAAGTTGAGGGCTTGCGGGGATAGCAAGACAGAGACACCGATCTTCGTATCGAGGGCTTACCCTGGTGTGGGTAAGACAGACTTGCTTGAAAGTATAAATCAAGGGACTTTTATCCAAGGTTGTTGGATACCCTTCTCTTTGGGTTAAAAGACTATTATCTTGTTGCTAGTAGTTTTACTACTCGTTTCTATTCCGCTGTAATTTGTATCTTAAGGAAAGTATAACATTCTTATACTTCCTTACTTACTCTGATTCATTCAGATTCTATACGCTTTAAGGTAGAATCTTATATTGTAACTTTTGTTAAGTTTCAAATTCCGGAACCATATTTCCGGAACCTACTTTTGGAATCTCTTTCCAAGTTTAGTTCGGTGTTAGAAGTGTTGTGAATTTACTTAGTTTAACTTTGTTAAACTTAGTTCTTTCCTTTTCTTAAGGAAACTCTAGTTATTCATAACTAACTTTAAAGGTTCCTAAGGAATTTTTAAAGTATACAATTCACCCCCCCCCCTCTTGTATATTGAGCATCTCATATTCTATTTCGATCCTACATGCTGTGATTTTGGTTATTTTTGACCATCTTACAAAATAATCACATTTTCTTACTATAAGAGAAGATTTACCACTTGAACGTTGAGCAAGACAATATATTAATGAATTTTTAAGACTTCATAGTGTACCCTTATCAATTTTTTCTGATCATGATCCATGTTTTACATCACAATTATAGAAAAGTCTTTAGAAGGCCCAATATACTGATCTTTGTTTGAGCACTACCTACCACCCAAAAAC
This sequence comes from Viscum album, assembly GCA_963277665.1. NCBI lineage: Eukaryota > Viridiplantae > Streptophyta > Magnoliopsida > Santalales > Viscaceae > Viscum > Viscum album. The sequence goes on from OY728139.1 coordinate 302,495,204, forward strand.
TGATGGACCGTAAGAATGGACTTTAAAAACTTTGGAAGACATATTCAGGTCTTGTTCACTTGACTTTCAAGGTATGTGTTATTAGTAATTACCTCTCATAGAATTTTCCTATAATAATAGATTTCATTCATGTATTCATATGGCACCATATGAAGAGTTATATAAAAATAGATTCCAGACCCCGACTTGTTGGGATGATGTTGCTGAAAGAATGCTCTTAGGCCCAGAACATGTTGAGGAAACAATAAAAAATGTGAACATTACACAAACCCATGTCAAAACATCTAAAAGTATGTAAAATATATATGTTGATAACCGAAGGAGGGATTTTCAATATCAAGGAGAACTTGTTTTCGTAAAGGTATCTCCATGTAATGGTATTATATGATTTGGTAAGAAGGGAAAATTAATTCCTAGGTATATCAGACATTTTGAAAATCTAGAAAAAATTTGAGTAGTATCTTACAGTTTGTAAATGCCACCAAGTCTCTCCATAGTTCACAATGTGTTCAACATATCAATTTTAAGGAAATACATTCCAGGCCCAACATATGTACTCACCAATGTAGAAAAAGAACTTGAGCCCAATATGTCTTATTCTAGAGCTTATCATGATTCTTGATATGAGAGAACATGTATTGAAAAATCGAACGAATCGTTTGGTAAAGGTTCTTTAGAGGAACCTAAGATAAATGAGGCAACATATGTTCCTGAGGATCTTATATTGATGACATACCCAAATCATTTTAGGTAACATTTCATGAATTTTGAGGAAAAAAATTTTGTAAGGAGGGGAGAATATTACAACCCAATATTTTTAAATAGAAATTATATTCTTATAAATATGTCATAATCACATGAAATCACAACATAATAAACTACTTAGTGTTATGTGACCTTTACACATAAGTTTTTCACTTCTTTGATGTGAATTTCAAAAAGCTGACATACACGGTTGCGATTAGTATGTTATTTGGAGTTCGATAAGGAAAAAAATAGTAAATAGTAACCTTCCATTATGAATAGAAACATACCCTTACGAAAAGTGATATACCCTAATGAATAGTAACCTTACCTATGGTTGTATATAAATAATATTCAAGTGGATGTATGATATACCTATGTTTTGGAATAGGTAAATAAATGTTTTCAAAATGTTTTTTGGAATAAATTATGATTTTAATTATATATTAAATTATTCATAATTAGAAAATTATTTTTGAAAAATGGAGTTCATTTTTGGATTATGCGCATCAAAAAGGGGTTTTGGTGAATTTTTGGGATCTTTCTACAAAACATGAATTTTTTATGAATAGTAAAATAAGAAAATTCACAGTAAATGCTAAAACCTGAAATTCTGCATAATGCATGAGTCATTGATGATGTAAGTGGAAATTGGTTTGAAATCACATGAATTAATTACTATTATTGGTCTTGGAATCATCACAATTTCTGGTCATGTGGGAAATTAATTAACTAATGATTAAAAAAATATGAAAACCCTCCTCTCCTCCACTATAAACCCCCCCATCACTCCCTCTTCTCTTTACTCATCTATGCCTTGAAGCTTCTCATTATTCTGCCCAAATACCCATCCATAGTCACTCCCCACATTCAGGAAGCTTTTTGTATTTCCAAAACACAAAAAACCCTTCTTTTATGGAGGTTCTCAAGGAGGTAATTTCAAGAGGTAAAACACGCTTCTTTTTCATTTAGTTTAATTTCAATTTATCTTCTTTTGTTATCATATCCCCACCTCATCTATCCAAATGACCATAATAAATACATTATAATCTATATACTGGAATTAGATCATTTGAATAGAAGAACCATCATAAATATTTTTACTCTTTCCCTTTTATTTTATTAACGAAATCAATATCCATTAGGTTCCAATTTATAACCTTCTTGCACGACGAAGTATTGTTCTTCAATTTCTACTTCATTACAGAACATAAAACCATTTTTATGGTGGAACTAGACTATAATATATTTATTATAATATAATAAATATTAAATAACCAATATAAATACATATTAATAAATTGTATGACCAAACTAGTTCTTAATAATCTAAATATCGCTATAATAATCAAATTTAATGTCATTAATATTTAATCTAACGATTCAACCCCTTTCAATGTAACCAAATGATAGAAATGAGCATTAAAACATTATTATATTCATAAAAAGTTTTTAATTTTAATTTTAGAGATTTACATATATTCCACATTAACTCGATTACTTAAAAACAAGGGAACCAATTAGTAAAATCAAGAAAATGAACACTCCAGAATGATGAAATTCAATATAATAACTTATAAATAAGTACATAAGTGGACTAAACAGAATTATGATGAACTAAATAATTTTCTAATAGGTTGAAATAATTTATTAGTTAGTATAATTTCTTATTTCATGACCTTATGTTCACGAGTGGAACACATTCAGACTTAAGGTAAGGGTTTTCTTACCTGAACCTCCATTTTCATTCGGGATACTCTTACTGTCTAATTACCTTAATTAAATTCATGTATATTATTATTTAATACTCATAAAATCTGTTATACTGTTCTATATATGTTAAAAAACCACAACCCTTCCTTATTTTATGTATATTTACATATTTTAAAGGAAATTTTCAAATTGTTTCCAAAATATAAGCCTGATTAAAGGGAATTTCTCAAATTCTTACCTATTTCCAAGGGCACTCTATAATCTATTTTTTTGGAAAAAATTATCTTTATAAAATAACTCATTTTATTATATAATTACTATCTTACTTAACTTATGGTTTTATAAATTTATTTTTTCAAAAGAACTATTTTTTTCTAAATAAAAGAGTATTTATCTCAAGAATTGCTTAATAATTTTATAAGAGTATTTTCATCTGATTCCACACTCTTTTTTATTATTATGTATTATTGTGTTTAATCATTTATTATTTCACCTACCATATTTTATTTATTTTCTTATTATAAATTTTTTGTGTGTGATCTATCCTAAATCCATTCACCTTATTACTCATAAATGGTAGTGTTTTATGTTTAATGATTTGGTAAAGTTAGTTACATTTCATATGATAGTTTCCATATGAATTTATATGTTTTTTATGTTTATCCCAACTCATATGATAAATTTATTGGACTTATTATGTGATTGATGGGCCCTATACATCACCTCTATGCATCGGTAGGTCTAATGATAAAAATATACATGGAATTGGTCGAGGCCTTTCCCAATTTGATATATGGTTTTGGCAGAGTCCTTAATCATTTTTATACATCTTTCTCAAGGCCTTGAAAAAATATTTCAGAATGTGTGGTATATGCACTTCACTCATTATGAATCTATTAATTGAAAGTTCATGTTGTTATTAGACTAATATAATGCCCATGATTATGTTTTACTATGACATTATTTACTCTGTTCATATTCCTTCCTTAATTTGGTCAAGTTAATTATTCATAAAGGCATTGGTTTTTTATTATTCATATTTCCAAATGTTTATGTTTATGTTATATTCTAATGCATTTCTTACTCTTACTGAGCATTTGAGATCACCCCTTTTTTATGTTTCATTTTCCCTGTATATGAATAAGTTAGTTATGAGTGACTTGCATGCATAATATAGGAGGCTTGGATGTTTCTAATGGAATAAATTAGTTTTGTATTTATCTTCATGATGTAATGTTAAACACACACACACACATATATATATCTTGTTTCCAAAATCCACTAAACTACTTAGTCCTTCTGGATACATATTCCTTGTTTATATTCTAATGTAATAAAATAAGGCACCTGTTCCGGGAAACTAGGGTCAGTTCCTTACAAATAAATCCAAAAAATTAACTTTAAACAATTAAGTTTTTTATTTTCAAGTCTTATCTCTTTATTGTTATTATATTTTACCCATATTACCAATAACTGAGGTGATAAATATTTTTCATGGTTACAATTCATTAGAAACCAAAAATAAGTTAAATTTATTACCAATTATTATTATTCTTATTCTAAATATGGAATCCAATTTTTTAAATTAAAATAATAGAAGAGTTATAAATTAATTTTAATGTAAGTTAAAAAAATGAAATGAAGAACTATTTTCAAAGAAAATACATTTTTAAGTATAAATATGTCTTTATTAAAACTATAAGAATAATTTTGATAAAAATAATTTAAATTAGATTAATTTTAATTTAAAGGAAATAATAAAATTATATAATCAATTTGAAAAATGGGAAACTCAAAATACTTGAACAGAAAATATTGATTTTTATAAAATCTGTATTTTTCCACTATTATTGGAAAAATTTTCCTTTTCCAAAAATACCAAAATAAAATAATCTAAAAAAAATTATGCAATTATTAAAAAAATGATATCATTTTTATCAAAATCAATTTAAAAAATAATAATTTTTTTAATCATATTCGTGGATAAACTATGTGCATTATATTGTTGATTATTTATAAATAAAATATTATATTCTATAATTGAATCTATGGGGTAATAATAAATAACCCATGGAAATAAATAGGTGTTTTTTCCTTTCAAAATGGATTAAATTATGTAAATCATTAACAATTATAAAATATTCAACCCATGCTAAACCCATGGAAAATAAATGGATATCAAATGATATCAATTAACTTTCTTTGTAAATATCATTAAATCAAGATTATAAATTGTATAGTATTTACACCTTATAGATAAAGGGTATATGGTTAAAAAAATAGTTTCCCCAATAAATTGATGAATTTAATCTAGGTGAATAAACTTCAATAAATGGAAGTATACATAGAGTTTTTATTGTAAAAAAATTTAAAGATATCTTGTATTTAAAAAACATGGATAACTAGGCCTGAAAAGGCAACAAGGGACTAGTCCTCAAAAATATAATGAAATTAAACAATAAATCCATGTATAAAGGGGTCGTATAATTTAAATAATATGATCAACCAAGAAATGTATATTGCAAATCAAAATTATATACATAGGAAAAATACTTTTTAGGAGTATTTGAAAAATAAACATTAGAAATAAGAAATGTACTTCTTCATTTAAAATCATTTCTAGAGAAATGTTTTATTAAACTGATAGAGATATAATTTCTTTTAAAAAAATTAATCTTTGAGTTAAATATTCATATAAAATGATAGAGGGTATGTAAATATGTCTACACATGGAATAAGAAAATTAAATATATTTTTATAAGGAATTTTTAACATTATCGCAAAAAATATAGTGTTTTGGGTTCCTTCAAAAGTTGTTTTTAAAATGTTCATGTTATCCTTTTTACAAAAAATTATTTTTTTAAAAATATCATCAGTAATAGATCCTTTAATTTCATATGTTTTATCAAAATATTCAAGGAGAGGGTGATAAAAATTTTGATTTGAAAAGATGTGTAAATTTTTTTAAATATTTGGAAATACTGTTACTGAAAACCCACATCATCAAAAGAGTAAAAAAATAATTATTAAAATTTGAGAAGGAATATATTAATTTAACATGAGATAAAATATAAATTTATTTCCTATAATAAAGGATATCATTAAGTAGAATTTATAATTTGGGTAAGTAAGGGAATATTTCATTAAACAAGATGATAATTATTGCAAACAAAGACCTAATTTCTTGGATAGAACTTTATAAAGGATAATGATATGAAATAAAAGGAAATTTTCCACCATATATGAAATTAAATTATAATTTAATAAAATATTATGGTAGAAGAATAAAATCATAAAAGAAATAAGTTCAATAAGAAGAAATTTTAATTGGAAGAAAGTAGATGATTTAAAAAAATCCTTAAGATAATGAGGTGATGAAAAATTGAAAATAAATACTTCCATAGAGGTGGTAGTCCAAACCTATGAATGGGTATAGATTTTATTTTCCCTAGAATAGGGGAAAAGAGTAAAATAATTTATCATTGAAAAATAATAAATATTTCATAAATATTATACATACATATTATACTCTCTATTCTGATCACCCTTTTATATGAGTGAAGGAAAAGAAAATTTGTTTCTTCATAGATGTGTTATACCGCACAACGCATTATTAGTATATTCAAATTTATTAATAGAATATGGAATATTGGATAATAATTTATCCATTATTATAAAATATGAAAATTAACTAGTTATACTTATATTTTAATTTTAATAATGTGTAATGTAATTTCAGTAAGAATAAGTTCAAGTAAATAAATATAAGTTAAAAGAGGAGAGGCTAAAAATTAATACATGATGTCTTATATTATCACCCTTGTAAGGGAGGATAATCCTTTTAGGGATGATCTTTGAAGAATAAAAATACTTCCTAAATATGAATAGGAATGTTTTAGAGAGGTTTGGACAAATTTTTTTCATACCTAAGTGGGTTTTTGATTTAGGGCATGTTAGGTGATAAGTTATCATTTTATAAGTGAAAATGTATGATATTTTGGTTAATTCCAAAAATCATATACTAATCGGTAGTCACTATTAAGAAAATTGGCTTTAAAATTGAGAAATATTGAATATTATAAGTGACAAGGTGGAAAAGTTCTATTAAAAATTCCCCCAAATGTGTAATTAAATCTTTAACTCATTATAATTATATATTTTACTTTTATTAATTTAATATATTCATTAGTAAATATTTTTTTCCAAAGGTATAATATCAATTTTGGCTAAAAATAATATGCACCTTTTTAAATTATTTAGAATTAATGATTCCCAATATTAAATAAATTTTGTTTGATTCAATTTATAAAATTGAAGAAAATTAATTGAAAGATACTACATGAATAATTTATATTTTTAAAATGAAACTCTTGTTATAAAATGATAATTATAGTTTTGTAAAAAATTATAAATTTCTACATTTAAAATTTCAATTATAAAATAAATATTTTTTCTTGAAAATTATTGTCATGAACTGAACTATGGTACCATTAAACACAAAACCTGGCCTGATGCGTGGCATGACCTGAAGGGTATTCCTGATCCCCATAGGCTGGAAACTAGTTCTGCAGTATCTACAATACACCTTGGGATTGATTTCACTCATGTACATAAACATAAATAACCAAAAATAGTAATCATTGCAATAAATGAAAACCATAACCAAATTAGGTGAAAAAATTTCATTTTCAAGGTTTTAAAACATTAATAAAAACAAAAATTACTATAATAAAATGGTAACATCAAAACTATCCTAAAAACCTTCATTAGAGAATAGAGTCATTGCACCCAAGACACCACCACCCACACATTCTATAAGTGGATCTCTAGCAACTAGATCCACCATCAGCTGCATGTTGATTTATCTTTCCATTACATTGGTCATACATAACAATGTCTAGATACACACAAAGGTATATTTAGGGTGTGACACAAAGCCCAGTATGATTCCAAAAAAAGAAGAAAATATGCCATGCTATAACATTATAAGAAAAATCAGCATTCACATTTCTATAATAATATTAGAAAAAAATTAGTAAAACATTATCAAAAAAAACTTTTTATGGAGAACATTTATCATAAATATGATTTCTTGAAATAAAAATGTACACATGGTCTACTCTATTACCACAACTAAAACCACATCTCATAAACATCGTGTCACAAAAGAGAACCATTCTAAAATCACTATAGACAACATTCAAATGTGGAACACTATAAACCTCGTACCTTGGTGAATACAATCCTCCATCTCAACTACCAATAGTGTTATCATGCATGTACTATTAGATGGGATACCATTACAAGGTCTAATGGTCCCCATATCATAATCCAATACAAAAAGTGTTTCCGTACATGAGCTGTAACAACCCAAACTTTTGTTAATGAAAATCCCTCTTGATCTAATTAAATATGGGAAATGGTTATACAACATATGAATTTACTTTTTTTTTTATTTTTGGATTTTAAAATACCATTATGAATTGTGATATTTTCTATTATAATCTTTGAACAATTATCACGTGATTAGTATAAATATAGGTCCTTAACAAATTTTTTTTACTTAGACAAAGGAAGCGATGGCCTCATTCAGTATACTTGCCCCGTATGAATCCAATTTAACAGAGCTCAGAAATGAGGTTTCATCTTTGGGATTAGCTCTTGACCTAGCCTAAGATGAGCTTGAATATGTTAAGCTCGAGTAGAACCGCCTACGGGAGAAGTAGAAGTTGATAGAGATTACCACACGAGCGATGTTATCCGAGCCACCCCATGAGTCTGTCACCATCGCGCACCTTACCCTAAGGTCTTATGAGGGTTTTTTAAGGGGTTATGTAAAAAATACCCTTGTACTATGATTATGTACATTATTTTTTGTATATAATAATGAATGTGCTTTCATTTTATTATTGTTTCTTTGGTAATAGTTTTTAAAGCAAATATAGTATTAATTAGTTTAATATTCGACTAAGAAATCTATTTTAATGAATTAATGTATTTTTTGAATTAAATATTATTTTAATAAAATATTATTATTATTTTTAAATTAATGTTTATTAAATAAAAATGACTGTGTAATTTTATGAATGCAATTGTAATTTTTATTAAGGTTTGAAAGCCATTTTTTTCAAAACCCATGAATTTTTTACAAATATCGATTTTAATTTTAAAAGTAAAAATTGACATATTTAGAAAATTATTTAGAAAAAATGAATATTATTTCTGGAATTAGGATGTTGGATTATCCAACAGTGAATTTTTCCTAATTTTCTGAGACAGTCATATTTTTGGGTAAAAATTAAATACCGTATAAATATATAATGTGTTTTATGACATCATAATGACCCAATATTGATGTATTAAATTACTATAAACTATATGTTAGTACAATATATGTATTACCATTAAAATAATGTGATTTTGGGTTTGTTTGATTTATTTTACAAAGCATTAGTGTACCCTCGAAGACTTATATAACATTTTGTCTTTTTAAATTGTTTTCCATGAGAGTGTGACTCACATCCACATAAGAAACCCTATTATTTTAAGATGTTAGGCCATTGAACTTACAAAATATTGTTTTCCACTCCGCTTTGGTGGAAACCTGGGCTGGTTTGTGGTTTTTTTTAGTTTAATGTGAGGTGTCCAAAACCTAAATAATAAAAAATTACCTCTCCTTTTCTATATAAACCCACCCAAGATCCCACTTACTCTTCACTCAATGTCTTTAATGTTTGTCCAAACTCTGACCTCGTCTCTCTATGATCCTCCCAGGGTCCTGAACTTTAAGCTTTCAATGTTACTCTTCAAGGAATGGGATCCTTTCACCCACCTCTTTTAAGTCATGACTTATTTTATGTCATGTCTTCTAGTTTCAATTTTATTATATAGGGGTATGTTCTCATATATCATTCTTACACTCTATTTCATGTCCAAATGATGAGATACCCTTTCTTATCTCACCAATTTATTTTCCTAATTGTTAAGTGATGTCGTTAGGCTGTCGAATTTTCATAAAAGAAATCACATTTGCTCTCTTACTTCGAGTTTCATTTTAATATGGTATTTCCTTCAAATAACTATACAATGATCTTATTTCTTTTATTCTGTACCCCTACTATATAATTATTTATTTATGATTGGGTTACCCTTGTGCCCTCTCTTTTTATTGTTTTCTAAAACCAAGTTATATTGCCATTATGCTGCAGAAATTTCATTACAAAATTCTCTCTCTTTCTCTCATGAAATTATCTTATTTTGTTTATGTGAATACCCAGCCATATTTCGTTTTTATGAGTGATCATAAATACTAAAAAAATTATATATTTGATTATGTAATTGATATACATATAACCCTCACTCCCTTTCCATTGGTTATAAATGACATAACGATATTATTTTTTAATCACAATTAAAACGTCACAATTTTGAAATGAAACCCATTTCTTTTATTCTATATGGGTTATTTATGAAATGTTTGATTAAGATCTATGTGGATCACATTAAAATAAATACATATTAGGGGTTCACTCTGATATTTCTCCAATACATTGAGTAAATAATTTATCTCTAGAGATGAAAAGTTTCATGATACATTAGTGAATAACCTTGGTAATTTTTATAACACCTCAAGGTTGTAACTTGGTGATATGTTCATGAATGTAAAAATGATATTTTGTAGCCACATATGAAAGTTATGATTCAAGTTATTTTATTTATGATATTCCTATACATCCATTTCTCATGTGTTTATGTTTTTATCATGTTCTTATTGATATCACATGTAAACTGATTCCATTTCTTTTCTTACTGGGCCTTCTGCTCAGCCTTTCCTTTGATGTATGTCTCTTAGTTATAAGATGTAGTAATTGTACTTAGGATGAACCTATGATGAATCCATACAAGTGGATTAGAATACTTTTTTATGTTGTTTTCATGTATTATGTTCTTGATTTCCAAGACATTAGACTTTAAAGATCCTATATTTGTAAAATGTAATGAAAATTTATGTAATAAAAAGGTAGGATGCCATAGTTGGTATCAAAGGATAGTTTAGTTATTTAGGTAAATTAGGCTTCGAAAACTTTAGGAAGAACCATACATAAAAATGTTAAATATAAGAATACTTCTTAGTATTTTGGTGAGTAATGAGTAAGTGGTTAATCAAACAAATACATCCATGTCTGGGTACAAGCAGGTAGAGGCATCTCTGGCACATATGTACATAGGGGTAAAACCCGAAAACACCTCTTTGAGCTAGACTTGAAAGGGAACTGGTGAATGATAATGGGCCTTGCTGCACTCTTGGTTACAACACCCTCAGGGGATATGTTTGGTTAATCCCATGTTTTTTATGAATTATTATGAAGGAATTATAGAGAAATGTAATTGTTTAAGCATGATGTTTTTAGACATAAAATCCTTGATAGTTAAAAGATTTGTAAATGTAATAAGTTTCTCACTAAGGATTTATTCTTTTAGAAAATGGCGGGAAATTGGAGGAACCATGAAAATGGTGACTGCAATGAACCATGCGCTGATGGCCCTCCGATGGGAGTCGGAATGGAAAAATTCATGTAAATAATGATCCAATTGACTCAAGTTATGGGAAATAACTTGAATAAATCTGAGATACCAATCTCACCATGAAGGGAAAAACTTTCTATTAAATCTTTTATGAGTCAACGACCACCAACCTTCAGGGGATCGATTGACCCATTGATTGCCAAACAACAGATCAGCTCTATTGAGAAGATATTTTATGTGGTCTGCTATTCTGAACAATAGAAGGTTACCCTAATGTTTTATCAATTATATGGATAAGCTGATAAATTGTGGTAATTGATTAAAAACACAAGGGTGGGAATGGAATTTGAAGCTATGGAGTGGGAAGAGTTCATAAGGATATTCTTCAACAAGTATTTCCCTCGATCAATGAGAACAATAATAGAGAAGGAGTTTCTCGAGCTGGAGCAGAAGGAGAATGAATATGTGGGAATCTATGAGATGAAATTCACAAGGATTTTATGTTACACCTCTAGCATTTTAATGGATCCAAATGGAAAGGTTGATAGATTCTTCGGTGGACTGAGACCTCATCTAAGGAAGAATATACCCAACCAAGAATATGATAGCTATGAGAAGATCGTGCGGAGTGCGATGAATGTTGAGCTGGTGTGTGGTGAGACGTAGTGGTCTCACAAATCAGACAAATAGAAGACATAGATGTAGCCCAGATTAGGTAGGACCTTTGAATAAGGAAGATTTGGAAAGTAAGTTCAACTTCCCACGTGTAATAAATGTGGGAAGAAGAATTCGGGGAACTGCCTGCTCGGGAGCGGTAAATGCTACAAGTGTGGAAGAGATGGCCATATTGCAAGGAATTGTCATAGTGAGGTGAAACTTTAACTTCCATACTCTAACAACCAGGGGAAGATTGTGAAGGCCCTACTTAATGTCCAGTGCTTTAAGTGTGGACAACATGGTCACTTTACCAATCATTGTCCAAATCCAAGGTTAGTGGAGGGGAACCACCATCAACCTCAGCAAAGGCCAAGGGAGAAAGGTCGTGCTTTTTCTATCACAATAGTTGAAGTTGAAGCTCTGAATTATGTTGTAGTAGGTACTCTTGTTTTTTTAGCAAAGATAGAAAGTACTTTGTTTGATTTTGGTTATACACATTCCTTTATTTCCTATATGTTTGCAAAGAATTTAGAATCAACCCCCGATTTGCTAAAGTAGAGTTATCAGTCAAGACTCTTGGTGGGATTATCCAAGAATCGTTAGTGTTTAGAAACTCTAGTATTTACTTTTGTGTGAATAATCATATCAAAAATCTAGTAGTCATTCCCATGCTGGAATTCAACATTATACTAGGGATGGACTGGCTCTCAAAGTATAATGCTAAGATCAAATACAGAAGTAAGGAAATCTCAGTAGTCTTGAATGGAAAACCTACAGTTATCTTCTAAGGAGAGATATATCAACCAGATACTTGTCTAGAAGAACCCCATATACCCTTATTTATGTAGTTAATCGGTAAAGAAGAAGAAAGAGATGAGATTTTAAGGATCTAAAATTTATCCATCGTCCAGGAATATGTTGATGTATTTCCTGAGGAGTTACCCAGAACACCCCTAGAAAGAGAGGTAGAGATCACTATTTAACTCGTACCTGGATCTCATCCAATTTCAAATACCCCGTATAAGATGGAAAATGTGGAGATGGAAGAATTAAATAAGAAACTCCAAGACATTTTGGAGAAGGGGTTTATCTGACCAAGTGTGTCTCCTTGGGGAGCACCTATTCTCTTTGTGAAGAAGAATAATGGATCAATGTGGCTATGCATTGATTATAGAGAACATAATGGGATTATAGTAAAGAACAAATACCCTCTTCTAAGAATTGATGAATTATTTGACCAACTTCATGGGGATCAATTCTTTTCTAAGATTGATCTTCATTATGGTTATCATCAGTTGAGGGTGAAAAAAGAAGATATTCCAAAAACTGCCTTCTGATCAAGATATGGGCATTATGAGTTTTCTATTATGCCCTTCGGACTGACTAATTCACCTACAATTTTTATGGATTTGATGAATATTGTCTTTAAGGACTACCTTGATAACTTTGTGGTAGTTTTTATTGATTCTATTTTGATATATTCCAAAAGTCGTGAGGAGAATGAAGATCATATAAGAGTTATTTTTCAAACTCTAAGGAGAGGTTTTTTTTTGGAAAGTTGAGAAAATGAAAATTTTTGTTACAAAAGGATTCTTTCTTGGGTGACATTGTTACCAATGAAGGAATCACAGTTGACCATGCAAAGAAAAAAGTTGTATAGGAGTGGCCTCAACCTGCAACGATAACTAAGATTTTTAGTTTCTCTGGTTTAGCGGGATATTATAGGAGGTTTTTGAAAAAAAATTCACGAATTTCTAATCTATAAACCAAGATAACTCGAAAAGGGATCAAGTTCATCTGGATAAAGGAGTGTGAGGAAATTTTACAAGATTTTAAGAAGAGATTGGTTACTGCACCCATGTTAACTCTACCATCAAGTGGAGAATGATTTTTTATTTTTAGTGATGAATCTCTAAAAGGGATTGGGTGTGTCCTCATGAAAAATTAAAAATTAGTTGCTTATGAATCTTGATAGTTAGAGACTCGTGATCAGAACTATCCTACGCATGATCTGGAGCTAGCTGCAGTCGTTTTTTCTCTGAAGATATGGAGGCACTATCTTTATGGGGAGAAATGTGATATATACATAGACCATCAAAGTTTGAAGTATATTTTCACAAAAAAAGAATTGAACATGAGATAAAGGATATGGTTGGAACTTCTTAAATACTATGATTTTTCAATTCATTATCATCCCGGAAGAGAAAAAAAGTTGTTGATGCATTAATCAGGAAAGAACCAGTTGTTCTATCCATGAAGAGGATTCAAAAATATCCTTTGATAAATGACCTCGTAAAGTTGGACATGAGAATTATAAGGGAGGGGACATCATAAACCCTAACCCAAATGATTTCTCAACCATCATTACTAGAGATGATAAAGAAAGCCCAGAAAGAAGATCCTTTGTTACAAAAGAAGTTTGAGGTTGTGAGGGATGGGAAGTTTCCTGAGTTCAATATTGATCAAGAAGGTGTACTGAAATTTCGTACAAGACTATGTGTTCCATATATTCAAGAAATAAATAAGGAGTTTTTGGATGAATTTCATAACTCTACTTTCTCTACACATACTGGGATCACAAAAATGTATTGGGACCTTCGTGATCATTATTGGTGGGATGATATGAAAAGGGAGATTATTGAATACACTTCAAGGTTCCTAGTATGCCAGCAAGTGAAGGCAAAGCGACAACTTCCTAAAGGGTTACTACAACCACTACCACCACCAGCATGGAAGTGGGACAATATCACAATGGACTTCATTACTGGTCTCCCAAGAACTTCCAAATGAAAAAATGTGATATGGGTTATTGTGGACCGTCTCACCAAGACTGCCCATTTTATCTCTATTTTGGAATATTTCTATCTTGATCAACTTGCCAGAATTTACGTGAAGAAAGTGGTAAGGCTGAATGGAGTTCCACTTTATATCATATCTGATCATGATCCAAGGTTCACATCAAAATTATGGACAGTTATTCAACAAACTCTGAGCACTGAATTTAATTTCAGTACAGCCAATCACCCCCAAACTGATGGCCAATGTGAAAGGACTATTCAAACACTTGAGGACATGCTGAGAACATGCTCAATGGAATTTAAAGGTGGATGGGATCAACAACTTCCTTTAGTCGAGTTCTCTTACAACAACAGCTTCCACTCAATCATTCAAATTGCACCATATGAAGCTCTATATGGGAAGTGATGTAGAACTCCTACTTGTTGGGATGAAGCTGGTGAGAGAATGCTTCTTAGGAATGAAATTGTACAAGAGATGATAGACAAATTCCATGCCATCTAACAACACATTAAGGCATCTCAGAGTCAGAAAAAGAGATATACCGACAACTTTCGAAGGGACATGGAGTTTCAAGTTGGTGATAAAGTCATTCTTCGGATTTCACCTTGGAAGAGAGTCATTAGGTTTGGGATGAAAGGACAAATCAGCCCTATGTATATTAGCCCCTAAGAAATCCTGGATCGCGTGGGATCAGTGGCCTATCAACTTTCACTTCCTCCAAATCTTCCACAAGTTCATGATGTTTTCCATGTATCCCTCTTGAAAAAGTACATACCTGACCCTTAACATGTACTAAACCCAGAGGTTGTACAAATGGAACATGACCTCTCTTTTGAGGAGCAGATGGTGGAGATCTTGGATCATAGAGACATGGTTTTATACAACAAGACTACCAACCTTGTTAAGGTGTTGTGAAGGAACTACAAATGTGAAGAATCCGCTTGGTAACTGGAGGAGTCTATGAGGTAGAAGTAACCACACCTTTTCTATTTTTAGGGTATGAGTTAAAATTTCGAGGATGAAATTTCTTAAGGGGGAGATTGTAACGACCCAAACTTTTGATAATGAAAATCCCTCTTGATCTAATTAAATATTTGAAGTGGTTATACAACATATGACCTTATTTTGTTTTATGTTTTTGGAATTTAAAATATCATTAAGAATTGTGATCGTTGTTAATATAACTGTTGAACAGTGATCATATGATTAGCATAAATATAGGGTTTTAACAAATTATTTTTACTCAGACAAAGGAAGCGATGACCTCATCCAGTAGACTTCCCCATATGAAGCCCATTTAACAGAGTTCTGAAAGAAGGTTGTGTCTTTGGGCTTTGCTCTTGACCAAGCCCAAGAAGAGCTTCAATACGTTAAGATTGAGTAGAACCGCCTATGGGAGAAGTGGAAGTTGATAGGGATTACCCTTCGAGCGATGTTATCTGAGACACCCCAGGAGTCTATCACCATCGCGCACCTTACCCTATGGTCTTATGCGGGTGTTTTAAGGGTTTCTGTAACAAGACCCTAGTACTATGACTATGTATATTATTTTTGTATAAAATAATGAATATACTTTAATTTTATTATTGTTACATTATAAATAGTTTTTAAAGCACAAAGAGTATTTTTAGTTAAATATTCAACTAATAAATATATTTTGATGAATTAATGTATTTTTGAATTAAATAAAATTTTAATGAAATATTATTATTATTATTAGTTTATTTTTTATTAAATATAAATAATCGTATAATTTTATGATTACAATTGTAATTTTAATTAAAGTTTGAAATCCATTTTTGTCAAAACCCATGAATTTTCGATAAATATAAGTTTTTATTTTAAAAGTGAAAATTAACATATTTAGGAAATTATTTAAATAAAATGAATATTATTTCTTAAATCGGGACATCAAAATTATCCAACAGTGATTTTTTCATAATTTTTTGAGATAGTCAATTTTTTGGTAAAAATTAAATAGCGTATAAATATATAATGTGTTTCATGACATCATAATGTCCAATAGTGATGTAATAAAATACTATAAACTGTATGTTAGGCCAATATATGTCTTACCATTAAAATAATGTGATTTTTGGTTTGTTTGATTTATTTTACAAAGAATTAGTGGACCCTCCAAGACTTATATAACATTTTGTCTTTTTAAATTGTTTTCTTTGAGAGTGTGACTCACCTCCACATAAGCAACCCTATTATTATAAGAATTTAGGCCATTGACCTTATAAAATATTGTTTTACACTCCCATTTTTCAAAAACCATGGGCAAAAACTATGGGCTGGTTTGTGGTTTTGTTTAGTTTAATGTGAGGTGTCCCAAAGCTAAATAATAAACAATTCCCTCTCATTTCCTATATAAACCCACCCAAGATCCTGCTTCCACTTCACTTGAAGCCTTTTAAGTTCGTCCAAACTCTTCCCTCCACACTCTAGGATCCTCCCAAGGTTTCCTCAAGCCTCCCAAGGTCTTGACCATCAAACTTTTAAAGTTACTATTCAAGGTAAGGGATCCTTTCACCCACCTCTTTTAAGTCATGACTTCCTTTATGTAATGTCTTCTAGTTTCCATTTTACTATATGGGGTATATTATCCTATATAATTCTTAATTTCCATATCATCTAAAAATGATTAGATTCCCTTTATTTTCTCATCAATTTATTTTCGAAATTGTTAAGTGACGTCGTTAGGCTGCTGAATTTTCGTAAAAGAAATCGCATATTCTTTCTTTCTTCGAGTTTCATTTTCATATGGTATTTCCTTCAAATAACCATAAAATGATATTATTTATTTTATTTTGTACCCCTAATGTATAATTATTTATTTATGAGTGGGTGACCCTTGTCCCCCCTCTTTTTATAGTTTTATAAAACCAAGTTATATAGCTGTTATGGTGCAGAAATGTCGTATCAAATTTCTCTCTCTTTCTCTCATGAAATTATCTTGTTTTATTTATGTGAATACCCAGACCTATTTCGTTTTTATAGGTGATCATAAATAAAAAATAAATTATATATTTTATTCTATAATTGACATAAATATAAACTTCACTCCCATTCCATGGGTTATAAATGACATAACGATCTTATTTTTAAAGAACATTTAAAATGTAAAATTTTTGAAATGAAACCCATTTCATTTGTTCTATATGAGTTATTTATGAAATTTTTGATTACGATATATGTGGATCACATGAAAATAGAGAGATATTTAGGGTTCTCTCTGATAGCGCTCCAATTCATTGGGTAAAAAATTTATCTCTAGAGATGACAAGTTTCACGATACCTTGGTGAATAACCTTGGTAATTTTTATGACTCCTTGGGGTTGCACAATGGTGATATGTTCATGAATGTCTTTATGAAATGTTATAGCCACATATGCATGTTATGTTTCAATTATTTTGTTATGATATTATTATACTTCCATTACTCAAGTATTTATGTTTTTATCAAGTTCTTATTGATATCTCAAGTAAACAGATTCCATTGATTTCCTTACTGGGCCTTCTGCTCATCCTTTCCTTTGATGTATGTCTCCAGGTTATAATATACAGTAATTGTACTTATGATGAACCATTTATGAATCCTTAAAAGTGGATTAGAAGATTTGTTAATGTTGTTTTCATGTATTATGTTCCTGATTTCCAAGACTCTAGAATTTAAATATCCTCTGTTTGTAAAATGTAATGAAATGTTATGTAATAAAAAGGTGGGATGCTATATGAGCCACGAGAGGGGAATGTATCCCAAGTTCAAGTGGTCCCTGATCATATCACATGTTTAGTTTGTTTTTTAATCATCAATCCTTCTTGATGAATTTGTGAAACAACAACTTATGAATCAACAAACATACTACTTCTATTTTTCCATCATAGATACTTGGGATTCCATTGGTGCTTAATTACTTTTTCACATATAACATAAATCATCACATTCACATCCACTTTCCAAAAATCATAAGAATAAAAGGAAATCACCCCTTTAACATTATTACATTTGTCCAACAACCAAAATCCACATGGAATACACCTTTTTCCATCAAAACCCACTTTTCATTTTACATACACAACAAAAAAAATTGGAATTACATTTCACACCACTTTCACAATTAATGGAAACCCATTTGAAACAAAATCAACAAGAACACATATGAGCCCAACTATTTTCATGGGAAAATCCCCTTTCAAATTCACACTCACATCAAAATGATTTTATAACAAGCTTCACATCACTATTAAAATACAAAGAAACATTTAAGGTTCATCAAAAATAATACTACATGAAATAAAACCCATTCAAATTGGAAAATACACTTTCAATAAAAATTCACCATTAAAGATATTTGAAAATGCATTTTTCACCATTTACATAAGGTATACCGAATATTAATGAAAAACCAGAATCATGAACACATGAATCATAACCAATTTCCTTTAGAAACACCATTTTTATCACATAAAAATCTCAAAAGTTTTCAAAGAAATGATTCCTACTACACAAATAATGCATAAAACACTTTTAAAGAATCATAAAAAAAATAAAAAAAATCCAATAATGTAAGATCATGGAACCACCTACCTCACCCTTAGAAAATTCTGGAAATCAATGGGAAACCACAACTGCAACACCATAAGGACCTATAAGGTAAGGATTGAGCGTTAATCATTATGATTTCACCCAACATCTCATGATGTGGTCCTCATTAGGTCAAATAACCTGCTGGAAATTCAGAACTCAAGAAAGAAAGAAGAATAACACTAGAAAGGGGAATAAATCAAGTGGATAAGGACTTACATGATGATTCTTTGAAGAAAAGGGGTCAAAAAAACCCATGTATTGAAAATTAAGATGTCCAAGAATTCTTGGAGGGAGATCCAAATACTAAAAATCTTGAATGGGGTGTATTGGTGGTGATTTACTATTAAAATGAAATAGGGTATAAAGGAAAATTCCCACTATTTAAAGACATGGATAGGTCACACAGTTCTCTAAACCATATAGAAATTATGCATCCCTCACTGTCCAAGAGAAACATTCCATGCAGTTTTCCCACACTATTTTACAAACTGTGTAGTCACCAGTGTCCAAAATAGAATTTTGGCACACCCGTACCTAAGTGAGGGAACACAGTTTCCCCAATCCTTGTACCGACCATGCACCACCTGGTAAAAAGAAAAAAATATTATTTTTCACCAAAACTCAAGTAGAAAACTATAGATTAATTCCGAAAAAAATATATCAAAATAATGACGCAAATTAAAAAAAATATGTGACAATTCTCCCAGGAAATAAAAATTTACAACCATAGAAAGTCACCCCTAAGTTAATTATGATAATAAAGTGGATACACTTCCTTACCCCAAGACCTCCGCTCCCAAGTCTCATCCACATCGCCACCATGGTACCAATTAATTGAGGAAAACATAATGTAATTCTAATTAATCACTATTTTCTATGAATCCATAATCCACACAAGACTCTCAAACACGGAAAAATAAGGATCTCATTCCATATCTTCAAATGTCAACACATGGGATAGATCCAGATTGTTATTTTCAGGTGAGAAACAAGGAACAAATCATGAATTGATGTCATATTAGAAGGAAACTCTAACCTATATTCCACCTTACCAATCTGTTCTATATATTCAAAAGTCCCTAGATACCTCGGTGATAGATTCCCTTGCTTACCCAAACGATGATGAACCAAGTGAGGTTCCACTTTCAAAAACACACGGTGACCAATAGAAAACTCCAAATCTCAACACCTCTGATTGACATTAGACATTAAACAACTATGAGTTATCAACAACTGATGCATGATCAACTTTATTGTATCATGGGTATCATTAAAATGGCTTGGTCCTAATAATGAGTTCTCACCGACCTCAGTCGATCAAAAATTATACCGACACGACTGACCATAAAGTGACTTAAAATGATCCATTCAAATTTAGGACTAGTATATATTTTTATATGATAAATCAACTATCCCAAATTGGTTATCCCACAAACCTCTGAAATAGAACACACATGCATGGTCCATGTCTTCCAATATCTAATTCACCCTCTTTGTCTGACCATCCGTTTGATAATGGTATGGCTTACTCAACTTGTCCTACCATCTCATCCCCTTCTGAATGCCTTCCCAAAACTGTGATAAAAAACATGGGTCCCTTTTGAAAAAAATCACCAACATCATTCCACTAAGACTCAAAACCACTTGAACATGTAATTCACACAAATAATCCACATTGAAAAAAAAAATCCCTGATTGTAATGAAATGATTTGAATTGGTCATACGATCAATAACTACCCAAAATGAATTTATCCACTGGGGATTATGAGGTAAGCCAACAATAAAATACATGGTGACATCATCCCACTTCTAGGTAAAAATTGGCAGTGGGTGCAGAAAACTGAAATTCCTTTGGTTCTATAATTATAGCTGATGACATATATGGCACCGTGATACAAATTCAATCATGTCCCACCTCATACATGGCCACCAGAACTATAAACTAACATCATAATACATCTTGGAATCAATATAATGGATGACCTGATATGACTTGTTATTATCCGGCATCACCACCTTGCTCTAAGAAAACAGCACCATCAGGCGGTCATTGAAGCACAAAAATCCATTGTGAGATAATGACCACTCATAAGGAACCTCCCCACTATTTAAAAATTTCATAAAATGATGGTGTAACTCATCACTAAAATTCACTTTTCGAATAAACTCTAGAACAGAATGTGTCAACTACACATTTTCTAAGAACACATATACACTAGTTTCCTTGGTCACAAGATGCATTTGGGTAGACATACCTATCATCATCAACTCATCACTATACTTTTTCCATGACTGAATTATAACATTCTTCGTAAAAGAATCCACCACTTAATTACCTTTTCCTAGAGAATTGACTATATCAGAATTGAACCCATGAAGGTACACATCCTAAAGAAATTGGGTTAAATACAAATATTTTTCAGAGAAAATGTAGACCAATCACTTATGATCTGAATAAACAAAAATTTCCCCCCAAAAAGATAATGACACCACGTCTATAAGGACTGCATCACTAATGGTAAATCCAAGTCTTGGATTGGTTAAATATATTCTTATGGTTAAAGTTGGTGAGAAACATACAACACCTAATGTATATCCAACATTAGCAAACATCTAATACCCATAAACGATGCCTCACAATAACCCAAATATCCATTTTTAGATTCTGGTAAGATCAAATCAAGGGTCATAGAAAAACAATGATTTATCAAATCACTGGACGCTTGATACTCTAGGGTCCTTTTAAACATTACCCCTTTCTAGGTAATAATTTTCGTGGATGATGCAATCCTAGAAAAATATCAAACAAATCACTTGTAATATCGTGATATGCCTAAAAATCCACTGATTTAAATCACATTCATTGGATTTTCCCATGATATACTACACTAATCTTCCTAGGGTATAGAAAAACACCTTTTTCTAAGATAAAATGGCCCCAAAACATAAATTCCTTGATCCATAATGTGAACTTAGATAACATTACATATATGTTACGATCTCTAAGAGTGCCTAACATAATCCTAAAATGTCGCATATGTTCATCCTCGGTCCAAGAATACACTAGGATGTCATCCAAAAATACTACGATAATGGAATCAGGATAATGCTGGAATACCCTATTCATGAGCACCATAAAACTAAGGGATAATTCATCAATAGGAATGGAATGAACAAGTACTTTAAATGGTTGTTCATGCTTCAAGAGGTTGATTTTGTAACATCAACCTCTCTAGCTCTGACTTCATGATACTTGGAACACAAATCCATCTTGTAAATCCACATCTCCCCTCAAGCTGATAAAAAGTTCATTAATATAGGGAAAGGTTATTTATTCTTGATTGTTACCATAAGAAACTTACAATAATCATTGCACAAATGGAGAGATCCATAATCAATCTTGTGAATAGAACTAGGGTGGTCGAAGATGAGATGCTCGGGAATAAGAATCCTTTGGATTATTAATCATTCAATTAAACTGTTAATTACTTCAACTTGGTAGGGTTCATATGGTATGAGAGGAGATATATATGATGTGTTCTTGATTCCAAATCCATAGTGAGATCCATATCCCACAATGGAGTCAAACCCATGAAATCCTCGGGAGAAACATATTGGAACTCATCCACTAAAAGAGAAAATCCACTCTTAGAAGCACCATCATCATCCTTCAACATGATCGATGAGATTTCATAAACATGATTTCCTAATTGTGGATGTGGAGTTCCAGTATGTTCTGAACGAGGATCCCATTCACCCTAAGAAACTTGGGTACTCTGATAAAGTGCCACAAAATTTAATCACCACTGAAAGAAATCATTGTGTGGTTGAAAACACCCCAGCCAATATATTCCAAGGATAATTTCAAAGTGGTCCATCTCTAAAACTATAATATCATATTCTAGTTAAACCCTAGGCACGATGAGTGCACAAGACAAAAATCTGAAACCCTTCTTTCAATTCTTACCAAGTGGAATTACCTAATTTATCATGTATAAAATAATCTCAGTTGGAATGTATAACACATAAAAAAATGGGTATAAATAAAAGAAATTAATGAAATAGTATCAAATAGAAGAAATTATAAATATGATTCAATAATAATGGTACCTTGAACTTTCATAGGCCGTTCATCCATTTCTACTAGTGCTCGATTCACCACATGAAGTTTCCTAATCTCAACTTGAGATTGAGAAAAACCATTAGCTTGTGGGTCTACCCTGAACTAACTATTACTAGAAGATAATCCAGCCTAGACACCATGACCTCTAAATTGAGAACCCATAATCCTGAATAGTTCTGATCATGATGAAACCCCTTCGAAAGCTATATATGTTTCACCACACTAATGTGGGTGTGGAAAAATATAAATCACTACAAGTTCCCCATAAATTCTTGACAATTATAAATTATGGGAGGGGATGAACATGTTGGTCACACATTCCATACTATGCCACACTTACTGGAGAAAAGTAACCCAGCATCAGGGGCCATAAATGAAGACATCCATGAAGGACGGCCATAACTACCACTTCACATATTCCCCTACTCATCATGCTTACTTTTTTATAGTATAACCACTACTTACCCCTACTGACGCTACTCTAGGGAAACCAGAAATGCTTCCAGGATCAATCTATACCATCATGGAATGATCAACCACCTCAGCATAAGTTTTCAGCATGAAAAAGAAATCCCAAGATCAGATCTATAGATGAAACCCCATAATGAATGTATGAGCCTTCATCCACTCATTGGAAACAATATCAGGAGTGTACTGAATAAGATCAGTAATTTGGCTAGCATTTTCCATCATGGACTTATATTCTTGGGAATGCTCCAAAAATCCTTGAACCTAGATAAGGAAAACATCTTAGGAAAATATTTCTTTCTAAAGATGATCTTAAATTCATTCTGAACAATCTAATCATGCTTCCCAGATTACACCAATGAGTCCCACTTCTATCAACTATGACCTTCCATCATGAATGAAGAACATTTTAATCAAACTCCTTCAAGAGTATCAAGAAGATTGAACATATTATCTATCTTCTCAAGACACTACTCTACTTCATAAGGTCTTATGAATCATTATAAAAAAGGATTATTGTTCTTGATAAACTCTTGAGATTTTCCATTTATAGGACCGGGTTCATCTTTTCCAACCGGATTAGGAACAGATCCCACTCCTTAACACCATGATTAGATTGACTGAAACACTGCATGAACTAACCTCTGATCAGTCGGTGAGGGAGAACTCACTCCATCCTCTTCCCATGGTTGCACATGAATTCTCTAGGGATACATATTACTATAATAACAAAAACTAGTAAGAACCCATAAATAGACCATTATAAAAATTAAAATAAATAATAATAAACACTAAAACTCTAATATATCAAAATATAACCAAGTGCATCACAATAAAAAAGAAATCCAAATCACTCCACCCACACCAAATGTCCATATATAGTCTACAACCTGTATGTATCCCTGGAGGAGAATTTAAACCAAATACCAACATCCCTTGGAAACTTGGGCACTGTCCCAATGTTTGTTGGCTTGACACCCCCCCCCCCACCAACAAGAAAATCAAGACAAAAAAATTCAATCTTTGTTATATCTAGAATAATACCAAATAACTAGACCCAATAGAGCGTGAACTACTCTAATAACATTTTTTAATGAACAAAAATAGGGTGTTATCCAACCTGACACCCGGCTTGATTAATGGAATAGACCAATGGGCATTAAAAATCAATATAGTTTGTAAAATATTTCCTGGGTATCAAAAATACACTTTGGGAAATATTTCACCCATGTAAAAAATCATACGCAACCAAAAACAGTAAGCATCACAACACCTAATAACCATAACCAGACGAGGTACAACAATTTCATATTAAATGTTTTTTAACATTAACCAAAACCAAAACTACTATAATAGAATGGGATCAAAAAAACAATCTGAAAAACCTATATGTGATAAGAGATTCATAACCCGCATTAAGCCACCGAAAAAACCTTTAATAAGTGTAACTCTATCATCTGGGTAAACCATATCCACTACGATATATGTTTTCTTTACCTGGGTCATACATAATATAGACTGCATACACACAAAAGTGTATGCAGGGTGTGAGACAAATCCTAGTAGGATTCCACCCAAAAGAGAAGATCCCATGCTATAACACTAAATGAACAATCAACGGGAAAATTTCTATAAGAATATTGGAAACATTTCCAAAAAAAATTAGTAAAAATGTCTCAAGAAACACTTTGTAAGAATTTTTTTTCGAAAAATTGATTGCTTGAAAAAAATGTACACAAGGCCTACACTATGTCAATTACTAGAACCACACCTCATAAGCATCATTTCACAAGAGAGAACCATTGTAAAATCTCTATAGGTAACTTTCACATGTGTAACACTATGAGCCTCATACCTCAGTGATAAATATCATCCATCTCAACTACTAAATGCATTATCATGCATAATCCATTAGAGGGGATCACATCCCAAGGACTAATGGTCCCCATATTATAATGGAATACCAACAGTGTTCCCTTGCATGATCCACTAGATGGGTTCACATCCCAGGGTCATGTGGTCTCCAAACATTTCACATTTTTATTTAGTGTTGTAATCATCAATCTGGCTAGAAGAAGGTGGGCCTCATCCACTTCTTAATCAGCTATAATACTAGTTCTAGTTCTTCGTCTTTGATACCCATGATTCCCTTTGTTCTCTATCTCCATTTTACATATCACATAAATCATCATTTTCAAATACTCATGAAAATAATAATAATCACCCAATGAAATCACCCCATTCACATTTTCACACTGGTCTAATGACCAAAATCCACATGGAACACACAATTTTCCATAAAAAAAACTTCTGATATCACATTCACACAAAAATTATTTGGAAATACATTTCACACCACTATCACAATTTATGGAATCCATTTGAAATAAAAAAAAGAAAAACACATATGAACCCAACAATTTTCATGGAAAATCCCCTTTAAAATTAATACTCACATAACAACCATTTTCTATAACGATTCACATCACTTTTAAAATTCAAAGGCATATTTAGGGTGCATCACAATGAATCCAACATGCAAAAAACCCATTTCACTTGGAAAATATAATTTCACAAACAAATATCCATAAATTTCAATGGAAAAACATTTACCACCTTCTATATAAGGTTTTAAACATATTTAAGAAACACTAAAATAAAGAAAAGATGAAACATAAACACTTTACTTCAGAAACACCATTTTCATCACATGAAAATATCAAAAAAAATCAAATACATGATTACAATAAAATAAATAATCCACAAAACACCTTTAAAGAATCAGGAAAGAAAATAAAAATCATCCTATAATGTAAAATCATGGTACCACCTACCTCACACTTGAAAACTTTTGGAAATCAATGTGAAACCACAACTGCAACACAATAAGACCCTATAAAGTCAATATTGGACATTTATAATCACAATTTAACCCAATATCTCAATACAAGGCCCACATTAGGTAAAAAGATCACTAGAAAATAGGTACTCAAGAAAGTTGGAAGAAGAACCCTAGAAAATGGATAAATCAATAGGATAATGACTTACATGATGAGTCTTTGAAGAAATTGGGTCAAAACCACCCAAGCATTGAGACTCAAGAGGTCCAAAAAGCATGGAGGGAGGTCCCCTGGCTTATGATCCAAAAAGGGGTGGGTGGGTAGTGATTTAAGTTTTACATCGAAGATTTTATTATTGAAAAATATATTTTTTTAAAGACATGGATAGGTTACAAAATTTTACAAACTGTATGGAAACCGTGCATCGCTCAATGTCCAAGCGGAACATGACACACAAGTTTCTCACACGGTTATACAAACCCTGCACCAAACATGCGATCACCACTACACAATTCTATAATATTAGAAGAAAATTAAAAATGAACATTTCTATAATAATATTTGAAACATTTCCATGTAAACATTTTCAGCAAAATTTTATCAACAAACACTTTTTAGGGATAAAATAAAAAATAATCAGTATTGAAATAAAAATGTAAATAATGTTTACCTAAAGCTAAGAGGTAGAACCAAATCACATAATCGTCTTGGAATAAGAGAGACACTGGAAACTCTATATAGGTATCTAGCACATGTGGGACACTAGGTACCTTATACCTTAGTGATCAAAATCCTTAATCTCAACTACCAACAGTGTTCTCATGCATGAGATATTAGAGGGGATCCCAAATCATGGTATAATTATCTATATATCATAATCTAAAACCAACAGTGTTTCCATGCATGATCCACTATATGGGAATACATCCTGTAACACCCCACCCCTACCTCATTGGCTTGAGGAGGCAGTGAGGGTTACTTGGCCTTAAGTGACGTTCCCAAGGCACCGAAGGCTGGAAATAAATGTCGAGGGCTTCGAGAACAAATTGGAGAATAATTTTCCCTTAAGAGAAAACCAACCAAACCATCCAATATCAATCATTATATGATGCCTGTCAACCAAAACACTCAAGCATGTATTCCCAAAGGACAACCAAGTTTTTACACAATAAAACCCAAAACCAATACAACCAATACCATATCAGAGTACTATGTGGAAGACTCAAAAAAATACCCAAAATAAACCAAGAAACACTCCATAGATCCACACCAAGATCCATGCTCCAATTTCCACCCATACATCACAATGAACTACTATTGGAGGGTGATGCCTTAACTTTTCCCATGTAATGATACACAACATCTGCAAAGAAAACAATGTGCCAAAGCAGGGGTGAGTACAACAACTCAGTAGGATTTCCCTAAATGACTTCCGTACACATGTCACTAAGAGAAAACCATTTTCACATTTATATAAAACAATTTATATAAAATAATAACAAGTACAACCATTTCCGTAATCCAAACGCCCCCTTACAAAGCCATCATACTTAAATGAATAACCCAAGGGAAAGCCAACCAAACATGCCACAAGCCATTTCATCATTCACACACTAGCACAACAATTTCTAACTTGTAATGAAATGCAAAAAAAACAACCAAAACAACCAAATAGGGGAGCTTTCATCCAACCCGTTCACCCATTCACACCTAGTGGTACTTCCCGACCACAACCAAACAGTGGAGCTTCCGTCCAACCTGTACACCCATTCACACTTAGTTGCACTTATCGTCCACTTATCCTTTGATGGTGGCCCTTCCATCCACTATCCATCCCCTTTTTATAGTGGTACTTCTCACCACTTCCCCAAAACATTCCATTCAATAACTACCAAGCATATAACCCACCAATGTCACGAAAACATGTAATCAACCAATTCCATCGCATACCAATCCACTTCAATAAGTCATCAATTTATTGAAAACCATATTCCATGTCAAACCACATTTCAATAAAAAAATCATTATTAAAAACCATTTTTCATCAACCATTTTCCCAAATCAATCTCAACAACCCATTTTAAAATCTATATTTTAAAATCCACAACAAGAGCCTTTTCACCATAAAACTCTTTTTTCTCAAATATCGCCAAAACATCACCCAAGGGATTTCAAACCAATTTCTCAAAATGAATCACAGTTAATTTTTCGGCACAAAAAATTAATTGTAATAGAGAACCGCTAGTTCTAACCAAGTGGATTCAAGAGAGAATCCACCTACCTTTAATGTTCCCGAGAAATCGACCCATAAGAAATCGCACCTCAAATCCGACAAACACACCACCAAAACCTCTCTAGATCCCCTTCTCTAACATTAATAAGTCTTAAAATCATTATCCAAGGAAAAAAACCCTAGATATACACACAAAAATTGGAGCTCTAGAAAAACCAGAATGAAAGGGATGTAGATCTAGAGGAAAACACAAGGAAACCACGAGGAGAGACTTACCCGAGAGAAACCACCTTTAAAACACCAATGAACCTCTTCAAAATGCTTCCAAACTGAGTTGGAGAGCCCCTCCAACCCTTGAAAACTGAAGAAGCTGAGTGAGGTATGAGTGGGAGGAAGTTTAGAGAGGAATGATGCAAGCTAAAGTGATCCTAAGTTTTAAAACCCTATTTTTATGTGGCCGTAAGGTTAGCCAACACGGTTTGGAAAACCGTGCGCTAACCATGCACATGCTAAAGCCTTGAGAGAAAGGGTCTACATAGTTTCCTCTCAAGGTTTTTAAAACCATACGTAGGCTGTGTGAATCCTAATGTCTCTCCCTTCACGGTTTCCTGGAGTATCCACACAGTTTCCCCAAACTATGCGCAAACCGTACTCCCTATACAAAGCCTCCAAAATCATTCAAAACAATTCCAAACTCTCCCAACCTCTTTCCAACTCTTCCCATGCAATTTAAACACATAAAAAGGCATAAAAAGGGTTACGTACCTCAAACTAGGGGGTATTAAATTCTTCCCACCATTGGAATTTCCGTCCTTGGAAAGTACTGAACCCACCCTTTGTCGAAAGAGTTCCGGCCATTGCTCAACCATTTCTTTCTCCCACTCCCAAATCTCCTCTTGAATCTGACCATGCTTCCACAAAACATGAACTAAACCAATGCTTTTACCATGAAATAATTTCTCTTGCCTATCCACAACCCGCACTGGCACATGCACCAACGAAGCATCTGGTTCTAGCTCAACATGATCCCATCGAATCACATGGACACGATCTAGATGATACTTTTTTAACTGCGACACATGAAACACATTGTGCAATGCACTAAATCAATGTGTCAAATAAAAATGATAATCCACCTAACCAACCCACTCAAGAATCTCAAAAGTTCCAATATAAATTAGAGATAACATTCACTGCTTCTTAAACCGACAATGTCCCATCCTAGGATAGATCCTCAAGAAAAATATGATCACTCACCTCGAATGACAAAATTCATCGACGATGATCCCCATACGATTTATGACAGCTATGAGCCGTCTCAATTCTCTTCCCGATTAACTTGATCTTCTCTATAGTCTCCTAGACAAGGTTCGGTCCAACCATCGAGGAATCACCCGTTTCCACCCAACATAGTGGAGAATGACACGACCTCCCAAACAATGCTTCAAAATGAGCCATATGTATTGATGCCTGATAACTGTTATTGTAAGAGAACTCAAAAAACAACAAGTGCCCCTCCCATGAGCCACCAAAATCCATGGCACAAGCCTGAAACATATCCTCCAAAGTTTGTATTTTCCTCTCAGATTGACCAACCGTCTGAGGGTGATTCGCCATGATCATCATCAACTGTGTCCCAAGGGCTTGATGCAAGGATTTCTAAAAGTGGGATGTAAACCTCGGATCTCTATCTGACACAATCGAAATTGGATTGCCATGCCTCTTTACCACCTCCTGGATATAGATTTTGGACAGATCCTCCACCGTATGAGATTCACAAATCGGAATGAAATGGGACAACTTCGTTAGCTGATCCAATATCAACCAAATGGCATCGTGCTTTATGATCATTCTTGGGAGACCTGTGACAAAATCCATCATTATTTTCTCCCACTTCCAGATAAGGATTGGTAAAGACTGCAACATTATTTCTAGCCTCGGATGCTCTTCCTTGACCTGCTGACATGTCAAGCATCTCGAAACAAACTCAGCCACTCTCCTTTTCATACCAACCCACCAAAACAATGCTTTCAACACATTATACATTTTATGAATTCTAGGCTGAACAACCCACCTGGAATGATGGTACACCTTGAGAAGATCCTCCTAACAAGAAACTAGTACAACCATCCGATTCTGAAAACACAAAACTAAATCTCTATTCAATTTCCAACCCTCAATGTTCTCCCCACCATTGAGTCTCGACCCCATGGTCACACAGTCAGAATCAGATATTTATGCCTCTTTAACCAGGCCAAAAAAGTAATGAATCAAAAAACTGGAACGAAGACCGCTCTATCACCCTGGTCCTCACATTCAAACTACATGTCGTCTATAACCGACATCAACTGCCACTGGTCTGACACCTGTTTCACCACCTGAGCATATGATTTTCTACTTAATGCATCTGCCACCAAATTTCCCTTACCTGGTGTGTACATCATGTCAAAATCTAACATCTGGAGATATTACATCTATCTACATTTCCTCAAGTTGAAATCCCTTTGTGATAAAATGTGCTTCAAGCTCTTATGATCTGTATATACCGTGAATTTCTCACCGAAGGGATAATGACACCACACTTCCAAAGCATGGACCACTACTGCCAAATCCAAAACATGAGTTGGGTAGTTCTTCTCATGCACCCTCAACTACCATGAGCCATGCGCAACCACATGGTTCCCTTGCATGAGAACACACCCAAACCCTAATCTCTATGCATCACAATACACCACGTACCCTTTTCCTTGTTCTGAAAAAAAAAAGATTGGTGCTGATGTAAGGTGACCCTTTAGCTCTTCAAACCACTACTAACACTGTTCATTCCACTAGAATGGAACATTCTTTCTTGTCAAATCTGTCATCAGCGAATCCAAATGTAAAAAATCACGAATAGAACACCGATAATACCCATCTAGACCAAGAAAACTTTGTATCTCAAACACATTATTTGGAGGTTTCCATGAGATAACAGCCTCTATCTTTTCAGGATCCACTGAAACTCACCTTTCAGAAATCACATGGATAAAAAAATGAACTTCCTGTATCCAAAAGTCACACTTTGACAATTTGGCATACAACCGATGATCCCTCAAGATCTCTAGCACTGCCTCCAAGTGCTTCTCACACTCCACCCTTGTCTTTGAATACACCAGAATATAGTCTACAAATACCAACACAAATGAATCCAGATATCTCTGAAATATCTGATTCATCAATTTCATGAATACTGCTGGTGCATTTGTTAGACCAAAGGGAATAACCAAATATTAATAATGGCCATATATACTTCTGAAAGAGGTTTTTGGAATATCTTCTTTCCTCACCCACAATTGATGATATCCTGACCTCAGGTTGATCGTGGAGAACCACTGGGCTCTCCTCAACTTGTCGATCAAATCATCAATTCCTGGAAGTGGATATTTGTACTTTATCCTAACTTGGTTAAGTCAACTATAATCAATATAGAGCCTCAAAGTTCCATCCGCCTTTTTTACAAACAACACTGGCGCTTCCCACGGAGACGTGGTAGGCCAGATAAGCCCTTTGTTTTCTAAATCTTCCAACTGTACTTTCAATTCCTATAATTCAGTAGGTTCCATTCGGTAAGACAGAAGTGAGATAGGACTATTCCCCAAAAGGAGATCAATCGTAAACCACACTTATCTTATGGGAGGTAACCCAGTGAATTCTTCAGGAAAAACATCCATGAAATGGTCCACCACTACTGGAAGAACACTTTGTTTAACACCCTCTACCGATTCCAACAACAACATCACCAACTGATATGATTGTGTGCCCACTACTGGTGCTAGAAAACCTGTTGCACCCTTCCTTTCATGCCTATCTCCTCTAAAGATATGTCTAATGCCATCATGTGTCGTAAAATCCATTATGTGTGCATTACAAGTAGATGTGGGCCTTAAACGACACCAGCCAATCCATTCCCACTATTACATCATACCCATCCATCTCAAGCACTGAGAAATTCCACATTAGCTCCACCTCACGCACAACGATACAACAATATCTACACAAGAAGTCTCGACACTCTCTTCGAACCAGAGGAGTTTGATGTTTTAAAACTGATGGTATCATTTCTACCCTTAAACCCAGCAAATTAACAACATGTACAGCAACAAAAGAGTGTGAAGCACCCATATCAAACAACACTTTCATCAAGGTAAAAATTTAAAAGAATTGTACCTTGCACCATGGATGGTCCTGACTGATCATCCACTACAACCTTCTCAGCTGAAAACACATGTTCTCTTGCCACGCTCTGCTCTTTATTGCCCTACTGAAGTGTCGTGGTATTCTGAGAATCACCATGACCCACTTTACGCTACTTCCAAGGGGTATGTTGTTTTCCCCGTCCTGTTGAAGCATACGATGTCTCAAATCCCCGAGTAGTATCATGAGCACCCGACCTCGGAGCATTCCGACAATAACGCTGCAAATTCCCCATATGCATACAATTATGACATACTCGAGGTTGTGTCGTACAATATCTCTTGATGTGGCTCGTCGAACCACACTGAAAACATCCTGGTTTTCTCTGGGGATTTGGAGGAAGAATCACTAATCCTGCCATCAGATTATGTGCCATACTCCCGCCCTAGGAATAAGTTTCCCTCCTCCGCTTGATCCCAGCATTAAAGTTCCCACTATTCCACATGGGGACGACCATGATTCCTCCGCCCGAAGCACCGAACAGATCCCGCTCAACCACAGAGGCTCTATTC
This sequence comes from Viscum album, assembly GCA_963277665.1. NCBI lineage: Eukaryota > Viridiplantae > Streptophyta > Magnoliopsida > Santalales > Viscaceae > Viscum > Viscum album. The sequence continues at coordinate 302,528,647 of OY728139.1, forward strand.
ACCATCTATGTGTAATCATCTATACATTGTACTGCTATCTTTGAACAGATTTATTTCCTTAACCCCTCTTCAATGATCCTTGCCTTCAACGACGTGCTACCCACCACCTTGGGTGAAAACTGCACTAAGTTCATAAACATAGCTGCATACTCCGTCACAGTCATAAACTCTTGCTTTAGACAGAATAAATCAGTCGTGTGATGAATTCTGAACTTATGGGGTAGAATGTTTTATTAAATAATTCTTCAAATACTTCCCACATCACACCCAGATCCTTCCCTGCTTGGACTACAAAATCCCACCACTTAAGGGAAATATCAGCAAATATATACATGGTCAACTTCACTTTTAACTCTACTGGTGTTCCCAAGAACTCAAAAATCTTGTTCATTATATTCAACCATGCTTATACCCTCTTCGGCTCTGAATCACCCCTGAAGATGGGTGGATTCTACTTTTGAAACTGGACCACCTTATCCACATTCCTTGGTTCATCCACTTTATTTCCACTTTCCAGAGCTTGGAAAGCTTGCACTATGCTTTTCACTAGCTACTGGTTCACCTGAGGCTCAGGTTCTACCACATTCTCAGTAGCCTCCTCCGGTTGGTCTCTAAGACGCCTTCCCCGTGCCATTTCTATCAATAGAAATCAAAAAACTATGAGTCTCACTTCTGTAGACATCAAGAATTCACATTTCTAATCACATTGCACAACACTATCGCAAAGAGGATTTCCACCTTTCCACATTTTCTATGTTTCACCATTTTGAAAACCAAACTATTTTCAAAATACCAAATTTATTCACATTTCAATTTCAAACATTTGAAAACCCATTTCACATTTCAGCCCATAAATCATTATTCCCAATGAAATATGCATCCTAGTGGGAAGTCATTTCTACCATGCATTCCATTCTCATCTCATTGGATACACCCACGACAATGAGGTATCCAATGCCTATAAGTGTCTCTAAAAAACTTATATACCCAACACCCTGGTAACTTGAAGTTCAGAATAAAAGGGTTTTCTACATCCTTTTATGATATACATTCAATGTTCTGACATTCCTATGCCTTTATACCATCCTGACTCAATGAATATACCACCACGAATGTCAACACCAAAACCAATGATCAACAGAAATGATCGAACAACTACTCTCACTTCAAATATATGGACCGAACAAACTGATACCACTTGTAACACCTCTCCCCTAACTCATTGGATTGAGGAGGCGGTTAGGGTTAATTGTCCTTAAGAGACATTCCCAAGGTGCCAAAGGGTTGAAATAAATGTCAAGGGTTTCGACAAAAAATTGCGGAACGATTTTCCCTTAAGACAAAACCAACCAAGCCATCCACTATCAATCACTATATGATGCATGTCAACCAAAACATTCAAGCATGTATTCTCAAATGACAACCAAGTTGTTCCACAATCAAATCCAAAACCAATACAACCAATACCATACCAGAGTACTATGCGGCAGACTCAACAAAAGACCCCAAATAAGCCAAGGCACACTCCATGGATTCAAACCAAGCTCCATGCTCCAAGTTCCACCCAGAAATCACGATGCACAAATAAAGGAGGGTGGTGCCTTACCTTTTCCCATGTCATGATACACAACATCTTCAAAGACACCAACGTACCAAATCAGGGGGTGAGTACAACTACTCAGTAGGATTTCCCAAATGGCTTCCCTACACATGCCACTAGGATAAAATCGTTAGCACATTTATATAAAATAATATATATATATAATAATCACAAGTACAGCCATTTCCATACTCCAAACACACCCTTACCAAGCCATCATACCCAAACTAAGAACCCAAGGTAAATCCAACCAAACATGCCACAATCCATTTCATCATTCACACACTAGCACAACAATTTCCAACATGAAAAGCAATACACTAAGAAACAACCAAAACAACCAAACAGTGGAGCTTCCATCCAACCCGTTCACCCATTCACACTTAGTGGTACTTCCTGACCACAACCAAATGGTGGAGCTTCCGTCCGACCCGTTCACCCATTCACACCTAGTGGCACTATTCATCCACTAATCCTTTGATGGTGGCCCTTCCGTCCACTGTCCATCCCTTTTTTATAGTGGAACATCTCACCACTTCCCCAAAACATTCCAATCAATCAAAACCAAACATATAACCCACCAATGTCACAACAAAATGAAATCAACGAATTCCATCACAGACCAATACACTTCAATAAATCATCCATTTTTTGAAAACCATATTCCATGCCATACCCCATTTCAATAAAAACAGAATCTTGATTGAAAACCATTTTTCATCAACCATTTCCCAAATAAATCTCAACAACCCATTTTAAAATCTACATTTTAAAATCCACAACAAGAGACTTTCACCATAAACCCCATTTTTCCCATAAATCCCCAAAACATCACCCAAGGGATTTCCAACCAATTTCGAACGACAAATCACAATTAATTTTTCAGCACAAAAAAATTAATTGTAACAAAGAACCACTAGTTCTAACTAAGTGGAGTCGAGAGAGAAGCCACCTACCTTTAGGGTTTCTGAGAAATCAACCCACAAGCAATCACACCTCAAATCTGGTGAATGCACCACTGAAACCTCTCTAGATCCCCTTCCCTAACATTCATAAGACTTAAAATCATCATCCAACGAAACCACAACCCTATATATACACAAAACAAGTGTAGATATAGAAAACCAATAAATAAAAGGATGTAGATATAGAGGAAAACACAAGGAAACCAAGAGGACAGACTTACCTGGGAGAAACCGCCTTCAAAACACCATGGAACCTCTTCAAAATGCTTCTAAACCGAGTAGTGGATCCCCTACAACCCTTGAAAATAGAAGAACCCGAGTGAGGCTTGAGTGGGAGGAACTTTGGAGAGGAATGACGCAATCCCAAGTGATATTGGGTTTTAAAACCCTATTTTTAAGTGTTCACATGGTTAGACCACACTGTTTGGGAAACTGTGCGCTAACCATACGCACGCTACTGCCTCGAGAGTAAAGGCCCACACAGTTGCCTCACATGGTTTGGAAAACCGTGCGCAGGCCATGTGGAGCCTACTTTCTCCCCCTGCACGGTTTCCTGGAGCATCCGCATGGTTTCCCCTAACTGTTCTCAAACCATGCTCCCTATGCAAAGCCTCCAAACTCATTCAAATCCATTCCAAACTCTCCCAACCTCTTCCCAACTCATCCCATTCACTTTAAACACATATAAAGGCATAAACAACGGAAACATACCTCAAACCGGGGGTACTACACATCCAATGGTCTAGTGGTATCTGATAATATCACACATTTAGTTAGTGTTGTAATCGTAAATCATGCTAGATGAATTTGAGAATCACCCACTTCCGAATCAACTAGCATGGTAGTTATATTTTTTCCACCTAGATACCCAGGATTCACATTTTGATCAATTTCCATTTCACATATATCAAAAATCGCCACATTCATATACACAATACAAGCATCAATAGAACACATGGAAATCACCCCTTTTATGTTTTCACATTGATTCAATGACAAAAATCCACATGGAACACACCAATTTACATAAACAAAACCACTTTATATTTCACAAAAACACCATAATCGTTTATAAATACATCTCGCACCACATTCATAATTATTTGAACCAATTTCAAAAAACAATTAGTAGAAAACATATGGAATCCAAAAAATTTCGTGGGAAAATATCCTTTCCAATTCATAGTCACATGAAAACCATATTCTATCATGATTCACATCACTTTCATAATTCATAGACGCATTTAAGGTGCACCAAAAAGAATCAACCATGAAAAAAACAATATCTATTGGAAAATAAACATTAAATACATTGGAACCTTTATATCCATTTAAAACACATTTCAAACCTTTCACACAATGTATAAAACATATTTAAGAAACACCACAATCAAACCCACATGATACATACCCACAATCCATTAGAAAACCCATTTTCACCACATGCATGTGTCAAACCTTTTCATATCCTCGATTCACACAGAAAAATTAATCCATATAACACCTTTAAAAAATAAAGAAATCATATAAAAATCATTTAACTATATAAAATCAAGGAACCACCAATCTCACACTTGGAACCTTCTAGAAATCAGTATGAAACCACAACCACACTAGAACAAGACCCGATAAAGGGAAGATTGAAAATTAATTGTCATTATTTCACCCAACACCTCAAGATCGGAACGTCATTATGTAAAAAACATACTGTAAAATCAGAACTCAAGAAAGAAGGATGAAGAGCCTTTGAAAGGGAGTGAAATCAAGAGGATAAAGACTCACTTGATGATTCCTTGAAGAACTGGGGTCAAATCCACCCATGTTTTGCAACTCAAAAGGACCATGAAAACGTAGTGAGAGATCACATGGATGAAAATACAGAATGAGATTGATGGGAGGTGATATATTGTAAAATTAGAAGAGGGTAGGAAGGTAGATTCCAAATTTTTAATGATATAGATTGGTTTCATGGTTTTCCCACATGGTCTTCCAAACTGTTTGGAAATCGTGTGTCCCCACTATCAAAGAGGAACAAGCCTCATGGTTTCCCACATGATTTGAGAAATCATGCATGAACCGTGTGGTCTTCACATTCAAAAATTCAATTTGGATACACAGTTACCTAGGTGAGGGTGCACAGTTCCCCATAACCATGCGTCAACCATGCGCCAAATATTATCAATCCAAAAATATATATTTTCACAATAAATCAAGGGGAAAACCTATGATTAATACAAATATAGTAATAAAAAATATTACTTAAAATGAAAATCATATAGGGTAAAAATAATTAGAAATTTACAAATAAAACTCATAATCTAATAGTCCTAAAAATGGAAATATATTTTATAAAATTCAATATTCTACTATTTACATTTATATCAACAAGTCTAAAAAAATTCCTGAAATTTGTCCTAAGATTATATTAATATGATGAATCCCACGATGATGTTTATTTTTTCAATTTAACATTACAATACATATAAGATTATCTTTTAAATAAAATTATAAATCATGGAGAAAAACAACTTTAATAGAAGAAACCCTTTTTAAAATATTATTTTTTCTTGTTCAAAATTTATATAAAAAAATAAATATATTATTAATAAATAATTAATCAAATTTTTTTAACATAATTATTTCAAAATAAGATAATTTATTTTCATTAATAAAAATCTCATTTAATAAAAATAAATATTATTATATAAATAATGATATATATTTTTTAAATTAATATTTAAATATAAAAATATATATATTAAGATTTTTAAAATTATATTACTTGTTTTCATATCTAATAATTTAATCACTTGTTTTAGAGGTAAAATTTAATCTTTAATATTTATATATATATAGTGTGTTTTCCCTTTTGTTTAATATTTCATGTGGAGAAGGAAATTGAACATATTTAACATCATTTGAGAAAAATATATATTAGAATATAATGTTATTACAAAGAAAGAAGTAGTTGTTCATGAATATATGAATTCCAAGTTTAGTGAAATTATAATTTTATAATCCTAAGACCTTGGGACTAATTAATTATGACTTGAGAGAAAATATTTTTGATGACTCTAATATTGTAGGAAGATTGACAAAGAGATATGATTTATTAGTTTGGGAGGAGTATGATACATCTCAATATAATATGTAAAGAATTTTTAGATATTAATATACTGAGAATATGATTAGTAACATATAATATTTAATCAAAGATAGATTTATTTGAGAGATTTATTCCAGAACTCTAAATTCATTTCACATAGAGTTGCTAATAATGTTTTGCATGATTTAAAATATATTAGTTAGGTTATAAAAAATAAAAAAAATATTTATCTCATAATGAATAAGGTAAGATAAATTTTCTATCCACATAATAATCAACACGCTATTAGATTAAAGTATATTTTCTTTGAAAATATCACTAAATCTTGGTAGATATTAAAAAAGCCATACTTTTTCAAATCAATATCCATGAAGAATAAATTAACTATGGTGAGAAATATGAACATAATTATATATTGGAGGATATTATAATCCTTATATCTTTTGTGGCTCAAATAGTAAACATGATTTTCCACATGAATGTGATGATTTCATTCTAGATTATAATTATTTATTGGAGTGTTTTGTGATATAACTTCTAGGTTTTGATCATAATATGAGGCCTCATTTTGAGTTTAATCCAAAAATGGGATTATATGGGATAAATTAATCCCCTCATGAATGTTATGAGATATTGTCTTAATTAAAAAAACAGAATCAAATTAAAATGGAAACATTATTCCTAATATGTTTAATTTAATTTATTCTAGGGACTTTTTTTGGGGAAATTATATGTGGATGATAAAATATTTATATCATATCATCATTACCTGTATAATGAACTAATGAAATTCTATTTTCATATGAGTATCAGATGTGTTCTTTAATTTTTCTTATTTTTTAGTTATTTAAAGAGATCATTGAATAATTGTAAAAAAATAAAGTTACTTTAAGAAAGGATTTTATGAGATTTATTATATATATAGGACGTGTACAATTGTCTTGTGTTGATTGGTTTTGAATATTTTTGTCTCATTGATTTGTAAGAAGAAACCTGAAATCATATTGTATACTATATATGCTATGTATATTTCGAATAGGGTGTACTGATTTGTAACATCATGGAATCATATATTTTTTCTAAAATGATAGTATTGTTTTAAAATTCATTCATACTAAAAATATGTAATAATTTTTTTTGAAGCCCTTGGAAGAAATTATATATGATTTCATAAAAGTGAAACATTTAATTTTGAATAAATGAAGGAAATAAAATTCAAATGTTTTAGAATTAAATTTTTTCAATATTATATACTTTCTTATTTTAGTGGTGTTAAAATAATATAATTTTAATTATTGAAAACATGTAATGTAAAACCAAAAGAAATATTTATGTGTTATATATTAATAGAGTGAAATATATGTATTATATATGGGTTATATAATTATATTGTAAAAAAAGGATACTATGATCATATATCTAGGAAATAAATGAGTTATTCAGTTTTGTATACATAAAACCATGATGATTAATCACACTTCATATTACATCATTTTTGTCGACACTAGATGGGGAAATTTTACCAATGGTGTCATCATTATAATGTTGTAAGATGACATAACATAGAATGCATCAGGTAGTGAAAACTTGATTGAACATCAATACATAATATTTCCCTATTATTATAGTAAATTGAAATCCAATTCAAAAGAATTACACCACATATATTATTTGATAGTCCAATTATATCTCTAAAAGGACCTCTAAATCACATTGGGGAATTAAAAAATATTTTTACAACTAATTAAACATAAAAATTTTAATTTCCTTTATTTAATACCACAATAATTTTTTCTTATATATCATTATTATGTTTTCAAATATAATTATTTAGTGGTTTGTTGCCTTTTAAATTCTTGGCTCTTTCTTTGGAATCACTTTCAATATTTCTATAGTGTGAATGAATTGTTTTTCATTTATTATTTTTTATTTAAACTCATTTCTGTTACAATATAACAAAAAAGGGAAAGGTATTTGAATCTCAAAGACATCAAAAAAAATAATTGAGATATATATTCTCTCTAAACTATAGTGTAATGGAAAATATATGGTTGAGATCGAATCATTTATGAAGAATAGAGAAGCAAGGATTGACTCATCAACCCCATAGAAATATTTTGATGATTGTTTGAATAATATTATGATGATTATTTGAATGAATAGAGGATCATGTACAGAAATAATATTGGACCTAAAATAAATTTGAAATTCATTGTTTATTTTGATGGAAATTTTGATGTTTCAAAACATGAATAATATATTAATATGTATCGAAAATGAATTATATTTTGATAAAGAAGAAATATTTAACTATAAAAACTATTAGTTTCATGACTATGGATATCATGACATCAAGACTTCTAGAAACAATATTATTTAACTCAATCTAAATTTAATAAAAATCTCATTAATTTTCAAAGTAGAATGTATTTGTAATAATTTAATATATTTTATGTTTTTTCACTCATAATAAATAATATATGCTTGAGGATATTCCCAAACATTTGATTGGGTTCTTTGGATTCATCCCTCATCCATCTATAGTCAATATCCACCCAGTAAACAAGGGGCCATCATGTCCCTTGGCACATATTCCCATTACACTATAGAGGGTGTCATTAATTAATTAACACTTAGGTATCATTAAATAATTAATAATTACTTATTATTATTAAAAATTATAAATATAAGGGTCATTTCCCAAAGGTTGAGGACCTCATATCCCATTCTAATAAACCATGAAAAATACCATAGGGTAGAGTACATGGGAAAACCTATAACAAATTAAGTTAACTCATATCTAACCAAAGTATGATATCTTTTTCATATTTTCCTGAGTTCATTTGGCCTCCATCGACCTTCACAATATTCTAAATCATTCCTAAGAATTAATAAATATTAATTATACCTAAATTAAAATTAATTCACTGATTATAAAGAATTTCACATCCAAATATGAAAATCATACATACTCAAAGACTCATCAAACACCGTCACCTAACCAGAACCATGACCAACCACCCATGGAATGTTTTTTACATTATTTTGATATCATTCTAGGAAGAAGAATTAATTAATGGAAATGAAAAAACTTATAATTTACATAGTCAAATTGGATCTTAATAATGATTTAAACAAGTGACATACCTTATCTGTAATGACATACAATGATGTTTTTCTACTATAAGAAACCTCCAAACATTATAATGAGAAAAATATATTAATAAATTCCATGATATAATGGAAAATATAACTCATTTTGAAAAAAAATCATAGAAAATATCATAAATGGAAATAACCTTAATGGAATTACCTTAAATAGTATGTTTTCATCGATAAAACATGCCTTAAAGAGATGTTTATCTATTCCCCAGAATACTCAAGAATTTCCTCCTAGATTTGAAAGAACTTCCATCCAATTATATAATCATAAAATTTTCAAAGACAACAAAATGACCAAGATGATCAAGGTGAATAGGATTTGAATAGAATCAATACATAAAAGGATCACACGGGGTATGAAAATCCACAAGGATCATGCACAAAAAACAACACAATGATTCATCATTAGTAGCCTGAGCTTCTCTATAAGTCATCCGTATAAAACATGTTTTTTACGACAACCTTTGAGGTTTTATTTATGTCTAAAAATACCTATTTAAGTTGTTTGAATATGAATACAAAAATTTCAAAACATCATTCTCTGATAAATCCATCCACCAAATGAATAATATTGATCCCTCAAAATTTCATAACCCACAATAGAATGGTTCATTACAATCTATCCACCATAGAAACTCTCATTCGTAAGAGGTTGTTATAATATATGAATCACGGATCATTATCTAAAATGATCATCTTTCATAATGAGTTTTATACATTCCATCCACAAAAACTAATACACCAATTCAAATATATAATCACACTCAAAATCCAATCATTATTTCACTACATGACTCCAAGAATGGACACTATATGTTGATACAAATTACTGGTTTCCTTCAATATTATAACTATGCTAAAAAATCCATTGAATTCAACACATATCGATGTCCATAATAGATTCATCCTAAAAATAATGGTTCTACCCATCATATGAATCATCGTACGATAGAAAAAATAAGATGGTCCAATAACAAACCTGATATAATTTAGATCCATTATTCTTATTTAAACACAAGAAACAATTTAAGAGTTAATATCAAAGTCATATTTATGGTTCCATACCCAACAAATTAGTCTCTATCAGAAAAAACATAACCAGCACACTTTCACCTTTCTGATTTTACTAGACATATTTTTAAACATCCATATGATTCCTGATATAATGAGATCGATATATTTCCAACCTACCGCCCTCAACTTCACCTAGAAACAACAGTCAATACTCTTACAACCAACATTATACTAAGGTACATTATTGAACGACCAACCCTCCATGAATCCACAAATCACAATTCATTAATACTTGAAGGAACTATTAAATTGATCAATCATCTTAATCAATTAAAGAAGAAACTAAAAATGAAAAATCCCTCTCTGGTTCATCAGTTTTTCACTAGCCATAAGGCTCATAACATTTAATCAATAAACCAATGATCCAAATCCCTCCATGTTCACATCAATTTTATCCAATTTTTTAAGGCCACATTTAGCCTCCATCAAGTTATTCATCTTAATCAAACATTATAAATATTTCATAGAACCAGATACTCTTAAGGATACAATACATCAGTCTTCTGGAGTAACTAAGATGGTCCAATATTCAGTCCCACACAACACCAAGGACCTTCCCATGAGATGGTAAATCATTCATTACTATATCAAACCCACAACCATTTTAGTATCCTTATTTTCACCTTTAACATGTTACATCAATCTACACAACCCTTACCAGTCCATCGATAAATGTAATGGGTAAACATGACCATCATTTTGTATATGATTCTCAATAAAATAACCAATAATTACACACATGTAGATATTCTATAATAAATTCATTACATTAAATGATCTATTTCAAATTGAATGAAATTTTCAAACATATAATGAGTTGGTTTAGACATCAGAACAAGATGGGTGTTTTATGCTCTTTCTATCTACTAAAAAAACCATTAAATTTACATTTGGAAAAAACAGGGGTTGAATAAAAAATGGAACCCTGATCTACATTTGATATTGTATTCCCCTATGAGATATCACCAAATAAAACAGCATCTGGCCCATCAAGCCCTAGGATATTAATATCGAACATACAATTTGTGAAGTAAAAGGGAGACTATGAACCAAACTCACTAGTGACCTACATTAATTATCTCTTTTTTGTTCATCTATAGAAATAGGATCATTCTCAAGGTCTATCTCAACACTATAATCCATCGACTCGGTAAACATTCATATAACTACTGGAACGAATACTGACACATTATGGATTTCCCAATAAGGAATTACCACAAAAATATTTCATTACACATATTTATTTTCAAAAATTTCATGGATCTCAATTCCATTAAACACACCCATATTCATCTCTCCACACAACAACGTGTCATCACCCCCAAACCTGAGAACTCTCAATGATTCCATTAAAAGTTGAAAACTTCTTACTACTGATATACTCTACACCCCACCCAATACATGGATGTCGGTTCACATAGCTAAGCATCCAACCATAATCTAATATTCTGAGGTCTAAACACATATGACCACCATCCGTCATCTAATTAGAGTTGAATTGTGATTTTTTATTCCAAGAATTCTCTAGTCCTTCCCTTGATTCAAAAAACATCCACACACTCGAAAATGCATCATTGTATCAGAAGTATAAACACATTAGGTTCTATATACACCCAAACTACACGGAAAATTCAAATACCTTACACTAGGCCTTCTAAATTTTATTAAATGTATAAGGTGTTTTTTTCAACAAAAACCACCCATACAGAATTATCCTTAACTGTACCTTCTGAAGGAATATCCTCACTATGGTTAACTTTACCTTGATTGAGATGGTGTCTTACTAGAAACCAGAGTCACTTTAAAGGTAATAAGTTCATAAAAATAGCCTAAAATAGGGTTCCATTGAGGGTATAAGTTCTCAGAACATCATCTAGGAACATCTCTACAAACATTCCAGAATGGATTCTCCCTTAGACTATCCACATTTAGGGTATATAGACACATGATTCAGTTAAATAGTGTTCCACTAGGTGATATATGGATAAATCCATGTGCGATATAGTTGGAACCATAGTTAACAAAATATATCTAATGGATACCCATACAATATTATATAATATGGAAATTAACACCTAATAATGATTAAAATAGGCATGTTTCACCATTTGTGCTAAAAAGGATTGCATCATTTTCACTATCACTGTCATCAGCTATGTTCCCTACACCAGAGTCTCACATAACATATATTAAAAGGTATACATGGATTGGGGTTTAGAAAGAATATAATCAAGACACCATATATGGGAGCAAGATACATGCTTCTGACACTAAGTTGGTGAATCCTCCATCTTTAGTACAATGACACAGAAGCATCATATGTGTTGTGTGAAATCTGCATGCCAAATATGACACATGTGATGCCTCGGGATGACATGTCCATGAGTAAAATAGATGTGAAATCATGATCCTCTAATTCATGCACGTCAAAAATGTGAGATCACATAACCATAATATCATAAACCCATAACAACATTCTCATACCCCGGTAGGTGTTCGTGATGCACCGAACTAAGTTTCTTCACAATATCCAACACATTCCACTGTCACCTATCAATTACTGTTCAAAATTAGTAAAAAAACATCTAATTAAATTTTGGGCATCATAAACTAAAACATTGGGAAAGATATGGAGTGTCATATGAATTCATCCATGCCTCTCCATATTTCAGAGGCCACCAACTAGTAGCAATAGTCTCATGTGGAACCATGGGGAGACTATACCCAGAATCAGCGTTCATAATAATAGAAGAATAACCGAAATATATCAGTATACAATAATTATGTATAGAAAATAATAAAAATAATATCTAAATGAATTAATATGAAAACAACGGACTCAATCCCAAACCATGTTTACTGGTCACCAAGTGGTTGTATCACAAGTATGTGTCAAAAAAGAATAAAAGTATAAAAAGGATCCTCACCCAACAACAAGACACACCTCATCCTGATATCCAGGCACATAGTGAGATATCACACTAGACAATCATACTTGAGCCTCATACCATCCTATACCTATGTCAAGTGAGGGATGCTTGGGTACCCATGTTCCATGTCCACCCATGCAGGGTGTGAGTACAACTCCGTAAGGAACTGCCAACATGGTCCAATACAAAACAGGTAAATATAGTGTAGGAAAATTTCATAGGTGTAACAAAATGTACAGAGGTAATATTTTAACTATAGAATAATAATATATAATCACTAAATCACAGCAAGATAACAACTCCCATATACTGATCAGTTTTGTTCTTACCAAGATTTCCCAAACCACCTAATAAAGTTGCTTTCGAACAATGTTGGTAAGATTTTCAATATGTATCTTACAAAATACATTCCTAATTCCCAAAAATTGGGTGGAACCCTATACTATTCATTCATATATGCAAGTTACACCAATAAATATACATCACATTCACCAACCTGATAGTGGTTAATATTAGAAACACCACCCAGCCAACCCCGATAGTGTTTATTAGCTCTGAATGATGGTATGTACCACAATACATGTCTTACATAGTTGGATAATCAGATCACCTCCTCATGGAATTATCCCATTTCATGATGTATCTGATTGATTCACAGTTTCCTTGAATGGTATATACCCACGTTATAAAAATATCCAATATCTGACCCATACCATCAAACAAGATTTAGTCTATAGGCATCACCATGTCATCATGCACACCTCTAAGGCTACCTATTGTCAAAACTGAGCAATATGATCATCTTGTATGTATATTATGGTTAAAAAAATTGTTCAATACCTTAATAAATGTGTATAATATAGTATAACAGTAATTTTTATTAATTATATCTCTCAATATGCTATAAAAAAAATCCTATAATCACATATCAATAATCAATATTGAGGTCCACTTGCTAACCCACATGAATACACACAACCAGGATGGGTTATCTTGTAATAAAATGTATACATTGATGACCAAACATTTAAACCAATAGATAGAAACTATCTAGTGTGCAAGGGTCCATCATGGACCTTTCCAATTTTTCTATTTACACTAGGAATGGTTCCATTAATTTAGTAAGACTTAGGAATCATTAATTAATTGAACATTACTTATTATTCATAACACAAAATGAATATAGGTTTTATTCACCAGTGGTGGAGAATCTCAAGGTACATGATGATAAAACCAGGAATAATCCCATAGGGTTGTGTACACAGAATCAGATACCCAAAATTGAGTCAACTCTCAACCAAGAAAATTCCAACATATTTGTCTAAGTCACACATGACCATTCATCCTCCATCAGTCACCAGGAGATTCCAACACATGACATAAAATTCCAAATAATTAATTACTAATACATTATAACTAATTAATTAATTACAATAAAACATACAACTAACGATGGGAAGGATAATTATTGAAATACTCTCCAGATATCATCACCTAGATTGAACCTTGAACAACCACCCATGGATGGTTTATAGAATTCTTCCTACGTCTTTCTAGGGAAATTATATATAGCATGTAAATGAAATAAATTATAATTTATTATAATTTAATTAGAACCATTAGAATTTTTCAACCATGTGAAATACATTAGAATTAATTCAATCCAATGGAGTTTCACCACTCTAGAAACACTCTTGATTCTAATATGATCAAAAATCCAAAATCTAATCCATGATAAAATGGAATATTTAAGTCAATATGAAAAAAATCAATGAAAATATTAAAAAGGTACATACCATTAATCAAACACCAATTAATGACATGAGTTCATTGTTATGGAATATCCCTTAGATGTGTCAATCAAAGCCCGCTAATTCTCAGAAAATTCCACCAAGCTCCAGTATAATTTTTACCTAAATATATTATCTTAATATAATCAAAGAATGAAAATTTCATGATGGTGAAGGAGATGAGGCTTCATAGTGAATTGGTACATCAAAATATCACAAGTGTTATGACTTACAAATAGGTTCATCCATAAAAACCAACACAAAAATCCACCACCATGTGTGGTACAAATGAGTGATGATCGATAAAGATCAAAGGGTATTTCCTAGATTCACCAAAAATCACATATGGATTCACCAAGGATTAAGGGAATCTCTTGTAGTGAGGATCAATTACTCCACAAAAACATAATCTGAGGATACAAACCCCAAGTAGGAATCAATGTGAAAAATGGAAAAACCCCTCTTTAATAGTTTTTCGGTGAACCCTATAAGCTAAAAGGTTATGGTTCACCATCCACCTCATATAATCATACCAGATGGATGATGAGCCCCACTATGTAACTGGGCTTCAACCTTCCCCGCTGACTACTAGGTGGGGGAACCCATATAAAATAAGCCTACAATATTAGCACTAGATTTTCACAGCCTACCCCAATAAAAACCAACGATTTGATCCAAACATTATTCTTTCATTCATGAGTCAAAACACATAATTAATAGGTTCACACATATGAAACCATGGTTCATCACTTAATTATATGAATGATTAATCCACAATATAAAAATTTAAAAATAAATTAAAATTTCATAACATAAAATGAAGTGGGAAATTGCAATAGGAATATATTGATAACCTCTCATATACCTTCAGAGATTATAATCTAATGGAAAAACCATTGTTCTTGAAGGAGAAAGTAGATCTAGGATTATATTAGTGAATCTCAAAGCATAATCCTTGTTTTTTTTGGAAAAAATGAATGAGTAAGATCATGTAAGATATAAAGGATAGAACCATAAGTTCCACATTATTTCCTCAAGAAGGTTTATTTTTATAGAAAATTAGAAAGATTAAAATATATCAATAAAGATAAAATATTCATGTTCATGATTTTAGTTAATATTTAAATTTAAATTCTTTGAACTGTTATGATTTATATTGATATGATAATTCAGAATAAAATGAATATGATTATTTTAATATGGAATAAAATTTTAAGTAGATTATAGAAATGAAATTGTAATCACCATAAATGTGAATTTCATAAATTACCAACATATAGAAGGTTATATAAGTACATATTTTACTTCATTTGATATAGATTGTATGCGAGTTCTTACATTAATTTTACCTAAGACTACTGAGGATTTATTAAATTCATTGTAAGGGAGTTATAAGGAAAAACGAATCACCATAAAAAGATACCAATAAGTCCTCAAAATCACCTTAATCCAAACATAGAAAATATGTAAAAATAAAAATACAAGTAAACAATAATATAAAATTGTCTTTAAAATTGGTTTTTTTTACTTTTGAAATCAGTTTTTAGCCGACGTTGTTGATGGAGACATAAAAAATTAGACTATTGATGTGGTTTTTTATAAAAATATTCCAAAAAAGGAATGAACATTGTTTTTTCCTTATTTTGAAACAAAATTGATGCCAATAAATATAGACTGGTATCATTTTTTTGTGTCTATTTTTAAAGAAACTAACACCAAATAAGTTTAAAAAATATTTCTGGAATTTAAAAAAACACCAATAAATTAAAAAAAATTATTATATTTTAGACCAATTTTTAAGATTTTATTTGACCGGACATAGATATAAAACAGATTTGTGGATAAAATGTTATGGTCGTCGGATGTTTGACTTCTCAATGATTTGATATATACAACTCAATTAAAATAAATCATGAGAAACATGTATGAATGTTTCATAATCCAAATGAAATAAAATAAACATAAGGCTTAAAACATATTAAAATAATCTTATAAATTTATTTAAAATGATATGTAATTTATAATCATATATCTCTATTTTAGGGTAAAACTCATGAGCAATGAAAACTCTGATTGATAATGAATTTTTCACCTCGGTTGGTAAATATCATCTATATGTTTTATATTCATAGCGAGATCATAAAAATAAATCAACATTATAAGGATTGTTTTTGAGATGTTTAGCATTGGAGGAAAAGAAAAATAATTAAATTAAATGATTAGAATATATACCTTGTTCAATTCATCGATTGAATCCTCTTTGAAAAGTTTATTGAATCGAATAGGTCAAAAAAGATAAAGAAAATAGAAAATTTATTTATATATAGTAAAATAAAATATTTTAAATTATGTTGTATAAAACATTATGCGGGATTGTATAAATTAAAATACGCATTCTGAAAAAAAAAATTAAATACTGATCTTGTGTATTTGTAGATTCTTTTGGCATCTATTTTTTAATAACCACCCCCAAAATGTAAAAATAATATCCGTTTTCACATAAACTGATGCCAAAAAGTAAAAATAATTTGGAATTGGTTATTAAAAATCCAATAATTTTTTAAATTTAATTATTATGTTCTTTTTAGTACAATAGATGAAAAATATTAAAAAAAATTACTATATTTTAGATCATTTCTTAAGAATCGATTCTACTTTTCGTGGATCTAATATGGTGTTATGAATTGAAAGTTAAGGCCTTCAAAATTTTGTTTTCTTTAAGACATCCCTTAGAGAAGTTCAAATTTCTACATCCATAACTTTTAATATAAATATCTACTTTATATCCATGATGAGTCAAATAGAATCTCATAAAATGATCTAAAACATAGTAATTTTTTTAGAAATTTTGGGGTTGTTTTTTTTAACTGATGCCAAAAATATTTTTTAAAAAATTATTGGCATCATATCTTTTAGAAACTGGCACCAAAAATAATTTTCTTTATTTTTTTTGTGTCACCCTAAAAAACTTATGTAATAAACTTATATTGAATATTGTGTATGACACATGATATTAAGAGCATAAGGTAATATAATATCCAGATACTTTCTAATATATTTACTATTTAAAATAGATTCTATATATATCAATACATGTGACACCGGGTTAGAATGTGTAAAATACAAGAGAAACTGTTCTCTATAGCTTGTGTTACATGCAAGATCGGCCTTTCTCGATATATTTCATTACAAGCAAGACCATGTTTCACCAAATAATAATGTACTATTAAATTATTATTATTTAATATGTCATAATATGAATATTGTATTAGATGTTTTGAATAGTATAATTAAAAAATTATAATATCTGGTTCCTAATAATATATGATTAATTCATAGGCAAAAAAATTTAATTAGAAATGAATATAGGAACCAACAGTATATAAATTGATTTTTTATATAAAGCAATTTTTATGCTCCTAAGGCTATTTAATCCTCATAAATTAAAGAAACTAAAATTATTGAATTATAATAATGAAATAAATATGGTATATATTTCGTAAAATATTTTTTATATTCATCCATTAGGTTTGATATGCATAAGACAAGAATAAACCATATTCTACACAGAGACACCAATATTTTTATAAAGGTAATTTTACTGACTTTTAATGGAGAACCCATTTTGAATTTGAATTTTAATACCTTTATAAATTTAATATGTCAAAATAAACTTCCTCTATATAATATAAACATAAAAATTGGGTTAGGGTAAATTTTTTATATTTTTCTGAGACATTTCATTTTTAACGAATAGTTAAAAATACTAAAAAACATTTCAAAACTAATTTTAAATATAATATTTTTACATGGTAAAATTATAATTTTAATTGGTTTAAAAGTATATTATATTATATTTTTATCAATTAATCCAATTTAGGCCATTGGAATCAATGTGACATTTAAATTGACTATAATAATATAGCCAAATTTCGGACGTTTTTTACATTAAAACCATGCATTGTCGTCTCTTCTATAAGATAAATTTTTATTCTATTGGTTCCAATAATGTGATTATAATTTCAGAAATTTTTTTCCATATTTGGAATCAGAATAATTTATAATTTCTAATGACACCAACTTTGTTTTTTTAATAAAAATATTTGTGAAAGTAATTAACACTAATTACTATAAATGACTAAACCTTTAACATAATGGACCAAATGACCTAGCCACTTTTCTAACACCCAGAGTATGGACATATCTCAGACATGTACCTTCAATTAATGAGTTTTATTTGTTTCTTATGACTTTTTTTATTCAATAACATGGGAACACCTAACTTCTTTTCCAAAATACCAAGTGATTCATTTTCCTTTCCTATTAAAGGCCACCACCTCTACCCATCCCTCACACCCCTAAAAAAATTAAAGTTAGTCCAAGACCTATCCAAATAATATTTCATAATTACTCTCATATAGATATAATAATCTCGTGGGGACAAAACCCTTCCAACAAAGCTTTTTTGTTCAAACCAAAAGAAGTTACCTGATTAAGAGGTAACACTTTATCTTATGATTTTTAGTTTAATTTCCATTCTCCAATATATATAATCTTCATATTATATGATAACCTAAAAAATAGTACCATAAATATACTAGGATTATTTTTTCTAATTTTCTAACATAAACTTAGACACACCTCTATTTAATGGTTAATGAACATACTATTTATTTGAACGACGAATTACTGCCTCATGAAACTATGGTTGTTTAATTCTCTATTACCGACTATTATGGTTGAAATTATAATAGAACCAATATTTTTATATGGTATATGTTTTATTTATTATGTATTATTCTTATTTAATTTTTATTTATAACATACCTTTTTTTATTTCCATGTTTTGAAAATATGATAATTTCATTTGAGGAAGTGTAAACTACTACCCCCTCAAAGTGATGTGATTCATTCACACGATACATGTAATATAAAAATGAATGGTTATAATTAAAGATAAGTTTAATATAAAAAATAAATAAGATATTCGTGACATAATTATATTTTTTGGAAATATAACACACACACACATATATATATGACTTATCCTTTATTACCCTTTCACACGCTTTAAACGAGATAATGTCGTTCGTGGACTTGTAGAGTACCACCTCCTCGACATGATATGATTAATTTTACATGAAAAAATTATATATATAAGTATATATTATTAAATAATATGGTATTTATTATATAATTATCATTTGTTAAATATTTTAGTTACTTACCTATTTTCCAAAATGAACTTTTAAAAATGGAAATGTTACTCACGCGTACGTACGGCCTACTGTCTGCATGATTGTCATGTTAAATAATTTTCCAAACCATATTAAATGATTGATTTTAAAAGTATAATTGACATAAAAATATTATAATTATGTTGTTTTTATTATTATGTACATGTTATATAATGAACCATTTCATAATAGTTGACCAACATTAGTTATTTTTACCCATAAACCAAATTAGGTCAAAAACACCTGATGAAAGCTTAATTGATTATGTAGTCATACAAAACATGGTAACAAGTGAAATAAATTTAATTATAAAAAATAAAATTGTTTTTAATAAATTATAAAATTAAAACAAAACTTATTATAAAGTAAGTTAAAATAAGTTCACCCGAAAGGAAACATGAGATAAATGAGATTTCATCTCACATTTAATTTCCGTGAGATGCATACTACGTTCACCAATCTTTTCTTTTTTTGTGGTGTATGTACTAAAATGATTGTATTATATGTATATTATACTTAAATTTAACAGTATTCTTATATAAATTTTATTATCCTTCTTTCATGGGGTTTAATATTCAAAAGTTACGAAATCGGTAAAATGTTTTTTCTCAATTACTCATCTTTGAGGTGGGTGTTTTATTATACACCTATACTCTTTTTCAAGGTATGTATATTTCCATTTTACATGATATATCATGAAACTAATTTTTTATGATATTTTATACTTAATTTATTTCACATTCATACATGGATATTATTATCCATGTTACTGAGTTATAATCGTTTATTGTGATAATGTCATAACTTTTTTGATATTTTTTATGTTTATGCATCCTTTGATGAAATATTAGGATTTGTATCTTAAAAATTCTCTATTTTACTCCACTATGTATTTTATTTATTGATATAATCCTTATTCTTCATATGGAGAGTTTATTATTTATTTTTACACGGATTATATTCACATTCACTCCCTTGATTCATTCTTGAAGTCCCATTGAAATTTTAAAATTATCATTGATCATTTAATTACTCATAATTATCCATATAATTTATTATGTATATTAATATTTCCCAAACCGTATACAATTTTACATATGGTGTTTACATTGACAGTTATTTTATTAAATGGGAATTATTGAAAATACTATATCTCTCATTCAATAGAGTAATTTGATGAGGTGTATTTTCTTTTTGATTATTAAATATAAGGAATGATTTGGACATGTATACATGGGTTGGGGACCAGTTGATGAAATCCTCTTGATGAATATATAGTCTCATGAGAGAGAAATTTTTTCTAGTCACCTTAGAGAGGTTTTTACCCTATATTTAAATCATATTGTGAACGGACATGATGGTACTAGTTCCATGTATGTAGGAAACATGTCATCCAGTAATTAAGCATTTAATTCATATAAGTTTTAGTTATTATTCTTCCATGAGATTTTTCATAGATATATATATGGAAAAATTTAATTTCCGTTCATTGATTAAATGGCATGGGTTTCTGTTTCTTTCCATGCCATAATTATTTTGGATTATCTAATTTTTTGAATGGAATGTATTTCTAGTTATTGAGATGAAATATTTCTTATGTACTTCCTTTCAGTTTATTGATTACATGACATGTGTGTTTAGTTATTTACCTCTCCAAATTGACTATTCTCATTCATTCATTATGGATTCCGCTATACATTTTCCTTACTGATCATTTGAGCTCACCATTATAATGTTTCGTTCCCTAGGAATCCAGGATGTGTACTATGAAATATATTGCAGGACTATACTAGATGGATTAGAGATATCGTCGATGTTGTTTATTTGTTTAGAAGTTAAAATATTTTAGTTAGTGTAGCCATTTGTAATACAATTGTCATTTATGTATCTGGTTTTCCAAGAATACTAAACAGATCAGTACTTAGGGGATTGATTCTTTATAATTATGAAAATATAATTGACATAAGACATTGGCTCTAGGATTTTGGGGACTAGGTCACTGCAATTAGTATCAATGGATTTTTATTAGCAAACATGGTAACTAGACTTAGGAAAAAATAGGTTAGAGAATATAACCCTAAGATAGAATTTTATGATATTTATAGATGAAAACCCAAGAATTTTTGAAAAGTGTAGATTATGTGGGTATTCATATAAATACATACCTATATAGGTACTACAAGTGGGCGTGGTTTTGGAATAGATGTACATTGTAGTAACAACTATGAAAGGGTGTTCTGAGCATGAACCGAGGTAACCTAGTACACGACAACATGCCTTACTACACACCTGGTTTGACACTCCTAGGGGATATTCTTAGGATAACCAACCTTTTATTTGCATACAATTAAAACATATTTGAATAGATAATGATAATGAATAATAAAGGTCAAACCTAAGGTGTTTTAAATTTATACAAAAGGTTTCATGATTTAGGGATCTTATATATGATTATATACATTTCTAACTATGATTGTTTTTCCTTTCACTATTATTTATGGTTTATGTAATTAGATGAAACCCAAAGGATTGATTTTAGCATCGATCATGAAGGACACATTGGTGAAAATTAGAATCTAACTGATGTGTTTATAGGAGTGAAGGATATCTTGGTTATGCCAAAATAGGTTTCCTAAAATATTATTAACAATATATACATTTACCAACTGTAGAGTGCACCAAATAAGAGTAGGATGGAGGATTCTAAGAGCTTGAGTGGTGGAGGACATGTAGAAAATAAGGCTTGACTTTTGACATATGAGAACTATGGAAGGAGACTCCCAATAAAGTGTCTCAATGGAACAAGTAAATTCTTTATGTGTGGTAATGAATGAAATAAATAAATGTATTGTTGAGGAAAAATGATGAGTACGATGGAATTAAATTAAGTTTGTCCAAATAAATCCGTTGTATTTCATTGTCGTATGTGTGGTAACCCAGAAATTGCCAAATTAAGTTACCTCTCATAGAGGATAAACACTATACCATGTAAGGATCTATCGAAAAATATGTGGATTCAGTATTTATGTATTGTGTTTTTATTAAAAAACATTAGTTAAAATTTTATTTATTGATTAACCTAATTTCAAGGATATCCATCGTATATATTGTTTGGAAATTATATTAATATGGTTTTCGGAAAGGAAAACCTATATGTTGGGTGATAACCAATCAAATCCGTTAAGGCCACTGGTCATGAATCCATGACCGAAGGGCAATTAGGGTTTCAAACCAACCACTGACATGTGAAATGTACTTGTTAATTTTGATTTATTTTTCTAAACAATTTAAAAAATAAATATTAATGATGAATTAGTAGTGAATCTTTTTAGAATTCAAAATTATTCTACTAACCAAAATTATATTGGGAGATATTTGAAGGAAAATAGTAACACTTTTCACAAATTTATAGGACTTATGATCCTTTAAATGTTTCTTTTAGTGATTCAGGAATTAAATAATTCATAATTTCTAATTAATCTCTTTGGCAGTAAAAGAAGGAATCTTAATTTTATAAAAACACAACCAAAAGATAGGATTATTAATATGATATTTAAACCTATCATGTAAGACTATTTTTTTATATCCTTGTTCAGTAAAAGGATTACCCAACATTAGTAAAATGACTTAGAAATAAAAAAATCTAATACCTAAATTTCTATTGAACCAATGGACTTATAAATCATCATTGATTTATAGCTTTGAGACCCCCAAATTTCTATTTATCATTCAATTGTTTGTGTTTGAATACCTCATTCAATACCTAAAAGTATCTATGATTTATTCCAACTATGAATATCTACATTGCACTGATGTGGTCCTATATAGAGACCCAGTTATATGGTATTCCATTTGACCTATGTACATTCAATTCTCCCATTTATAGATGATTACTTATGAAACCATCTCATGAAGTGAGATTTATAACATATGAAGTATGAAACAATCTATCACCATGATCGAGTATAAATTGAGAGGATGAAATTTAAAAAAGGTGGGGAGAATGTGACGCCCCGAAAAACTAAAGTATGAACCTTTTATTTGATAGCATGTATGACATGCGACAACAAGAACATAAGGTAATATAATATCTATATAATTTATAATATATTTCATAGTTAAAATTTAATATACATATGTAAATGCATGAGACAATGAGTTATCATGTGTTACACTCAAGAGAAACCTTTCTCGATAGGTTGTGTTGCATGCAAGAGTGACCTTCCTCAATATCGTGTGCCATATGCAAGAACGAGTTTCACTAAATAACAATTTATTATTAAAATATTATTATTTAATATGAAATAATATATCCATTATGTTAGTGGTTATGAGTAGTAATAACTTAATTATTAAAATATATGCTTTATTATAATATTTGATTAGTTAATAGGTTAAAAAAATTAATTAGAAATGAATATAGGAACCAATTGAATAAAACGAAATGTTTTTATGTATAACTATTTTTATGACCACAAATCTATTTTATCATAATTGATAAATTTAATTATAATTACTTAATTATTATAATAATGTATATATGTTATATATTCAATTATATATTTTTGATATTCATCCATTAGTTTTGATATGAATTAGAAAAGAACAAACCCTATTTAACACAAAAAACTATATTTTTAAGAAGGCAATTTTACAACATTTTAATAGAGAGACTATTTTAAATTTGACTTTTCATACCTTAATATATTTAATATTTCAATATAAACTTCTTCTCTAAATGTGAAAATAAGAATCATGTTGGGGTGAATTTTTTATATTTTACTGAGACGTTTTATTTTTTAACAAATAGTTAAAAATACAGAATTTTGGTTCAAAACTATTTTATGATCAATTTTATATATAAGGATAAATTATACTTTTAGTTTGTTTTAAATCCTAATTACATAATATGTTAATAAATTAATCTAATATAGGTCATTGGAATCAATTTTACATTGAAATTGACTATAAAAACATTTTAAAATTTCTCATGTTTTTACTTTAAAAACCTCCATTGTCATCCCATCTACATGATTAATTTTAATTTAATTACTGCCACTTTTATGATTAGAATTAAGAAATATGGTTTCGATATTTTTAATCATAATATTTAATAATTTTATATAATACTATTTCTGTTTTTTACCAAAATGATTAGTGATTGTTATTAAAATTAATTACAATAAAGGTCTAAACCTTTAACATAAGGGCCCAAATGACCCAACCACTTGTCCAACAAACATTTCTAGCTATATATCAGCCATTAATCTGACATTATTGAGTTTTATTTTTATGAATTTTCTGAGGTATGATCATGTTCACACCAACATTCTCTTCAAAACTACCAAGTGTGTCCTTTTCTATTCCTATAATATGCCACCACCTATAACCACCCCTCACACCTATAAAACCTCTTAGGTTTGGCCAATCCCTACCAAAATAGTATACCATCATTCCTCTCATAGATATAGAATCATCCCTTTTATAATAAAACCTTCCAAAAATTCATTTTGGTTTAAACGAAATGATGTTACCTGATTGATAGGTAACAACTTCTCTAATTCTTTTTTTTCTTAATTTCTATTCTCCACTCCATATACTCTTCTTATTCTATGATTACATAACAAAAATAGTATCCTAAATATAACAGGACGTTGTTTTTCTATGTGTTTGACAAACACTTAAATACACATCCATCTAAAGGGTAACAAATATAATGTTTCTGTAAACAGTGAATTAATGCCTCACGAAACAATGATTTTTAATTCTTTATTACCACCTCTTATGGTGGCCATTATGATGGTAACTATGTTTATATATGATATATATAGTATTTATAATGTCCTAAAATTATTTAATTTTTATTTATAACTTACCTTTATGCATTCCATGTTTTTTAAATATGATAATGTAACACCCTAACCCCATTTATGCAGAGTCTATTCATTGTTAAAAAACATTGGCATAATCACAAGGGATCAAATCCCGAAAGACCGGTCAGTTTAGTAGCCTTGGAAGTACTAGATACATTAATAAGATTTACATTACGTTGTAAAATGGAAAACAACAACAACATTTTCTCCATTGACCACATCTATATCCCTTAGACTATCCCTTAGACTATCCCTATAGGTCAATCATAATAAACTTCTTCGCATCCTGGGAAAAATAAAACATAGAAAGTGGTGATATTTGATGCTCAGTAAGGATATCAATATAGCAGAAACTTTCATAAATGAGCATAATCATTTAAGGAAATGTATAAGACTAATATATAGGCCTTATAATCATAATCATATGCAAAATATGGCCAATATAAATCAAATAATGTCATTTACTTATTCACATGTATATTATACTAGTCAAATAATCACATGAAATATCAATAGCCAATTTCATATTGATGGAATGAATAATGCGAGACTTCATAACCACATTTTCAAGGCCTTGTGCCAAGACTAAAAATAAGATTTTATCAAGGCCTTGTGCCGAGACACTAGTTTGTGTTATGAGACCGATCGATGCATCAAGGAGCTATAGTGGTCTTCACCCGTCACTTACTAAGTCCAATGAATTCCTCATATTAAAAGGTTTAAACATAACATAAATATTCATATTAAAACTAGCATAAAAAATGTCAATAATTTATTTATAAACCATTAATGGTGTAAAAATAACACATCCAAAATCATACATATCACAAAACATTATGTAAGTTTTGTATAATAATAAATCAACATCAAACAATCTTAAAATCCATCAATGGATGTTGACAAAGAATAAATCAAAAAAAATTTAGAGAAATATCTCTTTCTATTTTTGAAATCATTTAAAAGAAATATAATTATAAAAGAAAACATTTATTTTGAAAATATTCTTATAATATTTTATGGGAAGCTTCGACAATGTTATAATGGCATAAAATAGCCGCACCTTATGTATAAGTTTTAAAAAATACATTCATACCTTAATTTTGTCTAAAATGTCATAAAGTACCTTGTTTGGAAAATGAAGGAAAGACTCCTTTCAAAACATATATGGTAAAATAAGGGTATAAATGAATTTAAACTATAGCCTAGTAAATAGTAAAAAAATCTAACTACATTTTTCTGAAAACACGGATGTGGATGATAAAGAGGTCCCAGTAGATACTTACGTATTAACAACCTCAGATAAGTAAAGAGATTATAGAATTAATCCTTACCTTGTACTTTTCCTTAGTCTATGGTATGTTAAACTCTTGTATAATAGTTAAAAAATTGTTATTAAATTATAAAATAACTATATGCATATATATGATATCATATATGATCCTCTAATATTGCTTTGTTAATAATATTTCACCAGTATCATTGTTTCGGGTGTTAACTGATTCTTTTTCCTTTATATGATTGGTTACATAAGCCATGTTTGTTATGTATAGTATGTATTTGATTCATAAAAATAATTATATTATGTTCATAAAAATTATTTTTAATCATAAAATAAAAATTATTCTTTAATGATCACGATGGGGAATGAATATCATCATGTTCATGGAGACGGTAATGCGTACGTACACACGTATGGTGACTTTGTCATTTATAGGATGGATAGAATAAAAAATATAGTTGTAACATATTTATAATACCATCACAATATTTATAAGGTAATGGAGTTATTATTTTGGTATGGAATCAAAGAAATAGGAAGTGGAAGAAGAAAAGAACATGAAAGAGGGTGGTGAAATTATTACCTCTTCTTCAGGGGTTTCCTTTTCAATTGATCAAAAGGGATCCTTAGGTTGGCTTTCTGATCCAAGTAGAGACTCTAGGTTGATTTAAGGGATTTTGGGAGGATATTTGGGCTGGTTTTGGTCGATCCAAATTGCTTTAGAGCTGTGAAATTATGATAAAGGGAAGTACTCTTTTATAAGAGAGGTAAGGGTCACTTTAGGAAAAGCTTGAGATATTATTTTATAATAAACTAATTTTCAAATTATAATGGCTCAAAAATGATTTATTTGGAGGGTAAGAAGGGGAGGGGTTGAAAAAAATCAACTAATAGGTTTTAGACAGGTTTAGGTCACCATATTAACCATATCTTTTAGATTTCACTCTTAGTTAAATAAATCGACATTTACCATGTCTCTTTGTATTTTTATATTATATGGTTACTAAACGTACTATAAACATCCATGAGAACCCCAAGTGGTTCATTATTAGTATATATAATTTTATATAAGTCCTTTTCCTGAACCTTATATTTTTAGGAATATTATATCAATTAATAATATAGTATTTTTTTTTAAAATTCCATTATGTCAATTTTGACATTATTTAGTATTTGATTTTTTTGAAAGCAATATAAACTTTATCACTTAGAATTAAATTTATTTAATAAATCCTATCATTTCATATTAACCTAAAAAATTAGTGAAATTAATCATAAGTCTCAATTTACATTTATTTGGATATTTATAATATTAATGATTTTAATGTTTCGTTAATAAGTTAATTATTGCATCATCATTATGTCATAAATAAATTAAAATATTTAATAACTAAAAATTATAATTAAAATACAATTATGTAGGAAATATTTTTCGTTTTCTAATGAATTTTTATTGTTGAATTTATATTGTGTGTAACTCTATATTAAAAATGGTTTAGTTATTAAACTTGGAATTTAACACTTTTAACTCTTCTTTAAATAAATAATAGTAAATGTCCTAATCAAATCCAAGTGGACCAAAGGGGGTAGTATTTTATTCCTAAGGTTGTCTTTGGTCGAATTACACTTATACAATAGAATTAGGACATGTTTGAGGGTAATTATAATATCATTTTTACCCTTAATTACCCTATTTACTTTTAACCGTGGTAAATAAAAGTAGAAAGTTACTATTCACTAAAAATTATTTTCATCTTATTGAAACACATTTTACATAGGGATGTCAACTTTGTCTCTCATATTTTTGATATTAAACTTACATAAGGGTAAAATGAAATTTAATGCAAATTTGTAAATGGTCCTAGAAGGTGGGTAAAAGACGACAAAAAGTTCAATAAAATTTTATATATCTAAACTTATTATAAAATTAATATAATGAATTAAATTGAACATATATAGGTATTATGTATCTATTTTGACCTAAAATAAATTAAAATAAAATAACTAATTATTTAAATAAAATTTCAGTTTTAAACAATAACTCAGTGTTTTTCACTATTCATCAAAAATTAAATGTTTTCAGAAAAATACCAAAAATTCACCCTAAGCTAATTTTGTTATTATGAATCCAAAAATAAAGTCCATTTTGAAAAATAAAATTTATAAAATTTTAAAAAGTGGGTATTACTATTCATAATGGCTAGTTTGATTGGTCATGGTGTGTTAAAAATCCAAGTTGCGTACAACGCAAGCTACTGAATTATTCAAAAGGAAACATATCGTGGAAGCTTGGGGTGTTACATTCTCCCCTCTATAAAATATTTTCATCCTTGAAATTTCTAGAATATTACTGCATAAAAAGATTTGGGTGGTTCTTCATCATAATTTCCTCGGGATCCCACATTGTCTCTTCCATCTTATGGTTTCTCCATAGAACTTTCACTAGACGAGCCGGCTGGTTTCTCAGCACTTGTTCTCTGGTATCAATAATTTTGACAGGCTCTTCACAATAAGACAGATCAGGTTCAAGTTCAATTTTCTCATAGGTGAGTATATGTGTTGGGTCAGGCATGTATTTTCTCAACTGTGATATGTGGAACAGATCATGAACTTTTGATATACTTGGAGGAATTTCCAAATGATAAGATACAACTCCAATTCATTCTAGAATTTTGAAAGGTCCGATGTACCTGGGACTCAATTTACCCTTACTACCGAAACGTATAACACCCTTCAATGGATATACCTTCAAGAAAACATGGTCTTCTACATGAAATTATAAATCCTTCTGTTCAGTTATCGATATACCTCTTTTTTTATACTTTGGGATGCTTTTATGTGGGTTTGGATAACCTTCACCTTTTCTGTTGTTTCCTCAACATGTTCTGGTCCTACATGTTTTCTTTCCCTAACATCATCCCAAAAAATTGGTGTACGACATCTCTTTCCATATAACGCTTCATATGGATCCATCTAAATACTTGAATGGAATCTATTATTATAAGAAAATTCTACCAGAGGTAAATATTGATCCCACATACCTTGAAAGTCAAGAGAGAAAGATCTCAACATGTATTCTAAGGTTTTAATAATCTATTCTAATTTCCATCGGTTTGAGGGTGGTAGGCAATGCTCAAATGAAGTTCAGTATACAAGGCCTTCTAAAGGCTTTTACAAAATCTTGATGTAAAATGAGGATCAAGATCAGAAACAATCAATATGGGTACACCATGGAGTCTTAAAAATTCATTAATATATAGTCTAGCCAGACGTTCAAGTGGTAAATCTTATCTTATAGCAAGAAAATGTACTGAATTGCTAAGACGATCAATAATGACCCATATTACATCATTCCATCTAGGATTCTTTGGTAGCCCCATGACAAAGTCCATCGTAATATTATCCCATTTCCACTCAGGTATGGGAATAGGTTGCATAACTTCTCCTGGTTGTTTCCTTCCAGCTATCATGTCATGACCCGTCTTCAGGGCCCGTGCCATGACTACCCCAAGCCCGCCTTCCATAGGCCAGGGGCTAGCGACTAGCACCAAAGGCATAAATATCGATAGTTAGGAAGGCATTTGTTTTATAAAAGAAAACAAACACCACAGAGTACAAGAAGAAGTAATACACTAAGTACAAAAGAATGTTCAGAAAAGTAAATGGGCCAGAATAAAAACCCAACTAAAAAGTACAACTACAACTGAACACAGTACAATGGAAAAGGCAAACAGCTGGAAAAATAGAAGCAACTCTTGGGTCGTCCACCTTGGATCCTACCTGAAGGGTAGGTACAGATAGTGTAGCTCCTAGATTTTCCACCACAGATCCAACCTGAAGGGCAGGTACAGATAGCCTCCTCAATGCTCTCGTCCTTCAACCTCCTCTTAGTACCATCTCGTCATGAATTCCACCTCCGGATACTGACTCGTTGTGAGGTACACCTCCGGGTATCGTCCAGTCCTCGAACACTCAGCCTCCGTCAGCACTGTCTGTCATCTGCATCTAACACAACGAGGTGAGGGCATAGCCCGTGTAAGGGTGAGTATAAAGATACTCGGTAGGGACCCCGAGACCCTCAAGGTCTCACTAAATCCAACAAGGATAACCACAAAGAAGGATCTAAACAGATAACCCTTACTTAGGTATATGACCATACTTATAGTTAAGTTATCAAGTAGCCCATCTCAATCATGAGGTATCACACAGATATGAAATCAACAGATAACCACAACTTAGGTATATTCCCATACATATACCTAAGTTATCATGTAACCCATCTCAAACATGAGGAATACACAAAGGTTATTGACTCAGCTCAAACCAGGATTTTCATTAATGATATCGAAACCACAACTGCTGAAGAGATCCTCCTCTGTCGTGCACGGTGATCCTATCATGACTCTGAGGCACTGCTCACTAACCTTAGACTGGTGAGAGACTCCTCCTCTCATGTACTGTGGGTATGCCACCCAAACACAGTAGTGCTCCCCACCATGGGTATGCCACCCCAACACAGTAGTGCTCCCCCTAATAGCCTACAGAGGTACTCCATATGTTGAGTACTGCGGGTCTACCACCCAAACACAGTACTGCTCCCCACCGTGGTTCTGCCACCCAAACACAGTAGTGCTCCCCACTGGGCTATACAAGTCACTCCAACTCGAATCCAACAAGCAGTAATCAGGTCTTAGCCAGCTACAAGGTCTCCGTACTCCAAACGCTCATCTCTAGGAGGATCCTCTCCACGATCTACTAGTCGATACTCTAAGTATCAAAAATTCCCACGAAGAAGTATCACAAAGAACTGCCTCATCACAGGGGTCTCAATGCAACAGACGACGCGTCAATCGGACGCCCGGTCTGTGAGTTATTAGCCTTTTCATCCCAGGGGCCCGGTTGGTTTTGTGTATGAACCAACCTGACTGTATCTCAAATGTACCTAGAACTCTAATAGGGTATACTCATAGGGACCGTTTCTCAATGTGATTACCAACGCCGCTGACAGTTCGTCAAACAGACATCCATTCTGAGAGTTATTAGATTTTCTGTTCCAGGGGCCCGGTTGGATTTCGGGTACAATCCAACCCGGCCATACTCCAACTGTGTCCAAACCTCATATGAAGTATACCAAAAGATCCGTCTCACCAAAAGGAATCCAACAAAGTCGACGGTACGTCAATCGGACGTCCGGAGCTCAAGTTATAACCATTTCCGCTCCGAGGGCCCGGTTGGTTTCGTGTTCGAACCAACCTGGGCGTACCCAAACTTCAACGAAATCTTGAGTGTAATATACCAAAACAACCGTCTCGATGCAAGTATACCTACAAAAATGACGGTGCATCAATCGTAGGTCTGTAGCCCATGATATGGGCGTTTCAACAAACGTGGTCTGAAAATAGGGGGTCTGGGCCCGATCCGACCCGGCCCAATACCCCCTGGGGCGGCCTGAACAAGGTCAACCTGACCCGGGTCTGGGTCCGGCCCGACTGACGGGCCCGGCCGCGGCTCGGAACCGGCCGGGCGGAACACAAGGGGTGCGGCCCCTTTTTGTAACTGGCGGTGCCAGCTGGCGCCGCCCCGCCTCCCGGATCTCGCTCGGCCTCGGGGTCCGGATCCTCGCCGCCGCGGCTATGCCACGGCGGATTTTCTTCTGGTGGCGCACTGGGGCGCCGCCACCTCCAGGCGGCCGGACGGCTCCGGTCACCGGCACTGCCGTTCCGGCACAGCGTGCCGGCAGTACCTTCCACGGACCACCAGACGCGCTCTGGTGGTCCTTTTTGCATGCCGTCTTCACCAACGGTCCTCCCGGGACCCATTGACGGCTTCCAAATGCCGTTGCGGTCCCGTTTCATCATATCCCTTCAATACGTGCATCAAAAAACAATCTTTGGAGGGTCCAGGATTGTTTGTTAGCATGTGCGCTCTGCATTAGAGGTTTTCAATCTTGATCAAACTCAATTGCAAAACAAAAATAAACCCTGCATCCATCCCGCACGAACGAGCAATCTGCGAATGAATCGGGAAGAGTTTGGTCCGCGCTTGTCGTTCTTTTCTCAAAAGGTAATGATAAAATCAATTATAATTCCCCTGCCTCAATTCAAGAAGGTTGATCGCTTGACGAAGGAAGGAGATGCTATCGTTGTTCCGTTGACGTTGCTGATGGATGATGACGTTGCTTCGTCAACGTTGTGAAGGAAGAAGCTGAGGTTGGCACCGACATTCTTTGTATTCTTCGATGAGGGAAAGAAGTCATCTCAATCCTCCAAAATCCCCTCTCTCAAGACTCTCCCCACTAGAGATTATTCCAACCCATAATAATAAAGTATAACACTTTATTAAAAAGTTGGCATAAATATTTCCATAGAATTCGAAAACATGCCAATTAATTAAAATATGTTTAGCTCATTAATGAATAGGGTTCACACATTAAAAGGAAGCTCATAGGTTCAAGGGGGGTTAAAGGAGTTTAAGACCCATGTGGGTCCCATCCTTTAATATCCTCTCAAAGGTGGTTAAGTGTGGGTGGACCCCACCACTAACCTCCCCATTGTAGGATATAACCAACTCAAAAATAAAAATTGTGTGCAACATAAATTTTGTTCAATTTATGATTAAACTCCAAAATAAAGTCAAACCCACATAAAACGCAACTACGGTAAAGGTCCCCTTAAGCAATTACTGGCGTTGTGGTTTCATCGGTGCCCTCGGATTTCAATTCCGAGCACCGGTTGAAAAGATAGAAAATCCTGCTCATTCGTTTGCTGAACGTACCCAAGCTGAACTTCATAAATTGATTCTGGGCACACCGGGCCTTGGAATTAGGTGCCGTTAGAAACTGTGCACTTGTAAAATTCCAAAGAAATTATGAAAAAAATTTCCTTGAAATTTTCGGGTCTTTACATATCACTTATTGACAAACCATACATCTTAACACATAAATTATCAATCTACCTCATCATGTTGTCCCACCAAAAATTTTCCTTCAAATCTCTATACAGCATGGTGCTCCCAAGGTGTATAGAGAAATTAGATCTATGAGAATCATCCAGCAATTCCCTTTTTAGATCAGGTATGTTAGGAATAGAAAGTCTCTACACAAATTTCAAAATTACATATTCAAATATAAAGTCACTCAATCTATCGTCATTTATAGCATTAATCTTCTTTTGGAACCCCTAATCCTTAGTCTGATAACTCTTTATATTTTCTAGTAAGGATGGTTTAGAAACCATTTCAAAAAGTATTGATGTTTCACCTTACATTGTTATTCCCATATCCATCTTTACTAGATCAATGAAAATAGGATCCATTTCAACTCTCATCTTGATCAAAACTCCATGATCCTTTCTGATAAAAGCATCTTCCACTATATTTTCCATCCCAGGGTGGTAGTGTATGGTGAAATCATAATCCTTGAGTAGTTTAATCCATCTTCTTTTTTTTATGTTGACTTATTTATGTGAGAAAATATACTTCAAACTCTTGTGATCAGTATAAGTCTTACATTTTTTCACCATAGAGATAGTGTCTCCATATTTTCAGAGAAAAGATTATAGCTTCTAACTCAAGATCATGAGTGGGATAGTTTTTCCCATGAATTTTAAGATATCATGATACATATTCTATAACTCTATCATTTTGCATAAGGACACAACCAAGTCCTTTCTTTGAAGCATCACTATAAATAACAAATCCATCATTCCCCAATGGTAGAGTTAATATAATTGCATTTAATATTCTTCTCTTCGGTTCTTCAAAATATTCTTCACACTCTTTCATCCAAAACATTTAACCCTTTTACGTGTGATCTTGGATAATGGGTTTGCAAATCTAGAAAAATTCTAGATGAAACGTCTATAATAACATGCTAAACCAATACATATGCATACCTCTGTTATACTCATCGGTGATGGCCATTCATAGAATGCCTTGGTCTTGGAGGAATCAAAAGAGATTCCATCTTTAGAGACAATATAGCCAAGAAAAGAAATCTTATGAAGCCAGAATTCACACTTGTTAAACTTCCCATATAATTCATTTCTCTTAAGGGTTTTCAGAATAGTGCGCTAGTGTTTTTCATGATCTTTATATCTTTTTGAGTATACCAAGATATCATCGATAAATAATACTAAAAATTCATTAAGATATTCCATGAAAACTCTATTCATTAGATCTATGAAGACAGAGGGTGAATTATTCAATCCAAAAGGCATTATGGTAAACTCACAATGCCCGTACCTAGTTCGGAATACTGTTTTCATAATTTCTTCCTTCTTCACACACAACTGATGATATCATGATTGAAGGTCGTTCTTTGAAAAATATTGAGCTCCATGAAGTTGGTCAAATAAATCTTCAATGCAAGGTAGGGGATACTTGTTCTTTATTGTTATATCATTGATCTCAATGTAGGTAATGCACAACCTCATAGATCTATCTTTCGTCTTAACAAAAAGGACCTGGTCTCCCCACGGATAAAAACTAGGGTGAATAAATACCTTGTTACTCAGTTCCCCTATTTTTTTATTTAGTTCCACTAATTCCATAGTGTCCATTATATAAGCGGTCTTCGATATGGGCCTTGGTCCACGAATTAAATCAATGAAAACTCAATTTCTCATTCTATAGTTTTTCCAGGTAAATCCTCTAGAAAACACATCAACATAGCCTTAAACTATAAAAATTTCCTCTATTTGAACATTTTTTTCCTCACCCATAGTTATTTCATTCTCTAAATCCCTACTAATTGAATTTAGTAGAGCTACTAGGGGTGGATATAGCTAATAATCAAGTGGTGACGTTTCTTCTCTAAAGATAAGGTACTCCTTATCATCATCAAGTATTGTAACCTCATTCTTATTACAATAAATTTTCACATCTTAGTCTGATAGGCAATCAATTCTGAGGATTATATAAAATTCAATCATGGGTATGACGATGAGATCAGCAGATAAAGAAAATTTATATGCCATAATGAGAACAGATTCACAAAACATTGTTGTGATGATACTTCCCTTAGGTGTTTTGACTGGAAACTCCCTTGTTAAGTCATATTGGAAATATATAATTTTCATAGCAAACTGGGAAGATATGAAACAATATGATGATCCATAATAAAATAAATCATTTTCTAAACTTGAGGAAACCATTAAATTACCTACCACCACGTCTTTAAAAGCTTCAACCTCAATAGTAGTGATCATATAAGCTTGGAATTGCTCCCTTTTCCTTTTCTGAGGTAAGTTTCCTTGGATCTTAGGAAATTCATTTTCATAATGCCCCTTTTCTCTACAATTTTAGCATTCAAAATTTGAAATCTCTTTTTTCCCCTTTCAATCACAAGCTTGGTGGCCTTTTTCACCACACTTGTAATAGACTCCCATTCCTTTCAAGAAAGTAATGAGGTGTTTCTTCCAACATTTACTACATGATGGATATTCAACTTTTCCCTTCTTCCCATTATTTCCATTTCCAGAGTGTTCAACAGATATCTTTTTTTCTTTATTTTATTTAAGGTTTAAAGACATAGAGAATTCCTTTTCCATCTTTATAGCACATGAGACAATATATTCATATGATGATAAGCATTTTGAGACTAATTCTTGGAAGAAAAATGGTTTTAACCCATCAATTAATAGATCAATATTACTCTTTGGGTTACTTATATAATCTGTTACATGCCTTTCTAACCTTGTAAAGTTAACCTCATACTTTGCGACATTCACATCCTCCTTTTTCCTCAGACATAGAAATTGTCTGTCCATATATGTTTCATGGTCAGGATGAAAGTATTTTTCTAGGAAAATATCATTATACTTCCTCTATTCCATGTTTGATACTTCTTCATATCACTTTGTGTTTTTTATTAATGACCAAAATTGATCTGCACCTCCCGTGAGGCGATAAACTGCCATGAAAAATTTTTCACTTTCGTTACTCCCTAAAGAATTAAATATTTTCTCTAAGGAATTTATCCATTTCTTAGCTACTAATCGATTTTTACTCCCATTGAGTGTTGGTGGTTGTTTCCTCACGAAGCAGTCTAACATTGATCTTCCTTGTTGTGGATCAGGGTTCTCCATACGGGTAAGGTTATTATTCATAACCTGGTTGAGTTGTCCCAGTATGGTGATAAGCTGATTAGCACCAGTTGCATCACCAGATGCACTATAATTATCTTGAGTAGAAGGTATATCCCTACATGGATTACATGTGTTGATTCGGTTTCCATTCTTTCCACTAGGAGCCATTTATAAACAATGTCATACAGTAGATTAGTTTAGGAATCACAATACATAATTAAAACCTTGTAAAACACTTTACATAAATTGAATAGTTTATGGATATAATCCATAATCATAAAAACAATTTCCTTGAGAATGTATATAATCATAAATCCTTCATAATGGTTTGTAAAGATAATGAGAATTATCCTAATCATATCCCCCAGGAGTGTCATAACCAAGAGTGTAGCAAGGCCCATTGTTGTGCACCAATTCCCATTCGAGTCTGGCTCAAAGATGTGTTTTCAGGTTTTACCCCAAGGTACATCTATACCAGAGCCACCTCTACCTGCTCGTATCTATATTGGGATGTATTTATTGGAAAACTCACAAAATCTCTACATTACCAAAATTCTACGATGTTCTTCTAAACTAATCCTCAAAGTCTATATTAAGGAAATGTTCTCTAATCAGGGTTTTTATAAATCAAGATTCCAAGGATTGTACTAAACTTCATCTGATTCCAACTATAACACCCCGAACTCAGTTACCTAGAGTTGGTGCATCATTACATAACAGTTTCATGGTCACAAGGATTCAAATCCTGAATGAACGATCAGTTTGGTATCCTTGGAAGTACTAGAAACATTAGTAAGTTTTACATTACATTAGAAAATAAAAAACAACAACAACATTGTCTCCATTTACCACATTCATATCTTTTAGACTATCCCTTAGACTATGCCTATATTCCAGTCATAATATACTTCTTCACATCCTGGGAAAAATAAAACATAGAAAGGGGTAAGCTCGGATGCTCAGTAAGGATACCAATATAGCGGAAACTTTCATAAATAAGCATAAACATTTAAGGCAGTGTATAAGACTAAAACATAAGAATTTTAAACCTAAAATTTTGCATAATATGGCCAATATAAATCAAATAATTCCATTTACTTATTCACATGGATATTCTACAAGTTGAATAATCACATATAATATCAATAGCCAATTTCATATTGATGGAATGCATAATGCCAGACTTCATAACCACATAGTCAAGGCCTTGTTCCATGATTACAAATACGATTTGGTCAAATACATGTGCCAAGACACTAGTTTTTATCATGATACTTACCGATGCATCGAGGAGATATAATAGGCTCCACCCATCACTTACTAAGTCTAATGCATTCTTCATATGAAAAGTTTTAAACATAACATAAACATTTATATAAAAACAAGCATATGAGATGTCAATATGTTATCCATAAACCATGATTTTTTTAAAAATAACACATCCATAGTCAAAAATATTACAAAACATTCAATAGAATATGGAAATTTTGTATCAAATAAATCAATTTCAAACAACATTCATATCCATCAAAGGATGTTGACATAGATGAAATCAAAACTTTTTTAGAGAAATATCTCTTTATATTTTTGAAATCATTTATATGTAATATAATTATAAAAGAAAACATTTATTTTGAAAATATTATTATAAACTTGTATGGGAAGATTTGATGATGTTATAACAGTAGAAAATAGCTGCACTCGCCGTATAAGTTAAAAAATGACATTCTTAGCTTAATTTTGTCAAAAAGGTCATAAAGTACCCTCTTTGGAAAATGATGGTAAGATTCCATTCAAAAAATATATGGTAAAATAATGGTATAAATGAATTTAACCCATAGTCTACTAAATAGTAAAATTGTTTCGAATTACATTTTTAAGAAAACATGGGTGTGCATGATAAAGAGGTCCCAGTAGATACTTACGTATTAATAACCTCATATAAGTAAAGAGATTGTAGAATTAACCCTTACATTTTACGTTCCCTTATTCTATGCTATGTTAACCTCTTTTTTAATAGTTAAAACATTGTTATTAAATTATACAAGAACTATATACATAAATTTGATATCATATATGATCCTCTAATATTACTTTGTTAATAATATTTCAATAGTATCATTGTTTTGGGTGTTAACTGATTCATTTTTCTTTATATGCATGGTTATGTAAGACATGTTTGTTATTGATAGGATGTATTTGATTCATATACAGAATGATATTATGTTCATAAACATTATTTTTAATCAAAAAGTGAAAATTATTCTCTAATGATCACGATGGGGAACGAATCCCATTATGTTCGAGGAGACGGTAATCTGTACGTACACACATATGGTGAATTTGTCATTTATAGGTTGGATAGAATAAAAAATATGGTTGTACCATATTTATAATAACATCACAGTATGTATAAGGTACTGGAGTTATTATTTTGTTATGTAATCAAAGAAAGAGGAAGTGGAAGAAGAAAAGAACTTGAAATATGGTGGTGAAGTTATTATATCTTCTTCAGTTTATAATTTCTCCAAAATGATTTATTTTGAGAATAAGGTGAGGATGGGTTGAAAAAATATCAAATAATTGGTTTTATACAGGATTAGGTCACCATATAAACCATATCTTTTATATTTAACTCTTAGTTAAATAGATTTACATTTACCATGTCTCTTTGTATTTTTATACTATATGGTTAATAATCATACTATAAACTTCCATGAGAACCCCAAGTGGTTCATTATTAATATATATAGTTTTATATAAGTCCTTATTCTGAACCGTATATTTTTAGTAATATTATATCAATTAATAATATAGTATTTTTTTTAAAACCCCATTATGTCAATTTTGACAATATTTAGTATTTGATTTTTTTGAAAGCAATATAAACTTTATAACTTCGAATAAAATTTATTTAATAAATAATAACATGTCATATTAACCTAAAAAATTATTTAAATTCATCATAAGTCTCAATTTATATTTAATTGGATATTTATTATATTAATTATTTTAATATTTCGTTAATAAGTTAATTACTGCATCATCATTGTGTCATTACTAAATTAAAATATTAAATTTATAGAAATTATAAATAAAATAACATTATGTAGGAAATATATTATATATCTAATGAATATTTATAGTATAATTTATATTCTGTGTACCCTTATATTAAAAATGGTTTAGTTATTAAACTTTGAATTTAATACTTTTAAATCTTCTTTAAATAAAATAATAATAAATGTCCTAATCAAATCCAAGTTTACCAAAGGGGGTATTATTTTATTCCTAATGTTTTTGTGGTCTAATTACACTTCTCCAATAGAATTAAAACATGTGTTAGGGTAATTATAATATCATTGTTACCCTTAATTACCCTATTTACTTTTAACCGTGGTA
Organism: Viscum album; assembly: GCA_963277665.1. Classification (NCBI taxonomy): domain Eukaryota; kingdom Viridiplantae; phylum Streptophyta; class Magnoliopsida; order Santalales; family Viscaceae; genus Viscum; species Viscum album. The sequence continues at coordinate 302,569,150 of OY728139.1, forward strand.
TATAAAAGTAAAAACTTACTATTCACCAAAAACTATTTTCATCTAATTGAACCACATTTTACATACTGATTTCAACTGTGCCTCTATAATTTTTTAAATTCATCCCACAGTAGCATTAAAATTATGTTTTATACAAATTTGTAAGTGCTCTTAGAAGGTGGGTAAAAGACAGTAAAAAGTTTAATAAAATTTTATATATCTAAACATATTCTAAAATGACTCCAATGAATTACATTGAACATATATATGTATTATGTATCTATTTTGACCTAAAATAAATTAAAATAAAATAACTAATTATTTAAATAAAAAGTCGGTTTTAAACAATAATGTAGTGTTTTTCACTATTCATCAAAAATGAATGTTTTCAAAAAAATATCAAAAATTCACCATAAACTAATTTTGATAATTTGAATCCAAAAATGAAGTTTATTTTGAAAAATAAAATTTATAAAATTTCAAAAAGTGGGTATTACTATTCATAATGGCTAGTTTGATGGGTCATGGTGTGTTAAAACCCCTTGTTGTGTACAACACAAGCTACTACATTATTCAAAGGGAAACATACAATGGATGCTTGGGGTGTTAAAGATAATTTCTTTTAAAGATTTAAAGACTACTACCCCTCAAAGCGATGTGATTAATTCGTACGATACATGAAATGTATAAATGAAGGGTTATAATTAAACATAAGTGACGTAAAAAACATAAATTAGATATTAATGACTTTATTATATTTCTGTAAAAATAACATATATATATAATCCCCTTTATTACACTTTCACACACTTTTAAAGACATAACATTGTTCGTTGATGTGTGGACTACCACCTTCTCAACATGATGTGATTCCCTTTACATAAAAAATTATATATATAAGTATATGTGATTAAATAATATGGTATTTATTATATAATTATCATTCTAAAAATATTTGAGTTTCTTACCTTAGTTCCAAAACAGTGATTTAAAAATGGTAATGTTACTCATGTGTACATACGACCTACCATATCCATTATTTTAACGTTTTCTCATTTTCACAACCATATTTAATGATTGATTTTAAAAGTATAAATAACATTAAAATAAAATAATTATGTAATTTTTATTAAAATTTATATGTTATATAATGACCACATTGACCATAGTTGACAGACAATTGTTTTTTTGACACATAAACTAAATTTAGTCAAATACACCCAATGTAAACTTAATTGTTTATGTAGTTGTACACAACATGGTAATAAGATAAATAAAACTAATTAAAAATAATAAAAGGTTATGAAGAAAATATAAAATTAAAATTATTTTATTATACTGGTTGCTAAAAGATGTTCACCAGAAAGGAAACACAAGGTAAGGGGATTTCATCTCACTTTTAATTTTAGTGAGATACATGTCTTTTTCACCAATATTTCATTTTGTGTGGTTTATGTACTAGGATGATTATATTAATTGTATCATAAACTTAAATTTAAGGGTATTCACATATCCATTTCATGGTCCTTCCTTCATGGGTTTTAGGATTCAAAAGATACCAAACCGGTAAAAACATTTGTCTCAGTTTACCTTATTTTAGGTTCATGTTTTATTATGCACCTAAAATATTTTTCGTGGTACATATATATCCATTTCACGTGATATATAATTAATCTCAATATTTTCTTGAAATTATAGGCTTCAATTAATTTGTCTTTCTTACATTGATAGTATGTCCCATTTACCATGTTATAAGAGTTTATTAAGATAAACACATAACTTTTTCGATATTTTTTATGTTTATGCTTCCTTTGATGAAATATTATGATCCATATCTCCAAACCATTATATTTTACTTCACATGGGATTTTTTTTATTGATATATTCCTTATTCATCTAATTAATATTTTATGACTGATTTTCAAATGCATTTTATTCATATTCTCTTCCTTGATTAACTCTTGAAGTCCCCATGAAATGTTCAAATGATCCTAGAGCATTAAATTCCTCCAAATTATCCATATCATTTATCAAGGATATTACTATTTCCTAAACCGTATAATTTTTTATGTACAATGTTTACTTTGATCATTGTTTGAATAAATGGGATTTAGGGATAAATATATATATCTCATTCAATACGTTTATTTGATAAGGCATATTATTTATTTTATTATTCAATAATAAGATTCTTTAGATATGTTGACATGGGTTGGGGAGTAGTTAATGAAATACCCTCAATGCATCGATAGTCTCATGAGATGAAATAGTTAGATAGCCACCATAGATGGGGTTTTAGCCTATAACTAAACCATCTTGTGAAAGGCCTTGATAGTACTTCTTCCATGTACCTAGGAAACATGAGATCCAATAATTAAGGTTTTCTTTAATAATTGTTTTAGTTATTACTCATCCATGAGATTTTGGGTTGACATATCTATCGATAAATTTAATTTCAGTTCATGGGTTAAATGGCATGTGTCCTAATTTCTCACCATTCTATATTTATTTTTCCTTATCTAATTATAATAATGGAATTTATTTCAAGTTATTACCTTTCCATATTGATAAGGTAATTCCTTTTAGTTTATTGATTACCTAGCATGTGGGTTTAGTTTTTCACATTTCCATATTGTATATTCCCATTGATTCATTATGGCTTCCAATATACTTTGTTCTTAATAAGGATTTGATCTCCCTTAATTAAGTTTCATTCCCCACAAATATAATAAGCATAATATGAATTATATGCAGCAATTTACTAGATGGATTAGAGTTATCCTTAATGTTGTCTATTTTTTTATAAGAAAGAAATATGTTGTAATTAGTGTATCCATTTGTAATAAAATTATCATTTATGTGTCTTTTTTCCCAAGACTAATGAACTGATCAGTCCTTCTGGGATTGATTCCTTATAATCAAGCCAATGTAATTGATAGTAAAAACCATATTTGGGATTCTGTGGATTGGCTCACTACATTATTCACATTGTTTTGTTAAAAACGTGATGGAAAATATGATGTCAATGGGTATTTTAGCATTTATTTTTTACAAATATGAATCTAAAAAGTCTCTAAAAACATATTTTGTTTCATTTTATAAGAAAATGATGACATATTTTCAACGTTAAAGACCATTTCATGATTATTTGAAATTTTTTGACATTTCCAAAAAATAAATGGTTCTATAGGAGAATCAGAATGTATCTAAAATAAATAGAGAGCGGGAATGGTAAGAAACTTATCAATTTGAAAAGAGTTCTAATGGGAAGATAAGCGCACCATGGATAAATCCCTTTAAATAGAATATGAATAATGAAGAATTAACTTTAAGGATAGTGATAAAGGTGATTCTATAAATACATAGTCAAATCAAGCTACCACTATACAACTCACTCCATTAAATCTTCTTTCTTTATTGTCTGTTGTTAAGGAAACATTGAATACATTACATAAAAAAATAGAGAAATTAATAATACTAAACAAATTGGAGATGTTATACAAATACTATAATAGAGTGTTGAAATTTCATTAAAATTTGATTAAGATAAATCGTTTGAGGAAACTAAAATGATTATTTATGGCCTTGAATGAATTGTTACTAAATAGTTTCATCTTGTTTAATAGAAAGTAAAGTCTATTGAAGTTCCATAGTAAAAATATTAATAAACAAAATTTGATTTTGTAAAAGAGACATAAATAACTAAATATGAGACTTCCACTATTGAAAATGAACATGAAGCTATTGATAAATAATAAACAGTGAATGAGAATGGAACTATTTCAAATATATTGTAAAAAATTTATTTATTTTTCATATATTTCTAGTGAACATTATATATAATAACTTGTACTATATTATTCAATTATTAATTTGTATATGAAATGAATTGATCCAGTTATATTTGATATACAATTTAATATATATTTTTATATTTATAAAGAGAGATATGTTTTATTTCATAGAATATGACATTATGTTAAAGGGGATAGTTCCTCATTTAGGGGGAGTAATTATTTTATTTTAATTTTCAGCATATAAAACTATATCGAATATTTATTTATTATTATATACCATGAAATTATTTTATAGTTTTTACTATGTTTTGTTTTTATATTTTTACATAAAAACTGTGGTATATGGTTTGATTTCTGATCTAATAAATTGATAAGAAAAAATAATTATTTAATTTATGTTTGTGTTTATGTTTTTTTATAGCAGAATTTTGTTAAGTATTGTATTAATTGATAAAATATGCATTTATTTAATTATAAATCATCAAAAATTTTGAATATATTATTCTCTAAATTAATACTTTATTTTATGTCTTTCTCCACACACAACACAAAACTAAAATGAGTCTCAACTTATTATATGAATATTTTAACAATAATAATGAATAATAAAACCTAAAGTAAATAAATGTTCTATAATACCTAAAAAACACATACAAAATAATTCTAGTAAGTCATAATGTTTCAAAAGTGTATTTTTCAATAAAATAATTTTTTATATATTGTATTCTTAGTAAAAATTACATTAACTTCTCATTTTTTAGGAACAAGCTCGAGTCAACCCTAAAATGGGCACCCGAGACGACCCACATAATATCCTAAGAGTTATTCTTGGTCCTTTCATGCTAGATGAAATACAAATGGGATGAAAAGACATCTATCAGAAATTCATTTTTCCATTGAAAAATAATAATCCAAGAACTTCCACGTGCAAGTTCTCCATTCCCACTCCACACATTTGAGGTTCATACCACCAAATAAATAATTGAAAAACATAAATTCAACCAATAAATAAAATAGAAATAAAATAGAAACACAAAGATAATCAAAGGAAACAAATAATGGATGTTCTAAATAATAAAATCACTTAGAAAATACAAGATAAAACGATAAATAAAATAAACTAAAATGAACCTTGAAAACTAGCTCTGTGTGAATGTTTAACATACTCACTAGCCACAACCATCGTCTTGGACTAAGAATATGATACCTACCAATAGTCGGTTGTAAAACATCAACATCCACATAGAATCATCTAAGCCTAAGGAATCCAAATTAAATATAGGCATGAGTATAATATATCAGTAACTCACCTCCCAACATTCAATGAATAGTATTTAAAATTAAAAATATGTCATGATAGTTTGAAAATAGACATAAAATTAAAGTTGTTTTCAATTTTTAATGAAGAAAGAATTATTTTTTCATTTTTAATAAATATATTTAATATTTTTCCTCCCATGAATCATATTTTAATGCATATATATTAAATTCACACACATATACTTGCCTATACCCGAGAAAATAAATTGATAATCAAGAACCTATATATATATATATAAATGAAAACATTTATATAAAGTATCATAGGTTAAACCATGTATGAAATATTATTTTCACAAATAAAATGATGAAGGTCATCATTACAATTTGAAATCAAATTACATTTTTATTGATGGAAATATTTGATCATAAAAAAAAACATCACATTATAGGAACCTAAGATCTATTTGGAAGACAAAATCAAGGACAAAAGCCTTATGAAAAACTAAATAATACCAAAAAAAGATAATAATAAACATTTCTAAACATTAATTATTACCCTTGCTGGTCTAACTGAGGAGAATAACCCCTTAGAAGAAGAAACCCCATCTCAAGGAAACTAGGAAGAGTGGTATCATGATCTAGTGCACCAGGTGTCCCTAGAAATTCCACCTAAATACGCAATGATTCACTTGAATTAAATGTATAGTTGATTCAGAAAAATATTAAATAAAAATACATATAATATATTTAAAAAACAATCCATATCCTCACCTCTTCTTCCCTCACATGAAAACACCAAAATTGTTATCAAAAGAACCTAAGAAATTCAAAATCATTTTATTTGTACACCGTAAAATACATGTAAAAATTGAAATAAATTAAAAAAATACAAGGGGAATCTTCCAAGAGAGGTATTTATTTAAAACATCTGTTTGAAAGTTCCAATCGGGGATCATGGAAATTCCATATAAAAATGAAAATCGCAAACACTTTTAAAAAGAAAAACGATAACAATTCACATCAAATAAATCCATTTAAATTAAATTGTGGTGAAACATTTTTACAAAATAAATTAATAATTTATAATATTCAACCATTACTTTAAACAAAGACATAGAAAGCATTTATTTTTAAAACAGATGTTTATAATTTAAAAAATAAAGAACCACAAACATTAAATTAAAATTAGGATAAGAAAATAATATTTAATAAAATATAATTATTATAGAATATATCAATATGAATACACCCAAATAATGAAATTAAATCAATAAGAAATTATATTTATAAATTTTTAGTTTCATCTGTAGCACCAGAAACCTCAAAAACCATCTCCAATATGATAGAAAGTTACAATACACCTTATTAAGACCTGATAAGCCATATTTTCAAAAGAAAAAAATAAATAAATGGAATAACCTTGTCAAAATATATATATTACAAATACATAGATCATTAAAACCTCACTAGTTAATAAAAAGGGAGGAAAAAGAGTAAAATAGATGAGCGTAGAGAAAATAAGAGATTTATGTTGAAGAGTCCACACTATAACTTAAATAAGATCTAATATTTTACCATGGGAAGGAATAAAATATGAATTTTCAGAAACTAAAGGGTTGTGTGAGATAAATTAATAGGGATGAGAGTGAAAAGGGGTTATAAATAGGAGAAGGAAAATTGTAAAATTACTATTTTTGAAGAATCTAGGAATAATACATGGTTTATCCACATGGTATTCAAAATTATTCACCCACTAATATAGTTCTAGAGAACTAAACATGGTTAAACAATAAAATTAGAGAAATTATGTTACAACTATGTGATTTGGATCTATTAAATCTCTAGTATATATCTAATAGTCAGCACATTGTTTTTAAAACATTGCACCTACACCATTGGACATGATCCACACCTTATGAAAACTCCAAAACTCAAAGGAAGCCTAATATAGTAGATATATAAACTAGAAATAATCACAAATAAATAAAGAGAATTATATGGTATAAGTGTGATAATTCTCCCAAATGCAAGGCACTCTACCCCAAAAAAGTGCAACATGGTTTGATGGATCAAGACATAGACTCATGATTTATGCTTCCTATAGAAAAATACTTAAAACGAAATATAAAAAAGTCAATGAAAAATGGGATGAATTTATATTCACCTTACTATTATGAAAAATAAATTTAGATACCAAAATAAATATGATAATTAAACTATCCCTGATGAACTTGTTCAAGAATATAGGAAATATTGAGTACATCTCATGTACCCAATTCTAGTAACTGATATATACCACAGAACTAAAAATTACGAACACAGAGGACCCATAAATAATGATATGATGACCCATAAAATAGGTAGCTAATAAAATCATAGATCATGGAACATCATATGAATGATTTAATAAAAATAGAGGTATATACTTATTCATCTAAATAAATTCTGAAAACAAAGAGCACCTGGACCCTTTGTATATATAGGATAGTAGAAACCCATCATGGTATACTTGGGATCTCCATGAGAATCTTTCATACAAACCATAATCAAAATCTAACAATAATATTATGATAAGGTTTTTATTAACAAATGATATAGTGTTTCTCTAACAACAATAATTCACAACACCGAATGGGGAGATTGCAATAGTGATTGGGTCTAATATAGGATCATTTTATGGTGGAATACCCACTATATTTTTACTCTTGTTGAAAAATGACCATTCAATATAGATGGAACACATGATTCTTAACAAGTCACAAGGATACTAGAAACAAGGTATGATACAACAAACATAGTCACATCATAACACACAAATTCATAATTTCCAAAAGGAAAATTCTTGAGAAAAAAAATTATCAATGAAATAAAAGAACCATCATCCACAAAAATTACATCACCCTAGGATAACTGATTAAAAAACACAACTATGAATAATGAAAATTTAAATACCAAAGACTATATGGGAAGGATATCAAATAGAAACTGCTTCATAGCTAGGTCCAGATAGTTGAAGATGAGGATCGTCTGAAGGGGTAGATCTTGTTCCATTTATTTTCATAGAGTATCCTCTACAAGACTTCAATATATTTTATAAGAATACACATGTAAAACATTCCATCAGGGATTCTGAGTAATAACTCTTATTATTTCACACCATCCCACACTAATAACGCCACCAAAACCTGTTCCCAAAATTTTATTACAAGAAAAAACAAGGTTAACACTTGATACTGCTTTAGGAATACTTGGAATTAAATTACATCTTTATTCCATTACTAGATCATTCAATTTCAATATAGTAGATAGGTAAATAATCGATGGCCTCTAAATTTATAGCCAGACAAGATTTAATTTTCTTATCTTATTTCACCACACATTCATAACTTATAATTCCAATAGGAAACACCATTGACATGATATCCTAATGAAGAACCTTTAAAAAATATTGGGATGCTATTCACTAATCCTTGGATAGTTCAGTAATGTATTACACGAACTCTTCTAATGAACTAGAATATTCCAAAACAAATCTATTTCCTTGTTAGAGGCCATAAAATCAATTAATATCAATATTTCAATGGATTCAAGGAAACAATTATGGAAAAAAAATCCATATATACTTACAAATAAATATCCAATGGTAATTGATTTTGAATAGTGGTCGTCGACCGCATCCGGTTAACACCCTCTTATATGAAGGTTGAAAACATGATATTGAGAGAGTCTAGTACCTCAATATGCATAAATATTCCCTCAATAACCCAAAACCATCACTCTGCTTCTTGATAATATGATTTACCATATAAGTGATGAGGATTTAAACCCTAAAAGTCTCGAACCAGATGTTTGGGATATGATATGGGAAGAAAAACAAGACGACTAAAGAAAATATTGATAAACCAGAGGACTAACCTGTGGTGAACCTCTCACAACTCCATCTTGTGAATCTATTTGTCTATACTAGAGAGTAATATATAAAAATAATGAAAACAACCCATAAATTCAAATTACATAAATTTTAATACCCAATAATAATTCAAACATGAAATACCACTTAAAATAACTCTCAAAGCCAAAATATCTCAAAACATACACAAAAATAGAGTACAAAATTTCTTAAAATAATTTAACTTATTCCAAAAAATCCTTTAATTGATTAAAGACTTATATATATAGCATCATGTTTCTTAAATTCCATGAAAATAATAATACAATTCAAAACCTCATCAACAACTCATCATAAAATATTAGAATCACTCTAAACTCCTAAATCAATCCTCAAAGTTTATTAATTATTATGAATATACAAACTTCATTTAAAGACAAAAAAAATGTCAAAAATGAAATTCAAGAATTGAAAATATCATTAAACACTAATAAATACACAAATTATTCTTAAATCAAGTGAAATAATTGTAAAAGGATTTCAGAAATAAAATTAAATAACAGTTATGCATTATTTGGAAGACTATGTTTCAACCCTAAAAATAAAACTAGAATTCATCCAAATATGGCCTCACAGTTTGTGTAAATTTTGAAACTTAATTAACAAAAACTATGAAACCTCTAGATTCCACCTAAAATTACAAACAATTCTCATATATTATTTAAATTACTATACATTTATCTATACTGAAAATGAATAATCAAATACAACCAGAATCTGGGAAAATTTCCATGAACCAAACTCAAATTTGGGACAATAAAAGAATGTACCACCCTTTTAACATTAGAATTTACCTATGTAAGTGGTGATAAATAACCTACTCATGATTTACCACACCAATCATGAAGATAAAAACACTAAACTAATGTAAGATCTAAAATAACAATGGTCACTCATGGACTTAGGTCTTCACAAGAACCTATATCCTCTAATATTTTTTTGTCATAATGAATCCCTATTCAACACCAAATCGAACACCTTAGGTGACCTATGAAAATGCATGAGATGTACTTCTAATACTCTTAGTTTGGCTATAATTTTCAAGGGCATAAATGAGTATAATTCGAATGATTTCATCCATATAAAAGAAATTAATATAGAATTTACACCTGAATGTTTTTCATGAAAACTCTGTACATTGGAGTGCCACACCACCAAATAAATAACTTCAAATAATACACTCAAATGAAACATTATAAGGAATTAAAATCCAATCATGATGATAATCAAAGGAAACAATTAAATTAAACACAAAAAACAATGACATTGAGACAACACCTGATATGTATATCAATAAAAGAAACTAAAATGAACCACACAGACCATCTCTATTTTGAAGAAAAAAATATAAAATATCCACTTACATCATCCCAGACCATGAACCTAATACATACCAATAGTTTAATGTCAAACCACAATGGATATATATAATAATATAAACTTGAGTAACCTAGAATAAATATAGGCATGAGGATAATTTCCCAGTAGGTCGCCACTTTCCAGTCCATGCATTCACATTAAATATATATCCATGTCACGCTAAATTAAAAATAATAAGGGGAATAAATTAGGTTTTTAAATTTTAACTCTAGAAATAATAAGATATACATTTCCAAAACTGATTTTAAAAAATAAAGCCTCCCTTGAATCTTATCTAAATATATAGGTATATAATACACACATATATATGTTCCCATAAAAATGAATATGTGTATATAATCAAGGATCTAAAATGTGTATATTAATGTAGATTTTCAATAATAGTTTCATTGGATAAACCAAGAACAAAAATATATTTTTTTAAGTAAAAGGAAGAAACACATAATTATATTTTGAAAAAAAATTACATTTTTAATGTTCAAAATATTTGAACATAAATAATCTCAGAAACATAATATAATAGGAATCTATAATAAATTTAAAGGATACACTCTAGGGAAAATATATATGAGAAACTGAATAATTCCTTTATAGAAAAAAAATAAACATTCCCAAACACCTAGTATTACCCTTACTAGTCTAGTTGAGCTACATATCCCATAATTAGAATAAAATTCATCATTGATCCACTTGTTAGATTGTGATCATGATATAATGTAAAATATGTACCTAGAATTCCCACCTAGAAACCCAATATGTCATAAAAATATAAAATTAAGGTAATTCAAACAAATATTACATAACAATACATATAATTAGTTTCACAATGTATCAATATCCTCACCTTTGACTCCATCACATGAAACCATCCTAATTTAAGTCATAATAGTATAAAAAATTTATAATCCCCTTTAATAAGTACCTTACAATAACTATAAATATATTAATACAATTTCAAAATAGAATGGTATTATTATAAAAGGGGTTTTCATTTACTAAAAACCCATTTTGAAAGTTCTAGGTGGTCCTCAAAGAAATTTAGTATAAAACAATATGGTATAAACACTATTTATTATGAAAAATTACACAAATTCCCATTAAATAAAAAAATTAAAATAAATTAAGATAAAATATATTTTTCAAAATATAGTTATTAATTTAAATGATCAAAATAGACCTCTATACAAAGACATAGCTTTAATGGATTTCGAAAAGAGGTGTCAATGTTTTTTAAAAAGGAAATTCCAAAAAATTTGATGAACATCAAGGGACCGAAATTAATTTTATTAAAATATAATAATTATATTAGTATAAATATTTAAATACCTAAAGATATAAATTAAATAAAAAATATAATATTTTCAAATTTATATTCTCATGTGTAGCAGTATACACCTCAAAACTTATCATCTACAAAAGATATTGGGATAATACTCCACGTTAAGACATAATAAGCATATAAAAATCAATAGAAACCAAGATTTGAGGAATCCTTATGTTAAAATTTCAATAGTTAATGTCCCTAAGTCACTAAGTCCATAAAAAGTAATAAAAAATAAAAATATGGAAATATAAGAGGTATGGTACATGAAGTTGTTTACCTTGAATAATCCACACAAAAAATTGAATAAGATCCAAGATTCCCAAAAGGGAAGGAAGAAAAATTATGTTGAAGGATATCTAAGTATTTCATGAACCAAATTAAAGGAGAGTGGAGTGAAAAGGGGTTAAAATGAAGAATTAAAATGGTAAGAACACATTATTAATTTATTTGTTAACTATTCAATGATGGACTCCACGACCTATAATAATGCGGTCAAAATGTGAACTATCTATTAAGATTCAAAAATAAGTATGCACGTGTAGGCTAGAGCGTTAGGGGAATAAAGCACAAACCATATAATTTGGATATATCAAAATTATAGTGCTTATATCAGAGTAACTATATGATTTCTAAAAACATGTTCCAAAACCTTATGACATGCTTTGTAAATTCAAAAAACTCTAAAATCACAATGGAAAGGCACCTGAAAGATAGAGAAACAAGGGATACAAAAAAATTAAATTAAATAATAGAGTTAGAAATGGTGGGTGTGTGACATAAAATCAAAAAAAAATTATTTTTTCAAAATGAACATCATTTATGAATTAATAATGTCAATATTATCTTATAGTGGGTTTTTGAAATATTTCTAAATTAATTTTTCATAAATGAATAAGGAACATTTTCTAATTTTTTAAATGATGTAAATTTCATTAAATTGTCATAATAAAAAATTGATTCAATTATTCTTTAATCCATTTCTATTTTAAAAATATATATTTTTAATGTAAATAAGAAAATTTAAAATTACTATGTTGAATTTCTAAAACCAATGTTTTATGTTTTGGAAACATAATAAATAGATTACATGAAAACAATTTTTCTTCATTATTATTTAATATTTGTCTTTAAAACTTGTTACAATTAAATCCAAAAAAGGATGATATAATTTAGATCAGAATTTTTATATTACGTATTACTGTCAATTTATATTACACATGGAAATAGTATTACTATTAAGAATATTAATTAATATTATAAAGGTAAAACTATTATTTTAAAAAAATCATTATTGACATTGCATAATTTATATCATATCAAATAAAGTTATATATTTTCAAAATTGACTCTAATATAATGTTTAAACCTATCTATACTTATATTAACATTCATTTAATTGATAGTCAATACAAAATAATATTGAAAACACCTAATGGGGAAACTGCATTTTTATACCAAAAAATGTTTCCACATATTAAATGTTTCAATTCCAAAGTTAATTTTGTAATAGTTATTAATTTAAATATGTTATTCCAATAATAAATTTATGTGCATAATATGAAACTTATTTATTAATTTTTACATTATATTTTTAAATAAATAAATATATATATACTATATGGGAAAATACTAGTTACCATGGTAAACACAAAAGTGCTAAAATGTTGTAATATTATAGTAAAAGACATAAAAAAAGCTTAAATCATAATGAAAAGTTATTGGTAGAAGTTATATAGAACTAATTGCACCCCAAAATTCATTTTTTTTAAATTTTGGAGCCATTTTCTCTTTAATAGTTACATGTCATCCTTGAAAATGTAAAGGGTAATTATGAAAATCCCATTTTCTTCACTAATAAAATGATATCACATATTCCATAATTATCCACACATTCCGAATAATCATATTAATGAAAAATATAACTTCTCTATCCTCACCACTCTAACTAAATCCTCTAATACTTTTAATTACAAAATTGTCACACTGTGTAGCTTTAAGGTGTTACCCAAGGTAGAACATCCAAAGGAAGAGGTAATGTTCTCAATCAAGATCTCTTAATAATTTATGTCTTTTACCACCAAAAAAATTTCAATCCATAAAAATGTAACATAATAATTATTAACTAGAATAGATGTTATTATATTAATTTAACATCTATTTTATACCCTCTACTAAGCCATTTGAAAAAAGAAAATTCCTCTTTTGTTCCATGCAGTGTACTACTTCTATAAGACGCAAGATCTATTTTTTATAACCAACATAATAGGATGGGAAAAAGTGATATTTTATGAATACATATAATATTTAAATCTTTGTTAATATTCTTAATATAAAAAAATCTTACGTCATTCATTTTTTATGTGAATGAATATATCACATGTGCGTATGTGAGGACTACTGCCTCCATGAAAGTGGCACATTTCATTTTTTCCTATAGCATTTGTGTATCTATATAACTATATTATAACATGACTAAAACCATTAAAAAATATTAATAATATAATTAAACTTTTAAAATAATGAAATTATTCCATATGAATCACTTTCTTCATAATAATCACACGTAGATTTTATATTCATTAAGTTTGGGTCGGTTAACCACCTACATTAACAATGATAAAAAATCTATAATATATGGATCTGAAACATAAACACCGGTGTTGTTTTGAATTAATGAGAAAATATTTTTTTCAGTTATTTAATTAATATAATGATATTTATCTTATTATTAAGATACCACCTCTTTCTCGTTAAATTTTACTAAACAAGCTCATCGCCAGATTTTTCTCCATGAATCATAACAAGAAAACCTATGAAATTAAATAATTTTTTATATTTATTTAAAATCTACTGTACTACAAATAATTTTTTCTAAATGATGAAATTTTAATATATAAACTATAATCTACACCTCCATTATGAAACTAGTTCAAATCAAACAATATAAGAAGACAAAATTTGATGTTGAAAATAAAATATAATCAACATATTTATAATAAATAATTATAAATGATAATTGTAAAATGATATAGATATGAATAATATTATGAAATAGGTTATTAATATAGGTTTTTTTGTTATACATGTGGGTATATCATCTTTTACTAAGGAGGATGAACGATATGGGTTTTAACATCTCAATTTTACTTCATTGATATATAACATTTATTCTCCCCTAGATTCATTTTATATAATGTATATTGTTTATGGAATTATTTATTCATAAAATTTATTTAAATATATTTTATTTAAATATCCATATCATATTATGCCTTCCATTTATTTTAAATATGAAAGATTATGACGTTTAAGGGTGTTTCTTCTCAAATTCCTTTCCATGACAGTGTGTATACTACATGTTGAATAAATAATATCTTGAATTATCTTTTATACATTGTATTATATGTTCAATTTCAACATATCTCTCTTTCCTAAAAAATCGGAGTTGTTTCTCATAATGATCAGTTGTTGGTGATTAAGGGTGATAGAAAAATCATTTGCATCTGAGTTACTATATTTTTCATTAATGAAAACTCCCAATGGTTCCTACCTCTATGAAAAGTCTCAAACCTACATTCCAAGTCCATATAGTAAATTGGGGTTTCTAACTCTATGACACATAGGAACTCACATTAGTCAAGATGATGGGGGTCATACTCATACAACACTTTTGGGGGGAATTATTTCCAATTTTTGGGTCTCTCAAAGATTTAAGATATTTTCATCAAATCCTTACAAGACCCCAATATGAGACTGGTTAGCCATGTTCCAATGACCTGATCAATACCACATACTAATGATAATAATAGTGTGTTCTACAGGTTCTCTGTCATTCTATTTTTAATTTATGATGCCTTTGTTTATATCCACATTCATACACTCAAAATTTTATTTCCATCCAAGGAGGTGGTTTGTATCAAGTAGATGGAATTAAACCTCTATGAGGCATCTTGTGTATCGTGTGAGGGCCATAAATAGGACATAAGTAGTTTATTTTAAAAAATTTAAGGATGTATGATAGGAATATACCATGCAGTTTAACGTCATATAGAAAGGAAATAAATAAAGAGTGGAATACTTGAAGAGGCATCCTATATATCATGCTTATTACATCACTCATATTTTATATAGTTCATTTTATAGTCATCTTGATTGTAAAACATCTGAAAAGAGAGGCCTTGATAGGGACTTATGAATGAAAGGATACCCTAAATTTTTTCATCATCATTATGGACCTTTGACTAAAGATGAGATGTAATCGAGCATAGATGCCAATAAAGGGACCACACTGGGGGAATCGTCATCATGATATCAAAACAACAATCACTAGTCTCTATGACCATGGGTTTCATGCTCCATGTGAGAAACAATAAATAGATTAATATTTAACACATTTCATGATATTGAATTTATACGGGGATTCCACATTAATGTTTCCCATAGATAGGTTGGATTACCAATCTCATGGATAATATGGTATGGAGCTCGGTCCATTTCAATTCACCCAACATATATTGTTTATAATTTGAATTAGAGTCATTGTAGTTCAATTACTCAAATACCCGTTGATGTCTTTAAGGTACTCAAGGGCATGGTCAGTACATACAGTTTGAAGGATGATCATGAATGATCCCACTTCTTATCTAGTGATATAAGAGGAAGGATAGTATAATTATAGTTGAATTCAGGCACATGAGTTAATGATATTTGATATATGGATGTACTTAGACAAGGGTGGATTCCTATTGGATCTTAGGCCATTTTTTCATGACATAACCACCATGGTCGGAGCTACAACTACTGCAACCCTGCCACCGTAGGACAGGGGCTGGAATCTAGTGCAGAATAGGTGTATCATATATAAAATATTCCCTACCCTATGGTACCTATATTCATACACCCACATATGTATCTATAAAATTATAAAGAGATAATAAAAACTAAAACAAAAATTCATGCGATCACCAATACCATAACCAGTGTACTGAAAGCATAACAGGGAAAAAATAAAACCCCACCAAAAAATATAAAAGAATTCAACATGCTCTAATGGATGGGATCATTGTAAAATAATACAACTAAAACAAACCTCATCCAAAAATCTATAAAAACCTCATTTTGACAAGCTCTCTATGCCCCTCATTATCTGGTTCCTCCTAGGACACTATCGACAGGCATATCATCAGCACATGACATGACATATGTAGTAAATGCATACGTAGGTGTGAGTATAAAAAATACACTATAGGTTCCCCAAAAACCAAAATAAATGGTAGAAACTGAAAGAAAACAATCCACTTAACACATGATATATTGAACCCAAAAAGAGAGAAACTTTATCATGACTACTCCTCAGTTATACATGTCTAGACACCACAATTCACAAGGTTTGTCAACCAAGATATGTGACAACACCACAAGGAATCCCAAAAAACACCTTGAAACTCATCCCATACTCCAAATATCAGGAGGTCACAAGCTCATATCCATGCATGGGATTCTATTCATGACTCATGTTAACAGTGTTTAATGAAAATTTAATCCATGAGAACATCCATACCATACAAAAAATCATCCAAGAGAGCCCTAATTCCCAACACCAATGATGCTATAATAACTATCTTTCACCCTTCTCAATCTCATCGGTACCCCATCAAGGTGTCCCATCTATTTCCACTGTATACAAAAAAGGGATAACTTTTACGATCCATGAGCCATATGCATCCTCTCTAAAGAGATAGTAAATAGGGACCCACATGAAAATGCTTCCCCTTTACTGAAAGAGTTATACCTCTTAACTATCTATAAAAATATTTTATGTGCCTTTAGAGAGAGTCATACACCTCAATGCATTGAGGTATAATATACTATTAACCAAGTATCACACAAAATAATTTCAGGGGGCCCATCATTTCAAGTGCACTCCACAGCCAAGTGAGCTCCTACTCGAGTGGAGGACCCGCTCCCTGCCTTTACTCAATGTGGTGGGAGTACCACATTGTAGATTGAGAACCTGATCACTTATATACGGGAGTTTTTACAATACATATCTAATAAAAAATAGGGGACCCTCACCCTAAAATTATAGGGGATTATAAACCCTTGAATAGAGGACCATAATCCTATTATGATATGGGAGTACCAAATATAATTGAACATCACGTATGGAGACCCCACGATCAGGTATGATATGGGATTCCAAATCCATGGATATGGGATATGCACTATGAGGTGAGAGGGGCATTCCCACTCTATCTTCACAAATGAAAATAGAGGGTCTACACCCTGATATTATAGGGGAGATCTATCTCCATCTATATGAATGATATGTGGGACCTACACCCTAGTCGAATCTGGGGAGTACCAACCATGGGAGAACTACTCTTTAGATAGAGGACCTATACCATCTATGAGGGAGATCTATATATACCAATATTAGAGTTAATGGAAATGTGTTCCATGCTTTGATAGTGGAGTACCAGCCCCAACTTCTCTCTATTTAACCGAAACTAATATCATGCATCGATCAAGTTCCACTGAAATAAGCACAATTCATGTCACGCCTCATGCCGCAACCCAGCCACAGGTAGGGGAAATATGCCCAGATACAACATTAGAGAGCCACTCAACTAGGATAAATAGTCTTGGGGACCCATTTCCTAAGGTTATAAGGAATGGTGTTGACCCTTTCATCTCTATAGTGATCCACCTGGATCACGTCCAATGATCAATAGCTATAGATAGAATATCATGATCGAGTCACACCACTCTGTATCAACAAATCCACCATGAGGGATACCATCATGTTCTATATAGAAAACATCCTAGGATAGGCTACGCACAAGCCTGAATCCAAACCATGAAATAGGAAATATGATGAGTTCAAGATTCCATGATTAATAAATGGCATGTACTGGGGTCCACACAATGTGTGACCCCCACCTAAACACCAATATGTGTCATATTCCACACTTCATGAATAGACATGTGAGATTAAACTATGTGTACATGGTATAAATGGTGTGTCTCTCTTTATCGTGGACCTTAGACATGTTTTTCCCCACACAAATCGGCTTATCGTGTCATCAACAGAGCGTGTACCCCTGGTACATAGCATGTTCAAGATAACTAGCCTATTGGCCATGTCCTAAGTAGGTTCCCATTTACGACACCCCATCTTGGTGTCTCTGGCTGTGAAATTCCATATTTCTATGTCCCTTAACATTACGTCTGTGTACATGTCCCTCGGCCACATGACTCAGGATAACAACGTTGCATGTCCCCTCAGTACACATCATGTAGTCCCCAAAATTCCATCTTTCCTAAATGAGAAGAAAACAGTGTATGTGACCCTAAACTACACGCCATGTGATTAGGAATTCAGAATGGGAATCTGCTATGATCCACTCAACACACCCATGTTTCTACCGAAACCTATAGATCCACTCCAAGGGGTCTATAGAAGTCATGTAAGGGATTTCAAACCATAAAACAATGCATAAAAAGGGGGATTAGAAATTAAAATTAAATTCCTCCATAATCAAGGTGAAATGGTGAATATTCAATTTTAAAATGACGCACATTATCTGTTGAATCATGATTTGGTGATGATCATCATGTAAAACAAGGAATGATGACACCTCCTCTCTTGGATTCAACCTCGAGTCCATTAGTTGCTATGGGATATCCTCCTAGTCTCCCTTTTCTATGCATGATAATGGTTTGGGGGAAGAGTATAGTTTATTTTTTATAAGCTAATATAATCAACATGGCCACAAATGATCCCTCGACTGAGCACCTGATGTTGACCAATTTGAAGTCATGTCTATGGTAAAAACCACATTTTGAACTAAACTATAGTATTAAATTTCCAATCTAAGAATACACTAAGGTTTTAAAACATATAAAATTTTAACTACATATGTGTGACATAAAATATTTAATATTTTTGATATCACCACACTGAGGCTCTCTGGGTCTCGGAATATCATTTTGAATTTGTTCATGGACTCAAAAATATTCATAAAAATACTCCAATGTATTACATGGAACAACCAAGGACTCTACAGCCTCCCTACCTAAATATTTATCGCACACAAAAAGTGAAAACCTAAGAAAAATGAGAATAGGTATTTTTTCCACTAGGAATCCCACATGAGTGAGCACACCAAAAATGGTTTCTATTACAAACACTCACTCAATAGAATCACAAGGACCAAAAAAACCCAACATCCAACTCAAACTAGTTCGATACCGTGAGAGAAGTTTGGAAATGTCTCCTCAACGATGACATGTGGGAAACATCAGGCACCTAGTCCTTCTGTATAAATAGGGTCTAGTGGTACACCACATTGATAACTTGACACGGATATTGATGTAACTCTTTTTCATTCATCCACACCTTGATGAAAAGCACCATGCCAACCTCAGGATACTCCCACATGTCTCTATCATGATAACATGTAACACAACTAAAAACATAGAATTTTATGGGAATTATCCACCACACCATGAAATTTCCCATTATGTGTGAAACTGACTCGCCTGCATGGTTTTAATTTCATTAAAAAAATCATTCTTGGTGTGGGGGAACATCCAAATTCAGCGTGAATCATAAGTTAGGTAAAAAAATCATTATAGGATTCTACCAATTAGCTTCATCATAAAGGATAATACTCGATAAAGAAAAATAAAAAATAGAGTACCTAAAATTATTGGATCACAGTACTACAAAAAAAGTATAAAATACATAGAGTGTACCTATAATCATCCTTAGAGCCTCTAGTTCATAGGACTCTATGACCTACAACTATCCTCATCCCTATATACTATCTCCTTGAGCATGGGGTGATCCAACTGTGTGTGGTCGTACCAACATGTAAGACTATACTCCACCCCATACTACCCTCTATAGTTCACTTCCATGTCTTTTGTCATACAGAACTCTATGATCCATACTCTTAATCTACCAAGTTCTTCCATCGACTGTCTACCACCCACCTACATGACGGGTCAAAAAATCTCACACAAGATAAACCCGACTATCATAACCATAAAAACTCCTTCCCTAAGGATTCTTAGATCACCAAAGTGAATTCTATGTTGAAGACTCATGAGTTTGTGTCTGGGAATGAGTATGACCCCTAAATTTTGGTATCATCAACTGATGTCTATCTTCTACTTTAGATGACTCAACCACATGATCAACACTTTAGGACACATCCTCCCAACCCTCCTAGAGAAATCAATATATCACTAGAGATCACTCCATCACCCCTGTATAAGTGGGATCAAACAAGGATTCAACACTAGCTCATATTTTTCAGTGGATTCCCTACTCAAATGTTAGTTATCTAAAAAATGGACCTCAAACCATATCAGGGAGTATCTTAAATTGGTTTAGAACATTTCCATGTACTCTTCCATGAACATTATTCCCTTATATCGTTGGATAATCTCCTGCATACACACTATTCTCATTATGATTGGATTAAACTCCTCCATAACGATCCACTCAAACTCTATCGAAATGATTTTCACCTTATTGTGAACTTATGTCACTAAACACCACTATAAAAGAGTTTATCCCTACATAAGGCTTGACACTTGGACCAACATCTAATCAGGAAGTGTCCTCATAAGGGGGAAAATGTTTGACTAGATCATGAAGCTCATTAGCTTCTTGGGTGTCTAAATCAACACAATACCACAGAGGTCACTACATATGGAAATCATAAAATTCACTCAACTTGTGCACAACCTCGACATGTACTACCAACTCAACCTTCTACTCAATGGGTGGTGGTTCTGCAGGTTAACCATGTGTTGGTGTTATCACTGAACCAGGACCCTGAACTGAAGCGACATCGCAGGCTAGACTATCATTACAATCCTTCCATGGAACCCAATATGTATGTCATTATAATGGAATATTGAAATAGTATCAAGATATTCTAAAATCAAATAATATATTTGGGGACAAGACTTAAGAAGTAAATGGAACCCACAACTTAGACCTATATGATCCATGTACCAACATTTCCTTACAATCAGTGCCCTAATGTACCGAGTCAACAAGAAGGGTATTAGAGTATTCATGAATGGATATGTTAGTCACTATAACAACATGAGATTACCTAGCCTGAAATACAAAATCAATACACTTTAACACTATCTCCATGAAGGTCAAACCAAGCTCACAACTTGACAACTACCACACTACAGTCCCAAAGTGTAACCCTCTCTGATACCAATAAATTTTTACCCAACCCACTAGGTTATAAGACACGACTTCCCCAATCTTGGCTCTATATTCTAGGGACATAAATCTATAGTTGAGTAGGCATACCACACATATGGAGGAATTATACGATGAAACATGTATGCCTTCACACAGATACATCTCTGTGAAAAAATGTAGAGATAATAAAAATTGAAACAAAGATGTATGCATACAAAAATCCCACAACCAAAGTAATGAATTCCTAAAAGGGGGAAATACAATCCAACCAAAAATGGCAAGGCATCCAACCTACTCAAATGCGGGACCATTGTAAAATGAAACTACTAGAACACGCCTTGGAAAATCAGTGGTAAAAACATAATCCCTATAATCTATCTAATCCTCTCCCGTTACGGGACCTCCTATGCCTCCAATGAAAAAGCATGTCGTCTTCACCAAATATGACATGTGTGGAAAAAACCATTGCATGGGTGAGTATAAAAATACCCAGTATGTGAGATAAAACCCAAAATAAAATGTAGGAAATAAAAGGAAGCATTTTGCTCAACCCAACCCATAGGGAACCTAAATGAGAGAAAAAAATCCATGTCAACCTCTCCTCAGTTATACGTGTTAAATCAGCTCAATTCATATGGCGTGTGGAACAATATAAGTGAAATCTCCATAGGGACTCCCATAAATACCCAAAATATCATCTTAGACTCCATGTATCATGAGTTCATAACCTCATATCTTGCCACATGATTCTATTTGAGGCTCAAGGTGACTCTCATCCAAATTAATGAACTCAATGAGCCCTACCACCCCAAATGTAACTCATTTGAGCAATATGATCCATTGGTAACTAATCAATAGGACCATCTCTAGTTCCAGCACTTGAGGTACTATCATAAATATCTTGCACAATGTAAAATATCAACTGTACCCCAGTATAGAGGACTTATCCTCACCAATGTATAAAAATGAGGGATCGCTTCTCTGATCCATACACAACATGAATCCTTTCTACAGAGAGTGTACGGAGGGACTAGTACCTCACTGATTCCCAATATTATGGGGAGTACTAGCTCTTATCTCTCTTAAAAACCATTACTGTAACTTTATGTAGAGGCACTAACCTCACCATGTTCATGGAGTACTTATATTTAATTATATATAATTCATAAAAATTGGAGGATTCTGCTCCTCACAAAATCACTCCATTGCTGAGGGAGATCCGACTCTAGTAGAGTACCCTCTCTAAAACACTATTCAATGTCAGAGGAGTACCACAACATAGATAGAGGACCCACAACCTATAAATAGGGGAGTCTTGATTGTACCTATCTGATCACAAATAGGGAACCTTCCCCCTAATACAACATGGGAGTACAGACCAAGGAATAGTAGACATGAATCTTGGTATGACAAGGGAGTACTAAATCGATATGATCATTTCATATGGGGGACATGCACATAGTATGATAGGGGAGTACGAACTCAATGGATTAGGGACCCATAGGATGATGCGATATGGGATTACTAACGCTATCTGCAAAACTATTATAAAGGTAATGCACCCTGATACAACAGGGGAGATTTGTCTCCATATATAAGAATGATATGGGGTACACTCAACCTGGTCCAATTAGGGGAGTACCAAACATGGGTGAACTACTCTATATATAAAGGAACCACACACTCTATGGTGGACTTCTATCTCTACCAATATGATATGTAAGGGAAACTCATGCCATGATATGATAATGGACTACCAATACCAATATCTCTCTAATAAATCGAAACTAATCTATTGTGTTTCTCAAGATCTACTGAAAAGCGTTTCACACTCATCATTCATCATGTTGTAACATAGGAATAGGTAGGTGACCCCCAGCTTTATGTTGTAACATCCCGACCCAAATCAACTCTAAGACAGTGGCCGGACCGGTGCATCACATAACCTCAAGCACATCTCCCCGAATTCCAGAGTCTGCCGACTAGCTGCGAGAGCCCTTTTTGTGTCTTTGGGGGAGACTATGGCCTCATAGGTAACATATAATATCACAGTGGAAGTAACCAACAACAAATAATAAGTAGGGGAAGCATGTGAATAAATAAACTACAATAGAAGAAATGTAAATAATCTAACTGAATAATAAAAACCATGTGCAGAAACTCACAAAAGAGTGTCAAGCCATGATATGAGTCTAAACTGAAATTACAGAAAACAGAACTCAAACACACCCTCAACTAAAAGAAAAGAAACAATCAGCAACTACATTGAGAGCAAGGCCCAGTTCTATGTCCCAGTCTCCATCTAAATCATTAATGAATAGTCAAGCATCGGAAGCAGCACGCTTCCCCTTGTCAATACCTGCGAGCATGTAATCCACTCGGGTGTCGACGACGCCCGAGTAGGGTGTGAGATAAACTCCCAGTAGGTCAGCACCCACTGTGTCTAAACCTTTCCATTTCCTGCAAAAATAAAAATGCATTGTTCCATTACATAACAATTTCATATAAATTAATTTGAGTGCAATGAAATAAATAAGTCGGCTCGGTCCCAAACGGAACCCTTGTCTGGTCACCATCTTTAACCTAATCTGGTAATCTAAATGGGTACCTGTCAGCAGAAATGATCAAACACGCATGGATACATACATACATATATATATATATATATAACCTAGAAATCAAGGTAAAACTAAGAAAAAGTACACCCCAAGATTGTTCTTTAATGTGGGGTTCAAGTCCAGTGTCAACCAGGCACACTTCCACATATCAGGGGAAATATCTCAACTATCAATAGACTCGATTAGCAATAACATAAACCTTAAGTGCATCATTATTTAAGGTTCAAGTTTAGAGTTGGATTATGAGCGCATCTCAAAGGTATCACTACAGAACATCCGTTAATTTATCTAGTGCCACCGAGCTCGTACAATGTAATCTTTCGAAAGAGAAAGTATCGCCCGAGGCATGGATTTACCCTGAGTCCGTCTCGATCTCACAAAAAGGGGTTGAGTGTTATCTGAGGCTATCTTAGCCACATTTCCAACAGATCCGTCCTGATGGGCCCTTTTGGAACTGGTATCACTCAAAAGTATTAGAAAATCTGGGGAAGTCTAAGTCCAAAAAAGCCAACGACACCGCCCCCCAGCATATAGAGGCAACCCATCAGGAACGTAGGATCTAATTATGGCCCTTAATACGAGACCCGACTCATTTCCCCACCCTAAATTTAATTAAAATTTTCACAGTAATAGATATGACATAATCAGCATATAAAGTCGCAGTTTGAAAACTAACCAGATACACAAGTGCATCACAAGGCATAAATTTAACAGCACAACACAACAAATTTCAAGGAAATATACATATCATATCAACCTCAGTGGATAATGCATATTTAAATAATAAATAGTTTAAAAAAACAAGTTACAATGATCCAACAATTGAAGTTCATGTTCAATCAACTATTTAATTAATTTAATTACAATAAAAAGTTGTTCTACAACACATGAAATTAATCAAACAATAAACTCAACTAATGTCAGAATACATCGATCATGTTGGAATGCCCAAAGGGGTGTCCAACTATGTTACAAAAATTCAGAGAACTATTCATTTAATTTAAAAATAATAAAAAGGGGTTGTGCAATAGCCACATCTAATCGAATTAATAACCCGGTAAATGTAAAAATACATCGACTATGTCAGCACACCCAAAGGGGTGTCTGATCATGTTTCAACCATTCAAAAAAATCAATTTAAGATGATTAAGGTTACAATAACTAAATAGAACCATTAAAGTAAATAAAATGGGTAAAATTGCACAAAGCCGACAGTCACCGACTAATAGAAAAATAGTGCGTTTTTTATAAATAACAGTGTAATGGGGGGAAAGTGAGTAGGAACCCTACCTTGTAGAAGTAGATGACTCTAATATCTACGGTATACTTTGATTTGACCTAAAACAGATGAAAATGAAGGATTTTAGAAAAACCCCAAAATAGGGTAAGCATATTCCATGATGAATTGCACGTAAAATACTAAACGGAATCGAACGATTCTACTTGTTCAACATTAATCTTTCCCTAAGGTTTACTGCGCATCTGACAATGAAAGAATCAGACATCATACAGAGGAGAAACAACCTTCCAAAGTGTTTATTGGTTGGTGTGACGGGATTGAGGGGTGCGACGTGATGAGTGGGAGAGGGAGAAAGGAGAGGAGAAAAGAAAAGAGAGAAAAGAATGAAAAAGAAAATAAAATAAAAATAAGAGAAAAATAAAATATTAGGAAAAAAGGAAATAAAAGAAAAAGATAAAATAAAACAAAAGAATAGGAAGAAAAACAAAAAAAAAATTAAAAAAGGGAATCCCCATTTTAATTATTTTCATTTTTCCCGTAACCCCCTCTTAATTTTATTTCAGAATTTATTTTTAGCCATTCATGATTTATTTCAATATTCTTTAAATCTATTATTACTATTTTTTAATCCTTAATTAATTATCTAGGACCCCAACACCACACCAAATTGCGACGTAACATTTTTCATGAAACTTCTGCAATTATTTAAATTAAATAAAAAGCTATACGGGACCCGCAGTGAGGTGAGAAGTCGTGCGCCCCTGGTTGTTTAATTAATTAGACTGCAATAAATTAAAAATGGTTCATACCTGATTAAGGTCGGGACGTTACAACCTCCCATCCTTAAGAAAACTCATCTAGAGTTTACCTTCCGAGGGTAGTGGAACATTACCAGAGAAGAGTTTCAGCCACTGTGCACGTACATCCATCTCTCTCTCCAAGGTCTCGTCCTAAACGCGTCTGTGTTTCCACAACACTCAGCCCAGTAGGACCGACTTTCCTCGGGAGACTTTTATGATATGGTCGACGATATTGATTGGATGCTCCACAAAGGATGCATCGGCGTCAAGCTTGATGTCGTTAGGGTCAGAAGAATGAGATGGGTCTGGATGATATTGTCGAAGCTGAGATACATGGAAAACATCATGCATGGCATGGTGCCTCTGAGATATCAGTAACCAATAGGATATAGGACCAACTCTCTCCACTATCTCGAACGGACCAACGTATCTCGGTGATAACTTCCCACGTCTCTTGATCCGCCTGTAACCCAACCTTGGAGAAACATACAGAAAGACTTAATGTCCCACTACGAACTCCAGAGGTCTGCGGTAAAGATCAGTATAATAATTTTGCATAGACTAAGTTGTAGTCATACGCTTTGGAATCAGCTGAACTTGCTCAGAAGTCTCTTGAACGAGATGAGGAGCCAACAGAGTTTCTCACTTGCTTCTAGGGAGTATAAAGGCGAACAGAACAGTCTACCAAAGAGAGCCTGGTACGGAGCCATTTGTATTGTCTCCTGGAAGAATTTATTATAGGTATACTTGAAAAGAGTTAAATAATTCTCCCAAGAACCTCCAAAATCAAGGATACAAGACCATAAAATATCCTCTAACACTCGTATAGCTCTATCGGATTTCCCATCAACTTTGGGATGATATGAATTACTCATAATTACCAATGAGACTAGTTCCTTTTGCAACCCTTACCAAAGAAATGAAGTAAAATAGGCATCCTTATCCAAGAAAATATAACGAGGTACACCAATAATTCGCACAATGTTTTGGATATATAACCTTCCCAAATCATCAATCGTAAAGGTCTCTTGGATAGGAAACAAGTGTGCAACCTTAGTCAACCTATCGACAACCACCCATACTGCAACGCTACCTCGAGGAGATCTTATCAAGACTATAAAAAAATACATGGTGATGTCATTCCATTTCCATTCAGGAATGGATCGAGGTTGTAGGAGTCCAGCAGGTCGCTGGTGCTCTGCCTTCACCTGTTGGCAGGTGGAGCACCGAGTGATGAAACATGCTATCTGCTTTTTCATACCTGGACACCAATACTGCTGACACATGTCTCTATACATCATGGTCATCCCAGGATGAACTGCCTAAAAATAGGTGTGAGATTCCTTCATCATCTCTTCATGTATACCTGAAGTTACCCATAAATGGACATGGTAAAAGAGAGTTTCACTGCCATCAATAACCCAACCAGGAGGTGGGTTCTCTCCCGTAACACTTTCCCTCAAAACGAGACCCTTAGGGTCAATCAAAGGTTTCATGTGGACTTGTTCTAGAAGATAGGATTTCATTTTAAGAGCTGCTAGAACCGATTGTCCACTCTGCTCTTAAACCTCCAGATGCATCTCTGAAAACAAGGACATCATCTGCCACTCACTGCTGGCTACATACACATCTTGAGTCTGTGTCTTGTGGCTTAAAGCATTCTCCACAACATTACCCTTACCAGGGGTATAAGAAAGCTCAAAATTGAATGAATTCAAGTATTCGGCCCACCTGCATTGCCTTAAGTTCAAGTCTCGTTGAGTGGAGATATATTTCAAGCTTTTATGATCTGTGTAAACAATGAATATCTCACCCAAAAAATAGTGTCTCCAACAACGTAGAGCATGAACCACAACTGCCAACTCAAGGAAGTGTCTAGGATAGCTCTGCACATGAGGTCATAGGTGGCGGGATACAAAAGCCACGACTTGATCACCCTGCATCAAAACTGCACCCAGTACAATTCCTGAAGCATCACAATAAACTATATAGCTCTTACCAGGTTCACGTAGAATCAGAATCAGGGCTAAGGTCAGTCTTCCTTTCAACTCCTAAAAAAACTTCTCACAAGTTTCTAACCAGATGAACTATACACCTTTCTTATTCAAGGCCATGATAGGAATTTCTAAGCGGGGGGAATCCTGGATGAATCGCCTATAATATCCAGAAAGCCCTAAGAAACTACGGATGTTGAAGACACTCTTGGGATGATCCAATGAAACCATGGCGCTCACATTTTCAAGGTCAAATGATACCCCTACTTCAGATATAATATGACCCAAGAAGTGTACCTCATCAATCCAGAAGTGGTATTTACTGAGCTTAGCGTATAGCTGGTGCTCTCTCAGTGTACTCAACATGATATCAAGATGGGTTTCAAGGTCGTGTCTGGAATGTGAATACACTAAGATGTAGTCCACAAAGAATAACACAAAGTAATCAAGATATGGATGAAAAACCTGGATCATCAATGCCATGAATACTGCTGGTGAATTCATGATGCCGAATGGAATAACCAGATACTCGTACATTCCATACGTGCTTTGGAATGTTCTACATGGTAGGTCAAATGTTTTCACACACACCTGGTCATATCCTGACCTCATATCAATATTGGAGAAATGGTTTCTCCCTTGAGCTGGTCAAAGAGATCATCTATACGAGGCAACATATATCGATTATTTACCGTGAGCTAGTTGAGTTGATGATAATCCATGCATAACCTTAGGTTATCGTCTCCCTTCTTGGAAAAAAGGACAGGTGAACCCCACGATGATGTTCTAGGTCTAATGAAACCCTTAGCCTCAAGGCCTTCAAGATGCTTTTTGTGTTCCTGAAGCTCTGTTTGCGTCATTCTATAATAAAGAATAGACACTAGTGCCGCACCTCACACGAGCTCAATAGTGAACTCCACGTCTCTCATAGGAGTTAAGCCAGAGAAATCATTAGGGAAGACGTCCCTGAAAAGATCCACCACTAGAGGGAATTCAACTAGTTGTGTTCCCTGATCGTTCATGAAGAGACTTTCCAACTAAGCTATCACTCTTCCCAACCCTACGTATTTAGGCTTAGCTTGGTCTGCCTACAGATCCCATTCTCCTTTGTGAAGATATGTGTCACCCTAAGGGGATGTAAAAGACACCTTAAGGTGATAGTAATCCACTTGGGCACGGTAAGGAGAAATCCAGTTCATACTAATAATGACTTCAATTCTAGAAATATCGATGATATAGAAATTCCAAAAAAAGAGGTACCCACCTATCTCAAGGGGGAACTCTTAGCACTGGTGTATTCCCTTTGTCCTGACCCCAAGCAGGGTGTCGAGAGACATAACGCCGCTAAGGTACTCAATTGGAAAACCAAGACTTTCAACAACAGTAGCAGAAACAAAGGAGTATGATGAACCGGTATCAAAAAGAGTAAAAACTAAAGTAGAGGCTACTAGAATAGTACCTCTCACTGTAGATGGGCATGCACTCTGCTCCTCTGGCGCTGACTGCACTGCATACATGGGACCTGAGCCATGACCCTGATACGCTACCTAGTTGGCATGTGCAGTTCCACTCTGCTGACAGTGATAGTCTAGAACTTGATTTCCTCGACCATGACCTCCACCATTTCCTTAGCCTGATTGACCGATGGAAAAACAACTTCCAGCCTACTATGGAGTCATAGATCCCATACCTGACGGAGGGGCCGGTACGGATCCTCTACTATTGGATGCTGAAGAGAATGAACGACAGAAACGCTGAAGGTGACCCATCCTGCTTCAAGATCAGCACTCCTTCGGATCTCTCGTGCATTATGGCTTCTTATGACCATCCCTGCCGCACTAATAACATGTGACAGAGCTATCAAGACGTGCTGTTTGGCTAGGATTTCCCCCACGTGCACTTTCAAAATGATGTTTCCTACAACCAGAAGAGCCATCACCCTATCTCAGAACCGAACCACCCTATCTCACTGGTTTAGCTTCCCTGACATTTCGCTCTGAGATCAAAGCCTGGTTTATGATCTTTATAACAGTGGTCAAATGGATGATGCTCACCTATGAGTGGATAGTGTACTCATGTCCATCCTCAAAATGCCTCGCAGTAGTCTATGCATCGCCATTCAGAGATGGGGAAAAACACTAAAGTTCTATGAAATGACAATAATACTCTAACACAGTCATAGATCCCTACTGAATATGTAGGAAATCCTGTTCATAGTCATCTCTCAGAGTCTGTGGAAAAAAAGTGATTGTATAAGGTTGCTTGGAAATCAGCGCAAGCCATGTCACTGGCCTGCTCATCCTAAGAAACAACATCCCACCAGTGTTTGGCGGTGTCACGAAGCATATAGACGGCAATCTTGACCCTTCGCTCTGGAGGTGTCTCAAGGTGGTCGAAGATAGACCATACATCTTCTATCCATGATTATGAAGCATGAAGGCCACCTCTCCCTGAGAAGGTGAGAGGTTGCTGCTGTAGAACGTCATGCGTAAGTTCTTCTATAGACGAGGCAGGTTGGGAATATTCTGAACCAACTACATAAACCGGAGGAGATTATCTATGAATTGAGCATCAGGGTCCCTCAGAAGATCGACAGGAGGTAGTGCCACAAGAGGCTCTACGAGAGGAACCACTGGTGATTCAGGACCCACCATCTCTGGAATACGCTCATTTCCACTATCTTGAGACGCAGCACGAGGACTTCGTGGTGGCATTTGTCTAGGACAGCCAAACGCACCCTTATACAAGGAGTAAAGAAGGTAAGAAAACCAGTATGGTGCAAAATATGTTAGGTACATAGCCTGCCTCTAAGAACTAAACAATAGAAAACCCGCCTCAAGAGCTGGGTTTAGATATAGAAGAGACAACTAAAAAGGATTACAAAACAGTTCTACAACCCACTCCAAGGTTGAGTCAGACTAACATATAACAGACTAACACAACCTTATATTCAATAAACAAACAATTACAAAGTTTACCACTAGGTATAACAGCACTCACAAGAAACATGAAAATTCATGATGAAAGTAGATATGGCATGGCAATATGCATGGAATTTAAATCCTATAGTGCCTATCATGATGCATGGGATGTTTTTCCCTCGTATCATTGGGTTGTATCGGTAAACCCATTATTTCAATAATACCAGCACAATAACAACACAATACAATTGATTCACCAAACATGAAATCATATCAACAGTAATTGGTACAATTAATAATAGCAATCCCAACCTTGGAATTAAAGTTTTCCCATGTACACGGGTTAGCTATGTCTAAGCACAGAGTTTATCTGAAATCCCTATATCCCAGTCTCCTGTCTAACCCAAATAGTAAGAAAAAAAGGAAAAAAACAGCTCTGATACCACTTTGTAATGTCCCGAACTGGCTCACATCTAAGAGGGTGGCCGGACCGATGCATCACATAACCTTAAACACATCTCCCAAAATTCCAGAGGCTACTGACTAGCGGTGAGGGCCCTTTTTGTCTTTGGGGGAGACTATGCCCTCATAGGTAACAGATAATATCACAACGGAAGTAAACAACAACAAATAATAAGTAGAGGAAGCATGTGAATAAATAAACTACAGTAGAAGAAATGTAAATAATCCAACTGAATAATAAAAACCAAGTGTGGAAACTCACAAAAGAGTGTAATGCCATGATATGAGTCTAAACTAGAATTACGAAAAACAGAACTCAAACACACATTCAACTAAAAGAAAATACACAAGTAGAAACTGCATCATGAGAAAGGCTCGGTCCCCTATCCTAGTCTCCATCCTAAGCAGTAATGAATAGTCAAGCATCGGAAGCAGCATGCTTCCCCTTGTCAATACCTGCGAGCATGTAATCTACTCGGGTGTCAACAACGCCTAAGGAAGTTGTGAGATAAATTCCCAGTAGGTTGGAACCCACGGTGACTAAACATTTCCATTTCGAGAAAAAATAAAAATGCAGTGTGCCATTACATAACCATTTCAAATAAATTAATTGCAGTTCGATGAAATAAATAAGTCGGACCGGGTCCCAAACGGCACCCGTGCCTGGTCACCTGCTTCTGCCTGAGCTGGTAGTCTGAAAGGGTACCTGTCAGTAGGAATGCACGAACATGAATATATATATATATATATATATATATAACCAAGAAGGCAAGGTAAAACTACGAAAAAGTATACCCCAAGCTTGTGCTTTAACTTGGGGTTCAAGTCCAGTGTCAACCAGGAAAACTTCCACATATCAGGAGAAATATCCCAATTCTCAATAGAATCATTTATCAAAAACATAAACCTCAAGTGAATCATTATTTAAGGTTGATTTTGAGATTTGGAGTCTGAGCTTGTCCTGAAGGTATCACTACGGAACATCCTTCAATTTATCCAATGGCACCGAACCCATCCAAAGAAGTCTTTCAAAAGACCAAGTATCACCCAAGGCATGGCTTTACCCTGAGTCCGTCCCAATCTCACATAAAGGGGTCTAGTTTCAACTGACACTGGCTTAGACACATTGCCAATGGATCAGTCCCGATGGGCCCTTTTGGAATTGGTATCACTCAAAATTATTAGAAAGTTTAGGGAAGTCTCAGTCTAGCATAGCCAATGACACCCTCCCCCCCCCCCCCCGAAACATAGAGGTAACCCGTCAGTAATGGAGGATCCAACAAAGCCCCTTAATACAGGACCCACCTCATTTCCCTGTCCTAAATTTAATTAAAGGTTTCATAGTAGCAGATATGACATATTCATCATATAAAGTTGCATCTTGAAAACTAACCAGATACACCTGTGCATCACAAGGAATAAATTTAACAGTACAATACAATAACTTGAAAGGAAAAATACATATCATATCAACCTCAGCAGATAATGCATATTTAAATAACAAACAGTTCAACAAAACAAGTTCTAAAGATCTAACAATTGAAGTTCATGTTTAAGAAACTATTTATTTAATTTAATTACAATAAAAAATTGCTTCGCAACACATGCAATTGATAAAACAATAAACTCAAATAATGGAAGAATACACATATCATTTCATTATTCCCAATGTGATTTCCAACATTTTTGAAATAATTCAAACAACTATTCATTTAATTTAAAAACAATAAAAAGTTGTTACGCAATACCCGCAGATAATTAAATTAATAATCTGGCTAACGAAAAAATATGTTGACTATGTTGGCACAGCCAAAGGGGTTTTCGATCTTATTGAAACCATTCAAACAAATTAATTTAAGATGATTAAGGCTAGAAAAATTAAACAGAACCATTAAAACAATTAAAATGCGTAAAATTTCACAAAGCAGGTAGGCACCGACTAACGGAACAATGGTGCATTTTTTATAAATCGCAACAAAATGGAGGGAAAGCAAGTAGGTACTATACCTTGTAGTCGTATAAGACTCTATGATCTATAGTAGACTTTGATTCGACCTAAAAAGGATGAAAATGAATGAATTTAGAAAAACCCAGAAATAGGGTAAGAATCTTCTATGATGAACTGCACGCAGAATACTCAACAGAATCTAATGATTCCACTTGTGAAACATTAGTATTTTCCTAAGTTTTACTGTGCACCTAACGGTGAAAAAATCGGACGTCTGAAGAAGGATCAGCGGCCTTCCAAAGTGGCTTCTGGTTGGTGTGACGGGATTGTGGGGTGCGACGTGATGAGTTGGAGAGGGAGAGAGGAGAGGAAAAAAGAAAAGAGTGAAAAGAATGAAAAATAAAAGAAAGGAAAAATAAGAGAAAAATAAAAGATAAGGAAAAAAAGAAATAAAAGAATAATATAAAATAAAACAAAATAATGGAAATAAAAATAATAAAAATAATTAAAAAATGGATTCCCCTATTTTAATTAATTTCATTTTTCCCATAACCACCTCTTTATTTTATTTCAGAATTTCTTTTTATCCTTTCTTCTTTATTTTAAATCTTCTTTAATTCACTTATTACACTTTTCCAATCCTTAATTAATTATTTAAAACACGAACACCGCGCCAAACCCTGACATGACATTTTTCATGAAATGTCTACAAATATTTATATTAAATAAAAAGCTGTCCAGGACCCGCAACGAGGTGTGCAGGCGCGCACCCAGGGTCACTTAATTAATTAGACTGAAATAAAATAAAAACGGTTTGTACCTTATTAAGGTTAGGTCAATACATATGTGGAAAGGGAGAACCACTCTACTCAAATAATGAGTTTAGATGATGTACATCATGAGGATACATGGATGGCTGTTGACTCAAAATTCTCTCTACTGATACACACTGATCACTACCCATGATTATGAATTGAGAATAAAATTTCATACTCTAGTCATGCCATGTTGTATCACAGAATCCACCACAAGGGATACTACTATGTTCTATGTCGAAAACTGCTCAAGATATCATACTCACAGACCTGAATCTAATCCTAAAAAAGGAGACACACTATGAGGAATATCTCTAGAATAGTATTTAGTGTGTACTATGGTCCAAATGGCATGTGACCCTCACTTGAACTCCTATTTGTGTCCTATATTGTGTTTCTTGGCTATCCATGTGATATTAAATAGTTTTTACATGTTGTAAAAAACATTTCTCGCCTCACCCTAGACCATGGCCATATTATTCCCCATGCAGATTGGCCAACTGTGTCATCCACATGGATTGTACCCACAGTACATGGTGTTTGCTGGGTAATCAGGATCATGGTTATGTCCTCATCCCATTCCCATGTATGGAAACATTCTTCAATGTCTTTGTTCATATACGTCCACAGATCCATGTCCCTTGACATGGAATATATGGCCATCTCCCTCAGTCACACATAATGGGCTCAATACATGGCATGTACCCCTGGTTCAAAACATTTAGTACCCTGCCTGAAAATTATTATTTTTATTAATTTACATGAAAGGAAAACAAATAAAGCAGGTCCTCAAGGAGGATGAAAGAAGTGCATGCATGGGGAATCCCCTTACACCACACTAATACACTCAAGGGGCATATAATGAAGGCTGTCAAAAATCAAAAGTGTCTCCTACCTCCGACCCAATCGGGCAAGTCTGTCGGCTGCAAAGTTGGATTCCCTCCAACTATAGTGTATAACCCTCCCTTGATCAGTCACTGCCTTACATCTCTTGATGAGGTAGACCATCTCCCATGGAATCCCACAACTTCATTGAAGAGCCTTGACAAGTACCTCAGAAGCGGACTCAACCTCAGTGCTCTACAACCCTCTCCATCTGCAAACCATGAGCCCGGAATGTAGGGCCCGGACCTCAGCACCCAAAGAGCAAACTGGGCCATAGAAAGCACTAAAGGCAATATGGAAAGAGCCCCAAATATCCCTAAGCATTTAGCCGCCTCTCATGACCCCTTCCATATAAGAGCCATCAATATTAAGTTTCAGGCCAGGTCTCGGTGGATGCCACTAACCCAAGAACCGGTTCCCCTGTTTTGAAAAACATTTAGTACCCAAAAGTCCATATTCCCTTAATGTGAAGAGAGCACAATATGTTACCTTGTACAAAACACAATGTGATTAGTAATTCTTAATGGGAATCCCTTGAAAGTCACCCGAAACACCTCAGTTTCTACTTATACCAACATATTTACCCCAAGGGGATCTATAACATTAATCTAAGAGATCTAAAACCATAGAAAATACATTAAAAAGAGTATCAAGACATAAAACTCAAATACAAATACCTAATGGAGAAAAATGTATTGTTTGGGTTAAAAACTATGCTCTAGAGATTCTGATGCTCAATCTGATGATGATTAACAACAAAAAAAGATATCAACATCAACTCACATCCTCGATTCGGCCTCGGGTCCATCCATCATAATGGGAGATCCTCCTTATCTCTAAAATTTGTGTGTGAGAAGAGGGTGGGGGAGGATATTACTTTATTTTTATAAACTAATATAATCAACTCTCCCACCAACATGCCCATGACTGATAACCCAATGCACACTAATTTTTTTCACGTCAAGGGTAATGACCGTTTTTGGCATCAACCATAGTCTATGATTTTCGATCTGAGGCTCTACTCATGAGGTAGACAATGTAATAAATAAACTGCATTCGTGGGATATAAAATATTTAATATTTTTAATATCACAACACTAAGGATATCTGGGGTCCATAATCTCTTGAAGACTCGATCCATAGATTCAGAAATATTTATAGAAATATTCTAATGTCTTACATGAAAAAACCCAACATGAAACAATATGATGGAATCATACATATCATGTATGTATAAGAATCATATCTCATGTAGTTTAGTAACACCCTATACTTCTTATGGGTTTTGGTTGTGACTACACTTAGAGAAGGGATATGAGCCTCCTCCTGTATAATATCTAAAGGGTTATAGAGCAGTCTTTCATCCCTAGATTCAATGATATATTCATTCCATTCATGAGCTTTAAAAATATTCCAACTAGCTTCAAAGACTAGAATATGATCTTTTCCTGAGACATGTTCCACTCTAACATGGTGATCCCCAGTTGGAATGGTGATATGAGCATTTTATTGTTCCATCGGAGTATATTTCTAGTATTTTTTTGATAGGAATATAAGCTTATCCCAAAGAATGCACCACTCTCACTTGGTGATCCTTAGAGAGAAGGAGGATGTAATCTTTGTACTATACCTTTGGAGTAAGCCAGTGGAATTTTTCGATTAGAATATGAGAATTTCC
The DNA here is from genome assembly GCA_963277665.1 of Viscum album. Taxonomy (NCBI): domain Eukaryota; kingdom Viridiplantae; phylum Streptophyta; class Magnoliopsida; order Santalales; family Viscaceae; genus Viscum; species Viscum album. The sequence continues at coordinate 302,606,443 of OY728139.1, forward strand.
AAAAAAATGTTTTTCTCTCACTATTTGAGCCCTAGTCGGAACATGGATATGATCATGGACCAATGCCTTTAGAGTATGTCACTTATCATTTTCTAATGGAATGCATTCATGTATCGATGATGTTTTGGTATCACCTGTTTAGCGTTGGATGGAATCGGGATATAATCCTTGTCAGGTACCACTTCCTTTACCATATTATATTGATAATCATCTTGGAAGGGAGAAATAAGTTATGATTTCCCCAAAGTAGCCTCCATTTCGTACTAATCATGGTCATGTGCTATAACACCCTATGGTTTTAATACTAAAATGAATTTCATGAAACTTTGTTTTATAAAGATATTTATAACTAGAATTTAAAAATAATGTTTCCACTTATATGTTTTTAATTTAAAAAAATAGTCATATACGGTTGTGATTAGTGAGTTATTTCGAGTCTGATAGAACCATCATGATTTTTTGGTGAATAGTAACATACCATTATGAATAGTAATATAACCCTAATGAATAGTAGGTTGTATTATTATTTTATTTTCTTAACTCTTTAGGATAAAGACATATTGGTTAATTTTTCAATGTGATATAAAAGTAGTTATAGTTTTAAAATAGTAGACTTTTGAATAAAGTATGATTTTATAAAAAAATTAAATTAATCATATTTAAAAAATTATTTTCAAAAAATGGAGTTCATTTTTGAATTATAAATGAAAAAAAAGGTTAGGCAGAATTTTTTAGATTTTTATGAAACTCGTGAATTTTTTTTTTTTTTTTGAATAGGGAAATGCGGTAAAATATCGTATATTCATATTAACAATTAAATACACTATTTATGACATAATGGATGATGTATGACCACATGGTTCAGACTCACAAGCAATTATTACAATTTTGGGTCACACTAACCTTGACTATTCATAGTCTGGAGAAAAAATATTAAAATAATGAATAAAATAATATAAAATCCCTCCTCCCCTCCACTATAAATACCACCATCATTCCCCACCTCCTCTAACACCTCTCAAGAGTTGATCATTGTCAATGTTCTGAAAAATACTTTCCGCAACGCACTTCCCCACATCCTAGATCCAGTGGAGTCACCAAAATGGAAAAACCAAAGGACTTAAGGAGGATTTAAAGGATAAGATATCATGATGAGGTTTAAACAAGTTTGAAGTAAGACAAACTCGAGGTAAAGGAATTCTTAACCCAATTCCCATTCTTTTGGTAAACCTTATTCTATATTAATTTTATGGGTTTAAGATCATTTTTGTGATGAATGTTTTGTTATATTATGTATATTTACAGTGTATACACATATTTCTATCATTAAATTTATTCTCATATCAGTTATATAATATTAGTAAGGGGCGCTCCTTTTGAAATCATATTTTAAAATCATGTTTTACAAAATTCCAAAGCAATGTTTTTAGGAAATTATACATACTGTGTGATTATGTTCTGGTTCTTTGGAATTATTTTTGATTAAGGTTAGGACCTATATATCCCTGAACTTCATTGGGTATGTGTATGTTTGAGGTCAGATGTATGGTTACTCCATGTGTAACTGCGATGGTTACACAAATTCTAAGGTAATTATGAGGGTTAAAAGTTATATGGTTGTCAATAGGGTTATAATATTATGTAATTAATTCCCCAAGATACCTTTATGGCTCTATTTATGTTCTATATGTTTTTTGTAAATGTCATGGATATCTCAAGTTTCAAAAATTATGTTTATATGGGTGACAAGTATGTCTTTTTGAAACTAATTTCATACATTACAAGTATTCATGGACTAATGTGTTATTTCCATATTTTTATATATATTTTTGTGATTTTTGTGCTCATAACATATTTTTAAATGTTTTTCACTAGTTATAAGGATGTCTAATACAAAGAAGGGATCAAAGTTAAATTTTATGAAGATTTTGTCAAAGAAATAATGTTTTACTTGAAAATTTTTATATTTTGGAAGAAATGGTTTTGTTTTTGTGTTATTCGATCTGTATAAATGTTGAAAGTTATGTATGTGTTATATCCAAATTCTCTAAAACTATAATCCTGAAGATATCCTCAATTTGAAATGATGTTAATTCTTGACTAAAATTCAAGATTATGTTATGTAATAAAGTTGGGTCCTTATTGTTGGTATCAAATGATGGTTTGGATAACTATAGGTGTTGGGAAAATATTAATAGAATTACATACTTTATTTTTACAATATTGTTAATTTGAAATGATATAGAGTTTAAATTTTACCACGTTTCTTTGACTAAGATAAATTTGTTCATAATGGTTTTCCGTAGAAGAAACATGGAAGATGAAGAGGAGAGGCACCAAAAGAATGATATCCTTATGAATCTGTAGCTCGGAATGGTAGATATTGGAACCATGTTTTTTGTGATAGTAATGGCTCAGCTAATTCAGGCAATAAATGGTGGTGGAATGTATGAAAGAGAAAAACCATATATACCACAATAGAATAAGATGATATTGGAAAATTTTATGAGACAACCCCCTCCTGCTTTCAATGGATCATCAGACCCAGAAGCAGCCAAAAGATGGATTAAGGCCCTGAGAAGATATTAAATGTTATGGTATGTTCATATAATCAAAATTTAAGTCTTTCAATTTATTATTTTGAAGGTGAAGCTGATCAGTAGTGGTCAATGGTCAAATATATTAGGGATGTAGATGATATTAATGCCTTCGAGTGGGATGAATTTTAAATTAGTTTCCTTGAAAAATATTTTCCTAAGGTGGTGCTACTTATGATGGAGAAGAAATTTCTTGAATTTAAGTTAAAGGATGATGATTCAAGGGATTTGTATTTAGAATACATCACCCTAATGGCGAGGTATGATCCAAATATTATTATGGATCTTGATAGAAAAAATAACCATTTTACTCCAGATTAAAACCAAGGTATCGAAGGGCGTTGGACTCTTGTGAATTCAAAAGTTATGAGAAAATTGGCTGATGTGCTAGGAGGGTATAGATGGAGTTTTTTTATGATTACATGCACCTTGAAAATAAGGTGAATAAGAGGTCTATATGAAAATCAATGGGTAAGAATCCTTCAAATAAATCTGATGGTAAGAAAATCCAATTTCCAGTTTCTGAGAAGTGTGGAAAGAAGCACCCATAGAAATGCCTTACCAAAGCTGTAAAGTGTTTTTGATGTGGTATGATTTTACATATGGGACAAGAATGTAATGAAAATTATTCTATGACTAATCATGATAAGAAAACTGTTAGTTTTTTTAAATATGGAGAGAAGGTTCATTATGAAAATGTCTACCCAAAGAGAGATTTGAATGATGAAGAGAAGATAGACTATAAGAATAAATGTGTAGTGGGATTCATTGATACTACATCATTAGATGTCGCTCCATCCAATGATGTGGCATCCAGTACCTTGTTTGTTTACTCAAAGTTTTCTAATGTTTTGTTTAATATGGGGTATACACATTCTTTAATTTTTGATAAATTTTCTTATAAATTGAAAATTTCACCTCAACAAATGAGACTAGAACATATTGTTAAAACAAGAGGGGAAATATTATAGAAAAGGTGAATTATAAGAATATTTCTATTGTGTACTATGAAAGGTTACTACCTAAAAACCTTATTATTTTTTCCATAGTAGAGTTTTTTGTCATTCTGGGAATGGATTGGATTTATATTTATCATGCTAAGATTGACTGTAGAGTTAAAGAAGTTGTTTTTTCATAAAGAGTTTCATTTTGTATACAAGAATGAACCCATACAATATATAACATATCTGGAAGCTGAGAAACTATTCAAAGATTCAAATGAAAGTTATCTTCCTCTTGTTTATGAAAACAAGGCAACTATTTGTTGAGATGGTACGTAGAATGATATTCTCCTTATATACCAAATGTAGGATCAAAATAATAATGTAGATCCTCAATATACAAGAGGTGGGGTGAATTGTATACTTTAAAAATTATTTGGTAACTTTTAAAGTTGGTAAGAAGCCTTTCTATTTTTTAATAAGGTTTAACAAAGTAATTCAAAAAACCTATAGTTATGCACACTTGCTTGAATCCAGAAATATGATTCCGAGAAAGCAATTCCAGAAAAGTGAATCTGGAAATAAAACTTAAAAAAAATTTACAAAGGTAAATATTCTACCTTAAAGCATATAAAATCTTACTAAATCATAGAATACAAGTATAAGGAAGTATAAGATAGTTATACTTTCCTCAACAGTCAAAATACAGTTGAAAACATGAAACAAACAAGTAACAAGTAGTAAGTCTTTTAACCCAAAGAGAATGGTATCCAACAACCTTGGATAAAGGTCCCTTGATTTATAATTTCAAAAAAGTCTGTCTTAGCCACACTTGGGTAATCCCTTGATATGAAGATTGTAATTTCTCTTGCTATCCCCGAAATCCATCAACTTCAAGGTAGTCGGCACCTCTTTCTTCCTCAGTAAGGAAGTCCTAGAACTTTATGGTAGTCAGAACCTCTGTCTTCCTATCTCCGGAAGCCCTTGAATGTACTCAGCAACATTCGAAGTCACACAAAGCAATTCTGAACAATATTTTCAATATGCACAAAGCAAGAGAGTCTCTCTCTATAAATCACTTCAACAAAATGTAATCTCTAGAGTCATAGAATAGTTCATAAAAGTTGTTAGCTCTTTCAAATGAGATTCTATTTATAGAAACACCTTCAACAGTCAGCTCCCTCCTCCAACGGTCATAGTTTTCCTTGAATTTTAGAGGGACCTATACACTTGTCACTCAAATAATGGTTAGTTAGTAAATGAATGCACAACATCATTTCTTCACCAAAACATGAGTAAGAAAAAATATGGTTATATAAGCAAATTCATTTTTCGGAGTGTAAGGAAAAAATAGTTCGGAGTCTAACCAAAAACAATTCGGAGTCTATAATTCAAGGATATTCAGATTCTGTTTATCAAAGGAATTTGGAGTTAGAATTATATTGAATTCCGGAGTCTGAATTTCAAAGAAATTTAGCGTCTTGAATTCAATATAATTCGGAGTCTGAACTTACAAAGTTCGGAGTTTGAATTCATAAGAGTTCGGAGTCTGAACTTACAAAGTTCGAAGTCTGAATTCAAAAGAGTTTGGAGTCTGAACTTACAAAGCTCAGAGTCTAAATTCAGAGAACTCAGAGTCAGAACTTAGAAGAGTTTGGAGTCTAAATTCAGAGAACTCGGAGTCAGAACTCAGAAGAGTTCAGAGTCTAAATTCAGAGAACTCAGAACCTGAATTTGGATCCTGAAAACAGAATGCATTATATCTAAGTATAAATATGATTCTGAGGTTTTGGATAAAAACCCTAATTTTATACTTCGACAAAATGAACAATGAAAAATATGTTAAGGATAAATTTCCATGGGGAAGGAAAAGTTTCCTTAAGAAATTAAAACATAGGGTAAATGAAATTTTCCTTAAGACAAGGTGTTTGTGATTTTCAAAACATGAAGAATTGGTAAAGTCATAAGGAAACCTTATTGACTCAATCAATCTCCCCAAACATGAAGGAATTTAAAATTCATAAGGAATCTTTATTGACTCAACAATATCCCCCATTTTGGAAAGCACAAAAATCCTTACGAAAAAGAGTATAAATACTTAGAAAATATTTTTCGATACTTTGAAAATAAAACATATCTCTCTTAACACATGGGAAAGGATGAATACGGCTAACTCCCCCTTAGGCTTTAGAACACTAAAGATCATATTCTAGATTTCCAGAATGAGATTTTTTATTATCTTGAATACAAAAATCATTATAAATGAAAATACTCCCCCTTAGATGAACACTCCCCCTTACTTTGGGAAATTTATTCTTTACTTAGAATTATTTTTCCTTTCTCCCCCTTTGTGATTTTCAAAAAGAAATACAGGGAATAGAAAAGATAATATTGTACCTAAAATATTAGTACAAAACATCCAAACAAAAACGATCCACCAAAATTTCATTAGGATTGAAAAAAAAATACTACAAGGAAAATACAACAAAAGATCAGATTGGGTATAATCATCCTTCCTTTTCCTTGGGCATCAACTTCTTCATAATTGTTTTGAGCTTCATAATAACCTTGTGGTCTTTCTTTTCTCACTTAATAATCTGATCCTGATCCTCATCTTTCTTCTCTAAATATTTGATTCTATCATCCTGAGACTTTAGAGCCTATGCCTGATCCTTCAAGACTTTTTCCTACCTGACAAGCTTTTCTTCTATTTCAATCCAAATATCTCATTCTCTCTTCTAGCTTTGAGCCACTAAATATAGTTTCCCATTAAAATACATCACTTCTTGAGTCCGGGAATTCTACTAAAGAGTTAGATTTTCCTCAAATCTATTCATGAGGTCCTTGATCTTCTCATCTTCAGTGTCAAAAGAATCCTTGACAATTTCTTGAAATTAATCAAGAAACTGCATATCCTCTATAGTTTTATTAGACCAAGTGGTAATATTATTGTTGGATCTCTTGTGGGATTCATAGAAAATAAAAAAAGTCTTGAAATTATCCTTATGCTTTATGCATTTATCCATCACTATGGATACTGAATGCAACTTTTGATTCAAGGTGTGTTGGAGAATTTGGAATCTCGAGTCAATACTTGTAAAAATCGGAATGGTCTCAACCAGATTATTCAATGATTTCACAATGAGATCACGTCAAAGGGGTGATGATTCTGAATCTGAAACCTTGCTTGGTGAGGGCTCTTTCTCTAACTCAACAAGTTTCCTCTTTGAAGATCCACCAGCTTCCTTCTTCTTCAAAACAGCTTTACTAGGTGTCTCAACTACCACCTGTTTTCCCTTATCAGTTCTTGGAATGAATTCCTCATCTGTAAATTTATGTTCACTATCAAAAAGTTGAACAACTCAGTCTCTATTTAGCTCTTCCTTCTTATCTCTTGTCTCATCTTCCTCGGGATGAATGAAGTCATGATTAGAACTTTCTTCCTCAGAGATCTTATTCACTTCATCTTCAGCCTTGTCATTTTCTAATTTCTCATCTTTCCCAAGTGTAGCCAACTTTGAAGAATCTTCTTCTGATGTTCGTATTGACAACTTCTTGGATGGACTTTCCTTCTCATGAAATTCTTCTACTTTCTTAATTAGATCTTCGGTATTTCCACTACTTTCTTATTCTTCCACTTCTTGTACTACTACTTCTTCTTCTCTTTCTTTCACTTTTTCTGGAGTGACAAACTTCTTCCCCGGAGTTTCATGTAAGGCTTCTACCAGAAAGGATTATGGTACTGGGATATTTTCTGATGCTTTCTCAATAGCCTTCAAAATAGATTGGACAATCTCCGCTTCAGTCATCTTCTTTGTTTTCTTCTCTTCCTTATCTTCCCTTTCTAGATACTCAACTATCTTCTCCTTGATAGATTTTTCTTCAGCAGGGTCTAGTACAGACTTGGGATCCCCTTATTTCCTTTTCTTCTTATCTTCCCTCCACTTAGCAACTACCTCATCCAGATATGAGTTTTACTTATTAGGTTTTGGAGGTGTGGATGGAGCTTCCTTAGCTTTTGGGGTTTTTTCTTCTTCTTATACTTCCTTCAACTTCCTCTTTTTTCCAACCTTTTTCGATGGCTCATCAACTTCTTTTTTTGAGAACTGCTTCATCTTTTTCTTCAGGTAGGTCATAAAATTCTCCTGAGTCTGTAGAAAACCCAATGTTCATTCTCTTAAGGGTATCATCACTGACTATCATTACATTGTAATTCCTTGGCTTCGAGCTGCAAGGGATTTTAAAAGATTCTAAGCACTGAACAATTAACGTGGAAAGAATGGATGGATACATGATTATCTGAGCCTTAAAGTTCCCATTCTTGATATTCTCAATCATAATGAGAATATTATTAACCAAATTAACCTTCCTCAGGTTCACCATAAAATCTAAAATATACATGTCACTCTTCTTCAATGTATCTTTGTCCCCTTTTCTCGGAATGATGAATCCCCGAACCAATAATTCGAGAATCCGATAATTTGTAGACAAGTGGGAGATCTTTGGAGTCTTCACATTAGAAAGTCCAAGACAATCCATAGACATCTCCTTAATAAAAATTTCTTTGACATCAGGAAACTTATGGGAATAGAACTCAGCTTCCCCTTCATTTGGTATACCAACTAAAATAGCTACCTAAGAAAATAAAAGTGCATAATTCTCTCCATAGATCATGAATGAAAACTTTTCTCTACCTTTTTCCTTAAAGAAACTGACTAATTCATAAAACTCACCAAGAAAATCTGGGTACACTAAGTCTTGAGCCCCTGGCTTCAATACATAAATACTCTCCCATCCATTCAGCTTAATGTTTTTTGAGATAATCAAATCATACTTGTTGAAGAATTTCAAATGCAACAAACATTCTCTATAGATCTACCATTCCAAACTAGGCTTGAAAGTAGACATATCTTTCTGAGAACATTCTTCTATAGACATTCAGAATTGAGAAACCCTTGAAAATCCGGAATGATCTTATGTAGAAAGACAGAACTTCAGCACATGAGAGCATGGGATTTGATGTGGGACAACCATCGGGGGTTATTTATATAGGTGTTTTATGTGACAGTTCATCTTCCACACTCAATCCAATGGCTGCAAATATTTTTGATCAGATCTGATGGTTGATATGATAGCCACAAATAAATCATGGATTCAATCTTTTGAGTTTTTTTAATAAAAACATTCGGATTTAAGGAAAAGAGAATCTGAAAAATTAAAAAAAACTACCAACAAGTAAAGGATGACTATGAAAACTCGGGAAAGGAAACATACCTCTCGAATTCCTAGGAAGATAATTCATAGTGTGGAAAATTCTTCTTGAAGAACATTAGATTCCGAAAATTCTATTATGAATTTTTTTGAAATACTGACTATGAATTTTTTTAGAAAATATTCATTATGAACATTTAAGTACAAAAATATTCATTACGAAAATTTAAAGTACAAAAATCTTCATTACGAAAATTTAAAGTATGAAAATCATCATTACAAAAAATTTAAGTACGAAAATCTTCATTAGGAAAATTTAAGTACAAAAATCTTCATTATGAAAATTTAAAGTACAAAAATCTTCATTATGAAAATTTAAAGTACAAAAATTTTCATTACAAAAATTTTCATTACGAAAACCTTTGAAAAAATGATTACTAAAAATTTTCATTACGAAAAAATTATAAAAAGATATTACGAAAATTTTCATTATCAAATATTTTTAGACATCTAACAAACAAATGTATTCCCCCTATAAAAAAAGGAGTTTATTACTGTAAAGAGGTTGGTTTCAACTGAAAGTTAACAAGGAAGATTACCTTAGGGTTATCACTCCTAACTTCTGTTTAATGTATTCAAATTTATCGGAGGGTAAAGATTTTGTGAAAATATAAGCAAGTTGATCTTGTGTTCTGATAAATTGAAGAATGATATCTCTTTTTCGTGTGTGATCTCTAAGAAAGTGATACCTAATATCAATGTGTTTTGAATGAGAGTGGTGTGTAGGGTTTTTACTTAGGGAAATGACACTAGTATTATCACACAAAATTTTTGTTTTGGTAAAACACATACCACAGTTTGTGAGTGTGTGTTGCATCCACAACACGTGAGCACAACAACTTCTAGCTGCTATATATTCAGCTTCAGCAGTGGAAAGTGCTACTGAGTGTTTCTTTTTTCATGACCAACAAACTAATGAATATCCTATGAAATGAAAGGTTCTGGATTTACTCTTTCTATCCATTATACATCCACTAAAGTCAGCATCCGAATTTTTTTTTTGAACAATTTCATTTCCAGAAGTATAAAAGAGTCCAAGATCGATGGTTCCCTTTAAATAGTGAAAAATTATTTTCACTATCTTTAAATGAGATTCCTTAGGATTGTATTGATATATTTCACATAAGAATACTGAATACATTAAGTTTGGAGGACAAGCTGTCAAGTAAAGTAAACTTCCTATCATACCTCTAAAAGATGTTTGATCTATTGGTTTCTCAGCTTCATCAATATCAAGTGTGTTTGAGGTACCAATGGGAGTACTATTACTCTTAGTTTTGTCATATCCATACTTTTTAAGAAGATATTTAATATACTTATGTTGGGATATATAGATTCCTTCTAGTTTTTTTGAAATTTGAAAACCAAGGAAAAATGTTAAATCACCCATCAAACTCATTTCAAACTCAGATTTCATTAGATCTGAAAAGGAATCAGTTAAAGATTGCTGAGTTGAACCAAATATAATATCATCAACATAAATTTGAACAATCAAAACATTTTTCTTGTATTTATTTATAAAAAGGGTTGGATATGAATTTCCCTAAACGTAATTATTTTGAAGCAAAAAATTTGTAAGTCTATCATACTAAGCTCGAGGGGCTTGTTTAAGTCCATAAAATGCTTTGGTAAGTTTAAAAACATGTTCAGGATGATTTGTATCTTCAAAACCAGAAGGTTTTTAAAAAAAACGTCCTCTTGTACAAAACCATTAAATAAATCACATTTCACATCCATTTGAAAAATTTTAAAGTTAAAGAATGCTGAAAAGGAAAGTAGAATATGAATAGATTCAAGTCTAGCTACTAGAGCATATCTTTCTTCATAGTCTATTACTTCTTTTTGATTGTAGCCTTTAGAAACCAATCTATATTTATTTATTACTATGATTACATTTTCATCACATTTATTTTTGAAGACCCATTTTACTCTGATAACATAAGTTTCCTTAGGTCTTTCAACCAAGGTTTAGACTTTATTCCTTTTTAATTCATTTAATTTATCTTGCATTGGTTTTATCCAATCATAATCACCTAAAGCTTCATCTTTTCTTTTTTGTTTATAATTGGGAAAGGAATGCAAGATGTTCTACTTTATTCCTTAAGTAACTTCTAGTATTTACATGTTGATTTAAATCACCAATGATACTATCACTGGGATGATTCTTTAGAAATAACTGATTTGGGTTTTGTAAAACTTGTTCATCAACATAGGGTAGGAAATATTCTGGGGTAAATGCTTCAGAAACATCTTCTTAGACATTTTCTTTATCAGAAGGTTCTTCTAACAAACTTGATAATTAGTTTTTGAAAACACATCCATAGATGTAGGTTGGGGTTGTTTAAAAACAAAGGGATCAGTTTCATCAAATTTGACATGCACTGTTTCTTCAACAGTACAAGTGTTTTTATTAAAAACACTATAATCATTAGAAGTTGTGGAGTAGCCTAACAAAATTCCTTCATCATATTTTGGTGCGAATTTATGTATATTATCTTTAGTATTCCTAATGAATACTTTTCAACCAAAAACCATGAAGTCGGAAAGTCTAGGTTTTCTACCATTCCATAACTCATAAGTGGTTTTATTAAGAAAAGGTCTAATCAAAACTCGATTTATAGTATAACAAGAAAAACTTACAGCTTCAGCCCAAAAATATTTGGTTATAGAATATTCACACAACATGGTTCTCGTTATCTCTTGAAGAATTATATATCTTATTTCAACCACGCCATTTTGTTGAGGTGTTCTAGGTGTTGAGAAGTTATGAGTAATGCCTTTTCTACTACAAAAAGTTTAAAAATATGAATTTTGAAATTCTCCTCCATGATCACTAAAGGAATGTTTTTCTTATTTTTAACTTGGGCTCTAAAACTTTTGAAATAATAAAAAGCTTCAGATTTATTTTCTAGAAAATAGACCCATGTAAATCTAGTGTAATCATCAATTAGGAAAAATACATAATATTTCACTCCAATGCTTCAAGTTTATGTTGGTCCAAAAAGATCCATATGCACTAACTATAATGCATCAGTGGTTGAGACTTCACTGACAGACTCAAAACTTGATTTATGTTGCATTCCATATTGACAAGGATCACAAACTTTTGAAGAATCAAATCTAAGCTCTGGTAGATCATTAACTAGTCTTTTCTTAGAGAGTTTTCATAGGTTCCTAAGGTTACAGTGTCCTAACCTTCTATGCCACAACCAAGAATAATATTCCATTACACTAAGGGAAGGTATTTCTTGGCTCCTATGGTCTTTGAAGTTTAGTGTGTAAACATTCTCATGCCTATTCGAAGAAAGAATAAACTCTTCCTTGGAATTGTGTACTAAACACTAGTCATTCCTAAAATTCACAAGGTAACCTTCATAACAAAATTAACTTATGCTAATGAGGTTTTTCTTAAGACCCTTAACAAATAAAACATTTGAAATCAAGGTTTTTTCAAGAAGAACAATGTTACCTATAACAATGATTTCTCCATTAGCATTATCTCCAAAAGTTACTTTACCTACTTTTATTTTGATAATATTTTCAAAGATTTTTTTGTTACTAGTCATATTCCAGGAACATCCACTATCTATGTACCAAGTATGGTTTTTGTTACTCTCTTTATTCTGCTGAAAATAAGATTGTTAGACTTTCGAAACCCAAACATTCTTGGATTCAGAAATTTCAGAAATCAAAATTTTAGGCACCCATATTTTCTTATAAAAATAGGCTTTATGAAATACTAAAGACTGTGTTTTGTTTAAGGAACAATTTCTTGCCCAATTCCCACCACACTGAAACTTAGTACAGAAAGGAGCACTTTGAAGAACAAAATAATTGTTACTAAAAATTGGTTTAGAACTAGTATAACCAAAACCAAAATTATTCCTTACAAGTCAGATTTGAGAATACATCTTATCAAAATTTTCCTTTCCTAAGGTAAAGTTTGACAAACACTTCCTCAAGGAAAATATTTTTGACTTTAGTCGAATAACTAAGTTTTTATCTTCCAAAACATTAGTACTAGAGTTAGGCTCGAAAAAATTATTCATAGAAATTACTTTTTCTAGATCCTTAGAAAGTTTATCCTTCTCAGAATTCACTTCCTCGAGATTGTTTGAAATACTTTCAAAATCAAATATTTTCTTATCAAGATATTTAGAAAGATATGATATTTCCTTAGTAAGAATAGAAATCCTAGAATTTTCCTTTTCAAGATTTTTCTTGAGTTTTGAATTCTCATTCTCAAGAAGCTTAGAAAACCTATAAACTTCTTCATAGGTACGTAAAGTATTATCCTCATCATAAAAATATTCTTCATCAGAAGAGTTATAATATTTACTATCACTATAAATGGAAATTAGGGATATATTGGTCATAGATTTATCATTGTGTGCCTTATCCATTAAGCAATAATTTTCAATAGATAGTCTTACTATTAGACCAAGATTCTTTTGTCCAAGAGATTCATAACCTGATGATTCATCTGAGGAGTCTCCACGACTGGAACTCCAGGTGTCATTAGCTTTCAAAACTTTCTTAGAATTATCTTTGTAGTACTTCTTTCTATTTCTCTTATAATTATTTTCCTTTCTTTCCTTTCTCTTAAGCATAAGACAATCAGGTCTTATATGTCCAGCTCTCTTTCATTCATAACATGTGACTTCTGAATCATTCATATCTTTCCTTTCTTTATTCTTCTATTTGGATTTAAAGTTCTTGTAGCCAAAAATCATGTCCATCCTTCAAGAAATATTTTCTAGTTTATTTTCGTATGATTCACTTCCACTAGATTCAGATTGTATTACAATTTTCATATATTTAGATCAAGTAACTCTCTCAGGATTCTTGGATTTCATATGATTTGAAGTTGTAGTAAAAGAAAAACTATCATTCCCATTCTTCTTCTTAATGTTGTCAGAATCTTTCTTCAATCTGGTTTCATGTTAAAGAAGACTTCCAAAAAGTTCAGCAAGAGAAATTTGAACAACATTTCTATTCTCATCTATAGATGTTCTCATGTATTCTCATTCATTGGGCATGATGTCTATGATTTTATCCACAAGAGCTTCATCATCTAATCCTTTCTCACCCATAGATTGTAAACTATTAACAATAGTCACGAATCTCTGTTGCACCTTACATATGGGTTCTCCATAAGGAAAGCAAAAAAACCATGATATTCAGTTCTGAACATGGATCTTCTAGTTTCAATAACATTGGAAGTTCCAAATTGAGTAACTTCATGATTTTCCATATACAATTTGCTGCTTCATAAGATAAAATTTGGATATATATATTTCTAGTCATGGAACAAAGAAATGTATTGCGTGCCATATAATTCAATTGATATTCATGATTTTCGTGGTTGGTAAAGGAACTAACTTATATGTCGGGAATTTTATATCCTCCAGTAATCATGAAAAAAATTCCTACTCTAGTATTGATAATAAAATTCTTCATGAAATCTCTCCAATATTCATAATCATTCCCGTAAAAAATAGGTGGTATAGTTGGATTTAGTTTTTCTATGGAACAAACATTGATTCCTTCCATCTTAATGAAAAAATTTCCACACAAACTTGTTAGTAATAAAAGTTTTTAAACAAGGAAAATATTCCTCAACAAGAAAAATATAGAACAAGAGCATCTTAAAAAAATGAATCTGGACATGTGAATCCAAAAATCTGATTCTGAAAAAAAGATGATGAATTCTCTTCTAAATATAATCGTGAGATTAATTCAGATTGAACCAATCCTCTGATATCAATTTTGGAGATGGTATGGAGAATTATATTCTCCTTAGATACCAAATGTTGGATCAAAATAATAATGTAGATACTCAATATACAAGGGGGGTGAATTGTATACTTTAAAAATTCTTTTGGAATATTTAAAGTTGGTAAGAAACCATTCTATTTTTTAACAAGGTTAAAAAAAGTAATTCACAAAACCTCTAGTTCTACACACTTGCTTGAATCTGCAAATATGATTCCAAGAAAGAAATTCTAGAAAAGTGAATCCGGAAATGAAACTTAACAAAAGTTTACAAAGATAAATATTCTACCTTAAATCATATAGAATCTTACTAAATCAGAGTATACAAGTATAAGGAAGTATAAGATAGTTATACTTTCCTCAACAATCAAAATACAGTGGAAAACTTGAAACAAACAAGTAACAAGTAGTAAGTCTTTTAACCCAAAGAGAAGGGTATCCAACAACCTTGGATAAAGGTCCCTTGAATTATACCTTCAAGAAAGTCTGTTTTACCCACACCTAGGTAAGCCCTTGATACGAAGATCGGAATCTGTCTTGTTATCCCCGAAAGACCTCAACTTCAAGGTAGTCAGGACATCTGTCTTCCTCAGCAAGGAAGTCCTCGAACTTTAAGGTAGTCGGAACCTCTGTCTTCATATCCCCGAAAGCCCTTGAATGTACTCAGAAACCTTTAAAGTCAAACGAAGAAATTCTGAATAAGATGTTCAATACACAAAAAGCATGAGAGTCTCTCTCTAGAAATTACTTCAACATCATGTAATCCCTAGAGTCGTAGAACAATTCATAAATGTTGTGATCTCTTTCAAATGATCTCCTATTTATAGGCACAGCTTCAACGGTTGGCTCCCTCCTCCAACTGTCATGGTTTTCCTTCAATTTCGGAGGGACCTGTACACAAGTCAATCAAACAATGGTTAGTTAGTAACTGAATGCACGACATCATTTTGTCACCAAAACATGAGTAATCAAAAATATGGTTATATAATCAAATTCATTTTTCATAGTGTAAGGAAAAAATATTTTGGAGTCTAACCAAAAAAAATTTGGAGTCTATAATTCAAGAATATTTGGATTCTATTTATCAGAGTAATTTGGAGTTAGAATTATATAGAATTACGGAGTCTGGATTTCAAGTAAATTCAGAGTCTTGAATTCAATAGAATTTGGAGTCGGAATTCATAAGAGTTCAAAGTCTGAACTTACAAATTTCAGGTTCTGAATTCATAAGAGTTCGGAGTCTGAACATACAAAGTTCGGAGTCGGAATCCATAAGAGTTCGGAGTCTGAACTTACAACGTTTGGAGTTTGAATTCAGAGAACTCAAAGTCAGAACTCAGAAGAGTTCAGAGTCTGAATTTAGAGAACTTGAAGTCAGAAATCAGAATAGTACAGAGTCTGAATTCAGAGAACTCAGATTCAGAACTCAGAAGAGTTTGGAGTCTGAATTTAGAGAACTCAGGGTCTTAACTCAGAAGAGTTCGGAATCTGAATTTAGAGAACTCGAAACCTGAATTCGAATCCTGAAAACAAAATTCTTTATATCTAAGTATATATATGATTCTGAGTTTTTGGATACAAAACTGAATTTTATACTTAGACAAAATTAACATTGAAAAATATGGTAAGGATAAATTTCCATGGGGAAGGAAAATTTTCCTTAAGAAAGTAAATCATAGGGTAAATGATATTTTCCTTAAGATAAGGTGTTTCTGATTTTTAAAACCCGAAGAAATGGTAAAGTTATAAGGAAACCTTATTGGCTAAATCAATCTCCCCAAACATGAAGGAATGTAAAAGTCATAAGGAAACCTTATTGACTCAATGCTATTAAGATTATTGATGTTCTAGTGGTAAATGAATAGCATGATGTTTTTCGTGATTAGTTACTTAGTGTCATACCCAATCAGGATGTCTAATTCAAAATTTACATAGTTACAGATGTTAAGACAATTTCAAAACCTCCATATCAAATGGCTCAAATGGAACTTCTTGAATTGAAAAATAAGTTGCAGGATTTTCTTGATAAAGGATTCTTTCATCCTAGCACTTCACCATGGAGTGATCCTATTATGTTAATTAAAAATAAAGATGGTTCCATGAGACATTTAATTGATTATAGATCATTGAATAACATCACATTTAAAAACAATAATGCTTTGCCTCATATTGATGACTTTTCTTATCTACTCTAGGGAGCCGAGTATTTTTCAAATGTTGACTTGAGATCAAGATTTGATCACCTAATGGTGAAGGAATATGACATCCCAAAAACCTATTTTCATAGTATATATGGGCATTATGAGCCTATTGTAATTTTATTTGTGTTAACTAATGAAATTGTTATATTCATGGATATTATGAATAGAATATTACATGAGTTCTTGTATAAGTTTGTGGTTGTGTTTATTGATGACATTTTGGTATTTTGTAAGAGTAAATAGGTGCATGAAAAACATATAAGGGTTGTTTTTTAGACCATAAAGAAAAATAAACTGTATGGAAAATTCATCAACTTTGATTATTGGTTACACAAGATTTATTTTTTGGGAAACATTGTATTAATGGAAAGAATAATGGTTGATCCAGCCAAAAAAAGTGTTTGATGAATGGACATGAACTACATATGTTACTGAGATTCGTAGTTTTATTGGATTAACATGTTATTACCGACAGTTTTTTAAAAACATTTCATGGTTATCTAGCACACTAACTATGTTACCACGAAAGTGGGTTAAATTTATTTGGACAGAATAATGTGAGGTTTGTTTTCGGGAACTGAAGAAGAGAATGGTGAATCCTCCAGTTTTGTCCTTGCCTACCCAAAATGGTTACTTTGTCATATATAGTGATGCTTCATTGAATGGACTTGGTTGTGTTCTGATGCAGAATGATCAGGTAATTAGTTTTTCTACCGAACATCTAAAACCACATGAGTTATATTATTCCAAACATGAAATAGAAGTTTCATCTCTGGTTTTTTATTTGGAAATTTGGAGGAATCAGTTATACGGAGCCAAATGTTAGATATATTCTGACTATAAAGGTCTGGAGTATATATTCACTCGGAAGGAATTAAACATGATGCAGAGAAGATGACTTGAACTAATAAAGGATTATTATTGCATGATCAATTACCATCCAGGAAAATCAAACAAAGTGGAAGATTCCTTGAATCTAAAACATCATGTATCATTAACCATTATATGTTTGGAACATGATCCATTGATTAATATATTGATGAATTTTGTCTAATATGTTTTTGTTGCAGGAAATACCTATGTTATGTTATATGCATTAGTGCAGTCATCTTTATCAGATAGAATTAACAAATAACATAAGGAAGACCACGAGCTATAGAACAAGGTAGAATTGGTTAAAATGGTTAAGTTGCCAGAATTTTTCCTAGATAAATATTGTGTTTTCTGATTGGGTAAAAGGTTTTGTGTGCCTTTTGATTACTATTTGAAGAATGTTTTGTTCTGTGAAGCTCACGGTTCTCCACTTTCAGTTCATCCTAATAGTACTAAGATGTACAGAGACCTTCAAGAGTATTACTAGTGAGATGGAATGAAAAAGGATATTGCAGAATATACTGTGAAATACTAGATATGTCAACAAGTTAATAAAGAGAATCAATTACCAAAGGGGATGCTTCATCCACTTACAGTACCATTATAAAAATGGTAGAATATATCCATGGACTTCCCGGTGGGACTACCTAAGACTTCTTGGGAAAACAGTGTGATTTGGGTTACTGTTGATCAAATTACATAATCTGCACATTTTCTTTCTTTTCGAGATACAATATATTTGGATAATATTTCTCGACTGTAACTCAAAGAGACTGTCAAGATAAATAGATTTCCTAGTTCCTTTATTTCTGATCGTGATCCAAGGTTTCCTTATAATTTTTAGAAGGGTCTTTAGAAGACTTTGGGAACAGAATTAAATTTCAATACATCTTTTAATCTTCAGTTAGATGGGCAGTCAGAATGAATGATTCAAACATTTAAAGATATGCTTTGAGCTTGATCAATAGACTACCATGGGATTTAGGATTAACATATTTATTTAGTTTAGTTAATTTATAATAATATTTTTCATTCATGTAAACTATTGGCACCTTTTGAGGCATTATATGGGATATGGTGTAGAACTCCAGCTTTTTTTGATGAAATTGGGTAAAGGAAGTTGATGGGACCAGAATTAGTAGAGGAAGTGGATGAGAAGGTGATGATGATCTAGCAACACATGAGGATAGCTCAAAGTATGAAAAAAAGTTATGCAGACAATAGGATGAAATACTATTCTTTTTAGGCAGGTGATAAGGTTTTTCATAGAATCTCACCATGGAAAAGTGTTATGCATTTTTGTAATAAAGTAAAGCTAAGTCCATGGTTCATTGGACCTTACGAAATTCTCAAAAATGTTGGACCAGTTGCCTACCGAGTTGCTTTGACTCCAATTTTATCTCAGGTATACAATGTTTTTCATGTTTTGATGTTGATAAAGTATGTTCCAAATTCATCTCATGTCTTGGGCCCAGAAGTTGTTAAGCTGGAAGAGAAGCTTTCTTATGAAACAAACCATTTCAGATTCATGATCAAAGGTAACATGTATTTCTAAATAAAGAAATCTGCCATGGAAATATTTTTTTTTGAAAAAAAACCACATGGTTGAAGAAGGAACATGGATGTCAAAAAAATATATGAGAGAATGATATCCCAACTTGTTTAATAAGTAAATAAAATTTCAAGGACCCAATTTCCATACGGTGGGGATAATGTAACTCCCCATGGTTTTAAAAATGAATTGAAATTCATGAAAATTTGTCTTATATAGACATTTATAACTATCCTTTAATCATAATGTTTCCAAATTTAGGTTTTGAATTTCAAAAACAGGTCATCTAGGGTTGTGATCAGAAAGTTATTTGGAGTCTGATTGAACCAGGAAGATTTTTTGGTTAATAGTAACGTACCCTTATGAATAGTATTATGAATAGTAATATACCCTTAATGAATAGTAAACTGTATTATTATTTTATTTTCTTCATTATTTTTGATAATGACATCTTGGTTAATTTTTCAATGTGATATAAGAGCTTTTATAGCTTTAAAATTGTTAATTTTTGAAAAATGTATTTTTTTTAAAAAATTAAATTAATCATATTTAAAAAATTATTTTCAAAAAATGGAGCTAATTTTTTAATTTTACATATCAAAAACTCATTAGGGGAATTTTTTGTATTTTTCTGAAATTCATGAATTTTCAACGAATAGTGAAATATGGTAAAATACTGTATATTCAAAATATCAATTAAATAGACTATTTATGACATCATGGCTGATGTAAGACCACTTGGTTAAAACTCTCATGCACTTATTACTATTTTGGGTCACATAAACCATGATTATTCATAGTATGGAGAAATAATATTAATATAATGATTAAAATAATGTAAAATTCCCCCTCTCCTCCACTATAAATACCACCCTCACTTCAATTTTCCTCTCAGACCTCTCAAGACTTGAGAATTGTCAAAAGTATACCAAATATTGTCCCCAAGGATCTTCTTCACGTCTTAGAGTTCATGATCTCATCAAAAGGTCAAAACCAAAGTCCATAAGGAGGATCTCAAGGAGAAGATATCAAATGGTGGTTTAAAGAATTTTTAAGTAATACAAACCCTAGGTAAGGGAATTCTTAACCCAATTTGAATTCGTTGGGATAACATTATTCTTCATTAATTGTCTAGTTTTAAGATCATTTGTGTAATTAATTTTTTGTTATATTATATTGCATTATGTATATTTACTATTTATACACATATTCCTATCATTTTAAATATTCTCATATCAATTATATGATATTAGTAAGGGGATTTTCTTTTAAAAATGTCTTTTAAAATCTTGTTTTACAAAATTTAAAAGATATATTTTAATAAAATTATTCAAGTTGTATGATTATTTTCTGGTTCTTGGGTGTTGTTTATGATTAATGGTGGTACCCATATCTACCTCTAATGCAATGGGTATGTGTAAGTTGGAGGTCAGTTGTACGATTACTCTAAGTGTAACTATGATGGGTACACAAATTGTAAGGTTATTGTGAGGGTTATAAGTAACAAGGTAGCTGAGAGTGTTTAAAGATTATGTGAGTAATGTCCCAAGATAAATTTAGGGTTCTATTTTTTGTTCTTTATGTTTTGTGGAAATCTCATAGAAATCTCAAGTTTCACAAATTATGTTTATAAGGGTGACAAGTATGTCTTTTTGAAATGATTTCATACGTTACAAATATTCATGGACTAATGAATTGTTTAATTTTTTATATCCCTTACTGAGATTTTTGTGCTCATCCCATGTTTTTAAATGATTTTCACAGGTTTTAAGGATGTGTAAGACAAATAAGGAAGTCGAGTTAAATGTTATGATGATTTTTCCAATGAAATAATTTTTTATTTGAAAAGTATTATATTTTGGAGGAAATAAGTTTTTTTGTAAATGCTCTTTATAAATATGGAATATTATGTATGTATTATATTCCAATTCTCTAAAACTCTAAACTTGAAAAGATCCTCAATGTGAAAGAAAGTTAGTTCTTGACTAAAATTCAAGATTATGTAATGTAAAAAGGATGGGTCCTTATATGTGCTTCTCTAGCTATCAGGATAATAATATTTGCATGTCCCCAAATATATACCAATGTTGGAATATGCTGGTAGAGTTCTTCATTAATTTCTAGAATATAGTGAAATATTATCAATGTGTGTGTAGGAATGTATGCCTACACATTTTCAATCATAATTATGTATTGGAAGATATCTTTGTATTAAATGGGGATAAAATCCCACTTATATCCCCCTTATTACATTGGAATATGGTTAATATGTGTTTTAATGGGGATAGAGATATGTACCTCCCCCATTCTTGTTGAAGGAATACACGTAAATACTTCATCTGAGAGGGTATGTATATGAACATGTCCGCTAGCTACCACTAGAATATGATGATGGGGTTCACTAGTACAAGAATGGATATGATCCCAATACTATTTATCCACATATTTTCACACCTAATTTGAATTTTTTCAAACCCATGCATGAGTTTCTATAGTGTAAATTTCTCGAGTGGAGCCCTTAGAAGGTGACTAAGGGGCATTGGAAGGACGATGCTACTGATGGTGGTTGACCGGAGTCCTTGAAAACTACTAAACTAGGATAGATCTATCATCAAGTACATTATCCACATTCCTCATGTATGGAAGGAACTCATTTCCATGTTCCCATGATATTCTTCTCAAGATATTGGTGGGGTGTGATATGTGCCATTGGTTTCACTATAGATTTCCCTAAATGGGAAAATCATATTGGATTCAGCATCTGAAGACCTTTACATACATCCATGAGTAGAGGGATCATACCATGTTGGTGATATGGATGAACAATTTCATTTTCCACCCAATGATGAAGATTTCAGTGGGGGTGAATTATTTTGGCGAGTCAAAGAGGTTGAAAGCATTGCTAAATTTTCAAAACATTCACTCAATGGGAACATGATCTTCGGTCACAGTGTTTTCAGTTAGAGCATTATCTTATTTCATGATGACTATAAGGAACTAGAACACCATTTAGTACATGATCAAAATTTTGAAACATTCTTAATCAAGTATGCATAGGTTACATAAATATCCTTTCTGATGATCAGTATAGCCATTTTTCTCACGTGGACATGTCACATTGAGAATGGTCTTATTTTATGGGAAACCTTTTTATGAATAATTTCATGTTGTCCATTCCATTTTCTTTTTCATAAGAGATGAAAAAATATCCAAATTCACGGTTAACCAATTTTTTTTATTTGGGAGATTCACATTTGGTTCACCATTTTGTTTCCCGAAATATTCAGAATGGTTTCACCTAACACTCAGTTGTGGGTGACTGAGGGTGGTTGTACAATCATTAGTGTTCATTTTAACATATTTTTATTTAATGAAAATCCCAATGGTGTGAACATCTATGAAAGGTAATGAACCTACACTCTGAGGGAATTAGATCAATTGATGATTTAAACAAATGGAACATAAGAACTCGCCTTGGTCAAGAGGATGGGAGGTCGGGCTCACAACACACTTATTGGGTGAATTATGTCCTATTTCGGGTATCTCTAATATATTTAATATATGTTCATAAAATCCTTACTAATCCTCAATACGATATTGGTTACTAGTGTTGCAATGACCTAATCAAGACCTTGTAAGGATGTGAATAGTTATGTGTTTTGTAGGTTCTCTATCATTCACTTATTCATTTATGATGCCTTATTTTATATCCTTATTTGGGAGATATAATGTTTTTTGTTGTCCAAGAAGGTATTTGGTGTCTTGGAGATTATATTTAACCTCTATGAGGTGTCTTACATATCTTTTGAGGAAGGGAATAAAAACTCACATAGTTTGTTTGATATAGTTTATTGTAGAATAATAGGACTATACCATGTAGTTTAATTTCATGCAAAAAGTATGTAAATAATGGCCTCTATACCTGATGTGGTTTACTATATATCCTGCTAATAGAAGGAATCATATTCTACATAATTCATCTTACGAGCATCTGTATCATAAATTTTGCGAAAACAGAGGCCCCGAGTGGGACTTATGCATGAAATACTACATTTAATTTCCTTATCAATAGTATGGCTTATTGAGTGGAGAAGATATGTAACCATTATTACACACCATTGAAGGGACCAAACTAGTGGCATACAAATCATACTATCAATATAATCATCACTTGTCTCTAAGCCCACATGGGATATTCTCGGTGTGAGAAAAAACATATAATGGATGATTGGACACATTTTATGAGAGTGAATTTGTACGGAGATTACAAATTAATGTTTCCCTAAGAGACTTGTGATTACCAGTATCCTAAAAATTATGGAATGGATCTCAAGCCTTAAAAAGGATTCCAACAAATCTTGTATATAACATGAATCAAATTCATCATAGTTCAATCTGTCCCTAACCCACTAATGGGTTTAATTTACTCAAGGGAATGTTCATGACTTACACATATAAGGATTCACATGTATTAACCCACTTCTAATCTAGGGATGGACAATGAATAATGGTGTACTTATGGGAGAATTGATTCCCATGAGTTAAGGATATGTGAGATAGGATGGACATACACTTGGGTGTATTCCAATTGTACATGGAGACTTAGGAATGATTCCTACATATCCTTTTGGATATGAATCAATGTTCTCATAGTTCTGTTACCCCTTACCCACAAATGGTCTAGGGTGGGTTATTACACTCTAAGACTTCACTATCATCCCTAAGGTCCAAGAAGTCTATGTAGGTATACCTGGATGGATGCCTAATTTTCATATTCATTCTCTATACCCGTATAGATAAAGAGAGATAATGAACATGAAAGGTCTGTTAAATATGGATGGAATGATATATAGGGACATTTTTTAGGCAATAAAAAATTAATATTAATGAGTTTATAACCCAAACATGATAAGGAAAATCTATTTATATAGGGGTTATTTGATATAAGGTTTTTGGATCGGGGTTCACATGGTGTAAGTCTATGTGTGTCTTTTGGAAAATATTGACATGTATTCCCAATATGTCTTGATTTTCTATTATACTTGTATTGATCCTCTACTCCACATTTATTAACTATATTACCAAATTTTCTTGATTTTCTACTGGATATGTCATTATTTTCTACCCAATGGATCTTAATTTTCTACCATTTGTGTCTTGATCGTCATTAGGACACGTTCAGGGTGTTGGATGAAATGGAAGAGACATCCAAGGGTGTCTCCCTAACTTGTACAATATGCATCGAATAATTGGAGTTTTCATGTACAAGTACTTTTTCATGATCATACTATATTTTTGGGTATGTCATCACATGATCAAATAGACTTGACCAGGATATCCTAGCCCGAAGAAATTGAATAGTCCAGGATACCTTTTAATGATCAATGTTAATTTTCAATGATTTATTTGTATGATTAAATATGATATGTCTATGCACTATCACATTAATATTACATAATTTCAATAGTCTGTATAAGTACTCATCCTTAAAACATTATATAATATTGAGTTAAGTCAATAATTCACATTGAGGATCCTTTTATGTTTAGATTTTTACTGAATTAGTCCATACCTATTACATATCAACTTTAATATTACATGTAGAGACTAATAATCAGTAGCCATTTTTTTCCTAAAATATAAACTCTTAAAAAGAAACATGTCCAGTTCCATATTTTATACAACATGACTTTTCTCTGATCCCATCTTTAACCCAATTCCACTTTATGTCCTATGAAAAACATTTCAAAAACATGTGATGAGAAAAAAATCTCAGTAATGGATACACAAAGAGGTAAAACTATTAGTTTTTCAAAACAACAAGTAAACCATGAATATTTTATCATAAGTAATCATTTTCACCTTAATGAATTGGTAAATACTCTTCACTGAATAAAATATCAATTCTTACCCATTTGTAACCAAAATATTATCATAAAACCAATAGAAAACACATATAACATGTATAAGTAACTTAAGACATAAACATACTTAAATGGAATAACCATACAGTAGACTCCCACACATATCATTAAATGGAATATTCATATGACCGACTTCCATACCCAATGCATTGGAGGTTATAACGTAACCAACCGTCTTGGTTTATCATGGCACCACCCATCATTTGGTTTATCACTTAACCACTCGTCAAATGTCCAAGTACCATTATAAAATCATAACACATAAAATATTGCAAATATAGAAATTTCACTAATAACATTTCATTTTCAATCACAAGATATCATTTCATGATATTGACAAAATCAATGCTTTATCAAACCATTTAAAACATTTAATAAAGAGATTTTTGAATCAAAGTGTCCCATACCACTTTGAAACTTTTAAAGGAATTAACAATTTTGAACATTAATGACCATATAAATAAGTCCTTAAAACCATTTTGAAAACATGGTCATTAATGGGAAATATTTAGAAGAATAAATTTTTAAAACCATTAAAACAATGTTTTCATTAAATATTCCCTTACAACCTGAAAAATACATGAATAATAGTAATTACATAATAAAATTAAACAAATCTTATAATATCTTGAGAATAAGAAGATTCATAATATAATACGTCAAAGTGCATTATATACACCATATAAAAGTGAATTGGTTTATAACATCAAATAAGTCTCAATGGAATATAAATTGAGACAAATTCCCTTACAAAGATCGTATCCTTAGATTAAGGATGAATAAATGACATTATTATGTGTGAAAAATATGAATAAAACCATTATAAGTTGATATTATGGGTAAAACAATAATAGTTTATTCACACATATTCATTTCATGACAAAATCAAGAATTAGACGTTAAACCCAAAGAATGGAAATAGGGTAAAGAAGTTCCCTTTCATAAATTCGATAGCCTAATGGCGTCACTTTAAAATTCATAAAATGAGTTGACAAGAGAGGAAAGGGTCTCCCATCACATGGACACAAAATTTATAGCAATAGGGATATATATGAATGTATCCCAACATAATAAAATGTAAATTTAAAATACATAAAAGATTTTTTTAACTAAAAAAGTACGGTGAAAGGTTCACTTACCAATTTGGTAACTTACGAAACATAAACCACATGAATGAAAGAGAATAAAATAAAGATGTAAATGATCATAAATTAAATTATATTAAACAAGGAAGACAATCAGGGGAATTAAATACCACACACAAAAGGAAATAGTGTAAAATATAGCATGAATCTCACGGGAATAAAAAGTGAGATGAAACCCCCTTACCATGTTGTAATCAATCGAGTTGTATGACCAAAAGTGATTAAAAACCAAATTAATCACATAATACCATGAATATAAAGATAATAATGATAATATATATCAAATTAATGTACACAATACACCACATTCAATAATTAGGTGGTGAAAAATGGAAATCTCACAGAATTAAAAGTGAGATAAGAAAGCCCTTACCTCAAGTCTGACATGTCTTGTATGTTCCTTGTTTTTACTGAATAATAAACTTAAGTTAATTTATACTTTCTTAATAAATTTTTCATGTTTTATTATTCATTTAATATCACTTATTATCTTTATATAACAATTAGAAAATTATTTGAGTTCATATCGGACATTTTGTCGATGTTCGGAACTTGAGTAAAAAATGAACATGTTATAATCACAAATTGTCCATGTGGACAAAAGTATATTATCTACAAAAACTTATTTATTATTTAAATACAATATAGATCATATATATCCATTATATATATTTATTTAGAATATTACATACATTGGGATATAAGAAATGAAATGCACCGTTCATGGAGACGGTACATCGTACATACTCATGAACGCTACTTTCATTTCTATTTAGTATTTTACTGGATTGAAAAATTAATGATAAATAGGAATATTATACTTCCAGTATAATATCATATATAATTTTATTAACTCCATCCTTTATAGGTCCCACATATGGCATAAACGATTCATATCACTTTGAGGGGTGGTAGTCCGCACTTCCTCAAATGAAATTATAGTATTTACACATTATGGAAACCATAAAGGTATGCTATAAATGAAAAATAAAAAAGTAAAGATAAAATATAAATATAATATATATCACATATAAATATAGTTCAATCATAATATCCACCATGAGAGGCGGTTTGAGATATTTGAACAATCATCATTTCGTGAGGCAATAGTTCATCATCCACAGAAACAGTATGTCCGTATCAATTAAATGGAGGTGTGTGGGAGTGTAGTTAAAATAATTATCATAGAAACAACCTAGAATATTTAGGATACTGATACGTTTATAAAATAAAATTAATAAAGAGTTTTTAAGGGGTTGGAGAAGTAAAATAAAAGAAAATAACGTAAGAGAAGATGTTACCTTTAAATCGGGTACCGCCCTTTGGTTTGAACCAAAAGGTTTACTTGAATTGCCTTATGCCTAGGAGAATTCTTATAAAAAGAATATTGGGATTTAGGGAGTTTAATTTTTTATAGGTTAGGTGAGCCAAGGGGCTTGCGAATTGTGAGTAATGGGTCAGAGGTGATGTCTTTTTATAAGGTATAGGAGGGGCTCTTTAAGAATGTTTGAAAATGTTATTTTATTATATAAATTTTTTCTGTTTCTAAATGTCCAAAACTCATTAAAGTAAAATATAAGTTGACTTTTTTTATAAATAAAATAATCCAAAAATAATTGGATAGTTTTTGGATATTGTTTTAATTTTTATAATCTTATTTATTTAACTCATTCATTAATGAGGTAAACACTACATCATTATTATGTCATAAATAATTTTATTTATTTGATATATAAAAATTATAAAACAAATACCATAATGTATGAAATATTTGTAGCTTTATAATTCATATTTATAGTCAAATAGGTAGCTTATATAACCCCATGTAAAAATTTATTTATTAAAAGATATATGTTTATATCATTTTCGTCTTTACTTTAAATCAATTAATATAAAATGTCATTATCACTCCCTAGTGGATCCATGGGGTCCCCAAATCGATCCAATGATGCCAATGGACGGATATGTATCAACCAATAGGATTATAAAATGTTTTAGGATAATTTTTTATTATTATAATATTATTTTTTACCCTTATTTACCATATTTACCTTTTAACTATGGTAAATAAAATATTTACTGAAATAAATATCCATAATGCTAAAAATAAAAGTTAACTATTTACATAATTTTTAACTCATGATTCCAAATATATAATCCATTTTTTTAAATTCAAAACATATAAGTGGAATAAATTAATTTAAAATTAATTCCCATTGTCAAAACAAAAAGTGTGTTTTTAAAAATAATAACTATCAAAATATTGACACTTGTTTATGTCCAATTTCAAAGTGAAATTACTTCAAATGACCAAAATTAGATTAAATGGTAAAAATATAATATAATTAAACTTTACAACATTTTAAAAAGATAATTTATCCATATAAATAAATTAGATTAAAATGCAGTTTTGAATTAAAATACAGTATTTTTCACTATTAATTAAAAAATGAACTTTATCAGAAAAATAAAAAAATCAACCCAAAGTAAATTTTGATGTGTCGATTCAAAATAATAATTTTAATTTGTCAAATAGAATATATAAATGTGAAAAAAACTATATTTAAAAAGGTTTCACCATTAAAAGGTGGCAAATCAACCATTTAAAGAATATTACAGTATTTATGCTTAAAAATGGATTTCTCATATTTTTATCCTCAAAAGTTTATTGTGTAAATGTAAAAACATTTAACAAACATGTATAATAATGTTTTAGTTAGTTCTATTGATTCCTTCTAATAAAACTACTAGGCATTAACTACTATTTAAATTAATAATATTATTATATTATTTTTTGGTATAATTCAACATTGTGTGCAACGTAAGATTTCAAAGAAACCCATTGTTGCATATAAGGTATGCCATGAAACATAGCATTTCCTTTAAAGTAAAATTAATATTTAATTTAAAAATATTAATAAATCTTAAAATGTCATATTCTTTATTTACCTAGGATGTTACATCCTTCCCCCTTTTGGAAAATGGAATCCATGCAATTTTAAAATTGGGATTTAAAACTTAATTGAAAGTACCATATCGAAAAAAGAGTTAAAAACTATCACATTAAAACAAATAAAGATATGTACAAAGGTAACATGTGATAAACCATACTAGGATTCCATGAAAACATGGATATAGAGGATAATCTAAGTGTCAAGTTCTGATGGAGTGTGATAGAAAACATGATTAGGAGAAAGTTAACCACTAGAAAATCACAAACTTGTGATGGGTTAAACGGTCGTTGACTCCCTAGTAGGAAAAGTTAACAGACAAAATTTTTGTTTTAAGTTACTTTTCATAATGTTGAGGAATTTATTTATGAGCTTAATTAAGAATATAAGGAAACATACTTACTTTTCATGTAGACTTTCATGCTTTACTAAATACCTACCACAAACTCATCTATTCTCCAAACGAAAAGTATTTCAGATGAATTTCTCACCCTTGAAGCGCTAGAATCAACTTCTAGAGTATCACATAATCTAAAAAATATAAAATATATATTTACCCCTTATTTAGACATCAACCAAAACCAAAAAGGTTAGTATAAGATCGGATAATCCCGAAAAAGAATAATAATTTAAAAAAATAAATACAACTCTTATTCTATAAAATTAAACAAACAATAACCAAAGTTCAACAAAGACCATTAAATATACAATTGTCTTTAAAATCCTTCAATAAAATCCAAACTAATATTGAAACCCAAAACTCAGAAAGATTTAATCAAATAGTCTTCCATAGTTAATAATAAAATTTATCTCCAAATAACATTGACTACTATTAAAGTCTCATACTTAAAAGTAATTAACCTAATCACATATTCTTTATTATAGGTTAATCATTTCCCAAAACGATAATAAGTCCACAATAAAAACATAGATTCTTCCAAAATAAAATTCCACCATTACTCCTCAATTTAAATCCCAATGTATTCTATTTTCTATATGAATATAGTGTTTCCTGAAAATAGAGAACATCTTACAAAATAACATTAATCGCTTAATCACCAAATAATTTTCCTATATTAATTATATCCATTTGACAAAGCATAAGTTCCCAAAATCAACTTATTCTTGATCCATAAAATCATTTCACTAAAAAGAATAATTTATAATAACCAGGTATTTCACGTAAGCTAGTGGTAGGCAATGCGCCCTTGTCATCCTTCAGTTGTGGGTTTGATTCCTGCGGCCTTGCCAGATGCGACGGGTTGTCACCCATCTTATGATTTTTCCTTTTTATAAATATCAAAAATAACCCTAACTTGTTTAAACCCCAATGGTTTTCTTATACCTTTAATTTTCATCCCAATACATTAAGACCTCAACATCTTATATATTGTCAATTTTTTACCTCCAAAGGATAACACAAAACTACTCCCAAAATAAAGAACATCATACCTTTATCATGGTGTCCATATGGTTTCATTATCATCTGGTTCACGTAGGTAGAAGGTCCATGAATTGCAAAAGAAAATTTATAGATCCTTCAAAATTATTTGCTTCCTTCATCCAAATACACCATGTACAACTTGGGTCATATGGGTGTTTGAAAAAAATAGCTTGAGAAAGTAATCATGAATGACATATAATTTCAAAACATCTGATAAAATATGATTTTTATGAAATAGTCGGATTGAGTTTGAGTTGAAACTTTCAATCAATGGTCCTTTTAAAATACCATAAGTATGTTATGAGATACTATATTGTAAAATCAAATATAAATAGCTTGCACATGGGTCTCCTTCTTCAGCACCTTTTCAATATAAAATAATGCTTCTAAATCTTGTGATAAGGTAAAAAGTTTGAAAATTCCTTGATAATATTTTCCATTCTTGAAAATATAAGAATATTTAGAAAATTGGATTTTACTCAATGAAACCCATGATCCATGATGATATCGAGGTATAGTGGAGGTGTTTGATATCTCGAACAACTGCTTGCAAGAGAGTTATATGCTAGAGAAAATGTTTCACAATCCTCTGAACATGAAATTGTAATAATTATTGCAAGCATGTTGTTTGGAAGATAAAGGAATTTCGTTTGATATCCTCCTCCATCCATTTGTAACCAACTTTCTTTGGTCTAAAAAATTTATAAAAAAAATTAACTAAAATAATAGACATAGGGACAAACCATGTGTTTAACAAAATCTCATTATCCCTAAATTTGTCTAAACCGTCCTCTGATACCAACTATAAGGACTCAGCACTAAAATATTATATAATCTTGAGTTAAATCAAGAAATCACATAGAGGATCTTTTTAGGATTATATTTTTAGAGAATTAGGCCATAACGTTTACATATAAACTTGAATATTACAAGTAGACACTACTATTCGCTATCCATTTTTTCATAAAATAATAACTCTTAAAAAGAAACCTGTCTAGTTCCATATTTTAGATAGCATGAATTTCCCTTGATCCCATCCTTGACCCTATTCCACTTTATAACCATTGAAAAACATTTCAAAAACTTGGGATGAGCAAAAAAGCTCAGTAAGGGATACACAAAGAAAGAAAACTGTTAATTTTTCAAAATAACAATAAAACATTAATATTTTATCATAAGTAATATGTTTCACCTTTATCAAGTAGTAAATACTCTTCACTGAATAAAAGATCCCTTCTTAACTATTTTTATCGAAAATATTACCATAATATCCATTGAAAACACACATAACATATATAGGTAACTTGGGATCTAAACATACTTAAATGGAATAATCATACGGTCGACTTACACACATATCACTAAATAGAATATCCATACGTCCGACTTCCATACCCAATACATTGGAGGTTATAACGTAACCACTCATCCTGGTTTATCATGGCTCCACCCGTCATTCGGTTTATCACATAACCACCAATGAAATGTCCAAGTACCATTATAAAATCATAACACATATAATATTACAAATCTATACATTTCATTAATAACATTTTATTTGAAATCACAAGAAATAATTTCATAATATTGAAAAAATCAATGATTTATCAAACCATTTTCAAAACCATTTAAAACATTTAATAAAGAGATTTTTGAATGAAAGTGTCTCATACCACTTTGATACTTTTAAAGCAATTAAATTTTTTTAACATTAATGATCATATAAATAAATACTAAAACCCATTTTGAAAACATGGTCATTAATGGAAAATATTTAGGAGAATAAATCTTTAAAACCTTTAAAATAATGTTTTCGTTAAAGAGTCCTTCACCACTTGAGAAAATACACGAATAATAATAATTATAGAATAACATTAAACAAAGCTTATCATATGTTGAGAATAAATAGATTAATAATATAATATGTCAAAGTAAGTATATAAAACATATAAAAGTGAATTGGTTTATAACATCAAATAAGTCTCAAGGGAATATAAATTGAGACAAAGTCCCTTACAAATATGGAAAACCATTTTTTCAATTTTAAAAGTCGGTTTATGGGTTTCTGGTATCCCATCTTAGAACCACAAAAACAAAAAAGTGAAGAACCAACATCAGACAATGCAAACCAACACCGCTTTACACATCATAATAACCAGAGTCATCACCACCTCCCATGCAGGATTCATCTTCTCCGGTAGCTTATTCCCAATCTGGGTGTCTCCAAAAGCTTCTGCTCTGAACCTGACTCCTAAGCTGATCAAGGACGGAATGATCCGAGGATGCCTCCTTGACCATGCTTCCCTTACAAAGATCATATCCTTAGATTAAGGATAAATAAATGACATAATTATGTGTTACAAATAATAATAAACCCAATATAAGTTGATATTATGTGTAATACAATCAGAGGTTATCCACACATATTCATTGCACGACAAAATTATGAATTAGAAGTTTAACCCAAAGAATGAAAATTGGGTGAAGAAGTTCCCTTGCAGAAATTCGACATCCTAACGGTGTCACATTAAAATTCAGAAAATAAGTTTATGAGAGAGTAAAGGGTCTATCATCACATAGAAAAATAAATTTATAGCAATAAAGATATATATTAATATATCCCGACATAAGAAAATGTAAATTTAAATTACATTAAAGAAGGGTTTAACTAAAAATGTACGGTGAAAGGTTCCCATATCGATCTGGAAACTTAAGAAACATAAACCACATGAAAGAAGGATCATAAAATAAAGATTTAGATTCCCATAAATTAAGTTATATTAAATAAGTAATAAAATCATGGGCAGTACATACACCCCACAAAAGAAAAAAGTGGAAAATATAGTATGAATCTCACGGGAATAAAAATTGAGATGAAAACCCCTTTCCACGTTGTTATCAATCGAGTCGTATGAACAAAAGTTAATAGCCACCAAATGGATCATAGAATACCCTGAATATAAAGAGATTCATGATAGTATATATCAAATGTCAGTACACAATACACCACATTAAATAAATAAGTGGTGAACAATGGAAATATCATGGAATTAAAAGTGAGATAAGAAACCCCTTACCACAAGTTCGACTTCTCATATATGTTCTTTTTTATTAATGAATAACAAACAGAAGTTAATTTATACTTGCATAATAAAATTTTTCAAGTATTATTATTCCTTTTATATCACTTATTATCTTTATATAACAATTAGATAATTACTTGAGATCATATCGGACATTTTGTCACTGTTTGGAACATGAGTCAAAAATGAACTAGTTATAATTACAAATTGTCCATGTGGTCAAAAGTATATTATCTCCAGAATCATATTCATGATATAAATACCACATATATCATATATATATCCAGTATATATATTTATTTATAATATTAAATAAAATTTGGAGATAATAAATGAAATGCACTGTTCAAGGAGACGGTAAGTCGTATGTACGCATGAACGCTACTTCCATTTCTATTTTTTATTTTAATGGATTGAAAAATTAATGATACATAGGTATATTATAATTTGGGTTTAATATAATATATAACTTCATTAACTCCATATTTTATACATCTCACGTATGGCATGAATGAGTCATATCACTTTGAGAGGGTGGTTGTCTGAACTTTCTCAAATTAAATTATTGTATTTACCCATTATGGAAACCATAATGGTTTGATATAAATGTAAAACATAGAGGTAAATATAAAATATAAATATAATATATATCAAATATAAATGCAGTGCCATCATAATGGCCTCCATGAGAGGTGGTTGGAGATATTTCATCATCATCATTTCGTGAGGCAGTAGTTCGCCGTCCACAAAAATAGTATGTTCGTATCCATTAGATGGAGGTGTGTGGAAGTGTAGTTAGAATAATTCTCATAAAAACAACCTGGTATATTTTGGATACTGTTCTTGATATAAAATAATGGAATAAATATAGTTTATGGGGTTATAGAAGTAAAATAAAAGAAAAGAACTTAAGAGAATACATTACCTTTAAATTGGGTAACTCCCTTTCGTTTGAACAAAAAGGGGTACTTGAATTGAATTCATCATAGATGAATTATTCTAGGATAAAGATAGGGATTTAGGGATCTTAATTAGAAAGAGTTTGGATGATAAAAGGGGCTTGGAAGGTGTGAGTAATGGGTTAGAGGTAACATCTTTTTATAAGGGAGAGAAGAGGCTCTTTAAGATAGTTTGAATATATTATTTTATTATATAATGATTTTCAGTTTCTAAAGGTCCAAAACTCATTAAATACTTTGATAAGTTGACTCGTGTTCAGAATAAAATCATCCAATAATAATTGGATAGGTTTTGGATATTTTTTTAATTTTTATAATCTCATTTATTTAAGTCATTTATTAATGAGGTAAACACTACATAATTATTGTGGCATAAAAAAATTATTATTTTATGTCTAAAATTATAAAAAAAATACCATGATGTAGGAAATTAATGAATATTGTTTATGGGGTCAGAGATGTAAAATAAAATAAAAGAACTTAAGACAAGATGTTACCTTTAAATCGGGTAACTCCCTTTGGTTTGAACCAAAAGGTTTACTTGAATAACCTTCTTACTAGGGGAAGGCTTGTGTGAGGAAGAGAGTGATGTTGGAATATTAATTGGGATAGGTTGGAAGAGCCAAGGGGCTTTAGATGTGTGAGTAATGGGTAAGAGGTGAGGTCTTTTTATAAGGGAGAAGAGGGGCTCTTTATGAAAGTTTGAAAATATTATCTTATTATATTATGATTTTTGGTTTCTAAAGGTCCAAAACACATTAAAGTTGACGATGCGAGGACTCTTGTTCAAAATAAAATCATCCAATAATAATTGGAAAGGATTTGGATATTGTTTTAATTTTTATAATATTATTTATTTAAATCATTCATTAATTAGGAAAACACTACATAATTATTGTGTCATAAATAAATTTATTTATTTGATGTCTAGAAATTATAGAAAAAATACAATGATGTAGGAAAACCTTTTAGATTTCTAATTAATATTTATAGTTGAATATATAACTTATATAACACCATGAAAAAAGTTATTTATTAAATGATATATGTTTATGCCATTTTTGTCTTTACTTTAAATCAATTAATATAATGTGTCATTGTCACTCCCTAATGGCTACATGAGGTTCTGAAATCGACCCAAGGATTCTTGTGGTCGGACATGTATCTTCAAATAGGATTAGGACACGTGTTAGGGTAATTTATTATTATTATAATATCATTTTTACCCTTAATTACCATATTTACCCTTTAACCATGGTAAATAAAAATATTTATTAAAGTAAATATTCATAATGTCTAAAAATAAAAGTTACATATTTATATAATTTGGACCTAATGATTCCAAATATGGAATCAATTTTTTCAAATTCAAAACTCACAAGGGGTAGAAATTAATTTAAAATTAATTCTCGTTGTCAATACAAACTGCATCTTTTAAAGAAATAATAACTATCAAAAGATTGACACTTGTTTATGTCTAATTTCAAAGTGAAATTACATCCAATGAAAAACATTGGATTAAATAGTAAGTATATAATATAATTAAACTTTTAAACCATTTAAAAAGATAATAAAACCCTATAAATAAATTAGATAAAAAGGAATTCTTGAATTAAAATACAGTATTTTTCACTATTAATTAAAAAACGAAATTTATCAGAAAAATAAAAAATAATTACCCAATGTAAATTTTGATGGTCCGACTCTAAAGAAGAATTATATTTTTTAAAATATAACATATAAAAGTGACAAAAACTATATTTAAGAAGGGTTCGCCATAAATAGGTGTTAAATCGACCTTTTAAAGAATATTAGAGAATTTATGCTTAAAAATGGATTCCTCACATTTTAGAATCTAAAATTTATTAGATAAATGTAAAAAAATATATAATCATATTATAGTTAGTTATATTCATTCCCTCCAATACAATGGCTAGGCATTAACTACCTTTTAAATTTATTATATTATTATATTATTTTTTGGTATAACTCAACGTTGTGTGTAACATAAGATTTCAAAGAAACTCATTGTTGTGTATCAGGTATGCCATCTAATATAGAATAACCTTTAAAGAAAAATTAATATTTAATTTAAAAATATTAATAAATAGGAAAAATATAATATTCATTATTTACATGGGATGTTACATTTTTTCCCATTTTGGAAATTGCATCCTCGCAATTTCAAAATTGGGATTGGAAACTTCATTAAAAGTCCCATATGAGAAAAAAATTAAAAAAAAAACTATCACTTTAAAATAAAGTAAGATATGTACAAAGGTCACCGGCGATAACACATACTAGGAATCCATGAAAACATGGATATGGAGGAGAAACCAAGTGTCAAGTTCTGATGGAGAGTGATAAAAAACATGATTAGGAGAAAGTTAACCACCAACAAATCACAAACTTGTGATGGGTTAAAAGGTCTTTGATTCCCCAGTAGGAAAAGTTAACATACATCATTTTTGTTTTAAGTTACGTTTCAAAAATATGTGGAATTTATTTATGAGAGATACTAAAAATATAAGAATACATACTTACTTGTCATGTAGACAACCATCCTTTACTAAATTCCTACCACATACTCATCTATTCTCAAAATGAAGAGTATTTCAGATGACTTGGTCACACTTGAAGCACTATAATCAACTTCTAGAGTATCACATAATCTAAAAAATATGAACTAATATATTTCCCCCATGTTTAGACATCAACCAAAACCAAAAATATTAGTACAAGATCAGATAATTCCCAAAAATGATAATCATTTATAAACACAAATATTACTATTATTCTTATAAATTGAAAAAACAATTCCCAAAGTTCAACAAATACAATTAAATATAAAATTGTACTTAAAATACTTCAATATAATCCAAACTAATATTGAAACCCAATACTCAGAAGGATTTAATCACATAGTATTCCACTGTAAATATTAAAATTTATCTCCAAATAACATCGACTACTCTTAAAGACTCGTACTGAAATGTAATTAACCTAATCACATATTCTTTATGATAGGTTAGTTATTTACCAAAACTCTTATAAGTCCACAATAAAAACATAGATTCTTCCAAATAAAATTCAACCA
This sequence comes from Viscum album, assembly GCA_963277665.1. Lineage (NCBI taxonomy): Eukaryota > Viridiplantae > Streptophyta > Magnoliopsida > Santalales > Viscaceae > Viscum > Viscum album. The sequence continues at coordinate 302,644,256 of OY728139.1, forward strand.
TTACTCCTCAATTGAAATCCCAATGTATTCTATTTTCCATAGGCATATAGTGTTTCCCCTTAATAGATAACATCTTCCAAAATAACCTTTATCACTTAATCACCAAATCATTTTACTATATTAAGAATGCCAATTTGGCAAAATATAAATTCCCAAAATTAACTTATTCGGAATCCATAAAATCATTTCACTAAAAATAACAATTCATACTAACCAAGGACTTCACATTGGCTAGTGGTAGGTGATTCACCCTTGTCGCCCTTCAGTTGTGGGTTCAATTCATGCGGCCTTGCCGGACGCGACGGATTGTCACCCATTTTACGTGTTGTAATTTTTGTAAAATTCAAAAATAACCCTAAAATGTTTTAACCACAAAGGTTTTATTATACCATTAGTTTTGATCCTAATACATTAAGTCCTAAACATCTTATATATTTCTTTTTTACCTCTATATGATAACATAAAACTACTCGGAAAAGAAAGAACATTGTACCTTGATCATGGTGCCAATATGGTTTCAACATCATCTTGTTCACGTAGTTAGAAGATACATTCATTGCAATAATGATTTAGATATCCTTAAAAATCATTTTCTTCCTTCATCCAAATACACCTTGTACAGCTTGGGTCATGTGGGTGTTCGTAGAAAAATAGTTTCAAAAAGTAATCCAGAATGACATATAATTTTAAAACATCTGATAAAAAATGTTTTTTATGAAACAGTCAAACTGAGTTTGTGTTGAAAATTTCAATCAATATTTCTTTTAAAATACCATAAGTATGTTCTGAGATTCTATATTATAAAATAAAATATAAATAGGTTATGTAAGGGTCTCCTTCTTCAGCATCTTTTTCAAAATCATAATATGCTTCAAAATCATGTGATAAGATAAAATATGTCAAAATGCCTTGATAATATTTTCAATTTTTATAAATATGGGAATATTGAGAAAATTGGATTTTATTATATATAACCCATGATCCAAGATGATATTGAGGTATAGTGGAGGTGTTTTATATCTAAAAAACTATTATCAAGTGAGTTGTATGCTAGAAAAAGTTTCAAAATCATTTGAACATGAATTTGAAATAATTATTGAAAGTTGGTCATCAGGAAGAGATAATAATGTCATTTGAGATCCTCCTCCTTCAATTTGAAATAGACATTCCTTGATCTGAAAAAGTTATAAAATAAGGATTCAACTAAAATAATAGACATAGGTACTAACTAAGTGTTTAATGAAAACTCATAATCCCTAAAGTTGTCTAACCGACCTCTAATACCAACTATAAGGACCCAACCTTAAAACATTATATAATCTTGATTGAAGTCAATAATTCACATTGATGATCTTTTCAAGTTTAGATTTTTAGATAATTAGTCCATAAATATTACAAGAAACTTGAATATTATATGTAGACACTCCTACTCAGTATCCATTTTTTCATTAAATAAAAACTCTTAAAAAGAAGCATATCTAGTTCGATATTTTAGATAGCATGACCTTTCCTTGGTCTCATCATTGACCCTATTCAACTTTATTTCATTTGGAAAACATTTAAAAACATGGGATGAGCAAAAAATCTCAGTAAGGGGTACACAAAGAAGGGAAACAATTACTTTTTCAAAACAACAAGTAAACCATGAATACTTAATCATAAGTAATACTTTTCACCTTTATGAAGTAGTATACAATCTTCAATGAATAAAAGATCACTACATACCCATTTGTAACCAAAATATTACCATAAAACCCATAGAAAACACATATAACATATATAGGTAACTTGGGATATAAACATACTTAAATGGAATAACCATACAGTCTACTTCCATACATATCACTAAATAGAATAGCCAAATGGCGGACTTCCATACCCAATGCATTGGAAGTTATAGTGTAACCACCCATCTTGGTTTATCACGACTCCACCTGTCATTTGGTTTATCACGTAACCACATGTCAAATGTCTAAGTACCATTATATGATCATAACACAAAATATTTTACAAATATAAAACTTTCACTAATAACATTTAAATTTCAATCACATGTAATCATTTCATGATATTTAAAAAATCAATGCTTTATCAAACCATTTTCAAAAACATTTAAGAAAGACATTTTTGAATCAAAGCGCCCCATACTAATCTAAAACTTTTAAAGGAATTAATATTTTTTAACATTAATGACCATATAAATAAATCATAAAAACCATTTTTAACACATGGTCATTAATGGGAAATATTTAGAATAATATATCTTTAAAACCATTAAAACAATGTTTTCATTAAAGAGTCCCTTACCACTTGAGAAAATACATTAATAACAATAATTACAGAATAACATTAAACCAAGCATATAATATCTAGAGAATAATGAGATTCATGATATAATATGTCAAATGAAAATATATTGTCCATATAAAATTGAATTGGTGTATAACATCAAATAAGTCTCAATAGAATATAAATTAAGAAAAATTCCCTTACAAAGATCATATCCTTAGATTAAGGATAAATAAATGACATAATTATGTGTGACAAATAAGGATACACCCAATATAATATGATATTAAGTGTAAAAAATGAGAGGTTATTAACACATATTCATAGCACGACCCAATCAAGAAGTAGAAGTTTAACCCAAATAATGGAAATTGGGTGAAGAAGTTCCCTTAAAGAAATTTGATAGCCTAACGACATCACTTTAAAATTTAGAAAATGAGAAGATGAGATATGAAAGGTTTTATCATCACATGAAAATAAAATGTAAAACAATAAGGATATATAAGAATATATCCCAACATAATAAAATTGAAATTTAAAATACATAAAAGAAGTCTTTAACTAAAAAATTACGGTGAAAGGTTCCCTTACCGATTTGGTAACTAACAAAACATAAACTGCATGAAAGAAAGAGCATAAAATGAAGATGTAAATGACCCTAAATTTAATTGTATTCAAAAAGGAATACAATCATGGGCAGTATGTAAATCACACAAAAGGAAATAGTGTCAAATATAGCATTAACCTCATGGGAATAAAAAGTGAGATGAAAACCCCTTACCACGTTGTAATCAATCTAGTCGTATGACCAAAATTTAATAACAATCAAAATAATAACAGAATACCATTAATATAAAGAGATTCATGATGATATATATCAAATTTCAATACATAATACACCACATTAAATAAATAATTTTTGAACAATGGAAATCTCAGTAAATTAAAAGTGATATAGGAATCATGTTACCTCAAGTTCGGCTTGTCTTGTGTGCTCCTTATTCTTCCGGAATAATAAACTTAAGTTAATTTCTACTATATTATTAACATTTTTCGTATTTTGTTAATACTTTTATATCACTTATTATATTTCTATAACAATTAGTTAATTATTTTAGTTCATATCGGACATTTTGTCGATGTTCGGAACTTGAGTCAAAAATGAACTCGTTATAATTACAAATTGTCCATGTGGTAAAAAGTATATTATCTACATAATCATATTCATGATTTAAATATTATATATATATAATATATTCAGTATATATATGTATTTATAATAGTGCACAACATTTGAAGATAATAAATTAAATGCGACGTTCATGGAGATAGTAAACCGTACGTACGCTTGAACGTTACATTCATTTCTATTACATGTTTTAATGGATTGAAAAATTAATGAAACATATGTATATTATAATTCCAGTATAATATAATATATAATTTCAGTAAATCCTTCTTTTATACATCCCATGTATATAATTAAAGAGTCATATCACTTTGAGGGGGCGGTAGTCTGCACTTCCTCAAATGAAATTATTGTATTTACCCATTATGGAAACCATAAAGGTATGATATAAATGAAAAACACAGAAGTAAAGAGATAATATAAATATAATATATATCACATATTAAAATATTTCCATCATAATGGTCACCATGATAGGCGGTTGGAGATATTTGAACAATCATCGTTTCATGAGGCAGTAGTTCGTCGTCCACTGAAACAGTATGTTCGTATCCATTAAATGGAGGTGTGTAGAAGTGTATTTTGAATACTTATCATAAAAAAACTAGTATATTTAAGATACTATTTTTTCTATAAATGAAATTTATAAAAGTGTTTTAGAGGGTTGTAGAATTAAAAAAAGAAAAAAAACTTAAGAGAAGATGTTACCTCTTAATTGGGTAACTCCCTTTGGTTTGAACCAAAAGGTTTACTTGAAATGCCTTATACCTAGGGGAAGGATTCTTGGAGGAAGAGAGTGATGTTGGGATATTAATTGTAAAGAGGTTGGATGAGCCAAGGGTCTTGAGATGAGTGAGTAATGGGTTAGATGTGTTGGATTTTTAGAAGGGAGAGAAGGTTCTCTTTAAGAATGTTTGAAAATATTATTTTATTACATAATTATATTCAATTTCTGAAGGTTTAAAGCTCATTAAAGATGAATATAAGATGACTATTGTAACATCCCAGGTAAATAAATAATATGACATTTTCATATTTGTTAATATTTTTGAATAAAATGTTAATATTACTTTAAAGGGAATTCTATGTTCGATGGCATACCCAATACGCAACATCGATTTTCTTTGAAATCTTACGTTGCACACTAATAATATAATAATATTATCTTAACTGTTAGTTAATTCCTAGCTGTTGTAATGGCGGAAATGAACATAAATAACCACAAAATGATTATATATGTTTGTTAAATATTTTTACATTTATCCAATAAAAGTTAGAGGCTTAAAATAAGAAAAGAAATTGATTTCAAGCATAAATATTCTAATGTTCTTTAAAAGGTTGATTAACCGCGTTTTGAGGGTGAACCCTTTTTAAAACTACTTTTTGTAAATTTTATATGTTATTTTTAAAAAATTAAATCCTTCTTTAGAATCAAGACATAAAAATTTACTTTGTGTAATTTTTTGTTTTTTTTCAGATAAAGTTCATTTTTTTAATGAATAGTGAAAATGTTGTATTTTAATTCAAAACATCATTTTAATCTAATTTATTTATATGATTGGATTTTTTTTAATTGAGTTTAAAGTTTATTTGAAATATATTTTTACCATTTAATCCAATGGTGGTCATTGAAATTAATTTCACTTTAAAATTGGACATAAACAAGTGTCAATCTTTTGATAGATATTGTTTCTTAAAAACAAAGTATTCGTTTTGACAGTGGGAATTAATTATAAAATTAATTATGAAACTTATATGTTTTGAATTTTGTAAAATGGACATCATTTTTGAATTTGGAATATCAAATTTACTTTGGATAAATTTTTGGTATTTTTCTGACAAATGTTCATTTTTAATGAATAGTGAAAAATACTGCATTTTACTTCAAAACTGCTTTTACATATAATTTAATTATATAGTTATATGGCCCTTTTAATTGGTTTTAAAGTGTAATTGAATTATTTTTTTATCACTTAATACAATTTTGTTCATTGAAAATAATTTCACTTTTCAATTGGATGTAAAAACAAGTCAATCTTTTAATAAATGTTACTTCTCAAAAATCCATCTTTGGTTGTGATAATGGGAATTATTTTTAAATTAATTACTGAAATTTATCTTTTTTTAATTTGGTAAAATGGATTCCATATTTGGAATCAGAAGGTCCAAATTATTTAATTAAGACTCTTGTTTTTGGACATTATGAATAGTAACGACGGTAATTATCTTTAATTATCGTGATTAATTAGTAATCGGGTAGTTAAGGGTAATAAAATAATATGATAATAATATAAAATGACCCCAACATGTATCCAAAATCTTCTTTTCTGATTAATGGCCGACCATGGGAATCTTTTTACCGAACTTTAGGGCCCATGGAGTCACATGGGTGTAATAGTGACATTTATGACATTATTTTTTAAAAGAAGAGAAATATAACAAAGGTTTTTATATCCTAAGTAAAAAAAATTAATTTTGTTTACATAAATGATCTCTTAGACTATAAATAGTCATTGAAAATATAAAATTATTTCCTACATCATGGTGTTTTTTTATAATTTTTTGCCATTAAATAAATATATTTATTTATGACACCATGATGATGCAGTGATTACCTCATTAATGAACGATTTAAATAAAATGAAAAGATGAGCTAAAATATAAGACATACACTTGTAGAAAAACTATTTTATGGGTGGATTTCAAACCCTTATCACCTTATCCTCTAACTATATTTTTCTGGGACCTTTAAAATCCGAAAACCATTTTATAATAAAGTAACTTTTAAAGACTTTCCAAAAGTGATCATCCTCCCTCTTATAAAAGGCCCCACCTCTACCCCCTTACCCACACCTCTCAATCCCTTGGATAATATTTAATATTCTCATATTATCTGTAAACATCCCTATTTTACTCTTATAATCCTCACATTGGGCATAACTCTTTCCAAGGAAGCCCTTGGCTCAAATCAAAAAGAGTTACCCGATTTAGAGGTAATGTCTTCTCTCGAGTTTATTTATTTTATTTTCCTTCTTCACTCGCCACTATATTTTTATTATTTGATCCCATAATAACACTAGTATCCTTAATATACTAGTATTTTGTTATTATAAGGATTCTACCTACACTTACACACACCCTCATCTAATGGTTAAGGAACATACTATTTCTGTGGGTGGCGAATTACTGCCTCACGAAACGATGAATGTTCAATATTCTATTAACACCTTCCAGGGTGTCCATTATGATGGAAATATATTTATATATTATATTTATTATATTTATGTCCTCTATATTATTCTGTATTTTATATTTAAAACATACATTTATGCATTGCATGTTGTGCAAATGCGAGAATGTCATATGAGGAAAGGTGGACTACCTCCCACTCAAGTGATCTGACTCATTCATGCCAAACATGGAATTTATAAAGAATGTAATTAATGAAATTATGTTACCTCTATAACATATATATTATATTTTTATTATAATATATATTTGTCTGATTTAGTTTTAATTCCTTTAATATGATAAATAAATGAAAGTATCATTCATGCCTACGTACGACCTACCGTCTCCATGAATGGTGCATTTCATTTTTTATCTCCAAATGTTATGGAATAGTATAAAATGAATATATACTGGATATATAAGATATTTAAATCATTAATACCATTTTTTTGATGATGTACGTATAACTACATGGGAAATGTTTTTCAAACAAGTTCATTTTTGACTCATGTACCGAACATCGACAAAACGTATGATATAAACTCACATAATTAACTAATTATTATAACATGATAATATGTGATATGAATTAAATAATAAACTTTAATTTAATTCCTTAAGAAATTATAAATTGACCTATGTTTATTATTCAGTAATATAAAGAAACGAACAAGATAAGTTGGACTTGAGGTAAGGGGATTTCTTATCTCACTTTTAATTCCGTGAGATTTTAATTGTTCACCAATTATTTATTGCATGTGGTGTATTGTGTACTTATATATGATATATATTATCATGATTCTATCTATATTCATGTTATTATGTGATCCATTTGGTTCTTATTATCTTTTGGTCGTACGACTCGATTTATTACAATGAGGTAAGGGGTTTTTGTCTCACTATTTATTCCCGTGAGATTCATGCTATATTTGTCACTATATCCTTTGATTAATGTATGTACTTCCCATTATTATACTCTTTTTGTAATATAATTTTGTTTATGGGTATTTACATCAATGTTGTATAGTCCTTATTTCATGGGGTGTACATTTCAAAAGTTACCCAAATCGGTAAGGGAACCTTTCACCCTGTTCTTTTTAAAAGACTTCTTTTTGTTAGGTCTTTTAATTTACATATTATTAATGTTGGGATATGTTCTTATATATCCTTATTGTTGTAAATTTTATATCCAAGTTATGAGATTCCATTTTTATCTATCATCAACTCATTTTCTGAATTTTAAAGTGACGTTGTTGGGCTGTCGAATTTCGGTAAGGGAACTTCTTAACCCAATTTCAATTCTTTGGGTTAAACCTCTACTTATAGACTATGTCATACTATGAATATGTGCGGATGACCTCTGATTGTTTTACACTTAATATCCACTTATATTAGGTGTATTTATATTTGTGACACATAATTATGTAATTGATTTATTCTTAATCTAAGGATACCATCTTTTTACGGGACTTCGTGTCAATCTCCTTTGGTTGAGGCATACTTCAATTTATATAAAACCTTATTTTATTAGTTGTATAATAAACCCTTTTGACTTTTAATTTCATTCAAAATTAATCTTTTTACATGAATCATTTTACTAAATGACAAAAGGAATGTTGTTTTCTTACGTATTCGATAACAATGACTTCTCCGCCACTGTGACCATTATTTGAGTTTCGGCTTCATCTACAAGCCATAACTTTTTTTAAAAGAAATATAAATACCATGTTTTACTTTTATTTTATTTTGGTATTGAAAATGGTTTTGATAATGTTTTTATTATATCAATGTGTTGTATTGATATCTTGTGATTGAAATGTGGAAATTTTATGTTTCCTTTATGCATGTTTTATGTGATACGATTATGTTATGGTTCTTGGGAAATTTTTATGAAGTCGGGTGGTTTCGTGATAAAATAAGGGTGGGTGAGCCCAAGATAGCTCTCCAATGCATTGGGTAATGTGAAGGAGTTAAACGCTAAGTTTTCTCCGAAGAGATTTAGGGAATATACTGTAGTGGGTATTCCAAACGTAACCATGAGGGTTAATCCCTACGTAAGAATGTTAGGAATTCCTCAAGTTAACTTTATGTTTTATAATTTATATGTGTATTTAAAAAATCTTATGATTTCATGGGATATGTTAAAAAGATTATGTTATGTATATATTGATGATCTAATGTTTTTTTCTTTGTGTATCCCTTACTGAGATTTTTATGCTCATCCCAAGTTTTTGAAATGTTTTTCACAATACATAAAGTGGAATAGCGTCAAGGATGGGATCAAGGAAATGTCATCCTATTTAAAACATGGAACTAGACATGACTCTTTTGTTCAAGAGTTTTTATTTTGTGAAAAAATGGAAATTGGGTAGATGTGTCTACTTTGTAATCATTGAGATGTAATAGTTATGTTCTAATCCTATAAAACTCTAAACCTAAAAAGATCCTCAGTGAGAATTATTTATTTAACCCAAGATTATGTAATGTTTTAAGGTCAGGTCCTTATAGTTGGTATCAATGTTTGGTTTAGATAACATTATAGGTTAAGGTATTCTTTAAGCACAAGTGACCTTACCATAATGGTTAGGATTTTAGAAAGAGTCGTAATTATTTTTATAAAGTGAATGAGTTTAAGATAACATGAATAATTATATCTTAGTATTTATCATCCTCATAAGATATTATATGATGATTTTACTGATATACTCACACTAACCTTTTTGGTTTTAGTAAATGGTTGGATCTAGCAGGCACCAAAGTAACAGTGGATGTGAAGAAACTTGTGACAGTTTTCTGAATGAGAAACTGAATGATATGGAAGATGTAATGAGACCTCTTGTGGTTATTCTCAACCAAATATCTGGAGTCATGATTGACCACCTGAAACTTAGTGATTTTTATAAGGCATCATATATTTGAGAAATAAATCCCTATGGATGTTCAGGTAATAATCATAAAGGTAAGAATGTTCAAAAACCTATGTTTCAAAGATGTGGAAATAAACACATAGGAAAATATTTCAAAGGGACAGAAAGATGCTATAGATATGGAAATTAAGGTCATAAAGCAAGAACCTTCCATGGAAAAGGAATCATCTAGTTGACTCTAGGAAAGGGAGATAAGTTATTTTTGAAGGATCAATTGAATGTTTTAAATGTGGTGTGCATGGTCATTATACAAACAAATTTCCTACGAAGAAGTCTCGGGAATGGGATCACAAGGATCATAAAAATATTTGTTTACCAATACCTAATGCTTTTCCTATTAAGGATGGAGAAACTGAAAATGACCAATGAAAGGTATATATTATTTCTTAACATATGTTTTCCAATTATTGAATCTTAGGATATGATTCATTATTTTGTTTGTAGGAAAGAAGTATTTCAGAATAAGTTGGAAAGGAATGGTTAATGGATCATGAAGAATGTTTAATGAGTAAGAAGTAATCATATAAGGGATTCAAGAGTTATGGTAGATTTTAGGATGGTGAAATTCTTAAAATTATTAAGTCTCTTTTGATGATGGGATTACATTAGATGACTTTTTATAATATGTGTAACCCTGATGTTTGATATATGAAAATTTTATTCAAGGAATAATTATCTTTTCTTTGGTGTATATATTTATAAATAACCATTTTGGTTAATATGATCCTTGAATTTGAGGTAATTACTGGTTAATACATTTTGGGATGCAAAACAAAAGTTATAAGATAACCTTTTTGGTTAAAATATGTTATGGTTATTTTTGATGAATTTATCTCTTTTTGGGAATATTATAAAATTATGTAGTTTTTAAAAAGGTACAACACACAAACTGTGTGGCAACCCATCGCATCAGATGAAGCTGCAGGAATCGCACCCACAACCAAAGTGCAACTGGTATATATTTCCTACCACTGGACTACGTGAAGTCCCTGGTTAGTATGACTAATTCGTTTTAGATAGATGATATTATGAATCAGGAATAAGTTGGTTTTTGGGAAATGATTAACCTATCATAGAGGATATGTGATTAGGTTAATTACTTTTTAGTATAATACTTTAAGAGTAAATGACGTTATTTAGATATGAATGTTAAGATTTACCTTGGAAGACTATGTGATTAAATTTTTTAGAGATTTGGGTTTCAATCTTAGTTTGAATTACTTTGAATAATTTTATGGATAGTTGTTTATTTAATGGTATTTCTTGAACCTTGGGTTCTTTTTATTGAATTTTGGAGATTAAGAGTAGTATTTCTTTTTATAAAGGATTATCCTTTTGGGGATTATCTGATCTTGTACTAACAATTTTGGTTTTGGTTATGGTCTAAAGACATTGGGAAATATATAGTTCATATTTTGTGGGTTAGGTGATTCTCAAGAAGATGATTATAGCGCTCTTAATGTGAAAAAGTCATCCTAAATACTCATCTTTTGGAGAAAATATGAGTTTGTGTAAGAAATATAGTAAGAGACGAAAGTCTACATTACAAGTAGGTATGTTTACTTATGATTCAATTAAGCTCATAAATAAATTCCTCAATGAAAAGTAACTTAAATCAAAAACATTTTCTGTTAACTTTTCCAACTGGGGAATCAAATACCATTTAACCCATCACAAGTTTGTGGTTTTCTGGTGGTTAACTTTCTCCTAAACATGTTTTCTATCACTCTCCATCAAAACTTGACCCTTTGTTTTCTCTTCCGTATCCATGTTTTCATGGAATCCTAGTATCTGTTGTCTCGGGTGACCTTTTTACTTTTCTTTCTTTATTTTAAAGTGATATTTAAATTTACTCTTTTTCTGATGTGGGGATTTCAATGAAGTTTTCGAGCCTAATTTTAAAATTGCGAGGACATAATTCCCAAAAAGGGGGGAAGGATGTAACATCCTGGGTAAATAAAGAATATGATATTTTCATATTTATTAATATTTTTGAATAAAATGTTAATATTACTTTAAAAGGAATGATATGTTCGATGGCATACCCAATACTCAATAACGAGTTTCTTTGAAATCTAACGTTGCACACTAATAATATAATAATATTATTTTAAATGGTAGTTAACGCCTAACTGTTGTAATGGTTGAAATGAACAAAACTAACTAAAAATTATTATATAGGTTTGTTAAATATTTTTACATTTATCCAATAAAATTTAGAAGCTTAAAATAAGAAAATAATTCGATTTTAAGCTTAAATATTCTAACGTTATTTAAAAGGTAAATTAACCACCTTTTGATGGAGAACCCTTTTTAAAACTACTTTTTGTCAATTTTATATTTTATATTTGAAAAAATAAAATCCTTATTTGGAATCGGGACATCAAAATTTTCTTTGTGTAAATTTTTGTTATTTTTCTGATAAAGTACATTTTTTAATGAACAGTGAAAATGTTGTATTTTAATTCAAAACCTCTTTTTAATATAATGTATTTATATGGTTATATTATATTTTAAATTTTGTTTGAAGTTTAGTTGAAATATATTTTTACCATTTAATCCAATTTTGGTCATTGGAATTAATTTCACTTTCAAATTGGACATAAATAAGTGTCAATATTTTGATAGATATTGTTTCTTAAAAAGACGGTATTTGTTTTGATAGTGGGAATTAATTATAAAATTAATTAATTTAACTTATATGTTTTTAATTTGGTAAAATTGAAATAATTTTTTAATTTGGAATATCAAATTTTCTTTGGATAAATTTTTGGTATTTTTCTGACAAATGTTCATTTTTAATGAATAGTGAAAAATACTGCATTTTACTTCAAAACTACTTTTTCATATAATTTAATTATATAGTTATATGGTTCTTTTAATTGGATTTAAATGTTAAATTAATTATTTTTTTATCACATAATACAATTTTGTTCATTGGAAGTAATTTTACATTTCAATTAGATGTAAAAACAAGTCAATATTTTGATAAATTTTACTTCTTAAAAACCCGTCTTTTTTTGTGACAATGAGAATTATTTTTAAATTAATTACTGAAATTTCTGTGTTTGGAATTTGGTAAAATGGATTCCATATTTTTAATCATAATTTCCAAATTATTTAATTAATACTCTTTTGTTTTTTGACATTATGAATAGTAACGACGGTAATTATCTTTAATTATCGTGATTAATTAGTAATCGGGTAGTTAAGGGTAATAAAAAAATATAATAAAAATATAATATGACCCCAACATGTGTCAAAATCTTTTTCTTTGAGTCCTGGACGACCATGGGAAGATTTTTACCAAACCTGAGGGCCCATGGAGTCACATGCGTGTAATAGTGAGATTTATGACATTATTTTTTAAAAGAAGAGAAATATAACAGTAGTTTGTATATCCAAAGTAAAAAGCTTTTAATTTTGTTCACATAAATTATATCTTAGACTATAAATAATCATTGAAAATCTAAAAATATTTCCTGCATCATGGTATTTTTTTATAATTTTTACACATTATATAAATAAATTTATTTATGACACCATGATGATGCAGTGATTACCTCATTAATGAACGATTTAAATAAAATGAAAACATAAGGTAAAATGTAAAAATTACACTTTTCTAAAACCTATTTTATGGGTGTATTTAGAACCCTTATCACCTTATCCTTAAAATATATCATTTTGGGACCTTTAAAATCCGAAAACCATTTTATAATAAATTAACATTTCAAGACTTTCCAAAGTGACCCTCCTCCCCATTATAAAAGGCCCCCACCTCTAACCCATTACCCACACCTCTCAAACCCTTGGCTAGTCCAAAATCTGCTCATATTATCTTTCCACATCCCTATCTTACTCATAAAATCCTCACATTGGGTAGAAGTCTTTCTAAGGAAGCCTTTGGCTCAAATCAAAAAGAGTTACCTGATTTAGAGGTAATGTCTTCTCTCGTGTTTCTTTCTTTTATTTTCCTTCATCACTCACCACTATATTATTATTATTTGATCTCATAATAACACCAGTATCCTCAATATACTATTATTTTGTTATGATAAGTATTCTACCTACACTTACACACACCCCCGTCTAATGGTTAAATAACATACTGTTTCTGTGGGTGGTGAATTACTGCCTCACGAAACGATGATTGTTCAATCTTCTTTTAACACCTTTCATGGTGGACATTATGATGGAAATATATTTATATATGATATATATTATATTTATTTCCTACTATATGATTCTGTATTTTATATTTAAAACATAACTTTATGCTTTCCATGTTGTACAAATGCGATAATGTCATATGAGGAAGTGTGGACTACCACCCCCTCAAGTGATATAACTCATTCATGACAAACATGAAATTTATAAAGAATGTAATTAATGAACTTATTTTACCTATAAAACATATATATTATACTGTAATTATAATATATGTATGTCTCATTTAGTTTTAATTCCTTTAATATGACAAAGAAATGAAAGTAGCGTTCATGTGTACGTACGGCCCACCGTCTCCATGAACGGTGCATTTCATTTTTTATCTCTAAATGTTATGAAATAGTATAAAATGAATATATACTGGATATATATGATATTTAAATCATTAATACCATTCTAGAGATGATGTACTTATAACTACATGGACAATTCTTTTCAAACAATTTCATTTTTGACTCATGTACCGAACATCGAAAAAACGTATGATATGAACTCACATAATTAACTAATTATTATAACATGATAATATGTGATATGAATTTAATAATAAAATTTAAAGTAATTCCTTAAGAAATTATAAATTGACCTATGTTTATTATTCAGGAATATAAAAAAATGAACAAGACAAGTCAGACTTGAGGTAAGCGGATTTCTTATCTCACTTTTAATTTCGTGAGATTTCCATTATTCACAAATTATTTATTTCATGTGGTGTATTGTGTACATACATTTGATATATATTATCATGATTCTATTTATATTCATGGTATTATGTGATTAATTTGGTTTTTATTATCTTTTGGTCATACGAATCGATTTATTACAATGAGATAAGGGGTTTTTATCTCACGATTTATTCCTGTGAGATTGATGCTATATTTTTCACTATCTCCTTTGAGTGGTGTATGTACTTCCCATTATTCTACTCTTTGTGTAATATACATTCGTTTATGGGTATTTACATCAACGTTGTATAGTCCTTCTTTCACGGGGTGTACGTTTCGAAAGTTACCCAAATCGGTAAGGGAACCTTTCACCCTCCTCTTTTTAAAAGACTTATTTTTGTTAGGTATTTTAATTTACATCTTCTAAATATTGGGATATGTTCTTATATATCCTTATTGCTGTAAATTTTATGTCCAAATGATGAGATAGCCTTTTTTTCTCTCATAAACTCATTTTTTGAATTTTAAAGTGACGCCATTAGGCTATCAAATTTATGTAAGGAAACTTCATAACCCAATTTCAATTATTTGGGTTAAACCTCTACTTATTGATTATGTTTTACTATGAATATGTGTGGATGACCTCTAATTTTTTTACACTTAATATCCACTTATATTGGGTGTATTCATATTTTTCCCAAATTATTATTTAATTGATTAATATTTAATCTAAGGATACCGTCTTTGTACGGGACTTAGTTTCAATCTCCTTTCATTGAGGCATACTTCAATTTATATACGATCGTCTTTTACTAGTTGTTTAATAAACCATTTTGACTTTTAATTTCATTCAAAAGGAATCTTTTTACACGTGGCGTTTTACTAAATGACAAAAAGAATTTTTTTGTCTTACGTATACGGGGACAATGACTTCTCTGCCACCGTGACCATTATTTGAGTTTCGGGTTCCTCTAAAAGCCATAACTTTTTTTAAAAGAAAAATAAATACCAAGTTTTACTTTTATATTATTTTGGTATTGAAAATGGTTTTGATAATGTTTTGATTATATCAATGTTTTGTATTGATATCTTGTGATTGAAATGTGGAAATGTAATGTTTCCTTTATGCATGTTTTATGTGATACGATTATGTTATGGTTCTTGGGCATTGTTTATGAAGTCGGGTGGTTCCGTGATAAACTAAGGGTGGTTGAGCCTGAGATTGCTCTCCAATGCATTTGGTAATGTGAAGGAGTTAAACGCTATGGTTTCTCCTAAGAGATTTAGGGAATATACTATGATGGGTAATCCAAACGTAACCATGAGGGTTACTCCCTATGTAAGAATGTTATGAATGCCTCAAGATAAATTTTTGTTTTATGATTTCTATGTGTATTTAACGAATCTTATGATTTCATGGGATATGTTAAAAATATTATGTTATGTATATATTGATGATCTAATGTTTTCTTTCTTTGTGTATCCCTTAATGAGCGTTTTATGCTCATCCGAAGTTTTTGAAATTTTTTTCACATGATATAAAGTGGAATATGGTCAAGGATGGGATCAAAGAAATGTCGTGTTGTCTAAAACATGGAACTATACATGACTCGTTTGTTCAAGAATTCTTATTTTGTGAAAAAAAGGAATCTGAGTAGATGTGTCTACTTTGTAATCATTAACATGTAACAGTTATGTCCTAATTCTATAAAACTCTAAACCTGAAAAGATCTTCAAGGATAATTATTAATTTAACCAAGGATTATGTAATGTTTTAAGGTAGGGTCCTTATAGTTGTTATCAAAGGTCGTTTTAGATAACTTTAGAGGTTAGGGTATTCTTTATGCACAAGTGACATTATCATAATGGTTAGGATTTTAGAAAGAGTCATAGTTATTTTTATAAAGTGAATGGGTTTAAGATAACATGAATAATTATATCTTAGTATTTACCTTCCTAAAAATATATTATATTATTATTTTACAGATATACTCACACTGACCTTTTTGGTTTTAGTAAATTGCTGGATCTAGCAGGCACCAATGTAACAGTGGATGTAATGAAAACTGTGATGGTTTTCTAAACGATCAACTGAATGATATGGGAGCTACCATGAGAACTCTTGGGTTTATTCTCAAACAACTATCTGGAGTCATGATTGTCCACTTGAAACTTAGTCATTTTTATAAGGCATCATATATGCAAGAAAAAAAATCCCTATGGAAGTTCAGGT
Source organism: Viscum album (assembly GCA_963277665.1). Classification (NCBI taxonomy): domain Eukaryota; kingdom Viridiplantae; phylum Streptophyta; class Magnoliopsida; order Santalales; family Viscaceae; genus Viscum; species Viscum album. Next base: position 302,661,020 of record OY728139.1, read on the forward strand.
AATAATCATAAAGGTAAGAATGTTCAAAAACCTCTGTGTCAATGATGTGAAAAGAAACACATAGGAAAATGTTTCAAAGGGACAGAAAGATTCTATAGATGTGGAAATGACGGTCATAAATCAAGAACCTTCCATGGAAAAAGGAAGCATCCAGTTGACTCTAGGAAAGGGAAATAATTTCCTTCTGAAGGATCAATTGAATGTTTTAAATATGGTGTGAATGGTCATTATACAAACACATGTCCTACGAAGAAGTTTTGGGAATGGGATCACCGGGATCGTACAAATATTCTTTTACCAATACCTAATTCCATTTTTATTGAGGATGAAGAAACTGACAATGACCAATTAAATGTATGGATTATTTCTTAACATATGTTTTCCTATTTCTGAATCTTAGGATATGATTCATGATTTTTTTTGTAGGAAAGAATTATTTTAGAATAAGTTGGAAAGTAATGGTTAATGGATCATGAAGAATGTTGAATGAGTAAGAAGTCAACATATAAGGGATTCAAGAGTTATGGTATATTTTAGGATGGTGAAATTCATAAAAGTATTAAGGCTCTTTTAATTATGAGATTACATTAGACGACTTTTTATAGTATCTGTAACCCTGATGTTTGATATATGAAAATTTTATTCAAGGAATAATTATCTTTTATTTTGTGTATATATTTATAAAGAACCATTTTGGTTTATATGATCCTTGAATTTAAGGAAATTATCGGTTAATACATTTTGGGATGAAAAACAAAAGTTATTAGATAACCTTTGTGGTTAAAATATGTTATGGTTATTTTTGATGAATTTATCTCTTTTTGGGAATATTTTAATATTTTGTACTTTTAAAAAAGGGGCAACACGCAAACCATGTGGCAACCCGTCGCGTCGGACGAAGCTATGGGAATCGAACCCACAACCAAAGTGCACCTGGTATTTATTGCCTACCACTGGACTATGTGAAGTCCCAAGTTAGTATGACTAATTATTTTTAGATAGATGATCTTATGAATCAGTAATAAGCTGGTTTTTGGGAAATTATTAACCTATCATGGATGGTATGTGATTTTGTTAATTACTTTTCAGTATGAATATTTAAGAGTAACTGATGTTATTTGGAGATAAATGTTAAGATTTATCTTGGAAGACTATGTGATTAAATCCTTCATAGATTTGTGTTTCAATATTAGTTTGGATTACTTTGAAGAATTTTATGGATAACTGTTTATTTAATGGTCTTTCTTGAACCTTGGGTTCTTTTTGTTGAATTTTGGATATTAAGCATAGTATTTCTTTTTATAAAGGATTATCCTTTTGGGGATTATCTGATCTTGTATTAACAATTTTGGTTTTGGTTAATGTCTAAATACATGGGAAATATATACTTCATATTTTGTGGTTTAGGTGATTCTCAAGAAGTTGATTATAGCGCTCTTAATGTGAACAAGTCATCATAAATACTCATCTTTTGGAAAAAAAATATGAGTTTGTGTAAGAAATCTAGCAAGAGATGAAAGTCTATATGACACGTAAGTTTGATTCCTTATGATTTAGTTAAGCTCATAAATAAATTCCTCAATGAAGATTAACTTAAAACAAAAATGTTTTCTGTTAACTTTTCCTACTGGGGAATCAAATACTGTTTAACCCATCCCAAGTTTGTGATTTTTTGGTGGTTAACTTTCTCCTAAACATGTTTTCTATCACCCTCCATCAGAACTTGACCCTTTGTTTTCTCTTCCATATCCATGCTTTCATGGAATTCTAGTATCTTTTTTCTCAGGTGACCTTTGTACTTTTCTTTCTTTCTTTTAAAGTGATAGTTTAATTTACTCATTTTCTGATGTGGGGCTTTCAATGAAGTTTCCGAACCCAATTTTGAAATTGTTCGGACGCAATTTCCAAAAATCGGGGGAAGGATGTAACATCTCGGGTAAATAAAGAATATGAAATTTTTAAATTTTTTAATATTTTTTAATAAAATGTTAATAGTACTTTAAAGGGAATGCTACATTCGATGGCGTACCCAATATGAAACAACTAGTTTCTTTGATATCTTACGTTGCACACTAATAATATAATAATATTATTTTAAATGGTAGTTAATGCCTAGACATTGTAATGGCGATAATGAACAGAACTAACTACAAAATGATTATATATGTTTGTTAAATATTTTTACATTTATCTAATAAAAGTTAGAGGCTTAAAATAAGAAAAGAATTTGATTTTAAGCATAAATATTCTAATATTCTTTAAAAGTTCGATTAACATCGTTTTGATGGAGAATCATTTTTAAAACTACTTTTTTTCAATTTTATATGTTATATTTTTCAAATGAAAATCCTTCTTTATAATCGGGACATCAAAATTTACTTTGTGTAAATGTTTTTTATTTTTCCGCTAAAGTTCATTTTTTAAATGAATAGTGATAATGCTATATTTTAATTCAATACCTCCTTTTAATCTAATTTATTTATATGGTTTGATTATTTTTTAATTGGGTTTAAAGTTTAGTTGAAATATATTTATACCATTTAATTCAATGGCGGTCATTGGAATTAATTTCAATTTGAAATTTGACATAAACAAGTGTCAATCTTTTGATAGATATTGTTTCTTAAAAGCACGGTATTTGTTTTGACAGTGAGAATGAATTATAATATTAATTAATGAAACTTATATTTTTTTAATTTGGTAAAATGTAAATCATTTTTGAATTTAGAATATCAAATTTACTTTGGATAAATTTTTGTATTTTTCTGACAAATGTTCATTTTTAATAAATAGTGAAAAATACTGCATTTTACTTCAAAACTGCTTTTTCATCTTATTTAATTATATAGTTACATGTTCCATTTAATTGGTTTTAAAGTGTAATTGAATTATTATTTTTTCACTTAATACAATGTTGTTCATTGGATGTAATTTTACTTTTCAATTGGATGTAAAAACAAGTTAATCATTGGATAAAGTTTACTTCTTAAAAACTCGTCTTTGGTTGTGACAACGACAATTTTTTTTAGATTAATTACTACAATTTTGGTGTTTGGAATATGGTAAAATGGATTCCATATTTGGAATCATAAGTTCCAAACTATTTAATTAAGACTCTTGTTTTTGGACATTATGAATAGTAACGACGGTAATTATCATTAATTATCATGATTAATTAGTAATCAGGTAGTTAAGGGTAATAAAATAATATCATAATAATATAAAATGACCCCAACATGTGTCCAAATCCTCTTGTTTGAGTAATTTCCGACCATGGTAATCTTTTTATTGAACCTGAGGGCCCATGGAGTCACATGGGTGCAATAGTGACATTTATGACATTATTTTTAAAAATAAGAAAAATATAACAAAGGTTTGTATATCCTAAGTAAAAAAATATTAATTTTGTTTAAACAAATAATCTATTAGACTATAAATAGTCATTATAAATCTAAAAATATTTCCAAACATCATGGTATTTTTTTTAAATTTTAGACATTAAATAAATAACTTTATTTATGACACCATGATGATGCAATGATTACCTCATTATTGAACGATTTAAATAAAATGAAAATATAAGATAAAATCTAAGACTTACACTTGTCGAAAACCTATTGGATGGGTTGATTTTGAACCCTTATCGCATTATCCTCGAAATATATCATTGTGGGACCTTTAAAATCTGAAAACCATTTTATAATGAAGTAACATTTCAAGACTTTCCAAAAGTGACCTTCCTCCCTCTTATAAAAGGCCCCCACCTATACCCCATTACCCACACCTCTCAAGACCTTGGATCATCCAACCTAGGCGCATATTATCTCTCCACATCCCTCTATTACTTCTAGAAGCCTCACTTTGGGAAAAAAGTCTTTCCAAGGAAGCATTTGGCTCAATTCAAAAAGAGTTACCCAATTTAGAGGTAATGTCTTCTCTCGAGTTTCTTTCTTTTATTTTCCTTCTTCACTCACCACTATATTCTTATTATTTGATCCCATAATAACACCAATATCCTCAATATACTAGTATTTTTTTATGATAAGGACTCTACCAACACTTATACACATCCCTGTCTAATGGTTACAGAACATAATATTTCTGTGGGTGGCGAATTACTACCTCACGAAATGATGATTGTTCAATCTTCTTTTAACACCTTTAATGGTGGCCATTATGATGGAACTATATTTATATATGATATATATTTTATTTATGTTTTTTATATGCTTCTGTATTTTATATTTAAAACATACCTTTATTCTTTGCATGTTATGCAAATGCGATAATGTCATATTAGGAAGTGTGGACTACCGCCCCCTCAAGTGATGTGACTCATTCATGCCAAACATGGAATTTATAAAGAATTTAATTAATGAACTAATTTTGCCTATAAAAAATATATATTATACTAGAATTATAATATATATATTTCTCATTTAGTTTTAATTCCTTCAATATGACAAAGAAATGAAATTATCGTTCATGCCTACGTACGGCCTACCATCTCCATGAACGGTGAATTTTATTTTTTATCTCCAAATGTTATAGAAGAGTATAAAATGAATATATACTGGATATATATGATATTTAAATCATTAGTACCATTCTGGAGATGATGTACCTATAACTACATGGGCAATTCTTTTCAAACAAGTTCATTTTTGACTCACGTACCGAACATCGACAAAACGTATGATACGAACTCAATTAATTAACTAATTATTATAACATGATAATATGTTATATGAATTTAATAATAAAATATAAAATAATTAATTAAGAAAATATAAGTTCACCTATGTTTATTATTCAGGATTATAAAGAAATGAACAAGACAAGTCGGACTTGAGGTAAGGGGAATTCTTATCTCACTTTTAATTCCGTGATATTTCCTTTGTTCACCAATTATTTATTGCATTTGGTGTATTGTGTACTTCCTTTTGATATATATTATCATGATTATATTTATATTCATGTTATTATGTGATTAATTTGGTTCTTATTATCTTTTCATCATACGACTCGATTTATTACAATGAGGTAAGGGGTTTTATCTCACTATTTATTCCCGTGAGATTCATGCTATATTTGTCACTATATCCTTTGAGTGGTGTATGTACTGCCCATTATTATACTATTTTTATAATATAATTTAGTTTATGGGTGTTTACATCAATTTTGTATATTCCTTATTTTAAGTGGTGTACGTTTCGAAAGATACCCAAATCGGTAAGGGAACCTTTCACCCTTCTCTTTTTAAAAGACTTATTTTTGTTAGGTCTTTTAATTTATATCTTCTTAATGTTGGGATATGTTCTTATATTCCTTATTGCTGTAAATTTTATTTCCAAGTGATGAGATACCCTTTTTATCTCCCATCAACTCATTTTATGAATTTTAAAGTGACGTTGTTAGGCTGTTGAATTTCAGTAAGGGAACTTCTTAACCAAATTTCAATTCTTTGGGTTAAACCTCTACTTCTTGATTATGTCATACTATGAATCTGTGTGGATGAAATATGACTGTTTTAAACTTAATATCCACTTATATTGGGTGTATTTATATTGGTCACACATAATTATGTAATTGATTTATCCTTAATCTAAGTATATTGTCTTTGTACGGGACTTCGTCTCAATCTCCTTTTGTTGAGGCATACTTCAATTTATATAAGACCTTCTTTTATTAGTTGTATAATAAACCCTTTTGACTTTTAATTTCATTCAAAAGTAATATTTTTACACAAATCATTTTACTAAATGATAAAAGGAATGTTTTTGTCTTACGTATGTGGCGAAAACGACTTCTCCGCCGTCGTGGCCATTATTTGAGTTCCGGCTTCCTCTACAGGCCACAACTTTTTTTAAAAGAAAAATAAATACCATGTTTTAATTTTATTTAATTTTGGTATTGAAAATTGTTTTGATAATGTATTAATTTTATTAATGTGTTGTATTGATATATTTTGATTGAAATGTGGAAATGATATGTTTCTTTTATGCATGTTTTATGTGATACGATTATGTTATGGTTTTTGGGGATTGTTTATGAAGTCAGGTGGTTTTGTGATAAAATAAGGCTGGGTGAGCCCAAGATAACTCTACAATGCATTGGTTAACGGGAAGTTGTTAAACGCTAAGGTTTCTCCGAAGAGATTTTGGGAATATACTATGATGGGTATTCCAAACGTAACCATGAGGGTTACTCCCTACGTTAGAATGTTATGAATGCCTCAAGTTTCCTTTATGTTTTATGATATCTATGTGTATTTTAAAAATCTTATGATTTCATGGGATATGTTAAAAGGATTATGCTATGTATATATTGATGATCTAATGTTTTCTTTCTTTTTGTATCCCTTACTGATCTTTTTATGCTCATCCCAAGTTTTTGAAATGTTCTTCGTAGGACATAAAGTGGAATAGGGTCAAGGATGGGATCAAAGAAATGTCATGTTGTCTAAAACATAGAACTAGATATGAATCTTTTGTTCAAGAGTTTTTATTTTTTGAAAAAATGGAAGCTGGGTAGATTTGTCTACATTGTAATCATTGAGATGTAATAGTTATGTCATAATTCTCTAAAACTCTAAACCTGAAAAGATCCTCAATGAGAATTATTCATGTAACCCAAGATTGTGTAATGTTTTAAGGGTGGGTCCTTATAAATATTGTTCAAAATAAAATCATCCAATAAAGATTAAATACGTTTTGGATATTTTTTTATTTTTATAATCATATTTATTTAAATCATTCATTAATGAGGTAAACTCTGCATCATTATTGTTTCAAAAAAAATTTATTTATTTGATGTCTAAAACTTATAAAAAGACTACCATGATGTCATAAATATTTTTATATTTCTAATTCATATTTATATTTGAAGAGATAACTTATATAACCCCATGTAAAAATTGATTTATTAAAAGATATATAATTATGTCATTTTTTTATTTACTTTAAATGAATTAATATAAAGTGTCATTATCACTCCCAAGTGGCTTCATGGGGCCCCAAAATCGACCTAAGGATGCACATGGTCAGAAATTTATCAACCAATTGGATTAGGACATGTTTTATGGTAATTTATTATTATTATTATTAGATTTTTTTACCCTTATTTACCATATTTACCCTTTAACAATAGAAAATAAAATATTTTCTGAAGTAAATATTCATAATGTATAAAAATAAAAGATACCAATTTACATAATTTAGAACTCATGATTCCAAATATGGAATATATTTTTCTAAATTAAGAACACAGAAGTGGCAGAAACTAATTTAAAATTAATTCTCGTTGTCAAAACAAAAAGCATGTTTTTAAGAAATAATAACTAACAAATGATTGACACTCGTTTATGTCCAATTTCATAGTGAAATTACTTCAAATGAACAAAATTGGATTAAAGGGTAAAAATATAACATAATTACACAATAAAACTATTTAAAAAATTTATCTAACCATATAAATAAATTATATTAACAGGCGGTTTGGAGTTAAAATACTGTATTTTTCACTATTAATTAAAAAATGAACTTTATCTAACAAACACAAAAAAATTACCCAAATTAAATCATGATTTTCCGATTATAAAGAAAAAATTTATTTTGTCAAATATAATGTATAAAATTGAAAAAAACTAGATTTAAAAAGCGTTCCCCATTAAAAGGTGGTAAATCGACCTTTTAAATAATATTAGAGTATTTATGATTTAAAATGGATTCCTCACATTTTAAGCCTCATAAATTTATTGGATAAAAGTAAAAACATTTAGCAAACATATATAATCATATTTTAGTTATTTCTATTCATTCCCACCAATAAAATGTCTAGGCGTTAACTATCATTTAAATTAATAATATTATTATATTATTCTTCGGTATAACTCAATGTTGTGTGCAACAAAAGATTTCAAAGAAAATCACTGTTGAGTATCAGGAATGCCTTCGAACATTGCATCCCATTTAAAGTAAAATTAATATTTGATAAAAAAATATTAATAAATATAAAAAATTTCATATTCTTTATTTACCTGGGATGTTACATCCTTCCCACCTTTTGGAAATTGTGTCCTCTCAATTTTAAAGTTGGGATTGGAAACTTCATTGAAAGTCCCACATCAGAAAAATAGTAAAAAACTATCACATTAAAAGAAATAAAGATATGTACGAGGGGAACCCACAATAAACCATACTAGGATTCTATGATAACATTGATATGGAGGATAAACTAAGTTTCAAGTTCTGATGGAGAGTGATAGAAAACATGATTATGAGAATGTTAACCACCAAAAATAAGAAACTTCTAATGGGTTAAACAGTCTTTGATTCCCCTGTAGGAAACGTTAACAGAAAAAAAATTTCTTTTAAGTTACTTTTCATAAAGTTAAAGAATTTATTTACGAGTCTAATTAAAAATATAAGGAAAAAAACTTTCTTATCATGTAGACTTTCATCCTTTACTAAAATCCTACCAAAAACTCTTCTATTCTCTAAAAAATGAGTATTTCAGATTACCTGGTCACACCAGAAGCAATAGAATCCACTTTAGGAGTATCACATAATCTACAAAATATGAACTATATATTCCCCTTGTGTTTAGATATCAACCGAAACCAAAAATGTTAGTACAAGATCAGATAATCCCCAAAAAGGATAATCATTTTTACAAAGAAATACTACTCTTATTCTCCAAAATTGAACAACCAACACACAAAGTTCAACAAAGACCATTCAATATACAATTTTTCTTCAAAACCTTCAATATAATCTAATATAAGATTGAATCCCAAAACACAGAAGGATTTAATGACACAGTCATCCATAATAAATCTTAAAATTTATCTCCAAATAACATCAACTACTCTTAAGGTCTCATACTGAAAAGTAATTAACATAATCACATATTCTTTATGATGGGTTAATCATTTCCTGAAACACTTATAAGTCCACAATAAAAACATATATTCTTCCAAAATAAAATTCTTCCATTACTCCTCAATTGAAATCCCAAAGTATTCTATTTTCTATAGGCATATAGTGTTTCCCTGAAATAGATAAAATCTTCCAAAATAACCTTTATCACTTAATAACCAAATCATTTTCTCATATTAAAGATATAAATTTGACCAAACCTAAGTTCCCAAAATCAACTTATTCTTGATCCATACAAATATTTAAATAAAAATAATAAGTCATACTAACCCAGGACTTCACGTTGGCTAGTGGTAGGTGATGCACCTTTATCGCCCTTCGGTTGTGGGTTTGATTCCTATGGTCTTGCCAGATGCGACGAGTTGTCACCCATCTTACGGGTTTTCCTTTTTATAAAACTAAAAAATAACACTAATATGTTTTAACCTCTATGGTTTTCTTATGCCTTTAATTTTCATCCCAATACATTAAGACCTCAACATATTATATATTTTCATTTTTTACCTCCATATGATAACATAAAACTACTCCCAACAGAATTAACAGAATACCTTGATCATGGCGTCCATATAATTTCATCATCATATTTTTCTCATTGGTAGAAGGTCCATGAATTGAAAAAAATATTTAGATATCCTTCAAAATCATTTTCCTCCTTCATCCAAATACACCTTGTACTACTTGGGTAATATTTTAGTTCATAGAAAAATAGATTCACAAAGTAATCATGAATGAAATATAATTTCAAAACCACTGATAAAAAATGATTTTTATGAAATATTCGAACTGATTTTGATTTGAAAATTTCAACAAATGGATTTTATAAAATACTATAAGTATGTGCTGAGAGAATATATAGTAAAAAATATATAAATAAGTTGTGAAAGGGTCTCTTTCTTTAGCATATTTTTTCAAAAATCATAATATGATTCAAAATATTGTGATAAGTTAAAATATTTGAAAATTCCTTGATAATATTTTCCATTCTTGAAAATATGAGAATACTGAGAAAATTGGATTTGATTAAATAAAACCCATGATCCAGGATGATATCGAGGTATAGTAGAGGTGTTTGATATCTCAAACAACTGATTTCAAGTGAGTTGTATGCTAGAAAAAGTTTCACAATAATATGAACATGACTTTGTAATAATTATTACAAGACTGTCATCAGGAAGAGATAGAAATGTCATTTGAGAACCTCCTACTTCCATTTCTAATAGACTCTCCTTGATCTGAAAAAGTTATAACACAAGTATTTAACTATAATAATATACATAGGGACTAACCATGTGTTGAACGAAAACTCCTAATCCCTAAAGTTGTATAAACCGACCTCTAATACCAACTATAAAGAATCGGCCTTAAAACATTATATAATCTTGATTTAAGTCAAGAATTCACATTGATCATCTTTTCAGGATTACAGTTTTATAGAATTAGGCCATAACTAGTATATATAAACTTGAATATTACATGTAGACACTACTACTCAGTTTCCATTTTTTCATAAAATAAAAACTCTTAAAAATAAACATGTATAGTTCCCTATTTAAGACAGAATGACTTTTCATTGATCCCATCCTTGACCTTGTTCCACATTATGTCCGATGAAAAACATTTCAAAAACTAGAGATGAGAAAAAAATCTCATTAAGTGATACACAAAGAAGGAAAAAAATTAGTTTTTAAAAACAACACGTAAACAATGATTATTTTATAATAAGTAATACTTTTCACCTTTATGAAGTAGTAAATACTCTTCATGTAATAAAAGATCACTAATGACCCATTTGTAACCAAAATATTACCATAAAACCCATAGAAAACACACATAACATACATAGGTAACTTGGGACATAAGCATACTCAAATGAAATAACCATACGGTCTAATTCCACACATATCACTAAATGGAATAGCTATATAGGCGACTTCCATACCCAATGCATTGGAGGTTATAACGTAACCACCCATCCTAGTATATCATAACACCACCACCATTTCATTTATCATATAACCACCTATCAACCATCCATGTACCATTATAAAATCATAACACATAAACTATTTCAAATATAAACATTTCACTAATAAAATTTCATTTTCAATCATAATATATCATTTCAAGATATTGAAAAAATCAATGCTTTATCAAACCATTTTCAAAACCATTTAAAACATTTAATAAAGAGATTTTAGAATCAAAGTTTTCCATACCACTTTGAAACATTTAAAAGAATTTATATTTTTTAAAATTAATGACCATATAAATAAATCCTTAAAACTATTTTTAAAATAAGGTCATTAATGAGAAATATTTAGAAGAATAAATCATTAAAACCTTTAAAACAATGTTTTTGTTAAAGAGTCCCTTACCACATGAAAAAATACATGAATAATAATAATTATAGAATAACATTAAATAAAGCTTATAAAATCTTGAGAATAAAGAGATTCATGATATAATATGTAAAAGGGAAGTATATACACCATATGAAAGTGAATTGGTGTATAACATCAAATAAGTCTCAATGGAATATAAATTGAGACAATGTTCCTTAAAAAGATCGTATCCTTAGATAAAGGATAAATAAATGACATAATTATGTGGTGAAAATAAGAATAAATCGAATATATGTTAATATTAAGTGTAAAAAATCATATTTTATTCACACACATTCATAGAATGAAAAAATCTAGAAGGAGAAGTTTATCCCAATGAATGGAAATTGGGTGAAGAAGTTCCCTTACAGAAATTCGACAGTCTAACTACATCACTTTAAAATTTAGAAAATATGTTTATGAGAGAGGAAATGATATCTCATCTCATGGACCTAAAATTTACAGAAATAAGGATATATTAGAATATATCCCAATAAAATAAAATGGAAATTTAAAATACCTAAAAGAAGTATTTAACTAAAAAAGTATAGTGAAAGGTTCCCGGGCCGATTTGATAACTTACGAAACATAAACCACATGAAATAAAGAGAATAAAATGAAGATATAAATGAACATAAATTAAATTTTATTAAACAAGAAATACAATCATGTGTAGTACATACACCACACAAAAGGAAATAGTGGGAAAGATAGCATGATTCTCATAGGAATAAAAAGTGAGATGAAAACCCCTTACCACGTTGTAATTAATCGATTCGTATGACCAAAAGTTAATAACCAAAAAATTAATCACAGAATACCATGAATATAAATATAATAATGATAATATATATCAAACAGAAGTACAAAATACATTACATGAAATAAATAAGTTGTGAAAAATGAAAATCAAACGGAATTAAAAGTGAGATAAGAAACCCCTAACCTCAAGTTTGACTTGTCTTGTATGTTTTTTTTCTTCTAGAACAATAAACATAAGTTAATTTATACATGATTAATGAAATTTTTCATGTTTTATTATTCCTTTTATATCACTTATTATATTTCTATAAAAGTTAGTTAATTACTTGAGTTCATATCGGACATTTTGTTGATGTTCGGAACTTCAGTTAAAAATGAACTTGTTATATTTACAAACTGTACATGTGGTCAAAATTTTATTATCTCTAGAATAATATTAATTATTTAAATATCATATATATCATATATATCTAGTATATATATGAATTTATAATAGTACATTACATTTAGAGATAAGAAAATAAATACAGCATATATAGAGATGGTAAGTCATACGTATGCATGAACGCTACTTTAATTTCTATTTATTATTTTAATGTAATGAAAAATTAATGATACATAGGTATATAATAATTCCAGTATAATATCATATAAAATTTCATTAACTCCATCCTTTATATGTCTCATGCATGGCATGAATGAGTCCTATCACTTTCAGGGGGTGGTTGTCCGCCCTTCCTCAAATGATATTATCGTATTTACCCATTATGAAAAACATATAGGTATGATATAAATGAAAAATAATGAATTAAAGAGACAATATAAATATAATATATATCACATAAAAATACAGTTTCAGCATAATGGCCACCATGAAAGGTGGTTGGATATATTTGAACAATCATCATTTCGTAAGGCAATAGTTCGATGTTGTAAGAACCCGGTTCTTATTCTTGAGGTACGGGTTTCTTCCTTTCTCTTTTCCTTATGTGTTTTTGAGAAAATAAGGAAAATGGGGAACAATACTAAATTTTAGGACTACACGCTGGGTACTTTTCCACACGCCGTGTACTTTTGGCCGTGTGGGATGAGTACATAGGGTGTGTAGCCATGTTGGAGACTATGGGTGTAAAAACCGACTACACACCGTGTAGTGGTCCTTTACACGCCTTGCAGTCAATCGGCAGATGAAATAGTAAGGTGGTGGGAGCAGCCTCCAGCTGGGAAACAGTACAAGCTATGTATTCGGGAATACACGCCATGTACTCATGTCGATAGATGAATAGTTTGGCGGTGCCACCAGATGAACAGTTAAATGAAGGAAGTACATGTCATGTACTCGGAAGTACACACCGTGTACTTTATTTTTTTCACATAAAATGGGCAGTATCCAACCTTGTTCACATGGAAGGCTTAGAACCGGATGGGAGCTTGGGAGGGTACGGCCGAATCTTTGAGGATCTCCAGATCAGGCGTCGGGAATCTATTTCCGCCTCAGATGATCTCGTTGGAACCGTGCGGGTAAGCCCTCTCATCTAATGGCATAGTTCTTGCCAAATCTTCCTCTAATGGAAGTTATATAGGTTTAAGAATGTTTTATTTCACCTCAGATCTACCTCTTTCTAGAAAGATTCGTGGAACTTCATTCGAGTATACTGATCAGGGGTGTTTAAGGTAGGTGGCTTGGTGTTTAATTTTCCAACTGTTGTGCGTTTGTGTGTATTTTTGTGATACGCTCCCATGAATGGGGTGTTTTATGGATGATTCCTCGTTGAATTAAATACCTAAGATTATATAGGTAATTTAAATGTGATAATAAACTGCTGTTTGGGATCTCTGCTTGGATCCAGGACCACCCCGGGGGTGTGTTCCAATGTTTAGCCGTTTGGCCAAGATACCCAAGTGTATGCCTTTATAATAATTGTAGAATTTCCATGAGAGGAATTTAATTTGTATTGCATGTATAATGCTTTCTTACATGTTGGGCATCACCGGGTTACATGATTAGCCTGAGACAAGTGTTGTAATTAGCATGTGGGCAATGTACTACTAAGCCTATGGGCAACTTCTTCCATGCCTGTGGGCAGTTGATTCTGTGCCTGTGGGCGACACCTCATACGCCTGTGGGAAATATTTGATATGCTTGTGGGTAGATTCCTATGTTGGATTCTCTTTACCTGAGGGTAAGGGATTACGCGTCTGAGGACACTGACTGATTACATAGAAATTAACTGTGGTGGTCTCTTAATAGTAAATAATTAAAAGAATGATAAATGGCAATATAACTGGTAAAATTAGTTACTTTTGAGTACTGCTTAGTTTATTTCATTTAATTTTTCACACTGTTGTTTCATGTTTACACACGGTTAAGCACGAACCTTTGGTGGGTGCCTAATGAGATTATTTCTCACACCCTGTTTGGGTCATGCTTTTTGGCCCAAACAGATTACGTTTCTGCAAGTATGGATAAGGTCAAAGGTCCCTTTACAGGTACTTGATTGCTGCTGAAGAGTAGTGGAGCATGGGACCGGGCTTAGGCTCGTGATGCTACCTACTATTTTTTTTTCTTTTCCATACTCAATATTAAACTATACTATATTGTCGTGTAACATGTTCGGGATGTTTTCTTAGAAATTGAGGCATGTTGCGTCAGTATAATATATGAATGTTGGTTGTTTTTACTACAGTTTTTTATCTTAGATGTGTATGGTTTATTTCTTCCGCTGTTATTCTATGATTTTCACTTTATTCTGTTGCGATACACTTTGAAAAATGAGGGCATAGTTTCCCTACTATCAAACCTGGGCCATCACTACTAGTCGGAATCCTCTGGCCTTTGGGGAAATGCGCTTGAGGTCACATGGAGAACCGGGTTCGGGGCACCCATGGAGTGGTACCCGGAACCGGGATGTTATAAAGTGGTGTCAGAGGGAGGTTCTTTTCTTTGACTTATTATTTGGAGCCTTATTCAAGGATAGGACGAGACCGGTAGTTGGTAATAAGTTGTTCCCGGGAGTAGCTAACCCGTGTACAGGAAAAATCCAATTTACCTCGTGTTGCAATTCTTTTGATTTTGAAAATTTTACTGTTGATTTGATTTCAACTTTGGGTGACGCACTTGTATTGTGTTGTTTATATGTTATTCATGGGTTATATTCAGTTTCAACCCGATGAGATGAGGGTATGACGTATCATGCATCATTTAGTCACATGCTAGAAATCATATGCCATGCATAGTTTCCATGCCATGTAGGTGTATTAGAAATTGCATGTTGTTGTGATAGATGTTGTGCTAGTAAAAGCATGTTGTTGTGGTAGCTGCTTGGATAGATACCTTCTATTTGATAGGGTATTATTATGTGATCCTTTTTATAGAATGGATGCCAAACTTTGGTTTTTGGGTAGTATGGGCCCTCATTGACCGAAATTTGGTGGATCATTGGCTGTTTATCCGGTTATAACACATATAAGATTCCAAACATTGATTCGCGGGGAGTATGGGCCCTCCTGGATTGGAATTTGGCACTTAGGTGTTGTTTTTCAGTATTTTCTAGGTTCCGGATAAGTTTCTGAGGCATACTGTCTGGAAACCCAGTATACACGCCATGTAGTACCTTAAACACGTCGTGTATGTTCTTCTGTGCGGGGAGAAAAGAAAAACTTTTTGAGTACATGCCTTGTAGTCTAAGTACACGCCGTGTAGTCTCTTCCCGTGCCATAGACCTTGTGGGTGGGGACACAGGGAAGGGGAATGCTCTTGTAGAACACGTCATGTAGTGGAAGTCCATGCTGTGTAGTGTTTACCTGGAGTCCGGCCGTGTTACTAGAAACACGAATGGAGGAGACCATACCATATACACACTGTTTCCACTATGGAACACACCATGTAGTCTGACCTGGGAACCCAACCGTGTAACTAACAACATGAGTCGGTGTAACCCCTACGTGTACACGCCGTGTGTATATTGAACATGTCATGTAGTTGGAGCCGGGTATCCGGCTGTGTAACAAACAACACGGGTCGGTGAAGCTCATCTAGTATACGTCGTGTACCTGTGGGACACACCATGTAGTCTTGACCAGTGACAGACCGTGTGGACTTAGCCGTGTGGCTAGGAAACAGGGAAGTGTACACGCCGTGTGCGGGTGTAACACGTCGTGTAGTATCAAGATGAGTAGTTGTCTGTGTCACAAATGACACGGACAGTTGGAAAATTACACCACACATGCCATGTAGAGTATATAGATGCCGTGTAGTTTTTTTTAATGACAGTCGTGTGGCTTGGCCGTGTAGAAGGACCCAGGCAGGGGAAGAAAAGTCAGGTACACACCATGTAGTAAGTATACATGTCATGTAGTCTTTTTGTACAAACTTAAATTCCTTCTTCTTCCTGTTTCCCTTTTGTTTTCTTCATTTTCAGATTATGATAATCTTGACCTAAGGTGTGTGTTTGACCTTGTAGTGTCATGCCGCCGAGACGTTCACGCATTGTTCTCCAGGAGAGCGGCAATGAGTATACTCCAGAGATGGTTGTCCATGGTCTACCAGTTGATCCTCCAGCAGAGCCAGATGCGGCACCAGCCGTTATACCGGACACAAGCACGGATGCAAAGTTCCATGAAGGATTTCTTCGGTTCATGCAGACCATTCAGGGAGCACCTCCTGCTGCCACATATATGGCCGAGCTGACATGTATCTTCCAGCAGCAGCATCCGCCTACGTTTTTAGGAGATTGCGAACCACAGGCTGCGGAGTTTTGGCTGGGGTCAATGCAGACTATTTTAGAGCACCTAGAGACACCTCCAGGGCAGAGGGTCAAGATCACGACTTAGATGCTATGTGATTCTACCAAAAGGTGGTGGGATGTTACCACCCAATCAGAGCATCATAGAGACATGGCGTGGGAAGATTTCCAGACAGCCTTCTATGAATTATTCTTCCCAGAGACGCTGAGGGCAGATCGAGCTCAATATTTCATGAATTTGCAGCAGGGCGCTATGTTAGTGATGGATTATTCTGCTCGTTTCACTGAGCTTCAGCATTTTTTTACTAGTTCTGGTGGGCGATGAGACACTGAGAGCCAGACGCATTGAGTATGGTCTTCGATATGACATCCGAGAACTGGTGAATGTTTTCTGGTTGCCTTCAGTACATGCTATTTTGAACCGGGAACTGATTACAGAGAGGAACCTACGGGAAGCTAGTGGTGTGGGCCAGGGCAGTTTAAGACCAGTTTCTGGTACTATTTAAACTGGTAAGAGGAAGAGACAGATGGACTTCTCTCAGGGTGGTTGTACCAGTTAGAGGAATGTTTCAGGTGGCCAGGTCATGTGCTACCAGTGTGGTAAGGAGGGGCACAAGAGAACTCAGTGTCCATGAGACCCAGTGGAGTGATGATCTTGCGGTAGGATGGGTCATTTGCAGCACTTTTGCAGGGCGTTTCCACCAGTGGCTAGTGAGAGGGGTTTTGTGCGTACTCTGCGTTCGGGGGCAGGACCAGCAGCTTCTTACCAGTCGTGAAACTGGAATATGTCAGGGCGTGCAGGAAGAGATGGTGGGTGTGTCTGTGGTATCCAGACACCAGTATCTCAGAGGCAGCAGGGCGGGATGGCTCAGGGTAGTTAGGCTATGTCGCAGGGTCGCGGCACTGGGCAGGCATATGCAGTGCAATAGACCCAGCAGGAGCAGGAGTAGGATCTCGGACCTTCTACTATCAGAGGTACTATTCTATTATCACATGTTTTATCTTCAGTACTTTTCGATACAGGTGCTACACATAGCTTTATATCTATACCTTTTTTAGAGAGCCTTGGGCTCTTTGTTTCTACTTCTTCTACTGTTATGACGTTAGACACTCCGTTGGGAACTAGAACGGCTAGTGTGTGTTAGTTCAAGGAGTTCCCCCTTGAGGTTGGTGGGTGTCACTTCCTTTGGGACCTCTATGTATTAGAGATGACGCACTATGATTTCATTCTTAGGATGTACTGGTTCATTCCCTTTAGAACCTTTTTCGATTGCTATCATCGCAGGGTGAGTTTCACGTCACCAGAGGGTGGAGAGTTTCTATACAAGGGTGAATGGTATGTTTAGGTGAGTCGAGCTGGACCAGAGCATCGTGGTCGAGGTGGTATCACAGCCCAGATTGCGAGCTTATATCTGGACAACCAGGGGACTTTTCAAAAGTATTTCCCTCCAATGGTGGATTGTTTCAGGGATATCTTCCCGAACGACTTCTCTGGTCTTCCTCCAGATCGTGAGGTGGATTTCTCTATTGAGCTTGTTCCAGGAGAAGCACCGCTATCCATTCCTCCTTATAGGATGGATACACCAGAGTTGTAGGAGCTCAAGAGATAGTTATAGGAGTTACAGTAAAAGGGGTTCATCCGACCCAGTACTTCTCCTTGGGTTTCTTCGGTCCTTTTTGTGAAGAAGACAGACAGTACCCTTAGACTCCATGTGAAATATTGGAAGCTTAACCAGTTGAAGGTTAAGAACTGATATCCCTTGCCGAGGATTGATGATCTTTTTGATCAACTTAATGAAGCATGAGTGTTCTCGAAGATTTAATAAAAATCAGGATATCATCAGATGTGTGTTAGATCATCTTATAGACCTCACATAGCTTTCAGGAGTACGTATGGTCAATACGAGTATACGGTTATTCGGTTCGGACTCACGAACACACCAGTAGTTTTCATGGCTCTGATGAACCGTGTATTCCATCCTTATCTAGATTCTTTTGTGGTTGTATTTGTGGATGATATCTTGGTTTAATCTGACACAAGACACGACCATGCCACCCATCTTGAGGTCGTATTGAGTACACTGAGAGAGAATCGGTTATATGATAAGCTCTCAAACTGACACTTTTGTATGGACCATATACACTTCCTGGGTTATATCATCTCAGATGTAGAAGTTGTAGTAGACCCAGAGAAGGTGAGAGTAGTAGTTTCCTGGGAGCAACCTAAGAACGTATTTGAGATACGGAGTTTCTTAGGGCTGGTTGGTTACTATCAGCGCTTCATACAGGACTTCTCCCACTTAGCAGTGCCGTTGACAAAATTGACTAATAAGGGTGTGAAGTTCATTTGGTCAGAAGCTTGCGAGATAACTTTTCAGGAGCTGAAGGGAAGGTTTACATCAACACCGATCCTTATACTCCCAGAGCAGGGGAAGAGCTATACAGTTTACTGTGATGCATCATGGATTGGGATGGGAGATGGGTTGACGAAAGGTGATCGAGTTTTTGCGTATGGGTATCGGCAGTTGAGACCACATGAGAGGAATTACCCGATTCATGATCTCGAGTTGGCTACAGTCGTTCATGCGTTGTGTTGTTGGCGGAATTATCTCTTGGGAGAGCATTTTGTGGTTTTCACCGACCACAAAAGTCTCAAGTACATGTTTACCCAGCGTGACTTGAACCTGAGACAACGAAGGTGGGTTTACTACCTTCAGTACTTCAATTTTGAGCTTGCTTATACACCTGTAAAAGGTAATGCAGTAGCTGATGCACTGAGCAGTAAGACTCAGATATAGGCAGTGCAAAAGGCCAGTGGTGAATGGCAGCTTATGGCTTTGTTCTCTAAGATGCATTTGAAGGTGCATGATAGTCAGGGGCAGACCTATCATTCATCTTTAGTTGTGACTTCTATCCTCCTGGATAGAGTGAGGATGAGACGGTTATCTGATTCAGAATGCCTAGTTCTACGGGAGTCGGTGGCAAGTGAGGACCCTCCTCCTGGGTGAACGATAGGTGATGATGAAGTTTTTCATTTCCATGGATGATTGTGGGTTCCAGGGGATGTATGTGAGGAGCTGATGTGGGAGTTTCATGCTTCATCTTGGACAGTTCATTCCGGAGTTTCCAAGATGTATCGTGACTTGAGACGTCAGTACTGGAGGCCGTGTATGAAGAGAGGAGTAGCTGATTTTGTTATGAGGTGTTCCACCTGTTAGCAGGTGAAGGCGGAGCATCAGAGGCTGGCCGGATTGTTACAGCAGTTACCTATTCTAGAGTGGAAATGGGATGATGTCGCGATGGACTTCATGACGGGGTTGCCGAGGTCACCTCGAGGAAATGATGTCGTGTGGGTTGTTGTGGACAGACTCACACTGGTAGCTCACTTTTTTCCAATCAAGGAGACCTTCGTAGTTAAAGATATCATAAAGTTGTATATCCGAGAGATCATACGTCTTCATGGGTTCCCTTGTTCTATCACTTCTAATAGGGATTCCCATTTAATGTCTCGTTTATGGAAGAGTTTTTAGAGGGCACTGGGTACACAGGTGCTTCTGAGCAAAGCTTACCACCCTCAGACTGATGGTCAGTCAGAGCGTACGATACAGCTGCTTGAGGATATGTTGCGTGCATGCGTCCTAGACTTTGGGGGCTCTTGGGAGAAGCATATACCCCTACTCGAATTTTCCTATAATAATAGTTTTCAGGAAACTATTGAGATGGCACCTTACGAGGCTTTATATGAAATGCCATGTTGATCACCGCTGTGCTTGTTAGAGGCAGGTGAGGCAGCTTTACTGGGACCACGTCTCGTGTAGGAGACTTTTGAGCAGGTCCAGTTGATTCATAAGCGGATGGCTATAGCACAGTCACGTCAGAAATCTTATGATGATCGCCGCAGACGACCCTTGGAGTTCGTGGTTGGAGATCAGGTTTTCTTGCGTGTTTCACCGAGGTTGGGACATAGGCAGATCAGAAGACAGGGTAAACTTTCACCAAGGTATGTGGGTCCATTTGATATTCTAGAGAGAGTCAGGTTGGTTGTCTATCGGTTGTAGTTACCACAGAGGTACTGAGCCATGCACGATGTCTTCCATGTATCTCAGTTGTGTCACTATCATTCAGACTTGTCTCACGTATTTTATCCCGAGGAGGTTGAGCTTGAGGTAGATTCGTCCATTAAGGAGCATCCGATTCATATTGTTGATCGGAGCACGAAGGTTCTCTGAGGTCAGCCAGTTCCTCTCGTATGGGTTCTATGGAAGCACGACCGAGTGCAGGATGAAACCTGGGAGCAAGAGATAGATGTATGTGCTTAGTGGCCGGAGTTGTTCATGGCTATATCTTCACCACACTTGGAAGGGAAATTCGGGGATGATTTGCTTTAAGGGGGGAAGTTTGTTAGAGCCTGGTTCTTATTCTTGAGGTACGGGTTTCTTCCTTTCTCTTTTCCTTAAGTGTTGTGGAGAAAATAAAGAAAATGGGGAACAATTTTAAATTTTAGGACTACACACTGTGTACTTTTCCACACGTCATGTACTTTTGGCCATGTGGGATGAGTATATAGGTTGTGTAGCAATGTTGGCGACTACGGGTGTAAAAACAGACTACACGCTGTGTAGTGGTCCTTTACACGTTGTGTAGTCAGTCGGTAGACGAAACAGTAAGGTGGTGGGAGCAGCCACCAGCTGGGCGATAGTTCATGCCGTGTAGTTGGGAATACACGCCGTGTACTCATGTCGACAGATGAACAGTTTGTCGGTGCCGCCAGATGAACAGTTAAATGAAAGAAGTACACACCGTGTACTCGGAAGTACCATCTGTGTACTTTGTTTTTTTTCTTAAAATGGGAAGTAGCCAACCCTGTTCACATGGAAGTCTTAGAACCGGACGGGAGCTTGGGAGGGGACGACCGAATCTTTGAGGATCTCCATATTGAGCGTCGGGAATCCGTTTCCACCTTAGACGATCTCGTTGGAACCGCGCGGGTAATCCCTTTCATCTCCTGGCATAGTTCTTTCCAAATCTTCCTCTAATGGAAGATATATAGGTTTAAGAGAGTTTTCTTTCACCTCATATATTCCGCGTTCTGGGATAATTTGTGGAATGTCGTTCGATTATACTGATCAGTGGTGTTTAAGGTAGGTGGCTTGGTGTTTAATTTTCCAACTATTGTATGTTTGTGTGTATTTTTGTGATACGCAACCATGAATGGGGTGTTGTATGGCTGAGGCCTTATTGAATAAAATACCTATGATTGTACATGTAATTTAAATGTGATAATAAACTAATGTTTGGGACTATTTCTTGGATCCAGGACCACCCCAGGGGTGTGTTCCTCTGTTTAGCCATTTGGCTAGGATACCCGAGCGTCTTCCTTTTTAATAATTGTAGAATTTCCTTGAGAGGAATTTAATTTGTATTGCATGTATAATTCTTTTTTACATGTTGGGAATGGCCCGGTTACTTGATTAGCCTGAGGGAATTGTTGTAATTAGCCTGTGTGAAACATACTACTTAGCCTGTGGGCAACTTCTTACGTGCATGTGGGCAGTTGATTCTGTGTCTGTGGGCGACACCTCGTACGCCAGCGGGAAATATTTGATATGCCTGTGGGTAGATTATTATGTTGGATTCTTTTTACCTGAGGGTAAGGGATTAAATGTCTGAGGACACTGATTTTTTACATATAAATTCACTCTGGTGGTCTCTTAATAATAAATAATGAAAATAATGTTAAATATCAATATAACTGGTAAAGTTAGTTACTTTTGAGTACTGCTTAGTTTATTACATTTACTTTTTCACACTATTGTTGCATGTTTACACACGGTTGAGCACGGTCCTTTGGTGGGTGCCTACTGAGATTATTTATCACACCCTATTTGGGTCATGCTTTTCGTCCCAAACAGATTATGTTGCTGCAGGTATGGATAAGGGAAAAGGTCCCTTTACAGGTACTTGATTTCTACTGAGGAGTAGGGGAGCATGGGACCGGGCTTAGGCTTGTGATGCTTTGTTTTTCTTTGCCGTACTCAATATTGTATTGTACTGTATTGTTGTGTAACATGTTCTGGCTGTTTTCTTAGAACTTGAGGCATGTTGCACCAGCATAATATATGATTGTTGGTTGTTTTTACTGCATTTGTTTATCTTAGATGTGTATGGTTTATTTCTTCCACTGTTGTTGTATGGTTTTCACTTTATTCCGCTTTACTACAATTTGACAAATGAGGGCATAGTTTCCCCACCATCAGACCTGGGCCCTCGCTGCTAGTCGGCAGCCTCTGGCGTTTGTGGAAATGCGCTTGAGGTCACGTGGCGAACCGGGTTCAGGGCACCCGTGGAGTGGTACCCGGAATCGGGACGTTACAGATGTCCACAGAAACCGTATGTTCGTATCCATTAGATAGAGGTGTGTGAAAGTGTAGTCTAAATAATTATCATAACAAAAAAATAGTATATTTTGGATACTGTTGTTTCTATAATAGAAATAAATAAATATATTTTAAGGGGTTGGAGAAGTAAAATAAAAGAAAATAACTCAATAGAAGATGTACCTTTAAATCGAGTAACTCCCTTTGGTTTGAACCAAAAGGTTTACTTGAATTGCCTTCTGCCTAGGGGAAGGCTTATAAGAGGAAGAGAGGGATGTAAGGAGCTTAATTTGTAGAGTTTGGATGATCCAAGGGCTTGAGAGGTGTGAGTAATGGGTAAGAGGTGATGGCTTTTTATAAGGGAGAGGGAGGGCTCTTTTAGAATGTTTGAAAATATTATTTTATTATATAATGATTTTTGGTTTCTAAAGGTCCAAAACACATTGAGGTAAAAGATACGATGAATCTTGTTCGAAATAAAATCATCCAATAATAATTGTAATGGTTTTGGATATTTTTTAAATTTTTATAATCTTATTTATTTAAATCATTCATTAATGAGGTAAACACAGGATAATTATTTGGTCATAAATAATTTTATTTATTTGATGTTTAAAAATTATAAACAATTACCATGATTTAGGAAATATTTTTAGATTTCTAATTCATATTTATAGTCGAAGATATAACTTATATAACCCAATGTATTTATTGATTTTTTAAAAGATATATGTTTATGTCATTTTTTGTCTTTACTTTAAATCAATTAATATAATGTGTCATTATACTCCCAAGTGGCTACATGGGGTCCCAAAATCGACCGAATGATTCCCATGGTCATACATGTATCATCAAATAGTATTAGGGCATGTGTTAGAGAAATTTATTATTATTATAATATCAATTTTTACCCTTATTTACCAGATTTACCCTTTAATAATGGTAATTAAAATATTTACTGAAGTAAATATTCATAATGTCTAAAAATAAAAGTTACCTATTGACATAATTTTAACCTCATGATTACCATTATGGGATCTAATTTTCCAAATTCAAAACACAGAAGTGGCAGAAATTAATTTAAAATTAATTTCCATTGTCAAAACAAAATGCGTGTTTTTAAGAAATAAAAACTATCAAAAGATTGACACTTGTTTATGCCCAATTTTAAAGTGAAATTACTTCCAATGACCAGAATTGGATTAAATGGTAAAAATATATTATAATTACACTTTAAAACCATTTAAAAATATAATACAACCATATAAATAAATTAAATTAAAAGGCAGTTTGGAATTAAAATAAATTATTTTTCACTATTAATTAAAAAATTAACTTTATCATAAAAATACCAAAAATTTACCCAAAGTAAATTTTGATGTTATGATTCTAAAGAAGAATTTTATTTTTCCATATATAACGTATAAAAGTTACAAAAACTATATTTAAAAATGGGTCGCCATTAAAAGGTCGTAAATCGACCTTTTAATGAATGTTAGAGTATTTATGCTTAAAAATGGATTCATTCGCATTTATAGCCTCTAAAATTTATTGTATAAATATTAAAACATTTAAAAAACATATATAATCATATTTTAGTTAGTTCTATTCGTTTCTACCAATATAGAAGCAAGGCGTTAACAACCATTTAAATTAATAATATTATTATATTATTTTTCAGTATAACTCAACGTTGTGTGGAAGTAAGATTTAAAAGAAACCCATTGTTGCATATTCAGTACTCCATCGAACATAGAATCCTATTTAAAGTAAAATTAATATATAATTTAAATATATTAATAAATATGAAAATTTTCATATTCTTTATTTACCTGGGATGTTACAGTTTGTCTCACGCATATTCTGGAATGTATGATACACATTTTTATAATCAAACAGACTTGTCTTTGTATTTTCACATGAGAATAATAATATTTCAATGGATTGTCACATAAAAAGGATGGTTTTTTTGGGATTCCATCACATGATCAACATGACTTGTTCATGGGTATTCTCATGAAAATTCTAACATGTCTGTGGAATGTATCGTGAAAATGTTGAATTGTCTGGGGATCTATTAGGGATCATGAAACTATTAGAGAGTCATGAGATCATGTGACTTTATGGGAGTCACATTATGGGTTCTCCTGACTATATCCAGGATCACGTTCTCATTCAATTATTGTAATTTCATATCCAAAGGGATCAAACCTCAAGGATGCATGGACAATATTTTTCATTGGAGGAGTCCATGTCCATGGGATCATGTCATGTCCACCCCTCTTAGGGTTTTCAAGGTGAAGGAGACTGAATTCTCATTATTTCTCATTCATGTTAAGGGTTTATTAAATTTCATGGATAGAGACCCATGAGGGCACTACAAATTACTATTACATGCATTGAAAGAAAATCACTACATATGGGGTGTGTGGATGAGGGTATATATCAGGGTCATATTCAACGAGATTTTCATATAGGAGTTCATGTATTTAAGTGTATGTTCTATTTCATTAGGATTGAAATCATGAATGTTCAAGGACTTTCACAAGGTAATTTATCATTGGAATTGTGTGACTGATGTCTCTTCTTGTTAATTATGCATGAAAAAGATGCACACATCCAAGCCTCATACACACAACACATGATATCCAAGGGATCATTTGAGGGACACTGGGTAAATGTTATGGGAATTCACATTAGATTCATATGTGAGATAAAGGGTTCTCATAGAGGAATCACATGTCTACTAGTTCTTATATACCTCAACTCTACATGTGAAGGAGGGGTGTTCACATTGTCAGGGTTCATGTGTGTGCACATTAATGGAGGAGTATAGTTGTTTTTTCCCATATGAATCTCATTTTATAGATTTTTCATGCGACTATGTGATCTTAATGTGATCACACAAAGACTTCTTATGATGGAATATCATGGTGGTTACTGATCAAGGGAGTCTTGTGGTTTACCTTGAGGTACTCTCCTAAAAGAGGAATCCCACTTCTTATCCTATGTATGACATATTCACCTGTCATTCCCCCTATACTACATGAATTTTAAGGGATTTAAGGATTTATATAGTTGGAGGTAGTGTGTTTTGTCTCCTATTTTCACAGTGATGGTGTTTCACGCACTAGATTGAGCTACTGAATAACCTATCTTGGATGAATTATGGGAGGATCTCATGATGGATTCACATGATCATATTATTGGTCTTTATGTGATGGATTTGTTTTTTGACATCACAGGTATGAAATGAATACATAACCTCATCTTCTATATCCATCATGAGATAGGTTGGAATACAATCGATGATGTCCTCACATGATTACTTCAGGTGCTACACATGATAGTTTGACATGTTTTTGAAACCAAACATGACAACTACTAGAGATTTCATGTGATAAAATAATAAAATTTATAAAATACTGAATACTATTTCATTGGGGATGGTATGTTTTTTTATGAAACCTGATGAAGTTATCTTGGATTCATGCTATTGTTATTATTTAATCACACAATTCTTTCATCTTCTCACAATAAATTCTCTTAATCGCGTGATTAATTTCATTATATCATCCATTGGACGTATCAAATCATTTGGTCAATCCCATGGTGTATCAAGATAATTTGAATTTAACTCATTAAATAATGATGGTAAAAGGTGATAGACTATTTGAACTCATGATGGTTTTGTGGACATTTTTGTGATCCATCACTTAATCATGTGACATCATAATGATCATGGCGTGCCTTAATTGGATGTTTCATGCTTGGTTATTGACTCAGTGGTTGTCTCCATTCAATCACATGATCCATTTCACATCTTATGATAGATTTACAATATATCTTGATCTTCATCATGTGATGTAAAGATACATACATGGGTTTGATATATTGAGGATGATTATGTTTTCTCGGGCTTGATCGGCATAGAGGGCCAATATAGAAGTCCTTGAGCGAGTGACTCATGCGAGCATTGAGTGGAGAGCTACACTAAACCAGTGGTTTCCAATATGTCATGGGTTAGTGGGAGGTTGAAGATGTTGTAGGATTGGGATTTAATGGATTTGATCTGGTCTATCATGTTGTGTAGATTCTATATATTTTTTTAATGGATGAATACCGATTCTACCAGTGTCTATCCCATATGAAATTTTTTATAAGAGGGCGGCACATCGTAAATGAATATGTAGCATCACTACATCGAGCCGACGGTGGGGTTGACACCTGAAAAACGTGTGCCACACCATAACACAATAAATATATAGAAAATATAATTTAAGTGGAATAGATACCAAAAAATTCACACCCTTATTAAAATTAACCCAATCCCATCCCCTATCATCTAATAATACTACTTCCAAACCCATAAATATTAGGCTTCAAAATTTTCTTGATTATCTAATGATCATTTTTTACGACACAATTATGGATGTCAACACCCCCATTCAATAGACATAGATAATGGAATCTATTAAGAGGTATGAGTTTTTCTTTTCTCAGCATATTTTCTCAAGTAAAAATCATTAATCTTTGACTATGATTTTATAAAATGCTTTAAACCTATTATATGACAATCATATAGTACTCTTCCTAATTTATTATAGTGAATAAAGTTTTTTGATTTATTCCTTTAAAAATTTTATGATTCTAAGAATAATTTCCAACCTCTCAAAATGATTTCTTTTTACATTATTTAAAAATCAAATGTTTTAACTTCAACTCTATATTTTTCTCCAAATAAATCATTATGAAATTTTCAACAATCTATTATTAAACATTACTTTTAAAAGTATATTTTTTCATAAAACTATAGTTAAAACTTTTTCAAATAACTATTTAATGAGAACCATAACTTTTTCTTTTATGGATATGATAAAAAATATCTAAAAACTACCGAATAGTTTCTTCCAATATTATGAGAAATAGTTTTTACAAAGATTCCATTCCATGTTTTAAAATCGTTTTCTAGATGACATTAATTATTAGTTAATTTAAAAAGTTAGGAATATATTGATTTATTTCAAAAATATAAATGATTCAAATTAAATATGAAGTATTTATTTTAAATGGGATTATAATTTCTCATGGTTTTAGGGAATAATATTTCCTGTGTCTTATGTCTTCATAATGAATTTTTTTGAACGAATATTAATCTTGTAATTTTTTTTCTAAAAAACAATTTTTTTCGAATTTTTTTAAATTTTTTTTATCATTCTCAATTTATTGTATTTAAAATAAAACTTTGATCATGAGTTTTCAGGCTGTTTTAAATGGATATTGTTTTATGTTTCATTTGATTTATCCAATGATCTTAAAATTTTATTTATTTTATATATGTAAACTCACTTAAATGTTCTTATGTTACACTATGGCTATTTTTAAGATGATATTCAATTTATTTATTTGGATGGATTATGGAATGTTTTAGGAATGTTTTTCATGAATGTAATCTCTTTTATATGGGTTAATTAAGTTATTTTTTATGTATTTATTTTTTAATGTTATAATGGTACATATTAGTATGGATGATCATTATTATGATGTTCGGTGTCCTATACCTCACTATAATGCACTATTTATGTTTGTATATCCTATGAGATAAAAATGGACAATGAGTTATTATACTCTTATCAATAATGGTTTATGATTTATTATATTTGAATTAATAATGGGTTGTGAGTTATGAAACTTAAGTCAATAATGGTCCATGATTTTTAATATTTGATTTAATAATGTACTATGGGTTATGATAATAAACCAACTAAAGATATATAAGTTTGGATTCTTGAGTTAATAATGAATCTCATGAAGTAATTCATGAACCACAATATAATGGCTCACTTGATTTTGATACCTGAAAAACTATGTAATGATTTTCTAAGATTATTTATGTCCAAAAATTCGTTGTCCGGATATGTTTAAGTGGTATGTTAAAATTGAAAGTTATATTAAAATTATTATTCTGTATGTATAATGTATATTATCTCTCACTATTCTTCCATGGTATGTGTTTGTTCATTTGAAATGTAATGTCATGTTTTTAGGTTGTATGGACAACTCTTACTAGTCTATGTTCTTTTTAATAAGTTATTTCTCTATGAAAAATGTTCTCATATACTTGTTATAACTGAAATATATTTCAATTTATTTTCTTTAGAAATAATATAATGTTCATTAGTGTTATCCACATTCAATATTGATCTTAAGGGAACCATGATGTACTATAGAAATATTAATATTTAAATATGTCCTTTATAACCTAGATGTATGTTTTAAGGGTATGAATAAGATTAACCACATTAAAAAATATATGTTGAAAATTATTTATTATAAAAAAAATTATTAGTTCCCAAGAAATAATTAATAGATTTTAAATAATTCAAATCTAATCAAATAAGGATTAAAACCCTCAAAATTATAAATGACCACATTTCTATGAAGGAATCTTTTCCTTTTTTAGAATGTTCATTTAAAAAATTAATTTATGGATTTTAGAATATCTATGGGGTAAAATGGATACATTTTTTATATATGAAAGTAAAATGTAGCATAGGGTAATTTTTTGGGATTTTTCATAGTGGATTGATTTTTGGGTGTATACTGGAAAATAATGATTTTTATAAAAAAAAATATCATTTTCTATGTGTTTATAAAGACCAATTATATTTTAAATTAGTTTAAAATAAAAATTATCAACATATTTAAAAATAATAATCAAATTATCTCAATGGGAATAAACATTATATATTTTTTTATATTAAATCAGTTTTATGTTTAAAATAGGTAGTTATAAAAAAATATCATTACATTGTAGGCACATAAATTAAAATTTATTTCTAACACATATAGAGAATTAAATCATAGAAAATAGATTATTTATTTATAATGATAATATTAAAATTATGTAATAAATTTAATATCATTTTTAGTCGTGATGAATTGTAACCTTAGAAAATATTTATTAGCACGATATATAATAAAATGGATTAAACGATATTAAAACTATAAGTTAATGGATAAAATTCAATCAAACACTTTCATTTATTTCATTTGATGAATTTTTTACTACTATAACCCTAGATTTGAAAATATGGAATTTTGGTTCCCTTTCCATTATTATAACCTTTAAATTATTTTATGTGAATGATAATTACAAAATATTACTCTCTCACACATTTATGTCTTGACATGGTTAAAGATAAAATTATATAAAAATGAATATAAAAACTAATATTGATGATGAATATACTATATTATTGATAAATATTAGTTTTTACTTTTTTCAGAGTGTATAATAACATAGAGCTTTTAGAAAAGGCTAATTCAACGCCTGAGAATATAGAAGAAAAATATTGTAAATGATTTTAAAGTTTTAAAATTAATAATATTTGGTTAAATTATGAATTTAAATTTTTTTCACAGAAAATTAAAAATTATAACTTATGTTGGAAGTATTAATATTCAAATTTCATTATTATCTTGATGATGGTAGTGTCAAATATTTTGTATAGTACTGAAAAATACCTTGAATGGTTTTTAATGTTTACAAAATATATTTAAATCATTATAAAATTATTCAAATATATTAACTCAAGTGTATTGGAAGTTATTTAGTATACCATTAACGTATAATGTATGTGACACTTTTAATTTTTAAAATTATATTCAATTACCCTTGCAGATTGAAACATTTGTTACTTCTGTTAAGGTTAAAGGCTTAATGAGGGGGTTAATCTAGGTGATAATGTTTAAAATGATTCTTAAACCTATATATATATTTATATATATTATTGATTTATTTTGACACTAGCCTCTAAATATATGAATATGTGTCACTTTGTGTCTATTTAAAATGAGTTGGACACCGATTATATGTTATTATTTCGTTTATTTACATGATTCCCACCCATCTCACTTATAAAAATACACAACCTATTGTCTATCACAAAAACCTACCTGAGACACATATCTTTTCCAAAACCTACCTAATAATTTTATTATCATATCTATAAGTTTTCTATAATTTCCTTTTCTTAAAAGGCCAACCCAATGGTCCTTAGGAAGATATTTGAACGAGGTTTCCTAGAAAAGAGGTAATCATCTTCACTGAATCTATTAATGTTTATTTCTTATTCTACCTCCTTCAAATAATATTTAACAATATTAAAATCATAAAATAAATAAAATATTTATATTTATATTTTATTTAGGTAATATAATAACTATTATATATTACGATCCATTTCAAGGAAAAATATAAACATCATTTTTCATATGTATGGACTATCGTATCCATGACTGGCATATTTTATTTATCATCACTTATTCTCCATAATTGAAATATATATTTATTTAATTATATTAAATTATTTTATACTATTATTATTATTCTATAAACATCATATAGTATATACTTTCTGACCCACCCATCTGATGCAAGGTGATAACGTTGCTCGTGCGTACATATAGATTACCACCACCATGAAGTGATATGATTAATTTATTATTTATTATTTATATACATGATCATATGGATATATTTAATAAATATATATGATATATATTAAATAATTATGATTTTTTAATCTGAAATTATATTTACCTTTATTTTGTTTCGTCCATCAAAAAGGGAATGTGTCACTCGTGCGTTTGTATGGACTGTTGTCTCCACAAAGTGATGTAATTATTTTCTCATCCCCACATTACATGAATGGTTATAAAAGTCTATAAAATGATTCAATATGATAATTATGAAATAAATAATATTATAGTATTTATTAATCAATGAACATTGTGAACAGACCAAAACCACTATACTAAAACAAGCATGAAAAGTAAAATAATTAAAATCCAGAATAAAGATTTTAATGAACTATTAACAAATAGGTGATGAGATGTTATATATGAATAATATAATGTATTTTTATTATGAATATGGTTTTGGTATTTATTTATAAAAAATATAAATTTATTACAAAATATTTTAAGAGCACGTATGAATAATTTTAGGACATGTGGTTGAGGTTTTCATCTCACCTTTATTTTTGTGAGGCATATGCCACATTCAGAAATTATCTATTTTTGTGGTGTATAGAAATACCGTGAATGTATATTATGGGTATAATCTGAAAACATATATATATTTACAAACCCATATATGATATCAATTTTATGATGTTTTTTCAGAGATTACCAAAACTATAAGGGTTATTTGTCTCAATATTTATTCATTGAGACATATACCATGATATAAACCCATTTTCATTTATATAGTGTATATACCAACCCATTTAAATTTTAAATAATGAATATATTCATATTAATTATATTATATGACTCATTATATGTAATTTATTTCAATGTATAATGATTCAAATGTTACCAATGTGGTAAGGGTTTATGTTATAATATCAATTTTTCAGGATTGTCCTGGTTAAATCTCAATTAAATGAAATTATATAATTCTTATAGTTTAAAAACCACATATTATTTTATCATATGGTTATTTATATAATTTTAATGTAATATTACCAATTTATTCTATTGTATACTTATATCAGGAAGAAAATATTTTTAAGAAAACCTAACCTTATTTCTTATTTCATCGATTAACTTTTCCTTCCCTGACTATGTTCTTAAAAATACTTTGTGTATGTTTTGTATGTATATAAATTATAAATAAATATTTTTTCTATTTACATTAAAATCAATCATAAATTATTAAATGGAATATTTTCAACTATTTTATGCATGGATCACCTTTTAGATTTTTTTACAAAGGTGGAAAAATAATATTATATTTTAACTTATAGAAAATGAATGACTTTTCCAACCATCATATACATTCATTTAATTGAATATTTCTTTGAAAAATTCTATGGTTGTTTTAAAAAAATATATTTTTCTCAATTTTATATGAATTTTTATATTTTATTATATCAAAATAAAAGTATATTTCAATGTTTTCAATGATATTTTAAAATTATATTTTATATGTATTTCTCATCCATGTAAGCATCCATTAAGGTTTGTTATATTACACAATGGATATGAATTATGATACAATCCACTTTTTTTATCTATATGTCTTATGTTGATTATTCTTCAAATATGATTCTATGAAACTCTTTTACTCTCCCATGGCTTAAATAAGATATTAGGAAATAAGAAATGTTTTATGATATCATCCACTTACATTATCTATATGGATATAATTATATGATGATGAAATGTTTATAAAACCCATTTATTTTCCATGGATTATGCTATAATTAATTTATGATTGTTTTAATGATCTTTTGGAACACTTATATCTAGTTTTTAATGTACTAAGGGTAGGATAATAAATATATATCCCTCCATTAGATTGGGTAATGATTTATATCTAATGAGATAATATGATTTGGAATAGGGAGTAATCACAGTTTAGTATGGGACTCAATCAAATTTTCTATTATTGGGAGTGAACCTTTGCTAAGGAAATTTTGGAATGTGGAGGGAAGGTAATATACTATGGGACTTTGTCTACTATGAAAGCCTTGGGATCGATATTTGACCAGTAAAATGATTTTATTTTCTTATATTTATACAACAAATTTATTTTTTATCCTCATGACTATTCTCACGGTTCATTAATCATTATCAATGATTCCACACTCTTATGACTTAGGTATTTTTTATTAATTTTTTTCAATGCCATTCGACTTATTATCTATGATTTACTAGGTCAGAACATGATATATTATTATCATTATCGTACCCTTATTATTTTCCAATTCTTGAACATGACCATTGATTGATATCTCCTTTGATTGTGTTTAATGATCATCTAATCTCACTATTTCTTTTCTTTTCATTTTACTTGGTTTTTAAGAGATATATTATGTAAGATATCTGTAAATGGGTATCATGTGTTAAAATGGACTAGGTGATGTTGAAGTCATCTTATAAAGAACAAAAATATGTGTATAATGCAGAAAGACACATTGGATGAGAAAGATAATGGATTTGTTTTGTAATGTGTTTTTAAATTCTCTAAAACTATAATCCAAAAAGATCTTGTATATGTATGTGCGTCAATATGGGATTATGATTTTTTTAATGTTGGGTATTTACAATTGATTTATTTTAGATGGTATCAATCTAGTATATAAATATTATGTTTTTTAAAATGGATTTCTATATATGGGTCTCAGGCTATCTCTTTTTGTATGAGATATGGGTTTCGATAACGTTATTGGTTGGGATTCTATCATACAAAGATAATTTAATAGTTAATAATACCACTATGGAATGATAATACTAAATATTATCAAAAGATTAATGGTATAGATACCATTTTTAAGTTTATTATTTTGGGATTTTAGGTGTGAATTATAACATTTTTGGAATTGTTTATTGTATTTTAGTAAATCATTGAGGTATATATAATCATTAGGTTTAACATTCTATTTTTTATGAAGTAATTTCATAAAAAGTTGAAACAAAAATATTACCTTTAATGTTAATACATTTATTGATGATGAGGTTATCAAGGTTAATTAACATAACGAGGTTATCAAATTTTGTTATATGTGATATTAAAAAGTTATTCGGTTAAAAACAGATTAAATTTATTATTAAATATTTTAACTATTTTTTGAACATTATATGATTATTGTAAAGAGAGTATTATTTTCTAAGATGTGATTTTATTTGAGCTATAAAGTTTGAGTTAACTTTTTGAAGAAAATATGATTTTATTGAGGATTTAGAGATATTTATTTTATTATATAAAATTTTATCATATTTATATATTATATGATTATGGAAAATATATTTTTGGTATGTGACTATATGACTAACTGATATTTTTTTAGATATAAATATTATATTGTTCTCAATAGAATATGTGATCAAATATTTCTATTTTTTGTATTAAAGTTTTCCAAGTATATTATGAAGATATTTATGGTTCGTTATTTGTGTAATGAAAAAAGTTTAATTTTAGTTGTTAATGTTGAGGCTTTTGAGATTAATGTAGTATTTATTCATATATAGTTTTATTCATATTTAATTTTATCTTGTCTTGTGCAAACCATTTTTTTCATCACAGGATTTAAAAAGGGAAAATTAACTTTAATCCTCTTATGGATCTTGGGGTCCATTAAAAGTTTATTTTGATTCTTCATGTTTGAAATATAAATCATTTTGAATATGAGATGATGCAGTAGTGGGAAACTACTAAAAACAATTTTGAAGAATGGAATTAGGATTTTGGTATGGAATTAACCCAAGTATTTATATATTCTCTTATTAATTTTATTGATATTAATATTATTCATCAGTGTACGAAATAGGAAGATAAATCCAACATGTATTTTATGGAAAATATATATTTGTAATGAGGTTATGCTTTTTAAAAATATTTCACTAGAACAAGTCTCTTTAGGATAGTTAGCTGGTTTATGAAATACTTGGGAAATGATAATTATCCTAGTCTAAACTTAAATATTAAGTCCATTAAAAAATTAAATTCTATCATTGAAGATATAAAGGTATTTTTTCACTTATGTACGTTTTTCTTCTACACATTAGAATTGTATCTGGAGAAGTTTTAAACCCATTTTATCAGACAAAAGATCAAATTATTAGAATGTGATTTAATTATGTGGGAAGAATGTGTCACCCATTGATATTATTTAATTTTCCTTTAAATATAATAAAAAATCTAATATAGTGTTCCATACACAACATCATATTTAATATAAAAAATTATACATTAGAAATATTTTTATTTAAATATCATTATTATATCTTATTCATTTGGTTGTTCCGTATAAATAGATTTAACAAAATTATAAAATATTTATTGAAAATTATCCATTATTAAAAATTATTCATTTTTTCTTAAGAAATATTTACCTAATATTGAATAATAGGAATTAAATAAACTATATATTTTAACACTAAAAATTATAAAAGGGTCATTTTTATAAAAAAGAGAGGTTTCTTTATATTTTTAATTTTTTATATAAAAAATTATAAAAATTATAAATTTAATTCAATAAGATGGACATAATTTTTGATATCCGCCTATAAAATATATGTTATGGTAATTTTTTTTGGATTTTCCTAAAATATTGATTTCTTTAAGAATGGTAAAAAATATAGGCCTTAAAAAATATCATTTAATAGAATGTGTTCAAAAATGAATACCATATTATATTTTATTGGTTTTAAATTGATATTAGATCACTATGCTTAAAAATAACCCAATTAATTAAATTTGAATCTATATTATATATTATTTTGGTATAAAATCATCATTTATTCTTCAATCCAGTATTTCTAAAAAATAACCCTTTTTTTATTATAGTTCATGTAATTATATTAAAATTAATTTTTACCACATATAAACATTAAATAATTGATAATTTATTACATATTTAGAATCATAAAATTAAAATTATATAATATGATAAATTTCAGTTTTATTTATAATGAATAGTAACCATGTTTAATGTTTATCACCATAGGTAAGGATAAAATCATTTAAATGGGATTAATACTATAGTATAAGGCATAAAAAAATAAAAAAATACATTTATTTATTTAATTGGATATGTTTATTTATACCAAAATAATCCTATATTTGAAAATACTGAATTTTTATACCACATGCCTTTGATTATAACCTTTAAATTGTTTTATGTAAAGGATAAATAAAAAATTTCACTCATTTACTTATTATGCTTTCAGAACACGTATATATATAAAATGGATAATTTAATGAATATCGATTATTTTTTTATAAATAATAAACTATTTTAATGATATAAATAAATTTTTAATTTTTAGTGATGATAAAGTCACCTAGATTATTATATAATGTCGACTCATCGCTTGTGTAAATAGTACAAAAATCATGTAAATGATTTTAAAAAATAATGAAAATAATATGATATAAATTAAATTAGGTGTTTGAAAAAAATAGAAATAATTATAAATTATTTCTTATGGTTTAATTATTTATATTCTAATTTTATTATTATCTTGATTCCTTTAATGTTGGATTTTTAAATAGTCTCGAAAACAACATTAAATTTTATTTAATGATTACAAATTATTTTAGATCATTACAAAATTATAAAAAACTATATTAAATAAATAGTATGGGATAATTTTTAGGATAAATGGATTGGTTCATTTATTTTTCACCTGAAAATTTTGAAATTACCTTCATGACCTATAGATATTGAAAAATATATTTCCACTATTTTGGTTAAAAGGGTTAATAAGGGGGTTAAACAAAGATATAGGGTTAAAAATGGATCTTAAACCTATAAAAAACATATTTTATGTATTTATTTAAACTATATTATTATTTTAATATAAAATATGTATCTTTGAAGCCATTTTACCTGAGTTAGATGCATATTATATAATACTTTTTCATGTGCATACAACATTGCTTCCCACCATACTTATAAAAAGACACATATGCTCATCTCTTCTATCAAACTTCTTGATCCACTTATATAGAACAAAACCTAACCAAAAAACTTCTCAATTTCCATAGGAAATACATTTATGTTTTTTCTTCCTAAAATACCTATCCAAGGTTTCTTTAGAAAAGATTAAAAGGAGGTTTCTCAATTAAGAGGTAATTGTATTCACTGAATACTTCAAAATTTATTTCATCTTATTCTTCCTCAAAATCATATTTTACCATAATAAAAAAGTTAAAAAAGTTCTTATGCTTCTTTAAAATCATTTTTACCATATTAACAAAGTTAAATAAGTTAAATTATCAAAATAAAATATTATATTTTAAATATGAAAACATTTTTCTATTATTTTCTCATCTTAATGGAAAATGAAAATGTCATCATGCATAGGTACAAACAACCATCTCCATGGACGATATTTGTTTCCATAACTACCTCTCATTTTTAGTTATTTAGTTGTATTTAATGATTATATTTTATTTTTATAAAACATTTATGATTATTTAAAGGAAAAATATCAAATACATGATGACCCTCCCATCTATTTTAAGATATTAAAATCACTCGTGCGTTTTTGTGGACTTACACCTCTATAAGTGAGGTGATTATTTTTCCATTTAAGATTTATATGGATACTAATGATGATAGATTTAATTAATATATATATTTCATATAATATTATATAAAAGTTATTTAATATTTTACTTTTCATTATTTCATCAATCAAAATTCTAAAACATCACTCAAGCGTATGTACGGACTACCATGTCCATACAATGATGTCATTTATTTATAATCACATACTTATATTAATGTTTATAAAAACTTTCATAATGAATAAATATGATTTTTATGAGATGATTTGTATTCTTGATATTAAAAAACCTTGATCAAGGTTCAATAACTAGAACCACTATACCAAAACGTTCTTGAAAAAGGAACTATTAGTACATGAAATGATGGTTTTATTGAAGAACTATTAATGAAAGAGTTATAATATGTTATAGGTGAGCCATATATGGTTTTAAAATTATTAATTTAGGTCTCTTATAAATTAATAATAAATATAATTTATTATATAAGAGTTTAACTTCACATATGATTAAATTCAGGTCCATAGGAAAGAGTTTCTCATCTTACTTTTTCTAGGGGGCATATACCATATTCACCAAATATTTATTTTTTGTGGTTTATATACTATGTATGAATATATTTTAGGATTATTATATTAAATATTATGAGGATTTACAAATCCATCTGATGTTATATCTTTTATAGATTTTTTATTTATAGATTTCTAAAATTATAAGGGTTCATAGTCTCAATTTATTTCATTAAGACAACTTCCATGTTATCAACATATTTATATGGTATATATAACAACCCTTTGATACATTATATTTTTAATATTCCTATATTAAGGGTATTTATTTTTCATTCTAGGCTATTTTTTAAACTTTATCTTGATTTAAATGTTACCAAAGTGTTAAGGGATTATGTTACAATATTATTTCTTTATGGTATTTTCTAGGTTAAATTTCCAAATATGGAAATTTTATCATCCTTAAATTTTAAACCTAAATTGTTTTCTTTATGTATGGTGTTTTTTTAATTTCAATCCATTAATATTATCTTCCTATTTTTGTTAGTAAAATTGTTCCATTAAAATATTATTAAGAATACCCTACCTAATTTCTTATTTGTTCGATAAACTATTTAATCAATATAAAATTCTTCAAAACAACTTATGGATGTTTTATCCATACGTTATTGTTTTAGAATTATTATTTTTACTACCTTTGACATTATTTAAAAATTATAAAAAGGAATCTATTCAAAAAAATTATACGAATCTCTTTTAGAAATTTAGAAAAAAGTAAGTTGAATTTATATTTTCAAATATTCAACATGAATAGTTTTTACCACCTTCAAGATATTTCTTTACATTAAAAATTCATCTAATTGTTTCCTTATTTAATTTCAAATAAAATTCTTCCTAATATTTAGGGTATTTTTTGTTTTTAATGATATCATAATAAATGGATATTTTCTATATTTTCATAGAAATTTTAATATACTCTTTTAAATGTATTTTCATATATGTAGACATCTTATTTGGGAACATCCCACTCAAATATTGTTATGTTTTTTATTCATTCAATAAAAATATATAGTTTCTATGAATATCCTTTATGGATTGTTCTAATTCACTAAGTATATGATCTTATGATACCATCCACATTATTTCTATAAATTTATTATGTTGATTGTCAAGTAAGGATAATTCTATGAAACTTGTTATTTTCCTCTAGGTTACTTATGATATGATGAATTAAGAAATGTTTTTATGATTTCATCCACATCCTTTAATTTTATGGATATGTTTCGATGATGATGTAACATATATGAAACTCATTTCATTTCTGTAGGTTATGATATAATGAAATAATGAACTTTTTTATGATCATGTGGATCACTTATATATGGTTTATATTATGTGATATATGGTAATTTAATTATATATTCCTATAATTCATTTCTTAAATATTGATCTCATGAGATAATATGAGCCTAAATGAGTAGTAAACCCATTTTAGTAAGGGACTATCTATTATGATATTATTAAGAGTGTACCTTGACTATAGGAATTATGCAATGTGGAGTGAACCCAATACCCTATGGGACTTGGGCCTCTATGAAATTCTTGGAAGTGGCAATTGACTTATGAGATGATTTTCTATCTATATGTGTATAGAAAAATTTCTTATTTTTTCATAAGAATCGAGCAGGTTGAATTCTAGTGCCATCAACTTATATATTTGATATCTATTTCTTTGAATTTTTAAAAATATAACATTCCTATAGATCACCATGTCAATGGATTTATTTAGGCTATATAATTTCATCAAAGGCATAAGATATTATCTTCTATTAAAGAATAAAACGAATAAGTCCTTTCTTTCATTATTTATTAATGAAACATTACTCGTGATACACCCAACATATCTTACCTCACCATGAACATCTATCCTCATAGTTATTTGAAATACATGAAAGTGCATGATTCATAATATCCATTAATAGTAATATTAAATATATAGACCAATATACACTTCTACAGATAGGAACATCCAATGACACATATAAATGTGGATTTCCTTCAATTAGGTCTGATTCTCAAAAATATCCTATTGGATATCACCAACGACGTACACCATGAGAATGTGCCTCAATGTCCAATGAGTCAACACCCCTGATAGCCTTTATCATTTGTGTCCATCAAATGATATAATTATGATATATAAAATATATTCAAGAAGAGTGTCATAGTACTTCTAGGTTCTCATAATAAGAAGGATCCACTATGACCTTTTAGTGTGGCAGTTACTATTAAGACATTATCACATATAATGTTTTGTAGAAGAAAACCATGATATGATATGGAATTTATTAATATTGAAAACCTTGAATATAAGTTATCATAAAGTAAAAAAAATAAGTTTGTTCTAGTGAACCAGTCCAACAATTCAGTGATATTCATCTTTTAACAAAAGGAACACCCCCCCCCCCCCAAGAGGGTCCTTAATATCATATATATATATATATATATATATTTAGTCTATGTCCATATATAGTGAATGGAACATCTATCTAAGGACCACTAATCTGTAAAATGAAAAAAGGTAAAACACGAGTAATAAAAAAAGGACCATCTATTTCAGAATGGAATTTTCTTTTGAAAAGATTAAGACTAGAGTTTTAAATAAAAACAAAATCTCTAATAAATAATTCGTTTTTTAAAATAAGATTGTCATGAAAAACCTTTTTTTTATCCATAAAAATTTATAATTTTTTTGTAGGAATTGTAATATATTTCTTCCAACTCTTAAAAAAAAGTTTCACCCCTTTTCTATAAAATAATAAATTCAAATTTCATGAATTTACTATTAAAAAATAATTATTCTATAACTCCATAGGAAAATGAAAATCTCTTCCAAAAACATTTTGATAAGGTGAAATTATTATTTGAGTCTTATAGGTCATCCTATATGCCCACAATGTATCATCAATTATTAAGCTATGATCTTTCCTATTTGGGTTAACGATTTTTAATAAAAATGTTTAATATATCCATCAGACACTTCAGCCATCCCATTTATTTACAAATGATAGTGGGTAGTCACTTTATTACAAACACCATATATTTTTAGCAAATAATCCAATGTTTTATTAAAAAAAAATTGTTCCATGGTCTTTGAGAATAAATCTTGACATCCCCAATCTAGAAAACATATTTCCTTTGACAATTTCAGACACAACTCTAGAATCATTATTCCTATTTGTAATAAATTCAATCAACTTTGAAACATATACTTTAGTAAGAAATATGTAGAAATATATAAAGGTATTAGAAAAAGGACCCATAAAACCCAATCAACAAATATCAAATATATCACAAAAATATGTTCTTGTTGAATCTCTTGTATTTGAAAAATATATATTGAAATTGATAAACATTACAATTCCTAAAAAAACTCATGAGAATATTTGAAAATTCTAGGGTAATAAATCCCTTAATCCAACATAATCCTAAAAATTCTATATATCCCAAGGATCCATCAATGGATTAAAATATGGAAAAAAGTCATAACTGAATAAATCTCATAATTTTGGATATATATCCTCACAATTATATCACTTACCCAATGACCAATATAAGTATTATCCTAGACATATTTCCTTGAATCACTAATTATTTTAGAGACCTTCTTCTTGGAAAACTAGTGTGGAAAATGTTTAGTAGATAAGTAATTAAAAATGATTAAAAGCTATAAAATATTTTAAAAAACAATAGAATACAACCTATACCAATGTAAAATCTCTCGAATAGGTTCTATAAAAGATTTGTCTTGAAAAATTCATAAGGTATCTTACTTAAATGACCAGACACACTAGTCTTAATTGAATTCTTATATTGGATAACTATGTCAAATTCCTAAAGTAATAAAATATATCTAACCTACATTTGTTATGGTTCTTTCTTCATCATGAGATATCAAATAGTAAAATTTCCAGTGATAATAATCACTCTAGATCCCAAAATATTTCTTATAAAATTATCAAAGAAAAAAGTAATGACAAAAAACTACTTCTCTATTGTGAAGTAATTTTATTTGGTAGCATCTATAGTTCAGGAACCATAATCAATAAAATGTGAATTCCTCTCCACTCATTTTCCTAGAACAATTTCTAAAGATAATTCTAAATCATTAATCACCATTATAAAAGGAGTGCCTCAATTATTTGGTTAAACTATTGGTTGGGACACTATGTTCTGTTTGAGTTCATTAAAGTTTTCCTCACACTTTACAATAATAAAAAATAAAATTTAGTTCTATAATACTTATTTCAAAGGTAAATAAATTCGGAAAAATTATTTTATGAATCCCATATAAAATCCATCATGTCCATGAAAAGATCTAATATCATTCACAGTCATAAGGAAAATGTAGTGAAGAGATTATGTTAATGTTGGACTTGTCCACATGAATATCATTCTTATACAGTTTGAGGCCAAGCAGAATTCCAATATAAACCATAAAAATTAATTTCTCAAAGATCAGAACAAGGTACTTCTCAATACAGACACAAAAAACTCACCCAATATTCTTATACAACTCTAAAAATATGCACCATACACTATAAAATCAACAATAAACACATCCATAAATTCCTCAATAAATTCATAAAAATATCTAAGAATGAATATTTAAAAGGTGCTAGGGGCATTACATAGTCCAAATAGCATTCATTGATAAGAAAATTTAACGAAAGGACATGTAATTTTTTTATCATGGTCCTCTAGAGATATATGAATTTTAAAGTATCTAGAAAAACTATCTAGGAATAAATAATGGGATTAAAAAACTAACATTTCAAGTATTTGATCGAGGAAAGGAAAGGGGAAGTGATCTTTTCTAGTCACTATGCTCAAGAACCTACAATCAATGAATACCCTCAACATGTTAGGTAATCTAGTAAGAACTAACTCTCTAAATTCAATTTTAGTAAATTTGAATTTTCCCTTTTTAGGTAAAATTCAGACTGGACTTACCCATCAACTATCATAAATGTGGTAAATTATACACACTACAAACATGGTTGTCACATATTTTTTTAACAACTTCTAAGAGGGTAGGATTTAATCTCCTATGGAATTATCTAAAAGGGTTGATATTATCTTCCATAATAATACTATACTTACAAAATGATGATATAATTCTTGGAAAATCATATAAAGACCCACCTATATATGGAATTCATGTTCTTCTCAAGTATATATATAATTTAGTTCTATTTATCATGGTATACGCAACATTCAATTCCAAT
Organism: Viscum album; assembly: GCA_963277665.1. Taxonomy (NCBI): domain Eukaryota; kingdom Viridiplantae; phylum Streptophyta; class Magnoliopsida; order Santalales; family Viscaceae; genus Viscum; species Viscum album. The sequence continues at coordinate 302,705,109 of OY728139.1, forward strand.
GGGGAATTTGTTTTTTTTTCTTTTATGAAGGTTTATTTTAAATTTTTAGGAAAACATTTAAGTTCAAGTGTGGGTGGGTAGTTCGCTTTGGAAAAAATTGGATCTATGGGTTCTTTATGTTAATTTTTAGCCACTAAATTACCCCTAATAATAGTCAAACTTCAAAATTTTAGACATTCAGTGAATTTTTTTCAAGCAGTGAACATGATTCATCCTCAAAATAAATTTTAGATTTATGTTCACAAATATTAGGCGACTCAGCAATGAGTTTTTGAGAAGAATTTAATTTCCAAATAGTGGATTCACAAAAAATATTCATATATAAAATTTAATCATCCAAATCTCTATCATATTAAGAAGAATCTAAATCAGTTTCAACCACTTTAGGATAAATTACACATTGGAATTCATAATTTTCACCAACATTACATGTTCCAAGAAACTTGAAAAAAGTATGTTCCACTAAACTATCATTTTTATGAAAAAAAAATTATTTCATGTTGAAATATTTCTAAAGAACATTTAATTTCTGCAAAAAAAAATAGGGTTTCAAAAGCCTTATAGCAAATTTTAGGGTTTTCAGTTTCAATATATACAATTTTTAGGAAAAGTTAATTTTTAAAATAATTCAATGTTTGTAAATTTTTAATAAAATAAGGAAACAACTCTATGTAAAAATAATCAATAAAAACTACTTTTTGTGTAGAATGGCCTTCCACAAGGTGTATTATTGGTTCAAAGATATTAAAATTGTCTATATTTCCTAAAAACTCTAAATTAAAAGTCCCTTTATGAACATTATTTATAGTCGTAGAAATTTTCAAGAATGGTTTCCCAAATATCTAGGGTGGATGTGCACTAAATATTCAATAATCCATTTATAACACATAAAAATAAATATGGAAAACAAGATCGTTTACCCTTACTAACACATCCTCAATGGATCATGCTGGGTTATCTAAGATCATAATATCTAGCTATATTTCAATACCAAAATCCTTAACTTCTCCAAAAAATATAGATTAAAAGATAGAATAAATAATTTCATCTATAGAGAATCCTAAATCTGACATTGCATCTTAAAACGGTTTACTTTTGATAACACAGGGGTTATAAATAGTACTGGTTTTTTTATTTAATAGGGAGGTAATTTTGGATCATGGATGAAACATTTCTACCCAAATTATCTTTCTCACCTCCCTTGAACATTATTCGGGGATGACCCATCTCTTTAAAAAAATTATTATATAGTGGGATCGGTTTTAGAGAATCTAATAAAAGGATATTAACCTGGACTTTCCTAATGTATCAATCACTTATTTTCCATTTAATTTTAAATATTATTTTCGATAGGATTAATTCCAAATTGGTAAGGCAGTGGATTTTTACATATTTTCAGACCATCTAATTTTTTCCTTTGTAAGATACCATAATGTTTCTAAAATCCCTATAGGTTATTTCAATCGTAATTTATTCCTCACTATTTGATTTTTCATGTTTTATGAGTTTGTGGATAGTAGGTCCATGTATATATTCAGTAGCTTCTGAAACATGTTCAATATGTGGTGTAGTTATTTCCTCATATGAATTTACATTAGTTATAGAAGTAGAGTTGTATTTTCTATGATCTTGTTCATTGTTTTCATCTGGGCAGTTATGAAATTCAGTTACACTTCTTATAATTATAGAACATAAATCATTTTTCCCTCTTAGGTTCAATTCATTTTATTCTGAAAAATTACTAATTTGTTCATTTTTCAATCCACTAATTCTATTTTCCATTTTACACATTTAAGTTCCCATATTTTTTTATAATACTTTTTGTTGTTGAGAAATATATTGTTTCTTATTAACAATTTATTGAAGGTGTGATTCATTTTTATATTCAATTTTTTTACTTCTTTGATTTATAAAATGTGTGAAATTCCCACTATCTGGGTATATATATTTATTTTTACCATACCTAGAATAATGATCAAAGTTTTGGGGCTATAAATTCTTATTTGGTTGATCATTAGGCTTAAAACCTTTTTTTGATAATTATAGCCTTTATTGAAATTACAATTTGATTAGTATAGTATAAATTGAATTTTATGGTTGGTAAATTGAATGCTATGGTTATTTTGAAATGGATTTTCTAATAGTATTACGTTACAAGATTATGTTACTTATTGATGTCGAGAAAATTGATCATCAAATGATCAGTAGTAGTACAAATTCCATAGTGCATTTGAATGGGATAAACTAGTTCTTGTTGAATCAATGGAGGGTTGGTGTTATCCATCATCAAGCCCATCCTTCTAGAATGATCACATAACTGACTCTCTATTCATCTATTTTCATAATTGGAAGTAGAAATTTCCATATAGAGTTCAACTTAGATTCAGACACTAGTACCGAATTGTAGTGAATTTTGTGCCATGTTTGAAATGAGATTCCTAACATTAATGAGAGTCCAATTTACTAATTCTCCTCTAACAGAAGCATCAATTGGGATTATATCCATCAAAACTAATCCCTCATAAATATTGGATGCGGGGTCAGAAGGAAATTTTATAGTGTGGTAATGTAGAATGTAAATGCTTAAATCCCCCCAATACTCATGAAGAGTTTTCCCCTGCATTTTTCTAATGCCACATATGACTTTTCGTAGAGAGATAGTCCTAGAAGCGGGGCAAATTTCCTCTAAAATCCTTTTCAACTAGTTACAACACTGTATTGAGGTGGATTGGGAGTATTATAAAAACTCCTTATCCACTATATCTAAAGAAAATGGGATATCCCTAATTTTGATATGGCCCTCACCCACTTCTTATGGTTTAATGGTGATGTAAACCATATGAAATTCTTATAAATGTCTATAAAGATTATCACCATGAAAAATGTAATATTTTGGTAAGTGATGAATCATTATTGATCTTAGTTAGAAATATGGTTCTATTCTGGGTAGCCTAAGAAATTTTATTGGTTCAACTAATTTGGCTCATCGAGCCCCTTTAGTGTTCTTCACTGAAACATGTTTTCTAAATTTTGGATGTTTTCCATTTTGATGAAGTTTTCTCCTGTGTTTCTTATGTTGAAATTTCTTATTTTTATATATTTTTAATTTTTATGATTTTTTTTCCATTTTTTCTATTTTTATTTTTTTCATATTATAAAAATTTTCATTTTTGGTTATTTTTTTGACTTAAAGTAGATTTTTTATAATAATTTTTAAATTTTTTATTACAAGATATTTAATCTTTTTTACCATTTTTTTACACTTCTTGGTATTCTCCCAAGCAATGAAGCAATTTTAATTTCATTTTTTAGTAGGTTTAACCTTTCTTAATGTTTATAACCTAAATACCATAGTAATGTAGTACCCAAGGTTGTCTCCCAATGAGGTTTCCTTTTAGTATTTATCCAATAATGTTTTTTATATTTTTTTAAAAGGAAAAACTATGGTTGAAAATAAAATATTCAAATTTTTTGTAAAATAAAAAAAACAAAAAAACAAAAATAGAACATGTGAAGTGGAAATTTTTTAGAAATGGAACAAAAAATTATCCTTGTGATTCTCATAATTTATCATTTTCTCATCACAATAAAATATTTTCATTATATAGACTATCTCAATAGACATATCCAGATCTCAGAGTATGAATCTCATTAAGTTTAAAAATGAAAGGTCAAAAACTAAGATCTTAGTCATAAAACCTCTTTATTAAAGAGTCGGTCGAATCACTCAATGATCACTGATCACAGATTCACAATCATTCCCCTATTATTATCACAATTCTCAATTGATAATCAGGATTTTTATATAATGGAATTTGAAAAAAAAAACTATTTACCTAAATAAGTTAACCATCCACACTCAATGAACAAAACAATCCAATCAGTAATATGTCAATCACATAATAGAGGAGAAAAGAAAACTTTATGAAAGGAAAATTGATCATCAAACATCAATCTATTATTCAATGAAAAAAGTATAGTGAGAAATTATAGTTTGTAAGAATAAATTAAATATTGGAAAAGATTTAGTAGTTGAATTCATTAGGTTTAGCCACTAAAAAACATATTTGGTCGAGGTCATGTTGCAAATGTGAACTATAATCTCCATATTTATAAGGAAAACTTCAAAAATACCCTCATGAAGTTATCTATAAGATCTTCCATTACAAACCTCAGTGATCTCAATCTCAGTGTTGGAATGGAATGTCTTCCTATAGCTAAATTCTATTTTTTTATTTCTAGAAAATTTTAAAATCTTTTGTGGTGAAACAATCACAAATTTTATTTGGTGAAAACAAAATATGAGAATAAAAGACAAAATTATATCACATGTTTCTCAACTTCATAAATATTATGTCCATAAATTTTTCCTCTCACACAATAAATTAAATTCTCTAGCTATCACCCATGTTGGAATGACACAAAACTCATCATCATTCATCAACTAATTCTACCAAGTGTTATCACCCATAATCCATAATTCATATGATACCAATTAAACTACAGGAAATTCTGTCACATTGAATTTTGTTACATCTCTACTTTGAATCTATGACACTTCATCCTAGTATCAACAAAAACCATTAAAAACAAAGACCAAAATTTGTAACTTTATCTTCAAAACTCAAAAAATAAACAGGGTTGTTTCCCAACACACATTTATTTGGTTTTCAACATTGAATTAGACTCATCTGAAAGCTCAGTTATTGTTTATTGTTTTCAATCCTCATGAATATAAGGGAAATCAGGCTTGGGGTCTCAATATTCTCTTAATCATCATGTCTAGACTCTGAAAAGTCAAAATCAATTTTTTCATTTTCATGAGACATTTTTCAAACTCAATGAAGATATTTCTTAACATAGATTGAGGTATGGTCGATATCTTCATCTATATACGGTGAGATCAACGGAGGTTAATGGCATTGTCGATTTTTATTCCTCATGAAAAAAAAGTTCCAGATCCCTTGGTTTTGGTCTTGATTTATTAACCATCAATATTGACGGCGGCTCAACCTTTAGGTTAACCCTCTTCAACAATTTCAACCTCTTTTTTCCTCAATGTTTACAAGAGAATAAAGTGGAGCCTTCCTCTCTGACTATAATTCAGATCTGGTTCATCTTCGTCAAGAAAAAACCATGTTGAATCCCCCATTCATTTTCTATGATCATCCACAACATTAGGTTCTCTTCCATTCTTGAAGATCGAAGCACTCAAGCATCCATTATTCAACTACATGGGTAATGAAAACCCAATTATATTCATTAAGACTTCTAAAATTAGATATGTAGATCTTCTACAATATTTATCTATCTAGATATACGGCAATATGGATATGTGATTTAGGTAAGAAATTAGCTCAGTAGAAATTTGGGTATGTTCCTGAACATAGAAATTTGACATGGGGAATTTCTTAAAAAAATATAAATAAAAACAAAAACAAATTTTTAATTAAGATTAGAACACAGAAAAATAAAAAATAATAAAATAATAATAATAACAAAATAAAATAAAATAAAAATGAAATTAATTTAAAATAAAACAACGATTATTTAATTAAAAACAAAATGTAACAAAATTAATTAATGAATTTATGAAAACACAAAGTTTAATATAAAACTCTTAAAATAATATCTTGAGACCCAAATGAAAATGAAATAAATAAATAATACCAATAATAATAAATATAATTTAATAAAATCAATAGAATAAGAATAACGTAATAAAAATAATTTCCCCATTGAATTTTAAAAGAACCAAAAAATTAAAATTAAAAACTTAAAATCATAATACTAAGAGTATAAATATTTGTAAAAAGTAAAAAAAAAATATTTTATTTTATTCAATACATAATATGTAAAATAAAATTAAAATAAATTAGTCGAAATAATTTGAAAAAATAAGATTATTAAAGGCCACATTATTATGTCTATTCCATGGCACTGCTATAGTGTGATGAGAAAATCATTGTCTAAAATGATAAATGGAAAACTCATCATGTTAAAAGGTGCATTGAAAATGGGTTTAGATAAGTTTAGAGTAGTTTGAATATAGAAACTAGAATCTTTCCATAGTGATGTCAAATATTACATATTTTGAAATGGTTTATAGATTTCAAGTGGATTTCATGACATTAAATGGTTCTTAGGACACTCAAAATCAATCTATACAGTACCTAAAGAACATAAATAGTGACTAAGAGGCCATTAATGATCCAAAGGAACAAATAGAAATGGTATAAGTTGATAAGGACTTGATGGAATCTTGGAGTCCTAAATTTAATTTAAAATTTAAAATTTCAATAAGGGATATACTTTATCTATGTAATACATAGTGAATAATGGTATTTAATGAATTAGATTGTTAGTATGAGAATAAAGAGAAAAGGAGAAGAAGAAGTGGTAGATTCTAAAATTGGGTTCTAAGTGATCATCACACCTTTGTTGCATGTCAAGGAAGAAATAGGTTTTCACATATTCTACATTATAAAGATGTGATGGACCAATATATTTTATTACGATATGATCATTTATAGGAAAATAATAATCCCTACCTTGGTGAATACAATTTTACACCAACAACATGATTGATCAAAGTAAAATAATTTCTTCTAATGTTGGGAGGTAGTCGTATTGATTTCTTATAATTTGACTTTTGGGATATTCCTTACTCATTGTCTCCACATGGTGATTCTAGTGGAATATATGATCATGGATTTTCTGGATCATCCCATGTATTATATACTTGTTTCGAGTAGTGAAACATATACATTGGGTGTTATTTTTTTCCCTTCCTTAGTGTGTAAGAAGTTCAAGAGTTGTATAATTATCTCTAAAAAGAAACATATTTTTATTTGATAATAAATTATGAAAGATGAAAAAAATATTATTCAGTGATTTACTTCACTCTTAATGAACCAACACCCTACACTAGGGAATATAAACCCCAACCAATATTTATTTTTTGTAGATATACATTGTATGAATAGAATTGGGGATCACATTTTTTATTGGATACTCTAATAGAATTTCAAGATACTTATTAGAAGTGTTTTATGATTCCCTAGGCCACCAATAAGATTTCTTAATAGAATAAAAAGTATTTTTAATTTTACCTTTTCTTTTAGATGTTCTCCTGACTAGCTTCATGAATTTTTAGATTGACTCCCCCTAAATTCATGATCTCTCTTTGAATTAAGGTGTGAAAAGTTATACATTCATACTAAGTAATTGTGTCTATAGATTCCACAATAAAAACATGATACATTAAAGATAAATCTCAATTTATAGAAATAAGTTTTTTCAAAATATACACATTAGTTTTCCATATTATTTGAAATTTTACTCTAACTTTAAACTTTTCATTCTTATAATATTCCTAATTTATATTTTTCTTCCCTTAGAATTATCCTGATTATATTGATTTTTCCATGATTTGTGACTTTTTGAATTTTTATCAATACCATTAGAGGTAAAAATGAGCATCCTTTCTATTATAGATTAATTAATCAACTACATACTGTTCTTATCGATACTACCAATCTTTTGAATAAAAAAACATGTGTCCAAAATAATATTTATATGCACCATAGGTTATTATCCAAGTCCCTTGGTAGAATCAAAATCATTTAATTAGTGAACTCACTATCTTCTTTTATTTTTTTAAACTCATGTTATGATTATTTCAAAAGATTTTCCACTTTTAGAAACTTTTCATCTTAATTTTTAGTGATAAAATTTGTTTTAAAAATCTAATGATTAATATATATATTAATTAGAGGATTTCATTTACATAATTATATTTTATGTAAAAAAAATTACCCACATAGAAATATCCCAAGATTTGGATTATTCATGAGATTTATTTAGTGAATCCTTCTATATTCAGTGCTTTCTTTTCACCCTCAACATTTTGTTTTCATTCAAGGGAAGCAATATATCTATTATCAACCAAAACTCCTTTGGTATCTCCATATCATTGATAACTTCGTCAATATTTCATTCTTCTTAGATTGAGGGATCGTTGTTCCTTTTTTACTAAGCGAAACTAGTTGTAGGAACTTCATCCTTCAAATCATGATCCACCTTTTCACTTTAATCTTCTCAGTATATAACATCTTTTTTAGAGAGAACGTTATTTTTCCTTTATGTGCAAGAATTTTATTTTCTTTTAATGGTATTTCCTATTTTATAGACACTTTAAATTGTTTATCTTATTAATTATCTATTGGATTGATCATTATCTCTATCTTTTAATGTGTTTAGAAAATATTGATGTTTTTAATGTAGTATCTTTCTAAAAATATCCCATTCACCATTAAAGATAACCCTCATCTAACATTATAGTATATCTAAAAAAATTTATCTTATCATTGGTCCAATCATCTATGTTATGATATTTTAAAGAATAATATTTTACATTGAATTTATCTAAGATAACCCTCAATAATTAATTCATCATGGTCGAATCCTTAATAATTTCTCTCTGAAATCAAATAATTTTAATGATTTTGTTCACCTGAATGAAAAAAATCATCACCTAATTAACCTAATCCTATTTGAATATCTTTAAATTAAGCATGAAAATCTTAAAATAATGACATCGTTTCTTTCTTTTCTCCCTCATATATATCATGGATTTCCCTCTATAATTAGTTTTTGATTTTATATCCATCACCCATTTTTACTCCTTCTATGAGAGTGATGAGAGTAATATATTCCACTCTCTCCACATAGATTCAATAATCTTTTTTTCAATGAAAATTTTCTATATCCCAGCATAGAGAATATATAAGCCATTCTCGATAACATTATGAATTATCAAGTCATGAGATAGACGATATGGAACCATACTCTCCCTTTATATATATGAAATACCAACCAATTGAATATAATAAATTATTTTTTGTTAGTTACACTAAACTTTTCCAAAGATATATTTTATCAAAAAGATATTTTTAATAAAGAATATACTCTAATCACTGGGAGATACCTAGAACCATTTCTCTCATTGAAATCCACTGATGTAGTATAATTTATAAACAAATAAATAATCTCTTTAATAAAAACCATGATTTGATACCAATGAATAGGCCTAGGAAAGAGTAAACCACCAATTATAGGGTTTTTAAAAATAATACAACTTTACAACTCATTCTACCATCATGAGGATCAAGGGATAAAACAATGTGATGGAGGGAGATATAGAGAGATTTAATGTACACAACACAAGAGTTTTTTTAGGGTTCATTGTCTATTGTTATCAAGTGGATAATCCTTGGTGTTCTAAGATTATGATCTTATTATACATTTTCATATCATATCATCAACCAGATAAAGTTTTATGAGTTGGAAGATGGTCCTGAAATCCAAGTGTAATAATGATCCATACAAGCATCAATAAGAATATCAATCTTACATAGCCTTCTATAGTGACTCTTGATTGAGAAATACCCAACGGATTATATACATATGATATATATTTTCCATATCATATATGATGGTAATAGGATATTATATGATATGATATCCATATAAATATTATAGTTTTATGGAATCATGTCATATTTGACATGATGATATCATATTGAATATACCTAATCTAATTGTATTGTTTGAAAAGGAAAAATAATAAGGCGTAATTATCTGTTAAACCATATTGTAAGATATATATATATATAAACCCCATGATTGATTACAGAATTTGACTGTTAAATACTAACAATCAAGAATCTAGAATAGTTATCTTTGAATGATAATTATTCATATGATGAAACTTATTGGGAGAATTAATTTTGGATGACGATAACATGAGTTATATCCATTTACATTAACTAATATATTTTATAACTATAATAAAATGAATTCACACTAAGGGGTATCCATAAGAGTTATATAAAGAAGATAGAACTATTGAATTGTGTTTTTGAGCTTGTTCATGTCTTTTGATGATTCTCATGGTCGTTGATCTCACCTCCTCCATCCTATGTATCCTGATATACTAGTATACCATGGTTATATGGAGGGTCCTGCTTGGACATATAAGGATTCAGATTATCCCATGGATAAAACATGAAGTAAAGAGTTTATTTTCTATTTAAAATGATCATCTTTAATCACAGATCAATGAAAAAACAACACCCATATTTGGTAAAAGGATTATGTTCTTTATCTAATTAAACATGGTTTTTGTTTTTCATGACATGGTGATATTTGGAATGAGGTTTCATGAAGTAACTCAGGCCAGATGGACCACTATGGGGGGGTTAATTAGAGGTATTTTTTTATGAATTATAACCTATTAAATTCAACTCATTGAACTGGTTAAAGTTCTTGACCCACAATACTAATTCTCAAAGCCTCAACTTATGTGTAGTAAATAAATAAAATATATTAGTAATTTTTTTTCAAGTGTTGGTAAGAGTGGAATTCTCAAAAGTGGGTTGAATTGAGTATCAAATAAAATATTTATTATAAAATATTTAGAAAATAAAATCCCTCAATTTAGAGAACCCTTTTTTAACTAATATAGTATATATAACGAGTGTAATGATTTGAAATAACCTCTCACTTTCTTGTCCCAAATTTAGTTAGAATTACATGAGATTATCCTAATATTTCAAGATTACACTTATCATATTAAATAGTAGATATATCACAAGTAAAAGTTATCTATCAAAATATATTTTTTCTAAATTGATTTTATTTTTAAAAAAATAGAGTAATAAAAAGATAAAAACGCAACTGATACTTAAGAATAAGAGTTTCATTCACTAGATGAGACCTAATACTCTCCACATTATAGTAACCCACTGTTAAGTATTTTTATTAGAATAAAAACGATTACCCACAAATTGGATTGGGTATATATATTACAACAACATATTGGGTTGTATTGGGTATCAAATAATATCATCCATAAATACTGTGGGAGTAAAAATAATGAAGTAAATAAAGGAAAAGTTATCTGAGTACTAATCTATGATTTACAAGAGTGTTAATGTAAAATCTATAAAAAAGAAATATAAGCACAAATCAAAAGCTATGTAAAATAGAGATAACATGAGAGATTAATGTTCATGGAATCATTTTACACATATCAAACACTAGTTGTTCTATAGGGTTCTCTTATATTCTCAGTGAATTCCATAAGTTATTGGGAGAATATTCGGAGATCATAAAATGATATCAAATATTGTAGTGAATATCAATTAAAAAATAGTTTTATATGTTTTTAAATGAAGCACTTACATGACACACAACACCACAATTCTTCTTCTTGATTTCCTCCTTTAAAATATAAAATTATTTTTCAAAATATTCATTTATGAAAAATCAATATGGATCCTCATACTAACCATGAAATCTAAAAGTATTAAAATCTTCTTACTTTACAATTAATTCTACACATATTATCATTGGAATATATTTTTAAAATATAATTCCTGTTAAGCATGGTCACTTGAAGTGTACCACATCATCCTAGTTACTCATGATCGATCCAACACATAGGAAACAAATATGATTGATCTCCTTAAAAGTCCATGTAGTTGATAAAAATAACTTCTTATCAATTCATATAAATGTTTGGTCGGTCAAAATATAAATTTTCTCTTAATAAATTTTAAAAAAATTCTAACTCCCTCATACGATCACTTGACTACATCATAAAGATGATCAAAAATAATGTGTGGTCACTTTGATATATTATAATTTGGATGATAGAATATATAATTCATAACCTATTTACAACATCATGAAACTGATCATAAATAATGAACAATCACACAAATACTTTTTTATTTCGCTAAAATATCAGTTATATCATATGATCCCATCACTTGGCCTTGTAGTTGCTTGGTTATTATTGTGTTCAGTGGAGGAGTTTGTGAAAACTCTACCATGGTTGATTGATTAGTCATGTGGTTGATCCACATGGTTGTGTAATTTCTTTAATCCTTAATAAATGATATTTAGATCCATATTGTTTCATGCTTCTAATCAAATACTTCTTTCAGTTAATCCGTTAATCTTAAGGCCGCTTGAGTACTTAGATATTTCACTCTTTTTTTCCATGTTCACTTGATTGTTCATGTAGTTGATTATTATATTTAATGTCTCTCTGATTTTTATGAATATTCTTATAGTGAACTAGGTGTATCATACTTAGATATTACATCTTATTATATTAATATTAATTACATTATACAAACACACGGCTGGTTATTATAATAGTTTAGTTCCTTTCGAAACATGGAAACATAAACAACTAGTTCATAGGAAATTTACATCATCTACCACTAGACTCTTCATATATATAACCCTTATTAGAGAAAATATACATCATATATATCTTCATAACCTAGATAAAGTGAAACATAAGAAAGGATGAGCTCATATTATCAATAAGGGTAAATAAGGGAGATATGTAAGCATAACATGAAAATAATATTATTATAACATAAGAATAAATTTGAAATCCATACCCTTCATATCAAATATCATAATCTTGATTCATAGAACAACGATCAGCAGTTCATAAGACATGAATCATAAGTGAATGAAAGAGTATGAGATGTGATATCATAACATTGGAATGAGAAATAGATTTTTGGTATACACATAATCTTAGAAAATATTACTTCAATGCTACCTACAAATATATTCATAACATGTTAAGATTGTGTTAACCACCCATGTACCAACTTCAAGATTCATATTACCAATCGTGTACCCTTTTAGGCAAGGGAAAACATCCCATGTACTGTTTAAGCTCATATTACATTAATCATTACCCAATAAATTAGAGGGAGATATAGGTCCCTCCAATCACATAATGAAAATAATACAGATGTGTCCCACAAGATCATAAACCATTCATAACATCATAACCATTGAAATTAAATGGGTTTCATAAATATTTTATCATATCATAACCCATGAAAAATAAGTGGGTTTAATACTAATTATATCATGGTGTAACCTATGGAATGAAAATTGGTTTCATAAAAATCATGTCATAAAACCCCATTTAGATAAATAATAAGAATTGTATAATTATTTAATATCCCTATTATATAATAGGTAACATCCACAGATGTCATCTTAAATGGAAAATGTCACGAACCAGCCCAGGTCGACCCTAACCGGTCACCCGAGCCGGTCCGCGGCAAGTCCCGAGGGGCGTTCCTGATCCCCCCGGGATGGCAACAAGTGTCGGGCATTAAAATTTCAATCGTTGGGAACGATTTCAGCCCAAACTAAAAACAGGATCAAAAGAACGAATATAAACTAAACAACAGACAAACACTAAAGCCATAAACAAACCTACACCACGACATACCTTCTCGTGACCTCGCGGGTCACCACCCAACTACAACCCACGTCGCTCCCACACTGAGCGACTCAAGCAGGAAAACCTGAACACAAGGAACCTGCAACTGAAAAAGGTAAAAGATAGGCGTGAGCACAAAAGTACTCAGTAGGTGAGCCCAACAACAAATCCCAAAGCACTGCCAGTAAATAAAGAATCTACCTATTCTAGGTTTGAACTACAATGTATAAAAGTAAGCTTTCCTAATGCTTTACCTGAAAATCAAACACGAGACATTTCCATTATTCTTTTTGAAAGTTAGTTCCCTTTCATCAGTTTTAAACTCATTATAAAAAAAACAAAGTGTCACATTTTCAAATCTTACCCAAAGAGAATAAAGCATTTTCATTTGAAAACCATTTTCCCAAAGTCTAACAGTACAGGCTGTGAAGGATGACTGAAAGTAAACAAGCAGGGAAAACAAGTGCAAGTAAAGGGAAACAAGCAAGGAAAACCAAGTGCAAGCAAAATAAACCAGAAGTTATCAGCAATAACCATGGGCGATCCTGAACATCCCTAGAAAACCCCTGGACGTACTCGGGTTCAGACTACCTGCCGGCGTGGTACTCCATAGTCAATAACCAACTGGACGCCCTAATAGCCAACCAGTGGCACATCCCTCCTGGCCTGTCTACAACTCTAGGGGGTACCAACCCGTCTAATCAGGGTTAGCAAGCAACTGTCACTCGATAATCTACAAGACGCCTAGGAACCCATGGTGGTTTTAGTAATACTGTGTAAGTGGGAGACCCTCGCATGCGTGACTCATCTCACCGCACTTACCAACCCCTTACACGGACATCGCTACACGACAACCCTCGAAGGGAAGTCCCCTGTAGAAATGCCCTCACAAGTATGTATATATATATATATGTAAAAATCACTTCACATTTATTAAAGTGCCAACCGGGCCGTCATATCATTTAGATTTTTAACATTTTACACTAAAACATTTCCAAAGGGATATGACACACGCCATGCCATTGAAAACCAGAGACACACTTAGAACATTATTTAAGAAACTCAGATCGGCATATTAAAACCGAAACACACTGGTTCCACAAGTAGAATCATTTTCCAATATCCAAACGCACCCCACTTTTATTAAGAGCCAAACGGGCCTTAAATCATTTTTTTGAAGGGACACCATTTCTCAAATGAAATCCAAACTTTTGTTCACGCGACAAAGGAAAACATTTCTCGTCAACCAAGAACCACACTTCAAATTTCCAAAATCAAGTTTAAAGGTCATACGGTCATTTTCTCTAATCCAGGTTCTAAGAAACACCTTTTTCATTAACAATACATCTACAAAATTACACATGCCAAAAACATTTCAAAACAAAATTTAACATGACTTTCATTATTCAGGAAGAACCATTTAGCAATACTACCATGGAAGCACAAAACTATATCCAAGAAGAACACTTTCAATGAAACGCTAGAATTAAAAACGGCTTTTATCATCAGCAGATCACCACACTATAAAAACTACTAAATATTCTTTTAAATTTACTGAAATTCAATAAAAGGCAAGGAATAAATAAATTCTTAATTTAAAGGAGAGTGCAATGGGAGACCTACCTCAAGATCCAAGTGCGACGGTATAACGACCTTGGAACCAAGGCGCGATGACACGACGTGTGTCCGAAGCCACGTGATAAAGTCCAACACTCTGCATAATAGATATGAAGGACTCAGACACATACAAAAACTCACTAGAGCATGCGAAACCAAGCATCGGGGAGGAACGCTCACCTCGAAATTGAGGCGCGGAGACGGCGGAACCTCGGAAATAAGGCGCAGCGATGGCGCTCTCTCGGAAACGCCCTGCGCGGGTCCTAAAATCCCAAACCTACCAAAAACAAATATAAGTTAATGAAAAACCCCTAACAAAGCACAAGTGAAATCCAGAGTAATAATAATGTGAAAATAATAATGGTGATAACAATAACATCATAATAATGATAACACAATATAATAATAATAATAATGATATAATAACAATCATAATATGGCATGATTATGATATAATAATACAATAATAATAACAATAATAATTTAGCACATTTATAATATAATAATATAATAATAATAACAATATTAATATAATAATAATAATTATGATAGCATACCCAATAAAATAATGATAACAATAACAATATTAATAATAATAATAATATAATAATAAAAACATGATATAATAATAATAATAATATAGTAATACAATAATAATACTAATAGAATAATATTAACATAATAATAATATAACAATAATATAATCACAATAATAATAATATAATGAAAATAATAATAGTAATTTAGCATAATTGTAATATAATAATATAAAATGATAAGATAATAGTAATAATAATAATACTGATAATAATAATAATAATAATATTCTCATAACAATAATGATAATAAAAATAATAATAATATTAATATTAATAATATGTTAGTAATCATAATAATAATGATAATAATAATAATATGAAATGATAATAACAATAATAATAATAAAAATAATAATAATAATAATAGTAATAATAATAATAATAACATAATAATAATAAAATCATTATAAAATTATTAATATGATAAAAAAATGATAACGTTATAAGATTAACAACAAAACAAAATAAAATAAAAAACTCACAGCGGAGCAGCGGGTAAGGGAGGAGGCGGCAGCCGGAGGTGGGGCGTGGCGGCTGGGCGACGCAGGCCGGAGGTGCACCGGCGGCTGGGGACGGCCATGCAGGGGGGTACGCGGTCTGAGTGGGGCGAGTCAGGACGGGGGTGGAGGCGGCAGGTCGCGGCGACGGGAGCAGGAGGAGAGCGGGGCGGAGGCCGGCGGTCGGCTGGCAGAGGAGGCCGGCGCGGCGAGGTCGTAGAACGGAGGTAGTGGAGTCGGACGGCAGGGGGTGCGGCACGGGACAGGGGTGTCGGACGTCGGAAGTGGGCGGCGGGCTCGGGATGGCGGCTGGAGTGGAGCAGGAAACGGTGCGGGCCGGCTGAACCAGTAGGGGAGAAAGAAGAAGAAAACGAGATGAAGAAGAAAAAAAAGAAACGGGGAAGAGAGAGGCGGATGCGGGAGTCGGGCGCCGGCTGCGGGAGTGAGGTCGGGAGCCGGGGTCCGGGGGTGCTGCGCGAGGGAACGACGCCGGAGGGAGGTAGGCTGGCGGCCGGAATGGGGCGAGTTCGGAACGGAGAGCCGCAGCGGTGGAGGGCGTAGGAGGAGCCAGGGGCCGCTCCTGGGCTGAGCGGGAGAGAAACGGGAGACGGGGTGGCGGCTGGGTAGCGGGGTAGGATTAGGGTTATGTTAATATATATATATATATATATACATAATAATAATAATAATAATAATAATAATAATAAAGATATAATAATAATAATAGTATGATTAATTAAACAAATAAAATCAAATCTTAATAGTTATAATACAACTTTATAAAAATAGTAAACTTTATAATAATAATAATAATAATATCGTAACTATAAAAATAATAATAATAATAAAATAATAAATTAGCTGATTATAATAATAATTATTATAACCAAAGTATTTAGATTAATAAAACCACTTAAAAAAAATAACACACACACACATATATATACATAAATATATATATATACACATATGTATATATATACCTCTAATAAAACATATAAACATAAATACAACAAACATATATGTATATATACATATATATACATAACATATACTCATATATAAACACATATACAATTAAAAATAACTACAATAATAATAACACAATTTAAATAGTGAGAGTAATAAAATGTCAACGTAAAAACGTTAGTATTTAAAACGCCGGGTGAGCACATAGTCACCCGGGCCGAATGCACGGTAACTGCTAGCGATGCGGTGACCGCGCACCAGCACGAAACCACCAATCGCAATTAAACTTCGAAAAAATTTAAACCGGGACCAGGAAAGGAGAAAAAAATAAAAGTACCGGTTGTTGGGGTGTGACAATTCTCCCCACCACAGACACTTTCTGCCCCCAGAAAGTCACCAGGCCAAAAGTCTGTCAAAATTTAAGTCCATGCCCCAACGGAACTAAAGGAACCCAAGAAAACTGAGAATCTCGGGGATGACCTTACTCTACACAGGTCACACCCGACCGATTCAAGAGAAAACTGAGGTCCGAGGTTGGGGGGAGAACGCGAAGGGGTTCTCCCCACCACAAGAGCTCAACTTGTGCAGGAAAGTTGACCATATAAATAGACAACCCTAGGAAAAAGGGGGGTCGACGCGGGAACTCCCAACCAATTCAAACCAACTCTTATAGCACGATTAAAACAACACCTCCGTCAAGACATTGAATCCTCGACTAGAGTCAACAACCTTCAACACCAGGGAAAACCCATAGAAAAACATTTAACCAATATCAAATTGGAGACATGATCCACTGAAGTCCACAAAACATAACCACATCGACAACATAACTACAACGAGGTCAACCCACACGAGGGTCAAACACACCTTTAAGGAGGACACACAATTCAGAATATTACGTCCACACGACAAGTCCGCTTAGATTATCATAGAGCAAGTCCATCGCCACTTTATAGAAAAACAACGCATTTATAACGCTATTGGAACTTCAATAGCAGGAAAACAAATATAAAAAAAAGGTCTTTAGTTATCCCATCATCAATACGGAAAACAGAACTTGGACCAAGGCTTCACAACCCTGGGAACTCTTGACTGTGTGCGAGCTTCACCCCAAGACCTGTGGTTGGGGCTCTGATGGCTGAAGCATCTTC
This sequence comes from Viscum album, assembly GCA_963277665.1. Taxonomy (NCBI): domain Eukaryota; kingdom Viridiplantae; phylum Streptophyta; class Magnoliopsida; order Santalales; family Viscaceae; genus Viscum; species Viscum album. Next base: position 302,723,272 of record OY728139.1, read on the forward strand.
TGCCTCACAGTCAAGTACTAACGTTCTCCCATCACGACGTCCTCTTTAAGTGACGATTCCGGCAAAACTTATCCAGATGACCCAGAAGACCGCATCTATGACACGTCTTCGGAAGGTTGCGACAAGACGGCTTTGAATGCCCGAAACGACCACACTGATAGCACACCACTGAACAGTCTGATGAACCGGAATCTAGGACCAAGGGGGATAACTCCTGAGGAACAGGTATCTCTGGCGTATTTTCCACACCAGAGGGGGAACTCTTACGAACAACTGGGGATGCTGAAGTACTAACCACCCGCACACCGGAAACCAACTCAGCCAAGAAAGCTTTCTCCACCAGCTTCTCGAAACAAAGGTCTTCAGAAGGGAGGACTCGCTCCTTGATCTCTGGACGAAGACCCCCAGTGAAAAGAGAGACCTTCATGAGCTCATGCGACGCTACCTCTGGAGAAAAGGGAATCAGTTCCTTGAAATGGTCAACATATGCCTTCACCGTCTGTTGGCCTTGTTGAATATGCACAAGCTCTCCCTTTTTCTCCAGCTTCACTTCCTCAGGTACAAACCATTGGATGAAAACGATTCTGAAGACATCCCACGTCATTTCACTTTGCATTGATGATGGGGTAACCCTCTTCCATTGGTCCAGAGCTGGACCCTCAAACAACTCCATAATTGCACGAACCTTAACATTATCGGGAGTTCCCAACATTCTAAAGACACGCTCCACTTCCTCGAGCCATTTCGCTGCCTCTAACGGACCCTGATCACCATGGAGAATAGGCAGAGTTTGAGGAGGACTAAAAACTGGGCATGACATATCCGAATCCTTAGAGACCTTTCTGGGCGGTATTTCCTGAGCGATATATAAAACACACAGCCAAAACCAATATCAAACTGAAGCAACATCAATAAAAGTGCCTTCATCAAAAACAGTCGGCACAAGACCGAACAAATGCGAACACAACCCAAAAACAAAATCTCCTTTTTAAAATCCCCTTTTTATCTTAGATTATAAAACCACCCCTTTTTTTCATGACTGCTTTCCAAAACCAATCCATTTTCAAACTGAAAACTTTCCAAAACCATTTCCTCTTTAAAACCAATTTAGAAAACAAGGTCAAGCCCTTAATTTCAAATACACACCTAGGTAATCTCATGAACCTTTGCACATGTCTTTATCCACATTCCAATAATACTCGCACCAACATGCATTTTTTTCCCATGCATTCTCACACATGTGCAAACGTTCATAAAGAGGACCTGAGGTTTCACCCCAAATCATTCTTAACCAATTCCAAGCAAACAACAGATTTTCCAAATCAAGAGATTTCATTTTTAAAACCCATTTCATATATTCAAAGTCTTTTAAAAGAAACCAGCCCAATTTTCGAAAACCCTTTTTCATTTCAAACAACGTACTTACACAGTCCAAAACAAAAACAACATCCAAAATTGCGTTAACCACTAGAGTGATGGACTAGTAGTCACGCTCAACCTAGCGACATGGTAGTGGGCCATGTCCCAAGTCAGCGTCGACCACTAGGAGGAATTCAAACCGTGAACTCAGACTCCACATGGGTCACTACTCCATGTGAAATCACGAAGTAACGTCGGCTTGCCTCCGTCGTCATCTCTCAATCCAAGACAAACCAGAAAAGACAAGGACACAATTCCCGGACTACCCCTGGTAACTCGAGGATCAGTGCGAGCAAGAGTTCGCGACGCTCTTCCCGTACCTACACCTCGAGTTCCGACAGTCCTAATCTCCTTCTACCGGACAACCCAAAATAACAAGAACCACCTTTGATACCATTTTGTCACGAACCAGCCCAGGTCGACCCTAACCGGTCACCCGAGCCGGTCCGCGGCAAGTCCTGAGGGGCGTTCCTGATCCCCCCGGGATGGCAACAAGTGCCGGGCATTAAAATTTCAATCGTTGGGAACGATTTCAGCCCAAACTAAAAACAGGATCAAAAGAACGAATATAAACTAAACAACATACAAACACTAAATCCATAAACAAACCTACACCACGACATACCTTCTCGTGACCTCGCGGGTCACTACCCAACTACAACCCACGTCGCTCCCACACTGAGCGACTCAAGCAGGAAAACCTGAACACAAGGAACCTGCAACTAAAAAAGGTAAAAGATAGGCGTGAGCACAAAAGTACTCAGTAGGTGAGCCCAACAACAAATCCCAAAGCACTGCCAGTAAATAAAGAATCTACAAATTCCAGGTTTGAACTACAATGTATAAAAGTAAGCTTTCGTAATGCTTTACTTGAAAATCAAACACGAGACATTTCCCTTATTCTTTTTGAAAGTTAGTTCCCTTTCATCAGTTTTAAACTCATTCTAAAAAAACAAAGTGTCACATTTTCAAATCTTACCCAAAGAGAATAGAGCATTTTCATTTGAAAACCATTTTCCCAAAGTCTAACAGTACAGGCTGTGAAGGATGACTGAAAGTAAACAAGCAGGGAAAACAAGTGCAAGTAAAGGGAAACAAGCAAGGAAAACCAAGTGCAAGAAAAATAAACCAGAAGTTATCAGCAATAACCATGGGCGATCCTGAACATCCCTAGAAAACCCCTGGACGTACTCGGGTTCAGACTACCTGCCGGCGTGGTACTCCATAGTCAATAACCAACTGGCCGCCCTAATAGCCAACCAGTGGCACATCCCTCCTGGCTTGTCTACAACTCCAGGGGGTACCAACCCGTCTAATCAGGGTTAGCAAGCAACCATCACTCGATAATCTACAAGACGCCCAGGAACCCATGGTGGTTTTAGTAACACTGTGTAAGTGGGAGACCCTCGCACGCGTGACTCATCTCACCGCACTTGCCAACCCCTTACACGGACATCGCTACACGACAACCCTCGAAGGGAAGTCCCCATGTAGAAATTCCCTCACAAGTACGTATATATATATATGTGTAAAAATCACTTCACATTTATTAAAGTGCCAACTGGGCCGTCATATCATTTACATTTTTAACATTTTACACTAAAACATTTCCAAAGGGATATGACACACGCCATGCCATTGAAAACCAGAGACACACTTAGAACATTATTTAAGAAACTCAGATCAGCATATTAAACCCGAAACACACTGGTTCCACAAGTAGAATCATTTTCCAATATCCAAACGCACCCCACTTTTATTAAGAGCCAAATGGGCCTTAAATCATTTTTTTGAAGGGACACCATTTCTCAAATGAAATCCAAACTTTTGTTCACGCGACAAAGGAAAACATTTCTCGTCAACCAAGAACCACACTTCAAATTTCCAAAATCAAGTTTAAAGGTCATACGGTCATTTTCTCTAATCCAGGTTCTAAGAAACACCTTTTTCATTAACAATACATCTACAAATTTACACACGCCAAAAACATTTCAAAAAACAATTTAACATGACTTTCATTATTCAGGAAGAACAATTTAGCAATACTACCATGGAAGCACAAAACTAAATCCAAGAAGAACACTTTCAATGAAACGCTAGAATTAAAAATGGCTTTTTTCATCAGCAGATCACCACACTATAAAAACTACTAAATATTCTTTTAAATTTACTGAAATTCAATAAAAGGCAAGGAATAAATAAATTCTTAATTTAAAGGCGAGTTCAATGGGAGACCTACCTCAAGATCCAAGTGCGACGGTATAACGACCATGGAACCAAGGCGCGATGACATGACGTGTGTCCGAAGCCACGAGATAAAGTCCAACACTCTGCATAATAGATATGAAGGACTCAGACACATACAAAAACTCACTAGAGCATGCAAAACCAAGCGTCGGGGAGGAACCCTCACCTCGAAACTGAGGCGCGGAGACGGCGGAACTTCGGAAATAAGGCGCAGCGATGGCGCTCTCTCGGAAACGCCCTGCGCGGGTCCTAAAATCCCAAACCTACCAAAAACAAATATAAGTTGATGAAAAACCCCTAACAAAGCACAAGTGGAAGCCAGAGTAATAATAATGTGAAAATAATAATGGTGATAACAATAACATCATAATAATGATAACACAATATAATAATAATAATAATGATATAATAACAATCATAATATGGCACGATTATGATATAATAATACAATAATAATAACAATAATAATTTAGCACATTTATAATATAATAATATAATAATAATAACAATATTAATATAATAATAATAATTATGATAGCATACCCAATAAAATAATGATAACAATAACGATATTAATAATAATAATATAATAATAATAACAACATAATATAATAATAATAATAATAATATAGTAATACAATAATAATACTAATAGAATAATATTAACATAATAATAATATAACAATAATATAATCACAATAATAATAATATAATGAAAATAATAATAGTAATTTAGCATAATTGTAATATAATAATATAAAAATGATAATATAATAGTAATAATAATAATAATGATAATAATAATAATAATAATAATATTCTCATAACAATAATGATAATAAAAATAAAAATAATATTAATATTAATAATGTGTTAGTAATCATAATAATAATGATAATAATAATAATAATATGAAATGATAATTACAATAATAATAATAAAAATAAAAATAATAATAATAATAGAAATAATAATAATAATAACATAATAATAATAAAATCATTATAATATTATTAATATGATAAAAAAATGATAACGTTATAAGATTAACAACAAAACAAAATAAAATAAAATAAAATAAAAAACTCACAGCGGAGCAGCGGGTAAGGGAGGAGGCGGCAGCCGGAGGTGGGGCGTGGCGGCTGGGCGACGCAGGCCGGAGGTGCACCGGCGGCTGGGGACGGCCATGCAGGGGGGGTGCGCGGTCTGAGTGGGGCGAGTCTGGACGGGGGTGGAGGCGGCAGGGCGCGGCGACGGGAGCAGGAGGGGAGCGGGGCGGAGGCCGGCGGTTGGCTGGCGGAGGAGGCCGGCGCGGCGAGGTCGTAGGACGGAGGTAGTGGAGTCGGACGGCAGGGGGTGCGGCACGGGACAGGGGTGTCGGACGTCGGAAGTGGGCGGCGGGCTCGGGACGGCGGCTGGAGGGGAGCAGGAAACGGTGCGGGCCGGCTGAACCAGTAGGGGAGAAAGAAGAAGAAAACGAGAAGAAGAAGAAAAAAAAAGAAACGGGGAAGAGAGAGGCGGATGCGGGAGTCGGGCGCCGGCTGCGGGAGTGAGGTCGGGAGCCGGGGTCCGGGGGTGCTGCGCGAGGGAACGACGCCGGAGGGAGGTAGGCTGGCGACCGGAACGGGGCGAGTTCGGAACGGAGAGCCGCAGCGGTGGAGGGCGTAGGAGGAGCCAGGGGCCGCGCCTGGGCTGAGCGGGAGAGAAACGGGGGACGGGGTGGCGGCTGGGTAGCGGGGTAGGATTAGGGTTATGTTAATATATATATATATATATATATATAATAATAATAATAATAATAATAATAATAATAAAAATATAATAATAATAATAGTATGATTAATTAAACAAATAAAATCAAATCTTAATAGTTATAATACAACTTTATAAAAATAGTAAACTTTATAATAATAATAATAATAATAATATTGTAACTATAAAAATAATAATAATAATAAAATAATAAATTAGCTGATTATAATAATAATTATTATAACCAAAGTATTTAGATTAATAAAACCACTTAAAAAAAATAACACACACACACATATATATACATAAATATATATATATAGACATATATATATATATACCTCTAATAAAACATATAAACATAAATACAACAAACATATATGTATATATACATATATATACATAACATATACTCATATATAAACACATATACAATTAAAAATAACTACAATAACAATAACACAATTTAAATAGTGAGAGTAGTAAAATGTCAACGTAAAAACGTTAGTATTTAAAACGTCGGGTGAGCACATAGTCACCCGGGCCGAATGCACGGTAACTGCTAGTGATGCGGTGACCGCGCACCGGCACGAAACCACCAATCGCAATTAAACTTCGAAAACATTTAAACCGGGACCAAGAAAGGAGAAAAAAATAAAAGTACCGGTGGTCGGGGTGTGACAGAAAATGTGTTTGAAATATTTTTAAATCATTTTTAGAAGAAAATATCCATTTCTATTTGAAAAATATTTTTTAAAACTTAAAACATTTTAAAAAACCTTTAATTTAAAAATAACCTTGAAAACATATAAAGGGATATTCTAAAAAATAATGGTCATGATTATGGGATTCTTCGTTCATGTGGTACATATTAAAAAAATATTCAATTCATTGTTTTGGTAAAATCCACATGGGAATTGTTTGGGAAATGACATAAATATTATTTTAAAAATTTATTAAAAACAAAAAAAATTGGAAAATTTATTTTCTAAATCATCTTTATTATTCTAAAAACATTTTTTATTGAAAATACTTTAGGAGAACATGATTTTGGAGGAAAACAATTTTTTCACTGAAATAATTATTTGTATTAAAAACATTATTTTTGAACTCTTGAGTACAAAAGGAGAGGAAAATAAAGGGAAAAATTTTATTATTATGAAATAACCATAGGATAAGAAAATTCATTAGATTCTTTATATATGCATCATAATATTTTATCATAAAAAACATAATCCTAATCAGTCTTGATAAACAATAACATTATAACATAAAATCATTACCACTTCGGTAACTTTTAATCATAATACCCTTGAAATAATAAAGAAAATAAAACCTAATAAAATCATGTAGATAAATAAATTAATGATATTACATTTCAATGGTACTGTATACATGCCTTGTAAAAAATATAGGTATATAACATAATGTATGTCTCAAAGAATGCAAATTGAGTCAAAAGAATCCATTAACTTAAGTCTTGAATTCCATTGTACATGTTCAAAACTTCTATATAAAAAATATAATTTTATTTTACATATATAAAAAAATATGTTTACTTATCATACCATATATTATTTTCTTATTACCTTTTATTACTCATTTGTTATCAATTTCATATTAAAGTTGTGTTTTGGGTAATAACCTCTCTGCTTTTCATATAAGTTTTGATTTTTTATTTTTTGGCCCTATTAATATGATAATTATTTAATCACCACTATAATTTTAATAATGATATAAATATCATATATACTAATTATATATTTATTTATAGGGATCCATAAAATTTTGTGATAGAAAATAAAATACAATGTCCATGGAGACGGTAGGTCGTACAAACACATGAATGTTGTTTCCATTTTAATGTTTGATTGAATGAAATAAAGATAAAATATAAATTATAATTATTTAGTTTTTTATTTCATATAAATATCAAATATATTCATTAAATCTATCCTTATTACATTCCATGTAAATTCGTGAATGAATCACAATGCTTTGTGAGGTTGTAGTCTGTTGTACACATGAGTAACGTTATTGTATTTCTATAAAAAATAATTCATGAATATATGAGTGATATAATTATTAAAATATAATAATAATATCATAAATATTTTATATAAATAGTACAACCTTCATAATTTATAATTGTGAGAGGTGGTAATAGCAAAATGAATAAAATCGGTTTGTGAGTTGGTAGTCTACCGTACATAAGAAAGATGATTTTATAACCCATTTTATTGAAGTGGATATGGTTTTTACTCATGACAATGTCATAAAAACATATAATTATATGTAATATAATTATGTTATCATTTCATCGTGGAATAATAAGAAGTTAATTAGTTTTATGGGTAAATAAAATAAAAATTCTAGTTGATGAATGATACATCTTTTTCGAGTATCCTCTTTAGGTTTGCACCAAAAACCATTATAGGTTGTATTTATGTCTAATGTAAGGGTTTTATTATGTTATGATTTTATTTTTGAAGTTATATAGGGAGGTATCATTGGAATAAATGGTTTAATGGTGTGAATAAGAGAGTATAGGGGGTGGCTTTTTATAAGTAAGGTGGGTGACAAGCTTGTAATATTTTGAAACGAAAAAGTGTGCCCACATTTTTCACATGAAACAAGGTTCCAAAATGGATCAAATTAGAACCTTATATATGAAAAGTTCTAAATATGTACATAAAGTAGATTTTATACATGTTTATAGGTCATTTTAACCCTTGTGTTTTTTATTTTAACACCAAGTAAACACATTTGTACCCTAATTGCAGTAAATAATTTTTATCATTTTTAATATTAATTTTGGTAATTAATTACATTAAAATTATTAGATAATATAAATTATTCTTATTTGAAATATTTAAATCATTTTTCCAAATTATATTGACATAAGTGTCTAAATTTAATTTAAAATTAATCATATATACATGATAAGAAAGCGAGGTTTTTAAAGAGAAAAAGTTCAAAGGTTTACAATGTTTTATATAAAAATTCAATATAAAATTGACTAAAATGAACTAAATAGGATTAATGGATATATAATTGAAGTAATGTTTCTTTAAAAACAATTTAAAATATTTTTTAAATATATTAATAAATTAAAAAAGGATGTTTTTAATTAAAATTTAGTAATTTTCACTATTCATAAAAAAATCTAACTTTTAATAAAAATATCATAAATTCACCCAAAGATAATTTTAAAATTATAATTTAGAATATTTAGATTATTTTTTAAAAATTAATTTTATTACTATGAATAAAAATAAGTATAAATCATTTTTTTGGAGAAAATGGTATTTTCAAAACATAAAAAGACATTTATAAAAATTAAATACCATTTTATAAAAATTTATAATTTATACAAAACCATTATAATTAATATTTTAAAAGTGTTTTTTAATATTCATATCACAAATTCTAATATCTAGGCTATAATGATCATGTTTAAATAACTATATTAATAATATATCATGGTTTTGGTAAAACATAGTGTTGTGTATAAAAAAAGTTAACCCAATGTTGCATTTAGTGAAACCGTAAATTGGTGTTGTAAGTAATAAATGATAAAAGTGGTGTTTTATGTACCATAATATATAAAATATATTAATTTATTTTAATAATTTATTAAAACTCAGGGAGTAATGTTATATCCCCATTAAAATGAATTTTTCCCTCAAAATCCATCACTACGATACCAAAAATGAGGATAGTTCACATATCACCATATACTAAAGTTACAATGTAGCTTCATGAAATTAATGGTTTCACCACAAACTATGACCATGTGAGTGGTCTTGTTTGATTGTACTTTCTATGTATGATCCACAATATCCACTAGTTGTTTCTTTATAAGAAATATCTTTCTCAAGTGGTTCAACCTCTGAGTTTAGTACATGTGAAGGGTCGTGTATATACTTAATTAGGAGAGATATATAGAACACATTATGTATTTGAGATTGGTTTTATAGATGTTGCATGCAATAATACACGGTCCTGATATGATCAGTAATTTCAAAGGGACCAGTATACGTTGGGATCAACTCTCCTTTCTTCTTGAATCTCATAACCGTCTTCCATGAATAAATAATTTGAAACACCTTATCACTGAAATAAAATTAAAGATCACATAGATAATTATTAGCATAATATGTCATTCAACTTTGATCTTCTTTGATGTGTTACTGAATGGATATAACCCTCTCTACCATTTCTTCACCTATCTAATGTTCAAATAGCTTTCTTTTCTAACTTTATTCCAAGAATTTGGAGCTCTTCATTTCCTTCCATAGAGTGTTTCATAAGGGCCATCTAAATGGTTGATTAAAATCATTTTTTGTAAGAAAACTCAACTAGAGGAAGGTTTTGATCTGAAACACATTTTAAATCAAAAGAATAAGATCTCAACAGATCCTCCAGGGTTTTAATTGTTCTCTCAGACTGACCATCTTTCAGAGGATGATACGTAGTACTGAAATTCAACTTCGTATCAAGAGCTTACAGAAGAATTCACCAAAAAAGTTGATGTAAACCTAGAATCTAAATCATAAAAAATGAAAAGTGTTACTCAATGAATCCTTACAATCCCTTAATGTGTATCCAGGAAACATGATCCAGAGATAATTCTTCTCTGATAATGATGGGGTGTTCGAACTTTGTGTAACATCCCAGGTAAATAAAGAAATATGACATTTTCATAATTATTAATATTTTTGAATTAAATATTAATTTTACCTTAAAGGGGTTTCTATGTTCTTTGGCATACCCGATATGAAACAACGAGTTTCTTTGAAATATTACATTGTACAATAATAATATAATATTATTATTTTAAATGGTAGTTAATGCCTAGTCGTTGTATTGGTGGGAATGAATAGAACTAACTAAAATATGATTGTACATGTTTTTTAAATGTTTTTACATTTATACAATAAATATTAGAGGCTTAAAATAAGAAATAATATGAATTTAAGCATAAATACTCAAATATTCTTTAAAAGGTCGATTTACCGCCTTTTGATGGAGAACCCTCTTTAAATCTAGTTTTGGTCACTTTTATATGTTAAATTTGACAAAAATAAAATTTTTCTTTAGAATAAGGACATCAAAATTTACTTTGGGTAATGTTTTGGAATTTTTCAGATAAAATTCATTTTTTAATGAATAGTGAAAAATACTGTATTTTAATTCAAAACTGCCATTTAATCTAATTTATTTATATTGTTAGATTATCTTTTTTAATTGGTTTTAAAGTGTAATAAGATTATATGTTTACCATTTAATACAATTTTGGTAATTGGAAGTAATTTCACTATAAAATTTGACATAAATAAGTGTTAATCTTTTGATAGTTAATATTTCCTAAAAACACCCCTTTTATTTTGTCAGTAGGAATTAATTTTAAATTAATTTCTACCACTTCTGTGTTTTGAATTTGGAAAAATTGATTCTATATTTGGAATCAGGAGGTCCAAATTGTTTAAATATTTAACTTCTATTTATAGACATTATTAATATTTACTTCAGTAAAAAAATTATTTATTATGGTTAAAGGGTAAATATGGTAAATAAGAGTAAACAAATATTATTATAATAAAATAAAATTACCATAAAACATGTAATATTCTTATTGATTGATAAATATCCGACCATGGTCTTCATTAGGTATATTTTGAACCCCATGGAGCCACTTTAGGGTGATAATGACACTTTAATTTAATTAATTTAAAGTAAAGACAAAAAATGACATAAACAAATATCTTTTAGTAAATTAATTTTTACATATGGTTATATAAGTTATTCTTTCGACTATAAATATTTTTTGGAAAGAAAAAAAGATTTACTACATCATGGTATTTTTTTATAATTTTTAGACATCAAATAAATAAAATTATTTATGACATAATAATGATGTAGTGTTTACCTCATTAATAAATGATTTAAATAAATAAGATTATAAAGATTAAAATAATATCCAAAACCTATCCAATTTCTATTGGATGATTTTATTTCGACCATGCTTCATTTTTTCTTCGACTGTAATAAGTTTTGGACCTTTAGAAACCAAAAACCATTATATAATAAAATAATATTTTTTCACTTTCCTAAAGCACCCCTCCTCCCCCTTATAAAACTCCCTCACCTATAACCCATTCCTCACACCTCTCAAGCCCCTTGGTTTGTCCAAACCCTACCCAAATAATCTCTCAATGTCCCTATATTCTACCTAGAATCATTACCTTAGGAATAAGGCACTTCAATAAACCCTTTTGGTTCAAACCAAAGGGAGTTACCCGAATTAAAGGCAACAGTTTCTCTTAAATTATTTTGTAATATTTTGTTTTATTTTACTTCTCCAACCCCGTAAACTGTTTTTATTCATTTATCTTATAAAAAAAATTATCCTCAATATACTATGATGTTTTTATAAGAATTATTCTAACTATACTTACACACACCTCCGACTAATGGGTAAAGAACGAACTATTTCTGTGGACGATGAACTACTGCCTCACAAAAGGATGATTGTTCAAATATCTCCAACCGCCTCTCATAGTGGCCATTATGATAGAAATATATTTATATATGACATATATTATATTTATATTGTCTCTATGCTTCTTTATTTTTCATTTATATAATACCTTTATGGTTTCCATAGTGGGTAAATACGATAATCTCATTGGAGAAAGTGCGGACAACCACCCCATCAAAGTGATATAACTCATTCATTCCATATGTGGGAATTATAAAAGATGGATTTAATGAATTTATATATGATATTATACTATAATTATAGTATACCTATGTATCATTACGTTTTAATTCCATTAAAATAAGAAAAATAAATGAAAGTAGCGTTCATTAGTGCGTACGACTTACTTTCTCCATGAACGGTGAATTTCATTTCTTATCTCCAAATGTTATATACTATTATAAATACATACATATACTGGATATATATGATATATATGATATCTAAATCATGGATATAAACTTTTATATAATGGATATTTTACCACATGAATAACTTGTAATTAAAATAAGTTCATTTTTTACTCAACTACCAAATATCGAAAAAACGACCGTTATTAACTTAAATAATTACATAATGTTATAACATGGTAATAAGTGATTTTAAAAGAACTATAAACCAGAAAAAAGGTTCTTAATCAAGTAAAAATTAACTTTAGTTTTTTATTCAGAAGATTAAATAAATAACGGGTCAAGTCGGACATGAGGTAAGAGACTTCGTCTCAATTTCCTTTCATTGAGGCATATTTTGTTTTAATACACGACATTATTTTATATGTTGTATAAAAACCTTTTACTTTTCATTTAATTCAAATGGAATCTTTTTCTATGAATAATTTTACTAAATGAAAAAAAATAATGTTTCTCTTAACGTAAGCGGTGACAATGACCTTTCTGCCGTCACGAGTATTATTTTCTCCAAGGCTTCCTTAACAAGTCGTACTTTTTTTTAAAGGAAAATAAATACCATATAATCTTTTATGTATTTTGGTATTGAAAATGGTTTTGATAATGGATTTGTTATCTCAATACATTTAAGTGATATATTGTGATTGAAATGTGGAAATGTTTTCTTTTCTTTATATTTTTTGTATGTGTTATGATTTTATAATGGTATTTGGACATTTGACAGGTGGTTACATGATAAAACAAATTAAGGGTGGTGTTGTGATAATCTAGGATGGGTGGTTATGTTATAACCTCCATTTCATTGGATATGGAAGTCAGACATATGGTTATTCCATTTAGTGATATGTGTGCAATTTGGTCGTATAGTTATTCCATTTAAGTATGTTTATGTCCCAAGTTACCTTTATATGTTATGTGTTCTTTATATGGGTTTTATGGTAATATTTTGGTTACAAAATGGAAATCAATGATCTTTTATTTAGTGAAGAGTATTTACTACTTAATAAAGGTGAAAAGTATTACTTATGATAAAGTATTCATGGATTACTTGTGGTTTTAAAAAAAATAATAGTTTTCCTTCATTGTGTATCCCTTACTGAGCTTTTTATGCTCATCCCATGTTTTTGAAATGTTTTTCACAAGACATAAAGTGGAATAGGGTCAAGGATGGGATCAAGTAAAATTCATGCTATCTAAAACATGGAAATAGACGTGACTCTTTTTTTCAAGATTTTTTATTTTTTGAAAAATGTGGGAACTGAGTAGAAGTGTCTGCTTTGTAACTTTTGGTATGTAATGTAACAGTTATGACCTAATTTTCTAAAACTCTAAACCTGAAAAGAATATTAATGTGAATTATTAACTTAATTCAAGATTATTTAATGTTTAAGGTTGGGTGATTATACATTTTATGGATATTTAATACAATCCATATATCATTATTCTCATTAAAAGTTTTGGGGAGTCTAATGATTAAATTCTTGGATATGTTTTCCAATTTTCATTATGGTTTGTGTGGTGGATTTAACATCCCATTAGATTATCTTTTTAGACCTTAAATTTCTAACATACTAATCATCATGATATAAACTCTATGATATTTTTCTTCATGCCATCCCATCATAAATACACTTTCAAATCACTATACATCTTCATAATTCCAAGATGAATATAGAATGTATAACTATGTGATTCCACTAAAAACTCCTTCAAATATGGAATGGATGGAATTCATACTTGATTCCTAAACATTATCTTTCTATTATGATCATGCTTAAACACAAGAACATTTCAAACCTTATTTGTAGCTCTACGTCTTCCTTATGCACCACTTTAATATTCAATTGGATATATGGTAAAACATTTAATTGTGGAAGATAATATTTTTTCAATTCCTTTAGGATTTCTATATACATCCTTTACAAATCCATAAATATTAGATCTTTTCTAATCCTCGTCATAGATAATATATCATGATCCTTTTGACTAAAATCATCTAATACCTTATTCACTTTCTTAGGGTGGTAATAGACTGAGAAATCATATTCTCTAAACATCGCTTAACCATATTATTTAGCACACATTCAACTCATTCTGTGTGAATATATACTTTATTCTTTTATGATCGATATATATATCACACTTTCCCCCATAAATATAATATCTCTATATCTTTAAAGAAACAAATTACTGCAACTAACTCAAAATCATGGGTTTGGTAATTTTTCTCATGAATCATGAATTTTCATGTGTCTTAAGATATATACATGCCATTTTGGAAAACTAAAACATCTCAATCCCTTATTTGATGTGTCACTATTGATTATATACCATTCTTTACTATATGTTAATGTATGAATAGGTGTGTTAACTAATCTTCTTAGTAGTTTCTTGATGATTTCCTCACATTCATATGTCTAGAGGAACTTGGATCCCATATAAGTTAACTTGATGAGTGGATTAGATGCTGGTGAAAAACTCCCAATAAACCATCGATAATATCTTGATATATCAAGAAAAATTTACATCTCAATCACTATGGTTGGTCTGGTTCACCATTCAATAGCCTATATCATTTATGGATCTATCAATATAACCTCTATTTAGATTATATGACTCAAAATTCAACCTTTTTCTACCAAAATTCACACTTTGTAAGTTTTGTATATATTTTCTCATTCCTTAGTGTATTTAGTAAAATTATCAAGTGATATTCATGATTCTCCTATCTCTTTGAGTTGATAATAATATCATCTATAAATACTATCACCAAATAATCCATGTAATATCTAAAAAATATATTCATTAAATCTATAAATATAACATGGGAATTAGTAAGATATAATGGAATAACTATATATTCAAAGTTTCCATACCTTATAAAAAATGATATATTGGGGATATTATTCTTATGTACACTTAATTGATGATATCCAGAATTAAGGTCAATCTTCAAAAATTATTTAACTCCATGCAGTAAATCATAAAAGTCATCATTAAAGGGATGATGATACTTGTTCAATATTGTGATCTTTTTTTAGATTTCAATAATCAATGCAGAGTCACATTGATATATATTTCCTTATAACAAAAATAATATGTTCACCATGAGATAACACACTTGGCTCAATGAATCCCTTGTCACATATTTCTTGTAGTTTCTTCTTTAATTAAAAAAACTCAATCAGTGAAATTATATAAGGAGTATTTGATATGGGTTTGGTATTTGGTTTTAGTTATATTGAGAACTCAACACCACATTTTTTTGGAAGTCTATGTAACTCTTCTAGAAATACATTGACAAATTCCTTCACAACCTGAATATCCTTGATGTCGAATTTCACCCCTCCATATAAGATAAACACCCCGTAAGAATGAAAATTATGTCCATTAAATGGATGTGATATCCATTACAAGTTCATACTTATCATCAAATTGATATAAAATCATGTTTCTATTTGGACTATAAAATGGTACCTCCCTTCCTAAAAAATGAAGTGGGTTTTTTGGTGAGAAATCAAATCCATGTCAATGATATCATCAAATTCAACTAGAGGAAGAATGACCTGATTTTTAGGAAGAACATTCCTACAATATTTAATCATATAAGAATAATATACTTGATATAAGATCATAATAAAATTAGGGGTTTAAAATTATAATTCATTGTCTAATCATTTGGTTGGTAACTTCATACCATGAAAAAATTATTCAGATATAAAATAATGTGTATATTCAGAGTCAAGTAATAAATTCGAATTTGTAGAGTAGATGGTATGATTACCTTTCACCACATCATTATAATATCATCACTATAAATAGTGATCATATGAGGTTTCCTATTGTCCCTCATCATAAGAGGTAGGTGGCATTGATTTCAATCATTAACCCTTAAATTTGGGAACTTGTTATAATAATGACAAAACAACTATAATTTGAAACACTAAACTGTAGTAGGGGAATTCTGTAGAGGTTTCACATTATTCATATCATTAGATAACTTATTCCCATCACTTCAATATTCATTTGTTCGATGACCTTCCCTTACACACTTAAATCATCTTGTACTACTATTATGACAATTTCCATCCTACTTCTTCCAAAACATTTAGAATAAAGGAGTGATAATCTTATTCTATCCATGGTTCCTAGATTTTCCTTTGAATTCCATTTTTACATTATTATCAAAACCATGATATTGATACGTAAAACCAACCTCCATTTTCACATTGATATCACATTGAAAAATATAATCAAAGCTACTCAAGTATCTTTTGGATAATACCCTTTGGAGACTTGTTTTAAAGACACTAAATAAACGATCAGCCTTACTTTATGTTTTGATAATAATACCAGAATTCTACTTCGCAAGTCCTGTAAAATTTTCCACATAGGTACAAAAGGACCCATCTACCTTTTTATTTAGCTTAATAAAATCATTCTCCATCTTCTAAAAGAGAATATGACGATGGTAATTATTAAAAAAATAAGTTCTTGAACTCATATCAATATAGGTAGTCAATTTTATCTTATCTCATTTTATTCTTGATAGTATTCCATAATTAGTCAACTTCACCTTCCAAATAGTAGAATGATAAAATGAATTTTTCATGTTTCAAAATCTGTATAATGGATAATATCATTTTAGGAGTGTTAATCCTATATTTAGAAACTAGTCTATTATAAGACCCACTAAAATAAGGTATAAATTTCAAAATAAAGGAATCAATAAAATATTGTTCCCTCCTTTAATCATGTGGAATCCTAACACGATTCATTTCTTGAGAAATTTTCTTTATCATAGAAATGTGATTTTTCATTCTCAATTCAATAACATTTGGATTCTCAGGAGGGAAATCATTAAATTTTCCATCACACTCAGTATTAACATAGTTCCTTCAGGATAAAACCATTACTAAAACCAAAAAATACAATTTAATAAATAAAATTAATAGTAATGAACCACATAATCATGAAAAATCACTTATAGGAAGTATAAATCATGAAACATTATTTTAATTTATAGAACCATAGGTATATCCAATGACATTCGTTGTCATCATCTTTTTAAATCCTTAAATGTGGTTCTTAAAGAGTTTTTGAATTAAAACTTTTTTCCACTAAGGGTGTCAAACTAGGTGTGCAGTAATGACCATTACCATTCAATAGGTAATGATCAAGTCAAACTAAATTCCATCATTTTAGTGTTATTACCCATATGTGCCTCTATTCCAGATCCACATCTATCGGTAGTATCCATAAAGGTATGTAATTTTATGGAAACTACTCAATAAACTTTACCAAAATTTTAGGAAGTTTTTCTATAATTTAACACATCCTTATTCTAATCCTTAAACATGTCCATAGAGATATCAATTAGGGATTCTCATCCTAGTTTCCAATAGTTAACTTAAACTATCCTCTCATACAAACTATATTGACCAAGGATTATCATACATACATATTACATCTTTTTATATTTATATTCAATAAATTAGACAAGCACATAACTGAGTACTCTAATATTATAGAGCATTTGGAAAAATTCATACATAAACAATTGGTTTATAGGCAAGCTATATAATATCTCACTAAGTTCTTTATATATAGAACACTTTGTAGAAAAAACAGACATAATAAATATCTTCATAACCTTGGGAATAGAAACATAATAAAGGGTGATATAGAATTATCTATAAGGGTAAACAATTGAGATATATAATCATAACATGAATATAAGGTTATAAGAACATGAAAATAACATTGGGAAACCATACCCTGCATATCAAAGATCATAATCTTGATTCATGGAATAATGATTTATATATTATAAGACATTGATCATAAGGTAATCAAAGAACAAAAACAACTATATCATAACATTGGAATCTGATATAGATTTGTGGAATACACCTAAGTATAGAGAATCTAATGTAATGGTCACCCACCAAGTCATTCATATCATGTTAGTCTTAGGCTAACTACATGTGTATCTACTTCTTGCATGGGATAAACTCTCATGTACCCTTTTTTGGGAAAGGGATGATATCATGTGTACCCTTTGATCCCATATTATAGTAATCATTACCCAACTCATTAGAGGGAGAAATAGGTCCCAACCATTATATAATGAAAATAATAAATATGTATACCACAAGATTATAAAACACTCATCACATCATAACCCTTAAAATGATATGGGTTTCATAAATATTTAATCATATCATAACCTACGTAAAAGTGACATGTTTTATAATCATTTCATCATTTTATCATATCATAATCCATTAAAATGAATCATATTTCATATTAATTATATACTTGTATAACCTGCGATAGATAAATGAATGTCAGAGACATATTGTTATAATAAACCATTAATAGAATGAATAGGTATCATATTTTTGGTTTATATCCCCAGTAAGGTATAGGTAACATCAACAGATGTCATCTTAGATGGAAAATGATTTTGAAAAAACATTTATAAAATTTCATGAGGAAAATATAATATCTTATTCAAAAAACAATTTTTAAAACATAAAACATTTTAAAATTCATTTTATTAGAAAATAACCTTGAAGTATTATAAAGGAATCTTCAACAAAAATATTGGTGATGATAAAAATAATTTTTGATCATTAATTACCTTTTAAAACAATTATTCCTTTCAAATTTTTGGTAAAGGACAAACAAGAATTGTTTAAAAAAATAAAGATTACTTTCAAAAAAATCAAAAATAAAACGTGACTAAAAATTTATTTAATAAATAATTTGAATTTTTTTAAAAAAACTTTTAGAAAACATGGTTTTTAATGAAAAATATGTTTTTATTTGAAAAGATGATTTTTCTTAAAAACTTTAATTTGGAACTATTGAGTACATAAAGAGATGAAAATGAAGAGAAAAATGTTTTCTTACTACATAAATAGAGGAGGGTAAAATTTATGAGATTCATGACAGATGGATCATAATATTATTTCATGAGAATCATAATCATAAACAATCTCGATAAACAATGTGATTGTTACATAAAATCTATACCACTTTGGTAACTTTGAATTGTATTCTCGAGGATGAAATAAGATAAAATAAAACATAAAAAACATGAGGATAAATAAATAATGGGTATTACATGTAAAATGGGATGTATGTGCATCTCATAAAATAATATAGGTTCAAAACAAAATATATGTCTTAAATAAGGAAAATTGAGCCAAAAAATTCATTACATTAATTTATGAATCTCATAGTACATGATCAAAAATCTTGTATAATAAATATAAGTTTATCAAAATTATATTAAAGAATATTATTTAAACATATACTATAATATATTATTTTCTTATGACCTTTTATTACCCTTTTATTATAAATTTCGTGTTAAATTTATGTTTCGGGTCATAACCGCTTTGTTTGTCTTATATGTTTTGATTTTTTATTTTTTCATACTATTACTTTAATCATGATCTCATAATCTACATAATTTTAAATAGGATATAAATATCATATATATACATTATATAAGTACTTAGTGTTGTCAATACAATTTAGTGAAAGAAAATGAAATACATCATTCATGGAGACGGTAGGCCATACATACTCACGGATGCTCTTTCCATTTTCTTGTTGTATTGAATAAAATAAAATTAAATTATATTTAATAATGAAAAAATATTTTTATGTCATATATATCAAATACTTTTATTAAACCCATCATTATTTCCTTCCGTGTTTTGTGTGAACAAATCGCATCGCTTGACGAGGAGGTAATCCTCCGTACACTTGAGCGATGTTATCATATTACCACAAAATATAAAGAATGAAGGTATGTATGATATAATAATTAAATAATTATAATATAATAAATACAATAAAAAACAATAAATACATAATTATTTATAACTGTGATATGTGGTAATGGAAAAATGATTAACATCAGTTCATAAGGCCGTAGTCAGCCATACACACAAATGATGATTTCAAAACCCATTTGATCAAAGTGGGGATGGTTTTATGTCATTAAAATAATATAAAAACATCAAATAATATATAAGATAATTATTTTATTATATAATATTGTTATAATAATAATTTATTGAGGTGGAGGAAGAACTAAAAAAATGAACATTATTGAACATTACCTCTTCTTTGGGTATCCTTCATAGGTTTTCACCAAAATCCTTCCTAGGTAGCATTTACTTAAAACAAATAAGGATAATATGATGATAGAAAGGAATATTGGATGTTATTTGGGTATATATTGGTTAGACCAAAAGGGTTTAAGCATGTGAAGAAGAGAGGATGGGTGGCCTTTTATAAGAGAGGTGAGTGGGACACTTGTAATTGTTTCAAAAGAAAACACGTAGCCATGTTTATCAAAAACCAAAATTGTCCCAAATAGCTCATATTAGAACCTTAAAGATTATAAGTTCTAAATATATCCATAAATATATTTTATAAAATTTTATAGATCATTTTAATCCATATCTTTTTAGTTTAACACTGTGTAAACCTATTTTTACCTTAAACGAGATAAATAATTTTTACTATTTTTACAATTCATTTTGGTCAATGAATAATTTTAAATTATTATATAATAAAAATTACAATAATTAAAAATATTTAATCCAGTTTTATAAACTCCATTAACATAAGTGTAAATTTTTAATTTAAAAATAATCTTGTAGACATGACGAGAAAATGAATTTTTAATGATAAAATTTTCAAAAGTTTACAAAGTTTTTATATCAAAATTTAAAATTAAATTGTTTCCAATGACCTAAATTAGATTCATTTATGTATAATTAAACTAATTTTATGCTAAATAAATTTTAAAATATAATTTAATACTTTATATAAATTAAACAAATATATAATTTTAAATTAAAATTATATATTTTTCACTATTAATCGAGAAATTAAACTTCATGGAAAAATAAACAAATTTAACCATAAGAAAATATTAAAATTTTAATTTAAAAAATAATGTTTATTTTATTATATTAATTTTATAAAGTTTTGAAAAATTAATTTCATTATGGTGAAAATAATAATTAAAAATAGTTTTTCTTAGAAAATAGTTGTTTCAAAACGTATAATGATTTTTCAAAAAATGATGTGACTTTAATAAACATGTTTTATTTATTTAAAACCATTATATTTAATATTTTAAAATTTTATATTATTATTCATATCTCTTAGTTTAACATGTAGTTTTTAACCTTCATGTTTAAACAACTATATTACTAATATATCATGGTTTTGATAAAACTCAGTGTTGTGTGTAACGTAAACTAACCCAGTAATTCATATATATCAATATTATATGGTTGTTGTGTGTAACTAAAGATTATATTTGTTTTGTGTGTAACCCGGTATATAAGAAATTATTAATATATTCAAAAATAATAATTCATAAAAACTCGTGGTGTTATAATTCACCTAGATAGAGCATTAGAAGGTGTAAGAGCAAGTTGAATAGAAAGAGAAACTCCTTGAATTAAAGTTAATTTAGTGTTAGGTTTGATCTATGGAATATGATAATTATTAATGATACTAAAATGTATTTAAGTATTCATAGTAGGCATATTTATATTTCTTAGAGTACTCATCATGGTAAGAGGTGGAGGAGCTAGGATGGCAATGTTGGTTGTATAAAGAAAAAGATTTAAAATCCCTATGATGTCAGACAAAACTAGTGATAAATGATAAATTAAATATATAAAATCATCCTTATCATTCATGAACTAATATTGTACATGATCCATTACCAAATTGTTTTCTACAATTTAAGTAATGGCCTTGGTTAATGGAGGAATCCTCAAATATCTATCTAGAGTCCTATAATGGGTCTCTAGATATGAATTGGTGAAAATCAATTGAAGGAAATAAATTATGGAACTCTTTACTACATATTTAGCTTTGGTTGTCTTAACCTTCTCATCTTTAACCATATCAAATATATTCTCACCATGAAAAGAAAGGTTCATCTATATTAAATTCTTGGAATCTTCAAAACTACCAGAAACAGTTTGAATTTATTCATGCACAATAATTTGAATTATATATTCATCTATATACATAGGAATAAGATGATAAATAAAATTTCTAGAAGAATTTTCAATAGCATTGAGATATCTCTGATCAATATTAATCTTTATATCTATCCGATATTCTAAGGGAGATCTAACTTTTTCTCTAAATCCAACAAGATCATGGTATATATGAACATCTTTAAGAAATAGTTTCAAATGAATATTTGAAAAAACACATAAAATTGTAATGGATATATCATATTTCATACTATATTCACCACTACTTATCATACTCTGAAATATCACCTTCAAAACCTCTAAAATATCAATCTTAAACAAAACAAAGTGAGATGAAATATCAAAATACGTAGAAGGGGGAGTAGATGGTTTAGATTTATGAGAGCTATGTTTTGATCCACTGAGGACCAAATCTAAAGGCCTCAATATAGATCCTTCATCATCAGATGTTTCAATCAAATGATTTCCGATCTCATTAAAAAAACTATCAGAAGTATCTATAATTATAACCTATGGTCAAGGATACGATTGATAGATTAAATCACCTTGGAGAGAAATATCTAAATCATAAACTGGAGAATAAGTATTCGTTAGTTTTGTAGAGAATCTATTTTTTCCTTTTAAGACTTTACTTATATCAATTAATATTTTTGGATCCAGGAACATGATTCTGAGGCCCACTGAGCTTGGAATAAATTTTATAAAAATATTAAATTTATTTTTTATCACATAAACACCATTTTTAAAATAAATTGGAATATATACCAAATAGTCTCAAATAAAAAATATGGGTTCACAATTGAATCTTGAGAATTGGTGTTAACCTAGGCACATCCAAAAGTTCGTCGGTGTTGGAAATTTAGATGACAAAACCATCGGTGGGGATGTTAGGTTAATTAATTAAATAACATATGTAATTAATTCAATTAATACAAAAGACCCAATGTCACCTATAAATTTGTGGTTATGGAAAATTTCATGTGTTAGCTTCATAACCCTAGGATTTTTTATAGGATGTTTTGTTATATTATGTTAGAAAATCAAGATCAGATGACAAATCAACAATTAGTACAAAGTGAATTAAGGTGCAGAGAATGCAAAGGGTCCTATTAATTATTATAAACTATGTTATTCACTGAATATAAATATTTATCAAGTTAGGTCTCATCGTTATTTTTCCTCCCATTTGGTAAAAATATTTAGAAAATTTTTATTTTCATTTAATCTATGACATATATTCTTCTCATGAGCCCCACAAATTTTTGGATTATATTTATTAGGTATAATTCTTCTCTTTTTTATATTTCTCACCCTGGATATCCATAATCCATGTTTTTTGGCCATGAATCTTAAACAATTATTGATACATATTTTTTCATGTAAATTTCCCCATCCTATTCATCATGTACATTACCATTGGGCTTTAGGGCCATGGTTCGACATTTGTGGGTAGGATTGAGCATGATCAGACACTAGGATTTATGTTTTATGGGAACATAATGAACGGATTAGTGATTTACAAAAATATTATGAGAAATTTCTTGTAGTAGTGATAACAAAATGGATCCAAGATATTAAGAGATTATGGTAGTGTCATGAGACGTGAGAAAGGCGCACTGAGAGCTTCGTGTAGGAGAACAATATTATGATTTTCAACCATTGGAGGGTAATAATTGATGACTAGATTACCTCCCATTAAAATCCTGGAATTCATTAAGCATGATTGATGGTGGGAGGGCTAGATCCATAGACACAATAAGGAACAATCATTTATGTGGAAAATACGACTGCACATCATTTAGTCTGATGAACACATGTCATGAATCCACACTTAGCTGTAGTGGATAGGTTTTTGGTGAAGATAAGGATCACACACCTTGTGGTTGGGACACACACCAGGAGACCCTCCCTATAAAGCTAGGCCATGTTCAAGGAGCACACGGCTAGGACCCCATGTCCGAGGACACACCGTGTACTTTGGGAGTATATAGATATGACCCAAAAGACACAAGAACAACCGATATCACATGAATCAGCCTTAGGATGTTGAGACACATCATGTAGTAACCTTACACACCGTGTAGTACTACATGGAAATAGAGACATTCACTATAAAGGAAATGACCAAAACTCTTTTTGAGGCCACATGCCGAGTGACCCACATACACATTTTATACCTCTTAAGATAATCTTCCTCTCATATCTCTTTCGTTTTGTATCAGATTATAGCTAAAGAGTAGCATATACTGATTGTTTTTTAATGTAGATTATGGTTGTGGAATTTTTAGTATCATTTGAGATATGATGTAAGATGTTTCTATAGATATACTTTTTTGTGTGGTGTTCGACGATGACCATGATTGGAAAACGCCATTCGAGAGCGACCAAGGTTGGAAAACTATCCTATACCTATAGAGTGGTACCCCAAGATGGACTAGGGTGTAGGTCCTCTATCTATAGTGTGTTACACATTGACAGACTACGGTTCAAGTCCTCCATCTACAGAGTGGTACCCTCTAACAGACTGGGTTTTTCTTCATATATCTACTAAGTGGTCCCCCCTAATAAAATAGGGTTTGGTTCCTCTATCTACTGAGTGGTACCCCATGTCGTACTAATAAATGTGTCCCCTATCTATCTACTATGTGGTACCACATGATGAACTAGGGTCCAAGTCCTCTATATATCTAATGAGTGGACCCCCACCCCCCTGATGGACTAGGTCTTATGTCCTCTACAAGAATATTGTGCCCCTTCGACTGTGAAGAATAGTAGTGATGAGTAAGTCCTATACATGGTTACTTACAAGGATAGACATATAAGATGATTTTCATTGATTATGAACCTTTTTAAATTGTTAGAAAACTATTTTCTAGGGATGTGATGTGAGAAGAAGGTCCCCCTTCTCTCTCACTTGGATTTATTTTATGAGAACACACACACACACACACAGATATATATATATATATATATATATATATTTGTTGTTACTGGTCCGTGTTTCCCTCATTCCTTGGGGTTGATACAATTACTTATTTCTTATATCCAATTTATCCCACTCCATTTTTTGGTGAATCCAACTAGGTGTGTATATAGTCACCCTTACATGGGAATTTCACACACGTTATGTGTCTTATGCAGATGATGAATAGTTTGGATGTGATTTTAGAGGAGCATAAGGATACCTAGGTGCATTAGACCACATATGATGATTGGGGCTTGGATAAATAGAGCCAGGATATCTCAACATTTCTTTTCCAAATTTTTTCAGGTTGGGACATCTGTTTCTATTTGGGTGTGTATTTTTTCCCTTTACTTTTCAAAACCCACTTCCACCCTCTTTTATATTCCCTATATTTTTTATATTCATGTTTTTTACCTTATATGTTATTGTCTTTTTTAACCATTCCTCTTCACTTATACATAGATATGGTTGGATGCGTTTGTAAAGGTACAGTAGGAAATAGCCTTCCATTTTAGTTACTCATTTTGGCACTAGTCACCAACCCTTGGCCTATGGTGGCAGCCTTGGGGTCTTTGTGGCTCGTCCATCCATCGGTAAGGTGACCCCCGGTGGGTTGGGTCATGATAGATTGGCATCAAAGGTGTTTCTACCTTGGGATAGTGTTTTGAGTTTTTCCCCTTACGATGTTTGGTTGAGAAATCAGGGAAACATGTAAAAGTGTCTCAAGTTTGGATGGAGGGACAAAAAACATAGTGTTGGTGATGTGGGTGACTAATCCATTCTCAAGGACTCTGAAAAATTACTTTTAGACTCTGCATATTGAGACATTGATTTCAGAGAACATTGTTATTTTCATAATATAGGATTGAGTCCTTTGAATGTTCTTCTTGAGTCATCTCCCCATATTTATTGATCATCTAACCATGGTACAATGTGATTAATTTTTCTGGATGCATTTACATAGATTTTCAGCCATGTTACTACTTCAAGATCACAATGATGATATGATGAGTGATGGGGCCTCAGTTCAGGGGCCATTATATGAGATATTTTCTCCAGGTGGGAAGGTATAAACACCCCTACTTGTCAAGAAACATATTTTACCAGTAGAGCAGGCTGACTATGTGCATAGAGTTATCACACACACTAATTTAAAAAAAGTCCTATAACAGTACTAGAATAGGCCTTTATTGGTGCGAAAAAAGTTCTAACTACCATAGCATAGTTAACAGGCCTAGTATTTTATCATGACTAGAAAAGAAATTACAAAGTGGTTCTTTATGAGTGCTAAAAAAAGTTCTGATAAATCTCTCTTTTATTAGTGATTTTAGAAACACTGATAAAAGATACTATTTATCAGTGAATTTATTTAGAACTGATAAATGACTCTTTTATCATCACTTTTATAGGAGCTGATAAATAAATCGTTTATCATAGATTATAAATACACTAATAAAGTTTACCTTTATCATCACTACTATGTATGTTAATATAAGAGTCATTTATCATTGATTCTAAAAGTGTTGATAAAGGACGCGTTTATCTGTGAATTTAGTAGCACATATAAATGGTAATAATACAATGTGGTGTTACATCACACTACAACACCATAAATTGGTCATGTAGTGTGTTGTAACAACAAACTACAACCTCAAAAAATGTTAAAATCAAATAAAAATATAGATTTAAAATGAAATAAAATTTTCAACTCAAATACAAGAAAAAAACATTGTTGTAGAGAAAAATAAAACACCTATATAAAAGAACAGGCCACCCCTACCCAAGAAAAATAACTCACCTATATAAGAAAAATGTTATAATATTGGTAATAATATAAATCAATAAATTAAATAGAAAGTGTAAATTTTATACTAAACTTTCAGTCACACCAGGAACTCTGTGTATCGGATTGCATTGCGGTTAATGTAAATTTTGAATAAAAATATCCACTTATAGTTATACTGTTCACATTGTGTGTCGTATTTGGGTAAACCTGAATCTTTCACATTAAAAATGACTTTTTGATCATTTTACTAAAGTATCAAAACAATATGGATGTGTTTTCTTGGTTTTGGGTATGCTACTTTTGTTTTTTACTAAAATGCAATTGTGAACTAGAAACATACACTATGAGTCATACATGTCACATCGTGTGTGGGTTTTACATGATTCTAATTCATACATACCAAAAATTAATTATTAATCATTTTACTTAATTATCAAGAAAATATGATCACATTTTTTTCTTTGAGTTTCACTTGTATGTATTAAAATGATAATTTTAAATCGATAATGGGCATATTGAGTAATACCCGTCACACCGTGCATTAGATGGAGGTTATTATGATTCATACAAATGAAAATGACTTATATACAGTTTTTAAAAAGAACCAAAATAATCCAAAATCATTTTCTTGGTTTTGAGTATGTGAGTTGTTTTTTACTAAAACTAATGTCAATTTTGAATAAAAATATGCACATTGAGTCATATATGTGACACTGTGATTTTTATTGAGGAGTGGTTTATTTCTACACAACCAAAATTACTTATGGATAATTTTCCTAATGTATAAAAATATGAATGTTTTACCTTGGTATTTATTACACAATTTTTATTTTTTACTAAAATGTCATTTTAAACTGGAAAAACACACTTTGAGTCATACATGTCATATTGTGTGTTGATTTTACATGAGACTAATTCATACATGTTATAATTTAATTATGAATCATTTTCCTAAATTATCAAGAAAATATGAGTGTTTTTTCTCAGTTTGTAGTAAGTGACACATTTTTATATTAAAATGTCAATTTTAAACTGATAATGAACACTTTGAGTTATACATGTCATAATGTGCATTTGATTGAGGTGAAGATGATTCTTACAAACCAAAAATGACTTATGGATCTTATTTATAAAGTACCAAAACAATCCTATTGAGTTTTATTATTTTTTATTATGTCTGCTATTTTTTACTAAAATTAATTACAATTTTGAATAAAAAGACGCATTTTGAGTCATAACGGTCACATCGTGCATCAGATTGAGGTGTGGTCAATTCATAAACAAAAAAAATTAAATTTGGATCATTTTACTAATGTCAAAAAACAATATGAATGAATTTCTTTATTTTAGTGCATCTTACTTGTGTTTTTACTAAAATTTCATTTTAAACTGGAAACATGCACATGAGTCAGATAGGTCTCATAATTTATGTGTTTTACAAGAGACTAATTTATACACGTCAAAATTAAATTATGAATCATTTTCCTTAATTATAAATACATCTTGAATGCATTTTCTTGGATTTCAGTGGGTGATACATTTTTGTATTAAAATTCAATTTTAAACTGATAATGAACACTTTAAGTCTTACCGATCACACCATGCATCAGATCATAGTGTGAATGATTCCAAAAAAATCAAAAATGGCTTAGGGATTATTTTACTAAAGTAAAAAAACAATCCAAATTTGTTTTATTAGTTTTGATTATGCAGGTTTTTTTAACAAAAAATAATGTCAATTTTGAATAAAAAGACACACATGGAGTGATACTAGTCACACTTTGTGTCATATTGAGGTGTGGTTGACTCCTAAATGTCCCAAATTACTTGGGTATCATTTTAATAAATTATCAAAAAAATCTGAATATGTTTCCTCATTTTTGAGTACACCACTGGTGTTTTTAACTAGATTTCATTTTAAACTGGAAACATGCATTTTGGGTCATACAAGTTGAATCATGTGTGGGTTTGATATGTGACAGAGTCATACATGTCAAAAACGAATTATGAATCATTTACATAAATTGTAAATACAATTCTATTTAATTTTATTAGTTTTTAGTGGGTGTCACTTTGTTGTGTTAAATTCCATTTTTAAACTGATAATATACACTTTGATTCATACCATCCACATTGTATATTTTATTGAGGTATGGAAGATTACTACATGTCAAAAATGACTTATAAATCTTTGTAATAAATTAAAAACAACAATGTGAATGATTTCTCTCAGTTTTGAGTATGTGAGTTGAATTTTACTAAAATTAATGTCAATTTTGAATATAAAGATGCACTTTGAGTCATAACAGTCACAATATGCATCAAATTAAGGTTTACCTAATTCATTCATGTCTCAAATGACTTATAAATAATTTTTCTAAAGTATCAATATAATTATACTTCATTTATTTTGTTTTTAGTATGCCACTTCTGCTTTTTTTTTCTAAAATGTCATTTTAAATGTGAAACATGCACATTGAGTCCTATAGGTTTCATCGTGTGTTGGTATCACATGAGACATATTAATAAAAGTCACCATTGAATTATGAATCATTTTTCTATATTATCAACATAATATGAGAATGTTTTCTTGGTGTTTAGGGAGTGACAGTATTTTGGTTGGTTAGTGAAATATAATGGGAGGAAGATCACTTATTATTTTCGATCTAGGGAAGAGAATACTACATATTCTTATTTGAAACCATCTCATTTTCATCAAGTAAAATTTCTTCTAGAATACCCCAAATATTTCCTCTTTATCAATAATAATCTAACGGTGAAATAAATCCATCAACAAAAAACTATTTTTTCTTTATTGATGATGGTGGATTCATTCCATGAGGAGAAGAGTCATCACCATATGTTTTCTCTTTCATTGATTGAGGAATTTCATGATGTTTTTTCTAATGATATTATATGTGTATTACCACCCTGTATAAAATCACATAAACAAGTGGGGAATTTTTTTTCAATAAGAAAATAGAAACACTTTCCCAATAGATATTATCTTAAGTGAAAAGTATTGGGTGTACTTTTCAACAATTATTCTAAAAAATAAAATTTGTATGATCCTAATTCAACTTCATTGACCAATAATTTTATTGTTTTCAAGACATTTTTTGGCTCCACCTCTGCCTTAGTATCCACATCGGTCTATGCATCTGCCTCATCCTCTACCTTGGTCTCCAACTCCGACTCAGCCTGTGAATCTAACTCTACGTCCACCTTTACATATGCCTTTGAATATTCATATACCTCCACCATATCAAAATAGTTTTATTGTGTGTAGGTCAAAAATTCTAAAATAATTGATTTAATCTATTATACTAATCCATGAGAAAGTGATAAAAATAATATATTAGAATTATGAGACTATTAATTCACACCTAAAATATATTTATAAAGTCATAAATCATACTAGACCAAAAACATAGTAGGTAATCACCAAAATTTAATATCGACATTACTTTTGACAAAATGTATGCTTCCAAATCATCTCTAAACAAATTTAATTATCCTTTTGAGTAAAAATTTTACCATAAATCCTAATTGAATTGAAAAATATAGACAAAAAAATAATTATGAAATATATTTAATGAAATTATTATTAACTTACAAAATTACTTATTGGGGTATGCTAGTCTTTTCATGCCTTATGATATCTTTTATAAATTTGTAAACCTAATATCCACAATTGGTGCCATTATCTTGCTTTGGACACTACATAAACATTGAACGAAATAATTAAATTTTGTTGACATGTTTTATAGTTAAATATTCCAATATATACACTAATGTATTTCCTTTTTTAGTAATCTGTATGATTTATATCATTATACACTGACAGCATGCCATGATTTATCCTATATTTAGACACTACCCCATCATAAGAAAATTATTTTAAAAAAACATATTGAATCATATAATTCAATGATTATCTATAAAATTTTGATTTTGATTTATTAAATTCCACAATACACATCATGTGTGGTTGTTTGTTTGGATATCCATGCATTGGATCAAGAACATAAATATTCAGGGTGTCTAGATTGACTACAATCAGCATCCAGTGCTCCCATAAAAAACAAAAACAAATATGTAATAAAAATATATATTTTAGGTGATTAGATTATATAGTGTTAATTATAAATTTTAGGAATCAAAAAGGGTTTGTCGTATGATAATTTTTTATCATACACTTCATGTAACTCTTCTTTTTTTCTCCTCAATTTATTCATTATACAAAGTTATTTCTTTCATAGAAATGATATAGGGATTAATGAATCCAAATAGCTGTTCAAAATATCTTTCATGGATATATTTGAAATATAAATATCTTCAGAAAATATGAATATTTATTAAATTTAATAAACCTATTATCCAACTATTTGGATAGATGTATTATGAAAATGAAGCTTA
Source organism: Viscum album (assembly GCA_963277665.1). Classification (NCBI taxonomy): domain Eukaryota; kingdom Viridiplantae; phylum Streptophyta; class Magnoliopsida; order Santalales; family Viscaceae; genus Viscum; species Viscum album. Next base: position 302,754,863 of record OY728139.1, read on the forward strand.
TGTATGTATTCACAACTATGATTCCAATCCATTAATTCTTGAAAATATCTGTTATAGTCTCGAGACTAATTACATCTATCATGGAACTTGTATATATCTCATATTCATATGTAATGTAAGATATATTTTTATCATTAGTTTTGGTATCTACATGAAGTTCTAATGATAATAAATATTTCTCTGGAACTAGTGGGTAGAAGGTACTCTCAGAATGTCTTTGTGATTTCTTAGTCGATTAACTAGATTTTCATGATTCATATTTCTGTTTCCCCACTATTTTATTCATCTGTAATATCATACCTCACTATATACCTTTTATCGTTAAACATTATAGGTCTCTAATTTGAAAAAATTTGATAAAGGAATACATATTCTATCATTATAAGATTAGATAGCCATGATATTAAATTTAAAATTGAATCATGGACTATTATAGTATTTTGATTATCAAGTGGAATAGGAAACTTAGAATTTAGATCATGAGCTAACTCAATACCCACTCTCATGTGACATTTTGGGAGTTTATAATAGTGTATCTTTTCTCTCGAGGGCAACGAGACTGTACCCGAGTGGTAAGGGATCCTGCTTGGCATGCAAGAGACCCAGGTTCAAAACCTGGTGGAGGAGAATTTCTAGGGTACTATATCAGTACTGTAGAAGTTACTGTATCAGTTACTGTTTGGTATTGTAGTAGTCATAACTATTCACTCGATTTGGGCCTTCGGGCCACCAGTTTGGGCCTACGGTTCTCATGGACCTTCAGGTCATCAAAGGGCTTCGGGCCACAAGGCCTTTGGGCCACAAAGACCATGGAGTAGCCCAGTTCACACAGAACAGTCCCTATAATAGGATCAAAGAAACAATAGTAGCAGCCACCAGAAGAAGAGCTAACCGAATTGAAATAATGAGAGGGTATGGCAACCACCATCAGGACCGGGCATCGTGCAGCTTTGTACGGGGCAATGCTAGCCGATCAGCAATGCAAGGTGGGGAGCTAGGTGATCAATGATGCAGAATTTGGGGAGGGGAAATTTGAATGGGTTGGGCATATGGTTCATGTATTGGGCATGGTATTCCTCTGGGCCTTCGGGTCATGTATTGCGGGTTAGTTGGGCCATGTTCCTTGGGCCTACGGGTCATGTACAGGTTCACATTCAACCCTTAAAAGGGGGATTATCCATAATAAAAATAAAAATGAAGGACTTTGGGCCATTCAGGTTATCTTGTCTCTCAGAATATTATGCATTGTACCCATTGCAACACAGCGATGTGTGGATGTTTACATATACAAATCACATAAAACTGTACCCTGTGGAATTTTATAAATATAAATTTATCAGATGTTGTTTCATTTACATTTTTGAGAAATAATAGTGAAAAAATTTATTACCTCAGGTAATTTATGTGGTTGGGGGAATGATTAGCCTCAAGGATAGTGGGATCATTCTTTTTATGTGTAGATCATTTCTCCATAACTAGTTTTCTTTAATCCTTTATAATATATTATTCTACCAAACCAGACCAAAAAATAATATCTTGTAGTGAGATTTTTGGTGTCTGCAATCATCTCACTATATTATATGTATCTTCATGAGGTTTTATATTCTCAAAATATATATAAGGAGAGACATTAAAACCTAATCCTCTAACACAACCATATTTTTCTAGCTTTATAAAAGATCTTGAACAAATATTTTCTTCTAGCTTCATAATTAATTATAATGATTCCATATTTTCAAATGTTTCCCATAATATTTTTGTGTTTTCATCAACTAGCATACCCTCTTGATTTTTATTACCTTCATTCCATAGCATATGAAGTGGGATGGAAGTGGATTCATATTTTGATTCATCAATCTTCATATAAATAAAAGAACTGATGTTGTTTCATATTTCATAATTAAACTTTTATTTTTTATTTAAAATACATATCAATTTATTCACTAATGAAGTGTGCCCCATCATTTCTTTGTGATAGGGGTACATTGGTTTTGATTCACATTCTTTATTCTCACCACATATTTTCAATTTCATAAATTATCAATTTTGAATCAATTTGAATAAAATAAATAATGTAAAATAATAAATTATAAATTGCAATGCACCTAAAAGGATTTTTCATTTTAATGGTTTATTAAATGAGTCCATGTTTCTTTCTTTATAATGTGTGCAAAACTAACTATTGAGTTGCGATTTACTTCCCCCTTAGCATCCCATAGATGTAACTTCGTTGGAAGAGTCTGGAAGTCTCTAAGTTATTTTCTAGCTACTATTAAGACATTTTTCTTACAAAAATATTCTAAAATAAACAAACTCTACGAGGAATAATGAAAATTAAATCAATGTTTCATTACATGAATTTTCAGTCAAATAGAGAAATTATATCATAACATTAATGTTCTGTTTTCCAAAGTATTTCCTTCATTAGAGGTTGGATTTGTGACCATAAATCTATATCAATCGTCACATTCATCCTCATTATAACCCCAAGATAATTAATGAACATTGACATGTTCAGACTAATTAGTTGTCCACATTGGTTCCTACCAACCTCAAATTTTATACCCTGAATTCTTATATTGATAATTGTTTTCAACACTATAATGTTGTGTCATTGTTTTTTTCATCAACATACTGTTGATACCATAATAATTATGTAGCTTCATTATCAACAATATTTTCTTCCACAGGTTTGGTAACATCATCTTGTGTAAAATACATTGTCTACATGGGAATTCAAACATTTAATGTTTCTTTAATAACAACAATGTATACATGGAGAAATTATTTGAAAAGAGACACATTCATGATCTATTGAACCCATGATGAACTATAAACTCTATCTTCATACTATTTTGTTGAATGATTAACATGAATCCATTTTGAAGGAAAAATATAACTAAATATAAGAAAATAATTACTCTACTATGGTAGGTGTTATCCTATGAATTCATCCAAAGGTGAAAGTTTTATACAACTACCATCCTCATAAACATCATCTCTTGAATAATTATTATTGAATTTTGTTTCCTTATACTCATCCTGCATCTCTTGTGAACATCCACCTATGTTTTTTGAACTACTATAACCAAAATTAATCCTAAACTAGGAACTGGTGATCATTTTGGATTACAACTTCTCATAGTAGTTCAAAGAAAACATAAGATATGGGGGATGTGTCTCAAGAATCAAAATGTAATAATAACTGTTCTGGAGAGGAAACCGGTGAGGATGATAGTTGTCTCCTTAAATCTTTCTAAATTATCACATTATAATGTAGAATTATAAATCTCATCTTAAAATAAAAAAAGGTCTCTAACACTACCATTAGAACATCAACTCATCACCACTGAGCTACACTGACTGTAATATATATTAATACTCCTTTTCCCTCACATGTATCTCAAATTATAGAGGTTTATATCCTCTGAGGTTCATGTGTATGATGTGATTATAAAAATAAAAAATTAAATAATAACATGTATTCTAAAATATACAACACATATATTTGAGTATATATTAAATTTAGTAACTATAAAAATTATCTTGTAAGTCAAGTCATTGTGTACTCACTCGGACACCATGATAATCTAATGTGTTGACTTTATTTCATATCAGTGAATTTTACTAATCGTACCATATGTTTATACCATGGTTGTTCCTTGATATTCAAATCATTTCACTAATTGTTTCCCCTAGGAAATAACCACACAATGGGTGACACAATTCAAGAGTTAAACCTAAATTCTAAAGAACTATAAATAATAATAAAGAACAACACAAATGTCACATTACCCTCACCCTTTCCCTCGACGATTCCCTAACATGTCTATAGTTACTCACATTCTAACATACCGTACTTGTACCTCACATAAAGATCAACACTTATTATTTTTAAAAAATATTTTTATCCAATATGTACTCTAAACCCACTCATATTTAAAAATAACATGAATACAATTGGAATTATGGATTCAAACATATTACATTTCAAAAAAGAATGAATGAAAATTAAAATACATGTTTAAATAAATTATTATTCCTTTAATATATAAAATTTATTATTCCTTAATATATTCATTTTTAAAATCATTTTTTTCTCCCCAAACATAGCCTAAATTCAAGATTCTATTAGAATTTACAGAAACCCTGCTCACTGTAATTGGTGGATTTGGAGAAAAATAAATCTAATAAAAATTTGTTCAACATTTATTTTCTCCAAATACTTTTATTAAAGATTAATCCAAAAGTAGGTTTGGAGAGATCTTCCCATTTTGAGAGGGATACCTTCAAGAGTTTTATTGGAACACTTTTATATTCTTCATGGATGAAGAGAAAAGATTCAAAAGGTGGGTTTGGTGTTTTTTTCACAGAAATTATGCTACAATAGTATTTTTAGGAGGTCACCCACTATAGTAGTATTCTCTTACATGTATTCCTAACTATATATTTCTAATAGGATCAAATAAAGCATTAACAAAATTAAAAATAATTTTTGATAAAGTATTTTCAAGAGTAACAGAGTGAGTCTCATAAGAAAACACATATCAAAAAACCAAAAAAACCATTCATAATGTTTAGATTGATATTTAGGTTTCATTTTTTAGGTTCTAATGAAGTAGTGAATGAGGAAGATGAAAGGATGAAAGAGTTTAATAATGGGTTGGGAGATGCATGATTCAAAGTTGTGGTAGTAGGTTTGATAGAGATTAATGAATACAATCTGAGTGGGAGGTGTTTCATCAAGGAACTTGGGAACCACAATGACAGGAGGAAGGATTGTTTGAAAGAGGGAATCAAATCCATAATCAAGATATTGAAGGCAATAAAGCATATGAAAATGTATTAAATAAAGGTTTTGAAGGTTAGTTGTACTGGAGTATTGAATTATTAACAATGATTATGAATTCTTAATCCATAATCATAATAAAAGAACAATATCAAACAACACATCATTATTACCCACGTTGAGAAGGTTGTATGACCTTCATCAAAAATATAATTCACTTTCCATCAAAAAATTCCACCGACCATGATGTAATCCAAGAAAACAAATTCCCATTTAACTAAATTGAATTAATCAATTCATTTATGGTAAAAATTACTACAAACATAAATAAAATATAATAGTGTTATGCAGTACTAAATTTTCTAATATTTCTCACATGTTTAACTTAATACATGTGAAAACTATTGAATGTAGTATATAATCATATCATTATTCAATAATATATTAATCATGTGAAATTATATTCAGATTTATATTAAAATTTTCTATAAACAACATAAATTAATCAAATGAAAGAAAATATTTAAGAACCATGATAAAATTCAATAATTTTATGAAATAGGAACAAACTTCATTTATTCATTCTACTACATCACCTATGAGACACAAATAATCCAATTTTAATTAAGAGAATATCTACACCTACAATACTATGAAATTTTATGAAGATGATTTCTTCAATAGATACACATATATTGATGATTCTCCTTATTTTCTTAAACTTTTTTTCATCTTCATGTGCATTCTATACTGTGGAAAAAAGATTCAAAAAATGGAAATACACACTATCTAAAATGTATCAAAAAATAATATAATGGAAACACTATGAAAATAACCATTAGTCACAACTGTGAATGGAGATGCAGTTCTCAATGGTCTCGTATGATGCTGGAATTAGTTTACAAAGTAGCTGTGGTGTTGTGTAGGTATAGGTAAGTGTGTGAGAGAGAGATGAGTTGTTGGGCTCATCGTGATTAAGAATATCTAGAAATTGAAAACAATAGAAACCAAAAAAAATCAAATTATTAAAGAGTAAAATGATAAAATCACATACCTTGGATTCTAGCCTTGATTGGCATAAGAGAACATAGAGGGGTAATGCCGACAGTTGGGGAGTTTCTTGAGAGCTTGAAAATCGTGTCTAAATGGGTCGGGGTAAGGGTTATTTTAAATAGATTGAGGACACTTTTATTAGTGCTTTAAAAAAAGGGTTGATAAAGAGCCTTTTTTCCAGCACTAAATTATTATGCAATGATAAAAGACATCATTTTCATTACTTTTTAGCATTAATAAAGATCGATCTTTATTAGTGCTAAAAAGGCACTGATAAAAGGCATCATTATAATCGCCATAAAAGAAATGATAAAATGAACATTTTTCAGCACAAAAACTTTGGTGCTAATAAAGGATTTATAATTATAATTATAAATGAAAAATTTATAAATATATATAAATATATATTTAATTCTTATAATTTTATAATAATTTAAAAATGTAATAATTTATTTATTATTACGTTAATACTTCTCAAAAATTTATTTGTATTATTTATATTTGTGATTATATAATTTTATAATTATAGTAAATATAAATTTTTAAATAAGTTTATAATTATTTATTTATAATTATAAATATAGTTATATCATTATATATATTTATATATTTATATATATATATATATAATAAATAAATATAAATATAAGTATAGTAAATATATTCATTATTTAAATATATTTAGTATAATTTTATAATTATATATATATATGTATCAATATCATTATATATATTTATATAATTATATATATATTTAATATATATATATATATAATTATATCCATTATTAAAATATATTTATTATAATTTTAAAATTAATTATTTATAAATATATGAATAATACTTAAAAAAATAATTTTTATAAAATTAGATATATGTAGCCTCAAGGGTGATACTTAGTGGTAGCTACTTCTGTGGGTTTTAGTAATGTGTTGAGTTTGAGTCTCGCTGAGTACATCCCAGCATTGTAAGTTGTCTGCTTTTCTTTGTAATGTAGCACATTTTTGAAAATAAACTAAGGCTTCTACCTCAGCTTATATAAATATATATTATAAATATAAATATAAATATAAATATATAATATATAATATTCATTATTTAAATAAATTTATTATAATTTTATAATTATTTAAATATATAAAATAATTTATTTAAAATTATATAAAAAAATTATAAAAAATTATTCGTTTATAATAATTATTAGTTTATAAATTTATAAATATAGTAAAGATATATTTATAAATATATTTATTTATAAATATTTATTTATAGTTATATTCTTAGCATTTTTAATAAAATTATATTCTTATAAACATTCTTTTTAAAAATGAGTAAAATTGAACAACTAAAAATGACTACAGTTTAAAAATATTGAAAAAATTGATATGTTTTATTAAATAAATATAAATTATTATATATATATATATATATATATTTATGTAAATATGAATACATATTAAAAATACCAAAACATATTAAATATATATATATAATAGAGAATGATTAAATTCAAAAAAAAATTTAAAAATGAATAAATAATACCAAATTGTAATAATATTAAAATTAAATACATAAATTTAACTGATTATAAACATAATATATTAAATATATCTTGTTATAATGAAATTCTAAAATATATAAAAATTTGAATAAATTACATAACTATAATGTGTATGTGTTTCTATATAAGATTTCATTAATTGCATAAATATTTGTGTGTGCGTTGTATATGAAAAGGAATTAATTACACACACACACACACAAATATGTGTGTGTGTGTGTGTGTGTGTGTGTGTGTTTGAAATCAATGTAATACATGTTTGATATATGATAAATTGAAAAATCAAAAATACTAATAATGATTTATAAATTAATATGTTTTAATTGTTATATTTCATTCAATATTTATATACTTATATTTAATATATATTATTAATAAATATTTATAATATATTAATATATATATATATATTATTTATTCTTTATAATTAATAATTGTTTAATTAATAAGTATTTAAATAATTTTCTAATTTGTTCATTTTTTTGTTTAATTATTAAAAATTATTCTTTTTAAATTTTTGTTTAATTATTACAATTTTTTAATTTATATATCAATATTTAATATATACTATTTATTAATATGTATAGTCTATATATATGTATATTAAATATATTCATTTTTATCAATAATTATATAATAAATAAAATGTGTAATTTTATTCTTAATTTATTTATTTTTAAATATTTATTTGTTTATTTCATTTTATTCATTTTTCATATCAACATATTTATTATATACTATTTATTAATTTTTTATTATTTATATATATTTATATTCCATTTATTAATATTCTCAATAATTATTTATTTAATAAAATTGTTAATATTTTTTAAAAAAATTATTTTTTTAATTATTTCATTTTATTATTAACTTTTATCAGCACTAAAAATGTGCTAGTAATGTGTATAATTTATCAGCAATAGAAATAAGGATTCAATAAAGGGTATGCTTTGTAAGCGCTAAAAATAAAGCACTGATAGAATGTACCTTTTATTGTGGCTATATAAAAGCACTAATGAAGGGTAATTTTTATCAACTCCCTTATTAGTACTATTAAAGGTGGCCTTTATTAGTTCTTTTTTCTAGCGCTGCTAAAGATCGGCATTGTTAAAGACCTTTTTGTAGTAGTGACTCCACGAGTTCCAGCTCCAGAGGCTATTGAGGTTCCATGGTGAGCTAGACCCCCTTGTAATAGAGGATTATCTTGAGTCGGTTATCTGACTATTCATGCTTGTGTGGACGCCGACTAACCAAATGGTTACACTAGTAGCCATCCTTTTCCATTTTGAAGATGGGAATTGGGGGAGTTTAGTCACACAGACATATGGTGAATCGTCACTCTCATGATTTGACTTCTAGAAGCTATTTTGTGAGGAGTACTACCCCCCCGTGCTTATGATCAGTTCAGATTCAAGATATAGTAGTGATACAATAGGGAGGGATGACAGCTACTGAGCTTTCTGTGAGGTTTACTAACAATACACTATACTCTCATAAAATTATTTGGGATGGATAATTTTAGGTATGGATGTACGAGCAGGGTCTCTAAAAAGAAATGTGTGCCAGTGTGTTACCCTTGTGAATTCCCATGTATGATGGAGTGTTATAGAAGGCATTAGTGATGAAGAAATTCATATCCTAGGGACTCCATATAGATGGAGTGTAACATCATGTTATTATTTTCAGTTATTTATAAACCCCATCTTTTTACCATTCTTGGTTTGTTTTCATTTGGGGTTATTTCGGGTTGAAATTTTATGTGTTTTTAAAATTCATGGGCTTGTACACGGTTGGTGCGCAATTTTCCCAAACCATGTTCCCTCTCAAAGAAAACCATGAAAACCCAGATAGTGGGGTTTTAAACAATTGGGGCCTGATTTTTCAAACCGTGCACCCTCTTAGAAGAAATCATGTATCCCATTTTAAATAGGAACACAGTCAGGGTGGACTGTTTGGTCTATCCAAAAGGCTATGCCCAGATAATCGTGAAAAAATTTTAATTAATCCAAATATCTTTTTTTAAAATCTTGAAACCTACATTCAGGTGACCAATGGACCAAGGATGATACCCTATATTTTGTTCTTGCTCATAAGCACACAAGAGTCAATTTTTACCCCTCAACACCCTCCCGAAAGCAGATCAAAGCTTAGATAACACCATTCGATCTTCTCCTAGTTTGTTTCCTCTTCTCATTCTCTATATCCTGATCTGTTCTCTTTTCTCCCTAGGTTTTTATAGATCTTTTTGTGTTTTTCTAGGATATAATACCAACTATTTTAGACCTATACCTAGATTTTATTCTTGTATTCATGGATTCCTTGATCGTCAATCATTATTGAAGAATACCAATATGGTTTTGGTGATTCAAGATCCCGTGATCACGAGGTATGTTTTTCGATTTGGATTGGCCAATTTAATTAACCCAAAATTTATTGTTTTGATTAAATTAATTTCAATTGAAAATGTAGAATTTGATTATTTTTTAATTGATTTTTTTGAAAACCTAGTTCCATTGAATTATGAAATTTGGTTTTGGAAATATGGTTTTGGCATGAAATTGGGAAAAAACCCCAATTCAATTAAATTAGGATTGAATTGTGACATTTTGGAATTTGTTGGAATTTAAATTGTTGGTTAAAATTATAAAATTGATGGTAATTGTTTTAATAAAATTGTTAAATTTAATTTTTGAAAGTTGAATTGTGAATTGATTTCAAATGCTTGTTTAGGTAAAATGTATTAAAATTATTTTGATAAAAACCATTGGGTTTTTTCTTGGAAAAATGCATGTTTTGATTAAAAAGAAGTTTTGGGTTTTAAATGGAAAATTAGATCTTTTTTTGAAATGGGGGAATTGGATTTAATTATATATTAAGGTTTATTAAAATAAATTTACAATCATTGAATTGTAATAAGGAACATGAAATCCTAGGTAGTTAATAGGTTATTTGGGAAAGCACACTAGGCTATAATTTCACTTGAAACAGATTAACACTTTAAAATAATAATAAAAACATCAGTATACCACATATTATGCCATTTTGGGACATAAATGAGTTCTTTTACTTCCGGTGACAAGGGATGTGTGAACACATTGTGGTTATGATCATATATGTCTGTGTGGATCCCATAACATGTAACTATTATACCTCTTGGAAGATGACCATGTTGCTCAATTATTTATATATAAGAAATAAATTTATTCTATTCTTGTGAATTGTTTTATATACCATGTGAATTTATCTAAAAAATTTTATATAGAAGTGTTTTATTCAGCCATTTGTTTTGAAAACCCCAAGATTTCATAGTACATTATTTCTTCAAAGTAATCCAATAACTTTCACTACGCGCAACACCGAGTTCTAGCGCACCACGACTTACCTATCTAGCCGTTCAAAAGTGGTTATGAATAGTATTAAATGAATTTTGAGCTTTATATAATTATTATAATTCTTGAATCCATATTATGAGTTTCTTAGAAATAATGTAGGAACAAATTCATTTTTTTCAGATAAAAGAAGTATTTTTCAGAAAATGCAATTTTACCGCCTTTTAATGGAGAACCATTTTTAAATAAAATATTTGAAACTTTTATATATTAAATTTGAAAAAATAAACTTCTTCTTTAGAATTGGGACATAATAGTTCAGTTTTAATAAATTTTTGGTGTTTTTCTGATAACTATCATATTTGGGTGAATAGTGAAAAATACTATATTTTAACTGAAAAAAACTTTTTTAATAAAAATAATTTATTGTTTTAAATTATAAATTTTAATGGTTTCGAAGTATAAATAGATTATATTTTTACCATTTAATCCAATTCTGGTGATTGTAAGTAATTTTACTTTGAAATTGGACATAAACGAGTGTCAATCTTTTGATAGTTAATATTTCTTAAAAATACGCTTTTTGGTTTTGACAAAGGGAATTAATTTTAATTTAATAAATTCAATTTCTATGCATTTAATTTGGTAAAATAGAATTCATTATTGGATTCGTATTATCAAAATTATCTTAGAGTTAATTTTTGGTATTTTTCTGAAAACTTTCAATTTTTGATGAATAATGAAAAACACTAAGTTATTGGTTAAAACTAACTTTTTATTTAAATAATTATTTATTTTATTTAAATTTATTTCAGGTTAAAATAGATATATAATACCCATATAAGTTCTATATAATTCATTGGAGTCAGTTTATAATAATTTTTTATATATAAAAATTTTATTGAACTCTTTATCGTCTTTTACCCACCTCCTAGGAGCATTTGCAAATTTACATAAATATTAATTGTACCGCTTATGTGAGTTGAATTTAAAAAAATTTAAAGAAATGGTTGATATCAGTAAGTAAAATTTGGTTCAATAAGATGAAAATAATTTTTGGTGTATAGTAACTTTTTACTTATATTTACCACGGTTAAAAGTAAATAGAGTAATTAAGGGTAAAAATTATATTATTATTACCCTAACACATATCCTAATTCTATTGGATAAGTTTAATTCGACCAAAAAATCCTGAGTAATTAAATATGATCATTTAGGTCCATTTGGATTAGATTATGACATTTATTATTATTTAATTCAAATAAGAGTTAAAAGTGTTAAATTCAAAGTTTAATAACTAAACCATTTTTAATATAGAGATAAAAATTAGATAAATTCGAATATAAATATTAATTAGAATGATAAAACTATTTCCTAAATAATGGTATTTTATTTATATTTTTTAAGCATCAAATAATTAAAGTTATTTATGACACAATGATGATGCAGTAATTACCTAATTAATGAAATATTAAGATAATTGATATTATAAACATTCAAATAAATGTAATTTGACACTTTTTATGAATTAAACTAATTTTATAGAATAATATTACATGTTATGGTTTGTTAGATTAATTTTTTTCTAATTAATAATGCTTAATGAATTAAGAAAAAACAAAATTACAAATAGTGTCAAAATTGACATAAAAGATTTTTTTACAAAAATATTATATTATTAATTGATATTCCATTCCTACAAATCTAAGGATCATCCCAAAGACTTATATAGTGATATTTGTATTATTAATTAACCACTTGAGGTTCTCTTGGAAGTTTATAGTAAGTTTATTTAACATATAATATAAAAATACAAAGAGACATGGTAAATTTCAAACTATTTAACTAAGAGTTAAATCTAAAAGATAAAGTTAATATAATAACCCAAACCTGTCTAAAACAAATTTTTTTGAGTGTTTTTAGACCCATAACCACCTTATACTTTTAATAATTCATTTTGGAGCCATTAAAAATCGAAAATTATTTTATTATAAAATAATATTTCTATCTATTCCTAAGGTGCCCCTCACCCCTCTTATAAAAGGGCACTCCCCCTTCTCTCTAATTCACACCTTCAAAGACATTTGGGTCAGCCAAACCCTGCCCAAATACCCTCTCAACTGTCCTCTCTTCATCCTAGTGTCCTTCATTTAGACATAAATCCAACCTAAGGAGCCATTTTGATCAAATCAAAAGGAAGAACCTGAAGAAGAGGTAAATATTTCATCACCTCTTTCAAGTTCATTTCTTCTTCCACTTCCTCTTTGTTTTTTCCATTATAAAATAATAACTATAGTATATTATATATACTGTGATGTTATTATAAATATTTTACAACCATATTCATTATTATATCCATCCTTTGAATGACATGTCACCATACATGTGTATGTATGGCTTACCGTCTCCACGTCGTGGTGTAATTGTTATTCAATACATTATTATTTGGATGGGTATAATAATGATGTGTAATTGATGTAAATAATAAATATAACATGATAATTATTCTGTATATATGATATAACATATAATTATATATTATTTTAATATCAAAATAATGATATTGTCTCTCGTGTATACGTACGGATTACCGTCTCCACGAACGCGATGAGATTCATTCCCCATCGTATCCATTCAAGACTAATTTTCATTGGATGATTAAAAATAATGTTTAAAGACATAATATAATTATGAATATGAATAAGATACATCCTATCCCTAAAAAACATTACTTATGTAACAAATCATATAAAGGAAAGTGAATCAGTTAACACCCAAAATGACGATAATACTAAAATATTATTAACAAAGCAATATTAAAAGATCATATATGATATCATATTAATGTATATGATTATTGTATAATTTAATAACAATTATTTCACCATTTTACATGTGTTCAATCTACCCTCGACCAAGGAAAAGTAAAATGTAAGGTTTAATTCTACAATCTCTTCATTATCCGAGGTTGTTTATACGTAATTATCTACCGGGACCTCTTTATCATCCACATCCATGTTTTTTAAAAATGTATTCCAAAACATTTTTAATATTTACTAGAATATGGGTTAAATTCATTTATAACCATGTTTTAATTTTTATAAAATGGTTTGAAAGGAATCTTTCCGTCATTTTCCAAACAAGGTAATTTGTGACCTTTTCGACAAAATTAAGGTAAGAATGTTTTTTTAACTTATACGGCGGGTGAGGCTATTTTCTATTGTTATAACATCGTCAAAGCTTCCCTTACAAGCTTATAAGAATATTTTCAAATATAAATGTTTTATTTTATAATTATGCTACTTTTAAATGATTTAAAAATATAAAGAGATATTTATCTAAAAAGGTTTTCATTTCATCTATATCAACATTCTTTGATGGATTTTAAGTTTGTTTGAAGTTGATTTATTATGATACAAAACTTCCATATTGTATTGATGGTTTTGTGATATGTTTGACTATGGATGTTTTATTTCATACCATTCATGACTTATGGATAAAGTATTGACATTTTTTATGCCGGTTTTAATACGAATGTTTATGTTATGTTTAAACCTTTTCATATGAGGAATGCATTTCACTTAGTAAGTGATGGGTGGATCCTTCTATAGCTCCTCGGTGAATCGGTAGGTATCATGAGACAATCTAGTGTCTTGGAACAAGGCCTTGACAAAATCTTATTTGTATTCCTGTCACAAGTCCTTGACTATGTGGTTATGAAAGTCTGGCATTATGTATTCCATCATTATGAAAGTGGCTATTGATATTGAATGTGATTATTCAACTTGTAGAATATCCATGTGAGTAATTAAATGGAATTATTTTGATTTATATTTTCCATATTATCATGAAGTTTATGGTGAAAAGGATTTTGTTTTAGTTCTATACATTGTCTTAAATGTTTATTCTTATTTATGAAAGTTTTTGCTATATTTTTATCCTTACTAAGCATCTGAGCTCACCCCTTTCTATGTTTTATTTTTTCAAATATGCGAAGAAGTGTATTATTACTGACCTTTAGGGATATTCTATGGGATCTTAGTGTTGTCTATGGAAACAATGTTTTTGTAGTTTTCCATTTTATGATGTAATGTAAACATTATGAATGTATCTAGTCCTTCCAAGGCTACTAAACTAATTGGTCTTTCAAGACTTGATCTTTTGTGATCATACCAATGATATGTAATAATGCACCGACTCTGGGCTTCTAGGGTTGGGGCGTTACATGTTTCAAAATATTCCATCAATTGAAATGTGAAGTACTGTTTAAAGTATTTTCCATCATTTTAAAGTTAAAACATGAGTTCTTTAAATATTCTTTTGAAATTCCAAATCAGTTTATTTGAGAAATTAATGATCTTTATTTGGTTAGTTAAATTTTGGTATCTTATTATATAATCCTTGGAGATACCCTACTAGGATTTTAACTCACTCCCTGCCTATGACTTCAGGTGTTTTATATTATCTCATTCTAGGTCTGAGTAGGGGAAAAGCACCACTTGGAGGTTATTCGAGTTCTTGATCTATAGGCATGGAGAGATGAATCCATTGGTACATAGTATTTTTATCTATCCTATTTTACTAGTAATTTTTTATTGTACTTTGGATTATTTATACCTATTTAACTTATTATACACATCACTTAGTGGAATTTATTTTGTTTTCATACTAATTTATTATCATTATTCTACACTATTTGTGGAAAATTAATTCCCACGTTCATTTTTTATGATGATAGGTGTTATTCTACAACTCTTGGGGATCAGGAATTCCATTTGGTCCATGTTATGTCTGACTCAGTTATCAGGTTTCTTGGTTAACTAGGCAGGTTCATGAAAAATTAGTATCAGAAGTCCGAGATGAAATCATTATCTTGAAGTTAGTATGAATTGCATAATATTATCGGGACTTAGGAGGTATTTTCGATTGATTTCAGGGCCAGATCTCACCGTAATTAACCTTAAGTCACCAGGGTTGTTTAGGTAAATTTTCCTTGAGGATTCTCTTTAGTCTTTCCCCTAAATTTGATTTTGATGGGTGAAATCCAAATCTTGTTTTCTATCTATCGGGACTAATTGTCCCCATTACACTTTTTGAGATTTAAATTGATTTATTCATTGTTGTCTTATGATGTTGTGTAACATCATGCCTCTAAGAAGAAGTGTGAATCTGATCCAGGAAGAGGCTTTCGATGAACTTTAGTGAAAAAATAATCTTATGGACCCGATTCTAGATGAGGTGATCGTGTGTGCTGTCCATGCTCTAGTGGAGACACCACCACCACTTTCAGTTCTATCTTCAGCTATGGAACCTAAAAAGGACATTCTCAGTTCCTTCACTAGAAACAAAAAACGTTCAAAATATCCAATGACTCTCAAGAGGTTGAGGAATGGTTGAGTTTAATGGAGCGCTTTTTTTGGTTCTTAGAGACACCAGATGAAATCATGGTGAAGTGTTCCACCTTCATGTTGGAGGTACCGAGTCACAAAAGGTGGGAAACTATGGTGATGGTGATGAAGTCTGAGGGATTAGTGTATAAAGACATAAAATTTCCCTTCATTGGCCAATTTTATTTAGATTCAATGTTTTTGTCCAAGGCTACAGAGTTTTTCAAACTTGAGAGCATGAGGACAGGACCACGACATAGTATACAAACCATTTTCCTAAGCACGTTCATTTCTCACATGATATAGTATAAAGTGAGATGATGAAGGCTTGAAGGTTTGAGTTGGTACTTCAATCAAATATTTAGACTCAAGTTTTCTTGATGAATATTCCTTCATATGTTGATGTGTTGGATAAAGAACTAATGGTTGAGATGGACCTGAATGTAAAGTCAGGGTTATTGGGAATTTCTTTCTTTCCTCATTAAATCATGGTTTTTTTCAATGTAAAGAATTAGTGTGATGATTACCCTAGTGTATATCGATATTGGGTTCATCCTCGAACACCTGTATTACCTGGAAAAGGCCCATTGATTTTCTGTATGTGTGGAAATCCTAGGAATTATATGAGGGTTTTCATTGAGGCAACCATTATATGTTGTTCTTTTGGATTCTCAGATCACTTAAAGAAATTATTCTAGGATTATTCCACTATGTGTAGTGGAACAGGATCACAAGATCCTTCTAAAACTGTGGGAAAATAATATGATTCAAATATAAAATGGTTATAACTACAATAATTCAGAATAAATCTTCTTCACGCAATGGGAGAGTCTCCAGAGGAAGGGCATACGAGTCCAGTAACCATGAGAGGTACTATCACTATAGCTTCATCATTAGTGACATCGGTATTTGATATTGGTGCATCTCAATAATTTATTTCAACCCATATTGTTAATATTTCAAATATTCCTATGGATATTTTTTCTTATGTCAGGTATATTACTACATGCCTTGGTATGAAGAGATAGACAGTTATCCATAGTTCTGTTTGTTTTTTATCTCTATCACATGTCAATATTTCTTCGAGTTTTCTAGTTCTCGGCATGAAATCACCTGACGTCATATTAGGGATGGATTGGATAATTTCCAATAAGTCTTGGATTTATTGTTATATTCATCGAGGCTCCTTTACCACACCCATTGGTTTGTGACGTGTCATTCAAGGATAATGGGACCCAAGGTTGAGTAGGGCTATAACATTTTATCCAGATATAGGGAAAGTAATATCAATGTTTTATTTTGACATTTCATGGAAATCTATGAGCGATGATCTACATCTTTTTTTCATTGATTTTCCTGACATGTTTCCTTCTAATTTCTATTTTTTTCACCAGTAAGTGTGGTGGGTTATTATACTCATTCAGTGCGTGGTAATCAACCAGTTTATTTTCCCACTTACTGCATGGAACTAGATGAAATGAAATAGATAAAGTATCAGTTGTATGGTTTTCCATATAAAGGATTTATACACCCAATTGTGTCACCTTGGGAGGTGCTCGTTCTCTTTTTCAAGAATCCTAATGGTTCACTATGTATTTATGTTTTATATCAAAAACAAATCAGAGTTAAAATAATGAACATATATCCTCTTCCATGGATTGATGATCTATCTGATAAGTTAAAACAGAAGAAATAATTCTCAAAGATTGATCTTCAAGCTGGTTACTATCAATTAAGGATAAAAAAATCTGAAATTCATAAAATTTCCTTTCAGAGTAGTTATGACCAGTACGAGTACATTTTCATGCCCTTTGTTCTATCCAATTCTCCTAATATTTTTTTGGATTTAATGAACAAGATCATTCATGAGAATATTTATACATTCATGAAGATCTTTTAGGATGATATCTTTATCTAATCTATGACCATGGAGGATCATGTTCATCATCTGAGAGTAGTTAAGGAATTTTTGAGAAATCACTGACTTTTTACCAAGCTTCTACAATGTGATTTATGGATATGGGAATTGATGTTCATGGGGAACATGGTGTCAGAACATGGAATGTCATTTAAACATGAGAAGTTGAAGGCTATTATGAAATGATAGAAACCATGAAATATATTCATGATTCATAGCTTCTTGGGTTTAGATGGGTATTATCGTTGGTTTTTTAAGGAATTCTCAAATCCATCTTCTCCGATCAATTATATAACTCATAAGGGAGTAATATTTTCATGGGATGATAAATGTAAAAAAAATTGTTGAGGTAAAATGTATTTTGATGAATGCACCAGTGTTGACACATCCAAAGGCCAGGAAGATCTATTTGGTATTTTTTTGATGCATTGAGTTCATGCTTGGGCTATGTTCTAATGTAGTATTATCATTTTGTTTCTTATGTATTTCATCATATTAGAACACATCATAAAAATTACTCTACCCATGACCTTTAACATGCAGTTTTGATGCACATGTTTATGATTTAGAAGCATTACCTTTATAAATTATGGTTTACCGTGTATTCTGACCATAATATATTGGGTTAAATATTTTTTTTAAAATATTATAATCTCTACTATATGTATTTAGTGGAACACCTATAGTATTTTGATGTTGAAATCACCTATACCACAAGTAAAAAAAATTTCATTGAAGATTATTTGAGTAAGAAACATCCACCACAGGGAGTGATAGAATCATCAGAAGAGTGGAACATGATGGATCTCTTTGCACAGTTTCATATTAGAGTCCAAGAATTAGGGATCAATGGTTTCAGGGATAGTTTTCAGTTGACATATACTCTTCTCGAGATGACTCTTCAAGAAAAATATTATGATGAGTTTTGCATCATTAAACTCTCTCTTTATAGTGGTGAGACCATTGTTGAGTGGTCATTCTCGAAAGAGGGAATTATATGCCCTGTAAATCACATAATTGTACCATTAGAGCAAAGGAAGGATACTATGGGGGATTTAAAAATGCATATTTTTTAGGCATTATATGGCCGACCCATTTGATCTCAGTTGTGTTGGTCGGGGACTAGAAGAAGTTCCTTGTTTGGACCAAGAATGGTTCATGGGATGATATAAAAGATTCAGTCGATTGGTTAGATAATGTTGGTAGCACAAAACCTATATAAGTCCTATGTTGATTGTCATAGTAGACCATTGGAGTTTTCAGTTGGTTACCAGGTGTTCTTGAATGTTTCACCTCCTTTTGGTCATTGAAGGCATGAGAGGTAAGGAAAACATTCTCATCACTTTGTGAGACCTTTTGAGGTTGTTGAGAACGTGGGAACAGTTTCATATAATTTATCACTTCTACCATAGCTGATGTCATTGCATAACATGTTCCATGTATCTCAGCTATGAAAGTATCTATCTGGTCTATCTCATGTCATGAGTTGGAAGATATTGAGGTTGAACCTGATTTATTAGTGAATGAATAGCCAATTAGGATAGTTGATTCTGAAACCAAGGTACATCTAGGGAGAATGATACCAATGGTTTACGTGCTATGAAATAATGATCCTGATAATCAAGAGATGTGGGAAATGGAGCTTCTATTGAGATAGAAGTGGCCATATCTTTTTTACATAGAAACATCTAAGTAGCCTTAATGGGGATAGAAATTTTCCATGGAGGGGAGGTTGTAACATAATTTTACTATTTTCAGGTATTTAAAATCCCCATCTTTCTACCATTCATTAGTTTGGATTCTTTTGGGGCTATTTTGGGTTGAAATTTTATAAGATTTGAAAATTATGGGCTTGTACTTGGTTGGTGAACGGTTTTTCCAAATTGTGTGCCCTCTTAAGGAAAATCGTCCAAACCCCATAAGTGGGTTTTTTCATGGATAGAATATGGTATTTCAACTATGTAACCTATTAGGAAAAAACATGAAACCCCTTTAAAATAGGTGTGCATCCAAGGTGCATAGTTTGGTATAACCATGCGACCATGCTCATCTAACCAAGCATTAGATTTAATTAATCTGAAAAAACTTATTTTAAAATCCTGAAACCTCCCATTTAGGTTCCTGACAGACCTAAAATGACCCCTTATTTTTTATACTTCCTCGAGAGAACCCAAGACAAAATTTGGCCCTTCCACACCATCCCTGAATCAGATCAAATATTGGTTAACACTGTTTAATCTTCATCCATTAGGTTTTCTATTCCCATTATCTATCTCCTTCTCTATTCTATTTTCTCCCTAGGGTTTTCTGGATCAACATGTGTTATTTTAGGATCCAATACCCACTATTTTGGTTCAAAACCAAGGGTTCATTCTTATTTTTGTGGATTCTTTAATCATCATTCTTTGTTGATGAATCCCGAGTAGGTTTTCCTGATTCAATATCTCATGATCTTGATATATTTGGTTCTGTTTGGATTGGTCAATTTAATTTACCCTAAATTTATTATTTTGATTAAATTTTTTTTAATTGAAAATTTGGAAATTTACACTTATGTAATTGAATTTGTTGAAAACCCAATTCCATTGAATTGGAGGATTTGGTTGTGGAATTATGTTTTTGGCATGAAATTGGAAAAACCCCCAATTCCTTTGAATTGGGGTTGAATTGTGAAATTGTATAATTTAGTGGAATTTAAATTGATGAATTTAAATTGTAAAATTAATGGAAATTGTTTCAATCAAAATTTTGAATTTAGTTATTGAAAGATTAATTATGAAATTTAATTATGAGTTGATTTCAAATTCTTGTTTGGGAAAAATGTCTTAAAATATTTTTGTTAAGAACATTTGGGTTTTTTCATGGAAAAACAATTGATTAAAAACCTGTTTTTGTTTTTAAATTGATTTTTTTTAATTGGGTAATCGGATTTAATTGTATTTTAAGGTTTCTAAACTTACATTTTTCATCATTTTATTTTTCTAGATCACATGATAGCATAGGTAGTTAGTGAGTTATTGGAAAAAAGATTCTAGGTTTGAATTCCCCTAGCAACAGATTGGTGATTTACAACACTAAAAAACATAATTTTAGAACATATTATGCCTTGGTAGGATACAGATGAGTACACTCTT
The DNA here is from genome assembly GCA_963277665.1 of Viscum album. NCBI lineage: Eukaryota > Viridiplantae > Streptophyta > Magnoliopsida > Santalales > Viscaceae > Viscum > Viscum album. The sequence goes on from OY728139.1 coordinate 302,776,034, forward strand.
GCCCATGAAAAGGGAAATTTATACACATTGTGGTTATGGTCAAATGAGTGTGTGAGGATCCCATAACCTTGAACCCTCTTACCTCTTAGTAGATGACCATATTTATCGCAGGTTTATATATGAGATATAAATGCGTTCTAATGTTGTGAAATATTTTACATACCTTTTGATATTATATAAACTGTATTATATAAAATTATTTTATTATGAACTTTGCTTAGAAATTTTATATCAATTTAAATGTGAAGTATTGCTTATAGTATTTTCCATCATTTGATATGTAAAGAATCATTTGTTTAAATATGATTTTAAAATGCCAAAAATGTTTATTTTAACATTGAAATGTCTTTATTTGGTTAATTAAATATGGACATATTATTATGGAATCCTCATTGAGACCATACTGGGATTTTAAATCACACCCTACTCATGGCTTCTGGTGTTTTTATATTATCTCCTTTATGTTTGAGCCAGGGAAAAGAACCACTTGGAGATGGTTCTAGGTGTTGATCTATGGACATGGAGTTTTTCATATATTGGGACATGGGTTTTTTATGTATTCGGTTTTTCTAGTACATTTCAGTATTAATTTGGGTAATTTATACATATTTGACTTCTGGTATACCTCTCACAGTGGATTTTCTTTTGTATGCATACAAATGTTTTATCTTTATCTACAATGATTAGAGAAATTTTATTCTCACTTTCAATTTTTATGATTCTAAGTGCTAGTCGCCAACCTGTGGGGATAGAGAATTCTTATTGGGACATGTCAGGACCAGCTCAATTATCAGGTTACCTAGGTACCCGGGATGTTTTGTGACAGGGATCTTGTAATTTGCGTCCTCGAGTTGAGTCATCAACATCATCTGGTAAGTACTAGTCAGTAGGGAATCTACGTAAGAGACCTCCCCATGACTGGAATCAGGATCATGGTCTTGTGGCATATGGATAGCATAGAGGAATATGGTATCCCAGAGAGGGGAGATATTATGCATGTGATGGTCAAGGTCACATGGCATATGATTTTCCAACTCGATGTGCTATGGAGGGAATGAAGACAAAATATGGACCACCACGATAGAAGAACGTCCATGATCATGGATCTCCTAGGTGAGGCCAGGGCAGCCCCCATAGAAGTTGAGATGGTGGAGGATCAAGTGGAGCTCATGGAGTAGGAGTGGTTGGTGGAGGGAGATGTTATGATCTACTCCTACCACCACGACCACCATGAAACCCATGTCTGGCTCAGGGATTCAGTGATCAGGATCGTGGAAAGTTGTAGGTTATAGATAATTGTGATATGGGAGATTATGAGATGATCAAATGTATGATCTGTGTTTATTTTACTCTTTATTCAATACAACTAGACATATGTGTGAGCCATTACTTCATATTTTTACTCATTATGTGAGATCTGGGGATCCCAGTTAAGACTTTACCCCAACATATTTCTCTACTACAAAACTCGGTTTATCCAGTGCTAGGGATTTAAAGGTGTTGTTAAAGGCCACTTTTATCAGCACTAGAAAAAACATTGTTAAAGGGTTCCCTTTATCAGTGCATTTAAAAAACGATGATAAAGGGGGTGGGAAAATTTATCATCTCTTTTTTAGAATTCCTAATAAAGACCCTCCATTCTATCATCATTTTTTTACTTGCACTGATAAAGTGTATATTTCAAAAAAAACTTCATTAAAAATAATATATCTTATTAAAAATAAAACCTTAATATATAAATATATTTATATTGATATAAATATAATATATATTTTCTACATATGTTATAGATAAGGCTAAATAGGCATTTACAATTAATATATAAGATATTTAGTGAAATTAGCTTATAAAATAATTTAGGAAATATTATTAATTAATAATTTTATAATTATTATTGAGTAATATTAATTTACTACCAATTTGATGATAAAAAAATCAAAAAATCAATAAAATATCTAAAATAAGAGGAAAACGTTACTCAAACTTCAAACGACCATTACTTCTGACCCGAGTGTCAGTTTGGGCACTACCACATATCAAATCAAATTTTACAATGAGGCCTACACCCTAGTGTCCTAGGGAAACCCCGGTCATATTTTTTAAAGGAAAAAGGCCAAATGATGCCAAAACTATGTTTTTAGTCAATGTACCCAAATGTTTTAACATTCAATGGATTTACAACCTCATTTAAGGGGGTCTTTTGTTTTTTCAGTGAATACTAAATTTATTACCATGTCTGGAATTGATATTTATATTATGGTTTTTAAGTTTTATCATTTTTCATATGGTACTGTTTTTTATAATCAAATACCTCAAATATATACAAATATTTTTAAATATTCACGCATAAAAAAATATATTTTATAAATAAGTATTTAAATATATTTGCATATAAAATAAATTTTTCAATATATAAACCTTATCTAAATAAAAACAGATATGCATTATATATAAAATAAAAGTGTATGAATAATTATATACTTATAAAATTAATGTATATATCATATATAAATATATATATATATATATATATTTGTGTGTATTGACAGACATATATATGTTTTTCTACATATTCTAATATATGTATATAAATATCTACATATAATATATGTAAATAAATATAAATTTGTATAATTATATTTATAGATGAACATATATATATATATATGTATTTATAACAACACACACACACAAACATATTTTATTTATGTATTTAATATATATATAAACATAAATATATATATATATATTGATTAAAAATGTAATGATATATATATATATATCATAAAATGGAAAACAAAACAATATAAGGGTGTGGAAAAGGTGCGGTCATATGAGATGGAGGTCTCATGTTTGAATTATTCTAGAGGCAAGGGTGGGAGAAGGACGGTGGAATTATATAAACCATTGATGGGGGTAGTGCTCGAGCAACTGGGTGACAAGTACTGATAAAGGGGGGTGGGAAGAGTTGATAAAATGTGGGGGAAGATAAAAACAAATTTTTCCCCATTATCATCATGGCCTTTATCATTGGTATTTTACTATTACTAATTGACACCTTAACATTTCTAAAAACACTGATAAAGGGGGACTTTAGTAGTGCAAAACGAATTTTGATAAAGGCCCCATTTATCAACACTTTTTTATCACTTTTAAAGGGAACCATTATCCCTAATTTTTATGAGCATTGTTAAAGCCAACCCTTTAACATCGTTCACATTATTAGTGCTTCTATAGTACTGATAAAAAACTTTTATTATAACTATTTATGGTCAGATTTGTAGAAGTTTTTTCCTTGATATTATTATAAGTAATACTTCTTAGATATCACTTATCTTCAAGAATTTTGATCTATCACATTGTGGAGAGTTTCTCATTGGACCTCTTAGTCATCACGATGCGACCTTGTAATGTCATCTTGAGTATATATTGTTTGTCTATAGTTTGAGCCTAAGTCGAATGTCACCAAAGATGAGTTAGATTCCTTTGTACAGCTAGGGTGATATTCTTCTTTATGGGTGAGAGAGATATCAAGGAAAATAGAGTGGGTCTTGTGAGCAGGAAGATTCAACCCATCACATATTAATTAGAGAATTAATCCCTCATCACAATGGGATATTTAGGCATTTGTATTCCTTAATTTATGGAGTATTATAGGGATCTATTCACTGAGGATGTTTTGTGACTAATTTATTGGTTTTAGATGTAATTTTACATCAACATTCACCCTAGGACCACTCTGATATCATCTATCACATATTGGATGGACCCTACCAAGCTTTGCAAGCTGAGGGAGTAGTTGTTGGACATTTAATAGAAGGGTTTTATCAGATCCTGTGTATCCCCCTTGGTAGATCCGGTTTATTTTGTGAAAAAATGTGTCATGGATATTACAAATTTTATTAATTATTGTTGCTCGAACTAGGCCATGATAAATAAAATGTACCCCATTCCAAGGATTTATAAAATCATTTACCAATTACAAGGTGCAAGATAGTTCTCAGGAATTGATCTCAAGTCTGACTACACTAGTTGAGAGTTCGTGAGGCTCATATTACAAAGTTGGAAGTTTGATGTCATGAAAGACACTGTGAGTTCCTAGTGATGTATTTTGGTTTGAAAATTTTCCCTATAATGTTTATGGATATGATGAATCAGATATTTAAACCATACATGACCTAATATGATGTTTTCTTCATGAACTACATAATCATCTAATCTATGTTAGATGAGGATCATGAAGAGAAATTGAGGATGTTATTAGACTTAATTTGGGAACACCAACTTTATGGAATGATCTGAATGTGATAGTTCAGGATTCATGAGGTTCAGTTTATAGAGAATGTCATTTCTAAGAATATATTAGCTATATACTCAATGGATTTTAATCCACTGGATACTTGGAATCCAACTAGGATCATGTTATAGGGGCATATCTTACTTGTCTTGGAATGTTCTATTGGTGGTTCGTGGGGGTTTTATCTTGTATTTCAGCTCCTTAAACATTCCTTTCTCAGAAAGGGAATTTGTTTATGATGAATGAGTAGTTTCGGAGATCCTTTGAGGAGTTGACATTGAGGATGATGAGTACTCCAATATTTAGACTACTAGAGAAGGGTGTGGAGTACATAGTGTATTGTGATGCCTCTAGATATGTGATCAACTTCATGTTGATGTAGAATAAGGAAGTGATCGAATATGGGTTGAGTATTTTGAGATCCCATGAGAAGAACTAGATGAGTCATGACCTTGAATCAACAACAGTAGTCATCACTCTGAGAATGTGGTGGCACTATAATTTGGGATAGTGTTATATTATTTACTTAGATCATCATAGAATCATGTATGTCTTCACATAGGGAGACATGAACCTAAGATAGAGGCACTGGTTATAGTTACTGAAATAATATGACATCGATAGAGCCTATACTCTTGGTAAAGGAAACGCGATAGCATATTTCCTTAGAAGGAAGTCCCTTTCTCATTTGGTGGAGGAGGCATCAGTGAAGTTTGTTTCATTACAGCTGACCCTAGTAGAAGAGGGTGGTACCAATTTTCTTCAGAAAATTTTGTTGAATCCCCCTATTCTCCAGCATGTAAGGGAGGATCGGATATGAGATATCAACTATGAGGTCCTATATGACCATATATCTTTAGGATATTCATGATATTGATTATCTGATGGAGGAAATCATGTCATACTTTTTCAGTGACAAACAATGGTTTTGATCATGATGTGAGAGGAGTTGTGGAGGGAGTTTTACACTTCTTCTTTGGTTGTACGTCCCTGTGTAGGGAACATGTATAGGGACCTTCCGAGGATTTTTTTTGGGATAACACAAGGCATAGGGTTATCGAGCCCATCACTTAGTGTCTCACCTATTAGAAAGTGAAGTTAGAGCACCAGGTTATGGTGGATTTTCTGAAACTTATCGAGATCTTAGAATGGAAATGTGATGGAATATCTTATACCTTTAGGAATATACTTCCATAAAATATATGAATCCATGAATCCATCTGGGTGTTGTTTAACCAATTTATCATGTCTACACACTTTCTTATTATCATAGGGTAGAGTTTGGTGGAGACGTTCAATAAGTTGTATGTGTGGGAGATCACCTTCCTTAATGAGGTTCCCTTGATTATTGTATATGACTGTGATATATAGTTCACATCTCGGTTGTGAAGAGGCATTCATGAGGCATTCAAGTCCCAGATAAAGATGATTATAGATTTTTACTGCTAGACATATGGTAGATTGATTGCACAATATAGGTATTGGAAGATATTCCATGGGAATTCATGTTATTCATTGTATGTAGTTGAGAGGATCATGTACATTTGGTAAATTTAGATTAAAAGAATATTTATCACTATACTATCGGCATGGAACCTTTCAAGTCCATGTATGAGAGACCATGTAGGTCACCCTTTTACTAGACTAAGATCTGTGAGACATATCTTGTTGGACCATATATAGTTAAGGTGATGATGGAGAAGGTCTAGGTGATCTAAAAGCAGATTATGATAGCCTATAGTAGACAAAAATCTTATGAAAATCAATGTCGTAGGGCCTTGGACTTCGAATATAGAGACCACATTTTTTGGAGTCTCTCCCACGATGGGGATTGTATGGATTCTACTAGGGAGGAAAACTATACCCAAGGATAATTGGGCCATTTGAGATCATTCATAGGGTCAATGAGGTTTTTTACTACCATTCCTTACAACCAAAAATTAAGACGGTAAAGGAAGACTTCTATGTGTCATAGTTGAGGATATGCGTGCATGATTGTATGCACATTATTGAGTAGGGAGAGGTGGACATTGAGAATGGTTCAACCTTCATGGAGTACTCGGTGGTGATCGATGTTTTTTAGGATATGATCTTGTGTTGATAGACCATCCCCTTTGTTCATGTGATTTGGTACCATGGGGGTAAAAATGAGAGATCATACGAGTGGGAGAGCTAGATGTAGGCTCTGTATCTTAACATTTGTTATTATTTTCTACTTTTGGGGAAGAAAATATATAAGGAGGGAATACTTTTGTGACTCTTTTTCCATTAAATAATTTTAAATAAATTAAGAAATATTTTCGTTTCTAGATGAAACAAAAAAACATGATTTTGAGTCTTTTTGAGTCTAGAACTAGTTTTGTGAAAATATTAAATATATTTTATAAAACACAAGTGCTATTTTTAAATGAAATTAGAATATATCCAAAATGGATTCATAGATTGAAAATTTGAGACCATGGTTGAATCTAGAGCACTTGGTTTATACTACGTGCGACCAATAATTGATTGGAAGAAGATGTTCGGATGAGGCAGTTATTAGCGGGTATGCTATGTAAATTAATTAATGAAATTATTTAATTAATTCATTTATTACTCTTGACTGAATCTAAAAAATAAATATGTGGCTATGAAGAATCATAAGGGTTAACTGTATAACCTTGGTATCATTGAGAGGAGGCTCCATCATCTTTCATTTGATAATCATGATCAGATGATGAAATGATAACAAGATCAAAGTGAATCAAGATGAAACAAATATAACAGGTCCTAAAAATAATTGAAAATAATGTTTGACACTAGTGATCAATCTAAATCAAGGTAGAGTGCTTAATTTGTGGTTTTCACCCATGTGATTAAAATATTGAGCATTTCTTTATCTTCTTTTTAACTACAACATCTAATCATTGAATATTTGCTAAAAAAATATGGTTTATATTTATTTTGTATAATTCATACCTTGTTTCCATGTTTCTCACTGTAGATATACCAGATCCATGTTTCTTATCCAATAATTCTGGTCCAATGATTGAAGAACCTTTGTTCTTGTACCTTACCCCACCTATTATCTGTGTTCATCGATGTTGGGCTATTGGGCCACTATTCAAAATTGTTGGGCACGACCGAGCATGATTGGACCCCAAGACTTGCGGTGGATGTGTGTACAATGAAAAAATTATAGATTTCTAGATAGATTGGGACTAATTTCTGGTATCGTAGATTTCTTCACGGATCTATTATCTGAAGATCCAATGGCAATGACACAGGAGGTAAGTTGGATGCACTACAGTCTTCATGAAGGAGAATAGGATTCAAATTTTTGACCATTGGGGGGATCAAATCTATAACCAAAGGCCTTCCCATTTGACATTAAGTAGTCAAAATTCATGATTTTTTATGGGATATCTAGATCTAGAGATGCATTAATTAACATACATTTATATGGAAAACACAACTACACTGCGTGTAATATGGTGAACACATGCCTTATATACCCACCCAACTATGATGACAATGGTTTTTGGGGAGATAATAATCACATTCCATGTGGATGGGCCACACACTATGTGATCCTTCCTACGAAGTAAGGACATATTCTAGGAGCACACACCTATGAGCCCCTTGTGTGAGGCCACTTTGTGTACTCTAAGAGTATATAGACACAAACTAATAAACATGGGTAGGGACAATGTCACACTGATTAGCCTCAGGAGGATAAGACTCACCCTACAGTATCTTTATAGGATATTTAGTACTACATGGCCCGTGAGTCATGTAATGAATAGGAAACATTAAGTATTCCTAGGGATTCCATATGCCATGTGACCCTCCTTACATGACATTTACCTCTTGATATAAACTACCTCTTATATATCCTTCGTTTCGACATAGATTTTTTCATGTGATTAGACTATCCTGAGTTTTTTTGATGTATAATGTGATGGTGTCTTTATTAGGGTCCTTTGAGAAATGTTTAAAGATTATTCAGGTGTGATGCTTCTTCATGTGTCCCAAGATTATGACATTGATTATATAGGATCATCCTAGAGTGGTCAGGTCTGGAAACCTCTACTCTACCAACTAAGTGGTACTACAATTATGAATTAGAGTGCATGTCCTCTATCTACTGAGTTGTATCAATAATGGACAGGGTGTGATTCCCCAATATATTGAGAGATATTCCCTATAATACTAGGGTGCGGGACGTCTATCTAGTAAGTGGTACCCCCTGATAGACTGTGGTGTGGGTCCTCTGTCTACTGATTTTTACCCCCTGAGGGACTAGGGCGTGGGTCCTATATATATTTACCAAAAGAAATTCCCATAATAGAAAAGGGTGTGGGTTCTTAATCTATCTACTGAGTGGACCCCCCCCCCCCCCCCAATGGAATAGGGAATTGGTCCTCTACTTGAACATTTTTCACCTCGACTGTGTGGTAGACTGTTAAGATGTGGATCATCTACATGGTTAATTACACATACAAAAACATGATATATTGGGATTTGATGATTGAACTTTTGGAACTATTGGTAAACTATTTTACTGTGATGGATTATGATATGGATACCTCTCTTCTCTCTCACTTGGGTCCTTTTATGATAACACACACACACACACCTATTGTTTTTGTCTTTGTTTTCCCTCTTCTTTTGGTTTGAGAAGACTAATTCTATGAAATCTCATATTCCTCCCCTCTAGTTTTCAGAGTATAATTCTAGGTATGTATATACTCACCACTACATTGGATTCTCTAACACATGTCATGAATTATATAGAAACAAGACTGGTCAGTAGTGATTTAATAGGAGCATAGGGATACTCGGGTGTATTAGACCACGTATAGTGCTCATGGATGTGAAATATGAATCAAGGATATCTTACAATTTGTTGTTTATATTTTTTTGGGTGAGTCATCTATTTTTAGTTGGTCTTTTATTTTTCCATTTAATTTTCACTTTTCACTATCACACTCTTTTATATTCCCTAGTATTTTTAAAATGCATGGTATTTTCTCTAGAATTTTCTATCTTTTATTATTATTCCCCTACACTTCATTCATGGATATGGTTAGGTGTTTGTATATAGACACATTATAAAATTGAATCCAATTTTATTTATTACTTTCATCACTAATATACAACTCATGTACTATGTAGGCAGGCTTGGGGTAGTTTAGGTTAAGAATTTTGTTGGCTGGGATAGCCCTGATGGGTCAAGTTGTGACAAGTTTTTTTGTGTTTTAATCACATATATTTTTCAAAACAACATCAACTGAGAGTTACATAATGTATTTTTCTTCTAGAATATTATAGGAGGGATCCTACACAAAGTTTTATAGAGTACTAGTAACAATAGTTATGGAATGTTTACTAGGTTTTGGTGGATTTCCCCCATTATAATCATCCCCATCATCACTATTAGAAGTATGTGGATAAAAATTAATGTGATGGATATCAGGAGACTTATTCTTTATATTGTGAGTATAGTAAAATATTAGTGATCCACCTATCTTAATCATAGTTATCCTATATGAAAATGTAGGCTCATTTTCATCACATCCAAAATCTACAAGATTTTTCTAGAAAAAAATATCATGGTGTTCTCTCTCCCTTAGTAGCTTACACTCCTTCCAAATGTCTTGTATTTTTATACAATCATGACTAAATTATTAAAACATTCTTCATAAGACCTCATGGATTATTCATTGAGATCAAATTAACCAATCTCTTAGTTATCATATAAAGATTATTCAGCCTCAACCACTGGATCTGGTTCAAGTTAGATAAATTTTATCTTTTAGTATTTTGTATTCATTATAGTATTTTCATTCTCGTAAAATATATCAAAATTTTCAATTCATATATTCCTACAATGGATTCAACCAAAATAAGTTATTTAAAATATGGTTTGATTCATAAAAATTACACATGAATTAATAAACATTTCCTCTCTTTGATGAAAAAGGACCTCAATCTCTAGAAAATCCAAAACGAAATTGGAAAGGGTAAATAATTGAAATGAGAATAAGACTTTTTTATCTCATTTATATGCCTCATAATAAATTTGGGTTGACTTATCTATACTCCTTTCATCATCATGAAATGAAAGAACCTGTCTTAACGCCTTAAAATTATAAAAACCTCATTTTATATTATAATCAACATGGTGAAATAACATAATGAAAATCATAAACTCACTAATAAACTAAACAATGTTAGGCTGTCTAGGAATTCTATTACAAGTTATCTCTAATAATTCTCCTTAAAACATGAAATTAGAATTATTTATGGGGTAATAAATTTTATAGCCATTGTACTCACCTTTATGTGGTACTTATAGACTTACAGAAAACAAATTTGAAGAAAATATTTTCTCCTAACCATCAATAACCATCCAAATATGATGCCAAATTTCACCAAAATCAAATCTCATATTCATATAATTTGATTTTACTAATCAAGGATATAGGGGTCTATCACAATCCATGAACCACTTATTCTAGCGTTGTCAGTACAAACATATTTATACTAAAGATTGAATTGATTTACACCACTTCAAATATATTTTTATTTATAAAACAACTTTACAAGACACAAGTGAAGCTATAATTGTTGTGTGGTCCCATTGGATCATGATTTTGACCTTCTAGATGTCCCTCATACTTCAGAGCTAAAACATAACTAAAATAATCTTTCTTATCAATATTTTACTGAGATTTGAGGAATGGGAGTCCTTGGTTTTGTTAACAAGCATAGGAATAATATGGCTTTTGCTTAGGTTTTGAAAGAGAATATATGAATAAGATTCTAATTTTGGTCTATTAAAAATCATTTAGGGGTCATTGAATAATAAATTATGGGAATAAAAAAATTACTGGAAATAAAAATGAACATGATAGCTCCAAAATTAGGTATGGTATAATTTCATCAAAAAGAAGTAAGGAAAATTAAATTGACCATATATACAATTTGATTGATAATATAAATAACATAAAGAGTAACTTGATATTATCATATTAAATATTATAAAAATTCATTACATAAATCATAGAATATTTTTAACTAATTTTAAAATTTAAATAAGATATATCAAATTAAACTTAAAATAATTATCCAAACATAATAATCCATAACTCATGTCTGATATAATTCAATATTTCAACTTCATATTCTTTTTAAAGATGCTAATAATATAATGATTATTTCCATTGAATTCAAGAGTGATATCCCTTATTGAAAATGATCTCTTAAAAAGTGATGTATTTAATCTATATGTATAGTCCTTGAATGAGACATAAGATTAATAAGGGTATTAAAATCACATTTTTTGTCACATTTTATATAGACATGTCTAAAATGATATCCATAATCTAGAAATGTGTGTTTCATTTGTAGAATTTATACCCAACAACTTCCTAAAAATATATATTCTTCCTAACCAGTGGATAATGTAATAAAAATCTTCTTATTACTAAACCAATATAATAGAGACTTACCCAAACAGTTAAAATTTCTAGATATTCCCTTTCTGTCTTGATTAAAACCACAAAATCAACATATTAATAACTAAAAAACTAAAAAAAAAATTCCTTTATTACAAAACAAAATAAAAAATAAATTATATTTTTTAGATTATAAAGAAAATTTTAGCTCCATTTATATGGGACTTTATGGGTTTTTCATGAAAATCATATCACAAGTAATAACTATATATAAAATTTGGCCAACTATTTGTCAAGAATACTAAAATTTCAATCATGGCTATGAAATCTGTTTGGTCAACTGGGTTTTTCCAATTTCATTCAAATCTAGTTCATAGTTTATTTTGATAATAGATTCATTACCATTAGTTCTATCACTGGAAAATCATTTAAAAATATATCTTATTTATTTATATGATTTAAAATAATTCCTTCATTGTTTTGGAAAATTTGAAAACCAAGGAAAAACATTAAATCAAACATAAAATGAATTTAAAATTCATTTTTCATCATTTTTAAAAATTAAATTCACAAATACTTTTTATCATCCATAAATAATAGCAAAAATAAATATTTAAACTACTCAAAATCATTCAGGATAATATTTATAAATATGGTAGGATCAACTATTCTTTTTCAAAAACCTTTAGAAATCAGTAAATAGATAATTTTATCATTAAAAGATCTAGGAGACTGATTTAAACCATTAAAATATTTAGAAAGTTAAAAAATAGAATTCAAAAAACCTGGATTTTAAAATCAAGGGATTAGTTCAACAAAAACATCATCAATAACATAATCATTAAGTAATTCACTCTTGACATTCATTTGAAATAGTTTGAAATTAATATGTACATCATAATAAAGTAGTATTCTAATTGGTTCATGTAATGATATTGGTGTAGTAGTTTTTTCAAAATCAACCCCTTCTTTTTGACTATATCCTTATGCAGTCAATTTAACATTATTTCTGAATATCATTTAGAGTCATCAACCTTGTTTCTAAACATACATTTAGTGTCAATAATTAGATAATATTTTGGTATTTACAATAGATTCCAAACATTGTTTCTTTCAATCTTATTTATCTCTTCACACATATACATTATCAAAAATTAATCATTGATAGCTTCAATAATATTTTTTTTTGTTTATGATGTGACATGTAAGCTTGATGATTAACCTATTTTATATTAGAATCAATAGTTTTAGTTCCTTTATATAGGTCTCAAATAACAACATCAAATGTATGATCTCTATGGGTTTAAATGGTTTTATAGATAGAGGTACTTGTTTCTTTCAATTCTTCCTCAGGAACTAGTCGTTCACATTGGAAAAATTTGAAAGATTCAACATGTGAATCTACATATTGTTCAAGAGTATTTTAATGTTTATTGATTTTAATATTGGAAATATCAGCCTAATTATTTTATAGAGAATTGTTTTGCGGATGTGGCTCTATTTCATAAAAGTTTATGTGTATAGATTCAACTATGCTTTTCAAAGATCATGTAGGATTTTCTAGATGTTGAGTAACCTTAGAAAATTCATTTTTTAATATTTGGATAAATTTTTTATAGATTATATTTTATATTAAAAATTAATCCTTTAAAAACAAATATATTAAATTAATTAACTTTTGGATTTATACAATTCTATAATTAAGAGGGTGTCTTCTTTAAAAGATGTATTATAAGAAACATCGTAATAATATTTAAAGATATATTTATAGCTTCTTACCAATAGTATACTGGTCAGTCATACTCATTAACCATAGTCCATGAAATTTCATGAACTGATTTTTTCATCATTCAACCTCTATATTTTGTTCTGGAGTTATAGGGGAAGATATATTGTGATTGTAGCTGTGTAGTGATTATAAGGTCTTGAAGTCATGATTTTCAAATTTATGACCATTATCACTTTTAGTATTTTAATTTTATTCCCGATATTATTTCCAAAATACTTAGAATGTTTTTAAAAGCATCTATAGGATTCAATTTTTTTAGATAGAAAATACACCCTTGTAAAAATTGAATAATCATAAATAATCATGTGAGATTAATATTTTCCTATTAAACTATAAACTATAGATCTTCTAAAAAACACATGTGAACTAATTATTAAGGTTGATAGGTAGAAACCTTTTTATTTTTTTTGAAATAAATCTTATGTTGCTTCCATTTTTGTTAATAATTACAAACCTTATACATAAAAAAATTTACATTTGGAAGATCCATGACTAAATATTTTTTATTAATATTTCTAAGTGAGTGTATATTAAAGTGGATTAGTCTCTTATTCTATGATAATAATTATTTTTCAATGGAACTCAAGAAATTTTTTTCGAGAAATTAATGAATCTATATTAACAGTATATACATTATCATTCTTTAAGATAGTAAATACAAGACTATACTTAGAATAATAAATTTTACAAAAATCATTTTCAAAAATATCATTAAAACTATGATCACATAATTGTGAAATACTAAATAATTATGATTTAAACCATAAACATCTAAAAAATTAGAAATTTAAATAGATGCAGAGTTTCTGATTTTTCCAAGGACAACAATATTTCCTTTAGAATTATCACCATAATTTACATTCTATATAATTTATTTATAAAATTCGTTAAAATTGAAAATTACCTAGTAATGTGTATAGAAAATAAAATTTCATTATATCATAAGTAATTACTAGTAATCTATATTGATTTATCCTACATACAATTAATTAATAGAATATTTTGATTTAAATTTTTTCTTTGGTCTACTAATGTTAACACACAAAGATTTGGAAATATATACATGATTTACAGATCTACCAATAAAAATTTAAGAAGTATTTAAATAAATAATTTCCTTGTACGAAGGTTGAATTAATTTTTTTATAGAAAAATTTTATTTAGAGCTAAGAGAAAATTTACTTTTGTGAATTTTTCTTTTACCAGGTAGGTAACCAAATCAAGTGTGGATATTTAGGGGTAGTATTTTTACCTTAGATCATAGCTAGAATTTCTCTTACATGGGTTAAAAATTAAAGGTCCCTATTATGTTTATCATTAGATTAATTGTGTTCATTATTTTATTTTTAACACCACAACATTCTTTCCTTTTTCAAGATAGAGATCATATTTTAACGTAGTGAAAAAAGAATGTTGTTTCTAAATATTTTTATATTTATCCTTTAAATAATTAAATATTTTATCTAATATATTATAGTATTAAAAAATATATTTAGTTTACATTTTATTTCATGATTATTTTGAATTACATGAACTATCATCCGAAGCACTCCAAATTGTATTCTTATATTTATTTTGTTTCTTTACCCAATCATAATATTTATCCATGTATTTTAAATTTGGACAAAAAAATTTGATGTGCTATTTATTTTTCATTCATAAGAAGTTTTATAACAAAATTTATCATGTTTATTCCAATTTTCGTTCTTATCATATTTTCCTTTAAAATTCAATTTTTTAAATAACCTTTTCTTCTTAAAAATATCTTAAATCATCTATAAAAATTATTCATTTCATCATCACTATATGAATTAGCTTCACTCCCACTGGTACTATCAACTTTAAAAACTTACTTTTAATTTGGAATAGTGTTCTTTAAAATAAATAGAATTCATATATTCATTATTATCACTAATTTTTACCTTTAATTATTCCTCATACACCATTATCTTTCAAATTGGTTCCTTGATTATAAATTTACTAATGTTACAAGATTATTTTATAAATCCCACAATACCTCTCTAGTGGTCAGATTGACATATAATGACCCTTAATACTTGATCTTTGTCATCCATATTATTTCCAAGAGAATATATGGTTTAAATTATTTCATTAAACCTAAGATACAAATTATAAATAGATTCATCAGGTTTATTTTTGAACACTTCATGTTTAATAATATAAATATTCAATCTCATTTCATCAAAAATTGAGGTTCCTTCCTCAGAGACAGAAACAACGTCCCATATTTGAAAATAAGTATCAAAAGTAAATATTATATTAAATTAATCCTCCCTAAAAGAAAAATATAAATCATTCATATCTTCATAGTAACAATCAGAAGTAGACATAGTGGCATCAATCCATCCATCTTTTAGAGCTTTTAGTTTTTTATATTAATCTTTTATTAATTTCAATATTTCAAAACCCATGCTCTCAAGATGAATTTCTGTCATTATTTTACACTAATCATAATTCTATACATTAAAATAATGTGGTTTATTTATATAATGGCCTATAAATTTAGAGTTCTAATAATAAAATAAAATAGGGATCTTGGCCAGGTGACTTGATCATGGAATGATAAGAAAACAAATGAAAAAAAAAAAGAAAAATACATTATAAAAGATATTGTTTATATTAAAGTAATAATTAGGAGTGAATATAAATTCCAATAAAAAGTTCATTTAAAATAATATTTAGAAACCAAAATACCTCAAATTATAAAACACCTTATTAACTAAAACAACAGTTAGAAATAAATTAATGTTTTGGAATAAAATCTCATGAGAATGAACGAAACTATAATATAATAACTTGATATTATCATAGTATTTCATGAATACTCTAATAAAATTTAAAAATATATATATCAATAGAAACAATTAGTTATCAAATTATATTTTTTATAAATTTATTTAAAAAAAATTAAAATAGAATAATAAAATCATAAAACACACAATCAAAAATATAAAAACAAATGGTTCTATATAATATGAGAGATATTATTCTCTAATTTATAGTAACCCACTATCAGGAACATATATTATAATAAATAGGATGATCAAAAACCATTAATGGGTATACAGATTACAATAGTATGTGAGGATGTCTAGGATATCACCTAAACTCTTTCATAGTTGTTATGGGAGTAAAAGAGATGAAGAAAATAAAGTAAAGTGAATATGAGTACTATTATATGATGTACATGAGTGATATTTTAATATATATACAAATAAATCTAGGAAAAACACAATAGTGTTTAAAAAAATAGACAGAACGTAAGAGATGAAAGTTTGATGTATAGTTTAACACAGAGATAATTCCACTTGTTCTATAGGGTTATCTTCACTTATCAATGATTTCTTAAAATTAATGAGAGTATATGTAGTGATTATAAAATTATCTTAGATGTTTCAGTGAATCCCATTTGAAAATAGTGTTTTAATTTGACGAAGTAGAGCACTAGTATACAACAACATATGAAACATAAACTTCAAAATATCCTATTTTAGAATAAAAAAATATTTTCTTAATAAAACCATTGAAGAAAAATCAATAAGGATCCTCATGCTCGATATGAAATTTGGTAATATTAAATGATTCTTATATTTCACTTAACTCTACACTGATAACTATTAGAATATATTTCTAAAATACAAATCGTGTTTGGAATTGTCACCTGAAGTGTTCCATGTTATCCCAATTATACATGATCGATCCAAAATATTAGAAAAAACTATGATTGATTCCCTTTATAGTCTATTCCGTCGATCCATAGAAAATATGGTCACTCAAATTCCATATGGTATCATAAACACTTTTCCAAAATCCAATCTCTATCATACGGTATCATAAATACATCATGTGTTCAATTGGAAATAGCATGTGGTCATTTTACATAGACACTTCTCATGGACTTTAATTTTCTAGTTACTCTTACAATCTGTTAAGGAGTTTTTAAAAAATACACCACGGTCGATCGATTAGGCATGTGGTTGATCCATATGGTCATACGATCAATTTAGCCCTTAGAAAAATTCCACATAGATCTAGATTACTATATTTAGTCGATCAAATCATTCTTATCATAGATCTAATATATTTATGGTCACTCAAGTACTAATAAATTTTAGTCATTTTTCTATTGGTTTCTTGTTTGTCCATGTGATCAATGGATAGATTTATAGTCAATATAACACTTTGGAATGTTTTTCAATATATCTATAAAATACAAGTTGACAACATAAAACATTGAATTCGTTAATAATAAAATAAAAATGTTTTGATATTATTAAAAAAAGTAATTCTTGTATTGAGCAAATAATAAGGTTTTTTGCAAAAGACTAATCCATTCCATGTAAGTTATACCCCCCCCCCCCAATGGATTCCCCACTATCTTCATCAATTATATAAAACTTAGAAAATTCTATATTTATCAACATAGAGTCTACTGTGTTCCCCTCAATAATTTCCTCCCAAAATAGAATCCATTGTGTTTACATGGATTCTATAATCCACTATAAGAGACTTCACATCTTTAATGATGATCCATAAAAGAAAGACTTTACCATCTTGATGATATTCCTATTCCATGGCCAAATGGATTAGAAGGTGTACACATGTACAACATTAAATAACGTCAACAAAAATTAATAATGATTAGCAGTACTGGTCTAAAAACTAACTCAATTATTAGATGATCTGATTCCAGCTTCTAAATACTTGGTAATTAGCTTATATCTAGTGAATGGTGTAACGCCCCAAAATTTTATCAATGGAATTCCAATTCTTATAATTATTTCTTAAAATGCATACATAACATAGTGAACTCAATAAAAAATTATTCTCATAAATGTAGAATGAAATAAGTTCTATTAATATAAATTAAAGAACCAATACTAATTGAATAGTAACCTTTCCACTGGAATAGTAATATGTCCATTAGTAATAGTAATCATATTTTTATAATAGTAAACTCACCAATAAAAGTATAAATAAAATTTAGGTATCTTTATAAATGAAAATATTAAATAGTTATATAATGATATAAGTAATTAATGTTTTTAAAATGATAAATTAATTGTTAGTATTTTCTGAAATGTAAATGTTTATTTTCAATTTTATAATTAAAAGAAATATTTAAAAGAAATTTTTTTCATAAAATATATTCATAAATTTATATTTTTTCTTGTTAGAATTAAAATATAATTTTATGATACCTTAATTAATTTTTTAAAGGTACATAAAATCGATTAGAATAATAAAATCAATACTTTTTGAATGAATAATAATTTTATTTAAAAATTAAATTTCACAATATAGAATTGAAATATAGATGTAGATGCTCCATTAAAAGGGGGTTGAATTGTAGATTTAAAAAAAACCCTCCTTTTAAACCTAAATGTATGTCTATGTTTAACCATGTTAGACATGGTAAATTCACAAGCACAATTTTTTTCTATCATAAAGGGATAATTTCAAGGGCCCAAGTCCAATTATAAGAAACCTAAATTTAAACTAGTTAAACTTAATAAAACATAAAAAGGTAGAATCATAGGAAATTATTCTACTTTAAAGAGTATAGAATCATATTTATCTGAGTATACAAGTATAAGAAAGTATAAGATAGTTATACTTTCTTTCTTTAACAGAATTCCATGAAAACAAAACTTGTAACAAAGCGACTAAACAAGTAGGAAATATTTTAACCCAAATAAAAGGGTCTCCAAAAAAACATGTATAAAGGTACCATGATTTATACTTGAATTTTTGTCTTACCCACACCAGGGTAAGCCCTCAATAAGAATATCAGAGTTCGTCTTAATATCCATGCAAGCCCTCGAAATTTAAGGTAGTCAGCACCTATGTCTTATTATCCCCATATGTCCTTGAAATTTATGTTATTCAAAACCTATGTATTCCTATTCCCAAAATCCCTCAATTATACCCATCAAAAATAGATGTTTTAAAAAGCAAGCTGAACAAGTGGTTCACACCTGAAAAGGTGTTCACAAATTACACAAGGCACGAGAGTCTCTCTCTCTCTATAAATCACTTCACAACATCACAACATGTAATCTCTTGATTGATGTGAATGTGTATTGAGATCATTAAAATGAGCACCTATTTATAAGGTAAAACATCAATGGTCAGATCCCTCCACCAATGGAAATATTTTTCCTTGAATTTTGGATGGACCTGTAGCCATGTAACTCAACTAATAGTTATTTTAAAACAGATAGTATGACATCATTTTATGTAAGAAAAACATGGGAAGCATTATCACACTTAAGAAACAATAATATTTAATTAAAATAACATCATTTTTATGAAATAAGTATCCAATAAAATTGAAATAATGTATTAGTAAAGTGATGTAACTTTAACAAATATGAATAATCAAAATCTAGAAAAATAATTGGATTCTAAAAATATAAATAATCAGATTCTTTGAAAAATATATATTCAGACTCTGAATTATGAGGAATTCAAAATCTTATTTATGAGGAATTTCAAGTCTAGATTATGTGGAATTCTAAGTCCAGATGATGAGGAATTCAGAGTTTTAATTTTGAGGAATTCAAAGTCTAAATTTCAGATAATTCAGAGTCTAAATTTAAGATAATTCAGAGTGTGAATTTCGATGTCTGAATTTAATTGAATTCAGAGTATTAATTTTAGAGATTTTGTAGTCAGAATTTTTGAGAATTCTAAGTCTGAATTTTAGAGAATTTGGAGTCTGAATTTCATATTATTCGGAGTCTGAATTTCATAGAATTCAAAGTCTAAATTTTAGAGAAATTAGAGTCTGAATTTCAGAGTATTTGGAGTCATTATATCTGATAATTCCGAGTCTAAAAATAGTAAGAAATTTTCTTCCAAGGAACTTTATGATAATAAGGTTTTAGATAAGGATAATAATGTTTGAAATAAAAAATATGGTTAGACATGGTTTATGAAATATTAGAAAAAACATTGAAAACCATAGGTAAAGTTAAAACTGTTCTTAGAGAAAGAAAATTTTCATTAAGAAAATAATTATTAGAGAAGGATAAATTTTTCTTAAATAAAATGAGTTTGTGATTTTAAAAACATAATGGAATGGAAAATTCATAAGAGAACTTATTTACATAACAATCTCATCCTTTTTTAAAATCAGAAAAAAATTAAATATATAAAGAATACATTTTTTTCTTTTTGTACTTTAAAATAAATACTTATCTCCTATTAATTTTCTCCCATAATAAATATGACTAACTCCCCCTTGGGTTTTGAAATCCTTATGGATGTTATTCTTAACTATCATAGAGAATTTACATTTTCTTTCTTAAGATAATATTTTTAAGAAAACTCCCCCTTACATAGGGAATTATCTTCCAAATATTTCTTTGATCATTCTTTTCTCCCCCTTTGTGATTTTACAAAATTAGTACATGGAATAAAAAAATCCTAAAATTTCCTAAATATACAATAAAAAATAATGAAATTACAATGAAATTTCATTATTATTGCAAAAAAATATACAAGGAGATTACAACAAAATATCGGATTTTAAGAAAAATCATTCATCCTTTTTTTCCTTCGGAATTAGATTTCTCAAGGTTTCCTTCATATTCATGAGATATTTATGGTCATCCTCAAATCACTTGATCAGTTGATCCTAATCCTAATTTTTCTTCTTGAGATCTATGATTCTTTCTTCTTGAGACTTTATAAATTCATCTTGAGACTTAACTAGTTCTTCTTGGCATTTTAATTTTTCTTCCAACTCTTCCCAAATGTTTCTTTCCTTTTTTAAATTTAAATACACTGAATTGATATTTCTATTTAGGTTTTTGTCCTCTTGAACTTGAGATTCTTTCTATTGATTCAACATCTCTGAAATATTTTATATATGTATCTTCACAGTGTCATCTAAATGATCAAAAAAACTTTTACTAATTCACTGAAATCGTCTATAATATTCAGATCAAAAATAGCTGACATAGACCATTTTGTTATTTCCTTGCATGATCTCCTATGATCATCATAACCAATATGAAAATTCTTGAACTCTTCTTTAATAATTATAAACTCTTCCACGATCATTATTGTCAAGTCTGACTTCAGATTGAAAAAATGCTGAAGAAAATGATATCTTGAATCAATACTTGGAAATAAAGGAATTGTATTTACTAGTTTCTTTAATAATTGGGCAACAAAATATTTTCAAAGGGAAGATGAAGATTCAGAAGAAGATTTCCTTACTAGTGAGAAAACCTTATCTATCTCTTAATCTTTACTCTTGGATGTTCCACCAAAATCATTCTTAGATAAAGGAACTAATGATTTCAAATGAAAATCAATAACAACTTTATTTCATTTATGAGCTCTAGAAATTGACTTCTCAACATTCCAAGTCACATGATCGCTATAACAGACATGGATAATTTTATCATCATCAACATCATCTTTCTCAACACATTCTATAATAACTTCAAGATGAATAAAATCATGATTTCTTCTTTCATCATCAGTAGGTTTATCAACCTCACCCTGTTCATCATCTTCTTTCTTTTCTGAAATTATTTTGGTTGATTCAACTATTGATGTTCTAATAAAAAGTTTTTCATAAGTATTATCCTTATAATGATATTATTCCACCTATTTGATCACATCTTCACCTTCCTCTTCTACCTCTTCATCTACTTCTTCTTCTTGCTGACCTATTTATTCTTCCATAATTGGTTCTGAAAATGAAATTTCCTTTCTTGGAGTTTCTATATGATCTGATTCTTGAAGGAAATATTGTAGTATCTTTATCTATTTGGATGATTTCTCTATATCTTTGAGTAATCTTGAATGATTTCAGCTTATGACATTTTCTTCTTAAACGTTTTCTTGTTTTATTTCCTCACAAGTTCTTCAGCAGATTTAATTCATAGATATTTTTCCTTAGTGGGGTCTAAACAAAAACTAACATCTCCCTCCTTTTATTCTTTCTCTATTCTATCAATATGGATACCACTTCATCTGAAATGGTCTTCTATGTTTTCGGCTTGGGTGGAGGTGACTAGGTTTCCAGAATGGTTTCTTTTTCTTTTGGTTCCTGTTTATTTATTTTTATCTTCTTATGGGTTTTCTTGGAAGTTTCAGCTACTTCCAATTTCTAGCTCAAAGCATGGATTTATCTTTTAGAATTATCATAAAACTATCCTAACATGATATTGAAACCTAATTTAATCCTCCTTATAGTATCATTCCCCCAAAAACATAGTCTTAAAGGTTGTGGTATTTGAACTATAAGGAATTTTAAAAGACACTAAACAAATAATGATGATCTTTGACAAGATCAATGGATACATAATTATCTAAAACTTGAGGTTCCATTTTTTATATTACTTATGATTATATGGATATACTTGATAAGGTTTCACTTTATAATATTCACCAAAAAGTCTATCATGAAAATATCACACATTATAATGGAATACTTATATCCCATTCTTGGAATAAGAAATCCTTGCATCCATAAATCTAAAAATATGATGTTGTTTGAAAGGTGATTGATGTTATGTGACTTAACACTTTAATGTTCAAGGCACTCCATTACCTTAGCCTTCTCAAAAACATCCTTCCTTCTCAAGAAACTTATGGGAACAAAATATAGCCTCTCCTTTATAAGGTATATCTAACAAACTAGAAGCCTTGTTGATGGATAATGAATAAGTATTTCCATAGATCTTAATGTAAACTTTCCTCTACATCCTTCTTCATAAAAACTTACTGAATCATAAAATTCTATTATAATATTAGGATAAACCAGATCCTGATTATTCATCATGGAAACACAAAGACATTGAAAACTATCATTCTTTATATCTTTTGAAATTAGTGAATAAAAATTCTTGAATAAATTGTAATCTACCAACCTTTCCCTATAAATTTTCCAATCATTGATTTCCTTGTTTGAAGCCATATGATTTTGAGATGAAACTTCAAGATACATCTGGAATCAAAGGAAACATATAAAACTAAACAACTTATTTGATGGGTGGTAGAGCTTCAGTGAAAAATACTGAGACAACCGATGTGGGACATAGATAAGGGGGGCCCAAATATAGGAATATGACAACAATTTGAATTACCGATTTAATCTATAGGTTAAAATTTTATTAATCTGATCTGACAATTGGAATCAATGTCAATGAAGGATTTTAGGTTCTTATCTTCTTAGGTTTTAAGGAAAATTATGATTTATGGAAAGTGAATCTGATAGATTTTTCTTAAAACAGGATTGAAATACCAACAAGTAATGAAATACAATTACAAAGATTTTAGTAAGGAAATATACATTATGGATTTCCTAGAAATAATTGTGAGGATTGATAATGTTCATCATGAAGAACATAGATTTCGAAAAAAATTATTAATGAAAGGAAAAAATTATGTTTTGAAAAAATTATTAGGGAATAGAAAATTTTAGTTTCCGAAAAAAAATTATTACAGAAATAAAAAACTAATTTCCAATAAAAATTATTAAGGAAATTCTAAATGAATAAACCAATGTACCCCCTATTAAAATAATTTCATTAATGTAAGGAGATAAGGATAAAAAAATGATAATATGAAAGATTACCATATGGTTATCATTCCTAACTATTGTTTAACATATTCAAATCTATCAGAGGGTAAAGAATTTGTAAAAATTCCATTAAGTTGATCTTGCATTCTGATAAATTTAAGAATGATATCTCCTCAAAGTGTGTGATCCCTAAGAATGTGATTCCTAATATCTATGTGGTTTCATTATGGTGATGTACATGGTTTTTATTTACGGTAATGGAACATTTATTTTCACACAATATATGTGTTTTTGTAAAAAACCTACCATAATCTATGAGTGTGTGTTTCATTCATAACACTTGGGCAGAACAACATCTAACTACTATATATTCAGCTTCAATAGTGGAAAGTGAAACTGAGTGTTGCTTTGGGCATAACCCAGAAATTAATGAATATCCTAAGAAATTACTTATTTTGAATTTACTTTTCCCATCTATTATATATCCAACAAAATCATAATCTGAAAAACTTTTTATAACAAAATCATTTCCATAAGAATAAAAAAGTCTTAAGACCATGGTACCGTATAAATAGAGAAAAAAATTTCACTTGTTTTAAATGAGATTCCTTTGGGTTAGATTGATATCTTGAACATAAGTGATAAAACAATATTTTTTTGAATATTTTATTGATAATAAATGACATAATTTCCTCACATTTTTCTAAATATGTTCATTTAGGAAATATTTGAGATTAGATCATTCATTTAAAAATTTGATGAAATTTCTAATTTTACCCTTTTAAAATTTACTGTAGTATTTCGCACATAAATATTTTAATATGAATTATTTGAACATAAAATTTTTTAATAGTGTTACTAAAGTGATTTTCTACAACTGTTGTTCATGACATTGGAGCTAAATCTATCATTTGGTTGGACTAAATGGACCATGAAGTCAAAGGTGGGATGGACCCGCCAGATCGGACATTGGTCTTCTATTTGGGACATAACTCCTTCATCCGAGCTTGGATTGGGCCCATATTTTGAGAAGAGATCGCCAACCCAATTTTGCACAAAAATTTATTCTGGAAGAACAGTTGCTTCACATGTTTTTGAGGTCAAATGGGCAGTGAAAGTTGGATTAAAATATTTGGTTGTGATTCCCCATTCACACTTGAAACATCTTTAAACCTAGCCTCCCCTCCACTCCATAAATGAGTTTTTTTCTCTTTTTGAGGGGTTGGGACGTGAATTATGAGATTTTTGGTAGAGTGGAATTTGTTTCACAAAAATTCTCCAACTATTGTAATAGGGGTAGCTCTTGAATCAAGGATCACCTCATCGAAGCCTTCTTCTCTTCTTCATGTTGTAATATTTTCATTTGAGTAATACACTTTTTTGTTCCTATTTTATTTCTTTTATTATCTTCTGTTTTGTTAAAATTTATTCTTATCTTAATCTTCCTAGTTGGGATGGAATCAAAAGTATAAATGATATTGGGTTCTACCCTTTCTAATCCTTTGCACATGAAAAACGTTTCTATGATGACTACACCTCCCATGGAAGAGTAGTTCTTTTTAGTAATCGACCTACCTCTAACCTTATTCATTCATTTATTTTGAATAAATGAAACTCTTTAATTAACTTAATATGATCTATTAATTGAGTTTTAAATTTAAATAAAATTAAGAAAGCAATTGAATAATTGACACAAAAACATGTGTGGTCGTAAGTTGTGTAAATTGTGAGAGTGCAATCTTAATTGGTAATAAAAAACCACACGGGATAAATTTGAAGAGTTCAAATATAATCCCTAAACTCAATTAATTCTCATTTTCAGAGTGTATATGTACAATAATTATCCATTGACCATAATCTATCCTTATAACATAAATCAAAACAGGGTGTTACAGTTGCGTGATCTGAATCTAGCCTAGGGTTTAAGTAATTTCATCATTGTGGTTAAGTTAACTCTCATAGGGTTCGAGGTTTAACAAATTAGGGGATCATAATAAATTGGATGTTAATTTAAATGATAATGATAAATTATTTAGTAAAGAGGTAGAGTTAGATCGATTACTCCTTTTAAAATATTTTCTAAGAAAATATCTTTTTGTTGTGTCTTTTTAATCGAACTTCATTTCAAAAATAAAAAAAATGAAATCTTCTTCCAGCAAACTTCTTCTAGTTTTAAAAACAATAAAAAAACCCCATCATCCTTTCAAGTATTGTTTTTATTATCTTTTATTTTATTTTTATAATACCTTTAAGAAGTTGTTTTAATTTTCTTCCTCCTTTGAGAGACAACCTTGGTCAACCACTCTGTTGCACCTAAGTAACCTGAAACCGAACATCATTTGAAAGCGCCCATGATAGCGCCTTTAAAATTGGCATCATTTTCGGGGAGGAATGTAATTTTTTCAACCAATTAGAGGTATTTATTTTATTTTTAATTTAATTCTTTTCTTCTCCTCTTTCTTTCTTCTTTCCTCTTTCTCAAGTTTTTTTTTCTCTTACTCTCTTCTTTTATTTTTATTGGACCAACTCAAATTTATTTTCTTTTTATTATGGTCCACTTTTCTTCATTTCATTTTTACTTATCATTGATTTATGACATGAACTAATCCCTAATATCTCTTATATATTGACCCTAATATTGAACACAACCTTAAGACTCGAATCATATATTCTCAGTCTACGAGAAGTTTCAACATTCAACCAGTTGGAGAATTCCTCTACTCTCAGAACATTGAAATTGGAAGAAATTAAAATTCAACCATAAAACAAGAACCAATGTCTGAGAATAATGGAAATTAACTTAATAAAACCACTTGAGAGTTGGATTAACCTGATATTAATTATCAACCAAATTGCATTGCATACCGAAATCTCAAATCAGACTTTGTACTGAAATCCGGATTAATTCACCTGCTTCTAAAATTTCATGGCCTCTTTGGCGAGGATCCAAAAAAAATGAAATAATTTAATGTGGTTTTCTCAACCCTTAAATGAAGAAATTTTTTTGAATATAAAATCAATCTAAGAGCAGTCCCAATCTAACTTGATGAAGCTGCAAAGGATTGGATATATTATTTACAACCTGAAGATGTAACTTGTTGAAACGATTTGAAACATCTTTTCTTGCAGAGATTTTTTTCAGCATCAAGGAACACAAAAATTCAAAAGGAGATCTCGAGTATCAAGAAAGCCTAAGGGGAGTCAATGTATGAGTACTAGGACCAATTCAAGAAGTTGTGTGCAAGTTGTCCATATCACCAAATCAGTGACCAACTCCTCATCCAGTACTTCTATGAAGGACTAAAACCTATGGAGAGAAGTGTGGTGGATGTTGCGGCTGGAGGAGCATTGGTGGACAAGACACCAGCAGAAGCACGTGCATTTATTGACAAGATGGCCCAAAACTCTCAACAATTTGGCGATCGAGGTACACCACATGTTAGGAGAGTACATCAGGTAAGTCCCTCTTCTCTTGAGAATCATTTGATTGATACCAATTTAGAATAATTGACCCCTATGGTGAGGAAAATTTCTTTGGCTCAAAAGACATATAAACCCCCTCTTTCAAGGCCTTGTGGCATTTTCACTAAGACAAGCCACCCAATTGACTGTTTCTCCCAACTGTAAGAAATAGAAGATTGTGTAGTAGTGTTTTCTGGGTGACCATTTCAGCAACAACAAAAACCATATCCCCAAAACAAGCTTTATTCCTTTGCACCAGCATACAACCAGGGGTGGAAAGATCAATCAGACATGAGGTATGGCTCTAGACAATATCAAAGCCCCCTTTTCAAAAAAACTTCCAAGAGCCTCCGCCTTACCAGCTGGGTTTCCAACAACCACAAAGAAGATTTGAAACCCAAACATCAAC
Organism: Viscum album; assembly: GCA_963277665.1. NCBI lineage: Eukaryota > Viridiplantae > Streptophyta > Magnoliopsida > Santalales > Viscaceae > Viscum > Viscum album. The sequence goes on from OY728139.1 coordinate 302,804,000, forward strand.
AATCCAACAACAAGGGAATCCCACATAAAAGGTAGATTATAACACTGATGACCTTTTGAAACAAATTTTTCTTAATCAACAGAATAAGATGAAGAGTCAAGGTTCAGAGCTAAGGGAGTTGAAGAATCAAATGAGCCAGATTGCCACTGCCGTCCATGCACTGGTAAGTAAGAATTCTGAAAATCTACAATCCCAACCTAATCCAAATGACAATGGTAAAGTTAGTTCCATCACATTAGAAAGTGGGAAGCAAACAGCTGATACATCTGCACCTATTGTTCAACCTTAATTCCCCTAAAATCTGGTGAAGCCGCATTCCATACCAACTGATGAGCAATCCAAGGAGAAAGATAAAGGTAAGAAAAATATTGATGATGTTTCTCCTAAACCCCTTCCATTTCCAAGTAGAGTTGTACAAACCAAGAATATGGCTAAATATGCGATGCAAAAAAGAAGTTTTGGATACATTTAAGCATGTGGAGATCAACATCCTTTTACTTGAATCCATAAAAAAAATCCCAAGGTATGCAAAATTATTGAAATAACTTTATACCAGTCGAAGAGGGATCAAGGGAAATGAGAGGATAAATCTTGGAAGGAATGTGTTAGCAATCATTACACCAACTCTAGCAATGTTGACAAATTTCAAGGATCTGGGGACATTCACCATCCAATGCACCATAGGGGACTTGTACTTTTCTGATGCACTTTGTGATTTGGGAGCTTCCATAAATTTGATGTCTCACTCTATATTCTCTTCTTTGTAGGTTGGGGAGTTTAATCCCATGATATTAGTGGTGTAATTGGAAAATAGATCTACGACATATCCAGCTGGAGTCCTTGAGGATGTACTTGTCCTAGTAAGAGACATGATCTTTCCAGTAGATCTATACATGCTTAACATGGAGGATGATTAGGTAAGTTCTCATGCTCCCATTATCTTAGGTATACCCTTCCTCAAAACTGCAAAAACTATCATGAATGTCAATGAGGGTACATATTCCATGGATTTTGGGGATGAAGTTGTGATATTTAGTGTTATGGAATCCATAAATTACCCCTTAGAGGACCATTATGCATTTTTTATCTCCCTTATTAAACCACCAAATAATAACACCATGGAATTTGATTGTCCTATTGTTAGAGAGATTATGAGTATTGGTTCTAGTTTTATGTCTAAGAGTACTTCCACACCTATTTCTAATGCATAAGACTCTCTTAGATTTGATTTTGAAATAGAATCATATTCTGATCTTTGAACTCTGATTTTAACATGGTTATTGAGTTTTCTGATGGATTTGATGCTTTATTCTATGATTTTGATTATTTCTATTCTGATACTGATGCTCTTTGTGCGCATATTTTATTTCCTTCAATGTATCCATTAATACACCACCCCCCTTTTTGGAGCTGAATCCATTTCCACAAAATCTCAAATAATTATACTTGTTGAGTGGCGAGAGATTACCTATTATAATTGCTAATAATATTTCTTTTGAACATGAATAAAAACTTTTGAATCTTTTGGGGGATAACATTAAGGCAATCAGGTGGACCTTGGCTGACATATCAGGTATTATCCCCTCCATTTGCATGCATAGGATTATTTTGGAGTATGGGGCTAAACTAGTGATGCAGCCACAAAGGAGACTCGATCCAACCCTTCTAGAAGTTTTTAAAAAAGAGGTTGAAATATTGCTTGAGGTAGGTGTTACCTATCCCATTTCAGATTCACAGTGGGTGAGTCTTATTCAGGTTTTTCCTAAGAAAAGTGGTGTTACTGTTGTTACAAATGAGAAATATGGGTTAGTTCTAATGAGGGTGAAAAATAGTTGGCGTGTGTGTATTTATTATAGGAAACTAAATCATTCCACTCGTAAATACCATTTCCTCCTCCCATTTATTTATCAGATGCTTGAGAGACTAGCTGGGAAGACACACTATTGTTTCTTGGATGGATGTTATGAATATTTTCGGGGTCCTATAGCTCTGAAGGATTCGGAGAAGACTACATTTACCTGTCACTTTAGCATGTTTACCTACCAAAGGATGCCATTTGGACTTTGAAATGCCCCAAGTACCTTCCAAAGATGCATGGTGAGTATTTTTTATGATTTTATTGAGACCTCATGGAGGTATTCATGGATGATTTTACAGTGTATGGGTCTTCATTTGATGAATTTCTAAGAAATTTGGGAAAGGTGTTGAATCGTTGTATTGAGAAGAATCTGGTCTTGAATTTTGAAAAGTTTCATTTCATGGTAGAGTGTGGCATTGTCTTAGGGCATGTAGTGTCAAAACATGGGAAAAAGGTTGATAGATCTAAGGTAGATATTATTTCATCCTTACCATATCCTTTATGTGTGCATGATGTTAGATCTTTCCTAGGGCATGCAGGATTTTATCAGCACTTCATAAAATATTTTAGTAAGATTGCTCTTCCTATGTCATGATTAATTCAAAAGGATACTTATTTTGTGTGTAATGATTATTTGAGGAATTCCTTTGATGAGCCAAAGAGGTTTCTGACCACTCCACCAATCATACAACCCCCACAGTGGGAGATTCCTTTTGAGATAATGTGTTACTCCTCCAACTTCATGGTTGGAGCTGTCTTATCTCAGAAGGTGGAGGGTCGTTCACATGTTATTGCCTATGAATCGAGGACACTGGTTTTAGCCCAATCAAACTACACAACTGTGGAAAAGAATTCTCTTACTGTTATATTCACATTAGATAAATTTTGTTCAAATTTATTGGGATCTAAAGTGGTTGTTTTTTCTGACCATGTAGCTCTGAGGTACCTCTTGAAGAAGCCAGATGCAAAGCCCAGGCTAATCTGATGGATGCTCCTTCAAAAATTTGACATTAAGATAAAGGAAAAATGGGGGTCAGAAAACATGGTGGTGGACCACATGATTAGGCTTACTCACACAATAGAGGATGACACCTTAGATCAGGTACCACTTTGGGACACTTTCCCCGATGAGCATCTTTATTCCATCACAGGTACTTATCCTTGGTATGCTGATTTAGTGAACTACCTTGTTGCATCTGAAATCCCTAAAAATTTAAATAAACATCAAGTCCAAAAGTTAAATAGTGATTCTAGATTTTATGTGTGGGATGATCCCTACATATGGTGCATGTGTAGTGACCAAGTTATTAGGAGGTGTGTTCCTGATCATGAGTTTGAGTCTATTCTATAATTATGTCATACACTTTCTTGTAGTGGACACTTTGGACCCCAATAGACAACTAGGAAATTTTTGGACTCTAGATTATATTTTTCAAGCTTATTCCATGATGCCCAAGTGTTTTTTAATTCATGCTCACATTGCCAACACATGAGAAACAATTCTATGAGAAACGAGATTCCCCAACAACCCATACTATTCTTTGAAATTTTTTATGTATGGGGCATCGATTTTATGGTTCCTTTTACTAGTTCATTTTTTTTCTTATATATTTTGGTTTCTGTTGATTATGTGAGAAAATGGGTGGAGGCTAAGGCCACCAGGACTGATGATTCTCTTGTTGTTGTGGACTTTGTCAAAGCGCAGATTTTTTGCAGGTTTGGAGTACCAAATGCCATAATCAGTGACCAAGGGACATACTTCTACAATCGGAATTTTTCTTCCCTCCTTAGGAAGTATGGGGTGACACATAAAACGTCAACACCATACCACCCCTAAAAAATGGGCAAGCTGAGGTTTCAAATCGTGAGTTGAAACAAATTTTGGAGAAAATTGTGCAGCCAAATAATAAGGATTGGAGTAAGCTCTTGGATGATGCGCTATGGGAATATAAGACAACATACAAAACTCCCATCATTATTTCCTCATTTCGGATTGTTTTTTGAGAAAGTGTGCCATCTACCAGTGAAAGTTGAGCATCAAGATTATTGGTCTATAAATAAATGAAACATGGATTGGGCCCAAGATGGAATCCAAAGGAAGCTGAAAATTCAAGAACTTGAAGAGAGTCAATTTTCTTCACATGATAACTCAAGGCTCTACTGGTAAAGATCAAAATCAGTTCATGAAAAAATGATCCAGAAAAGATAATTTCAAGTTGGAGAGAAATCCTTTCTCTATAGTTCACGATTGAAGTTGATGTCAGGTAAGTTGCAATCCAGATGGTTCGGTCCTTATGTTGTGACTAATGTTTTTCCTTATGGTACAGTAGAGATCACACAAGAGGACACTATAAGTATCTTTACCGTCAATGGGAAATGTTTGAAGAAATACATTGAGGGACTTCCTACTGATGTAGTGGATTTCATCACACTGCATGACCCCATCATCACTTGAGCATATCAAACTGTTCATAACCCTTTCACTTCTTTATTCTTTGTCCTATTTAAAATTCTGCATTTCATGTGCATATATCATCTCATGGGATCACATTGAGGACAGTGCAATATTTTATTTGTGGGGGAGGGAACCTTTTAATTTAGTAATTTAAATTGTTTTCCTGTTTTTCAATGATTTAAAAAAAATGTGTTTTTCAAAAAATTTGTGTTCATTTTTCAGTTTTTTGTGTGTTTTTGAAACTTTTGAGATGAAATGATTCTCATAACCATTTTGAAATCCATATCAATAATTGAAACAATTTGTACCATGAAACTGAGCTTAAATTAATGCTGAAAATAACTTTGTTTCAAGTTCAAATATTTTTGTAATTTCAGGAAAAGTACTCTGAATTTTGAATCTCATTCCACATCTCAGTGTCTTTATATTTGAAATCACTTTCCTATGAGAATTCTGAACCATTATTTTCATATTATTCACATTCACATCACTTCATGAGAGAACCAAAACATGCTTGATTTAACCAGATTTTTATTTATTCCTGTCAAAACATGAGGGTTTAAGGTACTTATGTTTTAAATGATTGAGGCATTTGATTGATATTAAATCCCTTATTTAAAAGAATCTTTTTTTATAATATCCTAACTTGAACATTTAATCCTTTTATCCCTTATAATCTATGAACAACCTATTTGGTTAGCCACATTACAATCCAATTTTTTCTATCCAACCAACTCTTGAAGTGAAATTGAATAATCTAGTCAAACTTAAGTGTGGGGGAAGCTGTCTTGTGTTGTGCTACCTCATTTTGTGATAATTTGGGTGGAAAATTAAATTCTGAAGAGATGGGTTTGCTGCTGAAAAAAAATCATCATATTGAAAGTTGTGTATTTTTTGGATCTTTCATTATAAGTGAAGTTTTTTCATTCTAGAGATTCTAATAGAGAGAGAAAGTTGTGCCTATCTGGAGCTTTTAAGAAAATCATGTTTGAGAATATTGACATTTTTACTGCTGAAATGTTGAATGGTGTGCACATTCCTTTATTTTTCATGATGGTGAACATGGATCTATACTATGGGGATTTAGTATGAGGCCATATTAAAGTGAAAATTATATTAATGCAATTTTTCTTCAAAAAGAGTCAAGCCCTCCTCATTCAGCCTCAGAGTTTTTCACATCTAAATCCTACCAAATTAAATACACTGTACAACCCTAAAAATTACTCATTATAAACATATGTCCTTGACTCACATCAGGTGGCGATGTAGGATTTTATCAAGACTATGGTGACCCTTGTATTAGTTTGGATGACAAAAATAAATTGCTAAAAAATTGACATTTGTGTGATAATAGAAAATTCAAGGGATGTTAGTGTTATGTTCATGGGAGGATAAATGAAGAGGAAATATATTGAATGATATAAATGGAGAACTTGAAATAATGTTTTTTTATTAGGCATGATATCTTTTGTTTCTTGGTGTGGAATTGTTGGATCTCAAGGATAAGTGTTTTAAAATTTATTTTGATTTAATATTGATGTGTACTTAATATGAGGTTTTGCCCAGGAGTGAAAAAGGGTAAATGTGGGGGAGTTGATAAAACACTATTCTGTTGAATATTTTATTGATAATAAATGACATAATTTCCTCACATTGTGCTAAATATTTTCATTTATGAAATATTTGGGATTAGATCATTCATTTGAAAATTTTATGAAAAATAGAATTTTACCCTTTTAAAATACAGTGTATTATTTCACACATAAATATTTTAATATGAATTATTTGAACTTAAAAATTTACAACAGTGTTCCTCACTTAATTTTATATTTTTTTTTTCAAGACATTGGAGCTAAATAATTCATTTGGTTAGACTAAATGGACCATGATGGCAAAGGTGGGATGGACCCACCAGTTTGGACATTGGTTCTATATTTGGGTCATAAATACTTCATAAGAGCTTGCATTGGGCCCATATTTTGAGAGGATCTCACCAACCCAACTATTCAAAAATCATTCTTCTGGAAGAACATCTGGTTCACATGTTTTGGAGGTAAAATGGGTGGTGTAAGTTGGATTAAAATATTTGGCTGAGATTCCATATTCACACTTGAAACCTCATTAAACCCAGCCTCCCCTCCACTCTATAAATTAGTTTTCTTTAGGGTTTGGGACATGAATTAGGAGATTAGAGGTAGAGGAGAATTGGTTTCACAAAAATTCTCCAACCATTTTAAGAGGGGTAGCTCTTGAAGCAAGGATCCCCTCATCGAAGCCTTCTTCTCTTCTTCACATTGTAATATTTTCATTTGTGTAATAAACTTCTTTGTTCTTATTTTATTTCTTCTCTTCTATTATATTTTGTTCAAATTTCTTATTCTCCTAATCTTATTAATTACTCTATAATCAATATTAGAATCTCGATTGTGTTCTACCCTTTCTAAACCTTTTCACATGCAAAACGTTTCTACGATGACTACACCGCCCATGGAAGAGTTGTTCTTTTTATTAATCGATCTACCTCTAACATTATTCATTCATTTATTTTGAATCAATGATCTACTGTAATTCACTTAATATGATTTATTAATTGAGTTTTTAATTTAAATGAAACTAATCCGCAATTAAACAATTGACACAAAAACACATGAAGTCGTAAGTTGTGTAAATTGTGAGATTGTGATCTTAATTGGTACTAAAAGACCACACGGGATAAAAATATAGAGTTCAAATATAATCCCTAAAATTATTTAATACTATTTTTTAGAGTTTATATGTGCTCTAATTCACCACTGTACATAATCTAGCCTTATAACATCAATCAAAGTAGGGTGCTGCGATTTCGTGCTCCGATGCTAGCCTAGGGTTTAAGTAATTTTATCTTTGTGGTTAAGTTAACTCTCGTAGGGTTCGAGGGTTAAAAAATTATACGATCATAATAAAGTGGATGTTAATTTAAATAATAATGATAAATAATTGAGTGAAGAGGTAGAGTTAGATCGATTACTCCTTTTAAAATATTATCTAAAAAACATCTTCCTGTTGTGTCTTTTTAATCCAACTTCATTTCAAAAATAAAAAACAAAAAAATGCAATCTTCTTCTAAAAAACTTATTCTCGTTTTATAAATGATAAAAAAAACCCTCATACTTTCAAGTAGTGTTTTTATTCTCTTTTATTTTTTTTTATAATACCATTAATAATTTGTTTTAATTTGATTCATCCTTTGAGAGACGACCTTGGTCAGACACTCTGTTGCACCTAAGTATCCCGAAACTGAACATCATTTGAAAGCACCCACGAGAGCACCTTTTAATAAGCACACTAAAAACATTAAGACAATATGACTATCCAATATTTATAATTAACTTACTCTCATACCTCAAAAATATGTTTGATATACTGGTTTCACAGCTTCATCAATATCAAGATAAATTGAGGTACCGATTAGAGTAATCATACTTCTAGTGTAGTTATATCCATACATAATAAGAATATCATAAATATACTTATGTTGAGATATATAAGTTCTCTTTTGTTTTTGAGAAATTTTAAAACCACAGAAAAATTATAACTCAACCATATTACTCATTTCAAACTCAGATTTAATGAGATTCACAAATGAATCAGGTTAATATTGTTTAGTTGATCTGAATATAATTTCATCACCATAAATTTTAACAATAAAAACATTTTTATTATCTTTACTTATAAAAATAGTTGGATCAGCAGTTCCCTTAACATAATCATTTTGTAACAAAAATCATTAAATTCTATCATATCAGGCTCTAGGGGCTTGTTTAAGTCTTTTTAATGATTTCCAATGTCTAAAAACATGTTCAGAATGTCTTGTGTCTTCAAATCCAAGAGGATGGTCAACATAAACATCCTATTGAACATATCCATTAAGAAAATCACACCTCATATCCATTTGAAAAATATTGGAATTTATTATTGTTACAAAGTCAAGTAGAATATGAATAGATTCAAGTCCAGCAAATGGATCATAGGTTTATTCGTAGTCTATTATTTCTTTTTGATTATAGTCTTTAGAAACTACTCTATCTTTATTTTTTACAATGATTCCATTTTCATCACATTTATTTTTGAAGACCCATTTTACTCTAATTACAGAAATTTCCTTTGACCTTTCTATTAAGGTCTATAATTTTTTTCTTTCGAATTCATTTAGATCATCTTGCATAGGTTTAATCCAATCATCATCACCTAATGATTCAGCAGTGCTTTTGTGTTCTAATTGGGAAAGAAATTTAGGATGTTCTACATCAATTCATAAAGAACTTCTAGTTTGTAAGGATTGATTTACATCCCCAATGATACTATCACTGGGATGATTCTTAATAAATAATTGATAGACATTGTAAAACATGTTCATCAACATAAAGTAAAAAAAATTGGGGTAAATACTTCAGAAACAATTTCATGAGTATTTTCCTTTTTATAATAATTTTCCCACAATGGTTGATAATCAGTTTTTCAAAACATGTATGAGGATGTAGGTAGGGGTATTTAAAAACAAAGTTATGAGTTTTATCAAATTTAACATGCATTTTTTCTTCAACAGTACAATAATTTTTGATACATACTCTATAATCTTTAGAAGTATTGGAATAGCCTAAGGAAATTTATTCATCATATTTGGGTGTGAATTTATTTAAGTTAACATTATTATTCATGATGAATACTTCGCATCCAAATACATTGAAGTAAGAAACTTTAGGTTTTAAACCAGTTCACAATTCATAAGGTGTTCTATTAATAAAAGCCCGGATTAAAACTCGATTTATAGTATAACAACAAATAATAATAGCCTCATCCCAAAACAATTTAGCAATAGAATATTAACTCAAAATGGATGTAGTTATCTCTTGAATAATTTTATTTTTTATTTCAACAGCACCATTTTGTTGAAGAGTTCTTGGGGCTGTGAAGTTATTAGTAATGCCTTTAATACTACACAATGTTTTAAAATGTAAATTTTGAAATTCTCCCCCATGATTAGAATGAGCAGATACCAATGAAATATTTTTCTCATTTTTAATTTGGGATCTAGTTTTTTAAATAGGAAATGGATTCATATTTCTTTTCTTGAAAATAGACCCATGTAAAACTTTTGTAATCATCAAAAAAAGAAAATATTTAGTATTTTCCCCCAACACTTAAAGTTTGTTTTCGACCAAAAGATCCATATGAACTAGATTCAATGCATTAGAAGATGAGACTTCACTGATTGATTTAAATCTTGAATTGTGTTTATTTCCATATTGACAAGAATCACAAACTTTTGAAGAATCAAATATATGCTCTGGTATATCCATAACAAGTCTTTTATTTGAGAGTGTTATAGTTTCCTAAGGTTAAAATTTCTATGTCTTATATTCCATAACTAAGATAGATCTTTCATTTCATGAAGGCAAGGTAGATCATGGCTTCTAATGTCTTATACGTTAAGTTTGTAAACATTCACATGAATCTGGGGAGAGAGAATAAACTCTTCCTCGGAATTTTGTACTATGCATTTTTCATTCCTAAAATTCACAAGGAAACCTTCATAACATAATTGTCTTATTATTATAAGGTTATTTTTAAGAACATTAACAAATAAAACATTTGAAATTCATATTTTCCAAGAAAAACAATGTTACCTATACCAATAATTTCTCTATGAGCGTTATCTCCAAAAGTTATTTTTCCTCCGTTAATATTGATATTCTATTCAAATATATTTTTGTTACCATACTTCTTCTAGGAACATCCATTATTCATGTAACGTGTATTGTCGTTGGTAAATCCTTTATTTTCCTTAAAATAATAAAGTTAGATTTTTTGGAATCCAAATATTCTTGGATATGTAATAGTTATGAAATAAAATCATATATATCTATATTTTTGTAGAACAGTTAGATTTATGAAAACCAAATTAATGGGTTTTATTTAAAGAATAATATTTCTCTCAATGTAAACTACATTGACACTTAGTGAAAAAAGGATCAATTTGGGAACAAAATAGTTATGACTAAAAACAATATTTGAGTGAGTATAACCAAATCCAGAACTATTCCTAAGAGGAAGATGTTGTGAATAAATTTTACCAAATTATTTTCTTCCTGTAGTGAAATCTTTCAAATGTTTTATTAAGGAAAAAATTGCATATTTTAGTCTGATGACAAAATTCTTATCATCCAAGTCTTTAGTATTAGAGTTTGAGATATTATCTAAAACATTTTTCTAAGATAAAACATTTTCATGATCCTTAGAATGCTTATCCTTATCATAATTAACTTCATTATGGATTTTAGAGACACATTCAAAATTGAGAGATTTATGATCAAGATCCTTAGAATGATCTGATACTTCTTTTGTTAAAATAGAAATTCTAGAATTTTCTTTCTCTAAATTTTTTTTTCATCTTACAGTTCTTTTTCTTAAGTAATTTCGAAAATCTAGAACATCTTCAAATAAAGGAAATGTATTATCTTCTAATGAGAAAGATTTATCATGCAAAGATTCATAATATTCTTCATTAGTAATGTTACCATTTAAATAAATATAGGTTAAGGATTCATAATTGTGTACCTTAGCCATAAGGCATTGATTTTCAATAGGTAATCTATCTGTAAGACCAACAATTATTCGGATCAGAAGATTGATACTTTGAGGATTCATCTAAAGTGTCTCGACCACTGGAAATCTAGGTTTCATTAGCTTCCAAGACATTCATATACTTTTTTTGTAGTGATTTTTTCTATTCCATTCAGAATACTTTTCATTTCTGTTTTTTCTCTTAAGCATTGGACAATCATTTCTGATATGTCTATCCCTTTCACAATCATAACAAGTTACATTAAAATCATTATTTTAAATTCTATCTTTCTTCTTATATTTGTACTTAAAATCTTTATTTCCATCAATATTGTTCATCCTTAGAGCTATATTTGATAATTCATTTTTAGACTGATCATTGTCACTTGATTCAAACATAACAAATTCTTTTATAACTTTAGATCTATTTACCCTTTCAGGGGTCTTGGATTTAGATGTATTAGTTAAATCAATAGTTCTATTACCATTATTCTTCTTGTTAAAGTCATAATCTCCCTTCATTCTTGTTTCATGTTGAAGAATACTTCCAAATAACTCATCAAGTATAATGTTAGATACATTATTATTTTAATAAATTTTTTTCATTTTCCATTCCCACTCATTAAGAATAATATCAATTATATTTTCCACAATAACATCATTATCAAGAACTTTCTCTCCCATAGATTGAATACTATTGATGATGTTCATAAATATTTTTTGCACTTTTCAAACATTTTCTCCATAGGAAAATAAAAAATTCATGATTTTCAGCTCTTAACATATCTCTTCTAGTATCTAACACATTAGAATTTACAAAATTTGTAACTTCAAGTTTCTTCTAGATACTATTGAAATCTTCAAAAGATGATATTATACTGTAGATATTCCGGTTCATGCAACATAAAAGAGTATTGTGAACATTGTAGTTTACTTGATATTCTTTTTTTCTTGATTTGTGAAAGTTTTGATTTCTTTGTCAAGAATCTTGTATTTGTTTGTGAGAATAAAAAAATTATCTACTCCAGTGACAATAAAATAATTCTTAATCATATCTATCCAGTACTCATAATCATTACAATCAATGATTGGTGGTATGGTAGGATTTATGTTGTCTATAAAACCAAAATTCATTCCTTCCATTCTATAAAAAAATACTTTTCCACAAAACTTATTAGTAGTAAAAGTTTATAAAAAAACATTAAGAAAAAACTTTCTTAAAAAAGAAAAACATTTGAGCAAGAAAATGTTGACCAAGAATAATTAGAGCAAGAAAACTTAAATAAAATATAAGTATTTTATAGACCTACTCTGATACCAATTTTAGGATTGAAATATTGATGCATCTGCTCAATTACAAGAGGGGGTGAATTGTATATTTAAAAAACCTTCCCCTTTCAAAAATAAAAGGAAATATATGTGTAACAATGATAAAAAAGATAAATTCATAAACCCCCTTTGGTTCTAACATAAAGGGATAATTGGAAGTTCCCAGGTTCAATTATAAGAAACCTAATCTCAAACATATTAAAGTAAAGAAAATTTAAATAGTTTTATCTTAGGAAAATATTATACCATACTGTGTATAGAATCTTATTTATTAGAGTATACAAATATAAGAAATTAGAAGATTGTTATACATTCTTTCTTTAACAAAATACATCAGAAATAAAACTAGTAACAAAGTATGTAAGAAAGTATGAAATATTTTATCCCAAATAGAATGGTATATAATAACTAAGAATAAATGTCCCTTGATTTATACATTCAAGAAATCTTATCTTACCCACACTAGGGTATAACCTTGATAAGAATATCATTGTCGATCTTGATATCCCTATAATCCCTCGAACTTTAAGTTAGTCTTCACCTCTGTCTTCCTATCACCAGAAGTCCTAAAAATTAAGGTAGATGAAAAAAATGGCTTCATATCCCTAGAAGCCCACGATCGTACACAGCAATAATCAGAGTTGCACAGAGCAAGTTGAACAAGCTGTTCATGACTGAACAAGATGTTCACAAATCACATAAGGCTTGATAGTCTCTCTCTCTATAAATCACTTCACATAATCAAATCATGTAATCTATTGATCGATGTATATGTGTATTGATCTAATTCAAATGAGATCATATTTATAAGAAAAAAAATCAATGGTCAGCTCCCTCCTCCATTGATCATATTTTTCCTTTGATTTCAGAGGGACCTATACACATGTCAATCACCCAAATGTTAGTTTAAAACATATTGTACGAAACCGTTTTATATAAGGAAAAATTGGTAAATATTATCATACATAAGAAATGATAATATGTAAGGAAAATAATATCATGTTTAATAAATAAGGATCTAATAAAATTGAAACAATACGTTAGGAAATTAAATTAACTTTATAAAATATTAATAATAAGAATCTAGAAAAATAATTGGAGTCTAAAAATATAAATAATTGGATTTTAGAAAAATGGATATTTGAAGTCCAAATTCCGAGGAATTTGGAGTCTGAATTATAAAAAAATCAGTGTTTGAATTATGAAGAATTTGGAGTATGAATTAGGAGGAATTTGGAGTCTAAATTTTAGAGAATGCAGAGTCTGAATTTTAAAGAATTCAGAGTCTGGATTTCAATGAATTTGAAGTATAAATTTCAGAGAATTCAGAGTCTGAATTTCATAGAATTTGGTGCCTAAATTTCTGAGAAATGGGTGTCTGAATTTTAGTCAATTTGGAGTCTTAATTTTAAAGAATTTGGAGTCTGAATTTCATAGAATTTAGAATCTGAATTTCAAATAATTTAGAGTCTGAAAACAGTGAGACTTGGTGTCTAAGAAACTGTAAGATTCTAAGGTTATAGATAAGGATCTAAATTTTTGAATTTAAAATAATATGGTTATACATGATTTAAGAAAAAATAGAAATGACATTGAAAATCATAAGTAAATTTAAATATTTCCTTAAAGAAAGAAAATTTTCCTTAAGAAAATAATTCTTATAGAATGATAAATTTTCCATGAAGAAAATGTGTTTATGATTCTTAAAACATAAAGAAATGGAAAAGTCTTAAGGGAACTTATTAACATAAAACTCATATATAGAAATTTTTTATAAAATGCAGTCCATTTTTGAAATCCACATGGAAAAAAATAGTTAGGGTGATTTTTTTGGGATTTTTCTAAAATAGTTGAATTTTTGTGAATAGTGAAATATTGTAATTCATAGTATTTAACATTTTAATCCAAATACATGAATTTATAGATCATTCATGATGTAAACACCTATTAGTAAAAAATATTCTGAAACATTTACTATATTTAGTCATAGTAATCAACACTATCGATAGAGTTGGGCCAAAATAATAAACTAAAGAATATAATTATCAAAACACTCATCTTTACTTATAAATACCACCCCTTACTACCCCTTATCCTCAAAACATATAAGCCTTATAGGTTGTCTAAATTATAACCAATTTCCTTACCAATCCTCTTACCTATGTCTAAGATCTTCTGGTCTCAACAAAATACCAAACCAAAGTTTCATAAGGATGTTCTCAACGATAAGACATTCAAGAGGTAAAATCCTCAATCCTTCTTTTTTAATTTATTTTATTTTATAATCCTATACACACATACCCTATCCAACGTGGATTGATAACTCTAGTATCATATATATACTGTAATTTTATTGTGTTAATGTAATATCCATCATTAAATAATTTTTATTCTCCTTTTATTATAAAAATGAAAACATCATCCGTGAAATGTCGAGTCACCATCTTCATGGATGATGAGTTTTATTTTTCCAATACCTCCTTAAAGGCTAGCCATAAAACAATTATCATTGTTAAATAATATTTTAATATGTATATTATAACTTTTAAAATGTTCTAAAACTATTTTATAAATATAATATTAAATAAAAAAATTATTTTTTATGATTTTAGAAAAAATCAAAAATTAACTAAACATTTATCATTAATATTTTATCAAATCAATCATCCTCCTACCATAAAACCAAGTTATATATGAGACCCTTTAAAAATATTTAAGTGAATTAAAACATAATAATTCCACTTTTGTAGAATTATTCCCATTTGAAACGAACATCCAAATTTATTTAGAACTAAACCGACCTAAAAACCATGAAAAAAAACACCCCTAGAATGACAAAATTGAACTATATAAATCATAACAATTTAATTAATGAACATAAAAAAATTATTATAAATCGAATAAATTTATAATAGTTTAGGAATTAAATAATTAATAAATGTAATTTTATTATATTTTACATTATGAGTAACTTTAGAACACATTCAGATAAATTGTAAGGGGATTCTCGAACCTAGCTCATTTTCTTTGGGTTATCCCTCTTTCACGATATATTTGGTATGAATACTTCTATAATGTTATTCAAAATTAATTTCATTATTTTCCCCATTATATTCATGGATATACATGTTTTCAATCTTTATTTTATGAAAAATATAAATATTTTCCATAATAAATCTTCTTTCCAAAAGGCATCTTGATTCTTTTTGAGTTGTTTCTTCTTCTATAAAGAGTATTGATTTATATGCCAAATATGTTTTCCCTTTTTATTTTCACAATTAAAAGTTTATTCATAGAATAATGAATGATGATATCATTTTGAAACCCATTCCTTTACAAGGGCTAATTTATGACTATGATTGTAAAACAATCTATGTGGCATGTATGATTATATAAATATTACGATGTGATGGGTGGTCCCAGAATTATGTATCCCTCCAATGAATTGGGAAATGTGTTCAATATCATGAGATAATATTTAATATTCATGAACATGATTTTATATTTTTTCACAAATATTATGTTATGATTATGCACATATGTTATGCGTGAACATGATGCTAGATTTTTTATAACTATGTGAGGTATTTGACAACAAATAAATGATGTTTCATTTTTATGAATTTCCACATTCCATGCCTTTATATAATGTTTCAACTCATGATCATGATGATTGTCCTATAATTATTATATGGTGATGATGTTTATTTTCACCCATTTCGTATTGATTCATGTCCCTTAGTCATCCTCTTACTAGGATTTTTGCTTACACCTTTATTTGATGTATATCTTCAAGTGATTACATGAATAAGGAGAACAACAGATTTAGAAGGACAGTGTGGAAGGATTGAAATAAATTTTTATGTTTTATTATGGAAATATTATGTATAGGCCTATTTTTTCAATAAATCAGACCATTATATCCTAATTTTGTAACACTATTATATTTTTTATATTTAAAATTATGTAATATTCAATTAAAAATATGTAGGGTCACAATAATTGGTATTAGAGAACATTTTAGTTTATTTGAAAATTAGTATTTGATAAATTTAGCAAAAACCCTTAGGACATGACTATGTATGCATATATGAAGCTTTGTTTTAGAAAAAATATAAACATAGATATCCTATAAGATATTACTTTAGAGTTAATTAAAACAAACAATAAATTATGTATTTTTTATTTTTTGAATTATATTTTTAAAAAAACTTTTATATTTTATAAAAATATGGTAACTAGGGAAAACTTGGGCAAAAACCCTTGTGAAGGATAATGAAAGTTTTTTCCAAATGATATCCCCAATTACTTGGGATGTTGAGTTCAAAACATCATGGAAATTATTACCTAGTTATCTTAGGCTATGAATAATAACCTAAACCATGTAGAACATCCAACTTCACCAAATAAGAAAAAACTATCCATTGAGTCCTTTATAATGTAATGACCACCAACATTTAGTAGATATTTTGATCCACTTATTATAGAATATTTTGTTAAATAAATAAATAATATATATTCCATAATCAACTTTTCTGATAAGGGTATGGTGACTCTTGTCCTCTATCATTTAGATTGATATACCAATCAACGGTGGGAGTTGATTAAGAACACCAAACCGAAGGATGAAATATAAGATATGGAGTGGTAATACTTTATGATAATATTTATAAACAAGTATTTCTATTGAACTCTTTGAACATTTATAGAGATAGAATTCATAGAACTAATGAAAAAATAATTTTATTCTATCCCTACTTATGAGTAAAAAATCACAATCCTTTTAAGATATGACTTAGGGTTTGTTATCAACAATGGTAGAAAAATAGATATATTATTTAGAGTTTTAAACCAAACCTCAAAAAAGGTTATAGCTACATGATACTTTGGGATCTATGAAGAAGTTTTTTTATATTCTCTTATGGTTGAGATGGAGTTTGGAGAATGGTCTAATGGTTATGGAGATAAAAATATAATAATGGAGTTTCATGATGGTGGGTAAAGTGAAAATATAGGAAATAGGATAAAATTACCCACATATCAAAATCTTTAGAAGAAACTTCATGGGAATTTCCTAAAATGGATGGGGAAATGCTTCAAGCGTGAGTGATAAGACCACTAAGATCATGAATGTTAGAGAGACATGATAAATCCAAAAAACATGAAAAAGGAAAGGAGGGAACCTAATAATTCACCACCTATGGTTCTATACATCAATTTTATGGATAATGGGAACTATAAAAGACAATCCACTAAATATTGAGTCCTTGAGGGTAACTAACATCAACATCCACCAAGGACAACTGAGCAAGGGAATCTTATTCCATCACTACTGATTATGTGGATCAAGAAAATGATTTCATACAAGTTACACTTCATATTCACATAAGAAAGTAAAAATTATTATTTGATTCAAGTTCTACACATTCATTTATATCCTAAAATTTTTCTACAACTATTGAATCAAAACCATGCTTCCCTGAAATAGAGATATCCAAAAAATAACCTAGTGGTATGATCATTGAAACCCTAGTGTTGGGCTCATCTCTTATTAGTGTGTGTGGGAATATTATTCCATTGATTCTTTTAATACATCCATTGGTGTAATTAAACTATATAAAGGGAATGGATTGGATCTCATTATATAGAAAACACATCAACTATCAGGATAATAAAATATCTTTTCATATTAAAAACCATCCCATGATCCTTTACAGATGTAAGTAAATCCATGGATCACCTTCAAAATATCCATCAATTGTATGGGTGTTGATACCCAATGAATAAGAATACCTAGCCCAAATGGTTGTGTCAAAAGAAATCAATGAACCTGATGAAATTCCCATTATTAGGGAATACACTAATATATTTCACGACGATTTACCTAGAATTACCAAAAATATTGAGGTAGATCTCTCAATATAACTTATACCTCGAGGCACTCATATCTCAAAATTTTCATGTAGGATGGACCTGATTGAGCTATAGGAGTTAAAGAAATATCTATTTCAGCATTTGGTAAAAGGGTTCAAATGTCACAGTGCATCGTCATAGGGTATTCTAGTGATCATTGTAAAGAAATTGGATGGAAAAATAAAGCAATGTATTGATTACCAAGAGATTAACAAGATAAAAATAAAAAAAAAGTATCCTATTCCAAGGATTTATGACTTTTTTGACCAACTACAAGGATATCAATACTTCTCAAATGTGGATATTTATTCTATATATCATCAACTAATAGTAAAGAAGAATAATATTCAAAAGACTTCTTTCCATATAAGGTATAGGAATTATAAGTTTCTATTTATTTCCTTCATCCATACTAATTCCCCTACAATATTCATGGATTTAATGAATATAGTCATTAAAGACTACCCTGAAAATGTTTTGGTAGTTTTTATCAATGATAATCTAGTCTACTGCAAGATAAAATAGTAATATAAAGAACATCTACGAACTGTGATGGAAACATTAAGGAAGGATAAATTGTATGCCAAGTTCAGTAAGTGTGGATTTTGAATGTGGAAAGTCACATTCATGGGGAACATGATCACAACTAAGGGAATTTTTTTGGACCATTTAAAAAAATGTCATTTAAATAATGGTTCAGACCCACTAGTGTCATAAAAATTCATAGTTTTCTTGGATTAGTCAGGTACTATCGACATTTTTTGAGAAATTACTTAATATTTTATACCCTGATAATAGGGTTTACATGGAATGGGGTAAATTATTCTTGTATGGGATAATTTGAGGAAATATTTAAGTATCTCAAGAAGAGGATAATCACTACACATGTATCAACATTACCAAAACGTGGATAATGTTTTTTGATATACAATGATTCTTAGAAGAAAGGATTGGGTTCTATAATCATGTAGAATGATAAAATGATAGCCTATACCTCATGGAATTTGAATATTCAAGAGAGGAACTACCCAACACATGATCTGGTGCTAACAGCTATGATTTTTTCGTTGAAAATATGGTTACACTACCTCTATGGTGAGAAGTGCAATATTTATACAATTCAAAAGAGTCTAGAGTATATATTCCCACAGAAGGAAATAAAAAGGATTCAAATAGTATTGTTAGAGGTAATAAAATACGATTATTTCTATATTCATTACCATCTGGTAAAGGCGAACAAGGTAGCTGATTATCTTATCTAAAAATAGCCAGCTACCTTATCCATGATGAAATTTGAGAAAGACCCTATCTTCGTGGATATGAAATTGATGTATTTTGAAATCATAATAGTAGGGAATAAATCCTATCTTACCCAAATTATTATCCATTATTCTATACAAGATAATATCAAGAGGTGGAAATGGGTTATTTTGAACTATAAAAGAAGGGGAAAGTAGTGAAGAAAGGGAAGCTACATGAGTTCCACATCGATTTGAATGACATCATCCAATTTGGATCTAGGTATTGTGTGCCTCCATCACCAAAGATAAAGAAGGATATTTTGGATAATGAAAATATATCATATTTCCATATATATCCTAGAACTATTAGGATATTCCATGATATTTGAGAGAACTTCTGGTGGAACAACATGAAGAACATGACTACGAAGTATATCTCAAGATGTTTCTTATGTCAGCAAGTTAAATAAAAGAAATAAAAATCCAAATAGAATATGAAACCATTTTCTATATACATATTAAAAGGGGATAACATCACTATGGACGTCATCATTGGTCTCATGAATACATACGAAATAAATGATGAAATATGGGTTATAGAGGAACGACTCACAAAGACTATAAAATTCATTTCTATTTGGGGGGATTTCTTGCTTTAACAACATTCCAAATATATGTGAAGGAAGTGGTGAGTATGCATGGGGTTCCACTTTCGATTCTATCTGATCATGATTTGAGGTTCACATCTAAATTCTAGATAAGTCTTCCACATGATTTGAGTATTAAATTGATTTCTATCATGGAATATCATCCCAAATCTGATGACCAATCTGAAATTACTATTAAGACTATTATCGATATTCTAAGTAAACTCTAAATGGAATTCAAATGAGGATGGAATCATCATCTCCAATTAATTGAGTCCTCAAACAAAAATATTTTTCAATTGATTATTTCGATGGCTCCATATAAAGATCTATATGGGAAGCGATGTATAACTCTCATCTATTAGGATAATGTTGGTGAAAAAAATCTAATTGGACCTTATAATGTGAAAGAGATGACATAGAAAGTTCAATCCATCCACTAAAATATAAAATTTGATCAATTTCAGAAAAAGAACTTTGTTCAAAACCATCTAAGTGACTTGGAATTTAATGTTGGAGACAAAATATTCATTTGATATAAACATATAATAGAGTCTTGTGGTTTGGAAAGAAAGGGAATCTTATCCTTAGGTACATTTCCCCCTTTGAGATACTTGATCACATAAGAGAATTGGCCTATCATACTTCACTTCCACCACATATGGATCTTGTTTGTGATGTGTTCTATATATATTTATTGATTAATTACATACCATACCCACACATGTTCTGAATCCTAAAGAGGTACAACTGGAGAATGACCTCTCGCATGAGGAGAAACTTGTAATGATCATGAAACATAGATAACATTCCAATGAAACCTAATGAATCAACTTGTAAAATATTTCTAGAGTAACCATAAGTATGATGAGGTGAAATGGGAACTAAATAAATAAATGAATGATAAATACCCTCACATGTTTTCAACTTACTATCTAAAAATAGATTTCAAGGATGAAATTTTGGAAGGGGTATGGGAATGTAATGACCCAAAAAAAATTCAATATAATATCCCATATTATATTTATGTCATAAAAAACATACATAACATATACACCAGAATAAAAACATTATACTAAAAAATGGTTAATGAAATAATAAGTATTTGTATAAATTAAGGAACATATACTAGTTTAATAGTGACCTGACCATTAGAATAGTAATATGACCATTCGCAAAAGAAATATGACTATTAGAATAGTAACATCACATATGAAAGAATAAATAAAATTTAGTGATATTTATTAATGAAAATATGATGTAATTATATCATGGGTGAAGAAAATAGATGTTTTAAAAATTTTAAATTAAGTGTTAGTATTTTTATGAAATGTAAATGTTTATTTACAATTTTCAAATTGATATAATCATTTAAAAGAAAATTTATTTTTATAAAATATATTTATTAATTAATTTTTTTTTATTATAATTATAAGAGTATTTATGAGGACTTAATTAATTTTTCAAATGTTCATAAAATCGATTATAATATTAAAATCGATATTTATGAATAAATGATGATTTTATTTAAAAATTAAATTTCTCATATTTGTAAAATAATTTTCATAAAATGGATTCCTTCTTTTAAATCTACAGATCAAAAAAATTTATGGTGATTTTTTGAAATTTTTCTAAAATAAGTGAATTGTTTGTGAATAGTGAAATACGACAATTCACAGTATTTAAAATTTTAAGAAAAATACATGAATTTTTGGATAAAATGATGTATATAACCCATTGGTTCAAAATATCCAAAACCATTTAATATATTTAATCATATTAATAAAATATATTCATATTCTTGGGACAAGATGATTATCTAAGGGATATAATAATAAAAACACATCTCTCCTCTCCTATAAATACCACCAATCACCACCCTTTCTCCACACACCTTATAAGTCTTGAATTGTATATAAATTCTACAGAATTTTATTCCCAAGACTCTTTCCTAGGTCTATGATCTTATGGTCCCAATAAAATACCAAACACATGTTCCTTAATGAGGCTCTCAAGGAGACGATATTCAAGATGTAAAATCATCAATCCTTCTATTTTAATTACATTTATTTTCTTATCCTATCCTAAAATTACCTATCCATAGTGGTATTAAAACTACATTATCATATATATACTATAATGTTATTATTTTAATAGAATTACCATCATAAAATATTTTCTCTTCTTCTTTTATTCTGAAAATGAAAATATCATTTGTGATATGTCAATTCACCCCTTCAAGGATGACGATTTTTAATTTTCCATTAACACCTTCATGGATGGTCATAAAACCATTATTATGGATAAAATAGATTATAATATTTATATTATAACTTTTTTGATGTTCTAAAACTAATTTATATATACAATATTTAATAAAATGAAACAAGTTCATGGTGGTCAGAATAATCGTCAAAATAAACTAAACATTTATCATTGATATTTTATCAAATAAATCATCCTAATACCATAAAAACAAATGATATATGAGACAATTTAAAATTATATAATTTCATAAATAATAAATAATTTTACTTCTATATAATTATTATCATTTGATATAACTTCAACAATTATACATAACTAAACCAACCATGAATAAAATTCTCTCAAAACGAAGAAATTGAACTATATAACTAATAAAAATAGACATAATGAACTTACTAAAATTAGAATAAATAAAATAAATTAATAATATGTTATGAATTAGGAAATTAATGAATCTAATTTTATTATCCAAGACATTAATTTCAAGTGAAGAACACATTCTGACATAAGGTAAGGGGATTCTCAAACCCAGCTCATTTTTGTTGGGTTATCCCTCTTTCACGACATATTTGGCATAAATACTCCTATAATTTAACATTAAAATCATTTAATTGTTTTACCATTTTATATTAGGTGATATAAATGTTCCAAAAATAATTTTATGAAAAATATAAATATTTTTCAAAAGAACTATTTTTTCCGAAACACATCTTGATTCCTCTAGAGGAGTTTCTTCTTCACTCAAGGGTGATGAATTCTATACCAAAAATGTTTTCCCTTTTTTCTTTTAAAAATTTCAATTTTAGTCATGGAATCATTATTGATGAAATAAATATATAACCCATTTTTTCATGGGTTAATTCATTACTATGAATATAATACATTCTATGTGGAATCCATGATTATTTAAATATTATGATGTGATTGGTGGGCCAAAAATTATATATCCCTCCAATTAATTGGGTAAGGTGATGTATCTCATGATATAATTTGTAATATGAATGAACATGATGATAAATTTGTTCATTATGATTATGTTATGAGTATTAGAATATGTTATGTGTGAACATGATGATACCTTTGTTCAAAACTATGTGTGGTATTTGATCACTAAGACATGATATTTCATTTTTATACATTTCCACATTCATGACATTATATCATGTTTTCCCTAATGATCATGATAATGATCATATTACTATCATATGATTTTTAAATTTATGATCACCCATGTAATATTGATTCATACCTCTTATTCATCCTCTTACTAGGATTTTAGCTCACCCTGTTCTTTGATTTATATCCCCAGGTGATTACATGTACTAAGGAGAGAACAATATTTAGAAGGACAAAAAAGGATTTCAATAAATTTTTATATCTTATTATGTAAATTTTATGTATGAACCTAATTTTCCTAAGACACTAAACCTCTGTATCCAGGTTTTTTTAATGCTATTATTTTTTAGCATTAAAATGGTGTAATAGTCAATTATGAAAATTTAGAGTTTCTATAAATGGTCCCTTGACTTTAAAAAATTATCTCTCTTTGATAATGAAAAATATTAGGCTCTTAAAAATATCTGATATCATTTTTTTAGTTCTATTTAATTCAAAACATCAACCTTTGACACCTAAAACATATATTTATATCACATAATAACATCATGTGGATAACATGTTACCATTCAAACATGAAAACTCCCCAATCATATATGGGGTTTTCTTCTTTTTTAATTTATTTAAAACATGTTTCATTGTCATTTATATTTTTAGTCAAAACGCCTTTTTAATCACAATGATACTTGGGATTATAATTCATTCCATGATATTAAATAAAAAATTCACAAAAAATCCAAAAATATCAATGTTTTTAAATACTTTAAGGACCTAGAATGTTTCATTCTTTACATGGTATTCAATTTAGTATGGATTATCCTCCTTAATTAACACTTCTTAAAAATAATTCAAAATCACCAGGGACATAGCCTCATACGGAATTTCCTTGTGGACCATCCTGTTTCTATAATCTCATATTCTATAAATATTTCTTATTATGTAAGTTTATAATACCTTACTTTTTTCTAAAAAACATACGTGAATTCTATACATTGTTTTACTTCTCCTACATGATTCACTTTAGCTATGTCACAACATTCTCTTATGTATTTTCAAATGTCTACATGAATATTAAATTCAAATATGCAGTATCTTTTAAAATGGGGATTTTCCTATGTCATTAGAATTTTATCTATGTCCTAGAATCGGCTATGTAGATCTGTATACATGTTGAAAGTCACTTTTATGAATCTGGAGAATTGTATTATTTACCCAAACTAACTCAACTCCTTTTCATATTAATTAAAAACATTCTTAATCACTTTAATACTTCTCAAAAATATCATAGATAGTTCTCTTTCATCCATCAACACTTGTCTTTTATTCTGTTGAATATCAAAAAAAATTCACAATTAAATATCTACTTTATTTTGAAATTCTTAAAATGTGTTATTTAATCTATCATCCTCATGTTTAATTTCGTGTAGAACCTATAAATAGCTCAATCGTATTATGGAATAATATGGATTATTTTAAAATAATGGAATATAATACCTTCTCATGAATATATTGAAATCATATGATCATCATCAAACACATATTTATCCATTGGAATCAAATGAAACTCTAACTTGGGATCTTCAATATCCCACTTTGAATTTTTTGGTAGTACCAATAATCAATAAAGTTGATATGAGTAAACTATGGATTCATTATTCTCACCCTTATTGATAATAATTGCAATGTTCAATGTAAGGGATGTCTCGAATCTCAATCTACTTTTTAAGGAACTCATATTCTCACCCCAATGTTATAGATCTGAGAGAAGGATTACACCATATGGTTCTCTTAGTACTGATGCATTAGTTGTACTATTACAAGTCTACATTGGATATTATGATGTAGAAAACAATAGAGATACATAAAATATTTTCTTTGATGTCTATACACTACCATGCATGTGATACCATGCTTAAAATACTCAACAATACTTATTTTAGGGGATGTATATAATAGAAAATTCATATAACCTATGAAAATTTCAATAAAACATCAAAAACTATCCTATAAAAGTCATATACACCCCTTATTATAGTAATTTGATCAATCAAAACCCGCATCATAAGATCATTGAATTCAGTTATGAACATAGGATGAAAATATGATATCCCTACCTCAAAACTCAATTTTTCAAATCTAACAATAAATTCATGATTTAAAGGATTATTGAAAATAGAATGTTTTAGAAAATATTTCAACACCTCAAGGGATTCACTTATATCCTTCTCATCATGGATAATTTTATTCATAAGTACTCCATGAGAAATCATTTTCTTTACTTCACTAAGGTGAGAACCTCAAATTTCTCTTATATTGTATATTATATACAAAACCCATTCAACTCCTTTAATTCCATGAACTTTAACTCGGAAATAAAAAAGAATAGGGAATAAGGAGGGACATATCTGATTCATCAAAAGTATCATTTATGTTGAGTATTTTCTATGAACTTGGTATTTTTATTCTTTTCAAGATCATCAATTTTCTCATGTCTTTAATGACCTTTTTTATTATGTAAAACAATTTCCTTCACATAATAACTTAATGAAACCTTATTATATTATATATATTATTTATGATTCATTCATTAGGGACTGTGTGGGGTGCATGTTTTATTTACCCCATATTTCCATTTTCTAAAGGTGGAATACATTCATCACTTTCATCAATTATGTCTTTTCCTTGATTAAAAAATGATGATGTAATATCAGTTCCTCTTTTAATGGATTCTGATTTGGAGCTCTTCATCTAGTATTGTTATCCCTAATATATTAAGTCATGTTTGTGGAACACATTCCTAGTGCCATATCTTTGTGTACATTGGTTAATTACACTACTACTATCTTGATAAGATATAAATCTTTTGTTTGAAGAGTAGTCATTATGGGAATCTCTAAGAATGTATCAACATTGGGCGCATTGGACACCTATGAATCATCTTATTGGGAGGGAATCTTATATGAGGCATCATAGGTGAGGAACTAAAAGAAAACCATGTAGATAATGAGGTAATTGACTCAAAGGGTGTAATTCTTGCCATTATTTTTACCATATGCATACCACAAGTATTGTATGGTGTATGTGTTTAGGGGTCAGGTCACAAGTTCTAAATCCAATAGAGATAGATCATAATTCATGATTGATATGGATTAGGGAAAAATTATAACATCTTTTGGAGATAAGGTTGGTAGATCAAAACACCCCATTGAGGAAGATCTAGGAGGGGAGTATCTTGAAGTGAAGATTTCACACATGGGTTTACCAATGGATCAGAATTCCCCATGGAGGTGGATCCATAGTTTTGGATAAAAATATCCCATGAAGCATAATTTGGGAGGTGCATCCCTATAAGGTATTATGTTACACCTGAGATTATCATTTTATCATGATTCCCCATAGAGGAAGATCCTGATTTGGGGACTAAGATTCCCCATGTTGGCGGATTTGGGAGGTGCATCAGTAAGAGGGAATATTTCACACCTGGGTTTACCATTATTGGGATTTAAACTTAAAGTGTTGTCCTATGTACCTTGTTTAAAATATAGGGATCAAACCCCAAATAGTTTGATGCCTCTATTTAAGTTCAGGTGATAGGAACGATCCATGCAGTTTAACGTCATGTGGTAAGGATGCATGTATCGTGGAAGAAGAATATATGAGGGATGTTTCTTGGATTATTCATAGATGTTACCTGGTATTAGAGACACATCCTGTAGATTTAATCTTCTTGGTTGGTCTGTCAAATCATATGGATGGGGGGAAGGTGGAATCCCATGATGATTATATATGGGGGATCATGTGTTTGTCACACAAGTTAAGACTAGTTTTAGGTTATGTGATGAGGAAATAATCATTTAATTTAATGTTATATGACTAATATACAGTGTTATGTAGTTTTATTTCATGAAAATCATATGTGGAGTGAAACTGTAACACCCCAAAATTATAAAGGGTTAAATGAATAAATGATATGAATCATGTCAATAAGGTGCACCTTACTTTTTAGGAGCTTACTGGATTAGAATTCTACATTTAAGCATGCTCGTCAAGGAGTGGTGATCAAGATTGGTGACCTTCTACGATGTTTTCCAGGGTGTGATTGGTTAAGGACAAAGCCCACGGTAAAGGACATGTGTAGACCTATGGGGACTGTCATTTTTCAGATGACCTATTAAGGCATGTTAGTGCACCCCAGGGTGGAGACCACATGTTAGAGGCGCAACTAATGGGGCCTTGAGGGACAATATTTGATATCCATGTTAAAGGTGGGGTGTATGTGATGTAACCGGGGCCCAGTTCTTAATTTTGTATCAAAAGTGGTACTCAGCCTTAAGTGTGGTGCACTGTCTGGTTTGAGTTATAGGGTCCAAAAAGAAAATGTTGTGCTCTGGGGGGGGGGGGTAAATGTAACACTTCATAATGATAAAGGGTTAAATGATATGACTCATGTAAACAAGTTTCACCTTCCATTTAGGGATCCTACCTAATTAGAAATCCAAAGTTAAGCATCCTTGGGATGGAGTAGTAACCAGGATGTGTGACCTTCTCAAATGTTTCTTAGGGTGTTTGAGAGTGAGGAAAAAAACACACTGGAAAGGCCATGTGTTGTCCTGTGAGTAATATCATTTGTTAAATGACCCATTTAGGCATGTGGGTGGGCCCCAGGGTGGGTACCACATGTCTTCGGGGAAGCTGGTTGTACCTAGTGGGCCAGCACCCGATGACCATGTTAATGGTGGGGTGTATGTGCTGTCATCAAGACCCAGTTGTTACAGAATTACTCCTCGCCACTGGGCCTTAAGTGACCACCACTCACTTGCCTTTTGGTGGGACATGGTGTTGGCACGATCATGGAGGAGTGGTAAATTAGGAGAGCAATTTTAGGGTCCCTATGCTTAGAAATAATAGGGGTTAGGGTATATATTCTAAGAATAAATAGGTAGTGTGGAATCCCATGATGCAGTTGGTACGATGTGGGAGGACACATGAGTGGGTTGCACTTGTCAGGTTTGGGACATGAGGTAAAGATGAACTTGTCCTAAATTGACATGGGGACTCAGCCACTAAAATTTTGTAAAGGGGAATCAGCTGAAGTGAGTAAGTAGGGATATTCCCATAAGAGGGGCCTCACCAAGGTCAGGGGATTTTTAAGGGATTATTCTTTTTAAAATAGGGTGACCTTACCTCGTGGTAAGGTTCTAGATCCCATAGAGTTGGATTCGTGAAGGATAGATGCCTCATGATGCCAAAGGTTCCACAAATGGATTTTTTTTCTTCTATGAAGGGAATGGGACTTCATGAAAGGCATGTCTATTATAGGTGGAGTCTCTAAAGAACACATGGGGGAGGAGTTAAGATTATTCGATTCCATAGGTGATCCATTTTCTCTTTTACTTACAAATATCAAGTGGGTTCACAAACATGGAGAATTTTTTGGAAGTTGAAAGGTCTTCATCCCCATAAATGTTGGAAATAATAGGGAATTTGAAGATATACATGTTTTAAAATTTTTGGTGGCCTTCAAAAATATTTATTGCCTTCATGATTTGATTTGAACTATATGTCTGAATGAGGATGCATGGAGGCTATAATTGCATATCTGTGTGGTCATGAGGTGCTCCATGACTCCGGATTGATGTTTCATGGTGATTTCCATCAGGTGTTCACATGCTTGTGAATGTGAAACATAGACTAGTATTGATATTTTTCAAATATTACTGCTATGTCTATATGCATTCAGAACATTCAAAAGCTTCACCCATTGATGAAGGTTGGGTGCATCACAAAACAGACCCCTTAGAGGGATTTTGGGATGTTTTTCATTAGATTTACCCCAATCCAGCCATGAATTCCCCAAATTCTCCCATGGTACATGTATTTTGATGTTGAAAAATCCCCCCCCCTCAGAATTTCAGTCAATAGGTTAAAATATTATTGTATTTTGAGGGAGACTCATGGAAAAATAGAAATCAACCCTTGTTCACAATGCTAGTTCATGGGTCTAGTTCATGATGCACCCTTTGAAAAGACCTTCATAATCCCACGTGTGGTCTTACACCAATAAATAGAGGATGGTACCCTTATTGGGACCATGAGACTTTCACAAAAAGAAAATCGTATTCTCCCTTTTCATGATGCTCGCACCCTTCATGATCGATTTGTGATTTTGATACCCAATGCTCATGAAATTTACATTATTTTCCAACTAATACCCACAAAATATTCTCCATGATTAGTGTTATATTATCCAAACCATTATAAAACAACCTTCGTGGGCACCAACATTTCAAATTTATCTCTATGAACATGGATTTATGAATCAGACCAAGAAAAATTACTAATTCTTAAATGAAATGGCCCATGGAGGAGATAATGATGAATCCTATCACTAGGAATAAATGGATGGGAATATAATGACTAGGAATATAATTATGAGTACCTTAGACCATGAATTGCTCACCAAATTGATCACTAAAGCTCAAATGAAATACTTTTTGTGCTACAAAAAAACACTCTATGATTTTGTACTGAGGTATGATGTATTAATTATTTCAGAGAGCATATACGATGCCACATACTAATCCAAAATCATG
Source organism: Viscum album (assembly GCA_963277665.1). Lineage (NCBI taxonomy): Eukaryota > Viridiplantae > Streptophyta > Magnoliopsida > Santalales > Viscaceae > Viscum > Viscum album. The sequence continues at coordinate 302,834,023 of OY728139.1, forward strand.
TCAGGATAGTACCAATGGCATAGTGTTATATGGGGCCACATTTAGAAGGATCACGCACCAATTAAGCATAAAATCTCTGAAACCACATCAACCACATTAACATGGATATGTTTGAGGACGAGACAACCACATCCCCATAGTATGAGAGTATTCTCATGGTGGGTATGGTGAATCTTCTTAAGGGATGGACAGACAAAAGGGATTTGTGATAGGGTAGAAAACTTACCGATAAATGGGATTGGGCCTATTGGAAGTGTGAATCATAATGTGAATTTTAGGCTGAGCTAAAGAAAGTTGGTATCTATGTGTCATCATGGGACTCATGTTTTTATGTCCACATCCACCAAAAAATTATACCAGAGTTGTCGGGCAGGTGTTCAAGAGGAATGGACACTATCTATCTACATCATGGGGAGATATAAATCATCCTAAGGGATCTTCACTAGATCAGTGGGATCCCAATACAAGGGGTGATGTATGAGAGTTCCTCCTCACATAGAATGTATGATAGGACCAGTAATAACTATCATACCTAGATAAGGTGCACCTAGATTTGGTTCAAGGGACCGACAAACACAAGCTAGGGATGATGGGAATAACCTTAAAGAAACAGTTTGTGTATTTCCTTAATGAATCAATGGAGGAGCCAATCAAGGGGAAGTATATTGTAGAAAACCATCTTGGGAGGCCATGTACAAGCCCTAGGGTATTCTAATAGGTAAAAGAGAACTCATACTAGTGAATCATGGAGGTGATCCAATGAAAGATGTAGGCTTACAACATAAATCTTGAAGCTCCTATGGTCTGTCTGGGGTGTTTATCCCTATGATGATATTTGTATTGATGGTCCCTATATGGGATGTTCATATGGGGGGTGTGGATGTGTACCTTCACTATTGTGGGAATGTTGGCGATGGTGAAGCTCTTTAACATAGTTGTCACGGTACTAGAGAACCTCTACAAGGTACTCCACCACATAAATGGATGAGAGACTCTAATTCATGTGTGTGTGCCCCTATATTTCATATATAGCTTGGTGGATATGCATAAGTGTGGATATGAATACCCAAGACCCATCTATCAATTCATCATGAACTTATGTCCAGTGATTCTGAACATCTTTGGGAGTCACCTGCTCAAGTTGGTCTTAGTGGGTTGTTAGACAAGGTTGGATTAGTAGAGTGATTCATGTTTTAATGATTCCTCGTACAATGGGGATAGGGTTATATGGTAGTAAAGGGACCATCGAGCAATAATTTTACCACCAGACCATCCATGGTTGGGTGGTAGTGGTGACAGTTGACTGCAGGCCAATCTATGAGCCAAAAAACATGCACCAGTTTGTAATTCAGTTCCGGTGCTTGCAATGGATCACATCGAAGGAGTACATAGAGGTATTTCACAAGATCTATCTATTGGTCCTAATATAGATTTATTGTAGGTTCATGATCAATTATGGTAAATGGAAGAATGAATTTCCATCTCCTACTATCACTTACATGATCATCCACTAATATGTGTAGAGTTGGGAGAGCACATTTTTTGGAAAGATTCTAAGTCACCATAATCCTAGGATGATGAATTAGAGGCACTAAAAATACAGGGATGAGGGTGAGTGATAGTTGTACAATGTTTTAGAGGTAGGATTTTCCAATTGGGTAGATATATAGTTGTAGGGATATAGGTCATTGGCCCGACGCATGTGGAGGAATGAGGAATAAGAGAAGCACAAGGATGATCTCTCCTAGGAAAGAATTCATAGGGTGAATTTGATCACTAAAGATTGGTTCTGAGGGAGTTTTTTAGGATATGGGGAATCATTTTCATCTTATGGATGTACCTAGTGATGTGGTATTTATAGATTATTTGTAGATCGGGGGGATCTTTAGATAGATCAACACTCTTCATAGGAAGTGGCGAGATCTCAACAAAGAGAGAATATTCCTCCCTAGGTTGATTCATTTAGGTTATAGCTTTTACATGCTCCAATATGAAGAATTGAAATACATCATAGTGTTAGAATATTTGGTCCACGCTTAGGAATGAAACGTCCTTTGACTACCCGATGGAAGGTGTTTCTAGTGATGACCTTCACTTCAGAGATCTCAGTGTATGAGATAGTTGTTTCCACACCTCTTAAAGTAGATTCAGAAGTGTTCTGGTGGAGAAATTCCTATTCAGAATCCTACATGGAAGAGGGACCTACCATTAACTAGATAAATATTCTGATCTCATGTTCTTTGGATGTTTTCAAAACCCTAAGAGAATGGTCTAACTCTTCGTGTACTTGTTCAAGGTTTGGCGGGGATGGAGGAGGTGAGGTTCATGATAAACCTAAAGTAGATGGTGAGATAACCTCAACCCTTTATTGGGATAATGTGGGGTCGCTACCCAACATTTTAGAAATGGGTGGCTAGAAAATGGATGAATCATCAGCTGTGAGGGAGGCAATGAGCATGGATAAATTCCCTTAGAAGTGGTATTACCTATGAACATGTATGATGTATTCATTATTATATATTATTCACGAAAGACTCCCCCCATTTTCACCTTTGTATAATTTTATTTTCCTTCTTCCACTTTTCTCAAACATAATAGAATGGAATTTCAAACAGTGTTTGGGGCTCAACTATAAACTTCAACATCTGAGTCGATGATTCTAGGGGACAAGGTGGTGATTGAAGTTGCTATTCTTATATCAGAAATGAATATTGAGAAAATGGTTATTTCAATAAATATGGATATTCCAATGGAAGGGTCCATGGATACTATAAACATTACAAAGGGGGTCAATACGGTTCCCATTATGGGGCTAGTTGAAGACGTTATGGTGGCATAGCCTATCATGGAGGCACCAGTAGAGGCAGCTATCAATGATGAGGTCTCTATAGAAGAGATATAAATTATGCTGACAGGTGAGAAAAATAGGGAAGCTTTGTTGGATGTTCCTACTCTAGAATTAGCATTTGTGGAGACTGCAGGAGTTGAGGATGAAATCATGCCACCAGTAGTGGCAGCTAAGAAGGACAGAATGGTTTTCTTTATCTTAATGTTTCCACAATGGGTATCAGAGGCTTTCAATGTAGGTGAGTGGGATGGCTATAATCCTTTCATGGGAATAGATTTTTATCTTCTCATTCTCTAAGAAATGACCACGAATGTTCCGTCCACTAATGTGTTGGAATTATTCTCTCCATATGAGCCTGGATTCCTGAAGAAATTAAGTATTCTGGCTCAGATTCTACTTATGAGAACCAGGTCATTCATCATAAGGCATGGGGGTATGTGTGAAACTTCATAACATGTACCCAGGTAGCTGACTTTCCACACTGTTTGGGTTCTCTCCGCCATTAGATAGTTATTTTATGGACTAGTGGGATAGACTCCATCAACCTTCATGCATTGTATTGAGACTTCCTTGTCGAGCGTACACATACTGAATTGAAGGTACTTGTCATTTCCTACAAGAAGGACATGGATGAGGGCTGCATAGTACTTGAGACACTTAAAGGGGGTATTTCCCACCATGAAGGGTTAGAACATGGGAATAAGTCCATGGAGGATTCTCAAGCTGAGATCAGTGACAATCTGAAAGACCAATTGTTAGAGGGAATGGCCATGGTGGAGGAGAAGACATACCTGGTGGACAAATGTAAAGCTGAGTAGAACCAGATGTTGATCGAGGACGATTAATTCCTCCCTCAAGCCAATGAAGAGGTAGTTGACCTGGTGGGGCGGAAACAGAATACAGAGGCCACTCTACAGAGGTTGGTCGATCTCAAACACCTGATCAATGGGGTTGATCCATAGGGGGAATTTTTTGATAGAGAGGCTTTAATCTGTGGATGATATTCCATAACATTATTTGGGTTTATTTAAAATAGTTCGTGTTTGAACATGTTTATTTAAACATATTCCATTATCAAACTGCAATCATACTCATTAAATAAACAATGAACCATCCCAAATCTCTCCTGAGTCATGATCTATGTGGGAAACAAGGGATAATGATTTGATTTATTAGTTATATGAGAGTGTTAGACATCTTTAATTGGGGTTTTCATTTTCTGATTGACCACCAAGATTGTTTGGACCGAGAGGGGATATGGTTGGAGAATGGAACTCTCTAAATATCTTAATTAACATTCCTATATGCACTAGTGAAAGTGGGGTAACTCAAGGGGAATAGAAAACTACTCAAACAAAGGGAAATGGAATGAATGAATCACAATTCCCCAAATATGGAACATAATGGGGGTGGTGTAATTATATAGGATAAACATTTACTATTTTTGAAACTTATCATTCATATTTCCTAGTCAAGGATGGGGGAAAACAAATTGAGGGTTGAATTCATCCCATATTCGAAACATGGACCTATCTTAAAATTTCATACAAATTATTCCACAGCATTGGCCCATGACAGTAGGTGAGCCATTGTGTCTAGGAACTGTTCCATTACAAAGCCTATTTGGAGATATAGGAGGATAAGGATCCAAATAAAGGGTCACATGTGTGGAGATGAAGTGGTGGAATGTTCAAATGGATTCCAAAACTCATGTAACTATGCCACCGTGACTTGGAGCACATTGGTTAGGTGTATTGGTCTGAACAAAGGTCAAACGTTTCTCTTAGGGGGAGCATCATATCAGATTCTGAGAAAACGATAAAGGATAAGAATTATGTGGTAGGTGAGCGACACCAAAAGATAGGGCTTGTCGGGTGAGGGACTAAAATGCCTTGAATTTTAACATCATGTAATGGGGATGATATACACATAGTTTAATTTTGTTTGGTGAGAATAATGTATCTCATAATTTAACATATTGTAATCATGTCATAGTGTGTAGGGATTTTGCAATGAATTATTCATCATTTCTTCCTCATGTTGGTTCATTAGGGAATCCCTTGTCCATTTTATGGGATGGGGTTACAGTTTGACATCATGTAAAAGGACATTTCAACCAGTGTGAATGGAACCTGACCAACAGATATTGATCGAGGCATAAGAGGATAGCATGATATAAGTACTCATTATAGGGGCCTATAAGGGAAAGAGAGATTAGAATACCTTTCATTGAGTAGAATTTGGGGTGATAAAAACATATATTTATTCAATAGTTCTGGGAACATAGGGTGAGAATCTCAAAAGAAATATGTGTAGCACAACAGACTGAAAACCTGACATGAGTGAGGCTCCTTGGATCCACCTTATATTGTACAACACATTCCCAAAAATCCTTTCACATAGTTTAAAGTCTTTAGGGTTGTAATTGAGCTCTAATTTTATATTTATATAGTTATTAACAAGGATCACCTTAATTTTTGTGGCATGTAATGAAGCAGTAGTAGCCTAATGTGAATGGGGGAGAAAGTGGCTCATTCCACATGAGGAATAAGGTTCGGACCATAAAAATTTTAAGGTAATGGTGATGGAAAATGGGATATTAATTTAATGTATTAGAGTTGGACCATAGAAAATATTTTGGGTTCATAATTCTTGGACCGTATGGTGGTATGTTTTTAAGGAACATGGGAAACATCAATGGAAGATAACCCAACATGAAATAAGGGTCCTAGGAGGACACTTGATAATGCAATAAATTTTTATAAGACAACATACACATAGTTTATGTTTGTGATGATTAGAAAATTAAATTTAGTTTATGGTCCTAAATATTAGACCATAGGGTTGATCAAATCATTATTATATGTATAGGGTGGTGGAGTGACAAACTCGATGTGAATTGAGGGCCAAAGGGGCCCAACGCCACACAACGCATTCCAATGACAACATAAACTAGTTAAGAATCATAATTCTTGGAAAAAGACTCTTAGTTTAAGGTCATGGAGTTTGGAATATGGTGTTCTCCATCAATTCAACCTTTTATTAGGAAACCCCCCTCCCAAGTCTTAAGCCATAAAAAACTTTGCCTGTGTGAGAATTAAAGAGCGATTCAGAGTTCTCATTCCTTGAAGAGGAGAACACAATGAGGTAAAAAAGTGGAAAAAAATACCCATAAAGGTAATTAGGACATTAAAAATATAGATATTGAGATATAGGATTAACCTATATACATGGAATAACAGTTATCCACATTCGAAACACAGGTTCTATACTCGCATTGGTTAGAGATGAGGTGAACACATGTAAGATTGACTGTTGGCTAACTTTGAAACACAAGATCTGTTTTTTATTGAAAATATATATCTATGAATATTCCAAGGGATGTAGGTGAGCCATTTTTCTATGAGGCCATTATTTTATGGATCATGGTCTGATATGGTAGAAGAAAATTATCCAAATCGGAGAAAGTGAAAAGTTTACTGATAAACATGTGGGTAGGTGTGAGTCAATACATGACTAGAGGGGAAAGAACTAACTGTGAATAGATGGTGAGACTAGGCCTATTTTTTCATAACTACATATCCCTTATGGATGGGAATCAATTCACATGTATTTCTAGAACCCAGTATGGTAGGATAGTGACACTGATGGAGTGACGTCCTATCGGGTGAGGATATCAACACATCTAACATAAAGAGGCATCATAATTTTATACAGGGTAATGTGTGGTTCATATAATATCTATCATATAAAGAATATTATTTTTAAATGAGGTATAGTTGTAGTTTAACATAGTGAACTGAGGATGTTTGGCTTGGGAGTTTAAAGTCATATCTCTCAGACTGTGACTACTATTAGTTTAGATTCATAGATCCTAGACTATATGGATGGTTTCTAATTTAAGGTCATATAGCTTTGACTAAAGGAGGGTGTAATGAGTTTACATAAATATTCTTTTTTGTATTAACGAGTGATAACTCAACATGAATGGTGGGTCGAAGGGACTCACTACCACACAAAACTCGGTGAACCGTACCCTAGGTCAACATCCCTTTATTGGGGAAGGAAAGGCCCCATGGTAAGTAAATTAAAGAGATGATACCTAGATAAGATATTTAGAAATAAATGTGTATCCTATAAGTATGGTAATAAAGATGTATGAAGTTATAGAACTCAGCGTGGAAGGGGACTAACACCATGGGGGATACCCTCTCAAGTGAGGATATTGAATCTTTTCATATTAGGATATGAGGCGTACCAAATTTTTATGGGGTAATTATATAGTTTAACTTCATGTATAGAGGGTTTATTTTATCATACCATACTTATCATATAGGATTTACCAATTTGATATGGAGTAAAAAATTTATCATTAAGAGGCATCCTGATTTTATATTGGGTAAGATCATAGCTTAATGTATTTCACTAAGGACATTAGTAAGGATAGCTTATCAATCTAACCATTATTTTCTTCCTCATATCAGTATATGAGGCCATATCTACCCTCTAATGGTTCAAGGTATATTAATTGGGCTTATAATGATAAAGGATAACCATGGGATCATTCTAGGGAGATAAGAGCACAAGTAACATATGGTTTTGTTGTGAATCTACAGATGGGACAAAAGAAAGAAAGTTTAAGAATCGGTATATATATTATGAATATTGGAATCAAGCCACACATAATTATGGGAATAGGTAGGAGGGATATAATTTTATAGGAATAAATAAAATCGTGCGAATATTAGGTGAATGAACATAGTTTAGGGTAACATGCCTTTTACCTATGACAAATAGTATAAAGTCATAATGCCTAGACCAAGGAGAGGGTGATCCAAGGATTTTTGTGCAATGAAGGATTTAAAAACTAACATAAATGGGGGTAAAAAGTGGTATTAAACCACATTATGTAATCCTAATGACAGTTGTACATAGTTTATGTTTCTTCAGTCTAGACAATGGGAACTAATTTAAACTCATATTGCTAGGACTATGGAAAATCAATTTAATGTCATTGTGTTTGGACTATGGACTTAATGATAGTTTCAAGAGTATATGTGTGCCACAAAATAGGTAATACCCCTCTTGAATGCAGAAAAAAGGGCATCACATACCACACAAGTATGAGTTAGAAAAAAAGTAGTTTATGATCGTAATGCTTGGACTAGGGGAAAGGTTTGAAATAGTTTAATGTCATGATGCACTAACTAGGGAAATGTTAGCATCATGATTATTTTTTGTGAATCAGAAGTGGTAGAACCTATCAATAATGGTTCCAAATGGGGATCATGTACCACATTCACACATTGATATGAACTTCACATATCTTAAGGTCAAAATACATTGATAATAACTAAGTCCAAGGGGGTGTAGGTTTGAAAATTTTACATCATGGTCTATAGATGATAGGTCTGGGAATCACTATGTATCTTATAACGATGGGAATCAAGACACATGTAGTTATAGAGAACGGTGTAGTATGAGACCGACATTGGTGGCTTAAATCCTATTTGGAAATGGAATTGTGGAATCTTATGATTTTCATGGGGCATCCCATGTTTGAGGAACATGATAAGGCAACAATTTTACATCATGTGATGGAAAAGCTTGATTTTTTTATCAAATAATATATGAGGCATCCCAATTCCGAAAGGGTCGGGAATCTTAATCATCCCATACTTATCATATGAGGAATCCTAGTTTATATGAGGTTTGACTTTTTGGATCATACCATATATAATGAATGGGGAATCCAAGTTTTATATGGTGTAAGATCATCTCTTATTAAGAGGTATCTGAGTTTTATACGGGGTTAGATCGAGTTTAACATCATGTGTTAAGGACGTCATACTTTGTAATATAAATTCACACAACATAGAATATAAGGTTTATAAATGGGTTAAGGTTGCAATGCTTGGACAAATAACGAATAGATAAAGGTCGTGTTGCATGGATCAATGGATTTCAACTTAAGTTGATATATCTTAAACCAAGGGAAATCTCTAACGGATATGTGTAGCATAGAGGAGTGATAAATATGATGTGAATGGTGGATTAATTAGGCCCATGCCACACAAAAGATTACATAGGAGACCTACACACAATATAGAGTCAGGATTCATGGACATGGACTCCTATTTTAAGGTCATAGATTTTGGACCAATGGGGATCATTATGAAAAGTAATAAATGAGAAACTTGGATTTGGTAAGTGGTTTGATCAGATCTGCATCCATGGTTACCAAAGAGTACACTCTAATATAATAGACCATTGAATGGTGTAATTTTCATCCCACTTAGGATCCAAATATGGTGGCTTTCTATTGAGTATCATAACTGTTCTAAGAGTTAGTACCATGTTACCCCAGAGGAGTTAGTGGAGGCAAAAAATCTTGTTGAACACTCTTACTATCATGTTCAAGTGCCACTATTGATTATGCAAGGCCTCTAGGATATTCTTTTTTAGGTCGTCCAACATATCCAGAAGGTCCTCTTTAATTTTTTCTTGGTTTTTGGAAGTCATAGAAATATATTAAGAGCAATGAAAACTGAACCTCAATGGAATATAATTCTTCTATTCCAAACACTAGGGAAATGTGGTCACCAAGGTGTAAATATGAGATTTTGTATGATAGGACCAAAGGGTATTGGGGAGATTTTCCAACCAACTATTTTTGTTCTTTCCTCCCATATTCTTCAAAATATTAGAGAGGGTATTTTTGAATGCTTCGATCAATCCATTTTCCTAAGCATGGTAGCAAGAATTATGGTTGGAAAAAATGTTGTTTTTGGTGTAAAATTTCATTAAATAGACATCCCAAAAGTTAGTTTCGTTATTAATGAAAATAGTGTGACGAACTCTAAATCAATTAATCATGTGGGATCTTATAAACATGATCACAGATGGGTATTTGACCTCCTTGAGGGGATCACTTCAACCCATTAAAAGAATAAGTCTATCATTATCAAGATAAATCATTACTAGAAAGATATCCCTGGTGGGAACAATCATATAAAATTGATTTCCCATACTCCAAATGGCCTACAATACATATTAGTGTGGAGAATCTCTGGTTGTTGATGTAGAATGTTGTTGTAGATCTAGCATGCATGACATCTTTTATAAAAATCGATGCAGTCAAAGACCATAGTGGTTCTAAAGTAGCACGACCTCCAACTCTTATGAGAGAGCTTCAATTCCACCTGATGGGATCCATAAGACTCGGTGATGGCTTCCTACATAACCTATGTGATCTCATCTCCTTGGTTGAAATGGAGGATAATTTCATGAAATGGGCATCTAAAGAGGGTCCACTCAAGGTTAGGACCACTATTAAGGGTAAACTATGATACATGACAAAATATGTTCTCAAAATCATTTCAATATTGTGGGAGAATTCCATGATTGAGGTAATCTATGAAAGGATTTTTCCAATCCATCCTTTCCTTTTCTATGGGGGAAACTGAGGGTCCTATAACAGAAGAACTTATAGCCAATTGGTTTACCAATTTGTTGTCATTATCATCTAAAATGGTGGGGGAAATGATACATAAATGTTCTATATAGATGATTAGGTTATCTTGATCAGTTTATATGAGACACACAACCAGTATTGTGAAGGTGTTGGATCAAACACTCTATGACCGAGGGACATGAGTTACTTCTGTTTGAGTAGGAAACTGGGACATCTAATGATGAGTGTGCTTCAAGGGTGAATAATTTATGGGTTTTTGATGATGTTGTCACCATTGATAGGATTAATGACTAGCTTGAAGTATTCCATCATATGAAACCATGGGAAATCAATCTTGAGAGATAGATAAGGACTAGTAAAGAGATAATTATACTCTGACTTGTTATTGGTGAATCCTTATGATAGTAGGGATGGGTATGAAGAGATTTCTAATACATGAGTGAAAAAGAGAATTCCTTGGACTACTCTATTCAGATTTGGTTCACTGAAAATTTTTCCAGTTGGGATCTAACATTGACAATATAAATGTATATACAAACATATCATGGACCGATCCAATGTGAGTATAGACTCATACGTGAAATCAATAGCCATGAGAAGTTCTTCAGGGTCCGGATGGGTGGAAAAATATATTCATGTACCTGAAATTTGATGGCCTTTTTCAGAATGAACTAGATATCAAACAATGGGAGGAACACTACCGGGTATGGTAAATGTCTTGTCAGTATGGGTAGATTAAATATATATGTCTGACGGTCCACCTGAGACACCAGATGTATCTCATGGTGCTGTCTATAATTCCAAAACAATAGCACTATGAAAACTGGTTCATTGCAACTCTTCTTGATGGCTGAGTATCTATTATCCTTGTTGAGAAAAATGGGACTGAGAAAGTATAAATTTTTATATCTACCATCATTGTTTTTTTTTGTGAGATTAAAACCAAGGGGAAATTCCTAGAAAGTCACATTAAAGACCAAAGGGTTCCCTAAGACTGGTGGCATCAAAACCAGAGCTTTTAGCAGTTAGAACTTGATAGAATAAACTATGGTCTGGTATTCCTCACCCCATTGGTAGATAATTCCTTTATTAGCATCATTAGGTGTTTATTGTCATTAGGTTTACTTCTTAGTACCTCATAGGAGTAGGGGGTCTAGTATAACCTAGGCCTGTCAAGTATATGAGTATGAGGTAATATTCGGGCTCTCTTTTTTTAGGGAAACAAAAACACTTATTATTAGAGACAATAAAGAAACCACCAAGGACCAATGTTTTAGACTATAAATGATTAATTGAGAGAATGAATGCATCATTCAATTTTTCATGTTGAATGACTATAGTGGATTCCAGATCATTATGGTCATTGATGCACTAAACCTTGTTGGCTTGAACCTAGTTCCCTTAGCCCATATAGTAGATGAATTCCAGATAGTGGGATTCATAGGAGATGAAGGGGACACATCACCTTGGAGTACCCATACTCGAAAATTATGGGATTACATAAGGCACTAGTGATAAAATATGTAGGACACTAAATTGAAATAAATCTAGGGTCTAACCAAAAATGAATTTTAGGAGGTCTCTAATGAGATTACCTTGAATTTGGTGCTTGAAATTAAGCCAAAAAACATGGTATTCAACCAAACCATTCCAAAAAGTTTATACTCACTTATGTCAAAAACTTGAGTTGTTAGGTTGGAGGGAGTCAGATCAGATTCGGTCATCCCCAACTTATGGAGCATCTGGGTCAGGATGAGGTTGATCCCAAAACCCATATCCACCAGGCAGTGGTTTATTTCCATGTCATTGAACTGACCTATGATGTATAGTTGGCATATATTACCCTATACGAGGATGCCTTCATCTTCCCTAGAAAAAGAGATGATTTCTTGGAATTCCTTTTTCTCAGCTTCCTCTTCAAAGTAGGCATCTTCAATAGCTACATATACATCAAACTAGATGGGGGTTTTAAATTATTAAGTGAGGGACTCATGCATCTCTTTTGATAATAAGTGTTCCTCAATGATTTAAATCCTTATTGGTATATAATCAGGGTTCTCCAACATGACATAATATTGTTCCATAGGATTTATTTTTCTTATAGAGGGTCTCTCCTTAGTAGGGGAATGAATGTTTCTTCTTTATAAACAACTAGGATTTTACTTGTGATTGAAACATTATTCTTCCAACTAGATGAAATTATTTCAAACCCTTGTAGTTGATTGTTAGTTGTTTAAGGCTTTTCTCTAGATTGATGTGATTGATCTTAGCGTGATTGAAACTGATATTATTGGTCAAATAACACAGTTGGTTGTGGAGGTGTACCTTACATAGCGGTTTTGAAATAAATTTCATTCTGAGCTCTATGAATAACCTTCTACCTCATCTTAGTAATAGGTACCTCCTAGTTCAAATCCCTACAATGATCATTCTAGCAGTTTGCATGCCCATGGACTTTTCTTGGATGGTGTTAGTCAGGGGAAACCGGGGATTTTTCCTGGAAATCCCCACTTTTGGGAATCATGAAGCAGTATACTAATTCGACAGTGTTCTCGAAGGCATACTCCTTATCATAATCATGAGGTCATCTTATGGTGGTAATGATCTTGGTGAGACTCTGAACCCAAGGTAAATGAAGTCACCAAGAGTGAAAGATTAATTTTTCAATGGTAGGGGACTCTAATTTACATTATACCATCAGAAACGGTTCTTCTAGAATTTTTAAGGCTACAAATTATATTTGGAGGTAGTATATGGGGAAGGTGTGAAAACTATAAGAGTTTCTAGCCAACCTAAGATATCACATATAACACCATGGGTATGACAAAATTTCATGTGATCCAACCATTCATCATATTTCTACATACCATGGTTTGAATCCTTTTCCCATCACCTGATCCCTCTCTATCACCATTGATGTTGATGGTGACTTGTGTCACCTACACCTGGACTCTACCTAACTTGGCTAAACTATGTTCCACATAGCCATGGACACGATATTTTAACACATATAATTCCTTAATGGTATGTTGAAGAATCTTTTTTTTTGTTTAATTATCAGGACAGTCAATATATACAACCTCCTAGGGTATCATGCACTTTGGAAGATTCAAAATTCCATTCTATAAGGCACAGATGAAATATCCTATGACCTAGGAATATATATAAGAATATTTCGGATTCCTTCTGTTTGGTAAGGGTGATCTAGGATACAAGACATGATGAGAGGATAGAGACACATTCTGTTATCTAGGTTATTGTACTTGTTGAGGCGGTGCCTAACGATTCTAAACTGGTAAAGTATACTCTTGATAAGACTACATTCATGGAGGATTTTATGGAAATGTATCCATAAACTATACTAGATCTAAAACCTTTACATTAACAGTGGTGATTTTTTCTTATTTGAAATGTATTCTCGCTGGATAAGTAAGTAGAAATGGGTTTAACTTTCTAGTCTTCTTCAAGTCATCCTCCATATTCTAGAACATATTATAAAACTATCAGAATCTACATAGAATGTTCTTTATGATGAGGGTAGGGACCATCTCATTTCTGAATTTCCCCACACACATCATTAGTTTCATCTTTTAAGACATTGGTATGTCAATTAAATACGTGATAACATTACATTAGGAGAAAAAGTGTGTGACTCCCTCATCAGGCCTTTGTTTTCATATAGAGAGGTCTACAATACATGTATTTCACATTGTGGAGATGAAATGGTAGTGAAACAACATAAAATGGTCCTCCCAACAGGTAATGGACCAAATGGGAAGTTTTTTGTACAAGATGAACATGGTTCCTTCCAGTTTATGAACAAAAAACTGAAGCATGGTGGCCTCCTACTATTCTATGGTCCCCAACATAGGTCTTCATATTGAAATAAAGTGTTATAGGTGCTGCAACAGGTCTCCCATCCAATTTAATGGGGAAAATATTGTATTTCCAAAATCTGGGGGTTCTTGGATATTATCCACCCAGGCTAGGTATGGATTTTCATTAGGCGGTATCACCACTTGTCATGTCTCTAAGGCCTCTAGGTGACTAGTGAGAGAGGGAATAAAGTCATCTAGGAGAGGGTACCTATCTTGGAGAGGGTCTACAAAAATTAGTGTTCTGATAGGATATTCTACATTGGGAGTGGGCTCATCAACTCAGGGAGCAACTCAATATGGATAATGAGGCAGATCATTTCACTGCTCTGGTAGGTTTGAAAACTCATACCTCATTCGCTAACCATATACACTAAATTATGTCCTAACTAGGTGTGTATGGCCACCAAGTTCAACTAGGTCCATATTTCCAAGTAGGAATTTTTCCCCACTATATGCGACATGGGGTCCCATGGGGTGGTTCCATAATTTGGGCACCGATTAATAATGAGACCAGTGATCAGCATTTCATACTCTTCTTGCTGCTGGAGAAATCCATCTACCATTATTTGAATCTTTGATTTTGTAACTCAAGTAGATTAGAGGGATTGACATGATCCTTTAAATTGTTGTGGTTCCAACTGGTGAGAAGAAATGCCTCATTGGAGGGGTCTCTGACGCCACATTTTTTCCTCTACTGGAATGTGAGGAAACCTTCATGGAAATATTCTTGGTACTACATCTTCCCTTTAAGAGGATATTCCCCAAAATACCATGCATTGATGAAAATATTCCTCTGATCCCTGGGTAGATATGGAATGACCATTTTTATTATGATGGTTTTTGAAGGGTAACTTTCATCATCAGAACATAGGCTAGGTTGTCTCAATATAGGGTTAATGTGGAGAGTAAAATACTATCCCCAACCTCTGATTTGTATGTTTAGAGATACCTCTTCCAGAAATCGGTGGAGCACTGTGAGGCTCTTGACACATCATTGTTCAAGGGTTGGGTGGTATCTATATGACACAAGATGCTGAGCTACAATGAATGTTGTGATCTTAAACCTTCAACATTGCAGGTCAATGGAATCATGGTTCTCTTGACTACTTGAGTGGGTTATCTAATGATTTTGGAGGTAGTGAAACGTCACCTAGATGATCTAGTAGAAACACACATCCTAGAACTCTGTGAGGGACTTCAGTTTGTCAAATTTTAGCATTGAAGTAGGTTGGAACACCCCTAAAAATTGGCCAGAAGCGAAGGCCTTCAATGGGCCCTATTTCTTAGAAAAAGGGCCATTCTCTTAGTCAGTCCAATATCCAATTGGTGAAGGTTGAGAGATGGGTGGAAGCATTGATCTAGATCAGTTCTGTGGCTGGTTGACTAGTATAGAAGTCACTGCATGAGCCAAATTTTTACTGCTCATTGGGACATATCTTAGGGGCTATTCTAATCACATCATCACATCCTTTTAGGATGGGTTTTTCATCACTAAATCATGCCCATGGGTGGAAATGTTCATATGTGGATCAATAGAGTGTACACTATATAACAGTGAAAACTTGAACCCTAAAAACTATCCAGATTCTCTGTTGAAGGTGGAGAAGATAGAAATTGGCAGTGATGAAGGAGGCTGTAGTACGAGCCCCTAGAATGGATCCATAAGATCCTCCACCCGCAAGTATCTAAATAGGGATACATAGATCATATAAATCTCAAATTTCAAGATTATTAATCTCCACTATCAGTTCCTTGACCCAGACTCTCGCAATTAAGGTAGAGAATCTATTATCAACCCATTGGTCCCCCCTGAAATTTTAATGTTCAACAAGGTCAACAACAACTTGTTAATTAATGATATTTCACCTTCATGTGTGATTATTATCCCTTTTTCCTTGGTATGGTTATTCATATATTGGTAAATATTTGGAAATTAGAGGACCTTCATGATGGTTGGTTGTAATGTGTGGAGGACATATTCTTTGGTAGGTTGGAACATGGGTAGGTCATCCATGATGACTGTTGTTGGAGTGGGGAGGACCTCCTCTTTGACTCATGAAGGAGTGAGGAGTACCTTAACTAATGTTGGAAAGAACACGATGATGAACACCATGCTGGTTGGTAGTGACATAGTTAAGACCTCTGTGTTGAGAGGATGGAGTACAGGGAGGACCTCTATATAGGATGTAAAAATAGTAGGGAGGATGTCCACTCTAGTTATTGATTGAATGGGGATGACCTCTGTTCTAGTTATTGAAATAGTTTAGAGGACCTCTGCTCTAATTGGTAGGATCACAGGGAGCGCAACCATACTGATTTTCAATGAAGCAGGGATGAGCTTCTCTTGGGTTGGTACAAGAGTAGGGAGACATTTTCTTTGGCTAGTAGTGGCTTGGGTAGGACTTCCATGATGGTTATTGAAAGAGCATGGATGACCTATAATATGGTCAATGAAAGTGAAGGAAGGACCTCTCTATTGATTTTCCTCATCATGAGGTGACCTATAATGGATTTTGGTGGTGATAGAAATTGAAAGAGTCAAATTGGATGGCCTATGAGGTGCATGGGTTTTCAATCTTAATTTGGAAAATATGGATCCTTATTTGCTGGTTGTAGGGATCTGGCAGGATGCATTGGTATCAGTTGGGTCCACTAGAGCCTTAGAGGATACCCCTTGTTGGGAGGAATCCTAAGACATCCCCCAACATTGGTGTAGAATGTGGTTGATCGAGGGTGGTGAAGCAGGGGTGAATTCCACCCACAACTTGTCATGTGGGATCGATCATGCTGGCACATATCAGGCCTGGTGGGATCCCTCCTAGACTGCTCCTAGGAGGTAGTCGCTACAGAAACAACTCGAGCATCACCTAAATCTCTATTATTGGGGATCTAATCATTATAGTGATCCATGTAGATACTCTTGACGTATTTCATCACCATGATGGGTGGGTGGTTTTCCCCTATACAATCCTCAGGGGCGGTAGTGTTAGTGAGGCTTCAATGCCTCCAGGTCCTAGCAAGAAATATACTTGATGGGAAGGACCCCTTTTTACCCATTCCAGAGCACAGGGGAATCCACCACCCTCTTATGTATGAACTCATAGGGTGAGACATGGTGTGGTATCCTAGAATCCAAATTCATGGAAGATGTTATGGTGGATTTTGTGGTGGAATAAAAATTTAGTGGTACTACCACATCTATGTTTATTCTTCTCCTATCACCTACAAGGGATGGGATACTAGTTTCTTAAATCTTGATTCCAATAAGTAATTTGGATTCATCCATCATAAAAAGTAAAATAAAAGTGATTCCCAATGTACCATCATCATCCCATATTTTGAATCATAGAAGGACCAATGCTGATAAAGTCGCAGACCGAGTATGTCCAATAATAATTTCCCCAATTCATGGAAAACTTCCATGTTAGGCCCACCATTTTCGTAGTGGTACCTGGTAAATATTGGATGAATTTTATGACATGAAAATATGATGATGTTCCAGATTATACTAGTCCACATTTTTTGGAGAATTTATTCACGTCAGTCTCACCATTTATATTTTTTTATGCTTATTTTGGGCCTGCATGTGGTTCATGATTTCCATTCCCTACATTCCCACTATCCAAAGGCCAGAGTCTTTCATCGCTTTAATTGGATATGAGTTCACGATGATCAAAATGGGATGATGGGATGTTGGTTCCTCCTTCCATGGATTCATACTTGGGGATCTTCACCTATCCTGGGTCCCCCCAAATTGATTATGTGATGTTCCTAGTACTCATTTTTAGTGCCATGTCCATGTGGAAGTCATATAATTATGGTGGTTCTATCATGATATCATAATAAAATTCCATGTAGAGTAGTAATTCTAATAATCTCTGGGAATCTCTAGACATTCAGAACAATTTTATCCTTTTAATCTTCCTCTTGGGAGGGATTCCCATATTATACATCATAGGCCCAAAACCCAAGGAATCATGTGTCGATCAAGAGGTAATTAAATCCAGAGGCGTAAGTATTCCAAATATTTTTACGTCATTCATACCATGTGTATTTTATAGGGAAGGTATTATGGAGTCATGTTATACGTTCTATATCCCTTTGAGATGGATCATAATTCCGGGTTGAGACGAATCAGAGTATGATTATAACTTCATAGGGAGACAGGGTTGGTAGATCATAATGCTCTATTGAGGTGGATCCAAGACGTGTGTCCTTAGGATGGAAGATGTCAAACCTAGGTTTAAAAATGTATCAGAATACCTCGTAGAGTCATATTTAGAGATTTGGATCAGAATCCTTCATTGAGGTGGATATGGGAGGTGCATCCCTAGGAGGTATGATTTCATTCCTAAGATTATCATTTGATCCGAATTCCCAGTAGATGTAGATCTACAATTGTGGACAAAAATTCTACCTGGAGGAAAATTCAAGATATGCCTCCCAGGTAGGGAATATGTCACACCTGGGTTTACCATTATTGGGATTGAACCTTGAGGAGGCATCTGGAAAACCTTTTTAAAAATATATGGATCAAAACCCATTTAGTATAATGTCGTAGTTTAATTTCAAGTGAGAGGATCGATTCAGGCAGTATAACATCATGTGGTATAGATGGCCGTATCATGGAAGGAGCATCTACTAGGGATGATGTGGTGATTATGCATATAAATCTTCCAGTATCACAGTCATATCCCATGTATAGAATCTTCTTGGTATGGGTTTCACATCCTACTGATGGGGGTAAGGTCAAATCCCACGATGATCATACATGGGAAATCATGTGATTGTCACGCTAGGTAAGACTATAGTTTTTCAACATGTGATAAGGATGTTTCCATGTTGTTTAAAGATATATGACTAGGATATGGAGGTAGGTAGTTTTACATAACGCCTCTCAGATGTCGAGGGACTTAGTCCTCACCACTATGGATTACGTGACCACCACTCATGCGCCTTTGTAGGGGTATGATAGTTAGAGCTTCCATGGACTTGTAGTCAACCAGGAGACGGATGTTAGGGTCCATATGCTTATAATTGATAGGCGTGTGGGTACCTATGATTATAAGCAACAATTTGGATAGAGGCTGAGTCCACCAATGGGATGAAGTGGGAAGACATAGGTGTGTGTGAAACTGGTCATGTAAGGACTCGAGGTACATCCGATATAGTCCTTAATATTTATGGTCCCCTCAAGAACTCAACCTTCATGAAGGGGTTTCAGTAGTAGGGAGCCACCATGTAGGGTCCCAAATATGGGTTTCATGATCATTTGGGATTTATGAAGGTGTTTCTCAAAAAATTTAGGGGCCCCGTAAAGGTCTTGTTCTATACAAAGGATTATTCTTCATGTATCAAGGTGACCCTACCTCAAAGAGATGTTCTGGATCCCATTAGGTTAGATTAATGATGGATAGATGAATCATGAAAACATAGGTTATACAAAGGGATTTGTTCATTAGTGAAAAACTATGTCCTTCATGAAAGGAATATCCACATTGGTTGGAGGTTCACAAGAACACATGGGAAGTGATTTTGTGATTATTGGATACATTGGGTGATCCATTTTCTATTTTACTCATGATGCTCGGGTGGTTCACAGACAGGGATCGATTTTCGGACGTTGAAAGTTCACCATCCACATGAATTTCAGACATAAGGGGGTATATATATAAATATATATATAATTTTAATGATGATTGGAGGCCATCATAAATATTTATGATATTCATGAGTGGATGGGCTCTAATAGTTATAATGACGCTACATTGAGGTTATCTTCATGTCTCCATGCAGTTGAGAAAAACTTTGTGACTCCAGATTGATGTTTCACAGTGATTACCATCTAGTCTCCTTATACTCGCATAGGTTCTACATAGATCAATATTGTCGTTTCGTAGAAATTTCCATTAGGTATCCAAGAATCTAGGGCCTTTGCGATCTTCACATATTCATGAAGGTGGCGAGCTTTATGAAATAGGCCCTATAGAGATATTTTGTGTTGTTTTGCTTTGGATTCTCCCTAAATCATCCATTTCATACCAAACCTCTCCCAGGGAACATGTATTTCACACTAAAGTATTATTCTTTATCCTCATACATTATTCTTGTGCTACTAGGGTAGTTTTATAGTCCTTTGAACTATGTATAGGTTTATCACATATTTCACATGAATTTTCTTAGGTTTTCAAGTAATTACTTATGGTTGAATTCTCACTATATATAACCACATCTTTCTGAACCAATTTATTTATTATTTTTTAATCATAATTTGTTGTTGAATTTTAATGAAATTTATTTGCCTCCTTTGAATATATTTGTTTATGTTTTTCAGCAATAATATTTCGAGCTTCCTCCAGCTATTTAGGAAATTTCAATTGATCTATCCAAAAAACCATGCACCCTTTCTTGAAATTCCCAACTTCATCATATTTTTAACATCACATAAAATAATTTTTCTTTTGAAGACTCTTCTATGTGGTAGTAAAGGTAACTTCTCCATCTAAACTTATCATGAATACCTCATCCTTGGGAACTTCAAAACTACATATTCCACATAATTCTTCCTGAAACTGAAATCAATTTTGTGGAGATAGATTTGGTGAAGACCTAGTCATGAGTAATCTCCTCTGATATTTTATCTTCATAGTCCCACAAAAGTCTCCCTATTTCTTGAATCATTTTTAAAAAATTCATATTGAACTAGTAATAATTAGCTTTGTGTTCATTCTTACCAAAACACCAGTAAAACCCTTGAAACAAGGATATTCCATATTGTATCTAGATATTTTTAGATTTTTGTTTCTACTATCCTATTGAAAATTAACCCTTATTTTTTCTTAGGGGTAGTGGTTCTATTGGATCATCTACTCATTCCTTTTGTGTCTAATATTTCCATTCATTCTTCTTAGTCTGAACCTATTTAGTTCTACATTTTTGATAGGTTATATTAGAGAAAAATTATATTTTATCAATATGAATAGGTTTATATTTACTTTATTATTTTAAATCATTATTTTCAAAAGTTTGAGAATAATATATTTTATCCTCAACTGATTTGTTGAATCACTATTTTTTCATGTACAAATCATGCTGAATAGTGAGACATATGGAATGGGTGTCAAATATTTATTCTACCTTTGTAGCTAATTTTTCTTCAATATTGTAAACCATTTTCCTTTGTGAAAATATATTTAATTTATGCATCCTGGTCTCATAATTATTTGATGATTCATTTCTATCAAACTATTTTTCTCTTCATCCACATTTTTTCTCAAACATATTATTTATTGTGGATAGATTTTTATTTTATTTATATTTCTTTATTTTTTACCTAAGTTATGTAATATTCTCAATAAAATATGAAAAATTCCCTTCCCGTTCCAACTCCAGACTAGTACTTTTGTCTCCATAATCATAACTGCTAGACGAATCAAATACATTATCAACTTGAGAAAATAAGTTGGCCTCATCGTCTGATGAACAACTTCAATTATCCTATTCCATATTTTCCATTAAATGTTTTTTACTAATGATATTCTTCTTATTTTTAACCTTCTTCTCTGGTGCTTCATTATCCACTTCATTTGATTTATATTCTTCAACATGATTCTTCTATTATTTTTGCAATATGACCAGTATCATCAAAATTATATCATATCATAAATTTCTTACCATTTTCAATCATTTTATCCTTATTGAATATCTTTGATAAAAGATCTATGATTTTTTTGATATATTCATTATATACCTCATCATCTTAATTACTTAATCTATCATATTTATCTTATTTGAAACTCAATTTTCTCAAAAATTTAATGTAAAATTCATCATTGTTTTTCTTTTTAAAAGATGGATCCTTCCTCATTTTATAGTCTAGGAGGATTTTGTGTAGCTCATATATTTTCAAATACACAATTTCTTTCATGCATGATATTTTTGAATCAAATAGATATGGAAAATTCCTCATTAAGTTTTTAAAAATGATGAAATATTCTAGATTCTGAGAATAATCCTAGATGTTTCTCAAAATTTCATTAAACCATGTAATATATTCATCGATAATATCATCATTAACCATCCTTATGACATCAAATTTTCTTTTCTAGACTAATATCTTGGATTCTTTAACATTGAAATTACCTTCATAACTGATTTTTAATTTCTCCCAGACTCAGTTTATAGATTGAGGACCAATGAAATTGTTATATAAATTTATTGATAGAGACATTAAGATAATATTTTGATCCTTATCATATAATTATATATTTCTAACATTATATTGATTCATAGTATAACCTTTAACAATGGTTATAAACCCAAATGTTTCTACATAAATCACCACTAGACTAAGTGATAGGACATAGAGAAACATATTCTACCTCTATCAATGATAGTTCTTCCCATTGAATGTGGAAACACCTTAGTAGTTGAATGGAATAAGAATTTCAATATCTCAAAATTCATTTTGGATATTTTGAGGTAACTTCACTCTAATAGGAAAATATGTACCACATGACAGATACACCACTATGGGGTGAACAAATGGTCTTATTTTTACAAATTATTCAAATTTTAAATTCACCCTCATGAATTGGTTAAAGTTATCTGTAGAGACCCGAATCTTAATGTACATAGACATTACATTACTTTTGTGGAATACTTAGTACATAACAAAAACACACACACAAGGACCGTAATAGTTTAGTGTCTTTGGAAACTCGGAATATAATCTTCTAATCGTGGTGAAAGATCTTCAACATCTCCCATAAAGATCTTCTTTTTTTAAACCTAAATCATTTATTTATGTCATGGGGAAAAGAAAACATAAAAGGGTGAGCTCAAATGCTCAGTAAGGGTAAACAAAAGAAATATCAATCATGTCATATTCATAAGAACATATCTTTTGGAAATCTTAACCTGTAAAAGAGATCATAATTTCATAACATGGGATAAATCATAGTAGTGAAATGTAATCCCAATAATCATAACTTAAAACATGGAACTTCTTTTAATACAAACATAATCATAGAGAATCATTTCTTATTAGTCAAGACTCATTTCCAAGACTATCTTAGTGGACAAAGTCCCTTTCTGAACCGAGTTCACTCCTCGTTTTAGTCCTGTTTCACTGAACCGGTATAACCTACCGTTCCAGCCATGTCTATCTCATGAGATAAAAAATCTTTACCCAATGCATTGGAGGGAGATATAGGTCCCACCCATCTCATAATGATACCATTCTTATGTGTGCCACAAAATCTTAAATCATACATCATTGCATAACCCATGTAATAAAAATGGGATTATTAAACAACATGACATCATAAAACAATTAATATAAGATAAAGGAATTAATAAAAATATTTCCATCACAACATAATCAAATCCATGTAATAATAGGGATATAAACATAACCCTATATTATCTTAGATGGAAAATAATTTTGATAAAACACTTGAACTCCATTCTTGAGGAAAATATCCTTTCTACTTCAAAAACATTTTTTCCTTTCTTAACATGTCATACAATTTTAAACTAAAAGAAGTTGATTAAAAATAAACTTGAAAACTTTTAAAGTAATATTCTTGGAAATAATGTTTTAAAAATCCATTCATGCCGTATAAGTTAAAAAACATTCTTCTCGTACTTTTGTCGGAAAAGTCAAAAAGTACCTCTTACGAAAAATGACAAAAGATTCCTTTCATATCTTTTACTAAAAACTCACCAAAGGGTAAAAATGGATTTAAAAAATTGTAGTTGGATGGAAATAATATTACATATTGAGGAAACATGGATGTGGATGATAAAATACACCCCAGTAAATACCAAAGTATAAACAATCTTGGATAAAAATGAGATTGTGATATTTTCCCTTACCTTAGGTACGATTTACTTCGTAAGTGTCCAAACCTCCTTTATAATGATTTAAATAATGTTATTGACTTATTCCAGAATCATACTTATTGTTATGATATCATATATGGTGATATTATTAGCTTATTATTAGTAATATTTCATTACTACTTGTTATTCGGGTGTTTATTACTTTTTTGCTCTTATGCGTGTTTGTCGAATAAATTCTTATTCTTCTCTTTAGGTTATAGATACCTCATTTACAGAATGTAATTATTGTAATATATATCATATTCATTCATTCAATTCATTTACATAATCATTATTCAATAAATATCATGTAGAACGAATCGCATCACATTGTGGAGACGGTATTCCGTACGTACGCACGAGCGATGATATCGTTCCCATGATCGTGGAATTGTATTGGAGTATATGTATACTATTTCAGAATAAGTATCACTTTTTAATAGTCATATATAGTCATTATTTACACCATTATACCCATCCAAGTAAGGTGGTGGTGGAAAATAGATTACCCCACGCCGTGGAGACGGTATTCCGTATGTACGCATGTGCGGTGATTTCTTTTTCCGTAGGATGGATAGATGGTGAAATAGGGTTGTTTCATAATAACATATCAGTATATGAGTGATACGTATGTTATTACTTCATAATGAAACAACTAAAGAAGAAGAAGTGGAATAAGAAATAAAGATTAAAGAATCGGTAACGGACATTACCTCTTCTTTGAAGTGCTTCTTTGAGACCTCCTTTTAGGGTACTAAAATAGGTCTTTGAAGAATACCAGAACCTCTAGGATGTTTCTAGGGAAGTGTATAGGATAAATTGGCAGGGTTTTTCTGATCTTGAAGGCTCAAAGTGGTGTTTGGAAGAGGGAGGAGGAGGTGCCCTTTTATAAGGGAGGAGAGGGGTACCTTTGGAATAACAAAAAATATTATTTTATTATAAAGTAAAATTCGGTTTTAAATAGCTCCAAATTGATTTATTTTGAAGATAAGGTGGGGATGGGTCGAAATTCTCTCATCCAATAGAATTTAGATAATTTTAGGTTCCTATTTTAACCTTATCATTTAGATTTAACATTAAGTTAAATAATTTTACTTTTATCATGTCTTCTTGTGTTCTTATACTATAAGGTTAATAAACATACTATAAGAAGAAAAACGAACCCCAAGATGTTTATTATTAATATATATAACCTTATCTAAGTCATTTGGCCGAACCTTATATTTTTAGGAATAAAATAACAATTAATAATATAATATTTGTTTTAAAAACCATTTTATGTCAATTTTGACACTATTTAGTAATTTATTTTTGTGAAAATAATAACAGAATGATTAGTTCGAAAAAAGTTAATTAAATAAATAATAACATGTCATATTAACCTATAAAATTATTTTAATTCATAAAAAGTCTTAAATTACAATTATTTGGGTATTTATAACATCAATTATGTCAATATTTCATTAATAAGACAATTACTGCATCATCTTTGTGTCATAATAAATGATAATTATTTAATCCCTAAAAATTATAAATAAATTCCTATGATGTATATAATTGTATTATATTTCTGGAGACTATTCATTTTCGAAGTTTCATGAAGTTTATCACTAAATTAAAATTATTATACTTATAAGATTTAAGAAAGTGACATGTTGTCACATTCTTTGATTTTAATAATAATTAAATTATTTTCATGGATAAAAGTCCATAAAATGAATCTAATCCGACCCTTAGGTGATATGGGTCGACTTTTAGTCATCCAATAGGATTTTGACATGTGTTAGGGTAATTTTATAATATTATATTTACCCTTAATTACCCGATTTACCTTTAACTATGGTAAATAAAATTTACCGTAGTTACTATTCATAATTCCCAAAAATAAAAAGAAGCTTATTAACATAATTTGGATCCACTAATTCCAAATATGGAATCCATTTTTCCAAATTCAATACACAAAAGTTGCAGAAATTAAATTAAAATTAATCCCGTTGTCGAAAGAAAACAGGTTTTTCTTTAAAACATTGCAAAAGATTGAATTGATTTATCCTACGAATTCAAGGTAGAATCAATGATAATGACATAAATTATATTAAATGGTAAAAATATATTCTATTTATACTTTAAAAACATTCAATATTATAATTTAACCATATAAATTATTGCGATGAAAAAAGTTGTTTTTAATTAAAATATAGTGTGTTTTTACTATTCATCAAAATATGAAAGTTACCAGAATGATATGAAAATTTATCCAAAGTAAATTTTTATTTCATGATTCCAAAGAAGAATTTTATTTTTTCAAATTGAACTTATAAACATTTTAAAAACTAGATTTAAAGTGGGTGCGCCATCAAAAGGTGGTAAAACTGCATTTTTTAAAAAATACTTATTTTACCCAAAAAAAAATTTTTGTTCTTATACCATGTTTCAGAAAATGTCAAAGACGAATAATAATGTTATAAGATTCAAAATTTAGTTAATACTATTCATAACGGCTAGTTCATAATAATATTATAAAAATATATCGTTGTTTAGTAAAACCCGATATTGCGTACAACACACGCTATCGAGGAAGGTCGTGATTGCATGTAATGCAAGCCAAGTCAGGGTTGCGTGTAGTGAAAGAATCATTCTTTGTTTCGTATAACAGAATCCAACCATATTTCATTTATACATTGAATATATATATATATATATACTCAATGTTGCATAGAATAACTATTATCAAATTTGTGTGTAACACGATCCAAGAATAGTGTTGTGTATACTGCAAGCTAATACGGTGTTGCGTACAGCGCAAGGTAATCTTGTTGTAGCATACAACACAAGACATTAATGAAATTAAAAGAATATTTTTCATAAAATCTCAGGGTGTTACATTCTACCCCCCTTAAAATTAATTTCTCCCTCGAAATTCGTCGGGGTTATAAATGGTTTACTATTCGAAAGTTTCTTTAATAGAAACCCACATCGTAAAAAGGAATACCAAAACCAATCTTTAAAAACAAAAGTATGAAACGTAACGGTTACCCAAATAAACAAATCACTGGGTTTCCACATAGGTGAAAATATGGATATGGAAGAGAAATCTAACCATCATGTTCTGATGGAGAGTGGTAGATAACATGGCTATGGAAAAGCCAGCAATCACAAAGCCATAAATTTGTGACGATCTAAGGTACCATCTGATTCATCAGATATAAGAGAACTAGGACAACATTTTTGGTTTTCAAGATCATTTCCCTAAAGTTGATGAAATTGGAATTAGAAGAAATACTTTTGTGATTTTGGTATAGTCTCACCGTTTGTCATTATTTGGACAATTTCTACTTCATCTCTTAAAGAAATGAAGTTGAATTTTTCATTCGTGATGTGTTAGCAGATCATGTGATAGAATGATGGGTCATTCCATCTGTCTCAAACAAAAGGTTAGAAAAGTTATCAAAAAATACATAAGTCCATCTATAGTGAGATTAATCATATATGGTTCCCAAAATGGACTTGTAATTCATATATCATACCACTTAATAAAATAAAACTAGTTTCTACTAACCAGGGACTTCCTGTAGGCCAGTGGTAGGCGATAAAGGCCAGTCGCACTTTGGTTGTGGGTTAGATTCCCACATCCTTGTCCGAAATGATGGGTTGTCGCTCGTCCTGCAGGTTGTCCTTTTTCTAAAACTACATTACTATAACATCCCATCAATAATATCAAAAAAAGTTCTATCCTTAAACAATACTAACTTATGTCCAACATAATCCTTTACAATCTTTAGGTTTATCCAAAATACTACTGTCCAATCTCATATTATAGTGAAAATGATTACCAAAGAGTTCATATAACAATCATGTTAATACCATTGTTGATCCCCATATATCATGAAGGCCTTAATCATGTATTCTCTTGAAAAAAAATGAATACCCATTGTACCTTATTGAAAACATGAATGCTATTAAAAGTTAACTCTTTCCACATACCAAAATCCTCAAAATTCTATATACTCAAACCATGATATCACTTAGTCCTTATATCAATCATGAGCTCATGAATACTGTCAAACATTTCATTTTCTCATTTTCCCTTCATTATGCGCATATCATCTTTTTTTCCAAAAATATCTCAATCACTTTCCATGGTTACTGGTACCATTGAAAACCACAATAGACCAATACATAAATATTCCAATATTCCACGATACTATATACAACATTATTTTGGAATCCCATTACATAAACACTTAATCATTCCACCACATCGTTGTCATATTCAACATCGCCAATAGGGATCGCATGTGACTTCCCTTTGTCGTTTTCCTTAAGTGGTTGCTCATGTTGATCATCACTAACCCTTGGATTAGGGCATTTATTAGCATAATTCCCCATTTCCTTGCACTTGAAGCATTGAAGTGTTGGTGGTGAGTTCTCTGCAGTCTTTTCTTTATTCACATCATTAGAAACCCTTTTTCCATTACTTCGACACTCAGTTGCTCGATGACCTTCTTTTGCACACTTAAACCATTTTCTAGTCCATTTAAGACAATCTCCACCATGCTTCTTTCCACACTTTGAGCATAAGGAAACATTCATCTTCTTTTCACCATTATTATGAGATTTCTCCTTGAACTAAATCTTTCATTTCTTGTCAAAACTATGAGATGGATAAGTAACACCAACTTCCATTTCTACCTTGATAGCACAACGCACAATTTCATCATAGCTACTGAAGTCTCTTATAGCTAATTCCCTTCAAAGATTTCGTTTTAATCCACTGAAGAATCGATCAACTTTACTTTCGGGTTGGATGATAAATCCAGATGCATACCTTGAAAGCCTTGAAAAATTCGCTTCATATATACCAACAGATTCATCATCCTTTTGCTTTAGTTCAAGACACTCCTTCTCCATCTTTGTTCTAAGAATACGAGGGAAGTACTTATTGAAAAATATGTTCTTGAACTCTTCCCATTCCATGGACTCAATTTCATCTCTTGGCCTCGTATTCTTGATAAGATTCCACCATTGATCAGCTTCACCTTCCAAACGATATACTGCTAATATGACTTTATCATGTTCTGAACATTGAAGAACTGAAAATATCTTTTCAGTGGTACTGATCCATTGTTTAGCAACAAGTGGATCAGAAGGCCCACTGAAAGAAGGTGGACGTTGCCTCATGAAGGACTCAATAGAATATTGTTCCCTTATCTGCTCATTTGGAAGTCCAGAATGATTCATAGCTTGTGTAAGTATAGCAATAAGATTTTTCACTCCATCTCCCATAACATTTGTTTTTTCAGGAGGACAATCATTTCATTTTCCATTGCATTGATCAACACGGTTTCTTCGGGTTCCAGCCATTGTCTAAAACCCAGAAAGAATAGTGTGAGAGGAAAAAATCATGCTAGGGAAAAAACATAATAAAGGGGGAGTACCTTCAATATCTAACATCTTAGGTTTAATTCTATGATCGTTAGTGTAATTCTAGGACTATAACCTATACGTATACTTAACCTTAGGGACATCCCTAGACATACCTTAGAAATATCTCTAGGGATCTCACTAAAGTTCTCACATCCTAGTTTCCAAATGTTGACTAAACCTTTCCTCTGATACCAACTGTAGATACCCGAAGCTTAACGTACATAGACATTACATTAATTTTGCGGAATACTTAGTATATAACAAAAACACACACACAAGGACCGTAATATTTTAGTATCTTTGGAAACTCGGAATATAATCTTCTAATCGTGGTGAAAGATCTTCAACATCTCCCATAAAGATCTTCTTTTTTTAAAACCTAAATCCTTTCTTTATGTCCTGGGGAAAAGAAAACATAAAAGGGTGATCTCAAATGCTCAGTAAGGGTAAACAAAATAAATATCAATCACGTCATATTCATAAGAACATATCTTTTAGAAATCTTAACCTGCAAAAGAGATCATAATTTCATAACATGGGATAAATCATAGTAGTGAAATGTAATCCCAATAATCATAACGTAAAACATGGAACTTTGTGGAATACACACATAATCATAGAGAATCATTTCTTATTAGTCAAGACTCATTTCCAAGACTGTCTTAGTGGACAAAGTCCCTTTCTGAACGGAGTTAACTCCTCGTTTCAGTCCTGTTTCACTGAACCGGTATAACCTACCATTCCATCCATGTCTATATCATGAGATATAAAATCTTTACCCAATGCATTGGAGGGAGATATAGGTCCCACCCATCTCATAATTATACCATTCTTATGTGTGCCACAAAATCTTAAATCATACATCATTGCATAACCCATGTAATAAAAATGGGATTCTTAAACAACATGACATCATAAAACAATTCATATAAGATAAAGGAATTCATAATAATATTTCCATTACAACATAATCAAATCCATGTAATAATAGGGATAGAAACAGAACCCTATATTATCTTAGATGGAAAATAATTTTGATAAAACACTTGAACTCCATTCTTGAGGAAAATATCCCTTCTACTTCAAAAACATTTTTTCCTTTCTTAACATGTCATACAATTTTAAACTAAAAGAAGTTGATTAAAAATAAACTTGAAAACTTGTAAAGGAAGCTTCTTGGAAATTATGTTTTAAAAATCCATTCATGCTGTATAAGTTAAAAAAACATTCTTCTCGTACTTTTGTCGGAAAAGTCAAAAAGTACCTCTTACGAAAAACGACAAAAGATTCCTTTCATATCTTTTACTAAAAACTCGCCAAAGGGTAAAAATGGATTTAAACAATTGTAGGTGGATGGAAAGAATATTACATATTGAGGAAACATGGATGTGGATGATAAAATACACCCCAGTAAATACCAAAGTATAAACAATCTCGGATAAAAATGAGATTGTGATATTTTCCCTTACCTTAGGTATGATTTGCTTCGTAAGTGTCCAAACCTCATGTATAATGATTTAAATAATTTTATTGACTTATTCCAGAATCATAATTATTGTTATGATATCATATATGGTCATATGCTTAGCTTATTATTAGTAATATTTCATTACTACTTGTTATTCGGGTGTTTATTACTTTTTTGTTCTTATGCGTGTTTGTCGAATAAATTCTTATTCTTACCTTTAGGTTATAGATACCTCATTTACAGAATGGAATTATTGTAATATATATCATATTAATTCATTCAATTCTTTTACATAATCATTATTCAATTAAGATCATGTAGAACGAATCGCATCACATCGTGGAGACGGTATTCCGTACGTACGCACGAGTGATGATATCATTCCCATGATCGTGGAATTGTATTGGAGTGTATGTATACTATTTCAGAATCAATATCACTTTTTAATAGTCATATATAGTCATTATTTACACCATTATACCCATCCAAGTAAGGTGGTGGTGGAAAATAGATTACACCACGGCGTGGAGACGGTATTCCGTACGTACGCACGCGCGGTGATTTATTTTTTACATGGGATAGATAGATGGTGAAATAGGGTTGTTTCATAATAACATATCAGTATCTTAGTGATACTGATGTTATTACTTCATAATGAAACAAATAAAGAAGAAGAAGTGGAAGAAGAAATAAAGATGAAAGAATCGGTAACGGACATTACCTCTTCTTTGAAGTGCTTCTTTGAGACCTCCTTTTAGGGTACTAAAATAGGTCTTTTAAGAAGACCAGAACCTCTAGGATATTTATAGGGAAGTGTAGAGGAGAAATTGGCAGGGGTTGGCCGAGCTTGAAGGCTCAAAGTGGTGTGTGGAAGAGGGAGGAGGAGGTTCCCTTTTATAAGGGAGGAGAGGGGTACCTTTGGAATAACTAAAACTATTATTTTATTATAAAGTCAAATTCAGTTTTAAATAGCTCCAAATTGATTTATTTTGAATCTAAGGTGGGGATGGGTCGAAATTATCTCATCCAATAGAATTTATACAAGTTTAGGTTCCTATTTTAACCTTATCATTTAGATTTAACATTAAGTTAAATAATTTTACTGTTATCGTGTCTTCTTGTGTTCATATACTATAAGGTTGATAAACATACTATAAGAAGACAAACGAACCCCAAAATGTTTATTATAAATATATATAACCTTATCTAAGTCATTTTGACGAACCTTAGATTTTTAGGAATAAATTAACAATTAATAATATAATATTTGTTTTAAAAACCATTTTATGTCAATTTTGACACTATTTAGTAATTGATTTTTGTGAAAATCATAACAGAATGATTAGTTCAAAAAAAGTTAATTAAATAAATAATAACATGTCATATTAACCTATAAAATTATTTTAATTCATAAAAATTCTTAAATTACATTTATTTGGGTATTTATAACATCAATTATGTCAATATTTCATTAATAAGACAATTACTGCATCATCTTTGTGTCATAATAAATGATAATTATTTAATCCCTAAAAATTCTAAATAAATTTCTATGATGTAGATAATTGTATTAGATTTCTGGAGACTATTAATTTTCGAAGTTTCATGAAGTTTATCACTAAATTAAAATTATTATACTTATAAGATTTAAGAAAGTGACATGTTGTCACATTCTTTGGTTTTAATAATAATTAAATTATTTTCATGGAAAAAAGTCCATTAAATTAATCTAATACAACCCTTAGGTGATATGGATCTCCTTTTAGTCATACAATAGAATTTTACATGTGTTAGGGTAATTTTATAATATTATATTTACCCTTAATTACCCGATTTACCTTTAACTATGGTAATAAAATTTACCGTAGTTACTATTCATAATTCCCAAAAATAAAAAGTAGCTTATTAACATAATTTGGATCCACTTATTCCAAATATGGAATCTATTTTTCCAAATTAAATACACAAAAGTTGCAGAAATTAAATGAAAATTAATCCCGTTGTCGAAAGAAAACGGGTTTTTCTTTAAAACATTGCAAAAGATTGAATTGATTTATCCTACGAATTCAAGGTAGAATCAATGCTAATGACATACATTATATTAAATGGTAAAAATATATTCTATTTATACTTTAAAACCATTCAATATTATAATTTAACCATATAAATTATTGTGATGAAAAAAGTTGTTTTTAATTAAAATATAGCGTGTTTTTACTATTCATCAAAATATGAAAGTTACCAGAATGATATGAAAATTTATCCAAAGTAAATTTTTATTTCATGATTCCAAAGAAGAATTTTATTTTGTCAAATTTAACTTATAAACATGTCAAAAACTAGATTTAAATTGGGTGCTCCATCAAAAGGCGCCAAAACTGCATTTTTTGAAAAATACTTACTTTACCCGAAAAATTTATTTTGTTCTTATACAATGTTTTAGAAAATGTGAAAGACGAATAATAATGTTATAAGATTCAAAATTTAGTTAATACTATTCATAACGGCTTGTTCATAATAATATTATAATAATATATCGTTGTTTAGTAAAACCCGGTATTGCGTACAACACACGCTATCGAGGAAGGTCGTGATTGCGTGTAATGCAAGCCAAGTTAGGGTTGCGTGTTGTGAAAGAATCATTAATTGTTTCGTATAATAGAATCCAACCATATTTCATTTGTACATTGAATATATATATATATATATATATACTCAATGTTGCGTAGAATAACTATTATCAAAATTGTGTGTAACACGATCCAAGAATAGTGTTGCGTATACTACGAGCTAATACGGTGTTGCGTATAGCGCAAGGTAATCTTGTTGTAGCATAAAACACAAGACATTAATGCTATTAAAAGAATATTTTTCATAAAACCTCAGGGTGTTACATTCTACCCCCCTTAAAATGAATTTCGCCCTCGAAATTCGTTGGGGTTATAAATGGTTTACTATTCGAAAGTTTCTTTAATAGAAACCCACATCGTAAAAAGGAATACCAAAACCAATCATTAAAAACAAATGTATGAAACGTAACGGTTACCCAAATAAACTAATCACTGGGTTTCCACATAGGTGAAAATATGGATATGGAAGAGAAATCTAACCATCATGTTCTGATGGAGAGTGGTAGATAACATGGCTATGGAAAAGCCAGCAATCACAAAGCCATAAATTTGTGACGATCTAAGGTATCATCTGATTCATTATATATAAGAGCACTAGGACAACATTTTTGGTTTCCAAGATCATTTCCCTAAAGTTGATGAAATTGGAATTAGAAGAAATACTTTCGTGATTTTGGTATAGTCTCACCATTTTTCGTTCTTTGGACAATTTCCACTTCATCTCTTAAAGAAATGAAGTTTAATTTTTCATTCCTGATGTGTTAGAAGAACATGTGATAGAATGATGTGTCATTCCATCTGTCTCAAACAAAAGGTTAGAAAAGTTATCAAAAAATACATAAGTCCATCTATAGTGATATTAATCATATATGGTTCCCAAAATGGACTTGTACTTCATATATCATACCACTTAATAAAATAAAACTAGTTTCTACTAACCAGGGACTTCTTGTAGGCCAGTGGTAGGCGATAAAGGCCAGTCGCACTTTGGTTGTGGGTTCGATTCCCACAGCCTTTTCTGACGAGATGGGTAGTCGCTCGTCCTGCAGGTTGTCCTTTTTCTAAAACTATATTACTATAACATCCCATAAATAATATCGAAAAAAGTTTTATCCTTAAACAATACTAACTTAAGTCCAACATAATCCTTTCCAATCTTTAGGCTTATCCAAAATACTACTGTCCAATCTCATATTATAGTGAAAATGATTACCAAAGGGTTCATATAACAAGCATGTTAATACCATTGTTGATCCCCATATATCATGAAGGCCTTAATCATGTATTCTCTTGAAAAAAAATTGAATACCCATTGAACCTTATTGAAAACATGAATGCTGTTAAAAGTTAACTCTTTCCACATACCAAAATCCTCAAAATTCTATATACTCAAACCATGATATCACTTAGTCCTTATATCAATCATGAGCTCATGAATACTGTCAAACTTTTCATTTTCTCATTCTCCCTTCATTATGCGCATATCATCTTTTTTTCCAAAAATATCTCAATCACTTTCCATGGTTACCCGTACCATTGAAAACCACAATAGACCAATACATAAATATTCCAATATTCCACGATACTATATACAACATTATTTTGGAATCTCATTACATAAACACTTAATCATTCCACCACATCGTTTTCATATTCAACATCACCAATAGGGATCGCATGTGACTTCCCTTTGTCCTTTGCCTTAAGTGGTTGCTCATGTAGATCATCACTAACCCTTGGATTAGGGCATTTATTATCATAATACCCCATTTCCTTGCACTTGAAGCATTGAAGTGTTGGCGGTGCGTTCTCTACAGTCTTTTCTTTATTCACATCATTAGAAACCCTTTTTCCATTACTTCGACACTCAACTGCTCGATGACCTTCTTTTGCACACTTAAAAAATTTTCTAGTCCCTTTAAGACAATATCCACCATGCTTCATTCTACACTTTGAGCATAAGGAAACATTCATCTTCTTTTCACCATTATTATGAGATTTCTCCTTGAACTCCATCTTTCGTTTCTTGTCAAAACTATGAGATGGATAAGTAACACCAACTTCCATTTCTACCTTGATAGCACAACACACAATTTCTTCATAGCTACTGAAGTCTCTTATAGCTAATGCCCTTCGAAGATTTGGTTTTAATCCACTGAAGAATCGATCAACTTTACTTTCGGGTTGGATGATAAATCCAGATGCATACCTTGCAAGCCTTGCAAAATTCGCTTCATATATACCAACAGATTCATCATCCTTTTGCTTTAGTTAAAGAAACTCCTTGTCCATCTTTGTTCTAAGAATACGAGGGAAGTACTTATTGAAAAATATGTTCTTTAACTCGTCCCATTCCATGGACTCAATTTCATCTCTTGGACTCGTATTCTTGATAAGATTCCACCATTGATCAGCTTCACCTTCCAAATGATATACTGCTAAGATGACTTTATCATGTTTTAAACATTGAAGAACTGAAAATATCTTTTCAATGGTATTGATCCATTGTTTAGCAACAATTGGATCAGAAGGCCCACTGAAAGAAGGTGGACGTTGCCTCATGAAGGACTCAATAGAATATTATTCCCTTCTCTGCTCATTTGGAAGTCCAGAATGATTCGTAGCTTTTGTAAGTATAGAAATAAGATTTTTCACTCCATATCCCATAACATTTGTTTGTTCAGGAGGAAAATCATTGCATTTTCCATTGCATTGATCAACATAGTTCCTTTGGGTTCCATCCATTGTCTAAAACCCAGAAAGAATAGTGTGAGAGGCAAAAATAATGCTAGGGAAAAAAACATAATAAAGGGGGAGTACCTTCAATATCTAACATCTTAGGTTTAATTATATGATTGTTAGCGTAATTCTAGGACTATAACCTATACGTATACTTAACCTTAGGGACATCCCTAGACATACCTTAGAAATATCTCTAGGGATCTCACTAAAGTTCTCGCATCCTAGTTTCCAAAGGTTGACTAAACCTTTCCCCTGATACCAACTGTAGAGACCCAAAGCTTAACGTACATAGACATTACATTACATTTGCGGAATAATTAGTACATAACAAAAACACACACACAAGTACCGTAATAGTTTAGTGTCTTTGGAAACTCGGAATATAATCTTCTAATCGTGGTGAAAGATCTTCAACATCTCCCATAAAGATCTTCTTTTTTTTAAACCTAAATCCTTTCTTTATGTCCTGGGGAAAAGAAAACATAAAAGGGTGATCTCAAATGATCAGTAAGTGTAAACAAAATAAATATCAATCACGTCATATTCATAAGAACATATCTTTTGGAAATCTTAACCTGCAAAAGAGATCATAATTTCATAACATGGGATAAATCATAGTAGTGACATGTAATACCAATAATCATAACTTAAAACATGGAACTTTTTGGCATACACACATAATCATATATAATCATTTCTTATTAGTCAAGACTCATTTCCAAGACTATCTTAGTGGACAAAGTCCCTTTCTGAACGGAGTTAACTCCTCGTTTCAGTCCTGTTTCACTGAATCGGTATAACCTATCATTCCATCCATGTCTATCTCATGAGATATAAAATCTTTACCCAATGCATTGGAGGGAGATATAGGTCCCACCCATCTCATAATGATACCATTCTTATGTGTGCCACAAAATCTTAAATCATACATCATTTCATAACCCATGTAATAAAAATGGGATTCTTGAACAACATGACATCATAAAACAATTCATATAAGATAAAGGAATTCATAAAAATATTTCCATCACAACATAATCAAATCCATGTAATAATAGGGATAGAAACATAACCCTATATTATCTTACATGGAAAATAATTTTGATAAAACACTTGACCTCCATTCTTGAGGAAAATATCCCTTCTACATCAAAAACATTTTTTCCTTTCTTAACATATCATACAATTTTAAACTAAAAAAAGTTGATTAAAAATAAACTTGAAAACTTGTAAAGGAAGCTTCTTGTAAATTATGTTTAAAAAATCCATTCATGCTGTATAAGTTAAAAAAACATTCTTCTCGTACTTTTGTCAGAAAAGTCAAAAAGTACCTCTTACAAAAAACGACAAAAGATTCCTTTCATATCTTTTACTAAAAACTCACCAAAGGGTAAAAATGGATTTAAAAAATTGTAGGTGGATGGAAATAATATTACATATTGAGGAAACATGGATGTGGATGATAAAATACACCCCAGTAAATACCAAAGTATAAACAATCTCGGATAAAAATGAGATTGTGATATTTTCCCTTACCTTAGGTCCGATTTACTTCGTAAGTGTCCAAACCTCCTGTATAATGATTTAAATAATGTTATTGACTTATTCCAGAATCATACTTATTGTTATGATATCATATATGGTCATATTCTTAGCTTATTATTAGTAATGTTTCATTACTACTTGTTATTCGGGTGTTTATTACTTTTTTGTTCTTATGCGTGTTTGTCGAATAAATTCATATTCTTCTCTTTAGGTTATAGATACCTCATTTACAGAATTGAATTATTGTAATATATATCATATTCATTCATTCAATTCATTTACATAATCATTATGCAATGAAGATCATGTAGAACGAATCGCATCACATCGTGGAGACGGTATTCCGTACGTATGCACGAGCGATGATATCATTCCCATGATCGTGGAATTCTATTGGAGTGTATGTATACTATTTCAGAATTAATATCACTTTTTAATAGTCATATATAGTCATTATTTACACCATTATACCCATCCAAGTAAGGTGGTGGTGGAAAATAGATTACACCACGGCGTGGAGACGGTATTCCGTACGTACGCACGCGCAGTAATTTCTTTTTCCGTAGGATGGATAGATGGTGAAATAAGGTTGTTTCATAATAACATATCAATATCTTAGTGATACTGATGTTATTACTTCATAATGAAACAACTAAAGAAGAAGAAGTGGAATAAGAAATAAAGATGAAAGAATCGGTAACGGACATTACCTCTTCTTTGAAGTGTTTCTTTGAGACCTCCTTTTAGGGTACTAAAATAGGTATTTTAAGAAGACCAGAAACTCTAGGATGTTTATAGGGAATTTTAGAGGAGAAATTTTCAGGGGTTTTCCGAGCATGAAGGCTCAAAGTGGTGTGTGGAAGAGGGAGGAGGAGGTGCCCTTTTATAAGGGAGGAGAGGGGTACCTTTGGAATAACTAAAACTATTATTTTATTATAAAGTCAAATTCGGTTTTAAATAGATCCAAATTGATTTATTTTGAAGCTAAGGTGGGGATGGGTTGACATTATCTCATACAATAGAATTTAGACAAGTTTAGATTCCTATTTTAACATTATCATTTAGATTTAACATTAAGTTAAATAATTTTACTTTTACCGTGTCTTCTTGTGTTCTTATACTATAAGGTTAATAAACATACTATAAGAAGCCAAACGAACCCCAAGATGTTTATTATTAATATATATAACCTTATCTAAGTCATTTTGCCGAACCTTAGATTTTGAGGAATAAAATAACAATTAATAATATAATATTTGTTTTAAAAACCATTTTATGTCAATTTTGACACTATTTAGTAATTGATTTTTGTGAAAATCATAACAGAATTATTAGTTCAAAAAAAGTTAATTAAATAAATAATAACATGTCTTATTAACCTATAAAATTAGTTTAATTCATAAAAAGTCTTAAATTACATTTATTTGGGTATTTATAACATCAATTATGTCAATATTTCATTAATAAGACAATTACTACATCATCTTTGTGTAATAATAAATGATAATTATTTAATCCCTAAAAATTATAAATAAATTCCTATGATGTAGATAATTGTATTAGCTTTCTGGATACTATTCATGTTCGAAGTTTCATGAAGTGAATCACTAAATTAAAATTATTATACTTATAATATTTAAGAAAGTGACATTTTGTCACATTCTTTGGTTTTAATAATAATTAAATTATTTTCAGGGAAAAAAGTCCATTAAATGAATCTAATCCTACCCTTAGGTGATATGGATCAACTTTTAGTCATCCAATATGATTTTTACATGTGTTAGGGTAATTTTATAATATTATATTTACCCTTAATTACCCGATTTACCTTTAACTATGGTAAATAAAATTTACCGTAGTTACTATTCATAATTCCCAAAAATAAAAAGTAGATTATTAACATAATTTGGATCCAATGATTCAAAATATGGAATCCATTTTTCCAAATTCAATACACAAAAGTTGTAGAAATTAAATTAAAATTAATCCCGTTGTCGAAAGAAAACGGGTTTTTCTTTAAAACATTGCAAAAGATTGAATTGATTTATCCTACGAATTCAAGGTAGAATCAATGCTAATGAAATACATTATATTAAATGGTAAAAATATATTCTATTTATACTTTAAAACCATTCAATATTATAATTTATCCATATAAATTATTGCGATGAAAAAAGTTGTTTTTAATTAAAATATAGCGTGTTTTTACTATTCATCAAAATATTAAAGTTACCAGAATGATATGAAAATTTATCCAAAGTAAATTTTTATTTCATGATTCCAAAGAAGAATTTTATTTTGTCAAATTGAACTTATAAACATGTCAAAAACTAGATTTAAAGTGGGTGCGCCATCAAAAGGCGGCAAAACTGCATTTTTTGAAAAATACTTACTTTACCCGAAAAATTTATTTTGTTCTTATACAATGTTTTAGAAAATGTGTTAGATGAATAATAATGTTATAATATTCAAAATTTATTTAATACTATTCATAATGTCTATTTCATAATAATATTATAATAATATATCGTTGTTTAGTAAAACCCGGTATTGCGTACAACACACGCTATCGAGGAAGGTCGCGATTGTGTGTAATGCAAGCCAAGTCAGGGTTGCGTGTTGTGAAAGAATCATTCATTGTTTCGTATAAGATAATCCAACCATATTTCAGTTATACATTTCATATATATATATATATACTCAATGTTGCGTAGAATAACTATTATCAAAATTGTGTGTAACACGATCCAAGAATAATGTAGCGTATACTGCAAGCTAATACGGTGTTGCGTATAGCGCAAGGTAATCTTGTTGTAGCATACAACACAAGACATTAATGAAATTAAAAGAATATTTTTCATAAAATCTTGGGGTGTTACATTATCAATCAACATAATGAATTCTAAGAAACTATACTCTTGTGAACTATATATTTGAATGATATCATCATAAAATATATATAAGTTTTATCCTAAAATCTTAATCCTTTCCATGTTAGTTATATTGACCAACATGGATCATTCACTATCTTTAATAAAATTTTATATCCATGGATATTCCTAACCAATTGACACAGTTCCCAGAGTCCTCCATTCAATAATGGCCTCCACACATGGAAACCACTATCTTCACATGGTTTCCAGAATCCACTATAAGAGAATTCACTTATTTTATTGTGATATTTCAATGAAATAGTTTCACCTCTTGATGAAGTAACTACTCCATGAGTTGGTAGATAATTAGTTCTCAATGTTAACACCTTTTAAGAATGTTAGTAGAATTAAATATTGATTGGAATTACTGGTATTGAAACTCACTCAGATATCGGATGATCTGGGTCCTTTAGATACTTGGGAAACAATTATTCTCTAGTGAATGATCCTCTGGCTTCAAACTCTTATCTCACTTTGATAATGTAAATTATTTGTCATTAAAAATTTCTCACACCATGTATGTGAGTTATCTATATTTCTAAACATAATACATAAATTCTTTTTACACACACACACACACACACACACACATATATATATATATATATTCACATAATAACATCATGTGAGTATTAGGTTTCCTTTTGAACTTAAAAACTCCTCAATTATTGGAATGAATTTATTGTTTTTGGATGTATTAAAAACATGATTGAATTTCATTCTAATTACAAGTCAAAACATCCTTTAAATCTCTATAAGACTTGGGATTATAATTCTTCCCACAATATTAAATACTGAGATCTTAAATGCTCCTTAAATATCACTTCTTTAAAATACCCAAAGGACTCAGAATATTTCATTCATCTTGTGGTACTTAACTTATCCCTACTTATTCTTCTAAAATAACACTTCTTAAAAATAATTTGATATAACAATGTATATTATCTCATGCATATTTTATAGGTGAATCTTCCCATTTACTAAATCTATGATTTTGGACATCTCACCCAGTTCATAAGGATATAATATCATTTGTTATTCTCAAATGCCTATTTGAATTTCATACATGTCTTGAATTTTATTATGTGGTTCACATCATATATTTCAAAAAATTCAATTATGTTGGCCCAAACACCTACATAAATCATGAATTCAAATATGATGAGAAATTTAGATACATGGATTTTCATATATTTCCTGAATTTTGGCTATGATCGAGAATTTACTATGTGGATCAATATATGTGCAGATGCCTCTTATTTTAATCTGGAAAATTCGTATCTCCACTCAAAAAGACTCAAATCCTTTTTATCCAAACTATAAATTATCAGATAGTTTAGATGTTATCAAAAAAATTTACAAACAGTGAAACGTTATCCTCAGAACCAGCTTTTAAATCCTTTGAATATTAGAATGAAAATCCTAAGAATTAAATTTCTACTTTGTCTTGAACATATCCAGATGTGTTCTTCAAGGTAACAACCTCGTGTTTCTTTTACCATTGAAAATGTAAGTACCTAAATTATCATATGGACTTATATGGATTATTTACCAATCATGGAATCCAATACGTTCTCATGAATCCAAAATAATCCGCTAAGCATCATCAAACACATATTGATTCATTGATAAAAAATGAAACTCTTACTTGGGATCTTAATTTCTAATGTATATCACTATTTTGAACAAGTGTTGTCTGATACCTTGAAACCATTTATTGGTATTATTGATTTTACACACTTTTTGAATCTTGAAATCATGTTTGAAAATGAAAAAATATCATTTTTGATACAATATAACTTATCATTAAAAATGATAGATTTTTTTACAGTTGGATATATAATTTGTGATATTTTAATCCATGATAAATTCATTCTATATTGTATGCATTATAATAGGAAATGATATAGTAAAATTTATTGGTTTTTGATATATCATAGAATACAATATAGTGGATCTTAATAAGTGATCACATTAATCTGAGATTTTTTTAAAAGAGCATTGTATCATCTTTACAATATATGCGATATCATAATATATGAATACTTGGAATTGTGTAATGTTTTCATAGATGAAGAAGTATTTATCATTAAATATGATTGATAATATGGAATTTCTCTCCTTACAATATATCTTATATCCGTAAATATGATATAAGTATATTTTTCTTCTTTAAAATTATGAATTGAATTATATAATTTATAATTTTTTATAAATTATAAAATAAATTTTAGGATATTTATTTAATTTTTAAAAACTTAATAATTTAGTTAATTATTGAGTGTTTATAATCAATTATTCAATGGTCATTAAATATTTAATAAATAAATATATATAATATTAAATTAAAAAAATTGGGGTAATGACCATTTTTAAAGAAAAAACCTATTATTAATTGAGTTGAGAGGGAACCCATACAAGAACCACAGATCTAGAGGCACAAATGCATGAAATAATGGGTGGCCCATGTATCTGGAGTCCAAAAGTCCATATTTATAGATTTCCTAAAGGCCTCGTGGCCAAAGGCCATTTCAGGTACAATGCACATGAGAGCCTATCGTTACCACTAAAGGCCACATTATGGTGGATGGCACCATACCATTGGACATGTCTTACTACCCCTCATAGAGACATGAGACCATAACCGTCACACTGTGACACATCATGGTATGCCATATTCTTTCCTGATCCCTTGGAAATCACCACACAATGGTGTCCATATGATGTGCCTATTTGTGGTGCTACACCATGCCCCCTAGATCACCATGCTGTGATGGCTCCCTACTACCTTGGTAAGGGATCTCCTATAGAAATCCCTAAATATTGGGGCTTCCATGGATTGAACCCTAGTAGATACAGTATTATGGGGATGCCTTTACCACTTGTGAATTACCCCAACTACAAATATTAATAATATTAAACGTTAATATTAAATACTATTTTGAATTTATATGGAATGATTTATAATTTTGATATAAAATTTATATGTGAATATTATATGTGTTATTTATTATGTGTTTATAAATTACACAATAATTCCAAATATAAATGAGTTTATATTAAATTAGGAAGCGTTCATAATTATAAATCTGAAATGTTCAAATTTAAGAGGATTATTTAAGGAAATTATATAAACCATATAAAAAGGATTTTTGATAATTAATATGATAAAGATTTAAAAAATATCAACTAAATGATATGATTAATGTTTAAATAATATATGAGTAGTTCATATATATAATTTTAATATTTGAAATATCACATGTTTATATAGAAATCCATATAAAAGATAATATGAAGGTGATTAAATTAGGATTAAATGTAAAGTGTTTATATTTATTTATTTATGTAGTTTACATATCGTTTATCTCATATTTATGTATTTTAAATGTTGATATATTTATTTAATTACTTAATTTATTCATATATATAATTTATTGTGTTAAACTGCTTGTATAATTTCACTACATGTATATTGGTAGTAATAATTGAGTTAGTTTTATCCTATATTGACTATTGTTTTTATTCAGTCATGAACATAAATTTAATGGTTGATTAGATTATATATATCAACAATTATAATTTTTATAGAATTGAGGTTTATGTTGAGTAAATAAACCTTGTTTAGAGTTACTTTGGGTTAGACAACTCACTATTCTGGAGGCTTATTTCATTTATAAAAAAATAGAGGTTGACTATCTTCAATTCCCAGCTTACCATTCTAGGGATTGTTGATTTAATATCATTATAATAATTTACATGAAATGGTTTCATGTACCTTAGGCATAGGATTCACATGGATATGTGTAAATATAGTTGTATTTTAATTTGGGTTACTATCACATTCTATGAGTTGTGTAAAGATTTAAAAATCAACATTTTTTTAACAGTATAATTTCATTGATATAGTTGTATTTCAATCTAATTAATTAGAATCATTCATACATATAAGTGGATCATGTGAGAGAAAATGGTGAGATTAAATCTATTTCAAAATTCTAAGTGTTCGCTTTCTTCCAAAGTAAACACTTATCAAGATCTCGATCATTTAACAGAGTATGTTTATAGAAAATTTTGATACCCATTTATTATCTT
Source organism: Viscum album (assembly GCA_963277665.1). Classification (NCBI taxonomy): domain Eukaryota; kingdom Viridiplantae; phylum Streptophyta; class Magnoliopsida; order Santalales; family Viscaceae; genus Viscum; species Viscum album. Next base: position 302,878,948 of record OY728139.1, read on the forward strand.
GTGTTGGAAAGGAAAGTATTAAAATGTTTAATAATTAATAATAAAAGTAACAGTAATTATAATAATTATAAATATAATTATGAATATAATTAATTATAAAGTTATTAATTAATTGGTAATTATATAATTATTATTCATTTATAATAATAAAGAAGATAATTAATGATATTTTTATCGGAATTGATATGAACCATGGATTGGGAAACCTAAAACCATATTCCAAAAAAAATTATTATAGAATACAGATGAAAACATAGAAGATTATATAGGGGTTATAGTTCAAGAAATATGGAACAAACAATGCAACCAAAACAAAATATATTATATCCACCACACTATCCAAGCATTAAAAACCCAAAAAAAAATATGTTTTCTGTCTACCAACCCAATTTTCATAGTCACCCAAACATGTCGGTTGTTGAACAGTCCTCTATTTCATAGGAGGCTTCTATAGAGTAGTTTGATCATACATGTCTGAAGACACTACCTTATCATTGGAAATTTCCCAAGATTATTCCTACTTAATTATTGAATATAATCCATCCATGAAATTTTTATATATAACATCCCCATGTGAGATCCTCTTATTAGACTAAACCAGTATATCCAGATGAATAGTGACACCATACATTAAAGCCTCCTCATGGTCTATCTAAGAACCTTTTTTAGGAGATGATATTTGGATGGATGCTTGATTTTTTTTATTCCCATTCATCCCAACATGATTTGAGACCTAGGTTTGATTACTAGTAATCCCCACAAAGTCCTTGGATTCAACCTGAAATGGGTTCATTAACAATTCCTTAACATCCATGGGGGAAGTTTTTATATATATGATATGATACTTCTTATTTCACTCATTATAAACATCTCTCAAATCATATATAATGATAATATAATTAATAATATACTTAAAATTAATTAATAATTGATATATTATGAGGTCAAGACTATTTTATTAATTAAAGGAAACCTCTTTTTAACTATGATGAGAGGGAACCCATAATGTGATTCATAGGTCCAATCAGGACATTGCTCGATATCCCAAAGGAAAAAATCCCTTAAAAATGTATTCCCCCATCACTGTGGTGTTTTTTTAAAACTGCACTATACTATATAAGTTTTTTGTAGTATAAAGTTATATATCACACCCATAACATCCTATTATATAATGTATGGACTTCATGTTCCATGGTATTCTACTCTATGTTGCAGCACCATGTCATAGTGTTCCTCCTGGAATATACACACTAAGTTATATGTTGTGTTTATACTCCAAAATAACAATGTTCAACCTTTCCCTATTTTGCGGTCCTATGTTCTCATCTTGGTTTCTTCTATACATCGTGATCACCTCTCTTGCATTGTGGCGTCATTCCAAAATTCCCCCAATGTGGGGTCTAATAGGATTTGAAATACAGTTGATGTAGTGTTATAGTAGAGACTTTACCACTTAGATAATACCCAACCTTAAAAAATGCATAATGGGAATGGATATTTACCACTGGTGGAACTGCTAACCATGTGTGAGAAATATATTCCCATGTTGGGATGATATTATCATAATTTCATCACATGTTCGAATTTAGTGAGATTTGAGCCTGGTTGAGTTCCCCAAGTTAGTGAGGGGTATTAATAGTGGTTTTCACTTACACTAACCCTTGGGGGTTACATGGGTTTTGGTAATTCGCTTTTACAACTTGTGGACTCATGAACCCAAGGCGAGCAACACATTCCATAGTTAAGATGATGCCATTATTATTTAAGATCATGTCTGAATATAGTGGGATAAGACCCTAGGAATGTTCCTACAAATAAAGGTTTACAAAAATTAGGCATCACATTAATTAAAAAAATGGGTGGAAAAGTGTATTGGTAATTCACTTTTACCAATGGTGGGGTCTCCAACACAGGATGAGAAGAAAATAACCTTCTAGCCAGATGTGAGCATAATTTCATCTCATATCTGAATCTGGTGGGATTCAAGCCTAGCTCAATCCCCTATATAGGTAAGGGTACAACTACTGAGTAAAACATAGCATAACCCCAGGGGGATAAACCATGTGTGTTAGTGACAAAATTTTACCACTGGTGGGGTCTTCAGCATAGGGTGAGAGCTATTTTTACTAACTAGGTAGAAATGAGAATAATTTAGTCTTCTATTTGAATATCAAGGTATTTAATAATGAGAATGTTATCTAGAGTTTGAATGGTGGAACCAGTGAGAACCACTTGAATTTACATCAACGTAAAACATGTGTATCGGTAATTCCCTTTTACCACTATTAGGCCAACCAAACTAGGGAAAGCAGGGTTAGATTTGAACTATAATTGTCGCCACCACACTTTAGTGGTGAATTTGAAGCCATGGTGGATAACTAAATTTTTTAGCATGAATTTTTTTCACATGAGTACAGAATCCTTATATGTTATAATTTTTCATTTATTATAAACCAATATGTCGGTTATTTTAGAGAATGTGAAGTTCATTCATGGGTGTGTCCAATGAATGACCATGCATAGGATAAAATGAATGGATTTCATGTGGTGACATGCATGTCATCACATATGGAGTACGTTATTCATTTAACAAATATAGTCATGTTTTTATATATAAGAGCACTTGATCCTATCTTGTTGGATGTGGTTCATTGCTATAATAATTTCATTTTTTTCTTTGTGAAACTCTTTAATCGCTTTGTAAAGGAGCTACAACCCCTTCGATCGTTCAAGATTCCTATAAAATAATTCATGGAGACATTTGATAGTTTATTCCCCTCAGAGGTAGGATAAATAATTCTTATTATCCGCATTATCATCATCAAGATAACATCATTGAAGATAAAGGTGAATTTTTCTGATGTCTTTCTGTTTCAGGTATTCCATTTACATGCTCTACTTTTCAAATACATTAATATGTTTGATTCTCATAGAAGATTATTTTTTTGGGATTTATTCTACTTCCAATATTTATTTAATGATATAATTATAATCATTAGTGTTATAAAAGAAAGGTTATTTAATATTTATACATTTTTTAATCATGTTTACGATGACTGGTAAGTAACTATAGTGTAGTAACAATGTCTTAAAAACACTTAGGTCTTTGAATCCATAGTGTAAGGAAGATTTTATTGGTTATTCATTAGATTATATAGAAACCATGGTCTATTCCAAGACACCATCACATAGTGATGACCATGGTATTTCTTCATTGTAAAAACATCTATAGTTTGATAACCGTGGAATTCTTTATACCGCGATGATTCCTAAAATGATTAAAAAATTATTTTTAACGTTTTTATTTAAAAAATTTATAAATCACCATAAAAAGGTATTTTGATATATTTTAATTTATAAAAGGTTTATAAATTATTTAATTATAATATTTTATAATTAATTTAATGTTTTGAAACATTTATTATTTTCTTAAAATAATAAATGTAAATACTGGGAATACCTTTTGAAAACTATATGGAATCTTTTATAAAATAGAAATAAAATTAGTATCTAGAAATAATGAGAAATAATATATTATGGTTATAAATTATGGGGATAAAATATGAATGTGTTTATATTTATAATTATTAATTACTTATAATTTTTTAATTTAAAACTGTTCAAATTAAAAGTTAAGACTTATTTAAAGATATTATTTCCACCACATCAAAATGGATTTGATGATAATTGTGATAAATGGTTTAAATTTTATTTTAAATTCCATATAATGATAATACAAAATCATACCTATTTTTTCAATGTAATGTGTTTGTAATCATGTTTTTACTAATTTATAAAATGTTCATAATTAGCTTGTTTTTATATTTTATAAATTTCTTATGTTTTAGAAAATAAATAAAATGATTATTTATTTACTAAAATCATTCAATATTTATGTTTATTAATTTATTTATGAAATATTAATATTTTTTATCCTATAGTTTAACTATTAAACTACTTCTTAGAAATTTACATGCATATCAGGCTAGCTTGGGTATCATAAAAATTAGTTTTCATTTACCATGAACTCTGTTTGTATTTGTAGTTATGATATTGAGAATATTTTTTGAATATTTTTTATTTATATTAGGTGTTAGAGATATAATTAATTGTATTATATCTTGATTAATGTCTCCCATGGTAGAGGGACTAGGGTTCATACCATCTACCGACTTGGAGGTTATGCAATATCTTGAAAGGTGGATGTGGTTGGCTATCTGTTTCTATGGGATTACTCATGTGGATGTTTTCAATAACATATAACTTTTTTCATTTTAATGAAGTGTTCATGTATCTTATGAATACTATGAATTTGGATATGTGTTAATATTATTTATTTTTTTGGTGAGCTAAAAAGCTTGGGGATTGTGTTAAGATCCACACATTAATGTGGAGTGAAGACAATAATTTAGTGGTTCAAATAAAAATTCCCATAAAAATCATTAGAAACGTGTATACAAAAAATGGAATAAAACATGAGAAGATAATGATTAAATATAATGTAATAGTTATGAATTTAATATACATATATTGTATATTAAATTGTAGAGTCTTTAAAAACCTTAAAATTCTTAATTATGAGATTCCTTCTAAATAAACACTTGTTAATACCTCGAACATTAAACTAGTTAGTTACACACTAATTTGGGGTTCCCTTTGATTATCTTATATCGAGAAATAATGTAATGAGTGAATTAGGATTATTTAATGGGTACATTCATGATAAAGTTAGGTTCCCCTATATTCTCTTTGTGTCATCTTGTTTTTGATATATACAATGGGTTACAATTAGCTGGAAAACCCAACTAGTTGCTATATCAGAGGAATAAAGGTCATTGAATCCATATAATGGAATCTGATAAATAGTTATCCACTCAAATATCCTATAATCGCAAATTTTGTGATTAGGGTGAATCCATACCTAAAAAATTAAATTTATGAAGTGCATGCTAAAGCACAGTATTTTCTTAGAGAAATATGGATCTTGGATCACTAAATTAATATGTTGTATAGGGTTACACTTTTTAGTGGGAGATCTTTAATTTAAAATGATTAATAAAAATACATGATACTCACCCACTAATATGATTATATTTTAGATAATGGAAAACTAAATCAAAGTAATTTTATGATATTTAATAGGTATAAACTATAAAATAGTTAAAGATCAGTATCGGGGATTAGGAAATGTTCCAATGAGAAACATTCTGAACACCATAATATGAATATTATAGAGATTAATTCCACTAAATCTAACTCATGGGTAGCAGATATCATGTGTGTATCAAAAATTTATATTGAAAAACATTGACTTAGAGATATGAGGGAATTAATGAAGGGATAATTATATCTTCCTGTTAGTAATTGAGTTAAAGTTTCCACATTGTATGTTGAAAAAAATGATCTATTTCTACATATTATATTAGTTATACAATGAAAAATATAATATTATATTCCTATAATAAACAAGGATTTGATTTCTATATATTTTTTATAAAACATGGGTTTTTCATTCATTATTAAGAACAATAGTTGTTCTATATATAAGGATGAAATGTTTTATTGAATTTGGAATATTCTAAATAGTTTAAATATTCTAGATATGGATAATAATATTTATAAAATTAAGAATAAAAAGTTCAATGTTGATTCTAATCCTACATACCTTTTACAGTATCACTATTAACACATAAACACGAAACACATTCAAAGACTCAATATATATGAATTTTTGGACTCATTTAATTATGTATAATTTGATACATAGGATTGTTTATTTTTCAAATTGAGAAAATAACATTGTGGGGGGAGTTGAAAGGGATAGTAGACTATTGTATCTCATATATAGTGATGTATCTGGACCAATGATTACTCTTTAAAGTTGTGGGTTTAGTTACATCATTTCATTTACTTAATAATTTCCTTGGTATGATTATGTATTTCTAGTTAAGCACATGTATGAAGATTTTTTATTGTTTATAAAGTTTTAGAATGAAGTACCAAATCAACTAAGAAAGAGTATTAAGATTCTCATATCAGATTTGTGGGTGAATACTTGAGCTAGAAACCCATAGATCAGCTAAGATATTTTAGAATTATTTCATAACATAGTCCTCCTGGAATAGAATAATGGAATTATGTGTTTAAAAGGATGAATAATACCTTGTTGGACATGGTTTTATCATTGATGAGTCTATGCGACCTCTCTATCACATTATTGGGTTATGCTCTGGAAACTGTGATATTTCTACTAAACTACATTCCATCTAAAGTAGTAAAAACTAAACTATAAGAGATATGGATTAGGAAATGAAATTTTATTTCATTTATGAGGATTTGGGGCTGTGAAACCCTCATATAATTATTTTATTCAGATAATATAACACTTTAGTAATAAAAATTCTTATTTAATGTACATCTAAAGGAAACCAAGATATACTATTTATACCATCAACCTAAAAATGTATTTGTGTGTTTGGGTTGTGATTTCCTATAAAGGGAACACATAGATCAAGTAGTAAGTTGGAGGGAAATTCAACTTGGATAAATTTGAGACCAAAAAATAGAAATTATTCCTAATGTTGAATATTTTCTACTTATAAATGACTCATGTGGGAAAACAGTTAAAAAAAGTTCATGGAATTGACTATAAATAGACTTTTCACCTATTGTGATGAAAATATACATTCATATTTTCTAGCTATAACAAATCAATTTTATTATTAGATATATCAAATGGATGTCAAAACTGCATTCCTTAAAAGGAATTTAACCAAGGTTCTATGTATGATATAACATGAGGGTTTTTAATTACCAAATGAGTCTTAAAATGTTTTTAAGTTATGAAAGACCATTTTCAGACTGAAGAAAACTTCTCAGATTTGGAATATCTAATTTGATGATGCAATCGAAGAGTTAGGTTTCATAAAAAACATGGATGATTCCTATGTATATAAAAAGGTATGTGGGTGTATAGTATTATTCTTCATACTCTATGTAGATGAAATATTGCTTATAAAAAATGATTTCATAATACTTTATTCTATGAAGAATGGTTTGGTAAATATTTCTCAAGAAAATACATGGTTGAAGTAGCATACATACTGGGAATAATGATATATGGAGATAGATCTAGGAGGATGCATGGATTGAGTTAGAACACCTATATAGGTAAAGTGATTAAGTTTTTTAGCATGGATAACTCAAAAAAATGTGTCTTTACCAGTGTTTCATGACACAAATCCTATGAATATTCAAGATCATTATAAAGAGTTTGAAAGTATAGATATGATTCCTTATGCATCTTCCATGGGATATATCATATGTGGAATGTTATATACTCCACCCAATGTCTTTTATGATTTAATAATAACTAGTAGTAACCAGTACAATCCTAATGAAAGTCACTGGATTGTTTTTAAGAGCATCCTTAAGAACTTAATAATTTTAAAGGAAATATTCTTGGTATTTGGAGGATAAGATGAGCTATGTGTAAAAATTTACACATATTCTAATTTCTAACCAAAAAAAGATGATATCTAATCTCTAAATAGATTCTTGTTTTTACTAAATGATGGAGATATTAGATACAAGAGTTCCAATTGTGCCATCAAATTAGACTCTACAATAAAATAAAATTACATCGATGTATCAAATTCTGTGAAAGAAGTTATTTAGATCATGAAGTTAATTTCTAAACATGATTTCGTTCCTAAAATTTATGGATAAATTGAGTTATATTGTGAAAATAATAAAGGTTTTTCTTATTTTAAGGTACCTTGGTCTCATCAAAGGACAAAATACATTCTTAAAAAATACCATATCATAAAATAGATCAGTGGGACAGTAGATGTAATGATTATTTGGGTTTCTATTGAGGGGAATGTAGCAGATCCCTTGAAAAACCCATTATCACAATAGATGCATGAGGTTTATGTTGAATCTCTTGGTATAATAAACTTTAAATATTTATTTAATGGTTTCAAATGTATCAAGTTATTATAATAAAGGTAAACTCCATTTATCATTCATTAATGTGTACTGCAATATATTTTAAATAAAATGTGGAATGATAATATCCCCTCAAAGTATAACTTTTAGATCCCCCTATAGATGATCATTACTAAGTGTTATGGGTTATAATGGATTTTTACAGTTAGGAGGAATATATTCTTTTACTCATTAAAAAGAGTTGTATATGTGATATGAATATTGGATTCATGGTGCAGTATGTAGAGATTTATTACTTGTAACAACCCCCTAAATTATCTCTCTTTGAATTTCATATTATCATAAATATGCTTAGGTTTTTATACATATTATCAAACATTCTTATCTAAGGTTAGTGATAAACCATGCATGAGAACTTTTAAAAGTTGGTGTCCTAGAACCGGTTGGTTGTACTTTTATTACAAGGATATTTAATGTATTTAAATATTAACTATCTTATTACATATTGTTCATTATTTTGTATGGCAATGATGAAATAATTTCTTAGAGTATTTTTTTCACCGATAAGGTCATGGAAGTTCCCTCTATGATGAGAACATTTAAAATTCTATAAAAATATTCTTAAATATATTTCTATGGTTGGATGGAATACTATGATGGGACACATAGAATGTAGACCGTCATGTGTGAGTACTCGTAAGCAGATGAGACTTCCTCTTATGACGTTCGCACTTGGTAATATCTAAGACAGAATATTATGATAACATACCCTCTAGTATGAATTCTTCATGTTTTGGTGTCATCAGATATTTTTATCTACGAGTCTGTGTAATGATCCTTAGACTTTATGATTTTCATTAATGTGTTTCACGACTCGCGCACTTTGATTTACTGACCAAAACTATCATGCAGACAGTTTGTTGGAAACAGGGTACGTTGGGTGCATCATGAGTGGAATTTTATTAATGGATAACTCAAGAAAATATTTTCCCCTTTCATTCATGGAAGTTAATATCTCAGACATTTTATTAAAATATAAATGTCTCATTAAATTCCATGTCCATGGTCTAAGGATGAGTTTATTTGAGGTAGTCAAAGAAAAACGTATCAAGCATAAAATTTGATGACACTATCATGAAACCATATTGATGAGATTAGGTGAGAAAGGTATTATATTACATAGTGAGAATTATTATGTGGATATAATTTTTGTGACATTATGTTATTTAACTTGGGTACCTTGACCCGTTGCTAGACAGTACTCTTGGACTTTATGCAGACCCACCTAATGCTAACGAGAAAGAATCTTAGAAGGCCATGCACTAAGTGTTTCTGGTGGTCTCAGTTATATTCAATTTTAATTTCATTAATAAATATTATTCTCAATAAATTGGAATAATTTTTTTCAAGTTAAAATGATTGCATAAATTAAATAAATATTTATTCATTGGATTGTGGGTAAAATATATTAATTTATTTTATTGAACATTTTATAAATATTTATTTACTAGTTTTTAAATAAAATATTTATTTAAGAGAATAAATGATTTATTTATTTATTCAAGTGTTGAATAAATGGATGTTGAGTTTGAGAGGAACAAGGCTGGTATGGTAGTGAAATAATTATTTTAAAGACGATAAATAATTATTTAACAAGTTGGCACAAATTAAAATAACACTACTATTATTTTGTGACACGGAATTTGATTTATATTTTTTTTTTGTACAAGTTGGCACACCATAAATAATGAAGCAGTATTATTATTAATATCTTGGGTTTTCTCTATGGTTATGAATGTATTTAATTGTTGTTATGAAATTAAATATTGTAACTGAAGCCCCATGTCAATAAATAGAAACATACGTCTATTGTGTCAATTACCGAACCGCACATCGGGTGAATTGAGAATTGTTGAGCTAATCAATTTCTCTCTCGATTCATATTCCTGCCCCTCTCAATAATGAGATATGTTATTCAAGTCTGAATAGCAATAGATCAAGAATGACCAACACAAGACACTCACTTTGTCGCGCTAGCACCCAGAGAACTAGGGGTGTTGATCGAAGGCCATCAGAGCACGTGTGGATTTCCGCTAGAGGGATTCTCATTTGGATCCTTTCAAGAGAAAAAAGATAATATGGAAGGGTCATTCTAGATGATCAACATCATCAAAAAAGAAAATTACAAAGATCCAAGTATTATTTTCTTTATGAAATTAATTAAATTAATTATAAACATGATTTATAAGATCCTCACTGAAGGTTTTGTGCCTCTTCCTTCTTTATCTAAATCGTTGATTATATTCATTGGAGACTGGAGTTCATTGTAATATTGATCCCAAAATAATCATTTATCTTGGTAAAAATCAAATTTTTGTTTCAGACCAACCACTCTTCCACTATGCCCAGAACCTTCAAGTGGTATCAAAATGGTTACATCATAGTTTATAATTATTTAAATATTTCTTTGATGATTTAGGCATTTAATAATTTAGTTGTTTCAATCCAAGTTAATCATTCTAAAAATATGAATCTCTATACATATTCCTCCTCTTTAATTTCTCATTCACCTTACATAAATGATCTTTTCTCTTAATTTTGACTAAAATAAAAGATAGGATCTCATTCGGAGGTTCCAAAGGTTCCTGGACATACAACACCAGAACAGACAATGTGTATTCGGCAGTACATGTAGTGTAGCCATGGTTCAATGCACATGGTATGGTCCACCAAACCAAGTCATGTCATTGGAGGTTTTCTATGTCTTAATGACTCTGTGTGTTGACCAGAAACATGTGGAACATGGTTTCCTGATTATACGCTGAGTGGCCCACTGGACATGATGAGTAGTCCCTTTTGGGTTAGGGTTGGACCGTGTACCCTTTACAAGGCTTTCCTGGCTGGAGACCACGTAATGAGGAACTACACAGCATGTGACCCACTGGACACATCGTGTACTCCAAATATTTCTTATGTACACTCACACGTCGTTTACCCATGTGTGTACTTCGGATAGATAGTGAAAAATAGTGAACGCCATGTAGTTGGAACTACCCGCCGTGTAATCATCCAAATTGCGTTGATTTATTAAATTTTTTATTATATTATGCAAACCCTTGAGACATGTACCATCATAAAGGCATAAATTTTAGGCACAACATATGATAGGTGTTTTATATTTATGTGTTTAATTTAACATCTTCATAATGTTCATTTCTACTCATTGGGTATTTATGAATAGGAATTCACCAGGTTTCCTCTAAGGTACATGTAATGTACAATGATAATTTTAAATGAATTTATTTTTATAAAATTATGATGGATGATAATATCAAGGAAATTCAGAAAAAGGTTTAAGATAAAATGATTGATTAATTAAAGATGATAATTAATTGATTCAAGTGTGATTTATCTTAAACAAGAATGATTGAAGAATTGAATGCTAGTTTTATTTATGCATAAATACCATTTCATTTATTGATGATCATGATCTAGAACAAGACCTTTATATGTGGATGGTTTCTTTTAATTAATTTATTTAAATTAAATTTGTTGTCATGCGAGCCTTCTCAACATTAAAATGTAGGGCCTACATGACCAAGGTTTATTTTAAGTAAAATCCCTTTTTACCCCTCACCTACATGTCAGTTAAAAAATGCATATGTAATGGGTGGAACTCTCAATCTAGTGGAGGTGGTTCAAGCTGGAGCCAGACGAAACCAATCCAAATAGATACAGAGGTGGACAAGTGGAACGCTATTACCATGAACCCAAAAGGTTCAAGATGTTTCTCCCCTAGGTCAGGGTTAGTTAATCAACCTCTATATAAACTAATCATTAGAAAATATCATGCTCATGCCCTTTACTTTATTTTATTTCTGTCAGTTTCATGGTTTATCATTATGGATGTGTTGTCATGATCACATAATTAAAAAATTAAATAATCATGTGAGATGGAACTAAAATAAACCAGAAATATGCGTAAATATTATCAAGACATGGTCAATCACTTAAGTAAGTTCCACTTAATATTAACAATAATTTGATAATGATAATAAGAAATTCACGCATAAGAGAAAAAAATCACTCAAATAAAATATTAATTCATACAAAGCCTTATGTTCCATGATTAAGGAAAGAACTGAGTAAAACTATGTGTTTGACCAACCATTATTGGGAAACTTAATTTTATACAGGAATAACATATTAAAGGTTTCAGGTTGACTTAACCATATTACATCAAGAGGAATTTACCTTGATAGACTTGGTGTAATATTGGAGGGAAGAGTTGAGAAAATACAAAATTCATTATTTCAGGATTGGGGAGTCCAATCAATAGATCAAAGAGCTGCAAGACCGCAGTTGGAAAAGATATGCCTACATAAATACCATTTAATACCTTGACCAACCCTTTTGGGGTTATGTAAAGGGTAATATGGATCATTTCTACTATAATTCCATGGAAACTGGACATTCTGAGTTCAACGGTGAGGGTCATTGGGACTTGAAAAAGTAGTGGGAGACTTAATAAAAATTATTATTTATTGTAAAATCTAATCAAGAAAGTACTAATGATTTGATCTTTTAATTGTAGAATAAAAATGACAAGCTCATCAACCACACTATCCCTGCGATCAATTTTGGATAAAGAAAAAATCCTCACTGGCAGTAACTTCTAGGAATGGTTTAAATGCCTTTGGGTTCTCCTACGCCATGAACGGAAGTCTTACGTGTTGTCGTCGGAATTACCTGATCCATCTGCCAAAGAGGTGATTGATGAGGATTTCATGGTCTATGAGAAACATATGAATTACATGGTTTACATTCAGTGTATGATGTTATCATCAATGTCAAGTGAGCTCATAAAGAATCATGAAAACATGGATTCTTATAGCATGATCAATCACCTCTATGGTCTTTACCAGGATAGAGAAAGACATGAATGGTTTGGGATATCTAAGGCACTCTTTCAGAGTAATCTTGGAGAAGGTGTCCCATCGGGGCCTCATGTAGTCACGATAATTGGTTGCATTGAGTGCCTGGATGTTCTAGGTTTGAAACTCCCTGAAGAATTGGGCACTAATTTAATTCTCACATCACTCCCTCAGAGCTTCTCTAACTTTTTTGCCAATTTCAATATGAACTACATTGAGAAGACTCTATCTGATCTTCTTACCTACATTTGGAAGGTGAACAAAGATATGAAGCGTGAAAAACATTCTGCCATTATGGTGAATAAGAGGAAAGGTAAGGCTAAGATATTTAAGGCCAGATATTTTTCATGACCTTCAATGAAAAGGATGATCAAAGGGGAGTAAAAAAGAATAGGAGGCTATTTGTTTTTCATGTGGCCAGAAGGGCCACTAGAAGAAGAACTGTACCCAAACTAAGAAGAAAGGGGAAGCTTTAGGAGCAATTGTTATTGAATGCAATCTATCTGTTTCTATAAATTGTTTATTAGATACAGCTTTTGGTGCTCATATATGTATCCAAATATAGGAACCAAGTAGGTTCCAGAAGATTGAACGAGGGGAGGTAAATCTATGAGCAACCAACGAATTCATACTTGATGTTATAGCTGTCCGGGACTACCACCTCATGTTTCTAACTAGGATGATCTTGGTGTTAAAGGGTTGTTATTATATGCCATATATTACGGAAAACATTATTTCTGTATCCATATTAGATATAGATGGATTTTTTTTCATGTTTGGAAATTAATGTTGCGTCTTTTACAAAGATAGAATTTGTTTTGGTAGGGAACATCTATACAACAGTCTCTACGTGTTGGATTACACAAACCAAGTAATGGAAATTGATAATAATGATACTTAACATGAATTATACAACACCCAACTTTGGCATCAGTGGCTAGGTCATATAAAGGATAAATGCTTGACAAAGTAACAACAAGATGGATATTTATATTTTTTTGAACTAAAACCACTTGGAGTATGTCATGCATTTTTATAACTCAAAATGACCAAATCCCCATTTAGTGGGAAAGGTGAATGGGATAAAGAACTTCTTGAATTGGTTTATACTGATGTATGTGGATCATTTCTAGTTGAAGAAAGGGGAGGGTACTCATACTTCATAACTTTTAATGATGATTTTAGTAGATATGGATATATCTACTTAATGAGTTATAAGTTGGATTCTTTTGATAAGTTCAAAGAATAAAACAATGAAGATGAGAACCAGCTTAATAAGAAGATTAAGAAACTCCACTCTGACCAAGGTAGATAATATCTTAATCAATATATCATTGATTACTTACTAGAGTTTGGGATCCTATCCCAGATGAATCCTCCATACACGCCCTAGTGGAATGGTGTGAGCAAAAGGAGGAACCACACCATGTTGGATATGGTGAGATCAACGATGAGTCATGCAACTCTTTCATTATCCTTTTTTGGATATGTGTTAAAAACACCAGAACACATACTAAACCAAGTACCAACTAAATCAATAAATGGTATTCAAAATGTGTTCTGAAGTGGAAGAAAAGCCATGTTATAAAATTTACATGTGTGGGGTAGTGAATAGTTTTATAAGGCCTCTTCAGGTAACAAAAGTTCACCCCAAGGCTTAAAGTGTACCTTTATAGGAAACCACATGGAAAAAGGAGATATTACCTGTACAACCCTCAGAAAAAAAGGTTATATTGGAAAGACATGCCATACTACTTGAGAGGGATCACATATCCAAAAGAGATAGTGGGAGAGAGATAGAAATCGATGAATTTGAGGCACAAGGTACACAAGAGTTTGTACAAGAACATATTCCACAAATCCATGTGGAAGAAGAATCTGCTCCAGAGACACAAGTACTGCATAGGAGTACAAGAGAGGTTAGAGAACCGGAATGGTACGGTTTTCTAGTTATTGAGGATGGTGACTCATTATTAGTTGATAATAATGATCCAATAACATACAAGGATTTAGTAAGTGGAACAAACATTTCCTAGTTTCCAGAACCCATGAATTATGAAATGTATTCCATGTACCAAAACCCAGTCAGGATTTTGTTAGATCCTCAAGTTGATGTAAATCCTGTTGATTTCAAATGGGTATTCAAGAAGAAACTAGACATGGAAGGACAATTCAGTACCTATAAGGAATGACTAGTTGCAAAAGGGTTTAAACAGTGTCAAAAAATTGACTACAATGAAAAATTTTCACCAATTTCAATGTTGCAATCTATCATAATTCTACTTTCCATTGCATTTTACCATTACTATGAGATTTGGCAAATGGATCTCAAAACATATTTATTTAATGGGAACCTTCAGGAAGCTATATACTTGACACAACCTGAAGGTTTTTTTGACTCCAAAGGATGCCTATAAGGTATGCATGTTTCAAAAATCCATTTATAGATTAAAGAAAGCATCCAGGTCATGGAACATTCATTTTGATGAATCCATAATAGAATTAGGTTTTATCAAGAATGAATGTGAGCCTTGTGTCTACAAATGATTTAGTGGGAGTGCAATTATATTTTTAATAGTACATGTAGATGACATATTACATATTGGAAATGAGATACCAGTCTTACTGTCTAGTAAGGAGTGGTTGAATCAATGCTTCTCCATGAATAACTTGGGCAAGGCAGCATATATCCTTGGGTTCAAGATTCATCGTGATAGATCCAAGAGATTGTTGGGCCTAAGTCAAAGTACATACATTGGTAAGATACGTAAGAGATTCAATATAGAACAATCCAAGAGGGTATTTTTTCATCATCACATGTCATTCATCATTCCATGAAAATGTGTCCTCAAAGATATGAATAAAAAAATATAATGGCAAGGACTCCTTATGCATGAGTGATTGGGCCAGCCATGTATGCAATGATTTGTACTAGGCTAGATGTTGCCTACAAATTGAGTGCGGTAGGAAGTTATCAAGATGACACAGGTGATCATCATTAGATGTGAGTCAAGACTATCCTAACATATCTAAGGCATACTAAGGTTATGTTCATGGTTTATAATGGAGATAAGGAACTAGTCAACATTGGATATGCATATGCAGTTAGCAGACTGATCAAGATGACATGAAGTCACAAATGGGATACGTATTCACTTTTAATGGAGGTGAATTAATTTGGAAGAGATCAAAGAAGAGTGTGTCGTAGATTCTACAGTAATGTCTGATTATATCATAGCTTTTGATGTAGCTAAAGAAGCAGTTTCGGTGAGAAACTTCTTCTAGGAGTTGGATGCGATACCTATCAGTAAAGATCTCATCACACTGTACTGTGATAATATTGCAACGGTGGCTCTCGCAAAAGATCCATGCTCACATCAGCATACGAAGTATGTACTTTAGAAGTATCATCTCTTGAGGTATTTTTCTCATAGGGGTGAAGTTGCAATGAGCAATATCTCCACAGAAGACAATGTGGCAGACCCCTTGACTAAAGCCTTGACTCATCAGAAACATGATCACCATGTGACGTCTAGCGGAATGAAATATGTAGGCAATTGGAACTAGTCCAAGTTGGTGTAAGATTTGGTGTCCTAGAACCAACTGGTTGTACTTTAATTACAAAGATATTTATTGTATTTAAATATTAAACATCTTATTAAATATTTTTCATTGTTCTGCATGACTATGATGTAATAATGTCCTAGAGTATTTGTTGCATTGATATGGTCCTGGAAGCTCCTCTCTATGGTTATAACCATGAAATGTTATAAAAATATTAATAAATATAGTTCTATGGTTGTATGACATACTATGATGGGACACATAGCATGCATATCGTCAAGTATTAGTACTTATAAGCAGATGATACTTCCTATCATGATGTTTTCACTTGGTAATCACCATGACAGGTGATTATGATAATAGACCCGCCAGTAGAAATTCCGCATGTTTTGGTGTCATCATATATTTCTCTCTGTGAGCATGTATAATGATCCTTAGACATTAATTTTATCATTAATACATGTCATGACTTGTGCACTTTGATTTACTGATAAAACCCATCATAAAGATAGTTGGCGGGAAGTAGGGTATGTTGGGTGCATCATGAGTGGCATGTTATTAATGGATATGTTGAGGAAGGATTTTCCCCTTCCATTTTTGGATGTTGATATCTCATCCATTTTATTGAAATAGAACCGTCATGAAAAATTCCATGTCCATAGTGCAACGATGTGTTTATTTCAGGTAGTCAAAGAATGACGTATCAAACATAAAAATTGATAACACTATCATGAAACCTTCTTGATGTCATATTGAAATAAAGGGATTATATTAAACAGTGAGTGTTTGTATGTGGATGTCATTTTTGTGACTTTATGTTCTTTCTCTTAGGTTCCTTGACCTGTTTCTATAAAATTGTTTGTAGAAACGCTCTAGGGTTTATTTTATATATGGGATAACTCCCCTCAACGTCATGATGCCTCTGATCTATCCCATCAGATAATTTCACATAGATATTAGAGCATACTCGTCTCCTCTTTATATGATCTGAGAATAAGTTTGATATCAATGTGGGACCTAAAAACTTGTTGTAACATCTCTAATAAAGGTGAATTTCCATTTTGGGTCAGGTAGAACTACTCAAAATTATCTAACTAGTTACACACTATTCATCTTTAGGGGGTGGCATGGACTTCTCTGTTTGTTGTGTACCATTAGTTAGAACACCTTAGAGAGATGACAATCCACTCGTGTTATGATACTAATTCCTTCTATCTATCTCACGGTGAAGTAAGGATCATCCTCTAGGATATATACTAGTTAGAGGGACTATCTCATTTTTAGGATATGTATGAAAAAAATTTCCTACTATGGATGTTTGGGATGACGCTGCAAAAACTTTGACCTTGGCGAGGGACATGATCTTCATCATGAAGGAAAACATAAAAAAAGGAAGTGAAACTACTCTCGGTTGTCTCATTCATGCATTGGATAATCACATTATTTTTCAATATATTTTCTTGGCCAACCTTTATATGTCCTCATTGTTTTCTTTCCTTAAAGGTTCAAAACACCATGGGATCTTATTTGTCCATTCATGCTACTAGGTAGTATGCCTCATATAGATACTGGGTGAGACTTTTGGAATCCTGAATCCTTCATTTACCAAGGTTTTATCCATGTTTTTTAATATGTGAATTTTTCTAATTGGGGACACATACTTGGGAATTCGAGTTGGAGCTTTGTTGATGGAAGCCCGATTGGTACAGGGGTGACCTCTTAATATAGATGTGCTAACTCTTTGTTACCATTATCAACATCATGGTCATATTTAATAAGGAAAAATACCATATTTGAATGGAATCCCTTTACAGTTCTTATTTTGATGGATAAGAGAGAATTTCTAGTGTCACAAATATCATAACACTACCAATATTCCTCATGATTATTTCCATCCTAGGTTCTTGAATGTTTATGTGGCTGAGGCGATTCCATTAGGTACCAGTGAGGATATAAATATGTCAATATGAAATGAAAATTTAAAATTTATTCCATATACACAAATAGTTGTACTAATTGTTGATAATGGAAGTTATTCTCTTGATTAGAGGTTATATAAAATATTTCTCTAGGATGGGGTTCTTTCAGCTCATGGGGATGAGCTAATTAACAAATATCTATATAACTCATAAATATTTTATCACCATGTATTTATGTATTTAGATGGTTTCCACTCTTACCTTGGATAGCATGCGGGGATAATGAGATCCCAGGATCATTCACTAATTTTGGATCATGATGTCGCCTGAAGACACAAATGATGAGATTATTCTTCCACCGGTTGATGCCCCTATCTTCATATATTATGATTATTCCCTATCTTTGGGGGATTATTAGGAGAGAGGTGTATTGAATTGATTAGTCCTTCAGATGGAAAAGCCCTGTGATTCACCAAAACCCTTATCTTTGGTAGCAATTGAGTCAATTCCGGACTTGGGGGACCCTCTGAGGAAGAACTCTCATCATGTTTACAAACATACCATTAGTAGGACAGAGTTTGTTGAGGAGGATGGACCTTCGATATCAGTGACAGAAAATCCACCAATTTAGAGGAGAACACATGAAACATATTCTCTTAATTCTTATCCATATCATACAATCCTTTCATTCAACTTGATTTGATTTCTGAATTCCCATCATATACCATTCCTCCTTCTGATTCACCCACTACAACAGTTGAAAAGAACCAAAAACCATGAAGGATAGTCTAGAAAAAAATCCATACCCTAATCATCAAGACTCACTTGGAGGAGTTTTATGGATAATAGTAATTTTTTATCAAACTCTTTCATGATTTGTGGGCATGTAGATTTTATTTTCATCTTTTATATGAAATCATGCTACATATTTTCTTAACCCAACAATATATTTTCAATATAAAGGAGTAAATGTGCTACTTTGATGAAAAAGATCTATGTCTTGGTCAATAAGGGTAGCTTCATAGGTGCTTGAGCATGGTTATAAAAAAGTATCTCAGCTATAATCTCAGATTGATGTCTAGACCATATAAATAGATGTATAGATAACATGGATAGCTAGCATGAGATACTATCTTCTGACATCATCATCATTATTACAGACTACTCATAATGTATTTTAATAGATATCCTCTTTAATTGAGACTCTTCATCCTTAGGTAGAAACATAATAAATTGATTGGACGACACACTAACACTCAATCGACACCTCTCATAAGACTATAGTGGAATTGAACCACATGGATGACCATATTTTATCAAGATCGGGCCATGAATGGGTTTATTAATTTTATTTATGAACTCTGAAGATACCCTATAATGTTAATATTACTCCTTTTTCAAATTATCAATGAATAAATCTTCTAATATTTACATGTTTTTATTCAAATATTTTTTCTTCATGGAGTGAATGATATTTCATTGATTTTATATCATATGGATTATTAGAGATACCCATAATTTTTATAATATCATGTAAATGGAAATACATGGATTTCAATACTTAAATCACAAAAGATTTCTATTGATAGTTTATCATGAATGAATACTGACATGTGATTCCTCATTGGAATATTTTCTCATATCTTCCCGTTACTAAAATGTTTAAAATGATAATTTGGGTAATCATTTGTCCCAATGGTATAACACTCTAATTTAATCCTATGTTATTGAACATAGTGCACATTTCCTGATTGTTTTTAAGAAAAAAATAATCATCCCTACAATATTTTATCTCTTATTTTTATTTATATTGCCATATTTTTTTATGTTTCATATGGGGGAAATCGTAGTGGGAATTGACATGGATTTTACTTAGAATTTCGTTTTACAAGTCATTGACCTCACAAGTTTTATTCCTTTTCCATAGTGCTCAATATTTATTAGGTCACAAAATGATCATTTCCAATGGGTAGAGACATGAATTTTTTCCACGGTTTTATTTTCAGGTATTCAACCTCTAAATAATTATGTCTCTTTTAATTATCCACTTAAGGTCTTGAGTTCCAGACCACTGCAGTGTTATTGATTAGGATCTTCCAGCTCAAACTATCTACTACTATATTTTATAGAATTCTAGCTCAGACCATATATTATTTTATTTTAAATTATTTCAGATCAGACCATGTATTGATGTATTTCAATGTATTTTAGATTATACCATATACTGATGTTGTTTATGGCCTTTTAGATTAGACCATATAAAGTTTTAATTTAAGGTATTTTAAATTTAACCATCTAATATTTTGGTTTAAGTTATTCTAGTTTGTACCTTATGCAGTTATAGTTTAAGACATTTTAGATCAGATGATCTACTACTGTAGTTTATGGTCATCTAGCTCAGAACATCTACTACTATAGTGTAAGGTATTTTATCTTAGACTCTATACTATTTTAGTTTAAGTCTATCTAGAAAAAACCATTTTCTAATGTAGTTTAATGTCTTTTATATAAAACCATATGTTGTTGTACATTAATAACTTTTAGCTCAGACCATATGATGTTTTACTTTAAGGTATTCTAGCTCAGACCTTGTATTGTAATAGTTTATGGTCATTTATCTCATACATTCTTCTAATATCATTTATAGTTTTCCTGATCATACATTTTAATGCAATAATTTAAGGTATTGTAGCTCGAACCTTATTTTTCTATTAGTTAAATATGGGTACTCATGAAGGGTTCAAGAACCATACATCACTAAGAAATGTTATCCATGAAGTGTTCTGACACCCAAAATTTCTAATTGATAGCCCAGAATATGACTGCTCATGAAGGGCTCTGGCACCCTGCATTCTTGTAGAAATTATACAGTATGAATTTAAATGATGGGTTGTAACACCCTGAATCCTCACTAAGGGTTTGTTTGATGTATAGTGAAATATCATGGATTTCAGGTCCACGTTAATAATTTTGATTCGGTTTGTGTAATTCATAAAACAAAAGCTTGAACTGGTGAATATGGAATGGGGAAGACATATCAGGGATTCCCCAAAACACCCTATGGTGTTAAGATCTTTCTTAGTATTGTTCGAAAAAACGATAATGAAGTTCCTTTCCAAAAATGGGGACACAACTCTAGTTAGTGGGTTAGAGACACTTATGAATGATCCCAGAGGGATTAGAATCATGGTCAAGTAGAGGTGTCCCCACTCTCTTCTAAGGACTATGAATGATTTTTTATGGATATAATATCAAGAAGATGAATTTAGAAGTATAGAAAAATCTACCCAAATAAGGTTATGGAAACCATGGGTGGTTTAATTTTTGTATGAGAATCTTGGGACCTACTCCACGTGTTTTTTTGTCATGTGGTGTGGGCTATCAAAAAGGTTTGGGAATAGAATATCACATTCCTACTTTATGAAAAGGTAAAATATGCAACAATTTAATGTCAAGGATTTCTAATCCTCTTGAAAATTTGGCTAATGAGGATCATAAATCATGGTCTAGGAATATATGTGTTAACTGGATGAGAAAATCAGTGGGTACATGTCAACCATTGGTAATGGAGCAATCCCAAATTCCACACGACCAGGACAATAACTCATGGATTTAAAGGGAACCTCTCTTTGGGACCAATTTTATATGAATAATCTCTTAGCAATGTTGTAAATTATGTAATGAATACAAGAAGGGTCCTTCTAGATTATCCAGTCACTTTTACCACTTTTCTGTAGTGAAGAGCCAAGATCATGGGAACCTGAGGTTCATGGGGGTTCCATGAGAAGTAAACAAACTCAATTAATTGGTTATGTCAGCTCAGAATTCATAGACATGAAATTTATTTATTGAAAAACTAATATTTAACAAGGGTTTGAGCACCCTAATGTTTGTTTCTCCACCTAGTGAACACATTATCATGGTGTGGATATGTGAAAAAATCATTATTTAAACTTTTTCAGGGACCAAGGGGTCTAGAGAGCATAGCTTAGCTTTTATTAGGGCCCCATAGTGGTCCCTATGATCATAATGATTTTATTATTTACACTCTATATTTTTTCAAAACTATAGGGATTAAGAGTTTAGTGAGTAGAGACTCAAAATTTTCTCATGCCACACTTTGTGGGTTTTCATCCTGACAAGTGTTATTTCTCTTTCACTACCAGCTTATGGTCTTCTGATGTGGAATATAAACAGATAAAGTTTATGACTGTACAACATTGACCAAAGTTTATATAGTTTAATTTTATGATTCATGTGGACCTAGTATGAGGGGAGTGTTAAAAAATTCCCTATTTAGGATACCCAAGATCAGGGGTACCCTAACATCATTTTGAGAGAGCGATGAAAATTTTATAAATTATGGATCAATTTTTTCGATTCATGAGTAATGATATTGGACAATCATGATGAAAATGATAATGAATCACACTAAGGTGATGATCTCCACCTCGATGAAGATAGTGATCCCAAATTTCATATTCCATTTTTTCATGATAATGTCACATTTGTTTGATAGATGGGATCTCATATTCAGGAACCAGGGGAAGACGTGCATAGTTAAAAAAAATAGTCCCTTGAAGCTAGGTGTCCTGTTCCAAGGGATATGTAAGGTTTAATGTAACCCATGGAACCTGGTACATGAAGTTTTATTTATGGGTTGTAGTGATTAAAGGATTATAGAAGCACCCCATACTCTGGTTGACCAAGGATATGATCTTGTGGTCCTTTGATAAGGAATGACTATGGGTGATGTTCTGCATATTTTAACATCATGTAGTGGGAAGGTATCTATCATGCGGTTTAACATCATGTGACAAGTACATTTTCCTTATAGTTTAGCATCATTTGCTATGGATGTAGGAACTGATGTGAAATGGTGAATGATATCCTTACTAAAATATTGAGCTAGTCGAGGGTATTTAGATAGAGGAAACTCCTTTTATCCATGGACATTCTTATTGATGGGTATCCATTTTTCGGATCCTGTATTTCATAGATTTTTCTCATGCGCAAATATTTCATACATAGACCTAGCTCGCACATAGGTAGAATGAGTCTTCACGATTTGTCCCTCTTTAAAATGTGTTATATGAAATTTTTATGGCTAGTCTTCCCTTGGTTTCCCTATACACATTTAAAGGGAAAGAATAATGCCACAGTCAGCAACTTTAAGGAGATATCTTCATATAGATTTGACTCATATGTATGGGATATGATTTTAAGTGATGGAAACTATTGGATGGCCCTAAAATAGAGGATCTAGGAATCATTATGTATCCTATAATGATAGAAATCATTCTATATGTTGTTTAATATTGTTCACCACACATGTCCTTACCATATGTAGGGGAATTTTTATCATTATTTACATTGCATATGACCCCAATATTGGAGATATGGGTGTCATTATGTATCCTATGAAGATGGTAATAAATCCACACATAGTTATTAAATGGAAAATTCTAAACACAAGTCTAACCCAGAAGCATAGGGGAAACTTTTTTCCAGCTTATTTTATGGTTGGACCAATGATTGGAGGTCTGGGTGTCATTATATATCTTGTGATTACAGGAATCAAGCCACACATAGTTATTGAATGAAAAAAATCTCCATGAAGGTTGGTCCATTCATTGAGGGGGAATGTTTCCTATTGATATTGCAGAGGGATCTAAGATTGGAGATCTTGGTGTCACTAAATATCCTGTGATGGAAAGAATCAAGAAACACATAGTTATTTAATGGAAAACTCTCGACATAGGTCAGACCCCAACCAGAGGGGAAATTTTTTTAGATGATGTTATGGATTAACCTAGGATTGGATATCTAGGTGTCACTACATATCCTATGATGCTATGAATCAAGGAACATGTAGTTGTTGAACAGAAAACACTCCACACCGGCTTGAATCATATATAGTGGAGGGGGGTGGGCTTTTCCCATTGATGTTGTGGATGGACCTAGGATTGGGGATTTTGGTTTCACTATGTATCCTATGATAGTAGGAGACAAGCAACATGTAGTTCATGAATGGAAAACTCTCCATGGAAGACTATCCCATACACAGAGGGGGGGGGGATTTTCTCATTGATACTGTATATGGACAAAATATTGGGATCCACGTTTCAGTACATATCATGTGATGACATGAATCAAGATACAGATAGTTCTTGAACAAAAAACACTCCATAATGGTTTAAACCATACGTAGAGTGGGAAACATATTCCATTGATGTTTTGGTTGGACCTAGGATTAGAAATCTAGGTTTCACTATGTATCCTGTAATATAAGGAATCAAGAAACACATAGTTCTTGAACATAAATATATCTACGTAGATCTGAAAAATATGTAGAGGGAAAATTGTTCTTCATTTATATTATTGTATCTAGACTCATGATTGGAGATCTGAGTGTCACTATGTATCATGTGTTGGAAGGAATCAATTCACATGTAGTTCTTGAATTAAGAACTCTCCATGCAAGTCTATCCCATGTGTAGAAGGGGGAATTATTCCTATTTATGTTGAGATTAGACCTAGGATTGGATATATGGGAGTCACTATGTATCCTATGATGGATGTAATAAATCCAAACATTGTTCTTGAATGGAAATTTATCCGTGTTGGTATAAAATTTATGTAGTGGGGGGCATTTTTTCAGTTTATATTACAGCCATACCATAGATTTGAAATTTGGGTGTCACTGTGTATCTTATTATAGTAGGAATAAAGCCACACATAGTTCAGGAATGGTTAAATTCTCTACATGGATCTGAATCACACACATGGATGGGATTAATTCATTTTTCTTTCATAAAGATCAAGCTCATGTGTAGTGCCCCATCCATGAAGTAACACATTCTATGTATTTTTACATCCTGTGGTAAGGACATATTCTATGCAGGTTAACATCATACAGTGAGGAAGAATTTTGTGTAGTTTAACATCATGTGGTAAGGCTTAAAGATGATATGTAGTTTAAAGTCTTATTACTAGGACTTGGATATGCTGAAGTTTATAGTCATTCGTTCAGGAATTGGGATACTGTGTAGTTGAAAGTATGGATTCCAGGTCTTCTTCTGTATAGTTTAAAATCATACAATAGGTAAGGATCATGTAGTTTAACATCATTTTACAAGGATGAACAATTCCTGATGGATGATATGTAAATTACTTATTGAAAAAACTTGCATAGGTGGAAGGCATAACACAATCCCCATCAATTGTGTCCAATGAGTATGATTCTTTGTAAAATACCTTACATATGATGTAAGGCCCTTCCCATTTGAGTTCCAACATTATAGGTTTCATTTATGGTTTTATTAGGGTTCTAAGATCCAATACCATTTCTCCTTGAAGGAACGAGTGGAAGAATCTTTTTATTAAAGACTCATGTGATCTGATTATGATAAACTTCAAATATGTGTAGTGTGTGGTACCTTTTCTCATCGAGCCTTTCCATCTCAACCATCCACTTTTTTGAGTTATCTTCATATGAAAGTTTTCATTGATAGCTATTCTAAGTGAGGGAAACTATAATTCTATGATACAAACTACCTCATATCCATACACTGATGAATATGGGGTCACTTTTTTAGATGTGTGCATGGTGGTATGGTATGAAAAAAAAGCATGAAAGAGATTTTCCTCTCAGGAATTATTGTCATTTTCCACCATATTCTCAAGTATATTTCATAGAGTATTATTGAAAGCCTCCATATGTGCATTTCCCACTACAAGATAGCATGATGAATGTTTGGATTTGATGTTGTACTCTTGGTATAACTTCTTTAGTTTGGTGGAAAATAATTGTGTTTCATTTTTCATCAATATCATGTGAGGGACTCCAAATCCAGTGATCATATTAGACTTTATAAACTCAATGAAATTCTTTATCCAGAATTCTTTGTGGGATATTTCCTCATCCAATTTGTAAACGAAGTTGGTAGCAGTAAATATGTACTTAAAGTACTTAGTTATGGATAGGGTATATAGACCCACAATGTATATTCCCCATATGATAAATGGTGAAGAATATTTAGTTGTATTTAATAATTCATGGTGTTTGATGGATGTTAATTTCATCAATTTGGAATTCATGAAATTTCAAAGTGAATTCAAACATTTTTTATCGTTATTTTTCAATATTAACCCATCCTCCTAATTTGAGAGAGAGACTAGTCCTTGATTGATGAGTGTCGTAGGAGCCTACAACGACTTCTTCCATAATAATAACAATCTCTCATCCTATTTTTCATCTGATTAGTAATCAATCAAATCCTTGTTTTTAGATGTATTTTTTGTCATTTCTCCCACCCCTAAGGTAAGGTTTTTTACTTAGAATTGATTTTTCTCCTATTTGGATTTATCTAATTGGAGGGTCTCATTTTAGAAGTAATCGACTAAGTGCTCCATACATCTAGGGGTGGATATCAGTTCATCACACCATAAGGATATGTTTACATAATTAATTTCCACTATGTAGAAAATGATATCTGATGATAAAATCCTTTAGTGCATAATGCAGATAACCACATCATAAATATCGAGGTCAGTCAGGACTAAGGATGAATTACGATACCTGTCAACATAAAAATTTTGTTATCATGGTACGTGATGAAACTTTGGTTCAAAAGGGAACTATGCCATCATTCTTCTATCATAACCAATGAGAGGAGAAAATTGTTCTTTATTGAAGTCATATTCATTTTTTATTTTATTAATCACTATTTATGAATCCCCTTATATGTCTAGGTAGGCTATCCTCGACTCTAGGGATATTACCAAGCTATCAAGGAGGGATTGTTATTCATCGTCATTATTAGTGAGTCCTTAGAACTGTGAGAAGGAGTAGGGTATAATTTATTTTTCCTAGGAAAGAAATACAATTCATATACTAACCTAATAAATCTCTGGGTTTTCCATCCACATACTAATAGCACTTTTGGAGTTATTATCAAAATAAATCTTCAACATTCAGGGAGTTTTATGTACATATAAAACCTCTTAATCTAGATGTTTAGTGTCCAATTGTGTGATTTTTATGGTGAGATGTACTGAAATTAAATTATCCAGGTCTTTCCCTTTAACTACCTTATGAAACATGCACTGGATGTCGTATTTTTGCAGAATAACCACCCATAATTCCAAATTCACAATCTGTATAGGGCATCCAAGGATGTACCTGAGTGATTAAAAGCGAGAAACTAGGTGGACTTTATGATTCTATAAGTACTGTGTCAAATTTTTCAATGAAAATATGAGAACAGTATAGTTATTCACAATGTCAGAATACTGGGTCTTAGTACCTGGAATCTCCAAATTAAAGTATCAGAGACTATTTTACTTCCCCGTATAATTTTTATGTGCAATAAGAGCACCGAGTGACCACTCTATGATGACCATGTATATGATAAGAATATTACATCTACTGGTAGCATAAAAAATGGTGAAAATGGTAAGTTCTGATTAATATTATTAAAGGATTATTGAAAGACCTCATCCCATTGGTAGGTTAATTTATTCTTCATTCACTTATTAAAGGGGGTTTTTTCTTACCAAGTTATCTATGATACACTAAATATAATAAATGTTCCCTTTTATCCCCTTTAGTTCTTTGAGGTTTGGAGGGTTTTAAATTTATATGATTGAACTATTTTTTTTCGGGTCGACCTCAATGACATAGTGGCATACCACAAAGCCATGTAATTTCTGTGGAATTTTATAGAAAGAACACTTTAATAAATTTATCTTCATATTGTGCTACCACAAATTGATGATGATTATTTGAAGATCTGCAAATTGATCACATCATTTTTACGAATTTTCTACCATGTCATCAACATAGAATTATGTTATTCACCCCAATAAGGGATTAAATATAAGATTCATGGTTAATTGGTATGTAGTATTGATATAATTTAATTAAAAGGGAATGAATTGCTATAAATATATCCCTTGAAGTGTCTAAAGGTACTAGCTTCCTCATCTTCTTGGGGAATCTTTATTTGCTGACACCTTGAATACACATCCATGAATTATAGGGCTTGGAAGCCATTAGTTTCATCGATCAAAAGTTATATGATCAGCAATGGGAAATCATCATTTTGTAAGTGTCGATTAAGATCACTAAAATCTATACAGACTCTGACATGAACATTCTTTTTCTTGATAAAGATGATGTTGGCGAACCATTTTGGTTACTTCACATCCAGAAAAAAGTTACCTTTGATCAAGTTTTCAAATTCTAATTCAACATGAGTAGCATGAGAGGGGTACATCCTCATACCTAGTTTCCTGAAACCTCAATGGTCATTGGGTAATCCTAGGTGATGTGTTGCAACATTGGGGTCCAACTTAAGAATTTATTTATAATTCCAAGACACCACATATTGATGTTGCTTTAGGAATTCAATATACATCTCCTTCTCCTAGAGAGGCAAGGGCACACAAATAAATGTAGGATTCGTGTCTTCTTATATTCCCATATTCACCTACCTGATCTTATTGAAGTTGGTGGAGACACCTTCCTCCAATGTAGGAGGGGAATTCCTAAGTCATCCTATTCTTCTTCCATCTTAGATTTTATGAATGAATTTTTAGACATGGTCAGTAATCTGAGGGAATCTCTTTGACTATCGAGGTAAGAGAGGTCGTGGGAATATACATTGTAACCAATAACTACTAGAGTCACCACATAGATATTTTGGAGATGCTATTTTCTATTATTATGTCACTAAGGAGAGGATGAGCTTGAATATCTATGATTTAGTAGAATTCTTCAATTGGGTTTATTGGAAGTACATTATAACTATTGATCATACTACAAGTATTCACATGGGAAATACCCAATACATTATATGATAAAACCTTTATATCATCATCCACCATTGGTTCTATGACTTCCTTTTTTTATAAACTTGCCTCAATGAATATGGATTCACAAGGCTCTAAGGGGGAACTGTCGGCATGTAGAATGTAGATATTCTCATTGATGGGGGTATTTATGCACTAATGAAATGTTAAAGTTACCTCTATGTGGATATGAATCCAAGGGATTCCAAAAATGACATTATGATTTTTATCATATTTTTTAACCATGAACTAAGTGTTATATGTGAGATTCCTAGACTAATCATTGAGATTTTCATTCCTGAGAGGCCTTTCCTCACTCTTATTGTACCCTTGAATAGTTAGATATTTCATAGATAATCCCACCTCACTATATAATAAACTTTGAAGGGTCTTCATTGGGATTAGGTTTGTCCTAGAAGCATTTTAAACTAGATCACATTAAATATAGACATTTTTTAGTTTTATGAAAATATATAGGGGTCTAATTTGTCCATAGAAAACTTCTTCTTGATCTTGTTTTGTGAATGAGGTGATGACATAAAAATATTATGGAATAGTCTTCACTAAATAAGCATCAACTACAAAAAATATATCTCTCAAACTCCTATGGGATATGGAGGGGTTCAATGAGTTCGTCTCTCACTTCTATTTAATATTGGATTTAATCCACGATTGAGAGTTTGGTTGGAACAACCACCAACTATTTCAGGATGTCATACTTTTTTGATAGAGTTTTCCACCTACCATGGTGGGTTTAGACCTCATTATGAGGCTCATGAGTTGAATTATTTGATGTGGATGGGTTTGGTGCTTGAGTAGATGTTGAAGGATAATCTATTGTATGTGGCATGGGATGCTCCAACCCTCCCCTTTATTTGGATAGATCATAAAATCGCTCCTTTTCCATATGGTTGTGTAAGATGACTAGGCTTAGTTGGTAGTTGGAGAACTTTGAGGTATCTCTATGTTTCTTTTGGTCTTTCTGGAGTTTCCTCCCATGGATCTCAGTTGTATATATGTCTTCCATGGGGATGTGATTAGAATATTGGGTTCAAACATGCCCACAGCATCCCATGTATCCTTGGATTCTATATCCTTGGATTTCAACTCCTCGATCAGGTATGAGGAGATCATACTCTGAGGTATATTCAAAATTTAAAACTGTATATATTAAGTAAAATATATAAAGTGAACTGATACTGATATCTTCTTCTAATGAGAGTTCCATTTGGTGGGTGGTTCCCATTCTCCTAATGTTGAAGGAAATAAATCAACAAGAGTTGGAGATTGTATAGGAGATGGAAATGACTCTTTCACAAGTTTCTTTTCTATGTTTGAAGATTATGTCCACCTATAGTAGGTGTATTAAATGTAACTTCCATAGGTGACAAGGGAATTGTTTTCTATTCTCTCATGGTGTTATGATCTCGGTCTACTATATTTTAGTTCATCCAATTATCAAACTTCTATCCAAACATTGCCATGTTTGTGTGAATGTACCTGATCATGGGATATTCAAGCAAATGACCATGTCCAGATTGAAGTAGACTAGGCTACGATCACTAGCCTATGAAAATTTCTTCCAAATAATATAAAAATAATGCACTTAGGATGTTAATATATCCTACGTATGTAATAGGAACTTATTAGGTAGAACTAGGTGGCTTGACCAAAGTCAGCTAGCGACTACCATTTTCTTCGCAACCTAAGTCTTTGGACCCTGCCAAGATTAGAATAAAATATCATATGTAACACATATATTCAAAAATGATCTCAAACCCTCATTAATTACTTTTAGTCACTTTCAAACATAGATTAAATAAGTTCACAAACACCAAGGTAATTTTAAAGGACTCCTCTATGGGTCTAAAACCAGTAACCCCCCTTTTAAATAGCTTCCTCCTCATGGGTTCAAACCCACACTTATACTATACTATGCCTTTGTAGTTAGTAAATTTTACGACACAGAAATTCTAATTTTACCATTTCCAATATGAAACAAATGATATTTTTGGAAACGTACCAAATTATGGAACCTTTTCTTAGGATGTGACATTGTTTCCTTGAATAACTCTTGTCCAAGAATTAGGATGGCCTTTCACTTAACCCCTTTCTTTCTTTATTTCCTTTCAAAACTCCCTTGCATCCTCTTTTTCTGAGCCAGTGCATGTACCAAGGTACCTAGACTCGTTAAAGGAACCATCAGTCCAAAGAACCCTTGGAATTCTATACTAATATTGAAAGGTATTTATTTTCACATCGCTGGTCTGCAATGGATGATAAGCAGTATCACGTGGGACCCAACCCCCCAAACCTCCTTCCTTTCTCATTTGATGAATACTTATTTTGGAGAATTTCTTGATTTTCTTCATTTTCATCATCAAAATTCTTAGGACACATTGCTGGAAAATGCCTAATCTTTCCACATCGAAAGCATGAAAATAGAATTTTACCTTTGAACTTCCCTTTTCCCCTTTGCAGATTGGAGGAGAGAAATGACATGACATCATCCATATTGTCCTCCTAATGACTATATTCAATAGAGAGATTCCTCATGGCCTTGAATTCCATTTCCTTAGACTTCCCCTTTTTGACTATATTGTTATCATCATTTCTCATTTGATATGCTAGAAGGGTACTATGTAGGTTATCTAGTGCTGGCACTTTTGGGTCTTTGTCTTCCAATACTAAAACTTTTGTATTAAACCACGGTGGAAGTTTCCTCGAGATACGTTTCACTATCTTTATATCTTCAATGACTTCTATAAGACCCCACATTTCTTACATAATAATATTTATCTTGTTGAAGAATGCATCAATAGTATCACTAGAATTCATTATGAGATCCTCATACTTGTTTCATAGAACCTACAGCTTTGTTTCTCAGACTTTTGAGTCACCCTCATAAACGTTCAACAAGTTTTCCCACATTGCATGTGATGTTTTACTAGACATCGCCTTTTTATAAATTTCATTTTATAGGGCTCCCCCTAAAGCAGTGATCCCTTTAGCATCAACATCCAGTTATATTCTTTTATATTTTGATAAGGCACCACTATTAATGTCAGATAATATTCCATGCATAGCTGCTATGAAGACATCCATCCCTACTGATCGGAAGTAGTGTTGTATCTGATTCTTCCATAGTTAAAAATTATTTTCATAAAAGATCATAATTCATTTATGGTTGACCACCTCCATTTCGTCTTATTGAGAGAGAACTAATTAATTTCAACCTTTCACTCTGATACCAATTTTTAGGTCCGTTAGGTCGAATACCCTGAGAGGGGGGTGAATCAGGGTATGATAGATTAAAACTTTCACCCATTTGGATCTTGTTTTGTTGTTTGACAAAACTCAATTCTCCCTTCCTTGTATAGTAATATATGAACAGATATGAAATCATGAATAAGACACAATAATTTTTACTTGGTTCACCCTCACTAAGCTATGTCCAAGGCGCATACAAAGGCTATGTGCCGATATACCAAATTCACTAAGGCTCACAGCCAATAATGAGTACAATATTCAGGCTAGATCTTCTATGCCCAGGCTCACCACCTTTACAAAGTTTAGGGTTTTACCACTATATTCCCAAGGGCCACTCCCTATTCCTCTTTATCTAGCTCACTACTGGTGGAAAGGGTCATTATCTTCCTATTCCTTCTCTCACTAGTTATGGAAAGGAATCCACTCACAGTTTATAGACTTGTAGGTCAAACATAGTTTATGGACATGTAATTCCCTTCATTTTCAAGAATTTATGCATCCTCAACTATAGGTAGATGCTCTGTCAAATTCCTTTTTTTCACCCATAGATGAAGTCCACCTTCTTGAGTACTTCTAGGTACCATAAAATACTTTCGTAAACTGATTGTAAGCTTGTTCAAGCTCCCTAGTGTGTTTCGCGAACCACCTGCCTCATCCGCATACTGTGTACCAGGAAAGGTATGCGGACCACCTACTCTAAATATAGCTGCTTCTTCCACAAACCAATATCGCCTCTACGTACCGGTACCTTCATTCCACCTTTGCAAATTTCCCTCTATCTGCGAATTTTTCTCTGTTCGCCGATAGCCTTCGCTTCCGCATACCGGAGCTCCCCCTCCACAACCACTTATGGAACTCTCCCTATAATGTGCTGGAGATTCCTCCTTCACGTACTGATTCAACTTCTTCCACATACCACAATTCCTCCTCCATGTACCAAACTTCTTTTGTGGTTTAAGAATCACTGCAAACACCTTCGGCAGAATTACTTCTACGCGAACCACTTTTACTTTCGAGGGATTCCTCCTCACGAACCTCCTTCAGAATTTGATGAGATCCCAAATCAAAAATATGTTCTAATGATATTCAATCTCTACATTAATCAGTATAATTAGAAATTCTTATATAGGAAAAATATCTTCAAAAACCACTCATCCAAGATTTATCAAATCTTTGATTCAGCCTTCACTGCTTGTCGATCCTTCTATCGCTACGAATCGCAAGCCGCCCACAAACTATTTTTTATATGCAGACTATGTACTTCCTTTTCTCTTACACAGTCGATATCCTCCACCGATATCAACCCATATGCATACCTCACTACCTTCCGCCGTGAACCATTTTCGATTTTGCAAACTGCTATGATGTATTGTTCCCGCAGCTCCGCGTACCATTCCTGAAACATGGTACGTGGTCCATGAATTATGGTACGCGGTTCTCATCCTTTTATGATTTTATTAAATGTTCTTTATACAGTTCAATACTAGGAAGAAATCTTTTCTTTTCCAACAACTAACTCTTGATTTTGAGGTCCAAAACTATGGAAAACACTGGGAAGCTGTGCCACATTAAAAACTCATCTTCGGTAAACACCAACCATACTCACTTGCGGTCATTTGTCTTTGTCAACAAACACAACCACGCCCAAAACATACCGAGAGGAAACCTTGATAGATTTTTCCCCAACAATCTCCCCATTTGGGTTTTTTTACAACTCTTCTCATAACAATGTTTCACATTTTGATACCTCATTAACAATTATTCAAACTTTAACCACCATTCGCTTCACACAATTTAAGATAGAAATCAAGGATTTAATCAACACATACTCTAACCCCACATGATCCATTCTTATCACAAGAAACAAGAGTATAATGAAAATTTCATCAATGAATCACTTCATTACTAATCACCAATTGTTGATACCATACTGATACACTAATACCAATGAACTTCTTTTATCACGAACCTCAGCCGTTGTGATATCTAATCATTGATTGATCACTTCTAGAATCATTAGATTTAATTCTCCATCTAAGTTATAGCTCCTCCAATAGCTTCATCTCACCTTAAACTCCCCCTATCTCACTACTCTACTTAGCATCTTCTCCCCATGCCTTTTCTCCCCTATAATAGTCACACTTTCTCCCCCTTTGTCAAGGAACCTGAAGGGCACTTCAATGTTGTCTGAAACATGGTAAAGAAAACTTATCAACACATTAAGAAAGGAAACATCATACCTCTGGGAGAGGGAGTCCCACATCCACACTTTTTTAAGTGTGGGGATTTGAATGGACTCCCAGATCCAGTCGATGCCTTTCAAACGCTTCTTTGGGTAAGGAATTTATAAGAATAACGGAAACTTGTTGTTTTGTAGGAACATACTATAACTTCACAAGCCCTTGCTCCAACTTCTCCTTGATAAAATGATATTTGATTTCAATGTGATTTATCTAGGACTGATGGAATTTATTTTTTCTAAGATTTATAGCACTTTAATTTTCACAATGGATTCCAATCAGATATTTCAATTTAATTATTATATCTTCAAGTTGTTGATTCATCCACAATAGTTGTGTGAAAACTTTATTAGACACAATATATTCAGCATCTAAGGTGCTCAATGAAATGAAATCTTGTTTCTTACTCAACCAAGAAATACACAACCCTCCAAGATAAAATGAACCTCTTGATGTTGATTTCTATCTTCTACTGATCTAGCCCAATATGCATATGTATATCCCAATAACTCTGGATGAGATTTCTCATTATACATTAATCTAAAATTCATTATTCCCTTAATATACTGAATAATTATTTTTACTACAATAATGTGGCTCTCCTTTGGATTTCTTTGTTATCTCGATGCTTGACATGTGGAAAATACAATATCAGGCCTTGTCGTAGTCAGGTACAACAGACTTCCAATTATTTTCTTGTACTCTATGGTATTAACTACCTTGTCTTCATCATCCTTTGATAGTTTCAACTGGGTAGAAACTAGAGTCTTCATATCATTGTAATTATCCTTTCCAAACCTTCTCAAAACCTCCTTGACGTATTTATATTGAGAAATAAAATTGGAATTCCTTCCTTGCATCACTTGTAAGACAAGGGAAAATGATAGCTCACCAATCATTTACATTTCAAACTCGCTTTCCATGAGTTCAAAAAACTTTTTGTATTCTAATTCATTTGATCCACCAAAGATAATGTCATTGACTTAATCCAACACCATCATCATTTGATTGTTTCCATTTTTGAAATATAGATTATAATAAACTCCACCATGCTGAAAACCTAGATTCTTTAGAAATTGATCAAGCCTCGAATACCATTATCTTGGTGCTTACTTCAAACCGTATAAAGAATTCTATAGCCGAAAAACTATGTTATTGTCTTCATGAATGAGAAAACCATTTGGTTTCTCAATGTAGACATATTCTTTCAGAACTCCAGTCAGAAGTGTTGCTTGAAATCCATCTGGAAAACCTTAAACTTTCATTGCACTACTATATCCAGGAATAATATGATATTCTCCATCCTTAAAACAGGTGAAAATGTCTCATCGACATCAATACCCTCTATCTGAGAGTACCCTTTTCACACTAGGTGTGATTTGTTTAGAATCACAACACCATCTTCATTCATTTTGTTGTGAAAGACCCATTGTGTCCCTATGACATTCTTGTCTTCTAGTCTCGAGACAATTTCCCACTTATAATTATTATCAATTTGGTCAAGCTCTTCATTCATTACCTGAACACAATTCTCGTCTCCAGATGATTCCTCAAATAATTTACGCTCCACTTGTGATTAGTATGATGCTTGCTATAGAGACTTAATACTCCTTATCTGTATTGGTGCTGTCTGATCACAAATTATGTTCTGCCGATCAATTTTAGATATTCTTGATAGTCTTTATGAAGACACAGATATGTTCTCGTCATCTAATTCTTCTTCTGAATCAACCTCTGGAGCTGGATAATCTTCCGATCTTCTCATCTCTTCATCATTGTCCTCCTGAGTCTGATCATGTATTTTTTGAAGATTCTGTTCATTCTCCACTATAGTCACATCATGAATTTCAACTATATTTATCAGCCGCTTATTGAATCATTTATATGGTTTTATTTTGTTTTAGTAGCCAATAAATATCCCATTATCCCCATGGGATTAAAATTTCCCATGTTTCTCCTTATTAAGAATGAAACATTTACTTTTGAATATTAAAAAAAACTTAAATGATGGATTCTTTCCATACCATTTATCATATATAGTCTTCTCCTATTTTTGAAAAAGTAAATCTCTATTTAAAGTATATACTGTTATCATTACTGCTTCTTTCCAAAATTTCTCTATAAGGTCTTTTTCAATCACCATTGTTCTGACCATATTGTTGGCAATATGATTTATTCTCTCAACTACTCCATTCTATTGTAGTGTTCGTACTGCTAAAACTTGATGCCTTATCCCATGTTTTTTGAGATAATCCTCCAATTGGTTATTTTTGAACTCTACTCCATTATTTTTACAAATCAACTAGATTTTCTGACCAAGCATCTTTTCACATTCCCATTGATATCTTGTAATGAAACTGAAAACTTCAAATTTGTGGGTAATTATTGAAACCCATTCCATTATGATATAGTCATCAATGAAGAGAAAATAATATATCCTCTCATTGATGGCCCTTGGCGAAATTGGCCCACACACATCAATATGTACCAACCCAAGAAATCTTGTTGAATTTTTCTTCTTTTGCTTATGTGTATTTTGAATGATCTCCCCCTATTGGAAGGCATCGCATGTATGAGTATGATCACTTGATAATCTAGTCCAATTTCGAGATACATCATATTTCTCCAGATCTTCCAAGGAACCTTGGCTTATGTTTCCAAGATGCTTATTCCATAACTTTTTTGCTTCATCCTTAGATAGAAAGTACATATCTTATTATCCACTCACAAGGTAGAGATTCCCATTCATACGATTTCCTTTTAACACAATATCACCATCCTTTTCTTGATGATATACAATTTTTTTGAAAATATTATGGCATGCACTGAGTCACACAATTGACAGACACTAATAAAGTTATGACTAAGCCCCTCAACAACCAATCTATTTTCTCGTCTCATGTATTTTCCACTAAACTTGTATTTTTCTGAACCAATAATTTTAAATTCCCTATCATTACCAAATCTTATGATACCTTCTTTATCATACATGATTCTGGTCACTGTATCTTATTTAATATCATATGAGAAGTGCATCCACTAGCAATGATCCATATCCTAGTGCAATCTGATGCCTTGAATGCAATTTCTGCAACTACTACTTTCTTGGCCCTTTTATTTTTGACCTATGTCTTTAACTTCATACTCATCATGGAATGATAATCTTGATCTTCATCATCATATGATGGACCAACATCAACTTGAAGAGCTGTAAATAACTTTTGAATTTCCAAATCCCTTGATGATATATCTGGATGATTCTTATGAGCAAATTCAGTCTACCTCAGCACATTCCTCTACATTGTTGATTTGCAATATCTTTCCATATGTCTGATTCCTTTACACCTGAAACAATGACCATCAAATGATGACCTGGAATTCTAAGCTCTGTACGACCGCCTTTATTGGTCTTATTCCCTTTGGTACCACTTTTCTATGGAACATACATTTTTAAAGTGTCCCATATTTCCACAAAAATATCATCTTATTTGAGGTACATTACTAGGTCGAAATGATGCACCACTAGTTTTTCCTTGGGTTCTCGGAATTTTCTAATTCTAATTCATACCCAAATAAATCATCAATCTAGGTGCGGGTGCTTGTGGTATGACTTGAACCATAACTGATTTTTTTTAGATCAAACCCCATATAAACCTTATCATTCAGAACTAATTTTTGCTTCTATTTTGATGAACCGCTCTACTCAAATATGATATTCTTTGTTTCCTATATGATCTTCTTTCATGATGTCGAGCTAGGAGTTAGCAGTTTGTTCTGATCTTCAATTGTTCATCGCAAACTGAAGACTTTCTCTTCTAGTTGTTTGATACATTTTATTTGGACTTTTCCGGTTTTAGTCAAACTATCAATTTCAATTTTCTATTCATCAATTTTGAGTTTTTACTCAACCACCTTTTCTGAGCTTTCTAGCATTGAAGACCACAACTTTTCAATTTCTGCATTCAACTCAAAATTCTCTTATTCTCATTACTATATAAAGATTTTGGAATCATGAAAAACATTGTTATATTTATTTTTTTTGGATCTCAAAATATCTACCTCTTCAAGGGAAACTTCTAATTTAGCCTGAAGATCAACTCTTCCTTCAATTTCTCTTGCTTTATTGTCACTTTCTTCTTTTGTTAATAAATTTTTGGCAAGTTTCACCAAAGAATCTTTTTTTATGATCCTTGTAGTCTTACAACTCTTCTACCTCATATTCTTCTAAACTTTCATCCTCTTTTGAAAGTAGAATCTTCTTTTTGAAGAACTTTCTCTAAATACATTTCATTCCTTTCTCATTTTATGAATACTTCTTTTGGGGAATTTCATCATTTTCTTTATTTTCATCATCAAACTTCTTAGGAATATTTTCTAAAAAATGACTAATATTTCCATATCCAAAGCATGCAAATGGAATTTTACCTTTGAAATTCCCTTTTCCCATTTATAGATTGGAGGAGAGAAATGAAGTTACATCATCCATATTGTCTTCCTTAGGGATATCTTCAACATAGAGTTTCCTCATGGCCTTGAATGCCACTTTCTTAGACTTACCCTTTCGAAAACATTATTATCATAATTTATCATTTCATATTATACAAGGTTATTATATAGGTTATCTAGTGTCAGCTCTTTTGGGTCTTTGTCTTCCAATACTGAAACTTTTGGATTGAACTGCGGTGGAAGTTTCCTCAAGATACATTTCACAATATTTATATCTTCAATGAATTATCCAAGACCCCACATGTCTTACACAATAATATATATCCTATCGAAGAATGCATCAACAGTCTCA